>OX297854.1:84687103-89687103 GCA_946477585.1 Cheilosia urbana | reverse complement strand
GAATTCGTTACAGTTGAGTAGATCTACATTGAATAGTAGATCTATATTGTTTTACTTGTAAAATCCACAAAATTCAATGACGTATGGCTCGCTCTTGGATGCGGTAATTCGGCCCCTGGTGTGCAATTCCGAAAGATGGGGTGGATATTGTTCTTGGGCTACTTAAAAGTAAAATGTGCTACCACTCCTTAGACTTTGATCCGTCAAAAGGGCAGAATGTCCCAACGGATCTACCCCCTTTTGGTCATTACAACGATCTTTTAATTGATGCAATTTCGTGCTCAAAATTTGAACGTTTGTAATAGGCTTCATTCAAAATGTTTTAATCTCAAAAGTTCACAGATTTGAAGCTATTTTTGGTAAAATATGGAGATTGTTCAGTAAAACTCTTTTGGCTTTACAACTTGATAGTACTTTTATTTACGGAAGTGAATTGTAAACTACTAACATTTAGAGTCGAAACTAAAAATGTTTATTGTTAACCCCTAGTCAACTAGAATATTTAGGTAGATGAGGTTTATGTTCCTAACTGCTTCCTGAAAGATTATGCAAGCTTGCTGGGGAACGATATTCAAGTTTACGGCGGTGGGTATATGCGCGAAGAATATATACAATGCATTATTTTCCTTCTGCAAAAAATTTCAATTACTAAACAGAGTGGCCCTCATATTTTAAATATGATTATTACATTAGTATCGCGCAGTGGGCCCTACCAATAAACATTTTTAGTTTCGACTTCAGATTTAAGTAATTCACAATGGGCCTTACTCATAATCATTTTTAACCTTCACACTAAATATTTTCTGTGTCACAATATGTAATTTTGTATGGAAAATTTCGCCATTGTGAGTTTAAAAATTTTAGCCTGGACACTAAATATGATTATTTTTAGTATCGCTTAAAAAAGTAGATACCTATGGCTATATTTTCCATACTAATTTCGCAATTTTGAGCTTCCGTAAAATTAAGGTCAAGACTTAAAGTTTTTATTAGTACGGCGCAGTTTCTCCGGTTGTCAAATATCAGCTATTTGTTGGAGTGAAAGTGTTTATACATAGCTACTCGTAAAATAATTGTGCTTCTTTATTTCGCAATTAGTTCAAAAATATAACTGCCGGTTCAATATAACATAAACGCAAAATTCTGCTTCTATTTTGTATTTTTAATTAAAATTTTACCGGAGAATGTGTTCCATTTCCTTAGAAAGAGATTTTTTTAAGCAAACCATTAAACCTGCAGCCGCCCCTGTCCCATCATATATTGATATCAAAATTGAAATTCCTCAGACGAAAGCAAAAACCCAAACTATCACCATTCTCTGCATGTGAGGGTATTTCTAATCGTTAATAAACGAAATGTTCGTCAAAATATTTTATTAATATTATTTATTCGTTTGAGCGATTTTCACTTTTCCCACCGACTGCGACCATTGGTCTGAGAAGGTGCTGTGTTTGTTCACCACTCCTCCTAGTTAAATATATGTGCGCCCACTGACCAGACCATAAAACGCACGTTCATCAAATGGCAATTCTTGATGGAGCAACAGTTTCGTTCAGCCCAGTGGTCAATCGCAACGGATTCCTTCAAAAATCCAATCACGTCCATACATTGAGAGATTTATCTACACGCATTACATAGCAATCGCGGACGATTTTTCAGTTTGTGATATAATTTTGATTGTTTTCGTAAAAACAAAAAAAAATGGAGAAATTACTTTAGTTTTTGGGGGTTTATTTGCGTTGGTCTGTCCTGCCGAGGTAATCGAGAGCATGTAACAGGCCATAAATATTCAGCGTGCAAATGGGTTAGGTATAGAGGTGGCTGACAGGTATGTTGTCATATTAGTGTCTAAATATGCGAGTCTATTAGTTATTGCATTGCTGGGCGGCAAAACACTTTCCGGACATCGATAGAAATGCAATTTTTTTTTTGTAATAGCTTTTTGGCGTGCCTAGGTGTAGCCCGGTGGGGTTCGAGTTGGGCGGTTGATATCGTAATTTGAATTGTCATACAAACGATAGAATTTGTCATAAAAAATGCTTTCACCGCGGTGTCACTCACATTTCAATCGAGAGCGATCCAGTGTGGAAATGTTTCCCAACCGCGGAGGGATCGCCAATTGTTATGCAGTCGATGTGGCGACCAGGGAGGTGACGTTTGATGGCCTCTTAAAAAGATGTTAACTTCGGCAAATGGGCATGTAATTAGGCAGATTACGTTGCGCGAAACATGCTTCTTTTTTCATTGTACGATGAAGATAGATAGTACTTAATCACTTCGTTGCAACGGTCGCGGTGATATGGAGATGATTTTCTTTTTAGTTGTTGTCGAAACAATTCGTGGGTGCAAACCTGACACCGCCACTGCCATGATACTTACCATCTTTTTATCGATTTAAAGTTCGCATTTATAAAAGGTTTGTTTGACGTGGCTAGCACTAGTGCCTAGTGTTCCTATCGAAACGCATACATGAGCATATATTCAAAGCAAACGTAGAAGTACTGATAAAAGATAAAACCGGTGAAACATGTACGGAGAAGAAGTACTTCGTTTCCACTAACAAAGGATAGGAGAATGGGCAAAAACTTAGTTATATATACCTGCTGTACATAAGAATACGTGAAGTACTCATCCCTTTCTTACTTATTAAAAAATGTAGCGCCTTTACACTCAAGTAAAATTCTGATATTCATACGTCAAAAGCACTTCCGTAATAGGAGTACAATACATAGGCGCCTTTAAGTAAAGTTAAAATTAGACTGTATGCTAAGTGGTCATAAAATGCCAGTTTCTGACAGTTCTTCTGTCAAAATATGGTCATACCATCGGCCCTAACGAGGTATCCGTCGGAACGGAAAATTCGCCGATTTTATGCGATTCGGAAGATTTTTGCTGCGATGCTTTCTTCGAAACAACTGTTCGGAGAATTGTTCCGACATTTTGTAACGCATATTGGCGAATTACATTGAAGTCCGATTGTCCGAAGTGCATTTTATTGTTAAATTTTTGACAGCTAGGTTCCTCTAATGGAATTTGAGCCTCCGAAAGAGTATGCGTTGCGGAGAATTGTCCGTTCCGAAGCATACCTCGCTAGGGCCGAATGTAATGGGCTTGGGCATATAATTTGATAATCCTGACATTTTGGTCATTTGAGAGCTACTGGTCATTTGCCTGTTGGCATTCATATGCGTGATTGGCATACAGCCTTATCCTAACTTAAACTGTAATAAAATACAAATGCGAGTCCTTTTAAAACATTTCTTGACCACAGCTTCTTCGGTATTCCATTAAAATATGTTTGTTCTTAAATGTTTTTTATTAATAAATTATGGACAAATTTACAATTACAACCCCGTCCTTAGAAAATCGTAAGCATATAGGGGAATTATGCTTAAGATGACATACCCGATAAGATGACATACTTGTAATTACTCTTTAACTATAAGCGCTACAGTTCTGCCAAACATGTCTGGACATGCAGTTTTACGATGTTAGTTACGCCCACAGTAAGATGACATGATACCCACCGTTCAAGATCGCAAGCTATGTCATCTTACCCAAAAGGCAGTTTTTTATTTTAATGTGAGTATCTCTTCATTGTAGTATAACAAATAACTAAAAAAGAACCTCAATCAGGCGTACTTGGTCATCTTAAACTTGCGGTTTAACTTAATTTTAGAATCTTTAAAAAATACTGTTTATTGTTTTACACTATTAATTTAAATGTAGTTTTTGTTACTAACAAATTAATTAATTAGATTCACTTTGTTTTCATCCCTATGACTTCTAAATATTTTTATTTTTCACTTTAAAAAAAAGTAAGTCATCTTGAGCACAATTCCCCTAAAACTATCGATAGGTACTATCGATAGTTTTATTCCGAAACTATCGATACTATCGAACAGAGACAATACTGAGACCCCCAACTCACAATCCTCTTGCCGCTGGCCTCCTCAGTTTCTTTTTTCAAATTCGCCATTTTGATTTCCTATCGGTGTTATGTCAATTAAGAATCCGTGTGACATGCAAAAACATACAAAAAATATAAAATCAATGCTGCCAACCGCTACCAACCATGGGGGAATGTGATAGAGTTCGGGAATACGACATTTTAAGATAACTGAATGCTATTGGTTGATTATTATAAATTTTCAAAATCGACTAATATAATTTGTTTGGTTAATAATACTATCTAAATGAGTTGTTTTATATACTAGAAACACATTAGGACAAACATTGTTGTGTATTTTCCGCTTTTGAATATCATCAACTTCGATTTCATGTGTACATTTTTCTTAAATAACTGAAGAAAAATTGTTCAAAATGTTTTTATTTTCCTACAAATATTCTGCAGTAATCATTTTTCATAAATATTTTCAGAAAAAGTGCACTTATTCCTAAAATAAAATACTATTCACGCGAAACGAATAATTTCAACTTTAACGGACAAAATTCTATGAACGCTGGCACCAACTTTGCCGACACCGGAAGTCACCGGAAGTTGTTGATATTTTTTGAGGGTGTGTTGGTGTGTTCAAGTTTCGTGACATTTGTCAATACGAATTTCTATGTATCAATACTAGCGCACTAAATTGTGTACACTTCGTACAAGTATTGCTTGTAGACAAGGTAACGGGAAATCGGCCAAAGTTGGGGGTCTCAGTATTGTCTCTGCTATCGAAATGTAAAACTATCGATGTTTAAGGAACACTAGTAGTGCCCACTAGTGCGCACTGAAAAGTGTCAGCTGATTTTCATGTCTGCCAAAAACCCTGCACAACCCTGAATATTCGGCTACTATATCGAACACAAGACATGTTCGCCTGAAGATTCTCAGTTATTGAAATTGAAAAATACTTATCTTTTAGTGAACGAAGTATGAAGAAGCTAACATATTTTCCGTTTATTGTTAAAAATGAGAGCACTTAGTTCTGATTTTTCGATTTCGATAATTCAAATAGTTAGTAAAAGTGTTTGGAATATAGAGATGATGAGTTTGAAAGTTTATTTAGCTCTGATTCCAGCTTTTTCCCATTCCATTTTCCTATAATATACAATTTTAGTTCATAAACGTGGTTGTTTTCAAACAATTCACTTTTGAGTATCAAATTTATTGTATTTACCTTTATCACAACAATTGAATAACAGCAAGCGAAATGACAGTGAAACTCAGCACCGAGTTCTTGCCCCTACTAATTAACTGGGGTCAGTTCAGGGCACAACTAGGGCGCCATAGAAGTCATGTCGAATGCAAGTTTTCAGTACCAGTGTGAGTTCAGTGCTGTATCGAACACGTTAGGGTTAACCCAGTGCGCACTAGTGCACGTGGTTGTTTTCAAACAAACCTAAAGACTAACTTCATAGAGTCACGTCTATTTTTGACATCCCTGGAAAATCCACAGATTTTACAGAATAATGACAGAGATGTTACAAAATAATCTCCCTGAGGCTTTTGATCTTTATAGCATATTCGTTTGACGTTTCAATCAGCTGTGATACACTAGTCGCGAAACTGCTGTGTAAACTATTTTGGTTACAAATTTCGATCGCATTAATTAACAAGTAAAATTAATATAGAGCACTTAAAAATTATATTATCCCATCAATTAAGTGTGGAAAATGATTTTCAGTTGTAAGTTTTGACATTTGTTCGGTCAGCTGTTCTTTTGAAAGGTGTATTTGTTTCAACAACCCAACGATTGAAAGTCGTTTCCGTGGTGTTTTCGTGAAAAAAGACGTAAAGAACTCGAGTAGGTACTGACAGTGTATGGGATCGTTTTATGTCCGCGTTTAAGAAGATATTCTCTGTAACAGCCCTGAACCGCCAAGAAGTGCAGAAAACTGAATATTAGCCTTGTAACACCTAAATTATTTTGTGAATTATTGTTTTGAGAGAATAACTTTTAACAACAACTCGTAGACACAGTCACAGTAGGCATCATAAACAAATCATACTGAGACCCCCAACTCACAATCCTCTTGCCGCTGGCCCCCTCAATTTTTGCCAGGAATCCGCCATTTTGTTGTCCTATCCGTGTATGCCAATTCCTATCCGTTTTGCTTTGCCCACAGTGAAAGGTAAAAAGATTAGGTGCGAATGTGTTGGTTGAAAGGATTTTTGACATTTGTCAATACGAATTTCTATGCAACAATACCAGCGCACCTAAACTTTTTGGGAGCGTAAAATTTAGCTTGTTGGCAAATAACTGTTAATCGGTCGAAGTTGGGGGTCTCAGTATTGTCTCTGGTAGGCATGATAGCTATTTCGAAATACACCACTAATAAATTCATCAATAGACTCCTTGAAGTGATTGTTTTTTTTTGATTAGTTTTGAATTCTGACAGTCAATTCTCCGTAAATAATTCCACTTGGGAAGAAATTTCTGTTTTCCCCTGTCAGGGAATGAACTTGCATTTCGATGTTTCTCCTTAAATTATTTCACCAATAAGCAAAGAGATCACTAGCTCGTCAAAGCACTTGACAAAAAGGATTCAAACATCCAAAAAAAACATTTGTTTAAAAAAGAGACGTTCCTTTCTTTGTTTCAAATCAGAAAAGGTTCACACTGTACAAAGCTAATATATAAATAGAAAAAAAAAAAAAAAAAAATTACTGTTTCTAAAACTGCACTCCTATTTCCTTTAATGGAAGTGATGATATCCGCCAAATCCATGTGGGTAGCCGCCATACCCGTGTCCATAGTGGGCTCCATGTCCATGCACAATTGGATACCCAATACCGATGCCGTGACCATATCCATGACCATACCCATGTCCGCCGTATCCACCATAGCCATGTCCGAAGCCACCGTATCCAAAACCTAAATGTCCACCACCGTATCCAAAGCCTCCATAGATGCCACGCTTCTCAGTCTTTTTACTCTCACCCTCCGCACTGGCAGGAGAACAGACAGCAGCGCCGATCAATAGAACAGCAACAACGAGGGCACTCTGTAACGATAATAAATTTTCAAAAATTAAGATGTTATCCGTCGTCGGTCGGTTAGATTATGTCTCACAAGGAATTTCATGATGACAGCAAGAGTGTAGGTGTTTAGTTGGCTTGGGTTAACTAGTTGAAGAGCAGAACTGTTTCTGATGCTTGGAATCTCGTTGCAAAAGGTATTTATACCCATAAGTCAGCGGAACAAGCTCATAAGGGCATAACCATGCTCTCTTCGTTTGTTTGTTTGTTTGTTGATGTAGGAGAAATGAGGAAATACTGTGAGTGGGGAGCGCACCACTGCACATAGTAGTGGATGACGACGGCTGGGAAATAACTTGAGGCGATCCAACTGCAATTTGCGATTTTTTCTTGCGATATCACCAATTGTTCTGATAGATTTGCTAATCGTGTCCGATGCCGGGTGGTGGGTATAGGCTATAGGGGTCAAGTTGGGTGGGTGGGTTTCTGTCAGTATTCCTGGGGGTCTCCCCAAGGCTTGGTGTGGCAATGGCGGTATGATGTCGATGGATTTTTTTTTTTGATAGCTGACGCTGAAAACTTTAAGGAGTAGGTAGTTGGCTGTTAATTGGCCAAATGTGATTGAGGATTTTGTCTAAAGGTATCCAAGTGTGTTGAAAACTCTGAGGGAGGGTCAATTTTACCAATAAAATTAATGTAAACATTTTTGATTGCAAGGGTTGTTAATCCTTTTTGACTCACCAAAGTCACAAATCCGATTCCCTCTCTTTTTGGCATTTTCGGTGTTTTATTTTATTGATTTTTATTTATATATCTATAAATCGCATTCAGAGGTTATCTCGAAAGTACAAATTCCCATTTACAAGCTAGTACAGCTCCTCGCAAGCTCTGTCTACTGCTTTCTACGTGGAGCGACTTCCGGGCAATGGGTATGTTTTATTGAACATCTATCCTATAGCAAAGAAAATAAGCAATTCAATATAAGCTAGCAAGATGTCCAAAAATGAAACAATTTAGGGTGACATGGGGGTCGATTCTGGTTCTGTGAAAGAGTGAATCGAATAAATCGTTTTCACATTCGCTTTCACGCATTGCTTTCATTTTTTCGGTTCACTTTGTACTAAAATGCGATTCTGGTTCAATAAGTGAAAATGTCGTGGTGAATTCAATACCACACACTGTGTTGTACGAAAGAGGGTTGGCAATTTTCACACTTTCACTAAAAACATTCACTTGCAAATGGGGCAGTGAAATGAAATTATTCATATGAAAAATGTTGACGTTTGGTTTCACATTTTCATAAAACGAGAATCAAAATTGCGCGTGAAAGGGCGAAAACATTTTCGTTTCACTTTTTCACAGAACCAGAATTGACTCCATGGTCTATATCAGCCTGCAGTTATGCAAGTATTTCTGATAAAGTGCTGTAAGTTGGCTATTTTGCTGTATACCTCTACCTATAGGTTAGCTTGGGCCTGTGGGTTGGCGAGGAGTAATCCGTGTCAGACTCAGGTTAATACTGACCACCTGGGAGAAAGAAGTTGTTCCGTACGCGGTGTAAGTCTTTCTATACATCTTCTGTATTTAATTACTTGATGAAGCTTATAATCATGTCTCTTGATATGATAGATAGCTCATCTATAGGTCGTAGAAGAAAAGCCCCTCGAAAAATTCGTTCCGTGACAAACTCTGTTATCACAGCGGTCTATGCAAAGTTCCTCTTCCATCAGTAGTAAAGTATTGTATCCCGTTTTCCTGCGAACTCAGAAAGGGATCTTCACTCTTCAGACTTTTCGCATGATCCTCTCGCTCTTGGTTTAAATCAGCGTTTTTCGGGAACAGGCTCGTTGGAAGTGAATGGTGCTGAAAGCATTCTACTAAAATCGTTTTGAACACTTTCAGGAAGGTCCCAACATGACCTATGTGGGCTAACGCGGTGAAACTGTTCTCCTCCACTCTTCGGTCATTGTCGACCCAAGGCTCTGCGTGAGTTCTTGGTATTATACTTGTTTCGCTGATATCTAAAAAGTCATCCAAATATTGTTGAAAACCTGAAAAAATTGGTATAACCGATTTCGGATAGTTCTAACCTAAAGTCCGTCCGTAATTGACTGCGGGTAGTGGCACAAAAATTGGAGGGTACCATTTTGTCTTATTTACCGAATTTGAATTTTTAATTTGTTGCTCTTTAGTAGGTTGTATTCCCTGAATTTTCCTACCGAAATCTTAACAGCTATAAATAGATTCCCTGTTTTTTTATAAATAGTTTGTTGTTTTTGACCTCGGTCGTAGTTTGGTAACATCCTCTTGGATGGCTTTGAAGAGTAAGAATCTACTATTGTTGGTGATTTCCAGCCTTTTCTGCCCTAACCTCGTGCTTGCTTAATAGCAGTTTAAAAGATTCGTGTGCCACTTTATGAATGTTTACCCACATCCTGCAAAAAGCGGGCAGTAACATGTACGACAGGTTTATATCTGAAGCTCATTCATCGCAACATAGGCTGGTGTATAATAGGTTGAACTATAACCTCATTGAAAACGCTTCCACTTTCTTACTTAACCGTTATTCTCTGCAAATTATAGGCACAATTTGTAAGCTTAGAGGAGAACTAATAAACCTATCCCGCATCGACCCGATCTTCCAATTTTATGTGACTTGTGCAACCTCAATGAGAGAGAGGATGTATACCATTTCATCGGAAGATGCCCAATTTTAACAGATTTCCGTATAAGATTCTTCTGACGAACTTTAGTGGACGTGGATGAGGTTATTAACATATTGAACGGTAGTCTTGGGTTATACAACTATGCCACAACTGCAAGTCGCTATAGAACTCGTATTTTGGAAGGCGATTTTTGAATACAAATATATTGTACATATTTTAAGTCATCAGTCACTTGTTTATTGTAAAGTTTATGATAGCTACATTGTTAATCTGGTAGACGGCCATAAGCCAAACCATAAAAGACTTAGTTAACATTGTTTGTAAATGGACTTGAGAGCTGCCGTTGACCCATTAAGGGCTCTTCCGCCACCATCTCTATTTCAACACCCTGACCAGTGTTGAAAATCCTCAATGACCTCAGCTCCAAATACGTCGAAGTAGTTCATTGAGGTATCTGCCATGTTGACTGTTGACGCCACCGTTGATTCAATCATGTGAATTAATCCGCCGTACGTCCTCTCTCTGAGGGGCTCATGTAAGACTTCTGAGACTCGAGCAGACAGTCAACTCCAACAGAGCATTATAGTGTTGCTATTTTCTACGTGTTCAACACTCGCACTTATAAGTTCAGCAAGTCAATTCCGGATGGACATAGACCAGTACCCGGTGGTGACCACTAGGAGGTAAAATATGCACAATTGGTGTATCTGAACAGTTGCAACAGCTGCACCGAGAGAAAAATAGAGTGATAGTAAGCAAAAACACGCTTAAATTAATCAATTTTCGAGTCATATTCATCGCTATCCGATCTGTGCTTAAATCAAGTACGGCGATTTGAAACTGGTAACACGGCATTCTTACTTGTGGAATTCGCATGTTTAATTTAAGAGCTTTTCAAGTAATGATACGTCCTTAAATTGATACCGATATTTTCTTATTCTTAAAGCGCAGGATTATTGAATTAAGAACGATAAGTACTTAATATAAGTATAATCATTATTGTTTTAATATAGGTACTAGTCATTTTTAATGTGATAATGATTTTGATTATTACTTGTCCGCCTGCTATTGATTTTGGATCGTTCTTTCTTAATTTAAGTGAAAACAATCCATGTTAGATTGATTTGACGTTCTCAAGGTAGTAATTATATTTCTTGTCTCTATTACAAAGCATTATTGATTTAAGAAGCACGTTCTTAATACAAACCTTTCATAAACGGGCCTGCTATGTAAATATAAAAAAAAACTACATTCATTTTATAAACAATTTTATTTTTTATTAACAAAATTTTAAAAACAAAACATTTCATATTAATTAGGTAGGTATATCGAATAAATGTTTTTTCTTACCAAACAAAAACAAGAAGCGATGCTTGATGCACATTGGCTGGTAGAACTCTCCTTCCCATTGGCTTCCGTATTAAGCCAGGCACTCACCTTTGAGCTCGCTGATATAGTGCCGTCGTCAATATTGTGCTTAAAAGTAAAAACATGGAAAAATTATTTTTTTATTCAAGAAAAGGAAAATATATCTAGATACCTACCACTTTTTTCTTCCATATAAACAGTTTTTGCCAAAATTCAGCCCTCAATCCTACATGTGGAATCACCAACAGGTCGTCTTTAGAAAGATATGGAAGACTTCTAAATGTAATATTGCCAGCTAAATTAAAAAAAAAATATTTTTGATTTGCAAATTAGAGCTGCAGGTCAATGATAAAGGTACTTACCCAATAAATATTTGTAGATATCTTCAATATGTAACTCCTTTAACAGATTTAAAAGTCTTTCATTATCTACTTCGTTATTATTATTATTTTCACAATTCTCAAGTACATAATTATATGAAATCACTAGACTGACCAAAATTATTGTTATCCATTGGACTGGTACGAACACAACACGACGCGACAAGAAAACAAAGACAGAATGAGCTGGAAAGATCGAAGATCGAATGCAATTAAAATGGAACTATCAACACGTTCCACCCTTAAATGCTAAAATTGCATGCTTGATTTAATTCAGCACATTCTTAGTTTACTCTTAAACGGAGTAAATTTGATAGCACAAAATATTACTTTTACTCTTAACATTTATAACATAATAACGTAGCTGTAATAGTGAGAAGAAATAGAGTAAAAAAATCATATTCACTCTGCATCTGCTCATAAGAGAATACGAATAAGGATGGATTATAACTGTAATTTAGGAACAAGAAATAATTGACTCATTCTGAATCCAACTTTCTTAATGTGAGTATGTACGTACTTAAGAATATTTTTTTTAATCTGTGCATTCTTAGATTGAGAATGTACGAACTGTAATAGCTTACAAAACAGAGTAAAAACCAAAGAGAGTAAGAGTAATATTTACTCTGAAAACCCTCTAGCAGGATTGACCGCCTTTTGGCGGGCAACATTCTAACGCAATTATTTCTCAATGTTTTTTTTTTCTTTGCTTTGGCATGACACCCCGCCTACTATTTGATATTCTCATCAAACTGATTTAAGTTTAGCGGATATTGTACAGGAAATTTGGTAAGTATTGTCATTTAGATTCGAATTTTCAATCTGTGTTGACAAAAAAATAACGGTATAAAAAGTGAAAAGTTTGTAAATTATTAAAAAATACTTGGTGTTGTTTCCTGAAGTTAAAAAAATTACTGGTAAGTAGGAAAAAAGAACTTATTTTGTTTATTAAGGCCGTTTATGTTTCTTCGGTAAATATTTGTCCTCTACTGACCATGTAATGCATCCCGCCTAAAGGCGGGCAATCCACGTGACGTGAAGTTTTGTGACCTGTATATTGCGCATTTTCTAGTTTTTCGTTTCGTTTTCATTCATGGATTGCTCTATATTTATGTATTACCTGCTAACTGAAAGGATTTTCGCAGTTTTTGGTTGCAGGAATGTGTGATAAAATGGGAAATGCGATGAAGAAGGTAGTTCATTTTCACACCGAAAGAAGACGGAAGTTTGATCTATCAAAAATGAGTGATGAACAGATTGAAGAAATGATGAACTCAATCCCTACGGATTCAGAGTCTGATATTGATAGAGACTCCATCGGTGAT
This sequence comes from Cheilosia urbana, assembly GCA_946477585.1. Taxonomy (NCBI): domain Eukaryota; kingdom Metazoa; phylum Arthropoda; class Insecta; order Diptera; family Syrphidae; genus Cheilosia; species Cheilosia urbana. The sequence goes on along the minus strand of OX297854.1, from coordinate 89,674,439 downwards.
TTCGATGATGAGAACGTAGATGATCCAGATTATCGTGTGTCACCAGAAGAAGAAGAACAAATTGATAATTATGTCGCTGAATTGGAAAGATCTTCGTCTACCACTTTTCTAAGCACAGCTTTAAATCTCAGTGACATTGTTATATCAGCATCAGGTAAGCTCATACTACCTTCTTCCTTGATTAAACAACAACAACTTGGGGTATGTTTTCTAGAAGATGAGCCGTCATCTCAGGTAGATATACCTTCAATTACATCGCCTTCCCCAATTGAACATCCACGCCTAAAAGGTAAACGTAAAAAACGTCCACGTTCACCACCACTAGAAGTAGAAGAAGGGGGGCCGGATGTGCAGCCGAATGACGGTGGATTTACGTCAAGCTTAGTGGAAATTGACCCAAAATCTGCAGAATTTAACAAAATAACTTGGCGAAAAAAACAAATGCAACTTCATAGGAACGAGGTGGTATTTCGTGGAGATGCAAGATGCCCTGAACAGTTTTCTGAATTCGAAACACCATTTCAATGTTTTGAATATTTTTTTGACGAGAACCTGATAGGGAATATCTGTCACTACACCAATTTAAATGCTCGGAGCCAAGATGTCAATACGAAGTTCTTGGTGAGTAACGTCAACATTAGGCAGTACATTGGCATACTTATTTATATGTCAGTGTACCGCTACCCAAATGTAGAAGCGTACTGGGCAGAACATTCGTTTGAAGCTATTCGGTTAACTATGACTTCAAGGCAGTTTTATGATATTCGCAAGTACATCCGCTTCAACGACTTTTCGCTTATGAAAGATCGCAAAGACCCCGACCACGATCCACTCTTCAAAATAAGACCGGTCTACAATCATCTGAACAAAGTGTTTGATTCGGTTCCTAAGCCAGCGCGGTTGTGCATCGATGAGCAGATGGTGTCTACGAAGATGATAAGTTCTTTCAGGCAGTATATGCCCAATAAGCCACACAAATGGGGAATGAAGCTTTTTGTGTTATGCGACTCTGCTGGCTTCTCCTATCGGTTTGAGGTTTATTGCGGCAAAAACGATAATGTGGTACTTCCAAATGCTCCCGATTTAGGAGCAACTGGTAATGTGGTCATCCGCCTAACACAAACTGTTGCGGACTTTAAGAACCATATCTTGTATTTCGACAACTTTTATACATCGCTTCCCCTCATGGTTTACCTAAGAGGTCGTGGTATTTATGCGTTAGGCACAGTGCGAGCAAATCGAGTAAATAACTGCAAGCTGTCAACTGACGCAGTACTGCAAGCCAAAGAAAGAGGTTATATGGAGGAGTACATGGGCACTGCTTTTGGTGTAGACATATCGTCGGTCCTATGGAAGGATACAAAAAATGTTCGGCTGGTATCAACATATGTTGGTATTAAACCATTTCGAACAGTAAATCCACTGGCCCGTCCTGAAAAAATACCGCGATACGATCGAAAAAATAAAAAGATGATAGAAGTTGGATGTCCACGCATTATAAGAGAATACAACTGCCATATGGGGGGCGTAGATCTTATGGACGGTTTAATTGGAAGATATCACATCCGCCTAAAGACAAAAAGTGCTTCGCTGAAATTGTTTTATCATTTCATTGATATGGCAATAGTCAATGCGTATCTTCTTCATAGACGTATCCATACTGGGGGAGGCACTGCGGAGCTACCGAAATTTCGTGATCAAGTTGCGAATGCTTTGTGGAACTATCAGCAAAAGCCTGAAAAGCGATCAGTGGGAAGACCGTCAAAAGATTCACCAAATTCAAGACCATCTGGCTTAAAAAAATCATATGGATTGGGATTGGATGCCCGTTACGATGATGTCGGCCATATGCCCGACCAATTAGATCGTTCTGGTAAACGGACCTGCAAATTGACAGGATGCAAATCGGAAACTCAAATGATTTGCCTAAAGTGTAAGGTAAATTTGTGCCTATCAGCGACAAAAAAATGTTACCAAATTTACCATACCAAATAATTAATATTTTGTTAACCTTTCTTCATTCTTAAATCAATCTACTTAATTTTATTTAATTATTTATTGTTAATATTATTTGTTCCTTTGTAACACTTACCCTTATAAAACTAATAAACGAAAAAAAAAACAATCTCCTTTGTACTCGTTTACTGGACTACCCGCCTTTTGGCGGTCTACCTATTTTCTTGGTTGCAACTCATACCACCGGTCAGATTTTATTTTCGACTTTATTTTCATGGTCTATGCATTGAAATCACTTATGTACAATTTATTCATAGAAAACAAAAATTGTCCTGCTAGAGGGTTCAAGTATGACGAAAAGTTGATCCACTTTTAACACTTTATTTCTTACTTTGAACCTAAATGTTTTTAGAGTTAGAATAACTGCGTTAATTTAACTTCGCATGTTTTTAGATTAAAATGTTTTTGATTGAATTAATAAAAATCAGTTTGAATTGTAAGAATTTTGATTAAAATGTGTGCTTTCTAAATATAATCTTAAAAGTACTTAAATTCGGGTCGTGGATTTTCCCTCAGTGTGGGCATTGCCAAGTTGACGCCAATCAGTGTCTACCCTATTCATTCAACACCCAACCACCGAACAAAAGGATTATAAAATTATATTAAATGTTAATAAAGTCACTACTACTACTACTACTGGTACGAAGAAAACAATCTTTTTCAGATTACAGATCACTTTTGCGAATCTAGATTTTTTCTCAGATTTCCTCAAATTTACCAAAACAAGTGCGTTTGAGTTTTACAACTGGTGGATTACGATTTCGTGAAGTTTTTCTACTGCACAGAAAAGCATCGCATCGAGTGAGTCAATTTTTGTAAATATATTCCTGTGAAGCTAGTTTGGCTACCTCTGCCAAGAGAGTAAAATTCGCCTGTAAAAAACTGCTTTGATCAGGTTCAGGGTGTCGAAATTATTTTTTATAGCATAAATGCTTCGGAAAGCACTGCAACTTGGCGATTACGTCAATTTTATAGGGTTCTTGGGTGTACTTGTACATGGGTATAGGTTTGAGTGATGGCTGGTGGGTATAGGTTCATCTTCCAGCTGTTTAGCAGGCTCATCGCTGCATAAATTCTGTCATAGGAAGCAAGTTCAGAACAAGTTTTGTGGAACGCTGTTGCACTAGTCGTACCAATAGGCACGATGTTCCTTAAAATGTTCTTCAGTTGGGTTTTTTTTTTTTAATTTTTTGCCTCTGAACAAGCCGCTGAAATATTAATATAGATATTCAGATCTCCATTTACGTCCATTGAATCATCTTGAGGCTGCAAAACCAGTTTTTGTCAAAAGTAAAAAATCTATTTTGACATTTTTTAATTTCTAACTAATGTCGTTTTACATTGGGACAAAAAATAATTTTTTTTTTATCTAAATCACTTTTCACGTTCCGTTGGGCAGAAAAATCAATCTTTTTTCGATTCGGATCACTTTTTGCAGATCTCGATCTTTTTTCAGATTTACGCATACCAATTTACTTTGTACAGCTGTTTAACGGCAGTTTAAAAAGTTTGCTTTTGAGGAAAATGCGTAAAGTTTCATGAAAACCAAAATAACAAAATACATATGTAAATAGCTATGGATATGATTTCGGAGGAATTATTATCTTAATTGTCTCCCAATTCCGAATTCCATTTGAACAGCTGATATTTTGTCAATTAACGCACTGATCCATTTACAAAAGCAGATCAATTTCGTTGCACGTTCCATGAGCACCTTAAAATCTGAGATCAGTGCCATGATTTTGTGCGGTTTTTGTCGCAATTGCGGTTGCGGAAAGGGTTCACGTATAGGCAGATTCTATAAATGTGTGCGTGATGTCGAGAACTGACAGCTTCTAATATTTCCTGTTCTATTGTAGCCTTGTTCCTGAAAATTCCAGGCGACAATTTGGTACTTTTTTCGAGCACCCTGATACAATTTGTAGCTAATTTGTTCCTTTTTTGTTAGTTGGAAAAGACACTTCGGAGAGTTTTCAAAAACTGTTATTTTCAGAAGAGCTTCAGAAAAGGCACTTTTTTCTTGCATCTTTTTTGCAACATTTTAAAACTAAAATGAACGAGATCTTAAAATGTTGATATAAATTAATATAAGTTGATATATTTACAGCCAATATTTAATTCATTATTATATATTTATAATTCAAAATCAAGGCTTTAGTGTTTTCATTTTAAAACTTGTCATTCGAAAACGAACTGCATCTGTTTTTTTAAAGCGTAAAACAAAAACTATTTATATTTATAACCTTTCTCTAACACTCAGGGCGGTGAAACAAAAAAGTGCAATTACTAAGGTCCCAGTTATAGCCATACGTAAAACGAAATCGTACTAAATTTCATAAGTTTCCTGCCGAGTATGACACCGGAATAATTCGCTCAGTTGACTAGTTTGAAGTTAAAGCTTGGTCTTGCTGTCAAGTCGGTAAGGAGAACCAGTAGTTCTGTTTCTTTTGGACCCACATTATTTTGTTCACTCCTTAAAATTTGTTAGTATACACGTGCAAGTAAAACTGAAGTACTGTCACTTACTCTGTATTAAAATAATACTAACAACTTGTACCCTACGTTCCCAGGTTCAAGCTTAGTCGTCTACCCTTTATCAAACCAATTTGAGAATTTAACTGAAATGTCGTGCAATAAGTGTGGTTAAGTTTTGAATAACAGCCAATTGCCGCATTATTATCTGAAGTTGTAGCTGAAATAGTGCTCTTCATAAGCTTGTATTCCCACCTCCCCAAGTGGCCTCCAAACAAGACCCCAGGGACCGAAAAATCTTTTTGAAGAAGACATAAAAATGCATTGCGATTGTCACACTCTATCTCTGTTTCATTCAACAATTGACAGTCTACTGTTCACTGGTAGTAGGCGCTTCCTGAATTGACAACAAAGCTCTATAGGCTTATACTTCCTGGCAAGAGAAAGCATAAATGACTGTCAGAATTCAAGTGCTCAACGAATAACTTCAAGAAGTCTGACAATGAATATTAGTGGCGTGATTTGAAAAAAAGCTCCACAGTCTACGTAAATATATCAAAATATCAATGAAAACTCGGCAGTAATTTCCGAACAGATATTGTTAAAAAGCTCTTCCAATTTTGAGCGCAAACAATTCGTACATCCCTCTTTCTCCATAAAGTCAAACTGACGATTAGTTTAGTTCCTATAGTAAACTTTTTATAGTCCGCATAAACTGGGTACGTGTGTTTCTAACCTGCAAATGGGGATCTCACAGAAAGAGAAGATCAAATTTAAAAAAAAAAATTTAAAAATGTTGTCAGCGCCAGTGACACAGAGACTGATGGACTTAAACCTATAGCATTAGGTCTGTTCTCTTACGATAATGCATTCGAGTACATTAGTCAAATTTAGTCAAACTTCTATCACTTCTACCCAACTTTTGCGTTAGGGCTTAGGGAACGAAGTTTGACTAATGTATTCGAATGCGTTATCGTAAGGGAAAAGACTTAATCAGGGGCCGAATTACCACATCCGTGATCGAGCCATACGTCACTGAATTTTGTGGATTTTACAAGCAAAACAATAACAAATTCAGTCACGTATTACTCGATCACGGATGCGGTAATTCAAACCCAGCACTAGCGAGGTATCCGATTTCATACGATTCGGAGGATTTTTGCTGCGAAATTTTCTTCGGCACAACCGTTCGGAGAATTATTCCGACATTTTCTAACGCATATCGGCGAATTACGTTGAAGTGCGATGAAGTGAATTTTTTTTTTTTAATTTTACCGATCCTCCGAAAGAAATTGGTTGCGGAGGCAATTTTAGCCTCCGAAGGAGTATGCGTTGCGTATGTGTAACAGAACTTTTATGACAATTAAAATAGAATGCGGCGGTTATTTATTTGGAAAAAAGCGCATCAAACTTATTACGTTATTATTTCACAAGTTACCTTTCAAACCTTATCTCTAAATCACTATCGCCAAAAATACATTTATTGGTTTCATTTACAATAAAAGTCCCACGGACTGTAATGAATCCTCCTAACCAGTGTGTCAAGTATCCATTTTCTTAATGAACCACCATCGGCAATGAGTCAGTTTTTTTTTATTTCTGTTGGTCATTGACTCAGTGAGAACAAAATTATTTAACGTTCAAGTTCAAGTTCAAGGATGTGAAACGACATTCCATTGCAAACCAGTAGACCAATTTAATCATACGATCCGGGCGTATGCAGGAAGACCACTCGACGACGGTTAGCATAAATATGTCCACAATGTCCTCACATTTTTAAGTCGTATTAATCGTGCAGTGGCAGTCCAAGAAATGGAGTGTCACATGTAACAGGTGGCGCAAGAAAACCTGTTTAATTAACTACAGAAAGACTTTTCAAGTTTTTGTTGTTGTTGTTACTGAAACTTGAATCAAAAGTAAGCATGGACGTGTTTTATAAGTGAAATAATTTACGCAAATTATCTATCAATTGACTCGTCTCTTTATCTTGTTAATCTTGATTTGTATCCTAAGAGGCTTGGCTAATATTTGACCCACAAAAGAGTATGTGATAATGATAAGCATACAGGGTGTATCAGTTTGAACTTTGAAGTCAAAATTAATTGACGGGCTTAAAAATCATATCTTGAAAAGGGGCGACAGCATCAATTGCAATTTTTGCGGAAAAGGTTTTGTTGTTTCTTTAACTGTTATTAAGTTAAACCAAGTTTGATAGAAGTAACGGCAAGGTACCCAAACGTCAATAACAATTTTTAGAACAGAATAAGCCGACTGACTGGCTCGATTCATTTCAGTTTTTATTGGCCCAGATTGGTCAAGAGAATAGTTTTTCGAGTTGACGTTTATGTAGGGTTAGTTGTCAAATCTAGTCAAGAAAATCCTGCCTGCATACCCAGTTGAAATTTCAAAGTGTCAAAATTCAAAATAAACCGCGGGAGTATAACAACAATAGGTACTTTCCTTTACCTTTGAATTTTATGAATTGTTTATAAAATCTTAAGAATTTGTAAAAATGTTTACTCAATGCCGTTCCCTAACTTGAAAAAACTGTAAATGAAAGCGCCTCGACAGAGCTGTTTTCCGATGAGCCTCCGCTATGTAGATGAATCAACGAATTTTGTTACTAAATTAGCTAATCCTTCGAGTTTATCAGACATTTTAAAAACTTCTTTGTACCACTTTTTTGGAATTTTTTAATTGTGTATTTGTCATTTTACATAGATTACAACAAAAGCGTTCCCTAACTTTTCGTAAAGCTAAGATTAGACTGTATGCCAATTATGCATATGAATGCCAACAGGCAAATGACCAGATTAGCTGTCAAATGACCAAAATGCCAGGATTATCAAAACTGTATAATAGACTATATGACCAAAATTACCAATATGGTCATATTTGCCTTGGTGGTCATTTGAGGCATTTGGTATTTTTTCATTTCATATTTGTTATTTTTCCAGAAAAAAGAGAACGCAAATGAAAATAAATCACAATCCCACGAACTCAAACACCGACGACAACAAAATAGTTCTTGTTCTATCAAAAATGCCAGCAATGCCACAACGAAATTTCAATAAACAGCATATGGGCATATAGGCTTTATGCTGGCTTTCGTGCTTATTGTCCGATTACACTTATGCTATTTTGGCATTTTTATCTGTCAAAATCGGCGTGGTCATATGTGGCATTTAGGTCATTAGGGCATATGAGATATGCCCATTACATTGTATGACCATATTTTGACAGGAGAACTGTCAGAAATTGGCATTTTATGACCACTTGGCATACCGTCTAATCTTACCTTAAGTGTATACCCACCATTTACATTTTGACAGACTTTTCCATTCTTATTTTTTCTACAAAAGTAAAGGAACAAACCTATACAGGTTGACTATTCAACGCGTTCTTATATCAAGTCCAGATATGTTGATATTCGTGCGATTCGAATATGTGAAGCCTTCGACACTTTTTAAAGCGTTTTCCATTCGCTGGTTAAATTTTGTATTAAAACATTCGAAATTTGCATGCCGATTGATTTGTAAATATTTATACATAAATAGTTTAAACAAATAGATTCACCCGATCCAAAGTCTTTCTTTGCAGAAGAAAAGCTTCACGAAAACGTTAACAAATAATTACACCAGTTGTCAAACTCAAACGCACTTGTTATGGTAAATCTGAAGGACATCTGAGAAAAATCTAGATTCACAAAAGTGCTCTGAAATCTGAAAAATATTACTCTAAGAGCGCCCAATCGAGTAGAACATAAGATTGAACATTTGCAATAATTGAAACATCTCAAATACAGTTTTAACAGACATAGATCCCTATAAAGTTTTATTATGTATAGATATGGATAAATGGAGTCTTTCACAGCAGATTTGGATCTTTGCTGCAACTGTCAGGGATTTGATCAAAAGTCAAACATCTTGGAAAAATATTTTTGCAATCGGAAAAGATTGCTCTAGAAAATTGAACAAAAAAAAAAATATGTCTGAACGATAAAATTTCGTCAATAGTCAAAACTCTGCGCTGCACTGCACTACATTATGTCAAGTCAACAAGAACAACATTTTTATAAAAAAAAAAAAAACTGGTCCTTTTAAGAACAAGTAAAGAAAAAAGTTGTGGTGGAAAACAAAATAGCATCTTAGGCCCTAGTTATAGCCATTGGTAAAACGAAACCGTAAAAATTGTCTTTTGCTTTTTCAACCACTTAAACCTAGTGGTTAAACTCAATTTTGGTCTTAAAATGTTGCGTCTGAAGTATAAAGTTGGTTTATCAAAAAAAAAAAAAAAAATCAATTTTTTAATTTATTTAATTACCCGTACGAAAAAAATTGTTTCCGGTCAACTTAAGCAGTAATTACAACAATTGCATTCTACTTTCGAGATTCGCGCTTAGTATTGATCCCAAGCAGAAGTGACAGAAGGAGTTTACGTTGAAACCATTTTGGTAATGAGTTTATAGGTGCAGGGAAGTAAGTCCCCGGGAACTAAGTCCACTGAGGGATCTAGTTCCCACTTAGGGAAGTAAAACCACTTTCGTGAAGTGGACTTAGTTCCCATATAAGGCGGGAACTAAGTCCACTTTCTTATGGGAACTTAGTATACCTACACATTCAAAAATAAAAAGAGGGAACTAACTTCCACCATTTATACAGTCAAAATCGCTTACAACGACATCGGTTATAACGACGTATCGGTTATAACGACCAAATTCTTAGGTCCCGGCTGAGCTCCATTATAAACCCATTGAATAACAAATCGTTTACAACGACATCGCTTACAACGACCGATTTTTTTCCTTCTTTTGAAATAAAATATTGGTTATAACGACTTAGGTCGACGCAGCTGTTGGTGCGACTGCATTTTTTCTGAAACGGTAAACTATTTATGGGTCTGTACATGCGATGTATCTGTCTAGACTCTAGACACATGTTACAGCTCACCGTTTGTTGAGATATTATTATTCTTCATGTTTTGCGCTTATTATTGGTTTTGAATTTGTTCAATAGTAGGTGGGGAAATAAATGTAAATTTTTCTGTGTGACGAGTGGTCGAAGAGTTTTGATGTTATTCGGTTTGCATAAAGTTATACATACATATATATGTCTGGTGGAAATAAAAACTATAAAAATAAATAAAAAAATTGAAAACAGATTAATTTACGTATGCACCTTGATATCGGTGACAGCGACCTATCGCTTATAACGACCAAAATCGTCAGTCCCTTGAAGGTCGTTATAACCGATTTTGACTGTAATTAGATAACTTTTCTTTTTTAAATAATGGCAGCGATTTTTCTTTGACAATTTTCAGATTCTTGCAAACTGAATTTTGATTCAGAAAATGTTGTTAATTAAATTTGGTATAATATTACTCTGTCTCAGTTAAAAGCTAATTTCTCTTTTGTTAATAAAAATTGCAAAGTACCTACTTGACTCTTTAAATTTACTTTGTTCTTAGTCGACAGTGAGATTTTACTTCATATTTAAAGGGATAAGACTACTCAAATTTTTCAGAATTTATTTCCCACCTTAAGGCTGGTACGCTGCTCAAGTGAAATCCAGTTTTTCATACAAATTTTCCACCGCGAAATGTCTCAACTTGGCAGTACGCTGCTCAAGTGAAAAATTGCGCTTCAAAAACTGAGCTGTAGGTGGCGATACTAAAATCTCTCCACAGCTATTTCACTTGGTTTTTATTGTCCGTCACATTAAATTTTTGAAATTTCGGCGTGAAAAATGATTCGTAGGACGACGGTTAAGAAACCTATTTCAATTTCAGATGTTTCTTTAAGAGAGTACTGCATTTTTCGAGCTTCTTTTATCATTTTTGCATTGAATATAGTACCATAAAGCTAGGTGTACAAAAAGGGTGGCATGGATGACCTTATTGATAAGCAGGGTGCGGGTGCCTCAGTAAAATGTAATACACTGTTTTGCTCAAGATAAGCATTCAGATTTTAAATCGGCGGTCAGGTCAATTACATAAAATGCTTTATGGATATTAAAATGGCAATTTAGTGTTTTCATAAAAAAATGATTTGTTCACAGCTCGCAGTTCCCTTTTGTAAAGGCGAGACGGCGGCTGCTGCAATTGCGTTATAAAATTGAACACGATACTCTTTTTATGCATTTTTATTACTATTAATGAATGAATGAGAGTTACTTACCGCCATATTATTCACTCCGGGTGTAACTCAGGTTTAAGTTAATTTTACACCCGACCATTAATCCGAATTTTTTAAACCCGACAATTTAAACTTATGTCCATATTATTCACTGAAAAACATGCATTAAACCCGCTGGATTAAAGATGGATTTAAATGCGGATTTAAAAAACTTTAACCCGTTTTTAATCCGGTTTAAGCCTACGTAATGTCAAATTTCACAAATAATGACATTTGTTTTTTGTTGCTTATCACATTTTATGGGAAATTGTTTTTGGTTTTTCATTTTCATTAAATAAATTGAAAAATAACCTAAAATGAAAGGTGTCGGCAAAGTGAATGATGAGGAAATGAAAGTCTGTCACCCGTCGACGATGAGGCAGATAGAGAAGACGAATGAATGAGATTTTTATTTTTCCTTTTTTAATAAATTGATCCTTTTTTTGATTTTATTTCAATTTGTATTTCCTGCCTCCTGCAAGCGAAGAAATGTCAAAATTGTGACCTAAACAAAGGAGTGAATATTATCAAATTGTGTTTTAATCCGAGTTAAAGTACTTAAACTGGTCTCCGGAGTGCAGTTTAAATCCAATCGGATTAAACGCTGTGAAGTTTAAGAAAATGGGTTTATGTCCGGGTTTAACTACTGAATATTATGGACTTGGGTTTATTTTTTGGGTTAAACTCACTTAAATCCGGGTTAAGACTTTAACCCGGATTAAAGTGAGTGAATAATATGGCCGTTACTAATGAATGAATGAGATTTTAATTAATAATAAATTGTGGCATTCGATTGGGAGCTCTAAGAGCACTTTCTATGTGCGTTTGTTAAAAAAAAACAAAAAAAAAAAAACAATCTTTTCCAGATTTCAAAGCGTTTTTGCGAATCTTTATATTTTCTCAGATTTACCAATACAAGTGCGTTTGAGTTTGTTTTTTTCTCTACAGCAAAGAAAGTAATTGCATCGGGTGAATCTATTTGTGTAATGGAAAACGCTTTGAAAAGTGTTGAAGACTACACATATTCCAATCGGACGAATGTCAAAACAGAAAAGGGCAAGTGATGTTCTTATGTTCGATTAGCCACACGAAATCTGAAATCTGAGACCGAATCTGAAGAAACATAATCGAATACCACATAAGAAACTTTTGCAAATAAGAATATAGCAGTATTCGAATGTTCTACTACAATGAGGTTCAGTAATCACATCGATATAATTCACGGATCTTTCAAAAGGTGCGGTATACTCGTTATGCACTCTTGATTGTTAAAATGTGTTACACTGGTCTTATGTACAAATCAGATATTATTGCCAAAATTAAACACTACTAGAACTAGAACCTATGAACTACAATAAAACAAAGTTCGCAATTTCTTTCCTCCATCTGTTTTCATTTTAAGTAAAATAAGGGTGAACAAAATATGTTTATTTTATACTATAGTTATCCTTATTCTTATGGAATTCCCAGAAAAAATATGTTTTTCAACTCAGTCACCCTGCGTTAATAATTAATTATTTCTCCACGAAAATCTCCAAAAAAATATTTCACTTTCGATTTCACAGCATTTTTTGGAGAGCAGTGAAAATTTCACTTCACTTGAGCCGCGTACCAGCTTTTACGTGGGAACTACGTCCACTTCACGAAATCGGTTTTATTTCGTACTAGGTGGACTTAGTTCCCGGGGACTTATTTCCCTGCACCGTGCTTATAAAATTACTTGCAAATTGCTTACAGCACCATTCACTTTCAGCGAGAGGGAACTAGAAGAATGTAAAAGTCGAGGCACACCACAAAATATAACAGTTTTTTACCACTTTGTCACAAATGTCATTTCGAACTGTCCTTTTGTTGACCAATCATCTACTTAACTTTACTGATGTCGTTTTCCATTGGGAAAGAAAATCTGACATTTTTCAGAGTCAGAGCAATTTGAGAATCTCGATTTCTGAGCGATATTTCAACCTACTAATGTCATTTTGTAAAACTTTAAGGTGTGTTATAATTACGATTTCAGACGATAAGTCTGTGAAAAGTAGAGACAATTTAAATTTGGTCGCTGCAATGGATATCAGTATAAATTGAATGCATTTTTATAAACAGAAAGTACAATTTAAGAACAGCCGACTTTTAAAACACGCACCACCACAAATGCAAAGAAAGAAGAATCTTCTTCTGAAATCTGAGAGTCCAATCTGAAAATCCCAAGGGAAATCGACATGAGGTAGGTGTTCAATGAAACAGGGTATAGCTTTTGTTTTAAAAAACAACGGATTCCAATACTCAAAAACTACCTTTTTCAATAATTCATTTTGTTTTTGCTTTGGCCCGCCCTGTATAAAAATTGTTTCAAAAATGATTTCGATAGGCGGATGGAGTTGCACTCGGCAAGCGACAACACTTGTATTATGTGGATGGGCAACGTCGCTGTTCTCATAACGTATTTCTGATACAACGAACGCAGTTTGATACACCGTGTCGCTGTTTAATTTACAAAGTCCGTTCACAAAGTCCGCTCCACATTTGGAGGCCCCAGCTGCCAATCCATCAGGAACTTGGACGGACCAACAAAAGTTACTTGCTGGCACACTTGCATACAATGAATTACAGATATATGTTTATTAAAAAGGCATCACTGCATCGTATTAGTATCAATTAAAATGTTTGCCGCATTACTCGCACCCGCACAACACCCTCTTTTCATGCTAATCTCACCCGAGTGTGTAATAGCCGTCGCTCATTGTTTCAAAGGGTTTGCAAAGCGCGCGATTCTAATCCAAATCGTGACCGCCAATAGGCATCGTTGCGCAAACAGCTGCTTCGCTGACGCTGTAGACTTTGTGGAACACAAAGCATAGCCCGCCTGACTCTGGTCAAGGCCGTTGCTAAGCAACACCAGTTATGCAACACATCAGCGACTATAATATCATCCTTGCGTCCAAGCATCGGATCGTTCCTATTCTATGGCCATAATAAATCTCAATTATATAGTATACCCAGGCTGGGGAGGTAGGTAATATCTTCTTGGCCCAATGGAATCCGTATCAAAACGATTGCAAATCGATGATGATGATGCTTGGATGAACAGCAACAGAGGCATTAGAAGCGTGTGGTCTTCCTAAGCGAAGACGTGCTCTGCCTAAGAAAATCACGAACAACAAGGCGAACCAATGATAATGATAGTCGTTGTTTCGGGAGCTCACCACTTTGCAATTATACATTGCCCAAGCCCCGATGCGATACCTATAGACAGAGAAAGTGCATAGACAATAGAGGAGACGTTGACTCTGGAGGGTATCGAATGAATGACAATTTTGTTTCCGTCGCGTCGCGTCGTTTACTCTGCGACGATTTGTGTTGAAATTCTATCCTATGGGCCGCCGATGGAATTGCATTATGCGATCTGGAAGATTGCATAATTTAGAAAACCTTTTCTGCCTGTGTCGAGTGTTTTATTGTGCGTAGATGGCGGGAGGGAGCTCTGGTGGTGTTACGGAAACTGTCAGGGATGTCGTTCACTTCTCTTGTTAACATATCGCATTTTACCAAACTGTAGGTCTGCGACTCGCTTTTTAACTGGTTTCGGTTTCTCTTATTGGTTCTTCACGCGGAAGGTGTGATGAAGGAGTACCTATAGATGAAGAGTGATCTTAGGCGACTGAAAGACGGGACATCAACATAGGATGCGAAAAGATCAAGGGGTAAGTTTTGTATACGGCTACGTAACGAAATGTCAAAGTTTAATCGCGTAAAACAGTGGAATAAGGGTTCGCTTCGCTCGCAAAAAGGATTCTAAACTCCAGTATTACATTTTCGGGCACGAGCCTGTACTTGTTTCTTAAAACACTTTTTTTAATGAAAATACAATTACGTTACGTCAAATACGTAGCCGTGTCCCGAAGCCAGACAAAAGTCTGTCAGTACAAAAGTGTCGGGCGAAAAGTCTCTTTAGGTCTGCTTTACTTTTAAATCTTACGAATTCTTATTAGGTCTGTTCCTTTACTTTTAAATCTTACGAATTTTTACTAATTCTTACGAATTGTTACGAATTTTTACTCACTGCCGTTCCTTAACTCAAAAAATTCGTAAAAGAGAGCGTCATCGAGAGAGCAAGATATTACCCCTCCACTGAGAATCTTACGAATTTTTACTCAACAAATTTCTTGGTGTAAGAAGTGAAAAAGCTGTCAGTCACCTTACAACTAACAGCTGATTTGAAATTTGTTGTCCCATTTGAAATATGCGTTGATTATTTGTTGACTTCTTGCTTATCAGAATGGTATCAACAGGCGGCAAAATAAAATTGAATGTTCTCTTTAAGATTCTGTTCGATATTGGCGTCGAAATTCTTCCCTACTGTAACAAGGTACAATCTCTTCCATGTAATTCTTAATGCAGTGTCGCTTTTTCCTCTTTTCGAATGCTTGTAGTTCAATCAGTATAAACTCTTCCACATACTCAGATTCATTAAAATAAAGTTAAAAATAAATGATAGAACTAATTTTCTTAGTAAATTAACAAATTCCTCGAATTTATCAGACATTTTAACGACTTTTCGTACAATTTTTTGAATATTTGATTTATGTATCTGTCATTTTTCATAAATTACTACAAAAGCGTTCCTTAACTTTTTCGTAAGCGTCTCTCTCTGTGAGAGAATTTATCCCCACCACTGCCATTTTGACAGTCTTTTCCATTCTTACTACAAAAGTAAAGGAACAGACCTATTAATTCTTACGAATTTTTACTCAATGCCGTTCCTTAACTCGAAAAATTCGTAAAAGAGAGCGTCATCGAGAGAGTGAGATGTTACCCCTCCAGTGAGAGTCTTACGATGTTTTACTCAACAAATTTCTTGATGTAAGAAGTGAAAAACCTGTCAGTCACCTTACAAATAACAGCTGATTTGAAATTTGTTGTCCCATTTGGCATATGCGTGGATTATTTTTTGATTTCTTGCGTATTAAAATGGTATCAACAGGCGGCAAAATAAAATTGAATGTTCTTTTCGAGATTCTTTCGAAATTGGCGACGAAAGTCTTCTTCGCTGGAGCAAGGAACAATCTCCTCCATGTAGGTACTTCGTCATGTAGTGTCGTTTTTTCCTCTTTTCGAATGCTTGTAGTTCATACTCGAATTCATCAAAATAAAGTTCTAAATAAATGCTATAACTAATTTTCTTAGTAATTTAACAAATTCCTCGAGTTTATCTAATACTTCAACGACTTTTCGTATCATTTTTTGAATATTTGAATTATGTATCTGCCATTTTTTAAAGATTACTACAAAAGCGTTCCCTAACTTTTTCATTAGTGTCTCTCTTTGTGAGAGAATTTATCCCCACAACTGCTATTTTGACAGTCTTTTCCATTCTTACTACAAAAGTAAAGGAACAGACCTTTTGTAAAGGGTGGTTAAATTTTAAGGGCCGTTGTTGAATGTGATCCACACCTAAACGTCAAGTTTTTTTCTGCATTTCATTTGACATTTCTCAGAACTTTCATGGCCCGAATTGGAAGATATGGATGTGGACGATATGCGGACGAGGTCTCGGCGGCCATTTGGCCGATATTTTGTTCCATACATAATTGAACCATACCAATATTATCATAACAAAAAGAAATGACAATAATTTCCTAAATAATTTGTGTTTTATTCAAAATCAACATCGGCCCTTAAAACTTAACCACCCTTTACAAAGAAACCGACGTTTCCTTTTGAGTTTAGCAGCTTACGAACCTTTGAGAGGTGAAAGATGCGCCGTGCGTCTCCTTTGTCGCAAATAATTAATTGAAGACCGTCAGAGCAATAAACGCCTATTCTTGCCTTTTCGTAGTCTGTTAAACATGTTTTCTTCTCCATTTTTATAAACACTCAATGAAGAACAATTACTTCATAAAATTTACCGTTTAAACCGAAAAAAAATATGTATTCACTTCACAAACAACGTTGATTTGTTCACTGCTTCTAATCTAATGACCCGATTTATTTCCGCATATTCTTTACGTAAATTACAATTTGTCTTCAAAGATCCGTCAGCTAAATTTCTCCTATACACACATTTTATATTTTCTTGTTAACAAAATTGTCTCCCATATGCCATAGTCGTTTTTTTCTAATCCATCCTATAACGGGAGAAATATCGATTTTTACTTCTCAAAAATGCCTGCATCTGATCTTATGACTTGCAGTGTATGTTCAAATATCTCCCATCCCATTCGATGCGACAATTAAACGCCCCCACTCGCATATTTGAGAATATAGTTCTAGGTTCTTGTATATCTTGAGAAGTCTTAGGCAGCTAGCTGTCTATCATAAGAGGCTGCAATTTCTTTCATCTTCGAAGTTTATCAAACCCAATTCCTCACTCCAGTCTCCAGTCTCCTTCAAGAAGATCGAATAGTTTTTCATTTTCCACTTGGTGCCTTAAGAACTGTTTAGACCCTTAGACACGTCGGGTCAATCTATCACCTTCTTACGTATGAGCAACAAGTCTCCTCCCCGCATTTACTTTGAAACCTATATCTCTCGTTCAATTTATTCGTGACCTTATGCTTAATTTCCGTTCGCATATTCATGAGATGATTACCAAAGCCAACTCATCACTTGGCTTCGCTAAAAGACGGTCCGAAGAATTCTGCGAGACGTATGTGACCAGATCTTTATACATCCCTTTTGTTCGACCCCTCCCCGAGTACACGCTCGCCAAGCGTGGTGTCTCTTTCAACAAGTTCATGTTTTCCGAATCGAAAGAATCCAAATAAGTTTTTTTTTTCGATTTTCTCTTCGTGATCTCTGTTGGAATGAACGGCTAATCTTACCTCCTTACCGCGATCGTATTAAATATTATAGCTTAAAAAAAAACCCTTAAGGACATAGCAAAGGGAGAGAGAGAGAGCGCAACTGAAGGTATTTACGTGTCTTTTACCGAATTTATTTAGCAACTGATATAATGAACTTATCCCAAATAAGTATAGTCTTTTATAAAATATCAATCAAAATCTCTGACGATCCTCTGATCTGGACGAACTCCATGAAGGAGGGTTCTTTTCAGAAACAGTGTACAACAGTTTGCTTACATTCGAATGAGAACTATAAATTTGTATTTCCATTTATCCGCTTACACAAACGTATGAACTCTTATCAAATGTTGTCCAATATTCTTCCCTTGGAAGAATTTTGAGAAGGTATTCCCTCAACGGGAAGTCGTTTTCTAATAGCTAAAGAGGCTGGTAGAAGAATAGCAAATCTGTCAATTGCAGTTTAAGTTGTCGACGTTTACTTATCTTGTTCTTGTCTAGCAGGCAGTCAACCGTTTTAAAACTTACAACAAAGGCAACCATTTATTTAAAATTATTCCCAGAGGCTAATGATTGCTAATGATGCCATCTGCGTAGACCCAAACATTATATTCATCTTAGCTCTACAAATAAACGTCCGTTAAAGGAGTTTGCTCTATGTGACTTGTTTGAGCATTAGTTTTGGTAAGAGTTTGATGATCGTTTTTCTTCAACATTGCATCAGACTACCTACCTCTTCGCAGAATTTCCTGCTTCCCAGTCCACGCTAAATCGATTCACTCATGTCCTTCTGCAAGTTTCACTACTTCACACTACCCAAAGTAGTACAGTGAAACCTGTCAAGTTGGCCACCTGCCGAAGTTGGCCAATATATAGTAGCACCAAGAAAATTCAATACAAATGTTTCTCTGAATGCTTCTGTATGTTGGCCACCTGTCTATCTTGGAACATGGCCGCACATTTCATGTATTATTGAATCTTTCGCACTAAATAACCTCCGAAAGTTGGCCAACAACATAGTCGACTGCTGGTCGCCAGGGTGGCGCGGCGTTTGCATTTTTAAAAATGCACTGCACACTATGTTGAGGCAGACATAGCGGTAAAATAACGTCCGTGTTAATTATTGTTGGGATATAGATGACTTCAATTGTAGTTTGTGAATGACTTCAGTGTAAATGCAAAATATGGATAAAAACGAAGTTCTTTACTAACAAGTGTTAGAAAAAAAAAAAAACATATGTATGTACATAGTATGTACCCTTATAAGTTGGTCAAAAATGCTTGTACTGCAGCTGTCCAACTTACGCAGGTTTCACTGTACTACAAAAATCACCAACAGTAAAATAAAATGCGAAACTTATATTCAAGGACCTTTCAACTGTATTTCTCAACTAAGCACACCCCCGTCCGTTTATTAACTTATTTTCAGTTTGTCGGCATGGAGATCAACTTCTCGTTGAGCTGCAACTGTGTCTTGATCAACTGCGACAGAGTGACCACCATCAACAGATCCCTGATGTTAGCGTTGAACATCTGTGTGAACTGTTCGTGGTTCATGTTTGGCACGGAATGAATCAAATCCAGCAGCGAACGACCGACAGCATTGTCTGGCAGCTGCTTGCGTGCAATGACATCCTCGACATACTTCAGGATCAAATCTAGCAATCCCTGTAACTTGGTTGACGCTTCAGAGATCTGAGCCAAATCCAACATGGGAGACACTGTCTTTGGCCGGTTGGGGCTGGACACACTGATTGTCTTCTGGAGGAGTTTCAAGCCAAACACCTCTGGCTCATAGCATGTCACCTCAACGTTGATCGGGGTGAACATGCATCCAGTCTTGCCGCCGGGAACTCCCAACTGTATGCAGACGTACGCCTTTAGTCCCATTCGGCCACCCGAGAGCGAGGTGTCAACAGTAAGATGCACTGGGTTGTTGCACTCGCGGGCATAGTACTCGTGAATCACGGAACTGTGATTGGTCACCTCGTTGCCAGTGGCCCACCAACCTGTGCGAAATGAAAACAGTCAGCAATTTATGCCTGCGTTTTGAGGTTATGTAGAGTGTATGCTCTCAGTACTCACCCACAACATTCTCGTTGTTGTTGACTTTGCGATTGAGGTCGTACAAGTCCATGGCGTAGCTGAGTTCGGCTTCCACTTGATCATCGTGCTCTTTGTGGGGAACGCAGAAGCAATTTGTTACCTCAACGACGCCTTTTTCGATCGAACCTACGTGGGCAGAGGAAGGGGGCTTTTTGTAGTCAAAGAATGCAAGGAAAACGAAAGCGAGTTTCTCACCTAAAAGAGTGCCAATTACACGATGGGAATCGGCATTTCTGCGTTCGTAGGCATCCACAACTTGGAACAATACGACGGGGTGTACTTTAACAGTTAAATTTAGAGCCGACATTTTTCCGTGGAACTTTTTGTTGAAAAGGAGGATGTTTTTTTTTTGACAGTGACGTAAAGAAGTGGCTGTGACAGAAACGTAATGGGAATGAAGTGGAACAAAGTGAAGTTGAATCGCAGAGATGTGCGCGAAGTGAGTGGGTGGTGAAAATAAATTTTTGACAAACAAAATTCAACTCTACAAAGTTTGTTTTATTGCGTGTCCCAAATGGATGAAATAATTATACAAACGTTACTTTTCAGAAGCTGGAAAAATGCACTATGAAGTTATTCTTTTGAGGTTGTCAGTTCATAAAGTCTTACCCCCAACTTCTGTCAGTTGTATTTAATGTGGAAAATGTCGGAAGGTTCCACGATGATAAAAATTATTTAATGAATTTGACTTACGGCATCACAATCAACTAAAATCCAATCATATTAATACAACAGTGAACAGATGTTTTGCATTGGCTTATAACTTTTGATGGTGCTGTCATTTTAATAAATAAATATGTACGTCCAAAAGATTTGTTATTATTTAATTCACTTTTTCAAAATACGCATGCCTACTATTCCACCTCGTTCCTGCAAAACTGGCACAACATTCCCCGGCTGAACGTCGGAGTATTGATTTTTCGCACAACATCCTCATCTCGCTCTGATTCTGCACAACTTCCGTCTTGACCTAAACAAATTAGATATATTTAAAAAAAAAGTTCATCAATTACTGCACAAAATGAAAGGTTGTCAATTTTCTATTCTATTTTCCGTGATTTTATTCGTTGAAACTGTTCATTCGAGCTCGTCTAATGGAAGCCAACACGCTCAAAATCTCATAGTATTGCCGCCTTGCAAATCCTGCACCGTGTTTGTCAACTCACTTCAGAGTGCTAAGGAAAAAGCCTCCATCGGACACGATGATGCAACTACGCTGCAGCTTATAATGGATAATGTGTGCAACGACGTAGTCCGAGGACAGGATCAATGCTATAAAATTGCCGAAACGTACGCAGGCACAATTGAAGAGCACTGGAAGGACGACCTGTTCGGGGTACTATGTATCGAGACAATGAAGGTATGTTGCCCACCAGACCACTTTGGAGCAAAATGCGAAAAGTGTCAAGACTGTCATCGGAATGGGAAGTGCAAAGGTGCCGGCACCAGAAAGGGCAATGGACAGTGCTCGTGTAACCCGGGATACACAGGAGAGCAGTGTAGGGACTGTGCGGTGTCATATTATGCTGCATTTAAGGACGAATCCAAGTTGCTGTGTTCAAAGTGTCATGATGCCTGCGCAGCTGAGGGGTGCACTACTGCAGGCCCTAAGGGTTGTCTAAAGTGCCTGCCTGGGTGGAGAATGGACGCCACCAACGGCTGCACCGACTTGAACGAGTGCCTGGAATCTCGCAACACCTGCACCCCGCAACAGTTCTGTGTAAACAATGATGGCTTCTACAGCTGCTTGGACTGTGACCGATCCTGCGTCGGATGCGATGGAGACGGTCCGGATATGTGCAAATCATGTGCGGACGGTTTCACATTGATCGATGGGAAGTGCACGGATGATTCGTCACAGCAGCGCGAGCAATACGTGAACATGACCAGGTTCCTGACCTACCTCGGCCTGTGCATTGCCACCTGTGTCATCTTTCAAAGCTCAACCACGAAGGCGTACCTTGTGGGCGCAGCAGTGGCCGCTTACATAGCCGCGTCCGAGTATTGGCTGAATACAAAACCTGCCCCAGATGATCTCAAATCGAAGGTAAACAACAAGAAACTTGAAGACTTGATCATGAATTTATTATAAACCGTTAAAATTATCATAGCAAATAAATAGTCCACTTTGCGAAATTGCACTTAGATACCAAAGACTTTGTTTTGGAGAGTGGTTTTCAAATCGTTTTGTTTATTTTATAACTATACAAACAGACAGCGCTTAATATTTCAGCTCGGGTGTCTTGTCGATGTTCTCATGAGAACCTTCTGCAATCATTTTCAGTTCTTGGCGTTTTCTTTCCGGCCGGATCACAGTGATATAGCGATGAATGCGCATACCCAACAAGAATGTTCCGTACAGCGTCACTCCGATGCAGGTATAAACTACGCCTCTATGCAATTTGTCGAGGATCGTGTTGCGGTTGATTTGTGTTTTTTTCATTGTTAATTCTGTTTAAATGTTGTTCACAAAAGTGCGTATCGTCGATTTTCTCTTTAGTTTTGGTTAAAAATTTTTTCGAAATGTCACACAGCTGTGTTATGTCATGTCATTAGAGGGAATTTTGAAATTTCCCTTGGGGAGCATTGTGAACGTGTTCAAGCGTTGTGGGTGAGGTCAGTAGGTATGTTGTTTTGAGGAACTGTGAACGAGACACGCATTTCCTTTCAAAAATATATTTTAATTGAACTGACAACCGAACTTTAGTCTTAAGTTATAGCTGTACGTACAATGCAACCGAAAAATTTGGAACAGTATGAAAATGAGTTTTTTTTTTTCGTATAGGCGGTCATAGCGAAAAATCTGTCAGAAAAATGTTTCTCTACGAAAACAACTACAACAAACCAACCCCCACTGATTGGATTCCATTAGAAAAAAATTTCCTGACAGATGGTACAGTAAAGAAATTAAATATTTCAGTGGAATTATTCGGTTTTCTTTTGTGGAGCTGACTGAGAAGTTGATCAGAAAAAGTTTTTCGTACGGAAAAATGAATAAACTATTTTTCTATAAAATTGAAAGATCATTTTTTTTTTTTTTTTTTGTTCATATAACTTTATAATTCATAAGCAACATTGTAAGATCAAGATTGAGTTCAACCATCAAGTTTAAGTGGTCAAAAAAAGCAAAAGAAAATTTTTACGGTTTGGTTTTACGTATTGCTAAAACTAGGGCCTTAGCAGGCTAATGCCTGTGACACACATAGGGTTTCGATACCACGGTGTCAATACTATGGCATCGTCAATACCATGCTAGGTGACACACTATACAACGTAGTATAGGCTAACAGTTGCCATTGGTTACCTTGCTGGGGCAGACAATAAAACCCGTGACACACACCTAGTACAGACACCCTGTTGGGAATACTAAAGCATTTTCTATGAAAATGATAGGTACTTTAAGTAAAACTAATCTCCACTACATGAGAGTGGCGCTGTTTTCGCTAGGAGGATAGCTATACTACGCAAAAAACCCTAGTATCGATACTACGCTCAAACCACATTGCTCGCATGGTATGACCGTAGTATACCCTGACAGACATGTGGTTCATCTCGATACCATGGTATCGAAACCCTATGTGTGTCACAGGCATAATGTTGTTTGTCTACTTCGTGTTGAAATTGGTTTGGTATGGGCGTTTAAAAATCAATTGAAAACTGTTGATAATCTTACGTAAATTGGGAAATTTATTCACGAGCAATGAAAGGAATAATGGGGAGTTACGGAGCGATCCATGCTTCGCTGGATTATTAAACATTAAACCCACGTTTCCAACACGGAATTTCGAAGGCGTCATATCAGTCGGTCATGAGACAAATCAAGGAAGACATTTTTCCCCTTTCTGTAAAAAAAAATGAGCGCATGTGACTTATGGTGGCAGAAAATTAAGTCGTTTCAAAATCACACACGCTCATTGCACACCTTTACAAATCTTAAGCCGGAACCACACTTGTAACGTGTGTTGTGATGTGGAGTGGCGTGTCGCTATCACTCCAATGGGTTTTATATGCGTAGAAACATATTTTTCTCGTGTGTTGTGTTGCAGTGTGTCGCGTTGTGTCGAAATGGCTCCTGTATCGATTGCGCCACAACGCTCTATGGCGCAATGAAACGAGACACATATATTATCTGAAATTGCATATGTGAAAGAAAGAGCACACATGAACTAGGAAATCCATAACGTCAAAAAAGCAAAACAAACAACATTTGAATTCATATAAAAAATGACAGCACACTAGATAAGTGTGCACAGAACACGAAACGACTAGTGATGTGCCAAACCGATATTTTTTCAAACCGAGTTAAACCGGTTTAGAATTGAAGCAAACCGAGTTGCAAACCGAGCTGCAAACCGAGTTAGTCGACTCGATTTGCATGTTGCAACTCGTTAATAAATCGAAATCCAACACGACTATACGAACGGGTATACGTACGTAAACGATTCATTCAAACCGAATTACCACCTATGGACTCGCTCAACTGACAAAAACCACCCTCGCTCATAAAAATCATAGCACATACACATTGCTGATGCGAGAAAACAGGAGTAAAGAGAAGAGCACAGCTTTCCAATTGGACTTTGCATCTTGCATGCTCAATAATGTGTTTGTACATTGTGTTTATTTTTCTCACACGCACACCTACCTAACCAATCGAACCGAGATCCGAAACCGAGTCGTGTGTTGATATCGGTTTATGCATGCGTGGCATTTTATTATTCGGTTTTCGGTCGGTTCGTTTCGTTTCATTGGTTTTCGCCAACTCGGTTTGAAATAAAAGCAACTCGGTTTAACTCGGTTTAGTAGTAACTCGGTTTAGACCGGTTTACCAAACCGAGTCGACACATCACTAGAAACGACAGACCACACCACAACACACCACACGTTACAAGTCTGGCGCGGGCTTTAAGATGCTGCTCGATGCTACTGTAATTTCGGGTTGCAAAAATAGCGGTTAGTAAAATAGTTTCCTTCCTTCATTATTCTTCTTAACTATCCGAAATTGTGTCAGGCGAATTTATATTTTGTAATTGGATTTCCAAAAAAAACTCGAAGAACTTGCTTTTATTTCCAAATTTACTGTAAATATCATTTCGTTCAGTAACATAATGTTCGTAGACAACATTTCCAAATCAAACGCAACCCTTCAAAAATCTCCTATCCGTTGAACACACTGATTCACCGCTAAACTCCACACCATTCGCTGCTGAACTCGTTTGCGAAAAACAAAAACTGTCAAATTTCCACACAGCACGGTTGTCAAACACAGTAAAGTCAAAAGTGGAAAAAGTTGTGTCGGGTGAAGAAATTTATCGATATTTACTACCAACAAATCCATTTAAAAAATGACATCCAGAAGGTATATTAATAGCAAAACTAATCCCCAATCGTGTGGTGCATATTTTCCATCCCGTTAGGCATTTAAAATTTGCAAATTCTGCCATTCCGTTGGCTTTTGTTTCGTGCAACAGAATTAGGTCAGCCTTTTTTAGTTGCTTGACGTTTCACCCCAAAATGTTGTATCCCCCTTTTTGCTAGATGAAAGAATTTTGTTCTCTTCACTTTGCACGGCTCTCGCCCGTCGCCCATCTCCACCACACGTTCCTAGGTATATACACACAACTATTCCCACATCTATATATCGAGTCGAAACGAGAAACGAAAAAAAAAACCTTATAATGCCCACGATGAATGAGAAAATGCAAATTCCTTCTTTCAGATGGTTCCATCCGACGATATCTGGTATAGAAGCAGAGACCTTGCTTCAGGAGCAGGGCTTTGACGGTTCATTCTTGGCCAGGTTGTCTTCATCGAATCCGGGTGCGTTCACCTTATCCGTGAGACGTGGACAAGAGGTTACCCACATCAAAATTCAGAACAATGGTGATTTCTTCGATTTGTACGGAGGTTGGTTGTCATCGCACTCTGACTGGGGCCTGCCATATGTAACGCGCTCTTTACTACTCTCTAGGTGAAAAGTTTGCAACACTGCCGGAACTGGTCCAGTATTACATGGAGAACGGGGACCTCAAGGAAAAGAACGGCCAAGCCATCGAACTGAAGCAACCGCTTATATGCGCCGAACCAACAACCGAGAGGTAAGCTCCTAGTACCTAAGTGCTTTTCACATTTTCGCTGTATATGCAAAATGCAAGGCAGGCGGTTGACCTTTTTGTTTATCAAAGTTTGCGCGGGGAATACCGCCTATTAGGTTTTATCGCGATGCACTTGAAATTTAATAAGAACGGGGCGAGGGCAAGCTGTCTAACTGGCAGTTAGTCGATAAGAGGCAGCAGATATCCCACCACCAGTGGACACAGTTTTTTTTTCTATTTTCTTTATTGTGTATGAAAATTGTGCGATAACACGACACATGGTAGCGACGAGGAGGAGGAGGAGGAGGTTGATAAGTAAAAAGGGTTTATCTGACAGTTTGAATTATTCGCAAACAGACGGTTATAGTTACAACGAAAGTATATTGTGCACCTCAGTGAGGCAAGATTACTGCAAAGGTCGCCGTACAAGTCGAGCAAACGTTTCCTTTAGTTGCTTTATTTCTAGAGGGAAATGTCGTACAATCACGAAATGCGTGTAGGAATTCTCTGTATATGCTCGCTAACCGAACGCATATATCCTGTATTTGTTGGGGTTGCAGTTGCTAAGAAGGGTTTCGGAGGTCTAAGCTTCGGCTTCTTAGAGGAGCCTATTGTGCCTTCAGAGCTAACCCAGCCGCATTATTTTAGCCTGGCCACGACCACAGGTCACTTTTGTCACTTTTACTTTCACCTAGTGGTGGCACTCAGTTAGGTTGTTTAGCACTATGCGTACAAAGCGTGCAGGAACTTACTCTCATAACGTAGTGTGGTTGTCAGTTATCAAGTCTCGTTAGCCATCAAGTAACACAGTGCTTCTGGAGTAGATGTGCTCATTAATTTATTGATCAGCCCACTCACGACATCGGTTGATGGTTAATAAACAGACAGCAGTTGGAAATATGATTAGCAGCAGACGATTTCTTGAAATTGTCACTGTAGCTTCCTTAGTGTTGGGGAACTTTTCATCACTTCGTTGGTCGTTGGCAGGAATTTCGCAACAAAACTTGGAGATGCGTTCGCTTGAACTTGCTCTTGCAGTTGGGATTGGATTCCATCTCTTGTCAGGAGGTAATTAGCATTTCGCTGCATTCGGTCAATGGTTCATATTTTTTGGTATAGCCCTTTATTTGCCTGGTCTTGGTTTGAGGTCATAATAAATGGTTGGCGCAACAGGTCCGGAGGGACCCTAGGCCTATACTCTGTCCAAGAAAAATTGTCAGTACAGGCCTTATGGGAAGCTCTTTTTTCTACCAGTGGTGCCTGTAGCTCTCTCACGGCACTCAAACACAAGATTTGCCACTGAAATAAAAACGAAACCACTGGCATTCCAAAGAATTTTGTTGTTGTAATTTTCCTGCAATTCGCATATATCCCTCCACAACCAGTCTGCCACACAGTTGCGGGCAGAATGAGCACGATCGCTTGTGTTCGCTTGCTGTTATCATCAAACAAAATAAGCAGTGTGAGTGACTGAAGCACATCAGAGAAGTGTTACCATATGACAATGTTATCATATCATTAAGGGTTTTTCTTTGAATTTTGTCAAAGAACTTTCGGTCTTGGTGCTTTTTGGAGCTTTTGAGAGCGGCATATTATTTGGGGTGCTGCCATTCGGTTTTAATTTGTTTGTTCTGAAAGATCCAATAATATTCAGTTAAAACATATTTTTTAATGTTGTCTTTTGGAAATAAAGTTTATTCGTGAGGTGTTTTAATGCATTCATTTCATTAACGCAACAAGTGATCATATGTGCGTTGTAGAGATATTGCAATAAATTAATAATGATTACTAGGGCAACTCAACCGGATTCATGCAAAAGCATGGTATTTTATGGGATAAAATTTGATTTAATATTTTATTATAGAAAACTAAGTACAAATTTTCAGCCTTATTCGTTAGGGCATATTTCAGCATGTTTTGGTAGGTATAAATACATATTTCACTTTGTAGAGCATATTTTTCACACTGAAATATCAAAATGATGAAGCAGGTAGACCTATACTGTTTATTTTCGGTCGTTGGTAAATGCCTTGAAAGGATTTTATGATCCTTTTTTTTTGCTACTGTTTCCGCGAAGTTCTGCATTGACGGGTAATACTTTTTTAACAAATATTTGATCTAGGTATACATACATGTCTATATTAAAACATGTATGTAGAGCTGCACAAGTGCAGTCCTTTTACCATCTGTTTAGGTATATGACATTGCGTCGTGGTTATATAATTTTTTCTAATTGCCTGTTTGTGTATATAAGGCGGAAACAATGGTTGTTATCTGAATAGCGGATAGTGCATCTAAGCAAGTGGTTAGCTTTGTTGTGCATATGAATAAACAGAAACATGGCTACAAAGTCTTCAAAGGATCTAAGCGTAGAAAAGAAACAACAGATTGTTGATGCAACTGAAAAATTCTATGACCTTTTCAAAAGTAAATCGGAAGCCGTTTGAAAAGCGGCTACTGTTTTTTCTGTTACGGAACGAACTGTATACAGGCTTTTAAGGGAAAAAGCAATCAAAGGCCACAATTCACCACCAAAGAAGAAAAATAATTCCGGTATCAAGAGCAAGGTGGATGCTTTTGACAAAATGTGCGATTAGGCGGATAGTCCATCAGTTTTTTATGGATAATGACCTTCCAACGCTAGACAAGATATTTTTGGAAGTACAAAAAAGTGAAAATATAACAAAATTAAGCAGATCAACTTTGCGTACAATATTGCTCGGACTTAAATTCGTCAAACGTCACCGAAAGAATTTGTTGTTGGAAAGAAGTGACATTATTTCTTGGAGACGAAGATATCTACGCGAATTAAAAAAAAAATAGAGAAGAGAAAAGAAAGATTTATTTTACTGATGAGACCTGGCTAAATTGGAAGATGGTAACCCTAATAGTATTGCTCTCCGAGTTATGGCGAATTATCATACACACTACGGCAACGCTGTGAGAGCTTTAAAAAGGGACCGATTTATGTAAGTCATTGCAACCAGACTGAGAGACAAACATCCTATCTTCCCTGTACTGACAATTTTTCTTGGACAGAGTATAGCTTCTCACAACCATTCGTTTTGTGTGGGTTTTTCATTTTTGAAACGAATGGAAGGATCTACAATTTTATGCCGACTCCAAACGGCTAATTGAGAAGCTCTTTCAAGACAGTTATACTCTCGGATGTTTGCCAGACGTTCGCAAGAGGTGGCGCAGTGGAAAAAACCCTAAGTTAGAATTTGGGTTTTTGCGGGATTCGAACCTCGACCCCTCGCTTAGTTCTCCAACACACTAAGCCACATCGCTTGTCTAGAGTCTCAAGTACTTCGAAACACATTATTTGTGCCCTTCAGGTGGGAGCGTAGGTACGGTCTTATATCCATTTTTTCTTATTTAGTGGGAAACTAGTCGTAACGATGTGTTGAATCCGACTTTAAATAACTCGTGTTGTTTCAGCCACAGGAATCTTCGATCCATTTAAACGTGCTGATTGTGTGGCTCTATAATCAGGGTTCCTCAACTAACAGCCCTCTTCACTCTTAAACCTCCGGCTGGCCACTCCAAATTGTTTGAGGTCCTTTTGTACTTGTCCGCGCCACCCCAGGAGGGATCATTCTCTACTCCTGTGACTCTCTGGACTACAATAAAAAAGACTTTGGGAGCTGAAGCATTCAATTGCATTCGCTTTAGTTTTCCTAGTCATTTGCGTTTAATCCGCAATTTTTTCTTATAAATATAAAGTCGGTGTAGCAGTACAGTTATAGATCGTCGGCTCATCCAAAATGCGTCATCCGTCAAATATCTTAGGAAACATTTTTCTTTGCACCCGACGAACAATGAACACATACGTTCAAAATCTATAAAAGGATGTTTTATCTGTTTGTCCACGGTAGTAATCTAAATCTTGGATTGCACATGGAAAAAGTTCCTTCAAACTATCCAAGTAGCTGGCTGGCTCTCGTAGCTTTTTGGCGCAATGGAGGAATACGTGATACGCAACACTAATTGGAAAGCAAAGTAGCAAATCGAGGAGCGCAACAAAATGCGTGCAGAGACGCCACCATTACCGCCCTCGCAGTGTGCCCGGTGACTTCATTCTGGAAGCACATGTTAAGGTTATTTTGGAGTGATGGAATAGCTGCTTCTATTTGTTTGGGGGCATTGGTGGCGTTTGCCTGGTTGCCTTGGTAACAATTCATGTGTTAATAGAATAACATATATGGAAACTGTTGGCAACGCCTCGAGACGACTCTCGAACGCCAAGAATAGGAGGCCGCCATTTTCTTTTATTTTATTTTCAATAATGACATTGAACGAGAGGAGACAAGTTAACAAGCAGAAGAATCAAAAACCAGCACTCGAAGGAAGAAAAAAAAACTAAAAGTAAAGCTTTCATGTTTAAAAAACTTATTTATATTCATTTTCAACATTTCCTTTACAGGAAATTTGTAATTTCTTTCCTTTTCTACGTAAATAAACATATTGGAAAATTGACAGATTGTTGTACTTCCTTTCGAAAGCGATATTGTTGCACAGAAGCAACAGAAACGTCTTCACGTTCAAGTTATAATATTAAATGTAGTGATGCTGTGGAGGTGTAACAGGTCAAACAGTTGAGTTTGTTTAGGAGGAAAATCCGTAGGATGTTCTGTGCTTTCACCGGAGAGCTATCCATTGTGATGCCTTAATAATTATTTTCTGTATATCATGGAATAACGAAGAACATTTATAAGCTGTTTCCTTGCGAGAGCTTCTTCCAAATCTGATTGTGTTCGTCAATGGTACCTCCATAAGTCTCTCAGTTATGTGTTTCCGGGCTAGCCAAGCTGTCCATTTGGAGTTATGGGAATTGACAAAGTAGGTGTTTGAGGGTTTTTATTTCTTCTGTTCTTTTACAGGTCAGGACAGGTTTCATCAGCTGCCTTCTAAGCTGCAGTTGGTTCAACGGGAAGTTAGTTTTTGAGATCCTGTGGTATCACAATGGGCCTAAGTGTGGCTACTAATCTAACTTTGACAACTGCTGCCTGAGTTGATACAAAGTATTAAGCGGCATATACACAAATCAAAAACTCATCAAACATGAGAGAGTGTATTAGAAAATGTTGTTTGACCTTATATATACAGACACCCATCAAGCAGGAGTCTTCATATATGGAAGACACAGGTGTAAATGAAAAAAATGGAAGAAGAATTTGCACGATAATCGTCTACGAGAGCTGGCTCCAGTGACGGTATTTCCTCATCAGATAGTTGGTACTTGCCCAAGTATTTCAATCTTTTATGAGTCAGTTCCCCACATGATCCCAGCAAGTGTTCTGGGATTTCACTGGACTCATCGCAGAATCTGCAGAGACCTTCTTCAGATATACCCAGTTTCTTAAGTGTTCATTGAGTATACAGTCCTCGTTAGGTTATTTTTGCTCATGCCGATACAAGCTTGGAATCTTTCCCGGTTATATTGCCCCAGGAGTTTCTTGGCCTGCCTCATGCCCTGAGGGTTATACCAGGTTTTGCCCGGTTTTCTTCCTCTAGTTTCCTAAATTCTTCTTTGAGAGTTTGATCCCCCTATTTCGCTGAATGGTTCAGGACCTATGAACATTTTTGATGCTCCCTTTCTTGCTAGAGAGTCGGCCATTTCAATACCCTCTATTCCTACGTGGCCCAAATACTCCCGCTCCAGTTCCCTCATCAGTTCTCGACCCATCTGTGTACCACTTTGTTGTGTGATTGCACAGTGGATTCGCTCCAGTTCTTCTCATTGCTGAGCTTAGCAACAAAGATCCTTTGGAAATTAAATCTTTTGATGATATCGTCTCTAGGAAAGGCCAATAAAAATGGATGTTTCTTTAGTAAGGCGTCAAACTGTCTCAGTGTGATGTACTTTCCTCTTTCTACTCCTTCCTTGGCCATTCTTAGAATCATTTTACTTGCACAATCCTCAACCACGAGGTGCAACGGAGTTAGTTCCAATAGCATTTCCACAGCTGCGTTTGGGCATGTTCTCATGGCCCCTGTTATATAGGGTGTCCGCCGGGAAGGTATACTACTTTGTTTTGCCGCCACTTTGGTAAACATTAGTCTGGACAGTTCATATTTGGCAGTCGTGAAGTAGACACTTGGCAAATTTATTATGAAAAAATATTCGATAAACCAACGTGTTTTAATCGTTAAAACATTTTATCAAAATCAATCATCGATTACTGTGACGATGAGAAAGTTAAGTGAAATTTTTGGGAGAAACAATGTGCCAACAAAACGCACTATCGTGTAGTGAGTGATCTCGAAGAAAGAGGGTCTGTAGGTGATGGGCCCAAGCATGGACCACAACGTACTGCAAGATCGGCTGAAAACATTACTGCTGCTCAAGGAAGTGTTTAAAACAATCCATCAACCTCAATTCGACGCCGTGCTCAGGAGCTTGGTCTTCAAAGAACAACTTTGGCGACAATTTTGCCACAACTTCATGCTTTGATCTTGATTAACATGTGGTATCAACAAGACGGTGCCACATCGCATACAGCCAGGATTACAATGGAATTACTGCGAGACCTCTTTCCACAACAAGAAATTCAAGAAATGATGATGTTGATTGGCCTCCACGGTCGCCTGATTTGACTGCCCCGCACTTCTTTTTGTGGAGATATCTGAAAAGCAAGGTTTATGCAAATAAACCAGAAACGCTTGAGCAACTCAAACAAAATATTCGTGATGAAATTAATGAAATACCGCGTGAAATGTGTGAGAATGTAATGAAAAATGTGCTCAAAAGGGCTCACATTTGTGAGACTGACATAGGCGGACATTTACCTGATATTGTATTCCATACATATGTAATTGCCGACATTAAATAAAACATTTATCAATATAAGATCCATTCGAAGTACAGCTTGTTCTTCACAAAGCAAAAAACGGAAAAGCTCCAGGAGAAGACGGGATTCCATACGAATATTTCAAGAACGCCACTCCAGCCTTTATTTACCAACTAACATCCCTTTTCAATGAAATGTTTGCAAAAGAGGATATTCCTGTGTCATTCAAGAAAGCTGTGATTTTCCCTATTCACAAAAAAGGAGACATTAATAATGTGGAAAATTACAGAGGCATATCGTTTATGAACATTATCTCAAAAGTGTTTTGTGCTGTACTTGCTAACAGGCTTGAGACATGGGTGGAAACCAATAATATACTGACCCAATTCCAAGCTGGTTTCAGAAAAAAATTCTCGACCGTTGATCATATTTTTGTGCTAACCTCCGTCGTTAAAGAATTTCAAGCAAAGAAGAAGAAAGTTTACGCATTTTTCGTTGACTTTAAGTCTGCTTTTGATCTGGTGAATCCTAATGCACTTTTCTACAAACTATCCCAACTAGGCATATCTACGAAGTTCATCCGTATATTAAAGGAATTGTATGCAGGATCAAAAGCAGCTGTCTGTGTTAAACAAGGATGCCTTTTAAGTGCTCTTTTATTTGCGCTTTTTATTAATGATGTAGAAGCTCACTTACCTGGAGGTCTCCGGATTGCTAACTTGACCATAAATGTTCTTCTATATGCCGATGATCTGGTTTTACTATCTGAGTCGCCAGACAATCTCCAGCTGATGATCAATCGCCTAGCAGAATACTGTGGTAAATGGGGACTT
Source organism: Cheilosia urbana (assembly GCA_946477585.1). NCBI lineage: Eukaryota > Metazoa > Arthropoda > Insecta > Diptera > Syrphidae > Cheilosia > Cheilosia urbana. Next base: position 89,641,151 of record OX297854.1, on the reverse strand, counting down.
GTCATTAATGCAGAAAAATCAAAAATAATGGTGTTCGCCCAAAAAAGATATTTGATGCTGTTGTTAAGAGTTCGCTTTGCTATGCTGCCCAGGTGTGGGGAAACAACGGATACGAAGCGATAGAAAAGTTTCACAGAATTTTTTTTTAGAAACTTTTCAATTTGCCTCTAAAAACTCCAAACTATGCCTTGTATCTGGAAACGGGTCTACCTAAAATGTTTACCAGCACGCTTAAGTTACAAGCTGACTACATTGTCAAGGTTTTATCCCATCACGATGACCGACTGTCAAAACAAATGGCACTCTATGAGCTAAGAAACGAGGACTGGTGGGTATCGAAATGGAAAGCTTTGGGAAATTCGTGTGGAGAAATTGTATCGCTAAATCCATTAAATCTGAGACATGTTAAGGATTAACTCTACAGAATAATACAAAGTCATGAGAATTTTGAACGCCAAGCACTTATAGATGAAGCCCGAACATCTTAAAGCAGACTACTTTACTCCAAACTGAAACTGAATCTTATGGAAAAAAACTACTTCAATGATGCACTAAATTACAAAGAAATATATTTAATATTCAAAACAAGATGTGAAGTCCTTGGCCTAAACGGATCACCATACAACGGCAGTTTTAACCAGTTTTGCGCCTTATGCAATTTGAAAGCAAAAGAAGACTGCTTCCACTTCATATGTCCCATTTTTGCTGCTTTCAGAAAAGCAACATTTGGAAAGAAAACTATGACGCTGCAAGAAACAATCACAGTGCTTAAGAATTCGACTGGAAAAAACTATATTATTTTTTGAAAACCATATACATATAAATATAGGATGTTACTTATAACTGAATTTGTCTAAATTGCATTAAATTTCTTCTAAAAATTTCATTCATACCAATAATATTATTTATTCAATTTGCTAACCGAGCTGACGGCAATGCCATGGCTACAAAATTCATAAAAACTATAAACAATGTATCCAAGGAAAAAAAACGAAAAATTAAATGATTTACTTACTTACTTTCTTACTTATAAGATCCATTCTCTTTCATTTAATAAAAAATTATAAACAAACAAAGCAGTATACCTTCCCGGCGGACACCCTGTACATAGGCATACCAGTCTTTGCACTTTATTGAGTGTCTTCCTTGTGGTGAATAGACTGGTTCTTTTTACCCATGCAATTGCTCCATACGTGATCATTGGTCTCACAACAGCAATATACATCCATCTGAGGATGGTCGGGCTACATCCCCAGGATTTGCCAGCTAGGCTCCGGCAATTCATTAAAGTCCGCGTTGCTTTCCTGGTTATCTCTTCTGTGTGTTTTTTTTTTTTTTTATTTTTTTTCAGACGAGTTTGCTGTTCAGGTTTAATCCCAGATATTTAACGCCATTGACCGATGTCAGTATTGTACCCGATAGCCTTATGGGCATCAGCCATTCAAGTTTTCTTTTCCTCGGGAATGGTACTATTGTTGTTTTTGCCGCATTTAGGCTTAGCCCAGCCGTTACGCACCAATCCCGAGTTATTATTATTATTATTCACCCCAATCATTGAAACCGGCGGATGCTCTGCGGAGGGAGTAGTACCTGTTTTGAACATCTCCCCTATCATTGAAAACGCCGGTATGTAAGTGAGCGGATGTCGGTAACGAAATTCACATTTCATACCTATCATTGAAAACGCAACCGATCCGCGGTTCATACAAATGTTGTTGTTTTCAATCCGCATCAAAATCGATGCGGACCTCAAAGAGATAACACACATACACGCACTAAAAGTTTTATTTTTCGAAAAAAAAAGGATAAATTTAAAAAGTTTACGAACAGTTAATTGATCTTTCCTATTTAGAAAACAAGCAACCCGTCCTCAGTTCCAGGCAATGGTGGAAATGATGAAAAAACATCCAGACATCTTTTCCTCGCATTAACATCTCTTCTAGCTCCATTACTAGCTATTTCTTCAAAATTTAAGAAAAATCCAATACTATCCATGTTCGTACACTTTATAAAAACAAAATCGAATAAGAAAAGATTTCCATTTGACAGCTGACTCGCTGGACTACAAGCAATCGGTAATGCGGTTTTGCGGGCCGATAATGTAGTCCATCCGCCGTTTTCAATATAGGTTTTCACTTGTGAAGTGATCAACTGCGGATCGGATCAAATCCGTCCGCAGAGCATCCGGCGGATTCAATGATCGGCCTGATTATAATTTTATTGACAGGTAAATAAATTACCAAATGTCAACAAGTGTTTGGGTCTAGTACTAGCTGCCAGGGCTTTCGACTAGTGTCATAAAAGAAGGAAGTTTATTTTATATGTCTTCTTCGAGATTAAGGTGACAAATTATTTTGTATACGTCGTTTATGTTTTTAAGGTTGATGTTGGACAGAAGGTAGGAGAGTTGGTGGCCGGTTATGTTTTTGCAGGTTGAGTTGATTTGTTTGCAGGCGAGCAGGTGTGCCATGTTGAGGGTAGGTTGTTCGTCGCATAGATGACATGTTGGAGGGGTTCCCCTGTTGTAGAGGTGTTTGTGGGTAATGTATGAGTGGCCAAGCCGGAGTCTTGTGTATATTTTTAATTTTTTTGGTGGGATGTTATTGGGGTAGATTGCTTTGGCCCCTTTGGGATTGAGGATTTTGTATGTGTGATTGTAGTTTGTCCATGCGTTGTCTCTTTTCTGTTTCCAGTTTTCGAGTAGTTGTTTTTTGATGTATTTTTTGTTGTAATAGTAGAAGGCTATTGAGGGTACTGTTACTGCTGCCTTGGCAGCTGCGTCGGCTGCTTCATTGCCTTTGATCCCAATGTGACCGGGGACCCAGACGATCTTCAGTGTTTCTTTGTTTTAAATTAGGAGGTCCCGTATTGTTTCGACGATTGTGGTGGAGTTTGTGGTGTTTTTCACAGCGGATATTGTTGAAAGACTGTCTGAAAATATGACAGTCTTTGTTTTTTTTGGAGTGTGTTTTTGCTTTTAATATAGCATATGCTTCTGCTGTGAAAATAGACGTAAAATTTGTAAGAATTCCTTTAGAGAGTACGGAACAGTTTTCATCGACAACTGCAAATGATGTGTTGCAGTCGGTTTTGGAGGCGTCGGTAAAGAGGAGTCTCCAGCCGAGAAATTTGTGTTCTTGGGCAATGTTTGCGTATAGGGTTTTATAAATCTCGCTGTTGGTTTTAGATTTGGGATGTTGGTTTAGGTACGTGTTGGTCGTTTGGTCTGGGAGGGTCCAAGCTGGTTGGTGCCTTGAAGTGTGTTTTTGGGTAGCGATGGGAATGTCAAAGTCCTTGGCAAACGTGATTGCCTTACATAGGGTTGATTGGTATCTCAGGACTCTCTTCCGTTTCACAGCTTTTTTCACTGCAATGTGAATGGGTGTTTGATATGGTGAGTTGATTTTCTGGATGATATTTGCGGTGAGGAAGTCGATTCTGTCGTCTAACTGGGGTAATCCTGCTTCGGTGAGTATGTTGTTGATTGGTGTTGAGCGGAGGGCTTTAAAGCATGATCTGACAGCTGCGTGGTAGGATGTTTTGATGAGTTGTAGCGAGGTTTTGGTGCATTTCCCATAGATTGGTAGGCCGTAGTCAATCTTGGATAACACAATTGAGTTGATTATCTTGATGAGTGTGTTGACATTAGCATGGCTATTTTTTGAGGTTAAATATTTGATAATATTCACCGAGTTATTTCGAGTCCCATTTGTATAATGTCACAAAGGGTTCCTTCAAATTTACCCGCCCTGAGAATAATTACTATGTCCTACTCATCAGCCAGCAGCGTCGCGTGAATTATTTAGATGGGTGTGCAAATTCTTTAAAATTATAGATACATTTTTTAGAAATATCAATTAATTGCCTAAAAAACACGTCCCATTTATTGTTTTCTCAATCATTGTTTTGCTGTTTTTGATATCTTATTTTGTTTTCAAAATAAAATATAGAAAAATAAAACTTTCGCATACAAAATCAAAAGCACCGCACGAAACTGCAACCCCAATCCCAAACCACTTAAACGAAAAGCAAAGTTCAACCATTTATTCGTCGATCGTCGGCTTTCGTGCACAGCTTTTGTTTGCACGAGTATCGATGTAATACATTGTATATTTGACTTATGACGCTTTACGGAAACAGAACAGAACAGATGCAAAAGAAGAGAAAATGAATACAGCCCGTGCACAGAAAACCTTCGCACGAGTTCACTACAAGTTCATCAAAGTAAAGCGATTTAAGTACGGCGGCGTGCGGGTGACGAATGACGATGGGGATGAATACTGGAGAAATCTTGTAGAGGGATATAGTTTGGAGTTGGATGAATTTATTTGATGAAATCAACAGAATGGTGCACAGCGGGTTTTTGTACGAGTTAATTTTTTTTTCTCAGCGGTGAAGGAATTTTGAAAGAAGATTTATAATTAACAAAGGATGAATATGAATAGGTATGGTGTAGGCTGTAGCTGTTGGCTGTGTTATGGAGGTTTTATGGGTTATGGAATTGTGCATATCATTATTTGTGTGTTATTATTATTACACAGTGTTTGATGAGGGACTTATTTTCGTTAGATCAGGGTGTGCAATGCACGCCACTGTCATCAGCATATGTTTGACAGTTGATATGTACCATGATTATGTAGTCATGCTGACGATGATGAAGAGGCGATATACTTAGTACTTCTTCTCTAAAGTAGTTATTATTCGTCAAGCAGGCAATCACCAATATACACTGTCTAGCATTTGAGGAAAAATCCAAAAGTTTTGATTTTGCTTCAAGCAGACACATGACGTATACGTACGTGTTTCATTTTCACTAACACAACAAGCATGCTTAAAGAGTTTTTGACCAGTGTATGTGCCGCTTTAGACGCTTTCCTGAATCACTGATCTAAGCACGCGGAACTGTTTACGAACGGTTGAGTACGATAGTGATCACTACGGACTTGCCGCCGTAATACGGATCCCGAACGAGCAGACGCAGCTGGAGCAGTACGACCAAGTGCGTTCTTTCGATTACCGAAAAGCGCAGTGGTCGCGCTTCACCAGAGTTTTAAAGCGCGACATACGCTCATGCGAGATCGACCCACCGACAAACAGGAACTTAACGAACGATGAGATCGACATTCATTTACGGCAAATGAATGTTGTCATCAAACAGACAATGGAGCGGACTATCCCTCGGGTAGGACATTCCACCGACGAAGAACAAACTGAAAAGTATCGAAACGCGACAATCGATGCTCTGTACAGACATAAAAGTAGACTGCTCTCGAGGCTTAAACGGCTACACAGACAGTTTACTGACAGGAACGATCCCGAGATAAGGACACTGAAGTCGATGATCAAAAACTTGAAACAGTTGATCATTGAAAATTACAGAAAATCTGTAAGTTTGTATTGGGGCAATAAAATTCGGGCTATAAAATCCAGTAGTCCGAGTATGTTCCCACAAATAAATAAATTGTTCAGGCGTAAAGATCATAACGACATTTCATGTGTCCGAATACCTCAGACGAACGAGAACAGACAGACACTACTGACTGCTGGCATAAGTCCGGAAAGTGCTGACTCGAACGACGGTTTTTTCGTGGTCGAAGACCCGCAGAAGAGGGTGGATTTGATGGGAGCTTTCTTTGAAAATGTGTATACGGTGAACAACCCTGTTCGCCGTAACCACGACCTCGAGGAGAGGGCCTTTCTTAACCACTTCTATCTGCGGACCGATATTCAAAATTGGCGATCCGAGAACAACGGTTTTACCGTGTTCAATGACGACTACCGTGCAAATGGCACAATCGCCGATGTAAATTCTCATCTGTTCGTGAGTAAAGATGAACTCCGGTGCATCTTTGAGTCATTGAAAAACAAAAAGTCGGCGGGAGTTGACGGTGTCCCAAACGTCGTATTAAGACACCTGCCGCTAGAAGCGATCGATATCTTCACCACGCTATTTAACAATGCGCTGAATAATGCATATTATCCGGCGCAGTGGAAAATGGCGGTGGTACACCCTATCCCGAAAAAGGATAAAGATAGGACAAACCCTGCTAATCTGCGGTCAATTAGTTTGCTCCCGAATATTAGCAAGGTATTCGAGAAAGTCGTCAATAGATCTCTTTTAAGATGGGTTGAAGAAAATAAGATAATTCCGGACAACCAGTTTCGCTTTAGAGCGGGGCATGACACTATTCATGCCGCGTCGAAACTGGTCTCCGACATTCAGTGGAACAAAAGTAAGAAGCAATGCACGGGTGCCTGCCTGGTCGACTTTGAGAAGGCCTTCGATACCGTATGGTTGGAGGGGCTCTTTTATAAGCTGACCGGAATGGGCATTCAAAAACCTTTGCTGTATATGATCTATGACATGCTTATGGGAAAGAAGTTCGTTGTCAAAGCTGGCAACGTGACTTCGAGCAGGGTTTTCGAAATTATAAACGGCTTACAACAGGGAGCAGTGAATTCTCCGGTCCTGTTTAATATTTACACAAGTGATCTGGTGGGCTCCCTCAGACACGCTATAGCGTACGCAGACGATTTAGTGGCGTACAGGTCAGGACCAAAAATCGAGGTCATCAACATCCTTCTGCAGCGTGACTTCGAGCAAATTAAGAGGTATTGCGATGATTGGAAGTTGAAAATCAATTTCCAAAAATCGGAAACGATCCTGTTCAGGACTCCATTGGCTGGGGCCTCTAGGGACACCAGAAGCAACTGGAGAAAATTAACAATTATTGGACAGCAGGGACGACCATTGGTGGTGAAAAACGTGGTCAGGTATCTCGGCATCCGGCTCGACCAGTATCTGTATTTTGACAAACATATAGATGCTTGTCTTGCCGGGGCTAAGAGGGCCTACGCTCTGACAAGGCGACTGTTTCGCAGCAGTCAACTTGACTCCAGGGTGAAGGTCATTTGCTACGTGGCCCTTATAAGGCCTATCATCGCTTATGGCTGTCCCTTGTGGTTCAATATAGCGCCGTCCTATATGGAAAAGATTCGGGTGTTTGAGAGGCAATGCCTCAGGGCCTGTCTAGGGTTGTTTAGAACTCCTGAATCTCAGTACATAAAATATTATCCCAACAGGACCTTATACAATGGGGCTCGACTGAATAGGATTGACAATTTCCTTATTAAGGTGATTCGGAGGCACGTTGCTAGGGCGATGGCCAGTGATAATAACCTGATCTCAGGGGCTTACTACCCCAATTTAATGTACCACGAGAGTACGCTTCGGTCTGGCTTTATTCCGCCTGAGGCATTTCTTCATGTAGACATGAAAGGGTTAGTCCAGACAAAGGATGGTGTGCCGGTATTGTACCACAGCCACCGCGGCGCGAGGGATAAGCGGCTCATCCACGACGGGTCCGCCGCCAATGCTCAGGAGCTCCTCCGTTTTAGTACCGCAATTGCGGAACGGGACAGGGTCGATACTGTAAAGCAGTTCACCGAATTTTGGTGGCTTGAAGAAGAAGTGAGGGTGGATACGCTCTCCCGGGCCGGTGCGCTACTTACGTAGCATCCTCCTTAGTTATAAGCTAGATTTAAGTTGGTAGGATTAGGGTTAGAGTAGGGGGTCTTTGGGAGGCGCCGGGCTAGCCAACATGAAAGCGTGCCTCCGAGACTTGACCGAGGCTTATGGCCTCGATCGGGTCTCGGCGGCGTGGATGAACCCCTGTTGGCGGCCGACAGGCAACCATGGACGCGATCAGGATGGTGACCAATCGATAAGATTGCTCACCACCCTGATTATAAGTAATGTAGGCTAAGTAGCTTAGGTAGATTTAAGTAGTTTTAAGCAAAACCAATAATAAAGATTTCAAGTTTTCTAAAGTTTCTTGAAAAATAAAAAACAAAACAAAGCATAGACATAGATAGATTTAAGGCCGAAAGGCAATAATTTTAAGGATACTGTTAAGTTTAGAGCGCTCGTTTAGAGTCAGTAAGCTAGAATAAGATAAATGTTAGTTTTAAATTAGATTTAATCGTTTTTGTCTAGCATGTAAGTTTATTTAAAATTCTCAATAAAAATGAATTAAAAATGAAAATGAAAAATGACGCTTTCCTGAATGCATGGCCAGAGACAATACTGAGAGACTGAGCCCCCAACTCGCAATCCTCTTGCCGCTGGTCCTCTAATTTTATTTTTTTTTTTTCAAATTCGCCATTTTGTTTTCCTATCATTGTTATGTCAATTTGCAATCCGTGTGAGGTGTGACATGAAAAAACATACAAAAAATATAAAATTAATGCTGCCAACCGTGGGGGAATGTGATGAGTACGAGAATACCACATTTTAATGTTTATCGATTAAGGTTAACCCGTGATTACAAATTAGTGATAATGAGTGTTTGTTGACCGTTCTTTTCACTTCGATCACCAAACCGTATATTTGCGTCAAATCGTTCCATTTTTCCCAGTTTATTTGCCAATTCAATGATTTAGCTGAATCCATGGTTACTTTTTTTTTCTGGGTCTGTGTGGTTTTGTCGAGGTTATTTTTATTAATGAATATATTTCCGCTTTTTAGTACAAAGATGTCAAAATCTAACGATACAGAGGAATAAAATCTTGTGACACAATATCTTAGTTTTTGAGACCAAAACTGAACAAACCAATAAAAAAGTTGTTAACCCATACTTATCTCATTTTATTCTCATTCCCTCAATATTTCCTCAATTTATTAGAGCTGTCAAAGGACAAAAATGTTGAAATTAATCTTACTTCATCGGGCTGAAGTTAGGAACCTGTTTACACCCTCACGCCTCATCTTGCGTGCAGTACATTCTATACATCTGTCAGTTAAGTTAGGGTTAGGTTTTTGGGCTGACGAAGCGGGTGACCCTCGCTTCGCCACACTCAGGTGGACCCACTGTGATACCCTTTATTTGTGGGGCTTAGCCGCGTTGTATTTTGGCCTCGTTTCCTTCTCCTTATTCGATGTTGTCCAGCCATCTTGATGTCCTCAGAAGCCTGTGAAGATTAAAGAGTGAGATATTTGAGAATTCTTGAATGTCTTGGAAGTAATATCTTCCAAGTGTTCTATTTCGCAAGTGACAGAGGCTCGGGCAGTGACAGAGGAAGTGAGGTGTGTCCTCATGCGTCTCCACATCACCACAGCCTCTACAGATGTCGTCGTCTATGAGGTTTAATTTCATTGTGTGGTTTCTTAGGAAGTTATGACCTGTCAGAGCACCTACCAACTTAGACAGTGATGATCTGTCAAACTTCAAGAGTTTGTTGGTCCGGCTTTTGTCATACTCAGGCCAAAGCTTCCTTGATACTTCACAGGTTGTTAGTGTCTTCCACCTGTTATTGGCTTTCATTCGGATCTTGTTTTCCACCCGTTCTCTGAGGTTACAGAGTGGTGGTTTGATCGATTGTAGTGCCTGATCATGGTCTATTGCAGACCCCTGTCTTGCCAGTTCGTCTGCCATCTCATTGCCGGCTTTGTCCCTGTGTCCAGGAACCCAGCAGAGATTTATATTATGCTGCGAGCCAAGAGCTCTGAGCTCTTCGCGACAGCTGCGAATTAGCTTTGATTTGATTTAATAACCGAAATAGCTTTAATGGCTGCCTGGCTATCAATGAATATGGTAATATCATTACGTGGTACGCCGCTTCCATAATTGCCAGAACCTCGGCCTGGAAGACACTGCTATGATCAGGAAGCCTGATTGAGCGGCGTATTTTTAATTCCTCCGAGAATAGACCGGCTCCAGTGCCCTAGTCCATTTAATCCATCTGTCAGTTAAAAAAATAAAAAGATTTTATTCGTCAGCGCCTTCGCTCCATCTTTTTATTTTTATTTTTTTTATTTTTTTTTATAATTAACACGCGCTAAAGAGGTTGTGACTACTCTTATAGTGTTATGTGATTACACAGCGCGGGCATTAAGGAAATTGGGATAGAGGAGATAGGAGAGGCCGATGCACATTGGTCTTAAATGTCTGTAAATTGCACTGGGGAGGAAAGCCAGAGCTGGGCAAGGCATTCCACATTTGCGTTGTACGGCTTATGAAAGAGCCTCTGTATTTCATTGTACGTCCGAAGATAGGCTGGATGGTAAACTGATGGGCATTCCTAGCATGGCGAGTATTGCGGTTGATTGCATTTCTGAAGGGGAGGAATGCAGTTGGCAATTTCGTTTGAGCACTGTTTGTAGAAAAAACGATAAAACAATGAGAGACACGAACCGTTTCTACGATGTTCAAGCGAATTGATAGAATTCGCGATATTCGTGTCTCCGATTAGTTTCAACGCACGATTTTGGATCCTATCTAGTAAGTGCAATATAGTTTTCGGTACACCAGACCCGATGTGGGAATTGTACTCAAGCTTTGGGCGAATGAACGCCTTGTATATTGTAGCCAGATCAGAAGGGGTAAAATATTTGTTGCACCGTTTGAGGAAACCTAGACATTTCGCTGCATTCTTGGCGACTTCGTGTACATGGTCATTCCAGCGAAGGTTGTCATGAACGCACATACCGAGAATAGAGTCTTTCGGTTTCGGTTATGCTAGTGCCATTCATGGATAATGGCTGTAGATTCGGGATTCGCTTTAGAGACAGCATTGTGTTTTTGAAGCATTAAATTCCACTCTATTTTCTGAACCCCATTTTGAAATGCTGTCAAGGTCGGAATTTAATGAGCTTAAAATACGTTGCCCTTCCAGTTCTACGGCCGAAGAGCAGGGAGGTGAGTCCTGAAAAGAATATGAAAAGCTAAGAGTGCTGTCATCAGCGAAGGAATGGATTGGATTAAAAGTTGCAGACAAGAGATCATTTATAAAAATGAGAAAGAGAGTCGGAGACAAAACTGAGCCTTGGGGAACACCAGCATTTATATGGTGAGTTTCAGAAGTGAAACCATCCAAAACAACTTGAATTGAACGGCCAGAAAGGTAGTTTCTAATCCATTGAATAAGAGACGCATCGATCCCATAAGCACGCATTTTCGACAAAAGAGCTTGATGCCAAACTCTGTCAAATGCCTTTGAAATATCGAGCGCAACAATCTTCGATTCACCGAAGTGATGGAGAGATTGGTTCCACTTCTCGGTGAGATAAGTCATCAAATCACCAGTGGACCTGTTGCCACGAAAACCGTACTGCCGGTCATTGAGGAGTTTCCGTGATTCAAGATATTTCATAAGCTGGCGGTTTATCAGCGTTTCCATGACCTTAGAAAGAATGGACGTAAGTGCTATGGGTCGGTAATTGGTGGGAGAAGAAGATTCGCCTTTTTTAGGGACGGGCTGGACAAATGCTGTTTTCCACCTACTCGGAAAGAGTCCAGAAGAATAGGACAGATGAAAAAGCTTACGCAGTGGTTTTGCCAGCGTGGAAGAACACCTCTTCAGAACGATGGGGGAGATACGATCTGGACCAGCGGATTTATTTATGTTGAGATCGTAAAGTACTTTTGCGACTGTACGAGTGCGAAAGTGGATTGGTCCCATGGTAAATTCTACGCACTCGAGTACAGGTGTAGACAAACCGCAATCTGGGAGCATAGAGCTGGCAGCAAAATGTGCGGCGAGCAGATTAGCTTTGTCTAAAGAGCTGACAGCTGGAGTGTCATTGTAAATGAGCGTTGGGATTGCTGACGAGGCCGAATTCTTAATATTTTTTTACAAATGATCAAAAGAAAGAAGCTGTTAAGTCCGTTCCATTCGGCTTTCTCGTATTGCCATACGGTGTTTGTTTTTTTTCGTTCGCAATATTCTACAAAAAGTTTTTGTACAACAGATGCGCCAAAACTAATACATATGAAGTCCTTACATAATCTTCAATAAACGAAATTCTAGAAAATCATTAGTTAAATCTTGTTAACCTTTCAAAATCGGTTTTTTATCGATTTCTCTGGTAAACTAGTAGATTCCTGAGTAAATATTCTGCTGAACAAACACATTCGATGGTTACCACCTGGAATACCCGATGATTAAATATAACAAATATTGAACAAACCGGGCCTTATACGCTATTCACACCGAGCCAACCTGGTTTTCGCGAAAACACTCGAAAACTTCATCGTTTTCACGAAAACGACTTTCAATCGTTGGATTATTGAAACAAACACACCTTTTTTAATATTCAGCAGAACAGCTGAACAAATGTCACAGCTCACAACTTAAAATCGTTTTCCACACTAATTTATGGGCTAATATTATTTTTAAATGCTCTGAATTATTAAATTTGTTAATTAATGCGATCGAAATCATTAAACAAAATAGTTTACACAGAAGTTTGACGACTAGTGTCTCACAGCTGATTGAAACGTCAAACGAAAACTAGTTATTGTTCGGTGTGAATGCAATTTCGAGTTTTCGATGAAAACACGGTTTTCGCTGCGGTGTGAAAGGGGTATTAATAGTCGAATGACAGTAGCCATTCAAACCATTTTCTGTACATCTGTTTTACTTGCAGCACTGCATTTTGCGCTGCATCCATCATTTTTGCAGATGTGTTTTGGGCATAATTTGAAGCATAACTGAAGAAAAATTGCTCAAAATGTTTTTATTTTACCTCAACCAATCTACATAAATATTTTTAGCAAAAGGACACTTATTCGTACAAAAAAATGCTATCCACACGTAATACTAACGCACTTAGCATTTGGAAGTTAGGGGTCTCAGTATTGTCTCTGGTCACAACCTCTTAAGCGGCATATACACTGGTCAAAAACTCTTCAGGGCGCTTGTATGAGTGCATGTTCCTATTTGTTCGTTGATTCTTGAGGATAGACTAAGAGTCACACAGTCGTGGCTGTTCGATCAGGTTGGTGTTAATTTGTTTTTTGTCGGCATTTCTCTTTGCTACACTGACTCTGATGTCTAAGAGGACGACTCAAAATGTAATTTTTGAGGTTTTAAAAGGAGGTAAACAGTCGATCCATAACTGTTACATTTTAGTTAAGTCCTGTTTCGCCTTGTGCGTCCTACGATGCCTATGCGGCATCTTGTTTCCGGGTTGATGTGATTTCTCCTTGACTGATGTGTCAAATGGATTGACCCGTTCTCCTTTCATTTTGGAATAGCGGATTAGCGAGTTCCATTCCATATCTATGGAAGTGTCGCCTTTTCGGAATGTACAGTGTGGGTCGAATACAAGTTTCTTTTAAAAAATGCAATAAAATGAACAAAATTAAATTTTTTCCATGCTATTAGTAAGAACACACATTCCCATTAATTATGGAACACAACGTCGTTCAAGTGGCTGCCTCGGCTGGCTTCACAGTAGCGCATTCTGTCACTCCAATTTTCCAAGACCTTGTCGATGGTTTCGGGCTGTAGCTCACGAATTGCTTGGATAATATTGGTCTTAAGTGCTTGACTCTTTTCCGGATTGTTGGCATAACATCGGTCCTTCCCGGTTCCCCACAAACAAGAAAGTCCAAATGCGTCAAATCGCAGCTCCGTTGCGGCTGATAACACGATTTGGGAATTTGGTGCGCAAAAGATCGACTGTGGCATGGGCTGTGTGGCATGGCGCATGAACTCCTTCGTCTTCACACTGCATCGAACTTCAACCTCGAGTTTTCTTTTTAACAACAGTCAGTGACTTGAGTGGAATCGATCCGTCGACCGGTGCCCATGCGTACTGATCCATTCCCCTCTAAGCTGTTGCCCCGCACATTTCGCAACTGTTCTGGAAAGTCTTTATCAAGTTCCATACGCCTTAAGTCTGTAGAAGGAAAACCGCTCCAATCAACACCCACACAAACGTCCGCCATGTGACAACATCGATTCCGGTTCATTGAATGGGGAACAACCTTATTAAGGTCACTAGACCTCTCGCTCACATCTTACAACAAAAAAACATAAGCCGATTTCATGACCGCTCTGCCCATTTTACAACAACTTGTAATGCTTCCCTGTTACACGTTCCTTTCGAATCCGCGACTGCTACTGTTCAACTTGGCAATGAAATGCGAGTGGAAAACAAATCGAGAAGAAACAAACAAACAAAAAAAAAAAAACACCGAACAACGCTAGTTGAATACCAAGTCAGGTGACGATAAAACTATACACCGCAGTCCACAAGCAGGCAACTAGCTTTTAATTAGTTTCTGAACGAAATTACGATAGCAACACAAGATGACACCCTCGAGCCTCAAGCTGTGTGACCGCAAATTGAAGGAGTTCCCCAAACCACACAAACTCTGCGGCTAAGAATAAAATTTCACGTTTACGTATATAGTCCCATCTTGATATAACACAAATGTATCGAGGAAATTGCTTCATTTTAAACAAGCAGCGGGATTCAGCCAGTGACTACGACTCTCACTAGTGACCAGCGAGCTGTGCTCACTGCTCAGCGCTAGTATGTGCGAGTTGTCACGATCGTTGGCCAACCAAACATTTGGTACGCATGGCACATCGCGTGCAGTTGACATTTTGTGAGAATTCCATTTCGACAGTTGCATGAATCAAACCCGAAGCCAAATATCGAGAGAACTGTGCTCTGACATTGAGCTTGGGCAGCGCTTCCTCCTAAGCCCATTCAACACGGCTCTGATGAGGGTTTTGATCTTTTCGATCGGATTTTGTGTCGTTTTTTTTTTAATGAGTGCGATTTATATGCGAAGCGCGAACCGTCCGTTTTATCTTACGTCCATTAACAACCACAAACATTGTATGGGGCGGATTTAATTTTTTTCTTCTGTCTAGTTGTGTTCGTGTTGGGTATGCACGCATTTTGCGCGAGACGAAGTTCGCAGAAGCGATTTTGTGTTGGATTACTAAATCATAATTGTTTTTATGGCGGCAACAGAGGTAATTAAAACGGGTGGCTGGTGACATTTAAACTTTCTAATTCGTTCTTAAGATGCGAGACGCACCGACATTGGACGAGGCGCGTGAAAGTGAAACCTTTCACTTTCTTCGTAGGATGTTAGAACGTTGACTAGTGGGTTTTCTCAGGTCGAAAGAATGCATTAGAATAGGCATTGAGAAGGTGCGTCTTTGTGGAAATGTATATATAGCTTTTGGAGCGGTCTTGCCTTGGCTTGCAGCTCATTCAGTTTCACCGGTGACTTTGTATGAAGCATTGACGGTTGAGTATAAGTACGGCGAGTTGTTTTTTTTTTTGCGAGAGCTTTTAGGTTTGGTGGTTTTTCTTATATATTAAGCTGTCAGGTTTAAAAATTCGATTGACTGGGCCGAGAATTGATGTTTTGGACGTTTTTTTGCCAATCGTGTCATTCTATTTCCTTTGGAGCACGCCAGCCTTCATTTGTAGGTGGTTATTTATTTTAAGGCAAGCTTCCTAGGCTATGGTCAAGCAGTGGGCGACGTCGCTTATGTGGCTACCATTAGATTTCATATGTTTTAATTCAATGTTTTTTTTTTCGTCGCTCAATCGCTCACTGCGTGGCCGAAGCTGGAAGCATTCTTGGCGTATACTGTGCGGACGTCTAAATTAAAAAACGCAACAGATCGTTGTTTTCTTTGAAGGAGGTAACCTCTCCTCATGACAGCCTCGAATCACACTTTTTGCAAATATACATCATGGTGGAGCCATTTTTAAAGACGACCTCTTGTGAGTCTTCTGTGGCTTAGGACGCCTGTGTCTGGAATTATTTTCCAATTCTCTTGGTCTTCTTTCTCTCTGAAGAATCTATATTGACGAAGAGGTTTTCAATAGTTTTATGAGTCTTCTTTGTTCTTTGACTTTCTTGTTCAGAGTCTTCTGACTCTCTGAAGAATCAATCGTGACGAAGAGGTTTTCAACAGTTTTATGAGTCTTCTTTCTCTTTTATGTTCGGAGTCTTATTTCTCGATCTTCTTTCTCTCTGAAGAATCTATATTGACAAAGAAGTTTTCGCCAGTTTCATGAGTCTCCTTTCTCTCTTTTTTCGGTGTCTTCTTTTTCTCTGAAGAAAACATCTTGACGAAAAGGGGTTCACCAGTTTTATTGTTATAACTGTTAAAACCGATTCTAACTGTCGCCTTGCTGGTTATGACTTCAGTTGAGTTGTTGAGTTTTCTCTATGCATTTTCGCTATAATTTGCGGCACTCATCGCGTCTTCAGTGTATAGGCTACTAGAAAGGTTTCTTCGGTCATCCTAAGAAATATTCCATAGAATTATATTAGAAAGCTTCGCATTGCTCCAGCAGTTATTATAGCTGTCTCTAGGAGTTTTCCAGTTTTCTCATATTTAACCGAAGTCCAAACTCTGATAGGGAATTGATGCGAAAGCTATAGACAAGGCTCTCTATAGCTCGTCTTTATAAATGCTGTTATCGATATACAGGTGGTGGGTATCGACTTGGACTTCTTGGGTTTTCGCCAGGATCTGTCGTACTGTGAATATTTGGTCGGTTGTGGACATTCCGCGCTTAAAACCGCACTGAAGGTGTCCAATTAGTTCGTTGAGAATTGGTGAGGGTCTTCATTCTTGTAGATCGGGCAAACAATGCTGAGGCTCCATTCATTAGGCATTCGGCCCTAGCGAGGTATCCGTCGGAACGGAAAATTCTCTGCAACGCAACTGCACAAATTCCGCAGCCAATTTCGGTCGAACGATATCGGAACCTAGCTGTCAAAAAAAAGAAAAGAAAAAAAAAGCACTTCATCGTACTTCAACGTAATTCGCCGATATGCGTTACAAATTGTCGAAACAATTCTCCGAACAGTTTTTCCGAATAAAACCTCGCAGCAAATATCGTCCGAATCGTATAAAATCGGAGAATTTTCCGTTTAGGCGGATACCTCGCTATAGGGCCGATTCTTTCCTCTGACCAAATCTTAGAAACGAGTTCGTGTATGTACTTTATACCAAGTCATCTCCCGCTGCCTTGAAAAGCTCCGTCGGTTAGCATACCTACCTGCTCCAGCTTTGTTGGACTTCCTAGCTTGGATATTGCTATCTTAATCATTTCATTTTGGTCATGCGAACGAAAGTCTTGGGTGAATGGTTCATTCTGCCTGACAGCGGAATTCGTGTCGTCTTCTCCTGCTAAGACTTCTGTCCGCTAACTGTCTAAAATTTATACACGGAAGTGTTCTAGAAGTATGAGAGGCGATAGTCTTTTCGGAATGAAGACAGTCTTGCTCTATGCTCTGAGTACCCCTAATAAGTGGTTTATTTCGGCTCTACTCAAAAAACCTCTCTCCTCGATGTGTTAGGTGGCCAAACCTCCAATCTCTGTTTGGGACCCGCATCAGATGGTTGTTGTACTGGCGAACGAGTAAACCCGTAACAAGGAGGAGTTACGGAGTTCCCATATTCTTTTGTATAATAGTTCCCCACGTGGAGTATTCCCATCTGAAGGATGAATCAGTTAGTGGTCAATTGCTGTGGGCAAACACGGACCTGCCACCCACTTTCTTTTCCTTCTCAGACCCAACCAAAGTCATTCAGACGCGTTTTCTGATACAACTCTTAGCGATTAAAGTTCTAATTACCTCAGTTACACTTTTGAAAACGACAACGCTTGAGTGGGCACAGGTATGACTCGCATTCACACCCACGAACGTCATTCAGATCATCACCCCGCATGTGATTCACAGGGCAGAGTATTTCCAACTGATGCAATCCATCGATCAATCACCAAAAGTAGTGTATTTTAAAATTGGAATTGCACGACTGCACCATCAGGTAGCCATAATTAATCGCGCCTTTAAACGCTCAATTTGAATGTCTTGCGTCAATTAACACTGCACATGAGCCTGCGCGCTCGGAACCATAAACTGCGGTAATATCTCTTACTCGTTAGCGGTTCTTTAAAACCTCTTGCAATATGCGCTGGGCAAACCTGCTACCTGCGGCTATAAAAAGACCGCTGAACTCTAAATTTATCCAACTTTGTATATTTTTATGCCATCGCGGGCGTATTCTTAGCCTGGAATATTGACGCACTCAGACGCAATACCAAAAATGAAAAACCCCATCGATCGCAACACAAAGTCTCGGTTCTGCCTGAATCGGAGCAGATAAAAATAAACCCCGCTTACGGAAATTGTCATCAAAAAAGGTCAGCGCTCTACAACAGGATTTTTTTTTGTTCCCCTCTCGCTGAATCCTTTATATCTAAATTTCCGGTTTAGCAATCGCTGCGCTGTGCAATGACTCAGTCACGGGACCAGATTTTATAGCGATAGATTTAGATTAGCCAGGCCTTTGTCACCTCTAAGCCACATGCAGCTCAGTGTGCGGTCGCGAATACTCGTACATGTTTTACGATGTAGTTTTTGGATTTGAATTTTGAACTTGACCACCGGCTGGTGGCGGTCAGCGTCATGCTCTTTTTGTGGGGTTTTTTGCGGTCAATTAGCCTACGTAAGTGGCGGTGCTAGCGAATGCCGGGCACGTACCCCAAAAAGCCATAACCAAGATATGTCTCTGTTGCGCATTTCGCCGAACGCCGACAACCGTGTCGGTTGGTTAAGAAAAGCTTTTTTTTCTTTTGCTTTACATGTTTCTCTGGCGGAGCTTTGGAGTTGTTTTCGTCGGTGCGCTGACAGGTGTCATGTTTTTCATTTTTGCTCTCAACGCCTCGACTCATATTATACTCATGTGTGGCTGTGTATATGGTCAGATGAAACAATTTAAGTTGTTTTGTTCTCGTTCTCATATTCTCGTCCTCTCCGGGGGCACTGGCGAACCAATAAAACAATAACATTTCGGGTGCTTTCAGCTTAGTCGCACATTTCATACGATCCCATTTACACGGAAGATCGCGCGCGCGCAAGGAAGCAAAGAAGTTGATTTGATATATCGCGGGTTTTTCTCCTTAAACAGTGCGTTGTTCTATATCAAAGTTCCTTTTGCTTGAAAGCATTACTCGTGTCATTTCTTTACAAACTGCTCTTGCAACCAGAAACTAGTGAGCCATGTCTTCAGGGTTTGTGTTTGAGCATCTGACCAAAATCGCTGTCGTCGTCAAAACCGGTGACAACTCCAAGTCGGGAGCGAAGAAGTAAAGGAATCCGACGTTCCGTTGTGTGAAAGAAGAAATAAAACTATTTTAATTATGTTCAGCAAGTATATTGGAAAGATAACCAATAGTATCGGTACAGTGCACTTTGTGGAAAATAAACTCAACAGCAAACATTCGATGGAGTGCAAGAAGAAGCCGACCAAGTGTGATGAGAAGAGGACTAGTCATAGCAATAGTGAGAGTTCTGTGGACTCGGACGAAGAGCACAATCTGATGAACCAAATGATGGCCAAAGATCGAACTGCTAGTATGGTAACGACGCCCTTGCTGATCCTGCCAACGGCGCAGATTATCATATCGACTGCCTTGGCCGAGCTGAGGAGGACGCTGCTTTTTTACCCGTTAGTATGAGTTTGTTCTTTTTATTATTTTTTTTTTGTATTAGTTTTTAGGAAGTAGGTACACACGTCTTTTGATAGCAATCGTAAGTGAGTGGATCAGTTATTAAGTCTCCAAATTGACAGCAGAGAAAGCCTTTCATTTCTCCATTGTCGAAAAGGTCCTTTCAACTGTAATTTGGGGAGAGTGGCACACTTTCTTCGAATTCTTTCGTGACATATACTTTGGTGCAGTGATTCGTTGATTGAACCTTTTGTCCAACTCTTTATCTAACTGTCAGTCGAGGTAATCTTTTTGTGTTTTTCTGCATTTGGGGTCAGTTTCCATCGTGTTATTTTACTAACTCTGTCCCGGTTTTTGTTTAATTATTTGGACCGACCGGTATTCCCCATAAAAATTAACAGGGTGGTTTTAAATTCGTGTCGTCCCCTGGAAGTCTTTGTAGGCGACCAGTGTAAATTTATCGACGTAGTTACCTTATATCGTTGTTTTATTTTCTTTTTCTTTCCTTTGGTTGATCCTTTCTCTGAAAGTTGCTACCTTAAAGCTTCGACTTGCATGCTCGTTGGGTACTTTCCTTAGTACACTGAAAAAAAAAGTCGGCGTCGTATTGATGAATGGCGTTCATCAACATGATATTCATTGATATGACGTAATTTTCATAAATATGATGAACAAATTCATGAAAACTTTTTGACAATTGATGAACAGTTTTTCAATATGATGAAAATGTATTCATCAATTTTTTCAACAGGATTCTGAAGAGAATTTAGCGTATGTTTTTATGAACTACGTTCATTATTTCATCAAAAAATTTCATCAATATGACGAAAACACTTATTTTGATGAATTTAGTCATTTGTTCATTCAGTTGATGATTTATTGGTCTTATTGATGAATGGAATCATCATATTCAAGTACGATTGCCAAGTTTTGAATTTTTATCATATTGATAACCACGTTCATCGTTTTGATGACGGCTTTTATTATATTGATGACAGCGTTCGTCAAAAAACAAACATTAATTTTTATTAAGGAGAACGTTGATGTGAACCTTCATAATATAGATGAACTAATTCGTTATATTGATGAAAAAAATTAAATTCACTGTTATATTCATCATATTGATGAATGGAATCCTCATATTGATGAACTTTTTTCATCGGTTTCTTCAATGTGATGCACAGATTGTCAATATGATGTATGCTGTAGGTGTACACACGCGATGTTGGTACAGCATTTATACTCACACACGCATGATGAATCTTTTAATGTAAACATGTCATTGCTCATCAAGCGTAAAGTATCTACACAGGGTGGCATAGAAGAAAATTGTGAATGGTTTTACGATGAACGATGAATATCTTAAAAGATTCGATACATGTGATTTAGAAATTTCATCACATAATTATTTGTTTATCTTTTAATGAATGTTCCCCCAAAAGTATCCATTTGCATTTTAAACAATGTATTGACAATTGCTTGCCGATGAACAAACTTTTTTATTTTTTATTTTACTACGGGCGACTGGTTTTGCTAAATAAACTGCAGTATATACAATTTAAAACAATTAATGAAGTGTGAAAAATTCAATATTAGTGTAAGAATGGTGGAAATATAAAAAAGCTATAGTCTAACTTCGATTATTCACATTATATAAAATGTTATAAATTTTGCATAAATAGCTTTAATACATTAATATATTTTAAGTATTTATTATGTTATCAGTATAATGAATATTATATAATTAGAACCCATATCTTCGATGGAGCGCCTCATTTACCCTAAAAAGAATGCAATTTACCTAGCCTTAATTAAAGGTATGCAATTAATGTATAACTTTAATTCAGTTGCATAGATATATCTGGGAGGTGTTGACCAAGTGATTTCGTTTCAATGATTTTACTATGTAAACGAACGTTTTTCGGCATAAATTGTTTGCTCTAAATGTTCATAGCGACGTTTTAAAAGCTAAATCATGAGTAAGACTATCTAATTTTCAAAGGGGCTTATTTTTCCGATATCTTGATATAGCTTTTTCATTTGTAAAAAGTAAAACGTAAATATCGAAAAATGTTGTTGTATGTGTTTTAGAATACATACTTGTAAAAGGTAGGTTAAGCTACGTTTCCACCGAACACAAATACCAAGATTAAGTACAAGGGGTTTAGCATTAATCCCGAAGTGTTTCCACCAAATAAAAGAAGATTAACTAGAAGTATTCTCTCTGGCTCTGTCCATTTGAGAGAAAATGACATTATACGAGAGAGAGAGAGAGAGAGAGAGAGAGAGAGAGAGAGAGAGAGAGAGAGAGAGAGAGAGAGAGAGAGAGAGAGAGAGAGAGAGAGAGAGAGAGAGAGAGAGAGAGAGAGAGAGAGAGAGAGAGAGAGAGAGAGAGACATTTTCCATTTTTGATGTCTTTTATTTAATTTTTTTTTTTTCACTTTTGACATATCGAGCTGTGAAAAGTGTGTTTGTTTTATTTCTAATCTCCCTTTTTATGAGATTACTTTCGTATGATAAATTCATTCCGAGATTTATGCGGGATTTACGGAATTTTTTCTAAATCTCGCAGTTATTCTCCGGTGGAAACTTAGCAGTAGGGTCGATTTTTGACGTTAAATAAATATGTCATTAAAATAAAACTACAATTATCATGAATTTTCTACAACGATTTTCCTTTGGAAAAAAAAGAGCTCGCTATATAATTATAACGTTGTGATTTCATTACACACATAAATGTAAATAAATATTTACTTTTTAAAAATATTTTCAAAATCAATGTAATATTGTTAATTAAACAAACTTTACTCGTACATTGTTCTCTCACGCCTCAACATTATAAAATTCAACAGAATGGATCAATAAAATTATAACTAAATAACAAAAAACGCAAAAACACATTTCAAACACAAATGTATGCACATGCACCCTGTAACTCTATGCATATGGCAGGCAAATGGCCGTTCTCTGATTCTCATTGGGATCCATTATGAAAAAAAAAAAAAAAAAAAATTGTCCCAAGGGTGATAAAAGTAACTCAGAAATAAAATTTATTTTTATAAATCTTCAATATTTCTTGAGCGCGTGAGTTTTTGCCACTACACTTTATTGACTTTCGTGGTAAAACTGATTTTCGTTTGAATATTTTCCTTTCGGATGCGAAGAAATTCAATAGTTAAATTCACATAATATTACCATTACCATTTTCATGACATTATGCTCGTTTAAGTATTTTAGCATCCCCATGAAAGTGGGAAGGCTATATCTTTACGATTTATATCGGTGTCAGTATTTTTATTTCATGTTTTTATTTGTGTGAATAATCTTACAACTACATGAAAACAAATTTGACAGCACAGAAAGTGTGCATCATATTGATGAACAAATTTGTCAATATGATGAATACATTCATCACATTATGAAATTAAAGGGGAATTTGGGTTCATCATATTGAAGAATTTTTCATAATATTGATGAACAAAGTTGATGAATGATGAACAACATCATATTGACGAAATCGGTTTCATCATACTAGTGAAAAAGTTCACTGGACTAAAATTGTTGATTTTTTCATCACATTGATGAACTTTTTCACTACTATGGTGTACCTTTTTTTTTCAGTGTAGCCTTTTTGATAGCCCACCAGTCCGTTGTTTTGTAAGTGTGCCCTTCAATTTTTGTTTGGCAAATAAAGCGTCAGTTTCTAGCATGAATATCTGTACCCGGCCATGTGTTTCAATTCTATTCAAAATATTTCAAACACAAAAATACTCGTCACAGCCCTAATCCATGTTCTCGGACTTGTCTTATACGTTACCTGTTTGCAACAGCGACTTCGCATTTTTTCGCTTTCATTTTCCAAAGTAAAACAATTTTCCGAGTCACAAAATGTATAAATAAAAACGATTCGAAGTCACAAACTGAATGCAGATGGTGACGCAGTATTTTTTCGTTCACTTCGAAAAATACTGTGAAAGTCACAAAATTTGTGAAGTGGAAGCAATATTTCTCAAGATCAACCTGGTCCTTTACGAAAATGATTCCAAACTTCATGAAAGTCAAACATTTTTTCGAAGTTCACAAGTTTTTTCTTCATTCTTTCGAAGTCATCAGTGCAAGTGAAGCAACATTTTTCGAAAAACAAAAAAAAAAAACATTTATTACAACCGCCCGCCGCCATATTTTCGAAGTCAATACACTTATCGAATTGAATAAATTTGTGCGAAGGATGCTATATTTATCAAAATTTCGAAATAAAAAAAGTGTACGAAGTACGTCATATTTTTCGAAGTCTAACAATTTATCGAAATTATGAATTTTCAAAGTCAACCAATTCACCAAATGATTCAAAACTTTATCGAAGGCAAACGGTTTTTTTTTTTTTAAAGTGATGTTATATTTTTCGAAGTTAATTCGCCTAACTCCCCACATTGTTTCTTTATAGAGAAGTAAAGGGCTATTTTTTATATGGGAGCGAAATGCGAACAAGCGATTATTCGTAGTTTCTGACATTTCATTTATAATAAAACTTTTTTGAGACACAGATTCAGACCAGCCAGCGACCAGTTGCATTTTAAAGGTTAAGTTCGAACGAAGTTTTCATTTGGGGGTTTGGGGACCGTCACTGTATTTTGTGGATTGTGAATAAAGTGTGACATTTCTAGGCAAGAATTTTCAATTCGCGGGGAAATTGTTGTAATTGTAAATTTCGCTTTTTCAATTACCTAATTGTGACTCAGTTTTTTTTTTTTTTTTCGATAAGATGTTAGCTTATTTAATATAATGTGGTAGAACAAATAGCAAATTTGAATTCATAATGCATTTAAATTGATTTATTTCCAATGTGAATGGTCCTTAATACTCAGTGGCTTTGTCTCCTTTCTTAGGCTTTCGATGGCACGGTATTTCCTCAGCAATCTTGTCTGGAATACGAGAAATAAGACATATCTACCACTCCATGTTTCGATAGTGAGCCATTGACGTAAAAAATACCTTGAATTTAACAGATCATTTGAAAAATATGATTTTCTAAACTGGAGAACGTGTTTATTATCCTCCCATAGGTTTTTGCTAACGTCATTCAAATCATTTACGCACTTTTGTTGGGCAAACGTATTATTCAAATTGCATTGCCTTTGGTTTATAGTGTCTAGTGCGTCATATGCCTCATGCAAAAATACTCAACTGACCATAATCCTACGCACCCAATTGTAACAGTTCACAAGTGTCAAAACATTTTAGCTGTCACATTTTCTTTACGCGGAAATTAATTTAAAAGAGGATTTCATGAAGAATTTGCTGATTAAAAGTCGTGATCTCTCATTTCTGTTTATTGCAAAGGATTTCATACAATAACCTGTTCCACTTGTTGACAGTTTGACATAACCTAACAGTTTGACATTTTGCTTATATAAGATTCTTTTTCTACACAAATTGAATAAATTTGGCTTGGCTCTCTAGTGGGTTTTCAAATCTGTTTCAATATTTCGATGAAGTTAATTGACAAAGCTATAAAATTTGTATACAGCACACCCTCACCGGCGCGATAAATTTGCAATTGGAATGCGAATACTTTCGCAGTCTGATCACGTCTAGTATCCTCTTTCGTTTATATTTTGTTTACTTGAAACTGTTGTTTGCGGAGATCGATATTTTATTTGCAGTCTTCCAACATGTGCAACGCGTTATTTAAACATATGCCTTCTTACTAATAATCACTTTAAATATTTGCCTTACATATTTTGTGGGTCACAATAGTTAATATGTAGTATATGGAATTGAGGTCTTTGAATTTAACTTTTACGCCTAAAATAATCAGTAGTTTTGTAGTCTTCAAATTATATGATGCTGGTTGAAGTGTATCGGTTTAAGCATCCAGGTTAAATTTTGCGAATTTAAAACAGCGGAATTTTCGCTATATACAATTATCTATTGTGACCTATAAAATACTAAAGGCCCAATGATTATTAGATTATTAGTGAGAAAGTTTACAAAGTCTTTAAATCTGCATCATATAATTTAGCGGCGCTTTTCTTGTTCGTGAATGTGTTTCTATACCGTTGATTATTAAAAGTAGTAATTTTGACACCATATTATAAACTGACAGATTACCAGCTAGAGCTAACAATTTAGATTTGTTTTCTTTGACCATGACTCCATGACTCGATAACTCGATCCTTGATCTTGGGGAAATCTATGTACTCGAATTTTATATAGTTGCAATCCTGAAATAAGATAAGAGAAAGTTTGACCGCTAAACATCTTGAGTATAGGGTAAAAAAAAAAGTCCGATACAGATAATGGCGACCGTTTACTGAATATGTTTTGTGAACGTAGTCAATTAGTTGAAAAACACCCATTTGTCACATTTCTTTTTTTTTTCATGTCATAAAACAATTCAATTTGACTAGTCAACGCGTTCGCATACATAGTCCAGACAAATCTAGCTAACGTTTTACATTAATTAGGTATCCGAACGTCCCTATAGTCTTAACAACTTGACAGCGAAGCAATTCTTGCTGTTTGACAGATCCATTCCCGACTTTTTCAAACAGTCGTCATACTAACTCACAAACAGTTTAGCGCAAACTGTTTTCAACAGTTTTTGACAGGTTAAGTGATTTCAAGTAATGGGCGATTTCAGAACATTAGTTTACCAAATCTGTCAGCCGGCTAATATGATTTCTCCGAGTTTTTGTTGGGCTAAATATACCACTTGAACATTTTTTTTTATCAGTCGATATGTATAGGGAGAGACTGACAAATTATCTCAAGAATTTCTGAACTGAGAACTCAGTTGACATATGACTGTGCCTTTGACGTTAATGACCAATTTTGTTTCTGCGGTCAGGTAAATCATTCAGTGAACTTAAGACGAATAAATCTTTGAATGCGTCCATTATAATATGTCAGGCGTTAACAAAAGTCCACATAACTCGAATTGGTGTCAAAAATGCGATCTTGAGTTTAGCAATTTAATTGCACCTTTTTTCATATTTAAGAGTAATGTCACCTGCCCTTAGTACAAATTTGAATCAATTGTTAAATGTCTTCTTCATTTTAAAATTAGTTATCTGTGACTTTCCGACAAAAAAAGATTTCGATGAAGAATTTATTAACTCTATGCGCTGGACTAATAACAAATTTTAGTAGCGACTTTAAATTTGCGAAAACTCACAATTGCGAAATTTGTATGTAAAATATGTATAACCACTGTGAACTACTAAAATTTAGAGTCGAAACTAAAAATGTTTATTGGTAAGGCCCTATGAAATACAATGGACCTAGCTTAGCAATCATTTTTAACCTTCAATTCAAATATTTTTTAGGTCACAATAGGTAATTTTACATGGAAAACAATTATTTATACAATCTCATGGCCAAAGTTAGCTAATTCCATTCTGCGGGACAGTCTGTCCTTCACTGCACGTCCTCACTAAATTTAATATACCTTCGTTTATTATTCGTAATTATACAATTAGATGCCTTTCTTAATGCGGGTCAGCCAGCAGCTCTTTGTAGTAAAGCTTGCGCATCAAATACCTCGCGTTATATAAGGGTACTTAATGAATTCACTCGAATTTGCTTTAATCAGCAGAACATGTGAAGGAAGGCCTTATTAAAAAAGGCATTGGTAGTGTCTATTTGTGTATACGGTATACGATATATCTTAATTGCTTCCGATGGGAGACGTTTATAGACAATTTCGTTTTTAATTACTTGGTTACATATACCTACGTTACTTGTCAACAAGTGCCTTATTAAAGGGTCCATGTAACGAGCTTAATTATGGGCTATCTGTTACTGCCCGATGCTAATAACCATATTTAGTGTCCAGGCTAGATATTGCGAACTCACAATGGTGAAAATTACCCATTGTGACCTACAGAATATTTACGGTGATGGTTAAAAATGAGAATATTGGTGTTAGTAAGGGTCACTGTTAGTGTGCGGTAGGTAACTTCAGTCGTTTTTCGTTACATTTTACGAACTTTTCTACATAAAATCAACTATTGTGACCTAAAAAAAATATTCAAGGTGGACATTTTATCACTGGTGGTAAGACTCGTTAAAGTGTGGTCGCATTTCTTTCACTTTGGCTTGTCAGGTTAATGTGCTGGACTACAGAGCGAGGGCTCTGACGTTCAATCCCCAGAAAAAATATGTATTTTTTTTTAGTTTTTAGACCAGTCTTTCACAAATGTCTGAATAAAATTTCTTTTAATAAAATAGACGGTTCATTTTATTCGAAAATAAAAACTCCTGCAAAAAGTTATGAGAACTTGGGCCTAGGGTCGTTAATCCTAATGCACCTGTTATGCCGACTTCTTCTTTATTTTAACGACTAAATTAAGAAGCATTTTAAGAACATTTTTTGGACTCTGAAAATATGCATTACTTATACAGAGGCAGAGGATCGTCCCTCGACTCTACCACCCTTTGTGCGAGTAACTAATCCTGTTAAGTGGATTCATTGTTCAGCTCGAGCGGACCTCGCAAAAATTCTCACCAAACATAATCGGACTGCCATTTACTTAACCACCCGAATTTTCGGACCTTATTAGGATGTCAGCTCAAATGAAATATAAAATCTGTCTGGTTGTTTACTCAAATGTTTAGTCACATTGGAAAAATAATGAAAGGCAAATAATTGTACTCGCGTACAGACATATTCCGGTCGCTAAAGTTGGTCACATGTCGCGCATACATAGCAGATAAACAAGTACCTCGCAATTGGCATTGCATATCTCGAATTTATGGTGTTAATTGGTTAAGAATATGTTGTTGTTGTTGCTGTTAGGGTTTTCTTTATATATATTTTTTTAAATATATTCATTACACAAACGAAAACTACGCATTTTTCCGACGAGCGTTTGACTCATTTGTAAGCATTGATTGTGAACTTGGACGCACATATTTGTCACACTCATAAACGAAGTTTTAACATTTTTTAGCGATAAATTGTCGGCTCTATGTCTAGCCAAATTAACAGCCTACAGAGTTGTGGGTCTCCAGACTTGATATCTAGAACAAAGTAGACTACCTGGGTCTTGTCATGGTGAATTTCCGTCAACATTATCGATGCAAGTGCGCCTTGTTTTGCACCAATTTAAGTTTAAGTAACTATAACTATTTAATCACAACAATGAGTTAATTTCCCCTCCGCCAATTACCCATTTAATGGCTCGTAATGGTGTTTAAGCAAAAAAAAAAAAAAAAAAACTGACAGCTCGTACTAACAATGTTTACCTTTGTTCTATACCCAAAGGTGATGACTGTGCGTATTACAGGGGTGAATCAGAGACGTAGAGATGCTGCTGTCATCCAAAATCGGTGTTTGTATTAAAGGAAATACCTCCTACCCAGTGGGGCTTGGAAAATTGGATGCACGAGGTCGTAAAATGGCAGGGGGTGCAAAATGCATAGAATCGCATTTTCCAAAGGCACACGATCATGGATGTGGGAAGCACTGTGCGATCACGTTTCATTGTGTAAGATTCGCACGGTAATCCACCATAATTCACGTGTTTTCAGAGTGGCTTACATGCATAAAGTGCTCAGGTAGTAAACACGTTCGTTAGATTTCAGCCGGAAGTCTGATTGGACTGTGAGTGATTATAGAGCAACACGTTGAAGATGATCTATTTTCGCCGCAGTTCCCAGCGGTTTGTAGTACAATCAAGTTTCTGCTGACGCTTATACTCGAATTAAGCGGAGTTAATTGGCTAATAGGACGTATTAGTCGAGCAATTAGTCTTGGTGTTTTTGTTTTCTGTTGTGCTCTTTTGGCTTGGTTGTGATCGTTCAGTCAGACTGAATTTTATATACCTTATATATGTCAATACAAACTAGTTTCGCAACTCCTGCCTGTAATCGTCCATATTTATTGAGTTGAAAAGACACTTAGGCCAATGTTACACGGGCTTCCATTTGATAGCGCTCCATTAGTAGAAAATGAAAACCTACATCTCTTCTCTATACATGAGTGCCTGCGATTGAAATAAAGTCAGCAACTTTCCTTTACTTAAGTGAGTTAACTTAAATTATGGTTGTCAGGAATCCATAACTGGGTTGGTCAGCTGCTACAAATCGCTTCAGATCTGTGGAAGAACTTCATTCATTTTCCGACGTCCTGGTCAATTTTTTTTTAAAATACTTGAGGCGGAATATATATCCAAGGCCCTAGACACACGAATGTGTTTCTTCAGCGGGCTACAAACGTACGCATTGCAGTAAAAGACAAAAGTCGTCGAAAAGAAGACATGATTTCGAATACTTTAATATTTCACGCTGTCACTTTGACCAATCCAAGTGTCGATTGCCTTTACAAAGATAATCTGTCCAGGCGCGTTTCTGTCTCTAAAGCTAAAAAACGTAAGCCAATCTACACAATAAAAGAAGTCATATGTCTTTCCATACGATTTTGTATATGATATGTCAATACTTGGACACGGCATGAAATTGTAGGTCCCTTCTATTCATCCCAAAAATAACAATTTACATAAACGATTGGTTGGGAGAAGCTAGGCCTTGAGTCCTAAGCGCAAATGTTGTGCCACGCCATCTATTTTACTTTTGACAGATGACATGGCCTTTTCTGTTTTCCTAGTTCACATTTTATTACTATTACTATCCGTTTGGGAACATTTGAAAGAAAGGCAATAGGTCTAATCCGCGTACTTTCCCGAGCCAAGTACTAAAAATCTGTGTAAATTCAAATATAGAACGGAAATCTCTCAGAGAGCGGAAAATATACTCAAAAGTACGTGGATTATTACGAGCTACTTTGAGCCACTTATATTTTTGACATCTAATCAACGATCAACCTCACAAATAAATTAATAACTTTTTTTTTTCCCACATATGAAACGGTCTTGCAGAACATTCGACCACCACCGAATTTTCTTTATTTTTCAGAGATTTTATTTTTGGGTGAAACTGATTTTTAAAAAGGATTTCGAATTTGTTTCTTGTCAATTTTGTGCATTTGACATATTTATCATGAGTTGACTGTTGAAATTATCTGAGCTATTTCGAGGAGCAGCTCGTTACTCCTTATTTTGGACTACAACAGGCCCATCAGTGGCCTCAGTGAAGAGTGGAAAATTCACCCTCACCAACTCTTTATTTTGCTTATTTTCTCTTTTCCTGTCATTTTTGATGAGTACGTTGTATTGCGATCGATTTATATCGATTGCTTTTAATTTAAACCGCGTATGCAAATGCTTCTAATGTTACTCTCACAGAAGAGAAGAAGGCGATGATAAGTACGAAATTTTCTTCTTAAACGTCAGATGTCATATGTATAAGTTCGATGAACGCATTCGGACTGAATTTGTGATTTTTGACAGCTCACCAGAGAAATGAATTTGCTTTCTAAAGTTCACTTGAGCTTGTAATCTTGTTCGGGGATAATAAATGAGCTCTATTACGCTGTTTGACAAAATGACAAACGTCTGACATTTTCCGGTTTAAATGAATTTTGTATCAACATTTTTGCGGAGCTCTTCTTAAAACTCAAAAGAAAAGCCGGCTGTGGGATATTTGTTGAATATTCATTAAAATACCTCTACACGACTTAAGGTGTTTTCGAAACTTCAGGACGTTTATCTCCCGTGAATCTTTGTCTATGATTGATCACGGCTCCTTCTTGCCAAATGATAAACGAACGACGGCATCTTTAAACGGGGCACTTCATGCATTAAACTCACTCCAACTTTCTCGATGTATTTTATGATATTAGGACAAAGAAAATCCATTCAATCATTCATTATTTATAACTCCCAAAGTGTCACAAAGTCGACATTTTTTGCTTCCTTTGTTTTTCTTTTCGCTGGGCTTTTCATCAATTTTACTTATTTCATTTCATTATTCATTTCATTCATTTTTGTTGTACATTGACTTTGATTTAAAGACTTTCGCTCCAGTGGCGTAGCGTGGGTTGGAGCCGCCAAAGGCAGAACCAATGTATGCCGCCCCCATAATTTTTTCACACATTAAAAAAAATACCTTTGTAAACTTGGTAAAATTTCTGGAATCGAATAACGGTACTTTTGAAATTTCGAAATATCTCGAAAACAAAAATTAATTTCTATGGTAATATGGTCATCTTTGCCTAAATAGAGGGCTCAGTTTTTGTCTATATTATCGTAGTGTTACCATTATTTTGCAAAAATCATCGGTTTTTCTTTGTTTACCTTAAGTCTTTAAATGTTTCCTTTATTTTGAAATCCTGAATTTTAAATTCGGTTTTTTATTCCTTAAATTTTTCAATCATTGCGCGATTTCTAATTGGCGTTTTTATCTTTCGTATTTTTTTGAAAAGATTTTTGATCATTTCGCAAAAATTTCATTTCGCGTAAGAGCTTATAAAATTGTATAGCTCTCTAACCAGAACTTGCTAAAATGATGTTAATAAGAATGCCTCCCCTTGCTACGCCACTGTTTCGCTCAAAAGGCAAGCACATAAGCAATTCGGTGCAACTTTCCGACTTTTATTTGAGTTATTTCTAAATAGGTTCACATGAGATTACGACAGTTCACGTTCTCACCACATGTACGTACCAAAAGACAGTCCCTAGAACAAACATGTGCATGACGTTATTTTGTATTAACAAATCCGCCACAAGTGCTTTGCATTTTCTAGCACTGTATCCAGTTACGTCACAACAAAAGAAAGACTTACGTCACGATATAAATGCTCCTTCATTTCGCTATCGGAAAGCTGTCAAATTTGAACACAATAACATGGAGTCGGGGAATTTCATTATTTCCGAAAGAAAACTAAATTTGGTTTCCCGAGGAACAGTAGAATGAGCCCCCAGGTTGGGTTAGATTGGCTGCCAGCTACGAGAGCAAGCATACTTAGACCATTAGAAGGTCCATTGTCTACAGGGTAAACATTGGCCTTTTCTGTATTTAATCCGCTAATATTGGCATATGTCACATAAATTCCCTTTTATAAACAGAAAATCGCTGGCATTGTTTCACAAACGGATTCCAATTGGCATACATGCTACATGAATAGAAATTGAATGAATCACCTGCCAAAGGACTTCGGCCCCGCAGCAGAAGACTGCTTCAGTTCATTCTGCCTATTTTGAATGCTCAAACTCACTGGGAATCTTAGCTTTTAATGCCTTTTCCATTGAATCATTGAAACATTGTCATTGTCATTGAATGTTGTGACCATTTTGGGGATGATTGTCATACATTTCCGTTGAGTTACTTACTACTACACCGTTCAGTCTCCGTCGTTAGTATATTTCATTGACGTAAAACACTCCGCCGGCAGAGGCTATCTGACTGCTACGGGGCTTTTGCAGGCGTGTGCTGAATATGAAAGGTGCAATTCAAAGTTAGAAATGAATCTTCTCTGTAATAATAATTCCTCATTATACGTCCAATTCGTAGGCGACTTATTGCGGATGAGCCTTATTGGTATTCATTGGAATTTTCTCAGAATTGTACTGTGCGTGTTGTCAACACTACCTGCGTCATTACAACTAGCAATAAAACTGATTTTCTTTGAATTTTCGGCGCTTATCTGTCGCTGGGGCGCAATAAAACCTCAATCTACGACTTCCTAGTGACAATTAGTTTCCACTCTTTCCATTGCCAGTGGTCAAAATAGCTTCCCCTGATATTTTCACCCAGCTGCCGGTCTAATTGCTATGCGCGCAGCGTACTCCGAAATGACTAAAGTTAATGACTGAGCTCCCCCTCCTTTAACGCAAATAAAGTCATCCAATAAATAACTCTCCACGGGCAGCAGCGTAACTGACAGCAAAAACAGTGTCGCTGACGAAAACGTTGTATATGCAAAACTCAATTTGAATTGTTTTTGTGTTCGTCTCGAAACGAGTTCTGTCCTCTGTTATTGTTTACTCCGAGATACTATTACCCCTGAGCATACGAAACGAATGTAAACCAGACTGACTAAAACTATACAGGTGCGGACGGACGAACGGGAGGGGAAACCAAACTTCACTCGCAATTGCAACTAATTTTCTCCGTTTTAAGCGATCAGCGCGCGGAAAAACACCTTCGAGCTGATGCAACGACGATCAATCGAAGCCGCGATCTTGTGCACCGCGAATGTTGTTTTAGAGTTACTCCTCTCTCACTTGAATAGTTTATATAAATAATTTGTGTAGTGTCGTTAAATATATTTTGTACTAATCCCAGTGCGTTTCTCTTTGGACAGATGGTTTCACGGGAACCTATCCGGTAAGGAAGCTGAAAAACTGATTCTGGAACGCGGAAAGAATGGCTCGTTCCTGGTGAGGGAATCTCAGAGCAAACCAGGCGACTTTGTACTCTCCGTGCGGACAGATGACAAAGTAACGCATGTAATGATCCGATGGCAAGTGAGTATTGAGGTTTATTTTTAACGTTTCTACTTTTTGTTTTGTTTGCGTGTAATTACCTTCCAATACATGTTTCCTTAAGTGGAAAAGTTGTGAGTAGAGTGTCGGTCGGTGTGTCGGTCGGTGTGTCCCCGTTGTTTGCGTTTTGACCTTGACGGAGGCATAAGGCCGAGCGGGCGCGCAAAATAGCACACTCATTATGTGTTTTGTTGCATAAAACACTGAATGAGTGTGTGAGTGTTTTTTCTTGTGACTTCTATTTGTAACACTGTGTTGGCACTGGATATGCACTTACGTTTGAATTTGTTCCGTTTGTCATAGGATAAGATGTACGACGTTGGCGGTGGTGAACCCTTTTCGACGCTAAGTCAATTAATCGATCACTACAAGAAGAATCCAATGGTGGAGACGTGCGGTACTGTGGTGCACTTGCGGCAGCCCTTCAATGCGACGCGGATCGCTGCAGCCGGCATCAACGCCAGGGTGGACCAGTTGGTTAAGGTGGGCTTTTCGCAGTAGTTTAGCAGATATTTGCTTCCATTTTGAATAACGACGTTGCTAACACTGATTTCTCTTCTCTGCAGGGTGGTTTTTGGGAGGAGTTTGAATCGCTGCAACAGCAAGATAGTAGAGACACATTCTCACGGCGGGAAGGCTACAAAAACGAGAACCGCAACAAAAATCGCTACAAGAACATTCTTCCCTGTAAGTTGAACACTTAAAACAGTCAACTCCGGTCCTTTGACTGACTAATTTTGTTTCAATTTTGTTTCGTGCCCATATAGATGACCACACGCGAGTGAAACTTGGTGACGTGGATCGCAGTATTGCCGGCGCCGAGTACATAAATGCCAACTACATTCGCCTACCCACCGACGGTGACCTGAACAACATGAGTTCTTCATCGGAAAGCCTGAACACGGTCTCGTCGTGTCCGGCCTGTACCGCCGCCCAAATGCAAAAGATCTGTCAAATATGTCAAATGTTGAACAAGACATGCGTACAATGTGCCATGAAGACGGCAATCCTGCCGTACAGTAACTGTACCACCTGTAATAAAAAATCCGATACGATGCACAGGCATAAGCGCAGCGAATCGTTGACATCGTCCAAGAAGGACGAACGTGAGATGTTCAAAACCTACATCGCCACTCAGGGATGTTTACAGAATACGATTCAGGACTTCTGGAACATGATTTGGCAAGAGAACACTCGTGTTATTGTTATGACCACCAAAGAGTTTGAAAGGGGTAAGTCGCTGAATGCAATTTTACTCAGAAGTGACTTCTAACGGTTTGTCTTGTTTAGGTAAAAACAAATGCGCCAAATATTGGCCCAGTGAGGGGAACGCCAAGGAATGGGGTCATGCCAAGATCACTTGCTTGTCGGAGAGTTCGACCAGCGACTATACGCTGCGGGAATTTTTGTTTTCGTGGCGCGGCAAGCCGGAACGTCGCATCTTTCATTACCATTTCCAAGTGTGGCCCGATCATGGAGTGCCCGCCGATCCAGGTTGTGTTTTGAATTTTCTACAAGACGTCAACACGAAACAGAGTCAGTTGACGCAGGCGGGAGAGATGCCCGTAAGTTTCTAAATCCTAAACAATTACTCTGCTGTGCTTATAAGTATATTCTGTTCATTTTTAGGGACCGATTTGTGTCCACTGTTCGGCTGGTATTGGCCGAACGGGAACCTTCATTGTCATCGACATGATTCTCGATCAAATCGATAGGGAAGGTAAGTTCTTTTTACTCGATGGAAATCGAGTTTGTCAGTGAGTAACACAGACGTGTTTTCTATTTACAGGCTTGGATACTGAAATTGACATTCAACGCACAATCCAGATGGTTCGCTCGCAACGCTCTGGTCTAGTACAAACTGAAGCACAATACAAATTTGTTTACTACGCTGTACAGCACTACATTCAGACGTTGATACAAAGAAAGCGCGCCGAAGAACAGAGTCTGCAAGTGGGCAGGGAGTACACCAATATTAAGTGAGTACGAGTTTTAAAGTTGAAAAGGAACGTAGTTTTAAATTCTTGGGCTAACAAGTCGCTTACCTTCAGTTGCGCGCTTAAAGTTCATTGAGGCTCTTCTGGTTTGTTTTACTTGATTCGTTAGTTCGTTAGTAGCCACGATCTGTTGCATGAGCTATGATGCATTTTCGGTATTTATACGATTTTCGTAGTAATTTCGGTGCGCAATCGCTATACGTTACGGAATTAGCTCCATTGTACCCATGAAAACAACGCTCTCTTACGGACCAAGCGATTCGGCCCCTGTCCTTACAACAAACGTAATGAGAACGCTATGACAGATTGCTCAAAAGAGCTGTAATCCTCGTGCGCGACATTCGTCAATGAGGGATACCTCTGTTAAATAAGACATTCGTAAGCGATATTTAATGCAATGCGCAGAATATTTTTCACACAGTAGCTGCTGTTGCCCCTATTTCCTCATCGTTTCTGCAACCTAAAGCGTGGTATGCAGTTCTTCTGAAATGAAGTATCCCATACAAAAAAGGCACGAACGAAAAATTTCGCTCTCATTTTCGTTTTGCAGTACGCAACTGCTGCGAAATGATGGCGGAAAAGTGGGTAGTTGTAGTAGATTGCTTGGTACAATTCTCCACTCTCTTGAGCTAAATTGAGAAATTTTGAAGCCGAAAATATCTAAATTCAAATAAGAAATTTAAAAATGAAATGAAATCTTAGATCGACGCAATGATGACTGGCAAACCTACTCCAGTGCTCTAACCAACTACAACAAAGAAATTAAAAAGGCCAAAAAAGAATCATTTAGACGGTTCTGTGGAGATATTTCTGATATTCCTTCCAGCTGCCGTCTCCATAAAGTTCTTGCCTCTGATAGGACTATCTCTCTAGGCACACTGGCCGATGAGAACGGTCGTCAGACACAAAATAAGAAAGAGACACTTCAACTCTTACTTAAAACTCATTTTCCCGGTTCAACTATTATTGATCCTCTCGCAACAAACCTATCCCCCCAACTCGAGCGGATTTGTCTGCCGACGAGAGGGGACTGGAAAATTGCGAAACAAATCTGCAACCAGAACGCCATTAAATGGGCCATAAACTCCCTGAAGCCTTATAAAGCAGCAGGTGAAGACGGCATATTTCCTGCACTTTTGCAGCAAGGAATTGATGTATTGGTACCCATACTCACCAAACTGTTCAGCTGCAGTCTAGCCTACGGTCACATACCGGAAGCCTGGCGGAAAGTAACAGTCATATACTTACCTAAAGCAGGGAGGAATTTGGATTCAAGCCCGAAATCCTTTCGCCCCATCAGTCTCATGTCTTTTATTCTTAAAAGCATGGAAAAACTCATTGATAGACACATAAGGGATGCAGCGCTAAAACATTTTCCGCTCAGTAAGTCTCAGCATGCCTATCAACCAGGTAAATCCACCGAGTCAGCACTCAATGACTTAGTAACAAAAATTGAATCCTCCATTAATTGTAAGGAAATCTGTCTTGTCGCTTTCCTTGATATTGAAGGAGCTTTTAATTACACGTCCTATGAGTCCACCCACAGGACTCTCAACAATAGGAATCTATCTCCCATTATTGGAAGATGGATAATGTCAATGCTGAATAGCAGAATAATTCAGTCCCGCATCGATGATGTGGAAATCTCGGCACTCACAACCAGAGGGTGTCCTCATGGGGGTGTACTCTCGCCCCTCTTATGGTCCCTTGTCATTGACGATTTACTTCAGTCCCTGACAAATCAAGGGATCTATGCCGTAGGATATGCCGACGACGTTGCAATCGTCGTCAGTGGTAAATTCGAAAACACGGTCTCAGAAATACTGCAATACGCTTTATCTGTTGTTCAGAGATGGTGTAATAAAGAAGGTCTTTCTGTTAATCCAAAGAAGACAACTATAGTCCCCTATACTAGACGGAGGAAACTTGATCTCCTGATTCGCCCTACCTTGTTTGGCGAAACCATTGAATTCTCTCGAGAAGCCAAATATCTGGGAATTATCCTTGACAGTAAACTATCATGGAACCAGCAGATTGAACGTACCGTAAACAGAGCCACCAGATCTCTATGGATCTGTCGTCGTGTCTGCGGTAAAAACTGGGGTCTTAGGCCTCGGATGCTTTACTGGCTCTATACGCTCGTTGTGAGACCAGCGGTTACCTATGCCGCCGTGGTCTGGTGGACGAAGACTAACGAAGTCACCACAGTCAAAAAGCTAGAACGAGTCCAACGTATAGCTGGAAA
The DNA here is from genome assembly GCA_946477585.1 of Cheilosia urbana. Classification (NCBI taxonomy): domain Eukaryota; kingdom Metazoa; phylum Arthropoda; class Insecta; order Diptera; family Syrphidae; genus Cheilosia; species Cheilosia urbana. Next base: position 89,603,234 of record OX297854.1, on the reverse strand, counting down.
CTGTATGACGGGCTGCTTACGCTCCACACCGACTATGGCACTTAATGTCATCCTTGGTCTAACACCTCTTCAAACTTATATTCAAATGGAAGCCAGACTGGGAGCTCACCGCCTGTTCCATTCGAACAACTTTGACCCCTATACCAATCGAGGAGGTCATCTGTCCTTATTCGACACCATTGAGCCTTCAAGCTCATTCAGCATGCCTCTTGATGACATGCTACCGGAATATGTCTTCCATAAAAACTTCTCCACAATCATCCCCCCAAGGGAAGAATGGGAGAAATACAAACCTAACCCATCTCAACTCGACATCATCTGGTACACAGACGGGTCTAAGATGGAATCAGGGACTGGCTCTGGAATTCACGGTGAGTCAAACCAGGTGAACTTGTCAGTCAGCCTTGGGAAAAACTTATCCATATTCCAGGCTGAAGTCCTTGCAATCAACCATTGCGCTAGAATAAATCTTAGTTCTAACACACGTGGAAAAACCATATTTATATTTTCAGATAGCCAAGCAGCTCTTAAAGCTCTCGACTCATCTGTCATCAAATCCAAACTTGTCTTAGAAACATTCTCAAACATCTATGAACTTTCTAAGAAAAACCTAGTCATCCTCCACTGGATTCCAGCCCATAGAGGATTTGAGGGTAACGAATCGGCTGACTCACTGGCTAAAGTCGGAGCAACCACTCCACTCATCGGACCTGAACCCTTCTGCGGAGTCAGCAAAAGCCATTTCAGGAACTACATCAAGAACCAATCTCGTATAGAGTCTAACGAGATCTGGCAAAACACAGCTGGGCAGAATTACACCAGAACATTTTTCCCCAAATTCTCCTCAAGAAAATCACTCTTCTTGATTAATCTGGACAAGAACAACCTGAGAATACTAACAGGAATAATCAGTGGCCACGGTCGATTGAAAAAAACATCTCCACTGCATTGTCGTCTCACCGGATCCCATCTGTAGACTTTGTCTCGAGAGTGACGAATCCTCTCTTCACATAATCACAGAATGTCCCTTTGTCGTCTCAGGAAAAAAGTCCTTGGTGATGAAATCATTGATTTAGCATCTCTTGCTAATGTACACCCAGAGAAGATCCTGGTCTTCCTGACGGCCTCTGGGGTGAAAATATGGCTCTAGGAATTTATCAGGGAAGGCACAATAGGCTCCTCTAAGAAGCCGCAGTGCCAGAGCTCATTGAAAGCTCTCCCGCCTCACAATCTAAAAATCATCTAGATCAAAATCTGAAATGCCCAATAATAGAAAAAGACGTAACTGTTTGGAAAGTTTAAGTTATACGAAAAGAGTACGTTCGCAAAAGAATTATAAATTTTAAATGAAGTGAATAGCGTAAATTACGATAAATCCGAAATGACAATTTTAAGGAGCCAAATTGGAAATAAATAGCCAGTGCTGGTAACACTGCTACTTGTGTATTATCTGATGGAAATCTACATAAATTATTTTCCGCTGCCTTATCGCAGACGTTTCGCTATCCATTTGGAGACCACCGGAAAATTTCGTTTCAGAAGAACTCCGTACTACGCTTAACAATCTGGCAGAAAATGACCATTGACTCCAAATATTGCTTTCCTTTACAGTCAGGGACGAATGTATCAATCGTCCTGGAGATCAATATAATCGCGGTGTCTGCTTTTGCAATAATTAACAATCGTGATAAAAACCCCAGTCTTTGTTGCCATGTTTGTGTAAGATGAACGCTTCAATGCAAGTTGTATATTGATTTGCTTCGATTTCTTTTAGCGACTGTTATTTCTTTATTGGACGTGGTTGGCGTTGGAAGTTTGAGACTTCAAGACTGTATCTATCAGCGCTGGGAGCCAATTTTCTTCTTAGGGTCCCACTCGGTTACGGAGGTTTGAAATCATCGATGCTAAAATTTGTTTGTTTGTCGCTTAAGATTTCTATCGTAGTAATCTTTCTCAAGTTTTGTGTCTTCCTTCGATTCTTCCCTGCAGCATTAGTTGGAGGAGTTGATATTTGCTGTTCCTCATTATATGCCCCAGATATTGGAGTTTTCTTTCTTTAATTACTATGAGTATTTCCCGTTTCATCCTTACACGTCTTAACAGTTCGTCATAGTTCGCGATCCTGTGAACCCAGGAAGTTCGAGGAATTCTTCTATAAATCCACACTTCAAAAGCTTTTATCTTCCCCGTTGTTGCGATATTTAGAGTCCATGATTCATGATTCTGCCCCATAAAGTAGAATTGACCAGACATTACATTTTACAATGAGATTCAAGTTAATCTGCTCATAAGAGTTTTCTTAAACTTGCTTATGGGTGCTCTTGCTTGTGCGATCCTGTACTGAATTTCTTTGTAAGTCTCTCTAATCGATGGTAGTTCGTTGTTTATTTTGTTCTCCCTTTTTCCCTTAATGTGTTTTTTTTTCTAAGAGACTCCACTTGTGCAGTCTACTTAAGGTTGCTTTCCACTTATGCGCGCAATCTCTGGCAAAAGTTTCCTACATCGCGTTGTCTCCGCGTTGTCTCCGAGTTGCAGTCGAACACTCTTTGGGACGCATCGGTAGTGGCCATTCACTTTGAATGCTCCACCCTTGTCAGACGATTTGGACGCAGTTTTCTGGTTCTGACTCTGTTTTTATTCGCTACTTCAGTTTGGTCTGCTGTAGTCATTCACGTGAGCGTGGGAAGTATTTGCATTTGCGGCTTCGTCTCCGAATGGGATGGTCCATGATTCTTTACTGCTTTGGTCATGTTAAGTGCATATCTCCAACTCGGTTTCGAGGACGTACGGAGATTATCGCTTGTTGGGAGCTATTAAAGGTCCATTTTAGCTTTTTTACCCAAGACGCTTGCAGTAGATTGAAGGGAAATTGACAATCACTTAAGAAGTATGCTTTCAAAAAAAATCCGGTACGAAAGTCAAATCCGATCGGAACCCAAATTGCGTTCAAAGTCTTCGTTTGGGGACACACTTAATGAACGCGTTCATTTTACAATAAAATATATAAAATGTGCCGTCATCGGAGAATTTTTTCCGAAAGTTTTATCGGAACGGATATCTCGAATGTAATTTATTCCGATCGGATACCTCGATAGGGGTGTCCGGCAATGCTGATGGAAGTGGTTTACATGATCTTCGATACGAGTGTAATTAGGCACAGTAGAAGTTGCTGACAAACTGTTTGATCCTATTAACCTCGCTGTGCGTTTATGCTTTTTAATGCGTCGCGTTCTAGATTGAATCTGCATAGCACGCGACACAAGAGTTCGCAGGGCTATCCATTCCACTTGGAGGCGATCTACTATCCTTCAAAAACACCCAATCACAATGTACTCACTAAACTCTAACTCTCTCTATTTTTTTTTTTTGCTTTCCCCATAGGTATACAGGTGAAATTGGCAACGATTCTCAACGATCTCCATTGCCGCCAGCAATTTCCAGCCTAAGTTTAGGCAACAAAAATGACAATACGCCAAATTCATTGAAACAACAAAACCTACCGCCACAACAACCAACACCAAAACAACCAATGAGATATCCAGTCAACGAGGCGAACATGATCGTCAACAAACAGAACAACGATTCATCAGCTGCGACTGTTGCGGCATCCAATGCAACCAACCAGCAGCAGCACCACCACCATCACCATCAAACAGGTAAGCAGCTGTCCCCCAGGTCCGGCATTCTCAAATTGTTCACTCCAATCATTTTTCAGCCTACGAAAACATTCCCAAAGACATGAGGCCACCACCTCCTACACCACCGCGTAAAACATGACAGTTAAATTTCTAGAACAAGCTAAACTTTTTTGATACAAAAAAAAAACAAACAGAAAACAAGTGAAAAGAGAAAGCAACTGGTCGGAAAACGTTTAGTTTTTAGAGTTTTTTTTTCTTAATTATTTCTTTATTTTTATTCAATATTTATCCTCCTCCCGTTTATGCACACACACACACACCCACTTCCGTTTATTGTCACACCTTCCGCTGTCACGTCCCCAAAAATGAGATCTTTCCTCCCAAACATTCACTTTGTGTTTTGTTTAAGAATTATCTATAATTTTTTATGAATACGCGCTCCATACGGATAAACTCCACTTGGCTGTTATAAGTGTAACGTAGTTTTACCTGCAAAAGAAAAAAAAAAGAATAAAAAAAAAAACAAAAACAAAAAGAAACATAAAAAAAAAGTTAAATTAAGATTTACAAATGTCTGTCGTTAATTATAAACAAATGGGGTGTGTTCCAAGAGTTGTTGCGTTATTTTTTCTACAAAACGCCAGTTGAAATGGGTCTGGGATTTTTCTTAAATGGACGTTTGACTTGTGCTTTGCAAGAGTTTTTCTTTGCGTTTCTTAAAATGGAACCAAGTTTACAGTGTCGGAGTGGAGGAAAAGGAGGGACAGTCTGCCTGCGTTGGGGAGCGTTGTTGTCAAATTATTTCAAGAAAAACATTTGAGGATCTGCAGTCATTTCAGGGATGAGCTTAAAAAAGGCCACCACAAACATTTTCGGAAATCCGTAGAGCTTAAGGGCCCAGCCACGCAGTGAGCGACGAGGGACAGAGCGATTGAGCGACGTCGCTCTAAAAAATGAAAATAACTATAATCGTATGGTGGTGGAAACGTAAGCTCTGAGCTATTAGCTATATTGTTAAATTATGCAGATGGAGAGCGACGCTGTAGTGATTTTCGAAGCTGGGGTTGAATTACCGCATCCGTGATCGAGTAATACGTGACTGAATTTGTTATTGCTTTGCTTGTACTTACTTACTTACTTACTTACTTAGGTGGCGCTACAGTCCGGGGTGGACCTGGGCCTCAACCAATACGCCTCTCCAGTTAGCGCGATCTTTGGCTAACTGCCTCCAGTTGCGCACTCCAAGTTGGTTGAGGTCCCCTTCCACTTGCGCGCGCCACCTAAGGCGAGGTCTTCCTCTACTGCGTTGTCCCTCCGGGTTAGAATCGAAGACTCTTCGGGCCGGAGCGTTGGTGTCCATTCGCTCTACATGTCCCAGCCATCTTAGACGACTGATGCGTACTTTTCTGACTAGGTCGATGTCGCTGTACAGCTCGTAGAGTTCGCTGTTAAATCTTCTCCTCCAAAGCCCGTCAACGCAAACGGGACCAAAAATCACTCGAAGAATTTTGCGTTCGAAGCGACCAAGAAGATCCTCATCCGTTTTTGCTAGGGTCCATGCTTCTGCGCCATAGAGCAGGACAGGGATGATGAGAGTCTTATATAGAATCTCCTTAGTGCTTCTTGACAAGGCCTTACTAATCAATTGCCGTCTTAGGCCAAAGAAACAGCGGTTGGCAAGTGTGATTCTTCGTTTGATTTCTGATGTGATGTCGTTATCAGAGTTTATAGCGGAGCCGAGGTAGACAAAGTCCCTAACTACCTCAAAGTTATAGCTGTCTATCGTGACGTTCTGCCCGATTCGTCGATGTCGTGTGTCCCTTCTTGTTGACAGCATATATTTTGTTTTACCCTCATTCACCACTAAACCCATTTTTGCCGCTTCTGTACTAATACTTGCAAACGCACCAGTGACAGCTCGCTGTGTTGTACCAACAATGTCAATGTCGTCAGCGTATGCAAGCAGTTGCACAGACTTATAGAAAATTGTGCCTCTGGTGTTGGCTTGTGAGTTTCGCACAATCTTCTCAAGAATGATGTTGAAAAAGTCACATGACAGCGCATCACCTTGTCTAAATCCTTTTTTGACATCAAAGGTCTCGGTGAGATTGTTTCCGACCTTTACGGAGCAGCGAGCGTTCTCCATCGTCATTCTGCACAGTCTGACAAGTTTGGCAGGGATGCCAAAACTAGACATGGCTCTGTATAGCTCGTCTCTATAAACGCTGTCATATGCGGCCTTAAAATCGATAAAAAGATGGTGAGTATCGATCTGGTATTCTTGGGTTTTTTCCAGGATCTGCCGTAGTGTGAATATTTGATCGGTCGTGGACTTACCGGGCCTAAAACCGCACTGATAGGGACCTATCAGATCGTTGACGAATGGTTTCAGGCGTTCACACAATACAGCAGACATGATCTTATACGCAGTGTTCAGGAGACTGATGCCTCTGTAGTTGGCGCAGTTTAGAGGGTCTCCTTTCTTGTGGATCGGGCAAACAATGCTGAGGTTCCATTCATCAGGCATACTTTCCTCTAACCAAATCTTGGAGATGAGTTGGTGTATGCACTCTACCAAGTCATCTCCGGCTGCCTTGAAGAGCTCGGCAGGTAAGCCGTCTGGACCAGCAGCCTTGTTGGATTTAAGCTTAGATATTGCTATCCTCACTTCATTTTGGTCAGGTGGACGGAAATCTTGGCTGTCATCGTCCAGGTTGAATGGATCGTTCTGCCTAACAGCGGAATTTGTGTCGTCTTCGCCGTTTAGCAGTCTGCAGAAATGGTTTTTCCATGTCCTCAGCACCGACTGTGACTCTACTACAAGGTTTCCTTGCTCGTCTCTACAGGTCTCCGTTCGGGTCTTGTTGCCATGACACGTTCTTTTTACCTTTTGGTAAAACTTCCGAACATTGTTCCTGGAGTAACACCTCTCTATATCCTCGATCGCGCGCTTCTCATGCTCTCTCTTTTTTCTCCGGAGAAGCCGATGTTCTTCCCTCCTTTTTTGCTCGTAGAGCTGACGAGCTGCTCTCGTCCTTCTATGCAGCGACGCTTCGTAGGCACTTTGTTTTGCTGCATGTGCTTGCCGGCACTCTTCGTCAAACCAGGGGTTTCGGGGGGGTGGGCTGGTGAAACCGAGCACATCAGTTGCGGCGTTTTTGATGGCTTCTTGGCATCGGCGCCACTGGTCTTCGGCACTTGATGCTGGCAGCATAGGACTTCTCGAGAGGTTGAGGGATACGCGATCGGCAAAGGTTCTGGCGGTTTGTTGCGTTTGTAGTCGTCCAACGTTAAATCTCCTCACAGTATTTTCTCGTTGTTGTGGCGTCTTGGATATCCGCATCCGTACCTTGGCTACAACAAGGTAGTGGTCCGAGTCTATGTTGGCCGCTCGGAAAGTTCGGACATCTAGAATACTGGAGGAGTGCCTTGCGTCGATCGCAACGTGATCAATTTGGTTGACGGTTTGATGATCAGGTGACCGCCATGTTCCTTTGTGTATATTGAGGTGAGGAAACCGTGAACTAGCTATGGTAACATTACGTCCCGCAGCAAAATCAATCAGCCTAAGTCCGTTTCCAGACGTGGTGTCGTGTAGGCTGTGTTTTCCGATTGTGCTACCAAAGATGTCCTCCTTTCCTATTTTGGCGTTAAAATCACCCAAGACGATTTTAACGTCATGCTTAGGACATTGCTCATATGTTTTGTCGAGGAGCTCGTAGAAACACTCTTTGGTAGCATCGTCTTTTTCTTCTGTGGGGGCGTGAGCGCATATCAGGCTGATGTTGGCGAATTTAGCCTTGATGCGGATAGTTGTAAGGCGTTCACTAACGTGTCGAAAGCTCAAGACTTCTTGCCTAAGTCTGCCGCTTACAACAAATCCGCATCCAAATAGACGCTGCTTTTGTTCTCTGTAGCAGTCACCGTAGTAAATGTCACAGTTTTTCATCCTCCTTTTGCCCGGCCCATCCCACCGCACTTCCTGGATGGCGGTGATACCTGCTTTGTAGCAGTCTAGGGCCTCCGCTAGTTGTTCGGCTGCACGCGGTCTGTTCAGAGTTCGAACATTCCACGTGCAGATCCGAACGTCATTGTCCTTTTTTCGTTTTGCAGGGTCGTCAACAGTGAATCCGTCCTTATCCGAGGCTTTTGGTTGCTTCGCAACAATTCTTTTTTTTCCGTGGTAGGGTCGTTAACCCCACGCACAACCCCCAACCTGGAGGACCAGGCCCTTTCTGTAACCCCTTGGGCAAAAGGAGCCGGAATATTCCGGAGTCAGTAACCCGCTGCGGGGATGTGAGAGCTGCCGTTGACCCATTAAGGGCTCTTCCGCCACCATCTCTATTTCAACACCCTGACTAGTGCTGAAAAATCCTCAATGACCTCAGCTCCAAATACGTCGAAGTAGCTCATTGAGGTATCTGCCATGTTGACTGTTGACGCCACCGTTGATTCAGCCATGTGAATTCATCCGCCGTACGTCCTCTTTCTGAGGGGCTCATGTAAGACCTCTGAGACTCGATCAGGCAGTCATTCCGACAGAGCATTATAGTGTTGCTATTTTCTTCGTGTTCAACACTCGCGCTTATAAGTTTAGCAAGTCATGCCCGGAAGGACAAGACCAGTACCCGGTGGCTACCACGCGGAGGTAAAATAAGCACAATTGATGTGTATGAACAGTTACAACGACTGGGCATCGCCAAGTTGACGCCAATCAGTACCTACCCTATTCATACAACACCCAACCACCTTTGCTTGTAAGATCAACAAAATTCAGTGACGTAGGGATCGCTCACGGATGCGGTAATTCGGCCCCGTTTGTAGTGGCATTTGATTTTGAATAAGCTCATCCCTGAAACGAATGTGGACCCTCAAATGTTTTGCTTAAAATAATCAACTTCTAGTTTCTAATCGAATGATGTCCGCTTATTATCCTGATGAGCGCCTGGTTAGGAAAATATTTTTGCACGAAACAGTAGGCATATTAATCCCTATCGGGGTATCCGTTCAGGAAAAATTCCAAAACGAAATGCAAATCTGGGGTTGAGTTAACGCATCCGTGACCGAGCCATACGTCACTGAATTTTGTGGAATTTACAAGCAAATTAATACAAAGTTCAGTCACGTATTACTCGATCACGGATGCGGTAATTCAACCCCTGATCGGAACTCAAAGTGCTTTCATTTCACATTAAAATATTCTGCAGCAATTAACTGTCGGAGAGCGTCGGAAAAAATAAGTACTTTAACGCGGTTCGCTATATGTCATCGGAAAAATTTTCCGAAAGTTGTACCGGAACGGATTTTTCGAATGGAATTTCTCCGATTTGGTACAAATCGGAGAAAATTCAGTTCCAAACGTATACCTCGATGGGGGTGATTGTCTTGTGACCAACGGAATACTTATCCATCAAACAAGCGGCCCTAGCGAGGTTACATTCGAAATGGCTGACTTCGGAAGACTCCAAACAGACAGAAGACACTCCAAACAGTAAACAATTTCCGCAACCAATTTCTTTTGAATTGTATAAAATCGGAGAATTTTCCGTTCCGACGGATACCTCGCTAGGGCCGAATAGCTCCCAATGTTCGACTACCGTCCAATTTCAAATCCTTCTCCTATCTGTCTGTAACAATATTTTTTTTTTTTTAGTAAACGTTCGACTAACTGCTTAAACTCATTCAAACAAAATGCTAAAAGTGCTACTAATCGCAGGCGGTCAAACTGCACCACGTGCTCCACCACGAAACAGTTATGGCCCAAGCTGGATCTCGAGCACTCCAATAATCTTAAAACACTAAAAAGATTCATGATAAGCGCAATAGTAGGCGTCATTACGGGACAGCGCATCATTGGGAGGCATGCGCTCAGGTTGGGCTTCCCTACCAACGAGATTTCTCCAGAAGCTGCTTCGACCTCATATGCAGAGATCATCTTGTAGAAAAAACATGTCTTAGAAAACTACATCTCGTAGAACACTTGTTCGATAATCTCTGCGAACTCACAATATAAGCATCAGTTTCCTCCAAAACGAATAGCTCCTGTTGGTTCAACGGGTAGTTTTGAGATCATTTGATCCTGTAGTATTACAATGGGATTGCTCCGGCCTAAGTGAGGCTGCACTTATAGCCTGCCATCCTAACATAACCTAACTGCCTAAACTCGATCGAATAGTTCACTCGGGAAAGGCAAATCTGTAACGCGATAACAGCGCTCTAAGGTGCCTGCCGATAGGTGTTACTTCTGCACTTAAATGGTTGTGAGTTGTAGCCCTCCTCTGGAGATTTCTACCGAATATCAAGGTTTTAAGCGACTGTAGACTGCTTGTGGGCGTCCTTTCGGGCCACCAAGCTTTTGCCAAACACTTAAATGTTTTGGGCTTGAGCATCTCCACCATCTGTCCTGCCTGTGGAGAGGATGACGATACAGCGGAGCACTTCCTCTGTTGCTGTCCTGCCTTTGCTCGCATCAGGTGGCGGATCTTTGGGGCTGACGTGGTGAGTGCCGAACATCTAAGCTCTTCATCACTGAATCTCCTTCTCATCTTTCTTCGAAAGACGGGAAAACTAAGTACATTAATGTAAGGTGTCTGTTTGGCAGTACAATGGACCAGTAGTTGTGTCTGAGTGCTCCATCGGATAGTAACAACCTCCGACAGAAAAAAAAAGTTTTAAGTTTGCTTGTCACTTTAGTCAGAGGATTTTTACCAACTGTTGTAGTAGCATGTTACCCACGTTTGCTTTGTTGTTCTCCTGTTTGTGGAGATCTTGCATCCACCTTGGTATTTGGTTTGCTTTCAGTTGAGTTGCGCACTCTTAAGTCGGTTGAGGTCACTTTCAATTGCGCGGTCTTCCTCTACTATAAGGACCGAGGTGCTGATGTCCATCTAATTGGTCATCTTCGAGAGTAGCTCTTTATTTTCAATGTCCCGCCTATCCATTACAATTATCAGAGCAGTGGGGTGCTCAACCAACTCTCGATTTTCAACCACAGGCTCTAAATCTTTTTCGGCAATCCCCATACGGGTAGAGAGATGACAGAGATGCCGGACTTGATGCAACTTGACGCCAAATTGTGCGGATTCTAAAGAATTCCTAGAAATCCACTGACTCTCCATTAGTGGATTTTGTTTGCATTTTCCATGAACGAGCTAATTTGCTTTCATCATGAATTTATTCGGCCTATACGTTCACTAGTTTATTGGTGCTGTGCCGCCTTTCATTCAGCGTTTTCCAAAAAGACCTGCTTTCTTAAGTGTGATGAACTCCTCATCTTATTCGTGTATATACTGTCATGTCTGTCTTAGCAAATCGTCCTCCGATATTCCACCAAATCCAAGGTCTTGTCTCTTGGACAGCCCCTCCCCTTTGACCAGGCTTAGTTCTTTTCATGCGACACTCTCATTGAAAGTTGGTATTTAGTTAGACAAAAATCTGATCTTCTCAGGCCAGTAGTAAGCATGATTCCATTTTTATAATTCCAGAAAATGGCCATCTTACTTATTTGCTTAAGCGGCGCTACTCCTTGAAATGGATCTGAACACAACAAAAACCTCTGCAATAATAACAAAAAAAAAATGTATATCAGAGCTGTCCTCAGGCTAGCAATCGGGGAGTTTAAGGTCTCCTCGTCCTCTTCCAAAGACGAAGAATACACCTCAGAGCCTAGATTGTCGCAACTGCTTGCAGGTAAGGACTACCAATTCAGAGAGAAGCACCAAACAGCTGCAGAGGAAGACACAACTCCTACGTTGTTCCTCGTTTCGCAAGTTCGCAAGAGTTCGAACGCAGCTGAGCCGCCTTCTAGTCGGAGAAATCCACATCTCGTCCAGTTTTATTTTTTGTTCTACTAAAAAAAAAGAAACATTGTGTCGAAGGTGTGTCGCCTCGTGCGTGAGGCCTTTCTTGACATCGATCTCATGGTCTCCCTCTCTCTCTCTTCTTGCGAAAGAGGGCACCATCGATGAGAGCGTCTTTTTGACCCCAACTGTCCCAAGTGTCGAAACTGTCAACGATTCTAGAAACACCCTGTACATATGCAAATGAAATATATATACATACGCATCGCATACATTTTTCTAGCTTTAAATGTCCTTTAGAGATTCAATTTGAAATTGAAGAAAAAAAAAATCGAAGAAAACTGTACGAAAAATATTAAAACTTGTTTTGTAAACGCGCATTTTGTTCGCTTCATCGACAATGAAATCTGAAACAATACAAGCTACCATTCTCACCATTTTCTTTGTGTTTAATTTTAATTTTAAAAATTAATAATTATTACAATTAGTTTGTAAGCAGCACCAATTGTGATTTTTGATAAACAAAAAAAAAAAAAAAAACGAAAAAAAAATACATATATATTTTATTATGAGCGTAAACGAAGAGCTGATGTTCATTTGCATTAATCATTTTTTTTTTGTTTACGGGAAAAAAAAACGTAGCCATATGAGATTGTTTTTATTTACAAAGAGCAAAATTGCAACAAATTTGAAGAGAATTCAAAGGAAAATGATTTTCGAATTGATTACGAGAGGGGAAACTAACCTTTTCTTTTTATTGTTACATGATGATGTATTATTATTATTATGATTAATTAATTATTATCTACAGTAGACAGAGGATGATTGGCGTTTTTATTTTTATTTTTTGTTTGTTTAATTTGTTTAGTAAACAGTACGCCAGAATGAAGAAACGAATTATTATTAAATAACATAACAATAAAGAAGAAAATAATGTTTCGTATTTAAGTGAGAGCATAAAGAATATATTATTATACACCTCTCTATCTCTACTGATACAGAGACAAATGAAACGAAAAGATGAATCAAAAATAAAACATTTTCGTAGTCGATTTGTGTTACTTCAACAGTGTGGTTATGTTTTTTGTTTTCATTTGTTTTCGTACTTCAATTCCGGTTGACGTTTGTCGGGTTCGATTCATTTGTGTCAAATTTGTTAAGGTTGTCATACAAAGTTGTGATTGAACACCGCTCAGCAGAGTAAAACGAAGTAATGAAGACGAATGCTCAATAAAAGGACAGTTCTAAGGCCCGCTTGCTAATACTACTCATTTAAGTAGACCTTAAATCGCTATGAGTAGTAGGTATCAGCAAACGGGCCTAAGTGGCATTTATGACAAAGTGTATTAAACTGATGTGGTTTTCCATTGGGACCAAAAATCAATCTTTTTTTTTTGATCTAAATCACTTTTCGCGTTCCATTGGGCAGAAAAATCAATCTTTTTTTTCGATTCGGATCACTTTTTGCAGATCTCGATATTTTTTCAGATCTACACACACCAATATGATTCGCTCAGCTGTTTTACGTCAGTTTAAGAAGTTTGCTTTAGAGAGAAATGCGAAAAGTTTCGTGAAAACCAAAATAGCAAAATACACAAATAGCTATGAATATGATTTCGGAGGAATTATCAGCCCTATTGCGAAGATCAACTATCAATCGGTTGACGATTGACAAATTTATCAATTAAAATTGATGTTGGTATTGCGAAAAACGATTGATAAAAATATAACCTATTGTGAACATAACGCCAAAAAATAAAGTTATTGTGAATTAAAACTCAACTTGACAGTTCTAAAATATTTTTGATATGAAGAGTGATTGTTACGATTTTTGCAAACAATTTAATTAAACAATAATTACGAGTGTTAAATATGTGAAATTTATTGAAAACCATGTCATCGGTGGAATTATTTTTTGATGATGACGAAGACGAGACAGAGTACGCGGAATTGGCTGCAATACGGAGGAGTTTGTGAGTCACATCTAATCATTTGGAACTGGAATTTCATTTCCAAGGAACGCTTTTGAGTTGCATTTGTTGATTTTTTGGAAGATATTGGATCCAAACTTAAACCGATTAATTGCAGCTCTGCTTGGTCTTGCGCAGTCAACAGCAACAACAGTGTCCTTATTCTAAGTGAACTGCTAAACGCGTTATGGAAAATTACATGTGCCCAAAATGGATAAAATTCATTACACATAGGAAGAAAAACTAATGGCAATATGTATATGTATATATAGCCCTTAAAAATAACAACAATAACAATTAAAAACGTTGATGTTCAACATTTTCATTTAAGAGTCGTACTTATCAACACCGAAATTGCGATTGATAGAAAAATTGACAACTACCAATAAAATTGTTCAAGATTGACATTCATAATACCGATTTGTCAACCGACAATTGCTGCACGTTCACAGTCGATCAACACTTAATTGATAATTAATCTTCGCAATACCATTTAAAGAAATTTATTGATAAGTATCAACTATCAATTGATAGTTGATCTTCGCAATAGGGCTGATTATCTTCATTATCTCCCTCGTCATCTGAAGACTACAAATCACCAATAATACTTCATTTGTATCTACAACAGGCGAAACATTTTTCAGGTCGATATCCATTTGTGATTTTGCCAAAAAGCAATTGCAATTTGAACAGCTGATATTATTGTCAATTAACGCACTAATCCATTTTTACAAAAGCAGATCAATTTCGTTGTGCGTTCCATGAGCACAGTAAAATCTGAGATCTGAAAAGGATTTCTGGTGGTCCCAATGGAAAACCACATGAGATAATCACCCCTATCGAGGTATCCGTTCGGGAAAAATTCCGATACGTAAGTCAAATCCGATCGGAACTCAAATTGTTCGACGCAATGAGACAAGGTGCGCTATATGTCATCGGACAATTTTTCCAAATGTTGTTCGTAACGTATATTTCGAATGAAATTTCTCCGATATAGGAGAAAATTACCTTCCGAACGGATACCTCGATAGGGGTGGTTAGGCCTATTCCTTAATTGACACATCCACGCATTTCAACACATTAGGCAAATTTAGTCAAACTTTGTTCCCTTCTAAACAACTTTTGCGCGAGGGAACGAATTTTAACTCAATTTGACTAATGTCTGCGAAGAGACCTTATTTGCTGTGTGTCTCTAGTTCGATTCGACGTCTTCCTAGTTCCCTCTTGCTGACAGTGAATGGCGCTGCAAGCATATTATTTTACTAGCTGTGCCATCAACACATCACCAACGGAAACGCGTCAACATGAACTAGTTGTATATCCCAAGTTGAAGTGACTTTGCTGCTGTCAAGTAGTGTGAATCGCAAATCTACTTTACTCACGAGTCTATTTAACGTTGCTTTGCTGAGAAAAATGTCCATTAAAACACGCAAATTGCCATTTCAAATTGATTCGCCGCAAAAAAGTACAAACACGGGCTTTACAACGAAATCGTACATTAATCTCTAAGGACAATACAGAGATGTTGGTCTTTGAAGTTGCAGATTAACGTCAACGACGCAAGTAAGTATAATAAGGACAATGTTTTGGTACGTAGCAATGTTGTTCTCATAAATTGTTTCTAGTGTAGACTTGGACTGATTGACGTTGATGCGGGGTGTAACTTTCCACTTCTATGTTCGCGAGGGAAAATGGCTGCCAGCACAACATTCGGCCCTAGCGAGGTATCCGTCGGAACGGGAAATTCTCCGATTTTATACGATTCGGATAATTTTTGCTGCGAGGTATTCTTCGGAACAACTGTTCGGAGAATTGTTCCCACATTTTGACGCGCATATCAGCGAATTACGTTGAAGTTGATTTTTTTGTTAAATTTTTGACAGCTATGTTCCAATTTCCTTCGACATAAATTGGTTGCGGAATTTGTTTATGATTTGGAGTGCGGTGCGGTGAGCCATCGCAATTGTTTATTTCTCTTCCAAAGTCGGACACATCGATTGCAATTTGAACCTCCGAAGGCGTATGCGTTGCAGAGAATTTTCAGTTCCGACGGATACCTCGATAGGGCCGATTTACCGTCAACCAAATCGATCACGTACCTATACTATACCTATTCTATTCCAATTTTCTAGATGACCAAGCATTACGCTGCGACTATGGATATCTGAGACGCCACAACAACAGAGAATCAGGAGATTGAATTAGGACTTGAACAACAAGAATTGTAAGAGATCGCCAAAAGTTTGCCTACACAGCCACCAAGAAGTCCTGAGAACCAGTGGTATTGATGTCCAAGGGCCATGAGAGCCACCGCAACTGATGTTTTAGGTTTTTACTGCCCATCAAAGAAAAAAAAAACCCTTTGATTGGATGGAGAGTGCCGCCAACACGTCTTTCAAGCGGCGATGCAGAGAAGAAGGAGACGGGCTAGCACTACGAGGAGATCGTCGGTCGGATGGCGATTGCTGGTGAGTACATGCAGTACATTTCAAGGGGTGATGCAGAGAAGGAGGCTGCCCAGCTCTACGAGGAAATTATTGGTCGTATGGAAAGTGCCGTCGGATACATGCACCAAAGCAACTCGTCTTTCAAGCGGCGATGCAGAGAAGGCCAGCTCGAGGAGGAAATCCTTGGTACTTGCATCAAAGCAACTTTCAGAGATCAGGAGAGGGGCTCGGAAGTTCTACGTGGACACCAGACGTGAAAACCATCGGTTTCTCAATAAAAACAAAAGGAGTACGAGAGGTCTCATTAATGAAAGCATCGTTTGCCGAGTCCACAGCAAAAGATAGATTGTCCAACTACAGAGGTAGCAGCCTCCTTAAAATCGCACACAAGATATTGCCAACTGCGCTGTTTAAAACCCTGAAAGCACTTGACTTATTGGCTCCTCTCATCTATTTATCGTTCAAACTTGCCTTCGTTCAAAGTGTCACCTTTTTATAGAATGTGTAATCCCGTCTCATTTCTTTATCAGTTTAAGATGTTCTTTAGGACACGATTGGACTGAAAACTGGATCACTTTGGGCACCTTTCTACAGATATTTGCAATAGTGCAATTAATGGAAATATGGAGATTATATTTCTCCTTGCTGCGTATCAGAAAATTGGTAAACAACAGTAGGACCGCCTTATGCCACATCCTTAAGAAGTCTCGGCAGGAACGATATACTGCTTGGTGTATGCTAACTGTCTTAAATAAGGTAAATGCATTAACTTATATTTTATTTTTCTGCAGCTTCCTGATAAGCGACAGCAAAATCGCCCGAAAAGCGGAACTTGACCAACTGCTCGCTAGTACACCGCCGCATTATATGGGAATTCAAAGCTCAGAGCGCCCGCATCAACACAAGGGAAGTGCAGCGTGCGATGTGGCAAGACCACATATGGATACATCTGGCTGCGGAATTGCAAGAAGCAGCGAAGTAACAGCAGAATCATTTCCAGGTAAAATAAAATATATAAAAATTCAAGGATTATTCTTTACTTTGTTTCAGCAACCTGCGCAGCACTGCATGATTTGCGTGATACTTCCTCTAGCTCAGTAGAGAGTATAAAAGAAAAAATGGAACCATGAAGTCACACTCGAAGACGAACAAGCAGATTTTCGCTTTTCATCTATAATACTGAACAGTACGCCGACTACAGGTCAGTTCTTCGTCTGCCTGTTCATCGATTTCAGTAATGCGTTCAACAGAAAGGTTATTGGACTTGCCCTACGGAACAACAAATCTGTCTAAATGCGGCACTCTGCACAGAGAGGAATTCTGTGAACAGGCTTATGTCATTTTCAATTGCGCAAAAAGAAGCGTCCGGAATCGAAAAATTACTTCTGAAACCGTTCTATTGATATAAAAATACTCTTCTGGTGATTCGATTTGCCGTAGATACTGATTTGTTGGCATTTCACCAATACTATAGTGGATTCAATCAGAAGCATTTTTTTTTGTTCCAGTGGATTGGATCCCCGAATGAAACCAATGGAAAACGATATTAAAAGTTCTAATCGGCGTTCGACGAGTGGCGACGGAATTTATCGGACAATGAAATAACCTTCCACGTAAAATTAAAACTTTCTGCAGCCAACAGCTGATACCATCGCAAGAATGAGTTTACTTCAACCCCCACAAGGCCAAACTAATCGCCGGTTGAAGTGATCTAATCATATCTGACATATGAACAATCGCAATAGATAAATATAAACAAAGAAATAAACGGCTAATCCGTAGACGACAGTAAACAAGGGCGACAATAAGAGCTGCACTAATTATCCACAATACACGAGTCAAAGCGCAAACATGAAGTAATATTCCGCTGGTTAAGTAGTCAGTATCAGTGCAACTCGAGCACACAATGGGACCGGTTTTAATTTTCATCGTAGTCATCGTTTGCGTGCACATAATCCAGACTAAAGTGCATCTCTTTCGATGTGGCAGTCGCATTCCCGGACCATGGACAGTTCCACTAATCGGCAGCATACAGTTCATGTCCCAAATTCGGCCAGAAGGTAAGGAGAGATCTCTATGGCCTATTGATTGATAACATTTCGAGTTCTTTCAGCTCTCTTCGTGTTGGTTGACAAATTGCGAAAAACCTACCGCAGTACGTTTCGTATCTGGCTGGGTACACAGTTGTGGGTCTTCCTCTACAGCGCCGAAGAAACGCGCCAAGCTCTAAATGAACCATCTTTGGTGAAGGCAGAGACATTTCAGCTGCTGAACACATTGATTGAAAATGGACTACTGTTAAGTGAAGGTAAGAAAATCTGTCGTTCTAGATAAGCCCATCACACTTGACTTATTTTAGGGAAGCACTGGCACGCACATCGGCGGACACTTGGACCGGCTTTTCATCCAAATGAATTGGCGGGTTTCACGAACCGTATTCATCACCATGCGCAGATATTTGTGGAGAAAATGCTGATGAAGAGGACGGTCGATGTTGGGGATTTTATATTCCCGTGCGTTTTGGACACGATTTGTGGTTTGTTGAGGGTTTTGCTGTCGGAATATACTTCAAGTATTCAAGGGACTGGCTTTTTGCAGACACATCAATGGGGAAGGATTTGAGAACGCAAGAGGATGACGACTCGCCGTATACACAAGCTTTTCATGAGTAAGTTCAATGAACATTGACGTTGCCTAGATTACAAACAACCTCTCCTTGTCATGGCGGCGGAGGATGCACCTGCACTGTTGAATTAAACTGTTCGATCTCCTTCAAAGAACTTGATTTAGATGGTGCTTTCATCAGTCCGTGTTGCAGCACAAGTTTGACAAAAAAAAAAAAAAAAACTTCCTCCAGCTGCCTTCTATTGCGCATGCTCTTTTGCGCAAATTAAGTTCGCAATACGCGTCTTGCTGTAAATTGCATTTTACTTGTTAGCATGAACAACTTGCCCAGGATATTTCACTACGAGTTGGAGGTGTTTTATTTCAAAATTCGAGGACTAAAAGTACCTACCTACCTTCTACCACAGTACCAGTCATCTCCTTTTCAAACGAATGGTAAATCCACACTATCCTCGGACTTGATTTACCACAGCACGCCATACGCACGTCTTCGAAAGGCAGTCCACATCATTCACGGCATGACAGACGCAGTCATCAAAGAACAGGCAGACTACCTCAACTCGCATGGCACGGGCACCCAAACGCAAGGGAAATACACTCGAACTCTTCTGAACCTTCTGTTGACTGCCGAGATTGACGGTAAGTCATTGCCATTCAACGACATTAAGGACGAAGTGAACACGTTTCTGTTTGCGGTAAGTTTCTCTGCCAAGTACATTTCATCTCTTTTCGACTAAAATCCCTTTTTAAATACCTGCAGGGAGTGGACACCACAACAGCGGCGATGGGTTTCGTGCTCTATTGCCTGGCAAAGTATCCCGCCTGTCAAGAGAAACTTGTTCACGAGATTCTGTCCAACTCAGACGGCTGTCCGAATGAACTTCATTATCTTGACATGTTCATAAAGCAATGTTTGCGTCTTTATACAATCGTTCCGCTGACGGGTCGGCAAGTCACTCGCGACATCCAAATTGGAAATTTCAATCTGTGTCGACGAACCACGCTCTGGATTAACATGTATGGCCTGGCGCACGATGAGAAATATTTCCCTGAAGCCGATCTCTTCAAGCCGGAGAGGTTTGCAAAAGGTGCACCCGAAGTTCCGGCATTCGCTTTTATTCCGTTCTCTGGTGGGCCACATTCGTGTATAGGGCGAAAATACGCTTTGCTTATTATGAAGATATTGACTGTTCAGACATTACTACGAGCGAGAGTTCAGCTCAGGGACCCGGATGAGGAGCTGGTTCTGATGGCCGAAATGTGCATCGCGATTGACAATGAGCTGTTTTTTGTTTACAAAATCAATACAAACTGTTGAATAGCGATTGTTATTGATGTGATCGATGGCGGACGGTCGGCCTTTTTTGAGGAAAATACGTCCAGCTAATTTACTTTGACACCCCAAAGCAAAGGAAATGTGTAATAGAATGGTGATACAAACCCCTTTCGAACCATTTTGTTGTCTCTTGCCATTTTTGTTAATGTCCAAATTTTAATTGTGCTTCTGTGAAATGATAGAAAATAAGTCTAGTCTCTAGTTTCTAAGTGAATTTCCAACAAATAAAAAGTAGAAACAGTCTTCTTTTTTTTTTTTTTTTTATTAAACCAGTGTGCCTATCACTAAAGTTAATATAGAAAGCGAATATAGAAAATAAAACAAAGACCACGAATTGCTTAATATAAATGAGAAATGTTTGAGTTTTGTGTCCCCAGCAGCAAAAGAATTTATATTGTGTCCAAAAGAATGGTGGAGGTAAGCTTTGCAGACTGAAGTTGTCCGCTGCAGTGGTTTTTGGGAATAACTATGCACGGCAATGGAGCAATCGAGTTTGCATAAACCCACCAACTATAAGTTATCATCTGCGAAAGATTTTGACAAGTCTCTGGGACCGTGATGAAGTCCTGAGAACTCAAGCTGTTTGCATCCGGACCATGATTTGAGATGACTGGGTAGATGTCAACGGAGTTCCCTACACAAATGAATGGTTGTTACAGACTTAATAACCCACTCCATCCTTCGAGACTTACGTTCGTCAATATGCGCCAATTTTGATCTGGAAAGGACCTCCTATATCTTGTCTTGACTGCAGGCAAAGTTGCAGCTACTTTTGTCGTCGTTCTCCTACTCAAAGTGGAAAGAGATTTTTCATGACCATATTACTTATAAATTAATACTTTTCATAATACCAAGCAGCAAGCACATTGTCAAATCAAGGCTGAAATCTTCGCACAAATCACTTAACTTTTCACGAAACAACAGCAACAGCGAATTTAGGATTAGCTCTAACGTTGATGTCTCTGTCGATGGTGCTGTGCTTATTTGTTCAGTCGCTTGTTAATCTGTTTCTCGCATCACAAGTTACAATAATTTTCAATTTCTAACCAAAAATGTCATCCGCCTACGTCACACAATAAAATTGCCTTGGCTCGGGCACAATTTTTCGGTTTTTCGCACCAGGCGCTCATGAAAAGTAGTAGGTGTCCCACCCATTCCATTCCATGAAATTGGTTTTCGTTTGTTTACTTTCTGTTGTTTGTTTACATTTTTTTTTTTTGGTTTTGTGCGCTGTCAGTCTCTTTGGAGTGCGTTTAGAAAGTGAATGACTAGTGCTGACACTTGCACCTTATTTGATTGTACTAGATTATATAGAATCGTAGTACTTATTCATGGAATATGTGTAATGCCTGTGACACACATAGGGTTTCGATACCATGGTATCGAGATGAACCACATGTCTGTCAGGGTATACTACGGTCATACCATGCGAGCAATGTGGTTTGAGCGTAGTATCGATACTAGGGTTTTTTGCGTGGTATAGCTATCCTCCTAGCGAAAACAGCGCCACTCTCATGTAGTGGAGATTAGTTTTACTTAAAGTACCTATCATTTTCATAGAAAATGCTTTAGTATTCCCAACAGTGTGTCTGTACTAGGTGTGTGTCACGGGTTTTATTGTCTGCCCCAGCAAGGTAACCAATGGCAACTGTTAGCCTATACTACGTTGTATAGTGTGTCACCTAGCATGGTATTGACGATGCCATAGTATTGATACCGTGGTATCGAAACCCTATGTGTGTCACAGGTATTATAAACACATATAACAATTTGAAAACAGCTGACCTTTTAAACACGCGCCACCACAACTGCAAAGCGCGAAAAATCTCGTTTTATGTTCCATTGGGCAATCCAATCTGTGAGAAAGAAGTCAAGCCGGAGAGGTTTGCAAAAGGTGCACCCGAAGTTCCGACATTCGCTTTTATTCCGTTCTCTGGTGAGCCACATTCGTGTATAGGGCGAAAATACGCTTTGCTTATTATGAAGATATTGACTGTTCAGACATTACTACGAGCGAGAGTTCAGCTCAGGGACCCGGATGAGGAGCTGGTTCTGATGGCCGAAATGGTTTTGAAGTCGAAGAATGGAATTCATTTGACATTTGAAAGGAGAAGTGGGATGCCTTGAGGGTGGCAGAATTGCATTGGAAACTAATTGAAATTGAAATTTGTTATTAAGACTTTAAAATTACAAGTTGCTTAGAGTTGTATACAATTTTTTTCTTGTTTCTTGATGTACATAAAGAGAGGCTGTAAAAGTATGGCCTTCTTAATTGGTTACGTTATACATGGGTATATGTTTAAATGCCCATTTGGCTTGGGTATTTCTTTTGTATAAGAGAGAAAAGTTGCTCTTGCTTACGGAGCTTGTACGTTTACTTTGACGATTGTCTATCACAAATACATAGTTAACTAATTCTAACTTAAAACTAGGTAAGGTTAAGATGGGATCGAGGATTAGGAGGGAGAAGGGAGGAAACATTAGAAACTAATACAAGGAAAATCATTCATATTCTTAAACTATAAAGACATTCCGCGTCTCGTCAAACAAACAACAGATCGTTTTCCTGAGTCATAAATAAATCAATAATTGGCACAGATCAATATTTATGTGGCACTCTACGATTAACTTCTCGCAACCATTTCTTTACTTTCGCAACGAATAAAAAAGACTTCTTTCTCACAGATTGGATTATTGTAGACTTTAATCCTTACTTAACCTAATTGAAAATAATTTCGTTTTTCATTGGGATTTTCAGATTTTTCTTGCCCAATGGAACGTAAAACGAGATTTTTCGCCCTTTGCATTTGTGGTGGTGCGTGTTTAAAAGGTCAGCTGTTCTCAAATTGTTATATTATGTGTTTATAAGAGTCCATTCAATTTATTTTGATATCAGCGGCCAGACTTCTCGTCTAAAAACGTAAGTAAACACACTTTAAAGTTTGACAAATAACAAATGTTTAGGCGTTAGTGCAAATAGGTGTAAATCACGCTCAGATATCGAGATTCGCTCTGACTCTTAAAAAAAAAGAGTGTTTTTTGCGGCCAATGGAACATGAAATCTGACAGCCAGCCGATTTTGAGAGCAGAAGAACTACTCTGAATCTAAAAAGAGAGCTTTTTCTGTCCCAATGGAAAACGAAACAAAACAAAATTGACAAAGGAACGTGTTTTTTCCTTCACAAGAAAATAGTTACACATATTCCATGAATAAGTACTACGATTCTATATAATCTAGTACAATCAAATAAGGTGCAAGTGTCAGCACTAGTCATTCACTTTCTAAACGCACTCCAAAGAGACTGACAGCGCACAAAACCAAAAAAAAAAAAAATGTAAACAAACAACAGAAAGTAAACAAACGAAAACCAATTTCATGGAATGGAATGGGTGGGACACCTACTACTTTTCATGAGCGCCTGGTGCGAAAAACCGAAAAATTGTGCCCGAGCCAAGGCAATTTTATTGTGTGACGTAGGCGGATGACATTTTTGGTTAGAAATTGAAAATTATTGTAACTTGTGATGCGAGAAACAGATTAACAAGCGACTGAACAAATAAGCACAGCACCATCGACAGAGACATCAACGTTAGAGCTAATCCTAAATTCGCTGTTGCTGTTGTTTCGTGAAAAGTTAAGTGATTTGTGCGAAGATTTCAGCCTTGATTTGACAATGTGCTTGCTGCTTGGTATTATGAAAAGTATTAATTTATAAGTAATATGGTCATGAAAAATCTCTTTCCACTTTGAGTAGGAGAACGACGACAAAAGTAGCTGCAACTTTGCCTGCAGTCAAGACAAGATATAGGAGGTCCTTTCCAGATCAAAATTGGCGCATATTGACGAACGTAAGTCTCGAAGGATGGAGTGGGTTATTAAGTCTGTAACAACCATTCATTTGTGTAGGGAACTCCGTTGACATCTACCCAGTCATCTCAAATCATGGTCCGGATGCAAACAGCTTGAGTTCTCAGGACTTCATCACGGTCCCAGAGACTTGTCAAAATCTTTCGCAGATGATAACTTATAGTTGGTGGGTTTATGCAAACTCGATTGCTCCATTGCCGTGCATAGTTATTCCCAAAAACCACTGCAGCGGACAACTTCAGTCTGCCAAGCTTACCTCCACCATTCTTTTGGACACAATATAAATTCTTTTGCTGCTGGGGACACAAAACTCAAACATTTCTCATTTATATTAAACAATTCGTGGTCTTTGTTTTATTTTCTATATTCGCTTTCTATATTAACTTTATTGTTAGGCACACTGGTTTAATAAAAGAAAAGAAAAAAAGAAGACTGTTTCTACTTTAAATTTGTTGGAAATTCACTTAGAAACTAGAGACTAGACTTATTTTCTATCATTTCACAGAAGCACAATTAAAATTTGGACATTAACAAAAATGGCAAGAGACAACAAGATGGTTCGAAAGAGGTTTGTATCACTATTCTATTACACGTTTCCTTTGCTTTGGGGTGTCAAAGTAAATTAGCTGGACGCAGTTTCCTCAAAAAAGGCCGATTGTCCGTCATCGATCACATAACAATCGCTCTCTATTCAACAGTTTGTATTGATTTTGTAAACAAAAAACAGCTCATTGTCAATCGCGATGCACTATATTTATCTCTTTCTTTAAGAGATTAGGCCATTGACGGTGACAGCCCGCGAACAACAAGTAAACAAAAGAAAAGTGATGACGATCGGAATGGAATGGATGGAGGCCTGCTACTTTTCATAGGTGCCTGGTGCACAGAAGCCAATAAGTTTGAAGCAACGCCGGTTTTCCTATGAGGCATGGTTTGTTTTTGTTGATGGGCATCACAGTAGTCCGTTCAGCCGTTTTGACACACTTTTGATGGTTGGTGTAGAGGGGGTTTGCATTTATTAATATTTATTTACAAAATATAGTCCTTGGTAGGCCTGAAACGAAAGACAAAATATTTCTGTTTCATTCGTCATTTTTACAATAAACAAATTTTAGGTTAGTTTTATATTTGAGGAATAGTTATAAATTGAAATATTATGAAAGTATTACGTAAGTCAGTCAATTTTTTATTTATGGTGAACGACACTATCGTGGTTATTACCAAAAGTGGCAAAAAAAAACCCGATAGATAGCCCGAGTGTTTCGCGAAGCACATCCTTTCACTGATGGGCTATCTTTTAAGTTCAAACGTCAAAGAAAACTTGTAGGATAAAAAAGCCGTTTTATAATGGCCAGAGTAGTTTTTTGTTTAAATGTTGTTAAAAAGCGCACAATTTCTATTACTATAAAATTACAGCTTTTAATTAATATTAAAATGATATTTAATAAACATTATTTTTCAAGTCTACATTGCTTTTGTTGGGCACATTAAAGGCTAGTACGCTGCTCAAGTGAAGTGAAATTTACACTGCTCTCCAAAAAATGCTGTGAAATCGAAAGTGAAAATTTTTGTTGGAGATTTTCGTGGAGAAATTATTGCAGGGTGACTGAGCTGAAAAAAATTTTTTTCTGGGAATTCCATAAGATTAAGGATAGCTATAGTATAAAACAAACATATTTTTTTCCTCTTATTTTACTTCAAATGAAAACAAATGGAGGAAAGAAATTGCGAATTTTGTTTTATTGTAGTTCATAGGTTCTAGAAGTGTTTAATTTTGGCAATAATATCTGATCTGCACATAAGACCAGTGTAACACATTTTAAGAATCAAGACTGCATAGAGAGTATACCGCACCTTTTGAAAGATTATTGATGTGATTACTGAACTTCATTGTAGTAGAACATTCGAATACTGCTGTATTCTTATTTGCAAAAGTTTCTTATGTGGTATTCGATTATGCTTCTTCAGATTCGCTCTCAGATTTCAGATTTCGTGTGGCTAGTCGAACATAAGAACATCACTTGCCCTTTTTTGTGTTAACATTCGTGTGATTGGAATATGTGTAGCCTTCAACACTTTTCAAAGCGTTTTCCATCCACTGGTTAAATTTTATATTCAAACATTCTAAATTAGCGTCCCGATTGATTTCTAAATATTTATACATAAATAAATTACACAAATAGATTTTTAGTATCCATAATCCATAAACCATTTTATGTAATTGACCTGACCGCCGATTAAAAATCTGTATGGTTATCTTCAGCAAAACATTGTATAACAATTTACTGAGGCACCCTGCTCATCAAAAAGGTCTTCCATGCCACCAACTTTTTGTACACCTAACTTTATGGTACTATATTCAATGCAAAAATGATAAAAGAAGTTCGAAAAATGCAGTACTCTCCTTAAGAAACGTCTGAAATTGAAATTAATTTCTCAACCGTCGTCCTACGAATCATTTTTCACGCCGAAACGTCAAAAATTTAATGCGACGGACAATAAAAACCAAGTGAAATAGCCGTGGAGAGATTTTAGTATCGCCACCTACAGCTCAGTTTTTGAAGCGCAATTTTTCACTTGAGCTGCGTACTGCCAAGTGAAATTTCCATGTGGAAAGTTCATTTTGACATTTCGCGGTGAAAAATTTGTATGAAAAACTGGATTTCACTTGAGCAGCGTACTAGCCTTAAAGAATGTAGTTATCTTGATGGCGATTTCGATTGAAGAAAGGAATTGCCCTTTCTATAAAAAGAGCGAATCCAGAAGTGCACTTTCTATGTTTTCTATTTTTCATAAAAAAAAAGTGCACTTCCATGTCAATTCTTAACATGACAGAAGTGTCCGGAACATTTTTAATGTCGTTTTCCATTGGGACAGAAAAAACACTTTTTTTCAGAGTCAGAGCAGTTTTTCTGCTCTCGAAATCAGCTGGCTGTCAGATTTCATGTTCCATTGGGCGCAAAAAAAGCGAATCTCGATATCCGAGCGAGATTCACACCTATTTGCACTGACACCAAAACATTTGTGGTTTGCCAAACTTTAAAGTGTGTTTACTTACGTTTTTAGACGAGAAGTCTGTGAAAAATAGAAAAAAAAAAATTATATTTGGCCGCTGCAAAACTTATTAAAATAAATTGAATGGATTTTTATGAACACAAATTACAATTTAAGAACAGGTGACCTTTAAAACACGCATTAGCAAGATGCAAAGGAAGAAAAATCTCGTTTTATGTTCCATTGGACAGGAAAAATCTGAAATCTGAGAGCAAAATCTGAAAATCCCAATGGAAAACGACATAAGGAATCGTCCTGAACTCACCAACACACACACAAAAAAAAATCAGATTGAAAAATGTTTGTTGTGTTATTAGAAACAAATTTATCGCAATGTGCTCCGAAAATAGGGTGATGGCACCAGTAGTCAGCTCTTTAACTTTTTTTTTTAGTTTGGTCCTTAAAAATCCATTCTTCAATTATTTAATGAAGTATTTGGTTCTTCTGAATGTCCGAAGTCAGTAGATTCGAAAATACTAAGCTTGTTAAGTGCATGAGCTAATGCAAACTATTTAGAAAATAAGTTAAAAGGGTATGATTTGGGAGTAGCCACCTCAGCTCCAGTAGTCACCCCAATTTAATTAAAATATTTTCATAAAAAGGGAGGGGCTGAGAACTGGAGAACGTTTAAAGTAACCGTGTCTTTTATAGTCAGCCCCAATTTCTCAAGTAAAGCGTAGTGCGGACCCCTTCTGAAACGAAATTTTCCGGTGGTCTCCAAATGGACAGCGAAATGTCTGCGAAAAGGCAGCGGAAAATAATTTGTGTGGATTTCCATCAGCTAATACACAAGTAGCAGTGTTACCAGAACTGGCTATTTATTTCCAATTTGGTTCCATAAAATTGTCATTTCGGATTTATCGTAATTCACGCTATTTACTTCATTTAAAGTTTTATAATTCTATTGCGAACGTACTCTTTTCGTATAACTTAAACTTTCCAAACAGTTTTGTCTTTTTCTATTATTGGGCATTTCAGATTTTGATCTAAGATTTCAGATTTCTGCTGCCAAATCGAACATTAAATTCGAATTTGGTTTCTTTTGTTAGTTGGGCAACAAAAAAACATATTTTTCCCTTGCACTGGAAATCCATTGCAATTGATTTTCACGCATTTATACCAAACCATTTCGAAGTAGTTTAATATAATAGTTTACATTTGCGTTTTTTTTTAGCAAAATGGAAACTAAAAAAAGTCTCTTAACTAGGAGTTTGTGTTGATTTTTTTTATTTTAATTTAATATTACCAAAAAATATGCAGTTTTAATTTTCATATTTGAGTTTCGATATTTTCGGCTTCGAAATTTCTCAATTTGGCTCCACCCTCTTATGAAAGCTGGCAACACTGCAGAACAAATGCCAAATTTCCGCAAGCAATTAATGTCCCGGACAATAATAGTGCATTTACACGGTCACACATTCCTATCACGGAAAATTAATGGGATGCCCAATACTAAACAGCCGTCTGACTGAAAGGGACAGAATTACCTAACGCGCAAAAAAACGTTATACGTTTTTTGGTCGGCCATCTTGTTTACGTGGTAGGAATTATGGGAAAGCTATGCATGTCGATATTTTTATAGCGATGGCTTACGAAATTTCGTTTTCCTATGAAACAAAATGGCTTCCGGAAGTGATGAACGTCTTCTTAAGGTGGCGCTACAGTCCGGGGTGGACCTGGGCCTCAACCAATACGCCTCTCCAGTTAGCGCGATCTTTGGCTTACTGCCTCCAGTTGCGCACACCAAGTTGGTTGAGGTCCCCTTACACTTGAGCGCGCCACCTAAGGCGAGGTCTTCCTCTACTGCGTTGTCCCTACGGGTTGGAGTCGAAGACTCTCCGGGCCGGAGCGTTGGTGTCCATTCGCTCTACATGTCCTAACCATCTTAGACGACTGATGCGTACTTTTCTGACTAGGTCGATGTCGCTGTACAGCTCGTAGAGTTCGCTGTTAAATCTTCTCCTCCAAAGCCCGTCAACGCAAACGGGACCAAAAATCACTCGAAGAATTTTGCGTTCGAAGCGACCAAGAAGATCCTCATCCGTTTTTGCTAGGGTCCATGCTTCTGCGCCATAGAGCAGGACAGGGATGATGAGAGTCTTATATAGAATCTCCTTAGTGCTTCTTGACAACGCCTTACTAGTCAATTGCCGTCTTAGGCCAAAGAAACAGCGGTTGGCAAGTGTGATTCTTCGCTTGATTTCTGATGTGATGTCATTATCAGAGTTAATAGCGGATCCGAGGTAGACGAAGTCCCGAACTACCTCAAAGTTATAGCTGTCTATCGTGACATTCTGTCCGATTCGTCGATGTTGTGTGTCGCTTCTTGTTGACAGCATATATTTTGTTTTACCCTCATTAACCACTAAACCCATTTTTGCCGCTTCTGTACTAATACTAGCAAACGCTTCAGTAACAGCTCGCTGTGTTCTCCAACAATGTCAATGTCGTCAGCGTATGCAAGCAGTTGCACAGACTTGTAGAAAATTGTGCCTCTGGTGTTGGCTTGTGAGTTTCGCACAATTTTCTCAAGAATGATGTTGAAGAAGTCACATGACAGCGCGTCGCCTTGTCTAAATCCTTTTTTGACATCGAAGGTCTCGGTGAGATTGTTTCCGACCTTTACGGAGCAGCGAGCGTTCGCCATCGTCATTCTGCACAATCTGACAAGTTTGGCAGGGATGCCAAAACTAGACATGGCTCTGTATAGCTGTGTGAGTATCGATCTGGACTTCTTGGGTTTTCTCCAGGATCTGCCGTTGTGTGAATATTTGATCGGTCGTGGACTTACCGGGCCTAAAACCGCACTGATAGGGACCTATCAGATCGTTGACGAAAGGTTTCAGGCGTTCACACAGTACAGCAGACATGATCTTATACGCAGTGTTAAGGAGACTGATGCCTCTATAGTTGGCGCAGTTTAGAGAGTCTCCATTCTTGTGGACGGGCAAACGATGCTGAGGTTCCATTCATCAGGCATACTTTCCTCTAACCAAATTTTGGAGACGAGTTGGTGTATGCACTCTACCAAGACATCTCCGGCTGCATTGAAGAGAATTAACGTACGGTCTTACTAATAATCAAAC
Organism: Cheilosia urbana; assembly: GCA_946477585.1. NCBI lineage: Eukaryota > Metazoa > Arthropoda > Insecta > Diptera > Syrphidae > Cheilosia > Cheilosia urbana. The sequence goes on along the minus strand of OX297854.1, from coordinate 89,573,411 downwards.
ACTAATGTCGGCTATTATTTGGCTGCCAGTTTATAATAAAATGCACAGTATTTTCGAAAGGGTACCAATAAACAATTTAAACCTCCACCTTTACTAGAACGAAGACTTTCTGTTGAATCTATTACATTTGTTGTCACGCAGAATTTGAATTTCATAATTTGTTTTCGTGAAAAACAAGGTCAGTCGTTTCTTTCACAACGAGGATTGTACTCCAAAAAAATTAATACATAAATTGCAATTAAATTTGCCCAACAGATATCTTTCAAAGGCTTTTTGAGGCTTATTATAAGCAAAAAACAAAACACAAAATAGGAAATCCACAAAGTATCCGCTGTTCTGTCAAAATATCATATGCCAATCAGTAATGTCCTATCATTCGTTCGGGCACAATTTTCGGTACTTTTTATTGACACTTTCCTTTGATTTCTAATACTTTATGATTGATTGATGAGTGCATTTGTATCTTAATAATGTTACATTTGGGCTGGGATTCGAAAAGATAAAACACTATTCCGTTCAACTTTCTTTTCCAATAAAATCACTTTATTTACACTTTCCAAATATTCACTTATTTAGTACCAAAACAGTATCACTTAAATCAATTCTCAAACGTTTCAATCTAATCGCTTTATTCTATTACTTCACACTTATTTATTTCACAACCGATTACTCTTTCGAACTCAACTATCGCTGGTTAAAAATCAACTGTCCTCTCTGTTGTCAACGCGCCCCTTTTATATCCGTGCTGCCACCTATCGGCGAATGTTCCAGAAGTAGATAGATTCCAGATGTAAACTCCATATCTTCTCTAGATGGTTCTAGAATTAACTAATACAAACTGCAATACAATTCCAGTCTCCAATTGGAAGTGGAACTTGAAGAGGGAAACAGATTGTTACCAGGTGCCCGATTCACCACAATTCCTAAGTGCCTGATTCACTAAGTGCCTGATTCACTAAGTGCCTGATTTACCACAATAAGATAGCTTTCAAATTATTCAATAAACATAACACAGTTTATTAGAATGCTTTGATGAAAATCAAACCTATTGACCACCAATAGTAAAGATCACAATTATTTAATCGTTAGCAAGTGAATATTTTCGCAAATAGAAATAATAGCCAGTTAAATTCATTTCAGAAATAGCAACATGGGAAGCGAAAGCATTTTAAGAACCTATTGCTTTCGTTTTGGAATTTGTATTTGCAACGAGACAGTGCTTGCCAAAGTATATATAGAAGTGTGAAAATAAATACAATTTGATCTTTTGAAAATTTTATAGATTATATTACTTGATTCGGGAAACTTAGAACAAAATTTTAAATTCTCGCAGAAAAATATAAATCTGTGGCGTACATTTTTATGGGCGAAAACTGTCACGTTTCCCCTTCCATGAATTCACACATACTACATGCTATTCCTCCAGAAGTTTCTTAATTTGTTAAATTCTTATATCTATATATCCGTGAAGTCAACCTTGTCACACCAACCATTGTTTCCTCATCCTCATTCTTGGTAAACAAACTCCTTTTGCAAAGAGTTGAATAAGGGGTTGGTTGCAGCCAAATATCTACCTGAGTCGCCCAAGGTTCTGAGAATTGTTGAAAAAATAAGTATTCAGGATCAGGTATGAGCCGTTCAAACTGAAGAGGCAGATATTTTATTCCGGTTGCGACGACTGTCAAGAATGGCATGGAAATATCCCAAACTTATGTAAAATAATTTTTTTAGTAAGCATCCGTTCGTTGCTTGTAAACTATTTTAAAAGGCCAACCAATTCAAAAGCAAGAACGAGCGGTTGAACAAGATAAAACAGAGAAAAACACAGAAATATGTGCTTCAAGCGTTTATAAATAAAAAAAAATTGCTATTTTTTTCAATTTTTTGCATAGAATGGTACAAATTTGTGTTTGTTAGACTTAAAACCATTATTTACACTCTTGTATTACAAGGAGTAAAATTAGAAAACATTTACAATTTACGAAAATTAATTTATAATTGTAAATGGCCAGGCTGAACAACAGTATATTTAAATGACATTAAGGGAGGATTTATTTAGCTAATGCCTGAGAGAAACATGACTTTCTTCACCATTAACATTTAACCCTACAGTTAGCGATAACCTGGTAACAACATATTTATATTTGTTTATTGGTAAAGCGATTTTGGAAAGTCTGGAGTCTTTGCGTAAAATTCCAGACTAAAATTGATTATTGGTAAGGCCGATAGTCATTTTAGTAGTCAGCCAGAAGGGGCTGAGCCTAGGATAATCATAAAAATAATGTCTCATAAGGTCGGCCCCCCTCTTAATTATTTAACAAAACATATTTTTAACATTAATTCATTTAAGAAACAAGTAAAATAAACCGACAAAAACATAACAATAATCACAAAATGCAAATACCTTTTCCAAAATCACTTCCACTATTTATTTTTTTGGAAACTGTACTCAAGTATGTATATATTTTTTACGCACGAAGCAGCACCAGGATTGTTTCAAGTTTTTGGACGCAGATACAAGAAATGTTAGCCAAGGGAATAATATTTTTCGCTTGCAAGAAAGACCAAAGTATTAACTATTGCGTTGTACTTTGTATTTCAGAGGCTGACTACTGGAGAGCGCTGAACTTAGGTGCCATCACCCTGTACAATTATGCGTCCAAAATGTAGGTAAACTTAAATTGAAAAATATTGATTGACCCATTAAAACATTCATATTGACTGTAGGAGTGGTAGAATACCAAAAATATCACATTATGCTGTCTACCACTATTACAAAAGTGCTCCAAAGAATTTCATTAGGTTAGGTTAGGTTGGTGGGCTGGCGGGGAGTGTCCCGCGCCACACTCAGGTCAAAATTGACCCATTGTGATACCCGTCGGGGGGAAGGGTTTTATCCCTTATCCGTAGTAACCTTTTCTGCCTGTAAAAATTAATTAATTAATTACTTACTGTGTCATTGCATACAAACCATCTTGAGGATTTGATGAAGTTCATAATTTTGTCCGTTGGTGTGCTAGATAGCTCGTTCAGATTGTTGAAGAAGAATTTTCCAAGGACTCTGTGTCTGGAGTGTTGAAGAGCTGGACAGTGACATAGGAAGTGGGTTGTATCCTCTATAACTCCCTCGTCACCGCAGCCTCTGCAAAGTTCTTCCTCGGTCAGTCGCATTTTCCTCATGTGGTATCGCAAGGTGTTGTGTCCCGTAAGGATACCTACAAGCGTAGAGAGACATCTCCGGTTGTTCCGCATGATTCTCTCTGTTCTGGATTTACAGAAAGATGGCCATAGTTTCCTTGTGTTTTCGCACGTATCCATGGATTTCCATCTAGCGTTTGCCTCGTCCGTGGCCTTTTTCCCTGCTTCTAGCTTTAGTGTACAGAGCGGGATGCACACAGAGGGGCATGTTTGTTCTAGAGCATTAGCCGAGCCATGTCGTGCTAGTTCATCCGCTTTCTCATTGCCTGGAATGCCTTCATGTCCAGGGACCCAACACAGTAATACCTTGTGCTGTGTTCCAAGAGCTCTGAGCTCTTCGCGACAGCTCTTCACAAGCTTCGATTTTATTTCTGGGGCAGTTAAAGCTTTTATAGCTGCCTGGCTGTCGATAAAGAAGGTGATACCTTCCGGAGGTATCACCTTTATCGCAGACTCACGGGCGGCTCTTGTCACTGCCATGACCTCCGCTTGGAATACACTGCAGTGGTCTGGGAGGCGTATTGATGTTGAGATGCCCAGCGGTTCAGAGTAGATGCCTGACCCCACGCCGTTGTCCATTTTAGACCCGTCTGTGTACACGGGAATGGATTGCGTGTCAGGTACAAGTCCATCTCTCCATTCTTCCCTGCTGGGGTAGGCGCTAGAGAAGGGTCTTCTGAATTCCAAATATGGCGTTATGTAATCCGTGCTAGGTACATTGCCAAGGTACTTCTGTAGGATCGTTGAGTGACCCTCTTCATCGTGTTTCCAGTCTATTGATTGGCTAATTCTCATGGCACTTGTTGCTGCCACAGACTGTACAAAGATGTCTAGCGGAAGCAGGTTGAGGATAGCCTCAAGTCCGGCGGTTGGAGTTGATCTCATCGCGCTGGTGACCCCGATGCATGCTAGTCTTTGCACTTTTGTGATAGCCTTTAGGTGTGTAGCCTTTTTTGTTGCTGGCCACCATACAAGACTGCCATATGTCAGTATTGGTCTTACAATAGCTGTGTACAACCAGAGTTTGATCTTCGGAGATGGTCCCCATGTTTTCCCAAAAATCTTGCTGCAGGTGTAGAATGCTATTGTGGCTTTCTTGATTCGTTCGTCTATGTTCATTTTCCAATTTAGTTTCTTATCTAGTATTAGTCCCAGGTATTTTGCATTGTCAGAGATTCTGAGGGGTGTACCACCAACAGAAGGCATGACAAACTGCGGAATTTTCCTTTTATTTGTGAATAATACCAGTTCTGTCTTCTGAGGATTGACTGATAGACCGCATTTCCTGGTCCAGGAGTCAAGGATGGAGAGGGCTCCATTTAATTGTTCAGCTAGTGTTGGCAGAAATTTGCCGGTTGCCATTAGCACAACATCATCCGCGTAGGCAGTTATTCTTATGCCTGTATGTCTGAGTTGCATAAGTGCCTCATTTAAAACGATAACCCAAAGTAGTGGGGAAATAACCCCTCCCTGAGGTGTTCCTCTTGAAGCGTAGGCTTCAAGTCTGGAGACCCCAAGTTCGGCTACTAGGTGTCTGGCCTTAAGTGCGTTGACAATCCAATTGATGACCGTGGTGTCAATGTTGAGTTTACTCAGTGTTCTGCATATGGCGTCTGTTTTGACATTGTTGAAAGCTCCTTCAATGTCTAGGAATGCTGCTAAGGTGTACTCCTTTATTCTTAGTGATTTTTCAATTACTCTTACAACACAGTGTAGCGCAGTCTCTACGCTTCTTCCTTTTGTGTAAGCGTGCTGAGCTTGTGATATATCATCCGGGCATAAGTTGCTGCGAATGTGTATATCTATCAATCTTTCTAGGGTCTTAAGTATGAAAGAGGTGAGGCTTATTGGCCTGAAATCTTTGGCGTTAACATGGCTTGCTTTGCCCGCCTTGGGTATAAAGATAACCTTCACTTCTCTCCATATTTTCGGTATGTACCCGTGAGTCAGGCTGCCAACATACAATTCCTTTAGTGCTGGAGTGATAATGTTGACAGTTTTCTGCAGCATGATAGGAAAGATTCCATCAGGTCCTGGGGATTTGAAGGGAGAGAAGGAACGGATGGCCCATTCTATTCTATCTTCCGTAATCAGATCCTCCGGAGGGTCCATTTGCATTGTGCTACGGTTGTTTGCACTGTCGTGTGGCTGACTGGTACAGCCGGGAAAGTGCGTAAACAACAGTACCTTCAGAGATTCTGAACACGATTCGGTCCAGTTACCGTCGGAGTCCTTGAGAGATCCCAGAGCTTTAGGTCCTCTGGTTAGGATTTTCCTTAGTCTCGCGGTTTCCGCTGTGCCTTGTAACTCATCGCAGAGCTTTTGCCATGATTGGCGTTTTGCTTTCTGGACTTCGTTTTTAAAATTTCTCTGGCTGGCTTTGTATCTTTCCCAGTCTTCGTCAGACTTTGTTCTGTTTGCTGTATTTAGGAGCCTCCTTGTGTCCTTTCTAATAGCAGCAAGTTTCTTGTTCCACCATGGGGGTGATATTCGGGTTCTTTGTGTTGCCACTGGACAGACTTTCTCAAAAACGTTCTTAAACACGCTTGCGATCCTTTCGGCCTTTATGTCTAAGTCTTCCGGGCTATTAATACTACCTTCTTGCAAGAAGGTTTTACTTTTCCCAACTTCATTGCTGAAGAGGCTCCAATCCGCCTTTTTGGGATTCCTATATGGCTGGGGCGGTTCCCCTACGTTATCTACAGAAAATTCGATCAGCTTATGATCCGAGTAGGAATCTTCTGTTAGTACGTGCCATTTTGTCACATTTAGAGTGTCGGAGTTGTTACAGATTGTTATGTCTAAAACCTCTTGCCTGTTCCTAACTACAAATGTTGGTTCTAGACCCCTATTGGCTACCAAAAGGTTGTTTTCTATAATGAATTCAAAAAGTGACTCACCTCGCGTGTTGATGTTTCCGCTGCCCCATTGTATATGATGCGCGTTGGCATCGCATCCCAACAGTAGGTCCCATCCTTCCTGTTCGGCTTTATGGACCAATTTGTGGGTTAGGGGAGCAGGTGGTCCTTCTGCTTCATACGGCATATAAACGGCTGATAAGATCAGTGGGGGAAGTCCCCTTCGCTCAAGCCGTACAACGGTCTGGTCTAAGTTGCTGTAGGTAGATAGAAGTAATAAGTTAATATTTTTCCTAGCTACAATACACGTTCTGTTCTTACTGTCCGCGTTTTGCGGTTCAATGTGGTAGGTTGCTAAATCCTTGTGATTGAGCCCACATATTTTGCCACGGGATACCCATGGCTCTTGAACCAAGGCGATATCTATGTTTCTGTCGCCTAGGACATAAACGAGGTTAGAGCTAGCTGCTATGCTATGGTGTAAATTAATTTGTATTATTTTCATAATTTTCTTACCTTATTCACCACCTTCCTCGCTTTATCCGTTCTTTCCGTATAGGGTCGAACCTTGCACCGGGTAATTCCAGTGCGGACCTTGTTATTGAACTTCCTCAGCAATGGCATAGATTTGTGGTTTAATAAAACCACAATCTCAGTGCCAGCTTCGGAATGTTCGCCCATTTCAAGCACCTCCCAGTTCTCACTACAGAGTTCCGGGTTTAGGTTTAGGTTAGAATTTCATTGAAAAAAGCAATTTTGAATTTCGGGGAAATTCTCTCGGATCTTCAATGAAAAACGCCATAAGTCGACTTGATTGGTAATATTTGCAAAAAAATAAGTTTTGCCTTGCTGCTATTGCATTTATACTGGAAGTGCTGACACTGATGCCAACCCTACAGAATTTTCTGTATATCTACAGAATTTTCACTTTGCCTACAGAAATACAGAATTCAAACTAGAATATACAGAAATCTCAGATTCCAGTAAAAACTTGATTTCCTTAGTTTTGCGTTGGTACTCATTCTTGCTGTACGACAAAATATTCATAACGTTTAACAAAATTTATAGTGTTTTTTTTTTTTTAACCAGAGTAGGTAGTAGGTGGATTACAGGTTTCAGCGATACCAGCGGCTAATAAAAATTATGTAATTGTACAAAATTAATAAATACTAAGTAATACTTAAATGCTGATATTTTATGCCACTCAAATTTTACATTTTTAGCACTTTTAGGGCCGGTCTGTTCACTGCTGGTTAAAGCCTTGGTTAGGTTACCACAGATTTAACCCATGATTATAAATCAGTGATAACCAATGAGTGTCTGTTGACCGTTTTTTCACTTCGGTCACCAAACCATAGCTTTGCAGCAAATCGTTCCATTTTTCCAGTTTATTTGTCAATCACAATCAGTGATTTATTTAGGTAGATATTTTATGTATTTTATAATTTTTTTTAAGAACTGAAAAATGAAACTTTGTTTTTGTAAAGAAAATGTTTGAGAACAAAACCGAAATGAAGCCAAAACCAAAAAAAAAAAAAAAAAATTGTTACAAATTTATAAGCCTCATGCTATTTTATTCAACGAAAAACGATATTTTCTCATTCTCTCAATATTTTTCCTATCGCGCGTGCTTTATCTCAATTTATGAGAGCTGTCATCGGCAAAAAAATAATCGTACTTCATATTTTGGATCCATTATTTTGGCGTATTGTGTATTATATTTGTCTGTTGAAAACGTCACTGAAACCCTTAGTTCATTATATTTCATAATCTCATTTTTTTTTTCGTTCGCACAATATTGTACAACAATTTTGTTGTTTAGCAGCTACATCAAAATGAATATCTACGTAGTCCTTAACAAATCTTGAACAGACGAAATTACAGAAAATCATTGGTAAAATCTCATTAACCGCTCAAAATCGGCTGGTTATCTAACCAAACTACTGATTCTCTGGTTAATATTTTGCTGAACAAACACATTCGATGGCTACCAGCTGGAATAACCGATGATTAAAGATAACCAAGATTGAACAAACCGGGCCTTATTATGTTAAAAAGAGAAGTCTGGATTTCTACAGAATTTCGACAGGCATAAATACAGATTTCTACAGAATTTTTATCTTTCATCTACATACTCTTGAAAATTAGGGTTGGCATCACTGAGTGCTGAGTTCTAAAAAAAAATATATGAACACAGATCTTCTTTTGAGTAATCATTTTTGAGAAATAATTTAGAAATTGATTTATTCGATTTTTTTTTTTTTGAGGAATTCTAGGTAAGGGGTCTTATTCGAAATATGGATATTATCTTTAGTATGCATTTTGATCAAAATCTTTAGACCGGTTTTTGTAATTACGCAGACAAAACCGTACCAAATTTTGCAATGTTTAGTTTAAAAAATATACTATTGCCTAACTATATAGCTGAAAACTGACTACCTAAAGGTTTTTTTCGGGTTGTTAGCATTACCTTGTTTTTAGAGTTCTATCGAAATCAAAATTAGGGTTCTCGAGATATAAGCAGTTTTCAAAATTAGGTTTTTCGGTGATTCATTTTGGATCATTTTGGTCAAAATCTTTATCACCGTTTCCTTAGAAAACTAAAGAAAACCAAATTAGTATTACCTTAGAAATGAATTTTTATTTTCGAGATATTTCGAAACTTCAATTATCGTTATTCGATTCCAGTAATTTTACCAAGTCTACAAAGGTCTTTTTAGTGTATGAAAAAATACGGGGGGGGGGGGGGGGGGCGGCATAAATTGGGTCTGCCCCGGGCGGCTCCAACCCATGCTACGCCACTGCTCGTGTTGTCGCGAACTAGCTACCTGTAATTTTCTGACTTTTGCTCTATTGCCTGCCTTTATATGCTGCCCGTGCTCTTCAAGTTTTGTATTTTTTGGATGGATTTTTGTTAGTCGACATACCCTTCCCTATTTCGGGGTTAAAAAGCATTTGCAATTGAAAGAAGACTTCGAGGTAAAGCAGATGGACAGTAAGTTCCGAAGTCATGGGGCCTTACTAATAATCATTTTTAACCTTCCCACTAAATATTTTGTAGGTCAGAGTATGCCATTTCATACGAACAAATTCGGAATTTTGGGTGGGAAAAATTAAGCAAGGGCAAATATCGAACTCGATTGGCTGAGAATTGGAAACGCTACAAGGCGCGATAGCAACGTCGTTTTAGTGCACATTGGAAAATTTAACTAAGCTGAGCTATTTTAGCGCACCGCCGACCTTTGAAACTATAAACTTGAACCACAGACAATAAATATACAGATGTCTCATGCCTGTACAAAATTTTGAAGCATATTTTTTCCTTACCAGACAACCTTTTTCATCGCCTTACCAGACAAGGAGCTTTCAAAATAAGCGTGGAGAATAAAGCTCTTTTATTTCCTAGTGCCTTTCCTTCGCTCCATTCATTTGTGTTGGCAAAGAGCTTGCCCCTTCCCTTACGCCTTGTTCTTGTGGGCTTATGACAAAGCAAGAGGAAAGGAATTATAAATTGCCGAATAATGAAAGAGAAAGATAACAAAAATATAATAATACACCAAGTAAGCAGAACGCAGAAGCACGCTGCTTGATGCCAGACTCTAGAAGAAATCTTCTTTTTTTTTTCATGTTATTTGGTTTCAAGTGATGTGCATTTTTAATAAAAGCGAGTCCTTTTTGCCTTGTGGTTGAGACACAGCAAGAGCAAAGGAATGAAAATAATAATGTAATCTCTATATATACAGGGTATCCGCCGGGAAGGTGTACTACTTTGTTTTGCCGCCATTTTGGTAAACATTAGTTGCAAGTTCATATTTGGCAGTCTTGAAGTAGACCCGTGGCAAATTTATTATGGAAAAATATTCGATAAACTAACGTGTTTTAATCGTTAAATTTTTTTTATCAAAATCAATCATCGATTTGTTGGATGATGAGAAAGTTACGTGAAATTTTTGGGAGTGCCAAAAAAACGCACTATTTATCGTGTAGTGAATAATTTCGAAGAAAGAGGGTCTGTGGGTGATAGGCCCAAGCATGGACCACAACGTACCAGAGACAATACTTAGACCCCCAAGCCCCAACTCACAATCCTCTTGCCGCTGGCCCCGTTTTTTTTTTTTTTTTTTCAAATTCGCTATTTTGTTTTCCTATCGGCGTTATGAGTCATATTAAAAGACAATGTTGCACTCTGCAACATTGCAACAAATGAAATAGTATCTGAAAGAAAAACAAAAGATACTGCAACAGAGGATGCAGTATCTTTTGCATATTAAATTTCATTCATAATTAACTTACAAAGCAAATCAGCTTTGCGATGGGACCACCCATCTCTTTCAAAAAAAGTAACGCTTGATTAAGATTATCTCGAGTAGAAGACTTCACTTCTACTCGAGAGCTCGAAGAGAGCATATCAATAAAATTTAGCTACACGACTTGGAATATCTTTTATTAAAATAAAACAGAAACATAACTTATGTCTATTAAGAATCCGGTGACATGCAAACACATACAAAAAATATAAAATCAATGCTGCCAACTGCTACCAAGCATGGGGGAATGTGATTGAATTTGGCATCCAATAATTCTTCCTATTAAATATTTATTTTGACTTTTCTATCTCAAAAATTAATTAGAAAGCTAAGTACTATGTACGGATTTTTTTATTTTTTAAAATAACCACTGGGCCAATTTTCATGATTCTTCTTTTGTTTTGTTCGTATTGTTGTATTTCAGGTTTAGGCAATCTTAAACGATAGGATACTTTTAGACCCGATAGGTGGCGTCCATCTCCGAAACCACTCGACCGATCTCAATGAAAGTTTTTCGATACGTATGGCTGGTTCCCGCTAAAAAAAAGATAGGATTATTTTGGACACGATAGGCGGTGCTGTTGTCGATCTCCGAAACCAAACAACCTATTATATGAAATTCTATAGATGAAAATGGTTTATTGAAGCTTGAGAGATAGGATACTTTTCGAAAAGATCGATGGCGCTGTCGCCGATTTCCGAAACAGCTCTACTGATATCATTGAAGTTTTGTTGGTTCCAGTTTGAAAGACGGTATAGTTTTGGAACATATAGGTGGTACTTTGCAAAACATAACCGGGATAGATCTAACTTGGACGACATTTTCACCCCTATCGAGGTATCCGTTCGGAACGGAATTTTCTCCGATTTGTATGAAATTCCATTCGAGATCCGTTCCGATACAACTTTCGGAAAATTCTCCGATGACATGTAGCGCACCTTGTCGCGTTGTGTGGAACCGCTATATACCACTTACTTTTGAAAGCTACACAGTACATTTTTTCCGAAGCTCTCCGCCAACTAATTGCTGCGGAACATTTTAAAGTGAAATAAATGCGTTTTATGTTTCATTTATTTTGTTCCGAAACGGATACTTCGAACGCAATTTGAGTTCCGATCGGATTTGATTTTCTAATCGGAATTTTCTCCGAACGGATACCCCGATAGGGGTGATTGGCACTAACTTTTTTTTTCTGGTGTACCATATGGCCAATGGCCGCGTTCCACTGCCCGCTAGATGGATAGCGGCATAGCAAACGCCATTTAAACAAAATTGACATTTCTATCGCGCTAGATGTCTAGTACTTTTTGAGACATGCCATTTTTTATATGGAGTTTGACATACCACTATTCATCTAGCGGGCAATGGAACGCGGTCAAAAAATCACGCAAATCACGGTATCAGTTTGTCAAAGTTTACCTTAGGAGTGATGCCAATTGTTTGTTTTAATGTTTCTGCATTCACCCATAGAAGAAACTGTGATAGAGTACCTCCAATTGTAGGTACAGAATACTAGTTCCTGCAGTCAGTGTGATGTGAAAATGTCACCGGCGGAGTGTATAGTCAAATGTCACTGTGGGCAAATCCATCCGTTGGAAATAGAAATGTTTTCGTTGGTTAATATTCGTCACTGAACAGCGAACTTTAAGTCTCAGGTCACATCGTGTTAGGCAGCATTTTTATTTGACGTCTGTGATAGAAACAAGACCGAAAGTCAATCATTTATGCTTGCCAAATCTTTATGTCGTCAGCAGCCTCAAGCTTTACTAGGTTTCGACATAGATAAACTAAAAAATTGAAATCGCTGGGCCCAGTCACGTTACTTTCTTTAGACGATTAGTATCGAAACGATAGACCACCAATTCTTCCAAGTCATTGCTAAAGTTCTATTTAGAAGGTTCCGATTATTATCTTACCTCGTATAACTTCTGCTATTCCCATCCACCACTGTAAACAAATTGATGTTATAAAATTAGGATTCACCGAGATTGCGCAGATTAGATAAAAAGACGTCCAATTGGTTTGATGTGTAATTCAGAGAGAGGGTTTTTATTATTCATAGGTTATTCAGTAAGTTAAAACAATTGACAGATGTCATATGCAAAAGGTATAAAAATAAAAAACTAAAGGCGATAGCAGAAGGCTTGAATAATGCTGGAACACTCATCATAATAAAATAATTACAACAGCCTCACTAGTGTTCCAGGGAAAAAATAAAAAAAATTAAAAATATTTATAACATTTGTTAGCCAAGTCCAAAGTCTGGAATAAATTTAATTAACTTTGAAAAATTTACTGATTTTGTTAATACGTCTGCAACCATTTCGTTAGTTGCTTTATACTGCATATTCAGTTGAATCTCCCCTTCAGCATTTTGGTCCAAATGTTCCTGTATAAAATATTTGCGCACATCAATATGTTTTGTGCGCGCGTGGTAGTTTTTGTTCTTTGCCAGGTGAAGTGCCCCTTGATTATCACAGTACAAAACAATCATCTTCGAAGCCTCTAGAAATATCTCGCACTCGAAACGCTTTAACCAGAGTGCCTCTTGAATAGCTGCCACCATAGCCATAAACTCAGCTTCTGTTGATGATAGAGCGATTGTCGGTTGACGACGCGTAGACCAAGAGATTGCACCATCCTGTAGCTTGAAAACATACCCAGTTGTTGAACGCCGCTTGTCCAAGTCGCTGGCCCAATCAGCATCGCAATAACCAACCATTTCATCATTTCCATCTGGATGAAATGTAAGTTTGTAGTCCCTCGTACATTTAAGATAGCGCAAAACCCTCTTAACTGCTGACCAGTGTGCACTGCCGTAATTATTATTGTACCTACTGAGTGCGCTTACAGCGAAACAAATGTCTGGTCGGCTTATCTGCGCAGCATACATAATGCATCCGACTGCTTCTTGATATGGCACATTCTTCATTTCCCTTTCCTCAGCTTCTGTTTTTGGGCACATTTCCTTAGATAGTTTCTGATTTGGATCCATCGGTGTATTGACTGGATTGCAGTTCTCCATATTGAACCTTTTCAACACAGTTGATATATAGTGATGTTGATCAATTGAAAGTGAACCATTTGAGTGACGAGTGATATTCATCCCAAGTAGTGTTCTAGCCTCTCCCAAGTCCTTCATTTTAAAGTGCGTGGATAGTTCATTTTTCAGTTTTGTACACATCGTAGCGTTGCTTGCGAATATTATAATATCATCGACCCACACTGCCAGAATGATGGTATTTTGGTTCGAATGCTTGAAGTAGATGCAATGGTCAATCGATGATCGCGTAAACTTCATTTCTCGCGTCAGTGTGTTGTTTAACTTGTCGTTCCACACACGACTAGACTGTTTTAGACCATAAAGTGCACGCTTAAGACGACAAACCCTGCCCGATTCGTCGCTAACACCTTTTGGCTGCTGCATGTATATTTCCTCCATCAACTCACCTTGCAGAAATGCGGTTACTGCATCCATTTGATGTATAAGCATATCGTATTTCACCGCCATTGCTAATAGAAAACGAATCGACGAATAACGTGCGACAGGTGAATACGTTTCATCGTAATCAATGCCCCTCACTTGGCTATAACCCTTAATGACGAGTCGGGCCTTGTAGCGTTGAATAGTACCAAGAGCATCACGTTTGACCTTGTATACCCATTTGCTATCAATTGCTTTTCGTCCAACAGGCAATTCACACAGCTCCCACGTGTCATTAGCTTTCAGAGATTCGTACTCCGATCTCATTGCATCTTCCCATTGTTGTTTTTCGTTGCATTGCATTGCCTCCTGATACGATTTAGGTTCACAGATGTCTTCGGTAGCCGCCGCTAGCATCGCATATAAACTCGAAGCAATACGCGCACTTTCCGATTGACTCGGGCTAGCATTTTGTTCGTATATATTCGGCAGCACTGATAACTCACTTGCAGCGACGTCGAAATCGGTTTCAATTAACGAAGTATGTGACGAATTCTCTCTATCCACAGCCTCACTGAATTCGCCATGTGAAATTTCATCGATAGTGTCCTCGATTTCAATAACTTCGGCATCAAGAACATCGTTTTTCGTAATTGAATTGTTGTCAATAATAACATCCGAATCTTCCAATTGCGAAATCACACCATTTGGAATATGTTTTTCTCCAGCCTCACTCAAATCGTCATCCGATTCACTTTCACCGCTCGAATCGGTATCACTGAAGTCGTTCTCGTAAATATCCTCTTCATTTGATACCTTTGGTGAAGAAAGAGAATGATTAGAACTGTTTTTTAATGATATTACCTGCGGGTTCGACTGAATTTCATTTGATTCGATGAAAGTTACATCTCTGCTCACGATGACTTTTCTTGCTTTCGGGTCGTACAAACGATATGCTTTCGTCTGCTCGCTATAGCCAACCATAAAGCAATCAATGGTTTTTTCTGCCAATTTGTTGCGCTGTGCTTTTGGCACATGCGCCATAGCTTTACATCCGAACACTCGTAGTATTGACAAGTCTGGCTTTCGATTGCTCCACCGCTCTTCTGGTGTTTCTCGTATCGTACCACGACATGGGATACGATTAATTAAATAAGCTGCAGTTACTGCTGCCTCAGCCCAAAAACTTTTGCTCATTCCGCTATCAAAGAGCATGCACCGAACCTTCTCCATTATACTCCGGTTCATTCGCTCAGCAACGCCGTTTTGTTCTGGTGTATGTGGAACGGTTCGTTGGTGGAGAATGCCATGCTGTGCTGTAAATTCATTGAATTGTTTATTGCAATACTCTGTGCCATTGTATGTGCGCAGAGATTTGATGGTGCAGTTGGTTTGATTTTCAACAAAATTTTTGAAGTTCTTAAATATGTCAAAAACTTCATGTTTATGTTTAATGGGGTAGAGAAACACTTTCCTACTGTAGTCATCTATAAATGTGACGAAGTATTGTGCTCCTCCAAATGAGCTAACAGGCATAAATGCAACATCACTGTGTATTATTTGCAATAGTTTCGTTGCACGATGTTCACTTGTTCCGAATGGAGCTCGCGTTTTCTTGCCCTTAACGCAAACCGCACATTTACTGTCATCGCCGCCGGAAAACTCTATACCAATCACTGCTTCTCTGATCTTCTTCAGATTAGCATCACATGGATGTCCTAATCGACGATGCCACACATTTTTGTTTGCAGCTACCATTGCTCGCATCAGACGCTGCTCGCTCCATTGAGCAGTTTAGTTTGTAGAGATCATTGACAAGCGGTGCCGTTGCAATCAATGATTTATCGGCGTCGAAGATTCTGCAGCTCTCTTTATCGAAAACTACAGTTTTGCCGTTCTTTGCCATCTGGCTCACAGACATAAGTTTGCACAAATACCTGGAATATGTAGTACATCTTTCATTGTTGCACGATTTTGTAAACCACCAATTGCTATGTTAATATCTCCAGTGCCCTTCACAGGTAAGTGCGAACTGTCACCCACAATTATTTCAGTTTGATTGGGTTCGCGTACATTAACCATATTCACATCACTCATGGTCATGTGCGCCGATGCACCTGAGTCTATGTACCACTCTTGAGGTGAGTTACACTGAGCTACAAGGGAACACAAAAATAATTGATCTTTTTTCTTTTTGTTTGGACATTTGTTGGCGAAATGGCCCTCTTCATCGCACACATAGCATGTTATGGATTTGTTGGTTTTACATTTTTGCTGCTGTTTGTTTTTTTTTTTTTGAAAATTGTTTTTCTTCTTTGCAATTAATGCAGAATTGTTGGTGTCTAATTTGTCAAAGGTAACTTCTTGAAGTAGTCGGTTTTGGACGAAGTCTGTGCATAATTTCGGTTTCGAATTTTCGATTGCCATTACCATTGGACGATAATCGTCAGGTAAACCGGCCAACATTAATGCTGCCACCACTTCGTCTCCGATTTCAAGACCAGCACGCCATTTAAACAAAATTGACATTTCTATCGCGCTAGATGTCTAGTACTTTTTGAGACATGCCATTTTTTTATATGGAGTTTGACATATCGCTATTCATCTAGCGGGCAATGGAACGCTGTCAAAAAATCACGCAAATCACGGTATCAGTTTGTCAAAGTTTACCTTAGGAGTGATGCCAATTGTTTGTTTTAATGTTTCTGCATTCACCCATAGAAGAAACTGTGATAGAGTACCTCCAATTGTAGGTACAGAATACTAGTTCCTGCAGTCAGTGTGATGTGAAAATGTCACCGGCGGAGTGTATAGTCAAATGTCACTGTGGGCAAATCCATCCGTTGGAAATAGAAATGTTTTCGTTGGTTAATATTCGTCACTGAACAGCGAACTTTAAGTCTCAGGTCACATCGTGTTAGGCAGCATTTTTATTTGACGTCTGTGATAGAAACAAGACCGAAAGTCAATCATTTATGCTTCCACAAAAATGTTTGCCAAATCTTTATGTCGTCAGCAGCCTCAAGCTTTACTAGGTTTCGACATAGATAAACTAAAAAATTGAAATCGCTGGGCCCAGTCACGTTACTTTCTTTAGACGATTAGTATCGAAACGATAGACCACCAATTCTTCCAAGTCATTGCTAAAGTTCTATTTAGAAGGTTCCGATTATTATCTTACCTCGTATAACTTCTGCTATTCCCATCCACCACTGTAAACAAAGTCAAACTGACACCTAAACGTTCCTTAAATGCTGCAAATCTATGAATTCACTTCTACCATCACCAAATTACTCGCAACTACTTATAAAAATAAATACTACTTTTCCACTCACTGTCCTCTACAATATTATTTAATACGAAATATTTACATCACAAAAGCACACACAACTCTACATCTAAACAAAGGACAAAACCCTCGACACGATCATGCACGGCTGCGACAAACTCCTCTTGAAACTTCTACCCATTCGATTCCGTCTCCGATCATGGAAATGCGACCTGGAAAACAATTTATGAAGAACTTTTCCAACTGTAAAAATATCCATCGAAACAATTAAAAAAAAAAAAAAAAAAACTAATTGCGGTCAGTAGAACAGAAAGTGGCAGCACTCACTCGAAAATTCTGCTACTATGATCTATGAGCAGTTTCAGACAATCAGCATACACTTCGCTCTCCTTCAGCACGATGTGAATGTCCTGGTAGCGCACCTCGCCGGTGACTGTGTGAAAGATGGACGGCGTGATCGAGATCGCGAGCACCTCCGAGGAGACGTTTTGCAGCGGCACCTTGGTCAGCCGATGGAAGTGCGAGAAAATGTAGTTCAAAGTGTCACGGTTCGTCTCGGGTAACATCATCACCAAATTCTGGAGTATTTCGATCTTTTTCGGCATCGGCTTCAGCACTATAATAGAAGGAGTCAGTAGGATGGATTTCCAGGAACGATGTTCATCATCTTATCTTACGCCACTGATTGGACGGGCCAATGAAAGTCTTGATTTCTGTCGTCTTCACCAGGGGACTCTTGATCTCGCGTAGGAACAGCTTCAGCAGACCGGTCAGAGTGTGAATGTCGTTCACCTTCTTCAGTGAGTCATAGTCGTTCGAGTCGATGCTGAAGCGAAGCGCTTGGATTTTTGTGTAGTCACCGGATGTGCGGTACAGCCCTTCGACCGCGTGCGGTGACTTCTTGAATTGCTCCTCAATTAGGTCGACACAATCGACCACGATTTTCGGAATCGTCGTGTAGACTTCGTGCTTGAGGGTCAGCTCCAGCTCGGTGTCGAAGCAGGGTTCATCTGCAACAAAGGGAGAAGTTGCTACTGATGTCTCACTCTCACGCAACAACAATTCGAACACTCTTGTTCGACTTACCGTGGAAAATATTGTTCTGCTTCAGCGTGTCGATGGTCGGGCGTTGCTTCCACCAGTTGGAGAGCTTCAGCTTCGATACCAGCCTCGAGGTAGAACTGGTGTGCTTGCGACCTCTCTCCGGCGTTGCGGGCAGCAATTCCTCCAGTCTCTTGGTCAGCTCCACCACCTTCGTTTCCAGCCCCTTCTTGTACGATTTGTCATCGGCACACTGTTTCTCGAGGAAGGCGACTTTCCTCGACAGCTCCTGAATTTTCTGCACACAACTGCCGTCGCACTGGCGCACATCCCTATGACTGGAGCTCTTGGACAAACGCTGCTTGCGAGTCTCCTCCGTGTAGTTCTGCGGATCCGTGAGGTCTTTGCGACTTCCGCCGCGATCCCGAAAACAGTTCATAATTGTTTTGTTGCGTCTCTCAACTGAATTCGGATACATGGTCGATGGGGTACGTTCGTCAGCTGCCTTATCGCACTGGGCGCAGCACATAAGTGCCAAATGTTGTTGTTGTTTACGTTCGCTTTTATCTGAGTTTCTGTTTTTTTTTTTTTTGCAAGCAAAATACTGCAAGAATCCGTCTCGATCCGGGGAACCGAATATTTGTAGTCTGCTACACCCAAGTCGGACTGAAAAACCAACTAAACTCCGGAGACTATGTGGGAAGAGGAAGGCTCACACTATACACAAGCTCGTGGGTCTGATACGACATACAAGTATCTTATCAGGTCGAGCGTTAGTGTGCGCCAACAACGTCGTCGTCGTCGGAATAGTTGTGTGTAGAATAGAAAGTTGGCTTGTAAATAACACAAGAGATAGGGACATCTGGGTGTAGGACGTCGGCGAACGCAACGATATCGATAAGCGTTGGATATCGCGCTGGTGTTTGTATAGTGCGAGTGATAACGCGCCGGTGAATGGTATTTTCGTTGATGTTGATTGTGGTGATAGCCGCCGGACTGATGTATTTAGGTCATAGGTGATTGTCGAAAAGAAGCCAAGTCGAACGAAAAAACATCAATGAACAGTTTCTGGATTTTTTTTTATCCCACATGTAGGACTGTAGGGTGTAGGCCCATCGGTAACTGTAGGAATAAACGCTGCGTCATACAGCACTACATAGCAGAAAGTTTGCTGCTTAGTCAAAGTGACTAATGACCACAATGACTGGCTATGTATATTGTATACCACTGACTAGTCCTCGAAATATATGTTGCATTTGCACTTTGATTCCAGTTCACTCGATTAAACTGACACAAAAAAACAAACTTACAAACAAATGAATATCTGTGACATTCCAGGAATAGGTTTTGTGGAGTAGATTAAATTGGAAAACCTACTCAATTGCTGTTCTGGTGAGGGAACACTCAGAATAAGTGCGACCTATGAGTGCCATCAGTGTTAGGCGAGTTTGAACGATTTTCGAACGTAGGTGGAGACGTTTTAGAACAACTTTGTTCGAAGGGAAGGGTACCACGAATATCGACGAACTCGATTCACTTCCGACTCATACCTAATCCACAATGGGCCTTATTAATAAACATTTTTAGTTTTGACTTTAAATTTAAGTAAATAAGTAATTCACAGTGGGTATATTTTCCATACAAATTTCGCAATTCTGAGCTTCCGTAAATTGAAAGTCGAGACTTAAAGTTGCTTTTAGTACGGCAGAATGAAACTACTGACAAAAATACCAAATCTCTCCATCTGCAGTCTAAATGGACGAGTAAAAGTTTGCGAAGAAAACATTATTCTCTGCAAGAGGTCTATTTGGAGGGATATTTCCTACCCCTGCAACTGTGGCAAAAATCATAGGCGAATGTATATTTTTTTTTCTATCCAAACGAAAGTTTTGTATACGGTCTTCCCTATCACTTCACCATCTCAAACTCATTGAAAAAAAAAAAAAAAAAAAAAAAAACGATACTAATGAGTCCCGTCATGGGATCCGATTCATTAAGGGCCACTTGCACCAAATTACTGGATAACAAACTTCTGAATAGCTGACCCAAGATAAACAAATAAATAGTAACTGCCCCGATTTGCGTGCACCAATTCCAAATTCCATCTGGATAAGTAACCTTAGATTATATTAATTTGCGCAATACTATCTACCAACGTTTTTTTTTATTTTATTTTTTATTTCCTACTAGCGTGCCCGGCGAACTTCGTCCCGCCCAAAATTGACTTTTTGACTAAAATAATTTTCACTTCCACCTGAAATTAATTTCATTGATCCCAACTATAGCTTTTGACAAATACAATCTCACTGTATACTACGATCAAAATTAAAAAAAAAAAACTTTCTGATTTCCCGCTCAAATTTTCCAATTTTGTCGCCGTATGAACCTTCCTTAGGCGTAGACAAACGCAACAAAGAAGATTAACGTGTCGGCCAACCTTCCGCTTTTTGACTAAAATCTTTTACAGTACACGACGTACAAATTCGTTTTCAATAAGCGGATTCCGTGGAATGAGAATGTTTGTCTTTGAATTTTTTCCTCAAAACCGTCGCTTGCATGACATTTGAATTGAGATCCTTCACCACCAAATCAAACGCGTTCTGTTACAAGGTCTCGGTGCATTGAGATTGCGCAGTCGACTTCCAAATTTTATAGATGTAAGCCCGGAACATCCAAAGAATTCAAAAATACAACTAATCCCATATGTCCTTCTTGGGCGCATGCGAATTTAAACCAAAAATCATAAAAATTGAAGGATTTTTTCCCGAGTTATGAGTGCGCACATACGGACGTCAGTCTTTTTTATATGTAGCTGTACTCACCCGCCTTTGCTCATACCTTTCGTATTAAGTCCTGTTCACATTTCGCAAAGTCCTTTATTTGGACAATGTCCATTAATAATTTTAATACTTCCACAACCCGTTCTCCTATCCCGCTGCAAAGTATCATCTATGGGGTCTGAAACTATAGTTATATATTTCAATCTTGAAGCAACCATACCTGCCCATCCACAAATTACAATCAACTCGGTAGAGCTGTTTCGGAGATCGGCAACAGCGCCACCTATCAGGTCCAAAAGTATCCTACCCTTCAAGTGGGAACGAAGAATATACATCCACGAAATTTCATTGAAATCGGTTGAGCAGTTTCGGAGATCGACAACAACGCCACCTATCGGGTCCAAAATTTTATCTTTTAAGACAAAAGAAAAAGAAGAATCATAAAATTTGGCCCAGTAAGAACAATTTCCTGGTTATGTTATTTGTGCCGGAAATCGAATGGAAATGTTACTTACCTATTTGAAATTGATTAAAAACTAATTTGGAGTTTTCATCGAACAATTGTACAGCTAAATGAAATATGAATTACTGAAATGTCAAATTCAAAAAAGTATAGACAACCAACGCCAACTATATTATTACATTTAAATTTAATGTTTGTTGATACAAAATTGATATGCAGGGAAATCTAACTTGTTAATATCTCCCAGCGCCACCTACCGGGTCCAAACTTTCTATTTTTTTAAGTGTTATATGGTGTAAATTTGAGCCAAATCGGTCCGTAAATAAGAATTTTCAAAAAAGCGACCCCAGCGCCCCTATAGGGTCTAAAATAAACAAAAACCATCCGGAGCACCACACAAACATATGGTGTGAATACAAGGGGGGTAGCTTTAGTGGTTCAGCCGCGATGGTCGGTCATACATACGCACGAACGTTTCTATAAATTACAAGATATAACAAAAACATAAAGCAACCATCAAAGAAAAAAAATTAAACTTTTAAAATGTTTTTTTCTTTCCAATGTTGTTGCGTTATACAAATGAATATGAGTGAAATTTACAACAATTTCCTCATTCGTAGTGCGAAATTAAATTTAAATCCACTGTCGATATATTCTTTTTTTATTTAATTTTAATGTCATACTAAAGCTTAAAAAACAAATTATAACGCCTTAAATACGTTTTTAGGCTGGGTTGCTTGGTCGAGCATTCTTTCTGGTTTGCATCTTAAGGAAGTCTATGATACATTTGTAAGCAATATGTGCCACTCATGAGAAAAAGACAATCCCTCAAATTACCTTGGCATAACCAAAAACTAATTAATTGGAAGAATGCTAAAAACAAAGCGTTTAAATTATTTAAAAAGTCAAGATCTGATTTGCACAAGCAACGTTTTAGCCACTTGCGTCGGGAATATGAATTTTTGAATAAATTTTTGTACAAGCAATATGTAATGAACACTGAGTCTCAAATTTCTAAAAATCCTAAACGTTTTTAGACATTTTTAAACAGTAAAAGAAAATTTAGTGGTATTCTGCAAAATATGGAATTCGAAAGTGCTGTTTCTTGTAGCTTGGATCAAACTTGTGAGCTTTTTGCAAAGTTTTTTGAATCAGTTTTTGTTGTTCACACGAATCTTAATCCATTACTTGATAATGATATAAATGATTCTAATGGTTGTTTGGGATCACTCCATCTTTCAATTGATGATGTTCTGCAAGGCACACAAGGTATGAACTTTTCTCAAAGCGCTGGCCCTGACCCTGATTGTATTCCATTTGAAGTTCTTAAACAATGTAATTTGTCCTTGTCTTTTCCTTTAAATATAATTTTCAATTTATCCTTAGCTTCTGGTGTGTTTTTAGATGAATGGAAATATTCATTTACAACACCCATATTAAAAGCCGGATCCCGACAGAAAATTGAAAACTATCGTGGAATATCTAAGCTCTCCGCTATTCCAAAACTTTTTGAGTCGATAGTTACAAAAAAGCTTTATTTTACAATCAAGGAACAAATATCACTGCAACAACATGAATTTGTATCTGGTAGATCCACATTAACTAACTTGACGCTTTTTACGAAATATCTTTTTGATTCTGTTGAGTCGGGATATCAAGTTGATGTAATTTTTACTGATTTCAAGAAAGCTTTTGACACGGTATGTCATGGCATTCTTATAAGCAAACTAAGATCATTTGGCATTCATTCGATGCTACTTAAGTGGTTAACAAGTTACCTCACGAACAGAAAGCAGTATGTAAAGATTGGTTCTTCTCAATCTAGACTAATTGAGGTCTCTTCTGGTGTCCCCCAAGGTAGTCACTTAGGACCTTTACTTTTTAATATATTTATTAATGAGATTCCTTCATTGCTTAATAGCGCTAACTGCTTGATGTATGCCGATGAATAATGATATTTGTGTTGAAAATATTTTTGATTGTGGAAATCTACAAAATGATTTAAACACAATAGTTCAATGGTGTGACCTTAATCGACTTACCTTGAACATAAATAAATGTCATTCTTTTTCTGTGTACCATGCTTTAGTGCCTGTACTTAATGACTATACAATTTTCGGGACCATCCTTTCTCGAAAAACCGAAATTAAAGACCTTGGTGCGATTTTTGGCACGAAACTTGCATTTTCGTTTCACATTGATTATGTTGTCAACAAAGCAAACTCGATGCTTGGATTTCTTAAGCGAACATGTGCTGAATTTTCGAACCCATATGGTCTAAAGTCTGTCTATATGTCTTTAGTACGACCTTATCTTGAATATTGCTCTTTAGTATGGTGTCCTATACTCGTATATGCAAATTCTATAACACGTCTAGAAAGGATACAAAAATCCTTTACAAGATTTGTTATAAGACAAATGAAATGGAACCTTATTATAATGCCCTCTTATCCAACAAGATGTGCCTTGATAGGATTAGATGCTTTAGAAAAAAGGCAAAGTGTTCATTGTATGCTGTTTATTCATGATGATTTCTCTTATCGTATAGTATGTCCTGATTTACTTCAACATTTAAAGTTGTATGCACCAGAAGGAATTCTTCGAACAAGAAAAACATTTTTTTCGAGCCCTAAACATTCTTACAACTACGGCCTTAATGAGCCAATAACGAAGTGTATAAAAAAGTGTAATTCTCTTTGCAATGAAATAGATTTATGTGACGATAGATCGAAATTTAAATTATCCTTATTGAATATAAATATGTCCTAAATGATAATACTACTCAATAATTTAAATATATATATATATATTTTTTTAACTGTTAGAATATTTAATCCTAGTCTGTTAGAGTTAAGCTCGGTAGATGAATAAAGAATAATAATAATAATAAAATGGATAAATATTATTATTATTATTATTATAAATTCTTTATTAATCTAATTTTAATTAATGTAACATTGTGTTGAATTTACATAGACATGACATTTAAAGTCGTCTGTCGGATTAAACATTTCACCAAAATGACAAGAAATATGAACAAAAAAAAAAAAAACAAAAGTCAGAGTAATACTTTTATACATTTATAATTCATACCTAGTTCGATTTTAAGTTTATTTATTTAATGAGAAGAGGTTACACAAAACTAAAGAGGTTGTTTATTTTAACGAGATCATAAGCATTTTAGAAACTGTTGCGGTAAGAGAGAGCATGTTTGCAGTAATGATGTAAAGTTGGCCATCTAACTGGAGCCATTCAAAATGTCATACGCTTCGTCAACGGAGAGCGCGCTTACATTAAAATATAATCTCCGAATTTCCTGAAGTAGTGGGCAAATAGCTAAGAAATGGTAAACATCCTCTCTTTCGTTTCTATTGCAAAGAGTACATCTATCGGAGGCCGAGTTTCTATTTGGTAAAAAATTCAGATTGAGAATTTCAACCCTAGCTCTAAATACAGTTCCTATCACATCCACTGAAAGGTCCCTGGAGAAATAGCTATTTTCCATACGATGTCTTAAATTTTTATATATATTCCTTGAATTGGACGAAGAAGCACGATCTAAGAAATGCAGATACCTTTTCTCATCAACTTTAGCTATCACATCAGCAAATATTTCACTCCATTCCCCGACGTTAGATAAATTCAAATTGAAGTCTACTTCATGGGAAATCGCTAGTTGGTTCCATTCTTTGAACGGAGAAGCATTTGTGCGAAGCAGATACTCCATTATTGTCTTGTGCAAACTATTTCCATTTCTTCGTATAACTCTGGTGATATAATTGGAGTGGGCCTTAAGATTTTGTATGAAAAGCGGAGCGATACCAGACTCAACATGTATCGCGTAAGTAGGGGTACTATTAGGTAATCGAAAAAGACGCTTGAAAAAGAATCGTTGCACTTCCTCAAATTCTTCAAAAGGTAGGTAACCGAACGCCTGTACCCCATAGCACATGCAGGTTTTAACTGTTGCATCGAACACGCGGTATTTGGACGCTACATCTATGTTCTGGTTACCGAAAAATTTTGGCCACATAACACTCAGGGCTGCCTTAGCTTCTGTACTTTTCTCCTTTACATGGTTCGAAAAATTTAAATTACATGTTAGCAGTACTCCCAGATATTTGAATTCTCTGACGACTTCAATGCATTCACCTTGATGAAACCAATTCTCTTCAGCCAATCTTCTTCGACTATGACGTGATTCAAATATCATAATTTTCGTTTTTTGGACATTAATTCCGGATTTTTTTTAAATTTATTGCGAATTTCGATATTATTATTTTATTGGAAACTTTTTTAGTAGAAGGAGAAGAGAAGGAATATTATAAATTTTTTAAAGATTTTTCTATTGATTTTATTCCTGCCACTAGATCTAATGCCCATGGTAGAGCCAGTGGTGTCATTCTTTGTGGTATTAAAAAGAATATAAGAAAATTAGCAAAAAATAAAGTATTTAATGGTAAATTGATATTTGAAATTTTAAATAATCACGAACAATATATCATAGTGCCTCTTTATTTAAGTTTCTCAAATTGGCTGTTTGCAATTCCAATTTTGAGAATATCATGATCATCGGGGATCTTAATGCGAGAATTGGTAATCACCAGAATACATCTATTGGGCAAATCTTTCTGAACACAGGTCTGAACTCCAACCGTTGCTCTAAAGACAGTACAACCAACAGAAACGGAAGGATGCTGAAGGAACTTTTAGAAAACTTTGGACTTCTCGTTATAAATGTAATGTTTGAAGGAGATTCAGAAGGTGAATTCACATTTGTCAGTGGGCAAGGAAGCTCTGTTATTGATATCTGTGCTATAAATGGGAAATGGCTTGACGCAGTACAAAATTTTGAACTGCTCGGTGAAAGCTACTCTGGCCATTTACCTATCTACACTAAAGCAAACTTCAAAGGAGAAGCGCCGCAGGGAAGCTCAGATAATCTCCAAAAACTGAAGTGGATTGAGAACAACTCTGTTTTTTACAGAAAACGTCTTGACCAAAAATGTGTTTTTCTTCCACCACTATCTTCGAGTACACCCGATGTAATTGAGAAAAGCCTTGTGGATGCCATACAATCATCGGTTCCTTTGGGCACTAGACATATCTCGGGCACTGCCAATAAATGGTATGATAATGAATGCCGAAGACTCAGACAGAAATCATTCAGGTGTTTAAAATTATTTCGGCAAACGGATTCAAATTTTTATAGAAATGTTTATATCGCTGTAAATAAACAATATAAAAATGTATGTCTACAAAAGCGCATCAACTACTTTAAAGATCTTGGTAGAAAGCATATTCATTCCAAGAATTCAAAAATGTTCTGGACTAATGTTCGTGAGCTGGCTGGGCGAAGCCGAAATTCTCAAACCATGATCCAGGTAGACGTTCTAGCTTCCCACTTTCATTCGCTACTGACTGCAGATGTGGGTTTTAAGTCTTTCCAATATGCCATTCCTAACTTTACAGTCGGTGAGACTGATCGTCCAATATGTATGTTCGAGCTGGAATCTGTTCTAAGAAAATTGAAAAATAACAAAGCGCCAGGTACTGATGGAGTTCCCATGGAGTTTTATAAAAATGCGACTATGCAATTTAAACAATATCTATTACTTTTTTACAATAAGCTATACAACACTTGTATGGTCCCATATGGCTTCAACACGGCACTAATATTTGATATTTTTAAAAAAGGGAATACTAGCCAAGCAGAAAATTACAGGGGAATTTCAATATTAACTCAATCAGAAAGATTTTTGTCAGTATTCTCTATGAGAGGCTATCAACTTGGGTTGAAGCTAACAGCCGACTTAGCTTGTTCCAAGCGGGTTTCAGGGCCGGTTTTTCTACAATCGATCACATATTTGCAATCACTAGTATCGCCAAGAAGTTCCTCGAGAAAAAGAAAAAGTTGTATGCTTGTTTTGTAGATTTTAAGGCCGCTTTTGATACGGTGAATAGGAATCCCCTAATCTACAAGTTATCCACAATTGGATTATCTAATAAATTTCTATCCATTTATTCAAAACTTGTTTCCTCGACTAGAGCGGCGGTGTATGACGGAGAGGAGATTTCCAACTGGTTTGACACAACAACGGGTGTACCACAAGGGTGTATCTTAAGCCCTATTCTGTTTGCTCTTTACATCGATGACATCTGTAATTATTTGCCCGGTGGAGTACAGTTTGCAGGGATATACATTAAGGTTCTGCTATATGCTGACGATCTTGTTATGGTAACGGATAACCCGAGAACTTTGCAATTACAATTCAACAGGCTCCAAAATTATTGCGACCAATGGGACCTAAAAGTTAATGTCCAAATGGATAAATATTTCAGTTTATCTATGGATGGATCAATAAGTTTCGCCCTGCAACGCAATTTTTATCGAATCTACGAAGTTGATCTAAACAGTGGATAAATAAATAGCGTTGCCAAATGAGGTTGGTGCAAGTGGCCTCATGCAAGGTTTCCACCATCCATCGCAAAATAATTAAATAAATAAATAAAACAATAAGGTGAATATTGTCGAGATGTACAGTACATTGTACAAACTACTGTGTTCAGTAGAACTTATTAGCAAACATTTTGCAAACTCAAACTAGCTGACAAAAACATTGAAGTCACGCAAAAACTGTCACAATACTTTCAAATAGAAATGGGTAAGTTTTCGAATAAATTAAGTCTTTCTACTCAGCGAAAAGGGTTCTGTAACCACGCCTTTGTGGATTTTGACGGAAAATAATTTCGAGTACAGACTTCTATGTGCAAATATTCATAGTTGGAGGTCAAGTCTTTAAAAGTGCTGTCAAATAGTTTCGAGTCTTCTACTCTTTTAAAAAGCGTAAGCCTTCCATGTAGTTATTGGCTATGAATTCATTAATATTTTCAATGGTTTGGAGCTCTATTTTACGACTAGTTTGAGCAATTGTATGGTTAAGCTTAAGAACGTCAATCGGTGCTGGGCTATTTATTGTCAAACTTTAACAGCGCCGCTTAAAACTGACTTAGAGACTTCTCCAAAACCACTGATTACAAAATTTTAGATTCGTTTTTTGCAGCGTTTCTGACGATTTAGCGGTTTTTTTTTTTTTGTATTTTTAATATTATTCTTGTCGCGCTTTTGGTGCGCCTTTTGATGCGTTTTCTCACGCAGTTTCGTAGCTTTTTCTGAGCTAATTTCGCAGGTATTTTGAACGTCTTTTAATGCGTTTTTTGACAATTCTTTTAAAATCGTTGCTTCCGCGTCTTTCGATAAATAACGACGTTTCGGACGTCTTCTTTGGGGCGTTTTTCGATAAGTTTTTCGCTCGATTTTTGACTTGTTTTTTTGGGACGTTTCGGGATACTTTTTTTTGGCCCGTCTTTTGGTAAATTGTCTGGGTCTTTTTTTTACCTGTTTTTCTAACGCTTTTAGGGACACTTTTTGAAACTGTTTTTAAAGTTATTTTTGGTCGATTTTCAAGCAAACTCCAACAAAGTAAAGGACATATAGCTGAATGTAAATTAATCCATTTTCGTTGTGAGTAATAATATTTCATATATAATCTCAATCTTTCAATAATTTGGTTCGCGATGAACGCGTCTAAATATGAGAGACCGCCATATCTCTACAGCAGCTAAATGTTAGAGACCCCCATCTCTCATATTTAGCTGCGTTTTTGCAGAAGACTTAACTTTTGGAAGAGAGCTGCAGACCCCATAATTAATACGACTTCAAAGCAATCATCAGAAAACATCACCCGCCCATCCGAGACGGTACGTGGCCGAATCTTACGATATTCAGAGCCCTAGGGGTTTTACAAAATTTCCAGTGCATGGATGAAACGCAGACAGCTACCAAAACAAAGATGAACTAGTGATATCACCACATCACCTAGACGATTAATCAAAATAAAAAAAACAAGAAACGGAACAAATTACATTTTTCACAAACACTCTTTTAAACAAACTAGGTCCGTACCTAAGCCTAGTTTCCAATAACCATTCTTTTTGTGTGAGTTCATTCATTTTTGAGACGAATTGAAGGTATCTACCATTTTATTGCCTTCCAAGTTGTTTTAATTCATCTTCTATTTCTATTTTCTAGACTTCGGTTAAATTCATAGACTTTGAGGAACGCAAAGTTGATGATCAGTCCCTCTTTAGGATCTAGTACGATAACTCTCGCATAAGTAAATATCAACTTTTCTCAATTGAAAATATTTTGGTAAAGTAAAAAATGCTTTTCAGAAACAACATTTGTTGCGATTGGTCGCCAAACCCCGACAAAGCGATCTTACTTACTTAAGGTGGCGCTACAGTCCGGGGTGGACCTGGGCCTCAACCCACAAGCCTCTCCAGCCAGCACGATTTTTGGCCAGCCGTCTCCAGTTTCGCACGCTAAGTTGGTTAAGGTCCCCTTCCACTTGCGTGCGCCACCTGAGTCGCGGTCTTCCTCTACTGCGCCGTCCCTCGGGTGTGGATTCGAAGATCTTCCGGGCCGGAGCATTGACGTCCATTCGCTCTACATGACCCAGCCACCTCAGTCGTTGGACCTTCACTCTTCTGGCTAGGTCGATGTCGCTGTACAGCCCGTACAGTTCGTCGTTGTGTCTCCTCCTCCATTCACCGTCTATGCAGACGGGACCGAAAATTACTCGAAGAATTATCCTCTCGAAGTAACCAAGAGTAGCCTCATCCGCTTTTGATAGAGTCCATGCCTCTGCACCATAAAGTAGGACTGGGATGATCAAGGTCTTATAAAGGGTCACTTTAGTTGTTCGAGAGAGGGCTTTGCTACTCAATTGCTTTCTTAGCCCAATGAAACAGCGATTGGCAAGAGTTATTCTTCGTTTAATCTCAGCGCTGGTGTCATTGTCTGAAGTCATAGCGGAGCCTAGGTAGACAAAGTCCTTTACCACCTCAAAGTTATATCTGTCTATGGTGACATTTTGGCCAAGACGTCGGTGTTGGTTGTCCTTTCTTGATGACAGCATATACTTTGTCTTGCCCTCATTGACCGCCAAACCCATCTTTGCCGCTTCCGTCTCAATGCTCACGAACGCGTCAGTGACATCACGCTTCGATCTGCCGATTATGTCGATGTCGTCGGCGTAAGCGAGTAGGTGGACGGACTTATAGAAGATAGTGCCTCTGGTGTTAGCGTTTGAGTTTTGCACTATTCTTTCAAGAACGATGTTAAAGAAGTCACATGACAGCGCATCGCCTTGTCTAAATCCTTTTTTGACATCGAAGGTCTTGGTGAGTTCTTTACCGACCTTAATGGAGCAGCGTGCATTCTCCATTGTCATCCTGCACAAACGGACGAGTTTGGCAGGGATGCCAAAACTAGACATTGCTCTATATAGCTCGTCCCTATAAATGCTGTCATAGGCGGCCTTAAAATCGATAAAAAGGTGGTGGGTATCGATTTGGACTTCCTGGGTTTTCTACAAGATCTGCCGCAGTGTGAATATTTGGTCAATGGTAGACTTTCCTGGCCTGAAGCCACACTGATAGGATCAGATTGTTGACGAAAGGCTTCAGGCGTTCACACAACACGGCAGATAAGATCTTGTAGGCGATGTTAAGAATACTTATACCTCTGTAGTTGGCGCAGTTCAGAGGATCTCCTTTCTTGAGGATCGGGCAAACAATGCTGAGGTTCCATTCATCGGGCATACTTTCCTCCGACCATATTTTACAGATGAGTTGGTGCATGCTCCTACCCAAGTCATCGCCTGCCGCTTTGAATAGCTCGGCGGCTAGGCCATCTGCTCCAGCGGCTTTGTTGGACTTCAGCTTAGATATGGCTATCTTCACCTCGTCCAGGTCGGGTGGACGGAATTGTTGGTCTTCATCGTCCAGGTTGAATGGTTCATTCTGCCTGACAGCGGGATTTTGTTCGTCATCGCCGTTAAACAGTCTGCAGAAGTAGTTCTTCCATACCCTCAGCATCGACTGCGATTCTACTACGATGTTCCCTTGTTCGTCCTTGCAGGCTTCGGTTCGGGCTCTGTATCCTTGGGAAGTTCTTTTAACCCTTTGATAAAACTTCCGAATCTCATTCCTGCAGTAGCATCTCTCAATTTCCTCGATCGCGCGCTTCTCATGCTCTTTCTTTTTCCTCCTCAGAAGCCGGTGTTCGTCTCTTCTCTTCTGCGCGTAGAGCTCACGGGCAGCTCTTGTCCTCCTTTGCAGCGCCGCTTTGTATGCCTCTTGTTTCGCTGCATGTGCTTGCCGGCATTCGTCGTCGAACCAGGGGTTTCTTTGCGGTGGTCGGGTGAAACCCAGCACATCAGAGGCGGCGTCTCTAATGGCTATTTGGCAATGGTGCCACTGGTCTTCAATACTTGATGCTGGCTTCATAGGACATCTTGAGAGATTGAGAGAGACTCGATCGGAAAAGGCTCTGGAGATATCTTGCGATTGCAGCCGTCCGACGTCAAACTTCCTCACAGTATTTACTTGTCTTGGCGGTGTTCGGGATATCCGCAGTCGTACCTTGGCTACAACAAGGTAGTGGTCCGAGTCAATGTTGGCCCCTCTTAACGTTCGGACATCCATAATACTGGAGGAGTGCCTTGGGTCGATCGCAATGTGGTCAATCTGGTTGACGGTTGATTGGTCCGGAGATCTCCATGTGCCTTTGTGAATATCGAGATGCGGGAACCGCGTACTTGCTACGACAACATTTCGCCCCGCCGCGAAGTCGATCAGCCTAAACCCGTTATCGGAGGTGGTGTCGTGTAGGCTGTACCTTCCGACAGTACTACCAAAGATCGCCTCTCTCCCTATCTTTGCATTGAAATCACCTAGGACAATTTTAATGTCATAGTTAGGGCATTGCTCATACGTCTTGTCTAAGAGCTCGTAGAACCTCTCTTTGGTGTCGTCGTCTTTCTCCTCCGTGGGGGCATGGGCGCATATTAGGCTTATGTTGGCAAATTTAGCCTTGATGCGGATTGTCGTAAGGCGCTCGTTCACACAGCTGAAACTTAAGACTTCTTGCCTGAGTCTACCGCCAACGACGAATCCACAACCAAATAGGCGCTGTTTTTGTTGTCGATAGCAGTCGCCATAGTAGATATCGCAATAGTTCATCCTCTTCTTGCCCGGTCCATCCCATCGCACTTCTTGGATGGCGGTTAGATCTGCTTTATTGTGGTTCAGGGTCTCCGATAGTTGTTCGGCTGCACGCGGTCTGTTACAAACAAAGCGATCTATACTAGATAAATATACAGGATATAACTGATTGAGATGTGCCGGGTATTAACCAAAAGCTAGGAAGCTTTTTCAAATACACAAGTCTCGTTTTTTACCTAAAGAATTGTCCACAAATTATTTCTCAACTTGTGAAAAGAAAATCGTTCTGCATACAAGACTTTATACAGAAGACAGAACCTTGGGTCAGATTCTGTAAGGCGAAAACTTTGAAACGTTTCGGTGCCCACGAACGATTTGTTATAAGTTGCAAAAGTAAATCGTTCGTGCACACGATTCACCCTACAGAATGCCGACCCAGTAAATACTTTTTACGCTTCATGCTACGTTTCCACCGGAGGTTAACGGTGAGATTTACAAAAATTTCCGTAAATCCCGAATAAATCTCGGGCTTTATCATACAAAAGTTAGTCTCATAAAAGGGAGATTCGAAATAAATCTCTATTATCAACGAGGTTTGCATTTACAGTCCGTTTTGTAAACACACTTTTCACAGCTCGAGACGAGATGTCAAAAATACAAAGCAAATTCTGTCAAATGCAGTGACAGAAATGACAAATAAGACGTCAAAAATGGAAAAATGTCTCTCTTTTCCTCTCTCGAATGGACAGAGCCTGAGACAATACGTCGAGCGTCGAGGTAATCTGCTTCTATTTGGTGGAAACACTTCAGGATTAGTTTAAACTCTCTTGTACTTAATCTCGGGATTTATGTCCGGTGGAAACGTAGCATTATTGTCATTAAAATTCACTCTAGTACATTTTTTGTCTACGCTTCGCTTCGTTGTAGTAGCCAAGACAGCGGCCAACTGGCTCTTCGTCACCGTAGCCATGACATGTTTAGCATTTCCAACCACCAATTTTCCAGCAGTTTAAACACAAACCCAGGTGGATATTTCGAAATATTGAATTCGCTTCATAAATTACCTATTGTGGCTATAAGGTGAGCCAATGCGAATGCGGATTTAAAAGATAAATAAATATATTCCTTTGTAAAGATAAAAGATTTAACAAGCTTTAAATCTGAGTGGTGGACACGACTAGTTTAAGTTCAAATGAAAGGAACTCATAAACTAGCGACAATTGAATTTACGGAAGCTCACAGTTGCAAAATTTGTATGCAAATGGCTGGTATGGCCACTGTGAACTACTAAAGTTTAGAGTCGAAGCTAAAAATGTTTATTTGGTAAGGCCCAATGTGGCCTACGAAAAACGTCAGAAAAAGCAACAGAATTTCCCTAGAGCTTGTATCATTAGCATTATTCCCATTCAAAAAGAAGTGAATTTTTTGTGAAACTCAATTATTAGATGCAAATGGAAGCACAGAACTTTTATGTCAAAAAAGCCGTCCTTATGATAAAACAACGACTTACCAAATTCAACTATAATACGCTCAGAAATTTACCCCAACCTAGAGTGCCATTTTTGCTTTGTTATTGTTAAAAAAAAAAAAACGATTACATGTTCGATAGTAAAAACCAGAGACAATACTGAGACCCCCAACTTCGGCCGATTTCCCCGTTACCTTGCCTACAAGCAATACTTGTACGTAGTGTACACAATTTAGTGCGCTAGTATTGATACATAGAAATTCGTATTGACAAATGTCACGAAACTTCAACACACCAACACACCCTCAAAAAATATCAACAACCTCCGGTGACATCCGGTGTCGGAAAGATTTATGAAAATTGATCACTGCAGAATGGTTGTAGGAAAATAAAAACATTTTTAGCAAAATTAGCATCAGAAAAATGTAGGTACACATAAAATCAAAAATATTCAAAAGTGGAAAATACACAACAATGTTTATCCTAATATTTTTCTAGTATATAAAACAACTCATTTAGATAGTATTTTTAACCAAACAAAATATATTAATCGTATTTTAAAAATGTATAATAGCCAACCAATAGCATTCAGTTATCTTAAAATGTGGTATTCTCGAACTCTATCACATTCCCCCATGGTTGGTAGCGGTTGGCAGCATTGATTATGTTTTTTGTATGTTTTTACATGTCACACGGATTCTTAATTGACATAACACCGATAGGAAAACAAAATGGCGAATTTGAAAAAAAAAAATGAGGGGGCCAGCGGCATGAGGATTGTGAGTTGGGGGTCTCTGGTAAAAACGACCGAGGTTAAATGCAAAAAGCATACTTTGTCAGTTGTTATCAACCAAGTTTCTGGATTAATATCAACCAAACAGAAAAAAAAAGTTGGTTAAATTCTACAGAGTTAGTTTGTTATTTTCGAACGTGAAAATTTGGAGGGAAAGTTGATGAACCTGTTATTTTAAGTTGACGCGGTAATTTGTGTAAATATTTTATCCATCGGCTTTTTTGGTCATAGGCGTTTGAATGAAACTAAATTAATATTTTGAGAAGTCAAACTGCTTAGGCAAAAGAGGTAATAATAGGATTTTGTTTATACAACGATTAAAACAAAAGAAGAACTAAATATAATGAACACATTTTGAGTGTAACACTTCAATTGAAGTTTAGTCTAATATTTATCTTTAATCCACTAAGGGAGATATATTCCCAGGATTACTTGGTTACTTAGTAGATAGTTTATAATCGAAAGTTGTTTGAATTTAAAGAACTAATTTGTCTGCGTGACTCTAGGTTAACAAAATATTAACCCAAGCATATTTTAAAAAAGAAACGTCTGATGGGAGCGCGTATCGATTAGCTAGCTTGTTGAATGAGTCGAAGTGAAAACGTAAAAAGACAGTTTTGGAAAAGAAAATCGGCCCTAGCGAGGTATCCGTCGGAACGAAACATTTTCCGATTTTATGCGATTCGGAGGATTTTTGCTGCGAGGTATTCTTCGAAACAACTGTTCGGAGAATTTTTCCGACATTTTGTAACGCATATCGGCGAATTACGTTGAAGTGCGATGAAGTGCATTTTTTTTGTAAATTTTTTGACAGCTGGGTTCCGATATCCTCCGACAGAAATTAGTTGCGGAGTTTGTTTACGAATTGGAGTGCAGTGCGGTGCGCCATCGCAATTGTTTATTTCTCTTCCGAAGTCGGACACCTCGAATGCAATTGGAGCCTCCGAAGGAGTATGCGTTGCGGAGAATTTTCCGTTCCGATGGATACCTCGGTAGGGCCGAATATCGTGCAACAAAACAACCAGAAAAGAAGGACCGATCAAGTTTGAAACACAACAAATCTAAGTCCGCCCAATCGAAAAAGAAAATCAGGTTCAAATCCATGATTTCAAGTGCTCCTGCTCCACACTGAAAGCCTACGCAACTACAAGGTAACACCGCTTAATCGAGGACGCAGCCAACAGCTTGCCTTGAACTTGCATGGTCTCACATGACTGGGATATGAACATTGGGTCGTATGAATAAAACCTAGCATTTGCTTTGAACAAAAGGTAGTAGCAGAGTAAAATCACTTAGCAATTGCTCTGAATAAAAACCTTCTTCGAAAATTCGAACATAGTTCAATGTACGTGTACTTGCATTAGTTCCTGTCACACCTGACCAGTAAATTTGAATTTTCCTTGATATTGTAACGACATGAAATCTAAAGCTGCAATTGCACCTGAAAATTTGATTTTACAAGCAAAACAATAACAAATTCAGTCACGTTTTACTCGATCACGGATGCGGTAATTCAACCCCAGTTTAGTGAATCACACTTTAGTCACATCACAACTCTGTCGACAAATATGTTTTCCAAAATTTTTTTTATTATTATTAATTACATAAATACTTAATTTTCAACTGAAAAGGCAATAAAAAAAAAATAATAAAAAGAAGAACTATATTTAACAAAATATTCAAGCGCTCAACTCAAGTAAGTATACAGTCCACCAGTTATCGAAACAATAGGATTGTTGGAAATATTTGCTGACACACTATACCCAATTAGTTAAGGGAGAACTATGAATTGCCGAGTGGTTTTTGAAGTGTCAACTTCCGAATCTTCTATATCTTAATATATAAAAACGTTCGTGCGTATGTATGACCGACGATAACGGCTGAACCACTGAAGCTATCCCCCTTATATTCACACCATATGTTTGTGTGGTGCTCCGGATGGTTTATGTTTATTTTAGACCCTATAGGGGGCGCTGGGGTCGCTTTTTTGAAAATTCTTATTTATGGACCGATTTGGCTCAAATTTACACCATATAACACTTAAAAAAAAATAGAAAGCTTTTGCCAGAATTTGGACCCGATAGGTGGCGCTGGGAGATATTTACGAAAAGTTAGATTTCCCTGCATATCAATATTGTACAAACAACATTAAATTTAATTTTAATAATATATTTGGCGTTGGTTGTCCAAACCTTTTTGAATTTGACATTTTAGTAATTTATATTTCATTTAGCTGTACAATTCTTCGACGAAAACTCCAAATTAGTTTTTAATCAATTTGAAATAGGTAAATAACATTTCCATTCGATTTCCGGCACAAATAACATAACCAAGGAAAATGTTCTTACTGGCCAAATTGTATAATTCTTCCTTTGTTTTGTTCGAATTGGTGTATTTCAGGCAGTCTTAAAAGATCAAATTTTGGACCCGATAGGTGGCGCTGTCGTCGATTTCAATGAAATTTTGTGGATGTGTACGGTTAATTCCAGCTTGAAAGATAGGATACTTTTCGACCCGATAGGTGGCGGTGTTGTCGTTTTCCGAAACAATTTTATTGAGACGATTGAAATATTGGGATGGGTATGGTTGCTTAAAGTTTGACAGAGAGGATAGTTATGGACCCTATTGTTGGTACTTTACAACAAACAGGCGGGATAGGAAAACGGGTTGCGGCACTTCTCATTCAAAAATAAAACCAAACGCTAGGAAGGACATACTATGCTACGCTTTGTCGTGAAAACAAAACTTTATGGGGATTAGTTGAATTTTTTAATTCTTTGGATATTCCGGGCAGTTATAATTTTGCTGCGCAACGTCAATGCACCGAAAATTTGTAACGGAACGCGTTTGATTTGATGGTGAAAGATCAAATCAAATGCCATCCAAGCGACGGTTTCGAGGGGAAATTTTAAAGGCAAACATTCTCATTGCTCGGATTCCCCTTATTCAGAACGATTTGCCATTCGTATTTAAGCGTCTTGAATTTTCCGTGCGTCTCCTTTTCAATCTCAGAGATGGTAACACCTACCACACAATTTTTCGTATGAGGGAACTCGAGAACGGAACTTCCGATTTGAGAAAAGAGTGTTGGATACTCTTTGGATTTGAGCTAGCTATCTTTTCTTTGTTGTGTTTGTCTACGCCTAAGGAAGGTTCATACGACGAAAAAAATGGAAAATTCGAAAGGGAAATTGGAGAATTGTAGAAATTTATTTTCCATATATTTTGTACGGGGAGTGTTATTTTGAATTTTTTTTTTTTGGACTTGATCGTAGTATATACAGTGAGACCGCATTTTTCAAAAGATATTTTTGATCAAAAAAATGTATTTCTGGTGGAATAGTGAATGCTCCAAATTCAAATTATTTCCGTCGAAAAGTCAATATTGGGCGGGACGAAGTTCGCCGGGCACGCTAGTATATATATATATATAGATTTCGAGAGATATTCGAATCAGACCACCATTGTCGGGTCTCTTTTCGTCTCTCTACCACTATAAATCTTACCCAGAGAGACTTTCTGGATTTCTCCAGAGTTCTTCCCTGAGCTCAATTCCTAGTGTTAACGCTAGCATCTGTTTATGGGAGATCTATTTCATCGACTGGGTCTCGACCCAATGATGTCCCAAGATCCTCATTCTTTTGCCAGCCAACGCTGGACATTGACACAGTATATGTGCCGCTGTCTCAGGTTCCTCCAGGCATAGTTTACAGGTATCATCCTCTCTAAGGCCCATCTTCCTTAAGTGATACCCGAAATTACCATGTCCTGTTAACAAAGCCACCACCCATTTCAATGTTCTTCGACTCATGCTTAGAACCCTTCTTTGAGTGGAGCAGGGCGGCCACTTAATTGCCATTTTAGCCTGTCTACATTGTTCCGCGGTTGACCACCTTCTCCTTTTTTTCTTTTCTGATTCCTTTTCCAATTGAAGAGAATGGTTCTGGTCCCAGCAACTTTTTAGTGGACCCCTGTTTTGCAAGGGAGTCCGCCTTTTCGTTGCCTTCGATCCCTATGTGTCCTCGTACCCAAGTCAGTGTTACTTCATTTTTAGATGAACACTTATTGAGCTAAAGTACACATTCCAGTGCCAATGATGTTGTGATGTTTGTTTGTTCCATGCATCTGATCACCGCCTGATTGTCCAGTGCTATAAGGATATTCCTTCCCTCCACCTGACTCTCAAGCAAGTAGTCCAACGCATGCAGCAATGCAATCATCTCAGCCTGGTATACAGAAGTGTAATTCCCGATGCTAACGTGACGGGCTAGTTCCAGCTCTGCTGAATAGATACCGGCACTCGCTCCGTCATCCATCATGGATCCATCTGTGAAAATCACTATTTTACCACTCCTTTTTTCTGGAAGTAGTCCGTTCTCAATACGAGTTTTGTGATTCCATTCCATAATACGCACCCTTGCTATCCCATCCATAGGCATGTTCAGCTCCCTAATCTCGTTTTTGACAAGTTCCAGGATCTTCCTATGTCCATTGATGGCACCACGATTGTGCCATTTCGCATCTCGATGCAAACGAAGTGCCGCTAGGGCCGCTGTTTTCTTAATAAATAAGTCTAGCGGTAAGATCCCGAGGATCACTTCCAATGCGCATGTTGGTGTTGTCCTTATTGCACCTGTAACTCCTATACATGCTAAACGTTGGACCCTATCCAGGTGCTTCCTCACAATTTTCTGGGAGGCTCTCGCCGACCATACAACCAAGGCGTAGGTAATAATGGGTCTAGTTATCATCGTATACATCCAGTATGCTGACCTAGGCGAGAGGCCCCACCTCTGTCCACATACACATACACGTTTGCACTGATGTAGTACCCTTTTTGCCTTCCTAACCTCCTCCTCAACATGGTAGTTCCAAGTAAGTCTAGTATCTAAATAGACTCCGAGATACTTAACCTTCTTGGCCATTTTTAGTTCCGATCCGAAAAGTGTTATGGGTCGGAATTCCAGATTTTTCATCTTCCTCGTGAAGATTATTTGATCAGTTTTCTCCGCATTAATGGAAAGCCCTTGTTCCAGACACCACCGTTCCACCACTTTGAGCCTATTCCTCATGATATCTGCGGTGACATCTATGAAACTGCCTCTGGCCATTATTGCTATGTCGTCGGCATATCCCACTATGTGAATGCCAGTTGCCTCAAGTCTGTCGAGAAGAGAGTCCACAGTGATATTCCACAGTGTAGGTGGGAGAACAACTTCTTGTGGGCAACCTCTGCTAACCCTTCCTCTGAGTTTTGAGGTTCCCGTCTAAATGTTTATCGCCCTTGCATTCAACATATTGTTCACCCATCTTACCGCCAATGGGTTAACCCTACGTTTTTCCAAGGCTTGTTTCAGACTTTCAAAGCATATCTTATCGAAGGCACCTTCAATGTCCATTATGGTGGTCATCGCAATGCCCCCGGTACTTAGCTCTTCTTCTGCAACGCGTACTACTTGATGTAGCGCTGTTTCTGTAGACATGCCTTCCCTGTAGGCATGCTGTCTACTATTTAAAGGACACATCTTAAGCGCAGTACCTACTCTCCATATAGTCCACCACCACCCTTTCCATTATTTTCAACAGAAAGGATGTTAGGCTAACTAGTCTGAAGGCCTTTGCCTCGGTGTAATCCTTTTTTCCCCGGCTTTGGAAGGAAGACCACATTTGTATATTTCTATATAATACCTACCTTCGAAGTGATTCTTTCTAAACATGTGTGTCTGAAAAAAAAAATATTAGCCAAATAAACACAAAACAAGTTCTGCTTTTCTCATAAGTA
This sequence comes from Cheilosia urbana, assembly GCA_946477585.1. NCBI lineage: Eukaryota > Metazoa > Arthropoda > Insecta > Diptera > Syrphidae > Cheilosia > Cheilosia urbana. The sequence goes on along the minus strand of OX297854.1, from coordinate 89,532,937 downwards.
TTTTTTTGCTTTTCCTGTGCAAACGAAATTTAACTTAAAAAAAAATATTTAGCAAAAGGCCTGAGTCAGCTAAATAACAGACTTGTAATATCGTAGCAATTGCCAAGTTATTCATACCGATCTGAGTAGTGTAAGCTTTTTTTTTCTTTTTTTTTATTCATATGAAACGTAGCAAATGCTTAGATTTTGACATTTCGTTCGAGTTAAAGCATTTGCTACGTTTTATTCATTCCACCCATTGAAACAGTCCCAAGAAATTGGCGCATTTGTCTCGAATCAAAAGAAATTAAACTGAAAGAAAATTTAGTATTGAACCCTCATAGCTCGAAAGCAGGAGTAAAGCCCAAAGCTTAAACTACATGGAAACAAAAGTGGGAAAAAGTACAAAAAATGTAAAATATCGAAACTCATCGAAAACACACACATATTTATATGACATATTCGCATACCAAGCCGGCAAGTCTACCGAAACTGCCATACACAGCCTCACAACGACGATTGAAAAGGCTCTGGCAGCAAAGGAAACGGCTCTTTGTGCCTTCATAGACATCCAGGGAGCGTTCGACAATACCTCCTTCGATGCCATAAAGAAAGCTATGATAAGGAAAGGCATTGCCCCACTAATCATAAAATGGGTTCTAAACATGTTAGAAAGCAGAATTGTTAATCTGGAGTCTGGAGGCTCACAAAAAACTGTTAAGGCCACTAGGGGCTGTCCTCAAGGTGGATTACTTTCTCCCCTTCTGTGGACTTTAGTCATAGATAAACTCCTATTCCACCTCACACAATCGGGGTATATAATACAAGGTTATGTAGATGATGTAGTAATCACTGTTAGGGGCAAACATGACTCCACGATATCGGAGATCATGCAAGGAGCCCTAAACTTAACCTATAGATGGTGTCAGAACAAAGGATTGACCATAAATCCCTCAAAAACAGTCATGATACCATTCTCAAGAAAGAGAAAACTAGAATTGAAACCGATCAAGCTAAATAACGAAGTTATTGACTTATCAGGGGAGGTAAAATATCTGGGAGTAATCCTGGACAAGACTCTCACCTGGAACTCACACCTTGATCAAGTCACCAAGAAGGCGACAAAGGCAATTTATATGTGCCAGCGTCTTCACGGCAAAACCTGGGGCTTAAAACCAAAAATGATCTACTGGTCATACAACACGATCATCAAACCAATGATCACCTATGCAGCGATATCATGGTGGCCAAAAGCCGAACAATTAACGGCCCAGAAATAACTAAACAAGATATATCGCTTAGCATGTGTTGGTATAACGGGGGCAATGAAAACTTGTCCACCTGCAGCCATAGGGGCAATGCTCAGCCTTCTGCCTTTACATATTTCTGTAAAGAAGAAAGCGAGTCTCGGTGCCCTTAGGCTTCCTGATATATCAAATCTTAAAGCAGGAAATCTGACAGGACACCTTCGAGTATTACAAATGCTTCAAGATGATCCATGACCATGCTTAAAAGACTTCGCTTCTCCAGAAAATTTAAGATAGTCATATCTGACAGGAATACCTGGAGAACCAACCAATTCGTAACACGACCAGGATCACAAATCTGGTACCCCGACGGTTCAAAGATGGAAGATGAAGCCACCGGTGCTGGGGTCTATGGGCCTAGGTTCCAAAGAGCCGTAGCACTAGGAAAATCACCAGACATCTTTCAAGCGGAGGTACACGCCATAGAGATATGTGTCCGGGAATGCTTACGGAGGCGCACTAAAGGTGCCCATATCTACATCCTCTCAGACAGCTAGGCAGCCCTTAAGGCCCTAAGATCGTTTTCGATCAGATCAAAGCTAGTCTGGGAATGTTTCAATCTCCTCGAAGAACTGGCAAAGGACAACACAGTCACTGTTGCTTGGATACCAGGCCATGAGGGATTTGAGGGCAACGAACGAGCAGATTGTCTGGCTAGAAGAGGTGCATCACGCCTACTCACCAGTCCTGAACCCTACTTCGGGTTACCTTTGAGTTACATACACTCAAAATTCAGGAAATGGGAAGATGATCACCTTGCCGAATACTGGACGGAATCAAAGGGACCGAGGCAGGCAAAAAGAAGCCCAGCTCGTAGTAAAGCAAAAAAGTTACTTGAGCTAAGCAAAGAAGATCTAAGGATCCTAACAGGTTATCTTACTGGCCACTGGCCACTAAGATATCATCTCAAAAAAATTGGACTTTCCGACGATGACTTCTGTCGACTCTGCGGAGAAGAGGAGAAGACAACGGAACACATACTCTGCGAATGTCCTGCTGTGGCAAGGGGCAGAGCGATCCATATGCAAAGGGCGATTTTAAGTCCTGCAGATATTGGAAACATGGAACCAAGAAGGGTGCTGAGGTTTATAAAGAGCCTCACAAGCTCCCTGGGTTAAATAATAAAGGCCAACAAAATAGATCTCTTCTGGTCGCAGTGTATAGGGCCTAGCACTTACAATACAATTACAATACAATGACATATATGAGAAAGTTTGAACTATGAAAGCTCAGAGCTTTTTTAGTTTGCATTTAAAATTTCCAGAAGAAATAATAAAGAAATTTGGCCAAATGAAGTCCAAAAATAAGTTTTCCTTGCGAAACTGACGAGAATTATGCGATGAAAACGTGATCTAGTGGAAAGTCAGGACAAATTCTTTGAATGTAATTGTTTCTAGAGCTTTGCAAAGATAAGAATGCTGGAGTGAAAGCTGGAATATGCTCGAGCTTTGAACGACTATAAAAATCTAGAAATTGAGAAAAAAAACGTTTGTTTCGATGTAGTTCAGTCTTATGAACACAGACGTGAGGTGACAAAAAGTCAGAATAATAATATCAATCATCCTCTGAGTAGCCGCGTAATGAGATGCTTGCATCAAGTTGGAATCGGTGACTTAGACCACGAAATTCCTTATCCGAATTCCATAACCGATCACAATGCATTTTGTTCTATAAAACTGATCCCAGAACAGATCCTTGAGGAACTCCTCGCAGAGTTTTACTCTTCCACGTCCGTTTTGTAGCAGAAGGTTCCTTCTTTGAAGTAGCTGCTTACAATTCGATGTATGTAGCGCGGGTTTTTCAACGCTCTGCCACACAAATTAGGTAAGTTGGAGCGTGTTACTACCTCAAACAGAAAACAATCAAGAACCAAATTTTGAAGGCATCTTCTCCGGCTGGCAACTTTCTATGGTAGTCCCTAAATTTAAATTGAACAAACGGAATGGCATAGCACTTCTAGGCTATAGGAATGCTGATCAGAAAGATAAATCCTTCGAAACTAGATATAACCACGAACTCTATGAGGTGCCCAAGAAGTAAAAAAAACCTCGACGAAGCTGTTATCAAAAAATGTTAAATAAATTTATATGAAAGAGAATGTTTCAATCTCGTCAGATTCGACTTGTTTTTGAGACGCCAATAGAAGGCGGTCCTAAAACTGGCCGAGCAGAAAAAGTCCTTTCCACCGTTCTGCATGTCATCTTTGATCCGAACTTCGGACGGTCCTACTGTTCCTTACGTCCCTGAACTGAACAAATTGAATCGATGTCCGAGTGTGATCTTGTTATAAGGGCACAACAACTGTCAGCATTGTTCGAAATCTATACTAGGCATCCACCAGATCGTTCCACTCTCTCTCGTTCGCACTCCTTAAACCAAACAATCAACTGGCCCATAAGCCAGCAGAGCATTCCTCTAATCATTACCGCAAATCTTAATGTTTCATCGGATTGTTTCGTGGTCGGCGCGTTGCATATCCCGATCCCGACATGTATTCCCCCCAAAAACAAAAAAAGGGAAACAAAACTGCAAGTCCACCGTGAAACCGTGGCCATATTCCTGGAACGAATTCTGCACGAACATTGGTGGGTTATTGGCATTGTTGTGTTGCTATCCCTGCCCGTCGTTCTATACCTGATGTGGAACAAGTGGAGCAGTGGTTCAGTGCCGCGGTGGCGCCACTTTATACTTCGCCTGTCGTATAAATCAAGACCACCTACAAAAGAAGACAACAACGACAACGAAGAAGACGACGCACACTCCGCAGTGCATGGCATGCTCTGCTCATCCTCAATCGCACTGTCTATACACACTCGCAGCAAAAATGCTAAATGTCAGCGTGCAGCTCTAAAAGTTGTCATTTCTTCACCTCACAAATTTTCGGTAGTCGCCGAGATCTCTCGATCTAAACAGCGTCAGCCTGCAGCTTGTTATTAAATTCTGTTTATCTCTGTCCCACTCGGCGTTCGCTGATGGAAACATTTGTTGATGTTGCACGTATAACAAAATGTTACATGTGATATGGCAGGAGCGCGCACATTTATGTTCGACACGGTCACGTGAAGCTTATCTGATAGAAGACCGAAACGATGTCAGCATGGTCAAGCTATAAAGAGGCTGACCAGACGCCAGCGCGACCGAGGTGTGGACGAAATGAAGATGCTGAAATGCGAATGTCTCATTCTGGTGGGGAACTTTGACCGAACAGTCATTATGACACAACGCGCAAAGAAATCCATTGGATCTGTTAAATTAGAGGGAACGGAGCGCAAAGTAGGTCTGTCGACAGAGGAAAACAAGCCAAAACCTTCCGTTTTCCTTTTAAAACAGACGACAAGAAAGGAATGTTCGTCGTCGTTCCTTTTCCCTCGGTTAATTGTGCATTTGAAACAATGGCTGGAGGAAGACGGTTTTTTGTTTTTTGCTCGTGGCCAACGGATGGCATTTGCGATTTTCTGCTCTAGAAAATTGTCACAGAAGGTATAATACGAGTGTGTGTTCCGTTGAGGGGAGGGTCCGGTCAGTAGCGACAATATGTGGGCATGAGAAATTTCGGCCTCGAATGAGGTTGTTGGTGGTTTGGGCGATGGGAGGAAGAAATCTTGCAGAAGGTAGACACCGCAAGGGAAAGTGTGCTGTGGATTTTGTACATAGTTGGTAAAAGTTGCACGAAATTAAATAGGAAATATGGGCTTTCCTTTACAGAGAGAAAATGCCAATCTGACATAGAAACTCTTCTATTCTTTCACTGGGTTTCATTAACCGATGGACCCGCATGGCTTCACAAAGAATGCCGGCAAACAGGTGTCGCCAATCCAGATGTGTTTGAGGTGGCCGGCATATATGGACGGAACTGCTTTTTATATCGAGAGCAAGACTAACTTTTAAAAGAGGAGGGAAGATCATCGGCTTCTATGAGAAAAAACAACAAGAACCACAAAACGAGGGGACTGATGTTCGCGCAACAGGCAGAGGCTACACCTTCTTAACAGAAGCCGGCAAACATGAAGCGAAGTTCAGGAAGTCCAGTAAACCATTCAACAGATGTCCAATTGCAGGCTGGCATTTTAAGACTAAGCATCAGTTCTTAAGTAGACGCAGTGGCTTAGTGGTTTGTGTCTTGGACTACTGAGGTTCGATTGCCGACAAAAAACTAAAATTCCATCTTAGCGTTTTTTGTTCAATCGTCTGACAAACATCCGAGAGTATACAACTGTCGTGAAAGAGCTTTCCAATTAGCCGTTTGGACTCGGCATAAAATTGTAGATCCCTTACATTCGTCCTAAAAATGAAAAACGCCGTGAAAATCATCTGCATACGTTTGGAAAGAGGTTTTTGATACAGTTTGAGGAAGTTCATTTACGGGGAAAATAAAATGGGTCCTAGACTTCAGTCTTGTGGAACGTCTCTGCGGGTAGGAGGGGAACTAGAAAGAATTCAGCTCACCATTATTACAGCTTGCTTTTTGTATGAAGATATGAATTTGCCAATCGAGTGAGGGAAAACGAAAAGTACCACAACCTTGATAGCTTTTTAAAAAAAGGTTTCACCACTTTTTTTTGCATTATTTGCCTCGGAAATTCCTAGCAAAATTTGCATCGAAGTGCAGAGTTCTATAGGCCTTATTGATCTAATACGGAAACCGGAAAGTTTACTAAAAAAGGCACATAACTTAACATAACACGTAAATAACAATTAAAATTCAATCACGTCTTAACCGAAATGGCGGCCAAGAAAAAAGGACATGGAACATAAAAAGCTAAACAGTTTTTTTTTTTTTTTTTCAAAAGGAAAGTAAATGCTGTGATCTTAGTGAGTCTTTGATATACATTAGAAAAGAGTGGGTCGAAATGCTGCTTTGCAAAATTCTGTCTGCTCACACAAAAATGCTGATTTACGAAATTCAGATTTTTTTAGTTCTGCTCTAAAAAATTCGGCTTTAAAATTCAAAGCAATAAAATTCTGTTTTTTTTTTTTGTTTCCAACTATGTAGGTAATAGAGAGACATATCAACAACAAAAATAAAATAGACATTAAAAAAAAACAGTTTTAAATTAAAAAAAAAAAAAACTTAAAAATTTTAATTAAAAGAAAATTAAATTTAAATTAAAAAGAAACAATAAAAATTAGATTAAATACTGAAAACGGGGAACTCCCACCAGAGTTACAAAAAAAAACAAAATTCTGTCTTTACACACAAAAAGTCGATTTTCAAAATTCTACTTGTTCACAGGTAGACGAACAAGTGGACAAAAAAAAAAACAAACGCGAAGTAAAGTTGTATAACACTACAACAAGCGGAAAAGTGAAAATAACAAGCCGTGTCACTTATTTTTTTCCGTAACGACTTATTTGATTTTAATTTTTAATATTATTAAAACAAATTAATTCTTTATTTAACAAAAGGGGAAACAAAATTTAAGAAACAAATAATATTACTATTAGTTAGTTAGAAAAGAAATTATGAAAAAATACATTTTGGCAACTCTGGCTGAGGTTGTTTTATCTTGATTATTATATATATTACCTTCACGTGAATTTCACGTACAAGAAAACGAATGGCTTGCCAATTTTTCTTAACTTGGCCCGAATACCATTTGCAAATGAGGCGAAATACCTGGGAATGACACTCGACGCAAAGCTGAAATGGAATTCGCACGTGAAAATGAAACGTAAAGAACTCGATATCAAATATAGAGAAATGTACTGTTTACTCGGAAAACATTCCCAGCTCAGAACCGAAAACAAACTGCTTCTATACAAGCAAGTGCTAAAGCCGGTGTGGACCTACGGTATACAACTCTGGGGTTGTACCAAGAAAACAAATGTCAATGTTCTACACACTTTTCAAAATAAACTGCTAAGAGTACAAGCACCATGGTATATTAGAAACGACGATATCCACAGGGATCTCGGAATTCCAATAATTGAAGCTGAAACAAAAAGCTTCGCGAGAGGAATATACACCATAGACTAATCGGACATGTCAACAATAAAGTCCGACAAATTTTGGACGAGAACAATTTATTGCGCCGACTACAAAGAACGAAACCGTTAGACTTGGCAAGATGAGATTAACCGCGTCTAAATTGCGGAACATGCAGGATCTTTCATTGGAAAGTAGCCTGTCAAAAGTTGTTATTTTGTAATAGAAAAATGGCTGTAGGAAATAAGGCCCCAATGAAAAAAGGCCCCAAAAGAGAAAATGAAATAAGGCCCCAAATTTGGGGTCTTATTTCATAATGAAATAACACCCCAATTTCAACTATGAAATAAGGCCCCACTGCGATGAAATAAGGCCCCAAAACAAAATGAAATAAGGCCCCAAATTTGGGGTTTATTTCATAATGAAATTAAAAGTAATGAAAACTACTTTTTATTTAATATTGTTTATATTGGATAAACTAATTTATATTAAAGAAACTTTTTATACACTCACACTCGCACCCACCCCGTAATCTAACAGTAAACCCAAGCAGGGGGGTTGCGGGGGGGCAGCATGCCCCCCCATACGCATTCCATATCAGAAGGGTAACAATTAATAATAAAAAAGTAATTTTGGGGACTTATTTCATTTCTTCTTTTGGGGTCTTATTTCATAATGAAATAAGACCCCAATTTTCATTAGGAAATAAGGCCCCAAAAAAGGAAATAACACCCCAAATTCTATCAAAAATCGTTGTTGTTGTTTCCTGTATAATTTTTTGGGGCCTTATTTCATTTTCTTTTTGGGGCCTTATTTCATTGGGGCCTTATTTCGCAGAGCCAGAAAAATTGCTTGATAAGTTATATCTTAGTTGTGGTATCTAACAATCTTTCCAAGGGTGGTGTTTTTAGTCAGTAAAAATCTGACACTACTATGAGCACGCGCTTGCTATTCTTGAAGTGTCTTTGGAAGATATTCACCTACCCTCGGCAGTTAGGGAACCGCAGTAGCCAAATGTTTTGCGAGGAAAAAACCTAAGCAGAAGCAAACTCAATTCTGCCACTTTTTAGGATGACGGTTGTGTAACCTTCGATCGAGCGAAATACCAAATGTGAGTAGCTTGATTTGTCATTTGCTCCGGCTTTTGAATGAGTTTTTTTTTTTATATTTGTTTATTGTTTTGCTGGAAAAGCTTTTTGACAAGTGTTTGGAAATCAATGTCGTCGGTTCGAAAGCAGAATTATGACCCATCCAGAATTTTCAACCAAAAAGTCAAACTTTTAACCTGCGCACCTGAAAAGTGGCTAAAAAGGACTAATATTGTTTTTTCTTGTTGCCACAGATAAATAACAGCTTTAATTATGTACCACTCTGTACACTCAGAAAAATATCGCAAGCTAAATTCTAGTCCGATTAGGCTTATTCTTAGTTTTCTTCATTCTTACGTGGTCAATCTCAAAATAAATCGAATGAATCTTAGAGCAAGATAAAAATTCAGAACTCAAGCTTTTTGTTATTAAATCAAGCCTATAACATTTTAAAATCGGAATCATACATATTATCTGAATTATTATTTTTGCACACAAATGCAGGATCGAATAAGAATAAATACTCTCCAATCAAGCCGAAACAATCTTAAACTTGCATGACGGAAAAGTACATACCTACCAATTAAGATCTAAACGATCATTAAATTCGTTCGTAGTCGCAGTGGCTTAGTGGTTAGTGCGTTGGACTACTAAGCGAGGGGTCCCAGGTTCGAATCCCGCAAAAACCCAAATTCCAACTTAGGGTTTTTTCCACTGCGCTACCTCTCGCGAACGTCTGACAAACATCCGAGAGTATAAATGTCTTGAAAGAGTTTCTCAATTAGCCGTTTGGAGTCGGCATAAAATTATAGATCCATTCCATTCGTTCCAAAAATGAAAAACTCACACAAAACATTCTTAAAATAATCGCGAATTAGTATTGAAACAAGCTTACTAAAAAAAAAATCTCAAATTTAGATTTTTGCTCTTGTTTAAAGAATTTTCTACTCATTTTAAGGTGGATTCATTCTCATTCCCGGCGTTTTCATAGAACCACATAATAATCTAAGAACCACATTCTTAAAATAATAGCGAAATAGTATTGAAGTAAGAATGTTAAGTTATTTAAAAATGAGCTTAAAATTCTTAAAGGTCTTATTGCTATAACTACTTGGGTTAAGATTTTTCGAGTTTACCAGACTTTCGTCAACGAATAGGCTTAAAATATCACTGATATTCTCGATTTTTAGCTCGTCTTTTTTCCGAGTGTAGTTCTAGAAATTAGATGTCTACTCGAGAAACTTATCATAAAATCGACTTGAACCCCAATCCAAGCTAGTGCATAGTTATATCAACGTCAAGTCACTTATATCACAGAAGGAGCTGAATTTAGTAAGTTACGATTCAATATATCGACCGCTTTAAAGGGAGAGAACACGAATTGCCATTCCATTAGCTTTTCACAAAAGCGAACGACGCGATATCATGTTCAAGGAGTTACACGCCGACCGAGCCAATATATACAACACAAGAAATGCCTATGAAAAAAGTCCCAGTATTTGAAAAAATAGGCTATGAAGCTTGCAGGCTTGTAAAAACAAGTCGAATTTAAAGCTAACAGCTAACAGCTAAAGGCTCAACAGCAACATTCAAAAAATTCACAATCAAATGACTATACAGGTGTTTTAAGGGGTGACTCTAAAGATCCTCTGATGCCGATTGATGATGAAAATCAAAGTAAGTACACACAAGAAACGCTTTTATAATGAAACTACAGTCCGGCATAGATATGTTCTTGTCTACTGTAACTTAAAAAAAAAAGAAAAGGAGGAGACTTACCTTTGTTATTAAGTCTTGAATTTTAGAACTGCCTGGGGGTCGAGAAATAGCTTTTTTATAGTATTTTCTTGGTATGGGAGCTGCCACGCCACTTTGCCTGATTTTTAATTTTGACCAAACTCCACAGGATGAATGCCTGAAAATGTGAGAAACAAGCAAACATTGACTTTTACATATTGTATCTATACTTATAATAAAACTGTAGGCAATTTTTCTGTTACCTAATGGCGTGAAAACTACTGCACAGATTTCGATGAAACTTTTTTTGAAATGTTTCTTAAGATTCTGTGCAACATATAGGCTATTCCTTTCATTGCCATGCCTATTTTTTGGAGCGTTTTTGACCAAAATGTGTTTTTTTTTCCGACTTTACTGCCTTTAACTCGCCATTACTCAAATAATTCTTTATCAATGCAAACAAAACAAAATACTTAGGAGAGCCAACACTTTTATAGACATTTCAAGCCATCAATCAGCTTTCTATGTCCTCTAGAAGCTGAGCTAAAACCTAAAATCTAACATTAAAAAAATAAATTTATTTTCTGAAATCGAATATTATCAGCCGCCGCGGTTCTTGATCGTTGTTCTGCTTTGGGGTTGTTTTTTGGTGGCGCACATCGCACAAGCAAGTTCACATGAAAAAAAAACCAGCCACAACGTGTTTCTGAGGAAATGCGCAGATGGCTGATGATGATGACGTGTGGTGTGGTGGGGGACGTATGGTGGAGGTGGTGTATATAGAAATTGAGTTCAAGGTTTTTGTTTTAATGGTTGTTATAGTACCTACGTTGATACCTTCAGTAAAGAATTGAAGAATTCAAGAAGTAAAGATGATATAGGTGAATTATGTTAGATTAGATTAGATTAGATTGTGAGGCGGGAGAGCTTTCAATGAGCTCTGGCACTGCGGCTTCTTAGAGGAGCCTATTGTGCCTTCCCTGATAAATTCCTAGAGCCATATTTTCACCCCAGAGGCCGTCAGGAAGACCAGGATATTCTCTGGGTGTACATTAACAAGAGATGCTAAATCAATGATTTCATCACCAAGGACTTTTTTCCTGAGACGACAAAGGGCCGGACATTCTGTGATTATGTGAAGAGAGGACTCATCACTCTCGAGACAAAGTCTACAGATGGGATCCGGTGAGACGCCAATGTTGTGGAGATGTTTTTTCACTCGACCGTGGCCACTGATTATTCCTGTTAGTATTCTCAGGTTGTTTTTGTCCAGATTGATCAAGAATAGTGATTTTCTGGAGGAGAATTTGGGGAAAAATGTTCTGGTGCAATTCTGCCCAGCTGTGTTTTTCCAGATCTCGTTAGACTCTATACGAGATTGGTTCTTGATGTAGTTCCTGAAATGGCTTTTGCTGACTCCGCAGAAGGGTTCAGGTCCGATGAGTGGAGTGGTTGCTCCGACTTTAGCCAGTGAGTCAGCCGATTCGTTACCCTCAAATCCTCTATGGGCTGGAATCCAGTGGAGGATGACTAGGTTTTTCTTAGAAAGTTCATAGATGTTTAAGAATGTTTCTAAGACAAGTTTGGATTTGATGACAGATGAGTCGAGAGCTTTAAGAGCTGCTTGGCTATCTGAAAATATAAATATGGTTTTTCCACGTGTGTTAGAACTAAGATTTATTCTAGCGCAATGGTTGATTGCAAGGACTTCAGCCTGGAATATGGATAAGTTTTTCCCAAGGCTGACTGACAAGTTCACCTGGTTTGACTCACCGTGAATTCCAGAGCCAGTCCCTGATTCCATCTTAGACCCGTCTGTGTACCAGATGATGTCGAGTTGAGATGGGTTAGGTTTGTATTTCTCCCATTCTTCCCTTGGGGGGATGATTGTGGAGAAGTTTTTATGGAAGACATATTCCGGTAGCATGTCATCAAGAGGCATGCTGAATGAGCTTGAAGGCTCAATGGTGTCGAATAAGGACAGATGACCTCCTTGATTGGTATAGGGGTCAAAGTTGTTCGAATGGAACAGGCGGTGAGCTCCCAGTCTGGCTTCCATTTGAATATAAGTTTGAAGAGGTGTTAGACCAAGGATGACATTAAGTGCCATAGTCGGTGTGGAGCGTAAGCAGCCCGTCATACAGTTTCCAGCTATACGTTGGACTCGTTCTAGCTTTTTGACTGTGGTGACTTCGTTAGTCTTCGTCCACCAGACCACGGCGGCATAGGTAACCGCTGGTCTTACGACGAGCGTATAGAGCCAGTAAAGCATCCGAGGCCTAAGACCCCAGTTTTTACCGCAGACACGACGACAGATCCATAGAGATCTGGTGGCTCTGTTTACGGTACGTTCAATCTGCTGGTTCCATGATAGTTTACTGTCAAGGATAATTCCCAGATATTTGGCTTCTCGAGAGAATTCAATGGTTTCGCCAAACAAGGTAGGGCGAATCAGGAGATCAAGTTTCCTCCGTCTAGTAAAGGGGACTATAGTTGTCTTCTTTGGATTAACAGAAAGACCTTCTTTATTACACCATCTCTGAACAACAGATAAAGCGTATTGCAGTATTTCTGAGACCGTGCTTTCGAATTTACCACTGACGACGATTGCAACGTCGTCGGCATATCCTACGGCATAGATCCCTTGATTTGTCAGGGACTGAAGTAAATCGTCAATGACAAGGGACCATAAGAGGGGCGAGAGTACACCCCCCTGAGGACACCCTCTGGTTGTGAGTGCCGAGATTTCCACATCATCGATGCGGGACTGAATTATTCTGCTATTCAGCATTGACATTATCCATCTTCCAATAATGGGAGATAGATTCCTATTGTTGAGAGTCCTGTGGGTGGACTCATAGGACGTGTAATTAAAAGCTCCTTCAATATCAAGGAAAGCGACAAGACAGATTTCCTTACAATTAATGGAGGATTCAATTTTTGTTACTAAGTCATTGAGTGCTGACTCGGTTGATTTACCTGGTTGATAGGCATGCTGAGACTTACTGAGCGGAAAATGTTTTAGCGCTGCATCCCTTATGTGTCTATCAATGAGTTTTTCCATGCTTTTAAGAATAAAAGACATGAGACTGATGGGGCGAAAGGATTTCGGGCTTGAATCCAAATTCCTCCCTGCTTTAGGTAAGTATATGACTGTTACTTTCCGCCAGGCTTCCGGTATGTGACCGTAGGCTAGACTGCAGCTGAACAGTTTGGTGAGTATGGGTACCAGTACATCAATTCCTTGCTGCAAAAGTGCAGGAAATATGCCGTCTTCACCTGCTGCTTTATAAGGCTTCAGGGAGTTTATGGCCCATTTAATGGCGTTCTGGTTGCAGATATGTTTCGCAATTTTCCAGTCCCCTCTCGTCGGCAGACAAATCCGCTCGAGTTGGGGGGATAGGTTTGTTGCGAGAGGATCAATAATAGTTGAACCGGGAAAATGAGTTTTAAGTAAGAGTTGAAGTGTCTCTTTCTTATTTTGTGTCTGACGACCGTTCTCATCGGCCAGTGTGCCTAGAGAGATAGTCCTATCAGAGGCAAGAACTTTATGGAGACGGCAGCTGGAAGGAATATCAGAAATATCTCCACAGAACCGTCTAAATGATTCTTTTTTGGCCTTTTTAATTTCTTTGTTGTAGTTGGTTAGAGCACTGGAGTAGGTTTGCCAGTCATCATTGCGTTTTGCTTTATTGAATAGTTTCCTTACTCTAGATCTTAGTTTTTCGAGATCTTTGCTCCACCAGATGGTTTCCCTTTTGTACTTTTTAGTCTTTAAGGGACAGTTTTCCTCGAATGCAGATATTATAGAAGATCTTACCAATTCGGCAGAGTGCTCTAGTTTATCTTTAGTATCAATTCGGGATATTTTATCGTTTAGAGTATGACTTAGGTGCTCTTTATAAGAGGTCCAGTCTGTGTTTCTCTTAGGACGGTATGACGCAATTTTAGAATTGGGTTCGTTAATTTCGAACCTGATATGTCGGTGGTCTGAACACGACGGTTCGGTAGACACGTACCAGTTGGAAATTAGGTCGTTAGATGACGATGTAGCTATAGTGATATCTAAAACTTCTCTTCTAACTACGTTAATGAAGGTTGGTTCCCTCCCGATATTGCATATATGTAAATTGTTGCACGTTATAAAGTCAATTAAGGACTCACCTCTATTGTTGATGTCCGAGCTCCCCCAAATTGTGTGATGTGCATTTGCGTCGCAACCGAGAACAATATCTGTCTTGGTGCGTTGCGCATGCTGAAGGAGATTCTCTACCTCAACTGGGGGGCATACAGATGTGTCACCAGGGAAGTAAGCTGATGCTATAATTATCTCTCTGGTGTTGTTTATCTTCACGATGGCAGCTGTGAGGTCACTGGAAATGAACTCTGTCAATGGGAAGAAATTCATGTTATTATCGAAAATAATACAAGTTCTAGGTCTACTGGATGAAGTGGAATAAATAATTCTACCTGTAGGTGTTGAGAGTCCTAGAATTTTACCTTCTGTGCTAGTCCATGGTTCCTGCACAAGGGCAACGTTTAGACCGTATGAGTTCATGGTCTTGGTTAAAACTGCCGAGGCTGCCTTAGCGTGGTGAAGGTTGATTTGAACAACCTTCATGTTTTAAAGGGGTTAGGGGGGACCTTTCTATGTGAGTCCCCTCTTTTTCCGCCGTCTCGAATTTGTATGGGCCGGCTTTTTCCTGGAGGTCTTCGCACAGGCCCAGACAATAGCTGTCTGGAACCTGGTTGGGCTGGTTTGCAGCTAGACCTGGCAGTGGTAGAGGACGAAGGATTGTCCCTTTTGTCCCGCTGTGGTAGTTTGATTGTTCTGGCAGTTGTGGGAGCGGGCTTAACCGTTTCCTCAGCTGCCTGAGTAGCGTTGTTAGAGGTGCTAGCGGCAGAGCTGGCGGGAAGCGACTGAACAGCCTCCTTGGGCGCCTGCTCGCTTCTTATAGGCTCTCTCTCGTTGGTTGATGTCCGAGAGTAAGGATTCTTCTTAATCCTGAACTGAACCCGGTTCATATTAAAGAACGGTTGATAGTTCAGGTCCTTAAGAAGTTTTACCGAACACTCATCCATCGAGATGGTCAGGGCGAGACCTTGGGCGTTGGCAACCTTCCTAAGAACTTTCCAGTCTTTGGTGGGAAGAGCTCTGTTTTGCAGCCTTAGAGTCCGCAAAATTTCGTCCGCGGAGCGGGAGGTTCCAGGGAAGTACGCTGTTGTCACACATGGTTTAGGGAGGTCATTTCCTTCCACTAACCGTAGCTTCGCGTTCTCCCAAGGTGGGATTATGTTGATGATGCTGGCTAACCAATCCCTGGTGCCAGTGTCCGCGCAATTGACCGTCAGCCACCCTGGCTTGTACGAGCAGCCCAGAAAACGTATCTGTGGGCCATCGTCGGGGAGCTTATTCACCTCCCTAATGATGGCATCTTCCACTGCTTTTTGATGTACGGGCTCGAGGTGGCCATCTGGGAAATTGTCCAGAAGGAGTCCTACTTTTACGGCTCCTGCAACGTCAGCGAACAAAGGAGCATTAGGTCTAGCTTTCTTGCTTGGTTCCGCAGGAGAGTTGTTGCTAGACCGAGGTCGCTTGACGGCTGTGGATGCTTCATTGGTCGTTGGTTCATTGAGGACTTTCTCCAGTGCCTCATTGTATGAAAGACCATCGACAAGAAGGCGCCTTAGCTTCTTCTTGTTGGAGGTGGTCAGACGTTTTCTTAATGGAGTCGGTCTCGGGAGCGTCAGAGCAGCTCTTGTAGGCCTCCTCCGTGAGCACGGAACTCACCGTGTCGATGGATTCCAAGTCGCTATCGACGTTAGGTCGGTCAGGACGGTCTGTCCGTCCATCGCGACTGGGTTCAGCTGTTGGCTGACAGACGGAGATAGGATTATCCGTATCTCCATCAGAAGAGGTTTTTATTATTTTTGGATCTATTTTGTTCCCACGAGTAGCTAGGGAAGTATACTGTCCATCCGCACAGAGCCCCGCTTGTGCAGATAAGGCTAATTGAAACCGGAGGGCGCCTGGTATCCGGAGTACACCGTTATCGACTAGAGCAATATTTATTGGGGCCCTCAGCCTGGACGGTCATGGCACGGTACGGTTGACGCCTCTAACCCAGCCCCAGATTTAATGGTTTACTCCAACCTCATACTAAATGGAACACGACAAACGATTGAGACGTTAGCGTAGGACCTTGGCTGACACTAACCAGTTAGACTGATTAGCCATTTTCAGGCGGGCGCCCACGTGAAGGACTATAGAATGAGGATTTGTGCCCAAGCCCGTGAATTATGTTGATTGATTTATTTATTGTTGGTGTAGATACAAATTTCCGTTAAGGCTTTTGTTTAAGTGGTTGTTTTGATATTACGTACGTTGTACCTACAGTAAGGAAGTGAAACTTTAGTACTTAGGTACGCTGTTGAATTTAATTTTCTTAAATTGGTGTTTTAGGTAAATAGATTTGTTTGATTTATTGTTTCAATGTCGGCAATGTTCACCGCTTTTTTTTTTTAGCTAGATTGTTGATTTTAAACAAATATGCCGTTGAGAAAACGGTCAAATCTCTTTTATTGGAAACTACACAGTCTCACGACGCGTACGAAATTGCGGGCACAGCTAGTATGTATATATAGTTAATGGATAGTGTAATAAAAACACAGGGGGTCAAGCTTAGCTTTCGAAAGGTTAAAAGGCTTACGAAGCCGAAATGAATAGAATACCTGACTTTAGGTACATTGAGGTACAGAAAAGAGCCATACGACTAATGAATTCGGAAAGGTTCTAGTGAGCTTAAAAAAAAAACAATTTTAATTCCGACTTAAAGTCGGAACAGTGTACTCCTTTTACCTTTCAAACTATAGCCTCTGAATGCTCAAGCTTTCACCAACAGCATAGCAGATGGAAGACCAGCTTACAGATAGTTATGGATTTAGGCAAACAAACTTCTGAAAGAACGTCAAGCTGGACTTTTTCCTGGTTTTTGTAGACCCAAAACTATCTGCCACCCCAAAAAGACAAAGCCACCTCTAGGCTACAAAGTTGATTGTTGCCGGAACTGAATGCATTCTTGTTTAAAGCCCCCCAATCGCAAAAGAGGTCGTCAATTGAATTAACAGAGAAAAAAAAACCATCCAACCAATGACATTTGAGATTATCCTTCTTGTAGAGGGTAAACAATTTACAGCCTTTATAGCAAATAGTAAAACAAAGGGTCACAGATTACATTTAGAAGACTGCACTACAACCAACCCACCCAGATTTAAATTTGATTACTTGATGAAAAAGGGATACCAATGCCGCCGCCGAACTCTGTGTGACTAAGAACCAAAATCAAAACCAAAAAGGGCAAGCAAAGAACTTAATCCCCATTGTGTATTCCTGTTTCGTTCGATTTGTTTATCAGACTTAAAATCAACGCTAAATTAAGAACGTTTATTCAACTAATGATGTCTTCAACGTATACATATCCCTGATGGTACTGGTATCAATAGCCTCTCAGGATGAGTCCTGTTTTTCTATTTTTTTTTTGTGGTTTTCCTTTGGTAAACAAATCTTAACTCTCGGCAGGACATAGGCATCAGCAGCATCACACACAACAGAGACGACAAGCAAACAGACAGAAGGCACACAACAAATGTATATTCTCGGTTGCAATTATCCTGATTATGCTGAATGGCCCGAAGGGGGGTGTAGAGTGTAGCAAGTTTCCCACACAAAATTTGCCCCCGCACAATCAACTAAAGAAAAACAGAATAAAATATCTATTCACTTGTTTTTCGATATATAGTGCACGTAGAGCGGATACGTCTCTTGGACGCTTCTTGCTCGACGAATGGATACTTGTGGGTGTTTATTGTGTTAAACTTGGTGAGTATTGCGCCGCCACCGCCACCCATGGAAAACATCTCGAGGGGATCTCCGTATATATGGCAGGCTGTGGAGGGGGGTTGTTGGTTTACTCAATAGCTTAACTAAGTCGATTATCCTTGGGATATTTGATTTGTTGTTTCTATGGAATGCGGCGGCCCCTGCTCCGTCGTGCTGTCGGACACAAAGTTCATTAGGAATCGCTATCAGTCATGATATCTTTTGGTATTCCAAGTATAATGCTCAAAACGATTGAAGGAAAATCAATAAGAAAAGCAACTTAAAACCGGGATGAGCATCTTCCTTTTTCCACTATTGGGAGGTGGAAACTGTCGAAGCTGTGGCAGAATTTGTTGATATTTTTTGAAGCTGGAACTGTATTGCAGGAATTCTGTGCGGAATGGATCAAATTCATAGAGGTGTAAACGCGTTTTTTGACGCGTATTTTCGCGCGCTTTTTGACGCGTTTTTAAGAACTTTTTTTCCGCGATTTTAAGCGCTTTTTTTGACGCGTTCATACGCGAATTTTTTCCACGCCTTTTTACAGGTTTTTTGGCGCTTTTTTACGCGTGTTTTTTTACCCGATTTTAAGCGTTATTCGCTCGTTTTTTTCATGTGTTTGCGCGTTTTTTGACGAGGATATACACGTGTTTTCATGCGAGTTTTTCTACGCTTTTTTCATGCGTTTTTTTACGCGTTTTACACTCGTTTTTCATGTGTTTTCACGCGCGTTTTTTTGACGCGATTTTACGCGCGTTTTTTCACTCGTTCTTAAGCACGTTTGTCGACGCGTTTTTTCACGCATTCTTATTCATTTTACATGCATTTTTTCATGTGTTTTAACGCGCGTGTATTCACGCGTTTTTTTAACGAGTTTTTACGCGCTTTTTGACGCGTTCTTATGCGTGTTTTTTCACGCGATTTTACATGTGTTTTTGACGCGATTTTACGCGTTTTTTTTGACCAGTTTAAACGCGGTTTTACGCGCTTTTTTTGACGCGTTTATTGACGTGTTTTCTCGCGAGTTTTTTCATTATAATTTTAATTAATAACAGAACTAACCTAACAAGATCGGCTTGTAGGTGCTCGCAGAATACACATCTAAGATCGGCTCTTTAAACGAGATTGAAAAACTTCCCAATTTCGAATTTAAAAGGAACACTTCATCTTCAATGCAGGCTAAATTAAGCCGCTGAGAACGAGAAGTTGAATCTTAACACATCTGTTTAATGCAAATGAACTTTTAGCCCTTTCGGAAAATGGTGGGTAGTGGCCTTTTGTAAATGATGCACTAATGGGGGTGCCAATTGAGGAGGCATTTAGCTTAGGAATAACTCCCATCACAGTAAATACTTTACTGTTTGCGTGCGCATAATTGTGGTCAGTGCACAGTTTTATGCGAAGGGAGGATGACCAGGAGCTTCCGCAAGACAGTAATTTTCTGAGATTCAATTGCACAAACGCCCGCCCCACCCTCGGTCCGATACACAGGTTAATATGTTTTTAATAACCCCAACGGCCATCTGTGTGTATACATCCACCGCTTCATGTCCTTGTTTAGTTGATTTGAGCTGTCGCTGCATGCGTTTCTCACACCGTACAGTGTGGTCAGAACGAATACCTGCGAATTGTCTCTATGCGCGCAGGACATGCATAGGAGCACACAATTTTACACCCTTTCCCGTAACTAATTGCCGTGCGTGATGCACCTACTTATTTGCGTATAGAAAAGTACAATGCGCATTCTATCCGACTTCCGATAGCCCATCTGTCTGTCTGGCTGTGTGACCGCAAAATGCACGTTTGGTCTTCTGTGTCCTCCACCTTGAGAGATGCATGTTTCAAAACTAAGAACAATGCCAAGGAGCCCAGAGGCAGGTTCTATGTGTCATGTGTGTCTGTGGTTTTTCTCTGCCCAAACATATGCTCTTGACGAACAAAACAAAACAAAAAAGGACACACACCGGTTGTCTATACACAGCCCCAATTTAATTGATATATCCTCTCATGCCAATTCGATGTCATCCCAAGAGTCGTTTGCCGTTTGCATGGACACTGCAGTAATTTATGACATCGCTCGTTTATTTAATTAGAGTCTAGCGCTGTCTGCCACCCATCGCACTCTCGGTGACTGTGTGCAGTGTGTTCCTGTCAAAGGATCCTCGACACAGGCACTGAATTGAGTTTTGATTTCAATTGATTTTATAATGAGGTATAAGCCACCCCCGCTGTATAAACAATTGCACACTCGATACGCGCTGTTAATTCGTATAATAAATTTTACAATTTTGTCAAAACAAAACAACCCTCGAGATGGATTCGAGTTCGAATGATGTCACTTTGCTCGTTCGACTCGGCCAGTGGGGGTGTGTTTGGTGTGCGCAATTCCCGATTAATGATGACACGAACACAAACATGGTTTCTCTAGCTCTACCTTTGGGTACGGATGCCAAATCCTTTGTATTTCGAGTGCAACTCCAACCCCTGTGCATGGTGGGTATATAGGTATGGTATGGCGTGAAGGTGAAACTGCTCAGACTCACCCCCGCAGCAGATTAACGTTCAATGCGAATGGAAATCCATTAATGTAATTTTCCAGGGCAAGGTAAGGGTCAGCTCAGCGTCATCAATCGGTATTGATTCAAAATGAAAGGTACTCTTTGTTCGCCATAAATAGGCTGACAGTTGTATTGCAGACCCCATGCATCTGAGATCTGACTTATTGTCAAAGCAAAGCCATTACAGATCTGGGTTTGATTAATTTGACAGAGCACTTCAACTCGAACTGGAATAAAGGGGACTCGGAATATTTTTAAGCCAAGTCAATATTGTCGGTAGCTGGAAGTAGCCAGCTAAGCTGCGACACAATTCATTTGCCGGTGGCTACAGGAAGAAGACACTAGAACCAGCTATAGACTGTGACATGTGACTTCTTGATCAAAAACAAATTAATTTGGAAAAGTTCCAACTGAAATGGGGCACATACGAGCATATTTCGAGATGAGATTGTCTCAAGGTGCTCCACATGAAGACTTCTGCCACAAAAGATCGACTTTCTACATATTTTTGTTAGAAAATTGATGTCGAAACATAGAAATTTTAAACTAGGAGCAAAGCGAGCTTCGAAAAGATTTGTTCTAAAAATTCACTGAAACGGACTTGAAGGCAAAAATTCATTGAATGTTTAATAGGTATCTTATTTGAGTCTTTTTGGGGGTTGAACCCGAGTAGTGCAACATTCTTACCACTGGTTCACTGTAGCGTCGTACATTAGACACTTCCTCATGCTAACCCGACTAAAATATATAAACGGACTGCCCAGAAAAAAATGATTGAATATTATTTACTATTTTATTTGAGTCGTTTCGGGGGTTGAACCGGAGTAGTCCAACAGTCATAACCACTGGGCCCCGTACATTAGAAACTTCCCTCTTGCTATAATCCGACTTAAATATATAAACAGACTTCCCAAAAAAAAATGATTGAATTTTTAATATTTTATTTAAGTCTTTTCAGGGGTTGAGCCGGGTAGTCGAACAGCCTTACCACTGGGCAACTGCGGCGTACATTAGACACTGCCCTCATACTACAACCCGACTTAAATAAATAAATAGTACGCGCAACAGCTCTGTATAAGCTGCGCCTAGGACTGGCTTCTAAAAAAATGACTTAAAACGTCTTAATTCAGGCGCTTTTTCAAGGCAGTTATACTCTCGGAAACTTGTTAGACATTCGCAAAATAGGTGGCATTAAGATATTGGTAATCCCACTACGATTGAAAATCACGCCGAAGTTTTTGACAGATGATATTCTATTTGGCTTCCGGTTATAGTTGCGAAGGTAGAAACTGAACTCAGACCTTTACCTAATGTGAGTCAGAAAAGTTAAAAGCCTGATCCAGTTTCTTCAAAAAACTAGTGGTCCGAGAATCGAGCCTTGAGGTAACCCACACTCGTTTCCGCCTCCCGTTTAGATAAAAGTTGATTAACTATACCGAAGAGGGTGAAATCTTGAACACTTTTCCAAGTTTGGATCACAGAAGGCCATGATTGACAGTATTGAAGACCCTTAGAAGAGTCGTGTAAGGGAAGAATTGTTGACCTTCTGCTGATCGATTATCAATTACAAAAGGGAAAGTACATTTTTAATATGGTGTCGAACATGGCGCAGGGACATAAGTCCCCGAGACATAAGTCCCGAACAAGACCCCATTTTGACTTAAGTTAAGACAAACTAAGAAGAGTTTTTCTTTTTTTGTGTATTCCCTACTTTAAGAAATACAGTTAGGTACAAGCCGTTGGGAAAAATGCAAGTAATGCAATTTTGTATTATTCTTTGTCAGCCGAGTTTGCATCGTAACGAAGTGAACAAGTAAAAAAAAAAAAGTGAAACCAGTAGTAGTGAAATTTCAGAAATAGACATAAATACTGAGATAAAGCATTAAATCTTGGTTTTTGAGAATTGAACTGAATTCGGAACTTATGTCCCAGTAAATTAACTTATGTCTTGGGGACTTATGTCTCTGCGCCGTCGAACACATACGTTATAAATGACAGTACACAAGACAAGTTTTGCATAAATTCCATGAAGTCCCATTGCATTAGAATACATAGTGGAGTGCTGTAAGGATCCGGCTATAAATCAAGACCGAATATTGAAGCTGAATTTCCTTATGTTCAGAAGTCCGAATTTAATAGATTACAATCGACTACCAGGAGTTTTTGCCTCCGCTTGACCAAGACGAGTTCTTAGGATTTGTTTTTACATTTCTTTGCTAGGAAAATAGCATCAAATTTTCTGTTGTGGAAGGCATGTTTTACATTGAGGTTATAATTGGACGCTCCAAAGTTCCACATACCGATCGTAACGCTGGAGATATTGAGGCCGATGGCAATTGGACGCCACTTTAACGTTCTTAGACTTTTCTCTTTGGGTCACTGTAAAACCTGTGTTCTACGCCAATAAGCCAGTATCAGGTCAACATGCGTCACTGAAACACTCAAAATTGGACCGCACTGTGATGACCGCCGACAAGCAGGCCGATGAGGCATTTTTTTTTTTTTCTGTTTTTAAAATTTAATAGTATCGACTGAGTCTGCATTCCAGGAAGATTTATGTGAAGAACGCCATCAGGACGGGCTATGGCATCTTAGGAAGGTTCCTTATCTCTCTGATGCAACAGCTAGAAATGAAAGAGCAACTGCTCTCAAGAGATTAAAAAATCTGCTGGCCTTTCTGGGAATAGTATCCGTCCTTCCCCAGTTATGTCAGCCCGTGATCCACAAATACCTCCTCCATATAAGCTGATTCCCAACTGATTCTAATGCCCGCAAACAAGATTCCTCAATGCACTTGCTTTTTGTCCTCGTACAGCATTCCAATCGCACTCGTTCTCCCGCAGTCAGTCAAACATCATTTCCATAGAAATGCTGTCTGCCAACGTGAGAATACAGGTGTCGCACACTTCGAACCGTCACATTCCATACTTCCATTGACGATGAAAAACATCACACAGCGATCCACTCCACTCAGCGATTGATAAGTGCAACATCGCCACAAGATTCCACTCGAGCATTGTGACCAAAATCAGCGCCTGATCCCAATCAGTTAACCATTTGAGAGCAAGTGCCAAGATTGCCGGCAAAAACGACTCCTAACTACCTTTCTAATAAACGAGCGAATGGCATCAGCCGGAGGAAAAACACAAACCCAAGATAGCAGCAGCAATAGGGTTCAGAGTTATGTTGTTGCCAAATCACTTATTTTGCCTCCCTCAAGCGGGTGCTGCTGCTGCTGCTGGTTGCTGGCTGCATTATCGCCACTAAATCTGTGATGGTCTGGAATCCTGATTTAGCAACAGCCTCCATGGTGAGGTGCACTAGTAATTGCACTGAACGAGAATTGCGATGGAAGAGCACACCACAGAAGACACGAGAGGGAACAAAAACGCCCGAGCAACAAGGTGATCCCCGATGTGCAGCAAAACATCTTTGGGGGTATGAAAAGCATGACTTTTCCAACACAAGAGGCGATTTTCCATCGATAAAGTCGTGACAGTGGCATGGGCTGCGCTGCACTGCACTGTGTGTTACCTGAACACATCTAGGTACCACTGTTTTGGTGCTCAGCAGTAGGAGTTCTCGCCGCGCAGTGGGTGACTCGCGGAGACCAAGACTTCTGCACTTTTTTCCTGCTGCTGCTGCTGCCTGCCCACAATTGGACGAAGGACAATAGCCAAACAGAGCGAGAGAGAGACGGAGAGAGGGCCTCGGCCCGATAAGCATCTTGCAATCAAAATTGCAAACGAGCACACCAACTTACCTTGCACAGCTCGACTCTGATTTGGGAGACCTGTCAGAAGACATTACCCGAACAACCCAGAACCGACCCCCGAAGCCATGGGAAGGGAGAAGACATATTTCTTGCACACCGGCTCACACCTTCGCGGAATCAATTAAAGCCGACCGAGTACAGTGGATCTGGTCGGGGGGCCAAAGCAACATGACCACCGGCGCGTCACTGCGTCCTGCAGCCAATTGCGAGCCTCGGCCGTCCGAAAGGGTACAAGAAAATGGGCGGCGCATGGAAAACCTTTATTTTTTCTCAACTTTTATGCTAATGCCGAAGAGGTAGGGGCGCCGAGCAGCGCAAGGAGCCACTCATGATGGTCGGTGCTGGGTGCATGCAGCGCGACAAAGCGGTTCGACTGCTTCCATTGTTGTTCCTCACACATGAATGTGTGGCGTGGCTCTGAATTAACATTTATTTGGTTAGCTGCTATACAGTGGGGCAGTGTTCACGGTAATGACTTCAAAAATTACGTACACTTCACGGTGGTTAAAAAGTGAAATTTAATGAGAATATGATTGTGATGGACATGATATGATTTCCGACGGACTCGCTGATGGGGAACCACTTTCTATCGAGAGAGAGAGAGAGAGAGAGAGAGACCTTTGTAGGGATTTCGGGGAAACTATATATTTTCTTAATGATGAAGGACTGTGCAGACCGTCAGATGTAGGTATAGGCCAACGAACTGAGAAGTTGCGGTTCTATTTCAGCCTTGAAACAGAACGAGAGAAGAGCTGGACATATTTACACAAATTTAAGTGTAGGTATGGAATGGCTCCAATTGGAGCTCTTTTTCTTTGCTGGAGGTTCTGTAACCTTGACAGCTATCAAACGCTAGTTCTTGACTCAGATCACTCATCTGCGCTGTGTTTGCTGATAAGATTTTGGTGAAGGAACGCAACTTAAAAAACGAACTGACTGACAGAGCATATTATAGGCATTTTCCAGAAGAATATATCGAACTGTCCACAACAGTCAATTATAAAGTAGAGTTCAAACTTTCGGCCTGTGGATATTAGCAGAGGTTGTCTGTGCTTCAGAATTAAATAGTAAAGCAAAGAACCACCCAAAGAAATATGAGAATCTGCCAGTGAATAACCCTCATATTGACTGATCTCATTGCTGCCGATCTACACTAGGCTCTTTGAAAACAAATTCTTCTGAAACGACTCTTTCCGATTGTAGGAGAAAACTTTCCGATTATAAGAGAAAACCCGAAACCATGAGTTAAGGTTGGGAAATAGAATAGACCAGGCGGTCAATCCGTTCGTGATACTGTTAAATGAAAAGAGTTTTCACAAGTTCACGCCGAATTCGATTCTCGATCTATGAAAAAATGAAAACAAATGTCAGAATTTGTTCATATATGTAAGTTTTTTATCACAGCAATTTCATTTGTGAAGAAGTGTGAAAAAGTGATGGATACAAAAAATAAACGGAGACAACGTGCTGTATCCTTCAGCTGAAAGAGACGAAATTCCATCACCGTCCACTTCTACAGGCAACCGTCGAAGACGGTCAAGGCGTACACTAAATAACGCCGCTGATGACGCCTTGGGTGCATATAGACAAATAGAAGAAATGAATATGAAGGTAGAGGAAAAGAAAATCATGTTAATGTAGGACAACAATAAAATCCAAAATAACATAAATAAAAAACTGGATGAGTTGCTCCAAGCACTGATAAATAAAAAATAATTTTGACATAATGAAATGCATTAATGTTTATTGTTCTTTTATTGTTAAAATTGTTCCTTAAGCTCTATTTAAATATCAAATACCTGGCTAACTATTCTGTTTCGAAAGCGTCTGCCTTCTTGCAAAATTTGATTCGATGAAGAGTGCGGATCACCAGCTATATCCACTTCGTAATCATACTGCAATTCTACATCCTCCAATTATGTGATTCCTGCTTTAATAAATACATGTAAAGTATAACACAGGCATCGTTTATTATTCCTGCTTTAGCTAGATTCATTTATTAGATTCATGGCAAGATGTTTTGGAAATCTATAAAGATGATTACAGTGCTCCTCAGTAGTAACCTCGAAAGGGTTATGACTATCCCGAACGGAACGTCGCAAAATTGCCACTTTATTTCTAGGAAAAAAAGAACACATTACTTTTGTTCAATACGACGTGTATTGTTAATTATTATTCCCGACATTATACAAAATTATAAAAAGATATAACGTAAACAAAAGCAAAAGCTGGAGTACCCCAAGGTAGTGTGTTAGGACCTGTAATATTCCGACCCTATCAGAGAGACCGACCAATGAGACGAAAAACTCACGCCGCATTTGAAGACGATAATACAGCATACCTACGTATGTAACACTGATCTTCATTTGGGTCTACAATTTTAAATGCAAGAGGACGGCAAATTTGGTTCATAGTAACACATTTACGAAACGGATGAAGTGAACACAATTTTTGGTGAGTTCTTTCTAAATTAGAATGTGAGTCTTAATCGTCCTACTAACAAATTAATTTTGAAGGTACCCTATTCACACCACACCGCACCGAAAAGTGTGCTTTTGTCGAAAGCCCGAACTCGAAGATGCATTCAGATCGAACAATAACTAGTTTTCGTTTGACTTTTAAGTCAGATGTGAGACCCTAGTCGCGAAACTTCTGTGTAAACCATTTTGGTTAAAAATTTCGATCGCATTAATTAAAAATTAAAATTAATTTGGAGCGTTTAAAAATATTATTAGGGTTAGCCATTCAATTATGTGTTGTAGAGAAAGAGATGGGTTCTGAGTACAGAGTTCTTCAGTCAAACAAACGAAGTCACTTTTAAGACATACGGGACAATTTATTTTATTTGTTAATGAAACTAAATAAACTTCTTTTGCAAACTTGTACAGAGGCGGAAGTGTTCTGCCGAACTGTTCGGAATACAAAAACGAAGTGAATAAAATACAAAATTACATTAAAAAAAAAAAAAAAAAAAATGTTGCCATAGAGAAATATTATGAGGGAGTACCGCAGCCAAAAAAATGAGAGTATTATGAAAAAAATTAGTACAGACATTTTTTTTTTAACTTTATTTAGAAAAAAAAAAAAAAAAAAAAAATTAGAAAAAAAAAATAAGATAAATAAATATACAATCCCTCTAGTCGAACCGCCTTTAACTCGAGTTTCCCTCTAGCTCGAATTTTTCGACACAATTTTTGCATTTCCTTCAATTTTGCATAGAAAAGTCATCCTCTACGTCGAAATCTCTAAGTCGAAAATCCCTCTAATTCGAACATATTCTTTTGATTCTTGACCTATTACAATATTCCTCTAAGTCGAATTTTTCGTCAGAAGTAAATTTAAATTTGTTAGGAATAATAATATTTCAACCACTAATTTAACAAAGCTTTTCATTTTATGGAACTTTACATGAAAATTCAAGGAGTTAAAAAAAAAAAAAAAAAAAAAAAAAACAATCATAAAACCACAATCTCAGGTAACAATAAAATAAATACAGAACTGACATTTGAGAATTTCATGAAGCCAACGAAAAACAAAAACAAATTAGTAAGAGGAAAATTCCATTTTTAACGACGTTTGGCAGATTAAAAATGCTGTTAAATTTGCATTAAATTTTAAGTGAAATAAACGTTTACATACACTTTCGTGCAAGTGTAAGATATTTTAGGTCCGTAAAAAAATAGGACTACGAATGTGAAAGGAGGAGTACGGGAGTACGCAGAAGCTGAAAGGAGTACAATACTCCTATGGCATTACTTTCGGCAACACTGTGCTACAGTGTGGAAAATGATTTTAAGTTGCGAATTGTGACATTTGTTTGGTCAGCTCTTCTGCTGAATTTGCTGAATATTGCGAACGGTGTGTTTGTTTCATCAAACTAACGATTGGAAATAGTTTTCGTGGTGTTTGAATGGACAACAACTTTAAACGAATCGTATTGAAAACTGAAATATGTATGGGAAAACACTTTTGTTTTCGATGAAGTTTTCGACTTTTTTCAGCTCGGTGTGAATAGGGTATTAAGCAATTTGTGGAAACTTCAAGAACTTGAGAAAGGGCAAGCTATGTACATCGCTGAGAATATCCATCCCGTCAGTGATGAAGTGAAAGCAGTCATAGCAGTATACGTACGGTGAGGTGACCATACATTTGATATAAGTACAAATAATGAACATCGCAAAAACTGTGAATTTTTCAGAAAGGTATCTTCTTTAAAAAACAAAACTTTAAAAAAAACTTACATAGAATACATTTTTTAGTACTACATAACTTGTTTCTTCTTGTTTGCTCGTTCAGCATGTAAGGTCGAGCTAGCGTTTTCATTTTGTGAATTGAACTTAATGTTAACGTTATTTTTAACTTTAATAAGAGAAAGATATTGTTTTCGTACAAAATTCCGAACTCAAGGTGCTAATCAATTATGACATTATGATGATAGACCAACTCAAAAAAGTGGTTCGCAAAATTCTGTCCGGTATGTTTCCTCCTTCCATAGGCCTACAGCCTAAGCGGCTGCCCAGATTTCGTTAAAACTTCGGATTTGGAGTTTGTGGTCTTACAGTTCGGGGCCGAATTTTATTTTGCAAGGTAACCTCAATATTAATGGTACTTCCGATATTAAATGTTCGTACCAATTTGATTTGTTCGAAAACGGCTCTAACGATTTCAACCAAAATTGATATTTAAGCTTAAGTGGGTGAGGTTACCATGACTACATACCCAGTTTTTGGCTCAAAGTTTGAGTAACGGTACTTTTGAAATTTGGATATATCTCGAAAACGGTCCATACGATTGTTACAAAAACTAATTTCTGAGGTAATATTGTCATTTCCAACTTAATGGCAAACTCCGTTTTTCTCGGTATTATCCTAAAATGGATTTTTGAAAATAGTAATTTTTTGTGAATTTAGTTTTCTTTAGTTTACCAGAAAACGGCTATAACGATTTTGACCAAAATACAAACTTAGAATAATATTGATGTTCTTAAAATTGTTACCTCCTTAATTTTCAATTCGAATCACCGGAAACGCTAATTTGAAAAACTGTTCGAAAACCCCATTTTTGACTTCGATAAAACTTTAAAAAACAATTAATGCTTGTATGGCGAACAACAACTTATAATCGGTTTTCAGCAATATACTGTACTGTACTGTTTTGTCTGCCAAATTTTACAAAAACCGATCTAACGATTTTGATGAAAATACATATTAAAGATAATAGCAGTATTCTAAGCAAGATCCCGTACTCAGTTCTACTTAGGTAGGTATGCTTGTTCTCGTACTCAAAAATCTTGTAAGAGTAAGAGTGTAAGAGCTTGTAAAATAGTACAGTAGGCGCTTATAACTCCCTAACCAGAACTGGCGACTGAGAGCTTCAACTTCTAAAAACTCACATTGTTATTTTGTGCCTAATGCCATCTTCAATATAGCATTGCTTCTCAGATCTTCAGATCTTTACCTACCTATCTAATAAAATAAGAAAACAACAAACAAAACTTTTGATAAACGAGAAAGTTGTTTGACCCAGTCGTGCACTTTATTTTTTTTATGAATTTAAATGCAATACAGAAAAAATACAGCCTTATCGTGAATTCCGAGGGAATATTTCGTTCCCCCGAAATAATCCCTCGGAATTCACGATAAGGCTGTATTTTTTCTGTATTGCATTTAAATTCATAAAAAAAAATAAAGTGCACGACTGGGTCAAACAACTTTCTCGTACGAGAAATCCGCCTATCGCCAATCTCCCTCGAATTCGAATTCCCTCGGAAACCGAAATCTCTCCTCGAAAAGAAAAACAGCTAATTTCGAAAAAGTTCTGTCAATTATATTTGGTTAGAATCCAAGATTAAAATTTTGTTTCGGTGACACAAATACTTAAAAAAATAATGTTTAGCACTGCATTAAGAGTTGTGGCTGAGGAATTGGATGAAATGGAATTTAAGCGAATACGTTCAATTAGAAGACGCTTGAGATTGTTCAAATCCGTTGGAATGTTTTTTTTTTTTTTTGTCATTCCAAACCTAACTCTTTTATGAATATTCTACCATAGGGAATCATACAAAAATTTACCTTTTTCCACTCAAAAATTGATTTTGATGGCGGCCCTACACTGTTCAGTTCACTTTCGACCATTTTCCGAAATCGAGCAATTTCATCCTTACTCCTTTTATGAAATCCTCTGACAATGTCTGGACTCGCATCCAATAAATTAATTAAAACATTGAATTGGTGTTTATTTGTTGTTTTTGACATTCTATTCACTTAATTTTTTAATTTTTGAGAACCAAACAACTTGCTTTTCATAAATTCTCCAACTAAATAATGACGGAAATATCAGAGGGAAAATCCAACAAAAATTCCCCCGAATTTTCATTCGCGATAGGTATTTTTTTTCCCGGGAATCATTTTCCTCATTCGAACATCATTCGCGATAGGAGTATTGGGAATTAGGAAAAAATCCGAGGGAATTTTTATTCACGATAAGGCTGAATAATGAACAACTTCTTAAAAACAGAACATTTATATGGCTTTGTATAAAAAATAATTCATAATAAACATCGTCTTCAAATACAGAACTGTTTGTTATCGTTATATCAGTCAGATCGGAATGCATTTTTGACACTAGATTTGAATGTGGAAGACGTGTGGTTTCAAAAAGACAGAGCTACTTGCAAGGCAACAAATCGCGTTGATCACACAAATGTTTTGCATAAAAAGTATAGAGATCGTATTACTATCACAAGATCATGCTATTTTAACGCATTTGGATTTTTTGTTGTGACAGTTTTCTTAAAAGTCGCATCTACAACTACAAACTTGAAATTTTAGAACCTTTGAAAACTAGCTAACGGAGAAAACTCTCGAAAAACTTACTAATTATTTAAATGATTTAAAAGTTACCTTAAATACGTCAACTGCTGCGGGGGATCCAGAGGCCAGAGTCCATTTGCCTGAAATATTTTTTTTTTATAATTAGTGAAAAATTAAAAATATTAAAACAATAAAATATAATAGTGTTAGGTTTTAAATAAAACACAATTGAGTCGAATTGGATGATCCTTTACGAGTATAGGAGGATTAAAAAAAATACAAAGTGTGCGCAACAACATGTCCGAAGGGACTCTAGGCATTTGCTCAACAATTATCTTTCAAGGGCTTTTTAAAACTTATTACAGTGCACTCGGGAAAACGTCAACGCTCGTTTACGTCAACATCCCAAAACGTCAACCCTCTTTTTTTTACATTGCCTACTCTAAAACGTCAACCCAACCACAAAGCTCTAAAACGTCAACTCTGAATAAAACAAAATTTTGAATTTAGCAGCAGTTAAAATACACAAATTTGTACACACACACATTTATTTTATGAAATCATTTCTGAAATTGGTGATTCACCTTATAAGTAGAGTAGAAAAGTAGTTGTTTTTTGTTCTCGTAAGTATCACATTACCAAAATGAGCTCAAAACAACCGAAAGTGCTAAAATTACAAGAAAAGGCAAATATTTTCGACTTATTAGGAAAGGGTACAAGTGCGGTAACTTTAGCGAAGCAATATGGTGTAACAAAGTCAACAATTAGCAAGATAAAAATGAAAAAAACGACATTCGTAAACGTCAACAATTTTTTAAACGTCAACACCCGCGGTTTTAATTAGTTGACGTTTTCCCGAGTGCACTGTATTAGCAAAAATCAAAATACAAAACAGGAAATGCACAAAATACTCGCTGACCTGTCAAATATCATATGTAAATCAATAATGCGATATCGTTCGATCGGAGACAGGTTTCGCTACCTTTTATATAGTATCTCTTTTTTTCTAATACTTTACAATTGATTTATGGGTCCATTTGTGTCCGTTTTTATTAAAATGCCTTGATTTATTTATTGCTGGTCTAAAGATCCCGATTGAATTTGTAGTAAGTGCATGTTTTTTGAATATAGAAATAAAATCCTGCCAATTCATTTCAGTATAAATTAAAATCTCACACAGGAAGCCAAACGCGTTTATAGTTTATATCAATTAATTGGGAAAATTTAGAAACCGACATGTTAAATTTTTCTATACGAAAGCTGTCATGTGTTCTCCTCTACGAATTCGCACAACTACTACCTGCAGTCCTAAATTTCGTATTTCGCGTGTATTTTGCTGAATGCTGACAATTCTTATAAACATATTTTTCCCGAAGTCAACCTTTTCACACCAACCATTGTTTCATTAGAGATTTTTATTCTCGGTTTTTATTCTTTTACAAAAGTTTGATAGGGGTTTTGTTGCTCATCAACCCCCGGTCTTGGACACCCTGAGGTCAATCAGGCAACCAGATTTAGTTGCAGCCAAATATCTACCTGAGTTGCTGAGGGTATCAGGAATTGTTGAAAGAAGTAGATATTCAGGTATGAGTCGTTCAAACTGAAGTGAACAAATATTTTATTGCCTTGGCGACGACTCAAGAACGTCCTAAAAATATCCCCACATTTTTTTTTTTTTTTGTAAGTATTCACTCGTTGTTTTCAAACAGGAATGCTGCTAATTTATTGAAAAAGGTAAACCAATCAAAAAGCCAGCACTAACAAGATACAAAATATGCAAGCATCAACCATTGCATTTAATCAAAAGTGTAACGGAAAAAAAAACTGTATACAAAAAAATTATAGATGCCACGAATATTTGGCAACTATTCGGTATTCGGCTATTCACTCACATTTTTTCACTATTATTTATTATTTGCAGACTATTCGGCCGAATACCGAACAGAAAAACCATGAAAAAAAAAAAGAACTCAAAAATCAAAATATTACTCACCAAGATTTTTATTTAACCAACAAATTAATATATAAAAAAAAAAAAATAAATAGTTGGCGCAACAGGTCCGGAGGGACCCTAGGCCTCGCTTCTCACAACCATTCGTTCTGTGTGAGTTTTTCATTTTTGGAACGAATGGAAGGGATCTACAATTTTATGCCGACTCCAAACGGCTAATTGAGAAGCTCTTTCAAGACAGTTATACTCTCGGATGTTTGTCAGACGTTCGCGAGAGGTGACGCAGTGAAAAAACCCTAAGTTGGAATTTGGGTTTTTGCGGGATTCGAACCTCGACCCCTCGCTTAGTAGTCCAACACACTAACCACTAAGCCACTGCGCCTACAAATTAACATATTAATATTTAAAATCTACCAGTGGTAAGTTATAAAGTATGGGTGCTTCTGAAAACAGCCACTCACTATATACACTGCTACCAGGAAATGATAAATAAACCTAGCTAATTGTGAAAGGGTTGGATATATGTAGTTTTGTCTTGTCAGTTGTCACCCGCGGAAAGTACTAAGTGTTCCCGAATATTCGTCGCTTCGGCCACGCGCCTCGCTGAATATTCGGTATCCAAATAACTATTCGTGGCATCTCTACAAAAAAAAAAATACATTTTTATATGTTTAGAAATAAAATAAAAAATGCAATACTTTTCAAGTTTGTGGATACATTTATTTTAAAAATTAATGAGTTAAATAAATTAATTAAAAACCACTTGCATTGTTGTATTCCAACGAATAAAATCAGAAAACATTTACAATTTACTAAAATTAATTTATAATTGTAAACGCTCAGGCTGTAAAACAGCGTATTAAATTCACTTTTATTACGAATTTCAATACCTACCTTCATTTTGGATGGTTGGGCAACAATCATCTTCAAAATGACATTAAGGGATGATTTATTTATTTATCTAATGCCCGAGATAAACATGGCTTTCTCAACATTAACATTTGACATTTGATAGGTAGCGAGGTTCTCTGGCAACTATATTTGGTTATTTTGGTAAAGCGCTTTTGGAAAGTGTCGAGACTTTGCGTAAGCTGCCAGCCTAAAGTTAGTTATTGGTAAGGCCGAAGGTTATTAGAAAACAGAAATGACTTGAGAACAGTACGATGACTTGACACCTTCATGATAATGTGTTTATTACTACGCTAGCAGAAACTGCTTTCAGTGGCAGTAACTTTCAGCGAATGGGAACTGGAAGAACGTAGAATTAAACTTAAAATGGAAACAAAAAACAAAATATATCACCTTATACCATGTTATCAGAACAGACACCCTGAACTGTATTATTGAGCATCCGTTTGGTATACTTTGCTTTTAGGTTAAGTTACGTTGAATACGTTGATGAGATCGTCACAAAAAAAAAACGAGGTACCAGGGTTACGTTAAAAACGAATCCAATTCACCAAAACAATCAATTTTACTACAGCATTTAGGAAAAGTCTCAATCTCTCAATTTTGTTTGAAAAACCAACCTCCTCCAAGCTGTTACAAAAGTACGAGCAATCGCTTGCAACTCTCAGAAAAGCTCACTGCTGCATTTGATTCATATTGCATAACAGATTAACCCGATTTTCCCTTGCGTAACACAAAAGACCAGGTAAATAAGTTTGAATTCCAAATTTATGGTGACATCCTTGCACGAAAAATATCCAAAGATGAACCGCTGTCAAAAACGTCTGCCCTTTTTTGCCAGAAACTTAAACCCAAACACACGCCCCTTTGCATATTCCTCCTTTTCAATAAGGACACTTCTGTGCATCGCTCTCAACCTCATTTGAATGTTGTTAATTATTCACACTGACGCTATGTATATGCATTACATTGTCCTTACGTACACGTTGTGCAATGTGCATCTATGCACACACCGGCCAGCCCACCCACTCAATTGCACTGCAATGGCATCTATTATTTTCCATACACACATTCGACAACGACAACGACAACAACATGGACGTCGAGAATTCAACTCCTTCGAGAATATGCGCATTGTGTGCTGTTGACATGCGAGACAGATTCCGGTCTCCTAATAGGGTGTCCATTTTAAGAGGTTCTTGACACTGTATCGCTCGACAAAGGACTTGAAAAGAAAAGCTTAGCAAACACTCTTCGAGGAAAAAACAGAACAACCGACCAAGCACGAGGAGGAATGGGCAAAAGAGAGTTA
Source organism: Cheilosia urbana (assembly GCA_946477585.1). NCBI lineage: Eukaryota > Metazoa > Arthropoda > Insecta > Diptera > Syrphidae > Cheilosia > Cheilosia urbana. Next base: position 89,497,704 of record OX297854.1, on the reverse strand, counting down.
ACGAGTCCTCTTCGAACCTCCACCCACCGTACACCTATGCGCCTGATGTGTGTGTTGGTATGTCGTCGCTCAAAGAAACAACGCAACCCACTCTGGAGAAATGCATTCAAAACTAAGTGAAATAAAACTTTGCAATGTATGAAAATGAAAAGCAAATATTGGGTATTTTTCCCCATTCGTAGAGGGTAGGTATACGTACGTAGCAGGACATAGGTGACATGCCGGCAGGAAGAAGCAATTTCTTTGACAACGCAACACTTCAGAAATTGTTTGTTTGTCCGTTCTGGATTTGAATATTTGTCCGGAAATTAGCCCGAGGCGAAGGAGCAGAAACAACTCGAAATGGGTGAAGGATAAGGATGGGCTACCAGAACCGAGGGGAGGATGCAAATTAAAAAAAAAAAAAAAACCAAGTGGAACACACTCGTAGGTGGTGGACTGTTAATTGTGTCTCATTGTGGAAGATGTTTTTTTTTTTATTTCCTAAGCACTGCATGCATATTTTAAGTGAGAGAGGCAAGTGCTGTCTGTCGGACTGTCAGGTTAGGTCAGTCTGTCAAACATTTGACTATAATCAAAAAAATAAAAATACTTTAGCGAATGGAGAAAGAGGTTCTAATTACAGCTGATTTAGTCAGAGGACCTACATCAAGCCGTTTGCACTTGGATATGGGAAAAAGCGTCAAAAGTTCTACTGCGTTTGAAAAGAATACATTTGAAGAGAGGGCTCTGTTTATCAGCCCTTGGGCAGTCAAATAGATCTGGAGGATCTAAATGTACTAAATCGAACCAGCTGACTTCAAATTTTAAGCCCTGTCAATAACTATGAATAACTGAATAAACGCTCGCAGAGTGTGACCTGCTCTTCGAATCTTTTATACAACGTTAGCATCCACATTCTTGCTGAGCATAATCAAAGGACTGTCTGAGGTTGCCCTCAATCTATCAGAAACTCGGGAAAACCGATCGGATCCATAAAGCACGGCAAGCATCATGGATGGTATGATGTGCTATTGAAAATGCTTGTCGAGCATACAAATGCATGGTGCTCATAGAGAATGTTCTGATAATGTTTACTCTTCAGGATCCAATTGAGGTTGACAGTACTAGTCGATTGTGACAGATGACAAGATTTACTCTCCATCAAAATTGATTTTCGATCAATGGCAGTGGTTCAATTTGTACTCGTTGAGAGCATACGAAAAGTCACGATTTATGGACGTATGTATGTGCAGAATGAAATCTTAGTAGTTCGAATATAAGGCCTTCATTTGCTTGCCGAATTTTGGTGCTCGTTCACATGATCGTTGAAAGTGATCTCCGAGTTTATACGCCCGTCGAGGAAGGCATGATGGGTGAAACAACTCCATCATGGAAATGCTTGTCGAGTATAATCCCTTGCAGTGCCTATCCTCATGCAGGTCGGTAGTATGCCGGTCTATATTGTGCTCGTAGAGCATTCCGATGATCTTAGAGTTCCAACGACCATACAAACAGCAAAATAGCCACAACGGCTGAAACATAATCGCAACTGATTGCCGATTATGTTCAATGAAAGCCTTCTGCTCGATTTGTGGACGTATGCGCAGAATGAAATCTTAGTAGCTCGAATATAAGGCCTTCATTTGTTCGCCGCATTTTGGTGCTCGTTGACATGATCGTTGAGTGTGATCTCCGAGTTTATACGCCCGTCGAGGAAGGCATGATGGGTGAAACAACTCCATCATGGAAATGCTTGTCGAGTATAATTCCTTGCAGTGCCTATCCTCATGCAGGTCGGTTATGCGTGCTCTATATTGTGCTCGTAGAGCATTCCGATGATCTTAGAGTTCCAACGACCATACAAACAGCAAAATAGCCACAACGGCTGAAACATAATCGCAACTGATTGCCGATTATGATTAATGAAAGGCTTCTGCTCGCCCTCATTATCATTGAGTTCGGCTTTAGAGGAGGAACACTCTTGAAATTAACTTTGCCATGAGCCGAGCGTCACAACTAAAATTACTGAAAGGCATAATCAACGTAGTGCTTGTGCTCAGCCTGTAGCCCAGGTGCGCTGGGTGTCTGATACCACTGAGTAGTGACAGACGAGCACTGTAGGTACTTGTACGCTTCTTTTGTTCGCAGAGTGTGATGTGAAAACCCCCTCGGCTCGTGGAGTGATATATCTTGTGAAATCTATTAATAACAAGTTCGTCGAAAAGCCAAAGAGATAGCACCTTCTTTTATCCTGCGACTAGAATTTTGTTATCAAGTTGATACACAATATTCGCAATGCACAAACAAGAAGAATGCTTCAACATTTAGAGGGCAGCTGATAAAAATTCAGAGAGACTGTAACGCTTCCCTGGGAACAAGCAAAGGTATAACCACACCACTTAGCGCAACCTGCATCACTATATCTAATCAGCGTGTATTCGTGAAATTCCTGCATAGCCTTGCTGCACACATCACGAAAAGGGCGGAGTAATCGCCAACGTGATCAATTTACTTGGCGCCATGTGAACAATGAGGTGCGCAAAGCTAGTGGTCGTCGCCCCACAATTTCCAATTTGACTGCAGGCCATCGTTCCCAATCGTCGAGATTAAAATCTCATCAACTGTCACCGCACACATAGAGCCGCCAGTAGTCAAGCTAAAGTGCCGCCAGTAGTCAATCTCGTCTCAGTTAACCCCATTTCCACACGACGACCCACCATCAGGCGCGCAGTTCGCACCGCGCGCCGCCGTCGCCGCACCATCTCATCGCCATCACCGCTCGCAAAGTGTGAGGATATGGACCTCATTATCCCAGCCACACACGGCGCCGAATCAGCTTCCTCCTTCTTCACGGAAAGTATCATTATACCTCTCTCGACCGAAAAGCAAACACAGCACAACCCAACTTAATAATTTTCGAAAATGTATTAATTAGACACTGACAGACGCGCACCGTAAATCATGCCGCCGAGCAGCAACACGACCATCGACGCTTGGCCTGGGTGCGCTCCGGCTCCCCTGTGCGTTTCATCAGCTGTCCCACCTTTCTAATGCCCAATTGGGGAACCCACAATGATTATGCCAAAGGTATCATCAATAACTTTAATGTTCTTGTTGATTTTTGGTCGACGCAGAACGACCAGAAAAAGATGAGTGGTCCCCGGTACCGAAACGCATCCCTCATACCTCAGAGCGAAAACATAAAACCATTACTCGGGCTCCTCTCCAGACAAAAAAAAAAAAAAAAAAATACTAATAATAAAACCAAGGAAGATCACCACCGAGCAGAGGAATCTCACTCTCATGGAAATCGTCATGTATGGGTCTGTGTGTAGAGGAGCAACACGATGGGCGAAACCTTCCAGATATGTTGGGCAATTATCTGCGGGAGGTCTTGTTAGCAATGTGAGGCGGGAAAGAAAACAACCAACAAAACGACGACCAAATGAACAACCTGCACTACGGCGGCGGCGGCGTCGACGACGACGATGACGACTACGGCGGTTTACGTGTTCGTACAAAACGCTATATGTGTTCTGTTTAAGCTCTCGGGCCGGCTCCAAGCCACCACACAGAGGAACCCCCAAATCGAATTAATTTCGTGTGGAGCTGCAGTAACTATATACACATATCCAACAACAAAATGCGCACATGCGCTGGTGGCATGCGATAATCAGCGCCAAGTGAATTCCTTCATCTCTCGCATAAATGCTTCCTCTCGAGGAAATTGGGATGTTAGCTGGTTTTGGGGGCTCCTCGGCAACTTTTGGCAGGAACACCGCATTAAAGTTAAGTACCGTCGAGTACATTTCGCTAGAGGAATTGTTAGTCGCATTCCTCCGTGCAGAGGTCTTAATTACTTACTCCCATCAGTCGGATTCATTTTGGCCAGGAATAGATGTTTTTTTTTTTTTTTTTTCTTTTTTGTTGCAGACAAATGTGGTTGTAGTTACATTGTGTGTGAGGAATGGAAGTCGGAGTGATCATCGCAGAGCGTCATTAGCAGCAACCCATTTTGGGACTGAAACATTTAGTCTAACGTGATCGCGTTTTTTCCCCGTCACAATGTCGGAGGAGGGAAGTTGCAGTCAGAATTGTGTCGCAAGATGGATCAGATGGTGTTGCTGGGTGATGGAAGAGGCTTCTTTTGAATACCCAATGTTTGCGAATGGTCCTTTCGTTCAAAATGGGTGCTCATGCTCATAGATCACGATGGTTAAGAGCGACTGTAACCGCCAAAAACGAGTTTTTAGGCGGATTCCACAATTGGATAAAGCGCGTCTAAGTTTGACTTCAAATTGTGCCCTTAAAAGAGCATCAGTAAGAGTGCGACTATCCGATGTTTCACTTGAGGTCCGCTTTATTCAGGCTTTGGATTTTTGCGGCAAAGTTGGCTAGATCCACCCTTCGTCAGACTTAAAAACTCCCAGGATGGTGTTGCTCGTAGAGGATTCTGCTCGTGCTCACTGCTTGGAAAATGTAATCGCTTTGACTAACCCTCAACTGTCTTTAGCCAGCATTCGTCGGGGGCATTCATTTCTCGGCCCACTACCCTAACTAGAAGTTGATGAAGCTAACACATGGTTGCCACTATTATCAAAAAAAATTCCCTGACCTTCCCTTTTAAATATATAGCAAAAAAACACATTTTAACACTAGCCCTTGAGATCAATAAATAACATAACATAACCGGCGAACTCCGTTCCGCCCAAATTCATAAATTTAATGAAAATAATATTTCCAAGCATGCACAGCGAATGCTACTTTATGTAGTTCGGTCAATTCGAATTCTTTATTCAGAAGTTATATTAAATATAACAGAAATAACTGAAGTAAAGCAATATCGATGTATTTCAATAAAACTGCAATGATTGACGTGCCGGCCAACCTTCCGCTTTTGTACTAAAGTGGTTTGCCCACAGGTGAGCATGCCACATACAATTGGACCATGTGAAAAACATGGGAATTCAAGATTGATGCTACAAATATCCAACGATTATCCTTGCGACTTATTAGTTGTCATAGACGCTTAAATGCCAAATCGTTCTGAGTAAGCGGAGTCCGCGATATGACAATGTTTGCCTTTTAAACTCAAAATCGTCCTTGCATGACATTTGATTTGAGATTCTTCACAATCATATCAAACGCGATCCGATACAAAGTTTCGGTGCATTAAGTTTGCTCAACAAAATGATAAAGAGCCGACTTTTAATTTCAAATTGTGAAGCGGTAAGTCCGAAACATCCAAATTAAACATTTTAAATAATTTTTCTTGTATTGGAAGAGACACTACCCGTTTCCTATCCATTCTATTTTTTCCAAAGTGCGGTTCTATTATCAGGTTTGAAAACAAATCTGCGATAGTCATAGTTCATTTTCTCTATCGCCGTTTTAAACATTGTAATGAAAGCGTTGATTGCATTTAAAATGGCTGCAATTGTCGAATGACGTTTTTTGTCACTCCTGTTTGCCCTCTGTACCGCCTTTCGACTTGATCATCCCCCGACAAAATGAAGTACATCTGCGAATATTGCTGTACGTCCTCATTTACTGGCAAGAAGGCACCCATCCTATGGTAAATTTGGCCTTGAATCTGTTAATCCGAATTTCGCGGCGTAGAGTTCCGTGCCACTGTTAGAAAATGTGTTTTGCATGATGTATAAGAGAAAATATTGCCCTGCAAGTCGGCATGAAACCAGTTTTTTGAATGATTTTTGTTCCCAATGAAGTCATACGTAAACAGTAGTTGTACTGTCAAATGTTCTTTAGAAAATCCTGCGATTCAAATGGCTCCGCAGGTAAGCTAATTTCACTTTTCCACTCGCACAGCAGTTTTTTAGCTCGTTGTAATGGTGGCACACAATTTTAGTCATCGCTCCAATATCGAAAACCGCATCATCGACATAGTTTTCTGTTCTGTCTACTGAAATGCCAGTCGTTCGAATGTCAGCAACGACGCGCATCTTGCCACTCCGAACTTGTTCCCATCCCAGCAGCAGTAGGATTTGACGCAGTTCTCATTACTTGCAGTCTCAATTTTCTTGACTGTGGATCTGGTCTTATGCCATGCGATGTCCCACTCTGCGCGTGCTTCTGCAGTTTGGCTTCGTTGATATTTGTTGTTGACTTGCTTGCCTTGTTCGTCTGAACTGAAATTTGGTTTTCAATAACTATTTTGTCCGCGTTTAAACTTTTTACATTTAATTTTTACCTTATCAACTGTATAAAAGAAATGAAACTGTTGAAGCGATACATAAAATCAAAAACAAACCATCACTGTTGACCAACGTATAATACATTAAATTTATATCGATTTTATCAATCTACTTTTTGAAAACAAAAAAAAAAAAAAAAAATCCGCACATAGTAGGTACGTAGTTTTCTAATTAATTTTTGATATAGAAAAGTCAAAAGTGCAGAAAATACAAAAAAATCTAAAATAGAAAAATTAAAAAATAAAGTAGCCTATCGCAATACTCTATCCCGTAGCTTTCTATTAGTAAAATAATTTTTGAAATCGGTTTGGTACTTCCGGAGATCACCTCCCACAAACAAACATTACCTCTTTATATAATAAAAAAAAAAAAAAAATAAAAATAAAATAAAATAAAATAAAAAAAAATAAAAAAGTGTGATGTGATGTGATAGTGTAATTGTTTTGTTTGACACAAATCCCCAGTCTCGTAATTACTTCACAGAACAGCTTTCATAATGCACTGCAATTTTGCATTCTGGTTAATTGCTTCGTGGATGATTATCTAAAAGAAGAGAACAGTTACACAGAGTTACACAGAAAACTACCTAAATGACATTAATTTTCCACTGGTAATCCTTAGAACATTTCATAATGTTGTACTTTCTTTTTTGTTCATGTGTTAAGGAAAGTTTTGGTTCAAAGGATATCAACACTCAAAAAAGCTTTAAGTTTAAGTAATTAAAACAGACATGTTTATAAAGAAGCTTAAGGCTTTTTCTCAACGAAGTGCTTACAATGAAAAACTAATTATATTTAGTAGATACTAACTCTTAAACAAACGAATAGCTTACTTTATACTATCGTAAGTGACAGTCACACGCGTCATTTAAAGTAGCCTAAACATTTGTTTATTCTAGCGATGCTTAGCATTTGAGAGCAATCATTTCATACCAAATATTAGTTTAAAGTATACAGAAATATTGTATTCTTCTTAACATTAAATTTAAAAAATATTAATGAAACAATCAGTCGAGAACAGGACATACCTTCAGTGTTGCCAGATTTTTCAAAAAAGAAAACGCTAGATTTGAAAAAAAAATATGCGAAGACTGTATGAAGACAAAAAATAAAAATGCTAGACAAAAGTGTTTTCACCAGCTTTAAAAAAAAAATATTATTTTGTTTTTTTTTTAACTTCAAATTCATCTGAATGCATTTTTTTACTTATCTATGTATTGAGTTAGGAATTTCGACCCTATCTCAGAAAATAAAAAGTATAAAAATCATGTTTTTTTAAACAATGAATTTTATTTTTATTAAACACTAGCTGACCCGGCAAACTTCGTTCCGCCCAAATTTGTTAATGTAACGAAAATAATAATTCCGAGCATGCACAATGCACTTGCTAATTTATGTAATTCGGCAATGATTTTGACGTGTCGTCCAACCATTCGCTTTTTCACTAAATTGACAATGTGCGAAACATGGGGAATCAAGACTGATGCTACAAATGCACAAACGTCCATCGATTATTCTTGCAATAAATTATTTGTCATAGTGAAAGCGAGACGCACGGGAAATTGAAGTCGAACGAATGGTAAATCGTTCTGAATAAGCGAAGTCTGCGGAATAAGAGTGTTTGCCTGTGAATTTTCCCCTCAAAATCATCACTTGCATGATATTTGATGTGAGATCCTTCACCACAAATCAAATGCGATCCGTAACAAAGTTTCGGTACATTGATGTTGCGCAAAATTTTAACTGAGCCGACTTTCAAATCCAATTTTTGTTGAGGTAGGCCTGGAACATTTAAAGAATTCAAAAATTCAACTAATCCCCATAAAGTTTTTTTTCACAACAAAAGGTAGCAAAAATAGTAGGTAAAAATCGAACGATCTGTCCCCGAGTTATGGATGCACATACGGACGTCAGTCTCTTTTATATGTAGCTGTACCCACCCGGCTTTGCCCGTACATTTCTTATTAAATTTTGCTCACATTTCGCAAATTGTTTTATTTGGACAATGTCCATTAATAATTTTAATTATACAACTTTAGAAATAGCGTTTGATTTTATTTTTGAATGGGACGTGCCACAATCCATTTTATTATCCCGCTTGTGTTTTTCAAAGTACCTCCTAGTGTCAAAAACTATCCGAAATTTAAAACTGGTAGCAACCATATCCATCAACAAAATTTAAATCAACTTGATAGAGCTGTTTCGGAGATCGGCAACAGCGCCAGGTCCAAAAGTATCCTATCGTTCAAGCGGGAACGAAGAATATAAATCTACAAAATTTCATTGAAATCGGGTGAGTTGTTTCGGAGATCGACAACAACGCCATATAGCGGGTCAAAAATCCTATCTTTTAAGTTTGCGTTAACCTGAAATACAACATTACGAACAAAACAAAAAAAAAATCATAAAAATTGACACAGTTGTTATCGAGTTATATCATCATCATCGAGTTTCATCCCGAAAGAATTATAGGTATAAATTAAGAAGATTAGGTTATTAAAGAAAATTTAATTGAACTGAAAAACCACATTATATGCTTACAACACCACATGTTGAGGATTTTTCTAAGAAATTCAGTTTTTGTTAGAAATAATAAATTAATTATTTTATATGTATTTTATCAATATAATAACTTCGACCGAAGCATCTATTTTAAAAGATATTCATTTTTTTTTACATCCTCTTTGACGATATTTGCAGCACACATTCTGTCAATGTTGTGCCAAACGCCATAAGGTTACATCAAAAAAGTTTGAATTGTAAAAGCGCTATGATTACATTAGATATAATTAAATATGGTGGTTAAGTATTCTTAAATTTTCTAATTTTCAGCGCAGTTTTCTTAACTATATATATAACAAACACAACAAAAAAAGAATTAGCGAAATCGGTCCAGCCATTCACGCGTGATGCCGTGACCAAGGGAAATAGGGATTCATTTTTATATACATAGATTAAAGTACCTATCAGTCTTCAGAAAACAAAAACAAAAAAATATCAACAGTAACTACAGCGGGTGAATTTTTTTTGGTGTTTGAGGTCCACCATAGATAAATAAATCCCAACATGTCTCAATTAATAAGCCCATGTATCAAAGGGAATGGTAGTACCCAGCGAAGTTCTAGCACTACACCCTTTTTACAGGAACAAACTCAGGCGATTTTTGACCCTCCTCTATCTTCAGTATCAATGAAGTCAGAATCTTCAAATTCGAAATAATTGCTAAGTTGATCAAGCACAAGCGCCTCAGTAAACTTTTAAGTATAAGTGGTTCCTGAAATATAGGGCTTCAGAAATCACAAAAACCGTAGCTGACTGACTGACAGATCGGCGCAGGGATATAAGTCCCCGAGACATAAGTCCCAATTTTTAATTTTGGGACTTATAGCCCACTTGAGTGAGACATAAATCCCAAATTCGATTTGGGACTTATGTCCTACACTATCGGGACATAAGTCCCAAACAAAAATGTTGGGCCTTATGTCCCACCCAACAATTTTTTTTGATAAGCTTACAGATTACCCATTACCCATTATTTAAAATTAAAAAAAAAAAACAATGAGTTTACTAACAATTTATGGAACACAATGCAAGCATTTCAGTAATTGGTTTCTTAGTTAGTCCAGTTTTTAATATTATAAACTACTTTCGGGGAAATGGAAAGTGAGACTATAATCACTGCAAATGGTATATAACGGCTCAGACTTTGCATCGCCCGCGAAAAGAAACTTATAAAATTTTAGGTTTTGAGAATTTGAGAAAATAAAACTAAAAAAATCGCGCGATATAATTAATACATTTTCTCATATGCTCAAAAGAAAATATTAAATTATCTAGTTTTTGAGAATTTAAGAAAATAAAATTAAAATATTTGTTTAGATTATATTTTTGGTTTGTTCCAAACTGTTAGTTTAATTTTCTAAATTATTAAGAACAATTATTGTTGGTGTGTGTAGTGGAAAAAGGGGTTGGATGCCTAATGGATTTCACAATATATTGCTAACTATTACCTATGCGAAAACTTGGGACTTATGTCCCATCTTCGGCAAAACAATTTTGGGACTTATGTCCCGATGGTGTGGGACATAAGTCCCAAATCGAATTTGGGATTTATGTCTCGCTCAAGTGGGTTATAAGTCCCAAAATTGAAAATTGGGAGTTATGTCCCGGGGACTTATGTCCCTGCGCCGGCCGACAGATCATCAAAATTATAGAGTACTCCCCGACATCGTGAAATCTTCTAATTTTGCACAACGGTATGTCTTGTGGTGCAATCAAAGGAATAATTGATGTTTTTCTATAAGGGGACGTGGTATCCATCCACTTTCTCAGAATTGTTGTCAATTATATGGAGGACTTCCGATGGCTGTAGAATAATGAAATAAATTTGGTTGATCGGTAGAGCTCAAAAATCTAAGATTTTTTATTTCAAGTGTCTGCCTATTGTCATTAAGAAAGTATACATGCAACTTAAAAGTTCATGACTTTTCTAAGAACTTATTGCTGACTTAAATTTGGTGGGGTTACTTGACAAGTTTTCTTTTTATTACGCCAAATTCGAAAGGTTTTAAAAACTTGATCAGTGAACCCACCAAATTTTAGTCAATAATGATTAAATAAAAAAAATGTCTTTCTTAATCTGTAGTTATTTCAGTATTGTTTTACTTCAAATATTTCGTATTAAACCTTAATAAAGTAAGAACTTAGTGTACTTTTATATGTCGGTACTTTCCACGACTGACTTTGTTTTTTTTTTATAGAAGAACTCTCTGGTTCTTTTTTTAACATAGACACGATTATTCGTACTCACACATTAACCGTTCGCATGTTTCACATTTCATATGCGTGGGAAAGTGGTGGGAAACATCTTAAACTTCGATGCACTGTATTATCAGCTTAACGTACACGAATGACAAAAATTCCAGAGCAAATATTGAAAAATACAAAAATACAAAAATCTAAAAAAATGCTAAAACACATCATCTGGCATTTTTCTTTTTTTAAAAAATGCTTTCAAATCTTCGAAAACGCTAAATCTAGCTACCCAATTTTTTTTTTTTTTTTTTTTTATACTTCTCCTGGGAAAGGCGAACCTATAACGCTTCTACAGCGCCCCGAGATGCCTGCAGATGTATGTATGCTCTGCACTTAAATTGCTGCAAATTGTAGTCTTCTGGAAATATATCCCCAGGAAGCGAGTTCCAAAGTTTGCTTGCCCTGTAACAGAAGGAGTTTTTGAAAGTTGATGTCCTCGCGGTTGTCAAGTGTACTGTATGGTCATTCAGCATTAGCAGCCTGTCTTGTTGGGCGTCCAAAAGTTGCATTTCGAGGGATAATGTCTTTGAGTTCCTCAGAACATCTACCATGGAAGTACCTATAGAACAAGCATAGGTCAGCGACTTGTCTTCTGTGCACCAACGGTTGTAGATTCGATGTGAGTGTAGGGTTTCCAATGAGTCGAACTGCTCGTCTCTGTATGCTATCAAGCAGGTTAAGTGAATGTTTTGGGGCCGAGTACCTCTTTGCTCTAAATAGGTAGCTCAACTTTGCGGACGCCGATTTTGCGATATAGGATATGTGGTCCTGCCATGTGATTCCTGAATTGACTGTGACTCCTAAAAGGTGCATTGAGTCCTTGTGATGGATTGGATGGTCATCCATTTGGATCTGAGGAACTAAAAATAAATAGTTGGCGCAACAGGTCCGGAGAGACCCAAGGCCTAGCTTCTCACAACCATTCGTTTTGTGTGAGTTTTTCATTTTTGGAACGAATGGAAGGGATCTACAGTTTTATGCCGACTCCAAACGGCTAATTGAGAAGCTCTTACAAGACATTTATACTCTCGGATGTTTGTCAGACGTTCGCGAGAGGTAGCGCAGCGGAAAAAACCCTACAAAGGCGGAATTGGGTTTTTGCGGGATTCGAACCTTGAACCCCCGCATAGCAGTCCAACACACTAACCACTAAGCTACTGCGACTACGGATCTGAGGAACTGTTGATGCATTTTTTCTGGAAAATGTTGTGAGCTGTGTCTTGTTTGCATTAAATACAACTAAATTGTCCTTTGCCCACTTCAAGATTTTGTCCAGATCATCATTTAGAGAATTAATTTGTTCACATCTCTGATTGTGTGATAGGGAGAGTTGATAATTTATTTTCTCTTCTTCAACCTGGGCTTGATGTGAATTTTTACTTTTTCCTTATTAAGTTTTTTTATTTCTTCCTCCCTTTTTCATTTTTATATTTTTGTTTACTCCATTTTCTTTTTTTTATATTTAAGTTTTTCTTCTAAATGCTGTGTATAGCGGCTATGAGAGGATTGAACATTAAATATTAATTTTGAATTTACTTCCACTTTTGTAACTCCTCCAGCCTCTTTCACGCTTTCAAAGACTCTTCTCTGAGCGACTAGTGACTCCTCAAGGAGATTTTCGACCAAATGAGTCTTGTTAATTGAGAAGCCACTCTCAACTGAGGCGTTTCCGTGAGATAGAATGAAACACATTTTTATAACATGCCAACGATTTTTATAATTGTCATTTTTGCCAAAAATATGGAAGTACAGGGTGTTCGCCGGAAAGGTATTATACAGTATACTACTTTGTTTTGCCGCCATTTTGGTAAACATTTGACTTGACAGTTCATATTTGGCAGACGTGAAGTAGACACGTGGCAAATTTATTATGGAAAAATATTCGATAAACCAACGTGTTTTAATCGTTAACACATTTTATCAAAATCAATCATCGATTACTGTGACGATGAGAAAGTTACGTGCAATTTTTGGGAGAAACAACGTGCCAACAAAACGCACTATTTATCTTGTAGTGAATGATTTCGAAGAAAGAGGGTCTGTAGGTGATAGGCCCAAGCATGGACCACAACGTACTGCAATATCGGCTGAAAACATTACTGCTGCTCAAGGAAGTGCTCAAAACAATTCATCAACCTCAATTCGAAGCCGTGCTCAGGAGCTTGGTCTTCAAAGAACAACTTTGGCGACAATTTTGCCACAACTGCTTTGGGCTTGATTAACATGTGGTATCAACAAGACGGTGCCACATCGCATACAGCCAGGATTACAATGGAATTACTGCGAGACCTCTTTCCACAACAAGTTATATCAAAAAATGGTGATGTTGATTGGCCTCCACGGCATAGTTGGGAAAAAATGATTACAAACAAATTCCATTACAATTACTTGTAATTTGTAATTAAAATTTTTCCAATTACAATTACTTGTAATTGTAATGTGTAAAATCTAATTACAAATTACTTGTAATGAAAAAACATTCAAAACCTGTTTTTCAATTACATAGAAGTAATGGAAACAAAAGTAATTTTGAAAAAATCTGTAATGATTACATTTTTCCGTAATGATTACACATATAATGTAATTGAATATATTTTCTGTACTCATAATGTTGTCATATCATAATAAAAAAAAGTTTTTACTTCATTACATGGATATCCCTGCCTTTTTTAAACCTACTCCATTGTTTTCTCATAATTATCGGTTTTTTTTTTTTCCTGGCATGGAGATAAACTGTGTTGCAAATTCATTTTTTAACTATCATTTGGCTTTAAGCAAATTATTAAACATTTAGTTCTAAGAAATGTAGTTTGTATTCCATACACCTCGTTAAGCTTTGATTTAAGGAAACATTTTTTCTTCTTATGATGTGTGAAGTTTGCACCGGGAGCACACAAATTGCAACTACAATTTACAACGACCCGAACGAAACTGAGCTGTACAGTGTACAGTTGTTAACTGCTGTTTGCATTTGAACTGGACAAAAAAAGATAGATAAGATAATTTAAGTTAATTTAAAATTTTAGTAATGAATTAAAATCTAAGTAATCAATTACTTAAAAAGTAATTGCACCGCGTTTTTCTTCAATTACTTCCAGAAATCAATTACTTTTCTGTAATTATATGTATTTTGTAATTGACATTTTCTAATTAATAATTAACAGTCAATGTAATTGATTTTTTTCAATTTCGAATACATGTAATTGTAATTGTTCGAACACCAAATATAAATTACTTATAATCGTAATTTATGTTGTAATCAATTACCAAAAGTAATAGTTATTTCCCAACTCTGCTCCACGGTCGCCTGATTTGACTGCTCCAGACTTCTTTTTTTGGGGATATCTGAAAAGCAAGATTTATGCAAACAAACCAGAAACGCTTGAGCAACTCAAACAAAATATTCGTGATGAAATTAATGAAATATTGCGTGAAATGTGTGAGAATGTAATAAAAAATGTGCTCAAAAGGGCTCGCATTTGTGAGACTAACAGAGGCGGACATTTACCTGATATTGTATTCCTTACATAATTGCCGACATTAAATAAAACATTTGTCAATATAAGATCCATTCTCTTTCATTTAATCAAAAATTATAAACAAACGATGTAGTATACCTTCCCGGCGGACACCCTGTAGAACTTATCAACTCTATGAGTAGATTCGTTGATTACAAAACTTTTGTATTCCTCTTCTAGAACTTTCTTTGCGTCTGTACATGCATTTATGTACTGCAATTTGACCCTTTCCGCTCATGTATCAAACAATCGGTTGTCAGTATATAAAATTTGAAGTACATTTTTGAATCTTTTTTTGTAGAGACCGTTGTTTTGCAAACAAATTTCTCGGATTAAGACTGCCTACGTTCCAACCACATTGTATTTTAATGGGTTTCGTTCTTCAATTTTTGATATTATGCTTATAATTATTTTGCGGCAATCCAGTTTAAATTTTAAAATATCTTTCTCCGAAAAATGGTCTTATTGTTTGGTGTTTTTTTTTTTTTTGCATTAATGACTTAAGTTGCTTTAAAACCAATGTCAACGTTTTTTATTTCGAGAAGGTTGGACTCACATGAAAGATGGATGGACAGAAATTGAGATCCTATGGAGCATTCGCTAATACACTTTTTTTTTTACGATGCGATGCAATACGTTTTTACCCATTATGAGGAGATCTTCATAAAGTTAAAATATTAATGGTTTCTCGGCTTGATATTTTGATAAAAATGGTTCACAATCAGATGTAATTGCGTATGGAAAATGCAAGTTTGCGGTCGAACAATATTTATCTTGAAAGTAGTTTCTTACGTTTTCAATTGGCCTTATTTTTGGTAAGTCTGAATTTGTAATCGAAAAAAGTGCTTCAACACATCAAAAATGTTCAGGCATCTCTCTCTAAACAGATTTTTTGCCAACGAACACCGCAATATTTAAATTTTTAGTTAATTTAATAGTAAATTGAGTACAATTTTTCTTTGAAGTGAAAAGCTTCTTCTTGCTGGACTGTCTTTGAAAACTTAATAAAGATGCCTTAAAAAAATATGCAGGTCCTATGATACCATTTGTATGTCCGGGTTTTATGTTGTTTTTTTTCATTTCGCTCTTGTTTTAATTTTTTTAGAAAAGATAAATTTACATTTGGGCAATACATAGATACTTGAAGAAGTTTCTCTTTTCTTAAAAAATCGGATTCCATTGTCAAAATGTTTTAAAATGTCATCTGACTTTGTAGAACCCATGAACTCGTTTTTTAAGTACCTATTGCGAATAAGTTCTTTCGGCTCATAAAGAAAAACGGACAACTAAATTTGTCCTTTCTGCGCGATTTTGGTCAGTGCTTCGTCAAAACACATAATAAAGTCGTCACATTTGTTAACTTTATCCAAAAGATTGTTATGAAAATATGGGGAGATACCGTGGTTGATAACGTAGGAACTCTTGGCTCTTCCTAGCTTGAAATTTTCAGCAATTTTGCTGTCTAGGAACATCAATCGAAAAAGATCACTAATTTCCACAGACAAGTTCAAGGATTCTCTGGTGGAAACAACACCACCTTATCTCTGCGACAATGGAATCTGTTTTGTTGAATGTAAAATATTTTGTTGTGTATATTAAGCGTTAATATTTTCTGGTGCATTATGGGGTGTTTTTTTTTTTTTGGCTACTAGAGGCGACCAATGAATTTGACGGAGTGAAGAAAGTATACATTTTTTTGTGACGTCATAGCTTTCGAATTTGACTGATGAACTAATCCATTTTGATGCGACTACAAAGTCCTTTGGCCCATGTTGCTTAACTCAAATTCGTCTTTGCATAATCTGCACCTTGCTTAACAGTTATTGCCTTAAAATAAAAACTATTCTATATAAAATCTTCCTTAGCAAGGGCAAAAAATGTCGGTAAACAAAGTCAATCGAAATAGACTATTTTGATTTTTGATGTTCCCACATATAAGTTCGTATATCTTTTTCTTCGGAAAGCAGGAAGACGTGGTTTTCTATTTTAGGAATTATCTCAGACTTTTCACTTAACCTGCTTGATAGCATACAGAGACGAGCAGTTCGACTCATTGGAGACCCTACACTCACATCGAATCTACAACCGTTGGTGCACAGAAGACAAGTCGCTGACCTATGCTTGTTCTATAGGTACTTCCATGGTAGATGTTCTGAGGAACTCAAAGACATTATCCCTCGAAATGCAACTTTTGGGCGCCCAACAAGACAGGCTGCTAATGCTCATGACCATACAGTACACTTGACAACCGCGAGGACATCAACTTTCAAAAACTCCTTCTGTTACAGGACAATCAAACTTTGGAACTCACTTCCTGGGGATATATTTCAAGAAGACTACAATTTGCAGCAATTTAAGTGCAGAGCAAACATACATCTGCAGGCATCTCGGGGCGCTGTTGAAGCGTTATAGGTTCGCCTTTCCCGGGAGAAGTATATAACAAAAAAAAAAAAAAAGCACATGGAACGAAAAATAGGATTGATCTGTTTTTCAATGCTACTTGGCATCTTCATTAGCTGTTTAGTAATTAATACAACTGTGTGCCAACCACAACTCTTGCAAACTAACATTATACTTTCTCGAAACCAAAATCGTCTCAATCAATTTAGATTAAAAAAAAAAAAATCTCCAGGTACCTTGTTAATAAGAATGGATTAGTGAAACGGTGCTTAGATAGATCTCGAAAGACATCGAGATATGCGACATGATCCCAAAATAAGAAAAAAAGATGGATTTTGTTGCCCAATAAAACATTATGAAAAATAATATTTTTGCTCCTTATGTAAAACCACATGAATTTAATCCAATAATATTTCACAGAACAAGCCCGCCATTGAAAAGAAAAAAACTTAAAGTACCTATATAATCCTGTACTTCAGATAACTACATACGAGTATATTAAAACAACTTACTTTTAGTAAATCTGGAACAACGAATCCTGTGGAGATAGTGGTTTGAGTAAAAGAAAAATATTTACTAAATATTAACATTAAAAAACTCACCACTGGTTTATATTTCGCTTTGATTACGATGATTTCATCATATTTTTGCGCGCTATCGTCGCGTCGGCGTCACATTTAAATATCTTGCGATATGAAGTTCACAAATAAAATTTCCTGTGACTGCGAATACGTCGATGAGAGTGTTCAGGCGCATTGAATTTTATATTTTTGCGTAATCCTGTAAGTAGACCTCAAAGTTCGACGTAAATAGTTTTTTTTAATTTTATAAGAAAACAATATTTACAGACTGAATTTTCCCTGATTGTTCTCGAAATTCCCTGATTTTCCCTGACATTCCTTGACTAAATTTTCGTTCCCTGACTTTCCCTCTCTTTCTCTGACTTTCAAGTCCAGTGACAACCATGTAATATCTTCCCATTTGCCAAAAACACTGTGCACCATCGCTCAATGAGATCGCAGAGCATTTGCCTGACAAAATCTGCAGGATTGGACGGGCTATAGTTAGATAGATATAAGTTTATTCAGATAATTTATAATAAGTTTACATGGTCTGAATTACCGCACATTGCCTTACACAGAGATTTGATACCTAATCGCATCTTTCTACTGAAATAGTTTAATATTTGTTTTAAACAAGATAGATAATACATATGTTTAATCATATATTGAGGGAAAAAAAAAAAAAAAAAAGATTTAAATATATAAGTATACAAAAAATAAAAAAATAAAAAAATATTAAGTAGGTAAATAAATAAAAATATGGATAAATAAATAAATTTATATAACTTTCAAATAAATAAATATAAATAAATAAGTAAATAGATAAATAAATAAATAAATAAATAAATAAATAAATAAATAAACAAATAAATAAATAAATTTATATATATATATATAACAAATAAATAAATAAATAAACCAATAAATAAATAAATATATATAAAATATAACAAATAAATATACAATAAGTCAATAAATAAATAAATATACAAGTAACTTCTTAAAAAGGTAACTAACTATATATAAATTGCTTTGGTATATTGCAAGAAAAAAAAAAAACGACTAGGAAAAAAGATTTTTTACTAATGTGTTGTCAGAGTGACCACATCGGGCCTTAAATTTTTCCGTAAGGGAGTTTATTCTTTCAGAGATCAGTTCAACATTCGCCCTTTTATGTAAAACCCTTGTAGAGAAATACCATGGAAGATTTAGCATCATTTTTAAAAGTTTGTTTTGTGCTATCTGTAACTTGGCTATATGGCACTTTGCGCAATCACCCCAAACCTGGCATCCATAAAGAATTATTGCTTGAAATATAACTTTATGTAATATTATTTTGTTTTCAGTTGATAACAGTGATTTTCTGCATATAAAGGGGTATAAGAGTCTTATACTTATATTTATTTTGTTCAGCGTTTCGCGCACATGTTGATTAAATAATAGCTTTGAATCAAGATGAATTCCTAAGTATTTTACGGAAGAGCTCCATTCGATAGACACAGTAGCTACTTGTAGATGATTCGAGGGAATGTAACATGCTTTTCTTTTTCGAGTGAAAAAGATAGCTTGAATTTTTTCCATATTAAGTTTTATTTTCCACTTAGTGAAATAGCTTAAAAGTATATCTAGCGCATTGGAAATATCCCTCTCGATAATAAGAGGATATTCATGCGCTGTAAATACAACAGTGTCATCCGCGTAGATATCAATACCGCAAAAAGGGAGATTAGGCATATCTGATGTAAAAACATTGTACTATATAGGTCCAAGAACAGAACCTTGTGGAACCCCATTGTTGAAGTATTTTATTTCAGACTGCACATTATTAACAGATACACTAAAGGAACGATTACTGAGGAAACTTTGGATTATTTTACACAAAAAGCAGGGGAAATTAAAACCAATCATTTTGAAAACAAGGCCGTTATGCCACATAGAGTCGAAGGCTTTTTCTATATCAAGCATAACCATGCCTGTTGATTTTTTTTGAGAACGTTGTTCTTTAACATGTTTGACTAATCTTAATGCCTGGTGGGTAGTGCTGTGGGAGTTCCGGAAACCAAATTGTTCGTTTGAAAAAATGTTATTATCAAAAATAAACTGCATTCCTTAATAACTTTTTCTAACAGTTCACTTAAACTACTGAGCAGACTAATCGGCCTGTAACTTTCGACTTGTGTTTGTTGATTGGGATAACTTTTGCCAGTTTCCAAGAATCGGGGAAATATTTTATTTTCAAGCAAGCATTAATTATAAATTTTATAAAACTGATGCCAGCTTTGGGTAATTCTTTTAAATAAAGGTTGCTTATTTTATCAAAACCAGGGGCTTTTCTTACCTTGAGACTGTTTAAGTGAAACTCAACGTCGTCGTCAGAGACGGGTGTATCTCCAAGCAAACACTCGTGACATTCATACACCCAATGTAAGCTACTCCACCCCAAGCTTTATGCAGAGAAGCCGAAAAATGCTCTATTCACAAATACAAAGTCCTACCAAAATCAGAAAAAAAAAAAAAAATAAAGTGCACGACTGGGTCGAACGAAACTTTCTCGTTCACCAAAAGTTTGGTTGGTTGTTTTCTTATTTTATTATATAGACAGGCAAAAATCTGAGAACCGATTCTAGATAAAAGAAACGGAATTAAATGTGTCCCTCTCCAGTCCGCGAAGAGTTTGAAGGACACGATGGTACCTATTTCGAAAGGTAAGTTACGTCATCCCGTAACAACTTAAAATGACAATCGCTCGACTGCAGAGAAGAAAGACACACGAAACACCTGCTAAAACTATGCCATTCCGAAAACCCCCCCACCTGTGGCCTAATTCAACCCACAAAAGTGTGCTAGCCCGAAACACTTTCCCATCGTTCCATGTACCTAACCTATGCCCGAATTCTCTTCTGCACCAATTTAATATTTACACTATGTCAATATGTGCACTGTCCCCCACGGTAAGAAGATGACGAAAATAATTTGGTAAAACACACCGTGATGTCTAAAACCAATAAATAAGTCAAATCACCAGCCACCCCGCCTGTCGTCGGGCATAAATCACCCTTCCGCATCCACCCTCTGACTTTTAATGCTTTAAAAACATTTAAAACAACCAAACACGCTAACAACAACAACGGCGACAGCGAAAAAACTTGTCATTTAAATACCCATCCACACGCCGATACACCACACACCAGTAATCAGTGGCAACAGACTGTCATAGAATCCCGAATGCGATTCGGTGTACCATGAACAGACGTACGAGAACGAGCAAGGAGCAAGGAGCACCGAGCAACGGAAGCTTTGCGGCCACATTGGGTGGTGGCTTTAGATCGTTTAATTTAATTCACTTTCACCCCTCATGATATTTGTCGCTTTTCGCGATTTATTTATTTAATTCTCGTGCGAGCGTGTGAGTATATCCTTGCAGCCAACAGAGACTGGGCAACTTTTGTGTCATGATTGTACTTCACACCATCGTGTGTCGGCCGAGAGTGAAACAGAGACAGACACACGATTATTTATTTATGGCCGCGTTCATATTTGGACGGCTGCTGTCATATTTGATTTTTCCTAAAGAATCGGGTGTCGTTCCGCCATTTATTGGGCAAAATTTATTTGCAATTTACGCCCCAAAGCCGAGGCCGAGCGACGTAATAAATCGGGCGGCAGTTATCCCAGTCAAATCAAAAGCAAATTGTCAAACCCGTGACGAATGCGATTCGTGTGCCCTTGTGTCCTGGCAAATATTTAATTTGCACCGACTGTAGCGAAACGCATTTAAAATGGTTCATTATTCGTGGTGGTGTTGCGGGACACAAACTTCCCCCAAATTCGAGGGATGTAGCTTGTATACCGGCCGTCGAATTGGTCACGGACCTTCGACCGCATGCCGAATCGGCGAAGGCAATCTTAACTACGGATTCATTTCATTTCGAATTTTTATTGCTCTGTCCGTTTCTCAATCTGTTCCACTGTCGAATTTATTATTGAGCAGAGATATCGGTGACCGATAGCGAAGATGACTGTGAATATGCTTGTGCCTCACGGGAGTCGTTTGAGATGAGCGCTTTAAAATGTTCTTTCCCAATGAATGGTGGGGTGGGGGTGCTTACAAAAAAAAAAAAAAAAAAAACATCCTCACACACAAAACAAACATGTCTCCGCCTCTGAACGCGCAAATTCGTTAATTTGAAGTTTCAATTTACCTTTCGCCAGCGTCAACGGGGGGATAATCCGTGTGCTGCCTGCCGGTGTGATGTGCTAGTGCACATACATATATTTGTGGCGGTGACTGTGCGCGCCACTGATGATGACATTCGTGCTTATTTGCATAAATGAGTCGACTCTGCGACGCAGTTAAACAAATTTCCAACATGATAAGGGTGTAACCCGTAAGTCAATGTCTTCGTCCTTGCGTTTAATTTTATATTCAGTGGATGAGTTCACATTTTCTGTTCGGCGTAGCTATACATATTTTTTTTTTCGCTGTTTTTTGCCTTTTTGATTTAATTTAATTTTGAAATTTAAATAAATTGAAATGAGGACGGGACGGGTATGAGCGCGGGGATGTGTACGCGAGTAGATGCGGCAAACATGCTGCCAGAGGTGAGAAGGTAACAGGAAACGAAAAACGAATGGATTTCGTTTGAGTGCCTGTGTATATCGATTGCCAAGTTGAGTCGAGTCTTGTTGCAGGTTCTTGTCAATCGGCGGAATGGGAACTTCGGTAGGAACGGGTAGGGTAGGGTATGTCTTTCATTTTGTAGGAAATCAAAGATTTTGTTCTTCTTGATTAGACTGTGGAAAGTATGGACTCATTTGTCCCTAGCGACTTATTCTCGCAAACTGACACAATTTATATAAATATTGGCGAACAAGATGACCTTTGAGTTGAAGCCCTTAAGTTCGATGCCTCAAGGAAGACCGAAATTCGGTCTCAAAGATCAAGCTAGGGAAGTTAGCAAACCTGCTCAATGTCGTATAGAATAAAAGATTGATATGTCAGAAACATTTGACGGAAGCCCGATGAGGAATGAACGAATTCCGGTTCCCTGGAAACGACTTGAAGAAGGCAGCCTAACAAATCACACCTTCTGAGTCTTTGAGTAGGGTTAAGAGACTCTGGGAAATTGACAACTCTGACTATCTGCACATTGACAAAGTGACAGATAATCTTGAGCTCGCCTTTCCGCACGTAAGGTACATTTGATATCGGTGACAAATTCTCGAGCTCTTTTTAAGCCTCACAGCGATAATAGCCCTTTTAGCTGACCTCGAAAATTACGAGGTTGACTTTGACTATGGGGTTACTTCTGACGAGAAGAAGCCTTCTCATCAAATCTACGACAGACAGGTCCTCAGAAAAAGTGTCCATTTGGTACGCAAGCGTTGTCGTACTTTGGTAAAGGACTCAGTCTTCTCTCCATTGATGGGGTTATGATCAGCGTTTTAGAGATCATAACCCTCCCACTTTACTGCATTGCTACTGGTCCGCCTTTGGGCCGCGTCGGGTCGACCTCAAAAAATATCCGCAAGCCTCCCGATTTTGAGTCACTTCATCATTGAGGCCTCAGTATACATACGATAGAAAACGTCTGGTACTCAGCGACCAAGAATAATGTCCTAGGTACAAACTTAATAAAAAGTACAAAAGGTACAAGCTCCTGCCATCAAATTCCTAAGGGCGACTCGCTAAATTCGTAGAGGGAGCAGAAAGAGGAGTAAGGTAAGGATAAGTCCCAACATCTTTTTTCTAATCTAGAGTCCGTAAAGGAACGTCGACAGAACAGTTCACAGATAAACAGTAAGCCGGCTCCACTTCACCGTCCAATTCTAAGCCGAAATTAAAAATGCCCCGATACTAATAAGAGCCAATCATGGACCTTGTTGGAGCAGTACTAACTGCTGCTAGAGCTTTAAAATTATCCACCGTCAAGTCAAGTCAAGTAATTATTCCAAGGCATCTATTAAAACTTCGTTTAACCTATGCCATATTTAGGAGTTTGTCTCTCACAGTCTTAGACTATTCTTCAAACAGTATTCCAAGGCTGCAGCCATTTGAAGACTCAACTGATGAGAAACTAGGCAGGTAGAGTCTACTGAGCAAACTATGTCGCTGTGCTCTGAGGTTAACATATTCACCCCAATCATTGAAACCGGCGGATGCTCTGCGGAGGGAGTAGTACCTGTTTTGAACATTTCTCCTATCATTGAAAACGCTGGTAGGTAAGTGAGCGGATGTCGGTAACGAAATTCACATTTCATACCTATCATTGAAAACGCAACCGATCCGCGGTTCATACAAATGTTGTTGTTTACAATCCGCATCAAAATCGATGCGGATCTCGAAGAGATAACACACATACACGCAATAAAAGTTTTAGTTGTCGAAAAAATTTAAAAAGTTTACGAACTGTTAATTGATCTTTCCGATTTAGAAAACAAACAACCCGTCCTCAGTTCCAGGCAATGGTGAAAAGATGAAAAAACATCCAGACATCTTTTCTTCGCATTCTAACACCTCTTCTAATGCTCCTAGTATCACTATTACTAGCAATTTCTTCTAAATTTTAGAAAAATACAATGCTATCCATGTTCGTACATTTTATAAAAACAAAATCGAATAAGAAAAGATTTTCATTTGACAGCTGACTCGCTGGACTACAAGCAATCGGTAATGCGGTTTTGCGGACCGATAATGTAGTCCATCCGCCGTTTTCAATGATAGGTTTTCACCTGAAAGTGAGCATCCGGCGGATTCAATGATCGGCCTGATTATTGTAAAGTGAAAGATATGAACTTTTTAGGCCTTCATAGTTTTTACGCGCCCTTTCAGGGACGTAGTGCATGTTGACGTACCACCAACCATATTTCTCCAAGATTACTATCCAAATTTAACAACAATTTGAGCTGGTAAAACTTGATAAAACGACCTTTAGGACATTTTTTTTCTTGTACAAGGTTAAACTATTCATTGTCGAATTTGAGTCTTCACGGAGCGAAAACACGATAATCGGAGCTTGTTCGCCAACTTTTTTAAGAACATAAGTTGTTAATCTGACAAGGCGATGCTACACCTGAATATTCCCTCTGGAAGTTGTCGAAAAAAATTAAACGAACAACAGCTCTTAACTGGTAGACTAGACAAGGTATTTTTTTTTAATTCCCTGCCCAATGGCTGACACTGACCTGACCTGAAAGATCTATTGTATCAAAACTAGACAAGGTAACTGCAGGTGAAAAGCTATAAAAAGAAGGCACATTTATCTTGAAGATGTCCTTGAGCTGGGAATCTGCGTAAGCCCTCTTCTTTCTACGCAGGATCTTCTTTTCCTCCCTTCTCCTGGCTCGATACTCTTCTCTCGTTGCCCTTGTTTTGCGCTGCAGCGCTTTATTGTGTGCATCCTTTTTCCTGTATACGCTACGTATTCATCATCATACCACGGGCTCTTTCTCCAGGGTGGCTGGCACCCTACAGTGGTTTCGGCTACCTCCTTGATGATGTCGCGATACTGGCACCACTGATTGTTGGCGTCTGTGGTAGGTGAGTGCACAGAGGAGAGTTTCATACTCAGGCGCTCGCGGTAGGCTCTGGCTACTCCATGTGTGCTAAGGCGTCCAACGTCGAATTTCTTCTTCTGGGCGGTTCGCAACTTCTCCTCGTTGGAAAGTCGTGCTCTGAATTTAGCCGCGACAAGAAATTGGTCAGAGTCGTCATTTGCCCCTCGGAATGTGTGCACGTCGAGGATGTTGGATGCGTGCCTCGCATCGATTAGCACATGGTCGATTTGATTGACGGGTCGAACGTCTGGAGAGCGCCAGGTTGCTGTGTGGATCCTTAGCCTTGGAAACCTAGTGCTACTTATCACCGTATTACGAGCTGCTGCAAAATCGATTAGTCGGTAGCCGTTGTCTGTTGTCGTTTCGTGGATTCTGTGCTTACCAACTAACCCGCCAAAGATGTTTTCCTTTCCGACTTTGGCATTGAAGTCCCTGAGTACAACTTTTACATCATACTCCGGACAGGCTCCGTAGGCTCCATCCAGGAGGTCATAAAACTCCTCCTTGATGGGATCTTCAGACTCGTCGGTAGGAGCGTGTGCACAAATTAGGCTTATGTTTTGGAAAGTAGCTTTGATGCGGATCACAGAAAGGCGATCATTTATCGGCTTGAAGTCAATGACTTTTTTCCTAATTTTGGGATACGAGCGCTGCCGTTGACCCACTGAGGGCTCCTCTGCCAGCACCCTGGCTCAGTATTGGAAGTCCCTATCGACCTGGAGTCCAAATATGTTGAAGCAGTTCATATATAGGGATTACACTTACCAGTTCGACCTAACTGGATCTGTAGGCGCCACCGTTGATTCCTTCTAGGGGATTCCTCCACTATCGCCTGAGAGTAAGTGCCTTAGTGAGAGGACACTCTTCCCCCCTCTCTCGTTCGCTGCCACCAAACCCCTTCCAACAGGGGTTGATTACCGCATCTCCAGTCGAGGTACTAGGCACCCACCAGTCACCAAGGTGGAGGTGAGAGTAGGAGTTGATAGTGAGAGGCTAGAGTGAGAACGCTTGTGTTTTCATGTAATCGCATCACTACCCTTAAACTAGCAAGAAATAAGCATAGAATTGTATAAAAATATAGCATAAAATTTTATGAAATTACTGATGAAATTGAGAATGCATTTGAAGAGAAAGAGAGCTGGTTCGCATTATTTCTTGATGTTAGAACAGGCTTTCCATAAAGCTTGGGATTAAAGATTACTCCTCAAAATGAGCAGGTACTTCCCAGAGCAGTAGGTAATCAGAACTTCAAAGAGGATTTCATAAATGGGCGCTTATAAAAAGCAAGCTAAAAAATGAAAACTCAACAAGATAAGACAAATTAATCTGGAGTACCACAAGTCCGTATACTAGGCCCTGTATATCTTCTATTCACAAGCGAGGTACCGTAAGGTGAAGACAATTATTTTTGATGATACTGCTGTACTTGCTGTGGGAAAAACTGTTGGAAAAGTAACAAGAAAGCAAGAAGAAGCTGCAAAAGGCAGTAAAGAAGAAATGAATTTCGTAATTGGCTAATTGGGAGCAACTATTCACTGTCCAATTACAACAAACTGCTGCTATTTCAAAAGTTAGGACCTATGTATTCCGACTGTGGAAACATGCGCAAGCAAAGCAAATTTATAATAACACAAACCCTTCACAATAAAGAACTGTCTAGAATGGTGACTGAATATTACAAACTCCGATCAGCAAAGAGATCTGGAAGTTTGAATGGTTGTAGACGAAGTCAAAAAGTACATTTAAAAATTAGGTATACCTACCTTAAATACTTTAAAATTTATACAGAAGAATACAATTTAGAAATGACGTTTGTCGAATGTCAATATAACTAGGAGATTAAAATGGATGCTCCTTCGACAGCCAGTCTTCGGGACCTTTTTTTACACGTCGATTTATCCAAAACAAAAATACAGCTTCTATACCTACATTTGCATTGAAAAATCAAGGTTTCAATTTCAAATCAAGACTTCAATTTATACAGAAGAATGAGTATTTTCTGAGACATGTAACTAAAAAGAACAAGTCTAACAAGTGTATAAAGAATTTATTGACAAGTGATGGCAAGTTCAGCATTCAACTTGTTACTTTATGCTATAAAATTGTACCAAGCTTGTTGAAGCTTACTTGCGAAAAAAGTACTTATGGTACATATTGTGGGCCAACGAGTACCTGTGACAGTTGGGGTCGACTTGAAGCGATAGGAAGGACTTACTGACAGTGCTAACTCCTTGTTAGGAGCAAAATCTCAGTGTCAAAAAAATAGGTAACATTTTCAAAAGAGACAGCTCCATGCTCAAAACGCTCAAAGGCAACCAAGCAAACCTTTGCCCTCCACGACACCTGTTTTCCATGGAAACGGAAAAAAATACCTCACCCACAATGGACTGTGTTATGTCTGGCAGAGGCGCCAGCTTTTCGCGCAAAGACACAAAACTCTCTGCCAATTTAACAGACGCCATCGCCATCACTATCATCATCGAGTGACGCGCCAGTGAAAACTTTTCTACTCAACAGCACAATTGAGCGATCATTTAATAAGGAAAGACCGATGAGATGCTTGCGTATGCGACAGCGAATCAAAGATATACTTCCACTTGGCACAAAAAAAAAAAAAAAAAAAACCCAGAAACAGCAGCAAATAACCAGACGCAAATAGTACAATGGTCAGGAACATTTATAGAGCCATCCCAAGGGGCAATGTTGTTGCTGTCTTGTGTCAGAGACGTCGTCGTCACCGCTCATTATTGCGGTTGGAATTTCACTTTAATAGGTTCGATTTGGATATTGCTTCTTTTGACTACTCATGGAACACGGAACGTTTTAAATTCCGTGCCGTAGAAGACGCGAGGACATGCTTCCTGCAAGTCGATTTTGCAGGGGGTGGAGGAAACATATACTGCTGACTTAAATTGCTGTGTTTTTGAGATGCAAGGATACTTAATTGGAACAAGGCGGGATTGGTTGACTCGATTGAAAAGATGGATGGGGAGTGTGTACAGAAATTATTGACTTACCTGAACAGGTGGTAGTGATAAATTTAAGTCGTCTTCTGCAATTCAAAAAAAAAAGCGGCCAAGTGCGAGTCAGACTCGCCCATGAAGGGTTCCGTAGCAGCAAGTAACATAACATAAAAGTTCTTGTAGTTCGTTGTAACTTTGATTTTTTTTTTTTATTGTGGCAAGAGAATTACAATTTTTATAATTCAACTTTAGGGATACAGAGATTTGGTCTGGTACCATACTACTAAAATATTTGTACAATTTTTTACTAAATAATAATATCGCAGATTAATATGCAATTCGAAGGAAAAGCCACTAAAAACCTTCATTAAAACTAAATTTGCAGGGGGAAGAGAGAACCGGTTTCAACACTTGATTTCAGAGTACGAAAAGATTATTAATGTGTGAGAAGTTACACAGATAAATAACTAACAGATAAAGATAAAGAAAACAAAAACAAATACCTATATAAATAAATTAAAAACAAATAAATAAATAAGTAAATAAATAAATAAATAAATAAATAAATAAATAAGTAAATAATTAGATAAATAAATAAATAAATATGCACATATATAAAAAATAAAAATATGTAAACAAATAAATATATAAAAAAATATACAAATAATTTTTATATTGCACTCTTATGAGACTAAGTTTGAAAAAAAGTCGTTGTCAGATGAAGAACAAGAGATGTTATATACTGATTGTTTAGTTTTACAATTCTATCTGAAACCATTTCAATTGTTTTCAATGTTGAGAAAAACCAGGGAAGATTGAGTATCATTTTGAGCAATTTGTTTTGTGCTATTTGCAGCTTGTGCAGGAGGCTCTTTGCATACTTACCCCAGACTGGAGATCCATAAAACATTTTTGCTTGGAATATTGCTTTAAAAATTAATAATTTGTAGGCATCACTCAATTTTTAATTCCGGCATATAAATGGGTAAAGAACTTTTATTGTCACATTAACCTTTTTAATTACTTCTTGAACATGAAGATTGAATGTAGGTCGCTTATCTAAATATATGCCAAGATACTTAACATTCGATTTCCACTCAACTTGAGTACGATTAGAAGATTGTTGCTTGGAAGTAAGCAGGCTTTTCTTTTACGAGTACAAAAGAGAGCCTGAGTCTTGGAAGCATTAATGTTTATTTTCCAATCACTACAATATACTTCAAAAGCATTAAAACTTTGATCGATTTTAATAATAGTGTATTTTTTTTTAATTTAGTTATTGATAAGTAAACATTATAATTAGGTACCTAAATGATGGGATTTAGATCTAAATATATGCGAGCCCATATAGGTTCAGGGTTTATGTTTATGAAATTAAATGTTTTACACATTTTACCACTTTAGAAGTGTCTTTCGCGCAAACTATTCAGTTTAGAAAAGAATTATATTAGAAACCTAAATATCATTCTTGAAGACCTATCCATACATAGATACCCCACACGTATGGGTTTGATGAAAACAAAAATGTTGAGTTTCAGTTCTAAGTATGTTTTTTTTTTTCTATTTTCGTGAAAAATCTTAATGTGGTTCACAGAATACATCTACTTACCAAGTTTCAACAGTATAGTTCTTAAGCTTTCGGAAAAAAATGGCGGTGACACACGGACGGACAGACAGACAGGCAGACAGACATGACGAATCTATAAGAGTTCCGTTTTTTGCCATTTGGCTACGGAACCCTAAGAATGGAAGAGCAAGTGTAAGTAATGTGGTGCGGAATTCGGGTGGTACATTGGAGTCAACTTTTCTCTTATTAAACAAAAATAAAAAACAAAGATGAGTACTCAAAGCAGAGAAAAGGGAGGGAAACGCATTACGCTTGTCCCTTGTCGTCCTCGATGCTGTGTGATGTGCTTTTTCTCTAGCCGGGGTTTTGCTCGCCGGATCCAGGGCTTACCAAAGAAACACCAAAACTTTGGTTTAGAGGTACACTTTATTCGCAGTGCGTTTACTTAATATTAATTACAATGTTGCCATACAACTCTGTACAAACTACTGCTTAACAATATTTGAATTTTTTTTTTTTTTTTTACGCTGGGAGGTGGTAATCTTCCAAAGACGAAACCGATAATAATGAATAATGTGTACAATGTTTTCTGCGTCCACTATACAAACTACTTCTTGACAATATTTGGATAATGTGTACAATGTTCTCTGTATAACTCTATACAAACTACTTCCTAACAATATTTCGATATCTCTGTATGTCTCTATACAAACTACTCATACCATAATAATAACGTCTATACTACGTCTCTAACTA
Organism: Cheilosia urbana; assembly: GCA_946477585.1. Lineage (NCBI taxonomy): Eukaryota > Metazoa > Arthropoda > Insecta > Diptera > Syrphidae > Cheilosia > Cheilosia urbana. Next base: position 89,467,369 of record OX297854.1, on the reverse strand, counting down.
CGTGGCCCGACTACTGCGTGGTTCCTTAGCGGCCCGACTACAGCGTGGTTCCTAGTGGCCCGACTACTGCGTGGTTCTTTAGCGGCCCGACTACAGCGTGGTTCCAGGGTAAAGGAGGGGGAGAGGCCCGACTGCAGCGTGGTTCCTTAGCGGCCCGACTACTACGTGGATCCTAATGGCCCGACTACTGCGTGGTTCCTTAGCGGCCCGACTACAGCATGGTTCCAGGGGAAAGGGATAGCAAGCCAGCTGGGATTGCTGACACTGCTTGATTTAAGGCCGGTCTCCCAAATGGGAATCCAGCCACCAAAAGTTTAGAATTTGACCTAAGTCGCCTTCTACAAATGGAGCCTTATCTGGTACGCAAGATTGGTACAATTCACTGGTAGACAAGTCTTGCCGAATGCTTTTCTCACTCGGCTACTCATTGTTTTTCCTTCCAAAAGACCGTGTGAATTCTATGGGCCCAGTGTAAAATTCTATGTCACATAAGTTATTGGTGCAAAGGCCGGCAGTGGTGTGTCTGCGGGTTGGGGTGTGTGCTGTGACGACAGTAGTGGCCATCTACACCCCACAGTAGCGGCCGTAAACGTGTGACGAACGGTGGCGTTTCGTTACAGCTGTTTTCAAAAATTTGGTTGCCTAGTGTAAATGGCAAGTCAATTGTTGGTCAATTTGACTGGGACAATTTTTTGAGAGAGAGCAAAGTGCAGGTTCACTCCCTACCAGGGTTGAAATCGCAATTAATTATAGGTTATTTGACACTGACAGTTGTTTGTCGCTTGAAATCTTGACAGAAAGTCAGTGTCATAAACAAATCATACTGAGACCCCCAACTCATAATCCTCTTGCCGCTGGCCCTCTCAATTTTTGCCAGGAATCCGCCATTTTGTTGTCCTATCCGTGTACGCCAATTCCTATCTGTTTTGCTTTGCCCACAGTGAAATGTAAAAAGATTAGGTGCGAATGTGTTGGTTGAGAGGATTTTTGACATTTGTCAATACGAATTTTTATGCAACAATACTGGCGCACCTAAACTTTTTGGGAGCGTAAAATTTAGCTTGTAGGCAAATAACTGTTAATCGGTCGAAGTTGGGGGTCTCAGTATTGTCTCTGGTCAGTATCATACCTGCGCGGAACAAAATGAGTCGCTTTACGCTTGAACAACGTTGGGACTATTCTATTGAAAACTTATCTCCAAAGTGAGTGCTATGTAGCCCAAACGATGCGTTTTTTTTAAAGATGTGTTGGCCGAAATAAAACACCTACCGGGCCTGCTGTATGCTACGTTAACGTTATTGTCAAGAAGCCGATGCATCTACCAAGAGTGGCAGTTGAGCTAGCCACACTTAAAAATTTGGGGTCGAACCACTTAAGATTGTCAACTTAAGATGTTTTACCTTTTCAGTCGAGATTTTATTTTCTAATTTACGTGCCCTCATCTATTACAACTGAAAAATAAGCAACCATTGCTCGTTCACAAATGAAGCGATGACTGATCTGTGGAACACCAAACTTGGGAAAACTTTCAAACTCAATAGTCGAGTTCTTGGGCAAGCATGTAGCCACCGACAACGAAACTCATCATGGTGGCGATCGGCTGAAGATATCTTTTGGGTATTAAAAAAGAAATGCGACTTCCAAACGATGACGGCTTTTCAAAGGCCCAGTTATAGCCATTAGTAAAACGAAACCGTATAAATTTTCTTTTGCTTTTTGTGACGATTTAATTTTGATGGGTACAACAGACCAAAAGATCGCAGTACACCAACCCCTTTCAAATAATAATAATGATTCGTTGAGCGACTGACTGGAAAGGTCGCATAGAGAGTGAATGGAGGATCATCGAAGCTACTCTAGAGATGGTTTTGGGGAGGAGGATGACCTTCATAATAATTGAGAGGGCTTGGTGTAGTGCGACCTTTTTTTCCCCAACCTTCTTATACCTTGGACAGTTTGTTCCTTCATCGACTATACCTCTCTTGGGATTTCTATTTAAAGGTCTGTGCTCAATAATTCCCACCTCAGAGGATGACGAGACCCAAGTCTTTCTTTCTTCCACAGATCAACTGCGAACCCTACTTCGCCACCTCCTCATATGGCAGACAGACTCTGACAGTGCAACAGTGACGATGCTATCTACTTAGTGTCGTCGCTGATCGCATCGCTTATAGCTCTGTAGGGAAAACCTGCCTGCTTGGCTCTCCATCAACAATCAAAAGGAATTCACATCACTTTCCCGCATCGTGCCCCTCGCTTTAATTAGCCGCATTTCTTACCGCACAATGTGTGTCCAAGTTAACATCTTTCCTCCCAGATAACGTCTACTGCTGCGCTGCACATAATACTCGTACCCCAACCTGACTTATGTAGATGCGAGAGTATTTAAAAAAAAAAAACAAGGACAAACCAAATAAACAAAAGAACCACCACAAGACAACGACGACGCCGTCGAGAACAACAAAACCGAAATAAATCGCGCCCTCTGAACCTTAAGCGGCCAAAACGCAAAACCTCTGCGATGTCGGAAGAAACCTGTTGGCCACATAACATCTCTTACATCGTCCCGTTTGCATGTGTGTGCGCAACGTGTTCTCCACTATTGTTCTCGGGCTGGCGCCATGCCATCAATGCAGCCGCCTGGTTTTGGGTACCGCGAAACCCACCGAGCAGACGAAATTAAGAAAACGACAATGACGAGGACGATAATGCCGATGCCGATGCGCCGCTGCTGGGATATACTACGATCCAAACGCGAGCGCGCGCGCGCAATGAAACGCCATGCGAGAACGAGAATATCATCGTGTATCTGTGCTGCAGCGAGGATTGACGATGTCATGCCAAGGCAAAAGCCGGCCAAAACTCGGACATGTACGTTAATACCCTCAACCTCAATCACTGGCGATCGAGATGGGCGCTTGCGATGCTGCCGCTGCTGCTGGGCGACAATAATCCCAGTTAAAAGGGCAAAAATCCCTGACTCTCGACAAAGATCTCGTGGCGGCGGCCGCATCATTGCGAGAAAACAAATTTGGATCCGTCGGATTGCCAAAACAAGTTAACATAAACATTTAAAATATTATCGGCTGCAGCGATCGCTCGCCGAGACATTTTCGGGACTTTGGCCGGCAAGATGTCACTTGATAAAGTTGCTATCAGTGCATCGGTAGCAAAAAAAAAAAAAAAATAGACTTGGATTGTATCACAGAAGAGCAAAAGGGTATTTAAGGCTCGGATTTGGTCGCACTCGGATTGACACTAATTGAAGAGGCACACACAGGTGGAAGTTATTTGGTGCTGTGAGCTTTGGGCTTTTGCTTTTTGCGTGAATGATTTTATCGAAGGGCGGACATCACAACGCGTTTGCCAACGAAGAGAGATGCCATTTGGCTAAGGGGGACAGTTGTGACAGGGATGCGTGGAAAGGTCTGTTTCAGAAATGGAACTTAAATGAGCAGCAGTCTTAGGGGGGTTGAAGATGATTTCAGGTTTCCAAGGGGGGAACGTAGATCGAACAGATCACTGATGGGCGGTAGATGTATACGTCCCCCTATCGATCTTTGCAATCGCAGCACTGACGGACGTCTTCTGTTCTACGGTTCATCCCAAATGACGACCTAATTGTCGACTAGTGCAAAGACAAAAACAACTCCAGCTTCAACGGCGACATCGTCATTTTGATGGTTGATTTGCTTGTCAGGCTCAAAAAAGTGGCGAAACATCGTCTGAGTTGACAATCGACATATTAAAGAGAAAACACTGCTTAAAGAGAAGGCCAGCCTTCAAAAATTATGTTCCAGGTCCTTAAACAGAAATCGCTACGTCGCGGATAATACAATTTGAAATCTAGCTCTACACGGCATTGACCGCATCTGGCACAAGCAGACTTTGTATTTCTGATCAGCGCCTAAATTTCACAACGCATCAAGCAGCACAAATAGAATCCGAGAAGCTGTTAATACCTGGAGAAGCTGTTAAAACCTGTTAAAAGCTTCTAAAAACTATGCCATAGCAAGCCACAACAAGTACTTGTGGAACATGTTCAAGTTACTATCACGGCACAAGTCAAAATGGCACCCAAAACAAGTAAATACATTGTTTGAAACTACAACTCCCTAGAGACCTCACTTCCTTCAACCAGTGGAAACAGCCACCAAACCAATAAGAGCTTGTTGTATGGCATTGAAGAAGTGGGCGTTTAACAATATAGCAATTTATTCATCAACTTTAGAGGCGATCATTGAATTTTTAGCAAAATCTCGAAGAACTATAGTACTATAGTATATTTTGAAGGATTTATTGTTAAATACAGAAAAAATAAGAATTGTCCACGTTGCATTGTACAACTTGTGCAACAAGTTAAAATTCAACAACAGGTTAAAATTCAACACCAAGTTAGCAGTTTTTGTGGGTTTCAAAATGCTCAAAAGATAAGCCACAGTTTTTAAACAAGTCCAACAAGCACCTGTTGAATTTGCTAACAATTTGATGACAAGTTCAAAATTTAAGTCGTTACTTTTGGTTATGGAATTCTGAAACATTTGTGAAAATTCACTGAAATTCAGAAGTACTTGTGGCGCCGTTTTTAAGGCCAAGCGACAAGCCTCACAAAAGCGAGCGGGTCGATATACTGCTTTCAATATTCTGCTTTTAAAATTCAGCCTTGCAAAATTCTGTCTTTAGACACAAAAATGCTGCTTTTCGAAATTCCATTTTTTTTTTTCAGTTCTGCTTTACAAAATTCAGCTTTTAAAGCAATAAGATTCAGCTTGTTTTCCTTTGTTTCAACTAAGATATGTAGAAAACAATAAATTTAAAATCTATTTTAATTTAATTTTATTTGTATAAAATTTAAATTAAAAAAAAAACAATAAAAATTAAATTAAATATTGAAAATAGAAAATAAAACTTTATCTATTAAAATTTGGGAAATTTAATGAAAACAAATTAAGAATTAAGATAAGAGAAGTTAAAAATGTAGAGATAACTAATTTTAAAAAATGAATTTGAAAAAAATACAAGTTAAAAAGAAAAAAAAAAAAAAAAAACAAAAAAAAAAGTTCTCTATATCACTTCTTTATAAAATTCTGCAAATAATAAAAATAGGTTTGGAAAATGTTCAGAATCGAGCGCTTTTTAACGTTTTCCAAACCTGTTCTTGTTGTTTGCACAATTTTGTAAGGCAGAATTTTGAAAACAAAATTTAGAAAAGCAGCATTTTGAAACAGAATTTTGAAAGCGAAATTTTGTAAAAAAAATAATTTTGACCCTTCCAGACTTTCAGAGAAATTTCATAGGTTTTTGTAAGGGGTTACACTTATTACTTAGTAGTAAGACCAGAGCACTCATTCCGTAACTTTTCAGACGATTATCGTCGAAACGATAGAACCCAAAACTAGCAACTAAGTGCTAAAATTACAAGTTCGAGAGGTTAATCCAGTTCATTTCCCACAAATGTAATGAAAGCTGACGGTATTCAAAAAAATTCGAGCAGATTATAACTTCTAATAGTGATTAAAGTTTCCAAAACAATATCGTTCAGACGATCATTGATATACGGAATCTGCCCCCAGGATCTTCTCTGGGTGTATATTAGCAAGAGATGCTGAATCAATGATTTCATCACCAAGGACGTTTTTCCTGAGGCGACAAAGGGCCGGACATTCTGTGATTATGTGAAGAGAGGATTCGTCACTCTCGAGACAAAGTCTACAGATGGGATCCGGTGAGACGCCAATGCGGTGAAGATGTTTTTTCACGCGACCGTGGCCACTGATTATTCCTGTTAGTATTCTCAGGTTGTTTTTATCCAGATTAATCAAGAAGAGTGATTTTCTGGAGGAGAATTTGGGGAAAAATGTTCTGGTGCAATTCTGCCCAGCTGTGTTTTGCCAGATCTCGTTAGACTCTATACGAGATTAGTTCTTGATGTAGTTCCTGAAATGTTTTTTGCTGACTCCGCAGAAGGGTTCAGTTCCGATGAGTGGAGTGGTTGCTCCGACTTTAGCCAGTGAGTCAGCCGATTCGTTACCCTCAAATCCTCTATGGATGTGTGTGGATTGTGAATAAAGTGTGACAGTTCGCGGCAAGAATTTTCAATTCGCGGGAAAATGTCTTTAATTTAGTTAATTTAGCTATTTAATCCTCAATAGGTATAGAAAACAAAACTAGAGCAGCAGGGAAAAAATGTATTCATTACACTTCTTTTCACGTTTTCAGTTTTTTTTTTTTTCAATTAAGAATAAAATCTTACTCAAATTGAAAAAGGGGCCATTTTGATGATTTTTAATAAAGTGGGGGCCAAGAGTCTTGAGACTCAAAAAGTGGCCATTTTTGAAGGGCAAACGCTGACTGAGCGTTTCAGGGCAGGAGCAAACAGAACAAGCTACGCTTTTGAATTGTTGACATCTACTGGCGAGCCCTAGTAACTGAATAATTGCGACAAAATGACGATCTCATCCTCCTCCAGGATACTTAGGCCGAAAACCTATTCAACACAATAAACTGATTGCATTGCAATTGAAAATGATCATCAACACAAGATCCGGAATTGTGGTGACAACTTGAATGACAACCCTTCTATCTCTATACAAAAACTGGTCTGCCACTCACATGGTCCAACAGGATGGATTAGGCGTCCATAATCCTCCGACCTTTTTCTCTGCCAGATGCTCCAGTGTTGGTTGCGATGCAAATTTTCGCATGAAACAGCAAACCGCGAGAACACGTTTAAAAGCGGTCACTTAAAAGCGTCGGCAATCTAATTAGGATCACAAGTGCCGCTTGGGTAGGGCTTTTGTTTAATTTATTATTCATTTGCTGTTGGTTTTGAGTGAACTTTTCCCAAAGAATAGCAAAGCCGCAAAGAAACAGCACTTTGTTTTTTTGCTCGTGTGTTTGTGGGCTCGAGTCCAGAGGAGGTAAGCACTTCAAAAGTCCATGGTCAAGCCGACAACCGATGATGGTCTACTAATTCTTTTAATTGCTTTTGTTCAAGTGAGCAGTATTGTATAATTGCTCGAGAGGGAAATGACAGATAAATATCTCGCGGCATAAACGTGCGATTATGCGAGGACGATGGGCCGGCATACCTAATTGCAAACTACTCGAAGGCGGGAAGTGTTTACGTATGCAAACTACATATGAGCACATCTGCGAGCGTTGGTCGTTTTAATAAAATATAAATGAGATGGAATGTTTAATGAAATAATTAAGTGAAACAGGCATTTCGGCAAGGAAAAGTGTTCGAGGACGGAGTGAGAGGGATAGTGGAACTTTTGTGGAAGCAGGATATTTATCTGCCTTCTGGAGATCTTTGAAGGCTAAGTTGGAGTTATGAGCTTGGAGTTCTGTTTGTTTTCATTCCAGGCTTTCGGCAGGGAAGACAAATCCAAAGGACCCATTTTTGAATGAATATTACAGCGTACCAATAAAACAGGACTTCGTACATTCAATTTGATCTTTAATGATCCCTAGCATCACTGAACGAAAAAATGTTGTGTCCTTATATCACAACAAAAACCTACCAAAAGCGACACAATGCCGCCTGAAAATAAAGAAACAAAATCATCTAAAATATGACCTGACAAAAGTGGTAATATTTCTCAAAAACTCGCGAAAAAAAGCGGGCCGAAAACGCTAGGTTAGGTTAGGTTAGGTAGAGCACTCAGGTCCTCGTGGACCCATTGTGATGCCCTTTTTTTTGGGGGTTAACCGTTGGTGTTATCGGTGGTCTCCATTCCTTCTCCTCTTGCGGTTACCTGACGCTGTCTAGTCATCCCGATGTCCTCAGAAACCTGTGAAGATCAGACAGTGAGACATCAGAAAGTTCATGTACGTCATGGAAGTAATAGCTTCCAAGTGTTCCGTTCCTCAAGTGACAGAGACTCGGGCAATGACAAAGGAAGTGAGGTGTGTCCTCGTGAACCTCCTCGTCTCCGCAGCCTCTATATATGTCGTCATCTTTGAGATTTAGTTTCATTGCGTGGTTTCTAAGGAAGTTATGACCAGTTAGAGCCCCTACTAACTAAGGCTGCTTCCACACCGGATGGAACAAAACGCCTTAGACAAACAAAACTGTTTTTCTGTGTTTTTCTGAAATTTAACCACACAGATTTAAGTACGCGCGCCCACACTGAATAAGGCAAAACAAAGCAAGAAAACAAAATAAAGCGTTTTGTTCCATCCGGTGTGGAAGCTCCCTTACATAGCGATGACCTGTCAAACTGTAATAGTTTGTTGGTCCGGCTTCTGTTATATTCTGGCCAAAGCTTCCGTGATATTTCACAGGTAGTGAGTTCTTTCTGGCTTGATTGATTGAAGCGCTCTATCAAGATGCATTGCGGCCCTTTCTCGCTAGTTGATCTGCCATCTCATTGCCGGTTTTATCTCTGTGTCCAGGGACCCAGCAGAGATTGGTGGTGTGCTGCAACAAGAGAACCTTGAGCTCTTCGCGGCAGCGGTGAACTAGTTTGGATTTTATTTCATTAGCAGAAACTGCTTTTATAGCCGCCTGACTCTCAATAAAGATGGTTATATCGCTACGAGGTATTGCCAACATTGACGCCTTACGGGCGATAGCCAGAACCTCCGCCTGGAAGACACTACTGCTATCAGGTAGTCTGGTGGAGCAATGTATATTTAATTCCTCAGAGAATATGCCGGCACCGGTTCCACAGTCCATCTGTGAACCATCTGTGTAGATGGATATTGATTTTCTTTTTGTGGGTTCATTTGTGTTCCATTCTTCCCTACTCGGATTTTTCCATGTATAGGTCTAGAGGTGTACTGAAATACCTTTCGGATACACCCTGAAACACGGCCGCAAAATTTCAATGACCGCAAACAAAAAAACACAAAAAATCGTTCTGGAAAGTGCCTAAAAGACGCCACAAAATCTACGCTCTTAAAAACTACTCAAAAATTGCAAGACAAACTGGACCAAAAACGCTATAAAAGCATTTTTTGGTGGCCTCCAAAAACTACACAAAAACGCCCCAAAATGGTCTTTAAAAATAAACACAAAAATCTCATACAAAGCCACAAAAAATGTGACAAAAGGCACGAAAACGGCAAAAAAAAAGCAAGAAGAAATAGTTGACGACTCTCAAAAACTCTCACACAAATGGGCCAAAAACGCTTTAAAAGCCTTTTTGGGTAGTCTCCAAAAAAAAACTAACAAAAAGCCATTCAACAAAAATGAAGACAAAAGATCAAAAACCTTTCGAAAAATCTTCCAAAAACCCGGTCAATAAATACATATATAAACACCCTCCTGTTCCCCACTTAGCCCTCCTTAAAAAAACACCCGTGTTGTCGTCGTGTCTCAGCTCTGTACTGTGCAGCTGTAGGAATTGGAGCGGGTGCTGCTCAGCCTCGCGTTTAATGAATAGTCCGCCTTATCTAACGACTTCTCGCGGAACCTATAGTGAACATTTAATGCGACAAATCCAATAATCCAGCAACCGCAGTCGCCAACCTCATCATTGGTTATACATTGTAAAAGCTACAATCTCCTTCAATCCCAAAGTATACCACCACCCCCCCTCCGACGACGTCTCGAATCACTTTCGTTTACTCATCAAACGCTATTAAAATTTGATTGAACATATCCTTTCCTGTCTCGGTGTTGAGTGGAAAGCCCACATGCGGCAGACATTATTTCCAATCGCCCCCAAAGGGTGCCTTCAGCGCTCCACACCGAATCCTTTGAGCAGCACACGCACTCATTTGTTCACACATCACGGCCGCTCTTCAAATAGAGGAAACCCAAAGACGTTTTTATTTATTTGCCATTTTGTTTGTATACGCCTACCGGTCACCTATAAATATCAGATAAACGGGCTGACGACTCCTTATTATCTTCATCATCATCATCACCATCATCATCATCATCGTCTTAGTGAATCGTAGACATCCACTCCGTCTCTGCTCAGTCGGGGAACCATTTGCGTTATGAGGAAAAGGAGAACCCCATGCCATCATCTTCATCTTGGACGGTGGTACTCGTCTATATCTGTGCGACGACATAGGAAATTAGTGATACGCATTCAACGTACCTAGCTCATATCTGAGCGCTGGTTAATTGCCACGTCTGCCTCAGGCCAGTGTCTCTGTGTGTCTCTGCTTCGTGCGCGCCCTCCTTTGGCAGCCATCCTCGGCGTCATATTTTGTAGTGGTACACTTTCACTCCATCCAGCGAGCGGTGTCGGCAAAAAATGGGTGGTGGTGACGGCCTCACCAAACTCCCAGCCAACTACTCAAAAATTAATTGACATTTAGTAAACATGCTAAGTCGTATGTCTTTGGCAATTTATCCTTGCCCCGTAAGATGGCACACATGCAACGAATATGAATGGCATGGCACAATGTGCTGTGCTGTGCTTAGTCTTAGCCACACACGATCTCACGATTCTCTAGTACCTAGTACCTACTCGTGTGTCTCTAGGAAGTCGAAGTACGAGTACTCGTATAAGCAGCTTCGTGTGTTGTCAGCGCGCGCGCGCGCACTCTTCTATGCCGTGGCTGTTTCTAATACTGCTGCGGATGTCTAATTAATGGTCACCTGTGCTTTGAGAACTTTGTTACTTTATTACCCCCCGAGGTACATATTTATGGCGTTCGATACGGGGAGACAAAAAACCACACGGAGGAGAGTGTTCTTTTGTCTTGGCGCAGAGCGCATTCACTTTCAGTAGCAAAATGCGGCAATTAACAGGAAAAGATACTGCGAAGCAGATAGGACAGTATCTAAAATGGTATCAAGCCGTCGCGGAGCGATGCAAGTGGCAGATAGATCGATGAGTTATGGAAGTGAATGGTGCAGTGCGAACGGTGGTAGATTCTGTCATTTCAAGGGTGTTGCCGGGGAGAATGTGACTCATGCATGGATATGTTTTACTGTCGACTTGGAAGCGTTGCATTTGGAATAAGCTTGTCTGATGATGGGCAGTTTGCAAAAAGAGTGGTTTAGGGAAGGAACAAAAACTGAGTACAAATTTGGAGCAATAAAGGATGTAGGATCGGTTGGCGATTGAGGGGAGTGATGCTGCGCGCATGTACATGACAAGTAAATCTCTTAAGACACAGGGCCTTATCAAAAAACATATTTATCTGGATATATTTTCCATTCAAATTTCACAATTGTGAGCTCCGGTAAATTTGAAGTCGAGATTACAATTTGTTATTAGTACGGCGCACAGTCGACAACTACAAGTTGAGGCCCTGGCCATTTGTCTGCTTGGTGCAAAGCTGAACTGATGTCCCTTGAGACAATCTTCCCGATTTTTCAACTGGTTTAGGATTTGATTGTGAAGCTTCTCCAGAGACTAAAAGTGAAGGGTTTCACCATTGATGGGCGGCACTATTCCATTTCGACACTTTACTAAGTTGAACAAAATTAGCTAGGACTGCTTTAACAGGCCCCGATTCATCCGAATCATTGAAAATTTTGTTTTTACAACCACTTTCCATCTGCAGCATACTGCAAATTCATAAACTAATTTTTGGGCTACTCAATGAAAAATGGATAAATCAAGAGAGAAGCAACCTATAAGAAAGAAAAAAATAAAAAGCACAGGCCCAAGCCCCCACTCCCGTGGTACTCCATCTCAAAGTAAACCGACGCCATTCACAGTTTCACTTTCAATGAGCTACTCCCTATGTTCCCATTCATACCAGCAACACCTACGCCTCCATCAACTTTAGTATCTGTCAGTTAATTGCCTTCAACGTCCACTTCCCAAGCATCAGATTTATAGTACATTGACATTCCTTTCATTTATTGCCTGCCGTCACAGAAAAAAAAACACACATTCAGAGACAGACAGATCCTTAATGGAAAGTGCCATCGGCCAAGAGCGAGGCACAGGACACAACTATTCACCAGTGATTTGTTACTGCTACTCAAAAGGACATTAAAAACACAGAAGGAACATACAACAAAAAAATTACTAACGCGCCGGCCGACGGGGCATCTATCTCTACACGACTGCACAAATGTGGTGTGAATAGAAGTTTGCTTCGTCCGCTGATAATTCCCTCCCTCGTCTCGTCAATTGCAGCAGTACATAGACAGTCGAATCGGAGATACTGAGCAATTTCTCATCGCAAAGGGTATTATGATGCCGAGCCAAAAACGAACAATTGAGATCTCAGATTGTTTTCCAAAACTTGGGGTTGCAACTTTTGGGGTGGAAGACGACGACAACGATGACTATCTCTCCACTATCTGGCCGCTAAATAAACCATAACCAACAGGACAATTGATGTCATTTTATAATTGTCACCCACCGAATAATTCCCAGCTCGAAGGGCCGAGGGGGACAACACTTTTCCAACTTGATGTCATCCGGCACGTGATCGAATTTCGCATCGAAACTTCCTTCCTTCCTGGAGTCATGATGCGCGCACAACACCATAAACTCACGACGACGACAATGATGACGACTACGACGGAGGGCCCTCTGATGCGACACCCCCCATGGCGCAGTGTTTTGAATATTTATTTCGAATTTGTCCTAATTCACGGGTTTCCTTTGAAAATCATTTAAATTGAATTCGATCAATAAAACGAGTCGCCGGAGTCGGATTTAATCTGTCAGCGCGCCTTTGTGGTCAAGCCGACGCGAATTGCCACGACTGACGTGCGCACATTCGTCATACTGTTCCTGTGCTTGGTTTGGGTTATAGCTCGCTCTCTTCTCTTTTCCCCTTTTTGAATGGCAATTAATCTTTGTATCTCATCACTTAATTGAGGGTAATTAAAAGTAATGATTACTCATGAGCTCGGTATAATTTATTTCATTGGATTTCATTGAGTGTGAGATATATTGGTGGCGCTGTTGGTTTTACATTTATGCAAGTAAAGACGATGCGATGCGATGCGACGTGCTCGGGAGGAGTCTAGGATATTGAGAGCGGTTATTGAGATGGTACTCTGTCTGAGTAGTAATTTATTTTTGTATCTAATTTGAATTGAATTTCTATTGCGATAGTGGAAATTGATTGGAAGGGCAAAGACGGACACTGCCATCTGTGAGTGAGTGGATGGATTTGGTGGTTGTTGTCTCAGCTAGATTGTAAATGATATTACTTCTCCTTTGCAGGTCTTGAAGGCAAACAATTTTGATATATGAGGAGGCAAAATAAAGGGAATTGTTCAAGGAATATAAATTAGGCGGCGACCATTTTGGATGTATTTTAATTTCAGAAGATGTGACTGTAATTTGAATCGATTTTCAACGGCGCGTCGGTTTAGTCGATATTGGACCACAAAACGACTGATTGTCGGACTATGCAAACAGCTTCGAGTAGGCTTCGACTTAGAACTTAGAAGAAAAATGCGTTCAGCGGACTTTTCCAAACACGGATTCTACTACTTTCATAGACTCAATAAATACGTCAGCTTTAATGAGGTACGAAGTATGACTTGGCGAAACTACAGTACTGGATGCGGAGATAAAAAAAATTACAACATCATATGGTTAAGCCTTTGGGAGTCTTTATGGTCAATCCGACTATAGTTACACAAACTCTTAATAAAAAGGAGCACCTGTTATTTCAAGATAAATCAGAAGAAAGTAGCAGCTATTCATGACAAATTTTTGTAGCTCAAAGAAAACCGTCACTCAAAGAAGTGTGGAGATCTGAAAAAACGCACCTTCAAAATCTGTTTCGAAAGATCAAAGTTGGGCCTGCTTTATAGAGGTTAGTACAACTAAAATTTTAGCGAAGACGTTCACAAAATTGTGTTGATTGAGGTCCTGGTCCATCTATCCAGTAAAATAGTCAGTAAGCCTTCTTACACACTGGGCCCTAATAACGAAACTTTTGAGACGACTATCGTCGATACACCTCAAAAAGAGCAAAAAGTACGAGTTTAAGAGCTTCATCAAGTTCATTCTTCACAAAAGTATTGAAAAACACCCTGAACATAACTTATTTTGATCACTAAAATTTCAAAAACTATATCGTCTTCACGATCTGCCCCCAGGAAATCGGGATCCTTTAATTCGGAATACCTGATGGAAAATTTATAAAGTTATTTTTAAAAATTTGCGTTATTTATAAATAACTTTATTTTTTACTTTTTTTAAAACTAAACATCTTTAAACTTAAATAATTTAATTGTTATCCAAATATTTAGATTTATATTTTCAAAAATGAATTAAAGTTATTTTGAGAAATTCAAGGGCGGAGGTCTTGATCCGCAAGACGTTGCGGGCTTTATTTATACTCTTTATCAGCAATCTCAGCCTTAAGAATTTTCGATTTCATGGTAGAGGAACACCTTAACTGCAAAGTCATTCGAAATATTTCAGCCAATTCAGTGGTTGAAAGTTCAAGTATATTACGATTGAGCTGTTTGAAGATCAGTTCGGACGCTACATACAGCGCCATCTATTGCCGTAAATATCAAAAATAATAATCTGTCAGCAAATCAGCAATTTTCATAGCAGACACCTTTTTGTTTGATAGCAGATCATCTGGCCTGTCATCTTATGATATGGGAACTCGCAACGTATGTACCTAGACGATCGGTTGTAGATCAGTTGTCTCTTTAATGAACTGTATGTCTTTTATGCGACCATTTGGGAGCAAATTGTTTTAGAGCATGTAGGACGTAGGTGAGACTGTAATTTGTAACATCCGCTTACCCAAACTAACCATATATAACAAACAACGCCTGTGGATGGTACTTCGGCGTGTAGATCAGTTGTCTCTGTTATGTGCCCATAGAAGGACAGAGTGTCGTTCTAAGGCCTGTAGGTTAGACTTAAAGAAATATATATGCTTGACTAGGCAATTCTGCCATAAGAACAGTCATCTCTTGTTCATGATAGGCAGCTTGCCCGTGTAGATCAGTTGTCCCGTAGATGTACAAGGTAGAATGCCCAAGCTGCATATCGGTTAGAGATGATTTAGCGGTTACAAATTGAGATACTAGAAATTATCTTATGACCGAGCTTATTGAGGATCAGTTGTGACACTGAATACAGCACCATCTATCGTGGAAAGTAACAAAAATAAATCAATAGCTTGAACTCGGAAAGTTTCGTCAGAGAAGAATGTCACCGCAGACTACTCTTTGGTGGATACTATCCGACCAGTTATCTTCTGACATATAGTGACAGACTTTGCATGTAGCTAGTGGCGTGTAGATCGGTTGTCCCGTAGACGAAGTGTAGGTACACGAGTTTTCTGTTTACATACAGACGAGATTGTTGTCTTAATGCGGTTCACAGAATACATCTACTTATCAATTTTCAACAGTATAGTTTTTAAAATTTCGGAAAAAAATGTCAAACAGACAGACATGAAGAATCTATAACGTTATTTGCCGTTTGGCTACGGAATCCTAAAAAGGGTCATACAAATTGAGTTACCACGTTTTAAAAGTAAGTCCAAAGGCTGAACTGCTGATTGCAGGCGAATCTAAAAATCGATACTTACGCCCTCTTCAACTACATGGACTCACTATAAATAGCCGGACCCACTTTATTCACTCAAACCTCGGCGGATCAGGCTTTAATGGCATTCCACCAAGAAAAAAAACAAACACTCACCCACCCACTGATGCCATTTAATGGCGCATTTTCCTGACAGAAGTGGTTTATCCTCAGCTTTTCATCAGTTGACAGCGACATCAAGGATTTCTGAAAACAAAATATCCTATCAACACCCGGAGCGACTCAACTGCGACTATAAATGCATTTTTCCCTTTCACAAAAAAAGATGATGGCAGGAACTTTGCCAAACGAACAGCAAGGAACCAGAACCAGAACCAGAAACACTTTTGTCGAGCAATGCAATGCACTCCCTCCGCAATAGTAGTTTCCTTTCGCATAGTTTTGATTGCAGGATAAAGTGTTTATCCATCATCCCAGGAAATGCATCATTGTATGCACATATTCTATCTGGCTTTGTGTTTCTGGTGACACACTTTAGATGCGATCTACGTGCATGTGTAGCTAAACGGTTTATTGGGTTCAAAAGCGGCTGTATATGTGTGCGCAGGATACGCTACTACTATTGTCAACTCTTGTTTCCATTCAATTAAATCTACCAACGACACAACTTATTCTCGAGTACATTCGAGATACTGATACACCCAACAAAAGGATAATTATCATTAATCCATGCGTGAGGCTGTACTCGGTCGGTCGCTCGGTCGCTTATAGACCTACACACATCTTCCCTGGGATCTATGCGTGATACGGGCAATTACGCATTCAAGATGACACAAAACACACAACCAGAAAGAGCACCGACAACAACGACAACAACGACATATGTTTGTGGTCTCTAAAGACGAAGAAGAAACAGAGCAAACAACCAGCTCGGCAGCAAAAAAAAAAAAAAAAAAAGGATCAATTTAGATTTTAGATTGTGTACCTGATTTACCTGAATCTATATGTTTTATCTGTGAGTATATATATCGCCCGACAAAGGAAGAGGAATGCTGGCGCAAAATTGTTTTCGTACTCTTTTCTTGCCTACTTAACCAATTAGCTAGGTCAGTTGGTCGGCTGCTACTGCTGCTGCTGGAGAAAGGATTTCCCAAAGAGGGATAATCCAATTTTGATTTCGTTGAGTGCGCATTATTTGTTGCGAAAATTTCTTTAGTTTGCCAAGTAGAAATGGATTACCGAGTGGGGGTGAACTCATTAGAGTCGAGCCTGATGGCATAATTGAGAAGGGTACCTCTAGGAATCTAGGTAGTTGGTATAGTTTTGGGAAGGTTCGCATGAATAGACATTTGTATGGACTATAAGCGAGTTTGAGGCTGTGAAGACCACATCAGGTTGTGACAGTTTTCTAATTGAATTCGAAGCAGAAATCAGCGTGGACAGCTCATCCGTGGATGGTTTGCTTACACAAATAACTCATCGAGTCGATAATATCAATGGGCTAACTCTCACTTAGTCTCACAAACATCCGAGAGTATTTCGGTCGTGAAAGAGCTTCTCAATTGGTCATTTGGAATCGGCATACAATTGTAGATCCTTAGGGTACACGAAACTGTTGAGCCAACAATTTTTTTCCATGGATCATAAGACAACTGCTTGACTAGTATGCGATGTCTAGTCTTAGCTGGTCATCCGAAAATAATCTCTTAAGAACCTTCAAAATTTGACAGTGGGTATTAAGAGAAGTGTGCCTATTGGTCAGTGAAAGTTTGTCCTCAGTGTAATGGACTTTTAAGAGAGTCGTCTAAATGGTTCTCAGATCAAGTCGTCTCATTGTATTTCAATTTTGGCTCGGTTAAAATTAACTAAGTCTCTGTTGCAAAAAAAAAAAAAGAAAGTATATTAACCTGTTAAAAACTACCGAGATAAATAGGTTAAAAAATACAGTTATATCGGTTGTTATTATAATCAATTTTCTAGATTAATATCAAACAGTTAAATTCTACAGAGTAAGTTTGCTATTAACCACCGAGAAAATTGGGAGGAAATTCATAAATCGGTTATTTTTAACCGAGTTTTCTCGGTTATTTTTAATCTAACTCAACTTATTCCTAACTCCGTGTGAGCTATATTAACAGTATTATTTGGTAGTATTGAAAGCGGATTGATTTATTAACAATATTATTTGTTAGTGTTGAAATTGGATTGATAAGCGATTTTTTCTGCGTGTAATCAAGTTCAAAAGTTTGTTCAAATTATATTACTGTAGGTACTCACTCAGGTTTCCGATGAAAGTCAAATTTTTTGGTTGAATTGATTGTTACCAGGATGCTTTTCTGAAAATACAATTAGAAAAAATCGTATACTGATCAGTTAGTAATTTTATATTAGTAATACAGAAAAGTCAACACAAATGCTACGTGGATTAGATGGAGCAATGCCGATACCTTACAAATCAATTGATATTGGTATATTTGTAAAGAAATCTGCGAACATATTTATGGAGCAGATGAGTGGCTTACTTAAAGACGTAGGGACAAAAAACCTATTGGTCGTAAATAATAGCAGAACAAAAGAACCCAACTTCAATTATAAAATAGTAAATAGTCGGCTCGTGTACCTATAGTCTAGCCTAGATTCTCACAACCATTCGTTTTGTGTGTTTTTTCATTTTTGGAACGAATGGAAGGGATCTACAATTTGATGCCGATTCTAAACGGTTCATTAAGAAGCTCTCTCAAGACAGTTATACCCTCGAATGTTTGTCAGACGTTCGCGAGAGCTTTCTTATTGGAAAAATACCCTAAGTTGGAAGAATTTGAGTTTTTGTGGGATTCGAACCTGAGACCCTTCGTTTAGTAGTCCAACATGACAGTAAGCCTACAATGAGCCGGTTGACCATTTTATTTAAAAAGCAGAACAATAACCTCTGCGCATAGTCTTATTGAGCACAGCACAGAATGAAAGTTTAAATTTGAGATTTCAAAGTTTATGGGCATAGGCTGGGGTGTGATTGTTAACTTTCTCGATTACGTAGTAAGAGAAAGATATTGTTATCGAACTCAAAAAAATGTGTTGCGAAATTCTGTCCGTCTTTATGCTCCGGAGGCTTGCAGCCTATGCGGCTGAACGGATTTTTGCTGTAAGCTTCGGATTTGGAGTTTGGTAATCTCAATATTAATGGTACTTCCCATATAAAATGTTCATACCGGTTTGATTTGTTCGGAAACGGCAACGACTGCAATAAAAATTGTATTTGAGCTTAGGTAGTTGAGGTTAACATGACTGCATACTCAGTTTTTCGCTAAAAATCCTAAACCGGTACTTTTGAAATTTGGACATATCTCGAAAACGGTCTTTACGATTGTAACAAAAATATATTTCTAAGGTAATATGGTCATTTCTAACTTAATAGCAAAATCTGTTTTTCTATATATTATCGTACAATGGAGTTTTGACAAAGGTATTTTTTTAAAAATGTACTTTCCTTTAGTTTACCAGAAAACGGCAATAACGATTTAGACCAAAATGCAAACTTAGAGTATAATTGATATTTTCAAAATTATTGCGGACTTAAGTTTCAATTCGAATCACCGAAAACGCTAATTTAAAGAAATGCTCACATCTCGAAAACGCCATTTTCGACTTCGATAAAACTTAAAACAAAAACAAGTAATAAGTAATGCTTTCATCGTACAATAAATTATAATCCGTTTTCAGCTAAATAGTTGAGCAATAGCATTTTTCAAACTAAACATTGCAACATTTGGTACTGTTTTATCTGCGAAATTTTAGAAAAACCGCTCTAAAGATTTTGATCAAAATAAATATCAAAGATAATATAAATATTTAAGATAATATATGTATTCTAAATAAGATCCTGTACTTAGTTTTTCTCAAAAAATTCGTATAAATCAGTTTTTTAATTATTTCTTAGGAAAATTATATAGGTAGGTATTTTTAAAGCCCAATACCGCACTACAAAATTAAAATGCAACAGCCATTACAAATGCAATAACAGCAACGCAAAACTTCCTCTTTTATTCAACCATATTCAATATGTACCTTAAAATAATTCCAACCACTTACAGCCTTACACAGTTTGAAGCTCCCAATTCATTTGCACCCCAAAAACAAATCTCTGAATTCTTGCACATACATAGAGAATGCCGATCTATCACGAACACTACTTTCAATCATTGAAAACTTAACCAGCGTCATCTACTCCAGTCATAAATAAAAACATTCTTTAACAGATCAGAAAACAGAAACTTCTGCTACACTTTGCTTTGTACTAAAAAATCTTTCAAAGTGTAAAATAGTAAACTAGGCGCTTATAACTCTCCAACCAGAACTTGCGAAAATTGCCTGTTACTGAAAGCTTCAACTTAAAATTCACATTGTTCATGAAGGTTCCTTTTATACCTAATAAAATAAGACAACAAATAAACTTTTGATCAACGACCCAGTCGTGGACTGTATTTGATTTTGGATTTACTTTCATTTATAAAAAAATTAAATATTTTAAAAAAGTACTATAGACACAGAGATTGAATAAACTCACAGAATGAATGAATGCACGATCTGTCAAAGAACTCAACCCAACATTTGAGAGATGTACCTGTACCTCTATGAAAATCAATTCGCATAGTCATAATATTTTTCTCAATTCAAGAAACCCACTTTTTTAAATTTCATACAGCAGAGGAATAAATGTTTTTAATGAACTAGCTATTGTGTTAAATACGAGAAATACCCGAGCTTTTCTTTGGTGAAATAAATAAATGACTTTTTCACCTAATTTCGACTATATCATTTTTTGTTGATGTCGTATTTTGTGTCGAATGTTGTAATTGATAAGCCTCTACTCACTGAAGTGCTACAGAATGATACCCTTATTTCCAAAATCGTTTTTTAAAGTGATTTAAAAATATTTATGCATGCATTTATGTATTCAAATATATTTTATTCATTTTTGACAGATAATAACATCTGAGGACCAAGCGATTTATCCCGCGTATTGTTATGTGACCGTTGTGCGACTAAAGTTGCAGTTTGGCACTTTTTTCGAGAGCCTGCTACAATTTTTTTCTATTTTGTCAAGTTTTTTTTAGGTGAAGAAGGCCCTTAAACAAATATTATTGATGGAACTGTCAACTGTCACAGATAGTAAGCGTTATATAGAAATCGGTTATAACGGTATCGAAGGGACCTTACAAAATTTTATAACAACACTCGTGGTCATCATATAAAAATCTCTGAGAATACATCCGCAACCCAAAAAAATACTATCGCTCCGATTAATTTAAAATTTTATTGGCAATGTCAAAATATTATCGAAGCCAATGCCCATTCACATCCACGCACCCCATTCGAGGCAATCGTTGTGAACTTCTTGCATACGCAGGATTTATTGCTGTTGATATAAGAATTTCAAGTGGCAATCGCCACATTATAACCATAGGGTGACACTTACAACCACTCACCCATCAGCCATCACCCTCCTCTCTGATTCAGATGGCCTTGTGTATATATATCCCAGTCCCAATCGGAGTCCCATTCTAAGTGATTGATCAATAGAGTTTCCTGTGCAATAAAATTTATGGTCTAAAAATAATTTCCCTTGTCTCGTGCACAATTGAAGGAAATTTTCGGTAGATTGCAATAAATTAATGTCCTCTGTGATAAGGATTTGCTGCGAGGGTGTACGCGGGGGACAAACCATTGAACAATTATCGCAGCAACAGAGAGAACAAAATATATAATTCCTGACATAAACAGACAACGTCTTGATTACTCAGGAGCAGGACATCTAATCCTTAAGAGAGATTCCATTCCCAATATTTTTTCCACTCCAAATATATACCACTCCAGGTGCAAGGTATCACTATCAGCAGAGCAGCTTGGGATTTGCTTTTCGAATAATACGTCGATGCATTCTGTATGCTGCGGCGCCTATTCTGCGATTGTACCTTAATCCGGTGCTTTGTTGGGAAGGATATTTCTATTGGTTGGTAATCGATATCCGTTTTGAGTGCCCACCATGCGTGAGTAATATGCGAAAATTGAAACGATGTGATTTATTCTGTTTGCCACCGACAGGTAGGTAGAGGAGAACATGCCCGTGCGAGTGCACTCGAGAAAAGGGCGGAAAGTGTGTAATTATCGCACAGGATTAGGCTGTGCGTTGGTGCGAAAGGAGATTGAACCAAGTGCGCGAAAGAAGAGAGTTCTCAACAGACCATGGCGGGCTTTGTGGTCGCGCCACTGAAAGCGAAACCTGTCTGCCGACACTCGTAGGCCGTCTCTTTGTCGGACACTCATCTAACGCCACCCGCTGCATTGGGACGCATATCGCACAAAAGGCACCATTCTAAGTGGATTTTTCTAGGAAAATCTCATTCCATCTCAACACATGTGAGCTGTGGTTGGTTGCGTGCCCCCGCTTCCCACAGAGGCGTGCAATATTTTTTCGCAGAAATCTGTCATCGGCTGAAAGCGTCCGTGATACAAAAAAAAAAAAAAACCGAAGCAACAAAAACAAACGAGAGGCACTGAGCGCGCAGCGCCGTACCCCCGTTCACGTTATTATTTCGAATATTTTGTCGCCGCCGCCGCCACTGCCGCCAGAGTCGTCATATCAAATTTTGAAAATCAGCGTTTGTCGGTTATCATCTAAGGGGTATTTTTAGCGGAACAGGAAAAAACGCAGAAAAACAAGCTAAAAAGTGAAGAGCCGCCGAATAAAGGGAAGCGCCATCCAGCCCCATTAACCAGAACAAGAGCAGCAGTCACAGCACAGAGCAGCGAACATCGGGCTCCTTTCCTTCGACGCACAGATCATTTGGGAAGTTGAGTTATTTTTTTCTGTGTTGTTGTTGTGCGTTTCTGTTGAGAGATGCGCGCAGAAATCATCCATGAGATTTATATTCATAATTTCTGAAGCCTGGCATGGTTTTGTTTCGCATGCGTTTTGTGTGCGTTTTTTTCGACGGGCAAAAAAGGGAACAGAGGAGTTGTAGGTACCGTACAGAGGCGAAAGCCATTGAAAAATTAAGAAGTTGTCAAGAATCGCATTAGGGAGAGAGAGAGAGAGAGTGGGCCCAAAGATCTCGCTCCCGAGCGTGGTTGCAGCGTTTTTATATTTATTTACGACGGGACAGATGATTATGCGTCGGTTATTGGGATGTTACTACTGCGCCAGTCTTCTGGTGGTCTGAAAGGGTATTCAAGCCCTAAAAATGCCCAAATTGGATCATAAATATTTGGGTCGAATAGTTAATCAATTGTTGTCAGACGTGGCAGGTTGCAATTTTGTCCTCTTGTTGCTGCTGTCCGGTGTAGGTATTTGGATGTGAGGGGACACTTTAATTGTTAGCAGAAGAAGACGGGATAAGATAGCATTTTTGAAAGCTTTGGAGGCTACTGTGGGTTGCAATCTAGCTCTACTCCAATGGTATAGCTTATGTTGAATAAGCAGGAAATATTGGGCCCACGGTTATACATATCTCCAATTTGATTCACAATAAGGAGGAAAAAAAAGTATTGACGAGCACCGAGCTTTACGATAAAGGAAGTAGACAGGCATCAAAAGCATCGTGTGGTGAAGGGTACAAGGCGAAATTAACGAACATCAAAACTGGCGAGCACCAAAACATACGAATACGAAAACCGGCGAGCAACAAAACCGCCAACCACCAAAACTGAAGAGCACCAAAAATTACGATGAACACTAGGACTTAAGACGAATAAAACCAATAAAAACCCTTATTAACGAGCACAAAACCGTGTGAACGTCGAGTAGAACTTTAACTGGTAAGCATCATAAGTGACGAATGCCGAAGTTGAGAACCAGGAGACTGTCGAGGGTCTTCTACGACGAGCACCAACACTACAAATTGAGGTGGTCGGCGTTAATCATAACCGTCAAATGGCAAAATCTCCACTGACGAGCACGAAATCTCACAAGTACTAGAGCTTATCAAAGTAAACGAGTTCCATGTTTGGAATCAACAAGACAGAGGAGGCACAAGGCTACGAGTTCTTAAATTGATAACCAACAAAACTAAATTGAAAGGCAGCACAATCGACGATGCCAAAGAGGAGAATTACCACAGACACTAAGGGCCGATTTTTCAATAGTCATATAAATTGCCTGATTGCTAACTAACGATTAAACTTACTTCACTCTTTATCTGTTAGATATAAGCTTTACGTTTTTCAATCATAAAATAATAGCTAGATAGCTATTCGAAGGTTAAGTGGTGTGAGTGAGACAGATTGACCGACAATACGTTGTGTTAAAGCATAGCAGATATTCATGTTCAAAGCTTGACGTTTATCTTTAACCGTTTTAGTTTCACTCCAAAAAGGTTCAAATAATTTACAATGGAAAACTCTAATCTAAGGTCGTTTTTCCATTGGGACATTTCTGCTCTCGAAATCAGCTGCCTGTCAGATTTCATGTTCCATTGGGCGCAAAAAAAAAAAACACACACTTTTTTAAGAGTCAGAGCAATTTTTTAAATCTCGATATCTGAACGAGATTTACACCTATTTGCACTAACACCTAAACATTTGTCATTTGTCAAACTTTAAAGTGTGTTTACTTACGTTTTTAGACGAGAAGTCTGTGAAAAATAGAGAAAAATGTACATTTGGCCGCTGCAATAGATATCTACATATGACATAAATTGAATGGATTTTTATAAACACTTTGAGAACAGCTGACTTTTAAAACACGCACCACCACAAATGCAAAGGAAGAAAAATCTCGTTTTATACTCCATTGGGCACCAAAAATCTGAAATCTGAGAGCAAAATCTGAAAATCCCAATGGAAAACGACATAAGAATTTTCTAAAATACATAAAAGTGTGGACTTCATAAAAATCAAAACAGTTCTAGTACATATTTATAGCCAACCTTTCTTTTTTCTGTACGATTTTGTTTTTTATGATGGAAAGTATGTACCGGCAAGTATCTTTTTGGAGCCTGAATCTTCGTTTGAAATCTGCATCTTCCCATTGTTTCTTTATCACTACTCTTTGTTTCCTTCTTGGGTTGAAGTAATTGTTTGCTCCTCTTCTTTAATAATAATATCGTCAATACTGCCGAGCAATTCCATTTTTACAATATGAACATATTTCCCCAAACAAAACTTTGTGAAGTAGAATTTTCAAATTTGACAGTTCGCTAACTTTAGCTAGAGATTTATATTTTATCTGCCTCAGAAATGGGCAGATAACTTAATGAGACAGTTAGCTGTTATGTTCTTCGAATAGCTGCTATTCGACTATTGAAAAACGAATTTGTCTTATCTGACAGTTAACTCCTATCTGATTGGCTATCTGACTATTATAAAATCCGCCCTAAGTGTTGTTATGGACGAGCACCACTACTGATGGAATACTGATGTTGGTCAACGACGACCAGAAAGTGTCAGAAGCACGACAACTAAGAAGTGGTGACATTGACAATTACAAAAACAATAGATTTCTGTAACTGACGAGCACCGATGACCTTTGAAGCCCCCAAAACTGATTAGAATATTAACAGACGAGTACGAAAAACGCTGGGTAATCACTAGAGCTACTAATCAAATTGATGAGCACTTACCTTGGAAACAACAAAACTGACAAGCACGGACGAAAGTCAAAGAAGCGATTTTCAGTGAGCACAATAATCGACGAGTACCAAAAGCTACCGAAACCGATGAGCACTAAAACAAACAAATATGAAAAACAAAAACTGATGAGTACTAAAACCGATGAGTGTCTAATAGACGGGCACTGATTCTGATAAGCGCGAATAGAATTTAGATTTTTTTAACCGACAGTGCCAACACCGACTTCGATGAGCACTAACCCGGCGAAGCACCGAAACTGTTGAGCATTAACAAATAGATGTGTCAATATTGACAGATTGATTACAGACTTGAGAGCACTAAAAGAAGGAAGAGCACAAAGACCGATGACATTTACAAACGCGAACGCTGACGAGCCCCAAATATTTATATTGACGTGACTTAAGACAAAGACTGACGAACACCAAAACCGATAAATGCCTAATAGACATTAATTAAAAATTACGGTCCTCAAAACGAGTGTCAAAGCATAATAGAGGAGCACCGAACTTAACGATCACCAAATATTTTCTTCGATGCGCACCAAAACCGGCGAGTATCGTGATGGACGAGAACCAAAACCGAGGAGGAGCACCAACAATTAGTGAGATCTGAGCTAAACTGGAACTGTAAACATAAAAACCGATGAGCATAACAAATTATATAGACGAGCACCAAACCGGTGAGTATCGCGATCGACGAGCACCAACAATCAGTGAGATCTGAACTAAACTTGAACTTCAAACATCAAAACTGAAATTACCTAGACGAGAACCAGCACCGAGTGATATCTGAACTAAACTTGAACTCTGAACATCAAAACTGATGAGCACGATAAATTACCTAAATGAGCACCAAAACCGGCGAGCATCGTGATGGACGAGCACCAAAACCGTTGAGCTTCGTGATGGAGGAGCACCAATAATTAGTGAGATCTGAGCTAAACTGGAACTGTGAACATAAAAACCGATGAGCATAACAAATTATATAGACGAGCACCAAACCGGTGAGTATCGCGATGGACGAGCACCAACAATCAGTGAGATCTGAACTAAACTTGAACTTAAACATCAAAACTGAAATTACCTAGACGAGCAGCGAAAACCGTAAACTGATGTAACGAGCACCAAAACCGGTGAGCATCGTGATGAACTAGCACCAACAATTAGTGAGATCTGAACAGCGAGCACCAATAATCAGTGAGGTGAGATTTAAAAAAGAGAAAAAGTAACCAAGGCAAGCAACAAAGAGCAGGGTAACTGACGATCAAAAAAGGAAAAAAATCGAAGAGCAGTTAAAAGGGGTCATCAAAAAGGAAACACTTTGGTGAGGGGGGTTGAGGGACGAGGGTTCTGCACCCGCAAATACAGTATCTAGTTGCCGAGTCAATACCGATATAACAGAATTGACTGGCGCCGCGTAAACGAATTACCAAGGTGAGAATCAAAGTTGGAGGTTGCCGATATCGACAAGCGAAGTAGCCAGGATTTTAGTAAAACGAACCTTTTGTTACTAATTTTCGGACGCTTTTCCTGTACGACATCAGTTGAGGTCTGGGTCTGTTGCAGCTCATCTAGTTATAGTTAAGATAGGAAGAAGTCTTTATAAGAAATGTTCTTAAAGTTAATGGCGTGGATCGCTAAAGCGTTTCGTTACCTCAGTCTTTAAGTAAAACACCACCGCCGCCATCATTTTCAGACTGGTGCGAGTATTATCCCATTAAAACGGTAATTCCATATCCCTACACCCCAACCTACCACCATTTTACATCACAGCTCTCGAAAATATTATCCTCCGCCAGGAGTGCCACTTAAGTTTGCCAAGCCTTATAAATAATCGATGACTAAAGATAAAAATACCACCCAAAGTGGCTCCAATGTCCTGGATTGATTATACCACACTCAATGGACCCCACGTACCTACACGCGAACCCCAAAGATGAAAGGCAAACCTCTTTGTCACTTTATTTATAAATCGCTTCAAGATCTATAGTCTCCAAGAATCCCTTGCCAAATCCTTTTCGCTTTTGTGGCGGCATTTTTTCGCTTAGCCCCCACCCTATATGTGTGTAAGTTGAATTCACCTGACAAAGGACATTTTTCCTTTCACCCAAAGTGGGACAGACAGAAAGAGAGAGAATGGAAATTATAATTCAACTGGTGACGATGATGGTCGTCCGCGTAAGGCAAGCGCATGACAACACAGAACCCACCGGGACCGCGGTGTTTGTATAAATACCTTAATTAATAAAACATGCACCATTTTATCAGCGTGGCGGCGGCACCCCCTCTTAATATCCAGCCAGGTACTTTGAAAATGAATGAAAATTTGCGCGCACACTTACGTGAAAGGTGGTGGATGGGTAGCTCCACTCAATGGCGTTCCGCACTTCTTATTCTCGTGGAAAATGGAAAAGGCTTCGTTCGGGTTTATAGCTTTTCCGCTGACTTATCAAAGGATATTTGTGTGTGCGGACTGAAAAAGCACGAGTCGGGGGCTGGAACATTATCTAGTTGGGTTAACCCTCTTCGTGGCTCTTGGCTTAGTTTTCTTGTTTTGTGTCACCAAAGCAACTTTTCAATTGGGTCTTTATTAGGTAGGTATATCCTTTCTCAAGGATGGAATTTTGGTTCTTTTCTTTTTTTTCGTTCGCCTGTTTTTGTGGGTAGCATGCGTAATAATTGAAAATAATGGAATTATACGGTGGAGAGGTTCTGAATTAGCCATCACAGGTTTAGCTTTGAGTAGTCCTTTTCGCGACGAATATAAATGGTGGTGATGTGTGTTTGGATCTTGGATAAGTTCCTTACATCCAGAGATGCTGGGTGTTGGATAGGGTTGTGTTTATGGCATTTATCACAAGGCGGATTAGGGGCTATGGAGTTGTGTACTTTGGTTGGGAAAAGGCGAAGCTGGTAAGCTTTTTTCCTCGGACTGTGGTGATGGAAGGTGAGGCTGGTTCTGCACTTAAGTTGCTGTAAGTTGTCGCACAAGGAGAATTTAGGTGGAGACTGCAATTTCTTTCAATTAGAAGAAATAAGCCCCGATCAAGTTTAATGAGTTTTTGTGAAAAGATCGAGGCTCTAGGTTCAGCTTGATCTAAGTCGTAAGACTCGCCCTAGCTAATGTGTTTCATCGTCCTTGGCAATCTTTAGAATATGCTATAGCATAACTTTTGAAGGGTTCATGTTAACCGGTATTGCGATGGAGTGTACCCAGCTTTGCCGCAATAGGGTAGTCAAACTGAATGGCTAAATTGCATGTCCGCAAAAATCTTACGAACTATTGAACCGATTTACAGATTTCTTTTTTTTAAATGTATGAAACAAATGTACGCAGATTTTAGGCTTACTTACTTACTTAGGTGGCGCTACAGTCCGGGGTGGACCTGGGCCTCAACCAATACGCCTCTCCAGTTAGCGCGATCTTTGGCTAACTGCCTCCAGTTGCGCACTCCAAGTTGGTTGAGGTCCCCTTCCACTTGCGCGCGCCACCTAAGGCGAGGTCTTCCTCTACTGGGTTGTCCCTCCGGGTTAGAATCGAAGACTCTTCGGGCCGGAGCGTTGGTGTCCATTCGCTCTACATGTCCCAGCCATCTTAGACGACTGATGCGTACTTTTCTGACTAGGTCGATGTCGCTGTACAGCTCGTAGAGTTCGCTGTTAAATCTTCTCCTCCAAAGCCCGTCAACGCAAACGGGACCAAAAATCACTCGAAGAATTTTGCGTTCGAAACGACCAAGGAGATCTTCATCCGCCTTTGATAGCGCCCATGCTTCTGCACCATAAAGCAGGACTGGGATGATGAGGGTCTTATATAGAGTTTCCTTAGTATTTCTCGACAAGGCCTTACTTATCAGTTGCCGTCTTAGGCCAAAGAAACAGCGGCTTGCAAGTGTGATTCTTCGTTTGATTTCTGATGTGATGTCGTTATCAGAGTTTATAGCGGAGCCGAGGTAGACAAAGTCCCTAACTAACTTTGAGGTAGGTTTTAGGCTACTTTTGTTTTAAAAATACAGCATTTTTCGCGCCTATCAAAGCAGGCGAAGGTCCACTAGAAGGGTTTACGCCAGTTGCTGCCAGATTACATTTACATTGACATATATATTCCTATATCTCGATTCGGTTGGCTTTTATACCAAAAATTGGAAGCGATGACTACTCCCCAGATATAGGTATTTTAGAACTGTCTTGTTGAATATCTTTGATAGACTACGGTAGAGATTTGGGAGCGCAGGTCTGCAAGAGACTTGGAAAATATCCTGTGAGACTAAGCTTCAATATCTGGTCGATAAAATTGAAAGCAGGCTTCATTGGATAGAATATGCCTTATGGGTACATAGAAGGTGCATTGAAAAAGCAACTTTTGAAAGCGTGTGTTGCTGCACTTGCTACTCTTCTAGGCAACACGGAGCAGTTTCGTGAAAGTATATGGCTGCACAGGAGCTCTACTCATAAGCACACATGGCTCCGCTCTGGCAACACCGCTTGATTTAGTTCCGCTTGATACTTTCATCATGAGCTACGCTTTCAAAGCAATCTACCTTCATAGCCGAGCTGGGGTTTGGTATTATCTGTATTACGATCCTGGCTCTACAATTTTGCCGTCTTTGCCGGAACTCCGACTGCTGTGCAAATAAAGAATCGACTTTTAGTGAACTCTGTTGAGGCTTCGGCCAAAGACTAAGCTTCGACTGGAATGCAGTCGAATATTCACGAATGGCTCCAGAACTTGCCTATGGTCCGGTACTGGCTCTTTTTACAGTCAGGCTGTGGGTTTATGCAAGAACTCTTTCAAACCGGTCGCAAGACTGAGCGCTTTGATTCTTGAATTGAAATGAGTTTTCTCCGATGAGATTGCTCAGCCAAAAATTGATTGAAATATGAAACTCCTTTGGGTTTTCCCAAATCCCCTGCCAGGATCGGGAAACTCGGTTTCTTATGAACTCGATTGTGTGTAGAACAGCTCCCCAAGATGTGGTCTTTCGAAAATCAGCCGAAAAGACTGCAGCCAGCTTATATTGGCGGTCGTACGGGTCACTTTCCTATTGCTAATCGTCTTGGACGCTTGTGAAGAGAGCCCCCTTATACCCCTCGTTTTTGTACTGCCGTTGCCCGGTTCAGGTGGCCGATCCTTGAAGGTAGTTTTGAGGCCATTTTTGAATGACAAAGTAAGTCTAGTAGAAGGGGTAATACTGTTCTATGGACCAGACCCCTTTTGAGTGGTCCAAATGAGGCCAAATGACAACTAGTCCTCTAAAACAAACCGTTCATAGTCCATTTCATTCTTGTGCGACAGCGACAGTTACAAAATCATCAGCCACGTCCTCAAAGGCAAACTTCCCACTGAACTTCCTTCCCTAACCATGAAGTGCAACACCAACTCGCCGCCATTTTCCATCACCATCAATATACCTACTGCGCCAGTCGTTCTTCTTCATTTAAACACTGACTGCTAATCACTACCACATTACACACGCAATTGTTCGTAACATCCTGCAAATTTAAATTACTTCCCGGCAAACGGTCCTCCTTGCCGCAGAAATACCTATACCGTCTCGTTTTTGATCCCGTGTTCAAAGGAAGGGCCAGACCAACACACATAATTGGGCCGCGAAAAGCCGCCAGCCAACATCAAGCACCACAGGCATACACACAGACCGTACAACCAGCAGCAACAGTAAGAGAAAGAAATTTGTGCGCCACGTTAGCTGAAGGAATTCGCCAGCCAATCGATTGAGCAGGGCGTCTGGCGCCGGCGCTTAGGCCTTAAAAATTCGCCTCGCTCACTCACCTTCCGCCCATTCTCCCTCCCTGCACTCGGCAGGTCCATACGTTTCTGGTGCAAGGTGCTGGTTGCTTGCCAAAGCCGCTGCGCATATACGAAAATCGAAAAAGCATCCCAAAGATTTATATTAAGCCATTTTTATTCGTAATTCGTGAAGAAGGTAGCTGGATAGATATCCTGTCATTGCAACAATTGGCATTGCTATCCTTGCTTGGATGAGCACGGCGCTGCCTGAATGCTGCTGCTGTTGTTGTTGGTGGTGCGCTCTGTCATCTCTGTCGTCGTGGGTCGTGATTGAATCTTTTTCGTTTTTGCAAAACGTCAATGTCTATGAATACATTCAATAAGGATGATCGCACGGATCGCACACAGGGCCGCACAACAGCATCCACTGAATAATTTCAAAAATTTGATATTTATAAGTTTGGCGATACAGAAACAGAAAAATAAGACACACACAAAAAAGGACGAGGAAATTATGAAGTAGTACACAGAGATAGAGTGGATGGTTGGCCGCCGCCGTGCGCCGCATGTTAGCGTACAAAATGTCACATTCAGTGATTTTAATAGCGTCGATGCTATCTCGTGTGGCCTCTGGCCGCCGAACCAGCCACAGAAGCTGCTGCAGATGACGATGATGCGCGTCTGCGACATAAAAACAATGATGCGCGACAAAACATTCAACACACACAGAAACACAAATTTCATCCCGACGTATGGCATAAAAAACAAAAAAAAAACACCGCGAGAGCTTCTGTCTGAGATTGTCGATAGCCCGGAGAAAAAATGTCATTTGGAGCGACGAGTAATTAGAAATGCGCTCATGCAGAACTCGTACGATCCGTTCCGATAATGTGATCTTATATAATTAATGTCGTCGGGCTGTTGCTGTTGTTTTGTGTACTTCATTAGGTACAGAGGTTGAGATTCGATTTGGCTAATTGTCGATTATGATGGGGCGGCGCGCGCATCGACGACGTGCATTCAATATAAAATCACGCGATCGGTAGTTTGACGCGCCAACCGGAACTCTGACAGTGGCGATAATCAAATTGACGATTTATTACAAGCGAGTTAAAGAGAGAGTGAGCTAGAGAGAGAGAGCGAGAGATTGGTGGCGAAGTGGCGTTTGGCTAATGACAGCCCATTTGTTAAGGTGTTTATTGATGATGAGGAGGAGGACGACACCGGCGAGCATTGGACGCGACAATTTGTGAGGTGTAGTCGGCGAGATAAGTGATCGCTAGATTATCACTGGCACTCGATCACACAAATCACAGAGATAAATGGGACAAGTTCGGCTAGAGGTAGAGTGGACACTTTTGGGTGGAGTTGAGGGGTGGTAATAGAGGTTGGGTTTGAAGAATGATATTGATCGCCTGAGGTTCTGTATATGAGTGCTCTTAGGGCAGATGTCGAGACCTTCAAAAACACATTCAGGATGCAGCAGTCTGTATAGAACCGAAGGCAACTTCCCTGTGTGTTTGGGTTTCATATTTTGACGCAAATGTCTTCTTTTTCCGTGCCATCGTCTCCATGTCGACAAAACCGCGGGTTACATATTTTATTTTGTGAATCAATTAAACCAAAAAGACCAAAAGTAGTAGTCGCAGTAGCTTAGTGGTTAGTGTGTTGGACTGCTATGTTGGTTCGAATCCCGCAAAAACCCAATTCCGACTTAGGGTTTTTTTTTCCGCTGCGCTACCTCTCGCGAACGTCTGACAAACATCCGAGGGTATAAATGTCTTGAAAGAGCTTCTCAATTAGCCGTTTGGAGTCGGCATAAAATTGTAGATCCCTTCCATTCGTTCCAAAAATGAGGAACTCACACAAAACGAATGGTTGTGAGAAGCTAGGCCTAGGGTTTCCTCGGACCTGTTGCGCCAGCTATTTATTTATTTTTTTAAAAAGACCAAAAATTGTTGCGATTCATTGTGACCAAAGACCGCAATTAAACCTTTGACCACATCAGCACACAGGTTCTAGAGCCTTATAAGTAGGGCCGACTTGAGTATTCCGGGGCCCTTGGGCACGTTAAATAAATAAATTAAAATAATTGAGAGCGAATTGCGAACAGGCGAATATTCTTAAATTCTGACATTTTATTTATATGAAAACCTTTTTTAGTCGCAGGTACCCGCGAATCAGTTTCATTGTTGAAGGTTAAGTTCGACCGAATTTTTCATTTGTGGGTGTTTTGATCGCGACTGTTTTATGTTGATTAAAGTGACAGTTCGCGTGAAAATTGTAGTAATTGGAACGCGAAACTTTTATTTTCTCAAATTTCATACAGAATAAAAATTAAAAAATTTAGCTTTCAAGATTCTGAAAATAAAAAATAAATAGTTGGCGCAACAGGTCCGGAGGGACTCTAGGCCTAGCTTCTCACAACCATTCGTTTTGTGTGAGTTTTTGTACTTTTGGAACGAATGAAAGGGATCTACAATTTTATGCCGACTCCAAACGGCTAATTGGAAAGCTCTTTCAAGGCAGTCAGACGTTCGCGAGAGGTGACGCAGCGGAAAAAAAAAACCTAAGTTGGAATTTGGGTTTTTACGGAATCGAACCTCGGCCCCTAGCTTAGTAGTTCAACACACTAACCACTGAGCCACTGCGCCTACAAAGATTCTGAAAATAATCAAAGAAAAATTGCCGCGATTATTAAAAAACAAAAATGATATCAAATTCTAAATGTTGGAAGTTAGTTCCCTCTTTAAACTCTGACAATGACATCACCTCAGAAATCAAGCGAAGAATCACACTTGCCAACCGCTGTTTCTTTGGCCTAAGACGGCAATGGATTAGTAAGGCATTGTCAAGAAGCACTAAGGAGATTCTGTATAAGACTCTCATCATCCCTGTCCTGCTCTATGGCGCAGAAGCATGGGCGCTATCAAAGGCGGATGAAGATCTCCTTGGTGGTTTCGAACGCAAAATTCTTCGAGTGATTTTTGGTCCCGTTTGCGTTGACGGGATTTGGAGGAGAAGATTTAACAGCGAACTCTACGAGCTGTACAGCGACATCGACCTAGTCAGAAAAGTACGCATTAGTCGTCTAAGATGGTTAGGACATGTAGAGCGAATGGACACCAACGCTCCGGCCCCGAGAGCCCTCGATTCCAACCCGGAGGGAAAACGCAGTAGAGGAAGACCTCGCCTTAAGTGGCGCGCGCAAGTGGAAGGGGACCTCAACCAACTTGGAGTGCGCAACTGGAGGCAGTTAGCCAAAGATCGCGCTAACTGGAGAGGCGTATTGGTTGAGGCCCAGGTCCACCCCGGACTGTAGCGCCACCTTAAGTAATTTATGACTAACGAGTAACGACTCAAAACTAACTTAATGAGAGCTTTTTTCTGGGTGTACCTTTCGGCAAAGCATGTCATGGGTCCGGCAGGGCAGCAGAAATTGATCCACCGACGAGCGGTGGTTATGAGAGGGCCATCCGGCAAAGTCTGATCATGGGTCAGTATGAAAAAAGAAGTGCAACAACGAGCATGATTAAGGGAACGCGTAGAAAGACTTAGCAAAGGGATATGCAGACAGTGGCATAACCAATCGCTGAGTTGAAGTGACCTCTGTCTGGGAATTGTCACATATGGTAAATTTGGCACAATTAAACCTTTCATTGAGTATTCGATACCGGCGTCTCCAGGCGATTTAACTGACCCAAAACAAAGCCACTTCCTTCCTCTAAGACGGCAGATAGTCTATCAGAGATGGTGACATTTTGTTTTCACCCTTAATGCCATCAAATCCTCTCTCAAAATCTGACAGTAATTAAGCAGCACGTTCTTGGCTGTTGTCCCTTTGTTGCTTCAGAGTGAACGTTTTTTTTTTGTTCCTTCCATAAAAACATGATAGTCCATTCGTCGGTCAATTTTTCAGTTCGTCACTAACACACTTGTCACAATCCTATTATGAGTCACAACTCAGACTATTTTATAAGCATTTTGGTCGAGGACCTCTATTTCAAAGGAGATTAGACGCTCCCTATCCTCAGCACATGTTGATTTTAAATTTTAAAAATGTTACCCATTAGCACTCATCCACTCGAAGGTACCACCCCGCCACCCTCTTGTTTATATATTTTTTCTCTGTTTCGCTCAACAAAACTGTAAGGATAAAAGTGTGTGATCGCTCGCTAGCTAATTAAGCCACTTGAACAAAACACAAATACAATGCGTGTGCAACATTTTAGATTCGTCCTGCCGCAGAGAGTTGCCGAGCAGTCACCGAGTGTTACTGAGAGTATTTGCGTTGAGTTTCCTCTTGCGCGACAACACAACACTCCCCCACACCCAGAATTACACTCATTACTCTGAACGTACACAGAGTACGCCAGGACACCGGTACACGGTATACCCCCAACTGCATGTGGTTTTTATTTTTATTTTTTTCTAATGGAGGTGTACCATTGAACAAGCGAGTGCTTGGTCGCACATAAACACGCACTCGCCCTAATGCACACACTGAACACGGTACAGCGACAAAACAACAAGGCATACGAACTGCAAACCTAATTAAAGGGTTACTATACCAGGCAGCAGTGGATAAGGGAAGGCGTAGTATAGTCTCCTCTCGAAAAACACATTATCCCAACAAATACCGCAGTACTGACAGGAAATCACAGTTCAAGAGTCCTGTGTCGCAGCTTAACACACGCGGCCATGGGGAGGGGGCAAGCCGCTTATGACGAGTTTCCATCATGTCGTCTCACGGATGGGGTGTGTTCTACGAACATGGCTATGGTGTGACTGCACACGGATTTTTAACGGCTGAAAAACAACAGTCACTTTGAGAGCAATGGCGCGCCTAGTGGAACATCG
This sequence comes from Cheilosia urbana, assembly GCA_946477585.1. Lineage (NCBI taxonomy): Eukaryota > Metazoa > Arthropoda > Insecta > Diptera > Syrphidae > Cheilosia > Cheilosia urbana. Next base: position 89,431,724 of record OX297854.1, on the reverse strand, counting down.
CAAAGCTCGAAAGAAAGTCGAGGAAGGAAGTAACTACCCAGGCTATGGCACTTGGACCACGAGAGCACAGTAAATGCCTAGATGCACGGGTACGGCTACTGATTAGCGACTCTCGGAAATCGAAACACTCACCGCGACTGGGCTAATGAACAACACAAAAATCCATTAAGTCCTCGACGGCAAAGAGGAGAGAACAAAAAATCCTTTCACATTGGTTTGGTACGCGTCAAACTCTCAGCATCGAATATCCATTCATGTCAGTCGGCGGCCGCGCGCAGGGGGATGGAGAGAGAGAGAGAGCTTTTTGTTGGAACCGAGCCGGAAGGGTAAATTGATCCTCTTGTCTAATGACGAAAGACAACAGACGAAAGGCGACGCCGACGCGACGATGAGCCGCAGATAAAGGAACGCTTCTTGACAAACACTTCCTAGCTAATTATGGCAGTAATCAGTAGCAGCTAATCCAACATTGTCGTCGTCCTTGCTCTTACAGGTGATGGGTATTCAAATGTGTTCCGCTTTTTGTGTGCCCATCACCGGCTGATGAATGGGCTAACTAGACTCAAGGGTATTTTGTTTCATGCCGCCACCGAGGATGCGAGGACAACCCGAAAATGCGACAAAAGATGACGGCGGCGGAAAATTGATTTTGGAAGCGGCGCTGTCAGGCGCGATCTATAATTTGCATCTCTGGGCCTCGGTGGAACTATTTTGCGAGCTTTGAAGTCGGACTCGTCTCCGACAGTGGATCGGATCGGATGTGATATACGTATCCATAGGTGAACAATTAAATTGTGTGGAGGAGTAATTCGATATTCCTTCGAGGATGTTTTTTTTTTATTTGTTTTGTTGAGAAATCATCGCGAACAAAAGTGATGAATGGATGCGTGTAACCGGAATTGGTACGGCTCGTCGTAAGTGATACGCCCGCGTTTTTTTTGGAACAGCCCGGGTAATAGGGGCTTTGGCTTAATTGCGCGACTGAGCGTTTGGTTTGAGCACCCCGGACGAATGTCAATTCAATGCATTGATGGAGAGTATATGGTTTCGAGTTTCATTGCGCATCGATTTGACGGTCTGACGTCGGAGCTGTGCAATGAAGAAGACGACTTCTAAAATGATGATGAGTGCGGGTTCTTCTATATCGGATTACGATCTGCAACTAAGCACACGGGGAAAGAGAACATACCAAATACGAGATAATAAAAATTTACTATGGATAAACTATACTTACTTATAGATTCAAAAGGAGTTGATATGCCCGAAGGTGGATGTCTTTGCTAAGTCACAAAATTGTGTACAAAAATTACAGACGAATTAGAATTCGAGGGGCTATGCGAGGGGAAACAGACTTCTTCAAGGAGTCTACATCTGCGTATACCATTACGTGGCATTGTCGCTCTAAACCCTCTGTTTTGGTGGGGCTACATTCTGGGGCAGGCATGAGCCACTCTAGGAACTCTTTGTTGTTATTACTTTAAATTACCATATCTACTTCTCTACTTCTATTAAGGTGAAACGTAAAAGCAAAATTTCGCACGTTTTGCCAATGGATTATATTAAATTTGTTTGCTGTGTGTTGATGTTATTGTTGTTGTCTGGAGAAGGAGATTCAACGACGAACCTTACGAGCGACATCGACCTAGTTAAAAAACTGCGCATTGGGCGGCTAAGATAGCAAGGCATGTAAAGCGAATGGACAACAACGCTCCGGCCCGCAGAGCCTTCGACTCCAACCCAGAAGGACGACTCAGTCAAGGAAGACCTCGCCTTCGGTGGCGCGCACAAGTAGAACACTACCTCAATCAAATTGGAGTGCGCAACTGGAGAGGGCTAGCTAAGAACCGGGCTAGTTGGAGAGGCTTGTTGATTGAGGCCCAGGTTCACCCCGAACTGTAGCGCCACCTAAGTAAGTAAGTATTGGTGCTGTCATTGTTGTTGGCATTGTTTTTGTCAGTTTTGTTATTATTTTTATTGTTGTTGTTATTGTTTTTGCTATTGTTATTGAAGTTATAGTTGTTATTGTTGTTGCTATAGTTTTTGTTATTGTTATTGTTGTTGTTATTGTTTTTGCTATTGTTATTGAAGTTATAGTTGTTATTGTTGTTGCTATAGTTTTTGTTATTGATGTTATTATTGTTGTTGTTATTGTGTTTGCTATCGTTATTGTAGTGATTGTTGTAGATATTGTTATTGTTGTTCGATCGATCTCAATCACACAAAGTCTAAACAAAATGACAGGAAAAGAGAAAACTATCAAAATAACAAGTAACGGGCAGCTCCTCTCTTGGCTCGAAACAGCTCAGAGAATTTCAACAGGCAACCAATGATAAATATTTCAAATGCACAAAATTGACAAGAAACTAATTCGAAATTATTTTTAAAAATCAATTCCACACAAAAATAAAATCTCTGAAAATAAAGAAAATTCGGTGGTGGTTAAATGTTCGCCTAGACCGTTTCATATATTGCAAAAGGGTTATTTATAAATTTATTTGTGATGTGGATTAGATGTCAAAGATGAAAGTGGCTCAAAGTAGCTCGAGGTCTATCCACGTATCTACGTACTTTGGGGTATTTTTTCAGCTCTCTGAAACAGTTTCTCTCAATTTTTCAAGTTTAACATTTTTTTAGTGTTTGGCTAGGGAAAGTACCTACGCGAATAGACCTATTGTAGTTATTTTTATTGTTGTTATTGTTATTGTAGTTATTGTTATTGTAGTTATTGTTATTGTTGTTGCTATTGTTGCTATTTTTTTTATTGGTATTTACAAAAATTGTTAAGATTTTTCATTGACAAACAAAAAATGGTATTGTTGTTGTTCTTTTCGTTTTTTTTTGTCCTTGTTGTTGTTCTTGTTGTTGTTATTGTTTCTGTTGTTGTTGTTATTGTTTCTGTTGTTGTTGTTATTATTTCTGTTGTTGTTGTAGTAGCGTTATAGTAGAAGATATTGCTGTGAAATAAGTACTCAATAAGAATCATTAAAATAGAGAGCTTTAAACAAATCAATTACCATATTTCCGATTTAAAAAAAGGTGTTACCTTGAACGCATCGCCCTAACGCGGAATCTTGCTTCTGAGCAACTACATTTCTCTCAAATACCTTACAGTCTATGAAAACAAACATATGAAACGATTTCGAGCCAGGTTTCGTCCTTTTAACATACCAAAACACCAAAGCAGCGTCTTGTGGTTGAAACAAGTTGTCAGCAGGTTCAGAATACTAGACGGCAGCCAAGGTTAATATTTGGTCAATATTTGGTAGTTTCAAAGACGTCATACTTGACTGTATTTTAAAAATCGAAATAATATCAAAACGAATTGAATGCAGAACAAATTTGGAGGTCAAAAGCGAAGAGAAACTATTTGGATGTGGAGTCCTTACTGTTGGCCAAGGCTTTGCTTTTAGCAAGACGACAAAAAGTTTGTTACAATTGGGTGGCAACCGTGTCACAACTTACAAAGCGACGAGGTCCATAAGGGCTTATATCTAAACACAGCGTTGAAGATATTTTATGTTGCTTGCCAGCAAGAAAAGCTGATGGTATGGATGGTATAAAAAATATGTGTCTTAAACAACTTCCCAAATCGGCCATTAAATACTTAACCTTTATTTTTAATGCGTCTGTATTAAATTCCAACACTACCCAAGGGCTTGAAAAATAGCTAAGGTGATACCTATTCCAAAACAAGAAAAGCCACATGATAAACCAAACACCTACAGACCAATTAGGCTGCTTCCACACCGGATGGAACAAAATGCCTTAGACAAACAAAACCGTGTTTCTGGAATCTAAATACACACATTTAAATATGCGGGCCCACACTGAATAAGGCAAAACAATGCAAGAAAACCAAATAAGGCGTTTTGTTCCATCCGGCGTGGAAGCTCCCTTAGTGTGCTGCGTACTGTAAGCAAAGTGTTTGAGAAGGTACTAAAGGAAAAACTTACCATAGTTATCGAGGATAATAATATTCTTCCAAATGAGCAACTTGATTTCAGAAGAAATCATAGTACATCCCATCAAGTACTTAGAGTCTACCAGCACATTAAGCAAAATCGTTCCTGGACATTGAAAAAGCTTTTGATTGTGTATGGCATTTGGGTCTTGTCTATAAGTTGTTGATTTTTCGTTTTCCTCCGTACCTAATAAAACTTTTCCTAATCTTCCTTTTCGATCGTTTTTTTTTTTTTTTTTTTAAGTTTTCGGGAACTACTGTTGTTCTGTTTGTAATAGTGTCGTTGCTGGTGTGCCCCAAGGATCGGTTTTGGGTCCAATATTGTATAGAATTTCCCACGAGACTTAAGATGCCACTGTAGTAGTAGTAGCGACTTTATTAACATCTAATATAATTTTATAATCATTTTGTTCGTATTTACAAACAATGTTGGATAAGTCTTTTATGGTTTGGCTTGTGGCCGTCTACCAGATTGACAATTTAGCTATCATAAACTATACAATAAACTAGTAAATTTAAATATGTATCTACAATATATTTTTTTTTTTTTTTTTTTTTTTTTCAAAAATCGCCTTCCAAGATACGAGCTCTATAGCGACTCGCAGTTGTTGCATAGTTGTTTAAAACTTCCCACCCAAGACTACCGTTCAGTACGTTAATAACCTCATCCTCGTCCAGTAAAATTCGTCCGAAGTATCTTATACGAAAATCTCTTAAAATTGGGCATCTTCCGATGAAATGGTATACAACCTCCCTCTCATTAAGGTTGCACAAGTCACATAAAATTGGTAGATCAAGACTATGCGGGATAAAATATAGGTTTATTAATTCACCTCTAGTTGTTCACCAATATTGTATAATATTTTTATGTCTAATATTCCGCGACTCCCTTACTGTGAATTAGCTATTTTTGCGGATGACAAGGCAATATATTCTTCCCATGAGTTTAGTCTAAACGTGGAGACAAACCTATCAAATGCAATTCAAATATTGTTAAGTTATTACAATAGCTGGAAAATTGAACTAAATGCTGAGAAGGTGCAAGCTATATTTTTTAGCATTAAACGAAAGACTTGTTTTCTTTCGAGCAATCGGCTAATTGTAAATAACACAAGTATTAACCGGGTCCCATCTGTCAGACATTTAGGCATTCATCTAGATACAAAATTCATATTTAAGGAACATACTGCTAAAACAATACAAAAAGTGAATATAGCAATAAATATGTTGTAACCCTTTATAAACAGAAAGTCCTCCTCCGTACTGAACAAAGCCAACAAGATCGTAATTTTTAAAGTCATTTTTCAGTCAATCCTCTTATATGGTTGCCAAGTATGGGTTAATTCAGCAAAATACCATCTTAAAAAACTACAGGTTTTACAAAACAAAATCCTAAAAAATGATACTTAATCTTCCCCCGCATTACTCAACCGCTGATCTTCATACCAGAGCAAATGTTGACTTGATTCAAGATCGAATAACGAACTAAATGTTTATAATTTGTTATTACGCTTATTATTTATTATTTTTTACCTATATCTATTATATATATAAAAGAAAGTGATGTTAGTATCTAAGCTGATTTCGATGATTCGCACCAATTCGGGCTGGTCTCCGGCCAAACAAGAAGAATATCAAAGAAAATTCCCGTTTTGAATGGAGCGATTTTGCGACACCATTTTCATGATAGATGACGTTTATGTTTACGTTAAATTGTGACAATTTTTTGCGATATTTGTTTGTTGTGGTATGTTCAGGTCAATCAAATATGTGTAAAAATACGTGAGTAAAGGTAGTGTTCGAGATTCAGGCTCTTGATAATTGAGATCTGGATGTTTTTTCAATCTTGCATTCCGATGTTTCTAATGTCGTTTTCCATTGGGAACCCCAGAAATCTTTTTCACATCGCAGATTTTACGCTACTTATGGAACATGCAACGAAATTGATCTGCTTTTGTAAATTAGGGCGTTACTTGACAAAAATATCAGCTGTTATGGAAATCGACTTGAAAAATGTTTCCACTGTTGTAGATACAAATGAAGTATTTTTGGTGATTTGTAGTCTTCAGATGACGAGGAAGAAAATGAAGATAATAATTCGTCCGAAATCATATCCATAGTTACTAATTTATGTATTTCGTTATTTTGGTTTTCACGAGCCTTGCGTATTTGTCTTGAAAACCAACTTCTTAAAATGACGCAAAACACCTGTGCAAAGTATAGTGGTTATTGTCGTAGTATGTGAAGATCTGAAAAAATATCGATATCTGCGAACAGTGGCACAGTGATCCGAAAAGGATTGCTTTTTTGTCCCAATGGAAAGCGACATTACATGGTCAATTGTATGTGGCGAGCCACGTGTTGGCAAACCTCCCGCTATGTACGTATACGCACTATACATATATTTAATAGAACAAAAAATGTTGTGTACCATAAAGCACTTCAGTGAAAAAGAGGCAGGTTGACCGACATGTAAATCACTGCAATTTGATTGAAAAACATCGACAATGTTATTTAACATAACTTTTGAATATGATCGGCTTGATTTAGATTCATTAGTTCAAATGAATGTAGTGTTCGTAAGAGATCCGACTTTGCTTGTCTCAAATCATCAAATCTGTGGCGCTATCTGAGAAACGTCAGCTGATAGCAAAAAGCAAACATGTGAGTTGCATTGCTGAACGATCAATCTGCTCGAGATTTTTCGAAGCAATTGCTGACTATCGGTAATGGCCGTGTTCCTGACATCGACGAATTGAGCGGATTGATTTTATTTCCTTCGAATTTTTGCAATTTTGTCTCATCGAAAGACGAGCATATCAACAAAGTATTCCCGAACATCATTGCTAACCACAAAAATAACGAATGGTTTAGTAAGCGAGTAATTTAAGCGGATAAGAATAAAAATGTAAATGAATTAAACTTTCTAATTCAGAATCAGATCCTTGGTAGACAATTTGCATTCATCCAAATCTATTGGCTACCAACCATCCAACTGAATTTGTAAACTCCTTGGATATTCCTGGCTTACCACCGCACAATTTACAACTCAAGGTTGGCTCGGTAGTCATCATGCTTCGAAATCAAAACCAGCCAAAACTATGCAATGAAACGGCTTTGGTGATAAGAAAACTGATGATCAATGTGTTTTAAAGAAGGAAGTTCTCATTCCGAGGATACCGATGTGCCCCTTCCCCTTGAGTTTAAACTATGATTCAATTTCCGATTTGTCTTGCATTCACCCGTTCACCATGACGATTAACAAATCACAAGGTCAATTGAGTGTTTGTGGTCTTAAATTAAAAAACACATGTTTTTGCCCATGGTCAATTGTACGTGGCATATTCACGTGTGGGTAAACCATCCACTTTATTTTTTCTGCTGTTCTTTTTTTTTTCTTTTTTTTATAAACCAATGCAGCTAAATACATAGCTTCATCAAAGCAATTGTCTTACTGGTAAGCCATTGAAATACTTGATTTTTGTACTTTTATTGAATTTGTATTTCCTAATGAACTATTGAACTTAATTAAGATAATAAATTAAGTTAAGTTAAGACTTATCGTTAAATTCATTGACCGTTAGGCGGCACGAAGTTCGCCAGGTCAGCTAGTTTGTTAAATATTATTTATTATTTCCTATACATTATCTATTATTTGTTATTTATTATTTAATATTTATTTATTTATTTTTTGTTTTTATTATTATTTATTTATTTAATTATTTATTTCTTAACATTTATTTATCTATTATTTATTGCTTACTATCTATTTATTACTCATTGATTTATTATTTACCCATTACAATGAACCTATAGCCATGTTCTGTAATTATCACATCGATTTATTTATCACAAAAACGATATAAATTGAAAAAAAAAAAATTCCGAAATTTTCGATGCAAAAATTCATTGCATGAGTTACAGAACTGCTTAGTTTAAATTTGTTATTTATTATTTATTCACTACAATGTACCTGCTAAGTTGTTAAGGTATTTTTTCTTTCCCTTTCTAATTTTATTTTGTATTGAAGGTTTTTAACGTATTTTTCCTTCAAAGTATATCATTGCATAATATTATTATTTTTAACTATGACTTAAAATTAATTGTTCAGTAGAAAGATATAAGACAAATATCAAATCTCTGTATGTAAACTGCGCGGTGGCCCACCAAATGTAAATCTTTAATACGAAAATAAATTATCTATCTATCTCATAAAAACACTCAATTGGGAACTGTGTGTAGCCGAGTTCGTCTGCTTCAGCCTCGAGGAAGCCTAATTGGCTTCCACCTTTGGAGAAGGAGTTGTAAATTGTATGAGGCTATTTGGCCGTCTTAGAAATCACAAGTAGACAAGAGTTGAAGGTCCCTTGTGAAACAATTGTGTGAAGTGTGGTCCGTTGATATGCCATTTTCAAACTGCGCCCTCTTTACCAAAGCGATTTTATACGTTTTACCTGTGACACTACTGAATTTGCCACACGATACTTTGCACAACAATGCCACAAAACAAGACGAAAGTGGTGAAACTCTTTCGTAGCGTTGCACGGTCTCCGCCTGCATGCAGATGTGACGCCCCCTTGTGCAGCAATTCCTTCCGCTCCGTGAATGATAGATCACCCACCCAACTATGCAATTATATTAATAATCACTTTCAAGTCAACTGAGCATCGATGTCTTCTTGCACGCATCGACAGAGATCGCATAACGCAACGTTCTTTGACCCAACTCTCGCCCATTGTTGCTGCCTTGTTACGTCCTCCATATGCGTGTGTTTGGGGGAGAGAATGCATGCAAATTACCACGTTCGTGTCCATGGGAAGAGGAGCAATGTCACACACAAAGTCACACGAAATGACAAAGCGTTGGCCAAGAGAGGGCGTTCTGCGCCCAGCACCCACCATCAGAGAAAGCCAACACGACGACCGATGCTGATGTGCAATCAAATTGCGATGATGACCGGACTGAGCAACGGAAACAATGCAACTCAGCAGTCAGCACCGATCCGATCCCCGTTCATGTGATCTCGTTTCTCTTCGTAATTTTGAAATTTTCCAATTTTTTTTTTCTCTGGCAGTTTTCTAATTGCATCGCTCGTAGGCCAGGTCTGTTCATACGGCGAGATTATGATGGTGTAATGGCCACTCGGGGGGTTCGGCTGCACTGTTATCCCTCTCGAGTAGGTTTTTCGCGTTCGGCCTGGGAAATCACGTTCCATCATAATAATTGGCTTTAATTGAGTGATTGACGTTTTTAAGCAGCATCGGACAGCAGCGAGCGGTCGCTGCGAGAAAGAGAGCGGTCGGTTTGGGCTCACCCACGACATTCGATGTCGTTATATACTGCGCGGTCCTCAAAGGTACTCTCGAGCGAGAGCGAGAGATCAACGGACGTGTATGACCGGCCGGCCCACCAGCGAGCCACTTTCGAGTAGATCTTTTTGGGTTTCACATAATATTTCCCGCCAGCTCTCGACGTAGTAGCGTGATGGTGGTCTCCAATTAGATTTGGACGTACAATTTCTTCTTCGTTTTTTTTTTTGTCCACTCAGAGCTTTGTTGGTTCTCTTTAAGTGATCTCGACGTCAATGTTCATTGGCATGATGCTGAAGAATTTGAACTCGAAAAATTTATTTATTTCGTTTAATTGAAAAAAAAAAAAAAAAAAAACATAGTCGTATATAGGCTTGGGGGTTGGCTCAATGGTGGTGGCCTGGCCACCGCAGCAGCAGCAGCAACCGGGTAATATTTACTGTGTGTGATGAATTTTTGGTTGCGATTCGGATTGCGATTTTAGATTTGAGAATTAAGATTTGAGATTTGAGAATTTATGAGAGCGTTTAGGGAAGAAAGTAGGAAGTTGTTGGTACTAATTGAAGACGGGGGAAATTTTCCAACGAGTGGGTGCTTGCTGGTAAAGGAAGTGTGGGCAATACTTGCCAGACAGATGGCCCTTGGATATGTACTCATTAGTGTGGGTGGTGGTGGTAGCCAACAATCTACAAACTAAACACGAAGTGGCAAAGCATGTGATGACTAAATGGTAAAAGCAAGGGCCCTAACTTAGCGCCCTGTGGTCTACCTCTTGAGAGAAGAACTCTCAAAGTTACGTGACAAGTACCACCGAGGTAGGAACACGGGTTCTGTCTGCGATGAAGCCAATCAAACAATTCGGGAAGTGGATTCCAAATTGTCCTGAAGACGATGGCAGTCACAGACTGGGTGGGATTGTTTCCTTTTATAAGAACAAGCCAATGATGTCATCAAAGTAACATAGCCTCTCCGAGAGAAAGCCGCACCTCGACTAACTGTTTTATCGTCAAAAACAGCACCCAACACAGAAATGAAAGCAAGGCTACTCGTAGATATGCTCATTGATGCATTCAGCTTGTGCCTTAAAGATGGAGCCTTCCCCAAACAGTGTGAACGGCCAAAGCTAGTGTCGCTTTCTAAGAGATGACAAAGACATAGAGTGAACCATCATCAACCAACCTCTTTCCTAGATACAACAAGAAACATTTTGGAACAAGAAGCAAAAATTTGGAATACAAAAAGCAACATTTAGGAGAGACCATACAAGAAAGCAGAAAACCTTAGCCCCATTTCCACACTTGGCCCTTATAGCTTGTATTAAGCCTAATAAATGCGGGCTCTTGTCTTCACCCAAATTGACTTCAAGTGTCCTTGACCCTACAAGCGATAAGGGAGTTGCGATAACTCGTAGATAATCGACCCTAGCGAGGTATCCGTCGGAACAGAAAATTCTCGTCCTTCGGAGGCTCAAATGACATTCGAGGTGTCCGACTTCGGAAGAGAAATAAATAATTGCGATGCCGCACCGCACCGCACTCCATATCGTAAACAAATTTCCGCAATTTAACACAAAAATCCACTTCATCGCACTTCATAGTAATTCGCCGATATGCGTCACAAAATGTCGGAACATTCCTCCGAACAGTTCTTCAGAAGAATACCTCGCAGCAAATATCATCCGGACCGTATAAAATCGGAGAAATTTCCGTTCCGACGGACACCTCGCTAGGGCCGAATGTGCATGACTATTTCGGGAAGAAGATAGTACCAACCCGACATAGGACACAAAGAACTCCATATACCTGATGGTGTATCACAGGGCCGCGTGGTTGGTCCACAGATTTTAGTGTATGTTTGCGACAACATAAACGAGAGGAATTAAATATCTCCAGAAAAACTGGATGACATTGGGCAGTTACATCAGTAAAAGTCAAACTATGGGAAAGCCAATAAGGATGCGCGACTAGCTTTTGATATACGACCCAGCTAAGCGGTTTTTTTAAAATAATTTGAATACACTTCTCCCGAAATTCAGCGTTCTTCTAGAACACTGTCAACTTGCCAAAATTTACTGCCGCTGAAAGCAGGCGGACTACAAAACCAAAGCAGTCCCTTAAAGTCACAAAAAAAAAGTAGAAACTGCGACCATCACCCTCGGCGGACTTGAAAAAAAAAAAAAAAAATCTAAGCCGTGCATTAAGTAGGTACGGAGCCACTTAAGTTGAAAACCGCCTGATGTCCTCATGTAAGCCGAAATAAAGCAACGACATAAGTGCGGCGCTTGCAAAAATCTTGACAAACTAAGAATTTGCAACAAAGACTATGAAACATTATGAACGAGTTTGCTGCTGTCAAACTAAACAGCGGATGAGTTATAAATTTGTTTACTTTATTTGTTTGTCAACATAAGAGAACATTCCAATCCGGGATCAGGGAACTGGGACTGCCTTTAAAATTTGCCAAGTCGTCAATAACGTCCGTAAATATCGTTGGTATCGTTGGTGGCCGAGTTGCGTCACTCGCGAACGAGAAACATGTTTCGGAATTCGTTTTTCGATGTGACGATTCCATCACTGGCAGGTCGATGAGACTACAATACTTATTAACAATCCTGCTGTGACTGCCAATTTGTTAGAGAGGTGGAATTTGTGCCAAAAGACGTTCGCTTATCATGACAACCTAGAGCATCACATGAAAGTCCACAGTGATGTCCGCCCGTGTATCCATTCTGGGAGTCTTCTTGAGTTATATATATAAACTAAATGAGATAAATAACCTACAAACTAACTAACTACTTCATGGCACTCATTCTGTAACATTTCAGACGATTATCGTCGAAACGGTAGACCTCCAAAATTAGCAAAAGAGTGACAAAAATTCTGAAGTTTAATTGTCTACAAAAGAATAAAATCGGCCAGAATAAAACGTATCACGGTCTTCAAAGTTACAAAAACAATATCGGAATCCGCCACCAGGCTATCCCAACTCTCTTTAAACAGCGCAATATCCGAAACCCCCCAGAGAACACAAATTAAACACCAAAATTCCACCCGATTTTAACCATTCTTACAAGCTACCTGCATTCGCAGTCACAATAGAGACAAATAAATAACACAAAACTCACCGCCTTTTCCCAAACAAACATTGACAGAAACAGTTTCCAATGAATTTCACTTCATTTCACAACTTAAAAACCACAAAAAAAAAAAAAAAACACACTTAAAAACTAAACAAACCACCGTAACTTTGCGAAAATTAATTAGCTTCACTCAACTAAAGCACAAATCGCAGCAAATGGCGGTGCAAATGAAAACTATTTTGGCACATGCGATCGTAGATCTGTTTGTTTAGACATTTTGCGAGTGGTACGGTCATTAGACGTGGGGGTTGTCTGTTTTGACATAATTTACATTGTGAGTGTGGACTGTGGACCTTTTTAGAGGTTTAAAAGTGCGAAATAATATTGACGAGTGGAGAACTTGGAGAATTGCGTTGAACAGGTATGTTATATGGGTGGCATGTGTTTTTCGTATGGAATGTACACAAAAATTGCGAGTTTTTGATATTAAAAAAAAAGTAAATAAAATAAATAAAATAAATAAACGTAAATAAACGTAAATAGTTTATTCATTTCAATTCATTTGAACATATTTTCGACGCAACGACAAGTGCTGCTTCGAGTACACACGCACACGTAGAGACGGAGCCCCTACTCTTGAAAATATAATTTTTTGTAAGGAAAACAACGACTGCTGGACACAATCAGATTGCGATTGATATTTTTTTTTTATATCTATATACATATATATAAAAATCAATTGCTGTGCATTAGTGGGGTAAAGGCCCCAGAACGGCTCGACCGATTTCAACGATTTTTGTTTTGTTTTGTTCGTCTTGAATCAGGGATGGTTTAGGAAAAAAGAAGAGTCAGAAAATCCTCAACATGTGGCGTTGTAGGCCTATATTTCGTTTTTCAGTTCAATTCAGTTTTCTTCAATAATAATCTTCTTTATATACCAATAATTGTTTCGGGCTGAAACTCGATGACGTTATAACTCGATAACCACTGGGCCAATTTTTATGATTCCTCTTTTTTTTTTTTTTTTGTATTGTTGTATTTCAGGTTCAGGCAGTCTTAAAATATAGGATTTTGGACCTGATAGGTGGCGTTGTTGTCGATCTCCGAAACAATTCAACCGATTTCAATGAAATTTTGTGGATATATATAGTTGGTTTTCGGTTGACAGACAGGATACTTTTGGACCTGATAGATAGCGCTGTCGTCGATCTCCGAAACCGCTCAACCAATTTCAATGAAATTTCTTTATGGGTAGTTGAAGCTTGAAAGAAAGGACTATTTTGGACCCGATAGGCGGCTCTTTTGTGGATCTCCGAAATCGCTCAACGAATTTCAATGGAATTTTGTAGATGTATATTCTTCGTTCCCGCTTGAAGAATAGGATACTTTTGGACCTGATAGATGGAGCTGTTTCCAATCTCCGAAACAGCTCTACCGAGTTGATGGAAATTCTGTAGATGGGTATGGTTGGGGTTGCTTCCAGTTTTGAAGTTCGGATAGTTTTTGAACCTATAGGTATGTGGTACTTTGCAAAACATAAGCGGGATAGGAAAACGGGTTGTGGCACGTCCCATTCAAAAATAAAACCAAACGCTATTTCTAAAGTTGTAGGTATAATTAAAATCATTAATGGACATTGTCCAAATAAAGTACTTTGCGACATGTGAGCAAGATTTAATACGAAAGGTATGGGCAAAGCCGGGTGGGTACAGTTACATATAAAAGAGACTGACTTCCGTATGTGCACTCATAAATCGGGAACGAATCGTTCGATTTTTATGATTTTTGGCTGGAAGGAAGGACAATGCTACCTTTTGTCGTGAAAACAAAATTTTATGGGGATTAGTTGAATTTTTGAATTTTTTGGATGTTTCGGGCTTACCTCTACATAATTTGGATTTGAAAGTCGGATTAATTATAATTTTGTTGTGGAACATCAATGTACCGAAACTTTGAGCGGATCGTATTTGATCAAGAAGGATCTCAAATCAAACGTCATGCAAGTGACGATTTTGAGGGGAAAATTCAAAGGCAAACACTCTCATTCCGCAGATTCCGCTTATTCAGAACGATTTGCCATTCGCATTTAAGCGACTTAAATTCCCCGTGCGTCTCACTTTCACTATGACAAATAATTTATTGCAAGGATAATCGATGGATGTTTGTGCATTTGTGGCATCAATCTTGAATTCCCATGTTTCTTACTTACTTACTTACTTACTTAGGTCGTAGAGTTCGCTGTTAAATCTTCTCCTCCAAAGCCCGTCAACGCAAACGGAACCAAAAATCACTCGAAGAATTTTGCGTTCAAAACGACCAAGGAGATCTTCATCCGCCTTTGATAGCGCCCATGCTTCTGCACCATAAAGCAGGACTGGGATGATGAGGGTCTTATACAGAGTTTCCTTAGTATTTCTCGACAAGGCCTTACTTATCAGTTGCCGTCTTAGGCCAAAGAAACAGCGGTTGGCAAGTGTGATTCTTCGTTTGATTTCTGATGTGATGTCGTTATCAGAGTTTATAGCAAGGTAGACAAAGTCCCTAACTACCTCAAAGTTATAGCTGTCTATCGTGACGTTCTGCCCGATTCGTCGATGTCGTGTGTCCCTTCTTGTTGACAGCATATATTTTGTTTTACCCTCATTCACCACTAAACCCATTTTTGCCGCTTCTGTACTAATACTTGCAAACGCACCAGTGACCAGCTCGCTGTGTTGTACCAACAATGTCAATGTCGTCAGCGTATGCAAGCAGTTGCACAGACTTATAGAAAATTGTGCCTCTGGTGTTGGCTTGTGAGTTTCGCACAATCTTCTCAAGAATGATGTTGAAGAAGTCACATGACAGCGCATCACCTTGTCTAAATCCTTTTTTGACATCAAAGGTCTCGGTGAGATTGTTTCCGACCTTTACGGAGCAGCGAGCGTTCTCCATCGTCATTCTGCACAATCTGACAAGTTTGGCAGGGATGCCAAAACTAGACATGGCTCTGTATAGCTCGTCTCTATAAACGCTGTCATATGCGGCCTTAAAATCGATAAAAAGATGGTGAGTATCGATCTGGTATTCTTGGGTTTTTTCCAGGATCTGCCGTAGTGTGAATATTTGATCGGTCGTGGACTTACCGGGCCTAAAAACGCACTGATAGGGACCTATCAGATCGTTGACGAATGGTTTCAGGCGTTCACACAATACAGCAGACATGATCTTATACGCAGTGTTCAGGAGACTGATGCCTCTGTAGTTGGCGCAGTTTAGAGGGTCTCCTTTCTTGTGGATCCATGTTTCTTACGTGGTCAATTTAGTGAAAAAGCCGAAAGTTTGCCCGGCACGTGAAAATCATTGCGGTTTGATTGAAATTTGATTGCTCTTCGTCATTTATTTCTATTGCATTTAATACAACTTTTGAATAAAGAATTTTAATTGACCGAATTACATAAATTAGCAAGTGCATTGTGCATGCTCGGAATTATTACTTTCAATACATTTACAAATTTGGGCGGAACGAAGTTTGCCGGGTCAGCTAGTTTGTTTATAAATGGAAATTATAAACCGAGTCAGTTGGGAATGAACCTTTTATGACACTGCCTTTCACAAATTTCAGCATCGCACAAAGTCTACACACGTTCTCGCCAAAAACGACACAAAAATAGAACTTCCTCTCTTGTGTCGAAAGTACTGATTAATATGACAAATGCCAAGAATTAAATTCAAAATTCGTCTCAAAAATCAATTGCGCACAAAAATAAAATTTGTGAAAATAAAGAAAACTGTGGTCGGATGTTCTAAGTTACTTATTTATTTGTGATATGGATTTATGTCACAGATATAAGTGGCTCAAAGTAGCTCCAAGGTTATCCACTAACTTTAGAGTATATTTTCAGCTCGCTGAGAGAGCTTTGCTCAATTTTTGTAGTTTGGCAGATTTTTAGTGCTTATATGAAACGAAGACGTCAAAAAATTGACAAAGCTATGAGTTCAGTTTAATATTTAATGATGACGTCTAAAACTCGAGAATCGCTCAACCGATTGCCACCAAACAAAATGCTAGTTTAGTCCCAGCAAGAAGGTTGCTTTTAAGTCAAACCCCGATAGGTGGCGCTTTTGTCGTTATATACACTAAAAATAAAAAAAACAGGTAATATTGACAAAATTCTGTTGTAAAATTTCAACAGAAATAGTTTTGTTGAACTGAAAAAATGTATTGATAAATGAAATTTATCAATACAACTTTAGTTTTATCAAATTGAACGATATTTTGTCAAACGGATCAAACATTTACTGACAAACTACTTTGTCATATTAACAAAAAAAAACAATTTTCATTTTAATAAATCGATTTTGTATGAATTGAACAATTTTATTGTTGAATTAACAAAGTTTTTGTTATATCCATAAAAGCAGAACCAAAAATCACTTTTGTATATATTTGTAAAATTGAGAAAACCTATGCAAAATGTTTGTTAGCCAAACAAAATACAGATTATCAATATTAC
Source organism: Cheilosia urbana (assembly GCA_946477585.1). Classification (NCBI taxonomy): domain Eukaryota; kingdom Metazoa; phylum Arthropoda; class Insecta; order Diptera; family Syrphidae; genus Cheilosia; species Cheilosia urbana. The sequence continues at coordinate 89,414,879 of OX297854.1, read as the reverse complement.
AAAAATGTTGTCGAAATGAAAAATATGTTTGTAGATATGACATTTTGTAGAGTTGATAACACACGTGTTGAATAGATGGCGATGATGGCGTTATGTATACTTCACACGTGAAGCAGAAAGTTTGTAAGTGCGCATAAAGGTAACCGGTGAAAGTGAATTAAAGAAACATTTTCAAATAAATAAATAGATGAGGACCTTATTACTAAGCCTTTCGCCAATAACGGAAAGCCCCAAATGGAAATATTTAAAAGGTAAGTGAAAGAAGTTAGTGCGATTATAATATAATACCTATATATTATATAGGTATATAATTAAAAATTGGAAACTAAATCATCGACCAAATCCTTTTATTACAACAAACGCATTTTTTTCAGTTTCTCAATAGATGGCTGATTTGTCGCTGTTTTTTTTCTGTGTGCAATTTTTATACCGACAAGCAAGTCAGTTACCAACGAAGGCGATTAAGACGGTCCATATAAAATGTTCTATTTATTATTATTATGACATAAGACGAGATGAGAGGAGTATTGACAAGGATTTAGGAACACATATTTTGTAATAAGTATATATATCTAATCGTTAATTTAATTTTTTATAATTACTTTCTTTAATAAATCTAATTATTAAACTCATTTGTTTCGGAGTGTAGACATACTTTGGGTATAATTTCTTTATTAAGATAAATACTTATTTCGTACCTTCAAAATTAAGTTGAAGCACAGCTGCAAGTGAGTATTAATCCTATCGACATAAGAGTTTAATTCAACAGAACAGAGTTGATAGATTATTTCTATTCACTCAACAATTCTGTTGTTGAATCAGCAAGTTAAAATACTAGAGCTGACAAAGTGTTGCTTTGTAACCAACAATCTGTTCATAGATTCAACAAAACACAACGGCAGTACTGACAAATTATTTCTGTAAAATCAACAATATTTGCTGCTGATTTAACAAACTACTTCGATATTATTAACAATTTTATTGTCAATTTGACAGAAAGATAAATACCAAATTGATAAATTTCTTTGTAAAATTAACAACATTTTGATTAATTCAACAAAATATTTTCATACGCACAAGAAACGATTTTTGTTAACAAAACAATTTTTTTTGTTATCACAACAAAAGTTTCAAGACAAATAAAACTTACTAAAATTTTGTCAATCTGATAGAAAAATTTTGTTGGACGTATATTGACAAAAAAAAATTGTTGAATCAAGCCTCATTTTTATCAAACACACCAGGGTTATATTTTCAGTGATTAATATTTCGTTTTTATATTACGATTTGGTTGAAATTCAGAAAATAAATTTCTGAAATAAAAATAAGTTTTCTGATAAAACTTGGACCCCCTAAGTGCCGGTGGAGTTGTGATATTTAAGAAAAACTACATTTACTGATAATTGTTCATATTAAAATGGATGTATGATGGAGGCTGTGATTATTAAAATGTTTTTAGTTATGTTGAATTCTGATAGGTGGTGCTGTATTTCCACTTTTGTATTTTCTGGCCGATGTCTTCGGTGAAATTTGAATAAAACTGTTGTATGTAGCTAAATCGTGCGCGTAAATACATTGATTATGATTACAGCAGTGTTCCTGAGAAGTTATGTCGGAAAGGAAATAAGGGGCGTGGCACCTCCCATTAAACAAAAAAAACATTTAAAAAGCTATTTCTCGACACTTACTTACTTACTTACTTAGGTGGCGCTACAGTTCCACTTGCGCGCGCGAGGTCTTCCTTTACTGCGTTGTTCCTCCGGGTTTGAATCGAAGACTTTAGACGACTGATGCGTACTTTTCTGACTAGGTCGATGTCGTTGTACGGCTCGTATAGTTCGCTGTTAAATCTCACTTGTGCAACACTTGTGCTAGCTAATTTTGCTAAATTGGAAACTTCAATGTGCATTGTCTAGTCAAAGCAATTCAGTAAACAAATAGGCAGGATAGGAGAAAACGGGAGGGGCACTTTTCATATAACAATATCATTTCAAACACTATCTACATCTTGAAATTTTTGACAGTTTTAGCGATTCACAATATTGTGGGTTTCGTTGCCTGACTGTTAAGTCAGTTTTTCATTTATGCTATTTCAGATTTTCGTTCGTTGCGAGCTACTTATTAAAGTAGAACAAAATTAATGGAATACAGAACCCTATAGGCTTGGCTTCTTAAAACCTTTCATTTGTTTCAGACTTACTTTGGGATTAATAGAGATTTGAACAACGGAGAGCTTGCTATTGAAATACTGGAATTTTTCAGCTTAATGCTGGAGTTTTTATCGCTATCTAAATAAAATTGTGAAGGTGTAGGCGACTGGAAATACTTACTTACTTAGGTGGCGCTACAGTCCGGGGTGGACCTGGGCCTCAACCAATACGCCTCTCCAGTTAGCGCGATCTTTGGCTAACTGCCTCCAGTTGCGCACTCCAAGTTGGTTGAGGTCCCCTTCCACTTGCGCGCGCCACCTAAGGCGAGGTCTTCCTCTACTGCGTTGTCCCTCCGGGTTAGAATCGAAGACTCTTCGGGCCGGAGCGTTGGTGTCCATTCGCTCTACATGTCCCAGCCATCTTAGACGACTGATGCGTACTTTTCTGACTAGGTCAATGTCGCTGTACAGCTCGTAGAGTTCGCTGTTAAATCTTCTCCTCCAAAACCCGTCAACGCAAACGGGACCAAAAATCACTCGAAGAATTTTGCGTTCGAAACGACCAAGGAGATCTTCATCCGCCTTTGATAGCGCCCATGCTTCTGCACCATAAAGCAGGACTGGGATGATGAGGGTCTTATACAGAGTTTCCTTAGTATTTCTCGACAAGGCCTTACTTATCAGTTGCCGTCTTAGGCCAAAGAAACAGCGGTTGGCAAGTGTGATTCTTCGTTTGATTTCTGATGTGATGTCGTTATCAGAGTTTATAGCGGAGCCGAGGTAGACAAAGTCCCTAACTACCTCAAAGTTATAGCTGTCTATCGTGACGTTCTGCCCGATTCGTCGATGTCGTGTGTCCCTTCTTGTTGACAGCATATATTTTGTTTTACCCTCATTCACCACTAAACCCATTTTTGCCGCTTCTGCACTAATACTTGCAAACGCACCAGTGACAGCTCGCTGTGTTGTACCAACAATGTCAATGTCGTCAGCGTATGCAAGCAGTTGCACAGACTTATAGAAAATTGTGCCTCTGGTGTTGGCTTGTGAGTTTCGCACAATCTTCTCAAGAATGATGTTGAAGAAGTCACATGACAGCGCATCACCTTGTCTAAATCCTTTTTTGACATCAAAGGTCTCGGTGAGATTGTTTCCGACCTTTACGGAGCAGCGAGCGTTCTCCATCGTCATTCTGCACAATCTGACAAGTTTGGCAGGGATGCCAAAACTAGACATGGCTCTGTATAGCTCGTCTCTATAAACGCTGTCATATGCGGCCTTAAAATCGATAAAAAGATGGTGAGTATCGATCTGGTATTCTTGGGTTTTTTCCAGGATCTGCCGTAGTGTGAATATTTGATCGGTCGTGGACTTACCGGGCCTAAAAACGCACTGATAGGGACCTATCAGATCGTTGACGAATGGTTTCAGGCGTTCACACAATACAGCAGACATGATCTTATACGCAGTGTTCAGGAGACTGATGCCTCTGTAGTTGGCGCAGTTTAGAGGGTCTCCCTTCTTGTGGATCGGGCAAACAATGCTGAGGTTCCATTCATCAGGCATACTTTCCTCTAACCAAATCTTGGAGATGAGTTGGTGTATGCACTCTACCAAGTCATCTCCGGCTGCCTTGAAGAGCTCGGCAGGTAAGCCGTCTGGACCAGCAGCCTTGTTGGATTTAAGCTTAGATATTGCTATCCTCACTTCATTTTGGTCAGGTGGACGGAAATCTTGGCTGTCATCGTCCAGGTTGAATGGATCGTTCTGCCTAACAGCGGAATTTGTGTCGTCTTCGCCGTTTAGCAGTCTGCAGAAATGGTTTTTCCATGTCCTCAGCACCGACTGTGACTCTACTACAAGGTTTCCTTGCTCGTCTCTACAGGTCTCCGTTCGGGTCTTGTTGGCATGACACGTTCTTTTTACCTTTTGGTAAAACTTCCGAACATTGTTCCTGGAGTAACACCTCTCTATATCCTCGATCGCGCGCTTCTCATGCTCTCTCTTTTTTCTCCGGAGAAGCCGATGTTCTTCCCTCCTTTTTTGCTCGTAGAGCTGACGAGCTGCTCTCGTCCTTCTATGCAGCGACGCTTCGTAGGCACTTTGTTTTGCTGCATGTGCTTGCCGGCACTCTTCGTCAAACCAGGGGTTTCGGGGGGGTGGACTGGTGAAACCGAGCACATCAGTTGCGGCGTTTTTGATGGCTTCTTGGCATCGGCGCCACTGGTCTTCGGCACTTGATGCTGGCAGCATAGGACTTCTCGAGAGGTTGAGGGATACGCGATCGGCAAAGGTTCTGGCGGTTTGTTGCGTTTGTAGTCGTCCAACGTTAAATCTCCTCACAGTATTTTCTCGTTGTTGTGGCGTCTTGGATATCCGCATCCGTACCTTGGCTACAACAAGGTAGTGGTCCGAGTCTATGTTGGCCGCTCGGAAAGTTCGGACATCTAGAATACTGGAGGAGTGCCTTGCGTCGATCGCAACGTGATCAATTTGGTTGACGGTTTGATGATCAGGTGACCGCCATGTTCCTTTGTGTATATTGAGGTGAGGAAACCGTGAGCTAGCTATGGTAACATTACGTCCCGCAGCAAAATCAATCAGCCTAAGTCCGTTTCCAGACGTGGTGTCGTGTAGGCTGTGTTTTCCGATTGTGCTACCAAAGATGTCCTCCTTTCCTATTTTGGCGTTAAAATCACCCAAGACGATTTTAACGTCATGCTTAGGACATTGCTCATATGTTTTGTCGAGGAGCTCGTAGAAACACTCTTTGGTAGCATCGTCTTTTTCTTCTGTGGGGGCGTGAGCGCATATCAGGCTGATGTTGGCGAATTTAGCCTTGATGCGGATAGTTGTAAGGCGTTCACTAACGTGTCGAAAGCTCAAGACTTCTTGCCTAAGTCTGCCGCTTACAACAAATCCGCATCCAAATAGACGCTGCTTTTGTTCTCTGTAGCAGTCACCGTAGTAAATGTCACAGTTTTTCATCCTCCTTTTGCCCGGCCCATCCCACCGCACTTCCTGGATGGCGGTGATACCTGCTTTGTAGCAGTCTAGGGCCTCCGCTAGTTGTTCGGCTGCACGCGGTCTGTTCAGAGTTCGAACATTCCACGTGCAGATCCGAACGTCATTGTCCTTTTTTCGTTTTGCAGGGTCGTCAACAGTGAATCCGTCCTTATCCGAGGCTTTTGGTTGCTTCGCAACAATTCTTTTTTTTCCGTGGTAGGGTCGTTAACCCCACGCACAACCCCCAACCTGGAGGACCAGGCCCTTTCTGTAACCCCTTGGGCAAAAGGAGCCGGAATATTCCGGAGTCAGTAACCCGCTGCGGGGATGTGAGAGCTGCCGTTGACCCATTAAGGGCTCTTCCGCCACCATCTTTATTTCAACACCCTGACTAGTGCTGAAAAATCCTCAATGACCTCAGCTCTAAATACGTCAAAGTAGCTCATTGAGGTATCTGCCATGTTGACTGTTGACGCCACCGTTGATTCAACCATGTGAATTCATCCGCCGTACGTCCTCTTTCTGAGGGGCTCATGTAAGACCTCTGAGACTCGATCAGGCAGTCATTCCGACAGAGCATTATAGTGTTGCTATTTTCTTCGTGTTCAACACTCGCGCTTATAAGTTTAGCAAGTCATGCCCGGAAGGACAGGACCAGTACCCGGTGGCTACCACGCGGAGGTAAAATAAGCACAATTGATGTGTATGAACAGTTACAACGACTGGGCATCGCCAAGTTGACGCCAATCAGTGCCTACCCTATTCATACAGCACCCAACCGGCGACTGGAAATAGATGTTCAGAAAAGTACAAACCCCATAACAAGCTTATGTCAGCAAACAATCTCTTAAGACACTCCTTCTGACGAGTTTACCATATTTTAGGGGTAACAAAAACAAAAAAGTATATCCGTATTGGTTAATATTGAAAAAAACATTACTGCTTAGATAAAAATCACATTTCAATGACGTATGCGAAAAAAAATACGCGAATGACGCAATTTCTATACAAAATAGCGCCAAAAATGTTGACTTCGTCGTATGACTGCTTGACAAATGGAAAGACGACTGTTTTTTAACAACGACTTATATTCCTGAAGGTTGTACAAATATTTAGACTCGTAAGGTAACTGCTCTGAAACTTAAGAATACTTAGAATGTATCTATCTATGCATGATGCAAGTATAAGGTAATAAGGTGTATGAAATTGTTCTTTTTTATAGATTTTATTTTAAGTCTTCTCTCAATTAATGCCTTAATCGAACTGACTCGTAAGTCACGCGACTTACTGTCCAACCGATCGTATGTCCAAAAGTCTCGAAATGTATATATATAAAAAAAAAAAAAAACATGAAATATATATACAAAAATGTTCTATAGAAGACGTTAATGTTGATAACATACAAATTGAAAGTATTGCCGCTGTTTTTTTACACAAGGCTTTTCAAATGCTTACTAGAAGCCATAACTGACTGTATACTTTTTATATTTGAAAATATGGCGATAAACGAATGCAGAGAACTTAAGAGGAGCGGATTTGTGATTTGCGACCTAAAGTTGACGTAACAAGTGTCAATGCGGACCAATAATTTTTTTAATTTCTTGGCAGCCACTTTATACTCTCCCATCCTACAAGTCACAAAAAGGTTGAGAAGATTTTGAACAGTGTCCTGGTTCCTGGTTTAGTTTAGAAGTTGGTTGGGTAGGCATACGATCTAAGAAAAAAAAGGTAACTTTGCTTAGTGGAACTTCTTTCCACTTTTGTGATGTGTCACCAAATGTAGAAACATGGTCTGGCAGACTAAGTGACTTCGAATGAAAGCTCTATAGACCATTTAGGTAAATAACTCGGCCGAAAGCTGCTAGGGTAGAAGTCTTTCAATATGACAGAAAATGAATGAAACCACAATGCATGGAAGATACTTGTCAATGAGAGCTTGAACTTCGAGACGAATTACCCCGAAATATTGGCGGCAATCATTTGCATGCAATGAGTAAATAGCTTCCGACACGATTAGTCTACTTGTCTAGTTGTTCACAAAATTGTGATTTATAATTTTTTTTTTTTTTTTTTTTAACCTACTCGAGGAAAATATTTTTTTGGGATATGACCAGCCTTCGACTTCGAGTGGACCTTCTCGGCTCGTTTCTATAGATGCAATCGTAGGTGGCTTTGGAACTGACGAAAGGATCGTGGGTATCGATGTACACTTGACCTTTATTTAGAGAATTTAAAGACTTTTCAAGCCTTGATCCACAGTGGCAGGGTCTAAATTATTTATGAAGCTTTAAGAGGCTTTAAGCATTCAGATAGCAGACTTGATCAAGGCTTTCAGAAGCTCCGGAGTTTTCATTTTTCATTGCCAAAAAGTTTTTAGACTCTGACTACCTTCGAAGCTATACTTCAAGTGCTTATTTCAAAAGAAAGATGTCGCTGTCTGAATTAAGGTAAGACCTGTTACATTGTTTGATGTTAAAGGTTGAGGGTTTTTTCAATTCGCGCGACTTAAAGGGTTCGATAAGGGCAATACGAGCTCGAGTCAACTTATGAAATTTTGTGCCAAAAGAAATTTCGCCACTTTTAACAAATCTAGCTGCCAATTGTTGCGCCACATAAGAAAAAAACGCGTGGATGTTTTCAATTTCAACTGATCAAGTGCCCTCCTATTGTCCGTTCCGCACAATCGCTCGAACAAATTGCTCACTTTTCACAAACCGCATGCAACAATAAATTAAATTTTAACACAAAAGCTGGTGTAGAAACGTTCACGGTAGCATTTTTTTTGAGAAGAACCACCGTGTCGTGTGGTGTAATTGCGTGCCATCAATATACAGGGCGACAGCATGCCCTGTTAGTCAAGCGAGAAATTTCCGTGTGTAATGTGTCGCCGCATCTAGTCAATAATGAAACTAATAGCTAGCTATACAGAAAAGACAGAGAAGTGCACACTTATACATAGCCCGTGTATGCAAAGATGAATGAACGCAACCCGATTTCTTCATGGAGAGACAATTACATGAGATCGGACAGACGGTGTAGGTACTGTCATTAAAGTGTCTCAACCTTTCACAACTCCACTAGACCGAGCTGGTAATATTGATAATAATTATACTGACCAAGGTTTTTCCATTCTCATTCTTCAACCACAGGAAGATTACTACAGATATATGAGGCAGTGAAGGGATTGAATAGAGAGGATCGTAAGGTATAGAATTATAAGCGGTCTGTTTGACGAGTTTGTTTTTGGGACGGCAGTCGCTAATTTTCTATTTTTTTAACGTGCAAATTTGACGTAGGAGTGTGGTTGTGGAAGACACTTTCCATACATACATTCTTCCAAGCGAAGCCGAATCAAGGAACACTTCTTCTAACAATTTGGGGACAGAAATGCGACGCGTTTGTGGATCTTATTGTTATTGTTCTGAATTGTTATTTGAAATTACAGAAATTTCTGCAAAACGCCAAAATTAACTTAACAAATCTTTCGAATTGCCTGTAGCTCAAACTAAATTTGGTAGAATTTTCGAAAATTACAAAAATTCGGGTCAATTGTTTATTTCTTGGATTTCTCTGGCAACATTTTTCAACTCGAAATTTTTGAAAGTTTATCGGTTTTGCCTGGAAGTTTCTTGTTTTCAAAGTTCATCCATCGCTTTTGCACATCAAAACTGTGATTTAAATTCGAAATGAATTGTCACTAGGCGTTTGTTATTATGCCCTCATGATCCATAAATAGTTATAATTGATTTCCATGTTTTACAACAACAGTTGGATCTCGTATTGATGTAAACATAAAAAACTAATTTGAATTTTCGAAAAATATTAATTTTTGGGTGGAGTATTTGTTGGCCCAGTTTTGTAGGTACTTTAAATCGTTTTTCATTATAATACAGACATTCGAATAATTACACTATTTAATTCGAATTTTCGAAAATCCTTATGCGGTGCTAATTGCAAATGACAGTTTTTGAAATCGTTTTGCACTAGGTATGTACATATTGCCAACGCCTACTCGAACAATATTAATTGTCAGTTCGAATTTTGGAAAATCCATCGCTTTTGAGCCTCAGAACTGTGATTTGATGTTCAAATCATATTCTCTTCAAACTCGACTTGAACAGTGACAGTTCTGTATTCGAAATTTCCAAAATTGTTCATTTTTGGGTGGATTATTTGTTGGGCCACAATTTTGTGCTTTAAATCCCTGCCATGCTTATTGCGAATGACTTTTGTTTCTAAAATCGTTTTATACCTAATATCTATTTCCAAGATCAATCATTTTTGCAGAGAACAATTTTTCAGCAAGTTATTCTTGTCGTTTAATTTCTTTCAACTGCGGCCACGTATTCGAGTTTGAGCAGAGGCAACATCAACAATTCGATCCACGAACAATATTATGGTAAAAGTCTTTACTATTTATTTATTTACCCTACTATTTATATATTTATTACAGTCTTCGAATTGATTTTCATTTTCGAAAATTAAAAGCTTTTGGTCTGAGTTGGTGGCGTAGAATTAAAAAAAAATTAATTCTTGGGCAGAGGCATGTTTTCCTTGAACCTACATCGACCATAGCAATGGTGAATTAACATTTTCGAATTACAATAATTGTCTTAGCCAGGGCCTGACCTAGCTATTTCGCCGCTCTGGGCAAAAATAGTTTTTGCCGCTCTTAAGCCGCGGCTGTAAGTCAAAACTTACAAGCAGTTATCAAAAGAAAAAAGATTATAGTCCAGGATCCCTGGTACATTTTTTTAACTTGATTACTATCAAGCTAATTTTCCGTGAGTAGCTTAATTTTGATAAGACGCCCACAATTTCCTTTGCGAAAATTCTTGATTGTGGTAGCTAACAGAGCTAGCAAGGCTAAAATATGTCGATTTGATGATTCTCAAATATTTATTACTAACTGGATTGTGTTTTATTAAATCTTAAGACAATTATCTAAATTATTTGAAAAAATATTTGTCCTACAAAATCGATGGTCTGATCAAAGAGTCCCCCCCCTTCCAACATGTATCGATAACGAGATCACCAAAACTGATTACTAACCAGCTGATTTTTTTTTTTTTCTTTATTAGTTAATATTTATATAATTCAACAGTCATATTGTCCTACAAATTCCGTGGTATGTTATCCCGGTCCTACGCTCAGAAATTGTTAAGACAATAAGACCATTTTTATCATTACTAACTGTAGGACAAAAATATTAATAATAGGTTAGTGTGTTCTCTGCCCAAATAAAACCATGTCCTACAAAAAAACAGGTATGTATCACTAGTCCGACAAGAATTATCATTTTTTCGTTTTCCTATTTGTAACATAAGATACAGTGAAAAAATCTTTTAAACACACCGACCGAGTAAATGAGTCATATGCCCATAGAAGTTAGAAATCAAAATTTCAATTCATATGTGCTCAAACAAGAATTGAAAAATCTCGTAAATCGTAATGCAGAAATTCTTCCACAGAAAAAGAAATGCACATGCAAACTACACACAAAGTAGGTACCTGCTCATCTCATTCATAAAAGCAACAGACAACAAAAACAAAGCTGAACGTATTATGAAATCGAACCAAAAAGGCAGAAAAGGAATACATGAAAAAAAAAAAAAAAAAAAAAAAACCCACCGTCATCAACACATTCAATTGGAGCACCGCGATAGCGTACCAAGCTATATAGTTCTGTACTAGGTACTACTTTTGAGCGTAGGACCGGGATAACGTACCACGGAATTTGTAGGACAAATATTTTTTCAAATAATTTAGATAATTGTCTTAAGATTTAATAAAACAAAATCCAGTTAGTAATAAATATTTGAGAATCATCAAATCGACATATTTTAGCCTTGCTAGCTCTGTTAGCTACCACAATCAAGAATTTTCGCAAAGGAAATTGTGGGCGTCTTATCAAAATTAAGCTACTCACGGAAAATTAGCTTGATAGTAATCAAGTTAAAAAAATGTACTAGGGATCCTGGACTATTATAGGTAAACCAACTAAAAATAAAATGTGTTAACCACTATACTATACGAAATAAATATACAAAGTAAGAGTAACGGATGTGGATCTATAAAATGAAATGCGAGTTCTATAATGGTGATAAGTACGACCCAAACGCAAAATAGTTGGTCCACCCACTTCTTTGCACTTGGAAACTTCTACATATTAGTTTAACATACATACATATTTAATTTTAAAAAAAATAAAAAAAAACTTTCATAGACAATTATACTCTTTGATTGAATTACTGATACAAATAAAAATAAGCAATATAACAACAAATACCGTTAAAACTGTGTGCTTTCTCATTTGTTATTGAGTGCAAAATAGTTAGTCTACGTCATTCGCGATGCAAAAGAATTGGTCTACTCCACACCGTCGTATGATTAAGTTAACGGTTAGCAAAAATTAAGCAAAAACAAGCGTGCTCTTGCTTTGGCAGGTTATAAGTGTACTTGTGCATTAAGTTGGAATTCAGTTGTTGGCTTATCATGGCGCGTGGTGTTCCCTTATCTAAAGATCTTAGGGAATCAATTATAAAAGCTTTTGAAAATGACTTTTCAAGCTACAAAATTGCAAACAATTTCAATCTTCCTCGTTCATCAGTACAGAATATTATATCGCTCTTTACTAAGATGGGTAACATTAAAACCCGGAAGAAAACTGGGCGGCCACCAACAGCTACAGCCCGCGATTGTAGCGTATTAAAAATAATTTAGGAAAATCTTCGTCAAACTGCTGCTGGGGTAACTGTAGAGTGGAAAAGCCGCATCAAAAAAGAAATATCTGTCGACACTTGTAAGCGCAACATGAAGAAAATGGGATATACATTTTACAAGGTTTGTTTAAAAATCTTTTGTTTATTTTGCATTGTGATTTTTTCAACCTATGTTAATAGGCAAAAGAAAAGCCTCTCCTTACGCCAAGGCAAAAGAAAAGGCGACTTGAATGGGCTAAAGAGCACAAAAATTGGACCTTACATCAGCAGCGGCGGGAAGTAATTTGGAGCGATGAATCCAGATTTGAGGTTTGTGTTGGCGATGAGCGAAAGCGTGTACTTCGCACCTCCAAAGAAGCTTTCCAGAAAGACTGTCTGAAACGAACGATAAAGTTTCCAGCATCGCAAATGATATTGGGGTGCATGTCTGGGCGTGGTGTTGGTAGCCTTTGTTTTGTTGACGGCCTTGTGAATTCTGCAAAATATCGCAACATCTTAGAAAAGCATCTGCTTCCATCAATAACACAACTTCAGTCAACCGGGGGAGTCTACGTATTTCAGCAAGCAAGACGGTTCATCTTTCCATACGGCAAAGGCAACTAAAGACTGATTATCTACTGAAGCCTTTCCATTAATGGAATGGCAATCCAGCAGCCCTGATCTTTCGCCAATCGAAATTCTATGGCACAAAATGAAACAAAAGTTAAGACAGCAACCAGCAAGGACCCGCACAGATCTACGACAGACTATCAATGATATTTGGCAATCATTTACAACCGATGATTGCCAAAAACTTGTGGACACAATGCCACAACGAATTCAAGCAGTGATAGCAAAGAAAGGTGATGTAACGCATTGGTAAAAACACATTTTTAATTTTTAGACTAACTATTTTGTGCTCAAACAAAAGATGAACAAAATATTACTTATGTTTATTCAGTAATAACTTCAAGTGTAACAACTTGTTGATTAAACTTTTGTTTTATTTGTAACAAAAATATAAATAAAAATTTATTTTCGTAAACAAAACTTTTTATTTTAAGAAACAAAACAAGTTTGAATTTCTAAACAGAATGTATTCGTTATCAAATAGCATAGACCAACTATTTTGCGTTTGGGCTCGTATATTAGGAGGTTAGGGGTTTGTAAAATATGTCCTCTTTTTTCGTTTGAGGTATATGGAGACCCTAGGTTAAGATTAATGGAACATAAACAATATTTTCAGAATTTTTTAATGTTTTGGTATTTACCTTTTATTTCTCCTTCCGCTCAATGAAAAATATCAATTGTTTATTTTTTTAATTTAACTCAATTATATTCATTTAAACGTTCTTTTTTTTTTTAATATGATTAAAAAGACGTTAAAGCAAACATAAATTAACTATAGTTAAAGGTATATTTAGACTCATGGAGTATGTAGGTAGGTATTCTTAAAAATAAACTAATTGAATAAAACCATTTTTTTTTTTTTTAGAATATCAAACCCTTACTAGGTTCGCAGCTACTCTAAAACATTTTTTTTTTCGTACCTTTTGTTCTGAAAAATCTTTAACAATAGCTACTAAATTCAAACCGTCACAAATCGTGTGCTCTATCGAAATCATAGCCAATCCAGATAGTCTCTTTTGAGTCATGGTAGACCGAAGATAATTTTTTATTATTTTTAGTTTGGAAAAACTTCTTTCACCACTTGCAACCGTTACTGGCAAAGTCAAAAGAATTCTTAGCGCAATACTTCCACTTTTTACTAGGTAGCAAATTTGCCGCCCCTCATTTCTGCCGCTCTGGGCAATTGCCCAGTTTGCCACCCCCCCCCCCCCCCTCTAGATCGGGCCCTGGTCTTAGCATATCTATATTTGAATACATATTTCGAAATATGTTAGTACAGCTACATAATTAACTAACATAACATAGATACCTAATTAACTTTCGAGAAGAATTCCAACTGGCGTTTTGTGCTTCAAATTGTTTTGTTAATTTTTTTCAGAGGGGCTCGAATAATAGCAGCAGTTCGAATTTTCGAAAGACCTATACCTAGTAATCTGTGCGAAGGGCATTTTTGGGAAAGTCTTTCAAACCGTTTTTGACTATAGGGTCTTTCTATTCGAATTTTCGAATATGAACCATTTTCGCGAAAAAGTTTTGTCGATTTCATTCATAGTCCACAGACAATCGGAGAAGCCAATGGTACCCTATTCAAAGTTTCGAAAGTCAATCACTTTTGCAACGAAGTTTTGCACGTTCAATACTTTTTTTATATCTGACAATTGACAATGAAAAAATTTCCTTCGAAATCTCGTTCTTTAAAAGGTTTCTGACAATCAATAAATATCGAACATGCAATTCGAATTTTCGAAATTCATTCATTATTGCGTTTAGTTTCGAGTTACCCCCTAAATTTTCTTACTTTCAAATAAAACGATCACTTCCTTCAAAACTCCTCTAAAAACTGACAGTGAACTGTCAACCAGAACACTGCGAAAAAAACACGATCGAAACGATTACATTCAATTAGCCTGTCGTTAGAAACAAAATTCAGTTTACACTCTCATTCGCAATTGATTGCCCACGCATTACAACACCCACATGCGAGATAAACAAAATTTCTGACAAACGATACCCATACCCAGTTGATGTGACATTTCCTTCACCCAAATTATGATTTATCCGAGAACGATTTTGTAATTCACACACACAAAATGTCAATCCGCGCTATTTTCTAAAATGAATGACGTTCAAAAGAAAAAAAGAAAAACCCACTAGTGGGAGGAGGAATGAATATCGTGACCAAGCACATAATTCACTTCAATTTCCAAACCAATCACGTATGCGGCCCTCTCTGTACCACACGTCATATATGGAATACAACACTCACCGAAAGCCAACAAAAAATAACTACAAAAATGTATCCGTCGAGTTCGTTTTGTTTTGCTTTGTTTTTTCTTGATGGCGGTGGTGGGGCAAAGGAAGAAGAAGATGAAAATATCCCCCCAACAGACTGACGGTTGGTGGCTCCGCCTTGTTGAAATACGATCGCACTTAGCAGTCGTCCATCACGAAAATTTCATTTTCTTTCGCTGTTCCCTTTTGGGTTGTTCGGTTATCGGTTTTTGCTCTGTTGTCCCCTCTTTGCTGCATCTGTTGCCATTTACACACACACTCTCGTGAATGTGTTTCGATATTTCTTCTTCTTAGATTCTCTTGTTCGAAATGATTTTCGAAATGTCATCTCGAGTGTTACTCCGAAGAAAGGGGAATCACCAAGGTGAGTACAAACGAGGTGGATTTGCGTAATGACAACCGAGGGGAAGCCGAAATGACACCACAAAAAGGGGCGGTACCTATAGGCTGAGGCAATTTGTGCAGATTTTCCCCCCACAAGTGCTACAATTTCTGTCAATTACACTAATGCTGAATTACTGACCTGTCAAAGCTGTGATAATAAGAAAATACTGGAATTGCCAAAGTTGCACTGATTTAGCTACGAGCAAGGTGGGATGAGGTATCTTGCGAGATATCGACGACAGTGTTTATGCAATTATTGCAATGGACGCGATGATGGTGGGTTTGATGGTAGGTAGTAGGTTAGGTGACAGATGCGAGTATAGGTATAATTGGATTACATACCTTTGTGTGGTATTTTTTTTTCGAAAATGGCCTCGTCAGTACGAGTAGGTAGGAAATATTAATCTGTAAGGAAAAGAATACTTTTGTTTAGTTGTTGTTTATCGAAGGACAAGAAGTAGAAACAAAATGGCATATGCACATTGCACAGATCTGTTCAACTGTAAGAAGGTGAGCAAAATGTTTACAGCTAATACCTAATTGTGGAAATCAAATAAAGCATCGCATTTTAAAATCGAATTGATGACATAAATTTTGTAGATTTTGTCATTCTGTCAAGTGCTGAAGTACATACCTAGTTTTGTAGGAAATGTTTTATCCGTTTAACAAAATATCGTTCTTGATAAATTTCATTTATCACTGCAACGGTTTTATTTTATTTTTTTTTTCAGTTCAAAAAAACTTTTTTTGGTTGAAATTTTACAATAGAATTTTGTCAATATTACCTAGTCAGTGGCGGAAGCCTTACACCCGTGACCATATCTACTAATGGAAGAGCGGCGATTGAAAATTAATGAATGAATGAAGATACACAATTTGAAAAAGAAAGTCACCTCAGTTATAATTTAGGTGCGCCACCTCCATCCACCCAGTACCGTCTTTACCATAAGGGCACACGGGGCCCGTGCCCAGGGCCCCCATCCTCACGGGGCCCCGAATGACCATAATGACTATGATTTTTTTTTTTGCTAGATAACTTGAAAAAAAAAAAAAAAAAAAAAAAAAATTAGATAGTAAAAGAGTCTTTTGGCGCCTTAATGACAACAGTGATAAGCTAAGATAAAGCCGCCGCTGAGAAAATAGAAAATGTGTCATTGCCAGGTAGAAAACTTGTAGGTACTTCCGCAGTTGTCGGCTGGTTGTATCATTAACATTTTTCAATTAAAATCAGTGAAGTTCAAGATCGAGTTCAATCTAATAAAATCAGACACCACATCATTTTTTGCATTTTTTTTTTTATAAATTTGTATAGTAATTCAAGAGTGGAACCCCGATTTCTTTAGAAAGTTATTCTTTTCAATTTAAATATACCTGCACCAGTATTTGAAGACCAAAAATGAAGTTTAATAGATAATTATGGGTTGTTTTCAATTACTTTAAATAAAATATAAAAACCGAATTATATTAAAAATGAAGAAAAAAAAAAAAAAAAGGTAGGTATCTCGCCCGAGGCAAAGTTTACTTTACATTACTGCTGAAGCCCCCTGAAAACTTTATTACCACGATAAACTTATATTCGCCGCAAAATCTAATGAAAAAAAATATATTTGAGCGGCTGAACCTCCTGAGAGAAATTATTTAGCTTCTGAACCTTCTAACAAAATTTATATTTTCAATAACATAGGTTAACTAATTAAATCGTATTAGTACTATTACAGTTTGAATGAAGAATCTCAAATCAAATGTCATGCAAGCGACTACTTTGAGTGGAACATTTAAAGGCATATACGATATAGGTAAATAATTCCACGGATTCCGTTTACCTATTCAGAATGCTTTGCCATTCGTATTTAAGCATATCAATTTTTCCGTTTTGCTATGACAATTAAAAAGTCGCAAGGACAACAGCTGGGATTTCTTGAATTTCCATGTTTCTCGTAAATTCAATTGTATGTGGCGTAACCTTCCGCTTTATACGTCGTGTGCCGTAAAGCACTTTAGTGAAAAAGCGGAAGGTCGTCCATTATTTCTATTGTATTTAATATAACTTTTGAATAAAGAATTTGAGTACCATATGCATTGTGGATGCTTGGAATTATTATTTTCTAGGTTGGGCAACACGAAGTTCGCCGGGTCAGCTAGTTAATAAATAAAGGAGAGAGCAGAGGGACTAGATGACTACCTTGAGGTACTCCAGAGTTCACATAAATTGGTGACGATATCGTGTCAGTTACGCGAACATACTGAATACAATTCGTTAAAGTATGAATGAAACCACTTTACGAAATTGGAGTGAAGTCCTAAGACTGTTAGTTTGGAAATTAATATATTTTGGTTAACGCGATCAAACGCTTTAGCAAAGTCCGTATATATTACATCAAGTGCAAGCCATACTCAAGATAATTCAAGGCAGAATTATACAAAATAATTGAGAGACCCGTGGTAGTCGATCTAACTGCGACGAAAATATTTCCAAAATTGGCTTTAGCATAGCTGTATTTAAAATAAGTTTCCCCGGAACCGGGTTTGAAAAATTAATAAAATTCAAACTGCATGGATAATGCTACATGAAAAACAGAATTACGAAAGATTGGGATCATGGAGTTGTTGATACTTATGTCTAGTTCGAAATCAACAAATACCAAATCAAGGATATCCATTAGGAAAATACTTTATCTGACGAAGGTCAATCAAGCTGAATGGAAGAAGTCTAGAATCATCGCCGTCAAATGACCAAATTAAATTAGGTAAATTTAAGTCCCCAAGAAGGATAACGTATTACGAACTGCTGCAAAATATCTAGCCTACGATCTATTTCGTAACAACTTTCCATGGAGCACAACTAGGTTTATATTTCGGAGTGGCTCCGTATAGACTTTGTCCCTGAAAGTGGTTTTCCGTCGCTGTATAATTGAAAACTCTAGCGACTGCACCAACAGTACACCCAAATCCTCTATTCGAAGATTCTGTGTGCTATTTGCTGTGTGTCAAACTGCTGACGCTGCAACAGAATGGAGTCGGTCGCATTGTCAAAATTGAACACCTACAACCAAAACCAACAGTGAGAGAAGTTTGGGGACTCGATCTCCTCGCTCAATTTGATCGATTTTTGACGCATGTTATAAATTTAGAACTGATCAGGGTTCTGTGTTTAATCAATTCTGACAACGTGACATACGCACAAAGTGAATGTATACTGGGGTTGAATAACCGCTTCCGTGAGCGAGTAATACGTGACTGAACTAATTCAAACAAATTGTTTTGCTTGTAAAATCCACAAAATTCAGTGACGTATGCCTCGCTCACGGATGCGATAGGTAATTCGGAAAAATCTGGTTAATAACAATATAGGTACTGTCACCTTCTGTCATCTAACTGTCATCTAACTGTCATTTTGACAGGAGTTTCATTGCTACTTTAATTGAGTTAAATTTAATTCGGGAGTTCTCCGTCACCTCATTTTCTTCTTTAGACACACTTCGTTTGATTGCAATATTCTGACTTTATCTGTCACAGTGACAGACTTCAATATGCACTGGAATATCCTACTTTGTTTTTCTTTCTTTTCTTTTGCTGTCAAACTGAGATTTCGGGCATAAACTTCACTGCAACAGTAAGTTCTGTGCTTCACATGAAAGTTCAACATATAAAGAACATCTGTTTATATGAACACAGACTCTGTATAGTTACGACATTCTGACGTCTTCTGTCATTTGTCACTTTAAACATGAATTTCGATGGAACCGTCTTCTAGATGGACTTAAAATTGAATTTATCAAACGTCTTCTTCCATTTTCCTGTCATTTTATCACTTTCTATTTGTATAATGTTAGATCTGATTTAATTATCTATTCAGACATCAATTGTCATTTTGACATGAGCGGCACTGTCACCGCCTTCTAGATGAATTGAAATATTCGAGCATCCTCTATTAGCTGATTGCCGTTCTTGGTTTATTTATATACAACATATATAAAAACGTTCGTGCGTATGTATGACCGACGATAGCGGCTGAACCACTGAAGCTATCCCCCTTATATTTACACCATATGTTTGTGTGGTGCTCCGGATGGTTTATGTTTATTTTAGACCCTATAGAGGGCGCTGGGGTCGCTTTTTGAAAATTCTTATTTATGGACCGATTTGGCTCAAATTAACACCATATAACACTTAAAACAAAAGAAAGCTTTTGCCAAAATTTGGACCCGATAGGTGGCGCTGGGAGATATTTACGACAAGTTAGATTTCCCTGCATATCAATTTTGTATCAACAACATTAAATTTAATTGTAATAATATAGTTGGCGTTGGTTGTCTAGGTATAATTTTTTGAATTTGACATTTCAGTAATTCATATTTCATATATAGCTGTACAATTGTTCGACGAAAACTCCAAATTAGTTTTTAATCAATTTTAAATAGGCAAATAAAACATTTCCGGCACAAATAACATAACCAAGGAAAATGTTCTTACTGGGCCAAATTTTATTATTCTTCTTTTGTTTTGTTCCTATTGGTGTATTTCAGGCTTAGGCAATCTTAAAAGATACAATTTTGGACCCGATAGGTGGCGCTGCTCCCGATCTCCGAAACAGCTCTACCGAGTTGATTGGAATTTGTGGATGGGTAGGTATGGTCGCTTCAAGATTGAAATATACCTTATACTTTGCAAAACATAAGCGGGATAGGAGAACGGGTTGTGGAAGCATTAAAATAATTAACGAACATTTTCCAAATAAAGGACTTTGCGAAATGTGAGCAGGACTTAATACGAAAGGTATGAGCAAATCCGGGTGGGTACAGCTACGTATAAAAAAGACTGACGTCCGTATGTGCGCACTCATAACTCGGGAACCAATCCTTCAATTTTTATGATTTTTGGTTTAAATTCGCATGAGCCCAAGGAAGGACATATGCTCCTTTTTTGTCGTGAAAACAAAAATTTATGGGGATTTGTTGAATTTTTTAATTCTTTGGACGTTCCGGGCTTACAATTGAAAGTCGGCTCATTTATAATTTTGTTACGCAACCTCAATGCACCGAGACTTTGTAACAGAACGCGTTTGATTTGGTGGTGAAGGATCTCAAATCAAATGTCATGCAAGTGACGATTTTGAGTGGAAAATCCAAAGGCAAACACTCTCATTCCGCAGATTCCGCTTATTCAGAACGATTTGCCATTCGTATTTAAGCGACTAAGATTTCCTGTGCGTCTCGCTTTCACTATGACAAATAATTTGTTGCAAGTATAATCGATGGATGTTTGTGCATTTGTAGTATCAATCTTGAATTACCATGTTTCTCACATGGTCAATTTAGTGAAAAGCGGAAGGTTGGCCGAAACGTCAAAATCGTTGCGGTTTGATTGAAACAAATCAACATTGCTTTTTGTCATTTATTTCTATTGCATTTAATATAACTTTTGAATGAAGCATTTTAATTGGCCGAATTACATAAACTAGCAAGCGCATTGTACATGCTCGGAATTATTATTTTCATTACATTAACAAATTTGGGCGGAACGAAGTTTGCCGGGACAGCTAGTACAACATATAAAGAGATAATGAACACAGATTTTTTTCATTCACGACATTTTGACGTTTTCTGGCAAACAACTGTCACTTTAAACTAAATCTCGATAGACATCCGTTCAAGATGGATTGATATTCTTTTTGATGTCGTTTTATGACTTTCTATAAGCATAATAATGGATTCGATTTAATACAATATTCTGACGTCTTCAACTGTCATTTTGACATGAGTTTCGCTGCCATCACATTGTGGATGAAATTAAATATTTGAGCATCCTCCATCATCTTATTGTCCCTGGCTTGACTTTTAACAGATGATATGCAACAGTTCCTTGACATTACATTTGAATACACGCTGTTGAAGTCACTGTTTTCGATGCTTTTCTACTGTTAAAATTCGTCCTACTGTGAAAGTTGTTGTGCTGATTTAATTTCTGGGTTAATTCCAGATATGCCTATGTATAGGCAACTGAGAGAATTGATTTAATATTTATCAAGGAGCCTGCCAAAACTTTATTTTTTCAACTTGGCACCACTGGCACAGTTTTAAAGCGGGAGCTCTGTTTTACCCAATTTCCCCCGAAGAGACCTCATTACAAAAAAAAAAATAAAATAAAAAAACGCCACCCAACTAGACAACGACCCCAATTGAAGTTGATCCTAATTTAAGTTGGACTTAATTGAAGTTGAACCTAATTTAAGTCGAACCTTAAGCTAAGGCTTACCTACATGTGCCATTTATCGCGGCAAATTTTGACATACCTACTGACTTTACATAAATTCGCTATTTCTATTGTCACTTGTGCGTCTCTCGTGACCAGACGCTTGACAGGCCATCACACGTTGTGACACAGTTAGGACAAGTGTTTATGTCATAATGACGTCGGCATGTCAACATTTTTCACGAAAAATTACACTTCTTGTTATCTTATGTGGATTGTGGTATTCGATTAAGCGTTCTCAGATCACTTTTTATGTTCATTTGGTAGGTATAGGTAGGTACAACAGATTTCAGAGCACTTAGCTTAATACCGGCTTCGTTTTCAAAATCGTCCATTTTTTCTATCTCCGTAGGTAGGTAGATTGCGCATCAAAAATCCACAAGCGATTACTTCCCTCAAAATTATCATTTCACATCCCGTACCTATATAGATGACAGTAGGTGTGAGTATCATACCAACCGACAACAGGAATCCCCCGTTAAAACTAAAATCTCATCAAAACTCTAAATAACGAGTTTGGCAAAACTTGACAGCAAAGTGTAGATTAGATGCCATTTATTGGATTACGGGCATTATTCCCCATTTAACCACACCATAATGTGGCTGCGGAGTGAATATAATCAAAATCAACCCTCAGCTGACGCCAGCCAACTCACCAGTCACCACACCACACACCCCAGTCCGCAGTCGATTCGGAGTCGTCCCAAAAAGCGGGGCAGTGACCAACTCACCACCATCACCCCTTCGCGACGAAAGCAACTCAACTTTTGTCATATTCACCACGGCCGACGGGAACAGAAACGGGAAGAATGTGTATCTTTCTCTCATTGCCACAGAGAATGCGGCTCGGCTGTCGGCTGCCTCCCATTCCCATGCCGATGCATACACACACAAATGGATGTTCTGCCGCCACACGAAACTAACCAACACGCAAGCGAGCGAGTGCTGCTGCTGAAAACTTGTGGGCGCCGTACGTTACGAGACGCGAACGTGCCACTGTACTCACTTTACGTGTTAGTATTTTCGCGAGATGCTTTCGCAAGTCCCGATACCGATTAGGTATAGCAGTACTAGAGGTTAGGTACTGGTTTCGGTTCACCATCTCACGGCATCGTCGTCGGTGTGTATGCGGTGTCAGTGGCAGTGCTGCAACGAGGACGAGACCAGATTTTCCACCAAACTGACAGATCATTATCCACGACTCTGTGTTGGAGTGTTGGGCATTTTTTCTTTTGTTTTCGTTTTGCGGTTCTGCATGTCGGAGCAGCGCATCTCGCCTCCATTATCATCGGCCACGCTGGTGTTTTACATAAGCGAATTCGGTTTCATGCGACAAAGTCTGTGTCGAGTGACGGGTTTTATCTCCGTTTTTTTTTTCTTTTGTCTTTTGCTTGATTTTCCTTCGACGACGGCGACGGCCTATCTATATTGACGCATCCGTTTCCGTATGCTGTATCTATTCGACAATCAATGCAGTTTTTTTTCGTCACCTTCCCGAGCGATTCAAATTTTGAACGCACACGGTCGCGCGTGATTTTATACTTTCCCCGCGTGAGTGAGTGCGAAGATTAACAAACAAAATTAAATCGAAATAATAATCTCAGCTGTATCTATACATATATATCGAGTTTCTGATCAAAACGCCAGTTTTGTGCCAGAATATGGAATATTTTAGTGAGGATTTTAGTTTCCAATCCGAAAACTAGTTGTGAGCTCTAAGTGTGAAAAAGGTACAAACGAAATTCGCCGCGCCAAATGACTCTGGGTGTAAAAAGCTTCGCCGACAAAATACTCACAACATTGGGATTTATTGGCGTTAATTGGAGAGCTTGGTATTTATTCCCGTATTTGTTTCCCGTGATTATAGATTCGTGTCCATTTGAATAAATTTGCATACAAATTCGGGAGGCTCTCGGATGAATGTGCGCGCAAAAACCGAAAACTATTTGTGTGTGTGATTTTGTTGGCAATTTGTGTGTTTGGAGCTTTGGGAAGTGTTCGATCACTTAATTTGTCCGGTTTTATTTTATTTTTTTTTTTTCGCCTTTAGTGTTGATTGTGGAGATAGATATGTGGTATCTGATTTTGAATTGGACTTTCATCTTATTGATTCTGTTGACAAGATTTTGTATTTAGCTAAAAAAAAAAAGAAGAGTTGTTGGCTCCAAATAGATGTGGGCCATTCGAGATGAGTTATAGATAGTAAATTGGACTCTGATGCAAGCCATTAAGTAAAAAAATGCGGAAGTGAGGGTCTTACAGGACTACAACCCTTTACAAAATTGATGTCAACACTTTTATATACAGAAATTGAATGAGAGTTAGTCCGCTTGCGTTAGGGAACCTACTTCCATCTTCCAAAAGGTACACTCTACCGCAAACCATGACTGGAGCTGTTCGTTGCTTCCCAGAAACGAAAGGCAATCAACAACATTTGATAAACGATCTCGAAAATCGTCTGTCTTGTCGCAGAAGAGCCTTTAAGAGTTCCTTTCGCATTTTATGAATACTTTTTAAAAATGCCAGTGTGGCTTCATCCTTCCCCTAGGTTGAATTAATCATAATCATAGTCCCCGAGGTCTTAGCTTTATTGAGGGCTGATGTAATTGTCAAAATTGACTCATTTTTGCAGCAATCAACGCAAGTTTTAAAATTCCACAGTCCGGCAGTTTAAGGCTTTCCATCCTATTAGACAGCCTTTTTTTTGTTTGCCAAAGTTAGCTTTTCCAAAATTTCAAGTTGCGCTGAGGTATTCTGACTCCACAACGTCTTCTCTAGTTTATCAACATTAAATACGTTTTATGCAGAATTTGGTCAATTGCGAGTTTTTGACAACTGACGTCAGACTGTCATTTCGAGAGGACTTCGGTGGAAAACGCCATCAGGTTGAATAAAAATATGCCAAAGTCTTCTGCTGCTTTGCTCCCATTATCACATTTTATTCACGGACTATGGAAAATAAGTTTGTTTGCGATACTCTGACATCTACTGTCAGTTTGACACCAATTTTGCAGCCACCTCCTTCAAGTTGCATTGAGATTAAAATATTCCAACATTTTCTTCTATCTGATGGTGTTGCTTTGTTTTTTTTACGTTTTATGCAGAATTTGTTTAATTGTGAATTTTTGACACTAGGCACCTGACGTCAGACTGTTATTTCGAGTAGACTTTCGCTGGAAAACGCCATCAAGTTGAATTGAAATATGCCAAAGTCTTCTGCTGCTTTGCTGCCGTTGTCACATTCTATTCACGGACTATGAAGAATAAGTTTGCTTGCGATACTCTGACATCTACTGTCACTTTGACAACACCACTACCAGTGGCAACCACCGCCTTTAAGTTGCATTGAGATTGAAATATTCCAACATTTTCTTCTTACAGTTGCCTTGTTTTTCAAAATTTATGCAGAATTTGTTTGATTGGGATAATCTGACTCTACTGTCATCTAACTGTCGATTTGACACGAATTTTACTATAATCAACTTGAAGATGCGCTAATTTACTCAAACTTATTCTGTCATTTTCTCACTTTTAAGCACATTTTTGTGAAGAAGCTTATTTAATGTAATATTTTGACGTATAAACTGTCACCTCACTGTCATTTCAAGAGGACTTTCGGTGCAAACTCCTTCTAGTTAAATTCAAATATTTCTTGTCATTTTACTGTCGTTTTCTCTCTTAATTTCGGTATATGTATATCATGCAAAATCTGGTTAATAATGATATACTGTCACCTTCTGTCATCGAACTGTCACTTTGAAGAGTTCCTCTGTCATCTTAATTGAGTTGACTTTAAATACTCCACCGTCCTCCGTCATGTCACTACCTTCATGTTTTCATTTTCACACTTCGTTTGATTACAACATTCTGACGTAATCTGTCAAAGCGACCTACTTCAAAAACGGAGATTTGGGCTGAACTTCACTGCAACAGTTTTTTACTTCACGTGAGAGTTAAACATATAAGGATAAATATTGAACACAAACTTTGGCTAGTAACGAGATTCTGACGTCTTCTGTCATTTGTCACTTTAAATATGAATTTCGATGGAACCGTTTTCAAGATGGATTTAAAATTTAATTCATCCCAAAGTCTTTTTCCATTTTCCTGTCGTTTTTATCATTTTCTATTTGCATAATGTTAGATCTGATTTAATGTGCTATACAGACGTCTAAATGTCATTTTGACATGAATTGAAATATTCTTCTTCCACAGGCATTTTGACTTACATTTGACAGCAACGGCCTTAAATAGTGACTATGGATTATTTCCGCCACTTTCTGTCGCTCAGGTGCCGATCTCACACTTTTTCTACCCTTTTTCTACATTTTATTTTTAGATATAATCCGCAGATCTAGGTGCAATCTTTCGACCCATATTAGACCTTCTTGTGGGCAACCTTATCTTATATTTATTCCCTTCTGTAACCAAACTTTTAAAATATTCGCGAGAGCATTTCCTTCATCATCTGAAGTCAGGGGTCAGATTCTGTAAGGCCAAACGTTCAAACATTTTCGTGTGCACGAAGAAATTTGCTTATGTAACTGGGGTAAATCACTCCATTCGCACGAAAACATTTGATCGTTTCGCCTTACAGAATCTGACCTCAGGCTTCCATAATAAGTGCCCGTTTGCTGATATTACTCATAGCGATTTAAGTTCTACTTAAAATCTTATGTGACAGTTTACGACATAGAAAAAGTAGTCCAGAAGGTATTTAAGTAGAACTTAAATCGCTGAGTATAGTATCAGCAAACGGGCCTAAGATATGAGAGCTTCACAACTTCGGATTTGTATTTTATTCCTACTCGAATCTAAGCATGGGTACAAATTTATGGTCGACATCAGCTACCAATGTGAGTCCGAAATTGACAGTAGATCTACAGCTTTAGTCAAATAAATCTTGTTTTCATCGAAGCTATGTCTAGTACCTACATTGATCAGCTTCGATTCAGTTTGGACTCTTTGAAGACGGAAACTGATCTTTTCTGAAAAAGACTATCTTCCGCTTAGATATTTATGGTGACTGAGCTCATCGGTACTTGTCCTCCGTTAGCTCGATGGGATTACACATAATTTCTAATTCAAAAAGGGCACTTGGTTCGTAAAGCTCTTACAATCAAGGATCCTCGCTCAAAATATACACACTCACTTCTGCCACTTGACAACTTCTATTCGTAATAGACATATCCTCCAAAGACGTTCGGGCTTTGGAACAGCTGGAAAATGAAGCCAATCCAGTGCAAAAAGACCTTCTTTTCAGACGAGCCTATCGAAGTCGAAAGAAAAGACAACTTTTGTGTACGTTTATGAAGCACAAGTGAGTCAGGAGACAAAAAATGAGCTCGAATGCTACCGAAGCTATAATTACAAAAGACGTATGTGGACGTGCGTGCACCTAAGCGCGCTGGTTCCCAAGCAGCTCTCAAATTTGACACAAAAATCTCAAATTAAAGTTACAAAGATGCCGGTTAAAGTGTAAGAACTTGATTATGTTCAGGAAAAACATGCCTAATGGCGTTACACGTTGGTCCGCTTCCACCTATGTTAGGTAACTTTCATTGAACGTAACTTTGAAGGGTTGCAGTGGCATAAACGCGAGCAAAAGAAGTGTCGGAAGTTCCCCTTGCTTCACAACGAACAAGTAAAACCTCCCGATATTTGAATAAGACATTCCCTCCCGAGACTAACTTCCCTCTACCATAAGTACTAGCACGCACTTCTTGTAATTAGAAGACAGACAGCAAAAAGTCCAGTTTCTCCTAGTCGTAGATGCCTAAATCCGATATCCAATCATATAACGTAGAAACATGAGCACAATTTAATCGTCTTCAGTCGGCAAACTGCGGTCCTACAGTCTTCTCCAGTTTCAACTGTTTATGCCATACAAAGTGCGGTTTTTTTTTTTTTTTTGTAATGCAAACCAACGCCACAAGGGCGATACTCTGACGACAGTTGGTGTCACTGGAACTTTTAAAATTTGTTTGAATAAATAATTGAGAACTTTTCGTTATTACGTAATCGATAAAGTTTGTCACAGAGATGGGCCCTAAACTGCAGCGATGTCAAAAGTAACCCTCTCAGCGTCATACAGAGTGGAGCTTGATGAAAAGGAGCCGCAGTTGTTATTCTCAGCTTGTTCTAGACGGCGCAGGGACAAAAGCCCACGAGACATAAATTCATTTTGGACTTATGTCCCAATGAAGTGGGAAAAAATGGATAAAAGTTCATTATGAACTTATGTGCCGACAAAAATTTGTAAAACATCCAACTAAAATCGCCATAGGGTGAACAGTTTTTGAAAGTGCTTTGATTACATTTTTAACTTGCTCTGAAATACGAGATTACAAGATGAGCATCCAGCAACAGAATTTATAACTGGAATTGACACATAGTAGAATAAATGATTAGAACTTCCTGTGGAGAGAAACTGAGATTCAATCAGGATGATATTAAACTTAGCCTTGTGCGGACTTCTATCTCTTCTGCGTTTTACACAGAATAATTGTTGAGCCATCAACAGAGATTCTGAGTTCAAGACTTATCCGCGTGGGTCTCATAGTTTGCTCATGTCCTCATTCTGAAGGAGACCCATTTCAACAAAGGCTCCCCTAATTGACTGCCTGCTGATCTACTTTTTTTATAAACATTTTTCCTTTCATACTGCTGAAGCTACATTTTTGTCCGTTCGATGTTGCCAAGGAAAACGACGACTCTATACAGCGAAAATTAAGCCCTGTTGCCATAGAAACCTTGTTACAAGTTACAGATGAGCCCGAAATGTTACAATCGAACTTGAAGGTACTAATAGGAAATGGTACATGAAGTGGTTGGTCCTTAGTTAAAATTTATAAGCGGGGAATAGAAACATTTATCGGTCGTTGAACCGTCCGTGATAATTTTTTTTGCGGAAGTTCAGTAAGTTATTGTTGAGGTAGCACCAACAAGGTGTTGGCAAACAAACACTCTAGTTGTAATTAGAACCGTTTTGACCAACAAATTTCGGCAAGTTGGCCGTGACAATTTCTGTTGGGAAACTACAGCCAAAGATCAGTGAAATGATGTAGAGTAAGCAACTACCTATAACTATTAGGAAACAAACACTTTGGTTGGGGTTAGAAATATTTCTAACATAACAGATTCATCACCAAGCTTCTATAGCTGGTACCAAAGTTCTTTCATCAGACTCCTTGAAGTGATTGACTGAAGAGGACTTAGATGATGATGTACTGATCTTGTGAGAAATAGTTATATGTAATTCCAAACAAAGTGTTTGTTTAGATACAGTTTTTGTTTGCGAGAGTTTGACAACCATTTTTTTGACAATTTGACAACTGGCACAGTTGTGGAGGAGACTAAAATATATTTTCTGCCACAGAATACGTTTCCTGAACAAAATACTGTAATTATTTCCTTCAATCATTTTGTGCCGCCTGAAAACCGTAATTCGAGTAGGGTAAAGTCGGGAAATATGGCCTACATTTTTTGTTTTCGTTACAACTCAGAAAATAAAGCATTTTTTAAATTAAAAGATAATTTTATTAACCCTTTGTTTAATTTAAAAAAAAAATGGGAACATAAATATAATTCATAAAACATAGAAATATTTTTAAAAGCGTAAGAACTTAAAAAAAAAATCACTAAAAAAACTTGGCATCCACAAGTGCGAGTGTAGTATTACTTTAATTTCTCTTGGGAGTTTTTCTTCCCATACTCGCTATAAGTATTTAAAAAAGATGTACACGAGTAGGTACACAATTTATAAATAGTCGCCATTTCTTAAAAAAATTCATATAAAAAAATGTTCTGAAATTTACGATAAAAAACTTTAGCATATGCCGAACTTGGTTGTGCTATATCTCCCAATGATGTTTCTATCTACATTTCTATCTACACTTCTTTCACTCATACACACAAAAAAATGTTTGTTCGCATTTATCTTCTCTTTTTTTTTTTTTCATCTTTAACCAGAAATTTTCATCTTCAAATCAGGTCGCGACTACACACTTCAGGAACTTACGTAAAACTTAATGATATTTTGATGTCCTTGATGACCATTCAGCCTTACTTCGTTCCTTCTCAAAACGATGGAAAAGGCTGTGGACAACTACCTAAGAGAAGATGTACTGAGTATATCGCCTCTTCATCATCGCCAGCGCGCCTACAGAGCGGGCAGATCTACGGAGACTGCTCTGTACTAGCTAACTGAGATTATTGAAAGCGCTCTTAAAGCAAAAGAAATAGTACTGTGTGCCTTCTTGGACATCGAAGGAGCATTTGATAATACATCGCATGATGCAATTCTACGAGCTCTTGATAGAAAAGGAGTAAACAACACAGTATCGAGGTGGATGCATGAACTCTTGAGCACAATTTCAGCAGAGACTCACACATCAGACGGTATTATCAAGGTTAACACAGCAAGAGGCTGTCCGCAAGGAGGAGTTCTATCTCCCCTAATGTGGAGTATTGTAGTGGACGAGTTACTTGAGAAATTGACAAACCATGGCATCAACTGTCAATGTCAAAATGCTGATGACATAGTTATTATTGCCAGGGGTAAATTTGAGGGAACCCTTTGTGACATTGTACAAGTGAGACTCGAAATAACTCGGGATTGGTGCGTAACGGCTGGGCTAAGCCTAAATGCGGCAAAAACAACAATAGTACCATTCACGAGGAAAAGAAAACTTGAACGGCTGAGGCCGATAAGGCTATCGGGTACATTACTGGCATCAGTCAATGAAGTTAAATATCTGGGACTAAGCCTGGACAGCAAACTCCTCTGGAAAAAACACACAGAGAGGTAACCAGGAAAGCAACGCGGGCTTTAATGATCTGCCGAAGCCTAGCTGTCAAATCCTGGGGATGCAGCCCGACCATCCTGAGATGGATGTATATTGCTATTGTGAGACCAATGATCACGTATGGCGCAATGGCATGGGCAAAAAGAACCAGTCTATCCACCACAAGGAAGACTGGCATGTTATATATTACAGGGGCCATGGGAACTTGCCCAACCGCAGCTATGGAAGTGCTATCGGAACTAACTCCACTGCACCTCGTGGTTGAGGAATGTGCAAGTAAAACGGTTCTAAGAATGGCCAATGAAGGAGTAGAAAGAGAAAAGTGCATCACTTTGAGACAGCGCACTACTCAAGAAACATCCATTATTGGCCTTACCTAGAGACGATATCATCAAAAGATTTGATTTTCAAAAGAACTTTGTTGCTAAGCTCAGCAATAAGAAGAACTGGAGCAACGAATCGACAATTCACAGACTGAGCAATCACACAACGAAGTGGTACACAGATGGATCGAGAACTGATGAGGGAACTGGAGCGGGAGTATTTGGGTCTGGAACCAAATATTCTGAACCAATGGACAAAAACACCAGCATCTTCCAGGCTGAAATCTATGCCATAGACAGATGCATCCAAATCAACCTCGACAGAAACAAAGTCAACTGTTATATAGCTATAATGTCAGACAGCCAGGCTGCTATTATGGCACTTAGTTCCTACATCATTAAATCCAAACTTGTGTGGGAATGCCTACAAAAACTTAATGAACTGGGTAGGAGAAACAAAATTACCACCTGCTGGGTGCCTGGCCACGTAGGAATAGAGGGTAATGAAATAACCGACTCCCTAGCAAGAAAGGGAGCATCAGAAACTTTCATAGGTCCTGAACCATTCTGTGGAATAGGGGATCACACCCTCAAAGAAGAATTTAGGAAACTAGAGAAAGAAAACAGGGCAAGAACCTGGCATAACACTTAGGGCATGAGGCAGGCTAAGAAACTTCTGGGGCAATACAACCAGAAAAGATTCCAAGCTTGCATCGGCATGAGCAAAAACAACCTCCGTATCCTAACGGGGCACTGTAGACTCAAGGAACACCTCAGGAAACTGGGTATATCTGAAGAAGGTCTCTGCAGATTCTGCGATGAGTCCAGTGAAATCTCAGAACACTTGCTGGGATCATGTGGGGAACTTTTTTTTTTTTTTTTTTACCGAGGGTAGGTGAAAATCTTCCAAAGACACTATGAGAATAGCAAGCGCGTGCTCATAGTAGTGTCAGATTTTTACTGACTAAAAACACCACCCTTCGAAAGATTGTTAGATACTGCAACTAAGATATAACTTATCAAGCAATTTTTCTATAACGAAATAACAACTTTTGACAGGCTTCTTTCCAATGAAAGATCCTGCATGTTCCGCAATTTAGACGCGGTTAATCCTATCTTGCCAAGTCGAACGGTTTCGTTCTTTGAAGCCGGCGCAATAAATTGTTCTCGTCCAAAATTTGTCGGACTGTATTGTTGACATGTCCGATTAGTCGGTTTCTATGCTTTCTCGCGAAGCTTCTAGTTTCAGCTTCAATTGTTGGAATTCCGAGATCTCTGTGGATATCGTCGTTTCTAATAGACCATGGTGCTTGTACAATTTCTCTAAGCACTTTATTTTGAAAAGTTTGTAGAATATTGACATTTGTTTTCTTGGTACAACCCCAGAGTTGTATACCGTAGGTCCACACCGGCTTTAGCACTTGCTTGTATAGAAGCAGTTTGTTTTCGGTACTGAGCTGGGAATGTTTTCCGAGTAACCAGTACATTTCTCTATATTTGATATCGAGTTCTTTACGTTTCATTTTCACGTGCGAATTCCATTTCAGCTTTGCGTCGAGTGTCATTCCCATGTATTTGGCCTCGTTTGCAAAGGGTATTCGGGCCAAGTTTAAAAAAATTGGCAAGTCATTTGTTTTCTTATAGGTGAAATTCACGTGAACAGATTTAGTTTCGTTGAGGGTGATCCGCCAGTCCCTCGTCCATTCATTTACCTTATTTAGTGCGATTTGAAGTTTTGCAGTCGTTTCTTCAATTGTATTACCTACTGCTAGGAGATCGGTGTCGTCGGCGAACGTAGCGAGAGTAGTGCCATCTTCTCTTGGTATATCGCGAGTATATAGCAGATAGAGAAGGGGCCCTAGGACACTTCCTTGCGGCACGCCGGCCGAAATTTCCTTAAGCTCAGAGTATTCGTTTCCGGAAGAGTCTATTCCCGAGATATGATTCTAAAATATCATATAGGCGTACGGGAAGAACTTGTCGTAATTTAAATTTTAAGCCGTCATGCCCCACCTTATCAAAGGCTTGTGAGACGTCAAGGAATACGCTTGAGCATATCTTTTTTTCTTCAAATGCTTTCTCAATTACGTCAGTAATTCTATGCACTTGATCAATCGTCGAATGCTTGGTTCTGAACCCAAACTGGTGGTCAGGGATAAGATTATTGTTTTCTATAACCGGTTGTAGGCGCGTTAGTAAGATTCTCTCGAAAACTTTGGATACGACTGGAAGAAGGGAAATTGGTCTATACGACTTTACTTCATTTGGCGGTTTTCCTGGTTTTAAAACCATTATGACCTCCGCAACTTTCCATTGGCTCGGTACGTGTTTTAGTCTGAGCGCGGCATTTATTATATGAAGAAGCTTAATTAATGCTTTTCTTGGTAGAACTTTGAGAACTTCTCCCGTGATCAAATCATAACCAGGATCTTTCTTAGGTTTTAGGGATTTAATTTCACGTTTTAGTTCCCTTAGCGTTGCACTTGTGAGTATTGAACCGTCGGATTGTAATTCCGTCCCAATAACACTGTCGTGTACCGCCCGACCATCGTACGGTTTAAAGGTTATGTGGGGAACTGACCCATAAAAGATTGAAATACTTGGGCAAGTACCAACTATCTGATGAGGAAATACTGGCACTGGAGCCAGCTCCATCTTTAGATTCTTAAAGGAAACTGGACTGGAGAGGTGCTTTAGGACGGATTTCTTCCGCCAAGGAGAAAGAAGAGTACAAGAACCTCTAAAATGATTCCGAAAGGAATTATATTATGAGGGAAACTCTTATGAGGGATTATACCTCTCTGAGGCGTAAGCAGGGGGTACAATAGACCAACAGGTCGCAGTACAACAAACCCTTTCACATAATAACAATAAATGTCCTTGTTTTAAAATAAAATCGTTAAGCAAGAAATATTGCGAGGGTGTAATATCTATCCCACTGTCCCATATCACCTGACTTTACCCTACTCCCTACTGTTACTGTGTCGGAGAAAATGATTTACCCTCTTCCTTTTTAAAGAGTAAAAGTTAAGGTATGTGTAGGAAAACAAAATAACTGCTAAAAGTCAGGAACTAGTGAGAGGGTATGCGGCTGTTAGGGTTCATCACTACACCAAGACGATCGTTCATAAACCCACATCCGTTGCGAGGAGAGAAAAGATTGGTCGGCACCAAAGAAAGTGTTACTGTCAGGGTTAGCAAAGGAAAAATTCGTTATGAACTTGTTTCTTCGAATATTTTCAAAGAGTGCAATATTTGATGCAATACTTGGGTTAAAAGATTGCCGCTCCATTATTACACAAGATTCTCTGATTCATTCATGCATTATTTGATACGCAACGCAAATATATGAACCATCAGGCAAATACGCAGTCCACGGAGAGAAAATGGTCCTTCGAGCCGGAATTGAACTATTGACCAATTGTAATTGAAAGGGAATTCTACGTAAAAATCACCAACTGCCAATTAAAAGTTTTCAAAGCGACAAAAAGGTAAATTATACATTTTTCAGCTCAAGTTTGGGGTATCAACCGCCACCACGAGTTAGAAAAATTTCGAAAAGATTAGTTCGAAAAATGTTTTTAATACCTATTCCACCTGGAAAGTGGTTTACCACCTTCAAACTGACAACTCCTTTTGTTTGGGGTATCAACCGGCACGACGAGTTAGAAAAACGTATGTTTAAGTGTTTAACCGACGGAGTACAAAACATAAGTAGGTACTGTAAAAAAAACTCTGAAGAATCTCAAAAACTTTAAACAAAAAATGTCACCAATTTATAAAAAATCTGAATTCGAAATGTGTAGTCTAATGATTTAAATTAATTGTATTAAATTGTCATGTGTAACTCTCCTAAAGAAGTTTTCAAACTTTCGCCAAAGCGAAGCACTGCACAATAGATACATTTAGGTTGCCGTGGCCTTTTCTCTGCTCCAGACGAGTAAGAGCGACGCACTCTAGACTCGCATGCCGTACACGAAATTATGACCCAGCAGAAAGAAACTACTACTTTTACGAGAGATACAGTTTGGAAGCCACTTCATCGATTTTCAATCAAGGCGTTGGAGTACTGCTTTTTGTCGCAAGGATCCGTTGCGAACATAGTACATAAATGCAGTACAAACCTGTCGATAGTGTCCGCAAATTCCCATAGAAAGTTCTTCGAAAAATATGCCCCATCGGGCTTGAAACCGTCAAAAATCGATCGCGATTTTCTCTCCAACAACCATCCATCCCTCATCCATTCCTCATCCGGCGACGCGTTAACGCGCTAAGCGACCTGTCATGCCAGACAGGACGACAACAAAAATAAATTATCAACTCCACACTTCTATTGCACATACACACACACGACCATACGTCGCAATAGTATCGCTAATTAAATCCAACAATCGCCCAGATAACAACTCTATATCCAACCCGCACAGGTGCACTACCTAATAATTGCATTCGCATCGCAATCGCACTCGCAACTCCGATATGTGTCGCAGTCACGCCGGCCGCTCCGCACATCCACCAACACCACATACATTTAGGTGGCGAGAGAGCATCCACATAGAAATCCACTGCGCGCCCCCCGTCCCCCAGAGTCCGCCTAGCGTTAAATACGTGCAACTGATTTATTAATTGCTCTTTGTTTTTCGCATGTCGAGCTGCACTTAAGCGTGAAACTCACTTTACAGCGAAAAACGCGAACAAATATAAAAAAAAAAAAAAAACCGTCGAGTTCTTATCACTCGTCGATAATTCCAATTCGAAACGTGCGGGAGGGTCGCCTCTTCCACCACGCAAATGGAATCAGTTTGCCTCCCTCGCTCGGTGGCGCACTCTCCCGCTGGTGGCGTCAAGAGTAAGTAATTGATTCTCGTGCGGATTCCTGAAGTACGAATATCTGTGTAGAAAATTTCCCCCGGAATGGGATTAAAACACGTCCATCACAGGGAGAAACGAAAACAATAAAAGATAAAACGGCTTTATGTAGGCGATATACATGCTGTGTGTGCGTGAAACCACCCCCGCAGTAAAACGAACCGAAGAAGTTGACTTCTTAAATTGATACACATCGGGGTAAGCATCAGCAGCCAACAACCCCCGAAACCCAAGCCCGGACACAACCACCGCAAGAGTGTTATTTCGTTTTATAGCCCCCACCAGCAGGAGCGTCGCGTCGGTGGGTATATGCGTTACGCAATCTGTATATCTGCGGCTGATGGAATATTGAGCCAGGATAACACAAGGACTTTACTTCAAATCTCATTTCATTTCATTTATTCCCGGGGTAGTTTTCGAGGATTTTTTTTTTTCTTCTTCACGTCTCATTCTCAGTGAAAGCAATTACCCAGAGGACGTTGATGACGACTAGGACGAGGACGAGAATGGTGGACGACGACTCCCCTTCTGCGTCTTGTGCTTGTTGTTTTTCGGTTTTTCTTGGTGTGTGGCTATATGGAGCCAAAAGTCACCCCGAAAGTGTCCAAACAGAAAAGGACACAAATCCGCCTAACGTGACTCTTTGAATTGCAAACTGTGCGCGCCCGGGTGTGGGTGTTCTGGACAATTTCTCGTTCGTCCCTTTTTTTTTTTTTTTTTTAGTAAATCGATTTATCTTGTCGGTTGTTTTTTTGCTTCCCCTCACCCATCCGTGTACTGGGTACTGTCCAAGATGCGAGATGGTACACCATCCTCATTCAGGTCGACCTTTTGTGCCGTGTACCCAACCTCCGCTGGATGGAATAAGAAATTCTTTCTCTTGTATATATTTTTCTTGTCATTTTATTGGAATTGGGCTACCAGGGGGACTCGTACTCGTTCTCGTACTCCTATTATAGTTTCGGTAGTGGTGTGTGCTCGCCATCTTTGCTTTTGAAGAAAATCGATTTTATGAGGTTATTTCTTTTCCTTTTTGCGGCGCGAGGAAGGACAACGGAATTTGGCAATTGCAAAAGGAGTTTTATTATTTCCCATACACACATGTGATATAGTCTACTGTGGGTATATAGATATAGTGCAGAGGAGGGGACTCCACATGTAGGCAAATTTATTTGTTCATTACTCTTATTTGTCAAGCCTTTGGTGGCTATGGCCGGGGAGATGACCGAAAATGATCTCACGTATCCACTCAAGTGTCTTTGATTAAGTGAATTCTTCGGAGATGGGAATGGTTACATCGAATGGACGGACATCCGCAGGGTTGTACTGTAGCAACGATTTTGTTTGACAAGTCCTTGTCGGCTTGCAAATTGGGTCCATTTAATAAATTTCAAATGAAAATCTGCCAGAAATTTAAAGATGTAGAGCCTTACCAATAAACATTTTTAGTTTCAACTTTAAATTTCAGTAAGTCAAATTAGCCTTAATTTCCTTGTAAATTTTGCAACTGTGAGCGTCCGGAAATTTAAAGTCGAGACTAACATTTTTTATTAGTACGGCGCGTAGTGTTTAAAACGACTATTTTATTTGGGAGCTGCCACGCCCCACTGTTTAATAACACCGTATATTTTTAGATACCTACCCGTTGTACACACCAAAGTTCCAAGTTTTACTGCGTAACAACTCATTACTGTCGAGAAATAGCGTTTTCCATGTTTCTTTTGTATGGGAACTGCCACGTCTCACTGTCCAAAACCGCACAAATTTTGGGATAGCCATTGTTCGAATAATAAACTTCGAAGTTCGAAGTTTGGCAACACTTGTTCCAGTGAGTATCGACAAAAATCGCTTTCAATGATAATTTTGTATGGGATATGCCAAACCCCTTTTTTTAAAACTACACACATTAAGTCAGGAACCTAAGGGACTGCGCGAAACAAGTCAACAAAATTTTAGCACAATTGATGAATGGTTTACGATGCATGGAATAAAGGACAGCCAGAGAAACAATCAGACAGACAGAAAGACAGTCCAAATAGACAAACAGACACTTCAAACAGACAAACAGACAGTCCAAATAGACAAACAGACAGTTTAAACAGATAAATAGACAGTCCAAACAGACAAACACACAGTCCAGCCTGACGGTAAACGGGTATTCACTTAGGTCCTCGTAGACCAATTGTTATGCCCTTTTTGGGGGTTATAAGGCGCCCTTCGAAATCGGACGCCAGAGGTCACCCTATAGACGCCACTGAGAATATATACCTTCTAAACTGAGTTAGGTATAACAAACATCTTACTTTTACTCGTCAGTTAAAAGCGACGTTGCGGCAGAAAATGAATAATTAGATATAATGAACGATTCCCCAATCTACTCACGGGTAATCGACGCGTATGAGCATTCTTCGCTCCTAAAAGCGACCGACGGACACAAGTCGTTTGCGCTGAAAAAGTCTTCAACTATCGTAGATATAATCGAAGAGGATGCTAGTGAGCCATTTGAACCCAACTTCCTCAATCAATTCAATTTAGAAACAGCGACAACTTCAGAAAATCTTACATTTTCAAACGAAAACGTGAGCTTTATACCTCTCATTTGACAAAATTGTAGCATTGATTATGAGGTAATACCTTTCGACCTATCAAGCGGTGATGCCTGATGCCAAATACTCGGTTCTCGATCATATATTGCTCGGTATTGTTAGGCGAGAAAATGAACTTGACGAAAACCAGATTCTATGAGTTATCTCCATCAAAAGCGAGTGTGAATTGTATTCAATATGCACAAATTCACAGACGCCATACTTCAATGAGAAAAGCTCGCTTTCCGATCATGTAATGCTTTTTTGTCGCCCGGCAAATGTTTACTCGGTGGATGTCAAATTCTACAAAAAGAATCAAACTGTCAAAAGCGAGTGTAAACGCGTGGAAAATTCTAAGCGTTAATACAAAATTCTCGATTTCCGCTTTTGTATTTATTCTTATTATTTTGTAATTGAAAGCGAACTGTACAAACTCGTAAACGTCATGGGATTTTATAATCGTAAATGTTCAAATTTGCCACTTTCGGTATAGAATCGCCAGCGGCTCCAGTTTTCAAAAAGAATATCGACCTCAAAGAATTTTCACTGTAAAAAGCGAATGTGAAATATGTACGAATGTCAAATTTGCCACTTTCGTTCTGGGATCGCCTGCTCTAGGACCAAAACTTTTTACACGGAATATTGAACTCAAAAAAAGTTCACTGTCAAAATTGAGTGTGAATTATGTTCGGCTTGGGCAAATCCCTAAATGAGATGGCAGAGATACAATATCCTACAAATGAATATGTTTCCAAAGGCTCCACAGTATCAACAAAATATATCCACGTCGTTCTTAGCGCGACGGGTGAAAGACACACGGAAAGAAGTTTAAGATCAAATCAAGAAAAATAAGCCCCGAATCACGAAAAGTTTGTCTCATTTTAGAGCCTAGCTCAGTATTTACTAATTCACGACTTGCTATTCGCAATTCTAGAAATTTTACAGAGTGAAGATATTGACCCTTAAAAGTTGTGAATCAACACTTCTCAGTGTCAATAATGCGATCGGACGTGAAATACATATTGCCAAAACCGATCGCAATTCATGTGCAAATCACTACAAATAAAGGAAGATCGAATAAATACTTCTAGTCGTAATATTCAACAAACAAAATTTGATATTTTTCGCAGTTTTCAATGTCGAATTACTAATTTTTGTATCAATTCAAGACAAAACCGTCGTGATTTGCGAAAAATATATAATTCGTGATTTGCAACTCAAAATTTTGCAATTGAATGGTGACTGTGCAGTTCTTTCCGTGTATAGTTTCGCAACAGAAATTGTCATGGCCGGTTGTAAGTAATTTATCAGCTTCAGATTTGTTAGTGTAACTTGCATGTGTTGAAATCTGTGTTAAAAATAACTGGTCAAAAAGGTTTTTGTCCAACAATAATGAGTTATAATATCAGAAAGTGCTCGGTAACTAATTATCAATCATATACGTTTCATAGCTGGCTTAGCTCGACTCAATGAGATATGCTAGTTGAAGCTTGTACTGGGCGCGCACGCCGCTCGCCATCATTGCACAAAAACCCCGAGCTAACTAAGACATGAAATTAAAACCACTGTGCATGTTTTTTAATATTCTCGCAAAATTAGTTCACATTTATTTTATGGGCTTACAAAAACTGATTATTTGTTGACCAAATAATAATTCCAACCAAAGTGTTTGTTCACTAAAACTCGTTGTTGTTCTCCCAAAAAATACTTCACCATCAACTCGACTGAAAGTGTTTCAAACACAGGTTCCCAACACGGGTCCCAAAAACACGTTGAAAACAGATTCAATTTCAACCAAAGTGTTTGGTTACTCAAATACTTCATTTTTATGTAAATAACAGATCAGCGAACTTTTACTAGAAATTCCAAAGAAAAGTTATCTCAGCTTACGAAAATGTTAAGTTCAATATGATCTATCTCTAATTCCAACTAAACATTTTGCTTACTTCAACTCATTGTTTTCCAAGTAATTCTCCACTGAGCTCCCCGTCTATAACATTTCAATTGGGTTCTCATTGTACAAAGGACCATCCAATCAGTAAATCCTGTGAACACATTACTCAGTTTTAATACAAGTTTACTCCCCGACATCAAAGTATTTCAACGAAAAATTCACAAATTCCCAGTATACTGCAGCTCTGCAAAGCTCTAACACATTTCATGCGACAAGTGTCCTTAAATTCGTTTACAACTTTCCTCAAAGAAATATCTTTACTGTGATATTCTTGTGAGAAACTCTGTTTTTCCTTCAGATGTTTCTGAAGGTATCAAGTATAACTCGCGGCTGAGTTTGTGGTTTGCGATTACTTGTTGATGGGCGCTCTGATAGTCTACTGTCGTAAGGCGATGATGCTGAAGTACCTAGATACTTGCAATCAAATTAAAGTCTGTATAGAAAAGGCGTTTATCCAGCGGCACCAAAAATGGGAAGGATTACTGGATACAATGTGTCTTACAGGTTGGCATATGCATTTGAGTTGGTGTCTTGCGAGATGTAAATTTATCAAGCAAGGGGTTTGCTAAGCGTTCCCTTTGACAAGAGTTTGATTTTTGTTCTAGTTTGTTGCTGGGGGAGTAGAATTGCCATCAGTCGACATAGGAATGTCCATGGAAGACTTGTCTGTATTTATATAAGGTTTTGGACAACTCATCCATGGACAGTTTATTCATAGAGGTGGCTGTCTCGAATTATGCTAATTTTGCTTAGACATCAGCAAGAAGACAGTTCATACCTATTTAAGTCATCTATGAGCTTTTGGATCTTTTGGACAACTCATCCATGGACAGTTCATCCACAGAGGTTGCGGTTTCGATTTATTGCAATTTTCCGTAGACAGCAAAGATATTTTTCATACCTATTCCCGTTTTTAATTCATGAAAAATCCTCTTTTAACAGTTAAAATCTACTTCCATTATAGATAAGTTATGTTTGGATCAAAAGCGGCAATTATCTGACTTTTCTACACATTAATAGGTATTATTAGAATTCGATTCGCAAATCCATTTACGCGCACCAAATACGTCACAACTTTTTTCAAGGCACCCGACAGTCTCTAATTTAAAGGAGAAACCCGCCAACAACTAAACACTAAATAGTCTTTAAATTTAGCTAATTATTTGCCCTGGAGAAGTTATAATAAAAAACGATTAGTCTTACTCCGGCTGCTGCAATAATGTCGGAGGTGACGTTAGCAATTTTGCACCGACAATTGATGTCAAAGTTAAGTGTTTTGCACATCTGAGGTAAGAAACAGATTAACGTGCTAACAATGTCAAATCGTAGACAAATTTATTCGTTTTCACCGTGATTTATTGACAGCTATAACGACTGCTAACGAGTATGTGCGTTTAAAGTTGCTGGACGGTATGTATAGTGCCATAGTGGTTCAATTTGAAATATGAGGTAAGGTGCTAATAAGGCTTTTATGTGGGCTATTAAATTTTAATAGAAATTGCTATATATTTACACAGGCTGCGAATAAAAAAAGCGGTCAACGGCTTGTGCCAATAAATGAATAGGTGGCGCTGCATGCACTGAAAGAACTGCATAGTCACCAATTGCAAAATTTTGAGTTGCAAATCACGAATTATATATTTTTCGCAAATCACAACGATTTTGTCTTGAATTGATACTTATTCGTAGTTCGACATTGAAAACGGCGAAAAATATCAAATTTTGTGTTTTGGATATTACGATTAGAAGTATTAATTCCAGCTGCATGTAGTGATTTGCGACATTTTTGGCGCAATTTACTACTTCAATAGGTCAATTCCTCAAACACCACCTTAAAATCTCAAATTGCAAAAAATATTTCGTAATTTACCACCACTGAATGATGAATCAATAAAATCTTATAATAATTTCGCAAATGTAAATTGAAAACGTAAATTGACGTAGAGAAGTCGTAAATTGCAGAATTTGAATTGCAAATTGATAAAAATAAGTTGCAATTTGCGATTAAGAATTTATAAATTGCAACTACTGAAGTAGTAAGTCAACCCCTGTTGCAATTTACTAAGGGATGAAATCGTAATTGCAACAGGAAAGTGGTAATTTACGATTTTTTTTTTTTTTTTTTGCATTTCACAACCACAGTAAATCAAATTGATAACTATTTGTGTCAAATTGCGATCTGTTATGGCATATTTCATGCCCGAACGCATAATTGACACTGGAACTGTTGATTCACGACTTTAGAGGATCAATATCTTGACTGTACAATTTCTAGAATAGCGAATAAAAAGTCGTGAATTAGTTAATCCTGAGCTAAGCTCTAAAATGAGACAAACTTTTCGTGATTCGGCGCTTATTTTTCTTGATTTGATCTTAAACTTCTTTCCGTGTAGCCAAAGCTCGACGAAATAATTTTGAGAGTACAACTATTTGTAACCAAACACTGGTAGGAACTAAAATTATTTTGAACACCATCACAGATACGTAGGCGCAGTGGCTTAGTGGTTAGTGTGCTGGACTACTACGCTAGGGGTCGAAATTCCAACTTATGGTTTTTTCACTGCGCCACCTCTCGCGAACGTCTGACAAACATCCGAGAGTATGACTGTCTTGAAAGAGCTTCTCAATTAGCCGTTTGGAGTCGGCATAAAATTGTAGATCCCTTCCATTCGTTCCAAAAATGAAAACTCACACAAAACGAATGGTTGTGAGAAGCTAAGCCTAGGGTCCCTCCGGGCCTGTTGCGCCAACTATTTATTTATTTATCACAGATACATCGTCAGAATTTTATAAAATACATCAATTACTTGTGGCGTCGTTTCGAAGTAATTACAATTCCAACCAAAGAGTTTGTTTACTGCAACTGTTGGAAAT
The DNA here is from genome assembly GCA_946477585.1 of Cheilosia urbana. NCBI lineage: Eukaryota > Metazoa > Arthropoda > Insecta > Diptera > Syrphidae > Cheilosia > Cheilosia urbana. The sequence continues at coordinate 89,372,053 of OX297854.1, read as the reverse complement.
AATAAACCCCCAAGAATTTGTACGGAGGTGGGGATTTATTTCATGGGTTTTTGAGGACTTATCCAATGCTTTAAATTGGGCGCACGCTAATTGCTAACATTGTATTATGAAACATGTATGGGGGGACATGTTGCCCCTCTTCAACCCCCCCTGCTTGAGTTAACTGTTGGATTACGGAGTGGGTGCGCGGTTTTTTGCTCGTAGTTTTTCTTTAATTTTCAATTTAATTTGTTTTATTTAAAAATAACGAAATATGTTTGAGGGGTTTTTTCATAACATTTTGGTGACTTATTGCGTCTTCTATTTAGGAATTTCACAGTGACAACATTTTACCCCAATTTTGGAGGGTTATATAATTTTCCATTTAGGGGGTTATTTCGCGGAGCCTACTTAAACTCGTTGTTGTATCCTCCCAAACAATATTTCACTTAAATTTAATTAAACGCGTTTCAAACACAAGTTTTTACGGCTCACCAAAATCCGTTGACAATTCCAACTAAATTGTTTGTTTCCTAATAGTTTTTATTTAAACAGTGAAATTGATAAGTCTTTTCCAGGTAGTTTAACTCCCGGCTCTTTGTTGATAAGTGGTCGCACATTGCGCCTTACATACTCGTACATCGTAGGTCACAGTATAGATAATTTTATAAGACAAAATTAACCACTGTGAGTTGAACGCTTAAAACGATTATTAGTACCTACCCCGGATTTTGTTGTAACTTGTGTTGTCCACTTATATAGCAATAAACTTGGAAGCACTAAAAATCGACCGATGGACACAAAGTTGTGACTTTGCTAACACATTGCACCCTACAAAAAGTACTACAAAGTTACTGGTGTTAGTTTTTCTACAACCACCTCCAAATCAAGTAGACAATTCCGCATTGAAAATTGCTAAACACCTTTTGGATTGTGCTCATGTAATTAGATAAGTGCATGGGTGCACCTGACTACCTTCGGTCAGTTGTAAGCTGTTTTAAGCTGCCTTCCATTTTAACATTTTAAAAACCTTATTTACGAGTGTGACTGTATGAAGAAATCGCCAAGCGAAATCGAATTTGCAGGACATTTTGTAAATAAATTTGGAAGTAAATTTGAGAAACATTCAAAAATGGGTGCCATGTTTAATTTTGTGTGTGAATTTCCCCGTCGTCAACAAGGCAAAATCAAATTGACGTTCAAACCTCTACTTTCTCAAATATAAAACACAACTACCTATATAGTTGATTCCCACAAGGAGAGGAATCGCCCGTAATGAGGAGCCTTAGTGTATAGCAACCGCATTGACATCAACTGTAGGACATTAGGCCGGTGATATTGCCAAAGGAAAATTCGTGCAAAACCCGCAGTGAAATCAGCAAAATGAAGTGAACAACTCATCCACCATTCAAAATAAAATCAATGAAGTTTAAGAAAACATACCCATGGACATCTCATCCAACTTGAACAATTGCATAGGGATTTTGGGTCTTAGGGGAGAGCGGGGGTAAAAGTAGCAGTTTCGACTAAATTTGATGCTGCTCCTACGATTTTGTAAATGAAAAGTGAACTAAACCTATTTAAAAAAACAAACTTTAAGCTACACAAATTCACACAAAAAGAGTCCAATGAAGTCTAAGAAAAAAGATGTCAAAATATTGCCTTTTGTGTTCTTCTTTTTTTAGAGGGGTTTTAGTTTTTAGCAAAATTTGTCAAAAAATCTCATAAAAAGAACAAAATCACAACTTACTTCTTCAAAAAAACTAAAACCTTTTGCCTCAACTCCTTTTTGATTTGGTCTTGGCGACCTTTCTGGTTGTGCTATGATTTTGTTTCTCAAGCTCTCGTTTCTCTTGGTTTTTTGGTTAAAATGGCCGAGTTTCTTACTCTCCGCAAAACCGTAGTCTTTCTTCGACTTTCTACATTTGAATAAGGCCCTGCATGCTCTGGGATAAATTGAGCGTTCTGCGCTCGGTGTTACAACTAGCCCAGCCATGAAATTTAACACAAGCAAAACTATAAAATAAAAACCAGAATCCGCACGAAGCTCATACCTATATATACTCAAAATTCATAAAAAGATAAATGCATAGCTACAAAAAACAACCGACACTGTATTTCTAGAGAGGGAAAATCAATATCTACAAAAATACAGACAAAAAGTTACAAACCATCCAATTTTCTGGACCTCAGGAGAGTACGACTCCAACTGACGATGAATACAAAACTTTAGTAGGCACGTCGTTGGCCCTTTAGAAGATCAACATTTTTCCCCTTAAATTTTGAATTATTAAACCTGGTCCAGTAACTTTTAACCCTGTCTTCCCCTACTTCTCTTGGGAAAGAAAGTTTAAAGCTTCCACAGTACCTTCGAGATGGCTGCCGGAAACTATTTTTATTTCATTTTTAAAACAAAATATTCCGATTAGTAGGTACTGGTGTAAGAATATTTAGAAAAAAATAAAACTTACTTTTTGGATTGTAAATTTGGCATTTAACTCAAACGCAGTTGGATTGGTAAATCTCAGGCAACTCTGAGAAAAAATTCAGATTCTCAAAAGTGCTCTGAAATCGGAAAGGGATTGTTTTTTTTTTCCGCACCAATTGAACATTAAAACCAGCTTTGCCGCTGAAAAGTTTTAAAAAGGGGATTAAAAAGGGGCCCGAGCCGAAAGAAGGGCACCTCAACATAAAATACCTAAATAGGAGAAAAAAAAAAAAAAAAGACAGAGCAACAAAGACATTTATTAATAACAAAAAACAAAATTAATGCATTACGAACACATCTTTCCATATGTTTGCACTCCTTTCCGTTCAATAAAAAATAAAATCTTACTTAAACTGAAAAAGGGGCCATTTTGGTAATTTTTAAGAAAGTGGGGCCAATGTTCTTGAAGCCCAAAAAGGGGCCAAATGGCAACGCTGATTAAAAGTGACTTAAAAAAAAAAGTTCTCTGAGAGTACCAAATAGAATACCACATAAAATAAGTGAATATATCAGTCATTCGAGGCCCATGTGATGATGGAGCTCCGGGCAAGGGGACAGTGCGACCTTATGGCAAAGACGGTACTGCGAGTAGATCAGTTTTTCAATTGCAGTTGTCTCACAAAATGACCTATACGAAGGTATATGAAATGCGGTTGAATTTCGGGCTCTGGAGCTTCGTATAGGTACCTTTTCACTATCGAGTGTATACCTTTGTATTTTTTGTAGAGCCTGTGAGTGCCTCCATAGCTTCTAGTTTTGCTTAGTCGAAAATCACTGTTTGCAAGGGACTTTTGTATATGGTCAAGATAGTTTCAAATTGAGAATAGTGCCCTAAAGTTTTGTGTGATTTTATGGCCACATTGGCAACACTACAGGTCGTTCTTTTATTTTATTTATAGTCCTGAGGTAGGTAGCGTTGATGCCACCAGAGGAAATTAACATGAATTACGGTAACCGTCTTATGTGAGGCTATCTATAGGGACAGGAAATCCAATCCCATTTTAAAGGATACATAGGAACCCAAATTTTCATAGATTTTGGTCAAAATTAAAACGAAATAGCATGTCGGAAAGGCCCCCTATACAGTCCGATCCTTCTATGCAACTTAATTACTACTGGATCACCTCTAATCACACCTCTAAATGTGAGTTTTTTTTATAGCTGAAACCTTGTTCTGCCCAGACGTTAACATGATGAAAAATATGGGGAGAAATCTGACGAGCAAAGTGTCCTAAAATGGCAGACAGGTAGATGACATTAACAGGCTGATTCGAGTCCATCAAAGCCGCATGCGGGGAGTACCCTTTTCAGTGGTCTCAAATTATTATTTTGAAAGACATTCAGACAAGACTTGTGATTTGAAAAACAAAACCTCTGAGCTCCCCGAAAGCAAGTTGGGTACGTACAAAGGTAGTCTTAGGAATAGGTACGACTTTGGTACATCTACAAGTACCACCTACCTTTGCCAACTTATAAAACGCCTTCTTGGATATAGCCCAGCGAACACCCACCTAATCGGACAGACAAAGAACTCAGTTATTTATGAAAATCTATCGTTAAAAGTTAAGAAATCGCAACCAAAGATGGTAGCTCTGGCCCAGTTGAGCAGTAAAAGTCGTGATTCACTCTAGGTAGGTAGGTACCTCCACGTTCTCGGTAACTAGGTATTCCCGGTTCATTGACCAAGCTATCTTTGAAATTGTAAGAGATTTGACTGCCATTCGTTTAACTCATTTCTAAATATGCACTAGGACAAGTACTATAAATGAAGTCTCGCAAAAAAAAATTGACCCCTCGCCCCTACAGAGGGGTGACAAAGCCGACCACCTATGGCACATTTCCAATCACAACAGCATCCGTTCGAGAGCGCTAAATAAACAGCAGAAAACCCTTTCAGACACCACTTGGCCAGGGGTCCAATCTCGTTCGACTCTATCGGCATTTACACCATATTCCCCTCACACCGCCAAACCGTCGACAAAAAGAATTTACAAACAATTAAGCACACAGCCATAGGAGCGGAACAAGAAAACGAAGAAAAATCCCAGCAAATTCCTTCTCTCACACATGTGAAGAAAGACAATAAAATGGGGAAAAAAAGAAGATGACCAAAAATATACGACAAACGCAGAACAGAAAAAAAGAAAAGAAAAAAAGAAACAAGACGAACGGACCCACAAAAGAATAGGAAAACAGCTCGCACAGCATACAGCAACACCATCGCCCAACACCAAACGAAGGCACACACAACAAATAGGAGAACAAATCACACAAAAAAAAAAAAAAAAAAACACAGATATTTACTCAAGTGATTGGCTGAGGGTTGCCAATCGGTCGCATCGTAAACCGTACCCGCACACGGTACACAAAAACGAAGGAGTGGCTTAAAGTACACACAATTCACACCACTTCAGTAGTGCCAGTCAATCGTCATCGTCAGCGTCCTCTCCTTGCGAGTTGTTGTCGTCGTCCTCTTCATTGTCGGCCGTCGTCGTGGTCGTCGTTGTCTCCAATCTTCATGCTTATGGTGTCGTTGTCGTCGCCTGGCGTTGTTTAGCTAGATTTGCACTCTTTGCTGTGTCCTTTGTGGATGTGTGTAGAAAGAGACGACGTCGACGACAGGTTCCGTCCGAAAAGGATCCGATCTTGGTCTTTCACCTCCTCGGTAAAGTTTATATGACACCTCTTGGATGTGTGCGACCCAGCGACATAATAACAGCGCAAACAAACACCAATGTCGCGTCTTTTTCTTTCAAATTCTCATACTTTGATAGTTGGGTGTACTGTGCCGGTGCCAGTGCCAGTGTCGGCGCTGTGTGTGCAGACATTTTGCTGGTTTTTCTTGTTGGCTTCTCCCTTTTTGCTTATCTTTTGGATTTCATGTGCAAAAGATGACACCGATTAAGGGAGGAATTTTCACACGGACAAAACGCTTGCCCAACACACACCGCTTTGACAGATCGCTCGATTTGCCCAACTAACACACACACATACACTCGGCCGCGACGAATGCGATTACAAATTCTACTACCACCACTGGCGCACACGGCCGGGAAGAATGAACTCGCTATTCGACACCGAAGTGTATAAGCGCATAAACTCCTCTTGCTGTTTGGTGTTGGTGAGAAATGGGGTTGGGGGATAGGGCAGCCAAAAGAATATGGGGCGGAATAGGCGCTAGTCAAACACCAGATCAACACCGTAGGTGCGATGGTAAACACGACACTTCCGAAAAGTACTAAAGAGAGAGCAGAAACAGCACAAAAAACAAAAAACCCAAGCACTGAATACACAAAACACAAAAGAGAAATGTATATACCCAGTTGCACAGACACTGAGGGACGGAAAACTCACCACACAGTGTGGCGGGGGGAGGAGGAAGATGCTTGATGCTCGACGCTTTCTGTTTTCGGGAAAAGTGAACGTCAGATGGATAATTCGCCAATGATGCTTAAATCAAGTCGAGGAGGCGCTTTAATTACTTTTTTTACCGAAACTCACCACACTCTTGGAGGTGAAAAATTATAAAGAAAAACAGAAAACCTCACTCGCCGACGGCTATAAATTTGCGCTCACTAACAACATTAGTCCACCTCCCCCCACCTATTTTTGGCAGCGGTGACAAAGTTTCAACCCAGAGCGAAAGAGCGAGTGACATAGGGTCACATGAACACACCACACACATCCATGTTTATGCAAAACGGCAAAGTTAGCCATATTTGCGCCGCGCCAAACGCTGACACCACCAGAGCATAAGAACACGACACGACATCGACGACGACGGCGGCGACAATCTTCATTGCATCTCGTCGGCGACTCTATTGCCATCTCGCACTCTTCTTTTGGCAGGGATTTCATTTTCATGGTGACACTATCGGATGGTGTGCGCTGCTTGTGTGTTTGTGTTGGCACTCTGGTGAGGGAGGGGTGCTAAACCAAACCCGGTTGGTCACCATTTTTGTATCTATTCTTAGGACGGCTGCTGGTGTTGTTTCTCTTTTTTACTCGTGTTCTCGATCTCTGTCGACCGGTTGGTTGGGTTTGCCAAACTCACCAGCTGTGTGTGTGTCTATGACTGTGGTTAAACTTGTCGCACCTCACACATAGCCAAGGTACAAAATGGTCAGACCCGAAGTCGTTTTTCTTGTTCTCGCTCTGTGTAACGGCGGCAAGAGCAGGCCAACTATATACAATCCGCATAAATCGCTGTTTGACACTATGCCGAGGTGAGAATGTGTGAGTGGGGATAATCCGTGGCGGCTTGGTGTCAAGTCTTATTAGAATTCTCTTGAGTGGTTTCTTGTTCGATTTTTGTTTTTCCCTTTATTTGTTTTTTTTTTTTCGCCTCACTCTTGTGTGTGACAATAATTGTGCATGTCCTCCGCCTTTAGTCAGAAGGAGAAAGAGCGACCCAACAGTGGTGGGTTCGGTTTTTGGAGCTCCATCTGTCGGTGTAATTGCCTGAAACAGTTTTTTTTTTTTCTTATTTTCCTTGCGCTGGTGGTGTTAGTCTTATTGGAATTTTCTCGTTTTCGCTTTTGGTTTTATTTTTCTTGGAACACACCGTAGATGTGGTGACTGGTGAGTAGTGAGCCCGAGTACACCGCCGAATCAGAGTGTGTGTGCGCGAGAACTGTCACTGCCACTGTAGTGGTGGATTATTTGTGAAAACAAGGGGGTTGCATTGTATTGGAGATTGTATGTATTAACCAGTTCGTTAGCGACCGGCGTTAAGTTCGTATCGTGTGTGTTTACCTTTTTTCTGCCGACGTTTGTTGTTTTTTTGTCCCTGCTTCCTTTCTTTCTTCGCCACCTTGTGTTGTTCGACGAGCATAATAAATATACCTAGTCCGAAGGGGGGTTTCCTGTGTGCGTTGGGGCAGAACGAAAAAGAAAAAAAAAATTGGGAAAATGTGTGTTTTCAAAAGCTTTTCCACACCTTCACTGTTCACTCTGTTAAATGGTTTCTCGCCGAGAAAGGTAAACGTTTTGTTGTGAGTATTTTGTCGGTTGGCTGTTGTGCATCCGTCGATGTTTACAACCTGCAGCTCTGCTCTGCTCTTCCAGGATAAATCATAATAATAATAAAAAAAAATTGTGCAAAAGAAACGTGGCTTACGTCACAAAGTGTCATCTCATCAACCAAGTGCAATCCTCTCAGTGTTGTCGTGCAAAGTGTACCTATATATAAATATTTACCGCGTAACTTTTGTCAAAAATTGTAAAAAAAAAAAAAAAATTGGAAAAGAAAAAAGAATTTCTGCAGCGAGATAGATAGAGAGGTGAATTTTTGTAGTGTTCGACTTTGGTGTCTTAAATTGTAATGTAATGAGATACGACGTTCAAGAATTCATTCACCAATCTGAAGATCCAATCAGTAGGTTCGCAAATGGGATGGCATATCATCCATTCCTGCAGCTTTCTCGACCCACTGACTTCAGCGTGTCATCGCTGTTGACGGCGGGTAATCAACAGCAGCAATCAGCGACGGCCGCTGCGGCATCTATTTCACCAACATCTCCACTACTACACCAGCAGCAACAGCAGCAGCAAACGTCTTTAACGCCTACAATTGCTGCCGTCCAACAGCAGCTACAGTGTGGCGGCCAGCAGTCCTCCTCACCCGTGGGCGGACAACAACCTCAGCTGTCACCGAACGTCACCAGCGCCAGCAATAACAACAACAACTCAACTAGTAATAATAACAATAACAACAACAACAATAGTAGTAATAGCAACTCCACCAATAATAGCAATAGTAACAACAACAACAACAACAGCAGCAACTCGCTGCCAACGCATCAAGCGCTGGCCGCTGCGGCAGCCGCGTCTAGCCTAGGACATCATCCGCACCATTCGCATCACTCGCCGGTACCGGGTCACCCGGCGTTGGGCCATTTGCCACAGCAACCGTATTTCCCCGCCGCTGCGCTAGCCGCGCTGGCCGGCAGTCCGGCTGGTCCTCATCCTAGTCTGTATCCGGGCGGTTTGCTACACAAGTTTCCACCGCACCATCCGCACGCGCATCATCCATTGGGGACACCGTATACAACAGCCGAAGACGTGGTGCTGGCATCGGTGGCAGCGCATCAGCTGCATCCAGCGATGAGACCGCTGCGGGCGCTACAACCCGAGGACGATGGCGTCGTCGACGATCCCAAGGTGACTTTGGAGGGCAAGGACCTGTGGGAGAAGTTTCACAAGCTGGGCACGGAGATGGTGATAACGAAAAGTGGAAGGTGAGTTTTAAACTATAAGAAACATTTTTTTTTTTTTTTTCATTTACATTTGCCGTCGGCAAAGCAAGCGCTAACGATTTTAGCCGAAAGTTTAGGCCGCAATTGGGAGAGGAGCGAATTGGCCGTCAGTTGGGAGTTTAAGTGTTCTATTGTAGCGACGGCCGTTGACACAGTTATACCTATGTGGGGCGGCAATTTTCGTACAAATTTTTCATGCTTTGCAGTTGAACCAAGACGTAGGGATCGAAATAATTCATTTTTTATAGGGAAAATGTGATAGCGACTTGCACGATCTACTTGCCAAATTTTGACAGTTAATTTCGAAATCTCTTCGAAAAACTTGTAAAATGTTTGCCACTTATTTACATGAACTGTAGCAACTTGTCATTTCTTGTCATTTATTTAATTTACTCGGTGACAGTTAATTTCGAAATCTCTTCGAAATAATGAAAGTTAGAAGAATCGCATTTTTCCGCGGGGAAAATGTTAATAGTGATAGTTCCATGACCCGTACATTGTCATTTCTTGTTTGCAGTGACAGTTGCATTCGAATATCCGATGTAAAAGTGAAAAAGTTAAAAAAGTCGTTGAGGGAAAGGCGCTAAGGGAACTCGCTTCAGTCGCATTTGTATTTACATTCCGCCGTAGGTACTAATAATAACTTTTAGTCTCAAATTTAAATAAATGGAAGCTCACAATTGTGAAATTTGTATGAAAAATTTAGCCACTGTGAACTAGTAAAATTTAAAGACGAAAATATAAATCTATATTGGTAAGGCGCATTTACATTAAGTAATGAGAGCTCCAAAAGAAATGATCTTCTCTAATTTTTCGAAGTGTCAAAGTTGGTAGACTTTTATTTACGAACTAGTACTATCTTCAGGGACTTAGTCGCATCACAGTATGATTTGTTTCATTTGATTTCAATTAGTGCAGACCTATGTATATTGCTTGAAGAAATCTGTCACCCATTCGAACAACCGCACTTCTTATCATTTTTTCTTCAGTGACAGTTTATTTCGAAAGTTCAACAATAATCGCCGAAAGTTAGAAGCAACTTTATGTACAGACAAAGACATACTTACTATTTCAATTGAGGAGTCCTATCAGAAATCTCCACGACTTGTATTTTATAATTTTTGGTTCTAAAGTGACAGTAAAGTCCGAAAATTCGATATCAGTTTAAAAGTTATAGTTACAGTTACAAGTAAATTATGCGTCAGAAAATAAGTTCAAAGAAGTGCACTTTAAAATATTAAAGTGTCAAACTTAAGTCAACATTTATTTACACATTTGTACGATCCGTTTTACCAACAAGAAGTCATTTGGGACGTGAACAGTTAATTGCTTCGAACTGAGCTGTGTTCTACTCAAATCCAATAAGTGCACTCGACAGTTTTGTTCGAAAATTCGATAATAGCCACCCAAACTTTGAAGAATCACATTTTTCTATAGGAAATTTGTACAAATATTTATTTTCGTTTGTTTTGGCGACCTCTCCATACACTGCGCCGTTCAAATAATTAATTTCATTATCGACTTTAAATTTACGGAAGCTCACAATTGCGAAATTTGTATAAAAAAATATATCCACTGTGAATTACTATAAGTAAGAGTCGAAACTAAAAATGTTTACTGGTAAGGCCCCATGTGAACTAATAAAATTTAAAGTCGAAACTAAAAATGACAGATAAGTTCGAAAAATAAATGATTAAGTGCAGGTGCAGGTGCAGGCAAATTAAAGTAACACAAAGTCTGATTTTCACTATATCATAGCCGTGCATTAGTTTGTTTCATATTATTTGCTTCATATTATTTTTCGAAGTGTTAGAATTGTTGTCAAGCGGTCAGTGAAATATGTTGTCATACCCTTTTGTGCAGAACTTAGCTGTGGAAAAGAAAGTGAATATTCTTATTTAGAGTTAATTCAATAAGACAAACAGAAAATTTGCAACAAACTTCAATTTTTTATTCGAACACTATTCGAAGTAAATAAAAAACGCACAATTTACATAGAAATTCAATAAAATGGGATTCGAATTAATATTTTAACAACCCAACACCGGATTCAATTCAATTTTAAACGAATGTGTGCATGTTCTAGGCATTTTTGATGCCCGAGTGACAAATAACATTTTTCAACGAGCAGTAGGTACATGTGCGAATTAATTGAAATTTTGTCGCGCGATTGCATAATTTTGTTACATATTTAAGACACAACGTATTGAATCGGGGATAAGCGAGAAGGAACGTATATTTTTCGCTTAAATTGGGAGCAGCGCCTGACAATTTCCGCTCTCTATGGACGTTGTCCCTTTGGATGAGTTCTGTCAATTGAGTTGAGTGACAGCTGCCATCGGCTTTTGGCAAATTTACTACAGAGTTAGAGAAATTCGGGCGTTCTTTGGAAATATTTTGATTTTCTTGTAGAAATGGAATTGAGAGACGGCATGAATACATTTTTCTCATGTCAAATATGGCGGATCAACGGAAGTGATTATAATAAATAATGTTTTTTTTTTGCATATGACTGTCATTGGTTTTTTATTTGCAAACAGGTGGATATGTAAAAGAGTTTTATGACGAATTCAATTCGTTGTTGAGGTGGTGTTTCTGGGTGAAGTTTGACAGATTTGTTGACAGTTTGCACTAAATGTCAGTTGAATCCACAGAAGCATGGATTATCCGTGGAAGTAGTAGCCAGTCATATCGATCGTTGATCGCGATATATTCTATTGGGTGCAAAATAAATTTTGACGTCTTCTGTGTGCACCTACGGCAAGCTGTCTTTAAACTCCAATTTAAATCAGTTGCAAAAATAGGACATAATTTATACATCTACGTGTATGTATGCCAACGCCGTCTGTCTTCAATGGCAACGCCGATTTATAAACGGTTGATAGAGCTTTTATAGTTTAGTTGATATGGGAGCAATTAGGAACCACCGATTTATGAATCCTACTGTGCCGATCACGGCTCAAGGAAAGGCGAATCTTGTCATGAATTCCAGCAGATGTGAGAGTCATTTGATAATATTTTACTGGGGCGAGTGTTTGTCTAAGCGGGTAAACAGTGTAGACGATCATTTCCTTCAGATCAAACTGATCACTAAGGTCTTCAGTTTTTTTTTTTTTTTTTTTATATACTTCTCCCGGGAAAGGCGAATCTATAACGCTTCAACAGCGCCCCGAGATGCCTGCAGATGTATGCAGATGTATTCAAGTGGCCATTTTCTAGACAATTTCCTTTCGGTTTTTAATAGGCTTTATTATATTTGCATAGACCGAACTGAACGTCGCTCTTAAACTCTAAACCTCAACAACGAGTTGCTACAGCTCTGACAGAGGTCTCTTGTTTCAACTTGTAGCTGCGTTTCTATCGCCTTTTTGGTTAAAAGCTTAAATTGAAATTGAGAAATTCGGTTTGTAGATCATATAAGTGGAAATTCAACCTTCTGGAAGTATAAGCTACGTTCTGCATTTATTTAGAATACAACCTGTGTAACAATTAAGAAATGTCGCGGAAAACTTGTCATATAAAGTGCCACATTGTTCAAATGTGGCAAATATCATGTTTCATGTAAAAGAAACAGAGAAGAGAGTGTGACAGCTATTCAGGGATTTGTTGATTTTTCAGGCCAAAGTATCAAAGAAAAACTTATTTAAAAGAGATAGGTTGTGCCATCAAAAAGTTCAAATGATGGTAATTTGTAGAAAATTTATTTTTGGAAATACTTTTTCAGGGAAATGGCAACTCAACTGATCTCCCTAAATGTTTCCCTGACTAAGTCGTTGATTTCGAAATGTTAAATGTGCGATAGGTGTACAAAGGTTGTAATATTTAGTTGCATGTACCAGAATTCCCCAAAAAGACAACCTGAAGAACCAACATCCGCCCTAAGCTTGATTTTGTGTGGCTAGCACGGATCTTCAATATTTCTTGACGCCTTTTCAAATCCCGACGGTATTGCCAATTTATTTGTCTTGCCGGGTAAAAATGGACACAGCATCTTTCCGCGAGCAAGACGTCGGGTGGACATAATTTTGTTTGCCCAAAGTATTAAGATCGAATATTGGAAATTTGGAAGTCCCAGTAGAAAACTGTCAAGTGCTGCAGGCTCTCAATAATGGTGTCATAAAGTCGTTATACTGAGACATAAAATTTTATCTAGTAGACCCCTCTCGGTTGTTTAATTAACAAAAAATAAAAATAAAAAAATAACGAATTGGAGTTGGCCCGGAGTAGGAAATGCACCGCTTTTTAATTTACAAGCAACGCTTCGAAATAAAGCAACATTTTTGAATACTGCTTATTTATTTCCAAAGCGGATGTGCAGCCGAAATGTGAATTATGCTCAAACCGCTTCTGCAGTACCATTTTATCGAGTAAACCTCTCGGTTGGCCTGGAATATCTCGAAATATTACAAATTCCTTAAAATTGTTAATTCAGTTCCAAAGAGTGAGTGCTGCCGAAGTAGTGCGAATTTTACTCAACCCGCTTTTATTGTACCATTTTAGTTCTGTAGTAATAGAAAAAAAAAAATAACGAGTTGGTCCGAAGTAGGAAATACACTGCTTTACACTTCAACAACTTTTCCAAAAATTGAAAATTTCTCAAAGTTGATAATTTGTTTTAAACCTGCAAATTTAAAAACTAGTCTTGCTACTTAAACCAGTCCTGCTGTACGCTAATTCGTGAGACTGTCGTGCTTGTTGATAGCATACGTCCAATGGACCCAAATGTATCAACTTCAGTGTATGACTGTTAGTTTACGGCCGACGGCGGCATAGTTGGCAAATATTTTTTTCGTCAAAAATTAAGATGGCCAGAACCTGCAAAAGGGGTAATCTAAGCGGTTTTGGCAGGCACTACGCCACAAAAGCCGTTCGACAATCGATCGTTTGTTATTAAAAACGTTCTATTTAAACGACGATTTGAAGGTGTTCCGACTTATACGTTCGGTTCACGACTGTATTCTTTTACAAGCGGTTGTTGAACGACTTTCCATATGGGGTCACAATAATGACCTTCATCTCAATGTCTCTAAATGTCAAAGTTTTTCTTTTTATCGTAACCTCTCTCCAATTCAGTTTACGTACGTAATCGGAAATACCCCTCTGTCCATTATTTCATCGGAAAAGATCTTGGAGTAATTTTTGACGTAAAACTTAGCTTTGCAAACACATTGAGTCTTTGGTTGCGAAAAGTAGTCTAGTGCTAGGTTTTACATTGCGGAATTAGAAAGACTTTCAAGATCCACATACCCTTAACTGTTTATTTTTGCATTTGTCCGATCTCATCTTGAGTACTGCAGTATAGTATGGAACCTATTTTATGAAGCGCATTCTATTAGAATAGAAAAAATCCAAAAGCGTCTTACTAGAGTAGCCGTTCGTAGACTGCGATGGAATATTGAAATGCCATCTTACGAGACGAGGTGCAAATTATTTGGTATCTTACCTCTTTTTAAACGTAGGCAATATTTTTCAATTATGTTTATTCGTGACTTGATAAATGGTCATATCGATTGCCATTCCCTATTATCATTAATTGGATTTCTAGATGCCTTAGGGAATCCAAATAAATATTGTAGTATACCTATTCGATTTTCATCTTACTAGGGATTCATTTATGATTAAATTAATTCTGTTGTTAGGCTTTGGTATTCGTTTTTAAGTATATTTCTAGCGAGAGTAGTAAATGTACTCATTTGATTGAAAATAAATAACGGGTGTCCGCCGGGAAGGTATACTACTTTGTTTTGCCGCCATTTTGGTAAACATTAGTCTTGACAGTTCATATTTGGCAGTCGTGAAGTAGACACGTGGCAAATCTATTATGGAAAAATATTCGATAAACCAACGTGTTTTAATCGTTAAAACATTTGATCAAAATCAATCATCGATTACTGTGACGATGAGAAAGTTAGTTTTGGGAGAAACAACGTGCCAACAAAGCGCACTAGTGAACTAAAGTGAATGATTTCGAAGAAAGAGGGTCGTAGCTGATAGGCCCAAGCATGGACATGGAAGTTACAGTCTGGTGTGCAATTAGGTCTGGAGGAATCATTGGGCCTTACTTCTTTGAAAATGAGAACGGCGTAACGGTAACTGAGAAAGGGGAGCGATATCGTGATATGATTGAAAACTTTTTAACGCCATAACTTCATGATTTGGGCTTGATTAACATGTGGTATCAACAAGACGGTGCCACATCGCATACAGCCAGGATTACAATGGAATTACTGCGAGACTTCTTTCCATAACAAGTTATTTCAAGAAATGGTGATGTTGATCGGCCTCCACGGTTGCCTGATTTGACTGCTCCGGACTTCTTTTTGTGGGGATATCTGAAAAGCAAGGTTTATGCAAACAAACCAGAAACGCTTGAGCAACTCAAACAAAATATTCGGGATGAAATTAATGAAATACCGCTTGAAATGTGTGAGAATGTAATGGAAAATGTGCTCAAAAGGGCTCGCATTTGTGTGACTAACAGAGGCGGACATTTAACTGATATTGTATCCCATACATAATTGCCGACACTAA
Organism: Cheilosia urbana; assembly: GCA_946477585.1. Taxonomy (NCBI): domain Eukaryota; kingdom Metazoa; phylum Arthropoda; class Insecta; order Diptera; family Syrphidae; genus Cheilosia; species Cheilosia urbana. The sequence goes on along the minus strand of OX297854.1, from coordinate 89,356,798 downwards.
ATAAAACATTTATCAATATAAGATCCATTCTCTTTCATTTAATCAAAAATTATAAACAAACGATATAGTATACCTTCCCGGCGGACACCCTGTAAATAGAAAAACGGTGCGAACGAAAAATCATGAAATTGGATTTTCTGGCGTTAAAGTGGTCGCCGTACCTACTGTTCAAGTCTGTTGGTCATTACGACCATGTGATCAACATTAAGCAAAGCTTTACAAACATTTTTCAAATCCAACTGATTTAATTCAAAAAAGAAAAAAAAGAGCGAAAGCGACAAGTTCCGCTCCGAAGCCATTTAAGAAGATACAAAAATTAGAAGACGCCTTAATGGGCAACCTTGTTGCACTCCCTTTTTTATAAGGGGATTGATTGTGGCACATTTTGCTTTTGCATAGAAATAAGCTTCTGTTGTCAGTGAAAAACGTCCCGAAGATACTTGGCCGGAAAACTGTGTTAGGTTAGGTAAATGGGTGCTCTTGTGGCGGTTACCACAACTTCACTTAGAACATCAGTTGAGTCCATTGTGTGCAATGTGTCAAAACTGTGTTACAACAGTAGAATATTCCTCTGAGACTACACAGTTCGCCCAGTGTTAGAAATAATGCCTCTTTGGTGACCTGGCTTATATACCCAACCCATTGGAAAACCAATTACACAGATCAGTGCATGCATCTCTGCACAATCCTCCAAAAAAAAAAAAAGTCAACCGAATATGTTCCTTTTAAGACATTGAAAGTGGTTCTTACCTATTTGCCTTCCCATTTTTTTATATACGATTTTCGCGAACAACGATGGCCCTTTACAATAACTATCCTCATTTGAGTTTCCTGTCTTAAAAATCTGAAAGATGCTATTTCTTCAAGCTCTCTGAAGCATTAGCAAGTGTCTGTTGCCTTTTCTATGAAATCTTGCATCGCATTTTTTTTTAATTCTTATGAAATACGATCTTTGTCTGGGACACCTTGCAGAATGACGTGAAGTCCAAATGATGCTACACCGCCAAAGGCGGGATCAGCTTGTCGACAAATGTTAGCTTCGACTGTGATACTCTTTGCAAAGAGACAGCCGTTTAGCACTTGCCAGCATTGTAGATAGTAGAGAGATTTAAGCCTTTTAGCTCTTCGCTTTTGTGAGAAGGTAAATATTTTAGCATTCAATTCAACCTCTATCCCTTTTGATTTATAGGTCCCAATGCGAGCAGTGAGAGTGTCAGAAACTCGCTCCACCGCGTTGTTGATTCTAATCATCATGTTTCTTAACCACCAAGATTCTGATGTAAGAAAACGCCTACATGGGTAAAAGTATCACACTGGACCTGTTTGAAAAAACACCAAAGTGCTCTTAAAAAGTTGACCGCCACCATCTTCTTTCGAAATAAATGGCAGCCAGATATGTTAATTAAATCATAAAATCAGTCAACAATGTTCATTGACATTAGCATAACGAACTTCCTTATCTTCAGTGAGAAAAAAGTCAACGCTGTCGTGAAGACTCATTTTGCAACTAAAAGGACTCCTTTTGCACTAAGCAGTACTCATTTTGCATCAAACAGTGGCAATGTCGTCTTTGCTGAAGTTCAATAGGACTTTCCTTGCTTCATAAACCTGATGGGCTAGTTCCTCGTCCCTGAATCTTAAGCATTCTTAGTTCAGTTATTTTCCCTTACACCACTCAGTGGTGGTTTTAAAAAATATTGATGATCGTAACACTAAAGTGAAAGGAAATGGCTAGTGCGCTGGACTAGGACTAGCACTGGATTGGGACCAAGAGGTCTCCTGTTCAATATCCACAAAAGTATTAATGTTACATCTAAAGCTGTTCAAATTCGGCCAACAGTTGAAGGTCCCTTCCATTTGTCAAAACAAAAGACCAAAAGAAAAACGGAAATTTCCATTTCTATTAGCATAATGAGCCTAGCTAACTATGGCAACAAGGAAAAACAGCATAAGTTGACTTATGTCAAAAAACGATCGGACGCACCGTAGAACGCAGTCTGTTTCTAAGTTTTAAATATTTTGTTCATTCAAATAGATATCTATTACGGTTGCTATGTTATAAGCCAGAAACAAACACGCATAAGTCGTAAGTCTTCCCACATTAAAGTCAAACCTATACGCTCCTGAAAAGTAGCTTCAAATTATATAGCTGTTTTTCCTTGTTGCCACAGAATAATCATTTTGAACCTTCACTCTAAATATTTTATAGGTCACAATATGCAATTTGGTATGGAAAATTTCGCTACTGTGAGTTCGAAAAATTTAGCCTGGTGACTAAAAATGATTATTAGTATCGCGGGGTCAGTGGCGTAGCAAGGGGGGCACAGGCCCCGGGCGGAACTTTGCTAGGGGCGGCAATTTGAGCAGTTCGTTTTTTTTTTTTTTTAATAAATAATGTATAATGTATTTATTGATATCATTTTGGCAAGTTCTGGTTAGAGAGCTATAAGCGCCTACTGTACTATTTTATAAGCTCTTATAGTTTACAAGTTGTTTGAGTACGAGGACAGGCGTAGTAGGAGTTTCTGTTTTTTTGATTGCAAGTAGTGTTGGTGATAGATCGATATCCTTAAATATATAAGTATATGAGTATATCTAAAAATTCAGAGATTTGTTCTTGAATTTGCATTAGACGTTATAAACTGAATATCCCGATGGACGTCTGTGGGGGTGTAAACGAAGTGGGATTTTCTGAGTGTGTAACGATCCAAGTGGTTGGAATTATTTTAAGATGCATATTCAAAATGGTTAAAAAAAAAAAGAAGAAAAAGTGGGCAATATTTGCAAAACATAAGTTTTGCATAGCTTGCATTTTTAATGGAAGTGCGGAGTTTTAAAAAAGTATATGAACACAGATCGGCTTTTGGGTAGTAATTTTTTAGAAATAATTAAAAAAAATTGTTTAGTCGAATTTTTTGAGAAAAACTAAGTAAGGGATCTTAATTTTAAAATACCTATATTATCTTTAATATGTATTTTGATCAAAATCGTTAGAGAGGTTTAAATTAAATTAAATTACACAGAAAAAACCGTACCAAATTTTGCAATGTTGTTTGAATAATACTATTGCTGAAAACTGACTAGGTACTTATAAGTTATTGTTCGGGATGTAAGCATTACTTGGTTTTTAGGGTTTTATCGAATTTAAAATTGGGATTTTCCAGATATAATAAAATAAATAAATAGTTGGCGCAACAGGTCGGAGGGACCCTAGGCCTAGCTTCTCACAACCATTCGTTTAGTGTGAGTTTTTTTCATTTTAGGAAAGAATGGAAGGGATCTTCAATTTAATGCCGATTCCAAACGGCTAATTGCAAAGCTCTTTTTTTTTGTTAGACGTTCGCAAGAAGTGGCACAGTGAAAAAAACCCTAAGTTGGAATTCGGGTTTTTTGCGGGATTCAAACCTGGACCCCTAGCTTAGTAGTCCAACACACTAACCACTAACTAGAAATAGTAAAACGTCGAAACGATTTTTCGTTGAAAAATTACTTGACAACAACACCAACAAATTGCCAAATGATTTTTGCGAAATGATCAAAAATCATTTCAAAAAAATACGAAAGATAAAAACGCCAATTAATAATCGCGCAATGATTGAAAAATTTAAGGAATAAAAAACCGAATTTAAAATTCAGGGTTGCAAAATAAAGGAAATATTTAACGACTAAAGGCAAACAAAGAAAAAATAGTGCGTGGAGTCCCTCCGCGCGGAAGAAGTGAAACTTCGTAATGTGGAAATGAAAATAGGAAGGGGTAGAAATTGATTTTTAGTAAAATCATATTGTTTCTTTAAGCCTAGTATCCTGCTCGCGCTAAATTTTAGCGCCCCTAGTCTCCACTTCGTTTCTGCACACCAAAGATAAATGGTCGCTAAATTATTATTAAACATGATATAGATGGGACAAAACCCATATGCTTATGAACCATGAGTACCATGACAGATATCAGTAAACGTAAGTTTAATAGAATTTTCGAATTTCAAACTCGAAAGACGTAAGAAACCTAGAAATTATAAGAAGAAGTTCGACATGTGTCCTCAAACTTTCCACAATCTTCTAACCATAGTGGAACACTTGTTATTACCCAAAAGACGACGCCAAATGACAGCATAAGCCCCCCTGAAAATCGATTCGCTTTATTTATATTTATATGTATCTCAGTTTTGACTCTGTTGTTTGGCTTTGCGTTTTCTTTTATTTACCACGCAAACATTGTCTGCGTTTTCGGCCAAAAAAAAAAAAAAAAAAAATCATTGCAAACACAACACAAACACTTTCCTCCGTTTTTTTATGTCAAAATTTATCTTCGATTTAATGCACCGGACATTTATTTCGCGAGCTAAATGAGTGGAGACTTTTCATCGGCCCATCTATATGAAGTTAAGGATTTAGCGTGCGAACGGGATACTGATGCTTTGCTAAACTGCCTCGCTTAATTTTATCTTTGTAGACATTTTTGTATGGGAGATAAAGTTTAGCGCGAGCAGGATACTAGGCTTTAAGACAAACTTTTAACATTGCTTACAATTCAAATTGATCGCATCTTTTAATTATCATTTTCGAGTGGAGAAATATCCAAATCCAAAGTAAGATACGATATGTTGGAAGTCGCATTAGAAGTTTCACTTCAAAAATACTACCCTATTAAATTATAGGTATGTGTATCAAATCAAACTAAAACAAGTAAATGAAATAATGAGGACGCTACTCGTTGCTAACGTTCGCGCTGGCCTGTAACAGGTATACTACGCGCATGCGTTCGAGTGCCACGCATTCACTCTCGCTCTGTCTCCTTCTATTCCCCCTCCCCAGGAGCGTTGAACGTTTAACGCAACCTTGTTGGAAGTCGTATTAGAAGTTTCACTTCAATAAGACATTAATTGTTAATTTAGTCATTATTTTTGGAAATAAATCTTCACCACAGAATATTCTTCTACCAGCATTTGGTGCCAATAAACTCACTCACCATTGCATACTCTGAAGCGTGAGCGGTACCCTCACACCTTTGAGTATGCAATGCTTATAGTAGCATTAAGCATTTAAGAAGTTTCACTTCAATAAATCAAACAACATAATTCACCTATATCGTCTTTACTTCTTGAATTCTTCAACTCTTTACTGTAGGTATCAACGTTTAAACCATTAAAACAAAAACCTTGAACTCAATTTCAATATACACCACCATAAGTCCATCAGCGCACGTCAACAGCCATCTGCGCATTTCCTCAGAAACACATTGTGGTTGTTGATTATACACATTCACCTCGCATACTTCTCTTTCGTTTCACTTTTTTTTTTGGAGAAAACACCCCTCATTTTTTTTTTGTTTCATATGAACGTGCTTGTGCTGTGCAATGTGCGCCACCCTCACCCTCGCTCACACCTTTGAGTATCCAATTATTAGCGTTAAACTTTTAACGCGACCTTGAGTTGGAAGTCGCATAAGAAGTTTCACTTCAAAAACCGAATGATTTTTGCAAAATAATGGTAACCCTACGATAATATAGACAAAAACTGAACCCTCTATTCAGGTAGAAATGACCATATTACCATAGAAAAAAATTGTTGTTTTCGAGATATTTCGAAATTTCAAAAGGAATTTCGATTCCAGAAATTTTACCAAGTTTACAAAGGTATTTTTTTTAGTGTGTGAAAAAATTATGGGGGCGGCATAAATTGGGTCTGCCCGGTTGGCTCCAACCCACGCTACGCCACTGCGCGGAGTATTAAAACGAGTGAATGCGTAAATGCAATAAATACTTATACTAAAAAATTCGTACAAAGACGTTCGATGGGCTGTTTTGTTTTGTTTTGTTTCCATAATATGAACAATTCATTCGTTACAATTTGTTCGTAACGAAAATAACACGTTTTTATTATCTTTTTTTTAATAATTTACGTTTCACTGAGATTTCTGATTTTGTTTCCCCTTTTTTTAAGCTTGTCCCTTCCCTTTTTTGGGATCACTACAGCAATGTTTTAACAGAGCTCCAAAGCTGATTCCCATTCATCCTTATTCGAGTACAAAGCCACCTCCGTCTCAGTTAAAGAGTTCCGCAATCAAACAATTATTTTTCGAATTTCTTTTGTATGTACGAGTGCACAATGGACGTCCAGTTAACGAATGATCTAATGTTTCATCTCATTCAGTATATAAAGCGCATTCGTTATATCGATCGACTTTTTATACTATTTTTAATAAAGTGCACGACTGGGTCGAACAAAACTTTCTCGTTCATTAAAAGTTTTGTTTGTTGTTTTCTTATTTTAGTAGCTAGGTAGGTAAAGATATGAGAAGCAATGAAAGGTAAAAGAAAGGGTTCATGGAATATAGAAAAGGTAGGTTTGTTACATAAAATTCACTTTTAGAGTTTAAAATTTGAAGCTCTACAAACAGACAAATGTCTCAAGTTCTTGTTAGAGAGTTATATGGGCCTAATGTACTATCTTATAGCTTTTACACTTTACAAGTTTTTGAGTACGAGAACAATAGTGTAGGTAGTAGGAGTTTCTGATTTTTGCTCTGTTTGGGAATGATTTTCTTCTTGACTGGAATAGATTAATGACGCTGGTTTAAGTTGTCAATGATTGAAAGTATTGTTCGAAAGATCAAAATCTTTACTTATAAATATAATATATACTTCTTATATGTAGGTATACGCACGAATTCAGAAATGTTTTGAATTGCATTAGCAGTTATAAACTGAATAAATGAAGTGGGATATTCTGATTGTGTAAACTCCAAGTGGTTGCAATTATTTTGAGGTGCATTTATTCAAAATGGTTGAAAAAAAGTAGAAGTGGGTAATCCTTACTATAATAAAACTGTAGCTTTTTTTCCGGCTGTAATCTGTGAGACGAGAATAGATTCAAAAAGTACTGCACGAATTTGATTTCGGTTTACACAGTTGCATAGGAAATTGTTCAGATTTGAACATAGGATATGTTTTACCATTATTCGCTGTCCGGAAGTGGAAATCTAAGCTGATATTTAAGAAAAGTTGTAATTCTCGGATGCCTTCTAGCTCCTAGCTTCGGAATCACTCATCCAAATGAAATGGGATTTTTTTTAATACAAAGTTCAATAATGTACAAAGATTTTAAGATATAAATCATCTTTGTACGTTATCCTGAAGTCGAACAATAAGCAATAAACTATAAATTTAATACAATTGAAAAAATCAAAATGTTCGATTGAAGCTAGATCGTTGGATTTTTCCAGCGTTGAGTGGAGGAAATTTTGTGTGTGTGTGCGGCAAAACCTGTTTCTCTCTCTATACATTTTCTGCCGTGTGCTTCTCTTTTTTTATGCAACTTTTGGGTTTTGTGTTGTTTTTTTTTTTTTTTGCTCACGTTCTTAAATTATTAGTGAATAATGACAATGAGTAGTAGAGCGAATGTGGTGCATGGGATTGAGGGAGATAGCTATGTAATTGAGATTGAGGGAGTCACACTCAGTTGTTAATTGTGATTGTGATTTCTAAAATGCGCTATAGTGATTCTGATCTTATTAGTGATACTGATTCACGTCCATGCTAAAACCTGTTTGTGCATTTGCAGTTTTTTTTGCTTCATGTTTTTTTTTTTCTCTTTTTTTAATTTGAACTTGAGGATGTTTGTGTTTGAGTAGTAAGTGAGCGAGTTGTTATGGGATTGAGATGGGGAATAAAATGTAACAAGTAACAACTTACAAGTGGAATGTAAATGAGATTGAGAGGGAATAATAGAAGTTAGCCTACCAAAGTATTTGTTTGGATTGTTTTACTGGCAGTTTTTCTTCTCTTTTTTCGGGTAAGCTACTTTTTGTATAGCGCTAATTATTTTGTTTTAAATTTGAGAAGTGGAACTCTGGCGAAGCAAGGCGAGCACGGGTCAGCTAGTATTTTCTAAAAATAAGTTTGTTAATGGTTGTTACAAATTGAACTTTAAACTGCGGTATTGAGAAATAATTAAAAAACGTAGTAGATACGGGATCTTAATTAGAATTAGAATAATTATATATTATTATTTAATATGTATTTTGATCAAAATCATTAGAGCAATTTTTGTAAAATTTGGCAGACAAAACAGTACCAAATATTGCAATATTTAGTTTGAAAATTACAATTTGTTAACTAAGAGTATATAGCTGAAAACCGATTATAAGCTATTGTTCGGGATATAAGTATTACTTGGTTTTTAAAGTTTTATCGAAGTCAATAATGGGGTTTTCGAGATATGATCAGTTTTTAAATTAGCGTTTTCGGTGATTCGAATTGAAAATTAAGGACACAATAATTTTGAAAATATCAATCGATTTTTTAGCCAAAAACTAGGTATGCAGTCATGGTAAACCCATCTACTTAAGCTCAAATATCAATGAATTCGTTAGAGCCGTTTTTGAACAAATCAAACTGGTACGAACATTTTATATTGGGGACGTACCATTAATTTTGAGGATGTTACCTTGCAAAAAAAAAAAAAAAAGCGGTTCCGAATTGTAAGCCCGAAAACTCCAAATCTGAAGTTTGAACGAAATCTGGACCACCGTTTAGGCTGTAGGTCTCTGGAAGGACGGACAGACAGACCGGACAGAATTTTGCGACCCACTTTTTTGAGTACCTCTATCATCGTAATGTCAGAATTGATTTACATCTCGAGTTCAAAATTTTTTACGAAAACAATATCTTTCTCTTACTACGTAACGGAGAAAGTTAACCCTTTGTATCACCATTTTGCAGAAATGCAACATATGTACTGCAAAAGTATTTGTCAAAATAATAGATATCATTTAAGTGAGTGATTTAAGAATTGTCGCATATCTACTACTCTTCTTACCATGAAATTTATACTGATGATTGACAAAAAAGGCTTTTATGGGGGAGAGTTTTCCCCATTTGTCAGTTTAGTCCATTCAGATAACAATCATGTGAGGAATGTAACTTTGGAATTTTTTTTATATAATTAAAAATAGTGTTTGTGGTATAAATAATACTTGCTTTAGAAATTTTTATCTGGAGCAAAATGAAGCCTCTATAACGCAATGTTGCAGATAAGCAACAAATCTTTTTTATAAATAAAATATAAAATATCAACATTATTTTGTTTTCATTTATAAGATTATATAATACCAAAGAAAGCTTTTTTTTTTTGTTACTGAAGGTGAAAATCTCGAAAGACACAGTGGGGTTAGAAACCCAGAGTAGTGTGGGACTCTAACCGCACTAAAAACACCTCCTTAATCATGACCAATCAAAGAAAGATCGATAAATGATTTTAGTTTCAACTTTCAGTTGTGTTTGAGAATGTATTACAATTTGAATACGGGTTCTCATTATTTAGATTATAAGGTCGTGAGGTTTAATTCTTCTCAATCTACGAATATTGTATCGTACATTTAAGACGTCCTCTATTTCAGGATTAATATGCATCTGCAGACGCTCATTGTGACGAATTGCGTACTTTTTAATTACCTCCGTTACAAGATCAGTCTGCAAATCACGATGCAAGTCATTACTTCTAATATACCATGGGGCATTTACTATTCCCCGAAGGACTTTGTTTTGGAATGTCTGTATTATTTTTACATTTGTCTTCCTTGTACAACCCCATAATTGGACACCATATGTCCAAACAGGCTTCAGTATCTGGTTATATAATAAAATTTTATTCTCAATGGACATTTCCGAGTTATGTCCTAGCAACCAATAAAGTTTTCTATATCTAATATTTAACTCTTCTACTTTCTTTTTCACATGTTCCTTCCATTTCAGCTTAGCATCTAGATTCATACCCAGATACTTAGCTGTGTTAGAATAAGGAACTACTTGGTTATTAATAACCACCGGAACATTTATAATTGTTTTATTTGTAAAATTGATATGAGTGGACTTTGACTCACTGAGTCTAATTCTCCATCGTTGTGCCCAATCAAATATTTCGTTAACTGAATTTTGCAGCTTTTCTGTTGATTTAGTCACGCATCTATCAGTTGATAGAAGAGCAGTGTCGTCTGCGAATGTGGCTATCATCGTGTCGTTTCTATGTGGTATATCACTAGTATACAATAAGTAAAGGGTTGGTCCCAGAACACTTCCCTGTGGAACTCCTGCTTGTATTTCTTTAAGTTCAGAATACACTGAACCATAACGAACTCTAAAGAATCTATTTGAAATATAAGATTTAAGTATCTCATAGTATTATCTAGGTAGATCCCTATGAAGTTTATACTCTAAGCCCTTATGCCAGTCCTTATCAAAAGCCTGAGCAACGTCTAAGAACAATGCAGAGCAAACTTGTTTTTCTTCTAATGATTTTTCTATAATATTTGTTATACGATGTACCTGGTCTATTGTCGAGTGCTTATTTCTAAACCCGAACTGATGGGTGGGAATAAGCCTTCTCTGCTCTATGATTTTATCTAGTCTTTTAAGAAGCAGTTTCTCAAAAATTTTGGATAGTACAGGTAAAAGTGAAATTGGCCTGTAAGAGGTGACTTCTGATGGAGGTTTACCTTGTTTATGTATAACTATAATTTCTGCTATCTTCCAGTGATGTGGAACATATCTTAGCTTAAAACAAGCATTAATTAAAAGCTTAAGTTTTTCCAATGCTATGAAGGGTAGCTCCTTCAGGATTTGGGCAGTTATTAGATCATAACCTGGTGATTTTCTATTAGAGAGCTTATGAATACATGTGCGGATCTCTTTTAGCGAAACGTAAGTGATTACGTCCTCATCAATTCTATCAGAGAATTCAAGGCATTCGCCTGCCACGCTAGGTGGATAAGGTTTAAAAACATTTGTCAAATGTTCTGAAAAAAGTTTGACCTTTTGTTTTGGGTCGCCGATCCATTTCTCATCAGATGTTCGTAACGGGGGATCTTGCGTTTGAGGTCTTTTTAAATATTTGGCAGCCTTCCAAAGGACTGGTCTGTGACTTTGTCAGCAGTTAAGTTGGAAAGGTATTTACATAGTTAGAGATCTGTTTTTAAATTCAATAATACTCTTTTTAAGTTTAAAGAAAGCTGAAAATTATTAGGTTTAAAAAGGTTTTATTTGATTTAAAATTGAATAGATGATGGTCCTGCCCTTTAAATATTTTAGGGTTCTTAAACCAACTTATGTATATGTACATCCTTATACTGGATAGCAAATCGTCGGCACCATTCGCTATACGGAGCCACTGAAAAACTGAAAAACGTCGAAAATTCGCTATATCGGTCATTCGTTATAATGGACGTCCACTGTATATATGTTTTTTATTTAGTATTTATTAGTAAACTAACTATATGATATTTAAATCTAAACCGAATAATTTAAAGTAGTAACAAATTTTTGTTGCGCTATAATGATGAGTATTTGCAGTACTACAAGACCCATTAAAAGACTGCTGCCAAATCTGTGCGCAACTGCCCAATTTAGTTGCACAAATCGTATCCACACAAAAAAAAAAAAAAAAAAAACGTGCCGTCCCAAATATTCGCAATCACTTTCGATAAATCATATTATTTCATCTACCCTATCCATCACTCCGCCGTCAGTATAATTACAGACCCAACTGTCATTCAACAGTGGAGCCAAATATGCGATTTCCCACTGCCGCAAAAAAAAAAAAAAAAAAAAAAAACACACACAAAAACACAGTATCAACGTCTCGTAACACATTCTTCTTTGTGGTTACACAGGAGTCGAGTTGTCAGTGTTATCTTCTATTAATTATCACCATCGGCGTTGATCTCCATATGGCGGCCCAAAGGCAGTTAAACATCACTACTTTACGAGTACAATACAATGCGCAGCTATTAACATATAAAAGAAGAAAACAACAGCACAACAAAAACGAGTACAACGAAATAAAAGGGAAGATAATTACTTTTGCTGTGAAGCACAGAGACTCAATTAATTGACGTTGTCACAAATATAGTAATAGGTAGTAGTTGTGTGTGTGTGTGTTTGCGAAATAAAAAGCATATATTCCTGCCCTCAAAATGGAGTCATTTGCGAGCGAGCGCAGCGAAATAAATAATTTACCGAAGAAGAGAAAACAAGTTTTAAACAAATTAAATAAAAATTAACAAAAATACCACACAATCAACAAAATATGTATATAAATATTTAACTCGGCAAAGAGAGACTGTGTCTTTTTTTTTTTTTGTTTTTTTTTTTGTTTTTGGCAAAGATCCAGCGAGATAAGGATGCAAAAATAAACTCACACAGATATGCTGCTTAATTTGTTGGTTTCCAAACACGGACTGTTTACCTCGGCTTATAGCGTTAAGCAATTTATTTATAGGTACATACCTTCTGATGGTGGGTAGCTAGTGCCGTTTCTTGTTTCTTGCTGTTTTTTTTTTTTTTTTTTTTTTTTTCTGTTTTTTGAATCAGTGGCAAAATTCAATTTGTTTACGTGAAACAATTGTATAAATATTTGAACTCTGATAGGTATAGGGTCTAGGGGGAGGAGGAGTCGAAGGCGAAGCATTTTGCGTATTGGAATGGATGGCGAGCGACATTCTTCCTGGGCGCCGAAGGAAGAAGCTCAAACTACACGAACAAGTATAAATGTACTGCCACTCGGGATGAGTTTTGGGTGTCAACGATAATGTCAGATTGGACGTTAGAGCTTAGAATAAGGCGCTGCGATAACGTCTCCCAGTTCGTTGGTGGTGATAACGGAAAAGAAAAGTTATGGTAGGCAAATATTTAACACGATTCGTTTAGACGGACGTTGCTGTGTTTTTCAAGGTTTTTGTAGATAGTTTAATCGGGAATAATAATTGCATTCCAACATTTATAGAGCGCAACATTCGAACGATCATCGATAGCCAACCTTTTGGTTTTGTATTTGTTGCTTTCAAGCTACTGCAGCCTTTGCATTTGAGGAACGGACACCAAACGGAGATCGATTGATAATTTTTGCATTAACATTGTCCTTCCAAGGACACGAAAAAAAAAACCGAACACCAACCTTAAGTTTGGTCCAACTTGTTTGAATGAAAGTAAAATACGAAAACGAAAACTTCAGTTTTCAATCTTTATTCCTCTAAAGCAAACTTAACCCTCTGCAGTCGAGGAGTACATTCTCAGTTCTCAGAAAGAGACCGATATTAAATTTTTAAGTGTAGGCGCAGTGGCTTAGTGGTTAGTGTGTTGGATTACAATTGTTAAGAGTGCTCGCTAAGAGCTAGTAAGCTAGAATAAGACAAATGTTAGTTATAAATTAGATTTAATCGTTTTTGTCTAGTATGTAAGTTAAAGAAAGAGCTAAAGAAAAATGAAGAATGACGAGGGGTCCCAGTTTCGAATCCCGCAAAAACCCGAATTCCAACTTAACGTGTTTTTCCACTGCGCCACCTCTCGTGAACTGTCTTGAAAGAGCTTCTCAATTAGCCATTTGGAATTCGCATGGAATTGTAGATCCTTTCCATTCGTCCCAAAAATGAAAAACTCGCACAAAACGATTTGTTTAACCTGAACTAACTTTTAACTGAACCTGAATTGAATCTGACTTTAGTCAGAGTTAGCCCCAAACCAAGCGGCCTAAATTCAGTCCAACATTAACCCTATTAAACCTGAATTAAGCCCGAATTAAGTCCGAATTCGACTGAAATCCACTATCAGAAGCTGCGGATCCACTAAATACGAAATCCGGTTGAGTGTTAATTAAACTAGGGCTAAACCAGGCTTAAACGTAATTGAAGTCTGACTCAAACAATCAAACTCCACTTAAACCTGAATTAAGTCCGAATTCGACTGAATTCCACTATCAGAAGCTGCGGATCCACCAAATACGAAATCCGGTTAAGTGTTAATTAAACTAGGGCTAAACCAGGCTCGAACATAATTGAAGTCTGACCTAAACCTGAATTAAACCCGAATTAAGTCCGAATTCGACTGAAACCCACCAGCAGAAGCTGCGGATCCACTAAATACGAAATCCGGTTAAGTGTTAATTAAACTAGAGCTAAACCAGGCTCGAACATAATTGAAGTCTGCCTTAGACCTGAATTAAACCCGAATTAAGTCCAAATTCGACTGAAAGCCACTATCAGAAGCTGCGGATCCACTAAATATGAAATAAACCCCGGTTAAGTGCTCGTTAACCTAGGGCTAAACGAGGCTTAAACATAATTAAAGTCTAACTTAAACAATTAATTAGGATATACCTTTCAGTAAGGCATGAACTAAGCTTAAATTAAGTCCGATTTCGGTCGGAATTAAACGTTTGAATCGCCCAGAAGTTGCGCAACCGTACCGAAAGAAATAACCCATCACTTTAACATGAGCTAAACTGGAACCGAACCGATTTGAATCCGACTTTAGTCAGAGTTAGCCCTAAACCAAGCGGCCTGAATTAAGTCCAAAATAAACCCCACTTAAACCGGTTAAGAGTTCATTAAACTAGGGCTAAACTAGGCTTAGACATAACTGAAGTCTGACTTAAGCAATTAAACTCCATTTAAACCTGAATTAAGCCCGAATTGAATCCCAATTCGATTGAAACCCACCAGCACAAGCTGCGGATCCACTAAATACAAAATAAACCCGGTTAAGTGTTGATTAAACTCAAACATAATTGAAGTCTGACTTAAACAATTAAACTCCACTTAAACCTGAATTAAGTCCAAATCCGACTAAAACCCACTATCAGAAGCTGCGGATCCACTAAATACGAAATCCGGTTAAGTGTTAAATAAACTAGGGTTAGACCAGGCTCGAACATAATTGAAGTCTGACTTAAACCTGAATTAAACCCGAATTAAGTCCGAATTCGACTGAAAGCCACTGTCAGAAGCTTGGGATCCACTAAATACGACATAAACCCCGGTTAAGTGTTTGTTAACCTAGCCCTAGGGTATTAAAGTCTAAAATTAAACAAATAATTAGGATATACCTATCAGTAAGGCATGAACTAAGCTTAAGTTAAGCCCGATTTCGGTCGGAATTAAACGTGATTCAAGCCCCAGAAGTTGCGCCAACCGTACCGAAAGAAATAACCCATTACTTTAACATGAGCTTAACTTGAACAGAACCGAATTGAATCCGACTTTAGTAAAGAGTTTGCCCTTAACCAAGCGGCCTGAATTAAGTCCAAAATAAACCCCACTTAAACCGGTTAAGAGTTCATTAAACTAGGGCTAAACTAGGCTTAAACATAACTGAAGTCTGACTTAAACAATTAAACTCCAGTTAAACCTGAATTAAGCCCGAATTGAATCCCAATTCGATTGAAACCCACCAGCAGAAGCTGCGGATCCACTAAATACAAAATAAACCCGGTTAAGTGTTGATTAAACTTGGGCTAAGCCAGGCTTAAACATAATTGAAGTCTGACTTAAACAATTAAACTCCACTTAAACCTGAATTAAGTCCAAATCCGACTAAAACCCACTATCAGAAGCTGCGGATCCACTAAATACGAAATCCGGTTAAGTGTTAAATAAACTAGGGTTAAACCAGGCTCGAACATAATTGAAGTCTGACTTAAACCTGAATTAAACCCGAATTAAGTCCGAATTCGACTGAAAGCCACTGTCAGAAGCTTGGGATCCACTAAATACGACATAAACCCCGGTTAAGTGTTTGTTAACCTAGCCCTAGGCCTAGGGTATTAAAGTCTAAAATTAAACAAATAATTAGGATATACCTATCAGTAAGGCATGAACTAAGCTTAAGTTAAGCCCGATTTCGGTCGGAATTAAAAGTGATTCAAGCCCCAGAAGTTGCGCCAACCGTACCGAAAGAAATAACCCATTACTTTAACATGAGCTTAACTTGAACAGAACCGAATTGAATCCGACTTTAGTAAAGAGTTTGCCCTTAACCAAGCGGCCTGAATTAAGTCCTAAATAAACCCCACTTACACCGGTCAAGAGTTCATTAAACTAGGGCTCAACTAGGCTTAAACATAACTGAAGCGTGACTTAAACAATTAAGCTCCAAACCTAAATTAAATCCGAATTAAGTCCGAATTCGACTGAAACCCACCAGAAGAAGCTGCGGATCCACCAAATACGAAATAAACCCGGTTAAGTGTTCATTAAACTAGGGCTAAACCAGGCTTAAACATAACTGATGTCTGACTTAAACAATTAAACTCCATTTAAACCTGAATTAAGCCCGAATTGAATCCCAATTCGATTGAAACCCACCAGCAGAAGCTACGGATCCACTAAATACGAAATAAACCCTGTTAAGTGTTCATTAAACCAGGGCTAAACGAGGCTTAAACATAACTGATGTCTGACTTGTACAATTAAACTCCATTTAAACCTGAATTAAACCCGAATTAAGTCCGAATTCGACTGAAACCCACCAGTAGATGCTGCAGATCCACTAAATATGAAAAAATAAATCCCGGTTGTGTTCATTAAACTAGGGCTAAGCCAGGCTTAAACATAATTGAAGTCTGACTTATACCATGTTCCCACCAACGTGATTTAGCTTAATCCACTTGATTTAGCTAAATCATCTCATAAATTACGTGATTTACCATACATTTTCGTGATTACTAATTACGTGATTTAGACGTGTTTAAATTTTAATTACGTATCGGGCCACACAAAATAAAATCGAACATACCTTTATTATGTTCAGCACTTCATTCAGCAAACGAAGAGTCAGTGATGGGACTTGAGGAAAGTGAAACGGTTCTAGAAAAGTGTAAAAAGTGATTGAAATACCACTTAAGTGTTAGAAGTCCCATCACTGATATGGCAAAGTTGGCGTAAATGTCACATTTAATCACTTAAAAGTTCGGTGGGGACGCGTTTCGTGATTTATAAATCACTTCGGCTAAATCACGTTGGTGGGAACATGGTATTAAACAATTAAACTCCACTTAAACCTGAATTAAGTCCAAATTCGACTAAAACCCACTATCAGAAGCTGCGGATCCACTAAATACGAAATCCGGTTAAGTGTTAAATAAACTAGGGTTAAACCAGGCTCGAACATAATTGAAGTCTGACTTAAACCTGAATTAAACCCGAATTAAGTCCGAATTCGACTGAAAGCCACTATCAGAAGCTGCGGATCCACTAAATACGAAATAAGCCCCGGTTAAGTGTTCGTTAACCTGAAGCTAAACCAGGCTTAAACATAATTAAAGTCTTAATTAAACAAATAATTAGGATATACCTATCAGTAAGGCATTACTAAGCTTAAGTTAAGCCCCATTTCGGTCGGAATTAAACGTGATTCAAGCCAGAAGTTGCGCCAACCATACCGAAAGAAATAACCCATCACTTTAACATGAGCTTAACTGGAACCGAACCAAAATGAATCCGACTTTAGTCAGAGTTAGCCCTTAACCAAGCGGCCTAAATTAAGTCCAAAATAAATCCCACTTAAACCGGTTAAGAGTTCATTAAACTAGGGCTAAGCTAGGCTTAAACATAACTGAAGTCTGACCTAAACAATTAAACTCCATTTAAACCTGAATTAAGCCCGAATTGAATCCCAATTCGATTGAAACCCACCAGCAGAAGCTACGGATCCACTAAATACGAAATAAACCCTGTTAAGTGTTCATTAAACCAGGGCTAAACGAGGCTTAAACATAACTGAAGTCTGATTTAAACAATTAAACTCCATTTAAACCTGAATTAAACCCGAATTAAGTCCGAATTAAGTCCGAATTCGACTGAAACCCACCAGCAGAAGCTGCGGATCCAGTAAATACGAAATAAACCCGGTTAAGTGTTCATTAAACTAGGGACAAACCAGGATTAAACATAATTGAAGTATGACTTAAACAATCGAAACACTATTCTAATCTGTAATACAAGCTAAGAACATATATTGCCCTGCCAACAGAAGGTAAGCTACAACTCTCCCAATGCCCCATCAAAATCGAAGATCCTTAGGTGCAATGCATCCTCATTCACCTCGTGTTCAGAGGGTGAATCACACGGACTTATAAAATACTTCCAGCCCACTAACTTCCATCAAAGAATCAAAACCCCATCCATCAGCATAATAAACTCATCCTTTCACCAACTCAATTCATCACAGAGCGAGCAGCTTGTCAAAATTTGTTCATTAAGCTCCAACTATACAGTCAACGTCTTCTCTTAATCAAAATTCAATCAGCGTTAGTCTTGCTATAGTACAAAATAATTTCCAGACAAAAGCGAAAATGTATCTGACAGAAATTACCCCCAAACCATTTATGGGTGCGGGAAATCGCATCCAAATTCACTGCCATCTATCATTTAAATTTGTTTAGCCAAATGGGTAGTCGCGCTGCTATGATTTTGAAAAGCTCAATCAGCGGGCACAAAAACCCACTTGTCCTCTCCTCCAGGGCACCAATTAAAAAAACCGAAAAATCAACAAAACATTTTTAAACTTCATTAAGCGCGCAGTAGAACATATACACACAGCCGCAGCCAACCTAGGGACATTTTCCCACGAAGATTCATTATCTAGATAAGGACACGAATTTGCCTCGCAAGACGATCTGGCTGCCTCCTCTTCTTTGTGTATGGCTGATTGTGCGATAGGCCATTCAAGTGGACGAGTATCTATGCCTATTTACTGTGTAGTCCCAAGAAAGCTACTTAGGCACACGCTGTTCTGTGCGCAAAACAATTGCCAACCACCTCGGGCGGATAGGCCTTTCCTAGTCGAAACCCATTTAGACTTTAGATGGAGGCACATCAGCAGAGACACAGAGACTTGAACTTAGACGGGATTTCTTCCTCAATTCTCTGGTGGTAATTGGTCGCATTAAACGCTCCGCAAAGTTCTAAAAATATCCCTTAATTCAGTTAACTTCAAAGTATCGCACTGCAATTATCTATGGAACAACAAGTGTGTTTTTATAACTTTGGCAAAAAGTTCGTGTGCTTTCTCTTCCTTTTTTGTTTACTCTCCGCCGTCTGTGTGTGTAAACTTGAATTTTCCCGGAGCACACTCTGGCGAGGAGGAACAGCAGTAGCAGCAGTATGCACTTATTCCAATTGAGTTGAACGTGTGCGCCCCCGGATCCAAATGATGATGAAAATGTAGTGGAAAACAATTTTTGAGAAACTTTCATAACACTTTCCCATATCCACCGCGTCTGCCGATGGGTGTTGGGCACAGGATTATTATTTATTATTATTTTGCACCCACCCAGCAAATTTTTGAGCGCTCACAGTATTCTTAGTGCACCCTGTAATAAGTGGTAATAAAATCAGCATAGAAAGGTGATTTGTTTGGCTTCGAAAGCGACCGGATTCGGGCACTGCCTCTGCGGCATCCGAATCGGGATTGTTACGATCCAGGGTTGGTGTGTGTGTGTGCGCAATGTGTGAATAGGCGCTCCGAGTAATAGGTGTTTGCGTGATGTCTTGTTTTTGGTTAGTACTGTTTTTTTTTAGTTTTGGGGCAAGGATTGAATTGTTTTCGAATGTGAGTGTGTGAAATTTGCTGAATGAATGCGAGAACAAAGGTTGTTGCGTAGGTATATATACAGGGAAAGCAGTTCACAAATGATTTGTAGTCACGTCAGAGCTCATTTAGCAGAACACTTATGAGATGTTTCGCGCGCATTAAACGAATAACATGTGTTCTTTGTGGGGAGAGTGCGTGCCCACTTTAATTTGAGGCAGGAGACGGATTGCACCCCATTGGGATGGGGATGGAGTGTTCTTTGAATAGGAGAAGATGAGATGAACGAACGGAATGATAATAGAAGTCCTTTGGAAGTAGTGGGAATAGGCTGGCATCCGTAATGGTCATTCCAATTAGTTGATGCTACGTCTTTTTACTGCTGACAGAAATATTTTAGCTGGGACTCATAATCAACTAAGGCGTTGCATCTCTTAAGAATTTAGATTGAAAAGTATAGGTTGCGTCCTATCTTTTTGAGTGACCAGCCTCGACTCTCGTATGTATATTACCCACGTGTTGAGTTTCAGAGGAAGTGATGGAAGATCAAGAGGCATGGGAGGTTTATACTTTAGTTTCCTACCCTTGGAATAGATATATGGCACATGAACAAATGACAGACAGACAGGAAACCTAATTATCCCAATAGAGTTGACGTTAAACCGTTTAGGCTTCCTCGTGCTGCGGTTAAGCCTTAAGGGAGTTCAACCCAGCAAGGGCAATCCCACTTAAATGTGGGCACACATCAGAATGGAGCTTACATATATTGTCGATAAGGTAGTTCGGTACTCTTCCTTCTTCAACGGGTCACTGAAAAGTCCGCCACTCTCAAATTGGAAGTGTAATTTGCACATCCTTGTCTACTTTAAAGACATTTGCAAATAAACAAAATTAAATTTCAAAAGTGGATCGGCTAATTGACAACACAAAGAAAGGAAATTTATTCACAAACAACCTAAACAAGGGAAATATTATATGTTAAATGTCGGTAATGCAGGCTTAATGTGTCAATTTATTGCATTACAGCTAATGAAAAGTTGCTAATTGACTCATAGAAAACAATTTTATTACCAATTAACCAAAGGGTTTTCAAACGCGTCGGTAATGTAGCCAGAAGTTGCCATTCTTTTGCAGTACTGAAAAGTTCTTACCTTCCAAATGTCGGGCAAATATGCCTTCTTTAAACTTTTTCGAAAAAGGACAGAACTGATGTATTCACAAAAATAATCATTCAAAAATGGATAAGACACTTTTTAAGAAGTGAGAAGTTTTTACACTTGCAGTTTATGCAACTGTGGAAGCTTTGCAAAAAAGCGTCGGCAATGTAGTTATAGTCCCGCAGAAACTTTTCTGATTGTGGGTCACTTGCTTCTGGGTAGGTAGAAAATAAAGACATAAATGACTTGGGACAAGAAATGACTCCTCCTGTAGTGGAAGTATGTATCAGAGAAACATTCGATCGAAACTAGACACAAAACTGGGCCGTTGAATTGCATTTAATGTGAACCTCATCAAAAACATCAGCAGTCTTCTAAGAAGGCAGGCCTTCGATTTTAGCAGTGGTTTCATGTAACTAATTTGAACTAGATGGGTCTTAAATTTTCTTACATTTTCAGGCAGTATTTATTTGTATTTGAAAGATGTATGTGAGCTAAAAGGCAGCCTTGTGGCACGCCATTTTTTAAGTTTTTCTTTTATACTTTGCTGCAGAAGGTTTGAATTTGTTTTGAAGGAATATGTAAGCAAATGAGTAGATACAACCTGAATTCGACGAGCGATTCATGTCGACTGGGACAACTTTTTGTCAACAGCGAAGATCTTTCCCAGGGCCCGAATTACCGCATCCGTGAGTGAGTCACTGAATTTTGTGGATTTTACCAACAAATTAATAACAAATTCAGTTACGAATTACTCCATCACGGATGCGGTAATTCAACCCCTGAATTTGGAAAATGAAATATGAAAACAAAATTAAATATTGAAAATGCCTCATATATTTGAAGTTTTCACGCCTGCCAAATAGTGACTAACGAGGCCATTTAAGGCAGGTTTTTTTTTTTTATATATACTTCTCCCGGAAAAGGCGAACCTATAACGCTTCAACAGCGCCCCGAGATGCTTGCAGATGTATGTTTGCTTGCTCTGCACTTAAATTGCTGCAAATTGTAGTCTTCTGAAAATATATCCCCAGGAAGCGAGTTCCAAAGTTTGCTTGCCCTGTAACAGAAGGAGTGTTTGAAAGTTGATGTCCTCGCGGTTGTCAAGTGTACTGTATGGTCATGACTCATGAGCATTAGCAGTCTGTCTTGTTAGGCGCCCAAAAGTTGCATTTCGAGGGATAATGTCTTTGAGTTCCTCAGAACATCTACCATCGAAGCACCTATAGAACAAGCATAGGTCAGCGACTTGTCTTCTGTGCACCAACGGTTGTAGATTCGATGTGAGTGTAGGGTTTCCAATGAGTCGAACTGCTCGTCTCTGTATGCTATCAAGCAGGCTAAGTGAATGTTTTTGGGGCCGAGCTCCATATATGAGAACAATATTCCAAGCCTGGTCTAACCTGTGCTTTGTAGAGCTTGGGTTAAAGTACCTCTTTGCTCTAAATAGGTAGCTCAACTTTGCGGACGCCGATTTTGCGATATAGGATATGTGGTTCTGCCATGTGATTCCTGAATTGACTGTGACTCCTAGAAGGTGCATTGAGTCCTTGTGATGGATTGGAAGGTCATCTATTTGGATCCGAGGAACTGTTGATGCATTTTTTCTGGAAAATGTTGTGAGCTGTGTCTTGTTTGCATTAAATACAACCAATTTGTCCTTTCCCCACTTCAAGATTTTGTCCAGATCATCATTTAGAGAATTAATTTGTTCACATCTCTGACTGTGTGATGTAGCCGTATTCACAGGCCCACTGTTCGAGATGGAGGATATAAGAGTGCTGTCATCTGCAAATTATTTGTCGATCCAAGCAAATCGTTGATGTGGAGAAGAAATAGAGTTGGAGAAAGAATAGATCCTTGGGGCACTCCTGCATTTATAGCAAACGAATTGGATGATACACCATCTACAACAACTTGGATCGATCTTCCCAGAAGAAAATTTTGCATCCATCCGCAGAGTTGTTGTGGTAATCGGTAAGACGCTAATTTGCCTAATAGGGCTCTATGCCAGACTCGGTCAAATGCCTTTGATATGTCAAAGGCTACGGCTCTGGATTCGCCGTGTTGTTCAATTGATTGTGTCCATAAGTGCGTTACGTAGCTTAACAGGTCACCAGTGGAACGACGGCTCCTAAATCCGTATTGCCTGTCGCTTATTAATCGATGGCCTTCTAGATAGTTGTTGCTATTTGTGTAGTTCGGCTTTGATTCGACACGCAATTCGTCTATCTCAATCCCGTAAAGTGTATAATTTTAGTTAGTGGTAAGCTTTTACAAAATACATGCAGTTAGGGGCTATGGATTGAAGATTGAACTCCTTACATTTACACAACCGTTACCTACGTAAAAGGTTTTCAACTTTCAAAGTTATTGATATAGAAGTTATCTTCTTGACTTTGCGAGCTTTAGATATTTTGTTCTAAATGGATGTGTTAAAGGTTTGATCACGACTTATTTCTTCCTGAAGTTGATAAACAAAGCCGATTGAGCCTCTTAAAAAAAATAAAGAAAAAGTCGTCGCGACACTAACAGTCATGCAGTAGTCAGAGCTGACGTCTGACTTCTACTCTACTGTTCAGTATAGTGGGGGCTCAACCGGGGTGCTGATCATAGTTAAAATAACTTTTATCACTCATAAACACAACCTTAAATGGGAACGTCTATTATACTCCAACAAAACTTTGCTCAGCTGTGTCCTAACTAGAGAAACATAGACCGAGTATGCATGCAACCAGCAAGCAAGCAACGAGCATGCCTACGATCGTGTTGCCGCATGTCAAAATCATCTTTGTTTTTTTTTTTTTTTTTTTTTTTTTTTTCTCAGATCAGATCATAGCCTGCTTCTAGAATTTTTGACAATACTCCAATCAACGAGATCCATTTTTGACATCGTAATTTTCACACACAGATCAGCTGTACTGACAATCCCTTGCTCGCTGTATGCCCGGTTGATGCATCCATGCTTGGCGCTGAGGTATATTGTGAGCAAACTGCTTATGGTGCCTTGCACGTTTCTGCTGTGAAGGCATGCTGTTTGTATGCATTCTGACACCATGTTTGGTCACGGCAAAAGCTCTCACTGGAATCAACCTAAATTCTCGGCACCACAACGCTTTAAAGGACCTCCCACCCCATTGCAAAATTCAATTTTGCGCTGCCAATTCACAAGCACAGCAAAATAACACCCGCTTTAACCGCCATTGGGAATTTATTGGAATTTCTCTGCCTCCGCATTTAATGACCCAAAGCCCATAATCAACCGCGTTGTCGAACGGTCACAACTCACAACTCTTCATTTGTTATTATAATCTTTCTACCCCGCCCTGCCAACATTTAAGAATATCGTCAATTTGCATTATTTATCCGGCGATTTATGCGTCGAAACATTACTTCAATTGGCCACCACTTTGTCTGCGGTGCTGTGGACTGCCAGCCAAATTCACCACTGTGCCACGCCATACCACACTGTCTAATGATAACAATTTTAAATGAATTTCATCACATCCACTCCACTCTCCTGCTGCCAACTCAACAACAATAGCACCGTGGGCCCCACAGTCCACCATCACTTTCGCCCACTTTAATTGCTACGGCCGCCACATCAACGGATGCCATGTCCGCGCGCATATGTAAGGGGGGATGTCTTGGAAAATCTGGACTTTCTCCCACATCCATTGCATGCGACGACTTCTATGGGGGAACGAACATCTGTCATCGCAACAACCCGAGTCCATCATTGGAACTAACCACGACTCAAAATAATGTAAGGATACGAAAACAAATTGAAAATTTATGCGTGCACCCCATCCACCAACCCCGACCCCCTACTCGTGACCCATAAAGGAGGGCAGAGCGCTTGCATGCCTCCGCCCTCGTTTATTAAACTCTAATTATCGGTTCTGTTAAAGTTTGGCCCGTTCGCCGCTGTGTTTTGTTTTTGTTTTTGATTTCTTTTTTCGGGGGGCGAGTTTTGAGAAACTGTCAAAGTGACAATTGCATGGAACCACACCAACACAAAACACACAGACGGTCGCTTTAGCCTGCTTATGGATAATTGACGAGACTGGCCTCCTCATTTACGTGGTTGTTGTTGTGTGCGGAACTTTGACAGAGGAACAAAAACACATTTATTAGTGGCGATGCATGGCAAGTAGTCGCGTCTTTCCAATAGGTGAACGGATTATCCATTTAAGTTGATTAATCCGACATGAGTTTAACGAGTTACGTCCGTTCTGACTGTGACGGCTTACATACGAAGAGGGTATGGGCAGCGGGTGGAACTTACAACACATGTACAGCATTATGCGGCGCGAAGTTTTGCGCTACCATCACAGCATGAGAGTGCACACCACGCACCGACTGGCGGAAAAATCTGTCAGCACCGTCAGAGAGTGGCAAAGTACAGAAGTGGTGTCAGAACACATTTGACAGATGCATAGCGGAAAATTTGATTCATATTTGTGTGGCAGCACAAACTGCGTGTACAGTATAGAGCGAGCGCAATGAAGATGTTTAGATTTGAAACGTCAAAGGGTTGCATCGCTGTGGCCGTGTAAATGTTGGCACCTTGTATAATGCATTTGGAATGTGGGAATGCAGGCATAGCGACTTGCCAGACGAACATGGCTAAAAATAAATGAGAATGAGGGGGGGGGGGGGGGGGGGGTACTACTGGTAGACGGCCTTCGGCCAAACCGTTAAAGACTAAGAAATTGTATTTTTCTCTTTAAAAAAGAGAAGAGGCATAAGAAGAACAGGTATGGTATGTACTTCACTCTGACCGATGAGGAAGCCATTCGATGAAATTAGACAGTTCTGTGCATTTTTCCAAGGGTAAGATAATAAAAACAATATAGACCCAAGAATAGAACCTTGTGGTACTCGAATGCCGAGGAAGGTCTCCAACAGTGCACGCTTCAATAAAAGTGATTTATGTGAATGTGAACAGTTCTGTGTTCATCTACGCAATTCTCTAATGCAAATAAAATAAAGAGTATAGACCCGATAAGGGACCCTTGTGGTACTCCACTTTGAACGCTCAGGGAGTGTCCCAGAGTTCGACAAGTCATAAAAAAAAAAAGTTATAAGCTTCCTATAGAAAAACAGATTCCTCCTAGCCAGTCTTCTTAGCAGCAAGTCTCACTGTCATTCCATATGCAACCACTTTCAAGTACCTCGCTGATCTCCTGGCACAGCTCTCTAGGCAAGAGACCCGTCATTATAAACTCGTTCCCTTTCAGAGATCCATCCAAATTCTTGGCTTCGTCGAGATAAATACACAAAAACAACCGAACTGACAGCGAATATGAATGTTTAATTTGCAATCCGTTTAGCCGGCCATCTCTCGTCCTCCCAAAAACGAGAATGCACAAAGAAGGAATAAGAAGCATACAAAAAAAAATTAAAAAAAAAAAAAAAACAACAGAAATCTGAACATGACCCGCCTATTTGGCGCCAGAAATATCAAACATTTTTGATTGTCCATCGTTTTCCTTTGCTTCGCCTCCTCCTCACAGCCATCCACGGAGATGGACGAACGAACGAAGGACAGATAGGGCTAAGCGAGTTGGAAGGCCTACAATGTTACCCCGCGCAAAAGAATGGCACTCACCACGAGAGCACACAAAATGCAAAACGAAGACGAAACACAGATCGGCAACGAACCAATAACAACAACAACAAGGGAAAAATGTCAAAAACAATGAAAACGGTCCGACGATTTTGACAAACATTTCCTAGATTACCACCGACAGATCAAAGGAAGCGCTAAGCGCAGTCTTTTACATTTTATCCGTTCGCGCATTTGCCGCTTGTGCTCTCTCACTCTGGACAGAGATAGACACCCGATAAACACGAGCGAGTAAGAAGAATTCAGTATAGATGGATGTGCGGATCGATGATGGAGAAGCAGCACCCCATTTGTCAGAGACGAAGACGAGGCTTTCGCCCGAAATTAATTGAACCACTGATTCAATCGATTGCCGACGCTTTGTAAGATGTCAATCTTAATGTTTGGCCGCCGCGCCGACTTCTACTGTCAGAACTTCACCGAAGGGTATTGATTTCGCTCCCTTTATCTAGGCTGGTTAACGATGACGAAGGTCACTCTCGGTGTAGCACGAGTTTTGGCTAATCCTATCCCAGTCCGTTGCCGAACTGTGAACGGATTAACTAATCGAAAAAAAATTTTTTTCAAATGAAACTGTCCCAGCAACTCATTCACACTTGAGTGGAACAAATTTATGCAAACTGATGCAAAACACCCGTTCATTCCTAATTAGATGGCCCTTCGAGGCATCAAGTTTGCCGTTGCGCGTCCGAAAATAAAAATAAAACTCTAATCGCAGCAGCACTTGGCATTTCTAATTAGGCACGGCGTGATGTTCAACCTTCGGGCAGGGTACCTACACACACATTTCCGGGTGAATTTATGAATTTACATTGCACCGGCGCAGCGCACTGGTGGTCACGGTCAAGTTAATTGATTGTGCGCCATAGCCGTCCCAAAAGGGATAGCCGCCCTCGTTCGGCCGCTAATTGGAGAAAATTTCTAATGAGGCTACTTAGACCGTCTACGGTGTAATGTGATTTTATTTCGCTTTGTTTGTCTGTCTGTTTTATTGGTTTGTTATTACCGAATGTAACCATAATTTTGTGAACGGATTTGCATAAAATATTTTGAGTAGACTTTATTTTTGGCAGCAGCGTCCAGTTGGCGCGCATATTAAGCAGGCGCTATGCCTTTGATATCGCGAATCGGTGGCCGGGAGCTGTATAGCAATTCTTTACAGTATCAAGGGGAATGCTGATTTGGACGTGTTAAATTCAGTGACAAATCGCACGGATTACGGTGGTTGGTATGTGACACCGACATAAAAGCATACACACGGAGGGAATGCTTTCAAATGTGATACCCTATGATAAGGTGGTTTGAAAGTGGAAAGCTGGTGCAATGAACTCGATGGTGACGAGTTAATCGATTGATTGAATATTGTATGATCAGATTTAGTTAGGAAATGCCACGAAAATCGGTGGTGTCACCAAAACTGTGTCAAATTTGGTGATCGCACTGAGGAGATCATGCGATCGTAGAGAAGTGAAGATCACTTATTCACATGACGGTTTTAAGTTTTGATCTCATAGAGATCAGTTTACAAGATCGTTTGCCATACGATCGTAATAAGAGGTAATTTGCGATCTACAAAGATATATGGCTACGATCACTTTGACCGACTGAACTGAAACTACAGATAGATAGCTGGCGATGTGCGATTAGAAAAGGTGCGATCAGTGAATACAATCGCCATATCTGATCATGGAAGAATACTGGCGGCCGTATAGAGTCGATCATAGTCAAGCTTGTAAAAGTCTAATTATTTTCGGGAAGGTCCTACAAAACTGTGAGACCAAACAATTACTCACCGATCTATAGGGATTAGATGCCAATGAAAGCCTAAAGAATATTCAAGAAAATTGAACGCATGAAACTCGGTTAGAAGTTGTGATCTCAAAGAGATCAGTGGACGTGATCGCTTAGAATGCCATCGTGGGAAGATGTAGTTTGCGGATCTGCAAAGATATATGGCTACGATACCTTTGACCGACTGAATTGAATCTACAGACAAACAGGTGGCGTTAAACAACGATAAAAATGCGATAAGAAAATACGGAATGCAATCGACTGTGAGATCAAACGATTACTCACCGATCTAAATGATGAGATGAATGGATGAGATATAAATAAAAGCCTAAACAATATTCAAGAAGATTGAACGCCCAGAAATTGGTTTGAGGTGGTGATCTCTAAGTATCGAACGATCGGTGTTTTGTGCAGTTGAGTGTGGCAAGCTGGCAAGGCATCTTCGGAATTTTGACACAGTAATATTGGCTGTGAAAAACCTGCATCCTGTTTGAGTGATAGCAGTCTAGGAATATACTGATCTACAATGCTAATATGAACACGATCACTTTTCGAATAAGTAAAATCTATAAAACTTTACACATAACGAAAGAACTTTTTGTAAAAGACCAGCTCGCCATTTACTCTTGATTCACAACGAAAAAAAAAAACTTTAAGAAAGGACACGATCAGTGAACGAAGACGATCGACACTTCTTCGAAATTGGATAGTTTTTCGACGGTAGAAAAAATTTCAAAGATGATCGCCAATACTAGCTGGAAAGTTGGCAGATCACATAATTATGATCAGAGTGATGAGGATCAGCTTACAGACTACAGAAAGGGATCGAAGAATCAAACAACTGGTAGAAAACGTCATCAAATTTTGGTGATCGCATGCGTGGTAGCTTTCGATCTACAATACCATATACCCATGATATACACAATACCATTCACTTTGATCGATAGGAATTTTCCTCCTTCCTTCCTAACTATTGAAACTTGTTACAGAAAACTTGTTTATTGCGTAAATGTCGCCCTTTTATCTGGCAAAAATACGATACCGATCGAAATCGAAAGACTAAGCCTTAATTCACCAATAGATAGTGGAAAACTTCAATTTACCGAAATGGTGATAAAACGAAAGACACGGAGTTTGGGTGGTGGCTCTGAACTTAATAACAGATGGCAACCACAACCCGTTGGATTTATAAATGCTCTCAACTACATAGAATGGCATACAACACTGCATTTTTATAAGGTACATAAGTCACCCTCCTCGACACGGGTTTTATGATGCAAGAATTAGTTTGAGTTGGCAAATGACGAGGAGACCCAAAAATAAAAAACCCGAATCAAGCACCAAGATCAATATCACTTGGATCACTTGGATCACTTGGATCACATCACCTTGAAGCGATCTCAGTAAGCCAAAATTATCGGCAATTTAAATTCAAGGCATCTATCAATATAAAATCATTGAAGAGGAAAATTTTAAAATCACGTTGCCTATCGCTAATGAGTGTAGTTCTACCAGCGATTTTATTAAGGGATTGAGTGACTTTCAACAAAAAGCATGTGATTTCAAGAACAAGGTCAAATATTGAATACACAAAAATAAAAATAAAAAGTCCTAAGGTAGGTCACAGTTACGTCGCCATAACTACTATTCGCACTTTGCAGTGTCACATCAACCAAAAGGCAGTGCATTACTTTCATGTTTTTTTTTTTTTCTAAAATACTTTTCTGGGGAACTCATATAACTTCAAAAGCGTCCCCTAGATTGCTGTTTCAGTTTTATTACCTTTCAAGGTACTTTGCTATAAAGTCACAAATTTGACAGGCAGACAAAGTGTCACTTCCTGAATAAATTTCATTGAATTCAATCGACTTTTATGACTCGAAGTTATCACTTAAAGTCACATAGAATCGACAAAATTTACCAAACTGTTTCGACCGACGATAGAAGATATATTTTCCTTTTGGTACATAGAAGTTAGGTATGCGAGAGTCACCTTGTTATAACTTGGTAACAGTACCAATAACTACTTAAAATGTAGTCCAATCGGGCGTAATCTAGCATAAGCGAAAATTGCAATACATTCAAATATTAGATAAGTGGCCCTTGTCAAACGTTTGAATGAACTTAGGTCGGCTTTTGCCAACATAGTCCTAGATACGATTTTGTGGGGCGACTAACA
This sequence comes from Cheilosia urbana, assembly GCA_946477585.1. Taxonomy (NCBI): domain Eukaryota; kingdom Metazoa; phylum Arthropoda; class Insecta; order Diptera; family Syrphidae; genus Cheilosia; species Cheilosia urbana. The sequence goes on along the minus strand of OX297854.1, from coordinate 89,326,681 downwards.
CAGAACTATAATTGACTTCAATGGGATTAAACCAGCTTAAGCCGATATGCGATTAGGTATATTGAAATTGTCCTTCGTGACAATGATAGAAATAGTGAACCAATTTAAACATTTTGACACTAGCTTAAGCCAAGGTAATTACAGTAGCAATGAATTGGGACAGAACCATAATAGGATTCAATATAAATATTCCAGCTTAAGCTAAAGGGCGACAACATACAAATTATATGAACTTAATTGAATTTGCGTCGCCAACGTAATAACAGTCGCAATTTATTCGGACAGAACCATAATAGGATCCAATGGTAGTGATTCAGCTTTAACTAAAGAGCTACTATATACAAATTGTATGTCTTTTTTTTTTTTTCCTCAATTTTTGACACTAGATTAAGCCCACATAATCCCACTGTAATTAGCCCCTTAAGCTCCCAAAAAATATTAAGCTATCAAAAGAGTTTTTTTTTTTTTTGTTGATTTTGAGGACACAGTCAAATAGATCTAATAAGCGTAAAGGACAAGGGGACAAGTTTAAAGCAGTATATAATAAATAATGTGGTATATTACAATAAAGTGACACAACTTACACTATTTACACAAGTTTCAGGTTCACTGCAACAATCTGTAAAAGTAAAGCAGAAAAATGTTTGAGAAAACTTCGTCTTTTTAAAAAAATATATGTATCTAAACGAGAATTTAACGTGTAAAGGTCTTCAACAACAAAAAGTAAAAAAAATAAAGCTGAAGACACTATTTAATAAAAAAATGTTTTTTTTTTTTTTAAATACCATTTACTGGGAGAACATCGGTTCCATTGACAAGTTTGATGTCTTTGGGCAGTATATTCATTTTTTTGGTTACTGGTTTGTTGAATGTTCACATTCCAATCCGCACCGATTTTAAGACCTCTAACTCCAACTTAAAAGCGGAGTATGCAATCCACTTGCCACAAGAGTATGCCACCTTAAAATCAACCCCCTACGGTACGCAACTGTTAGCCGCACTTAAGCTCCCGCAATTTATAAATGGATTAGCACTTTTATATTTCTAATCCTTTCAATTGAGAAAATTTCAAAATTGTGCAACCGCCATTCCGCCATGCAAGTCCGACTTTCCCAATGAACCAGATACGAGTCTACTATATGAAAACAGCTCTCGCGTGCACCCCCGCCTTTTGACGAAATCCATTTAAACGACAATAACACGTATCTGTCACTTCAAAGTATCACTCCGAAGTATTTAACATACACTCATCCACATCGGGGGTGTCGCGAATAAATATCCAGCAGCGGCTTAAGAGAACATGATTTCCTCGTGTTGCTGCGTCGCTCACCGCATATCCATTGATGGTGCGGATTTATTTTTTATTTTTTTGTTTCTTCTTCTCTTCTTCGTCTTCGTTTTATTTCTGTTTTCCTCTCTAATAGGATTGTTGTTTTCCCGAAGCAGCAATGGAAAACTGTCAAAGAAGTTCGTCACCGCCGCCGCCGCTACTAAAAAAGGGTGTCAAACGGATACTCACCAAAGTGCGCTTAAGTGTCTGCAGAGAGGGTACACCCCTCCATCGCCACCTTTAATCAGTTGAAGCACATTTTCTTTTGCGTCGTTTGGCATATACCTATTCGCGCCAACACTTGAGAAAGATTTTATTTTACCATTTTTGTATTTCCACAGAAAAACTTTGCAGTTAGCAATATCGACACGGTGGCGGATAAAAGACCGAAGAACTGAGCAAAATTACGGTGAAAAAAAGGTTCCGCAGGCACATACAATGTTTCAATGGAACACAGGTCGGTTCGGTTGCCAAAAAGGGATTTCAAGAAATTTAATACGCAAACGTGTATACGGCGTATGTCTAGGGCAGTGCACCCCTCGGGCGGCACCCTCCGTTCGCTGTTCCACAACAAAAGCACAAGACGAAGAATAAGAAATGAAACCGAAAATCTGTCGGAGGGCAACCCCGGCCAGTATCTGTAGATATATTGACGGCCAATTGCGAAAGGAAATCCTCCTCATGTGAGAGGAAGTTTTTTTTGTTTTTTTTTTTTTTTTTTTTTCGGGGAGCAAATTTAAAGAAGCTTTGCTGCTCCTTTTGTGGTGCAGTATGTTCTGAAGATCCTTTTGAAATGTAAATGCCTTTTTAGAATTTGTTGTGCTGGGTGCTGTGAGGGCGGAGTGGGTGTACCGCCTCCAGTCCTTGTCTATGTGTGAATTTTCTCACGTCCTTGTGTGGCTGAATTGAATCTTTTTAAAGGCAGCAACTGCCTTTGAAGCAGCGAGCTATGTAAATAATAATTGCGGCTGTTGAGGAGGCAAATTACCGAGATAACTGAAATTAGCCAAGCAATTTGCAAGCTGAAGGTGGAGGGGTAAAAAAGTTGGGGGCAGTTGAGGCACACGAATTGCCTTTTGACTGCTACTGGTGGCAGTTTTCTGGCTATTTTCGTACGGATGTAGGTCTTAGTCTTAGTTCTACTAGTGTAACCTGGAAACTAATTTGTACCTAAAATGGCCCTTGTAGTTGATAGGGTTCATCTCGTTTCGTAAAAATCATTTTGAGGAAATACAATATACTTTATGGGCGACTAGCTATCCTTGGTCATTTCGAAGGCATCCTTCTATGAAGAGCAGCTCTGTTGCAACAAATCTGGGCGTCACTAATCATCACTGAGGTAGTTTAGAATAAAGTATGTATTGTTCAGGTGATGACATACCTTAGAACCCATCATCAACAGATTTGGCACCAAGCAGTTTTTACTGCGAATGGGGGCCCAACCGAGACCGCAATTCTTATTATTTTCACTGCGGCTGGGGGCTCAACCGGGACGGCAATTCTTAATATTTCCAAACAAATTTAATGGAAAACTCAGCTACACCTCCCTTTTAAAACAAAGAATGTAACAGATTTCGCAAGAAAAAAGTTTTTACTGCGACTGGGGGCTCAACCGGGACGGCAATTCTTACTCTTTTCATTCATATCCGGTCTAAACTCAGCTACTGCTCTCTTTTGAGACGGAGAGCTAGCAGATTTGGCAGCGACCAGGTTTGTTGGGGGCTCAATGGAGTAATATACCCGACTGAGCCCCCAATCTAGTCCAACAAAAAACCATTCAAATTTAAAGACTTTATTTTTTTTTGGCAGATTTTAGCAGCAGTGTCTGACTTTATTTTTGTTGGGTTTTTAAGTTATGTTGTTAAGGTTCAATAGGAACTTTTTGTTAAAGGCTTAGTAAGTTCAGTTGAAACGACTTAGGTAATACTACTTATCAGAATCTAAATTTTGCATAGATGTCAATTTTTATGTGGAACCTATATTGCTATTATTTGCATCAGCCAGTGACCCTTAGTCCTAAACAGTACAACAAACTTACAAAATACCCCTTTTTAAAAACCCGCAAAAAATATTTTTCACAGTTTTTTATAAATTTTACTACGAGATGTCGAAATTGCCACAAAAAAATTGTCGGAAACCGCCATTTTTGCAAAATTGTTGTTCTTCCCGCAAAACAACTTTTTCACAGTTTTTATACATTTAACTACGTCAGTCATGCAAAGACGCACTCAGATGGAACTCACGCACAATGTTCAGTTGTATCCTTTAGGGAGCTTTAGCAATATGTTTCGGTGGTTGTATTCTTGAAAGAGCAAACAACAAACACATGATTTAGAAAAAAAAAACTAACAAAATTGAGTCAATGAGTCCAAAAGAACTTATTCGCCCCTCACAAAATGGAAGTACGCAACTGGTAAAATGAGTCTCAGAAGTCTTAGATTAGCCCCTCACAAAGTATGTGAGCTCTTGATATCTGAAATCTTACTAAATAGTTGACCAAATTGACTTTCAATTTCCATCAACTGCCCTGTGGCATATGACTCAACCACTTGTCCCGTGGACGGCCAACCTTAAGTTCAACGACTGTTAAAGTGCGAACTTGTATCGACAAACACTCGCCTTTACGACACCCTAAATGTATCTCCGCGTCACTTTACATTTACAACCGATTTTTACAGCTTTTTTACTGATCACAATTGCACACCTTAACAAACAAAATAAAAACAAAGCCAATAAAGCTGATTCCAAATATAACACCAAACTCGCCCCCAACACAACACACCACACAAAATCCAAGAGAGCAGATTTTCAATTCCACATTACATATAAAAATGAACAAAAACGCATTCGGAATATTTAATCAGACTACAGCGCCGAATCAAATATGAATTGTTTCATAATTTTTTCGTCGCATTTATATGTTCATTTTTTTTTTTGGCGGCACAGACACTACCAGGAGTTGATTCAAGAAAAAAAAAATCGTGATGTGCCTCATAAAAGGTGAGGACGATGTGCGCGATGTGATCATAGTTTTAAATGCACTCATGAGGTGTCTCCGTCATTTTTTTTTTTTTTTTTTTCAAATACGCAATTGTGGGTATATACATGTTTTTATTTTTTTTTTTTATTTGTTTCACTTTTGATAAAGTAAATAAATGAAAATTAATTTTGTATTCCGTGTGCAGACCGCTTGGTTGGGGTATTTTGTATTTGAATGGCTTTACGTGGGACACACTGGTGCATCCTTGTCGCCTGCTGGTACACATTGGTTGGAAACGTATATTTTTGGAACCCGTTCTAGGAAGGAGTGTGTACGTGGGAGGCGGATCAGAAGTTTCTCATTTTACCTGTGGTCACCATTTAGAATTTTAGGAATTTTTCTAAAAGCGTTTAAAAAAATCTGTCGAATTTATTTGATTGTTGTTTTTGGAAATTTTTGGTTTTTTTAAGTTTGAAACTTAAGAGTCAAAGCTATAATAAGGTGAGTGTGAGGCTTAGATGTAGGACACTCCCTTAATAGAACCATCTCTCAATCGAGATGGGCCAAATGATTGTGCTGCTTAACATTTCCCTTGTCAAACGCTGCATTTGAGTGACAAAATGCACTTTTCTGTTTGGTCTGTGTTCTTGAAAGACAGTATCAGTCGAAGTCTACCCTTAAGAAGGTATAGTTAGAAAGGGGAGACTTTTAGTGGTAGAAACAGGCTTCTATTCAAACTACTTGGATTTACCTACATCCCAACTGATCCTAACTGTTGGTGCTGTCCATTTGCATTTGAAATCGTTGAGCAGCAGAGTCACCGCGAGCCAATCTTCTTCGATGAGCACTTCACCGAGCACTTCCCGTCTTGCATTTACGTTTCATCTTAGGAAGCTTGCCGATTATTCCAACAAGCAAATTGGCTCTTTCACTTCTGTGCTTGCTCTTTCAGCACTGCGGCATTTAGTCCAACACTGTAGCGAGGCCACAAAATCCTCCAAAGTTCCGTCTTGCATTTGACCGTCTTCTGCGGTAGCTGGGCGACCATTCCAACTAGAAAATTTGCTCATTCTCTTGCTTCTTCTGAAAAGCGTGGGTATTTTTGAATCGAGTAAACGTGCTCGTTCACACTCCTTAAGCAGTGCATCATTCAACCCGACATTACAGCGAGCACGCGAAAGAATCTAGAGTTTTTTTTTTTCTTTTTTCCTGAGAAACTGTGCCATTTTTTCAACCCGTACGTTTTCGTTAACAGCAGCGAGCATACAAAAACCTCTTAGAGTTTGGAAGTTTGGCGAATTTTTCAACTCGTAAATTTGCTCGTCCACTGATGCGTTCGCTCTTTCAGCACTTTGCCAACTAGGACGCTTGGCGATCGGTTTATCAAGTAGGGGAAAGGTGCGAACAGTGAGACACTTTTCTTTTAAATTGGTATATATCTGAATGTTTTCAAGCAATCATAACCAAACTTGGAGTATATTTTAAGGCATATTTTACCTTAATGTTCCAATACAAATTTTAGTGGAAGGGTCCATGGGAGCATCACAACAAACTGAATCTTGGGAAAAGTCAAACTGTCTCACTGTTTGCCTGTGGTGCGAACAGTAAGACAGTGTAGGGCAAACAGTAAGACGATACAAATAAACTTAGAAAAAATCAAACTTTAGTATATTATCAAAAAAAAATTATCTCAAACTTTTTTTTAACATTAATATATTTTGTTTTTAAGTAAATAACGGAAACAAAATAAAGTAACATGGAATAGAAAAAAATTAATTAAAGGTAAAACAAAAAAGGAACTTCATTTTCATAAATGGATACGAACTTAAAAAAAACGTTTAAATTTTTATTTTAAGCTGATTCCGTAGCACCCAAAATCCACTTCAAACACTAGTGATGCCTTTTGTCGACTAGTATGATCGCATGAATTTGGCATTGGAAGAACCCGCTCAGTATCCTTATTTAAAACAGAGGCAACATCTTCGATCTCAGGTTCTGTGAACTTATTTGTTGCTCCATCCCTACGCAAATAGCAAACTTCATATTCATTCCTTTCGTCCTTATCTTTTAGTATTTTTCCAATAAAATACACAATCTTCTTTTTCCCAACCTTAAATCGAACAAGAACGTAGGAACCAACCTCTATATCTTGGTAAACGGTGTCTTCAGTTAAAATGTCACCGATGAAGGAGCCATCTTTAGATGAATCTTGAAGAACCATCTCGTCTTCATCTGATTCCGACTCAGACTGTAAAACTTTCCTTTTTACAACCGCTTGTTTTGCTAATTTTTTTGTTTTCTTTTTCATAAGCTCTTTTTTTTCCAGCACTTCCTTTTCTTGTAACATTACTGACTTGCTTAGCTCCCTTCTCCGCAAGAATTTTTGCAGAAACCTGGACTGTAGCTAGCCCCGTCTCATCCAGATTGTAGATCCGGGTTCCAGCTGAAAAGCAGCTTGATGATCGTGCGAGAATTTCGTATAAATTGGCGTCTAACATCTTGCAACGACAAACCATAAAACATTTTCGAACAGTTCTTTATATATTCCGTTAGTGACTGCTCTTCTTCCGCACTGAAGACTGCATTAACAGAACAATTTGGGCTCATTCTTATGGAAGATGACTCCTTGAAGCGTTTTACGTAGCGCGCGAGCCTTTGGTAAGCAACTCGGTTTTTTTCTGCCGCTTTCCGCAACGAGATTCCCTCATTGACCATTTCCACCGCCTTTTTCATGGCAGTAGATGGAGTTTTTCCAAAAGAAAAGCGTTCAGCCGACATAATTAAATGCTTAATTACCGATTTTTAATCCTACAGAGACGACCACAATCTGTTTCAGCAAGACAAAAAAGATTTGTTACTAAACCAAAACTTTTAAATAATAAAGGGCGAACAGTGAGACATGTCTCACTGTTTCGTTTTTAGAAATGTCTCACTGTTCACTTTTTGACATTTAACAGAAAAAAATAAATTATAAAAAACTGACAAAGTTTTTCTGGATTTTTTTCATATATTCTGAAAATACAATAGCAACTAAATATATATAAAAAAATATAATTCACTTACCTGAATATTACGGCTACTATATCAAATTCTGTAGTACACTAAAAAATACTCTTGATAGATTTTTTCGATGTTCACTCGGAAAAAGAAAACGCGCTAATGATATTTGTGTGCAACAGAATTACAGCATGTGGAGAGGGAAATAAACGTTTATACCAATACCGGCATGTCTGTGCATGCTTTAACGAAAGAGAAAAATGAGTTGTCTCACTGTTTGCACTGTCTCATTGTTCGCACCTCTCCCCTACATTTTCTCGTTCAGTTATTTGGCTGCTTTTAAAGTGCTCCGTCATTCTATCCGACCCTACAACCAGCACGCGAATGCAATTAGATTGCTTTCTGAGAAGCTCGGTGATTTTTTTTAGAAGACTCATATTAGCTCGTTCACTGAAGCCTACTCTTTGAGTACTTCGTCGCTTACGGCTGCTGCTTTAGTGCTGCATCATTCAATCCGACCCTGCATTGAGCATTCAAAAACCTCTAGAGCTCGAGACTTCATTCAAGGAAGCTTGGTGATTTTTCCAACGCGCAAACGTGTTTACTGATCTTCCATTGCTCGGTGTAGCACACAAATGCTGAGTTCGCGCCTTCTTTTAAGAGCGCGAGGATCATTTCTTATCCTCACTCTTGCCTCGTTCGGTTATTAGCGCTGATGCTAAGAGCGCTGGCGGAGTATACCATCTAGTTCTGCAAGGTATTATGGTTTGATCGTTGAATTATGTACCTCATACCTTACGACTACGTCATCGATCATATAAATTGTCTGAAAGCGGAGAAAAAGCAACTTTTAGTTGCGCACATTTTTAAAAACTTTAAGCGTAGTTTCCTTCGTGGATCAACGATCGCTTGTGCTCGGCACTTCTTCAATCAATAGCTTGTCCGTTTCTGACAGCTGCAAAGGGCGGTTTTTCGAAAACAAATTTCGGGACTTATGTCCCAATAAACATTTTTTCCTAAATACAAGCCTAAAGACAAACTAAGAAGATATTGGATAAACTAATTTAGATTTAAGGAACTTTTTAATTAACCGCGCACCCACCCCGTAATCCAACAGCAAACCCATGCTGGGGGGGGGAATATGTATTCCCTCTTTATGAATGGTGATCCCTGGCTCCTAAATGGTCTTAAGACTGGTGATATCGTCAGAGTAATAAAGCTGCGCAGGTTGAAACGCGCCATGGACAGCAAAAGAGTTGCCCACAGTTGCTTGTTGAGAAAGGTAAGGGGCCCCTAAGGAAGACGCCGATAATTATTGGTGAAGGTAACCTTAAAATGGACCTCCAATAAATCAATCAGGATACCGGGCGTTAAATGGAAAAGCCGATTGGTACAAGACTTCCACCGGAACCCTAAAAAACCCAACGGCTTCTATTTGTGAATTGGGGAGCGAGGAGTACCTAACAACAATTCTCACTGATCAGTGTCTTCCCCTGAAAACTTCGATTGTCAAATCCCATGATCGATTATCACGTACTGCGACATCTTCAACACGACAGAAAGCAAAATGGGGTGTTGCGCAAACAGAAGTACTTCTCCTCCTCTCATGTTTAAAGGGAGAATGTCTTCAGGAAACCCCATTTTAATGATTACTTCCTGAGGCTTCCACTAGGTTCCCAGGGCCAACTCTGCAAACGCAGAACTGTCTGCTGTCTGGTATTACTTTTGTCATCTCTCAAGCACTGGCACACATCAAATCGACTTGTAAAGCTATACCACTTCAAAACTGAAGGACTCCGTTCACTTTGTAAAACTAGAAAGAAACAAATTTCCATCTATATACCTCTCCGACAAGCGGGCTACTCCTATTTCTCACTTTGAAGTGCACTGCAATAACTCGCTGGCCGATTGCACCATCCCTGACTGACTTTAAACACAGAAGCAGCAGCACAAGAAACGACCCGCGATTAGTCAAACACCATAATCATAATTAAAGTAGACATTGCGGCGGCGGCAATATCACTGAGAGCCGCATTCTTTTTATTTCGTAGATAAATTCGTTTTGGCACACACATATGTAAGACATATCGAATGACTATGACTGACAGATTGTAAGTCTTTGGCACGCACTGTCCGGTCGACGTGCGAAAACTTCAAAAACACACCCGCCTCGACGTACATGCTGTCCGCGCGAACATCTCGTGCGTCAACTTTCGTGCTGCAGTGCGTAATTCAAACCTTCTGCACTCTGCCCACCACCAACACCAACACCAACGTCAACGTCACCGTCACTGTTTAGATATGTTGTTTTGTTGTTATCCATATGTATCCATATCCATATCCATAACCATGGCGCGTAGTGTTAATGCGTGCAAAACACCGCAACTTGTGTGCCGAGTTTTTAATGTCCGCATTATTCACACTTTCCGTGGGCTTTTGTTTGTTTTTCCCGCTTTAATGTAAGTAAGCTGGGGCGCATTGTATGTGCTCGAGAGCGGGATGCGGGAGAAACCCACAACACCATATCCACCACCACCGCTGCCGCCATTGACAGTGAATTTCCATTGATTTTCCTTTTCTTGTGTTGTGTTTGTTGTGTTGGCACTGTTTGTTTTATTGTTGCAGGTGTTAGGCGACGAGGTGTTGCTATGATTCCCATCCGTTTAATTAATTATGAATTTGCCTGGCGTTTCACACATGTCACGGATAAGAGTCGCCAAGTCGTCAAGTCATCGAGTCGCACCTTGCTGTTTGGTGTCACTTTTGCAATTTTGTTCTTTTTTTTGCCGCTCTCCACTCTGCTGGCATTGTGTGTGCACATATGTATGTACATCCCATGACACGTAATCTTTAAATTGTGCAAATGTGTAATCATTCTCAGTCGACACCTTCGTCCGTTTGCTTGCGGAGAAAAGAAAGAAAAGTGCAAGGATGGCATGACATTAGTGGGAGGCGGGGTGCAGCGCTCGAGAACGGGGGAGACGAAAAAAAAAGGAAATCATATCTTTTCATTCACTTGACGTATAGAATAAGTATGCGAATGAGAATGAGAAATTGAAAGCAACACCAATACACGTTTGCATTCGCGATGTATGCTATTCCCCTGCCAGCAAGCACCCCCTCTTTCCACAACTAAGGCAGGCTAACATGTGTTGCGGCAAGAGAGAAACACATTACGAGAGCACTTGCGGTGAGGTGTGTGCCAACGTCGAGCGGCTTGAAACTTGAAGCGGCCGAGGAAAAATCACTCGGCTGGGCCAGTGTGGTCGTGCCGCAAGAAAATACCACTTTGGTTGCATTTTGCAAGAAGTGTACGTACGAAAGTTTGACCCAGTTACTGTCATTGTCCAGGACTTGCTTTGAAATCAAATGGATCTTATAAAATGCCCTATTTTTAGGTCCTTTTAGGTGTCTGTAGGAGGTCCATTCTCATTTGAATTAAGTTTATTTGGAAAAATTTAAAAATAACTCGAACCGTTGTCGCACAATTTGAATTTTCTGTCTTTCCTCAGCCTTTTTCGAGCTTTTTTTTTAAATAGACCCCCACCGAAAGGGGGCCGCTTGTCCATTTGGCTTAGTTCCTCTCTCCAATGACAGAATCGCTTGAATTGCTTTCGTTTCGTCAGTTTGTGTCCCAAGTTTGAAGTTCACAAGTGATCTGTAAATGTAACTGCCCCCCTTTAGGAGGGGTATTTCAGAAAATCAGTGACTCGTATGCGTGTTTAAAATTTCCTGAAACTTCTCCATCTTTTAGATACACAAATGCAAGTTATTTCAACCATGAAAAGTGACATTCTTCGTTTGAAGTTCACAAGTGATCTGTAAATGTAACTGCCCACCTTTAGGAGGGGTATTTCACAAAATCAGTGACTCGTACGCCTTTTTAAAATTTCCTGGTTCCCCGCCATGTTTTATGTAAACAAATGGAAATCAATAAGAGGTACAGTGTTTTTACTAAAAAACCCGCAGCCATCCATATTTAAAAGCAAACTAAAGCTTTTGGCCCCCCTTTTTGGGGGGTCACGCATTTCCAGTTTTATTTTTCTACAATTCTGTTGAGACTATAGTCCAAATTGATGTCCATTACACGCCCCTTGAGGTCGCAATATCTTCAATAGATAATATATGTGGAACAGAAGGAGCAGACTTGGTTTGTACATCATTTTTTGGGTCGATAACGACAAACGCTTTTGATATCAGTTACGCAAAAAACGTTGTAAGAATATGCTGGTGCAAATCCTTCTCAATTTCGGCCTTGAAGCTGAAAACAACGTTTTGTATGAGGTACTGAGGTGGGTATTATTTTTGTAATATTACAGACAGGAGTGTCTGGACGAGAGCTTAAAATGTACACACAATGTGTAAGTGCAAGGATCTTTAGAGTATGATAGTCTAAACCAATTTGGAATTTATATGATTGAAGGACAATTATCTTTCAATCATATAAAGTGCATGTAACGATCGTTGTCCCTAAAAAGTCAATCAAAACAACAAAAGCCGCGATGCAAAACGGGGGTGCTATGAAAATATTTAACCGAAGACCTTCAAAAAAAGAAGAAGAAGAGAGATTTGTTGCCGGTGTCGGTGGGGCTCAAAACCAGCCTGTTGAGTTGAGAAACCGATTTGTATTCTTCAACCGAATGCATTCTATGAATTGTCAGTCGAAGTCTGTAGACATAGTAAACTGAAGACGCAAGACGAGCCAATGTTTTACCAAGCTTGTGGAAGGAAGGTATTAAAAACTTCAAATGCATAAGTGCATTATTATTTTAAGAGCTCGTTCAGAACTTTTCGGTTTTGAAGTAATTCATTCTAGGGTTAGGATAGTTTAAAAGTTAAAGGTTGAATAAGAGTTGCAACAAATTTACCACGCTTAGGGGATCATAGCTCAATTGTGATCGTCTTCAATTGATATTGCCAATAAGAATCGACTCGGGCCTTGATCTCCTGACGCGATATATCTTTTCGGTTGTCCTTAGAAATCTGAACGGCTATTTAAGTCATTCACGCAATTAAAAATTACTAATGACGAGACGCCTACTGATACATTTTAGATTTAGATTTATTTGAAATAGTTTAGTGACATTTTGTATTTTGTATACTATACGTATTAAAATAGTGTCAAATGCCACTTCAATGAATTTTATTACAATAGTTTAATTATTGGTGGGGTGATCCTTAAATAGTTATAAACACATTATTGCATAAAAAGAAAACAAGATAATATAAATACATTTAAAATAGAAAGAAGAGAAAAAAGAAAAAAAAAACAAGGACTTAAGTATGTAAGTTACACCAAATTGTCAGAAAGCATAGAGTCTATATTCATGTAATTAAATTGAAGAAGCCAATGTTTAACACATTTCTCAAACCTTCCAGGAACGGTTAATGACCTGATTGGTTGGGGTAGTTTATTAAAAAGGCGCCTCGATGAGACCAAATAAAAGTTACGAAAAGCGGTGGTACGGGAAAAAGGTACAGATACAACGTTCAACAAATTCTGACGTAAATTATAATCAGAAATTAATCTAAAATTCATATTTCCCGATCTGATAAAAAAAATTTTCAATACTTTAAAACAATACAAATGACGGACTGGAAGAATTTTCATAGCACGGAACAATGGCAAACTAGGATGTCGACGGTGTTTTCGGCAAATCTTTTTCAATACATTTTTTTGCAAAACTAAAAGAGGCTGAATTTTATTTCGATATGTCCCGCCCCAGCAGGCAATACCATATTGGAGCTTCGAGTGAAATATTCCATAATAAATAATTTTTAATAGTTTCTCAGAGCAAATACTTTTTAGGTAGAAAAAATGTCGGAGAGTGCAACGAAAATATTTTTTCAATGCCTGCGTATGATTTGCAAAGGTCATTTTGGAGTCAATAATGAGTCCCAAGTATTTGAACTCTTCAACCCTTTCAACCAAAAAACATTCATCACTGCAATGTAGCGTGCTACTAAACGTGGGGCAAGTTGACGTTGGGGCACATGAGCAGCCAACTAGTTTGAATTTTTTACAATCCGTAGAATGAAAGTAAAATTCCGCATATGGTTCAGTTGTGGTACATAGGTTAAAAAACATTATTTTAGTTTTTTAACTAATTCTCAATCTATGTTCGGCGAACCAGGTCCTGAATAAGTGTAGATCCCAGTTTATATCAGAAGTCAAGTTTAAATTACTCTCTGAACGGTAGGAACAGCCCACATCATCAGCGAAAGCAGTAAGTGTACCTTTAAAATCAAGTTCAAAAAGAGAATTAATGTATATAAGGAACAAAATAGGTCCCAACACAGAGCCTTGAGGTACTCCCAAATTTAAGAACTTAAGACCACTCCTGATTTCCCCAATCTTAACTCTTTGAGATCTATTTGAAAGATAGGACCTGAACCAATCGAGCATAAAACCACGAATTCCAGCTTTTTCTAGTTTTTTTAACAAGATAGTGTGATTAACCATATCGAAGGCTTTCGTAATATCTACAAATAAACCTGCAGTGAACTTTTTTGCATCAAGGCTGGAGAAAACACTGGAACAAAAACTTAGTAAGGCATCTTCAGTTGACTTTCCCTTCTGAAAACCATACTGCACAGGGCTAAAAAACTTGTTCTTGTTTAAGAAGGATAATAGTCTTATTTTAATAATTTTTTCAAAAACTTTACTAAAGGTTGGAAGTAGTGAAATAGGCCTGTAATTACTTATGTCCTCTGCTGAGCCTTTTTTAAATAGAGGTACAACGTCCGCACATTTGAGAGCAGTAGGAAAAATTCCAGAAATTATGCTTCGGTTAAAAATAACTGCTAGTACATCTACCACGAAACATCCGATGCGTTTTAAGACTGTATTGGAGATACCATCATAACCGCTAGCATTAGAACCCTTAAGGGACCCAATGACTTTTAAAATCTCAAATGCAGAAATGGGCTCGAAGGAAAAACTATTACTTTGTAGATGCTCATGACTGTTACAGAAGGAAGAACAACTTGGTTGGCCTGTTTGTAAAGACAAATTGCTGGCTACTGACGAAAAGTAATTATTGAATGCGTTAGCAACATCCAATTGGTCAGACACATTACAGCCATTTATACTAATTGTAGTAGGCTTGGAAGAACACGAAGACTTTTTTAAAATACTATTAACAACTTGCCATTCATTCTTCAGATTACCCTTAGCAAAAAGGAATTGGTTTTTATAGTAATCGTCACGACTCTTACGAATTTCTTTTTTAAGTCTAGAACATACATTTTTATATCGATCACTCAATCTAAAGTTGTTTGGGTTCTTTGAGCACTTAATTCTTAATTTATTTTTTCTCTGGACCTTCGTAACAAGATGCCTTGTAATCCAGGGCTTAAGTCTTTTGCAGGCTTTTTTTAGAGGCACAATGGAAGTACAGTCGTAAATATGTTTACTAAGCGCATTCAGAAATACTGAATATGATGCAGAGACATCTGTTTCCGCGTAAGCCGCATCCCAAAACTCAAAAAAAAGATTTCTTTTAAGTTTTATGAAATCAATTTTGTTCACTCTTTTAGGGACACCTACCCCAACACACATTTTCTTAATTGAACCAATGTTTACCAACAGCGCTGTCATAGAGTGATCGGTAATATTTAGATCAAAGATGCCACTTTCGCAGCAATTCAATGAGATATTGGTCAATCGTCCATAAAAGTGATCCAAACACCTTCCCGAGATCATCCTAGTGGGTTCATTGATGAAACTCGCAAGACCATGCGATGCCAGAATAGCCATGTAGTTAGTAACCATATCATTTTTATCTAGTAAATTAAGGTTAAAATCGCCTGAAATAATTAAGTTACTTGATTTTTGCTTATCTAACAGATGGGAAAATTCTTCTATGAACGCCACAACATTAAACATATGCAACCTATAAACACATAAAAAAACATAAACAACTTGATCAATTTCGATTGAAACTTTAAGAATATCAGCACTCAGGAAATCTATACTTTTGACGTCCCTAATTACGTACCCATCTTTTATAAAACAACCGACACCGCCTGCCGCATAACCTTCATTTGTTTTCGCAAAGAACTTAAAACCCGGCAAATGATAATCATTTTTCTCAAACCCATAGATCCAAATTTCAGATACAATAATCACATCTGGAATGCTAGCGAATGAATCAAGATGCGTAATAAGTGATGAAAAGTTTTCTCGCATGCTTCTGACATTTTGATGGACAACAAAAAGCTTATTATTACAGTATGAATTATCAGTGAAAACGTTATTACAACAGGTATTTAATTCGAGGGTAGAAAAGTCATCTATTATATCATCATTAAGATTCATCAAATCAAAATTTTAGAGAAAAAAAAAAAAAATTGTAATACGCACTAAATAAGTGCGAGATCATTGAATGATCTAACAGAAATAACTTTTCCACCCTCGACTTTCCTAACCAGAATCTGGTTGTCTTTAAACCATGCAAATTTATAATTTTTCCGCTTTCTCACTTCTTTTGTTTGCATAAAGAGAGCCCGTGTGATTAGAGGATTAGCTTGATTAGCGCCACCGTGAGATTTTTAGTTTAAAAAATATTCACGAAAGCTTAGTTTATGCAACGCGCTCGGACCCCAGGGTAGGGCTTAAGGGTTAAAAAGAGTCTCTCACTGACAGAAAAGGAAAAGTACACCTCTGTGGGTCTTGCAGTCAAAGTTATAAGCTCAGAGATCCTATTGTTGGTCCGACTTTTGTCACATCAAGACCTCTATAGCCTTCAACTTTGTAGCCAAAAAGAAGAAAGTACCATCCCAACAAGGCAACCTTTTCTCAATATGTATTACCAAAAACCCCGCCTCAATGGCAACCCTTCACAGTAGATGATACCTATGAGCACAACAATCAACCTCAAACCTTAACTACCACTGTTTACACGGTAGTGCGAAAAAATCACACCCATGCAGGGGTATGCGTGAGCTTTTGTTTTACATTTTTATTCTCTTCTTACTTTAGTACTAAAAAAAAAAAAAGTAAGAAAAATAATGCAAAACAAAATTTGTGTGCTGCATGTGTGTTTCATGCTCATGTGTACAACGATATGTCCCGCCAAGCTCGCCCGCAGACCCTCACCAACCGAACCAACACTCTAAATTGCGGGTTTTAATGGTGTTAAATCTAAAACGTGCTTTTAATTAATTAAAAGAACCAGGCTGAGCAAGAAGAGAAAAAGAAAAAGAAAAAAGAACTGAATACAAAATACATATCGAAGAAAGGGCTGCTCTGCTCATGTGTGCTAGTGGTGGTTGTGGTGGCGAAAGGGCATTGCAACTGGAGAGCCGCACGAAATAAAAAGACAAACATCTCACATTTAACCTGGCTTGCAGCTGAACAAAATCAAAACTGGAACTATTTCACGGGCCAACAGAAGACGTGGGGGGTGGGGGTTTTGACTATGAATGAATGATTAGTAAAGAGGAAGGTGGCGGTAATCAACATGTGCCCGAATCTATACCAGCCTCTAGGTAAAGGTGAGAGGTTTAGGTCGCCACCGCACCGGGAGTGCCCTAGGTGAGAATTATTCGCTAGCGCCAGTGGTACATGGCGAAAACACGAGTAGTGAGAGTGTCGAACACGACAGACGTAACAGAACCAACCAGCAACAGCAGCGCCACCACCAGCACACGGCACTCAGCATGCGAGCGAGGAGCATAGGCGCAGGCAAGGTTCGCTTCAGTTCTATTATTATTACTTTTATGGCGCGGTAATATAATAATCTGTTGTTCGGTGCGGTTACCTGATTATGATGATGTTCATATGGTGGTGATGGTGGTTCTGGCGGGTGTGGTGAGATGGTGAGAAGGTGAAATAGTCGATGTTGTTGAATTACGTACTAATGACTGTTTTGTTCGTCGCTGCTGCTCTGCTGCACAAACTGGCTGGTTGGTTGCACTCGGCGGCGGCGGCGGCAGCGGCGTGTGTATCTGGTTTGGGTTTAGAGGTTTGTGAAATGAATTGGAACACGGCGCGGCGCAAATACTCTTCTCGGCCGGAGATGCAAGCACATCTGTGTGAAATGCAATTAATCATTGCATGTGCAGTGTAGCATCGGTTTACAGAGCACTGTGCATGTTTGTTAAAATGCGGGTGATGTACAGCACACAGAGGCGGCTGTCGCTGGTAGTGGTGCGATGATGAAGACTTGACCAGCAAATTAATTGTTTCGATACAACTAGACGTGGGGAACAAATCTGAACAAATCTCGTTTAATTGTCAGCGACAAGAGGAAATTGCCAGTTGAGAATATGCACAACGATGCGAATGTGACAGTTGTGCAGTGAGTCACAAGTAGTCTGGTGGAATATTTTTTTATGAAATTTATTTTCAACAGGGTCAGGGGTTTAAGAGGTGACATAGGGAAGGGGGGAACAAATTCAAAAGTGTGGAGAAACTTTTCATGGATGCATCGATGGAGGCAGAGAAAATGTTTGGTCCAATCGTTTCGGCCCTAAATCTTGGTTTTCACGTTTCAGCAACATTTTTTATTTGTCTGTTTTTAAAAAACGGACTTTAAAAAACCTTATGGGGAGCTACTTTTAGAGACGAGCCACATTCGCCCACCTGTGAATTGTATTAGATCAGGCCAGTGCAAAGTCCACGCGGTTCTGTTTCAAGCAAGTTCTCTTGTTTCTGGGTGAACCCCAGTCACCTACCGTGTGTCCAGAAACTTTGAATAATCCAGATTCCAATCGTAGGGAAAATAATTGAGAAAGGTAAAAATGCTAAAGCAGAGTAGCCATATAATGCGAACAGCTAACAGGCAACTTCCTCAATTGAGCGAGTAGCATTTTCCGATGCTCGGTACTTTGCACCACTCGTTCG
Source organism: Cheilosia urbana (assembly GCA_946477585.1). Classification (NCBI taxonomy): domain Eukaryota; kingdom Metazoa; phylum Arthropoda; class Insecta; order Diptera; family Syrphidae; genus Cheilosia; species Cheilosia urbana. The sequence continues at coordinate 89,308,525 of OX297854.1, read as the reverse complement.
AAACTAACGAGTGCCGTGGAGTTTTAGGCTTTTCACATATTTGAAGTCCATTTACCAACCAAAAAAATGATTTATGAAAATTTTCACTTGGACAATATAGTTCACACTGGCTTCGTCATAAATAAAATAAATAGTTTGGCGCGTGGCGCAGTGGACAAAGAAAACCCTTAGGTTGGATTTTTTTTTTTTTTTTTTTTTTTTTTTTTCGGTACTCGAACCTGGGACCCGTAGCTTAGTAGTTCAATACAGTAACCACTAAGCCACGCGCCCCTAAGTCCGCACTTGCTTTTAGTAGGTACTAAAATTAAAATGTTCTCACATCTATAGGACCAAAAAGATTCTGCAGTATAGGCTACTAAAATTCGATAATGAAAGTGTCCACAATTTTCAATACTGCACCCAGGAAACCACTAAGGTCTTGTAGTACATTTTGACAGATCTACCTTCAAGGGCTGTTTGAGACTTTTGCGTCGAATAAAGCTATTTTGTGACGGACAATTTTGATAATCGACAGTCTTTATTATTTGCGGGGTCTAAGCTGAAGGATGGCCTTAAACTCGCTGCTTTTTTACAGTTTATTTTTCTGCTCTTAAAAGTCTAAAAATAAATAGAGGGCGCAACAGGTCTGTGTGGGATTCTAAACCCAGCCTCTCACAACCATTCGGTTTGTGTGAGTTAAGATTTTTGTAACGAAAGGAGGGCACCTACAATTTTAACGCCCTTTAACATTCAATTCCCACTGACAGTATTCTGTTTTCTTCAGAGACCTTAGTAAACTGTGGAGAAAAGTCACAACCAAGGGTGCCATATACATGGAAGACTTTGTTAGCGACGAAGTTTTGTTCTACATATCTAGAGCATTATTCAGGCCTAGTCACGGATCGCATAAAACTTTCCACCAGGCCAATGATTGAAATAATATCCCCTCTTACGAAAGGCACACCATACCACCTCGAGGCTTTTCTACGCCCGACTCTGTAGAGCCTACAGTAGTTGTTGAAATTAATAGGTTAACGTTTGCCTTCGACTCGTTGTTCACAAAAAGGAGTTTGTTTTGTTGCCAGATAATTGACCTATTCATTAAAACTGTCAGTTGTGACAGCGAAGTCAACGATCATCTACCATCAACATACTAAGTTACAATTTGAGCCCTAAGGCGGATCCCTGTGGCACTCCGTTTCTGATTTTCGACTTCATCGCTTTCCTAAGTTATAGCAACCACAGGACGAAAAGCTAACACTCCTTGTCGATTGCAGAATTACCACGGATACATTGGGTTCCACATTAAGGGTCCTAAGGCAGAGCCTTGCGGCATTCTGCTGTTTACATTTGCCACTTTTTATATATTGTGCAAACAGAAACGTCGAAGGCGGAACTGTTGGTTGATCTTAAGAAGGTAGTTACAGTCATAAACAGACGGCTGTGGCGGCCCTTACTATCGATCCGTTTCAATAATGGTACAGTCACAATTGTGACATTATTTGCCAGTTCTCAAACCAATGACCCTATCTCCACTCCAACACACATATTGATCCTTTTATAACACCCCGCTTGACTCACTGCACTTAGCCAACTTTATGCGCCACCTAGATGAGACATTAACTCATCAGGCTGAGAGTGCGCTGCCTGACGCCTCTTCCTAATGATAAGTCTGACATATTAATTTAATTGCATTTACGCCAAGCGTTTGCCGGCTCCACTGGACCGTCAACGTGCCATGCGTGATCAATTTTTCAAACTTAAATATTCTACGACATTAGATTTGCGTGAGTTGCCTTCGTATAGACGTTGTCGGCGGACTGCTACGGCTGCCGCTCGACCGGTTCTGCATCTTCAATTAAAGTGTTGGCACTAATGTTACTCCGTTTGTTTACCCAACAACAGTGAAACAGTACACAGACAAGCACACGAGCATTAAATCGGCCGCAAAGCGGTTTGTAATAGTAGTCTCTCATTTTTTTATGTAATTGTTGATCGGTTAGTGGGTTTCAGCGATTAAATTGAGTCAAATATACGACGAGATGCTGGCCAGAGATACGGTTATTATCAGAGTCGTTATTGGCACCATTAATTACACGAGTTACTTAGTCTCACTCACTCAGTCAGTCACTAGCCTTATGGAAACCGATCATCATCATCGTCGAACATCGAACAAGATCAACACCTTATTAGCAGGGGATCTCCTCGTTAAGAGAGTGATCGATTAGTGTGTTTATTTTGCTGATGATTATAGGAATGGATGGCGAAACGAGATGGTCGTGTAAGAATATTCTCACACGAAAGTTGGCTATAGGGACGGCAAATTATCCCCGAGGGCTATTTCGCACAGCATCTGCGTCTCTTCAAGTCCGAATCGATGTAATTATTGGCTTTGGCATTTGTTTTTCTCTTTTGGGGCGGCTATCCTCGGCATAGGGGAACATATTGGTTTCCCATATGAGTTGCTTAAGGCGAATGGTTATATAGGTTTTTTTGTTTTGTGTTTACATTGACCTGTGAGGTGTGTGCTCGGATTGTTCAGTGATAATTTTTGGCAAAGACTGGAAATGTTTGAAACTCTGTCAGTAGTAATGAGTGCGCGGGATATACAAACGCACACGGAGGAGTGCGCTTAGAGTCAAGCACAATAAAAAAATAATGCCACAATGAACACATTCGTAATTTGTCAAATAAATAAGAAGTCATATGGACATTGTTTTATGTTTCGATTCGCACGCAAAATGTGCGCTGTTGCGGACGTACTATTTGGACTAAATTATTGAACTACAACTAAAGAAATACTAGACAAGTGCATTTTCTTTTGACTCGCATGTCGCTCATTTGTGTGCGCTACCAACCACACATCAAAATCGAAGCGCACAGGACATTAAGAAATTATAACCGAAGTCCGGTTTGATTCTAGGGCCATTGAAAATACTAATCGCACTTGCGCACCCTATGAACCGAATCGCACACGCTATGGAAGACGTAATGGGCATTTGTTGCCGTATATCGCGGTGATTACTGATTATATATTCAGAAAAATATACCAGCTGAACTATTTCTCCCCACAATGTGAAAGCGCACACTTGCAAGTCTCGCACATTTGTTATTTACAAAGCGCACATGCAAAAATCACTTCCTACAAAAGCAATGCCATATTGGAAAACGTTTTAGTGGATTAGCGCACATGGTTTTGATTACGTTGTGCCCATTATGGTGACTAATTTTGCAGGGAAATTCAAATGCACAAATCTCTTATACGAAATCAAGTGCAGCCATGCTTGGTGGCACTAATTGTATATCTCGTTATTCTGAATATATCAATAACACTTTCTCGACAACAGATTTAAAATATAACTGAGTTGTTGCGAACGTTTTTCACATGTGTGCGCTACCGACAGTCGATTACCACGGAAATAATAATATTCAGATTTGGAAAGAGCTTGCGTGGCAATAAGAAAGTAGGTACAGGTTCTTCTGTAATACCTATTTTATCAAGGCTCAGGGTATATTTGTAATAAGGCACGGGGAAGGTGTGCGCTCCTTTATAGAGCCAGCACTTTACCAACAAAAAAATAGAGATATAAACTATTTCATTAGACAAGTGAAACAAAGTCAGAGTTAATCTAGTTTTTTGGAACATTTAAGTGTGAATATATTGTATATGTAAGTGTGCGATATGAAAAATACAAGTAATAATCTTCTTTCACAAATTTAATAACTTATTTCAACCATATTTGAATTTCTTTCGTATGCGCACATGAGTGTGCGTTTGGAAAAATAATGATTTTTTAGCTCCGCGCTATGGATATATGCCCGAAAGTGACAAGGACAACAGAAAACAGACCGTTTTCTTGCGAAATACTGAAACAATCGATTGAAAGTCGATTTGAGATCGACTTCCTATTGCTCCTTTGCCTAATAGACATTCTTAACATCGCTTCCATACTAAACATCAAAACAATCAACTCCATCTGCTGTGAACAGAAGTAAATAGGGTTAACGATCAGCTTCCACATTCAGAGTGTTGCTTGGGAATTATTTACGAAATATACCAACCAATTGTTTAATCCATTAATTGAGGTCAATTTTCACGGTCTTCTTTACCATGAAGATACCCAGCTGACAGGTGTAAAATTTCCAATTTTTCGTCGAAACATCATACTCACATCATCGGGAGGAAGGCGCAACAGAACCTTCACCTCTTGGCTCATCCGACCTGCCGCACGTCCGTGTTGTATCTGCACGTTTTTACTCTTATTGACTCGCTTTTAATTTCGTTTTGAGGCTTTCTTCTCGCCCTTTGCCAACCGAAGCGCTTATGTAGCAGCAACAGCAACCATCCACCATCCGTATAGTGTGGTGCTTGTGTTTGTTTAACTGATCGTCAATAATGGAGCCGTGTGTTTGTTTTTTGTATGTTTTCCGCTCAGCGCCAGCATCAGGTAAATCCTTTGGGCCATATTCGTATGGTTATAATTATTTGATGCCTGTTGTCCGATGACGACGACGACGATGATGATGGCTGATGGTGGTGATGTGTAAGTATATGTGGGGAGGCATTCATTTTTTTTTTTATTCGTCCACACACTGGCTAATAATATCGCTGACCCATTCTCGGAGCTAAGCGCTTTGTCTGATTTCATTATTACCGAGTATTTTGTGAAAATAAAAGCTCAGACAAAAGAGGAACACCGGGCAAAAGAGCTGAGCAAGAATCACAATTGGCAATGATTGTCATGTTCCGCGGCAAAAGATTGACCATGATGTGCTGATGATGATGCGCGCACGATGTCCACGACCGATGTATGACAGATGAGAGTGGAAGTGTACAGTGTGTGGAAGGACGACACACTGATGTTTTGTTTATTAGTCTCGACAAAGAGGGAACTGCCTTCAATCGAATGATGATGTTGATTTTCGTTGGTTGCGGTTGGCTAGCTGGCTGACTGGGGTATATTGTTTGTCATTTGATTTTGTGTCCATCATTTGGAATTTTTTTTATTTTCTTTTTTTCTTGAGAGCTAGACTAAGCATTCGGGTTTTTTTTTTTTTTTTTTTTTGCGTATATGTCATACATGCGAATAAATTGTTTTAATAAGAAGATCGACGTCGCGTCGGTGGGGTTAAGTGTTCGTTTTGGGGCTGTATTCTTCCGACTTGTTGTTTTTCATATGAGAGGATGTTTCTTCAAATTTGACGGGGCGAGCTTAATTGAATTTAATTTACGGCATAGAAGCCATTTCCGGTCGAAAATTAAAATGGAAACTGCTAAATGGGGGGACAGTCGTGCTTTTATTTGAAGGCATTCTGGGGGACTATACTTAGCTCCACTGGCGAGGCGTGAGTAAAAGGTGTTTCAATTTTTATTTTTTTTTCTTAAATTTCTTTTAATATACAAAATATATTTACAGAGAAAAATTACGTATATTCAAAGTCCCCGGCCCTCTACATTTGTTCGAAAAAAATTTCAAAACTAGAATATCCTATACACACAAAACATCCTATACAAATTTCCCATTTCGTTCATAGCCGTCCAGAACGAGTAGAACGTAAAAGCAACATAATTACTCATGCTCTCATTTCCACTTTATCACACCCAAGCACCACCCGAACCCTACACAAACCTATAGTCATAGTTGATTTCGTTTACAACTGAACTGAACGAAATAGTGGGTACGAGAAGTGCGTTATACTATTTTCTTAGCATTTAATTTTGGTGGATGGATTTCGTTTTCAACTCATCTGAACGAGTTGATGGTCAAGTGAGTTGAAATATGGAAAGTATTGTCTTCGCTCGTGTCGCAGGGTTGAAGTTTCGTTTCGGTATAAATTACGAATGGGCTCAAGTGCACAAAGAGGCTGGTAATTACTGAATTCCTCAAATTCTCTGAAGTTTGGTAAGGACTAGGACTTAGGGGATAAGTGGATATTGGAAACACTGTTAAATTTTTGTGTTGTAGCGGAATGAGTATTGCTGTCGCAGGCTAGTATTTCGTTTTGTATAATTTGCAATTTTGCTCAAGTTCTCGAGACGGTGGCACGAGTTGGAATACACTAGGACTAGACTGTAGTCACTACTTAGAGGACAAGTGAAAACATTTGTTAATATTTATCCTCTAAAAGTTAGGCGTTCATGAACGAAATGAACAATAGGAAGCGTCTTCACTGCTTGGTTCTTCGGTGGCCTACAAATTGCTAAAGAAGACCTGTGTAATTCAGTTATCATGACTGACGAGTATAAATTTGATTAATGACTAACGAATATGATTACTTTCATGAATATGTACTAAAAATCACTGTAGATCAATAGCAATGAATATGACTACAAAGGCTATTAGTGACTAATGAATAATGAATACGAATACTTTCTCGAAATTATTCGTTAAGAACACCGAATGACTACCGATGGCATTACGATACCCTGGCAATGGATACCTTGGGAAAAAACCTCTCAAAAAATCCACAAACGTCGTTTTCATTACCTAAACCATTTTTAAGCTCTACTCGGCTTAGCTTAAGACACTGACAGCTCTCTTTGACAAACATTGAAGCTAACTTTTGAGTCACTTTAGGTGCTTTTGATATTTCTGCAAAAGTACTTCAAAACGTTCTTTTGAGAGGTTTAAAATAGTTTTTTTTAGCTTCTTAGTTTTTATTCGACTTAGCTTAAGCCACTGAAATCTCTTTATGTCAAAGATTGAAGCAAACTTTTGAATAACCTTAGGTACTTTTGATATGTCTGCAAATGTAGCTCAGAACTTTCTCTTGCGAGGCTCTAAAAAGCTGTCCCTCTTCTTGAACTTATTACAGGACACTTTTGACTCTGATGGAGATAAAGCCTTCTTTGTCGAAGAAATGATGTCAATGTAGCAAAATTTTGTGATACTTCCGTGAACGGAAAGCTTGTCTCTTAAGAGGATCTAAATAGTTTTCCCACTTTTCAAAGTTAATTCGACTAAGCTCGGGACACTTCTGATGTCCCATTGGGTAACAAAAGGATCTGTCAGAAGTGTGCTGTCAATATTCGAATTCAGTCCAATTTCAATTGTCTGAACAGCTGTCAAATCGTTTCAAATTCGTTCAAGGGAGCTAAACCGAAATTTGTTTGTTAAAAGGAACAACAAAGACATGGATGGATGGGACATTGAAAATGGTGACGAAGGCAGTCTTACCAGGGGTCAGATTCTGTAAGGCGAAACGCTACAACGTTTTCGTGTGCACAAAGAAATTTGCTTGTGTAATATAGGGCAAATTATTCGTGCGCACGAAAACGTTTGATCGTTTCGATTTACAGAATCCGGCCCCAGGCTTTCACCATCAAGTATACGGTGGACTTGTTTCTGAGAAGACTAACCAGCAAGGCTGTGGGGGTTGATGGATTTCTGTGACAACTACACAATTCCCAAGCAAACATTTTCCAAAGTTCAGCTAGAGCTACAGTTGGCCGGCTCTATGCAAGCTACAACCTCCGATTGAAGGCCAGTGCCAGTTGAACGACCTGCCATTCATTACAATGTCTTTCAAGCGCATATCGCCACAAACTCACAATTATCCACAGCCTGCTATAAGTGTATCTGCCATCGAAATCAGACTCTCAGGCTGAGAGTCTCAGCGTAGACCGCCTCCACTCACATATATACACGCACCCAATCTGGCCATCATCTTTCGTTCGATTCAAGTCTGCCTTTTGCCGTTTTGTATCCCTTCGATCACCAATTGCCCTCGCATATTACATGAATATTAAAACAACAGCACAAAGCCACATCATCCTCCAAAGAGACATCGAACATTATGCATCCGCATGTTCGCGATAAATCCTGCCGAGCGGCACACGCACTCGTGCTCGCTCATCTCTCACTCTCTCTCTCTCTCTCTGTGTGGAGGTACCTCTATGCGGTAGGTATACCGTGTATCCGTGATGTTTCTTCCACGTAGGTCTACATGGATGTCTGCAGCACCTCCATGTCCATCTTGTGCCGTTTTAGATACTTAACAACGATTACAATTTTCGCTGCAAGTTGTCTGCTCCGCCGGCTGAACATTGGCCTAGGCCTCCTTGCAGAGATCCTTTTTCTTCAGATGTCGTCCTTCCTCCCCATACAGGATGGAACATTGTGGCTCGTGTGTGGGTTTCAAGTATCGCGATATGTTTAGAATTTGTTCCTGAGTTATGAACAACTGATTTCATTGAGTACAAAGATTTCCTTTTGAACGAGATGCTCGGCGCGGTTTGCTTTCGTATCTATATCTATTTATCTCATCCCCCTAGAGAGAGAATCAGAGCGAGAACAGCCATACAAAATTAAGCGCTAAGCTCCAATCGACAAACAGTAAATAGTGTGTGGGTGGTACATTGAACGTTTTTTTTTCTCCTGGTATCCTCTGCACACAAGAGTAGGTATCTTACGAGAGTGTCGTTTATGTACAGAAAAGTTTTGAATTTTCGTCATGCGCATGGCTGCATTTTCGTCTCATAATTGTATCGAATGGCAGGAAAGATGACCACCGGCTGTGAGTGTGTGTGTGTGTGTATATGGTAAATGACATTAATTTACCACCCAGAAGTTGTCTGCTGTTGGAGGGTGGGCGCGTTTGAATAATTATTATACGACTATGGGAATGAGGCGAAGCGAACAAAATGACGGGCGAATCGTGAAATTGTGTACACAAAAATGGTGCAGGGGAGACTTGAAGGATTTGGGAACTGCCCCATTTAACACTTTCGACAGTCGAAGCGATAAGAAAGGGACAATGTTTTTCTATGGCAAAGGGTTGGCAGAAATGGATGTGTTTTTTTTTTTAAAGTTTGGCTCTTCTGACTTGGTTTTGGAGAGATGGACGTCGGAGTGTTTTCGTTGCTCATAGCTCATCATTCATCAAGTTTAAGTGGTCAATGCTGGTACCTACTTTTGTGAATGAAAATCTTATAGGCGAGTGTTGTGATTATCATCTAGATCAACTAAAATACTTGACTTGACTTGACTATTATAAATAAATTCTGTCTTTGTCTTAAGAGAGGTTTAGGGCAGCTTGCCACTTCTCAAGCTTTTTCGACTTAGCTCAAGACACTGATTGACTGATGGCGAATTAAGGCTCTATTTGCCAAAGAATAGAACCAAATTTTTCTACCAACCCAATATACTTCTGATATTTCAGCAAATGTAGCTTAGAACGTTCTTTTGAGAGGTTTTAAAAAGCTCTGCCGCTTCCTGAACTTAGCACAGGACACTTTTGACACTGGTGGGGATATAACTTTCATTATCAAACCTGATTGGTCCATATCAACCATCGACCAAATATTCACACTGCGGCAGATCTTGGAGAAAACGCAGGAACTTCAAATCGATACCCATCACCTTTTCATCGATTTTAAGGCCGCCTTATGACAGCATTTGGACGAGCTATACAGAGCAATGTCTAGTTTTGGCATCCCTGCCAAACTCGTCCGTTTGTGCAGGATGACGATGGAGAATGCACGCTGCTCCATCAAGGTCGGTAAAGAACTCACCGAGACCTTCGATGTCAAAAAGGATTTAGACAAGGCGATGCTCTGTCATGTGACTTTTTTAACATCGTTCTTGAAAGAATAGTGCAAAACTCAAACGCCAACACCAGCACTATCTTTCAAAAGTCCGTCCAATTACTCGCGTACGCCGATGACATTGCCATAATTGGCCGAACGCAGCGTTATGTAAATGGCGCGTTTGTGAGTATTGAGACTGAGGCGGTGAAGATGGTTTTGGCGGTTAATGAGTGCAAGACGAAGTATATACTGTAAGCTAAAAAGGACACCCAACACCGACGGCTCGGACAGAACGTCACAATAGACTGATATAGCTTTGAGGTGGTAAAGGACTTTGTCTACCTAGGCTTCGCTATGAACTCAGACAATGACACCAGCGCTGAGATTAAACGAAGAATAACTCTTGCCAACCGCTGTTTCTTTGGGCTAAGAAAGCAATTGAGTAGCAAAGCCCTCTCTCGAACAACTTAAGTGACCCGTTATAAGACCCTAATCGTCCCAGTCCTGCTATATGGCGCAGAGGCATGGACTCTATCAAAAGCGGATGAGGTAACTCTAGGTCGTTTCGAGAGGAAAATTCTTACGAGTGATTTTTGGTCCCGTCTGCATTGACGGTGAATGGAGGAAAAGATTCAACGACGAACTGTACGGGCTGTACAGCGACATCGACCTAGTGAGAAGAGTGAAGGTCCAACGACTGAGGTGGCTGGGTCATGTAGAGCGTATGGACACGAATGCTCCGGGCCGGAAGATCTTCGAATCTACACCCGAGGGAAGGCGCAGTAGAGGAAGGCCGCGACTCATGTGGCGCACGCAAGTGGAAGGGGACCTTAACTTAGCGTGCGAAACTGGAGACAGCTAGCTAAAGATCGCGCTGGCTGGAGACGCTTGTTAGTTGAGGCCCAGGTTCACCCCGGACTGTAGCGCCACCTTAAGAAAGTAAGTAAGTAAGTTACCAAAGAAATCATGGTGATGTAGCAAAAGGTTTGGGACAATTCCGTGAATGTAAAATTCGTCTGTAAATAGATCTCCCACTTTTCAAACTTAATTCGACTAAGCACAGTATACTTTTGACACATTTGAGGATATAGCTATTTTTATCGAAAAATTAAAGTCGACATGGCAAAGGTTTTAGTAACCCAAGGTACTTCTGATGTTCCATTATGTTCCAAAAGACTGTGACGTCCGATGAGAACTGGTGTAGTTCTGATAAAAAGTCTGACCAAGACTAGGGTAGAGCTGGGAGAAACTTAAACCACAAAAGGCGGATAAAACGTCAGACCATAATTCACTGGTAAAAAAAATCGTGACTCTTCATCACAAGTGGAACTCAACTTTTGAAGCAAGTCTTCAGACATCAGCTAGTTCAGATACCTCCCACAAAATTTGCAATTATGCACCGATTGGAGAACTAAGCTCATGTCTGTCGGTTTCAGTCAAAATCGAGTCAGTCAGCATTTTTTTCCAAAACTTTTGAATAGCATTAGTGAATTTTCCAGTTCCGATACCTCCTTCAATACTGCCAACTGTCCACCAACTTCAGAACTAATTACATATCTGTCAGTTTCAGTCCGAATCTATTCCGTTGGCAGACCTTTCAAGACGAATATTTTAAGTAAGTTTCATAGTTCGGATACCTCCCTAAAAATGTGCAATTCGACAAGTAAGCTAACTACTGCTTGTTTTAGTCTAAATCCAACCCATTGGCGGTATTGGGACAAAAATTTCCAAGACTTTGGACGAGTATTTCTAAATTTCGAAATCCGAACACCTCGGCCGATATTATCTTAGTGCTCCGGAATGTAACAAATTCAAGGTGTGTGTATATTTTTACAACAAAGAGATAGCAAACAATATTTTAGACAATTTAAAAAAGTTAAATGTCCCAATTGACATAAGGGCCAAACAAAAGGTTCTACCTATCTGCCTCTATCATATCTGGCCATCACAGTCTTTCAACGAAACACAGCAAGACCGCACCATTCACCCATTTTCGCCTCATTAGGAGAGGCGTTCCATCCGTACACACTATAGTGTTTACAAATCTATTCCGCTGGCAACCTTAATCGAATTTTAATAACTTCATACTGACGCAACTCGTCCTCGCGTCAGTATCGAAAACACATTTAAGCCAATTTAGGCTGAGCATATTTTCGAAATTCCCCAACCATGATGATGACCACCCCGATGCAACGATAAATACACATTTTGTTATGTTCCTCGATGATACAACCCAGATAGAGATCTCTAATGGCAGCAAGGAGACGAACAAACAGACAACAGGCCAACAAAACTGCCAGCGAAGGCGTACACCATTCCCTCAACCTGCCATCGATAAATTTTATTATTATTTATTGAAGCCACTCCACTCGCTCTGTCTCCCTCTTCGATGAAAGAAAACAAATGTCAAACTACTGTTTGTTTTTCGGTTCTATGCCTCATTATTACCTTCTCTCCGGGTATCGCCTCGTCGTTATCACTGTTCGCATCCTCTCTAACAATCCATCTAACAAACATTTGCCGGCTGCCTTTGGAAATCGATGAACAAGACTACGACGACGACGACGATGACAGGCGCTAGCGCTATGCATGCAACGAATACACCTGTCGGGTTAATTAACGACACAGCGAGGATAAAGAACAAAAAAAAAAAAAACAAAAAAAAAAAACAAACAAAACACACACGGAAAATAAAAAGGAACAGAACAAATGTTGCCATCCGTTCATAATTTGTACAAAAATCAAATCCAATTAAATTGCCAACCGAGCAAGATACACAGCGATGGATGCATCCACGTAGATACCAACTCGTCTCGTACTCGTTGTGCATTTATTATTTGTCAAATAAATTTCCATTTCATTGTCGATCGCACATCTCGCGAGCACCTGTCTCTCGATTATTTTCATATAAAACTTATGCCAATTTTACAATCAAATTATTATCAAAAGAAAATAATAAAATTTACATACGAAAACATGGCATAATCGGATGGGTCTGATCATCATCATCCCCCCATTTGAAAACGGAGCCAGCGACCCCTTGCTGATCGGTGCATCGTGATAAATGTGTCGCAGGGCAACAGCGGAGTCAATTCTTGTTCTCTGTGCGCAACCAGTGACGGACAAGGTGGTCACTCTTGAGGTACTCCACAAAATGGGGAGAGAACAGCACGAAAAATCAACAAAAAACAAAACAAAAAAAAAATCTTATCAAATCGCTTAAAAGTTGTGAAGTGCCGTGTCAAATTGGACGAAGATGAATTTTGATGTGAGGATTGTTAGTGCACGCGCATTGTGGCAAAAATGGCGGCGTACACAAAAACTGCTTGCGAATTAATGTAGAAAAACAGTTGAAATGTCACTTTTGGATATGTTTAACGTATTCAGACGGATGGACGAACTCGGCCCTGGCAGCTGAAGGAAATTTTGCAAATACTTGGGTTGTTGTTTTTTGTTTTTGTTTTTTTTTTTTTTGTGGTTTTGAATTTCCGTCGATGAAAAGTGTGAATAAGTTGATTGATTGACGGGATGAAGGGCGAAATAGATAGAGAAGATACTGGTTTTGGTCAGTGTGCCGATATTATTAGAGGACGCTGTTTGGAGTGTCTTAATTGGGTGGTTGTCTCAACTTATAGTTGGTCTTTAGCTTTGAATATGGATTGGGGTTTGAATGAGCATTGAGAAGGAAGCTTCACTGAACCAACTCGTTATAAAGTTCTCCAGAAATACAGCTAAACGAGGATTTCAACAAATATGAAATATCCTGCAAAAAGCATAAATAAATAAATAGTTGGCGCAATAGGTCTGGAGAGACCCTAGGCCTAGCTTCTCACAACCATTCGTTTTGTGTGAGTTTCTCATTTTTGGAACGAATGGAAGGGATCTACAATTTTATGCCGACTCCAAACGGCTAATTGAGAAGCTCTTTCAAGACATTTATACTCTCGGATGTTTGTCAGACGTTCGCGAGAGGTAGCGCAGAGGAAAAAAACCCTGAGTCGGAATTGGGTTTTTGCGGGATTCGAACCTGGGACTCCCGCATAGCAGTCCAACACACTAACCACTAAGCTACTGCGACTGCAAAAAGCATACGTCCGTGAAAATAGACACCGTCAGTCATGGAAGCAGCTTTTGCTTGTCGCACGACGGAAGGTCATAAGCTTCAACCTTGTATTTAGTAAGTCTCGTTTGGCAGCCATCTCTGCTTCCAAGACTTGTTATTTCAAAAGTTCAAGATTCCCCAGAAGATAAAGTCCGATGAAGTTTCGTACGTTTTCCAGCAACTACAACAACTAACCCAGGATCTGACTATTGGTTATCCACATGTTTTTAACAGCGAATTAGGCTTTGATAATATCTTAGAGATCTTAATAGATGTACAAGGTGACATACCTTAGCCAGTGCCATCTAAACAAAGCTTCGAGTTGGTCCCTTTTGTTTCTTGTTTGTTTGCAAATTTTCGCGCACTTTATAATATGACTGTAGGTTATGTCGGGTTCTGTGGCGATGAGTAGCCTTCCGTGGTAGTCCGCTATTGAGGCAGAGCTTGGCCGTCATGAGATTGCTGTCGCATCGATGATGATACACATGCAGCTATCCTGATACTCCATGCGATTTGCTGAGCCAACAAGATCGCTGAGTCTACTCGTTCATCGAGCTAGCTCCTTCATTAAGTCAAGTGGTTCATTGAGCCAATTAGTTCGTTGAGTCAACTGAGTCCCTAATTACACACGTTTACTCGTTCAATGCTTTTCCATTGACCTTTGCTAAGATTCTTCTGAACTCAAAACATTTTTGCTCCATTTGTTGTACGTACGTACATCCATTAGGTTCCCAATGAATTGTGGTGTTCCACAAGGTTGCATATTTTCTCCAGTACTTAAAAAAAAAAATATTTTTAACGACTGTTACCCGCAATATGGTGGAATCCATTAATTTAACTTCTACCACTCCCGTGGTATCACAAGAGCTGGTTGAAGATATGTTCGTCCCGCTGACGCCGAACGAGCCCGGGACATGGATATGTGGAATACTTTTTGCATTTTCAACAAAATAGGGCCACAAATTATTGGGCGGCGGGATTGCGAAGCTTCTTTTTGACAGACAGAAGTAGTTCCTCCGATGCTTGGCAGCGGGTTGAACTTGGAACCGCTTGCTCCTCAGTTATACTTAGATTTCTCAATCGTCTGTAGCCTTCTGGAGATTATTGTTCTAAGTAACTGCAGCCTCCCATGATCAGCGGTGTCGGGCACGTTGAAGACCTTGTGATCTGTTTACAAATGCACTAAACACGTTATCCACTGCTAGACTTTTTCTTTCTTATTGTCAGTTATGAGGAAACGTTTAGGCTAGGCTGGCGGGGAGTTTTCGGCGCCACACTCAGGTCAAAAAAAGACTGGAAACTATTTAGCACAGATCTTGGATAGGCAGTGAGTTCGCTTTTCGACTGAGTTCAAGGACAGTAGGCGTTGCTCCCTCATTGAAAATTAAGTTCAGACTTCCACTACACATTATGCCGCGTTCCATCTTGAGTCACTGGCAGTAACTATTGGTTTTTGACAGTCAACCCTCAGGAAATCATCCTGTGAGCCATCATTTTAAATTTTCGAATCAATATTGGTAACAGACAATGGATTACTCATAATCGGAACCCACTTCTGACCTTCAACATCCCCCTTCCCTCCGTTCACAGTCCAATGCCAAGTCAATGCAAATAGCCAACGACCTTCGCGCCAAAGTTATCCCTGCATTTCCCACGCATTGCATCTCATTTTGGATTCCGTGCAACGCGTCGCGACGTACACATCTTCCAAATCACCATTTCCATTGCCAGAATGCTCATTTTGTGGTATCTTTTATAATTGTTATCGCGCGAACACTCATAATTTGAGCACTGATTGCGAATTTCAATCACGTCCCACAGATAAATATGAACTATCATCAGCTAGAGTGATCTTCTCCTAGCCATTGGTGGGGCTCGGCTGAGAGGCGATATTGTAAATGGCGAAGCAGCGTTTGCGTGCCATGTTTGACACAACCCCCATACCTCGACACGCACACACACGATTTTATGGTCGCTATTCTTTTTTTTCTGTTTTAAATGCCAATCGCGCGAGTAATTGTTGAAATGTGATTAAAATGCCCTCGCCTCGATGGTGGTCGACGATTTGACAGTTGTTGATGGCAAAAGGTTGGTTGGGGTTTGCGCTTGTGGGAGGGATCGGGATATGGTTGCTGTGCGTCGTCGTCGTCGGGTGGTCTGGGGATATATACGCTACGCATAAAGCTGTCACTTTCGATGTAATTACGTTTGAAGTTTTTTTTTTTTTTTGTGCGCAATTTTGTTTTTCTTGTAACGATTATGGCTGCGGAATAAAATATCAGTGCTGGGGTAATATAGTGTGTTGGTTGGAGGTAAGGACGCTGCAATCAGTAGTCGACGGTTTTTTTTTTTAAGCCATTTTTGAGCAGAGGACTGTAGTGAAATTGTCTTCTGGGTGGTAAACAAGTTTTGTTGTTTGAGTACCTACGGAAATAAAATTTTAAATGCAGGACGGCGCGAAAAATGCAGGGGCTAGAAGTCGTCTTTGGAAGGAAAGAACTGAAGGGATTTGAGTATCTATGGACAGAGACATTTCAGTCCAGCATTGATCTGAGTCACCTGAATGGACCGATCTTTGCTCGCTGTTTTCTGTTTATTAGGCCAAAATTGATTAAAGTGTGACGAGCACTTTCATTGCTGCAGTCCCATTCCGGTAGCAGTCAAACGTCATTCAAAACGATTCGTAAACAACTGCAATCCTAGATCATCGGTCATACTTATGATCAAAGCCGCGCAGTTCTCCAGCCGCTTTGTCACAAACCGTTCTTGGATTTGTCTGCCAATAAGTTTGAATCAATCAGAAAGGAATAAGTTAGCCAACTAGTGGCTTTCTTGAAACTAAACGGAATTGAATGGATACTGTCATTCGAGCTGATTACTTAACTATCCCATTTGATGGCAAACTACGCAGCAGAACAACTGCATGATATGCAACCGACGGACAAGGTTAAGTTAAATAAAAGGGATGCGTTCAGAATCTTGTACGTCAAAAAGTGCAGTACCTCGCAGGAAATATTTTGGAAACCCGCAAATTACACGGATCATATCAACATCAAGAGGTTTTTATGGCGTCTCTACTTTAAAAACATATCCCAGAAGTCGTAAAATCTGCACCCCGGCAGTGGGTCCCACGATTATACCGCAGCCAACGCACATACGTAGGCAAATTTTCTAGAAGAGCTATTTTTTAGTAGTACAAAAAGGTATTACGCACTCGCTCTTAGGGCCAGTTGCAGAGTTACTTAAGCTTGAAGCGAAGCCGTTTGGAAAATTGTTTTTCTTGAAAATTGATGGACCAATAGCTAATCCCTGTGGTACGCCTTAGGGACGATATCTTGTGTATGCCTATTTTTAGTGGAAAAATTATGTGAAAAAATATAAATATTTCCTGACTGAGGTATCTACGTGTGGTATGTCGTTTCCAAGGTTCGCTACCAGAGTTGCTGTAAAAATCCAGCTTCCCAATACAGAGTTGCTAAAACCTATCAGCATCATGATTATCATTTGGTTGTTGAACTATAATGTAACAATTATATACTGTCCTTTGAAAAAAATTTCTTCCTAAAACTTCTACAAAAGTTGACAAATTATCAAAATATGTTACTTGCGTAGCAAGCACTGAGCCCTGTGGTAATCCATAACTAAAAGTTGTCTAAAAACGTTCCCCATATACGATTAGAACTGATCCCTGTGGCCCTGGAATATCTGTATGCATCACAAGAAATATCCTGATAAGCAGTCAGCTAAAAGCATTCAACCCTGTGGTTTGTAATTTATGAGCTTCCGAAGTCTTCTTAAAGGGTTGTTTGAAATATGTAGCAACGCAACAAACAGTACGCATTGCGGTAAGCCACTTACCAAGGTTACTGCAAAGCCACTCACAAGTATTCCGTGGCAACAAGGAAAGACAGCATAAGTCGGCTTATGTGAATATTGAGTTGATTTTATGATCGGACGCACCGTAGACCGTACCCTGTTCTAAATTTTAAATTATGTATAGGTATATAAATACTCTTTTTGTTTTCATTCAAATACATATAACGGTTGCTGGGTTTGAATTAGAAAAACCGCATAGGTCGTCTTCCCAGCTCTAAAGTCAAACCTTTATCCTGCGCTCCTGAAAAGTTGCTAAAAATGACTTATGCTTTAATTCCAGCTTGTCCAAGAGGAGCTATTTTTTTGAGTTTACACCTCTCTTTGAAAGAAATAATCCTGCAGTTTCCGTAAGTTGATTTTGCTAGTTTTAGCCATATGTACTTTCTTTTAAAGACTTCTGACTCGCCTGAGCGATGAAAAGGTAAGTCGACCTAGGTTAGGTTAGGTTAGGTTAGCGGATTGGCAGAACAGGGGAACCTGTACGTGCCACACTTAGATCAATGTAGATCCGTTGTGATGCCCCAGGGGTTTACTGCCCCCATACACAGGAAACCTGAAAAACCTACGGATTAGAAAATCAGTCCGTTTTATTTACAAATTTTAGTAGGTCGTTAATGGACCTATTTGAGAGTTCCTCTAAATCCTCGAAGAAGTAACTGCCAAGGAATTTATTTCTTATGTGACAGAGTGCTGGACAGTGACAAAGAAAGTGTGGGGTGTCCTCATGCACCTCCTCATCACCGCATCCTCTGCACAGGTCATCTGAACTGATTCCCATCTTCTTGGTATGGTATTTCAGTGTATTGTGTCCGGTGATAATGCCCACAATTAAGGACAATGATTTCTTGCTCAATTGTAGGATTTTCTCCGTTTTCTGTTTGTTGTAGATTGGCCACATTTTCCTGGTTATGACACAGGATTCTAGTTTGCTCCATCTCTCAATTGTCGCCTTTAGTATTCTGTTCCCAATCGCCTGTCTGAGATTACAGGGGGAATCATTACTGTGGTGTCGGCCTGGTTTAGTTCAAGGGAGGATCCCTTTCTTGCCAGCTCATCAGCTTTTTCATTCCCAGACACACCTTTGTGCCCAGGAACCCAGCATAGTCTTACGTTGTGCTGCGCGCCAAGAACCCGCAGCTCTTCGCGACAGCGACTTACAAGCTTTGATTTTATCTCAGCGGCAGCGATCGCTTTTATTGCCGCTTGACTGTCAATGAAAAAGGTAATATCTGCATGAGGTATTGTCATCATTGCAACCTGTTTAGTAGCTGTTGTCACTGCCAATACCTCAGCTTGGAATACGCTGCTGTGGTTGGGTAGTCTGATTGAACTGGATAGTCCGAGACGTTCCGAGTAGAAACCCGCGCCAACGCCAATTTCCATCTTTGATCCATCCGTGTATATGGGTATGGATGGATGTTGGTTGGTCCTCATTCCATTCCTCTCTGCTGGGGAAACACGTGGTAAATGGTCTTCTGAAGTCTAGTCGGGGAGTGATATAGTCCGTGCATATATTATTGCCCGCGAATTTGTTTAGAATTTGTGCGTGTCCTGTCAGGCTGTGTTTCCAGTTTTTGGTTTGGCTTAACCGAAGGGCGCTGTTTGCAGCAGATTCTTGTACAAAGAGATCTAGGGGTTTGAGATGGAGTATAGCCTCTATGCCTGCTGTAGGGCTGGTTCTCATTGCCCCCGTGGTGCCAATACAGGCCATTCTTTGAATTTTTGTCATGGTTTTTAGGTTGTTAGACTTTAACAGCGCTTGCCACCAGAATAAACAATTATAAGTTAGTATCGGTCTTACAACCGCTGTATAGAGCCACATGACTATTCTAGGATTAGGGCCCCATGTTCTTCCGAATATTCTATTACAGGCATAGAATGCTATCATTGCCTTTTTGGCTCTTTCCTTAATGTTAAGATTCCAGTTTAATTTCCGACCTAGGATAACTCCCAGGTATTTTGCACTGTCAGAAATTATTAGCGGAGTCCCTTCAATTGTTGGCAGTCTGAATTCCGGAATAGTTCTTTGGCTGGTGAAGAGAACTAATTCTGTTTTTTGTGGGTTTAATGCCAGTCCACATTTCTTTGTCCAGGTATTGACCGTGGATAGGGCTCTGTTTAGTAGTTCACTGATGGTTGACAGAAATTTTCCTGTCGCGAGCAGTGCTAGGTCGTCGGCATATGCAACTGCTTTAACTCCACTGAATTCAAGTTTAATCAGAATCTCGTTTACTACAAGTACCCAGATTAGGGGTGATAGTACCCCGCCTTGAGGAGTGCCTCTTGATGCAGATACCTTCGTTTCTACACCTCCTAGTTCTGAGATGATTATTCTATTTTTGAGCAAACACATTATCCATTTGATGATAGCGGTATTCACTTTAAGGTTTGTTAGAACTCTTTGAACTGCTTTTGTTTCGACATTGTTAAAAGCTCCTTCAATGTCCAGGAAGGCTGCTAGAGTGTATTCTTTAACTTTCAATGTTTTTTCCACCGTGCTGACGACACTATGCAGTGCTGTTTCAACACTTTTGCCTTTTGTATAGGCGTTTTGAGCCGGGGATACAGTATCCGGGTTTAGTATAGTCCGGATATGTATATCTATCAGCCTTTCAAATGTTTTTAGAACAAACGATGTTAGGCTAATGGGTCTAAAATCTTTGGCAGTTGTGTGGCTGGGTTTGCCAGCTTTGGCTATAAAGACCACTTTAACTTCTCGCCATGATTTTGGAACGTATCCTAGCTTTAGGCTGCTTAGGAATATGTTTTTCAGATGTGGGGTTATAAGTTTCTCGCATTTTTTGTAGCATCATAGGGAAGATGCCATCAATTCCGGGAGATTTATATGATGAGAAAGAATTGATCGCTCAACTTATCTTTTCCTCCGTCACCATTTCCGTTGGAGCGCCGTCATCCGTGAAATATTCTAAAATTTAGAATACGTCGACCTAAAAAGATCTATTGCGCCAATATCTTTCTTTTCCTTAACAACTACGCTTCTCTTAACAAAATCTAGTAAATACCTTCAGGCCATTGTATGCTAGAACATTTTAAGAGCACTCTATATGAAAGCCGAATAGATTCTTCACTTGTTCTACACATTTCTGTTGGAGTGGCTTGTCAATCAGTTGTTGTAAAGCTAATATCTGAGTGGGGTCCCAACTAATGGTTTCAATAGGTTTGAGGGTCTGCTACTAAGATATGTCCACAAATTTTGTGATATGTATTCAGAGCTTAAATCGATGATAGTCAGGTGAAAAAGACTTAAAACAAGGAGAACAATTTTAAGTATCATAGATCGAGAGTGTGATCTTGTTGGGAGAGAATGGTTGGTGGCCCAGCTAACCTTTAACATTTAAGAATGCCCGCATAAATAGTGCCGAGGAATAATTTTCCCATAAATTTGCCGGAGATATTCAAATAAATTCGGCTATTTTCATTCAGGTTCCAAGACAAAATATTAAACGAGTTAGAGACAGCGTTTTGGTTTACTTGTTAGACGCGCGGGTACAGACCTGTTGGGTGTCTGCACTGATCAAATAACTTCATTGTGTAGAATGCAATAAGTATTTCCTATCAATCCTTTATCAACACACGCTGTTTTGAAAGTCCAAATATCAAAAAGATGGTGAAGATGTAAATCCAAGTCCTTTTCATAAAATTCGAATGGTAAGTGTCCCAAACTAACTGCGGCAGGTGCCTCAAAATAGGGCGTAGGACGATTTCTCCAGCGAAAAGGGTGTGATGCAATTTTAGGACAAATTCAAGTCCTTTTTGGTTCACATTTCTTGGCAAAATGAGTGTCCACATCTACATCAGGTTTTCTTGTTACCTCAATCACTTTCAATACCCACTTCATGACGTGACAAAACCTCCAAATGATTTCAAAATGACAACCTCAAACTGCAGAAATCTTCCCTCTCGATATTCCGATTCTTCCAATCGCCTACACAACACCAAAACCAAAACCCAACTGGGAATCTCTGCGCCAACGCCCTCCGATGAATGCATTCAAATTAAGAAGAAAGATCAGCTCATTCATTTACCAAATGCCGCAGCCAACTAGTGCCGCCAACGAATCACTGTTATCACACTAATTATAATCTCGACTGACACAAGGCAACTCTATCGCCACAATTAAAACACATTGCATCAGTATCAAGTTTACATATTTGAAGACCAATTCATTAAAATTGTCACTATTCTGTCCAGAAATGGTTTATTTATTGCCCCTAATCAACCGAAATTTCATCAGCCGTCTCTGTCGACGAGATCGTAAATCACACGATCGCCATTCATCGAGATAAGTGCTTGTCATGAGCTCACAATCTGGGCATGTGTGTCCCGTATGGTCTCGGAAATGAGTTGTATCTTGTTGTGACCTTTCTCTTTTCGACAAGGACCTAAACTGACTGCAGAGCGATGGGGATGAGAATGAGTGTGAATAATTATGAAAAGATTTCTTTGGGATTGATGTAATGGTTGGCCTTTTGTTTGATCGTTTGTTACGATTGCAGGGTAGATAAGGAATAAGGGATGGGGTGATATTGATGCTTGGTGAGTGGATTTAGTTGGGATAGAATTCACGCATCCATTGAGTCGGTACTCGATGAACAAGGGTTGTTGTTGAAAGTGATTTCTTTCTTTGCAATGACCTATCTTCAACGAGTGACGAGCCAGTGAATGGGTGAGTCTTGATGCTAAAACGAATTTGATTGCTTCGCAACGATCTCTCATCGAGTGACGAGCCAGTGGATGGGTGAGTGAGTATCAGTGATAGGACTTCTACCACTTTTTACACTTTCGGAAATTCTACCAACCTGAACTCGAAATCTACCACATTTTACTCAATACTTCATTATTTGACTGTATTAGTGCGAGAGTGTTTTGCTAAGTTTTGATATTTTGTATTTAATGATGAGTTGAATCCATGCCGTTTTTTCTGTAGTTCTTTCAAAATTTTAATTCAAAATTTAAAAGCTGCCAAAGGAACTTCTTGCCATACGAAGTAATAATTAAGTTTTTTGTTTTGAACAACATATGTGATTTTTAAAAATAATTTAAATTAATAATTAGAAATGACTGATTTATATTTATTTTATCTCCGTTTTTTTTTTTTTTTTTGTTATTATTATCTACTATTTCATCGGTATGAATAAATGAATTATTTACCATAGACAACTTTTGTTTCTACCGCTTTTCTACCACATTTTTTAAGGCTATCTACCACCGTTTCACTTTCCTCAAGTCCCATCACTGGCTGAGTATTGTTGCTCAAATCAATGCTCTTCATCGAGTGGTGAATCAGTGGATGGGCAAGTCTTGCTGGTTATACATAAAAATATATTTTCTTGGAATGATCTCTCCCTTCATCGAGCTACGAGTCAATGGATGGGTGAGTCTTGATGCCAAAACGAATTTTATTGGTTCGCAACGATCTCTCTTCATCGAGTGACGAGCCAGTGGATGGGTGAGTGAGTATTGTTGCTCAAATCAATGTCGTTCCCTTGAAACGATCCCTCTTCATCGAGTGCCGAGTCAGTAAATGGGTGAGTTTGGCTGTCAATAACACCTTTAGTCCTTGCAACGACCTCTCTTCATCGAGGCGGTATTGGGCGCCCATTTTTTTAAATGGTCAAAAATGTTATTCACATAAATGTACCCATCCATTGATTCAGCTCTCGATGAATATAATTTTCGGGCACAAATAGCCAGCGTGTCATCTGTTCCTGGCTGTCTAAAAAGCTGCTCACATCCGAATCAATACTCTCACACGTCTCAATGGAGTTTAACCAACTATTCAGTTGGACGACCCACCCATAGGATACCAACTGTGAACAACGTCCATAACGCCAGCGATTCCCATCGATCTTCATCGAAATCCTTCGTTCGCCATCATTGGTGGGACATAAAAGTGATATCCCCATCTCGACGGATAAAAAGACCCCAACTCCACAGGAAATATTTGCAATTTCTTAGCAGCACAACCAATAATTAATGAATAAACGTCCGCATTATACCACATCATCGAATTATCAACTTCTGCGCTCATAAAACATTCTTCTCCCCTGTTTTATTCCTGACAATGTTTCCTGCGCTGTCGCCATATTGATGGCCCAGCCAGCACCAGACCCATCATCAGTTCTCATCAACATCATCAGCAGCAGCAGTACCAGCACCAGCACCACCAGCAGCATCATCATCATCATCATCATTGTCGTGATCGACAGAGATATTTTCTGGTCAACAAAAAACGATGAGTAGAACCCTCACTCTACACTCATTCCTCAATGTAAGACAAGACATTTCAGAAAATGATTATCTCCTCCGCCGGACTGGGTGCATTCCTCCTCCGAATTGGTAACAAGCCTGTAGCCGTACTCGATAGGAATGGAGTCGCGACCGAGTTTTTATTTCGGCGCAAATTTCGTGTGGCTCCCAAAAACAAAATGATAAAGATTCTCCTTACGTGTAGTGTTAAGAAGATACCTTCATCAAGGCAAAGTCGGAGTGCATCCTCTGGTGGTGTGCAGTCGTGTCAGAGAGCTCGCGACGTGTTAAAGGTGGGTTACCCTTCGATTTGCTAAACGAGCGAGCAAATTTCGATTCGAACTCATCGCGCCTTTGGAATCAGAGTGAAGTTGGCTTTGGAGTCATTGTCGTCGTCTGCGTCTGGCGTCTGTGGAAATGAGGCCATTCTGACGGGGAAAAAGCAGACCAACTTCTTCTGGCCGTCGTCGTCGCGCGTGTGGCTTCGCCTTCCTTCCTCCAGGTACACTCCACCATCATTAGCATCGTCATCACATCCTTCAATGCGAGAGCGCACCAGAGAGAAAGAGCCAGCCTCTGCTGGCTGAGCTGGTAAGCAGATTGGTAATAGGCAGTTAGGTAGCTTCCTCTTCAATTCCCATTCCCATTGCCAACATCGTCGACGTCGTTGTCAAACAGGGAGAACAGAAATAACAAAAAAACAATCTCTCGCGGCCGTACAAAAATGGGGAGCTAACTGGCGCCAAGTCTTCAATAATATTGAAGTAAAGAATTTTTCATAATGGTAGAGAGGCAGGAGAGGATTAGCCGGGTATCACTCACTTTTGCCTGTGTGCGCGCCCTGGACTCGTCGCATTTTGATTTTGATTATTTTTTTTTTTTTTTGTTCGCTCGCCCGGATTCCTCCGTTTAGAAGACGGACGGACGAATGGACCGTAGACGACGTCCGTTCATTAAATTTGATTCATGAGCCAGGACACTGGCCGCCGCCGTTGCCGCGCCGCGATCATGTTGTACGCGTTGTTGGTTTAAGATTGAGTGATTGCTGGCCCAAAGATATAATTTTCATATTTGTTGTTGTGCTGTGCTGGCCGGCTCTCTGCCCCGCCACAAATTGGACAAATGAAGTCTGGCGCTTGGGGGGGAGGCCAGAGATGGGGGCCAATATTATGATAATTATATGGGTGGGAAATGCCTGCAACCGCCCATGGAAAACAATCAATTGAGTGGAAGACGAGCACGATCGGTTGAGGGTATGGTTCGAGTACCTATCTGCATCTGTCGGATTTTTTTTTTGTTTTACCCCCGAAATTAATATGCACATCAAACACAAAAAGTACTGCTTGGCTAAAATTTTTATTTTCTTTTATTTTCAGACAAATGTTCCCGCAGATGAAATTTCGGGTGTCGGGACTGGATGCAAAAGCGAAATATATTCTGCTGCTGGATATTGTGGCGGCCGATGACTACCGATATAAGTTTCATAATAGGTGAGTTGTGCGGTTTGTATGAGCTAGTTGTAGATCAGTGAAAGTTGTGATGGAAGTTGTCACTTTGATGTGTCATCATTCCGAGTGATAAAACGAGCCTAAGCTGAGCCGCTAAAAATCGGAAAATATTTGCCGAAGGGGGGGGGGCCCTTTCAAGGACAAAAGAGCGACCGGACCGTTTTACAATTGTCTGCTTTGGTTAGGAAAATGGCCAGTCAGTTGTTAGAACCTAAAAAATCTGTCAAGATAGCCATGATGATAGCTGGTTGGAGAGGCATGTTGACTGAGGCCGATCACTTCCACTCCGAACTCTACACCAGTGGTAGTTGTAGCAAACAACTCACAACAGCTCTTCTACCAAGCGGTGCAAATATTTGGTCGCTTTTCCCAGTCCTCGGACAATCTCCAACCACGTACGCACAGTTGGTTGCGCTCACCGGACCTATCGACGATCAAAACCGAGCAACTCGGCAGAGCTAGCATACTGCTTTGATTGTGATTAGGAAGGGATCACATATTTTGTTGCATATCTTAAGGGTTTAGGTCTTCTTTTGACGATGGAATGGGGTATTAAACCATCAGCTATGTAAGAGGTCAACTGCCACCTAGAGGACAGGTATTATTGCTATAACTTAGTTGAAAGGATCTAAAGTCTAGAGCTGTATGTCAGGAATTATGGGCTAGGAATTTTTACGGAGTAAGTTTTGACAAAACATCTTTTGAGAGCGATTCCGCTCGACATCATTGACTACAAACAATTTGAAGGTTTCGTGCATCAGGAGGTTTCAACTGATATGCTGCTTTCTACCTCTGCTGACTGCTATCAAGGCGCACAGAGGGCGCTTACGCCATCAAAAATACAGCCGTCGCTACACATTATTAGTTTACAAAAAACGAGGTCTGTAAGGGAAAGAGCTATCCGACTTAGTTTGTTCCAACTAGCTTTAAAAAACAAAGAGAATATCTTAGTCACGGGACCGCCACCTTCTTTGGAGTTAGAAGCTTTCTTGCAGCGAAAAGGTGGTCTTGGCAAAACATTGAGCCTGTCACCGAAAAGGTGTCTACTGAAATGTTGTTCAACTTCTGATATCTAATCTTCGAAGTCTACGGCTCCCTTTGACTCTTTAGACAAGGCCTAATTTTGTTGGCGTAGATTGCGACGCACACTTTTTTAAATCAGTTGTTTTGAGGATTTTCAGCTCAGCAATTATGCTTGGCAATTTTTTCACGAGATTAACCAGTGAAAGTGTATTTTAAAAGGATTCATTATGATTAGAAAAATCATTTTCATGACATTTCTTTCAAATACAAACAAGTATCGTGACATTTCGACGATCAAAATGTTGTGTCGTGATATATAAAACTAGTCCATCAAATTTCGTGGGTGTATTTTATGCAATACAAGTTATCAAATGCAAATGTTTGGAACACATTTTATTCATTTGAACCAGTTTTATGACATTTTTGAGGAGGAATACTTATGTCGTGACATTTTAACAATTTAGTTTCATGACACACACAAAAGTTCGAATTCATTTCACAATATTTTGCCGAGTTAAGGTGTTGGTAAGAGGATTTGTGAGATTTGTCTCAATTTGAGAATAAAGAATCCATTTCGCGACACTCTGAGTAAGAACACGGTTTTATCTCATGAAACAGCTGCAGCTGAAGTATGCTTGGCTACTGCTCAATGCGAAGTCAACTAACATTCATCGGCTTTTAATATAATTTTCATGACAGAGGAAAAAGCGCTTTTGTTAGATGAAGTTTAGTGTTATGATACAGGAAACTCAAATATAAAATATAATTTTTTGACAGGAAAAAATTGCCTTTGTAACATTTTATCACATAAATTTAGTGTCAGTGAGACAGAAAACTATAATATAAAACTGAATCTGTTAACGCCAAGATGAAAGGAAGTTTATATTCCACAGACATTTCCAGATGGGGGATATATTATACATAGTGACATTTTGGGCAAGAAAATGAAGTGTCATGATACAAAAAAAAAAAAAAAAAATCAAACAAATTATTTAAATCGCGTTTAACTCAATTTTCTTTATAAATATTTCTATGAAATTCTATTGAACAAACTTCAGTGACATTTCAATCAACGACACTTTCATTAAACCAGTTTACTTTATTTTCGCAAAAAAATATTTCATCTTTTAATCGAAAAAAAAAAATGTCTCTCTCTTTTCAGTCGTTGGATGGTAGCTGGCAAAGCCGATCCAGAAATGCCAAAACGAATGTACATCCATCCAGACTCACCCACCACCGGTGAGCAATGGATGCAAAAAGTCGTCTCATTTCATAAGTTGAAACTAACAAATAATATTAGTGATAAACATGGATTTGTAAGTACTGTACGTTTTATCTGTTTATTGAAAATTTTAAAACATTTTCATTTTTGAAAAACAGAACCAGCCACTCTTATATAAGAAATTTTCTCAACTCGATATTTTATCCAAAGAAAACTTAACACAATAAACTCACACAATTGCCATAAATAAAATAAAAAAAAAAAACAACAACTTGTATGTACGATTTTCTTTTGTGAGAAGATTCGCTTTGAGAAAATTATTTATTGGCTCGCATTTAACTAGTTTTTATCATAATTACATGTGTAGAAATTTGTTATTTATATTATTATAGTTCTATTCAATGTCAAAATCAAAAATCAAAATGTGCGTCGATGCGATTATGTATGTGGTTTGCTTTCAGATTTTGGAAGGGGGGGTTGGGCACAAGCAACAAGAAATCGAAAGTCGTTTCGAATTTGTTAAATTTGTTCACAAAATCGTGTACACAAAAATTGTTGATTATTTATGATGGGCGTGGAAATCAACGTGTTAATCGTTGAGACACTGAATATACAATCATACAGAGTTGGTGAATAAATTATGAAATTAAATATGCAAATGTGAGTTTTATGATCGCGCGGTTAATAATCTCAATGTCAGAGGCAACAAGCTGCCTCACGACAAGTTTCAGTTGGTGTGAAATTTGTAAAAGTATACACAAGTGTCGGATGTGATATGAAGATGGCTTAGATTCAGTTGGAAAGTAGATTTGAAAATTAGTAAAGTTTGAAGGGGTTGTGATTCCGAAAATGTCTTGTAGATCGCCTGTAATTTTTTTCTGTCTCGCGGCAAGGAAGGAAAGAGCGCGGTTATCACGTATGAAACGTATTATATTGCGTAATTGTCATGGCGGACCATTGTGACCCCTGTCAAAAAGCGTATGCGAATAGTCTCATGGGTTTCATGTGACACATCACCCTATTTTATGACAAAAAAAAAATGCCTAACCATTGACAGTGCATTGAAAACACTATGACTGTTTAGATAAATGACCTTCATCACTTTTGTAAGTCCACGAATTCAGTTTAAGGCTTCAATAAATATCATGTTCTAAAGAGAATTATGCAATTCAAACTTCAACCGGTAATAAAAAGGACTTCCTACAATTTCTTGAGCACCGAACCTTCCTCCACAGCTCGACGATGGCCAAACTGATAAACTGAAAACACATATCACAACTTTCTTTGCTAAAAACTCACCAATCTGTCGCTTTTCTTCAAAATAAGCAACTACACGAACCGCTAGATTCATAATTTAACGAGAAATCGAAAAATTTTCCCTAACCATGCGAAACTTTTACCAAAATCGACTGGCAAACTCCTCGCATGGCATTTTCCCAGCACATATTTCACCCCCACACAATAAACTCAAGACTGTGATTTTTAAGAAGCAAACTAAAGTGACTACAATTAAGTAGATACCCAAACCATTTCTTCAATTACAGTTACCAAGTAGTTTGCTTCAAATTTTATACTGAAAACTTTTGAATATTTCAACGGAAACTATCAACATGCATCTAATTCTTGTTGTATGCTCAAAGTTTGCTCAACATCGACCCGCAAATTAGTGTTTTACCAAAGTATAGGCACAAAAAACCCAACTAAATCTAAAGTACTTCCGACTTTATCGACTGAAATTAAAAAAAAAACCCTTATTAATTATGAAGAATGTGTTCTACGAAAAAATATTCTAGTCAGCCAACCCCTCACATGTTAGCTCACACACTGTCTTACAGCTCTGACCAAAAGTTATGTACATGTACAGTACAGCACCCTTAGTTTTATATAAAAAAAAAAAGACCGTCAGGTGGGAGATTTCACAGAAAAATAAAAGTAGAAAATTGTAAATTACACTTATTATCGATGGGCGCGATACTAGAAGAGCATAGCCCCGTATCATGGGTCAGGACACATCTCCAATACCAACTCGAACGACTGTTACTGCGGTCAAAGTGCCCTTCTGTTATGTATCACCATCGACCCGCGGGTTATGAAATGCATGTAATTTGGGACATTCTGGTGCCAGTAGGCGGAGCTACCAATAAAAAATGTCTAACCGCTGACACTTCCAAGTGACATTCAGCCGAACGTGTGTAATCCTTTTCATTCCAAACCGTACAGTGTGTAGGTATGTACAGCAGTTTTAATGTCGTGTCGATGACTTAAAGGAGGCAGGCGGCTAGAACACACACGTCGCACGCCGCCGTAAATAAATCGATAAATTGCGCGATCCGCCAATATCAACAAGTGGTAAAGCGGTCTACTACCCACTCGCATGTCAGAGCCAGGACGACTGGCTCTTCCCCCTTTGGTCCATTCAAAACGGAGTCCAAGTCGGAGATACGAGGGAGGGAGAACCACAGTTCGAGAGCAAGGCGGCCGATTTGAAAGGCGCATTATCCATAAGCAGAGGGGGCAGCCGAACAGTGCGAATGGCACCTTCGCGCACCGATCAACATATTTTCATGCGGTCGGCGGCGGCGCGCAATCAGCCAAACCCGCTCCAATAAAAAAGCAAGAAAGATACATTTATACCAACTTATATACAAGATACGGATACCTACCGCCGGCCGGGCGACTGGTGGGTCCAGCACACGCAGCGCAATCGCCGCCAACCGATGATCATCAATAAATAAATTTGTAAGTAAGTACATTACTTTCATCTTATTTCATTTTTATCGTCGCGCGGTCCGCTTTACTCATATTCGGTCTCTTAAATGCGCGGCGCGTTGCTGCCGCTGAGTGGCGGTCGGGTCGGTCAAGCTATCGACAGAGGAGGCGGCTTAAGATCAAACGCGGAATTAGCTTTGTGGAAATATGGAAAACACACGGGACACCGCGCGCTTGTACTGTATCTATGTATCTTTAAGCAAATTAAAAAAAAAATAGTTCAAACGCAGAGAGCACACCGAACACAGAAGGAGATTATTAAGTGCATTTCGGCCCCCACCAGTATTCAGTATCCAGCAGCATCCCGTCGCCACATACACACACACACTCGCACAATGATGCGTCATCGTCGGGAGACGAAGAAACGTTTAATTTGTTGTGCGTTTGGTTGTTTGCGTTTTTTGTCCGGTCCGAGATCACTCTCGCGATGGGATGCAAATTGGAGGTTGCTCATCAGAAGTTTCCCAGGGTTTTCTTCAGTAAAGTTCGAGTTTGTTTTATTTTTGCTCGTGCCACATCAAGTGTCGAAAGGGGCAAATCATCATCAGTTTGGCGATGGGGGAATTTCCTGGGAAGGTTGAATTTAAGTTGTGAGTCCTTGGCTAATGTTGATGCAATTTTATTACGATAAGCACTTGAGCCAGTCGGTGGCATAAGAACGAACGGAGGATATGAAGGGAAATTCTTCAGGAAAGATGCAGGTACTGTTTCTCCGTATATTTGTGATAAGGACGAGCTTGGTACGTTCGTTTTTTTTCTGATCCCGACAAAGTGTCATTTTTTATGACGGAAATATCGGCAGACTTGTTGAAGTTGACACTGTGGTACATAAAATATTTGTTATCTGCGCCCTTAAAGTTCATACGAAAAAGTGAATTCCCGTCGGCGAAATCGAGTTCATCTATTCAAAATGGGATTATTATTCTTTGCCACGTCATGTGGGGAGATGGCGGACTGGATTCAACCATTTAAAAAAAAATGTATAGACAAGAAATAACTTTTTCTTTTCATAAATACCCTCCCACCATCCCTGGGATAATATTTACCATGGTTTTAAAAAGAAATCCCGGTGCCATTACGACAAAAGGATGCCGCTGGTGATTTATATTGACTATAAATAATTTGACAAATTTTTCAATAACATCCCTGTAATTTTGAAGGCCATTTTTATCCGATTCAGTGTACAGTCCACTTCGTTGTCAAGGCTGGCCGTTATACTGCGAGATAAATGATCTTAAAATTAGGATAAGACAGTTGTTATAATTTATAGAATTGTTGAGGATGCGCTTTAAGGCGATAGATGTCTGACTTAATTCAATCATCAAGGTAGACCTATACCTCACACCATCCCTGACATTTTGATTCTCGTCATGGTTCAGCCCAAAAAGCCCGATAGCTCTACCAGGGTATGTAGCGTAGGATAAACAACGTTGATTGCTTAATGAAAATTAAAATCTAAAATATTGAGAACCATAAAATCGATAAAAACTTCTTCTGCAGATCAGTAGACCTAGAAAACTTTCTTTTCAGGGACTAGACTAACTAACTAACTAACTTCTGACACAGAAAGATAAATTTAAACAACCAAATCCGATGATTAAAAACTTCGAAAACTTCAAGAACTATTTCTACATATTAGAAGTTGGTACCTATAATTTGACTGTCTAATGTTGTTTTGTTATTAGCCGTTTTGAATCGACATGAAATTGTAGATACCTTCCCTTCGTTCCAAAAATGAAAAACTCGCACAATACACGGGGATCCTTTCATTCTACAATCCAATGGAACAACAAAACTGCTTCTGATTGAATCCACAAAAGTATGGGTTAAATGCCAAAAAAATAATCTACTACTAGCTGTCACCTGACTTGTATAAAATACAAAAATTACACTAGTGTGAGTGCTTCCTGAGTGGATTCTGACTTCAAATCGAGAAGCGAAATTCGCTTCTCAGAATCACCAGAGGAGTATTTTTTGTACCAATGGAATGGTTTCAGAAGTGATTTTTTCAACTCCGGACTCTCCCAGACGCTTCTTTTTGCCCAATAGAAAACGACATAAATTATAAGTTTTCATAAGGAATTATTGAAAGATAAACTTGTCGATTGTAAGTGGTATTCATATTTAACAAAAACTCATTGTAAATTAACCTATAGGTGAGAGTTCAAACAATTTTTTTTTTTTAATAACCAATCCGCGCAATCAGAAGTAGCAAATAGGAAGACTACAGGCCGTAGGTGGCTACCCTGTGGTACTCCTGACTATGTTTTTTAAAGGGATGTCTGACGAAAGGCTAAATAAAAATGACGTGTCTAGTTTTGCCATCAAACTTTGTTTAAAAAACAAGACTCGGAAGGGCAAGATTATATTTCTACAAATTACGGTAAGTGACATATTTTCAGTCATAATTTTTACAAATTGTATTTGAAGAAAAACAGCGTCGATAGGTAGCATTAATTCTTATTTTTTGCAATAACCCATGATAACTTTGAACCTCAAAGATGAAACAAAAAGCTGCCAGTTTCCGCGTTAATATATATATAAACAATAAAAAGACTATAGGTCCCAAGCTGCTACACTGTGGTACTCCTGATTCTTTTTGTACATGGGAGCATAGCGAAAGACTTACCTGACAAACATTATTTAATTTATTTTTCCCATTAAGAAAGACTTGCCTAAAAACTAGACTCATCGATTTTAAGGAGTTTCGTTAAGAAACTATTGTTAGGGAGCATTGTCAATAATGTTAGTGGTTTACAATTGGAAAAGATCTGAGTAAATTTGGCAGGATTGTGATCAAAACTCTGGAAAGGGTTACGAATGGTTCCGAAAGTGTAAGTCGTAGGCCCTGTTTCATATGAAACAAAGCACAGTCGTTGAAGCGGAAAACCTCATATATGAAGACTCTAAGTCCCCCAGTTCCTATAAACAATTTACGGAAAGGGTGAAGAGACAAATTAAGTTCGTCTAGACAACCTTTACATCATTATTTGATGTAAAAACTAGTTTCTTCTGATTTTAATAATTTAATAGTTGGCGCAACAGGTCCGGAGAGAGCCTAGGCCTAGCTTCTCACAACCATTCGTTTTGTGTGAGTTTCTCATTTTTGAAACGAATGGAAGGGATCTACAGTTTTATGCCGACTCCAAACAGCTAATTGAGAAGCTCTTTCAACACATTTATACTCTCGGATGTTTGTCAGACGTTCGCGAGAGGTAGCGCAGCGGAAAAAACCCCTAAGTCGGAATTGGGTTTTTGCGGGATTCGAACCTGGGACCCCCGCATAGCATCTTCTGATTAAATCACGAAAATTTCGTACTGCAATCAGGAATCGCTCAATATCTTCAATTAGACCCGATGTCTCTTTTCTATCTTTAAAAAATTTAAAGATTCTGCAAGACCACCCATTTGTTATCGTTCGGCAACAGCGACATCTGTTAGTCAGAAATTTTGGGTAACGTTTGAGTACAGATCTTATTTAACACGTATTCGAGCTTTAACTCTTCAGATAGTAGCTTATACAATGTTATGTTAACCAAGAAAATTAATGATCTGTATGGATCAAGTGGATATAATAAAAAAATAGAGGAAGAACAGACGCTCTGCCAGTGGTGACAATTTGAATTTCCGCATTTTCGATAGATTTGCAAAATAGAAACACATATGCCAATATCTCAGAGACGGTAACAAGGATGCCTTCAACAAATCGGTTCAACCAATCGCTACAATTCAAACAGACTTCAATTTGCAAATTCCCAGCTAAATCGCTGGATGATCCACCAACTTAATGACATATAACATTGCACTTCAGTGCCACCCTGTTCCAACTGCCGAACGAAATCATATGGCGCACTTAACGAGTGCGTAAGCACACACATCAACAGTAAGACAATCAAAAGCAACAACCATTAATAA
The DNA here is from genome assembly GCA_946477585.1 of Cheilosia urbana. Classification (NCBI taxonomy): domain Eukaryota; kingdom Metazoa; phylum Arthropoda; class Insecta; order Diptera; family Syrphidae; genus Cheilosia; species Cheilosia urbana. Next base: position 89,274,332 of record OX297854.1, on the reverse strand, counting down.
AAACGAAAGTCAGCCATATTTTTTTTCCGTAATTTTTTTTTATTCCTTTTTTTTATACCCTCCCGAGGCAAGGACTTGCTTAGGGATGTGTGTATTATTGTTCGTGTTCTACATTCCAGTTATTTTCGTTTTTTTTTTTTTTTTTCTTGCACCCCTTTAAAAAAAAAAATACGAGTGCGAGTATTGTGTGTTGAAAAATACACGACGTTGAAGGCCAACCCATGTGCGTTGAACTTCCCTCTTTGCATGGCAGACATAATTGTGCACGCACACAGTCAGGTCCAACAATAATGCATCGCGCGCTATCGATAATGTGTATAGAAAGAAAATCATTCACCTAAGCAAGGCATCTCGAAATGATCCTTAAGAGAGAGGAGGATTGGAAAAGCAATCGATACGCACTTATAGCAAAACTGTATGGTTGTCTTAATGAGATTTCAATTCTCTTGCGTCCGGCCCTTGTGCGTTTTATCCTCAATTGGATAATCCTGCAGCCGAAAAAAATCAACCCTACAGATAGGCGAGATGTTATCGTTGGTAGGATCACATTTTTTATTTTCTGTATATAGATATGCGATTCCCTTGTGTGTGGAGAAAGTTGAAGCAGATGTATCTGCGGTTAATTCCCTGCCGATACTCATCTGTGTACTATCCCGTGGTTCAATATATATATATACATATCTATCGAACTGGAATGCGAACCGCACCGCCATTGTGTATCACTTTAATGCCTGCTAACAGGATGATCAAGGGATCAAGGGAGTGAGTCGGTAGGTAGAGGTTGGTATATCAAAATTAGAGCGAGCTCCTTGAAGATGATGTGTATCACTCAATCAAGAAAAGGACATCCTTAGCCGAAAATCTTTTTTTGATCTCCAGCAGGCGTGTAATTCGAAGGATACCAGAATATCCCATCGTTAATTTTGGTCCGCACTTAACGTGTTCGTTTGTGTGAGCACTGAGCACGCCGCTGTACAATGTGTACGTGTAATATCCTTGCGACCAACTTGGCTACTCGACTCGCCTCACCACATCCACCATACTCTCTGTATAGTGAACTCCTGTGCTCACTTACAGAGTTCTTCATGCGCAAGCAACAACGAATTGCATGGGTACTTATATTTTGGCTAGAACATGTTTTAGCCCCTGCTAGTTGGCCCCCGCACTCACCCCATGTTCATCTGCATCGACGGGAATACAAGATGACACAATTAAAATGGAAACACGGTTGGCTGGGCAAAACATATGTGGCACTTGTGTGTGTAGTTGTGCGGACGTGTGTCCCGAAAAAGGACATGTATCCCAAAGTGTAGCGAACACACAACGAGTTTGTGTACCATTTTGAGAAACAATTCAAATAGAAAATCAAAGAACTACTCGTGTGCTCTTACAAGAGCCGGGATATGTGTGCCGTCGTTTTTGGGTTGAATTTCTGGCAGGGGAGGAGGGCGATATAGTGACCCCAGGACGGCAAAGATGGCAGCGAGAGGGTAATTTATTTCAACTTGTGTCTATAGTGTCTTTGAATTATTAAAACTTTAGTTGCTTTGCTGGCGAACACGTAGCTCATACAGAGGCCAAGGGAGAAAGGTTAACATCTAGAGAACACGGAAGTGTTTCGAGACGTGTTCCAACACCGAACCGAAAGTGGGGAGGGAGCTTAAAGTTGGGCGAAAGTGCTCTTCAAATGCAGTAAATTTGGGGAACGTTCACAAAGTTCATCGAAAGGTAGCTGACAATGCGATTCAGGGATCGGTTTTGCTGCTACTTGTGAAAATTAACTCACAGCCAGTTTTTGAAAAGCAGATTTTTGCAGATTCAGATATTAATTGCGGGCAGGACGAGTCACAGATGTTTGCGGTTGAGATTTGAAGATTTTCGTTCATACACGGACTGACAATTGTATCGAATGCACACACCAATAAGGCTTCCGCTTCGACATTATTTGCCCATGATTGAATATCTTTTGACAACCTTCAGAAGAGTTATTGCGTTCCGGAGTCACTTGTCAAATAGTACCAAATAGTTGTGAGGAGTTTGGTTTAACTTATAATTGGTTTGTGTACCCACGTATAGAAGTATTAAATGCCCAAACCATTTGCGCTTTGTTTTAGAAACCATCCTAATTTGACAATGTAAACGGATGTCATTAGAATTTATTTTAGCTGAAAGGATATTAAGACAGTCGCTTGAAATGTTAGCTACATAAGTCGTACCTAAGTGCATGTGTTCGGCACTCTAGAATACAAAATCTAGCCACGATTCGTTGGAGTAAAAGCGGTTTCGTCCATCAAGTAACTGCCTCTTGTTCTCCAAGTGTAGGCTAACAGACCTTCCCGCAAATAAAATACGTCCAGCAAAATCTGACCTTTCTTAGGACATAATCTTCTAAGAGGACTTTTTCGTGGGCCGCAACTCCTTCTCCAAATAAGCTGGGACCGACCTTTGGGCTTCGGATGAATACGGAGCGAAGTTTTACAAAAACCCTGACGATGCAGATCTCTTTGAAAATTACATAACAAGTCTGTCTATGAAGGATTTAGAGAAAACCTCATAGTGAACTGCCAACAAGACTTTAGATATCCCCAGAGTGTAGGAAAGGAAGTCTTTAACCGTAGTCAGGTGTTATTTCGATGAAAGGTGCTATTTAGATTCGCTGCTTGAATTCCTATACAAAAGTACGTGTCTTTTTAATTTTTTACACCTTCTCTGTTTCCATCATTGCAGGCTCTAGACTGCAACGCATTTAGCAAAGGGTAGTGGAAAACGTTAAACCCTACCAGGGATGTGTGTATTCTGTAAAAACTAAAGGCCCAAATCCTACAGATTTCTAAAAACACTTAAACGACTTCGTTGAGTCACTTGGAAACAAGGCTAAATTAAAATAAACTCAGTTGTACACCTATGGTATTTTTTGAGAAGGAAAGTCGAAACTAGACGGGTTTTCTGAGGCCGCAATTTTGGAATCCGGCAGTCTTTTAATGCCGGAATAAGAAGGTATTTTCATTCTTTGTGGTAGGCACATTTACTGGAAATGTTTTAGGGACCGCTCGGATTATTTCCTGAGACCAGCCATGACAACACTTTCTATATACAGAACTGCTTGAATGACCATTTCGATATTGATTAGCAACTGAAAGAGTAATCAACCGACGTAATGCAAACAGACAGACGCTAATCATTATTTGATGAAAAAACTAGTTTCTTCTGATTCAATCACGAAAATTTCGTACTGCCATCAGGAATCGCTCAATATTTTCAATAAGAACCGCTGTCTCTTTTCTATCTTTCAAAAATAGAAAGATTCTGCAAGACCACCCATTTGTTATCGTTCGGCAACAGCGACATCTATTAGTCAGCTCGGATTCTTTCCTGAGACCAGCCATGACAACACTTTCTATATACAGAGCTGCTTGAATGACCATGCTTTCGATATTGATTAGCAACTGAAAGAGTACAGAGAAGAGTAACACAGAAATCTCGTTGCGAAGTGTTGCATCTCAGGCAGATTTCTAAATTAGCGAGGACTACAACCTCAATTCAAAGTTATATTGAAATAGTCTGTCTAAAAGATCCAAATTTGTTAGTAGCTGAAAGAGTACAGAGAACTGTAACACGGAAATCTCGTTGTGAAGTGTTGCATTTTAGGCAGATTTCTAAATTAGCGAAGACAACAACCTCAATTCAAAGATATTTTGAAAAGTTCCGTCTAAAAGTTACAAACTTGAAAGCAGCTGAACGAGTACTGAAAATGATAATACAGAAATGTCTTTGCGAAGAGTTGCATATCAGGTAGATTTCTAAATTAGCGAAGGCTACAATCTCGATTCAAAATTCTTCTAAAAGTTCCACAACTTTTTTTTTTTTTAATTTTTATTTCTTAAAATGCTAGTTAACACAATCAATAATTGATTATAATTATTATAAGTATACATAGTAATTCAGAGCAATAAAGTGACTTGTATAAAATTCAATTGGGTACAAATTACTTTATTAACATTTTTTAAGAAATAAAATAGTAATCATTCTGTAGCACAAAGTGACTAGAGGCGAATGATCCTTCAAGTCAAAGTATTTTTTTTATATTTCATGTGGGGTAAGTTCAAAAATAATAACGAAAAAAAAAAAAAAACAGGGAATATAAAGTAACAAGCATTTTAGATATACTACATAATTAACAAATTAAATGGCTGTATTTACAAATGTTTTGACTCTAGAACTATCCATACTAAAGTGAGTTTTTTTTTACTTCTCTGAGAAATAAAGTGGGCTCTACTATCAGTCTGACTTCGATTGGTAACTTATTAAAAAGCCTTGGTGCTGTCGCAGTATAAAATTGTAAACAATGAGTTTTATTTGAAATTGGAATATTAACGGTTGACATATGATTTACTCTCAGTCAGTATATATTTGAGCTTCTTAATGTAGCACTATAGCCGCTTCGCATGAAGAAAACTTTGAGAACCTTAAAGATGTAAAGATGTTTTAACGGTAGTACACGTAGGCTAGAGAACAGTGGCCAAGTATGGGCTAGTCGATTTTCTTTACTGATAATCCTAATTACGTGTTTTTGGACAACATTTAGTATGTCGATGGTACTGTTGTAAGTTCCACCCCAATTTGCAATACCGTATTGACGCTTAGAGTGTACAAGTCCATAATAAAACATTAGTAGTATTTTTTTTTTAACAATGTGCTCTTAGGAGATACATTTTACGGGTCGCAAGAGCATATACTTTTTAAGTTCTTCTATGTCTGCCTTCCAGGACAAATTGTTATCTATTAGAACACCTAGATACTTATAACTTTTAACACCTTCTATCTGCAAACAATTTGAACTGCAGACTAAATCTCTGTTAAAGTTATTGTTGTCACACGTATGAACAGATAAAGACAATTTTGAACAAGAGCTAGGTTGGAAATAACATCACAGTTTATTGGACAAGGACCTCGTAAATTGCATATCATAAGTTTTGTTTTATTGCTTATAAGTAGCTCATGTTTCACGAACCATTGCCGCAGGATACTTACATAAATCCATGTTTAGCTTAACAACTGAATCAAAAAGGCTTTTATTATCATACGTGAGCGCCATATCATCAGCAAATGCAGTAATACGACTATTCAAGTTTTGGTAAAATTTTGAATTGATATATATATTAAGAACAACATTGGTCCAAAGACCGAACCTTGCGGTACACCAATTGTAGTTTTTAGTTGACTGCTGAAGATTCCTTCTTATTTTACTCTTTGACTTCTTTCTGATAGATATGATGAAAACCACTTATGAATCACACCCCTCCAGACCTATACAATTTATCCAAAAGTATGTCGTCATTGACCATATCAAATGCTTTTGTCATATCTATAAAGAGTTATTGTAGGTAATTATAGCTGTCATCAATTTCATTACACAGCTTGAGAATAGCATCTTCAGTAGATCTCCCTTCACGAAATCCAAATTGTTCGTTTCTAAAAACCTTATTTTTATTTAAAAATGATGTTATGCGTATTTTGATCAGTTTTTCAAAAAGTTTACAAAACGTTGGGAGTATGGAGATGGGCCTATATTGGGTCATTGAACTTCGTTTTCCTTTTTTAAATAGACGAACGACTTCAGCACATTTTAAAGGCGTAGGAGAAGTTCCACAATTAACACTTAAGTTGAACAAGTGACATAAGGCATCGACAATAAACAAGGAAATACGTTTCAAAAGACAGTTAGTTATGCCATCTGATGTGCACGAGTTATCAAGAGACATTATACATTTGTGAATTTCAATTGGTGTGAAAGGTTGAAAAACAATACTGTTATTTTGAGAAGTATCTTCAACTATATCTGCATACATATTGCAATTGCAACTGTATTGCGGGGTATGTGGTTTTGATTCTGTTGCGATAGTAGCAACAAATTTTTTTAAATTGATTAATAATATGTACTGGGTCTGATATTTCCATACCATCCACATTAATTTTAGGAATTGTATCTTCTTTGTTTCTTTTGTTAAGGATATTATTAACCACACTTCACTCATTTTTCACATAACCTTTACAGTTTCGAAGTTTATTTGCACAATATTTATCCCGACTTAATTCCACTTGCTTCTTTATTTCATCACTTAATTTAAGATAATATTTTTTCAAATTTTGGGTAGAAGGATGGCGATTGCATTTTTTTCTCAATGTGTTTTTTTGTTTGTTTATTTTTGCAAGTAACCCTCTGTCAATCCATGGCCTAAGACGTTTCATATTTGAATTTTTTTCTTTTTCAATATCGGTGCAACTTTCAATATGAATTTTAAGAGTGTTCAAAAATATATCTTAAGATACTGAGGGATTACTTTTCTCATAAACAGATTCCCAGAATTCAAACATTAAGCACTCCACTAGTTTATTATAGTCAATCTTGCGGTTTTCCTTAAAAGGGACATATTTATCGAAACTACTTGATTGAACGGTTCCGATGTTTAAATTAGTCATGCAATGATCGGTTATTTTGTAGTCAAGCAGATAATTTATGTGTAAATTGAGAATCTAATCTTACAAAAATATGATCAATGAATGTTTGTGTTTTTTCTACGATTCGCGTGGGTTCCATAATAAGACATTTCAAGCCAAACGATGACATTAAAGCTAGATAATTGTCCGAGTCAATGTTATTTTTTAATACATCTAACTATATTTATATTTCCTACAACCAATAAATTTCGCGTCTTTACATCACTAAGGAGGTTACTTAATTGTTGTATAAAAACGTTTTTATTTAAGTTATTTGCATGCAGACGGTATATTCACAAAACAACCAAATTTTCGTTATAAATGCGGCAACTAATTTTTAATATGCCAGGTTTAACTTTACAATCGTTCTCGTATTCTTTATTTATGTATACTACGACACCGCCTGCGCTATATGAATTATTGCAATTGGGATAGGGTTCATAACCGGGAATACTGTAATTGGATATTTCATAGTCGTAAGACCAAATTTCAGTAAGTATAATAAAAACTTGTGCGACCGTATTGTTTGAAGGCGGTTTCAAATGACTGCGCGTTATTTGCTTTAAGTGACTCAAAGAAAATGGGTACAGAAGTTAGGGGCTTAAAATAAAAACAATTGGTCTTTTACTAGGTTAGGTTAGGTTAGGTTGGGTGGGGTTGTGAGATCGTCACAAAAGACCAGGCACCAAAGTGGGCCCATCGCCATCCCCAGGGAACCATTATGGTTAAAAACCTAAACCAATTCGCCCAAACAATCAATTTCCCTACAGAATTTGGTTATGGTCCCAATATTATTTGAGGAACCAACCTCCTCTAAGTTATTAAAGAAGAACCTGCCTAGGTGCTTCCTTCTACTCCGAGCAATTGCTTGACACTCGCATAGAAGGTGGGAGATGTCCTCCATGACATGCTTCCTTAAAAGGCAGTGTCCAGAGAGTATTCCTATCGTTAATCTTAACTTTGTTCTACTGAGCTTGATTAATTCTTCAGATTTCTTCCGATTTAAAGCGGGCCACAGTGCCTTTGAGACCCTGTGCCCCTCTAGCTGTGACCATCTTGTAGCTGCTTTATTGGTAGTTTTCTCAACGATAACCCTTCTAGCAACGGCCATAGGTGGTCTGATGCCCTCAATCATTGTATATACTGGGAGTCCCGCTCCTTCCTTAGCCAAAACGTCGGCCCTTTCGTTGCCCTCAATATCACAATGCCTAGGTACCCAGCATAATCTGACACGGTTCTGCGAACATAATGCCTTAAGCATTGTGCGGCAATTCTTGACTAGTTCAGATTTAGTGGTATGTGACTCGAGCGCTTTAAGCGCAGCCTGACTATCAATGACTACTGAGATTTCATTTCCCCTCGAAACTAAGTTCCTATGCCACTCCTGTCGGTCAGAGTACGACACATCGAACGGTGTGTCAAAACAAGTGTACCAAAAGACTTGGTGTGGTACGTAAAGCACCCGTGACAGCAATGCAGGCTGTTCTTTGTACCCTGGTCAACATATCCCGTACATTCACTTAACCTGCTTGATAGCATACAGAGACGAGCAGTTCGACTCATTGGAGACCCTACACTCACATCGAATCTACAACCGTTGGTGCACAGAAGACAAGTCGCTGACCTATGCTTGTTCTATAGGTACTTCCATGGTAGATGTTCTGAGGAACTCAAAGACATTATATTCTGAGCCTAATGAGGGCTGTTTCCATAAGTTCACTAATCGTGTTTAGGAATTTTCTTGAACAATGATAACTACGTCATCCGCGTAAGCGAAGACCTTGAATCCTGCACTGTTTAGTTCCTTAAGTATCTTATCTATGACCAACACCCAGAGGAGGGGGGAGACGACCCCTCCTTGGGGGGTACCTCTAGTAACAGATTTTCTTGTAAAACTGTTGCCGAGAGTGGAATTAATATTTCTCGTCGAGAGCATTTCGCATATCCAACTTGTAATGCGTTGCTCGACATTTATCTTTTCCAAGGCGCTCTTGATTGCATCTCTCCTGACATTATTAAAAGCTCCCTCAATATCCAAAAAGGAAACTAATGCAAATTCTTTCTGGTGAAGGCTGCCCTCTATGATCTTTTACTAGCTTTCCCTTGGACAGACGGAACGCAATTTCGTCTTAGGTATTATTTGCAAAGTTTTTTTTCTAGCTTTCCCTTATGAAGACGTAAGAGTTGTCTCAGTTCAAGGTCTAGAAATAAGAAAAAGGGTCGAGATTGTTTCTCTTTAAAAATCGAATATGGTTATCTTAGTGCGCACGATTAAACGTCTTCTTGAGCGAGACGACAATTGTTTTAGAAAGGTTTTTTATTAAGGTTCGCATTTTCCGGAAAGTCAAATTTGTTCATGGTTCAAAAATGTGCGCGCTTTCTTAAAATCATATGAAACAAGGATTGAATCCCGTAGCAATCAATCAGAGCAAGAAAACATTCCATTAGTGTGTGAGTTTATGACATTAGTTTGTGAAACCTTTCAACTTACCACCTGATATATAAACACATCTACTCATTCCCGAACTTTTGAACAGCTAACCCACACAACACCTCTCCCACCTCAATACAAACGTCAAATGTGTCAAAACATTCCGCCCACCAGGTTTACTCTTTTAAACTGCATTATAGTCAGCACTATGGTCAGGCGAATGCACACGCGTGAAAGCTGACAGTTAGTAACATTTCAGCTGTCATCACCTCCTCAAAGTAGATTTCCCTTAATAGCCGCAAGAGTGTTTATCCACCCGATAATTCCGGCAAATGTCAGGTAGGATTGTGATTTACTTTGACAGTCAAGACATACTGAAGTCAGCTGTCACGAGTGGAAATTGCATGCCCGACAATTTTTAGCTTTTGTAAGCGATCCTTTTGTGGTTCAAAACCACCCTCAAAAACAATCTGCTAAAAATCACCCTTTTCCCAATCAGATTGGCAGCGACTCCCGAAATTAAATGACTGATCATTTAAATGAGTGGCTCTATCATGCGCATTCATGTTCCACCTCCTTCGACTCTGGGCCTATCCGTCGTCGGATCTGCCTCCTTGTTTATCTCAAAACATCATCTAATCTTGACATAGGACAAAGAGAGCCCTTCACTCGGCAGATGAAGACAGATTTATTATCCTCGCTCCCTCCTCAAAAAAAAAAAAAAAAAACATTGATCCTTGTGATGTGTGTTGTGCGCTCATTTCGATCACATTAAGATACTCTCATCGCTCTCTAAGATCTTCTTCCATCAGCAGGTATAACGACGGAATTCGGGACAATAGACAAACAAAGAAAAGACGGCATCAAAAAAAAAAAAAAAACGGCTAGCGCCCTAAAAATGTCCCGCTGAGCGGCTGACAGGAGTACACAGAGCGGATGATTCAGATAGAAATAGACAGCCACGACAAAGTGGTTGCGGGCTTCAATGAACCAGCTCTCATCGCAAGAACCAGGCTAATCGCAAAATTATCATCCTCAGATAAACCGCATTTTTGTAAATTGCAATCCTCTGTACCGCCGCTGCTGCTGCCGCAAAAGGACAACAAAGCGAACGAAAGTTTATCCCCGCAAGCAACAAAAGATAAGACAAAAACTAAACACCCTCTTAGACAGGTAGACACGGCAGCATAGAAGACTCAGTACAGTAGCGGCTGACGAGAGCCAACTGCATTGACAAAGGACAATGCGGTTAGGAATAGATTTCTCAAGTAGTTCTCTTTCACAAAGAACACACAAAGGCGCACTATAATCTGGTTGCGGGCTAATCAACACATTATGCGACGCCTGTAACAGGATTGCAACCGATTTGAGTGTTGAGTCGTGTGGTTGTAGGTGAAAAGCGGTCTCACATTCCGAACTTGACCACTCCCGTCGCCATTGCCATCGTGACAAAAATCTAATTTACATAATATTTTTAGCGCGGTGTGTGTGTTTAACATGAATCTAATTATCCTGGTTAAAATGTAATAAAAACCAACTACGGCCCATTAATTTCGGCCGGCTGGGGAGGAGATGGGGAACCTTCATCGCGCGTCACTGTGGGTATTGAACAATTTTAGTATATGGACAGGAAAAAAAATTAAAAAAAATCAACTACTAGGGGCAACGCAAATGTAATTTCATTTCGTGTTCATTGGCATGTAATTTCGACTTGAATTTCCACCAGCGAGATAGGAGGGGGTTGGTTCTTTTGCTGATAAGGGAACCACCAAAATGGGTGGCGGGTAGGAATATGACTGATAATCTATGGGTGGAGTTAAATGGGTCGTCGCGAACTTGGTGGTTCATATTTTGTTTCAAGAGATTCATAGTATACCTGCCTTGGGAGGAAGAACAACAAAAATCCGTCTGGGCGTCGCAATTGTAAGAGGAGAGAAATTCTTCCTTGCGGAATGTAATATCCTGTATTGGCATGGAATTTTTCATTTCGCATCTCGAATGTGTCGTGAGTGATACAACCGACTACAATTTTTTTTGGAAAAGAAATGTGCACAGTAGTTAATGTGTCAAGGACCGGTTTCTTTGTTTAAAGTCGTAGTATAGCTGCTTAATTTGAAATGAAACGGATTTTCGTGTGACGAGGGCTTTAAAATTTGACGGAGGTTACAACAGGGTATATAAGGAATCTCGTACAGCAACGGCAATAGTCGCTATATTGGGGCTATCAATTATCCAAACGAAGTAAAATAAAAAAAAAAGTTCTTGGCGCCACAGGTTCTTGTATGACCCAAGACCCACTCTTCCCCATTCGTTGGCTTAAGAAAGTTTTCTTAGGACGACCCACTGAAAATATTTGTTAAGCTATTTTTTTGTTTAAAACAACTTCATGGGTTGATCTCTGTAAAACCAACCAAATTCGAAGCTTTTTTTCTGTTTTTAGTACGAAAGACTTGCATTTTAACAAGGAGGGAGAAACATCCAACTTCAGAACAAAAAACAATCCATTCTCAGACAGGTACATACTTTAACAATTTTTTTTAATAACCTCCCTTAAAAGGGGTCACACGAAATCAAAATGAAGCCCCAGAGATATAGACCACGTGGCATAGAAACTAAGGTGTTCATGGGTCATAGAGACTTGTCAGTTATGAAACTTTCGGAAGCCTATTTCATGACTTTTTCTCTGTTACCCTCAGAAAGGGGGGCAAATTCGAATTGCGAATATGAAATTTGTAAAATTTTACTATATGGCGGGAGGAGACGGGATAAATAAAGTTTAAACTTAAAAAAAAAACTTTAAAACTTTAGGCACTCAGCCTAAAATTGGATGTGCCTTAAATTCGTCATAAAAATAAAAGAAAACTCACACAAAACGAATGCTTATGAGAAGCTGCTGCGTCAAATTTTTATTTTTTGACATATTCGCGTAAAGAAAATTATAAAAAATGTATACCTAGCTGAGCCACCCGATAACAGATGAACCTTTATTGGATTACATTTAATATTGGAGCTATTGGAGAGAGAGGTTATGATTCTGATCACGTGTAATAAGGACGACCCAGAGGTATATTCTTTGAAAAAAAAAGCAGATAGAATATCAACAACTTTGAATGAATAATACCTAACTTATTGTCTAGATAGATAGTGAAGCGAGATAGCCTTCAAGGGGCTCGGAGACTGCGGCTTCTTAAAGGAGCCTTAAGACCCATGAGTACGAGAGTTCTCTAAAAGACTTTAAAGTGATCAATAACTCAGTGTGACAACCTAGTAATTTGCTTTGGAAAAACTCTGTAATGTCATCAGATAAGTAGAAAAAGTATGGGACTTAGTGCTGAACCCTGAAGAACACCTTTTTCGAAGAGTTGGGTAGCTGAGTTCTTTCAGACAAGTGATGTCGTCTTTTGAACGTTGTCGAATAATGAAATGAAAATTTGAAATTTGTCAAAATTTGTAAATTGAAGACAAAATACCATCCCAAACGTCGAAGGAGCGACGAAAGATCAGTCGACAAAAAACAACGGCGACTGGTGCATGTAATATGTTTTTGCATAATACTTAATTATATTTGTAATTCAAGGGAGCCGTCGGCTAAAGTTTGTAGCGTCAATCCCTCGCTTAAGAGTGAAGACTCATTTTCTTGAATTCCAAGTTACCGACAGCAACAGAGGTCATACAGTGCGACTTGTTCTTCTCTATCGGAGAATTGAAAGTAAACAAAAATAGATGCAGCTCCCTACAAATTCTGCTCAGTACTTCAGATCTTTTTCTGCTCAAATGTGTCCCAAAATGTGATTCGAAAACGTCTCAAAACGCCTCCCCATTGTACAGATTGTATGCTCCAAGCAGCCTGTGATGGGTGTCAGGGAAATAATTGAAGGACACCGATCCTCATCCATGAACAACCAACAATAGGCAAAACCATTTATTACCCTTTTTGTACATTTAGGACCAAATTTCCAAACGCGTCAGACAAAATCACCCGATCAATTAATACCCCCGAAGCCGACTCTTTGCACTTCTCGTCGTCACGGCCATTTGCGAGCCAACAAACTAAGACAATCAAACAAGCATACAAATCCTCACTCTTCTCGCAAAGACCTCACTTGAACCCGGTTAAGCGGAAACTGCAGCTTAATCCCATAAGTCAAACAAAAAACAATCCGCACCGGCGCCAAACTCACGGCGACGTATTTGATTATGAATTCAGTCACAGAGTCGGTGACTCCTTGAAAATGGTAGTTGGCACTGCATCTGTTGACATCTCAAATGGTGTTTATCTTAATTTCCTACATAGCTACTTGTTTGTCAAACCAAGCATGCCAGATTCGGTGAATATCACAGAGCGACTATAGAAGACACAAACAGAGAGCTCTTAGCTCCAGCTGGCCAGTAGCTGAATTAAAGGTGTTTTCTTGTCACCTTAAGACCCATGAGTACGAGAGTTCTCTAAAAGACTTTGAGACTTAGAGCAAATAGACAAACAACACTTTTGAATGGAATTAGACAGAGAGGAGAGGAATTCGATACGATTTGGTGCTTCCGCTTGGGGGAACAGAACAATGCCCTCATTTAGTGGCCAAAAATGGGTACAGAAAAAAAAAGTAAGAACTGGGGACTGTCTACTTATTTTGTGCGTGCGGCAAATATTTACCAAATGCTGACGTTGATTGCGTCGTCGGAGCTGCTTTTGTTTGTCCACTTTGTTTCAGTGGTGGCGCTAATGCTTTCCTAGTGATTGTGAAGAGATTTTCCGCGTGGCAGCAGAAGAGTATTTTTGATGACAAAAAGTGGTGCTAGGCATATTCAAACCTAATCAATTCCCTCGGACAACATTTTATAATTGGAGGTGATTTTAATGCCAAACATAGTTTCTGGGGATCTAGATGCATATCGCACAAGGGAAGAATACTTTACGAAGTCTGTATGCAGTACAATTGCGATCCTCATTCGACGCAGGCACACCAACATACTGGCCGACTGATGTCGCTAAAATACATACCTGATTTGATTTATTTCTTTATTATAAAAGGACTACCCGCCAATCGTATTAAAGTTGAAGAATGTGTTGATCTTTCTTCTGATCATTCTCCGATAATTTTAACAACGACTGAGACATTTATAAAAAATGAAATACCGACAAGGCTAACAAACGGCAAAACAGACTGGGGAGGCTTCAAAAAAGGTGTCCAGAACAATACTGAACTGCGTGAATCACTCAAGACGCCTTGCGAATTAGAAGTCGCGGTCGACCGCTTCGTCAAAATCGTACAAAAAGCTGCATGGAATAATACTCCTCACCAGCAGAAAATATCCAACTATAACTGCATCAAATACCCGCAGGAAATAATTAATATATTCAGAACAAAACGAAAAGCGCTAAAAAGATGGCAACAAATTCGAGCCCCGCAAGATAAAACGAACTTAAATCGACTTACTAACTTGCTAACAAAGTCAATTAAAGATTTTAAAAAATGACTAGGTTAGAAATTACCTCGAAAGCCTTACAGCTGAAAAAGAATCCAATTACTCGCTTTGGAAGGCTATTAAAGCCACAAAAAGGCCGAAGATCGCAGGGCCGCCTATTAAGATAACCCAAGATTTTTGGGCAAAAAGCGACAAAGAGAAGGCGGATGTTTTCGCCGTTCATCTAGAAGAAACTTTTAACCCGTTCGATGGTCAAGCGCTTAATGGAAATATTAATGCATCAGACAGACTAACATCTGAAAATAATGTAGTAATTAAACGCTACACTCATCGAGCTCGGACAAGTAATAAAGAAATTTAAGCCCAAAAAAGCTCCGGGTTACGACCTGATCACTGGTGAACTCCTAAATTCCGAGTCAATGGAAAATCGCGGAAGTCAAAAACAAAATGGTTCTAAAACCAGGCAAACCACCGAATGAAATAAAGTCTTATAGACCCATCTCCCTTCTTCCAATTATTACCAAAGTTTTTGAGAGAATATTACTCAGACGCTTACAACCAATTTTAGAAGACAACCGTCTTATACCCGACCACCAGTTCGGGTTTAGAAGCAAACATTCAACAATCGATCAAGTGCATCGGATAACTGACGTTATAGCTGTAATGTTCTTGGGCGTTTCGCAAGCATTTGATAAGGTTTGGCATGAAGGCCTCAAGTACAAATTCCCCGAACGGTTATGAAAAATTCTAGAATCGTATCTAGAGAACAGATTCTTTGTGTCAAACACAGAAACTAATATTCGAAATTTAAAGAAATAAGGGCAGGTGTGCCACAAGGAAGCGTCCTTGGGCCTCTCCTGTACCTGTTACTTACGCGTGATATTCCGCAAACAGATGATACTACCGTAGCCACTTTTGCCGATGACACTGCTATACTAGCAGTGGGTACAACGACCAAAGAAACAAACAAAGTATTACAAGGCGCGCTTAACCGGGTCTTTGAATGGACAAAATGATGGAGGATCGCTCTTAACGAAACAAAATCAGTCCACGTGGATTTTACATATAAAAAAACAAATAACTTGCCTGTATTTATAAATGCGGTACAAGTTCCGTTTGCAAACGAGGCCAAATATCTCGGAATGACTCTCGACACAAAATTAAAATGGAAACCGCATGTAAGGAAAAAATGCGAAGTACTCGGAAAATATTCCAAGCTTACCCTCGAGAACAAGCTTTTATTATATAAGCAAGTGATGAAGCCTGTATGGACATATGGTATACAGTTATGGGGCTGTACCAGCGAAACAAATCCAAACAAAGCCGTTGCAAAACTTATCAGAAAAACAAAATATTAGGTTATGTCTGCCACAAAACTATCGTCCAATAGCGTTACTTTCAATGCTCTCTAAAGTAATGGAAAAGGCAATAAATGTTGAAATAATCAAATATCTAGAAGGCCATCGATTAATAAGCGACAGGCAATACGGATTTCGGAGCCGTCGTTCCACTGGTGACCTGTTAAGCTACGTAACGCACTTATGGACACAATCAATTGAACAACACGGCGAATCCAGAGCCGTAGCCTTGGACATATCAAAGGCATTTGACCGAGTCTGGCATAGAGCCCTATTAGGCAAGTTAGCGTCTTACGGATTACCACAACAACTCTGCGGATGGATGCAAAATTTTCTTCTGGGAAGATCGATCCAAGTTGTTGTAGATGGTGTATCATCCAATTCGTTTGCTATAAATGCAGGAGTGCCCCAAGGATCTATTCTTTCTCCAACTCTGTTTCTTCTCCACATCAACGATTTGCTTGGATCAACAAATAATAATATTTACAGCTTTGCAGATGACAGCACTCTTATATCCTCCATCTCGAACAATGGGCCTGTGAATACGGCTACATCGCACAGTCAGAGATGTGAACAAATTAATTCTCTAAATGATGATCTGGACAAAATCTTGAAGTGGGGAAAGGACAACTTGGTTGTATTTAATGCAAACAAGACACAGCTCACAACATTTTCCAGAAAAAATGCATCAACAGTTCCTCAGATCCAAATGGATGACCATCCAATCCATCACAAGGACTCAATGCACCTTCTAGGAGTCACAGTCAACTCAGGAATCACATGGCAGAACCACATATCCTATATCGCAAAATCGGCGTCCGCAAAGTTGAGCTACCTATTTAGAGCAAAGAGGTACTTTAGCCCCAAGCAACTTCTCCTTCTCTACAAAGCACAGGTTAGACCAGGCTTGGAATATTGTTCTCATATATGGAGCTCGGCCCCAAAACATTCACTTATCCTGCTTGATAGCATACAGAGACGAGCAGTTCGACTCATTGGAGACCCTACACTCACATCGAATCTACAACCGTTGGTGCACAGAAGACAAGTCGCTGACCTATGCTTGTTCTAAAGCTACTTCCATGGTAGATGTTCTGAGGAACTCAAAGACATTATCCCTCGAAATGCAACTTTTGGGCGCCCAACAAGACAGGCTGCTAATGCTCATGACCATACAGTACACTTGACAACCGCGAGGACATCAACTTTCAAAAACTCCTTCTGTTACAGGACAATCAAACTTTGGAACTCGCTTCCTGGGGATACATTTCCAGAAGACTACAATTTGCAGCAATTTAAGTGCAGAACAAACATACATCTGCAGGCATCTCGGGGCGCTGTTGAAGCGTTATAGGTTCGCCTTTCCCGGGAGAAGTATATAAAAAAAAAAAAAAAAAAAAAAAAAAAAAAAAAATATATATATATATATATATATATAAATTGACTATCCAAGGTATAACTATAAGCTCAGACCGTCCGATCTTCCTCCAAACAGTCCGCTTACGTTTACTCCTTTCCCTTTCCCAATCAGTTGGGTAGTTTCCAACGCACTGAAAAAATAGTCCTTTCTCCGCCCATGAGAATCCAATCCAAAACTCTTCGAGTACCAAACCCAGCAAACAAAACGTCCCAATTATCTGCCTTCGGAGATGCACAAACTATGTTCCTCTACCACTTATCTCATCGAAGCCGTTCTACATTTAATGCAATTTACAAACTTCCATTAGCAACTCCGAAGTCCGAACTCCCCCTACTGCGGCGGCAATAATCGCTTCATTGGCCAACTTCCCAGCAGATTGCCACCCAGGCCGGATCACAAACTCGTTTGCTGTGACAAAACTCTCCATCATGTAGGTAAATTGCCAAACTATCTCAACTCAATTGTTCGCCCCGTCTTTAGTCCATCCTTGTGGATGTCTGCGCCTAGACAAATCGCCGGCCACAGAAGGCTAACTTTTTAATTAATTTCGATTACCATAAGCACCAACTAATCCTGCCACCTGTATAACACTCAGCAGCCCAAAAGAATCCCACACACAAATTTCAGTTTCCTCCGGTCGTGTGTCGGCCTCATCTCGGAAATCAAAGTGAATACGAAAATCCCAAAATTATCGACCATTATACGGCGCGCGGTGTCGCAGTCGTGTTGAAATGAAATGATCTTTATCCGATCATAGCTCCCAACAATCCACCGCCCGGATTACTGTCATTCGCAAGAGTTGCTTTCTAGGACACAAACACTCGAAATTAGACGGTATTAAGACTTTATCGGCGGCCAAGTCTTAGATCTCGGCGGCGAGCTTTAGAATGAAACCATCCTCAAAAGGAAATACCTTTTTTGGTCTGACGACAGTATAGTGATGCTCAGCGGCTTATTAACCATTATTGTCACACAGTTCCCATTGTTCACACACACGCACAGTCTCTTTTCTATAGAATTTAATTTTCTGTGGTTCAACCAGAGATTGTGATCGAAAACGTGCACCGAGATACATACCCAAATAGATGGATGGAGACGTGGGTAAAAGCAGACGTGACGAGCGCAGTTAGCGCCATGTAATTTGTCCATTAACCATTTATTCCACCAAAAAGTAGGTGCGTGATCATAAAGCGAATGAGTACTCCTTCTTTCCGTGTCCATCCAGATACATTTCATATTTACACATAGTTTTCTCTTCAAATTAATCAACTGATTGCATACTAATTTGCGTAAGTGTCTCGCAGGAGAGATGCATGGCGCCTACCGACCACGACACACACAACAAAATACCTCAAAAACCGAACACAGGAAAAGATGTATTCATTGTGGATGCGCGCACGTCAGCTGCACACGTCTACGTCTGTCTTTTCCAAATAATTCATTAATATTTTCGGATAATTATGACTTTGGGCTATACAAAATGGCCCTTCGAGCGACCCTATAATAATCAGTGTGTCATAAAAAAAAAAAATGGTAAAACCCATCCTCGTTGTTATAGCCGTGTGTATTATGATGTGTTGTACCTGAGTAGAGGAACCCTCTGGCTGTATCTTTAACAGCCCAGACAAGCAGCACCGCACGGAAAACAAACATTGGTAATTTGAAAACAACAAACTAATAATAATAAATCCATGGCTTGTTAGTTCAAGAGTGCTCGCAGAAATCCAAGGGGCGCTATAGATATATATAAAAAAAAAAAAAAAAAAAAAAAAACAGACACAGATGGGGAAACGCACAACAAAAAGTATAAATAATGATTTAAATGGCCGTTAATCATTTAAACACCCTCCGCTGGACACAGTGCGAGGGACTGATACACTCGAAAATGGGAAATAAAAGGATAAGTAGGCTGGCTGGAAGGTGCATGCAGGCAGGATTAGACAGTCGAGACAGAAGGTTCCGAGTTAATTGAAGCAGTTAACGAGTGGGATTGTTAGTTAGTTTGAGTTGTATCTTTTATGGTGCTGTGGAGGTAGGCGGTGGCATGGTTTTCGGGTAAGTTCCGATAAGGTTCTCATGAGAAAGTGATTGGTTTGACGGGTTTGGGATACTTCAAAAATGGAAGCTTACAATGCCCCCTTCACCAACAGCATGTCCTTTTTTTTTTTTTTTTTTTTCTTTTTCTTTTTTTTTGTCAACGAGTTAAATTGTTTGCAAATTTGGGAGAAAATTCCATCTCATCGGACATATGATTTAGCTGTCGAGACATATATCCCTCGCAAGGTTTAAGTGGGAGCTGACATGCATTGTAATAAGTATTCCACTGGCAGTTTTCAGTGATTTCGTAATTGGCAAGAATACTTTAAACACAGTTTGAGATGTCATGCTAGAGTTACGCAGAAAACGTCTCCCATGCAACACAAATGAAAGTTTAACTATAGGCAGCGTAATTTAACTTTCATTCGTGTTGCATGAGAGAAGTTGCATGCTTTATGTGATATTTAAACTTCATGTTGCACGAAAGAAGTTTTGTGTGTCACTCCGTGTTAAACTTTCGTTCATGTTGCACGAGAGAAGTTGCATCCATTGTGTGACAATTAAACTTTATATTGCGCGACAAAAGTTTTTTGTGTAACTCATAGCTTCAGTTTCATTCATGTTGCATGAGAAAAGTTGCATGTATCATATGATAATTAAATTACATCTTGCATGAGAGAGGTTGCATCCATTAAGTGACAATTAAACTTCATGTTGTATGAGAGAAGTTTTCTGTCTAACTCCTTGTCAAACTTTACATGAAAAGAAGCATACACCTCAGCACGTAAATTAAATTTGCAAAAACCACTTGCTGACACTCGACACTTTCATTGACAAACTTGTGTCAGTGGAATCTGTTCTTTGACACTTGCATCTGTCTGATATATTGAATGGCCCGAAATAACTTTCATGCGAAAATATTTCTAAATTTGGTAAGCTTTCTAGTAAGCGATCTTTTGAAAATCCTACCGGGAATTTTGTACCCAATTTGCCGCTGTACCGACTTGACATAAATGTCTGATTCCAAAATGCATTCTATGCGACAAATTTTCAATTGTGACGCGTAAATTTTACTCCCACTTGCATTCGCAACTAAGCAATAAATAAGCGAGTACGCATAGAAAATTTGGGAATTGAAAAATATTCCACAAAGAAAAAAAAAAATATATATATGTATATAATATATAATATATAGCTTCGAATTTCCAGGAAGAACAAATAAGAGATAGATGTCATGATATGTTTTATGTGGTTCCAACTAGTAAACCATACCATACCAAATTGAACTAAGTTAATTAACTAATTAACGCGTGATAATTAAATGTAGAGAAAAAAGTCCACTGCAATTATTCTCGCATGCAACAAGATGGATACCGTGAGATACAAACTCGTTTTCTTAGTTCTTTCGGTTTCTTGAAAATACAAATGACACTTAGAAAGAATAGTGCTGATGATAAACAGGAGAATATGTGGATTCAGATTTTGTCTCATGAGACAAGATATCAAATGAAAAAGCAGTTTAATTTTGGTTAGCATCGGTGTAACAAGTTCATATTCATTCTTAGAATAACAGGCGATATGATTTCTACCATGAAAAAAAAAATGTTAATTTGCACAAATGCCAATTATGGATCATAGTAGTAGCACGCACGAACAGAAGGTTTTAAAATCGTGCTTAACAAAAATTCGCAATCTATTTGGTAATCTTGCATGTCTTGTGACGTAGCTTTTGAAACTACATATTGCCGTTTTAAGAGTCAATTTGACAGATTTAAAATCAAAATGTATACAAAATTGAGGTATTTAAAATTTCTCGCATGCGACATTTTTCCACATTAACCAAAATGGGATATTCATTCGACAAACTTTCCTGCAAATGTTGCCAATATTGTTTTGGAACTAGAATTGATATCACAATACTATACAAAAGACGATTTTACAAAAATTGAGTGTACCGATCTGGAATTGGTGTCATGCGATAACTAACTATCACTATCTATATTTTATTTACTATTATTTTAAATTTCTAACAAATACCGATATTCTATCACACTCAGAGGCGTACAAGTTTTGAGTAACATGGATATCACCTCCTTTTTTTTTTTGTAACAAAATATATCACGACAAAGTTTATCGTCTCCCATACGATAAAAGAAAATAATACAAAATTCATATTAAGTTCCTAAAATTTTCGGAATGAAAACAGGAAGACGATGCCTTCTATTTAACGTTGGCCCTACACAAATTGTTTTCACCTAAATATTCTCTCATGCTACAAGGTATATCATTCGGTTTTCAATTCCAATTCCGATAGTGCCCCAAACTTTATTCAAATGCCACACTCCACTCGAATTGAAATCAAAAATTGCGTTTGCGTGCTTTTAAACGTCTCACGCTTCTTATATGAAATAGCTAAACCATGTCGGACGTTCTAAATCCTAATTTAAGAACGCTGACAGTATTTATAAGAAACAAGAATAAAAATTAACAAAATCTATGCAAATATCCGCCCATACATGACAGAGTTCAAATCTAAACACAAAACCATTCAACGACAACTGTCAACACTCCGCCTGTCAACAACAAACAACTATTGACCACATCCAAAAGTTGGGTGTGTTTCGTTGGCTATATGTATGAGATTAGAAACAGTTTCCCTAAAAAAGTGAAAATGACATTTCCATTGTTCCCTATTTGTAGAAACACAATCCAATTCATAAAAGATGCTCATAAACAAACCAATTTTCCACCCGAAAAAAAAGGTGGGATGTGTTCACAGTTTACTATACACACTTACACCCACTCCCTCGTTTTTATATTCTTTGTTATTTATATTTATTGAAGACATTTACACATGATTAAGCTTAAGTGGCTACCACCTTTGTGTCTAAACTTTGACAGAACGACGACCACAACAACGCACATTAATGGCATTCATTAGAACTGAGTGCCGTCATACTGTGTGTGTGTGTGTTCTTTATAGATGATTCCAACTGACATAGTTGTCATGCCCAATCCATTCACAGCCATGGAATAGCAATTTGACACGCTAAAATCATGTCAACACGGGCTGTGAAACACAACACTAATGGAATTTATCGAGAATAGCGCGCCAACAAAGGCACGATTTGTTGAAAATCATAAAATACGTCGACGATCTGTCACATTCCGCCGACTGTGACATGAGATATTGGAACTAGCGGAATTTGCTTGTTGCACCCGACTTAATTGTCATGTAATTGTCAATGGTCCCACCATCACATCAGGTGTGGAATGTGTTATTTGCACGTCAGAGAGTGCATGGTGACAGACGGCAAATTTGACATTAAAAATGCAAAAGTTTTCGAATTTCGAACCAACTCCGAGTTAACAATCACAATGATGATGATGATAATGATGATGACCCTCATCATCGTAAGGTGTTTTTGTGTGCGAAATTGTTGGGAAAATCTCTGCGGGAGTACGGAGCAGCGGGGATTGGCTCAAATTGCAGTGCAATATGCGAGCCTTAATAAGATGTAAAGTGAAATAAATGTCCAATTAAATGCAATTGTCGACAATATGGCAGGAAGTGGATAGCAGCTTGACGCAGTAAGGGTTGAGTCAAGAGTCAAGAGTGAGTCGGTAAATTCCTGAAAAGTTTTCCACCACCAGAAGCACAATAACTGTGAATCTATTATTTAGCCGGTGAAATGACGACGACGTCCGTTTTGGTGAGGAGAATGCTTTAAAGAGGGCTTTTTTCCCAGGTCGCCAGGGTTGTGCGGATACTACGAGTAACGAGTATATGCATGGGTGGTGGGTGAGTGCTAATTCTAGAAATACTTGAGCAGGCAGTGAATGTGACATAGGTTTTCCTAATGCGCCTGCATACGAATGGGGCACAGTCTGACAGACAGATGAGGAGTCATTTTTAATCATTTGTGAACTTGCAAAACTCGACTTTGAAAAATGTTATCTGCCAGTGGGTTGTTTTACTATTGAAAAGTATATCCTACTGGAGTGTAAAACTGGAAGAGACACGATATGTGTCCATTTACTTAGGTAAAATTTTGGGGCAGCAACCGAATTAAGGCCATAAAAATCAGTGCTAAATCCTCAGTTCTCGGGATCTTTCAGCACTGAAAATACCTTAAGTTTATAAGAAATGGAAATGAGTAGACTAATCGTAGGTACAATAGATGGCTATGTACGAATTGAAAGTGTTGGGGGAGCAACCGAATTTATGAATTGAAAGTGTTACGGGAGCGACAGGATTGAAGTTAGAAATACAGTTCATGTTTTACAGAGGTCTCTTAGCTCATTGATCACCTTAACAGTTTGAGATAAGTAGCTTATGCAGTCCGTGAAAATATGTTAATTTTTTGGGAAAGCAACCGGAAATACAGAATAATGCATGTAGTTATCTCGGAGATCTGTCAGCTCAAAAAGCACCAGTAGTACCGAGATGAACCAACTAAGAATAACTTTATAAGTTCTTTTGAAAATTTGAACCTTTGGGGGAACAACCGGGTTATTTCCAGACAGCCGAAGTTGTGAAAATCAGAATATCTAGCAGCTCAACTATCGGTGCAATGATGGGACATAGAAATAAAAAACAACTAAACCACCAATATGTGTCCATTTACTTAGGTAACATTCTGCGACAGCAACCGAATTAAGGGCATACAAATGAGTGCTAAAGCCTTAGGTCTGGGAATTCCTCAGCGCTAAAAACACCTTCAGTTAATAAGAAATGAAATAAGGGAACTAAGATCAAGGATATAAGGCCGCTTATTAACTGGGGGAGCAACCGGCTTTAAGTCAGAAAAATCAATTCATGCTTTTCAGTGGTTTCTTGGCTCAATGACCAATGACCTTAACAGTGTGAGATAAATAACTTAAGTAAGATAGACCATCAATATGAGTAGGTTTGTATTAAATTTTTGGGGTAGCAACCGGATTAATGCCATACAGAATAGTGCAATTCTACATTTTTTTTCCGAAGTTCCTCGATAGCTAATTGTTGCAGAATATTTTAATGTGAAATGAACGCGTTTATATGCTTCATTTATTTTGTTCCGCAACGGACACTTCGAACGCAATTTGAGTTCCAATCAGATTCGAATTTCGAATACCACATAATTTAAGTTCCGGCCAGTTGTAACTTGTAAGTCAACCACGTTAATTTTGACGGTGGATTTCAATTAAAAAAAAAAAGTTATATCCTCACATAAATGTATGAATTTGCAGCAGAATTGACCCATTTCTGTCGCACAGACTGTTCGCATCCCAATTGTAATATCCACTTTCATATTTTTTCTTGTTGTTGTTGGTTTGGTTTCCCACATGGGGTGGCGCCGCAATTCACTTCTCACACAGTATAGATGTAAGTATATCCAGCGAGAATGAGAGACCGAAAGTAACTGGATCTGTATGTATAGCCAGAGCAGGCCCCAAAGGCATGCAATTATCACAACAATAAAGTTTTGAATACTTTTATGAATTGTTGCTAACTGTCTCCCATTCCCTTGCCCATTGTAACAGTTTAGAGTCATTCAACGCTTCTGGAGCGCGCAACAACAAAACAAATAAGCTGTGAGAATCTTTTATTAGGGTAGTTGTGGCAGCGCTCTACGACTACGAAGAATGCGACTATGCTACTGCGACCCTTCGATACGATTACTGTGTTTACTCTGTTGGGCGAGATACAATTGTATATCTGTCAATTTGAAGTGTCTTCATCTTTGTTTTGTTCCGCAGTAGCAGTAGCACCTGCCCGCAGGAGAGATTTATTCTTCGGGTTTTTCTCTCGCTAATGAGATTGCATCTGAATGAGTTATTATTGTCGTCCCGTGGCGGGAAGTTAATCCTTTTGGCTATTTTACTCCGCCGCCGCATTGGAGCAGATACAAAGGTGCTATAATACGCGCGTCCAACTCGAGAGGGTGTGGCTGAGCTTAGCGCACTTAATTAGTATGCGTTACGTTTCTTTTTCTTTTCTTTTTTTTCTCCCACTCTGGATTTTTTTCTGTTTTCCGTGCACAGCAGCGTTTCGCTTCTATTGAGCGCGCGAATAAGGCCTAATGCGGTTCAGCTTCCATGTTTGTTTTTTCCTTGTTGCACAATGCACTCGCACTCGCTCGGTATGGTGTCCCTCTCTCCTGATGGCTGCCTTATTCCTTTTCCTTACGTATTTGCATTTTATACGTGTGTTAATTATCGCACTCTGCCTCTTGGGTATATTTTTTTTGTGGTTGTTGTTCTTCTTTTCCTGTGGAGTTTTGAGGGAAGCCATTTTTTGTTTCTTCAGTGTTCAACGACAGCCAAGATGATGACGATGACGATGATGATGATGATGATGATGTGACGCGATGACGACGACCGTGCTGCCTCTAAAAACTGCCAAGATGGTCGGTATAGCATATAGTGGCGCTCTAAAGCACTGCCTGCCCTGCTTTTCTTCTCCTCCAATGCACTGTCAAGTGAAACTTGACACCAGCAGCGACGACGACAACCCTTGAGAAACAGCTCGCTGCTGCATATACGCGTTGCTGCTTCTCCGTCAATCAGAAACAAAACAAAAAACCAAGTCGTTGCCATTTGCATATGCGAATAACTCGATGCGGAGCCGCAGCATATTTATGCCTACTCGCGCCATTTCGCCATTAGTGCACTTATTCTGTCGCACTTGGGTATACTGCTGATGTGCTGCATCCAAGATGTCTGTGCTCTTGTTGCACTGCGAGTGTCATATTTGTTTTTCAAAAAACTGTTCGATGCGTGTGACTAAGCAGTTTTTTTTTTTTTTTTTTTTTTTTTTTCTAAATTTAAATAGTCCTATTCCCAGAATCGTGTCCTCCATTTTACTGACAAAGTGTGTGGAATATCACACACTGCATGTGTGCGAAAAAAAAATATGGCGTCAAGTAGTTGTCGAGGGCGGATTGGCAGTAAGAGCGTTTCCCAGCTAAGCTGAAGTTAAACATCAAATTTGCTCGCTCCGCAAAAGTTGAGTGCTGACTGCTGGCTGCCGAGTGCCGAGTGACTTCGAAGTGCAGGGCTGCGGTTGGGGTGTGAAAAATTGGCTCGCAATATGGAAATTGGGATTAACTTTATTAGATTTGCAAGGCCTCTCTCAATATTTGCACCGATTTTACAGTTAAGTGACGCGGTGAAAAAAGAAGCGCCGCCGATGTGGGACTGCGGTTTTCAGCAACGCATTTCTAGAGTTGACTGCAAATTAGCCAAAGTTAGTGTCAGTTTTGGTAGCGAATGCGGATGTTTCTGGGGAACAAATAAGGATCCTCCGTAAAACGTACTTCCTGTGGCAGCAACGATGTCATTAGGTTTCTAGTTGAATGAAAGTTGAATAAACAAAGTCCTGTGTCTTCGACAGATCCATACAGCCAGTTCAATCCCAGGATAGCTGATAATGTCAGCACACATATATTCCAAACTATGGAATATATTTAATTTATGGTTGCAGACTGAGGCCTTTCCGACTTTACTGTGTTTTTAGCTTCTGACTCTCCTATGCTATAAGACGCTCCGAACCTATTCAGATCTTTCATTTCCTTCAAATGCCCTAAAAGTTAGGTTATGTTCCTTGCTATCTTCTTAAGTGATTGAAGGGGTAGGGTAAGTTGATTGAGATTGTGGTCTGAATATGAGGGCTATGTAAAATAAGGCCTTCTTCTGTCTAATATATTCGTGTGGCTTTTCTTTAAGGGACAAAAATCCTTACAAAAATTCCAATCAGTCACAAACTTGCCAGTATCTTTGATTTGATTGAAAAGTGTCTCCTGCAGCTATTTTAAAACGGTATTGTTGTATTCCGTGTCCGTTCAGCA
Organism: Cheilosia urbana; assembly: GCA_946477585.1. Lineage (NCBI taxonomy): Eukaryota > Metazoa > Arthropoda > Insecta > Diptera > Syrphidae > Cheilosia > Cheilosia urbana. The sequence goes on along the minus strand of OX297854.1, from coordinate 89,247,332 downwards.
CCGTCCTCTTTTATGACCACCTTTATGTCTTATTTAAATACACTCCTTTTCACTTGAATAGCACATTTCATATATTTGTTGTTATTTGCTTATCAATAAATATTCTTCTTCCTCGTTGTTATTGTTTTTGTTTGTTTTGTCTTCATCTTCATTTCAACTTTCATAAAAAAAATATGGTGCACTGGAAATGTACCGTTATATGCTTTCTGCTGTTTTCTTTTAGTGTTGTGTATAATTGAAGCGAATTTTTTGTTTCACTTGAATAGCACATCGTGGTTGAAAGTTCATTTACTCAGTGCAAGTTTTCAATTATTGATCAAAGCTAAATTTAATTATTATTTGTATAACATTGTGTTTAATTTAAAATTATAATGGGCCGCGGAAAAGCTTTAACGGGCGAGGAACAAGGCAAAATAAAAGCCTATAGAGATTGTGGCCTTTCTGTGAGTGATATAGCGGAAAAAATCGGAAGAAGCAGAAAAGTAATTTGCAATTTTATTCAAAATGAACTCAAGTACGGGAAAAATATGAAAGGTCGTACGCAGAGTGTACTTTCTGCTGCAGATAAGCGGGCAATTCTGCGCAACGCTTCGAATTCGCATGATTCCTTGGCCAAAATTAAAGAAAAATCAGGAGTCCAAGCAAGTAAAACAACTGTTTGGCGGGTCATTTCTAAAGCACAACACATCAAACATCTTAAACTAAAAAAAAAACACCACTTACCCCTCAACGTAAAGAAATGCGATTAACATTTTGCCGATCGAACATGTCATGGAACAAAGAATGGCACCGAGTTGTTTTTTCAGATGAGAAAAAATTCAATTTGGAGGGTCCTGATGGCTTCCATTATTATTTTCACGATTTGAGGAAGGAAACTCATCAGTTAGATCGCTTACACAGTCGAGAGGGTGGTGTTATGGTTTGGGGGGCCATATCATATTATGGAGTCTGTGAGCTTCAAATATTAACAACAAACATGAACGCTAGAACTTATATAAATGTTCTAGAGAAGTCTTTTCTGACATTGGACGATCTCTTTGGGCCTCTATCGTGGACTTTTCAAGACGATAATGCTCCTATACACACTGCCCGTGTGGTAAAATCGTGGATCGAGTCCAAAAATGTCACGCTTTTGAACTGGCCGCCATACTCGCCGGACCTTAACATTATAGAAAATGTTTGGGGATGGCTGGTCCGGAAAGTTTATGAGTCGGGAAAGCAGTTTTCAACAAAAACTGAGCTAATCGAAGCAATTCAACGAGCCTGGACTTTAATTTCCCTTGAATATATAAAAAGTTTGTATGATTCAATACCAAACAGGATCTATGAGACAATATTAAACAAGGGAGGCTCCACCCATTATTAAATATTTTTAATTTTTTTTTTTAAATTCATATTAATATGTATATAGGTATTTGTTCATACTTAAAATATTATTAAGTGTACATAATAATATAATATATTGAAGTGTGCTATTCATGTGAAATAAGAAACAAGTCGTATTTTTTCAGTATTTTTCTTTTCTAGCTTGGTTTTGAGAACGTGTTGGGCATTTGAAAGAAATGTTACTTTTTTCTATAAGATTAACTTTTATACTTGCAGCTAAAAAATAAAAACAAATCTTGGCTTTATTATTAAAGATAATATAAAAAGAATAATGGCAGTTTGCATGGTGTGCTATTCAAGTGAAACGGAGTGTAGTTTCCGTTACTAAAACTACGTCAAATAATAAGGAGCGGGTCGAAAAGCTGCTTTGTAAAATCCGGTCTTCTCACACCAGAGTTCTGCTTTCGAAACTATTTTGTTTTGCATTACAAAATTCTACTTTTTAAATATGAAGCAGTAAAATTCTGCTGATTTTGCGGTTTTTAAAATGTAACAAGTATGTAATATAAAAAATAAAAAACGAAGTTAAAAACAATTTTAAATTTATAATAATCTAAAAATTAAAAGTTAACAAGAAAAAAAAGATTAAATTAAAAAATCAACAACAAAAATTAAAAGATACAATAAAAATGATTTTAAATATTGCAAAACATTTAGGTAATTATTAAAAAGAAAAACAATTAGCGTTTTTCTTTTTTAGTTCAGAGCAGACCCTGAACTGTTATATCAGCTCTGAGCTAAAGAAGAAAATTCCCTAATATCTATTAAAAAACGCGAGAAATAAAAACTAAAAAATATACAAATAATAACAGAGAAGTTAAAATTAAAAAAAAAAAAAACTAAGAAAATGTTATGTACATCTCGTTCAAAAGTTCGCACTTTTTAACATTTTTCGAAAAAAAATTTCTTTTTTTTTTTTTGTCATTTTGAAAGCAGAATTTTGTAAAAATAGTTTTGACCCAGCCCCATAGAATATATTGGCGATCAAATGAACATTTTGTCTCCTCACACAATAGTTCTGCTTTTCAAATTTTAAGAAGAAAAAAAAAAAAACGAATACGAACATGAACAAATAAATATTTTTTTTATTATAAAATATTATGCATTTCAGGTAGGTAAATAAATGAAATAAATTATTTCACGTTTGAAATTACAAAATTTTTTTTTTTTATTTTTTAATATTCGTTTAAGAAGACTCTTTTTAAGAATACTTATTTGTTTGTTTTTAAAACTAGTTTTTCAATTTCTTACGATCTTTCCCTTTATTGGATTCAACGATTGAAACATTCATTATGAGTATAACACTATCAGCACACGTTCACGAAGGGATAGCAAAAAACACTAATACAAGAGGAATTGTCTAAAACAACACTGCAATCTTAAAAAAAAAAAAATCTGCACTTTATGCTTAAATAAGTGAGAGGATTGTCTCGCGCGCTTTTTATCACTTTCTAAACCTATTTTTATTGTTTGCAGAGTTTTTGAATCAGAATTTTGAAAGCAGAATTTTTTAAAAAATAATTTTGACCCCACCCCAATATGTCGCTGAGAGTGACTTGTCAAGTCGCAATTCTGCAGTTCAGAAGTTGTTACTTCATCTTTCTAAGAAAAAACCAACAGAAAGAAGACAACGCTTTTTTCAAGGCCAAGGTTAGACTGCTGACATTTCGGTTAAGATCACTAATTGTCATGGAAAATAAATGTTGTGTGTGGGCCAATTTCTCTCTCTCTCGCTCTAGCTCAATTTTATTCAGTCAACTCTCGATTAACCGGGGTGCTCGGGACCAAGTTCAAACCGAAAAATCGAAAATCCCGGATAATCGGAAATGATATTGTCAGAGAAGAAACCCACTTCATATTTCTAATCTCTTCTTCTCTTCTCTACATCAATAAAATATAACATATTTTTCTGTTTGTCCACTGGTAGGGAGTAGGTACGTAACGATACCTCAACAATATATATATCAATCGATTTGTCGTGAGTATCGGTATTACATAGGATGGTTTTTAGTATCCTAAGTCCGTTATTGGGGCTTTAAACCCATTTTATATGAATTTTTTTAGCTGAAAAAAAAAAAAAAAAAAAAAAAAAAAAAAAAAAAAAAAAAAAAAAAATTTTCTATGCTTTACACACGTTCTAACGGGTGATTTTTTAAGGGGTTTAGAACTTTTTAAAAAAAAAAAAAAACACAAAAAATTCGAAAAAATGAATGAAATATTTATTTGAATCGATAGTTTGAACCTTGCAATTTAATGTTTAAAGATAATTTCATGCAAATGTTGACCGCGGCTGCGTCTCAGGTAGTCCATCCGCTGAGTCCAATTTTGGCATACTCTTTCACACATAACGGCCGGTATCTCACGAATGAATGCATGGATGTTGGCTTCCAGTGCGTCAATCGAAGCGGGCTTGTCCCTATACACATTAGCCTTGACATAACCCCACAAAAAATAATCTAATGGTGTCAAATCGCACGATCTAGGCGGCCAATTGACCGGCCCGAAACGTGAAATTAACTGTTCACCAAACTCGCCTCGCAATTGCGCCATTGTTTCGCGTGCTGTGTGGCATGTGGCCACCGTCTTGTTGAAACCACATATCATGCAAGCCAAGAACTTCCATTTCGGACAAAAAAAAGTTTGTTATCATCGCTCGGTAGCGTTCACCATTGACAGTAACGCTGCGATTCGCATCATCTTTGAAGAAATATGGCCCAATAATGTCGCCGGCCCATAAACCGCACCAAACTGTGGCTTTTTCGGGATGCATTGGTAGCTGTTGCAATGCTTCTGGCTGATCTTCACTCCAAATGCGGCAATTTTGCTTATTTACGTACCCATTCAACCAAAAATGAGCCTCATCGCTGAACACAATTTTTCGATAAAAAAGCGGATCCTCGGCCAGCTTTCCAAGAGCCCATTCACCAAAAATTCGGCGTTGTGGTAGGTCGGCTGGCTTTAGTTCTTGCACAAGCTGTATCTTAAAAGGCTTTACGCACAAATCCTTCCGCAAAATTTTCCACGTAGTGCTGTAACAAAGGCCTAACTGCTGGGAACGGCGCCGAATCGACATTTCGCGGTCTTCTGTCACACTAGCTGATACGGCCGCAATATTTTCTTCACTACGCACAGTACGTAAACGTGTTGGTGGTTTAATGTCCAACAAAGTAAATTTAGTGCGAAATTTGGTCACAATCTTCCGAATAGACTGCTCAGAAGGTCGAGAATGCCGATCATAAAATGGAAGCAGCGCGCGATGAACATTTCGAACCGAGCACGAATTTTGATAGTAAAATTCAATAATTTGCAAGCGTTGTTCATTTGTAAGACGATCCATGGTTAAATTGCAAACCAAACTGAAGCTGTTTGACAGTGACACAAGGTACTAAACACACGTCAGCTGTCAAAACCAGTGTTGCCAAAACCAAACCAGCTAAAAAATCACCCGTTATTATGCATTTCAGGTAGGTAAATAAATGAAATAAATAAATTATTTCACGTTTGAAATTAAAAAAAAAAATTTTTTTATTTTTTAATATTCGTTTAAGAAAACCAATACTCTGATCTCTTTTTAAGAATTTTTATTTGTTTATTTTTAAAATTAGTTTTTCAATTTCTTACGATCTTTCCCTTTATTGGATTTAACGATTGAAACATTCATTATGAGTATAACACTATCAGCACACGTTCACGAAGGTGTAGCAAAAAACGCTAATACAAGAGGAACTGTCTAAAACAACACTGCAATCTTAAAAAAAAAAAAAAATCTGCACTTTATGCTTAAATAAGTGAGAGGATTGTCTCGCGCGCTTTTTATCACTTTCTAAACCTATTTTTATTGTTTGCAGAATTTTGTAAAAAAGAATTTTGACCCCAACCCAATAAGTCGCTGTGACTTGTCAAATCGCAATTCTGCAGTTCAGAAGCTGTTACTTCATCTTTCTAGGAAAAAACGAACAGAAAGAAGACAACGCTTTTTTCAAGGCCAAGGTTAGACTGCTGACATTTGGTTAAGATCACTAATTTTCATGGAAAATAAATGTTGTGTGTGGGCCAATTTCTATCTCTCTCGCACGAAGATGATGTTTATTTCGTTCACAACTTAAAATTTGTTTTAGCTCAATTTTAATCAGTCAACTCTCGATTAACCGGGGTGCTCGGGACCAAGTTCATACCGAAAAATCGAAAATCCCGGATAATCGGAAATGATATTGTCAGAGAAACCCACTTCATATTACTAATCTCTTCTTCTCTTCTCTACATCAATAAAATATAACATATTTTTCTGTTTGTCCACGGGTAGGGAGTAGGTACGTAACGATACATCAACAATATATATATCAATCGATTTGTCGCGAGTATCGGTATAACATAGGATGGTTTTTAGTATCCTAAGTCCGTTATTGGGGCTTTAAACCCATTTTATTTGAATTTTTAACTGAAAAAAAAAAAAAACATTTTCTATGCTTTACACACATTCTACTACGAAATGGCTGAACAGATTTTTATATGAATCTATTATCCATTTTTAGTTATTAGTATATTTCCCGGTGAAGATCAATCATTATTCTGTGATTCGTATAACGGAAGTAATAAGCGAAAGTGTAATTCTAATTATTTTAGATTTACATATTTCACAGATATGCGTACATAGGTCATTGCAATCAACAGTAAATAAATCCCATGGGCAAACTTAAGCTTTTGCTGGTTTGCAATTAGAGAAACCTTGCTATTCCCACGCCCAATTATACGTAGGATGTTATAGAGTTGAAAGTTAACATAATCTTTTTTGTCTTCACAAAAGACGGAAAAACGCGTAATATTTTCAATGTGAAATTTTTTCAATGTAAAAAATTATTCGTAAAATTAAATCTAAATTTTCTTTTAAACAGAGCATATTCTTTGTACTTAAAATTATGAGATATTTGTATTTTCTTATTCTTCCCTTAAGTTTCTACCTTATATTTTCTTAAATATACCTTCACAAATGATAACTTTAAACTTTGAATTCACACACAATCATTATTTTATTTTTATCTATTATTATTATTTATAGTTATATATAAAAATGGATCTTGGTTTGTTCGGATGCTTAAAACTCGAAAACGACTGGACCAAATTGGATACTTCCCTCTGCGGATTTGTTCGTAATTGCTCCGCGAAGGTTTAGGAAAAAAGAAAAATTGAAAAATTCTCAACAGGTGGCGCTGTAGGCGGTCATTCCATTTGATAGCACAGTATAATGTTCTTTGTGATTTGATAATTTGGGCTGTGTGGTCACGGGGGATGGGGGGGAGGGGGGGGGGGGGGTTTTGTTGGTTAATAGACCATGCAGAGAAGGTTAATATATTAGTATGATCAATTTTTTAAAGAAGGCGCAACCGCGATTCCAATAAACTAATTTTTGTACACTTTGGAAAAAAAGAAACTGGATAGAAATCGAGTAGTGACACTTCAAATACAAAAAAAAATATTTTAAATTTTAAAAGCAATTGTTTTTGTCAATTATTTTAATTATTTTCAAACAAAATTGTTGTACTGAAAATGATCCCGGATAATCGATTTATAAATAAATAAATTTTTGAAAATGAATTTCCGGGTTAATAATAGTTACCAGATAATCGAGAGTTGACTGTAGTTTTAGTTGGAGATAATGGGGACGTTCAAGTATCTAGTTTAGTAAGTATGACAGCTGTTTGACTAGATGTATCTCGGTTTTGATTGGCTGAAATTGGTCATATGAGCAGCTGCTTCAGTTGACGTTTATGGAGGGGTAGCCGACGAATCTTGTCAAGAAATTCTTGACTAAGTACTAAGTTGACAGTTCGGATATGTGGATGACGTAGGAAAAGTGACTCTCCGGACCAATCTAGTTTAAGCGTTCATGTTACATCCTATCCAGACCAATCTTGTCGACTTAAGATAAGTAGATTTTTGAATGCTCCCATTCGTATGATAAGTTTATGTCTTTCGAATGAAAAATGTTCCAGAAGGAAAAAAAAAAAAAAAAAAAAAAAAAAAAAAAAAAAAAAAAAAAAAGACTTTTTAAAACCTAGTTGGTGAGAGGGTAGTTTGAATTTAATTGAATTAACTAGTGCAAAAACTTAGGGTCGAGAAATGAAGAAACTTTGTGGACTCTTATGACCCTTAACGAACAGGAAAGTAGAACGGAAATAAATATATGTACTAACTACTACTGTGTCAAATAAAATAAATCACAACATAACTACCGGTCGTGTTTAAATCCGTCTTAAATGATTTCAGATGGCTCACTTGGAAAAAAAGGGGGAAAACCCACTTCGTCAGAACTGGTCAGCAGACGAATTTGGAGCTACTCTCTGTTACAGAAATCTGTACCACTTTTGTCTTGATAGAAACAGCTCTACCCCGGCGTTAGATAAAAGATTTCTTACTTTTCAAGGCGGACATATAAAACCCTAAGGCTTCGGCCACGCAATGAGCGACGAGCGACCGAGCGACTGAGCGACGAGTCGCTGAGCGTCGAATCTGAGCGATGGGTGGCCATTTACTGAACGACGTCGCTGAGCGATTATTGGGGAAAATGCCATCGTCAAGTGCGGTTCGTCGTAGCTTATAAGTTGAAAATCGCGTTCATATTTACAGATCGAGAATACGTAGCAAATTATGGTGAATTTCATCATTTATATCAAAATCTTCGCAGATTTACAGATCGATTTCGGCAATATTGTCGTATGTCAGTTCTGTCTTTCTTTCCACTCTTTATCGGTGACATTTTTATTTTTATAGTCTTTGTGGGTGTCCTTCTCGTGAATAAAAAATCTGTGAACCTTCTAGAACAAACTTTAGGACGCAATTAAAGCAACCATTTTATTTCGAAAAATTAAAAGAACACAAAAGTAGCAGAGTTGCCATAACAATTCATATTTCATTAATTTGACTCTTTATGTCGTTACCAGAATGCAGTTTGTATTTAGAACAATTTCACCAGTCCTGCCATAGCACGGGACGGCTTTAGACAGCTGAAATTAAATTTCTGTGTTTATTTTGTCCATCTTATTATTTCGTCGCTCAGCGATCGACTGAAAAATTAGAACAGATTTGATTGCAGAGCGACGTCGCTCTGTCGCTTAAAAAATCGCTCAGTCGCTCAGGGTTTATGTGGCCACCTCCATACGATTTCATGTGTTTTAATTTTTTTGCGTCGCTCAGCGACTCGTCGCTCAGTCGCTTGTCGCTCATTGCGTGGCCGAAGCCTAACGAGGACTTTGCGATTTATTGCAGGGATAAATAAACCGACACCAACAATATCCACCTTTGGACAGCGCATCCTTCCTCTAATACAAGTACAATTTCCAGGGCCCACCGCCACACTTTGTTGTAAGAGTCACTGCATCCATGAAGTCTGGTAACATCTTCACACCCTCCTTCGGCGGGTTTAAAGCACGACTAGGCACGACCGTATGTCGTTGCCTATATTCGACTGCACCTTTCACTTGACATAACGTCGTGCTTCACCGGTATCCACGCCTTTCGCCAAATCTGCCAACACATAGGGTGGTCGAACCACGAAATCATTAGCACACTGTGGATAGATGCACCTTGTCCTGGGCACAGCAGCGCACACGATTGAAAGGCAATGTGAACGAGAACGGAAAATGGAAACAAATGCGATATTGATAGAGGGACTAGCTAATTAGGTATCATTAAAGAGTACATGTCATGGTTTCGTTCATTGCCCAAACATCGTTGGCAAAATGCCGGCAAAGACGAATGATCACAGCCAGCATTCAGCATTCTGCATTCAACTGCATCCACTGTGTGTAGCCAACGTCGCCGGATTCATGTCAAAGACCATTCATGTAATTGGATTGTTGCAAATCTCGCGAAAACAAAATGAGATGTGCTCACGGATAGCAAACATGCGCGCACGCGCACACACAAACGATCGGCCAAGATACATCGTTTCTCTTTAAGTGGCGCCCAACGCGACGACGGCGATGACTTCAACGAAGACTGCAACGACGGCTGCGACCTCTCCTGGGCGGTATATCGGATATTAAACCAAATAGTCGCCTTACTTACATCGTTTACACAACATGTGTAGGTATGTACCACAAATGACCCACCACCAGCACCAGTTGGAGCCGCATCCAGTTTACTAGTCCCGGTCCCGGCAGGTATGCATGCATACAAAATGTATGAATAAAATAAAAATTCGCCGTCCTCTGCGTGGTCTGTCTGCATCCAGGCATCCGCGCACAGCGATATCATTCATTTCTCATAAGATTTGTTCTCCTGCCTACCTCAAAGGGAATCCGATGAAGACCGCAGGCGCCAGTGCGGGTTCTGTTTCTCCCTCTAGTCCGCTATCTCTCGCTCTAAGTCTCTAGAACGAAATTCAAATCTTAACTTTAAATCGCGGCGCGTATTTCCCTTCATATGCGCGCGCGCGCACACAGCCATTGTGATGCCCGATGCCCCTTCGTGGTCGTCGTTTACTTATTCAGAATCGGGGAAAAGAAAAGCGAACAAGTCCCTAAAACAAAGAGACGAATAACGCGAAGCGATCTTGTGAACATCTTTAGAGAGCTTCGTCGCCAGCTTCGAAGACAACACATTGCAGATAATTTTTCTCATTCGTCGTCGTCGTCGTTGTTGTGGTCGTTTTCGTCGCCAGGCTAACAAGGCCACCCTTTGAAATCTCCTTGAGCATCCACCACAATCACATCAACCTCATCACCATCATCAGCAGCGGCGGCGGCGGCGGCAGTATTGGACCCAGAAGTGGAATCCGCTTGCTCGCATCATCGTCGTCGTCATATAACAAATATCTGGGGACAGGTTGTGGTTTGTTAGGATTCGGCTGTCCTTTCTTTCTCCCACTGCCTGAACCACCGATTTCTGTACAATGTCCTGTGCGGGTTCCTTCCTTTCTCTGCACCCTCTCCCTCACTGTCAGTTCATTTTTGTCTCTTTTTTCGAATTTTTTCGTTTTATTCTCTTGTTTATTGGGAAGAGCCATAAGAACCCTTTTGGTTCCCCATTGGCAGGATACAAATTGGATTGCCAGATCCTTATCAATAAATAGGAATACGAAATTTTGTGCTATAGCGATGTTGTTCTGCTGCTCCGAGTGTGTGTTGAGTATATATGTCTGGCGGCAGCGTGAATCACCGAGGCGCTACCGACTTCTTGTATTTTTGACTCTCGGATCACAGTATAGAGCAGTGGGGCTTGTCTATGCACACTGTATTGTATGTGACGACAACTCGCACATGCTTTTTGCAGTCTCGATTCCCAAGTGGGAGGAGACAGTTAGATAACTCTTTTTTTTGCGAGACTTTTCTGTGTCGTTAGAGAGTTTTTGTCGTCATCGTTGTCGTCTTTCGTATCTATTATTGTATCTCTTAGATGGAGTTATTATTTTTTGCCGGTTCTGCTTCTTCGACGGGAATTTGTTTATTCGATTTCCAGATTGGAGTGGCTTTTATTTTAAAATTGATTAATCAAATTCGAAGGGGCAAACCGCACGGCGAGGGGCGTTTAAATCAAATCAAAAGTTGCTCTAGCGTGGAATACTGAAGAGCGAATAGGGAATTGCTGCTGTAGTCGATTGCGTGCCCAAAAACGAAGAAAATACACAACTGGCTACCTTGTGGAGGAACTTTATGAAGCGCTCGCTTGATACGCTGGCTTGAAGATGCTTTGACCCGTGGTGAACCGGGTCTGCTTTGACGGTAGTTGGATCGTGATGTTGGTTTTCATCTAGACGGGAGTTTTTTCTTATTATTATTACGAACTGAATCAATTTCAACAGCTACCGCCATCTTTTGGCAATGATTGGTAATATGTAGTGGCTGTGCACGCAAGGCAGTGAGCACTTGGTTGGATAACAGCGCCATCTATGAATATGTGGTAAGTTTAAGAAAGTGTTTTTATTGTATTTGGAAACGTCGGCTTACATGTTGAACGGTTAAAAGTCTAGACTCACGTATTATATCGCCTCGTCAGAAGTAAATTTTTGTTAATTTCTTCATTACAACAAAGATTTGGTTCATGGACTGACTATATATAGCAAGTCCTTACAACTATTCGGCTTTATCTGCATGTGCAAGAAGTCAACCAAAAAGCATAATACGTTGTTTAAAAAATCAGCCCCATGTCTGGAAAGACTTGACCTTGAAGAACCTTTAAAATATTAGACAAAAGCAAGGAAAAGTGAAGAAAAATACTATTCTACAGACAGACAAAAAGGTCGTTGGTGTATAAAGCCCAGGTTTGTACACATTGGTTGGTAGAAAGATATTCAGATGTGGCCTAGTTGTTGTTCAAATTCAGAAATAAATTCTATGCTCGACGAAAACCTCTGCCACATCACTTGCCATCACCACAAATTCGATCTTAAGGCTGAGGCTTTCGCTGCATATAGCTCTTTTACCACGACTAATGGAAAAAAAAAATACAAATTTGAGCTTCCAAGAACAAGCTAAAGTGGGCAACATCCCTCTGGCAGATTTGTCACCACCGAGCAAAACTGTCAAGTGACATCAAGTCGAAAGGCGACGTATGTTATAAAACTCTTCGCTTTTAGTTTTTTTTTTTTAATGATATCGTTCCAACAGTCAAAAATAGTCGAAACTTACTCTACGCAATTTAGATGGGCAACTGTTAAAAGCTCAAATATATGAAAGGTGATCAATCACGAGCATGATCATCGAGCAGCGCCAAAATTTGGCAGATTATCCTAAAAGGATTAAAACTCCATTTCTTTTCCATTTGAATATAATTTTAAGGCTGCCTGAGTTAAGAATGCTCTTTCGGCCTGACAGTTCGCATCCTTGGTTCTCTTCGATCACTGCAGTCGTTCATCTCACCGGTATCTGGTCGATCCATAGATGGTTTTACGGAATTGGGAAAGCAGATTCTCCTCGCGATGGATGGGGTAACCTTTATTTTATTTGCAGGTTCGATGGCGTTCAGTAAAATGTCAGTGATGGCCGACAGCAATCAGGCATACGACTCTTATTGTGTTTTGGACATTCTAGCGAGCTGACTACGTGCAATTTCTGCTTAATGCCGATGAGTATACGGTTTTTGCTGAAGGTGGTAATGGACAGGGTACCTTACGGGTGCGGCTTGCCTAAAATTGGATTTTGTACAGTGATGTATGGAGCTTGGCATGCATCCCACCGAGCACTGTCAAACAACTGTCGCTCATCACTGAGCTCTCGCCAAAAATTTATTTTAATGCCTCAATGCTGGGAAAATGTATTGCACAGTTGAATTCTACTCGTCACCAGAGTCCCGCATTGGCAGGTAGCTCGCCGCGCACCGACAACTAACTGCCGCTAGTCACTGAACGTTTGCCAAAAACTCTTTCAGTGTCTTACTGTTGAGAATTTGTGTGGCAAATTTGGCATCAATTGGTCAACAGAGTCTAATTGGCATGCGCTCGCCGAGCACTGTCAACTAACTGCCGCTCGTCCCTGAACGTTTACCAAAAACTCTTTTAGTGCCTACTGCTGGGAAAATGTGTGGCACAGTTGACTTGTATTGGTCACGTCAGTCCCATTGTCATACAGCCCACGGAGCACTGTTAAACGACTGCCGCTCATGACGCTCGCTAAGACCTCATATAATCTCCTATTTTTGGGAAAATGTATGGATCAGTGTTCTCCTTAAAGCAACTGCTCCCAATATATGTCATCTGCAGATATCTGCTTTAGAAATATCCTCCCAATGATCAGCATAATTCGCGCTGTAAATTTGTTGTACTAACACTTTCTTTCGATCTGAGGGCTCACAATTGAACTTGTTTTTGGCTTTGTTTCGACTTATTATAGGTAGGCACTGCCACAATTTTTTCAAAGCCTACAAAAGCTATTGATAGACAGGGTCCCGTGCCAGTTAGGCCACAGCTAAAACTCAAAGACAGCATCTAAAGCGAAGGCTATTAAATGGAACCTTCTATCGCCCTCATACATTTCCAAGAATTGAAACCTTTGCATGTCATCGACTAGTTCGACCTATTATCCAATCCAAAGAGATTTTCTGACCCGAAGATAAACACATCTCGCTGCCAATAGACATCTCCTCAATCAAGTTAAAACTTCTACAAGTTGTCCATCAGTCAAGAGGCTGACGACTATCTATTAAGGCTCTTGACAGCCTATCCTCAGTCCACTTTTCAAATCTCCCTATGGCCCTAACGCATCTGCCACTATAATCAATCATTGCTTCCTTACTCAAGTGATAAATGACAAATCAGCTCTCACTTTGAGTAAACATATCACAGATGTTAATTAGAAAATTCCCATCCAAAGACAGTCAGCCTAATTATGTATGTGTTTTGTTAATTGCCTACTTGGCGGATTTCACTTTACTTGCCGAGTTCATTTGCCAAATTTGGTGCGGTGGTAGTTAAGCTGCCACCATTATCCGTGGCCACCAATTGAATGTGCTTTCGATTTCGTAAATCGGATAGAGTTGTGCGGGCCAACAGCGAAGTACTGCAGCACCCTTATGGGCCGCCGCCATTCAACCGTCAATTACGCGACTGAGCACACAAAAGACCATGGAAAACAATTACAAGCGAGCGCGCGCACACACACATACGGGGCCGCATATCCATGTAATTATTGTAAATTCAACCTCCTCCACATATCAAGTGGGCGCTCGCGATTTAGTAATAATAGTAATTATAAAGTAATTATTACCGGGATACAATGGCTCTATATGCGGTAGTGAATCTGAATAGCTACTATGTTGACTAAAGGGCCAACCGGCCAAAGACGCGTATATATACGCTTGAATACGCATATTTGAAGGTGAAGCGGATGCAATTTGCGAGGACTCGTAGGCGACACTGCAAGATGTACTTTTTGGTCGTATGCAAAGGGGGAAAAAACCGCTTGCAAGTGGATTAGAAGCGTGCGCGAAGAAAACGGAAGTACGAAAAGGGCCAATTTGGTGACACCCGATTGGGGGTGTAAATGTTGCAAATATTTCCATTCATGGTATGTGGCTCCATGGTGAGAGTGGAGACTTTGGCTACCTTTATGTATTTTTGCAGACCCTAACACATTGAGTATATGGTTCGAGTCTTTGCTATAGATATACTAATTCAAAAAAGTGCACGACTGGATCGAAAGAAACTTTCTCGTTCATCAAAAGTTTTGTGGGATGTTTTCTAATTTTTTTAGGTTGGTAGGTAAAAATCTGAAAATCAAAATCAAGAAAAAATAAAGAAAGGGTTCACGAAATATACGAATAGTCTTCTTCTATATATATAATTCTTTCGGGGTGTAACTCGATGGTCACGTAACTCGATAACCCCTGGGACGATTTTCATAATTATTTTATTGTTTTGTTAGTATTGCTGTATATCAGGTTTTTATTTACTTTTTGTCGCGGAAACAAAACTTGGAGGGGATGAAAGAGGTTATGAAAGTTTGTATGGGGAAATACACTTTGAAAAAAAAGAAACTGGATAGAAATCGAGTAGTGACACCTCAAATAAAAAAAAATATATTTTAAATTTTAAAAGCAAATTGTTGTTGTCAAGTATTTTAATTATTTTCCAAGCAAATTGTTGTTGTCAATAATTTTGAAATTTTTGTTTGTTTTTGAAATATAGGTACTTACCTAAAAAGTTTGTTCTAATAAATTATGTTTACTATGTTACATTAAGTAACTTTTTGAAATGAAGTAGATACTTTGAAGTAGATATAAAGATGATATGGATGACATTATTCTGCATCGATTTCGCACTGTGACATCGGACAATGAACTGGAGATGTCAGATGAAATGCGCAACAAAGCTTTGATTTTGATCGAGGATATGTGTCTGCTCATGAGTGGCAACTTGTTGTGCAAATTGGGGATGCCACAGCCAAATCGTTCAATGCAAGACGCATTTAATCGAGAACTGGAGCGAGAAATGGACTTCGATCGAATCGCATTGAGTCAAGCTGTTCGAACAAATGTGCCAATGTTGAATCAAGAATAAAAGAAAGTGTACGATGAATTGATGCAAGCAGTCGATAACGAAAATGGCGGAATTTTCTTCTTTTATGTGATCGGTGGAACTGGAAATACATGCCCGATTTCACTGATTTTGGCTACAATTCCTTCGAGATCTGAGATCGCCTTGGCCCTAGCCTCTTCCGGGATAGTGGCTACTTTGTTAGAAGGCGGTCAAACAGCGAACAGTCGAACTGCATTGAAATTGCCATTGAATCTGCAATTGGATGAAGAACCTACATGCAACATTTCAATGTAAGATTATCATATGGGACGAATGCACAATGGCTTACAAACGCGCATTGGAGGCCAGAATAGTTTACGTAATGATAAGCGACCTTTCGGTGGAGCAATGATCTCGCTATCAGGCGATTTTCGTCAAACGCTGCCTGTCATTTCGAGATCAACTCCGGCAGATGAATTGAATGCTTGCCTGAAGGCGTCTGTTTTATGGCGATACGTCAAGAAATGGCATTTGACAACAAACATGCGAGTTTCTTTACAAAATGGCCAGTCAGCTGCAGAGTTCTCCAAGCGATGGGCAATGGTGTGATTCCAGCAAACTTAATCACCGGCGTGATTTAGTTTCAACAACATTTTTGCAACTTTACAACGACACCGAAAGAACAAATCATGAATGTTTTCCCGAATATCGCTCAGAATTATATTGACCATGATTGGCTGAGTGTAAGAGTAATTTTTGCTGCGAAAAACAAGAACGTCGATCATTTGAATTTCACCATTCAAAACCAAATCGCTGGTGAGTTGCATTCATACAAATCAGTCGACTCCGTGATGGATGAAAACGAAGCCACCAACTATCCCACTTTGTTTTGCAACCTAAACGAACCAAAATTTTGCAACGGTACGCGTTTGATTGTGAAGAATTTAATATCAAATATTAAGTGTTCGTTTGTCGCCGAATCACGCCTTAACGCATTTACCGATTTTAACAAAACTTTCTCACATCTTTGGTATTGGTCTAATTATATGACTTTTGTTAAGTTTGGTTGCAATTGGTAAAATATTTTTTTTTTGTGGTCTTATGAGAAATACTTTTTGTGTTGTCAAATTACTTTTTTCGAATTTCCAGTCGGTTTTTTTTTTTTTTTTTTTTTTTTTTTTTTTTTTTTTTTTTTTTTCGTTTTCTCAACATTTTGAAAAATTTTAGTTGTACGGTTCCTATGCTGGAATCGGAAAACTAATCCGTGCGTGAAAAAAAAAAAACATGAATTTGAATAATTTTTTGTTTTTTTCCTAAACCACTCAACCGTTTTCAATTAAATTTTGTGGCTGTGTATGGTTGGGTACAGTTTGATAAATAAATAAATAGTTGGCGCAACAGGTCCGGAGAGACCCTAGGCCTAGCTTCTCACAACCATTCGTTTTGTTTTTTTTTTTTTTTTTTGGAACGAATGGGAGGAATCTACAATTTTATGCCGACTCCAAACGGCTAATTGAGAAGCCCTTTCAAGACATTTATACTCTCGGATGTTTGTCAGACGTTCGCGAGAGGTAGCGCAGCGGAAAAAAACCCTAAGTCGGAATTGGGTTTTTGCGGGATTCGAACCTGGGACCCCCGCATAGCAGTCCAACACACTAACCACTAAGCTACTGCGACTACGGGTACAGTTTGATAGATAGGACTATTTTTTTCGCCACCTATCATGTCCAAAATAGTGATAGATAGGACTATTTTGGACACGATAGGTGGCGCTATGTTCAGTCTCATAAACCACTTAACCGATTTCAATGAAATTTTGGGGCTGTGTATGGTTGGTTACAGTTTGAAAGATAGGACACTATTTTGGTAAGGTGGTATATGTAAAAAAGACTGTAGTCCGTATGTGCACTCATAACTCGGGAATGGATCGTGCTTCGTGGATTCGTATTGACCCAAGGAAGGACATTTATGCTATTTTTTTTGTCGTGAAAATAAAAGTTTACGGGATGGGATTGGGGATGGAATTTTGCATGAAGAACCGCATTTAAAAAAAAAAGAAGATTGAATAGAAATACGGGAAGTGTCACATCCAATACAACAAAAATTATTTAAAATCTTTATTTTTGAATTATTTTGATATGACAGGCTTACCGCTACACAATTTGAAATTGAAAGTCGCCTCAATTATAATTTTGTTGCGCAACCTCAATCCACCGAAATTTTGTGAAGAATCTCAAATCAAATGTCATGGAAAAAGCGACGATTTCGAGTGAAAAATTCAAGGGAAATCATTCTAATTCCGCGAATTCGGCTTATTCAGAAAGATTTGCTATTCGTATTAAAGCGTAGCAATTTCCCGTTTCGCTATGACAATAAATAAGTCTCAAGGACTACCTATCGCTGGAATTTTGTGGAATCAATATTGAATTCCCATGTTTCTCCTAAAGTCAAATGTATGAACTTCCGCTTTATACATCGTGTATCGTAATCGTAAAGGACATGTGCATAGTGCATGCTGAGTATTATTATTTTCATTACATTAACGAATATGGGCGAAACAAAGTTCGCCGGGTCAGCTAGTGTTTAATAAAATCTACTTTTGGGTTATTCATCTGAAACGGCAGTATCAAATAATAATTATAGTTTTTTTTTTTTTTTTTTTTAAGTTGAAGCTCTCAGTAACAGGCAATTGTCGCAAGTTCTGGTTAGGGAGTTGCAAGCGTCTACTGTACTTTTTTATAAGCTCTTACACTTTACAAGATTTTTGAGTACAAAGCAAAGTGAAACAGGATTTTCTGTTTTCCGATCTGTTAGAGTATGTTTTTATTTCTGACTGGAATATATAGTAGCACTCATTTTAGGTGTCTATTTTTGGAAGTACACTGAACCAAAAAGGTACATAATATCAATTAAAAAGTTTATTGGGACAATGAACTTTTTTATCAAAACTCGTCCAACTAACAAGTTTATTGCGACAATGAATGGCTGTTTATTGATTTCATTTTCCCATAATATTTCAACAAACTGTTAATTGATTTTTATAAACGTTTATTGAAATAGTTTATTGATTTTATAAAACGTTTATTGATTTTATAAACAGTTTATTGGAAGAGTTTATTGGCGCAATAAAAGGTTTATTGCGGCAATAAACGGTTAATTGCAGTAAGCGGTTAATTTATAAACTCAGTTTGTTGGCTCACAAACTCATTTATTGTCACAATAAACTTATTAATTGACGCAATAAACTCGTTAATTGGCGCAATGAACTCGTTTATTGGCGCAATAAACTTGTTTATTGTCACAATAAACTCATTAATTTGCCCAATAAACTCGTTAGTTGGCGCAATGAACTCGTTTATTGGCGCAATAAACTCATTTGTTGTCACAATAAACTCAATAATTGGCGCAATAAACTTATTAATTGGCGCAATAAACTCGTTAATTGGCGCAATGAACTCGTTTATTGGCGCAATAAACTCATTTATTGTCACAATAAACTCATTAATTGGCGCAATGAACTCAGTTTATTGCCGCAAATAACGCATTGATAAAAATTTTAGTAAAATATTAGCATTTTTATTTATTAATATATATATAATATATAATTATTGATATATATAACCAAATAAATAAAATCTTTAATATGTTTTTAAAATTTCTATAAATAATTTATTGTGGCAATACGTACTTGTTATATACTTACATTTTATTTTTTATTTCCAAATTTTTCCTGAAATCTGTAAGAATTTTAAGTTCAAAAACGAAACATTTTAGTTAAATTTTATATGACATTTTATTGAATTTTAAAAATTTATTCGTTTATAACATTTAGAAGGATGTGTGCTTTTGTACAACAATTTTTTTTATTTTCAAAATATAAGGATTGCATAAAGTTTCGAAGTTGGAACTTGGATTGGGAAATTGTAAATTAAAAAGGAAAAAAGTCTTAAAGCAAATATCGACTGCACGGATGAAACTAATAAAGGGAAACTTTACACCATCGAAATATAAAAATATATCCTTGAAATGAATTACATCCTCACCCACCACAATGATAAATGGCTGGACATTGTCTTGCTTTTGTTGCAGGTGCTGGATGTAGTCCTCAACTGTCTGGATTGATGCTGCCACGAAGATGAACGATTCTTGGGAGTCCTTGATAGTTGGTTTCATAGTTGTTTTTATTCCCTTCCGATCCTTTCGCACAAACTTTAATGTGGGTACTAAGTACCCGTGAAGTGCCCACAAAAGAGCAGCATCCCGACAGTCTGAAAATAAGAATGAAAACTTAGATATACAATTTTGTGATATAATTATTTAGTACTTAAATAAAACTAGCACAATATTAACTTTTGTTAAAGATATGATAGATCTGGAAATAAATGGAAGTAGATCTCAAATGCCGCTATATTAATTATTGACTATTAAATAATAAAACTATACTCATCTTACTCTCTGGAATATTATTAGATTTTATTTTTTCCAAAACGTCCTTGATGTTTTTCTCTTTAACTCGATCTTCCGTTGTTAAAAATTCTCGAATTTTAGAATACACATGTTCCCATCGCTCAAGGAGAGAGTTGTGGCTCTTAAACATATACCCGAAATCCATGTCCACCTTTAAGAAAAAAATTTAAAAATATATTCATGGACTGTATTTCGTAGGGCAGCATTTTTGATCAAAAGGTTTTAAAAAGTTCCAAAAGCTGTAACTTACATCAGGATATTTGAAAAAAAAAAAAAAAATCTTTTGAAACAAATATCTACTCAAATTTGACTTACAAATCGAAAGTCATAAGGAAGTTTATATTGCGGCCATTTCTTTCAAATATCCGATGTTGTTGTGGAGTTTTTTATATCCGTTAATCTGGATTTGGAACACGCCTTCCAGCACCTATCGAATTCCTCGGAACTAAGATTATCAAATTTTAGTGCTTGATAGCACTTATCAGCATTTTCTTCAGGAACTGAAAAACATTCACTTATGTATGTAGGAAGGTTTGTACATTAGTTTGTTTTTTATTTTGAATAAATTATAAATATAATTATAAATAAATTGACTTTTATTTTGTAGTTTTTTGTATCAAACCTAAAACGGATCAAACAATATTGTTTTGAACTTCTGATCTATCGAAGATCCTGAGAAGGAATTATAGAAAATACTTTAGAAAAATTGAATACTTACTTATATAGAATTTAAGTTCAATAAATCTTGTTTGAATGGATTCAATCTTATTAACTGTGTTTATTGTTTCACTTTTAACACTTTCTTGCACTTTCTTTATCACAACTTCATCAGTAGACTCCAGGACGTTTACTCGCGATAAGAACTAGGAACAGACTGAATCGTCAGCCAATTCTAATTGTGCGTTTGAGCTAACTATGGTAATGAATAGTTGTTTGCCCCAATAAATAGGTGTTTGCGCCAATAAAAAGTTTATTGCGACAATAAACAGGTCATTGCAACAATAAACTGTTTGTTGGGACAATAAATGGTTAATTGAAAGTTTAACAGTTTTTTGAAATGGAAAATTGGATTATCAATAAATAGTTTATTGCGACAATAATAGGTTTATTGTGACAATAAATGGTTTATTGAAAGCTTTTTTAATGGAAAACTGGATTATCAATAAATAGTTTATTGCGACAACAAACGGTTTATTGTGACAATAAATGATTTATTGAAAGTTAGCTGTTTTTTGAAATGGAAATTTGGATTTTCAATAAACAGTTCATTGCGATAATAAAAGGTTTATTGTGACAATAAATGGTTTATTGAAAGTTTTTTGAAATGGAAAATTGGATTATCAATAAATAGTTTATTGCGACAATAAAAGATTTATTGTGACAATAAATGGTTTATTGAAAGTTTTTTGAAATGGAAAATTCGATTATCAATAAATAGTTTATTGCGACAATAAAAGGTTTATTGCGACAATGTAAAAGTTTATTGCGGCAATGAATAGTTTATTAATTTTCGGATTTGGAATTCAATAAACTCAAATTAATTGTCGCAATAAATAGTTTATTGATTCCGGAAATCTGAAATCAATAAAAGTTTATTGTGACAATAAAAAGTTTATTGCGACAATGAAAAATAAGTCAATAAACGGTTTTTATAATTTTTATGAACAGTATTATTTTCAGTGTAGGTTTCGTATTAGAGCGATATCTTTACAAAGATATGTAAGATTTTAGAGATTTGTTTTTAAATTTGCATCAAGAGATTTGAATTGAGATTTTCTGATTGTGTAAAGTGCAAGTGGTTGGAATTATTTTAAGATAGGTAGGTAGGTACATATTGAATATGGTTGAAAAAAAAAAGAATGTTAGCCATTCGTTATAAATAAGTTTTGTGTTGCGGTTATTGCATTTTTTATGGCTATTGCAATATTAATTAATAAAGTGCGGTATTAAAATCTAAAGATATCTACTTATATATGAACACAGATCGGCTTTTTGGTAGTCATTTTTGAGAAATAATTAAAAAACTGGTTTATTGGAATTTGTTGAGAAAAACTAAGTACGGAATCTTATTTTGAATACTGATATTATCTTAAGAATGCATTTTGATCAAAATCGTTTAAGCGGTTTTTGTAAAATTTGGCAGACAAAGCAATACCAAATATTGCAACGTTTAGTTTGAAAAATACTATTGCTTAGTATTATTTAGCTGAAAACCAGTTATAAGATATTGATCTTGATGTAAGTCGGTTTTTTTCTTTAAGTTTTATCGAATCGAAAATGGGGTTTTCGATATACAAACTGTTTCTAAAATTAGCGTTTTTGGTGATTCGAATTGAAAATTGAAAAATTGAAATTTTTTTCAAAAATCTATTGTACGACAGACGGACAGAATTTTGCGGGCCACTTTTTTGAGTTCCTTCATCATCACAATGTCAGAATTGATTAACATCTCGAGCTTGAAATATTGTAAGACGCATTGGACATTTGCTTTTATTAAACTTTTTGTACATACAATTTGACTTAAGGCTAGGTATCAAATAGTGCTGACTAGTTAATATTTAAAGGTGTTGGCTCAACAGGGGCCCAAAGGTATACAATGTTTGTTTTCTTAAATCTGTTTTACACAATATGTTGTGGCTGTCTTTTCGGATTCATACTTGTAGTATTCATCGTTGTCTGGGTTGACCACAGGGTGTATAAATCCGCGTGTTGATGAACTTTTTGATGAAATTTTATACGACTAAAATCAATTTTCTTCAATTTTGACAGAAGTCGCTACTAAGCTTCGAAGTGGTGACAGTTGTAACAATTGTCGAATGTGACGCTGGAATTTTGAGACAAAGCTACACCATGGAATGATAAAAACTTCCAGATCTCCATTCCTACTAGATCATTCCGGGAGGAGGAAGCATCCGTGGATGATGAATCGATCCATTTCTACACAGATGGTTCGAAAACTGTGGACGGTGTTGGTGGCGGTGTCTTCTCTAATAGGCTTAATCTTAGTCTCTCTTTCCGTCTTCCTGAGCACTGTAGCGTTTTTCAGGCGGAAATAATGGCGATAAAAGAGGTCTTATCTTGGCTAAGGGAAAACGTGATATCTGCTAAAGATATCCGTATCTTCTCTGATAGTCAAGCCGCTATCAAGTGCCTGGAATCAGTTTCCACGAATTCCATAACAGCCCAAGACTGTCGTTCGTCTCTCATGGAGATGGCGGAGCAGTTCAACATTCACCTTTGTTGGGTGCCGGGGCATAGGGACATTCCAGGTAACTGCAGGGCTGATGAACTCGCCAAACACGGAACTACGATACTTCTGCTCCCAATTAAGGATTCCTTAGGTATTCCACTCGCTACTTGCAAACTCAAAATAAAGCAGGACGCTATCGAAAGAACAAATCTTAGGTGGTCAACCGGCTCGACGTGTCTAGTGACAAAGCAGATCTGGCCAAAGCTGGACTTAAAGCGTTCTAGGCATCTGATCTCCCTCGATAGGAAGCATATTAGTGCTACAATAGGTGTCATCACGGGACACTGTCTTATCGGCAGGCATGCAAAAAGGCTTGGCGTATTCTCTAACGATTTTTGCAGAAGCTGTTTTGACGAGGAGGAGGAGGAGACTGTTCTCCATCTTCTCTGTACTTATCCGGCTATCTCACAGAGACGAAAACTCCACTTTGGAGCTTTCTACTTTAGTGATCTGAACGATCTAAAAAACATAGACATCCGAAATCTACTACGCTTCATTAGAAGCTCCGATTGGTTCAACGAGTAGGAGGAATGAATTATAGATTCACGTGGTATCACAAGGGACCTTATAATGGTCTAAGTGTGTCGACTAACCTAACCAGTTAGCCGACAGCCATTTCAACCTAACCTAACCTACACCATGGAATAAAAATGGTACCTACATTTTGAAATTTGCGCCACACAATCGCAGAACAGTTTGGAAGGGAAGCTTATAACTTGAAGGCCAAAAGCGGGATTTTTAATTAAAAAATGTTGGCCAGGTACTCACTTGTGTATACCCTACCTATGTGCCTATTATATCCATACCTTATGTCGAATTACCGCATCTGTGAACGAGAAATAAGTCGCTGAATTTTGGGGATTTTCAGTTACGTAGTATTCGATCACGGATGCGGTAATTCAGCCCCTGCTTTAATAACCTTAGAACTAGTGACAAAAGCCGTATACAATATATAATGAAACCTCCGGTCAACTTCCCGCAGTAACTCCGGAAGGGCCTTTCCGACTTCAAGGAGTTTAACTTTAAAAACTTAGCGACAATTCAAATGTGGTATTCAAACCACCACTCAATTCCAACCGACTAATATTGTCTCACAGCACACGCTTGGTTCCATCAACCACCAGAGTATCACCTCTTACCGACTAACTACCAAACCCAATTAATTAATTAATGCACTAATTAAGAAACCAACAAAAAAATACCAAATTCAATAACAAAACAACAGATAAAAGACACACAAAAACATAAATTTGAATTCCCTCTGTTTCACTGTTGTCTTGTTTCCTCTTGTCGCCTTATCGGCGCGTCTACCCATTTGCCGAGCGCTGCAGGGTGCCCACTTTGCAGCTCTTCCCGCCTTGTTTTCGAGCGGAGATTTCTCAAATTAACACAGAAAATCAAAAAAAAAAAAAAATCTTAATTCGTTCTCAAAATCTACAAAATCTACCTGTGCCTGGGTGTGCGCGATTATATTCAATTTGCTTCTCACGCTCTGAATCTGAGAGTGATTTTTATGACAGACTGGTGGTAGATGGCGCATCTTCCAGCAAAACTGGTCAGCACGATATATGTATACAAATTTGCCATTTCGGGAGGAAGCCACCTCGTGACCACACACACGCGTCATCGTTTAGCCGAAAAATGCGTGTTGCACCATACCGATGGCACGTAACCTATTCAATTAGTCAATTTTGTGGTTGTTGTCGGTGCATCCGGTCTTTTTGGGGTACGGAAATCCGTCGATGGATTTATTGACATACCTTGCCTCAATCGTCTTCATTAGGCGAATTAATACGTCGTTTACAGTGTTTTCCCTTTAATTGATGTGTGTGTGTATGTGCGCGGTAATCAGTAGATCCGAGTTTCTCATGATTAGTATGCAGCGAGTATCTGTGAATCATCATCGCGGACCATTGTGTGAGGTTTGGGGCTTTTTTTTTTTTCTTTTTTTTTGGTGGCATTTTGCTGTCGTAAAAATGACAGTCGATAGTGACTAATGGGCGCACACGCATCCCTGACGCTCCCGTAAAAAGTGTCAGCGATATCAAACGCTAATTACTCCTGATGGGAGGGTGTAATTGTCTGCGGAATGGTTTTCTTTTTCCAATAAGCACGGGTAGGTAAGGTAATGGCCGCGCTGGGGGTAGCCGCAGTTAATGCGTTTTCGTGATTGCGCCTGATAATAGTTGGCCGTGATAGGAAGCAGCAACTTTATGACACGCTGGACGTGGACGGTGATCAAAGGGACATTATCCGTGGGTAGGAGCGGTTTTATGATGGCGATTTGAGCCAAACTGCTGAGAGGGAAAATATACTTAAGGGAAAAAAAGTCAACGAACAAGAATTTCAATGTTCTAGTGACAGGAAAGCCTCTATTTGAAGTTGCTCGAATTTTTACTATAACCTCCACAAACCGTACGGCGAATGAGTGTCCATACTCTCAGACTCACGCAGCCCAATGCACACAGGAGTGACAAGTCCATAAGCAGGCCCTCAAAAAAAATATTTTCTGTTGAAATAAATGATTACACGACAGTTTATCGCTGTAATTACAAGGACAAACAAGAGAGGATTTGCCACTACTATATATAATTCAGACGTGGACTTTCATTTCACAGTTTTCAAAGCTCTATAAAAGTTAGGTACAAATCCAAAATAGACACTTGTAGTTCACTAAACTTCTGTAGAAAATATTCGGGAGGATTTTGTTTTTTTTTTTGTTGGGCTAAAACGGTGTCGGTTCTGTTATAAGGTATTATTCAGCCTCTTTCCGAGTGCATAATCATGGCTAACACAAAAAAAAAAAACGTCCTATAGCGTGTAAACGCAAACAATCTTGAAAAAGTTTTCATGTCTGACCCGCTTTCATTCACAGAACCGACTAATGCCTGCACTCGAATGCGGCTATTTTACAAGGAGGTCCCCTATAGACGATGAGCAGGTAAGATAGATAGTAACCTTATAAACTCGTACAGAATGCAGCTTCAGAGACTTAAAATTTCAATTTTAATCATTAATCATGTAGCTGACGCAAACCAATGAACCGAAGGTATCAGCCACAAAATGGGATACAGGGTTTGCTTTACAGATGTTATTTCTGTCATACATATCTATATTTTTTTTTTAACTCGATAAGGAGACATACCTTTTGTAGAAGACTTTGACCATTTGTGGTGTAGCCACCGAGCACTAAGCACAATACACCGAGCTAAGAGCTAAACTACTATATGATCGGAGTGTGGCACAGTCTGTCTTTGGCACACCTCGGTTGAATCGTTTTCACATTTTTCCAATGCAATTGGAACTAGTTCGTGGAGTAGCCACCGAGCACAGAGCTCGTTATATGATCGGCCAGTTGCAAAGTCTGTCTTGTGCCCACCTCGGTTAAATCGTTTTCACATTTTTTCCAATACAATTGGAACCAGTTCATGGAGTATCCACCGAGCACCAAGCACAACCCAATGAGCACAGACCTCGCTATAAGTTGGAACAGTACTAAACTCCAGGTGCCTTGCGCCCAGACTTTGATTTAACTGCACTAAGAACACCATTTTTCACAACATCTATTGGGCTGAAGCAAAATGGCAGAGCATCAAACGAGCTCGTTGAATGTTAGGATTATTTTTTTCAAGTGCCAGTGCATCTGTTTGAGGCACTTCAGACTAAACAGATCCAAATTAGAGCTCCCTGTCATTTCAATGATCATCAATCACAGCTAGAGTTTCAAACCTGACTGCTGTTTGGAGGCATTTTCTTTACCTTTTTTCTGCCAAAAGTCGCTGGCGCCATCAAGTTCTGTGCCCGTTGAGCGTTCAAAGTCACATCGCCCATTAATTGACATTTCAAAACGGATCCTTATGATGCCGCCAATATCGCGATCTTATCGATTTATCATCACAGGAACGCACTTAATTTTACTTAATTAAGCAGCGACAATCCTTGGCAATTTGGTTTCCCACTTGCACACTGCACAGGTATAAGCACATTACGATAAATTAACGGTGAGAAAGCCGATCGTCCCGAGATCGCTTTGCCAAAGTCATTTGCATGGTGGGATTTATTCAACTCTTTCGGATATCTCTCGCAGAGAGTTCGATAAAAATGTAAATGTCCTACGAAAAGACGACGCCAAGAAAAAGGCAATCCCGCATCTGAATTCGAAAGACACAATGGTGATAAAATTGTTCCCCATTGGCATCATTATCGTCAGGGCAACATTATCATATCATCATCAGCCGAAGTCGCAGCGGCACAGGCATCCAACAGCAGCACCACCAGCACCACCGCCAACAGCAGTCAGTCAATGTTTCTGACGCGTTTTGCTCTTTGGTGTTTCGTTTCAGCCTTACCGAGGGGGAGTCGTCAAGTTGTCGTCGCTCTACGTGACCCTCAAGTAGCTTCACATTTTGTTAAACAAATGATATCGGTCAGTCAGATCAATCGGATGCTGTGTGTCAACAAACACGTTGTATGGCGAGAGATCGTGGGATCATGTGTAGACATTTTTTTTTTTTTTTTTTTTATGCCAAAACCGGAATAAATCCGGAGGATCGCAACACCGGAATGAAATAAACGATAGAAATTTATTGAAGTGCTTGGCGCAAGTGGCGACAAAAACAGTAGGCAGCTTACGGCATTGAAAAGCTGTAACCATTACGGTCGTCGTCCTCTGTGTGTTGGTCGCTCATGGCATGGTGAAAGGAGGCAATGAAGCTATTGACATGTGTGTGGAATTGGGAACGTCATAGGTGGCCGGAATCACACGGAATTTACATACAACAGCTTTAATGGGATTTGGGAAAAGTCAATGAATTGGATCGGCTTAGAAGGGTCTTGAATATGCATTAGGGCACCACAGCGCAGTGGTGTTCCCAGGGTGGTCATTTGGTACACGCACGGATTTAAATAGTTTATCTGTCTTTACGAGGCCGAGGGGTCTGATGTTCAAAGTTGAATTCATTGAGCTTCATGTTATCTCCGGTCAGTTACTTTATGACATTCAAAGCTGATGATCCTTAGTTCGATACAAACGGACGATCGGTCATGGAGTTTTATCAAATGGTAGGTTTTACAGGACCCCTGCCTGAGTTGTGTGAAAAATATGTTAAGCTAGGTGATCACCACTGATCATTAAAGTTGGGCCAACAGATTTTGCATTCACTCGCCCGATATTAAACTGACAATTATCTGCTTTCATGAGCGGCATGTGAGGCAAAAATTCCTTCAAGATCGATTATCACCTTGATCTTAAGAAGACCAAGGCCAACTTAAAAATGTCCTCCACCGATCTTGGACTTTTCAAAGCAATGCAAAGGATTCTATGGTCAGAGGAGGAATGCCAAGGGTCCTTTTTTAAAAGAAATATTTTTGTACAAGAGCTTAATGCAAAAAGGATCTTCGCAAAAAAACTGATCTTAGCGGAGTTTGATACCTATTCGGTGACCACAGCTCATCAGTTTGATCACATAAAAACTAAGGTGCAACTCTCTTAATTTTTCCCCCGCGACTGTAGTCTAAAATTGCAAGCCACTTACTCAGCGATTTGCGATCACCGATCTTGGCTGAAATGCGGTTGAATTGTTCAACAAAAAACGATCCCAACACCTCTAGTAAAAGAAAAAATTTAAAATTTCGATGATCTTCAGGTTGTTAGCGACCTGTCTAGTCAAATGCCTTGAAGTAGTTGGCCTTTTGCGATCACCGATCATGTCTTTCCAAACAAGGTGCAAGGATCAGCAACTACCCTTCAAAATATATTCCACATTTAATTGATTTTTTCTTTCTTCTGGACACAATGGACTCAACTGTTGGTCTAAGTGAAGCTGTGGTAACCGCCAAAAGATCACCCATTTACCTAGCCTAACCTAGTTGATTTTATGGAATTTAAAGCGATCTTGTGGTCTTTGAATTGTTCACGATCACCATAGTCTCATATGATCCTATTCTGATGATATAAAGTTCCAGCTAGTACAATCTACCGCAGTTAGCAAAGGCCAACTTAAGAAGATTTTGTGAGCACGCATGTGAATGAAAGGGGCAAGCCACTGTATGGCAGTTCGCGATCACCGTTCTCCGACACGTTATAAAAAAACATATCTTTCGCGATTGCACTCAAAGATTCGAACAATTTCCATCCAATTTTATTGCCGGATTTACTAACATCGATGTGTACATATTTTGGTACCTCGCAATCACTGATCTTGTTCACTGTTGCACACAAACACGATCTACACAACTTCCGTTAAACTACATATACAATTACTTTTGCTTCACTGCAAAGTAAACCGATCGGCAATCTCTACGGCACCAACGATCACCGACCACCATTTGACCTTCTTTAAAACAACACCGTCTGAGGATCATTTGACAATACAGTGGATCTGTGCGTCACCCACCTACCATTTTGTTAAGTGCCCCAGCATCTCATACCATAGTTGACATTTGCCGATGGCATTGAACCTCGCACCGCCGTAAATTCACAAACCGATAAAAGCCCGACAAATAACAAGCACCCGCCGCAATCAATTTTATGAATGAAATGTCCCCCAGAAAAAAATTAAAGCTTCTGTCCGCTTAAATTCATCAGTATGTTCATTAAGCCAAAATCACTTAAGTGTCGGCAAACTTTGTAAAAAAAAATCAGAAGAAAAAAAAAACTGACACCAGTAGCCGGCCGGTATGCAAATTTCAAGAAGAAAAAAAAAATATATATATTTATATAAAACAAAACTATCAACAAACCTGCGCGCAGACATTTAAATTATATCCTTCCTGGCAAATCCCTAATTTAAAATCAGTGCCGCTGCGCCGAACAAAGTTCCCCTCTCAATCGATAGCTGCTGCATTTGCATACAAATCATCAAACATCAACATCATCGTTATCATCACAATCAACATCGACAGCATCTTGTTGTTCATTAGCCGAGATTTGAATTTTGTGTTTCTCTTTTTTGGCGGGCGAGAGACAACATGCGCATTGAATGCGGCAAGCGGCTACCTTACTTGAGTATACAATAGTGAGTCAGTCACCATAATAAAAGAAAAAGAACAAAAAAATATGTAGATATATTCGCCGCGATGCGATCGGTTATGCGAAACTGGCTTTTACCAAAATGCGACCGCGGACAACTTGTTTTGTCCAAAAGTCAGCACACAGTATTTGCCCATTTTTGGGACGCAGGCGACATCTACTTAAACGGGGGACGAGTTTTAAAAGCGACTTAAATAATAGTTCTCAATCATATTAATCGATCACAGATGCGAATGCCATTAGGAGAGATGAAATGACAATCGGAATTGTTAATTGACGGCGATTTGCAATCTAAATGATGGCTGGATTGTCTTTTATATGCTAATAGCGGAGTCCGAAATTCCGCAACACAATTGTATGATGAAAATAAATGAGGTACCACAGGTGATCAGGGTTGTCATGTGTGGCGATTTATCCCAAAATGGGCGATTTCAAGTCTCATTTGGCGACAAGAAAATCAGTTTGGCGACATACTCAAAAATGTGCGATTTTTGGCGATTTTTTGTTTTCGAATTAAAATCTTGATATATTTCTATTTCCCACATATTAAAAAAAAAAAAAAAAGTCTCGGCTTTGAAAAGAAATTATCGATTTCCGATTTTCTTAATTGGATGTTGAATTAATCGAAGTAAATAGCACATCCCTAAAATTAATGACATGTGTTAAAGTTTCTGTCAGTCACAATGAGTATCCAAACTCGGCCATGTGATTGTAAAAGTCAATGTAAATAAAAAAAAAATCAAGTACAAAATCAAGCCATTAAATAAATATAATGAGTACAAAAAGCAACAAACCGCGGATTTTTAAATACAAACGAGAGTGGGAACAATTTAAATTTAAAGGTAGAAAAATAGCTTCGATCTCCTTAAATTTATTGTTTTGAGATTTTGTTATCAACAATTTCGTATACTTTGCATCTATCTGTTAAAACATTACAATTTGTAAATGAATTGGTTTTGTTTTTTATTTTTTTTAATAAACCAATGTATTATTTGTTTGTATTTGAAATAATAAGTTGCTGTTGATTTATTGTTTTTGATAGAATAACTTTAACAACAACTCGTATACACAGTCACTTTGGTACGAATGATAGCTATTTCGAGCTACTACACTAATTTACCATCTCCTTTTAATTGATTGTGTTTGTTTGAATAGTTTGAATACTGACAGTTAATTCTCCGTATATAATCCACTTGGGAAGATATTTTTTTGCTTTCCCCGTAATGAACAAGTAGATCGGCTCTGCGAAAAAAGGCCCCAATGAAATAAGGCCCCAATGAAATAAGGCCCCAAAAAATTTTACAGGAAAAAAAAAACAACGATTTTTAATAGAATTTGGGGTGTTATTTCCTTTTTTGGGGCCTTATTTCTTAATGAAAATTGGGGTCTTATTTCATTATGAAATAAGACCCCAAAAGAAGAAATGAAATAAGTCCCCAAAATTATTTTTTCATTATTAATTGTTACCCTTCCGATATGGAAGGCGTATAGGGGGGGCATGTTGCCCCCCTGCAACCCCCCTGCTTGGGTTTACTGTTAGATTGCGGGGTGGGTGCGAGGTTGAGTACATAAAAAGTTCCTTTAATCTAAACTAGTTTATCCAATATCAACAATATTAAATGAAAAGTAGTTTTCATTATTTTCAATTGCATTATGAAATAAACCACAAACTTATTTCATCGCAGTGGGGCCTTATTTCATATTTGAAATTGGGGTGTTATTTCATTACGAAATAACACCCCAAATTTGGGGCCTTATTTCATTTTCTCTTTTGGGGCCTTATTTCCTACAGCCATTTCGATTTTGTCAATTGACTACCACTTGGGCCAACTGAGCGACGAGTACAGGCCAACTCATGATTAGAACGGAGGAGAAACCAGCCTCTGTGCGTTGTTATTGCTACGAGGTGTATTGTGTTTATTGTGTAAGTTGCTTGGTTTTATATGATTTTACAAAACTTTTAATTTGGCGATTTAAAATTTAAAATTGGCGATTTGTATTTTAATAACCGGACAACCCTGCAGGTGATCCGTTTAGAGCCTCTCTTCCTGCTTTATGTCATTTAAACTGACCGGCTACCCACTGCTTAAAAAGTAGTTTTCAGTTCAAACGCTTCCTTAATGCCCGACTTAGCTTTGAATCGTAGAAAACGATAACCATACGTGACTACGAACGGGACTGTCAGCCTTGGTGCCCGAGTTAGAATGAATGCCAAAGCACTTCCTTTTTATGGTGACCAAGTTGTGGGTTCACACTTCAAAGTTTCAACAAAACTGAGTTCGAATTGGGAAGCGCAACTCACAAACTCGGCATATCTGCAACTATACTCTGTCCAACAAAAATTGTCAGTACAGGGAAGATGGGGTGTTTGACTCTCAGTCAGGTTGCAATGACTTAGGGTTATCATCTTCCAATTTAAAATAAGTATATTGCTGAACGAAATAAATCCCGTTTATCTTTTTGGTTTTCCTTTTCTAATATTCGCTTCTTTTAAAGGGTATCGCCGTAGGCTTAATCGCTTTAGTTTGTTTTCCGACAAATAATACAAATTTCGTAACACATAAAAAACGAAAAAATACATCACCGTTATCAAATTTATTCATTATCAATATTGTAAAACATAAAATACTAATTTCTAATATCACTTAATAAAACATCAACTAATCCGATGAGTAATTACTGCTACTGCTCTTGTTATTTATGTCAATCATTAACCTATCAACTGCTTTCTCGGCGAAAACGTCCATTTCCCACATATTTGGCTCAACAACCTGTTCAACGTGTTGGACACATCGATGCCATTTTTCATTGTCAACCCTTGTAAGTGCTGGCGTTAGTAAACTTCTTATTTCAGCCATTTTAAATGACTTGTTTTGGCTTGCTACAAACCCTTTCACTTGAGCCCAAACCAATTCTATTGGATTAAGGTCACAGTGATAAGGCGGCAAGCGAAGCACTTTATGTCGCGCATTTCGAGCCATTTCATCCAAGACGTATGTTTCATACTTGGCTTTATAACGTTTAACGATTTCAAGCAGCCAAAAGCCATGCTTTTGCATGAATCCGGTTGCCCTAGTAATCACTATTAGTTTATCGCAATATCACTACAACGCACTTATGATCACTTGTTACGTTAATGAAATGAATGCTTTAAAAAACCTCACAAATAAATCTTTTTTCTAAAAGACAACATTTAAGAAAATGGTTGAACTGAATATTATTGGATCCTTCAGAAATACAAACAAATTAAAACCGAATGGCAACAGCCCACATAATAATTCGTTCTAAAAAGCACCAAAACCGAAAGTTCTTTGACAAAATCCAAAGAAAAGCCCTTAACGATATGCTTTCATTGACATATGGTAACACTCTTCTGATGTGCTTCAGTCACACACACGACACACTGTTTATTTTGGTTGATGATAATAGCAAGCGAACACAAGACGATCGTGCTCATTCTGCCCGCGGCTGTGTGGCAGACTGGTTATGGTGGGTTGTGTGCGAATTTCAAGAAAATTACAACAACAATTCTTTGGAATGCTAGTGGTTTGGTTTTTATTTCAGTGGTAATTCTTGTGTTTGAGTGCCGTGAGAGTAGCTACAGGCACCATTGGTAGAAAAAAAGCTCCTCCATAAGGCCTGTACGCTGTACTGACAATTTTTCTTGGACAGAGTATAGTTGCTGTCCAATGGGAGTCATTTTCCGACATATAGGAAAAAC
Source organism: Cheilosia urbana (assembly GCA_946477585.1). Lineage (NCBI taxonomy): Eukaryota > Metazoa > Arthropoda > Insecta > Diptera > Syrphidae > Cheilosia > Cheilosia urbana. Next base: position 89,213,530 of record OX297854.1, on the reverse strand, counting down.
TATACTTTTCAGTTGAAAAACGAAAAATGATGGGATGCCACAGGCGACTCTGATAGGGCCAGGACTATGCTGCACAGCGGTTTTACCAACTTTTTTCTAACAAAATGAGGTATAACTTACAAAATGGCGGAAATTCACTGTGGTACCACAGGCGACTTCCATAGGACCAACTCTGTTTATTAACTTTCCCCAATCGAAAAAAGATAATTTGCAAAAAAAAAAATTACACAAAATTCCACCCTTTAACTACCTTAAATTTGAAGCAGCAAAGGCGCAAAAACAAAGTCCCCCCATGGCAAAACAACCTTCAACACACTTTAACAAATTCTCTCGTCATGCCACCTTGGTCTCTGTTTAACACACTTTAAAATGACCAAGCAAAGGAGAAATAAGAGCAGATTCTTATAACCTCACAAAAAGGTTATAACATAATTAAACCTTCAAGCGAAAAATGCATTTTTTAACGGCTTCGTACACACAAAGTCCTTGTTGTTATTGAGGCCCTCCGCTGGCGAAGAAAACGCTTAAAAGTCAGCGCAATAAATTTGTCGGTCCAGCAAACCAACGACGACGACAACGACAGAGCACCCAAAGTGGCAATGAGATGGCGAAGGAATCATTCGAGATACCGCGCCCAAGTGATCCTTAAAATCAATCCCCCCCCCCCCACTGAGCGCATTTTTGTCGCCCCACCTCGGGTCTGAAGCTCAATGGCGCTGTGATTCCGGATACCACTGCGGTATGCAAAGTTATCGCCATCCGCCAGAGTGGGTGGTGCAAAGGGAGCAGAAAGACGGAAAGAAATAAAAACTCCAAATGAAACACCAAAAACAATCTCTTAATGGTTCGCCTCCGAACATGAAAAAATACTCAAGGTGTTATCGATTTATGTCCGCGTCCAGCGGCTACCGGGCGCTTTCTGTCGCTTCATCATCATCATCGTCGTCTTGGTCATCGTCGTCGTCGTCGACAGCGAAAAAGAGGAGACGGCGGTGGAGGATGTGAAGGACGATTACACATCATTACCAGTCGAACAGGAGCAACACCAACAATATCAGGACAGTGGCAGTGCTGCTAATGTTATCCACTTTAGTGCTTATGTAGCTGTGGCAGCGGCGGCGGCGGCGGTCCACATTTTGACAAAAGAAAGACCCACGCCGGCAACCGGCAGCCGATGGTGGCGGCCATGTCGTTCGATCTCAAAAGGTGCTATCGAATCGAATGTGAACACCTTTATCAATGTAACTTACTTATTCCACCACTGCGCGATGGGTTGAGTGTACCTGTATTGCATTTATGTGTGCCAGGGCTTCAAGGTGGTAAACGGGGACGAGATGCATCTCTTATCAGCGGAAACTCATTCCACGCAATGACACTCAGGCAGTGTAACGTTTAAAAAAGTCATTTTATGTGCACGCTCGCTCCGCACCTCCATGACGCGACATTGTATACACTATATTCAAGAATCCAGAGCAACAGACCAGCAGAGAGATAGAGCGAGCAAAACTTGGGTAACCTCCAGCGACGACGACAACGACAATCAATTCGTTTTACTAACGCGCGGCGGCGCAGTTACCATGTATCTCAGGTCAGACATAAGGCGATGAAAAAGAAGGCATTTAGCTTCTGGATGATGACCGTATTCCAATTCTCGTGCACACACAGGTAAAGCAATGATGGCGGTGGCTTATCTCTCCAGAAATTAGTTACCCTCTTTGGGTTACGTCGTCGGGCTGCGAACGATGATGATAATGGGAGCCGTAAAGTGAGGCGGCCTGGCCCTTTCAAGTCATCGAAAACGGAAAAAAAAAATGTCAAACTTCGATAAAGAAACGGAATTTACTAAACGAAATTAAATAATTGAAGTGGCGCAGTAAAAGGAGCACGAAATGAGACACCGATCGAACCGATGTGGACTGGTTTTTTTCGGGAAGAGATGACTTCCGTATATTGGTAACAGTGGCAATTAAGTGTGGTTTGCCAGAAAACAATTAAATCATTTGGTCTGAGTGAATGGTTCTGTTTTGTGGAGACGTACTTGTAATAAAACTAAAACTTTGAAGCCCTCCTTCGGTAAGAGTACACACAAGCTTGCTACTTGGCAGTACTTTGAGGCCTTCAAACAAATTAAGTCTAAGAACTATACTGTATACTACACTGTAAAAAATAAAAACGCAATCGCAAAAGGAGACAAAAATTAGTTCGGACACCATCCAAATGCGAAACCAAGTTTAAACCAAACCTACAAAATGTAACCCATTTCTATCTTTCTTTCTCGTCAAGTGCGTACGCTCGAGTGAAAGGCTTTATCGTAACCGCAACGGTTTAGTTGAGGCACTTCTCAAGTTCTTAGCAAAGCTTCGAACCACGTTCAAAACAGCGTTAAATTTCTTACGCACATTTACATCCTAAAGTTTATTGAAGTCGAGTGCGTTGGGATGGTGATCTATCAGTTGCGAGAATTTGAAAGAATGCGCTTATAATTGTTCAGACAGATTGTTAAATAGCAAAGTTCCAAACCACATTTAACATCATGCAGGCCCTTCCTCATGATGCACGTTTAAATTAATTTTTAGTTCGATTTTCGTTGAAAGGGAGTGTGGATACACCTGCTCCAAAAATGTCTCGCTACTCTGTTTCTTATACTTGTTACCTCCCACTTTAATAGCTAAAACTCCAACCACATTTAAAAAAATGCCTTCTATATCTTCCATTCCAATTTAACAACGTTCATTGTAAAGGTTTAAATGTCATAATGCATATGGATGCAGAAATTATTCCGTCTGTTTTTAAAGTAAAGTGTTGAACCATCTTTATCACTGCATTGCGTCTTTAACCTCAAGCTAAGCTGCCGCTGTGCAGTTTATTTAATTTCATTGAAATGGGGAATGTCGGTAAATAATAAAAAGTTACAACAATTCCTCTGTAGGGTATATCGATTTAGAAGTATTTAGCAAAGTTTCGAACCACATTTAAGACAGTACAATTTCAGACATTTGAGACACTACAGAAGTTTTTACCTACATCATTGTGTTTAGTTCGAATGGTGTTAAGAGGAAGTGCGTATCGCGTCGATCGTAAGAAATCGCTTCGTGTAATAGTTGAAGAAGGACCCATGTCAGCAGCAAAGACACGATCCACTGAAGAACAAAGGTCTCCCCCTTCCCTCAAATTGGTATTGTTGAGTTTAAGATAAGCGGTGTTATTTCAAAGTTAGATTTTGAAGGCTACAAATTGTTTGCAAAATGTCGAACCCTGCCTTCGAAAAGCAAAGTTTCGAACCACTTTTCTCAAATTTAGCTTTCTTTTTCTGTAAATTGAGTTAAACGCTGCAGCTTGTTACGTTATTCGGTACAGAGGACTACCTTGATTTTTAAGTGGTAGTACCTGTCACCTACTGCCGTTTGTGTGAGCCCAATTTGTATAATTGCTTGCTAAGGTTATATTTTCAGTAAGGTGCTTCACCTCTTTCTGCTCGCAATAAGAAGTATAAATACCAATTCCGCTCTCAACTAGAACTCGTGTTACACCCATTATCCATGTTTAAAATATGCTTGGTACAGACTATCCCATTTCTTAGACAGTTTCATTTAACAGCGTTAGATCTGTTTCTTATTATACAGATTTCTGGCTGGCTTCCAGTTGCAGCCTGTTTAACCGGTCTCATCTGTAACGTGTTTCGTGGTACCACGATGTCACTGGATGGATTGGTTCGTATTTTTTATCACTTTACTTTTACACAACTTGTCCGAGTACACTTTATACTTAAATGGAAACCGCGTCAGCTTAGATGTAGCTTTAACGTTTTCAAAGCGGGTTTGGGCAACGATATTCTCTTGTTTAAAACTTTCCCAGTCCGACTTGACAAAAGTCAGGGGTCGAATTACCACATCCGTGAGCGAGCTATACGTCACTGAATTTTGAGTATTTTACAATAACAAATTCAGTGACGTAGTACTCAATCACGGATGTGGTAATTCAACCCCAGTTTAACCATCTGTCGATATCTGTACATAGCGTGGCCATAGCAAGGGTACCCTAGCTTATTATAAGAAAATCGGGTCCCCCAATATTAACATTTAGGGCACCTATTATTTCCACTTTCACACCGCTGCTGCAGGAACAGCCAAAAAAAAACCTTGCACTCAGTGCGTCAAGGGCCTCAATAAATCCAGGCCTTCCCCACCCAATTTTGACACTTCTAATGCCTTCCGAATAGAAACTGTAAATTTAAACTGCGCACACTCAACCCTGTCCGGTGATTGCTTGAGAAGTTCCGCTCATAATAATGAAACCTTTTTTTTTTCAGCTTTTGTTATATAAAACAAAGACATTTCGTTAATTATTTAATTATGCAAAACATCCAGCACCCAGACTTGTTGTATAGTTGGCAGAGAGAACGGACCTTTTTTTCTGTATACATTTTTTGTGATAAATTTAAACCATTTGCCACCCAAGTGCCTCTCCCGTTGTCAGTTTTTTTTTTTTTTTTTTTTTAACAAAATTTAAAGAAATATATTTCTAATCAACGCGCAGGGATAAGTTATTCACGACAAAAAAAAAAATCCCCAACATGGTCGGTAGTAAACTGGTTCGGGTCTTCGGAGTGTTCGCTTCCTAATTTGCATTGTATGGCAATCGGGTGAGGGGAAGAAAATTAATAAATGAATCCGAGATCGAGGTTGTACAGTAGCAACACAATTTTATCAGTTTAAATGTATCACCCGGGCATTGTTCGTTTGTTAATTTATGATTTTCTGTTTGTGTAATAAAATACACATTTGGGCCGCAGAAGATCGAATGTTAGAACTGATTTAGAATATAAATTAGACCATCGCGGGTTGTTTTGTAACTTAGCTGAACCAAAGGAGATGGGAAATGGTGTGTCTCGAATGTGATGTTTTACACTTTTCTTTGGTACGGGTGAATCGATATGGGCAGTAAAAGCGGAACGCTATGATAAAATCAATGCAACTTCTAGAGACCGAAGTGGTGTAATCCCTTTTGGTTACGCATTTTATGGATCTTGATTGAACGAACGCGGTGTAACGAAGTCCGTTTTTTGGACTCATGAATATGGAGGGCGGATGTATCTTTATACGAGAGATAAGTTTGTGAAGAATTTTCTTTTTTGGTTATTTAGTGAAGAAAATTTGTAACATTACCTGTTAGTGAATGGGATCTTGGGAGTATAGTACATATTTAGAATTAAGCGCACTCTTGCCAATGTGTGTCTTGTGACACCTTCGCCTTGAAATCGAAGAGAGTAGGTAAATTAAGTGCATCCGCACATAATTGGGTGTAAGCGCACACTATATATGCGCAATAAAATCTATAGGTTCGCTGTGCTGAATTGTAATATTTAATATCCGCATATTATTTCCAAGTAAATGCACGCTTCGAAGTAGAAAAAAGTTGTCTTCAGGGCCTGTTGTGCACTTATCCAAGTCAAAGCATTACGAAGGTAAATTTCGGCATTCAATTAAATTCATCGGCTTTCGGGAATGAGCTTAATGGTTCTACCTATGTGATTTAAACGCAAGCGCACACTTTATATGCGATTTAGCGAATAAAAATAAATAAAACATAGCCCCGATAACATGTGTAAGCAGTATTTAAAGACAAACGGACACATTGAAATAACGCAATTATTGCCTGCCGATGCATTTTCTCTTTCAAACAAAGCAAGTGGATAAAGAAGATGTATTTGCTCACAAGCGAATGTGTGAATGTTACATCGCACACCAAATGTGCGCAATCGAAATTTTAGTTGCATTTGGCATCAGGTCCAAAGAAAATAATATCTGCTTGCTGAGAGCTCTATTAAAAAAAAAACTCACAGTTCAAAAGTGTCTTTCATGATCTTTCATGGACAAGGACATTCCTCGCAAAGAAAATGGGGCAGAGTTTTTGTCCAATCGATCACAATCGTGTAGAACCACCTTTCATTACAAACGTTTTAACTTAATAGTATCACTTTAATGCAGTGCACAACAAGCAAGAGCGTTTGGATATTCAATGTGCGCAATCGCATTAACTTTAACTCGTGGCGAGATAAATTCTTGCGCACAAGTGTAACCCCGGGTGATTATTTACATATATCTTAAGGTGCGTGCAATCGAATTTCTGTCGCAGTAGCTTAGTGGTTAGTGTGTTGGACTGCTATGCGGGAGTCCCAAGTTCGAATCCCGCAAAAACCCAATTCCGACTTAGGGTTTTTTTCCGCTGCGCTACCTCTCGCGAACGTCTGACAAACATCCGAGAGTATAACTGTCTTTAAAGAGCTTCTCAATAAGCCGTTTGGAGTCGGCATAATGTTTTAGATCCCTTCCATTCGTTCCAAAAATGAAAAACTCACACAAAACGAATGGTTGTGAGAAGCTAGGCCTAGGGTCTCTCCAGACCTGTTGCGCCAACTATTTATTTATTTATTTTAATCGAATTTCTGAATAACAGATGTCCCAAAGAAATTTAACCCCATAACAAATGTGATAGGAATGTTAATGAGATCCGCATTTTTTTAGACCTATTTCAATTAGCATCTACCCCAAAATTTGTTTGGTGACTGCTTAAATGAACTTAACCAAGCAGGAGGCAATCATGGCTAAGGGGGCTCCAAGTTCAAGGATACAAATTGTCCAAATAACTATCTGACAGGTAAAAGACGAGCCTGTTCCAGTAATGGGCTTCTGTTAAATTCTAACAAATGTTTATCCCCCATTCTAATGGAAAACGGAATTTATTGGATAGGTAAATTTATTGTCCGGTGAAAAGCACAAAAAATCAACAGACGTGGTTGGTAAATCCACCATTCAATGGATTAATTGATTTCAAGTGACGATGTGCTAGAGCTTATTCATTTACACCACCGGCCGTGCATCTATCCATAACCCCTTTCTCTGTCCACCACACTATGTGGCTGTCATCTTTCAGCATATATCCTGATAAATGAGCCGACAGTAAAGTACCCATTTGGGCTTCCGAGAAATGGCATGCAAGACGAAGCGACGCGACTTATACCTCCGTCAAATGAGCATGCATCAAAAATACTATAAACATCCATACACCGCATCTGCACACTCAAATGACAGCTCTGCAGACATAGGCCCCATAGCGCCTCGTTGGCTGACTATATTGATTACACTTAAGCGAAAATTATTACCCAATAAACATTTATTATCCTTGTTTGGCATCGCACATCGCACACACAGCCATCAGCACCACAAAGGGGTAATGGACGACGACGATGATAATGATGACCAATATCACAATCATCATCACCAGCAGCGGCAGCAGCAGCAGCATGATAATATTATTATGATCTCCTTCATAAAAATATCATCGCTCAACATTTCTTGAATGACAATTCGATAAAAGTATCAATTCCGTCAAATCTCGCGCAGTTTACCGCTTGCAGGACACACAGCGATCCAAGAAAACAAAAAAATTGAACAAAACCCAAGAGGCAAACAGAAAATGTTTCAACATTTGTTCAACATTCCGTCAGGTGTCTGAAGAATATCGAGTTTTATTATTGCCCAATGTCCCGCCACCCCACCCGACCCTACCCCACTGTAAACACTTGGTTAGCACTGCTGCCGCTTGTGCGCGCTCTGTTAACACGATTTTCACTGCTGGTTTATTGCAAATTTCCACGTTGTCGCTACACCGATGACACAGACACACAGCACACGAACGAGCAGCAAAAACTGAAATTACAAGCGACTCGACCGCAACGTGGGAGCGGGCGCGCGCGCGCGGAGGGAGTGATACGCAACAAACACTTTATGCAGCCATTTTGCTGTTTCTACTACTGCTGCTGCTGCTGCTACTGCCCAGAGAGATACATGGTCAAAATTACTTTCATCGAACAGCAACAGCCAGAGCAAACAAACGCCATTACACGCTGAATGTCAATTGCGCGTGAACGCAGCCCCTCTGACGCGCACTGTCAATTGATACATTGCCATCGTTAAAATATTGTCACATAATTTCAGCGATTCTTTAATGATTCTTGAGAGCGCGCGTTTTTCTCCCTTTAAAATTAATTGGAAGGGTTTCTTCATCAGCTGCGTTTGTGCGAGAGCGAACGAACGAACGCAATAATTACAAAATGTGATTGTGTGATGCACACGTATTTTGACGTCTGATTGCCGCGGGCATTGACAATGTAACGTCAAATATTTCATTCCTGTTCGAGTGATTGTGTGCGATTTGCGGTTTGGCGAATGGTGTTTGCCTGCCGTTTGCCATACTGTCAAAGTGAGAAAAACTAATAAATTAGCTCGAACCAAGTGGCAGCAATTATTGTCTGAGCAATAATTTATGAACGTGATTGACGGGCGTCGAGCGCGTCAGAGGTAGCCAGTGCCAACTATTTTTAGACGTTTGTAAATTTTGCGAGAAATCACAAAGAAGGCGATCGCTGTTGCGCGACTATTGACTATTTGAAGAGGTTTGAGTAATTTCCTGTAGATCAACTGTCATTACAGGCAGCAGGTGAACTGTCACTGGAAATTGTTGGTCCAATGTGCTTCTCAAATACGATTATCTTCGGCCAAGGTCGGGGGATACTATTTTCGTTTTGAAAAGAAGCGCCACCTTGTAATAGATTTTGGAATTAATATCGAGACAGATCGAACCATAAGTGGGGAATATTATGTGTTGGGTCTGTTTTATGAACAAATTTATTGTCAGCGTTAAGGTTGTCCTTTGATTTAGTAATCCATGGTAAGAACTACACCATTATCATGCTTTCATTTTGGTAACTTCTGCAAGTCACTAGATGGCACTAGGAACTATCAGCAAATTTTTAGGGCTCTTGCGATTTCCATAGATATATATCTACCCCAATTATGCTTCCGATCAGAGTTCTTACTGCAAAAGAAAAAAACAAAAAAGCATGCAGGACAGATCTCAATTTCATTTTAGATTATCCACAATATGGCGCAAGTGGGTTTCCCCTCCAATCTAAAATTTTCTTCTAAGAACTTTACCCGAATCTAGACCACGAAATGATCAAGAAATGTGAATTAAATTGCATTTATTGTTAAAGTGGACATGGACTCAAAAGTCAATTAGAGTGACATTTCTGACAGCTATTTAATTTTATCGCCGAAAAACATTTGAAACGTCGAAGTTTCTGTTCAATTGTATGTACTGTGCTTAGACGTTTACAAATTCGGGGAGCTATAGCAAATTATTGGCTTTTTTAAAACAGACACTAGGTGTCGCTTTATACTCGAACGTCATTAGCGCCTGGCAAGCTAAGGAAACATATGACATTAGTCAAAATTGTATTTTTTTGTTTTGAGGCAAACGCATAATCTCGTGAGATTTATGAAAATGCCACTAGGTGTCGCGCTATATTCAAATATCACTGGCGCCCGTCAAGCTAAGCAAACATGTGAAATCGGTGAAACTGTGCGAAATTAGAAACCCGATTAGATACGATTTTATTGAGGGAAACACAATTTCGTGATATTTATGAAAATGCCACCAGGTGTCGCACTATATCTGGACGTTATTGACTTCAGTCAGACCAGTTATAATGTCCCATCACCCAAACTTCACAAAATAGGCCGCAGGCTGTAGGCTTATATTTTCGTTTCTTACTGAATTTTGCGGTTTTTGCAAAAAGACACCAGATGTCGCTTTGCGCGTCGACTTTACCTAATGTGATGGAGAGTTTTAAAACGTCCACCGCAAGTTACGACCTTTTTAACTCCACAACCAGGGATGTTTCAAATACTTTCTGAAACGGTTGTCTATTGACAAGTGTTTTGTTTCTTTGAATCGCCACAAGATTGCACTAATAGGGGGCATACACGACACAGACATGTCGTTGCAAATAAATATATTTGTCTCTATCAGTATCGTGTGTATCCTATGTCTATCCTTTGCAACGACTGTCTGCGTGAGTTCAAAACTTTTTGAATTTCCTTGGTTTGCAAAGACATGTCTGTGTCGTGTATGCCCCCTATAAGAGAGAACTTGCTTTCGGGCATTTGACTGCTCTACTGAATTTGTTTGTCTTAAAAGTTAGATCGAAAATGGGATACACTACAGGAAGTATACACTCCCAACAACCCCTGCAAGTCAAAAAACCTTTCCCGCCAAGGCCTCATTCTCGATCGCCAACTACAAATGTTTACCCTACCCGTTGGTTTCGCTAACAAATGACAGTTGATGCACACACTCTGTTTAGCAAATTTGTCGACATTATCCCAACAACAGAACAATAATTCTCCAGTCAAGACCATACATCACTGATGTGCCTACGTTCTTGTTGCGGTAAGAGATAATCTTCTGCTTCTTCAAAATTAAAAAAATCCTTCGCTGCAATTCAATCCGTTCGCATATATGTATCTAAGATCAAGCCCAAGACCAAGTCTGCAAAACGTGTGGGACGACAAAACACTCATAATTTTATGCAGTGTTGACGACGACTATGACGACGACGCCCAACATGGGGCGGTGTGTATGCGAGCGGTTTATACACATTTCTGGCACGTCCAGGGAACAACCCCATGTGGGGAGAAACCAAATTAAAATGAAAGCAATTGAAGTGGATTGGAGTTGCAGTTGGAGCAGCAGTTGGAGCTGCAGCTGGGAAAAGAAGCCCACACACACCTGGAGGACCTTCATTATTATTTAATTTTTTTTTTAATATCTGTTGATAAATAACGTGTGGTTGTCACAATAACATGGGTGGTGGTGAGTTAACAGGCGGCGTATGTTCGCATCGCAGTATCTTTCAATCGACACTTTCTTGGCTGCTCTCGACTGTGTGGTGTATCATTTGGTTTTCGTTCTTCCCGGTACAGCGAGTAACAAGTTAGTGTGCGAGAGAGAGAGAGAGAGAGAGAGAGAGAGCGAGCAACGCACACCTCGCGCGCACAAATGGACATTTAATAGACGCTCAATGACATCGCGGCCTCTGCACCGGGAGATGGTAGATCTTGCAGTATTGTGTGCGTATGTACCACCTCTGTGGAATGGAGTGTTTATCTGTTTGATGTATGAATTATGACAGCGAGGAGAGAATTCACTTGGAACAGCTATGTGGCTGGCATATCTTTACATCGCAACTCAAACTGAAACATATGTTGAAATGTGAAAATTTGTGTTCATAGTTTGGTGTTGCCAATGCCTGGGTGTGGGTCGATCGGTTCAATTGGTTTTTGAGCTAAAAATCAACGATGAGAGTCAGTGGATGGGCATAGGTTAGTGTAGGCTTACCAGGTAAACCCTACTGTACCACACTTACGTTCTTGTGGACCCTTTGTGATGCCCTTTTTGGGGTTAACCATTGGTGTTGTAGATGGTTAGCTCATGTCTCTCGGTGGATGGGCATAGATGGGGGTCAACGAGAATTAAAATATCCGATGGCGGTACGCGTTTACTTCTTAACTGCCAAGTAGGTTCATTAATTCCAGCTTTTCTTTCACTGTTGTGGACCCATTTTAGCACAGTTTCATAGAGGTGCGACTTTCATAGAAAAGTGTGATTGGACACGACGGTTTTTCTTACATGCGATAGAAGAGGTGGGCTTTTAGAGAAGAATTTAATTAAAATCCGAAAGCGAAGTGACGGCAAATTAAAGAGTTCTAATCAGCGAGAAGAACCGTCACTTAAGTCTGGGAGTCAGTGGATGGGTATCAGTGGATTTAAATCAGTGGATTGGTATTAGAGAATGGGTATCAGTGGATAGGTATCAGTGGAAGGGTAGGAGTGGATGGGAATCAGTGGATGGGTATCAGTGGATGGGTATCAGTGGATGGGTATCAGTGGATGGGTATCAGTGGATGGGTATCAGTGGATGGGATGGTTATCAGTGGATGGGTATCAGTGAATTGGTATCAGTGGATGGGAATCAGTGGATGGGAATCAGTGGATAGGAATCAGTGGAAGGGTATCAGTGGACGGGTATCAGTGTGGTTCATCATATTTCATTGAAGTTCTCTGAATGGAAAGGTTTGACAAAATCTGTGGCTACTCTTGGAAGTAGCCGAAAAGTTCATCATTTCTTTGGGTGTTGTATTTAATTGTTTCTTGCCTTATGGATATGCTCGGCGATATGCTCTGTGATCTTGCTCTGTGATCTTAGTCTGCGAATTTGCTCTGCCATCACACACTGCGATCTTGTTCTGCTCTGTGTCATCGGTCTGAGTCAATGTACAAATTGTGTCATTACCGATCCATACTCCATTTGACAGAAATTTTAAGGCATCAAATAGAGTTGATCTGAGGTCGAATCGCCACTTCCGTGAACGAGCTATACGTTCACGGAATTGAGTTGATTTTACATGTGAAACAAAAACAAATTCCGTCACGTAATGCACGTTCATGGATGACGCGATTCGACCCCTGATCTCGTACAGATGACGGGGCTTCTTTTAACGAGCCAGCAGCTGTGAATCGACAAAACGCTGTAGAGTTTTTTTTTTTTTTCTGCGTAAGAAGGACTTTGTTCAACTGCTGGACGTCTTTCTCAGTCTCAATTCGCATAAGTTCTTTGAACATCATTTACCCGATCGGATTTTGCTGGATAAACCTCACTGACATTCGTTTTCATAACTGGCGATCTTGACAATGAACGTATTCGTGTCAAAGGTTGAATTGTCTTCCTACAGACTCTTCCCAATTTGGCAAATGGCAAGTGTCATAGGACATGCCAAAAATTCTGATCACAATCAACAAAATCTCATGTCACCGTTCCCTCCGCCTCACAAATCACGCTGGCGTCCTATTTTACTGCCAAAAAGCTGTAAAACTTTTCCCATAAAAGGCGTGAGAAGCAACCCAAAAAAGCTCAGCGATACAAATGCGGGCATAAATTCGCTCCCATATGACATTCAGATACACTGTAATTTGCGCGTCCAATTTTGTGAATCTAAAGAAAGAAGATATAGGTATCCCTGCTGACCGAGCATCCTGCACAAAATTCTTCTCACACTCATCAAGAGAGGTTACATCGTAGGAATCTTTTTTTTTTTACGATTATTACCAGTCATCTTTGCCATATACAAACACACACACGCAGAGATCCCTCCGCATCTGCATAAAAACAAATTTACAGACATAAACCCGTCCGTAAGGTAGTTAAATTGCCTGTCGTCTCGAAAACGGAAAACAAAACGATACACAACCGAACACCGGCAGAAAGATCCGAAATAGATACTTGTGATAATGGCCCCTTTTTGAATATAGGGCTCCGATTAGACACCACCAGATTCTTGGCGGAGTAGTATGCCCAGAACAAGAGTTAATAAAACAATAAACCATTTTAATTAGCCAGCAGGGAAAATGGTTCCAGTTGCTCGCCGCAGATACCTTTGGATTGTTTTCCCAAAATTTTCCTTCAACCAACAAAAAAAAAACGAAAAGAAAAAAGGGGGCAACACCTCTGTCTGTAGTCAGTCCAAGACACAGTGTGGCGTCAACTTAATTACAAAGAGTCGGCCATAAAGATGAGGCCGTTTTCGTTTCGTTCTCTCTCGCACTCTCTTGCAGTGGGTTAACTGCCCCCCCACCAAGCCGAGTCTGATGGCAAACAAAACGACGTGATGCTCAGATGATTTAATTTCATTTGATTTTTCATTTTTATTTATTTCGTCGAGTAATTAGTTTTAATAGACAGACAGCAGCATTGATTATTTATTGTACAGGAAGAAGGCAAGGGGAGAGCGGGTGGCTTTTCACAATTCGTTAAGGCACTTGACGGACTGACACATCGGCTTTCGATTTACCTGTTGAGTTGGCGTGCCAGCATATCTGACTGCCGCCGTTGTTCCTGCTGCTTATGCTGCTGCTGCTGTGAGTGCTACTCGACCGATGATTGATGATGTATTAACTTTGTTTTCTGCGTGTGCACACCTCCTCCTTTGGAAGTATTATTAGGAGAGAAAGATAGCATTTTTATATTTTTTCATTATATGGTCATCATCTCGCAAGCGGCCGGAGGTGCAAGGGTGTACATATACATCAGTTGATTTGTCTTAATTTGTAGAAGTCAGTTTAAGAAAAAAAAAAAAAAAAAAAAAATTGTTACAGCAGCAGCTGTTGGAGCGAAGGAGAGCAGACAACTCCTCGTTTGGGAATTATTACTGAAAGGAATTAATAAACCACATGGCAGTTATGTGTGCCTATATGTAGATAGTGAATGCTTGGGCTGTTTCGTTTTTCCCCATTTGGAAATGTCTGCGATTGTTCGATTGGGTGGGCACCTATTTGGCGCCAGCCAGGGAGGATTCCATTGATTGGTTATGTGTTGGATGGTTTTGCTTGAACGGCAGAGCAGAAATGTGCGTCAGGCGAAAGGAATGCATGCCAGTTTTAGGTGGGAAGTAATCTCATCGCTGGCGCATTAGAAAGAGATTGTTTTGCGTCACAGACAAGGTAATGATTTTCGATTTTGCAACTGTGTTTTTTTTTTTTTTTTTTTTTTGGATTAGTGAAGGGGAACACTTCTGACTTTCTCCGTGTTTGAAAGATCTTCTGTCGACGGTCAGAATTTTGGCAATGAATACATATAAGTCACAAGTCCGTCAATGCAAAAATCGAGCTTAATTCTAACTTAAAGCCAATTATGAAATTTGCAGAAAGTTGGCCTAAGATGTCAGAATTTTCTGAAATATTGAAACTGCAAGACTTGTTCACAATCGGGTATGCAAGTTTGTGTTCAATCATAGGAGGTTGAGTGGAAATGCTTCGCCAAAGGGACTGGTACAAATTGTCAAAATTTTGTCATAACTACCAAATTGTTCAATAAACAGAGACTGTGACAAAAACGACACTAACAGAGAAAAGAATGACAATAGTTGAGCTGGGGATCAATATTTTTGCATAGTTGTACAAATTTTGGGGAAGGTCAGAATTTGCTTCTTTTTTTTTTTAACGAACAAAATAAGTTTTTGATCAGGTGTAAAACTAAGTGGTATAATAAGATAGGAATTGTTTCCTTTCGGTGTCGCATTACAGTCCACAATTGCCCCAAATTTTCCAAAAAAAAAAATTGATTTTTGAAGTATTGAAGTATCCGGATCGGTTAAAATTCGTTTAAGGCTAAAGCAAATGCAGATAAATGGAACTTAATGACGATAGGAAATAAATTCCAAAATTTAGGCCACAAGAGTTCAGAATTTCTGCTACTGACAACTAGAAATGAGTTCAATCATATCTAAGGCCAAATTGTACATATTAAAGCACGACTGGAAAATTTAAGTTTGTCATCTGAAATAATACTCGTCCGAAATTGTCAGAATTTGAGTCCAAAATTATGCCAGATCGGGCCCAAGTCTTACAAGATTATATAATATTCAATGGAAAATATAAAAGAACTTTACGCCAATTTCCAAGCTTGGTCCAAAATTAGAGCTCCACATTTGCTGACACTCGGATGAGCAGAAAGTAAGGCCTTGAAACGCTTATGAGCTAACGAAATTTTTTGACTTTTTGTCATTACAGTGCATTTCCATTTGTGTTTGCCAAGGCTGGATGGTTAAAGAGTGAAGTCCAAATTCTGATCCAACCCATTGTCCTGACAACCAAACTAGGGTAGTACTGTCAAGCTTCACAACTCAACCCAGTGGATAATAAACAAATAAGTAGATACAAGTCGATGCGATATCGAATTTTGTGCGAATTTTTCATTCAAAAAAGTAAACATTACCGATATTTATGGTTGAGGGAAGCTCTATACTATACATGATCCTATATGGAGACCTTGTGTTTATTAACTTGTGTCCTAATTTGTGCCAAGTCGTCAGAAATTTAATTTCAAATGTTAAAACGTGAACGCAAATAACCAACATTTTCGACTATTCATAAAATGCATGGCAACACTCTTTGAAAGATGACAGTCAATAGGATAACCCATTTGTGTAATTGTTAAAATTTCGCTTCAAACTTTTATGGTCAGAAAGAGAATCTTGCTGATTGCTGGGGCCTCATGTTCCAAATGTGTACTAAAATGTCTGCCTGCTTTGCCACAAATTTTGGGATTTCGCCTAAAATCGGCCTAAAATTCTGACAGTTTGACAAACATTGTCCAAAATCTGCTTGAAATTCCGCGAATTTGGCATACATCTCGTGGTTCCACCAGACGTTCACTATTGCATAAATCACCTTTTTGCACTGGCCTGTATAAATTTCGACATATTTTCTGTTGGATGAATAAAAAAGTTCGGAATTCTGACTAATGCACGAATTTTTTCAAATTTATCTGTGACAATAAACAGACTTATCTCGTCCACCGGAAACACATACCTAAATGATCAGTAAGAAAAGAACGTGTAGGTTGTACAAGGGGAAAGTACTTGCAAGGTGCTTCTTGTTTTGTGTTACAGATTTGAGGAGTCCAATATTTAGTACCTTTTCTGTTCACCATTTTTTGCAAGTCTTTAGGCTGTTTGCGTCCTCTTATTTAAGATCTGCTCGAAGTAGAAACAAAATTGGTGTATATTAAAAATCATTTGAAATTTCGGAAATTTTTCTAGGTCAAAAGAAACTTCCAACTTTGTCTGCGAAATTTATTTCAAATTAATACGAATTGAATTCACTAGGTACTGTACTATTAGGAGTAGCTTGTCGTTCCTATTTGGTTTTCCAAAGAATGGGTCAGAATTTTGGAATTTTTGACAATTTTGTTCGATAGACCCAAATTTTACTTCCAAGATCTTTTTAAGCTCTCTGAGAGAGAACACATTTTACCGAAGTCAGTAATTAAAATTTGATATATGCGACAAAGTTTTGATAGATATGTACGACCAAATTTTGAACGTTTCGTTGTAAATATGCCAGAAATCAAGTTTACATCGATAGAAAGAAGCTTTGTCAAGGTGACGGTAACAAATTTCCAACCACTTCGCACAACCACAACATCTAAAGGGTCAATAATTCAAACCCATTTCACTTCTCAGAACGAGTCTAGCCCCAAACGTTCCCACCACCAACGACGACACCGCGACGATGACACAAACTCAGCTGGACTCTTATTCTCGTTCCCATTATTATTAATCGATTTGTGCTCCATCTAATTAGGCTATTAGTTCACTGTCGTCTGCAGATCGCCTTCGCAGAATTCCCGTGCAAATTGAAAACGAAACAAAAATGTTTGTCCCATGACACCACACACATGCTCGAGCGGCCAGGACCTCCCCAATAGCGCCACACCACTTAGCCGAGAGACATCGCGCTACATTCTCACTTCCAAATGCCACCTTAAAGTATTGTTATCTGGTGCTAGTCAGCAAAATTGATACTAATAATCAAAAGATACGAAAAAAAAAAAAAAAACTGAATCGCCGAACAAAGGTTCAACCATCCCAACCGATCGGTTGCTCGCTCTCTCTCGCCCTCCTTCTCTGCTTGTCTGGCATCTCATTAATGAACGCTCGTCTTTCTGTGTGCTGGTGTTGAACAAAACCAGATCTATAAATATAAACTGTTCGTTTGGTTGGGTGGAACTCGAGTTCGCGCTGAAAGCTAATCACGTCGTATAAGACGGATATTTCTCGCGTCTTAATGAAGGTGATTAACTCGCCAGATAAATATTTAACACACACAAACATAGACCCACAAAGGCAGATTCAGTTGAAAAAAAAAAAATATAATTTCCCAAAAAAAAAAAGAGGCACACTAATCGAAAATGTGTCGAAGACAAATGACAGCGATTCTCCAGCAAAATAAAAAAAGGAAAAATCGCCTGCGTGAGGTCTGCTGTAACTGCTGATTGTCATCCACCGACTCACCCGGAATCGGAATCGCCCAAGTCTGCCCAATTCACTTTGTTTCTTCTTTCAACGGTTTTGTCTCTTCTCGGCCTTTTAGGAGATTTTTATCACCAATTAAAGAGATTAAGCGAGATACCAGCGTTTAGGCCCGGCTTCTAGGTAACCACGGACTAGGCAAGCCTCACACACAGGTTGTGCGCTCCGAGCATATACAGGGCATAAGGACCGCGCTGGCTACTACCACCACTAATTACCGTAAAACAAGATTAACAAGATTTTCGAGCCACCACCGAGCGCGAGACGAACACTCCAATCCAAAGCGAAAGCCCGGAGATGCAAGACAAAGAACACAACAAAAAAAAAAAAAAACGGTCCGATTCGTTAATTATTCCGAGAGATAAAAATCAGTCCGTCTCCCTTGCTCTCCTCGGGTCCAAAATAAAGGATAATTAAGTGATAAATAACTGGAAATGGGTGTAATTTTGAAACTTATTTATGATGTTAATCATGTTGGCCTTAAGAGGGACCAACAATAAGAGAAGACCTTAAACAAAAAAAAAAAAATTATATAGAGACAAATGTGGGTGGTCCGTTGAAAGCCACGGGGGGCTGTTGAGTTTCGCGTACATTTTGCAGCAGGATTTGATCGCTTTATTGTTTGACATTGAGTGGGGTAGAAACAGACTATATGTATTTCTGTCACATGCCACAGTGCGGGATGTACTAAATAAGTGAATCTTGGTTTTATTTTCTTCTTGCAGACTATACTCAACTCGATGCACAAGTATCAGCCGAGATTTCACTTGGTGCGAGCCAATGACATCCTGAAACTACCGTATTCAACGTTTAGGACATATGTGTTTAAGGAAACCGAGTTCATAGCCGTTACTGCATATCAAAATGAAAAGGTAAGTTGGGGGAGTCTTTCTTGGATTGTTGCTGGAGATATTAACTTTTAAAAATTTGCAGATAACTCAGTTGAAAATCGATAACAATCCGTTTGCGAAGGGCTTTCGAGACACCGGCGCCGGCAAGAGAGAAAAAAAGTGAGTGTCAATAAATTTTTATCAGTAGCCAGGTTTTATGTAAAGGCTGTTGTAAAGCGAAGTATCATTTTCGTGGCAATTTTTGACATGCCGACCAAATGCCACGTGTCAGTCAGTCAGTCGAGTTACAATACCAAATTCCCCAATTGATCAGAATTTGTTAGGGACATAAGGGTCGAACAATTTGGCTCACAAGTTTTGACTCCAAAGAAAACAATTTTGAACTTTTTCTACGTTAGTTGTAACTACTACTTTAATTGAACGAATTGAACGAATATACAAATCATAATCCACTGTACTTAATCGGAGCAAGATTCTCCCCATCGACATATGAAAACTTGCAAAATTTCGGTACGAAAACTTTCAGTGAATACAAGTCAGAATAAAATTGACTGTTTGAGTTTCAGCAGAACATTGGGAGAATTTTATAATCATGCGTACGAAATTGTTAGAATTTTAAGATAATTGTCAGAAAAAACTGTTGTCCAAAATATCAACATTGATAATATTTTCAGCAAAATTCTGGCATCAAAATCTTTTCCAAATTTACATCTGAATTGACCGAGATTAATATGATTTTTTGGCATACCTAATGCTCTTAGTGTGTTCGACTAGTTCGAATCCCGCAAAAACCCAAATTCCAACTTATGTTTTTTTTCCACTGCGCTACTTCTCGCGAACGTCTGACAAACATCCGAGAGTATAAATGTCTTGAAAGAGCTTCTCAATTAGCCGTTTGGAATCGGCGTTAAATTGTAGATCCCTTCCATTCGTTTCAAATGAAAAACTCACACAAAACGAATGGTTGTGAGAAGCTAGGCCTAGGGTCCCTCCCGGACCTGTTGCGCCAACTATTTATTTTTTTTTTTGTTTAATGCTAAAACTAGTGCGTAGTAAATTGGAAGGAATATCAAATAACTGCCAGGAAAAGTTTTGGAAAATCGTCTAAACTTCAAACACGTTGCTCAAATTTTCAGCAAAAATCTGAAAGAATATAAATTAAAATGTACCAAATTGTCAGAAAATGGTTTGGGAAAAGCATCTAGACTCAGTCGGATTGCCGTTTACTTGTTAACAACGACACTATCTACGACAGATTTTTATTCGACAACATCTGAACTGTTCAAATTTTGAGGGTAACTTTAGAATTTAGAGGAGAATTTGTGCTAAAGTTTCGATGTATACTTTTTCTGATCAATCTGTCGGATTTGTAAAACATTTCTGTACGTTAGTTATGGGCACTGAATTGTCAATAATTCTCAGAAATATTTGAAGGGCTAGAAAATTGTTTAAACACTGCTGTCATTTTTTGTTAACAACGGAACTAGTTACGACAGACTTTTATTTAACAACATCTGGATTGTCTTATTTGAATTGTTTTCAGGGTAACTTTGTCAGAATTGTTTGGGTATCAAAGTGCTAAAATTCGCGGGATATTTTTGTGCTGAAGTTTGGATGTATTTCATTTTCTGATCAGTCTGTCAGAATTTGAAAACATTTTGGTACGCTAGTTATGCGCACTGAATTGTCAAAAATTCTCAGAAATATTTATATTGTAAATTTTGAAACATTTAAAAATTAATACCAAAATACCTGATAAAAGTTCTCAACATTTTACCAAATTAATGGGCAAAGAAAAAACTTAACTTTGGTCAGAATAATATTGAGTGAGATTAACATTTTCTGAGTTTTTACTAGAAGTTTGGCAAAATTTTAAAACTTGCAGGAAGCACAACACAACTAAAAGTATTCAGGGAGCCTAATGGAAATTTTGTACAAAATTATAAAAATGTCAGAAGCTCTTTCTTTTGGTCTATCCCTAATACATTCCTTCATTGGTTCTGATTTGAGTGGAGAAATTATGTCTTTCATCATAGAGCTCTTTTATGAACCACTCAGAGAAATATCGTTTGTTCCGTTCAGCTTCGGATAGAGCCTGGATTGGAGTCCAGTAGCCACACTGATCCAAAGTAAATTCAAAGCCATTATTGCACCCCAAGGATCTATTCCTTATTTAGGACCCGTCCATCCCTCGCCACTTTCACAGCCCAAGAAGCAATTCCGCTCAAGACTTTAGGTGACAACTTGCACAGCAATTTCGCAAAGTCAAATGCAAAATAGAACCGCACAATTTCCTCCATCACGTACACGAAAAAAATATATCCGACCATCCCTTACTCCTTTTTGGCATAGCACGTCAGAAACAATGCTTCCACACACTAATCAGCCAACTAAATGTACAAAGTCGTGGGCAGAATATCTCATTCGACGACAACACAGAGGAGATGGAGCCCCCATTGTTCGCTGTATCTGAGTGGCTTTTTGTGGGAGGAAATTTCAGTCGTCTTTTTGTGTGCACTCTGTCGTTAAAAACTCCCACTGTCCGCGTGTAGGTGTCACCCGAACTGGCAGCGCCACATAAGCTAACAGACATCTCTCCAAATGACACTGACACTCTGTGCTACGCTGTCAAGCGATTCCGGTTTTGACTCTGTTGTCATTTCACCCTCCTCATCACGATACAAGTTACCTCCGCAGTCGTCCCCCTTGTCAAGGACTACAAAAAAAAAAAACTGCCAAATTGATGTCATTTCTGGGTTTCAATTCGCCACAAACTCCGTGTAGATTCCATCAATCTGTTTGTCCAAATGGATTTGTGATGACGATGACGAGGACTAGATGGATGTGTTCTGTCCTCCGAAGGCCGAGTATGATGGGCTTTCACCCTCAATCACTGGGTGTATCAGATTTCCGGTAATCTCGTAGAATTGTTTTTTTATTCGCAGGGTGACTTGAGCTATTTACTCTCCTTTTATGCGTTGTTTGACTTGAGCAAATCTCAGCCGCACAGGCTAGATTAAGGACGGGATCATGATAATGCAGGAAATTAAAATCAATCAATCAAATTAGAGGAATTCCTTCCTCGTCTATGACGCGGTTTGTACACGTCTCAGTGTCTCGGTTTTGGTCTCGTGTGGAATCTTATGTCACGCTACTTGCGAGCTTGTTTTTTCCCAGCACCGCATTCTAATGCTATTAGCCGACAGAATAATTTCCTCACTTCGCAATCGGCTTCGGCGGCGCGCGTTGGCGGTGGCAAATGAAACCCAGAGATGATGTTAAATGAAAGATTAGGCTGTCAGTCCAATGACATGGAAATGCCATGTAAGCTCTTGTGTCTTGCTCATTTCGAGTAAATTTATTGCTTCGTTACCCTTTCGAACACGAAATTGTATGTAGGCCGACTGTGGGATGTTGAATGTTCAAAAAAAAGGTTAACCGCACAGGGAGAGGGTAGTTTTGCAATAGAATAGTAGTCAATTATCTCCTAATGGAATTCTATTCACATTTTGGAGTCTTTTCGACTGCGTGGTATTGTGGTGGCCCAAGGCAGGTGGAGGAGTGCTAAAAGTCGCACATATGAATTTTAGATCAAAGGCCAGAGAGCGGAGGCGTGGCGGTACTACCCGTGGAATTTATTTTTAAATTTCGAAAATTACAGGGAACGTATAAACGGTAGCTGAGGGGCAGAGTGTAATTTGATGTGCAAGACAGGCAGTCGTGGGTTACATTGGGGGAGTGGAAGATGGGTGTACTTATTTATATTTTAAATTATTTTATGCTTTAGGCTTAGATGTGAGTGGAATATTTGTGGTGGAAATAGTGCTGTTGCGGTCGGGGACTACCTTGCAGTTAATTCCCATATACTTCGGACGCCATCTGTTGAGTGTAGTCAGAAGACAAAATGCACTAAGGTTTCGAACCACTTAGGAATTTCATTCAAAGTATTCTCTTAAAATGCCCCACCCTAACTATGGCTAAGAGATTGAAATATTGACAAGTATGGCTCCCTGAAATCACGCCAAAAAGTGTTTTGGAAAAAATATCAAAATAAGAAAATCGGACAGAATGCCAGGAAATTACGCCAATTTTTCGGGAGAAATAGCCTAAAAGTAAAATGGAAACTACGCCAGAAAAGGCTCTCTTTTATAGTTTTCAAATGAGATCAGAGAAAAATTAAACGAAAGTTAGGCTAGGCCAAAACTTCCGATATCAGTATTTAGAATTTGAGAAAATAATAGTTCAAAATTCGTGCGAACTATTATTTTCTGAAATTTCCTTTTTGTTTTTTGTTTTTTTTTTGTTTAATTTGGAGAAAATATCAAAAAGAAATGCCCACTTCAGGGAGCCGTAAGTAGATATCCAGCCCAATCGAGGTTGCAACTTTCGCTGAATACAAAAAGGAAGCCCGCTCAAATTTGTTGGCAGTTTTACATTAATTGACGGTGAAAAGCCATCATACTCGACCTTCGGAAGGCAGGACACATCCATCGCCTCCTCGTCACCGTTATCACAAATCTAGTCGGAACAGATTTTTTTTTTTTTTTTTTTTTTTATTTTTACCGAGGGTAGGTGAAAATCTTCCAAAGACACTATGAGAATAGCAAGCGCGTGCTCATAGTAGTGTCAGATTTTTACTGACTAAAAACACCACCCTTCGAAAGATTGTTAGATACTGCAACTAAGATATAACTTATCAAGCAATTTTTCTATAACGAAATAACAACTTTTGACAGGCTACTTTCCAATGAAAGATCCTGCATGTTCCGCAATTTAGACGCGGTTAATCTTATCTTGCCAAGTCGAACGGTTTCGTTCTTTGTAGCCGGCGCAATAAATTGTTCTCGTCCAAAATTTGTCGGACTGTATTGTTGACATGTCCGATTAGTCGGTTTCTATGTTTTCTCGCGAAGCTTCTAGTTTCAGCTTCAATTGTTGGAATTCCGAGATCCCTGTGGATATCGTCGTTTCTAATATACCATGGTGCTTGTACAATTTCTCTAAGCACTTTATTTTGAAAAGTTTGTAGAATATTGGCATTTGTTTTCTTGGTACAACCCCAAAGTTGTATACCGTAGGTCCACACCGGCTTTAGCACTTGCTTGTATAGAAGCAGTTTGTTTTCGGTACTGAGCTGGGAATATTTTCCGAGGAGCCAGTACATTTCTCTATATTTGATATCGAGTTCTTTACGTTTCATTTTCACGTGCGAATTCCATTTCAGCTTTGCGTCGAGTGTCATTCCCAAGTATTTGGCCTCGTTTGCAAAGGGTATTCGGGCCAAGTTTAGGAAAATTGGCAAGTCATTAGTTTTCTTATACGTGAAATTCACGTGAACAGATTTAGTTTCGTTGAGGGCGATCCGCCAGTCCCTCGTCCATTCATTTACCTTATTCAGCGCGATTTGAAGTTTCGCAGTCGTTTCTTCAATTGTATTACCTACTGCTAGGATAGCGGTGTCGTCGGCGAACGTAGCGAGAGTAGTGCCATCTTCTCTTGGTATATCGCGAGTATATAACAAATAGAGAAGGGGCCCAAGGACACTTCCTTGCGGCACGCCGGCCGAAATTTCCTTAAGTTCAGAGTATTCGTTTCCATGTCTAACACGGAAGAGTCTATTCCCGAGATATGATTCTAAAATATCATATAGGCGTATGGGAAGAACTTGTCGTAATTTAAATTTTAAGCCGTCATGCCACACCTTATCAAAAGCTTGTGAGACGTCAAGGAATACGCTTGAGCATATCTTTTTTTCTTCAAATGCTTTCTCAATTACGTCAGTAATTCTATGCACTTGGTCAATCGTGGAATGCTTGGTTCTGAACCCAAACTGGTGGTCAGGGATAAGATTATTATATTCTATAACCGGTTGTAGGCGCGTTAGTAAAATTCTCTCGAAAACTTTGGATATAACTGGAAGAAGGGAAATTGGTCTATACTATACGACTTTACTTCATTTGGCGGTTTTCCTGGTTTTAAAACCATTATGACCTCCGCAACTTTCCATTGGCTCGGCACGTTTTTTAGTCTGAGCGCGGCATTTATAATATGAAGAAGCTTAATTAATGCTTTTCTTGGTAGGACTTTGAGAACTTCTCCCGTGATCAAATCATAACCAGGAGCTTTCTTAGGTTTTAGGGATTCAATTTCACGTTTTAGTTCCCTTAGCGTTGCACTTGTGAGTATTGAATCGTCGGATTGTAATTCCGTCCCAATAACACCGTCGTGTACCGCCCGACCATCGTACGGTTTAAAGGTTTCTTCTAAATGGGCGGCAAAAACGTCCGCTTTTTCCTTATCTTCCCTTGCCCATTCATTTTGATTTATTTTAATTGGCGGCGCGGGGATTTTGGGCCTTTTTGTGCCTTTTACAGCTTTCCAAAGTGAATAATTAAAATCTTTTTTCGCCGTTAAACTTTCAAGGTAAGAACCTATCGCACGATTTTTAAAGTCCTTGATAGCTGTCTTCAACAAATTGCACAAATAATTCAAATGTGTTTTAAGGTGCGGGGCGCGACTCTGTTGCCATTTTTTACGCGCCTTCCTTTTTTCGTTGACCAATTCTTTTATTTCGGGAGGATATCGTAGACCGTATTTGGCCGGCGTTTTCCTTGGATTAGGCGTATTATTCCAGGAAGCGAGCTGTACGATCTCAACGAAGCGATCTACTTCAACCTCAAGTTCAAAGGGTGTCGTAAGTGGAACGCTCAGTTCAACATTCTCTTCAATTTCGTTCCTAAAGCCTTCCCAGTTAGTTGTTCTGCCAGTTAATCTCGCTGGCTGAAGGTTATTTACTAGTTTTACGCTCAATGTTAAAATAACCGGTGAATGATCAGACGACAGATCAAAGCTCTCTTCAACTTTAATGTGGTTGGTAGATATTCCTTTCACGACGAAAAAATCGATCAGGTCAGGTATTTTTGAAGTATCAGTTGGCCAGTAGGTCGGTTTGCCCGTCGAGTGGAAATCGCAACTGTACTCCATACCTGCCCCATAGAGCATTCTTCCTTTTCGCGAGATGTATCTAGAACCCCAGAACGTGTGTTTCGCATTAAAATCGCCGCCAATAATGAAGTTTGGTTTGAGCGATTTAAGCAAGTTAGTATAATCAGTTTTTTCAAGCGCGGAACGCGGTGGACAGTAGATAGATGAAATTCTAAGACTACGCTGACTATTTTTTACTCGAATCGTGCACAGTTGCATAGTTTCAAGCTCTATCTTCAGGTCTTCGTATTGTTCAATGCATTCTTTAATAAACAATGACGATCCACCTCTCGCGTTTCCCGAAGGGTGACAAGCGTGGAAGTCATTATAGCCTTTTATTTTTAAGCTCGATCCCCTTTTCACGTGAGTTTCAGAAATCAAGCAAATGTCAAGATCTTTCTCGCGTATGAATATTTCCAATTCGTCGAGTTTTTGCAAAAGACCGTTTGCATTCCAAGTGCATATTTTTAACATTGGTTTGTCATTCATATTTTATTTGATGTACGCGTTTTCCGTGAATTATTTTCGAGCTTAACCAAGCGATCGAGAATAATTTTATTTATTTTGCTTTGTTCCTCAAGTTTCTGCAAAATAACTGAGAAAACATGTGAAGCAGGGTCCGGCGAAGTTTCAACGTTTTTTGCTCCTTCGGATGCCGCGGCCTGAGCGTAGGTCTGCACTCTGGCTGACCTAGGGCCACTATTCGCCACTATTGGCTTTCCTGATTTTAACTTTTCAGTAGCGTTTCTTTTGACAACAGAGGTCGAGTGCTTTTCTGTTGTCTCTCTTTCTTTGACATTATTACGCTCTTGAAGCGGAGGTTTTATATTGCCTACTACCTCCTGGGCGGTCTTACGCTTTGTCTTTGTTGGCGGCTTTGTTTTTATATTTTGTGGCTTAAGGAGCGCATCTCTCCGTTTTTGCAACTCCTTAGCTACTTCGCAACCTCTATAATTTGCCGGGTGCTTTCCATTACAGTTGGCACAGGTAGCGGAGGATTGTTTATTTGCTCCACAGTCTTGGGAGAAATGATTTCCGGCGCATTTCACACATCGCGGCTCTTTTTTGCAATACATTTGCGTATGATTAAATTCTTGGCAACGTTTGCACTGTGGAACAATTCAAACCCAAAAATGACATACCAATTTGGCAGTTTTTTTTTCACAATGGCTTGAACCGACAGAAATGTTTACCCAATCTGTTCAGATATTCATCGACGTGAGTTGCAAGTGAACTCCAAGGTTTGTGCCTGGGATTAGGAGATTCAAATTTTCTATTCAAATTTTTCCTATTCCTACTCAAATTTCACTCGACTACCGAACTTGCTTGGGTACATCAAACATCAAACCTTCCCTGACCTTTACGACCTTAAGACGGGCTAGCTACCTAAAAAAAAAAAAAAAAAAAAAAGGCAGCCCGTCAGGTTTCTTAAATATAAAGCACAATGATGTCCTCTGTTATCTGCATGGATTGTGGCTTGAAATGTGCCTAGTATGTCATATTCAACCACAGGTTATAACTGGTATTTGATACAATTTGTTTCAACTGCTCTTTGGTATCAGAGTTTAACTCGTGTCACTCTGTAGCTTGAGAACTTGACACGGTGAAAATTGTTTAATTGCTGTTGCCTTGCTTAATATTGAGCTTACGCCAATATAACCTGTACAAAGATTAGGTGCCAATTCGAAACAGATGGGTGACAATTTTGTTGCCGATTTCAGCCAACTAGGAGCTTCGCATCAAGCAGTCGAAAAAATCGGTTCCAAGGCTCCAGTTCGTAGTTAACAAGTTTTAAGATCAAATTTTGTACTTGGCATCCTTCTTAGACGGCGGTGTAAGGGGTTTCAAGTGATGGATCGCAGAAGCTAGATCGTCGTTCTAAATCGTAATTTTTGTTACCAAGATTTGTACTCGGCTTTAGTACTTTCACAAGGCAGGTAGTCCTGTCTTTCTAGGCCTATCAGTTCCTAACATCCTATTTGATGAATGTCAAGAGTTAAGTCATAGTTTTTGCGACCTTGTTCCGAGCCCGGCTTAGAGACTTTCACAGCTTAGTTTTCTCTCTTCCGCTAGGCTATGGTTGATAGTGTCGCAAGTAATAAATACAAAAGCCTAAACCGTGGTTATCAACAGTTTGGTCCTTCGGGGCAGTCGAGGCCGTCGCTTGAAAAAGATTTTTTCGACCCAACTTCTGAGTCCGGCTTCAGTTCTTTCTCAGAGCTGTTCTTTATTTTAATCTAGGCCTCGATTCGAGGTGTCCCAAGTCATGAATTTCAAATAAATCGTAGTTTCTGGAATCAAGTTCTAAGATCGACTTCAAGACTTGCAATACAAATCTTTTATCTTTTTCCTTCCCGAGTCGCAGTTCGAAGTGCTCCAAGTGGTAATTTCGAAGTCCTAAATCGTAATTTTTGGAATTAAGTTCTGAGCTCGGCGTCTGTTCTTTCAAGAGGGATTCCGATATTTTCCATTCTAGGCTACAGTTCGTAGTGTCCCAGTTGAAGAAGTCCAAGAGCTAAGTTCTAATTCTTGCGATCAAGTTCTGAGCTTGACTTCGAGGCTTTTACATAGCAGTTTGCTCTCTTTCTAGACCCCTGATTCAAGTTATAAACTCTAAGATCTAAATCTTTTAAATGTCAAAATTTGGCACGAAGATTTGAACGTTCTGTGGTGTTATCAGCCGTTTTTGGCCTCCCGATTTTTGTGCCCACTTCCGTCACTCTGTCACCTCCGATGCATATATAGGTCCCACCTCGTAGCCCTTTGGCACGTCAATTGAATCACTCAATTTTCATTCAAAATTCCATCTCCACGAGAAGAAGGCTCCCGTCCCCTTAACTCCAACCACTGTGCCAATAGGCTTTTCTCAACTTTAGGTATTGCTCTCAACTGGCAATCACTACAAAGTGACAGCCAAGTGCTTGACTCAACAACAGATTCCAACTGCCAACGTTTTGATAAATAATTTCCCACCCAAAGGCAACACCAAACGCTTTCCGCCACATCGCCCTCAGCTCCTGGACTTCTCCTTCAATGTCATTGTTAAACTTTTTGTTTACATTTTTTTTTTTTTTTTTTTGTATAGATTTAAAAAAATATGTACAACTTCTCACAGTTGGAAAAAAAAAAACGTAAACCCAGCAGGAAATTTTTAAACGATCAAAATATGCCCAGAGGGCTAGCAACAATCTACCCTTAGCCCATAGGAAAGCGAATCAATTGTATGCCACTGGCAAAGAGTCAAGCACTTCAGTTATTCCGCAGCAAAGAGTTGGAGAACAGCAGTACGAACATATAGCAGTAAAACTTTTGGCGAGAACCTACAGAAGCGGTAGACGGTGAAAAATGTTCCTCGCAAGCAAAACACCGGAAAATCCTTTCCCCAACACTATTCCTCCGAGGTGATGCTTAATTACGTAAAAAAAAAAAAAAAAAAAAAAAAAAAGACGAAAAACAAATCCCAAAGTATATACCACACCGTGATAATTGCAGTAGACTACTTACACACTTTCACAAAAGAAGTCGACAATGACTAGCTCTCGGTTGTGTTCGGCTTCGATCTCAACTCGAAAATTATCCTTTCAAATCCCTGTGGTGTGTGCTGCGAGTAACTTAGCATCTAATACCATATCATTGGGCATTATAATCATAATAATACACCGGCGCGCCAGAGGGGGATGAAACCGCAGAGAATTTATCGGGATTATTGTAACAGTCTCACACTGGTGCGTCATGTTTGATGTTTTGATACACTCGACGGAAAAGAAGGGTTCGTACACAATAAATTAGCCCTCAGCATGAGGGAAAGGGTTTCCAAGTGGTCCTTTGGGTGATAAAAAAAAATGACAGGAAACGACGAATCGCCAGAGATAAGCGACAACCACATTCGAAGTAATTAGCCAGTGACTTAGCAAAAGTATCCTGTTCTTGTTTTGTTGTTCGTCCTTTGGTATGGTGGGTATGGCGGGGGGATGACGACAGCCACTTTGATGGGGTTAAAGTTGGGAAGAGATTTATATCAATTAGCACAGTTCCACTTGAGATAGATATTAGAACTTGCTTCTGTTTTTTTTTTTTTGCTTTGCTTTGCTTTTGCGATTCGCTTTCATCTGTCTGAGCCGAGGATATTCTAATGAACAAACTCCCATACCAATTGTTGTTACAGGCAAGCGTTGATGTCGAATCGCGGATCCGATTCGGATAAACTAAATCCGACGCACGTGAGCAGTAGTAGAGCGCCGCTGCACCTTGGACACACCGGTCGTTCGCACCCGCACGACAATCAGGACGACGATGACAAGCTGCTGGATGTGGTGGGACCACCGCAAAGCCCGTTGTTGCCTTTAAGTCATTCGCTGCAACAGATGCACGCGCATCAGCACTCAGGTATGATTGACATTTTTAACTTGGTGTATTTTTTTTTTATATCAAGAGTTGGTCGAAAAAGTAGATGATGTGTCAAAATTTACAAGTTTGACAAGGTTTTGAGAGAGGAGACAAATTTGCAGTCTGTCACTTTTGACAGATGTCATGAGATAGGTGGCGCTACCGACAAGCCACAAATAGAACATCAAAATTTCACATCTGTCATTTTCTGCACATTTGACGTTTGGTAAAAAAAAAAAAATATATCTACTTTCTAGAGTCTAGACAGTAGACGGACGTTTTACGTTAACATGTTGAAGCCCATGGCACTATAGTCCTCTCCCAACGTGTCGTCCCATCGTCCAAATGCAAGGGTAACAGACACCTGAGGACCGCTGCTTCTTGGGAGTATCCCATTTAAGGACAAATGTAAAAAAAATGTTGGTTACTATGACGAAATGTTGCTTCATACACTATGCAATAAAAAAACAAACGTCCATTAATGTAGACAGCAATCACAGAACTGACGTAGGGCCAAAACAAACTTATCAATTTGACAGCTGTCATAAGTAAGTTGACACTGCTAAGCAAAACCTTTTTAAAAGAAGGTACGATAAATGCAGCAACCACAGTATATGTACTGTATTGGGTAAGTCCGTGTATATATACCGCCTGAACTCAGTTTACAATTTGACGTATGACATATAAGATGACAGATGTCAAAAAATTGAATGAATTGAATAAATTTTATTGGTTTGGTTAAGCAACTTATTATTTTCTCTCTCAGTTGTTTAGTACGCTGTTCGAGCTAAACTAAATTTTATCTGCTCTTAAACATTTCTCTCCAAACATTAGCTAAAATCCCAGCTAAATTTTGACATAGAGCACGCCGCGGACAAGTGTCAGAAAGCTGGTCTTTGAAAATAACTTACTTCAAAAATTCAACATTTTATTATTTAGCTGTATGGGTTCGCTTAGATTTAGCTCAGCTAAATTTTAGAGTGAATTTTGTATGAGAGCGAAAATTTAGCTCGAGTAGGGTACTAAGCTTAAGAGTTTAATTCTCTCATGTCGGAAAACATAGAGCGCGCTGAAGTTAATCAAAAAGCAGTTAAATACCACAAGAAGCCTTAAGGTGGTCCTATAGAAATTTTACATTTTTTGTTTGAGCGATTTTTCTGCGTGCATCGCCATTTATGTTCCAAAGATGGCGCTTTTTATTAGTGACTTGGCTTCACGAGTGACGAATTTTACTGACAATCCGCTACTATTCACCATTCTTTGGCATAGTCGCGACTTAAAACCTCAGCTTGGACAACACATGTCCATGAAATTTTGTAGATAACAAACAGAGGGATAAAATAATGAAAACTCCTAGAAAAGTACTTAAACTCGAAAAAAGTGTATTTGCAATTGGAGAAAGTGGAAAACTTGCATTCGGATAGACAAGTAAAGGTCCTCAAAACGATTTCCTGACCTATCCTACCAAAGAGACCTCCCTTATTCAACAAAATGAGGGCATTTATATTTTTCAAGGCTACAAATTGAAAAAGCTCCTCGAACTTGACCCCTTCGACCAACTCAACCCGCATAGCATCATACTACTACAGATATTTTCTCAGTTCAGATGTTTTAACAACCCTTTCTAACCAATTTTAGCCCTTGCAGCTTGGTTCAACCACTTGGCTGGTGCTGGCGACCACTCAAACGAAGATGCAATACGACGCCGCCTGCAGTCGGACGATATCGAACGAGACGGCAGCGACTCCAGTTGTTCGGAAAGTGTTGGCGGCAGTACGGGCGGTGCATTCCGGCCCACATCGTCGGGTAGTCCCAAAGAAGCGCACGGCGCTGCCGGTGGCTCATATCCAGCACCGAATATATCAGTGGGTCCGCCGATTCATCCATCGCCTCATCTATTGCCTTATCTCTATCCCCATGGATTGTATCCACCGCCTCCGTTGTCGCTGTTACACAATCCAGCCGCTGCGGCTGCGATGAATCCCGGCCTCAATCCGGGTTTGTTGTTCAATGCTCAATTGGCGTTGGCCGCCCAACATCCCGCCTTATTTGGTCACTATTCAGGACATTCGCCAGTGTCTCCGTTGCAGGGCTTAAAGGGGCACCGATTCACACCGTACAATCTGCCTGGGAGTCTAGGCTCGGCATTCGATGCCGTCACGCCCGGCTCGAACAATCAACGGTGTAGCGGCACTGGTGGCGGTGGCGGCGGCGGTGAGGGGCCCAGCATCAGTGGCGACAACGGACCAAGAAGCCTTAGCTCAAGCCCATCTAGACATCAACGTGCCTCCTCGAATTCACCTCCGACGCGACCGATTTCCATGTCACCTACCACACCGCCATCACTGCTCAAGCAGCGATCTAGTTCGCCGTCAGAACTGAAGAATATCGAGAAAATGGTCAACGGGCTGGAGGTGCAACACAACGGCAGCAGCCTAAACGTCAACAGTTCGATGGAGGAGAGCCCGATGCATCATCATCACCATCATATGCATGGGAGATCGGGGAAACAATCGCCGCAATCCGATCAGTGACATTTGTATGCCGCGGACGACAACGACAAGTCGTCCATCATAGATCTCGATGACGTGTGACACACCGAATTGTAATCCAGTCGGGTTCCGCCTCCTCTACCCCATTTCCATTCACACACAAACAAAATACACACACACACCTTAACTCGTAAGACTTATCCAATTCACAAGCTAACCGTTTAGATATAGAGGGCGCACCCAACAATGACACATATGTACATACGACCGCATAGCATTTTGTAGATACAAAAAATTAAAAAAAAAAATAGGCGATGAAAGAAAGTAAATATTTCTA
Source organism: Cheilosia urbana (assembly GCA_946477585.1). Lineage (NCBI taxonomy): Eukaryota > Metazoa > Arthropoda > Insecta > Diptera > Syrphidae > Cheilosia > Cheilosia urbana. The sequence goes on along the minus strand of OX297854.1, from coordinate 89,180,709 downwards.
AGTTTAAAACTGTATAATAAAAAGAAGAAAAAAAAAATCAAAAAAAAAAAAAACACTAAATAGAAATATTAAAATGAAATTTTATCAATTACAAATCCGATCGGAGAGTGAGTTATAAAACAAGCGGTGCTCCCTAAAAGTGGGTGAGTACCTACTACTTATATAAGTTGCAAGGCAATTTTTTCAACGCAATTTTGGGTGTCCTAGAGTTTATGTTGTTTCTAGGGGTGGATCGATGATGACTTACGTGACATTTAAAAAAAAAAAAAAAAAAAAAAATCTACAAGGGGATGATTGGCAGAGTGTGGTCATTTTAAAATTCTGTTGATTTGAGAAGAGTTTAGGAAAATGTTGCGGAAACATGTTGCGGAAACATGCTGTTGCAACATGTTGTTGCAACATGTTGTCCCAAGTTTTATATCAAAATAGGCAAAGGGAAATCGTTGTACCACATTCACTGTCTTTATGACAACATATATCGCTTGATATTTTTGTTATTGAGAAGATTATGCAGAGATGCATGTATATAATCCAGGTTACTACATATGATGATAGAACTTCTACCACTGAGCAAACTCTAGTTTCCTTAGAGAGGTGACTGTATTTGACAAGGGCATGATTGGATATAAATCTAAGCACAAAGATCAGTAAACTATTTAAATTAAATGCTAAGTAACATTAATTATGATAACGATGCCAAAAGACCGGCTTAGCTTTATGCAAAAATGTATCTGGATTTGTTTAGTGTTTGGCAAGTATATACAACATATACAACTTAACCCAGCTGAAATATTTTTTGGAATGGACAAAAGTTGATAAGTCTTTGTGCAGCTTCAAAACCTATCGTGCTGCTTTGTTAAGATTTCGGTTCCTATTAACAGTGTTTTTCAAACAGGCACACGTTTCGGAAGCTGAAACTAGCATGTGGCTGCAACAATGCATGGATCGAATATTTCAAATGAATTTAAATTATTGGCAGATTTTAAGTAAAATGCAATTCCTAATTTGTGTGATGGTGCTCCTTGTAAGACGACAACCTCCTATTGGACAGGGATCACTTTGAAAAGTTATAAAGCAAAACACACTTTCCCAGCAACAATCATTCTATGGTGGTTCCTTAGAATCTTAAAACTAGCAAAAGCTCAAGAAAATTGGCTGTTGGCATGGTCATTCCCACCTACACTCAATTTTAATACATTAAAAAAAGGTGCAACACCAACTTTTCTGCACACCACTGTATGAATTTAATACAAAACAGTGGAGTGCAAAAAAAATGCCTCTCAAACGAATTATTTTTTTAAACAGGACAAATTTCTATAGGCAGATTAATAAATGGTAAGGTACAGTTAGTTACAAGCAACATTTCAAGGACACTTTTGAAATCAATAACAAAGCTAATACCTATATAGAATGTTATAAGGATGGCAATTGAATAAAGAGGTTACTGCGGAAAATGTTTATAAATAACTGCTGCTTTCTTTGCGCTATGTTTAACTAAACAACGGAGATGGTCGTTAAAAAAGTACCTTATTGGATCACATCATACTGACGGTTTAAGATTCCGAGTGGTTTCCAAATAGGCTATTTAGCATAAATATATCTTCAAAGACTTGTAAGTGTTGCTTACCTGAAAAGATAATAATAATTCGTTTTTATTTTGCATGTTTTTTTTTGTAAAATTCGGACGCATTCTAATTTATTTGTTAAATATTGTAGGTGTAAGAAGTGGTCCTAAAAATTTTTGAAACTCTAAAATCATAACAACACGGACAACTCGTTTAAAAGTCTGCCTCATTTAATTACACTCTTAATTTCCACCGAAAATCTCTATTGATGGCACTCATTACAAAAAAAGAGCTGCTTTTGCGAAAAAGTTGGGATCGATATATACTGATATGTATATATTTTTTTTTTTTTTAGAATAAGAAGGCCAAAAATATAATCATTTTCTACTTCTACAACTAAACGAAGGGGTTTTCAACATGCATATTTGCAAAACTCTAAATAACTTCCAGACAAAAAAAAAAACAAAGTCTTCGTACATTTTACCCAATGAAAACAATTACAAAAAAAAAAAATAACCGTGCTTGGTTTTAGTAAATAGCAAAGTATATAACAGGTTTCTGACTCAGTTTCTGCGTTGCAGCCCCAACAAAATTATTCTAGCATTTGGGAAAAAAAAAAGTTTGTCGGCGCAGTGGCTTTGTGGTTATTGTGTTGGACTACTAAGCGACGGGTCTCAGGTTCGAATCCCACAAAAAAAAAAAAAAAAAATTCCACTGCGGCACTTCTCGCAAACGTCTGGCAAACATCCGAGAGTATAACTGTCTTGAAAGAGCTCCGCAATAAGCCGTTTGGAATCGGCATATTCCAACTCTTCCATTCGTTCCAAAAATGAAAAACTCACACAAAGCAAGTGGTTGTGAAAAGCTGGGCCTAGGGTTTCTATGGACCTGATGCGCCAACTACTTATTTATTTACTTAGAAGTTATATTCGGTTCGTCTAGTGATCTCTTCAGCTTCTCCAATTGCCAATCCCTTGCTCACTTCACTAGAAGTAATTACTTTTGTCGCTTTGAGATGATGGATATTACAACCGACGCCGATTAAGAGGATATTTCTGACAATGTTCGATAGGAGTTCACAACCTCTAAAGTTCCCCTTAGTTGCAATTTTTTTGGTTGAGCAGATCAGCTCGGATATCACATCCGACAATCACAGGAAGTTGTCACAAAACTGCCTTAGGTCCCCTCAGTTTTATTACATGTGCTAATGCAACCCAACTACAACCGACTCTGTATATTCAATCACACTTTGCCAGCATCGTCTCCCTATTCCGATCCGATCCTGTAGCTCAACGTAAACCCCATCGTTTTGTAGTATTTATGCAAATCAGTGAAGTAACCAAAGAGAGTTTTTTTTTTTTTTATAGTTTATCAGTAACTTTTCCTATTATTCTTTAAGTTTATGTTTTTGCAAAACAATTGAGAAAAAATTTAATGAATGCCTTCCAACACAAAAAAATTGCGCGCAAGAGAGTGACAGTATTAATAATTTTTTGCATTCGTAACAAACTAATGTACTACATACTACACTACATCACTAACATATCAGTTGGGCATCGAATGTGGAAAAAAAAATTAAAACAATTTAAAGCTTCCCTCATTGTTATCCGATTTTCTCCTCAAACTTAAACTCAAATTCAATCACAATAAACTAAATCGAGCAATAAAAGCCAAGTGAATTGTAAAACAAAACAATGTTAATACCTATTAAAACATAAGTTAATTTAAAAAAAAAAATTACAACAAAGTGTGATACAGTAACAAAAAAAAAAAGAAAAGAATGTTCCCTCAATTGCTTTTTTTTTATCTAATTTCATAAACGCTTTAATTTAATTCCATTAACAAAAGTGTGTACATAATATTCATTCTCCCTTCCTCATATAATAAATTAATCAACAAAAAATTACATCAAATACAACATTGCATTTAAATTTCAAGAAAAAAAAAAACCGCATGCCTGTGTAAAAAAAAATTCACCCACACTCAACAACAAAATATTATAATATATACTAAAATATATAAATAAAAAAAGAAATTAAAAGCAATATTATTCATAGTTAATTAGCACTATTTGCATTGCTATATATAATATTTTTGTTTTTCTTGTTTTTCGTCTAATTTCATTGTGAATATTTAAAGTAATAAATTAGATATATATATATAAAAAAACACACTACTTGTGTACACAAGTAAAACAAAACGTAGTACGTAATTAAGTTTATTTAAAATTAAATTCTAATTATAACAAAATGAAAAACAAATTACTATACCTTATATATAAAAATATATTATATATGTATAAAATAAAAATTAAAACAAAAAAAAAACAATATTAGAAACAATTAAAAGGAAGAAAACAAACAAAAAGTAAACAAAATCACTTTTAAAACAAGAAGGCATATATATAGTATATTATGGAATATACATACAAAAACAAAAGGAGATCTGTAAATTTGTTATTTTAAATAAAAATATAAAAGCAAAAAAAAAAAAAAAAACAATAAAAAACAAAACGGAGACAAAAGAAAAAGTAAATAAAAATTATATATTAAAAAAAATACACTCGCTTTATGTTTTTATTGATTGTTGGGTCTCTTTTGAGACACTTTTAGGTGCGGAGTAGTTGGAGGAATGTAACAAGTGTGATTTATCAATTTGTGGACATGGCAACATTAATTCAGTAGGTATCTTTCTGTTCGAGAATAGCCCACTGCCTAGTGCGGTATGAGTAGGAAGGCTCGGAAAACGCTTACTTTAAAAGTGGGTCTTTATTGACACTCATGTAAGCTCTATCTCAAAAACTTTCAAGGCTTATGAGTAGAATCGGAGGACCGAAACAGAGTATGAGGCCGCTTCTTGCATAAACTGCCGCTTCAATACTCATGCATAAAGTAGAAATATGGTAAAGTAGGTAATGCCCGCGAGAAGTTATACCATACGACGGCTCCGCTAGGGCACAAATCGGCTTATTTGGCAGGCTATCTAAATTTTAAATTCTAAAGACAAAAGACGTACGAATCCAACACTATCCACCAATAAACTTGAAGCCATTGGTGCATCATTCAAGGTCCACACCATTTGTCAAAAACAAAAATCAACAAAAAATGTGCACGTCTGGATCGCACGATACTTGCCGCTTTGAACTAAAATCTTAGGCAAGCACACGATCTCGTCTGGAGTTTTAAACCTAAAAGGTCGTTGCAAACGCTGTTTGATGCAGATTCGAATAGTCATTTAGGCTGCAATTAAGTGGTCACGCGAGCTTAAAGGAAACAACAAAAATATACATTTTGTCAAGCCGTGCCATGGAAGGAACCTTTAATACTTGATCTTATAACAGAAACTATTCATCTGAACCGATTAAGTTAAATGTCCAGTGGAAGCTTCGGAGTAAGTAACATTCGTTTTGTAAAATAAAGTGCACAACTGGGTCGACCAAAACTTTCTCTTTTATCAAACGTTTTGTTGGTTGTTTTCTTATTTTATTAGGTAGGTAGGTAAAGATCTGAGAATCAATGCTATATAAACAAGCATAGTATGAGTTCCTCATTTTCGATTTGTAAGGGAATGATTTTCTTTTTGATTGGAATATATTAATGACGCTGGCTTAAGTTGTCTTTAATTGGAAGCAGTGTTCGTTATAGTTAGATAGATATCTTTCCATATAAATATATATGTTTATGCAAGTTGTTATTTTGTATTTGCATTATCAGTTATTATTTAAACTGGATATAACGATGAACGTGTATGGGGGTGCAAATGAAGTGAGATATTCTGATTGTTAAAACTCCAAGTGGTTTGAATTATTTTAAGGTGCATATTCAAAATGGTTGAAAAAAGTAGAAGTAGGTAATAATTGCTGAAAATAAGTTTTGCGTTGCTGTTATTGCATTTCTAATGGCTGTTGTAAATTTGAATTTCAAAGTGCGGTATTGAGTTTTAAAAATATATGAACAGAGATCAGCTTTTGGGTAGTCATTTTTGAGAAATAATTAATAAACAGATTTCTTCGAATTTTTTTAGAAAAACTTAGTACGGGATCTTATTTAAAACACTGATATTATCGTTAATATGTATTTTGATCAGAATCGTTAGAGCGGTTTTTGTAAAATTTGGCAGACAAAACAGTACCAAATATTGCAACATTTCGTTTGAAATATACTATTTGTTTACTATATAGCTAAAAACCGATTATAGGTTATTAGTCGCGATATAAGAATTACTTGGTTTTTAAAGGTTTATCGAAGTCAAAAATGGGGTTTTCGAGATATGAGCGGTTTTTAAGATTAGCGGTTTCGGTGATTCGAATTGAAAATTAAGGACGCAGCAATTTTAAGAACATCAGTATTACTCTAAGTTTGCATTTTGGTCAAAATCGTTATTGCCGTTTTCTGGTAAGCTAAGGAAAACTAAATTTAAAAAAAATGACTTTTTTTTTTCAAAAATCGATTTTACGATATTACACACCGAGAAAAACTAAGTTTGCCATTGAGTTGGAAATGACCAGTAGTAGTAGTAGTAGTAGTTGACTTTATTTAAATATAAATGTTACAAAAAAAAAGTGTCTAAGTCTATTTGGTTTGGCCGAAGGCCGTCTACCAGATTGACATTTAAATAAATATAATTTTGTCTATGATTTACATTTTTATAATTAATGCGTTTATGTTTTAGAAGTCTCCCTCGATGATGCATTCTCTGTAGCGAAGTGCTTTCACTGCGTAATTGAACAATAGATCCCAGCCTCGTTCTCCGTTTATGATGTCTATTGCAGCTTCTTCATCCAGAACATAAGAACCAAAGAATTGTTTTCGAAATTCCCTTAAAATTGGGCATATTGCAAGAAAGTGCAGAATATCTTCCCTTACTTTCATATTACAGATATTGCACAGAATTGGTAGATCTGGTCGATGCGGTATATAATTCAACTGAACCAACTCACCTCTCATTTTGAAAATAGTGCTTATTTTATCTGTCGTGAAGCAGTTTAGAAAATATGTTCTTTCTTCAAGTTGATATTTTAATTTGCTGTAGTACATCCTATATTGTGATGATTGGGCTTCATTAACATATTTCTCGTATATACTATTGCCAGTTTTTTTTAATAAGATATCAAACTGCCTTTTCAGAGAACCAGATTGCATATCTGGTGTTATGTTTAGGCTTACCCCACATTCTGACGCAAGACGCTCCCATTCTTGCACTAGATTTCCTCTTGTTCTTATGATGTGAGTAAGCAACTTTTTTGGTAGTCTTTCTTCCTCCAGCTCCATCACTCTTACAATGTAATTAAAATGCATTTTTAATGTGTTCAAAAACATTGGGGGTGTCCCCGTTTCTAAATGTAGCATATAGTTGGGGGTACTACTAGGCAATCTAAATATCCTCTTAAGGAAGTATCGCAGAAACTTCTCAACAGCCGCAAAAGAACAGTATCCCCATACTTGGGCTCCATATAAAAGAATGGAGGCTGCAGTTGATCGAAATACTTTTTGCTTGGCACTATGGCTTACTTTTTTATTCTTTATGCATTTCTCCCAAACTGAACAGATTGCGCGCTTAGCTTCAGCCAATTTGTTTTGGAGGTGTTTGTTCATGCTCAAGTTAGGGGTGATAAGAACTCCAAGATACTTGTATTCTCGTACAATTTCAATACCCTCTCCTTGAAAGGTCCACTTTTCACTTCGACAGTACCTCCCACCACCATTTCTAAGTATCATCATCTTTGATTTTGTTAGGTTCACAGATAAATTCCAAGTTCTGCAGTATTTATCAAGCCTGTTTATCATAAGCTGCATGCAGTCAACAGTTTCTGCGAGAAAGACAATATCATCTGCAAACATAAGAGCCGGGATACTTGTTTGGTATAACTGGATTCCACCTTTAACAGTATCTGTTACGTCGTTTGTATGTATGTATATGTATAATATAAACAGGAGGGTACTTAATATACAACCTTGCTTCACGCCTATTGTAGTCTCAAATCCTTCGGACAAGTGGTTTCCATCCCAAACGAAAGCTATGTTATTTGCGTACATTGCTCGTAAAACGTTTATTACTTTCGTAGAAATTCCACATCTATAGAGCTTATAGAAAAGTGCCTCTCGAGGAACAGAATCAAAAGCTGCTCGGAAATCTACAAAAAATGCGTAAAGTTTTTGTGGTTTCTCTTGTATTTTTCGGCTATGTTTGTGAGCATAAATATCTGGTCAATCGTCGAGTAGTTTTGTCTGAAACCCGCTTGAAGTTCATGGATGATTTTCTTCTCATTGACCCACTGCATAAGTCTTTTAAAAATCACTGCTCCAAAAAGCTTAGTTGAAGTATTTAAAAATGATATGCCTCTATAGTTTGATGGATCATTATAGTCCCCTTTCTTGTGCAATGGGAATAAAATCGATTTTAGAAAGCTTTCTGGTATATCTGCATTTTCAAAAATTCTGTTGAATTCCGCTACAAGTGCTAAAAGGAACTCGCGTGTACAGTTCTTATAAAACTCATATGAAATACGGTCGTCGCCTGGGGCTTTCTTATTTTTAGCATTCTCGATTGCATATTGTACCTCATCCAGAGTTATCGGTGCATCCAGGAATTCATCAGCAATCCAGGGTGCTGCATATTGAAATGGCTGGGAAACTTGAGTTGCGTTGAGCAGATTTGAGAAGTGATTCTTAAGTTGTTCCGCGTGCAAGCCTAAAGCAATAGTACTTCTTCCACCATTAATCAGCTTAACAGCTTTCCAGAACTCTGCTGAGCACCTTGCGCTGTTTAGCAGGGTAATATTTTGCTCGTTATACGCTAGCTTTTTCATATGACAAATGTTCTTGAAGTTTTTATTTGCTTCTGCGTATAAAGTTTTGAAGGTATTGGTGTTATTTGCTCTTACTAGCTTCAGAAACGCAAAAGATGCATCTCTAGCTCGCTTGCAATCAATATCAAACCACTTTTGTTTGCTGCTACCGTTGACATATTTTACTGGAGTACTTTGGGGTGTAGCTCTTTTTATTATTTCTGTCAGGCTTTCAATATTAAGCAACTCATTCGCGTTTGTCAGGGCTACGATCTCCTTGTTGAGGTTTGAGTGATACAAACTCCGAAAACTGTCTTTCCATAATAGTTTAGGTAAGAGACTTAACTGTGTTGTACTGTTATTATTCTGGTTTCCGTACAGGTAAAACGTAACTTCCAGCGGCATATGATCGGAGAACGTCTTCATTGCTACCTTAAATTTTTTTATATGAGAGCACAAATTCCCAGTCACAAAACAGTAGTCTATAACAGAGCATGCTGTCCCACGAAGAAATGTGTACTCCCCAAGAGAATCCCCGTCACAGCTTCCATTAAGGACTCGGCAGTCAAATGCATCCGCTAATTCCAGAATTGAAATTCCTTTGGTGTCGCATGTTTCATCCTTAGAGTTGCGGACTGAATATATCGCTGATGTACCCGAACCGCTTACAAAGTTGTTTTGTGACATGCCAATCCTTCCATTAAAGTCGCCGATAAGTACAAGATTTACTGATTCTAAACTAATCAATAGATCGTTAATTTTGTTGTAGTCTCGCGCCCAATGATTGCAATTTAAAAATATCGGTACGATATGACAGATGTTAAAGTCCGTTTTCAGCTCCAGTACGTATGATCCTTCTATGCATTTAAATTTTACCTTTACTCCATCTATCTGCTTACGAAATCCAAATAGTTCGCCACCACTTCCTCTTCCAAACAGGCTTGTTTTTACCGCAGGAATAAATTTTAATTCATAATTCATGAAAATGGACTTAAATCTAGCTTCTTCATTATCTAGTACCTCGGTTCCTAAACTGTGTTCCGCGGAACCCTGGGGTTCCGCGGAACCCTGGGGTTCCGCGAAAGAGTTTTCAGAGTTCCGCAAAATCATTTTTGCAAGTATGTAATTACAAATTTTTTGCGGAAAAAATGTTTAAAGTTTAATACGAAAACTAACATCAAGTGAGTACAAAATCAGTTTCTAATGAAAACCCATCCTACGACACTAAGCATTCTGGAAAACGAGTCTCTTATAGATATGAAGAGTTTTTCTTCATCAAAACGCGTATTTGATTCTCTATTATTGAACGAATTTAGGATTGTTATTAGGAGTGAATACCCTGAACGCCTGAATTTGCCAAACATATTATATTTGCTCCGTCCTTTTGTCACAAGTCACAACGTATCGCTGCAAAGCAGGCTTTTCAGCGTATACTTATACAAAGACTTAATACATATCGAGATTGGACGCTGCCCCAGATATGCGAATACATCTTTCGGAGATAGAAGTCAATTTTTAAAAATTTATATATAAAACGATAAAATGGTTTCCTTCTTCAAATTAACCTTGAAAAAAAAATTTTAAATAAAAAATAGATTTTTTTATTTTTTATGTAGTAAAACGCTATTCACACCACGCCGAAAACCGTGTTTTCGTAGACAATTCGTCGATGCATTCACACCGAAAACAAAATAGTTTTGGTTTGACGTTTCAATCAGCTATGAGACACTAGTTGTTAAACTTCAGGGCAAACTATTTTGGTTACAAATTTCGATCACATTATTTAAGAAATGAAATGAATTTAGTGCATTTAAAAATATTATGAGCCCATCAATTAATTGTGGAAAATGATTTCAAGTTGTGAGCTATGACATTTATCAGCTGTTCTGAATTTGCTGATTATTGCAAAAGGTTTGTTTGTTTCAACAACCCAACGATGGAAGTCGTTTTCGTGGAAAATTTACACCGCACGTAAATTCAACATTTCGGGAAAAATTTTAGAAATCCAATTTTGGGTCCCACTAAAACTTCAATATTTCAAATGACAGCTAGTATCAGAATTGATTATTGATCCTTGTTTTTCTGTGTAGAAATCTGAAGTGGTTGAGAACCTAAGGAATTTTTTTTTAGCTATATTAATTTAAACATAAATAGCGAGGTTTGTTCGATTGGACAAACATACAAATGCTGCTACGAAATTCAACATTTGGAAATATTGGAAAATATATGGCGAAATGCTGGACATTTGGCCTGAAATGTTGAATTTAGCCGAAACGATGAGTTTAGGTGCGGTTTAAATGTACTATTAAATGACTCGTGTTGAAAACTGAAATATGTATGGGAAAACTTCGACAAACCCGGTTTTCGGTTCGGTGTAAATAGGATATTAAGAGTTGGGGTTCCGAAATATATTTCGGAATTGTTTAGGGTTCCATAGCTTAAAATGTTTGAGAACCGCTGATCTAGTAAATGAGTTTCATATAGTAAGAAAATATCAAATTCTTTAATATAATTAAAAAAATCTGGAAATGACCATATAACCTTAGAAATTAATTTTTATTACAATCGTATGGAGCGTTTTCGAGATATGTCCAAATTTCAAAAGCACCGTTACTCGAATTTTTACCCAAAAACTGGGTATGTAGTCATAGTAACCTCAACCCTTTAAGCTTAGATATCAATTTTGGTTGAAATCGTTAGAGCCGTTTTCGAGCAAATCAAACTGGTACGAACATTTTGTATGGGAAGTACCATTAATATTGAGGTTACCTTGCAAAATAAAAAACGGCCCCGAGCCCTAAGCCCACAAACTCCAAATCCAAAGTTTGAACGGAATCCGGTCAGCAGTTTAGGCTTTAGGCCTGCGGGACAGACAGACAGCCAGACAGATAGACAGACCGGACAGAATTTTGCGACCCACTTTTTTGAGTTCGTCTATCATCGTAATGTCAGAATTGATTAACATCTCGAGTTCGAAATTTTGTACGAAAACAATATCTTTCTCTTACTACGAAATGAAGAAAGTTAAAAATGTGCATAAGTAAGTTAGTTAGCAAACGTCAGATAGCATACAAAAAATGGACATAACTTCTGAGTAACTAGTTGATAACTTTTAAGTAGTTGGCGCAACAGGTCGGAGAGACCCTAGGCCTACCTTCTCACAACCATTCGTTTTGTGTGAGTTTCTCATTTTTGGAACGAATGGAAGGGATCTACAATTTTATGCCGACTCCAAACGGCTAATTGAGAAGCTCTTTCAAGACATTTATACTCTCGGATGCTTGTCAGACGTTCGCGAGAGGTAGCGCAGTGGAAAAAAACCCTAAGTTGTAATTTGGATTTTTGCGGGATTCGAACCTGAGACCCCTAGCTTAGTAGTTCAACACACTAACCACTAAGCCACTGCGACTACTTTTACACAGCGTTTATTAATACGGGGGTTAGTTCATATTTCCTTCGCGCTTTTGCGAGTTATTTATTTTTATTAAGTGGAAGGTAGATGACAACTAGAGAAAGACTGAGGTCCTGTTGAAACTGAGGTCTGCTATAGATCGGTGATCCGGCGGAATACTTAAGCTACGATTACACATGCCACTTTTCATGTTAAATTATGACATGCCAACGTCATTATGACGTTAACATTTACATTATTCGTTTTTTGTTCTAAAATTGTCACTTCGTGTGATCGTCTGTCAAGCGGGCTGTCGTAGCGCACTCTCACGAAAAATATACGAGTGACCACCGAATGGCAGAATTTTTGTGACGTCAGCATGTGCAAATTTGCAACGAAAAATTACACGTGTAATCGTACACCACACTTGTAAATATTAATAGCAACTGCCACTACACACCATTTAGGTTGACATATTCAGCAACGAAATATTAACAGCTGCTGGACTACATTTAAGCTGACAGGCGCGAACAGTACCCACTGGTTATTGCTGGCGACTTCATCCTTAGAAATGGGGGACATATGCAAGTTTCATCCGAAATCCTTCTCGAGACCTGAACAGGTTGGTTGGTAGGAAAAATTGACCCGAGCTTTTCTTGAAGCATTCACATCACTTGATGGATGTTAATTTTAATCACCGGCTCGAGTTTTTGAAGTGATAAAAATAAGAAATAAACATAATCAAGAATCGACAATAAAACAGACTACCTTTTTCGGATCTCAGGGAAAAACAGCTCAAGCCAAGCCTCTAGCCAAAGTCCTCAGAACTGTCAACCATCAGATTTTCAAAATTGAAAAGCACAAGCCCTACCGAAGTTGACAAGGCTAATATGTTGCGCATACAATTTTCGCAGATAAGAATAAATCTAAAATGCTGTCAAAATGTTTAATGACACCATTCGGTAACGTCATCTATATGCCTTTTTTATTATGCCCAGATGATGTATATATAGATCTTGTGGGCATAATAAAAAACGATTGAAATTTCAAGAAATTTTACAGAGTTCGATTGGCCTCTCTTCCATTGAATTATAAATTAAGAACTGCCTTCCTGGTTGTTCAATTCCCCACAAGGCTCTGTTTTGTCTCCGACTATGTTTCTTATTTTCATAAACGACACCCTGGCTGCAAATTCTCATCCAATTTACTCGCTTCGCTAATGACAGCAGCCTCAGCTTCTTATGCTCATTTCTGGACTCCAAGAAATGCAAGTTTATTTCCTGAAAGGGGAAAGCAAAAATGTCTTCCCAAGTATACGGAAAATTGACTGTCAGAATTCAAACTATTCAGACAAACCATCACTTAAAAGGAGTCTGAGATGAATTAGTGGTGCTATAGTTCGAAGTAGCTATCATTCCTACCAAAGTGACTGTGTCCACGATTTTTTGTTAAAAAGTTATTCTCTCAAAAAAAAACTTAACTCCAACTTTTGTTCAGCTCATTAAAATAGGGTACAGCTATTAGAATAGTGTTTATGCTTCAAAATTGCCAAAAAAAGAAACCAACACCTTCATGAAAGGCACTTTCATCGAAAGACTTCCCAGGAGCATACGGATGGACGGACAGACAGACAGACTGACTATCATACTCACTTACAGGCAGACAGACAGACAGACCGAAATATAGCCAGAATTTTGTGACCCACTCTTTTGAGTTCCTCCATCATCGTAATGTCAGAATTGTTTAACATCTTGAGTTTGAAATTTTGTACAAATACAATCCTTTCTCTCATCTAATCGAGAAAGTTAAAAACGTGTTGTGTTTCTGAATTTTGGCGAAATATCAAATTTTGTACCAAATTTTGAACTCAAAAATTCAGAAAAACCTCTGGGGCATAGGCAGATGCTTCAGATGCTTCTTTTTCTGGCAATTAAGCCTCAAACCTCTCGCGGTTAAAATGTCTTCTCCTTGCAGTTGTTCTAGAAGTTCCTCTGTAAAAATGTCTCTGTAGTTTCGTCGTTTTTAATGTGGTCTAGTAAACAACTGCCTCTATTCTCCCCCTTCAATTATGGTCTAATAAAAACCATGAGCAAAACTCAAGTACCCTCTGATTAAGTGCGGAATTATGTCCCACTGTAACGGCCCCCTATAACCAAAATCACGTCGTTTAAACTCTATTTTCTTTAAAAATTTTGAGCCCAAATTCATGGCCCTTGAAACTAAAGAACAAACACAGCAAACTTTTCTTTATTTGCTAATCCTGTTCCATTTTTATTGTCGGCCAAACCACCACTCCCCGATACACGCCATGTGATGATGATTTCTTCAGGGGAAACGACAACTGTAAGTGATTGTACAACATCGAAGATATCAGACATAAGGGTCATTTAATTCAGCAAATAGGGGATAGAAACAGACACACACAGTAATCCGCCGGCCAAAACAGAGGCAATCAGCAAAAAGGATAAAGCAATTCCAACGCTCTGCTTCGATCATCAATAATTGTTTACAGAAAATTTGTCGAAATTGTTTTGCTGGCGTCTTGTCCTTGGAATTATGTGCGCGTTTTGTCTCGAACGCACCGGAAGGGCCCACCCTTCCACAGGGTATCGATTCGAGTCGACCCATCGTCACAGGTCACATATGTCAAATGACTTGTGTTAACGGTATCATACATTTGTCTTTCTGACTAATTGAAAGCAGGAGATTGATACTAATAGTCAAGCCTGTGTCCTGTGCGGATAGGTGTATCTCTTTGTAAGTCGCTCGGCGTAAAGGGCGTTGTTTCGATGACTGTGCAGCGATAATGTCTATGGCTCGGTTTAATAGCAAATTATCCTGTCCCCCCAACTCGGGTTTTGGGATTTTCTTTCGAGGGTGGTGGCTTTGGAAATCAATTTCTGACTGATGACCGTATTAAGTTGTCAGAGTTTATTTCGAATTAAGTTTGAACGTATTTATACAGAGGCGAATGTGTTGGTAGTGTGACACATTTTTGTCGCAGTTTGACACTAAAATTGGTGTGCATGCGATGTGTCAAATCGAAACGAAAGAGCGGTAATTTTTGATCGTTTTCGAGCGAGGTGAACGGATTGAGAAATTTGACTTAAGGTGGCAGGTTTTCGATCGTTTAAAGTCAGTTAGACGTCAGTTGGACGTCCGCCAATGAGGGTGATGTGTGAAGGAACCTTGCTTTTCAATAGGCACAGAGACGAAGTGAGTCGAAAAACTGATTTGGTGGGGAACGTTCAGCCATACGTTTGATGTAGGACGGATATTAAGTATCGACATTGAAACGAGTGGCTCTATATACGTTGTACGCTGTATGCTGTGTCCTCAAATTATCTCTTAAATAAATAAATAGTTGCCGGAACAGGCCCATAAGGACCCTATGCCTGGCTTCTCACAACCATTCGTTTTGTGTGAGTTTTCAATGAGCTCTTGTTTTTTTTTAATTTATTGCTTTGAATAAGATGACGGACTCGAGCTTGTAATCGGTCTTGCGTAGTCTGGTTGGGTGCGGATTTTGAAAAATAAAAATCGACTTGGGTTATTGGTGTTAATTATATGAAGAAAAAAAAATAAAACTTTAATCTTCACGTTCGTAGAACGCCATAGTTTAACTTCGTACAAAATTCGATTGGGAGAGATGAGGTTTTCTTTTGTGGCATCATAGGTGTTCGCTCTTCTGTTTTTTTGGCGTGTGTTCCTTATTTTTTTTTTTTTTTAACCTTTTCGGTGACTTAAAGCCGCATTTTTGGCTCATTTCCTTACCACCATTTTGTCGTCATTTTTGATCAGCTTTTTTGTCGTTTTTAATGTATTTTTCCTCTAATTTTGTCCTGTTCTTAACTGTTATCTTTCGGATATATTTCCGCGTTTATTGACCAGTTTTTGAATTTGTTCTAATGTCCTTTTTTTACTCTGAAAGACAACAGACAATTTGAATCAACAGTCCGTCAGGCGCAATGGCTTAGTGGTTACTGTGTGACTACTAAGCAAGGGATCTCAGGTTCGAATCCCACAAAAACCCTATGAAAACGTTGCTAAAGTAAACGTTTTCCACTCCTACGAAGGTAATAAATACTTTATGAAACAAAATGGATTCTGAAACATGTGAAAATGACAAACCCATTCCCCTGTCACAGCTATAGAACTTTCCAAAACAATAAAAAAAAAAAAAGGCATCCATAAGGAAACGGACCCAGGATTTAACTTTTGATAGTTTTCGAAGTAATTAGGAGAGAAAATCATCTGTTTCGTTGTATAAATCTAGGTACAGGTACAAAATTTCGACAGAGTACTAAACGAAGATCTAGTTCCATAAATTAAAACTACGAACAAAAAATATTCGAGACTTATAGAGGCTCTATATTAGATACAGCGAGAAAGTGAGAAAGGTGTACCTCAAGGTAGTGTACTAGGTCCACTATTGCAGCTGCTACTATATATGGAATAGAAGTACCTCAAGGTAGAGTACTAAGTCCATTATTGCAGCTACTACTATAAATGAGAAAGGTGAACTTCAAGGTAGTACACTAGGTCCATTACTGCTACTACTATAAATTAAATAGGGGTACCTCAAGGTAGAGTACTAGGTCCATTATTGTAGCTTCTACTATAAATGAAATACGAGTACCTCAACGTATCCACCGCACAATTTACAGTACAGAGATATGATATAGCGGAGTACATTTATATCTTTCAGCTGAAAATTTTTACATCTATTAAATACATATTGCTTAATTAAGTTTTATTTATTTTGAAGGAAAAAAAAACGAAAAAAAACCTGCATTTGACCAAAAAAAACATATACATTGTAGATATATAAATAGGTATAATTAAATAAAAAGGTAAAATAAAATAAGTAACACACAAAAACATAATAAATAAATAAGTAAGTAAATAAATGACAAATAATTAAATAAATAAATAAACAAAAAAAAGCAAATATATAAATGAATAAACAAGAAATAAATAAATAAATATAGAAATATAGGTATCAATAAATACCATTAATGCAGGTACTACTATAAATGAAATAGGGGTGCCTCAAGGTAGAGTGCTAGGTTGGTTTAATGCAGCTAATATTTTCAAATGGCCTTCCAAAGAGTCAGTACATACTCGTAACTATAGCCGCTCTGATAGTAGAAGTAGCGACCAAAATGCTTTAAAATGCTGCAAACAATATAAATGAGTTATAAAACCTGTATAGACGTAGGAACTTTAGTTTTGGGCATGTCCGAAATTCAAAACTTTCCAAAACTTTCTACAAAAGGGTAGAAACCTAATGCACCTTATATAGGGGCTTTCATTAGGTAAATAAAAATGTTGTCTTTGAATAAATTATTTTGTATGTCAATGCCAAAGCGTCAGTCAATATTTACTTATTTATCATGCTGAAGTTCACGAGCGAGTAAGGTTTGTAAATAGTTGACGATAAATAGTTTTGGTCGTAATAATCGTCGCCCCAGACAGAATGTGCGTGCTCACACATTGGGAATCTCTTAGTCTAGCCTAGCTCTAGAGTGTGGCCGATTTTGACACATGATCTTGGCTTAAGCTCAAAATTACTCAAAAAAAAGATCAAAATTACTCAAAACCTTTTGATCATTCGAAGGTCAAAAACTAAGGAATTCCATTGTAAATTGATAAAGTCTCGATCGATATATGTAATGTGAAAAATTAGCCCTGACCAATAAAGACAGACGATTTATGTTAGTCAGTCTTCGTGAGGTTTTTTTTTTTTTTTTTGAGTCTGATTGAAGTCCGTCGTTACTGCAGAAAACTTTAGTGCGTAAACGCTTATTGAATGTCTTTCGACTATGTTTCCTTCCACGATCTATAAACAGAAAGGTATCAAATTTGTTCAAACTTTACTTGCCGCATTTTTGTAGCTTTTTAGTATGCTCCTTTCCTTATGCGTTTTTGATAAATTTGACCTTGCATTCTTGACGCATTTTGTTCGGTTTTTAGTGTGTACTTGACAGTCTTTTTGTTGCGTTTTTTACAGACCATTTGTAAATGCAAAAGTTTTTAAAACTTGATATGTTCTTTTCCTTTTGGTCTAAACGTGTCTTTCTAGACCTTACCTAACCTATGTGCTTTCGCCGTTTTTTGACTAGGTTTTGTATGTGATTTTCGACGTGTTTTTCTGATGGCGGTTGACGGTTTTAAAAACTATCACACGCTTTTTCAAGTGTTTTTTTTTTTTCTGCTAACATTTAGTGGCGTTTTTGGGAGCCCTTTCTCTTGCGTTTTAGAATTTATTGTCGCGACTTTAATGCATATTCGATTCCAATATTTTGGGGGCATAGTTTTTATCGGTTTCTTATCTCGTTTTCAGGCTGTTTTTTCGCTTGTCTTTATCTTATTTTTTTTTCGACACATTTTTCAGCGATTTTTCTCGCTTTCTTGGTGAGTTCTTCTGACCTTCTTTTAAACACATTTATCTACGCATTCTAAAAAAAATAAACATTTTTTAAAGTTCTCCCGTTCTCCACATTTTAATTTATTTTTCGTCGCTTTTTCGACAAATTTTGTGGCTGGCTTTTTGCTGCAATTTAAGCGGTCTACTTATGAATTTTCGACACATTTATCCCAAATTGTTTGACGCGTCTTCTAGCTTTGTTTAAGGGTTTTTAAGACTTGCTTTCGGTTGCATTACTTAAAGGATTTTGGGATGCGATTCTTTTCGCGTTTTCTGAATTTATTTTTTTATTAGCATTTTCAACACTTTTTTTTTAAGCTTCCTTGATGCGATTTTTTTTTTGTCTTGGTTTTGGATACGGTTTTTGACACGTTTTTGGTATTTTTACATCGGTCTTCGCGTAGTTTGGCCCGCATTTTCCAGCATTTTGCGGCGTTTTCTACAACCTTTAGTGTTGCTGGTTTCATTTCATTTTTGACCTGCTTTTGTACATATTTTTTTTAAAGCGGTTTTGTATTTTTGACGTTCTTTTTTATAGACAGTTTTTCGTCGCGCTTTTGAAGGCAATTTCCTTCGAATTCTTGCAAGTGTATTTTTGTTTTATTGTTTCGCTTCTTTCTCGTTTTTTTTTTTCGTAGTTTTTGACGCATTGATTTTGGTTGAATTTTGGGTTTAATAAACTCGAAGTTCAAGGCGTTACGTTTTTTAATGTTGCGTTGCAAACACATTTCTGAAGTACTTTTGTAGCAATTTTGTCGATGCGGTTTTGTATTCATACATTTTGAACCTTTTTTAAACCACCTTTTTTGGGTCTTTATCGTGAAACCTATTTTTAAATAGTTTTTTGCACGGGTTGTTTTCTTCTTGACTCTTTCAATTTTACTGAATTTTCAGTGAAGGATCTCTAATCTTCACATCACCGCTCCTTCTTTCCTCACAAATAAGCCAAGTATAACTGCTGCCACACCTTTCCTCAAAACCATTCCAAACAAACGACGGTCAAAACACTACAAAAAGAAAGAAAAAAGAAAAAAAAAAGAAAAGAAAACTCTTCAAGACAAACAGCCCCCATAAGATTTAAACGGTTTCCGCCTCCACTTGTGCAAATTAACACCATTGGGCGCCCTCTTTTTATCTACCCGCTGCCAATGATTTACAAGCCTTACCTACGGCTAATTACACCCAACACTCGTTGCGCTTCTTAGTCCGTCTTTATCTACGCCAAAGTCCAAGTGTAATCTCGGATTTAAATTCCCTAATAAATTGATAATCTCAAGCAATTTACACGCAGACCTCCGACTCTGACGTCGACTAATTCGCGCCGATTCAATTGTCAGATAGCAACCAACTTCAAGTCGAAACTAATTAATAATGACTTGTGTTGCAGCAATCGTTGTTTAGTTTGGTTTTAACCCTTTTCCGGTTCACGAAACATCCTTTGCCGCACGTACTTTAATGGCAAAAATGACTATCTGTCAGTTAATGGGTTTAAACCCCCCACCCCCAAGCCTCTGCCTTTGCCTTTGACAGGCGCTGAATTTATAGATCTCTGCACATAGTGTGTCCCCGTTTCACGTGTAGCTCTACTTCTTTTATACGGCCAAAGTGCGTGACAACTTTAAAAATTACCGAAAAAGAACTTGGGAACAGAAAACAAACATTTATTGCTCGCGTCACCGCAAAATTTCGACAACTCTTTCGTATACATGCCATAAACAACAAGCGAGTCCTGGCTGGCACTCCCTCTGTGTTCATTAGAAGGGCCTTCTACTTCTGCCAGAGTCTTGGGCTCTTGGTTGCCGTTAAATAAAACCGCGCTCTTGACATACAGCCAATTAATTTCATAATTTTATTGCCTTATAAAACTTGCGAGTCGAAGAGAGTGGTAGTTGTTCTTGTTATATGTGTGCTGTGCTGTGCTCTCGCCCGCTTATAGTCACTGAGTCGAGTTGAGATAGACACTCACGCAACTGGCAGTTCGCCACCCGTGAAACCAACCAGGTGAGTGCGAGCACCGCCAGCAGTAGCCGCGGCAGGGTGGCCGACAGGAGTGAAAGGGTTAAAAGGTGACGATAGCATGATGAGGGGTGGGGGTATCGGTACGGTATACCAACGTGGTCTAATAAAAATCAACATTTGGCTGCGTTCCGAGAGACATTAATCTATGGAGCCATAGAAAGGGTTGATGACAACGACGCGACGCTGCTACGAGTGTCTATGAGTGTGTTTGTGCGCGGTCGAATTTAAATGGATGATTTTTCATTGAGTGCACTTTGGGCGATGATTTGTGGGCTTTTCAAGGTGGGATGGTGGCGGTGTGGAGATGCAGAGTGGGAGCGAGTCATGCTCGATTAGCGCGCCGCGGCTCATACATTCGGTTTTTATTATTTGTTAACCAGCCGGAAATGGGAGTATAAATCAGGCAGTGATCTGTGACGCTGCGCCGTTGAAACGGAAGGAGAGCTGATTATTGTCGTCAAATTTGAAGAAACCTACAGTCGGAATTCGAAGTCAATTTCTGTAGGCAAAGACATGACGGTTGAAGTGATGGTAGTCGGAGTAGCTGGTAGCATGGCCGTGTGGTTTTTGAAAATGGGATATTTTAAGGAGGGCTTCTTTCTTAGTGGCGAAAATCGATCAGGTGAGGCAATCCTTTTCGGACGGTAAATTAGTTGGGGCTTGGGGGGTCTAAACTTACAGATGACGTAATTTAGTCAACATTTATGAAAATTTGGTACAGCGAAGGCAGGTTAGTCGAAAAATGTCCAAATGACAACTGGAGAACGTTTAACAGAACCGTGTCTTCTATAGTCAGCCCCCATTTCTCTAGTAAATGTACAGGGGATTGACTACTGGAGAACAAAATAAATTGATCGAAATTTTGGTGCGAATCAAGACAGATTGAAGTTTCTATTCATTTTGCATACTCAGTTAGGTATGTAAAAAAAAAAAAAATTAATTGTTTTACAAAAAAATAATTCCAGGAAAAAAAAAAGGAAAGTGTGAAAGATTTGGAAAAAAACAAATAAAAAATGCGTAAGCATACTTATATTAAAATTACAGAGAATAAAAAAGTCTAGGTAAGTTTGTTCTTCAATCGCGTATAGTCGTCCACTTCTCTTATACACCGAGAGAAAAATAGAGTGATAGTAAGCAAAAACACGCTTAAATTAATCAATTTTCGAGTCATATTCATCGCTATCCGATCTGTGCTTAAATCAAGTACGGCGATTTGAAACTGGTAACACGGCATTCTTACTTGTGGAATTCGCATGTTTAATTTAAGAACTTTTCAAGTAATGATACGTCCTTAAATTGATACCGATATTTTCTTATTCTTAAAGCGCAGGATTATTGAATTAAGAACGATTAGTACTTAATATAAGTATAATCATTATTGTTTTAATATACTAGTCATTTTTAATGTGATAATGATTTTGATTATTACGAGACTGCCTGCTATTGATTTTGGAACGTTCTTTCTTAATTTAAGTGAAAACAATCCATGTTAGATTGATTTGACGTTCTCAAGGTAGTAATTATATTTCTTGTCTCTATTACAAAGCATTATTGATTTAAGAAGCACGTTCTTAATACAAACCTTTCATAAACGGGCCTGCTATGTAAATTAAAAAAAAAACTACATTCATTTTATAAACAATTTTATTTTTTATTAACAAAATTTTAAAAAGAAAACATTTCATATTAATTAGGTAGGTATATCGAATAAATGTTTTTTCTTACCAAACAAAAACAAGAAGCGATGCTTGATGCACATTGGCTGGTAGAACTCTCCTTCCCTTTGGCTTCCGTATTTAGCCAGGCACTCACCTTTGAGCTCGCTGATATAGTGTCGTCGTCAATATTGTGCTTAAAAGGAAAAACATGGAAAAATTATTTTTTTATTCAAGAAAAAGAAAATATATCTAGATACTTACCACTTTGTTCTTCCATATAAACAGTTTTTGCCGAAATTCAGCCCTCAATCCTACATGTGGAATCACCAACAGGTCGTCTTTAGAAAGATATGGAAGACTTCTAAATGTAATATTGCCAGCTAAATTTAAAAAAATAAAAATATTTTTGATTTGCAAATTAGAGCTGCAGGTCAATTATAAAGGTACTTACCTAATAAATATTTGTAGATATCTTCAATATCTAACTCCTTTAACAGATTTAAAAGTCTTTCATTATCTACTTCGTTATTATTATTATTTTCACAATTCTCAAGTACATAATTATATAAAATCACTAGACTGACCAAAATTATTGTTATCCATTGGACTGGTACGAACACAACACGACGCGACACGAAAACAAAGACAGAATGCGCTGGAAAGATCGAAGATCGAATGCAATTAAAATTGAACTATCAACACGTTCCACCCTTAAATGCTAAAATTGCATACTTGATTTAATTCAGCACATTCTTAGTTTACTTTTAAACGGAGTAAATTTGATAACACAAAATATTACTTTTACTCCCAACATTTATAACATAATAACGTAGCTGTAATAGTGAGAAGAAATAGAGTAAATAAATCATATTCACTCTGCATCTGCTCATAAGAAAATACGTATAAGGATGGATTATAACTGTAATTTAGGAACAAGAAATAATTGACTCATTCTGATTCCAACTTTCTTAATGTGAGTATGTACGTACTTAAGAATATTTTTTTTACTCTGTGCATTCTTAGATTGAGAATGTACGAACTGTAATCGCTTACAAAACAGAGTAAAAACCAAAGAGAGTAAGAGTAATATTTACTCTGAAAACCCTTAATTCAAGTATGACGAAAAGTTGATCCACTTTTAACACTTTATTTCTTATTTTGAACCTAAATGTTTTTAGAGTTAGAATCACTGCGTTAATTTAACTTCGCATGTTTTTAGATTAAAATTTTTTTGAGAAAAATCTGTTTGAATTGTAAGAATTTTGATTAAAATGTGTGCTTTCTAAATATAATCTTAAAAGTACTTAAATTCGGGTCGTGGATTTTCCCTCAGTGTAAAGCACGGTAGGGAATTCAAAAGGCGGATGAAAAGAAATTGACGTTCGGATGTAAAGGAGACATGGCGCGGTTGAAGTAGCATCCGCGACTTTGCAGTAGAAAACATTTCATGAAGATATTGCGTTTGATGGCTTAGGAGGATGTTTGAGAGAAAAGTTGGGGCACCATACTTAAGGAAATTTTCAAAGGTCATGTTGAGTAGACATTTAGAAAATTTTTATACATGGTCGAGCCTTCGTTTGCTTACTGGGTCACAATAGGAGTATATTTCGCAACAAAGATTAGGGTAGGTATGACCAGCGTTTTCGCCAGTAACGTCCGCACTCTTATGGGGGTAAAGGATTATGTTGCCCAGAGAGTTCAAAGAATGCCATATGTTCTACCCACTAGTGTATTTATGTGGTTGTTCCAGGTTAATGCGCGGTTAAACACTATGCCGAGATTTTTGGCGGTTTCAACATAAGTTACTGGGGGATTATGGAGGATTACAGGAGGAAAGTAGGTACGAAAAGTCAACTTTTTTCTTTGGTATCACGAGAGACTTGAATTTGAGAGGGTTTAATAGAAGACCATTTTGCTGGGACCAACAAGCGATGTCTTCGAGGTATTTGTTAACACAGCTTACCGTGTTCAATAAGACCGAGTGGGCAACTGAAATACAGTTGCACATCATCTGCATACATGTGTATTGAGGAGTGGTTAGCTATAGACAGTTGTTTGCTAACATAGAGCGAGAACAGAAGTGGGCCCAGGATTGAGCCTTGTGGAACCCCGCGTGACGTTGGAAGAACATTTGACATCATTATTTAATGAGTGGGGAAGTGAGGAGTAAAATCATTATTTAGCTGAACTGCTTGTGAACGGCCTATTATGAAGGAGAAAAGAAGCTTCACCGCACAAGAGGAGAAATTGAAGTGTTGAAGAAGTTTTCTAAATAGAACGGAGTGGTCGACCATATCGAATGCCTTAGAGAAGTATAAGAGCATTAGAAAAGTAATGCAGGGCTTGTCGCTTATCGTCGGTGACTTTTAATAAAGTGGTAATACAACTTTGTCCCTTTCGAAAACCAGGTTAATAAATGTTAATAAATTTGAAGAACATAAATAAAACGTCATTTAATTTTCGGGATTCTTTCGAAGACTTTGGATGGGAAAAGTAGGATTACAATGGGTCGATTCGTCTCCCCGTGAGTTTTTTGCGACAGATAATATCTTAATCTTAGCTACTTTCCACTGAACCGGATATACACCTGTTGTTAAAATGTTATTGAAAATATGGGTTATATAGGTATAGGATTGGTAATATTAATTTAAGAAATATTGCACATCATAAAGTCCAACAGCATTTGATTTTATGGAAAGTAAACTTGCTACCATTTCGGTTCTGTCCACTATCTATCACTGATCTAAATGCAGATTTTGAATCCGGAGTAGAAGTAAGTGTCTCTGTGCGGTAAGTGATGACTGTTGGAATTGCGGGTAAGGAAACAAATTTGTTATTGAGTACATTGCAGTCCACGCCATCAGTACAACTGTTTCGACTTTCTACAACGCCTTTGTGTCGAAGATTTTTCAAGAGTTTTCGTTCTCTCAGCGATGGAATTAATCAATTAGCATATATTTGGCGCTTTGCAATGCGTATTGCCCTTACGACTTGGTTTCGAAATGATCGAAATATGCAAAGATGTTCGTGTCGTGCTCACATATGAGCGAACCAATCTCATGCGAGAATTATGGTTTTGTGAGGAGTGTGCAGTTTCTTGTTAACAATGGAACGTGCCTTTCAAAAGGCTTTAAAATGCATTAAATAAGGAAGTTGACTTGCTCATGGGATGAGTGCAATTAATAAATTGTATCCCAGCTTATGCTTCTTCTAATAGAACGTTGTCAATAAGTCTAAAATTTCTGTATTGAGTATTGGACATCTTGAACTACTTGAGTTACTTTATAGTCAAAGGTCATAAATATAAGATCATGTTTGAAAAGGCAGCATTACCTTATTCAAATAACGTTGGGAGATGGTTTGAGAAGTGTGTTGCATTGATGGTAGTAACAGCAAATTAAATGCACTCATCCCATCAGGTAATGCTTGATCTACTAAAATATTACAGTTGAAATCGCCACATAATACTATGAGAATAGTTAAAGAGATTTCCTCTTTAGTGATATGAAAGGTGAAATATCAATGTCATACCATAAAAGCTTATCTTCCTCACCTACGATCTTAACAAAGCAGTGGCGTGGCGTCCATATAACCCGATTCCTACCGACTTCCCTTTTTAAATTTGCACCAGTCAACGCTATCTACCAAAAACCAAATATACATGAAACCCTACCAAATGAATTTTATATTCACAAATGCTTATAAGCCATCAAATAATATTGTGTTTTGTGTATATCCATTTTCATCGCTCATCGTCATCATCACGACAAAGCGAAGCGCGAAGGTAACCCCAAATATGTCGGGTTATTAAAGCTCTCACTGGATAGTTGATTTTGAGAGAACATTTACTTGCTGGACCTACACCATAAGCTTGCACTTAATGACTTTCTTGACATAAACCGCAACACAAACTTTTTTATTGAAACGAAAGATTTTATATCCCCGTATTTTCGGTTTACGAATTAGCTGCGAAGGAATTAACTTCAAACAAATTACGCCTCAAATCTTTCAAAGTTTGAAGTTTTTTTTCCTTTTGATAGTCCTGCTTAAGGTCACAGATTCTTTGGTTTTAACAAGAACTTTTCGAAGATTTAATTCAAGTTCCGGAAAGTCTACAGTCGGAATTTCTGAATACTTCATATGAGGAGGAGCTTTTTCCCAATGCACACTACGTTCGAAAATGATGAGCACACTTTGTCACACTATGTCATAGGACAATTTACCATAACCAACTACCACAAAGACGACCTCCAATCAGGGTGACCGTTGTGCGATTTAAGTTGCAATTTGGTACTTTTTGTGAGATCCCGCCACAATTTTTAGCTATTTGGGCCATTTTTGCAATTGAATTGATTGCATTGTTCAAATAAAAACCGTTAAAATGTAACGCGCTTGCCTATCCCAACACTATTATCGTATTTAGTGAGCTGTCAAATATCGTTCAAAAATACTGAATGTGCCGAATAGCTTCAGAGATGGCACTTTTTTCTCATTGGACCTTTTACTTGTGACGTTTTAGAACTACAGCGGTCACGCTGCCTCCAATCATAGCATCAGAAGCCCAACTTAATTACCCTTCAACAGTCGCCGAGTGCGGCACACCTTCCGCACGAAGACATCGACGCACATTCAAATTCATTTCGGTTTGCCCCGATTGGGGCATAAATCTTTTCGCAGAGAATTGAATTCTCCGCGCTGAGAATTCGCAGACGGTGTTAGGTGTCAGTTTGATAAGTGGCTCCGTTGTTCGAAATCAAATAACAATCCGAACGGTCAGCAATTTCGATTTCGCGCACAAAACACCGCGCACGCATCTCCGCGACGAACAACAATTGGACAGCCGACATTCGCGTAATTGATTTTGCTGACACTTTGCCAAACTTTACGACGATTTCCTAAACGCAGCCGCATTTGCTCGGCCCAAATCCGCACGGCCACTTACGGAACCATGTGATAATAGCCACTGTCACGACCAAGACAACGACGGGACGACGACAACGAATCACCGAAGACAAATAAGGAGGGGTCCAAGGACGTGGCTGCTGCAGCAGTAGTAGATATCCGCCATGCGGGCGGAGGGCAATAAAAAGGGACCAAGTGGATGTCCATTTCCCATGTTGGCGCGGACAGATTCGTGAAATCATCTCATTATGTGTGATCTGGCCTGAGAGAGAGAGAAAGGGTCGTGTGTTGCTGTTCGCTGCGGATACGCATTCCGATGCCTGGAACCTGGAACCGCATCGCTGCGCGGAATGCAACTGGTTTGGTTAACCTCGTGTAAATTTGTGAAATCGCTGAGGTTTGTAGTTGTCGTTTTTCGGGCGGCGGCAGTGGCTACCGTGGAGTAGTAGCCGCATGTCCTTATCGGCGATTAATGTTTGGGGCTTGGCAAGCGGTTTCTCTTCTTTCGTTGTTGCTCTCTTTGCTGCGGTATTTCTATGGTGGTAGATGGGGTCGCGTCTGAGACAAAAGTTCGCGCATCCAAATGTTTAGACAATTATCTCGGCCTGTGCGTGGCGGCTTTGATTCGTTGCGGAGCGAAACAAAGCCACCGCCGACGAGCTCTCGGGTGTTGAGTGGAATTTTAAATGGCAACATTTATTCACGGGGTTGTTTGTTTGTTTGTTTGTAAAGCTGTGACTGTGAGCCTGGCTCAGGATCTGGACTGAGGAATGCCATTTGAATGGAGGCACATAACATAGTTTTGCATTCGGTCGACGTGTACCGTGATAGATGAGCTGTTGGCGGTGAACTCGAGCCTTGAGAAGGGTCTCTGTTGGGTTGGTGGGATATTCGTAAAATTGGTTCAGCGGAATACTCTCGAAGGATATCTGCAACTGTGGGATGGGAGCTCGTCTAGAAAAAGAGTTATTTGGTCGGTAAAGAGTTGGCTGACTCTTAATGGAGATGGACGTATTGCAGTATGTACCGTAGTTTGTTTTTATTTTCCACTCAAAAGCGACTTGCTTTCGTTGAGGAAAGTGGCGATTCGGCCCCAGTTTTCCGAATACCAATTGTAGCCATCTCATTGACGGATTCTCAAAAAGGCGGGTGGCCGTGGCGCAGTGATAGAGTGTTCGCTTGTTGAGTGGGAGGTTACGTGTTCAAATCCGAACCAGTACCACGAAACATTTTTCACAAATAAAAACGAATAAGTTTAAGTGAATTATAAGCGAACACAAATATCAACAATTCTCCCCTAGCTTACTAGGACGCCACTCGTGGAGAATATCCACTGCGCCACAAACTCTTTCCTATCCCTCTTTCTCTTCCTAAAAACTTGAATGCCGCGCTGTGCCCCGCATTATAAGGGTATTCATAACCCCTTGAGCGCGAGTAAAATTATAAAAAAAAAAAAAAAAAAACCTAAAATAAAAATCGACTCACAATGGCTTTTGGATGAACTCAGACAACATTTTTATAATCATCCTAAAGCTAAGATTACACGTGTGATTTTTCGTGGCAAATTTTGACATGCCGACATCATTATGACTTAAACAGTTGTCCTATAAGTGTCACTACGTGTGATCGCGCCTGTCAAGCTTCTGGTCACGCTGGCTGTCGCAGCGTACTCTCACGAGAGACACACGAGAAACAATAGAACGAGCGAATTTTTGTAACGTCAGAATGTCAATAATTGCCACGACAAATGACACGTGTAATCTTAGCTTAAGAATGTTGTATGGTGGGCGAAAGCCTCCCAGAAAACTGTGAGGAAGCACCTGGATAGGCTCCAACGCTTAGCATGTATAGGAGTTACAGGTGCAATAAGGACAACACAAACATTCGCATTGGAAGTGATCCTGGGGATCTTACCGCTAGACTTATTTATTAAGAAAACAGCGGCCCTAGCGGCACTTCGTTTGCATCGAGATGCGAAATGGCACAATCGTGGTACCATCAAAAGGAAGATTCTGGCACTTGTCAAAAACGAGATTAGGGAGCTGAACATGCCTATGGATGGGATAACAAGGGTGCGTATTATGGAAAGGAATCACAAAACTCGTATTGAGAACGGATTACTTCCAGAAAAAAGGAGTGGTGAAATAGTGATTTTCACAGATGGATCCATGATGGATGACGGAGCGGGTGCCGGTATCTATTCAGCAGAGCTGGAACTAGCCCGTCACGTTAGCCTCGCGAATTACACTTCTGTATACCAGGCTGACATGATTACATTGCTGCATGCGTTGGACTACTTGCTTGAGAGTCAGGTGGAGGGAAGAAACATCCTTATAGCACTGGACAATCAGGCGGTGATCAGATGCATGGGACAAACAAACATCACAACATCATTGGCATTGGAATGTGTACTTAAGCTCAATAAGTGTTCATCTAAAAATGAAGTAACACTGACTTGGGTATGAGGACACATAGGGATCGAAGGCAACGAAAAGGCGGACTCCCTTGCAAAACAAGGGTCAACTGAAAAGTTGCTGGGACCAGAACCATTCTCTTTAATTGGCAAAGGAATGGTAGAACAGCTGATTCACAAATGGATCACGGCAGAACACCTGAGAAGGTGGTCAACCGTGGAACAATGTAGACAGGCTAAAATGGCAATTAAGTGGCCGACTTGCTCCACTCAAAGAAGGGTTCTAAGCATGAGTCGAAGAACATTGAAATGGGTGGTGGCTTTGTTAACAGGACATGGTAATTTCGGGTATCACTTAAGGAAGATGGGCCTTAGAGAGGATGATAGCTTTAAACTATGCCTGGAGGAACCTGAGACAGCAGCAAGTATACTGTGTCAATGTCCGGCGTTGGGTGGCAAAAGAATGAGGATCTTGAGACATCATTGGGTCGAGACCCAGTCGATGAAACAGATCTCCCATAAACAGATGCTAGCGTTAACACTAGGAATTGAGCTCGGGGAAAAACTCTGGAGAAATCCAGAAAGTCTCTCTGGGTAAGATTTTTAGTGGTAGAGAGACGAAAAAAGACCCGACAATGGTGGTCTGATTCGAGTATCTCTCGAATGTTGCACACGAGTGCCAGAATTTAGGCCGATCTTTCCAAATCATCCCTGATCTCTCATTCTACAGGATTGTCTACCTAGTGCAACGTGCCCTATTTTAGGATGTACCTAGCAACTATTTGCTCAAAAGAGAAACCTCTTAACCAAAAATGTGGAAACGTTTTAAAATTGACACAAAATTGTTAGGAAATGTCTATGAGAACTTTTAAATACTATTCCAAATCGTTTGCAAAAGTGTGTTGGTCAGAAAAAAATTTTAATGGTCCAGTAGACTTTTGGCTGGATCTTAATTTTAAAAACTGAGCATATATATGTATAATTTTCTCAAAAAAAAACATCTTAAAATTTTGTACGAAATTGTTCGAATTATAAGACCAGCCTAAAAAATTGCAATTCTGCAGCGAGTTTTTGTAAAAATTTATTGGGATGCAGAGAAGTCAGAATTGGATGTGGTTAGGTGTAAATTATTCGAGTTTTCAGTGACAAATCGTGTCAGAATTTTAAAACTAAAACAGAAGTATAAAATTGTTATAATTCTGAAATAATTGTCGGAATAGTAATGGACAAAGTGTGATACATAGTGGCTAAGTGTTTATGGAACTTTGGCAGAATTTTGACTTCAAATTGTCCGAATTTTCTGAAAAGCTCCTGTGGTCTTGTACGAAATTTTTCGAATTGAAAATTATCGGTAGGTACACTAGGTACATGAGAAATCGCTTAGCTAAAATAGATTTCAGCGAGGTCTAACTTTTTGCGAGCTTCCAGCTGAGTTTCAAACATTTTGCGTACCAAATTGTTGAAATTCTCAGAAGTTGTGCGCAGTAAAATTTAGTAAAGTTTGAGTTAAGTGAATTTTAAGAAGAATTTCGACAAAATTGACAGAGATGAAATATATGTAGTTTGGAAAATATTTCAAAACTTCAGCCGCATTACTACAGACAAATGAATCAGAAACAAACAAGACCATTCAGCTGATTTTCAATTATAATAACAAAAATTGGTCGAAAAACAAATTATCAATCCGGAAAGCATTTCAAAAAAGGTTTTCACGTCAGAAAAGGCGTTGCTGTAGACAAACATTTGAAGTCAAAATTGTCAGTTTTCAGAGAACTCTGTCAGAAATATTTACTTATCGAATTGTTAAAATTGTTCTCAAAAGAATTTGTGGCGATGTTTGAAGAAATTTGGCACTACTTTTAGAAAATAAATCGGGAATTACAGAAAGTATATTGTCGGAAGCTTACCGGAGGTAAAATTTATTTACAATCTGGAGAGAATCTCAAAACTCAAAGGTAAGTGGAAATAACTGAATAAATTGAATTGAAGCTGTACTCACTCGTTCAAAATTTAAGAATTAGATCAGTTTTTGAATATTTCGAACTTGGTACTAGGTTGTTTATCTCAGAGAACTTCTCGATGTTGTAGCCAATTTTGGGGCAAGACAAACCCCTAACTAACAAAAATCTCCAGTTATCTCGGTAACTTCCTTTAGGTACGCACTCGAAAACAGAAAGCACTCTTCTACTCGTACAACTGTTTTGTCCGTCCGGGTTAGACTCCAACACTCTACAAGAAGAAGCATTCGTGTTTGTCGGCTCTACATCTGCCAGGTATCTTAGACGATTGACGTGCTGTAAAGTTCGTCGTTGAATCGCCCCCCCCCCCCCTTTTTTTTAATTTAATTTAATTTAATTTAAACATTAAATAAACCATTAAACACCAAACACTTAGAGAACAGCTCTTTAAACAAGAAAACACCCCAACCTGTCAACATTGCGAAATTATTTCAGAAATCCCGCGGAACTCGGATATTTTTCAGCGGCAGCCATCCAATTTAAGGAGTTCTTCCGATGTCCTAATGTATAAATCCAAATCCCATGGTTCAGGATGTCCAAAGTTGGACGCGGATATTAGTAACATGGTCAGTGAGCATATCCAGTGATCTCAGTCCTCTAGAGCGCCAAAACTAGTCTCTATTCGAATTTGCAAATAGTGGTACTGCGCTGACTTTAAACAACTTCAGCTACAGTAAATTCCAAGGCTTCAACACAACTTGTTCACAAAAGGGTTTAAAATTCCGTCAACTCATCTGCTTTCCAATTTCGAATGCACCGCTGTTGATGTAAGAAAAAAAAAAAAAACAGAAAAACCTTTTAAATTTTATTTAATCAAGAATATCAATGGAATTCCCCACACCTCCAGACAGACAGATAGGCAGCACCATCTGGTGCACATGATAACACAAAAATAAAATAAAAAAGAGAAAAACATTTTTCACACTCACATCCCGATGGCCGCGTCAATGAAACCCACTCAACTGCAACCGACCGCAATAACTTTTGCGTTCGGAAGTCAGCAGCCTTTAATGGCCGTTCAAAGATTTGTATAATGCTCCTTTGAAATGCGAACCGTGTGTGTTTGCCGGGGCCGCATAGTGTGTACCGCCGCGTCGTCGTGGGGTGACGGCTTCGACAGAACAAAAATTTCGAACCGAATAAATTAGAAACACCAACACAAGAAGCGCGCAAAAAATGCAACAGCAGCAGCACTAGTGTGCACACACTGCACAGTTGCAGGTACCCTGATGGGCCTGAACTGTCCGCGGAGATCGCACCAGTTCGGCGGGCTATCGAACTAATTGATCGGTTCCATATGGCCGGTCGCGCATGCAGCGATCCATCGAATTTGATCTCATCACCAGATAAGCGACAAACTAACTCTTCGATTATATACACAATTGGAGGGAATAAATTAAACAAAGCGCGACTCATCGATGAAGGGCACAATTTGAGTGTATGCCTATTCCGGATGAGAGCCGCCTCCGGCCGGCAAACAGTTTCGATGGATATTAGCGGACAAAGCGTATAGCGATCGACTGCAAAGGGCACCGTCTTCTAGTGGGTTTTTTGTTTGTGCTACAATTGTAATGGGACTCGACTTTGATTAAACTGCCTGCGGTGCATTTGGATGATTGTTTGGGCGATATTTGCGATTCGGGGACAGTGTGTGCAGGAAGTAGCGCTCTGCAAAGTTTATAGACAAATTTTGAATGCAGAAATCGCTTTCGGGCTGTACTGCTTTAAGCAGCCACGTTTGAGGGCATTTTTAAGCTACTAATGGCATTAACTTTATATCGACGATTTTTTAGGACTCTTTAGAAGGCAGGATCTATCATAAGTGGCGACAATTTTTTTTTGGAATATATCCATGAAATCTTTGGCGGATCGCCTATCAATTTTCTTTGAAAAGGCAGGGGAAAGTGCCAACCCAAATGGTTTAAGAAACTGATTCAAACTATGGCCAGCAATGGTTCTCGAGCTGTTTGTCTAGAAAAGAGGTGTTGCACAGCAGCGAGTGCTGTTTGGAAAATCTCCAATCATTTGAGAAATCAACAGTAAAAATCAGATTAAATGAGCATATCATTCAATCTGGTCACTGGGAGCCATAGGTTACTAAATAGCGCCTCAAACATATGCCCAATTGATAGTATGACGTTTGGTATTATGCCAGACGTCCCCAAATTTCAAAATTAATTTCATTAATTGCCGGCCTCGAATACACAGCAAACCACTGGCCGAAGGCGTTATCCTAGAACCTACATAGATGGCAAACGTCCTATACTCTACTTGTAACAATTTTGTTCTTTCGGGAGCGTTTTGGCGATTCATTTATTTGATGCATATATCGCCTGGGATTCCCAGATGAATTCGCCGGCGAACGAAATACAAATCAGTGTTATAAATTCTGATATACTTCGTCCTAAAGTTATTTCTTTGTAAAAAAAAATTGGGCTTTGACAAACTTTGTACCAAGAACTTCCAGAGAACATCTTTAAAGGAGTGACCCTCTAGCAGAAAGAACCTGTATTCTGTCTCCGAAAACAAATATCAGTTGTATAAGTAAGCTCACCAGATTACTTCTACTTTGTAAATCGAACATCGGAATTTCCCTATAAGAGGATATCTATTAACATTTTAGATAACTCGTTTGAAAGTCTGAAAGGGAACCTAGCGGTATGGAACTTCGAGCGGTAGACCGATCAGTGGTCCAACTTGTAAATTCAAGGCAAAGCCCATTTTCGTCGTGAATATTTTTGACTCCCTTAACGTAAAACAAACTAGGAAATGAGTTTATATATATTTCAAAAGAGCATTTTGAAGTCGTCGCAAGCAAATAATCACATAAGACATAAATAAGAGCACTGCTCAAGCTACCTTGCTTCTGACCACAGTTGGTCAGGGGTCCGGAATTATACAAGTTATAAGTTCCCGACTTTGTCAGTTGCAGCTTAGAAATTCCAACCAATTTATTGCTCATCCATTTTCTGTGTTACCTCGTATTGCGTAAACCTCTTCCATTGCAAGGTATAGACAGACAATTATATAGAAAAAGTAGTGGTATAAGTATGCAACTTTGAAGTGTCCCACTTTTATTTTTTAATACCTTCGATGTGTCTTAGGAGCAGACTGTCTCGGATTGTTTTAGATACCTATATCCTCAGGGCACTTAGATCTCGATTTCTGCTATTGAAAATGTTCTTTAGAGCTTTCAAAAGACTAATGGATTTGTGGTAACCCTGCTTTTGGTCCGGTTCACCGTCGAATTGAAAAAGCACAGCCTTTCAGACTTTCCTGGTGTTACAAAAGTTCTCGCTATCACAAGAGCTTCAAAAAATCATTACAATGGTTACAGAATAGGGTAACACGGGTATGATGGACAGTGGGTCAATTTTGACCTGCTTGTGGCGGGTAATCTTGTTTCATTGCCAACCCACAAACCTAACCGAACCATCACAAGAGCTTGCTACTCTCTTCATTGCAGAAAATGTGATGTTGATGTTGAGCGCCGGCTCGCGCCGCATTTTAAGTGCGTAACTCTTTTCTAAAGCCCGTCAAAAGCATTTGAAATTCAGGACTAAACATGCCCATCTCCTCCTTCGATACAGCTTGGGGAATTTTTCTAGATACCCACCGACAGCCGGCTGTCTAAGATGCCGACTGCACCTCCAGCGAAATACCTCCTACGTTCGAATGGGTTTTTCTGAAGCCTCTGCGTTAGTGTAAGGCTGGTTATTCTCGGACTTATAGCTCGATGCTTGCGTTTTCTTAGTCCACATCCGACAAGTCTTTAAAGACTGACCCGATCTTGAGATTTAAGCTGAGAATTGGACTACAGTCTGCTGAAATACATTCCAAAGTCCAAAGTGGTCAACAGCAGTTTCTGCTCGACATTAAAAAGTAAGACTTCGACCTTTTTCAAGAACTCTCGTAGACTTCCGCGTCTTCAAAACAGCAAGCATTCAAAATACTTCTGATGGCCCTTAGGTCAAAATTTGCTGGTCAATTTCCCACCATGCCCACCTCTATGCCTCGCCTGTGCAAACAGACTGTCAACTATTCGCCACCCTCCCTCCACCAATTGACTGTCCACTCATGTGTGCATTTTCGAAATAGTGATACCCCGGATAGCCAGCAGCGCTATTATCGAATTGAACTTGAAGTGAAATAAAAAAAAAAAAAGAAAAAGAGCAACCCGCCGCTGAAGCTAATTCCGAGCCATTGTCACTTGTAATAAATTTCGAAACAAATTGAGTGTTAAATGCCCGACCAAGCGTCACATGTTGATGCTCCTTTTTCTTCCGAATAGTACGGTCCTGGGTGTGCATTGTAGTGCGCGCACTACTAATAAATTGATCCATTAAAGTCGTCAATTATTGACATGGTTCGGACCCCCTATTTGTGCATCTGATGCCCACCACTTTGGATGATTAATTTTCCGCTCTTTTTATCCTTAGAAACGAGTCGACTTCCCATTTGTTGGACAGGCCAAACCAATGGAAGGTGGTCCACCGAATGCGCTCTGGCCAAATGCGGAATCTTTGACCATATCGAAGAGGTCATCGCACACCGCCGGCCGGTGCAATTATTATGCGATAAGGGGTGGTTGGTATCCTGCCTCCCCATGGTCAGTGTAGTTGATTGCGTTTCCTGTGCCTAATTCACTGGTGAATTAACTCAGCACATCCACATCGCCATCGACATGGACAATACGAATGTTGGGTAGCAAAATACGCCGCCCAAGGGAATTCAAATTGAATCAAATCGGCAGGACGATGTTGACGAGACGACTCACTCGATTTCGCGTATGTGTCGCTGGCAGGCACTCTGACGTCGTCGCCACCACAAAGAATGACCGACTATCGCATTCGAACGCATCTTTGTCGAGAACGATGCTGTCCTCGTCCTCGTCGTCATCCTCGCCCTCGTCCACGTCCTATCTGCGGCCGAATTGTGCGAGATGGATGCAGAAACTTAGTGAAGCGTTTAGTACGCATGAATGAGCGGCACCCCCGTTTTAGTGACATGATCTGTGAGGTGATGCGTGAGCGGTATACATTCGGTGGGGTTCATCCGGCTAACTCAGCAGTATTGATATCACGAATTTCAATTCTTTAGGCCATGCACAGGCACACACAAGGATGCTATATGTGCGCGGTAGTGGATTTTCTTTTCCTCTATACGAGTGTATTCTGCGTGCACTGTGTCGTCGTTAGTCCGATTTTGGCGGCTGCCTTCTATTCCATCTATCATCGTTTGCGAATATTGTAGTCTTGAGCTTAATTGATTGGCAGCGGTGGTGGCATTTGGATATGGCTCAGTGTTCAGTGTTTATCCCTTAGGATGGCAGTGTTTTCCGGAGTTAGTATGCCAAATGAGTAGGCCCGGGGAAATGTGTTCTATACGTACGGCGCGAATGTCACTTGCAATCGACTGAGAATCGAAAAGGGAATTTGTCGGAAAAAGTACACTCGACTGGTCAGTGCATAAACATGCAAATCAATTGGCGATATCAGCAGCATGACAAGTTATGTATGAGTGTATTGGTATTTTTTTAAATAACTTTGAAAACGCATTAGGCATTTTTAACAGTAGCTTTTGTTGAACTAAGAGATTTATGAACCACTCTGTGGATCTAACTGGTGGAGACGAACAAACATCACTGCGGTGCGTGAATTTCGGTGCAGATTTCCCGGTCGCCCGATGCCAACTGGGCAGACTCTACGACGGATAGCCGCTCGTAACTATAGAGTACGGGAAAAAATGAGGTGCTTGCAGGTCTGCCCGACCCCGGAGCAGACGTTATGCTGAGAATGTCCCAGAGGACCTCGGAATATCGACCGGTCGAGGAGCCACTCAATTGGGCATCAATCGTCGGTCTTTCCAGACAATTTAGGTGAAAGACTTGAATATATTCCCTAACAAATGGCAGACAGTTTTTTTGTATTAATATTTGTTATACTTCATAGATAGAGGCTTTTTACAATAATTTTATACGCATATACGCAGCTTGCTCAGAGATTTGATATTTAAACTATATCTTACAACATCAGCATCAACATTTAGCTGTTGATCGCCAAACGAGCCCCCTCTTTCCATCTAAACAAATCGCAACGATTTTGTCTTGAACTGATACAAAAATTCGTAATTTTGAATTCAAAACGGCGAAGAATATCAAATTCTGTTTTTTCTTCAATTTTACTATTAGCAGTATTAATTCGAGCTTCTTTTATTTGTAGTGATTTGCGACATTTTTGGCTCAATTAACGACTTCAGGTGAATTCCTCAAACACCACTTTACAATCTCAGATTGCAAAAAATATTTCGTGATTTACCACCACTGAATGATGAATCAATAAAATCTTATAATAATTTAGCACATGTAAATTGAAAACGTAAATTGACGTAGAGAAGTCGTAAATTGCAAAATATTTTTTGTTATTTCCATGGAACTCACTATATAAGTGTGGATTTTTGTTTGTGCACAGGAAGCCGACATAAAATTAAATCCTTTCTTTTCATTATGGATGTATATATGTATGTGATTTTGCTGGACAGCTGTAATCCTGCAATCATGTATCATGGGCAGAGGCAGACAGTCGGTATTCACTCTTCGCTTAAAGCAGTCGCGTTAAAGTTATTTAACATCGGGTGACAAATGTTGCGCTACCTTACGTACGAGGAGTTAACATTAACAAATAAAATAAATAAAAGTAGACCAATGAGACTTTCCTGTGGGACACCGGACTTGAATGGATATGTGGCCTCGAAATTGCACAAACTGATTTGAAAGTCATCTGTTCAAAACCGAAACAAACGACAAAAAGGATACAAAGTTTATATATAAAAATAACTACAGTGGAATCCGTTTAATAAGACTTCGTTTATAACGACGGAAAGTTTTAAGCGACGTAGACAAAACAACTTTTTTTTTTTTTTTTTTTTTTTTTATATATATACTTCTCCCGGGAAAGGCGAACCTATAACGCTTCAACAGCGACCCGAGATGCCTGCAGATGTATGTTTGCTCTGCACTTAAATTGCTGCAAATTGTATTCTTCTGAAAATATATCCACAGGAAGCGAGTTCCAAAGTTTGCTTGTCCTGTAACAGAAGGAGTTTTGGAAAGTTGATGTCCTCGCGGTTGTCAAGTGTACTGTATGGTCATGATCATGAGCATTAGCAGCCTGTCTTGTTGGGCGCCCAAAAGTTAGGTTTGCATTCTTATTGCTATGAACGAACATCCGTTTAGAGCGACTAACCGCTTTAAACGACGTAATTTGCCGATAAATCGTTCGGTTACAGCGACTAGTGGTTGTTGTTAAAAAAAAGAAAAAAAAAAATCGTAGATAGTCTTCCAGTCTTTTTTATTCTTCTCTTCTAGCGGTACTGTACTAGTAAGTGCGACCGGCGACAGTTCTTACGCGACAGAGTAAATGTTTCTGATTTAAGAGTTTATTTGGTTTTCACTGACCGTGGCGCAACTAGCCCCGCTCTACCCTACCTCTATTATCCTTACTATAATAAAAATGTAACCTTTTTCCCGCCTGTAGACTGTTTGCTTTGAATAGATTCGAAAAGTACTGCACGAAATTGATTCCGGTTTTCACAGTTACATTGGAAATTGTCCAGATTAGGTTATAGGATAGGATTTTACCATTATTCGCTGTTCGGAAGAGGAAATCTAAGCTGATAACTAAGAAAAGTTTTAATTCTCGAATGCCTTCTAGCTCCTAGCTTTGGAATGACTTATCCAAATGAAATGGAAATTTTAATACAAAGTCCAATTATTTACAAAGATTTTAAGATATAAATCATCTTTTTACGTTATCCTGAAGTCGAACAATGAGCAATAAACTATAAATTTTTTTACAATTCCAAAAAGTCAATGTTCTATTAAAGTTAGATCGTTGGATTTTCCCGGCGTTCCTCTTTTCTTATGCACCTTTTGGGCTTTGTTTTGTTTTTTTTTTTTTTTTTTTGCTCACGTTTTTAAATTGAACTGGAGTATTAATGAATAATGAGTTGAGTAGTATAGCGAATGTGATGCATGGAGCATGGAGCATGGGTTTTAGTTGAGAGAGATAGGTCTGTAATTGAGATTGAAAGGGAGTCACACTCAGTTGTGATTGTGATTTAAAATACGTTATACTGATTAGCCGAACAACTAGCGGAGGCCCTAGACTGCTACAAAGCAGGTATCACCGCCATCCAGGAAGTGCGGTGGGATGGGCCGGGCAAAAGGAGGATGAAAAACTGTGACATTTACTACGGTGACTGCTACAGAGAACAAAAGCAGCGTCTATTTGGATGCGGATTTGTTGTAAGCGGCAGACTTAGGCAAGAAGTCTTGAGCTTTCGACACGTAAGTGAACGCCTTACAACGATCCGCATAAAGGCTAAATTCGCCAACATCAGCCTAATATGCGCTTACGCCCCCACAGAAGAAAAAGACGATGCTACCAAAGAGTGTTTCTACGAGCTCCTCGACAAAACATATGAGCAATGTCCTAAGCATGACGTTAAAATCGTCTTGGGTGATTTTAACGCCAAAATAGGAAAGGAGGACATCTTTGGTAGCACAATCGGAAAATACAGCCTACACGACACCACGTCTGGAAACGGACTTAGGCTGATTGATTTTGCTGCGGGACGTAATGTTACCATAGCTAGTTCACGGTTTCCTCACCTCAATATACACAAAGGAACATGGCGGTCACGTGATCATCAAACCGTCAACCAAATTGATCACGTTGCGATCGACGCAAGGCACTCCTCCAGTATTCTAGATGTCCGAACTTTCCGAGCGGCCAACATAGACTCGGACCACTACCATGTTGTAGCCAAAGTACGGATGCGGATATCCAAGACGCCACAACAACGAGAAAATACTGTGAGGAGATTTAACGTTGGACGACTACAAACGCAACAAACCGGCAGAACCTATGCCGATCGCGTATCCCTCAACCTCTCGAGAAGTCCTATGCTGCCAGCATCAAGTGCCGAAGACCAGTGGCGCCGATTCCAAGAAGCCATCAAAAACGCCGCAACTGATGTGCTCGGCATCAAGCACATGCAGCAAAACAAAGTGCCTACGAAGCGTCGCTGCATAGAAGGACGAGAGCAGCTCGTCAGCTCTACGAGCAAAAAAGGAGGGAAGAACATCGGCTTCTGCGGAGAAAATAGAGAGAGCATGAGAAGCGCGCGATCGAGGATATAGAGAGGTGTTACTCCAGGAACAATGTTCGGAAGTTCTACCAAAAGGTAAAAAGAACGTGTCATGCCAACAAGACCCGAACGGAGACCTGTAGAGACGAACAAGGAAACCTTGTAGTAGAGTCACAGTCGGTGCTGAGGACATGGAAAAACCATTTCTGCAGACTGCTAAACGGCGAAGACGACACAAGTTCCGCTGTCAGGCAGAACGAGCCATTCAACCTGGACGATGAAAGCCAAGATTTCCGTCCACTTGACCAAAATGAAGTGAGGATAGCAATATCTAAGCTTAAGTCCAACAAGGCTGCTGGACCGGACGGCTTAACTGCCGAGCTGTTTAAGGCAGCGGGAGATGACCTGGTAGAGAGCATACACCAACTCGTCTCCAAGATTTGGTCAGACGAAAGTATGTCTGATGAATGGAACCTCAGAATCGTTTGCCCGATCCACAAGAAAGGAGACTCTCTAAACTGCGCCAACTATAGAGGCATTAGTCTCCTGAACACTGCGTATAATATCATGTCTGCTGTACTGTGTGAACGCCTGAAACCATTCGTCAACGATCTGATAGGTCCCTATCAGTGCGGTTTTAAGCCCGGTAAGTCCACGACCAATCAAATATTCACACTACGGCAGATCCTGGAGAAAACCCAAGAAGTCCAGATCGATACTCACCATCTTTTTATCGATTTTAAGGCCGCATATGACAGCATTTATAGAGACGAGCTATACAGAGCCATGTCTAGTTTTGGCATCCCTGCCAAACTTGTCAGATTGTGCAGAATGACGATGGAAAACGCTCGCTGCTCCGTAAAGGTCGGAAACAATCTCACCGAGACCTTTGATGTCAAAAAAGGATTTAGATAAGGTGATGCGCTGTCATGTGACTTCTTCAACATCATTCTTGAGAAAATTGTGCGAAACTCACAAGCCAACACCAGAGGCACAATTTTCCATAAGTCTGTGCAACTACTTGCATATGCTGACGACATTGACATTGTTGGCAGAATACAGCGAGCTGTTACTGGAGCGTTTGCTAATATTAGTACAGAAGCGGCAAAAATGGGTTTAGTGGTGTATGAGGGTAAAACAAAATAATATATGCTGTCAACAAGAAGGGACACTCGACATCGACAAATCGGGCAGAACGTCACGATAGACAGCTATAACTTTGAGGTAGTTAGGGACTTTGTCTACCTCGGCTCCGCTATAAACTCTGATAACGACATCACATCAGAAATCAAACGAAGAATCACACTTGCCAACCGCTGTTTCTTTGGCCTAAGACGGCAACTGATAAGTAAGGCCTTGTCGAGAAATACTAAGGAAACTCTGTATAAGACCCTCATCATCCCAGTCCTGCTTTATGGTGCAGAAGCATGGGCGCTATCAAAGGCGGATGAAGATCTCCTTGGTCGTTTCGAACGCAAAATTCTTCGAGTGATTTTTGGTCCCGTTTGCGTTGACGGGCTTTGGAGGAGAAGATTTAACCGCGAACTCTACGAGCTGTACAGCGACATCGACCTAGTCAGAAAAGTACGCATCAGTCGTCTAAGATGGCTGGGACATGTAGAGCGAATGGACACCAACGCTCCGGCCCGAAGAGTCTTCGATTCTAACCCGGAGAGACAACGCAGTAGAGGAAGACCTCGCCTTAGGTGGCGCGCGCAAGTGGAAGGGGACCTCAACCAACTTGGAGTGCGCAACTGGAGGCAGTTAGCCAAAGATCGCGCTAACTGGAGAGGCGTATTGGTTGAGGCCCAGGTCCACCCCGGACTGTAGCGCCACCTAAGTAAGTAAGTAAGTAAGTAAGTAAGTAAGTATAGTGATTCTGATTTTATAGTGATTCATGTGCATGCCAAAACCTGTTTGGGCAGTTCTACCTTTTTTGCTTTAAGTTTTTTTTTTTTTTTTTTAATTAAAAAGTTTAACTTGAGGATGTTTGTGTTTGAGTAGTAAGTGAGCGAGTGTGGCGCATATGGGTTATGGGATTGAGAGGGATGGCGTATAAATTGTAATAACTAACAATAACAAGTGGAAAGTAAATGAGATTAAGAGGGAATAATAAAAGTTAGAAGTTAGTTAGTTAGGGACATCAACGTTGGAGCTAATCCTAAATTCGCTGTTGCTGTTGCTGTCAAAGTCGCTGTGTTAATCTGTTTCTCGCATTACTGACAGTTTTTCTTCTCTTTTTTCGGGTAAGCTACTTTTTGTATAACGCTAATTATTTTGTTTTAAATTTGAGAAGTGGAACTCTGGCGAAGCAAGGCGAGCACTGGTCAGCTAGTTATATATAAAACAAAGTGGAAAAAAGTTAATGTTTCCCTTTGTCGCTCGTAATTTTCAACCAATTAAGTTGATTTTTTTAAATGTCGTTAATTACGGTGATCAATTGATACCTAGGCCAAAATAAAAAAAAAATAAAAAAAAAACACATAAATTCTATTTATCGGTCCCTCGCGAAGCCGGCGGGTTTCAGCTAGTACCTATACCAGTGGTTCCCAACCTTTTCAACAGCATGCCCCCCTTATGGCGAATTGGTGAATCGCTTGCCTCAATAAAAATTCCAAATGTTCCTTGAAAAATATATTTAATTCGTCAAGAATTTTAAATATTCTTGCTTGAATACTTGTATATTTTATTTATAAGTAATGTAAGACGCTCAATGCAACTTCTGGGGTTGCATTTTATATATCTGCACACAGTAATAAATATTGAAGTCTTCAATATTGTATTGCATCAAAAATTTCCAATTAAAATTTATAATTTAGAACTTTGTATGGAGAACCGCATTTAAAAAAAAGGATTGAATAGAAATACGGGCTTACCGCTAAACAATTTGAAATTGAAAGTCGGCTCAGCAATCAAAATCAAACGTTCTAACTCCGCGAATTCCGTTTATTCAGAACGATTTTCCATTCTTATTTAAGCGTATCAATTTCCCGTTTCACAATTAATAAGTCTCAAGGACAATCGCTGGAATTTTGTGGAATCAATCTTGAATTCCCATGTT
This sequence comes from Cheilosia urbana, assembly GCA_946477585.1. Taxonomy (NCBI): domain Eukaryota; kingdom Metazoa; phylum Arthropoda; class Insecta; order Diptera; family Syrphidae; genus Cheilosia; species Cheilosia urbana. Next base: position 89,137,315 of record OX297854.1, on the reverse strand, counting down.
TCCCCTAAAGTCAAATGTATGACCTTCCGCTTTATACATCGTGTACCGTAAAGGACATGTGCATTGTGCATGCTCGGTAATATTATTTTCATTACATTAACGAATATGGGCGAAACAAAGTTCGCCGGGTCAGCTAGTAATTTTCGATCGTTTTTCCTAAATTCTGTTTTGAAGGAATAAAAAAATATATAAAAAGAGGAATTAATTAAATTCAAAAGTAACCGTAAAATACATTCAGAGGCTCAACTCTATTTGAAGTAAGCATACAGTCCACCAGTCATCGCAACACCATCTGAGAAAAACTAAAGAAAACCTTCGGTATACGTTCAAGCTTGTAAGGAAGAAGCTTGTGGTCTACATCAATCTCTAAACTTAAGAATGGATCTTTAGTCAAAATTGCGAAGCTCAATACAAAATCGTCAGCGGAAAGCATAATTGTTCTCAGCTTAGGTTCCACATTTCACTTTCACTCGAAATGAAACCGAAATCGATTTAAAATTTTTCGAAATTTGACAAAGTGAAATTGTTGTGTTCTACAATTCAATTTTGTGGATTTCCAAGTGTTTTCAAATCGATGTAGGTCATTCAATGTTAAATTCTATGAAATTAGTTGTCTGTCATAACAAGTTTCATCCAACTATTTGACTTAATAAATAAACTAAGACGTGAAAGGACTGAAAACTAAACTTAAGGATAAGGAGAAATCGAAAACTGAGATGTTAGAATTAACCTTTCGCAACATACGGGTGATTGGTTCATTGGAGTCATATAAGGTACTATGGTTTAATGTGTAAAAGAGTCGAGGGCAAGGTAAATTACGAGGGTTTGTGTTAATGAAAATAGAGCTGTAAAGAGACGCGCAATCGAAGGAGCCTGAGAGAAGACGATAAATGAAAAGAATGTCTCCAGCGTATCTGCGTCCCTCGAGGGTAGTCAGGTTATAGGCACCAGGTCTTGTTGAAAGAGACAGGAGTCTTGAGGGGAAGAGATGATTTTGAAGAATTTATTATCATCTGATGACCTTCTCAAGCTAGGATGAAGAGAAGGGGACCTAAATGCCTGCCTTGTAGGACACTAGATGTTGCTAAGAAGGAGGACCTAGAAAAGAAAGTACGGACCTAAAGCGAACGATATAATACAGGGTTTCAAGGTAGGAAGATATCCAACCTATCAATATAGGTTCAAAGCCAAGGGCACACAATTTGAAGAGGATTAATTGATGTGATATCTTATTAAAGGCCTTACTAAAGTCAGTTGTGATGACGTTAACTTTGTTGTCATTCTCAAATGATACAAATTCGACGAGATTTTTACTAGTCGATCTTCCTTTCAGTAAGCCATATTGGTAGGGTGAAATAAGGGACTTACTAAGAAAGCTTAAGACTCAATCGCGTCTATGGCAAGTTGGTACGATTCAATTGGTTTCGCTGGTAGAATATAGTTAGCTGAAGTCCTCGAGGCATCACAAACTTCGTCTGCGTTTTTTCAAAAACTCGTCAGTCGAAAATGGCAAATTTTTGAGAAGGCAACAATTGGTTTAAAAATCAAAAAAAGGAAACTGTTCAAATAAGACGGACATACGAGATTTTAAATGGAAATGTGAAGGCTGATAGACTTACTTACTTAGGTGGCGCTACAGTCCGGGGTGGACCTGGGCCTCAACCAATACGCCTCTCCAGTTAGCGCGATCTTTGGCTAACTGCCTCCAGTTGCGCACTCCAAGTTGGTTGAGGTCCCCTTCCACTTGCGCGCGCCACCTAAGGCGAGGTCTTCCTCTGCTGCGTTGTCCCTCCGGGTTAGAATCGAAGACTCTTCGGGCCGGAGCGTTGGTGTCCATTCGCTCTACATGTCCCAGCCATCTTAGACGACTGATGTGTACTTTTCTGACTAGGTCGATGTCGCTGTACAGCTCGTAGAGTTCGCTGTTAAATCTTCTCCTCCAAAGCCCGTCAACGCAAACGGGACCAAAAATCACTCGAAGAATTTTGCGTTCGAAACGACCAAGGAGAGCTTCATCCGCCTTTGATAGCGCCCATGCTTCTGCACCATAAAGCAGGACTGGGATGATGAGGGTCTTATACAGAGTTTCCTTAGTATTTCTCGACAAGGCCTTACTTATCAGTTGCCGTCTTAGGCCAAAGAAACAGCGGTTGGCAAGTGTGATTCTTCGTTTGATTTCTGATGTGATGTCGTTATCAGAGTTTATAGCGGAGCCGAGGTAGACAAAGTCCCTAACTACCTCAAAGTTATAGCTGTCTATCGTGACGTTCTGCCCGATTTGTCGATGTCGAGTGTCCCTTCTTGTTGACAGCATATATTTTGTTTTACCCTCATACACCACTAAACCCATTTTTGCCGCTTCTGTACTAATATTAGCAAACGCTTCAGTAACAGCTCGCTGTATTCTGCCAACAATGTCAATGTCGTCAGCATATGCAAGTAGTTGCACAGACTTATGGAAAATTGTGCCTCTGGTGTTGGCTTGTGAGTTTCGCACAATTTTCTCAAGAATGATGTTGAAGAAGTCACATGACAGCGCATCACCTTGTCTAAATCCTTTTTTCACATCAAAGGTCTCGGTGAGATTGTTTCCAACCTTTACGAAGCAGCAAGCATTCTCCATCGTCATTCTGCACAATCTGACAAGTTTGGCAGGGATGCCAAAACTAGACATGGCTTTGTATAGCTCGTCTCTATAAACGCTGTCATATGCGGCCTTAAAATCGACAAAAAGATGGTGAGTATCGATCTGGTATTCTTGGGTTTTTTCCAGGATCTGCCGTAGTGTGAATATTTGATCAGTCGTGGACTTACCGGGCCTAAAACCGCACTAATAGGGACCTATCAGATCGTTGACGAATGGTTTCAGGCGTTCACACAATACAGCAGACATGATCTTATACGCAGTGTTCAGGAGACTGATGCCTCTGTAGTTGGCGCAGTTTAGAGGGTCTCCTTTCTTGTGGATCGGACAAACAATGCTGAGGTTCCATTCATCAGGCATACTTTCCTCTAACCAAATCTTGGAGATGAGTTGGTGTATGCACTCTACCAAGTCCTCTCCGGCTGCCTTGAAGAGCTCGGCAGGTAAGCCGTCTGGACCAGCAGCCTTGTTGGATTTAAGCTTAGATATTGCTATCCTCACTTCATTTTGGTCAGGTAGACGGAAATCTTGGCTGTCATCGTCCAGGTTGAATGGTTCGTTCTGCCTAACAGCGGAATTTGTGTCGTCTTCGCCGTTTAACAGTCTGCAGAAATGGTTTTTCCATGTCCTCAGCACCGACTGTGACTCTACTACAAGGTTTCCTTGTTCGTCTCTACAGGTCTCCGTTCGGGTCTTGTTGGCATGACACGTTCTTTTTACCTTTTGGTAAAACTTCCGAACATTGTTCCTGGAGTAACAACTCTCTATATCCTCGATCGCGCGCTTCTCATGCTCTCTCTTTTTTCTCCGGAGAAGCCGATGTTCTTCCCTCCTTTTTTGCTTTAGAGCTGTCGAGCTGCTCTCGTCCTTCTATGCAGCGACGCTTCGTATGCACTTTGTTTTGCTGCATGTGCTTGCCGGCACTCTTCGTCAAACCAGGGGTTTCGGGGGGGTGGGCTGATGAAACCGAGCACATCAGTTAGATAGACTTAGAAGGTTTTAAAACTGGTTGATAGAGGCAAAAGGGATCACGATGGAGTTACGAGGTATTGCTATTTAAATTCAGTGATTTTTTTTTTTCTTCAGGATTACATTAGGTGTAATTTTTCATAAAGTTATGACTTACGAAGTAAGAAAGCCGACGTTATGTCGAAAGAATATCCTACCAAAGAACACGTAAGAACTTAGCAGAAGTCTAAGCAATAAAATCGTCAGCCTCCATCAACTTGAACGCAGAGCTTAATAAAATTAAAAACAGCCCTTACATGTAGTCGGTGTCAAACAAAATGCGTCTTATATTAATAACTACAGTTCGCCCAGTGGTTAAAATGCTTCCATTATATTGACCTGGATTATACACAACATAGTGGAAAACAAATTATAGACAGCATTGTATTTCTGACCAATCTTCCCAACAACAAAAAATCAAGCGAATATTTTCGGTTTAAGGCAGTGAAAGTTCAAACTGTGTCCATTTGCCCGTTTATTTTATAAGATCATTTTTAACCTCAACATTATACATTTTTAGGTCACAATATGCAATTTTGTATAGAAAATGTCGCCATTATGAGTTCGAAAAAAGTGGCCTGGACACTAAAAATGATTGTTAGTATCGCGGAATGCCCATATGACATTCATGGCGTTCATGAGACCTGAGAACTATTCTCTGCAGTATTTCGAAGGTGTCCCTGTCCACACTTCACAGTTCTTTTGCAGTTTTTGTTCTCTGTGCATTTATCTCAACAGCCTCTACCGACACATAAAATGCGTATCTGTGAGCTGAAGGGTTTGTGCACTCACCAGTAACTTTATTTTCCGTACCATCTTGTATCCATCACTTTTAGCCGATACATCAACCAATGTAAAATATACCCCATCCAATATGCGTTTTTTATTGTTCCCACTTGATCTTTATAGATCATTGATTACCATGGTTTACTACAATAATACGAGATCTAACTGCTGTTGTAAACCATGAAAATCAATGATATGTATGGATCATGAGGGCATAATTAAAAACGCTTTGAGTAATTTTAAAATCGACCTTATGTCGACAAAAACACTGCCTCATCTGTCCACCTTTGACAGCCACTGACAAACCGCATAAAAAGTCCATCATTTCTATCTCATTGGATGAAGAAAACCACAAAATAGTCCTTCCAAAGTCATGGCGCCAATTGAACGACTCAGAACGCAAATCCCTTAATCTTCTAGGTGTAGTCTACTAATACGTGCGGTATACTTGCGAAAATTTATCAACCTCAATTGTACATCCTAATGACAGCTGATTTCATTGTCCGTAACCACATCATCATCTGAACCACCCCGGCGAGAGGTAATCAGTACAGAAACGAGGTGATTTAATGCCATTATCATCGCAAAGAATATCCACCCATTCAACACACCCCATACCCAGTCGAGCGCATTAACTTTGTTAAAGCGAAACTTTTCGCTCGGATACGGATCACATTCGAAGAGACGACTCTGCGATTCCCTGCGGCTTTCCGGATACACAACAAAACGCACCAAGAAATCGAGACCCAACACAAAAAGAAACAAACCGCAAATTTACTATAAATTATCCCCGAAAATCACATCCTTCTTGTAATTTGTTGCTGCCGCACTATGGGTAGCGCGCGGTGCGGCAACTTTTTGTCAAACGGTGCGGTGTGCGATTATTTCCGAATCTTGTCTACAAATTTTTAATGCGAACTCATTGGGTGTTTTGTTGGCGACGACAACCGCACCAAAGACGACGCATCGAACAAGTTGTATACGGCGCCCGCGGGGGGGATGCTATATATATATATATATATATATCTTCTTTTTTTTTTTGTGAAATTATTGCCGACTACAAAATCGCGGTTCATAAATTCGCAGCAGGTGGCGGACGATTGCATGATGCTGGATATGTGGCGAAAAGTTTACCCACTCGTCGGACACTAACTTGGAGTGAAGACGACTACAAGTGACGCTGGGAATTGGATTCAAATCGAATCTCAGTTCCAGTTGAGTGTGTGCAATCATATTTTCCCATTAACTGTCATCAATGACAATAAATTCATCATCGTCGTCGTCGTGTGTACAAATGGGGAGAGACAACGCCCAGTAGCGAAACGAGTGGGTACTCCGTACTCGCACTCGTAATCGAATGCCGAACCTAACCAACCGTTTGCGTTCGAAGAACCCATTGATTTGTAAACGAGGCATTTCCACACCTACAACGATATCGGGTATCTGGCGGTGCGTAACTGCGACTTTGCCAGTCTCATAAATTTCGCTTTCAGTGGAAGCGGAGTGGGTTTCCTCTGTCGAATTGTGGTATTTCAGTGACAGGAAATTCGGTGGAGACAAGCACTTTTGGCCGTCATTCGTCAGAGAGCGAGTCAAGAGTGGAAGGCTGGTTAAGGTGAATAATTTTGGACAGGAAGATATAGCCTAAGAAACTAGGTTGTTCTTAAGTTCGAGAGAAGTTGTAAAGCTACAGCGATGGTACTCGAAAAAAAAAATGTCCTTCTCATTAGAATCCGATGAGAAGACCCTCTGGTTGAGGTATTTTGACTCATGTGGTTCGATTGGATTGACTGGGTCTATTTCTAAATTTGAGGAATAGTTCAGTCTATGATGGACCTGGCAACTGAAACCGCACTGAAGGGTCCCAGTTGGAGGTAGAAAATTGTTGACTCAGGTTTATTTTTCAGATGAAGGCTCCACAGGGCAGAATCCATTTATGGAGAATAATCTCATGCGACAAAGTTTCACAGGTGAGTAGCAGTCTCCTTCCTAAAAATGTCCTCTATCAGGGATTGAATTATCGCTTCCGTACGTCAATGAATTGTGTGGATTTTACATGCAAAACCACCAAAAATTCAGTCTCGTAATTCTCGATCACTGATAGGGGTTTTGTCTGTTGAAATGGTTTATGTGGCTTGGCTTTGCCGCCTATCAATATGCAGAAGTAGTCCTTTCAAATAATCAGTATGAACTGAAACTCTATTTCACACGGACTGACGAGCCACTTAATATCAACAACTCTGGATGTACCGCCATCATATCTTAATCATTAAGGGCAATCCCCATCCCCATATACAGGTAGAACAGAGATTTTGTAATTGAGCCTGCCTTTAGAGTGAGGCAACAACTTAAATATGAACCTCGCGTACTCTCCTGTTTCTTAAGCTACCTTTTTTTTTTTTTTTTTCTGACAAATTTTGACATGCCGACGTCATTATGACGTAAACACTTGTCCTTAATTTGTCACTACGTTTTATCGCCTGGTAAAAGCGTCAGGTCACGCGGGCTGTCAAGGCATTTGAAACACGTGACATAGCTAAAATGTCATGATGTGACCAATTTGAATTACCGTGTGATCGCCTGTCACTTAACATTGTCACGGCATAACAATTATGTTTTGTCGCGGATTTTGGGACAAAATGTTACTCGCGTGACCCTAAAAGTAACATGGTGTGATGGGGTGTCAAACGCAAGTGACACTGACTCTCACGAGGGACACACACGAGTGACGAAAGAAAAACAGAATTTTTGTGACGTCAGCTTGTCAAAATTTGCCACGGAAAATGGCACGTGTAATCCTAGCTTTATACCATCTCTGCGAGTCAAACTAGCACTACAATGAAGGACTTTCATTTCGGCCGCTTGTATTCGGAGTCAAAATCGTTTGTTAAATACCCAAATCTCATGAACACAGGTAGGAGTTGGGCCAAACACAGAGTTCACAGCTAAGCTCGGACACCAAGCTCGGCCAACTTGATCACAGAATGACCCGCCGTAATCCCTGTACTTGGACCAACTGACAAGATCACTTGCGGGAACAAAAGACAGTTACTCGTTTTGGAAACTTTTCAGAATCAGGACCCTTGACGGTTTAGGTTTAGCATTGAATCCGCCATGTAGTTCTAACTTGATAAGCTATGCTCTTCCATACACAAGAGGGGACTCTCTAGACAGTAGCCTAAATAAAGCACCAGGAGAAGACCGCTTTCCCTATGAGTTCTTTTTTTTAATTTGCGATAAATGGGTTACTTAAAAAACTAGCGATAGCATACAATTACATTTTTGACACGTTAAGGTACCAGATAGCTTCAGAGGAATTATAACATTTCCAATTTTCCATTGTTTAAAAAAGGAGACCCGAATGATCCGAACAATTATAATAGAGGTGTTTTCTTCATGAACACCGCTATCATCTTAGAACGCCTGACAAACTGGGCAGGGGAAAATAATTTACTGAGCTAGTTCCAGACGGGTTTCAGAAAGGAGTACTCAACAGTGGATCACACATATTTACCCTGACAAACATCGTACGAACTTACTTGGATAATGGTGAAAAACTCTATGTATTCTTTGTCGATTTTAGGGCAGCTTTCGATGTACTATCGACAAAAAAGATTTGTTTTCCAAATTAAGTAATTTAGGAGTATCGACGAAAGTTCTTAGGATTATACAAAGCCTTTACAAATACATATATATACAGCGGTATGGAATGGGAAATAAATATCCAACTGGTTTGAATCAGACATGGCGGCTTAAAGCATAGCTGTCTTTTGAGCCTTCTTTTTAATTTTCCTTGACGACCTTACAACATCCCTACGGAATCGTATTTGATGGTATTCATATAAAGCTTTTATTTAATGCGGATGATATTGTCACCCCCAACCATGATGCAAATAATGATAAATAAATAAACTGCAACGATACTGTATAACGTCGAACGCACCTGAAAGGTACACAAGGCAGAAAAAATGGTTTTGGCAAATAAGGAAGTTGAGATTGTTAAGGCTTATAAGTGGTCGATGGTGGCGCGATGATTTTTTCGTCGAAGAACAGAGTGTCCGTCGGGAAAGTATACTACTTTGTTTTGCCGCCATTTTGGTAAACATTAGTCTTGACAGTTCATATCTGGCAGTCGATAAACCAACTTGTTTTAATTGTTAAAACATTTTATCAAAATCTAGCCCATGACAACCCCGATTTTCATGAAAAAATCATAATGAGTGACGAGGCACATTTTCATTTGAATGGATATGTGAATAAACAGAATCGTCGGTTCTAGGCAATGGAAAACTCTCAAATTATTCATCAGTCACCTTTAAATCCACTAAAAGTTACAGTCTGGTGTGCAATTTGGTCAGGAGGAATCATTGGACCTTACTTCTTTGAAAATGAAAACGGCGTAACGGTAACTGTGAATGGGGAGCGATATCGTGATATGATTAACAACTTTTTAACGCCACAACTTCATGCTTTGGGCTTGATTAACATGTGGTATCAACAAGGCGGTGCCACATCGCATACAGCCAGGATTACAATGGAATTACTGCGAGACCTCTTTCCACAACAAGTTATTATAAGAAATGGTGATGTTGATTGGCCTTCACGGTCGCCTGATTTGACGCTCCGGACTTCTTTTTGTGGGGATATCTGAAAAGCAAGGTTTATGCAAACAAACCAGAAAAGCTTGAGCAACTCAAACAAAATATTCGTGATGAAATAGATGAAATACCGCGTGAAGTGTGGGAGAATGTAATGAAAAATGTGCTCAAAATGCCTCGCATTTGTGAGACTAACAGAGGCGGACATTTACCTGATATTGTATTCCATACATAATTGCCGACATTATATAAAACACTTATCAATAAAAGATCTATTCTCTTTCATTTAATCCAAAATTATAAACAAACAAAGTAGTATACCTTCCCGGCGGACACCCTGAACTATAGTCTCTATATACAATGCTAATACTCGCCATCGAACCTTTTGACGTCTCTTTAATGCAGCGCTGCCACTGGAATTCTGTGCATGAATCTGGGAGAATATTCGACTTCAACAGATGGTAAAGGAAACGTCTTGAGGTGTAAGGTTTCGGACATTTTTGGCGGTATACGAACTCATTTTCAGCAGGACTGTTTTAGATATCCGAAAGCCTTCTTTAACCTTGCCTACCGAGCTTAAGTGATTTAAGCCTATATTGGCAATTCTATTTCTTTATATTTCTTTACGTTAACCGTTATCCCAGCTTAACACAAAAGGATAGCAACGGATATGCTTTTAAGGGCGAGTAGAAGCCCCATCTAACATGACTCCAGGTTGAACAAGTCATCGGCGAAGATCAAATTACCGATTTTAGGGTCGAAACGTAGAACAAAAAGGAACTAGTTGGCAAAATGCAACGCCTTCGGTGAAAGGTATAGATTTAACGCCGTTTGTCATAAGATATATTGTGCTCTCCGAAATCAGCCTAACCTACTACACACTCCTTCAGCTTTGTTCAGAGCCCGCCTCGAAGGGATCGGACTTGTGTCTTGTCCAAAATATTTGTAATAAGGTGCTCCGCAAACAAGTCTTCTTAGGCAGCACTTTGAAAGTGAACTAGTGGTCGGTTGAGCCTCTAAATAAAGAATTTTAGATGGCGCAACAGGCCCGAATGTTAATTTAATTTTATTCCTGTAATATCCAGTAAAACACGTTTGTACTACGGGGAATCAGTCGGTCGAGTGCCGAATTATTTATTTATTTTAAGACTCAAAATCTAAAATAATACTCTCTAGATACTACAATGCCTAGTCAAATTGACAGACTAGAGAAGCTTTCTCTTCGGATCTTAGACAGACGTTGGCAAGAGAGAGAGAAAAAAAAACTTAAAGTCGTAAAATTTGTCGACTGAGGCCAAAAACTCTGTTTAAACTTCCGCGGACAACCGTCAATTACTGCGCAATTCCTTTCAGTTTCAGATTAGCTTAGACGGCTGTCTCGAAAAACACGATTAAACCAGAGCTGTAGGTCTATTGCGATAATAATCCAAATTATATACTTTCTCAAAAGTTCGCACTCAAGTTTGCCAATCGGAAGGTGTTGCGCCGTGTTCCTCAGGCCACTAGAACAAGAGAGCTGAGACTCCAACATCGGCTAGTTGAGCACTCTCCAACAACTTGATCGCACAAGTGGCGTCCTCTGCCGTGGAAATATTTTTCACCGTTCTGAAAGCGATAGAGCAGTCACCTTCAGTGCCCGGTTTAGGATTGGGCAACTTAGAAAAATGTCCACTCATTGGTCGAGGCAGCCATCCAAAGACTGCGCTTTCTGAAAAGATGTAGTATAGTTAAGGGCTCCCACCAGACAGTAGTAAGTAGAACTAGAAGTTCAAACCTTTAAAACAATGAAGCTGCCCAAAAGCGACTCCTTTTTTCCTATATAAAGCGCCAGCGTCTTGGTCCACTGTTAGAAGCAACTCCTTCCCCTAGCAAAACAATTCAATTTCCTTCTGAAATGCGTCCTCGGTCACAGCACATGTCATTCCCGCAGAAAACTCCAACACTTTCTGTTTGACAGCAAAGGACCCCTCCCGCCATCGATCGCCAGCATTCATTCCACATGTCAATGCGTTCGTCTACACGCACATCACAACCGTAAGCGAAACACAGGAAAGCAAAAAAAAAAAAAAAAAAAACTGGACAAAACTCCAAACCATCTGAGAATTCCTCACTAATTCTCACTTCTGCTGGCTCGTTTGGAAACACACAGCAGCGCATTGCGATCGGTTTTTGCTATATCTCCTCGTGTTCTCTTCGATTGATCGCAAATTGATTTTGTACTTAGTGCGGAGCGCGTATCTGCGCGCGCATCACGTGGTTGTGCAACCATGTCAGAGCGAAATCGTTGACCAAAAATGGACAATAATGCTGGCTACTTGTGTGCCAAAGGATTACAATGTGATCGTCGTTGTGTTGCGACTGCCAGCTTATTTGTTGAGATCTTAATTTAGGAAAAGCACATGCCGTCCGCTACGGTCCGCACTTAGCACAGTGTCTCGTTGTCTATGCCGCGGTGTCCGGCTTGATGATTGCTCGATTTGAAATTGCTTTGTGTAGCGCGATGTGATTCCTACGCTTAGTTATTTAAGTCAATTACTCCATTTTTATCAGAGAGCGCTGTACCGAAGCTGTAGGGTGGGAACGCGACTAAGCGCGTTATGGGATTTAGTTTTTTTTTTTTTTTTTTTTTTTTTTTTCTGACAACAGTAGATGTGAAAAGATGGTATATGCCAAGTGAAATGGTGCATTAGACTGGGGAAAGGAGTCCATCGTAGGCTGGGAGCACCTACAGTCGTTCTTGGATTTTTTCTCCGACGCCGCAAAGCCAGCCTAACGTAATTTAAAGAACTTGTAAAGATTAGAAATAGGGACATCGAAGAGTTCTTTGCCTAGTTTTAATAGCCACAGTCTCTACTTGAGTCCTCTTTGAGATATGATTTCATTGCGCCGTATAACTAATAACCAATTTAGTTTCGACTTTAAGTTTACGGAAGCTCACAATTGCGAAATTTGTATGGAAAATATAGCCACCTCGAACTACTAAAATTTAGAGTCGAAACTAAAAATGTTTATTGGGAAGGCCCATTGTTCTTGTTCCATTCCGTAGTAAAGGAAAGATTGTCAATTCTGACATTTCAATGACAAAAAAAATTGGTGCGACTGTATCCAACAGTCCCGAAATATGTGTATGTTTAAACACCGTGCGTGCGGTATGTGTGTGGTTGAGAAAAGAGGGAATTGTAATAACCGTAATCTTGATATATTATGAAATAACAATAATTTATTCGTTCTGTGCTAGTTTCGGTAGAATAGATACAAACGGATTGTGGTAGCTGAAGTAAGATATGTACATTCGAGACTGTAATCTATCTAGATTACGCTTGAAGACAGCATCGATGGTTGTTCCATATCGTGTTGTTGAAATTTTCCGGTTGGAGTTCATTTGAAGATTAAATTTATCTTGCATAAAATCAATAAATGGTTGACCTTCTGGAGTTGCAAAATTGATATTGAAGTCTCCGCTTATGAGTACGGTGCAAGGACGAAATGGAGAAATTTTATTTCACATCAACAAAAAGCTGAAATTAATATGCCCCAGCTCATAAATGTATGCAATGATAAAACACAGTGACGCATTTCCGTCCCCGCAAGTTAAATGTGCGGAATTACCAGATTCCAATAACGCGCGCTTAGATGTTTACACATAAAAAAAAAGTGGGTCTGTCTGTCTCTGCTCCCAGGTCTACAGCCTAAACGGCAAACTTCGAATTTGGAGTTTGAGGGCTTACAGTTCGGGGCCGTTTTTTTTTTTTTTTTTTTTAAAGGTAACCTTAATATTAATGGTACTTCCTAGTGATGTGTCGACTCGGTTTGGTAAACCGGTTTAAACCGAGTTAAACCGAGTTGCTTTTATTTCAAACCGAGTTGGCGAACCCGATGAAACGAAACGAACCGACCGAAAACCGAAAAATAAAATGCCACGCATAAACCGAATTCAACACACAACTCGGTTTCGGATTTCGGTTCGGTTGGTTAAGTAGAAGGTAGGTGTGAGAAAACACATTAATGAGCATGTAAGTTGCAATTGGAAAGCTGTGCTCTTCTCTTTACTCCTGTTTTCTCTCATGTGTTATGAGGGTGGTTTTGTCAATTGAGTGAGTCTATAGTTAAATCGGTTTGAATGAACCGTACCCGATCATAAAATCGAGTTAAATTGGATTATTGTTTTAATACAAACCGATTTAACCCGAGCCAAATTGAATTCCAGCTTGGTTGCAGCAACCGATTCAATTTATTTCAATATCTTTTCTCTTTCGTTCATTTAAGCTTTAGTTACTTATTCGGGCGGCGCGGCGGCGGCATTAGCATGTAACATTGTGAGTGTGACGGTTGTTCTCATTTTTGTGTACGTTTTCCAAAAAAAAAATAACGATTAAAAAGAATGCCGGGCCGAAGAAAGAATTCTCTCGTGTGGCAAGTTTTCAAGAAACCGGAGGAGGGCAAAGTGGTTTATAAAAAATGTTCTTTGTCATATAAGTATTCGGGAAATACGAGTACAATGAAGGGACATATTAAAAAAAAACACCCAGGTGAATTCATAGAAATGTCTGAAGCTGCAGTTAATTCTGAAACTGAGACTGACATTGAGGACATGCTTATCCCAATCCAAAGTATGAATGATCAGCCTTCAACAAGCCAAGCAGTGCGAGATTACCGCGAAGGACATCCATGTAAGAAACTAAGACAAACACGATTATCAGTCCCATCAAAAATTTGTCAGAAAAACGGAGATAAAGCTTTGCTTGATATGATAGTGCTTGATTTTCAGCCATTACAAATAGTTGAAAATAACGGGTTTCGAAAATATTCAAGAACTCTGAACTCTGATTACAATATTCCTTTAAGAAAAAAAATAGCAGAAATGCTTGAAGAGGAATATAATATTGAGCCAAGATTCTTACGGGAGAAGTTACATGACATCGACTTTTTTGCGTTAACATCAGATATTTGGACATCGGACACTAATAAATGGTTTATTAGCATAACGGCTCACTATATAGAAGGAGTAAGTATGAAATCGTGTGTTATTTCAACTTCCGAGCTACAAGAAAATCACACTGCTGAAAACATAGCCTACACAATCCTTAAATTATTGCGCAAGAATGGCAAATAGAAAATAAAATTGTAAGCGTTGTCACAGACAACGCAGCGTCAATAAAAAAAAGCAGTCAGTGAAATTTTAAAAAAGCGCAATCATTGCTGTGTCGCACATACGTTAAATCTAGCCGTTAAAGACTGTATTGAAAAAATCAATTCAGAGGATTATACCGTAGAACAGTTTTCAATGACAATGCCATATCTTTTAAGCAAATGTAGAGGCATTGTATCACATTTTAAACATAGTGCTAAATCGTCTTACGCATTGCTCGATATGCAAATAAAACTGAAAACGGAGAATTTAAAATTAAAACAGGATGTTCGCACACGATGGAACAGCACGTTTTACATGCTTGAGCGTTTATTTAAAGTAAAATTGCCTCTTTCCGCTACGCTATCACTTTCGGAAGCGTTCCCATCTAATTTAAATTTTAACGAATGGATATTTTTAGAAGATATAGTGACGCTTTTACAACCATTCGAGAAAATTACAGTTATTTTGTCAGGAGAATCATATCCGTCATTATCGTGTGTCATTCCACTAGTGGTAGGACTGCAAAAGACAGTGGCTAATAAAAATATAAATACTGAGCCAGGCAAAATTTTGCAACGAAATCTGTTGACTGTGATAGAAAAGCGTCTTGGTGTATACGAAGGCAATAAAACTGCAGCTAAATCTACATTTCTGGATCCGCGATTCCAAAAAAAAGTTTCGGTATGGAACGTAATGCCCAAAATGCTCAAATGTGGATCATACAAGAACTTCAAGATAGGCAATCTTTAAATTAAAGTGTACCATCCGAATCTAGCAACTTGAATAAAGGTACAGATTGAAATTTGATTTTCCCTTTTTTGAATTAACAATTACACTATTTAATTTCAAAATATAAAATGTTTTTAATGTTTATTATTACTCCAGCAACTGCTGAAACTAACAACGAAGTTGATGAAATCTGGGATGTTCTAGACAAAAAAGTATCGGAAACACAAACTACTATGACGCCTTTTTCATCTGCAGCATTTTTGGTAAAGCAATATGTCGATCTGCCCTATTTGGATCGAAAGAAAAATCCTCTGACATTTTGGGAAGAAAAGAAAAGTTTGTTTCCATCATTGTCCAAGCTGGCTCATATATACCTATGTATACCCGCTACATCGGTTCCATCGGAAAGGTTGTTCTCGAAAGCTGGTTTGCTGTGCAATGAAAGAAGGAATCGATTAGCTCCAAAAAAAGTTGACCAGATATTGTTCCTGAACAGTTCTAAGAAATTGCGATGATTTATTTTTAATTTCATTATTTATTTACTTTATTCTTTTAGTTTGATAACTGCAGATGAATTAATTTGAAATACATTATTTTAATTTTATTTAATTTTTTTTTTTTTGTTCAAGACAGGAAGAAAATAAACTGAAATTAATTTCTTAATCCAACTCGGTTTGTAACTCGGTTCGCAACTCGGTTTGCTTCGATTCTAAACCGGTTTAACTCGGTTTGAGAAATTAGCGGTTTGGCACATCACTAGACTTCCCATATAAAATGTTTAAATACCAGTTTGATTTATTCGAAAACGGCTTTAACGATTTCAACCAAAATTGATATTTGAGCTTAAGTAGATGGCTTAGGGTTACCATGACTGTGACTCAGTTTTTGGAATAACGGTGCTTTTGAAATATGAACATATCTCGAAAACGGAACTCTATGGTCATATCTATCTTCTTAAAGGCAAACTCAGGTTTTCCCTATATTATCGTAAAATTGATTTTTTTTTTAAATATTTTTTTCAAAATCCAGTTTTCTTTAGTTGACCTGAAAACGGCAATAACGATTTTTACCAAAATGCAAACTTATAGTAAAATTTATGTTTTCAAAATTTTGAGTATCTAAGTAGGTACTTCAATTCGAATCACCGAAAACGCTAATTTTAGAAACTGCTCATATCTCGAAAACCCCATTTCCAACTTCGACAAAACCTTAAAAACCAAAAAATGCTTACATCCCGAACAATAAATTATAATAGGTTTTCAGCTATATAGTTAGTTAAAAAATATTATTTTGCAAACTAAACATTGCAATATTTGGTACTGTTTTGTCTGCCAAACTTTACAGAAATCGCTTCAGCGATTTTGATCAAAATACGTATTAAAGATGATATCTTTATTCTAAACAAGATCCTGTACTTAGCTTTTCTCCAAAAATTTGGTGTTTTGATTATTTCCCAAAAATGGCTACCAAAATGTCGATCTGTGCTCATATATTTTTCGAAAACTCAATTCTGCACTTTAAAATTAAAATTACAACAACCATTAAAAATGCAGTAACAGCAACGCAAAACTTATTTATAGCAAATTACCCAGTTTTTCTTTTTGTTCGCTCCATTCGTGCATTTTATTTAAAATGTAGTGACCCGTCTGCGAGCCTTTGTCAAACTACAAGAGCAGCTTGCTGGTCCGGCTTTTGTCATATTCGGTTGCAGTACTCCAAAGCAACACTCATCACGTAGGTTATGATCCAGCTTCAGAATTTTAATGCCACTTGATATGTAACTGCTGCTTGATGGTAGTCTTCTGATGGCGGGGTCTTTTATATTTTGCAGCTTGCCAGTTTTTGCTTGCACTGCAAACCTACCCACACTAATATTTCATATCGAAGCCTTAACTCTGGTCAAACCGTGAGACAGCTTTTCAAACGCAAGTACAGTTTGTTTCTTCTAAGAATATCAATCTGTAGTTCATGTAAGACTGAAAGTCAGTTGGAATGTTTTTCTGAACTGGTTTTACTTGCTTCATCAAATTCAACTTCCATTTGACTCGATTCTTCTTCAAGCGACTGGTGAGGTACTTGTGTGGCAGTATCACATGCCTTTTTAAGACGTTTACTCATTAATTTGGTATAATATAAAAAGAGAATAGGACCTAATTCCGATCCCTGGGGAACCCGATTTCGTATTTCTTGTTGACTGCTATGGCCCGCGCTTGGTTTTGACTCTGAAGTTCATCAGTCAGTTGACCAACTTGCCACTAATATAATTTCTTTGGTATAAAATAAAAACAGAATAGAGCTTCATTCCGATCCCTAAGGAACCGCATTTCGTATTCCGTGTTGACTGCTCTAGCTCGCCTTAATTTTGACTCTGAAGTTCATCTGTCAGTTGGCCAACTTGTCACTACTAGGTACATATTATCATTTTACACATCATAATTCATATTCGGAATCTTAGAAAATTGCTCAGAGCACTTTAAAGCCCTTCTATGAGAACAGTTGACAATCAACTTGAAGACGAGGTCTTCCACCTCATGCGTAACTAGCTTCGATGTATCTTCAGTAGCAGAAAGTTCTTCTATTTGGGTGCCTGGTTGTCGCCAATTTCATAATGTAACAGTCATCATAAATGCCTTCTTTTTTTTTTCATCAAGAATATTATCATATATTAGCATTTCAATTCAATTTTGTTTTTTATACTATAACTCTAAAAATACAATACGAGAAAATGAATCACTTTGTAAACAAAAAAAAAAAAAAAAAAAGGTTTAAAGTAAAAATGTAACGTGTAGCTCTTTACACACAAAAAATAGAATTAACGCAACGGGAAAATAAAAACAAAACGTAAGTGACCGTTACTATTTTGTGTATAAAAAGCCCACACGAATTAGCCTAAGTCGCAGTCTGTTGAATAAAGCTAAACTGAACATTCAACTCGTAGTTGGAGTCTCTTTACTTATTCTGCATAACCGAAGACAGGCTGAACAATTTCTTGGTCGCCTGGCTCTGCTTATCATCGTCGCTGACTACGCCAAAAGGGAAGATTCACTTTTATAAAGAACAGTAGAAAGGCTGAACTACTCATTGGTCGCCTGGCTATGGTCATCTCCACCGCCGACAGCAGCTCTACGTTCACTCGCCGCTCTTCGGCTCCACTTGAACAGCAGCTCTACGAACCCACGCACACACCACACGCCACACCCCCGGAAGAACCTTCACGCTTCTCCCCGCTCGCTTCAATAAGAATTTTGTAGATTTGTACTTCTCTCGCGAGATTTCCAGAAACTCGGCTGCAAAATGTGCTGTTGTTATTATGAATCTGTTTGGGAAGATTTTGATTTTGTTTGAAGTTCAGGATTCGAATTATTGCATCCGTGAACGAGCTATACCTTCACCCAATTATGTCAAATAAAAAAAAAAATCCGCCACGTACTGCTCGTTCACGATGACGCGATTTGACCTCAGGGATCTTTTCGTTGTCCAATTCTTATATTTTCAGCCTTGAAAGTAGGTGGCTGCCCTTAAATGAAGTTGTGTCATCTCCCTTAAGGCTACCGTGATTGACTCCAACAATGGTTCTAATAGTAATGAGCGGTGCAGCGTGCAGGGAAATAAGTACCCGGGAACTAAGTCTACGGAGCGACTTAATCCCCACCTAGTAGCAAATAAAACCACTTTCGTGTGGGAACTTACTACACATTCAAAAATAAGAAGAGGGAACTAACTAACTGGAAGTTAGTTCTCAGTGGACTTAGTTCCTGGGGACTTATTTCCCTGCACCGTAATGAGCGACTCCATTGGTTATCGGGTAGAAGCTAGATCTTGGGGCCTAAGGACCTTTTTTGTCAACTAAAAGAAAATATATAGTTGGCGCAATTGGTCCTTAAGAGCCTATAAGCCTAGCATCTCATAAAGAATGGAAGGCACTTATAATTTTTAGTTCGAACAGCCGAATTGAGAAGCTCATTCCGGACAGTCATACTCTCGGACGTTTGTCAGAGGTTTCCGATAGGTAGTCCAGTGGAAAAAGCCGTAAGATGTAATTTGTGTTTTACCGGGGATCGAACAGGAGACCCCTCGTTCAGTACCCTAACCACCGAGTCACTGCGACTGTATTTGCTTATTTATTTCTTGGAGTTTTCAGTCTGAATTACCACGGTCGACGATTGGGACACGAAGACTTCCCTTCAGTTTTTCGAGCTCTGGTTTTTGCTCTCTATATCTTTTCGAGTACCTGCTCTCCAATTCAGAATGATCCTCATCTAAGATAACTTGAGTCTCAAGGCAGTTGCTTCAGAGTTACGCTCCGTAACTTTGTTAGGATATATACCCCAGCTATGTAGGACAAACATTTTTAGAGTACCAAGGAGTATCTTCCAAACTGGTTCGTATCCTTGGCTAGTTTTCCATGTTTTCACCTTCACCTTGTCTATCCAGCCCTGGATCTTATGTTTTAGGCCGCAGCACCATGCAATCTCGGTCAACGAATAACGTGAAGAAAGTTTGGTCCACACAACATTAACAACGCTTTCTGGGTTGTTTGTCTTCTCTGTTAGCACGGTTCTTAGAACTTTTGGGCAGAATTATCGCTCAACAATCTTCCGTTATTCGACTTAACTGCGCAGGAGAGGTTTCTGTATTCTGCGCTCCACTCAAGGGACACCTTGTCACTTCCGAACGCCCTCTACCTTTAATGACCCCATTAGTCGTTTACCGAACCCCGACTTTCCGAAACTCTATACTCACTCCACTCTGGAAGGAAAAAGAAAAAAAACTGTCTTCTAATAGCAAAATCACGACAACGCCTCTGAATTTGGGCGCCATCAATTTCCCAGCTCAAAAAAAATCCGAAAAAGAAAAGCAAAATAAAAAAAAATTCCCAGTTGAGCACAAATATAAAAGCCACCACAATTACCCCGCAGGAAGCCACCGAAAAGGACAATCAGCCCAAACATGCAACGCGATGAGGTGGCTCACTTGCCTTCTCTGGATTGGCATATGCAACGAACCGATCCAAGCCGCTCCTCCCCCAAACAACGAAATTATATTATCCAACTCTTTGGTTCGGATAATTGCACGAGAATTAAAATTAATATACTGTCATTGTGGGTGAAGTCGTCCTTTCTGGTTCGAAAGTAGTCGGGGGTGGTACCATCACGGAGATGTCACCATTTGTTAATGCCTCGCAATAATTCCTTGTAAAATTAGAAACGATAAAATGTGGCATAGTGCTTGCGGTTGGGGGGAAGAAACCGAAAGGATTTAAGGACCTTATAATCAGGTAGTTAAATTCTGGCAAACGAATGTCATAAACAAGAAGTTCCACTGCCGCCTCTAATGAATAAGTTTTTTTTTTTAGGTAGGCCGCATACACAATATCCTGGCGCTGGCGAGGGTGAATCGGGTGGCATAACATTAATTTTCAGTTGGTAATTTCATGTTCTCTCTCCGGTTACGCGGTGAACTGGTACACACTTGCAAGGGGAATACGGAAAGTTCTGTTTTGGATTTTTGCATGCGAATACACGCACAGCATTTATGCATTTTGATGAACTAGTTATGCGAGTCCCCCAACAGAAGGACAGATATATTGCGAGGACATATTTCAACTATGAAAGTTATGGGCATAAAAATATCTAAATGGGTTGACAGTATTGTAAGACGAAAGTGTGGGCGGGGGATGGTAAAAACGCACCGAACGCGGATCTGAATGGAGGCAGAATCCCGTGGTTGAATGGTTGCTTCTCCAAAGTTTTATGATTGCCTTGAAGGCGGGTTGCCTTGGCGTACAGTCCAAAATGTCGTGCACGCCAAAAAATGGAATAGCTCATCAAACATCGATGCTCTTAGAACTGAGGTATATCAGCCCGATTTGTAACAACCCTTGTAGCTTAGGAGTCTGATTACAAAATCTGAAGTAAGCCGCAAGAGGATGATAGGGAGAATGACATTTGAAGGAATCATAGACTAAAAATGCATTTGAACATCGCATACAAGTTTGTACCCAAATTCTGTGAATTCCCACAGCCTTGAGTCAGCAGCCTAATGGGTCCAAGTCAGTTTATGATGGTCTTGAGATAGTTAAGTCCACCATCGACAACTTATTCGCACGTTGGAAGGCCTTGAAAAGATCCAAGATCATAAAGTACTAACAAATAGACCGTCAGATTACTGGAAAAAAGAGACATTGCCTTCAAACTGGTTTCAGAGTCGTAAAGTGTAGTGGTACCGAAAATTGCTGGTTAAATCGAGACGCGCTTTTCACTGGGTAAGATATTTTTAATCAAGTTTTATAGCTTGAAGATGGCAAGAGGCGTCCTAGTCTTGACTTCTTTCGACGGTCTTTTGTACGACTCAGTGAGGACGGGATAAACTTAAAAAAGGTACAATGGGCTGTCAAACTATGGTTGGGCTCAGCTTCATATTTCCCTCCTAAGGCCTATCAAAGAAGGATCGATAGTTTCGATAGACCGACGCAATGTACAACCTCAAGCGACAAGTATTCGAATTCTAAGTCAAAAGTCGGCTGCCTAAAGTACAAAAAGTCGCAACGTGTGTATCAAAACGGTATGCACCTCCCTATTCCCAAAGGTCCTAAGCTACCGAATTTCAAATAAATCGCTTAAAACTGTTTTAATTCTCGACCCGCTCGCTCTCACTCTCCTCAGTCTCGCTCTGGCCACATTTACACGTCGCAGATCCCCAAACGATCATTCAAACTTTACACACATCTCAATTTTCCTGTCGACCATCAATCAAGCCCCGTGACTACTACTGATTGCCACCGTTTATCCGACCGTCTGTTTTATTTTATTTTTTTCTCTCTCTCTCTCTGTCTCTCTCTGCTGCTGTTCTCAAGGAACCAAACGCACACGTCCACCAAGTGTTTTGCTGCGCCTTCCTTGCTATGGGTATCTCCTGGTGGAATGGAATTCTTCTCCCCGGTGCTTCTTCTGGGAACAGAGCACTGCGCAGCCGATCGTTATTCACCAAATCCCGAATCGTGACGAATTGCTTTTCCTCCATTCCAATGCCGGATTAGAAGCGCACTCGCAGAAGACATTGATTTTCCAGCGTGCGATCCGAAATCACGTCATTGACAGCAGCTCTCCGAAAGCAATTATTATAGAGAAATAGCCACAGAAGCAGCAGCAGCAGCCAGCACCACTGTACTGTGTCACTGATTACGCCGGACATCGTGACATCTCTGCGTGTGCGGATTGGAAAATATCTTTTGACACTCACGGTTGGAATGGAGCCGAGGTGGTTGCTTTTTGTTTGTTTTACGCATAATTGTAATAAATCTGAGAAAAATTGCCTCCGCAGCATTGCTGGTAAATTGCCAGCTCATTTTGGTTTGCGCGGCGGCCGTCCAAATTGCACCGCGCTCAGTGACACAGTGGCACCTGAGAGATTTCCCATCTACATAAGGCAATTTGAAGCGCCCAAGTAATTGTTGGACAAGCAAATGAACACACCAAAAGGGGGAATTCCGTGTTCGTCTTGTGTTGACACTGCCAAACACATATGCAGGAACAACAGCCAGGGCACACGTTTATTAAGGATGTGTGTATTATTGTAATAATAATGCCGAAAACAAGCAGAGCTTAATGGACCGTAAAACTGTCCAAGCATGCGGCAGTGGCCACAGCAAAATGCCCCCAAAACAACCGAACATGGGGGAGGCTGTCCTGCACCGTACATGGAAAGCATGGACCAGCAGCCGTAGCACCGCCAGCACCAGTTAAATCATCTGTAAAAAAAAAAGAAGAAAAAAGCGGGTCGGGCGAGAAAATTAAATTGGCCAGTGCTGGAATTGAGCGCGCTACATGTGCTGTGGGTGGTGATGACGACGACACAAACGCATATCCCGAAGCGCCTGAGTAAAGTCTGGACGGTGGTTCATGTTTTGTTCTTCTTTGCTTTGGCATATACAGTGACGGAGAAGCAGACGACGAAGCGTAAGGAGTATGTGACGACCCTCATTCTCTAGTTGTAGATTGCTACCCGCACAGGCAAATCAAAAAAGGGGGTGGGGAGGAACTACGTGTATGACATTTTTGAACGGGGCAAAGGTTAACCTTCAAAAAAGGTGTGCAGCAGACGTGGATCTGTCATTAATATTCTTGAAAACGACGGGCTACTTTTTAGCTGCGGCTGATATGTAATACAATGGGAAAAGGGATTTGATTAAGAAAAAAAATTGAGACAGGCACTGTCAGATAATGGATATAGCTCTTTCTTACGATTTTTTAGTCAAACCTTTTCACCAACAAAAATCGACTTGCTAACAAAAAAAAAAACTGTGTTCGCATGCCCATGATCTGTGAATCAACCGTCTTTTGGTTAAAAACGTGTTTACCTACCCAAATTCCATCTTAAGGTTTTTTTTATCCTCACTACGCCATTTGTCGCGAACATCGTTCGAGGACGACATTGATAGCCTTATATCGGTTTTCTTGCTATTCCGACTGTTGCTCCTATGGTCGTTTCGGCAAATAACAGTCACTTCCAATACCAGCCTTAAATTTCAGCTGCCGAATGTGATAAACCCATTGCTCAACGACCAAGTGTATCAAAGCCTGTTCAAATAAAGCCCCTATAAAATGCCATAAAAAGAACAGCCTTAAACAAAAAGACTAAAAAAATTCGGTGGAAATAGAAACGCTGGATATCGTGACTTTATTTAAGGGTCATACCTTAGAAAACGCTAACGAAGACTCTTGGACGAAGATAAAGATAAATTTAAAGAAAAAGACAAGGCCAAAGACAAAGACGAAGACAAAGACAAAGACAAAGTAAAAGACAAAGACAAAGACAAAGACAAAGACAAAGACAAAGACAAAGACAAAGACAAAGACAAAGACAAAGACAAAGACAAAGACAAAGCCAAAGACAAAGACAGCTTTGTTAAGAAACTAAAAATTAGAGTTCCTCAGCTCAGCTTTTCTCCTTTGGGACCACTACTCTTGTTATTTTAAGTTATATTAATTCCTTGACTTATTCGCCTTGAAAGGTTTACGTATTGACAGAACTTACGAGTGGAGTACATTACCTTGCTTATGGCTCAGAGAGTGCTTTACCTCAGGTTAAGCTTTAGCTTTATCTTTTGAGAATTTGGTTCGCGTAGCACAATTTGGTTAGCAGCTTAAAGCACAAATTAGTCTTGGAGGTGATATCTACTTCCATGGGCCTGACTGCCTAAGGATTTGCTGCCATTGCAATTCAAGCTCCCACTCTGGTTCTCTCCGTAGTAGTTTAGCTATTTAGTCCAAATAAAAATAAACTTTAGTTAACTAGAATATTTAGCCTCCAGGATGAGCTTAAATATACACAAAGAAAATTTGGGAGTCAATTTAAGTGGCGCCGTCTATATTTGCGGAGTATTTTCTCTAACAACTTAAGTCTGTTGGGGATCAGCTATAACAAGAACATAAAGCTTTTGCAAAAGCTTCCTAGGCCAAGCATCTAACAGCCATTCGTTTAAAAACTCACTCCTTCGTGAAGGTTGTTTTATGGGGCAATTTGATGGGACCTTTTGTAGGTGCAATGGCTGAGTGGTTAGTGTGTTGGAAAACTTAGCGAGGGGTCCCAGGTTCGAATCCCGCAAAAAACAAATTCCAACTTATGGTCTTTTTCGAACATCTGACAAACATCCGAGAGTATAACTGTCTTGAAAGAGCTCCTCAATTAGCCGTTTGGAATCGGCATAAAATTGTAGATCCCTTCCATTCGTTCCAAAAATGAAAAACTCACACAAAACGAAAGGTTGTGAGAAGCTAGGTTTAGATTGTAGATCCCTTCTTTTTGTTCCAAAAAACACAAAACGAAGGGTTGTGAGAAGCTAGGTTTAGGGTCCCTGCGGACCTGTTGCGCTAACTATTTATTTTTTTTATTTATGACAATTCAATCCCGAGAAAGGTTTAGTGTTTGTCAGACGATGGCGATAGGTGGCGCAATTTAAAAAATGTTAAGATCTAATTTGTTATTTGTTTCTGAGGAGCGAACCTTTCTTTCTAGCCCAGCACTCTATAATAACTGAGCCAGTACTAAATAAAATGCAGCCTCTTTTGTCAATCCAAAACGCATTTATAGAAAATTTCCCAAAAATCTCGTTTTCACCAAAGTTTTCCACTGTTAAGAGTTTTCGAGTTTAATGCTAGAAAGAACTGCTCAAAGTGTTCTTTGAGAGAACTTTCGGGACTACGCAACTTTGAGCTCAATTTATGGAACAGGGAATGACGGCATAGACGATACATAAGCGTTCGGATTTCCGAGAACCTGACTTCGTATCAAAATCACAACCAGATATCACCACCTCTGAACAGAGTGGCTTCTTCACTTCACTTAAAAGGCCAGCCCAACTTCCGTCGGGGTTAAAAGTCAAAAATTACTTAAACCTCTTCCTAACTCTACCTTTTAACGCAGTTAACACCTCAAAAGTGCAACCAATTTTCCCTCCTAATATTCTGTTCATCGTAGAACTTCTTAAGGGCAACCCCCAGGTCCCGAACGGAACGCCTCAAGAATACAGCTACTTAGCCAACCAAAGTAGCATCCTTCACTTACATCCTTATGCCAAAATAACATGCCCATTCAATCTGGCATTTAAGGACTCCACCGCTTTGCCATGTTATCTCCTTAAAATTACTCAAATCAAACGCTAGACCATTTTTTGAAAGCCCCTACCGCCACCCATATCGCCCCGGTTCAGATGTTGAGAAACTAAAAGAATGCCGGGCCGCACACACTCGACCAACAATGATAGCGGTAATTCTTCTCCTTTCATCTATGAATGGGCGCCCCCAAAGGAGTCTGCTTACACCAGGCAAGTGCCAATAGCCTCCATAGAGTGCATATTATGCATACCGTACAGCGTACATCAAAGGGATGTATATTCGTACTCGTACTGTATGGTGGGCGCCGTGAAATCAACAAGCACACACTCGTCTCTTTTTGCAAACAAGAAAACACATCCTTTTAGGGTTTTTTCTGTTTTTTTTTTTTTTTTTTGTATGTGCGGTTCTTGTGTCGACTGTACAGCCGGCTGATTATCACCCCTCAAGTATGGGGTAAATTTGCAAGACTAGAGTCCTTCATATCTAACTAGCAGGCTCTACACCTTTGTCGTCGCTTTGTAAAAGGTGCCGAAAATTGCCTCACTACGATTTGGGGAAAGTGTAAACTTTTGCAAAGGTCTGCTCCTTTGAAGCCGTCTTTTAGTCGTCGTCGTCCCGTTGTTGTTAGTTGGAGAGAGTGGGGGCGGCGCAAGCTCTTCTTGATAAAAAAAAAACCCACTCGAGCAAGTGTTGTGGCAGGAAAGTTGCACACATGAAAAAAAAAATGGTAAACAACTCAAGGAGTTCGTTTGAAGGTGTTTTGTGAGTCGGCTCTGAGATTGCACTTGAAAAACAAATTCCACTCAATCGGAAGATTAAGACGTTACCGCATGGTTTTTTGAATCTAACTTGATATGAGTAACTGGAACTGGAGGCAGTACACTTGGGACAGAGAGGGCTATATCTATGGGCTTGTTGCTTGAGGCCATGGTCCAACTTCGACAGAAAACACCACTTAAAGTTAACTTAACTGAATAAGCTAATCTGGAATAAATTGAGACCCCAACAAAAAAGGGTATCTTTGTCGACAGCCGTCAGCGATTCAACCACGACCGTGTCCAAGCTCATTGGGGACTGAATGGAGACATTGGACCGTAGTAGCCATCGGTTTAATATCACTGTAGTCAGGCTTCTTATGAGAAATGACAATTTTTCAGACTTGGCTCCGTGCCCTGTATCCTACTTTAAGAGCGAAATCTTCTTGCACTTTACCCCAAATGTTGAAACTGACTTACGTACCTACTAATTTTCGTATTTTCATACGGGTGGCCCGGGTTCCGTTGGTGACTGGATGTGCATAGAGCGAAAGTTCTGCTTCTTCAATAGCCAAACTAAGAAACAGATCGACAAGTGAACAATCCCTTCGTCATCTGCAACATGATGGTGGCCTTGACCTCATCAATTTTGCCAGTATATCGTTGGTTTTCTTTTAAAAACTCGTAAGTCGAAAATGGCTAATTTTTAAGGAGGCGAAACCGATTTAATAAATAAAAATAAAAAAAAGGAAACTGTGTAAGTAAGTTAGATGGACATACGAGTTTTTAAATGGAAATTTGAAGGCCGATGAAGAAGCTCTTTCAAGAAAGTTGTACTCTCGGATGTTTGACAGACGTTCGCGAGAGGTGGCGCAGTGGAAAAAGACCCTAAGTTGAAATTTGGGTTCAACTTAGAATGTTTTAAAACTGGTTGACAGAGGCAAAAGGAGTCACAATGGAGTTACGGGGTATTGATATTTAAATTCAGTCTTTTTTTACAAGCTTTTGAAAGAAAGCCGACGATATCGACTTTTGTTGGAAAAGTGGGGCTATGAAAATTGACACACTTGAGAATTGGAAAATGCGAGATTTGCTTGATCAACGACTTTTGAGGCAAGACGGAGTCCGAGGCTTGGCCTTGGAGATGATATCACGATGATATTTTTACAAAGCCCGTTACTACTTGAGAGCTTTTCAATTTGAGGCTTACCAAGGCTTCAAATAGCAAGACTCTCCATTTAGGTCGCTCCATACGCAACTTCTACCAGTTCCGCACTCGATGCTGATAGAGAAGCTTTCTTCATTGTTGGCGCCACCTTTCCCTTTGGTTAGAATAGAAGATTGTGCGGGACGGTTTGTCGAATGTACAGACCATAGATAAACGAATATATCGAATTGAATTATTTGCAGGAAAGTTTAATCAGGTTACAACAGAACTGGAACGAGAATCGTCAGAACTCGTGCAAACGTCGCTAAAATATCCGCCATAAGTACGGACCTCTGTCCAACTAGAATAGTCCAGCTTGAAAACCCTCATAATGGCCCAAGCTGCGGAGCCGCATATGTAAGCAATGGTTGATTTAGTATGTACGCCGAGACGTTCTGGTCTAAACAAAAATTATCTTCCCTTCCCCTCATACATGTGGTATCACAAGGGACCTAATCGGTGCAGTGAAATAACGCCGAGCGCTAAAGGGAAATAATAGTTTAAAATTCGCGCGAACGTTTAACTAGAGGGGAGATTTGAGAAAATAATAGTTTAAAGTTCGCGCGAATGTTTAACTATTATTTTTTGAAGTTCTAAATACTAAAATAACCAGAAGGAAAATTTAAGAAAATAATAGTTTAAAATTACCGCGAATGTTTAATTTTATTTTCTGTAATTCTAAATGCTAAAATAACTAGAGCGGTATAATAGTTCAAAATTCGCTGTTATTTCGCTCGCCGTTATTTTAGAATACCATATCAATCTGGTGTAAGTGTGGCCCTCAAGACAGCAACCTAACCTAACCTACCTAGAACGGCTTTAGGTTCTTGGACGACCTCTCAAGCATCGCAGGCATGAAATTCACAAGCTTCATTGACTTTCTTGGTTGTTTTTTACCTTTACTATAAGATTTCATTTACAAGTCTTGGGAGTCTCCAAGCTGGGCTTAAGCCTGCTTGACAGGAAGCCGTCATTAGCCACGATTCTCTGCCTTGAATGGAAGGACCTATGTCATAATTGAAAGTTTAAATTAAAAAGCTGTCTGATGTATGTCCAAAGTTTTTGAGAGTTGAGTCGGTTGAAACACCCTCCAAATGGTATTCATATTTTTTCAGGGGTCAAACCTGCAACCCGCCGCTCAGTAGTTCACTATATTACACACACTGCCCACAAAACCCACTATTCATCAAAACCCATCCCAATCCCAATGATTTCCATACATGGACGCCAAATAAGCAGCGGAAACTGTCACTTCAGTTCGACGAACTCGCGCCGCACCCTTCTATTCGTATACAAGGTTCGTGTGGCGCCAATCTAGTCCTATCTCTTAACCTCCTCTCATAACAAGGATAATTTGAAATTTATTGTTGCTTCCTCGCGTCTGCATTTCAATGCCAACTCTCAGAGATGACTTCCTCCATACAGAGCGAGTGCGCATAATAAAACTTTATGATTTACAACTTCGGGCGGGATGGGACCTTCGTCCTCATATGAATACTTTACGAATGCGTAATTTCATTCACCTCTTTGTCACGTGAAATTTCTAAAATTCAACTGAATGGACGCACGCGCACG
Source organism: Cheilosia urbana (assembly GCA_946477585.1). Taxonomy (NCBI): domain Eukaryota; kingdom Metazoa; phylum Arthropoda; class Insecta; order Diptera; family Syrphidae; genus Cheilosia; species Cheilosia urbana. The sequence continues at coordinate 89,108,266 of OX297854.1, read as the reverse complement.
CGTGCAGCAGTAGCCCAGGTATACATGAACTGAATGTGACAAAACGACCCTGGCCACGGAATCACTTCCTAGAAATGCAACCGAAACCCATTCACCACCTGACCATCAGAGACAGTGGCTCCTTCAATTACATGTCGTATTATCGTCGTCGTCGTCGTCTCCCGAGACGCATACGTGTATCTGTATATCTCGGGCGATAGAGAACGGATTTTGTGTTCGGTCTTGTGTTTTAATGGCCATTACAAGGAAAACCATGTGTGCGCCATGGCATTGGTTGCTTTCGGGAAACTGATCGCAGTTCTGCGGATGATTGTCCGAGAGTGATATAGTTGGGTCCCTGGTCTGTAGTGACGGTGGTGCTCCTCTGTCCAATTCTCAGGTGAGAATTTAAATGCTTTTCGTGTTCGTTTTAACACCTCTGTTGCATACGTAATTTGGTGGCCGTTTGTGGTGCGCACGCACACAGTGATTAATTAGAGTGGACTGGTTTGGACGAGAGAGCGCGAGATATGTCCCATCGATAAACGGGAGTACGTATTCGGCCCCAAGAGTGCCTACTGCCTACATGCGTTTACCGGGTAAAGTACGTGTAATGCGAATGACAAGCGCATGAGTGGCATGCACATTGCACAAGGCCCTATTACTTGTAAACGCTTCCAAATGAAATATAATGAGAGTTCAAATTTACTGCCACAATAAAAAAAGAGGGTATGCTAGTAGATTTATATTTTCAGGGGCTTTAGGAAATCCAGTGTGGGCAGAGAATTGTCCGCGAAGAAATGTCGAACGTAATGACCCAAGAGGGGGATACGGCCGCTCGATCTCCTTTCTCTACTATATACATATACAGACCCGCGTCAAGGCTGACTTCGTATGAATACGAAGTTTTTTTTTTTTTTTTTTTTTTTTTTTTTTTTTTTTTTTTTCAAATTTTCATACCTAAGAGTTGCAATAGAATTTGATGTCGTTTATTGTGCCATGCCAAGGGAGTAGTCGTAATAGCCTCTTTGACCTAAAAATTTTAAGGCACAGCTTGTTATAAGATTTCTGGAACTGCAGTATATCTTAAAGGAGCAGAGAGTTAATCGTGTATGGCATTTAAAACAAACAAAAAATCGTTCTTCAACAGGTGAAAGTTCTGTATAAATTTAAAATAATAAACAATAGTTAAATAGTTAAATTAATTTGTTCCCACCAATCAAATTGTACCTTTTATCACACACTTCCATAATATTTTATTCGCCCCGTATGATCTTTTGTTCCATTCGTTCTTCATTATTTTCTTTTTCTTCTCTTTCTTACCAGGCTTGTTTGTTATTTGTTTTGATTTCTTGACTTGACAGATCTCATGAGAAATAATTCGAGACTTGACAAATCTAATGACAAATAATTCGAGACTTGAAAACACCAATCCGTAAAAGGCAACTGAGGTACTATTTTTTTCCGTTTGGAATATTGAACAGATTACAAAATCAAAAGCAGAACGAATAGCACTTTTGAATAGGAATGCCTTACGGAACGTAGGGTCCCAGGTTTTAAAGAAGTGAGAAATGCAGTTCAAAAGCGTGCAGTGCCTTTTTTTATTAAATTTTTTTTTGCTATAGGGTTGTTGCTGTTCACCACAAATTTTCACAATTGCAAACGCGACGAAACGAATTATGTTGCGACGGCTTGCAGCTCATTTGGCCATTGGCCATTGACCATTGACCACCGAAAATTCTTTTCGTCTCGGAGGTTGCTTTAGCTGCGACAAGGAGACAATCTTTCTTCTTGCGTCAAACCCTTCAACGCCTGGAAACGTTCCTCGCTCGGACTGAGTGGCGGTGACTGCGACTAACTGCCTAAGCACAATGAAGCCACGGTAGTAGCGGTATGCAGCAACGTCAAAATTAAAATACACAGATTACATATAACGTGAACACAATGTAGTAGCGGCTGTAGTACATATTGGCCAACTTTTAACTTTTGTCGCGCTACATCGAAATAATTTTTGGTGTAGGCAGTTTTGTTTGGTCAGTGCGGTTATTTATTTTGAAATATTTTTGAATGTACCTATTTCAAATTTAAAGTAGGCGTTATAGTTTCTTTGAAAATATGCAGGCGGAAGATTGCGAAATTTAAAAATAAATGAAGAAAAGAAAAACACAAAACAATTATTTGAAAATTTGACTTTTGACGTATAGCGGTACTTCATTGTATAAAAAGACATACCTGTTTAGAAAGTTTTAGTTATACGAAAAGAGTAACGTCCGCAATAGCATTATAAATTCATAAGGATCATAAAATCGCAAAACTTTAAATAAAGTGAATAGTTACGATAAATCCGAAATGCCAATTTTAAGGAGCCAAATTGGAGATAAATAGCTAGTGCTGGTAACACTGCTACTTGTATATCAGCTGATGGAAATATACACAAATTATTTTTCGCTGCCTTTTTGCAGACGTTTCGCTGTCCATTTGGAGACCACCGGAAAATTTCGTTTCGGAAGAGCTCCGTACTACGCTTAACCCTTTAATATTTTCTAATTATTATATTTATTTATTTTTTTAACAAATTGAATCATTAGCTTTATTTTATAATAATATAAAGTTAAAAATTGTAACTTTGGACCGAGTTGCACTGCAATTTTTTTTTTTTTTTTTCTTATCTAGGACTAGCAACCAAAGGTTGATCATCATCGTTTCAGCTTCATGAAACATAAGTTCCAACGCCTAACTCTGTAGACGGGCAGATTTTTGTTGTTATTCGTTTGCTTTTCAGTTACATTCGTTTTTGGTTTGACACGGAAATTGGAAAAGTGTTTTCATCTTCCATAAAAGTGCGCAACGTTTTTGCCCTTACATAGAAGGGAAGCTTGCAATTGAATGTCAGTTGGCCGCTTTCTGGGCCAGAATGTTTTCTGGTATGACAGTAGGTCAAAAATCTATATGTATTTATAAAAATGAATCCCTATTTCCCTTGGTCACGGCATCACGTGTGAACGGCTGGACCGATTTCGCTAATTCTTTTTTTGAAAAAATAAAGAAAATTGCGCGGAAACTTTAAGAATACTTAACCGCCATATTAAGTTATATCTAATGTACCCATAGAGCTTTACAATTCGAACTTTTTTGATGCAACCTTATGGCGTTTGGCATAACATTGACAGAATGCGTGCTGAAAATATCGTCAAAGAGGATGTAAAAAAAAATAATCTGATTTATTATATTGAAAATAATTAATTTATTATTTCTAACTAAAACTGAATTTCTTAGTGCACATCACCGTTAGTTCAGAGCTATCGCGCCTAATATTAAATGTTCAATTTAATATGGAGTTTTGGTAAGTTTGGATAGACTAACATATCAATTGCTGTGCGTTAGTCGGGGAAAGGCTCCAGAACGGCTAGACCGATTTAAATGATTTTTGTTTTGTTTTGTTCGTCTTGAATCAGGTATGGTTTAGGATAAAAGAAAAGTCGGAAAATCCTCAACATGTGGCGTTGTGGAGTATTTGTCGTTTTTCAGTTGAATTAAATTTTCTTTAATAATAATCTTCTCAATTTATACCTATAATTCTTTCGAGATGAAACTCGATGATGATGATATAACTCGATAAACACTGGGTAAATTTCTATGATTCTTTTGTTTTGTTCGTATTGTTGTATTTCAGGTTAACGCAAATTTAAAAGATAGGATTTTTGACCCGCTATATGGCGTTGATGTCGATCCCACTCACCGAAACAGCGCTACCAAGTTGATTGAAATTTTTTAGATGGATATGGTTGCTTCCAGTTTTAAATTAAGGATAGTTTTTGAAAAAAAAAAAGCCAAATAAAGCAATTTGCGAAATGTGAGCAAGATTTAATTTGGTTGAAAGGAAGGACATTATGCTACCTTTTGTCGTGAAAATAAAACTTTATGGAGATAAGTTGAATTTTTGAATTCTTTAGATGTTCCGGGCTTACCTCTACATAATTTGGATTTGAAAGTCGGCTCAGTTAAAATTTTGTTGCGCAACATCAATGTACCGAAACTTTGTAACGGATCGCATTTGATTTATGGTGAAGGATCTCACATCAAATATCATGCAAGTGATGATTTTAAGGGGAAAATTCAAAGGCAAACACTCTTATTCCGCAGATTTCGCTTATTCAGAACGATTTACCATTCGTGCGACTTCAATTTCTCGTGCGTCTCGCTTTCACTATGACAAATAATTTATTGCAAGGATAATCGATGGATATTTGTGCATTTGTGGCATCAATCTTGATTTCCCATGTTTCTCACATTGTCAATTTAGTGAAAAAGCGGAAGGTTGGCCGACACGTCAAAATCATTGCGGTTTGATTGAAACAAATCAACATTGCTTTTCATCATTTGTTTGTATTGCATTTAATATAACTTTTGAATAAAGAATTTTAATTGTCCGAATTACATAAATTAGGAAGTGCATTGTGCATGCTCGGAATTATTTACATTAACAAATTTGGGCGGAACGAAGTTTGCCGGGTCAGCTAGTTGTCTCTATAATTTACAAGGGTGACAAATCTTGAACGACTGGCGAATCCTCAATTTCAGATATGTATACATGTGCAAGGAACAAATACAAACAGGAGATATGTAAAAGTAAACGCAAAGTGGACAATGCAGATAACCAAAAGGACATGTGGCGCAATTTGAAAAAGTTTGTTTTAAAAAAAGATGAAACTGTGACTGACAAAAATGTTAATAAATAAATAAAATAAATAGTTGGTGCAACATTTCCGGAGGGACTCTAGGCCTAGCTTTTGTCTGAGTTTTTTCTTCTCATTTTTGGAACGAATGGAAAGGATCTACAGTTTTATGCCGACTCCAAACGGCCAATTGAGAAGCTCTTTCAAGACAGTTATACTCTCGGATGTTTGTTAGACGTTCTCAAGAGGTGGCGCAGTAAAAAATAAAAACCTAAGTTGGAATTTGGGTTTTTGCGGGATTCGAACCTCGACCCCTTGCTTAGTAGTCCAACACACTAACCACTAAGCCAATGCGCCTACATAAATGTTAGTGATGATAAATTGATAGAAAATAAATTCAACAACTTTTTTGTAGTGTTACTGAAATAAACAACTCTATTCCGAAAGCTGCTTTCACTAATTGTACAAATAATAGTGGCACCGTGTTTACGTTAGTTTGTGTTCCATTGCGTGATATAAAACAAGTGCTTAGTAAACTAAAAAACAAAAGAGATTGTACATTTAATAAATAAATAGTTGGCGCAACTAGGCTTAGCTTCTCACAACCATTCGTTTTGTGTGAGTTTTTCATTTTTGGAACGAATAGAAGAGATCTACAATTTTATGCCGATTCCAAAGGGCTAATTGAGGAGCTCTTTTTTTTTATTTATAGGGCCCAGTCCTTTCCTGACTCCTGGAATTAATCAATAGTTAGTCCAAGTGCTAAAATTGCAAAAACTAAATAAAAAAAGTGATGAATTTAGGCCGGTAAACTCGATTCCTCTTTGAAAAAATTGTTGAAAAAAAGAACAGGTGTTTAAACAACTTAAAGACTATTTATAAAAGAAAAAAACAAAAAAACTGTTAATCGAAACACAATCGGCTTTTAGAAAATTACTCTCATGTGAATCAGCCTTAATTTACGTTGTAACGAACTGACAAGAGTAGGTACCTACATGGCAACGAAAAAAAAAACTTTTTTCTGATTTTTCTGGGGAGGATGTCAAAGACTTACAGCGTTCAACTCAGTAAGACTTAGATAATATATACATACATATGGCTTTGCCAAAACACACTAAAGATGAATGCAAAAAAAAGTAAATCTATGATTTCAAATAACAAAACAAACTTTAATTGAAACTTAAGTATAGAAAATGAAATAATTGATATGCTAGAAGAAACAAAATATCTTGGTTTTATTATAGGCAAAGACCTCATTTTTGAAAGCCATATAAATTATTTATGAACAAATTGTTGTTTTTTTTTTAAAGAATTAGAAGACGTTAACGGCTATTAATATAGGTATATATTCACCCCAATCATTGAATCCGACGGATGCTCTGCGGAGGGAGTAGTACCTGTTTTGAACATTTCCCCTATCATTGAAAACGCCGGTAGGTAAGTAAGCGGATGTCGGTAGCGAAGTTCACATTTCATGCCTATCATTGAAAACGCAACCGATCCGCGGTTCATACAAATGTTGTCGTTTTCAATCCGCATCAAAATCGATGCGGATCTCGAAGAGATAACACACATACACGCACTAAAAGTTTTATTTTTCGGAAATAAAGGATAAATTTAAAAAGTTTACGAACAGTTAATTGATCTTTCCGATTTAGAAAACAAACAACCCGTCCTCAGTTCCAGGCAATTGTGAAAGTTATGAAAAAAACATCCAGACATCTTTTCCTCGCACTCTAAAACCTCTTCTAATGCTCCTAGTATCACTATTACTAGCAATTTCTTCTAAATTTAAGAAAAATACAATGCTATCCATGTTCGTACACTTTACAAAAACAAAATCGAATAAGAAAAAATTTTCATTTGACAGCTGACTCGCTGGACTACAAGCAATCGGTAATGCGGTTTTGCGGACCGATAACGTAGTCCATCCGCCGTTTTCAATGATAGGTTTTCACTTGTGAAGTGATCAACTGCGGATCGGATTGAATCCGTCCGCAGAGCATCCGGCGGATTCAATGATCGGCCTGATTAACTAGCTGACCCGGCGAACTTCGTTCCGCCCAAATTCATTAATGTAGGTAATGAAATTAATAATTCCGAGTTTTCGCTTCATTCTGCTTCATGTAACTCGGTCAATTCAAATTTTTTATTCAAAAGTTATATTAAAATTAAATAAATAAAAAAAAATCAAATACTACCTAACGCTTTTTCACTAAAGTGCTTTGTGGTACACAACATTTTTTGTTATAACGGGTGATTTTTTAAGAGGTTTAGAACTTTTTTTTTTAAAAAAAAAACACAAAAAATTCGAAAAAATGAATGAAATATTTATTTGAATCGATAGTTTGAACCTTGCAATTTAATGTTTAAAGATAATTTCATGCAAATGTTGACCGCGGCTGCGTCTCAGGTAGTCCATCCGCTGAGTCCAATTTTGGCATACTCTTTCACACATATCGGCCGGTATCTCACGAATGAATGCATGGATGTTGGCTTCCAGTGCGTCAATCGAAGCGGGCTTGTCCCTATACACATTAGCCTTGACATACCCCCACAAAAAATAATCTAATGGTGTCAAATCGCACGATTTAGGCGGCCAATTGACCGGCCCGAAACGTGAAATTAACTGTTCACCAAACTCGCCTCGCAATTGCGCCATTGTTTCGCGTGCTGTGTGGCATGTGGCACCGTCTTGTTGAAACCACATATCATGCAAGTCAAGAACTTCCATTTCGGGCAAAAAAAAAGTTTGTTATCATCGCTCGGTAGCGTTCACCATTGACAGTAACGCTGCGATTCGCATCATCTTTGAAGAAATATGGCCCAATAATGCCGCCGGCCCATAAACCGCACCAAACACTGGCTTTTTCGGGATGCATTGGCAGCTGTTGCAATGCTTCTGGCTGATCTTCACTCCAAATGCGGCAATTTTGCTTATTTACGTACCCATTCAACCAAAATTGAGCCTCATCGCTGAACACAATTTTTCAATAAAAAAGCGGATCCTCGGCCAGCTTTCCAAGAGCCCATTCACCAAAAATTCGGCGTTGTGGTAGGTCGGCTGGCTTTAGTTCTTGCACAAGCTGTATCTTAAAAGGCTTTACGCATAAATCCTTCCGCAAAATTTTCCACGTAGTGCTGTAACAAAGGCCTAACTGCTGGGAACGGCGCCGAATCGACATTTCGCGGTCTTCTGTCACACTAGCTGATACGGCCGCAGTATTTTCTTCACTACGCACAGTACGTAAACGTGTTGGTGGTTTAATGTCCAACAAAGTAAATTTGGTGCGAAATTTGGTCACAATCTTCCGAATAGACTGCTCAGAAGGTCGAGAATGCCGATCATAAAATGGAAGCAGCGCGCGATGAACATTTCGAACCGAGCACGAATTTTGATAGTAAAATTCAATAATTTGCAAGCGTTGTTCATTTGTAAGACGATCCATGGTTAAATTGCAAACCAAACTGAAGCTGTTTGACAGTGACACAAGGTACTAAACACACGTCAGCTGTCAAAACCAGTGTTGCCAAAACCAAACCAGCTAAAAAATCACCCGTTATTTCTATTACAAAAGAAGATGGAAGAATATATACAACTACCATCAGCTATTCAAACGGAAGATCAACTAGAAGAAGCAGTGCAAATATTTACACTGGATATACAAAAAGCTGCATGGGCTGCAACTCCCAAAAGAACAAAGAAGATTAAACAAAACTCTTATCCTCGTGAAATATGTGAAATTATTACAGAAAAGAGGAAAGCTAGAAAACGTTGGCAACAGACAAGGGCGCCAAGCGATAAAACCACACTGAACAACTTAAATAATAAGCTCAGAAAATCTATAAGGGAATTTAATAACGAGTCTTTAAAAACGTATCTTACCAGTCTGACAAATGATGCTAGTACCGACTACTCGCTCTGGAAGGCAACAAAGAAAATGAACAGGCCAATAGCTCACATTCCGCCAGTAAAAACCATAGAAGGTAACTGGGCAAAAAGCAGTCAAGAAAAAGCAAATACTTTTGCAGATTACCTTGAAAACGTCTTCAAACCTTATGAAGATAAAGATTATCAAGAAAGCGAAGAAGACAGACCTATTAGGCCGGTAACAGCTAAAGAACTTGCCAAAGAAATCAAAGAGGGCATAAACATAAAAAAAGCCCCAGGGTTCGATTTAATCACAGGGGAATTTTTAAAACAATTTCCTCGAAAAGGTTTAAAAAAGCTAGCGCAGATTATAAATGCTGCATTTAAGTTGAGATATGTGCCAAGCATATAGAAGGTCGCGGAGGTAATAATGATACCAAAACCAGGTAAACCACCTAGCGAAGTAACCTCATATCGCCCAATATCGATACTACCAATGTTGTCCAAGCTATTCGAAAAAATGCTGGCAAAACGTCTGCAAAAAATAATTGATGAAAAATTGCTAGTTCCAATTCATCAATTTGGGTTTAGAAACAAGCACTCTACAATTGATCAAGTGCATAGAATCACAGACAAGATCGAAAAAGCATTCGAAGAGAAAAATGTGTGCTCTACAATATTTCTTGATATAGCACAAGCTTTCGATAAAGTCTGGCATAAGGGACTGATCCATAAATTACAAAGGCAACTGCCGGAGCAGTATTCAACAATTCTGGAGTCATATATAACAGATCGATTCTTCAGAATTAAACAAGAGACAGAGTACTCAACATTAAGAGGAACTAAAGCTGGTGTACCACAAGGTAGTGTGCTAGGTCCACTGCTATACCTTCTGTTTACTAGTGATCTGCCTGAAAGTGAAGGAACTACTATAGCAACTTTTGCAGATGACACTGCTATGCTTGCTGTTGGGGCAACTGGCGAAACTGCAACACAAAAGCTCCAAATGGCAATAAACGGTATTTCAGAATGAACCAAAAAGTGGCAGAACAGATTGAATGACCTTAAGTCAGTCCATATTAATTTTACGTATAAAAACGTACCACACATTCCAGTATACATTAATAACAATGTAGTGGAATACTCAAATACAGCTAAATATCTGGGCATGACCATAGACGCTAAACTGCGTTGGAAAGCGCATGTAAAGAAAAAGAGAGATGAGCTGAACATGCGATACAGTAAAATGTATTGGCTTATTGGGAGATATTCATCCCTGTCCAACTACAATAAATTACTGCTATATAAGCAAGTCTTGAATCCAGTATGGACCTACGGGCTCCAATTGTGGGCATGCACATGCCAATCAAATTTACAAAAATCAAGTCTTCCAAAATAAAGTACTAAGAAACATAGTTAATGCACCTTGGAACATATACGCAACGCTGATCTACATAGAGATCTAAATATTGAAATGGTTGAAGATGAAGTTAAAAAGGTTGCCCAAAGGCACAGAATTAGGCTTCTTAACCACGTTAACGTTAAACTTACAGAACTAATAAATACTGACAATGTAATCAGAAGATTGAGGCGGGTCAAACCCCTTGATCTATAAGAGTTAGCCAAGGCCAAGAGATTATGTAATGTCTTCAAACAAAAAAGTTTCGAAATCCGACAAACGGCGGATTCTTCTTCTGAATTTTCCAAATATTTTAAAAATAAATTGCCGATTAGTCGAACGACTAGGTGCAATCCCATTCGGGATGACGAAAGTCAGTCCCTCCCGGGAGGTTTTTTAGAGGTTGTTCGAGTCCCTCACTATTGCAGAAGCATCCCTCGCGTACTTGCTCTGCAATGTCTTTCGATGATTTTTCCTTCCAGCGAACCCCCAAACAAAACAAAAAAAAAAATAAAAATATATTTCTATTATCGGATGCGTACACGTACAAAGCGAGAGCTTTGCCGACACGTGAAATTCAAGATTTATGCCACATACATCCAGCGATTGTCCTTGCGAATTATTAGTTGTCATAGCAAAAGCGACCCGTACGGGAAATTGAAGACGCTTAAATACGAACGGTTCTGAATAAGTGGAATCCGCGGAATAAGAACATCTTCGCCCTTGAATTTTCCAATAAAAATCGTTGCTTGAATAATATTTGATATTAAATGCTTCACAGTCAAACGCGTACCGTTACAAAGTTTTGGTTCATTTAGGTTGTGCAACAAAGTGGGATAGTTGGTGGCTTCGTTTTCATCCATCACTAGAGTCGACTGATTTGTATGAATGCAACTCCCCAGCGATTTGGTTTTGAATGGCGAAATTCAAATGATCGACGTTCTTGTTTTTCGCAGCCAAAATCACTCTTACACTCAGCCAATCATGGTCAATATAATTCTGAGTGATATTCGGGAAAACATTCATGATTAGTTCTTCCGGTGTCGTTGTAAAGTTGCAAAAATTTTGTGGAAACTCAATCAGGCCGGTGATTAAGTTTGCTGGAATCACACCATTGCCATCGCCAACAATTGCCTGGAGAACTCTGCAGCGGACTGGTCATTTTGTAAAGAAACTCGCATGTTTGTTGTCAAATGCAATTTCTTGACGTATCGCCATAAAGCAGTTGCCTTCAAGCATTCAATTCATCTGCAGGAGTTGATCTCGAAATGACAGGTAGCGTTTGACGAAAATCGGCTGAAAGCAAGATCGTTGCTCCACCGAAAAGTCGCTTAACATGACGTAAATCCTTCAAAGTACGATTCAGGGCCTCCAACGCACGTTTGTGAGCCATTGTGCATTCGTCCCATATCATAATCTTACATTGCTGCCGTAGGTACTTTCGCCATCGCAGTGTTCTTTGAAATGTTGCATGTAGGTTCTTCCACTTGCAGATTCAATGGCAATTTCAATGCAGGATGAGTTGTACGACCGCCTTCTAACAAAGTAGCCGCTATCCCAGAAGAGGCTAGGGCCAAAGCGATCTCAGATCTCGAACGAATTGTATCCAAAATCAGTGAAATCATAAATCTATTTCCAGTTCCGCAATTTTCGTTATCGACTGCTTGCATCAATTCATCGTACACTCTTGATTCAACATTGGCACATTTGTTTGAACAGTTTGACTCAATGCGATTCGATCGAAGTCCATTTCTCGCTCCAGTTCTCGATTAAATGCGTCTTGAATTGAATGATTTGGCTGTGGCATCCCCAATTTGCACAACAAATCGCCACTCATGAGCAGACACATATCCTCGATCAAAATCAAAGCTTTGTTGCGCATTTCATCTGACATCTCCAGTTCATTATCCGATGTCACAGTGCGAATTCGATGCAAAATATCGTCGGCGTTATAATCAAAGTATCTACTTCATTTCAAAAAGTTATTAAATGTCACATAGTAAACATAATTTATTAGAACAAACTTTTTAGGTAGGTATATTTAAAAAAAAAAAAATCAAAATTGTTGACAACAACAGTTTGCTTGGAAAATAATTGACAACAACAATATTGCTTTTAAAATATTTTTTTAAGTTTTATACAAACTTTCATAACCTCTTTCATCCCCTCAAAGTTTTGTTTTCGTGACAAAAAGTAAATATAAACCTGATATACAAAAATACGAACTAAACAAAAAAATAATTATGAAAATCGTCCCAGGGGTTATCGTGTTACATCATCATCAAGTTACACCCCGAACGAATTATATATATAGAGAAGATATATAATGATTAATATAATATAATGTTATTGTTAAACCTCATTTTAAATATTTTTCCACTGTATCGTTTTTATGCAATTAAGGTCGAATAAACAGGCTCCAACTGTTACAGAATAGAGCCATGAGAACTATCTTGAAGTACTAAGATTAAGATTAAGATTAAGATTTTTATTGGTAACTTCATATTTTTTACAAAATTTACAATAAAAAGTAAGCATGGCTTTGCCGTCTGCCTGGTTGACAAAAAAAAGAAAAATGAAATAAAAATACTAAAATAATAATAATAAAAAATGACGATTAACGATTTGATTGATTTGGATTTGATTGGCCTTTAAAAGTTTTCATTCATAATTCTAGTACGATAAGACAGTGCATTTTTACAATAGTTGTATAATTGGGCGACGTTCATTTCATTAAGAAGCATGAGCATTTGATTTTCTGATAAAACAGCAACTCCAAGGAAATGTCTTCTTGTTTCACGAAGGATAGGGCACTTACCCAGAAAATGCAGCATGTCTTCGCGTTCTTCCAAATTGCACATGCTGCAGAATATAGGCAAATCCCCCCTATGTGGTATATAGTTAAGTTTAAGTAACTCAGCCCGTAACTTAAACATCATAGATATTTCGTCCACGCTATATTTGTCATCAAAGTAGTTCTTTGTTTGCAGATTATGGTTAAGTTTGCTGTAGACCGATCTGTATAGTGAGTTAGACGCTTCCTGTGAAAACCCTACTCTAGCCCTCTCGTCCACTTTCTCTATGAGCTTATAGAGAAAGGGCTTCCAATTGGTGACACCATCCGCTACCAGAATCCATTCCATATCACATTCCCGAGTGAGATCTTGCCACATTTTAAACCACCCGGTTCTGCTCCGTATTGTCTCAAGCGCCACTTTCTTTGGCAATCTATTGTCTGGCATATTCAACACCTTAAGAACGTAGTCCACTTGCAGCTTTAGTGATTTTATGAACAGGGCGATAATCCTGTTTCTAACATTAGCATGTACTTTGGCGTGCAGGGTGGCAGGTGAAAGGTTCTCTTTAAATAATATCTTAACAGTTTCTCCACTGTATCATAAGCCTTTCCTCCCCATACCTGCGCTGCATACAACATGATTGATTCCGAAACCGCCAAAAATACTTTATATTTACTGCTGTGTGCAATGAACTTATTACTGAGGCATTTTCTCCATGCTACACTGATAGCAGTTTTTGACTGTGCCAGTTTTGCCCTAAGGTGTTTCTCCATGTTTAAATTACTCGTGAGTATTACACTACCATGGATATGCCACTTTTCATTTTAACAGTTTCTGCCTCCTCCTTTTTTAAAAATCATCACTTTTGATTTTTCCAAATTAACGGTTAATGTCCACAATTTGCAGTAATCCCACAGTCGGTTAATCATTAATTGCAGAGACTCCGGCGAATAAGCTAAGAGAACAATATCATCCGCAAAGAGAAGCGCTTTAATATTCACCCCCGCGAAATCGACCCCTCCTGGCAGAAAATCAATTATGTCATCCATGAAAAGCCCAAACAGGCTTGGGCTCAGAGCACATCCTTGTCTTACTCCCGACAATGACTGAAACCATTCCGTCAATGCCTCGCCATTCCACACTGCTGATTTGGTATCATCATATAGGCTTTGAATAACACGCCCAAACTTCCTTGTCATGCCTTTCGAGTACAATTTATAGAATAAGGCGTGTCTGTCCACAGAGTCAAAGGCTGCCTTGAGATCCACGAAGAAGACATATAATTTCTTCTTCCTTGCGAGAAAGGACTCCGCAATACTCTTTAATACAAACACATGGTCAATGGTAGAATATCCTGTTCTGAAGCCGGCTTGAAATTCTTTCAATAAATTGTACGTATCAATCCAGGATGTAAGTCGACGTTGCAGTACGGCAGTAAAAATTTTATAGGAAGCATTTAGGAATGATATACCCCTATAGTTAGATGGGTCTAGCTTACATCCTTTCTTGTGAATCGGAAAGATCAACGATTCCTTAAATCGCTGGGGAGCTAGTCCGGTTTCTAGTATAATGTTGAACAAGGAGGTAAGTTTACTCAATAACTCCACTGTCCCATATTTGTAAGATTCGATGGGAATCCCATCTGATCCTGCAGCCTTTCCATCCTTTAGATGATGTAGCGCCTCTAGTACATCTTCCATAGTTATGACACTATCCAAAATATCATTCTGGAAATTTAGTTCGGCGTAATGAAAAGTAAATGCGCTTCCAGTGGGATTCAAAAGCATTTTGAAATGCGTCAAAAGTATTTCCGGGCTAAGCTCGTTGCTTATTACATATTGACTGCCATTTAGTTTTTTCACCAACTTCCAAAACACTGATGCATTCTTACAGCTTGCTAATTTTCGGACCACTGCTTCGAAATGATTCCTCTTTTTTTGCCCGCATAATGCTTTGTAGTCCTTATTGGCCTTTATGTACTCCTCTCTCATAAACCCTTCATTAAAAAGACGAAAAAGTTTAAGCCAAGCGAACGAGAGCTGCCTTGCCTTTTTACACTCTTCATCAAACCACATTTCCTTATAAGTCGTTTTAGTTTTCGAACTTCGGTGTCTAATGGGGCAAGATTCTTTTATTGTATTTTCAATTAGGTTGAAGTCAACGCCTCCGCGTGCTTGAAGGAGTTGATCCAATTTCCTTCTATAAGTTTCTGCTTGGGAATTGTTCCACACAAGCTTTGGGATAAGTCTCATAATTCGCATGTCTTCTCTAGGTGCTGCCAAATGACCAAATCCTATGACAATCGGCAGGTGGTCTGAATATGGGACCTGCTCTACTTTCATATCAGTTACTATGGAACCCCATTCTCCCCCGACCAGGCAGTAATCTATAACAGAAGATCCATGACTTCCCACAAAAGTGAGTTCACCGAGCTCATCACTCCTACTGGTTCCGTTCACCAATCTCAAAACCAAATGAATCGCATAGTTCCAACAACTTCGTGCCTCTAGAATTACAAACCAGGACTTTCGACTTACGATGCAAATTAGCCACAATGTTTCCTGATCCTTCTTCTTTGCCCACTCTTGCCTTTAGATCACCTACTATCATTATGTTTTGATGATTGCAGGACGCCACCATTTCCAGAAACTTTTCGAAATCCGCTTGCCAATGACTGCCGTTTAAGTAGGTCGGAAGTATGCAAAATATGTTTTTGTTGAGTTCTAAACGTACATACACCATCTCTTCGAAGGTTATAAACTTGCATTCCACGCCTGGTAGTTTCTTCCTGCACCCAAAATAACATCCTCCGCTGTCTCTTCCCCTATCATTTGTTCTTTTCGCTGGTATCCACCGAAAGTCATAGTCTACGAACTTTTTTTCATAATTTCTAAAATCTTTTTCCATCAAGAACGTTTCATAAAGAAAAATAAATTCGAATTTATTAACAAATTTATAAAATTCAATAAAAAGGGACTTATTACTTAAACCACATACATTATAAGATAATATTTTAAATTCTCTAATACTATTATTGCTTGCAATTTTATTATTAACAATATTATTGACATTGAGAGGGCAGACGGCATTACAATCAAACACGATTTGGAGGCACATTTACATTATTTTGGAATGTGCTGCTGAATGAAGTACTATAGATAGATATAATTCAAAACATTTTTTGTTAAATTTGTTAAAGGTTCTGGTACATAATAAATGTTAGTGAAATCCAACAGTACAGTCTCAGAAATATGTTTGACCTAAGATAAAGAACTTTTGAACAGCAAGAGCAAAGAACTCACTAATTTATAAAGGCTTTAATTTATTTAATCAGCTTGCTACTTTTGTTAAAAACTACTTCAAGAACTTCAAAAATGTATGTAGTAAACTCCGTTAAACTTAAATGTTAATCAAATAATGTAACAAATGATATTGTTTTAATTTAATAAATAAATGCTAAATAAAGAAAACTATCTATCTAAAGATGTCATACTTTCATTGATAAAAGAGCTATTTTTGCGATCACATTTTTAGGCCTGGCACTTATAAGAAGTGGAACCCAATATATTAACGATCCGATGAAGTCAATGTGCATAATTTTGACACCGTAAAATTATACAAAAAATTAAAATAAAAAGAGCCCATACACCTACACATTTTTTTGTCGAACTTATATTTTTTTTATGTTAAAACTCAAAATATCGCCAGCAACAACAGATTTTCTGCTGTTAAATCCGACTATATCCATTTGCAATACTTCGTAAGTCTTGTTTGAAGTCTCGTTGGCGTCTCGCTCGCTGGGTTTTCTTCGTTCTAAATATTACTCACACAGAACACACCACTATAAGTAGTGTCAAACACATTAAAGTCGCTTAAAATAAAGGCACACACTTCTCAAGTGATATAAGGTTCCTTTCCAAATTGAAATCGCTCGTTCGATCCCCAACCCATATAACCGATACTACCCACATGATGTGTGTGTTGCCACTTTGTAAGCAATTTGCATCTGAATTCAAAGTAAAATAGAAAACAATGCAAACACAATAAATTTCTAATTAACCCCAAGTAACACTGATTCAAGTGCGCGCGCCTGTGATGCGCGTTGCGACGACCAGCAGCCCTAGCGCGTCAAAATCCGATGAAGAGAGTAACACTCTTGAACGACTTGAATATTGAATTCCGCACCGAAATACACACAACTGAGATGCTGAGATGCTTCGGTCCCAAACAGAGTGTGCTTAATCAAATTACAAGCTGGACTCTGTGTGTGCATACGGCTTTCGTCCCCGCGAGCCGAACTCAAACCCAACCCAACCACTGAGTGGATCTTTGATTGATTTCAATTTCAATTAATTGCACGCGATTCAAATGAATTGATTTTTTCATCGGCCGTTTTACAGGAAGCGAGCTTCAAATCGACATCTCATTCATAATTAACCCCTACACCGAAGAAAATCGACTCATAGGGGTTGCTGGGAATCAGAAACAATTGCAGCGCCATCTTTCGGATTCTGTCCAAAGCGTGAACGGCGACATCTATGGGTGGTTAGAAGAAAATCGATTTTCTTGTGCGCGCCATTTGCTGTCTCTTGTGTTCCTTCTTGGTGGTGCGGTAACCACACCTCCGAACGTTATTGGCCGATACACAATAAGACGGCAGAAAGATACTGCCATGCGTGAATTGAAGTGTAATCGGTTAGGTGGACTATATTGCTATGGAAATGGGGTATGGCTTAGGATGTGGCTCAGCAGTGCGAGTAGATTTGGCTGAGAGATCTTCACGACTGAGATGAGTTCCGATTCGCAATTCAATGGGAACCATGCGCATCTGCTCAATTGACGAGAGTAAAGGATATCAGATGGAGATCCCATTTCCGATTTATTTACCAAAATCGATCATTCCGGGCGATTAGATGCGAGCCAAACAGGAAAGTATCCATTTCGTTTGGGGTGTGATAAAATCTGCACCTGAAATAGATACTTTTCAAGAACGGAATGGATGAACTAGCGCTAGGTTGACAAGGCAGGGTCTCGTTGATAGATTTTTGTAGGTAGATGGCGGTTCACCTCAAAGACGTGATTATGATTATGATTATAATTATGATGCATGTGCCAGGCGGGCGAAACGAAAACAGCTGAACAACGCTTCACCAGTGAATACAATGTCCGAGTTCCGATTTAGATTCAGACTGCGTGTTGCTGCTCTCTCTACACAGCATACTTTGGATGTACCCATATATAACATAAGTTCGAATAAAATCTGATATTTAACTACTTTGAGTGCGCAACTGGACTAAGGACCGGGCTAGTTCGAGATGCTTGTTGGTTGAGGTCCTGGTTCACCCCGAACTGTAGCGCCGCCTAAGTAAAGAGGTAAGTAAGTACCTTAATATCACAAAAGTAAATACAGTTCATTTTACTTCGCAGAAACACTGCTGTATGGAAAAGACTGAAAGAACGACCAAATAAATGTGGACCTTAAATCAGTGCAGTTGGGACTAGTAAGTCGAAAAAAAACGAAACTGCAAGTTCTACACAAACGCGATCCATAAAGACCTAATTAAGGTTTTTAAGGTATGTAAGAGAGAGAAAAGAGGACAGTAATATTCGGCCGCTTATACGCAAAAGGGGCAGGGATATAGACAAAAGGCAAAGTATAACGTATACTAAACTAGGGACGCTCAAGCGGTGAACATATCATATTCTAAGCTTCGTCATCAGTGAGAGGATAATTGAAGACATTAAAGTCTCAGGTGTTTGTAAATTTGTAAACCAGGCTACTAGTTGCGTAATACATAAATGTCCAGGTTGGGAACTGGAAAACGTACCGAACCCTGATATCGTGCAACTCAGATCAGAATGTCACTGAAAGCGAAAGACTCTATCACAGTGGCCGACTTTGTGACGATGGGGACCCGTAATTGCAACTCCCTGCAATGAAGGTCCATCGACAAGCAAAAACCCGTTTAAAGAAAAAAAGAAAAAAAAAAAAAAAACATTAAAAATAAAATAATGTTTAGTTTTCTGTTTAATTAAAGATTTAATTTTAATTTTAGTTTTAATCCACTAATTATTATTTCACTTACTGTTTAATTGTGATTCTCATTTTTGAAATTATTTTGTTTTTAGTATATATGTATATTATTATATTTAATTTATTTTAACCCCGCAAAAACCCAAATTCCGACTTAGGGTTTTTTTCACTGCGCCACCTCTCGCGAACGTCTGACAAACATCCGAGGATATAAATGTCTTGAAAAAGCTTCTCAATTAGTCGTTTGGAGTCGGCATAAAATTGTAGATCCCTTCCATTCCTTTCAAAAATGAAAAACTCACACAAAACGAATGGTTGTGAGAAGCTAGGCCTAGGGTCCCTCCGGGCCTGTTGCGACAACTATTTATTTAAGTACACTGAGGGAAAATCCACGACCCGAATTTAAGTACTTTTAAGATTATATTTAGAAAGCACACATTTTAATCAAAATTCTTACAATTTAAACTGATTTTTCTTTATTCAATCAAAAAAATTTTAATCTAAAAACATGCGAAGTTAAATTAACGCAGTGATTCTAACTCTAAAAACATTTAGGTTCAAAATAAGAAATAAAGTGTTAAAAGTGGATCAACTTTTCGTCATACTTGAATTAAGGGTTTTCAGAGTAAATATTACTCTTACTCTCTTTGGTTTTTACTCTGTTTTGTAAGCTATTACAGTTCGTACATTCTCAATCTAAGAATGCACAGAGTAAACAAAATAATCTTAAGTACGTACATACCTACTCACATTAAGAAAGTTGGATTCAGAATGAGTCAATTATTTCTTGTTCCTAAATTACAGTTATAATCCATCCTTATACGTATTCTCTTATGAGCAGATGCAGAGTGAATATGATTTATTTACTCTATTTCTTCTCACTATTACAGCTACGTTATTATGTTATAAATGTTAAGAGTAAAAGTAATATTTTGTGCTATCAAATTTACGCCTAAGCTAGTAAACTAAGAATGTGTTGAATTAAATCAAGTATGCAATTTCAGCATTTAAGGGTGGAACGTGTTGATAGTTCAATTTTAATTGCATTCGATCTTCGATCTTTCGAGCTCATTCTGTCTTTGTTTTCGTGTCGCGTCGTGTTGTGTTCGTACTAGAGATGCCACGAATATTCGGCAACTATTCGGTATTCGGCTATTCGGCCACATTTTTCACTATTCGGTATTCGGCCGAATAGTTTGCAACATTCGGCCGAATACCGAATAGTGAAAAGTTAATAGAAAATCATGAAAAAAAAAAGAAACACTCAGTACGTAAAGAAGCACGAACAGACATACAAATAACAACAAATAATAAGTGTTATGACACGACCGCGACTTAATCGCAAATGAAACAAAACTGGCCGCGCCTACATACGTACAACTTCAGCGATACAAGTTTAAACTCGTAAGTGACGAGTTGTGACTTGTTACTCACGGAAATTACTACAAAGTGTCGCCGAATATTCGGCGCTTCGGCCACGAGCCTCGCCGAATATTCGGTATTCGGTATTCGGCCAAATTACTATTCGTGGCATCTCTAGTTCGTACCAGTCCAATGGATAACAATAATTTTGGTCAGTCTAGTGATTTCATATAATTATGTACTTGGGAATTATGAAAATAATAATAATAACGAAGTAGGTAATGAAAGACTTTTAAATCTGTTAAAGGAGTTAGATATTGAAGATATCTACAAATATTTATTGGGTAAGTACCTTTATCATTGACCTGCAGCTCTAATTTGCAAATCAAAAAAAAAATTTTTTTAATTTAGCTGGCAATATTAGATACATTTAGAAGTCTTCCATATCTTTCTAAAGACGACCTGTTGGTGATTCCACATGTAGGATTGAGGGCTGAATTTCGGCAAAAACTGTTTATATGGAAGAACAAAGTAGTAGGTTAGGTTAACGGGTGGATACGGCAGAGTAAACCCTGCAGTACCCCACTTAGGTCCATGTGGACCCATTGTGATGCCCTTGTGGGGGGGTAGCCGATGTTGTTGGCGATGTTGTTAGTTCCTTCTAATTACTCGACCTTGTCCAGCCATCAAAGTAGTAAGTATCTAGATATATTTTCTTTTTCTTGAATAAAAAAATAATTTTTCCATGTTTTTCCTTTTAAGCACAATATTGACGACGACACTATATCAGCGAGCTCAAAGGTGAGTGCCTGGCTTAATACGGAAGCGAATGGGAAGGAGAGTTCTACCAGCCAATGTGCATCAAGCATCGCTTCTTGTTTTTGTTTGGTAAGAAAAAACATTTATTCGATATACCTACCTAATTAATATGAAATGTTTTGTTTTTAAAATTTTGTTAATAAAAAATAAAATTGTTTATAAAATGAATGTACTTTTTTTTTAATGTACATAGCAGGCCCGTTTATGAAAGGTTTGTATTAAGAACGTGCTTCTTAAATCAATAATGCTTTGTAATAGAGACAAGAAATATAATTACTACCTTGAGAACGTCAAATCAATCTAACATGGATTGTTTTCACTTAAATTAAGAAAGAACGTTCCAAAATCAATAGCAGGCGGTCTAGTTATAATCAAAATCCTTATCACATTAAAAATGACTAGTATATTAAAACAATAATGATTATACTTATATTAAGTACTTATCGTTCTTAATTCAATAATCCTGCGCTTTAAGAATAAGAAAATATCGGTATCAATTTAAGGACGTATCATTACTTAAAAAGTTCTTAAATTAAACATGCGAGTTCCACAAGTAAGAATGCCGTGTTACCAGTTTCAAATCGCCGTACTTGATTTAAGCACAGATCGGATAGCGATGAATATGACTCGAAAATTGATTAATTTAAGCGTGTTTTTGCTTACTATCACTCTATTTTTCTCTCGGTGTACGGCACGCGTGCAACGCCGAATTCTGAATTGGGCATAAACCACGAACCCGACTTGTTTTTCAAAATTCGAAAAATACGAGAAAATACGAAATACGTGTCTTTAGTTTTTCGCAAACTTGAAAGCGCCAAAGACTGATTCTACTGCAGGAAGGGAACAAGCGAAATTCTGTTATCGTCCTATTCGTTTTTGTTGAAGAAACGATTGGTAAGTCCTATGGATTATTTACAAAAGCATCCAGCTAACAGTTCGAAAGACCTCTCGGAACACCAAGTTGATGTTTGTAAATCTGGATTTGTAATGGATGTTAAATTAAAGTCAGCTCAAGCCCTTTTTGAGGGTTGGCGCTGGAATATAAGTAACAAAAAAAAAGACTTCCTGATAGCAGTAGTGTCTTCCAGGCGGAGGTTCTGGCTATCGCTGTAGCGGCCCCTAAGGCGTCAATGTTGGCAATACCTCGTAGCGATATTACCATCTTCATTGACAGTCAGGCGGCTATAAAAGCAGTTTCTGCTAATGAAATAAAATCCAAACTAGTTCACCGCTGCCGCGAAGAGCTCAAGGTTCTCTGCTTGCAGCACACCACAAATCTCTGCTGGGTCCTGGACATAGAGACAAAACCGGCAATGAGATGGCAGATGAACTAGCGAGAAAGGGGTCCGCAATGGATCTTGATAGAGCGCTTCAATCAATCAAGCCACCACTCTGCAATCTCAGAGAGCGAGTGGAGAACAAAATTCGAATGAAAACCAACAACAGGTGGAAAGAACTCACTACCTGTGAAAC
The DNA here is from genome assembly GCA_946477585.1 of Cheilosia urbana. NCBI lineage: Eukaryota > Metazoa > Arthropoda > Insecta > Diptera > Syrphidae > Cheilosia > Cheilosia urbana. The sequence goes on along the minus strand of OX297854.1, from coordinate 89,085,855 downwards.
ATCACGGAAGCTTTGGCCAGAATATAACAGAAGCCGGACCAACAAACTATTACAGTTTGACAGGTCATCGCTATCTAAGTTAGTAGGGGCTCTAACTGGTCATAACTTCCTTAGAAACCACGCAATGAAACTAAATCTCAAAGATGACGACATATGTAGAGGCTGCGGAGACGAGGAGGTTCACGAGGACACACCTCACTTCCTTTGTCATTGCCCGAGTCTCTGTCACTTGAGGAACAGAACACTTGGAAGCTATTACTTCCATTACGTACATGAACTTTCTGATGTCTCACTGTCTGATCTTTACAGGTTTCTGAGGACATCGGGATGGCTAGACAGCGTCAGATAACCGCAAGAGGAGAAGGAATGGAGACCACCGATAACACCAACGGATAACCCCAAAAAAGGGCATCACAATGGGTCCACGAGGACCTGAGTGAGGTATTGCGGGGCCCACCCCGCTCTACCTACTCGTCTACCTAACCTAACCTAACAAAAAAAAAAAAAAACTACGCCGTCTATCATAAACCTAGAGCCAAGAAAACCTCATATATCTACGGTGAATTAGGAACGAATCATGAAGTTTTTGCTGGGTTCGAACCGACACATCCATGACACATCCATGAACAAGCTATACATTTTTATATAGACGATTTAAACACCATTGAAAAACGAATTCCGTCACGTGGAAGTGGCGATTTGACTCCTGATCAAAGTGCTTGAAAATCTTCGTGAAATGGTGACAAGTTACTTCGCCAATGAAGTCTTTCTCTATGATTCTGACGAAGGATTAAAAAATATACTAGTGGTGTTCCACAAGTTTCAGTCGTAGGCCCCATACGTATGAAGCAATTTTTGCAACAAATTAAATTTATTCGCTTTGCTGACGATAGCGCCATGGTGATTGCGGCAAAAACGATATAAAATGTGGAACTGCGCGTAGTTGACTAGGTGCTCGATCATAAGTTGGAGGCAGTTTTTAAAATGAATAGAAGAGTTAGATACGCTTTTGGATATTTTTGGGATTTTGTGGATTTTATTTAGAACACTTTTTCAAACTCAACCAATCTTAACAAAAGAGAGAGGTCTCTCTGGACATTTCTGAACGTTTTTTTTTTTTTAAATGGAAAAAAGTGGAATTTTACAATCCAATATATGGCTTCTTATATTGGAAAGAGGGATTTTACTGATACCGAGTAAATACATATGTATATCTAATCAAATGCAATATATAAATATTTACCATTTTCACATGTCAATGTTAGTTTTAAAGTCTCACCTGAAAAGAAAAGAGAAAACAAGTGATTTTAGTTTTTTTTTTATGATGAAAATTAGTTAAGCTACTAATAATAAATATAAGCTGCTTCTTCCCCCATCGAAACCGACGCTCTTACAGAGTTTTGTGCGTACCAAATCATAGGAGAAAAGTGAATATAAAATAATATCCTAGTATGAGAAGTTGATTCAAGATGTACACCCATATGGGCGGTATAATGTTGTTTAAGTCATAATGGCGTAGCCATGTCAACATTTGACATGAAAAGTGGCATGCATAATTGTAGCTTAGGTCCAACTCCATTTCCTTTGTTCTTGTGAGAAGCTGAGAAGTTTCGCCTAGGTTAATTCAGAGAATGAATACTTTGTGGAGTGTAACGCCAGGTCACGGGAAAATAAATCTCAAAGGATCAGTCTTTGGCAGTCTTTTTTAAATTCATTTTTATTATTTTATTTTTATTTTTTAACTCTAATACTAAACAAAAACGATTAAATTTAATTAAAAACTAACATTTATCTTATTCTAGCTTACTGGTTCGTAGTGAGCGCTCTAAACTTAACAATATCCTTAAAATTATTGCCTTTCGGCCTTAAACCTATCTATACCTAATTTGTTTTGTTTTTTAGTTTCCAAGAAACTTTATAAACAACGATTTTTATGGTTCGCATTCAGTTTGTGCAATTTGTGTTTTATTCTGGGATCAAACCTTCGCTTCGTAGTAGTCCAACACACTATCCACTTAACCACGGCGCTGTTTCTACTGTTTCTTAATATTCGTTGTCGTCAAAAGGTTGGAAGGCATTTAGCGTAACGTATACGTATGCCTTCTCCTGATTGCCTTTCGTTCAATTACTCTCTCTGGTTCCTCAGTTACTCTCCCTAGTTTTAACTGGTGGACTGTTTGCTGTAGTCCTTTTTATTATCATATTTTTGGACGTTTCCAAAGTAAGTTTCAGTAAAAGCATTGTTTGTAAGATTAGTAATTATCTTTTAAAAAAGTTCAACGCTCTTACCAACCTGCTCAGCTTAAACAAGGAAACGTTTTCAACCTTTTCTCTTCTCTGCAATCATTTGACAAACGTCCTTTGTTTTGTTTCACTCTTCCTTTTGTCTTAAGAGTAGTAGCTCGTGCGCTTTTTGAATACCCAATGTAAATAGCTGTTCAGCTTCTTCAAATTCTTCTTCATTGTCAATGGTTCCCGGATAGCTGAACATTTTCCGACAAGTGCCAAATAACGGCAGGCAGTGAGCCTAGTGCCTATTATACTTTATGCGAATCTGTATCGTCAAGCGTAGGAAGGACTCTCAGTGATCTGAATCAAGATCTGTCTTCCACATTTTTGTTTTTTTTTCGACATATTCTTTGATATTCATTTCACAGTGCATTAATAAATAGTCAAATTTCGATGATAATAAATGTAGATGATGCTAATGCAGCAGCTGAATCTTTCATCAACATTCTTACTAATATAACCTCTAATTTCTTAGTACAAAAAAAAACAGAGTACATAACGAAAACGTTTGGTTTAACGGATACTTAAAAATTTTAAAAAGACAAAAAAATTAGGACGCGCGCAAGGGCTTTTATGACTAATCGTGTTGAGGACTGGAATGAATACACAACTTCTAGAAATAATTATAAAAAGGAAATTGTGAGGTGTAAGCGCCGTTTTATTAAAAGTAAAGTTGATAGTGCAAGTAATCAGAAAGAAATGTGGCGTAGCTTAAAAAAGTACATTCTGAAATCAGAAGAAAGTGTTATAACAACTATTGAATTTAGTGAAGGAACATATAGTAATATCGACGTAATTGCTCGAAAATTTAATGATTTTTTTACCAACAGTGTAACCGAAATAAACAACTCCATCCCCTTGAAGCCCTTTGTGAATCTTGTGAATTCTACGGTATCAATATTTCGTTTTCGTCTAGTGACCTTAAAAGACGTACGTGATGCTATAGTGCAAATAAAAAACAAAAGAGACTATACTTATCTTAACCCCAAAATATATCTTGATAATTTCGACGAAATTGGTTATGTGATTCAGTCAATAATAAATAAGTCCTTACAAAGCAGCGTGTTCCCTAACTCTTGGAAAGAGTCTATTGTAAGTCCTATAGCTAAAGTGCAAAACACAAAAATGAGTGATGAATATCGACCAGTGAATGCCCTCCTCTTATATGAGAAAGTCCTTGAAAAAATTGTGTACAATCAATTGGAAGAATACCTTGAATCTAATAAATTAATAATTGAATCTCAATCCGGTTTTCGAAAACCACATTCTTGCGAAAGCGCGCTGAACCTTGTCCTAACGATCTGGAAAGATCGCATCGGTAAACAAAAATGTGTGTATAGCGTTTTTTTAGATCTTAAACGTGCCTTTGAGACAATAGACAGAAATATACTTATTGAAAAACTAAAGAAATACGGTATACGAAATCAAGAGTCCGAATGGTTCCGATCTTATCTCATGGATCGAACACAACGTGTTAAAGTTAATAGTCGGTTATCGGATGTCATCAAAGTCCAGCTCGGAGTCCCCCAAGGGTCAATATTGGGGGCTCTTCTTTTCATTATTTACATAAATGACATGATAAGCGTGTTTAAATACTCCGAACTAATGCTGTTTGCGGATGATGCACTGATTTTTATTGATGGTGATGATGCTGAAGAGTGTCACAGAAAAATTCAACATGATTTGGACAACATATACGAATGGCTCTGTCAAAACGAAATGAAACTAAACACAAAGAAAACCAAGTGTATGATCTTAAACGATAGTACAAGTTTTTCTATGAACTTGAGTATTGATAATATTGTGTTGGAAAGAGTTGACGAAATAAAGTATTTAGGTATTGTTATTGACTCCAGGCTGACTTTTAACAATCATGTAGATTACCTATGTAAAAAAATTGCAAAGAAAGTAGGTTTTATGTCAAGAATACGTAGAGATTTAACAACCCTTACGGCAATCAGAATCTATAATGTTATTATCAAACCACATTTTGAATGCTGCTCAACAGTCCTATTCTTAAGCAATGAATGTATGGTCAATAGACTGCAATTATTACAAAATAAAGCTATGCGAAGAATATTAAAATGTAATCGATTTACCCCGATCAATAGTATGCTTAGTGCTCTAAGGTGGTTATCTGTCAAACAGAGAATATATTTAAATATGTTAACTTTTGTCTTTAAAATAAAAAATAATTTCATGCCAGTAGATATACTTATTAAGATTTATTCAATATGTTAGACAAATGCAGCCTTACGAGCTAAGAAATATGAATGATTTGAGATTACCAAATTACTTATCAGCAAGAGCACACAATTCGTTAGCGTACAAAGGATTTAGGCTATTTAATCAACTACCTAGCGATATAAAAAACGAAACAAACGTAAGAATTTTCAAACTTAGTGCAATTGATTTTGTTAAGTTAAAATTTTAGATACAGAACTACTCTTACATTTTTTTTTTTTTTTTTTTTTTAAAGGCGAACCTATAACGCTTCAACAGCGCCCCGAGATGCCTGCAGATGATGATGACCTTTATTTATTCTATTTTAACTGTTTTTTGTAGTGTTTAATAAATATGTAAATGTAATATAATAGCAACAAATTAATGCTAAATAAAGATATCAATCAATCAATCAATATATGAAAGGGGGGCTACCAGGTAACCCTCAGCCTTCAAAAGGACTCAATCTTTAACCAAAAATGTCAAATATTTTAAAAAAAATATTAATATATAAAAACGTTCGTGCGTATGTATGACCGACGATAACGGCTGAACCACTGAAGCTATCCCCCTTATATTCACACCATATGTTTGTGTGGTGCTCCGGATGGTTTATGTTTAGTTTAGACCCTATAGGGGGCGCTGGGGTCGCTTTTTGGAAATTCTTATTTATGGACCGATTTGGCTCAAATTTACACCATATAACACTTAACAAAATAGAAAGCTTTTGCCAAAATTTGGACCCGATAGCTGGCGCTGGGAGGTATTTACGACAAGTTAGATTTCCCTGCATATCAATTTTGTATCAACAACACTAAATTTAATTGTAATAATATAGTTGGCGTTGGTTGTCTATTCTTTCTTTTATTTCAGTAATTCATATTTCATTTAGCTGTACAATTATTGTTCGACGAAAATTCCAAATTAGTTATTAATCAATTTTAAATAGGTAGGTAGGTAAATAACATTTCCATTCGATTTCCGGCACAAATAACATAACCAAGGAAAATGTTCTTACTGGGCCAAATTTTATGATTCTTCTTGTTTTGTTCGTATTGGTGTATTTCAGGCTTAGGCAGTCTTTAAAGAAAGCACTATTTTGGACCCGATAGGTGGCGCTGTCGTCGATCTCCGAAACAGTTTTATTGAGACGATTGAAATTGTTGGATTGTGTATGGTTGCCTCAAGTTTGACAGAGAGGATAGTTATGGACCCTATTGTTGGTACTTAACAAAACATAGGCGGGATAGAAAAACGGGTTGCGGCACTTCTCATTCAAAAATAAAGCCAAACGCTATTTTTTAAAGTTGTATAATTAAAAATTTTAATGGACATTGTCCAAATAAAGCACTTTGCAAAATCTGAACAGGACTTAATACGAAAGGTACGAGTAAATCCGGGTGGGTACAAGTACATGTAAAAGAGGCTGACGTCCGGATATGCACTCATAACTCGGGAACGGATTGGTCGATTTTTATGATTTTTGGTTTAAATTCGCATGTGCCCAAGGAAAAACATACTATGCTAATCTTTGTCGTGAAAACAAAACTTTATGGGGATGAGTTGAATTTTTGAATTCTTTGGAATTTCCGGGCAGTTATAATTTTGCTGTGCAACGTCAATGCATCGAAACTTTGTAACGGAACGCGTTTTATTTGATGGTGAAAGATAAAATCAAATGTCATCCAAGCGGCGGTTTCGAGGGGTAAATTTAAAGGCAAACATTCTCATTTTTCGGATTCCCCTTATTCAGAACGATCTGCCATTCGTATTTAAGCGTCTTGAATTTCCGTGCGTCTCCCTATTAATCTCCGAGATGGTAACACCTACCACAAAATTTTTCATATGAGGGAACTCGAGAACGGTTTGTCCGATTTGAGCTATCTTTTCTTTGTTGTGTTTGTCTACGCCTAAGGAAGGTTCATACGACGAAAAAAAAATGGAAAATTTGAAAGGGAATAGGAGAATTGGAGAAATTTATTTTCCATATATTTTATACGGGGAGTGTTATTTTTTTTTTTTTTTTTTATTTGATCTATACTACGATCACAGTGAGATCGCATTTGTCAAAAGATATTTTGGATCGGAAAAATTAATTTCTGGTGGAATAGTGAATGCACCAAAATTGAAATTATTTTAGTCAAAAAGTCAATATTGGGCGGGACGAAGTTCGCCGGGCACGCTAGTATATATATAAATTTATAAAACTATGATTGTGACACCTCTTTTTTCGGGTCTAATTTCAATGCTCACTATAAGACTCCTTGTTTACCGCCTAAGCATGCTACCTCTCTTTCCGCTTCTCAAGCAAAGTGATTCTTTTCCCTAGCCTTTCTGCGCCACGTCCAAACCCCTTCCCCTACATCAGTCCCCATTGCGTCATTTCGCATAATCAAATTCGCAATCCCTTGCCTACCATCTGTTCACTTTTCCGCTTACATTATGTAACAAAAACATTTCACTCTCCAATGAGAAACATATTTTTAGGATTTTTTTTTTTCCATAAATACATGCGCCAGCATTAGGATAGAGGTATCCCTCCGTGTTATTGTTGCGCAATTGCGTTTCGTATAGGTAGCTTGGATGAAAAGAAACCTTTCTCTTACATGCGAAACGAATAAAAACACATTTCCATTCTAATCCTCATATTTTCTGCTTGACCAAGCATGATAATGTGAAAAATAATAATAACATCCTGATGCGGCAGCAGAGGAAATCAATATATATTGTGTCCTTACGACTGTACAATGTACATACATATTATATGTAATGTGGGGGCAACTGGTGTTTGTCTTGATGTATCCTCCGGATAACTTTTTCCTGCTCAAAACACTCATTAATATTGAAAAAGAAAAATGCGTAAGCCCGAAAAAAAATAAAAACGAAAGCTCCTCTTGTAGCCCCCGCGTAGTTAATGAGCGCAAAAACAAAAATGCTGGAATAAAATTAGGTTCACGGGAATTAGGGAGAAATTTTCACTTTTCCTTATAACATTTGCATTTGCGGTGCGTGAATAATGTGCTCTGCCTCACACAGGGATGTGCTGTACATACCACCTACTCAGGGAAACAGGACTTATAAAAAAAAAAAAAAGTAACATGGCAGCCAAGGAGATGTACATAACGCCCACATAGCGTTGCTCTTGACAAAATTATCCCGTCGTCGTCGTCGAGGTGGGTTTTTTTTTTTTTTTTTTGGCATTCTTTTGTATTTTTAGGGGTTGTAAATGAAATATCCACCCACTCTTCAGTCTTCACAGCAAAAAAAAAAAAATATCCAACACATTTTCTCACATTGAAAGCGAGGGATATACTACTCCAACTTTGTCGTTGTAAGGTGTAATACATATTTATCTGTAAATTGGGTGCAGGCGAATCTTCTTCTGGTGCTTGCTAGGGTGCTATACATTCGGAGGCCACACGAGGTAGATACAGGCAATTGAGTCACAGTGGCGGCACAAAGTCATGGTAGACGTAGAGGCAGAAAAATGGCATAGCACCCGTGTTTTTTTTTTTTTTTTTTTTTTTTTTTTTGTCGTCCTTTAAACAAAATTTTAATAGTTTTCGACTAAATTGACAACGCACCCGTTTCTTGCTGTCATCTTTTAGCGTAGCCATATGCAAGCTGTCAGCTAAGCGTTGCCGTTTGGCCATTTTAGTCAGTTTAAGTTTTCAGTTTCAGTTTAAGTTAGATTTTATTCTTTACATTTGAAAAGAAGTAATGAAATAGGTATTTTGTTTTTTTTTTTTGTTAAAAATAAATGGGTTTGTTTTTGTTGCTCTGTTATTTTTTTTTTTTTTTTTTTTTGCTATACCTATTGATATTTTATGTGGATGCCCCTTTTTTCCGAGTCATATTTTAGTCAACAGACGGATAGAACTTCTTGTCCCAATTTCTTATTGGTCGTCCGGCTCTGACGTTTTTTCTAAAAATATAAACTACAACAAGTTTCAAGATTTTTTTTTATATAAAAGACGGTAAGATCACATCACAGATTTTGTCCTTCGCTTCAGATGTATATAATGTTAACTTGCGGCAAGAAACAAAACCACATTTTATTTATTACTTGAATGTTTCATGTTTCTCATAAAGGGTGGTTTTTTTCCGCATTTCATTCGACATTTCTCAATTTCAGACTAACTCAATTTGAACCATAGAAAGATACACAATCGAGCAACGCATTAAAGTTATTCAGGATTATTATGAAAATGGGTGTTCAAATCAAAATGCATATCGTGCACTTCGTGATTTTTTCGGTCAATTTAATCGTACAAATGTGCGTACAATAGGAAAAATCGTGCAAAAATTTGAGTAAACCGGGTCTGTAGGAGATGTAAAAACACCAGTGCATGGTCGTACAGCTCGTACTGCAGAAAATATTGCTGCTGTTCGCGATAGTGTGGCTGAAGAGCCGTCCACCTCAACTCGTCCCCAACAATTGCACCTGTAACGTGAGATGATAACGAACTTTTTATGGCCCGAATTGGAAGATATGGATGTGGACGATATGTGGTTTCAACAGGACAGTACCACTAGCCACACAGCTAACATGGATAAGCCAGCAACAATTCAAGAGCTTAAGGATGAGATAATTCGGCACATTAACGGCTTAGAACCTCAATTATGCCTCAGCGTCATCGATAATTTGGACCATCGGATGGAGGTGTGCCGCCGAGGTCGCGGCGGCCATTTGGCCGATATTTTGTTCCATACATAATTGAACCATACCAATATTATAATAATGAAAATAAATGACAATAATTTCCTAAATAATTTGTGTTTTATTCAAAATCAACATCGGCCCTTAAAACTTAACCACCCTTTATATAAAAAAGAGAGTGACGTTAATTACTACGCTTAAAACTCAAGAACGCCTGGACCGATTTCGAGGATTCGCACCAATTCGGACTGGTCTCCGGCCAAACAAGAAGAATACCCAAAACAAAAATTCCCCAAAAATCCCCGAAAACAATAAAATTATGTATTAAAAAAAATCACACGTTAAAAACGAACATGATTTGAAATGCTTGGGCTGGACCGATTTTGATAGTCTCTGATTTGTTGGATTCGTCTCCACCCCGAACAGCAGAAAAACTATTAAAATATCGGAAAGATTCGCGTAAAATAAATAAACAAAATATAAAACAAAAAATTATGAAAGTTTGTATGGGGATCGCACTTTGAAAAAAAAAAAAAAAAAAAACGGAGAGAAAAGCACTCGCTTCAAAAAAATTAAAATAAACTAAATATTTAGAATTCCCGGCGGATAATGGAAAAGGGTTGTTTTTTAAAATGTTGCAATAATGTAAATGTTTTTTTTTTTTAATATGAATCTCAATGTTGCAATTTTTGTTTGTTTTATCAATGAACTAACAAGTAAATTCCGTTACCAGCAGTGTAGTTTTCCTAATATTTTGGATGATATAACTTAAAATGTCGCTTAAACTCTGAAATCCTGTCATTTTCGTAACGGACTTAATAATTGGAAAAAACATATATTTTTATTGTGATTTGTTACATACTCTCTTTATTGGATAAAATGCAACTTGAATATTATGTATTAAAATTTGGAAATAATTTAAATACTTTTTAAATTTCTTACTGAAATGAATGTCATTTGCATCACGAAAACTAATTTAGAGCATTATATTTTTTTGGAAAAATGCTAGTTAAATAATGTATTACGGTTATTTCCACCTAAGCGAATTTCATTATCAAATCGATTCTTAATTTCAACCAAAATAAATAATTTTGTAGTTATAAGCAAAATCAAGAACTCTGTTCTTTGGACAAAGTGTGATGAAAATGACAAGAAAGTGACGCAGTGGACAATATTTGCCATAATGAATTTATTTAGCAATAAAAACTTTAAGGAGAGTTATTAAAACATATGAATTCATTTAAAAAAAAGATTAAAAAAACGAAAATTATTCAAAAAGGGACTTAAAGCTTTTGAAAAAAAATCATAGAAAACCCGGCTTCCTTTCATTTTGTTATTGGGATTTGGAAGCTTTTCAATGATGTCATTCTCATTACACTTAACATCAACTTTACTTTTACTTTTAATTATTGTCAATTTTATATTAGTTTTTTGTACTGTCAGTGGACTTAAGGAACATAACTTTGATTTCATCCTCGTTGTCGACTTCTGATTGCGCTACTGCAACATAGCGATAATTCGTCAGATTTTTCTTTTGATGGGATGTGATAATAATTAAAATGTGTTTTCCAAAAACAATTTTGTCATTTGGCATGTTGATGTTGGGGTCGTCCTCATCGTCCGTTGTGTTTGAGGAATAGATCAGGTTGTATAGGCTTTTTTTCCATCCAAAGCCGTTGTTGAAAACATTTTTGGGCTCAAACATTTGCAGAATCCTATTCCAAGCGAACTGACTCCATCGCAAAAACAGTTAATATCACGATACTGCAAATGCCCCTTTCTCTAAAGATTAACTGATACAGCTTCATGGTTCCTGTAAGAACCGGAATATTGTCATGTAGTTTTTTTTTTTTTTTTTTTTTTTTTTTCATTTCATCAATTTCCTTCGAAGAAACAATGAAAAGTTTCACACTCGTTTCCATCTTAACCAAATTAACAAATGTTTTAGCATTGGGAATGTCTCTACCATGTGATACTAGGCGATCTGCAGTTCGTTTTAAGACGCCTCCAATTCCATCCGCTGCTCACTTAACATGACCAGTTTCAAAAAATGACCAAGTTGCTTGCTTTATCCCGTACTCAAAAATTTGATTGCTGAAGAAGCAAACATTTTGTTTCTGATGATATTCGGTAGCTGGACCGTCAGAAAAAATGTGAATAGTTTTTGTGTATGGTATTTTTTCTTTGAGCAACAATAAAATGGGGTTCAAATTGCAAATTGCAGCAGGACCATGTTCGTTGTTCGATGAAATGGTCGCAAATGAAATGGGATCCTCACCGGCAAGATACAGGACACCTGTATGAATCGTTATCGTTTGGTTTCTAGCTCCCCCGAAATGATGGGCTTGAATTTCTTCAGCGGATTTGCAGTTATAATTTTCACTGAAAGGTATGTGCAATACAGCGGAATCTTTAGACACATGATCAACGCAGGCCCTATAGGCACGACAACGCAACGTTTGTGCTCTCGGATAATTTTACTTGTGTGGCTTTACGTCTTATTATCTTTTTCCCATTCCTCTCATAGCTTTCTTCTTTCCTAATCCACTCGTACCATTCCATGCTTGTGCAGTTCGCTCACATCCTTAGAAGTAGTGGTTTATCTTTATATGTAATACATTCGTTATACATACAGTTCTTTTCGTCAACATCGCACACGATTGACCTTACAAGTGCCACTACATCAATTGTAGACACCGCATGTATTTGTTGTAAGGCCTCAATTTTTAGTTTAATGTTGCAGTGTATTTTGCATGCACATAGTCATTTTCATCAATATCACGTCATTCGCGTCACTTTTAAAACGTGACGCTCAAGACTTGTGACGATAATGACAATTCATACTGATCACAGTAATAACTTATTGGTAATACAGTATATAGACTCAATTATTTATTAATTAGCTTACGCTTCACTTTTTCCTTCTTTCTGAAATATCTACTTGTAAACTTATTTTTTAACGATTTAATTTAGAAAACGTCGTGACGCTAATGAGCTCCAATAAGCATACAGACCTTACTCATGCAACAGCTTTGATGTAACTGACGGTTTTTCCTCGTTTTAGTTTTTCGCTACGCTTACTGCATGAAACATTTTCTGAGAAATATAGGGCAGTTACCATTTGAAAAACAATGGGAATTTCAAATTTAAATTTTAACGGAAAGCAGTTGCGTGACGCGAACGACGAAATATGGGGACACGTTTTTCTTGAATAAAAAAAATACAAGATAATATTATTCTTAAATATTAATTAGTATTACTATAAAAGAACACAAAAATCTTGTTTATTATGCGTGCCAGTGTTGTGAAACTCATCCAGGAGCTACTGATATTTAATCGAGAAATTCAAATTACTGCGTTGGGGACAAATGCCATTTAGTACAAAACTATTTGTAGTGCTGAACAATATTTCAAAACTTTCAAAATTGAAGTAAAATAAATATATTTCAAGCTATGCTAATTTATTGTCATTTAATACAGGTTCTAAGTAGTATTTCAGACATAACAAATGTTAAGTATGTGTCGTTTTATAAAGCAAATAAACTTAGGGGACGTCTTATTGCAACATTTAAAAAAAAAAAAACGGCCCAATAAACATTCTCGATGAAGGTGAGAGGAGCAAGTGACGCTTTGTACGTTTACGCACTATACCTATATCTAATAACAGAATAAAAAATGTTGTGTACCGTAAAGCACTTCAGTGAAAAAGCGGCAGGTTGACCGACTCGTGAGTCATTGCAATTCGATTAAAAAGCATCGACAATGTTACTACAGCAAACATGAGAGTTGCATTTCTGAACGATCCATCTGCTCCAGATTTGTCGAAGCAATTGTTGACTATCGGTAATAGCCGTGTTCCTGTCGACGAATTGCGGATCGATTTCATTTCCTTAGAGTTTTTGGAATTTTGTCTCATCGAAAGACAATTTTATCAACAAAGTATTTCCGACCATCATCGCTTACCACAAAAATAACGAACGGCGAACGAAGGAGAGCAATTTAAGCGGCTAAGAATAAAAACGCGGATGACTTAATTTAGAACTCAAGGTTGGCTCGGTATTTATTCATCATGCTTCGAAATCTAAACCAGCCAAAACTATGCAAAGGAACGGGTTTGGTGATAAGAATACCTACTGATGATCAATGGTTAAAAAAAGAAGGAAGTTCCCATTCCGAGGATACCGATGATTCATTCCCACCTTCGCCTTGAGTTTAAACTAATTCAATTTCCGATTCGTCTTGCATTCACATATTCACCATGAGGATTAACAAATCACAAGGTCAATAGTTGAATGTTTGTGGTCTGAAATTAGAAAATACATGGTTTTCTCATGGTCAATTGTAAAGGGTTATTCGATAAGAGGTGTTATTGTGAAAGGATATGGTCCTGTATGAGTATGCGTGCTCGTGGTGGCCATTTGGCTGATGTTGTTGTTCATTATTAATGGCATGAAATAGGTGAACATATGACACAGCCTTTAGTCGGCGTAAAATGCACATAAAATTGAACCGTCTTCAACTTCCATCACCCACTGTACCGCCTTGACGCTATACAAGGTACCTACATACGTAACGACAATGTCCGCATGAAAAGAGCTTCAAGTAGATATTGTCTAAGCACTTTTTTTTTTCTTCAGTTTTTGTTGAGCGAGGGTTTTTGAAATACGATGGCAATGACGACGCCGACGACAGTGGCAGCGTCAACAAGCAAAATCACCTAAGGGTTGAGGTTGAGCTTCAAGAGCCAACTAACAGCAGCAGCTACAGCGACGACGTCACACAAAATAAAAAAAAATCCCCGCAAATGCCTAGGTATAGAGACAACACAAAAAAAAAAAAAAAATAAACGAGGAAGAAAAGATTGAAATACAAAATAATAATGACACAGCAAACAATAATAAGGACAGCAGCAGCGGCACAGCAAGTTTGAAAACACAGACAAGTATGTAGCCGCGTGGAGTATAACCTCAAAATGCAGTCAGATGAAGCACCAGCTGAAAGCACTCCATAACAACGGCCAAAACAAGTCGCATTTTTTCCCACTGTGTATGCGAGAGTGTCCTGCTTTAGTCCTCGTTATCGTCGTCTAAACAACTTTGTCTCTTATTGCGCGCCACACCATCCGTCGGCGTCGGCGTCGTCTCTTCGCCGGACACCTCTCGCCCAGGCCCAGGACACAGCACCACACAGCACAACAGCAGTAGAAAACGGCACCAGCAAGGCAAACGTGTCCCGGCTGTGATGTGTGTAGCCATAGCCATAACTAAGGCATGGCCAGGTTGGGCGAGGGTAACAACATAAGTGCAAGGGTAAATATTAAGCCCCACCCATATTTACACTCGGAAGATACATAGCTTTGTGTCGGGGCATTATTCAGTTGACATATCGCACCGCCATTAAAGGAGACGACGACATATTCCGGCCAAATGTGCACACACAGAGGATATTACCCACAGGAGGGATATTAGGTATGTGCTTAGGCAGCATCACCAGCTACCTGCATATATATACATATACACACGTGAATGTATAAAGGACACACCAGGACCCCTATGTTTCTCTGCTGGTGACGTTACTAGACTACTGCTGATGCTGCTGCTGCTTGTTCCAAACGCCGAAGCAGGAACCCAGCTTTAGTCATCGGGTGGTGGGGGGCGCAGCATGTTCAATATTCAACGTTGATCGCAACCCTCCTTTCGGTGTATTGCCGAGGAGATATGGTCGCATCTAATGTGTGCATATGGTCTCCAACTAGACACATATCTATATGGTAGGTAAACTTGTTCGGATGAATGATGCCAGCGGATGGGATATGATGCTGCTCCTGCAGTGTCCTTTTGACCAAAACACAGATAACAAGAATTCCAATATAAATGGCTTTGTACCTCTATATATAATATATCCCCGGTCGTTCCCTACCGACAATGTCATCCTTCGGGCTTAGACTTTCTATTAGACGAGAGAGAGAGTACCAGCGATGGATGATGGGTTTTCTGGTTAAGGAGCACTGGGGATATACAATACCTATAGACGCTCTTTTGAGGCTGAGCAGATGCGGATTTTAGGTACATCAACCGACTTTCTTATGGCATCCATGTGAGGTCATTAGAGATGCTAGAAATGTCCCCTATCTATTATTTATCCATTAATGGCATTAGCATCCTAAATGCTTAGATATTGACGTACACATTCACATGAGTGTGCTGGGTGCACCTTTATACCTACAAGTGCTTTGAAATATTCATCGAAACTCGATTTGAATGGGTACACAGATGTGAGTGGTGGGTTTAAATTTAAAAAACGAGGTCGATATTCAAAGAAACGAAATCGTTAAAAAGAAAATTCAAGCATCCCGAGAGCTGTATGGGGTATAGCTTTTTGAGGTTTATCATTTTTGACTGTGAAATCACAAACTCTATCGACAGCAAGAACTGCGTCTTTCAGACGATAGATAAGCTGTTTCCTACAGATGAGTGGATGTATAAACTTTTAGGTACGGCAAGACGCTAGAGGTTACTCAAAATACGGAATTCTTTCGTCCTTATTGTGCAATCTTGCAGTGGATGAGCTTATGGAGAAATTGACCAACCATGGCATTAACTGATGAGGAAGATTTGAGGCAATCCCGTATAATGTTGTACAAATTGGACTTGAAATAATTTGTAAATGGTCCAACAAAGGCTACAATTATAGTACCCCCCAAGAGTAAAAGTAAACTTAAACGAATGGTTCCGGATAAGGCGACGTAGCATACTGATAACAGTCAATTAACTGGGACTAAACCTAGACAGCCAACTCATCTGAAGGAAGCAGAAAGAGTTAAAAAGAACGCAACGCGGGCTATAGTGATTTGCAGAAGCCCAGCGGACAAATTCTCCGGTTGCAGCCGGTCAATTTCAGTTGGATGAATATAAAATATGAACTGATGAGGGAACTGAAGCAGGACAACTCGGACCTAAAACTAGTTATTCTCTATTGGGTCCAAAACCTCGACAGAAATAAAATAAACTAACTAAACTAAATTAAGTATATAAAATAAATAAAATAGGTATATAAAATACAACAAATAAATAAAATAAGTAAATAAATAAAAGAAATAAAATAAATGAAATAAATAGATAATTAAAACAAATAAAATGGAAAAAAAATAAATCAAATAAAGTACATAAAATAAAAAAAGCAAAGAAAATAAATAAAATAAATAAAATAAATAAAATAAATAAAATAAATAAAATAAATAAAATAAATAAATAAAATAAATAAAATAAATAAAATAAATAAAATAAATAAAATAAATAAAATAAATAAAATAAATAAAATAAATAAAATAAATAAAATAAATAAAATAAATAAATAAGATAAATAAGATAAATAAATAAAATAAATAAAAGAAGTAAAATAAATAAAATAAAATAAATAAAATAAATAAAATAAATAAAATAAATAAAATAAATAAAATAAATAAATAAAACAAATAAAATAAATAGAATAAATGAAATACATAAATTAAATAAAATAAATAAAATAAATAAAATAAATAAAATAAATAAAATAAATAAAATAAATAAACAAATAAAACAAATAAAACAAATAAAATAAATTAAATAAATGAAATACATAAATTAAATAACATAAACAAAGTAAATAAAACAAAGAAAATAACGAAATAAATAAATAAAAAAATCCGCACTGATCAAATTATTCCCCACAAGGGATTATCATCGCCCCTTTCATAATTTCCCATATTTCGACTCATACCTCGTCGTTCTTTGTACCGCTGCACGCTACATCGTGAAACCAATATCCGAACCAATTCATAAGCGAATGCTCTCGATTTAATTCAACAAACACTTCCGCTCGTTTGATCTGTGCCGTCAACGTACGTGTAAGGAGATCCGATTCGCTCTACAGTACATTTCGCGACAACATCAAAAATTCATATAAAATCAAAAACCTGAAGGTTAATCGAGGGTACATGCGCGCATGTATATATATGGGAACATTCCGCCGAGGAGGACGCCTGTCATATGCTCATTATCCTTAAACGAAAAAAAAAAAAAACAAAAACAAAATGAAAAACCCTCCGAGAGATCTCTCATTGAAAGGAAGCACAGAGAAACCTGCCCGCGAGTATATAAGAGTCCGCGCGTCAACATGAGTGGTCTAGCAAAATAGCTGTCATATTGAGGAACAAAAAGCAAAATCGAAATGGAACCCCCTCCCCGCGCACATAACAGCGATGCATACGCTGTGTCCTTTTCATTATGGCTAATCATTGCCAACAGCGGCGATATCGGGTTACTCAAAGGAAACTATGCGGCTCCGGCTGCAACAAAAAGAGCGATATAAGCGGTATCGATGTCAAAATATCGGAGCGGCCAGCGCCGCGGACCCAATGCTTTCCGTATTTCGTGCAGCACCACACCAAAGGTCAAACCAAATCGTTGGCGTGTGTGCACTCGTCGTGTATGATAAGAAGCCAATCTGTCATTGTTGTGCGGTGGCGGGCCGGGCGTTCTGACAGACAGCTGGCGTTTAATTTGTTTTAGGTTTTCGGTAAGATCAAAATGGAGACGTTTTGAGCGGGTTATTGAACTGTCCTTTAACCAACAACAACGAAAAGAAATAAAAAAAAAAATAAATAAAAAAAAAAATAAATAAAAAAAAAAGCGTTTAAAAAGGAATAAACTAATTGACAGGACAGGTCCTATTCAGGGTCTCTGTGGGAACCGCATTGCAAATGACCTTTATAGACAAGCCCTAGGAATAGGTTCTTCCAAAAATTCGCTTGTGGTAGCTCAAATTTTTAGGACGAAGGGAAAGGACTAACAATTCCATGCCCTGAGACTGATTTAAGGAGCTCTCCCATGGCAGTTATACATAGTTTTGACTGTGTTAAGCTCAGATTAGACGTGCCATTTTTCGTGGCAAATTTTGACATACTGACGTGACAAAAATTATCACTCATGTGTCTCTCGTGAGAGTGCGCTGCGACAGCCAGTGTGAACCCGACGCTTGACAAGTGCAATCACACGTAGTGACAAATTTAGGACAAGTGTTTACGTCGGCATGTTAAAATTTGCCATGGAAAAATTACACGTGTAAACGTAGCTTAGACAATCGCGAAAAATGGCGCTGTAAACAAAAAATAACATTAAGGTCTAATTATGTGTCCTTCCAGGGGTTGAACTAGAGACTCTTCGCTTTTTTACTGTGCCCATGATAGACAGATACCGTAAACTCTTACGTTCTCCTAGGTTTTCTGTATAATTCTTCTCTATTCCATGATCGGGAAGTGAAGACCCAGTACTTGGGAACAGATGCCTGGTGCCATAAACCACTATCTGCGCGAATATAGTGCTGCCTGTCATCAATAGCGCTTCCTCAATCTGGACTATACCGTTAGAAATGAGTGGTAATGACTGGGTTTGCATTAAACTGCAAATGAAGTCTTCTTCATGAAAAGACTCAAAGTTGTTTTGCCATGGGGTAAGTATGCATATGTATGTATGATAATGTTTATAAATAATTAATAAATAACTAAATAAGTATGCTGCGAGGCTGATAATGAGCTACTGTAACTAATGTTGATGCTCTTGAAGCTCTTTTCAAAAAATACCTCCGCCCTCTAAATCAAATCAAAGACTACCACTCGCTGTGCTGCGTATTTATTCCGGAACTGAAAAGCTGTGAAACGAGTAGGGCTTGAGTCTTTAAAATTCAAAATCTTTTGTGTAAGTCGTACTTATCTATGTATAAAATAAAACTCAATGGCAAAAATGGCAAACCCCTTCGGGTAGGTTACCCCTTCGGGTAGGGGACAGAATATACCCGAGGTAGGCATGCCTGTCGTAAGAGGCGACTAAAATCCACAAAAGCGGAGACGAAAACTTCGCAAAAACAATGCGGCAAAAAAGTAAAACAAATGACCCGGTCCTCCTGGCAGGGGGTTTGTGTGTAGAACCTACTGAGCTACCTAGTAAAACTAATTCAGTTAAAAAAAAAATTATGGCAATGAACAAAACAACAAATATAAGTACCCCAGGTGGCAGACCAGGTAAACTGGAAAATCCACCCTTCTCGGAGGTCGGTCCCATGGATTCTGGGGGGGACCATTTATTGCTTCCACAACAAAGCTCCAAAAGGAGTTCACTCACGCCGAGAACTCCACCAAAAATGGTCGTGCCAAAACAACTTACGGCCTACGATAGTGCTATAATTGGAACCATTCCGAACATACAAAAAGTAAAATGTGGAAATGAAACCAATATAGTTGAAAGTGAACGTACAACAGATTCACAAGCGAAATTAAAAACAAGCAGCTATTACACTGAATGGCAAGCTGAACTTAAAGCAAGGAAAAATCTAGAAGTAATTGTTTTAAGCTTACAAAAACAGATAAAAGAACTTGAAATAAAGGTTAGCCTTTTGGACCGTACTGTCCAACCAATCCAATCAATACAGCAAGATAAACAAAAAGAATACCTCACTGATGAAGAGGAGCTTGCACTAGAGACAGAAAGACATCTGACTAAAAGCAAAAGGCCAACGAAGAAACGAAAGGCAGAAGAAAGTCCTGAAACATCTGCCAGAAATTTTGACAATGTGGCTACCCCAAAACATGCAAATTTGCAAGCTAAGACGAATGATAAAAGGACTGAAAAGACAATCATTGGCTCGAAAAGACAGCCATTACCACCACCAATAATGATCTCTGGAGTAGACCGATTTGGTGAGCTAAAAAGTATAATTGAGCAAAAAGCTAAGAAAGCGTGCAAGCTCACGTCATATAGCAACAACAATTGGAAAATAAATGTCGATGACAGTGACACTTATAGAGATATCACTGATAAGTTAACAAAAATGAAGTTGCAATGGCACACATATGAAAATAAGGCTACTAGACCAATTAGGGTAGTCGTCAGAGGTCTTCACTTCTCTTGTGATGAACATGATATTGTTGAGGACTTGACTAATAAAAAATTCAAAATTATAGAAGCCAAAAACTTAATTAAAAAAGAAAAAGCAACAGTTAATGAAGGGGAACAAACTACAAGAAATAGAAAATTACCCCTTTTTATGCTCGCCTTTCACAATCAAGAAGATATTGAAAAGGTATACGCTATTAAATCAATAATGAATATTGTTGTCAAGATTGAGCCATTTCGAAGAAGATCCAACACTATATCTCAATGCAAACGATGCCAAGCTTTCGGACATACGCAAAGATATTGCAAAAGAGATTTTGCATGCGTTAAATGTGAAGGAAAACATTCAACAAATAGTTGTCCACAAAAAAGAGAAGAGAAAGTTAAATGCATCAACTGCCACGGAAACCACCCAGCTAATTATAGAGGCTGTCCGGCAGCAAAAGAATATCAAGAAAAGAGAAAGAGAGGTACTGCCAAACACAAACAGAACCCTCTTAAAAATACAAACAAGAAACAGGTAAATGTCGAAAATAATAAAAAAGACAAAATACCAATTGCGACAAAAATAAACACGCCAGTAGTTAATAACAAATCGTATTCCCAAATTGTGAAAAATACACGTAAAGAAGAAGAAATATCAGTAAAGGAAATGCTTACTACTATTATTCAAAGATTGGACAATCAAGATAAAGTTATTAAACTTCTAACCAAAGAAGTGTCCAAAGGAAAAAATCAACAAAATAACAATGATTGAAAATCTGAAAGTCGCAACCTGGAATGCAAACGGTTTACACCAACACATTTCTGAATTTCAGGTATTTTTATGCAATGAAGACATTGATATCTGCCTGATTTCTGAAACCCACTTCAAACAGGAAACAACGATTAGAATTCCTGGGTACCTCTGTTACCACTCTCCCCATCCTTCTGACAGTTCCAGGGGAGGTAGTGCTGTAATTATAAAAAGTATTTTAAAACCCTATGAAATGCCCAAAATAGGAAAACAAACCATGCAAGTAGCGATAGTAAACATTCTGACTAAAAGCAAGCAATTTAACGTAGCTGCTATATATTGTCCACCTAGACATTCGCCTACAGAGGAAGATCTTAACGACCTATTTCGATCTCTAGGTAATAACTTTATCATTGGAGGTGATTTCAATGCGAAACACACCTACTGGGGGTCTAGATTAGTAACGACAAAAGGCAGGAAGCTTTACAAAACAGGGCGAAATTTTAATTGTAATTTTATTTCGACTGGATCGCCTACTTATTGGCCATCCGACCCATTAAAAATACCAGACCTTATTGACTTCTTCATAACGAAAGGAATCAATAGAAAAGAACTTAAAGTTGAAAGCAGTGATGATTTGTCGTCGGATCATACACCCGTAATCTTAACGGTCAACGGCATGTTAGTAGAGCAGATAAGCAATGAAAGACTTACCAACAAAAGAACAAACTGGTGTAATTTTAAAAAAATACTCGAAGGTTTTATAAACCTTAGATCTCCACTGGTCACAACAAGGCATATTGACATTGAAGTGGAACAATTCATTGCCGATATACAACAGGCAGCAGAAGATAGTACACCAACTGGTCAGCAACGTAAACAAGCATCGGTAAAATATCCCATAGAAATTAGGGAACTAATATTAGAAAAGAGAAGAGCCCGGAGAAAATGGCAAATGACAAGATATCCCGGCGATAAAACTATATTCAATAGACTTAATAATAAACTTAAAAAGAGTATTAGTGAATTTAAAAATAGATCTCTAACTAAATACCTTTCCAACCTAACTGCTGACAAAGTCACAGACTACTCCCTTTGGAAGGCTGCCAAATATTTAAAAAGACCTCAAACGCAAGATCCCCCGTTACGAACATCTGATGGGAAATGGATCGGCGACCCAAAACAAAAGGTCAAACTTTTTTCAGAACATTTGACAAATGTTTTTAAACCTTATCCACCTAGCGTGGCAGGCGAATGCCTTGAATTCACTGATAGAATTGATGAGGACGTAATCACTTACGTTTCGCTAAAAGAGATCCGCACATGTATTCATGAGCTCTCTAATAGAAAATCACCAGGTTATGATCTAATAACTGCCCAAATCCTGAAGGAGCTACCCTTTATAGCATTGGTTAAACTTAAGCTTTTAATTAATGCTTGTTTTAAGCTAAGATATGTTCCACATCACTGGAAGATAGCAGAAATTATAGTTATACCTAAACAAGGTAAACCTCCATCAGAAGTCACCTCTTACAGGCCAATTTCACTTTTACCTGTACTATCCAAAATTTTTGAGAAACTGCTTCTTAAAAGACTAGATAAAATCATAGAGCAGAGAAGGCTTATTCCCACCCATCAGTTCGGGTTTAGAAATAAGCACTCGACAATAGACCAGGTACATCGTATAACAAATATTATAGAAAAATCATTAGAAGAAAAACAAGTTTGCTCAGCATTGTTCTTAGACGTTGCTCAGGCTTTTGATAAGGTCTGGCATAAGGGCTTAGAGTATAAACTTCATAGGGACCTACCTAGACAATACTATGAAATACTTAAATCTTATATTTCAAATAGATTCTTTAGAGTTCGTTATGGTTCAGCGTATTCTGAACTTAAGGAAATACAAGCAGGAGTTCCACAGGGAAGTGTTCTGGGACCAACCCTTTACTTATTGTATACTAGTGATATACCACATAGAAACGACACGATGATAGCCACATTCGCAGACGACACTGCTCTTCTATCAACTGATAGATGCGTGACTAAATCAACAGAAAAGCTGCAAAATTCAGTTAACGAAATATGTGATTGGGCACAACGATGGCGAATTAGACTCAATGAGTCAAAGTCCACTCATATCAATTTTACAAATAAAAAAATTATAAA
The DNA here is from genome assembly GCA_946477585.1 of Cheilosia urbana. Classification (NCBI taxonomy): domain Eukaryota; kingdom Metazoa; phylum Arthropoda; class Insecta; order Diptera; family Syrphidae; genus Cheilosia; species Cheilosia urbana. The sequence continues at coordinate 89,062,853 of OX297854.1, read as the reverse complement.
TGTTCCGGTGGTTATTAATAACCAAGTAGTTCCTTATTCTAACACAGCTAAGTATCTGGGTATGAATCTGGATGCTAAGCTGAAATGGAAGGAACATGTGAAGAAGAAAGTAGAAGAGTTAAATATTAGATATAGAAAACTTTATTGGTTGCTAGGACATAACTCGGAAATGTCCATTGAGAATAAAATTTTATTATATAACCAGATATTGAAGCCTGTTTGGACATATGGTGTCCAATTATGGGGTTGTACAAGGAAGGCAAATGTAAAAATAATACAGACATTCCAAAACAAAGTCCTTCGGGGAATAGTAAATGCCCCATGGTATATTAGAAATAATGACTTGCATCGTGATTTGCAGACTGATCTTGTAACGGAGGTAATTAAAAAGTACGCAATTCGTCACAATGAGCGTCTGCAGATGCATATTAATCCTGAAATAGAAGACGTCTTAAATGTACGATACAATATTCGTAGATTGAGAAGAATTAAACCTCACGACCTTATAATCTAAATAATGAGAACCCGTATTCAAATTGTAATACTTTCTCAAACGCAACTGAACGTTGAAACTAAAATCATTTGTCGATCTTTCTTTGATTGGTCATGATTAAGGAGGTGTTTTTAGTGCGGTTAGAGTCCCACACTACTCTGGGTTTCTAACCCCACTGTGTCTTTCGAGATTTTCACCTTCAGTAAAAAAAAAAAAAAAAAAAAAAAAAATGGCAAAATTGTGTCATCGTAAAAATCTTAAAAACTATTCCACCGACTTATTTTTTTTAATGTATGAAATAGGTATGTGCAGGTTTTAGGCCATACAAAAATACATCGGCTCCATAAACGAACGCACATCAGATTTTAAGCTAAGAACCACACTTGACAATAAGTATACGTTTCGTTGAAGTAAGAAGTCAATTGAGAGCTAGCCCCTGATCCAAAGACTTTCCAAACTATAGACGGTCAACTTTACCTACCCGATTTTCCCCGCAAATTTTGAATGACAACCCTCTTTTGCGCGCTCTTGTTTTTCCTGCCTGTGAAAAATGTGTAATTAATGGCCGCCGGGTGTCACTTTTTCAATAACGAACAATTTGTAAATGAATTTATATTAAAACAAAAAATTAAAAAAAAAAAGTTAATTCAAAAAAACAAAAAACTCGACTGAGTGTAAAAAAGATTTAAAAAAGATTAAAACAAGACACTTTCAAGTACATATAACAAATTAGCAGTCGGAGCTCGTAGCTTGCGCATATTTTTGTCAGATTGTGTAGGTAGTCTCCGATTGTCAATTAGTTATTCTTGAAAGTGGCCTGTTTTAATTTTTTTTATATATCTTTTTTACAGTCAGTCGGTTTTTTTTTTTTAATATATATTTTTATGTTTATTTTTTTTAGCCTATGACACTCCGGGAAAGAATACCAATTTAATGACACCCCACGGTCAAGCCGTTTGGGCTACAGGGCGTGACGTAGGAACGTTAATAGGATACGGGCGAAACACATAACCCCCCCTGTGTCCAGTCGGGTAAAAAAGGGGAGTTTTTTTTGAAAAAAAAAAAATATTTGTACCGAGATTTTTTAGTCTTCAAAAATAAGTCTTTAAATTATTTTTGTTTGTTTTTTTTTCTTTTTATGTATTTAGACTTATTTGTTTGTACATTTATTCATTTATTTGTTTGTTTATTTATTCCATTATTCATTTATTTATTTATTCATTCATTTACTTATTTATTATTTTTTTTTTATTTATTTTTTTTTTTTTTTTTTTTTTGTTCAATTATTTATTCAATGGTTTATCAATTTCTATTACATTCATTTTTATTTTTTTATTTTTTTTAATTGGAGGTTTTTCTAGCACTTTCGTTTAAAAGATTGCTATTTGCTAAACAGTAATTTCATTTAGACTTGTTAAATATTTATATTGTCTTAGTAGTAAGATATAAAAATATTATATTTTTTTTTTTTTTTTTTTTTTACATATACTTCTCCCGGGAAAGGCGAACCTATAACGCTTCAACAGCGCCCCGAGATGTCTGCAGATGTATGTTTGCTCTGCACTTAAATTGCTGCAAATTGTAGTCTTCTGGAAATATATCCCCAGGAAGCGAGTTCCAAAGTTTGCTTGTCCTGTAACAGAAGGAGTTTTTGAAAGTTGATGTCCTCGCGGTTGTCAAGTGTACTGTATGGTCATGAGCATTAGCAGCCTGTCTTGTTGGGCGCCCAAAAGTTGCATTTCGAGGGATAATGTCTTTGAGTTCCTCAGAACATCTACCATGGAAGTACCTATAGAACAAGCATAGGTCAGCGACTTGTCTTCTGTGCACCAACGGTTGTAGATTCGATGTGAGTGTAGGGTCTCCAATGATTCGAATTGCTCGTCTCTGTATGCTATCAAGCAGGTTAAGTGAATGTTTTGGGGCCGAGCTCCATATATGGGAACAATATTCCAAGCCTGGTCCAACCTGTGCTTTGTAGAGAAGGAGAAGTTGCTTGGGGCTAAAGTACCTCTTTGCTCTAAATAGGTAGCTCAACTTTGCGGACGCCGATCTTGCGATAAAGAATATGTGGTCCTGCCATGTGATTCCTGAATTGACTGTGACTCCTAGAAGGTGCATTGAGTCCTTGTGATGGATTGGATGGTCCTCAATTTGGATCTGAGGAACTGTTGATGCATTTTTTCTGGAAAATGTTGTGAACTGTGTCTTGTTTGCATTAAATACAAGCAAGTTGTCCTTTCCCCACTTCAAGATTTTGTCCAGATCATCATTTAGTGAATTAATTTGTTCACACCTCTGATTGTGTGATGTAGCCGTACTCACAGTGCGAATAAGTAATTATAGTTTTGCTTTTGTTGGTATTAGAGGTATCTAATATAATTAAGATTACACGTCCTTGGCGCAACCAAAAAAATAAGGTATACTTTTCTATTGTGTTTTATTTTGCTCAAAAGAAGTGAATTGTTGGAATTATTTTATGTTGCATATTCAAAATGATTGAAAAAAAGAAGAAGAGGGCAATATTTGCAAAAATAAGTTTTGCCTTGTTGCTATTGCATTTATAATGGAAGTGCTGACACTGATGCCAACCCTACAGAATTTTCTGTATATCTACAGAATTTTCACTTTGCCTACAGAAACACAGAATTCAAACTAAAATATACAGAAATCTCAGAATCCAGTAAAAACTTGATTTCCTTAGTTTTGCGTTGGTATGCAATCGGAGCACCCAAAAACTCTTTCTTGCTGTACGACAAAATATTTATAACGTTTAACAAAATTTTGGAGTGTTTTTTTTTTAAACCAGAGTAGGTAGTAGGTGGATTCCAGGTTCCAGCGATACCAGCGGTTAATAAAAATTATGTAATTGTACAAAATTAATGAATATTATATAAAGACGGATATTTTATGCCACTCAAATTTTACATTTTTAGCACTTTTTATATGTTAATAAAGAAGTCTGGATACAGAATTACACAGAATTTTTATCTTTCATCTACAGACTTTTGAAAACTAGGGTTGGCATCACTGAGTGCTGAGTTCTAAAATAAAATATGAACACATATCGGTTTTTGGGTAGTCATTTTTGAGAAATAATTTAAAAATTGATTTATTCGAATTTTTTCAGGAAATCTAGGTAAGGGGTCTTATCTGAAATACGGATATTATCTTAAGTATGCATTTTGATCAAAATCTTTAGACCAGTTTTTGTAATTACACAGACAAAACCGTACCAAATTTTGCAATGTTTAGTTTAAAAAATATACTATTGTCTAACTATATAGCTGAAAACTGAATACCTAAAAGTTCTCGGGATGTAAGCATTACTTGGTTTTTAGAGTTTTATTGAAATCAAAATTTCCAAAAGTTTTCAAAATTAGCATTTTCGTTGATTCATTTTGGTCAAAATCTTTATCGCCGTTTCTTAGAAAACTAAAAAAAGAAAACTAAAGAAAACCAAATTTTCAAAAATCTATTGTACGATAATAAACTGAGCCTGCCATTCAGTTAGAAATAAACTGAGCCTGCCATTCAGTTAGAAATGAATTTTTATTTTCGATATATGTATTTCGAAATTTCCAAAGTACCTACCGTTATTCGATTCCAGAAATTTTACCAAGTTTACAAAGGGCTTTTTAGTATATGCAAAATTACGGGGGCGGCATAAATTGGGTCTGCCCCGGGCGGCTCCAACCCACGCTACGCCACTGCCTCCAGCAGCACAGGTTTCCAAGGTTTCCAATTTAACAATATTTCAAAAATTAATTTAACAAACCTTTTCATTTTATTGCACTTCCATATCCATTTAAAATATATATCCATAAAAATTCACGGATTAAAAAAAAAAAAAAACAGAAAAAAAATGTCACAATCAACTTACAAAAAGAAATGAAATCCCACTAAAAACATTTTCATGTAAAATATTGCCAAGGCGAGACCCTTTGACTCGCATTGTTAACAATTTTTCAGGTCTCATATAGAGCAAGGGTTCTAACCTTAGTCAAAATATGTGGCTTGGCCATTTATTGTATATATATTTTTTATTATTTTTTATAATAACAAGGAGTCCCTATATCAAGGTTCAGACCTCCAGCGTCAAAATTGCGGAAGTCTAATACAAACTTCTATCCCCTAGTTTAAGCGTTAGGGGATAAAAGTTGCAAGTTTTATAAATTTGTTTTGTGTTTTGTGTACTACTAGATTACATACCAAATTTCAGTTTTCTATGGCATTATGAAATACCCTAAGAATTTTGATGATCATAAGTGATTCAGTGATGAAATCGGGTTTTTTTTAGACATCAATAAAATATCAAGTATAAGAGCTATGCAATTAAAACTTTGTATGTACTTTTAATAAGTGTAGGCGCAGTGGCTTAGTGGTAAGTGTGTTGGACTAGTAAGCGAGGGGTCGAGGTTCGAATCCCGCAAAAACCCAAATTCCAACTTAGGGTTTTTTCACTGCGCCACCTCTCGCGAATGTCTGACAAACATCCGAGAGTATAAACTGTCTTGAAAGAGCTTCTCGGTTAGCCGTTTGGAGTCGGCATAAAATTGTAGATCCCTTGCATTCGTTCCAAAAATGAAAAACTTACACAAAACGAATGGTTGGGAGAAGCTAGGCGTAGGGTCCCTCCGGACCTGTTACGCCATCTATTTATTTATTTTTATTTTTTATGTTTAATAAGTCCGATATTGACAACATATCCCGAGAATTTTGTTTATCCGATATAAACCAAACCCATGTTATAAGGGTTAAAAAAACGACAAAGCGCTTCGAGAAAAGGTAAGTAGTGCCCTTGCGGTGGCTTGGCACGGCATTGACATTGTGCCGAAATTATATCAGGAATTGCATTTTCCAACAATTTCCTAATCTTGAGAAACTTTTAAAATGAACTGCGATATGAACGCCGTGTAACTAATGGGCACCAAAAATGTGCAACACAGTCAGCGTTGCCAGACGATCAAAATATTTTTTCCCAGATCTGAAAAACCTCCAGATTTGGTTACTTTTTCCCAAAAAATCTTTTTGTCATTATTTCTTTCAACATGTTTTTGTACGACTTAAAAGAAGGAATTTAAAAAAACGCGAAAATGTAAATTGGGTTTTCCGAATTCAAAATTGTGCGAAAAATAAATAGAACGCAAGATGTCAACGCATGTTGCAATTTGAAACCATTTTGTAATCGATTACAGTCGAACTTCCATAACTCGAATTTCTCCACAACTCAAAGTTTTATGGATAACTTTGATAACTTTTTTTGAAGACTTCAGTTACTTAAAAAAACATTTTCTCTCTTTGAAATATGTATCCTTATAATAAAAAAAAATCAAGTTTTTGATTTTATTTCTCTAAGTCGAATTTTCTATAACTCGAATTTTTTTTCTTACATTTTGAGGGTTCGACTTATGGAAGTTCCACTGTATTTATATAATTGCATAGGTATACATAACAAAATAACACAAATTTTAAGGTTACCATTAGATTTTAAATTAGATTAGGTTAGATTTTATTTCAAATTAAATGTAAATGGTTTACAAATTAGTGTACAAAAATCAAAAAAGCCTGGCTTTGCCGTCTTCCAGAGTGACAACTAGTTCACTTGATGTATCTATGCATATTTGTATATTTGTGTCTTCAAATTAAAGATTCAAATAAAAAATAAAAAAACACAAATTGGGACCTATAAATTTCCATTAATAATTCTTTCATGATATGCCAGAGCTATTTTGCAGTAATGAACTGATGGAACTTTATGGTGCAGAGGCATGGACTCTATCAAAAGCGGATGAGGCTACTCTTGGGTACTTCGAGAGGAAAATTCTTCGAGTAATTTTCGGTCCCGTCTTCACTTTAACTTTAAACTATTATTGTCTCAAATTTCCCGCTAGTTATCTTAGCATTTTGAATTTTCCTCCGCGAATTTTTAACTATTATTTTCTCAAATTTTTCTTCTAGTTATTTTAGAATTTGAATGTGAAATAAAAGCCGAGTTTTCGAATTCGGTGTAACTCATCTCGGAAGTAGTTCATCTGCTGCAGACCATGACATAGTCTACTGCAGATAGTACTGTGCAGCGAATCCGATGCCTGCTGTCAACATGCCTGTCTATATTGTGTATCGACAGCCTTAATTAGATTGTAAAGAATAGTTATCCAGTGCACGTAGTTCCCGGTATTTTGATTCAGATCCGTTCCACAGCTGCGCGCTATTTCCTCCACCCACTCCGCATACCAGTCAGTCCTACGCCTACCTTCGTACTGTTTCCAGAGCTACTTTTTTTTAAGTCGATTATTATCCATATTTATAACTTTTAAGATGTAGTTCACCTCCAAAATTAGTCTTATTGTTGTTATGAAGAGTGAAGTAAGACCTGTTTCCAGCATTATCATATATGCCGGAATATTATTTTAATACCTATAGTATCTTACCAACTTTTCGACCGTTTCGTATTACTTACAGGCCCACACTTGCGCAGCGTAAAACAAAATACTTTCTTCTATGTTGCACTTATTGCACCTTTAACCTTTAAAAGTTTTTCCTTTAAATGTCTCTCCATATCTATTATCTAAGTTCTTGCTGAAATACACGCCCAGACATCTATCTATATATATAAAAATGGATCTTGGTTTGTTCGGATGCTTAAAACTCGAAAACGACTGGACCAAATTGGATACTTCCTTCTGCGGATTTGTTCGTAATTGCTCCGCGAAGGTTTAGGAAAAAAGAAAAATTGAAAAAATTAAGAAAATTGCGCGGAAAATTAGAAAATTAAAGTTTGTATGGGGAAATACACTTTGAAAAAAAATTAACTGGATAGAAATCAAGAAGTGACGCTTCAAATAAAAAAAAACAATATTTTGAATTTTAAAAGCAATTGTTGTTGTCAATTATTTTAATTATTTTCCAAGCAAATTGTTGTTGTCAACAATTTTGAAGTTTTTTCTTTTTTTTTTGTTTAAATATAGGTACCTAAAAACTTTGTTATAATAAATTATGTTTACTATGTTACATTAAGTAACTTTTTGAAATGAAGTAGATAGGTACTTTGATTATACAAAGATGATATTATGGCCGACGATATTTTGCATCGAATTCGCACTGTGACATCGGATAATGAACTGACATCGTCGGAAAATCATCAACATGTGGCGTTGTAGGCGTATGTCGTATGCCGATCGCAGAAACAGCGCTACCAAGTTGATTGAAATTTTGTAGATGGATATGGTTGCTTCCAGTTTTAAATTTCGGATAGTTTTCGACCTATAGGTGGTACTTTGAAAAACACAAGCGGGATAAGAAAACGGATTGTGGCACGTCCCATTCAAAAAAAAAATCAAACGCTATTTCTAAAGTTGTATAATGAAAATTATTAATGGACGCTGTCCAAATAAAGCAATTTGCGAAATGTGAGCAAGATTTAATACGAAAGGTACGGGCAAAGCCGGGTGGGTACAGTTACATATAAAAGAGACTGACGTCGATTTACCATTCGTGCGACTTCAATTTCCCGTGCGTCTCGCTTTCGCTGACAAATAATTTATTGCAAGGATAATCGATGGATGTTTGTCAATTTAGTGAAAAAGTGGAAGGTTGGACGACACGTCAAAATCATTGCGGTTTGATTGAAAAAAATCAACATTGCTATTCATCATTTATTTCTATTGCATTTAATATAACTTTTGAATAAAGAATTTTAATTGGTCGAATTACATAAATTAGCAAGTGCTTGGTGGATGCTCGGAATTTATTAACAAATTAACAACTTTGGGCGAAACGAAGTTTGCCGGGTCAGCTAGTATTCTATATATTATACAAATATATTAGGTTGTCCCTTATTTTTCGACTTTTTTTTTTTTTTTGAACGCATATGTTCTTATTTTATTCATTTTATTATAAAAAAAAAAATAGGTCATTTGGAGCATGTTAACCCGTGCCGACTTGGATCGAAACGTGTCAGTACAAGGTATACTGAAATAGTCGCAAGTGCCTAAGCAAATATTTATTTCATTTTCAGTTTTTAAACGGTAAACACGTATTTTTAAATCAGTTAACGATGCCACTGCAATTAAGAAGCAATACAAAAAGCATTTACTTAGTAGGATATGTAAATCACCAAAAAAAAGGGTGCTAGTGCTAAGTTACCATAAAATCGACAAGTTTTTGCAGTTTTCTTTTTTAATATGCTTGAATTTAAATTGACAATCAGCGAAAGTGCAAAACTTGTTATTCGTGAGTGCACTATTTTTTGGGAAAAGGCAAGAATCCCTACAAAATCACTACCCAACTCTGTGAAGAAGCTTATACGTTTGTATCAAGCTTGGAGAGAATTGCAAAAAAAATCAAAGAAAACCCAGAAGTCATACTGAGCTCTTCAAAAAGTTAAAATAGAAGAGAACAGAGTCTTTTTACAGCGTCAGAGACAGCCAGCACGACCGGGCTGATTAGTGGTGGTTTATAAAAGACAAGCTGAAAAGGAAGTTAGGTTAAGCCAAATGCGATTAGAAGAAAAACAAAAACGTAGTAAGTACATGTCATCGGCAATACCACTTCTTTAGCGTCGTTGGAGGATTGAATTCCTGAGGAGCACGACATATTTACAAGCTCCGACAAAAGCAGCGAAGGTTTTCCTACTGCCCTTAAACCGTCAACTGAGGCAACCTCAACGAGATAGAAAGGACTTTGTTAGAGGTGTCAGTTGAGCATAAGAGACTCTGTTTTTATACTTCAGGCTACAGTGGAATCTCTAGGGCTTAACATTGTGGATTTTCCAATCAATAAGTCTTCGATTCAACGCGTGCGGACACGGATTAAAAAAGAACGGACAGAAAACAATAAACCCGAATTTCAAAATAATATTCCGGAGGTCGTTACCTGGCTTGAATGTAAGGTTTGCTAAGGGAGAACGACTTCTTTTTGTTATTACTTTTAAAGATAGGGAACAACTTTCATCCGCTCCAAAATTGGAAAATTCTTCTGGTAAACAATAAGCTCATTCTGGTTTTAGAGCATTTAAAGACTGGATTTGGATAATAAAGTTCAGATTATGTGTTGCGATAGAACCGTAACTAACACAGGTCGTTAGACCTGTTCTCTTGAAACAGAAATTAGATTATTACTAATTAGAAATTACGAAGATCCACCAAGTAACAATAAGTCCAGAAATACCTATTTTTAAAGAGTTTCGAGATGAATGGGAAAATTGAAACTAACAATTTTCAAACCGGTGCCGACATTGTTAAAGAGAATTAGATGACCTCGAAATTACCGAATTTTTAAGTTTTTGTTTTGGGTAGGCACGAAAACCAATTGTTAGAAATGACTACCGCGAACATACTGAACTTTCAATAATATTCTTAGGAGGAGATGCCGATAAGCAACTAAACATCAGGCCCCCAGGTTCAATGTATTAATATCAAGCGAGATGGATGGCAAGAGCAATTTATGCTTTAAATATATTTTTGCTACGCTGGTAACTTAAATTGACAAAAAAGATACTAGTGGCGGATTGAAAGAGGTCTGTGTTTTTATTGTTATAGATAGATAGATAGCTTTATTTCGTATATAAATTTACAAGGACTTTGTTACCACACATTTTACAATTCAGAGATATGATAAGTTATACCTATCTTTCTTCTGAAACATTATTTTTACAATAAGGATGATTTTGAGATTTACATTGAAATATTACATTTGAAGGAAAATACGAAGAAAACCTTCAATTAAAGTAGAGAGAAAAAGAACAAAAAAAAAAAAAAGGATATAAAATGACTAGTAAATAAAGGTAAATCAGGTACATGTGTTAACGGTTTCACCGAACATTTTGATGTAATACATAGGTATTTAAGAAGTTTACAGATTAAGAAACAAATAACAGCAAAAAAATAGGTGAATAAATAAATAAATAAACAAATAAATAAATATATATATATAAATAAATTATAAATAAATAAACAAATAAATAAATAGGTATATAAATAAATAAATAAATAAATAAACAAATAAATAAATAAATATATATAAATAAATTAATAATTAAATAAACAAATAAATAAATATGTATATAAATAAATAAATAAATAAATAAATAAATAAATATGTAAAAAAAAAATAAATATGAAAATAAATAAATAAATATACACATATGTAAACAAATAAATATAAGAAATAGAAAAAAATATATAAATATGGATTAACATCCAAAAAGTAACAAAAACAAATAACGAAGAAGAGAGAAAAAAAAACAAATGACAAACTTATCAACTATCGAGTCGGATATAATTAGTATTTAAAATATTTACTAAAGGATTATCGGCAAAATCACAGCGTTCTAGAAAACGTTGATTCAGCTTTTGAATTCTTTCGAAGATCAATTCAACATTCGCTTTATTGTGAATGTCAATAGTCGAGTGATGCCACGGCAAGTTAAGCATCATTTTGAGTAACTTGTTTTGCGAGACCTGTAGTTTTTTAATGTGGCACATTGCACAATTTCCCCATACTTGACAACCATATAGCAGTATTGCTTGAAAAATTACTTTGTGTATAATTATTTTATTTTGATTTGAGAGCTTCGACTTTCGATTTATGAAGGGATATAACATCTTGATAGCAATTGAAATTTTGTTGAGAGTGTTCGTAATATGAATGCCAAACGTCAACTTGGTGTCCAAATATATTCCTAAATATTTTACGGCAGGCTTCCAATTTATATTTGTACCATTTATATTAAACTGCCTACTCGGAAGATAGCATGCTTTTCTTTTTCGTATGAAAAAGATGGCTTGCAATTTTTCCCGATTCAACTTAATTTTCCATCTACTGTAATATTCCTCTAGTATCACCATCGCATTTTTTAGATTCCTCTCAATATCGAGAGCGAATTCATGAGACGATAAAATCGCAGTATCATCGGCAAAGATAGCTGCTTCACAATTGGGTAAAGATGGGAAATCTGATGTGTATAAATTATATAATACCGGCCCAAGGACTGAGCCTTGTGGAACACCTGAGCTAAAGTAAATAATATTTGAGACACCACTATTAACATGGACTTTAAAACAACGATTTGACAAGAAACTATGAACAATTTTACAAATATAAAGAGGGAAATTTAAATTCAACATTTTATATAGAAGTCCGTCATGCCAGACAGTGTCAAAGGCTTTTTCGATATCGAGAAGAATCATACCAGTTGATTTGCCTATTGAACGATTTGTTTTGACATAGTTGCAAATTCTGAGTACTTGGTGAGATGTATTGTGGAAGCGTCTAAAACCAAATTGCTCATTAGGATATAAGCCGTTGTCCGAAATGTGCTTCGACAATTTTTCCTTTATGACCTTTTCATAAATTTTACTGAGACTGCTCAGCAAGCTAATTGGCCTATAGCTGTCAGTCAGTTCAGGAGGTTTACCAGCTTTTATAATTGGAACGACTTTTGCGACTTTCCATTCTTCAGGAAAATATTCCATTTTTAAACTGGCGTTAATAATAAAAGTTATTAATCGAAGACCAGATCTAGGCAATTGCTTGATATATACATTTTTTATTGAATCAATACCTTCAGCTTTTCGTAGTCTCAAGTTATTGACAATAAATTCAGTGTCTTCAATGGTTATAAAGTCACTTGAAGATGGTTGGGTGGTATTATTTAACAAATTTTCGATAGCATTGTTTACTAACACATTTGTGGCGTGGTCTCCTAAATTTGACGTTATCACATGGTTCCTTTCGAAGCTCGAGGCAAGCGCATTTGCTTTATCCAGATCAGTAAAAAATGTACTGGTTGGATCCTTGAGAAAGGGAAGTTGTTTGTTTTTGTTTTTTACTACTTTTGTTATGTTCCAAAAGGGTTTTGCATTTTTTTCTAGAGTGCCTAGTTTTTTGTTCCACTCATTGTTTCTATGCATAAGAATGTGCTTAGATATTAGCTTATTCAAATGCGCGACTTGATCTTTGAAGTAAGCCTGACGATATCTTTGCCAAAGTCGCCGGTAAGTGTTTCTTTTCTTAATAAATTCTAAGATGTTAGAAGGTAGCTTAATCGATACAATTTTTTTGGGAACTCTAGGGACACTATTGTTAACAGCGCCTAAAATTTCTTCTGAGAATTGTGTGACAATCGAATCAACGTCTTCTTTACATATGACATTATCTAAGTTGCTTGGAATGTTTTGGAGCCTAGTCGTAACTTCCGACCGAAAACGATTCCAATTTGCATTTTTAAGGTCTTGCACGTATTGCACTTTTTTTATCCCTGATTTAAGAAGTCGACATAAGACCGGATTATGATCTGAGCTCAGATCATTTAACGAACAAGGCTGCGTAACTTCGTTAGGTACATTAGTAACAAATAAATCAAGAACGGAAGGACGACGACGAGCACCAGGAAAATAGGTTGGACTAGGAGGAAATATCAGAGATATTGGCATAGTAAGAGATAGACTGGACAAAATATTTCCCCACGCATTGGCTCTTAAGCAACCCCAATCCCTATGCCTGCAATTCAAATCTCCTCCAATTAAAAACTCACCATTGAGAGTGAACAATTTACGGAGATCATTTTTTAGGCCTATTTTTTTGTCAGTTGAAATTCTACCGCCAGGAAAATAGGCGCAATATATTTTTATTTTCCTCTGGTTGATTAGTTGCAACTCAATTCCCAGATTTTCGATATACCGAGTTCTCACAATTGGTAAAAGCGAATGCTGAATTGATCTTCTTATTAGGATTGCTACCCCTCCACCTACTCTACCAATTCTATCACATCGGTAGCATTTAAAATCAGGTGTGGATAGACGTAAGTCCTCCTTGAGCCACGTTTCCGTTACTAAGGCAATGTCAACGTTTTTAGTATTTAAAAAGTGAATAAACTCTGTTATGGTTTATGTTAAACCATGTTTGCAGTGTCGTTCGGCATTAAAAGCAGAATTTCAGGACTTATGCTTTCTGAAAAAAATTTAAAAATTATGAAAAAGTAGACGAGTCGATTTCGAAAGCAGCAAAGAATCATTCAGCGGAAGAAGAGCAAAAACAATTCCTTCTCCGTTGTGTGAAAGAGCACAGGAAGTTATATCCTGATTTCAGGAAAGAAGTTTTGAACAGAAAGTATTCGCAATCATTTCTTTTTGTTACCAATTATTCTTTATAAAGTGTTTAGTATAGTTATTTACTAAAAAGTTGAAACTGAAATTAAATATTTGCATGTCAAAAAAGAAAAAAAATCGTATAGATTTTCAATGTTAACTTTGCTGTGTAGTCGGCACGTGTTAACATCATCCAAGGAGCAAAATATTTTGCATCGGAATTAGTATTGGCATTAAGAAAAAAAAATAAGGGTATGCGTGAAAAAATTAAAAAAAAAAAAAAAATTATCCGATATAAGTGACGCCCTAATAATTATATAATTACATATATATATATATATTTTTTTTTAAGGTTACGAAAAAGGATATTTTAACGACATACAAATAAAATAAAATTTAAGAAAACCTCAGATGTTTTCCTAAACAATTTTTCTCCCTCAGATTTTCCCCCGTCGCTTCGAAGCGTCGAATAAAAAAAAAAAACATAAGTCCACCACAAAATGGCTTCCCGATTGACATCAAGTCCCTGAATAGGATTTTCTAAAAATGTATGCGGCGCTCCCTTAATTTATACAGGCACGAATACTTAGGAAATCCTATGCAGGACAGGCAGCTTATAGGCAAATGTACCGGTTCTGCTCTCAGTTGACTATCTAGTTTGTATCATCTTCAAATAAATAGTTGGCGCAACAGGTCCGGAGGGACCCTAGGCCTAGCTTCTGTGAGTTTTTCATTTTTGGAACGAATGGAAGGGATCTACAACTTAATGCCGACTCCAAACGGCTAATTGAGAAGCTCTTTCAAGACAGTTATACTCTCGGATGTTTGTCAGACGTTCGCAAGAGGTGGCGCAGTGAAAAAACCCTGGGTTGGAGTTTCGGTTTTTGCGGGATTCGAACCCCGACCCCTCGTTTAGTAGTCCAACACACTAACCACTAAGCCACTGCGCTTAGTATCATCTTCGTCCTGACCAAAAAGCACGGGGGATATGAATGTGTACACAAGACTTCTTCGTCCAAGTCGTGCTTCATGGCCCACGGTAGCATTTACGTTAGAACAAGTGAGTGAGGACACACCTTATGCGCCGATTGAGTTGATGAGTCTTAACGCGTCAGATTTAACAAGCAACATCGTTGTACATGTACCAGTGCAAAAGGAGGTTGACGCAGTCGAAAGCGCGAAAAAACTATGCCTAGAGCTTCTGAAATCGGCAGACTATTCCTTGATTGCTGATGCACGGGAGACGAGACCGAGGGGTAACGTTGCAAATGTCATTGTCAAACTGCAACATAAAAGTCATGTGGGGCGCATTTTGGATGCGGCACAGAAACTTCGCGGCACTGGTATCTCTATACACAAGGACTATACGGAAGCATCACGGGAAAGAAGGAGGAACTTGTTCAAGCTGAAAAATGAAATTTCACAGAAAAACAAAGATATGAGAGTAGAGGTACGCGGACAGAAACTACTATTAGGAAACAAGGTTTTTTATTATGAAAACAATAATTTGCGATGTCAAGGCGAGACCGTATGCGGAATGACAGTTCTACAACAAATGATCAGTGACAGCTCACAGGTGACAGCATCAACGTCAAGAAGTGGGGAAGTAGGAACCCATTATGGTGGAAACACAAATGGAAGTTACAGCGGCTCTCAAACTAAATTAGCTGTGACCAAACAGAAATTTTAATTGTAATGCCGTCTGCCATAGTAGTAGTATTTTTAATATAAGCTCCTTTAAAATATTATCATATAATGTGTCTGGATTAAACAATAAGTCGTTATTTAATGATTTCTATAATTTCGTCAATCGATTTGATTTTATTTTTTTATATGAAACATTTGTTACAGAAAATAATTTTTCTATGTTTGAAAGAAACTTTCTTAACTACTCGTTCAAGTGGAAATCAGCAGTAAGAGTGCACGCGAAGGGACGAGCAAGCGGCGGATGCTACTTTGGATACAAACGTGGGCTTAAGAACATTGACTGTGAGTTCAAAATTTTCGAGGAAAGCACGTATTTAAAGCTGACATTCGACAAGGCGACCTTCTGTATTATTCCATCCTATATAAACTGCAACCACTGGGAAAGAGATTTCGAGAACCTGGAGGCGGTAGTACAGAGCTGTGATAACCCAAACATGATGGTAATCGGCGACATAAATGCGAGAATAGGCAAAGAAGAGGGGACAGCCAATAGAGAAGCCGGTGTAGAGAGACAGTCAAAGGATAGTAAATGTAATGGAAGAGGTAGGCAATTTTTGGAATTTTGTGACTCCTTTGGGCTGCGAATACTAAATGGAACAAGCGACAGTGATAGAAATGGCGAGCTCACATTTGTTGGTGAACAGGGAGTGTCTATTATTGACTATTGCGTGATAGGAGGGGAATGGAACGCTTACGTAACAAATATGGAGGTTAAGCAACTACCATATTCCGACCATCTCCCAATTGTAGTTAATTTTGTACACAGAGCAACAGAAAATGGTACACGGGACATGAATATTTTGCCAAAGCTGACGTGGACAGATCGTAAAGCACCATTGTATAGAAGGCGACTGGACGAACAACTACAAATGCAGCAGGGCCCAGACATCGATAATATTGAAGGAGCTATAAAAGACGTCAATCTAAGTATTACCCCTAACACTTGCAAAAAGGAAAAGTTCAAAGAACCTTGGTTTGACAAAGAGTGTTATAAAGCGAGGCAATTATCCTTTGTATGGCTCAGGCGGTTTCGGCAATACAACAAAGATGCGATGAAGGTTATGTACCATAAAGCAAATAGAGAGTACAAGCTATTACTGAGGGAAAAGAAAACGATCTACCATGAAACACTTGCACGAAGACTGTCAAGTAGCAATAATTCATCTGATTTTTGGAAAACGGTTAAAAAGCTTAATGGTGGTAACTTTGACACAAATACGAATCTAAGTTCCTTTGTGCTCTTAACACACTTTAAGACACTACTGAATCCAACCCCTAGTGATTTCATATTCAGCTATGCTGTTCCTGGATTGCAGAATCATACCTTGGATAGAGCGATTAGCTATGAGGAAGTTATCGGAGCTTTAAAAATATTAAAAGATGGTAAAGCTGCAGGATCGGATGGGATACCATCCGAGTTCTATAAATATGGAAATAATGAGTTACACAGCAAACTTGTCACGATTTTTGAAAATATTCTAAGTAGTGGAGTGGTCCCAGAACGATTTAGAGAAGCCTTAATTTTCCCCATACATAAAAAAGGAAGAACATCGGATCCAGCAAATTATAGAGGCATTTCATTTCTAAATGCTTCCTATAAGATATTCACAGCAATCCTGCATAGCCGGCTATCTACTTGGATAAAGGAGAATAATTTACTAAAGGAACATCAAGCTGGTTTTAGGCCAGGATATTCGACTATCGACCATGTATTTGTGTTGAGGAGCATTGTGGAGTCCTACATTGGAAGGGGTAAAAAACTGTACGCGTTCTTCGTCGACTTTAAATCTGCTTTTGATACCGTAGATCGAAAAGCTTTATTTTATAAACTTTACGGCATGGGCATGTCGATGAAATTCGGACGCGTCATCCAAAACTTGTATGCGGAGACTAAATCAGCGGTGTGGAGTGGCGAGGAGTTATCGGAATGGTTTCAGTCGTTCTCCGGAGTAAGACAGGGATGCTCGCTAAGTCCAAGCTTATTTGCTCTATATATCGAGGATATTGTAGATATTCTGCCTGGAGGTGTGGAGTATGCAGGACTACTTATCAAAGCACTGCTGTTCGCGGATGATATTGTACTACTGGCGTGTTCACCAGAATCCCTACAACGGATGATAAATAGGCTGTATGAATACTGTAGGCTATGGAACTTGGTTGTAAATCTAAGCAAGTCAAAGGTTATGATATTTAAGAAAGGTGGTGGCAAGGACTGCAGAAAAGAAAAATGGAACTACAACGGCGAAAGCATAGAGGTCGTTAAGGAATACAAGTACCTGGGAGTCTACTTTACGAAAAATTTAGATATGGAGAGACATCTTAAGGATAAACTTGCGAAGTCAAAAACTGCACCAAAGCACCAAATATAAGGTCTTTGTAGCGGTGTCAGAGTCCATCATGTTCTATGCGGCGCAAGTGTGGGGAGTAAGAAAATATGAGACTGTAGAGAAACTATTACGGTACTACATAAAGAGAACATTCAACCTCCCACCTAGCACTCCAAATTACATGATAATGCTGGAAACAGGTTTGTCCTCACTGTTCATTAAAACTTTTAAACTGCATGTGGACTACGTCCTCAAGGTTTTAAATATGCCGGACTCCAGACTGCCGAAAAAAGCCGTTCACCAAGCAATGGAATCAAGGGAAGGATGGTACAGAGAGTGGTTGGATATTGCGGAGGGATGTGGAGTGAATTTGAGTCTGGATAATAGCGAAAATTTGAAACCTCAACTTTATCAGCTCATCAAAAGCATGGATGAAAAGGCGCGGTTAAGGCATTTAGAACAGGCTTCGGGATCTTTACATCGAATGATCTACAGCCGTTTATGTTATAATCTACAGAATAACTACTTCCGTGATGAGTATAGCATATCGGATATATCGACAGTGTTTAAGTTGCGTGGAGAACTACTGAAGCTTAACTATATACCACACAGGGAGGACCTACCATTGCTGTGTAGCTTATGTAACTTGGCAGAAAGAGAGGATGTCATTCATTTTGTTGGGAAGTGTCCAGTTCTGAAGGAAATAAGGAGACATATATTTGGAATTAATGTCATGACGGAGGATGAAGTTGTTATGCTTCTTAATGAAATTAACTTTTTAAAGCTATCGCAATACTGCAAAGTAGCGTTAAATTATCGCGAAAGAATAATAACGGGAAATTTCTAATCACATATTTGTTCTTATACATTTATTTAATTGTTGTCAATCGGGCAGACGGCAAAGCCATGTTCATTAATTTTATTTTATATATTTATGTTATGTTTTCATTAGCCACAAATAAAATTATTATTATTATTATTATTATTATTTAACAAGCTACAGCGTTGTAAAGCACCGGCTGCACTTATGCTGCTCAGAACAGCGCGAGTCGATCCTCTGAGATTGCCATAACATGTAGATCAACTCGACACCAATCCTCTGGCGCAAAGTCTGCAACTACAGTCCAATGGGGCAACGCAATTAAATAGGACTTTGCTTTCGCCGCACAAGTAAAATACAACCATAGCCATCTTGGAGTACTCAGGCAATGCCAGCCAGCTCCACCCTTTCTCTATAGTCCTCTGCTTGTTTTTTTAAATAGAAATTAAAATAAATTCTAAGCTGCCCTTAGTTCTGTGGTGCCTCCGTCCAAGTGAAGGTACGTTTTATAACATGTAATTCGCTACGAAAAACCCACTCAAACCGATCCACTACTCGAGTCCTGACAAATTAGATTTGCCAACTTCAAAAGCCCCGCACCCATTTCTCCCTCGGAAAAAGACGAACAATTGAATTACGCTGGCAGAGTGATTTCGTTTTAACTCGCGTCGAATTAAATAAAGGAGTGTGCCCCTGCTCTACACACGCCTCATGCTACCTACCCATATTATAATTAATCCCAATTCGGTCGGACCCAAGCGAATGTCATTATAAAGCGTCGCCCAACCCCCTTTGAATAAAATTCTTCAAAGTGCCAACTTCAAAACGTCATTTCCATATTTTCCATTTGCTTTCTGTTGCTTTTTTTTTTGGTCGTTTTGTTTGAACTTTTGCCTCAATGAAGGCATTAATTTGTTTTTTCCTTCCCTTTTGAGGAAAGCGTGAAAATTCTCTAACCCATTGTGACAAAAGACCGTAATACATACGCGCCACTCTCAAGTACATAAATAATCTCCTGCTGTACATACATACAGGCAAGTTTCGGTTCCATTGCTGCATAACGGCGCAGCTCACCCTTATGTACATTTTAGCAACCCCCGGGGGCCAACACAAAAATGAAACCAACGCCATGGCATGCTGTAGAACGGAGCGTGTGGGAGGGGTGAGGAAAAAAAACACGACACTCCGATCTCCGTCGAAAATTTTTCGGAAAAGGCAAAAACATTAAGCACACACACACCGCACAGAGGGGTGGTGGTGGTAGCGGCAGCGCAAAGCGAGATACGAGACTAGAAAGAGCAAATATGGCAGCCAACACCAGACTTCGACACGTAAAGTGCCGCGTTGCTATGACAACGCGGACCCTTCGTCTCCTGCTTCGCAGTCTTTATAATAAAATGGCTCTATTCAATTACCTCACACAGATATTGCGGACACCACAGGGGCGGCTGTGTGTATAGCGCACAGCGTCGTATACACAGCCACAGAGATCCGTATCTGCCGCTATGTATTCGACTCTCCCTATGTGTATATGTACAGATATATTAAGCATTATTATTCACCCATGGCAGATATGACACAGGGAGCTCGAGCATCAAAAGAACCCGATGAGAGGGGGGTGGTGTCTGCCGGCAGAAAATACCCTAATAGCCTTTGCACAGTGTAGGTACACTTTATGAGGCGAAGAACGTACATCTAACCAAGCAGAGCGATGGTTCAGTATATACACCTAGACCTACATATAGACGCTGGAGTAAGAGGCGGAGGGAAGCTGCAAAAAAGAACCCTGCCAAGTAGATAGAATTTCAGGTGAACACTGAACATATATAGAGGCCTTTGTGTGGAAAATTTACACGGGGACCGACTGAGCTCGGCCCAAACACCCGACAGATAGCCCAACAAAGGACGCTCGCTCTATCTCTGGCAGCCATATACCATTGCCACGATACCACATGACACCGACGACGAACTGCTACGAGCTTATGTAGAGAATTAGAGAAACAGCTACACGAAGTGGTGGTTGGCATGGAATCTGCTGCAAACTTGTCCCCGGCGGTGCTCGGAATATAGAGGGGGATGCTGGCTAAAATGACATTTGTCACCATTTTGTTTGAAAGTATATGTATGTCCTGGACTAGGCTGTGATATATGCTTAAGGACTTGCAGTTGTTTATTAATTTGCTCTGTTGCAGCAAATGATGGCACATGTGTCGCGGAAAGTGGTTAATGAGCAGGTTGAGCTGTGAGTCACTACGATACGAAACGAGAAAGTTTAAATCAGCTTTCTGGACTTGAAAAGGGGGTTTCACTGTCTGAAGGAATGGCTTATATTATTAGCTTGGCTAAGGGTTTCATGGTCTATATTCTTCGCTGATTATTATTGACTTGGGCCATGTGTTGGCGGTGTCCCGCAAGGCTGTATGTTGTAGCCAGTACTTTTTCTAGTAGGACGCGGTGAGCTTTAGTCATCTATTTAGAGACACATTTATGGAATGAGATAATAGGCTCTGCGAAATAAGGCCCCAATGGAGTAAGGCCCCAAAAGAAAAATGAAATAAGGCCCCAAAAAATTATACAGGAAACAACAACAACGATTTTTAATAGAATTTGGGGTTTTATTTCCTTTTTTGGGGCCTTATTTCTTAATGAAAATTGGGGTTTTATTTCATTATACTTACTTAGGTGGCGCTACAGTCCGGGGTGGACCTGGGCCTCAACCAATACGCCTCTCCAGTTAGCGCGATCTTTGGCTAACTGCCTCCAGTTGCGCACTCCAAGTTGGTTGAGGTCCCCTTCCACTTGCGCGCGCCACCTAAGGCGAGGTCTTCCTCTACTGCGTTGTACCTCCGGATTAGAATCGAAGACTCTTCGGGCCGGAGCGTTGGTGTCCATTCGCTCTACATGTCCCAGCCATCTTAGACGACTGATGCGTACTTTTCTGACTAGGTCGATGTCGCTGTACAGCTCGTAGAGTTCGCTGTTAAATCTTCTCCTCCAAAGCCCGTCAACGCAAACGGGACCAAAAATCACTCGAAGAATTTTGCGTTCGAAACGACCAAGGAGATCTTCATCCGCCTTTGATAGCGCCCATGCTTCTGCACCATAAAGCAGGACTGGGATGATGAGGGTCTTATACAGAGTTTCCTTAGTATTTCTCGACAAGGCCTTACTTATCAGTTGCCGTCTTAGGCCAAAGAAACAGCGGTTGACAAGTGTGATTCTTCGCTTGATTTCTGATATGATGTCGTTATCAGAGTTTATAGCGGAGCCGAGGTAGACAAAGTCCCTAACTACCTCAAAGTTATAGCTGTCTATCGTGACGTTCTGCCCGATTCGTCGATGTCGTGTGTCCCTTCTTGTTGACAGCATATATTTTGTTTTACCCTCATTCACCACTAAACCCATTTTTGCCGCTTCTGTACTAATACTTGCAAACGCACCAGTGACAGCTCGCTGCGTTGTACCAACAATGTCAATTTCGTCAGCGTATGCAAGCAGTTGCACAGACTTATAGAAAATTGTGCCTCTGGTGTTGGCTTGTGAGTTTCGCACAATCTTCTCAAGAATGATGTTGAAGAAGTCACATGACAGCGCATCACCTTGTCTAAATCCTTTTTTGACATCAAAGGTCTCGGTGAGATTGTTTCCGACCTTTACGGAGCAGCGAGCGTTCTCCATCGTCATTCTGCACAATCTGACAAGTTTGGCAGGGATGCCAAAACTAGACATGGCTCTGTATAGCTCGTCTCTATAAACGCTGTCATATGCGGCCTTAAAATCGACAAAAAGATGGTGAGTATCGATCTGGTATTCTTGGGTTTTTTCCAGGATCTGCCGTAGTGTGAATATTTGATCGGTCGTGGACTTACCGGGCCTAAAACCGCACGCATACGCAGTGTTCAGGAGACTGATGCCTCTGTAGTTGGCGCAGTTTAGAGGGTCTCCTTTCTTGTGGATCGGGCAAACAATGCTGAGGTTCCATTCATCAGGCATACTTTCCTCTAACCAAATCTTGGAGATGAGTTGGTGTATGCACTCTACCAAGTCATCTCCGGCTGCCTTGAAGAGCTCGGCAGGTAAGCCGTCTGGACCAGCAGCCTTGTTGGATTTAAGCTTAGATATTGCTATCCTCACTTCATTTTGGTCAGGTGGACGGAAATCTTGGCTGTCATCGTCCAGGTTGACATATTTCATTATGAAAGAAGAAATAACACCCCAAATTTGGGGCCTTATTTCAGTTTCTCTTTTGGGGCCTTATTTCATTGGGGCCTTATTTCCTACAGCCGGGGTAATAGCTAATGAATAGTTGCTTCTCCTGATCTATGTGGAATAATAGGATACGACCAGAATATATGACTTTTAAGTTTTTCAACTTTTTTTTTATTATTTTAGTTTACTTTTTTGAGCTTTTTACTTTTTGCGACGTTTGGAAGAGAGCGATGAATTATTTTCTTCTACGAGTTAGGTAAAAAATAAATAGACGCTTCTCCTGATGCCTGAGCTATGTGGAATAATAGGGGTGTATAATTCGTTTCATCCAGCTTCATATGGGAAGGTCCTTAGACCATATTCTGGGACATCATTCAGACTGAATTTTGTTCATGGACGATCTGTCCTTACGGTGGATCAAATGGCCATGGATGAGTTGTCCTCTTCAGGTTTTTCGTAAACGAGCTACACTGATTGCTTAGAAGAACCATACATGAGTTGGGTGTGAATTAGTTCACCCGAATCAGACTTTGTCAGTCATAATTACAGTTTTTGAAGAGTCCCGGCTTTTATGCGAAGCCTGGAAATTCGAAACAAAAAACTTTGTTTGTACAGGGTGGCACGAGTTGGGAAATACACTAGGACTAGACTAAAGTCAGGACTGGTCAAAACTGTTTTGTGGCTCGGCACTTTACATATATTTCCCACCTAAGATTTAGGTACTCAAAGGCATCTTGCTTAAAGTTTGCATGTAGCGATTGGGATAAGAGCCAGTGGCTCGGTGACAGAAATTTTGGACTTCAAATAGCCCCACAGAAGAAGAAGTCTGAAGGGGTTAACTCGGGTGATTGTGAATGCCAGTCAAAATCAACACTTTTCGAAAATAGGCCTTCGGACGCTGTAAGGGATCGTATAGCTGTGGCCGTGTAGGCTGTCCTGCGTTAGATCCACAAGTTGTACATGGTTTTATCAGTCATAATTGGGATTGGAATCGTCTGTTGATGGTAACAGTTGATGGAGAATCTCTTCTTTATCCACGTTCATACAACTGGACTTCTACAAAAATCTCGCCAAGCCATGTTGCATGCTTGCCCATGAGACGGAGTACAGCGATGAAACCATTGGCAGCGCTGATGTTGTATAATGTCTGTCGAGAGAGGTCAAACTCCTAGAATACAGAAAAGACACAGCTCAATATGCTTGCTGAGAAAAATGTCTCGATGTCCCACAATAAAATGGACGATCAGTCCATCTGTTTCAAGGTTGCATCGCAATTCATTCCGGAAAAAAATTCCAGGACCACTTGTTCAATGCGTTCTTAAGCTTGGGTTTCATATTTCAACCAAAGGTGTTTTTCCGTCCAAAGCAACTTCTCTTTATATAATATATAAAATAAAAAAGGCACATGTTAGACCCGGCTTCAAATATTGCTCCCGTATAGGAAGAACGATCCCAACCCTTTTACATACATATAACCTGTACTTGACAGGATAAAGAGACGGGGATAGTTCAAGTAAGACGAATTTGCCATTCCTACTGGGTTGATTGCTGCCAATCAGTGTGCGGTTAGGACCGGTAAGCCCACTAGCTTCGATCGATAGCAAACATTCTGTTTTTTTTTTTTTATTTTAAGGCTTTAGACAACAGCAATTTATGGATACAAGTTAGATACCTAGACGAGATTTAACATAAAACCTTCAAAACTGAATAGGGACATCGGATTTGCTAGAAGCTCACGTCCACTACACTGAAAAAAAAAGTCGGCGTCGTATTGATGAATGGCGTTCATCAACATGATATTCATTGATATGACGTAATTTTCATAAATATGATGAACAAATTCATGAAAACTTTTTGACAATTGATGAACAGTTTTTCAATATGATGTAAATGAATTCATCAATTTTTTCAACAGGATTCTGAAGAGAATTTAGCGTATGTTTTTATGAACTACGTTCATTATTTCATCAAAACATTTCATCAATATGACGAAAACACTTATTTTGATGAATTTAGTCATTTGTTCATCCAGTTGATGATTTATTCGTCTTATTGATGAATGGAATCATCATATTCAAGTACGATTGCCAAGTTTTGAATTTTTATCATATTGATAACGACGTTTATCGTTTTGATGACGGCTTTTATTATATTGATGACAGCGTTCGTCAAAAAACAGACATTTATTTTTATTAAGGAGAACGTTGATGTAAACCTTCATAATATAGATAAACTAATTCGTTATATTGATGAAAAAAATTAAATTCACCTTTATATTCATCATATTGATGAATGGAATCCTCATATTGATGAACTTTTTTCATCGGTTTCTTCAATATGATGCACAGATTGTTAATATGATGTATGCTGTAGGTGTACACACGCGATGTTGGTACAGCATTTATACTCACACACGCATGATGAATCTTTTAATGTTTATATGCGTAGATAATTATATGTCATTGCTCATCAAGCGTAAAGTATCTACACAGGGTGGCATAGAAGAAAATTGTGAATGGTTTTAAGATGAACGATGAATATCTTAAAAGATTCGATATATATGTGATTTAGAAATTTCATCACATAATTATTTGTTTATCTTTTAATTAATGTTCCCCCAAAAGTATCCATTTGCATTTTAAACAATGTATTGACAATTGCTTGCCGATGACCAAACTTTTTTATTTTTGCTTTTACTACGGGCGACTGGTTTTGCTAAATAAACTGCAGTATATAAAATTTAAAACAATTAATAAAGTGCGAAAAATTCAATATTAATGTAAAAATGGTGGAAAAATAAAAAAGCTATAGTCTAACTTCGATTATTCACATTATATAAAGTGTTTTAAATTTTGCATAAATAGGTTTAATACATTAATATATTTAAAGTGTATTATGTTATCAGTAGAATGAAACTTATATAATAAGAAAGGTACTGTGCTTATCACTTAATTGAAAGTATTTTGCTAGCAGTTATGTATTCAAATACAAATAATTTTAGGTTAGAACCTACATATATCTTCGATGGAGCGCCTCATTTACCCAAAAAAGAGTGCGATTTACCTACCCTTAATTTAAGGCATGCAATTTATGTATAACTTTAATTCAGTTGCATAGATATATCTGGAAGGTGTTGACCAACCGATTTCGTTTCAATGATTGTACTATGTAAACGAACGTTTTTCGACATAAATTGTTTGCTCTAAATGTTCATAGCGACGTTTTAAAAGCTAAATCATGAGTAAGACTATCTAATTTTCAAAGGGGCTTATTTTTCCGTTATCTTGATATAGCTTCTTCATTTGTAAAAAGTAAAACGTAAATATCAAAAAATTTTGTTGTACGTATTTTAGAATACATACTTCTAAAAGGTAGGTTAAGCTACGTTTCCACCGAACACAAATACCAAGATTAAGTACAAGAGGTTTAGAATTAATCCCGAAGTGTTTCCACCAAATAAAAGAAGATTAACTTGACGTATTCTCTCTGGCTCTGTCCATTTGAGAGAAAATGACATTTCACGAGAGAGAGAGAGAGAGAGAGAGAGACATTTTTCCATTTTTGATGTCTTTTCTTTAATTTTTTCACTTTTGACATATCGAGCTGTGAAAAGTGTGTTTGTTTTATTTCTAATCTCCCTTTTTATGAGATTACTTTCGTATGATAAGTTCCGAGATTTATGCGGGATTTACGGAAATTTTTCTAAATCTCGCAGTTATTCTCCGGTGGAAACTTAGCAGTAGGGTCGATTTTTGACGTTAAATAAATATGTCATTAAAATAAAACTACAATTATCATGAATTTTCTACAACGATTTTCCTTTGGTAAAAAAAAGAGCTCGCTATATAAATATAACGTTGTGATTTCACTACACACATAAATGTAAATAAATATTTAATTTTTAAAAATACATATTTTCAAAATCAATGTAATATTGTTATTTAACCAAACTTTTCTCGTACATTGTTCTCTCACGCCTCAACATTATAAAATTCAACAGAATGGATCAATAAAATTATAACTAAATAACAAAAAACGCAAAAACATATTTCAAACACAAATGTATGCACATGCACCCTGTAACTCTATGGTCTATGCATATGGCAGGCAAATGGCCGTTCTCTGATTCTCATTGGGATCCATTATGAAAAAAAAAAAAAAAATGTCCCAGGAGTGATAAAAGTAACTCAGAAATAAAATTAATTTTTATAAATGTTCAATATTTCTTGAGCGCGTGAGTTTTTGCCACTACACTTTATTGACTTTCGTGGTAAAACTGATTTTCGTTTGAATATTTTCCGTTCGGATGCGAAGAAATTCAATAATTAAATTCACATAATATTACCAATACCATTTTCATGACATTATGCTCGTTTAAGTATTTTAGCATCCCCATGAAAGTGGGAAGGCTATATCTTTACGACTTATATTGGTGTCAGTATTTTTCTTTCCTGTTTTAATTTGTGTGAATAATCTTACAACTACATGAAAACAAATTTGACAACACAGAAAGTGTGCATCATATTGATGAACAAATTTGTCAATATGATGAATACATTCATCACATTATGAAATTAAAGGGGAATTTGGGTTCATCATATTGATGAATTTTTCATAATATTGATGAACAAAGTTGATGAATGATGAACAACATCATATTGACGAAATCGGTTTCATCATACTAATGAAAAAGTTCACTGGACTAAAATTGTTGATTTTTTCATCACATTGATGAACTTTTTCACTACTATGGTGTACCTTTTTTTTTTTCAGTGTACGCACTGCTTAGTCACCTAAATCTAGTATTTCTGTGCCGGAAGTAAATCGCGCACTTGACAGTCAATTGTCCGTCGGTCTTGCGTTCTCCTGCGTTCTGGTTTACATGCATCGAAGATAAGTGCAACCACTCCCTTTCTCTTCAAGCTGTTCCCGATTTTCGTTACAACTATACTACCCCCTTTGGGTTTTTTTTTTTTTTTTTTTTTTTCTGCAGTAAAGTCGATTTGTCAACGACTCGTGCGCTCTCCATACATGCTTACGGACAACTACTTGGGATTTCGTCTCCAATGTCATTATTTCCATTGAAAAAAAAAAACTCCGCCCCCTCCATTGAACCATTGTTCCACCTCATTCGAGGGTATGAAAATGTCCGCGCGCACAAAAAATACCAACTCGAGGGCCAATTACAGCAATTATTCCATCAAGTGTCTCCCGATCGAAACCGAGATCCTGGAAATATGAAATATGCATTTTAATTACTTTGGAAAAACTACGACAAAAAGTTTTTTTTTTTTTTTTTTTCATCCAAAACTCTGCATTGAATTTTTAGTTTATTTTTTTCATATTTTAAGTTGTTCCCTTTTATTTTCGGAAAAGCCATCGTGAAAAGAATTCCCATTTGAATGGGAAATTCGCCAGCGACCACCGCCATCAGTCACAAGCCTTAAAATACAAACTAAGGGGACACTTTGGAGGCAGAGCAGCGCCACTTGAGAGAAATAAAGGTAAAAACTGAATTATGCCATTAGGAAAATATTAATCGGAAAATAAATTGAAAGAGTCGACGGGCCTTGCACTCGAAAAGCGAAACCATTCAAAACGGAACCACCATTGGCCAAAATACACTCGCATATTGAATTAGAGTTGAGTATATTCGTATATATGCCGCCACCCAGAGAACTCCATATTGCAGAGCCCGGTCCGAGGAGCAATTATAAACAGGGTTTCTTAGTTTTTTTTTTTTTTTTTTCGGTCCGACATTGTGTGCGCGAGTATGACCGAATGCATTTGACGTAATTAAACATGATTTAAACGCTTGATGTCGTCTCGGTCGTTTCCATAATTTTTATCCACGAAAGCGGAAGCGACATCGCCAATTCATGTTTTGAAGGACGATAACAGTGCCAGGAGGATGAGGTGCATGCAGGTCGTGTCCACAAATTACAAGTTCACTTGACAGTGCGGCGCGCTTTTTCTCGCATCAGTAGCATGGGTGTTTTTGTGGCGATAATCGGTTTGATTTTTTTTTTAAGAGAGAGGAGATTATTTAAAAACAAGTGCCATTGACAAAATGGCAGACAGGGTGGAGTGGGTTTGTGGAACTTGGTCCCAAGTAAGGCTGCAGGAAGCGACTGGGCGATTAAGCGACGGCGCTCTGCCACCGCAATACGATATCATATCATTCAATTTTTTTTCGTCGCTCAATCGCTCATTGGTTTGTTGCTAACTGCGTGGCCGAGTAGTGCCAGACTGTATAGACTGAATTGCCCACCACGTCTATCAAAAATACCCAAATAATGTTCTTTTTTTGCCATTGCGACGTTAAAAAACAACAAAATTCACTTTTTTTTTTTTTTTTTTTTAAATTTAATTTTTCGCTCTTTTAACTTATTTTGAAGGGCAAAATGTCCACAAAATGGGTAATTGTCCACGGTCTGGCATCACTGGAAGTCTAATGGTTTAAAATTGTATGAAAGGTGAGCTTAATCAGCGTCTGGAATGTACCTTCTCGTTGACTTAGATTTTTTATCATAGGTACCATAAGAAAACCTTCATGGGATAAATTTGAGTTCGAACAGAAGGGTATTAAGGATCGAACCAGGGAGCCTTCACTTTAGTAGTCCAACACACTAACCACTAAGCCACCGCGCCCGACATAACTAACCAAAAGAAAATCAAGAATAATTTTAAGGGGCCATTAAGTTATCTCGGAATAGACATCATTTCAAAAAAGACGTAGGCGTACCACAGGGAACTGTTCTTGGTCCAATACTGTTCTTAATATATACAAATTCCCTATTTGATGAACCTTTTTCAGGGCAAATTTTATTAGCAGATGATTTTGCTATGCATATCAGACCTTTTAAACTTTAGAGCTATTATAAATAAGGATGTCCACCATCTAAGCTTTCAGTCGCAAGACTAAGTTTTGGTTCACTCCAGCCCAAGCAAGCAAGAGGATTTTGATCTTGAGGAATATTGTAATAGCGCCGTCTGTTTAGCAACCCGCGTATCCCGTCATATAAGTTGCATTAAAATATAAGAATTAGATCCGTTGAAATATTTAGGTCAAATATCAAATAAATATGAGTTGGTCCGATCATATTTAAATTTAAAAACAACATTTACGAACCGCTGTCCGAAGTTAAATAAAATATGTATTCCAATCGAATTTCCAGTATGGCTTTAGTTCTTAAAAAGGTGTATTTGGTGTGCACATTCTTCCATTAGTCCAATAGAGCTCAAATTTGCAGTAACATTATTCCGATAGTCTTCTAGTGCAGTTGATAAGTTGATTTTTACAAACGAAACATAAACAAATTGTGTCGAGTTATCCTTGTTCGAGGAGGGCTACGCTAGGTCATTAATTTTTAGCGCACTTCGCGATCTTTGCGATCATAAAAATATGTACAATGAATTGAGCGGACAGTGTGATCCAGCTTTCCTTCTCATTACTGGCACTGGGCCTATTATACTTTACGTGTCTTCATCTATTACCACTTCCAAATAAGCAATCCATTGATCGTTCACAGATGATAAGATCACTGATCGATGGAACACCAAATTTGGGAATAGTTTCGAACTCAATAGACGACTTCTCGAGCAAGCATGTAGTCGTATCAAGAGACTTCTCAGTGTCAAAACTGTATGTTGAGCTAAGACTATTCGACAGTGAAACTCCGACCAAACCGATCATGGTGGCGATCGGCTGAAGATATCTTTTGGGTATTTCAGACAAATGCTTTTCAAAATGCCGCTAGTTAGACCGCCATTATAGCCATACGTAAAACGAAACCGTAAAAATGTTCTTTTCCTTTTTTAACTTTCTCCATTACGTACATATATGTTTTCGTAAAAATTTCGAACTCGTGATATTAATCAATTCTGACATTGCGATGATAGACCAACTCAAAAAAGTGGGTCGCAAAATGCTGTCTGTCTGTCTGTCCTTCCACAGGCCTACAGCCTAAACGGATGCCCGGATTTCGTTCAAACTTCAAATTTGGAGTTTCTGGACCTACATTCGGGTCCTTCTTTCTTTTTTTTGTTACAAGGTAAGCTCAATATTAATTGTACTTTCCATATAAAACGTTAATACCAGTTTGATTTGTTCGAAAACTTTTTTGAGATTTCAACTAAAATTGATATTTAAGGTTAAGTAGGTGAGATTACCAATAGTGCATACCCAGTTTTTGGCTATAAATACGAAAAAACGGTACTTTTGAAACTTGAACATATCTCGAAAACGGTCAAAACGACCAAAATTTATTTCTAACTAGCTGACCCGGCAAACTTCGTTCCGCCCAAATTTGTTAATGTAATGAAAATAATAATTCTGAGCATTCACAATGCATTTCCTAATTTATGTAATTCGGCCAATTAAAATTCTTTATTCAAAAGTCATATTAAATGCAATATAAATAAATGATGAATAGCTATGTTGATTTGTTTCAATCAAACTGCAATGATTTTGACGTGTCGGCCAACTTTCCGCTTTTTCACTAAATTGACAATATGAGAAACATGGGAAATCAAGATTGATGCCACAAATGCACAAACATCCATCCATTATCCTTGTAATAAATTATTTGTCATAGTGAAAGCGATACGCACGGGAAATTGAAGTCGCACGTGATATCCACATTATGTAGAGGTAAGCCCGGAACGTCTAAATAATTCAAAAATTCAACTAATCTCCATAACGTTTTATTTTCACAACAAAAGGTAGTATAATGTACTTCCTTTGCCCGTACCTTTCGTATTAAACCTTGCTCACATTTCGCAAATTGCTTTATTTGGACAGTGTCCATTAATAATTTTAATTATACAACTTTAGAAATAGCGTCTGATTTTATTTTTGAATGGGACTAAATGGGAAAATATCCCGCTTGTGTTTTTCAAAGTACCACCTATAGGGTCAAAAACTATCCGCAATTTAAAACTGGAAGCAACCATATCCATTTACAAAATTTCAATCAACTTGGTAGAGCTGTTTCGGAGATCGGCAACAGCGCCACCTTTCAGGTCCAAAAGTATCCTTTCCTTCAAGCGGGAACGAAGAATATAAATCTACAAAATTTCATTAAAATCGGATGAAATACAACAATACGAACAAAACAAAAGAAGAATCATAAAAATTGACCCAGTGGTTATCGAGTTATATCATCATCATCGAGTTTCATCCCGAAAGAATTATAGGTATGAATTAAGAAGATTATTATTAAAGAAAATTTAATTGAACTGAAAAACGACATACGCATACAACGCCACATGTTGAGGATTTTCCGACCATGTGCACTAAGAAATTCAGTTTTTGTTAAAAATAATAAATTAATTATTTTATATGTATTTTATCAATATAATAACTCCGATCGAAGCATCTGTTTTAAACGATATTTATTTTGTTTACATCCTCGTTGACGATATTTGCAGCACGCATTCTGTCAATGTTATGCCAACGCCATAAGGTTGCATCAAAAAAGTTTGAATTGTAAAAGCGCTATGCTTACATTAGATATAATTTAATATGATGGTTAAGTATTCTTAAATTTTCTAATTTTCCGCGCAATTTTCTTAATTTTTTGTTTCATAAGATTTTTCTCCTGACAATAACAAACACAAAAAAAAAATTTAGCGAAATCGGTCCAGCCGTTCATGCGTCATGCCGCGACCAAGAGAAATAGGGATTCATTTTTATATATATAGATTCAACATTGGCACATTTGTTCGAACAGCTTGACTCATTGCGATTCGTTCGAAGTCCATTTCTCGCTCCTATTCTCGATTAAATGTGTCAAATCAAAGCTTTGTTGCGCATTTCATCTGACATCTTCAGTTCATTATCCGATGTCACAGTGCGAATTCGATGCAAAATATCGTCGGCCATAATACATCTTTGTATAATCAAAGAACCTATCTACTTCATTTCAAAAAGTTACTCAATGTAACATAGTAAACATAATTTATTAGAACAAACTTTTTGGGTATATCTACCTATATTTAAAAAAAAAAAAAAAAACTTCAAAATTGTTGACAACAACAATTTGCTTGGAAAATAATTAAAATAATTGACAACAACAATTGCTTTTAAAATTCAAAATATTTTTTTTTATTTGAAGTGTCACTACTTGATTTCTATCCAGTTAATTTTTTTTTTTTTTCAAAGTGTATTTCCCCATTCAAACTTTAATTTTCTAATTTTCCGCGCAATTTTCTCAATTTTTTCTTTCATAACATTGTTCTCCTGACAATAACAAACACAACAAAAAAAGAATTAACGAAATCGGTCCAGCCGTTTGTGCGTGATGCTGGGACCAAGGGAAATAGGGGTTCATTTTTATATTATAATATAGATGTAATATGGTCATTTCTAATATAAAAGAACTCAGTTTTTCTCCATATTACCGCACAATGGATTTTTGAAAAAAGGTAGATATTTAAAAAAATGGTTTTCTTTAGTTTACCAGAAAATGGTAAGAACGATTTTGATCAAAATGCATACTTATACTAAATTATGTGTTTTTTAAATTATTGCGTACTTAATTTTCAGTTCAGAAAAGAATTTAAGAAACAGAATTTTAGAAACTCCTCATATCTCGAAAACCCCTTTTCGAGTTGGATAAAACTTTAAAAGCAAAGTGATGCCTATATCTCTAACAATATCTAATACTCAGTTTTCAGCTAAATAGTTACACTGCAATGTTTGGTATACTGTTTTGTCTGCCAAATTTTACAAAAACCGCTCGAACAGATCAGAAAACAGAAAGTCCTGCTACACTATGCTTTCTATTCAAAAATCTTGTATAATCTTAAAATAGTACAGTAGGCACTTACAACTCTCTAACCAGAACTTCCAACAATTTCCCTTCTCCTGATAGCTTCATCCTTTAAAAAACTCACATTTATATTTGACATATGTATACTGCCGTACCAGATGAATAACTCAAAAGTGGATTTTATTGGCGCTGGCCAAAAGTCCATTGTGGACTTATAACCCACCCAGGTGAGCCAAAAGTTCACAATAACTTGGGCCATAGGTTCACAATCTTAAAATAAAAGTGGGCCATAAGTCCACTTGGGCTTACTGTTGGATTACGGGATGGGTGCGCGGTCTTTTGCTTGTAGTTTGTGTTTAATTTTCAAATTGCAAATGAGGTCATTACAAGAATTAAGACCACAATCAGAGAGTCGAAAGTCCACAAGAATTTTGTGTGAACTTTTGGCTCACCTGGGTGGGTTATAAGTGCACAAAACAAATTTGTTAAAATTCGTTACTTTAAAGATCTACTGGTGACCAACTGACGGCACACATTTTTCGAAAGCCTCGCAAGACTAGTTATATATTTATTTCTGACTTCGTAACAGTCTTCTTAAATCACTTCCATCCCTTTGATGACACCCTGCGATCGCATCTTATCCCATTATGGACGTAAGGGCCTTTTCGCATTAGGACACGATGTGCTCAATTATGTCGACGAAAACTAATTGGAAGCTTCGCCCGCTTTGATGTACGATAATAGAGCACCCTTTTGGAATTTGCAATTTTCACATTTGCATATGCTAATCCGTGATTTCACTAGGCGCCTCTTAACCTCACATTTGATCTTCCACATACCAAAGTACTGATGCACACTCCAGTGAGACCTCTTACGGCAAAAAGTGTTCCAGGTTTAAATAATAATACACGGCTAAGTACTGGAAATCTAAAATTCCAAGTCATCATGGTACGGTAAATCTCATGCAGCTTACCCTCCCGATGAACGGCAAATAGAGGTGAGGTGGTGCCATATGTGCCATATGCTGTGTTCGTGCCTTAGCCGAGTCACTCACTTGACAAGTTGACAAATTGAAGGATTCCGCCATTGAGAGTGCCCCACTAGAAACCCAAACCCAAACTACATTCCCTGCCAAAGGATGCTTCACTGTCATTGCATGGAAAAAAAAATAAAAAAAAAATATCCTACTTGGTGCACATCTTGAAATGCGAGCAGATTTTTTTTTTTTACATTTTACATTTGAATGGGAGAATTGGCAAATCACAAACACAGACTGAAATATACTACTCGTACACAGCAGAACAATAATGCTGAATAGGGGGGGGGAGTGGGTGCTCACGATTGCCATTGCAGAAGGACCCCCTAATGAACGTAACCAAGAGTGAGTGGTGTATCGTCGCATCACATTACGCAAACCTCTAGACACAGCAAGTGCACATGAATGCGCTTCAAGTCCTTTCTCTTGTCTCCGTTTCCCATTTACCTTCTTTTGCTCCTAGTCCTCCTCCTCCTCCTTCTCCTACGATGATGATGATGATGATGATTATTATTATTTTCGCATCCTATTATTGCTACAACACCGCCCTCTCTCCCACCACTCATCTAAAGAGTATTAATAAGGACATTTCTATCATTAAAACGACGACAACGACGAGGACAACTATGCGACGAACAAGAGACTTGTCATTCCTCGTGTAGTGACTATTGTGAGTATACACGGCGATGGCGACAGAGACAGAGCTTCAATTTTCTAGGCCCTGTCGTATTTATTCAACCGCACATGCAGGAGCTGCGTGCTCCCTTTTTGTGTTTCTCATTCTTTTGGCATTACGGGGAGTAATTGTAAAAGCTCATCCGTCGTAAGGATCAACAAATTAAAAAAAAAAAACCCACAACCCCATTCAACTAGGGGGGCGCTTGGAACTCGTCCTTCGTTTTTCTTCTTTTTTTTTTTTTATTTGTATTCCTGTGCGCGCTATACACAGCCTCTTAGGAAAAATGTCGCATTTGCAGGATTAAGAGTGGAAAATTGCTGATTTTTCCTGAATGCGCGCGTTTTCCCCCTCCCCGCGTGCTGCAGTCTTTCTCTCGATTCGAAGAATGAAAATGGCTGCCTACAAGGAGGAGGACGATGTTATATTCTATACCATTGAATTCACCCCCGCATCTATATTGGAGAGAGCCACCCGGAGTGGGTATTTCATTTTAATTATTTGAATATCCATTCTCCGGCGAATAAATTAATCGTCTTGTTATTTCTAAAAGAGCGCCCGAGAGTAGTTCTATATATATACCCGCACTGGAGGCAGTGGCATGCCTCTAAGTCTATTCAATTGCGAGGGCATGGCGTATTTTACAAGAACTTGAAAATGGTCCTCCAGATCGCTGTAACCAGCCCTTGGTACGGCGTAATTGCGGTAGCGCTTACAGCGTACGAGTGTATTTCTCGGTAAACACTGGCTTGGCTAGCAGAAAAGTGCTTACCTTTTGAAAAATACATGACGACTGTCGATGGGCTGTGACTCGTAGTCAGTGGATGATAAGAAGGATAAGTCGAATGGATATTGCTCGATTTGGATGGGCGGGGGAGTCTGTCTTTTTTTATTTTTTTTTATTGGAAAATAAATTGCCAAGGTCAGCAGTACTCGCGTGGCCATGGACAGATGGTTCGCTTTGAAGATGGTTTAGGGAGGGGAAGGGTGGAACACGAAAGGCAGTGGATTCAGTGGCGACGCGTCCTATTGTTCACTTCCTTCATAAACGCTTAAATTTTAGAGAATAAATATTAACACTCAAAAAAATGTTTTCACTTATCCCCTCAGTCCTAGCTACAGTCTAGTCCTAGTGTATTTCCCAACTCGTGCCCCCCTGTCGAGAACTTGAGCCAAATCGTCATTCATACAAAACGAAATACTAACCTGGAACAGCAATACTTTCCACTCACTCCGCTACAACATCAAAATTTAAAAACAAATTTCCAATATATCAACTTATCCCCTAAGTCCTAGTCCAAACCAAACCTTATTAAATTTTTTTATTTATTTCCGAATTCCCAACTTGTGCCAGCCTCTTGTGCACTTGAGCCCATTCGTAATTGATACCGAAACGAAAAACTACCCTGCGACACGAGCGAAGACAATACTTTCCATTTCCCGCTCATTCGAACATCAACTCGTTCAGATGAGTTGGAAGCGAAATGCGTCCATCAAAAATAAATGCTACAAAAAAAAGTATAACACAAATCGTACCAGCTATTTCGTTCATCTCAGTTGTAAACGAAATCAACTATGACTATGGGTTTGTGTGGGGTTCGTGTGGTACTTGGCTTTTGGGTGTGATAAAGTGGGAATAAAAGAATGAGTAATTATGTTGCTTTCACGTTCTACTCGTTCTGGAAGGCTATGAACGAAATTGGAAATTTGTATAGGATGTTTTGGGTTTATAGGATATTCTGGGTGGGAAAATGTCTTTAAAATATTTTGGAACAAATCTCGAAGGCTGGACTTATTATTATAAGTAACTTTTCTATGTAAGTATGTATTTTTGTATCAAAAAAAAATTAAGAAAAAATAAAATTGAATGTACTGACCGCCTACACTTTTTACGTACGCATCGCCACTGAGTGCACTCTAAGGTTGTGAAAGTCGACGAAAGACCTCTTTATCCAAGGAGCATTGTTTTGGGCGTTTGGGTTCTAAAATTGACTACATACGTCCGGTTGCAGTCAACCATAAATGAAAACAAAATTGAAACGGAAGGAGACTATCGTGCACCTTCTCTGAGGAAAAACCTCAATGGGGGCTTTCTATACTTGAATCTTGTTATCACCCATATTAGAGGCCTACTTCGCTTCATTAAAAGCTCAAATTGTTTTTGCGAATGAGAATATGGGATTTTTGATCCTGACGACATCAAAATGGACCTTGTTACTGGCATAAGGCCCGTTTGCTGATACTACTTTAGCGATTTAAGTTCTACTTAAATATATTGTAGTAGGCGCAGTGGCTTAGTGGTTAGTGTGTTGGAGTACTAACCGAGGGGTGCGAATCCTCGAAATCCCGCAAAAGCCCAAATTCCAACTTAGGGATTTTTTCCACTGTGCCACCTATCGCGAACGTCTGAGAAACATCCGAGAGTATAACTGTCTTGAAATAGCTTCTCAATTGGCCGTTTGGAGTCGACATAAAATTGTAGATCCCTTCCATTCGTTTCAAAACTTCAAAACCTCACACAAAACGAATGGTTGTGAGAAGCTTTGAGAGACGAAAAGAGACCCGACAATGGTGGTCTGATTCGAATATCTCTTAAATCTATATACTTATCTTTACTTTACTTTAAATACATTGTGGGCTACTTTTTCGATGTTATGAACTGTCACATAAAATTTAAGGGGAACTTAAATCGCTATGAGTGTTATCAGCAAATGGGCCGTAGTGTTCTGCACGCAAAAAAAATCGTTTTTTTTTTTTTTAATGAACCGACTTTCGGTTAGAAAAAATCAACTTGTAATATAGCCAGGGCCTCCGTGAGAAAACTCAGGCCGCGGCCCATGTACGTAAAGTGAAGGAATTCAAAAGCCTAATATTATAATGAATATCGGTTAGTAGGAAAATCAACTGGCATGATTTTTGTAGTATACACATAAATTCCAAACAATAATTCATAGTACCAACCAGACCTACAATAAATATACTTCATTCATAATTTCAATTTACAACTAACAAACAAATTCACAAACAGATACACATTACACTGCACAGCCGAGTGCGATTAATGCACTCGACACCCAATCCATGATAAAGCCAATAGCCGCTATGAAGTCAAGGCCACCTGACTTGTGTCGAATAATGCTACCACAGCATTATGTCAGCACATTCTATCAATTTGCGAATTTATATTGTATTTTGATATCTTAAGAAATATGTATACAAGCTCGATTTTAAGTAGCAAGTAAGATATTTTTGTATAAATAGACTAAGCATTTAGAAATAAAGTTAATGTTGATGATACAAGCGATGTGAATGGTTTGGCTTCTTAGCCTATATTTATATTTACAGCTCGGCTCTTTAGCCACCCCATACAGTTCGGCTTTTTAGCCAGTAACAATATCGGCTTGGGATAGCCTAAAATCCACATAGTTTATGTAGGGAGGTAGTCATTTGTTTTAATCATAATATAACATTACATTTTACTCGACATAGAAAAGGCTTACGACTCAGTTTGGCATAATGGTTTAATCTTCAAAATAACCAACCTCAATTTCCCACCTTATCTGTGCAATATAGTTCTAAGTTTTCTTTCTGATCGATGTTTTGAAGTGCATGTCAAGAGTGGTGTGTCTAATTTAATACAATACAAGTCAGAAGTACCTCAGGGCTCAGTATTGGGGCCTATACTTTACAACCTGTATACGTTAGATTTTCCTGAATTACCGGGGTGCGAAGCAGCTATTTGGGGAAAATCCGCAAAATGTCACTTAAAAAAACTGCAAGTAGCAC
Organism: Cheilosia urbana; assembly: GCA_946477585.1. Classification (NCBI taxonomy): domain Eukaryota; kingdom Metazoa; phylum Arthropoda; class Insecta; order Diptera; family Syrphidae; genus Cheilosia; species Cheilosia urbana. Next base: position 89,023,933 of record OX297854.1, on the reverse strand, counting down.
AAAACAAAATTCTAAAACTTATGTTAAGCCTAGCTAGGGATTATCCCGCCTTTAACCTTCACAAAAAAGATGGTGTTGAACTGATATCTTCGAGAATATTAAAACAAGCAAATAAGTTTATCAATTCCTGTGTGCCACAAGCAGCTACTCAAGCTGTTAAAACTATTACTTATGTACGTTTCTATATTTTATTTATTTATTTATAAATTTATTTATTTATTTATTTATTTGTTGGATTGTTTATATATATCTATATATAAGAGATTTCCACCTATTAAAAAAATAAAAAATATTTGGCGCAACAGGTCCAGAGGGACCCTAGGCCTAGCTTCTCACAACCATTCGTTTTGTGTGAGTAGAGGTCAGCTAAGAACGGATCTTACGAAATTCCACCCACAAGGGGGGTTGCGGGAGCGTTAACAATGGAAAATTCCCATTTTTAACCTATAGCTCCTATCGACTCCAAATTTGGTAGGAATCTCCTATATCTGATGTAGAATTGATCTAAGATCGGATTTTATGACAATCTACTCCCAAAATGGATTGCAAGGGCGGGCGTTAACAATCAAAATTAGCTCCTACAGACTCCTAATTTTGTATGAATTTTCTGTAAGTGATGTAAAAAGAATTTATGAACGAATTTTATGATATAAATTTCCGAGCTGTAACTCCTATTAGCTCCAAATTTGATAAGAATCTGCTATATGCGATAAGCTGAAACTAAGGAAACGAACCAAAGTCCACGAAAGCATTTACTAGCGTTATAGATTGAAATATAGATTAACTATCAAGTTGGAAATATTTAAGTTGTAAATATCCAATCTATATTTATATATGGATTCCATATGTGTAACAAATTCTAAACCTGATGGCATTGATACTCACGTCGATCCATGGTGTAGGCCTACTGGGGATCCCGCCATGTAAAATAATGGGAACGCATAGTACGTAACAGTATACCACCATGGTGATCTGGAAAGCTGTGTAATTCATTATTTTAACTCATGTAAATCGATAAGACCCTAAGTACCTATACTCTGTCCAAGAAAAATTGTCAGTACAGGGAAGATAGGATGTTTGTCTCTCAGTCTGGTTGCAATGACTTACATAAATCGGTCCTTTTTTAAAGCTCTCACGGGGTTGCCGTAGTAAGTATGATAATTCGCCATAACTCAGAGAGCAATACTGTTAGGGTTACCATCTTCCAATTCCAGCGTAGTCTTAGAATTTCATCTATCTACTGTCCACCGCGTTCCGCGCTTGAAAAAACTGATTATACTAACTTGCTTAAATCGCTCAAACCAAACTTCATTATTGGCGGCGATTTTAATGCGAAACACACGTTCTGGGGTTCTAGATACATCTCGCGAAAAGGAAGAATGCTCTATGGGGCAGGTATGGAGTACAGTTGCGATTTCCACTCGACGGGCAAACCGACCTACTGGCCAACTGATACTTCAAAAATACCTGACCTGATCGATTTTTTCGTCGTGAAAGGAATATCTACCAACCACATTAAAGTTGAAGAGAGCTTTGATCTGTCATCTGATCATTCACCGGTTATTTTAACATTGAGCGTAAAACTAGTAAATAACCTCCAGCCAGCGAGATTAACTGGAAGAACAACTAACTGGGAAGGCTTTAGGAATGAAATTGAAGAGAATGTTGAACTGAGCGTTCCACTTACGACACCCTATGAACTTGAGGTTGAAGTAGATCGCTTCGTTGAGATCGTACAGCTCGCTTCCTGGAATAATACGCCTAATCCAAGGAAAACGCCGGCCCAATACGGTCTACGATATCCTCCCGAAATAAAAGAATTGGTCAACGAAAAAAGGAAGGCGCGTAAAAAATGGCAACAGAGTCGCGCCCCGCAACATAAAACACATTTGAATTATTTGTGCAATTTATTGAAGACAGCTATCAAGGGCTTTAAAAATCGTGCGATAGGTTCTTACCTTGAAAGTTTAACGGCTAAAAAAGATTCCAATTATTCACTTTGGAAAGCTGTAAAAGGCACCAAAAGGCCCAAAATCCCCGCGCCGCCAATTAAAATAAATCAAAATGAATGGGCAAGGGAAGATAAAGAAAAAGCGGACGTTTTTGCCGCCCATTTAGAAGAAACCTTTAAACCGTACGATGGTCGGGCGGTTCACGACAGTGTTATTGCGGCGGAATTACTATCCGACGATTTAGTACTCACAAGTGCAACGCTAAGGGAACTAAAACGTGAAATTGAATCCCTAAAACCTAAGAAAGCTCCTGGTTATGATTTGATCACGGGAGAAGTTCTCAAAGTTCTACCAAGAAAAGCACTAATTAAGCTTCTTCATATTATAAATGCCGCGCTCAGACTAAAACACGTACCGAGCCAATGGAAAGTTGCGGAGGTCATAATGGTTTTAAAACCAGGAAAACCGCCAAATGAAGTAAAGTCGTATAGACCGATTTCCCTTCTTCCAGTTATATCCAAAGTTTTCGAGAGAATTTTACTAACGCGACTACAACCGGTTATAGAAAACAATAATCTTATCCCTGACCACCAGTTTGGGTTCAGAACCAAGCATTCCACGATTGACCAAGTGCATAGAATTACTGACGTAATTGAGAAAGCATTTGAAGAAAAAAAGATATGCTCAAGCGTATTCCTAGACGTCTCACAAGCCTTTGACAAGGTGTGGCATGACGGTTTAAAATTTAAATTGCGACAAGTTCTTCCCGTACGCCTATATGATATCTTAGAATCATATCTCGGGAATAGACTCTTCCGTGTTAGACATGGAAACGAATACTCTGAACTTAAGGAAATTTCGGCCGGCGTGCCGCAAGGAAGTGTCCTTGGGCCCCTTCTCTATTTGTTATATACTCGCGATATACCAAGAGAAGATGACACTACTCTCGCTACGTTCGCCGACGACACCGCTATCCTAGCAGTAGGTAATACAATTGAAGAAACGACTGCGAAACTTCAAATCGCGCTGAATAAGGTAAATGAATGGACGAGGGACTGGCGGATCGCCCTCAACGAAACTAAATCTGTTCACGTGAATTTCACGTATAAGAAAACTAATGACTTGCCAATTTTCCTAAACTTGGCCCGAATACCCATTGCAAACGAGGCCAAATACCTGGGAATGATACTCGACGCAAAGCTGAAATGGAATTCGCACGTGAAAATGAAACGTAAAGAACTCGATATCAAATATAGAGAAATGTACTGGCTCCTCGGAAAATATTCCCAGCTCAGTACCGAAAACAAACTGCTTCTATACAAGCAAGTGCTAAAGCCGGTGTGGACATACGGTATACAACTTTGGGGTTGTACCAAGAAAACAAATGCCAATATTCTACAAACTTTTCAAAATAAAGTGCTTAGAGAAATTGTACAAGCACCATGGTATATTAGAAACGACGATATCCACAGGGATCTCGGAATTCCAACAATTGAAGCTGAAACTAGAAGCTTCGCGAGAAAACATAGAAACCGACTAATCGGACATGTCAACAATACAGTCCGACAAATTTTGGACGAGAACAATTTATTGCGCCGGCTACAAAGAACGAAACCGTTCGACTTGGCAAGATAAGATTAACCGCGTCTAAATTGCGGAACATGCAGGATCTTTCATTGGAAAGTAGCCTGTCAAAAGTTGTTATTTCGTTATAGAAAAATTGCTTGATAAGTTATATCTTAGTTGCAGTATCTAACAATCTTTCGAAGGGTGGTGTTTTTAGTCAGTAAAAATCTGACACTACTATGAGCACGCGCTTGCTATTCTCATAGTGTCTTTGGAAGATTTTCACCTACCCTCGGTACAAAAAAAAAAAAAAAAAAAAAAAAAATCTTCCAATTTAAAATAAAAATATTGCTGAACGAAATAAATTCCAACAAAAAATTCTTTCGCTGACGTTTGACGAATTTAAGTCCGAGATCTTTTTGCAATATTGTATGCAAAGTGGATCTGCTTAGTTTTGTTATATTTTCACTTTTTGTACTTCCAATAGTATCTTATCTAGCATTGGAAGGTCATTATTCATAAAAAACTGATGGACTATCCGCCTAATCGCACATTTGTCAAAATCATCCACCTTGCTCTTGATACCGGAATTATTTTTCTTCTTTGGTGGTGAATTGTGGCCTTTGATTGCTTTTTCCCTTAAAGCCCTGTATACAGTTTGTTCCGTAACAGGAAAAACCGTAGCCGCATTTCCTACGACTTCCGATTTACTTTTAAAAAGGCCATAGCATTTTTCAGCTGCATCAACAATTTATTGTTTCTTTTCTACACTTAGATCCTTTGAAGACTTTGTAGCCATGTTTCACTTTATTCATATGCACAATAAAGTTAACCACTTGTTTAGATGCACTATCCGCTATTGAGATAACAACCATCGTTTCCGCCTTATATACACAAACCGGCAATTAGACAAAATTATTATAACCACGACGCAATGCCATATACCTAAACAGATGGTAAAAGGACTGCACTTGTGCACATACATTTTTTTAATATAGACATAATACCTAGATTACATATTTGTTAAAAAAATGATTACCCGTCAATGCAGAACTTCGCGGAAACAGTAGCAAAAAATGGATCATAAAATCCTTTCAAGGCATTTGCTTTACTGGGGAGGAGTGACAGGATGTGGTAAAACCCAACGACCAAAAATAAACAGTATAGGTTTACCTGCTTCATCATTTTGATATTTCAGTGTGAAAAATATGCTCTACAAAGTGAAATTTGAATTTTTACCTACCAAAACAAGCAGAAATATGCCCTAACGAATAAGGCTGAAAATATGTACTTACTTTTCTATAATAAAATATTTAATCAAATTTTATCCCTTAAAGTACCATGCTTCTGCATGAATCCGGTTGAGTTGCCCTAGTAATCACTATTAATTTATTGCAATATCTCTACAACGCACATATGATCACTTGTTGCGTTAATGAAATGAATGCATTAAAACACCTCACGAATAAACATTATTTCTAAAAGACAACATTCAAAAATATGTTTTAACTGAATATTATTGGATCTTTCAGAAATACAAACAAATTAAAACCGAATGGCAGCACCCCAAATAATATGCCGCTCTCAAAAGCTCCAAAAAGCTCCAAAAAGCACCAAAACCGAAAGTTGTTTGACAAAATTCAAAGAAAGCCCCTTAATGATATGCTAATATTGTCATATGGTAACACTTCTCTGATGTGCTTCAGTCACTCACACTGCTTATTTTGGTTGATGATAATAGCAAGCGAACACAAGCGATCGTGCTCATTCTGCCCGCGGCTGTGTGGCAGACTGGTTGTGGAGGGATATATGCGAATTTCAGGAAAAATACAACAACAAAATGCTTTGGAATGCCAGTGGTTTCGTTTTTATTTCAGTGGCAAATCCTGTGTTTGAGTGCCGTGAGAGTACTACAGGCACCACTGGTAGAAAAAAGAGCTTCCCATAAGGCCTGTACTGACAATTTTTCTTGGACAGAGTATAGTTAAGGGTGTGTTAATTTCGTAAAATCCGTTCATGATAAATAATTAGGCAGCTAGATAACACAATTTAATATTTATTTCACTTGGCATGTAGTATTTTATGCCACGCGAAGCTGGCGGGTAACGGCTACTACATTTATACTTATTTTTTATTTATTTTTATGTATTTACTTATTTATTTGTTTATTTATTTATTTATTTGTTACTTATTTATTTATTTACTTATTCATTTATTTTTTTATCATTTTTTTAACTTTCTTTATTTATTGCACTATTGATTTATTATTGTTTTTTTTTTTATATTGAAGGTTTTTCATCGTATTTTCCTTCAACACCTATGTTCATAAATGTAAATATTTATTTGTTTAGTAATATTGTGGAAATAATTTTTCAGAAGAAAGATATAAATGTATGAAATCTCTGTATCTTATGATGTGCGATAACTAAATCATGTAAAAATGTTAAAACGAATTAAAATAACTATCAGATATAGTGAATATGATCACTAAAAAATTTGAATGTAGAGACAAAGTCATAACAATTTTTGGCTGTTGATTCGTATAACATGAATATAAATTCCATATTAAAAAAAAATTTAGAAAATCAGGTATAGGAACTAAGTTGTTTGTTTCGGATTTCCGGGCTTCGCATTAAAGCCGGGACTCTGGGAATCTTCAAAAACTCATCCATGGTCATTTGACCTACCATATGGAAAAATCGTCCATAAACAAAATTCAGTCTTAATTATGTCCCAGAATATGATTTCAAGTCCGCACACCGAAGGACAAATACGATATACGAAGTGAACTAGAAGAATTCTGAATCAAAAGTGGAAAATTTATGCACAAGACCGCGAAATATTGCTAGAAAATAAGAGAAACAAGAGCCAAATTACTGCATCCGTGATCGAGCTGAATTTTGTGGATTTTGAAAGAAAAATCCAGTTACGTATTACCCGAACAACGATGAGAATTACACTGCCGAAAATTGCACCCAGAATCTCAGGTCTGGGTGAAGGAAATGCAACACCAGAAGTCGCATTGAACATCTTACGTTACTAATAAATAATAAATAAAGGGGTTTTCAACAGGGACGCCACAAAAGTAGAGCGACAGGGACAGCAAACGACGCCGAATTTCTTGCCGCTCTTTTGACATTTCTCTTCAGTAAGGTTTGCCATCATGATGGAAAGATATACGAGCCAACAACGAGTCGAAATTATTAAAATTTACTACCGAAATTCGGAGTCAGTGGCCTCAACGGTTTGGGCGCTATGTCCAATTTATGGTCGTCATAATCGTCCTAGCAGATCAACAATTGAGCGTCTAGTGGAAAAATTTGAATCCACAGGCACAGTACAAAATGTTACCGTGCCAGTGAGACAAAGAAGTGCCCGTAGTGTCGAGAATATTGCTGCCGCTGAGGCTTCAGTTGAAGAAAGCCCAAATGTGTCTCTCACAACTCGTTCTCAAGCGTTGGGCATCTCTGTGACGTCGTTGTGGCGAATTTTGCGAAAAGATCTTGGCCTACATCCTTACAAAATTAAATTGACGCAAAAACTGAAGCCGCTTGACCACCAGAAGCGTCGTATGTTCGTGAATTGGGCTGAGCAACAACTTGAAAATGATTCGGATTTTCATCGAAAAATCATCTTCAGCGATGAGGCTCATTTCTGGCTGAATGAAAATGTGCGGTATTTGTCAGGCAGCAATCCACACGTACTCCATGAGTCATCATTGTATCCCGAAAAAATTACGGGAATCGTAATGGGAATCGCTACCGTTCAACGATAACCGAATATGTTTGGCCCCAGTTGGATGATATGGACTTGGAGGACATGTGGTTCCAACAGGACGGCGCCACAAGCCACACAGCGAATGTCACAATCAATTTATTAGAAACCAAGTTTGGAGAACGTTTTATCTCACGAAATGGTCCAGTCGCTTGGCCGCCTCGGTCGTGCGATTTGACGCCGTTAGACTATTTCCTGTGGGGCTACGTCAAGTTTATGGTATATGCCAACAAGCCAGCGGCGATTGATGAACTTCGTTCGAATATCGAACGTGAAATTGCAGCAGTATCGACCGATTTATGCTTGAAAACCGTCGAAAATTGGGTTCAGCGTCTGCAAGCGTGCCCGTGGTGGCCATGCAAAAGAAATCGAGTTCCATATACATAGGGGCATCGAACGGACTTAACAACATATATACAAACATACATACATACAAACATATATACTAGCAAGAATATTAAAAAAATTCAACGCATTAAATACATTTTTTCAATGAACATTTGGAAATTTTTGGTGACTATTTGTGTTTTGTTTTGGGTAAGTTTGTTTCGGATGTTAGCGATCAACGGTGTTACTTCTAATATTCAAAGTCGCTTGGATTGTGGACAAGCCGTAAAACTTGCTTCAAACCAACCGCCTACAACTACCATCGTTAATTGTAAGGTCGATACTGAAAGAACAATACGAAAAATCTGGCAAGTAAAATGGAAAGAGGAATGGGTGCAGTACAATCACCACTATTCCCGAGAGCAAGCGATTCATTTCCCCGACAAAGGTAACCAATTAAATGACCAAATGTTATATTCGATTATACCAACACAACACATGCACACCTCATCAACAAACAAAATCCAACAATCTGCAGCATTTGCCTAAACAGCATTCAATTAACTTAAAAAAATTTAATATCCGACTGTCAGAAAGCCAAAATACTATCCAAAAAATGTTTTCCAAATAGTTCTTTTATTTAAGCCCTGTCATACCCCTCAGAACCAAATATTAAAGAAGTATTTAAAATACATACAGAACTTAAGTTACAAAATAGTATCTGGTATTTAATTAGCCGAAGGCCCAGGTAGCTAGTGCTAATTTATTTACTTTTTAAATACTTATACTTACTTAAGGTGGCGCTACAGTCCGGGGTGGACCTGGGCCTCAACCAAAAAGCGTCTCCAGAAAGCACGATCTTTGGTCAGCTGTCTCCAGTTTCGCACGCTAAGTTGGTTAAGGTCCCCTTCCACTTGCGTGCGCCACCTGAGTCGCGGTCTTCCTCTACTGCGCCGTCCCTCGGGTGTGGATTCGAAGATCTTCCGGGCCGGAGCATTGACGTCCATTTGCTCTACATGACCCAGCCACCTCAGTCGTTGGACCTTCACTATTCTGGCTAGGTCGATGTCGCTGTACAGCCCATACAGTTCGTCGTTGTATCTCCTCCTCCATTCACCGTCTATGCAACCGAAAATTACTCGAAGAATTTTCCTCTCGAAGTAACCAAGAGTAGCCTCATCCGCTTTTGATAGAGTCCATGCCTCTGCACCATAAAGTAGGACTGGGATGATCAAGGTCTTATAAAGGGTCACTTTAGTTGTTCGAGAGAGGGCTTTGCTACTCAATTGCTTTCTTAGCCCAAAGAGAGAGCAATCGGCAAGAGTTATTCTTCGTTTAATCTCAGCGCTGGTGTCATTGTCTGAAGTCATAGCGGAGCCTAGGTAGACAAAGTCCTTTACCACCTCAAAGTTATATCTGTCTATGGTGACATTTTGTCTAAGACGTCGGTGTTGGGTGTCCTTTCTTGATGACACCATATACTTTGTCTTGCCCTCATTGACCGCCAAACCCATCTTTGCCGCTTCCGTCTCAATGCTCACGAACGCGCCAGTTTTGTCGATGTCGTCGGCGTAAGCGAGTAGGTGGACGGACTTATGGAAGATAGTGCCTCTGGTGTTAGCGTTTGAGTTTTGCACTATTCTTTCAAGAACGATGTTAAAGAAGTCACATGACAGCGCATCGCCTTGTCTAAATCCCTTTTTGACATCGAAGGTCTCGGTGAGTAATTTACCGACCTTAATGGAGCAACGTGCATTCTCCATTGTCATCCTGCACAAACGGACGAGATACTTGCTTTTAAATAAATAATAATAATAATAATAATTAATGTGACTAGCATACGAAAAGGACTTAGACAAGGTGATGCGCTGTCGTGTGACTTCTTCAACATAATACCTGAGAAATTTGTGCGATACTCGCAAGCCGATATAAGAGGGCTGACGACATTGACATCATTGGCAGAACACAGCGAGCTGTCACTGTACAGAAGCGGCAAAAACGCGCTGTTTCTTTGGCCCAAGAAGGCAACTGAGAAGTAAGGCCTTGTCAAGAAACACTCTATATGAAGACCCTCATCATCCCAGTCCTACTCTATGGCGCAGAAGCTTGGACGTTATCAAAGGCGGATGAAGATTTCCTCGGTCGTTTTGAACGCAAAATTCTTCGAGTGATTTTCGGTCCCGTTTGCGTTGACGGGATTTGGAGAAGGAGATTAAACAGCAAACCCTACGAGCTGTACACCGACATCGACCTGGTCAGAAAAATGCGCATCAGCCGACTAAGATGGCTAGGACATGTAGAGCGAATGGACACCAACGCTCCGGCCCGAAGAGTCTTCGACTCCAAACCGGAGGGACAACGCAGTAAAGGAAGACCTCGCCTTAGGTGGCGCGCACAAGTGGAAGGGGACCTCATTTAGCTAAAGATCGCGCTAACTGGAGTGGCGTATTGCTTGAGGCCCAGGTTCACTCCGGACTGTAGCGCCATCTTAGTAAGTTAGCATTCGATTTTCCAGTTCGCAATGAGGGGGGGGCATGCTCCTTAAAATGTTGGGAACTTTTAGTTTAACACCAGAGTTACAAGTTCACTGCTGATGCTATCACCTCTTGCATCCAATTTAAACCAGCTCTTTTGACTTGTAAGACACTTAGACTTACAGTTGCCTAATCCTAAATTCGTTTGCTAAGGACCTTAGTGATGCCGCTTTCCGCTTCCCCGGTTTGTTGTATTTATTTCCTGCAAATTTCCATGTAAAAACTTCTCCCCTTCCGCAGTGGCTGACCTGGGTCCCTCCTCTCCCATACCGTTCCATTAACAAATTGACTCCGCCAAGTGCATTCGTATTTAAACAAAGATTACATTTCAATTACTCTTTCGTTTTTCTCCCCTTTTTTTTCATTCAATTTCTTTTCAAATTCAAATTTCGCTTGTCGACAAAATTTAATTCCTGACAAAGCACATTTTACGCTTTTGCCTTAGATGACGCATCCATTGTTTCCCATCAATCCTTACAGCACATACCCGGTGCAACATGGCAGTAGGCTTTCGGTTTTTATGTATTTTTTTTTTTTTTTTTTTCATTTTCTTTGGAAGTAGGTATATATTATGTGTGTGGAAATTTCTTGGCGAGGGTGACAACTGACAAAGTATATATGCGCATGTACCGAAGCAAACAAGAAAAATGTCGCATCGTCCTTTCGCTCGTGTTGTGTCGTCAGTCGTCACATACCTATATAGGGGCTGATGTGTATATTGCGGTATATGGTACGAATCAAATGGTCCCCGGGGGAATGGTGGATGGTATACCGTAAAGAGAAAACACATTTTCGCCATTTTGATTTCGTGGGAGAGTATTTCTATGATTTGTGTAGGTAAACACAAAAAGCTGGCACTGGTTGACTTGAGATGAGATGTGAAGTGTAGAAGACGAGTGGTGCTATGTACAGTACAGATGCGAGGATTTGCGTTCTAAGTGAAAAGTTAGAAACTTCTTAAGTGATTAAGTACACAGGGCGCGTTTGGGAATGTGCACACAATACTTGTAATGTATAAGCGGTGATGGTGTTGGCAATTTGGGCTAAGCTTGGATGGTATTTTATAGATTAAAATTGCACCAAATATTGTTCAGAATTTGGTCTGAATGATGCTACGGTTTTTCCCAAGTCTGCAAATTTCTATAACTTTTTTTGGGCCGTCTATTAAGAGACAGATTCACGGACGTAGGACATTCAAATGCAGTCTACCGAAGCCGAAGCGATATCGAATTTATTTCTGGCTTCTCGAACTCGGCTTACGCAGTGTACAGAGCTGATGAAATAAATTAAAAATGAAAATTGACAATTACTGAAGATTTAACTCGAATTTTGTGCTATTTGATATGAGGACCACCTATACTACAGGGTACAGACGTAAGTAGGTAGATATAACTAAAATCGTCTAGCAACATAAGGATTCGTACAGCGCGAATTAAAACACTTGTTTCTTACTTTTAAAATTAAACAATATTTATTTGGAACTATGTCCTTTATTATTGAAATACTTTTTACTAATTCTAAAAGGAGCTTAAGGCTACTATGTAGTTACAATAAGACTGTTGATAAATTCATCATACAGTCGTATTTATATACTTTTCTTATCTATCTACAAGGAGACCCAAGCGTACAATCGTCTTGCTTGATAATGAAGAAGAGATAATATTCCAACATTGTATACAAACGATATTATCTCTTTTACATATGTCATCATTGTAGCGTTGTGTGCAAGACTGTACTAGAGACTAAAGATATCATTGAATACAAATAATGTTATCTTTTTTCTCAATATGTTTTGCTATGGATACTTAACTCCCCCCCTTGTTAAACGAAATCGTCCCGATTTTTCGACGCTATTTTTAACATTTCTCTTTCATAAGTTTTGTTATATGCGTCAATCTTTTTTTGTTTTTGACGATCTGTTATACATTGTATAGTTTTTATCATTACGTACGTAAATGCTAGAATAACAATCAGTGTTACAATTGTGTATATAGTTGATAATATCGGTTTTTCTTCAAAAGGAATAATTAGTTTTTTTAAAGTATCTATGTTATCGAATTTGTACATTGTATCTTCTTTAATTATTTGGTCGATGTAAGACTCTGAATTATGATTTCTTAATATAACTTCTTTAATTTGCTTATGCATGTTTTTGTATATTTTATCGTCTAGATTTATAGTATTTTCATAAGTAACTAAGTTTATACCATTAATTGTTTGATTATTTAACTTATGCTTACCGCTTAATAACATAACACCGGATTCAATTTCTAAGTCGTAATCGTATTCTTGTTTAATGTTGCATTTTGAAGTTATATTCTTTAAAAGTGGAATAAGACAATTTTCTTCTTCAAAGTTAATTTCACAAATGTTTTTACTTAGATGATTTTGACAATTTCTTGTTCTTAAATAAGTTTGGTTACATAAGGCAATTGTTTTATCTGTAATGATTTTTCCATGTTTTGAATTTAAAGGTGTTACTTTATACAATTTACATGATTTAATTAGAACTGGATATTTATATATTGTGATGAAGAATTCATCAGTTCTAGCTAATAATATTTTAGAGTACTCAAGTATATTTATTATGGGTACTTGAATTATTTCATGTTGAATAATATTTTTAATGTCATCTAAGTCTAGGCTTTCTGATAAATATTCATTATTTTTTGCTGCATTAATTGTTCTGGTCAATAATAATAATTGTTCGTACACTTGTTCTATTACTAAATGTTCTTTAAGGCTCTGACCTTCGAATTGTTGCAAAATTTGTTCAAATCTAGAATTTATAGTTTTTTGTTTATTATTGTTTTCTATGAGATTATTTATACTCGTTTCTATGTTAACTAAGTCATAATGGTCAGGATTACCAAACACATATTTGAAAGCTGTTCCTAAAAAGTTAATTGATCTAGTATGCCTAGTATGTTCTTGTAATTGGTCTGCTAAATTCTTAATTTTACTTAACCAAATTTTTTCTTCTTGTGTAGGTTGATATTTACTAGTTACGATATTTACGTAAGGTTGAAATATCGAAGTCAGGTTGGTGGCATGTAACAAATAAGTTTGTTCTTTGAATAAATACACGTCATCTGTTTGCGTAAGTATAAACTTCTTGTTTAGTAACTCAGTTATTTGAACGTTTCCTTGCCCTTCTTGACTCTGTACAATTCCTAGTAATGTTAGGAATATTAATATTTTCGTCATCTGAAAAATGATAATTCTTTATGTTATCCTTGTGAATTTTTATTCCTTCTTTAGAGATTACAGTGTCTCCTTTATCTTCTTCTACTATTCTTGTTATGTATCTGGCGTTAGATTTCTTTCTAAGACCTGTGATTCTTACCATTATCTTATCTCCTTTTTTATACTCTCTGTGTCGAGTTCCTTTATTTAGACGTTCGATCACTTTTTTGGATGCTGAGTTTAGTTTATTTATTATAATTTCACTATTGCTATATTTATTTTGATTAAAGAAAATGTCTCTAGGTTTCAAACCGGTAACTGAGTGTATAGAATTATTTAATTCACGCACTGTTCTAAATATTTCTTCGATAAGTCTTGTTTTATTCTGAATTGTGAATATTCTAGACAGTTCAGTTATTGTACCGTTTACACGTTCTACCTGACCGTTCGCTGTCGATCTGTATACTGGAGTTTCTACTTTAGTTATGTTGTATTTCAAACACATTTGGTTCACCATTTCTGTTTTGAATCCCTTCTCGTTATCTGTCATGAGTCGTTCACATTTTGGGAAATAATTAGATAAGACCTCTTCCATAACGTCGTACAGTCTGTTTCGAGTTTCGATTTCCCGAAGGATTGTATATTTAGAATACTTATCTACTGTTACAAGGAAAGTATACTTGTCGTTGAAGTATATGTCCATATGAATGTGTGTTCCCACATGTGTTGGTATTTCTGAATTATTCAGAGGTTCTCTGATAGGTTTTCTTTCATATTTTCCAAATAGACATGCTATGCATTTTCTGTTGAAACTCTTTGCTTGTTTATTTAGATCGGGCCAGTAATATTTCTCTGAGATTTCTTGTATATTGTTACGTAACCCTCGGTGTGCTCTTTCGTGAGTTACCCTTACAAGTTTTAGTTGTTCCTCCAAATTTGTCACGTCTTGAAGTTTTCTTGGTGTGAATATAAATCTTACTAGTGGGAATTCTTTTTTTATGTTTTCACCATATTTGTATATGTTTTCAAATTTCGTATGCAAAGCTACAATCTTTTGGGGTTGTATAACTTCTTTCATCTGCCTTAGTAAAGAGTCTTTGTCCTTAAACTTTATTATGAGTCTTATTTTGTTACTAAAATAGATTTGTGTTTCGATATTATTTGTTATATCTTCAATAAGTTCGAACTGTGCAGTGTATGCATTAAAAGGCTGATTCACAGTTTTTATTATATCATTAGAAGAACTTTCAGCTGAATGTGCTGTTTCTATGGTAGAAGTATTTATGCGTTGACGTGATAATGCGTCAGCTACAAGATTTAGGTTTCCTGGTTTATAAACTAATTTTGCTCCAAAGTCTTCAATGATTCCCTTCCAACGTTTCAGCTTTGTGTTGGGATTTTTTTCTGATACAGAATATATAAGGCTCTGGTGATCGGTATATATGGTTAAGTCTGCTATACCATATATGTAGTTTCTGAGTTTTTGTAAGGACCATATGATCGCTAATAGCTCTTTCTCGTTTGTGCTATAGTTCTCTTCTGTCTTACTCAGTGTTCTTGACAAGAAGTGTATAGGTTGCTTATTCTGACTTAGTACGGCTCCAATAGCTATGTTGGATGCATCAGTAGTAAGCTCGAATGGTTTACTATAATCCGGTTGAAAAAGTTCGACTTGTTCTTTCAAATAATTTTTTAAAATTCTAATCGCTTCTAATGCTGAATCATTCAGATTTAACTTAATATTTTTACTTTGTTTTTTGTTTACTTTACCGTTATCTCCTCGTAAATATAATGTCAGGGGCTTGGCTATGCTTGCGTATCCTTTTATAAACTTACGATAGTAACCTGTAAGACCTAAAAATCCTCTCAAATCCTTTACCGTTTGTGGGACTGGAAAATTTTCTATAGCTGCTATTTTCTCAGGGTTCGTAGTGATTCTACCATGTCTGATTATGTGACCTAAGTATTCTACTTCTTCTTGAAAAAACTTACTTTTCTCATCAGATATTTTTAATGTGGCTTTATTGAGTACGTCGAATACTTGACTTATGTGCTGTATATGTTCTTCCTCAGATGAAGAATATATCAATACGTCATCAATGTAAACGTGTACGAATTTACCTACAAAGTCTCTCAAAATGTCGTCCACGCATCTCTGAAATATGCTTGGTGCATTTTTGAGCCCGAAAGGCATTCGTTTAAAATGATATTTTGCGCCATTTATAGCAAAAGCTGTTTTTTCTTTATCATCTGTTTTGATTTTAATTTGGTGGAAACCTGACTCCAAATCTAATGTTGTAAAGTACTTGGCTTTACCTAAATTTTGAATTGTCATGTTGACATCCGGAATGGGGTATCTGTCTGTTACAGTGTGAGCGTTAAGTTTTTGGAAATCAACAACCATGCGCCGTTTTGGTTTTCCTTTTTCGTCCAAACCTTTTTTAGGTACTGTCCATATGGGACTGTTATAAGGACTATGGCTTTTTTCTATTATATCGTCATGTAAGAGTTTCTGTATTTCTTTGTTTACGAATTCGTTATCTGCTATGGGATATGGATATTGTTTAACATAAACCGGATTATCATTGGTCGTCCTAATGCTTGCTTCTATAGTATCTGTAAAGGGTAACGGTCCTATGCTGTTATTAATCTTCATCAGTCTATCTATGTCTGCTTTATAAATATTATTTTCCCCAATTATGTAATTAATTTTCTGAATAGATTCGACACTGCTTATGGTAGTTAGAGTCATATTACTGAAATTTATTTCCGCGTTTAGAACTTTAAGTCCTTCATATCCTAATATCATATCAAAAGACTGAATATCCTCTAATTCAAAAAATGTTATATTTTTCTTTAATATCCTAACTACTTTCTTTGTATCTACCATAGAATAACCATGCATTGTTTTTATTTTTATAGGTTTAATTTTAATTTTTTTGCTAGAATCGCATTTTCTATTAATGTAATTATGGGTTGCACCAGTATCAATAAGAATTTTATAAATTTTCTTAGAAATAGTACTAGTTAAATTTAAGCAGGGCAACCCGTCTACTAGTTTAAATGATCTATTCTTATGTTATTATTTACCATACATTCCGTTTCATCTGCTTCTGCATATGTACTGCTGACATCGTCTCTGCGTTGTTGTCGGGAGTTATTTACTCTCTGCTGCTTGAAGTTCTGCTGATAAGATCGTTGCGGTCTGTTGTGTGTGTTGAAACTCCCGCTGTGTTCACGTTTCGCTGGTGGATTATATACATCGGGTTTGTATTGATTCCAATTTTGTCGCTGTGCATGTACAATTTGTCTCGAGTTTATCTCTATCGGCTGTGGTCCTTGATTGTGTTGCTGCATATTATCGTATTGCTTCTGGGGTTGATAATTCGTTGTTTGGCTCGAATAATTTGGTCTTCTTTCGTTTCTGCGTTCATGTGGCATATTTTTGTGGTGCTTATCCTGAGTGAGATGTAAATGCCTGTGCACATTATCATGTTCTATTCTGCGAGCAATTGCGAATGCGTGTTCTAGATCATTTATTGTAGCTGAATATAATGATCCTCTTGTAAAGTTGTCACTCATACCATCAATGAATATACGAACTGCGTCGTCGTTAGCATTTTTAATTAGTCTGTCGATTATATTCGGCGGATCACCTGACATAGTGATTTTTGATATTATTAAATTGAGATTTTTATTTATCTCGTCGTGGTATTCAGACAGTGTGCTTCTTTTTTGCGTGATGGCTTTCATCATGTCTTGTAGCACGTATAGAGGTTCTTGATGAGAGTACGTATAATCTAATCTGTTACGTATCGCCTCAAAATTAAAAATTGTGTTATAATTAGTTAACACATTCGCGGCTGCACCCTGTATTTTACTTTTCACTATAGTCAATGCTGCTGCGTACTTACTGTGTGTTTTGAAGTTTTTAATGCTGTCCATTAATCTGGATGCTTCTTCGCGCCACGACCGATAATTTGATTGATCGCCGTTGAAAATAGGTAGGCTTTTAAATGCGTCTAACTGTATTTCACTACCATCTGTATATGTGGTTCTTATTTCCTCTAGCACAGGTATGTTTGGTACTATGCCTAATCCAGATTTTACTTCATTTAGTTTTGTTTCTAAATTAGTGTTTATTTGATTTTGGTTAGTTATTATTGCTGCTAACCTTGCATTCTCTGTGCGTGTGTGCTCTAGGGTTTGTGTTACTGTGTTGCTCCTGGTTTCTAAAGCTTCTAATCTTGCCATTAATACTGCGAGTTGTTCCATTTTGAACTCGTGTCTGTTGTCGTCGAATTTGTGTGTTTTTTTTCTCCACATATACACTTTCACTGAATTGCTTTGCTGCTTCGTACGAAGAAGCTATATTTGTACCTGCTATGCTAGGTAATTCTTGTAACCGGTAACGCGAGTGTTCTGTTTATACTAGATTTCACTACTTGTTCCCGAGGTCCGCTCGATTGAAGTTAAAAAGTATATTTAACCTCCTGGCAGGATCGCCAATTAAAACACTTGTTTCTTACTTTTAAAATTAAACAATATTTATTTGGAACTATGTCCTTTATTATTGAAATACTTTTTACTAATTCTAAAAGGAGCTTAAGGCTACTATGTAGTTACAATAAGACTGTTGATAAATTCATCATACAGTCGTATTTATATACTTTTCTTATCTATCTACAAGGAGACCCAAGCGTACAATCGTCTTGCTTGATAATGAAGAAGAGATAATATTCCAACATTGTATACAAACGATATTATCTCTTTTACATATGTTATCATTGTAGCGTTGTGTGCAAGACTGTACTAGAGACTAAAGATATCATTGAATACAAATAATGTTATCTTTTTTCTCAATATGTTTTGCTATGGATACTTAACTCGCGCCTACCAGTATCATCCTAGAGCTACTTTTGTTTGAGCTGGTTCTCCATTCCAATTCAGTCGTTTGTCTAGGACAACTCCAAGGTATTTGACTTCGTCGGAATACTCAATGAGTATGTCATTGATTGAAATTTGGTTTAGATTTAAATTTCTTCTCTTGGTGAAGGGAACTATGATAGCCTTGTTGGGATTGATAGAAAGATTTTCTGTGCGGCACCAATCTAGGACTATCTTAAGAGCATTTTGCATTATTGATGTAACTTCATTTGCTTCTTTACTCCTAACAATGATGACTAGGTCATCGGCATAGCCTATGATATTGAAGCCTGCGGAGCTCAGCTTACGTAATAGGTTATCTATAACCAAGGACCACAGTAGAGGTGAAAGTACGCCTCCCTGTGGGCAGCCCCTTACGGCTGTAACAGATGCTGTGATTGATCCAGTCGAAGCCGTTATTTTCCGGCTTACAAGCATCGCTTTGACCCATTTGATGGTCGGTTCATCTATATTTCTTTCAAGCAAAGCATTTGATATGGAGTCATATCCTGTATTGTCAAAAGCACCCTCAATGTCAAGAAACGCTCATAGCGCGATCTCTTTGCAACTGTAAGCACTCTTTATAGGGGTGTAGAGGTATGCTACGAGTTAAGCAATCTCTGATATGAACGTCGATTATTCTTTCCATTGTTTTCAAAAGAAACGATGTCAAGCTTATGGGACGGTATGATTTAGGTAATTCACTAGGCTTGTTGCCTGGTTTGGGGATAAATACCACATTTACCTCCCTCCAAGTCTGTGGTATGTAGCCCCAGTTGAAGCTAAACCTAAATAAGGCAATTATGGTGGGTAGAATGAACTCCAGACCTTTCTGTATAAGGGCCGGAAAAATACCATCTGCACCCGGTGCCTTGTATGGTTTGAATGAGTCAATTGCCCATTTAACCTTATCCGGGGTAAACAGTCTGCCGGATAAACTAGTTATTCTACCTATGTTATATGGACGTGAGTCCTCGGTAGCGTGTTCATAGAATTCGTCTATGATGGTGGACCCAGGGAAATGCACTTGAAGAAGAGTGTGCAGGGTTTCTTCTCGGTCGCGTGTGACTGTACCGTCAGGTTTAATTAGCAGTCCCATGCAGTTTGAGTGATCTTTAGAGAGTGCCTTTTGCAGGCGAGCCACTGCGGGGAGTTCTTCTAGACTCTCGCAGTGGTTTACTTGCGTATATTGTCTTGCAAAGTATCAAAGCTTAGGTTATATCGGCTGCCAGCTAAACGCCATTGAAAGACAAGCCGAGACCTTTAAGTGTTTTCAGAGCGGGACAAGTATTTTTCAAACGACATTGGCACTGTCTGATATACGACGTCTGGCCATTTCGCCAGTTTGGCAATTCCTTGGGACATCGGTTTATGTCAAACTAGTTAGCCATGTCGTTAAGAGCGGCAACTTTTGACTGATGCCTTCGATATTTTTATTATGAATATGAGTCTGCCTGAATATCGATTTATATAATGATATCTTTCTGCAGTGCTGTGCTTGCAAACCTGTCAGCGGCTTGATGAATGGCGATGACTTCCAATCATGAAAGACGCTGCAATAAAATTGGGAGGTAAAATAAGTGTTCCATGTCCATTGACTGGTGTTTTTGATGAATATTGTCAGCTGTCTATTGTATACTGCATCGTGTTGCGCTCACTCCGATCTGTCTGGTGTATTAAATGTCCCACTGAAGAGTCTCAATAATAAGGAACAGAGGAACCCATTCCCTTCGAGAGACAACACGTTATGACCCCTTATAGCCGCAATCAGTCATTTCAAACAATCCTGCAGAGTTAATGAATGATGGAACAAAAAGCCTAAGCATTTCAAACATGTTCAACGCCAGAGGGCGGGATAATGTGCAAGCCATCTGAAAACGTGTACTCTCACAGCTCTATTTTCAAGCTCTTTCCTGGAAATTTTCTGCAAAAAGTCGTCCCTATTCAAAACAAAGGCCTGTCAGTTTATAAAATGTCCTCACCTTATGATATATGGCCTGTGACTCAGTTGCATATAGAAAAATATACATACTCGTATTACTGTGGGTCAGAAATTGAACTAGTTCATGAAGAATATTCTGGCAAGTGAGCCAGTCGTCCACCACTTGAGTGGGTCAAAACGATCTGTTTTGTGTGGGTTTTGCGTTTATGCCAGTTACGTTATCTCTGATCTGATGATGAATACTTGGTGTAGTTCGAAATAGCTACACGGAAAGAACTACAAAGTCACTAATTGCAAAATTTTGTGTTGCAAATCACGAATTATATATTTTTCGCAAATCACAACGATTTTGTCTTGAATTGATAAAAAATTGGTAATTTGACATTGAAAACGGCGAAAAATAACAAAATCTGTTTTTAGAATATTTCGATTAGAAGTATTGATTCGAGCTTCATTTATTTGTAGTGATTTGCGACATTTTTGGCGCAATTCACCACTTCAATAGGTCAATTTCTCAAACACCATTGATTTGTGATTTACCACCACTGAATGATGAATCAACAAAATCTTATAATAATTCCGCACATGTAAATTGAAAACGAAAATTGACGTAGAGAAGTCGTAAATTGCAAAATATGAATTGCAAATTGATAAAAATAAGTTGCAATTTACGATTAAGAATTTGTAAATTCTCTTTTATTGAAGGTACAAAACACAAAAACAATTCACAAATGAAATAGAATAAATAAAACTGGAATCCAGTCCGAGGTATGGAGGAATGATGATCTTCTATTGACGCATTTACTTTGCACTGGCTGCTGCTGCCTGCTTCTTAGGTTCAACACTTCCATTCTCAACAGAACGGTCTTCTTCGTTCTCCTTAACATTTAAATGAGCTGGTCCAGTATGTTGGATTTGAATGACCTTCTCCTTCGATTTGTCCTCGACAGCTGGCTTTGGTACGCTTACGGTCAAAACACCGTCCGATGAGAGGGTGGACATAAACCTTGTCCGAATCATAGTCCTTTGGCAACGCATAACGGCGAACAAAGTGCCTGGAGATAAAACCGTGGTAAATTGCTACTACTGAAGTAGTAAATCAACCCTTGTTGCAATTTGCTAAGGGATGAAATCATTATTGCAACAGAAAATTGGTAATTTACCAGTAGTTCTTTGTCAGTAGATCGATCAAAAAATATCAGTAGAGCAGAACAAAGATTACTAACGAGGGATGAACGAAACTAAATCTGTTCACGTGAACTTCACGTATAAGAAAACAAATGACTTACCAATTTTTCTAAATTAGGCACAAACACCCTTTTACAAACGAGGCCAAACATCTGGGAATGACACTCGACGCCAAGATGAAATGGAATTCGCACGTGAAAATGAAACGTAAGGAACTCGATATCAAATATAGACAAATGTAGTGGTTACTCGGAAAACATTCCCAGCTCAGTAAAGAAAACAAACTACTTCTATACAAGCAAGTGCTAAAGCCGGTGTTGTACTACGGTATACAACTTTGGGGTTCTACCAATAAAACAAATGCCAATATTCTACAAACTTTCCCTGGCTGCACGCCTGTCACTGGTAACCCTGACTTTAGCATGGATACCCCCTTGGGTACCCTTCCAAATGCAATCACCATTTGCGAGGAAAAGCTAAAGTGGGCTGTCAATAGCTTTGAACCGCACAAGTCCCCGGGACCTGATGGCATCTTCCCGGCGCAACTACAGAACGCCTTTGATATCGTCAAGGACAGTCTTAGGACGATTCTGGCTGGCTGCATAAATCTGGGCAGAATTCCTTCATCCTGGGCGATGGTTAAAGTTGTTTTCATTCCCAAAGCAGGCAAGGCCTCACACACACTTCCAAAGGACTTTAGACCAATAAGTCTGTCCTCCTTTCTATTAAAAACACTTGAGAGGATCATCGATCTTCACATCAAAAGCACTGTTGACCAAGCGCTAATCTCTAGCTCTCAACATGCATATCAAAAGGGCAAGTCCACCGAGACCGCACTTCACTCAATCGCCGGCTCGATTGAAAGGTCCCTCTCTTTCAAGGAATATACTATGGCTATCTTCCTGGACATAGAGGGGGCCTTTAACAACATAGAGACCCGTTCGATTATCCAAGCCTTAAAAAAGCTAAACATTGGTGAACAAATATGCTGCTTAATCGGCCACATTCTCACCTGCAGAAGGGTGACAGCTACGTTCGGCAGCAGCGCTGTCGAAAAACTTGTGCACCGAGGTACCCCCCAAGGAGGAGTGCTATCTCCACTACTATGGAATCTAGTTCTCAACGAACTTCTGATTTCGATGGAGCTTTCCGGTTGCAAAGTTGTGGCCTATGCAGACGACGTCGCCTTACTCACTTCAGGAAAGTATCCGCAGACTCTTTCCGATATCCTGCAACTCGCTTTACGTAAACTAGTAGTCTGGACCAACAGTTGCGGTCTAAGCGTCAATCCGACGAAAACAGAACTAGTTCTTTTCACTAGAAGGGTTAAGATACCTCTTATCACCCCCCCTAATCTCAACGGCACTCCACTCGAGTTTGTCAAAAGTGCCAAATACTTGGGGCTGATATTAGACAGCAAGCTTTTATGGAGGGAAAACATTGCCGAACGTGCTAGGAAATCCCTAGTGGCACTCTACTCCTGCAAAAGGGCTGTCGGCTCGAGATGGGGCCTCCAACCCAACATAATGCATTGGCTTTACACTGCGGTAATCAGACCGATTATCCTTTACGGCATAATAGTATGGTGGCCGGCCTTGGACAAGATCTCCAATCTAAAGGCCCTTGAGAAGACTCAACGCCTAGCATGCATAAGCATCACGGGCGCACTGAGGACATCTCCTACCGCCGCTCTACAGATAATGCTCAATCTTCTTCCTCTTGACATCGTCAGCAAGGAATACGCCGCCAACGCGGCAATCAGACTAAGGGAGGGTAAACACTGGAGAGGACAACCAACTGGACATGCCAGCATCCTCCTGAAGACAAGCCCCTTACCTAATACAACTGACTACCTGCCTACAAAAATCGTTTTCGAAAAAGGCTTCACAAAGGAAATACCGAAAAGATCCCAATGGGACTCACGGAATGTCCTACATGAAGGAGCACTGTCAATTTTTACGGACGGCTCCAAAACATTAGAGGGAGTCGGGGCTGGTGTATTCTCAGAAGAACTGAGCTTGCGCCTCTCCTTCTCCCTTCCGAAACACTGTAGTGTCTTCCAAGCCGAAATCACAGCTATTCGTCAAGCCGTGGCGTGGCTGTCGATTAATAGTATATCACACAGGGATATTGTTATTTATATTGACAGTCAGGCTGCAATCAGATCCTTAGTCTCCAGCGAAATAAGATCTAAGGCGGTGGAAGATTGCCGCGTATCTCTTAACGAGATAGCTGGACAGTACAACCTTACCCTTTGCTGGGTTCCGGGACACTGTGATATCCCAGGGAACTGTGCAGCTGACGAACTTGCAAGATTAGGCTCCTCCGGTGTTGATAGCGTTAGTCTGTACAACGTACAGGCACCGCTATCGCACACTAAACAAATCATTAACGCGGACGCAACAAGAATTGCAAACCATAGATGGAAACATCTGGGATATTGCGACGTTGCCAAGCTCACCTGGCCGACCCTGGATACTAAAAGATCCAAGGAGCTTCTACGACTAAACAGAACTAGCATCTCGCTGGTTGCTAATGTCATTACCGGTCATTGTATTCTGGGCAGACACGCGCAAAGACTTGGATTGCCATACAATGACTTTTGCAGAAGCTGCAGGGATGAGGAAGAGGATGAGTCCGTCACTCACCTTCTCTGCAGCTGCCCAGCTCTATCCAATCTAAGGATGGCGTACTTAGGAAACTACTTCCTCAATGATCTTAGTGATCTATGCGACACCAGCGCTGCTAACATTCTTAGCTTTATTAACGGAAGCAAATGGTTCACATGAGTAACCAGATAAGGAACCCATAACACCAGTGGTATGCACAATGGGCCGATCAACGGCCTAAGTGTTTCTCTCATCGAGAGCCACTTTAACATAACATAACATTCTACAAACTTTTCAAAATAAAGTGCTTAAAAAAATTGGAAGAAACGACGAAATCCACAGGGATCTCGGAATTCCAAAAATTGAAGCAATTGAAGTTCGACTTGGCAAGATAAGATTAACCGCGTCTAAATTGCGGAACATGCAGGATCTTATATTGGAAAGTAACCTGGCAAAAGTTGTTATTTCGTGATAGAAAAATTCCTTGATAAGTTATATCTTATCTTTCCAAGGGTGGTGTTTTTAGTCAGTAAAAATCGGACACTACTATGAGCACGCGCTTGATATTCTCATAGTGTCTTTGGAAGATTTTCAGCTACCCTCGGGAAAAAAAAAAAAAAAATAAATTAATGATAGAATGAAATGGAATTGACTTTTCTTTTGCTTTTTAGCAGAAGCCCGAAGACGTTTGGTAGCAAATTTCAGTATACTCAAGTGTCTAAGACGGTTACGAAAAAAGGACCAATCCTAATACCCTCGATATGTGTCGACAGTTTTTTTTTTTTTTTTTGTTCTCCAAAGGCCCCATTTGTGCCGTATCGATATCGCTCCAAGATGTCAGCGTTGATCTTTCGTTCAGAAAGATTTATATACCTAACTGTTGGGAGAATCATGTTGGTGCTGAACTCAATCGACGCTGCCTTCAAAATTCAGACACTCCATCCATCCATCATCTCCATCTTGGCTTTGACAACTTGCTAAACTGGTTTTCTCCTGGTTTTGAGAAATTAATTTGAATGTTCCCGCCAACTCTGAAGAACATCTTCATCTCCATTGATGTAAAACTTCGGGAAAATGTTAACCCTCAAGAGCTAATACACAAAAGTCCCCTTGCTATCGAAGGCCTAGAAGCAGTTGAAGATTTTGCATTTTCAAAATCCTCACACACAAACACACACGCGATGTTTACTCAAATGCGAGGATACAATTATAGCACCCTCGACGATAATAATGAAACTCACCCCGATTTGGCGAAACAAATCAAGTCAAGGACTTCATTCCGTTTCCATGTTTATTTTGCTCAGCCATTCGAATAAAAATACAACAGAGAGAACCAGTTTCATCATAAATAGAAAACTCAACCTTTTTTTCTCCTCGTCTCCTCGTTGAAGAAGGGACTATACAAAATCACTCTCGGGAAGCGTATATGCATCCTTGCTGTACATATAATTAAAAGATTCTTCCTTAATTTGATGGCGCTGTCATAGCACACATGCAAGCGAGGGGTTGGACAAAGAACTAAGCGGCACGTGTACAAATACATCCGCTCCCGGGCGACTAGCCCACTTCAGATCTCTATATATCCCGGCCAGAAATTTCTGAAATATTCCAAACACTTGGCCGTAAAAATTCCAAATAACTTCTCTCTGTGATGTAGTGCCGGACAAAGTTACAGTACTTTTCGTCACTTTTCGTTTTGTCATATATTTTATATGCAATCTGCAAATGGGATGTGTGGCTACGGATGCCCCTCCACTCATGCACACAGACAAAGTAAAGACTCATCAAGCTTGATGTCATTATCTGAACCGAAAAATAAAAACAAAAACAAAACGAAAGTGGAAAAAGTTTAGAATCAGGACATTGTGATTCAAATGCGCTTTAGTGCGACAGGACTAGATGATAAATGCGCCCCGCTGCATCCTGCTGAATGCACTCTATGCGCCTTTGTGCTGTTGTCGTTGCAACCGTGTCTCTCTGTCGGATTTTCCTTTATTCCAGTTGCGGCACAGGTAGATATTTGTGTTTTTGAGTTTGCGGTTGCATGCTCTCGCACAAAATGAACTATATCCCGAGCATTGTCTAGGGGGGTGGTCCGGGGGGCAAGGCAAATCCGATTGAAAAAGTTTCCTCTAGCATAGTTAATCAGCTCTTCAAGATTGGGTGTAGCACATCATTAGGATATAATTTCGTCTTAGACAATGAGGGTGAAAGGGAGCGCACAGCATTAGCAAACAGTTGACATTTGTGTGCGCACAGGGGCATTAAGTGCAGGCACAGATATACGAGTACTAATCAGAGAGAGAGACAGATCTCCATAAATACAAAGTAGCAACTAAAAGAGTAATTAGTGTGGAACAAGAGGCTTAGTTCCAATGAGCACATTCCTGCCTAAACCTACACATCAGAGTGGGTTAGTACAAAGGGGTGAATGTGTCACCAAGTTTCGACGAGTTGAACGCACCTGCAGATAACCGAATCAGCTGAAATGTGACAGCAAACAAAGTTGGGTACTCGAAACAGAGTTGGCATTAGGATTGGGGAACTTTAATCTGCAAGGTTCGGCTTATACTTTGACGGGGATAGCGCAGAGGAGGGTCAACAATCATTATAGAAAATTAAAAGGACCTACAAATCGGGTCTTATAATGAAGCGTTCTATGGATGAGTTGGCAAGTTTCCTGTCATAAGTTAAGGTTCACAACTAATGACTTGAAACTGAAGGTCGTGAAGCACTGGAGAAGACATCAAATAAAGTGCAAGACTGAGTCTAACGAAACTTTCGCGTTCATCAAAAGTGTCGTTGGTTCTTTTCTTATTTTATAAGGTAGGTAGGTAAAAATCTGAGAACCGATGATAGATAAGAGAGGGTTCACGAAATATACGAAGAGTGTTAAATAAAATCCACTTTTGGGTTATTCATCTGATACGCCATCATCAGCAGTTTGGATATAGGGACCGAATCACACCCTTAACAATCATCACAAACTAGGTAACATTTTGACGCGTTTTTACTCTCTTATTTTTACGCGTTTTTACGCGCGTATTTGGACGCGTTTTTACACCCGTATTTTGACGAGTTTTTACGAGCGTATTTTGTCCCGATCTTGCGCCCGTATTTTCGATGTGTGCCCATATGTATTTCAGTATTGAATTCTTTAATTGTTTTAGTTTTGAGCAACAATTTGGTTAACTCGAAGTCTTGATAAGCCGCACTTTTATTGTGGATAATAGTAATTCGAGTTATCGAAGTTTGACTGTTCCAAATTTCAAAAGTACCGTTATTCGATATGAACTCATGGTAACCGCATCTCCTTTAGCTTAAATATAAATTTTTGTTGAAATCAGATTCAGCTTTGGATGCGGACTTGCGACTGAAAAGCAGATGAAGCCAGGAAGTATATTGAGTGTTCAAACACCTCATACCAATTTGTATGGGGTTACATAAAATAAATAGTTGGCGCAACAGGTCCGTAGAAGCGTTGCAGTTTGGCGCCTATTTGAACCTCGGACCAACTTTTTGAAAAATTATCAAAATGGCCCCTTTTTTCAGTTTAAGTAAGATTTTGTTTTTATTTTGTTGAAGGAAAAAGACTGCAAACATATGAAAAGAAGTGTTTAAAAAGAAATATCTTTGTTGCTGCTTTTTTTTTTAATAGGTTGATGGTCAAAACCATCCGTTTTTCTTCTTTTTTTAATGAATGAAAGAGATCTACATTTGTATGCCGAGTCGAAACGGCTAATTGAAAAACTCTTTCATGACATTTAAACTCTCAAATGTTTACCTGACGTTCACGAGAGGTGGCTCAGTGGAAAAAAAACCTTAAAATGCAATTAAGCAGGGTGGGGTTATGTTAGATTTAAAAATCAACAAATAGATGTCAATGGCCGACGTGCACATACCTCTAATAAACGGAAATACTAAGATCTTGATGATAGGGGCGTCTTAAAAATGCTCCTGGGCACATTCGGAAAATAACCAGCTTCCTTCCTTTGATAAAAGCAAGTAAGCATGCCAAATGCATTTGTCCCAATGAAAAACCCAAGCAGTTCCCAATGAGAGTTCAACGTTTATTGCTTTTAATTTTCTTACAACTACGCGCGTAACAAAAGACCTAATCTACATGAACAAGTAAATGCCTAGTGATGAGCCGCAACAGCCGTTGTGCTTTCCTTATCACTGCTGAAGTAGTACATCTCGATGTTGTGAATGATTTCGAAGACAACTTCGACGGTAATCAAAATTATGATCATCCACTCCAGTCGAACATGATGCGCGTCGTTCAAGTTGTGCGATATCAGCTCAGCCAGCTCCACGCAATCATTGTTCTTCTCGTTTATTACTAAAATAGGAACAAACCTGTATGTACAGTGTCTCCAGCTCCTCTCGATCCCAGTAGAAGTCGGGTGTGTCCAGCAGATCAGAGCTCAGATTGATCATGTGGCGAAGGGCAAAAAGTTCTCCCGTCTTACGCAACGCCTCCGCCCGGGAAATCTTTATCCGCCTGCCTTTCTTCAAGTCTTCGGTGAGATATTCCATCCCGTCTATATACCGCTCGAGTGTGACCTCCCAGATGCCCAGTTTGATTGACGCAGCCATCGCATTGGAGAATGTGTACTTTTGAAAGAAGTTCTGTTCGCCGCGGCTGAGAAAGAATTTCCCATTCTTGAACACAGTCTGGCTTTCGTCCACCTTTGGATTTTCAACATCCTCAGTAAAGTAGGTGTACGGCATGATTTCGCTTTCACCCTTCACCAGTGCCTTAAGGTAGCTATCCATCTCGTAGTTCCTTAGAAAGGATAGCACATTGTTCGATTCGATTTCGGTGAAATTCCACATGACAACGGATCCTTCGCGGAAGAAGAAAATATCCCTTGCTTCGCCGTTGATCATATAATATTTCGCAGTCACATAGAGAACATCTTGTTCGACACCCAAATTGTCTGTAAAGAAGAATTTCTTGGCAGCATACAGGTTCTGTTCCTCTACACTGAAAAAAAAAGTCGGCGTCGTATTGATGAATGGCGTTCATCAACATGATATTCATTGATATGACGTAATTTTCATAAATATGATGAACAAATTCATGAAAACTTTTTGACAATTGACGAACAGTTTTTCAATATGATGAAAATGAATTCATCAATTTTTTCAACAGGATTCTGAAGAGAATTTAGCGTATGTTTTTATGAACTACGTTCATTATTTCATCAAAACATTTCATCAATATGACGAAAACATTTATTTTGATGAATTTAGTCATTTGTTCATCCAGTTGATGATTTATTCGTCTTATTGATGAATGGAATCATTTGTTTTGAATTTTTATCATATTGATAACGACGTTCATCGTTTTGATGACGGCTTTTATTATATTGATGACAGCGTTCGTCAAAAAACAGACATTAAATTTTATTAAGGAGAACGTTGATGTAAACCTTCATAATATAGATGAACTAATTCGTTATATTGATGAAAAAAATTGAATTCACCCTTATATTCATCATATTGATGAATGGAATCCTCATATTGATGAACTTTTTTCATCGGTTTCTTCAATGTGATGCACAGATTGTTAATATGATGTATGCTGTAGGTGTACACACGCGATGTTGGTACAGCATTTGTACTCACACACGCATGATGAGTCTTTTAATGTATATATATGCGTAGATAATTATATGTCATTGCTCATCAAGCGTAAAGTATCTACACAGGGTGGCATAGAAGAAAATTGTGAATGGTTTTACGATGAACGATTAATATCTTAAAAGATTCGATATATGTGATTTAGAAATTTCATCACATAATTATTTGTTTATCTTTTAATTATATTCCCCCAAAAGTATCCATTTGCATTTTATACAATGTATTGAAAATTGCTTGCCGATGAACACACTTTTTTATTTTTTATTTTACTACGGGCGACTGGTTTTGCTAAATAAACTGCAGTATATACAATTTAAAACAATTAATGAAGTGTGAAAAATTCAATGTTACTGTAAGAATGGTGGAAATATAAAAAAGCTATAGTCTAACTTCGATTATTCACATTATATAAAATGTTATAAATTTTGCATAAATAGCTTTAACACATTAATATATTTTAAGTATTTATTATGTTATCAGTATAATGAAACTTATATAATTAGAACCTATATCTTCGATGGAGCGCCTCATTTACCCTAAAAAGAATGCAATTTACCTAGCCTTAATTAAAGGTATGCAATTAATGTATAACTTTAATTCAGTTGCATAGATATATCTGGGAGGTGTTGAACAAGTGATTTCGTTTCAATGATTTTACCATGTAAACGAACGTTTTTCGTCATCAATTGTTTGCTGTAAATGTTCATAGCGACGTTTTAAAAGCTAAATAAAGAGTAAGACTATCTAATTTTCAAAGGGGCTTATTTTTCCGATATCTTGATATAGCTTTTTCATTTGTAAAAAGTAAAACGTAAATATCGAAAAATGTTGTTGTACGTGTTTTAGAAAACATACTTCTAAAAGGTAGGTTAAGCTACGTTTCCACCGATCACAAATACCAAGATTAAGTACAAGAGGTTTAGAATTAATCCCGAAGTGTTTCCACCAAATAAATTAACTTGACGTATTCTCTCTGGCTCTGTCCATTTGAGAGAAAATGACATTTCACGAGAGAGAGAGAGAGAGAGAGAGAGAGGCATTTTTCCATTTTTGATGTCTTTTCTTTCATTTTTTTTTTACACTTTTGACATATCGAGCTGTGAAAAGTGTGTTTGTTTTATTTCTAATCTCTCTTTTTATGAGATTACTTTCATATGATAAATTCCGAGATTTATGCGGGATTTACGGAAATTTTTCTAAATCTCGCAGTTATTCTCCGGTGGAAACTTAGCAGTAGGGTCGATTTTTGACGTTAAATAAATATGTCACTAAAATAAAACTACAATTATATCATGAATTTTCTACAACGATTTTCCTTTGGTAAAAAAAAGAGCTGGCTATATAATTATAACGTTGTGATTTCATTACACACATAAATGTAAATAAATATGTATTCACTTTTTAAAAATATTTTCAAAATCAATGTAATATTGTTATTTAACCAAACTTTTCTCGTACATTGTTCTCTCACGCCTCAACATTATAAAATTCAACAGAATGGATCAATAAAATTATAACTAAATAACAAAAAACGCAAAAACACATTTCAAACACAAATGTATGCACATGCACCCTGTGACTCTATGCATATGGCAGGCAAATGGCCGTTCTCTGATTCTCATTGGGATCCATTATGAAAAAAAAAAAAAAAATTGTCCCAGGAGTGATAAAAGTAACTCAGAAATAAAATTTATTTTTATAAATCTTCAATATTTCTTGAGCGCGTGAGTTTTTGCCACTACACTTTATTGACTTTCGTGGTAAAACTGATTTTCGTTTGAATATTTTCCTTTCGGATGCGAAGAAATTCAATAGTTAAATTCACATAATATTACCATTACCATTTTCATGACATTATGCTCGTTTAAGTATTTTAGCATCCCCATTAAAGTGGGAAGGCTATATCTTTACGATTTATATTGGTGTCAGTATTTTTATTTCATGTGTTTATTTGTGTGAATAATCTTACAACTACATGAAAACAAATTTGACAGCACAGAAAGTGTGCATCATATTGATGAACAAATTTGTCAATATGATGAATACATTCATCACATTATGAAATTAAAGGGGAATTTGGGTTCATCATATTGATGAATTTTTCATAATATTGATGAACAAAGTTGATGAATGATGAACAACATCATATTGACGAAATCGGTTTCATCATACTAATGAAAAAGTTCACTGGACTAAAATTGTTGATTTTTTCATCACATTGATGAACTTTTTCACTACTATGGTGTACCTTTTTTTTTCAGTGTAGACCTGTCAACAGTCCCTCCAGATCGTACTCCTCTGCTGTTGAGAACGCCGAAACGTTAAAGTATCCTTGCGCAGCAAGGTCCTCGTCTTCGTTTTGCTTCTTGTGGACGGCACGCTTGACCGATCATTTGCAAGGAAAGCACATAGA
Organism: Cheilosia urbana; assembly: GCA_946477585.1. NCBI lineage: Eukaryota > Metazoa > Arthropoda > Insecta > Diptera > Syrphidae > Cheilosia > Cheilosia urbana. The sequence goes on along the minus strand of OX297854.1, from coordinate 88,991,867 downwards.
GGAACAACAAAAATTATCAGCAGCAAATGTAACTGACAGTAAACCGGCATACCCAGGAAAAGGCAGAAAGGCAAATAAAGAGGGAAAACCAAACGCCATAAACTGAACTCTGTTAAAACTTATCCTTACAGCGGCAAGTTTTACAATAAAAAAAAAGAGAGGTGCATGTGACTTGTGACCACACCACAGATGTGAAACTTCTCTCGCTAAATTGAGATGTTAAATTGAATTGTGTTGTAGTTGAATTGTATTAAGAAATTTAATTTAAAAACTAAATCTTTATAATATTATAATCTTCATACAGCACAGTAGATAGTATCCATTCATTTAAAAAGTTTTCATAACTCTTTATTTTTTTAAGAGCTTTTGTTTGCATTTAAATTTAATTTAATCGACTGATTCAGTAGTCTATTGTCTGTGTATGACCAAGCTTTATCAGTTAACTCCCCAGGTCCAGCTTGCCCATAAAAGTCTTCACTTTAAGAATTAAGTTGAATGAATTGAAAAGTCGTTTATATCCTATCTTTCAAACTACAACCAACCACATACATACATCCACAAAATTTTATTAAAATCGGTTGAGTGGTTTAGAAGATCGACAACAGCGCCACCTATTGGGGTTAGGAGTGGAAAGCGGGTGCGTAGTGATGGCAACAGGCCAATTTCCGCCGTCGCCACGGAATTTCCATCTCAGTCGAGTCGATTTTACTCCCAAGTCAATTTACGGAAGTGGATCTTCCTATTGATCACTATGTGACAGGTTTGGGGGGCTTCGATCGTAACTCGTTAGGTAGAGGATATTTTTTGTTGCAGGAAATAGACTGGGTATACGAACTACAAAGTTTAACCAAGTATCTCACGACAAACCGAAAACTTGTATTGTATTTTTATGCGGATCGAGATGGGTCATTTGTGGTGTTTATTTCTTTGAGACCGTACACTCTTATATACGCCCTGTTAAGATAACCTAACCTGAAGTGCAAGTTTCCAAGTAAAAATTTAAAAAAATCGAGATTCAAAAAACAGGTAGTTCCATCTTTTTTTAGTGTTTTTAAAAGTCACAGAGATTGGCAGCTTCCTTCAGCCACTCAATGACACCCCAAAAACTCACTTCTTACTGCTCTGGTTGTTTTATTCCATTCACAAGTTTAAAGTCTACACTAGGTTGCACTTGTTATGGGAACGTAAATTCTAGAACCGCGGTTTTAGTTGGCTGGTTATTTGAACCCAGTTTGATTTACTATATCCATCAGGGAGTAGTGGAACGTCCGTTTAGTTTCTACGATCAAATTTACCAGAGCTTATTCTGACAAGCATGTACATATTTTTATTGTCGCATTCTCAGCCACATTCTCAGTCCCAACCGCAACTATCTTTGCTTGCTTTGAGTTCCTCACACTGAAAAAAAAAGGTACACCATAGTAGTGAAAAAGTTCATCAATGTGATGAAAAAATCAACAATTTTAGTCCAGTGAACTTTTTCATTAGTATGATGAAACCGATTTCGTCAATATGATGTTGTTCATCATTCATCAACTTTGTTCATCAATATTATGAAAAATTCATCAATATGATGAACCCAAATTCCCCTTTAATTTCATAATGTGATGAATGTATTCATCATATTGACAAATTTGTTCATCAATATGATGCACACTTTCTGTGCTGTCAAATTTGTTTTCATGTAGTTGTAAGATTATTCACACAAATAAACACATGAAATAAAAATACTGACACCAATATAAATCGTAAAGATATAGCCTTCCCACTTTAATGGGGATGCTAAAATACTTAAACGAGCATAATGTCATGAAAATGGTAATGGTAATATTATGTGAATTTAACTATTGAATTTCTTCGCATCCGAAAGGAAAATATTCAAACGAAAATCAGTTTTACCACGAAAGTCAATAAAGTGTAGTGGCAAAAACTCACGCGCTCAAGAAATATTGAAGATTTATAAAAATAAATTTTATTTCTGAGTTACTTTTATCACTCCTGGGACAATTTTTTTTTTTTTTTTTCATAATGGATCCCAATGAGAATCAGAGAACGGCCATTTGCCTGCCATATGCATAGAGTCACAGGGTGCATGTGCATACATTTGTGTTTGAAATGTGTTTTTGCGTTTTTTGTTATTTAGCTATAATTTTATTGATCCATTCTGTTGAATTTTATAATGTTGAGGCGTGAGAGAACAATGTACGAGAAAAGTTTGGTTAAATAACAATATTACATTGATTTTGAAAATATTTTTAAAAAGTAAATATTCATTTACATTTATGTATGTGTGTAATGAAACCACAACGTTATAATTATATAGCGAGCTCTTTTTTTACCAAAGGAAAATCGTTGAAGAAAATTCATGATAATTGTAGTTTTATTTTAATGACATATTTATTTAACGTCAAAAATCGACCCTACTGTTAAGTTTCCACCGGAGAATAACTGCGAGATTTAGAAAAATTTCCGTAAATCCCGCATAAATCTCGGAATTTATCATACGAAAGTATCTCTCTCTCTCTCTCTCTCTCTCGTGAAATGTCATTTTCTCTCAAATGGACAGAGCCAGAGAGAATACGTCAAGTTAATCTTCTTTTATTTGGTGGAAACACTTCGGGATTAATTCTATACCTCTTGTACTTAATCTTGGTATTTGTGTTCGGTGGAAACGTAGCTTAACCTACCTTTTAGAAGTATGTATTCTAAAACACGTACAACAACATTTTTCGATATTTACGTTTTACTTTTTACAAATGAAAAAGCTATATCGAGATATCGGAAAAATAAGCCCCTTTGAAAATTAGATAGTTTTACTCATGATTTAGCCTTTAAAACGTCGCTATGAATATTTAGAGCAAACAATTTATGTCGAAAAACGTTCGTTTACATAGCAAAATCATTGAAACGAAATCGGTTGGTCAACACCTCCCAGATATATCTATGCAACTGAAATAAAGTTATACACTAATTGCATACCTTTAATTAAGGCTAGGTAAATTGCATTCTTTTTAGGGTAAATGAGGCGCTCCATCGAAGATATAAGTTCTAATTATATAAGTTTCATTATACTGATAATATAATAAATACTTAAAATATATTAATGTATTAAAGCTATTTATGCAAAATTTATAACATTTTATATAATGTGAATAATCGAAGTTAGACTATAGCTTTTTTATATTTCCACCATTCTTACACTAGCATTAAATTTTTCACACTTCATTAATTGTTTTAAATTGTATATACTGCAGTTTATTAAGCAAAACCAGTCGCCCGTAGTAAAAGAAAAAATAAAAAAGTTTGTTCATCGGCAAGCAATTGTCAATACATTGTTTAAAATGCAAATGGATACTTTTAGGGGAATATAATTAAAAGATAAACAAATAATTATGTGATGAAATTTCTAAATCACATATATCGAATCTTTTAAGATATTCATCATTCATCGTAAAACCATTTACAATTTTCTCTATGCCACCCTGTGTAGATACTTTACGCTTGATGAGCAATGACATATAATTATCTACGCATATTAAAAGATTCATCATGCGTGTGTGAGTATAAATGCTGTACCAACATCGCGTGTGTACACCTACAGCATACATCATATTAACAATCTGTGCATCACATTGAAGAAACCGATGAAAAAAGTTCATCAATATGAGGATTCCATTCATCAATATGATGAATATAACGGTGGATTTAATTTTTTTCATCAATATAACGAATTAGTTCATCTATATTATGAAGGTTTACATCAACGTTCTCCTTAATAAAAATTAATGTCTGTTTTTTGACGAACGCGGTCATCAATACAATAAAAGCCGTCATCAAAACGATGAACGTGGTTATCAATATGATAAAAATTCAAAACTTGGCAATCGTACTTGAATATGATGATTCCATTCATCAATAAGACGAATAAATCATTAACTGGATGAACAAATGACTAAATTCATCAAAATAAGTGTTTTCGTCATATTGATGAAATGTTTTGATGAAATAATGAACGTAGTTCATAAAAACATACGCTTAATTCTCTTCAGAATCCTGTTGAAAAAATTGATGAATTCATTTTCATCATATTGAAAAACTGTTCGTCAATTGTCAAAAAGTTTTCATGAATTTGTTCATCATATTTATGAAAATTACGTCATATCAATGAATATCATGTTGATGAACGCCATTCATCAATACGACGCCGACTTTTTTTTTCAGTGCACTAAATAACTGCTCCAAAACCACCACCAGTTTACGACTTGAACCTTTTTTTTTCTTTTTTTTTTTTGAAACACATCCCTCCCTCCTAACAATTAACTTTCGTCTGCCAATTGCCAAACCGATTAGGAGCAATCCTTTCATCTCCCGTGCGAATCTTCATTTACCTGCTTGTGTCGGCTTGTCAAATCACGTGCTAAGCCGAGGATTACGCGATTCAAGAAGGTGAACAAGTCTAAACAACATCACGATCGTCGGACAAAGGCAAAAGGATTGATTGCAATCTGCGATTTACAGAACAGAAATATAAAAATCCTTTGGGTGCCCTCGTACTCAAGGTGTACCTACACCAAACGCAATCACAACGGAAATTCGATATTTTTCTGTGATTTTCTGCTGTTCCCATTTCAATTGCGACGGAAGAGTAGCCGCGTTACCGCAGCGCGCAAAACAGGATTCAATCGTTTCCTTGGGCCTGTACACACTGAACAAGAAGGAGTCTCCTGTTTGCGTGTTTGTTGTTTCCTTTCCTTTGATTTGGGATCTCTGTGTCTAAGTACTTCTGGCATATTTTTTTTTTTTTTTTTATCCTTAAAGAATGCGACCAGCGAAGAAAAAGAAAAGAAACCCACTCGAGTCTCTGTTTGTTTGAGACAGCGGAATCCTCATTTCTAGCTCAAGGGTGGATCTGCTGGATCCTTTTGGTAAATCGGAATAATTTTTTTGTTCTGTTCCCTTTCTCTTTGTGTTTTCCTTACGCAACAATAGTAATGAAATGCCTACAACAATGAATGTAATAACATTCAGAGAGACAGACCGGCGAGTGAGATTTGGTTTTGTGTTTGTGTTGCGTTTTCTTTTTTACAACTGCTCGAATTGGGTCGAGTAGGTGCAATTAAAAGAAATGTTTTGCAGCAATTGTAAATTAGCGGAAATGTTTGATTGGGATCGATAGAGAGCGACAGGGAAACCGACAAACTGAGAAACCAAGAAACAAAGAAACAGCTGTGTTGGGATTGATTGGTATTAGGATGCCGCCGCGCCGCTGGATATTTGTTGAGTGAGGTACGGAACTGAATGCATTAAGACAATAATGCTTGGAGCGAAGTAAACGTTTATTTTTGTAAGTTTTCAGGGCTATTTTTTTAATAGAATCGTGCAGGGATTGAAAACGACTGCTTGCTGGAGGCCAATGGCCGTGTATGGAGTATGCCGAATGAGATCTGTTGTCTGTCCTTTCTCATGGAGTTGGGGGAACTTCTTCAATCATTTTGAGGGATGATCGTCATTAAATCAACTAGTTAGCTACCAGGCATAGTAGTCATGCTCAGATTTTTGTCGCTTGGCTGTCAATGAAAGGAGTAATCAGGCCGATCATTGAATCCGCCGGATGCTCTGCGGACGGATTCAATCCGATCCGCAGTTGATCACTTCACAAGTGAAAACCTATCATTGAAAACGGCGGATGGACTACATTATCGGTCCGCAAAACCGCATTACCGATTGCTTGTAGTCCAGCGAGTCAGCTGTCAAATGAAAATCTTTTCTTATTCGATTTTGTTTTTATAAAGTGTACGAACATGGATAGCATTGTATTTTTCTTAAATTTAGAAGAAATTGCTAGTAAATGTGATACTAGGAGCATTAGAAGAGGTGTTCGAATGCGAGGAAAAGATGTCTGGATGTTTTTTCCTCATTTTCACCATTGCCTGGAACTGAGGACGGGTTGTTTGTTTTCTAAATCGGAAAGATCAATTAGCTGTTCGTAAACTTTTTAAATTTATCCTTTTTTTTCGAAAAATAAAACTTTTATTTCGTGTATGTGTGTTATCTCTTCGAGATCCGCATCGATTTTGATGCGGATTGAAAACAACAACATTTGTATGAACCACGGATCGGTTGCGTTTTCAATGATGGGCACGAAATGTGAACTTCGCTACCGACATCCGCTCACTTACCTACCGGCGTTTTCAATGATAGGGGAAATGTGCAAAACAGGTACTACTCCCTCCGCAGAGCATCCGTCGGATTCAATGATTGGGGTGAATATCTGCATGTTGTATTGCCATCATCGCAATACCTTCAATAGATGCAAAGATTATGCCTAATCGATGAGTATCCAAATTTCAGCGAAAACATTATTTATGATTGCTAAAAGAACTCAGAACGGACTTAGGAAACTCGATCGGTAAGCCGCAAATTTTCCAAGTTAAAAAAATGGACTGTTTTTAAAAAAAAATCTAATTCGGGTACAGAATGAACAACTTTCGAGCTCGCCTCCAGAAGAAACATTTCAAAAGAATTTATAAAAATTCAAGTGCAGAAGTGGCACGCTTCTTATCCCGCAGAACTTTTTATACCTGATTTTTGTTCTATTTGTTTGCTAGAAATGTCTTTGTTACCGATATGCACTGACATTCGCACAAGATATGTGTATCTACTATGCTAGATTGAGTACACGACCAAAAAGTGAGTCCATCTTAACTGATATTCTTTTGAATTTTGCTACACCTTTCTACATTTAATAAGACTTTTGATTTTTTAGAGTAGATCTGGTTTGGCAGGCAGTAGGGATTACGGATCTCTACTTTATGTCTATCACTATATTAATATTTTGCTTCTGCTTCATAAAATAAGACTTCAAAGCGAAATTCCCAACGAGGCTGTGAACGATTATTCACGAGAGCGTGTCAATGTTGTCATTGGGCTGTATTTGCCTCGGTACCTTTCATGAATTTAATCTTTTCTCCTTTTTTCTCCTGCGACAAAGAAATTCTTTATAACAAACACAGCCCTCAAAAAAAATGCAAAAGATCAAAAAATCAACAGTTTAAAAGTTCGAATGGTCAAAAGTTCAAAAATTCAAAAGTTTAAATGGCCAACTGTCCAAAAGGTATAAAAGTTCCAATATAAGTTCAAAAGGTCAAATGCTTAAAAGTTTGAAAGATCCAAAAGTTCAAAAGTCAAGAAGCTCAAAAGATCAAATGTCAAACGTGCAAAGTTCGAAAGGCTATAAGTTCAAAAGTTTCCCGCAAGGGTACTTCTTCTTCTCTGGAGAGAGAGAGAGAGAGGTAACGGGCTTAACGACCCCGCGGACCCTAGTCATTAAAACCCAGAAGCGTCTGACCCATATTGGGCGGCTCCCTGGTCAGCGTCTGTTCTCCATGTTAGGAGCGGCTGTGCATCCAACAGTTTAAACTTTTCACAAAAGTTAAAATAAATATGGAAATGCAATGAATAAAACAAAAGATAGTAATACCCCAGGTGGTATGCCAGTTACACTGGTAAATCCACTCTCTTCGGAGGTCGGTTCCATGGATTCTGGGGGGGACCATTTATTGCTAAGCAACGACCCGTTTGGGAGAAGTAGAAGGGTAGAGAGAACACCACCATCTAAAAAAGAAGAAAGTAGTAAAATACTGAAGGCTAAATATTTAGAAGCCTGTGAAGAAAGAGATGGTTATAAGCAACTCAATGAGACACTGCTTAAGGAAATAAATAACCTTAAGAAAGAGTTGCAATTGTTGAAGGAAGAATTCAACAACAAAAAAAAAAGAATGTCCAACCTGCCGAGTTCTCAACAGATGAAGAAGAACTTAAAAAAGAGACAGGGGAACGGGGAATAAAAATAAAAAACGCAAGATGAGTATATCCCCAAAAATATCATCCGCAAAAGAGAGCAGCACAATCACAGTGTATGCTTCAAATAAAGAAAACAAAATACTAAACTCAACCAAGCCTCCGCCAATTATTGCACTGCAGGTTAATAAGTATGAAAGCCTGGCGAAACTACTGGAGGAAAATAAAATTGAAGCTAGTACAGCTCTAGTTAACAAAAACGACATTAAAATTAATGTGGTTGAAGAAGAGGGATACAGAAACCTCACTAAAATTCCGAACCAGAAAAAAATGCAATGGTATTCGTATGAGAATAAGCAAACCAGACCATTAAAGGTTGTAGTGAAAAAACTGCATTACTCATGCTCACCCGAAAGCATAAAAAAAGAGTTAATCGACAGAGAAGCTCAAAAAGTCAAAAAGGACTTACGAAGGAGCCACAAAAAGAAAAAACCGAAGACCAAGTGATCATCAAAAAAGACCAAGACAAAAGCCAACAGGTCCCAAAATGACGTATGCTCAGGCAGCATCAAAGTCAACTGGAATACCAGCAGAGAAAGCTGTAAAACACAAAGCAGAGCCAAACACTGCGATGGAAATCCTCATGAAACAAATCCTTAACAGGATTGGTTCCATGGAAAAATGCAATAAGACGATACTAGATATAATATCATTGCTAGAGAGACAGAACAGCAACAAAAAAACTGTGCCAAAAAGACAAACATGATGAACAGAATAAAAATTCTTGAATGGAATGCTAATGGTATCGAGAATCGAAAGGACGAGATACAAGTCATTCTTGACATAAACCAGACAGATATATGTCTTATTTCTGAGACACATTTCAAATTTACTACTGACTTTAAACTGCAGGGATATGAATTATATCACTCCCCACATCCTCACAATTGTGCAAAAGGTGGAGCTGCAGTGTTAATAAGGAATACGATTGAACACCATTTAGAAGCCAATCATCCAATCATGCGCTATCCAAGGAATTTCCATAAGTATAAAAACGAGCAGTGGACAAATATCTGTTGCAGCAGTATACTGCTCTCCTAGCTATAGACTAAAGAAAAATGATTTTAAAAGTCTTTTCCGCATATTTCACAATAGATTAATCGCGGGAGGGGATTTTAATGCCAAGAATAAATATTGGGGATCTAGGTTAACAAATACTAGAGGCAGAGAATTATATGAAACTACTAAAGAAGTCGGCGCCAAATATCACTCAACGGGGAAACCTACCTACTGGCCTACAGATAGGAATAAAACCCCAGATCTTGTTGACTTCTTTATAACCAAAAATATATCTTCAAATAAAATAAATATAAAAGAAGGTCCTGATCTTCAATCAGGGGTCGAATCGCCACTTCCGTTAACGAGCTATACGTTCACGGACTTAAGTTGATTTTACATGTGAAACAAAAACAAATTCCGTCACGTAATGCTCGTTAACGGACGACGCGATTCGACCTCAGATCATTCCTCAATACTTCTTACACTTGGCGATAGAATAATAATAAAAGAACATAGCCCTAAACTAGTTAATAGACTGACTGATTGGAACCACTTCAGGCAGAAGATGGAAGAATATATCCAACTATCATCAGCTATTCAAACGGAAGATCAACTAGAAGAAGCAGTGCAAATATTTACACTGGATAGTGGATATACAAAAAGCTGCATGGGCTGCAACTCCCAAAAGAACAAAGAAGATTAAACAAAACTCTTATCCTCGTGAAATATGCGAAATTATTACAGAACAGAGGAAAGCTAGAAAACGTTGGCAACAGACAAGGGCGCCAAGCGATAAAACCACACTGAACCACTTAAATAATAAGCTCAGAAAATCTATAAGGGAATTTAATAACGAGTCTTTAAAAACGTATCTTACCAGTCTGACAAATGATGCTAGTACCGACTACTCGCTCTGGAAGGCAACAAAGAAAATGAACAGGCCAATAGCTCACATTCCGCCAGTAAAACCAAAGAAGGTAACTGGGCAAAAAGCAGTCAAGAAAAAGCAAATACTTTTGCAGATTACCTTGAAAACGTCTTCAAACCTTATGAAGATAAAGATTATCAAGAAAACGATGAAAGGTGTGAAGAAGACAGACCTATTAGGCCGTTAACAGCTAAAGAACTTGCCAAAGAAATCAAAGAGGGCATAAACATAAAAAAAGCCCCGGGGTTCGATTTAATCACAGGGGAAGTTTTAAAACAATTTCCTCGAAAAGGTTTAAAAAAGCTAGCGCAGATTATAAATGCTGCATTTAAGTTGAGATATGTGCCAAGCATGTGGAAGGTCGCGGAGGTAATAATGATTCCAAAACCAGGTAAACCACCTAGCGAAGTAACCTCATATCGCCCAATATCGATACTACCAATGTTGTCCAAGCTATTCGAAAAAATGCTGGCAAAGCGTCTGCAAAAAATAATTGATGAAAAATTACTAGTTCCAATTCATCAATTTGGGTTTAGAAACAAGCACTCTACAATTGATCAAGTGCATAGAATCACAGATAAGATCGAAAAAGCATTCGAAGAGAAAAATGTGTGCTCTACAATATTTCTTGATATAGCACAAGCTTTCGATAAAGTCTGGCATAAGGGACTGATCCATAAATTACAAAGGCAACTGCCGGAGCAGTATTCAACAATTCTGGAGTCATATATAACAGATCGATTCTTCAGAATTAAACAAGAGACAGAGTACTCAACATTAAGAGGAATTAAAGCTGGTGTACCACAAGGTAGTGTGCTAGGTCCAGTGCTATACCTTCTGTTTACTAGTGATCTGCCTGAAAGTGAAGGAACTACTATAGCAACTTTTGCAGATGACACTGCTATGCTTGCTGTTGGAGCAACTGTCGAAACTGCAACACAAAAGCTCCAAATGACAATAAACGGTATTTCAGATTAGATTGAATGACCTAAAGTCAGTCCATATTAATTTTACGTATAAAAACGTACCACACATTCCAGTATACATTAATAACAATGTAGTGGAATACTCAAATACAGCTAAACATCTGGGCATGACCCTAGACGCTAAACTGCGTTGGAAAGCGCATGTAAAGAAAAAGAGAGATGAGCTGAACATGCGATACAGTAAAATGTATTGGCTTATTGGGAGATATTCATCCCTGTCCAACTACAATAAATTACTGCTATACAAGCAAGTCTTGAATCCAGTATGGACCTACGGGCTCCAATTGTGGGCATGCACATGCCAATCAAATTTACAAAAAATTCAAGTCTTCCAAAATAAAGTACTAAGAAACATAGTTAATGCACCTTGGTACATACGCAACGCTGATCTACATAGAGATCTAAATATTGAAATGGTTGAAGATGAAGTTAAAAAGGTTGCCCAAAGGCACAGAAGTAGGCTTCTTAACCACGTTAACGTTGAACTTACAGAACTATTAAATACTGACAATGTAATCAGAAGATTGAGGCGGGTAAAACCCCTTGATCTTCAAACAAAAAAGTTTCGAAATCCGACAAACGGCGGATTCTTCTTCTGAATTTTCCAAATATTTTAAAAATAAATTGCCGATTAGTCGAACGACTAGGTGCAATCCCATTCGGGATGACGAAAGTCAGTCCCTCCCGGGAGGTTTTTTAGAGGTTGTTCGAGTCCCTCACTATTGCAGAAGCATCCCTCGCGTACTTGCTCTGCAATGTCTTTCGATGATTTTTCCTTCCAGCGAACCCCCAAACAAAAAAATGTCCAAAAGGTCTAAAAGTTCCAAAGTGCCAGGTTAATGTCAAGCCAGTAGAGCACATATTTAAATCGGCCGAAAATTAAAATAAAAAAGCGGCCAAGTGCGAGTGTCACTCGCGAACCGAAGATTCTGTATCTGTACCTACATCTTTAGAGTTGAAAATTGCGAAGTTTTTTTTTTGCAGATGATGTAATCTACATGAAACGTGAATGTAAGCGCAAGAGTAGAGAACACGCTCCAATGACCAAGAGTCTTTATATAGTGATTGACTTGACTGTTTTTTGTAAATATCTTTTAAAATAGTAACTTTTCGGCAAAAATATAGGCAGATATATAGCTTAGTTAGAGCATGATCTACAAAGAGTATTTATCCATTTTTTTGTCAAATATATCGCTACCATTGGTATTTGTCGTTTAACTAGAGGTTATACGATACCGGATGATTTGTGCAAATTTCAGCCTTCTACGTCAATTAGTTTCTGAGATAGACCTAGGTACAAAAATGTCCTGATGGGTTCGGACAGACGGACAAAAGCGAAACTAATAATGTTCCCTTTTTTCTCTTTGGGTACGGAACCTTAAAAAATAATATAGATACTCCCACATTGGTGCCTGATTGATGTGCTTTTTTGTGCTGAGTTTTAAGCCTCGTAGCTCAAGCCATTTAGCATTATATTAATCTAAGATCGGTTAACGCAAATCCTACAAACGGATGAAAACCAAAAAAAATAATAAACATATTATGTCACAAGCTCCTTTGTGTAATTGAAAACATAAGTTTGTGTCATAAACCAGTTCGAAATGTCGATTTGTTTAATGCGGCGCATTGACTTGCCCAATTTGTAGCGATGGAGTGCGGCGACCAATAATAAATGGCAGACTTTACGGACTACACAGAAATGTTTCTCTGGCAAAAAAAAGTTAAAAACGCCTGAGTTGGTAGCTCAGGAAGATCTACGAAGTCGAAAGCGGTTATAATCGAAAGAAAATTTCTTTCAATCATATTGCTAAGCAAATCTAACTCGCCACCCATTTCATGTATATATAACTTTTGTCAACGCAACCCTAACCTATCATCTCCAAATCTCACTATGACCGGAATGGACCTCTGCTTTTCCACACAGAAATACCTGAAACCTACATGTACAGAGAGATAGTCAAAGCAAAAGCCCACTCAACAGAAAAAAAAAAAACCTTTATCAACATGGCAGAGGGAAAGGGAACAGGTCCATTTCTCGCCTGGCTAACCCGGATAAAAGCAATATTTCCGTCCGTTAATCACATTGCACTCAATCAAATTCTCTTTTCCACCACGGGACAAAGCCGTGTATGTGCGCTAACCATTGCACTTGCAACAAAGAACAGCCACCTTTATCCAGCGGAAAGCGGAATAGCCGCATCGCACTCGGACGTAACAAACTGTCTTTGACGCTCGCACCCCGAATATTGTGTCCCTTCCTATGTGCACATAACAGCATCACACCCAAAGATATGTACAAGTACATATACTCCAGCTCTAAGCCACCCTTATGCCATAGACAAGAAGTAAATAAAAAATAGGTATACAAAATGAAGTGCTCGTCGTCGTCACCCTTTTTTCAGTCCTTTGACTGGGGTGCGCATAGAGATGAGTTTTCATTTTCAGGGTGTACACACTTGACAATGCTACGAGCCCTCCATCATGGAAAATAAAACAACAAAAAACCCGGTTCCAGTTGTCCTCGTCCCGTCATACATGTGCGCGCAGTTATGCATGTATTATTACTACATAAAGTGTGATGTACTCGGGGTGAAACTCATCGTCGCACATCCTACATCCTGCTAATCCCTTGAGTTGGCTGCTGAAATGAAAACGAAAACAAAGGAATTCTCTCGACGAGTGCGCTGGGACGATATCCGTTTTTCAAGCACGCGGAAATCAAATGAAATCTAGATACTCTTGTCGTGCACCGCACCCGGCCGGCGTGCAAATAATTTTAAGGATTTTCGTCGTCGCTATCTCTGTTTGGGGCGCTCAACAAAAGAAATCAAAACTCGCGTGAGGATGATGAGGCTAATACACACAGGACGATGCGACGACGGTTGTGGTGCTTTTCATTTGAATCCGTGTGTTTTGAGGGTCCGCCAAAGTGAAGTGCTTCACTGTCAATATATGCAAATATACACTAAGCCCACCCAGACTTACTCGCTTTCATCAAAAAGGACTTTCTCTCCGACTGGTGTACACTCGGGTGGATGGGCATACGGGCTTAGCCAAGTGCTGGATATTAATAGCCCCCTGTCCCGCCTCGGCGACTAACACCAGAGCGAGACGCAAACTGTGAGTATTTGAACACCCAGAGCTTTGCACACAAGAGTCCTTCGTCGCCATATATACAGCACAAGTAACTGTCGGCAGCAGCGTTATGTACAACAGATGAGAGGAACAAAAAGAAAAAAGAAAAATGCAAATTCCAGGGAATGTAGGCTATAGAGAAACCTCTCGTATATTTACTTTGTAGTATCTAGCTATAGACGTTGCTCTGGGTAGATACGATTACGATGGCGGAAATGGTAGCATCAACGGGCACGATGATGGTTTCCCTTTCGTTGATGGGCCCGTTGTTGTACAGCTGCCAGTGGCGGCGGGGGAGACTATCACGCAAAGTCTGTTCTCGAGGGTGGTTAGGCTTATATACTAACGAGGCGTCATTTGTTTGGCGTACCCTGGAGAACGCTTGATAATGATGAGATGCTCAACGCTTGTTAATTTTTTTTTTTTTTTTTCGCTTTCCTTTTTTTTTCTTGCGAGCAAATCCTTTCCATTCGAGGGGGAGATCCCTTTTCTTGCTTACGGCTATCAATTCCAGTTCCATCTTTAATGATTGAACATGAATAGACGGGGATAAGCCACTGTGTGCGACGATAATTGTAATGGAGCTGCCGATGGTATCTTTTCGTCTTAATCCACTTTGGCTGCAGCATCAGCCCTCTCCTATCCCCGGCTGTCAATCATGCTGAGAACTTTTTTTTGGCGCCAGGGGTAGGTATCATTATGTGGATTGTATTTATATTACAATGAGGTATTGATTGGGAGTAAGGGAAGCGGAGTTGCAGAGTTGAATAAGTTGTTACGAAAGGTTGAGTCTGAAAAAGCTGTCGAAAGCATCACTTTCAGATAGGAAATGGTTCTCGTGGAACTGATGTACATTTGAGAGGTACAGAGAGGCAAATCACACTCAAAGACTCTTCATGTTGATAGTCAGTTTCCAATGTCATAGCCGAACGTAAGCTTTAGACGTAACCTTTGCATCCCGTAATAATTCTGTCCAAATTGCAAACTGGAGAGTGTCCAATAGGGCATCACTATAGGATCACTGCTGGATACTTTATCACTTGCAAATTGTTTCTCAGGGTACAGGAAACAGTTTAGAAATCATAAAAGGATTAAATGGGAGAAATTTCCCGAGATTTTGCAGAGTTACAGGAACCTCTGCCCGGTAAAAGATCTCATATCTATGAAGAAGTCGACGATTCAGTCGAGTCTTTTACGGGTGTGCTCTCCAGATCATTTGATGGAACGAGTGGGAAGAGTCGCCCTCCCTGGAGAGACAATGGAACAACTAATTGAGCACGTACTTCAAACGATCGGCAAATGGGAGAACAAAGTAGTAACCGAAGAAAAAGAGTAAGCCGGATATCGGTACAGTCGCGGGCATTTTCGGCGAAGCACTCATAAGAATCATTCCGAATCAATGATGATTGCAGTGTCTTTCAAGCAGAGGTAGCTGCTCACCGAAGTGGCGAAGGACCTAAAGAGACGGCACGTTGTCGGTAAACAAATCACTATTTACTCTGACAGCCAAGCGGCCATAAAAGTCCTAGAGTCGCAGTCGTGGTGAAGTTAAAAGCTAGTAAGTCACTGCAAAAAAAATATCTGGACGAAATATCATAAGCCAACCTAGTGACCTTCTGCTGGATACCAGGGCAAATATGGATATTCTTGGTAATTAAAAAGCGGATTAGCTTGCAAGAAACGGGTCGAAAATACATGCGCATCCATAGCCCTAAAACAGTAAGAAGTCCGCAAGTACGATGCAAGAAAGATTGACATTGAGACCTGAAGTAGAACTAACCTACGCAGGAGCAATCTCATTACCTGCAGGCACATAAAAGAACTACGGCAAAAAGAGATCTAAATGTATGATCTCTAAATGTATGGACTAAGCCGCAAAAAAAATCGCATTCCCAAGGGGGGTCATTACTGGCCTCTGTGCTATAAGCTGGGTATACTGCATAATGTCTTTTGCAGAAGCTGTTAGAAACGTTGAAGAAATAGAATCTGTTCGCCGCCTACTTTGCGAATGCCCAGTCCTTAAAAACAGCAGACAGAGGATTCTCAACAGTTACCTACTGCTTCGCCTCAGGACCATTGGCCCCAGTTTTTGAAAAATGATCAAAATAGCACCTTTTTCAGTTTAAGTAAGATTTTATTCTTTATTCAATGAAAAGACTGCAAACATTTATTTATAAAAGAAGTGTTTCGTATTGAAAAAAAACAAATTTTGTTGTTTAAAATAAATGTCTTTGTTTGCTATAAATTAGTATTTTATGTGAAGACCCTATTTTCGACTCGGGCCCCTTTTTTGTCTCCCTTTTAAATTTGTTCAGTGGCCACGCTGCATTTTACTCCTGCGTACCTCTGGCAATGGAATGAGCACGATTTTCAAAGCAAATAATTTCAGGTGCCTCATTGACAACGCCTTCAAGTAAATAACTTGCAGTAGATATAATGAGCTGGAACCACGGTTGCCACATTGGTCATTTGTGATCAAATTTGGTCATTATTTTTTCTCTTGGTCACATTGTCATTTTTTATTCCATTTAGTGAAACTGGACTCTAATTTGTATGCATCCTAAGCGCTTCTCTTTTCGTCTGATGTAAATGGTCCATTAATTTGTTTAATTGAACACACTGATTACACATGCACGATCACTGAATGGATCATTTCCTACATTAGACAACTTATTGACAGATGACTGGAAAACTCAAAATTGTGGACTTAAATTATTTTGGTAATTTTTAGCTATAGTTCGTCATTTTTATTTCCAATTCTGAACACAAACTTTATTTTCAAGTGGCAACCGTGGGTGAAAGGTATGTAGTTATTCTGCTCCTGACAGCCATAACCGTCAACAATTAGTGGACCCTTAGTTTATCACATGTAAACCTACTGTCAAAAAAGGGCAAGCTGTATGTAAAATGGACCTAAAATCATGAAACATTTGAACCTAGTAGACTATTAAGATAGCCATTCTGGAATATATCCGGACTAAAGTAACTAAAAAATTGCAAACAAAATATGGACACGCAGAAGCTTTCAAAAAGCAGACATCCTCAAAATTTATAAAGAAATCCGAAATAGAAACGCCATTGGACTTCGTACCTAAAAAATCAGAAGTCGAATCGTATCGCCCGTGAACGAACATTACTGGGCGGCATTTATTTTTGTTTCACATGTAAAATCAACCTAATTCCGTGAATGTATAGCTCCGTTCATGGAAATGGCGATTAGACCCCATATGTGCTAGCAAACGTCTGAGCAGCGTGTAACACCAACACCAAAATATCGTCAGACACTTTTGAGATATGAAGAACAAAGCTAAAGAAATTAAGTTATTTGTGATAGGCTAATTGGGCTCGAAAATAATATTCGCAACAGACAACAACAGACACCCTCACACATAGAAATATGAAATGAATGATCAAAATGCTTGCGTGGAACCTTAAGCGCCATTGGTCTGTGGCAAAGACCTGGGGAGCTGAAACTGCTTAGGATGGGAAAAGCTGTCAGCAGAATCGATATTCTGTAAAAATGTTTAGCTAATCCCACGATGTGATTGCAGGTTGAACCATTTTTGGATAGTGCGTCAAGACGTAATGCTTGATATCGGAAACTCATGTGAACCTGACTTTAAAAAAGTCCTTAAAACATGTAAAAAAGACACATTCAAGTATAACTATTTGGCAATCGGGACTATACGCATGTTTTTGTTAGGCTTAGTAAGTAGCCTCCGACTCTGGGTTTTTTTGGGATTTTAAATTAACTTTTTAATTTTTAGCTTTTTAGTCTATGAAACTTCGGGGAAGAATATACGAATCTAATGACACCTCACTCTTTAGAATCGGTCAAGCCGTTTAAGCTACAGGAGGTCACAATGTACATAATAACCTTCCTTCTGGGTCCAGTCGGGTAAAAAGGACTACTGATACAATTTTCGAACTTTAAAAGAGCATTCGAAACAGTATACAAAGAATTTCTACCGCAAAAGTTGCGTCTGTCGCCTAGCTTCACAGAACCATTCGTTTTGTGTGAGTTTTTCATTTTTGGAACGAATGGAAGGGATCTACAATTTTATGCCGACTCCAAACGGCTAATTGAGAAGCTCTTTCAAGACAGTCATACTCTCGGATGTTTGTCAGACGTTCGCGATAGGTGGCGCAGCGGAAAAAAACCCTAAGTTGGAATTTGGGTTTTTGCGGTATTCGAACCTCGACCCCTCGCTTAGTAGTCCAACACACTTACCACTAAGCCACTGCGCCTACCGATCTTTAATCGGTTGTAAATTTGACAACCTATCTTAACGTAGCTGACATTGTCTTATGAAGAAACTCTAAACGCACCCTAGAGCCGATAAATGAAAGCTGTCCAGCGCATACCATGCGTTTTTTTTTTGTTCAATTGCGGTTCGGAGAGAAGATTTTCTGCTTCGATTTTATATACCTACCTAATAAATATTGGAAAAATATTATAAAAAAAAAAGGAATTTTTACGCCTGTCAAGCGTCTGATTACGCGGGATGTCGACTTCTTTTCTTTACTATTTACTGACACAATAAAATCATTTTCTTGAATATTTAAAGAAACGCTGAAAAAGACAGCCATCCCTGCCGCAACGTCGGGAAAAACGAAAAAGTAATGAACTTATTTAGTTCAGATTCATAGTTTAGTAAGTCTGACAGCACTGTCTGACTAGATGTATTTCAGTTTTGATTGGCCCAGAGTGGTCACGTGATTAGTTTTTGCAGTTGACGTTTATGGAAGGGAAGCCGACAAATCTAGTCAAGAAAAACATGCCTGCATACTCAGTTGACATTTCGAAGAGTCAGATTTAAAATAAACAGAGTGGCCGTGGCAGAATTCTGAAGATTCGAAATAAAGGGCCGGTGAGAGAAAAAGGTGCCATTTCTAAGACTATTCTGCAAATTTAGAATTTTCGCACGATATTTAACAACTAATAGTTCGAATAACAGTGTAATAGTGTTTTGATAGGTAACCTTGTTACACTTTAAATGTATTTATTTGAAAATAACAATTTTTGAAAAAATTACGAGGGGTCTTTTCCGAATAATAAAGGGCAAAATCAAACAAAGGTAACGCTGACCGCGAGAATACAAAAACAATTCAAGTTGCTTAGTCAACGCTTTCGGATTCCTAGTAACGACGAATTTAGTTGACGTTTTACATAAACTAAGTATCCGAACGTCCCCATTGGCCCCGTTCCACTGCCCTCTAGATGACTAGAGGCATGTCAAACTCCATACAAAAAAAGGAAATCGTTTATTTTATTTATTTTCATAATATTTGTAGGTATCATTTCTTTAATATGTACCTTGTGGGGACTTTGCCACTGCCGCTAGTGTTCTATTGCGAGTGTTCCTTAATATTGGATATTTGGCGCTAGGCGTCTAGCGGGCGGTGGAACCCGACCATTTACAACGCTTATGACAAAAAAAAACCGATGGAAAAACAATTTCCACAAGTAACATAACATAAACATCAGATTCGTCAAAAACTCTATCCCCAATATTTAAACAACTGTCTTTCAGTAAAGACACAGTAACGTACACTTTAAAAACGATTCTTCAAACTATCGACAGTAGAAATTTATTCTGACTATAACAACGATAAATATGAAAATGCAATGAAAGTGAACTCGATAATTACCAATTGAGAGAGAATTTCAGACCAGGATGTACCTATCGCCGAAAAGTTGTCACCAAAACGTTTATAACGAAAAAAAATGCTTAAGTCATTCATAACATTTAACATACCTATAAGTAAAAACGACGGTCCTTGGAAGATTTTCAACTGGCACGGGGAAACAATACATTTAATCAATATTGGAAGATAACCTCCCGCTAACTTGATCATACATATAATTATTTTAAATTCGATCTAAATTTGCTGACATTATTAAATTATTAAATTTGAGAACAAGTGGTCCAGTAAATACCAATACATCTTTATGTAATTTAAGAAAATAACTCACCTTAACTTGTATTGAATAGACATCTGTTTTCTGGATCGATCTGTGCGAGTTTCTTGCGATATTCCCTTTTTTAGGCACAAAAAAGGGCAACACTGATTTTGTTTAAGAGACATTTTGGAATGATAGGGGCATTATCACTTTTAGGGGCGAGTCAAGGGCACCACTGATTTTGTATAGGAGATATTTTTAATATTAAATTGGGTGAGGCGGGCACACGTTTTTTGTAACTAAACGCGAAACACCGTGAAAAAAAAAACAATAGGCACTTCAAAGCACGACGATTGCAAAACGAAAAAGCACACATTGCCATTTAAGCACTTTAAACTTAGACAAACAAAACGCACTTGCAATTTCAAAGCCAAAGGCAAAAAAGGAAGATGTGTTGCTTATCAACAAGGGGAAACTTATTTAATATAATAAAAAACGACATTTAGGCAAAAGAAAAGAAAATATTCACTTGGCATCATTAGCATGCTTATTTTGGGATTCGAGCGAATAGCCAATTCTAACGGATGTCTCTATTCGTTCGAATGAACTTTGTGTATTTTGATAGACATTCGTTAGAATTGGCTATTCGTTCGAATGTCAAAATAAGCATGTATATATTTCCGATTTTTTTAGGAACAAAAGAGGGCAACACTGATTTTTGCATGGTAAATGTGAAGACACATTTTCAAAAATATATTGGACGATGGCGAACACAAATTTTTAGGTAATATACGAATAGGTTACGCGAGGCACCGTATGAAGCTAATCAAACAACATGTCGAAGCGCGACGATTGCAAAACGAAAAAAATAAGATATTGACATCTATGAGCCGTGGTTGAGGATATCACGGAAGCTTTAAAGATTTCAATTTGAACCGGCGAAACCGTTGACGCGACAACTTTCAAACACACAGGCAGAAAAGGGAAATATGCTCTTTGTGTACAAGGGGAGACTTACTTTTTTATTTATAAAAACAAACATTTAGCAAAAGAAAAAAAAAGATGCACTTGGCATCATTGTTCAGGGGAAACATTGATTTTGCTTAGGAGAACACATTTTAGAAAACGGGTTGAACGATGATGTCCAACACAAATTTGTACCAAGAAAAAAAAAAACACTTATGTGGTATTCGTTTGGGCTTCTTCAGATTTGCTCTCAGATTTCAGATTTCGTGTGGCTAATCGAACATAAAAACGTCACTTGCTCTTTTTTGTGATAATATTCGTGCGATTCGAATATGTGTAGCCTTCAACACTTTTCAAACCGTTTTCCATTCACTGCTTAAGTTTTAAATTAAAACATTCGAAATTTGCGTCCCGATTGATTTTTAAATATTTATACACAAAATAATTTACAAAAATAGATTCACCCGATGCAATGCCTTTATTTGCTGTAGAACAAATTCACGAAAACCTAAACGCCCTCCACCAGTTGTCAAACTCAAACACACTTGTGTTGGTAAATCTGAGAAAATATCTAGATTCGCAAAAGTGATCTGAAATCTGAAAAAGATTGCTTTTTTTGTACCAAACGAACATAAAAACTGATCTGAGAGCAAAAAAAGTGATCTGAGAGCGCCCAAACGAATACCACATTAAAAGTCGATATTCACATTTATGGACCCCGGAGTTTAAACCTTTTCCAGCGACCGACAAATGGTGCGACGAAACGACTCAATCCTCTAAAACGGAAGCCGTCTATATTTTCCGCGTCGTGACTGACCCTGAAAAAAAAGAAAGAACAAATTACAAAACTAATTAATATTTAAAAGGCAAAGAAACTATCTTAGGTTTACGGTTGTAATACAAGAAAATGTTCATTTTCTTAAGCAATGGTTCATTTTCTTAAGCAATATGCTTCTTTCAATATTTCAATATTATTATGACCGTAGTGGTAAATAATATTGAAAGAAGCATATTGCTTAAGAAAATGAACCAACAATGAAAATACAAGAAAATGTTCTGCGCTGAGGTGAGCGGGAAATCAGTAGTGGGCCTGTAAAATGCAATTCTCAAGCTAGGGATTATTCGGTTATGGAAACTGAATTTGAAACTAAGAAAAAAAAACTCGAGGTAGTTAAATTGTTGAACGGAGTATTCAGTAGCTGATTCTCCCAGAGAATTGTGTTATATTCTCTTCTCTTCTCTTTATACATAAGACAAAGCGGCAAAAAGTGTATGTTTCACTCTGTCGACCGTAATTTTCAACCAATTTAGTTCTTTCTTTTTTGTCGTGTCGGTAATTACGGTGATCAATTAAAAGACCAAAAAAAATAAAAAAAAAAAACACTTAAATTCTATCAGTGCATTGCGAAGGCGGGGCTCAGCTAGTAGCGTATAAGAAATTTTTAATTGGACAATTTAATAACTAAACATTTGAAATCGCAACTAAACTTTAAATTGAAGTCTCCGGCAGACATGTGTTCTCAAACATTTTTGTATAAAATTGTAAAACTGCTTTTATAAATCAAGAATCCACTTTTCAAAGCCACCATGTACAATTAGCAAAAACTTCGTTAGGCTAGAACTCAGCCAACTCCCTAACCTAACCTTTCTAGCTAACTTCAGAAGGATTGACTTGAAACTACACGGATGGTTCTAAAACCGAACTTAGATGATGGCACTGTACTCAAACAAGGGATTGTATCCGAAACGAATCTATCTTTACAACAGAAGGTCTGGCCATTCCGGAAGCGCTAAAACTTACAAGTCTCCTAAACGGCAAATATGTTGTCCATAAAGCGCCGTACTAATAACAAATTTTAGTCTCCGTGAACTATTAAAATTTAGAGTCGATACAAAAAGTGTTTATTGGTAAGGCCCAGACTTCACATATTAAGAAAGAATAACAGAGTAATCGTCGGTATTATGGGCCAGGTAGCAGACTCTGTACTTAAACAAGGGTCAGCAGAAGGGTCCGAGCCAATCTAGGGGTAAATGGCACACGTAGACGTAGAGGGTACAAAAATTCCACTGAGGTTCATATCTTTGTTCATACCTTCGTCAAAGCATTGAGCCTCAAACTTAATTGAAAAACAGCTCTGAAAGAGAGAGCAAGATGTGGAAGTCAGTTTCTATCTTATATTTAAAGATCGACCTTATTTCCTTCACTGATTAGAAGAAACAAGGTATGATTTTGACAAGAAATTACAAGCCTTGCGCCTTAGACACTGCATCATAGAGAGGCATACTCTCGGGTTCCCTTCAAATGATTTCTGCAGAAGCTATATGGACGAGGAGGATGAGGAGACTATACTTTACCTCCTTTGCACGTACCCAGCCCTCTCATCCTGAAGAAAACTACACCTCGGAGAATACTTCTTCGAGAATCTCAGCGAACTCGCATATGAAGGCATTAACTGCCTCCAACTTTATTCTTAGCTCCAGTTGGGTCAACGGGTAGATTTTGATATCATTGATTCTGTGGGATCACAATGGGCCTACTCTGACTGCACTTGATGCGGCCTGCCACTCGAACCTAACCTAACCCACAGGCCTTGATACTTGATAGACAAGAGTGAATATTCTTGACAGCAATTAATGAACAGAACTATTTTCAGAGAAGTAGGCAGGATCAGCCACTCGTAACGACTGAACATTTGGAAATGAGAGGATTTTATTGTGCTAAGACTAGTAAATGTCTGTCCACCTAAAATTCTGGGCAATAGCTTCCAGGTTATTATCCCATCCAGGTCATTCTGGTAGGGTGAAGTGTTTTCCGGAATACAAGTCAGACTTAATATCAGTCTCTCCTTCCATCTTCCAAATCACTGTAGCGTCTTCCAGGCGGAACTAATGGCGATAAAAGCGGTCCCATCCTAACTCAACAAAAACGTGATATTTTCAAATGACATCCGGATCTTTTTAGACAGCCAAACAGCTATCAAATCCCTAAATCCCTGTAATCCGTCTCAAACAACTCAAAAGTAGCTCTAGACTGCCGATCGTCTCTTTTTGAGATGGCGGAGCAGTTTAACATTCACCTCTATTGGGTGCCGGGGCATAGAGATCTTCCAGGGAATTGTATGACCGATGAACTCGCCAAACGTGGAAGAAGTATACCAATTTTACTAGACAAAATACATTTAGAGGTATACCATTCGATACATGCAAACTTAAATTAAAACAAGATGCCTTCGAGAAAACGAATCTTAGGTAGGCAAGTGGTATAACGTGCCCAGCTACAAAACTGATTTGGTCAATGCTGAATCCCAAACGCTCTTACAGGGTTGATCTCTCTAAACAAAGTGCACATTAGCGCCGTAATAGGTGTCATCATTGTACACAGCCTGATAGGGAAACACACACACACGGTGCACCCTCAAACGACTTCTGTAGATGCTGTAGAGACAAGGAGGAGGAGGAGACTACAGTTTCTCTGTATCTGTCCCGCTCTCTCTCAAAGGAGGAAACTTTACCTTGCCGCCTTCTACTTCAACGACACAAGCGACATTTTTAACACCGACGTTAAAGTCTAGTTGTGTGCCGATCTAACCTAACCTAACATAACCTAACCTGGGCAACGGCGACGACGAAGATGAAAGTACTACTTGCTATGGTGGTGTAAGTTATCACTCAAAAGATTGGATATCTGGTCACATGACCCTGAACCCCAGTCCAACCAACTCTCGCCGGAAATATACTCGTGCACATGCGATCGCATTGCACTACAGATCCAAATCAGCAATTCCCACAGTGCACCCGAATTCCGAGGAAATCGCCGACGCAGTGTCTGCGATTACCTGCAACACATTTTGTTTACTATAGATTATAAATACATGTAACACATAGACTAAGCTTTGAGTTTTGTTCCTACCTTGTGCAAATAAAGAGCTTCTGCTCCACAAAATATTTTTTTATTATCATTCGGCATAAAAAACCGTAATTTGTATGTGCAACTACCAAAAACAAATGATTACACATCAGCACTAATGATGTACAAGCCAAAGTACAGCGCCAACCTCTTTTTCGATTTAAAAACTTCCTTTCCACAAATGTTGCGCCTAAAAACTCCATATGAATACCAATAAGATATGAAACACGTACAAACCAAGTCTAACTCTAAGGCGAAACTCAAACAAAAATTCCGATTAGGAGACCATATTCGAGTTGGGAAGAAAATATCTGATTGGATCGATGGATAGAGTGGCAATCAATTAGGATTCAACAAAAGTGTCCAAAGATGGGTGAAACACCGAAACTTTGTTCAAAATATGAAAAATATTTGCCTAAAAATAAAAAATTTGCAGATATCGTAACCACAGCACATTGGCCAATAGCAAATGAGTCTGGAAATGTCCTGAACGTCTGGCAATGGTTCGACAATGATAAAATTGGGTGTTCAGACGATTGGCAGATACCTGACAATTTTATTTTTAGATGGCGGTCTGGCAATTATCTGACAATGACTTCTGAATATTCGTAGACAAAATTGCTAGGCCTGATCTTACGCAATTTTCCTGTTTCCAGTTGTTTTTTATTTTTTTTTTATTGAAGGTACCTAACTGATTGTACGTTCCCAAAAACCTGTAGATTTCTGTGCAACAAGCAAACCCTAACCCTAAATAATTTTAATACAGATCAAGTATTAGAAAATGGGGGAATATTCCGTCTGCAACAAATTCAGAGCATAGAGAGCCAACATTTATAGCATCGTAGGGTGTTGTATCATAAATAAAGCCAGTAACGAAAATTACTCTTCTTCGCAAGCATCTCTAAATGCATGTAACGAAACCTACAACGATTGGTGGATCAATCATAAAAATAAACCCAACTAGCAGTCAACGCACAACCTTGCACTATTCGAAAGAAAGCCAGCACGACGAATAAACAACCGTTCCCAAAATTGTATGCCTGAATGTTCTGTAAAAAGCAAGGACATCGAGTTGGCCCAGAATGGAAACTTTTCGACAGTAGTGAATGAGTTCGCACTATCTGGAAAGGAGAACTCCTGCCAGTAGCATTTGTCAGTTTATAGCCCACCATCCCGCGAAAGTTTGTTACTATCTATATCAGGACTCGACAGGCTATTATCAATTATACTCCAAAAGCGACTGGTTCAATCGGAAGTTTAGTTAAACATAGGTTTAACTGGTCACAATTGGAAAACAGCTGAATTAACAAAACTGTAGGCAAAAAGGTAAACCCCGGATGAGAAACTACATCCTCTCATAATCAAATCTAACAAAATTATGTCACAGTGCAATATAATCAATTGCTGACACACCCAACGTGTGTGCAATTAGAAATTAGAAAACGTATGCCTGCAATAAATCTCATTGCAAGAAATCGGGTCTCCAACCCAAGCCTGTAAAGTGGAATGTGGCGTAGCATGGGCATCTTCTTAGTGGAACTGAACATCTCCAAGTATTAGGCCCGTTTGCTGGCGATTTAAGTTCCACTTATAATCATATGTGACAGTTTATGACCTAGAAAAAGTAGCCCATGAGGTATTTAAGTAGAACTTAAATCGCTCCGAGTTCTATCAGCAAACGGGCCTCAAACTCTTTCGAAGAAAGTACTGGTAAGTAGAGAGACTTGCAGAAGTCAATAGCAAACGCAGTCAGGAAAGATGTCGTTGGTAGTCAGGCATCAAATTCAAATTCAAATACGCCAAACTAGTAGCATAGAGCAAAAAAGGAAGTATACCAGTAACAGTAAATGTTAACTCATTCACTCTCATCTTGGTCCCTGGCTACCACTTTCTCTCAAGTCGAGATAGAACGTCCTAAGTAGCTACGTTTTGCACAGAAGGATGTGACACTTCTATAACATAAAAAGGAAATTTAAATAACATGAGAAAATGACAACTTAATAACGATCTCAACCAACTTGGTGTGCGTAAGTGGACATTTAAATTGTAGAAGAAAAGGACAGCTTAATTAACAGAACTGCAGATTAAATCTATAAAAATGTTAGCAATTATCAAACGTTACTGGGAATTTGCTTCTTAAGCATGAATCCTGGTTCCTTGTCTTAATATTTTGACCAACGTCGGTCTGTCATTTTTTCTTGATCGCACATAACTACGCCGACTCACATGCCTAATTCAATCGAAACACCTAACTACGCTGTGGGGTAACATCTTCAAATCGTTTTCAATACCGAGGTAATAAGAACAAAAACTACCAAGCTCAATTAAACAACAAGCGGACTTAGTTATTTACACAAAAGGGTAGCGACTTTAGGAACCGACGGATTGTAATTAGGAACTGGAGAAGAACTGAAGAAGATGTATTCAGGCACTTTAGTAATCGATGGATTGTACCTAATTATGAACTTGAGGAAATGTATTCACGCACGACGACTGCAATAAACTACGCTCAAGCGGAACAAAAAAACGCGAAACTATAGTTCCAACATGTTCACGTCCACACGTCACAGACCACTGTGCATTGTCATATAAGACAGTCGAAAAATTACCTTAATCCGGGTTGCAGTCCTTCATGTTCAAATGGTTTCGAAACCATTGCCATTGAATTAAAGTTCTAAACTGTCGCCAAAATGTCGGGCCTGTTACAGTGAACTGTGGACCTCTATCAGTAAAGATCTCAAAAGGGAACAACTAGTTACCAACAATTCAAATAGATCCTGCATCCAGCAGGTTAGTGGAAAACAGTCCGAAGTCGATTAGTTACACCGCAATGAAGTGTACTGCCAACAATGCTGTGGAACTCTGAAACACTCAGTTTTAGAAGGAACACGTTGATATTCATATAGTGACTAAGCAAATATAGACACAACTTGACATATTCACTGAATAGATGAAAATTATAATGCGTACACTCAAATTTGGAATGGTTTAGCTACAGTTTTAGAAGTAGCATAATCTGTCTGATTCGTCAAGGTTCAGGAAAGGCAATACCTAGGTCCTATTCAAACCAACCTATCTGGGGCTCGGGGTTGTCAGGAAGCTGTCAAGAAAGAAATATGCTGTGAAAACGTTGAACAACACATAATGACAAACAATCTGTCTACAGCGAAACACTGCGAGCAAGGAACCCCAACTATTTGTCTCACAATTGGCCGCGGAAAGGCGATAGCGAAATGATGGCACAGCACCCGCTAATACTCATACATCGATCGTAAGGAAGTGTGTCAGCAAAGCGATGTTTTGTACCGATTCAATATTACGAAAGGAATCGTGTTCACTTTTCCTGGTGAGATCCGAAATGTCGCCTTTGCTTCCACTGCCTATTCATGAACTCAGTCAGAGCAGGATGATATAGAAAGAGTAGAAGCATACTACCTACCCACATTTTGACAAACTGTGCAGTGACTGACTGCTAACCAAGCAAGATTCTTTCGATACAAACGGAAAGCTTTTAAACAAAAACTATGTTTTAATACTCAGTTAGACAAAGATGCATGAAAAAATTATGTTTAGTTAATTTACCTGAACGGTTGTAGACTACGCAACAATGAAACGCATCGTTATGTATGTTTCGATTCCGAAACAGTGCCTTATGACAGTTTTGTTGGTAGATAGACAGCAATCAAAGCCCTCATAACATTCTCTGTGTATCACAAGTCTTCCCGTAGATCATTGGTTCCAATTAACCATTGGACGAGTACCTTCACGAGCTAGAAAACATCTCAATTTTCGTCAATTATGATTATGAAAAATGGACTTTGTCACCTAATCTCAATATTCCGACTTCCGAGTACAAAGATCTTGCATTTCGCAATCAAAAACTATTTAAGAGGAAAAAGTTTACACTAGAAATTAATTAAGTAGAATCACCCTGTGAAGAGCTAACTAGAGAAAATGTACCACTAATCGCCAGCCATTTTACAAAATCGAACTCAACCAATTAAATTTTCTTTTTTAGCCAGTCATAAAAACTTCAGAAATTTCTTGAATTTTCTTCCATTGACGCAATTATTGTTCAAGAAATAATGATACCCAATCAGAAAAATGTTAAATTTGCAATTTTTTTTAGGAAAAAAAATGGTTAGGTGGTTGGGACTTACCCACAAGGAAAATCGAAAATGTTCAAACGTACCGAGTCACAATTGTACCGGATGTTAGATATTATTAAATAAAATTACATTATTAACAACAATTTAAAGATTTTCGAGCGACTTTTCGATTCTTTTCCGTATTAATGAGTATTTTCTTTGAGCCATAGAAAATAGAATTTAAAACGCAGAAAGTTCCAGACGAGCTCTTTACCGTTACAAATGGAATGACAGAAGTTATGTTTCATTTGAAAACTTTTTCAACGAACCGAATGAGTTTTTTTTTTTTTTAAGGCTGAAGGGTTGGGTTGATTTGTGTTCATAAAAGGAAAATTAAAATAGGTACCTACCTACCTACCTACATAGGTAGGTAGTTTAATTTGTTGTTTGTATACCTACATGTATTTGTACAGAAAATTAAAAGAAGACCCAGTAGTTTTGTGTTTGAATATTTTTTGTTCTTTCTGCTTTTGCGACTAATTTTTAATTGGATACTTAAACCGCACTTACATTGTTCTTAAATTACAATTTGTTTTTATAAAAATCCATTCAATTTATATTGATGTCTATTGCAGCGGTCAAATGTAAATTTTTCTCTATTTTTCACAGACTTCTCGTCTTCACCTCACGTCTACGTAAGTAAACACACTTTACAGTTTGACAAATAATGTTTTGGTGTTAATGCAAACAGATGTAAATCTCGCTCAGATATCGAGATTCGCAAAATTAATCTGACTCTTAAAAAAAAGTGTTTTTTTGCGGCCAATGGAACATGAAATCTGACAGCCAGCTGATTTCGAGAGCAGAAAAACTGCTGAATTTGAAAAAGCGCTTTGTCTGTCCCGATAGAAAACGACATAAAACCCGCTATTTGTTCAGTACGACAGTTATGCTCAGCTGATAGATTCTCCATCTCGATTTACTTTCAGAGTTGTTCGATGTTTTTTATTGCAAGTACGGTTGAGTTTGACAGGTATTGGTATTTGCGAATACGTTTAAATAAAATTTATCAACAGTATCGCAGCTATATGCTCAGATAAGTGCATAGAAATGATGGCAGTGACTGCTTAATGTGGTTTTCCATTGGGACCAAAAATCAATCTTTTTTTTTATCTAAATCACTTTTCGCGTTCCATTGGGCAGAAAAATCAATCTTTTTTTCGATTCGGATCACTTTTTGCATATCTCGATATTTTTTCAGATTTACGCATACCAATATAATTTGCACAGCTGTTTTACGTCATTTTGCGAAGTTTGCTTTCGAGGCAAATGCGCAAAGTTTAGTGAAAACCAAAATAACAAAATACATAAATAGCTAAGGATATTATTTCAGGGGATTTATTATCTTCATTGTCTTCCTCGTCATCTGAAGACTACAAATCACACGTAATACTTCATTTGTATCTACAACAGGCGAAACATTTATCAGGTCGATATCCATTTGTGATTTTGCCAAAAACGAATGCCATTTGAACATCTGATATTGTTGTCAATTAACGCACTAATCCATTTACAAAAGCAGATCAATTTCGTTGCGCGTTCCATGAGCACAGTCAAATCTGAGATCTGAAAAAGATTTCTGGTGGTCCCAATGGAAAACCACATAAGTTTGATAAAATACTTTAGATGTTGGTTTCAGTTTTATCCGCCAGTTTTTCCGACTGGCCAACTTTCAAAATGGGCCAAGCTTGAAAAATATTGTTACATTTGGGCTGGGATTCGAAAAGATAAAACACTATTCTGTTCAACTGTTCCAATAAAATCTCTTTATTTACACTTTCCAAATATTCACTTATTTAGTACCAAACAATAAAACTTTAAGCAATTCTCAAACGTTTCAATCTATTCGCTTTATTACTTTCACTTTATTACTTTTACACTTATTTATCTCTCAGTACAATATCACTTTATTACTTTTCTTAAACTCTCAATCCAATCGCTTTGTTCTATTACTTCACACTTATCTTTCTTCGAACTCAACTATCGCGCGCTAAAAATCAACTGCTGTGCCTGTTGTCAACGCGCCCCTTTTATATCCGCGCTGCCACCTATCGGCGAATATTCTAGAAATGGATAGCAGATGCACTCCCGATGTATACTCCATCTCTTCCCCAGAAGGTACTAGAATCACTTGACAGATTCTATTCCATTCTCCAATTGGAAGTGGAACATGGGGTGTTACCAGGTGCCCGATTCACCACAATTCCTAAGTGTGTGATTCACTAAGTGCCTGTCACTAAGTGTCCGATTCACCAAGTACCCGATTTACCACAATATAAAGAAAACTATAAAAATCCTGAGGTTCAGTTGTACCGACGAAAATTTTATGTTTGAAACCAATAGCATTAGAGAACAAAGCTCTTCTGGTATATTTGTTGCAGATGAACATCTTCTCCAACTTTAGGACGAAACATTTTTAATTCCATTCGTTCATGCCTTTAGGCCTCAATTATAGTCATACGTAAAATGCAACCGAAAAAGTGGGAACAGTATGAAAGTGATGAGTTTTTCTGATCAACTTCTCAGTCAATTCGACAAAAGAAAACCGAATCATTCTACTGAAATATTTCACTTCTTTGCTGTTCCAACCTTAGGAATTTTTTTTTTTATGGAATCCAATCAGTGGGGGTCGGTTTGTTGTAATTGTTTTCTTAGGTAAACATTTTTCTGAGAGATTTTTCGCTATGACGGCCTAGACGAAAAAAAAAACTCATTTTCACTGTTACAACTTTTTCGGTTGCATTTTACGTATGGCTTCAAACGGGCCACTTTTCCTATTATTGACATATTGTGGTCGCATTCAGTTCCATTCCGCTCCACACTTCAGTTCGCAGAATCAGAACTATATACTTACCAATCAGTGGTAATAAAACCCCTAAAGTGCTCTCATTCCAGGGTCTTTTTCAATTCTAGTTAGTAAATATCATCCACGCAGAAAGCTGTCAAAAGTCCCAACTTATGTTCGCTCAATTAGTTGTTGTTGACTTGACCAATGGACTGTACAAAAGCTGCAGCGAAAACCCCTCCAGGCGGCCATCAGTCCAAAACTCCTCGAGCAAGAATTCAAAATGCAAACTTGCACAATCATTTCACCATTCCACCGCATCGCGTTGTATATTCCCAGCCTCAACCGAATGCACTCCACCTAGCACCTCTCAACAGGCTCTTCACCCCTTCTGCACTCGCTCGATGCAGCTACACCCCACCATCATCATCCTGTTTCCATTCCACCTACCACCCGACGAAGCCTCGAAGCTCTATAGTGTTAAATTTTACATTTCACCTGAACTTCACCAAATCCGTCCGAAAAATTAAATATGAAATATGTTTCCAACTCTGCACCTTTTCGAGAATTTATTTTCCATTCTCTCCACCTCCGCGTCTATTGTTTGGGAGAGTTTTTTTTTCCGGAGTTACCACCAGCACTATACTCGCCGTCGGTCGCCGCCGGAAAATGAAATAAAATTTTTGTTTGTTATGCGAAAACACGAAATCCATTTATTCTGCATGGAGAGCTCATTGAATTTTCCATGCAGTTTTTTTTTGTTTTTTTACGGATGCCCCTATCAGTCCTTTGTTTTCCGGAATAATCCTCTGCACCCTAGTTGGTCCAGCGTCCACCCGAATCGTATTCATTAAAAAATAGTAGCATCAGCGATTGCAGAGCCCGTTTGAGAGCGGACTTTTATCCGTCCAACATCCATCCAACTATCGCGGCACCTATCTGTTGGACGGAGACTATATCCTTGACGAGGTGTGCAAGCGCGGTGTGTTTGGAGTATGTGTTTTGGGGGATGATTCTCGCACCAGGCTTTGTTTGCAATTATGCTGCAACGAATTTAAAAGGGCGTTATGAGGTTTTTGCATCGCTCCACTATTAAAACAGTTTCCGCCCCACCCCAAGCCACCAGTTCCCCGTTTCGCGAAAAATGATTTTGAATAATCCATTGGGTAAATGGCCAGTTCAAGTTGCAGCTGGGTGGGTGATGAGGATGAGATGGACCACCTTATCCGCCAGTATGTGTGCGTTGTTTGGTCGCTGGTGGGTGCCAAAATTGAGTACAAATGGATGAGTTTTCGACCACCGATGAATGGATGTACGGGCGTTCTTTTTTTTTCGAATAAAAATATAAAAAAAAAATATTTAATATGAAAAAGCTACCAAAACACACATATTTTTGGGCAGGGGGCGATTAAAACGCTTCCAGGCAATTGGCCCCATAAACAGTCGCAGTAGTTCAGATGGAAGCGCGTGGTTCCGTTCGGTTGGATACCTACAGGTGGACCACACCGAGGACGTGATGCTGTTTTTTTTTTAAGGACAAAAATATTTATTGTTATTTCATGGTCAATTGTTCCGGCTGAACAATGGAAAGTTTTTGTTTAAAATTCTCCCCGAACAGGAGGACCAGTACCACAGGAGGCGGATGTGGACTGTGGATTGGGTGGGTTCAGTGAAGGAGTTCCATGTGATGTTTAAGTTTGTTGTTTATATTTTCGAATAGTTTTCTTTCAGTTGTTTGGGATAAGTGGGGAGATATGGCTCTTACAAGCTCCAAGTCATAAGAGGAACACTTTTGTTTTGGTAAAGAGAGTCCCTTTTGGGAGATTTTTGAGTATTCATTAAGAATTCATAAAGTCATCCGTTCTAGAAGTGGGCTAAAGTTTTGAGATGTGCAACTCGAGAGAGGTGGTTTTACTTTTGTTTTTGGAAAGGACTTATGTGGGTAAACAAAGTTGTTGAAGAAAAATAAATATTTTATAAACGTCCATTGGGTTCTAACACATATAATTTTGGAAGGTAGTACGCTAGAAGATATAAGGTGGGACACGGGACAGATATATGTTCAGGAAGACAGGCTTATATCTCCTCACAACCAAACGTCGTGTATGAGCAAAATAAATTTTTGAACAACTTGTATATTATATGCCGCCATTGGTAAGAATGCATACGAATCATTTGACCGAGTATCGGTGACTCAACAAAGTCAGTTGGGTCTTCGGTGCGATTTAAGGTAGATTTTTTGAATTAATTACTCACCAGCATTTTTAATTTCAACAATTTCCATATCCCTTGCATTGGATAGAGGGGACATTAAGGTAAATCCCAAATTTGAACTAGGAGCTACTGTCGTTATAGCACTGAATAGAAATGGTGCCGTGACATAAGGCCAAGCGTCAAAAGGCCAAATCTCGAAATTTGTGCTTCTGTCGCTTTATACAAGTGACATAAGGCCAAACTATAGCTTGGTATTATATCACGCACCAATAGAAATATAAAAACAGGTAGACTAAGTTGTCAAAAATAAATAAAGCTCGAAAAATTAAAGAAACAGAAGGTTCGAGAACATTCTGCTGACTGCCCAAGAAGGAAAGAGATGCAACCACCCGTTTTTGATGGTCAAACATCATGGCCAAATTTTGGATGGGACGACGAGGAAAAGTCGATTGCACTAACGCTCGCTTTAAGAGGCTCAGCTGCAGAGCTGCTTCAAACTGTCTCAAAAGAAAAACAACGCGACTACGACTCTTTGGTTAAAGCTATTGAGATGCGATTTGGCGACGACCATATGCAGCAAGTGTATAGAGTGCAACTGCACAGTAGAATCCAGAAGAGGGGAGAAGCACTCCATCAGCTGCAATCGGATATCGAACGGCTAGCGCATTTGTCATATCCCAATGCCGGCGAAGATGTCATCAATGAAATGGCTATTGAAGCTTTTACACAAGCCATAGAAGACAGACAACTGCAGATGACTCTACATATGGCTGGAAAGAGAACTCTTCCTGAGGCACTGGCATTTGCCTTAACGATGAAAGCTGCTGACCAAGCATCTCAAGGGTTTCACCGTGTAAGAGAAATAACATCCGTCGAATGCTCATGCCAGAGAACAGAAGTAGTAGAGACCGGAATAATGCTCGCAGGGGACCGCTCCATTGCTGGAACTGCAACAAAATTGCACATCTACAACGGCAGTGCAGAGCTGAACGTAGATAAGGCAGTTGTCCACATCGCAGAATTAGGAGTCGTAACGAGGAGGCATCTGATATCTGAACATTCGGCGGATGGAACATCACAAAGCCATCTGTCGGGAAACGAGTAAGAACCAACTTCGAGGGGCAGAAGCTGGTTTCTGGAATCGACGCCCCCAGGACCACAATTCAGGTTTCCCAGACCAAACGATGTAACAGGAGCTTGACAGTGGAAGCACATATCGGGCAGGAAAAGTATGTGGCCACAATCGATACAGGTGCCACCGCTTCCATAATCAGAAGGGACATCGTTCGCCAATCATGGCTGCACAACACCAGCAGCTACTGTCTGAAAACTGCAACTGGAGCAAAGGCAAAGGTGTATGGTGAGGTACTCTTGACGATAGATCTTGCGGGAATAGTCTTCTCCCATGCATTCTTAGTGGCTGATATATGTGACGAATGCATCATCGGAATCGACTTTAAGAAGGCGCATGATGTAGTACTCGACATCGGTTTGCAAGTTCTAAAGTACAGGAATGTCGAGATTCCGATGGTTTACGGGAACGAGAACGTCGCAGCTCTAAGGACAGTGGTAAGTGAGTACGAAATTTCACCTCCTTCGTCAGAGACAGTTATTTGGACAAGGCTGGAAGGTGATCCTGGGAGCCATCGAGTCTAACTAACCGAGCCAGATCCAGAAAACCATTATCAGAACTATATCGTGGGAAAGATGCTCGTTGAACCCGAAAACAACTTGGTTCCCGTTCGTGTCCTCAATGTGGAGCATAAAATCGTGAAGCTGAAGCATGGGGAAGTTATCGAAAAGTGCGTACCGATTACTGCGGTTACAAAGTTGTCCAATGACAGTCCTGCGAAACCAATTAAACCTACGGAGATATCCGAAATGAAAAAGAATATACTCGGAGAGTGTGAGCTGGATCAGGAGCAGTGGGCCATTGCAGGGAGTCTAATTAACGAGTTTGCTGATATATTTGCTTCACAGATAGGCGAGTATGGCCGAACACATCTCGTACAACACCGAATAGACACCGGAGATGCGAGACCAATTCGTCAGCCTCCCAGACGACTACCATTGGCTAAGCAGGTAGAGGTTGCAGAAATGGAGTCGAAGATGGAAAAGGAGGGACTGATTGAAAGCTCAAAAAGTCTGTGGGCATTGCCGGTCATCCTGGTTAAGAAGAAAGAAGGAAGTACGAGATTCTGCGTGGACTATCGCCAGCTAAACAACGTCACCAAGAAGGACAGCTACCCCCTGTCAAGAATTGACGATAGAGCCAATGATTTTCGACTCTTGATCTGAAGAGTGGCTACTGGCAAGTGCAGATCTATCCAGAAGACCATAAGAAAACAGCATTCACAGCAGGAAACAGGCTTTGGCAGTTAACAGTAATGCCATTTGGGCTGTGCAATGCTCCAGCAACTTTTGAACGCCTAATGGAGCGCGTATTGCTGGGACTAACGTGGAAAACCTGTTTGGTCTACCTGGACGATGTCATCGTCGTGGGAAAAACGTTTCACGAACTTTGAAATAACCTAAAGGAAGTGTTCCAAGGGCTAAAAAGTGCGCAATTGAAACTAAACACTAAAGAAGTGTGCTCTATTTAGACCAGAAGTGAAGTATCTCGGGCGCATCATCTTTTCCAAAGGCGTCAAGACTGATCCTGAGAAGATCGATGCAGTGAAAAACTGGCCGGTTCCCAAAGACAAACATTAACTGAGACTTGAAACCTATTACAGACGATTTGTAAAGGACTTTGCCGGGATCGCAAAGAATTTGCAGCGTCCTTTCCCAGGTGCACGATGGCCAAGAGAAAGTAGTTTCGTACTTCAGCAAAGTTCTCTCAAAGCCAGAAAGGAACTACTGTATTACCAGGCGCGAACTTCTTGCTGTGGTACTGGCAACAAAACATTTCCACAAGTACCTTTATGGGCGGAAATTCATCCTTCGCACAGACCATGTCTTTAAAATGGCTGCTGCATTTTAAAAATCCTGAAGGACAAGTCGCGAGGTGGATCGAACGGCTGCAGATGTACGACTACGAAATTCAACATCGAAAGGGAAGTCTTCACTCCAATGCAGACGCTCTCTCTCGTCGACCGTGCAAAGCAGACTGCAAACATTGCTTACGACATGAGGAGAAAGATGTCACGTCCGTTCAAAGAGTGAGAGCTATGCCCAACGGTGGCTGGAGTACGCGTGAAATCCGGGAGGCTCAAAGGGAAGATCCGGATATCGAACCGATTCTCGCCTAGAAGGAACATGAGGGAAAACCAGACTATCAAGCGATATCCAATAAGAGCCCCGATCTGAAGGCATACTGGGCGCAGTGGGACTCCCTTTATCTACAGGACGGCATTCTAAAAAGAAGATGAGAAAGCTCGGATGGAACGTCGTTCATAATGCAGCTTGTTTTGCCCAGGTCGAAAGTTATCGAAGTGCTAAGAGAGTTGCATGATGGAGTGTCTGGAGGCCACTTGGGAATTAATAAAACACTCGATAAGGTGCGAGAACGCTACTACTGCATCCATTCAAGGGAGAATGTTGAAAACTGGTGTAGGAAATGCGTAACATGTGCGGCCAGCAATGGCCCGAGAGTGAAAGTTCGAGGAAAGATACATCAATACAATGTTGGAGCCCCCTTCGAAAGGATAGCAATTGATATTGCGGGACCGTTTCCTGAAACGAACAATGGAAATCGTTACATCCTTGTTGTTATGGACTACTTCAGTAAGTGGCCTGAAGCATTTGCTATCAATAACCAAGAAGCTAAGACCGTGGTGGAGCAAATTGTCTACAACTGGTTAAGCTGATTCGGTGTACCGATGGAACTGCATTCGGACCAGGGACGAAACTTCGAGTCCAGGATTTTCCAAGGAGTGTGCCAGTTACTCGGGATTCATAAGACAAGGAGAACACCCCTTCACCCACAATCAGATGGGATCTAAGCGCTTCAACAGAACCCTAAATGAACACCTCTCTAAGATCGTTGCCGATGACCAAAGAGATTGGAATAAGCAGATTCCCTTGTTTTTATTGGCCTATCGAAATGCAGCCTACATAACACCACAGGACATACTCCATCTGAAGTCCTCTTTGGTCGATCAGTCCGCCTGCCAAGCGAGTTGATGTTTGGATCCCCATGCGAAGAACCCAAGAATGAGGAAGACTATGTTGCAGACCTCGGGGATATCATCAGGGACGTGCATCGGGGGACTAGGGAAAAGATTAAGATAGCCAGTGACCGCATGAAAACGAGGTACGATACTAAAACGACAACTACAGGATTCCATGAAGGAGATCTGGTATGGCTATATACATAATCCTCATCGAAGAAAAACTTATCACCTAAATTGCAACAAGACTGGGAAGGGCCCTATAAAATCGTGAAGCGCATCAACAACGTTGTCTATCGCATCCAACGAGGAAGAGGTAAGCTTAAAGTCGTTCATGTGGATCGTCTTCATCGCTATAATGGCGAAAATGTTAAGGACCATTCACATGAGAGCGAACTGCGAATAGGCGAATTGCGAACAAATCAATTTAACTGCATTTATGAATTGAAAATTTGTATTTCGTCTATCACAAAACCATTATATTTAATTAATCTAACATCTAGTCTAAAAAAAAACATGACTCAATTGGTTTAAACAGCTAAATTAACAATTAAAACAATTTTTCCGCGAATTGAAAATTCTTGCCGCGAACTGTCACACTTTACTCACAATCCACACAAAACAGTCGCGGTCCACAAACCCACGAATGAAAAATTCGTTCGAACTTAACCTATAAAAAATGAAACTAATTCGCGGGTATCTGCGACCAAAAAAAGTTTTCATGTGAATGAAGTGTCAGAAACTACGAATGTTCGCGTGTTCGAAGTTCGCAATTCGCTCTCATGTGAATAGTCCTTAAGAGGGGGATATTGTGGTATGAAGTGTCGAACCTAAAATGGTGAAATGAAAAACAACCCCTGCGAACACTAAACAAGTTCCACTGGATTCTAATTGGAAACGCAAATCCGTCAAATGTCAATGCCATCTGTCATCTGTTAATTGTGTCTCTCACCATACTTCTACAACTTTCAAGTTTATTCTAGAGCCACTCTCTATAGCTAATTGTAGAACCATCCAGGATAGTTGGAATACCTAATAGCTATTAGGTGGCAGAGCGGATGTAAAAGGGCATGTTTGAGAAGAGGGAGACACAGTTGATTTTTAAGCAGAGATTGGTAAAATTCGAAATAGTAAACGGTTGATAAAGTGTAAAATAATACAGTGAAATAAGTGATTGGTTTGAGTCGTTGAAGAATTGTTTTAAGTGATACTGTTTTGGTACTTAATAAGGGAATAATTAGAAAGTGTAAATAAATTGATTTTATTAAAAAGTTAAACAGAACAGTGTTTTATCTTTTCGAATCCCAGCCTGAATGTAAGAATATAAATAAAATTCAAAGAAAATTCATTTTTTGGTATTTTAAACAGTATGTCTACCCGCCTGGCGGCATTTTTGAGGATTTGTTTCTCTATCTCGATCCGATTAACTTATTTTTATGCCTTGCTTTAACAAACACCAAACCCACGATTTTAATTTTATTCCCATCTGTAGGTTACCTAGAATTTCAAAACGAACACACCTGTAACCAAACGCAGAATTGGACACCCCTTGAAATTAAAGTCTGAGTCACAATCAAAGATAATGGAATTTAAAAGAGATGGATAACTTTCCAGTGGAAAGGCGGCTGCCTACAAGCTGTTTTCCAAAAAAATTCATAAAGTCACGCATACATGCTCATTTCTATGATAGTATAAGTGAGTTCGTGAATTCACCCGCAAGATGGCGGAAAGTTGGTGAACTCACCACCGAAATTCATAAAATTTTCAAATATCCTGGAAAACTGGTTTGGGCATGTTCACTAGGAAAATTTGAATTTTGACGGTTGGCAGTTAATTTGCTTGCAGTGAATATATAATCAATACGTTTCTAACACTTTGACACTGCCTGTTATCAAGCATGGTCAATACAGTTACGAATAACAATTCAAATTCCATTTTTATTGACAGAGTAATTAAAAAAGTTTCTCGTAAAATTGAGCACAAGCAAATTCAAATTCAATTAATTTGCATATAAATTTTAAATGCAAAATGGATAACGTTTTAGTCAATTAGTAATCTTTCAAGGCTGTTATAATTCGGCATAAAATGTTTGTATTATTTATTATTTATTATTTCAAAAATTTCTATTTTTTTAGGTTAAATATCGCAATTTGTAATGTTTATTATCAACATTTTTATAATTTTAACCCTAGCACACCAACCACTTCTTAAAATATATAAATCCATTCCTGTAAAAAATTAAGTATTGTCAATAAATAATTTCACATATAAAAGCAGTTGTTCCTTCCAGTCGGACTAAAACAATGGAGATATACGAAAAATCGTATATCTTACGAACAGACCTATATGACGTGGAACCGCGTATGGTGAATATAACATTAAGGGCCGGTCTCTTCACAGCTGGTTAGAGCCTTGGTTAGGTTAGTTACCGCGGATTTAGGTTAACCCATGATTATAAATCAGTGATAACCAATGAGTATCTGTTGACCGTTTTTTCACTTCGGTAATCAAACCATAATCTTTGCAACAAATCGTTCCATTTTTCCATTTAGTCATTGACCGAATCCATGTTATATATATATATTTTTTTTTTGTTTTTTTTCTTCGGGTCTGTTTGTTTTTGATAAGTTATTTATTTAGGTAAGTATTTTTTTAATGGATTTATTTTTTGTAAACTTAATAAACACAAAAATTAATGTCATAACCAAATAATACAGGCATTTTTTTAGAACTAAAAAATGAAACTTTGTATTTGTGAGTCAATAAGCAATTTTTTGTGAACAAAACCGAAATAAGGCAAAAACCAATAAAAATATATTGCAAATTAACAGGCCACATGTTGACTTAATCAACGAAAATCGCGATTTTCTCGTTCTCACAATATTTTTCCTAACTCGTGTGCTTTATCCCAATCTATTAGAACTGTCATTATTCCAAAAAATGTTGAAAATAATCTTACTTCATCCTTTGCATCCATTATTTTGGCGTGTTGTTATGTGTCAGTTGAAAACGTCAAAGAAACCGATGTGAAAGATTTTATTGGTTCACTCCATCTTGCGTTATACATTCCTTCATTCTTTTATTTGCATTTTTCTTTTTGTTGGCACAATATTATACAAAAAGTTTTTGTATATCAGCTTCGTCAAAATGAATACCTACGTAGTCCTTAAAAAATCTTGAACAAACGAAATTGCAGAAAATCAGTGGTTAATTAAAAAGATGCCCAAGATTGAATAATCCGGGCCTTAATATATTTGAATATTATTCAAATATAACTCACCACACTGAATTTTGAATGGTGGCCGGTCATTGGTCGATTTTTTTTTCTTGTAGCTCAAAGCTCACACGTATTCACAGACAGGGATTGAAATTACAAAAACAACAATGTAAACAAATGGGTTTTGGGGGGATAGACGTACGAAAGATATCCATCTCTTTTAATTCTATAATCTTTGGTCACAATACTCCGTTCGGAGTTCGTCGAATCCGTCGCGTCCGTCGCGTCCGTCGCGGCAACGTTTTCGACTGACAGTTTAATAGAACACACATTAGCTTATGGAAGGGACCCAAAAGCAGCGCACGTGCCGGATGCGACGGATAAAGTAGGTTTACTTTCTACTTTCTTGTCCGTCGCACCCGTTGATAGTTGGCACAGCGTGAGAGGATGCCTTTTCATTGGTGGAAATAGTGCGAGCATAAGAGAGACTGTCATCGGCTGTCACCAGTGCTCTTATATCGTCGGAGTTCTTCCTCCCTTCGGGAATTTCGATGTTCGAGAAACATCACAAACTGTAATTTTTATACCTAAGGTAATTTAATATTTCCGTAAAATATGAATTTTACTTTTAAAAGTTAGATTTTTTCATATAAAAATCGATTATCAAGGGAATTATGTAAAAGGGAATTTAAGTATGGTGGAAATGAAAAAACTACCACGTTTCGTGGACAAATAATGATAGAATATTTAAAACAATACCTTTTACCGTATGCGACGGATTCTATTCTATGGGCCTGCTCGTTCCGTCGAACACGTCAATATTGACGAATCCGACGATGCGACGGTTGCAACGGATTCTATGACCTGGGCCCTTTATTACTGTGCATACGGTATTCAATCTACTCTCAACTACCAAACGCGTGAACTACGTGATGCGATCCGTAAGTTGAGATATTTATATTAGGACTGTTTTTTTGAGCTTTAAATTCAGAAAAGCAAAGTGTAGTAGGATTTTCCGCACGCAATTGCAACATTTACGCTCTACTAAATAATTCGAGAACTATTCGAGTACTTGTTGTATTTGCGTGATAAAAATTCTCCTTTACTTTGCTTTGCTGAGATCGGAGCTCAAAAAACACGCCTATTGTTAGTTGTGTTTTATATATGCAAAACGTATACTAGATCTAGCTATTACAAATCGTAACATTTTAAAATATATCTTTTATGTTTCGAATATCGGAAAGTCATTTAGCAGAAATCAAACAAATTGAAAAATTCCTTACGCCTCCAAATATGCTAAACAAAAAAAGCAGAACAAGTATATTGCATTTACAAATAATGTGAAAAGTGAGCAAACGATTATTAATTTTGTAAATCATAATTATATAGGTACCTACAGAAACTTTGCAAGAGGAATACATTGTGTACATTTTCCATAGGGATTTCTGATTCCATTCTGGTAACACTTTTTATAATCAAATATGTATATCGATATCAAGAGCCACCCTCTGCCGTTGTACCATGAGAAAGCTTTGTTCGTGTGATACCAACTCTTTTCTTTTTACTTGTTCCAATGTCCGTTATTTTAAGAAAATTTTGTGATTAGTGCAAAAATTTCGAGTGTATTACTATTAGTGTACTTAAGAGTAACACGAGTAACACGGTGAGTATCATTATCTACAAATGTGTATTTTTTTACTGGAAAATATATGCTAAAACACCAAAGTCCACATGTTCTTGGTCCTACTGAAGGTATACAATCTTACAGTGAATTAGGCCACAAATTGCATAGTTATGCCACTGCCGGCTTAATTCATAGACAAAATGTGGTAATACACCTGGGTGTCGAAGAAAAGTCGCCTTCCTAAATAGTCTGCTCATGAGACGAAAGATCTCTTGTTGATCCCACTCTGATAAGATTCATTCAACGTACCTCTGCGACCAGGTTCTTGTCCTTTTTCTTATAAACTGTGTTTTGGTCTCAGAATCACACCGATGAGTAGATTCGTGCTTTAAGTAGATAGATTTTACAACCAAAAAACACTTACGACTTATAGGTAGTATTTGTACTCAGCCTTCAATACAATACATACAGCAATCAGGCAGTATACTGACCACACAGCCTACAAAACAACACACAAAGTCTTAGTTTTTCAATCATATATTAAGATCATTGCTTAGCTTGTCGTTTATGATTAAGATATAGGTACTCTACAAATTTGGTTCAATGAAATTCTTGATCTTCTTCACCGACCTCTCCGCCGATCTGATGTTCAAATGCTTGCCAAACAACGTCAGTGTAATATTCCCGATCTGCATTCCGTATATGCACTCACTCTTCGGCACAGTCCGCAGTTTGTTGTCCGTACCAACAATCTTTATCACATTCTTTGTATCAAGCACTACGATTCCTGATAGTCCGACTAAAGTCGGACACTTGGACCGAGCCACCGAGATCTTCGCACCATGTAAGTCCAATTTCACCAGCAATTTGCTAAACGCATCATAACCAGGTTCGTAGACTTCGGGAATCTTATCGCCATTCCTCAGATTCAAATGTTCCTTGATGTATCCCTTCCATAGCTTGTGGAGAGGAAGTACGTCTGCATATTTCAACTTTTTGGTTGGCAGAGTATGTAAGCCAAGTTGGGCAAATTCACGCCTGTTGAGCGTGGTGCTTCTGTTAGATTTTCGTTTGCGATTGAGTTGCTTCTTGGATTTGGTGCCTTGCAGCATCGTAATGTGGTCGGGAATGATGTTGACATTTGAGCGGTGCTCCGGAACCACCAGGTCGGTTAGAAATTCCTTGATTGGGTCTATTTGGAGATCAGAGGACATCTTGGGGGTTTTATAAACAAAGAATACTCCAGTTTAAATGAGAACTTTGAAGGAACCCACGAATTTGTTTACGTCTCAGGCGACGCACGTGTGACAATCAACGAAGAGATGTCATATTTTCACAGACTCCTACCCACTATTTCTGCGGGTTCATGTTCAGGATGAAATATAAGGATGATAGGTACGGGTTACCTACGATATCTCGAAAAAAAAAATCTCGAAAGCTAAAATCTCGAATGCAAAAATCTCGAAAAAAAAAATCTCGAATTAAAAAAATCTGGAAAGCAAAAATCTAGAAACCAAAATCTCGAATAACAAAAATCTCGAAAAAAAAAAATCTCGAATTAATATTAATTCGAGATTGCTGCAATTATTAAGGCTAGTACGCTGCTCAAGTGAAATCCAGTTTTTCATACAAATTTTTCACCGCGAAATGTCAAAATGAACTTTCCACAGGGAAATTTCACTTGGCAGTACGCAGCTCAAGTGAAAAAATGCGCTTCAAAAACTCAGCTGTAGGTGGCGATACTAAAATCTCTCCACAGCTATTTCAGTTGGTTTTTATTGTCCGTCGCATTAAATTTTTGACATTTCGGCGTGATAAATGATTCGTAGGACGACGGTTGAGAAATTAATTTCAATTTCACATGTTTCTTTAAGAGAGTACTACATTTTTCGAACTTCTTTTATCATTTTTGCATTGAATATAGTACCATAAAGCTAGGCGTACAAAAAGTTGGTGGCATGGATGCCCTTTTTGATGAGCAGGGTGCCTCAGTAAATTGTTATACACTGTTTTGCTCAAGATAACCATACAGATTCTTAATCGGCGGTCAGATCAATTACATAAAATGGTTTATGGATACTAAAATGGCAATTAAGTGTTTTCATACAAAAAATGATTTGTTCGCAGCTCACAGTTCCCTTTTGTAAAGGCGACACATAAAATTGAAAACGATACTCTTTTTA
Source organism: Cheilosia urbana (assembly GCA_946477585.1). Classification (NCBI taxonomy): domain Eukaryota; kingdom Metazoa; phylum Arthropoda; class Insecta; order Diptera; family Syrphidae; genus Cheilosia; species Cheilosia urbana. The sequence goes on along the minus strand of OX297854.1, from coordinate 88,946,898 downwards.
TGCATTTTTATTACTATTAATGAATGAATGAATTACTTTAATTAATAATAAATCCTTAAATATTATCGTGGAGGCTCTCAGAGCACTTTTTATGTGCGTTTGGTACAACAAAAAAAGAAAAACAATCTTTTCCAGATTTCAGAGCGCTTTTGCGAATCAGATTAACCAATACAAGTGCGTTTGAGTTTGTTTTTTTCTCTACAGCAAAGAAAGTAATTGATTCGGGTGAATCTATTTGTTTCATTTATTTATGTATAAATATATAGAAATCAATCGGGGCGCTAATTTAGAATGTTTGAATATAAAATTTAACCAGTGAATGGAAAACGCTTTGAAAAGTGTTGAAGGCTACACATATTCCAATCGCACGAATGTCAACACAGAAAAGGGCAAGTGATGTTCTTATGTTCGATTAGCCACACGAAATCTGAAATCTGAAAGCAAATCTGGAGAAGCATAATCGAATACCACACATAAGAAACTTTTGAAAATAAGAATACAGCAGTATTCGAATGTTCGAATACAATGAGGTTCAGTAATCACATCAATATTATTCACGGATCTTTAAAAAGGTGTATACCTACTCTCTATGCACTCTTGATTGTTAAAATGTGATACACTGGTGTAGACCAAATTACAAATCAGATATTATTGCCAAAATTAAATACTATTACTAGGTAGTATGAAGTAAAATAATACAAAGTTCGCAATTTCTTTCCTCCATCTGTATTCATTTTAAGTAAAATAAGAGTGCAAAAAGTATGTTTATTTTATACTATAGCTATCCAAAATCTTATGGAATTCCCAGCAGAAAAAAAAACTTTTCAGCTCAGTCACCCTGCATTAATTTCTCCACGAAAATCTCCAAAAATCTCACTTTCGATTTCACAGCATTTTTTGGAGAGCAGTGAAAATTTCACTTCACTTGAGCAGCGTACTAGCCTTTAGGTGTCTTGTTTTTTTTATTTTTCCCAGGTAATCTATATAGATCATTGGCTTACATGCAACACAACAATTGTAAAGGAACCCATAGTTGTTGTAATGCATGAAAATCAATAATCTCTATACGTATATCATCTGAGGAAAATAAAAAACGCCTATTCTCCCAACAACAATCAACCACGTGCAGTACCTACATTGTCCATGATGGGCGCTAGTTATCAGCTGTTATTTTTATTTTATTTAGTGATTTTTTTTATGAGTTTTTTTGTATTGTTTTGATATTTTTTACTTTGTATAGTTAGTTGTATTTATGTATATATGTATTCGATTTTGAAATTACTAATTTGTTATAATGAATTATCTGTTAGTTTTGTTTTGTTAAATTTTGATATTTTGTGATTGTTTTTCAAAGATGAATAAATTATTTAATAAACAGAACATACAATTTTATGTTTTATACGAATTTTAGCTCTTAAACTAGAAGCAAACTTTTTATTTTCGAGATTTTTTCGAGATATAGTCTTTCGAGATTTTTGTACATTCGAGATTTTTGCATTCGAGATTTAAAAAAAAAAAATTCGAGATTTTTAGCATTCGAGATTTTGTCATTCGAGATTACGTCATGATCCCGGATGATACAGGGTGAAAGGGTTATTAGTTTCAGAGAAATTTGAATTTAATTCGAATGGGTTTTCGATTTTTCATTTTCATATACCTCGGTGGGGTATTCCTGTTGCCATATTTGAGTAGGTATTTTATTATTTCTAAAGATTGCTGCTGGCGTTTTGTGTTGGCACAAAGTAAATCGGTATTTTTTTGTCATAAAAGAAAAGTAAGTGGAAATTAGTAACTTCTAAGACTGAATGACTAGCTTTTATTGCTCATCGTGTGGTGCGGTATGTATTGCCGTCGCGAATCTAAAAGGGTGGCAGTTCGAAGATTCTCCAGGTTTGTCCATTTGAATTTTTAGTCTGTTTGCTCGATCTGGCCAAGCAAATGTCGTTGATGTTTGGATTTTGTCCTCATCGTATTACAAATGATCGATTTGGTGATTTTATCGTCTTCTGCTTTCGTTCTGGCATCGTTACCGGTGTCAGGAATACACTCTACCTCCTAGGTCAGCATGCCACAATGTTATACCTTTCATCCATAACAAACCATGCCCTTTACCAATTGCGTTAAGGGCTATTCACATGAGAGCGAATTTCGAACTGCGAACACGCGAATATTCGTAGTTTCTGACACTTCATTCACATGAAAACTTTTTTGATCGCAGATACCCGCGTATCAGTTTCATTTTTAAAGGTTAAGTTCGAACGAATTTTTCATTCGTGCGTTTGTGGATCGCGACTGTTTTGAGTGGATTGTGAATAAAGTGTGACAGTTCGCGACAAGAATTTTCAATTCGCGGGAAAATTGCTTTAATTGTTAATTTAGCTGTTTAAATGTTTTCTTAGACTAGATGCTATATTAATTAAATATAATGGTTTTGTGATAGAACAAATAGTAATTTTCAATTCATAAATTCAGTTAAATTGATTTGTTCGCAATTCGCCTATTCGCAATTCGCTCTCATGTGAATAGTCTTTTAGAGCTTTACCTGCTCTTTGGGTACTGAATACTGATGAGTAAGCAATTTAACAACTGATGGATTTCTCTCACCCATGGTTACCCTACAGTTTAAAAATATCCCTATATTCCCCGAGTTTCACACTCCCAACACCAGAGTGCTTCATTGTCAAACATCTGTCAATTGACTTTTACTGTCAAGAAATAAATTCACAATTATAGCAAAAAGTCTGCGACTTGCGTAGGATTTTCCACGAAGAACTACCGAATAAACCCTAAAAATGAAGGCCATCTACAATAGTATCTTCAAGAGGAGCTCCACCTTCGCCGTGGCCATCCTTGCCTCGACATTCTTCTTCGAGCGCACCTTTGACATCGTCTCTGAATCCATCTTCACATCAGTAAACCGTGGTGTAAGTTAGAAACATTCACCCATTTCTTATTATGTAATGAAAAATCTATCTTCCCCGTACAGAAACTCTGGGACGACATCAAAGGAAAATACGAGAGTTAAACAGAGTTGTAATGTAAATTTTATTAACTTAAAATAAAAACGCAAAAATACCACATTTTTTCTGTCTGTTCTTATTCGGTGGTTTCCCAGTACTTTTCTTGTCTGTAGGCGTCCCATGGATGGGGGGTTTTGAATCGCTCAGGTTCCTGCAGCGTTACTCCATTCTCTTCCACGATTTTAAGGAATTTGTCCATCTTTCCATTGGGCACGGCTTCAATGTTGCACGAAACTTCGGTGATGCCCGCTCGAATGCATCGTTGCGCTAGTACTCGTGCGAGATTGGTAAACGCCGTTGTGTCCTTGGTCTTGTAGAGTTGCTTCTTGATGGCCCACTCGGATGTGCTGGCCGAGAGAACTGGCCCGTTTTCGAAGTGTCTCACTTCGGCAGTGACATACTTGCCAGACACGTTAAGATTAAGTTTGTGCCAGAAACTCCTGCCGGGCTTTTCGAGATGATATCCGCTTGGTTTGTAAGCAATCCGCAGCTTCTCCAGGTTTCGTGGGTTGCGATTTATCATATAGCGTTCGCCCTCAGTGGGAGCCAGGATTTGCCGAACTTTGTGCACAACTCTGGCGCAGTTATTTGGACGAAACGATCGAGACATCTTGCAGAACTTGTTCACAAATCGATTGAAAGACGTGAAATGTTTTGATTTTGGGGTTATGTTCGGGTTTTCTTTTGACAGTTGTGGGAAGTGTTGCCACTCGTGAAGAAAAAAGATTGTAGTGTTTGAGATAATTTGTATTAAAATGTATTATTTCAGTATAACTACGTAACTCTAACAAAAGTTTAATAGACCCGATGCCGAAGCGCCCTAAACCGTGAGTTCAGCGTCAACATCTGACCAAATGGGGTCACTTTCCGATTCTCCATCGGGATTTACAGCCGCTGTCGATGAGAACTCAACCGCCTCGATTGACGGTTCGTCGTAGTCGATTGGCCATTCCTCGTCCTGTGATGTGGTAGCTAGAGAGCACTCATCTTGCTTTGTGGTGGATTCTGATGACTGACCTAGGGCGTTAACGCCTTCCAGAGCCCGGTGATTTGTCGGCTCCATGCTGTAAAGAACACAAGTCTGACAATCAACTGCGACGCATCTTGGCATGCTGTAACTCACCTCAAAGCGATGGTGTAGTACTCCAGGGCACCATCCAAATCCTTTTCGCTGCTCAAAATGTCGCCCAACATCGTGAACAGCTTGCAACTGGGATAGCTGGCCGACTGCTTTTTCAGTAGTTTGATGGCTTCTTGTGTGTTTCCTTCTGACTGGAGAATCTCTGCCATTGCCGACACAGCTGGGAAGTAGTACTGGTCGATTTCAAGGGCACGGCTTACAAACGTCTTGGCCTGGCGCTTGGTCACAGCATTTGAAGAGTACAGCAACGTGCTGGCAAGAAGCTGCGCAAAGTGAGAAGGTTAGCGTGGAATTGGCAACTATGGTGGATACTTACAACAAAACTCCTCGGAGAATTGCGGAAATAACGAGCCGCTAGAGCACAGATCGTCTGTGCGTCCTTCAACCGTTTCAAGCCGATGTAACAGCCAGCCAGGCCTTTGTATATCTCAAACCGATAGTTGGCCAAGCTCTGAACTGTCCGGTAGTAGTGTATTGATTCCTTGTACCGCTTTAGCTGGAGAAAGATCTTTCCGCGCAGCAGGTATGCCTCCACATTGGTGGGATCAACAGAGATCGCCTTGTGCGTAAAATAGGACGCCTTCTCATATTTCCCATTGGCCGATAAACTTTGCGCCATCACAAACCAGTTCTCCGAACTGAATTCATTCATGTTGGGGTGTTGGCAGGCCAACTTTTCCAAATCCGGCAGGTTGTTGTTCCTCTCATAGACCACGGCAAGCGGCATTATGTGATCGGCACTGTACGGACTGATCATGTTCGCTGTCTCCAGGTAATGCTGGGCCTGAGCATGATGCCCATTGTAGTAGAGCGCCTTCCCGATTAGAGTGAGAATGTGATCGTTCTGGTGTAGTTTTGTGTTGTCATTGATGGATTGGAAGGTTTTCGACGCCTCCAAGTGCTTGTGCACGTACATTTGAGCGTGGCCCTTGATCCAGCTGCTTAGCCATTCGACGTGTTTTGGCGTTGAACTCACTGGAAAGAAAACAAGATAGTTACGGAGGAAAAGGACCAATATATGGGTTAGATAGAGATTGCTGACGCGGATGGTGCCGAGGATCACATACGAGAATATACAGCGACCGCAGAAAAATTTCGTACTGCCAGACACCTATAGCCAATACAAACCGCCTTCCAATGGTTCTTCACCTGTACTTGTGGATATCATTAACTACAACTTACCATTCACTACCAACGAATTGACTTCAATCCCATCCACCCCGATTTCGAGCAGCGAACTAATCGCCTCTAGCGCCATGGGGCAGTCGCGCAGCACATCCTTATACGAAGTAATCGCCTCCGACATATTCCTCGACTGACGGTGTTGCAGTTTGGCCAGCAGCATATTTACCTTCGGCGATCTGGACTTTGTCGGAATTGACTGCAGCGTCGATATCGCCAAATTCGACTCGTTTAGCTCGCGATAGCACACCGATAATCGGTACTTGATCTCAATGTCCGTAAACTGGTCATAAGTGTTCTCAATGGCAGCCAAATTGGGATTCTTATGCCGCAGCAAGGTCTTCCGCATCATCCAGCCCGAATGTAGGTGCGTTGCCGCCAAACGAAACTTTCTCTCATGATAGTGCGCATCAGCACGGAACAGCAGCACCTGGTACTCCTGCTCCGGTGTGGCTATCAATCGATCATTCTGATAGAGGGTGGTCAGCAAACTTGCCTGCAAAATACACTCCTTTGTAAATATTTCTACCCCAAAAGCAAACAGCATGCACAAACATTACCACTGGAATCACGCAGCTATAGAGCTCATTGTCGTACAGCTTCTTCAGATTCGAAAATAACACATTCTCCATAATGGATCGACTTCAATTTTCCATATTTTCCGTAAAAACAAACACAAAACTCTTTCCTTCTCCTTCCAAACGAAAAATATTTCCGGCGAAAAACTTGACATCACCGGCTGACTTCTACCGCCACCAGGAGGAACCACCATCGCTACAGAGAACTTTCGCAACGAAATCGCTTGTCACCAGGAAAAAAAAATCTGACATTTAAGAAAAATGAGTTTAGATAAATATTTGGGCGTTTAGGTTCATTGTTTCAATTCAATTATTTTGACCTTTTTAATCAGTAAAACTAATATTCGAATGTAATTTTTCACTTGCAAATTCGTGTGCACCCCATAGATAATTAAATGTGCGCGCCAGCCTAACCACATAAATACATATTTACATTGAAAAAAAAAGAAAAAAAAAATATTCAACAGCGCCGTGCAGCCGCCCCAAAAAAAAAGAACCCGCCGATGTACATATTTTTATTGACTTGAAGCGAAAAAACACACAAAAGGAGGAACGCAAAAAAACGAAAGATTTATTTGCAAAGATAATACACAAGCATATAAAGGGAGGACAAAAAAAAAAAAAAAAAACAAATAACAGTTTAAACAAAATTCCATTCATTACTCACGCACGCCGCGCAAGTATTAATTTAGTAATAGGAGAAAATTTATACATATACATTTACATTTCACACACAAGAGCAGCATGATTAATTCAGCGCTACATCGATCCCCGCAGCCTTCACCCGATCCAGACATTGATGATGGCAGTTCGAAGCGACAGGCGACGAGGGTGTTCAAGAAAAGTTCATCGAATGGCAAAATCACTGTGTATCTGGGCAAACGGGACTTTGTCGACCATGTCACACATGTGGACCCCATCGACGGGGTAGTGCTGATTGAACCGGACTATGTGAAGGACCGCAAGGTGTTCGGCCAGGTGTTGGCTGCGTTCAGGTACGGGCGAGAGGACTTGGACGTGCTGGGGCTGACCTTTCGCAAAGACCTCTACCTGGCGAGCGAACAGATATTTCCGATTATCGAGTCGGAGCGGCCGCTGACACGGCTGCAGGAACGCTTGATTAAGAAGCTGGGACCCAATGCATATCCGTTTTACTTCGAAGTTCCGCCGTATTGTCCGGCGTCGGTGTCTCTACAGCCGGCACCGGGCGACACAGGAAAGCCCTGTGGAGTGGACTACGAACTGAAGGCGTTCGTGGGGGAGAATGTCGACGACAAACCACACAAGAGGAACTCGGTTCGGCTGGCCATTCGCAAGATCATGTACGCACCGTCAAAGTTGGGCGAACAGCCATCCATCGAGGTGAGCAAGGAGTTCATGCTGAAACCAAACAAAATCCACCTAGAGGCGAGCTTGGACAAGGAGCTGTACCATCACGGCGAGTCGATTTCGGTGAACGTTCACATCGCCAACAATTCCAATCGCAATGTAAAGAAGATCAAGGTGCTTGTGCGGCAGTTTGCCGACATCTGTCTCTTTTCGACGGCTCAGTACAAGTGTGTGGTTGCAGAGACCGAGTCGGAGGACGGCATGCAGGTGCAGCCGGGATTCACACTCTCCAAGGTCTTTGAGCTGACACCGCTGCTGGCCAACAACAAGGACAAGTGGGGGCTCGCACTGGACGGGCAGCTCAAGCACGAGGACACCAACCTCGCATCAAGTACACTCATCGCAGACCCAACACAGCGCGAAAGCCTCGGCATCATTGTTCACTACAAGGTGAAGGTGAAACTCTTTATCAGCGGTCCCATTCTGGGTGGCGACTTGGTAGCCGAACTGCCATTCATTCTTATGCACCCCAAGCCAGAGGACGATCTAGATCCGATTATCTCCGAGCGATCGCCCAGGCGCAGTCTGCAACCTGCCGGCGCCGGTGGGGCCTCAGATAACGCCGCCGAAGTCCCAACCACAAATCTAATTCAGCTCGACGGAGACGATAACGGCCAGGATGACGACATCATATTCGAGGACTTTGCCCGGCTGAGGTTAAAAGGCGCCGAAACGGAAGCTTAGTTCAGCCCCCACCAGCGCAAGCAGTAGAAAAGGAAAGGACAACAAATAGAAATATATGTGTTAACATCTCTTTGGATTCGGCAGAATCATGCATTTGTAGCGGTATATATATATGTATTTTATTTATAATTTGTACAACAGTCTCCCTTCGATTATTTTTTATATAAACCTACTTATTACTTATTCTTATTATTGTCGGCTTAATGTAATAGTTTTGTAGTAGTTTACTGTGTTTTTGACAAAAACAAAGAAAAAGAAGCATTTTTCAACTGTCTCTCTCCATGATGCTGGACGAAACGACGACCACACGACGACGACGATGCAATGACGACGAAGAACAAATTTTATATCGCATTCAAAGAAACATACCAACTAACAAAATACGAAAGCAAGGAAAAAATAAAATAAAATAAAACCCCCGAGAGTTTCCTTCTCCTTTCTGTGCACCATTTGTTATCCCAAAAATAAAATTTGTATATTTTATATTTTTTAGTATCCAAAATAAACACAACACACTATGTACCAAAAATGCTGTTGGTTTTGGCGATGCAGAGCATGTGGGTCATCTGTTACTCGGTTCCTCTGGCAGGTGATGTAAGTTTTGTTTATGTGAATTCTAAACTCGGACAGGCCAGTGTTGTTATGGGGTTTTGTCTGTTTAATTAAACAAATTTGTATTGGTTTAGACTTTTAGAGTTTTGTTTTTGTTCGGCAGTGTGGTCACACAGGAAGCCAGAGGGGAAACAGACCATTTTCTGAATCATTGTTTAGTTTAGTTTGACTGGTTGGTTGTGTTATCGCGTTATGCGCAAATGAACGCGAGCGGTCTATAAATGGGTGCTGTGTAGTCGGACTACGATACTGATAAGTATCGGTGTGGTTTTTGGTGGACTGGATCATGTCTATGAATCACCAGCGTTAGTGGTTTAGCCTCGTATCGCTTTCCCTTCCTGGACTCGTGTGGGAGCAGTTCACTGACCCTAGCCGTTTTTGGTAGATAAGCTGTTCAACTCGACAGAAACTACTGCCTCAACAATTTACTGTGGCGTGTGCTTTGAGGCGGAGCTGGACGCTGCCATAAGCGATTAGTCGCTTTCAAGTTTAATGATCTTTGTATCGGTCAATTTACCTATTAAAAACACCGGCGCCGATGTCTTTGCAAAGAAGGGTCGGCGGCAGCTGTACTGAGTCCAGCGAACCGGTGCATCGATGTGTCTACCGGAGATGATGCGCAGTATCAGCAAAGATTATTCGCTCTCAATGTGCAAACTGCAGTTGCGCACTCCAAGTTAGTTGTATCCGTTGCACTGGTGAGCGCCACCCAAGGTGAGGACTTCCTCTACTGCGTTACAGTTTCTTTGAAGCATTTCCATCCATTTGCTTTCGACATTATCCCAGCCATCTTATATCGTCTTGTATCGGGCAAAAAGAAGCGTCCGGGAGAGTCGGGAATCGAAAAATCACTTTTGAAGTGCCGTTCCATTGGCACAAAAAATTCTCTTCTGGTGATTCTGAGAAGAGAATTTCGCTTCTCGATTTGAAGTCAGAATCCACTCAAAAAGCACTCACACAAGTGTAGTTTATGTATTTTATACAAGTCAGCTTACAGCTGGCGTATATTATTTTTTGGTATTTCACAAATACTTTTGTGGATTCAATCAGTTGTTGATCCACGAGTGAAACCAATGGAAAACGACATTAGACGAATGATGTGCAATCTTTTGACCACTTTTGACAAGGTCGATGTCATTGTTAAGCTTGTATAGTTAGTCGTTGAATCTTATTCTCCAAAGCTCTTCAGGGCAATGTAAATGCGACAAAAAATCCACCGACAATACCTACATCCGCTTTAGATTGAGTCCAAGCAGGACATAATCTTTAATTGTTCGAGATAGGACCAAGTAGCTCAAGTAGCTCCTTAGCCTACAAGCATCTTGCAGGTAGAGCAGCAACCGATAAAGTGTGAAATGTCCAAGCCATGAAAAAGTCCTTCAGAATTTTGACCAAAAAAATGTCTCTGAGAACTTGAGCTCATGGTTAGTTTGCTAGACTACCAAGCGAGGGGTACCAGGTTCGATTGTTTTACAATTTTCATAGCCGTTGGTAGGTAGTTTCTTTCATCCTATCGGGCAATTTTTTAAAAATTGCCTGTAGTACAAACTCCGGACACTTCTGTCGTGCTAAGAATTGACCTGGAAGTGCACTTTTTTGTTCAATGAAACATAGAAAGAGCACTTCTAGATCTGCGCTTTCGATTTCGATAGAAAGGCAATCCTTTTTCAATCGAAAACGCCATCAATATTTGCACCAATGAAAGTACTTTCTCGCACGCTCTCCGGGTGCAACGGACAGAAGAGCAGAAAATAAACCTAATTTTAGCATCGCATCCGGCGCGTAGAATCAGTATCTCAGTATGGTTAGTGTGGCCGACTAATGAGCAAGGGTTCCCTGTTTTGATACCCCTACACCATGAACGTCTAAGCGCAAAATTATCCTACACGTGCTTCTCATTTCAGCCAATTGTACGAGGTCTTTACATTCGTCTCAGAAATTAAAATCCACGCAAAACGGATAGTTCCCGTACGCATAAGAGCCATACAAAATTATCTTTGCACTTTGTCTCCATAAAGACGGCAATGCAATGCAACGTCGAACGTTTTCCATGTTCAATGTCGTCCAAATTACGCGTTTCAATCAGATCGTTCGTGTTTATGTTATGTGTAATCAGCTTTTTACTCATATCGTTTTCCATTGGGACCACCAGAAATCTTTTTCAGATCTCAGATTTACCGCTGCTCATGGGACGTGCAACGAAATTGATCTACTTTTGTAAATGGATTATGTCGTTTTCCATTCGGACCAAAAATCATTTTTTTTTTTTGATCTAAATCACTTTTAACGTTCCATTGAGCAGAAAAACCAATCTTTTTTTTTCGATTCGGATCACTTTTTGCAGATATCGATATTTTCTCAGATCTACACACACCAATATAATTTGCACAGCTGTTTTACGTCAGTTTAAGAAATAATTGACAACAATATCAGCTGTTCAAAGTGCATTCGTTTATGGCAAAATCACAAATGGATAAAGATATAATATATCGTTGGTGATTTGTAGTCTTTAGATGACGAGAGAGACAATAATGATAATAATTCCCCCGAAATCATATCCATAGCTATTTATGTATTATGCTATTTTGGTTTTCACGAAACTTTGCGCGTTTTGGCTCGAGAGCCAACTTCTTTATAAAAGTGAAATCATCCTTTGAGTTCCTTCAACTGCAACAAATCCACTCAATTATTTAAAAACAACGAATAACAATAGTGATCGCCTCTCTCTTTTTGTGGTATTCGTTTGGGCTTCTTCAGATTCGCTCTCAGATTTCAGATTTCGTGTGGCTAATCGAACATAAAAACGTCACTTGCTCTTTTTTGTGATAATATTCGTGCGATTCGAATATGTGTAGCCTTCAACACTTTTCAAAGCGTTTTCCATTCACTGGCTAGATTTTAAATTAAAACATTTGAAATTTGCGTCCCAATTGATTTTTAAATATTCATACATAAATAATTTACGAAAATAGATTCACCCGATGCTGGGGCCCAATTCCGCAAGAGTGAGTTTTTCGCTAGTGCACACGCTTAACAGAACTCACACTCACTGCCCATGTACACCAATCGCAGTTCACGCGATTCCGCAACGTGCTGTGAGTTTGAATGTGCTGAGTGAATCATTTTTTGTCAGCCGACAGAGCTGAATTCAGTTTGACAGAATTTCTTGAACAAAAAAATAGGGAAAATGAACGAGATTGAAAGGACACAATACGAAAAAATCGGTATGTATATTAAATTGTTTCTAAAAAAAATTTGTTTGTGTCTTATCGTTTATATTTGTACAGGAAATGTAATGAAATGAAATGAGCCCCATCTGTTTCAAATCTAAAATAAAATAAAATAAAATGTATTTGCATAAGTATAGGAAAACATAATATTAGATAAATAAACAAACGTGTTATGAGCGAAATCTATGTTTTGCTCCATAAAGATCAATAATAATACTCTGTTTGTTCACCACTCGCTTTTTTCATTGGCTTCGGTTCGCAATTTTTGCTTCAATTCTTCAACTCCCAGTCGAAAACAGAGTGAATACATTTTTTAAATTGTGTGCACGAAAACTGTCAAAAAAACCTACTTACACTCTTGCGGAATCGGAACAAGCCAGTGTATACATTTTTCCGTGTACACAAAAAAACTCACTCTTGCGGAATTTGGCCCCTGAACAAATTCACGAAAACCTAAACGCACTCCACCAGTTGTCAAACTCAAACGCACTTGTGTTGGTAAATCTGAGAAAATATCTAGATTCGCAAAAGTGCTCTAAAATCTGAAAAAGATTGCTGTTTTTTATACCAAACCAACATAAAAACTGCTCTGAGAGCAAAAAAAAAAAGTGCTCTGAGAGCGCCCAATCGAATACCACATCAACATCCCTAGGATCGGAAATTCTCAATCCAAATGGCGCCACCATCTATAAGAAGATTTCCATTTGTTTTCATTCGCCGGCATTTGGCGGACTGTAGAAGTAACGGGGGCTGTACATTTTCAATTTTCCAACCGACAACAAACAACAAATAAAGAAAATGCTTGACAATTGAGAACAACATAGTTTACGGTAAGTTTATCATAATTGCATTTACAAATTTATAAAACACAAGTACTGCGTACGACTGTTTGTTGAAAACAATTTAAATCAATGAGCTCTAGTGCTCGGCATTTTTGCAAATTGCACCTGTCAGTTTGCCTGTCAGAGTGATCGCTTCTCAGGAACTGTTCGGTAATCCAAAACTCGATTTCCATCGGTGGAAATGTGAGATTATTTCATCATTTCATTGCCAATTGTAAATTAAGTACACGCTAAAAATGAGTTTCACAAGGGCTCTGTTTGCCAAAGGACTCACGGTCATCGCACAAACAAGTGGCCGACGATGTTTTTTATCGGTTACTGCCAATGCAGCTGGGCTTCGGAATTTCGCAAATTTGCAGCCGGTTTCGCCGCTCCTATCGCAGTGTCGTGCTCTGCATCAGAATCAAATTGTGCCGGGACTTCAAATAAAAAAGCGTGTTGTCCGCAAGAAGCGAAACGAAGACGAGGACCTTGCTGCGCAAGGATACTTTAACGTTTCGGCGTTCTCAACAGCAGAGGAGTACGATCTGGAGGGACTGTTGACAGGTCTAGAGGAACAGAACCTGTATGCTGCCAAGAAATTCTTCTCCACAGACAATTTGGGTGTCGAACAAGATGTTCTCTATGTGACTGCAAAATATATGGTCAACGGCGAAGCAAGGGATATTTTCTTCTTCCGCGAAGGATCCGTTGTCATGTGGAATTTCAACGAAATCGAATCGAACAATGTGCTATCCTTTCTAAGGAACTACGAGAAGGATAGCTACCTTAAGGCACTGGTGAAGGGTGAAAGCGAAATCATGCCGTACACCTACGTTACTGAGGATGTTGAAAATCCAAAGGTGGACGACAGCCAGGCTGTGTTCAAGAATGGGAAATTCTTTCTCAGCCGCGGCGAACAGAATTTCTTTCAAAAGTACACATTCTCCAATGCGATGGCTGCGTCAATCAAACTGGGCATCTGGGAGGCCACACTCGAGCGGTATATAGACGGGATGGAATATCTCACCGAAGACTTGAAGAAAGGCAGGCGGATAAAGATTTCCCGGGCGGAGGCGTTGCGTAAGACGGGAGAACTTTTTGCCCTTCGCCACATGATCAATCTGAGCTCTGATCTGCTGGACACACCCGACTTCTACTGGGATCGAGAGGAGCTGGAGACACTGTACATACAGGTTTGTTCCTATTTTAGCATCAACCGCCGGACGAAGGTAATGAACGAGAAGATCAATCATTGCGTGGAGCTGGCTGAGCTAATATCGCACAATTTGAACGACGCGCATCATGTTCGACTGGAGTGGATGATCATAATTTTGATTACCGTCGAAGTTGTCTTCGAAATCATTCACAACATCGAGAGGTACTACTTCAGCAGTGATGAGGAAAGCACAACGACTGTTGCGGCTCATCACTAGGCATTTACTTTTTAATGTAGATTAAGTCTTTTGTTACGCGCGTAGTTGTAAGAAAATTGAAAGCAATAAACGTTGAACTCTCATTGGGAACACTGCTTGGGTTTTTCATTGGGACAAATGCTATGATTACATGGGGGGTTTTACACTTTTGTTGCAGACCCATCGCGAGTATTTGGTAGAAAGATGAGTCATTGCCCGCTTCTTGCATGCAAGAGAACTTTGTGTTACAGTGGACTGCATTTTGTTCCGTGACGTCATTACAGCAGTTTGGATTATGTAGATGCTCTTTGTGCACTAGCAAGCACAAGAGGCATTTGTGATGCTTACTTGTTTTTAACCAAATAAGGAAGCTGGTTACTTTCCGAAGTGTGTAAATGAAAATGCCTAGGAGCATTTTTGATACGTCCCTATCATCAACAACTTAGTTTTTCCCTTTATTCGAGGTATGTGCACGTCGGCCACTGACATCTATTTGTTGATAACGCTTGCACGCTTTCGGGGCAGAGAATAGGTATGAGGTCTTGTATTTCCAAGATCTGGCTGCACAACTTTGTGATCACCCAGACAAGTTATATATTTCTGTGATGTGAGAAGTAATAGTCAACTGATCATACACCTTCTAGTTCGCTATTTTAAATAAATAAATAAATATCTGCTTTCGAGAGAAATGCGCAAAGTTTCGTGAAAACCAAAATAGCAAAATACACAAATAGCTATGAATATGATTTCGGAGGAATTATTATCTTCATTATCTCCCTCGTCATCTGAAGACTACAAATTACAAATAATACTTCCTTTGTATCTACAACAGGCGAAACATTTTTCAGGTCGAGATCCATTTTGATTTTGCCAAAAACGAATGCCATTTGAACAGCTGATATTGTTGTCAATTAACGCACTAATCCATTTACAAAAGCAGATAAATTTCGTTGCGCGTTCCATGAGCACCGTAAAATCTGAGATCTGAAAAAGATTTCAGGTGGTCCCAATGGAAAACCACATAAGATCTGAAAAAGATTTATGGTGGTCCCAATGGAAAACCACATTAAACTGACGTTAAACAGCTGTGCAAATTATATTGGTGTGTGTAGATATCGAGATCTGCAAAAAGTGATCCGAATCGAAAAAAAGATTGTTTTTTCGTCCCAATGGAACATGAAAAGTGATTTAGATCAAAAAAAAAAGATTGATTTTTGGGCCCAATGGAAAACCACATTAATGTATCGGACATTTATTTCGCGAGCCCATCTATGTGAATTTAAGGATTTAGCGTGCGAACAGGATACTGCTTTGCTAAACTGCCTCGCTAAATTTTATCTATGTAGCATTTTTGTATGGGGGATAAAGTTTAGCGCGAGCAGGATACTAGGCTTTATGCCCAAAACACATGTGCAGAATTTCTGGACGCAGTGAAGCATGCAGTACTGCAAGCAAAACACATGTGCAGGAAAATGTTTGACATGCTTGCATCAGCTACTGTCATTCGCCGACTAAGCAGCTGATTTGTTTTTGTTTGTAATTAAATTCCTTGAAAATGAAAATTGAGAAATTCAATAAAATTCGCTTAATTGTATTGCTTTTATCGGCTTAATGCCCAAAACACATGTGCAGAATTTCTGGACGCAGTGAAGCATGCAGTACTGCAAGCAAAACACATGTGCAGAAAATTGTTTGACATGCTTGCATCAGCTACTGTCATTCGCCAACTAAGCAGCTGATTTGTTTTTGTTTGTAATTAAATTCGTTGAAAATGAAAATTGAGAAATTCAATAAAATTCGCTTAATTGTATTGCTTTTATCGGCTTACCAGTCGTACAAAAAGTTGTTATACCTTAGCCGATTAGCTGAAATAATGTTTTCGTTGAAAATTCTATTTTCCATTTTTGTGTGAGCCGCAAAATATTTGAATAAACGGCAAACGCAATGATGCCAAATCCGTTCAAATTTAGTTTTTAATTTTTCTGCGTTTTGGTGGCATTGTCGTTTGCAGTAGATTTAGAAATAGCGACAACTTGCAGTTCTGCAACGCATGCTGAATTTACATGTGTTCACTCCCATTTAAACGTGTGGGTTCTATTTCCACTGCATGCAAAATTCTGCACATGTGTTTTGGGCATTACATTATTTTTTCGCGCGAATTTGTTGCTATTATTTGTTTACTTAATTTTTTTCTATGCATAAAAAACAAACAATTGAACCACTATTTTCTTTAGATGAGTATAAATTGAGTACTTATCCTCAACACTGGTAGCGCTTTGCACACGTCCAACCGTATGTGAAATGTGACAACACAAGACAAACCTCAACTGTCAATTGTCACTTAACTTCATTTCCAACACGAAAACGTTGTTCTTGTTTTATAATTCTCTTCTCAAAATCAAAATACAGCGAATTCTGAATAGATTTACGCGAAAATGCGTTTGACGCTAATAAATTTCTTCAAAGCAACCGTTCCCGGACACATATTCCGTGGAAAACGAAGGTTGGTCAAGCCGGTTAGCAGGAAGGCAATGGACACATTGGTTAGGGAATACGACCGGCAGGAAGCGATTATGCTACTCCTGAGACATCCGTATCTTACTTCCGTAAGTGAAAGATGTTCCATTTTCTAAAACTTCAAATAATATAAATAATATCAAAATGATGCTGTTTTGTAGGAGGAATCAAGTGGACATGCCAAGGGGTTTGGAAAGCGCGAAGCTTTGGTGAAGCAGTGGCAGGATGCCCAGGCTCTGAGCAAAATGAAGCCTCATGTAACGCTGGAGGATCGTCTTAACCATCTTAAAATTAAGGAGTGTTGGGATTAGATGTATATTATGTAGCTACTAGATGAGTCTGTTGATAAAATCAAAACTAAACAAAGAGGTAGTTGTGCTCGCAGTTTATTATGTAAGCCGGCAGTATTTTTCTTCATTCCTATATAGCTAGATGTTTTTTTGGTTTGACGTTTGGCCACTCCAGTGGAATTTTATTTCTATCAACGATTTTGATATGACAGTGCGTCCCACTTTCAGCAAGGGGCTGCATTTGTTGCACTAGACACAGATGTGTTCAAATTGACTATACAAACTGTCAGATTTCACTTCTTGGAGATATACTTTCGAATAGTTTACATAAGTAGAACCTGAACTTGCTGAGGTGCTCCCTTTTTTAAAGGTTTATATTGCTACAATCAACTCGAAAAAATATAGAGTGCCTGGTTTAGCTGGTACACTAACTTTCCAGTATGGCACAGAAGCGACACCGCAGTAAAACAAGTACTTACCTCATGTCCTGGGACAGGTAAGAACAAAAAATTTGCTTCTAACATCGTGTGTGTGAAGTTCTCAACTGCCTTACGGAAGAAAGCTGTAATGAAGAAAATGCGGGAGAACAAAAACAAAATTTCGTCCAATGTTTTTGGTGTTCATCATAACAACAATGGCAGCAGCAGCAGCAACAACAACAGCAGCAGCAACATCTACATCAACGATAGTCTCACTGCATACACAAGGTCTCTATTAAAAATGGCAAATGAACTTAAACACAAAAACAAAATTAAGTTTGTTTGGGTTAGAGATTCAACTGTTCTTATTAGAAGAAGAGAAGGTGATAGAGTAATAAGAATTAATTCGTTTGAGGATATTTATAATTTGAATTTAATCTAAATACACTTGTCTTTTTTGTTTTTATCATGAACAGTATGAATTCAACCATAGATCCTCAAAATGATTCAAGTCAAAATTATAGTTTTATGTCTTTAACCAATGATAATGTTAATTATTGTTTTTGTTTAGACCATCAAAATAATAAGCATTGTTCCGGTTTTTCTGTCATTCATCAAAATATTCGCAGTATGCGAACAAATGTTAATACTTTTTTCTCTCACCTCGCATCTTTGGACCATTTACCAGATCTAATTTTTCTTTCTGAAATTTGGATCTTTGAAGAAGAAAAGTCTGAATATGATATAATTCCAAATTATGCATTTGACGCGGCTTGTAATGAAACTTATGCTGCTGGCGGTGTCGGGGTTTATTATAGTAGTAACATAATGGGATGCAAGATAAATAAGTATAAATTGGATAGTGCTGATTTAGTCAGCGTTAATTGCGAAGTATCTGGTGTTCACTACTGTTTTATTTGCATTTACAGGTTGCATAAGTGTACAGTGGGAACCTTTTTGAATGAGTTTTCGAGATTTTTGTATAATCAAAACTGTAAAAATACAATTTTGTTGGGTGATTTTAATATAAACATCCTATGTGATACACCAGATGTCGATAATTTTTTAACTGTGCTTTCCTCTTTTGGCTTTGAATCGGTAATGAACCAGCCTACTCGATTAAACTCTTGTTTAGACCATATTTTTGTAAGGTTTCATAGAAATGCTTGTATTGATTATAAGACAATTTCCTATGACTTAAAAATAACTGACCATAGCCTAACTGGTATTCAACTCAGTTGCAATGTTCCTCGAGCAAATAGTTTAGACAACATTGAAACTAAAAAAATAGATTTTATCACTTTAAAATCAAAGTTAAATTTTGAGTTTTGGGATGAAGTCTACTCTGCCGTCGACCCATCTGAAGCTTTTAATTTATTTCTTGATAAGCTCCAATTTCATATAGTGAATAGTAGTCAGAGCAAAATTAAACAAAGCAACAAATTTAAATGTCTAAAGCAATGGATGACTCCCTCTTTATTAAGTAAAATAAAAAGAAAAAAAAAACTTTGCTTAAGTATTAAAAAGCATCCGAACAATCACAGACTTAAGAATTACTATGAAAAGTTATGTAGAGAGGTAAAAATCGAAATACCACTATGTAAAAATACATACTTTAGCAATAAACTAGCAAGAAACCTTGGTAACTCAAAAGAAGAATGGCGAGTTGTTAATGAAATACTTAACAAAAATAAATCTTACACCGATATAATTATTAACAATAATAATATCACTGTATCTGAGCCTACAGAAGTTGCTAATTTATTTAATAAGTTTTTTGCTAATGTAAGCTCTGGTAGTGCTGTTTCAAATGAGTGTCATAGTGACAACAGTTTAATGCAAAGCATTATTCAACCGGAAAGCTTTTTCTTTGAAGAATTTACTTCGCTTGAAATTTATAGAATTATTATGTCACTAAAAACATCTAATTCATCATCGTTTGATAATATCTCAAGTTCTATACTAAAAAATATTGCCTTTCATATTTCTGATGTTCTCTGTTTTATTTTTAATTTTTGTGTGCATAAAGGTGTTTTTCCGGAGTCTTTGAAAACAGCTGTAGTGTTACCACTGCACAAAAAAGGTGATACAATGTCATTAAATAATTATCGTCCAATTTCCATCTTATCTGTTTTTTCTAAGGTCATTGAAAACGGAATTAAGTCTAGAATAATATCATTCTTAGATAGGACTCATTTCTTTAGTGATTTTCAGTTTGGCTTTAGAAGCGGTAGATCAACTGAAAGTGCTTTATTAAAACTATCGGGTGAAATATATAACAGTTTGAATGCTTCTCAACTTCCTTCAACTTTATTTATTGACATTACCAAGGCTTTTGATATGGTGAACCATACTCTGTTACGAAATAAATTATTTAATGCAGGATTCAGAGGTTTTATTCATGACTGGTTTATATCCTATTTAACAAATCGTAAACAAGTGGTAAAGGTGAAAAATGTTTTTAGTTCGCAAAGCTATTTAAATATAGGTGTTCCTCAAGGATCAGTCTTGGGCCCGATACTGTTTTTAATTTATGTGAACTCGCTATTTATTCAACCTTTTAAAGGCAAAATCACAGCATTTGCTGATGATACTGCTCTTTCGTACTCTAATAATAACTTTTTGGATATGTTCTCTGATGTTAATTACGATCTCGATGTACTACGACGATGGTTTAATGCTCACAAACTGATCATTAGCAACAAAACAAAGTTTATGGTTTTTAGTATCAAGGGTATGGTATGTGAAGAGTTGCCTTTATATTATCACTCACCAAGCTGTTCTCGATTTTGTTTGGAATATGCATATGATTATAAATGTTTTGACAGTCAAGTCAGCTGTAGTGACGATTGCTTTTTAATTGAACGCGTTGACAGTTTTAAATACTTAGGCATTATATTGGACCATAAGTTTAGTTGGAAGGACCATACATCCTATTTGAAAAGGTATCTAAATGGAGTTGTAAGACAATTATACCACCTTAGCATGTACTGCAAACTACCTATTCTAAATTTAGTTTATAATGGCTTATTTAAATCAAAACTGCAATACGGAATTTCTTGTTGGGGTGGCACTTATTTCAATACAATAGAGCCATTACTGATCAAACAGAAGCATGCAATAAGAATTATGTGTAGAGTTGATCGCAGAACCCCTAGTTTTGAATTGTTCAAACGTCTCGAACTTCTTCCTTTAAGGCACCTGTACTGCTACAAAGTTTTAAAGATATTTTTCGAAAATTCCGGGTATTATGAAGTTAGAATTCACAATAGTCATAACTTGCGTGTCAATACCAGAAACTTCGTAAATATACCAACAATCCACAAAATACATTTTTCTCGTTTTTATTGTGTTACTGCTCCTCGCCTATTTAATAATTTACCAGAAAACCTTAGGTGTGAGAGAGTGAAAACAGTATTCTTAAATAATATAAAAAAATGGCTTTTTACATTTAACCACTATGAAATTGATGCTTTTTTAACACCAATGATGTAAAAAATTCATGTATATAGTTTTGCTCTTTTTATAATTATAATATGTAAATTTATCTTTTATTTCCGAAATTTGCAGTTTTCCCTTTTTTGTGTTCTGTTTTCCCCATCAATAGTAATTTTTTGTACCTACTTCATTAATACAACTGATACGTACTTTCGCCTCTTGTCATTTAGATGACAATAGATTGTACATACTAAGCTATTTCTTCAAAAAACTTAAAGCTAATTTAACTTGAAATACATTGTACTAATTATATAAGTTTCTTGATATGAAATAAAGAAAGATATTATTATTAAAAAAAAAAAAAGGTACCAACTTCTGAAGGAAGCTACAGACACATAGCAAGGGGAAGACAACACACACATTCGACTCTAGTTTAGATGAAGGCTACAACATTCACCCATATAGAGGTATCCGTTCGGAAAAAAATCCGATACGGAAGCCAAATCCGATCGGAACTCAAATTGCGTTCGAAGTATCCGTTTCGGAAAAAAATAAATGAAGCTTGTAAACGCGCTCATTTCACATTAAAATATTCCACAGCAATTAGTTGTCGGAGAGCTTCGATGATGTCATTAAATAGAAATTTAGCAAGGGGGCAACTCAGAACTTCAGTATACAGTTTTCTACGTCCGTGACTATGTGACAACTGAAGCCAACTGGATCGAACTGACAGAACAACGGGTATGTTAGCTTTACTTTTGATCCCGCTATACTGTAGTGCTAGCTGAAGTGTGTCAGTATCGGGTAATGAAAAGTCTTTGAATTACAACTGGAGTCTTTTCTCCGCCACAATCTGGGTATTCTCAAACTATACTTCCGTTTTTGGTTCGTGTCGCGTCACCTTCTAGTTTCACAGTCGAATGAATCAAAGGACGATTCGGGTTTTCTCCTTCACTCAGAGTGCCTGAAACTTTCTGTTCCTATCGTACATAATTAAAGGATATATGTGGACCAAGTAGAACCACTTCGTAGCTGGGTTGTGCACAGAATACCGACTGCTGTCTTTTATGCTAAACAAGCTACTCTACAACACAACACACGAGACAAATGTGTTGGCATATACATGTATACTCCACAGAACACCACGCGTTACAAGTCTGTTTCCGTCTAAAGTGCACTAAACTCTGCGTTCTTGCCATAAACGGCAGTACACGTCCGCTCAGTTTATTTGTAATCGCCTGGGCTTTGCTGTTAAAATCCTTGGACGACTCGTGTTGTTTAGCATTCGCGACTTACATAGACTGCAGTGGGGTGGCTCTGTCCTTATTTCAAACCAACTGCTAACTGTGAAGTTAGGATTAAGCCGAAGGAAAACACGCCACTAAGTCGACACAGCTACAAAGTGAACTGCACAATAAGCACTCATAAACAACCTCTCTGATTAAGTAGATGTGTATTTTTTACAATTGAACAATTCATTCGAAATTTAGTGCGTATTTACAATAAAAACAAAAACAAAGAAAAAAACAATAAAAAAAAAAAAAAAAATACTTCTGTTTATGAAAGATGTCCCTCTCAGATATCTCAGGAGAATATCTCACACTTGGAGGCAAACCTAACTCAGCAGACCTTCGCTTCTGATCGCGTTAGACTCCGAGTCCAAACAAACGGATCCTCAGCCTCTAAGTCATTCTTGTGCAAACGCTTGCCTTGCGATAAATACTCAGCATACTGTGCCACAACTGGATCGCGACCACACGAAGCTGTGGCAATCACATTGTCCTCCTTATCCAAGAAGAATGCCACAAATTTGAGATCCTTTATGTCTCCGATTATCTTGATTCCACTTGGCTTGCCGTAGCCGGCATACCGGAAGCCCTTGCCGAACAGCATAGTGAAGAAGAATGGCACTGCGCAAAGTTCTTCAATCTTGCCAGCCATATTGATGGCAGCGACACGTCCGTGGTATTGCGCCAGCTGGTAATGGCCAATGGTGGCTCGTTGATTTCCGATAGTGTAGACGGGAGCATTGGCAATGTCACCGCCGACATACACGTCTGGAATGTTGGTCATCAAATGGATGTCAGTGTCGATTGATCCGTTGGGATTTAACGTTACTCCCGATTCCTTTACAAAATCGGTGTAGAAACTGGATCCAGTGCCCATGATGCACATTCCACAGGGCAGCTTGGTGCCATCGATCAGTTCGACTTCGGATACTTTGCCATCGCTTCCAATGATTTGTTTGATACCGCTGTTCATCACCATGTTGACGTTGTTTTCTTGGAACAGCTCCAGAACCCTCTGGCCGATTTCACTGCCGAAGCTGGGCTTCAGTGGGACGTTCTCACGTCCAATTAGCGTAACCTGAAATGGAAAGACAAATGTAAAACCCTTCAGTAGACCCCTGCCGTCATACATACACTCTTCGTCTTCTTCACTAAAGCGGCAGCCGCCTCGAGGGCGATGAAACTAGAGCCCAAGCACACAACATGGAGGTCCTCGCTAATCTGAGCATTGATTGCAGCCGCGTCTGTGTGATCCCGGATTGTGAAGACGTTCTTCAGCTCAGCACCTGGAATGGGGGCCTTGATTGCCTTGCACCCAGTTGCAATGAAGATCTTGTCAAACTTGATGGAGTATCCATTCGAACAGGAAACAGTTTTGGCATCGGTATCAAGTTTTGTTGCTTCCACACCCAACAGAGTTTCAATCGAGTATTCATTGTAGAAGTCTAAGCTGCGGAACTGCAACGAAGAGATGGCTGCATCGAATGATTTGCTCGTTTTTATACGATCATATGGCTGAGTGTTTTCCTTGCAAATCATCACAATGCGGCCAGTGTAGCCCTCCTGGCGAAGCGTTTCTGCGCACACTCCCGCCGAAGGACCACCACCAACGATGACAAATGTCCGCTCGTCCGATTCGATACGGCGCACCATGTTCTTGATGCGTTTGTTCTTTTCCAGATCGGTTTTCTTGGCTCGCACCTTGACTTTTCCATCTTTTTCCACTCTGACCTTGTAACAGGGAATAGAATCGAGTCCGGGGAAGTCTTCAATATCGCCGGTTTGTGTGTTGAAACAGGCGCCATGCCATGGACAGCGTACACGACCATCTCCGAGGGCGCCCGTATGTAGCGGGGCTCCATAGTGAGAACATTTGTTGCCGATGGCTGTCAGTTTTCCGTTCTGTTTGATTAGGAGGATCTTGGAGTCCTCGTCGAACTCCAGCTGTTTCATTTCGTTCTCCTTGATGTCGGTCTCATTGCAGACGACTGTTTCGACGTAGTCCTCCATGTCGGACTCTGATCTGAACTTGTACGAACCGGTGTCACCTGGAATGAGAGATGTGCGAATCAATAAGAGTTGTAAAGTGACAGTGTTTTCATTGGATTTACAGTTCTGTGAGTAGGGATTGATAAACTGAAGCAAAATGCTTGGCAATCTGATCGGATTTGCTTCCTAATGGCTTTCAACGGAGGACTATAAGTTCGATTCAATTACCAGCAAGTGAGAGGTGAGTGAAACCACGTTGCAACATTAGATGGCGTAAAGGGAGTCTATGGGTTCAATACGAAAATGACAACCACACCCGGTTGGCTATGACATTGGACAAGCCAAAGGCTCCTGGTGCTGACCAAAACTGAACTGGTGTTCTTGTTCTGAGTGAGAAATAATACTCACTGGAGGGTATGGACGGTTGGCTTCCCTTGCTGATTTGGGATAGGGAGGTTATTTGCTGATTGGCAAAATTTTCAAACCTTTTCCAAAACGGAGAACCTATAGGAAACCCAACGGCTTACAAGTTAAAACACTAGAAAGACGTCTTGCATCAGATATTTCAGTAACCACTTCACTAATGCGAACGTGTGTCGGTATATGTTATGGTATCTCAGGAATTAAGTTCGGAACGTCCCAAATAAATTTTAAAGAAATTCCACAACATCCAAGACAAGAAAAATTCAATAAACCCTCAGTGCATTGACCGCAGTGCAATGAATGTTGCCCCGCGGGGGATTTATCCAAGTGCTAATGACCATTTGCCGTAGAATGTGATATGACTTATTCAACACAACCAGTCTTTTGTTGAAAAATTATATAAAACACTATGCAGCACCTGTAAACAGGCAGACGTACCGTACCACCCCAAGCACAACCATCATGAGAATACCTTACGTAAGTAAACCCGAGAATTCCGATTCAAGTTAAAAATGTCAACTTTAGACCTTTCAGTTGGGCCTTATCGCCGTCCTCATAATTGGATTAGCTGCAGCCGATATGGAACCCCAATACAACAGCAATATTGAGAGCTCGAAAATTCTACTGTCTACTCTCCAGAAATTGCACAGCAGTCTGAGTGCGCAAATCGATGAGTTGTCGCATATGGAAACAACGGAAAACTCGGAGAAGATACATCTACTCCAGCACTATACAGCACAAAGGAACAACATTGAACGTGAAATAGCTTCAATTCAGTCGATTAACAATTCCCACATAGAAGTGTCAGCTCCACGAAAAATTCAGAAGAATCTTTCAGCGGAAAAGAGAAGCGTTCCGTACCTTTTGAACATCTTCAAGAAGTCGAGGAACCCCAGCCAAGGGAATTTGACCGAAAACACTGAACAAACGGTTTCCTCCCCGCCCGATGACCCCGTTAATGGAGATCAATACCAAAAACCAACAAAGCCCGATCATCCATACCCAAGTAATGACTTGGTTGAGGGCACGTTCCCCGGTTCCGATCCACCAAATGTTAATCAGAATCACCATCAGCAGACGTTCATCAACAGAGAACAACAGACGCAGAACTATCAAACACCGCCTGCTGAACAGGTGAGCTTAAAAATTCCTCAGCAGTATACACCGCCACATCAGGTAATGATACAACCGCTGGCTCAGCCTCCACAACCAGATCCACAGGGGACACAACTGCACGTGGACCCATATAGACCTCAGGCAGTACCGCAGCAGCAGTATCAGTCACTAGCTCAATTCGCACTGTATAGACCTCAACTGGAGCTAGCCATAAATCGACCGCAACTGGGAGCAGCGCCTGACTTGTATGGTCAAGCTCTGCAACAGTCTCCATTTGGCCAGAAACAGGGTGTTTTTGTTTACTATCCCAATGGTATCGACGAAGAGACAGAGCGCCCAACGATCGCTGATCGCTTTGGTCAGGCATTTGATCGGTTTGGCCAGGTTATATCGAGTCTTACCAACAGGCAGACTTTGAGGACTCCCCTATACAGCACCAATGCCGGTGGTACTTCACCCAACCGGGCAAGGTCGAACAATGAAAAGTTAAAACTAAAACCAATGATGTCGACGGATAAATCAATGACGCCAATAGACATACTAATAATGCCGAGTGACAGCCCAATGATGGCAACGCATAGACCTATGATGCCAATGGACAGACCAATGATGACATCGGTCAAAAAAATGATGCCAATGGCCAAACCAAAGATGCTATGGGTGTCAGTTTGATTTGTAGAAATAGTGGTGTAGGGAGAACGTATGAATAAAGGATTATTTGCGAAGTGTGTTACTCAATTGTTGTGAAATTGTTTTCTTCGAGACTCCTGTCGGTTGTCAGTCAGATGTCAGTTGTACGAACGTTTTAGCATTAGGGCTTGTAGTATCGACAAAATCTGTACTGTACTATTAACGGGTGATTTTTTAAGAGGTTTAGAACTTTTTTTAAAAAAAAAAAAACACAAAAAATTCGAAAAAATGAATGAAATATTTATTTGAATCGATAGTTTGAACCTTGCAATTTAATGTTTAAAGATAATTTCATGCAAATGTTGACCGCGGCTGCGTCTCAGGTAGTCCATCCGCTGAGTCCAATTTTGGCATACTCTTTCACACATATCGGCCGGTATTTCACGAATGAATGCATGGATGTTGGCTTCCAGTGCGTCAATCGAAGCGGGCTTGTCCCTATACACATTAGCCTTGACATACCCCCACAAAAAATAATCTAATGGTGTCAAATCGCACGATCTAGGCGGCCAATTGACCGGCCCGAAACGTGAAATTAACTGTTCACCAAACTCGCCTCGCAATTGCGCCATTGTTTCGCATGCTGTGTGGCATGTGGCACCGTCTTGTTGAAACCACATATCATGCAAGTCAAGAACTTCCATTTCGGGCAAAAAAAAGTTTGTTATCATCGCTCGGTAGCGTTCACCATTGACAGTAACGCTGCGATTCGCATCATCTTTGAAGAAATATGGCCCAATAATGCCGCCGGCCCATAAACCGCACCAAACAGTGGATTTTTCGGGATGCATTGGTAGCTGTTGCAATGCTTCTGGCTGATCTTCACTCCAAATGCGGCAATTTTGCTTATTTACGTACCCATTCAACCAAAAATGAGCCTCATCGCTGAACACAATTTTTCGATAAAAAAGCGGATCCTCGGCCAGCTTTCCAAGAGCCCATTCACCAAAAATTCGGCGTTGTGGTAGGTCGGCTGGCTTTAGTTCTTGCACAAGCTGTATCTTAAAAGGCTTTACGCACAAATCCTTCCGCAAAATTTTCCACGTAGTGCTGTAACAAAGGCCTAACTGCTGGGAACGGCGCCGAATCGACATTTCGCGGTCTTCTGTCACACTAGCTGATACGGCCGCAATATTTTCTTCACTACGCACAGTACGTAAACGTGTTGGTGGTTTAATGTCCAACAAAGTAAATTTGGTGCGAAATTTGGGCACAATCTTCCGAATAGACTGCTCAGAAGGTCGAGAATGCCGATCATAAAATGGAAGCAGCGCGCGATGAACATTTCGAACCGAGCACGAATTTTGATAGTAAAATTCAATAATTTGCAAGCGTTGTTCATTTGTAAGACGATCCATGGTTAAATTGCAAACCAAACTGAAGCTGTTTGACAGTGACACAAGGTACTAAACACACGTCAGCTGTCAAAACCAGTGTTGCCAAAACCAAACCAGCTAAAAAATCACCCTTTATAAAAATGAGTACGATCAACATGTCGAATATGAATAATAAGTTGGACAGATTACTAGAATAAAGGAGAATAAACGGACTGAACTGTGAACAAGCGAATAACTAATGTGGTTTTCCGTTGGGACCAAAAATCAATCTTGTTTTTTATCTAAATCACTTTTCGCGTTCCATTGGGCAAAAAAATCAATCTTTTTTTCGATTCGGATCATTTTTTGCAGATCTCGATATTTTTTCAGATCTACACACACCAATATAATTTGCACAGCTGTTTTAAGTCAGTTTAAGAAGTTTGCTTTCGAGAGAAATGCGCAAGTTTCGTTAAAACGAAAATAGCAAAATACACAAATAGCTATGAATATGATTTCGGAGGAATTATTATCTTCATTATCTCCCTCGTCATCTGAAGACTTCAAACCACCAATAATACTTCATTTGTATCTACAACAAGGAAAACATTTTTGAGGGCGATATCCATTTATGATTTAGCCAAAAACGAATGCCATTTGAACAGCTGATATTGTTGTCAATTAACGCACTAATATTTCGTTGCGCGTTCCATGAACACCGTAAAATCTGAGATCTGAAAAAGATTTCTGGTGGTCGCAATGGAAAACCACATAAGACGTGTCCTACGCGTCATACATTGATATTTTCGATTTAGTTAAAATGCGTCTCTTCATAAAACTGGTTTTACCAACCAATGATGGAAACCAATTATTGTTCCTACCAATATAGCAATCAACATTTTTACGGTCCAATGTTAGTCCTCCTGAGACAGACAGTGGCAGGGCATATGCTTAAAAATTGTGCAATGGTTTTCTCGTCGTTTCTAAAGCTTTTGGTCAAAGTCGTTACTCTGCAAACTAAATGTATATTTATCCATGCGTAGTACATAGTTCAGGTTAAATTTTACAACTTCACAATGACCCCCTTTTCCATATGAAACTACTAGCTGACCCAGCGAACTTCGTTCCGCCCAAATTCGTTAATGTAAGGAAAATAATAATTTCGAGCACGCGCATTGGACATGCTACTCAAATTCTTTCGTGTCAGTCAACCCCTTGTTCACATAAGTTCTGTACGGTAAACGATGTATAAAGCGGAACAAGCCACGCCACATACAAGTGACTTTATGAGAAACGTGGCAATTCAAGATTGATTCCACAAAATTCCAGCGATTGTTCTTGTGACTTAGTATTAATCGTCATAGCGAAACGGGATGTAAAATACGAACGGCAAATCGTTATGAATAAGCGGAATCCGCGGAATTAGAATGTTTGCCTTTGAATTTTCCCACTGAAAATCGTCGCTTGCATGAGCATGACATTTGATTTAATACCTATTCTTCACAATCAAATCAAACCCGATCCGTTACAAAATTTCGATGGATTGAAGTTGCGCAACAAAATTACAACTGAGCCGCCTTTTAATTTCAAATTGCGTACCGTTAAGCCCGGAACATCACAATAATTTAAAAGATAAAAATTTTAAATAATTTTTGTTGTATTGAAAGTGACACTACCCGTTTTTCTATCCAAAGTATTTTTTTAAAAGTGCGGATTTCCATACAAAGTTATATTCAAACATTTATTTTCGCGACGAAAAGTACCAAGCACGTTCCATTCCCGAGTTATGAGTGCCCATACGGACGTCAGTCTCATACACAAGTTGTACATATAGCTATATCTACCCGGTTTTGACCATGCCTTTCGTATTAAATCCCGCCCAGATTTCGCAAAGTTCCAAATGTCCAATAATAATTTTAATTATACAACTTAAGATATAGCGTTTGAATTTTTTGTTTGAAAGGGAGGTGCAACTTGTTTGTTGTTTCACTTAAATGTAAAGACGTATCGCGCTTAACGAATGACGTTTTTGTGTTAACTTCACTATTCGACTAAATAAAAAAAGCCTCAATACCTACAGGCATTTGCAGATGATAACTTCACCTGACAGAACCGACTTGACAGGCCGACTGCATTAAAATTCATTTCGTAAATGCGCCTCAAGACATTAGGTCTGTTCCCTTACTTTTAAATCTTACGAATTTTTACAAATTCTTACGAATTTTTACTGAGTGCCATTCCTTAGCTCGAAAAATTCGTAAAAGAGAGCGTCATCGAGAGAGCAAGATGTTACCCCTCCAGTGAGAATCTTAAGAATTTTTATTTAACAAATTTCTTGGTGTAAGAAGTGAAAGAGCTGTCTGATTTTCAATTTGTTGTGCCTTTTGGCATATACGTGGTTTATTTTTTGATTTATTGCGTATTAAAATTGTATTAACAGGCGGCAAAATAAAATTGAATGTTCTCTTTAAGATTCTTTTCGATATTGGGGACGAAATTCTTCCTCACTGTAACAAGGAACAATCTCTTCCATGTAATTCTTAATGCAGTGTCGCTTTTTCCCCTTCTCGAATGCTTGTAGTTCAATCAGTACAAACTCTTCCACATACTCGGATTCATCAAAAGGATGTTCGATTAATTCCAGGTCACTTTCATCACTAGGTAGATGATGTAACTAATTTTCTTTGTAAATTAGCAAATTCCTCGAGTTCATCAGATATTTAAGCGGCTACCACTTTTTTTCAACATTTGTATCTGTAATTTTTTAAATATTACTACAAAAGCCTTCCCTAACTTTTTCGTAAGTGTCTCTCTTTACGAGAGAATTTATCCCCACCACTGCCATTTTGACAGTCTTTTCCATTCTTACTACAAAAGTAAAGGAACAGACCTATTAGGTCTGGTCCTTTACTTTTAAATCTTATGAATTTTTACTAATTCTTACGAATTTTTATTCAGTGCTGTTCCTTAACTCAAAAAATTCGTAAAAGAGAGCGTCATCGAGAGAGCAAGATATTTCCCCTCCAGTGAGAATCTTGCGAATTTTTACTCAACAAATTTCTTGGTGTAAGAAGTGAAAAAGTTGACAGTCATCTTACGATTAATAGCTGATTTGAAATTTGTCGTTCTATTTGACATAAATGCGTGCATTTATCTTGATTTGTTGCGTATTAAAACAGGCGTAAAAATCAAATCAAATGTTCTTCACAAGATTCTTTTCGAAAGTGACGACGATATTCTTCCTCGCTGTAATAAGGACACGGCCCCAGCGAGGTATCCGTTGGAACGGAAAATTCTCAGATTTTATACAATTCGGAGGATTTTCGCTGCGAGGTATTCTTCGGAATAACTGTTCGGAGAATAGTTCCGACATTTTGTAACGCATATCGGCGAATTACGCTGAAGTGCAATGAAGGGCATTTTTTGGTTAGATTTTTGACAGCTAGGTTCCGATATCCTTCGACAGAAATTGGTTGCGGAAGCCTCCGAAAGAGTGTGCGTTGGGGAGAATTTTTTATTCCGACGGATACATAGGTACTTGGGATTAATCAAAAATAAGTTCGATTAACTTATTTCGTAGTAAATTAGCAAATTACTCGAGTTTATCAGACATTTTAACGACTTTTCGTACAATTTTTTGAAGTAGTAAGAATGGAAAAGACTGGCAAAATGGCAGTGGTGGGGATAAATTCTCTCACAGAGAGAGAGACGCTTACGAAAGAGTTAAGGAACGCTTTTGTAGGAATTTATGAAAAATGACAGATACATAAATCAAATATTCAAAAATTGTACGAAAAGTCGTTAAAATGTCTGATAAACTCGAGGAATTTGTTAATTTACTAAGAAAATTAGTTCTATCAATTATTTTTAACTTTATTTTGATGAATCTGAGTATGTGGAAGAGTTTGTACTGATTGAACTACATTCGAGAAGAGGAAAAAGCGACACTGCATTAAGAATTACATGGAAGAGATTGTACTTTGTTACAGTAAGGAAGAATTTCGACGCCAATATCGAAAAGAATCTTAAAGCGAACATTCAATTTTATTTTGCCGCCTGTTGATACCATTTTAATAAGCAAGAAGTCAAAAAATAATCAACGCATATGCCAAATGGGACAACAAATTTCAAATCAGCTGTTAGTTGTAAGGTGACTGACAGCTTTTTCACTTCTTACACCAAGAAATTTGTTGAGTAAAAATTCGTTAGATTCTCAGTGGAGGGGTAATATCTTGCTCTCTCGATGACGCTCTCTTTTACGAATTTTTTGAGTTAAGGAACGGCATTGAGTAAAAATTCGTAAGAATTCGTAAGAATTAGTAAAAATTCGTATGATTTAAAAGTAAAGGAACAGACCTATTAAAACTACTATTTATCACAAAATTTCCCACGAAAGTAATGTCGTTTTCAATTGAGACCAGCAGATATTTTTTTTCCAGATCTCAGATTTTAGGCTGCCCATGGAACATGCAACGAAATTGATCTGCTTTTGTAAATGTAAAGGGAGTTTTTTTTTAGAGGTATAGAACTTTAAGTTGGCAACACTATTTTAACTGGCGGCCAGGTGGCATTTCAACATGAATAGACTGAAAACTGAACCCTAAACAACGCTTCCAAATTGGCCCTAAATTGATTTGCTCGGTCAAAAAATGTTTATTATTTTTGTTTATCTATTATATTTTGCTCTTACATTCGTCGATATTAGCTAAGGAATGAAATGGGATGACATAACTTAAAGAGCAACAAATAGGAAAAATTCACTTGTGGTTGAAATTGAGTATGAGAAGTTTGATTCGATTTTATTCATGTTATCATACATAATAGTTATGTAGAGAGTTTGTATTGAAAATTATTCGACGGTGTAGGGAAAAGTAGGGATTTTCTTTGTGTACTGTAAGGATTTTTCCTGTGTTTTCTGTACTATCACTGAGTGAGTGACAGGTCGCTAGAAATACTGTTGCTTCAATGTGAGAATAGGTTAAAATAAAAGTTGCGTATTGCTTATTGCTAGTTGTTTATTGCTTATTGCTTGTTGCCTCAGCGGGAGAGCCGCCGTAGATTTTAAAGTGACATTCCTCTCTATTTATATTAATGAATAAGAATGTCACTAACTATTCTCTGAATTTTTATATATTTATTTAAAATTAAAAAAAAAGTATAATGAATTGAGAATAAAAAATATAATATAATATAATAAAAAAAAAAAAAAATAATAATAAATAGTTTCACGTTGCGGACCCGTGAATTGACCTCCAAGATCGTGCGATTTAACGACGCTTGACTATTTTCCGTGGGGATATGAGAAGTCGCTAGTCAACGCCGATAAGCCCGAAATAATTGACCACTTGGAGGAAAACATTCGCCGCGTAATTGCCGATAATTGCCGATATACGGCCACAATGTTGAAAAATGTAATCGAAAATTGGACCTCCAGATTATACTACGTCCGGGCCAGCCGTGGCGGTCATATGCCAGAAATCATATTTAAATTATAATGCCAGAAGATTATCTTTCGAATAAAGTAAATTTCATGTCAATTTAAAAAAGTCTTCTTTGCTTCATTCCATTTCAAAGTTATACCACTAAAAAAAAAACGCACTTTATTAGTGTTTTATTTACCAACAATATCAGCTGTTCAAATTGCATTCGTTTTTGAAAAAATCGCAAATGGATATCAACTTGAAAAATGTTTCCCCTGTTGTAGACACAAATGAAGTATTATTTGTGATTTTTAGTCTTCAGATGACGTATGACGAGGGAGATAATGAAGATAATAATTCCTCCGAAATCATATCCATAGCTATTTTAAAACCAAAATTTCACGAAACTTTGCGCATTTCTCTCGAAAGCAAACTTCTTAAACTGACGTAAAACAGCTGTGCAAAGTATATTGGTGTGTGTAGATCTGAAAAAACATCGAGATCTTCAACGTGATCCGAATCGAAAAAAAGATTGATTTTTCTGCCCAATGGAACGTGAAAAGTGATTTAGATAAAAAAAAAGATTGATTTTTGGTCCCAATGGAAAACGACATTATATTTTTTCGTAATGAAAATACGTTTTAATTTAATTTTTAAACAATTTACGTTTCACGGGAACTTTGGATTTGTTCCCTTTTTTTAAGCTTTTCTCGTTTTCCCCCTTTTTTATTCAATCTAGGATCACAACCCCCGACCGATGACCCAATCCTAACCTCATACTTGGCT
Source organism: Cheilosia urbana (assembly GCA_946477585.1). Classification (NCBI taxonomy): domain Eukaryota; kingdom Metazoa; phylum Arthropoda; class Insecta; order Diptera; family Syrphidae; genus Cheilosia; species Cheilosia urbana. The sequence goes on along the minus strand of OX297854.1, from coordinate 88,913,133 downwards.
GGCGCAGTTTGTCAAGGAAGTTTTGCATTTAATCCGTTTATGGCTTAGGTGCCGGCCAGCTACTTCACTCCCGGCTGGGTCGATTTTGTATATCTACATTGTCGGTAAATCTAAATTGTTTTAATAATTTTTATTGAAAAAACAACCATTTCATATGGATGACGGGCCAATATAACAAAATGCACGTGTGTTTAATGACTGGCGCTCCTAATAGGTCACACAAAAACAACTCCTATTCAAGACAGCAGAATTCTTGTTAAATTTCTTAACAAAACACATTCCTTCGCTTAGTCATAACAACAATAATTACATAAAAAATACAAAAATACCTTGTGAGCAGTCGCTGTCATAAAAATTGCCCGAAAGGCGAGGAAAAAAACAATACTTGCGGTCGCCAGTGGATTAGTAAGTACATGTACTATGTACATAACCCACTTTTGAGCAAAAACCTGTCTGTCGGTCGGAGTATCGTTGGTTTCACCTTGCTTAATTAAATAGCCAGCCGGCACTGACAGCCTTTGTAGAGTGTATTGTTTCTTCGTTAGCTTTCTGTCAAAATCGAAAGTGAACAAAATTATGCGACAAAAACCTTCTAAATACGGAAACGGAACATATTTTACAAACATTTGACAGCTCGTGTGCATCACACACTTGCGAACAAAGGCATCAATTCATTTCGGAACTTCGTGTGACCATGAACGATTATAATATTACAAATCGTAAAGATCACAAGCACAGGCGACAATAAACAAATTAAATAAGAGCCGTACAAGTTTGAGAACATTTTTTTGTTTTTTGTTTTTTTATCATCTGGGGATTTACCTGCACTTTTTCTTTTTGGATTGCAAGTTTTATTCCGCTGTCTGACGCGCGCCTGGAAACCACTTAACCGTGTCGATTGTAATTTCAATCCAACTGAGGTATGGAAATGTTAAATACGACACCAACAGAGACAGGAAGCTTTTCACTTTTCCGTTTGCCTCCGCTTTTATTGATTGACTTTTCCTTGGCTAGTGACTATACTCTGTCCAAGAAAAATTGTCAGTACAGGCCTTATGGGAAGCTCTTTTTTCTACCAGTGGTGCCTGTAGTACTCTCACGGCACTCAAACACAAGATTTGCCACTGAAATAAAAACGAAACCACTGGCATTCCAAAGGATTTTGTTGTTGTAATTTTCCTGAAATTCGCATACATCCCTCCACAACGACTCTGCCACACAATCGCGGTCAGAATGAGCACGATCGCTTGTGTTCGCTTGCTATTATCATCAACCAAAATAAGCAGTGTGAGTGACTGAAGCACATTAGAGAAGTGTTACCATATGGCAATGTTAGCATATCATTAAGGGTTTTTCTTTGAATTTTGTCAAAGAACTTTCGGTTTTGGTGCTTTTTGGAGCTTTTTGGAGCTTTTGAGAGCGACATATTATGTGGGGTGCTGCCATTCGGTTTTAATTATTTGTATTTCTGAAAGATCCAATAATATTCAGTTAAAACATATTTTTGAATGTTGTCTTTTAGAAATAATGTTTATTCGTGAGGTGTTTTAATGCATTCATTTCATTAACGCAACAAGTGATCATATGTGCGTTGTAGAGATATTGCAATAAATTAATAGTGATTACTAGGGCAACTCAACCGGATTCATGCAAAAGCATGGTATTTTAAAGGATAAAATTTGATTAAATATTTTATTATAGAAAACTAAGTACAAATTTTCAGCCTTATTCGTAAGGGCATATTTCTGCATGTTTTGGTAGGAATAAATTCATATTTCACTGTGTAGAGCATATTTTTCACACTGAAATATAAAAATAATGAAGCAGGTAGACCTATACTGTTTAATGCCTTGAAAGGATTTTATGATCCTTTTTTTGCTACTGTTTCCGCGAAGTTCTGCATTGACGGGTAATAATTTTTTTACAAATATGTAATCTAGGTATATATTATGTCTATATTAAAAAATGTATGTAGAGCTGCACAAGTGCAGTCCTTTTACCATCTGTTTAGGTATATGACATTGCGTCGTGGTTATATAATTTTTTTCTAATTGCCTGTTTGTGTATATAAGGCGGAAACAATGGTTGTTATCTCAAGTGGTTAACTTTATTGTGCATATGAATAAACAGAAACATGGCTACAAAGTCTTCAAAGGATCTAAGTGTAGAAAAGAAACAACAAATTGTTGATGCAACTGAAAAATTCTATGGCCTTTTCAAAAATAAATCGGAAGCCGCAGGAAATGCGGCTACTGTTTTTTCTGTTACGGAACGAACTGTATACAGGCTTTTAAGGGAAAAAGCAATCAAATGCCACAATTCACCATCAAAGAAGAAAAATAATTCCGGTATCAAGAGTAAGGTGGATGATTTTGACAAATGTGCGATTAGGCGGATAGTCCATCAGTTTTTTATGGATAATGACCTTCCAACGCTAGACAAGATATTATTGGAAATACAAAAAAGTGAAAATATAACAAAACTAAGCAGATTCACTTTGCATACAATATTGCAAAAAGATCTCGGACTTAAATTCGTCAAACGTCAGCGAAAGAAGTGACATTATTTCTTGGAGACGAAGATATTTACGCGAATTAAAAAAAATTATAGAAAAGAAAAGAAAGATTTATTTTACTGATGCGACCTGGCTAAATTGGAAGATGGTAACCCTAACAGTATTGCTCTCTGAGTTATGGCGATTTATCATACACACTACGGCAACCCTGTGAGAGCTTTAAAAAGGGACCGATGTATGTAAGTCATTGCAACCAGACTGAGAGACAAACATCCTATCTTCCCTGTACTGACAATTTTTCTTGGACAGAGTATAGTGAGCAGCAGGAGGGGTTAGTTTTTGTTAGATCTATGCGTGAGCGGTCGACTTTAGGTAAAAGATTCATCGATCCAATCGAGGGACCTTCCAAAAGTTAAATGGCGTCTATAAAAATACGTCCGCCAATTAAAGGAGGTAATTACTGGTTTTAAAATTGGATTGCGTGCCGCGTAAAAAGTTTGGAAACTACCTATTTACATATCTCTCAACGTCGGTCGGCGTTGTATTTCTGACCTTTTTTTTCGAATTCTTGCGAGGAAGGGAAGTGGAGCGAATCCGAAGGCCGATTCACACGCAAAGTGAATTTTCGATTTAATTTCTAAGAAACCGCATCGTACACTTATCAGCTGTACTTCACTCACGGTCGAATATTTCTGCCACCAGGCATGCCCTTCGATTAATCTAGTTAATTGCATACGCTCACGGTTGAAATCACTTTCGGTTTTGACTAATCGACATGTATCTATGCATCACCGTTTGCGGTAGTAGCTGATTGTGAACAGACAAATCATCACAACACCAACCACATAGAACGATGATTTATGCGGTTGTTTCCAGTCAATCTATCTGTTGATACTGTGGAGAAGAGGGTGAAACTGATGGTACAGTGGGAGAGAAGACGTTGTACGTGCAACAGTAGGTGCACATTTGTTATTGTCTCATGACTATCGAGTATAATGTGCGCAAGCAATTGCATAGCCGGCAGCTTTCCACTGGCACATTTTCACTTGTTAATTTTAAACAGCGGTTGTTGTGAATTTTGTTTTTAGCTATTTGGAGATGCTATTTTAAATTACTTCACCCAAAAAGACTCGCTCGATATCCACCGTCTGTCTATCAATTTTAAGGGCGAATAGACGCATGTGACAGCTTTTATAGAGACGAGCTATATAGAACCATAAATAGTTTTGGCATCCCTGCCTTACTCGACAGGTTGTGATTGTGCAGAAAGTCGATGCAGAACACTCGCTGCTACAGCTACATTACAATTGGACAAAATTTCACCGAGACGTTTGACGTCAAAAAAGGATTAACGCAACTGTTATAGTAACTGAAAGAATTTACGACACTCACAAGACACCAGGCACATAAGTTCCCACAAGCCTGAACAATTACTTGCATTCGCAGATGACAGACACCATTAGGGGAAATCAGTAAGCTGTCACTGTCAAGTAGATGCTGTCAAAAAAATGCGCACAACTTCGATAAATCGGACGGAACGTCAAAATATATGGGTTAAACTTTGAGGTTGTTATGAGGTCTGTTCCCTTACTTTCTGGTTGAATATTGGCAAAATGTCACATTTCTCTCATGCGAGAGAATTCACTAACCGAAACCGTTGAACCACAAACTTGAATATTTTTTTCTAGGCAGGAATATTCAAATATCAGTAGAACAAAGCACAAATTCATATTTGAGACGAAAATTTGAATTGGTTTTATTGCATAAAATAAAAAATGCAATTAGTTTTCTTGCTACATCTATTTTAATACTATACAAACACAAAATATAAATAAAATCAAGTAAAAGGTCAGTTACAAATTACCATTTGAACGATTTGACGGCTGTAGGAAATAAGGCCGCAAAAGAGAAAATGAAATAAGGCCCAAAATTTGGGGTGTTATTTCGTAATGAAATAATACCCCAATTTCAAATATGAAATAAGGCCCCAGTGCGATGAAATAGGGCAAAAAAAAAAAAAAATGAAATAAGGCCCAACATTTGGGCCACCCGTAATCTAACAGTAAACCCAAGCAGGAGGGTTGCAGTATTCGTTTTATACGTATTCCATGTCGGAAGGGTAATAGTTTTGGGGACTTACTTCATATCTTCTTTTGGGGTCTTAATTCATAATGAAATAAGGCTCCCAATTTTCATTAGGAAATAACACCCCAAATTTTATTAAAAATCGTTTTTTTGTTTCCTGTGTAATTTTTTGGGGACTTTTTTCATTGGGGCCTTATTTCGCAGAGCCCGATTTGACAAAAAAGAAATTTCTTGGGCTAATATTTGCAGGTTTTTTATGGAGGGGAGCGATTTGTTCTCTCCTTTTAGCTCTCTTCTGCCCAACTTTTGCGTAAAGGAACGAAGTTTGAATGAATTCGGCAAATGTGTTCGAATGTATTATCATTAGGGAACAGACCTATTAACTTTATCTACCTTCCTATATAAACGTCAAAAAACCTTGTCAAAAGACTCTATAGTTCACGGAAAAAAATCGATCTCAAAAACTTCAACGAAATACTCTCAGAGAGCGGAAAGTAGGGTTCGTTTGTGTATTTTTTTGCAAACGTAAAATTATTAAAAATGTGCTATGACCTATGAAACTGCAAATGTGCGACATACATACTGAGAAAATTGAGAGAAATCCATTTCTCTTTTAATTTGTTCGTAATTTTCTACTAGCCAAATTTTGGCTTACTGAAAAATGAAAAATAAAAACTGACAACTAAGTGACAGCTCAAAAATTTGACAAGTAAAACTCTATTCATTTTCGTCTTCAACGAGAACGAGGCTGTAATTGAATGTTCTCCTAGAAAATATCAGTGCATTCAAAATGGTAAAAATTCAATTCCAACTTATTTTTTAGATGCTGCATTTAAGGGGAACGTTTGTTTATTTTACGACAATGTCAAAATTACATTTCTTGAACTGTTTGTAATGTCGTTTTCCATTGGGCAAAAATAAGCTTCCGGGAGAGTCCGGAATTGAAAAATTCGTTTCTGAAACCGTTCCATTGGCACAAAAAATACTCTTCTGGTGATTCTGAGATGATGATACCATGATTTCAAATATTGAATTAGTCACACTGATTTCAGAGTACAAAGGTTCATTTACCCATTTGGAAAGCTTTGTTTTTGATCGATTAGCAACTGCCACTGGCTCAGATCCCTCTTTAAAATACACTTTGCGCCCTACTAATAACAAATTTTACAAATTTGACTCTGAACTTGAACTATTGTCTGTTGGGGATAGTGTACGCTGCAGCTCCAATTGCATTCATTTTCATTCATTTTCATCAACCCTTAGTTCACCACTGACACCAGGGGTCACTACTCTAAATTAACAGTGCCACACTCATACCCTTTCTCAACATAATTTTTAATATAATAAGCAATTTCGCCGATCGCGCAATGACAACTCTGTTTTACTCAAAGACCGATGACATCAAAGTTCCGTAATAGCAACTAATTCTATCTTTTCTTTCTTTCTATTGTGTATTTAATCGGCAAGGCTATTAATATGCAACGCATTTTTTTTCTTCCTTTTGTTTATTTAATGAACAACTGTATTTTTATCATTTGTGATAGACAAATTATGTACGTTCTGCCGTTCTAGAAAACTTCGTTTTTCACTTGTCGACATTTCATAAAATTCGGGTAATAAATACATAATCTATAAACACTGCCGTTATCAGTACGACAAAATTAGCTGCAACCTATTGATATGATTACCAACTATAGCTTTTTTATTTCTGGCAGCTGGGTGACTGGATTGGTCTTCATGGCCTAGATCGATCAGTTGACGTAACTATTATTATTAAAAATTATTTATTATCATCTACTAAAATGAATATACACTTTGTGTTGAATTTTCATAGACATATGATATTTTATGTCGTCTGTGGGATAAGACAATGCACCAAAATGCCAGTTGTTCACTTTTTTAAATGTGCCCACTTATTCAGACAAAAAATGTCCTCTCTAAGCTTTGATTGTTAATATTAAAACACTTGTCTTTCTTCCTTCAATTGCCTCTTATGTAGATAAGAAATCTATTTAAGGCCAAAAATTTCAACAACTTATTTCACTTTGGTAATGACGTCATCACATTCGCCTCATGAATCATGAATAAAAGAGCAGAAATCAAGGTTCAATTTAATGAGATGATTAGCTCAGTACCCTGGATGTAAACAAATAGGGTGCAAATATATTCGGTCCGAATAATTCAGTTGTGCGTATGAATAAATAAATAAATAAATAAATAGTTATGCCGACTCCAAACGGCTTATTGAGAAACTCTTTCAAGACAGTTATACTCTCGGATGTTTGTCAGACTCTCGCGAGAGGTGGCGCAGTGAAAAACAAGTGCGAGTCGGACTCGCTCATGAAGGGTTCCGAAACAGCAAGTAACATAACATAAAAGTTCTTGTAGTTCGTTGTAACTTTGATCGATACCTATTTTAATAATAGTGTATTTTTATATCATTTATTATTAGGAAATAATGGTTCAGGGCTTATGTATAAGGTTTATGTTTATGAAATTAAATGTTTTTTTTTTTTTTTTTTTGAGTTGATTGTATGAAAGGTAAATTGAGGTCTACAATTTATGACGTATAAAAAAAAACTACTCGCTAGATCTCGTTCAAAAAATTTTCATTTGAAGTTTACATGGTAATGTTTAATGTACATCATATATTTTTTTTAGTTTTATCGTTCTCTTATTTTAGAAGTTAGGGGGGGACCAACATTTTACGACTTTGGAAGTGTCTCTCGCGCAAACTATTCACTTTAGAAAACCTAAATATCATTTTTTAAGGCCTATCCATAGATACCCCTCACGTATGGGTTTGATGAAAACAAAATTTTTGAGTTTCAGTTATGTATGGGGACCCCCAAAATTTACTGTTTTTTTTTTCTATTTTTGTGTAAAATCTTAATGCGGTTCACAGAATACATCTACATACTTACCAAGTTTCAACGGTATAGCTCTTATAACTAGTTTCGGAGAAAAGTGGCTGTGACATACGGACGGACAGACAGACAGACAGACATGACGAATCTAATAGGGTTCCGATTTTTGCCATTTGGCCACGGAACCCTAAAAACCCTAATTTGGAGTTTGGCTTTTTGCGGGATTCGAACCTCGAACCCTCTCTTAGTAGTCCAACACACTAACCACTAAGCCACTGCGCCTACGAATATGAATAGAAACAAGTATTTTATTAGATATTTTTATTTAGTCAATCGTTGATAAAGTAACATCAAATTCTTAATTTAAAGCAATCTTTTCTATAGCGCAAGTATCTGGCCCATCTTTACATAAATCCGAAAACCAGGAACAGCAACCATGAATGGACTCAGTTGAAGCAACATTCTCAAGAAATTAATACAACCAATGAGTTCTTGTAATGCTCTTCAATTATAATGTTCTGGTTAACAGACAACAGAGCTGTTCAATACAGGTGTCAATTTAATACAGGGTTGTTCAGTTTAATACAGGGCAGTTTGATACAGAACAGGGCTGTTCAATACAGGACAGCTTACTACAGGGATGTTCTAAAGCAGATGTGTGTTCATGTAGGTAGATGTTTAATAATTGAACAGCTAATGGCTTTGAATGATGTTTTAATGGCCTTGAAGAGTTTTGTTATCTACATAAGAGGTGATGACCTTGAATTATGTTTTTTATTTCATAAGAGGTGATTTCCCCCAGCGACCTTTATGACGTCATTTCCTGTGCCAAGATCCCCATAGCTATACTACTATCTTTCTTTGATTGGTCATGATTAAGGAGGTGTTTTTAGTGCAGTTAGAATTCCAGACTACTCTGGGTTTCTTCATCTTCACCTTCAATAACAAAAAAAAAAGTTCACAATAAACATTTTTAGTTTCGACTTTAAATTTTAGCAGTTCACAGTGACTTTATTTTCCATACAAATTTCGCAATTGTGAGATTCCGTAAATTTAAAGTCGAATTTTGCGTTGTTCGTTCGCAAATCATGGAGTTACCTATTGCGTTTTTTATCCCATTTTTGACGTGCTTGACGCGTTAATTTTGTCGAGGGAGTTTTGTCACGTTTTCGAGTGAGTTTTTGACACCTTCCTTGATGCGATTTTAATATTGGTTTCCTCTGCATTTTTTTTTTTTTGCATTTTGCATCTTGAAGTCATGTATTTATATACAGAGAGACTGTCATACCTAATAAATTTTAAACCGAAACGTCCCCAATTAGTCGTTCAACGCTCATATCTAACATTCCTTCTTTATCTTTTGTTGCCTAATATTTGACGCATGAACAAAGTGGCATGAACAAACATAACGCGCAATGACAAATCGCTTACAAAGATGGCGAATAGAATAACTATGCCGGCGCAATAAATACAAATGAAAAGCAAGTCCGTATTCAGATACGGCCGCTAGGAAAAATAAACAAAACCAATATCCCCATTAATCATACAGATGTATTTACTTCCGCAGCAAATATTTAATATTAATTTGCAATATTGTTCCAATCACAACAGCTGGTTTGCGAAGTTTCGCTGGAAAGTCTCAATCACCTCCCAAATACGCGTTTGAGTGTGAATTTATGCGAGCGGGTACTTTGCTGCTAATTTCTTATTGGATAATAATTCAAATTGCTTGCATTAAGCACCCATACCTCCGCAGTCCGCACACCGAGGCACGGAGTCTTTCATGCCATGAGATCATTCGCTCTTCATTAGAACCGTGTTTGGCCTTCCTTCCCAAGGTGAAAAGTAATACATCGATTGTACCCAACTAATCACTTTTTTTTTTGTCGATTTCGTTGAAGTGTTTTATTATTTAACAGCACACTCGACTGTAATCATTTAGATTGTATGTACCTATGAAAAATATCGAAGTTGAATTTCCTTAATAATGAAACAAAAAGTGAAAACGTGTCCTTGTCTGGTTATAATTGAATGGATTCGAAAACTGTTCGATTGCTCGTTTGTATTTGGATCAGAGTCAAATGTCAAACAGCCAGTGTCAACAACCTGGCGTGTGTGTTATGTCAAATGGTTTAGGTAGACTCCCAAGGCGGAGTATTTATTAATATAAACAAACGCTCACGCACCCTATTCGATTAAATCAGCTACTTTCTGAAGTCCCACAATTTGCTTACTATAGCTTACTCACATCTCGCCGCTAATCCCGTATGCGCGTCCATTCGATTTTACATCAGAATTTCTATATGAGGTTTGAGGGAATCAGATAACAAAAAAAATAAAAACTTGTTTCCTCTGTTCCCTATATTCGAGATAGAACTGAAGGAGATAACAAAAAAGGAACACCATGTATTGGGTAAGGTTGATGTCAGGTTTTTTTTTTTCTTCTTTTTTCTCCGAAAGACTCAGTTAGACCGCATATTTGGTCCATTGTGCTGAAGAAATCGGTTAGAAACAGGTTCACGCTTTTAGTTTTCAAAGCGAATTTATGTGCGTAGTGACGCGTTTGAGGTTTTTTTCTGACCCATTGTCGGATCGAGCGAAGAACTTATGGGCAAGGGAATTATCGATGACAACATGTTCTCAATTGTGTATTGTCAAGAGGTTGCAATAAAATATTACAAAAGAATAAAGAATTTGCCACCGCGTGGGCTGGGCTTGGACAACCTAAGAGAATTTTCAATTTCAATGTTTTCAACTTGAAAACGGTTTTGCTATCTGTTGAGTTTTGAATAAAACTTAGAGCACCTTTATCCGGTCTGATACTGGGCAAATTCAAGAACCTAGTTATCTTAAGTCGACTAGATTGGTCTGGTAAACGTGTAACCTGAACTCAAAAACTAGATTGGTCAGGAACGTAACTTTTTCTAAGTCAACCACATACGGTAACTGTTAATTTAGTTCTCAGTCACGAATTAATTGATTAGATTCGTCGGCTACCCCTCCTAAACGTCAACTGAAACAGCTGCTCAGATGACCGATTTCAGCCAATAAAAACTGAGATTCATCTAGTCAGACAACTGTCAGACTTACTTAATTAGATACTTGAATGTCCCCATTCATGTATCTACTAACAAACATCCGTGGGTCATTTGAGACTGTTCCTAGCCTAACACGAAAGATTTTCTATAAATGGGCATGGCACATTTCATGCAATAGGCGTGTTATTTTGAGCTTCGATCTTGGCAAAGCAAAGTACAGTAGGATTTTCAGCACGCAATTACAACAACTACTGTGCGTCCTGGAAGTTTCAAGTAGAGCGTAGTTGTTGTAATTGCGTGCTGAAAATCCCACTTTACCTTGCTTTGCTGAGATCGAAGCTTAAAACAAACAGACCTAATATACGCACAGAAGATGCTGTTAGGTAATGTTAGGTTGAAATGGGTAGCCGACACACTTAGACTATTATAACGCACCTCCCCCTTATGATACCAAAAGAATCTACGTAGTTATTCCTCTAACTCGTTGAACCAATTGGAGCTTCTGATGAAGCGTATTAGGAGACTTCGAATCTCTGTGAATCTTATTGGACGTAGGTATATTGCTTGTAAGAAACATTTTGTATAATGTGAGCCTAATTGGATAACGGGACGAGGCACCTTTCATAGATCAGTTAAACAGGAAAGGTATTTTTTTAAAGCTTGAAACTAGTAGAAATTGGAAAATAAGAAGCGGTTGGTCTAAGAAACCCGCCACGCTAACCGAAGGGGGAAATACAATGAGCCCTAAAAAACCTCATTAAAACTTTCAGCTTCCGATGCTGTTATCTTCAGTATTAGTAAGAGCCCTTTTAACTGAACATTTTTTTAAACGTACATAATTATATGGGACATTTGCACAATGACTTAAACAGCCGTTTGAATCCACCTGTTGAGGTGAACATTTTCTTAACCTCCGGGGAACCTTCTCTGGGATCTGTTGCAAATATTTTCTGAACTTTAAGCTGGATTTCTTAAGGGGGAAGGCTGCTTATGTTCTTTACCTAGGTCGTCATGGGGTCCATTAAAATACAAAGTTGTTTGATTTACGTGTTAAGGGTATGCGAATGGACAAAAGTTTGCAAAATATGTATGCTCCTTTGAACCTCTTACATTCTCAGTGATTTTTGCATTTTGGTGAGATCTTATATTAGAACCAGAATGATATTCATGACTGTGTCAGTGGCAATGCTAACTCTCTTGGGTTTCAAAAGTCCGTTGGATCTTTTTTGGTCCGGCTTTGCCCACATTAGCTGCGCAGTGGTGCATTGATCCAGCCGAGTGCATCTAAGGTTAACCATCCTAAGTGCACTTACGTTGCACTGTTTTTTTTTTCTTACTATTTAACCCGATGTGACTAGTCTATTCTAGGTAAAAGAGCTTCACATTTCCCTGGTACGGATTTGGTATGAAATTGTAGGTCCTTGCCATACGTCCCGCAAATATAAACTCAGATAAATGAATGGATAATTGCGAAGCTAGGTCTAGGGTTCTATACGGGCCTGTTGCGCAAACAACTTCAGGTGACCTGAAACCGAACGAAGGGTGACGTTAAACTGTTTTGCTTAAGAGATTTACTGCAGTCTTTAACTGCCTTGGATTATAGATATTGCGGGTAACTGATAGATAAGTGTCTGGCTGTTGTTTGTATTACAAAATGTTCCGGCAGTAATGTAGGCTACTTAAGCCCATCCATCTCTTCATCGCCGTCTTCTGGACCTTTTGTTTTAGACCCATCGGCGATTATTGACTGTAAGTCCACTCAACACAAGCTAGAGTCATTTTAAAACCTTCATTCGACATACTGCCGCAGTCTATAAGTTTGGGAAAATTTCAGTACATCATGAGTGCATTTTAACGCGAACAATATCTTGTTCTCTCCATTGTTGAAAAATTTTCAGTCGTAACGCTGAGCTGATAGCTAATCGATTTTTGTCGACGTTATCGATTGGTAGAATGTAACCCATGATTTGAACTTATGGCGCAGCTGCTCCAGTGATGCCGAAAAATGGAGCCCATTCAGATTTTATTGAAAGCAATCGTTTGCTTAACTATTTGTCGAAATTCCAAACCTGATTGGCAAACGCATTTCAATCGTTTTACTTTTGCACAAGATTCTTCTCCTTAAATCGAGTGAGATTTTATTGTTTGTATTGTTTTCGTCATCTCTACCAAAAATAATATTTAACCATGCCCAGGACCCCAATTCTCAAATTCCGCATAGGATAATTCCGTATACGAGATGCAAATCCGCATGGAAAACACAGACGAGTAACATTCGAAGAGAAATTCTGGTATGCGGATTTCGAGAATTGCAAATTTCAGCTTTTCGCACCGAATCGGAGATTTTGACAGTATGCGAGAATTTTTGAGAATTGGGGTCCAGGAAGAGTCCAAAATCTCTCCTCTACCCGCAAGGGGATTGGCCATGACAATTAACAGTCTGTGTAGGAAGATCTGTAGTTATGGATTTTCCATTTAAGCGTACTACATTTGCAATGGATAGGTTGGACAAATGAATGAATAGACAGCTTAAACCTTAAAGGATGTTATGCTACTGAACCTCTGTTTTCATTTTTAAATGCCTTTCCAAAATTGTCTATCACCTATAACAGCTGCTTTAGTTACATGAACAGTAACTGCGCCGAATCACTTTCATCGCTAGATGAATCAACTAATATTGGCGCAAAATGATGGTCATCGTGTATTAGGAGAGATTAGTAGACACCATAGACAATACTGAGACCCCCAACTCACAATCCTCTTGCCGCTGGCCCCCTCAGTTTTTTTTTTTTTCAAATTCGCCATTTTGTTGTCCTATCGCTGTTATGTCAATTTAGAGTCCGTGTGACATGTAAAAACATACAAAAAATATAAAATCAATGCTGCCAACCGCTACCAACCGTTGGGGACTGTGATAGAGTTCGGGAATACGACATTTTAAGATAACTGAATGCTATTGGTTGATTATAAATTTTCAAAAGTCGATTAATATAATTTATTTGGTTAATAGTACTATCTAAATGAGTTGTTTTATATACTAGAAACATATTGGGACAAACATTGTTGTTTTTTTTCCGCTTTTGAATATCATTAACTTCGATTTGATGAGTAAATTTTTCTTAAATAACCGAAGAAAAATTGCTCAAAATGTTTTTATTTTCCTACAACCATTCAGCAGTAATAATGTTTCATAAATATTTTCAGAAAAAGTGCATTTATTCCTAAAATAAAATACTATTGACACGTAACGAATAATTTCAAATTGAACCGACCAAATTCTATGAACGCTGGTACCAACTTTGCCGACACCGGAAGTCACCGGAAGTTGTTGATTTTTTTTGAAGGTGGGTTGGTGTGTTGAAGTTTTGTGACATTTGTCAATACGAATTTCTATGTATCAAATAAATTTTGTACACTCCGTACAAGTATTGCTTGTAGCTCTTGTAGGCAAGGTAACGGGAAATCGGCCGAAGTTGGGGGTCCCAGTATTGTCTCTGGTAGATACTAATGTCGTTTTCCATTGGGACCACCAGAAATCTTTTTCAGATCTCAGATTTTACGCTGCTCATGGAACATGCAACGAAATTGATCTACTTTTGTAAATGGATTAGTGCGTTAATTGACAACGATATCAGATGTTAAAATTGCATTCGTTGTTAGCAAAATCAGAAATGGATATCGACCTGAAAATTGTTTTCCTTGTTGTAGATACAAATGAAGTATTATTGGTGATTTGTAGTCTTCAGGTGACGAGGGAGATAATAAAGATAATAATTCCTCCGAAATCATATCCATGGCAATTTATGTATTTCGTTTTCACGGAACTTTGTGCATTTGTTTTGAAAGCAAACTTCGCCAAATGACGTAAAACAGCTGTGATAATTATATTGGTACTAGAAGACCCGGCCACGCGTTGCTGTGGCTAAAGTCGTTTGATTTTTTTTTTTTTTTTTTGATTGTGAGGTTCCTATCCCGTTTATCTTTTGCAAAGTGTCACCTATAGGGTCTTAAACTATCCTATCTTTCAAACTGGAAACAACCACACAGGTAAATCCACAAAATTCTATTGAAATCGGTTGAGTGGTTTCGGAAGTCGCCAACAGCTCAAGCTATCGGGTCCAAAAGCAGTCTATCTTTCAAACGGGAACCAATCATATACATCTACAAAATTTTATTGTTATCGGTTAAGTGGTTTCGGAGATCAAAAACAGTGCCACTTATCGGGTCCAAAAGTATCTTATCCTTTAACAGTCTGTCTGAAATACATCAATACAAAAAAAACGGAATGATGAAAATCGATCCAGCGGTTTTCGAGTTATAGCGTCATCGAATTTCACCCCGAAGGAATTATATACCAACTCGTATTATTATAACTCTTTGTTAAATAACAAACAAATAATTTGCAATAAAAAAAATAATGCGACTATAAATTTAGTTATAAACTACTCTATCCTAAACTATCCTCAAGTTAGATCAAACTGCACAGAGTTTGCAAAATTTGATAAAAATCAGTTCAGTACCTACCTAGTTTAGGGCTTTCCATCGCGGAGGAACAACGTGACACCAAATTTGTATATACATATTAAGAAATTGTTACGAAAAATAAATTGTAGCCTGGAACTACATCGAAATAACAGGGGACTCATTCCGTATGTCGATTATCGCCAGACGATAGCGTTTCGACGATAGCTTTGCTTCACGTAACTTCACGTAAGTCAATAATCGTCGAAACGCTATAGCCCAGACTATACAATTTGAGCGATACCTAATGAGGTGTCGTTTTGCATTGATTTGTGTGTTTTGCAAGCAGCTTAAGATTTTTTATCGAATTTCAAGAAGAATAATTGACTTTAGATATTTTTCAAAAAAATACTACCAAATATATAAATACTTATATTTTAAAGTTATTTTGTATGAAGCTCATGAAAAAGCAAGAAATATTGTAGAAATGTGTATTGGTGTTTACTGTTTCCAAAGGTACAAAACGTAAATCATTAACTTCATATGGCATTAAATTACATGTTGTCATAATCCTCAGGTCGATGTTGAGTCCTATTTGAAAAAAATAAAAGTATAGCTACGAACCCAGAAAAATTGCGATTTTTGCAAATGTTTGTTTTGCCCTCCATAACAGCAATCGAACAATACGAAGATTTGGCAAGTGCAATTTTAAACGACTCGCAAGCCCTAAGTGGGAATAACCGGATGAGACAGTTGGCTTCAAAAATGAGGGATGAAATAAAAAACTCGCTTTAACTTCAATTATTTTATTGATGTTATAATTTCCTTGGTAGCTGTTTGGCTTATTACCCTAGGCCAAGACCGGATGGTCATTCATGAAAGCAATTAAAATTGTCATATGCATTGGTGAAATAATAATAATTTTAATAAACTAAGGAATAATAATGAATTTAATACACTTTGCAATTTTCAAATTTGCCTGCATCAAACACAAAATGATTGAAAAAAAAAAGTAATTTATGACATTTTAAACGACATCTGATTGGAATTTTCACTATACTTTGAAAATCTCTGAAAGAAACTCAGTGCTCTCAATGCTCTCTCTCGTTGTATACAAAAAACGATAAACGAGACGATAGTGATAGAGTTAGGGAAAGCAAATTGATGACGAGATCGTTGACTACTATCGCGCAAACGATTATCGTTCTCAGAGTTACGGAATGAGTGCCCAGTACTTTAGGATTCCATCGCGGAGCAACCTGTGTCACGTGATTTTTATTGTAGTTATGGTACACTATTTTGGATATAATGGCTTACACATAAGATATAGATATATACTGTGGCGGGCTTTTTTGTAGGACTATTTAGATAAGCACTTCCATCATACATTACATATGTGTAACTCTAGCGGTTTTGGCAGCGCACGTCAGAATAGCTCGCAGATGGTAAATTTTTTCCTACTTACTTGATATTTTGGACAATTCACACAATATCTTTATAAATTGTAGCGTATGTGTTATTCTGATGTAGAAGCTATATTATTATTTCATTAAAATGCATTCAGTAGTTTTTACGTGAAAGAGTAACAAACATCCAAACAAACTTTCGCGTTTATAATATTAGTAGGATGTGTAAATCTGAAAAAAAAATCGAGATCTGCAAAAATTGATGGTTGATTTTTCTGCCCGATGGAACGTGAAAAGTGATTTAGATCAAAAAAAATATTGATTTTTGGTCCCAATAGAAAACGACATAACTAACACCACTCTAACTTCAAAGCCGGTGCCTAACTAACCTTTCAGTCCATTATTATAAACGCTCTGTAACCTACCTACAACTAGTACCAACCGTAGAGCGGGCGCGATGCAAATTTATGTCAAACATAGCCAAAAATTTACAGTTTGAGAAACGAAACCCAGTTTGGGGACTTATCTTTAAACAAATTTTAAAGGCCAACATCTTTAAACATTTCGAGATCTTCAAAAATATTAATGTCCCAGGAACATTTCTTTAAAAACTTTAATGGGACATTTACACGGTCACACATTCCTATCACGGAAAATTAAAGGGATGCCCAATACTAAACAGCCGTCTGACTGAAAGGGACAGCATTACCTAACACGCAAAAAAACGTGATATGTTTTTTGGTCGGCCATCTTGTTTGCGTGGTAGGAATTATGGGAAAGCTATGCATGTTGATATTTTTATAGCGATGGCTTACGAAATTTCGTTTTCCTATAAAACAAAATGGCTTCCGGAAGGGATGAAGGTACAATTATTTATTTATTTCGTATAAATGATTGATGAATTGTTGGTTTAACTTGCTGAAACTAATTATTACTCTCATTTCACATATTTTAAATCGGAAATAGAAATGTTTTCATGTGATTGCAGAAATGTTGGTTGCCGGAACTTCCGCTTTACGTATCTATAATTATGGGTAGAACATCCATAACACCTTAGGCGTCTGATTTGTGATCTCATTCCTACGCCTTTATTAGCATTGACTGCGGACAAACGGATCTCTCTGTCCCGTCTCGTGCAAAAATGCGCGTGCGTGATAGTGTAAATGCGGTTTAAAGGACTTAAAAATAAAATCTTCAATTTTGCAATAGAAATGACAGATGGGAGAGGATTGAGGGTCCATACAAAGGCCTCAGTTATAGATAGCCACACGTAAAATGCAACCGAAAAGGTTGGAACAGCATGCAAATATTTTTGTTTTCGTTTAGGCGGTCATAGCGAAACATCTGTCAGGAAAATGTTTCCTTACCAAAACAATTAAAACAAGCCCACCCCCACTTATTGGATTCCATCAGAAAAAAAAATTTCTGACAGATGGAACAGTAAAGAAATTAAATATTTCAGTGGAATGATTTTTTTTTTGTGTGACTGAAAAAAGTTATTCGTACGGAAAAATGAATAAAAATATTTTTCTAGAAAATTGAAATATCATTTCAAATTTTAACGACTTTTCGTACCACTTTTTTTTTTTTTAATTTTTGAACTGTGTAGGTAACTGCCACTTTTTCATTGATTGCTACAAAAAGCGTCCCCTAACTTTTTCGTAATGTGGTATTCGATTGGACGCTCTCAGAGCATTTTTTATGTTCGTTTGGTACAAAAAAAAAAAACAATCTATTTCAGATTTCAGAGCGCTTTCGCGAATCTGGATTTTTTCTCTATTTTTTTTTTTTCAGATTTACCAATAGATACAAGTGCTGTGATAACTGGTGGACTTTGTTTAGGTTTATGTGATTATTTTTTTCTACAGAAAAGAAAGGCATTGCATCGGGTGAATCTATTTTTTTTATAATTTTTTTTTTTTAATTATTTATGTTTAAATATTTATAAATCAATCGGGACGTAAATTTCGAATGTTTTAATATAAATAGTATATACTCGTAATTTAAGCGTGTGAAATTCGCTTGCACCGGAGACCGGACCCATAGGTTAGCGTTGATGTTGATAATCCAAAGAGAGACTACAGGGTGTTAGTTTAACTGATGATAGAGTGCAGTACAACAAGATTTTTAAGTAAAAGTGTGGTTAGATCTTTAGGGGATGTTTTCCTATTGAGGAGAATACGTGGGTGATGCTGGAATTAGGTGCACATGGTTGGAAGAAGGGTTCCCGATGTAGAGAAATCTTTACAAGGATTTTACAATTTTGTTTGAATCTTATATATAAATACGCCAAGGCAAACAGTTAAGAACAATTTCTGCGACCTCAAACAGAACATATTCCGTTGATTTTTTTTTTTTCTTGAAAGATTCTCCGGAGATGCAATGCTGTGTATAGTTATTTCCAATATAATGCGTATAAGTCAGGTCACAATATTGGGCGAATTGTTGTTCTCCTTATTAGACATAACCTACAAAAAATTGTCGTTGACGATTGCAAATAAATCTTAATCGTTAAGTATCAATTTTTGTCCAACAGTTTATTTAACTATTTAGTTCAACAAACTAATATTTTACGGTAGAACACAAATTCCCATTGTTGAAGTTGTGAAACGTAAGTTGATAAACTCACTTAATTGTTAACACTGATGGGTCAAATGACAGGATAGAGCGGTTGGTAGTTTCTTTTCAAAGGATCTGAATATTGGTAACCTCTCCTTCGACCTTTTTGAACTTTTGCAGCGTCTTTCAGGCAGAAGCCAAAACCATTCGACGAGCCCCTGCTCGGTGTTTGAAACAGCTATCCTCAGATTATATATTTAAAGACAGGCTCATATACAGCATAATAAAATCGAAGGCAGGTAAAGATTCCAACATTCTCTTAACGAGATTGCAAAAAGTGTAACGTCACTCTCTGCTGGGTTCCAGGGAACTGCTAAGTTGACGAATTGTGTAGACGTGTTTCATTCGGCAGCATAAACGTTCCAAACAGTGTGACCCACATGTCCTTCTCAGTGGCAGCACAATAGACTTATTTTGGTCTAAGTGCACCTCAACTAGGATAAGCCTTCCGAAAACAACCAGCCAAGAGAGTTAATAGTTTAAATCAAATCCCTTAAACCTTAAGACTGAGGGCCTCCGGAAGGAGCAGAACGACAGACAGACGGAATTGCGTGACCCACTTTTATGAGTTCCTCTATCATAGTAATGACCGAATGGTCATATCGAGTTGGAAATTTTGTACAAACACAATATCTTTAAAAAGTTAACCAACAACTGAGTTATCCATCACACTCGCAAAAGCAGTGATATCATAAGCGTAAAATAAACGATTGTCTTCTATCAGTAAGGGATGGTCGCAAACGCTTAAGATTGACTCCAAACAACTGGTTGACGAGTATATAACTACCAACAATAGGCTTGAAAGCAACGGAAACACCTTGTACCACTATGCTCAGTCGAGTTCCTAAGTGGAGATAGAAAATAATGAATCAATCACTCAAAGCTTCTATTTACGAAACACTTGACAAACATTTCTAAAGAATTGTGCTGCATCTTCTTTACACAAGAAATATAATTTATTTCTGATAATGAAGTCATACATAAAAGAAAAAGGAAAAATACATTTCTAACTGGATATAGAGAGAGGAAACATCTCTGTGAACAACTATGTACGGCTTCTATTCCCATGAATCAACCGGAAATCCTACTTCGCCCCCACATCTTACACTCGGTGTCGGTATGTTGTAGATCTCACAAGTGTAAGTTCCACCTCTTTAGCAAACACACATGTTTGGCTTATCTCCAGCTCGCGTGTGTCATTTGGGAAATTCCTGTTTTCAAACTCGGCTAAAACTGATTGCAAATGCTCGACACAAATCAATAGCCAAACCCAACCAGTAACCACTTGACCACTATTCGCGTACAGATGCACCGTATCATTTGAACAATCAACAGGAGCAAGTATATTATACCAACCGAAAAGAAAAAAAAAAAACAAGCAACACACATCTCCTGACTTACCATTCTCCTGCGCACTCGCGGGCTTCTTCGTCGTCTTGTATTCTTTGCAATTGATGGAGCCCATCTTTAGGTTCGATGAATTGCTTCTTTCAAATTGTCGGAACCTGTTGAGTGGCCAATAATAATTCACAGCCGCAGTTTTTTAGACGAATCTCCAACACATACCTTGCGGCGACGCTCAGCCAAGCACTATAATTTCTATTCAGCGACGAGTTTCTGAGAACCGATGACGACACCACCGTGAGAAGATGCCAAGCGTTACGCCCAAATCTGCGATGTACACACGAAATACACAAATCAAAACAAAGAATCAAAAAAATCCTCAGCGGGATGCACTTTTGATTGAACAGGGAAGAGAACTTATTTTACAATGTAAACACGGCGACAAGTATCACTGATGACGTAGCTTCGACAATTTATATGCTTAGGGCAGAATAACCTGCAGCAGTAGAACTGAACTTGTTTTCTTAGCCAGGGAGACTGGACGGACGACGGACTAATCAGTAACTCATTCGTTCGTTGACTGAATTTGAATGCTGCTGCCGCCGTTGCCGGTTTCGGGGGATTTCTCTGTGGTGGCCTGGCCGTCCACCACAGCAACAGAAACCAGCTGCTCTGGAACGCTCAAACTACGCAAGGCATTCGGTTTCTGTTTTCTTCTTTTGTTCGTTCTGTTTGTGTTTCGTTGTTGTTGCTGTAGTTAACTCATACCTAGACCTACTGTGCTGACAGCGAAGTGGGTATAGATCGTTTTTTTTTTTTTTTTTTTAAACGTGCGAATTATTTGATTCCATTCAAGCTGCGCCGAATTGAAGGTGAAATATGCTGTAAACTGGTTCCACATAGGAACGTACGTTGCGACTTGATTTTTCTATGGAAGCATGTAGTTTCCTTGTGGAATTCACTCGAGCAGGATTAGGGACGATGATTCAAGTGATAAGAATGCAATGACGGTACCAGCACGCGCAAACCCCATAATTTATTAATCATGGAAAAGCAGCAGTGCTTCGAAATTCGAATGTCACGTCGCAGTGATAAGCAATAAGGTTATTTCTATCTATAAAATGCGAACACGATATTGAACATTACCGAAACGCTGACATAGTTATTATTAGCCGGTTGCCGATAAGACTTTGTTTAGACCTGATAAACTACCTGTTGGGAGAGGCTAGTTTTATTTATTATATAAATGTTATAAGCACCTCGTGTCGATGGACAACTGTTTTTTATTACTAAATTGATCTGCTGTTGGAGATATTCCAACCTGCAACAGCAAAAATATATAAACACAATTCAGAAATCACGTTCTAGTCGCTAGTCTGTCAAAGTGTCAACTGTAAACTGTATTTACAATTGGTATTGTGTCAAAAGTAGAATAAGAGGCTTGCCAGGTTTGTGTCTATGCTTGACGACGCCTTAAGTTATTGTAGTTGATACACTGCGTTGAGATGTGTTGTTATATTTTTCCGATAGAGGTCTCAAACGTGAATACGAATACGACGTCGAATGGCATCTGCGCGGTGGTAGTTGAGTTTATCGTTGCAGATTTAAAAATCTACAGTCGAATTGCCGTACCGCATCCGTGATCGAGTACCTACTACGTAACTGAATTTGTAAAATGGATTGCCTTGCATGTTAAATCCGCAAAAAATCAGTTACGTATTGCTCGCTCACGGATGCGGTAATTCGAACCCTAGTCATCTTAATTCAACTTAATGAGGGACGTTCTGGATTTCGGCGGGGCGAAATGCTGTCGTGGCTAGTACACGGTTCCCGCATCTCGATATTCACAAAGGCACATGAAGATCTCCTAACCAATCAACCGTCAACCAGATTGACCATATTGCGATCGACGCAAGCCACTCCTCCAGTATTATGGACGTCCGAACGTTCCGAGGGGCGGACATTGACTCGGACCACTACCTTGTTGTAGCCAAGGTACGATTCCGGATATCCCGAACACCGCTAAGACAAGTACCTAAATACTGTGAGGAAGTTTGACGTCGGACGGCTACAATCGCAAGAGATCACCAGATACTTTTCCGATCGCGTCTCTCTCAATCTCTCAAGAGGTCCTATGCAGCCAGCATCAGGTATTGCAGACCAGTGGCACCATTGTCAAAAAGCCATCAGAGACGCCGCCTCTGATGTGGTGGGTTTCACCCACCACCGCAATGAAACCCCTGGTTCGACGACGAGTGCCGGCAAGCACATGCAGTGAAACAAGAGGCATACAAAGCGGCGCTGCAAAGAAGGACAAGAGCTGCTCGTGAGCTCTACGCGCAGAAGAGAAGAGACGAACACCGGCTTCTGAGGAGGAAAAAGAAAGAGCATGAGAAGCACGCGATCGAGGAAATAGAGAGATGTTACTGCAGGAATGAGGTTCGGAAGTTTTACCAAAGGGTAAAAATAACCTCACAAGGCTACAGAGCCCGAACCGAAGCGTGCAAGGACGAACAAGGGAACATCGTAGTAGAATCGCAGTCGATGCTGAGGATATGGAAGAACTACTTCTGCAGACTGTTTAACGGCGATGACGACTTAAATCCAGCTGTCAGGCAGAATGAACCATTCAACCTGGACGATGAGGATCAACAATACCGTCCACCCCACCTGGACGAAGTGAAGATAGCTATATCTAAACTTAAGTCCAACAAAGCCGCTGGAGCAGATGGCCTAGCCGCCGAGCTGTTCAAAGCGGCAGGCGATGACTTGGTCAGAGCATGCAACAACTCATCTGTAAAATATGGTCGGAGGAAAATATGCCCGATGAATGGAACCTCAGCATTGTTTGCCCGATCTCAAGAAAGGAGACTCTCTAAACTGCGCCAACTATAGAGGCATCAGTCTCCTGAACACTGCGTATAATATCATGTCTGCTGTACTATGTGAACGCCTGAAACCATTCGTCAACGATCTGATAGGTCCCTATCAGTGCGGTTTTAGGCCCGGTAAGTCCACGACCGATCAAATATTCACACTACGGCAGATCCTGGAGAAAACCCAAGAAGTCCAGATCGATACTCACCATCTTTTTATCGATTTTAAGGTCGCATATGACAGCATTTATAGAGACGAGCTATACAGAGCCATGTCTAGTTTTGGCATCCCTGCCAAACTTGTCAGATTGTGCAGAATGACGATGGAGAACGCTCGCTGCTCCGTAAAGGTCGGAAACAATCTCACCGAGACCTTTGATGTCAAAAAAGGATTTAGACAAGGCATTCATTCATTCTTGAGAAAATTGTGCGAAACTCACAAGCCAACACCAGAGGCACAATTTTCCATAAGTCTGTGCAACTACTTGCATACGCTGACGACATTGACATTGTTGGCAGAACACAGCGAGCTGTCACTGGTGCGTTTGCAAGTATTAGTAGGTACAGAGGCGGCGAAAATGGGTTTAGTGGTGAATGAGGGTAAAACAAAATATATGCTGTCAACAAGAAGGGACACACAACATCGAAGAATCGAACAGAAAGTCACGATAGACAGCTATAACTTTGAGGTAGTTAGGGACTTTGTCTACCTCGGCTCCGCTATAAACTCTGATAATGACATCACATCAGAAATCAAGCGAAGAATCACACTTGCCAACCGCTGTTTCTTTGGCCTAAGACGGCAATTGATTAGTAAGGCCTTGTCAAGAAGCACTAAGGAGATTCTATATAAGACTCTCATCATCCCTGTCCTGCTCTATGGCGCAGAAGCATGGACCCTAGCAAAAACGGATGAGGATCTTCTTGGTCGCTTCGAACGCAAAATTCTTCGAGTGATTTTTGGTCTCGTTTGCGTTGACGGGATTTGGAGGAGAAGATTTAACAGCGAACTCTACGAGCTGAAATATTATGTTTATTAATACATACTTCAGAATATGTTTTGTTTACGTTACTATGGAAATTTAAACTTGACGGCGGCTTGTGTTTCGTTGCTAATCCGCTACTGAAGTCAGCCAGCTGTCAGCCTTTACTAATTCTTGCAAATTTGTGGGCTTAGATTTTAATATCGTTTTCCATTGGGACAGAAAAATATTTTTTTTTTCTGGCTGTCAGATTTCATGTTCCATGGGACGCAGAAAAAAAAATTTCAATTTTGCGAATCTCTATTTCTGAGCGAGATCAACACCCGGACTTGAACACCCTGAGGTCAACCCTGACAACGATGCATACTACGAGTATGAATCCGACAAGCCAATTACAATATATGTAAAATAGATTTAAGAAAACAAACATTGTATACCGTTGGGCCCCTGTTGTTGAGCCAACACCTTTAAATATTAACTATTCACCACCATTTGTTACCTAGCCTTAAGTCAAATTGTAATGTAAAATGTAATGTAAAAAATTTCTGAGCGAGATTTACACTTACTTACTTACGCCAACACATTTGTCATTTGTCAAACTTTGAAGTGTGTTATTACTTAAGTTTTTGGACGACAAGTCTTTGAGGAGTAGAGAAGAATTTAGATTTGGTCGCTTCAATGGATATCAACATAAATTGAATGGATTTTTATAAACACAAATTGTAATTTAAGAACAGCTGACTTAAAACACGCACTACCGCATTCTATGCAAAGAAAGAAAAATCTCGTTTTATATCTACGAAAAGTCTGAAGTCTGAGAGCAAAATCTGAAAACCCCAATGGAAAACTATATAAGTCAGGAAGCCTCGAAGGCCAACGGCATGTGGTTGTAGAGTTCTTGGAAATCAGTTATTTTGGCATTTTTTCTGCAAGTTCTGTCGTAATAGAGGATTGGCTGTCTGTGAAGGTGCACCTTCTTCCTAAAACCACACAAAGTTCAACCAGAAAGAGAGACGTCTTGACAACAGCAGGAGCTTCCTCACTTTATAATTGATGGCACTACAGTCCGGAGCGGGACTGTGCCTTAAACAACATGAATTGTCTTTCCATCCAGCTCGATACGTCGCTAGCTGTCTTCGATATCCTACGCCACGTTTGTCGGCGTCCTTTTCCAATTGGAAGCGCCTCCTACGGTAAGGACATCCTCTACAGCGTGGCTCCTCTATAGAGTTGAAAATTCTATACTCGTTGGAAGATTGGTGTTCATAAAATCCATGTTTCCCAGCCATCTTAGCCGACTAAATCGAGTCTCCTTGACTAGGTCTACTGTTCTTCATTGTAGCTTCTCCTCCAGACCCCTGCGATTCCAACTGGAGTAAAGATCACACCTAGATAGCTTCTCGCTCGAAGCAACTGAATGTCGGTTCATCCGGTCTTGAAAGGGTCTATTGGTCTGCGTCATTCCAGGACGCGGAAATGATGAGTTTCTTATAACACGTCTGCTTACTTGCTACTGAGATGGGTCCGCTACTCAATTCCATTCTAAGACCGTTTGGTCCACACAATACTGCTTAACCTACCCGGGGTAACTGTCCCCATCCTCAGGGAGAAAGTTCTATTGGAGTCAAGCCACCTAACGTTGCACATGATATACAATACAAACGAGGCAAATCGTTTAAGACAGACAACAGTTTATTATCTGAAACACCAAATAATTCCTAATGTGGACAATCAGCCACCATGCGGTGGCAATCTTCAGAGGTCTCTTGGGATAGTGACATTGACAGCTGCGATTATTTTGATGACCAAATATACTTTGTTGGGTTTGTCTTTTGATACTGAAGGCTGTTCTGACTGAGGAGGTTAAGTTAAGTTTACAGGTAAATCCTACTACCACACTCAGGTCCCTTGTGGAGCCATTGTGATGCCCTTTTTGGGGGGTTAACCGTTGGTGTTGTAGATGCTTAGCTCAGGTCTCTCCTTCTTGTATTTACCCGACGCCGTCCAGCCATCCTGATGTCCTCACCTGCTTGGGCAATGACAGAGAAAGTGAAGTGTGTCCTCATGAACCTCTACGTCACCTTAGCCTCAACATATATCGCCATCTTTGAGACTTAGTTAAATTATTTAACAAATTTAAACTGCTTTTATAGCCGCCTGGCTATCAATGAAAATGGTTATATCATTTCGTGGTATTGCCAATAATGACACCATTCGGGCCGCTTCCGCGATTGCCATTCCTCTGCTTAGAAGAGACTGCAGCTACCAGGGAGCCTGATGGAGCAGTGTATATTTAATTCCTCACAAAATACACCAGAACCGGTTCCATAGTCCGTCTTTGATCCATCTGTGCAGATGGATACCGATTTCCCCTTTGTGGGTTCATCTGTGTTCCATTTATCTCTACTCGGATAAGAGTAGGTGAATGGTCTATCAAAGTTCAGATGGGGAGACATGTAGTCAGAAGTGACAACATTCCCAACGTATTTCCCTAGAATTTGTGCGTGACCAAAATTGCATGGGTTCCAGGTATTAGTTTGGCTAATCCTTAAGGTACTTTTGGTAGCAGATTCCTTCATGTGTAGGTCCAGAGGAGTCAGATTGAGCCTCCAATCCCGCTGTGGGTGTAGTATCGCACTGGTTGTCCCTATACATGATAGTCTTTCTATCTTTGTCAATGCTTTGGAATTGGTCGTCTTGCCCGCGGCTTTCCACCAGACTACGCTGTCATATGTGAGTATTGGCCGCACGATTGCCGTGTACATTTTGAGGTATGGTCCCCACCTCCTGCCATCCCGAGGATAATACAAATCCATGCAAGTCTTTTATAGGCTTCTCAGAGAGGTCTTCTAAGTCTTCGGAAAAGTGTCGTCCAAGAACTCTGTATCTGATGTGACAAAGTGCCGCGCAGTGGTAAAGAAAGTTTGGAGTGTCCTCATGTACATCCTCATCATCACCAAAAAAATATGTAACTACCTTTTTGACTACCCTCGATGGCAAAACTCGCACTTCCAATCCAAAAAAAAACCCCTTCCCATTCAATCATCTCCATCCTTCCACCATTCCCCGTTTCCACTATAAATGCACTCCCTATCTACAACCTGAAACCACAGATTCAAACAGGCTTTCACTTAAAAAAAACAGTGGCATTTCCGATCAATTTTCTACACGGAATGTCTACAGAATGGACCGTTAAACAATCCAAGTTAACAATCAATATTTCAAAACCCAATCTATCGAATCACAAAAATCGAATTCATTACCACTTTGCCGGACCTGAACCACGATTCGACTCGACTCGGCATTGCCCCCCTCTCCCGTCAATCCATAATCGAAGCACAACAATAAAATTATACTTCCATCGTACATACATTTAAGGAGGAAAGAAAAAATCCACAAGGATAATTCCTTTGAGCACACTGGTGGAAAACACATATATTTCATGTGCATCTAACAGACTTACGTTCGTATATATACCCATGCAAACGTCATTGGAGAGCCGTATGGCTTATATGGCTGTCAGAGTAGCTTCTTGTTTTTTTTTTTTTTTTTTTGCCGCCCTGTACTAGTTATTTGCCTGTTTCCCGTCTTCGCATTCCCAGTCCACATGCTCATTTTCAATTTATTCCGCTCTGGCTACGAAATAAAAATAGGGTCATATTTTTATTTGTTTCCTTTCGGTCGTCCTTTTCTGCTTTAGCAGCGTCGTATACACCCACTCGCACGTATACTCTTTCAGATATTCATCCATTCAACTGTTTGCAGTCCCACCACGCTGCCCTGCAACCCAACCAACAAGAACCCGGCCAGGACCCTGTCTTTTACCCTCGCTTTTGAATGCCATCAGCAGCGCAAAAAGGAAAAGGACGTTGAATAGCGATATTGTCAGAGGTGGGTGGTAGGTGATTCCATTCGCCATAGAAACGAGCTCAAGCGCCGACGGACTATTAAACAGGAAGTGTTTAATTTTTTCCTCCTTTAGTCCGTCTAAAATAAAGGTGGATGTTGGGCGGTGGCAACTGGCAAGAGATATCACTGACCGAGTCTAGATAAATGGGACTCTAATTGTTTTTAATTATGCTTGGCTGTATTTATGCTATTGATGGGGATAGACTGTGCTATAATTGACTGCTTAGTTGGCTTTTGCAACTTCGAAGAGCATCAGGGCGATTCTGGATTCGGTGTTAGTGGTTAACTAGTTGATGACGAGTTCATCTTATTGGTTTTTCTTGAGTCTTTGTACGTGAGAGTGCGTGCTGCTTATATGAGAAAGGACGTACGATGGTTGGTTTGCATATTGAATCATTTTCTAGGAAATGGACTATGATTTACAACTTGAGTTAGGACGAGTGTGGGGAGTTGTAGTCCCTGTAAACACTTTGATTGGAATTATAAAACACAAAAACTTTGAATTCTTTTTGCCTGACGTTCCCTTTTCTATATTTCTGTTCTCATCCTATCTTTTCAGATCCTTGATCTGTGTTTACAGTTTTACTCTTGCAGGTTATCATTTTCAAATTATATTTAGTTCTCATTTACAAGTCAATTCTCTTTCATTACAAGAAGGTTTAGGTTGCTCAAGTGGACCCTTCACAACTTTACCTTTTCTGAAACTAACCGCAGAATGGAACTTCAGAAAAGCTCTCTTTAGTTTGAATTTCAAAGAGGACATTTGCAATTCCAGGTAAATTCGGAATACACATATCCTACACTTGTCATTGTCATATAGCCTAATACACAACTATCGAACGTCTGATTGATATTGATCCTGCATCGTTGTTCTGTGTGTTTCGAGAACATGCAACTATACACCAAAAACCTCATCCACTTTTATGCTGACAGTTCGCTGTTTGTTCGCCTCAAGTTCAAGAAGAAGTTCGCCGGGAAGTTCATTCAAAAATCGCAGGGGATAGATGTTTCATATCAGGGGCCGAATTACGGCATCCTGAGCGAGTCATACGTCACTGAATTTTGTGGTTCTTACAAGCAAAAGAATAACAAATTTAGTCACGTATTACTCGATCAATTTCGTTCGCCGGGAAGTGCATTTGTGAATCCCAGGCGATACTTGTTTTGTGTCAAACATTCTAGGGCACTATGTGGAAAATTATGGGTGTGAATAATTTGATTTCGAAGGCACAAACAAATATTATGTGAAACATACGCTACAGCTTTGGAGAATTTTTGCCGATTTTTTATGTTGTATGCAATGATTTTCGACACATTTTTGCAGCCATTTCTCAGGCGATTTTGGAAAGTTTTTTGCCGTGATTTTGGACTTTTTGACTCGTTTTTCGACGCGACTTTGGGTGCGCCTACTGACAAGTTCTTGGACGCCTGTTTAATGCATTTTTGAACGCGTTTATGAGTAGTTTTTGCACTCTTTTGACGCGGTTTTGGCAGCGTTTTTTTTACACATTTTTGAATAATTTTCTAGGGTATTTTTAACTATTTTTTTTACCGGGATTTCGGGCTCTTTTGACTCTTTTTTTGACACAATTTTGGATGGGTTTTTAACATCTTTTTGACTGCTTCCACTAACAAGTATTCGGGCGCTTTTTTGACACATTTTTGGACGCGATTCTGTCGTATTTTTTGTGACTCGTTTCTTGGTGCGTTTTCGGAAGCGTCTACTGACGAGTTTTTGGACGCGTTTTTAACGTATTTTTTTAGTCGTTCTTGACGCATTTTTGAGGGCGCTTTTCACCCATTTTTTGAACTTGTTTCTTTACGCGGTTTTGGACGGGTTTTTATTGATAAGTTTTTGAACCCGTCTACTAAAGATTTTTTGACGCATTTGCATTTCCGTGGTTTTGTTTTTTGTCGCCATTTTGGATTTATTGCCTTGATTTTGGACGCGTTTATTTTAAATGCTTTTCTAGGGTATTTCTTAGCTGTTTTAACTATATTTTTGTTACCGAGGTTTCGGGCTCTTTTGAATCATTTTTTAACACAAATTTGGACGCATTTTCTACATCTTTTTGACTTTTTCCACTGACTAGTTTTCGGACGCTGTTTTGACTCGTTTTTTCCCCGATTTTGGCTCGTTTCTTGGCGCGTTTTATGGCGCGTTTTATGGCACGTTTTTGGGTGCGCCTAATATCAAGCTTTTGAACTCGTTTCTGACGCATTTTTGAAGGCATTTTTGACCCATTTTTGGAATCGTTTCTTGACGCAATTTTGGACGGGTTTTTATTGACAAATTTTTGGACCCGTCTATTGAAGAGTTTCTAACGCAATTTTGAACGCGTTTCGGTGGTATCTTTTGCTTTCTTTTTACTCGTGTTTTTGCCGCCATTTTGGACTCTTGACTCATTTTTCTACGCGATTTTGGCGCATTATTGAACGCGTTTGTGATTTTTTTTTTTAACTCTTTTGACTCATTTTCACCGAGATTTCAGTCTTGACTCTTTTTTTGACGCGATTTTCGGCGCGCCTACTGACGATGGACGCCTTTTTGATCAATTTATGAACACTTTTCTGAGGTAGATGTTTCAACTTTTTTGGGTCATTTTTTGACTAGATATCGGATGCGTTTTTCTACCCCTTTTGAGGGCTTCTACTGACGAGTTTTCGGACGCGTTTTTGACTCATTTTTGAATTTTCTTTAACTCTATTGACTCGCTTTTTTTCGTAATGCGATTTCGGATTCCTTTGACGCGATATCAGACGCGTTTTTGGGCGTATCTACTGACGCATTTCATGACTCGAATTTGGACGCATTTTTCGGACGTTTTCGGACGCTTTTGGCCTACTTTTTTAATTTTTTTTCTGTCTACTCAGTTACAACTATCCAAATATATTTGTATCCAATCCATTTCCCGTCTGCCACTTTCTCCCACTGCCCATCGAACAAACATCGAATAAGTGTCGAAAGGGATTGTAAATCACTGCAGATTACTTGACTCAACTCATCTCACCTTTGTTCGTCACATCGTTAACATTTTGGCATTCAAAACGTGCATAAACACAACCCAACGTCGTTTATGGAAGCAGACCCACCTCTCAGATGGCTGCAAAGTCTGCCCCAACTTGCTCCCAACACTTTCCTTGACCTTTACACGTAAGTTCAAGTGAAATAATTTTCACTGACATGCCCGGAATGCGGTCAAGGACTGGGGGAAAATAATATCCAGTCATGCACACCATACTTGCTGTGTGAAGTGTGATGCGTTATACGTTTTCTAATCGCCCAATTTCACTCGCATTTCGTTGAAGGCGGTTTCAACTTTAAAAGCTCTACTTTGCAGTCTCCCATACAAAGATCCTTCAAGCAAATGCCTTCTGAACTCCTGTATATACCAGCGACTATTGAAAACGAGGTCATTCGCCTAATTTCTACCTACTAGATGTGTGCTTGCTGTTCAGCAGCACACTAAACGTGAGGCAGCAAGTAGCAACTTCCCCCTCCGGCTCGAGATTCGGTTCACATCCTCGACACAGAGAAATAGAAAAGAAACTTCGACAGATCTGTGGAAAAAATAAAGAAAATCATTTCTTATTCCACCAGTGTCAGTGTCTCCTTGTGCACAATCGTCGTCGTCGTTGTTGTTTTCCCCCCATACAGCAGGAGAGTACGATACTATGATGTCGTTTCTATGCTCCCTGTCTGATTTCACCTCCTTGTCCTTAGTTCCTTTTCTTTTTCAAACTGTGTATGCAATAGAATTGTGTCGTGTCTATATGGGATATCTGTAGCTATGACTGCCACTATTGCTACGGCGATGGCGATGAGGAGATATCCTTTTCGAGTAGAGTGCAGTCTGTGATGTGCTCTCTACAACTCATGGAAGAGAAAATAATTATGCCATGGAAGTGCAAGCACAATTCCTGGTCGGGAATCTTACTCCGCGTCCTTTTCCATTCCTTTCTTCGCCTTGCATTAGTTTTTGTTTTTTCTTTCAGTTTTGTATAAATAATTTTAGTTAAATTCTAAAGTGTCGTTCAATGTCCTGTCGGCAGCAACGGTTGGGAAAGGCTTCGCCATCGCATTGAGTTAGTTGGGTGAATGTCCTACTTACAGTTTGACAGATGTTGATGTTTGTTTCATGTGTGAGGAGGAAATCTCTCCCAAAATTTCCACATCCAATTAAAAGGAGGAACATATAATTTGCCAGCGCACTTGTGACGTCTTCAACCTTCCATCGCGCAATCATCATTTCACGGAGAGTCCTAAAATTTTCTAAAATATTAATATATTTTTAATTTCGGCCAAAGAGCCACATAAAACTTGGTCAACACGGTTACCAGCCATCCCAAACGGGCGCTCTACTATTTTCCGAGCGAAGCAGCAACGCGGTTCTGTTTCCTTTGGTCGTCCTTTCTGCTTTTATTTTTTATTTGCAATCCGTTTTATTAATTTTCGTCTTTGTCTCGTTGCGAGGGAGCAAAAGGTCCTTTTATTATACGGCGGTAATCTTCCTTTTACCGTCGTCAGCCACATAGTCCTTGGTGTGGATTTTTGTCTTCTCCTCGAGTAATCTTTTGAAAATCGCGCAACGGGGCCAACAACTGAAGGATGGAATTGTGTTTAATGAATTTTTTATTAGCGCCGAGGCTCATTTGGTGGAAAAGAAAACAGTATTTGAAGAGATGTTAATGGACGGGGATTGTTTTGTTTCTGTGTTGACTGTCAGAAGTCGACATTGTGATACAAGAATATCAGATGACATTGGGCGACAATTATGGGACGTCTTTTGCATAGTCGTACAGATCGCGTGGTAATCTGATTGAGCTGGCAAACTTATTGTGCGCGGACTGTGGTTTTGAACAATATGTGGCAGTAGTGCACGCGTCGACATGTTCAGTCGGTTATATGGCTACTGCGTGATGTGGTTGGAATATAGTATAGAGCAAACAGTTAGTGGAAGAAACATGTGTTTTTGTGCACTAATTTCAAAATGAAAATGTCAGTCAGAAGTGACTTTTAATCTAGATTTATGAAGTTAATCAGAATGTTTGAGTGTATCCTTTTAAGCTTAAAGTGACCCTGTTTCGCGTTTAAACTTTTTATACGGAAGTCCAACAACTTGAGTGTAGTTTTTAGAAACGGTCACTGTACAATGTAAAGGGGACTTGGTCGACATCTCCGTGTAAAACTTTGACTGATTAAATAGAACCTTGCTTAATTACATAAGTGTGCGTTAGACCACTTAAGTGGTATAAAACTTTGAGGACGTTTTTGACCATCCAAATAGACATTGCACCGTGTGAACATTTTTTTTTTTTGAAAAACACGCTTCAAAGCATCAGCAAGTATTTGTCCGTAGAAATTGTCACTTAAGAATGTAAGGAATGGTCTAAAGGTGTAAGGGCGCTCGTCCTTAGACCATTTGAATGACCTTAAGTTGTGAGGGCATTTTCGACCATTGAAAAAGATCTTGCACCGTGTGAAATAAATTCTGAAAAACACGCTTCAACGCATCAGAACGTATTCGACCGTAGAAATGGCCCCTTAACATTGTAAAGGGGACTTGGTCGACCGTTTGAATGGTCTAAAGGTATGAGGGGAATCGTCGAGTTAAAAAAAAAACACGTCTCCGTGTGATACTCCGACATATTAAATAGAAGCGTTCTTAATTAAGTGCGCGTTGGAACACATGCATGTGTAGTTTTTGTTTCAGTTTCGAAATGGAAGCGATCTATAATACCTATCCGTGCTGTGAGTTAAGAAGGGAGAAACGATTCTTTTTCGGAGCAATGAACATTGGGCTTTATTCGCTGAGTAATCGCTGAATCTTTCCCTTCTGCTATTGGTCATTCGCGGTGCCTCTGTGAGACGCTATGCTGCTTCTTTATCTTTAGATGTACTCTAAAATTTTCTGATTAGTCGGTCTGGTCAGTCGTTGTTTGCTCGCCACCAGATTTCCTCGAAAAAGTCTTTCGATTTACTTTCGGAATAATTCCTGGTAAGTTTTATTTACTCTCAACCGCTTTAGCGCTTCTCCTCCAATAAATCTGCTCTTTTCTCTTGGTTTGTTTCGCTTAGAAAAATATCCTACCTATTTCTTCTCGTTGCCTTCCGACTAGAACAAGTGATTTGATTTCCTAGACTGCAACTAGAAATGATGTGACCTATTAACCTCAAAATTATAACGAACATCCCCCCACCAACCATCAAACATCCTTGACGGATGAAACTTTCAAAACAATTATCGAAAGTATTTTGCTAAAAATAATACTCATCAAATTAATCCCCTCAAAAGTAAATTTAGTCACAGTCACCCCTTGAAAAAGGCGTACACAAAACTCATTCCATGCGTGGCACAGTCGTTAAATAAAAATAAGCATGCCATACACAAAAATCCCTTGAAACACACCGAGAAGGGGTTCAAATCATTAAAAAGCCAAATATCCAAGAACACTTAACACATTACGTCTGCTGTAGGAACAAAAAAAGAACACCCACCCCATCGCCAAATCCCTGTGCGAAGTCTCTCTCTTACTTTGAAGAACTGTACGAACTGAACATGAACAAAACGTATGTATAGGGTGGTGGGTGGTGCGAAATGGTGTTTCTCTTCTCTGTGTGATGATTCTTCCTTGTTGCCGTACTCGAGCTACAGCAGCATGCCTACGCATCGGCATCGGCAACGGCAAAGCCAAAGTAACAAATTCATAATTAAAATATTTATTTTAGCTCGCACAGCGGCACAGGTAAGGGAGGCGTAGAACAGTAAACGTTTCTCTTTCTTCCTGGCCTATGGCCCGGAGGGATGTATTTACTTTTATTACGACAAGGGTTGTGTGCGTGTGTATTCCTTTTGAAAATCTACGACTGAGGACGAGAAGTCACACGGTATATTCCGAGAGCAACAAGCTCAAGCTCGCTATGGCTGGCACATTATAGACGTCAAACAAGTTTTCTACATCCGTCGGTCACCCCCTCGTTTGTCCTCGTCCCTCGTCCCATCGTTATGTCGTTCCCATAGTGCTTGTGGCCTAAGTATGGCTTAAGTACAAACAAAATAGTCCATCTAAGATGGAAAATTTTCAACTTTTTCCCGGCGAAGATTCAAATATCACTTTCTGGCGCTGTGTGTGCGGACCAACTTTTTGTCGGCGGCGACTCCTCTAAACCTTTTTGGGATATTAATTTTACTGCATCCCCTCACTTTGTAAGAGAAGAGGCAAGAAAAAAAAAAAAACGAGAAAAAGGAAACCACAGTCAAGGCGGTTCGGTTGGAAACATCAACCTTCACGACACAAGGCAAATATGCGATGAGCTTTTAAGCTTGAAGGCACTTCATCGTTGTTCGTGACTTCCTTTCCGCATAAAACATCCCGACACACATCTACAGACTTTCACGAAGCACTCGCATAGGTATACCGTAGATCGTATAGTATACCGTGTGCTATAGTTCAGTGGTGCTCTCTGGAATGCCGTGCAGGATATAGAGATATAGAGGGTGGAAATACGTTTTTGTATTTACGGTTGGTTTTTTGGATTCTGGGTTTTTTTTTTTTTTGTGTAGAGGAAAATAATGGGGTTGCTTACACATGTTCACGTTTACAGCAGAGAATCAGAATCAGAGGAGAGACCGAACACCAAACCCGAACTGAACCGTCATCCTGTTCGTGGCGGGGCATGGCAAATGGGAACCATAATTCCATGGCTTTTAAATTTTATTATAATTGGCCGCCTGCAAAATGCTGCCGCGTATAAAGGACCGTCGTGCAGTAGAGGTATACTCCTATCTCGTACTCGTACTCGTACTCGTACAACGTACATAGTGTGTGAGCGCTGGAACTGGAATAGACTAAACGGATACGTGGGTGGGTTGGCTGATAAGTGGATATGGCTGGTGTTAGAGTAGTGATGAAGTTGGGCGAAAGAGATCATATTTAGTGCGACACTAATGATGGTTTCGTGAACAATTTTCGGGTTAATCATGGCAATGTTCCATTTTATGGCGGTGAGGGCGTGGGGCCTGTTTTGTTTTTTTTTTGTTTTTTTTTTTTTCCATCGGGTTTTGGGGAATCAAATACAAAATGCATTGAATATTAAAGAGGGGTGGTTGCGCGGTGAGGCCACTTAATTACTTCAATCAGCGGTAGTGTTGACGACAATCCACCGAAAGGCGATACCCTGGCGATAACCAAGTTTGATTTAAAGTGGAGTAGGTGCTTGTCTCGCTTGGGAGGGTTTTGACGAATGTTTTTATGTTGGGTTTGAATGCAAATAACTAGTCTCTGATATTGAGGTTAGTTGGTTGATCTGAGAAGCACTATAGAGGGGCAGTTTGCATGTTATCCAATTTTCACCCATCAGAAACCATTGGGGCCCATTTTGATTATCCTTTTATAGGTAGCACATAGAATGACATAAAAATAACAAAACCATTCGGATCTGTCGATGAATCTTCTTAGATCTGATAGAGGTATCGTTGCTAGATCGTTTAAGCTTTCGAAAAACCGTGCTAACAACCAAAAGTAGCGGCGTTCTTGCAGGGCTGGGCTGTGACACAAGCAATTTCTCGTTGCGCTTGCATCTTCTGCAGAAGTCATTGGCAAATACACCCATCCGTTTGACCATGTTTCCAGTGACACAGCGTCCGGTCCGTCAAGAAATGTTAGGGTCTATGAACTTTTAATGTCAAGTGGGGGCGAGTTATGATATAACCGTAGGTATGAGGTAGTATAGAAGTCGCATTTCTCTGAAAGTTTTTCGTGTCCTTCTGCGAGAAAACTACTACTCTACTTTTTATGGCGGACTTGGGCCTCAATCAACATGCCTTTCAAGCCAGCTCCATCCATAGCTAGCTGCGTCCATATCGGTTGATGCTTAAAGTCCCCTGCCAACTCGCCCGAGTTCTTGCGATAATGTCAATGCCATCGTAAGGTTGTACGCACCTTCGGAGTTAGCTAGTTGCGAATAATTTTTTTTTTTTTTATACCAGATGATAGTATGTCACCTCTGCCTTAGACCGTTTTCTGACATCGAACAATGTTTATAAATACCTTCACGGGGCAGCGGGAGTGCAGCAGTGTCATCCTTCACCAACGAAGGAGTTTGGCAGAAATGCTGGAACTGGGACATAACACTCGCGATAGATTTCAAACGCTGGACCCTTTTCAGGTGCTTGCTGTCAATTTTCTGGGAGGTTTTCGTCCGCCATATACAAGTGAGGAGTAGGCGATAGTGGATCTAGAGGTTCTTCGGCGACTCCCGACTCCCCACTTTTGCACTGTTCTTCCAAATATTCTCTTTAATTTAATTGCTTAATACATCAAGCGAGTAAAAACTAACAATTTAGTAAACCTAAGACTAAAATACAAATCCACTTAATCCAGTTTCTATACCAGCAGATGTTAAACTTTCTTGGTCGTTCTTAGTTCTGATACAGAGGGTGTTCTGGGCTGAAATTCCAATTTTTTCCTCTTCTTAGTGAATACTATTAGATCGGGTTTTCCGCATTGAAGAGCCTTTGTTCTGGTTTTAGCTAGGTACCACTTTGGGTCATATATCTCATGATAACCACAGCGACATCCACGCATTTGCCTCTTGAAATCATTTGCGATATCGCCAGGTTCTTACAAGAAGATCACACTTGGCCTCCGTGCAACCGGTAACCCTTTAACATTTTAACCCTTTTTCCAGATTTTTACAAGAATATCATACTTGGCTCCCTCCATGCCACCGGCATGTAGACTATTGCTAGGGATGCTTCCTGCTTCCCGTTACTATAGCGCTGAAAATTTGCCACCCTGCCCCGCAATTTTGAACCGTTTGCTCCTTGTTTCCTTGGATCTCAGGTCTGACTTATAGCTTCTTAGAGAGTGTACATCGATTAGATACTCGTTCGTGTGATCCAGTGTTTACACTAACTCCCCCACTCTCTATTACGAATGAATGCGGCCTTGAACAATCTATCTATAGAGACAATCTTCTGTAGCCTACTAACTTCGAATGTGCTTCTTTAGAGCTCTTTCCGTTTCACCTTGTATTCATAGCATTCTTCATTCCCTTATCTTCTCATAGCTTGGTTGAAGGTCTTTCTTAGATCCGTCTTTTTTAAGTTTTAGACACTGCTGGATCCTGTTCCTAATGCACGCCGCTTTGTAGATAAGAAGCTTGTAAGAACCTGAACCTATTTGGACACCCTTCACAATCGAAAACCCATTGCCATATATACATTCACAAATTACGTCACACACCGCCTAACAAAGCTATCACCGACAGATGTTTTACACATCAACAATGTAAGCGACATCCCCGCTCATGTCCCCCCAAAAACCATTCCAAATTTTAGTTCAATCACCCAGAGAAATGAAATCGCATTACTATGCGACGACAGCGTACGCCGCGCCGGCCGCGCACAGTGTGAATGACCGGCACGAGTCAACCGCGGCAGTTATTTTGTCTGCAGCCAGTAATTTCGGCAGCACGATAGCAGAGGCAAACGCACAAGACCCGTGGATGTGTCTTAGCAATGAATTTACCCTCGACGATGGTTTTTCTTTCTTTTCTTTTTATCCAGCTACACATGCGCGCCGCCGATTTCTGATTATAGGATACAATAAACGCAGATACATTAAGTGCAGCCCCAGTTATACCTACTTGTAAACGTTCCTGATGTGTGTGACAGAAGCAGATGTTTACGTTTGCCTTAAGCCGAGGTTAAGGTACCCTCGCAGCACCTGTGCTTTGGATTTCAATATTCGACTCGAACAAAATCTTACTTCCTGCTTGGATAAGTAAAAATAAACATCGCAGGAGGAGGAAGAGTGACACGAGTTTTATCAGTTTTATGCAGCCGGGGGTGATACCTGATTTGCAGCCCCTAAGGGAATAACTGCCGAAGCGTTTTATTTTTTTTTACAATTTAATTCGATGGTACTTCCATCATATTTCACTAATGGTCGCCTGTGGTGAGGCTGTTTTTTTTATTTTTTTTTAGTAATTTGTTTCGTTTATTATCCTTTGAATGGATGCCAACAATATTGCTAGGGGAAAATGATTGTGCAGTTTATAGTGCGGTTGCTGCTGCCAAACGAGGATATTTGATTAACATCGAAGCGCATTTCTGGTAGCCCTGAACTCGAAGTAAACCAACTGGGTGGCCCAAAAAAAGGGTTAAAATGGTACAGCGTACATTGAGGATTGAGTTGAGGTTACTGTCGTTTTGATGTAGGGAGGGAGAGATTTTTGCGAGAGGCATATACAAGGTGGGCCAAAAGAGATCACCCTATTGGAAGATGCTCTTATTTTTGCAAATGGACGCCAATGTCAAATCTGTTTTGACATTTGTGGACTCGACAGATGCAGAATACAAGTGAACAAGCCATGGAGTGATACACTTCCCAATAACGCGGAATAATTTCGAATTTTCGATTTTTCGACCAAAATCATAATGAGCGATGAGGCTCATTTCCACCTCAGCAGGTACGTGAACAAGCAAAACTATCGCTTCTGGGGCACCGAAAATCTAGGAGTAATGCACGAGGAGCTATTACACCCGCTCAAAGTTACTGCATGCTGCGCTCTTCACGCTGGAGGAGTCATCGGGCCATTTTTTTCGAGAACGCCGCTGGTCAAACGACAACAGTGGACGGTGCGCGCTATAGGGCCATGTTAACCGAGTTTTTTCTGCCGTAATTGGACGAATTAGGACTGGAGGACATGTGGTTCCAACAGGACGGAGCTACGGCACACACTGCGCGAGCCAAAACCGATATTCTGAAGGCGGCGTTCCCGGGTCGCCTCATCTCTCGTTTTGGCGATTTGCACTGGCCCGCAAGATCGCCCGATTTAACCGTTCCAGACTTTTTTTGGGTGTTTACGTGAACAAGATCGAGACCCAGAAGCCCTCAAGGATGAGTGCGAGAATCTGTCCGAAGTTCGAAGTTCTCACCGAAGTGATGAAAAATGACATAAAACGAGTCCGTATGGCAATCAATTGGCCGATATCATCATCTCCACTTGACAAATAAAATTCCTAAAGGTTCAAATAAACATAATAAAAAAACAGAAGAAGAATCTATAAGCCGCTTATAGATACGAGTCACCTAGACCGGATGGTTTTAACTGCTATCCACCAGTTTGCAACCATGTCCTACCTTACCCTTTTGTCAAATTTGCTCGACTACTGGTGGACTTTCTGAACCCAGTTTTTGTAATATAGATTTATACTTGACCCGATAGCTACGCTTGAGGTTTTTAAAGTTATTGGTGACCTAAAAGACACTAACTCAAGTGGTGCTTGCTTGTTTTGTAATGGATGTGCTGGCGGAAATTTTTTAATCGGTGCATATGTGAAGTTTTTTTTTTCAGAACAGCTAAAGTTTGCAGTTGTAGTACCTTTGTTCAAAAACGGTTCTTTTGTACATATATCTTATATATAAATAGGCGAAGGGAAATAGTTAGGAACCACTTTCACTGCCTTAGACACAACAAATTCGCTTGTTTTTTTTTGTTGGGAAGATTGTGCAGAGATGCATTGTAATTCGTTTTACAATAATTTGTGTATAAGCCAGGTCAATAAAATTGTAGAATTTCTACCCTGGGTGAACTCTAGTCTAATAAAAGGCATCTCTCACTTCTTTCAGTAATACGTAAAGTTTTTGAAAAGCTTTCGAAAACCAGGTTAGTGAGCTAGCTGAGGAAAATTCAGTTTTGTAAAACAACACAATTTGGTTTTGAAAAAGGCAAATCAACCGAAGATTCACTTCTACTGTTTTGTAGCAATAAAAAGCTGGATTAGTTAATGATTTTACTAAAAAATTGATCATCATATTCTTATGAAATTTTTAGTTTAGGTTTTATTTATAAAATTTGTGTTGAAGTTTAACACATCAATCTAAATCCTGGATGGGTACAGCATAATGCGAATACGGTGTCCCATAGCGTGACCGGGCAGATTCCTATTGAAACGAGCACGCACAGAGCCAGTGTTTCCATGCAACCGGGTAACCTTGCCCCAGATGGCGCGCAGCCTAGTCTTCCTTTCTGGATGTTGTGGAACGCATTTCCTGGTCTGTGCTTTGTATACATAAACACATCGCTTGCCAACGTAGAAGCTACCGTGTTCTTTCCTGCGGCAACCTTCAATCTTTAGAATGGCCTGGTTTTCGTGCTGATTCCTCAAACCACGCTTGTATTCAGTGAAGACGGCTTTGGCAAAGAGCCGTCCATGTCGCTTCAGTGGGCGAACATGTTTCTCGTTCTTATCGACGACCTTCTCAGCCTTGGCGGCCTTAGGAGCCTTGGCGGGTGCTGCTGCTGGTTTAACTGTTGTGTCAACCATTGTTACCGGAAACTTGACAAATGGCGAAAAAGCACATATTCATATTCTTATGGAGGAGCTTGAAAAAGCGGGAATTCATGGCTTCATGTTAAAACAAAATTCTGTATATTGTACACTGTACAGGGTGGGCCAAATACAATTTTCTTTTTAAAAATGCAATAAAATTAACAAAATTAAATTATGTCCATGTATTATGGTTTTATTGGTAAGAGCAAACATTCCCATTAATTATGGAACCTAACGTCATTTAAGTGGCTGCCTCGGTTGGCTCCGCAGAAGCGAATTCTGTCACTCCAATTTCTAAGACCTTGTTGATGGTTTCGGGCTGTAGCTCACAGATTTCTTATTTATATATTGGCCTTAAGTGCTTAAATCGTTTCCGGATTGTTGGCATAACATCGATCCTTCACGGTTCCATAGAAAAAAAAAGTCCAAAGGGGTCAAATGGCAGCTCCGAGGCGGTCAATTGACATCGCCAAGACGGCTGATAACACCATTTGGGAATTTTGTGCGCAAAAGATCGATTGTGGCTGTGGATTGTGGCATCATTACCAGAGGTCGTCCAAATCCACGTCTTCAATTTCAGTATCTAAAGAAAAATTCGGTTCATTCAAGCCATGTTCTGTAACGCCCACCGTTCACCGAAACGTTGTTCTCAGCCTCATTTTCGAAGAACAAATTGAGTCTCACATTCACGGCTACAGCAGCCACATTCTCGTCTGTGCGCACCTTGTACGACGGCGAGGACCATGAGTGTTGTCCACTTGCATACCAGTCTCACGAACGTTTTGCACAAACTTGCGTACAGCAGGCGTGGTGGTTGCTTCATTTCGGCCAAAACTTCTTTTCAAAAAACCCACTGTTTGGGCTACTCACTTTGGAAATAATATGTTTTCAATATTTCCCAACGTTGTTCAAGCGTAAAGCGACTCATTTCGTTCTGCGGTATTGTGATACTGACTTTCTGTCAAGATTTCGAGCGGGAAACAGCTTTCAGTGTCAAAATAAATTACATATAATTTAAAAAGAAACCACTAGTTGGCCCACCCTTTATGTCTGAGAATATTGAAAATAAAATTATTATTAATAAAGATTGGTTGACACCGTACCTTAAAAATAGATCAAAACTGTGAAGATTAATGATATGAAGAGTGATAGAGTAATTATCAACTTAGGGGTACCCCAAAGTTCTGTCCTAGGTCCGAATGTCTTTCTTATCTACATAAATTCCCTTTTTACACTTGACTTTAAAGGTGTTCCAACTGCTCTTGCAAATGGTTTTAGGTTTTGCATATGGTTCGGCCAATCGCCTCGATCTGGCTTCCGATATAAATTGGAATTGAAGCATTTTAATAATCTGATTTTCGAAGTTCTTAAAAGAAAACTCTTATAACTTTTGAGCATTTGCTAAAATTAGTTTGAGTTAAAAATTATTTTTTTCAAGGCCGTCTCAACCCCACAAGAACACGAACATAGTACTTGCCGCAGACAGCAACTGCATGAAACACAACTCAGTTTTTGGGCGTACCGCTAATATTTTAACGCCCAAAACTTCAAATCAGAGCTACTCTCGAAAACAATCGTTTTTGCATTTTTTCGTATTTGATCAAATAAGCTGTCTTTTGAATTTTTGCTTGTTTCTGCTTCTGATGTCTCTGGTCGAAGCACAAAGATGAATTATAGCTCAAAATACCTATATAAGTTTTGCATACAAAATTATCGCACGGTCACCTTTGTTCTAAAAAGTTTTTGGACTGTTGATGTGATACCTACTCATAAGTCCGGCAAATCTTTAGATACCTATATTTTATTTAGTCAATAAAATTAATACTTAGTACATTTCCATGTGTATGATGGCGATTTAAAAGATCTGGACAGAGTATTGTTCTTCTAATTCTGTGCTTAGCCTAATCGTTGAGCAGCTGTATCTTCAGCTTTTTTAAATATATTTGTACTTTTTTCGGACGAATCAAAAGTTATATTGTTCGGTACTTACCCGCTTCTTTCATTCACAAGCCATTTGCTTAGGTCACTGTAAAGGAATAAATAAAATTAAATTAATTAAATTAATTGGAAAATAGCTGAAGTAGAATTTTATTGCTTTAAATTCGAAAAGCAGAATTTTGTAAAACAGAGAAAGCCCTTCATTCTGTATTCTTAAATTTGGAGTAAACCTACCTATAAATGAGGCTGCTGATGATCCCTCTTTGCCCACCACAGATAACAATCTCCACGTCATCCTGGGGGAAGTCTAATTCGTGCACAAATTTATCAATTTACTAAAAGCCTTCCTCGATGTTCTTCTAACTTCAACCACCCATCTAAACTCTATATATAGCTACCGCCTTTTTCTTCTTAAATTCCCACAAATGCAGGGACACATCTGTCAACACTTATCTACAAACTCAACCGCTGCATGCATAAAAATGCCCTCGCTACGACATCTGACAGCTGACACCTGTCAAGCAGTCATAACCTCTCCTCGATTTGACAAAACACTTGAAACCTAAATCGCTTATTAAAACTACTACGCTTTCTGAATCAATTTTTAATTATCTTGCCGTAAGCATAATTCGAATTAATTTCTTATAGTCGCGCACACATCCAACAACCAACCCCCTTGCCATTCAAATTTGTATAGATCGCTCAAAAACACAGCCGCCTTGTTTTTTAGTTTATTATTTTTGTTAAACCTGTACGTTTGCTGTGCAATGCGTACTTCTTTCCACGCCGTCAGTTTCAATATTAACCCTAAAACTTCATAAATAAAATATTGAAAATGCAGCGAGCGAGGGTTCACACTGTGCAGTGAGTGAGTACGCGAGTGTAATAACGACCCCATGCACAGGCACTTATCCACATTTCGAGGCATGGCACAGCCAGTGACATGCCATATACCAGTAGGTATATATACGAGAAACCGCATTATATCTCAGCTTGGTGTGGCAGCCTTATTTCTGTACATCTATGTGTATCTAGCTAGCTATCTAACTGGCTGTCTGTCTGTCGTCATAATGTTTCCACACGTCGCACAAATGTTGCACAGTTTCAATGTGGTAAAGTGTAGCGCACCCGAAAAATAAGTAAATCGCAATCTATTCGACCAACAGTGAGGGCAGGGGCCGCAACCAAACCAAACCAAACCCCGGCCCATCATGAGATATGAATACGAACCACCAGAGAAGAAGTGGGCAAGTTGTCGTTCGCTGGTTATACGTTATAGTCGTTACTGACTGAACCCAGGAGCAACAGCAGTGAATGGGATTGTGGGGATAGGTGTGGGTATACGATGGCGGATACCCTGCGTCTGCTGCATCGGCAGGGCAGATGCACAGCACACACACACAGTGAGAGAGACTAACGAAACGACACCGTCTGTTTGTGGGGGGGAATTAGAGGTGCGGGACTATAAATAAACCCTTTTCCCCGAGGAGCA
This sequence comes from Cheilosia urbana, assembly GCA_946477585.1. Lineage (NCBI taxonomy): Eukaryota > Metazoa > Arthropoda > Insecta > Diptera > Syrphidae > Cheilosia > Cheilosia urbana. The sequence continues at coordinate 88,868,257 of OX297854.1, read as the reverse complement.
CCAGCAGATTTCGGAATTTGTACAGAATTTGTGTAGAATTTGTGTGTGCGGCGAGAATCAGCTTAAACCGGTTGCTCGCCTGTTGGCTCAGGATGGGCTTTTAGGTCTTCAACTCTCCACAGTACACACACTGTATATGTACAGCCGGCTGTTATGGTGTTTTTATAGTTTTATGAGACATTATGGTAATTATGCAACCATGCACAACATTTGGCCCCGTGTTGTACCGACCAACTGCAAGGAACCATTCAATACAAACGGTATGGTACTGGCAGCCAGCGCGCACCGTCACATACAAGACCGTAATGATTTACGTTACCGATTCCGGGTCAGGTTATCACATGAATGTATCTATCTTTTGTCTCCAAGAGAGTGAGTTTTTGCATCTGCACAACCTGGTTATCCCAAGTTAACACACAAAAGGACGACAACGACGAAATTAATCCTCTACGACGGTGGTGGTGCGGTGCTGCTGTTGGCCTCTTTTTCTTTCCCTTTTCCTTCTATGTCCGTGGCACTGATGCGTGATGCTGTGCCGCTCAATAGTACTTTAGTGTTTTACAGGGATCGACCTTTAATTGAGGGGAATTATGTATATTGCTGCCGGTTCGTATCGTTTGCGCTTCAAATTGATTTGATGAAAATTAATCAGTCATTGGACGGGATATGTATTCTCTTCTCATTGACCTGTCGCTGAAGCTGTTGAGCTGTGATGTGATTTTTATCTTGGCTGAGGTTAGCTCGTCGGATCGCCAAGATTCTTCTCCAAAGAAACACGAACTTTGGGTTATAGAGGAGTTTCCTTTATTTCTTTAATTCTAGGGTCTACTGTACAATCCGCTTATTCCAATTATTTACAATATTACAATCGATCTTAATATTTAAATTATCGGTTAATTCAGATTTTAATTTATTTAGTTAAAACAGCTTAATGTATCCTTTTAATATCTTAATTAAAATTACAACTCAATTAACATGCTAATTATAATTTAACATAATTCAATATAACGGTAACGGGTACGGCCTCAAGGCGTTCTTGATCCTCGTGGTTCACTGGCACGGTCTGCCTTGCGGCAGTCCCGGCAGTCTACAGGTCCGTCTTGCGACTGTCCCGGCAGTCTACAGGTCCGCCTTGCGGCAGTCCCGGCAATCAACAGGTCCGCTTTACAGAAGAGAAAAGAGCCCTCTCAGATTACCAATTTGGCTTTAGGAAAATGCGGTCCACTGTTGATGCCATAAGAACAGTAGTTGATATTGCAAAAGGCGCCATCGAAGGGGAAGGATGGCTCCACGGAACAAAGGAGTACTGTGCGGTAGTAACGCTGGACGTTAAAAACGCTTTTAACTCGGCGAACGTGTCTTCCATTAGAAGATCCCTCGCCACTTCCGGAGTTCCACAGGGATCGGTCTTAGGACCCTTATTGTGGAACATCATGTACGACGGAGTCCTACGATTGGCGCTGCCTGGGGGAGTGACGGTAATTGGATTTGCCGATGACATTGCCGTTGTGGCAGTAGGTAAACAGATTCATACAGTTGAATCCGTTACAAATGCAGCAATTGCACAAATAAAGGATTGGTTATCAACCGCCAGCCTAGAACTAGCAGAACACAAAACAGAAGCTGTCCTCATAACAAGTCGAAAAACTGTATAGTACGCCAACTTCCAGGTTGGTAACCAAATAATCAGATCCAAAGAAGTAGTCAAATACCTTAGAGTTATGCTGGATAATAGAACGAAAGACATATGGACATACCGACTTATACCAACAATCCAAGAATGGGTAGAGCGTAACCGGACGGGCATGTGCACTCTCTGAAGAGTCCATTGCATTCTCGGACCAGCAAAAGGCTTCGATGCTCCCGTGTCTACGAGGCAATGGAATGTCTGCCCTTGGAGGTAAGTTGGAGCAAGACAGGTGGAATGGTCGTTAACAATCCTGCTGTCGATGGCCCTTTATCCTGCAGCGCCAACAGTGCGTATCCCGATTGTAGGGGACGTTTGTTTCCTGTAATCTGGGTGCTGAGGGAGTGACGGGGCTAGGGTCCGTCCCCCTAACTCCGTTCCTCACTCCATAAGTTCGTCTAGTGTGTTAAAGTCCCGACGTTTAATGTAGAGACGGTATTCGGGTCGCATACTATCATATATCCGGTCTATATTATCGTGTATGCTCATCTGAGGATAATGTTCAAGGATCAGGTATTGGGTGGCTCGGAAGAAATCCTTGGCTCTCTCCCTGGGCCCTTGCATTTTCCTCATAATCTCCTCCTCGAGTTTATGGGTATAGCGTGCCGGGAGAGAGTGGCGCAGGAATGCTCGTCGGAAGTGATCCCAGTTCTGAAAGTCATCACGGTTGATTCGGAGTCACTCTAGGGCCGTACCTCGGATGATCTCCTGCAATAGTCGTACCATATAGTCGGGTGGAATGTCATAACAGCGGGTCAGTTCTTCGATCCGTTCCATGAATTCCAGAGCATTTCCGGAGGAATCAAATATCAGTCCCCATTTTCGGACCGTATCTATCACCTCGGCTTCATAGCTTAGCGTTGGCCTACCTATAGCTCGGGTGGACGTGGTCGGGGCCAGTAGCTCGATGACCCTTCTAGGATCTGACGCGGGTGTGTTGGGTTGATGCCCATAGTATGGTCTAGGGGCCGGAACGGATGTGGGCAGTGGGTGAGCGGTGGTGGGTTGTTGGATGGCGACAGGTATCTCGAAGAATAGTGGGGCGTCCACAACACTTTCGGTCATGGTTGACTTATCGTCCTCATCCGATAAGTAGTAAGACGATATTCTCGGGTGGACGTCTTGGCTTCGAGCTCGTCCCAGAGATTTTGAGTCGAGGCTCCCATTCTGGTGGCTTTCAAATAGCTGTTCATTCGGGCTCGAAACTGTGCAACTGTACCCCCTGTCTTCAGTCCCTTCTTTTCCATTGCGTTGATTAATTCGGCCTTCTTTAGTAGGTATATCCATCCCACGGTCATATCTCCTGCTTGTTCCTCTGGAACGGTTAGTTGGTTTTCCTCATCCATTCCTGGGTCTTTTGGTGCTGATGTTCCTACTTCGGTTGTCCTTCCTTGTCCGTTATAAGTTTGGGCCTCCTTCTGTTTAGGTCACTGTTCGGGCGCCAATGTGATGTGCTTTTTATCTGGGCTGGGGTTAGCTCGCCGGATCGTCAAGAGTCTTCTCCAAAGAAACACGAACTTTGGGTTATAGAGGAGTTTGCTTTATTACTTTAATTCTAGGGTCTACCGTACAATCCGCTTATTCCAATTATTTACAATATTACAATCAATCTTAATATTTACAGTATCAGTTAATTCAGATTTTAATTTATTTAGTTAAAACAACTTAATGTATCCTTTTAATATCTTAATTAAAATTACAACTCAATTAACATACTAATTACAATGCTACATAATTCAATATAACGGTAACGGGTACGGCTTCAAGGCGTTCTTGATCCACGTGGTTCACTGGCACGGTCTTCGGATAGCCCCGGCGTTTCAAGGATCCGTCTGGTGACAGTTCCGGAACCTACGGGTTCGTCTTGCGACAATCCCGGAAATCTACAGGTCCGCCTTGCGGCAGTCCCGGCAATCTACAGGTCCGTCTTGCGACAGTTTCGGCAGTCTACAGGTCCGACTTGCGGCAGTCCCGGCAATCTACAGGTCCGTCTTGCGACAGTCCCGGCAATCTACAGGTCCGCCTTGCGGCAGTCCCGGCAATCTAAAGGTCCGTCTTGCGACAGTGTCGGCAGTCTACAGGTCGGACTTGCGGCAGTCCCAGCAATCTACAGGTCCGTCTTGTGGCAATCTACAAATCTTCCTTGTGGAAGATGTGGCAATTCGCTGGCTACCCGCAGGCTTGGTAGCGCAGACAAATTTCCAGTATTCCAAAGACTCCTTGAGGAACAAATCAACGGTACACCAGATTGGTACGTTTCCACAGTGTGATCTTGCTCGCTTGTGTAAGAATTTGCTGGTGGTCTTATGCAATTTAAGACACCGACTGGGTGCAAATTCGTTTAAGACTACGCAAATCCCTGGATGTAAACTATGTCTTATAAATTGTTGTTGGCCGAAAGCATGTCTAATGCGCCCACCGGGACGCTGAATGTCCAACTTCTGTTGGTTGTAGTTTTACTTTGTGGCCTAGTGCTTCCTCTTAGAGTCTACGTCTTCCTCGACATCTAGCCTCTGGACCGCTGGAGTCCTTCAGAGTTCTTTTCTACTGATTGCTCTAACCACAAAACATCTTTCTAACTCGATGGGCCGGAGCTTTCAATACTGTCTTTAGGTAGGAATAGGTTTTCGATAAAGCTCAGGGCACGATAGGCATTCACGCATATGAACGGTTCAACTCTGTTTAAGCCTTTGAAAAGGTCTGTATATACGTCCGTATCGCACTGTCAAATTTACCACTTTTCGCACTTTCTTTTTAACTTTAAAAGTGAAAGTTCGTTTTACAAGGGAGATGTGAGAGACGAGTTTAGCACAAATATCAAGAATTCTTAAGCCAAACTTCAAGACTTCTTTTGCCATTCTTCAAGACTTCATTTACCATTCTTCAAGACTTCTTTTGCCAAACTTCAAGACTTCTTTTGTCAATCTTCAAGACTTCAAGACTTCTTTTGTCAATCTTCACGACTTCTTTTGCCTACATTTAAGACTTCTTTTCCCGAACTTCAAGAGTTCTTGCCCAAATCGGCCGGAAGTAACATATGGACCTTTTCCTCGGTAGAAGTTACCGTAGTACCTCGTTGTAGCTCATTTTCGTCAAATTTTATTATGCTTCTCCGTTTTGCAGGGTCTTCAACAGTAAATTCAGCATTATATACCTAGTTGGACAGCTTATGAAAGAGCCTATGCATCCCTAATAGGTACTTTGCAAAAACTTTCCGTCATTTGAAAATCCTTCATCTTCCCGGAAATCCCCAATGACGTGCCCATTAAACTTCTAATTCCTACCATCAATATTATGTTAACGACATCTAGTCGTAATAAAAACCGTTCTCATTGAACTAAGTAGGTACCTATACCTACCCACCCAAGCGCTGCCTGTGTACTTCGATCTTTTTCTAAGGTCTTCGTGCTCCTCCAAAACAAGTTTTCGACCCAACAACTTCAGCTTTAATAGATAAAATTTTATTAAAACTGTAATGCAAAAAGGAGGGAAGCAAAAACAGCGCACACACCAAATGCAAACGAGAAAAAGAAATCGAATTACTTAAAGATTTCCCGCAATTCAAAGTCACTTCTCTATTCAAGTGAAGGAAAAAAAAATGAGAATCGCTCACTCACCAACACTAGGGGAGACACACCAACACTGGCCCATTTCCCAACCAACACCAGAACACAACTGAATCCAAAGAGCGCCAACTGTAGATGTAGTGGGCTCTAAGAGCTGAAAACGCTCTTTCTAACCTCAAAAATGTATCTCAGAACTCAGAGTCAGAGGCAGTAGGCAGAGCTCAGCTCAGAGGAGAAAATAATAATAATAAAAACAAAAAATACCCAAACCCATTCTCTGACGGTATTTCCAACTTTGCTCGTTCGCGGAGGACTAGAGACGCGCACTCGGTGCAAGTGTCTCGTTCGTTCTCCAGCCAAGGAGCGAGTTGCTACGGACTATCTGGCTGCTGGCTCTGGTGAGAGGGTGCACGCGGTGGATTTGCTGGAAATTCGATATCGATGTCGTCATGTTTTTTTTTTCCTTTCGTTTCGTTTTCTTTTATGTTCCCCCCTTCCTGCAGTGTTGGTCGTGCCTTTTTTTTCCTCTCGTTTTCCCTTTATTGTACGGTTTCTCGTTTAGTGCTCTAGCTTGGCTGTAGTTTTGAAGGGGAACTCCGAAACCGAATGCGTCGGGCTTGTATGTACCTAACCTAACCAGATGACAAGGTGCGGGGCGATACCGACCGCACTTATTATTTGAAAGAGAAATAGGTATACAGATCCACTCGGCTGCGTTCTATTAAATTTTCATTGCCTATCTCAATTTAGTTTTCACGCCAAAAGATACCTACCTATGTCATGCCATTTATCATCCGAGCCGGGGCACACTTCCCTCCGCAGCGACAACACTTGGGTTCACCGGTTTTCCTCGAATGTGCAAACAAAAAGAAACGATCAGAAAATCAAAATCCCCAGTGTGATACGTTTATTGGAAGACTATCTGTATCTGTATCTTTATCTAGTAGGTATATCTATCTATCATCATTCAAGCGCCGAAAGTGGGCCAAGTAAGATTACCTAACTCGAGTGCAAACGAGCGAGCATATTTTCGCTTTGTTAGCGAGCCATTATAGTTTATAGTGGAGCTTCTTGTATCTTATTCGCGCGCATATACCTACCTATAGGTACTTAACGAGTTCGAGTTGGGCTGCTGTTGCGACTTTTACCTGATTTTCCACGACGCGCGACAGCCGGACAGACACAGAGTTACCTTGTGCGTTCTGTCTTGATTTGATGTGTGCGGTGTGCCTGTGCTGTTGGTGTTTGCTTTGAAGCGCTTTTTGCTGGATGATGTTATCAGGGAAAAATTTGACGAGTAGAAAAAAAAAAGAAGCGGAAATAATGTGGTCAACTTGTGGAGCGAGTACTAGGTGTACACACAACTTTTCGCCTCGTGTCTCGTGTGTTTGTGGGGAGTTTTCACTGGTTACACCGTTTGAAGTCGTCTCCCTTTGCTGTGTAATGTTGGTCGGGTTTCCTTTTGATGATGGATAAACTTTTTTTCTTGTTTTTCTCTTTACTTTCTTCTTCTACTTCTTTTGATTGGTTTCCCAATGTCGGGGAATAGGTAGGTATGTTTCTGCGTTTTTGTCTGCTTTCTGGACAAACGGTTTTCCGAGTGATTTACTGTGGGGATTTTCTCTCGCTCTGCGTGGAGTTAATCAAGTGTGCCTGCCGTTGTTGATGGTTTTCTTTATTCGAATAGGTACCTAGATGTTTGATGTTGCCTTTGTTAAAGCGGACCTCCGTAATTATTAGTTATATTGTACAGATTGAACTGAGATTGCTAGAGAAGCCAAGTGACAGAGTAAAATTTTGGAAAAGGTAAGTGTAGGAAAAGGACAAAGCACTGATAGGACCTTTGTAACTTTGTGCAATTTTAAACCATCCTTATAAATAAATGAATAATCACAACAATTCGTTTTGTGTGAGATTTTCATTTTTTTTTAGGAACGAATGGAAGGGATCTATAATTTTAAACCGATTCCAAACGGCTAATTGAGAAGCTCTTTCAAGATAGTTAGGCTCTGCGATATAAGGCCAAAACAAAATAAAAAATTAAATAGATAGGTAAGGCCCCAAAAAACGATACAGGAAACAACAACAACGATTTTTAATACAATTTGGGGTGTTATTTCCTTTATTGGGTCCTTATTTCCTAATGAAAATTGGGGTCTTACCTATTTCATTATGAAATAAGACCCCAAAAGAAGAAATTGTTATTGTTACCCTTCCGACATGGAATACGTATGGGGCGGCATGCTGCCCCCCTGCAACCGCCCTGCATGGGCTTACTGTTAGATAACGGGGTGGGTGCGAGGTTGAGTATATACAAAGTTCCTTTAATCTAAATTAGTTTATCCAATATCAACAATATTAAATAAAAAGTAGTTTTCATTATTTGTAACTTTATTATGAAATAAAGAAATGTTGAGCCTTATTTCATTGGGGCCTTATTTCCTACAGCCGACAGTTATACTATCGGATGTTTGTCAGATGCTCGCATTAATTGGCGTAGTAAATAGAAAATGAAAATTTTAAAATAGAATTTTGGGTTTTTGCAGGATTCAAACCTAGAACACCTCTCTCAATAGTCCAACACACTAACCACTAAGCCACTGCGCCACTAATCATGTTTCCTATCAAGTTAAATTGTCATTTAGTGTTGAAAGATTAGATTTATCTTTTTTATTTAAATTTATCTTTCAACACAAAGTGCAAAGTACATTTTATCGAGTAGTAGCGAATCTACGGTGCTTAAGTGAAACCTCTATAGCTCTCGATCCTCTGCCGTCGACTACTTAGCATTGGGAACCGTTCGCGTACGGGTTCTGAGGAGAGATTTGGGACTTCATGATCCAACTATCTCATCCTCGACCTACTAGGCGCTTTAAGATCCTTTTTGGGGGAGTGTGTTTGACGTGATACAACTCCCGAAGCATGGATTTCTCGGCGAATATTTAGAGTGCCGTTCTGACCTTCAAGATGGCCTATCTTGGTGTTGTTGCTGAAATGGTTCGTATCACGTTTGTTCCATCTACAACCTGCCATGTTCCGGCATTTACTCGAATACATCTTGAACGAACCCTATAGCCAACCCAAACACCATACTTAACGTGGAAGACTGCTCATTCCTCAACCGTGGCTCGACCACAGATCTATAAAGCCTTTTCAAAACTTATATAGTTAGAGTAATCCCTTTAGCTGATTTGCTCAGGTTATGTATTGGTAGGATATAGAGGGCCTTTGTGATGAAAAGAAATGGAGACCTAAAAGGTTATTTCATAATGAAATAACACCCCAATTTCAACTATGAAATAAGGCCCCCACTGCGATAAAAGAATGCCCCAAAACAAAATGAAATAAGGCCCCAAATTTGGGGTTTATTTCATAATGAAATTAAAAATAATGAAAACTAATTTTTATTTAATATTGTTGATATTGAATAAACTAATTTAGATTAAAGAAACTGTTTATTATATACTCAACCTCGCACCCACCCCGTAATCTAACAGTAAATCCAAGTAGGGGGTTGCAGGGGGGCAGCATGGCCCCCCATACGCATCCCATATCGGAAGGATAACAATTATTAATAATAAAATAATTTTGGGGACTTATTTCATTTCTTCTTTTGGGGTCTTATTTCATAATGAAATAAGACCCCAATTTTCATTAGGAAATAAGGCCCAAAAAAGGAAATAACACCCCAAATTGTATTAAAAATCGTTGTTGTTGTTTCCTGTATAATTTTTTGGGGTCTTATTTCATTTTCTTTTTGGGGCCTTATTTCATTGGGGCCTTATTATTTCGCAGAGTCACTTTTGGTTCTACTACGGGCTGTTGTTAAAAAGTTATTCTCCCAAAACAATAATTCATTGTGAGAATATTCTATTCTGACCGGCTTGCGAACCAGTTTATTCTACTTACAAAACATAAGCTTCGATATCTGAAACCTTTTTAACTCTGCTGTGCTTGCGAAGAACCTGAATCTTTGGGTACGTAAACGTCGTTTTTGAAAAGTGGAATAGTGGCAAAGCAGATGCTAAATTGACTTCAGCATAAATCAAGGAACTTTTTTTGACCTTTAGTGACACAAAAAAAACACTGAGCTTCCTCTTCTTCATTAGCCTTGATCTGGTCCGATCTCAATAACTCCAGCAGATCTCCCAACTCTTAGGTAATGCATCGTAAAAGTAAATTTCTTTAACCCTGGGACTATGTTGTTTCCTGCTGAAAGCAATAAATCTGTCATCCTCAACCTTCAGTTCTAAAAAAAAACAACAAGTGACGGCTTTAATTATGCATTAGAGAAAATTACACCATCTTTTGACTTAACTTGTTTAGTGGTTAACCGCTTTCTTCACAGATTGTTTGCCTTAACATTTTGTTTGAGATCTTAGGTAGATATAGTAGTCTAAGTTTTTAAGAACTCCTTCCAAGATTGTTATGTATCTGGCCAATCTGATGCAAGTTCTTGGAACCTCGGTATTACATTTTCAAAGCCTCCCTTAACAGATAAAGCCCCTCGCCACATACCTTCTTTTTCTATCTGATGGCTTCTTCAACTTTGAGCGCTTAAGACCGCACGTACAGTAGGTACTCTCCGGATAATAGCACATGCATATGGATTTTCAATTAAATTCCTACTAAGCGGGGACCCTTGTTATGTGCCTATAGGTTAGCGTTTGTGAATCCTAACACTGAATAGTTTGTTGCTATTTAAAGGGTTTTTCTATTAAAGGGGTTGCATATATCCGGGAAGTACCTACTATATTTCTTTTCCAAAGACGCCAAAAATCAGTATTTTGAAAAATAATCTACTGTGACTTACAATAGGTGAGAAATGAGTATTAGTACGGCTATTAATGACTACTATTAAGATCAACTGTCATTCAGTGGATCGCTTGGAGTTCATTCAAACCTTTTAGATTTCTGCGAATTTATCGGCTGTCTGTTAACCAGTCACACAGTTTATTAGATGCACATGCATCACGGTGGTACCTAATTAAAGATCTAGTAAAAATCTTTGTTAAGAATTACCGATTGGTTAAATACTTACCTACTCAGCCTCTCCGCTGTTTTCCTGAACGCAAACCTTACGTTTGCGAGGAAGTTTTATCGAAAACTATTAACTATAAACAAGAGTTTTCGAAAACTTACAAATTGGGAAGTTCAAAATTCTAGTTTAGATCGTTTGACAGCAGTCTCTATTTTGGTACGGCTTGATTGATTACCCTACCATTTTGTTAATTGACCTTCACGGAGGGATAGCCAACCAATCGAGTCAAGAAAAGTCATAAATGTTGTCTTAATATTCATCCAGTTTGCTTTTTGAATTTTAAATAGACGCCTAGTCTCCGTTTTAAGTCAGGTTTGACAGATAAGGCAGGGAAGCTTTTCAAACAACGCCAGGGAAATGTGTCACTTTTCGTTACAAACACCTTCTAGAAATGACAGCCCTAATAAATAAACGCCACAGTCCACCCCACATAAGAATTCATCCCTATAAGAGTGACGTACATATCTACCTACTGTCAGGAAAAAGTGTTTTCAGACTAAAAAAAGCAACAAAAAAAAATCGCCACCAATGTTCTTTCCAAATTAAATAAGCATATCCATCAGTAACAACCGTAACCTTTTGACACGTGTAAACAATAAAAATGTACCCCACCCCGTAGTGCGATAATTGCACACAACACAGGGATAGGTGTAAAGACATATTTTCCCAGTAATTAAAGCACCGCAACTGTATGGCTCCGGAGTCCGGAAGGAGTCCGATATCACCGTAATGCACACAATCACATCAGACATCACACATGTTACACAAACAAAACACACACAAGGCTGTTAAATTTTCATAACTGTTTCTGTTTCTGGAGGTAAAAGAGAAAAAAAAAACAATACAACAGAAAAGAGTTCAGTTTCAGATTTCAGCATTCATTTATAGTTATGTCAAACTCTTTCCTCTTGACATTTTCTCTGCAACTGTCCGTGTTTTAAGAGAATAATTCCATTTTGAAGAGAATTTCTTTGTTTGGCTTTGACTGGCTGAGTTTTTTTGGTTCTGAAATCTGAAAGCCACACCGCAAAACATTTGGATACAGAACCTCACACGTATCTCTAGATGTATGGCGTGTTAATGCATACAAAAATTGGTGCGCTCCTGGATGTTTTGAATGCGGGGGGCGCCATTACCATCGCCCCTCTATCGAACGAGAACGAGAACACGAACGGAGGGAGGAAGACGAAGAACACGAATGGCTTTAAGTGGATGTGGGTAGACAAATTATAATAATTTGAAGTTCATTGAAGAAATGTTTATGATTATGAATTTTCTTCTTGTTGCGCTTTCAAGTTGTTGGTTTTCTGAGTTCTTAATGATTTTTGACATTTGATTAAGTCGAGAACGAGATAGAGAGAAGAGAATTGTGCGATAATGTGATGTAAGCTATCCGCCTCGTTGTTAACTAGTTTGGCGTGGTTTAATATTTATATCGATGCAATAGAAAAATCAAGTTTGCTAATGGATGAGGATGGTTTAAGGATATAGTTTTAATTTAGGTAGATAGGTACCTGTTATGAGTACGGTGACCATCCGTCCTTTATTTAAAAGGACAGTCCTTTCTTTTTAACCCCTGTCCTTTATTATTTTCTTTTTAATAAAGGACGGATTTTGTCCTTTATTTTTGAAACTGTCCTTTAAAACACTGACTAAAAATTGTTTGCTTTAGTTCAATTAAAAGTATTACGTATAATGTACTTACATTACTTGAAATTGTGTTTACACCCTCAGTGCTTCAGTGCAGGCACTGCACACCTTAAATTTCAGTTTGTGCCTACCGGGTTTGTAGTGCACGGTGCACCAACTGAAGAGTATTTTCAATCATGAATAACTGTTGGAGGGTGGAGCAGTGCCAAATCACTAATGAATGTATATGCTGTTAAAGCTATTCTTATAACTAAATGCAGTTTCGGAAAACCCTACAGGCTTGCCAACTTGACACATAACTTCGGACAAATGTACCGAAAGAGTGGGGCGGAGAAATCAGCATTGGGACAAAGATTTAAAAAGAATTTCCAACTGAAAAAACAAATTTTAAAAGTTTTATAAATTGCTCAACCAACTCGTATTTTAGTACTACCTTAAATAACCTAAAAAATATGTTTTCCATAACCAAGGTTATTTGTGTACATTATCCTGTTATTTAGTTATTTGTTGAATTAAATTAACTTTCGGACTGACAAATCGTCGGGAAGGACAAAGGGCAAAGAAACATTGGGAAAGACAAATACTTTGTCCTAAATGTACCGTGTTGGCAACCGTGAAACCCTACTTAGAATTTAGAGATTTTCGATTTTTACATTTTTTTTTTTTTTTTCTGTAGACCCAAAAGCAATATCGATCACGAAAAGAAATTGATTTTTTATCCAAAAAATTAATCTTTTTGGCAAATCGAAGACGATGACTTATCAGTCCGCTGACTAGCATAAAAAAAAAAAGAGTTGTCTACAAATCAATTATTTCAAGTTATTCAAATCTATACTTATAATAAAACTGTAGGCAATTTTTCTGTTACCTAATGGCGTGAAAACTACTGCACAGATTTCGATGAAACTTTTTTTGAAATGTTTCTTAAGATTCTGTGCAACATATAGGCTATTCCTTTCATTGCCATGCCTATTTTTTGGAGCGTTTTTGACCAAAATGTGTTTTTTTTCCGACTTTACTGCCCTTAACTCGCCATTACTCAAATAATTCTTTATCAATGCAAACAAAACAAAATACTTAGGAGAGCCAACACTTTTGTAGATATTTCAAGCCATCAATCAGCTTTCTATGTCCTCTAGAAGCTGAGCTACAACCTAAAATCTAACATTAAAAAAATAAATTTATTTTCTGAAATCGAATATTATCAGCCGCCGCGGTTCTTGATCGTTGTTCTGCTTTGGGGTGGTTTTTGGTGGCGCACATCGCACAAGCAAGTTCATATGAAAATAAAAACAGCCACAACGTGTTTCTGTGGAAATGCGCAGATGGCTGATGACGTGTGGTGTGGCGATGGACTATGATATTTATTGTTGGTGTAGATACAAATTTCCGTTAAGACTTTTGTTTAAGTGGTTGTTTTGATATTACCTACGTGGTACCTACAGTAAGGAAGTGAAACTTCAGTACTTACGCTGTTGAATTTAATTTTCTTAAATTGGTGTTTTAGGTAGGTAAATAGATTTGTTTGATTTATTGTTTCAATGTCGACAATGTTCACCGCTTTTTTTTAGCTAGATTGTTGATTTTAAACAAATATGCCGTTGAGAAAACGGTCAAATCTCTTTTATTGGAAACTACACAGTCTCACGACGCGTATGAAGTTGCGGGCACAGCTAGTTATTAATATGGAACAAAAACTTTTAATAACAAAGAAGAAGGAAGTGGTTGCATACCTCTATATTAAGTCAGCAATAGGTATATTTAATATGTCTGAACTAGCACTTAAATTCATAACAATAATAAAGCTAAAAAAAAAATAATTCTTTAGGTTCAACCATTTCTGATTTCAAACAGAAAAAAAGATGAATAGTCAATTCTGAAACTAGCTTTCATTCGAAGTTTCAGTGGGAACGCAAAATCGAATTTCGGAATTTTTTTCAGAAATGTTGAATTTAGGTGCGGTGTAAATGTACTATGATGTTCGATTTTGCAGCAGAAATTTGAAATCTCAGCTCAACATCTGAAAAGCCAAAATCGAAAACGATATTAACTTTTTTTTTTAACAAATAAATACAAAAATATTGGAAGCAAAATAGTTATTGTCCTTTATTTTTTTTTCGGCGAATATGGTCACCGTAGTTATGAGTTAAACAGACATGATACATTTCACTAGGGGTAGCTGACTTAAGCCAACTTGATTTGTCTGGATTAGATTTTGATTGAAGGTTAAAAGGTATACTAAATTGGTCATTAAGGTCACTTTTACTTAGAAATTAAATGGAAATGTCAAAAATGAAAATTCAGTACTGTCTTATGTTTGACCAGAAACGTCAACTTAAAAAGCTATTCAAGTCATTTATTGCTCCAAGCCAATAACATATTGGTTTCGAGAGATATTCGAATCAGACCACCATTGTCGGGTCTCTTTTCGTCTCTGTTTTCAAGCCAATCCAAACATAGACACAAGATTTCAGCCAGCTGTCAAACTTGTGTGATATTCGATTGCGATTCTTCAGATTCGCTCTAAGATTTCAGATTTCTCATAGCTAATCGAATATAAAAACTTCACTTGATATTTTTTGTGTTCAAATTCGTGCGATTCGAATATGTGTAGCCTCTAATACTTTTCAAAGCGTTTTCCATTCACTAGTTACATTTTATAGTAAAACATTCGAAATTTGCGTCCCGATTGATTTCTAAATATTTATGCATAAATAATTTCAAAAAATAGATTCACCCGATGCAATGCCTTTCTTTTCTGTAGCAAAAATTCACGTAAACCTAAACAAAGTCCACCAGTTGTCAAACTCAAAAGCACTTGTATTGGTAAATCTGAAGCAAATCTGAGAAAAAATTCAGATTCGTAAAAGTGCGCTGAACATTTTTTTTTTTTTTGTATAGGTACCAAACGATTATAAAAATTGCTCTAAGAGCGCCCAATCGAATACCACATTAGTAGAGTAGGAACGTTCTAGAATCTAGTTTAGTAAGTCTGACAGCTGGGCTGAATTGATAAGTCTCAGTTTTTATTGGCCTAGATCGCGCACATGAACAGTTTCTTTCAGTTGGCGTTCATGAAAGGGTAGCCCACGAATATAGTCAAAAATTTCGTGACTGAGTAGGTACTTAGTGGACAATTCGTATTTGTTGCTGTCGTAGACAAAGTGATAATACCGACCAGTTCTGCGTTCAGGCTAGCTCAGAACAATCTAATCGACTTAACTAGATGTTTGAATGTGCCCTTTTTAACGTCCACAATTTGTGACTTCCGAAAAATGTCATCTAAAACACAGGAGAACACCAAGTCTAAAGATCAAACATACCATTTGGAAGAGCCATCGCTCATTTGACATTTCAGAAAATTTTAATTAATCTGTAAGTTGAATTCGTTGTCGCAACGACAGATTCTATGGGTTGGTAGCTGGGTCTATACAAATTTAAAAAAAAGTAACTATGAAAATGAAACTTGGCGGTACTTTTCGTCTCAGTTGAGGTCAAAAACCATAGGAACGCAGACGGAAAAACTCTTCAAAGGCAAAAAAGCTTGCTTCTTGAGTTTAAAGGAAACTCTGTCATGTTTTTTATTTTTTACCTACCATTTGCCAGTTACAGTTTGACGAAAGTTTGACTTGCCAATAGCCACACCCAAGGCTTTACTTATTACATCAGTAAAAAGCATGGGAAAATCGTGTAAACTAACTTCAACCATTTGGATGATGGCGGTAACTGGAACAAAATTAACGCACGAGCCGAAATCTCGTTAATAATATTGATCTTTCAGTTCTTAAACATTTCTGTGGTCATATTTCGCTTATTTTGCCCGAAGAAATGTTATTTTATATATTTTTACAAACGAGTACGAGTTCGGACCTTAACTTATTGCATTCTTTTTTTGCCAACTTGAAAGTAATCATGCTGAGGTGAATTTTTGTGAGTTTTATTGTGAGTAGGTATTATGGTTACCGAATCACAAAAAACCTCACAAGGAATCAACGTCACAACGGCAGAATCGGGCTGTAATATACGGCCCTAGCGAGGTATCCGTCGGAACGGAAAATTCTCCGCAACGCACACTCTTTCGGAGGCTCAAATTCTATTCGAGGTGTCCGACTTCGGAAGAGAAATAAACTATTGCGATGGCGCACCGCACCGCACTCCAAATCGTAAACAAATTCCGCGACCAATTTCTGTCGGAGGATATCGGAACCTAGCTGTCAAAAATTTAACAAAAAAATGCACTTCATCGCACTTCAACGTAATTCGCCGATATGCGTTACAAAATGTCGGAACAAATCTCCGAACAGTTGTTCCGAAGTATACCTCGTAGCAAAAATCTTCCGAATCGTATAAAATCGGAGAATTTTCCGTTCCGACGGATACCTCGCTAGGGCCGATAACTTTCATATATCCATACGTCAATTTTTTCTCAAAATTTATAGATAGGTTCTGTCAAAGTGACAACAGATTAACTGACAAAATGTGTAAGTACAACAAATACAAAACGATGATAAGTAGATAGCATTATACTCTGTCCAAGAAAAATTGTCAGTACAGGGAAGATAGGATGTTTGTCTCTCAGTCTGGTTGCAATGACTTACATAAATCGGTCCCTTTTTAAGGCTACCACAGGGTTGCCGTAGTGTGTATGATAATTCGCCATAACTCAGAGAGCAATACTGTTAGGGTTACCATCTTACAATTTAGCTAGGTATCATCAGAAAAATAAATCTTTCTTTTCTCTTCTCTACTTTTTTTTTACTTCGCGTAGATATCTTCGTCTCCAAGAAATAATGTCACTTCTTTCCAACAACAAATTCTTTCGCTGACGTTTGACGAATTTAAGTCCGAGATCTTTTTGCAATATTATATGCAAAGTTGAGCTGCTTAGTTTTGAAATATTTCCACTTTTTTGTACTTCCAATAATAATTTCTCTAGCGTTGGAAGGTCATTATCCATAAAAAACTGATGGACTATCCGCCTAATCGCACATTTTTCCAAATCATCCACCTTGCTCTTGATACCGGAATTATTTTTCTTCTTTGGTGGTGAATTGTGGCTTTCGATTGCCTTTTCTGTATACAGTCTGTTCCGTAACAGGAAAAACAGTAGCCGCATTTCCTACGGCTTCCGATTTACTTTTAAAAAGGCCATAGAATTTTTCAGTTGCATTAACAATTTGTTGTTTCTTTTCTACACTTAGATCCTTTGAAGACTTTGTAGCCATGTTTCTGTTTATTCATATGCATAATAAAGTTAACCACTTGCTTAGATGCACTATCCGCTATTGAGAAAACAACCATTGTTTCCGCCTTATATACACAAACAGGCAATTAGAATACAAAATTATATAACCACGACACAATGTCATATACCTAAACAGATGGTAAAAGGAATGCACTTGTGCAGCTCTACATACATTTTTTTAATATAGACATATATACCTAGATTACATATTTCTTAAAAAATTACTACCCGTCAATGCAGAACTTCGCGGAAACAGTAGCCAAAAAAAGGGTCATAAAATCCTTTCAAGGCATTTGCTTTACTGTGACCGGATGTGGTTAAACCCAACGACCGAAAATAAACAGTATAGGTCTACCTGCTTCATCATTTTGATATTTCAGTGTGAAAAATATGCTCTACAAAGTGAAATATGAATTTATACCTACCAAAACATGCAGAAATATGCCCTAACGAATAAGGCTGAAAATTTATACTTAGTTTTCTATAATAAAATGTTTAATCAAATTTTATCCCTTAAAATACCATGCTTTTGCATGAATCCGGTTGAGTTTCCCTAGTAATCATTATTAATTTATTGCAATATCTCTACAACGCACATATGATCACTTGTTGTTACCTCACGAATAAACTTTATTTCCAAAAGACAACATTCAAAAATATGTTTTAACTGAATATTATTGGATCTTTCAGAAATACAAACAAAATAAAACCGAATGGCAGCACCCCAAATAATATGCCGCTCTCAAAAACTCTAAAAAGCTCCAAAAAGGACCAAAACCGAAAGTTCTTTGACAAAATTCAAAGAAAAACCCTTAATGATATGCTAACATTGATATATGGTAACACTTCTCTGATGTGCTTCAGTCACTCACACTGCTTATTTTGGTTGATGATAACAGCAAGCGAACACAAGCGATCGTGCTCATTCTGCCCGCAAATGTGTGGCAGAACGGTTGTGGAGGGATGTATGCGAATTTCAGGAAAATTACAACAACAAAATTCCTTGGAACGCCAGTGGTTTCGTTTTTATTTCAGTGGCAAATCTTGTGTTTGAGTGCCGTGAGAGTACTACAGGCACCACTGGTAGAAAAAAGAGCTTCCCATAAGGTCTGTACTGACAATTTTTCTTGGACAGAGTATAGTTACTCATCAAATAAATCGAAGACGTTTACCTTCAAGTGGCAGGTGTGAGAATGCGGACCTTGATAAATGTCGTTTTAGATTGGGACAGAAAAAGGCTGTCAGCGGATTTCATGTTCCATTGGCCGCAAGAAAAATAGAGAAAAATTTGCTGCATTGGATATCAACATAAATTGAAGATTTTTATAAACACAAATTGCACAGCTGACTTTTGAAACGCTCACCACCACAAATGCGAAGAAAGAAAAATCTTCCTTTTACGTTCCATTGGGCACGAAAAATCTGAAATCTTAGAGCAAAATCTGAAAATCCTATAATCGAAAACGACATGAAACATTTTGTGAGCGCTCTTTGCTTTCTGTGTCATCCATTGTGCCGATTTTTTAAAATTCATTAAAAATCTTGACATTTCGCGTTCAGCCGCTTACACAATTCCATTCCATCAGAAATGGCTCAGCAATTTCTGCCATAACCACGCTAATCGGTATATATACACCTGCACCTACAACGGGTAAAAAAAAAGTTTGATGGAAAATGTGTCATCAGCAGTAGACCATGCATCTGTTAATCAAAGATTGGAAATGGTTTTTCCAATTAAACGGTTGAATTGTGATGGGAATAGTTCCACAATAGCACATACAAACACACACACTCGTGCACACCGATTAAATTCCCAAGAAAGTCATTGCAAATGGAGGGTGGGTTATGAAAATAACTGACTGTGGGTGGCTTATTGATTTAATCGCTGATATAGTGCCAAATCACCCGGTGGCATAGCGTTTTCGATTAATTAACGGACGATAATTATTGACTTGGCGTTCTCGATTTTAGCAGCTGAATATCCGCGTATTAGGTACCTACCCGCATTTGAGTCACCAAGAGGCAAACGTCATCGAGTTCATTGATGTGACGATCGGTTTCTATCTTCCCCATAAATTTATCCACCCATCGAATGCATGCGTAGACGTACTTGAGGTTATGTGTAGCTTATGCCTTTATAGATAGCCAGTGGCTCGTGGCAGTTTTGCGCGCAAAAAGAAATGAAAAAGTATCCTTCCTCACTCTGTAAACTGGAAAACAAAGTTCTCCTGCGAGATGATAGAGTTAAAAAAAAAAAAACATGCACCCCATCAGAGATAGGTATGGGAAATAACTTTTTCTTGATTTATAGCTGCATCGACACCCTCTTTTCCTTCCTCCGCATATACTCGTACATTAGTGTGTCTTCATTTGTATGCGTGATGCGTTTTTTTTTTTTCGTTCGGCGTTTGTTGCTGCGACGATGCCATAGCCATGTAATAAGCGCTGTCGTGACAGAAGGCACACGATCGTTTTTCGTTCCGTCATTCTTCTCGTTTTCGGCTTTTTATGGTTTCTTCGGTATTTGGTTTTGTTTTTATCTTTTATCCGATTTTATGGGCGATTGAATTTTAAGTTCTTGTTGAGTGTTTGTGGATGGCGATTTTACGCTGCGACCAAACCAGCACCAGACCCGAGCAACGTAATTTGAAATTGATTCAATAAACGACTGCGCTCAGAAAGCTGTAAAATAATATAGGATTAACTCGGTTTGACGGTTCAGTTTCATAAATCATAGTGTGGTTGTCAATGTACAATAGGTGAATTGGTGAATGCTGAATGGATAGATAGGAAGAAGTAATTGAGGAAAACACCACAACGACAAAAAGGGAATGTTCTGTATATACGATCGTGATCGTGGGCATTCGGTAATGATGTGGTCATCTTACTTTTGATTACCTGCCACTTTTGATTTTAAAAGGTACCCTATAAAAATGGCAGCTTTTGCTTCTCGAAAATGTAGAACTTCACGATTTAAAACTGGCTCTTATCGAGTGCGATTTTTTATCGGTTAAAAAAATGGGTTGAAAACTACAGAGATAAGAATGTTAAATGCATATCTACTGTTAAAAAAACACACTTTGTCAGTTCTTAAAAACCAAGATTTATATTAATATCAAACAAATAAAGTAAGTTGTAGCACTTCCGGGTTATATTCAAAAGGCCTTAGGAATAATCATTTTTAACTTTCTGAAGGCTGAAGCATATGAGTCCATCCGCTCTACATCCCTCTAGCCACTTTAGATGACTCATGGGCAATTTTTTGAATAAGTCATGTTTTTACTGACTTGTAGACCTGGACCTGGCTGTCAAATTTTTGTCAAACTTTAGACGAAGTAGTTTGGTTTAATTAAGCTTGTTGGTCATTTTATGCTATACTTTCTGAGGTCCAACACTGTGTTTTGCTTGTTTCTAAACTGAACTGAGAAGAAAAGTGCTGCCGAATTTCATGTTTTAATTATTTTTAATTCTTTCGGACCCCAACTCAAGGAATCAGGCGTTGCGATAACGAAATTCTGTTACTTCTTAAGTCGAACCTCAACTGAGACGAAAACTGCTGCCAATTTCGTATTTTAATTTATGCGGCAACGAATTTAACTCATAGAATTATTGAAAGAATCTAGAATGTCAAATGAGCGAGCGCATTTCCAAAAGTCATATTTAATGTTAAGAGGACACTTCATCCACTTTAAATAAAGTCGAAGTTACAGAGGCATAAAGCAGGACTGCGATGTTCAGGGATTTATACAGAATTTCTTAAGTGGTTCGGGAAATGATTTTACCTACTATTAAATTGACACCTGAAATAAAAGAAAATGTTGGCCAGCCATTTTTAATTATTTCCTGTAAGTACACTTGAGTGATTGCTTAAGCTCGTTTAAGTTTCAAAAACTATCATGCAAAAATGCACAGTGCGGTATACCGTATACATTTAATGTGGTATACCGTATACTACACGCCAGTCACGTAACAATGTGCATTTAAATTGGGAAAAAAATCATTTGCACAAAAAACTGGGGCAGAACAATAATCCTTCCATTGCACTGTCAAAATTCAATTTTTCAGGGTTGTAATGATTGACTAGTGGTGTGGCTCCAAGTTATTATAATTCAAACTTAAGTCTTGTTGACAAATTTGTGTTCTCCTTTGGAACACATCAATTCCTCTTTGTATTATTTTCTTTCAGTTAAAGTTGATACACAAATGCATATAATGCTCCCTGCATGGAAATCCTGCTTAAGTAAGCTTTTAATAGTCATTGGACATGCCTCTAAGGTTCTCAGTATTGCAATGAGTCAATTTTTATTTTAGACTTTTTCCACTTTGTCAACATATGAGTATACTTTGTATTTGTTGTACTTACAAGGTTTCTACAATACAATCACAATAAAATATGGCTGATAAACGACATGACGGATATGTCATAAATTATCGTAAACAAAATTAATTTCCCTAATGTGATTGTGTGTCGGTATTTGCTATAATCTGTCCAAACAGCTTATATCGTCATCTGTTTTATCTGTTTAATTAATGATAAGCTCATCTGAATGATAAATGAATTGTTAATCTCCTGGAGACAATTCAATTCCCTTTCCCAACAAACCTAGGTATAAATGAATTTTTCTATGTTTGCGCAACGAACTGATTGAAGGAAGTTAAATTGAAGTAAGCACACACAAAAAAAATTAATAGGGGGAGTAGTACCTACCAGTGAGAACAGATTTGCAGGAAATTAAAACATTTTACCAGGTGTTGTATGGAATGTAACAAAAAATAAAATAAAATATATATATATATATACAGACGCCCTCGCTCATCTACTATAGGTTTTCTTGTGGTTTTGAGTACCTATATAGATGTTGGAGGATAGGTCAGTGTCAGCATAAATGTGGTATGAATTTAACCTGTTATGGAAATACATATTTTGTGTGCATTTTGTGTTTTTGTATTTATCTAGAAAATAATATTAATGTTGCACTAACAGCATCACACATTCCTTACACGAAAGATTAAAAGGACGCTAAACAATAAACAGCCGTGTGACTGAAAGGACATGTTGATATTTATATAGCGATAGCATTCGAAATTTCGCTTTCCTATTAAACAAAATGGCTTCCAGAAGTGATGAAAGCACAATTATTTATTTACTTCTTGATTGATGAATTGTTGGTTTAATCTACCTAAATTAAACAACTCTCATTTCCCTTGTTTTAAATCATAAATAGAAATGTTTTCAAGTGATTGGAGAAATATTGGTCGTCGGAACTTGTGTTTATTTCCTTTTAACGTATTTATTATTATATGTAAAATATCCATGCCACTTTAGGCGTCTGATTTGTGATCTCATTCGTTCAAGAATAAACAATCCTCTTTCAAACAAAAAATTATTAACTAGAACTTATCGTGGTTAAAAACATGTTTCGCTTTACTTTACTGATACAAGACTTTATGCTACAAATTTCCCAGACGAAAATTTTCCCATGCAGTTTGGGGAAATGCATACTAGGTTGGACATATTTTTAAATTAATCAAATGCTTGGTTGCCGGTGAAAGATTTTGCTCTGTCCACATACAAGTTTTGTACCCCAAGCTTTGCGTAGGTTTTTTTTAAAAATATGGTTATATTTAATTGCTGATTACATTCAAATACTCACTTAAATAATGCAATTTTTTCTAAATAGAAAATAACCTTCTTTTCGTTCTGGTTTTTACATGGAAATACGCTCTTTTAGCTTATTTTGAGATGCAAAATACCCCAATCTGGCATCACTGTTCAACTGAAAACTTTATTTACATGTTTATAAAATAATCCGAGCCAGCAGGTAGTACCGATGCTAAATATTATCTAATATATAAAATTATCGTGTCACGGGGTGCGTAGTTGAACTCCTCCGAAACGGCTCCACCGATTTTCGTGAAACTTAGTGTGCATATTGGCTAGAGTTGAGAATCGGACAACATCTATTTTTCATATCCCTAAATGTTAAGGGTGGTCCACCACTAATTTTTTTTATTTTTTTCATGGGGAAATACACTTTGAAAAAAAAAAAGAAACTGGATAACATAAAGTAGTGACACTTCAAATACTAAAAAAAAAAAATTTTTAAGTTGTAAAAGCAATTGTTGTTGTCAATTATTTTAATTGTTTTCCAAGCAAATTGTTGTTGTCAACAATTTTGATTTTTTTTTCTTTTAAATATAATGTATGTACCTAAAAAGTTTGTTCTAATAAATTAACTTAATTAAGTAACTTTTTAAAATGAAGTAGATACTTTGATTATAATAAAAATGATATTATGGCCAACGATATTTTGCATCGAATTCGCACTGTGACATCGGATAATGAACTGGAGATGTCAGATGAAATGCGCAACAAAGTGTCACTTTGTTGTGCAAATTGGGGATGCCACAGCTGGAACTGGAGCGAGAAATGGACTTCGAACGAATCGCATTGAGTCAAACTGTTGTTGCGTTCAGGTAACGCACAAAAAGAAAAGGAAGTGTTTGTCTCCCACCTTTCCACCTTCCTACCTATTCCCGATTTTTCGCCCTCGATTCCTTCCGCTATCATCTTGAGGAAGTGGCCTAAAAACGAATCCATATTTCCCTTGATCACGGCATCACGCGTGAACGGCTGGACCGATTTCACTAATTCTTTTTTTTTTTTTTGTGTTTGTTATTGTCAGGAGAAAAATCTTATGAAAGAAAAAATTAAGAAAATTGCGCAGCAAATTAGAAAATTTAAGAATACTTAACCACCATATTAAATTATATCTAATGTAACCATAGCGCTTTTACAATTCAAACTTTTTTGATGTAACCTTATGGCGCTTGGCATAGCATTGACATAATGCGTGCTGCAAATATCGTCAAAGAGGATGTAAAAAAATGAATATCGTTTAAAACAGATGCTTCGATCGGAGTTATTATATTGATAAAATACATATAAAATAATTAATTTATTATTTCTAACAAAAACTGAAACATGTGGCGTTGTAGGCGTACATGTCGTTTTTCAGTTTAATTAAATTTTCTTTAATTAATAATCATCTTAATTTATACATATAATTCTTTCGGGACGAAACTCGATGATGGTGATATAACTCGATAGCCACTGGGTCAATTTTTATGATTCGTCTTTTGTTTTGTTCGTATTGTTGTATTTTAGGTTAACGCAAACTTAAAAGATAGGATTTTTGACCCACTATATGGCGTTGTTTCACGATCTCCAAAATCACTCACCCGATTTTATATTCTTCGTTTCCGCTTGAAGAATAGGATACTTTTGGACCTGATAGGTGGCGCTGCTGCCGATCTCCGAAACAGCTCTACCAAGTTGATTGAAATTTTGTAGATGGATATGGTTGCTTCCAGTTTTGAATTTCGGATAGTTTTTGACCCTACAGGTGGTACTTTGAAAAACACAAGCAGGATAAGAAAACGGATTTTGGCACGTCCCATTCAAAAATAAAATCAAACTCTATTTCTAAAGTTGTATAATTAAAATTATTAATGGACACTGTTCAAATAAAGTAATTTGCGAAATGTGAGCAAGACTTAATACGAAAGGTATGGGCAAAGCCGGGTGGATACAGTTACATATAAAAGAGACTGACGTCCGAATGTGCACTCATAACTCGGGGACGGATCGTTCGATTCTTATGATTTTGGTTGGAAGGAAGGGCATAATGCTACCTTTTGATGTGAAAAAAACTTTATGGGGATTAGTTGAATTTTTTAATTCTTTGGATGTTCCGGGCTTACCTCTTCATAATTTGGACTTGAAAGTCAGCTCAGTTAAAATGCTGTTGCGCAACATCAATGTATCGAAACTTTGTAAAGGATCGCATTTGATTTATGGTTAAGGATCTTACATCAAATATCATGCAAGTGATAATTTTGAGGGGAAATTTCAAAGGCAAACACTCTTATTCCGCAGATTTCGCTTATTTAGAACGATTTACCATTCGTGCGACTTCAATTTCCCGTGCGTCTCGCTTTCACTATGTCAATAATTTATTGCACGGATAATCGATGGATGTTTGTGCATTAGTGGCATCAATCTTGATTTCCCATGTTACTCACATTGTAAATTTAGTGAAAAAGCGGAAGGTTGGCCGAAACGTCAAAATCATTGCGGTTTGATTGAAACAAATCAACATTGCCATTCATAATTTATTTATATTGCATTTAATATAACTTTTAAATAAAGAATTTTAATTGGCCGAATTACATAAATTAGGAAGTGCACTGCGCATGCTCGGAATTATTATTTTCTTTACATTAACAAATTTGGGCGGAACGAAGTTTGCCGGGTCAGCTAGTAAATATATATAGTTTCCGACACTTCATTCACATGAAAACTTTTTTGGTCGCAGATCCGCGTATCAGTTTAATTTTTAAAGGTTAAATTCGAACGAATTTTTCATTCGTGGGTTTGTGGATCGCGACTGTTTTGTGTGGATTGTAAATAAAGTGTGACAGTTTGCGGCAAGAATTTTCAATTCGCTTTAAATGTTAATTTAGCTGCTTAAATCAATTGAGATTCATGTTTTTTTTTTAGATTAGATGTTAGATTAATTAAATATAATGATTATGTGTTAGAACAAATAGCAGATTTCAATTCATAAATATAGTTAAATTGATTTGTTCGCAATTCGCCTATTCGCAGTTCGCTCTCATGTGATATTAAAATTTGTACGTTCTCTGTAAAGCTGTTTATGTTACCACGTTTCGCAAATTTGTTGCGGACCTTATTGTTTCCTGAAGAAAATATTGGTTCTAATTCTTTAATGACCTCGACATTAACAAATTTTACGTTCAACTGTTTTGTCTTTGCCAAAAAAAAAAAAACGGGACCGTAGTCAAAGGTTGTTCTATGTTGAGGCTTGTAGTTATAGTTCCACTTGAATTTACTCCCAAAAACCGGAAGTAGTAAGCATATGTAGGTTCAATTGAAAACTTTCTGTCGATGATGATGAATGAAATCGTTTGCCACTTATTTTTAAATTATAACGTATGGGATGGGGTATGGCGTATTTGTCTGGTCAGTGGCGTACGCAGAGGATGGGGGCCGAAACCCCCTGGCCTCCGAAACTTCTAACGCAATAACTCAGAGATAGATTCCATTGGCAAGCAATTCATCACAAAATTAGGTCCCGGCCCCTAAAAAATAAAGAAAAAAATCCTGCGTACTCTACTGCGCCTGGTGAGCAAAAAGTGAAAATACAATCCACTCCAGCCATCTAGTCATGTGTAAAAAAAAAGGACACTCCAACTGCAGCAATGGTCAAATTGTTAAACGTGATACCGCCTTGATACGTATGGCAAACTGGTGGTGGAAAGTGCTGCCAATCATATGAAACCAGTCCCTTTGTGCGCGATTATAGGCAAATTGATCACTCTTTTTCTCTAAATACCCAATATATATCCGAATATATCCAAAAAGATAGATACAACTGTCAAAGCGAACCAAATTTTAGCTTCTATCTTCTATCTTAACGATATGGCGGACCAATTTAAAGAATAGGGACAGTACTATATAAGCTGGGATCCCAAACGATACATTTTTTTTTATAAAACGCCTTAGTATAGGCGTCATTATGGGACACTGGGTTTTTGTAGGCATGCCCTCAGATTGGGTCTCCCTGCAAACGATTTTCGCCGAAATAAGTAGTTGGACGAGTCTGTTTTTCAATTTATGCACATTGCCCTGCTCTCTAACCCGAGGAAGACCTTATCTAGGAGGGTTGTTCTTCGGAAATCTCGGCGAATTCGCTAATAACAGCGTGAGATATTACCAGCATTTTATTTTTATCTCCACGGGTTGTTCTGAGATCATTTAGAACGTGAGGCACCGAAATACTTCGGCATAGGTGTGACTGCACTCTCTTTAACCTGACACCCAAACCTACCTTACTTCTAAAAAAGTTCTTAAACAAGACCACCATTGTTACACTAGATACCTACCTGATGATGAGAAACTCTATATATCTCAGAAATACTTACGACGTCTCGAAAATTAAATTCAAATCAGTTTTAAGAATACTTCCAAGCAATTATACCGGCTACAGTGTTAAAGTCACCTAACAGGAGACGAACTTGAAAAGTCAATCAATTTATTGAAAGCTACCCACCATTTGGCCCATTATTTGTCCCTGCGTCGGCAAAACAACGGCACCAACACTCGAGTACTGAGTACTTTTCGGCTAAAGAATGCCATAACTTTTGCAATTGAACTCTGTCGTACCTACCGATGAAATCTGAGCAGAAAATTAATTGCATATTCAGTACAACCATCCAGGACCACCTTCCGCAACCCCAAAACCCGCCCCCTCATCGTTCAACCCCATCGATTTCGCCTTCCAACGATTCTCTATGCGCAACTGTCATTATCATAAATATTATCAACGTCTGTGAAACTCCCCGTCACTTCTAGGGAGGCTTCCAGCAAAAATAAAACTTATTTTTCTGTCTCAACGCAGAGATAGAAGGTATCTTTTGTGTAACAACACTCGCAAATACCAACACTGATAATAAACTAATTAATAAGTAAATCTCCCGCTCTGACAAGGTAAACTGCCATCGGACGAGGATGCCTACTTTGCCCCCGTATTAGCCGTGAATGTGAAATGGAAGTGTATAAAGGTCAACGACGATGAAAACGATGTCGGCAATTGTGGATGATTCCACCCTAGCGCGGGGGCGCCGGAAATCCAAACCATTTCCTCAAGAGGTATGCATCCGTGGGTGTCCTTTCAATTCTCGAGAATAAATAAATATTATCGTTGCACGACACACCCCATTTGACATTTAAAGTTCATCCAGTGACCGTTGCAAAGTGTGGAGGGTTGCACTCCATCAAGATGTAAATTTATAAAGTGGCTACCAAAATCAGGACATCGTCGGCAGCAGAAGGCGGCCTCTATCGTGACAAAAATTAATCAATAAAACTGCCTACCGTGTAGGAAGTAGGAGCAAGTAGATGAGTGCCATGTGCCACCCCATTTTCTATTTTATTATTTATCCCTCCCCACGGAGATGTCGCATTCAAACTGAATTCGCTACAACTACTCAAGGAAGAAGAAGAAGGGTGTGCACTGCATGTATGGGGCGAGTATGAATTCTCCTTCAGTTGGTATCGGTTTTGGTATCCCCAGCACGATACTGGATCCAATTTCATTTGCGCTCGTCGACGTCTATATAGTGGCGGTAACAGCAGCAGCGGCGACAAAAGGATGACGGAAAAAAAAACGAAGGAAAAGAAACCAGCAAAGTATAAGCTCCTGCTTGGCCCCAGATGAAATTCATTAAAAAGAAAATAATTATTTGCCACTACCCGTACTGCGCTCTCACCCGAAAGCGCCCGCTCAGTCTAACCATCCAACAATTTCCCTTTACAAAAGGGCCAAAACGATATATACACAGCACAGAAGCGAAGGAAGCTCGCAGTTGCAAATCGAGGACACACAGATTTTTCGTTCGTATCTGCGCTGGCCTTATTTACACTACACCCTCTGGCAATGGCTCGAGCGTTAGTGAATAGGGTGTAGAGGAGACAGGATAGGGGGAAAAGTAATGCAAATGGGGACTGTTATCCCTGTACTATCTATTTGTCTACATCTCTATCAATTGCTGTTAGCCTTCCTGGTACGTTCTTGGATGTGTGTGTGGGTCTGTGTATTTTTTTATTATTTTTTGCAAGAAGAAGAGGGACACAGCAACAGTGCGCTTGGTTGCTCTTCAAATAGAAGAGATTTTATTTTGCTTTTCTTCCTTAAAGAGTATGAAATATAAATTTTAAGCAAAAAGAAAAAAGTAACCCACCGAGGGCTGTGAGGTGGGGTAGAAGGAAAACCAAAACAGTACAGACAGACGTCTTTGGCCCGAAAGCATATTTCATGGAGTAGTAGCCTTAATGGAATTGAGTGTAAATCTGCAAAAACGGGGAGGGTCCTTTTTTGTTGTGCGAGTGCTTGGAAATTACTGTAGTTAATATTCGCATTTTAGATAAGTAATTGGGATTAAAGGGCACAGGGCTGTAAATGGTGTTGTAAGGGATCGAGGAAGCGAAGTGTTTTCACAAATTTATGATTTGTGCAAAAGTGAAGAGGGATTGGACATTGGCATTATGTGGTGCCATTGGTGATGGTGGCGCCAAGGTACTTATATGATACGCAAATTTGTATCGGCTGGTTAACATATTTTACAACCCCCACTCTTACGGGTGAGGATTGACTCAATAAAGGGAGAGAAAACGTGCAGTCGACCAGAAGTTGAGTATAAATAGCACAAATTGTATTCAACATAGATTGGCAGATTTGTTTAAGTTGTCACTTAAATTCCAACGGATTACGTTTGGTTTGTATTTTTCCTGCATATAGATGGCGCCATGGGCGAACAATTGGGATGTGACAATTTCATTTAACATTTGTTATGTTTATCTTCGCAGGCGACTGGGCAACTTTAGGCTTGTAACAGATGAAACTATCGAAATCTTTAAGACAATAATTTAAATAAACTTGCTTCAAGACAAGGTTTTTTTTTGTTATGCCTCTTTTACTGTCTATAGATGGCGCCTTGGGCATCAAGTATAGGGTGTGTGCCAATTTAACTTTTAGTTCTTATTTTCGAAGGCGACTTGAAAACTTAAAACTTTTTAAAATAAAATATTCGTTACCTATTTTTATTTTTTTAATCTGAAACTGAAAACTAAGAGCATTTTGATGTTCGTTAAAGTGTTTATCCCGCCAAATTAAAAACTGTCCCTTCAAATTTATAAAGTTCTCGTTTTCGAATCTGGTAACCCTAACTAAGCACTTGCCTTTACTTACTTACTTAGGTAGAGGTACAGTCTGGCCTTTTGGGGTAGATTCTAGCTTCAACCAATACGCCACTTCAGTTATTATGATCCACCTAAAGGCGAGGTATTTCCTCTACCTCCGGTTTAGAAACGAATACTCTTCTTGTCGAAACCTTGGTGTCCATTCAGTCTACATCCGGAAATGTTCAACGAAAATCAGTATGAAGTTTTCCGCAAGGATCGCTGTCGTATTAAAACTGGTTTGTCTAGAGGAGGTGGAGTTCTCGTAGCTGTTAAAACGCATATATCAGCTTATGTAATTCCATTTAAAATTAATTTGCCTACATTTGATGTAGATCTTTTAATTGTTAAAGTGCCTTCAATCAGCCATGCGGATTTGTATATAATTGTATGTTACATTCGCTCAGGTAGTTCTGTAGAAATGTATAATATATATTTATCCATATTGGGATCATTTTTGAATAAATTAAACAGTAGCGATCACATTATCTGTTTGGGTGATTTTAATGTAGGAGATGTTGAATTGAAACTTTATTTAGATGATAAATATCTAGTTCCCTTTAATGTCATGACAACTATAGAAATTGCGGTCATTGATCTTTTCAGTCAATTCAATCTTGTTCAAATAAATAATATCTGTAATAGCTTAAACCGCCAACTAGATTTGATATTTGTAGATAAGGAGTTTGATACTTCTATTGATATTGTTAAGATTCCAGCTGTTAGAAACACAATTCATCATAAAAGTGTTTATTTAGAAATATCATTCTTTGATTATATGAAAAATGTAACAAATCTAAGTTCTAAAATATTTGATTTCAACCGTGCTGATTTTACTGAAATCAATCGGTTTTTTACTGCCTTACCGTGGAATAACTTTCTAATAGAAACTAACCTCGATC
Organism: Cheilosia urbana; assembly: GCA_946477585.1. NCBI lineage: Eukaryota > Metazoa > Arthropoda > Insecta > Diptera > Syrphidae > Cheilosia > Cheilosia urbana. The sequence continues at coordinate 88,837,343 of OX297854.1, read as the reverse complement.
TTGCGTATAAAGCTCTTATGCACCGTGTTAAATATGCACTGGAGCAATTTGTTCCAAAGAAACAAATTAAGTCAAACTCAAATCCTCCTTGGTTTAATAAAAGATTATCCAATTTAAAAAATCGGAAGACTAAAGCATATAAAATGTATAAAACTAATAAAAGTAACTCATTCTTTCTTTTGAAATACTTGCATACTCTTCAAGAGTTTGACACTCTTAACAAATTTCTTCATAATAAATAGTTACGTTTTATCAACTGAGGCTAAGGTCAAAGTAAATAGTAAACATTTTTGGACCTTTATTAATAATAAGAGAAAATGTATTGGCCTCCCAAACTGTATGCGGTACCTTAAAGAATCATCTAGCGATACCGCCACCATTTGCACATTTTTCGCGAATTACTTCAAGTCAGTATATTGTTCATCCTCTCCCAATTTTCTTCTAAACGGTCGCTGTTTAAATCAGGTTAACATAGGAAATTTGCAGATAACCCACTCGGAAGTCTTAGGTGCTTTAACTGACTTAAATGTAAAAAAGGGTGTAGGTCCAGATGGGATCTCTCCTAAATTTTTGAAGGAATGTGCATCATCACTTGCAGAACCTTTATGTATTATTTTTAATATTTCCCTTAGGACCGGAAATTTCCTTAACGAGTGGAAAGTGTCTTATATATCACCTATTTTTAAGGCTGGGTCTAAACGAGAAGTTACAAATTATAGGCCTATATGTAAGCTATCAGTCATCCCAAAGATTTTTGAAAAGATTGTTTGTGATAAATTAAACTTCTTTGTCAAAGAAATTGTATCCGACTCTCAACAGGGCTTTGTCCAAGGCAAATCTACTGCCACAAACTTAGCAATACTATGCGAAAAAGTTGTAAACAACTTTGAACTTGGCTGTCAGACCGATATCATTTTTACTGATTTTGCTAAAGCTTTTGATAGAGTAAATCATGCTGTGTTGATCCATAAACTACAATGTATTGGTTTCGACTCCCCTACACTGAAAAAAAAAGTCGGCATCATATTGATGAACGGCGTTCATCAACATGGTATTCATTGATATGACGTACTTTTCATAAATATGATGAACAAATTCATGAAAACTTTTTGACAATTGATGAACAGTTTTTCAATATGATGAAAATGAATTCATCAATTTTTTCAACAGGATTCTGAAGAGAATTTAGCGTATGTTTTTATGAACTACGTTCATAATTTCATCAAAACATTTCATCAATATGACGAAAATACTTATTTTGATGAATTTAGTCATTTGTTCACCCAGTTGATGATTTATTTGTCTTATTGATGAATGGAATCATCATATTCAAGTACGACTGCCAAGTTTTGAACTTTTATCATATTGATAACGACGTTCATCGTTTTGATGACGGCTTTTATTATATTGATGACCGCGTTCGTCAAAAAACAGACAATCATTTTTATTAAGGAGAACGTTGATGTAAGCCTTCATCATATAGATGAACTAATTGGTTATATTGATGAAAAAAGTTAAATTCACCGTTATATTCATCATATTGATGAATGGAATCATCATATTGATCAACTTCTTTCATCGGTTTCTTCAATGTGATGCACAGATTGTTAATATGATTTATGCTGTAGGTGTACAACAACGATGTTGGAACAGCATTTATACTCACACACGCAAGATGCATCTTTTAATGTATATATGCGTAGATAATTATATGCCATTGCTCATCAAGCGTAAAGTATCTACACAGGGTGGCATAGAAGAAAATTGTGAATGGTTTTACGATGAACGATGAATATCTTAAAAGATTCGATATATGTGAATTAGAAATTTCATCATATAATTATATGTTTATCTTTTAATTAATGTTCACCCAAAAGAATCCATTTGCATTTTAAACAATGTATTGACAATTGCTTGCCGAAGAACAAACTTTTTTTATTTTTGCTTTTACTACTGCTTTTGTTGATTTTTTCATCACATTGATGAACTTTTTCATTACTATGGTGTACCTTTTTTTTCAGTGTATGTTAAACTGGATATCGACGTACTTACGAGACCGAATTCAGCACGTTAAAACCGGTGAATGTCTCTCAGAGCCTATTTATGTAACATCAGGTGTTCCGCAAGGAAGCCACATTGGTCCCTTACTTTTTGTCTTTTTTGTGAATGATATTCCAAATTTTATTCGAAATTCGACTTGTCTCTTATTCGCTGATGACTTGAAAATCTTTCACTCTATTCAAAGTGCGGAAGATTGCTTGCTTCTTCAAGAAGATCTCAACAGTTTAGCTAGATGGTGTCAACAAAACCTTCTAGACTTAAATGTAGCAAAATGCCAAAGCCTTACTTGTACAAGATGCTTAAATTTAATATCTTTTAATTATAAAATAAATAATGTAGAGTTAGAAAATGTGCTTGTAAAAAAGGACCTTGGAGTAATTTTGGATACACGGCTCACTTTTAAATGTCATATTGACTACGTTGTCAATATAGCATTTAGAATGCTAGGCTTTATTAGGCGTAATACAAAATAATTTTCTGATCCTTATGCGCTGAAGGCGCTTTATTTTGCATTGGTAAGATCGGTTTTAGATTATTGTAGTATAATCTGGAATCCGTATTACCAAAACCACTCCAATAGGATAGAAAGGGTGCAAAAATGTTTTACCAGGTTTGTTTTTAAAAAACTAAGGTGGAATATTGAAACTCCACCCTATTTAACAAGATGCCTTCTTTTTAATATGCTAACTCTTGAAAAAAGACGCAAGTATTTTAGTATAATGTTTATAAGAGATATAATAAATTACCACATTAAATGCCCTTATTTACTTAGTCGGATAAACTTTTATTTTCCCACGAGAATCCTGCGTATGAGATTTCATTTTTATGTTCAATTTCACAGAACAAACTACGGCAGTAATGAACCAATTGAACGTTGTAGCAATGAATTAAATTCCGTAATAAACAATATCGATGTTTTTGAAATCTGTTCAAGAAATTCTTTTAAAAATCAATTAATGTCTCTTTTGAATCGGAGTAATCAATAATCTTTGCTATAATAATAGTTTTAAGTATATATTAAATAATTAGTTTTAAGTTGTCTAAAAGAGTTTTGTGTAGCTCAAATTGACATATTAATAATAAATAAATAAATAAATAAATAAATACATTTCTAAGCCATCTTAGACGACTGATGCGCACTTTTCTGACCAGATCGATGTCGCTGTACAGCTCGCTGTTAAATCGCCTCCTTCATAGCTCGTCAACGCAAACGGAACTGAAAATCTCGCGAAGAATTTTACGTTCGAAGCGACCTAAGATATCTTCATCCGACTTTACAGACGACCAGAGCATGAGGGGGATTATGAGGGTCTTAGAGTCTATTTAGTGTTTCCACGTACAAGGCCTCACTACTCAATTGCGCGTCTTCTTAGGGCAAAGAAACTGCGATTGGAAAACATTCTTCGCTCTTATGATGTGATTTAATTTTCTGAGCCAATGTCGACAAAATTCCTACCTCAAAGTTAAAGCTGTCTTTTATGACATTTTTTCCAAATCTTTTTCCAAATTCTTTGTCGCATCTTTGCTAATATGTACTCCCAAACGTTCCATATTAACAGTTCGCTTTGTCCAGCCAGTGATGTCAATGCAATGATGATTCTACACTCGCGCTTATAATATCAGATATTTGGTACGGTTACCAATGGGAGGTAAAAAAAAAAAAATGTGTCAGATAGTTGCTATCAACGATCAGACCTCATACCTATTCATACAATACTCTGACCGCTTAGGTACCTGGAACTGTAAATGTAGTTACAGTCTGTGATTTTTTGACTTTAGAATATTCAAAAATTAATTGATATGCCAGTATTTTCGACCTTCTCAATTGTGAAAGTCGCATTGAAGTTTGGTAAGGCGAGTAAGATATCTTTGAGGTCTGATAACTGTAGAAACAATGTAACGATAGCCTACCAAGGATATATCCTGCTATAAATGCAGGAGTGCCCCAAGGATCTATTATTTCTTTCTCAGTCAGAGATGTGAATAAATTAATTCTCTAAATGATGATCTGGACAAAATCTTGAAGTGGGGAAAGGACAACTTGGTTGTATTTATGGCAAGCAAGACACAGCTCACAACATTTTCCAAAAAAAATGAATCAACAGTTCCTCAGATCCAAATGGATGACCATCCAATCCATCGCAAGGACTCAATGCACCTTCTAGGAGTCACAGTCAATTCAGGAATCACATGGCAGAACCACATATCCTATATCGCAAAATCGGCGTCCGCAAAGTTGAGCTACCTATTTAGAGCAAAGAGGTACTTTAGCCCCAAGCAACTTCTCCTTCTCTACAAAGCACAGGTTAGACCAGGCTTGGAATATTGTTCCCATATATGGAGCTCGGCCCCAAAACATTCACTTAACCTGCTTGATAGCATACAGAGACGAGCAGTTCGACTCATTGGAGACCCTACACTCACATCGAATCTACAACCGTTGGTGCACAGAAGACAAGTCGCTGACCTATGCTTGTTCTATAGGTACTTCCATGGTAGATGTTCTGAGGAACTCAAAGACATTATCCCTCGAAATGCAACTTTTGGGCGCTCAACAAGACAGGCTGCTAATGCTCATGACCATACAGTACACTTGACAACCGCGAGGACATCAACTTTCAAAAACTCCTTTTGTTACAGGACAAGCAAACTTTGGAACTCGCTTCCTGGGGATATATTTCCAGAAGACTACAATTTGCAGCAATTTAAGTGCAGAACAAACATACATCTGCAGGCATCTCGGGGCGCTGTTGAAGCGTTATAGGTTCGCCTTTCCCGGGAGAAGTATATAAAAAAAAAAAAAAAAATATAGGAAGTATAGGTACATATGAAATCCTTTTGACGGCCAAACTTTTTTCTTAACAGTATTGCTCCTATTTTGTCTAAAGCTAACTGGGGACTGACCAACTAGATGTATTTCAATTTTTCATTTGCCCAGAGTAGTCACGTATATAGTTTTGTAGTTGACGTTTTTGGAGGGGAAGCCGACAAATCTAGTTGACGTTTTACATAAACTAGGTATCCGAACGTCTCCGCATTTTGATGCTCTGATGAATCAATTTTCAAGGCCCGTCTTCCCAAAAAAAAAAAAAATTAAATAAAAACAGAATGAACATGGAACACTTCGCTTCGACAAACATTTTTTAACATTGAAAAGGTTTTTTTTTAGTACCTACAAGTGGAAAGTCAGTTACCCTGTCACACCCGAAGCTCTTAAGGGTCCAACCTAATGAAAAATCAATAAGCGTAGACATTGGGCTAACTAGAAGATCTTTGTCTGTAAATGCTCTTATTTTAGCGATCCAATTGCAGCTCTTATTAGCCACTGCAATAAGGACCTCCTTTATACAATTATCCCACAAGTGCTGTTTAAGCTCAGCATATAACTTGCATTTTTTTTTTTTTTTACAGAAAGACTCAAATTCACTTGTTAGACTTGTACCGTTGTATTATTCTGCCCCTGGTTACCTAGCACAACATCGATAAACCTCTTATTTTCCCTGAAACGTACATACGTTCATGGGAAATGAAAAAGAACCTCAAACTGCTAACAAATTCAAAGGGGAACACGACAAATCAAGAGCTACAATGTTCCCTATGAAAAGGCCATAAAGTCGCATTACATTTTAGGAAAAGCAATAACACAAACACTATACAAAATGTTTTCGACACCAACTTGTTAAACATTTTATATCAGATAGATTCTATCCTACCTGCCCACATAAAGTCGTCATCAAATTGTCCTGTCAACAAAGAAAGCTATACTTACTACGAACATGCCACGCACAAATAAAGGTGAACGCAACAAAATTTACATGCCCCTCCCCCTATGTATGCGAACAAAATTGAATAGGGATATGCAACCCACCGCTTTACCGCATGCTTTTGGATTTTATTCGCATTAAAGGATTAAGCCGAACGCATCACGCCAATGTCAATCAACCCAAGGAGAGTCTGAAACTATTTCTCTAATTGCAACTTCAATAATCCGGATCAGGGACTCACTCACCGCCTCCAACCATGAGGCTGCCGAAGTGATTCCCTATAATATTGCGAATTCCTCAAAAAACTCAATTAAAGTCCCAAACAACATAATTCCTGCCTGTGCCGTCAAAGCGAAAAAACGATACTTTAAAGCCCAACATTCCCCAATAGCATATACAACCTCCTCGGTCCTCGCCATCCTTCCCCACATACACACCGGGTATAGTGCTATGCGAGTGCAGAGCGAATATGGTATAAATAAAGCATCATTGAAGCCAACTGTTTGTGACGTGGGTGTTACACACGTCCTAAGCATCGGCACGGCAGTGTACGAGTAGGCACTTTGTTGGTATGTCCATGGCTCCCTCTGTGCCAGCGTACACGACATAGTAGCAGCATCATCATCATATACGTCTCGTCGTTGACAAACCCTCTCTATATTATGGGCTCTGGCATGGCATCCTCGTGCGCTGTGCCGCCTACCTACGTCCGTCCGCCAAAGGCAGACCTCCCGCACCGGTTGTAAACTTTTTCAATCTGGCGAAATGATAACCAAAAGCTTTTGACTTTCGAGTAATTTATGAGCTTTCCGAATGAAAATTTATTACCTACCTCCACGAATGCTGTGGTACGTTGTATTGTATGTAATCCTAAAATTGCTATCTAAACGTAAATATTGAGAGTGCATTTGGGGGCAGCTACACCGACGCCCTCTGGGGTAATTAAAGTGATGAGCACACCGGAATTCACCGAAATTGTGGAAACACTTTTCAACCATCAATATTTTTCTAGTCGCATTCGAAAGAATGTGGTTATAGAGAGAGAGAAAAAAATGAAAAAAATCCACCGCATAGCAGAGCGTAGTTTCGATCTACGGACCTCTGGGTTATGGGCCCAGCACGCTTCCACTGCGCCACTCTGCTGTATGTTAGCAGTGTGGCTGTGAGTTGAAGAGTCGGCTAGCAAGTTGGCTAAGAGTTAGTCATACTTGAAAGTGTAGTTTTGCTTTTAAATACTTTGCGATACCTTGAATTTGATTAAAATATTCAAAGCACTAGTAACCAGTGATGTCATTGCAGTATTTTAATGCTAGATATAGCATTTGCATGGTCGTAAAAGCATTTTTATAAAAAGGGAGAATGCTAAATGCAACATTTTTTGAATAGTGTACTAGTTTTTATTTTTATTTTTTACTAGCTGTTCCCGACCTGCTTTGCCCGTGCCAAGCAAAATTATTTCGAATTTAATTATTTATAAATAACTAAATTCGTGTAGAAATTTTGACAGATGCGATCTTTCTGAGCAACTTCAAACAAATAATACATTCGCTGTATTCCTTTCGGATGAAACGAAAATGTCTCTCTTTTTTGGAGTACAAAGAAAACAAAAACGTCAATGAAATAGCTTTCGCGCAAATGGAATTTCCTTTCATTTTCGAAGTTACATTAAGGATGAAGCTAAACGTTCGTTTAAACGAAAACGATTGAACCTTTTCATCTGACAGAATCCCAACCCTGATCAGCGCATTGGTTATCCTGATTTATTGAAACACGCTCAATCAAATTCGCCCTTAGCGAGTGCGATTTTTGCTCGGTTAAAACAAATATATGGGTTAAAATTAACTAACACCCCTATTGCGGAGATCAACTATCAATCGGTTGACAAAACTATCAATTGAAATAAAAATTTTTGACTTTCAAAAACAATTTAATTAAACAATAATTACGAATTTGCAAATCTGTGAAATTTATTGAAAAACATATCAGTGGAATTATTTTTTTATGACGACTAAGGCGAGACAGAGTACGCGGAATTGGCTGCTATATGGAGGAGTTTGTGAGACGCATCTAATCCTTTGGAACTGGAAAACCGAAGGTAACTAACATAAACAAACCATACTGAGACCCCCAACTCACAATCCTCTTGCCGCTGGCCTCCTCAATTTTTGCCAGGAATCCGCCATTTTGTTGTCCTATCCGTGTACGCCAATTCCTTACTGTTTCGCTTTGCCCACAGTGAATGGGAAAAAGATTAGGTGCGAATGTGTTGGTTGAGAGGATTTTTGACATTTGTCAATACGAATTTCTATGCAACAATACTAGCGCACCTAAACTTTTTGGGAGCGTAAAATTTAGCTTGTAGGCAAATAACTGTTAATCGGTCGAAGTTGGGGTCTCAGTATTGTCTCTGGTAACTAATTTAATTACCAAGGAATGAAATTAGGCTTTTGAGGTACATTCGTTTGGAAGATAAATAATTGCAGCTCTGCAACAGTGTTGGTAACGACTTCAACCTTGGCCTTGCGCAGTCAACAGTGTCCTTTATTCTAAGTGAACGGCTAAACATGTACCTAATGAAAAATTACATGTGCCCAAAATGAATAAAATTCATTACACAGAGGAGGAAAAACCAATGGCAAAATATGTATTTATATTTATATATACTAGCGTGCCCGGCGAACTTCGTCCCGCCCAATATTGACTTTTTGACTGAAATTATTTGAATTTTGGACCATTCACTATTCCACCAGAAATACATTTTTTTGATCCAAAATATCTTTTGACAAATGCGGTCTCACTGTATATACTACGATCAAATCAAAAAAAAAAATTTTTTAAATAACACAATATATGGAAAATAAATTTCTAGAATTCTCCAATTTCCCTTTCGAATTTTCCATTTTTTTTTTTTCGTCGTATGAACCTTCCTTAGGCGTAGACAAACACAACAAAGAAAAGATAGCTCAAATCCAAAGAGTATCCAATACTCTTTTCTCAAATCGGAAGTTCCGTTCTCGAGTTTCCTCATATGAAAAATTTTGTGGTAGGTGTTACCATCTCTGAGATTGAAAAGGAGACGCACGGAAAATTCAAGACGCTTAAATACGAATGACAAATCGTTCTGAATAAGGGGAATCCGAGCAATGAGAATGTTTGCCGTGGCGCAGTGATAGAGTGCTCGCTTGTTGAGTGGGAGGTTACGTGTTCAAATCCGAACCAGTACCACGAAACATTTTTCACAAATAAAAAACTGCGAATAAGTTTCAGTGAATTATAAGCGAACACAAATATCAACAATTATCCCCTAGCTATTAGGACGCCACTCGTGGAGAATATCCACAGCGCCACAAACTCTTTCCTATCCCTCTTTCTCTTCCTAAAAAAAAAAAAAAAAAAACTTGAATGCCGCGCTGTGCCCAGCATTATAAGGGTATTCGTAACCCCTTGAGCGCGAGTAAAATTATAAAAAAAAAAAAAAAAAAAAAGAGTAGCATAGTATGTCCTAGCGTTTGGTTTTATTTTTGAATGAGAAGTGCCGCAACCCGTTTTCCTATCCCGCCTGTTGTTTGTAAAGTACCAATACCAACAATAGGGTCCATAACTATCCTCTCTGTCAAATTTTAAGCAACCATACCCATCCCAAAAATTTCAATCGTCTCAATAAAACTGTCTGTTGGAAAACGACAACACCGCCACCTATCGGGCCGAAAAGTATCCTATTTTCAAGCTGGAATCAACCGTACAATCCACAAAATTTCATTGAAATCGATTTAGCGGTTTCGGGGATCGACTCCAGCGCCACCTATCGGGTGCAAAATTTGATCTTTTAAGACTGCCTGAAATACACCAATTCGAACAAAACAAAAGAAGAATTATACAATTTGGCCAGTAAGAACATTTTCCTTGGTTATGTTTTTTGTGCCGGAAATCGAATGGAAATGTTATTTACCTATTTCAAATTGATTAAAAACTAATTTGGAGTTTTCGTCGAAGAATTGTACAGCTAAATGAAATATGAATTACTGTAATGTCAAATTCAAAAAGGTTTGGACAACCAACGCCAACTATATTATTACAATTAAATTTAATGTTGCTGATACAATATTGATATGCAGGGAAATCTAACTTTTCGTAAATATCTCCTAGCGCCACCTATCGGGTCCAAATTTTGGCAAAAGCTTTCAAAAAAAGCGACCCCAGCGCCCCCTATAGGGTCTAAAATAAACATAAACCACCCGGAGCACCACACAAACATATGGTGTGAATATAAGGGGGATAGCTTCAGTGGTTCAGCCGTTATGGTCGGTCATACATACGCACGAACGTTTTTATATATTAAGATTATATATAGCAGTTAAAAAATACTTACATTTTCGTTTAAGAGCGGCCTAACCAACATCGAAATTGCGATTGATAGAAAAATTGACAGCTGACAGTAGGTAAATTGTTCAAGATTGGCATTCACAATGTCAATTTGTCAAACGACAATTATTGCACGTTCACAGTCGATCAACCTTAACTGATAGTTGATCGTCGCAATACCATTTAAAGAAATTTATTGATAAGTATCAAATATCAATAATTGATAGTTGATCTTCGTAATAGGGGTGCAAGTCTCTGTTGCTAAAAACTATCGAGATAAAAGATTAAAGTTTGTTAAAGGTAATTTTTTTTTAATTCTATAGAGTTAAGGACTATTCACAAGAGCGCGAATTGCGAATAGGCGAATTGCGAAAAAATCAATTTAATTTAATTTAATTTAATTGAATTTAAAATTGCTATTTTGTTCTACTAAAAAAAACATTATATTTAAATAATCTTATCTGTATAACACTATAACACTTAATTTAATTACGCATATTTGTTTTACTGTAACGACACAATCCCAACTAATTTTATTATTTGACCTCTGTTTAACTTTGAAGCAATGTTTAAATTTTGAGAAACTCACTGAACGACTGTGCTTTATTTCCAGAACATTGAAATTATTTTGGATTTGAAAAATGACTCCAGGCGTGAGAACAGAGTTTTGTTGGTGATATTTTACTGAACACGAGAAGCGTGAACTGCCAATGTCTCGTCTGGTCACACGCTTGGATTCTTACAGCGAACATACAAAATGAATAAATTGATAAGGATCCGTGCGAGCTGACAATTATATTGATCGCACGGTTGAAATTAACACTAGTGTGTTGTGAAATGAAACTTGTGAAATGAAACTTAAACATACTCCCCCCTTCTGAGGGTTCTTAACTCTCTAAATTTAAGCTTAATTCTATACGTTGACCTCGAAATGTGGAACTGATTTTCTGGGCATTGGAGTGGGCCTTCTTGTGCGGGAAACTAAGATGATGAAAATTCCAATCATGCCAGCTAGCAGGAAGACACTGATGCCATAGTGGTGGTAATCGTGTGAGTTTATAACGGTGGGATCTTGCAAATCCTTGGATTGCGCGATAACATCAGCAATTTTCGTTTTTAGGTCCTCAAATTCAGATTGGTCAATGTGGTTAACTTCAAATGGTGCGTTAGATGCCGTTGTGGATGTTTCTGGATTAATTTTCCAGCTGCTTACGTTTGCACTGGGAATTAACGATGACATTATTTTATTCTCAAGTTCTATCCTACCTTTAATGATAATATCAGGCATTTGTAGCACACAAGCCTTGTTAAATTGTAGCATGCCATTTCCGTTTATAGCAATCGCGTAACTTTAACCACCGCAAATCAGATACCCAGCTATTTTCGATGTGATAGAAAAATCCACTTATTAGATGCCTTCAGTCCTTTCCTTTGATTCTCTGAGGTTGTTGCCATTAAGGTGCATTCATTCAGGCTGTCTCCGTTGTGATTCAATAAAGCCATTTCGCAGCTGCTTAAATTTCCTTTTTGGATTAGAGTTGGATGTACACGGTAGCACATGTAACTATTTCGCTTACAACAATGGTTTGTACGATTCCAACTCCAGTTCGTTCAATAAAAAGTACCTATCCCTTGCTAGTGATACAGCCAGATATTGAGCAGTTTTTGTTACCATGTACGTCTTGTTTGTGGATTATAGGAACAGTTATTAGATTGGATAGTTGAAATTCTTCCGCATCTGTCAACGGTAATAACATTTCAAATACAATAGAATCATTTAAGCTGCGACCTCTAACGGATGACATCTTACTACATTTCTAGAGCTGACCCTTCTGGCAATGATAAATATGATGGTAAATTGCTTCTTACCAACCGCAGCTGTTCATCGAAATGCTTAGGAGTTATAAGCTGTGGATTGATCTTTGCATGGTTTAAATCTAGAAGTACATCTAGCAAAATGTTTTGGACATGCTCGAAATTAGTAAGAACTAAAATCAAGTAAGAAGTCAAGGAACCTAGATTCTGTTTCACATCGTTTGCCCTTTGTTTTTCTTTGATAATTCCTATTGTCTTTGAAAGATATTCATTAAGAGACTTGAACTGGTCATGGATTTCAACCTGATTGCGCTTTAAAATGTTTGAAGTTGCATCTGCAATTGAGCTTTGCTTCCTCAAAAGATTATTTAAATGTTCCTCATTTTTATAAGCAGTGTCAACTTGTTTTTGTATTTGATCTGCATTTTCTTGATCAAGGATACCAAACAAGCTGTGCGCTAATGTCCCAATAATATCGAATGGAGATCTTGCAACTCTGGTTCTTTCGTATTTTGGTGCGTGATAACCTAACCTACTAGCGCGTACCCCTTAAATTACCCTTAAATATAAAAGGTTATGTCATAAAAACACAGTTTATTACGCCTCCATTAAAAATCTCTAAAGACCTTGTCGCAAACACCTACTTTCCAAAATTCGACATATAAATTAATAAAACCTCCCCAGTCCATTGCCAATGTTTAACTTGAATCCTAACCTGGCACCACGCTGTCCATCTCCGTCTTCGCCCTTTCACCTGGAATGTCATTCCTTATTTTACTCAATAAAGTCTTCGAAAAATATGAGTCAATATCGCCAGCTCGGCGTTTACTCTTTGGTTTAGTATCGTGGGGGCGTTAAGTAATTAAAAAGAGCTGTGGATGGCTTTCCCAAGGATTTTCTTGTCTTCGGTCCATCATTAAACAATGAGGTGGAATGGATTCTGTATCTATACAAAAAGTGAAAACAATAGGAACACTGTGCCAAAGGAATGTGCATTTAACTGACTGAAACGCTTATGATTCATTTTGTTTCTATTCTGTTTGTGTTATTTTTAAATAGTACAAAGTACAGTGTATCAAATCAAATCAACCCTCTGAGTGGGGTGTGAATAATCACAAAACACCTTATTTTATCTGGCCCATTAGCTCAGTTGGTTAGAGCGTCGTGCTAATAACGCGAAGGTCGCGGGTTCGATCCCCTCATGGGCCACAATTATCTTTTTTTTTTTTTTTTTTAATTTCGTTTGTGTTTATTTTTATGGGTATGAACGAAATATGTGTAAATTCAGAAACATCAAACATTTGCGCAGTGATGCGATATCGCTGCTCATTTGCTATGCTGATGCGATGAAGTGAAAATAATAATATAAAGATTTAAAAAAAAAAGTTATAAATTTGTCTTTCAAAAGCATATTGATGAAAATGTTTATTTACTTACTTTTCTTTCACTTCCGGCATTTTTCTTACTTTTTTGCCGACGAATCAACAGCGCATCAGGTATTTCGGTGATGCTTTTTTGCGTTATGTTTGCGCATCAGTTTGATCAACTTTGCAATAGCGAACACTTGACGTTAAAACCGATGCCAATAGTTTGCATTAATGACATCATGATGCGAGTGATGCGTTACTGAATTTACACTATATATGAGTATTCGATTTGTAATTTTTGTACGTTCTCCTAGTCGAAAGAGAACATTTTTTTTGGACATCACTCGAGGAATTGCAATGTTTTTCGTTTATTCTTTATAGCCTTTTTAGTCGCATGTAGAGTCTACATGCATGTATAGCAGTTATTTTATTCATAAAATGTATGTATAAAGGATAATTTTTTTTTCATTGGTTTGATAAGCGGTAACTTGTTTCCCTTTCGCCCTTAAGGGGTATAGGGTCTAACCTCTGACTATTCATCTTTGTTTCAACGACGGATTTTTGTTAAACAACTATACGATTTTCTTAATAAGGCTCGGGATCAATCACTTAACCAGGTTGGGGTAGCTTTGCGGCATGAAAGATATTGAACAGAATATAGAAATGATATGGAACGAATTTCAGTGAGCTGGTCACAGGTTCAACAGATCACTTTGTCTCATTTAAAAGTGAAATTTATCTCTCCATTAGTCCGGTGACAGCCAGTGTTGCCAGTTTGTGGGTTTTCTCCCAGATTTAGGGTTTTTTTGTTCGACGGGGGGAAATCTGTGGGTAGACATTGTTTAGGGGGAAATCTGTTTTTTTTTTTTAATTCTATTTTATTTGTGTTTCGTTATGTATCAATTATGGTAAAATGTGTACGTTATTTTAATTTAATTTTAATTTTAGTGGGGGCAATACCCCCATATATTTGGCTTAATACAAGCTAAAACTAACAATTAGGCTTAAAGTAACAACTTAAAAATAAGATACTTAAAACTAAGATATGAAACGCCTTAAAACTTAGACTGGAAGATAAGGAGAGTGGCCAAGGAGATCAGGTTTGAGGTGGGCAGTGCTGCGGTTGAAATCGAAAACTGAAAGGTTGAAATTAACCTTTCGCAGCATACGGGATATCGATTCATTGGAGCCATATGAGGTACGATGGTTTGGCGGATAAAAGAGCCGAGGGCAACGTAAATTACGGGGGTCTGTGTTAAAGAAAATAGAGTTGTAAAGAGACGCGCAATCGATGGAGCCGGAGAGAAGACGATAAATGAAAAGAATAACTGCAGCGCCTCTGCGTTCGTCAAGGGTATTCAGGTTGATGGGATTGAGTAAGCAGAATAAAAGGATCGTCGATCGTCCCAAGGCAGACCTCGGAGGGCAAATCGAAGAAAGCGACGTTGGACGTTCTCAATTCTGTCTGCATGAACTCGATGGAAGGGAGACCAAACTTGACTAGCGTATTCAAGGAGAGGGCTAGAGAATTTTTTAGACCATTGTTTAACAAGGCCAAGTGATGAGTTGGCCTTACCGATTATTTCGTCAATATGCGAATGGAAATTTAGTCATACAATATGCCAAGGTCCCGAAGAGAATGAACGGGAGAGATTGGTTGACTATGGAGAAGGTAACGTCGGCGAGGGGACTTGTTGCGCTTGCGTGATATTGTAATGGATTGGCATTTGGTGTTGTTGAGTTGTAAGCAATTTTTGAGGCACCTGATCGAAAAACGCTCAAGGTCTTCTTGCAGGAGGTAGGAGTCTTGAGGTGAAGAGATGGTTTTGAAGATTTTAGTATCATCCGCGTAGAGAGAGAGACGAGTGTTTGATGACCTTCTCAAGATCATTTACCGTTAGGATGAAGAGAAGGGGACCTAAATGACTGCCTTGTGGGACCAGATGTTGCTAAGAAGGAGGACGACAGTACGGACCTAAAGCGAACGCTGTAATACCGGTTTTCAAGGATAATTTGAAGAGGATTTATTGATGTGATATCTTATCAACGGCCTTGCTGAAGTCAGTTGCGTTGACGTCGACTTCATTGCCATTCTCTAGAGATGAGAGGGCAAAGGACACAAATTCGAGAGAGAGAGGGAGAGAGAGAGAGAGAGAGAGAGAGAGAGAGAGAGAGAGAGAGAGAGAGAGAGAGAGAGAGAGAGAGAGAGATTTTTTTTTTTTTTTTTTTTTTTTTTTTTACCGAGGGTAGGTGAAAATCTTCCAAAGACACTATGAGAATAGCAAGCGCGTGCTCATAGTAGTGTCAGATTTTTACTGACTAAAAACACCACCCTTCGAAAGATTGTTAGATACTGCAACTAAGATAAACTTATCAAGCAATTTTTCTATAACGAAATAACAACTTTTGACAGGCTACTTTCCAATGAAAGATCCTGCATGTTCCGCAATTTAGACGCGGTTAATCTTATCTTGCCAAGTCGAACGGTTTCGTTCTTTGAAGCCGGCGCAATAAATTGTTCTCGTCCAGAATTTGTCGGACTGAATTGTTGACATGTCCGATTAGTCGGTTTCTATGCTTTCTCGCGAAGCTTTTTGTTTCAGCTTCAATTATTGGAATTCCGAGATCTCTGTGGATATCGTCGTTTCTAATATACCATGGTGCTTGTACAATTTCTCTAAGCACTTTATTTTGAAAAGTTTGTAGAATATTGACATTTGTTTTCTTGGTACAACCCCAGAGTTGTATACCGTAGGTCCACACCGGCTTTAGCACTTGCTTGTATAGAAGCAGTTTGTTTTCGGTACTGAGCTGGGAATGTTTTCCGAGTAGCCAGTACATTTCTCTATATTTGATATCGAGTTCTTTACGTTTCATTTTCACGTGCGAATGCCATTTCAGCTTTGCGTCGAGTGTCATTCCCAGGTATTTGGCCTCGTTTGCAAAGGGTATTCGGGCCAAGTTTAGGAAAATTGGCATGTCATTAGTTTTCTTATACGTGAAATTCACGTGAACAGATTTAGTTTCGTTGAGGGCGATCCGCCATTCCCTCGTCCATTCATTTACCTTATTCAGTGCGATTTGAAGTTTTGCAGTCGTTTCTTCAATTGTATTACCTACTGCTAGGATAGCGGTGTCGTCGGCGAAGGTAGCGAGAGTAGTGCCATCTTCTCTTGGTATATCGCGAGTATATAACAGATAGAGAAGGGGCCCAAGGACACTTCCTTGCGGCACGCCGGCCGAAATTTCCTTAAGCTCAGAGTATTCGTTTCCATGTCTAACACGGAAGAGTCTATTCCCGAGATATGATTCTAAAATATCATATAGGCGTACGGGAAGAACTTGTCGTAATTTAAATTTCAAGCCGTCATGCCACACCTTATCAAAGGCTTGTGAGACGTCAAGGAATACGCTTGAGCATATCTTTTTTTCTTCAAATGCTTTCTCAATTACGTCAGTAATTCTATGCACTTGGTCAATCGTGGAATGCTTGGTTCTGAACCCAAACTGGTGGTCAGGGATAAGATTATTATATTCTATAACCGGTTGTAGGCGCGTTAGTAAAATTCTCTCGAAAACTTTGGATATAACTGGAAGAAGGGAAATTGGTCTATACGACTTTACTTCATTTGGCGGTTTTCCTGGTTTTAAAACCATTATGACCTCCGCAACTTTCCATTGGCTCGGCACGTGTTTTAGTCTGAGCGCGGCATTTATAATATGAAGAAGCTTAATTAATGCTTTTCTTGGTAGAACTTTGAGAACTTCTCCCGTGATCAAATCATAACCAGGAGCTTTCTTAGGTTTTAGGGATTCAATTTCACGTTTTAGTTCCCTTAGCGTTGCACTTGTGAGTATTGAATCATCGGATAGTAATTCCGCCGCAATAACACTGTCGTGAACCGCCCGACCATCGTACGGTTTAAAGGTTTCTTCTAAATGGGCGGCAAAAACGTCGGCTTTTTCCTTATCTTCCCTTGCCCATTCATTTTGATTTATTTTAATTGGCGGCGCGGGGATTTTGGGCCTTTTGGTGCCTTTTACAGCTTTCCAAAGTGAATAGTTGGAATCTTTTTTCGCCGTTAAACTTTCAAGGTAAGAACCTATCGCACGATTTTTAAAGTCCTTAACAGCTGTCTTCAACAAATTGCACAAATAATTCAAATGTGTTTTATGTTGCGGGGCGCGATTCTGTTGCCATTTTTTACGCGCCTTCCTTTTTTCGTTAACCAATTCTTTTATTTCGGGAGGATATCGTAGACCGTATTTGGCCCGCGCTTTCCTTGGATTAGGCGTATTATTCCAGGAAGCGAGCTGTACGATCTCAATGAAGCGATCTAATTCAACCTCAAGTTCATAGGGTGTCGTAAGTGGAACGCTAAGTTCAACATTCTCTTCAATTTCGTTCCTAAAGCCTTCCCAGTTGGTTGTTCTACCAGTTAATCTCGCTGGCTCAAGGTTATTTACTAGTTTTACGCTCAATGTTAAAATAACCGGTGAATGATCAGATGACAGATCAAAGCTCTCTTCAACTTTAATGTGGTTGGTAGATATTCCTTTCACGACGAAAAAATCGATCAGGTCAGGAATTTTTGAAGTATCAGTTGGCCAGTAGGTCGGTTTGCCCGTCGAGTGGAAATCACAACTATATTCCATACCTGCCCCATATAGCATTCTTCCTTTTCGCGAGATATATCTAGAACCCCAGAACGTGTGTTTTGCATTAAAATCGCCGCCAATAATGAAGTTTGGTTTGAGCGATTTAAGCAAGTTAGTATAATCAGTTTTTTCAAGCGCGGAACGTGGTGGACAGTAGATAGATGAAATTCTAAGAGTACGCTGACTATTTTTTACTCGAATCGTGCACAGTTGCATAGTTTCAAGCTCTATCTTCAGGTCTTCGTATTGTTCAATACAGTCTTTAATAAACAATGACGATCCACCTCTCGCGTTTCCCGAAGGGTGACAAGCGTGGAAGTCATTATAGCCTTTTATTTTTAGGCTCGATCCCTTTTTCACGTGAGTTTCAGAAATTAAACAAATGTCAAGATCTTTCTCGCGTATGAATATTTCCAATTCGTCGAGTTTTTGCAAAAGACCGTTTGCATTCCAAGTGCATATTTTTAACATTGGTTTTTCATTCATATTTTATTTGATGTACGCGTTTTCCGTGAATTATTTTCGAGCTTAACCAAGCGATCGAGAATAATTTTATTTATTTTGCTTTGTTCTTCAAGTTTCTGTAGAACTACTGAGAATACATGAGAAACAGGGTCCGGCGAAGTTTCAACGTTTTTTGCTCCGTCGTATGCCGCGGCCTGAGCGTAGGTCTGCACTTCTCTGGCTGGCCGAGGGCCACTATTCGATGGCTTTACTGATGGTAACTTTTCAGTAGCGTTTCTTTTGGCAACAGAGGTCAAGGGCTTTTCTGTTGTCTCTCTTTCTCTGACATTATTACGCTCTGGAACCGGAGGTTTTATGTTCCCTACTACATCCTGGGCGGTCTTACGCTTTGTATTCGTTAGCGGCTTTGTTTTTTTATGTTGAGGCTTAAGGAGCGCATCTCTCCGTTTTTGCAACTCCTTAGCTACTTCACAACCTCTATAATTTGCAGGGTGCTTTCCCTTACAGTTAGCACAAGTAGCGGAGGATTGTTTATTTGCTCCACAGTCTTGGGAGAAATGATTTCCGGCGCATTTCACACAACGCGGCTCTTTTTTGCAATACATTTGCGTGTGATTAAATTCCTGGCAACGTTTGCACTGTGGAATTATTTTCAAATTTCTGCGCATCGGCTCGATTTTAACCACGATATTTACTATGGTTTTAATTCGGTAGATATCTTCGATATTATCGGACCTATCGAAGGTAAGCATAAAGAGCGGTAGTCCACGCCTTATCATGACATCCTTATCTTCTTCCGATTTCTGTTTCTCCTTCTTGATGATATTAACGGCATCAAGAATTTTAAACCCTTTAGCTTGAAGGTCGTTTATAACCTCTTCTTTTTTGCATGAGGGGTGGAGTCCCCTTGCTACAACACGATGAGAGAGATGAAACGGATCAGAAAGTGGGAGCGAGAGATTGGAAGAACACTTCTTAAGAAAAATGGCTGGAAGACCATCTGGGCCGGGTAAAAATTCGTCATTAAGCATTTGTAACTTATTTTCAATAAGAGAAGGGTCAACAGTTTGAGATAAAGATAACTTAAAAAATGTGTCAAAAAAGTTGTGGCAATGGTATGTGGGTTGGTGGAAGATGCATTTCGTAAGAGAGAGAAGGAGGGTAGCCGTCGGATTTTTTTATAGTTTACGAATTGGAAAAAGGACTTAGGGTCGTTTATTAGATTGGTATGTGCATCATTTAGATAGCGTTGGTAGAGAGAGTTATAAAGCTGGGTAAAATTAAGATAAATAGGAACCAGTGGCGTTGCGTGAATATTTTCAAGCGGGAAGTCGAAGCTAAATGATTAATCCCATACAAATGTAAAAAACCTTACATCTGTTGAAACAAAACCATACATTGAACATTTGGAAATTGGGTTCACAATACTAAATTGACTTTAAGTCGTGCACTGCAATCAGTCAACTAAATTTTTAATGTAAACCAAAACACTTCCCCTTACATACTACCTACCAGGACAATGAAATCGTTTATCGAATAACTCGAAGAAAAGCGTGTTATTTCGTTCATGGCCACATCCCCATTCGCGATTCGTCATTCCTCATGCCCAAAATTTCCCATACACAGTAGTCAGCAAAAAAAAAAAAAAAATAGATACACACAAAATGTTCACTCAAATATAATCAACCTAGTGAGACTGAGAATAACTCGAAGAAAAGCGCGTTATTTTCTACATAACGAAGTGGGTGTTGAACAAAGAGGTGTCAAACACAGTGCTCAGGGAAGAAAAAAAGAGATAACAA
This sequence comes from Cheilosia urbana, assembly GCA_946477585.1. Taxonomy (NCBI): domain Eukaryota; kingdom Metazoa; phylum Arthropoda; class Insecta; order Diptera; family Syrphidae; genus Cheilosia; species Cheilosia urbana. The sequence continues at coordinate 88,817,048 of OX297854.1, read as the reverse complement.
GTAAATGTTCTCTCAAAATCAACTATCTAGTGAGGGCTTTAATAACCCGACATATTTAGGGTTACCTTCGCGCATCGCTTTGTCGTGACGTTGACGATGAGCGATGAAAATGGATACACACACACAATATTTATTTGATGGCTTACGTGTGTGTACCATTTTGTGAATATAAAATTCACAATCTTTACTGGTGGAAATTAAAAAGGGAAGTCGGTAGGAATCTGGTTATATGGACGCCACGCCACTGATAAATACCGAGATAGTTGGAATAGTCGGAAGAAGAACCAGTGCGGAGAAAAACTGACCGAAGCTTATTTCTTTTGTTTCGTAAGGAACAAAGTCTTCGATTATACCACGGGGGCAGTGATGCCAACCCGGATCAGAGTTTTTATGCCTAAGCCCGAACAAAATTATGCCTTTTTCAAAAATATTATGCCTTTTTGGTAAAAAGATAAAAATTGCTTATTTTACAAAGAAACTAAACTGCAGTCTACAAGGTGATTAAAGTTTGTTAACAGAATATTGCTCGATCGATAGGTAATTCTACCTTTTTGCATCTTTATAATTCAAGGTTTGGGTTTGTTGAGTAAGTCAAGTAGAGAATTAGAAAATAAGCATGACGCACAGTTGTAAATGAAAATTAGTGATGTGACTTCAATCGAAGAATGTACCAGATTTACCAAATTCGAAGCTCATTTGTATGAATTTCTCTATAAAAACAGTTCTCAAAAAATTATGCCTTTTTCCTAAAAATTATTCCTCAATGCCTCAAGGATCGGAATTATGCCTAAAAGGCATAATTATGCCTCAGTTGGCATCACTGCACGGGGGTTAATTGGATGAGGTTCTATGACGAAAAAATTGAACATAGAGAGAAATTGAGGTAAATAACTCTCTGTAGAACATGGAAAGAGCAAAAATGCTCACTAGCGTGCCCGGCGGACTTCGTCCCGACCAAAATTGACTTTTTTCCTAAAATAATTTTGAAAACTACGATCTCACTGTATACTACCTACGATCAAAATTAAAAAAAAAAAAACTCTCCGTAGAAAATGTATGGAAAATCAATTTTCACAAATTTTCCAATTTTCCGTTCAAATTTTCCGATTTTGTCGCCGTATGAACCTTCCTTAGGCGTAGACAAACGATACAAAGAAGATTAACGTGTCGGCCAACCTTCCGCTTTTTGACTAAAATGGTTTACAGTACACGGCGTACAAATTCGTTCTCAATAAGCGAATTCCGTGGAATGAGAATGTTTGTCTTTGATTTTTTTCCTCAAAACCGTCGCTTGCATGACATTTGATTTGAGATCTTTCGCCACCAAATCAAACGCGTTTTGTTACAAAGTCTCGGTGCATTGAGGTTGCGCAACAAAATTATAAATGAGCCCGCTTTCAATTGTATAGATGTAAGTCCGGAACATCCAAAGAATTCAAAAATTCAACTAATCCCCACAAAGTTTTGTTTTCACGACAAAAAGTAGCATATGTCCTTCATTGGGCCCATGCGAATTTAAACCAAAAATCATAAAAATTGAAGGATTGGTTTCCGAGTTATGAGTGCGCACATACGGACGTAAGTCTTTTTTATATATGTAGCTTTATCCACCCGCCTTTGCTCATAGCTTTCGCAAAGTCCTTTATTTGGACAATGTCCATTAATTATTTTAATGCTTCCACAACCCGTTCTCCTATCCCGCTTATTTTTTGCAAAGTACCATCTATAGGGTCCGAAACGATGGTATATTTCAATCTTGAAGCAACCATACCTACCCATCCACAAATTTCAATCAACTCGGTAGAGCTGTTCCGGAGATCGGCAACAGCGCCACCTATCAGGTCCAAAAGTATCCTATCCTTCAAGTGGAAACGAAGAATATACATCCACAAAATTTCATTGAAATCGGTTGAGAAGTTTCGGAGATCGCCAAAATTGTATCTTTTAAGACTGCATAAGCCTGAAATACACCAATACGAACAAAACAAAAGAGGAACAATAAAATTTGGCCCAGTAAGTACATTTTCCTTGGTTATGTTATTTGTGCCGGATATCGAATGGAAATGTTTTTTACCTACCTATTTAAAATTGATTAAAAACTAATTTGGGGTTTTCGTCGAACAATTGTACAGCTAAATGAAATATGAATTACTGAAATGTCAAATTCAAAAAAGTATAGACAACCAACGCAAACTTTATTATTACAATTAAATTTAATGTTTGTTGATACAAAATTGATATGCAGGGAAATCTAACTTGTCGTAAATATCTCCCAGCGCCAGTCCAAATTTTGGCAAAAACTTTCATTTTTTTAAGTGTTATATGGTGTTAATTTGATCCAAATCGGTCCATAAATAAGAATTTTCAAAAAAGCGACCCCAGCGCCCCCTATAGGGTCTGAAATAAACATAAACCATGCGGAGCACCACACAAACATATGGTGGGAATATAAGGGGGATAGCTTCAGTGGTTCAGCCGTGATGGTCGCTCATACATACGCACGAACGTTTTGATATATTAAGAAGACAAGATAAGAACACTATTCCGGCAGTCGGCCTGGGCATGCTTAAATGTAGGTAATATTATTTATTTATTAAGCTACCATTAACTTAACTTTAGGACACAATTCTCTGGCACTAAAATTGAAACAGCAACGCATTGTATTCCGACGTGGAAATCATCATTATAAAATGTAACCTGAACCTTAAGCCCATATTTCCATGAATGGCATTTGTTTCACTGAAACTGAAGAATGCGTTCTTGTGAACAACTTGGGTTGGAATGAACACATTCCGCAAATACGCTAATGCGAAATGTCTAAGTTTTTCGGAATCTGCGTGCAAGAAATGTTTGACCCAAGTGTTCATTCGCAAACAGACTTGAGTCCAACTCTCACATCTGGTCTGCTGCGAAATCCATGTTGCTCCTACTGGATAGGAATAGAATCTTGCATTCAAACTAATCAAAGACACGACTGTCGTCGCTTTTATAAATTCCATAATAAACGTGGGCCTCACTGGTTTATTGTTTTTGTACAGTACTCAAAGGAAGTTGACGCCTTGTCGGTGGCATTCCTCCACTTTAACCAGAATACATGTCATTCTAGAAAAGTCCATCAGTTTACCCTTGAATCTATAATATATGTCAACGACTAGACTAGTTCACGAATATTCCTTAAAAGTTTGTTTTCATTCAATTTAAGATGGAGGACCAATAATTTGGCTTTTTGAAGCTGTGTAATATCCAGTATAGATTGTTGGTATTAAAAAATAACAAATTTGAGGTTTAGAAATCTTCTTTTATTAGTTAACTAGCTGACCCGGCGAACTTTGTTCCGCCTTAATGGCAATAAATAAGCAGATTGCGTTTTTTTTTATTGGAAAAAATACAAAAAAATAAATACCTACATTAATCATTCATTATTATTTCTGTATTTTAGTACATAGGTTGCTCTTCACTTAAGTACCTTGTGATACACGACATTTTTTGTTTTATTATCAGGCGCAAAAACAAACAACGCAGATGGTCTTCCGACCCGTGAACATGCCACGTATAATTGACCATGGGAAAAACATGAATGTTCTAGATTTAAACCACAAACTTTTAAGGATTGGCCTTGTGATTTGTTGATGGTCATGGCAAATGCACGACGTATCGGAAATTGAAGTCTTTTAAATTCAAACGGCATATCGGTTGGGATCATCGGGATCCTCGGAATAAGAACTTCCTCACCTTTGAATTTTCCTATCATTATCGTAGCGTAAATTACATTGTTCATCAATTTTCTAACCACCAAACGCGTACCGTTGCACAGTTTTGGTTGGTTTATGTTTCGAAGCATGATTACTACGGAGCCAACCTTTAGGCGTAAATTGTGCGGTGGTAAGCCAGGCACGTCCAAAGAGTTTAAAAATTCAATTGGATAGTTGGTGGCTTCATCTTCATTTGTGACGCAGTCAATAGATTTGAATGAATGCATTGTTCCAATGATCTTATTTTGAATTATGTAGTTCAGGTCATCTACATCTTTATTCTTAGCCGCTAAAATTGCTCGCTCACTCAACCATTCATTATGGTTAGTTAGAAATAATGTTTGGAAATACATTGTTGATAAGTTCGTCTTTTTATGAGACAAAATTACAGAAATTATTTGGAAATGAGCAATGAATACAATGGCACATGTGGCGGAGTCAACAACGGCAATTTCACTTTACCATTAAGGCAGCATAATCCAGCCGTTTCTCCGGAAAACTTTAACGCACCACAATACTCACAAAAAACGTCCATTTGCCCAATGCAAACGCTAGGATGCAAGCTGTAATCATTGCTGCAATCGTATCGAAACGCTGCTCGATTCAAATCAGCACTTGATAAATATCTTGTTCTGCGTCGCAAATTATCTATTTGTTGACCTCTGTTGTTCGCTCGACGATTCCGCATTGCCAACCGAGCTGTTTCACGGGCTGCTTCACTTTGCTCTCGTGATTGAGAAGCACGAAGTCGAGCCATACTATCGCGGCGCTGTTCACGTGCAATTTCTTGTTCTTCTTCAGTCCTTTCATTTGCAGTATTTCGTATTCTTCTTGCATTACGGCTTTGTCGGGAAAGATACGATCGTCTTGCTCGCGGCATTATTAATTAAACTTCACTTCACTTGAATTCACCTATTATTATTAATTTATTTCAAAACTCAAATTTTCAACCATACTGAGTTTTATAGTTCACTTCACTGTTTATACTGTTACATTTGGGCTGGGATTCGAAAAGATGAAACACTATTCTGTTCAACTGTTCCAATAAAATCACTTTATTTACACTTTCCAAATATTCACTTATTTATCTCCAAAACAATATCACCTTAATCAATTCTTAAACGTCTCAATCCAATCGCTTTATTCTATTACTTCACACTTATTTATTTCACAACCGATTACTCTTTCGAACTCAACTATCGCTGGTTAAAAATCAACTGTCCATCTGTTGTCAACGCGCCCCTTTTATATCCGCGCTGCCACCTATCGGCGAATGTTCCAGAAGTAGATAGATTCCAGATGTAAACTCCATATCTTCTCTAGATGGTTCTAGAATTAACTAATACAAACTGCAATACAATTCCAGTCTCCAATTGGAAGTGGAACTTGAAGAGGGAAACAGATTGTTACCAGGTGCCCGATTCACCACAATTCCTAAGTGCCTGATTCACTAAGTGCCTGATTTACCACAATACGAATGGGCAATGGCACTATCATTACATTATAATTGTTAATTATTTATTTAATAGAAATAGTTTAAATATTGATTTCTTACAAATATCAAATTGTCATCTATACGTCATTACATAGCTGTCATTATACTTCAATTACGTAGCTGTCATTTGCGTTTTGTTATTCCAAGTCTGATTCTTTTTTGTTATACCACGTTTTATAGTGACTGACGTTTCATGTCAAGTCACACGGGAACGCTGTCGAACGGGATAAAAAGTATCTTATGTCCGTCTCCTGGCTCTAAGCTACCTCCCTACCAATTTTCACCCAAATCTGTTGTGCCGTTCTTGAGTTATAAGTGGTGTAACTAACACGACTTTCTTTTATATATATAGATAGATATTTTCTTTCATACATGTATTTCATAAATAGCGTGCCCATTGCATAACTTCCCCAAGTTCAATAAGCATTAACATAATCCAAATCCACACACAAACCGGAAATCTACCAATGAATTTAACACAACTTTTCGACAAGACAATTTCACACAGCAGAGTGGCGCAGTGGAAGCGTGCTGGGCCCATAACCCAGAGGTCCGTAGATCGAAACTACGCTCTGCTATACGAGTGGACTTTTTTTTTTTTTTTTCTTCTTCTTTTCAAAAACCAACTTGTGTGCAAACTGCAAAGTATTTATTTGTGAAACTAAGAATATGACATCTTCGAAGTTGAAGGCTAACGAGAATTGGTTTGTCGATTGGATTTTGTTCACGCGAAGTATTTGCTGATACAATCGAGTCGTTGTTTTTTATTGACACAGAGCAGAGATCGGTGACAAGTAGAAATTAGTGAAGTGTTTTAATATAAAAAATATATGCGAAACAAATCAGAACGATGGGTTTGACTTTACCACCGTGCAAAATTTGTAAACGCGTTTTTTTTTTTTTTTTAGAAAATTGAAGGGAATCGAAAATGCCGCAGACATTTGTTAATTTTAGCAAAATTTCAAAAGTGGAATAGATGTGAATTTCGTAGACTTCGGTTTTCGCAATTTATGGTATTGCTCAGTGAACTTGAGAAAGTTAGGTAATAGACAAGCAATTAAATTATGGATAATCTAAACGAATCACCTGCATTTTGAAGGTTAATTTTCATTAATTTTGTGAAGGAATGGTCCTCTTTATTTGGAGCGGTGAAATTGGTTCGTTTTTTTTAGGTACATTTATTTGTTAAGATCTACGAAATTATAATGTCAACAGATCGGGGAAAAAAATTACAATTCAATAATTTTAAAATATAATTGTCTTAAATTTACCAATACTAGTTCCCTAAATCTAGATCTAGGCAATACTCTATCAATTTGCTCATAAGCGCTATTAAATAATCTACAACAAAACGTAATCGGCTCATTATAAAGTGAAGCTCCCATATATAGTGGAGTGATGAACTTCAAATAGCAGAGATCCGGACCTTAGAACCCTTTGGGGGGCATGTATAAAAATTAATGAAAGTAATTAGACACAGTCAAGAGACGAACAGAGTAAATCTCTGATGAACATAATACATTGCATTTTACGGCGAACTTCGAGAGAATCTAATCCCAATAGCAAACATTTCGAACGGTAAGAGTAAAAAAAAAACAGCGCAATACAAGTCGCAAAAAAGTTTTTTTTCGACATTATTTTATTAATTATTTTATTTTGATCTCCATGAAAAGCAAGTTTACGGTCATACACAACACCAAGATCTTTAATCTCAACTGCAATTTGATAGCTTGGTCTTCAAGGCGATACTCAGGTATACATGGTGGCACATTTGTCGATATTGAGATGTAGATCATTTAAACCATATATAAAAAGCATCTACCTCTCTGGAATAGAAAACAATCTCTGAGGTTGGAAGCTCTCTCAGCAAGTCATTAATAAAAATAAGAAAAAGGATTGGTCCAAGATGGCTACCTTCTGAGACACCAGACAACGCTAACTTCAACTGAGCATAAATTTCCGATGGAAACAAATTGTTTTCTACCAGAAAGGTACGAGTTAAACCAGGAAAATAACGAACCGAAAAATCCACCACACTCAAGTTTTCTTAAAAAGGACAAGAAAGTTTATTCTACTGAAGCCTTTCACGAAATCAGTATACCGCACTACATGCACCTGCTTATGATTTTCAATTGAATTTAAGAAATAGTTAGTAAACTGAATTAGCTTAGACCATGTCGAGCGAGCCTTTCAAAATTCTGTTGAGAATCACTTATAAAGCTATTTAAAATTAAAACCAGGGCCCTATTTCACCAACCACTTTTCGCTTTGCATTTTGCAATTTTGCAAAAAAAATAATTCCTGTAAAGTACAAGTGTTTCACCAAAAATCCAAAGTTCTCACGACTTATTTATATTCGTGTTTTGCAAATTTGCAAAGAGAAAAACATATGCGCGTATGTTTATATATTTAATTGCACCCAACGCGTAATATACAAAACCACAGTGGAAGCACTTAAGCTGGAACGTGAAGTAGAAGTTCCATTATCGGAATTCACCAAAGCATTGAATAACACCGACAACGAAGATTCTTACTTAAGTGAAGAAAATATATTAAATTTAACGGACTATTAGAATTTATATGTTTTCTTATTTTTCTTTATTCCGAAAAAAAAAAAATTTCTTAAATTATTTAAAATTGCAAAATCATTTTCATTTGGTGATTCACTCTCTTCTATTCCGATCTCTTCCATGTTGTTTTTTTCATCATCGTTGTTATTGTTCTCCCACGTGATTGTTCTCTGGGGTCTGGGCTCTGATCGCGTGAGCACAAAGCGATTGAACGACATCGTCTCGACGATGCTTCTACATCGTATAACAACGAAAAAACGATAATCGTTGAAACGATTGGACGATCATCGTTTCGTTTCGTCGAAACGATTCGATTGAACGATGGCTATTTGCAATCGTTTTATCATTTTGGTGCATTTTTTCAGTTTTAGTTACGTTGAGAGAAGTACAAACAAATATTTAAAGGACGACACGCACTTATGTTCTCTTTGGAGGCGACTCGTTATTATCCGAGTAGTAAAAGAATTCATTTTTTGCAAAAAAGAAATGTTTATTGCACTATTTTATTTCATTTGCTTTCATAATTTTTTTTACAACTCGATTCTAAAATAAAAATTCTCATCTCACTAAATCCAAGATCACTTGCAACGGAAACGTTGTTCCGTATCACCAATTCTTTTTTGTACAATTCGATAAATAAACAAATTCAAGAAGAAAAAAAAAATAAAAACAATTTCTATACATTTTTTTATTTTTTAGGTGCCAAATTTTGTTTACAGTCATTTTCAAACTGTTCAAAGTGAAAACGATGAAAGATTCGATTTAACGATGGGTACGACGATGATGCTATACGAAGGAAACGAAAAACGAGATCGTTTTGTTCAATCGTTTCGACGACTATCGTTTCAAAAATTACGCGATGAGAGCCCTGTTTATTTCCAGATTGTGTAGAACGCAGCAGGCTAAACGATTTTACTTGCAGTAGTGGGCTGCAGGCAGAGATAGTTTAAACATGGAAACTTTTCCTTCAATATTCCTAAAAAAAATAAATGTTTGACTATTTTCAATGATGAGCTCGGTTAAAACGCTGTTCCACTTGAACGTCCGGAGTTTTAAGTGGTGTTATTCCCCATTCACTTAAAGAATAAGCGCTGTCCCCTAAAAGTACTGCATTTGGAAATGGTCGATATCCTGCATTGAAATTCGCAGCCAAACGTGAACTCCTTAATACCCTTGCATCGTGCACACTACCTGGTCAGCTTATGTTAATCGGATAGAAAGATCGGTCCGGCCCACATACCACCATTGCATTCAATGCATGCTTCCCATGTCTATTAACAAACTGCTCTTCATTTTCCCTGGGTGCATCAATGTTGATCATCGTACCGCCATGGCATCCAGCTACACAAGGGAATCCACCTTGAACAAAAAATTGGCAGACTGTAGCTTTACTTATTCCGTGCATAGCAGCGAGTCCATGATATTGCCCTCCATTTCCAATACAACGTAGTGTGCATGGAATCTGTTGCAAGGGACTTAAGCAATTATTTCGTTCGCTGTCAAACTTTAGCCTACGTCCAATTGTTGACAAAACACGTTCAATACTCGTCTTCGATAAACGGAAGCCTTCCAGGGTTGAAAAATTATCTCCAATTTCAAAATTTGTCATTAATTTTTCAACCCTTTGCACAAAGAGTGCTTCGAAACGGTTCATTAGATATATATTTTTTTTAATTATATCACCAACTGTTCACAACAAAATCTCAACTGCAAATTATTTTTTTTTCTTTGCATAATTATTATTGACAAACTTTTCACGATTTTAAATGTAAAGTGCAAATCTTATTTGTTTGGTGAAACGAAATGGACGATTTCTTTGCAAATTGACAAAACTTTGCAATTTGCAAAAACATGCATTGCACTTTGAAAATTTGTGTTTGGTGAAACGAATTTTGCAAAGAGGGAACATTTTCAAATTTGCAAAAAAATAATTTCCTCTTTGCAAATTTGCGTTTGGTGAAACGAAATTTGCAAGATAAAGTGAAAAATTGCAAAATGCAAAGTGAAAAGTGGTTGGTGAAAAAGGGCCCCAGATCCAAAAGTTTAGAAGTGTAGAGTTTAGAAACAGGTCTATAATTCGAGATTTGGTCTTTTTTACCACTCTTATAGACCGGAGTTATAAGCGAATACTTCCACACATCAAAAAAAGGCCCAGTAGGCAAAGACTGATTGAAGATAGAGAGTAGGGGGAAACTGACAGAATCAGCACAATTTTTTTTTAATTATTTTTTTATTTATTTATTTGTTATAATTTTTCAACAATATTTCTTACACATTTAGGTTAACATGATAAAAAACAATAAAGTACCCGACTGGGTCGAACAAAACTTTCTCTTTTATCAAAAGTTTTGTTGGTTGTTATTAGATAGGTAGATCTGAGGATCTGAGAAGCAATGCTATATAAACAAGCATAGTAGGAGTTTTTCATTTTCGATCTGTTATTTTCTTTTTGATTGGAATTGATATATATGACGCTGGCTTAAGTTGTATATGATTGAAAGTAAGTATTGTTCGTTGTAGATAGATATCTTTCCATATAAATATATATATATATATATGCAAGTATTCAGAGATTTGTTTTTGTATTTGCATTAGCAGTTATAAACTGAATATAACGATGAACATGTGTGGGGGTGCAAATGAAGTGGGATATTCTGATTGTTTAAACTCCAAGTGGTTGGAATTTATTTAATGTGCATATTCAAAATGGTTCAAAAAAAGTAGAAGTACCTAGGAAATATTTGCTGAATATAAGTTTTGCGTTGCTGTTGTTGTATTTCTAATGGCTGTTGCAAATTTGAGTTTTAAAGTGCGGTATTGAGTTTTAAGAATATAATATATGAACAGCGATCGGCTTTTGGGTAGTAATTTTTGAGAAATAATTAAAAAAAAAACAGATTTCTTCGAACTTTTTGAGAAAAACTTAGTACGGGATCTTATTTAGAACACTGATATTATCGTTAATATGTATTTTTATCAAAATCGTTAGAGCGGTTTTTGTACAATTTGGCAGACAAAACAGTACGAAATATTGCAATGTTTAGTTTGAAAAATACTATTTCTTATTATTATTAAATAAATATAAATAGTTGGTGCAACAGGTCCGGAGGGACCTTTTTGGAACGAATGGAAGGGATCTACAATTTTATGCCGACTCCAAACAGCTAATTGAGAAGCTCTTTCAAGACAGTTGTACTCTCGGATGTTTGTCAGACGTTCGCGAGAGGTGGCACAGTGAAAAAAACCCTAAGTTGGAATTTGGGTTTTTTGCGGGATTCGTACCTCGACCCCTCGCTTAGCAGTCCAACACACTAAGCACTAAGCCACTACGCCTATTATTATTATTCGTGACATAAGAATTACTTGTTTCTTAAAGTTTTATCGAAGTCAAAAATGGTGTTTTCGAGAGAGGATTTTTCGACACAAAAAGTGCATACAAAGAAGTAACGCGAAAACGTCAAAAGTCAAATTTTCAAATAATTGTTTTGTATGATTTAATTCAATTATCGCAATCTTCCGCCTGCATATTTTCAAAGAACCTATAACCGCACCGCCTGCTTTAAATTTGAAGTAGGTACATTCAAAAATATTTCAAATTATCACCGCACTGAACAAACAAAACTGCCTACACCGAAAATTTGTTCGATGTAGCGCGACAAAAGTTAAAAGTTGGCCAATATGTACTACAGCCGCTACTACACGATACAGCGGCTCCTCCCATTATGTTCACCTTATATGTAATCTGTGTATTTTAACTTTGACGCGCTGCATACCGCTACTACCGCGACTTCATTTTGTTTAGGCAGTAAGTTGGATATGACCATACCATATAACCTTAGAAATTAATTTTTGTTACAATCGTATGGACCGTTTTCGAGATATGTTCAAGTTTCAAAAGTACTCTTACTCGAATTTCTAGCCAAAAACTGGGTATATAGTCATGGTAACCTCACCAACTTAAGCTTAAATAACAATTTTGGTTGAAATCGTTAGAGCCATTTTCGAGCAAATCAAACTGGTAGGAACATTTTGTATGGGAAGTACCATTAATATTGAAGTTACCTTGCAAAATAAAAAACAGCCTCGAGCCCTAAGCTCACAAAAACCAAATCCGGTCAGCCGTTTAGGCTGTAGGCCTGTGGGGCAGACAGACGGACAGACAGACCGGACAGAATTTTGTGACCCACTTTTTTGAGTTCGTCTATTATCGTAATGTCAGAAATTTTGCACGAAAACAATATCTTTCTCGTACTACGTATTGGAGGAAGTTAAAAAGTTAAAAATGTAGATACATTCTTTAGTTAAAATAAACTAGTGGCGACTAGATCTCAGGAACCAAGAAATCAGGACTTTTACAGACTTTCTTAACATTCAGTGCCCACAATATTTCCGAGCTTTTAAATACAAGAGAACTTGAGGCAGAAATTGCCTTCAAAGAAGTCAGCCTCGAGGAATCATAAATTCTTTGAAAATTACGATGCGAACATGTTCAAAATGTCTCTGGAATAATCGGATGATTGACCTTGAAAATTCATAGTTGAATCAAAACCAATAGAATTTGCAAATAGCCAAAAACACCTTGGGTTGGATTTTAGATTGCTTTCCAAGGTTTGAATTTATTTGTTCGAGAGAAACGGGTAAAGAAAAGTTAATTCCTTCCTCAACCGTGCAATCATAGTTGCAAAAACGCTTACAATTGTAACTACTGAATTCAGTACGCAGGTACCACTACTCAAGTGTCAGTACTATTTATAATTTCTGAAATAAATCAGACATTAGCTTACTTAGATGTAATAAAATTACTTTTTTTTGGCTACACTAAAATATTTATTTAAAATTTTTCGTTATGGGGTTATACTTTCCAAGAATTTAGTACTATTTTCTACGCCTTAGTATGCTGTGTTTTAGTTTTCAATACAATTTAGAAAAGCCGATTTCCGTCACTGGTGCAAATACTTCATACTCCGATTTGCTCTTTTTAAAAATTTATGAGCTCTATTTTTGGCATTTTTAAGATTTAGTAACCGGCGGTTTAACACATTTTTGGAAAATTAAATTAAGTAGGTTTCTAAACTTCAAATTTGTTTGTTTTGCTTATTTTTCAAGCTCTGTTTCAATATTTGATACCGGACAATAAACGAAATCATTTACTTTAAGTAAAATAACAAGTTTCATCGGGATTCGTTAGGTATAGGCTTTGACGCCACGATGACCTTGAGAAAGACTCTTAGCCTGGCCAAACCGGTCTCTTTTCAACCAAAAGAAGACCCCCTCATTTCATTTTTATTTTAAGTTCATTTTTATTTCATTCTTTTTTTTTTTTTAATTTAAATAATTAAATCTAATTAAAAACTAACATTTATGTATGTCTCTAAACTTAACAACATCCTTAAAATGATTGCCTTTCGGCCTTAAATCTATCTATCTTTAATTTATTTTGTTTTTTAATTTTCAAGAAACTTTAGAAAACGTGAATTCTTTATTTTTATTTGTTCATATTTAAAAAGCAAAGCGTTGTCACAAACTTGACGAAAATCCACTCAACGCCTTGTCCTTGTAAAAACCATGTCACAAGTTTGTATGACCTTGCGAAAAAATCGTCTTTTCAGAAGTGATCACTATATCCTTTGCATAAATGCGGAAGTAATATCTGAAAATCTCTAAAGCATTTTCCTCCTATTGTTCGTGCCAATGATTTAGGTTGACGAATGTCAGGTTACATCCTCAATAGCAGGGGCTTAGCAGCCCCTTCCCCATGGAGACCTTTTTTTGTTTCTCGTTTTCGTTCTTGTTGTCGTTCCGTCAACCTAATGGGCCTACAGAGATCATAATTTCTGCCCTTCGTACATGCTAATGTAATTGCGGAGCAAAAACCCAGAAACGAAACTATGAACTCAGCTAAGAAATGTGCTACTTCACTTAACCAAATTATTGCAGAGAACTGCTGTTCCTACCTCGTACTCCGCCTCCGGCAGGGCACTGCTGAAATCCTTTCATCGCACGCAATGTGACTTCTGGTCGGGCATATAGTAGGTATACCTACACCTGTTACCGAAAATTAAATACCCCAATTGATAGTCAGCGTCTATATGAATAACTAATTTATACGTTTATTGCTGGGACACATTTTTGGCATCCAAGGGTCTACCATCCACCGTCTGCGTTCATCCTGAATTGTTACCATTGGAGTACGTTATGACAGTGCATTTGTGTGCTAGCTGACCTGTGTATAAAATAAGGGTATATTCTCCTTCTAGGTCAGTAAAATCGATTTAACCGGCACAAGAGAGCTGAAGAGCCGCATGTACGGCTGGCTGTGTGTGTGTATTTTCCTGTTTCCTGAAGAGCCTTTTGGCGTGACTATCAACCTCTGTATGTATATATGCATCACAATGGAGTTACATTTGAATGACAATGAAGCGGCAGAAAGCTGGGGGACCCACAGCACAAAATGTGAGCTAGATGGTTGCGTGATTAGGAGGGGAGTACCCATTTTAGTTTATTGACACAAATATTTAAAAAAAATATATTTATATTGTTGAGGCGATTTGACGTATTATTATGTGAAGTTTGCTTTTCGCTTTGAAGTTGTTTTCGCGCAGCCACGTGGCAGTGGCTTTATGTGAATTTAAAGTGCGTTTGATGTGGGGAAAGGCGCGTTTTGAACGTTAATAAGTAAATAAATATTGTGAGGGAAGCGAGGAGTAACAACGATTCTCGCTTATTTGGGGGTTACCCTGACAATTTCTGTTGGGAATTTATGTCGAATTTCAGTTTGTGATTGTGATGATTTTGTAGGGATGTGCAGGTGCACTAAACCTACTTATGCACGTGCCGCATGGAAAAGTGAGGCAGTAACACAACTGCAGGATGTCCACTGCGGTTAGTTACTCTTTGAGTAATTGATGGTCTTCGATATTTTAAGTTTGCGACTTTAATAGACTTAAAACTTTATCCAGCTGAGGTACCCTGTCGAACTATATAGAAGAATATAAGAAGTCACTCTTAGTAATTTTGTTGTTTTGTTAAGTGGACACTCGGCACCTATAAGAGTTTCATTTCTTCTTGGGATTCAGTTTAAGGACCGCTACTATTAAAAGCCTGTTAAGATGCTTTGTTCAAGCCTAGTTGATCTGCTGCGTGGTTCCTTAGGGTTGGAGCCAAAGAACTTTGGGGCCGGAGAGCAGCTGCTGTCCATATTGGCTTTACATGTTTTAGGCCCGTTTGCTGATACTACCTACTCATCTAAACTGAGACCTTAAAACAACGTGCAGATAACCATCTCTATCAACAAGTCGAACCTTATAAATTGTTCATAGACTTCCAGATGCCTTTATATAGTGAGAACTTTATTTCTTTGATAAATTTATCATTAATACGACTGTCCGCAATACGGCCTTCTCCATCAAGGAAAGGTATGAGAAGTTATGATGTTGAACGAAAGGAAAACTCTCTGAACACTGCCTTTTCATTTCAAACTAATTTTTATTGTTATCTTTAAGTCTAATTTAAAACTAACATTTATCTTATTCTAGCTTACTGGCTCTTAGCGAGCGCTCTAAGCTTAACAATATGCTTAAAATGATTGCCTTTCGGCCTTAAATCTATCTATATCTATGATTTGTTTTGTTTATTAATTTCCAATAAACTTTAGAAAACTTGGATTCTTTATTATTTGTTTTATTAAAACTACTTAAATCTACCTAAGCTACTTAACCTACATTACCTATAATCAGGGTGGTGAGCAATCTTATCGATTGGGTTCATCCGCACCGCCGAGACTCGATCGAGGCCATAAGCGTCGGTCAAGTCTCGGAAGCACTCTTTCATGCTGGCTAGCCCGGCGCCTCCCAAAGACCCCCTACTCTAACCCTTAACCTACCAACTTAAATCTAGCTTAAAACTAAGGAGGATGCTACGTAAGTAGCACACCGACCCGGGAGATCGTATCCACCCTCACTTCTTCCTCAAGCCACCAAAATTCGGTGAACTGCTTTACAGTATCGACCCTGTCCCGTTCCGCAATAGCGGTGCTAAAACGGAGGAGCTCCTAAGCATTGGCGGCGTACCCGTCGTGGATGAACCGCTTATCCCCCGCGCCGCGGTGGCTGTGGTACAATACCGGCATACCATCTTTTGTCTGAACTAACCCTTTCATATCTACATGAAGAAATGCCTCAGGCGGGACAGAGCCAGACCGAAGCGTACTCTCGTGGTACATTAAATTGGGCTAGTAATCCCCTGAGATCAGGTTATTATCACTGGCCATCGCCCTAGCAACGTGCCTCCGAATCACCTTAATAAGGAAATTGTCAATCCTATTCAGTCGAGCCCCATTGTATAAGGTCCGGTTGGGATAGTATTTTATGTACTGAGATTCAGGAGTTCTAAACAACCGAATCACCTTAATAAGGAAATTGTCAATCCTATTCATTCGAGCCCCATTGTATAAGGTCCTGTTGGGATAGTATTTTATGTACTGAGATTCAGGAGTTCTAAACAACCCTAGACAGGTCCTGAGGCATTGCCTCTCAAACACCCGAATCTTTTCCATATAGGACGGCGCTACATTGAATCACATGGGACAGCCATAAGCGATGATAGGCCTTATAAGGGCCACGTAGCAAATGGCCTTCACCCTGGAGTCAAGTTGACTGCTGTGAAACAGTCTCCTTGTCAGAGCGTAGGCCCTCTTAGCCGCAGCAAGACAAGCATCTATATGTTTGTCAAAATACAGATACTGGTCGAGTCGGATGCCGAGATACCTGATCACGTTTCTCACCGCCAATGGTTGTCCCTGCTGTCCAATAATTTTCTCCAGTTTTTTCTGGTGTCCCTAGGGGCCCCAGCCAATGGAGTTCTGAACAGGACTGTTTCCGATTTTTGGAAATTGATTTTCAACTTCCAATCATCGCAATACCTCTTAATTTGCTCGAAGTCACGCTGCAGAAGGATGTTAATGACCTCGATTTTTGGTCCTGACCTGTACGCCACTAAATCATCTGCGTACGCTATAGCGTGTCTGAGGGAACCCACCAGATCACTTGTGTAAATATTAAACAGGACCGGAGAATTCACTGCTCCCTGTTGTAAGCCGTTTTTAATTTCGAAAACCCTGCTCGAAGTCTGTTGTTGTTGCTGCTGCTGTTGCTGTTGATGCGGCGGATTTTTCTGTTGTTGTTGTTGTAGCGGCTGTTTTTGTGTCAGCTGCTTTTTTTGTTGTTTCTGCTGGGGTTGCTGTTGCTTTTTATTTTGCTGTTGGTTCAGCAGTTCTTGTTGTTACTTCTGTTTTATCTGTTTTTGTTGCTGTTTGTGTTGTTACTGTTCAGCCTGAATCTGCTTCAGCTTTTGTTGTTGCTGAAGCATTTTCTGCTTGTGCAACTTCTCTAGTTTTTCTGAACACTGCCTTCTAAGCATGCCATGAGACTGGCTTATAGCTAATAGGGATATATAGGCATACAGAGACGAGCAGTTCGACTCATTGGAGACAATACACTCACATCGAATCTTCAACCGTTGGTGCACAGAAGACAAGTCGCTGACCTATGCTTGTTCTATAGGTACTTCCATGGTAGATGTTCTGAGGAACTCAAAGACATTATCCCTCGAAATGCAACTTTTGGGCGCCCAACAAGACAGGCTGCTAATGCTCATGACCATACAGTACACTTGACAACCGCGAGGACATCAACTTTCAAAAACTCCTTCTGTTACAGGACAAGCAAACTTTGGAACTCGCTTCCTGGGAATATATTTCCAGAAGACTACAATTTGCAGCAATTTAAATGCAGAGCAAACATACATCTGCAGGCATCTCGGGGCGCTGTTGAAGCGCTATAGGTTCGCCTTTCCCGGGAGAAGAATATAAAAAAAAAAAAAAAATATGCAGGTACTGTGAGAACCTACAAGTTACGGAAGACCTCTCCCACCTTATAAGCGAGTGTCAAGCAATTGCTCGGACTGGAAGGAAGCACAAACGAAGGTACTTCTTTAATAACTTATAGATGGATTAGGTTTATATTTTTCCCATTCTTCCCTAGGGGGGATGATTATGGAGAAGTTTTAAAGGAAGACATATTCCGGTAGCATGTCATCAAGAGGCATGCTAAGTGATCTTGAAGGCTCAATGGTGCCGGGTAAGGACAGATGACCTCTCTGGTAGGTATAGGGGTCAAAGTTGTTCGAATGGAATAGGCGGTGGGGTAGCATACTATTAGCACGGTTGTTTCAATAGCCCATCTTGTCATACGTACAGAGAAATGCCACAGAATAGATTCTAACCATGAATTGTGAGCTTGCCTCTCTAGGGCATTTTAGAGGGTCCATTTTTATTCATGTACATTCTTCTAAATCACCGACAATGGTAAATATTTGCACAACCAAAATTTACCACCAAAATAGCTTTCACTCTCTTTGGGTCTTTACAAAATTCCCTCTGCTGCTCACGAATCACGATTTCCAAACAAATTAGCATCTACCAAGTCGAACAAATACATATAAACAACAAAATTTGCGAGGGCGCCACTATAACCATTGTCTAATGTTGCTAATTAAAATTTGGGAACTTTCAAAGACAAAACTATCACACACAGTTCGGTCGGCATCGACAAATTTACATTTCCAAAAATAAGCTGAACGAGATTTCGCTCCATGATAATAGTAAATAAATCGGTAGTGAATGATCTTGAACTCTGAAATGGAAACGTATAAAATACAAAAAGCGGTGAATAACAATATGCCAAACGACATAATAGTAGCATAGTTCAGTTGCAAGACCACTTAAATGTTAGCACAGATTGAAGGTCTTTGCTGGACTGGTCTGGGTGTAGTTAGACTTTTTTTTTTGGAGAGAAAAATGGTTGGATAAGTTATTGAAATAAATGATTGGCGCTATGGGGTATGTACGACCATAGGACGAATGGGTGGGCATGCTTTTTGAAGCTTTCTCAATGCAATTATACTCTTGGATCCTGGATGTTTGTCATTCATTCGCAAGAGCTGAGGCGGTCCACCAAAAACTTAACCTACTTTCGATTTCGGTTACAATCCGGTTTGAAGCACGTCCACAACCAACAATGCAGTTTCTAGTGAGCCAGCATGTTTCCTAAAAGGTATTTGCAGTCATCCACGCCAAGTCCATTTGGAGTCAGTCATGTGCCCACCAATTAAGTTAGTATCTTTCTCTCCTACGTTCTTCTTCAGTGGTCAAATCTGAAACTTGTAGATTTTGTGCTCGTACACTACATGCGACTTCGCCAACTCAGGCGTTGTTTTAAATTTGTTTCTGGCAGATAAACACTTCTGTATGGTCCCTAAAGTGTGTCATTCAATATTGTTTGCCACACTCTATCGCTATAAATTGGGCAAATAAATAAAAATAAATAGTTGGCGCAACAGGTCCGGAGGGACCCTAGGCCTAGCTTCTCACAACCATTCGTTTTGTGTGAGTTTTTCATTTTTGGAACGAATGGAAGGGATCTACAATTTTATGCCGACTCCAAACGGCTAATTGAGAAGCTCTTTCAAGACAGTCATACTCTCGGATGTTTGTCAGACGTTCGCGAGAGGTGGCGCAGCGGAAAAAAACCCTTAGTTGGAATTTGGGTTTTTGCGGGATTCGAACCTCGACCCCTCGCTTAGTAGTCCAACACACTAACCACTGAGCCACTGCGCCTACAAATAAATGCGCCGCATAGAACAAATCGACTGATTTATGGCTTGATGATATTCAATCCCATCTAATTTTCGCACCCCAATAACAGATCTTTTACAAAGACCTTTTACAATAAATTCGGATTCCGTCAACACTTTAAAACAACCCGATATACTTTGGCAAATTTGTACACCCAGCGAAGGCACCAAATGCGCTACAACGAGGAAATTTAATAATTTCGAACTCACTCATAAATTGGTGAGATTCCGCACTCTCACCCAATTATTGGAATCCAACCTTTCCATTTATCTAACTGATTGTCCATTTTATTAACTGATCGACCAATTCGATTTTATTTCGTACATTTACGAATGTACCATAAAGTTGTCTGAACAGTGACAATCATAGTTTTTTCTTCGCAATCAAACTGCACTTTCTATTTCATTTATTAATTACGGGGGATACAAAAAAAAAAACACACACACTTCGATTTTTGTATTCAATTTTTCGAACTCATTTCGAATAACACACAGTTTGAGTTGCTGAACGCATAATTTGGCCCACTCTTCTATTCTTTCTTGCATGTTTTCTGACATTTATTGATGAATTTGTAACCCCCGTTAAAGTCTCGATTTACTTTGGGATATTCACAAATGAAATGCAGTCTATAGTAGTGAGTAGTGAGTTCGAACTCACCAGTATATTGATAATTTATTGTTTCTCGCACTCGAAGAAATTTTGCGATCCAACTTTAGGTTTCATTCCTCTCTATATGTATATATTATTTCAGGAAATGCTACAAAAGTTTGAATTGGTGGCATTACTCATTTGCACGTCTATTATATATTTTTTGTATGAATAAAAAAAAAATAAAAACTAGCATTTGCTTTGAATAAAAGATTTAAGCAAAGTAAAAGCCCTTAGCAATGGCTTTTACTTCGCTGCACGTGTGATTGTCTTGCAATTTCTGTCAATCCTGACCAGTAAATTTGAATTTTTGAATTTTCCTTGAGATTCTAACGACTTTTGTGGAAATTGAAATTAAAAAAAAAAATGAAAATGTCAAAAGTTGGACTTAACTCAAATTGGTTTTTATTCATACGAAACGAAGCAAATGCTTCGACTTTGACATTTCTCTTGAGTAAAAACAATTGCTTCGCTACACGAAACACGACCCAATGCTACACAATATTTCAATATTTCTTACTCACATTTCACTCAATTCCATTCCATTCCATTATTCACGATCCACTTTTATTAATTTTCCAATGAGCTGGTGGTCTTAAATTTGGCTAAAGTAGGGAAGGTTTCGAACTTGTCGACAAACTGAGAGCTGTCATCCAAACCCGTCGAGTTTACATTCAGGGGTCGAATCGCCTATTCCGTTAACGAGCTATACGTTCACGGAATTAAGTTGATTTTACATGTGAAACAAAAACAAATTCCGTCACGTAATGCTCGTTAACGGACGACGCGATTCGACCCCAGGTTGTAATAACCAGAGACAAACCATATACTGAGACCCCAACTCAAAATCCTCTTGCCGCTGGCCCCCTAAGTTTTTTTTTTTTTCCAATTTCGTCATTTTATTTTCCTATCGGTGTTCTGTCAATTAAGAATCCGCGTGACATGCAAAAACATACAAAAAATATAAAATCAATGCTGCCAACCAGGGTTGCCGTTAACTCAAAACAAAAAGTCACTAACTCGAACCTAAAAGTCCACCAGATATGCTATAATTTTTAAAAAAAAAAGTCACTAAAAAAAAATGTTCACTACCAACAAATGAAAAAAAAAACTCAATTTTAACAATTAGTCAAAAACTTAACTTAGGCGAAAGTAATATTAATATTAACTTATAAAAAAAAAGCAATTTAAGTCTCAAAGTTACAATAAAAAAAACAAATAGTTTTTAAAATCACTACAATACAAATCAGAAATAATTAGATCGATTTCATCTTCATCACTTTCATTTATCTCAATATTGGAGGCATTTTTAAATTTTTTTAGGAGTTTCGTATTCGTGACAACTTTTTTTTTTTTATTTTTAGTTGATTTCTAATGCGAATTTTTTTTTTCCGAAGTAGATGGAAATCTTCTAGAAGACACTATAAGTACACTCGGCGCGTGCTCATAGTAGTGTGAGATTTTTACTCACTAAAACCACCACAAATTCCTTTTGTCCTGCAACTAAGTTATGACTTATCAAGCAATTTTTTTAATCACGAAGTTTTATACGTTTGGCAGGCAACATTCCGGCAAAAGTTCCTGCTCGTTCCGCAATTTCATAGCGGTTGATAATTATCGGGCTAAATCCGAAGGTTTAGTTCGTTGTAGACGCCGCAATAAGTTTGCTTCATTGAGAATTTCACGGACCGAGCTATTAATATGATATGTCTTAAATCGATTTCTATGTTTTCGAGCGCATATTTTCGTTTCGTCCTTAACGGTGGGAATTCCGAGGTCTCTATGGAGATCTTCATTTCTAATGTACCATGGTGGACTGACGAATGATCTTAGCACTTTATTTTGAAATACAGGCTTCATCACTTGCTTATAATAAAAGCTTGTTCTCAAGGGTAAGCTTGGAATATTTTCCGAGTAATCAATGAAGTTCTCTATATTTGATTTTAAGTTCTTCGCATTTTTTCTTTACATGCGGTTTCCATTTCAATTTTGTGTCAAGATTTATTCCGACTGACTCTTGATGAGCATCATTGAGTTCAAAGTTTTCGTTGATATTTTATTTCTCAACTTATTTTTAACTATGACTATCATACTAAAAATGCGTTCGACTTCGGCATTTGAATGTGGAAGCAAAAAGTCAAATTGAATATTGCAATTTGCAAGTGTCAAACTCGAATACCAGGGATGTAACATCACCAGATGCTTAATAATTTAGAAAAACATGTTTTTCCAAAAAGTCACCAAAAAAGTAACTAGAATTTTCTAGTGACAAAAAATAAATTTTTGTCACTAAACTTTTAAAAATTCCACTAGATATAGCGACAACGTCACTAAAACGGCAGCCGTGCTGCCAACCATGGGGGAATGTGATAGAGTTCGGGAATACCACATTTGAACATAACTGAATGCCAGTGGCGTCTCGTCAGGGTGTGCAAGGTGTGCATTGCACACCCTGATCTAACGAAAATAAGTCCCTCATCAAACACTGTGTAATAATAATTACACACGAATAATGATATGCACAATTCCATAACCCATAAAACCTTCATAACACAGCCAACAGCTACAGCCTACACCATACCTATTCATATTCATCCTTTATAAATTATAAATCTTCTTTCAAAATTCCTTCACCGCTGAGAAAAAAAAAATTAACTCGTACAAAAACTCGCTGTGCACCATTCTGTTGATTTCATCAAATAAATTCATCCAACTCCAAACTATATCCCTCTACATTCTACAAGATTTCTCCAGTATTCATCCCCATCGTCATTCGTCACCCGCACGCCGCCGTACTTAAATCGCTTTACTTTAATGAACTTGTAGTGAACTCGTGCGAAGGTTTTCTGTGCACGGGCTGTACTATTCATTTTCTCTTCTTTTGCATCTATTCTGTTCTGTTTCCGTAAAGCGTCATAAGTCGATGTATTACATCGATACTCGTGCAAATAAAAGCTGTGCACGAAAGCCGATGAATGAATGGTTGAACTTAGCTTTTCGTTTAAGTGGTTTGGGATTGGGGTTGCAGTTTCGTGCGGTGCTTTTGATTTTGTATGCCAAAGTTTTATTTTTCTATATGTATTTTATTTTGAAAACAAAATAAGATATCAAAAACAGCAAAACAATGATTAAGAAAACAATAAAGGGGACGTGCTTTCAGGCAATTAATTGATATTTCTAAAAAATATATAATTTTAAAGAATTTGCACACCCATCTAAATAATTCACGCGACGCTGCTGCTGAATGCTATTGGTTGGTTATAATTTGTTTGGTTAATAAAACTATCTAAATGAGATGTTTTATATACTAGAAATATTAGGACAAACATGGTTGTGTATTTTCAGCTTTTGAATATCACTAACTTCGATTTCATGAGTAAATTTTTCTTCAATAACTGAAAAAAAATTGCTCTTCTTCTTTTTTTCATAAATATTTGAGCAAAAGTACACTGATTCCTAAAATAAAATACTATTCACACATCACACGTAACGAATAATTCCAAATTTAACGGACAAAATTCTATGAACGCTGGCAGCAACTTTGCCGACACCGGATTTTGTTCATATTTTTTATTATTATCGCGCCGTACTAATAACAGATTTTGGCCTCGACTTTAAATTTACGGAAGCTCACAATTGCGAATTTTGTATGTAAAACTGGGAACTACTAAAATTTAGAGTCGAAACTAAAAATGTTAATTGGTAAGGCCCATCGAGTTTTAATTTTGACTGATGTATTCGGTTGTCATTGGATTGACATTTGTGACATTTGTCGGCCTAGTCAGCTAGTAAAATCGATCGACCAAGAAAATCTAAATTCTATCCCCCGTATTAATAAACCTTGTGTAAAAGTTATCAACTTGTTACTCAGCAGTTATGTCCAATTTTTGTATGCTATCTGACGTTTGCTAACTAGCTTACTTGTGCACATTTTTTTATTAATAAGGGGGTATAAATTTTACTCATTAAATCTTCTCCAAAAGCGATTTATAGTGTAGAATTAGCATACACCCAAAAAGCGGTTACATTTTTCTTGGTGAGTCGCCTTTTTATAAAGCACATACTTGATAATTTGCAATTGACTTGGGGCATAATGGTTGGAGGAATACGGAGAACACCGCCAAAAATTTCCAACAACAATTCGCAAGTGAGTGGCAGCAAGCGTCGTATTTTTGAAACGTCACCGGAGGATGTTAGACCCTCTACTTCTAATCAAATTGCAGTCGGCAAAATGTCAATTGGCGACCTAAAGTCCATTATAGAGGGTTCCATGGCGTCCTTGCTTGATGAAAAATTAAGGAATGTTGCAACTAAAGCGGATGTTGAAGGAGTTTTCGTAGAAATTCAAGCAATGCAAAAAGACAACGCTGAACTACGTCAAAGATTGCAGGCAATGGAAGCTTGTTATTCAACATTGGAACGTAAAGTGGAGATGTTGGAGAGAAGGGCGATTGAAAGAAATGTTGTAGTGCATATGCCTGTGGATACCGGCACTAACCCAGAGGAAAAGGCTAAAAGTTTATGTCTGCAACTCCTGGGGAGCGACGATCCATCGTTAGTATCTGACGTTCGCGCCTTACGAGCAAACAACAACGTTGCTAACATCATCGTGAAATTGCACAAGAAAGACGACGTTCGACGCGTGCTAAACAACGCATCAACACTAAGAGGCACCAAGGTTATTATGCACAGGGACTACACTGAAGCTTCACGTAATCGAAGAAAGCGTTTGCTGAAGTTAAAATCCGATATCGAGAGCAAAAATAAAAATGCGAAAGCCTTAGTCAGTGGACTGAAGCTAAAAATTAATGACAAAACATTTTATTTTGACAACAATAACAAGCTACGATGTGAGGGTTATGTCAGTGAATGTGGGATGTCACTTCTGCAGCAGATCGTTGATGGCAGCTCTACAGTGACAGGTGCAGCTGTCAGAAATATAAATACTGAAGGTGGAAATACATTGGGTGGAAACACAAGAAGTAGCAGTTCCTCGTTTTTGTCGTCTCATCCTAGTTTTTAGTACTAATGCCGTCTGCCGAAATAAAATAAAAAATAGAAAAATGTTTGTCAATGAGAATGAAGTTTACAGTAGAAATGAAATTGAAAACCATGAAAAATTGTCGTTTAACATTTTAAGCTATAATGTCTCAGGCTTAAAAAACAAATTATTTTTTCCGAATTTTTTCAATTATATTAAAAGTTTTGATGTATTTATGCTTTATGAAACACATGTATTAGCCAGCGAAGAATGTAGATTTAGTAATATATTTAAGGATTTCGAAACAAAATGGATACCAGCAGTTAAGATAAATGTATTTGGAAGAGGAAGCGGTGGTGAATTGCTAGGTTATCGAAAATCTCTTAAAGTGGTCAATATAAATTTCAAATTGGTGGAAGGATCATACGTTCTCGATGTAAGGACCAATGGAGAAACCCTCTGCATAGTGCCTATCTATTTAAACTGCAGCCACTGGAGGCGTGATTATGACAGACTCTCTGATACTCTTCAGACCTTAAGATCGACGGATCTTCTGCTTGCGGGCGACTTTAACGCAAGGATAGGACTATCCCAAAATAACTTTTCAAGTGGCAATGTGTCATCAATTGTAAACGCATCTCGGAGATCTAAAGATGAATTTTGCGATGGAAAGGGAGCGAAGATTATGGAATTAGCTGATGCGTACGACTGTAAGATATTGAACGGAAGCTGTAGAGGTGATAAAGATGGGGAACTAACTTTCGTCCGTGGGATATCGTGCTCTGTTATAGATTACTGCTTTATATCCGGGAGTTGGAACTCAATCGTCAACGATTTTTCAATAGCTGCTCAAACATTTTCCGACCATATGCCAGTAGAAATATCATGTACTGTTTTGAACGCAGGAGTTGCAGCATCCTCAAAGCCGCTGGCTCTTCTGCCGAAGTTGGTTTGGAATGACAGATTTAGTTCCTCTTACCAAAACAAATTGAACACCGAGCTTTCGAGCCTGAGCGAACAGAACACAGCTCCACATATCGACGACCTTACCCAAATGATTAAAAGAGCTGCCCCGTCTAATGCTAATACAAGACGTGCTCTAGTCAGTAGGCAGAAATGGTTCGATATTGACTGTCTGAAGGCGAGAAATAGATCATTTGCATTACTAAGGCGATTAAGGACATATAACACCAACTCCTCCAAAAAACTTTATGCTGAAGCAAATAAATATTTCAAGTGCCTTTGCGCAGTAAAAAGGAAACAATTTGACCAGCAGACCATAGCAGTTCTTAATAGTTCAAAATCTTCGGCAGACTTCTGGAAAGCGGCCAAAATCGTTACTGGCAGAACTAATATGATTTCGTCAACATTGCCAGCCGCAGAGCTGAGAGAATATTTTAAAAATTTACTTAATATTCCGCAATTTTCTCCATTACCGCAATATGCAGCCCCATATTTAACAGACGTGTTTTTAGATGCACCATTTACCTTAGCTGAAGTGAAAAGTGCAGTTGATTTATCTAAACCGAGAAAAGCTCCAGGAGACGATCGGATTTCTTTCGAGTTTTATAAGAACAGTTCCACAGAATTTCTCATTGCACTTACTAACGAATTTAACAGAATTTTCGAAACAGCCAATGTTCCAGAAAGCTTTAAAAGAGCAATAATCTTCCCACTACATAAAAAAGGTGACCTAGATAATCCAGCTAACTACAGAGGCATTTCCTTTCTGAATACTTCGGTGAAACTATTTAGTGCTGTGATCTTTAATAGGCTTACGCAATGGATTACAAACAACAAGATTTTAAATGAATACCAGGCAGGGTTCAGGAAGCATTATTCAACACTGGATCACATTTTTACGCTTACAAACATTGCCGAGACTTTTAAACAGAACCATAAGAAACTATATGTCTTCTTTGTTGACTTTCGCGCAGCCTTTGACTCCATAGCACGTGAAGCTCTATTTTATAAGCTGTACAAAATTGGATTGTCAAGCAAAATAATAAATGTGCTAACAGAGATGTATAAGAACAACGTGGCGTACGTTTGGAACGGAGATTCTGTATCTGAAGAATTTGGATCGCAAATGGGTGTTAAGCAAGGATGCATCCTAAGCACACTGCTCTTCATCTTGTTTATAAATGATATAGTTGAAGAAGTAGGAGGAGGGATCAAATTTGGGGGGGTACGGATACCAGCGTTAAAGTTCGCGGACGATTTAGTGTTTTTGTCGGAGACAGTAGATGGGATGCAGCTAGCTGTCAATCGTCTTGAAAGTTACTGCAAGCAATGGAATTTAACTGTAAATCTATCGAAATCAAAGATGATGATTTTTAGAAATGGTGGTGGAAGATACGCTCGTAACGAAAAATGGTCCTATCAGGGTGTACGCATTGAAGTAGTGAAAGAGTATAAATACTTAGGTGTGTTAATTACATCTAACCTAAGTATGAAAAAACACTTTGAAGCTAATCTAGCAGCAGCTAAAAGAGCCGTTTCATCAGTTTGGGGACGTTGCATTGACAATAAGTATATCGAACACACGTCGAAATACAATCTCTTCCGTGCTACCGCAGCTTCTATACTGCTGTATGGAGCGCAAATTTGGGGTTATTGTCATTTTGAAGAAGTTGAGAAATTCCTTAGGTACTTTCTGAAGCGAATCTTTCGACTGCCAGCTTGTACTCCGAATTATATGCTGCATTTAGAAACTGGAGTTCCGCCGCTGTTTTTAGATACCCTAAAGCTGCATGCAGATTACATTGCGAAAATATGGGAGATGGATGAAGGAAGACTGCCAAGGATTGTCCTGAAGCATATACTTTCAACAAGAGGCCACTTGGTGCTAAAGTGGGAGGAGTTAGCAGCTAGTTACGGCGTGAGCTTGAATATCTCAGCTGAAATGCAGCTTTCGATGCTGAAATCTATGTTTACCGACATCCTGAAGAAAGCGGGCAGTAACATGTACGACAGGTTTATATCTGAAGCTCATTCATCGCAACATAGGCTGGTGTATAGTAGGTTGAACTATAATCTTATTGAAAACGCTTCCACTTACTTACTTAACCGCTATTCTCTGGAAATGATAAGCACAATATTCAAGCTTAGAGGTGAACTAATAAAACTATATTTTATCCCGCATCGTCTTGATCTTCCAATTTTATGTGACTTGTGCAACCTTAATGAGAGGGAGGATGTATACCATTTCATCGGAAGATGCCCAATTTTAAGAGATTTTCGTATAAGATACTTCGGGCGAACTTTACTGGACGAGGATGAGGTTATTAACATACTGAACGGTAGTCTTGGGTGGGAAGTTTTATACAACTATGCCACAACTGCGAGTCGCTATAGATCTCGTATCTTGGAAGGCGATTTTTGAAAACAAATATATTGTACATATTTAAAGTTACTAGTTTACTGTATAGTTTATGAGAGCTTAATTGTCAATCTGGTAGACGGCCATAAGCCAAACCATAAAAGACTTATCCAACATTATTTGTAAATACGAACAAAATGATTATAAAATTATATTAGATGTTAATAAAGTCGCTACTACTACTACTACTACTACTCATAGGCATTTGCAAAGCAATTCATTTAGCGATTCATAAGCAGCGATGTTTTGTCAAAACCAAAGGTTCACTTATCCGACTTGGCTGAAAAATTAAGTTTTTTAAGAAGCTCGTGTATATAACAGCAGTGTAGGGGCTTCTAAACGCAACACGCTGTGTCTGCTGATGTTCGCCACCAAAAGTTATTCAGACGTCAAAATTTGTATGTCAGATGTCGTCATTCAAAAAATTATTCCTACCCTCTGTACTGTTCATATAGCCTACAACTAATATAATTTTAGCAAGTTCTGGCTAGAGAGCTATAGGTTAGGTTAGGTTAACGGGTTGGTAGAGCAGGGTGGACCCTACTATACCCCACTTAGGTCCTTGTGGACCCATTGTGATGCCCTTTTTTGGGGGTTGATCGTTGGTTGGGGTTCATCGTGTGGTTTCTTAGAAAGTTATGATCCGTTAGAGCCCCTACCAGCTTAGACAGCGGTGACCTGTCAAACTGTAGAAGTTTAATGGTTCGGGATCTGTCATATACGTGCCATAGCTTCCGAGAAACTTCAAAGGTAGTTAGTTCTTTCCACCTGTTATTGGTTTTCATACGAATCTTGTTCTCCACTCGTTCTCTGAGATTACAGAGTGGAGGCTTGATCGACTGTGCTGCTCTATCATGATCGATTGCAGACCCTTTTCTCGTCAGTTCGTCAGCTATCTCATTGCCGAGAGATTAGTAGAGTGCTGCGAGCAGAGAACCTTGAGCTCTTCGCGACAGCTATGAACTAGCTTGGATTTTATTTCAATAGCAGAAGTTGCCTTTATAGCCGCCTGGCTGTCAATGAAAATGGTAATATCATTGCGTGGTATTGCCAACAATGACACCCTTCGGGCTGCTTCCGCGATTGCCAGAACCTCTGCTTGGAAGACACTGCTGTCGGGAAGCCTAATGGAGCAGTGTATATTTAATTCCTCACAGAATATACCAGCACCGGATCCACAGTCGATCTTTGATCCATCTGTGTAGATGGATACCGATTTCCCCTTTGTGGGTTCATCTGCATTGCATTCATCTCTACTCGGAAAAGAGTAGGAGAATGATCTATCAAAGTTCAGATGGGGAGACATATAGTCAGAAGTGACAACGTTCCCAACGTATTTCCCTAGAATTTGTGCGTGGCCAAAATTGCATGGGTTCCAGGTATCAGTTTGACTAATCTACTTCCGGTACTTCCGGTAGCAGATTCTTCCATGTCCAGAGGAGTCAGATTGAGAATTGCCTCCAACCCAGCTGTGGGTGTAGTTCTAATCGCGCTGGTTGTCCCTATACATGCTAGTCTTTGTATCTTTATCATTACCTTGAGTCGGCTTGCCACCAGACTATGTTGCCATATGTGAGTATTAGCCGCACGATTGCCGTGTACATCCACAGGAATATTTTGGGTTTTGGTCCCTACCTCCTGCCGAAGATGCGGTTACTTGCGTAGAAAGCATTAGCTGCTTTCTTCACTCTTTCATTGACGTTCGGCTTCCAATTAAGTTTCCTATCGAGGATCACCTAGGTATTTTGCCCTATCTGTCACCTTTAGAGGTATTCCCCCAAGAGTTGGTGGCTCGAATTGTTGTATTATTCTTTCGTTTGTAAAAAGGACAAGCTCGGTTTTTTGGGGATTAGCCCCGAAGCCGCATGCGTTGTCCACGTACTGAGAGTTCTTAGTGAATTCCCTAACAGGTCACTTATGGTTTGTAGGAATTTTCCTTTTACAAGCAAGACTATACATCATCTGCGTATGCAATTACCGTGAAACCCATATTCTTAAATCTCATTAGTATCCCATTAATGACAAGTACTCAGAGTAGAGGGAAAATG
This sequence comes from Cheilosia urbana, assembly GCA_946477585.1. Lineage (NCBI taxonomy): Eukaryota > Metazoa > Arthropoda > Insecta > Diptera > Syrphidae > Cheilosia > Cheilosia urbana. Next base: position 88,786,480 of record OX297854.1, on the reverse strand, counting down.
ACCCCTACCTGCGGAGTGGCCCTTGCTGCAGTTACTCTAAGTTCAGTGTCACCTATTTTCGCGTTGATTTTCCTTTCTCTAAGTAAGTTTATAATCAGATTAGTGAGAGATTGGTCAACATTTGAATTCTGTAGTGCTCTCTTTACTGCGCACGTTTTAACATTATTGAAGGCACCTTCAATATCCAGGAACGTCAGTGTATATTCTTTATCTTTTAATGACTTCTCTATAGTGCTAACGACCTCATGCAATGCGGTTTCCACGCCTTTCCTTTATTATAAGCATGTTGGGCGGGGGAGATCGCACTGTCTAGCCGGCTACGTATAAGACGTTCATTAGTTTTCGAAAGTTTTTAGAATAAATGATGTCAGACTTATCGGTTATCGGCCTGAAGTCTTTGGCGGTGGTGTGGCTAGATTTTCCCGCCTTTGGAATAAAGACGACCTTAACCTCTCGCCAGGTTTTAGGAATGTAGCCGCATTCCAGATTGCGAATGAAAAGTCTTTTTAAGATCGGTGTAATAGTGGTCTTAGCTTTCTGGAGCATGATTGGAAATGCCGTCTCATGCAGGGGATTTGTATAAATTGCCCAGTTTAGTTTATCTTCGGTTGCAAGTTCTACCGGAATTGTCGCTAATGTGTTATTAAAACTAGATTGATTAGCCTCATTCGTAGTACAACCCGGAAAATAAGTCTGCAGAAGTAGACTGAGAGTCTCCTCACAGGATTGTGTCCAAGTACCATTAGTATTCTTGAGATATCCGGGAACTGAGGATTCTTTGCACAGGATTTTTCGAAGTCTAGCCGATTCTGTGGTGCCTTGAAATGGTGCCGTGAAATAACGCCGAGCGAAATAACGCCGAATTTTGGAATTTCCCTCTAGTTATCTTAGCATTTAGAATTTGAGAAAGTAATAGTTAAAAATTCGCTCGAATTTTCCTTCTAGTTATTTTAGAATTTGAGAAAATAATAGGTAGTTAAAAACTCGCGCGATTTTTGAACTATTATTTTCTCAAATTTGAGAATTCGCGAGAATTTTTAACTATTATTTTCTCAAATTCTAAATGCTAAGATAACTAGAGGGAAATTTGAGAAAATAGTAGTTCAAAAATCGCGCGAGTTTTTAACTATTATTTTCTCAAATTCTAAAATAAATAGAAGGAAAATTCGCGCGAATTTTTAACTATTATTTTCTCAAATTTTCCTTCTAGTTATTTTAGAATTTGAGAAAATAATAGTTAAAAATTCGCGCGAATTTCGCTTTGAATTCAATTCAACTCGCGCCATTTTTGAACTATTATTTTCTCAAATTTCCCCACTAGTTATTTCAGCATTTAGAATTTAGTTATATATAAAATAATAGTTGCATCTATTTCTGCAAATTTAAAATATACTTTATATATAGTTCTCGGCAATTCTGAAAACATTTGCTTCGGCCTTATTTCTCAAGCAATGTTCGGCATGATTTCACTTTGTGAATGTGAAATAACGCCGAGTTTTCGAATTCGGCGTTATTTCGCTCGGCGTTATTTCACGGCACCCCTTGAAATCACTACAGAATGTGCGCCAAGTTGTGCGTTTAGCACTAATTATGGCCTTTTTGAATTTCCGCTGACCGGCCTTGTATATATCCCAGTCGGTTTGGGAGTTCGTGGCCTTTGCCAAGTTAAAGAGAGTTCTGATTCTCCTTCCGATTTCAAGGAGATCCTTTCTCAACCATGGTGGAGACATCCTATTCTTTATTGTCTTAGCTTAGGTAAAAAGAACGTGTCATGCCAACAAGACCCGAACGGAGACCTGTAGAGACGAACAAGGAAACCTACTACAAGGTTTCCTTGTCACAGTCACAGTCGGTGCTGAGGACATGGAAAAACCATTTCTGCAGACTGCTAAACGGCGAAGACGACACAAATTCCGCTGTCAGGCAGAACGAGCCATTCAACCTGGACGATGAAAGCCAAGATTTCCGTTCACCTGACAAAAATGAAGTGAGGATAGCAATATCTAAGCTTAATTCCAACAAGGCTGCTGGACCAGACGGCTTACCTGCCGAGCTCTTCAAGGCAGCGGGAGATGACCTGGTAGAGAGCATACACCAACTCGTCTCCAAGATTTGGTCAGACGAAAGTATGCCTGATGAATGGAACCTCAGCATCGTTTGCCCGATCCACAAGAGAGGAGACTCTCTAAACTGCGCCAACTATAGAGGCATCAGTCTCCTGAACACTGCGTATAAGATCATGTCTGCTGTACTGTGTGAATGCCTGAAACCATTCGTCAACGATCTGATAGGTCCCTATCAGTGCGGTTTTAGGCCCGGTAAGTCCACGACCGATCAAATATTTACACTACGGCAGATCCTGGACAAAACCCAAGAAGTCCAGATCGATACTCACCATCTTTTTATCGATTTTAAGGCCGCATATGACAGCATTTATAGAGACGAGCTATACAGAGCCATGTCTAGTTTTGGCATCCCTGGCAAACTTGTCAGATTGTGCAGAATGACGATGGAGAACGCTCGCTGCTCCGTAAAGGTGGGAAACAATCTCACCGAGACCTTTGATGTCAAAAAAGGATTTAGACAAGGCGACACGCTGTCATGTGACTTCTTCAACATCATTCTTGAGAAAATTGTGCGAAACTCACAAGCCAACACCAGAGGCACAATTTTCCATAAGTCTGTGCAACTTATACGCTGACGACATTGACATTGTTGGCAGAACACAGCGAGCTGTCACTGGTGCGTTTGCAAGTATTAGTACAGAAGCGGCAAAAATGGGTTTAGTGGTGAATGAGGGTAAAACAATGTATATGCTGTCAACAAGAAGGGACACACAACATCGAAAAATCGGACAGAACGTCACGATAGACAGCTATAACTTTGAGGTAGTTAGGGACTTTGTCTACCTCGGCTCCCCTATAAACTCTGATAATGACATCACATCAGAAACCAAGCGAAGAATCACACTTGCCAACCGCTGTTTCTTTGGCCTAAGACGGCAATTGATTAGTAAGGCCTTGTCAAGAAGCACTAAGGAGATTCTATATAAGACTTTCATCATCCCTGTCCTGCTCTATGGCGCAGAAGCATGGACCCTAGCAAAAACGGATGAGGATCTTCCTGGTCGCTTCTCGCCTTAGGTGGCGCGCTCAAGTGGAAGGGGACCTCAACCAACTTGGTGTGCGCAACTGGAGGCAGTTAGCCAAAGATCGCGCTAAATGGAGAGGCGGATTGGTTGAGGCCCAGGTCCATCCCGGACTGTAGCGCCACCTTAAGTAAGTAAGTAAGATGCAAGCTTGGAATCTTTTCCGGTTGTATTGCCCAGAAGTTTCTTGGCCTGCCTCATGCCCTGAGTGTTATGCCAGGTTCTTGCCCTGTTTTCTTTCTCTAGTTTCCTAAATTCTTCTTTGAGGGTGTGATCCCCTATTCTACAGAATGGTTCAGGGCCTATGAAAGTTTCTGATGCTCCCTTTCTTACTAGGGAGTCGGCTATTTGATTACCCTCTATTCCTACGTGGCCAGGCACCCAGCAGAGGCTTATTTTGTTTCTCCTACCCAGTTCATTAAGTTTTTGTAGGCATTCCCACACATTCCCACACATTCCCTGGCGACAATACATATACGAGACTTACCACTGTCTGATGTATTATTATAGACCAACAAGTCTTTTGAGCTCAACCCTCGTATTTTCCCCCGGAAGATCCAGGGTTCCTGTACTAAGGCGACATCGATTTTCCTGGTCTCCATAAGAAGAACCAGATTGGCGCTAGCCGTCTTACTGATTTATTTGTATTATCTTCATCACGGACAGCCTTTTCTTCTCCTCCGCTCTTCTGATTTTCCGCTACCAGCCTGAGTTTACAGCTTGTAATTCCTACTCGGACCTTAAAGTCATGTTTGCGTAGAAGCGGCAGCGATTTGTGACAGTTACAGTACAGTACAGTTACTTTCATACCATTCTCAGTGTACTCACTCGTTTCCAAGATTTTCCACTCCCTGCTTTGAACTTCCGGGTTAAAGAACTGCAGGATGCGTTCTATCCTTTCCGCGGGTAGGTACGGTCCTCGAATATGTATTCGGCCTTTTGGTGTTGTGGTGTTAAGGATCTCCTTTTTATCAACAACACGCAGATCGGCATTTGACCAAGGTGCTTTGGTGTTGCTGACGAAGTTCCTTAACATTAACCATACCAGCGTTTCTTTATCGTCACATTCCGTTATCTTGAATTGTTTGAAGGTGGTTAGCTGTCCAAAGAGTGGAAGCTTATTCTCTGCCTTCACGACAGCGTCATTGACACTATCTACGATTCGTTGTTCGATGAGTTCCCATTGGCTAGCGGTAAGTCTTCGATTTGGATTACCAAGGTCGACGATTGCGACACGAAGACTTTCCTTCACCATTTCAGCAAATTTTAGTTTTTTGGCCTGCCTACCTGCAACCGGGGAGATTGTGTCGTCCTGCCTGCCTCTTTTAGAGACTCCAGGAGCGTTCCCAGATTTGGACGTATCCTTATCTGAGACAGCACCCGGCGGATCGGGATCGGCCGCGCTGCGACAGATTCCTCGCCGGCTCCTCCAAAGACACGCGCCCTAGGCATCCTGAACTCTAGTCTGCTACTAATTGGCAGAACCTTCCTGGAGAAGCTAGGTGTCTCCTCAGCCTGGGACGAGTCCTTAACTGAGTTGACGCCTAGTTTTTCGGGTTTTGACCTTCTCAAGGCGAAAGGCAAGAGGCATTCCTCCCTTGGTCCAGTCATCTTCCCTATTCCAGTTGGGTTCTCCTTCCTAACTTTCTGGTTGCTGCGCCATGCATCTAACGTTGATTTCATGGGTCACGAGCTCTAGCTAGCTGAGCCGTTTCCCTTTCCGTAAAGGAACTGGGGTCACGGCGTTTGAACATATTAAGCAACCTGCGTGCATTCCTACGCATTTTGAGTGGATCAGTCTGTTCAATTACTGTACTGGACGGCTTGTTGTTTTCCACCAAGTTCACCGCGGTGACATCTGAGGCTTCGGTTTGATCCAGATATTCAGTGTCCTTTGGCTCACTTGGCATATCGACAACAGTAACTGCACTGTCCAATGTCGAATTTCCCTCTTCCGGTGAAACAATCTTGTCCACTTTGTCCGCTTCTTCTTCTGCGGGGTCAGACGCAACAGGTCCCTGCCCCGATAGGTTAAGGCATATCACTTGCTCGAGGTTTCAGGGAAGCCAACCCTTGGTGGGCTACTAGCACAAGGCTCATCGCGTTCCAAAGACTGATTTCCTAGAAAGTTAAGAGCATTTTGAAGTCGCCGTTTGTCATTGTCTCCTAGGTGTTGTCTTTTCTGCAGCTTCTTAATCGTCATTTTACAATTAATTACTTTTTTTCTAATAGAAGCTGTTGAAGATACGGAGAATTTGGCTGAGCTGGCGATGGAACAATAATTGTCATCATCCTCAAGAAAAAGCTTCTCAAGTCTGAGGTCAACCGTTCCCTCGCTTCCCACAACCGAAGCAGTCCTATTTGTTGACGGTTCTTGGAGTAGGAGATTTTCCTCCTCCTCCGTCATTTTTGTCTGAGAATCGATTTTTCCGAAGTTCTTGGTGCCCGATTCGTTTACATCAGTCTCTTTGCTTCTTATTTTATTTAAGTTTTCTATTTTGGACCCACGAGTAAGGGGGAAGCGAAGGTCGTTCTGTACTTACCCCCTGTATACAGAAAAGGGAAATTGAAATTGAAACTAGAGGTCCCCAGGTATCTAGAGTTGACCGTTAAAAGACACATAACATTGTGCCATACATCCCATAGGCACGGTAGTTCACCCGGGACTACGGGTTCTATCGAGTTATTCTCCTCTAGATCCGTTATACATATTTCGTCTAAAGCAGTGGCACCTCGTGCAGGGTGCAGTTCTTCACCACGTATAACGGTCTTGGGTAGTCCCCTTAGGAACAACCCCTGGTTTCTTTACCGAAAACCTAACCACCTTAGAGAGCTATAAGTGCCTACTGTACTATTTTATAAGCTCTTACAGTTTACAAGGTGCTAGAGTACGACGACAAGCGTAGTAGGAGTTTCTGTTTTTGATTGCAAGTAGTGTTCGTGATAGATCGATATCCTTACATATATGTACGAGTATATGTAAGTTAGATTAGGTTGAAATGGCTGTCGGCTAACTGGTTAGGTTAGGCGACTCACTTAGACCATTATAAGGTCCCTTGTGATACTACATGATTCTGTATTTATTCCTCCTACTCGTTGAACCAGTTGGAGCTTCTGATGAAGCGTAGTAGATTTTGAATGTCTATGTTTTTCAGATCGTTCAGATCATTATGGTAGAAATCTCCTAAGTGGAACTTTCATCTATGTGAGAGAACCGGACAAGTACAGAGAAGATGGGGAATTGTTTCTTCCTCCTCCTCGTCAAGACAGCTGCCGATCTGCGTCAAGACAGCTGCAATTAGAGAATACGCCAAGCCTTTTTGCATGTCTGCCTATGAAACAGTGTCCCGTAATGACATCTATTGTAGCACTGATATGCTTCCTATTGACGCAGATTAGATGTCTAGAACGTTTTAGATCCAGCTTTGGCCAGGTCTGTTTAGTCGAGCCGGTTGGGGAATACCTAGAGAATCCTTAACTGGAAGCATAGGTAGTGTGTTTGGCGAGTTCATCCGCCTTGCAGTTACCTGTGATGTCGCTATGCTCCGGCACCCAACAGAGGTGAATATTGAACTGCTCCGCCGTCTCTCTGAGAGACGAACTACAGTCAAGGGCTGTTACAGAATTTGTGGAGACTGACTCCAGGCACTTGATACCAGCTTGACTCTCCGAAAAGATACAGATACGTTTTCCCTTAGCCAAGATAAGACTTCTTTTATCGCCATTATTTCCGCCTGAAAAACGCTTTAGTTATCAGGAAGACGGAAGGAGAGACTAAGATTTAGTCTATCAGAGAAGACACCGCCACCAACACCGTCCACAGTTTTCGAACCATCTGTGAAGAAGTGGATCGATTCATCACCCACGATTGCTTCCTCCTCCCAGAATGTTCTAGTAGGAATGGAGACCTGGCAGTTTTTATCAAATTGTAATTCTGATGTGGTGTAGTCGATGTTTTCTGGAAGGTTCGTAATGTTGTTCAGGATAGCGGCGTGGCCAATTGTTTTGCTTGCCCATTGTGAAAAAGCTTTGAGGCGTACGGCTGAAGAAGCTGCCGTTTGCCTGCTGAAGATGTCAGATGAGATAGGATGTCAAGTGCAGCGGAGGGGGTGCTGCGAAGAGATCCTCCGATGCACAAGCAAGCCGTTCCTTTGACTTTGCTTTACTTATCGCGATTAATCGCTTTGTCTAAAGCAGTCCACCAGACAACCACACCGTACGTGAGTATTGGTCTTATGACCGAGATATATAGCCAGTGAGTGATAAACCCCATTTATTTCCTATGGCTCTTTTGCAAGAGAAAAGTGCCACAGTGGCCTTCTTAACTCTTTCTTGGATGTTAGGCTTCCGGGTTAACTTTCTATCAAAAATAAGGCCCAAGTACTTAGCTTCATTTGAGAAAGTCAAGCTAGTGCCATTTATAGATGGAGGGTCAATGTGTAGAATCTTGCATTTCCTAGAGAAGAGGACAAGTTCAGTTTTGTGAGGGTTTACGCCCAACCCACAACTGTTTGTCCATTTTACTAGCTTGTTAAGAGCGTGTTGTAGAAGTTCTTTTAAAGTGTTAAGGTACCTTCCTGAGCCGGCAAAAGCAACGTCGTCCGCATGGGCAATCACATTGTAACCTTCCGCCTCCAGGAATATCAGCAGTTCATTCACCACTAAATTCCAGAGAAGGGGAGATAGGACGCCACCTAGTTGTGTTCCTCTGCTGACAGATCTTCTGGTAGATATCTCACCTAGACTTATATTGAACAGCTCGCCAAGACCAAGTGAGACATCAACGTTCAGAGCTGCCAAAGCACCTGCGTTTGTAGATGAGTCGATGTTGTTGAAGGCGCCTTCTATGTCAGGGAATGCATACAATGGTTGCTTATGACGAAGGGAATGTTCTATGGTGCGCGTTAGCGTGTGTAGGTCCGTTTCGACTGATTTGCCCTTAGAGTAAGCATGATGCGCGGTTGACAGACGATTTTTGTCAATGATTTTGCGTAAATGGATTTCAATCAGTCGCTCTAAAGTTTTTAGGAGAAATGATGAAAGACTAATAGGTCTGAGATCTTTCGGACTTACATGAGAGCGTTTACCTGCTTTGGGTATGAAAACCACTTTAACCTCTCTCCATAGCAATGGAATGTACACCAGATCTAAACAGCTTCTTAGGATTATCATTAGCGTTGGCAGGATGATATCCGAGGTGTTTTGAAGCTCGGCCGGTATTATGCCGTCTGGTCCCGAGGATTTGTATGGTTTGAAGCTATGCAGCGCCCAAAGCACTTTTTCTCTAGTGATCAGACCTTGTAAGTTGGTACATTGCAAGTTTGATCTGTTTGGATCTGTCTGGGCAATACCTTTAGAGCTGCCTGGGAAGTGGGTGTCGAGCAGCAGATTAAGCGATTCTTCGCTAGAAGTCGCCCAAGGGCCATCTGTCTTTATCAGACAACTTGACATAGTTGGGTTTGTCGAGAGTATCTTTCTTAGCCTTGATGCTTTGGACGATTCTTCAACCTTACCACAGAAGATTCTTCAGGATACTCGTTTGGCTTTTCTTAAATCTTTCTTATATAATTTAAGGGCTTCCTTGTTGAAGTCCCAGTCAGTCGCTTTTCTTGTGTCTTTTCTACGAGTATATGTAAGAATTAGTCGCAGTGGCTTAGTGGTTAGTGTGTTGGACTATTAAGCGAGGGGTCCCAAGTTCGAATCCCGCGAAGACCTAAATTCCAACTTAGGGTTTTTTTCCACTGTGCGAACGTCTGACAAACATCCGAGAGTATAAATGTCTTGAAAGAGCTTCTCAATTAGCCGTTTGGAGTCGGCATAAAATTGTAGATCCCTTCCATTCGTTCCAAAAATGGAAAACTCACACAAAACGAATGGTTGTGAGAAGCTAGGCCTAGGGTCCCTCCGGACCTGTTGCGCCAACTATTTATTTAATGTAAGAATTCAGAGATTTGTTTTTGAATTTGCATTAGAAGTTATAAACTGAATATCCCGATGGACGTGTGTGGGAGTGTAAAAGAAGTGGGATTTTCTGATTGTTTAACGCTCCAAAGGGTTGGAATTATTTTAAGATGATGGTTGAAAAATGTAGAAGTGGGCAATATTTGGAAAAATAAGTTTTGCCTTGCTGCTATTGCATTTTTAATGGAAGTGCGGAGTTTAAAAAAAAAACAAAAATATGAACATAGATCGGCTTTTGGGTAGTAATTTTTGAGAAATAATTAAAAAATTGATTTATTTGAATTTTTTGAGAAACACTAAGTAGGGTATCTTATTTAAAATACCTGTTATCTTTAATATGTATTTTCATCATAATCGTTAGAGAGGTTTTTGTAAAATTACGCAGACAAAAACGTAGGTACCGAATTTAACAATGTTTAGTTTGAATAATTCTATTGCCTAAATATTTAGCTGAAAACTGACTACCTATAAGGTATTGTAAGCATTACTTGGTTTTTAAAGTTTCAGCGAAATTAAAATTGGGGTTTTCGAGATATAAGCAGTTTTTGAAATTAGCGTTTTCGGTGATTCGAATTTAAAGTTTTTTTTTTTTTTCAAATAATGGGTATGGTAGGTACGTTTCGCAGGGGTGGCGAAATGATCAATCTGGGAAATAGTAAAACGGCGAAGAGATATTTCATTGAAAAATTACTTGACCAAATAACAAACAAGATAATAGAATAATGGGTATGGTTTGTTTCGTCTTTTTTATCTCGTTTTGTTTCAGCATTTTTATTAATAGGTTTTTCAATTATTTGGCCTGTATTTATTTCGAAAATAAATAATTTAGTCTTTAACTTATTTTGTTCTAAGCGCATTTCGCCTTTTATTGTTTTAGTTTTAGTATAGTTTTTCGATTATATCGGTTTTTGTTTATTTCGATTTTAATTATTTCGCCATCCTTTGTTTCGATTTTTTTTATGTAAAGAGCCCAAATTCAAATTCGCGATGGCGAAGTTATTGAAGAAGTTGAATTTGAATTATTATTATTATTATTTTTTTAATTCCACAGATTGCTAAACTTTTTACTGAACTTGTTTAAAAATTAATAAAATGAATGCACACCATAATATTCACATACTGTTAATACAGAATGTATTATTTATGTATTTTATACAAGTCAGATGACAGCAGACAGTTGCCGTAGATTATTTTGTTGGCGTTTCACCGATACTTTTGTGGATTCAATCAGAAGATGTTTTCTTGTTTCATTGGACTGAGTTGATCTCCGAGTGAAACCAATGGAAAACGACATAATAAAAATAAAATGCGAAGTAAACCGTTAGTGAGATAACATTGATCTAAATAACTCATTACACTTTTAACGAAAATATAAAATTAGTAAAAAGATTGAGAAAGAAATGCGAAATTATTGTAGGGCGAAGTGATTGCAAAACAAAGTAAAACAAAAACAAAATACGGTTTTACGAAGTAAACAGAACTTATTGTAACAAAATGCGAAGTAAAAAAAAACAAAACAACAGGCACCCTGGAATAATGCCACAAATTGCCAAATGATTTTTGCGAAATGAGTAACAATCATTTCAAACAAATGCGAAAGATAAAAACGCCAATTAGTAATCGCGTAATGATTGACAAATTTAACGATAAAAAAAAAAACCAAATTGCCAATTCAGGATTGCAAAATAAAGGAAATATTTAACGGCTAAAACTAAAAGCCAAATGAATTTTGCAAAATAATGGAAGCCCTACGATAATATAGACAAAAACTGATATGGAGGGATACTGATATAAATTTTAAGGGCCGATGTTGAATGTGAACTACACCTAAACGTCAAGTTTTTTTCTGCACTTCATTTGACATTTCTCAATTTCAGACTAACTCAATTTGAACCAAGGAAAGACACACAATCGAGCAACTCGTTAAAGTTATTCAGGCTTATTATTAAAATGGGCGTTCAAATCAAAATGCATATCGTGCACTTCGTGATTTTTTCGGTCAATTTAATCGTCCAAATGTGCGTACAGTCGGAAAAATCGTGCAAACATTTGAGCAAACCGGGTCTGTAGGAGTTGGGAAAACACCAGTGCATGCTCGTACAGCTCGTGACTGAGTGTGAGAGTGACTGTTTGGTGCGGTTTATGGGCTGGCGGCATCATCGGGCCGTATTTTTTCCAAAATGAGACCGGTAAGGCAGTTACTGTGAATGGTGTTCGCTATCGTGAGATGATAACGAACTTTTTATGGCCCGAAATGGAAGATATGAATGTGGACGATATGTGGTTTCAACAGGACGGTGCCACTCTTTTGTGCGGCAATTTCAATGGCCGTGTTATCTCACGTGGTGGCGATGTCAATTGGCGGCCAAGATCATTTGATTTGACACCGTTGAACTTCTTTCTTTGGGGTTATTTGAAAGAAAAGATGTACGTCGATAAGCCAGCAACAATTCAAGAGCTAAAGGATGAGATAATTCGGCACGTAACGGCACAGAACCTCAATTATGCCTCAGCGTCATCGAAAATTTGGACCATCGGATGAAGGTGTGCCGCCGAGGTCGCGGCGTCCATTTGGCCGATATTTTGTTCCATACATAATTGAACCATACGAATATTATCATAATAAAAAGAAATGACAATAATTTCCTAAATAATTTGCGTGTTTTAGTCAAAATCAACATCGGCCCTTAAAACTTAACCACCCTTTAGAAGAAACTGAGTTAGAAATGACCATATTACCTCAGAAATGAATATTCGTTTTTAAGATACCTATTTTGAAATTTCAAAAGTACCGTTATTCGATTCCAGAAATTTTACGAAGTTTACAAAGGTTTTTTTTTTTTACTGTGAAAAAATTACGGGGGCGGCATAAATAGGGTCTGCCCCGGGCGGCTCCAACCCACGCTACGCCACGGATAGCCACCCTTTTAACGTAGTGGACCTTTAGTCTGTCTTTGTTACCCTTAAACATATACCGAAGTTCGAAACGTCCTTTTTGTAACTACAACAACCAATCTATCCACACAAGAATACTGGAAGGAATCCAAGGGACAGAGGCAGGCAAAAAGATTCATAAGCCCAGCTCGTAGTAAAGCAAAAAAGTTACTTGAGCTTAGAAAAGAAACTCTAAGGATCCTAACGGGTTATCTTACTTTACTGGTCACTGGCCACAAAGATATCATCTAAAAAATTGGACTTTCCGACGACGACTCCCGTCGACTCTGCGGAGAAGAGGAGGAGACAACGGAACACATACTCTGCGAATGCCCTGCTGTGGCAAGGGGCAGAGCGGTCCATATGCAAAGGGCGCTTTTAAGTCCTGCAGATATTGGAAACATGGAACCAAGAAGGGTGCTGAGGTTTATAAAGAGCCTCAACAGCTCCATGAGTTAAATAATAAAGGCCAACACAATAGATCTCTCCTGATCGCAGTGTACAGGGCCTATCACTTACAATACAATACAATCCACACAAGAGTCTTATAAATATGAGCGATCTACACCCTACCGCGTTCGACTCCCGTAAAGAAAAAAAATTTTCCACTTCTTTCCAAATCAGACAAAAGACAGCTCCTTTATTTAGCCTTTGGGATACATATATAAATGCTTCTCGCTTCCATTATTTTTATTTTCCAAATCCTGTATGGATCTTTATTACTTCACATGTTTATTTTATTCACACTCGGGCTTGGTGTAGAACTATACGTATATAAATGGCAGCAAAAAAGCTGCACGCACGTTTTTCCAAGTACCCCTTGGACGCATTTAACAAACTTTTTTAAACTGAATACTTTGGCTCTCGCACTAGCTGGAACTGGAAGTAAGTTGTGAACTCCTCTTCTCTCCCAACAAATTTTCCCACTCCGTTTGCTAGTCTGCCGAAAAATGTCTACGAACCGAACCCTTACTGTAACTCTGCACAGTAGGGTTAACAACTCGCTTTTGTTGTACACAGAAATCGTGTATTTCAAGTTCATTGCACTCATCGGGTACCATCAAAATATATCCTTGAATCAGTACGATTTGGTCGGGACAAGGACAACAAAAAAAAGTTGCCAAGAAAAATTAAAAGAAATTTCGTGTTGAATACGAGAAAGACGACAGCATGAATGTGTGTTGTGATGTGAACAATCAAAAAGGGAAACGAAGAAGAAGACAACGGGGAAAAATGTCCTTAAAGTTCAACGGACGAATGGCAAATTGCTCTACCGTCGATGTTTATATTATTGTTTGAGTCTGCCTCGCCTCTGCACTATATGAAGTATCTAAATCAAGGATCTAATTTGTGTTGGTAAATTTTGTGTGTGTGTGTTTTTTTTTTGTGTCCGTCAAATTTGGGACTGGCGACGAGTTTGGTTTACCCTTTAAGAAAGTTTGCAATACTGTCCATGAGAGAAGTGTCGTAGATGGGGTGTAATATGTGGATAAATGATCGACCCATTTGGGTGTGGGCTACCATACCACTTTTGCCTGTCCTTGAATGTTTTGGGAGTTCCATTTCTAAGAAAAAACGTTTTGAGATCTATTTTTGGGGTCTATGAACTTTTGACATTTAGGCGATTGGAATACATAATATTGGATGGGTTAGTGATGCAGCTCGGAATAGCTACGGCTTCAAACAAAGAGTATGGCAACTGAATTTGAATCCAGAGTCGACCCTACTTTTATCGGCTTTATTGTTTTTCTTCTATTTGATCTAGAGATTTTTTTGAGGGTTTAAACGAATGTTTTTTCGGATTGCAATTATAGGGCGAGTTGTTTATAGTAGGTACCATGCAATCTTGCTTCTTCCAGTGGTGATTTTAATGTTAGTACACCTATTCCCGTGCAAGCTAAGCAAAAAATTTGTTAGACTAAAGCATGTTTCGTTTCCCCCCTTTTTTTTCTCGCGTTTTTTTGACGCGTCTTTTCTCACGTTTTTGTGGTTTTCTCGCATTTTTGGCGTTTTTTTTAAAGGCGTTTTTCGCACGTCTTTTTGATACGATTTTTCTCGCACTTTTGACGCGATTTTTATCGCGTTTTTTGGAATTTTTTTTGATGGGATTTTTCATGCTTTTTGAGCGTTTTTTTCTTGCATTTTTTGATGCGTTTATTATCTCGTTTTTTGACGCTTTCTCGATTTTTTTGACGCGATTTTTCGCACTTTTTTGGACATTTTTTTGACGCGATTTTTCTCGCTTTTTGACGTATTTTTTTCTTGCATTCTTTGATGCTGTTATTCTCTCGTTTTTTAACGCATTTTTCTCGTATTTTTTTATCTTTTCAGTATCTTTGAAGACAAACATTTGAAACTTTTACTACCACAACTCGTAAATTGTGTTTGCTAAGAGATTATGATGGTGAAGAACCCTTCTTGCGAGTGCGTCTCAACTTCCCACTGCCGCTACGCATCGAAAAAAAAAACAAAAAAAACCGACAGCAACAAATTATTGACCATTAACTCCGCCAGCGCGATTATCTGTGCGATTTTGCTTCATCACTTGAATATTAGAATATTATAATATTCATTTTATCCTTCGAAGTCACCATACCAATCCGACGCAAAACGGATGCAAAAAATCAACTCCCCTTGACGAAAATGTTCGTAAATCCATTTTATTAGCATATTTTGCAAAGGATTTTTTTTTTATTCTGGCCCTTCGTCGGTTGTGTCCTTGTGTAAGGAAGTATTCCAGGCAAAAGCGAGAGCAAAGGCAAACACAAAATCGAAACCCTCCATCAAGAGGAAAGCGTAGATAGACGTATGGCTGGATGCGAAGAGAAAAACTCGTTTAAACACCCAGCAGCAGCAGCCTAGCCACACAACAACAACCCATGAGCACAAGCCGGAACCATGAGGGGTGCGGGGATTGGGTATATCATTATGCCACGCCATCCGACTAACATACGCTGTTGTATAGCTCTGGCTTGTGTGAGGGATGATTGTGTATATTCTCATTCGGGAGATTTTTTTTTTTTTTTTTTTGTCGCCATCCCCCCACCGACCGATGAGAATAGGTGTTGTTAACCCATAAAGGTAAAAGTATCGTCAAACAAGCATAGTTCCGGAGAGGGTTTTTTTTTTCGCGTGAATCGCGGATAAACTTAATTATACACACTCCCAGGTGGAAGCGGGTTAAACTGTGTCATCAGGTCCTTTCCATCGACGTTACCCCGCACAGATGGTCAGCTGGGTTTAGGAATTGTCTGAATAAAGTCAAAAGTACCCATAAACACGAAGGACATTCTGAAAATCGCACATCATCTCCCCTGAGATTCTTATATACCTTCCACACAATGACTGCCATTGTTTGCTCACGTTCCTCGCGCATCTCACATTGTGAATAGTCATTTAAATAACTACCTATTAAAAGGGAATGAGGGTGGGTCGGATTCGGATGTATGATGGTTGCTTGGGGTAGTAACTATTCGTGTACGGTTCTTAAAAGTGATTAAGGCTGAATTTAACTTTGCCAGGGGGTGGACGGGGTTTGACGGGGGTGCGACGTAAAATATCCCGCTGTATACACATTATGCAAAACTGATTGATTTGAACTTGAAAGCCGATAGGGGAATGATAATGTGGGTGTCCCTTTAAGTGGAAAATTCTTATATTCCCCGAGTTGCTCGGGTTGGCTGGGATTTCGCTGTTTTGCAACAAAGTATCGAATTAATGTGCCATTAGGTTTGAGTTTACTTATGTGCGATGTTATAGGTGGTAATGTGCGCAAGTGGGTGAGCCGAAATTCGTATGGTTTGTGAATATTACTGAATGTGTGTTATACCCAATTTGGAAAAATAATCACCCCTATCAAGGTAGGTATCCGTTCGGAAAATATTTCGATACGAAAGTCAAATCCGATCGGAACTCAAATTGCGTTAGAAGTACTTTCCGTTTCGGAACAAAATAAATGAAGCATATAAACGCGTTCATTTCATATTTAAAACATTCCGCAGCAAATCGTTGTCGGACAGCTTCGGAAAACAAGTGCCCTGTACGCTGTACATGTCAAAACCAAGTGGTATAACGCGGTTCCATATGTTTTTGGAAAATTTTTCAGAAAGCTGTATCGGAATAGATATCTCGAACTGAGAAAATTCCGTTCCGAACGTACATATACATCGATAGGGGTGAATATAAGGGAGTTTGTGTGCTGTGAGAAAAATATAGGTATAGTTAGTGGTTAGATATAGAACATCGGGAATGGTACTAAAGTTCATACAATCAAACATTTTAGCCAGCTATACAAGGTAGAAATAGTCAAAAAGACGTCCCAGTCGATAAGAAGAACTAAACGTAACCATATTCGTCACCCAAAGCCGAGGGGATACTACTGCGCAGTTTGAAAAGCAATCGAAGTAGTGTCTGTTTAGGAGGATATTGAAAGGAAACATTTGAATACAGGTTATAGCCTATTCAATCAGCTGGGAGACACTAGTCGTTAAACTTTTCGTGGAAAACGCCTTTAAACACTCATTTAAAAACTGAAATATATATGGTGTATGGGCAGACTTTTGTTTTCGAGTGTCTTCACGAAAACCCGGTTTTCGGCTCGGTGTGAATAGGGTATTAGGAAACGGGGAAGCAGACAACTGAATAGAGCTATAGAGGGCCTCATGGAATTAGTGCGCTTTCAGTTGCCTTCTCTCCCGTTTCCTGTAAAAGGAAAATCTGTTAATTGAAATCTGTTTTGAGGCCGAAAAAGTATCATAAGAGAGCTTGCGGCGGAGCCTTAATGGCGGATATCAGCCATAGGTCAGTCTGTAAGACTAAAACCTAAAATTGGCTGTCATTTTAGATTTAGGATGAGGTTTATAAAGTGCCTCAACTAGGTGCGTGGGATTTAGACACCTACTTAGGAGGCTAACAGTCCGAAGTGGGTTTCGTCCTAAGTTAATACGCCCCAAGAGTTGATTTGGTTTTCGACAAATTGGTCGGCAGTTGAATGAGGTACTCTTTAGAGTTTTTCGCGTCACATAGGCACGGTCCTTTATATTAGAATAGATAGTATTTTGGCGGGAGAGTAAGGGTCTGAACGTCTTAGGTGATTGATTAACACTTTTCTAGCACTTCGATCAACTCAAACTGGTCCGAAAATCACTCGAAGAATCAATATAATAACAATTCTTTAGCCGTAAGCCCTAGTTAGTTATTAATCTTGTAATTTACAATTCTGTTTAGCTACCAAAAGTCGTAGAAGCTACCAAAAAGTCGTAGAAGTCATAGGCACAGGTATTCTTGTCCATTTTAAACACAAACGCTTTCGAACAGTCCCTTTCAATGACCCGCATATCCATTTACTATAGGGTCGCAGGTATAGGATGCTTAAGTAAAATCAACTCCCAATTCCGTCACCGACGACCGACTCTCCTATTCTAAGTTGATATGCCATTGTCGAGAAACTGTAACCTGTAAGTCTATCCCGCATCCCACCTTTGAAAAATATCATAGTTTGCCGGACCGTTGATGAGAAGCTTATTTCTTTTTCGAGTAAAAACGTTGACAAGCTGGCAATTAATTGATGTCCCACTTTGACTTGGCAATATCCAAGGCACGATTTGTTCGTCTTGTCGTCTTGGGCGTGCACTTTGATAGTCTTCGTTGCCTAGAGGTCAGCTGCAAGACGCGTTCACTTCATAATAGTAGATACTAGTGGTGAGGGTTTAGTTAGGTTGGGTTAGGGAAAGGTTTCGTTTCCTTCCAAAACCGCCTCAAATGGCAGTTCATCTGGGATTTATATTTAAAGGTCTTTGCTCCAACATAGCCTCTGCAAGAATATCCAACCTAGAGCTCGTCAACCAGTCCAGTTTCTTTATTAAACCTAAGAAAGAGTATTGTGGGTCCATGGTTAATGTATTCTTATCCAGTATTTGGTAGGTATTTTATTTGAATTCCTCTTGCGCGATAGTGACCCACAGTAATCCAGAGTGTGATCTGGAGTTGACCTCGTTGTAAAATCTACAGACCTTCCTCTGCGTCTGCAGTACCAATTTTCCTTGGGTATTCCCTATGCTCAAGGCGTTCCTTCGAAGGTTATTTCCGCTTCGATTGGTGTAGGTATATCTTTCAAATTCCAATTTCCTCTTAGCCTGTCCCAGACCTTGGATAGATTGCAGAATTTGAACCCTTCTTCAATTCTCTAAATATTTGGCGTAAAGTGTGATCACCAACGGAATGTTTTAAGCTATTGCCTTGTTTACGGTCTTCCCTAAGACTCAGCTGCCGGGTTGCCCATGATGCCTACGTGACTGTAAAGGTACCTGCAAACGAAAGGAATACAAACGAATACCATCTTCGGTTTTATTTATTTTACTTACCCAGATCCAAAGATGCACCCAACAATTTAATCAACCCGTCAGACGACTCCTCGCATAACCACATCGGCGAGAAATAGCTTATCCCACGATAAGCCCTACTTGGTAAGCCAGATAAAAACCCAATTACGGGACAAAATCATGACTTCCCTCAACATAAACAGTTAATCCGTCGAAAGACCGACCGTCTTGTTGCGCATAAAACAGAAAAGAAAAAAGAAAAAAAAACGGAAAAGTGACGGTCCGAAAGCAATAAAACAAGCAACAGCAAAACATTACGCCGCCTCCGATAATGAAACCGTGTAATTACGTCCGACATTCTGTACACACACCACACTTGATGTCGCCTGCTCTGCTCAGCGTCAGCACTCAGCCAGCCAGCAGTCAGCAGCAAACACGGGCGCCCGCTCTGTAGTTCTCTTTCTATGGGTCCTCGTGTCTTTTCTCTCCACCTCCAGCCGCAGGCCGTCGCATCTCGAAAGGCGACATCGGGATGAAACTCTCATCACGGGCAAAAATTTCACCCACAACCACAAGTGAATTGAGTTTGTTGGACAAGTTTCTGGCGAAGTGAAGTCGCCGTCGCCGTCGAGAACTGGACAAAAAAAAAAAAAAAAGTAGAACCGTTGGTTTCTCATGGAATTTAAGAGAATTTTACTGCTCTTTCCAACTAACACATCTGTAGGGTTTCGTTGCCCTTGTGTTGGTGCTTTATGCTTTTGTTTGGCGAAGACAAAAAACCAACACACTAACGCACCTCGAGTGAAAAGAGAAAACAAACAAAAATGTAACAAAATTTGTGCCGAGTTGTTCTGGAGCAGAGTAGACAGGATAGGCTAGGCTGGACAGGAGCAGGAGGTGGACAGGACAGTGGAACAACGGAAACGGACTACGAACGAATGAGGTGAGTATTTTTCAATTGGGGACTTGGGGAGCCTCAACGTCGTTGGTCGGGCCTATGGCCTTTTGTCTGTCCTCTGTCGAACTCCAACTCAAAGCGAAGAGCCCATTTGCCCATGCCCGACGCAGAGCGGTTGCTGATTGGGTTCTTTCTGGGTTGTGTTGTGCGCTTTGTTGCTTTTCAGCGTGAAATGCGCTCAATTTATGTAAAAAAATATTTGAGCGGCTCTGTAATTTCTAATTCCTCTGCAACTAATATTTGATGTAGGTATAGGTATATTGTTTCTGTCATCGCACTATGCGCAGAGTTATCTGATTGATAGTAGATTTGTATCAATCGATGGTGATGGTGATTGTAGATTTAACATGGAACATACGACATATCTATTACGAGATAAGACGATTGGAATTGGAATGTAATTGAGCGCGATAATAAATTCCCTTTTCGAGTTTTTCTAGGTAAGTGACTTACCTACGTGGGATAGAGAGGTAGGTACCTACCTACTTCTTTATACTTTTTATCAGAGACAATACTGAGACTCCCAACTCACAATCCTCTTGCCGCTGGCCCCCTCAGTTTTTTTTCAAATTCGCCATTTTGTTTTCCTATCGGTGTTATGTCTATTTAGAATCCGTGTGACATGTAAAAACATACAAAAAATATAAATTCAATGCTGCCAACCGCTACCAACCATGGGGGAATGTGATAGAGTTCGAGAATACCACATTTTAAGATAACTGAATGCTATTGGTTGGTTATTATAAATTTTTAAGAAACGATTAATATAATTTGTTTAGTTAATAATGCGATCTAAATGAGATGTTTTATATACTAGAAACATATTAGGACAAATATTGTTGTGTATTTTCTGCTTTTGAATATCATTAACTTCGATTTGATGTGTACATTTTTCTTAAATAACTGAAGAAAAATTGCCCAAAATGTTTTTTTTTTCATACAACCACTCTACAGTAATCATTTTTCATAAATATTTTCAGCAAAAGTGCACTAATTCCTAAAATAAAATACTATTTACACGAAACGAATAATTTCAAATTTAACTGACAAAATTCTATGAACGCTGGAAGCAACTTTGCCGACAGCGGAAGTGGGACACGCAAGGTGCGAGTGTGTTGGTGAGTGACAGTTGTCAATACGAATTTCTATGTAACAATACTAACGCACTTAGCGTGTACCACCCCATAGAAATATAGCTTGTAGGCAAGTAACGGAAAATCGGCCGAAGTTGGGGGTCTCAGTATTGTCTCTGCTTTTTATCTTAGGCTGAGGCTTAGCCGCCGGCTCACGGTTTTTTTTCTTCAAAGAAATACGAACTTTGAATACGAGGTACCAAGGGTTCGGGACTGGACAGTTCATTTGGGCTGTAGGTTTTTTAAAAAAAAACTGTTGTGAATCCAAACTGCGTTTAAAGTAGGACACCATTTTTTGTATCAGTTAAACATAAATCAAGTTCAAAAGCCAGTTTTCTATTTTTGACGCGAATTGTCAAACCGCCAAATCTCGTCGACAACTCTTTCGATTTGTGTACTCTGTTGACACTTGGATTCAATAGCCTCGGATCAGACGAGTGCTTCTTCAACCTTCAAGTGCCAACGGATAAATTTGTTTTATTATATTTGAATACCTAACACCTTATGATTATAGATCTGTAATTTAAAAACATTTTTGAATAGGAAATTGCTTTGTAGGGACATGTATTATTATTATTATTTATTAACAAAATAATGAATTACAGTGTTAATTTAACAAATTGTGAGCACAAGCTGCTAAGGCTTTCGGCTCTGAGGAGGCAAATATTTCTTAATATTACTTAGCATTACTGAACAATACATAAACATAAAAAGGAAATAAGATGAAAACTCTTATAGTAATGAATATGTGTTGGGTGACGATCGCAAGGGGTCGGCGCCACGGAAGGAGCTTTGAACGGCTAACGAACGCCCCCGTTTGGTTAGATACTATTGTATGGCTTACATTTGACAAGGAGTTTGTAAACTTTTTGATGTTGTCGTTTGTCGACTAAGGGGATAGTCAGTAGATCGAAACGATTTTTTTAAAGATCAGTACATGTTTGTTTAATTATTAAACAACCGGAAATAAGATGTTGAAACGTTAGGATATGATTAGATTGGCAGATATGGCAGATTGGTGGATTGTCCTTGTTTGAAATATGACAATGTGTTGCTTTAGTATGGCCAAGAGGAAGTCTGATAAAACATTTGATCATGTAGGAAGATACTTCTGCTGGATAAAATGCCTAGTCAGCTTTTGGGTTGATGTTGGAGTAACAATGAGAATAGACACTCCATGCTGCTTTTCTTTTTGTTTCATAATGGGCGTTGATGAGTTTGATAAGATCTTGTTTTGGAGGTGGACAGGTTGGTGTTGTGATCCTGTCTCTTGCTGCCCGATCTTCTAGTTCGTTCGCTTTGATACCCTTGTGGCCTTGAACTCAAGCGATTCTTAATTTATAGTAATTTTTTTTAATGATGTTGTCCCGGATTTTGTTTATTATCGTCGCCCCAACATTGGGTTGCCTTAAACGCCATTTTAATGTTTTTGGGAAATCGCATTTAAAGTTTTGGCAGCTTATAGCACGAAAACCAACCGCTGGGATTTTTTTAATTTTTTACACGATATTCACAGGGAAGTCCTCTTTCAAGAAATGTGTGAAGTTATTACAAAACGCTGCAAGTTTTTAAAATATTTAAAAGTTATTAAAAAATGAGTTTGCCGTATACGCCACTAAAATCAATATTTTTTCATTTAGTCATACACATACGTCAAAAATTGGGCCCATACGGTATTCCAATAATAAATTAGTAAAAAATGTATTTACTTAAAATCAAGAAATATAGCACACGTTTTTATGTATCAAAAAAAAAAAAAGACAAAGTTTTTGAGAACAAAAAATATAAGTACAGTGGTGGTCCAGTATAACGAATGATATAATGTCCAATGAAATGTTAAATGTACAATTTGTTTCTTTCATTAATTTTATATCATTTATTCATAAAGTTAAACAAAAAACAAAACTATTCAAAGTATAAACGAAAAAAGTGTGGGCAATCATTCATTTTTTTTTAAAGAAATCACCAATAAACGTTTGTTTTCGTGAACTTTGAACGCAGCTATTTAAAGTTTTTTTTTTCTAAGGTAAGAATGTTTTGGAATTTAAATTGGAATTTTATTTATTTAATACACGTGTTAAAATTCTCAACCGCATCGGTATGTTTTACTTTCTGAACAGAGCTTTGACCCATTTCTGAGGAGCCGGCAATTTCATCATTGTCAACATCAATAACATCGTTTTCTTGAAATGTGCTGGTACGACTATCCTCTGCAAGAAACATTTCAGAATTGTTCCAAGATTCCAAGTCCTCTGCATTGAAGTCAGCCTAAAGTACATATTATGTAATGTAATTTGTATAAAACAATACCTTAGCGTTTGGAAGTGATTCTTACCTCTGGGAAAGAAGTTTTTTGGACAAAAGTCAAAGAATTCGTTACTACGACCATCTCTTCTTGCCTCCGTAAAAATGATATAGGCACATATTTCTTTACTAAAGAGATGTGTAACAGAAACATTCGTTATATCGGATGTCAACCATTTTTTTCATACGTTTAAGAGAGACACCAATGTAATTGAAAAAGTGTACTTTAAATCGATCATTCGTTATATCGGCAATCGTTATACTGGACCACCACTGTATTAATTTCACATTTCACATTTTATAAGAAAAATCACAAGTAATGACTTCCTACAAAAGATGGGAAGCACCTACTGAAATATTTTTCAATGAGAACGTATTTATACTTTTTTACGGTTACAGTAAAATCGTATGCACGTATGGCAAAACAAAACACAAATATTTTTCTTCTAATGACGTACGTGCATACGATTAAATAGCATTACATTGAATTTGTAGGCGCACATAAGTCAAAACAATACTGAACAAACCTTTGAAGTTTGATGGCGTACGTTGTAGGACAATAGGACGTACGTCAAAACAATTCTTAAATACAAATTTGCTTCAATCTATGGAAAATTTGACGGAAATGCCAAAATTTGGCGTACCTATACGTCAAAACAATACGTGAACTTGATGAATTTGGTGGATATACGTCAAAACAATTCTGTATATCTTTGCAATTGAAAGAGATAGAGCAAAACGGATAAAAGATTTGGAAAGAGCTATGGCGAAAACATAAATCTACATACCAAACTGAAAAAGTGAACTTTGGCGTTTACGGTAACTCAATATTAGGGCGACGTTATATTGAGCGATTGTTGCTGTTGCAAATTGCAGTTGTGACGGAGAGACACTGTCAATGCAGATCAAAGTTCGTGTACTGGATGTTATAACTAATGGCGTTTTCGATTGAAGAAAAGAATTGCCATTTCTATGAAAAGAGCAAATCCAGAGAACTTCATATTTCATATTTTTCATTGAAAAAAAAAGTGCACTTCCAGATCAATTCTTAACACGACAGAAGTGTTCGGGATATTTTTAAAGAATTGCCCTGAACTCACCAACACACAAAAGAAAAATGTCAGATTGAAATGTTTGTTTGTTTTATTAGAAATAAATTTATCGCTATGTGATCCGAAAATATACAATAATGCGCGCAAAATGTAAACTTAAATTGAAATATACCTACGTATTGATTTCGCCTATTAAAACTCTCATATTTATTTATGAAAACAACAGAAAACCAAATCTCGTCGTATGAATAAAAACTAGCATTTGCTTTGACACTGAATATGCCGACGGACGTGTGTGGGAGTGTAAATGAAGTTGGATTTTCTGATTGTCTAAGGCTCCAAGTGGTTAGAATTTTTTTAAGCTGCATGTTAAATATGGTTGAAAAAAAGGAAGAAGTGTGTAATATTTGATAAACATAAGTTTTGCGTTGCTGTTATTGCATTTTTAATGGAAGTGCGAAGCTTTTAAAAAAAAATATACCTATGAACACAGATCAGCATTTGTGTAGTCATTTTTGAGAAATAATTAAAAAAACTGATTTATATATGTATTTTGATCAAAATCGTTAGAGCGGTTTTTGTAAAATTACGCAGACAAAACAGTACCAAATATGTTTCGAAATTGGGACATTCGAGATATGAGCAGTTTTTAAAATAAGCCTTTTCAGTGATTCGCTATGGACCGTTTTCGAGATAGGTACCTATGTATTTGGAAATTTCAAAAGTACCGTTATTCGATACGAGAAATTTTACCAAATTTAAGGACATACATAGATATGTGTAGGTACAACTGGCTGCAATCGTAGATAAAAGTTTGTTTTTTCTCTTTTTTCTGTGTGGAAAAATTACTAGGGGCGGCATAAATTGGGTCTGCCCCCGGCGGCCCTAACCCACGCTACGCCACTGGATTTGAGTAAAAGTTTTTAGCACGTGTACTTGCCTTGCAATTTCTGTCAAACCTGAACAGTAAATTTGAATTTCAACCTGGGTGCGTCAAAGTTATAGATCCATTTCTTGTTTGCTATCTGAACGCATTTTGGTCTTTCTTAACAGAAAATATGTCAGATTTTAGTTAGTATTCGATTGAGCGCTCTCAGAGCACTTTATTTTTTTGCTCTCAGAGCACTTTTTATGTACCTACGTTTGGTACAAAAAAAAAGCAATCTTTTTCAAATTTCAGGGCACTTTTGCGAATCTGGATTCTTTCTCAGAATTACCAATACTGGTGCTGGTGGAGTTTGTTTAGGTTTTTACTTCTACAGCATAGGAAGGCTGTATCGGCTGAATCTATTTGTGTGAATTATTTATGTATAAATATTTAGAAACCAATCGGGAGCCAAATTTCGAATGTTTTAATACAAAATTTAACCAGTAAATGGAAAACGTGAAAGGAATCGAAGGCTACACATATTCGAATCGCAAAAGTATCAACACAAAAAAGAGCAAGTGACGTTTTTGTGTTCGATTAGCCCCACTAAATCTGAAATATGAGAGCGAATCTGAAGAAGCCAAATCGAATACCGCATTACATTTCAAGTGGCAAATACGATTTCGAAGTTAATCCAACATTTTCAGACCAATATTTCAAATAAGACACTTTTAATAAAAAAAAAGTGGAGTGGATTTAGTTGCGGGCGCAGTGACCATGAAGTTCATTTTCTTATCTACTGCAATTCCAGTAAGGTCCAAGTCCTTTTATTCAATGACGCATTTATAACTACGACTTACGACTAGTTTGGGTTCAGTTGTCCCTCTCCGAAAAGGCCCAACGACAATAGTGGTTCCGTGAGGGCCGTACGACTAAGTCTGGTTCTTAAGTCAGAGTGGCAGAAATCGACTCAAGAAATATTATAAATAAAAATATTCCAAAATCAGTTATGGTATACAAGAAGTCTTAATTGATGTACAAAACAAAAGATCGATAGCAACCGCAGTTGAAGAAGATTTGACAAATGACGCGAATGACAATTCACATTTGGTTATTGATGTTTCCCACAAAAACGGGGGATTTGTACCAGACCCGTGTCTATCAATGGATTGTGGAGACAAAGATCCAACCACAACCTTTGCGTGTCCAACACAACATCGACTCACAAAGTACCTAAGTGTTTCCACCGCAATGCAGAGATGTTGACTTATTGGTATTGCAAATCTAGAGGTTTTGATGGATCCTTCTTCACCGGACGAAACTCTCAACAGAAGCAGAGAATATAGGTGCCCAAAGAACATGTTTTAATAAATCGGTGGGACATAAAAAATGCTGAAAATGGAGTATCGGTAACGTAAAACCTACAGCTGTAACTGGAGCCTCCAAGCTAGCACTTAAAGATTATAAATGGCAAGGAAATGTGGTTCCTGTGTGGTCCGACAGTATAACGCCACAGCTGCTAAAGAGCTATACAATCAAAGAACCAAGTCCGGTTTATATATCCACTCAAACAAAAACAAATTCCTGAATGGGAAAGCGAGGAGTAACGATTCTCGCTAGTTGGGGTTAGCCCTGACAATTTCTGTTGGAAAATTTTTGTCGAATTTCAGTTGAGTTATTGTTTTAGAGAAAATTCTGCCATCTAATGCTCATTCACGGATAACGTGATTCAGACCTTTGGATTTGGAGACTGAGGTCCACGGCGAAATTTGGATTCTGGACTAGGTACATCCACGTCTTGCCGGAAGAGCGCCTACATCAACCTTCATGTCCGGGAAAGGGCCAAAAACTCGAACTCTAGAGCCATAGGCAGTTGACTGGGATTGATTGAGAATGTTAGAGGTTGTTTTGGTGTCTTGTAGAGGTTATGCTTGATTCCATAGTGAGGTCCGGTGATTTCCGGATGCTCCTTAAAATTCATTCAATTCGGCTTTATATTTTATTTTGCAAAAAAGGACCCACTTGCGCCTTCTACAACCTCGAACCAACGGATAGACGGGACGTTTATAGATGATGATGACGAAGGAATGATTCCGCATCTTCTTATTTCAAGTTTATAACCCACCTCAAAAGACTCGCTTTTGGAATCTACACACTAAATTATAAGAAACGCCTCAATTCCCAAATCAAATAATTTAGCATTTGTGCAGGGGCGCAAAAGAATACAAAGAAAAGTTTAAAACTCGAATGGGAGCTAATGGGGACTGGGGACTCCGGAGTCAGGACTTATCCTTATATTTAGACTTATCCTATAATTACAATCAAATGTTGACTGCTCACATCGACAATAATCATTTGTCCAACATGACACTATTTCTACTCCACGCACAAGAACCACCTCCATAAACGGAAATCCGTAAACCCAACAACCAGAAATGGACAAAGGCCATTAAACAAAACACTTTCAATAGAAGCCGAAAGCGGGACGTCAAATCTCTGCAGCATGTGTGTAACATGAAAGTCACGATATGTGTCACATATCTACCCCCAGAGAGATTGAGACGAGTACGAGTGTGTATATGTCATCTTACCCATATAAACCGCTCAATGACCCTCTTGAAAAATCCTTTATACCTACAGCCCAACGACGACGACGACGACATCTCTAAAACGTGTGCGGTGCAGAGCACACAACACTACCATAAGCAGGAACAATACAAAAGCAGCAGCCCTATGGGAAAGGGGTCGGCACTCGGCAGTCGCATAAATGCAATTCAACCACCCACAAGTACCAACCCCTAGGGCACATTTTGTGTATATAGACACTATAACCCGCCATTAGCTCAACGCGCAAAATGTCACTGCCGTCGCCGCGCCGACCTGCAACAAACAATCCTCTCTCTCTCTTGCCGCCTTTTGAAAATTATCCGCCTTGTCATTTGCCGTTTTGTTTAGAAACTCTGCTGATTTATACTAGTTCACCATAAAGAAATAATTAATTACCCCCCTAAGAAGGGTGTGGCGGCGCTACGCGGATGTGGGTGCCTGTACAATGTACACACGCATAGACTAAGCTGCGGAAAAAAAACTTAAGGAAAAAGGAAAACTTTCTCCCTCAAGTGTAAATGTTACGATCACATTTCGGGACCACATTCTCGGGCAGAGACAGAGACTGACAGAATAAATGAGTCCTTCTTGGGGAGGAATAATATAATTTCGGGGATGTTTACCTATACAGTATACAACAGGCGACCCAACTGAACATTGTCCTGATGAATGGATGGTGATTTTTTTTTTTTTTGCGGGCTCAACAATAGAAAGGATATTAAGTTGAAGTTGCAGAGGGAATTACTTCGGCGGGCGGGAGAGACGAGCCAACAAACAAAGGTAGATTAGACAGAGCATATTTCTATTGTGCAAGGATTTGACATTTTCTGTGTGTGAAATGCCAGAGCAAGTAAATGTCACGGTTGACAGTTTGGGGGGAATGAGTAAATTATGCTGAATTTGTATTTTTAATTTTTGCTGGCTGTGGATTATGGTTTTAAAAGAGGCATCATGAGGGCGGACACAAAATAATCGGGCGAAGAAGAAGCCAAATTAAAACTACCAAAAGAACCTTAAGAAACTGCTAAGAACTCTAGATGTGTAGTGT
This sequence comes from Cheilosia urbana, assembly GCA_946477585.1. Taxonomy (NCBI): domain Eukaryota; kingdom Metazoa; phylum Arthropoda; class Insecta; order Diptera; family Syrphidae; genus Cheilosia; species Cheilosia urbana. Next base: position 88,758,147 of record OX297854.1, on the reverse strand, counting down.
CGCGGAGGTGCATGATCAAAATAATGCCCGAAATTAAATGACGCAACACACGAAACTACCTGAAAAATTCCCGCAAAACGTCACTTAAAACACCCAAGAAATCTTATGCCGTTTTCCATTGGGACCACCAGAAATCTTTTTCAGATCTCATGTCGTTTTCCATTGGGACCGCTAAAAACCTTTTTCAGATCTCAGATTTTACGCTATGTACTCATGGAACATGCAACGAAATTGATCTGCTTTTGTAAATGGATTAGTGCGTTAATTCAAAATCAGTTGTTCAAATTGCATTCGTTTTTGGCAAAATCACAAATGGATATCGACGTGAAAAATGTTTCGCCTGTTGTAGATACAAATGAAGTATTATTTGTGATCCCTAGTCTTCAGATCACGAGGGAGACAAAGACAATGAAAATAATAATTCCTTCAAAATTATATCCATGGCTATTTATGGATTTTGTTATTTTGGTTTTCGCGAAACTTTGCGCATTTGACTTGAAAGCAAACTTCTTAAACTGACGTAAAATAGCTGTGCAAAGTATATTGGTATGTGTTAATCTAAAAAAATATCGAGATCTGCAAAAAGTGATCAGAATCGAAAAAAAAGATTGATTTTTCTGCCAAATGGAACGTTAAAAGTGATTTAGATCAAAAAAAGATTGATCTTTGGTCCCAATGGAAAACAACATTATATAAACAGGCGAAGGCAAATAGCTAAGAACCACTTTCATTGTCTTAAACATAACATATTCGTTTTTTTTTTTTTTTTTGGAATGTTGGAGAGAGGTGTAATGATGTGTGTAATTTGTAAAAATGGAAAAACGTGTCTAAAAATAACCTGAAATGCACCTTATAAACACACCGAAAAACGCAGAACAGATGACAGAATAATCGCCTTTCAAAATTTATTTATTTATTTATTTATTTCATCAATTAGAGCTACAAACTCAATTAGACAACTTAAAAACTAATATAATTATGAACTTAAAACTATTTCTGTGAATCAGCATTTAAAATATTAATTGTCGTGATAAAGAACAGACATTATATGATTCTTAAAAGAATTTCTAGAATAATTTCCAAAAACGTCAATGCGATCAATAACTAAATTTAATTCACTAGTGCAACGCTCAATCGGTTCATTACTGCCATAATTTGTTCTGTGAAACCGACCTCGAAGATGAAATTTCATACGCAAATTCCTTTCAGGAAAAAAAAAGTTAATTCGCTCAAGTAAACAGGGGCATTTAATGTGGTAATTAATCACATCTCTTATAAACATTATACAGAAATACTTGCGTCTATTTTCAAGAGTGAGTATGTTAACAAGAAGGCATCTAGTTAAGTAGGGTGGAGTTTCTATATTCCACCTAAGCTTTTTAAAAACAAACCTAGTGAAACATTTTTGCACCCTTTCTATCCTGTATGACTGGATTTGGTAGTAAGGGTTCCAGATTATACTACAGTAATCTAATACCGATCTTACTAATGCAAAGTATAGAGCCTTAAGTGCGTAAGGATCAGAGAATTCTTTCGTATTAGGCCTAATAAAACCAAGTATTCTATAAGCATTACTCACAATGTAGTCGACATGAGGCTTAAAGGTGAGTTGTGAGTCCAACACAACTCCAAGATCTTTTTTTTGATATACTTTTTCAAGCTGGACATTATTGATTTGGTACTGGAAGGATATTGGTCTTAAGCATCTTACACAAGTAAGTGTTTGACATTTAGATACGTTTAAATCTAGAAATTTGTGTTGACACCAACTAGCGAGACGGTTAAGATCATCTTGAAGAAGCAAGCAATCTTCAGCAGTTTGAATGCAGCGAAAGATTTTTAAGTCATCAGCGAACAAAAGACAGGTGGAATTACGAATACGAGACGGAATATCATTAACAAAGAGGACGAAAAGCAATGGTCCAATGTGACTTCCTTGCGGAACACCTGATGTTGCAAAGATAGGCTCTGAAAGATAACCACCAATCTTAACATATTGAATTCGATCTCTTAGGTATGACGATATCCAATCTAACAGAGGGGAGCCGAACCCAATACATTTTAATTTTTGGATCAGCACATTATGGTTTACTCTGTCAAAAGCCTTAGCAAAGTCGGTGAAAATTATGTCGGTCTGAAAACCGCGTTCAAAGTTAGTTACAATTTTTTCGCACAGGATCGCTAGGTTAGTGGCTGTGGATCTGCCTTGAACAAAGCCGTGTTGAGAATCGGATATGATTTCCTTAACAACGAAATTTAATTTATTACACACAATTTTTTCCAAAATCTTGGGAATGACTGATAGCTTACATATGGGCCCATAGTTAGTGACTTCACGCTTGGATCCGGCCTTAAAAATAGGTGATATGTAAGACACTTTCCACTCCTCAAGAAAATGTACAGTCCTAAGGGATTAACAATAGTGCATAATGGTAAAGCAAGTGATGAGGCACATCCTTTCAGGAAAATGGGAGAGATCCCATCTGGACCGACACCCTTTTTTACATCCAAACCTGTCAAGGCATTAAAAACGTCCGCTGGGCTTAACTGCAGATTTTCTACAGAGACCTGATTTAAAGAAATGAAATCATCACGAATAACTCGAGATGATGTGCAATACACGGATTTGAAGTAATTTGCAAAATATGAGCAAATGGTGGCAGTATCGCTCGATTCCTCTTCAAGATAATGCATACAGTTTGGGAGGCCAAAGCATTTTCGCTTATTGTTTATAAAGGTCCAAAAATGTTTACTATTTTCTTTGACTTTGGCCTCAGCTGACAATACATAACTACTGTAGAGAAATTTATTAAGATAATCAAACTCTTTCAGAGACTGCAAGTATTTCAGTTGAAGAAATGAGTTTTTTTTTGTCACGTTTATATAATTTGTATGCCTTAATCTTTCGATTTTTTAAATTGGATAATCTTTTATTAAACCAAGGAGGGTTAGAATTTGACTTTATTCGCTTTTTTGGAACAAACTGCTCCAGTGCACATTTTACACGGCGACTAAAAACTTTGTATGCATGTTCGATGTTAATTTCTGTAAGCAAGTTATTCTACGGTACAGCAGTAAAAAACCTATTGATTACATTAAAATTAGCGCGTTTGAGATCAAATGTTTGAGAAATTGATTCTTCTACATTTTTGATATAATCAAAAAATGTTACTTCTAGAAAAACACTTTTATGATGAATTGTGTTATCAATGACTGGAATGTTAACAAGATCAATAGAAGTATCAAATTCTCTATCAACAAATACCAAATCTAGTTGGCGATTAGGCTATTACAAAAATTATTAATTTGAACGAGATTAAATTGACTAAAAAGATCTATGACCGCAATTTTATATTTGACCTGACATTGAAAGGAACTAGATATTTATCATCATCAAGGAAAACATACAAAAAATACCTAAAAGAAATGGCCGGAAAACATAGGAATAACGTTTTGAAAAATATCCTAAAAATCGACCAGGGAAACTCAAAAAACAACCCTACAAAAAAGTAGCGCCTCAAAGTATCCAAGACCCAAAGTATCCAAAAAATTACCTGAGAATCAATCTAAAAACATCCCAAGAACAGACTTAAGAACGTCCTGGAAAACAACTTAAAAAAGTTAGAAATGGCCGGAAAATCACCTAAAAAAACGACTTAAAAAGGACCCGAAAACAGTCCCAAGACGATTTAAAAAAAAAAAACGACTCTAAAAGCAAACACAAAACTAATGCCTAAAAAACGCAAAAAAAACAGTTTAGAAATCGTATTAAAAACGACCCCAATAATGCACCCAAAATCCGGTAAAATGTATATCCAAAAAAACATAGAAATAAAAAGGCCGGAAAAGCTATACAACATTTTTCCGAAAAACAGCAAGAAGAATGTCCCAAAAACGCTCAGAACAAAGAACAGCGAAACGAAAAAAAAACTCCACCAAGAACAAAAAAAAAAAGGCTACAAAACAACCCAAAAAAAAAAAACCTCAAGAAAAACATCCGAAATAAGAACCTAAAAAAAAAATGAAGGCCCCAAAAACCACGAAGAATAACAAAAAACCTAAAAAGCAATAAAAAAAAAAAAAAAAATAGAAATCAACCAAAATACGCAAAAATAAGCTCAAAATAATTATCCGAAAAGCCTCCTAACAAACGCATTGACAAAATATACAAAAAAGCCACCCTAAAATTGAGCGCTAAACTACTTCACATTCATCTTATTAAACCGTGCATGCTCCTTCTCAAGAAAAGGCTTTTAACTACGTATAAAAGCCAGCAGTGCAGTAAAAAACGCCCTCAAAAAAGACCACCCCTGGGCGGCTAAAAAAGACGGCAGACATTTCCTCGAAACGCGAAATTTGACCACCCTAACCGGTAATTCATGACCAATCTACTACAACCGCGAGGACATGCTTTTTCTAAAAGACTCTACTCTAAGGTCTAAGACCCAACTTCGTATCTCTCTTCTCTGCGACATATCGTCCGTATGTCCAATACAAGACTTGCCCCCATTTGCTAACCTCTTCCGGCTAGCTTAATTCATTCCGATTAAATGCAACTCTCTGCCTACAAACTAACGCCAGCCAACACACACTCCGTAGTAATCACATAATCAAAGAGGTTAATTACTTCGAGTGAAAATGTCGCTCCCGAGTTCGGGGAAAACTGCATCTACCGCTGAATGTCAACACGCCACATGCATATGCACCGCTCTGCATCTCAATCGGTAACAGACTCTGTGCGACTGGAAACTCAAAACAAAACATTAAAATCTTAATTCAATTGTTATCTGTTAATTAAGAAAAAAAAAAAAAAAAAAAACCGCAAAACGAAAACAACGAAATTTGAGTAATGAACTGTCTGGGGTCTGCGCGCGGACACTCTCTGGGTGTTGTCAACAACATACCGCCAGGGCGTCAGAGCGAGCGCGACTATGCCATGCCTGCCCCGGCCAGAGCAAGACCATCCAACGAATCAAAATAAAGCGGGCATTCATTACTCATTGACAAGTGTGATGATCTAGTTTCAGTAAAAATAACATCGCTATCGTTTCGTTGCGCCTAAAAATAGCAATGCATGCTGAGCGCCGAGCAAAGGCAACGCACTACATCAGCAGCACATTGCCTCCTAAGCGAGTCGAAGCAGTGACCGCACTTCGCTGCCGTTGGTGTAAAAAATACACAAGAAGTCAGTGGAAAACTGATGCGTATGCGGCAGTTGCGAGCGCACATCTCAAAGTCCTCAAACCCTCATGAGTTGCATATATGGAGCGTTCAAAGAAGAATGTCCATCACAACATGATGTGTGTGAAAGCGCTTATCTGGGATTTTGGGTCTCGGTGCAGACGTCGACGCCAGCAAGTGTCAGTTAATCTGGGATCAAGTCCTCAATTGGGATTAGAGGTTTCCACAAAGAAAACAAAATCGACAGCGCTGCCTAGATTGTAATGAAATATTTGCTCCAGGTGCCGGTATAGACCAAAGTCACGCAATAGATGCATGTTCTTATACCCACCAGCATAAAGAGCTCCGACTGAGCAAACGACAGAGTTTCGCAGGAACTCTCTGCTGCTATAGTGTCTCCTTTATAGTACGGGAGCCGACTGCAGGATTACTTACCTCATCGAGTTTAAGGATAATTCGCATTTCAATTGAAAGTTAAGAAAGGCACAATGATAAAACTACTGCTCGGACAGTCATTATCCTGCCGGGTTTCGGAGTAACGGGCCACTTCCGGTACAGTTTTTATGTGTTTACTTATGTCATAAGGTTAAAGCACAAAATTAGTTTTATTAGATAGAGGTCAATTATTGTTGCATAGAAAGCTTGGTCGGACAAAGTATATCTTGCCGCAACCCTCTGTCCGACCACTCAAAAGTCCTGTATTTTTTATGTTTACCTACCCTCATCGAGTTAAAAGATGAAACTGGTGTCAAATGAAAGGTAACATCGTTCTCTTTAAGAATTCATTGGTCGGCCAAACCTTAACCTGCCGCAACAATGCGTCCGACCACTTTTTAGGGCATGAGCTTATAATTTCACTGCGCTGCGCGTGTCTAACAAATTAAGTTATTTAAAATAAGTAACTACAGTCATCTGCATGACCATATCCTTCTGCATCCGCTTATATCACACGTTTCTAAGGCATAAATTAGTTATTTTGGGGTAGGAGGACCATACTTTCTAAAGTAGCTAACAAAATATACTTTCTTTTAAAACCTACAAACTAGTCTCAAATTATAGCCTAAAACGTCTTCTGTCCGAAGCCAGTAATTATTTACATTTAACCTTCCGAAACAATGCGTCCGACCACTTCCTTAGTTATGACTTATGAGTATGCAATCCACTATGCGCAGAACTTGCTCTATATGTATGTAGTAAACTTTATCTCTTCTCTCTATATATATATATATAAAATAGAGTTGCAAAAGCGTTGTGACTTGTGACTTTATAACTCACGAACGGTCACACCGAATTCGATCAAATTTTTAGGATTTGTTTGCGGTGCATGGAAATAAGTCCCCGGGAACTAAGTCCACTGAGGGACTTAAAATTAAACCACTTTCGTGAAGTTGACTTAGTTCCCATGTAAGGTGGAAACATTTTTTAATTTTTATTCTGTATGACAAAATACTCTCTTCGAAATTCAGTTTGCAAGACTCTGAAAATAATCAAAGAAAAATTGAGGTTTTTTTTTCGGCGCAGAGTTCATAAGTCCACAAGACTGAATTCTGACTGATATCTAATGTTTTGCTTTTATTTTCTCAAATTTTCGAAAGCTAAAACGGTAAACGGCTAAAAGGTTGTTTGAGAAAATAAATTTACATTTTTAGCCTTCAAAAAGCTAAATCAAAAAGTTGTTTGAGAAAATAAATTGGCATAGCCTTCGAATATTTGAGAAAATAAATGTAAAAAATTCGCGCGAAGCAAAAAGTTGTTTGAGAAAATAAATTGTCATTTTTAGCCTTCGAAAATTTGAGAAAATAAAAGTAAAAAATTCGCACGATCGGTCTTAGAGTGCGTCGATTTTTCTTTGATTACTTTCTTGTAAACCGAAACTCTGCGCCAGTTAAAATTTAATTTCTTTTTAGTTATAACAAAAATTGCAAAGTACTAACTTGACTCTTTAATTTTACTTTGTTCTAAGTCGACATTGTGAATTTACTTCACATTAAAAGGGAAATAAAACCACTCAGACTTTCGGAACTTATTTCCCACCTTACATGGGAACTAAGTCACTTCACGAAAGTGGTTTAATTTCCCATTAGGTGGGAATTAAGTCCCTCAGTGGACCTAGTTCCCGGGGACTTATTTCCCTGCACCTTTGTTTGCATTGTCGCTTAGTTGGTTAATATAAAGTTTGAACGAAATTGGTCAACGCGTTCGTGAGTTTTGTCAACATCTGATTTTGTCCATATAAAAAAAAATGGCATACACACGGCAAATTACATGTTGCAGCGCATAAATGCATACAGCTTTCAGTGAGTTATTATGTTACGGTTTTTTTTATCGAACTCGCTTTCTGGACAAATGTAATAGGGGTATTCACGATTCGGTGTAACAGACCTAGTAAATTTGTGAAATTTTATTTTTTTTTTAACAGATCGTGAATACACTTTTTTTTCACCTATAGCAAAACTGAAACTACTGACAGATCCATTTTGACAATTGACATTTGTTCTGAAAAAAAAACGTTTAAAAAGCGAAAAAGAAAAACGATTCAATGTTTATTGGAAGATAATGGAGACAAAATTATGTTAATTAATTAATATTAAATTAAAATTATGATTTTCCCTTCGGCGGCACTTATTTTTGTTTTCCATTCTCTTTATTTTTCCAATAGCTGCACACAGAAATTAATAATTTAGCGAACTGTCAACTTGATAAGGCTACTCTGTTGTATTTTTTGGTTACAATAGGGTCAGGTCAGGGTATTTAGATGAAGTGGAAAAGTGTAGCGAAATTTTTATCAGTATATTTTGTTGTTGTAGTGCGAAAAGAAGTTGCACTTTCGCACTTTCGCAATGATACAAGACCAGTTGCACCGGGTCGTGAATACCCCTAATATTAATTGATTTGTTTATCGTTTAAACACAAACGTATACGTGCACATTTTATTCGCGCTTGCCGGTAAGTTTTGTTGTTTAATACTCACAGTGTGATAATATAGAATAGGAAGCTTTAAAATACTACATTATATTCCCACTTTTCTTTAAGTAATGTCACTGGTCTCTGACGATCAAGAGGTACGAAGAAATTCTATCTATTTACATGAAATTTGGAGACATCCAAAGATATAATGAAGATATTGAGAGGTTCTTATGGGATTGCAAATACCGCAAAGAAACAGTCAGAATAGGTTTGGATTTGGCAGACAATCATGTATCTTCTTCTTCTCTCTCTCTCTCTCTCTCTTTCTCTATATATAAAAATAAGTTGTATTGTGTTTGAAATTATTGTTTTATGTAATGAGTGAACTGAATTTGTTGCAGTAAAATTTCCATGAAAGGTGACGTCAATACCAAGGTTTTTATGTATATACATACGATGTTTGTATGTGCATTGGTTCAACAGTGTATTTGTGCGTATAGGTTGTTGTCGATCTCCCTCAAACGACTTCAATGGATGTGCAGCTTGAAAAATGGAATAGTTTTGTTGTCGATATATAAACATTCTTTAAAAAAAAAAGTTCCACTTCATATATGAGATGAATATCTACTTCTATGGAAACTAGTGAATGTGTTAAGAAAATTGTGATCTGGCGATGCAATGGAAGTGAATTCTCTCGAATTAATTAAATTAATTAATAAGTAAAAAACTTCAGTTTTAACCGGGAATTCAACATGCGACTGTGAAATGCATATGCTATGTCTTACACAATCACTAGACTACTGAAACAGTTGATTGATTACGTGTGATCAAGTGATCACAAAGATGAAAATGGTTTATGTTTTTGAATAGGAAATCCGTACCAAATACCATCAACATTGATTGAAATTTATATTTTAGCGCCTAGCAAAGCAGGCGGGGATCCGCTAGTTGTTTATAAAACGAACCCTACCGAGTACAAACATGAAACTAGTATCAAATGAAGCTTATAACTTAACGTCCTCTTTTAAAATCCATCAGTCGGCCAGACCTAAACCTGCCGAAACTACACATCCGACCACTTTTAAGGTCATGAATATGTTACTTTACCCCATCGAGTTCAAACACTTTTAATATGTAAGGGCCACTTGCAGCAAGATACTGGATAACTAAACAAACTTCTGAATAGCTAACCCAAGATAAACAAATAAATAGTTACTCCCCAGATTTGCGTTGCAACAATTCCAAATTCCTTCTGGATAAGTACCTAACCTTAGATTATATTAATTTCCGCAATACTACCAACGTATTTTTTATTTTATTTTTTATTTCCTATATCAAAAGTACAGTACCTTATATATAAAAAAACATGAAGCAACCATCAAAGAAAAAATTGAAACTTCTAAAATGTTTTTCCTCATTTCGTCGTCCGAAATTAAATTTTAATCCACTTACTTACTTATTTGGTTCTATATTTTATATATATACTACATATTATGTATATTTATTTTCATGTATTTATTTATTTATTTATTTGTTATTTATTTATTTATTTATTCATTTATTTATTTATAATATTTTTTTATTTATTGAACTATTAATTTATTATTGTTTTTTTTTGCTTATTGAAGGCTTTTCATCGTTTTTCCTATGTTCATAAATGTAAATGTTTATTGTGTTTGGTAATATTGTGGAAATAATTTTTCAGAAGAAAGATATAAATGTATCAAATCTCTGTATCTTATGCTGTGCGATAACTAAATCATGTAAAAATGTTAATACGAAATAAAGAAATCTATCTATCTAAGTCCACTGTCGATATTTATTTATTTTTTTATTTTAATGTCAAATACCCGGTAGGGGTATTTGACAATTTGCTTTACTTTTTGAAGTTTTGGCCTTCCGAAAATGGATAAATATTTACATATCAGTTTATCCATGGATAGATGAATAAGTGTCGCCCTGCAACGCAATTTTGTCAAATGAGGTTGGTGCAAGTGATCCTTAAAAGTCGTAGGATTTAAGCTTGAGTTAAGTCAGGGGTGGGATTCTGTAAAAAAACGAAACGAAAAACCCCTTTCGCTTTTCAAAAAACGATAGAAATCACGCGAAAGTGAAAGTTTGCTTCATGTAACTCCTTTCGTTTCCTTTTTCTCTTTCGCATGGGTTTAAGAAATAGTGTGACGAAGAAATTAAAGTTTTGAGAAGCTGAATGTATCATAATGAGCATAGGACAGACAACAGCTGACAGATTCAAAATATATTATTTGTTGATATTTTGGTTTGAGTCAATAAGGTCAACATTGTAAATAATAATGTAAGTACAATAAATAATTACCGACACACGTACTCTTTATTTGAATAAATTACATATTTACAGGACGTCAACAACAAAACACACACAGCAAAATATATTGTTTAACTGGATACAAAGGAGTCATGAGTTGCACCGCCATATTGAGGACAAACAGCTATTATCCGATGCTTGTGGTCCGCAATCTGTAACAAAATATTATATATGATGCATTGTTTTTTGTATCAAATTAAATTTTACTTACGATCATAGTATTAATGCTGTGATGGCCTTTTCTGTTAAACATTTCTTTCTTTGTTCGAAATGGGACGAATCAAGCTTACATAATGTGTTCCATCAACACAGCCAATGACTAAAGCAATAAACATCGTATTACAGAAACTATAATACAATTGAAAATCTGTCACTTACCGCCGGGTATTTTAATTTTTTGGAAAAAAGTAACTCTTAAAAACATTTTCTTCCAGTTCTGATGGCCACTTTATCCATTGAGGACACAGAACGTTTTCCATTATATTAAGAGTTTCGTGTAGTATTTTCGACAAACTACTCTGTGCGAGAGGAGAAGCAATAGGAAGGACGTATGTGTTTCGTGTTCCTGTACGAAGACAAATGTTGTCCAGCACATACCTAAAAGCGCTTTTATTCAACCGAAAACGTTAAAGAAAACGAAACAAAAAATTAAGAACATGTAAACTTACAATTCAATACACATCAATAAAACAAACCTTTCATTGGGCAGCGTAAGAGGATTGAAATAATCCCGAAGATGTTTCCGGATTTTTCTTAGATTTTGATCTTCTACATCGCATCATCAATATCACTTGCTTTTTGCCAGCATATTTTGTGTGGAATAAATAACACAACCACCAATTTAGCAATCAAAGAAAATGAAAACGTCAATGAATAAGCTGTCGTTGCTTCTTTTCGCACAGAACGAAAATCTCATTCGTTTTTAGAGTTACATGAAGCAAAATAAACGAAAACGTAAACGATATGACTTTCGTTTTTTTGCTTTCGTGCAAACGAAAAATCCTTTCATTTTTGTAGTTACATAAGCAAACCGTTGGTGCAAACGAAAACGATCGAACGTTTTCATCTTACAAAATCCCACCCCAGATCTTTCCTCACTGAATAGGAGATCGATGACGAAAGTGGGTGCTAATTTGGACAAAATGTCAAAGTAAGGAGAGAGTTATTTGGCCTGCTCACTAACGATGATGCATTCGTACACGTTAGTCAGACGTCATTTCCTTAAGCAGAAGTTGGGTAGCAGGGAACGAAGTTTGACTAAATTTGACTTTTGTGCTCGAATGTATTTAATTTTTAGGGAATAGACGTATTAAAAGTCAGTTACAACTGACTACTCACTAACATCCACCGATTCATCTCAAAAGGAAACTGCTTCAGTTCTCAAGGCTTATCTTCATCATGCTTCCGGAACTCTTTAAACTCTGTCGAAGATGAGAACTTACAGAGGGTGGATTCTCGAAACCCGGATCCTCCCACCGGCGTCTATAAAGTTATTCCACCGAAAACGTCTTCAGTTGTTAAAGCTTACCTTCATCCTTCTGTTGGACTCAACCAATTCCCTTGCTGCTATTTTGACTGTTTTCGACACCAAAACTCAAACATTTATCATTTTTATTTGACACTTTCGGCTGTTTGCTTTATTTTCTACTAGCTGACCCGTGCTCGCCTTGCTTCGCCAGAGTTCCACTTCTCAAATTTAAAACAAAATAATTAGCGCTATACAAAAAGTAGCTTACCCGAAAAAAGAGAAGAAAAACTGCCAGTAAAACAATCCAAACAAATACTTTGGTAGGCTAACTTCTATTATTCCCTCTCAATCTCATTTACATTCCACTTGTAAGTTGTTACTTGTTACATTTTATTCCCCATCTCAATCCCATAACAACTCGCTCACTTACTACTCAAACACAAACATCCTCAAGTTCAAATTAAAAAAAGAGAAAAAAAAAACATGAAGCAAAAAAAACTGCAAATGCACAAACAGGTTTTAGCATGGACGTGAATCAGTATCACTAATAAGATCAGAATCACTATAGCGCATTTTAAAAATCACAATCACAATTAACAACTGAGTGTGACTCCCTCAATCTCAATTACATAGCTATCTCCCTCAATCCCATGCACCACATTCGCTCTACTACTCATTGTCATTATTCACTAATAATTTAAGAACGTGAGCAAAAAAAAAAAAAAAAACAACACAAAACCCAAAAGTTGCATAAAAAAAGAGAAGCACACGGCAGAAAATGTATAGAGAGAGAAACAGGTTTTGCCGCACACACACACAAAATTTCCTCCACTCAACGCTGGAAAAATCCAACGATCTAACTTCAATCGAACATTTTGATTTTTTCAATTGTATTAAATTTATAGTTTATTGCTTATTGTTCGACTTCAGGATAACGTACAAAGATGATTTATATCTTAAAATCTTTGTACATTATTGAACTTTGTATTAAAAAAATCCCATTTCATTTGGATGAGTGATTCCGAAGCTAGGAGCTAGAAGGCATCCGAGAATTACAACTTTTCTTAGATATCAGCTTAGATTTCCACTTCCGGACAGCGAATAATGGTAAAACATATCCTATGTTCAAATCTGAACAATTTCCTATGCAACTGTGTAAACCGAAATCAAATTCGTGCAGTACTTTTTGAATCTATTCTCGTCTCACAGATTACAGCCGGAAAAAAAGCTACAGTTTTATTATAGTAAGGATATTCGCTAGGTTCTATTATTCACATTGGAAGGTTGTTGTTACAATCATATTCTGTAGAGGCGCTGACGAACCTCCCGCAGTACACCTATACACTCAACTCATATCATCGAAACAATAACCATCAACAGATCAACATAAACATTAAACAACCCTTACTTACATTTATGATTACAGTTACACCCAATTACTAAACATACATAATACTAAACACTTGTTACAAAAATACAAAAAAAAAAAAGATAGTTATGGACATTTAAAGACCTCAAATAAAAATAAAAAAAAAAATATGTAGGTATATAATATATACATAAATAATAACAATTTATCGTGGCCTCCCTAAATATATCATATATCTCAAAATAACCCTACCAAATCTACCCCAACCCTAACAGTGCTCTTCAAATGCTTTAAAATAATCTAAAAGCAAAAACAATAATAATAGCTGACCCAAAAAGAAAAATATTGAAAGAATTTTAATATAATAATTTAATACATAATTTTTAATTAAATTCTATACCATAATTGTGATAGGTATCATCGTTTTAGTGTTTTGTGAATTTTTTTTTTTCTGTCTTTGGTAGTGTTTTTTTTTTTTTTTTTTTTTTTCTCTTTTAGGTACGTTGTCCAGCTGCAAGTGCACCTGCATCCAGGATGAATGGTACGTTTTTTTAAATATCCTTGTTATTATTTCTTTTAAAAACGAATTCGTAGTATTTAAACTCTTTGTAAATATTTATCTAAGTCTTAATTCAACATGTTTTTTTCTATGTAAATATTCAAATTCCTTTCTTCCTTTGTAACATTTGTTGTTGTCAACAATTAAAAATTTTCAGGCATGTAAAGGTACGGTAGTCTGCAAGACGAGCAGAAGATCTCACCCCTCCGACGAGCTAAGCACTGGCTTAAACAAGCATGCCTGCCTTGCTTTGTTGACCGGACAGCGCTTCCATCAAAGTCAAAATTGAGATTCCTGTGTCTCTAAGGTGGAAGGGTAAGGTGGAAAGGTAACATATGTATACCAGTATACCGTTACAATTCTTACAATATAAAATGGGTGATTCCTTACAAAACTGTTTCCACTTCTTAGTTGTTCCTTTTTGTTGACATTTTCACTTAAAAAGTAGAGGACTTTACTTTCTAACATTTCACAGAAGCACAATTAAACGTTGATCGTAATTTCGACTTTGAAAAATGTCAGGACGCAATAAAATAGCTTAACAGAGTTTTTTTTTAATCTTAAAACACATTCCTTTTGTTGTTTTGGAATATCACAAAAAGTTATAGTTGGACACAATTTTTTGACAAAAGATCAATTAACCACGACTTTCCGTCGTCGATCACATCGCAATCAAATGGTTGTCAACAGCTTACTGTCAAGAGAACTGCAGGACTTTTCTCTTTCTCTTTCTTACAGCTGTCTCTCTGCTGGCAGCTTATGTTGTTTGTTTGCGAAAAATATTTGTAAACAAAAGAAAAAGATGATGCTCGGAATGGGATGAATGCCTGCTGGTTTTTATGGGTACGTGGTGCACAGAAGCCAATTAGTTTGCAACGCCGAATTTTTAGTGACGGGGGTTTGTTTTTGTTTTCGATGACATCAAAGTAGTCACTAGTTCAGACGGTTTGACATATTTGTTGTTTTGTTTAGGTTATTGAAGAGAGATTTGAATTCATCGTCCTGTGTACCTGTGTAATCATACATTCACTTGCGAATTTTAAAATAAACAAAATGGACTGTTGGTTTTATGTAGTTATAGTTAGTTCCGGAGTTTGACAGAATTGTTAAAAGTGTACGTATGCAAATTGCAGTGCGCTGAAGTTGAAATTAAGGACGTCAATAATACTACCTTCGGAGAATTTTCTGGTGTTCGTATGGAAAATGTTTTCGGACAGAATTTTTGTTATGACCGCCTGTCCATCGGTTGCATTTTACGTATGACCATAACTGAGGCCTTCGCCTTAGTGCAATTGACAAACGGAGTTACATTCCAAAAAGGTTTAAGCGTCTCTTGAATTTCCCAGCTTCTCGTAAGCCTAAAGTTTCCCATTTTGCAGTCCCATCTTGTTATTTTAGTCAAGTTGGCTCTTGCATTCAAAAGAATATGAGCCTAAAAAATATAAAAGAAATACTTTTCCCTGTACAGTGAGTTTAGAACTTTGAATAAGTTTAAAGTTCAATACTGATAAATAAAATAAATATGGTGCCTATTTGGGAAGGAATCTGCTTTACGTAGGAATATTGTTTTGATTCACCCCAAATTTGGAACTATTTCCAAAATCGTGGAGACATCAAGTCTGACTTGATGTGAACGTTACCGACCAATCTAGTCGACTTAAGATAGGTAACTAGATATTTAATGTGCCCACTGGCTTCCACTCTTTTTAAATGCGGCCAGATCTATGACCTCAATGGCGACATCACCAAAAACTCTCAAAACTAGCTTTATATCGTGGAAACCTACAACTTATTCACATGTCGTATAGAATATTTTTTACCTTAACTTTCTTCGTCCTACGGAAAACCAAAAAGGTGTTTGGAGTATTTCAATCTTTTGCGGAATTGGGTAGATCACTAGAACAAAGGAGGAGAAGAAATATTTCCAGCAGCGATGTCCACCATCTTACGTCATTGATTGGGGGAGCAAGAGGTCAACTTACCGAGGAACGAAGTACTATGTTTGAGCGTATCTATGGTCGGCGTTGAGTCCACCTGCTTGTTTTGCATGCATCGTCACACGTTACCGCCCGTCCTGCTCAACTCAATTTTTAAAATGCAGTTTTGTTGAAACTAAAATTAAGGACTTATGTCAATTATTATTGACGGCTTATTTTCTGATAACCTTGGATCTGTCCTTGAGTTGTGTGAATATCGCTGAGCTACTTCTCCCATTTTGAAGTTCAGATGCCCATTACAAGCCTCCCCTTGAGGGGCCTATTTAAATTGAGTAGTTTCTCGACCAGAATTCTGTAAACGTGTTAGCTACTGGACCTATAAAATTGAATTCTTAAGCCACTTTGCTAAAGACCATTCCAATTCAATTAACAAAGAATTCCTGCAGGAGTTCCCTAAATCGCAATCGGAAACCAGTGTGTTGCTGTCGAAGTCATAAGTAGGCCGCAAGTTCCGCTTTTGAGGTAAAAGGGGACAGTGATAACTGAGAAAATTATTAAACCCCTTTGAGTCTCTAGACGAGCAGTAGCTATAGGGTTGGTGTATGGATTACCTACACAATATGAATGGTATGAGAATACGGATAAGGCGAATGTGTTGTAACGAATGCAAAAAACCGGTAGGAAGCTTTAGTTTAGTAGATGCGGAGAAAGTATGGCATTTACGAAGCCTGGCACAGTGCAACTGCGCTGTAAAGTCTATTACGTTACGCTATGTGAATATCGAAAAAAGGTGTTCTTCCAACTCGTTGAACAAGTTTCATATTTTAAGGAAATTAAAGTAACTTCTTATGTCTGAAAGAAAGCCTGCCATATATCTTTAGAAAAAGGGAGGAAGATGCAACTTCTGGGAGAGCCCTTTCGAGTCGATACGGGCCGAAGCTCGTTGCAAGAAATTCCCTAGAAAATGGCGCAAAATGGAGATAGGATCGTCTTAGTTGCGGAGAGTACAGACCGTGGCGCCATCTTCAGTCGAAATAGTAAATCAATTTTTTTTACGGGCGCAACAACAGCGCGTTCAGTGAGGTGTTTTGACGTTTTCGGTGTGTATAATAAGATGGCGACCGATTTATATTAAATACTTTTATATTCTGTAGGTATACACAACATTATTTAGGGCGGACTCCTCCTAGCGTCGGTCGCGTTGGGCGGAATCTAAGCTCAAAAACGGCTTAAAGTGAAAAACAAAATGTTGCCATTTTTATCTGAAAACGGAGACCAACTTGAGCCTTGTGGGACCCTCCCTAAATGATCGATAAGCCAATACTTACATAATGTTATTTAGGGTGTAGCTATACTCCTTCTCCCAGGACTATTCAGGGCGAAATCTTAAACAAAAGCTTCGAAATGTGAGATAGAAGATGTTGACATTTTTGGTTTACCGAAAACGGCGGCCTCGGACCCTCCCTTAATATTCGATAAGCCAATACTAACCCGCTGTCAGGCAGAATGAACCAGTCAACCTAGACTAGACGATGAGGATCAACAATACCGTCCACCCGACCTGGACGAAGTGAAGAAAGCTATATCTTAACTTAAGTCTAACAAAGCCGCTGGAGCAGATGGCCTAGCTGCCGAGCTTTTCAAAGCGGCAGGCGATGACTTGGAGCATGCACCAACTCATCTGTAAAACATGGTCGGAGGAAAGTATGCCCGATGAATGGATCCTCAGCATTGTTTTGCCGGTCCTCAAGAAAGGAGACCCTCTGAACTGCGCCAATTACAGAGGTATCAGTCTTCTTAACATTGCCTACAAGATCCTATCTACCGTTTTGTGTGACAGTTTGAAGCCCTTCGTAAACAACCTGATTGATCCATACCAGTGTGGCTTCAGGGCAGGAAGGTCAACCATCGACCAAATATTCACACTGCGGCAGATCTTGGAGAAAACCCAGGAACTTCAAATCCAAACTGTCATCTTTTCATCGATTTTAAGGCCTCCTATGACAGCATTTATAGGGACGAGCTATACAGAGCAATGTCTAGTTTTGGCATTCCTGCCAAATTCGTCCGTTTATGAAGGATGACGATGGAGAATGCACGCTGCTCCTTCAAGGTCGGTAAAGAACTCATCGAGACCTTCGATGTCAAAAAAGGATTTAGACAAGGCGATGCGCTGTCATGTGACTTTTTGAACATCGTTCTTGAAAGAATAGTGCAAAACTCAAACGCCAACACCAGAGGCACGATCTTTCAAAAGTCCGTCCTATTACTCGCGTACGCCGATGACATTGACATAATTGGCAGCACGCAGCGTGATGTAAATGGCGCATTTGTGAGTATTGAGACTGAGGCGGCGAAGATGGGTTTGGCGGTTAATGAGGGAAACACGAATGCTCCGGCCCGGAAGATTTTCGAATCCACACCCGAGGGAAGGCGCAGTAGAGGAAGGCCGCGACTCAGGTGGCGCACGCAAGTGGAAGGGGACCTTAACCAACTTAGCGTGCGAAACTGGAGACAGCTAGCTAAAGATCCCGCTGGCTGGAGACGCTTTTTGGTTGAGGCCCAGGTCTACTTGAGCCTCGTGGGACCCTCCCTAAATGATCGATAGCCTAATACTTACAGAATGTTATTTAGGGTGTACCAACTCCTTCTCCCAGGACTATTCAGGGCGGAATCATAAAACAAAAATGTGAGATAGACGATGTTGACATTTTTGGTTTACCGAAAACGGCGGCCTACTTGAGCCTTAGGGGACCCTTTCTAAATGATCGATAGCCTAATACTTACAGAATGTTATTTAGGGTGTACCTACTCCTTCTCCCAGAACTATTCAGGGTGGAATCATAAAACAAAAACTTCTAAACGTGTGATAGAAAATTTTGATTTTGATTATCATTTAGGGTCTACCTACTCCTTCTCGCCTAGAAATGTGGGGACGGCATTTTAGACCAAAAGCTTCAAAGCATAATAGATAGACCAAAGTTTGACATTTCCATCTGAATGTTACTATTTAAGAAGTCTACTTAGTCTATTTAAGTCTATTTAAGAAGTCTACCGCCAACTGTACCTATATGAAATATCGCCTCCGAAAACACCCATATCTATAAGTACCAACACTCGGCGGAAAAAAAAAAAACATACACACAGCCCTTAGGCTGAACTGTTTTGATTAGCAATTAAAAGTTGATACCCAAGATGTTTTAATATTTTTTTTTTTTTTTTTTTTCTTTCATTTTTACTGTCGCGCCTGAGACATTTGTGGGCGATAAGTGTGCTAGTTGGCTGTTGAAAACTGCTTATGCGAGCAGGGAAATTCTATTATTATTGTTACGCTTTCGATTCGTAACGTACTCGCACTCATAGTATTGGACTTGGAACTGTTGTTGTTATTGTGGCTGGCTTGTTCTTGTTCGTTCTTTTTCCGATCTGATTCACATATTATTCTGAAGTTTTGAGGTTAACTTAATCTGTTTGGTACCTTTCAATGACCCCCTTTGTGAAACAGAAATAGATGTTGTAATTCAATTCTGTAGAGGAGCCGATGTTGTCCAATATAGCAATCATTTCGTAATCAAACAAATACAGAGTGTACAAAATAACATGTCGGAGAGACGACAGTTGACAGTTGAAATTTAGGTGGGGTTACGCATGTCAAGTTATGGAAACGAAAACAAGAAATGATCGGGCGCCTATGTGTCCAATGAACAATATTCGGTTCGATTGGGTAGTCTATATTTGGACAATTTGGATCGGTGTTATAAAATGTTATCAGGAGGCCCTTGGGAGAGTGTTTTGTTGTTTACAGGCAGACAGAACACAAACGAACTTTGAAATTTTAGTTTGGTGGTAAGTTATACAGTCCGATGTAGACCTGAGATTAAGCCAAGTTTAGCTGCCCTTTCAGATATAAATACGAAGCGCCGTACTCATAACAAATTTTATCGACTTTAAATTTACGGAAGCTCACAATTGCCAAATTTCTATGGAAAATAAAGCCACTTTGTGAAAATTTAGAGTCGAAACTAAACTAAATGTGTTTATTGATAAGATCTGAATTTTTCGGGCGACTTTATTGACCACTTAAACATGAGTTAAAGCAGTAGCGTAAGAGTAGCGCAACAGTAGCGCAACACTCAAGTTCATTGTCACGAATTTGTTTACGCTACTCAAGAAAACTATTTACATATAGGGAATCTTCAAAGCTAAGAGCGGAATGGGGCTACCTTCTAGCATGTTCGCATACCATATAAAGAAAATGGGTTGGCAATTTGCGTCACGCCTTACATTCCGCGAAAAGAAAGATTTTTTGCTGCCATAAAAGGTATTCATATTAAAATAATAAGAACAGATTCCGGATAACCAGAACTATGTATAGGAAATATAAAGGACAAATTCTAGGAGCAGAAGGCAAGGCAACTAGTTATACCGTAGAAACCGTGACGAAAGACGTAAAACGGAAAAGTTAGTCATGACAACGACGGGATCTCCAATACCTGATAGGAAAGCAACCTCTCGACCTTGTTCGTATGAGCGACCATAGTGCGCTATTTTTAAAGATGTGACCATGCTACACTCAGAACAAAAAAAAACAAAAAATTGTAAAGCGAATAACTTTTAAAATTTTCATTGCTAGTCAGGCCGGAGCTCTGCTCTGCACTTCTGCAGAGTGCAGCCGTAGGGGTGAGTCTTATGTTACACTCAAGAATAAAGTGCACGACTGGGTCGACCGAAACTTTCTCGTTCCTCCAAAGTTTGGTTGGTTATTTTCTTATTTTAATAGGCAGGTAGATAAAAATCTGAGAAGCGATGCTAAATAAAAGAAAGGGTTCATAAAATATACAGGAATAGTGTTAATGAAATCGACTTTTGGTTTATCTATTTATATCAAATATATCAACTAATAATATGGTTTTTATAGCTAAAATAAATACCTTTCATTCAATCATGCGAATTTTTACTCTGCTGATTTAGTATACGAAGAGTGGAGTTAATTCGCTTATTGCAGGCATCCAAAGTTCGGGTAAATTCAAACTCCGCCAGAGGGAGTAAGAGCATATTAACACATATGAATAGCAAGGTTTACCAGAGGCTCTATAAAAAAAACACCATGCTCTTTCATAATTCAATCAAAGACACCGTCCAACTTACAAAACAGCAGAGTGATGTGGAGTTTACCATCGTTAGTTTCTCCTTGAGTAGGAGGAAGCTACAATTCAAACAAAGCCGTTAAAACGACACCAGTATTTGAAAAAATAAAGGAAGCTCTCAGATTCTGATCTATGAGCGTTGAGTAAGCTTTGAAAGAGCTTTTTACCTTATCTTAAATTAGAACTGCAGCGAACTGATGCATAATCGTCTCAAAGGCTGCTCAAGAGACATCAGCGCTGTATGATTTTAAAGACTCGGCTAAAAAAGGAAGAACATAAATCTGTAAACAAATACGAACAAGTACGGGTCCTTTCATCAGCAAAAAAATGTAATTAGATTAAAAGTGGTCGAAGATATATATTAATAAATATAAGAAATTCGGGGACAAAACGGAACCCTGCGGAACACCAGCCATTTATATAGTGAATTGCGAACTTGAAGCCATCCAGCGAGGATGCATTACCGAGGCCACTGAATGTAAAATATTCCAAAATAAAATTGCATTCAGTGTCAGTCTACAAGAACGGGCAACACTTCAAAGCCCGCAACAAAATAGTAATTCGCACAACTGAATCAGTGTGAACATCGTTACCTACTAAGTGGGGAAGCGACGAGTAACGACGATTCTCGCTATTCTTAGGGTTGACCCTGACAATTTGTGTTGGGAAAAATCGTTACCGTTACCGCACAAGGATTCAAAACTAGATACAACTTATTTTAATCATTTTTAAATTACTCTTAATAAAACGGACCGCTATAACCTACCCACTAATGTATGGAAAATACCTCCCCCAAAAGAATTAAACACATTTCCATATTTTACTCGGTATCACCCTCGCATACCCGCACTCTTTAACAAACAACAACAACAAAATACTATGAACTCATTAAATGCCCTTAAACAAGACCACCGCACAAACATATAAACGACAGATGGAGATAACCTATCTATTGATAAATGCCTTTCGGGTCAAACAGCTCAGCTGTGCCAAGGGATCCAAAGAACAACTCAACAACAAAACAGGAAAACACGATGAAGACAAAGATACGCACAATCAACCCGGGAACAATGGACTCTGATGGTAAATACCTCAAGAGAGTCCGGTTAAAAACCGCAACAGCTGTGATTGTGTCATTGCCAGTGTGACAGTACTTACGTTCGATTTGCAGTTTTTTCGAGAGTCAATTTTGTGAGAGTCTCAAAATTAGTTTTATCGTTTGTGGAGGTTGACAAACGCCGCGTGTCTTTTAGTTTTCGAAAACATGTTTTCAACACGGCGTTTGAAGATGATATTCGGAGTTTTGGAAAAACAACTTGTTTATATGATTGAATCAAATGAGTCAACAGGCTCGTAATGCAAACATAAGGCAATTCGGAATGTGTGGGAATAAAAATGATTAGTTTTTGAATTGAATTGAGTTTAGAGAAAGCCTGACATGCGTTTAGAGAGTGGATTCAAATTTGTTCTGCTTGTTTGCATAGTTCAAGTGGAAGGAGCTTCAAAATATTTGAACAAGCGGCAGATAGTGCGTAATGTTTACTCTTTATGGTGTTGTTTATATAGTGCGGAACAGTAGAAGCGGAGCTTCTGTAATTAATGGAGGAACTCAGCTATAGCTTTTCTCCTAGGGACCGAACCGGCTATACGGTTGCGAAGCAGGTACTCCTATACTATGACCAACTTGGACTGAATATTGGGTCGCATCCGCCAATCGAAACCAATAACCAAAACGTCGATTCGGAGGCTTTAACACTGTAGAAGGTAGTTTATCAGCTGCGCTGTTAGAAAATGGTGGAAATACCTGTTACCAGGTCTATGATGGGTGACGGAGTATAAGTATGGATGTTTTAAGGAACAAGGAGAGCTGAATCCTTCATCTGCAAGATCTCCCCCGAGTACGTTTACACAGAGGATTGATAGTGAGCCCATAATTATAACTGAACTGTTTACGGCCAACGTCGAGACTTGCAGGCCTACGATATAACTCTAGCCAATAGCAAACAAAAGAGATTCAAATTCGTGATCGGATACAACTGGTACTCTTACAGGTCTACATTTCGATTAAGTGGACGTTAAAAAAAATTAATATTCTCCACCTACTATGCAACTGCCCTTCTTCTATACTTCTATATTTTATATGAAAAGCAGTTTGAAGACTCTCAGAAGCTACTTCTTTGATGAGCTGGGTAGTTTGGAAAACAGATCCTACGATTCATATATAGCTATAGCTCCATGTGGTTCCAAGAACCGGAATGAGGACACAATGCTGAAAATGATGGTCTTAGCGAGTCTTGTCTGTCATCAATAAGTTTTCCATCGCCCTACCTACCTAGCTTCTCACAACCATTTGTTTTTTGCGAGTTTTTAATTTTTGGATTGAATGAAGGGATTTACAATTTTATACCGATTTCAAACGGCTATTTGATGTTTGTCAGACGCGAGAGGTGGCGCGGCGGAAAAAAAAACCCCCAAGTTGGAACTGATACTGAATCATACTGAATCAAAAAAAGGAGGAAGTCTCCCTTCCTGACAATTTTGCCCACTATGGGACTAGATTTCTCATTACCCAATACCCAAGACAGTGCCTCGATTAAGGTCCTTTGAGCTTTCATTAAAGGAAGAAATAACATCGTCGTAGAACCTTCTAACGGTGAAGTTTCTATCGATCAATAATGCAGATCAATCCTGATTTGGTCTTTCTCCGGTCTTTGTTGCCCATCATCGTTATGCGTCTGACTTTCTCAGGTAGTCTGTCAGTATATACAAAATTCACTATAGAGTAGGTACGAATAATCTGCAATTTGAAAAAATCGATGATTGACACCTTTTTGCTGAATCTGAGATAAATCTTTAGTTCCGGTACGGCTCACGGCTTCGAAATGCTCTTAAGCCTCAAAAACACAAAACGATTCAGCCCAGTCCCTGTTCTTTTATCCGATGTTCGCGGACTTAGAGTCATGTCAAGTAATAGCCAGCTTTGTAGGTGTCATTCATTCGTCCCAAAAATAAAGCTCACTCAAACAAATGCTTGTGAGAAGCTAAAACTAGCGGCCACACCACTCAACTAGCTGCATTTTAAAAACCTTATCGTTTTTTTTATTTATTTATCAAGCATCAAGCAGGAGATACCATTAAACATCTTTAGCTTATTCGGGAGTGTTTCGAAAGTCTGACAAGTCTTATATTACTACTCACTGATCTCTACGGTGTTGTGTCTAAAGGCGGTTGAGTTATGTTTTCCCCAAGTGAACTTCTTTTATGTAAGTTGTAAGAATAAAAAAATTCAAGGAAGGTTGTTCTTTGTCTTCTGATCTTGGCGAGACGTATCTTTACTTTGATATGAGTGCTGTCAAAAATAACTGCATCATATTTGACAGCACTCATAGCAGGCTTCGCACTTAGATACAGAGCCGTGTATCAACCAGGGTTTTCAATCGAGTAGAAAAACTACATTCGAAAAGATAAAATCGTATAAAATTAGAAAGCTTCAAAAGTTACCTTAATATGGCATTTTGTTCCATCCAGTGTTCCACACCTAAAAGATGTAATAAGAATCAATCAATACATGAAAATGAAGGGTTCCGGGAACAAGTCACAAAATATTAAAGTATGCCTCGACAAGGGCCAAGGTATCTGGTATACAACCTAGGCCTAGGTATAGCTATAAACAATGGGCTAAAAAATCAAGGCACGCCGAGAAATATCGATCTTTTAGTATTCGTTGACGAAAATATTGCCAAACGACGGTAGACCAACTTGAAAATAAATAAATAATTAATAAGCGCAACATTCCCTATTAGAAGTCCAAGGATTAGGCTTCTTAAAGCTATACGTTTGTGTAAGTTTTGAGTTTTTGAAAAGATTATGAGATACCTGGTTACAAACGTCTAAGCGAAGGAGCTTTATTAGGAGAGTTTTGGACTTTAATCCATGTCAGACCTTCACAAAAGGTTAGGAAAACGGAGAATAGACGTTGGTTAGTTTGAATTTAGATTAAATTGGGGTTGACCATATAGTACCCTTCGGACCAAGATGTAGCCAAAACTTGATTGCCCAAAGTAATAATAGCTCTCCCAGAATTCATTAAATTTTTGGAACTCCCTTTCTTCACTTTGCCAGAAGATGCAAACAAAAATTAAAATGCAAAAGTAACACCCATCTGCAAGCACCTTGAGGCGTCTTTCAAGCTTTATAGATTCGCCTAGTCCCAATGGAAGTGACAAAAGTATTTAAAACAAGCCAAAAAATATTTACCTACCAAATAAAGTGAATACGTAACTTATTTCCAAGAAAGTGTGTATATAGAACAAACAAGTATCAAACAAAAACGGTCTAGAACCAAACCGAAAGACTTCAATGCCCTCCAGCATGAACGGGCGGCTTTTATTAGGTCAAACACTGTATATAGGTCACAGAGACTCAATCATCAGCACAATGGATGCTTAAGAGCTGTGGGGGTCACACATACAATTGGGTGGACACTTGTCGGTACGCGATCACGTAATGCACTATCCCACATCAATCATTTATTAATTAAGTGTTGTAAGTGGTATTGTCTGTGTCGGTGATAAATCTCGTAAATTCGGTTCTAAAAATAGCAACAGTATATGGTTGGGGTCGTTAAATAGAAAATAATAAAGTTAGGAGGGGGATGTAGTTGACAGTTAGAGGGGGTTCTGGTTCTGTAAGTAATAAGATGCGTTCAACAATTCATGGACCGATAGCGACTTACGACTGTCGGTTTCCAATAATATCTGGGGGCCATTTTGCAGTTTTCCGATTGAAGCAGGTAGTAACAAACACAGCCACAAGCTGGGAGTATTCGCTACTCATTAGGAACGAAGAAAGTAATTGCTGCAACATACACAGACCCATCGGCAACTATTCCAAACAAAAAGGTTCATTCGTAGGCACATAGTTCCATAGACTAGACAAATACGAGTACCCCCGTGCGCCAAAACATTTTACGGTCCAGATGTTACCATCAGAAGAAAAAAAAAAGAAACAGCAGATCGCAAATCATTGTTATTGTCCGCATCTGGTGCTGAATGTATTGTTAGTCGAGTACGACATGCGGTTTCTCAAAGACACCCAAAGTCGTATCAACGAAGGAGGAACGAACAGAAGGACAACCGCAGCAGAAGGCAATGGGACCACTTAGACCAGTGGCAATAACCAGGTGCAAGAATAACGCACACAATTAAGACGATCCTCTGCTAATGGAGGAGGAGGATTAGTTTGCTGGTTGGAAGCAGCGGTCTGCTGATCCGTCCGAGGTGACGACTACCCGAATACGCACCGCACAAAACCCAGGAAAGTTGAGCTCGCTACCGGAGTCTTAGCACTCATAGAAGTTATGGAATTTGATCATATTCTTTACATGAAACCATCGACACCGATTTTGCACTCGCTAAAATATCAATCGAGTAATTTCCGTCTTAATGGGAGAGAGGTCAAGGCAGTCCCAGCTTAGAGTATATTCCTCCGAATGTACGTACTCCTACTTAATATTAAAAAATAAAAAAAGAGCGGCATGTATCAAATCGTGGTCACACTCCCGCCCGGTAATCAAGCTTAGAAAGGGTTGAAGTCTCCAGAAGTTTAGGAACTTTTACGATAAGAATAGGACAGCAGAAAACCAATACAACTTTGGGAAACGTTGAGAAAGTCCGAGCTACTTTTTCTCATTCTCCCAGATGCTCTGATTCGAAAAATTCTGCTCGGGCGGGCATTACAAGACGTTTTGTTAATCGGATACATGGTTTTAACAGCAACAGAAGGGGGTTTGATAGACTTTTTAAGAGAAACCTATCCAAGGGAAACCTTAACTGCGACCTCTTCCAGTTTCCTGCGACACCTAAAGTCTCTTCGTTACAAAAATCGTCGTCAGACCCTTCAAAAAGTGAACTGCTTCTTCAGGGCCGCACAGCTGCATCTGACCCTACTTTGAACCTTAATATACAAATTGGTTACGTTAAACAGGGTATGAACATGGCGTCGAAAAATGTTTCCAATTCGGAAACCTATTTACTAGGCATTTGATCTTCGCTGACAACTTGGTTAATCTGAACGAATTGGATTGAATCTTCTCAAATCAGCCGTTCGGAACGGGCATTTATTCGTCCCACGCAACGAATAGTTTCCCAAAGCTATTCCTAGGCGCTAGGCTACCTATCCGGAGTCGTTGCGTCGACTATTTATTTTTATGATAGTGCTCAGTTTTTCTGTCGAACTTGTTAGACAAAGTCACATGTCAAAATTTGCCACGCAAAATGACTCTTGCAGTCTTAGCTTTAGGTGAAGGACACAAATTCTCCATCAGTCGTTTAATTGCTAATGTGACTTGCAGAGATTGTATAGGGAACACCAGAGTTCGTTGGGTGTACAATGTGAAGTTGCTACTTCTCCAGACAAAGGGGTTGAGCAACGTTAAAAACGCCCTACAAAGGGTTATCTGATAGACCCCGAAGAGGAGGTTGGATAAAGTTGGAAATCTCTAAATAGGGCCTCTGCTAGACCACGAAGAGGATTTTTGATTAAGTTGGAAATCGGATCTCTAAGCGTATGGGGATTGGCGTGAATAAATTGGAATCGGAAGGTCAAGCAATATGGACAAAGATAAGCTGAACTTTGAAAATAAATGAACAAAAGCTTGGACTGTTATTAATTTCATTCGGGTAGTTCGCTGCGCTCACGACAGAGGCTCTACTCTACTCCATCATTTTCGGACATCGTCCTGAAGGTTTGTCCTTAAAAAAATATTTTTGGTGACCAAACTTTTGTACTCCCGAATATTTTTAAAAATACTGTGATTTCCGGTCGAAGAGTTCCCAAAATTTTATCGGTTGTAGCTTTTTTTCACAATCCTCCTTTCCCAGAACAACTACGCTTTTGCGCCTCTATATCCGGATGACTTCATCGCATAAATCCCTTGCACCTTGGACTGACTGACCGCCACCATCTTCTCCAAAACAATTTGTTTGTTTTCCCTACTTCGGCCAATCTGGGCTGACCCGCGCCCCTAATCAATACAGTAGCGGCAGATAATCAACATTTTTTGTTTACTGTTTCCCCGCCGGAAAAATAAATTAAAATATTTTCGAAAATTGTGGGTAAAAATACGAACCGTTCCTATTTTAAGAAGCGATATGCGGCAGAATGTCCTATACAGATTTTGGATTTTCAAAACATGTTGACCTCTTCCCCTTCTTTTTCGAAATGTTCAATTTGTTTTTCGGACGGTCTTACAACTTTCAATTCCAATTTCAACCATTGCAGTGATTGTTGTTTTCACTGTCCCTATGTGTGTGTGTTACCTCCCTCTCCAAGAGTTGATAAGGAAATTGTTGATACAAAAGCGATCAGCATCTGAGCGAGTGTAAACGTTTTCGAGTGACCACCACCATCATTTTTAGTGTCAGAAATAAGGGACTATTTGGATTTGCCTGCCTGGATTCCGCCCAGTGCTTAGATTTCGTGATCTTTGTTGTTGTAGATTTTTTTTTTTTTTTTGTCTTTTTCTTACTCGCCTGCATACGGCCTCTGTGGCTGTGGGCTATCTATCATACTGGCTGTCAATCAGCAACGGCCGGCAGCGGCAGGGCGTGTAGTTCGGGGAAATTGTGTGGGAATTATAAGTGAGATGTGTTGTGCGGCGCTATTGCTAAGTTTCTTTTGACATTTGGCTGTGAAACAAGCAACAAGTCGAACTGAGAGTGCGATCAAAACAATTTCAAAAATAAAAATCAAAAGCGATTTAAGAAGGAAACTGTGTACAACTCCGCTATGTACAGTGATTTGTTATCAGAAGTGCGTGGGACACAGTAGTGCTTAAAAATAGATTTTTTCTTGTTTAAATTTAGAAATAGTTTCGTAAAATGTGAATGAAACGATATCAGCACGGGGCATTGTTGTCTGGTGTAATACACTCTGCCGTTTTTGTTTGTTAATAAAAAAAATACAAATCGCCTGTAAAAATATTCCAAAACCAAGTGAATGCCGAAGGATATTGTGTATGAATCGTACGCGCTACGCGTTAAAAAACAAGGGCATCGGTTCCTAGCAAAACTGAATATTCAACGTCGACTGATCGTGAAAGGATGTAAATTTTACGAGCTCAATTCTGACTAAAGTTCCTCATAGTACAAGTTTTTTTTTCTAATAATAGTTATATTTTGATTTTTTTGTTCGTGTTTTTGTTTGGTGTAACGTTTTTTGTTTTTTTTGACTGGAAAAAAGGAAGAAGAGAGAGAATACTTTTTAAAACATTTGCTGTGCAGAATTTAACGTTTTTCTAAGGACCTTCCAAACTGTTGTCGCAGAATTCACTCATTCGGAGAACGGAAACTATTTAATGCGGAAGGTAAGACGATGGTCGCGGTTGGACCGGTGGATATTTGTATGTAGCTCTTGTTTTATCGTAGGTCAACATTTTGGTGTGACCTCAATTTCATTTCTGATTTCTGTTGTTCGTTGGCGCGACCTTAATCTGTGGGGGATTTTTTTTGTTTGTTTTTTCATTCTGTTGTTCTCGTTTGTATGTGGGACAACTTGTTACGAGACGTTTTAAATTTACGCTCGATTTGGTGGTCTAGTGCCAAAACTGTCAAGTGGCGATGCGTTTTGTTTTGAAAACAAATCTCTCAAGGAATTCGATTTGAAAAATATTTTTAGCACGCGATTTTCTTGACACAGCGGGTAGTTTGATGTGCACGCGCTAGTGGGATGCATTTCAACTGGGTTTGATACCAGTGCGAAAGGGCGAAATTGAACTGAGGTCCAGTGTGACCAATTCAATATTTGAAATCATGATAAGTTCAGCAATATAGAATAATATGTAATGGCTTTGATTTTATTTTATTATTTCAATTCATAATTTGGCTAAGCCAAAATCCTGCTAAAAAAAAAATGCTTGCATGACTTGAAAAACAAAAAAATTCTTAAAATTAAATATATGTATAAAGTCAGGCATTTTATTAAAAAAAGGTGATCAGTAAAGTGATCTTTTGCTTGTGGATCACTCGGTTCGGACTTAATTGGAGTATTTAGGAACTCGTTCAAAGTCGGGAATTTGACTAAAAAAAGGAGATCAGCAAAGTGATCTTTTGCTTGTGGATCACTCGGTTCGGACTGAGTTGGGGTATTTAAGGAACTCGTTCAAAGTCAGGAATTTAATTAAAAAAAGGAGATCAGCAAAGTGATCTTTTGCTTGTGGATCACTCGGTTCGGACTTAATTGGAGTATTTAGGAACTCGTTCAAAGTCGGGAATTTGACTAAAAAAGGGAGATCAGCAAAGTGATCTTTTGTTTGTGGATCACTCGGTTCGGACTGAGTTGGGGCATTTTAGGAACTCGTTCAAAGTCAGGAATTTAATTAAAAAAAGGAGATCAGAAAAGTGATCTTTTGTTTGTGGTTCACTTGGTTCGGACTTGACTTGTTTTTTTAAGATTGTCGAATAGGAGAGTTTAGATCCAGCCTGTATAATTTAAAAAGGTTACAAGTTCCACAATACTACGTTTCGAGACCTCGTTCAAAGTCAGGAATTTAATTAAAAAAAGGAGATCAGCAAAGTGATCTTTTGCTTGTGGATGACTCGGTTCGGACTTAATTGGAGTATTTAGGAACTCGTTCAAAGTCGGGAATTTGACTAAAAAAGGGAGATCAGCAAAGCGATCTTTTGTTTGTGGATCACTCAGTTCGGACTGAGTTGGGGCATTTTAGGAACTCGTTCAAAGTCAGGAATTTAATTTAAAAAAGGAGATCAGAAAAGTGATCTTTTGTTTGTGGTTCACTTGGTTCGGACTTGACTTGTTTTTTTAAGATTGTCGAATAGGAGAGTTTAGATCCAGCCTGTATAATTTAAAAAGGTTACAAGTTCCACAATACTACGTTTCGAGACCTCCTCAAGGGAGTAAAAAAAAAAGGTTTACCAAGGATCGCTGTCTGGCCCTAGCTAGTGTTGGACAGGCGCAAAGGCAATGAGTGAGTGTTTCCTTCTCGGCTTCCTTACAGCTGCGGAAATGTGTATTATGTGGGATGCCTAATCTAATTGCGTGTTCCCCTATTGGCCAATGGCCTGTGGTTATCGCTGGTATTCTGGCAATATCTTTTCGTGTTTTACTTAGAAGGTGGGTTGTTTAATCCGTGCTGTAGGTTGGCCACATCCTTCTGGATATGATACAGTTCGTCAGCCTCCTCCATCTGAGGTTGGCCTTCGATAGGAATTCTAAGGCGATCTTTGCTTTGACTGCTCCGAGCGGCATTTGAACCGATTCCACAAGTGAACAGTGAAGGGCTGAGCCACCCCGACTATCTGAGTCTGATCGCGCTATGTGCTGTGATGTTCGTAATGTGGAGGTCTAAGGGTAAAAGATGCAGATTGACTGTAAGGGCGTCTGATGGTGTTGACCGTAGATTGCCTGTGGTACCTATGCATGCTGTTCTTTGTACTTTGTTTAGTTTGGTTATGTTGTAAGCTTTGCTTAGAGCCGGCCACCAAACTATTGACCCATAGGTAAGTATCGGTCGTACGACGGCTGTATACATCCAGAGGGTGAGTTTTGGGTTCAGGCCCCATCCTTTGCTAAATGTTCTGTTGTTCTGTTTTGCTTGGAATCGAGGATCAATCTTGAAGTCGGGTACTTTGGTTTTAGTGGTGAAAAGCATCAGGTCGGTTTTACTCGGATTGACACCAAGACCACACCTCGGGGCCCATGTGCTAACCTTCACTAGAGCATTTTTCATAATTTCACTAATTACGGAAGGAAACTTCCCTAACTCTAGTATCACTATGTCGTCCGCGTATCCGACCAACTTAATTCTTTTTCTGTCTAGAGTTACGAGTATTTTGTTCATAACTATGAGCCATAACAGCGGTGAGATAACACCTCCTTGGGGTGTGCCTCTGCTGGCAAATTTTGTTATATTGCTATTCCCTAGTGTTGAGTGAATTATTCTGGTACTAAGCATAGAGACAATCCAAAGACTAAGATTCTATTTCTAGCTCCGTAAGGGACTCTAGAATGGCTTCAGTATATTCAGAGTATATTCTTTATAGTTTATTGACTTTTCAAAATTGTTGCAATTATTGTGCCTCAGTTAATTCTTAAGCGGCATATACACACGCCAAATTATTAGTGGAATTAGTGAAAATGAGACACGTATACGTTGTGTGTCCAAAATGAACTGTAGAGTCGGAGCAGGCATTTTCTCAACAGAATTAAACATCTCCAAAACTTTTCACCTTCCCAACGCAGCCAGTGTCTTTCAGGCAAAAGTACTGGCAATTAAGGAGGCGTGTAGAATGCTACTTAACATAGCGATACACAGGAAAAAAAAATAGGCATCTTCGTCGACAGTCGGGCCGCGATTAAGGCTGTCAGTTCGACTAAGTCAACGTCCAAGCTTGTTGTGGAATGCAGGGAGACACTCTCCACGGCTTGTCATCGGTTCTAAATCACTCTCGTTTGGGTTCCTTGCCATAGGAACATTGAGGGAATGAGAAAGCTGATGAACTTGCCAGACTAGGTCACCCTTTTTATGATGACCTTTCGGCCATCCGAAGTATCCATTTCAATAAGATCATAAAATTTCTCGATTCCACAGGCTGGTTTTGAGCTCCCTTTGCTCCCTTCTCCTCCTTATTCTTCAGGTTCCATTAGTTGTGGTCTCAAAAGGGCGTTCAATGCGCTATTTGTGTTTTTCCTTCGTCAGAAGACGGAAATACAGCCACTTAAACCAACCAACCAACGTTGTGTGTCTGCTTGAAGCAAAATCAAAACGGTTTGATTTTGGTTCAATCAGGTGTCAATGCTTGATTAGTGTATATTGGTGATTGGCTGCTTGATTATGTATATGCTCATTTTCAAGTGTTCGGCGAGGAAGCCACATCGGCAGAATTTATTTTAATCGTTTTTTTTTTTTTTGTAGGATGGAGGACAAATGTTTTGTTCTGGAATTCAGACAACTTTATCGTTCTTTACCAGCGTTTTCACTTATATATATATATATATATATATATATATATATATATATATATATATTTTTGGATGTATATTTAGCGATTTCAAAAACAACCGCGCGCGAACTTAATCTAAGTAAAAATGAATGATTGAATCCACATGCTTGATAAGTGTATATGCAACGTCAAATAGAATTTACTAATACACTCTTGCATGCTTAAAGAATTTTCGACGTATGTATATGCCGCTTTAGACGGAGAGGACCCAATGCATATTTTTATCCCTATTTTTATGACTGCAGAATCTTAGAAAATATTTCCTTAAGTACCTCTCGCGTAAAACTGGGCCAAATCGTCTTATCCGTGAACGAGCAATACCATCATTCAGTAATTTTCAAATTTCAAGCCTATCCGACTGTATAATCACGGACAATCGTCATATGGGTAGAGGAAAAATGTCGGGCTTGACTCGAAGTATATAGCCAGCCTCGATGGCACGATTTTCACAGGCAGTCTCAGAATCCGAATTAGGAAAGTGCGAATGATCAAAATGCGAGGGAATTTTTTTTATTTTCAACGTAAAATCGACTTAATTCAGTGAACGTATTCAGGGAAGTAGCGATACAGTCCGGAAACCCCTACTAAATGCTTGATCGACGTTCTTTGGGGAATTGAAGAAGTGCATCTAAAGGAAGTTAGCATTTGTATTGAACATACTCGTGAGAAGAACAGAACCGAGTTCAACAGCCAAATTAGACGAAAAGAGACCCCAAAATGGTGATCTGATTCGAATATCTCTCGAAAAGAGCAAAATCTACCTGGAATCTATATACATTTGCGACGATGGCCATGGTGTACTTTTTAGAGTTCACGACACAAATGCGACAGTTCTCCGCCGCTGATTTTCTCCATACCACTGCAGTATAGGAAAATGGGCCCTTGAACTTGGAACTTGAATTCAAAAGTGAGATGTCCGGGATTTATAAAAAAGAACCCAGTAGCTCAGCTTTAGACTAAACTCTCTGACACTGTTAATGCCTCAGTGTTTGAAATGGCAGTTAGATGTTCCATATCTTCTTGAACCTGAATGAAGGGATTGATTCTCCCTTGGCTGGATAATTTTGCCCATTTGCTCGATGCGTTTTCGACCTTGTAACAGTTTAACCCAACACATATCTATCTCCCTTTTTCTCTGCATTGGCAATTAATAATCATAGCACAGTCCAAAATTTCTCAAAGTCCACTTTTGCTAATCTCCCACTTTGAGTTTTTTTTTTTAACACAACAAAACTATATAAACCTCAAGCTCAGACAATTTCAAAAACAACATCTCGCTGAAGACTGTGTACATTCAGGCTTAAGACATAGTGAAAGCACGTGCCGGAGTGTTACTGATTAACAGGTCGAGGCATTGATTACTAGCGGTTGAAAGCGTTGATAACGGCCGCGTGAAAGTTTATGTTTTCCTAAAACTGGATTTGAATATACATATATAATATATATATATATATTTCTTTTTTCGTACACTATACAGAGTATACAGTTCTTTGAAAAGCATCAAAGATGCGAAAGGGACGGATTACAAAACGTAAAAACATTTATTTGCAGAACAATGTGCGAACAAAGGGATTTAGTGTTTTTCTGATGAACAGGAGATTAGGAGCGCAACTGTCAGCCCATAAAACAGATGCAAATGCAAGTAGAAATGTTGCCAAATAACCGAGTGAATTCCAACGCAGTTTCCCTTTGTGGCATATTTTCGAATATTTTCCAGGAAATATTATTCCGCAAAATATGGAAATACCGTTTATGGCGAACTATACGAATATGGTGCGTTTTTATTGCCTGTTGTGTAATTGAATTTGGATATTTTACAACCGTCTGTGACAAATTTGTACAAACTGTACGTAGGTAGGTAGTTGTGTGGTAAATACAAGGTTCGGTTCATGCCATCCCCACCTTATTGCCAGAATTTGCAGGGAAGAGTCGGTAAGACTTCTGACGGAATTTTTGTTATGTTTTCACATCTCTCAAAATTTAGAAAAAAAAAAAACTGTCTCTCAAATTTTGCACGAAGACATGAAATAAAGGATATGGTGGAACAAAAACACTTAGCACTTTGCCAAAAATGTAATTTGATAATTGCAAAGTGAAAAGTTGATAATTTGTTTTGTGGAATGGGGCCCTTAAGCAACGAACGAAAATATCTTTAATAATTGCACCAAACGAAGGTCAAACAGGATGATAAAGGTATAATTACAGAAATGGTTTTATTACACAAATTTGTTGCCCATAAAATTATCGAATTTTATACTTATCTTTCTGAACGATGTGGTGTCTGCATTGATCAAAACCCAAGTGACAGAGAGCTCGAAAGAACAAACATTAAATGACCATCCTTGTTCTCTCGCCCAATCACGAGTTTCGCAAAACAATAGAATTGTTGTTGTAAGGTTGTGAGAGCATGAGTGGACAATCAAACACGTAAATAATATATGTATGAAATGTGTAAGCAGACACGACATCGTTGACCATTAGACGATAGCATGAAAGATTAGAGTGATTGATAATACAGCAAAGAGACCAAGAAATGAAAGTAAGAGCAAATATATAACAGAATACCTAGGTATATGTGATTAACATGATGAAACTATTAATTAGCAAGGTATAATAATCCTCTGAGAAACTGTCAATCTCCAAAAAGCAAGAAGCACTTTGTGGTATATCTCCTCTAAAAATTCAAAGAATTACCTATTTAGAAACTTCCTTCGGTTGCAGTACCCTGAAAGGAGTCCTACCAATCTCCTGAACTATTGCCTACTTAGGTTGTAAATTTATCTACTTGCAGCCGAATCTTGGTAAATTATGTTATATATGCCAAAATAGGAAAAAAAAAAAAAACTCTAGCTAGGTCTTAAGCCTGAACTATATCGAAACAAAAGTTTAAAAAAATACAAAGAAGTGAACACCTCGAAACTCACCGAAAACACACGCATATTTATATGGCATCTATGAGTAAAGTCTAACTAAACTTTGAAAGCTTAGAGCTTTTTTAGTTTACATTTAAAATTTCCAGAAGCAATAATAAACAAATTTAACCGAGTAAAACATGGATACCAGATTGAGGGATTTTTCCCGTTTTTCGGCATTTGTTAGTGCAAATAGTTGTAAATCTCGCTTAGATATCGAGATTCGCAAATTGCTCTGACTCTTAAAAAAAGTGTTTTTTTTTTTTTGCGGCCAATGGAACATGAAATCTGAAAGCCAGCTGATTTCGAGAGCAGAAAAACTGCTCTGAATCTAAAAAAAAGCTTTTTCTGTCCCAATGGTAAACGACATTAATATTTACACTGGATATGCGTATGGCCATGGGTAGTGGGTGTTTGAGTTTGACAGATTTGTCATTTGTGGAATTGTGGCTGTGTGCTGGGTCGGGTGGAAAAAAATGGAGTCCAGTTTGTGTTGTTTTAATTTACTTGCTAAATTTATTTATTGTTGACGAAAGATCACAATTGTATGGATATATGGAATAAGAAATAGACAGAGAATGTTGGCGATTACATACAAGTAGTATGTTGTAGGTACAAAGATGACCTAGTCTTGGATTGGTCTACTCCAATCTAATGAGTCTAGGCTAGTCTTATATATTAAAATGAATGTGATGTGTATAGCTATTTTTGTTTTGATGAATAAACTTTTTCTTATGTTTAAAAAACAGATTTTTTTTTTCTTCCTTCTGAGAACAAAAAAAAGGGAATAAAAACGGGAAAAACCGGTATAAAAAAAGGGTAAACAAAATAATTTTGGATGAAAAAAAAGGGAATCCACATGCCAAAAGTCTGGCAACGCTGGAGTGATATGCAAAAAGAACTTATCCTTGCGAAACTGACAGACATTATTCGATGAAAACGTGATCTAGCGAAAAGTCAGGAATAAATTCGTTGAATTCGTTTGTTTCTAGAGCTTTGAAAAACGTGAAAGCTGGAACATGCTCGAGCTGTGAACGACTGTGAAAATCTTAAATTGGGAAGATATATAAAGAGCGCACTATGCGATGAAGCAGTATATCCATTTTTTTTTTTTACTTTTCTTCACTTTTGATCCGATGTAGTTCAGGCTATAGGTTGAACATTTATATTTGCAAAGACCTGTTGCGCACAATACTTGCTTATATTTCCCTCCCGTGACAAAAATAGTTGGTATAGCGTCCCATAACTAATATTTTGTGTGAACTATCGTAAGTAGTCCCACCGGGACAGATTTTGTCCCGGGTTGCAACTACAAATCAGAAAAAAAAAAAAAAAACTACTGCAAACATCTTGTGTAAGCAATACACACACTCATTGCATTCTAAATTGACCTTATCAAATTCTCATTAAAATTTGCAATCAATTATATGGTATTCGTTTGTGCACTCTCAGAGCACTTTTGTTTGCTCTAGGTCAGTTTTTATGTCGGATTGATACTTAAAAAAGGTTCTCCCGAGTTAGAGCGATTTTGAATTTTTTTCTTCTCAGAGTTTCTTTAGGCTTACCAATGCAAGTGCGTTCAATTTTGACAACTAGAGTTTGTTCATGTTTTCGTGAATATGTTCAACTGCAAAGAATCGCATTGCATCGGGTGAATCTATTTTTCTTAATTACTATTTACTTAGTTACAAATATTTTTAAATCAATGTGGTAACAAATAGTGAGTGGAAAACGAACAAAAAATTCCGAAGCCTGCACATATTCCAATCGCACGAATATCAACAAAGAAAAGAGCAAGTGACGTTTATAGGTTCGATTAGACACACGAAATATAAACTCTGAGAGCGAATCTGAAGATACCCAATCGAATACCATACATTAGCATAAGAATGTAATTTATGCAATTTGACAGCTGTCATTCAAATGAATAAATATGATTTTTTATTTTGTCCCGGGTGAAATTTGAAAATCCCGGGGTTTTTTCATATTTTTGTCATTTGTCCCTTCGAACTGCGAGCAAAATCTGGCAACCGTAATCGTAAGGGGTCTGAAATTCGATGCCGAACAGCTTGATTTCAAAGCCTTTTTATGACATTAATACTCTCGAATGTTTGTCAAACCTTTGCTAGAGGTGGCGCCAAAACAAATCTCTAGGTTGAAATGGCTGTCAGCTAACTGGTTAGGTTAGGCGACACACTTAGACCATTATAAAGTCCCTTGTGATATTCAAATCTCTAGGTGTAACTTTCATTTTTCAGCGGCTCAACCTGAGACGTGTCACTCCGACTACGGTTTGAAAAATGAATCTAAGTCGTTTGGAGAAGTTTCTCGACAATCGTTCGCAAATTTGTCTTTTTTGGTAGTTGAAAGTGAAACACTAAGCATTTTTTATTTTGCCCACATTGTTTGCAACAATACGAGATCCAACTTTTGTTGTAAATCATGTAAATCAATGATCTACATAGATAAAAAAAAACCAGCTAAGTTCGAGTGCCGCTCGCGCACCGAAGGTTTCGTACTTCTTAAGAGTAGGAAATTGCGATGTTTTTTTTACAGATGAGAATCGATTGAGAAAACACATCAAAAACGAATGAAAAATGGTTAAAAGGAGCTAACTTAATACAGTGATTGACTGTTTTTTGTAAATATCTTTTTAAATATAAATATATTAAATATATAACTACGAGCATGATCTACAAAAAAATGTATATATCCATTTTTTTGTAAATCAAGAAAAAAAACGTTTTTTGAGCGAATGAAAATGTTTTTTTTTTTTAAACATATGACTAATTACTCTAAAATCAGTTAGTTGATGTATCGCTACCATTGGTATTTGCCGTTTAAATAGAGGTTATACCGGATGATGTGTGCATCAGCATTCTACGTCAATTAGTTTCTCAGATAGGTACAAAATTGGTCTAGTGGGTTCGGAAGACGGACAAAAGCGAAACTAATAAGGTTACGTTTTTTTCCCTTTGAGAGTTTTTAAACGCGTTATTTAAGAACATAGCTTTCCATTTGGGTTCTAGTAGGAAAAAACGTTTTTATCTAGTTAACCCCAAGAGACATTTTCGTAAACGTAATTTGCATTTAGCAAGCCACCATCTTTGGACTTGTTTTTTACCGGGAACATATCTCAGTAAAGTAAAGTAGACGAGAATTCGCATAAAACAATAAAACAGTCCACAGAACTCGGTTACCGGAACCAAAACGATGAAGGAAATCAGAGGAAATCCTTATAACAAAATATCTTGAAATTTTGATAACCATAATAAGTTATATTCTGGGCGGTTTTTTTATTAACTCAAGCTCTAAATTGTTTGCTCTATTTGCTAGTTATGAAGGTCCATCATTTCGAAGATAATCGTTTGAAAAATGACGGAATGAGTGCCTAGGAGATTGCAACAAAATATATTCCACCTCTGTTGTATTCAATATCTGATTTGAAACTTATCGGTCATCGCTCTATAGGTACAAGTGAAAGGTTCGTTTAAAATCGATAAAGAGGTCCGTGGTTGACTTCCTGGCAAGGAAAAGACCTAAATGTATTTCTTAGGGCAGTATGTATCAAATATTTACTACGAGAATTCGAATTTTTGAACCCCTAAAGGTGTCTGCTGATGAAGAACCGTGGTCATTCAAAAAAGCTATATTTCGAAATTGTTTTTCGGGTTTATTTTTATCTCAATAATATGTCAATAAAAAGAATAACCAACTTGGAAATGTGAGGAGAGAGCAATGTTTGAGGAAAATTCTTGCCAATTTTTTAAGAAATTACTGTCGAATTTGGGAACTATCTTCAACAACAACTTTTTATGAACCCACAAATAGAGTTGTTAAAATAGTACATCTTTCTCGGACATATCAACCCACTTTCACTATGAGACCCTGAATGTTAACTATGGTTTACATAGCTAATGCCCAGTTTTACAAAAATCGACTAAGAAACATCCACCCGTTTACAGCTTTTGCAACCATTGTGACGCCCCAATTGAAAACCAATTAAAATCGGAAAATCACAACCAATTCCGTTCCGGTCCCAAAAAAATATCAAAAGGCTACTCTTATATCGGTTAAGGTTAACAAAATTACTGAAGATTAGACTTATAAACAGACGAGAGTAAAAATAGCCATGTAAACAATGCACACCCGATAATTCAACTCAAGTATTATCGCGCTTAGTATTAGAAATGTTATACAACTCAATGCACGCACGCTTACGTACAAGTGGATGGAAAAGAGTTGTCGGTCGTCTAATTTCTTTGACCACACATTTTTTTAGATAGTCTATCTGGAGTTTATCTTTATTTTTTTAAACACAACTCTGCAGTTCGGATGGAATCAAAAAGTCATCGTCATTGATCCACACGCACGCATACATTCACACGATTTCTGAAATCATATGTTTGTTGGTTGTGGCCCAAATGATAACGTAACAGCGACGAAAACAACAACAGCCCAGGCGCATTTGGAATTATTTTTTTCTCTCCGTGACCATAAAAGTATCTAGACTAATTTTTTTTTTATATTTTTGTTATTTTTCTGGGTTTTGTAAGCCTTTTTTTATTATTATTTCCTCTCATGGACACGGACACGGAGAGGCCAAAATAGATTTTTTTTTATTCCACATTTGAATTAATTAATGAAAAAATGAGTTTGGAAAATAATAAAAAAAACACAAATGTATGACTGAATGAATTTGTTTTCAAAGCGATTTATGTGTCGTTCAACTTTTTGTACTTAGGATTCTCTGCCACCGCTTGGTAATATTCTTCTTTTTTGTTCTTACTATATACTTTGAGATCTGAGCAATACTAGAACAAGTTTTGATTAAACAACAAGGGCGCTTATTTTGTCAATAACAAGTTCGATGCGCTACGATTTCGGACTTGACCTCTGTGCGATTCTAGAAAATTTCTGTGAGTAATTGAGACGGCATTTTCTGACCAAAGTTTGCTTTTCATTCAACTTGGGTTTGGGAAATGACGAAAAGTTGGAATGAGTGTGCCATTGATCTCCAGCCTAGGCCGTCCCAATTCCAACAACTCATTAGATTGCTTTGTAAACAAAGTGCGAGGCATCGTGTTTTCAACAAGGAAGCCCGACGACTACTGCAGGTATAATGCTTTAGACCAACTAAACGGGAAAACTATCAAAAACGTATTCAATCGTCAGAATAGTTGGCTTCGTATTCGTATGCCATGCAGTCAAACAGAGCATGAGGCGAAAATTAACTTCTGCCGTGGAAGTTCAAATTTGGTACAAAATAGTAGAAAATAATTATTTTAATAGAGACAGTAACAAGTGACTTGAAAAAAGTATAACCGGGTAAGAGTTACCACATCCGATCTCGAGTAATACGTGACTGAATTTGTCATTGTTTTTCTTGTAAAATAGACAAAATTCAGTGACGTATGGCTCGATCACAGAAGCTGAAATTTGGCTCCTGTTCAGTGGTCAGAATCTCAAAGCTTTTCTAAAGCTTCCTTAAACGAAAGAGTTTTTCATATTAACCCAACGATGCAGCTAGAATCAAACTCGACCAGAACTTAATAAACGTATATCAGATTGGTTAATTTTGAAATAATTAAAAATTTCCTACAAATTGTCAGAATTTTTGGGTACAAATGACAGAAAACACTTATCAGAATTTGAATATTCTTATGGCATACATAGACATACCTCAAACAGAACGAACATTATGTGGAAACTAAACTTCTGTAATGGATTCCAAATTTCGTACTATAAAACAGGAAATAACAATCAAACGACTCAAAACACCTATTTAGTCAGACCAGATTTTCAACTTATTATATCCAAAATATTATCGAACAGAACAACGATCCAACCAGAGTAAAACTTCACTAGCACTTAATGAAATATTTACCAAATTGGAAGAATTTAGTATAATTACAAATTTTTTACCAAATTGTCAGAATGTTCTAAAAAAAATCACAGGAAAAGATTCGAAATCGTGTCAAAAAAAACAAAGTATAAGGCTATCACAGAAATTCATTAAAATATTAAACAAAATTGTCCGAATTTTTGGAAAAATAACATGAAAATCTGAAAAACTAGCAACTGGTCAGAATCAAAAAAAAATGTTATGGCTTATTCTCCAAGAGAACATTTGTCAATAGTAAACTTTTGCAAGGAATTCAAAAATTCGGACAAAATATCCAGGCGTTATCAAGTCGTTTGATACAATCATAGATTTGTAAAAATGTGTTCTGTATTCCAGATTTAAGACTTCTTATAAAGTTTTCTCAAACAGAACAAGAAGAGTGCACACATTTGTACAACAAAATATACCGATTTAAAAATATACCTAGTGCATTTTAGAGCAGCATCTTTTAGAAGTTCAAGGCTTCTACCAAATTCCAAGGGATTTGAAAAAAATGTGCGAACATAAAATTTGTTGTTTGTTTTTTATCAACATTTTTTGGGACCTATGGACAAAAGAGTGGGTAGATCCATCTTACAATGTGGGAGAACATTTTTACAATTTCTAGCGAAATTGTACGAAATTGTGAGAATAATAAAAATAAAGTTCTTACAAATAGTGTGTTTAGATACAGCAGCACCTATGAAGCATGAGTTGGGAATTTGTAGCAAATTGTACAAAAGTTTTAGGAAGATTTTTTGTATTCGCAATCATGTACATAAAAAGAACGTAACGAAAAGTGGGTTGCACAGCAGGACTTCAAACTTTTACCAAATTTTTAAATATATTACGAAAAAGTGGAAGAGATTGGATTTATTTTAAGGATTTTTTTATGAACAATAAAAAAAAAAAAAAAAACAAAGAAAGAAGGTAACAACCGACACGAAGAAACTTCAGCTTCAGCATAACTACAGAACTTGTACTAAAATGTCGAAATTTGCAGTCTCCAATGAAAAGATATGTTCATGAGCAATCAACCATAAGGAACGTACCGAAATGAAGAGAGTAGCCCTAGCACAACTTTAAAGAGTGTACCAAATTGTAAGAACGTTAAGGTAAATGATTGGGTTTTTTTTTTGGAACAACTAAACAGTGTACCAAATTGTAAGAAGTTTTTGGGAAACGAAATTATACAAAAGTGTCCCTTATTGTCAGAATTTTAAGTAAAGTTCTCTTAGCATAAAAATGTACTAAATTTGTTTACGGAACCTTGGTAACTTACTTAGCTACAAAATTAGCTAATCTTATCAACACAAATAGGTAAAACGTTTGAGTTTTGCGAAAGGTTTGCATTTTTAGGTTTTTTGCTACCGGAAAGGAGAATTTGTGTGTCGTAAAACCTTTCACATTTTTTCTACCGATTTATAACACTTAACGATATATCAACTATGTTACGAAACAAATCTCTGCCCTGTCAACAATTTTCTTCCGAAATGAAATATATATTCTGGCAAAACACTAATGTATAGCCTGAAAGAAAAATTCTAAAAAAAAAAGAACCAATCAATTTAAGAAAGTTAGTAAAGTTACAAGAACGTTTCGAACTTGTACCAAAACGTGGATATTAATCAGAATTTGTAGGAAAATATTCCCAGAATTTCTGAGAACGAAAAAAAATACAAGCCAAAACAAAAACGAACAATTATGGTAAATTCAGAGTACAGGAAGTACAAAAAAAAAACTTGTATACCAAAATTTTCCGAAATTTTTTGAAAATACTCGACAAACTTTTAAATTTAATGCAAGTCACCTAAAACTGTCAGAGGATTGATGAAAAAAAAACAAGATTTCAAATACTAGTACGTTTTTTTTTTTATATAGGTAATTCACTAATGCTCAAGGGGTTTTTGTTCCATTATAATGCTAATGCACAGCACGAGTGGAAGGGTTAATAGGGAGGATAGAGAAGAGGTACTGGTGCACATTGGTCTTAAACAATTTTGGGCTGTAATGAGAGGGGAAAACCGTGTGAGGCAATGCATTCCACATGCGTGTTTTTCGACTCACAAAAGAATCTC
Source organism: Cheilosia urbana (assembly GCA_946477585.1). Lineage (NCBI taxonomy): Eukaryota > Metazoa > Arthropoda > Insecta > Diptera > Syrphidae > Cheilosia > Cheilosia urbana. Next base: position 88,714,341 of record OX297854.1, on the reverse strand, counting down.
TATATTTTACAGTACGTCCGAAGGTAGGCTTAAGGGTAAACTGATGTGCATTCGATGTGTGACGGGTGTTGCGAGAGAATTGTTGAAGGGGCGGAATGCAGTTAGCTATTTCATCAGAGCATCGGTGGTGAAAATATCGACAAAATAAGGAAAGGCAAGAAACATTTCTGCGATGTTCGAGCGGGTCAATAGACTCCGCTATATTTCTATCACCTCTAGGTTTAATCGCGCGCTTTTGAATTCTTTCTAGAAGGTGCAATGAAGTTTTTGGTGCACCTGCCCGATATGAGCGTTGTACTCAAGCTAAGGCCGAATAAAGGCCTTTTATATTGTAGCTAAGTACTTCTTACGTCGATTTAAGAAACCTAGACATTTTGCAGCGTTTTTGGCGACTTTTCCAACGCAGTTTGTCGTTGACAGATATACCAAGTATGGAAAGTCGATAATGGGTGAGGGTTCAGATTTCGCTTTAATGATAGAAGGCAGCATTGTGTTTTGGAAGCATTAAATTCCACTCTATTGATTGTACCCCATTTTATAATGCTGTCAAGATCGGAATTTAATGTGTTTAGCATACGTCGCCGTTCCAGATCCACGGCCGAAGAGCAGGGACGTGAGTCATGGAACGAATATGAAAAACTGAGGTTGCTGTCATCAGCGAAAAAATGTATTGGATTAGAAGTAACAGAAAAGGGATCACTGATGAATATGAGAAAGAGTGTCGGAGACAAAACAGAGCCTTGGGGAACACCAGAATTTATATGGTGAATTGCAGACTTGAAACCGTCCAACACAACTTGAATTGAACGGCCAGAAAGGTAGTTTCTAATCCATTGAAGAAGAGGCGCGTCGATCCCATAGGCACGCATTTTCGACAAAATAGCTTGGTGCCAAACTCTGTCAAATGCTTTCGAAATATCAAGCGCAACAATCTTCGTTTCACCAGAGTGGTGGAGAGATTGGTTCCACTTTTCGGTGAGATAAGTCATCAAATCACCAGTGGACCTGCTGCTACGAAAACCGTATTGCCGGTCATTGAGAAGTTTTCGTGATTCAAGATATTTCATAAGCTGACGGTTTATCAGCGTTTCCATCACCTTGGAAAGAATGGACGTAAGTGCAATGGGTCGGTAGTTGGTGGGTGAAGAAGAATCGCCTTTTTTAGAAACGGGCTGGACAAATGCAGTTTTCCATCTACCCGGAAAGAGTCCAGAAGAGTAGGACAAGTGAAAAAGCTTACGCAGTGATTTTGCCAGCGTTGAGGAACACCTCTTCAGAATTATGGGGAATATACCATATGGACCAGCGGATTTGTGAATGCAATGGCATATATATTCGTCATAATACGATCTATACCTATGAGTGTAGAAAAAGCAGCTCATGTGATGTGGCGAAGGACTGACTTTCAAAAGTGCATTTAGTAATTTTTTTTAACCTTCAGTTGTCAACCCTTCAACCAATGCATCCCTTGTGAAAATCAAGCCGTAAGTTCTAGGCCCAAGCCATTAAGAGCTTGTCACCAAAATCTATATACATAAAACTAAATGGTAAAACTGTATGTCCAAAAAAATCTTGCGAACTGTTGCACCGATTTAAACATTTTTTTTTATTTCAAATGTGTGACCTAAATACGTCCAGGCTTAAGGCTGCTTTTGTTTAAAAAATACATATTTTTTTTATTTAAAAAAAAAAAAAAAATGAAATAAAATAACAAAATAAATAAAAACCAATCTGAATGTTAACAAAGAAGAAAAGAGAAAAATCCTTCGGCGCCGTTGATTGCGTTTGTGCCTAAAGAATGCAGCAAGGCAACTGGCAACAGTCTTACTATCTACACGTCCCTTTTGACAATTCAAGGAATGAGGTTTCAATAGAATTTCACACCAAAGTCGCATAAGCCTTTTAAAAAAATGTCGAGGCCTAAAATGTTGACGTCTTTCAATTAAAAATGCATTGAAAAATGCTTACAACTTCATGTTTCCAATGGCTAGTATATTCTGTGAGCTTTCGGAATAAGAGCTTTTTTTTGCATAAGTTTTAGCTTTTTTATAGATATACATATATCGCATAAAACTTTAGGAAGCCGAAGAAGTCTTTTATGCAAGCTTTATGCTGTATTCCCAGTAGTAGGTACACATGTTTACAATAACGCGTACATCGCATACAGATGTTCGGTTCATATCGCAGGTCGTAAGTTCAAAAGCTTCGATTTACATTGGAAAATAAAAATAAAAATGCAAGGCAGAAGAAGCGCCCTTCGAATGGAAATCAAAAGTTTCTTGCACAACCAACCTTTTTAATATGCCGTATCCTTTCAATGCCATTTATAATCATAGCAGCATAATCACCGCGAGCGTTCTTTTTTCCCCGACGTATACTATCTTGCTTTCATATTGCCTTGGCCAGGACACAGAGCAAAGTGTCAAACAAATAAAGAGCTCTTGATAAACTCTTGAGGTGATGAGACCGATACCCGCATGACTAACACCACCACCACCAATATCACAACTTGTCAAAACGGACTGATTAGAATGCAAGACTAAAAACAACTTCAATACTCTTGTTGATCCACATTAACTAAAGACAAAATAAAAACAGGCAAATAGTTGCTGCCAGATATCACAAAGAGTATTTCAGTGACACACATAACGAATGCGTAAAACAGCGGGGATTCCGCGATAATAATCAACACTCTCACTCTTCACTGTAATCAGTGAACTTTGAATATAAAAAAAAAACAAATTTTTGTTTACAAAATTCAGAGTTTTGGTGGGTAATTGTTATTCGCTCAGGCTGTAGTGCAGTGTCCATCAACAACGGAATATACCTACTGGGGAATATTTTGAAAGGAAACGCAATAAAATAGTGGAAAGCAAACGTACTCTGTACGCAGAAAGAGAGATGCGAGTTTTATTTATGTCGGTGCGTGCATACCTATGGTAGGGACCATTTAAACAATTTCTTCGATCAGCTATAGGGAAGTTTACAAATTTTAAATATACACTCCGCTCCAACTAAATATAAACAAAAAATACTTTCGGCTATTACACTTTGCTTCAACTGAAAAAGCACAAATATTTTCTAAGCTACGTTGTCCATTTTTTCAAAACCTTGTTTTGATGATGTAAACATCATCAAATGATATATTAAGGCACAAGGTTTTGAAAAAAATGGACAACGTAGCTTAGAAAATGTTTGTGCTGAAGCGAAGTATACATAATCAAGGATGTGGATTAGGTGGCAGTACAGGACTTGGGTCTCAACTAATATGCTTCTCCAGTCAGCGCGACATTTGGTCAACAACCTCTAGTTGTACGCATAAAGTTGGTTGAGGTCGCCTTTTTCTTGTTGGCGCCACCTAAAGCAAAATCTTCCTCTATTGTGTTGTCTCTGTAGTTCAAATGGTTCGAGTCCAAGACTCAACATGCTCTAGCTACATTTGACGATTGACTCGCAATTCTCTGAGTATGTTTGCTACACTACTCGTAGTCAATGCGGGCCTCCTTTCATTCTAACGACCAAAGTTGTTGTATTCGCCTTCACTAGTAACCAATATCGTCTGATCTGGCTGCCTTGTCGGACATGAAGTTGAAAATGTTTATCAAAAATTCGTTAAGTCGTTAAGGACGGAAGACTTTAAAAAAAATCAGTTTATTGCTCAACACAGGTACTATGATGTTTACAAAAAAAAAAAACCTACCATCAAATTAACATCCATTTTTTTGATTTAGGCCACAAAATCAGAATCCTTCTAAAAGCCCTACAGGTACCTTCGCATTTTACACCTTAAACTTTAATTGTTTAGCATATTTTCCTTATAAATGTCCACCCGCAGTTATTTTAATTGAAATCTCCTCTTTCCTTACAGATGGTCAATTCTCTGGCGACACTTAATCTACTCTTGGTCTTTGCAACCATAATCTCGACGTTCAGTGGATTTCCAATGTATACGTGTAGGGATCTTGAGAATATCGAGGTTAAAATCTACTGTAGCAGTTCACTGGCGGATGCCCTACATCTGATTTGTGGTGGAAAATATTATTCGCTCTCAAACAAATATCGTAAGTTTGAATAAACATTTATGTTAAAATAAAATCCGAATTTGATCTATTCACAGTTGTTAGACGGGGGCGGGGAAGGGAGGGACTGCATTTTTCAAACGAGAATCAAAAGTTGTCTAAGACATTGCAAATGCTTCCCTTACTGATCCAAAATCTGCTGAACGAGTGCGGTCATAAATGGACATCGTCGTGATCGTCGTTAGTATATAGGGCAAATGATCGAGAAGGAGACTGCTGGGCTAGGTATTTTAATGAGCTATCAACGATTTTGTCCGCATCTAAAAAGTCGAGGTATTATTCAGGGTGCATTCTTCAACGCGCTGTCTATAGTGAAATTATTGTTCTCAAGTCTCTTTTTAGTCTTCGTAGTCGCAGTAGCTTAGTGGTTAGTGTGTTGGACTGCTATGCGGGGGTCCCAGGTTCGAATCCCGCAAAAACCCAATACCGACTTAGGTTTTTTTTCCGCTGCGCTACCTCTCGCGATCGTCTGACAAACATCCGAGAGTTTAAATGTCTTGAAAGAGCTTCTCAATTAGCCGTTTGGAGTCGGCATAAAATTGTAGATCCCTTCCATTCGTTCCAAAAATAAAAACCTACACAAAACGAATGGTTGTGAGAAGCTAGGACTAGGGTCTCTCCGGACCTGTTGCGCCATCTATTTATTTATTTTTAAGTCTCTTTTTTTTAGTCCGATAAAGTGCTCATATTTTTGTCCGGCTTTTTAACGTAGAGTAGGTACATGCGATACCCTACCTACATCCACTGATTGCTTATTTGATCTTCCCGTCGAAACTGGCATTATTTTGAATGTAAAAAATAATTCTTTAGCACTTGCTTCGTTTGTCGATCAATCCTAGTGGCATTAAAGCCCATTTGGTGATACTACTCATAGCAATTCAAGTTACACTTAAAATCGTATGTGACGGTTTATGACATAAAAAAAGGTAGGTATTTAAGTAGAATTTAAATGGCTATGAGTAGCACCAGCCAATAGGAATAAATCGCACAAACTAGACTGCACAATTAGGCGTCCTTTTCAATATTTTATTACTTTGCAAATAATGCTTGGACCGTATATTTTCGTATCCTCCTCCTGATGATTCTAGTTCGAGATATGATTTGGCACCGCATTGCACAGAAGGTTGACAGTAGCATCGACTAAGTTTATAAAAAAGTAAAGTAAAAGGATCGACGATGTCGAGAGTAGCAAAACCACACAAAACTCACTCGCTGTGGGTTGAAAATATCTCGACATTACCTCTTTGAATTACTTATCAACTATGGCTATTTTCTAATCTCTGTCATCATTGGTCATCGCTCATCGGTATTCGGTACTGAGGACGGTTCAAAAGTTAAAGCAGTTACGAAAATTACAAGCTAACAGCACACCTCTTAAAAACGAGGGTAGAGGGGTCTTTTCAAAAAATTCCGAAACACAGATCAGATCATTTCTTAATCTTAGCAAACGTGGAAATTTTCAAATTACTACGATTAACAGTTCATGTTTATTTGACTCTCAATACGGAACAGGACAGAAGACACATACTACATCCAGCTCTCTGATATTTCAGTGTTTAATTTTTAAAATAAATAGTTGTCGCAACAGAACCGAAAGGAACCCTAGGCCTAGCTTCTCACAACTATTTGTTTTGTTTGAGTTTTTCATTTTTGGAACGAATGGAAGGGATCTACAATTTTATGCCGATTTCAAACGGCTAATTGATAAGCTCTTTCAAGACAGTTACACTCTCGGATGTATGTCAGACGTTCGCGAGAGGTGGCGCTGTTAAAAAAAAAAACCTAAGTCGGAATTTGGGTTTTTGTGGGATTCGATCCTGGAACGTCTCGCTTAGTAGTCCAACACACTAACCACTAAGCCACTGCGCCAATAATAATCTTTAAAGAAATATAAGAGCATCAATTTGCACAACGTAGAGTAGATACAAGAGGAGAGATACAATGCCATGGGTCTACATGGACCGAAGTGTGCTAAAGTATGGACTTTCCAGCTTTCCGCACTATTTGAGAATAACCTATAATCTATTCCCTGGGTTTGACCGGAAGTATGGTGTATTACGTCATCTTTTTAAAAAAAAGTTAACGTTGCACTGCCTTGACTGTAGATTCTGTAGTATTTAACAACTGGTTAATCTAGAAACTTGGTTAAAAACAACTGATAAAGTGTGTTTGCATTTAGTCTTTTTATCTCAGTAGTTTTTAACAATGAATAGTGTTTTGTTTTTTGTCAACAGAGACTTAGTTAATTTTAACCATTTTCTTAACCAAGTAAAAATCGCACTCGGTCACTTTTGGGCCCGTTTGAGTTACAATTTTAGCCGTTAGTATCTCCTACAAGTCCAACAAGCAGGCTTATCCCTAGCATAACAAATCTGATTCAAATTCGGACGTATTTTTTTTTACTCAATCGATCAATATCAATATTTCCACATTCAAGAACTTCTTACTAATGTACTTGTACTAATCCAAAACCCTTTTCTCTTCTTATTCCAGCTGACACCATGGGCAACAGTCCATCGTCGCCAAAACTCTATAAGGAATCAAAATTGTTAAGCAAACTCATACCAGAAGAATTCTTTCAGCCTCTGTCGAATGGCTCCATACACGAGTGTTGCCGTCGTCCATGCGGCTATTCCGAACTCAAGCTGTACTGTGCGACTGACTAACTTGAAGACGGCCAAAGAGAAAGCCTTTGTGATATAATGTAACCAATTCAAATGAAAACAACAAAAAAGAAAAAGAGAACACAAAATTAGATCCCGAAGAAAGTCCTTTTCGTTTCTGAACATTCGAGATAATTGCGTGATTTGTGTATATTCCTTCTCCCTTTCCTATATATTCGACTCTTTCTCGCTAAACGTTTAGTTATAATTATGATTATGTTCTCTTGCTCAATATTTATTAACTATTAGCAACAACTTTTAGTTTGATATTTTATTTTTATATTTGTTTCGTTTTTCTTTATAAGCCATCTGTGCGCGGCAAGGAGTAGATTTACGATAATTTAAAATTTTAATATATTCACTATCATTCTCGAATGTAAACTATTATTTTGTTTCCATTTTTTGCCATCACATTTTGCGTGTGTTTAGTAAGTAGGTTTAGAATTTTTTTTAATATGATATTAATTACAATAAATTATGTTAATGTAGTTGTATGCATTATATAGTAAGAGTGTTTTTTTTTTGCTAAGAAAAATGTAAAGTTACACGTGACAATCAAAAGTCACACTCAAAACGTTGATAGCGAGACACTGGGCATTGGTTGGGTGTAGAGCCAATTATTCACTTCTGTGCACATCTGTATCTCTGTTTCTTTGTATTTTATACGTCGTCATGAATCGTTAAATTCCCGTGAGTCTGAGAGTGATCTTGGCACTGTACGAAAACTGTGTTTTAAATTAGGAGGATTGGCGATTCCAATACAACGCAGTAATCTGTTAAAAAAAAAAAAGTACTATACAAATTAATATCTGTTGCAGCAATAGTTGGAAGAATTGATACATCGGTATGATATTGACCTGCGAAATGTGGGATTTGGGGGTGGCACTTGTTATTAAAAAAATTAAATTTCAAAGGGCTATTTCTCGGCATTAATGGGAGCAACACTGACAACTTTGCTGGCCGCACTGTTTAAGTAAAGTACAATCGCAAAATGTGGGCGGTATTTTACAAGGGGCGTGGCATGGGCTCGTATTCAAAAAGTAATGATTAATACACTATTTTTTGACACAAATGATAGATTAATGCCCGGTTTGTTCAATCTTGGTTATCTTTAATCATCGGTTATTCCAGCTGGTAACCATTGAATCTGTTTGTTCAGCAAAATATTAACCAGAGAATCTGTGGTTTGGTTAGTTTTTTTTTTATATACTTCTCCCGGGAAAGGCGAACCTATAACGCTTCAACAGCGCCCCGAGATGCCTGCAGATGTATGTTTGCTCTGCACTTAAATTGTTGCAAATTGTAGTCTTCTGGAAATATATCCCCAGGAAGCGAGTTCCAAAGTTTGCTTGTCCTGTAACAGAAGGAGTTTTGAAAAGTTGATGTCCTCGCGGTTGTCAATAGTGTACTGTATTGGTCATGAGCATTAGCAGTCTGTCTTTTTGGGCGCCCAAAAGTTGCATTTAGAGGGATAATGTCTTTGAGTTCCTCAGAACATCTACCATGGAAGTACCTATAGAACAAGCATAGGTCAGCGACTTGTCTTCTGTGCACCAACGGTTGTAGCTTCGATGTGAGTGTAGGGTCTCCAATGAGTCGAACTGCTCGTCTCTGTATGCTATCAAGCAGGTTAAGTGAATGTTTTGGGGCCGAGCTCCATATATGGGAACAATATTCCAAGCCTGGTCTAACCTGTGCTTTGTAGAGAAGGAGAAGTTGCTTGGGGCTAAAGTACCTCTTTGCTCTAAATAGGTAGCTCAACTTTGCGGACGCCGATTTTGCGATATAGGATATGTGGTTCTGCCATGTGATTCCTGAGTTGACTGTGACTCCTAGAAGGTGCATTGAGTCCTTGTGATGGATTGGATGGTCATCCATTTGAATCTGAGAAACTGTTGATGTATTTTTTCTGGAAAATGTTGTGAGCTGTGTTTTGTTTGCATTAAATACAACCAAGTTGTCCTTTCCCCACTTCAAGATTTTGTCCAGATCATCATTTAGAGAATTAATTTGTTCACATCTCTGATTGTGTGGTGTAGCCGTATTCACAGGCCCACTGTTCGAGATGGAGGATATAAGAGTGCTGTCATCTGCAAAGCTGTAGATATTATTATTTGTCGATCCAAGCAAATCGTTGATGTGGAGAAGAAATAGAGTTGGAGAAAGAATAGATCCTTGGGGCACTCCTGCATTTATAGCAAACGAATTGGATGATACACCATCTACAACAACTTGGATCACTTTGACACATTACAGCTTTCTATCCACAATATGGTTAGTCTATGTATAGGACAACCAGGCGCGAGCGTTTGCCGCACATTTGAGGTCCAGGTTTAAAAAATAAATGGATATGCTGAATTGTTGAGCAACTCTTTCCAGTTGAGCAAACTGCACCCTGTTGTTTCGATGTAACGGCAACAGTTTTCAGATTTTCAAAAATTTGTTTCTTCACCAACACCAATTTCACTAGCATATCTTCTTCTCTTTTTGTAAAATTCGATGACCTCTATGGTTTTAACATTTGTGTGCTTAAAGCAATTTTATTTAATTTAAAAAAGAAAAGGTAACTAATGAAGTTTATAATACATATACCGAAAACAATCACGTCCAACCAAAACAAAATTAATCACAGATCTAGTTTAAAAATTGATTTGACCATTTGACAGAAAAACTGGAAAAATGGAACGCTTTGTTGCAAAACTATGGTTTGGTGACCAAAGTGAAAAAACGCTCAACAAACACTTTTTGGTTATCACAGATTTATTATCATGGGTTAATCAAAATGCTAACCATGGATTTAACCATGTGTGAACAGACCGGCCCTAAGTTCTAAAATTTGGAACTGTGATATGTGAAAAGAGGCTGTTCGAAAATTCGGATGGGACTTGACAAGGGTCGAGACAGCTATTTACGACAAAAATGTTTAAAAGGCTCAACTTGACAGGTACTGCTACCGAAATTCGAAACGTGGCGCCATTCATAGAGCAAACAAATCGAACTGGGAAGCATTTCTTATGTACCTCAACTTCTTACTGCTCCAAAATTCAAATGTAGCGCAATTTTGCAGCTTCTGATGATCCCGTCTTCAGTATTTCGATAGCCTCCCCGACCTTAGAGGGTCTGGACGAATATTGGACTCGGCCCTAAAGGTGACAATGAATTTTGCAGCTTCCGATAAAAGCGCCCGACCTTAGAGGGTTTGGACGAAAAGTGGACTCGGCTCTAAAAGTGACAATTCTTTTTGCAGCTTCCGATGATCCCGTCTTCAGTATTATATCTTCAGCCTCCCCGACCTTAGAGGGTCTGGACGAATAGTGGACTCGGCCCTAAAGGTGACAATGAATTTTGCAGCTTCCGATAATCTCGTCTTCGGTATTTCGATAGGCGCCCGACCTTAGAGGGTTTGGACGAATAGTGGACTCGGCTCTAAAAGTGACAGTTCTTTTTGCAGCTTCCGATGATCCCGTCTTCAGTATTTCAAATGTCGCCCCGACCTTAGAGGGTCTGGAAGAATAGTGAACTCGGCCTAAAAGTGACAATGAAGTTTGAAGCTTCCGATGATCCCGTCTTCGGTATTTCGATAGGCGCCCGACCTTAGAGGGTTTGGACGAATAGTGGACTCGGCTCTAAAAGTGACAGTTCTTTTTGCAGCTTGCGATGATCCCGTCTTCAGTATTTCAAATGTCGCCCCGACCTTAGAGGGTCTGGAAGAATAGTGAACTCGGCCTAAAAGTGACAATGAAGTTTGAAGCTTCCGATGATCCCGTCTTCGGTATTTCGATAGGCGCCCGACCTTAGAGGGTTTGGACGAATAGTGGACTCGGCTCTAAAAGTGACAGTTCTTTTTGCAGCTTCCGATGATCCCGTCTTCAGTATTTCAAATGTCGCCCCGACCTTAGAGGGTCTGGAAGAATAGTGAACTCGGCCTAAAAGTGACAATGAAGTTTGAAGCTTCCGATGATCCCGTCTTCGGTATTTCGATAGGCGCCCGACCTTAGAGGGTTTGGACGAATAGTGGTATCGGCTCTAAAAGTGACAATTCTTTTTGCAGCTTGCGATGATCCCGTCTTCAGTATTGCGATAGCCGCCCCGACCTTAGAGGGACTGGAAGAATAGTGGACTCGGCCCTAAAAGTGACAGTGAAGTTTGAAGCTTCTGATGATCCCGTCTTCAGTATTTGTAAGATCTCTAACCGAGGCTCTTAGGCAGTTCTTAAAACGATGAAATATTTTTTTTTGTCACGAATGCATTATAAAGGGTTTTCCAATAAGAGGTGTTATTTTGGTATTCAAAGAAAAATGACATTTTTTGAGATAAATGATCGGATGTTTATTTCATAATAAAGAGGAAGGTATGCCGTTAATAATGAAAAACAACATCAGCTAAATGGCCACCACGAGCACGCATACAGGACCATATCCTTTCACAATAACACCACTTATTGAATAACCCTTTACCTCACAAAAATCTGTTAAAAGCCCTTTGCTGACCACTTTAGCCTTTTGCCTGGGAGCTGCTACAAACGTTAAAATAGTCGAACGAACATCAACGTTCCGACCCACAGCGTCATCAATTATAACCCAGAAGGTCATAAATAGAAGAAGACCTCAATATACGTGGAGTGCGCAATTGGCGGTAGACGGCTAACTGGATAGGCACACTCCCAATTGTAGCGTCACTTAGGACAACGAGGAAGTCTTTCTTCTCACTTTTTGGACAGCTGGCGAGTGAAACCTAAGCCCGCTAAAGTTCTTGCCCATGCTTAACAGAAACCATTTGAATCGACGGCGCTAAATTGAGTGCCGATTTGCCACTCAGACCACTCAACGAAATGACGACCCCATTGCATTTTGTTTCCCATTCAATTCCGATACGGAACTGTTACTGATTTACGACCGCGAAATGCCTCCAGCACATACCTAACGACCTAACACTAATCTACCTCATTTGCTGTCCCATGCACAATTCTAGTTCGCCTGAAATCACCTCCAGAGTTAATTAAGAAAAAGCTGATTGCCTTCATTCCCGATTTTTACTGCGAAACATTAAACTCGACTCCAAACACCACCAATCATACAATCGCCCATGCCAGTAGGCACTAGGCACACACTGCGCCTGCCTCTTCACCCATTCATTGTAAAAATGTTTCCTCTTTTATGTTGCTGTTGTAATAATCGAGAGGTCACCTACCAATTGACTCCGCAACGAGGGGAACACTTTTTGCACCTAAGCGTGGTTCGCCGATGCGCCACGCCGCCAATTGCCGCACAAATAAAACAGTGCATATAGGGGCGGAGGGCGCAATCATTACGTGCTGCATCGCATGAATTCAACAAGCGGATGACCATAAAGCCTCACTTGCCTGAGAGATGGCACACTCCAATCGAAGATACTTCTCATGATGCGGCGCAGTATGTTAGCGAGATTTTTGCTTTCTTTCAACTGGAACGCAACTGGAAAAATCCGTTTTTTTATTTTTCTGTTGGTATTTTCGTTTTGTGGGCAGTTCGACATATTGCCACAGGTTGTCGCTGAAGTGGTAGATTAAGCCAGCAGCCATCTGAAGAAGCTCTGCTTAAAACGGCCGGCGGGATACCTAACCTTCGATCTTGATGAGGTATACGTATACTGTATACATAGGGAAGGGGAACGAAATGAAACGATATGCCTGGTGCTCGGTGGAGTGAAGCGGGTTCCATGGGTGGACACTGGACACACAGGGTTTTAAGAGAAGATTGCAAATAGTAAGACTGTAAGTACTCCACGCGCGTAGAGAAGTGCGTTCCGCTGGTGTGTGGAATGTTAAAGAGGGGTAAAACGTCGGAGATATGTAGGTTTGTTTAGTGGCAAAAGACTCTTCGAAAAGCTGTTGATTTTCGACTGATTTAGGTGCTAGTAAACTGAAGAGTTGTTAACGGTGGATGTATCGTATGTCTGTGATATGTGGCTAAACTTAGTGACTGATCTTGAAATGGGTGAGTAGCTTTCTACGACCTAGTCTCAGAGAAGCTGTACACGTAAAATGTCAATGGGTCTTACCAATAAACAATATCATTTCAAAAATTGTAAAAAAATAATTTGTTTAAGGCAATTGGAAGGGCTTTAACGTGCTATACCGGTATGGAGAGTGGAGACTTCCATCAAAACCTAGATGAGATCATTTTTAAGGAAAATATTATCATTGCCGGAGGCTAACACGATATTTATCCTGATTTATCGGCGAAACAGCCCGCACGCTTGTGTTAATCACCAACCAAATTCGCTACCAAATTAGCATGCTTCACTTGGAAACCGGCTAACCTCCCACCTACCTGTCAACTCTTAAAATACACTTTGTTACATCAGAGGGGTTATGGTATAAAGATTTTTGAAAATTGTGGCCTCTCAAAGGGGACAGGGCAAAATAGAATTCTTCGGCGAGTGGACAAAATAAAACAAAAATGCGCTTAAACAATTTTATGCAGCTTGACAGTTCGAACCCTGAAACTTTCAAAATTTCGCTGGAGGCGTTAAAGAAAATTAAGAAATGCCCACAAAATTGGATCGATGTAATCATTTTTTTAACACCTACGATGTGGAAGAACCAATGCCGTAAGTTATTATTTTTTTATAAATTTGAAGCTGAAAGTTTATTTAATCTTATACACAAATTCTGCTAATCTCAAATAATGCATCTAAAATAAATAAAGGTCTCGTCACAAAAAAGCTACCTTAATAATTAAAAAAAAATAGATAGCTATAAGATCGATTGACAGCACTCATGTACCGCACTCTGTGAGCTGGCTTTATTCCAAGTGAAAGAACAGCTCCTATATCTGAACATGAATGTTACCTCCTTCAGACACTTGTTCTGGAATGAAATTGATTCAACATTATGCTGACTGCAATTATTTAAATATAATACATCATAAATCGTTTACGATTGCAATCTTCTGTTGAATGAGCTCATGAAGCAATATTAGCTCATCTTTCATCAAAAGTTGTAATTGGTAGAGTTCTAATGTTGACTTCTAAAAATTTAAACTGAATTGTATCCAAATTTCAACCAGAGGTCTGTAATATTTAAGCAGAGTTTTAGCTGTGGCCGCAGTGTTTCAGTGGTTAGTTAGCTTGACTATTGAGTGTGGTGTCTAAGGTTCAACACCCGGTAGGGCACTAATTACCTTTTCATGCTTTTCATGCTTTTACTTTCATTATTGCCAAAATGATAAGTGAAAACCTAGGCACCCACAATAGATCCCGATTAACCTGCATTTTTTATTTGCAGGTTTATTTGCAAACTCCGACGCCCTCTAATTCTTCTTTGTACAGTGGCACCCAAAAGCTTTGTTATGCTTTCAGCAGTTTAGAACAACTTGGCCCAGCTTGTAAACTTAGTCTTCAGATCCTACCGATTTTGACTTGCTTCTCACTTATATAGATAGATAGATAGATTTTCTTTATTCTAGATATTCAAATATTATTATTAAACAGAAAAATTGAGCTTGGCTTTGCCGTCTGCCAGGTTGACAATTATAATTCAATTATGTATAACTTTATGGTTGTAAAGATAGGCTACTATTTACATAAAAAAAAAAGTCGATGATGCCTTCGATCCCTATGTGTTCTCGTACCCAAGTCGGTGTTACTTCATTTTTTGATGAACACTTATTGAGCTTAAGTACACATTCCAATGCCAATAATGTTGTGATGTTTGTATGTTCCATGCAACCGATCACCGCCTGATTGTCCAGTGCTATACCTAAGTATATTTCTTCCCTCCACCTGACTCTCAAGCATGAAGTCCAAAATCTGCAGCAATGCAATCATCTCAGCCTGGTATACAAAAGTGTGTTTCCCGAGGCTAATGTGACGGGCTAGTTCCAGCTCTGCTGAATAGATACCGGCACCCGCTCTGCCATCCATCATGGATGCATCTGTGAAAATTACTATTTCACCACTCCGTTTTCCTGGAAGTAATCCGTTCTCAATTCAATTGTTTCTCATTTTAAACGGCGTACTCATGTTAAATATACAGCGATGTGATTTCTATTAAGAGGACGCTACCCAGAAATCGAGCAATAGTGAACAAAAAAAATTGATTTTTGTTTCCCGGACTGAGAAATTATTACCGGCGCGATTCCAATGAAATTGAATGTATTTGAAAAAAAAAAAAAAAAAAACTCGTTGTCAATATCGTCAGAGGTTTTAAAAAAAAATTTTAGTTTTATGTTTTTGAAATAATTTGCAGAGGTGTTTGGCAAAATGTGCATAAAGCTGATTTCCTATTGCTCAACTTGTTATCAGAGAGAGTACGATACGCCGAAGATCACTAGCTCATCTAAAAGCTTATACTCGAAACACCAATATGTTCAAGATTAATATTTAAATTTTAAACTACTTTCGAAAAAGCAAGTGTTTTAAAAAATTTTTTTAACACATATTCAATTTCGCTAAATGCAAACTATGATCAATCCAAAGAGTCACTAATGATAGCAGCAATTCGAAGTACATAGATCCGATCAAAAAGTACCTAATGAACTACTACCGCAGCTTCTGAAGTTAGGGAAAACAAATGGAAACAAAACTCGTAGGACGAAATGCACGATTTCTAAGACAGTTGTGCTTTGTAGCGCCAAATGCTGGACAACAAGATGGAAGGGATAAGCCTGGGGTCGAATCGCGTCGTGCGTGAACGAGCATTACGTGAATGAGTTTATTTTTGTTTCACATATAAAATCAAAATAACGAACGTAGCTCGTTCACCGAAGCGGCAATTCGACCCCTGATACTTCTTCAAAAACTATAGCTTTCCATATACTTTGAGTAGTGTAAGGGAGCGGAGAAATATAACCTGCAGCAAGTCGTGGATATAGTCCGAAAAATCAAAAGACGACCACTGGTCAGTCAGTGTATTAAGCGAATCGACAGTAATGCTGGAGTCGAAGAGAACTTCAAATCCCAGAACGCACTTTCGAGACAACTAAGATGATATAGAGCTCTGGGTCTGGACAAATGGAATGAAAATCGTAAAAAAAACAGGAATACCCGTCAGAGCATTACTTCTGTACCGAGGTTGGAAACAATAAAATAAGCATATACAGCGATCGATCTGAGTGTGGATGGTACCTTACGATCAGTTCTCCCGATAAAATGTATTTCATATTCCATTCTGCCCCAAAACAAAAAGTGCAGCAAATAATATAAAAACACTGCAACAATTGTTATTAAAGATGAGCTTCGCCGTTTCCCAGATTAGACTCTCACCAACACCATCGTACAGGCACACAGTTCTAAAAATACTCCAATTGATTATGCATTTGCTTTTAATAGAGTACATTTCAAAAGCCAAAACAGTTGACAATTATGTTTCTGTGGGAGTGCATTGTCGGCGTTTTCGTCGGCTTGGTTGTGGTGCAGTATTTTTTGAAAAAACGTAAAAATGACATCACTGCGAACATCGGCGGGCCATTTTCATTTCCCATAGTTGGCGGATTATACGAGCTGTACAAGCTATCCCCAGAAAGTGAGTGCTCCATTTTTCGTTGGTACTGATTTACCTCTAACTGCGACTGTCTACAGACTTTCTGGAGAGAGCTGTCGAGGCTAGGGCCAAATATGGAAAGCTATTTCGGATTTGGGCATTCAATCGGCTTATCCTTTTGCTGTCTGATCCGAAGATAGTCGAACCGTTGCTCACAAGTCCGACTCACATCACCAAACACCGGTTGTACAATCTGCTAAGGCCGTGGCTGGGCACGGGCCTTCTGATGAGTGACGGATACAAGTGGCACAGCCGAAGGAAGATTATCACACCGACCTTTCATTTCAAAATACTCGAACAGTTTGTGGAGGTTTTCGATCAGCAGAGCGAGATACTGGTGCAGCAGATGAGGAGGAACTGCGACAACGGAAAGGAGTTCAATGTGTATCCGTTTATTTGTTTGGCAGCACTGGATATTATCGCTGGTGAGTTAGCTATTTATAGACAGAGTCTCGTGCAATGAAACTTGTGTGTCAAATTGGGTTATTGGCTTGGTATCTTGTTTGACAGCAAAGTGTGTCTACATTTTTGATGTTTATGACAGCCACTCAGACGATTACGAAAGGTCCCACAGCGATCTAATCTTAGGGAAATTCCACCGCCTTAGACAAACAAAACTATTTCCCTGTGTGTTTCTGAAATTTAAATACACACATTTAAATAAGGCAAAACAAAGCAAGAAAACAAAATAAGGCGTTTTGTTCCATCCGGTGTAGAAGCTTCCTTAGACCCTTTGCACAGACGTCCAGCAGACTGACCAAAAAGTCGTTGCGCCCAGATGGAATTGATTTATGAAACGATTTTTCTACTTCTAGCATTTATTTATTTTTATTTTTTATATATTTACTAGCTGACCCGGCGAACTTCGTTCCGCCCAAATCTATATAAAAATTGAGCCTTAAACTTGTATTCGTTTGTCGCCGATTCACGCCTCAACGCATTTACCGATTTTAACCAAACTTTCACACATCTTTGGTATTGGGGTATATATGATTTTTCTGAAGTTTGGTTGCAATTGGAAAACGTATGTTTGTGTAATTTGTTTACAAAAAAACGGTGCAAAAAAAAATATTTGTACTGTATAATACGTTATTTTTTTTTTTTTTTTGGTCTTATTAGAAATACATTTTTTTTTTTGTCAAATCACTTTTTTCGAATTTCCAGTCGTTTTTTTTTTTTTCAACATTTTGAAAAATTGTAGTTGTACGGTTCCTACGATGGAATCGGAAAACTTGTACGTGTGGTTGGTTATAGTTTGAAAGATAGATAGATATTTTGGACCCGTTAGGTGACTCTGTTGTCGATAATTTAAGCCACTCAACCGATTTGAATAAATTTTGTGGCTGTATATGGTTGGTTACAGTTTGATAGATAGGACACTATTTTGGTGGGTACGGCTATATGTAAACGAGACTGACGTCCGTATGTGCACTCATAACTCCGGAATGAATCGTGCTTCGTGGATTCGTATTGACCCAAGGAAGGACATATGCTAATTTTTGTCGTGAAAATAAAAGTTTACGGGGATGGGATTGCGGATGGAACTTGACATGGAGAGCCGCAATTAAAAAAAAAAAAGAATATTGAATAGAAATACGGGTAGTTTAACTTCCAATACAACAAAAATTTTTTAAAATCTTTTTGAATTATTTTGATATGCCGCGCTTACCGCTACACAATTTGAAATTGAAAGTCAACCTCAATCCACCGAAATTTTGTAACTGATCGCGTTTGATTTGATTGTGAAGAATCTGAAATCAAATGTCATGGAATAAGCGACGATTTTGAGTGTAAAATTCAAAGGAAATCATTCTAATTCCGCGAATTCCGCTTATTCAGAAAGCTTTGTCATTCGTATTTAAGCGTGTCAATTTTCCGTTTCGCTATGACAATTAATAAGTCTCAAGGACAATCGCTGGAATTTAGTGGAATCAATTTCGAATTCCCATGTTTCTCCTAAAGTCAAATGTATGACCTTCCGCTTTATACAATTATACATCGTGCATCGTAGAGGACATGTGCATTGTGCATGCTCAGTATTATTATTTTCATTACATTAACGAATATGGGCGAAACAAAGTTCGCCGGGTCAGCTAGTGAAATCATCAGTTAGTATCAATTTATCTTATCTTGAATCTTGAAAACAAATTGAAGGTAAAAAAAAATTGTCAAAATCTTCCAACTCGTAGTTTTTAACTTCTCGAACGACATCCTGAGACGTCAAATCACTATAAAAGGCCATATAATCTTGATGAACGCCAAAACCATCTAGATTTCCTGAAAATATCTTTGTGTTATCATTTTGGACAACAAATTGCCACTCATGAGCAGACACATATCCTCGATCAAAATCAAAGCTTTGTTGCGCTTTTCATCTGACATCTCCAATTCATTATCCGATGTCATAGTGCGAATTCGATGCAAAATATCGTCAACAGTCCGTAGCGCTTCGAACGAAGTAGGGCCACAAACATTAACCAAAAGTATTCTCAAATAGAAGCATTCGTCGTTTTTCGGGCGAACTGTGTATATTCTACCAATTGCATCACTTGCACTTTACACAAACACATCACCTTTTTTCCGCCGCTGGAACTTCTTCGAAGACGCATTCCAATATTGTGGCATTTCGCAATAAGTAAGTGATCGTGCAAACTCGTGACTTCGGCAAGTGTCGACAAAATTGGTTAATGTTGTTGCAGGTGCCATAACCCTACTCACGAATGAGCAAAGTACCAAGATTGTTACTCGCTCATTTTTCGTAACAACCCCTACGTGAAAACTCAAAACGGTGAACAACATCATTGTCCACGTCATCTCAATCACCCCTACATTTCAATTTACTCACTCATACTAATGCAAGGATCCTGAAAATAATGGATTCAAACACCATCAAACAAATATCAAAGTATCTACTCCATTTCAAAATGTCCAGTTTTTTTTTTTTTTTTTAAAGTGCATTTCCCCATACAAACTTTCATAACCTCTTTCATCCCCTCAAAATTTTGTTTTCGCGACAAAACTTCACAAAAAGCATATATAGACCAATAGCAAATATATGTGAAAGTTTGGTTCAAATCGGTAAATGCGTTAAGACGTGAATCGACGACAAACGAACACAATTTTAAGGCTTTCTTTTTATATATATAGATTATAACCTAACCTAATGCCTGAAATGAAATGCTTCTAGTACGAGTACGAGTACTCTCATATGTTTGTCAAACGATAGCTTCCGTGAGTTCAGAGACGCCTTGCTCATTAGTCCAGTAAATTAACCACTGCGTCTAGAATCTAGATCCCTTCGACACTGCGCCAAGATCCCTTGGATAATCCCTGAGCATGCGTTTTTAAATCCATCCAGGGGAATGTACTTAATTTCCAGAGTAAAACACTAATGCGTTGACAAAATTCGCCCTACAAGCACAGGTTTTTAAGGGTTTGCTGATCGCAAAGCAAAACTTGCCTACCATCAAACTTAATTACATATATGCATACGATTCCCAAACTGTTCCTTATTTAAGATGGCCTGAAAATATATACTCTGGCAATATGCGCTACAAAAACTTTTGATGAAACGTGCTCGTCGAGCACAGATATATCAAATACCGAAATCCATCTTGATGACATTGGTAGCCAAATTTGTGTGAATGAGTTCAAAGAAATTAGGATCAAGCTCGAAGATCACACAATAATAAACGAAATTACTTCCCAAATATTGGACGAGACTTAATACCCGATTGCAAGCCTCTTACATAGCTCACATGAAGCGTGAAGCATCATCAGCTCCATTGGGAGGTGAAAAACAACTATGACACTTAAAATTTTTAACTTTCCAGAAACCGCCATGGGAACGAAAATCAACTCACAGACCGATTCCACCAACGAGTACACCCGAGCCGTCACCGAGTAAGTTATGCCTTTTGCATGCCAAACACTAACCGAAAATCGTTCGTCCCTACATCAGCATCACACAAATCATGTTTGAGCGGTTTCTGAAAGTTCACTTAGTCAATGAATTGCTGTTCGCCATATGCTGTCCGAAACTCAAACGTCGCCAGACGCAGTGCATCGAAACAATGCACACCTTCACGAGAAAAGTAATCGAAGAACGCCGCTCAACCTTGCAGGACACGCTCAGCGAGCAAACCAAACAGGAAACCTGTAAGTGTTGGCAATCTCTTATATGTATATAGACAACCCCCCACAAGTGTTGTCAAACTTTTTGTTCTAATTTCCAGCAAACGACGACGTAGGATCAAAGAAACGCATGGCATTGCTGGACGTGCTTCTCCAATCCAAAGTCGAGGGGAAACCGCTCTCCAACGAAGCAATCCGAGAAGAAGTTGACACTTTTATGTTCGAGGGCCATGACACAACGACTTCGGCCATCAGTTTCGCACTCACTCTAATCGCACGCCATCCAGAAGTTCAGAAGAAACTTTTCCAAGAGATATGTGAAGTGCTGGGCAAGGATCAAACACAATCTATTAGCTATCGAGTTTTGCAAGATTTGAAATACACCGAGTGTGTTATAAAGGAAACGCTGCGAATGTATCCATCAGTGCCGGTGGTGGGCAGGCAGTTGATGCACGATTTCGTTTACGGTAGGGCTTTTGAGTTGCCCAATAATTTCCAATGTCAATAGCGTTTTCTTTCTAGATGGAGGGGTGCTTCCTGCAGGATCTGAAGTACTGATAGGCATTTGGACCATGTGCAATGATCCCGATGTGTTCCCAGAGCCGCATGTGTTCCGACCGGAACGATATTATCAGGTAACCTTGGAGCGTGGCGGCAGTACCTTCTCGTATGTACCTTTCAGCGCGGGTCCGAGAAATTGCATTGGCCAGAAGTTCGCCATGTTGGAAATGAAAAGTGTACTCACGAAGGTTTTGAGATACTTTGAGCTGGTGCCGCTGGGCGAAGCAGTCAAGCCGAGCGTGAACATTGTACTGAGGTCGGCCAATGGGTTTCAGCTCGGATTGAAGAGGAGGGTTTATTGATAGAGATTTTTATTTTTGACAGAGTGATGACATTAAAGGAGGTAGGTGTTTTGTATGTAAATCTAGATGAGGTGTTGGCTTTATGGACGACGATGGTTTTGTATGACGGTTCCTGATAGCTTGCTCACTGATGAGTACCATCCATCTTCTTCATGTTTTCTAGGCTTGACAAGTCTCTTCTCCAGTAGGTGTCATTCTTTGTTATAGCTAGGGCCTTAAACATGACGTCTTCAATCAATTAAGGCTGTCGTCGTGTCCGAATTTATGAAGATAACCGCTATGACATTCCTGATTTGTAACCAGTGACGTACTCTCCTTGGTTCATATTGGTCGATCCAAAGTTGGACATAATTTCTCGCCCAGAGCTCCTTTAACGAATTCTAAATATGAGACTTGTCGAATCAGCACTCTATTTGACAAGTTATGTATCCAAAATTCTATACTGTTCTCTCGTCCGTCCTGATCTGAAATACTGTAGTCCTGTTTGGTGTCCGTCTTACCGATCGGGAATCTCAAGAATTGAAAGTAGGTACCTATTAAAAGCAGTTTCTTCTTTTCGTATTCGCATTACGTGATTTGCCTTGGAACCCCGAAAGTCGTCTTCCACCCTACATAAGTCGATTAAAGTTGTTGAATCTTCAGACTTTGGAAAAACGAAGAGAGACATCCAATGTTATATTGCTGTTTTTCGTTCTGACTGGTAAAGTCAAATCCACATAATATTCTCAATTCCGTAATGATCAATACCAGACCGAGGACAACAAGGAACCCAATTTTTCTATAATAAATGACGTCTCGAAGTAACTATGGGAGTAATGGCCCCATCAATAACCTGACGATGGATTTTAATAAGTACAATCATGTAATTAATTTCAATCTCTCAAAATTCAATTAAAAAAAAATATTGAAAGAAATGTAGCTAATAATAAGTACAATCATGTGTATGTTCTAATAATAGGCTTTTCAAAATCTCTTCATTATTGATTAACTGTGACATTATGTATAGCAGTTAAATAAAAAAGAATAAGAAAACAAATAAAGTAAGTCTCCTTCACACATAAAAAACCGTTGCCAGTAGGAGTTTTCCTTTGATTCGTTTCTTTTTTGTCCGCCGATGTTCATCATCATCGTCATCCTTGCAATGAAAGCGATTGTCACGGTTGGTCCGTAAGCTCCTACTCCACCAGATGTTTGAAGATTATCCATGCATCTTCTATAGTTTATATATATAAAAATAGCTTGTTAAATGTGTGTGTGACAGCCTACCAACTGCCACATACATCCGATTTTGATTTAGTTTTATTTGTTGGTTAATAGACCATAGAGAGAAGGTTTATATATTAGTATGATAAATTTTTGAAAGAAGGCGCAACGGCCATTCCAATAAATTCATTTTTGTACACTTCGACGGCGGTCGAACAGCTCATTCTGCATTCAAATTGCATTGAATCTGCAAGTGGATGAAGAATCTACATGCAACATTAAAAAGAACACTGCAATGGCGAAAGTACTGCAGCAATTTAAGATTATCATATGGGACGAATGCACAATGGCTTACAAACGCGCATTGGAGGCCCTGAATCGTTTACGTAATGATCGGTGGAGCAATGATCCTGCTTTCAGGCGATTTTCGTCAAACGCTGCCTGTCATTTCGAGATCAACTCCGGCAGATGAATTGAAATGCTTGCCAGACAACAAACATGTAAGTTTCTTTACAAAATGACCAGTCCGCTGCAGAGTTCTCCAGGCAATTGTTGGCGATGGGCAATGGTGATTGAGTTTCCACAAAATGTTTGCAACTTTACAACGACACCGGAAGAACTAATCATGAGAGTTTTCCCGAATATCGCTCAGAATTATATTGACCATGATTGGCTGAGTGTAAGAGACGAGTGATTTTGGCTGCGAAAAACAAAAACGTCGATCATTTGAATTTCGCCATTCAAAACCAAATCGCTGGTGAGTTGCATTCATTAAAATCAGTCGACTCCGTGATGGATGAAAACGGAGCCACCAACTATCCCACTTTGTTGCGCAACCTAAATGAACCAAAACTTTGTAACGGTACGCGTTTGATTGTGAAGAATTTAATATCAAATATTATTCAAGCAACGATTTTTATTGGAAAATTCAAAGGCGAAGATGTTCCTATTCCGCGGATACCACTTATTCAGAATGATTTGTCCTTCCTATTTAAGCGTCTTCAATTTCCCGTACTTCTCGCTTTTGCTATGACAATTAATAAGTCGCAAGGACAATCGTTGGACGTGTATGGCATAAATCCTGAATTTCACGTGTCGGCAGAGCTCTCGCTTTTTATGTGTATGCACCCGATAATAGAAATAGAACAAAAAATGTTGTATACCATAAAACACTTCAGTGAAAAAGCGGTAGGTTGGCTGACAAGTAATTGATTTTATTTACCTATGTATTTAATTTTAATATAACTTTTGAATAAACAATTTGAATTGACCGAATTACATGACATCGGAATTTACCTACATTAATGAATTTGGGCGGTACGAAGTTCGCCGGGTCAGCTAGTTATATATATAACTTACTCGATGTCTAAACAGAAATTAAATTTAAACCTAGCTAAAGCACGTTTCTCATCATTGGTTCGTATGTTTCATTGTCATAATTGATTCCTAATTCGTAGGGTTATCCCATTTAAAAATATACTCGACTTTAAGAAAGCAAATACAATTCACACACATGGTATCCCTTTTCTATCGCAGTGGTATATCGTGTAAAGTGTAAACAATCCTACCGTACCTACATTCTATAGCACAATTTTCATGCGAACATACTTCCACTTGTGCGTATGTGTAGATAAAAGGACAATAGAGGTCCAACCCCACAGAACAAAAAAAAAAAGAAACTGATATTTAGACACAAAGTGAAAGCCCAGCATGAAAAATGTGTTTCATGGAGTTCTAATGGATTCCAATATTATGAATACCGGTCTGTTCTCTGTTGGTTACAGTTATCCTTCTCGTTTGTCGTTGGCAGTCGCCTCGTCCTTGTTCGCCAGCAACCTGCAATGCGAGCACGATTTGTAGTTGTGTGCTGTTGTGGGCTGTGGTATGGTTGATGCGTCCCGTATTTTTGTGTGTACCTACATCTAGAGGGGGGACCGCGGATAGCAATACGAACAACAAAATGACATATTTCCGGGAATAGGTACTTCCTTTTGTATCACCCCGCTGGCTGGATAATCAGTGTAAATGCGTAATTGGGTTGGGGGGGCAGATAAGTGATAGACTTATTACGACTAATCATAAACCAAGAAGTGACCGACAGAAACCACGTGGCCACCACTTTAATTCGCACTCAATTTGAAAGTATCCCCTGTACCTATAGGTATTTTTCGAAAAGATACAATTTCCAAAAACCCCTCGCCACAATTTCATTTCATTTACCACGGCCTACTCACCGCAGATGCACACCGAACACAAACACCATAGAGAGCGCCAGCAATCTGCCAACACCGCACCACCAGAAAGGGTGATTGTTTGGTAGAAAATTACCATGTTGTTGATTAGATGCAATTTAGAGTGGAAAACACATTAATTGTGGGACACAACCACTTGGAGTGGCGAAACCATTCTGGAACGGTTACAATACCGCATTTGCAACAACGCGGGCTCGCTGCCTCGTTTTTATAGCCAGAAAAGCCAGCCATCCATCGGAAAGTCGAAGCAGAAGCATGACTGTCGTCGGTCCAAGTCGTCTCGTGGGATCTTTGTGAACATTTTTTTTTTTGTCAACCACCCCATTCTGATACCAGCCACCACACCATCACCATATGGGATGTAATTCTGTATGCGTTGGCGTTTTGTCAATGTCAACGGGCGTTGAAGGAGTTGGTAATGGGATGCGCCACTCTGATGGTCGGTTGGGTAGATAGAGTTGTGTAATATCCATGAGTTCAAAGGGGAGGTCAGACAGTTGTTATTGTATGGGTGGGGGTTGTGCTTTTTTGCATTTGAAGCGATCTGTGCTTTTTTGCTTGGTACCTTAATTCAATCATCAAGAGGATACATATCAATTTTGGGCATTGTTGGTGACCACTCTAATTTAATTTAAATCGTATAAAACTTCGACAAAAACCACAATAGAGAGGGTAGAAGCCATTAGCCTTGGAAGTTCAAGACCTTTAGCTCAAGATTTCCCTCCAGGGCTCACGATCTTCCGCCTAAATCATCAGGAAAAATTCGCAAAAGGAAGGAATGGAGACGTCAGAGTAGATGCAACCACATTTTTACATTTTCAGTTCATATTTATTTATCTTATTCTAGCTTACTGGCTCGCTTAGCGAGCGCTCTAAACTTAACAATATACTTAAAATTATTATCTTTCAGCCTTAAGTCTATCTACATCTATGATTTGTTTTGTTTTTTTTTTTTGATTTTCAAGAAACTTTAGAAAACTTGAATTCTTTATTATTGTTTTGTTTAAAACTACTTAAAGATACCTAAGCTACTTAACCTACATTACCTATAATCAGGGTGGTGAGCAATCTTATTGATTGGTCACCATCCTGATCGCGTCCGTGGTTGCCTGTCGGCCGCCAACAGGGTTTCATCCGCGCCGCCGAGACTCGATCGAGGCCATAAGCGTCGGTCAAGTCTCGGAAGCACTCTTTCATGTTGGCTAGCCCGTCGCCTCCCAAAGACCCCCTACTCTAAAACTTAGGAGTATGCTACGTAAGTAGCGCACCGGCCCGGGAGAGCGTATCCACTCTCACCTCTTCCTCGAGCCACCAAAATTCGGTGAACTGCTTTACCGTATCGACCCTCTCCCGATCCGCAATTGCGGTACTAAAACGGAGGAGCTCCTGAGCATTGGCGGCGTACCCGTCGTGGATGAGCCGCTTATCCCTCGCGCCGCGGTGGCTGTGGTACAATACCGGCACACCATCCTTTGTCAGGACTAACCCTTTCATGTCTACATGAAGAAATGCCTCAGGCAGGACAGAGCCAGACCGAAGCGTACTCTCGTGGTACGCCTGTTGGGATAGTATTTTATGTACTGAGATTCAGGAGTTCTAAACAACCCTAGACAGGCCATGAGGCATTGCCTCTCAAACACCCGAATCTTTTCCATATAGGACGGCGCTATATTAAACCACTTGGGACAGACATAAGCGATGATAGGCCTTTTAAGGGCCACGTAGCATATGACCTTCACCCTGAAGTCAAGTTGCTTGCTGCGAAACAGTCTCCTTGTCCTATTCCTGGTTGTCCGGAATAATCCTATTTTCTTCAACCCATCTTAAAAGAGATCTATTGACGACTTTCTCGAATACCTTGCTAATATTCGAGAGCAAACTAATTGACCGCAGATTAGCAGGGTTTGTCCTATCTTTATCCTTTTTCGGGATAGGGTTTACCACCGCTTTTTTCCACTGCACCGGATAACATGCATTATTCAGCGCATTGATAAATAGCGTGGCGAATATATCGATCGCTTCTAGTGGCAGGTGTCTTAATACGACGTTTGGGACACCGTCAACTCCCGCCGACTTTCTGTTTTTCAGTGACTCATAGATGCACCGAAGTTCATCTTTACTCACGAACAGGTTAGAATTTACATCGGCAATTGTGCCATTTGCACGGTTGTCGTCATTGAACACGGTAAAACCGTTGTTCTCGGATCGCCAATTTTGAATTTCGTTCCGCAGATAAAAGTGGTTAAGAACGGCCCTCTCCTCGAGGTCGTGGTTACGGCGAACAGGGTTGCTCACCGTATACACATTTTCAAAGAAAGCTCCCATCAAATCCACCCTCTCCTGCGGGTCTTCGACCACGAAAAAACCGTCGTTCGAGTCAGCACTTTCCGGACTTATGCCAGCAGTCAGTAGTGTCTGTCTGTTTTCGTTCGTCTGAGGTATTCGGACATATGAAATGTCGTTATGATCTTTCCGCCTGAACAGTTTATTTATTTGTGGGACTACTGGATTTTATAGCCCGAATTTTATTGCCCCAATACAAACTTACAGATTTTCTGTAATTCTCTGTGATCAACTGCTTCAAGTTTTTGATCATCGACTTCAGTGTCCTTATCTCGGGATCGTTCCTGTCAGTAAACTGTCTGTGTAGCCGTTTAAGCCTCGAGAGCAGTCTACTTTTATGTCTGTACAGAGCATCGATTATCGCGTTTCGATACTACTCAGTCCTACCCTAGGGATAGTCCGCTCCATTGTCTGTTTGATGACGACATTAATTTGCCGTAAATGAGTGTCGATCTCATCGTTCGTTAAGTTCCTGTTTGTCGGTGGGTCGATCTCGCATGAGCGTATGTCGCGCTTTAAAACTCTGGAGAAGCGCGACCACTGCGCTTTTCGGTAATCGAAAGAAGATGCAACCACCTACGACCTAGCAATGGACGCCTTCCATAACCCATTCAACATTACCAAACCACAAAGTTTGGAGGCCCCTTCTTTCAGAGTAGTAGCTGAAACTTGTATTATAATTATTGACAAATGACTTCCAACCGCGAAAGAACTGCTAAGAACGCCATTCGAGAGCCTAAAAGAAAAAGCTTCGTCGGACAGTGCATAAAAGGATGACCAAGACCCGTTGGACAACGCCAATCAAGTAGTTGCTTAGAATAGTAGAAAACAGAATCTGACGAATGATGGACAAAAACGACGCACATAATTCTTCAGTAACATTTGAAGAGATTTCGTGAGCTTGCAGTAAAATTGGAAAACAAAACGAGCTCTATGATGTAGACCAAAGATCTATTTTTGATTTTTATAAAAAAAATATATGAACACATAGATCAACTTTTGGGTAGTCATTTTTGAAAAACAATTACAAAAATTATTTATTAGGTTTTTTTGTTAAGAAAAAACAAGTTCAGAATCTCATTCAGAATACTTGTATTATCTTTAATAAGCATTGTGATCAAAATCGTCAGAGTGGTTTTTGTAAAAAATTTCAGACAAAACAGTAGGTACCAAATATTGCAATGTTTAGTTTAAAAAATACTATTGGTTAACTATGTTTAGCTGGAAAAATAAAATAAGTTATTGTTTGTGATGCAAGCATTACTTGGTTTTTAAAGTTTTATCGAAATCGAAAATGGGGTTTTCGAGATATGAGCAGTTTTTAAAATTAGCGTTTTCAGTGATTCGAATGGAAAAATAAGGACGCAGTAATTTTGAGAATATCAATTTCACTCTAAGTTTGCATTTTGGTCAAAACCTTTATCGCCGTTTTCAGGTAATCTAAGTACCTAAAACTAAATTTTCAAAAAATTACTTTTTTTTTTTTTTTCAAAAATCCATTTTATGATAATATAGAGAAAAACTGTAGGCACAGTGGCTTATAGAGAAAAACTATAGGCGCAGTGGCTTAGTGGTTAGTGTGTTGGACTACTAAGCGAGGGGTCGAAGTTCGAATCCCGCAAAAAAATCAAAATTCCAACTTAGGGTTTTTTCCACTGCGCCACCTCTCGCGAACGTCTGACAAACATCCGAGAGTACAACTGTCTTGAAAGAGCTTCTCAATTAGCCGTTTGGAGTAGGCAAATTGATTAATTCCTCTATCATCGTAATGTCAGAATTGATTAACATCTCTAATTCGAAATTTTGTACGAATATAATATTTTTCTTTTACTACGTAATCGAGAAAGTTAAACAGGGGAAAACAGTCTTCAAAGTCTGGGACAACTGTTGGGAAGTATACTCTCTAAGTCGAAGTACAGAAGGAGAAAGGAGGAATTTTCCTGAAAGATACGCTATACGCAAACTTCTTTGATAACCTGTAGGCATGAATACTCTCGTAGCCCCAATTGCATCTACGTACCCATTGATTGAGTCCAAAAAAATTATAAAGAAGTACCTATTGCTCCCGCTCTGAAGTCTCTCCTTCCTCTCACATGCTGTCCCGGTTTTCTGTCTATTTGACGTCATTGGTCTAGGAATATACCTAGTCTTTACTTCTCGCTAACTTATAAAAGCAATTTTGGCTGCTCACTTTAATTTTTGTCAAACTTACCCACACGGAGAGGGGTTTTTGTTTGGTTGGTTTAAGTGGCTGTATTCCCCGTATTCTGACAAGGGGAAACACACAAATAACGCATTGAGCGCCGTTTTGAGACCACAACTAACGTAACCTGAAGATAAAAGGGGAGAAGGAAGAGGGGTGTCGACTTTGGATAACTCTGGTTTAGTGGTCCAAGTATTTTTAAGCAGAGTAACTTTCTGATTTGGTCACGAACTCAATATCACTCAATTTGGCTTCCGTTTGCCTTCCCACTAAATAAGTACGGGTCTGCTACTGTTAAACCTCCGCACTTCACTCGGAAATCCTGCCGTCAATCATCGTCCCTCTAAAACCAGAGGCCATCAACCAACCGTAGGCAAAACCATGCAATTTCTGACCCATAAAATAGCTTCTATCATATTCGAGTGACAAACATCTTAACTACAGGTATCCCAAATAAATATTTGTATTCCCAATACTCGCACTTTCCTGAAACACATCTCTCATATCTCGATAAACTATAGGCAGCTACATTGAAACACAAGAAAAAAAATCCTCATCTGTTAGGTATATCTGCGTAACTATACTCTGTTCAATTTATATTTTCATTACAGGCCTTATGGGAAGCTCTTTTTTCTACCAGTGGTGCGCCTGTAGATACTCTCACGGCACTCAAATACAAGATTTGCCACTGAAAAAATAACGAAACCACTGGCATTCCAAAGAATTTTGTTGTTGTAATTTTCCTGAAATTCGCATACATCCCACCACAACCAGTCTGCCCCACAGCCGCGGCGAGAATGAGCACGATCGTCTTGCGTTCGCTTGCTATTATCATTTATCATCCACCAAAATAAGCAGTGTGATCACTCACAAAGTGTGAGTGACTGAAGGTGAAGCACATCAGAGAAATGTTACCATATGTCAATTTTAGCATATTATTAAGGGTTTTTCTTTGAATTTTGTCAAAGAACTTTCGGTTTTGGTGCTTTTTAAAGCTTTTGAGAGCGAATAAATGAATTTGATTATGTGGGATGTTGCCATACAGTTTTTAGGTACTCCCTTAATTATTTTGTATTTCTGAAGGATCTGCTAACATGCAGTTAAACCCTTTTTTCTTAATAAAGAGTTGGTATTTGGTAACCCTACCGATATTTGTGAGAGAATTATGCCAATTTATAGTGCTCACTATGGCAACCATGTGAGAGCTTTAAAATGGAGACAGCTTATTAAAATCCATAATAGTAAGGGTGAAAGGCAAATAGCCTATCTTCCCTGTACTGAAAATATAAATTGAACAGAGTATAGGTCCCATCAACACATAGCCATGCCCACATCGATCTCTTTTAAAGCCTTTCCCATCCGTCTGGCATCCGAAATAGCCACACAGCGATTTATCATAATACCTTCTTCATTCGAAGGCAGGCGTTCTGCAATAAGCGGATAGGACACAAATCTAATCGGATGTGTGCATGGATAATGGTTGAATTATGCAACATCATCTCTATCCCCTGCCAAGGACAATTTCGCCTAAACAGTAAACGGAATTACAGAGTGTAAATGCTATCCCATTAATCGGACTTTATGCCAATGAATTGCTTGGCAATTATTTCACTCAAACGGATTTGCTGTCATTAATTATTCCTATTTTGTCAATGAAGTGAAACTACACCGTGTATGTATGTATGATCCTTGAGAGGAAACAATCAACTTGTTGAAAAATCTACTTATACACGCAACAAAGATTAGGTTTTCCTTTATTTTTTGACACCCTTTTTCGAAAGCCATTCAAAACATTAGCCGCCCCTATTAAACAAGCAAAAAGGCAACAAAAAAAAGAAAAGAAAGCATAAACGCAGCAAAGAGAGACTGTAAACTATCGTAAAATTAAATCACTCGAAACGAAATGAAAGACAATTTTATGATCATGTATCACTTAACTATATAAATTGTCATTCTCGGGTTCGAGATTTGCTCCCTTCGCCCGGTCCTTGCTGACAAATGCCAAATGACAAACAGAGACCGTGAGCGACGACGCCGACGGTGAACGGTGAAGCAGAAGAAAACAAGAAAGCATTTATTCAAGATGGTTGCTTTTGCTTGAGGAGTCGGCACTCGGCAGTCGGTCTCGCCATTGATATGAATCTGCCTTCTAAGGATATCGAATTAGGGAGAAAGTGGAGAAGAAATTACCTTCCTTGTCGTATTTATTTTCGATGGGGGAGAGATATTCCAGGAGAAATGCTACAAAAAATAAAAATCAAGAAATGGACAACGCAGGAAACTATTTCTCTGTCTAGGAATATATACGATTGTGTCTAGTGTATTATATTTGTATATCCTTGGAGCAAACAATACAAAAAAAAAAAAAAACACCACATATGCACCAACAACAAAGGATACGAGGTACGAGTGGAAGTGAGTTCTTTATCTTTTCATTTCGATGTTCTTTGACGGGGAAAAGGAAGAACATACGAAGTATCGGTCTATGTGATGGCGAAATGGGCCAGCGCTGCCGTTTTACCTCTTTTTGAGGTCCAGGACACTTGGCCCACGCTTTTTGAAAAATTATCAAAATGGCCACTTTACGGAATTACATACGATTTTCTTCTTTATTGAGATTAAAAGCTGTACCTAAGATTCAAAATGTAAACTATAATTTATTTACTTATTAAAATAATAATTACTAGCTGACCCGGCGAACTCCGTTCCGCCCACTAATATACAAACCTTCTTTGTCTGGTCTATTAACCAACAAAAAAAAACTAAATCAAAATCGGATGTAGGCTGTAGGCTGTCAGGCAGTCGGTAGGCTGTCACACACACATTTAGCAAGTTATTTTTATATATATAGATAGATTAATTGAATAGAATTAATTGAATGAAAAATACATATGAAAAGAGTTTTTTTTTTTTTTTTGCTACTTTAGTATTTTGTGTGGAGGCCCCTTTTAGTCCTCTTTTTTGAAATTTTTCAGCGGCAAGTCTGAAACGGGCAACCAGACGTTAGGGAAGGACTCTGCCATGTTCTGAGAGGAATATGCTACATGCACGTCTAAGAAAATAGAAAAGAATTCAAATTTATTTTTGTGGCTAAAATTGAGAAACAACGAGGGAAGTTACTGCAAGTGAACAGATGTGCAGGGTTTTTTGCGTTACTTCAACGATAAAGGTAGGTAGGTTGTTTTTTTTCGCACATCCTGCCCTGGAGAAAAATATTTATTGTACACAGGTATGTGCACTACCAATCTTAACCTTAAATTAAACAAAAAAGTGTAATACTCTTGAGAAAACAAAGAAAAACCATTTGAACACACTTCGCTTTTAGTCATCGATTAGGTAGGCAATTGCAAAAATGTAAATTTTTAGCTTCGCACTAAATTACAAAGGAGATGGGGTATATCGTATATATAATATTATATAATATACCCGGTCAGTTACTAGTCAGTAACTAGTAACCTGCAACTTTGCATTAAATAGTAGATAAAAAGTAAATTATTCGTTATTTTCGTGAGCGAAGAATTGTGGCTATAATTTTTGACCTATCTATCATAAAATTTGGTGATAAAATTTGACAGCTGTGAACATCACCAAAAATTCACAATACGGCAGATCCTGGAAAAAACCCAAGTAGTCCAAGTCGATACCCACCACCTGTTTATCGATTTTAAGGCCGCATATGACAGCATTTATAGAGACGAGCTATATAGAGCCATGTCTAGTTTTGACATCCCTGCCAAACTTGTCAGATTGTGCAGAATGACGATGGAGAACGCTCGCTAATCCATAAAGGTTAGAAACAATCTCACCGAGACCTTTGTTGTCAAAAAAGGATTTAGACAAGGTGACGCGCTGTCATGTGACTTTTTTAACATCATTCTTGAGAAGATTGTGCAAGCCAACACCAGAGGCACAATCTTCCAAAAGTCTGTGCAACTACTTGCATACGCGGACGACATTGACATCATTGGCAGAACACAGCGAGCTGTCACTGGTGCGTTTGCAACTATTAGGTTAGGTTAGGTAGACGGGTAGGTAGAGCAGGATGAGTCCTGCAATACCTCACTCAGGTCCTCGTCGACCCATTGTGATGCCCTTTTTTGGGGTTAACCGTTGGTGTTATCGGTGGTCTCCATTCTTTCTCCTTTTGCGGTTACCTGACGCTGTCTAACCATCCCGATGTCCTCAGAAACCTGTAAAGATCAGACAGTGAGACATCAGAAAGTTCATGTACGTCATGGAAGTAATAGCTTCCAAGTGTTCTGTTCCTCAAGTGACAGAGACTCGGGCAATGACAAAGGAAGTGAGGTGTGTCCTCGTGAACCTCCCCGTCTCCGCAGCCTCTACATATGTCGTCATCTTTGAGATTTAGTTTCATTGCGTGGTTTTTAAGGAAGTTATGACCATTTAGAGCCCCTACTAACTTAGATAGCGATGACCTGTCAGACTGTAATAGTTTGTTGGGGCGGCTTCTGTTATATTCTGGCCAAAGCTTCCGTGATATTTCACAGGTAGTGAGTTCTTTCCACCTGTTGTTGGTTTTCATTCGAATTTTTTTCTCCACTCGTTCTCTGAGATTGCAGAGTGGTGGCTTGATTGATTGAAGCGCTCTATCAAGATCCATTACGGACCCCTTTCTCGCTAGTTCATCTGCCATATCATTGCCGGTTTTGTCTCTGTGTAAAGGGACCCAGCAGAGATTGGTGGTGAGCTGCAAGCAGAGAACCTTGAGCTCTTCGCGGCAGCGGTGAACTAGTTTGGATTTTATTTCATTAGCAGAAACTGCTTTTATAGCCGCCTGACTGTCAAAGAAGATGGCAATATCGCTACGAGGTATTGCCAACATTGACGCCTTACGGGCCGCTTCAGCGATAGCCAAAACCTCCGCCTGGAAGACACTACTGCTATCAGGTAGTCTGATGGAGCAATATATATTTAATTCCTCAGAGAATATGCCGGCACCGGTTCCACAGTCCACCTTTGAACCATCTGTGTAGATGGATATTGATTTTCTTTTTGTGGGTTCATTTGTGTTCCATTCTTCCCTGCTCGGAAAGGAACAGGTGAATGGTTTGTCAAAGTCTATATAGGGAGACATATAGTCAGAAGTGACAACGTTCCCTACGTATTTATATAGGATCTGTGCATGTCCAAAGTTGCAAGGATTCCAAGTGTTAGTTTGGCTGATCCTTAAAGCACTTTTGGCAGCGGATTCTTCCATGTATATATCTAAAGGTGTCAAATTGAGAATCGCCTCTAGTCCAGCAGTAGGTGTGGTTCTCATAGCACCGGTTGTCCCTATACAAGCTATTCTTTGTATTTTTGTCATTAACTTAAGATTGGTCGCTTTGCTGGCGGCTTGCCACCAGACCACGCTGCCATATGTGTGTATTGGTCAATCGCCGTGTACCTGTACATCCAGAGGATGATTTTGGGGTTTGGTCCCCAACTCCTGACAAAGATACGGTTGCATGCGTAGAAAGCATTCGCTGCTTTCTTCACTCTTTCACTGACATTCGGCTTCCAATTAAGTTTCCTATCAAGGATAATTCCCAAGTATCTCGCACTATCTGCTACCCTTATTCCCTCGAGAGTTGGTGGCTCGAATGGCGGTATTATTCTTTTATTCGTGAACAAAACTAGCTCGGTTTTTTGCGGATTGACCCCAAGGCCACATTGTTTAGTCCACGTACTTAACACCCTAAGTGAGTTTCCTAACAGGTCGCTTATGGTCGGTAAAAACTTCCCCTTAGTAAGTATAACGTTTGCAACTATATTAGTGCAGAAGCGGCAAACATGAATTTAGAGTGAATGAGGGCAAATCAAAATATATGCTGTCAACAAGAAGGGACACACAACATCGACGAATTAGACAGAACGCCACGATAGAAAGTTATAATTTTGAGGTAGTTAGGGACTTTATCTACCTCGGCTCCGCTATAAATTAATCACATCAGAAATCAAGCGAAGAATTACACTTGCCAACCGCTGTTTCTTTGGCCTAAGAAGGCAACTGATAAATAAGGCCTTGTCAAAAAAACACTAAGGAGACTCTTTATAAGACCCTCATCATCCCAGTCCTATTCTATGGCACAGAAGCATGGACGCTATCAAATGCGGATGAAGATCTCCTCTGTCGTTTTGAACGCAAAATTCTTCGGGTGATTTTCGGTCCCGTTTGCGTTGACGGTATTTGGAGAAGGAGATTTAACAGCGAACTCTACGAGCGACATCGACCTGGTCAGAAAAGTGCGCATCAGCCGACTAAGATGGCTAGGGCATGTAGAGCGAATGGACACCAACGCTCCGCCCCGAAGAGTATTCGACTCCAACCCGGAGTGACAACGCAAAAGAGAAAGACCTCGCCTTAGGTGGTGCGCACAAGTGGAAGGGGACCTCAACCAACTTGGAGTGCGCAACTGGAGGCAGTTAGCTAAAGATCGCGCTAACTGGAGAGGCGTATTGGTTGAGGCCCAGGTTCACCCCGGACTGTAACGCCATCTAAGTAAGTAAGTAAGAACATCACTAAAGCGACAAAAAAAGCGCAGTCTACCTACCTACAATCACGTTTATGTGCTGCAAAATAAATGTTTCTCAACACTCTACACCATTTAAATTCATTTAATATGTACAATCAGTAGACGCAGTGGATTAGTGGTTATTTTATTGGATTACTAAGGGGTCCCAGGTTCGAATCCCGGGCACGAGTACGATAACTTTGGCGCCAAAAATTGATTACCCCTGCAGCTCAAACGGGCGAGATAGAGGTTAACCGCTGCAGAATTCTAAAAAGTCGCAAGAAAAAGGGCGGATGAGAAAAAAAAACTGTCATTCTGCAAATTTACAATTTTCCCACGATGTTTAACACATTTTGGCTCACTAAATAACTAGCGGATCCCCACCTGCTTTGCTAGGCGTTAAAATATAAATTTTAATCAATGTTGATGGTATTTGGTACGGATTTCCTATTCAAAAACATAAACCATTTTCATCTTTGTGATCACTTGATCACACGTAATCAATCAACACTGTTTCCGTAGTCTAGTGATTGTGTAAGACATAGCATATGAATTTCACAGTCTCATGTTGAATTCCCGTACATCGTATGTACATAAAAACCTTGGTATTGACATCACCTTTCATGGAAATTTTACTGAAACAAATTCAGTTCACACATTACAAAAGAAAAAAAATTTCAAACACAATACAACTTATTTTTATACGAGGAGGTATATAGAGATAGAGAGAGAGAGAAGAAGAAGATGTATGATTGTCTGCCAAATCCAAACCTCTTCTGACTGTTTCTTTGTGGTATTTGCGATCCCAGAAGAACCTCTAAATATCTTCATTATATCTTTGGATGTCTCCAATTACCACTTTCATGTAAATAGATAGAATTGCTTCGTACCTCTTGATCGTCAGGAATGAATCTTTTCATTTTAACCAGTGACATTACTATCCAAGAAAAATTGTCAGTACAGGCCTTATGGAGGAGCTTTTTTTCTACCAGTGGTGCCTGTAGCTACTCTCACGGCACTCAAACACAAGATTTTCCACTGAAATAAAAACGAAACCACTGGCATTCCAAAGAATTTATTGTTGTAATTCTCCTGAAATTCGCATACATCCCACCATAACCAGTCTGCCACACAGCCGCGGGCAGAATGAGCACGATGCACGATCGTCTTGTGTTCACTTCTATTATTATCATCAACCAAAATAAGCAGTGTGTGTGAGTGTGACTGAAGCACATCAGAAGAGTGTTACCATATGTCAATGAAAGCATATCATTAAGGGTTTGTCTTTGAATTTTGTCAAAGAACTATCGTTTTTTTTGCTTTTTGGAGCTTTGGAGAGCGGCATATTATGTGGGGTGCTGCCATGCATTCATTTCATTAACGCAACAAGTGATCATATGTGCGTTGTAGAGATATTGCAGTAAATTAATAGTAAACGCATGGTATTTTTTCGAATCCCGCAAAAACCCAATTCCGACTTAGGGTTTTTTTCCGCTGCGCTACCTCTCGCGAATGTCTGACAAACATCCGAGAGTATAAATGTCTTGAAAGAGCTTCTCAATTAGCCTTTTGGAGTCGGCATAAAATTGTAGATCCCTTCCATTCGTTCCAAAAATGAGAAACTCACACAAAACGAATGGTTGTGAGAAGCTAGGCCTAGGGTCTCTCCGACCTGTTGCGCCAACTATTTATTTTTATGGTATTTTTTGGGATAAAATTTGATTAAATATTTTAATATAGAAAACTAAGTACAATTTTTCAGCCTTATTCGTTAGGGCATATTTCTGCATGTTTTGGTAGGTACAAATTCAAATTTCACTTTGTAGAGCATATTTTTCACACTGAAATATCAAAATGATGAAGCAGGTAAACCTATACCGTTTATTTTCGATGGTTGGGTTTTACCACATCCGGTCACTCCTCCCCAGTAAAGCAAATGCCATGAAAGGATTTTATGATCCTTTTTTTGCTACTGTTTCCGCGAAGTTCTGCATTGACGGGTAATATTTTTTTAACAAATATGTAATCTAGGTACCTTTGTCTATATTCAAAAATGTATGTACAGCTGCACAAGTGCAGTCCTTTTACCATCTGTTTGAGTATATGACATCGAGTCGTGGTTATATCAGTTTGTATTCTAATTGCCTGTTTGTGTACATGTATTTTTTTTTTGTGTTACATTTTTTTTTGGAAAACAAACTAAAGCGATTAGGCCTACTGGGGATACCATTTAAAAGAAGCGAATGTTAAAAAAGGAAAACTAAAAAGATGAACGGAATGTTTTTCGTTCAGCAATATTTTTATTTTAAATTGGAAGATGGTAACCCTAACAGTATTGCTCTCTGAGTTATGGCGAATTATCATACACACTACGGTAACCCTGTGAGAGCTTTAAAAAGGGACCGATTTATGTAAATTTATGGAAATTTTAAAGCTTCCTATTCTATATTATCACACTATGAGCACTAAACAACAACACTTACCGGCAAGCGCGAATAAAATGTGCACGTACGTTTGTGTTTAAACGATAAACAAATTAATTAATATTACATCCGTTCAGAATGCGAGTTCGATGAAAAAAAAAACCGTAACATAATCATGGTTGCCACTTGCAAAAAAATTAGCAACCAAAAATGGAAAAAAAAGTTACCAAACCCAGCTAAAAGTTACCAAAAATCTGGAAAAATTATAAAACACGAAAAAATCGTACATATCGTCTTGAGCCGGTATGAATATGAGTTTTTGGTGCCGTTTGATTTTTCTCTGATTTACGAATTTAATATAAAAAAATGTCATGGTAGTAGAAAAATGCACCTATGTTTATTGTTTAAGCCTAGTATGCACTTTATGCAGAACACGTAAAGCCTCTCAAATGGAATCCAATTTTTCATACAAATTTTTCTCCGCGAAATGTCAAATTTAACTTTCCACGTGAAAATATGAGTAGGCAGTACGCAGTTCGAGTGAAAAATAGTTACTTCAAATACTGATATGGCAGAC
The DNA here is from genome assembly GCA_946477585.1 of Cheilosia urbana. Taxonomy (NCBI): domain Eukaryota; kingdom Metazoa; phylum Arthropoda; class Insecta; order Diptera; family Syrphidae; genus Cheilosia; species Cheilosia urbana. The sequence continues at coordinate 88,675,563 of OX297854.1, read as the reverse complement.
ACTTGGGTTTTATTGTCAGTCGCATTACATTTTTGACATTTCGGCGTGAGAAATAATTTATAGGAAATCGTGAAATTTATTTGAATGTCTGAACTTTCCTTAAGTCTTCATAGAAACTAAAAGAAAACTGTTGACAAATATCAATTCATTTTAACATAAGTATTTTAAATTCAATAAGGTACATTACAGAACGTTACTTACTGAAGTACTAGGAATACTTTTAAACCTTACACGTAGTGGGCAGAAAAAGTAAGGCAGCATTTCCATGTGATGATATCGAGCTCGTCTTTTCGATGCTCCTGTTCAAAAAGTTACCAAAACCAGATAAAAATTACCAAATTACAAAAAATCATGAACTAAGAAAAAAAATTACCAATTTGGTAATTTATTACCAAAGTGGCAACCGTGATATAATAACTCACTGACAGCTGTATGCATGTATGCGCTGCAACATATATTTTGCCGTGTGTATGACATCAGCACACAGTAGACATACAGCACATGCTTATGGGCGCCTACGTTTTTTTTTATGGACAAAATCAGATGTTGACATAACTCACGAACGCGTTGACCAATTTCGTTCAAACTTTAGATAAACCAACTAAGCGACCATGCAAACGAACCCTAAAAATTTGATCGAATTCGTTTTGACCGTTCGTGAGTTATAAAGTCACAACGCTTTTGCAACTCTATTTTATATATATATATAGAGAAGAGAAGAGAAGAGATATGAGCATATGGAAAATTCTCGAAGCGCCTTTTCTCGCAAGTTACCAACCCAGATTTGAATGTCCTCTTTAAAGTTTGTGGTTATTACAACACCGTCCTAATCCATACGTCACTGAAAGCTCCCACTATACGCTATATCTAGAAATGTCCAGAAACTGAATTTGTTATTCTGTTTTTCCTACAACATTACGCACAACAGTTTCTACAGATTTACCGGATCTTACGCCTGTAAAAAGTACGAAAATTTATTCCAAACGAATTTCGAAATTGTTGACGAGCTTAGCAGGAGCTTGGCTTGGATGTAGTCAAAACCACTGCCACGATAAACGCGATAAAATTTATTTTGTTTTATTTCTTTCTTTAAAAAACGTTATAATTAGATATGTTACCTACGAAGATCAAGGCTTATCTGCAGGTGATTGCGTTTCAAATATTTTCATGTTTGGAAGTATTACAATAAAAGGTTAGTTTAAATGTTAATACTGTTTTTAAAATCTAAAATTGTATGTTAAAGTATTAATTATTTCAAACAAAAATTAATTAGAGTTAAGGAAATATACTTTAAGATCTTTTTTGCGTTTTTTGAAATTAACTATATTTATATTTACAGCCTAAGTATTTTAAAAATGTTTTACTTGAAAATATCGACGTAGCAAAAAAGTTCAGATTTTAATTTATTTTAAGCCACCAGCGGTATACGGAACCCGAGACTAACTTTTTCGATCTTGAAGCCTCTTAAAAGTTTTTAAAAAAGGAAGTACATGTTTAAGTAAATCCGACTAAAAATAATTTTCTACACGTCTGTGTTTTTTTTTAGATAGGTCAGATCACTATAGTACAGTAAAGAGAAGATGGAGAATAGTTTCTTCCTCCTCCTCATCAAAACAGGTTCTGCAAAAATCGTTAGAGAATACGCCAAGTCTTTTTGCAAGTCTGCCTATGAGACAATGTCCCGTAATGACACCTATTGCAGCACTGATATGCTTCCTATCGAGGGAGATCAGATGCCTAGAACGTCTTAGATCCAGCTTTGGCCAGATCTGTTTGGGCCAGATCGGTTTTGTTGCGCGACATGTCGAGCCGGTTGTACTTAAGGTGGCGCTACAGTCCGGGGTGGACCTGGGCCTCAACCAATAAGCCTCTCCAGTTAGCGCGATCTTTGACTAACTGCCTCCAGTTGCGCACTCCACGTTGGTTGAGGTCCCCTTCCACTTGCGCGCGCCACCTAAGGCGAGGTCTTGCTCTACTGCGTTGTCTCTCCGGGTTGGAATCGAAGACTCTCCGAGCCGGAGCGTTGGTGTCCATTCGCTCTACATGTCCTAACCATCTTAGACGACTAATGCGTACTTTTCTGACCAGGTCGATGTCGCTGTACAGCTCGTAGAGTTCGCTGTAAAATCTTCTCCTCCAAATCCAGTCAACGCAAATGGTACCAAAAATCACTCGAAGAATTTTGCGTTTGAAGCGACCAAGAAGATCCTCATCCGTTTTTGCTAGGGTCCACGCTTCTGCGCCATAGAGCAGGACAGGGATGATGAGAGTCTTATATAGAATCTCCTTAGTACTTCTTGACAAGGTTGTCCACCTAAGATTTGTTATTTCGATAGCATCCAGCTTTATTGTGAGTTTGCATGTAGCGATTGGAATACCTAAGGAATCCTTAAGTGGAAGCATAGGTAGTGTGGTTCTGTGTTTGGCGAGTTCATCAGCCTTGCAGTTACCTGGGATGTCGCTATGCCCCGGCACCCAACAGAGGTGAATATTGAACTGCTCCGCCATCTCTCTGAGAGACGAACTACAGTCAAAGGCTGTTACAGAATTTGTGGAGACTGATTCCAGGCACTTGATACAAGCTTGACTGTCCGAGAAGATACAGATATCTTTAGCAGATATCACGTTTTCCCTAAGCCAAGATAAGACTTATTTTATCGCCATTTTTTCCGCCTGAAAAACGCTACAGTGATCAGGAAAACGGAAGAAGAGACTAAGATTTAGTCTGTCACAGAAGACACCGCCACCAACACCGTCCACAGTTTTCGAGCCATCTGTGAAGAAATGGATCGAATTATCATCCAGACATGCTTCCGCCTCCCAGAATAATCTAGTAGGAATGTCTAGTAGTTTCTCCCAAATTGTAGATCTGGTGTTGTGTAGTCGATGTTTTCTGGAAGCTTCTTAATGTTATTCAGGATAGCGGCATGGCCAGTTGTGGTCCATTGTGAAGTAGCTTTCAGCGTACGGCAAAAGCGTTTATCGCGATTGATCGCTATGTCCAAAGCAGTCCACCAGACAAAACCGTACGTGAGTGTCGGTCTTATAACCGAGACATAATATGTCTATATTATAGCCAGTGAGTGATATACGAGGCTGTAAGTCCTATTTGTTCCCTATGGTTTTTTTTGCAAGAGAAAAGTGCACAGTGGCGTTTTTAACTCTTTCTTGGATGTAAGGCTTCCAGGTTCTATAAAAAATAAGACCCAGGTATTTAGCTTCATTTGAGAATGTCAAGCTAGTGCCATTTATAGATGAAGGGAAAGTGTGGAAGCTTGTATTTCCTAGAGAAAAGGACAAGTTTAGTTTTGTGGGGGTTTACTGACATCTGACAACCCACAACTGTTTTATTAGCTGGGTGCCTAAATATTTCGTAAAATAACCCATCTATGTTAATTATCGGGAAATTTATAGCCACTAAAAGTAACCTCCTTAAATAACCCCGCACTTTTGAAAATGGTGAAACACAAGCCTGATCATTTTTAATTTTCCAACAATGTAGACAAATTTAATAGAACGACTGACAGTTCGTGAGTTATACACATAAGTATATCGAGCTTTGACAGAAAAAAAACAAAAACGTAATGAAAGACCGCCCCTAAAAGAGATTAAACGTTATATTTACATATCTACAAAATCAAACCCGTTCTTAGTCTGCGTCTAAACAACATGTGAAGTTTTAAGAGTTTGCAGTTATGGGTTTTAGGTTGTGCGTTGACGAGTCAGTCAGTCAGGTAGTCAGGAAAAATGCTTGTGTTCAAATCTAATCGAATACAAATTTCTCTGGAAAAAAATGTCCCTACCTTACTACCTACCTACAAAGTTAAGATTAACGGTAGGAATACTCTCTGGACACTGCCTTTTGAGGAAGCATGCCATGAGACTAGGTTTGACTAATACGGATACATGTAGGTACTGTGAGGACCTACAAGCTACGGAAGACATCTCCCACTTTCTATGCGAGTGTCAAGCAATTGCTCGGAGTAGAAGGAAGCACCTAGGCAGGTTCTTCTTTAACAACTTAGAGGAGGTTGGCTCCTCAAATAATATTGGGACCATAACCAAATTCTGTAGGGAAATTGATTGTTTGGGCGAATTGGTTTAGGTTTTTAACCGTAATGGTTCCCTGGGGATGGCGATGGGCCCACTTTGGTGCCTGGTCTTTTGTGACGATCTCACAACCCCACCCAACCTAACCTAACCTAACCTACTACCTAACGAGGCGATAAATAAATAAAATCTGCCCTTAAGACTTCCCATTGTTTGCCACCTACCATAAGTCAAGGAAATACAAAATTTCGATTATTATTAAACCAAATGCATGTTTGGCAAATTATATTGTGACGTAGGCAGAGAATGAAAAAGTCAAGTGTCGCAATCATTTTCATTTCATTTTAAATTCATTTTTATTACTTCTTTCTTTAACTCATAGACTAGACAAAAACGATAAAATCTAATTTAATACTCACATTTACCTTATTCTAGCTTACTGGCTCTTAGCGAGCGCTCTAAACTTAATAATAGCCTTAAAATGATTGCCTTTCGGTCTTAAATCTATCTATGTCTATGATTTGTTTAGTCTTTCAAGAAAATTTAGAAAACTTGAATTCTTTATTATTTGTTTTATTAAAACTACCTAAGTCTAGCTAAACTGCTTGATCTACATTACCTAAAATCAGGGCGTTAAGCTATTTTACCGATTGGTCACCATCCTGATCGCGTCCATGGTTGCATGTGTTCATCCGCACCGCCGAGACTCGATCGATGCCGTAAGCGTCGACCAAGTCTCGGAAGTATTGACCCTGTCCCGATCCGCAATTGCGGTGCTAAAACGGAGGAGCTCCTGAGCATTGGCGGCGTACCCGTCGTTGATGAGCCGCTTATCCCTCGCGCCGCGGTGGCTGTGGTGCAATACCGGCACACCATCTTTTGTCTGGACTAACCGTTTCATGTCTACATGAAGAAATGCCTCGGGCGGGATGAAGCCAGACCGAAGCGTAATCTCGTGGTACATTAAATTGAGGTAGTGAGCCTCTGAGATCTGGTTATTATCCGAATCACCTTAATAACCTTAATTATCCATTCGGGTAGGGGTTAGAATATACCCGAGGTAGGCATGCCTGTCATAAAAGGCGACTAAATACTAACCTCCGTATACCGAGCGAAATGGTGTATACAAAAAAAATGCAATGAACAAAACGAAAAGATTAACTACCCCAGGTGTCAGTCTAGCTTTACTGGAAAATCCACCCACTTCGAAGATCGGCTCTACGGATTCTGGGGAGAGCCGCTTATAGCAATCCATAATAATCGAATAACGCCGGGAAAAGAAGTCCGCCGGGACCGCTTGCGCATGAAAAACAGGACTCAGTGAAAAATACGAGTCCTGAGGAAGAAAATAAAGCACTTCGAATCAAGCTTAAGGAAATGGAACTACTCTATTAACATCTTAAGAAAGAGATAGAACTATTAAAAGAAGAAAATAAGGTTCTAAGGAACACTCATTTGCAGAAAGAACGCGAATGTACTCCACCAATCTTGGTTAGTCGGGAATACCACACTGACGAAGAAGAGCTAGCACGCGAAACGAATTGGGTCACTACGAAAATACCTAGAAAGAAAAGGAGAGCTGGTTCTTCGACCGAAATCGAGCGCCTAAAAGAACAAACGCGTAAAGTACAGCAAGAAAAACAACTCCGAGGGCACATTCGCGCACCGCCTCCAATAAACGTCGTTGGGGTAACGGAGTATAATAAATTGTACAGCCTCCTTAAAGGAACGATAATATCGAAATTTAAGGTTACATCTTTGAGGAATATTGCGTGGAAAATTAAAGTCGATAACCACGAAGACTACCAGTGTCCCAAAAGCTAAATACTGAGCACATCCAGTGGTATACTTTCGAAATAAAGTCAGCAAGGCCACAACGTATTGTAGCAAGGGGACTCTACCACCCATGGAAAAAAAGGAGAAGTTATAAACGACCTTCAATCCAAAGGGCTTAAAGTTCTTAATGCCGTTAATATCATCAAGAAGGAGAAACAGAAATCGGAAGAAGATAAGGATGTCCTGTTAAGGCGTGGACTTCCGCTCTTTATGCTTTACCTTCCATAGGTCTGATAATATCGAAGATATCTACCGAATTAAAACCATAGTAAATATTGTGGTAAGAATCGAGTCGATGCGCAGAAATTTAATCACACGCAAATGTATTGCAAAAAAGAGCCGCGATGTGTGAAATGCGCCGGAAATCACCTCTCCCAAAGCTGTGGAGCAAATAAACAATCCTCCGCTTCCTTAGCCAACTGTAATGTAAAGCACCCGGCAAATTATAGAGGTTGCGAAGTAGCTAAGGTGTTGTAAAAACGGAGAGATGCGCTCCTTAAGCCTCAAAGTAAAAAAACAAAGCCGCTAACGAATACAAAGCTTAAGACCGCCCAGGAGGTAGTAGGCAATACAAAACCTCCGGTTCCAAAGCGTAATAATGTCAGAGAAAGAGGGAAAACGGAAAAGCCCTTGACCTCTGTTGCCAAAAGAAATGCTACTGAAAAGTTACCATCAGTAAAGCCATCAAATAGTGGCCCTCGGACAGCCAAAGTAGTGCAGACCTTCGCTCAGGCCGCGGCATGTGACGGAGCAAACAACGTTGAAAATTCGCCGGACCCTGTTTCTCATGTTTTACTCAGTTATTCTCCAGAAACGTGAAGAACAAAGCATTATTCTCGATCGGTTGGTTAGGCTCGAAAAAAATTCACGGAAAACGCGTACTTCAAATATAATATGAATGAAAAATCAATGTGAAAAATATGCACCTGGAATGCAAACGGACTTTTACAAAAACTCGATGAATTGGAAATATTCATACGCGAGAACGATCTTGACGTTTGCTTGATTTCTGAAACTCACGTGAAAAAGGGATCGAGTTTAAAAATAAAAGGCTATAATGACTTCCACGCTTGTCACCCTTCGGGAAACGCGAGAGGTGGATCGTCATTGTTTATTAAAGACTGCATTGAACAATACGAAGACCTGAAGTTAGAGCTTGAAACTATGCAACTGTGCACGATTCGAGTAAAAAATAGTCAGCGTAATCTTAGAATTTCATCTATCTACTGTCCACCGCGTACCGCGCTTGAAAAAAGTGATTATACTAACTTGCTTAAATCGCTTAAACCAAACTTCATTATTGGCGGCGATTTCAATGCAAAACACACGTTCTGGGGTTGCGATTTCCAATCGACGGCAAACCGACCTACTGATACTTTAAAAATACCTGATCTGATAAATTTTTTGGTCGTGAAAGGAATACCTACCAACCACATTGCAGTTGAGGAGAGCTTTGATCTGTCATCTGATCACTCACCGGTTATTTTAACACTGAGCGTAAAACTAGTCAATAACCTAGAGCCAGCGAGATTGACTGGTAGAACCACTAACTGAGAAGGCTTTAGGAACGAAATTGAAGAGAACGTTGAACTGAGCGTTCCACTTACGACACCTTATGAACTTGAGGTTGAAGTTGATCGCTTCGAAGAGATCATACAGCTCACCTCCTGGAATAATACGCCTAACCGAAGAAAAACGCCGGCCAAATACAATCTACGATATCTTCCTGAAATAAAAGAATTGGTCAACGAAAAAAGGAAGGCGCTTAAAAAATGGCAACAGAGTCGCGCTCCGCAACATAATACACATTTGAATTATTTGTGCAATTTGTTGAAGGGACTTTGAAAATCGTGCGATAGGTTCTTACCTTCACAGTTTTCGGCGAAAAAATAAGAAAAAGGCCCAATAAATGTCTGCAAAAGGCCCAAAATCCGCCAATTAAAATAAATCAAAGTAAATGGGCAAGGAAAGATAAGGAAAAAGCGGACGTTTTTGCCGCCCATTTAGAAGAAACCTTTAAACCGTACGATGGTCGGGCGGTTCACGAGTGTTATTGCGGCGGAACTACTATCCGACGCTTTAGTACTCACAAGTGCAACGCTAAGGGAACTAAAACGTGAGATTGAATCCCTAAAACCTAAGAAAGCTCCTGGTTATGATTTGATCACGGGAGAAGTTCTCAAAGTTCTACCAAGAAAAGCACTAATTAAGCTTCTTCATACTATAAATGCCGCGCTCAGAGCAGACTAAAACACGTGCCGAGCCAATGAAAAGTTGCGGAGGTCATAATGGTTTTAAAACCAGGAAAACCGCCAAATGAAGTAAAGTCGTATAGACCAATTTCCCTTCTTCCAGTCATATCCAAAGTTTTCGAGAGAATCTTATTAACGCGCCTACAACCGGTTATAGAAAACCATAATCTTATCCCTGACCACCAGTTTGGGTTCAGAACCAAGCATTCGACGACTGACTTAATTGAGAAAGCATTTGAAGAAACAAAGATATGCTCAAGCGTATTCCTCGACGTCTCACAAGCCTTTGATAAGGTGTGGCATGACGGATTAAATTACGACAAGTTCTTCCCATATATATATATTCTAAAATATATGATATTTTAGAATTAGACATGGAAACGAATACTCTGAGCTCAAGGAAATTTCGACCGGCGTGCCGCAAGGAAGTGTCCTTGGGCCTCTTCTCTATCTGCCATATACTCGCGATATACCAAGAGAAGATGGCACTACTCTCGCTACGTTCGCTGACGACACCGCTATCCTAGCAGTAGGTTACACTATTGAAGAAAAGACTGCAAAACTAAAAATCGCACTGAATAAGGTAAATGAATGAAAGAGGGACTGGCGGATCGCCCTCAACGAAACTAAATCTGTTCACGTGAATTTCACGTTTAAGAAAACAAATGACTTGCCAATTTTTCTAAACTTGGCCCGAATACCCTTTGCAAACGAGGCCAAATACCTGGAAATGACACTCGACGCAAATCTGAAATGGAATTCGCACGTGAAATTAAAACGTAAGGAACCAGGGTTGAAAAACGCGTTACGATCGTAACTTTTAAGTTACAATGAACTTTGAAAAAATACAAAATACAATCGCCCCGAAAAAGTTACACTCAAAGAGTATTTTTTTATTTTGAAAAAATACATAATTAACATAATTACACTCAATGCATATTTCATACAATGACCTGTTACAATTTTTTTTATTCGTTTATCCATATTATTGCTATATTTACGAACGCACCTAATTGCACAGTACAACGTACCTAACGTAAACATACAAACAATTGAAATGCGTTGCAGTTGGTATCTTAAAAATTATACAAATGATGGAACAGCTAAGCTATGCCTTAGTTTGTGCCTAAATTATTGGCATCACTGTGAGAGTACCTAAGTGAACCAATAATAAAACTTGCGAAGTTATTAAGTTTCTAATGTGGTATTCGATTGGACTTCTTTAGATTCGCTCTCAGATTTCAGATTTCGTGTGACTACTCGAACGTAAAAACGTCACTTTTGTGTTGATTCGAATATAATATGTAGCCTTCAATACTTTTCAAAGCGTTTTCCATTCACTGGTTAAACTTTATACTAAAACATTCAAAATTTGAGTCCCGATTGATTTCTAAATATTTATACACAAATATTTTACAAAAATAAATTCACGAAAATGTAAATAAACTCTACCAGTTGTCAAACTCAAACGCATTTTTTTTTGGGAAATCTGCGAAAATATCTAGATTCGCAAAAGTGCTCTGAAATCTGAAAAAGAATTCATTTTTTTGTACCAAAGATCATAAAAAGTTCTCTGAGAGCGCCCAATCGAATACCACAGAAGGTTGACAGTTCACACTACGTTTGGTTGGTAGCTGGTAAGTACAGGGTGTCCGCCAATAATTTGTTTATTTATAATTTTTGTTGAAATGAAAGAGAATGGATCTTATATTGATAAATGTTTTATTTAATGTCGGCAATTATGTATGGAATACAATATCAGGTAAATGTCCGCCTCTGTTATTCTCACAAATGCGAGCCCCTTTGAGCACATTTTTCATTACATTCTCACACATTTCACGCGGTATTTCATTAATTTCATCACGAATATTTTGTTTGAGTTGCTCAAGCGTTTCTGGTTTGTTTGCATAAACCTTGCTTTTCAGATATCCCCACAAAAAGAAGTTCGGAGCAGTCAAATCAGGCGACCGTGGAGGCCAATCAACATCACCATTTCTTTCAATAACTTGTTGTGGAAATAGGTCTCGCAGTAATTCCATTGTAATCCTGGCTGTATGCGATGTGTCACCGTCTTGTTGATACCACATGTTGATGAAGTCCAAAGCATGAAGTTTTGGCGTTAAAAAGTTGTCAATCATATCTTGATATCGCTCCCCATTCACAGTTACCGTTACGCCGTTTTCATTTTCAAAGAAGTAAGGTAAGGATGAATAATTTGAGGGTTTTCCATTGCCCAGAACCGACTATTCTGTTTATTCACATTTCCATTCAAATGAAAATGTGCCTCGTCACTCATTATGATTTTTTCATGAAAATTTCATGTAACTTTCTCATCGTTACAGTAATCGATGATTGATTTTGATAAAATGTTTTAATGATTAAAACACGTTGGTTTATCGAATGTTTTTCCATAATAAATTTGCTACGTGTCTACTTCACGACTGCCAAATATGAACTGTCAACACTAATGTTTACAAAAATGGCGGCAAAACAAAGTAGTATACCTTCCCGGCGGACACCTTGTATTACTGTTATTTCTGTCATTTTACATAAACATATGCGTGGCACAAATTGCTATTTTTCAATTGGGCTTGGCGTCGGACTCCATTAAGAATTAAGTAAGTAATACTGTATCCTTTCTCTTTAAAATTAATAACTATGGTTTTATAGGTTTTATAGATACGTACATTCTACAAGTTCATTTCCGTTCCAAATTGTTAATCTTTTCTGAAATGTTTTTATAGTTATTGGAATAGATTGGTGATCTTAAAAGTTCATTATTAAGCAGATAAACAAGTATCTTCGCCAAAGTTTAAAGTCAAATTGAGGGTTTTTAGTGAACTTTTAATTTATTTTCTTTGAAATTTGTATATAGCTATTTCAAATACATTTATGAATGTAAATACATAACTTAATGATGAAATAAAGGAAAACCGAATTTATTTCGAATCCAGGGGTTTCTTGGAATTTTAATTTCGAATTTAGTGTTTACTTTAATAAAATATGCAAAAATTCATGGTTTAAACTGTAATGCGAAATATAGTAAAATAATGAAAGTGAGGTCTTAATTGCTTTGACACTTACTGCAATCTTTATTTCAAAAAATATTGTTCTTCTACTGTTGAGCTAAAAACTGAGTAAGTACAACATTTTGTTCTAAATAAAACCCTCACCTTCCCAATACATTTTTATCAAACACTTTCTTGTTAAATTCATGTGGAAAACTAAAGACGCAATCATTTTAAATACATAAATGATATATATTTACATTGTTTACATAGAATATTGTATTATTTACATAGAATTTAAAAACATCTCAAGTCTTGTACGAAAGCGATATGTTTCTCCTATACTTGTATACGTGAAACGAGCATTGAAAAAATAAAAAAAAAAAAAATCGTAACTAAGATTTAGTTACAGTCCACAAAGTTAATTTTTCATCCCTGTAAGGAACTTCATATCAAATATAGAGAAATGTACTGGTTACTCGGAAAACATTCCCAGCTCAGTACCGAAAACAAACTGCTCAATTATCATTATTGTTTGGTGATCGTAAAGTATATATTCTTTTTTCGTTTAAGGTATATGGACACCCTAAGTAGAACTTAAATCGATATGAGCAGTATCAGCAACTGGCTCAAAGGATATAGTTCTTATTACACTAATACTAGCCAATAAATGTCTGCAAACTTGTTTCTAGATCTCAATCAATAATTTTTATTATTAATTTTATAAGGGTTGAACAGGTTAACACAATTTATGCAATACATACTTCAAAATTGCAATATATCGCATAAGGTAAGAGAAAGTGTGAAAAATATTGGAAACAAAATCATTACATCTAGTTTAGTGCGCCTCATTCGCAATGTTCATGCCTCCTCGCGTCCTCGCTCCTACTCCTATTTTTACCTACAATACATACTTTTATTTTCACTCAAAAGAAGTAACCTTTACATATAAAAACAAAATAGATATTGAAAACACCCTGTATAGAGGTAATCGTTCGTACTTAGTGTTCGTATCGTACTCCTACCTCTATGCTCTATCCAAAAACCAACAACTGCCATTTCGCTCAATCCGCTATTTTACAATACATATAGTCGCGTCGGTAAGTTGTTGCTGTTGTATAGTAAATAGCTATAGCTGTACAACGTGCACGGATGATGTGATGAGCTGTTCGCTGAACACACTAAAGTGGCCCATAGACATCACACTTGTGCGCACACCGGTGTGATGACACCGGTGTGACATTCCGCCACACACGCCACACCAAATCATGCACACTTTAGTTAGGCAAGTGGTCTCAACCAGGAAAGTTTAAACCATGTGATGCGGACGATGAGGTTTGCGTATTAATTGCAATGAAATTAATTGCAGGATGAATGCATTGACATAATTTTCCTTTTTACAATGTCTATTGTTGCGTGGCTTTCATTTTCTTGATATTTCTGCAGCAAGGTTTCCCATGCTTCTTTTTTTTATCGCGGTTTTTATATTCATTTGACTTAATTTGCCAGAGCTCCGGACACTCTTTGTACACATCTATAAAAGATCGCCAAAATTCGCAATCACGAATTGCCATTCCAAAAAACGGCCGAATGCCGACGTTCCTCGCATATCAACGATTCGGATCCAACTGAGAACTGAAAGTGCGCGTGCATCCCCACACACATCACACCGATCGAGACACCGACACCAAAAATCAAAAAGTTTTGATTTTTACTCGCACCGTGTGTGACACCAAAAATCGGTGTGCACACCAGCCCACAGACGGCACACATTTCCGCACACCGCACACCGGTGTGCGCACAAGTGTGATGTCTATGGGCCACTTAACGTATTTATGAATAAGCTAGCGGACCGACCGGTTGGATGAATGTCGCGGTCGCCCTGTTTGACTGTCGCTGCCAGCTGAGTGCCGCTGTTGGAGTTGCAGTTGCAGTGGCTTGCAGTTGCAGTTGTGCGCATGACAGTTCTCTTTTGTCAATAAACTTGTGTGTTGTGGTTGTGTCTTGTGTGATATCGCATTCTCACATTCGCTTGTGTTTTCCTACGCTGCTTTGCCGTATTGCCGTCGCTATAACTGTGCTGAGGTGCTGCTGTTCTGAGCAAGTGCTAGCTGAACAATCTGAACTGTGGTATTTTCTATTTGTACCTACCTATCAGTGCTGTCGACTGTCGAATACTGCCAACGATGTGGTGGGATTATTTATTTGCTGATTTTTTTAAATAGCTATTCTATTATGAACATTTCAGTAGAACTGGAACACAAATAAAATATGATGTAAGTCACAATCCACAAGCACAGGGTGGCGCTTAACCAACTTTCCGATTTGAATCCGAAAACTCTTATGTAGCGCATATTTTATAAAGATGTACTAAAGTCATGTGGAGTAAGTGCGGCTTCTACAATCGAAAGATTGATTAGAAAACCACATACAAAAGCCAGTGTTTTAAACCTGTGCTAAGCGATTATTTTTCTTAAACTATGTTCTCTTATATGCCTTAACCAGTATTTTGGTGCTTACTCAAAATCGCATACATTCAAATAATCAGAGAGCACTGCCCAAAAAAGGTAGGGGATTTTGGATACAAAAAATCTGTTTTTAGTAGGTGGAAGTACGATGGTTAGAAGACTTAAATTGCCACTTAAACGAGATTTCAGGGTATAGCAGGGTCAACCTATAAATTCGCATAAGCAGCTTTTTAAGCTTAAGGTCAAAAGGAGGAATCCCCTCTCTGTTATTGTTTCGACATTTGAAATTTGAGAGCTCCTTTTTTTCTATTGTACCCACTTTTGGGAGACAGTCCTATTGCGCGTTAATTTTTTTTTTTAATTTGTATTGTGTGAAAATATGCCAAATCCGTTAAAAGACTAATGCGTTCTCAATGCCAAGTTAATCGAAAAATATGCATTTTTGGAAACCGTAAAAAGCAAAAGTGATGTTTTTTTGTAAAAAGTGTAATGGAAGTTTTTCGGTCGCATCCGGTGGAAATGCAGATATTGTTCGACACACAAAAACAACCAAACACAGCAATGCTCAAAGCAATGTCTGCAGATTCGTCCAGCCAACAAATTGTGAACTTTTTCACTCCAGCTACATGGGCTTTTTACGTTATCAAGTCAGATCAAAGTTTTAAATCGGCGGATTGTGCCAATCTGGTTTAATTTAAATATTCGCTGTTTATATTTATTCTGTGTAAATACTGTTTCTGAATATTAAAACATGTGATATGAAGAAATGCCTTTGATTTTTCCTGTTTTTTCTTTAAAAAAATATGACATGATTACAAATAACCGATAGGTATAGCGAATTTGCGATATAACTAACACTTTTCAGATATACATACATAGGTATCTCTGTATATTGAATCGTGCCCCCGATTTGCTATCCGATATAAGGAATGTATAAATAAGTTGTTTGAGGAACCCTGCAAGTATTTAAATGGCAGGACCATGATCGATTTGATTTCAAATCAAATAAAACATTTTAAACAAACATATCTTTCAATGACTTCGTTTTTTAAAAATAGTATAAAAAGTCGATCGATATAACGAACGCGCTCGATAAACTGCATAACATCAAACATTTCATTTCATTTTCATTTATTGATTTCTATTACATCTTTTACATATAGGCTTAAATCCTATGAAATTGTAAAAGTTAAAATAATACAATAATCCATTTTGAGAACAAGCATTGAAACTAACGATACCTATATTCTGTTGGACGAAAGAGAAGCTTTCTTAATACAATGTGATTTACTTAAGAATAATTTATTTATCAGCCAAAAATGTAAATCTAAATTATATAAACAACTATATCATTCGTTATACTGGAACCCCACTTTAGTCATATAAGGGGATTCCAATAATGGAAGCCCACCAAGCTCATACTTAAGGGCGATTTTTATATAGTCAGTCAGGAGCAATTCCTAACACTTAATTTTAACTATAAAATGTTCGTAAGGCTCCTCGTTCAATTTGTTTTAATTGCAATTCAACGAAAAACCAAACGACAGCACTACCAACAATAGCAAATAATGGATGTAAGGCAATCCCCCCTGTGAATGCAAAATATATATTCCTTTTCCAACGGATAAATAAAAACGATTACGAAAACAACGGAAGGTTCTCTCTCTCTCCTTGTGTGTTTTTCTTTCCGCTGTCGTCGTCGCTAAAAATCGGTTGAATTATCAAAATGTATACGCTCTCTGCTTTGTCCTACGTCGTACCTACTCAAATCCCTTTTTGGCAAGCAACCCGCATTTATACGTTCAAATTTTTGTCGGTTCGTGCCTTGATTGGAAAACAAAGCAAACGCAGAAAACGACAAAAAAGATCCAAAAGAGAATAGAAGAATTGATTTTTTCCAATGGCTAGCGGAAACAAAACGCTACCGAATACAGATGAGGACTAAAGCAAACATAGGAAAATGCGAAAGAGACCAAAAGAAAATACACAAATCGGTTGGAATTCGTATTTGGCTACCCTTGCACTTTTAGGGCCGTTTAATTCACTCGAAGTTGACACAACTTGGGGAGTTTGATATATAAAAATCCCCAAGTTGTGTTCAACTTCGAGTGAATAAAACGGCCCTTAATCCCTTTTACAATACCAATTTCACGACAAATATCGCATCGTGTAAATCCTGACACTCCAAACAGCACCGACGACGACAACGGCGGACGGCAACAAGCACAAGCACAAGCACAACACCGATTTACCGATAGCGACAGCGACAGCGACAGCCAGGTATAGTAAATAGAAACCAAAACCAGTGCCCGTAGTTCTCTTTTGGCGTCATCCGCGCCGCCGTCGCCACGCCATTGCTCAAAAGTGCCTCAGTTTTGTTTGAAGCGTTCGTGTATCTGGTTGCTGTGCTTCGGTTTTATTGTAATAAATAGTACAGTAACAGTAAGTTTTACGTTATCTCTCGTTTTGTGTCGCAGAGAAGAGATAGAGAACTTTACAATAAATAAAAAACAATGTTGCGTCAAATTGACATAAACGATCCCAAGTGCATCGACTCGTTGTTGCTAATAAATGAAATTAAAAAATATGAATTCCTCTACAACAAGGAGCACAAAGCCTACAACACCAGGAAGGCAAGGGAACCCGTTTGGGCCAACATTAGTAAAACCTTGTTTCCCGATTTTGACACTCTGGACGAACGTACCCGAAAAACTATTGGTAAGTTTTCGGAAATCTTTTTAGAAACGGAAACGGAATATACTCAAGTTTGTAATTCATTTTGCAGTCATTATGGTGCACAGGCGATGGAAACACCTACGCGACAGTTTGGGTAGAATTCTTCGGATCAGGCACCAACAGCCGAATAAGAAAGAAACAACAAGTGAACAGGCGAGGGCAATGGCATTTATGATTCCGTACATGAAGTATGGGTAAGTTGAGACCTTCTGATGATTGAGTGTGAACATTGTTTCTTATCGCAACTGCAGTTGGGTAGAAATCTCCAAATATGATTTTAACCTCATTATTGTGATTTGGCTTATTTTTAAAACAGATTTATAATAGTAGATAGATCATTTAGTCGCTTTAAGTGCCGCGTTCGTCAAATGCTCAGTAGGTAAATGTGTATATGAACAGAAGCGACTATTGATTCGTTCCGCTTATTTTTGTGTTATCGAAAAGAGCGAATGAGTGAGTGCAAGTGACAGAAAACTTAACGAAACTGAGTGATAAGCCTATAAGCCATTATAGGTTGGTGTAGTGTTGCCAGAAATATTTGAAAGAAACTAGCTATCGAGCTAACTCGGTGGACTTTTTCAGACAAAATAGGATTCTGAAAAGAATACCAAATTTGGAGAAAGTGCAGGTACCTACTATTAAGTAAATAAAAATTAATTGAATTACCCAATTTTGTGTTTTAAATCGGGATTCTATAAGACTGTGTGTCTGTCCCGTAAGCGCTGCTACCAGAGCCAGAGACAATAACGAGACCACTAGCTCGCCCCCTCAATTTTGTTTTCAAATTCGCCATTTTGTTTTTCTAATGGTGTTATGTCAGCTTAGAACCCGTGTGACATGGAAAACATACAATAAATATAAAATAAATGCTGAAAACCGTGGGGGAATGTGATACGAGTTTGGGAATGCTACATTTTAACATTACTGAATGCCTTAGGTTAGTTAGTTTATATTTTTAAAAGGCGAATAATATAATTTGTTTGGTTAATAAAACTATCTAAATGAGATGTTTTATATACTAGAAATAAATAAGGAGGGTTGTGTACATATTTTACGCTTTTGGATATCATTAACTTCGATTTCATATGAGTAAATTTATCTTATATAACTGAAGAAAAATTGCTCAAAATGTTTTTATTTTCCCTCAACCAATCTACATTTTTATATATATTTTAAGCAAAAATAATACTTATTCTTAAAAAAAAATGACTATCAATATGTACCGAATAATTTCAAATATAACGCATAAAAATCGATAAACGCTGACAGAAACTTTGCCTACAGTTGAAGTGGCCGGAGCCGAAATTTTTGAATTTTAATTCTTCTTCTGTATTCTTCGAAAAGCTGAGGGCTTTATGCAAAGAATGGTGTCTGTTTCTTCCGCTACTTAACTAGCACTATATTTTAAGTAATATTAAGCTTTGCTGTTATATGAATGAATAAATAAATAGTTACGCGACATTTGTCAATACGAAGTTCTAAGTAACAATGCTAACGCACTTAGCATTTTGCCACCCCATAAAAATATAGCTTGTAGGTAGGCATAAGTAACGGAAAATCGGTCGCAGTTGCGGGTCTCAGTATTGTTAGTTTAGAAGAAGTATTGTAAATGTTTAAGCCTAAATTAGGCTTCCATTCGAAATTCCCTCAGGAATAAAACTAAGCGAAGCAATTTAGCAGCACTTCGCGCTTATTTGAACGCCATCTTTTACTACAGTACAGAAATTTCTTCACAGTTGTTGAGCTGACTTCATAAATGCAGGTTTTCCATAAACTAAATTTTGACAGATCACGAAGATATTATTTAAGTTCAATTCGCTTTGACAATTGAAGTGCATTTTTGAACATTAACGCAAATTAAATACAAATAAATACATACAAGAATATAAAGGGTTTTTCAATAAGAGGTGTTATTGTGAAAGGATATGGTCCTGTATGCGTGCTCGTGGTGGCCATTTGGCTGATGTTGCTTTTCATTATTAACGGCATACCGCATACCTTCCTCTTTATTATGTCATAAACATACGATCATTTATCTCAAAAAATTGCATTTTTCTTTGAATACCAAAATAATCCCTCTTATTGGAAAACCCTTTCTATATGGCATATGAATCAATGAATTCAATTACACATTTTCAGAGAAATAACTTTTCGATATTCCACAAATTTGAGCCGGTTTTGTCAAAATATCCTTTGAAGTCTTTTTACAAAAATATTGCTACTGGTCCCCTCTAATGTTGGCTTGCTAGAAACATAGGTTAGAAATAATTTGAAAGTGTTGCCCCTGCCGGGACTTGACCCTACACCCCTCGAATCAATAACAATTAAATTACTCCATGGTCACTGCTTTCACATTTTTGTGCAACTGCCTAACTAGTCCGTATAGGACACCTAGGCCTACCTTCTCCAAACAAGTTCTTTTGTGAAGTGTTTTTACTTTGGGACGAATGGAAGAAAAGAATCTTAAGGCAAGGTCGACGGACTTCTTCCTGGCAAACTTAAGGCACTTGCAAATATGCAATAAACACAAAACCGACTAACTTCCCATTTTAAAGCTCGACAGATGCGATGAAAATATTCTTAGAGGTATATTTAGCTGAACCACTTCTTGAATTTATAAAAATGTACGCCCATTATGAAGGCGTGGCTCAAGCAGCATACATCGGACGGTATTATAAAATTTGTGTGCTTACCTTCGTAATTACACCACATTGCTTGGAAAGAGCAAAAATGATTCAAAATTTAGTATGTAGCTTATGTCATTATAAAAAGTAGACTACTTTAAAAACTACTGACAGCGGTTAAAAAATTCGACACAAATTTATAAACTTGGTCTTAATTTTTTTTTTAAATGTCCCTTAACTTTTTTTCCAGTTTCGACTACTGCCTGAACTCCTCCAATACCGGCAACGATGAAAGAAATGAAAATGTAATAAACGGTGATAAATCGTATTCGAAAGAGTATTTCAACGAAGAGCCAAATCACACGCCTTTGGCGGACAGCTCTCTTGATAAATACTCCTTCAACGAAGAGTCTCATGAGGCCTACGAAGAAAAGGCGAATGCATTAGCTGATGCCAATAAAGAGGTCACAACTTCTTCATTTGAAGATCTGCCCTTCGACAGTTACACAATAATCGATTGTTGGGGCGTACAAAATCCGGCACAAAATCCAGACAATATTCGCGAGCACACTTCGCTGACCACGCAATCTGTCTGCGATGAGTTGCTAAGAGTCGCCAAATTGGAAGAGCCGACAACAGAGCCTGCCCTAAACACAGTCGATCTTACTACAGAAGAGGACGAAATACGCTGTAAGTCGGAAACAAATGAGGACAAGGATGAGTGTATTTCAATAAAATCAGATTGTGAAGATGCTCCAAAACGTACCGCCCACTCAGAGAAGAAAGAGACTGATAAACCGGCCAAGAGATCGTGTGAAAAAGTGCCTGAGCCTGACTGTCAGTCCAAGAAGTTCCGCGGTGATAATGAGGTGCTCGTAGATCACGACGTTTTCGATTTGCTTACAAAAAATTCCATGGTCTCGGACGATGAAGACCGAATGTACTTGCTTTCAATTTTGTCTGATTTTAAAAAGGTCTTACCGCAAAATAAACTCAAAGTTAAGATGCAAATTGTACAGGCAATCGTGGATGGCTTGTAGGGAAAGCAGGACACTGTACATAAATTTCAAAATTTAGAGCTAAATAAAGTTATAAAAGAATTTATTTGTTTTTTTGTTCCTTCATATAGAAATGTCATGATTAGATTAGAGCTGCCGCCTTCAGTTGAGTATACGTCTTATTTAGTAGCACAAATCATTCTTGGGTATTAAAATTAAAAAAATAAATAAATAGTTGGCGCAACAGGTCCGGAGGGACCCTAGGCCTAGTTTCTCACAACCATTCGTTTTGTGTGAGTTTTTCATTTTTGGAACGAATGGAAGGGATCTACAGTTTTATGCCGACTCCAAAAGGCTAATTGAGAAGCTCTTTCAAGACATTTATACTCTCGAATGTTTGTCAGACGTTCGCGAGAGGTAGCGCAGTGGAAAAAAAAACCATATGTTGGAATTTGGGTTTTTGCGGGACTCGAACCTGAGACCCCTGGATGACGAAATAAACGCTTTTTGGTGTAGCCCCTCTTTGGAATACACCTTAAGCTGTAAGTTGTGTACTTTCGGGGGTTAAATCTTGAATCCCTTCGTCAGTTTTTCAGAATAATCAATCTTATGTTAAAGTGAAGGCGGTGAATTTTTTGTTGACCCGCGCACGGTTAAAAATATGGGGGTGTTTTTTAATACACTCGCAGTATTACTGGGGTATGCAATACAAGAAAAATTAGTTCTCAATATTTCCAGTTTATAAAACTTTTCCCGTAATATCTTTAGATTTAAATTCAATAATTGTTTCATTAAAATGTTCATTTTTTTTTTTGTTGAACTTTAATCTGTAAAGATTCGAATACAGTATTTTTGTTCTACAATCTAACCCAGTCTATATTAAAATCATATTTCAATCAAGAACTTATTACAATTAAGTTATAAGTAAGTTTATAATATAGCATCTACTCTGATTACTTATTAAAGCCATCAACTTCAATACATTTGTGTTTGGTTTTAATACAGGATCTGAGCTAAAGTGAATAGATTTAAATAAATTGGCATTACTTTTCAACCCAAATATATTATTTTGTCGCTTTGTTAAGAATTTACAGTTAGTTTGAGCGTCCTACTCAATGGAGTAGATAAATTGGATAAAGTTTATTCAAAAGAATGATTTAAAAATATAAACAAGTGAAAGTAATGCTTAAAAAGCGAGATATTTACATTGATGTCCAATGAGAATATTATTCTTACAAGTACATAAGTAAGTTTAATTCCAAAGTATTCTTGTAAGAGGTTATAATATTAACTTTTGTTCTTATATCCTATACTCTGTCCAAAAAAAATTTTGTCAGTACAGCGAAGATAGGATGTTTGTCTCTCAGTCTGGTTGCAATGACTTAAATAAATCGGTCCCTTTTTAAAGCTCTCACAGGGTTGCCGTAGTGTGTATGATTATTCGCCATAACTCAGAGAGCAATACTGTTAGGGTTACCATCTTCCAATTTAAAATAAACATATTGCTGAACGAAATAAATCCTTTTCTTTTCCTTTTTTTGGTAAAATCATAGGCGCGTTTTCTTAAGGGTATCTTCCCAGCAGGCCTAACGCTTTAGTTTGTTTTCCAACAAAAAATAAAAATTTCGTAACACAAAAACAAAAAATATAGATAGAGACAAACAGGCAATTAGAATACAAAATTATATAACCTCGACGTAATGTCATATACTAAGGTGACCATACGTCCCGCTTTCGGCGGGACAGTCCCGCTTTCGAGCTTCGTGTCCCGCTGTCCCCAAAGAACGCAAAATGTCCCGCTTTGATAAAAGGCCACCCTATATGGGTGTATGTTTCGTTCATTAAACCCATTCTCAATAAATGTATATAACAAAAATGATAGTGCCCACAGATTGAATTCCAGAGACAGCACAAAAAAGCAAAATATTTGATGCTTCTAAAAAATTATCAAGCAGTCATGTTGGAGACCTTTATTACAGATAAGACGAATAATATGTTTTTCGGAGATCAGAAGTGGATTAATTTTATCGTTGTGTGTTCCACCCCATGAAACTATGCCATATTCAAGCTTAGAGTGCACTAAACTAAACACTTAAGAAGTGTATTTAAGAAGAAGAAAATATCTAGATACTTAGTTTTGTATATTAAAATATTTAATACGATTCCAAAAAAACATGCTTTTGCATGAATCCGGTTGCCCTAGTAATCACTATTAATTTATCGCGATATCACTACAACGCACTCATGATCACTTGTTGCGTTATTGAGATTAATACATTAAAACACCTCACGAATAAACCTTATTTCTAAAAGACAACATTAAAAAAAATGGTTTAACTGAATATTATTGGATCTTTCAAAAATACAAACATATAATTCGTTCTCAAAAGCACCAAAACCGAAAGTTCTTTGACAAAATTCATATAGAAAAACCCTTAATCATATGCTTTCATTGGCATATTGGAACACTCTTCTGATGTGCTTCAGTCACACACAGTACACAGATACACTGCTTATTTTGGTTGATGAATGATGATAATAGCAAGCGAACACAACACGATCGTGCTTCGTGCTCATTCTGCCCGCGGCTGTGTGGCAGACTGGTTGTGGTGGGATGTATGCGAATTTCAGGAAAATTACAACAAATTATTTGGAATGACAGTGGTTTCGTTTTTATTTCAGTGGCAAATCTTGTGTTTGAGTGCCGTGAGAGTAGCTACAGGCACCACTGGTAGAAAAAAAGCTCCTCCATAAGGCCTGTACTGACAATATTTCTTGAACAGAATATATTGGATTTCCTTTTGAAGAAAAGGGCAGTCTAGAGATTCAACTTCATTGTCTCAGAAATATAGCTATTACATTATTACATACTAAAAAGTAAATAATTAACTGAATAATTAATAAGATAATTCACGCATTCGTGCGTTCTCCTTCATTTAAAGGTCTTGAAAAATATATACCTGATACAGGAGAACAGCGTCATTCTATAGGATTAATTTCGAAGAAGATAAAAGACCACGGGAATTCGCCTAAGCCTGACAATTTTCTATATGTTATATTAAAAACTAGTACAAATTAGTATTAAAATAAAATATTTTTTGGGGTTTTAATATACCGTAAACTGGGGTTACTTTGTGCCAGTTTTTGAGGTTTTTGTAAAAAAACTTTTATTTCTGTATAAAATAAACAAAATAAGGTATACCATTTTGATCGTAAGCATTAAGCAATAAAGGCAACGTTCCCAATTTCTCGAAAGGGCTTAGGATTTTGAACATGTAAGCCTTTAAAGTGTGGCACAAAGTTGCCCCACGTTTGGGGTAACTTTGTGCCACTGACGAAATCCTTCGCTAATCTTGTCAAAATGTAAGTTTGGTTGAATTTTACCCCATATACCATTAAAACACATGATAACAACATTTTTTTAAGAAACAAGTGAAGGATTTCTATGATATCTATTATGTATAAAAAAAAAATAAAAGCGTTAAAAATAAAAATTTGAAAAAGATATTTCGGGGATGCTATGAAGGCTATACAGCTTTGTTTCGGTCCAGAAATGATATTCTGCATTCAGGGCCAGGCATGTTGTTCTGGAAAGGAGTTTATTTCCTCCATAATTATGTCGTAATAGCTTTTGCCAATTCGTCTTGGATGAAGAAAAGTGACTGGAAAACCATAAGCGGATGTAGTAACAACTCTTCTTCGGCACTGAAAACGGTTTGACGTCCCGCAACATTTGAATGGGCATCTTATCCTTTATTTATTAGAGTATTCCTATGAATACCGAATTTTCGCTCGCTTTTTCAATTTAAAATCGTCGACTTCGGACTTCCTGCACAGATTTTTTTCAAAGCTTCCTGGGTGAAATTGCTGTAGGGCCGTCCTCCTATCTTTTTTATATACTTTCGAGGCATTTCGGCTCAATTCTGGAACCTTCAAATTTAAAATTAAAGACAAGGGGTTTCTTTGGACCAAGAACATTGTACGTGCAAAAGAAAATCAATACACAGGGGGTAACTTTGTGCCAAGTTAAACACAAATGATGGTGGCACAAAGTTACCCCATGAACTTGCGACCTTATTGAAAAGGGGACGTAAAAATGAAAACAATAGGTTTTACTAATATTAACTTTAATATTATTTATCACAAATAAATCATAAAATAATATAACCCACCTTCAATTCCGTAGCGATTATAGTTTTTTGGTTGTATATGAAATTTGTCGCAATAGAATTTTTTCGTCAAAAAATTGATTTTGAATTTCATGTCATTATTCAAAAACGTAAAAACAAAGAAATTGATGAATATAAAATATTTAATGGAAAGCTTTTCCAGCAGCCTTGCACAGTGAAAAAACGTTCATATTTTTTGTAAAAGTATTGGTAAAGTGAAATTGAATGTACAAAAGTACGGTTGGCACAAGGTAACCCTGCAGGCACAAAGTAACCCCAGCTTACGGTACCCCATAGGCATTTAAATCAAATCTAAAGAAGTATTAATAATAATAAGATTGTACCTATCATATTTTAAAATTCCATGGGTTTTTAAAAAGCCAAAAAAAGTATTGAATTTGAGTATTGAAAGTATACTATTTTAAAAGGCAGTTTATTTAATATAAATACAAATTTATTACATTTTGTAATTTTTCAACATAAAGAAGGGTTTTATTTAAATGTGCTTGCATTGAAAGTCATCTCCATCTATATTAAAATTTAATATTCCAGACATATTTTGTAATAGCAGACATTATTTAAAATTAATAAATCTTTTATTAGTTGTTTAATTTGAATATATGTAAAATATTAAATTTTAATATTTTTTCGGCGTGGACTTTACAACCCCAAAAGGTTCTTCAATCCTATCCGTTTCTTAGGACTTTCCGAGAGGCCGGAACTTATCCCCGGACTTAGGCAGCTGTCCAACCACGGCGGGTATAACAGTTCCGGGCGCAAAATAAAGGAATGCTACTGAAAAAATTAAATAAAATGAACCAGGATGCATGCAAATCTCCTGACGGATCATATGCTGAAAGCAACAATAACAACACGAAACAACAAATTTCATCGACCAGATCGGCTCTAATGCCGACCCTTAATGGGGTACATGGTGTAGAACAGCTAGCGGAGTTATAGCAGCCCTACTGACTCCGGTGCTATCCAAAACGTGGTATAAAACGGAAAAAGTCTTGAGACATTTTTTTGAGTGACAATCCGGACTCCACATCCAAGTCCAACATAAGCCTTATATACGCTAACAGATCATATTAAGATCGAGGAAAGGCATGCCTCCAATATTCAGACGTCCGCACATTCAGTGGTGTCAAGATGGTTGCTTTGGACTGCTACCTTAGCGGCTAAAATACCCTTCCAGGTAATTCGCACAATCAATCAGCGACAATATTTCGACGTTGAAAGGTTGCAGTACCAAAAGACTTCTAGAGCCTTTGGCGAAAGCTTCTCCGCAATCTCTATGAAAGCCTGAGTTTCCAAATACAAGTCCAGAAGGCCAATAGAAGTTTTGGCAGGAGGTTATACAACGCCTCTTACACAAAGGAGAAAAGAAGAGCTCAAACTTCTCTAAAGAAATAAAGGGAAACACGTGAAGTGCGACCTTTTGTCGATAGAGGAATTTCAAGTCGGTAATCGGGTGTTAAAGTCTTTCTAAAAGGTAGGCGGAAAACGTCAAGGCTTCAAAGACCAAACGGAAGCCTATAAAGACCAAAATTGGAAGAGTCTCATTCGCAAAATTTGGTGTTAGTCCAGTTTTTATCGCTGGGGCGATATTATAACATATCTAATGTCAGAAAGATCCGAATTAATAAGCTTAGATGGCTGAGACACATAGACCATACGCACATCAATGATCCGTTCCAGAAATTTCGGTCCGATGATAGGGTGTTAGTCCAGTTTTTATCGCAGGCGCTTATATAAGAAGGTAAAATGCTGGGGCGATATGAACATACCTATAATGTCAGAAAGATCCGAATTAATAGACTTGGCTAGTTGAGACACATAGAACATACGGACATCAATGTTCCGTCCTAGAAAACAACTCTACTACTATCTACTTTAGAGGGAAACTGCAGTTAAGGACGACCTTAACTTAGGTCGCGTTCATAGTTAAAACGGGACTGCAACAAACATGGCGTAGTATTTTCCCTCTGCGGTTTGGATAAACTCTTTCAATACTAATATACAATACAATAACTTTAGCAATGTCGTCGGCGAAGGCAATTATCTAAGCCTAAGGAAACATCGGAAGCCTAGGGCTTAGTATGTCATTGTAAGTTATGTTCCACAATAGCGGACCTAACACAGAGCCATACGAAAATCCGCCAGTAATGATGTACCTACTTCCCTGTCCGTCTTTGGTATCGTACAACAAAATGAGCCTCCTTAAAAGTTGCTCAAGATCGTAGTTATTTTTTTGCAAAATCAAATGTGACCAGTATTTCCTGCTTCCCTCTTTCCATCGTCTTCAGCTTGAGGTTTCCCTTTCTGCGGTGTCGTCAGTGGACCTGAAAGACCTTCTGCCTAATCGATGGATGCCCCTAATCGGCCACTAATGAATAGGTAATCCATTTCAGTATTTTCCCTACAGTGCCCAAAGTACAAAGTTGTCTATAAAAAGAAGAAAGGGAAGATTCCCTTTGCCAGAAGCACCAGTCTTTGTTTCTTCTACTGTTTTGGAAATATTCCTTCTGTTAGGCACGCGTTTTATACATCCGCGATTATACTACGACGGTGTAGGAATGGCACCTTTAAATTTGTGTTAAATGATATGTATAGGTAGTTCCCTACTTTCACAAGTCCTCTGAATCTTCTCAAGGATATTGTGCAAAAATAAAGGAAACAACGTTTTGGTCACGTAGGTTATTCAGTTGCAAGTGATATCGAACGGACTAGGTAGGGTAGTCAGGTAATATGGCTACTTAAAGATTTTAATTTAATACAAAGACATCAAAATATCATTATATTACATTAGTTCCTGAAGGGTGTAGGCGCGACATGATTTGAATGTGAAAATTTCTAGTTATAAACGAAAAAAAAAGTGAGTCAATTCAAACAGAAAACTTTTGTATGGGTAATAAATGTGTAGATCGTTTTTGGTTGTTTCCATTTACTGTTACTGTTGCGAGATGCGAGTACGCGTTTGGTCATGTTTTTGGTGAAAAAATATACAACATAATTTGATAGATAGATAGATATTTTTTTATTTCGTTTAGAATTTACAATTGGTTAAGCACAATTTACATAATTTAAATACAGAGATATGACAAATTTATGTCTTTCTACTGAAAAAAGTTTACGATATACAAAAAAAAAGTAAATGGAATTAAAAAAAAATATTGTTTTTGAGGAAAAACAACGACTAAAAACCTCAAATTAAGGAAGAAAAAATAATAACAATATATAAAATATTTATGATGCATAAACAAATAAATGAAATATACATGAATGCATAAATAAATAAATAATATAAATAAATCAATAAATTAGTCGGTAAATTAATAAATAGGTAAATAAATAAATAAATAAACAAATAAATAAATAAACAAATAACACATAAATGAATTGACAATGGAGAAACATATGACATAAATAGATAGTATCAATTTGACAAACATTTATAGTAATATAATTAAGAGATTAATAGATGACATACAACCAAATTAACAAAAAGTAGAACATTGCGTTAGTTAATATCAGTGAAGTATGTGATATTCAATATTTAGTTGATTTATAAAACAGAGATATGGCCCCTCTAAAGTTTGGGATATGTGGCAACGGTGCCATTTCTCCCGCTATTAGTTTTATAATTGAGGTAAGTCTCATAACTAAAAACAGATGAATGGATTCAGTGTCTAATATGCCATTTTCGGTCGCACGACTCTTTGTTTTTTATATAATTGTAACAGGAAGAAAACCTCCAAGAAATCACCCTCTACTTTTTTAATGAACATTTTTTTTAACTTTTACGTTTTTTTTTTAAATTTTACTACGTTTCGAACTGTGAATACTTAAATTTATGGTTCCACCATTTTTTTGTTTTTAAATGTATGTACATATTTATGTTTTAAACTGAAATAGGTATGCTTTATTTTTTTAGTTGTAACGAAAACAAAAAAGTAAGACAAGTGCGAGTCGGACTCGCTCATGAAGGGTTCCGAAACAGCAAGTAACATAACATAAAAGTTCTTGTAGTTCGTTGTAACTTTGATCGATATTTTAAAAACTACTCGCTAGATCTCGTTCAAAAAATTATCGTTTGTAGTTTACATGGTAATGTATATCATATATTTTTTTAAGTTTTATCGTTCGCTTATTTTAGAAGTTAGGGGGGGGGGGGGGGGACCAACATTTTACCACTTTGGAAGTGTCTCTCGCGCAAACTATTAACTTTAGAAAAAAATGATATTAGAAACCTAAATATCATTTTTGAAGACCTATCCATAGATACCCCACACGTATGGGTTTGATGAAAACAATTTTTTTGAGTTTCAGTTCTATGTATGGGGACCCCCAAAATGTATCTTAATGCGGTTCACAGAATACATCTACTTACCAAGTTTCAACGGTATAGCTCTTATAGTTTCGGAGAAAAGTGGCTGTGACATACGGACGGACAGACAGACAGACATGACGAATCTAATAGGGTTCCGATTTTTGCCATTTGGCTACGGAACCCTAAAAATGGGTGCCTATCTCCTGACTTTACACTACAAGAAACACTTACACTAATGTAACTGACTTTACACTAATGTAACTATTAACATCGAAACAAACAGTCTGAACTATTAAAATAACAAGTGAATGACTGAAAAAGAGGTAAAATCTAAAACCACAGCTATGGTAAAACGGAAGCCAAGAAATTCGACACATAAACGTGTGCAGCTGCAGGTCTCTATCTCAATGCACCTACCTACCCCTATCGTAACCGGGTCGATGGGAAGGTTCTTATATTATAATTAAAAATAATAAAGTGTAATTTAAAATGTAAAAGTAGTACCTACTACCTACCTAGGTACCCAAGGAAATTGGGAATTTATAATAATTAACCATTTTTGTTTTAACAATCCATTGCGTCGCAAAATCCCAATCCCAAATCGATTACTCTCAACTCTCAACGTGTTCCACAGGTAGATATCCATAAACCATAATCATTACTGTGTCAACAGCTGATTAAAACGGAACCATTAAAATACACACACTTCAACAAATACCTTTGCTTGCAGTAATTCAATTCCTTTGACGTATTTTTTCAGAAGAAAGAGATCGAAAAACAACACCACGAACACGACACCGCACCATGCACCATCCGCACTACCGATACCGACAACGACGATACGCGGGAATATACATTTTCTGCTTCTCTGCGTATTTCCTCCATTGTTTTGATGGCGCGCATGAGATGAGAATTGAGAATGAGAAACCAAACCCCTCCGTTTCCGTTAACGTTTTCCTCTCGGCGGGTAGAGAACAATTGCGTTGCGTGTTTGAAAACCGGCTCCGCTTTGTGCGCATGTTCCATCTTCCATATTAATGAGAACTATCTGGTATGAGAGTTTGAATTGGGTGTGTTGTGTTGTGTCTTGTGTGTATTTCCGTGGCGTAAACTTAGTTGTTCTTGTTTGAATACAGAGTTTAATAACGAAAATGCACGCTCTACGTGCTACGGCGAAAATCGAACGTATTTTTCTCTCTACCTCTTGCCGTTTTCTCCGTCGCCACAATTGATTCTACTTTTTCCACACGTAGACGTACTCCGTTGCGTAGTGGTAGAAGTTAGAAGAGTACGTCTACGTAATGAATTAAGACTGAACTGAGTTTACCTCTGTCATCTCTTCATTTAGTTTGTCTTGAAGTGTTCGTGTTGCTGGTACGTTATACGTTTTTCGTTGGCGATAAGGTTGAAACAAAAAAAAAAAAATGTTGCACATAAATGGCACATTCCATACAAACACAAAGTATGTCAACTCGCTTCAGTTGATAAAGGAAATAAAAAAACATGAAATCCTCTACAATAGAGAATGTAAAGGCTTCCATAGGACGAAGAAACACGAAGATGTTTGGGAAGAAATCCACCGCGCGTTGTTTCCAAACTTTGACACTTTTACAGCACAATACCAAAATGCAATAAGTAAGTAGTGATATATAGTGAACACGAATATTTTACAAATTGTATAAATATATGTACCTACCTACCCCGTATTTATAAGGACACGTAAAAACTATCGACTGCTATTGCTGTTGGGCCTTACCAATAAACATTTGTAGTTTCGACTCTAAATATTAGTAGTTCACAGTGGCTATATTTTCGATACAAATTTCGCAATTGCGAGCTTCCGTAAATTTAAAGTCGTGACTAAAATTTTGTATTAGTACGGCGCATGGACTTTAAGTCAAACTGACGCCTGTTAGGTAGCTTCCTAACTTTTGTTTTACAAATACGAGGGAGAGTATTTATCCTGTCTTAAAGCATAAAATTTAAACGTATTCTGAAATATTTCATTTTAGGGACAACAGTATATAAACGATGGAAAACCATGCGCGACACCCTGGTAAGAGCTCTCCGGCAGAGGTTTTCGGACCCGCGCAAGTTGGAAACCACACAAATGAAGGCATTGAGGTTTTTGATCCCGCACGTGACGCATGGGTAAGTCAAGACATTTTTTATTGTTAAGAATAGGGATAAACTCTTTCCTCTGACGGGTGTCACAGTGGGTCAGTAGTGACGTGAGTGCGACATGGCTTAATCTTTGGCAGCCCACAAACCCCAGATACCTTAAGTTGACTATGTTGATGTCTAAATTGCCAGGGATGATTTTATTTTGAGCAATTAGTTTTGGCATTTGACAGTTGGAGTCAACAAGTTCAATTATGATGAACAAGGGTTACCATACAGTTAAAAAACTTAAAAAACACGAGAAAGTTGGGACCTTAACAAACATCTTAGTTTTGAATTTCTGATTTACGAAAAATGAAAATACAATAAAAATATGTATTTTCAAACTTGTATTTTAAAAAATATTTTTAAATATTTAAAAAAAATATTTCAATGTTTTAAAAACATTTTCAAAATAATATTATTTTATAAATTCGTTAAATAAATGTAGCCAGCTGCGAACAATTGTATAACACTTCGTATGCATGTGTTCACAATGCCTTGACAAATCCAAATATCAAAAGAGACGAAAGCAAACTGGAAGCTGTTTGACTTCCTCAAAGTGTTTAATAAAAATATGTTTGAAAAAAAAAAAAAAAAAAAAAAAAAACAGCGTGTGCTTGTGACCACACACCAGATGTGAAACTTCTCTCGCTAATTGAGAATGTTTAATTGTATTGTGTTGTAATTGAATTTTTTAAGAAATGTTATTTAAAAACCAAGCCTTTATAATATTATGATCTTAATACAGCTCAGTAGATAAGTGGATTCATTCATTTAAAAAGTTTCTATAACGCAATCCAATCGAACGTTTTCTCATTTTAGAGTTACATTTAGATTTAATTTAATCAGCTGATTCAGTGGTCTAGCGTCTGTGTAAGATCTAGCTTTATCAGCTAACTCCCCAGTGCCGGCGTGCCCATATAATTATTCACTTTAAGAATTAAGTTGAAAGAATTGCAAAAATGTTTATAGAGCTTGGTAAAAGCAGAATTTCATTGAAATCCATCGACAATAGCACCAGCCATCGGGTCCAAAACTATCGCGTCTTTTAAGTTTCAACCAACCATATATCCACAGAATTTCATTTAAATCGGTTGATTGGTTTAGAAGATCGACAACAGCGCCACCTATCGAGTCGAAAACTTTTCTGTCTTTTAAGTTGCAACCAACCATACATACCCACAGAATTTCATTGAAATCGGTTTAGTGGTTTGGGAGTTGAAAGCGGCGGCATAGTGTTGGCGACAGGTGAATTTCTGCCGTCACGCTGGAATTTCCGTCTCAAACGAGTCGATTTTACTCTCAAGTCGCATCAATAAATAGTTCACATAAAAAAGGGGAGTATTTTTTTCATTTTTTTAGACGAAAAAGGGGTAAACCTATGGCAACCCCATGTGGAACGAATGTCAAAAAGTCAGGGTCAGATCTCAGAAACGAAGATTGTCACAGGATAGATGATCTTAGCGTACGATTTATCATACGGGGAAGTATTTTACAGCTGATAGCGCATGTTCTAAAAAGCCCTTCTTCGAATGAAGATTCATTTTTTTATCTCTCTATGACTGTCAGACTTCACTACAAAACCATAACCTTAGCAAACATCAAGTTTCAAGTGTTGTTACATACGAAACATAAACTATATGGCTGGTCTTTTATGCAGTCAATTTTACACGAAAACCCCTGTTCAAACGGCTTCACACTTTAAACAGAGTAATAAGTCTTTCTCCTTAAAATGTCTAAACTTCAAATAGGGTTAGAAGTATTCAAATATAATATTCTCTCAGTTACTGTCAGATTTTAGTTAGTTTATCCATCATCTACTTGCAATTTTGTATAAAACCGTCGACTTCTTTTACCTGCTTAGAAATTTCCCCAAAGAATGACGAATATACCTCAAATCCTAGGTTCTTAAAACTTTAACCAAATCGTTTTCTTTCAGCTCCAACTACAAGCCGACTTCTAGCAAATACAAAGAAGATACCGGCAGTGACGATAGGTCCTACGACCAGTCGTCATTGGATTATCAGCCTTCGCAGTCCATGTATTCTGAAGGAACAAATTGTTATGAAACGCCCTATAAATATGGTGACTTAGTTCATACATATGAAGACGGAACTGTTTCCGATAATGAAGATGTTTTCTCCATCAAATCTGAAGCCTATGACATAACATTCGGCGAAGTGCCCGATCGCACCAATGAAGACAGTTCTGCTTACAAAGAGAAGGTCTTAAAATATAACCAATCTTCACCCGAACAAAATGCTAACAATGAGGAGGACTGTATTTTCGTATATTCCGATTCTGAGGGTTCACCTAAAACCGAGGTAACTGAAGCTCCCTTTCAACCGCCAGTCGATTTGGGTATAAGTCCCTGCGGTCGCAATGATGTGCACGTGAATGTCAACGTCTTCGAATTGCTAAGGAAAGCTACCATGGATGCGCAAGATGAAGATCGAATGTTTCTACTGTCGGTACTGTCTGATTTTAAGAGAGTTTCACCGGAAAATAAGGTCAATGTTAAGATGAAGATTGTCAAAGCAATCGTTGAGGGTATCCCTACAAATAGTTCTTCATAAAAATTGTAAATAAATTTTTTGTTGCTCTTATAAGTTTTAAAAATATGTCTTTTTTGTATTTTATAAAAAAAAAGACTAATCGTAATCCTAGTTCTGGGATAAGCGCACTTCCTAACCACATGTGGAAAAGATGAAGGTAGGTATGAAGCTTGAATGCCCGCAGCCCCACTTAGACCGTGGGAGATCCGCCTTTTTTATACCGCACATGGACTGGATGTATACAAAAATCTTAAGAAAAACGATCTTGATGCAGAACACTCTTCTTTGAATAACGATGCCGTGACATAAAGCATGGGGCTCAAGCATCTTTGAAAGCTAAAAATTAATGAAACGGAGAGGGGAATTTATAACAACTGCCATAGTTGGCAAACACGCTTCAGAAAATGTGGGCAGGATAGTAAACGGGGTGTGACACCATACATACAGCTAAAACTAAACTGGAAAAAAACCTTTTTATAAACTTGATACTAGCAGGGTTGGCTTCCACGCCACGCTCTAAGAAGGGAGAAAAACAGTGAACTCAACCCTAAAAGTTTCATTAAATCTTGAAGTTATCGACCCTACCGTCTGCAGTTTTAGTCACACAAAGAGCTCTGTCCAAGGCAAAGACCTTAAAACTTAAAACTTTGACTTACAAATAGCTTTAGAAGAACTCTACATAGCACGTTTGCCCCTGCAGGTTTATTGATTTGCTCAAGGCTTACAAATATTCCACAATTTTCAAGGTATTTTGGTTGCCGTGGTTAAGGTTAATGCTTTTTACTAAGGGCTTCAATTGGTTCATTGGAGGATATTTACATATGATTTAAGGCATATGAAAACTATTTCATTTGACGAACTAATGTAACAGAATCTTATGATTCTGAGGCGTATAAAATCGACGCGCTAGCTAAACAGCAGATGCACCTAAAAGCTAAAATGTCCCTGTCCAGTTCGGTTCGAATAAAAATGTCAGGAGGAATTAAATTGAACCAAATAATGATAGATAGAGCAACAGTTCCATATTGACAAAACGTCTACTTTTACAACCATTTCTTGGACAAATGAAAGGGACCTACAAACTTTTGCCGAATTGAGAAGCTTTTTAGAATATTTGTCAGACGTTTGCGCCATATGACGCAGTGGAATGAACCTTAAGGTGTAATATGTGACCGCAGCAAACTTATCACTGACAATAAGCAAAAATTAAAACACATAATTATATTCAGAACAATATGAGTGTCCTCTTAATGCTGTTGGGCAGAAAGCAGGTTAGCAATTCATGTAATATGTGCGTTTTTTGGGGGTTCAACCCGAGACCCATCACAAAAAATAGTCACTGACAATAAGCAACAATTAAAATACATAGTGATATTCAGAACAAAATGAGTGTCCTGTTAATGCTGCTGGAAGAGAGCAGGTTAGCAATTCAATAGAATTCCTCAATTAGGTAAAAATTGTCAGGACTGTCCACGCTCTTAGTGAATTTGTACATATGAACCCCGATAATTTTGTTAGGCAAATCGTCTTTGTAAACTTTGTAATGGACTAGACTTGCAGTGCAAAAATCGCCATAAATCAAAATCGGCAGTTTTTAGTTTGTTTCAACTGGGGCCCCACTCTGTATTTCGTTCCGAAATCAATCCTATTCAAAAGTACTTTTCGTTCCGCTTTTGATTTTGTATACTCTATTAAATATTCGAAACGGAAAAAAAATAGTAGGTACTTAATACTTTTGCCTTTTACGGATTGGTGTTTTCAAGTTTTGAATTATTTCTCATTATATTTGTCAAGTCTCGAATTGTTTCTCATGAGATCTGTCAAATCAAGATATCAAATAACAAACAAGCCGGAACAAATGAAAATGGATTCGAATGCACTTTGGATGAATGCAGAAAATAATTAAGAACGAATTGAAAAAAAAAAAAATTATACGGGACAGATCAAATATTATGGAAATGTGTGATAAAAGGTAAAATTTTATTGGTGGGAAAAATTAATTTCACTATTTGACTATTGTTTATTATTTTAGTTTTTTTACAGAACTTTCGCCTTTCGAAGATCGAAGAACGCTTTTTGTATGTTTTAAGTGCTATGAAAATTAACTCTCTGCGCCTTTAAGATCAACTGCAGTTCCAGCCATCTTATAACAAGCTGTACCTTAAAGTTTTTAAGGCAAGGAGGCTATAACGAATATTCCCTTGGCATGGCACAATAAACAACTTCAAGTTCTATTGCAAAGGTCTGCAGTGCGTTAAAAAAAAAATATTGCGTCCAAAACACATAAATTTCATTAAAAAAAAAAACGTACATTACGGAAGATTCCGATACGTTTTGGTTAAACAATAAATATGGAACAAGCACAAGTGCTTTAGGTGTAAGATGAAGCCAGAAAAAAGCATAGTCACGTAAACAAAAAGACGAAATAGTAGAAAAATGAAACATTTTACAGAAAGACTTTTATAGCTATAAATAAATATTATATAAAATATATCACTATCAGTAAAAATGTGACAGCAGCATTTAAAGAAAAACGACCCTCCTAAGATTAAATCAACAATCAAATTTTTGAATCAATGGAATAGTATACAAAATAATGAAACATTCCAGTGGAAGGATTTGTATCATTTTTGTGACTCACGGCAAGTTGCGCACGAAAAGTTCTCCATACAGAAAGATTTTTTTGTATAATTTATAAGGTACCTACATCCTAAAACCAAAATTGAGTTAAGCCATGTATGAAGTCTAAATCCCAAAAGCAACTAAATCGATAATGGCCAAAGCTGGGGCATAAATTAAATGCAAACGAGCGATGTGGCAATGGCAACACCCAGTGGAGCAATAAAATGGCACCTGAGTCTTGTATGCAAAAGGTAAAAGGAAAAAGAAACCCCACCCGCACTGCATGAACACCGATAATAATAATTGATTCATTAAAATCGACAGAAACGCCATTCACCACATCTCAATAAATTTGCATAGAAGATCATCAAGTCATCATGCTAATAACTGTCAAAATAAACTTCCTGTCAGATTTATCGCCCATTAAATCACAATGAGATATGCCCATTACATTGCATGACCTTATGACTTTTGGCTTGGCACACATAAAATAGTGCTACCTTAATGGCAACACAGTGGAGTCCGCTTATGTGTGCCTTGATTTTGTGCGGTTTTAATCGCAATTGCGGTTGCGGAAAGGGTCCACGTATAGGCGGATTCTATAAATGTGTGCGTGATATCGAGAACTGACAGCTTCCAATATTTCCTGTTCTATTGTAGCCTTGTTCCTGAAAATTCCAGGCGCGCTTTCCCATACGCAACCTATTTAGGTTGGAAGAAGGATGTCGGATGAGAACAACTGACAACAGCGTGACCGTTGTGCGACATTTTGGTACTTTTTTCGAGGACCCTGATACAATTTGTTGCTAATTTTTAACTTTTTGTTAGTTGGAAAAGACACTTCGGAGAGTTTTCAAAAACTGTGATTTCAAAATAAATATGTTTAAAATATAACGCTGTTTCCTATCACGATACTATTTTCGGTGATATCGAGCCAAGACTTTTTGTTAAATATGTATTGTGAAAAAATTCTAAATTTGCAGAAGAGCTTCAGAAAAGGCACTTTTTTCTTGCCTCTTTTTTTGCAACATTTTAAAACTAAAATGAACGAGATCTTAAAATTTAGATATAAATTAATGTGCGTTGATTTATTTACAGCCAATATTTAATTAATTATTATATATTTATAATTCCAAATCAAGGCTTTAGTGTTTTCATTTTAAAACTTCTCATTCGAAAACGAACTGCATCTGTTTTTTTAAAGCGTAAAACAAAAACTATAATTATAACCTTTCTCTAATACTCAGGGCGGTGAAACAAAAAAGTGCAATTACTAAGGTCCCAGTTATAGCCATACGTAAAACGAAATCGTTCTAAATTTCTTTTGCTTTTCTTGACCACTTTAACTTGATGGTTAAACTCAATCTTGGTATAAAAATGTTGCTTACGAATTATAAAGTTGGTTTATCAAGTTAATTTTTCTAAAATAAGAATTTATAATTTTTCCGCACGAACAACTTCTTCCGATTAGAGAAAAATTAATAAATTATTTTTAAGACCAAGATTAAGGTCACCCACCAAGTTTAAGTGGTCAAAAAAAGCAAAAGAATTTGTACGGTTCCGTTTTACGTATGGCTATAACTGGGGCCTAAAGCCTCTCTGAAAATTTTACAATTTTGGTACAATATTTTCACAGGTATTGGCTCGCTTAACGTTATAATAGTATTGTGATACTCAACCGTGTTACATTTTAAATATATTTATTTGGAAATCACAGTTGTTTAAAGAATTTGCGAAGTTCCTTTTTCAATTAAAAAAAAGGGAAAAAGTACCAACGAATTGTATTAGAGTCCTCGAAAAAAGTGTCAAATTTTTGCACAACGGCCACGCTGGTCCAGCGCGCGATGCACTCAAACATTCAAATCCGATCCACTGAACTACGCTTTACTGGAAAAATGGGTTACCTGGAACAGAAATTTTGTCAAGGAAAATTTTTATTCAGCCGAAGTTTGTTAAAGAGAAAATCGGCCCTAGCGAGGTATCCGTCGGAACGGAAAATTTAAAATCTTATGTGACAGTTTATGGCGTAGAAAAAGTAGCCCATAAAGTATTTAAATAGAACTTAAATCGCTATGAGTAGAATCAGCAAACGGGCCTTAAAGCTCCGTTAAATTGTTGGTCCCATACAAAATTCTATCCAAAATTTAGCTGAGCTAAATTTAAGCGAATTCATCGAGTTTAAAAATAAACCTTTTTGTTTCAGAATGTGCTTCATGTTATCTGTCAAAATTTAGCGTGCCGATTTAATTAGTCGAAACATTTTCTCTCAAGCTTAATTTAGACAGATCGTTGTGTTCTGTAGCGTTTTTGTGTTACGGAAAAGTAAGTAAGCTTGAACTTTTTTGATAGGCTGTTTCTGCCTCGACGAGGAGCACCTAAAATGTGAAATGGCTGAAATAAGAGGGAATTGAATTTTTAAAGGCAGTTTCTTCAAAGAACAGCTGTTTTCTGTGACACACCATAGCGTACACTCTGTCAAAATTTAGCTTAGATTTAAGTTGATGTTTGGAGAGAAAATTTGAAAATTTGGAGAAAAGCTATAATTTAGTTTAGCTCGAATAGCGAACTAAGCTTACGTGAAGTAAAGTGCATGACTGGGTCGAACGAAACTTTCTCAAAATTGTTGAGAAAAAGTAGAAGCGGGTAATATTTCCTAAACTAAGTTTTGTGTTCCTGTTATTGCATTTTTAATGGAAGTGCGGTGTTGAGTTTCCAAAATATTTATATGAACACAGATCGGCTTTTGGATAGTCATTTTTGAGAAATAATTAAAAAAAAAAACTGATTTATTCGAATCTGTTGAGAAAAACTAAGTACGGGATATTATTTAGAATTCTTTTATTATCTTTAATATGTATTTTGATCGAAATCGTTAGAGCGTTTTTTGTAAAATTTGACAGACAAAACAGTACCAAATATTGCAATGTTTAGTTTGAAAAATACTATTGCTTAACTATTAGCTGCTTAACTATGAACTGAGTAACAGATATTGGTCGGTATGTAAGCATTACTTGGCTTTTAAAGTTTTATCGAAGACGAAAATGGGGTTTTCGAGATACGACCAGTTTTTAAAATTAGCTTTTTCGGTGATTCGAATTGAAAACTAAGGACGCAATCATTTTTAAGCCATCAATTTCACTCTAAATTTGCATGTTGATCTAAATGGTTACTGTCGTTTTCTATACTAAAGATTACAAAACTTTTAAAAAATAACTTCTTTCAAAAATTAATTGTTCGATAATAATAGAGAAAAACTGAGGTTGCTATTTAGAAGTGACCACATTATCTAAGAAATTAATTTTTGTTACAATGGTATGGACCGTTTTCAAGATAATGTGCGTATATACCTATTTGCGTATGGAGTCATGGTAACCTCAACTACTTAAGCTTAAATATCAATTTTGGTCTTTCAGTTAAACAGAGTCGACTGAATGCACTTACCATAAACCCGCTTTAGGTCAATTAGATCTGTCTTCCTACCTAAGAGAACTCTGCGCCGTATACTAATAAAAAAAATGTTGTTTCGACTTAAAATTTACGGGAGCTCACAATTGCATAACCACTGTGAATTACTAAAATATAGAGTCGAAACTAAAAATGTTTATTGGTAAGGCCCTCTGTCTATAACCCAAAACGGAGGCAACGCCGCACAGCTTCACCGAAACAGAAAAAAAAAAAAAAAAAAAAAAGGACACCCGTTGGTTGTCGGATACACCAAACACCGATTCTTCTCCGAACGGTGCCACATGTTCTGAAGTAGGTACGCGCACAGAACCTTACCTACCTACTCTACAAAACACCGCGTGCCATTTTCCAATTCATTCCAATTTTCTGCCAGCAAGACCCAGAGAAAGCAGCAACCGGCATCATTTTCATTAGTGTCAGTGTGGTGGTTGCTGGTTGGTACTTGGTAATTATTTTTCGCCCGAGTGTTGTGCTAGTTCAAACAGCGCGTACCTACTTAGTCTACATCTTTTTCTATTCTGATTTTGATGAAGAAAGTTATCTATCGGTATTAATTTTTGGTAATACATCGCCCTTCATCTTTCATAAGATTTCATCTTTCGTAAGTACATACCTACTGGTACTGGCATTGAAAATTGTTTAATATCAATTGCCTACAAACAACAAAATCTACTAAATTCCAATTTTTCATCTCCTTCTTTGACCACCATTCTCACTCATACAATCCCTTTGGGTGTGTTCTTCTGTCTTCTGTGTTCCGTTTTTTGTTTGGCTCATTGTCGTCGCTCATCGGATTTCAATTTTCAGAGAGCATATATACACAGGGATTTACATACAATGAAGATTGTAGGGTGGCCAGCGACAGCGAACAGCGATAAACCGATAACCGTGAAAAGTGTGATTGTATAGAGATTGCACCGAAAACTCACTTTATAAAAATTATGATCAAACGGAAATAAAGATTCCGTAACGCTTTTGATACAAATTGTCACTTGGTATTTCTGAGGGTGTGCCTTGTGCCATTAAATAGAACTTGTCTGTGTTTTCCATCTACCTACCCTATCTTCCCAAATATCTTCTATTCCAATGACGCCTTGTGTGCGTCCAATCCACCATTGTGTGTAATGGACATGATAGTCATGCCATGCTCATGATCGTTTGTCCACGCTCCACGGTCATATTCAATTTCATTTTCATTCTTTTATCTTTTCTGTTTTCTTGTTCAAATTCGCCGCTCTCTCCCGAACCCGATTGAACAATGAATTAAGCATTTCATTTCATGAAAGAGTCAACTCTCGCGCTCGACTTCGACTCAACTCAACTCAGTTATGTATTCTCTCTCAAAGTGGGAGAACGTGTTGTTGTGTTGAAATCATCCACCAGAATTTGGTGAAGCTGAAAGACCACCGG
The DNA here is from genome assembly GCA_946477585.1 of Cheilosia urbana. NCBI lineage: Eukaryota > Metazoa > Arthropoda > Insecta > Diptera > Syrphidae > Cheilosia > Cheilosia urbana. Next base: position 88,634,874 of record OX297854.1, on the reverse strand, counting down.
TCGGTGTTTTGGTTGTGTTTTCAATATATCGCATTTTGAAGTAGATTGTGTACTCGTAGATATTTTATTATAATCCACCGAATGAATAAGTAGGGTAAGTGTGTCAAAAAATATTATTTTCATTATGCAACTCTGACAAGAGACAGTTATTAGGCTGGTGACAATGATTATTGTATTTTTATTGAGAAATATTGTTTAAGATTGAGGCGGTCGTTGTTGTTGTTTGCTGATTCAAGTTCCACCTTTTTGGGATTCCTTTTGCGATTGTCGTTTATGAATTTATGATAGGTTAGGGTGGGTACAGAGCGACGGCACATGGCAATCGAATGAACAATTCTCCTCCTGTGACTGTGATATTATTTTTGGTTGGTGGAATGGAATGGTGGCTGGTGTTTTATTTTCGGAGTTTGGAGTTCGAGGAATTCGGTAATTCTCCTGTTCTTGGAATAAAATCTGACAGTTCGAGGTAAACATTTTAGGTAGTAGGATTTCTAATTTCCAGTGCGGGTACCTACTTCATCTTGAACTGGTTTTCACTTGCAAGCGAATTTACTTTTGTAGGGATCATAGGTACAAATTGAAAATGCGATAAGGTCACTTTTAAAATATAAACAAAATAAAGGAAAATTTGTTAAGAAATAATTAAATAAAATTTTGAATTTTAATTCCTTTTGTTCCGACTAACGAGCAGTAATACCCTAGACGCGAATTGTAACAAAAATATAGGGATCCGGTCGAAATTCTGCTTTGCAATATTCTGTCTCGTAACACAAAAATTCAGCCTTTTTTAAATTCTGCTTTTCAAATTTTAAGCAATAAAATTCTACGAAATGAACATGAATAAAACAAAATATTTTGCTAGTAATATATATTATGCATTTCAGGTTTTAATAATATTAGGTAGGCACCTATTTCACATTTGAAGTTACCACAAATCTTCAGAAACCAAATAAAGCTAGAGAGAGCTATATTTTTTAATATTCGTTTTAGAAAATCAATATGACAATGCCCGCGCTGTATAAAAACACCATAAGAGTAGTCATAACCTCTTTAGCGCGTGTAAATTATAAACAAAAAAAAAAACAAAATCTGTTCTCTTTTCTTTTTTTTTAGAATTCTTTTTATTTGTTTGTTTTTAAAAATAAATTTCCTTTTCTTTTTCAATTTCTCCCCATGCCCATCCATCCACGCACAACTTAGTTTTCCCTTTATTCGTTTTAATGATTAAAACATTCATTTATGAGTATAATGTATAACACTATCAGCACACGCTCACGAAGGGATAGCAAAAACACTAGCTAGAAGAGTAATTGTCTAAAACAACACTGCAATCTTGAAAAAAAAAACGAATTCCTCTACACTTTATGCATAAATTCTCACTTATTTATGTATTGTTTTTGGATTGTCTTTACAAAATTCTGCAAACAAACTCGCGCTTTTTAACACTTTCCAAACCTTTTTTTATTGTTTGCAGAATTTTGTAAAGCAGAATTTTGAAAGCAGAATTATGTAAAAAGAATTTTAACCCATCCAGAATTTTAACTCCAACCCAAAAAAATATTCACAACTTCAGTTCGGGTTCCACAAACCGACTAACATTTTGTTTCCATTAAATGCTCTTCTATTCTATTCTATTGTAGTCGCAGTAGCTTAGTGGTTAGTGTGTTGGACTGCTATGCGGGGGTTCAAGGTTCGAATCCCGCAAAAACCCAATTCCGCCTTTGTAGGGTTTTTTTCGCTGCGCTACCTCTCGCGAACGTCTGACAAACATCCGAGAGTATAAATGTCTTGTAAGAGCTTTTCAATTAGCCGTTTGGAGTCGGCATAGAACTGTAGATCCCTTCCATTCGTTCCAAAAATGAAAAACTCACACAAAACGAATGGTTGTGAGAAGCTAGGCCTAGGGTCTCTCCGGACCTGTTACCTGTTTGTTTTTTTTTTTTTAAATGCTCTTCTATTCTGTTACTTTTTATTCGCGATGACAACTACACCTTTGCCTATCAAATTTCAAATAAAAGGTTTTTTGACTCCGCGAAATAAAACCCCAGTAAATAAAGTCCCAAAAGGTTTATCGAGGATAAAATCTTAAGAATTTAATATGAAAACGTCAATAATAATGCATCGAAATTAAAAGGGGCTTTTTTGCTCAATAATGTGAAGCCGAAATGACATTTCGATGCAATTCACCTCTATGGAGGCAATAAAAAAATGTAGCTTATTTCAAGCTTTTTATATAGGTAATAAGGTTTTTACGTTTAGATGTATTTTTAAGAGTGCTAATTTTATGCACTCTCTATAATAAAAAAATTAAATAGTTGGCGCAAGAGCTCTATTCATTTAGTTTTTCCATTACGATCGAATTTCTTTTTACGTACCTACCAATTGATTCAACCAAACTTTTGACGGACAAGAAAGTTTCGTGCGATCCAGTCATGCAGTTTACTTATTTTTATTCTGGTTAAGTTTGTAATACAAATAACTGTAAATTGATCAAAAATTTGCTGCGAAATGAAAACTGCCCGCTAGATAGACAGTCCTCACTCTATTTTCTCACAACGCGCTGCTCTGCTCGCGAAATGTTGACATATTTATTTTATGACAGGGGCATTTAAAAATACGGGGAAATGACAAACTGAAAGCGGAATTCACGTAGGATGTGTCTGCTGTCTGGTTGCATTCTTTTAGATGGGAAATTGGAAATGGTATCATAAAACAATAAAAATGCAAGTAAACTTCAAAAGGGAATAATAAATGTGAGAATGGTTAAAATATCACGAAAAGTAATAAAGTCAATTTCGTAAAACAAGCGGAGAAAAAATTTAGTTTTAAATCTGTGGCAAAAAGGAAAAACAACATAAGTGGACTCATGTCGAAATTGAGTTTTTTTTCACCAGAAATTGTGGAAATACGATTTTGTTGGAAATACAATAAAAAAAAAAAAAACACAGAAGAACGTTTTTATACCTTTTTAAATGTACTACAACATTAATTATTTTATATAACATTAACATTTTTCGGAACATAACATTTTTAATTTATTAAATAAGAAAAAAAACTTATATGTATTGTATACATGTTTTACATGTTTACTGCAATCTACTAAAGTACTTCATTACACATACATGTTTGAATTAAATTGATTCAAATCTTGAATTCTTAGCAAATCTTTGGTATGCAAAATTCCTTGCAAGATTTCTGTGGCCAACGAATTTCTTGTTTTCGTTTTATTTAGGTTAACCGTTCACCAGTAGCAGATGAATTCGGAAGTGATAAGACTTCAAAAAGTAAGACAAGTGCGAGTCGGACTCGCTCATGAAGGGTTCCGAAACAGCAAGTAACATAACATACTTGTAGTTCGTTGTACTTTGATCGATATTTTAAAAACTACTATCTCGTTCAAAAAAATTTCGTTTGAAGTTTACGTGGTAATGTACATCATATATTTTTTTTAGTTTTATCGTTCTCTTATTTTAGAAGGGGGGGGGGGGGGGGGGGGGGGCAACATTTTACCACTTTGGAAGTGTTTCTCGCGCAAACTATTCACTTTAGAAAAAAATGATATTAGAAACCTAAATATCATTTTTGAAGACCTATCCATAGATACCCCACACGTATGGGTTTGATGAAAAAACATTTTTTGAGTTTCAGTTCTATGTATGGGGACCCCCAAAATTTACTGTTTTATTTTTTATTTTTGTGTAAAATCTTAATGCGGTTCACAGAATACATCTACTTATCAAGTTTCAACGGTATAGCTCTTATAGTTTCGGAGAAAAGTGGCTGTGACATACGGACGGACAGACAGACAGACATGACGAATCTAATAGGGTTCCGATTTTTGCCATTTGGCTACGGAACCCTAAAAATGACTTCAAACTTCAAACTTTCATTAGCATACTTTGTAAAACAGTTTTCCAAAAAACTGTTGCATCTATTGAAGATCGAGGTTCAGAAAAAATGATTTTCGAAATTTGGGTTAATTATCTCACGAAATTCGGCATCGGCGTCTTGAATTTGCAAATGAATTTTTGTATTCGATAAATTTGAAAAATCTTGGAATCTTATGCTTTTTTTGCTCAAAAAACGTGGAATAAGTTTTAAGCCCTAAAACCGTAAAAATACGATAAATCGTGGAATCTGGCACCGCTGTTCACTAGGTACATACTTTAATTCTCAACTCCTCAGCTGAAATTCAAAAGTTGGCGTACTTGATCTTTCAGAAATATCCAGGGGATATTTGTGACACATGACACAAAATATGTCAGTTCAACTTTGGATTTGTATTTCGTCATTTTCTTCATAGACAAAGCATACTTTATAATTTTCGTTTAAGGGAGTAGGGAGTATCCATATAAGATTTTAATTTATTGGAGGGAATTTCGCTCTTGGGAAAAAGTTGCTAGCTGTTTGCAGCAGTTCCCGCAGGATTGTCAATTGTGCTGGACACTCGTTTCAACAAACAATTTACGCCAATTCATTATAAGATGATGCAACCAATTTCGCCCGCTTTGAAAGACGAGAATGAGAAATGCAGCCATGGTCGTCCCATTTTGCAAGTCCAACGCGTATGGTTTATGGTATCATTTTGTATTTTTGTTTCTATTGCAGTCTCTCACAGACCAAATTAACCTCCTCTGTCCACTCCATAATCTTCTATGCTACAATCAGACTATAGCCAATTCTCCCAAAATTAATAATAATTACTTGCGTCACTTGATTCCCAAGTTTGCTTTCCTAACGTCTACTATTTCGGGGAGTTGAGCGAACCCCAAGTTGACCAACTTTCGGTTTTCTCAACTTCGGAATATCCAAAATTGAGCGAGTCAACTTTGAGTGAATAAAAGTAAATCCTCAAGTTGAAAATAAAAATCTCCAAGTTGTGTTCAACTTTAAGTGAATAAAACGGGCCTTAATCAGTGTTGCCAGTTTGACTGTTTTCCAGTCAAATTTGACTGGATTTTGTTGGTTTTGACTGAAAAAAAAATCAAATCCAGTCGACTGTTTTTTTTGACTGGATTTTTTCGTCTTTAAACGGAAATCAAGTCGACTGTTATTTATTTTTTTTGACTCTAAGAAAAAAAAAAATTCACCTCCAATACAAACCTAATGTAAATGAGCGCAGTGCAATTAACACACCCATTTAGTAAAATGACAGAAACAAACAGCCCACTAACAGCGGCATCAAGCCGCAAGCCGCTAAAGTCAAATTGAATGAATCTTGTCTTGTTTATTTTTTATTTTGGTCAAATTTGGTCAAAACTAAGCAACGAAATAGGATGCAATTATTGTTAAACTACTCTATTTTGACAATAAGAAATAATTTGCGAGATAAAAAAACATGTTGTCTAAATTTGAAATACCTGAGGAAATTATAAAAAAAAGTTGGAAAGAATACTATATATCAAAATATAGAAATGGAAGCAATAGAAAGCAATGACACAGACTCAGAATTTAATTTAATGGTATAATTCATTACCAGTTAAAATTAATAATTTATTTTTAGGTTTTAGGTACATTAATGTACCACCAAAAGTATAAACATACCTGAAAGTCACAAATTGTATACTATTTAGTCGAAATCTATACCTACGTCTTTCAACGTTCTGTTAATGTATCCGAATGTGGTTGCAGTTGCTACACACTTGTGCGTGTTTGGTTTTGCCTATTTTTGATCGCAGTTGAAGCAATAATTTAGTGGGGTGTTGACATTTCAGTTGATAGTACATAATATTTACCATTCGTCCTTTTTAGTGGTACAAATGTGTACCAGTCATGTAAACGCAAACATTATCCAGGAGTAGGTATGACTTTGTTTTATTTGGATAATGGCTCATTTTTTGAATCCAAATGAAATTGAAGAGATTATTAACGACTATTATTTTTTTAAGTTTTAAGTTTAAGAAATAAATGAAGTTCTAAAATGTAGAAATAATTATTCAATATAGTCTAAAAAACAAGGTTAGTACAATATTATACCACATAACATCCCGGATGGTACATTTTTGTACCACCGCCCACCGGCCACGCCCTCTAACCAAATAAAATATGTTTGTGCTGGATCATTTCTTTTGAAGGAATTGATTAAATGTAAATCACAAAACTTTTCCGGATTTGTTCCCCCGAAAGCCGGGTCGAAAGGGTTTTGACCTAGGTATAAGAAATTAGTGCTGTGAAATTAAGTACGACTTATTTTTTTTGTTTTCATTAGCCATTTGTTTTCATTTTCGACTGTTTTTTTGACTGGATTTATTTTTTTCTAAATGTTTGACTGTTTTTTTTGACTGGATTTGGAAAAAATCCAGTCAAACAGTTAATTTGACTGGATTTTAACATTTTCGCCTGGGAACACTGGCCTTAATGTACTCGCGGTGCTGTCTTTATTTTTACACTTTCATTAATTTAATCAAAGCTTAAATTTCTAAATTCAAAGAATCGCTTAACCTTTTGTATGATGACATCATTTTCAAACACAAAAAGTCAAAAAGTTGTCAGTTGGCACCGCGATTTTTATTGGCAGCTGACAGCACAAATTGACACCATTTACAAAGTGATTAAATTAAATAAATAAATTAAATAAACCATTTAATAGAACATTTGGTAGAAGTCTTAACAAATAATTTTCAACGGTTTTTTGTTTGTTTTTTGCTATTGATTTGGAGACCCCTAGAAAATTTCGTGTAGCAGGATACTAGGCTTTAATCCCTTAAATGTAGACGCTAAAAAAAACACTTCTACAAAGTTTCCTTACACAACGCTTCTACTAAAAATCTTGCCTTAATTTTGACAGTGCAACTTTTAGGAGAAACTCGTTTAGCAGAGGCTATTCTCCATTTGCTTATTTTGTCTGTATTCCCTTTTTTCACTTTTCATTGTTTAAATTACTTGAATTTTTTATGTAAACTATGTAATTTAGACAGTTTTTTTTTATCCAGCAGTCAGATATATACATTAATTAAATAAAATGCTTTGAAAATTGTACCTACTAAAATTATAAGTTCGCCTAATTTTGAAGCTACTATTAAATTTAAAATTTTAATAATTCGCCTACGTGTTAAACACACATATAGAAAATTCGGCTGTTGTCATTTTTCACTATTTTTTTTAATACTTTTAACGCGAGTATTATTATAGCCATAATTAACGAAAAGAAAATTATGATGAAGAAAAAAAACGACTAAATTTTCGTCTACTCTAAAAGAAGTTTTGAAATTAATAACTTGTTCTCATTATTTTTTAGATATGATTATTTCAACGGGAAATATTTGAAGAATACTATATATAGACATATTTTTTGATACATTTAAACAGACTAGTTTCGCCTGTTATAAGGACGTCATTAAAAAGCGTACCATAATTTTCGATAATTACGTTGTTTTTCTCATATATCATATTTCATATTTATTAATCGAAATAATTATTTCACATTAAGATTAAATCTCATATTTTGTGAGGGCTTTACAAATTCGGTTCAAGAGTTTAGATTTAAATTTAAAACAATAAGCATTTAAAGAACTAATAACATACATAAAGTGAAAAGAAAAGATACATTAACATGAATTAAACAAATAATAGCATTTTTTAAAGAAAACAAACATCTCTTATCCTTTCAATCTTCACCCTAACTTTTAATTATCACTGGCCAAGTGTTTGAATAATTTATTTTTAAATGTGCCTATGTTTGTGTTTCTCCTAAGTGCAATGGGTAGTGAGTTCCATAGAAGAGTGGCATGGACGAAAAATGTACGCTCAGATTGCATGCAATTGAATCTAACCTTATTAATAGAGCTGTTCTTTGTGAACTCGCAAACCTTAGTCTGCTGAACAAGTACCCTGGTCGTTGCGACTGCATAATTCCGTGCAAGAGGATAAGTGTTCTAAACTTAATGAGGTTATCGAAGTTAGGCCCATTATCTGCAGAGAGTACCTGGATATGTGGTCGGTAAAACGTCTTTTAAAAACATATCTTGCTAGGCTATTGTAAATAACATTTAATTTGAGCCTAGTATTGTAGTCAACATAACAGAAAACCTCACAACCATACAATAGGACAGGTAATAAAAGGGATTTAACGAGTAACATCTTAGTTTTAGTAGGTAAAGCACTTTATGTGGACCACAGAAGTCGTATACCATTATATACCTTTCCTATTGTAGCTGCTACATGATCGGTCCAAGTCAGTGTGTCATTAAAAATTATACCCAAATTTTTTGCCTTATGGACATATTCAATTGATGCCCGTCCTAACAAAATTGGTGGAAAAGCAGATGTATCTAATTGATGTTTGTAGATACAAATGGTCTTTGACGGACAAATTGTGCTTAAGAGCCACTGCTGAATGACCTCTAGATCTTCATTGATTAAGCTAATGGTATTATTAATCATATCCAACGGACAGCACATGAATAACTGAACATCGTCAGCAAACATGTGGACAGTAGAATTTTGTATAACCTGAGGGAGTTCATTCACATAGATTGAAAATAATGTAGGGCCGAGAATGGAACCCTGTGGAACTCCGGCAGGTTTTTCTTGTAAGCGAAAAAGCGACATTTCTACAGTTCGATAAAATACGCCCCTCTGAAAATGGTTTTACTCATGATAAATATTTTTAATATCACATTATTAGGAAATTTGGAGCAAACAATTTATGTCGGAAAATGTTCGTTTCCATAGTAACATCTTTGAAAGCAACCGTCTCCTCACAGCTATATGCCCCTGAATTAAAATAAGGTACACAATTGCTTACTTTAAATTTAGGTAAATTTCATTCTTTCGAAGATATGTTCTAATCTAAGATGATTATATTTTAATACGTTACTTAGGCAATATGGCGGTGAAAAATTGAAGGTCACCAAAATGGGTTCAATTAACTGATATACATTTTGTATGGGGACTTCTTAACTTCATTTTTCCAGCCTTAATGACGACATATACCCAACATTTTTTGTTTGTGCACATCTATGGCACAGTATCTTGAGAATGATATTACATATTTTATTCTTCTCATTTCACAATAAATACTTAAAAAGTGTACGGAAACTTTTGATGTTCACATATTAATATAACGATGATAACAATTGTGTAATTACCTGATTGTAATTCTAGTACTCTTCTGTATCAGCTTTGTTACTTTTATACGATTTTATTGTTTGGTATCATTGTTTATATTCGAAATTAGTTATATTACTAATGTGATTGTTATAGTGTAAGGTGCATTTTGTTTTGCTTTAGTCAAAATTTGAAAGGAGTGATAAGTAGGTAGGTAATATCGAAATTATGCATCCAACTTTTTTTTTTCTGACGCACGACTTTTGGTTAGCGTTTGCCTCTTGTTTTGCATTGCATTTCATCATTTCGTTAATTAATATTGTGCATGAATTTTCACACAAATTTTTCACGAGTCTTAGTCGCATTTTTTTTTTTTTTTTTGTGTTTCACGTAAATTTTTGCGATATTAATATTTTTTGGAGCAGGCACAATAGATGTACCTATTTCTTAATGAATTTGTATTGCTTTTTTACTCTCTCGTATTTTTTGCAACACTTATTCGGAGAATGTGCAAAACTGAATTCTGCACATCTGTTGTCTTGCCTCTATATATAGAGTAGAGACTACAGTTTACAGTGTGGCATCCAGAAGGTTGGCTCATGTGTTTTGGTAAATTGTTTTTGCTGGTAGATCCTACGAGATTTTAGGTAAAGCATATTACCTACGTACTTAGAGCTAGAATTATAGACAATTTCTTATCAACGGAGTTGCCTAATGTATGCTTAATACTACGTGTGGAATATGCGTTTAAACAATAATTTTATTTGGATAAAATGGTAAAATTTTCGCCTCCATTGGAAAGGCGAATCGAACTCAAAATGTCTTTCTGTCAAAATTTTGTTTACGAAAATGGGTCACGCATATATTATGCGATCTAACAAACAGTAGAAAAGGAAAGAATGAAATAGTTTATTATTTTAATCCGAAAACCACGGATCAGTAAGCTCATTAAAAACATTTTAAATATGTACACCTGAGCACCACTTAAAAAAGATAAAACAGTAGAAAGATTATCTGTAAAATGCAAGAATAATGTTCCTTAAAGCGAAGATCGTATTTATACTATACCCCTTGGCTAAAAGGTTTGGCTAAATATTTTCCTTTGTGGTTTTCGAATGGGACCTTCATTTAAATGCTAGCCTGGACACTATATATATAATTATACAAAAATATTAGTATCGCGCAGTTTTTTTTTTTTTTTTTATGTGTAAACATCTAAGCGCGCGTTATTGGAATCTGGTGGAGTAATTCCAAACATTTAACTTACGGGGACGGAAATGCGTCACTGTGTTTTATCATTGCATACATATTTTGGAATCTGGTGGAGTAATTCCACACATTTAACTTGCGGGTACAGGGAATGCGTCACTGTGTTTCATCATTGCATACATTTTATCATTGCATATGTTTTTATCATTGCATACATTTATGAGCTGGGGCATATTAATTTCAGCTTTTTGTTGATGTGAAATAAAATTGTGTCTTAGCATTGCAAACATTTTGTTGATGTGAAATAAAATTTCTCCATTTCGTCCCTGCACCGTACTCAGAAGAAATTTCAATAATTCTGTAGGGAGATTATCATCTTTTAACAATGATCATAAGCGGAGACTTCAATATCAATTTTGCAACTCTAGAAGCTCAACCATTTATTGATTTTATGCAAGGTAATTTTATCTTCAATTGAACTCCAACCGGAAAATTTCAACAACACGATATGGAACAACCATCGATGCTGTCTTACAGCGTAATCAAGATAGATAACAATCTCGAATGTACATATCTTACTTCAGCTATCACAATCCGATTGTATCTATTCTACCGAAACTAGCACAGAACGAATAAATTATTGTTATTTCATAATATATCAAGAATACGGTTATTACAATTCCCTCTTTTCACAATGACGTGTATCAAGCCACACACATACAGTCGCACCAATTTTTCTTAAATCGATTTTGTTCATGGGTGAGCAGATTGGATAGTTACAAAATATGGAATATGACAACCATCAAGTGTAAATTTTTAATTTTTTTAATTTAATTATGAAACATGTTCGAAAATGGGTTGTCCAGGAAAAAATGACAATCGAAAAATTGCCTCAGTTCCTCACAAGAGTCACTACTGAGAAAAAAAAATGGTCACTTTGACACAGCTTTTTGTCGCACAAAGAATTCAACTATCTAAGCAATCTAAGTTCAGTTCAGAGCACATGTTCGTAAATACGGAATTAATGTGAATTAAGTTCTTGGTATATCTATCTGTTGTAAAAGTGAAAATGCTGTAGGCAATCAGTTCAATCTTTATATATAAAAAAATAAAAATTCAGTCGAAAATTACTAGGGCGATTGAATTGAAATTTGACACAACTTCGACCCGTAAAAAACATTGCAAACACTTTGACACTCATGAGAGCTATGGTTGAAAGAAACAATTTTTTTTGTAACATTTGATGCACATTGTCCGAACAAAACACGAGAAGGCGAATGTAACTTACTTGGCGGTTAGTTTATTCCCCAAAAGTACCTAATCATAAGAGAGTTTATAGAAGAATGCAAGCTGTTCCCTATGCTAATACATACTGAGGTTCGATTTAAATGGTTTGCATAGGCATGCTCCCTGAATAGGCATGAACGCATTTGAAATATTGCATGTGATGGGTTCAATGAGAGCGATATGCAAAAACGACCTGGCATTGCTTTGGAAAACAACTCTTGTGAATGAACTACGAGCAGTCCATAAATTTTCTACAGTTTTAGTGATATCTCTTAAAGCCTTGTACAAGATCGGATGAATTATCAATACATAAGGTACCAAGTTGTAGCGTAACGTACAAATTTTCTTTTGTTTTTTTTTTTTTTTGACCCCTTAAACCCAATGGTTGAACTCAATCTTGCTCTTAAAATGTTGCTTAGGTTAGGTTGCTTTAAGGTTAGTTTATACAAAAAAAAATATATATATTTCTTTAAATTTTCTTTTTCTTTTTGATGTGTAAACATCAATGCGCGCGTTATTGGTATCTGGTGGAGTAATTCCAAACATATAACTGCTGGGACGGAAATCACCCGTACAATATGCAATGCAACCCGAATGAAATTCCAATGAAACTTTCATTTCCTGTGTAACAGCAAACGGGTATTTTCCACTGCATAATATTAGGAGTGTTTGTTGATATGTAAACATCAGCAACAGCAACAGCGAATTTTTGACAGCTTTAACGTTGACTTCGCTGTCGATGTTGCTGTGCTAATGTGTTCAAAGTAATAAAAATACATTGGTTCTAAAAAGTTGTGGAAGTTACTATTGCTGTTGCTGTGTTAATCTGTTTCTCGCATAACGAAAATGTTGTAGGCCAGCACCCCTACAATATGCAATGCAAGCCGAATGAAATTCAAATGACACTTTCATTTACTGTGTAACAGCAAACGGGTATTTTCCACTGCATAATTTTAGGACTGCTTATTGATACGTAAACATCTAAGTGCGCGTTGTTTCACTGTTCGATTTCACTGTTGAATACATGCGTTTCAATAGTAAAGCGCAGAAAAATACAGGAAAATACGTAATTGATACAATTCCATATTTCTGACAATAATGCAATGTTTTGCCGTCATTTAAGATGCATTAAAATATTTTCAGATATGGGAAAGGCAGATGCAGAACGTGCAAAAGATTACAGGGCGCGTTTCCGTGCAAGTAAACCTCTGAAAGTCGAAAAAAAGGTTGGGTTGAGCGAGTACTGAACGCTCGCGTGAATGGAGAACTCGTCTCGCAAACCAAACTGGAGCGACAATTACTGACAATGAACCGACGACATCACGATCAACTGTCAATGATGTTCTGACGATAAATGACGTGGATTTATCGTCAGTTCGAGCCAAACGAAGGAGAACGGACATCAATGAAGTTTTACAACCACAGGTAGTCAGTCACTCCGCCCTACGAAGAGTACCCCAGACATGTTAAGGCTCACGCAGAGTTTGAAAATAAATATATCATGAATACGGTTATTACAATTCCCTCTTTTCTCAATGACGTGTATCAAGCCACACACATACCGCACGCACGGTGTTTACACATAGACATTTTTCGGGACTGTTGGATACAGTCGCACCAGTTTTTTTTTTCCTTTGACTTCCCAGTCAATTCAACAAAAAAAAAAAAAAAAATCATTCCACTGAAATATTTCATTTCTTTACTAAATCTCAAAGATGACGATATATGTAGAGGCTGCAGAGACGAGGAGGTCCACGAGGACACACCCACTTCCTCTGTCATTGCCTGAGTCTATGTCACTTGAGGAGCGGAACACTTGGAAGCATTTTTACTTTTTTCTTCTTTTTTTTTTCTGTTGTGATGAATTTTCGCTATGACCGCCTAAACGTAAAAAAACTCATTTTCACACTGTTCCAACTTTTTCGGTTGCATTTTAAGTATGGCTATAACTGAGTCCTTACTCATACAGTGCTGTCGTCTGTCGATGTCCTCCCACGACCCGAAAACAGCCCCACGATTAGTAACTATCGTTGGTGTTACACAATATGCAAAATTTGAATATCAAGCTAAGCATTCGAATGAAAGAATGAAAACTGTCTTAAAAAATGTTAGCTCCCTTAGTCCTTTTTTACTTGCAGCCATTAACTTGATATTAATCAAATAATTCGCAGTAAAAAAAGGAGTAAAGGAGTTCAAAATTTCGATGAAAAGCACTCCAAAAAGTAGGCGTGGGAATAAATGCAAAAAAAACCTACTGCCTGCCTACTCGGAGTCTTAGCAAAGATTTGTTCAAAATTTTCATCTAAATCGGAAAATATACTACCACCCTGAGTTGTATTTCTCATACCCGATATAATTTGTAATTCAACTCATCCCTGACACAGGCAACCTCTTTATAAAGCCTAGGGTTCTATGCACCCCCAAGATATAATATTCCCAATTCTTTTCAGAACATTTAAACACCAAGTGCTGTCAAATAACCATAATCTGGTAAATAGATTTCATGGAACAAATGGAAAAGCCAGTAGTGGACGTGAACACATGTCCAATTTGTAAAAAGGTCTATTCGTCGAAATGGTCCGTTAATAGGCACATAGATTCTACGCACAAAAAGAAAAGGTATCTCTGTCAAATATGCAACAAGATATTTGCCCGCGACGATTACTTGGTTCTCCACATGAGGAATGTCCACGATGAGAACTTCTCCCACAAAAAGGCCAAGCCGAGGAAACGATCCAAACGCAAAGAAAAACCAAAATCACCAAAATAGTAAGTATTTACGTTTTCCAAAAGATTGACATCTGTGAATAGGTTGCCACATTTACTGGAACTTCTTTTCTGAACTCTATTTCCAGCCCCGACAGCACTACTGTCTTCAACTCAATAAGTTACAAGAACGAAACCTCCATTCATGACGACAACACCAATTTCGAAGACGAGGTAGTAAACGTGGAGGTAGACATTGACGTATCTGTGCCGATCAAGTCCGATGAAGAGGATTCCATGCTTAGTGTAAATTGGGAGGACTCCCTTCAAGGGTTAAGACCAACAACAAATGAAACGACTTACAATAACTTTCCCACTATCAATAGAATCGTAGAGCAACATACGGAGCAAATAAATAACAGCGTACAGCACACGCAACTCGTAGATATGACCTACGACGAGTTGCTAATAACCACCACAAATGAACCTGTTCCACCTGCTGCTGTTGATCAGAATGTACAAATAGTTCCCGTGATAAAAGCGATTAATGAGGACTGTATTTCGATTCACTCCGATGACGAGGTGGCACCGAAAAGTCGACCCAATAAACCTGACAATCAACCAGCCCGAAGAGCGGCAGAACCTGAAAACCGGGACACAACACCCAACCGAACTCGCGGTGAAAACGTTGCACCAGCAGAAAGCCAACCGAAAGACTCCGAAGCCGATTCCAATAAGCGAAGTCGCGAAAATGACGTTCTCGTGGATAGCAACGTTTTCGATTTACTGAAGAGGAGGACACTGGACTCGAGTGACGAGGACCGAATGTTCTTGTTGTCGATTTTGTCAGATTTCAAGAAGGTTTTACCACAGAACAAACTGAGCGTTAAGATCAAGATTGCACAGGCAATCTCTGACGGCTCGTAAGCTGCACATCTAAGTATAGATAATAAATAAAGTTTTAACTCGTTTTTAAGTCGTTTGTTTGAAGTTTGGGCTTATTTCTGGCAGTACTCGCGCCACCGCGTGTAGAATAATTCAGGGAGGCACTTCCTGATTGTTGTAAAAGGCGACTAAATGGGATGTGAATATTTGCAGGCGTGTTAAATGCATTCGCAGTGACCAGGTTACAGGTGAGGGTTTTTTTTTATACACCTACAGCTTTGTCGCGCTCTACACAGCCTTTAAAAATGATTTCGGTCAATTTTATACGACCGCAAACTACTTCTTTAGATTGGCATGGCATAGGCTATACTCGTGTTCCCCCATTCAACTCAGCATTAGACTACTGGTGGATGGTGGGATCTTTGAAGCGGGGGTGTTTCTATACTAATCTTTTTTTTTAAATTTGATGACAAGAGCGTTTCTGTCAACAGAGGGCGCTAAAGAGGCATTATAACCGATAATTTGTTTGACCAAATATTAAGAAAGTGGGTGGTTTTGAATCAGAATGACGCCAGCCGTTACAGGATAGCGCACAAAATGCAGTCATCAGCTGTTACTTGATCGTGATTTGACGACTTTAGAAAACTATGTTCTAAAGTAAAGTGCCGCAAAATTGAACTAATAGGATAAGCGACTGCCACAGTGGGATGCCTTCCTCCATCCGCTGTGATAAAAAAGAACCGAACCAAAGCGATGACTAGAGATGAATACTTTTGCAACTTGACAGGTGTTGCTTGAAACTTGAAAGGAGTGCCTTGCAAAATATTTAAGTGTTCCCAGAGCAAGCACAGATTCAAGTACTCAG
Source organism: Cheilosia urbana (assembly GCA_946477585.1). Taxonomy (NCBI): domain Eukaryota; kingdom Metazoa; phylum Arthropoda; class Insecta; order Diptera; family Syrphidae; genus Cheilosia; species Cheilosia urbana. The sequence goes on along the minus strand of OX297854.1, from coordinate 88,618,874 downwards.
CGCACCAACTCCAATAGATCGCCTCGGAAAATTAAATGGGTGCAAGGATCACTCTGACCAATCGCAAAGAAGGCATGTCATCTAAACAGTAAGGGCTCCCAGGACGGATAAGTCTAACTTTTGCCCCTCAGACATGACCATGGACTATGGCGCCATTTAAAGTAAAAGTATAGGTGCCGCAACGCGCATTCAGCTATAGGTACACTTGAAAGATATCCCGGGACAAAATTTGGTTTCGTTCTAAAGGCCCATTAGCACAGTCTATTTAAAAAAAAAAACCCTACTACCCAATTGTTCCCCCCTATGTCCACCCCAGATCCGGAGTACAGCTACAAAATCCAAAATATATGCTTCAAATTATAAAAATGCCGTCCGATGACAGCAAAACGAGATAATTGTAAGAAAGTTTCAAATTGAGATTCTTAAAATCCTTTAAACGACAACTGTTAGTCAAGCAAGCACATAGGGAATGTTGTCACTTCTGACTATATGGCTCCCTATCTAGACTTTGCCAAACCATTCACATGCTCCTTCAGGTTCAAAGATGAACTGTGGAACCGGTGCCGGCATATTCTCTGAGGAATTAAATATAATTTCTGTATCAGACTACCTGTTAGCAGTAGTTTCTTCCAGGCGGAGGTTCTGGCTATACTGCTGAAGCGGCCCGTAACTGTAAGGCGTCAATATTAGCAATACCTCGTAGCGTTATTACCTTCTTCATTGACTGTCAGGCGGCTATAAAAGCAGTTTCTGCTAATGAAATAAAATCTAAACTAGTCCACAGCTGCCGCAAGGAGCTCAAGGTTCTTTGCTCGCAGCACACCACGATTCTTGCAAGGTCCTTGAACGCAGAGACAAAATTCGTATAACAACCAACAAAAGGTGGAAAGAACTCTCTATCTGTGAAATATCACGGACGCCGGACCAACAAGCTATTACAGTTTGACAGGTCATCGGTATCTAAGTTAGTAGGGGCTCTCGTAACTCATAACTTCCTTGGAAACCACACAATGAAACTAAATCTCAAAGCTGACGATGTATGTAGAGACTGCAGAGATAAGGAGGTCCATGAGGACACACCTCACTTCCTCTGTCATTGCCCGAGTCTATGTCACTTTAGGATGAGAACACTTGGGAGCTATTACTTCCATGACTTACAAGAACTTTCTGATGTCTCACTGTCTGATCTTTATAGGTTTTTGAGGACATCGGGATGGCTAGACAGCGTCTATTATTTATACACGAAGGAGAAGGGAAGAAGAACACCGATGCAACACCAACGGTCGAGCCCAAAAAGGGCATCACAATGGGTCCACGAGTACCTAAGTGGGGTAGCGCAGGGTTTTCCCTGTTCTACCTACCCGTTTCCCTAACCTAACCTAAACAAACTCGACTCCTAGCGACCTCTAGCTGCAGGAAAGTTTACAATGCTTTGAGGAGAGCTTCCACAGCCGAAGTCACGTTCTTTATAGCTCACAGATATTAAAATATTAGCAGAGGGGATAAAATTTATAAAGTCACAGTGGCGAAAAAATCCATTTAAACTTTTCTATTGTGACCTACAAAATATTTAAGGTGACGGAGCTAACAAATTATTCGTCCCTATCGGGGTATCCGTTCGGAACGGAATTTTGTCCGATTTGTACGAAAACGGAGAATTGCATTCGAGATATATATTTACTTTTGTAAAAATTCATGACATTTAGCGCACCTTGTTGAATTGTGTGCAACTGCACTTACTTTTGACAGCTACACGACAGACATTATCCAAACTCTCCTTGTCGAATTGCTGCGGAATATTTTAATGTGAAATGAATGCGTTTATATGCTTCATTTATTTTATTCCGAAACGGATACTTCGAACACAATTTGAGTTCCGATCCAAAAGTCAAATCTGGGGTTGAATTACCGCATCCGTGATCAAGTAATATGTGAATGAATTTGTTATTGTTTTGAAGCGGTAATTCAGCCCAAGATTTGACTTTCGAGTCGGCATTGCGAACGGATACCTCGATTAGTAGACCGACGGAGTACTGTAAAATGGGCGCAGCGTTTGCACTGACGAATACTGATTCTGGATAATAAAAGTTCTATGGCATGGTGTTTTGGTATCAGTGACTGAATAATAAACACCAAATTAGACAAACGCTACCAAAACAACATGGTCGCCACAGGCTGGCAACATCGACCCGTCCCGATTAAAAAACTCCGAGCTAAAAAATAAGTTTCTTATGTTTTTAAAATTATGAAACGTCATCCCGCTTTTTAAAATCCCCTGTTTTGTTTTTCTTCTTTTTTTTTTTTTGTAAAATCCCGCTTTAAATATCCGTCTACTAAAATCCCGGCTTTTTTAAATACTGCCTCTGAAAATCCCGCTTATTCTAAGTCCCGATCGATTATAATCTTGCCTTTTTAAATCCCGTTTAATGCCGATTTTTTAAAATAAAACATCTATCTTCAATTGCAAAAGCTAGATTATTAAAAAAAGCGGGAATAAAAGAAACGGACTAATAAGAAACAGGATTATAAAAAGCGGGATTGTAAAAAAATAGAATAAAAAACCGGGATTTTAAAAGCAGTATTTTGGAAAGCAGGATATCGTACCCAACCCGAGTTTAAGCACACCTTTTTTTTATAAAAGTGTCATACAAAATATTAACTTAACATTTCTGACAATATTTTAGGTCAATATAATTTTTTTTTTGACACTTTCTCAATTAGAACTTCAATAGATTCCCTGAACATGGCTTCCACATGAAAAAAAAACTACCATTTTCAACAACTTTTTTTTTTGTCCTTCAACTTTGCTGAAGCTTGATGGTAATGACAAAAGCTGAGATTATAGGAAACTGCCGTCTTTTGAAAACAAATCGGAAGCATGTAGGTGTAATATCAATACTTACAGGCTAACAATGACAAGTTCACAAACTTTCAAAAGAAGCTCACGTGGTGGCATTCCCGATGTCCAACCATTAAGAGACCCATTCTTACTATTTAAGCTTCCTAGACATAATATGGTCAGGGTTATTTTCTAAACTGATAGGGCATTTAAAAAAAAAATTATAAGAACTCTGTTAAATATATAATATCTGGGTGACCGAGCTTTGCTCGGTTATTACCATTTATTGTAATTTTAAAAACAATAAAAATTAAAAAAAATATATATTAACTTGAACATATAAAAAACTTTAAGTCTCCTAAATGCCGGTAGATGTCTTACTTTTTTCCTTTTACTATGACGCGGACTTATTACTTACTTATGCGACTTCCAACGCTAATAAAAGCATTGGATACTCAAAGGTGCGAGGGTACCGCTCACGCTTCAGAGTTCAGAGTATGCATATATACATACAAGAATTGCTCGTTTAAAGGTATACGATTAAAACAAAAACCTTGAACTCAATTTCTATATACAGCACCTCCACCCAGCGATGCCAACCTAGGTTTTTTATGCCTTTTAGGCATTATTTCATTAGCTAAGGCGTTAAGGCTTTTTTGTTACCAAAAACGCATCTTTTTTCTATTTCAAATATTTATTTATTTTTTGATCTGATGGACTAAAACTGTGTTTGTTTTGTTCAATGCTATTTACCTACCTACTCAAGAAACTAAAGTCATGAATTTTGTTCCTATTTCTTCTGTGATTTATACATAATTTAAGTTTTTTTTTTGGAAATAAAAATTGTTGTTGTTGATTTTGTTATATTTGTGTTTAATTTTTGATTTATTGTTCCAATTTACATAAAAAATTTTTTTAGGCATTATTTTATTGAAAAAGGCATCTTTTTTTCTCAAGTTAGGCTTTTTTTCGTCAAAATTGGTTGGCAACGCTGCTCCACCATCCGTCCATCACCACACCACACGTCATCATCCATCTGCGCATTTCCTCAGAAAGACATTGTCGCTGTTTTTTTTTTCATATGAACGTGCGATGTGCGCCAGAAAACCACCCCAAAGCAGAACAACGATCAAGAACCGCGGCTGCTGATAATATTCGATTTGAGAAAATAAATTTATTTTTTTCGTGTTAGATTTTAGGTTGTAGCTCAGCTTCTAGAGGACATAGAAAGCTGATTGATGACTTGAAATAACTATTAAAGTGTTGGCTCTCCTACGTATTTTTTTTGTTTGCATTGATTAAGAATTGTTTGTGTAATGGCGAGTAAAAGGCAGTAAAGTCAGAAAAATAAGCTCAAAACGCATGAAAACTCGAAAACACGCGTTTTCCCAAACATAAGACTAATCTAGATCAATTGCTTACCCCCGAAAACCCCCATATACCAAATTTCAGCGAAATCGTTAGAGCCGTTTCCGAGATCACAGAAATATATATATATACAAGAATTGCTCGTTTAAAGGTATAAGATTTCGTATTTGCTACAATGAAAGAACAAATTCAACTTGAAGGCCGCATTTTGTGGGTGAAAACTATAAGCCTTCCTACAACCTATTGGTTACAATCTTAAGAGCGTAAAATACTCGTGCCTAGGCGAATTTCGGTGGTTGGGTGTTGTATGAATAGGGTAGGCACTGATTGGCGTCAACTTGGCGATGCCCAGTCGTTGTAACTGTTCATACACATCAATTGTGCTTATTTTACCTCCGCGTGGTAGCCACCGGGTACTGGTCTTGTCCTTCCGGGCATGACTTGCTAAACTTATAAGCGCGAGTGTTGAACACGAAGAAAATAGCAACACTATAATGCTCTGTCGGAATGACTGCCTGATCGAGTCTCAGAGGTCTTACATGAGCCCCTCAGAAAGAGGACGTACGGCGGATGAATTCACATGGCTGAATCAACGGTGGCGTCAACAGTCAACATGGCAGATACCTCAATGAGCTACTTCGACGTATTTGGAGCTGAGGTCATTGAGGATTTTTCAGCACTAGTCAGGGTGTTGAAATAGAGATGGTGGCGGAAGAGCCCTTAATGGGTCAACGGCAGCTCTCACATCCCCGCAGCGGGTTACTGACTCCGGAATATTCCGGCTCCTTTTGCCCAAGGGGTTACAGAAAGGGCCTGGTCCTCCAGGTTGGGGGTTGTGCGTGGGGTTAACTACCCTACCACGGAAAAAAAGCACTGTTGCGAAGCAACCCAAAGCCTCGGATAAGGACGGATTCACTGTTGACGACCCTGCAAAACGAAAAAAGGACAATGACGTTCGGATCTGCACGTGGAATGTTCGAACTCTGAACAGACCGCGTGCAGCCGAACAACTAGCGGAGGCCCTAGACTGCTACAAAGCAGGTATCACCGCCATCCAGGAAGTGCGGTGGGATGGGCCGGGCAAAAGGAGGATGAAAAACTGTGACATTTACTACGGTGACTGCTACAGAGAACAAAAGCAGCGTCTATTTGGATGCGGATTTGTTGTAAGCGGCAGACTTAGGCAAGAAGTCTTGAGCTTTCGACACGTTAGTGAACGCCTTACAACTATCCGCATCAAGGCTAAATTCGCCAACATCAGCCTGATATGCGCTCACGCCCCCACAGAAGATAAAGACGATGCTACCAAAGAATGTTTCTACGAGCTCCTCGACAAAACATATGAGCAATGTCCTAAGCATGACGTTAAAATCGTCTTGGGTGATTTTAACGCCAAAATAGGAAAGGAGGACATCTTTGGTAGCACAATCGGAAAACACAGCCTACACGACACCACGTCTGGAAACGGACTTAGGCTGATTGATTTTGCTGCGGGACGTAATGTTACCATAGCTAGTTCACGGTTTCCTCACCTCAATATACACAAAGGAACATGGCGGTCACCTGATCATCAAACCGTCAACCAAATTGATCACGTTGCGATCGACGCAAGGCACTCCTCCAGTATTCTAGATGTCCGAACTTTCCGAGCGGCCAACATAGACTCGGACCACTACCTTGTTGTAGCCAAGGTACGGATTAGTGATGTGTCGACTCGGTTTGGTAAACCGGTTTAAACCGAGTTACTACTAAACCGAGTTAAACCGAGTTGCTCTTATTTCAAACCGAGTTGGCGAAAACCAATGAAACGAAACGAACCGACCGAAAACCGAATAATAAAATGCCACGCATGCATAAACCGATATCAACACACGACTCGGTTTCGGATCTCGGTTCGATTGGTTAGGTAGGTGTGCGTGTGAGAAAAATAAACACAATGTACAAACACATTAATGAGCATGCAAGATGCAAAGTCCAATTGGAAAGCTGTGCTCTTCTCTTTACTCCTGTTTTCTCGCATGTGCAATGTGTATGTGCTATGATTTTTATGAGCGAGGGTGGTTTTTGTCAATTGAGCGAGTCCATAGGTGGTAATTCGGTTTGAATGAACCGTATACGTACGTATACCCGTTCGTATAGTCGTGTTGGATTTCGCTTTCTTAACGAGTTGCAACATGCAAATCGAGTCGACTAACTCGGTTTGCAGCTCGATTTGCAACTCGGTTTGCTTCAATTCTAAACCGGTTTAACTCGGTTTGAAAAAATATCGGTTTGGCACATCACTAGTACGGATGCGGATATCCAAGACGCCACAACAACGAGAAAATACTGTGAGGAGATTTAACGTTGGACGACTACAAACGCAACAAACCGCCAGAACCTTTGCCGATCGCGTATCCCTCAACCTCTCGAGAAGTCCTATGCTGCCAGCATCATGTGCCGAAGACCAGTGGCGCCGATGCCAAGAAGCCATCAAAAACGCCGCAACTGATGTGCTCGGTTTCACCAGCCCACCCCCCCGAAACCCCTGGTTTGACGAAGAGTGCCGGCAAGCACATGCAGCAAAACAAAGTGCCTACGAAGCGTCGCTGCATAGAAGGACGAGAGCAGCTCGTCAGCTCTACGAGCAAAAAAGGAGGGAAGAACATCGGCTTCTCCGGAGAAAAAAGAGAGAGCATGAGAAGCGCGAGGATATCGAGGATATAGAGAGGTGTTACTCCAGGAACAATGTTCGGAAGTTTTACCAAAAGGTAAAAAGAACGTGTCATGGCAACAAGACCCGAACGGAGACCTGTAGAGACGAGCAAGGAAACCTTGTAGTAGAGTCACAGTCGGTGCTGAGGACATGGAAAAACCATTTCTGCAGACTGCTAAACAGCGAAGACGACACAAATTCCGCTGTTAGGCAGAACGATCCATTCAACCTGGACGATGACAGCCAAGATTTCCGTCCACCTGACCAAAATGAACTGAGGATAGCAATATCTAAGCTTAAATCCAACAAGGCTGCTGGTCCAGACGGCTTACCTGCCGAGCTCTTCAAGGCAGCCGGAGATGACTTGGTAGAGTGCATACACCAACTCATCTCCAAGATTTGGTTAGAGGAAAGTATGCCTGATGAATGGAACCTCAGCATTGTTTGCCCGATCCACAAGAAAGGAGACCCTATAAACTGCGCCAACTACAGAGGCATCAGTCTCCTGAACACTGCGTATAAGATCATGTCTGCTGTATTGTGTGAACGCCTGAAACCATTCGTCAACGATCTGATAGGTCCCTATCAGTGCGGTTTTAGGCCCGGTAAGTCCACGACCGATCAAATATTCACACTACGGCAGATCCTGGAAAAAACCCAAGAATACCAGATCGATACTCACCATCTTTTTATCGATTTTAAGGCCGCATATGACAGCGTTTATAGAGACGAGCTATACAGAGCCATGTCTAGTTTTGGCATCCCTGCCAAACTTGTCAGATTGTGCAGAATGACGATGGAGAACGCTCGCTGCTCCGTAAAGGTCGGAAACAATCTCACCGAGACCTTTGATGTCAAAAAAGGATTTAGACAAGGTGATGCGCTGTCATGTGACTTCTTCAACATCATTCTTGAGAAGATTGTGCGAAACTCACAAGCCAACACCAGAGGCACAATTTTCTATAAGTCTGTGCAACTGCTTGCATACGCTGACGACATTGACATTGTTGGTACAACACAGCGAGCTGTCACTGGTGCGTTTGCAAGTATTAGTACAGAAGCGGCAAAAATGGGTTTAGTGGTGAATGAGGGTAAAACAAAATATATGCTGTCAACAAGAAGGGACACACGACATCGACGAATCGGGCAGAACGTCACGATAGACAGCTATAACTTTGAGGTAGTTAGGGACTTTGTCTACCTCGGCTCCGCTATAAACTCTGATAACGACATCACATCAGAAATCAAACGAAGAATCACACTTGCCAACCGCTGTTTCTTTGGCCTAAGACGGCAATTGATTAGTAAGGCCTTGTCAAGAAGCACTAAGGAGATTCTATATAAGACTCTCATCATCCCTGTCCGGCGCAGAAGCATGGACCCTAGCAAAAACGGATGAGGATCTTCTTGGTCGCTTCGAACGCAAAATTCTTCGAGTGATTTTTGGTCCCGTTTGCGTTGACGGGATTTGGAGGAGAAGATTTAACAGCGAACTCTACGAGCTGTACAGCGACATCGACCTAGTCAGAAAAGTACGCATCAGTCGTCTAAGATGGCTGGGACATGTAGAGCGAATGGACACCAACGCTCCGGCCCGAAGAGTCTTCGATTCTAACCCGGAGGGACAACGCAGTAGAGGAAGACCTCGCCTTAGGTGGCGCGCGCAAGTGGAAGGGGACCTCAACCAACTTGGAGTGCGCAACTGGAGGCAGTTAGCCAAAGATCGCGCTAACTGGAGAGGCGTATTGGTTGAGGCCCAGGTCCACCCCGGACTGTAGCGCCACCTAAGTAAGTAAGTAAGGCGAATTTCGGCAAGTATTTTTCGTGATATCTATACGTTTTAAAATCCATCTCCCTGGGGACAATACGTTCAGGGGGCCTATTCCAGAAAGCACGGCGCATCGCTTTTGATGGCGGATTTGAATTTTTGTATTTAAAAAGCGATTGGCTTTCCATTACACCATATGGAAAGCGAGAGCACTTCTTAACGCCATTTTATCATTGCATTGAACGCGATAGGTATTTAGGTGACGGATTGCTGGCGGATTGTTTGATTAATAAAAATGTAAATACATATATTCAATAAAAACAAGAAGCTTAAAATTGCTGAAAGATTCATTGAATTTAATAAATATTTTTTAATAAAGGAGTCATAAAACATATATTTCCGTACAACAATTTGCTGCACTCAACCATTTATGTGTAAATTGTCGGTGCTGTGAAGTAACGAGGAGCGAAATAACGCCGAATTCCAAAACTAGGCGTTATTTCACTTTGTGAAAGCGAAATAAATCCGAATTTTAGAATTCGGTGTGATTTCAAATTGACAAAGTGAAATAATGCCGAACATTGGTTGAGAAATAAGGCCGAAGCAAATGTTTTCGGAATTACCGAGAACTATATTTAAAGTATATTTTTAATTTGCAGAAATAGGTGTAGCTATATTATTTTATATATAAACTAGCTGACCCGGCAAACTTCGTTCCGCCCAAATTTGTTAATGTAAAGAAAGTAATAATTCCGAGCATGCGCAATGCACTTCCTACTTTATGTAATTCGGCCAATTAAAATTCTTTGTTCAAAAGTTATATTAAATGCAATATAAATAAATTATGAATAGCAATGTTGATTTGTTTCAATCAAACCGCAATGATTTTGACGTTTCGGCCAACCTTCCGCTTTTTCACTAAATTTACAATGTGAGAAACATGGGAAATCAAGATTGATGCCACTAATGCACAAACATCCATCGATTATCCTTGCAATAAATTATTGACATAGTGAAAGCGAGACGCACGGGAAATTGAAGTCGCACGAATGGTAAATCGTTCTAAATAAGCGAAATCTGCGGAATAAGAGTGTTTGCCTTTGAAATTTCCCCTCAAAATTATCACTTGCATGATATTTGATGTAAGATCCTTAACCATAAATCAAATGCGAACCTTTACAAAGTTTCGATACATTGATGTTGCGCAACAGCATTTTAACTGAGCTGACTTTCAAGTCCAAATTATGAAGAGGTAAGCCCGGAACATCCAATGAATTAAAAAATTCAACTAATCCCCATAAAGTTTTATTCACATCGGTAGCATTATGCCCTTCCTTCCAACCAAAATCATAAGAATCGAACGATCCGTCCCCAAGTTATGAGTGCATATTCGGACGTCAGTCTCTTTTATATGTAACTGTATCCACCCGGCTTTGCCCATACCTTTCGTATTAAGTCTTGCTCACATTTCGCAAATTACTTTATTTGAACAGTGTCCATTAATAATTTTAATTATACAACTTTAGAAATAGAGTTTGATTTTATTTTTTAATGGGACGTGCCAAAATCCGTTTTCTTATCCCGCTTGTGTTTTTCAAAGTACCACCTATAGGGTCAAAAACTATCCGAAATTTAAAACTGGAAGCAACCATATCCATCTACAAAATTTCAGTCAACTTGGTAGAGCTGTTTCGGAGATCGGCAGCAGCGCCACCTATTAGGTCCAAAAGTATCCTATCCTTCAAGCGGAAACGAAGAATATAAATCTACAAAATTTCATTGAAATCGGGTGAGTGATTTTGGAGATCGTGAACAACGCCATTTAGTGGGTCAAAAATCCTATCTTTTAAGTTTGCGTTAACCTAAAATACAACAATACGAACATAACAAAAGAAGAATCATAAAAATTGACCCAGTGGCTATCGAGTTATATCATCATCATCGAGTTTCGTCCCGAAAGAATTATATGTATAAATTAAGATGATTATTATTAAAGAAAATTTAACTAAACTGAAAAACGACATATACGCCTACAACGCCACATGTTTCAGTTTTTGTTAGAAATAATAAATTAATTATTTTATATGTATTTTATCAATATAATAACTCCGATCGAAGCATCTGTTTGAAACGATATTCATTTTTTTACATCCTCCTTGACGATATTTGCAGCACGCATTATGTCAATGTTATGCCAAGCGCCATAAGGTTATATGAAAAAAGTTTGAATTGTAAAAGCGCTATGGTTACATTAGATATAATTTGGTGGTTAAGTATTCTTAAATTTTCTAATTTTTCGCGCAATTTTCTTAATTTTTTCTTTCATAAGATTTTTCTCCTGACAATAACAAACACAACAAAAAAAGAATTAGTGAAATCGGTCCAGCCGTTCACGCGTGATGCCGTGACCAAGGGAAATATGGATTCGTTTTTAGGCCACTTTCTCAAGATGATAGCGGAAGGAATCGAGGGCGAAAAATCGGGAACAGGTAGGAAGGTGGAAAGGTGGGAGACAAACACTTCCTTTTCTTTTTGTGCGTTACCTGAACGCAACAACAGCTTGACTCAATGCGATTCGTTCGAAGTCAATTTCTCGCTCCAGTTCCAGCTGTGGCATCCCCAATTTGCACAACAAAGTGCCACTTTGTTGCGCATTTCATCTGACATCTCCAGTTCATTATCCGATGTCACAGTGCGAATTCGATACAAAATATCGTTGGCCATAATATCATTTTTATTATAATCAAAGTATCTACTTCATTTTAAAAAGTTACTTAATGTAACGTAGTAAACATAATTTATTAGAACAAACTTTTTAGGTACATACATATATTTAAAAGAAAAAAAAAATAATCAAAATTGTTGACAACAACAATTTGCTTGGAAAAAAATTAAAATAATTGACAACAACAATTGCTTTTAAAATTTAAAATATTTTTTTTTGTATTTGAAGTGTCACTACTTTATGTTATCCAGTTTCTTTTTTTTTTTCAAAGTGTATTTCCCCATGAAAAAAATAAAAAATTTAGTGGTGGACCACCCTTAACATTTAGGGATATGAAAAATAGATGTTGTCCGATTCTCAACCCTAGCCAATATGCACACTAAGTTTCACGAAAATCGGTTGAGCCGTTTCGGAGGAGTTCAACTACGCACCCCGTGACACGATAATTTTATATATTAGATAAATTCTAAATGCTAAAATAACTAAAGGGTAGACTGGAGAAAATAATAGCTCAAAAATCACACGAATTTTTGGCTACTATTTTCTCAAATTGTAAAATAACTAGAGGAAAATTTGAGAAAACAATAGTTCGAAATTCGCCGTTTTTTTTTTTTACAGAGGGGGAAATTTAAAATGTATTTATAAATTCAAAGCGAAATAAGGCCGACTGGGCCTTATTTCACTTTAGCAATAATAAATAAATTCCAAAATTCGGCGTTATTTCGCTCGGCGTTTATTTCACGGCACTAACATTTTCTTCCCTTCCTTCTTCATTTTCCAAATATATAAATAGACGAATTGAATCCATTGATTTTTTTTTTTCAATTAAATTTAATTTAACACAAAATCCTAAACTTTCAAAATAGATTTTTACAGCAACAAGAAAAAAATTGTTGTGTCGGGAAAAAGCTGTCAAATATTTGGAGAAATAAATGGAAAATAGGAAGTCTGAATGGAAAGCGCAAAGCGCTGGAAAGATACCTTCTTTTCGCCCCGTTCGCATTTGAGAATAAACAAAAGCGAACACGGTCGAAATTAAGGTATTTTTCATCTGACATAGGATTGCCCACAGAGGCCGGGACTGGTAATTGTTAGGTAGGTACAAAGGGAACGTAGGTAATCGCAGTTTGTTTAAAAACTTTATAGACACTACTTACTTATTAAATTTTATTGAAAAAAATTAAAACTACCTAACAATCTTATATGCATATATAAATAGGCGAAGGAAAATAGTTAAAAACTACTTTCACTGCCTTAAACCTTCACTTGATTTTTTTTTTTTTTTTTTGATAATAGCGCAGATATGCAATGCTGTTTGTAGGTAATTTGTTTTCCAAATTGTTGTGTATATAAGCCAGGCACCGGCCGTCGCAATTATTTTACATTTTGAATTGGAAAGCCACAATTACCTTAAATAGTCTTCCAATTTGACTTCAAATGCCCCGAATTATTTGACTTCGTAATTTAATTGACATGGGTAACCCATTTTAAACCTGTCCATGGCCTGTTGAAAATTTTCTAAAGCCGGCCCTACAAAATTCTATATGGAAACCACCAGAATTTAAACGGCGAGTCACCGTTCAGCGACACAAAACACCAAAACAACTGCGGCCGCAATCCTCCATCTCTATTCTCTCATTCTGTTATCTCCCAAGCAAACTCACTTCATCTTTAGATCCACTTATCCCCACATTCGCGTTTCGCAGTATCAGCACGTCAGCAGACAGCACCGTCGGTCGTCAGCACTCAGCAGTTCGTTTCCATTTCCACACACAACACAATACACAAATGTGTTATGTAGAATACTGTCAACTGTGTCGCCCACTTACCCTTCACGTATTTGTCTATTAAACGGAAAAATACCAATGGATAGAGAGAGAGACCCCAATACCAACAAAAATCGACCCGAGCGAGAACAAAACAACATCACAAATCTCAATACATTTTGTTCGTTTTGGAATTGGAGTGGATTTCAATTTTCAGTTTCAGTTGTTTCTTGTTTATCCCCTTTGTGCCTCATTCGCACTCATATTATTTCCCAGACCTAGCATGAATTTCGTTTTTTTTTTGTTATTATCTTCGCTCAAATGCGCACTCAAATTCGTTCTCTCTATCTGAATCTTATGCGATTCACATTTAACAAAGAGAGCCGACTCAACCAGTTATATATTTCTTCTCAAAGTGTGAGAACGTGTTGGATGAGTTTTCGATCGATTGTGACAACGACGACAACGACGACAACGACGGTGCTATTGATATTTCGCCGTGCAACGACGGCCGTTTGTGTTTTAATCTGACATTTAAAGTGTGTAAAAACTTCTGGTGTGGTTAACGTGAAAGTGCTTGAAACGCAGAAATAAGCAGTTTGTTGGAATTAGTCAGAGGAATTTTACCTGACGAAGGAATTGACCGTAGCAAAAACTGGTGCAATAGAAAACATAGGTGAGGACAGTGTTGCCATCTGTTGATTCTTACGTTTTTACATCCAATTGTGGGTAAGTATTTTACGGGCAACATTAGTTTGGTTTTTATAGAAATGAGTGTTTTTGTATCCGCCACCGATGTTGCGTGAGACTTTTGTGAGTTTCAATTTTCAATAAACGCCCAACGAGAAGTGATTAGTATTTTGCCATTTTGTAGGTACTACGGCCGTTGAAGGCTGGATGGAGTATGGGTTTGAAATGAAGGGATCATTAATTGCTCGTGGGTTTTCTACGCCTCTACCTAGTGCTCTCAGCGAAGGCGATTTTTTTTCAAATATTGAGGGCAGGGATATTTTGCGTCAATTATTATAATCTTATCCGATGACTTTACCTGCAGGGAGAGATATTAATACTACTACCCTAAAATAGTCGGCCGTTTCTTGATTTTGGGACCTTGTATTTGTAGACTTAGTGGTAAGTGTATTGGGCGTTAAGTGAGGCGACCCAGGTTCGATCCCCGGAAAAATATAAATTACATCTTAGGGTTTCTTCCACTGCGGCCGCCTGAAAAACATTCGAGATCCCTTCCATTCGTCCCAAAAATGAAAAATACAAAACGAATGGCTGTGAGAAGCTAGGCCTAGGGTCCTACGAAACTGTTGCGTCAAATATTTTTTTTTATATTTCCGTGGGATCTCTCTTAACTGTTTAAGCCGGCCATTGTGCGTACCTTAGGCCTACAACAGATTTTCTTAAGTAAAACTTCTTAAAGCTCGTTGGGAAGTGTTTCCGAATTCTGATGGAACAAAAAATGCAACAGAAAACGGAAGGGGTAGTATGGAAGTGGAAGGAAGTGCTTATACAGATCGGTCCGAATAAGACATCGGAGGGGAACAAAAAGGCGACAGACTCGGAGAGGAGGGAACACAATTGAGAAGAGTCAACACATGTGGTGAACTAAAAATTAAACGAAATGAGTCATTAAAATAAATAAATAGTTGGCGCAACAGGTCCCTACGACCCTAGGCCTAGCTTCTCACATCCATTTGTTATGTGAGTTTTTCTTTTTTGGAACGAACGGACGGCATCTACAATTGCATGCCGATTCCAAACGGCTAATTGAGAAGCTTTTTCAAGACAGTTATACTCTCGGATGTTTGCCAGGCGGTGGCTAGAAGTGGCGCAGTGAAAAAAAAAAACCCTAAGTAGGAATTTGGTAGCCCAACACACTTACCACTACGCCACTGCGCCTACTGGCGTCGTGGTTAGGAACATGTTTGCAATTTAGGGTGAGCATCTTCATGAAGTTTCTTTTCAATCGCTGTTCTTTCTGGCCTCAGTATTTTTTTTTGTTTCAGTTTCGCCAACCAAATTCAACACTGGGAATGAGTAGGTTTTTCCCAAAAATAGACGACCGTTTATCGAAATTGATTTCCTTGAAAGTGGCAGCTTCTAAAGTAGTAAGGCGAGGTTTTGGCAAGCGGATTTTTGCATCTGCTGGCTAAGGCAATTCTTTCTTTTAGGATTTTATCAACATTTTCTCTTAAAATTTGCTACGAGACAAATATTTTCTACTTCGAGTTAAAGAAAATAATCGGGTCTATCACAGAATCCGTCGTATTCGGAATTTTGCTACGAACCCCGAAAGAACTATCACAGAATCCGTCGTAGGGTTTTTTTTTTTGCGTTTTCTGGAAAATTAAAATTCGCGGCGAAGAGGTTGCATTGAAAAGGCTTTTAAGGATCTACAAGGAAATTGCTATATATTTTGGTAAAGTACAAATATTTGTATTTCTATGTTTTATATTATGCACTACTGCTGGCGTTTCATAGTCAGGACTTAGAGGAGATGGTTAGAGCGAGTCACAAGTCGGATATCTTCTATTCGCATGTGGGAATTTGTCCCGATTATTAGGAATCGGTGATAGAAGAGTCCACTTTACAACCCTAGAACTCCGACCCTAATATCTAGTAAATAAATCACACAGATGAAAATCACTGAAAAGCGGGGAATCAATAAATGGGTGAGGGCCTTAGGAGTTTTGAGAAATCCCAAAATATTGTAAAGAGTTTGAGTAGCATTTCAGTGAGTCACAAGTCAGACATCTTCTCGTGTGAAAAGCAGGGAACCAATAAATGGGCTTGAGTAGCATTTTAAGCCTGCAATTCGCCGGCTGTTTTTCTACTATTCTTTCGCTTATAATTCGCAGATTTTTCTTCATCACTCCATGGGTAATAATTAATTTAAGAATTTTAATCTGTTTTATTCATAGCTATTGTCTCGTATGGTATTAGAACATTAACCTTCCCTAGAGGAGATGGTTAGGATGGCTAGACCTCCGACCCTAATATCTAGTGAATAAAGCACACAACTGAAAATCACTGAAAAGCAGGGAATCAATAAATAGGTGAGGGCCTAAGGAGTTTTGAGAAATCCCAAAATATTGTAAAGAGTTTTGAGTAGCATTTCAGTGAGTCACAAGTCAGACATCTCCTCTACTCGTGTGGGGATTGTCCCAAATATTTAGAATCGGTGATGGGAGATTGTGAATTGGAAGGCTCCACTTGAGACTTCTAGACCTCCGACCCTAATATCTAGTAAATAAATCGCAACAACTGAAAATCACTGAAAAGCAGGGAATCAATAAATGGGCATGAGTAGCATTTTAACCCTGTAATTCGCCGGCTGTTTTTCTACTATTAGAAGTAGAGGAGATCGGAAAGAAAGCTAGTTGGGGTTTAATTTTTAGGGTTCGCTTATATGTAATTCGCAGATTTTTCTTCATCACTCCATGGCTAATTAATTTAAGACTTTTAATCTGTTTTATCCATAGCTATTGTCTCGCATGGTATTAGAACGAACATTAACCTTCCATTGAACGGATCTGTTGCGATAACTAAATTTCCTTTTTATCAAAGACTTAGACTGTGTCTGAAAGTATTTTCTCATTTCTTTTCAGACTAATACCACGTGAAACCAAAGAACGCAACATCCCACTGACAATAGTTTTATAACAGCATCCTCCGCAATGGGAAAACGGGCTAGATGTAAAATATGCAAAAAGACTTTTGGTGAACAAAGGTCTGTAGTGCGACACATGATATCTACCCACAATATGCTGAAGTTTGAGTGCAAATTATGCGACAAGGTGTTCGCAAGGTTGGACATTTTGCATCAGCACTACAAATCAAAGTCGCACAAGGCAAACGAAAAAATTAACAAACTGATGCCGAATCCGAAATTCACAAATGAATCTCTGAATAAAACTGCGTGAGTAGAATCCAATTTATTGTGGGGAACTGTTAGAGTAGGTACTTCCGGTTTTGGTCGGATGTACCACACTATTACCAACCTTTTTTTTTCATTTTTTTTTTTAATCTTTCTTTAACTTATGTATGTACTAGACAAAAAAGATTAAATCTTATTTAAAACTAACATTTATTTTGTTCTAGTTAACTGGCTCTTAGCGAGCACTCTAAACTTGACAATATTCTTAAAATTATTGCCTTCCGGGAAGTTTCCTTCCTTCCTTAGATGGCGCTACAGTCCGTGGTGAACCTGGGCCTCAACCAATACGCCTCTCCAGTTAGCGCAATCTTTAGCTAACTGCCTCCAGTTGCGCACTCCAAGTTGGTTGAGGTCCCCTTCCACTTGGGCGCGCCACCTAAGGCGAGGTCTTCCTCTACTGCGATGTCCCTCCGGGTTGGAGTCGAAGACTCTTCGGGCCGGAGCCTTGGTGTCCATTCGCTCTACATGTCCTAACCATCTTAGACGACTAATGCGTACTTTTCTGACCAGGTCGATGTCGCTGTACTGCTCGTAGAGTTCGCTGTTAAATCTTCTCCTCCAAAGCCCGTTAACGCAAGCAGGACCAAAAATTACTCGAAGAATTTTGCGTTCGAAGCTACCAAGAAGATCCTCATCCGTCTTTGCTAGGGTCCATGTTTCTGCGCCATAGAGCAGGACAGGGATGATGAGGGTCTTATATAGAATCTCTTTAGTGCTTTTTGACAAGGCCTTACTAATCAATTGCTGTCGTTTTTTCATTTTAAATTAATTTATATTATTTCTTTCTTTAACTTACATACTAGACAAAAACGATTAAATCTAATTTAAAATAATCATTTATCTAATTCTAGCCTACTGGCTCTTAGCGAGCGCTCTAAACTTATCAATATGCTTAAAATTATTGCCTTTCGGCTTTAAATCTATCTATACCTATCTATGATTTGTTTTGTTTTTTAATTTTCAAGAAACTTTAGAAAACTTGAATTCTTTATTATTGCTTTGTTTAAAACTACTTAAAACTACTTAAGCTACTTAACCTACATTACATATAATCAGGGTGGTGAGCAATCTTATCGATTGGTCACCATCCTGATCGCGTCCTTGGTTGCGTGTTGGCCGCTAACAGGGGTTCATCCGCGCCGCCGACACTCGATCGAGGCCATAAGCGTAGGTCAAGTCTCGGAAGCACTCTTTCATGCTGGCTAGCCCGGCCCCTCCCAAAGGCCCCCTACTCTAAACCTAAGCCTGCTTACTTATATCTAGCTTAATACTAAGGAGGAATGCTACAAAAGTAGCGCACCGGCCCGGGAGAGCGTATCAACTCTCACGTCTTCGTCAAGCCACCAAAATTCGACCCTGTCACGTTCCGCAATTGCGGTACTAAAACGGAGGAGCTCCTGAGAATTGGCGCCGTAGCCGTCGTAGATGATCCCTCGCGCTGCGGTGGCTGTGGTACAATACCGGCACACCATCTTTTGTCTGGACTAACCCTTTCATATCTACATGAAGAAATGCCTCAGGCGGGATAAAGCCAGACTGAAGCGTACTCTCGTGGTACATTAAATTGGGGTAGTAAGCCCCTGAGATCAGGTTATTATCACTGGCCATCGCCCTAGCAACGTGCCTCCGAATCACCTTAATAAGGAAATTATCAATCCTTTCAGTCAAGTCCCATTGTATAAGGTCCTGTTGGGATAGTATTTTATGTACTGAGATTCAGGAGTTCCAAACAACCCTAGACAGGCCCTGAGGCATTGCCTCTCAAACACCCGAATCTTTTCCATATAGGACGGCGCTATATTGAACCACATGGGACAGCCATTAGCGATGATAGGCCTTATAAGGGCCACGTAGCAAATGACCTTCACCCTGGAGTCAAGTTGAATGCTGCGAAACAGTCTCCTTGTCAGAGCATAGGCCCTCTTAGCCCCGGAAAGACAAGCATCTATATGTTTGTCAAAATACAGATACTGGTCGAGCCGGATGCCGAGATACCTGACCACGTTTTTCACCACCAATGGTCGTCCCTGCTGTCCAATAATTGTTAATTTTCTCCAGTTTTTTCTGGTGTCCCTAGAGGCCCCAGCCAATGGAGTTCTGTAATCAATTGCCGTCTTAGGCCAAAGAAACAGCGGTTGGCAAGTGTGATTATTTGCTTGATTTGTGATGTGATGTCATTGTCAGAGTTTATAGCGGAGCCGAGGTAGACAAAGTCCCTAACTACCTCAAAGTTCTGTCTATCGTGACGTTCTGTCCGATTCGTCGATGTTGTGTGTCCCTTCTTGTTGACAGTATATATTTTGTTTTACCCTCATTCACCACTTAACCCATTTTTGCCGCTTCTGTACTAATACTTGCAAACGCACCAGTGACAGCTCGCTGTGTTCTGCCAACAATTTCAATGTCGTCAGTGTATGCAAGCAGTTGCACAGACTTTTGGAAAATTGTGGCTCTGGTGTTGACTTGCGAGTTTCGCACAATTTTCTCAAGAATGATGTTGAAGAAGTCGAATGACAGCGCGTCACCTTGTCTAAATCGTTTTTTGACATCAAAGTTCTCGGTGAGCTTGTTTTCGACCTTTACGGACCAGTGAGCGTTCTCATCCTCTTTGGAGTTTCTTTTTAACCTCATGGGAAATCGATACAAATTGGACTAAATACCGTCAATAGATCTGGCTCTTAAAGCATTCCAGGTGGTTTTAACGCACTTTTGACTAGGCCCAGTCATTTGCACTGTACAATAGAACATGGAGGATAAGTGGCTTGCTTGAATCTAATAGGTCCTATAAGACAGCTGCACAAGTTCCGCCTGATGCTCTAAAAATTGTTAACCAAGCAGTTCGGCCTTATTGGAACAGACCTACCCTGTGAATTTATCAGACGTTCGCAAGAGGTGGCGCAATAAAAAAAAAAGACCTTAAGATGTGATATATGGTTTTCCGGTGGTACAGACCTATGGCTCAATAGTCCAGAATACTAACAGCTTCGTAAAAGCCAAGGTTACTATTCTGATGGTCATGCTGTAGTAATTTACTTGCGACTTGAACTTCAACCACTTAACCACAAGAGTGGGGATCAGTTCAGCCTCTTTCATCTCGCTCGGTAGTCACTTCTCGTTTTTTTTCGCCGTGCAGTCCTCTTCATTCATAATTTTCTTAGCACCCCCAAAACTTTCAACAATTTTCTATCTGATCCACTAGTACCTTTAGCTACTTCAAACTTATCTAACCCCCTTTCTATTTTAATTTCTTCTAGCGCCATCGACAACCGTGACAAAGTAGTAAGTTATAATACCGATGGATCCATAAACGATGGCACTTCGAACATTGAAACCGGCGACTTTGACGACGATGTAGACGAAGAAATAGACAGCAATCTGCCCATCATCTACTCGTACGATGATGAGGACTCTATACTGAGCATGAATTGGGAAGACTCTATTGAACATTTCAGAGCAACAGCTGAACCTGTAGAAGAAAGACCCAATGCAGGTTACAATAGCATGGCTACACGTTCAGAGGAAAACGCCCGACAGGCTTCCAATTCTGCAGGAATCAGTTCCTTGCCGACACAGTTTGAAGGTAATGTATTCACATATAGCGATCTGATTAGAATCGCCAGAGGAGAGAAAGACGCTTTAAATGCACCTGGTCCGTCAAATGAATTCCACCAAATGCGATTGCCATCTGAAATAAAGGTGGACAACGACGAGTATATCACAATACCCTCAGATGATGGAGAACCACCGGATAAACAAATGACTTCCAGCACGTCCACAACAGAAAAAAGACCTTACGACACTTTTAAATCACCAGAATCACAACCGACTGCACCTGCTGACCGATCACCAAAGAGGCCTCGCCGAGACAATGACGTTCTCGTGGACTCGAACGTTTTCGATCTACTTAAGAAAAAGACCCTCGATGCGAACGATGAGGACCAAATGTTTCTGCTATCGATTTTGTCCGACTTTAGGAAGGTTTTACCGCACAATAAACTGAAGGTCAAGATCAAAATCGCCCAGGCCATTGCAGATGGTTCATAAGCAACCTGACTGTGTTTAACCAAAATTTAAACACACACCTACCTTTTTAATTATTTAATAAAGTCTTTTATCATCACTGTAATGGCCGTATGTGTAGTTGTAGTAGTTGTTTCCTAATAAAGGGTATCTCCATTTTACTGAATATTTTGGCATTGACAGTTCGGTAATCGGTAAAAGGGTGCGTTCACACTAAAGGTTTGAAGTTTTCAAGTCGCTAATGAAAGACACTTTATCTAATCGCTCGGTAGAAATATTTGAAACTTCATTTTTGAAATCCGATACGACACTTCAATTTCAAACCGTACCCCGACGGCCGGTTGGTGTTTAAGTGAGGTATAAATCAGATTCATCCGCAAGCGTACTCATGTGGGATGTCATCGGACTAACGTGAATTTAAATTGGCATCCAGTCCGGCTATTGAGCATCAACCCAAATCAGGATGGAGTTTCAATAAAGCTGATCTAGATTGACCAAGATTGTCTTTCGTATTTAGCGTCGATTATAATATATCCTCCTTGGGGAGAAAATAAAAACAAACGGAAGAGCACCTAAGAAAGCAGTTACGAGCCCACGATCAGAATCTCCAATGATCCGTTTTCTACTACAAAGATCGCAGATGTAGGATCACAAGCGTTACCTAACAGAACTCATTTATACCAGTAATAAAATATTGAGCCCTAAAAAAAATCAAGGAAAGTAAAATGTTGATATAAGCTAAACGTATATTGTGAATGTGCAATAAAAAAAAAGGAGCTAACAAAAACTGGGAGTGGATATAGCTGCACCGATCAAATTCCAGCTCGGGCGAATAAGTGAAAACGGATTCTAGGGACTAGAGGACTCATTGCCCCTAAGCGTTAACAACAATCGACATCATACTCACTAACCACATTTAGTAACTTTAGCTAATTGACTCCCATGTCCCACAGCAAGCTGAAAAACTGGCATTCCACAAGAAGAGCTGTTACCTGTTAGTTCCGACTTTGTTTCAAACCACGTTTCTGACCTTCACTAGTTGGAAATACAGAAATTAAGGATGCCTAGAATATAGTGACCATACGTCCCGCTTTTAGCGGGACAGTCCCGTTTTCGAGGTCTCTGTCCCGCGGCCATATCTGTCCCGCTAAATGTCCCGCTTTTCCTACTTTTGCAAAAAATGTCCCTCTTATAGGTACCTATAACTTTTGTAAAAATGTGTGTATGTTTCTACAATTCTTAAAATAAAGCAATTTTATGATTTCTATTTATTATCCCTTTGCATACCTATAAATTGGCGCATATAAAACCAACGTAAGAGCTGTTAAAGGAAGAAAATGAGCCCATGTATACCTACTCCATCTTTAATGGAAGTCTAATTTTTTTTTTTAATAAATATGTCATTTTCACTGCGTCACCTTCACCTCTCGCGAACGTCTGACAAACATCCGAGAGTAGGTAGGGTAGATGTACCAGTACCCGGCCACCTAACACTTTTTCATACTTTGATCCGTGATTACTAATTCAACTGGCCATTTAAACAAGGTTTTTCTTTTTTTTTTGCTTTTGATGGACAATTTTTGTTTGATAAAAAAAATGGTTGAATATAATTGGGTTCTTGCATTTAAAATTAAAATTAATTTTTTGAAAGAAGTCAAATTTCACCAGTACCCGGCCAGCAAAATTCAGTAGGTAGTCGGCCACTTTTGTACCAGTATCCGGCCAGGATATTACAAAGTAAATTAAACATTTAAACCCGATTTTAATCGATTATTTAATAAAAATACATATTTACTTTTGTTACATATATATTATATGCATATACAGTATATACACACAATATAATTCAGATAATTTCAAGTTTGTAGACTTAACAACAATGACCCCCGATGCTGCTATTGCAAACCGATCTTCTTCAGAAGGCAAAAGTTTGCTGTATTTATAAGATTTTGTGGACACTTTTTTAAGTATTTCTTGAATTCAGTTTCCATAATCTATAGCATTTGCATCAAATGGGAAAAAGCCACACTTTCTGAATCCATTTCTTATGGTATTATGAGCAAGATTTCTAGAAGGGGGCAAAAGTCTTTAGGAGTTAGAACATTTCCTCTGTTATTCATGTTCCATTGTTTTACCGTCTTCTTCCAGTCTTGTTTTAGTGGCTTAAACACACTAACGTCAGCTGGTTGAAGGATATGGGTGGCAGAGCATAAAGTATAATATTTTTTGCAGGGCAAAGTTGGCTTAGTTGCATGGATAAATGCAACCTTATTCACCTTGTCCACCTTGGCCGGACACTTAAACACCTCAAAGAAAAAAGTTCTAGTGACCGGCCACCATCTAATACTTAAAAAGAAATGAAAATTCCGTGTTTTCGGCACATATTATGATTAATAATTATATAACTTAACAGATAAACAATAAAAAAGTTCGTAAATATTTAAGAAAAATACTGAAACCTACGTTTTCAGTTTGATACCTCCATTAACAATCTCGAACTCTAAAACGCACTTTTCACTTCCTCGAAGACTGCGCATTTTTTTTCTTGCAGTTTAGTGAAGTTCACAGCCGTCAAATTTTACCAGCACGATAAATAGGCCAAAAATTACAGCCCCAATTTTTGGCTCGTGAAAATAGCGATTAATTTAATTATTAATATCTGGGTGACCGAGCTTTGCTCGGTTATTACTATTTATTGTAATTTTAAAAACAATAAAAATTAAAAAAAATATATATTAACTTGAACATATTATAAAAAACTTTAAGTCTCCTAAATGCCGGTAGATGTCTTACTTTTTTCCTTTTACTATGACGCGGACTTATTACTTACTTATGCGACTTCCAACGCTAATAAAAGCATTGGATACTCAAAGGTGCGAGGGTACCGCTCACGCTTCAGAGTTCAGAGTATGCATATATACATACAAGAATTGCTCGTTTAAAGGTATAAGATTAAAACAAAAACCTTGAACTCAATTTCTATATACAGCACCTCCACCCAGCGATGCCAACCTAGGCTTTTTATGCCTTTTAGGCATTATTTCATTAGCTAAGGCTTTAAGGCTTTTTTGTTTCAAAAACGCATCTTTTTTCTATTTCAAATATTTATTTATTTTTTGATCTGATGGACTAAAACTGTGTTTGCTTTGTTCAATGCTGTTTACCTACCTACTCATGAAACTAAAGTCATGAATTTTGTTCCTATTTCTTCTGTGATTTATACATAATTTAAGTTTTTTTTTTGGAAATAAAAATTGTTGTTGTTAATTTTGTTACATTTGTGTTTAATTTTTGATTTATTGTTCCAATTTACATAAAAAAATTTTTTAGGCATTATTTTATTGAAAAAGGCACCTTTTTTCTCAAGTTAGGCTTTTTTTCGTCAAAATTGGTTGGCAACGCTGCTCCACCATCCGTCCATCACCACACCACACGTCATCATCCATCTGCGCATTTCCTTAGAAAGACATTGTCGCTGTTTTTTTTTTTCATATGAACGTGCTTGTGCGATGTGCGCCACAAAACCACCCCAAAGCAGAACAACGATCAAGAACCGCGGCTGCTGATAATATTCGATTTGAGAAAATAATTTTTTTTTTTTCGTGTTAGATTTTAGGTTGTAGCTCAGCTTCTAGAGGACATAGAAAGCTGATTGATGGCTTGAAATAACTATTAAAGTGTTGGCTCTCCTACGTATTTTTTTTGTTTGCATTGATTAAGAATTGTTTGTGTAATGGCGAGTAAAAGGCAGTAAAGTCAGAAAAATAAGCTCAAAACGCATGAAAACTCGAAAACACGCGTTTTCCCAAACATAAGACTAATCTAGATCAATTGCTTACCCCTGAAAACCCCCATATACCAAATTTCAGCGAAATCGTTAGAGCCGTTTCCGAGATCACAGAAATATATATATATACAAGAATTGCTCGTTTAAAGGTATAAGATAAACTATTTAACGCAAAGTGGCCGGCTACTAGTGACTGGCCGGGCACTGGTACACCTACCTATAACCGTCTTGAAAGAGCTTCTCAATTAGCCGTTTGAAATCGGCATAAAATTGTAGATCCCTTCCATTCGTTCCAAAAATGAAAAACGAATGGTAGTGAGAGGCTAGGCCTAGGGTCCTTCCGGACCTGTTGCGCCAACTAGGTATTTATTTTTATGTCATTTGACGTTTATTTTACGTACTATTCTATATTTATACTAAAACAAAGCCTAATTTCTACTCCCTTCGAAATTTTGGAAATGTGTCCCGCTTTTGTTTCAAATAAATCTGGTCACTATAGCCTAGAATATGGACAGATAAACAGGCGAAAGTTCGTAGCAAAATGTTTCAGTACCGCTTCGCTCTACAATTAGGTGTAGGTATAACTAACCCGACCTATACTTTCATCGGAGAAGTGCGAAAAACCGAGACCTAACCAAACATGTAATTTATTCGGATCATTACAAACATTTTCTTAAGACTACAGAACGTTTAAGGGCCAGGAAAAAAATCTTTTCGAAGGTCTAACCTAGATGTAAGACCTCTCAAATGTGGTCCGCCTAATGACGTTCAAAAATGCTAAAAATAAAATACCTCTAGTCATGCCGTTCCAGGAATATTAAGTCAATAACCAAAATAAAATATTGAGTATATAAAAAAAAATTAAAAGGCACTCCGGCAGTGCCGACAGAAGTGATAACTTGAACAATTACGTGTGTATTTTTCGAATCGTCAGAAAATATATTATTGTGTAGGAAGTACTTTTAAATAAAGTGTTTTTTTATTCATTATTATAAACTACTACTACTACAAACATTATGTTACATTTTTCATTTTCATTTAATGCGGTATTTTACATCAAAAATAATACATATTATTTTATATACAAAATTGCAATCTATTGCTTAAAATGTATAAATTTACAGATACATGAAATATTAAATTTAAAAATTAATGGGTATTCTTTGAAATGAATACCAATGACACTTATGAAATTTCATCAACAACTTCAAACTCTTCCATCATCATCATCATTATTATCATTATATTTGAAAACGGATACTATAGGTTTATGGTAGGTAACTAAAATAGGAAACAAACAATTTTGATTCGAATCTATTTAAATATCTTGTAAAGATGGCATCAATTGTAGTTTTATGTCTAATCGTGCTAAGATTGCGATCATTGCTCATCGTTAAATCAAATTTGCTATTTAAAAATTCAATTAATGGTAGTTTTTATCATCTGCAAAGTTGATGTTGAAATCCCCACTCAAAATGATTGGAATATCATCAAATCTCTTCCCAACTTTATCTTGAAGTAATGCAGAATTATCTTTAGCATATATAAGTAATTTTCATCGATGCTGTCTTCCAGCGTAATCTAGATAGATTACAGTCTCGAATGTACATATCTTACTTCAGCTACCACAATCCGATTGTATCTACTTGTATTCTACCGAAACTAGCACAGAACGAATAAATTAATAATAATTATACTAAAGCTTAACTGAATATGAATTTCTTTCCGAAAAATACAAATTTTACTTTTAAAAGAAAAAGAACGAGAAAAGACAACAATATTTTTCTGTCTTGCCGCATCGCCATTGATAATGCTCTAGATCTCGTGGTACGGCATCAATTGTAGTTTTATATTCATTATTTTACACAAAAATTACTAATCATATTTTACAGTATACACTAAGGCGACATGAATATTACAATTATTTATATAGTATACCTACTCTTAGGGTGGCAAGTTTACCACAGTTTTCTATTTCTTGTTTCGGTAATTATAAAACAAGCTACTGTGCCGTAAATGTGCACAAACCCAAAATCGTGGATATAATATGTCGGAATTAAGCCTGGTAAAATTAAGTTATGAATTCCCCATACAAAACAGGTAATTGAAATAATTTTGGTGACAATCAATTTGTCGCTACCATAAATTACCATAGTAACGTATTCAAATAAAAAAAGCAATAGTACAAAAGTTTACAACTAAAAGTATGCAATCGGTGTCGGTGTCGGTGTCGGAGTCGGTGTCGCGAGTTTGCTAGTTTTTGCCTATCCAAATAGTGCCCAACGCGCCTAAAGAAGTATGCAATCGGTGTCGGTGTCGCGAGTTTGCTAGTTTTTGCCCATCCAAATAGTGCCCAACGCGCCTAAAGAAGTATGCAATCGGTGTCGGTGTCGGTGTCGCGAGTTTGCTAGTTTTTGCCCATCCAAATAGTGCCCAACGCGCCTAAAGAAGTTATCACTTCAAAAATTTAATTGTGTTAAGTCGACTAGAATTATCTGAACTAGATTTACCTAAACGTAAAAACTAGATTGATCGATTGGGCTTCTTCAGATTCGCTCACAGATTTGAGATTTCGTGTGGCTACTGGCTAATTGAACATAACGTCACTTGCTTTTTTTGTGTGTTGATATTCGTGCAATGCGACACTTTCTAAGGCGTTTTCAATTCAGTGGCTTATTTTTATATTAAAACATTCGAATCTTGGGTCCCGATTGATTTCTAAATATTAACAAAAATAGGTTCACTCGATGCAATGCCTTTTTTGCAATAAAAATACTTCACGAAAATGTTAACAAACTCCACCAGTAGTCAAACTAAAAACGCACTTGTATTATGGTAAATCTCAAGGAAATCTGAGAAAAAATCCAGATTCACAAAAGTGCTCTAAAATCTGAAAGAGATTTTTTTTTACCAAACGAGCGCCCAATAGAATACCATATACGTACACAGTCAGGACAAAAATTCGTTCTAAGCCAATAAAAACTGAAACACATGAATTCAGGTAGTAGTCAGACTTACCAAACTAGAGTTTGCAATCCTTACCAATAGGTATACATAAAAGTGCTAGTGATGGTTGAACCAAAACAAATATTGATTTTAGACGAACAGATAGGTACATACATAGGTACATTCAACTTAGAAAAAAAAAAATTCCTTAAAATTCCCAAGACGGGAAATTCAGGGAGTCTTCACAGTACTAGATTACTGTGCGTCGAATCTCTGGTTGAGCCCCTGAAAAAAAACAAATTTAATCTTAGGATTTTTCCCACTGCGAACACCTGACAATCATCAGAGAGTATAACCGCTCAGAGAAAGCTTTATAGTTTAGCCGTTTTTATTCGGCGTACAATTGAAGGTCCCCTCAAAACGAATGGAGCAAAATAATAGGTCTAAAAATCTGTCTATCCAAAGCTAGAACGGAAATCCCTCAGAGAGCGGAAAGTGCATGGATATACTACGAGCTACTTTAAGCCACTTCTATTTTTGACATCTAATCCACATCACCAATAAATAAATATCTGACGTTTTTGCAATATATGAAACGGTCTCTAGGAGAACATTCAACCACCACCGAATTTTCTTTAGGTATTTTCAGACGTTTTATTTTCGGGTGGAATTGATTTTTAAGACTGATTTTGAACGGAAGGCGCACTGGTTTGGTCATCCTCTCCATTTAACAGGCAACATATCTTTACTGAAAAGGTAAACCGTTTTACCTTTTCAGTAAAGATATATCAATGGAACGAGTTCCCCAAATCCAAAAAAAAAACGACTTAGCGCTTAAAAGGTAAGAAGATATTACGGCGCAGCTGCGCAGGACAGTGTACTCATTCCGTAACTTTTCAGGAGACTATCGTCGGAGAAATAGAACTCAAAAACTAGCAACTACTACAAAAGTGCATATATTGCGAGTTTGAGAGTTTAATCTCAGTTCATCTTGCACAAATGTAAAGCGTGGTATGCACCTCTTCACAAACGAAATTTTCCGGTGGTCTCCAAATGGACAGCGAAACGTCTGCGAAAAGGCAGCGGAAAATAATCTGTGTAGATTTCCATCAGCTGATACACAAATAGCAGTGTTACCAGCACTGGCTATTTATTTCCAGTTTGGCTTCTTAAAATTGTCATTTCGGATTTATCGTAATCTACGCTATTCACTTTATTTAAAGTTTGGCGATTTTTGGGATAATAATAATATAATTCTATTATTCCGATTAACTAAAACTTTCTAAACAGTTATGTCTTTTTCGATTATTGGGCATTTCAGATTTTGATCTGAGATTTCAGATTTCTACTGCCAAATGGAACATTTAATCCGAATTTGGTTTCTTTTGTGAGTTGGCCGCAAAAAAAAACATATTTTTCACTTGCACCGGAAATTCATTGCAATTGATTTTCACACATTTATACCAACCCGAAGTAGTTTAATATAAAAATTCGTTTACATTTGCGCTGTTTTTTTTTTTTTTTTTTTTTGTTAACATTGCAAAATGGAAACTAAAAAAAAGTCTCTCAATTACGAGTTTGTATTGTTTTTTTTTTTTTTAATTAATATTACAAGAAAATATGCAGTTTAAATTTTCATATTTGAGTTAGAATATTTTCGGATTCAAAATTTCTCAATTTGACTCCACCCTCTTCTGAAAGCTGGCAACACTGCAGCACAAATGCCAAATTTCCGCAAGCAAAGAATGTCCCGGACAATAAACGTGTGCGAAAAGAGAGTGGAGAATTGTACCAAGTAATCTACTACAACCACTCACTTTTCCGCCATCATTTCGCAGCAGCTGCGTACTGCAAAACGAAAAGGAGAGCGGAATTTTTCGTTCATGATTTCGTTGTGTCACTTTTGTATGGGATATTTCGTTTGTGCAGAGGTGCATACCACGCTTAATGAAAGTTTAACAAATTCGGGCAGGATACAACTTACTACGGTCATCAACGCTTTAAAACCTATTCACTCCGCACCGAAAACCGTGTTTTCGTGGAAAAATTATTGATGTGATCATGAACTATTTTGGTTACAAATTTCGATCGCATTAATTGTTAACAAATAAAATGAATTCAGAGCATTTAAAAATAATTTTAGCCCATCAAAATTAATGGTGGAAAATGATTTTAAGTTGTGAATTGTGTTTGAGACATTTGCTCGATCAGCTGTTCTGCTGAATTTGCTGAATATTGCAAAAGGTGTGTTTGTTTCAACCAAGGTTGAAAAGAAAAAGGGGAAGTATTTTATTTATGTCAACTTACAAGAAATGATTGACAGATAAGATTGAAAGTAACCAAAGGAGTTGCCAGTAATGTTTAATTTAAATTTTACTCTGTTACAATAGTTTCAACAACCAAACGATTGCAAGTCGTTTTCGTGGTGTTTTCGTGGAAAACTACTTTAAACGACTCGTTTTGAAAACTGGAATACTCGTATGTATGGGAAAACTTCTGTTTTCGATTCAGTTTTCGAGTTTTCGGCTCGTTGTGAATGGCGTATTAAAAACGATACCTATCCTCTAGACGATTCTTGTCATACGGAATTAGTTCGGGGCTCGGGGGATGGCGTTCACACTGCAAGTTAGAAAACCGTCTTAAATTACGGCCCGCACTATATTATACCTACCTGCTATTAGAGTTAAGTCAGTTTTTGAAGTCATTCAACATTAAATGGTTCGTGTTAGGGGACTGAATTTTAAAGTTCCAACTGCTTTAAGCCTTACCTACACAAAAATACACTCAGCAAATAGGTAGTCCAGAAAAAAAAGTTTTGTAGACGTATTTTGCTTGAAGCAATTAGCAACGCGTACCGGTACCGGTATCGAATAAATACCGCAACGGACGGCAGGGGCAGGCAGTGTTGCAACGAATCCAATGAATCGCATTTTAACTCATCATTCTCCTGCGTTCATAATCAAATTCTCACTCAAGTTGTCTTCCGTTCTGCATTATCGTTCTTTGCCTCCTTTCTTTGTTTCTTTTAGTCACATATTCGCTTTATTTCGGCTATGGATGGGACGATGCACGAAGCACGATGGTGACATGGAGAAATGGAGTATTCACTATTCAGTCAGTGATGCCATTCTGTCATTTTTAATGTTAGATCTAGCATTTTCGAAAACTTGAAAGCATTTTTTTTTTTAAGAAAAATGACAGATGCTTTTTTAGCATTTTTTTTTTTTGTATATTTGTATTTATTGATATTTGCTTTGGGATTTTAGTCATTCGTGTACATTAAACTGATATACAGTGCGTTGAAGTTTAAAATGTTTCCCAACACTTTCCCACGCATATGAAATGTGACATGTGAGCGAGTAATGTGTGAGTCCGATGAATCATGTCTATTGGGTACGTGGAGATAAGTAGATCAGACCAAAAACATATATGTTAAAAAAAGAGCCAGAGAGAACCTCTATGTAACAAAGTCAGCCGTGAAAAGTACCGAGACCCAAAAGCACACCAAGTTCTTACATTATTAAGGTTTAATGCGAAATATTTAAAGTAGAACAATACTGAAATAACTACAAATTATTATTGATGTGTAAACATCTAAGCGCGCGTTATTGGAATCTGGTGGGGTAATTCCACACATTTAACTTGTGGGGACGGAAATGCGTCACTGAAATGCGTCACTGTGTTTTATCATTGCATACATTTTATCATTCCATACGTTTTTATCATTGCATACATTTATGAGCTGGGGCATATTAATTTCAGCTTTTTGTTGATGTGAAATAAAGCATGTTTTTCATATATGATGGTCACACACATTTCTTCCCTGTGACGGATATCTCGAGGAAATTCAGTGCCAAATCTTTCGTGAATTACCAGGCACGCAGAAATCACAGCTGGACAACAACTAACAAAAATGTCGTAGACCAGCACCTCTACAATATGCAATGCAAGCCGAATGAAATTCCAATGACACTTTCATTTACTGTGTAACAGTTGATGTCATTTAACTTGCGGGGATGGAAATGCAAACGGGTATTTGTTATTTCATAATATATCAAGAATATGGTTATTACAATTCCCTCTTTTCTCAATGACGTGTATCAAGCCACATGTATGTACACACATACCGCACGCACGGTGTTTACACATACACATATTTCGGGACTGTTGGATACAGTCGCACCAATTTTTTATTTAATCATAACTGACTAAAATTTGATGGTAATCAGGTTTTTAAAACTCTATAATTTTGATTACCTGTCAGTCAGTCAGTTACGATTTTTGTGATTTTTTAAGCCCTATATTTCAGGAACCACTAAAGCTAAAAAGTTTACGGAGACGCCTGTGCTTGATCAGCTTAGCAAATATTCAGAATTTAAAGTTTCTGACTTCATTGGTACCGAGGATAGAGGTGATCGAAAATCACCTGAGTTTGTTCCTGTAAAAAGGTGTAGTGCCAGAACTTGGCCGGGCAGTACCATGCACTTTGATACACGGGCTAATTAATTCAGACGTGTGGTGAAGGATTTTATGTCTTACCTATGGTGGACGTGGACCTCAAACGTCAAAAAAAAAATACGCCCAGTGTAGTTAGATTCCTCGAATTGAAAATGTAATATTTATTTGTAGGTATCGTAAATATTTCAAAAATATATGGCTACTGTTGATGTTTTGTTTTTTTTTTCTGAATTCATTGTTTAAAAAAACATAATTTTTAATTTTATTATTTTCTGAGATATATTTAGGGTCGGAATTCATTACTAAAGAGAGTGTTACATTGTATATTGTATAAGCAACACTGTATTCAGTATTCATATTCAGTTTTCGGTTTTGCCTCGGTGTTGTGGTTTGTGTCTGTGACTGTGGCAGCTGCTGCGGATAGTGCGGACTGCGGAAGTGCGGATGTCTTCCATTTCCATGGCTTATGCGTTATGCATTATGCTTTCCGCACTTCCATTTCTTTCGCCATTATTATCGTCTCCGTCTGGCATCTGACTGGATATCGTATCGTTTCTCGTTATATATTCACCCGCTTGCGGTGTTGCCATATTAGACACTTAATCGTTAGGTACTATTTAATTTTGTAACGTCTGATGGGATTTTCTAAAAATAATCTGGAAACTTTTCATCGAAACAATCAACGAAATACGTGTTAGGACTTCAGCAATGAGAGTGCATAGTTCTTATGGCCTTCTGTTGTCGCGTTAAATACTGTTTCAACAGCTGTGCCAAGCACAGTACATTTGGGGCAAAGTCTTCCTATTTCCCAATTTTTCGTTGCTCTTTGTCGCCTTCCCGATGATTTCTCAGTCTCAGATTTAATTTAAAAAAGAAAGTTGAATTCAACAAATACTAAAAAATAGAGTAATGTAGATGCGAACTTACATGGTTTTACATAGGTACATATACGCACATGGTAATTAATATATTTTTGCTTCGTTGTTCATAAAACAAATTTTTACACCGAACAATGTGTGTAAAATTTCAGTTGGAAAATTAAATCTTTGTTCCAATGCTGGTTTCTCCTTTCCAGTCGAAAACAGGACCAAAACCATTAAATCTAAAAATACAAAATTATTTATTTTTCGATCTCGAGTAAGAGGTCCAAAGTCCCACAGAGAGCAAGGCCTACGTTTATTTGAAAACCTATTTGGGATTGAAGGAAGAGCAAGGCAAAAAAAGAGGCTTCCTTAATGTAAGCACTCGCCAGGTCGCAATTAGCTAGAGATTCATTTTAAAATGCTATACCGATTTGTGCTCATGTTCCCAAAGAGAAAAAAAACAGACCCAACCAGGGCAGCATTTAAAGGTCTTCGCATGTGAATACCAACAGCTTAAAGAGACAGCACCGGCCTATCAATCTATATACTGGTGATCATAGATTCCTGAATTAAAACTGAGGAAAAAAGACTGTCCTCGAAAAGATTCTCAAATAAAAAAAACCCTTTCATTCAATTCTCCCAAGAAATCTAAAATCACCCAAAAAAAATGGTTGAATGGTTGTCAGTTCCTATAGAATATTGGTTGCTCCAACTTTCTCCACCAATATCTGGTTCTTTTAATTTTTTCTTCTGACAAAATCGCTCATTTGAGAATCTTTTCCAGGACACCTATAGTCTGGTGCGTTTGTCAGGCTTTCACATGAGATGGCAATGGCACAGTGGAAACAAACTTGAGATGAAATTTGTTTTTTACCGATGATCAAACCTGACTACTCTCGCTCTGAAGTTCAGGACACTACCCAGTGAACACCACTGCTTCTGCATCAAAAGCGACATTTCATAAGTTCAACCAAAAAGGTAAAAAGTTACTCGGTTACTATGGCTGAGAAGGCTGCGGCAGGTTAGGCCTATGCAGACCAACGCACCAGCACGACTTGTATCTGAGTCCACTCTTGAGGTACAACGTAGCAGAGGAAGACCTCAACTTATAGGTGCCGCACACAATTAGGGGTGACTTTAACCAACTTGGCGCACTTAACTATAGACGCCGTTAGCTGGGACCAAACTAGCTGGAGGGGTTTGATGGTTAAGTCCGTGGTCTAACCGCCACCAAAAGGATGGGAATACATTTGGATTTTTTTCATTTTAAATTCATTTTTATTTATATCTTTAATTAAACTTACATACTAGACAAAAACGATTAAATCTAATTTAAAACTAACATTTATCTTATTCTAGCTTACTGGCTCTTAGCGAGCGCTCTGAACTTAACAATATATTTTTGGATTTTGGAGATTCAGGTTCACATATAGATGTAGGTAGTCGTGACTGATTATTTGTATAATAATACTTGTCGAAAGTGGGAAGAAAGCCAACAACCGGCTGTCAAGATATATTTTTTTTAATTTTAATTTCAGTGGGGCAATACCCCCATATATTTGGCTTAATACAAACTAAAACTAACACTTAGGCTTAAAGTAACAACTTAAATCTAAGACATGAAAAGCCTTAAAATTTAGACTTAAAGATAAGGAGAGTGGTAAATGATATCAAGTTTGAGGTGGGCAGAGCTGCGGTTGAAATCGAAAATTGAAAGGTTGGAATTAGGTATGTTACGGAGGTGGTTTTACCGGAGTCGGAATCGGAGTCGGAGGCTTCACACCGACCTCCGCGGAGTCGGAGTTGAATCGGAGTCGGAATCGGGGGTCGCACGCAGACACAAAATATAAAATTTGAAAATATAAAATTGACGCACGCACTCTCAACTTCAATGCACTGCACATACTTATGTAAAATAAATAAAAGAATGAAAAGACAGTCGTATTGTAAGATGTCACAACCCGATAATTTTTTGTTGTTCATGTTCATCGGTCGCCTCGTCGTCGATTGTGCTCCGAAAAACCTCCGATGTAATTATATCGGAACCGAAGCCGGATTCGGAGGTGCAATTTGAACCGGAGGTTCCGACATATCGGATTCAGAGTCGAAGCTCCGTATCATCCCTAGTTGGAATTAACCTTTCGCAGCATTCGGGAGATTGGCTCATTGGAGCCATATGAGGTACGGTGGTTTGATGGGTAAAAGAGTCGAGGGCAACGTAAATTACGGGGGTTTGTGTTAAAGAAAATAGAGTTGTAAAGAGACGCGCAATCGACGGAGCTTGAGAGAAGACGATAAATGAAAAGTATGTCCGCAGCGTCTCTGCGTTCCTCAAGGGTAATCAGGTTAATGAGATTAAGTCGGTCTATGTACGGTGGCAAGATAAAAGGATCGTCCCAAGGCAGACCTCGGAGGGCAAATCGAAGAAAGCGAGATTGGACGTTCTCAATTCTGTGTACATGAACTCGATGAAAGGGGGACCACACTTGACTAGCGTATTCAAGAAGGGGACGAAATGGTGATATAGAGATATCTAGTCACGTAAGGGTCGGAGAATTCTTTAGACCATCGTTTAACAAAGCCGAGTGATGAGTTGGCCTTACAAATTATTTCGTCAATATGCGAACGAAAATTTAGCTCCGTGTCATACAATATGCCAAGATCGCGAAGAGAATGAACGAGAGAGATTGGTTGACCGTGGAGAAGGTAAAGTCGGGGAGGGGTCTTGTTGCGCTTGCATGATAGGGTAATGGATTGGCATTTGGGGATGTTGAGTTCTAAGCAATTTTTGAGCCACCAGGTCGAAAAACGATCAAGGTCTTGTTGAAGGAGACAGGAGTCTTGAGGTGAAGAGATGCTTTTGAAGAAATTAGTATCATCTGCGTAGAGAGAGAGGGACGAGTGTTTGATGACCTTCTCAAGATCATTTACCGTTAGGATGAAGAGAAGGGGACCTAAATGGCTGCCATGTGGAACACCAGATGTTTCTGAGAAGGAGGACGAAAGTACGGACTTAAAGCGAATGCTATAATACCTGTTTTCAAGATAGGAAAATATCCATCAATATAGGTTCAAAGCCGAGGGCAGATAATTTGAAGAGGATTAATTGGTGTGAAATCTTATCAAAGGCCTTACTGAAGTCAGTTGCAATGACGTCGACTTTGTTGCCATTCTCTAAGGTTAAGGCGGCAAAGGATACAAATTCGACGAGATTACCTTTCAGGAAGCCATGTTGGTAAGGTGAAATAAGGGACTTGCTCCGAAAACTTAAGACTTCGTATAAAATACTTTCAAAAAGCTTGGGTATATGCGAGAGTTTCGCAATTGGGCGGTAATTGGTAACTTCATTTTTTGGTCCTTTTTTGTATATCGGCGTAATGAACGAGGTCTTCCCAATCTGGGGAAGTTCTTCGTTTAAGACAGAAAGATGAAAGAGATCAGAAAGTGGAAGCGAGCGATTGGAAGAACACTTCTCAAGAAAAATGGCTGGAAGACCATCTGGGTCGGGTAAGAATTCGTCGTTAAGCTTTTGTAACTTAATTTGGATAAGTGTAGGGTCTACTGTTTGAGAGAGAAAGGGACCGATAGAGAAGTTCGGTAGGTAGCTAAAGTAAGAGGGATCCGGTGCGAAGGAGTTATCGGCAAAAGATAGCTTTAAAATTGTGGCAAAAATGTTTGCAATGGTATTTGGGGATATGGAAGATACATTTTTATAAGAGAGAGAAGGAAGGTAGCCGTCGGAATTTTTGTTATAGTTGACGAATTGGAAAAAGGACTTTGGGTCGTTTATTAGATTGATATGTGCATCATTGAGATAGCTTTGGTAGAGAGAGTTATAAAGCTGGGTAATATTAAGATAAATACCGAGATCTTTTATTACGTAAGGAACGAAGTCTTCGATTATACCACAGGGGGGTATTGGATGATTTTCTATGGCGAGAAAAGGGAACATAGAGAGAAATGGAGATAAATAACTCTTTGTAAAATATGGAAAGAGCATATCATTTAATGATAGACTGGCAAAGTCGAAATAGCATTTACTAAGATAGGCATTAATTTTTTGGAATTTAGCCTTATGAAAGTCGTAAGAAGAGACAACTCCGGGAGAACTGGATATGGATCTGACGACCAAGACCTGTCGAACGAAGCGCAATGCCACTACCTACCTTTTACTCGGTATGGAACTTTATATTCCACATTGCATCAAAAAATTAGCTTCAAATAAACCGTGGTTTAACAAAGAATGCAAGCGAGCTACCGCAGCGAAAAACAAGGCTTTCCGTGAATGGCGGTCAAACCCTTCAGAACTAAAAAGATCTGAATTTACAATTCTTCGAAATAGATGCAACCTAATTATTGAATCGGCGAAGACAACTTACAGCGAAAGAGTCACTAACAAAGTGATTGGATGTCCTAGCGGCTCACGCGCATTCTGGTCCATGGCAAAGACAACCAGTAATAACTTTAGTTGCTCTTCTTTTCCAACTCTAGTAAAAGAAGACGGCACGCTAGCAACAACACCTAAAGAAAAGGCAGATCTTTTCGCTAGCATGTTTTCAAAGAATTCCACCCTAGATTCTGCACAGCTAGAGCCACCAAATAACCCGAGGATACAATCATCGATGGCAGAAGTGAAATTTCGGCCTCGAATAATTCAACGCATCCTTAAAGAACTAGATTGCAATAAGACAACGGGACTCTATGGAATCCCGGCTATAGTACTCAAGAACTGTGCACCAGAACTTGCACCTGTACTCTGTAAGCTGTTTAGCATGTCGTACTCATAGAAGACGTTTCCTTCTTGCTGGAAGACCGCTCGAATTCAACCTATTCCAAAGAAAGGGAAGAAATGTCTGCCACAAAACTATCGTCCAATAGCGTTACTTTCAATGCTCTCTAAAGTAATGGAAAAGGCAATAAATGTCGAAATAATCAAATATCTAGAAGGCCATCGATTAATAAGCGACAGGCAATACGGATTTCGGAGTCGTCGTTCCACTGGTGACCTGTTAAGCTACGTAACGCACTTATGGACACAATCAATTGAACAACACGGCGAATCCAGAGCCGTAGCCTTGGACATATCAAAGGCATTTGACCGAGTCTGGCATAGAGCCCTATTAGGCAAGTTAGCGTCTTACGGATTACCACAACAACTCTGCGGATGAATGCAAAATTTTCTTCTGGGAAGATCGATCCAAGTTGTTGTAGATGGTGTATCATCCAATTCGTTTGCTATAAATGCAGGAGTGCCCCAAGGGTCTATTCTTTCTCCAACTCTATTTCTTCTCCACATCAACGATTTGCTTGGATCGACAAATAATAATATCTACAGCTTTGCAGATGACAGCACTCTTATATCCTCCATCTCGAACAGTGGGCCTGTGAATACGGCTACATCACACAGTCAGAGATGTGAACAAATTAATTCTCTAAATGATGATCTGGACAAAATCTTGAAGTGGGGAAAGGTCAACTTGGTTGTATTTAATGCAAACAAGACACAGTTCACAACATTTTCCAGAAAAAATGCATCAACAGTTCCTCAGATCCAAATGGATGACCATCCAATCCATCACAAGGACTCAATGCACCTTCTAGTAGTCACAGTCAATTCAGGAATCACATGGCAGAACCACATATCCTATATCGCAAGATCGGCATCCGCAAAGTTGAGCTACCTATTTAGAGCAAAGAGGTACGTTAGCCCCAAGAAACTTCTCCTTCTCTACAAAGCACAGGTTAGACCAGGCTTGGAATATTGTTCCCTTATATGGAGCTCGGCCCCAAAACATTCACTTAACCTGCTTGATAGCATACAGAGACGAGCAGTTCGACTCATCGAACTCACATCGAATCTACAACCGTAGGTGCACAGAAGACAAGTCGCGTACCTATGCTTGTTCTATAGGTACTTCCATGGTAGATGTTCTGAGGAACTCAAAGACATTATCCCTCGAAATGCAACTTTTGGGCGCCCCAGAAGACAGGCTGCTAATGCTCATGACCATACAGTACACTTGACAACCGCGAGGACATCAACTTTCCAAAACTCCTTCTGTTACAGGACAAGCAAACTTTGGAACTCGCTTTAAGTGCAGAGCAAACATACATCTGCAGGCATCTCGGGGCGCTGTTGAAGCGTTATAGGTTCGCCTTTCCCGGGAGAAGTATATATAAAAAAAAAAAAAAAAAAAAAATACCAAAAAACTAAATTTTCGGGATATGTTATCAATAGCAGACTTATTAACCATAATCAAATTTTAATTGCATAACTCATGTCCTTCAGATTTTATTGATATCTAAAAAAAACCTGATTTCATCACTGACTCACTGATGATCATCAAAATTCTTAGGATATTTCCTAATGTCCTAAAAAGGTGAAATTTGGTATGTAAGTTAGTATTAGTTTAAGTCACAAGCAACAACAAAATAAGAAAACTTATAACTGTAAAAACGTTGTCTACCTACGCGCAGAAATCAATAGAAGAGCTGTTTCAAGGTTTTTTCAACTGTCTGACATTTGGATAAACAGGTGACATTTTCTGGTTCGTGGCTCCAATAGATACAAAGGGTACTTAGTTTTTTTACGTGGATTTATAATGTTAGAAGTTCCATTGCAGGTAGGTACCCAGGGGGTGTCTCCTAAAAACAACTGACTCTACTACAACTCTGAACGCTGATGTATATTGAAAAGCAAAGCATTTACATATCCCCGCATCCTGAAGACCTTGAAGAAATGTGCAACTTCCTTTCCGTTAGTGCAAAAGAATATAGACGAATGGGTGGTGTCCTCACGGGCCACTTTACTTTTGCTGGAGCCAGCGATCTATCATAGTGATTCATAATTCAGATGGCTTGATACCATCGCGGATATTTTACAAAAATCAATTTCTTATAATGTACCTACCTAACCTATACCTACCTATCCAAGCAGGACCCTGTTTTCCCTGTTAACTTTCTGTACAATAAATTAATCAATCGGAAGTAGCTATTCCCATTCAAAAGCATTGGAAAAATTGCCAACCTACCTACCCCGACGTTAGTCCCTACCGAATAAACGAAACACGGTAGCTACCTACTGAAATAAAAACATCCATCGTTCGAAAATGACTGCAAGGACAAACCGATTGGAAAAATATCTCAATAGCAATGGAATAACCCCCAAAAATCATCCCCTATTCAATCAACCGACACACACTCGCATGGTTGATGACTAAACCAGATGCCTAATTAAATTTTGCATAAGATGTCCTTCCGAAACGCGCAGGAAAACTGTCTGTCTGCAATAAGTGGCAATTTCCTAGAAAGTCTACTTTTCCACTGGTACCTAGATACGTATTCGTTTGCTAAACAACCCCTTGTGCACTAGGTAGCTACTCAAAAAAAAAAAAAAAAAAAACGAATTATTAGCCAACGAATAATAAAAACAAATTCGTGGCTTTCCCAGAATTGAAATCATTAAGCGGCGGGTTCTTATAATACACACGCTGAGTAGGTACCATCGCTATATGCCATTCGGTTCAGTTCAGCATCAGGTAACGACGTTTCTTATCGCTTGACTTACCTGTGCACTGCCGCGTTTAAAGTCACGCACATGTTGGTCGAGCTCGAGCAAAAAAAAAAAAAAAAAATTGGAAAACAACCCACCACCGCTACCTCCGCGTCATCGACAGCATCACCCCTCGTTGAGAGGAGCCAAGCCAACAACAACCACATTATCTAACTACGTTAACGTTAGCAATGTCAGAACCGCATAATCGTGTTCGGCTCGCCTCGCACTCACATTTCACATTGTCACACACAGCAGAAACATAACTGTAAAGCGAATGCTGCTGCAAAACGACGCAGCGTTCACGCCACGTCACACCAATACCAACACCGACCCCGATGGTGTTTGGTGTGCCATGCCCGTGCGAATGAGAATTATCGATTTTTGCTGTACAAGTATGTATGGCCTGGCGTGTCGTTTTCCGCCCCTCTGTAACGCGCTCGCCACCGCGTGGCTTGTCGCATGCGACGTCAGGCAGGCCAAAGTAACGCTACGCCAGTGGTATTGTTGTTGTTCTTGTTGTCATGTGCCGTATGGACTTGGTTGTGATGCGCTAGCGTTTCACGTTTTTGTTTTGCCGCAGAGTGATTCAGTATTCTCTCAGTTGTGCTTGACGTCCAGACGTGTTTTGCTGCTAAAGCGAGGCGTTGGTTTTTTTTTTCGTTGTACCCATTCTGACTCAGAGTTTTGGAGAATCGCAAACCAAAGTGGTTTTGATTTTGATAAAAAAGGTATACCTACATACATTTAACGATGACGCAAACCGAAGAAGGCGTTGTCGAGTACGACAAGACGACAATTGTCCAACCCCTAACGCTGATTCGTGAGGTTAAGAAGTTCGAGGTGCTGTACAACAAGTCATTGGCGGAGTATACGGACCTCGCGAAAAAGGACGCTATTTGGGAGCACATCCATCGGGTGCTGTTCCCGAACTACGATTCATTGAGCGAGGACACCAAGAATATCATTAGTAAGTACGACCCGTCTTCGAGCCTCAAGAGCGGAATTTTAACAGAGGTGTACTGTTTTGCAGAGAGAACGGTACGAAAGCGGTGGAAATCACTACGCGATGCCTTGGTGAAGGACTCTCGACTAAGGGCGGACAATGTTATCAACCAGAATAAGAAACAGAGCATGCTGGTGCAGGAGATGCAGTATTTGGTTCCATACATACAGGCTCCGCGGTAAGTATTGTTTTTTTTTTATAAATAAAATTGGGACCTTTATGCGAAACTTTTTACAAATTCTAAGAGTCCTTTCACAAATCCTAAAATTCCTTTGTCTATAATGTGTTTGTAGTCGCAGTGGCTTAGTGTTAGTGTGGTGGACTACTAAGCGAGGGGTCTCAGGTTCGAATCCCGCAAAAACACAAATTCCGTCTTATGGGTTTTTCCACTGCGCTACCTCTCGCGAACGTCTGCCAAACATCCGAGAGTATAAATGTCTTGAAAGAGCTTCTAAATAGCCGTTTGGAGTCGGCATAAAACTGAAGATCCCTTCCATTCGTTCCAAAAATGAAAAACTCACACAAAACGAATGGTTGTGAGAAGCTAGGCCTAGGGTCCCTCCGGACCTGTTGCGTCAACTATTTATTTATTTATAATGTCGATATTTCATTTGTAGGCGCGTTTTAAGTCATTTATTTGAAGCTTCCTTAATTTGTATCTATAGATTCTTTGGCCCTACTTGTCTCGGCTGGATTTTGTTCATAAGGCTGAAGATTTTAAGCGAATTTGTTGTTTTATGAGATTTTTCAAATTATCAAAAACACCCAGGCCTTGAAATTAACGCGGAAGAACAATTAGAACGGGTAGTCACAGAGCTTTTTCATTTTTATACGTTGGGCCACTTCAAAGCTACCTAATGATCAACTTTATTTTTAAACTTCCACTGATCTGATCTGAGCTGTTTTCTAAACATTTGTTGTCTAAGAAAGACCTTTTAAAGACTTCCCCACGTGTTGTAATCGTCAAGGAACTACCCGTTAATCTTCTGGAAATTTCTTCGGTCCGTTTCAAGCAAGCTACAATGAGCTCGAAGCTCGATAGCGGCGCCACTATCTTGAACTATCAAAAACGTTTAGCATACCTCATACCTGGTCAGGTAATGACCTTTAATCTCGATAGAGCGGCGCAAAGGTCTACCGCGAACTAGTAAAGACGTTTAATAGCATACCTGATCAGGCAATGAGTTAAGCCCAAAGGTTTATCTTAAATTAGAAAATAAGTTTGGCATACCTGCTCAGGTAATGAGTTTTAAGCTCGAAGCTAGGAAAGACGTATGGCATACCTACTAAATTTTGCAAACTAATTCCGAAGAACTCTGCTTCTGATCTTTTAGAACACTCCTCTGTCCGTTCTAAACAAATGACAAACGACAGTGGCAGTGACCCAATATGGGAAAGAACTTTTGCGTACCTGCTGAATTCTGTAAGCGTTTCGTTGAAGAACTGTCCCAACGAACTCTGTTATTGAATTATTAGAAGTTTCTTGGATGTGTTCTAAATAAACGACAACAAGGTGACTTTAAAGCCCAAATTCATTATTTAGCGGTCTATTTATTTAAAAGTGTCTCATAGATGAGCTGTCCCATTGTTACTTTTTTTGTTGGGATATTCTTTACGTTCTTAAGGTAAAAGCAATTGACTTCAACATTTGTCCAATTTTGGCTACAGTTCCGTTTACTAAGTGATTTTACTGCCCGATTGTTTTACCATCGGGGCACGTTACCGGTACAGGGCAGCAACCTAAAATTCGACGAAGAATCGAAACCGCTGGGGTAAGAAGCTTTCTTTCGAAATATACCTATAGCATAACCTATAGCAAAGATTCCTCTTTAATTTTCTTACCAAAAAAGCCTCTGCCTACTACGCACAATTGACTCCAGAAAGTATGCAACACGCAATGTTAGTTGTGAAAGCCTTTTCATTCACCATGTAATACACAAAAAGATTCAAAGAAAGGAGGCACCCTGTCAGCAAGCGTGACCTAAGAATCGAAACCGATTTATTTGGTTGATATCTTAAATGTACCAAACATTCCGAAAGTACCCTGGACAGCTTCTATTTTATATTCTTGAATAAAGGCTGTAAATACAGGGTGGGCCATTCAATTTTGTATTTCAAAACTTTTTTTTTAGAAAAATAAAAAACAAAATTCTTTATCAAATGGGTATCGGAGGCCCTACGAGAAATAAGGGGACCTTTCTTTAACCACGGCTATGAATACGCTTAACAACAGCTACATACTTTCATTCTTTTATTATACCCTCCTTTGCAAGATATTTGAATGTTTAGCTGAACTAGGTTAGATTTGGTTGAGTGGGGTTGGGAGATCGTCACAAAAGACCAGACACCAAAGCTGGCCCATCGTCATCCCCAGGTTTAGCTGAACTAGCATCATTTTTGCGAAAAACCTCTGAAAAAGTAAGAATCAATTACACATTCAACTAAGCTACTGTCCTTTTTGGGAAATAAGACGGTCTTAGATGATTCCTTTTTGGGGTTACGCTGCTCGAAAATTTTGTGTAAAGCGTTCGAATAATTCGCAGTTATAATAAATAAATCTTGGGGCCTTTAGATCAAATTGAATTCACAATAGTGAAGTTTTTAATATAAATTTATCTATTGTGACCTAAAATCAAACTAAGGTTAATTTAAAATTAAGTAAAGCGGTCGAATAATTAGCAGTTATAATAAATAAATCTTGGGGCCTGTAGATCAAATTGAATTCACAATAGTGAAGTTTTTAATACAAATTTATCTATTGTGACCTAGAGAATATTAAGGGCAAAGGTAAACCCCATTATCTAAGCAAATTCCTATATACCTAGACGAATTAAATCATTTTAAATCCTAAATCAACTTAATCTTGTAAAATTGGAGCCCTAGCTATCCGAAAAATTTGCGTGTTGATAAAAAATCTGTGAACTAGCATTACTCCTACTTTGTACACAATTCTGTCACTTGTTGTTCGTTTACGGATCGGACAGTTGGACCCCTGAATTGTTCCTCACGGAAAAACGAACTTCGTGTACATTTTCCTCGTTCCTCTAAGACAGTTGGTATATCC
This sequence comes from Cheilosia urbana, assembly GCA_946477585.1. NCBI lineage: Eukaryota > Metazoa > Arthropoda > Insecta > Diptera > Syrphidae > Cheilosia > Cheilosia urbana. The sequence continues at coordinate 88,574,071 of OX297854.1, read as the reverse complement.
TTCAAATGTCTGGACAGTTCCTTCAAATATTTGGGCGGACTCCAATACAAATTTTTCCTCGAGACAGTAGAACTACGGAAGATAAACTAAACCTGTTTTACACAGAACTGAGGCTGCTCGTCAAAAAAATACTCCATTCCCAAAATCGCACCACCAAAAGCTAGCACTCCCTAACCCTTACCCGTTACCGACTCATCAGGCTCTAAATGAACCTGTTAAGTCCCGGAATATGTCTTTCGACTTAATTTTCCTCCTTCTGCCGATATTCATATTGCAAAACTCGTTAAAAAAAAGCTTAAGACTGTCAAAATTATTTGTGCCTATAGATTTTTTCACATATTTTTGCCACGCCCACTTTTTTTAAAACTTCTACATATCTTCATAAAACTTGTTTTTTAATCAACATTTTCACCCATTTCCAGGTACAGAAAAAGAAACAGCAGCGTGGAGACTTACGATTACGGCCAGCACTCACCGGACTTTTGTAAACTCATAAACGATACAACAATTGATTTGACATACCAAGAGGGAGCCGAAGACTCCAACGTCCAAGTTGACGATGACTATGACGATGACGGTGTCGTGTCTAGCGATGCACTCTACCCGTCGGTGCGTCTTACCACATCCGAATCAGAGTCCGGTGAAGTCGAATGGCAGAACGGATTCGGGTTCTCCGCTCAAAAACCGATAGAATATACAATTTCTGAGATGGAGGAGCCAAAATTAAAACGAGACGCAACGGAATATAAGCAAGAGTATGAATCCTCGGCGGTCCCAAAACGAAAGCGCACAGACTCTGACAGCGACTTGCATTCCAAAGTTTTCGAATTAGTCGAGCGTTGCCACACAGAGGCGCAGGATGAGGACCGGATGTTTTTGCTGTCACTTTTGTCGGATTTTAAGCGGGTGCCAGTGCATAAAAAACTTAAAGTCAAATCGGCACTTGTGAAGGCCCTAGCTGATGCATTCGACTGAGTGAGTTTATTCGAGAGAAGAGGACAAACCAAATTATATGTTAAGCACGAAGTGAGATGTGTATCCAAATATTCGCGTTAATGAATAAACTATTTATGTTATAATTATAAAACAATTGACGAGTTGTAATTTATTATTGAGGGAAGGTATCTTCTGAGAATCGAAAAAGCAAAGTTCAATCTAGTTCGGAAAACTTAAACCTTAAGGCACCATGGACGATGCAAAATGTATATGCCCTCTCCTACCCGAACCCGTCCGGACTATATCGTTCTCTGATTTCAAACAACTTCTTTCGGGGAAACGATTTCCTTTTGCTTCTCGCCAGATTTGATTTAATTTTTGAAGACTGAACTGTACGCCACACTCAAATTATGAAACCCTAAAGGTCTGTCGTTTAAATGCCAAATGAAAAGTGACTAGATTAGGGCCCTGAGTATCGTTAACATTAAAAATCATCTGAAAAGTTAAGACGGGGAATTGTGTTAATAACCAAATCATATGTTTGTTCCGACATTATCCAACTAACATAAAGGTGTTTAAATTTAAAAGTAGAATGGCGGCAATTCTTTCGAAGTTCATTGGACAGTGAATGAAAATTAAGATGAAACGAAAAAGCGACAGGTCGTTTGGTTGTTATTCCGAACTACGATGTACTGAAAAAGCGACATGAAACAGGAGGCAGCTTAGCCAGAATGAGATATGGCGGAAGTAAACGAAAAGAGGAAAGCTAACGCGTGGGGAATTAACTCTGACAGTGGTATCATAACCTCATAACCAATTCTCAGACGAACATGACGGAGGAGGAAGAAAAGTTCTAACTTCAAGAACCGTTAATTAATAAGGCTACTTTGGTTGGGTGAAGCGAGCGAACGGTTGACCTCAGACTAGAGAAACTGTTTCTCGAGAAAGAGGACAAGTGCAGGGTTCTCCCTTCTCTACCTACCCGTTTACCTAACCTATCATAACCTCTGGTTTTTGCTGAACACCTAATTGCCTAACACGCGGTCCGTTGCTTTATACACGCGTAAACTTTTCCAAAATTGGCATGGTTTTGGAGTTTCGCAAATTCAATGAATCTCTGGATATACATTAAAATAAATGCGCCTCCCGAACCAAAGCAGCATGACGTCTTCCAAGCGGAGGTCTTGATAGCTGCAGGTATTGAATCTGCGGTAGATGCAATGCCACCAATAAAAGGTATCACGTTCTTTATCGGCACCACAGGTAGTCAAGTATTATATGCAACAGAGTTAAAGTAGGCGCAGTGGCTTAGTGGTTAGTGTGTTGGACTACTAAGCGAGGGTTCGAGGTTCGAATCCCGCAAAAACCCAAATTCCAACTTTGGGTTTTTTTCACTGCGCCACCTCTCGCGAACGTCTGACAAACATCCGAGAGTATGACTATCTTGAAAGAGCTTCTCAATTAGCCGTTTGGAGTCGGCATTAAATTGTAGATCCCTTCCATTCGTTCCAAAACAAAAACTCATACAAAACGCATGGTTGTGAGAAGCTAGGCCTAGGGTCCTTCCGGACCTGTTCCGCCAACCATTTTTTCTTTTTTTTAGAAGTCTTTTGAGGGCAATATAAGTTATAATCCACTTAAGTCCCCGGTTAGAAGATGTTATCGACTTTGAGAAATCGGACAAATTTGCAGAAAAAAGTTCGACAGATGTTTCCGAAAAGCCTCAGCCCTCAAACCAAACCAAACGGACTTCTCCAACACACCAAGAACTGACTTTTTGGGAATCATTTTCCCCAGGACCTAGATAAGCTTTCCAGCAACGAAAACCAATGCGGCATTATTTTTGATCCCTGGGAACTAGGCTATAAGGTGCAGGCACAAGAGACGGGACGGCAGTGAACGCCTTTAAAATGAGAGACATTTGTGGACATGCATGCACCATTTTCGACACATCGTGTTGAGGGATAGATCCATAAATATTCAATAGGCTGTCACTTATTACTTTTGATGCCGCAACAGTCCTTAGCCTCAATCAACACCAATCACTACAGTCACTTCGATCTATCGCTGACTGCCTCCAGTTGCGGATGCCATATTGGTTGAAGTCCCCTTTTAATTGGGCGCCAGTTTAGATAATGCGGCTTCTAGTACATTCTCGGAGTAGAGTTGAAGATTCTTCGGGACGGATCATTTAAATCGAATTTTCTTGGCGACACCCTGTATAAGCCCCATGAAAAACAAGACGGCCTTTGAACCATAAGCTAAATTAACTTGTGACTAATTCTGTCAGTTGGGAAAGTTTGATTTTATTTTAATAATTTTTATGTGGTACACAAAGGGAGAAAAATACCAGCAAAGTGAAGAAAAACGAAATAAAGGAATTTCAGCAGAGTGCCTATATAGATGCCTAGCCTATGCTAAGTAAGGTCGGAAACATTTCTAGAGAGGGTACTTGCGATTAGGCATGTTTCAAGGGCGGTTGTTTTGCTCAACTGTCAACGCGTTTAGAAAAGAGACGACCTCTTCCTACATAACAGAATCCTTAACATAACAATGCATTCCACCTTTAGCGCAACAGAACTAAAAAATGGATACGGCAACAGCCCAAAATGCATCGGAGGGAGGAGCCGAATATGGCGTCACAGGAGACCATAGCAGAAACTAAATAACAACTGTCATGGCGAATGACCTAGGATTCGATTTTTTTCGGTCAAGGAGGCGCATTCGTTTCGCCAGAGATCAAGATAAATAATGACATTAGAAGCTTCCAGTATAGAAAGGGAGAGTCGAAAAAAAGGGATCCCGCAAAAACCCAAATTCAAACTAAGGGTTTTTTTCCACTGCGCCACCTCTAACGAACGTCTGACAAACATCCGAGAGTATAACTGTCTTGAAAGAGCTTCTCAATTAGCCGTTTGGAATCAGCATAAAATTGTAGATCCCTTCCATTTGTTCCAAAAATGAAAAACTCACACAGAAACGAATGGTTGTGAGAAGCTAGGCTCCCTACCGACCTGTTCTGCCAAGGGATACTCATCAAAGACGCTGTCTATTTTAACGACACAGTTTGATGATGAATGATTGCTGCTGATTTTGTGCTTACAATATAACCATGAGTTAGGCTTATGATAAACGACAGCTTCTACGGGAAAAGGATAAACTCTACATTCCTCTGGCTACTTACAACTTCTTAATCAAACAAAGCATTTCCACAGAAGTTGTACGGACGCGGAGGAGGAGGAGATGCTTCTGTACCTCATATGCATCACCTGTTTTGATATATCAACTCAGAGACGGCTATTTCCAGGAAAGAACTTCGACAAGCTTGGTAAACTCAAGCTTCTGCATCCTCCAGCTTTTTGTTCAAGCTGTTGGTTGGAACATTCGTTTCTGTGGCATAACAACGGGTCTAGTCTGGCCGAAGGTGTGTTCTGTCAATCTAATCATTATACTAGCGGATTGCCCTTTGTTCCACCCCGAAATTAAAAAAAAAAAAACTATTAAGATTCACTAAAACTTCTTATGGTGGTGGCAGCCTGTGACTTGAAGGCGGAAAGTAATTCACCCTCACTCACCATTAAGAGAGAAGGGACTTTCTGTGGAGTTCACTCCTGATTGCCCCCGGGTTTGGAATTCGCCTTCGCCAACCATTGTCGGAAACGGCCGTTAGTAACTTCGCGGAAATACCGCTCGAACACGCGAGGATACCAACAAAAATGTTAGTGAAGCAAATAACGAGGGAACAGAGAAACCAGGGCAATGTTGGTTGCAAGCTTGAATGTCAACTTCACCAACCAGCCAGAGCGGAGATTTGGTGGCAGGTGATTTCCTTCGGATACACCCTGCAATTGAATGATGATGATGATGAATTATGAATCTACATACGGAGGGAGAAAATCTGTAACCAGATCTGCGACTGGAGTCAAGGAAACAACGCGGAATGCAAGATACGTCAGTAGGTCAAAAGTAAACAGGAATACAAATAAAGAACCCAAGGAAATACTGCGGCGACTGAAGCGGTACACGATTTCTTACAAACCAATGAAGATGGGAGTTGTCGCCTAAAAACTGGCAAAAGTGGCACCGTCCCAAGGCTAGATAAGAATCAGAGGCCGACATATCGGCGGACTAGTCAAGTCAGTTCACCCCTGGAGAGGCGAAGTGCATTCTATGTTCAAACGAAACAGCTCTGGCCCAATCGGACATTTTTTCACGCCACCTTTTACACCGCACCTAGAAGGTAGGGTTCACTGAAATTTAACACGCCCGAGTTGACCAACCTATGGGGGTAGGGACTTCGTCTCCTTATAGGACTTAAACCATAAAAATCGGTTTGGAGTGGAAAAAACCTTGCAACGTGATTAGCGTTCGTCCACAGGTTGAACGGACTTTTAGAAAAATCTTAGGTGTTTTACTAATTTGTAGAACCAACTTTGTTGCAGACGCCTTGCTGTTCGTTTTACATCCTCTCGTCCAGCTGACCTTTTGCCAGCAGGGGGAATACGAAAAAAAACTCCTAAATCGATCGAGTGTCGGTGTCCTACTTCGACATTTATGGCCCACCATCCCAATGAAAATTCACCCCTAAAGGCTGTTATTGCTACGAAGAAAAATGCACGTAGGTTGTCCTATTAAAATTCAACCGCTTCTCCAAATCCGTCGGAAGTTTTATTCAAAACGCGCAATACATCAACATCGACTCGATTATGGGCTTGATGGCAGTTAGAACGCCATTTCGAAAAGCATCGTTCGATTTGTTTACCCATCCAAAAAGACGGCGACCGACGTCATGAATGTGGAAAGTGGCGTCCCGGAATTCAATGACGTCACCTCATGACTTCCTTCCTTGACTTAGCGCCGGCTAATCGTATAATAATTCCACGAATCATTGAACTTTAAAACAGCAACTTACACCCGATATGTGCGGTATCTAACGTGGCGCCCACTCATTTTCAGAAAAGGTGCCTACGTATTCGACGATTCTCCGCATCAGAGAACGTCATCGATAAGCCAGCTTCCTACACATAAATCCACTGACTGCTGTAGTTGAGAACCACCCTCCGCCGGTTGATTGAAAGCTTTCCACAGCGGGTTCTGAGCTGACACGGGTGGAGCACAACGTGAGAGGAGGAGGTCAAACACGTGTACGAAGTTTGCCAATTTCATTACACCAAAGAGAAACGGTGACGTCACTTTCCAATTTGTGTTAAAAATAAACTCTTAAGTTGATAGATACGAGTACGTCCGGCCAGAGGCAGGTATAGCTGTGGAGTGTGTTGGTCGGTGGTGGTTCCTGGTTCGGTTCAGGTTCATCGTTTATTTCCGCCCGCAAAAGTACCCACTCATCGCTCTATTGTGAGCAGTTTTCGCAAGTTAACCGCTCCCGCTATGGTGGCCATTATCTTGCGTCGTTCGTTTTCAGATGCGTCTGTCTGTGTCTGTGTGTGTGTGTGTATTTTGTATTGCGAATTGCAATTTGTAACATAGTTTACATTCGATTAATGGGGTCACGTCGTCATAATGCCATCATGACCTTAATATTTGTTTCTCTTCCCCCTTTTTTTGTTCGTTGTTCTTTATTTTTGCGCTGTTGTGTGTATCTATCAGTTTTGTTGATTGTTTTATGACACGAGAGAAGATACAGAGGATACAGCATGTTCCTCATTGTATCTGGCAGATGGTGGCGGATGGGGAGGGACATGACGGAAGGAAAAACAAAAATCCTCTTCCCCAATGTCAATGTTGTTTGACGAAAGAATTAAGTAATCGGATACCTAGGAAGAAAAAAAAAAAAACCTAGCGAGATTATTATTCTGTCTAGGTGCTCCAAATTTTGGCTGAGTTCAAGGTGACCGTACGATAGGTGTATTTGCATCTGATGGATGCACTCACCTTGAGTCTGTTGCAATGCAGTGGCATATATTAAATTGCTTCAATGATTTGTTGACATTGAGTGCGGGTGCTATTCGTGCAGCAGGAGTTTTTCTTTTTCTTTTTTTGTAATTGTAAAAGGAGTGTTAGTGTTAATCACTCTTAATGATAGAGCTGAGTAGGTACCTATATACGATTGGGCGTATAAAGTTGCAGCAGCAATTTGCGCTTATACTCGTGATTTGTGGGTCGGAAACTATAATGGATATGTATATGAGCATTAAACAAACTGAGGTAGGTATAGTTCGACTTGAATTCGTGATATTGGAGATCACCCGTTGCGTTTAAAGACTGAGTATTGCCGCGCCGGCAACTAACAGACTAACAGAGAATTATTTTTCTTCCATGTTAACATTAAGTAACTCTCTCACAATTCAAGGTGAAACGTCTGGAAACCCTTATCCAGACAAATGTAGTTAAATACTACATCCACAAGGTATCCGAACGTCATCAATAAATTGACAATATCCTTTTTTAGTTAAAATAAAAATAAGATAAGGAATAAGGGATAGCAAAAAATAGGGCAGTCCTCTGAAAAAAAAGAGGAAAAATTACCAAGGTAGCTAAAGATTTTAAGATACAGAACATCTGTGGTACACCTTTGTGGTAACTTTGCAGTGAATCTTATCGCTTCATGTTGGCAAGGAAGTCGGCCGATGTAGACACGGTACAAATGGATTTTCTTTGCTTCGTATGCTTCACATCAAAATGATTCCATAAATGCATAAGTAACTTTAAAGGATCCTTTAATTTCAATTCTGCGTTCAACATAAATGAGTTTCTGATTTTTTATTGCATCGTTGCAGTTTGTAAATTTTAAGGGACCGACCCTAGTTGAGTGTTAAAGTCTTTAAATGCCTGTTAGAACTCGTTACGGCTTTTACTCTGGCCTTTTTTAAAAGAGAAATATATTGTATTCGTACAAAATTTCGAACTCGAGATGTTAATCAATTCTGACATTACGATGATATAGAGGAAGTCAAAAAAGTGGGTCGTAAAGTCCCACTGTCAGTCTGTCCGTCCTTCCACAGGCTTACAGCATTAATGGCTGCCCGGATTTCGTTAAAACTTCGGATTTGGAGTTTGTGGGCTTGAAGTTCGGGGCCGTTTTTTTTTTTTTTTTTTTTCAAGGTAACCTCAATATTAATGGTACTTCCCATACAAACAAAATTGCACCAGTTTGATTTGTTCGAAAATGGCTCTAACGATTTAAACCCAAATTGATATTTTAGCTTAGGTAGGTGAGGTTACCATAACTGCATACCCAGGATAAAAATTCGAATAACGGTACTTTTGAAATTTGGACATATATCGAAAACGGTCCATACGATTGTAACAAAAATACAGTTCTATGGTAATTTGGTCATTTCAAACTTAGTAGCAAAATCAGTTTTTCTTTAAGTACAATGCATTTTTGAAAAAAAGTCATTTTTTAAAAATTTAATTGTCTTTAGTTTACCTGAAAACGGCAATAACGATTCAACCCAAAATGTAAAATTGATGTTTTCAAAATTATTGCGTCCCTAACTTTCAATTCGCATCACCGAAATGGTTAATTTTAAAAACTGCTCATATCTCGAAAACACCATTTTCGACTTCGATAGGCCTTTAACAACAAAGTAATGCTTACATAATTGTTGTGTTGTTCGCTTGTGAAAGTGTCATAAGGCCATATTTCGAAATATCCGGAGCTACTTTCGACTTGATAGCTGTTTAGGTGTCTGAAAATATGACGAAATCTTTAGTGGATATCACGTTTTTCTCCAACCAATATAAGACTTCTTTAATCGTCATGAGTTTGGCCTAAACCCGCTTAATACTTAGGACTGCATTTACAGACCGCGCTAAACCTCCAATTTTGCTTTCAAAACATCTTGACAGTAGTTCACGAACGTAGGAGGATAGAAAAATAAATTCGTTTTAAAAACTTTAGTTTTAATTTGTGTTTTCTAAGGGGTTAGACGTGGAAGCCCTCGCTTAATAGTCTGTAGTTCAGTAAACAAATAATAACCCGAGACGTTACGAAATGGCAATATTTCGTTTATTACTGCTTCAAAGAAACAGACTCAACTTAAGCTTACATATCTGATATTTTGACGATGCTTCTTAAAGGCAACTATCCTCATGTAAGCAGGGCTTTAAAGAGGTGTCCCCAAGAGTACTAACAGCGTGCAGAAGACACCAACCATGCTATGTAAAAACGCATATTCTTCTTCTGCGAGTTAGGATAATATACTCACATGAAAGCTTGAAAGTCACTCCCCTAGGAGTTCGCATATAGTTCTTTCGCGAACTACCTTGGTTTGGAATTCTAAAAAAGCACGCCGCTTACCTTAAACCTTACTCCGGAGAATTCTAAATGAACTGAATAAGATTCACCAGGTTTTATACGTATTTTGACGATAGATCCTTCTTTAAGCGGATTCAACCGTAATCTACACAAAACAAACTATATACAATACAGTAACAAGAACTTGAATAAAGGAAAATTCAAGTTGCTTTAGCGATATAAATTCAAGCCACAGGGTTTTTACAGGTTAATTAGAATGTTGACTATAAGGAAGAGGTTCTTCCCGTACTGTAGCACCATACTACAGATAGTAATGTAAGTAACCCTGACCAGCTATCATGCCTGCAAGTTCAGAGGAACTTCATCCAACTCGATAACCTTAGAAGAAGCGCCCACATCCGCACTAATACTAAGTAAGGCTTCAACAAAACGAATAACTGGTAGAAATTTATCAGTCTAATACGTTTAACGACCTAAAAAAAAACTCCCTCAGTTACCTGTCGAAATAAGTTAAATTTTGACTGCCAATTCGGTCGAGTCTATTTGCAAGATTCCACGGAATTGACAGTTAAATATAATAGGAATATAGCCAGAAACAAAAACCCTTACGACTCCCATCCACCAACCAAAAGACAACAAGCTTCCTAAACAAAACAAACACCAATCCTTCTTATGATCGCTCTCCAAGACACATCACCATAGGAAAGACTACAAATCACCATAAATCAATATCGAATCGCTAATTATAAAACTTCAATTATTTTTACAAGTGCGGGACAAGCGCCTGCTAATCGCTATCACAATCAAACGAGACGGTATCGTTTGTTTTTAGAGCGCGTAAAAAATCATAACAACCCCCTAGCCTCTGCTACAATAGATAAGCTTCTGCTAATTGCCAGCATAAAGCAATCCCCGGTTCACATAGAAAACACAATGAAACGGAATTAGGTCCATCGCGTGTACAATGCACAGGTTGCCGGGCTACATTGTAACACAGGCTCTCCCTTGGTGGACCACGATGATGACGGATTAAATAATCTCCATAGCACCCCTGCTAAGTATTTCATTACAATTCATGCGAATACATAATGACATCGAGGTAGCCGTAGCCGTACATACCTATATGGGTCCATCCACACAATTATTCAGTTCTCCACTCCAAGGGTGCGAGGGTCAATGAAGGGACGGGACAAACGAAGCGCCGGTCGTTGTCGAAAAATCAATCTGCCACACTACACGCACACCTTTTACGCTCGAGCTGAGCTGAGAGTGTTTGTAAGGTAGGCATATCAGATGTAGGTGGTCGTTTTTGGTACTTGGTATCTGTTATTGATTAATGAGAATAGCTTAAGGCCATGACGGTTCCGAATACATTATGTTTGGGGAGTGTTTTCTTTTTTTTTTCTGGGAAATAAGTTTTCATCATTTCAACAGATTTATTGTTAATTTCAATGATGAGTTGGAAGGGCCGAATATATCGCATGTGTGATGGAGTCCTTTTTTTAAACGGCAATGGCTGCTTTTCAATTGTTCATCGATGAGGTGAATGATTAGGGTTGGCTTTTGAATGGGAAATTGGGTATTGAATTTTGGATTCCTCCATTTGGATCTGTATCGGTACCTTAAAAACTTCTTTTGAGTAGTCTGATGTATATACATCTTCGACATAGGAGGGAGCAAATTGCCGTTTGAATCGAAATTAGATAAAGGAAGGACTGAATGTAAATGTTACCATCATCGTTGGATTTAAATAACGCTGAAATTGACTTGACAGGGGAGGTCCCAAATTTCTAGGTTTAACCCTTGTGACCTTAAACTCTAGGTTTTACTTCGAGTTGCCATTTTTATCAAGCTACCATAAGAATAGTGACAGATTATGACAAACTTTGAAAGCTAATAAGTCAGTTAAAGCATACTTCGGTGCAACAGGGGACATGAAAACATGCCCACCGGAAGATAAATTTGTACTGAAGAAGAAGCTATATAGTGTCATTATTTCTAAGTTCCACAATATGTACACCAAACTTCATAGTACGCAACATTAGATCAGAATTCCAGAGCTTTTAAATCAAAAAAAATTCTAAAAAGTCTCGCCATATTTGGAGAACCAAGGAAAGAGTTTTTTCACCTAAGTTCCAAAAGGCTTTAGGACTTGGAAAATGTCGTTCAAAAGAGTGCTTACAAAGTCGCAGTATAGCGATGCCCGGATCATGTAGAAAAGGGTGCGATCGCTTTTAAAAAATTCTATGGGGCGGCCGAGGTAGACCCTCGTTTTTTTTTGTAAATACCTTTATGACAAAAACCCATTTGCGTTAAAGAGCTTTGAAGGGGTTTTGACAGCGAGCTGGACAAGGTCATAAAAGTTTATCTGTCAGATGAACATGGCTGGGTAACATGGCAAACATATTAATCAACTGCCTCCAACGCTTCATTCTTATAGCTCCGGCTGGGTCAATGGGTAGTTTATGAGCACACAGATCCTGTGGTATAACAATGGGCCTACTTTGGCATGAGAGAGGCTGCACCTGCGACGGCCTGCCAGCTGCCACTCTAACCTTACCTAAACTATAGGGTGTCCGCCAAAGAATTTTCGACTTTGAATTTGAATAAACGGCGAGCGGGGTATCGGCGGAGGGGGGAGGCGTATTCATTACACTTACGCGTCGTGCGGATTTTAGTAGCCATGCATCGTTGGTCGGCGGAGCATCGTGCGTTTGCTGTAGAGGCATATTTTAAAAATAACGATTCTCCCGTGGCTATTCGCAAGACATTTCAATATTCGGCGTATACGGGATTGTCCTAGTACGCAACTTATTGGCAAGTGGGTGCGAAGTTTTCGTGAACAAGGACCTGTAGTGGGACATGGGCCAGGTGTATCGCGAACTGTGAGAACTGACGAAACAATTGAAGCAGTTCGTCGTGATGTTATTGCAAATCCACGTCTTTCACTAAGAAAAAAAATTCCCAAACCTATTCCTCTATGTTGGAAAACTTTTTGGAACCTGAGTTGGAGAACAATGAATGGGTAAACGGATCGACATGGTTTCAACAGGATGGTGCTACACCACACACTTCGCGAGCATCAATGAACATTGTAAGGCGCATTTTCCCCGAAAAAGTCATAAGTCGTTATGGTGATATCCCATGGCCCCCCAGATCGTCAGACTTAACACCTGCGGACTTTTTTTTATGGGGATTTCTTAAATCTAAAGTCTACGTTAACAAACCGCGAAATTTATTGCAACTGAAAAGAAATATTCGCAACGAAATCAGAGGAATTTCGCAAGAAACTTGCAAAAAAGTTTTCACAAATATGGTGTTTCGTTTAAATGAGTGTGTTCGTCTCCGTGGTAAACATTTAACTTCAATTATTTTCAAAACATAAATCCGCATTTGTATATTTTATTTTAAAATAAAAACGATTATATAAAAACCTGTGAATCTGTTATTATTTAATTTTAAATTCGAAAATTGTTTCGCGAACACCCTTTAGGTGAAGCGCCGAAGTGGAAGGGGACTTCAACCAACTTATTGAGTGCGCAACTAGAAGCAGTTGACCGAAGATCGCTCTAACTGGAGGGGCGTATTAAGTAACTCAGTAAAACTTTGTCCACTTTCCGAGATATAATATAAGACTGGAATCTGGAAGTCTAAGATGTCACTCTCCTCCTACTGGTTGAAGCGCACATTGTCAGTTCTCTTTTCTATTCAAAGTAGTTGCACGGTAAAACGCATTGAGGTCAAGAGTTGGGGATCGTGCTGTTGAACGTAGGCCCAACAAATTTAGGTAAATCTTCAGATATCGATCACCGAATGAAACACAACCGAAGTGTTGCGATGCAAAACTTCATTTCACTCTCTTTTGGCTTTAATCCCTGCTCCAAAATTGAGTGTCCAAGCGGGCGACATATTCCGAGAAAGATTACTCAGTACTTTCGAACGTTGACGCAGCAAAGTTACTCTAAGATGCCTTAAGTGCTTCGCGACGGTAATCATAGGCTTTGAATTTATTTCTGTGGTAGTTGTTGCTTTTTTTGTTGCTTGACTGTCGATTAAGAAGTTGATACCCACCGCAGACTCACGGACTAGTGTTGCTTATGCGAAGATATCCGCTTCAAAGACACTGCAGTGGTTTGTAAGGCAAGCAAACGGTCAAGCCGTTTAGGCTTGGGCGTCACGTCACGTAAGAACGGACATAGGATACGCACGAAAAGCATTACCCTCCTTATGTCCAGTCAGATAAAAAATCAAATGGAACGCTGTAAAGACGGTTGACAGAGTCTGGTTCCAAACCTTAGAAAAAATTTAGCCAGAAAAAGGATAACAAAATCGTGGAAAACTTTTCCCACTTACTAATCTCACGCGCCGCGGATTTTATTTGACTTCTATTTTCTGCAATTGACTGTTCGATGACAGATGATACTTAGAGTGCTGTTAAATTTCTATTGTTTTTTTAAGACAAAAAGGAAAAAAGATAGCCCAAAATCCGACAAAGCGCCCAATATGGCAACCCTGTCTCAAACCCGCAAATTGACTCACATATGACAGTTTGGATAAATCCGCACAAACAATCAAATATTCGCCACAAAAGGACACCTAGAAAAAAAACATTCAATGTAAAGTGATTTCTCGGTCACTTCCAAAATACCACAACTGAAGCCCTGGCCACAGAATAGATTATAAAAACAATTATCACCACAGTACCAATACCAATCACATGGTGACTCTCTCTTTATTTGTTTCTCTTAAACAGAAAAACAAAAACCCCCACAAACGTGACACACGATACGTCATAACCAAGTTTAGTCAGCGATTTATATTTATGTTCTTTCTTCTGCGCCTCTGTCGTCGCGTTGTTTTCGCTGCCTCCGATTCTGATTAGTTACCGAGGATTGTGTAAACACAAAAATGAAAACATCGATTGTTCTGTTGAATTTTTTCAATTCCCCTGAATTGTTATTGACTGCTATAAGTTGTCGGGTTTTCCACTTTGAGTTGTCGTAGCACTTCTACTAAACCGTTGAATCTGCTGCTAGCATACAATAAGTGATCTTGGATCGTCCATTATAGGGATCAGAGCTTTGTGCGCATAAATTAGTTCATTGCCAAATGATTAAGACGAAACAAAACAGACGCCGCACCGCGACAACAACAAATTCAAGTGCGATCATAATTTTCTCTCGATCGTTGTGTGTGTTTGTGTGTTTTGCACTTGGGTACCATTTAAATTGAAGTTTGACATAAATTAAGAAAATAATGCCAAACAATCGACACGACAGCGACAACGGTCGGTAAAGGCGTGCAAACTCATTCCGATTGCAAAATTGCTTAAAAGCGATCCGAAGGCCATTTGTTTGTTATTTGCATACCTAAGCTAAACGCGGGTGACGTCGATAACGAGAGAGAGAAAGTGAGAGAGTGAGGAGCGATATTAAGTTGTGCGATGCCTAATGCTTTGTTCAAACGTAACATTGACATTGACCTCTGTTAACGATGATGATGATGATGATGATGATGGCCGGCGGCGTAAAGATTGTCAAGTTGTTGTTGGATCGCACTTTGTTAGATATCAGACATAAAGACACATTGCAACAGAAAAAGGATTTATCCTAGGGAACTGCAGTAGGTAACTAATCGACAAGACTGATGTTTTGTTGGTTATACTTAGCAGTGACATAGCTTAGTGAAGATGCAGATTTAATGTCACATTTGAAGATGATAAGGGGAGGCGGGCAGCAGCGTTGCCACACAAAATCAACCAACAGTTTTGTCTAATAACTAACTGGATGATAGTTATAGCCTTTTAAAACTGAAACACTTATTTATTATAAAAATTTACACCCCTATCGAGGTATCCGTTCGGAACGGAATTTTCTCCGATTTGTTGTATATCCGTTCCGATAAACTGGTCACTCATCTATTCTAAATACATTGGAATGCATTCCAAAAGATACTGATTACACCCTCCCTCAGTTTCAATTCGAAAAGATCTTCGAAACTTATATACCCTCCAGGAGTGACTGGGAGAACGAAATAGTACCCCGCAAGGAGTCTGTCTGTTTCTATACAGATGGGTCCAAAACTGAAACAGGAGTAGGGGGGGGGGGGGGGGTGTTTTCTCTTATGATCTAAATTGTAAAATCTCATTCAGCCGTCCTAATCACTGTAGTGTATTTCAGGCGGAGGTCATGGCGATCAAAGAGGCCCTGTCGTGGCTTCGGTATAATGTAATATCTGTAAAGGACATCACCATCTTTACCGACAGTCAAGCCGCGATTAAATCCCTGGATTCTGTCGTCTTCAATTCAACAACTGCCCTCAATTGCCGACTATCTCTGAACGAGATGGCGAAACAATTCAAAATTCACCTTATATGGGTGCCGGGCCATAGAGACATTCCAGGTAATTGCATCGCCGATGAGCTCGCCAGACAAGGCACTACTATGTCGACTCTACCAGAAAAGAGGAGTCTCTATATGCCTCTTGCTACTTGCAAGCTCCTAATTAAACAAAACGCATTAAGCGCTACTAATCGCAGGTGGTCTAGCTGCTTAACGTGCCACACCTCGAAACAGATCTGGCCTCAGCTGGATTCCAAGCGCTCAAAAAGTCTCATTACACTGAAAAGACCCATAATAAGCACTCTAGTAGGTGTCATCACGGGACACTGCATCATAGGGAGACATGCTCTCAGATTGGGCCTCCCTTCAAATGATTTCTGCAGAAGCTGTACGGACGAGGAGGAGGAGGAGACTATTCTTCACCTTCTCTTTACGTGTCCAGCACTGTCGCTCCGTAGAAAACTATACCTCGGAGAATATTTCTTCGACAATCTCAGCAAACTCGCAAACATAGGTATCAACTGCCTCCAACGCTTCATTCTTAGCTCCGGCTGGTTCAACGGGTAGATAAGGAGTCGATATCGATCCTGTGGTAACACAATGGGCCTAATTTGGTCTAAGTGAGGCTGCACTTGAGGCGGCCTGTAACTCTAACCTAACCTAACCATATCCGTTCCGATACAACTTTCGGAAAAAATCTCCGATGACATGTATAGCACACTGTGTCGCACTGTGTGCAACCGTGCTAGTCCACTTACTTTTGACAGGTACACGGGACATTTTTTCCGAAGCTCTCCGACAGCTAACTCCTGCGGAATATTTAATGTGAGATGAACGCGTTTTTATGCTTCATTTATTTTGTTCCGAAACGAATACTTCGAACGCAATTTGAGTTCCGATTTAATTTGACTTTCGGATAGGATTTTATTCCGAACGGATACCTTGATAGGGGTGATACTAGAATTGTAACAGGCATTCCATTTAGAAAGGTATTTGAACAAGATTTACCTTCTCACTGCTGACAAATCGACCTAGCGCTGCCAGGAAGTGAAGCTTTGACTTCGCATCGCGTCAAATTGACGATCACAAGTTCATATAATCTAATATTCTAAGACTTTGCCGAAGACAGAAGGTTAAACTTATTCGCGCTTATCTTACCAGGTCTACATCGTTTACAGTCCGTAGAGCTGGCTGTGAATTCTGCTTCTCCAAACAGGTCAGAAGTCACTCGAAGAATTCGAATTTCGTTCGATTCGTCAATGTTTAAGTGATCCCTGTCATCACCATAGGTTTTGGCAGATTCACAAATGAACACAAAACTCAACTGCACCGCCACCTGTTGGTCTCATCTTGTGATCGATCTCAATGTTCGTCTTAGAGCTGCCAGGTATGGAAGTACATATTTGCAACCTATATCCACCCTCAGTGGGTAGTATTTGATATTTTTACTTAGTTACTACAGTCCGGTTTGGACCAGTGCCTCTCCAGTTAGCGCGATCTTTGTCTAACTGCCCCCAGTTGAGCTATCCAAGTTGGTTGAGGTCCCCTTCTATTTGCGCGCGGCATTTAAGGCGAGGTTTACCTCTACTGCGTTGTCCCTCCGGGTTGGAATCGAATACTCTTCGGGCCGGAGCGTTTGTGTCCATTCGCTTTACATGTCCCAGTCATCTTAGACTGGGAGCTCGCAGAGTTCGCTGTTAAATCTCCTCCTCCAGATCCCGTCAACGCAGTCTGATCAACGTATCTGATCTTCATTTCCGATTTGTTGACACCTTCCCTCGGTCTTCTTCAACGTCCATGCCCGCGTTGTATCTGTAACACCGCAGAAACACCGTATTTCTACTATTTCCATACCTCCGCTACGATGAATTACCTCACACCCAGCAGGTATTATTATGAAAGGTCACTGTTGTCGGAATTAAACTGGGTTTTCCTTGCTTGAGTAGAGAGCTGCTTCTAAATCACATTTTATCAATCTGTTGCAGTAATAGAAAAGCAAAGGCAAGAGGAAACCCATCTGGCTGAGTTCGGCAACAGCTTAACGAAAGTAAAAGTGTCGCGCGTGGTGATCGTGGCGCAAGATCATCATTATCACCAAGCACCAACACTTGCGATCTCTCTCCCATCGTCTCCCATGAAAGTGTTTAATAAACCAAAGACGATACAAAAAACATAAGCATGAAAAACACAGAAGAGGAAGAAAAAATAAAAAAAACTGTCCGACCGCGACCGGTTCGGCCAAAGATACGCTTACCACCGCGACCGGCTTCTGTTGTTTCGCTTGCAGAATACACAGTTGCACCGTACCTCGGCTCGGCTTGTCTATCTTCACAGAGGCAACCTTCCTGTCTACCTCCGCTCAGGTGTTTCTCGGGATTGATCGGAACCGAAATACAAAACCGGTATTGTTTCACTTCTCTGGCCTCCCAAGTGACTGCTTGACTGCTGCTGACTGGCGAGAGCTAAGGGATGGCATACGATCGATCTTGAGTCTGTTTTTTCTTTTTTCATTTTTCGCCACCCAAAGACTGATTGTCTTCTGTTTGTTGTTTGGCGACAAATGGGATCTTTGTTGTTAGGTCGATCGATGGCGGGCGCGATCACTACTCCACTGATCAGTGATCTTTTCCACTGTGTGCCTGGATCTGGAGCGCTGTGACGCTGTGAGGGTATTATAATTGCCATTTGGCCGATCTGGTTAGACGTTGTTTTTATTTTACTTCTCTTTTTGTTTCTTTGACTCGCGCGAGGAAGTGGGTCAGTTAACATTACCTCATTGCGCCGGCGCGCAGCATACTCTTTGAATGAACTCTCTTTTTGTTGGTATAGATGGGCTTTTCTTCTCGCTTTGTTTCGTGTTTTTTTTCTTTTTACCAATGTACCGTGTAAAAGTAGACTACTTGCTATAAAACTGGCTATCAACGTATCCAGCTAAGCGGAAGTAATGTCTGTTGATGGTAATTTTCCTCTTGTGCACTTCAATTTCTTTTATATAATTTAATAGAGACATTAAATGGGCTCTGTGTGTGTTTGGAGAAATCACAGTTATAATGCGCATTTGACATTTTTTTTTCCGTCTCGGAGTGGAAAAGTTGGCCAACTTGTGTAATAGGTATTGTGATCATAACCAAAGTCACAATCGTAACCAAGAGCAATTTCAATCCCAATTCAAGGCACAGCCTGCTAGCTAAGTAATGGGTGAAGAGTGATCTTGATCTTTCCAGATTTGGAAACTTGCTGTGAGGAGTTTTTTTTTACCAGTTTGAGTGGCAGACACTTTAAATGGTATTTCGGAGATCATTAAAACGATTGACTGTGTTAATGATCTTCGTTTGAAATTGGAAGAATTTGGAATAAGAAAGTTTAAAGGTTTGACGAAACCACGTTATAGGACCCTAGATCTAGCTTAGTTTTGAGACGAATTCTCTTTGGCAATGTATGTGATTAGAAAAAAACATCCCGTCCGCAGCTGTACCAAGCTTTGTGAAATCTCTCTGGAATATACAGCGAGTCTTCTGTTTTTCCATGAAAGAGCTGTTCAAAATAACGCGACAAAAACAAGGGATCTACCTTCAGGTGCAAGCTCCAAGAACTCTGGTTGGCATCGTAGGGGTATTCAGTTCGATCCACTAACCAAACAAGATCCATAAACAAAATGCTTGGGGTGGACCTGAACATTTCATTCAAGCTTCAAAATAACAAACCTACTGAAGCTTCATAGGTCTACTATCGTTCATGTATTCGTATCTAACACGTCTTCAAAAAGGTCATTGGACCAGTCGAAACATATGCCTCCATAGATCGCCTTTACAATACTTGAAGAGGTAGAACGACTTCTATACCAGGGTCTAACCGGAGCTATGCGAGCATATTATACAGCCGGTACCAGAAGCCATAAGGACTAGACCAATCGACCTCCACATATGCTTTGTTATGAAGCGGCAACCTTCAATGACGAGACGCAGAACAATAACTACCAGGAAAAACCCAGTGGGCAACATTTTACTGCATTCTAGAAAGATTTGACAATATTTTCAGACCTTCGCAAGTCTTTTGGTCAGATTGAATATACAATCGAAAAAATTAATTATCCGCCCAGCGCTGCACTAATATATATATGCACAACGCTTGCATTTTTTGACAATCAACAGCCTTGACAGAAGGTCCTCAAAAACAACTTTTGACAACGCTTGACAGGCGATTACACGTAGTGACTCATTTATTGGAGGATGGATTAAGTGCGTTTCGGTTGAAATATTTATGGATAGTCAGGCATCTAAAAATGCCCTCAGGTCAGAGTCAATTGACTCCAAACCTGCCTGTATACAGAGCTCATATGTCGATCTTCTATACTCATGATGAAATTGAAAGTCTTATTCTACTCGAGGAGTGAAATGGACAAGCCAAAATGAGCTCAAATCAGCTGTCAGCTGTCAAATTGATTCGCAATGGAAAAAGTGTTGCCGATTCGGGAAATAAACCTACAAAAAACAAAAACACTTTTCAGTTTTATCAACTTTATTATGAAAGTAGGGTATGTAACTACAAACACCTGTCCTAATCATTTGCTGACGCTCATGTGCTACAAGAGATCTATAAGGTCTAAGTTGCTCTTTATCGCCTGAGGAAGGAAAAAGTTTAACAAAATTAAAACGAAAGTGAAGATGCAAAACCAGCCACACTCAGTACTAGGACCAAAAACCGAAAAGCGAATCATAAAAGGACACAGAATCTATACCTACATTGGATATAGGTATATGCCCTTGCAAGTTGGTTCAACAAAACATGGCGTCGGTGTTGTAACAATTTGAGACATTCAAGTACAAAAACCACACCAAGATGAAAGACCACCTTGAAGCTATACACGAGAACAGGAGCGGGTAAGACAAATCGCTCATGAGAGGCGTGCTCCCAATTGTTTTTATTTACATAAATCTATTGCCGAGCTGAGTTTGAGTTCCTTTTGTTTCTTCACCCCCATCCAACGATACCCTTAAATCTATTTGCTCGCACATTCAATTTTCAGAGAATAAAACAACAACAAATGTAGCTTTCAGCACTTCATAGCCATACACACACCGGTTCCTTGTTTTCTTCGTTTCCTTTTCAACCTTCTTGCGCCCTCCCAATCTTGGTACATAATTGAATTGGTAATATGTGTTGTGTATGGTTATAGAAAAAAAAAAAAAAAAAAACAATCTCTCTACTGTGTCCCTGTCCTGTGTGTACAATTTCCTGAGCATCATCGCTCGCTCTTTTGCGTTTCCTCCTTCTTTTAGATGTCGAACAAACCACATTCAAATACACACACACACACGACTCTTCGCACACGACGTAAGGGGGACGATTCATGTCCTTCGCACGGAGGCTTCTCGTAATTTAAATCGACTCCTTTATTAAATTGGTTGAGTAAAATATTTAAAAAGGTCGATTTAGTCCTTTTCTCATTGTTGTTGCTGATTCCTTGGGCCTTGTATACTTGTGTGTTTAGACTGGGCGACAAGCAAAATCATTTTTATTCGGTACATCCTGCGACGAGTATGCCGGCCAATTTGAATTTGCGGAGGGTGGCCGGCTGTCGAACATCGACCGGCGAGGGTGGAGAATATGTTTTCTTTTACCGATAATGTTGTGATACACAATTGAACGAGCTTATGTGGATGGGTATGCTTTGCGAGGGCAGGCGGGGTGACATGTTTACGAATGAGATTTTCAGTTTTCCCCTATACATTTTTACGATATGGTCTCGATCTCGATTGTACATAGTATGTGTACGCTTAATGAGGGCTAATGGTGATTTTAGTTGCCACCGCAATATTATACTCATGGGCATGGGTAATGGAAAGAGAGTTACTTTCACGTTCAGATGAGAGATATCACAATAATGATAAGGATAACCGGGGATGCTATATTTATTTACACTAAATCGGGCGAATCTGTAATGGCCGTGGATCAGCAGGAAACTAGTATGATACTCGTAGGTTCGTCTTTTTCGTGAGCGACAGAAGTTAACTAAAACACCGAAGGAAGAGGCTATAGTGGTTTTCATGACCTTGTTCACATGTTGAACTGGACAATCTAACGATCTCCGTTGGCACATTTTTTCCAATTATAAGCACAAGGCGACCATCCAGTCCTTCATGGACCTTCATGTTTCGAACCTTGCTTAGTAGTCCACCACATTAACCACTAAACCACTGTGCCTACGCCTAGCAGGACCTTCAAGTGCAGTATTATACAATTGACATTTTAGGACTCAAGACAATTTCGTTTGAAAAAACCGCATTAAAGCCGAACAATGGACACTTTGCGTTCAAAATGGAAAGTATTGATGATAGAAGAGAGGCCCAGGTCCAGGTCCACCCCGGACAGTAGCGCCACCTAAGTAAGGATAGCAGACACTCCATTTGTGCACTCGCTGAAATGACAGGGGACGTTTTTGGAAACTACGGAGTGGTGTAGGAGCCCCGCTTCCATATCTTAAGGATGCCTTGAAAACTGAAAGCCCTGCAGATGACGGAGGATGGTTTCACACACTACCATGGTCTTTTAAACTTCGCGGATTGGTTTCCCATTTCTTAACCTGAGCACTGGTATTGGAAGATTTTATTGGCTGTTGCATTATATTGACCATTCTTTTGATGTGGTCGAGAAAATGTTGGGTTTTTGTCCTAAATCCACATTTTTGTACAGCTCATGAACTTCCCGATTGTATTTTCTTCTTCACTTCTTTAATTTAGTAACAAAAATCAGTGTAAAAATGTTTCTATCAGAGGAGCTGGGCGGCATAAAACAGAACTCAGCCACAATAGCTTTTACACAACATGAAGCAGAAAATTCGGAAAAAAAAAATCTGGGGGCTTAAGATCTAAGATCATTATGGATGGATATATTTAGGGATCAGACGAATAATATTGAAGATAACAAAGGTAGGAATGACAGCGATGGCTGTCACGGCTTGCGCAACGAGAGGCACTATCGCAGCTTGCTATACCTCAATATACAATAATCAACAGCGAAAGGCCATGGAGAATCTGCCAGTTAGACTGATGGAAGACGCATTCGGCATACGCACAGAATCAATCTGAGGAAAAGCATCCTTGGTAATGAAATCGTCAATTCAGCAACTCTTGCGAATATATAGAGCCAGGGAAGATCCTTATCTTCCTGAATATCTCTGGAGTAAAAATATGGCTCTAAAAATGTATCAGGGAAGGCACAATAGGCTCCTTTAAGAAGCCGCAGTGCCAGAGCCCCTTGAAGGCTCTCTCGCCTTAGAATCTGATCCAATCTAATCTACGCACAGAATAAAGATTCATATCCTGCCGTAGCTCGAATCCCAGAGGCGAATTTCCCTGTAAATTGTCCCAACAAAAAGGAGTCTAACAGAAATGAATTCAAAGTTGAATCTTTAGGCGGCTAAAAAATGGACCGTTGCGTCGAAACTGTAGTGTCTTTCGAATGAAGGCTGAAAAGCTTAGTGATCTCAGAAGATTTTTCTTGGGGGATATTTTAGGGCAGAGGTTGCCAAATCATGCGATTCCCATTAATAGCCACGATGCAATCAATATTCAGAGCTCTTCCCGGTGTAAGCCAAAATGATGTCTAAGCTTGTGAAACAATATCGCAAAGAGCGGAAGGTTCTCGAAATTCGGGAGAAATTGTCTTAATCTGCATTTAAAGCTTCCATGACGCCACTTTTCAAATGTTTGTCCGAAACGCCCAACAATATAGCACAAATAAAAGTACACACACCTTTGGTATTGCAGAAAATGAGAGTTTAGTGCAGAATTAATTTTTGTTTCTTCAATCGAAATGCTTGTTTCTAAACATAAACTGGTGACCCGGTATAAGGCATTTTAGGCCGAGGCAGGGTTGGGGAATGAATACCTATATCACCCAGAAGCACAACTGAGGTCAGAATCATGTTTGAGAAGCTTTCGGGGTATGCTAAAACTGTTAACACATGTTTTGTAGGCATGGTTCCTTCTCCAACCCCCAATTCCTGGAGGCAAACTCTATATTTTTATATTGTCTGACGTAGTCACCTACAGTCCGATTTGTTCCCAAAATACGAAGTAATATTTCCAAGTTGTCAACGACGAATTCTCGATCATAGGCCGTTTTAAGTTATGAAATCAGTTCAGTATTGGCATGTAGGTACACCTTTTTTGAAGCCTTTCCAGTTAGTTTTGGTTTTTGTAAGTATCGTGACTTATCAGCAGCTCGGTTAAAATATCTAGAAACTGATACGAGGAATGATCAAAACTTTCTCCAATTTTAACACAATTATGGTGGGTGGTCCATTTGCAATAAGGAATTTAACCGAATTTTAACTAGGTATCAGTCATAATTTCGATTGCCAATCGAATAAAAATTACAATGCTTTTAATTTACACTCTTTCCAAAGCAAGTCTGCATTTCCCTTGTATGATTTAGGTAGATCTCGAGAAATAATTGGCTTTAAAGTCGCCATAACCTTATAATAAAATGTCCACGGGAATAAGGTACCTACATAGTTCCCGACAATGAGTGTCAAATAAGAAAAAGAAAACAACCTGATGATAGCTAAAAAACTTGTCGGAAATGTGAACAGAAACCTCAGAGCTGTGAATTGATGTTTCATTTCTCGGTCAGAGGAAGATCAGAGAGATCTGTTCTATAAAATCAGAATTAATTGACTGAACATTCTCAGTCAAAATCTAAACACAACTTACAGCTAACCACCGTATGACTGCTGCATGCGAATGATAGGTACCTACTTGCGGAAAAGATCGACAAAAAGGGCATTTCGTTTTATTTTCGATCTATTTTCATAGGGCCTTCCTAATAATCATTTTTAACCTTCACTTTATATATTTTTTAGGTCACAATATGCAATTTTATATGGAAAATTTCGTCATTGTGAGTTCGAAAAATTGAGCCTGGATACTAAAAATGATTATTGGCATCGCGGATAGTCATTATCTTAGAACTAGTAGGTAAGTACCTACTCAAGTTAGTTAGCTAGCTAGCAAACGTCAGTTCGCATACAAAAATATGCCCTCGCTGCTGTGTAATGTTGATAACTCTTACTCAGAGTTTATAAATACAAGAAGGCTCTGTTCAGAGTTCCCGGGTTCTGTTCAGAGTTCCCGAGCTTTCTTCAGTGCACTCCTCTAAATAACAAGGTACATAGGTACTTATTTAACCTGATTAGTCAGATGTAACAAGGCATTTGCATTTGCAAGGTTTCGAACTCATTGCAGCAGACATTCGAATCAAAGGCTCACTCGAAAACACAAAACGCCGTACTAATTAATATAACAAATTTTAGTCTCGACTTTAAATTTCCGGAAGCTCACAATTGCGAAATTTGTATATAGAAAAAAAACCTAAACTAAAATTTAAAGTCGAAACTAAAAATGTTTGTTGGTAAGGGCCAAAGTGTCACTTCGAATTAGGTGGGTACAAAACTCCACTTTCTTTCACTCAGCCACAAATTATCAATACAGTTACTACCTACCTACCTATTTACTAAAAAAATTATAACAACTCTCTACGAAGTTCAAATGATGAACAGTTTTTTTTTTTTTCATTTCGAAACATTTTCATTACAAAAAACGTTTTTATTACACTCCATTTGACCTTACATTATTCCGTCCCCAACTAGGTATGTTCCTACCACCATCAACAATAAATCATAATAAAAACCACTTGTCCGAAATTCGAACTCACAGACAGTTTAGCATTCATCGCCACTTCAAACAATCCGCTTAAAACCCTGCATCAAAGTGGAACAAATTGCCCACTTAGCACGCTCTTAAGTGGGTATAGATATTCTCAGTACCTTTTCCTATACAACATTAATTATTCCGTTGATAGATCAATAAATGCACGAGTACATTTGGAAATTCTTTCGAAATCCGATTAATTTCGAAAATCAGAAAAACAATCTAGGTACAGCATGAATGTTGGCAGCTTACATCTAAATGATGCCACTGTCTCCCATTAAAAAGGTAATGAAATTTATGCGTGAGAAATTCCCCGTCGTCACACCTACTCGCTTTCGAAACAACAAAACTGACAGAAGACAGAGAACTCGGTGCGCGTTTATGTTATATGCCCCAGAGGTGGTAGGTAAATACCTACGTAGCTGGGTAGAAATTAATAAAACCAAACGTCACGTGAAGAAACTATATAGGTAGGTACCTACATAGATCTTTGAGCGAAAGAGGAAAATACTATGGTCACTTCATACCTATAGAGGAAACCTAAATGTGGTGAGTGGTGACTTGTGACTTATGATGATGAGTTCGATATACCTTCGCCCTTTTCGAATATCAAGCCGAAAATTTCCCCAAATAACAATTATTTTGTCGAAACGATTTTACATCCGAGAAATTTGTGAGAATAAACTATACATCCATCCGTCCACCCCTCGAAACATTTTGAGCATAAAAATGGCAGATAAAAGAAACGAACAACAAACAATGGGACCAAGACAAAGTGAACAATATTTGAAGTGCGATATACCCAGTCGTACCGCAACGCAATGAAAATGGACAGTGCCGCGCACATACTTTCAATTAAGGCGACAAAATGTTACTTAAAAAATTAAAAACAGCAGTAAGAAAAAAAACAACCCACAAGCCACAAGAGGGCGAAAGTGAAGAGAGAGAGAAACACAAAACACAAAGAGGTAGAGCGTACGAAGAGTAGTGGGATAGCGATGACGACGATGGATAAGGGTTGAGGGGAGGGATCGACATCGACAAGAAGAAAATCTAGAAAAACCCAAACCATACCAAAGAGTAATCCAAGTTCTCTTCATCGTTTTTCTTTCTTTCTTTGTTTATGCATTTTGTGATTGAAAAAAAAAAAACAAAACAACGGCGGTGACGATGACGAAAATCCATTCAACTGAAAAAGAGCCAAACAAAAAGAAACCGAAAATAAAATGGCAGTGACCGAATGGAATCGGAATCACCGCCTCGTGTTCCCTCTCTCCGATGAGAGACCAACACAGCGACTACTCCATTCCACGGCTAACATTTTCGCAAGAGATTTTGCTGGCGACTGAAGTTTTATCGCTTCGAAAAGTAATTTCGTTGGCCGCATTTCGAATCAGTCGAAGAGGAATGCAAAAAATCGCTTCTTGATGGTGGTTGTAACAACTGTCACTGTATTGGAAGAAGAAGAGAGTAGAAACCTTTGAATGGGTTGGTGCGAAGAGAGTGACACTGTTTTTTGAAGAATTTCACGCGAAATTCGGTGGTCTACTCGATTTTAGCCCGACTTTTCAACTTTATTCTACTTTTTGAGCCACAGGAGACAGGACACGACACCTGTGCAAGGTTTTGGACTTTCGAACAAGCCGTCTGTCAAAGAGAGCTTCTCTTGGAATTTCGAATTTCCTATTTCGGCGAACTCTCTTCGACTTCGCCGAACTACTACATGTGCAGTTCAATTGGCTGTGGGCTGTGGCGGTGTTTGTGCACCAACACGCACGCAGAGTTGAAGATTTTTTTTTGTACCATCTTTTGGCATGATTGAAATTCATTTAATATTTCAAAACCATATGTGTCCATCGGATGGGATTAATCTTTGGAACAAGTGAATGTAGGCAGTACAGTGGCGTGGCGTGAACATTTTTAAATGGGAAGTCGAAGCAAAATCAATTCAAGCCACCTTTTTTATACTTTAAGTCATTAATATTTAAAATTTATAATGAACTTAAGGCATACTAAAAGTGGCTTCTATAGAAGCCCTTATTGACAGACGCATGATGTCATAACTTAAAGCAAATTCAGAAACACACCCTTACCTACCTCAACAACTACCTGTAATTATTCACACAAGAGACAATAAGAAAAGAAGAAGTAAAATAAAATCGAATAACTCCAAGAAAAGCGCGTTGTTTTGTTCATATCATAACCAAACAAACACATACGACATACCCAAAACACAACCCAGTGGCCAGTACCAGTAACAAGCTCTGGCTCTGGGAAGAAAAAAAGAGATACAAACAAATGTTCACTCAGTACTTAGCAGTCAAAATGAACTTTGTGAGAACCGCGAATAACTCGAAGAAAAGCGGGTTATTTTCTACAATGGGTGTTGAACAGAGAGGTGTCAGAGTCAGACAAAGTACTCAGGGAAGAAAAAAAGAGATAACAAGCAAATTTTCTCTCAAAATGAACTATAAAGTGAGAACTTTAATAACCCGACTTATTTTGGGTTACCTTCGCTTTGTCGCCACGAGACGATGACGACGTTGTATGAAAATGGATACACACACGATTTTTATATGAGTGCTTTTGTGTGTGAACCGTTTGGTGAGTATTCACATTCATTTGGTAGTGTTTCATGTATATTCGGTTTTTGGTAGATAGATAGTGTTGCTTGGTGGAGATTTCAAAAGGTAACTCGGTAGGAATCGAGTTATATGGACGCCACGCCACTGAGGCAGTACGGGGTTTTTTTTTTGTCATAACTTGCTTTTGCAGTTTTTGCTTCTTGCTCCTGTTCTTCGGGGAGATTTGTTTTAATTAGTTTTGATTTGCTGTTAATTGTAGGCTGTGGCTATGTTTAAGTGGATTAATTGTAATTAAGTCGGTTGGGCTGGGAATTGGAATTGGATTGGGAACGACAACAGTTTAAATTATCGCATACGTATCGGTGACTGGGATTGGGCTTATTAACAATGCATGTTTGGCGCAGGAAATTAGCTGTGGTATTGATGCTTTTTTTTGGTGATTATTTGAACTGGTTTCTTGGAATGGCGACGAAACGAAATTACATCTAGCTGTTACTGTCCGGTCACATTTGGGTTGTCGGGCTGTATTTGGAGGCGACGATTGACCGGCGTAATATACTACCTATATTCATGCTTATTTTGACATTCGAACGAATAGTCAACTCATACAAATGTCTCTATTCGTTCGAATGAACTTGTGTGTATTTTGAATGTCAAAATAAGCATGATTACGAAGTGTAAAGTAATATTAACGTGGCCGTTTAAGATGGCTAAGACATGTAGAGCGAATGTATATGAAGGCTCTCTTCTTCGATTCTAATCTAATGCAGTAGAAGAAGAACTCAAATTGAGTTCGCATTTAAAAGAAGTTGGCGAAGGACCGCAGTAATTAGGCTCCCTGCACAATTTAAGTTCCCGTTGAAGTGTAGCCTAAATAAATGTCCAGCCAGACGAAGAAACATCTTGCTGAAAAGAAAACCTGAATAGAAGAGAGGATGCACATGCCATCACATCGCTATTACAAACGACATGAGATGTCAGTCAACTTGATGCACCAGTTGCCCGGTAGTTACTACGTGCATTAAGTTGATTTGACGTGTCAAAGAAGCACCAGCAGGAAGCGGGTAAAGTTTATGAAAGGCTGCATAAAACCGTCATACGTGGTCCAACTGTTTTCAACTGAATATGACAGATCTAGAGGGGAATAACTCTAAGGCCCGTTTGCTATAGCGATTTAAGTTCTACTTAAACATCTTATATAGGCTACTTTTTCATTGTCATAAGCTGTCAACTATGATTTTAAGTGGAACTTAAATCGCCATGAGTAGTATCAGCATACGGGTCTTAGTCACGGATGAACAACCGTCCCCAATCCCCATAGAATGCACGTATGGCATAACATTATATGTTTAGATACCGGAAGACGACTAGTTCCAGATAAATTTTCCTTTTTTGTAAACATGGGGTGAGGTCGTTCTGTCCTCGAACGACTTCATTTTCTCTTTTGTCATGAATACAAAAAAATACAAAAAGAACAATGGGACTCGTGTAAGTGAATGGGATACCAAGAATTTTGACAGAACCCATGTTCCGACCAAAATACCAAAGGATAAAGAAAACCTTTTACTCTAAGAACAAGTACGTACCGCTCTTTCAGTTGGGGGAAGTTCACTTCAAAGTTCAAACCCAATATCGTTCCATCACCAGCCCATCAAAATTCTCTATATCGCCATCAAGTCCAATTAGACAGATATTACTCAACGGCAAGATGATCATCAGGATAAACAAACTTTAGAGGACATGGACAATTGCAGGCTTCAGAAAGCTCTAAAAGTCTTGGCAAGTCAGATGAACGCTTCAGACTGCACTTGACTTATTGGAAAGTCATTCTTTGGATTATGATGAAGCTTGTGCTAACTTCAGTACACTGAAGGCCGGCTTGTCTGAAATCTTGAGCGATCAAGATCTAATTCTAGGATTACGAGATTGGAAAACGAGGAAAGGGGACTTTATGCATTTTGACTGGGACAATTTTTAAATTGGGGACGGCGACAACTTCAACGAATATTAAAATGATTTAAGTTTTCAAATATTTTATAAAAATGATTTAGGTTCCCATTTTAAGATTAAGCAAAAAAATAAAGAGATATTTTCAAATGTTTTATAAAAACGATTTAAGTTTTCAGTTTCAGATTTTAAAAAACGAAAACGACGAAATATTTTTGTTAAAAAGATATATTCAGTTCAGTAAGGAAGTAAAGGCTACTTGATATACGTGGGTTCACTTTGGCTTTACAAATCTAAACATCGAAAGAGAAAAAAATAGCCAAAGTGGAGGCAAGTACAGTAAATAGCGAGAAACCACTTAAGCAGGAAAGGAAAACGCGTAAACTACCATGATCCAATCACTTTACGGAAAACAAAACGGTCCAGCTCACAAGGGCTGAAAGAGAAAAGACCATAATGTCGAGATTGCATGGAGTCTAAAGCCAGAACCCAATAAACAGAGGAAACCTGACTGAACCAAGGAATGAATACCAATTGCCCTCCGAGTCCGAAGACACGGTCGAAGCCTGAACAGAAACCTTGTTTTTCTAAATGGGCGCGGTCCGCTGGAGGAAATAAACTTGCGACTGGCGTAAGAGTTAGAAGAATGCCGTTGGTCAATCCTCTATATCTATAGGTTAGGCTAGGTTATAGTGGCCAGGGCTAGCTTCGAAGATTTTGAAAATGTCGCAAAAAAAAAGGGGATTTGAATACAAAAAGGGGCAATACTAATTTTTCAATCGAACATGGAAGTTATGCCTAAATGGCTAAACTTATGAAAATATCTGATAGAAAAAGGACGGATTCAGATCATAATTAATTGTGAACTTTATTCGTCATGTATTTATTATGGAAAATTTTGTGTTTCACACAAAAGCCTTATTTTTTTTTTTTTTTTGCAAAATACAGAAAAGGGGCAAATCTGGACAATTTTGGGAAAGTGGTCTCATTGGAGATATAGAGAAAAATGCAAATTTAGTCGCATAAAGTCAAACATCCTTACATCTTTAGCTTTAATTTAAGCATTCTTAATTTTAAAAGACTTTGTTTTTAAAACTTCAACTTTTTCTATATTAGAATTCTTAGCATTTAGAGAATTTGCCTGTTTATTTGCATAATAAGGCCTAAATTGATAAATAAATCATCTGTTCAATGGAGGCCATATGTTTACGAACAAATGCTGTTAAATGATAGCTACTATCCTAATTTTAGTGACAGACAAATTTGTTAGAAGAGTCTAACTTGCGAACTTGTCGCACATTTAATTACTACGAATTATAGAGCTCAATCACTTTAAATACAATTAATTAAAACCCCATGCAAATCACCTGCTGTGCGAGGCGTAATTCAGGTAGCAAAAAAACGGTTACAGGTTTTAGAAATAATAATTAAAATGCACTTACCACTGTACGTAATGTTGTATAGCTGTTGAGGGCTCTTGATTACCTGAAATAAAGAAAGGGAAGTGGTTTATTATAGACAGAAGGAAGAATATAAAAGGAAAAAATGCAATGCAAACAAATTTATAACCAGAAAGATGATTTAAGGCGTAATTTGTGTTTTTCTGACTTTTTAAATCGGTCGTTTAATGCGGGCCTACTTTAAAGCTGAAAAGCAACGTTTTTGCTGTAGTACAGTAGATGCTTAAAAATCTATAACCAAAAGTTGCGACAAGTGTCTGTTACTAGAACTTCAAGTGCCATATCAGATAAATAACTCAAAAACAACTAATCAAACTTTTGATCAACTAGAAAGTTTCTTTCGACCCAGTCGTGCACTTTATTTAATGCATGGCATCGTCGAATAAACAAACGTTTTTCGGTCTCCAATTAAACCCCTAATCGGCGGAATTAATTCGAACTCGAACAGTGAGAGTGACTAAACCAAAAGTTCCTAAATTAGTCGTTCAACTTCACAGCTGAAATTTACGGACTGTACGTTTTCTTAATATTTGCTTACATTTCCAGACAGGTTACGGTAGAAGATCACTTTTACCTCTAGGAGTAGACAAGGCTACGCCTCTGTCCTAAAGTAAAGCTTCATGTACTTCAGTAAAAATTTAGCGTGCCCATTTAATGGGGTGATACATTTTCTCAAGCTAAAAAATAATACAAAATCTCAATCTAATAAATCAGAAAGTGTTGAATTTTTGAAGTAAGTTTTTTTCAAGGAACAGCTGCTTTCTGTTACACTTATCCGCGGCGTGTTTTATGTCAAAATTTAGCTGTGGTTTTAGCTAATGCTTGGAGTGAAAAGTTGGAGGGCATCAGATACAATTTAGTTTAGCTCTAGCAGCGTATACTAAGCTTAAGGTGCAATATTTTTTTCTTGCTTCTTAGCTATAAAAGAAAGTTTAAAACTGTGGAATAACTAACCACTTTTCTTAATCTATAGTTCAATTTTTTTAACTGTCTCCAAAAACATGTAAACCCATAAAAAGTCGGGTCCAAGATGTGGACGGCTATATGTGTTTATTGAACGAAAGTCTGAAACATGTATTGAGCAACTTCTAGGGGTTGTAGGCCCCGAAAGTCAGATTTGCATTAAACGCAGTAAATTGACATCGCTGACAGTTTTCTCGATCAAACTAATGTCCCATCGTGATATTGCGAAAGTGTCACATGACACGCTACATCTTCAAGTCTTCTAATCGGTTATGGAAAAAGCCGCACTTTCTTCATGCAACCTTTCAGAACAAGTATGCCATGACTCGCAGAGATTAGTAAACATATTTCCCGCACTTTGTCTAGCCTTGCATATTGTGAATTTATTATCACTAATAACATATTTTATGCAACAAGCCATTATAATTATCCTTTGGTTGATATAGCAGAGGGGGCTTCCGGACTTGCGATTTGCGTTGTCGTCTCTCCACCGCAGCTGGGTGTTGGGCGCGAGTAAAAACGGTTATCGGCGCTAGCTGATCTTTAACTCATTTTTTTTAACAGCGCGGTATAGCGGCAAGAGTAGTGTGATAGTAATTAGGGACAATTATGCGCGCTTATTTTTGTTAGTAAACTGAGCAACATCAAGTGTGTGCATATAGTTGCATGAATGTCATCGAGTGTTGACATGGTTGCAGTTAAGTGTGGGCTGTGAAGTGTTCTCTATATACTCTTTCCTATATTCCTCATATTCTGGCTGAAAGCACTTGGGTTCGAAAGTCGGCAATATTGCAAGTAAAATTAAGTGCACGACTGCGTCGAACTAAACTTTCTCGTTGATTAAAAGAATATATTATTGACGCTGGTTTAAGATGCCAATGATTTGTTTTTGAATTTGCATTATCAGTTATAAACTGAATATCCCGATGGACACGTGCAAATGAATTAGGAGTTTCTGACTGTGTAAACTCCAAGTTATTGGAATTATTCTAAGGTGCATATTCAAAATGGTTGAAAAAAAAAAGAAAAAGCGGATAATACTTGTTAAACAAAAGTTTTGCGTCGCTAATATTGCATTTTTAATGGCTCTTGCAATTTGAATTTTAAAGTGCGGTATTGAGTTTTAAAAATATACAGTCGAACTTGATTAATTGGACTCCAGGTATCCAGGTAGAGCAAATATTTGTTTCACTTGGATGCCTTCAAAATAAAACGTGTTTGGGCAAGCACATGCAAAAATTTGTAGCGAAAAAAAAAAAAAAAGATTTTTGTTGCAAGTCTGTCTCACTTACAGAGGTTTGAATAAATAAATTTGCAAGCCTGGGCCAATTACAGAGGTTAATTTATAAAATATAAGTTTCACTTATAGAGTTGTTTTTAAGGAAAACGAAGGCGCGCCAAAATTGGGCCTACTAATAGGGATATTCCACATAGCCAGGTCCCACTTAGACAGGTTCGACTGTATATGAAAACAGATCGGCTTTTGGGTAGTTAATGTTGAGAAATAATTAAAAAAAAGATTTATTCGTCTTTGTTGAGAAGAACTAAGTACGGGATCTTATTTAGAATACTAGTATTATCTTTAATATGTATTTTGATCGAAGTCGTTAGAGTGTTTTTTTGTAAAATTGCGCAGACAAAACATTAGTAAATATTGCAATGTTTAGTTTGAAAAATATTATTGGTTTACTATTTAGTTGAAAACCGATTATAAGTTAGTGTTCGGGATGTAAGCATTACTTGGTTTTTAAAGTTTTATCGAAATTGAAAATGGGGTTTTCGAGATATGAGCAGTTTTTAAAATTATCGTTTTCGGTGATTCGAACTGAAAATTAAGGACGCAATAATTTTGAACACATCAATTTTATTCTAGGGTTGCATTTTAGTCAATATCTTTATAGCTGTTTTCAGGAAAACTGAACTTTTTTTCAAAAATTCATTTTACGATAATACAGAGAAAAACCAGGTTTGCTTTTAAGTTAAAAATGACCATATTACATTAGAAATTCATTTTTGTTACAATCGAATGGACCGTTTTCGAGATATGTAGATATCTATGTCAAAATTTCAAAAATACCTACCGTTATTCGAATTTTTATCCAAAAACGTGTTAACCTCACATACTTAAGCTTAAATATCAATTTTGGTTGAAGTCGTTAGAGCCGTTTTCAAACAAATCAAACTGGTACGAACATTTTATATGGGAAGTACCATTCATATTAAGGTTACCTTGCAAAAAAAAAGGCCCCGAACTGTAAGACCCCAAACTCCAAATCCGAAGTTTAAACGAAGTCCGGGCAGCCGTTTACGCTGTAGGCCTTAAATGACTCCGAAAATTAACAATATGATCTTTAGATTGTGGTAACTGCAGGTGTAATCAATATGAGCCAAACTATGCTGCATCCTACCAACATTCACAGAATCAAAATCCAACGTTTCCAGATTTCAGCAAATATACCTAGATGCAATCGGTTATATATCCCTCTGTAGTTTTCAATACTATTTTTTCTACGGAAAGTATGAAATGTAAACAAGGGGCACACATGAAACACAGGCAAGGTGCTCAAAGTGCAAATGACTTAAGCAATCTACACATCATACAAAACTGCTCCGCTACGAGAGCCAAATAAGAAAGTAAATCTGAAATCCCTACATAAACCATTTCCGTTCCACGACCGTTGAACCTCTTAGGAGTCTTGTTAAGCTACCACCAACGGATTTCCTAACCTCCTTCTTAACATTGAAAAACATTTGCAATTGCCACCTAATAAAAACTCTACAACACCAAATCCATCAGATAAATACCTTCCCCATCTGCAAGGCTTCATTGATTCCGCAGCTATGTTGCTTCGATTATCGTTCAGCGACGACATCCTAATTACCTCGAAACACCAAGCCCAACAAATACACACTTTACAAAGCATACGTGACACATCAGCTGTCATTTGAAAGAAGAAAGCATTCAAAGAGGATCCGTCCGCACACAAGAAAAACAAAATTCCACATTTCCCCCCTATTTCTTCTGTTCGTTTTCTCCGGCGCATTTTTCTTCTTGTTCGTTTTCTGCTCCTTTTGTCCAGTAATTTATTATCGGTACTCCCCAAAGATTCCATTGATTTGAACTATCTTCGCATTCGGATTTAATTAATTTTCTTGTAGAATCTTAATCGGATGCAAGTTTGTGGGGTGCTTGGTGCTTCTGCTACGGCATAGATTTAGATACGTATATGCACACGCACAGGCACACAAGAGTATTGATTCAATTTGGATGCACATCTTAAGAATACACGTCATCCGCGGTGAGGGGATATTTATATCAAGGAAGCCAGTAGAGTCCCCTCGGGCGTGGATACTGTATATATGCGTCTTTTGTCGCGTCGCTCTGTTGCCGGTGGTGGTGATGGTGGTGATGGTGCTGCTGTTGCCATCGTCAGTGCCGTCCTATTTTTAGAGTAATTGGAAGGAAGAAGAATGGTTTGGCGTTTCTATTTGTTTGTTGTTGGTTGTTGCTTGTGTGTTAAGCCTGTCAATGTCCTGCTTCTAAGTGGATAGAAGTCTTTCTCTTTCGCTCTCTGGTATGGCTTTGATATCATTTTTTTTTTTTTTTTTCTCTGTTTGAAAAAACTTCGTGGGGGAGTTGAGTTTGAGTTCAAACAACACAACACACTCGTCCGTCAGGCTGTAAGTAATTTTTATCCGAGTACCAGGGTGTATGTAAATTTTCCGGTAATAAATACTTAAAGGTATTAGATGTCAATGGATGGATAAACAACTCAATGAGCAACACTATTGTGTGTGCGTGGGGATTCGTTTTTTTGTATTGTTTTGTTTGCCTTTTGTTTGAGGAATACGCTTGAAGTAGTATCCTGATGAATAGGTATACATGAGGGTGTGAGCTATAGCTGGGAAAGGGAGGCAAAAATCGATGCAGTTGATTGACTGCGAGTGGTGCACAATGGTAAATGGGTAATATAGCCCAAGGACTGGATGGACTAACCACAAATAGACGGCGTTATTGAGAAATACTGCCAACAAATCATAATCTGGAGATGTGTCTTAAATCACTGACCGTAGGAGTTGAAATTGGATGGAAGATTCCCTTTGGGTCAGAGGCACAGGATAGGACGGTAGGTATTTAGCGAGATTCTGACCCAAGAGGGGAAGCTTTTAATTTGCAGTTGGGAGGGCCATTTTATAACTGAACTTGAAAAATATATTAGCGTCTTCCACGCTGTTACTGGTTGTGTACGTGGTCCGCCACGGACTGTAAGCGCCACCACAACTAAAGGCTTTTACGCTCATTTAAGGCTTGTTTCAACCCTGTAACCCGTTTCAAGGTAGGTAAATCGCAAGTGCAAAAGAACTCATCGGTCGGAAGAGTGAAAACTTTAACCTCTGACTGGTTCACAGATCATAATGGAGGAAATGATATCTACGTTGAAGTCGCTAAGCAAGGCTCGGAGAACAGTTCCTCGAGACCTGAGCTTGTGTTGCGTCTTCTTACTGCCTCAGTCAGGGCCGCCATCGACTACAGGTTTTCTCAGGAGCACAATTCTGTATTGAACAGACTTCACACGATGTGGGCAAACTAAGCGCACTGTAAGAGTCCCTTAAGCGACACCACTGTCTGCGACACTTGTGAAGAGGGGGACGATATTTTGGAACACTCTATCTGCTATTGTCGAATATTCATCGACAAGTCAGTGATATAAGCTTCGCTTCTAAATGAAATAAAAGGACCTCTCCCCTTGTTGATAGCATCAATAAACTCGAACCTACCTTCCAATCAGGGCCTTCCTTTCGCTTCTCCCAAAATACTGCCGGCAGATTTTCATCAAAACTGACTCAATAACACTATTCTGTTTGCGATATAAGCCTCCTAAGCCTCCCTGGATACCGAATCACGCTGAGCATTTTATCTATCTGCCGCCAAAAAGCTTACTGTCAGACCTTCCATATAAAGAGATATACTCCGTCCAACTTTCAATACAAAAAGAAAAAAAAAAGAAGAAGGAAAACCAACCCCCCATGGGAACAGTTTGACGCACGACTTTAATCCTCAATTATTCACAAAGTCTATAAAAAAAAATGAAAACTTAATCACAAATCCACACACAGGAGATTTTGTTATCCCTCGGTGTCGTTGGCAAAAGACTACACCCAACCTAGACGACAGCGCCGACCTAAATAACTCAAGCAATTAAAAAAAAAAAAAAAAAATACAGCTACAATGCCAATACCTTTTGGAATGGCAACATTATACTTTATTAGCCAAACCACCATGGTGCTGTCCTAATTAATCTTCAATTAAGCAACACGCCGACTAGGACTACTACGACGACGATGACAAAGTCGGCAACGAAAAAAGAAAAAGAAAAAAAAGGTGTTGTATTGAGTATGACCCCATAAAAGGCAGGCAACATGAACTGTGTGCATATGTGTGTGGTGAGACTCCTTCGCTTCGTCATTCATTCTTGCTTTCCGTCGTCGTTCCTGTGCGCCCGCACCTTGGACCTTTACAAAGCAAAACATAAAATCCTTAAGGGATGATTTTATTAAATGATTTGCCGTCGTCTTTCGGTTTTCGTACTCATTTTTTTTTTCCTTCTGCACCGAGAAACTAATTTAAGCAAACTTCCAGCAAGCAGATGATAGGCAAGGTATATAGAATAACATGGTAAAATATTGCGCATGTCCGCATCCTATCTCACTCGCACACTGTTACGTCACGTGTATCACACTGTTTTGACATTTCAGTGCAAGTTCGACGTTCTCTTAAGGTTTTTGTGGAATATTTTTTAAACAAATAAAAATAAATTGGTTATATGTGCGATATTCGGCTGTAATAATAATAAAG
The DNA here is from genome assembly GCA_946477585.1 of Cheilosia urbana. Taxonomy (NCBI): domain Eukaryota; kingdom Metazoa; phylum Arthropoda; class Insecta; order Diptera; family Syrphidae; genus Cheilosia; species Cheilosia urbana. The sequence continues at coordinate 88,536,048 of OX297854.1, read as the reverse complement.
ACAAGAATCGAAAGCAAAACAGATTTCCCAGGCGCGAAAAATTGTCGTTTTTCAGAATTCCCAAGGATGAATCTATGAAAAAAGTGTGGTAGAAAAGACAAGTTTAATGCAAATAATGCATTTGTTTGCTCGAAACACTTTAACAGTGACCAATATGCGCGAAACTTGAAACATGAGCTGCTAAACTATTTACCCAAAAACAGTAAGAATTGCCTTTCACTTCCAAGGACTCTGACAATAAGCGCCAGGAGAATTATGAAAGGCGGAACACAAAACAAAAAATTGTGCGCGAAATTTTGTGAGTTTTAAGTGTGAACAAATTATAAATACGTAATTAGTTAATTAATTATTAATTTAAAATTTGTATTTTCAAAGGAAAACCCTTCCAAGTGAGCAAGTTACCCAGGACACCAATGAACCTACTGCAAAATTATGCTGAAGAACAACCGACCGGATCCTTCACATGGACAGATCAAGTCAGCGAAGGTGGACTTCGAAAACCCAACACTATTTTTATCGAAAAAATACGACTTCTTGAAAGTATTTTTAATGAATATAACTCGACTGGTCTAAAAACTGGACAAAATTACATAAAAACATTGTTAGACCTTGCCGAACCTATTGATTTAGATCGCGCGATCAAATAGTTGTTTTTTCCGGGGCAAAATGTTCTTTAAGAATCGAATTCTTAACAAAACACTAATTACGAATATCACTGCAAAAAAAAAGAAAAGTGAATAAAACGCTGAACTAATTGTAAAACTGATATGTACTTGTTTTTATTTGTAATATTTTCGCAGATTATAAAGGACTTTTTATACATTATGGTTATGAGGTTTGATTGAAAAAATAAAACTGCGAATAACAGCTGCCAACATTAGATTTCTTTGTTGTATTGCTGTGGAAACAAGTGGTATCGTACCACCATCAGCTCACTTTAAAACAATTTCGCCACTATATCTTGCAATTCACATTTTTATTAATTAAAAATCCACAACCCTAATATAAAGCACATGAATGTGAACTAATTTGTTCTGAAGTGTCAAAATATGTGATACACGTGACGTACATGCGCAGAACTGAACCAATATTTTCCTCCGGAATATCATACCATGTATTCTATATACCTTGGATGATAGGTATAGGACTCTTTGTGTGTGCGTGGTATAGATTTCCTGGCTAAATCCCAAGTCGTATTCTCTCACAAAATGATACCAAAGGAGTGCACTTTTTGTTTTTTGTTTTTGCTGTCAAAAACATGCGCAGAAAAGGCGCTCTCACTCATAGCAAAACCCATCGCCATCAGAGAGATCTCAAATTAACAAGTGGAAGTAAGTAGAACATGAACTACACGCGCGATTGCCTTCTTGGCGTTTTAACGTCGATTTGATACTGCCGCAGGACGACGCAAACTGGCATCGACAAGTGGGTTAGGTTATGACTCGCAGAGGGTGGTTTGTTATACTCGAAAATTGCGGATTAATTTAATAAGAGTATAGGGAGTCAGTGTACAATCTCTTTTCGATTTAAAACAGGACAGTTGATGACTGAGAAGTTTGGAGGGGGGCAAATTAATTTATCCCCTCTGGGCTTCCTGATTTTCAAAATCTCCAACTGTTTTTATTACTGTATTTCATGAAGCTAGTGTCATTTTGAGCGCGAAAATAGAGGCCTCTGGAAGGGTGGAGTGAACCTTAGAGACTGTCTAAAGGTTCTTAACTACGGAAATGGAATTCAAACATTGGTGGCCCATTTATCTTTCAAAAATGCATTCTTTCGCTAGTCCTTTGTCTTCTTAAATTGATGATTAGGTAGTTTCTTTGATGGGTGGCGGGAAAACTCGACATATATTATTGCTTCCGCGAGGGGGAAGAGTTCAGCAGGCGCACATCGGAGCTCGGCATAAACACGGCAAGATTCAAAAAGTATCAGTCTGGGAGCTAACTCAATAGGGAATACCTTTCGTACAGAAACCTGTAGAGAAAATAGAGAGTTCCAATCATCTTGGTAATATGGTATTCACTGGCAACCATACCTATCACCAGTCGGATGGTCACGGATGCCAGTGGGACTCAACAAAGCTTAATAAGGCGGTTTTTGAAGTATTGTCCAAAGCCATAATAGCCAAATGTTTACAGCAGTTGAAGAAAGACTGATATTTCTACAAAATTAACATAAGCATGGAAAATAACTGCAGAATTTTCTGAGCCAATATTCTGCCCTAACGAGGTATCCCTTGGAACGATTCTCCGCAACGCATACTCTTTCGGAGGCTCAATTTTAATTCGAGCTGTCCGACTTCGGAAGAGAAATAGACAATTGCGATGGCGCACCGCACTCCAAATCGTAAACAACGGAACCTACCTGTCAATAATTAAAAAAAAAAAAAAATGCACTTCATCGCAATTCAACCTTATTCGCCGATATGCGTTACAAAATATCGGAACAATTACTCAAACAGTTGTTCCGATTAATAACTCGCAGCAAAAATCCTCGTAATTGTATAAAATTGGATAATTTTCCGTTCCGACGGATACCTCGCTAGGGTCGATTATCTCTTATGAACGTCTATATCGACAAACGGGGCAGAATTAAACAGGCACAACTGCCCCAAGACATAAGTGGCAGTATGGATCGGTCAGATCTGTAGAAAAAACGATGAGAGTCAATCTTTAATTAACTGAAGAAGACCGGATGAGCGGACAAATAAGTGGCGCAGAACAGTTGGGGATAAGTTTGGGAGAGCTCAGACACATTTCCAGAGACCGAACGCTATGTCGCGTAGGTGTAGTTACAGCCTCGCAGGACTAATCAAAACTCTTTAGAACTAAATATCGAGATCTTTCGAATTCCACAGAATACTATCGAAAGAGGCAGCTAGAACTTTAGCTGGGCGCGTCTTTCTGAGCAAGCACGCCGGGACCATTAAGACCATGTATAATAAGAAGTGCCACCAACAGCTATGTGATTCTGTAGGCGGCCACTACGAAACCCAAGATAAAGTCTGCCATAAGCAGATAAGAATGCGGTCCATAAATCAAGGATGCAGACCGAAACTATAGCTGATGTTAGACAAATGTGTATTGGTTTAGTTTGAATCAATTTAATACGCAAACTGTTTCATAAAACGTTATAAAATTCAATTAATTATTTCGAAGACGATGTGCTCGCTTTAATAGTTACCATCGAAATGTCATTTATAAAATACCTTCCTCTTTAGAAATCCCCGAACCGTATATTAACATCAACCTTCTACTACGTCTTCATATCGAGTAATCGCCTGTCTAACTGGTGTGCTCTCCGACTCGAATAAAATCAAAGCCAATTTTGAGCCATATCCTGTTGTCCGCCTTACATCGCTTAACATAATTGTTTATTTTATCAAGATGGAACTAAAGCCCTGTTATCCAATCTTAAGTCCCACACAACTTCTGATCAATCCGAAAACAAACGCCAACCGCATTCGGCGTCTCCCCCTCGCCGAATATCCCACTTTTATGCTCACATTTTCATAAACATCCTCTTCCTGTTTTCGTATTCAGTTCAGGTTTCTCATTTTGAAGTATAACTACCCACTTGGCGAGATGTTGGTGCCACATTCTCAGCACCACTATGATATGTCTTCACGTCGAGCATATTTCGGGTCATTTATCAATCTTTGTTTCTTTTTCTCGACGCGTTGCTGTGTAACTTGTAGCACTTTTGTGCGGTAAAAAGAAATAATAACCTTCTAGTCCTCCTCCAATAGACAATACATTTGTCAATAGTTCAATCTGCCTCCCTCTTTCTCGACTCGTACCATACATGTGTATAATGTTCCGAACAATTTCCATTACTCATCAGAGAATCATTTCACGTCACCGCCCGAACACGGCATCACAGCACCGCATCGGGGAACAGCAGCAGCGACACAGTGTACCACCGCAAGCCAAAAGGCAAGAGACCCCGACAAGAGACAGATTCGGCTTGCTGTAGATATTTTGAATGATTTTGGGTGCTACAGAGACATATCACATATGCTTGCGTGTGTGTGCTAGCGTTTATCAACAAACGCAAATTTATCGGTTTTGTCACGCGGTCAACGCCGACGGCCGATAAAATCTTTGATTGGTCGCTCGCTCGCTTGGTCAACACGAAATGGGAGAAAATTAAAAAAAAAAAAATGTATATCATCGAAGAACACTCTAGAAAATCGGACGGGAAATTTACATAGAGGCGCATGATGTGACTTGAGTTGGTGCGGCTGATAAGCTATTGTCACGTTCGACATATTTGGGTGGCATGTATACTCGTGCTCGTATGCCCATGGAAATGGGAAATGCAAAGTAAATTGCCATTAGAAGCAGGAAACGACTGTAAAGGCACCGTCAGGCAGAGAGCCGTGCAAACGTTGAACGCAACTTCATATGTTGGATGGATAATGGACCCTAATCCATTAGTAGAGCATCGAATTGGGCGGGCATAAAGAGCAACTGCTCCTCGAAACGGATGTGAGCGCGTGGCCCATTAGCTCAGTTGGTTAGAGCGTCGTGCTAATAACGCGAAGGTCGTGGGTTCGATCCCCCCATGGGCCAACGATTTTTTTTCGAACTTTTTCTTGCCATTTATAAAAAGGCTCTCCACCAGCCAAGAAGCTCATTACTTACTAATAAGAAGCAGTCTCGTTAACGAAGCAGTCAATTTTCTCACCAAGACCCTAACTGACTCCTTTAAAAAATCCTGTCCTATTAGTCGCCCGCCCAAAAGAACACACACGGCTTGGTGGACTAGGGAACTACGACTTCTCAGGTCCAAAACCAGGAAACTTTTTAATAGAGCCAAACTGACAAAAACCGATGAAGACTGGAGTATTTATCGCAACAGCTTCAACGAGTTTAAAAAGAAAACTAGAGCAGCCAAACGAGTATCCTGGGCAAACTACTGATCCGACATAGAATCCACCACAGAAGCGGTAAGACTCCGGAAAGTTCTTGTCAAAACTCCCTCTCATATAGGGTACCTCTGTAAGGAGGATAATTGTTGGACAGCTAGTAGTCAGGAGATTCTTGACCTGCTCCTTAGAACACACTTTCCGGGATGCACAATCCCAGGAAGGCTGCTACACAGTTCTGATGGCAGAATAGAATAACATGGGCTCTTCAATCCTTCCAACCGTACAAGTCGGCGGGACCGGACGGAATTATACCTGCCATGCTACAAAGAAGCAGTAAAAGGACCGTCCCATGGCTGCAGGCAATCTTTCGTGGTTGTCTGACACTCGGATTTGTTCCTGATTGCTGGAAAGAGGTGAGGGTGGTCTTTATTCCCAAAGCAGGGAAACCCAGTCACTCCACACCCAAGGATTACAGACCAATTAGCCTCTCATCTTTTCTTTTGAAAACACTAGAAAGGTTATTGGACCTGAACACTCTCGAAACAACCGGTGCTCTGTGTAGTGCACAACACGCATATGTCAAAGGCAGATCCGTGGAAACAGCGCTACATGAAGTAACGAAAACAATCGAGAAATCCCTAGGAAACAAGGAATTTACGTTGGCGGCCTTTCTGGACATAGAAGGTGCATTTAACAACCTGAATACAAGAACCAGTACATCCTCACTTGAGGAGTCAGGTTCATCACAGTTTCTGACAAACTGGGTTAAGACTATGCTTAACAGCAGAGTTATAAACAGCAGCCTAGGGGACTGTGCGATTAAGAAAAGTGTTAATCGTGGAACACCACAAGGGGGAGTTCTATCTCCTCTACTGGGGAACATCTCGATTAACAAAATACTTACATCCCTTGTCAACAGAGGTATCAAGATAGTTGCCTACGCGGATGATATAGTAGTACTAATAACAGAAAAATACCTTTCTACCATTAGAGATATTATGGAATCTGCGTTATCAGAACTATCCAAATGGACGGAACACAACGGTCTTGCGGTTAATCCGGAAAAGACCGAACTCATTCTGTTCACCAGGAAATATAAGGTACCAAAATGGGACCCACCGAAGCTTAAAGGTGTCCGAATCTTTCGACCGAGGCCAAGTACCTGGGTGTGATATTCACCTCCAAACTGAACTGGAAACGGAATACTGAAGAAAGAATGAAGAAAGGACTTGATGCCTTTTATGCATGTAGGAAAACCTTTGGGAAAAACTGGGGCTTGCAACCGAACATTGTGCACTGGATGTACACCGCGATTGTGAGACCCATTCTTACCTACGGCTAAGTTGTTTGGTGGGAGGCGGTTAAAACCAAATCCCATCTTAAGAACCTGAACAAGGTGCAGAGAATTGCTTGTTTGGGAATAACACTCAAGCATACTTGAAATCTTCGATCGGAAGGGACTCATGTCACTCACCGATTACGAGAAACCCAGATATGACTTCGAGAAAAATTTTAGAATCACTATACCCAAAAGGCAGTACTGGAAATCACCCAGTACCATCATTAAAGGTATAGCCGTCTATACGGATGGTTCAAAAACAGAAAATGGAACAGGAGCCGGCATATTCTCAGAAAGGCTTGCTATTAGCCATTAGTCATTCCGACTGACCGATCACTGCAGTGTCTTCCAAGCTAAGATCTATGTGGTTAAAAAAGCAGTACAGACTATCTTATCGATGGGACAGCAATGAAAATAACCACCAACAAGTCAAGCAGCACTTAAAGCTATCGGTTCCAATCTTGTTAATGCGAAATGTGTTACAGATTGCCTCGTGGCGCTCAGGGCTATACGTCATCACTCAATTCTACTCTGCTGGGTTCCGGGACACGTTGGGATGGAAGGGAACGAAAAGGCGGACGAATTGGCCAGATACGGCTCTGATATGAACCCTCAACTTGCGGACGGAGAGGTGTTACCGCCTTTCAACACTGCTTAGACTTTTATCGAAGGCGTCACCACACAACTGGCTAAGGAACAATGGAGCAACACCATCGGTTGCGTCATAACCCGAAGTCTGTGGTTGACACCAAAAGATCAAAGTTCCTAATATCCCTTAATAAAAGCCAAATCCGGATGCTCGTCGGGGTTTTAACCGGACACTGCATCATAGGAAACATGGCTAAAAGGCTAGGACTTTTTGCAAATGACTTCTGCAGAAGCTGTAGAGACGAAGAGGAGATAGAGTCCGTGAAACATCTTCTATGCCACTGCCCAGCTTTACAGGAACACCGCTCATCCTGTATGGCAGCTAGGTTCTTCAAAAGTTTGGACGACTTGGCAGGGGTACCTCTATCAGATATAAAACTATTCCTCAACAGATCGAAGTGGTTTTGTTAGCCACATGTCCTTGCATGTACAAACAGGGTACTCACAATGGGCCTTCACGGCTTCTGGGTGAAAATTTGCATCGGTTGCAAAACTGCCCTCCCAACCTTACCTAACCTAACCTACTAATAAGAAAAAAAAGTAAGACAAGTGCGAGTCGGACTCGCTCATGAAGGGTTCCGAAACAGCAAGTAACATAACATAAAAGTTCTTGTAGTTCGTTGTAACTTTGATCGATACCTATTTTAATAATAGTGTATTTTTATATCATTTATTATTAGGAAATAATGGTTCAGGGCTTATGTATAAGGTTTATGTTTATGAAATTAAATGTTTTTTTTTTTTTTTTGAGTTGATTGTATTAAAGGTAAATTGAGGTCTACAATTTATGACGTATAAAAAAAAAACTACTCGCTAGATCTCGTTCAAAAAATTTTCATTTGAAGTTTACATGGTAATGTACATCATACATTTTTTTTAGTTTTATCGTTCTCTTATTTTAGAAGTAAGGGGGGGGGGGGGGGGGGGGGGACCAACATTTTACGACTTTGGAAGTGTCTCTCGTGCAAACTATTCACTTTAGAAAAAAAATGATATTAGAAACCTAAACATCATTTTTGAAGACCTATCCATAGATACCCCACACGTAGGGGTTTTTTGAGTTTCAGTTTTATGTATGGGGACTCCCAAAATTTACTGTTTTTTTTTTTCTATTTTTGTGTAAAATCTTAATGCGGTTCACAGAATACATCTGCTTACCAAGTTTCAACGGTATAGCTCTTATAGTTTCGGAGAAAAGTGGCTGTGACATACGGACGGACAGACAGACATGACGAATCTAATAGGGTTCCGATTTTTGCCATTTGGCTACGGAACCCTAAAAAGACCCTTCGGTTGTTGCTCTCCCAAGAATCATCTTCACAAAATCGTTAGAAGCTCCACGGATATGTGAGGGCTCTACTCAGAAGCAAGTAACTTGCGGAACATACTCTACTATCGCCCAAAGAAGACATATGAAGAGGGTTACTAGGGAATAGATCTTGCGTAGTTTCGTGTTACGACAACTGAGAAATCTGTGGATTCTATGTGTATGCTTATAAGGGGCACGTTAGCGACGTTGTGCACACGTTTGGGGAAGCCGTAATTCGAATCTATAATAGTGATTATCTTTTAGGCAAAGACTACAATTTCAAACTGCCAGCTTGAGCTGAACAAAAGGTTTGGATATAAATAGGCAACTTTGAGTTGTCAGTTGTGAGCCAGTTGTGGGTAAGTTGCGAATATATTGAGTTCATAAGGCAGCTGTGGATAAGTTGAGGGCAAGTTATTGATCATATTATAATCAATTATCAGTCATTTTTGCGAGTCTTTGTCGTTATGCATATACAACGTCGTGGGTAAGTCAGTTCCAAATGAGCTACTCTTGAGTCAATTTGTTGTGGATATCAGTTTCACATAAGTTCTGAATAAGTTGTGAATAAGTTGCGGATAAGTTGTGGATGAGTTGTGGGTATTTGAGTTAATGCTCAGTCAGCTGTAGGTAAGCAGAGGCACAATTTTCCATAAGTCTGTGCAACTACTTGCATACGCTGACGACATTGACATTGTTGGCAGAACACAGCGAGCTGTTACTGGAGCGTTTGCTAGTATTAGTACAGAAGCGGCAAAAATGGGTTTAGTGGTGAATGAGGGTAAAACAAAATATATGCTGTCAACAAGAAGGGACACACAACATCGACGAATCGGACAGAACGTCACGATAGACAGCTATAACTTTGAGGTAGTTAGGGACTTTGTCTACCTCGGCTCCGCTATAAACTCTAATAATGACATCACATCAGAAATCAAGCGAAGAATCACACTTGCCAACCGCTGTTTCTTTGGCCTAAGACGGCAATTGATTAGTAAGGCCTTGTCAAGAAGCACTAAGGAGATTCTATATAAGACTCTCATCATCCCTGTCCTGCTCTATGGCGCAGAAGCATGGACCCTAGCAAAAACGGATGAGGATCTTCTTTGTCGCTTCGAACGCAAAATTCTTCGAGTGATTTTTGGTCCCGTTTGCGTTGACGGGATTTGGCGGAGAAGATTTAACAGCGAACTCTACGAGCTGTACAGCGACATCGACCTGGTCAGAAAAGTACGCATTAGTCGTCTAAGATGGTTAGGACATGTAGAGCGAATGGTCACAAACGCTCCGGCCCGGAGAGTCTTCGATTCCAACCCGGAGGGACAACGCAGTAGAGGAAGACCTTGCCTTAGGTGGCGCGCGCAAGTGGAAGGGGACCTCAACCAACTTGGAGTGCGCAACTGGAGGCAGTTAGCCAAAGATCGCGCTAACTGGAGAGGCGTATTGGTTGAGGCCCAGGTCCACCCTGGACTGTAGCGCCACCTTAAGTAAGTAAGTAAGCTGTAGGTAAGTAGTGGATAAGTTGTGAATAAGTTGTGGATATTTTTGTTGTTGCTTAGTCAGCTGTAGGTAAGTTGTGGATGATTTGTGGATAGTAAGTTTTCGGTGAGTTGTGCAAAAGTCTCTGTCCTCATTCATTAACCAACCACATCGCCTTTCTTTCATACCTACGAGTAATAGGAAGCCGTGTTATTATTTTTTTGAATCAATCAGTTGCGGGTAAGTTGTAGATAAGTTGTGGGTAAATTATAGGTAATCAGGGCGGCCTTCGATTCTATAGTATAGGACAGCGGTTCCCAATCTTTTTTTGTCGCGGAGCACTTTTTAGGTGAAAAATTCCTCGAAGAGCACTTCGTTGCACGTATGCTATTTTCAGGGATACCCTATACCTACATAACGTTGATATTATCATCCCATACCACATATTTGTACACGAATTATTTTTTTAGTTTGTTTGTATGTTTTGATTTCTGTTAGATGAGCATTTAGAATTCGATTGCTGCGATCAAAATGACAAGTTCAGAAGCACAAAATTAACTAGTCACTAGTGTAATGGAATTTTGTTAGGTATTTCTTTTTTTTATCTTTCCGCGGAGCACTTGGATATCCTTCGCGGTGCACACTTTGGGAACCGCTGGTATAGGATGTCGTAATGTTTCTGACAATGACACTCGGGTCTATCACAGAATCCGTCGAATTCGGAATTTTGCTACGAACCCCGAAAGAACTATCACAGAATCCTTCGTAGGGGACATTTTTTGCTTTCGAAATTCGTAGAACGTGGTATATTCAGTGATACCAATTTCTACGAATTTCAAAATTCCCCTACGACGGATTCTGTAACAGTTATTTGGGGGTTCGTAGCAAAATTCCGAATACGACGGATTCTGTGATAGACTCGACTACCTTTTCTACCGGTCAACTTTAAGTCCTTCAGTTGTGAATAAGTTGCGGAAAAGTTGTGGATAAGTTGTGAATAAGTTTTGCTATCCTCACACAACCAGTTGTTGGTAAGTTTTGGGTAATTAGTTTTGGATCAGTCGTTCGTTTGCTAGTCAACAGAAACACTAATCAAGCCGCCCTTTAGTTTCTATAGCAGAGGTTGTGATACTTTGGACAATGACGTTGCCTTTTCTAGCAGTCAATTTGAAGTCTTTCAGTTGTAGATAAGTTAAGAATAAGTTGGTGATTATGTCGTTTATAAGTCAGTTTTGGATCAGCCACTTTATAGTCTATCAGTTATAAATAAATTGTGGCTTGTGGGTAAGTCAATTGCGGCTAAGTTGTATACAAGCTGTTGGTTAACTGCAAATAAGTTGTAAATAAGTTCTAGGTATGGTAGTTGTTCTTCAGTCACTCTGAAATAAGTCGTTGATAACTCAATAACGGGTCAGATATTTGTTTCCCGAACAACCAAAGCGTATATAGTATCTCCTAAGCCAACCATTTAATCGTAGATCCTTGAAACAACCCACAAACTTCGAGAAGACAAACTTGAACAGATTTCCTTTTACAGATCCAAATGTAGGAGTCCTTTCATCAGCCTTTGATCCATTGTACCCGAAACGAACACAAATTATGCAGCGTCAAAGTTATTTACACCTAAAAAATGCATCCCTCGTGTAACTACAAAACCGAAATATTTACTTAAATACAAACAAACAGAATGCATAATCATCGTCATCCTTTGGCACACTACGATTATATGCAAAAGTAGAGAAAAAACTTCAAAAGCAAAACAAAACTTAATAGTTACACACGGCAGTCCTCGCATAAAATAAAATGCAAATAAGGAAGTTTCCCAAGTGCTGCACTGTGTGTCTGAGTGTGTGCCGTGTAAAGCCCGTATTATATGCATCTATACAAACACTCTTACACGCACGGGGTCTTTCAAAAAGTTACTGCTTTTATCAACAACCGACGAATGTCAGTTAGTCAGTGAGTAAGTGAGTGCCGGATATTTATCACCATACGAGGTATAGCCTTGTCTATGTGCCTGTGCCCCGTTCCCTCGCATTTGCTCCACAGATAAAGCGTGTGCATAACAAAGCAGAGTATTCTGGCAGCTCTGAAAAGCTCTGACTTCACATAGGACAAACCTGAAAGCCGAATGCATCAATGTAAAGCAGATGCAGAGCTCGCTCTAACTCTCTCGCTATCTCTTTCTTGGATTTTTGTGCTGCTTTGACTCCTGTTCCTGTGTAAAGTCTAAAGTGTAACCTGCCTGCCCTGGCAGCCTTTGGCTGGCGTTGGCATTTGGCAAAGCGTTGAGGAAACATTTCTCAGTATAGCGCTCAGTCCCTCAGTGTCGTTCTCGTGCGTTTGGCATATGTTGCAGGAGCTAGCAGCGTGGAAAACATTTTAATTAAAGCTTTTAGTGAAATGAATGGAAAAGGGCAAGGCGACGGACGGACGATGAATGATGAAGAAGTGAATGTGGAAATTGTAAGGTTGCCTCGCTTTGCTGCCGGTGATGAGTATAAGTTGATGAAAGCGCTCAAAGATTTGTTTATAACTTTGCGGTCACCACCCAGGCCGTCAAAGGCAAGGGACTTGAAAGTTTTTGTTTGATGTGATTAGAGAGGGTGTATTGACGGTAGTAGGTAGTACTTGTGGGGGTAAGTGAGGCAGTAAGAAACGACTCTTGTACTGTCAATTAACGTGGCAACCAATTCAACCGGCATTAGCCTACATTTTTCTTTGTAAAAGGGTGCCGCTGGGAAGATGAGAAGTAGGTACGTAAGCAATAGTTTCACTATGTTCCTTTTGCACACGTAATATGTATACAGACGGTAATGATTTTTAATTATCATTTCAAGAAGTCGCATCTTTAAGTCTTGGTAGTGTGTTAGAGCACCCACCAATGAAAGTTACGCGCATATGTGTTAATTATCCATTTCGTATGTGATTTCAGTCATCAAGGCTAAAAAGGTCTGGTATTAGACTTCATCATTGTAATCATTGATCTCATCGAGCACGACCGATTTCCACTAATCCAGGAGCATGCAGAAAACTCGTAGTAATTGCTCTTATTTCTGGGTTGAAATATAACAGATCTCATGCTCGTCGAGCACCAGCGATCACAAACTACACGAACGTAGATTATAGGTGCTCATCATAATCTCCTTTCCTAAGAAAAGTTTCAGGACCTAAAACAGGTATAATTGATCTCATGCTCGTCAAGCACGAGCGAGCATAAGCTACACAAATGTAGATATAGGGAATTCTAAATCTTATTCCCCTTGGGAATTTTCATATCCTTAAGACAGTTTCATATATAATCGATCAAATGCTCGTTGAGCACGAGCGACCACAAACTAAACGAACGTAGATATAGGTGCTCTTCAATCTACTTTCCTTAGAAAAGTTTCAGGACCTAAAACAAGTTTCTGATATAATCGATCTCATGCTCGCCGAGCACGAGCGATCGCAAACAACACGAAAGTTGACATAAAACGTTAACATACAAACATTATACATACCTTCAGAAAGTTTATAATCTAGCTCATGTTCGGCGATCACGGACGAGCACGAGAAATAGAAAAGAAACAAAAAGAAAACAAAAGGCCGCACATTTCTAGATTTAAATATTATAAATGATGAGGATCCTCAGGAAGCCATGGGTATCATCGAGCACGAGCGAGGGAAATCATCCAAACAAAAATTAGTTCCACGCACTTGTAGTTAGTTTCGAACCAGATGAAATTTGAATGTTATTTCTGTACCTTTAAAACTACCTCTCAATTTCATGAATCAAGTAAGTCATAAGAAATTCGCTTTAAAATTAGGGTTCAATGTCCTGTCCAACGAACATTGTCGTCATATTTAATTTTTAAGGCAGTTTCAGAGATTGGTGATCTCATAGAGCACCAGCGAGCACAATCTACCTATACGAAACTTTTCTAAAGGTATAGCTGGTTAGGTATGCTTTTGGGGGATCAATTGTAATCGTCGGTGAGCAGAAGAAATTTCGCATTTTACGCAGTTTGACAGATCTCTGTGATCGTCGAGCAACAAAAAAACTAATATGACAAGAAAAACTAAGCGAGCATCGAATATATAAAGGTCTGTTAAATTGGGTTGACCCTTGAAGATTTGAAGTCATTTTTTAAAGGTTGGAAGATTGCAAGCGTCTGGTTGTATTGTCTTGCCTTTTGGATGGATGGACACTTTTCATTATCTTCAGTGGATATAATTAGAAGGGCGAGGTGGTATATTAAAAGATAACCTCTATAGCTCCTAGGGAAGGTGTAAGCACGGACACAGGGAAAGAGTGACAGTGATACCGATCAGAACGCATATGAAGTGGAGATATTGGACTTTTACCGTCCAAAGGAATGTCGCCGTAGAAAGGAAGTTCTTTTTAACAGCAGTCATTGATTTTGTAGGATATCTTTGCAGAGTTAGGAGTTAGGCTGTCAGGACTTGCTTGGTTCGAAGCGGTCGGAGTTAAAGAAGCTACAGAAAGAGGAGAGCATAAGGCTTGAAGGGGGACACCAGCCTCTAAAATCTAGTAAGCGGAACACCGAATAAACCTGCAAAGTAAATGGAAGTTTAAATGAAATTGCTCGATTGGTCACCTTTAAACTTCCATAACCTTTCGAATTCATTTCTGGATTTAGAGATCTCACCAACTTTAACGACTAGCTTCCTTTAGGTATATTATATAATCTATTACTTCCCCAGCTATTTGTGCTGCTGAAACCAGCTCAGTATGATGGGTTTTCTAGAGGGTTTGCACGGGCTCTTGACATTTTTTAAGTAGCTCCTTAAAGAACATTTTACGCAGTCTCGGAGGCTTGCTACAATCTGCTATAGAGTCGCAGAACTTTTTCCTTGACTCAAAGTGGGAACTTAAATGTTTTTTTAACCGAGGGTTGTCACCGCTTTGTCCTTGTAAAGATTGTTGAACTATTTCCTGTTTAAACCGATTTTACGTCCTCCATTATTCAGGTTTAGTTCTTTTTGACTAACGGTGTTCTTGAAGTTTTTCAGAAACAGCGGGAATCGCTTGAAAATGAGTAAATGAAAAAGTTTTCAGAAACAGGCCCATATGGAACGTATCGCATACGGTATGTTTTTGTATGTTTTCACCTTTAGAACAAAGATCGAAGCGATCTCAAAATTTCCACAGTATCCGAAAGGCGGAAATACGAATTTTTGTCCAAGAACAGCTTTCAGACTTTTGTCAAAGGTTGCAAGAAGTTCGACTTTATGATTTGCCCTGTGGGTCGAACCTGACACCATCCACTGAACCACTGCACCCAGTGATCAAACAGCCATCATAGTGATACCATAAATACCCATCGGCACATTCTTTCGTCTCACAAATTAATGTTTATATCAAACCTGTTAACACAAGGCAGACGAAAGAACTCAAAATGTCTGTGGCTCCCCGATGTGGAAACCCTTCTTAATTACGATCTCATGGAGGTGCCTACCTACTCGGCCGGCAGACGTTTAACTGCATCAAAATCGATCACACAAACGATTGATGACCGGGTATCAAATTGCCGTCAAAAAAAAATCCATAAAGAAGACCCACCCGCTTCGCTTAAGGCATTATCTACAAACAGTTAGACGCGCTGAAGGTTATTAGCCTTTAAAAACTCCACAAGGCTGACAAAGTGATGACTGCCCAAAGAGCGATGTATCTCATTCAAGTCTTTCGCCGCCTAAAACCGAAGAGAACACACGCAAAAAGATGAAACTAAATTCGAATAATTATAAAAAAAACGATCATACACTCAAACTTGTGTGTGCACGCGGTACGTTTTCCCGCCCTGTCCAAACTTCATACTACAACAATGGGAATAAGCCAGCAGCTGAATGAAAAAAGGGAGATTAATCGCTGTTGCGACTGAAGAAATGTAATTGGGGTTGCAGAGGATATTTAAAAAAAAAAAAAAAACATCTCACAGTTCGTAGTAATTCGATTTGATTTGCTTTCTCTCCTCTCTGCCGGTGGATTGGATGGGTCTGGGTCTGGGTCATGGATATAATGAAATCCAAACACAAATTAGACTAAAATACTTGCTTTCACTCAACAGGGCCTGCCGACGCAGAGTACTGTCAGTGTTTGTCTACTAAATCTCACCCACTGAGGGAGACAACAACAATGAAAAGCAAAAAATAAAAAAAAATCCATTTAGCCGAATGTGTTCTTCGGGGGTGACTTTATTAAAGCGATATCTAAAGGGTAATAAATTCTGTATCCATTTCAGCATGATGGCAAAAATGTATATATATGACCTACACGTAAGGACATATACCAGGATTTCAGGCGGAATAAAATCGAATGAAATCCCTGTGTCCCAACTTCTAATGGCGGATTGTTTGCATGTGATAAATTTTATGGAATTTTGCGGCAGACATGTTCATTGGCATCGCCTTCCGACTACCCTCGAGATACTTAATCATTAGGTGGTGTTATATGTGTCTCGCAGTGTTAGCCTTTCCAATGGGAATTTGTTTATTTAATGAATGTGACTGGCTCTAGCTGGAGTTGCATATACCTATTATGGCATGCATTGGTTGCCAACAAACTTCAGTATGGCTATTTGCAAATGAAGGCTCTTTTGACGGGCTCTTAAGGCGCTTTTTAAGTTATTACGATGCAAGCACATGAATGTAGTGACTGGAAAGGCTTAAAGTGGAGTTTCAACATTTGAAGAGGTAGGTTGAGATCGCTAGTGAAAGTGTAAGTCTTTAGGACAGCTATACTATATCAATTCAAACCCCAAAAGATTCGGCGAGTCAGACCCGATAATTTTTTTTGGACGTACATAGTGGTAACGCTACTAAAAATTTAACAGTAGTGGGTACCTTTAGAAGTACTCCAAGACATTCAAAGACCGAAATCTATTTCTCTATTCCAGCTGCACAACTCGAACGACACTAGTGATGCGATTTGTTCCTCAACAAGTAACCGATAAATTTGACAAGCAATGCCTGACTCAAAGGCCGTTTTCAACCTTCATCACAAATATTTTGTATAAGTCACAATTGATCATTTTGTATGGCGAACTTGGCCATTGTGAGTGCCGGTTAAAAATTTAGCTTGGACACCCAAAACGATTGTTTTACTTACGCAAAGTGTGCGGTGCAAAGGTGTCTCTATTAACGAGGACTGAGAACGATTGCTCAAAGCCTAATAGAAAATACATTTCAACACAGGATCTCTTTGTAAAGGAGACTTTAAAAATATACATTTGAAGTTAAGATTTTCTACTGAAAAAATTCCACAGGAGCGAGGTTAGGTTAGGTTAGGTTAAAGACCTTGAAAGACCACAGGGACCAGAAATTCTAGTCTAAGCATACTAGTGGGAGCCTCTGCGTGAAAGCTACCTTTGAGATGTCTGTGGCTAATGCCACGTTAGGAGGCCTTAACGGCGACCGAAACAGTCAAGTCCTCATACAGATGTGGAGGTGATACCTACAATGGGGGTTTGTCTTCGGTAAGAAGAAGTCTATCCCCCAAATATATATTCTGACATCTCGTCAATGGTTTTTTTTTTTTGTAGTTTCTTGGGCCCTTTTATGAGCTTTTTTGGATTGCTTTTTTAAACAATTTTCCGAGCTTTTTAAGGGCACTTTCGGAGCATATTCTGGTGGTTTTTTCGGGTGCGTTTTTGAAACTTTTTATAAAAAAAAATGTGTAAAAGGTTGGATTTTTTAGATTTGGGGTAGTGTTTTAGGATCTTTTATAAGCTTTTTTGGATTGTTTTCTCAAACATTTTTCTGTGCTTTTTAAGGGTTTTCTTTCTGAATGGTTTTTTGTAGCGTTTTTGAAACGTTTTATGTTTTTTTTTTGCGGGTGATTTTGGCATGTTTTGAAAAAATAGGTCAACCGGAAGTGACCGGGTGATGATTCAAATAGACAATTATTGACCGGAAAGCTTCCTCATATCCGAATTGGATCAATTAGGTCTAGAGAAAACGTGGTTACAAAAAGATAGTGTCACATCACACAAAGACCGTGCAAATTTTGAGAGTGATCCCTTGATTTCTTCCTGGTAAACGTAAGTGTGTTTGCTTCCTTTAACTGTGGAACTAAAAAAAAAATCTGTGGAGAATATTATCGTTCCAAATAATACGTAAAAATGTAAAAAAAAACTGCAAGTTGCTCCAAAAATCGCCCGGAAAACTTCCCCAAAAAACAAAACTTTTTCAGAATTTTAAATAAAAAAAAAATACGATTATTTTACAACAGTGAATTGCATAAATTTTAAATTTTGTAAATTTGAAGCGAAGACAAATTGATAAGACAGGCGTTTGGCATCTTGAGAAGCATTAAGTATGCCGTCCTCCATGATCATATAATTATAAAGAAGAGAAAATCTTGAATCCGTAGTACAGATTTCATTCATTGCCATAAACATTTTAAAAACATATATGAAATGTATTTTTGGTTGGATTTACTTGAAACTTGGTAATAGAGCTCTAGAATACTCGTGGCGTAAGGCGTAGCTCAGTATTTCAGATGATTTGCATCCCAAGAGCGTCTCTTGGCTCTTGGGATGCAAGAACAACCTTCTTGATTAATTCAACAATTTTTTTTTTTCAGTTCAACAAAACTATTTTTGTTGAAATTTTACAATAGATTTTCAATATTATCTACTTGTTTTTTTTTTTTTTTTTGTCATGTAACACACAAAAAAAGTGGGTGAAGTTACGGGTGAATCTGTTACCTTAAGTTGCAAAACATAACTTATTGCAAGGTACTTTCTATGGTCCAGTTAGAGGGCTCAACAATACTTGAGTCTGACAACTCACCATTTATCTACACAAACCAACCAGAGGCAGCCCTTAAAAACAGAACAGCTAGTGTTGTACAACTGAAGCACGTAATTTTGTTTTAATAAGGAAGTTCATTTTGCTCCCCAGCTCATATTTCGCTCTTCAGTTATGGACAGTCAGTCCGTAAATCACTTCAACTTCGAACGGATTATAAATAATGATACTCAATTCTCATCCTCCTTCCAAATTTGAAAACTAAGCCATCCCCGACTTTCCGATAATCTATCCTCGTTTTGTGACTCATTAAAATTTGCTAGCATTCCCAGTAAATCATCTTCGAACCCCCACACTCGAAACGGAAACTACGGTTTCAATTTCGTAGTCCATGATGCGTGCCAGTGCCCCCTTTCTCTACAGTTCAACAGCCTAATAGATAAATAGAACAATAGAACACTCTATTAACGCATCAACCCTCCTCGTCGGCAACTGAATTGAATCGCGTCACTTAAGCACGGCCAATAAATTTAAATTAAAAATCAAAGTACTTTACCGCACACTATATTGTTGCATTCGAATATGATTTTCGGTGGAAAAAGAGGTTGCCGTGACACAACAGTGGAAAAACAATAAACAACCCTCAAGGTTTCTATCGTCGGAAATCAAAGGAAACATAACAGCTCACCAGCAGCAGCAGTACCCATCGCCATCGTCGCCCTCATCAGCAATGTCGTTGTACGTACGTACGTGGTCGTCATCGTCGTGGCAGTCTTCCTGTTCATCCCTTTGAGCGCAAAAAATACCATGAAAACCTCGAAAATTCAACAACCCTAGAAGTTAACTGGAATCGACGAACGCAAACAACATCCACCATCACAACCACCACCGAAGAAGGCCACTTGGTCTTGGTCGGATATGGTTTCCATTTAGTGGATGAACGGACAGCAGGACATGCCGATGCCAGACAACTTTTGTGTAATCACTTTCAATCTCTTGGGCTTGGTCCCTTTGGCGCAGCGGACGTCTGTATAATACAAAAGATGCCTCGAGTGTTTATTGTGCATAATTCTAATAAAAATTACAATTGTGTTACTACAAGGGTTTCTTTGTGCGATGCGTGTGCACGGATATGTGTCTGCATTTTTATTGTTGATTTAAATGGCAAGTTCTAAGCGGTTTTTTAATCGAGTCCTTAAAATTAAGAAAGAGTTTATATAGGGTACTATCAAATGTACTGACTGGAGTGAAAGTAGGTTGATTTTTTTTTTGAAGAATGTTTAAAAGGTAGGTTACTCCCCGCTACATCGGTCTGTAAGAACAGAAAAGACAGAAGTTATTAATAAATCGTAACAGGTGTATTTAAAATAGCGAGAGGAAGTTCTACTTAATTCGTGGTAAAAACTTAATCTACAACTTGATCAGATACCTACCTACCTAAATTTTGTTTGTTTTAATGTCGTTGAAGGAATACTTAACAGACCCTTGACACAGACAGAAAGTGATCCTTTTGCAGCTCGTAATACAAATGACTACCCGCGTCTTTTCTGTACCTTGTTGTATAACGAAATAGAAAGGAAAATGCGGTACTCGGAACCTGGAAAATAGAATAATAGCCCCTTCTTTGAATAGTTGTCATAGTTTTAAAGTTGGCGGACTCGGACAGCGCTGCCATACCTAACTACAAATTCAACTACACCACTGTGGCGAGCGTTTTTCCCATCTACTAGAATCATACCTGTCCCTAAAAACCTGCAGCAGTTCAGACTTTATTGCGATTTTCCTGTGCCATTCTAAGGTTGGCTAAGGCGTTGTGGGTTTACAAATACTAATACAGTTATACATCCGCTTTCAGAAATATTACTGAGCAATAAGACAAGCTATTGACAACGATAAGCTGTTCTAAGCTGTTCCAAGTCGCTTTGTAGTGTTAACCACAGTTGTGTACAAAGCTTGTAAATCAGTTCAATCTCTC
This sequence comes from Cheilosia urbana, assembly GCA_946477585.1. Lineage (NCBI taxonomy): Eukaryota > Metazoa > Arthropoda > Insecta > Diptera > Syrphidae > Cheilosia > Cheilosia urbana. The sequence continues at coordinate 88,515,671 of OX297854.1, read as the reverse complement.
AGCATGGTCTAACTTATTCTAATAAGTACCTTATTAAACAGATTTTAAACAATTGTTGCATAAAAGCCTGAATCAGATTTTCTTCCAATGGTGTTTCACAGGGCTCCAAATTCAGTCCACTATTTCTGTATGTACAAAAATGATCTTTCACCATGTTTATTGCATACTTCGGTAGGAATGTGGTATACAGAAGACTGATCAGTTGCTAAGTTTGTTATTGAGTGTTGTCGAAAAGACAGCATACGAACTAAATGGTAAATGGAGGTCCAAACAGAACTTCGTAGGTACTGTTTACATTCCAGTGGTCTTTGCTTCAGTCAGTTCAAGAAAGACAGTCATATGTTTTGAGAACCGAGGCTTTAACCTATTTAAAATATACGTGTAAGTATGTGTAAATAATACCCTAGAACCTATTTGGGACAACAGGGCGTCAGCATCCATATGCTCACGGACAGTCAAGCAGCCCTTAGAGCTGTTGCTCTATCTCCAGGTGCAGCTGCAAAACGTCAAAGTTTCTCAACACAGAAAGGAAAAGCCCTGGTAGATGGCAGGGAACACGGATTGAGGGCTTCAAACCAATTGAAACAGCAGATGTAATGACAAAAAGAGGTTATGTTTAGACCTTGCCAGGTATAAAAATTTCATGTTTGGTTGTGGTTAATGCGAAAACTACTTGACAGATTTCGATAACCTTTTTTTTGAAGTGTTTCTTACACCTCCGAGAAAACATTCGACTATGTTGGTAATAGCCATGCCTCCTTTTTGGTGTTTCTTTTTTTTTTTGCCTTCACTGTCTTAATTTGATTACCTAGTTCTAAATGAATAAAAAAAATAAATACTTTAGGGCAGCCAACACTTCCTTAAATATTCGTAGATAAGTTTACGTAAGGATGAGTAGAGTTGAAAATATTTTTTTTAAAAGACAAACTACGGTACTCAATGGCAGTCATTTTTTTTAGATCTAGATTTTATTCATTCCATTGATAGTTAATATATAATTTAATTAACTTACAAAAAGGACCATGATATAAAAGATTAAGAACTGTGATGAAACGAAAAATCATCAGGAAAAGGGTGTGAGTCAAAATCATCACAATGGATATACATTGATCTAAGTTTGGCGGGGACCTGTCTCGCCTACTCACTTACCTAAGGTAGACAACACCAAGGTTTCCAAACAGAGCCCTCAAAATCGTTTTCTAGATACGACTGTTTTTTTTTTCACGGTTCGAAAAGAAATGAAAACCCAAAAGAACCGTTCGTTCATGAGTGTTGTTTGTCGAGGGTGTCAGAAAATGTCCTAAGCTTTTAATAGACTTCAGTCAGCCAGTGATCAGCACAATGTCACTCAAGTCTCAACACCGCAATCTTCTTTAAAAGATATATGGACAAGGGGTGGTAAACATGCGAGTCAAACACGCTATCAGGGTGTCACGACAAGGAGAAGGCGAACAAAAACTACACCTGGACTAAAGAGACTGATTTATTTATGTATTTATTTGTTTGTCAACAATTGGGAACTTATAATTAGCTGAAGCAGGGGTCAGATTCTGTAAGACGAAACGTTCAAACGTTTCTGTGCGCACGAAGAAATTTGCTTGTGTAACATAGGGCAAATCATTAGTGCGCACGAAAACGTTTGATCGTTTTGCCTTACAGAATCTGGCCCCAGTCTTTGTCGGAATACGAGACCATCTAAAAGAACACAAAAGACCCCTATGATTCTGATGAATTAATTGGCGGTGCGTGCCACAAGGCTCCGTCGTTGGACCCCCACTATATGCAGTGTTGTGTAAGTCAAAATGCTGCGCCTTCTGTTTTCAAGAGAACCAAGAGTTTTTTTTTTATATTTTGGCTACGATATCTTTGTGGAGACAAAGCGCTAAAAGTCGACTGTAGTTCGGCACTTTAAACCTACCCGGCGCCGGTTTGCAGGTATCCGGTCGTAAAACTGTAGAGGTGCTTATAACGAGTAGGAGAATTCGGACAAAGTCGATTTTAATTGTAGACACTCATTTAAGTCTCATCAGAATTCTAGTCGAAAACATGCAAGTCTAGTGCAAAATTGTCCTGTAAAACTCTAGTAGGTAAATAGAAAAAATGAACTAGTGCAACAAGAGTTTCTACATTTTCTGTAGTCTGATTTGCGTCTAAAACAAGTTGAAAAATCATTGAATAAAAGCAGCGGCCCACCCACCCACAGGCCAGATCAAATGGAGAAGCAAATCCTCACATTCGTGGTGACACTCTGACGAAGGAAACTTTGTTCAAAGTAACGACAACTTCTGCTCCCCACGACGACGACGACACCGACCCTCTTCAGCGGATTTTGAAAAAAAGAAACCCGAAATCAACACGACGTTCTCCACTCGCTCCCATTTGAAGGGTTAAATCAAAAGCTAATCCTTTGTCGAAACATCTTGTTTCGTCATTCAATACATCAAACTGCAGCACTGAACAAGACGTTACGTGTCTTCTCAACCATTCAGTGTAGGTCGTCGTTGACATGTCTCTTTCTCTCGGTTGAAATTAGTACTTCTAGTAAAAACGAGAAGAAGACAAAAAGAAAGAGAGAGCGAGCACAGTCATAGTCAGTGCAGTTTACCTATTATGTGTATGGAAATAAGGGCCACCCCACCCGCCACCCTTTACCCTCGCTCTCTCCAACCCCATTATGCCATCTGCATTTTGCCTTCACTCTGGGAACAACTCAGTCGAATAGAATGCAAGCGCTTGCACATTTGGCTTGACAAATTGTCGCTACTTCAAGGACTCACAGTTTTGCACATTCCTGGGAAGGATTTCAACATTGGGGAGAAAATTCAGAAACAAAAACATTGCGGCTTTAATTGGGCTTAAGTTGTGAGGAGTTGTTTGAGGAATTATGCTCCGACGGATGTCGAGGAATAATAGACAAGAGTCCAGGAAAACTCTTGTGCGTGTAACATGTGAAGAGACAGGCTACGAACATACTAACTAGGAAAGTCCTTAAAGAGTCTCCCAAAACTGATGTCAATCGGATCGGCAGAGGATATCGGCGAGCCACGAAATTTAGGTGAGCAATCTTTGCCCGTGATGACAGAGCAAATAGCGTGAGCTATTCACATCTTTAAGGGTTTGCTGAAGACATGATTCTGCACCCCAAAATATTTGTTCGACTATCAATACCACAACCACTCACCGATAAACACAAAATACAGCTGGCCAGGGAGAGACGAGACCAACTGACGTCAACAACGAGGTAAAATGATTTCCTCTTCGTGCCGTACGCTGTATCTGTACTGTATACCTATCTGCATCCTTTATGGCGGTTCTGTCTCGCTAGCCCATTTTTGTTTGTGGCGTATCCGCAATCCCCATTGCTCTAAATATTAACTACATTTACCCCACATATCTGAGCACCGAGCAGTCTATTCCACACTTTGAGTCCTTTGCATATTTTTGCAAGTATTTCTCTGTGCTGTGCATACATCAGATTTTCTATCAGCAAATCCACGTCCTCACGCTGTCCTTCTCACCCCCTACAACACGGATGGAATGCATTCAACAAAAAAGGCAACTCTGCCAAGCCGAAACGGCGGCGGTGAACGTACACTACGTGCAGAAGGACATCCATACAAACACACCCCTCCTTAGTTGGTGCGGCTGCGATGTTCGGTCGTCGTCGTCGTCGTCGTCCTCACGATCATCATTCTCTCATTATGAGCAAAAGTAGCAGCAGCAACAATTATTTTCATAGCAAACGCCGCGATGTGTTTTAGTCTTGTTCTTCTCGTTCTTTATTCTGCGTTTACCATGTCCTTATTTTTTCGTCCTGCTGATATCCCTTTATTCCCGTTGCCAGTTGTTGGATATTATTTTTGTTTTCATCAGTCATAGGGAGCCTGTTGTAGTAGTATTGCAAAAGTTTACCCCAAAGTATTATTTTTATTTTTTGTTTGCCTCTTTCGCTTCTCAATGCAGAGAAGAAGAAAAAGGAAGAGAGCGGAGAGATGGAGAAGAAGATGAATTAAATGAAAATATCCTGTTAAACAGGCGGTGAGAGCATGGAACTGGAATAGAGGCTACAAGCTACGGGATCAATGACCAAATGGGTTAAGAACTTCTTTAGTGGCGCAAGTTTGCTATGCATCCCGGTATCGCTCGTAATCGGACCAAAGTAGGGTTAATTAGAAGCGATGTAGGTACCTATTTCAGAATCTGCTAAATTAGGGGTTGCTCTGTCAACACGTTCGAGTCCCTTAAAGTAAATACACATGGATTCGGGAAGAATTTATTTCTCTGTGCGACGCCCTCTTACGATTTATAAATCACATTCGGTGGGACGAGGATGAGGAACCACCAATATTCACATGAAGGAGCACAGAAACAGCGCCACAGAATCGAGAAACTGAGGGATGGTTTCCCGCTGCCTTTCCCAAGGGGGAAATATTAAGCATGAGTTGATATCCTTTGAGACACATATCCATATACATACTCGCGTGTGTGGGCTTTTATTACAAAATGGAGTTTTGTTGAGTGCATGGCTTTTGGCTTGGGAAGGAGGGATCGTTTTGCCAAATTATTGTTGCATTTCGCCCGGCGGCGAATAGCTGATTTGCATATAGGTTTGTGTTAATTTGTTTTCGTTTGACAGTTGGAAACTTGAAATCCTGACAATCAAGTGCGAGGAGGAGAATCAAATTGATTTATATCAATAGTGGTACAAGAGTACAAGACCCAGTTTGTGGTCTGCACCAACCAGGCATATTTAATGCGAAACGGGCTAGCGGTAGGCTGAGTGGCGTGGGATAGAAATCGACGTTTTAGAAGTGCGTGCCGCGCCGGTAGGATAACACAAATTAAGTCTTGAATAAGTAAAGAAACACATGCGTTGATGACGTTTGGGTATTGGACCTAGACAAAAATTCATTCAGAGGGCTTTTCGAATCGGAGAGCGAAGGCCCCTTAAACGACAGATTATTCGAACTGGAGGAGAGGTCAAATTATAGCATCCGTGACTGATCAATACGTCGCGAAATACAAGGCAAAACAAAATTCCGTCATGAAATACGTAGGTAGGTACTCATTCATTTTTTTTTTTCGTTGGACCGAACCGGGGACCCCTCGCTTAGTAGTCCAACAAACTAACCCCTATACATTAGTCCACGGCTTTCAAGTATTTTTGGGTTTAGCTAAGAAAGATGATTCAATTAAGGCATCTACGACACGTTAAGAGCGGGATTCCGAAAAAGAAGTCACTGGAAATATAGAGCTTGACTGCCGCATACACCAACCGGATAAACTAGAACTTGGCAATAACAATGGCAAATGTTTTGTTGTGTATGACAAGTTTTCTGGATATTGAGAAGGGACGAGGAGCTAATATGGGAGATTACAGCGGCCGGCGTTGGAAACGGTGCAACTGTGACACTGTTGCTGTTCGAAGATCTCACGACAACAGTAGGAAAGAAAGTTATAATAAGGACAGACAATGGATCCCTACAAGTCTGTCAGATAATAGCATGTTCATTAGGATTGTTCATGTCCAGATCAAAGATTTCTACTGTCTGGTTCCCTCATAAAGGGTGTGCCATCTAGGGTTCTTTCTAAAGGTTATTTTGACACTGACAGGTATTTCCCGCTCGAAGTCTTGACAGAAAGTCAGTATCAAACAACGTTGGCAAATATTGAAAATATATTTCCAAAGTGAGTGATGTGCAGCCCAAACAGTGCGTTTGTTGAAAAGACGTATTGGCCGAAATGAAGCACCCACCGCGCCTTTCGTGAGACTGGTATGCTATTGTAGTGGACACCACTCATGGTCCCCTTCGATATACGCATCCACAGAGAGTGAGAGTTTGGTGCGGATTGTGGAGTGGTGGCATCATTGAACCATTTTTCTTTACTTTTTCGAAAATGAGGTTGGGAACAACGTTTCGGTCAACGGTGGGCCATGTTAAAGCGCCATGTTAACCAACTTATTTTCTTTTTTTTTTTACTGAAATTGAAGACATAGATTTGGACGACATCTGGTTCAAGCAGGATGGCGCGCCCATGCCACAATCGATATTTTGCGCACCAAATTCCGAAATTGTGTTATAAGCCCGTCTTATCGCTTAGAGTGACATTCAAGCTACGATTCGTCATTGGTCATTTGCGAAAAAATGGCGATCACTTAATGAAGTCATAATACAGGGAAAAAAAAATTAATTTTGTTCATTTTATTGCATTTTTAAAAAGAAACTTGTATTTGGCCCACCCTGCATATCAACATGTACAAGAACCCAATAAGGTCGTACCCTCTTTCAGTTCCGAAGGTCACACAATTACAAATTTAAAATTTTATAAACTTTAAGTGCTGCTTGACTGACTGTCCACACAAAACAGGTCATTTCCTAACAACGGGAGTTGCTTTTTGAACAAACTTGCTCAATCGGACTATGTTCGGTTGTAAGAGCCACTTCCGACTTTCACTTTTAAAAATCCCGTCTCTGCAATAAAAAAGTCGGAAGTTTAGAAGTTAAGTAAACCCTCCTTAAACCCCGATCTTTGACTTTAAATCAACGATGAAAATACCACCATCTACTGGTAGAGAAGAGATCTTGAACACGAATCTAGAGGACGCCTATCAATTGACGCGGCATCTACAACTCATTTTTGAATCCGAATTCTAGAGATGGGTTTATCGTGACCAAACTACCGCGAATGGACTGTTCCATTTTTAAAGCGTGGTATGCAGTTCTTCTGAAACAAAATTTTCCAGTGGTCTCCAAGTTGACAGCGAAACGTCTGCGAAAAGGCAGCGGAAAATAATTTGTGTAGATTTCCATTAGCTGATACACAAGCAGCAGTGTTGCCAGCACTGGCTATTTATTTCCAATTTGGCTCCTTAAAATTGTTATTTCAGATTTATCGTAATTTATCCTATTCACTTAATTTAAAGTTTTGCGATTTTTAGGATCCTTAGGAATTTATAATTCTATTGCGAACTTACTCCTTTCGTATATCTTACTAAAACTTACTTTCTAAATAGGTATGCCTTTTTCGGTTATTGGGCATTTCAGATTTTGATATAAGATTCAGATTTCTGCTACCAAATCGAACATTAAATCCAAATTTGGTTTCTTTTGTGAGTTGGCCACAAAAAAAAATATTTTTCACTTGACCTGGAAATCCATTGCAATTGATTGATTTTCACACATTTATACCAACCTATTTCGAAGTATTTTAATATAATAATTTACATTTGGGTTTTTTTTTTCGTGTACATTGCAAAATGGAAACTAAAAAAAGTCTCTAAAGTTTAAAGTTTTTTTTTTATTTAATACTAGCTGTGCCCGCAACTTCGTACGCGGCGTGAGAATGTGTAATTTCTAATAAAAGAGATTTGACCGTTTTCTCAACGGCATATTTGTTTAAAATCAACAGTCTAGCTAAAAAAAAGCGGTGAACATTGTCAATGTGAAACAATAAATCAAACAAATCTATTTACCTACAACACCAATCTAAGAAAATTAAATTCAACAGCGTAAGTACTAAAGTTTCATTTCCTTACTGTAGGTACAACGTAGGTTATATCAAAACAACCACTAAAACAAAAGCTTTAACGGAAATTTGTATCCACACCAACAATAAATAAATCAAACAACATAATTCACCTTATCGTCTTTACTTCTTGAATTCTTCAATTCTTTACTGTAGGTATCAACGTAGGTAAAAACCATGAACTCAATTTCTATATACACCACCTCCACCATACGTCCATCACCATACCACACGTCATCAGTCATGTGCGCATTTCCTCAGAAACACATTGTCGCTGTTTTTTTTTTTCATATGAACGTGCTTGTGTGATGTGCGCCACCAAACCACCCCAAAACAGAACAACGATCGAGAACCGCGGCGGCTGATAATGTTCGATTTGAGAACATAAATTGATTTCTTCATTTTAAATTTTAGGTTGTATCTCAGCTTCTAGAGAACATAGAAAGCTGATTGACAGCTTAAAATAACTATGAAAGTGTTGGCTCTCCTAAGTATTTTGTTTTGTTTGCATTGATTAAGAATTATTTGAGTAATGGCGAGTCAAAGGCAGTAAAGTCAGAAAAAAAAAAAACACATTTTGGTCAAAAACGCTCCAAAAAATAGGCATGGCAATAAAAGGAATAGCCTGTGTGTTGCACAAAATCTTAAGGAACATTTCAAAGAAAGTTTCATCGAAATCTGTGCAGTAGTTTTTACGCCATTAGGTAACAAACAAATTGCCTACAGTTTTATTATAAGTATAGATATAGATTACCAAAATATGTGCAGTTTTAAATTTCATATTTAAATATTTCAAAATTTATCAATTTGGATCCACCCTCTTATCAATTAATAACAATTAATGTCCCGGACAATAAACGTGTGCGAAAAGAGAGTGGAGAATTGTACCAAGCAATCTACTAGAACCACCCACTTTTCCGCCATCATTTCGCAGCAGCTGTGTACTGCAAAACGAATAGGAGAGTGTAATTTTTCATTCATGATTTCATTGCGTCACTTTTGTATGGGATATTTCGTTTGAGAAGAACTGTGTACCACGCTTAAGCTAGGATTGCACGTGGCATTTTTCGTGGCAAATTTTGAAACGCTGCAGTCACAAAAATTCGGCCATTCAGTAGTCACTCGTGAGTCTTTCGTGAGAGTGCGCTGCGACAGCCCGCGTGGCCAGACGCTTGACAGGCGATCACTCGTGGTGACAAATTTAGGACAAATGTTTACGTCTGCATGTTCAAACTTGACATGAAAGTGGCATGTGTAATTGTAGCTTTAGAATTATGGAAGTCACCTCACACTATCAGGTAACGACGGAATCCTATTTCGACAGTTTCTCCCCCCGATCTTGTTGTACTGGTAGGTAGGTACACCTTACTCGCATGAACATAATAAAGAGCTTTGGAACACACCCGATAACTTAGCTTTGGCGACAAATTCGGTCCTCCTATGGTGACAGAACAGCCTAGCTACGTCAAAAATTGATCAAAGCTCAACATTGCCCCTTCCCTCGCTCGCCACGAAGACCCCGAGCTACTCAAATTTCTCCAGATTAAATGAGACCTTACATACAGAAGTCTGATTGCAATTGGCAGACGTTCTGGAGACCCCCATCACTTTAGATTTGTTCATCGAAAAAACCTTCCAGCTTAAACACTGGTAATTACAACCTACAAGGCATCAAGGCCAAATTGAAGAATAGTCTGGAGGACCCAAAGATGACCAAGTAATCTGGCGTCAAAAGTATTTAACGTAGAGTTGAATCCAAGACCTAGGTACTTGGCTCGGGAAGGAAAATTAAGACGTAAGCCTCATCATTTTGGAAGGTTCAGTTTTGGTATCGTATATATTCTATAGCGAGTGCGGTCTTTTTGGCTGTGGAACTAGGGTACCTATGCTGGGCAGTCATTAAAGTGTTCATATCTTGTGAGAACTGCCTCGGTAGATGGTAGGACCAAACACCTTTGGCTTCAATAAAAAGCTTCAACCCTTCCATTGAATCCCCGCTGCCATTATATGAAGGGCGGTCGCACTTTTTCACCAGAAAGCTAAAAACGTGTCCTTGTTTCGATGAAGAGCCAATAAGTACAGACTTCCTGGGCCGAACCTATCAAACAAACATTCTTACCCAACGAGGCAGCAACCAATAAGCCCAATTCGCTCACTATGGAGTTAGGAAGCAATTATTATAATTTGCATGTACAGAGTACACTGTACTGTAATGCTATCGAAAAGCTGGCCAAATTCCAATTCGCCAGAGGATACCCTAACTTGAATACAGACTTCTGAAAAAAAAAAAAAAACCAGCAACGCTGATTCCTTTGCAAAATACGTGCAGATACTCAATATCAGTATCGCCCCTCTATAATAGTCTTGAGCTTGTAATGGAAATTTTGCAGAGCCCCAGCTGAACGAACTCCCTCTCAAGGCTACTTTGGCATAGGCGTTCCACCACGCAAATCCCCCTTACGACAGCTATCTGCAAAATAAGGGAGTAATATATCATGCTTTATTCCAAATAAAAATCTAATATCAAAAATATGGTAGCAAAAGGAGAAGAGAAAAAAAAAACAGCAACGAGGAGACAACTCTGCCCAAAATAAAAGATACGGAATCATAAGCACAAATGAAACTCACTCGGCATGCAGAGCACGAACTTCCCCCGCCCCACTCGCTAGCTATCCATCCTTCTGCTGGAGGAAGTTTTCGAAAACAGGAACAAATTTGCATTTCTGTCTCTTCCGCGCTGAACAGTTCGTCCCTTATTCCTTTCGTTTAGTCCAAGTCCAAGTTGCTGCTCTCCAAGTCGCTGCTCTGACTATAGGAGTAGGGATGGGGATGGGTATAGGGAAGGTGATACGGATGTGCCGCGCGATTTTATTCATGTAGAAGAGCATAGAGGCGAAAACGACAGCGATGACTACACGACGATTTGTCTGGAGAAATGGCAAGGCAAGGAAAGGAAAGGAAAGACAAGGCAAGGAACGGCTCGGCGGCACCGGGTGGATGGCGGTGGTGTATACTTTATAGAAACGAAACTGTCCTTGCGGGACAAATCCATGAAAAATTCTACAAGTGGCGTTGGGTGTCGATGGAATACATATCCACTTTGTATTCTCATTTTTATAAAATACCATTTCCTTTTTCGCTGCTAGGCCTTCTTCTTGTTGTTTTTTTTTTTTTTTGCATTTTGTTCGTATTTCTCGTTTTAGCCCAATTTTTTGTGTTCCCTCTCTGTCTCTCTTCATGGCGATAGCCTTCCCATATTCGTTCTACTTGGACCGTTTTTTTTTTTTTTTCTATTTTCCTCTTCGTAACAATAATTGCTATTATGCTCCTGTGTCGGTTGGCATTTTTTCCCCCCTCAGCTATACAGCACCTCTCATGGCCCATTTTGGGTCATGGCTTAATTGAAATTCAAAACGAATGCAGAACGAAGCGCGCCAATAGTGCTAGTGCGCGATGATATTCGTCCGTCGTATTGAACGGCCGCCGGAAAGATTTACATTGTAAAAGTGAAAGCTTTTCGATTAATAATTTATTTTTCCACTTTAAGTCGGTTCATTTTTTCGGGGGATGAAATGAAATCACCCCTGGTGTCCTTTTCATCTGGCACAGTGTGTGCCCTTGGTCCTTCTGTCGAGTCAAGTCTTACTACGACGCACATTGTAGCGAGAGATATACAACCGCACGAGTATCGCGTTTTTACTACACCCCATTGGGTAATTGAGGACATAGTTAAGTACTTTGGTTGGTGGTGTCGTTTTACTTTCAATGTGCGTGATGTAAGCGCATTTTAAGTGGAAAGGAATGCGAATGGGTGTCGTCGCGTCGTATAGTTGGTATGTGTGTGAGCGCGCGCGATGTACATTTTTTGTGTGATTTAGAAAAATGCGGGCCACCGTTCCGTTCCGAGTGGAAATAATTTCCTGCTAAGTTATTTTTCTTTCGGTTTCTTTTTTTAATAAATAATAAATGACGTTCCTTCTTTGATATGATTAGAATTGAGGGATGGTGATAGTTTCTGCGCGCCTCCAGCATGTATGCGGGTTGGGAACAATTTGATTTTCGTCATTAAATGAAGTCGTTTCTATGTGTGGCGGTGGACAGAAGGGTACCTGCCTTCATTTAATCTAAATTTGTGTGAATATTTAATGTTCAATCGTTTCAACAGGGCATATCCTTGAAAGTAATTAATTTATATTTTCAATAACCACTTGGATATACCAATATTAAAACTGTGCCTATGCCATGTCGGCCAGGAGTCTCAAGCGTAACAATAACTTTTTACCAAATGTCAATATCTGTGGGTCTGGGAAAAGCACGACCGTTCAGGTCTGGCCCGGCATGCTAAGTGCTATCAGAAGCAGAAGCAGCACTTGGCAAAGTCAATGCCCCATTGTAATACAGATTTTGGTCTGAATTTAAATTTAAGGAAGCTTACGATTGCGAAATTTGTATGGAAAATATAACCACTGTGCACTATTAAAATTTAGAGTCGAATCTAAGACTGGTTATTGGTAAGGCACCAAAACGTACAACTACGGTGGCCTAAAATTCAAGTGGAGTCTACCTTTTTTTCAATATTTAAAAGGTCGATGACACACTTTTAAAATTAAAGAAAAAAAAAAAAAAAAAAAAACTGAATAAAGCAACTTGTCGACAAGCTCAAAAATTGTATTCTTAACATACCTACACAGACACACTTCGTCTACTTATGTAATGAATGCTTTCAAATCTTAAGATCGGATTACAACAGTCTTTGCCAAAAACTGGGAGAGCTAGAATCGCTCATTCGTATTCGTCACATGGTAAAAATTGTATGCAGGAAAATCATTACGCAGTTAACAGCTTTCTTTGACGGAGAAATTTTTCTAATAACGCTTTTGTGTCGCAGATTTTATACAAACTTCCCTTAGGCAGACACTCCCTCATTTAAAAGCCTGCGAGTATCCAAGGATGGAAAAAGCCTTGTACAATTGGTTCCAGAGGCAACGCAGGCAAAACGTACCCATTTCCACAGAAATCCTTAAGTCAAAAGCATGCATGCTTCACAAGAAAATTAAAGAAAGACCAGGAAATTTTAATGCCAGCAATGGCTGGATTTCAAATTTCAAAAAACCGAGTGGAATCCGAATGCTTAAGATTTGCGGAGAAAAGCTGTCAAATAAGCCAGAACTGGTGGAACCATTTTTAAATTCGAAAATAAAATTAAAGAGCTCGACTTGTTACCAGATCAAATTTACAATGCGGACGAGTCTGGCCTATTTTTTAAGCTTATGCCAAACAAAACGTTTGTGGGTTCTAAAGAAGCTACTGCTCCTGGTAGAAAAGTGAGCAAGGAGAGAATAACTTTTCTTGCTTGCACTAATGCGTCTGGAACGCACAAAGTGAAATTGTTCGTTATAGGAAAAGCTGTTAATCCAAGAGCATTTAAGCATTTCGAAAATAAGCCCGTCGTTTACAAGGCCAACAAAAATGCATGGATGACACACGAATTTTTTGAAGAATGGTTTAAAATTATGGAGGTAAAATTATTTTCGAATTGATTTTGTAGAATTTTAAAATTGTTTTCTTTTTTTCCTTGGTTTAGGTAAGACAGTTTCTGGAATCCAAAAATTTACCAAAAAAGGGTCTACTTCTATTGGAAAACGCGACGTGTCATCCAAAAGACGGGGAGATGACAAGTGATGATGGTAAGATTGTGACCATGTGTTTGCCAGCAAACTGCAAACTTGACAAAACTGTACTACAAAAAAGGACTTTTGGCACACTTAGTCGGAAGCCAAGGTTCAGATTTGGAGAGTAAAATAAAAGCTTTCAATTTAAGACATGCCATATGCCTCCTGGCTACTGCGTGGGACAAGGTTAAGTCTTCGGCTATACAAAAATGCTGGAAGCTTTTAATGTCTCCTGACAGTGAGTGGGATGAGGAGGATGAGCTGCCGTTGAGGATCATCAGCGATAAAATCATTAGTGACCGCGAAATGATGATACCCATTAATGAATTGCTTCAAGATTTATTTGCCACTGAAACTTTTGTCACCGAGGAATTAAGCAATTGGATTGCCGAAAACGATATCGAGCAAGTGCCTGTCTGCCTTAATCTAGAAGCCGAAGAAATCGAGAGTGAAGAAGAAAGCACATTTGCAAGTGTAAGTCCTCCACGGCAAAAAATTAAAACAGAACATACTATCCAAGCATTTAGTATTTGTCTTCAATGGGCTGAAGAAAACTCGGTTCCACTAGAAGATACCTTGACTCTTCAAAAACTGAGAGAGCTGGCCGTTGACATTAATATATCCTCAAAGAAAAAGCAAACGAACATTTCCCAATATTTTAAAGCAATTTAACCAAAAACTATATTAACTATACTATATAATGTATAAATATTTTTTTTAAATGAATTAAATAATATTCCTTTTCTTTTCTTTTACGACGAACAATATTCTTTTATTTTTGATACTATGGTTTTCACGTTAAATTATAATTCAAGGCACATTTTTTTGTGACTCGGCTAAAGCAACACCCTCAATTAACGCAACTGCTCGAATTTCCATCGGTTGCTTTTACCGAGGGCGTACTGCAATAAATCTTTTATTAGTTTTTTCTTTCAATTTCAATACTATGCAAAATATCAAATTTTAATATCAACCAGATTTTTTTTTTTAATTCTGAAGCCACCATTTTAAATCGTGCAACAAGCTAACATACTACCTAAAGACTTGTAGAGAATGAGTATTCGAAATACGAGCCAAAGGCCATATTGAAAACGCTGATATGAATATCTAAAACAAGTTCGCTTAAAAACAGTCCAATCGAGATGCTTAATCACCGCACATTGACTACTACATCGATAAAAAAAAAAAACTCCCTGTCATCAGTGTAATACTTTATCCGCGTAAATCAACCGGTAAACCATTCGAATTCAGAAAACACCAAAAATCATAATGGAAATCATATTGGAAACATAAACAAAACAATTTAAAAGTCGATTTCTCCATTCCCCGCTATGGCGTCTCAAATTCGTCACGCTCTTGCGAGTTTCAACTCGAATTGCTTTCTGTTCTTGAAGCGCGAAATAAATAAACCGAAAACGATTTCCGCCAGCCCACGATCAAGTGGACAAGGCCGCAGTCAAGTGAGTTTAAAACGTCCATTAAGTGATTTGTACATGCAAACATCGTCCGTAGTAATTAATTGGTTGAAAAGGGTTTTTTTTCCCACTGGCCCTCATTCGCAATAGACGTAGTTTGAGGCGGGGTAAAACGCCAGTGCAATTGCATAAAGTTTCCGGCATCGGCGACGACGACTGTCTGGGGAATGCACCACTTTTTAAGAGCCTATACCTACCTACCCTATACACCTGGTTAACCTTCGTGAACGGGTTTAGTTTCTATTTTTTGCATCTAATTCGATTGAGAAATTTCATAATCACACTATTATAGATTTACTAACAAAAAAGCGAACACAGAAGCGGCTATAATGGAAACACAACGCCGCCGATAGTAATTATAACAGGCGATGTCTGGGGCTCAACTTTGAAAGCAAGTAATTTTCATCTTTTCTTTCATAGCGCGCCCGCTCTCTCAAGTGAAAGTAGTTGAAATTTAATTTGTTTTGCTGCTGGTTGAGTAACACACAAAAATGAGGAAAGACGTCCATAATGTGTAGGTAGGTAGGTATAGAGTGAAACGCCGAACCAAGGTATATTATACTTATGTGTGTCTTCACAAAGCCGAACATCGTAAACAGATACTTGTAGGCTTTGTTTGGCGTTTTGCCTGTAGCAAGGTTGTGCTTACTGGGGTGCTCCGTTCATGGTGAGGGTGGGGGCTTGTAGCAACAGCAAGAATAGGTATATATTCATTTTAGTTTGACGCATGTTGGTTAAACTTCGTGTGCCTTTTACTGACTGGATCCACGTGGGAACGGTTTAAGTGCCCTTGAATCGGGTGTTCTACGGTAAGTGCATCCCAGCGAGGTACTTAATTTCGGAAAGTATGTATATCCATCACCAAATTAAGATGGAGGAGTAAAGAGCAAAATGGAAGTACAAAATGGCTGATGGGTTGGCATAATGTTGGGTTTTACGGCGCGCGGGTAATTCCATTTTTAAGAACTCCAAGCAACCTACGATGGACTCATCGTAGAATCTCAGGCATAAACGCGCTGCTGAAGCAAAGAAGACTGTCAATGGATAAAGGGGTTGGAATTGGTAAGGGAATGAGAGATGATCCCCTCTCTACACCGATAAACTTTACTGATACTTAAAAATACCAATTAAATCTACCAACTCAACACTTCACCCTATCACACTATACCGTAACAAGGTCCTTCATCTATAGGTATAGGTATTTGCAAACACGTCCTGCGTGTTTTCCATTTATCTACCTATACCTAACATTTATAACCCCTTTCCCTTTATTTTAATTAGTTTATTACCTACTTAATCAATAACATTTTACATGTTGGCAATCTCCAATCCACACAGCACATAATGATAAATCATCAATCTCACCAACGACATAAGTAACCATTTATGAAATCATCCGAAATCATTTATTTCGGCACGCACCACACAAACATTTTCGGAACTCATAAATAATAATAAAGCGCACAAAAAAAATAGCTAGAAAATAACCCCCATACACGCAAACGAGCCAGAGTGAGAAAGCCGAGGAGTCCTTCAAATCCAGTTTTAATAATCTACACAACAACACATACCTAAGGACGTTTGCATTCGCACACAGCTACAGCTGAACAGAAAGGCGAACACAATCGCCATGACCTCTTCTTTGCGCGCTCTCCCCCCACCGATCTCGCCGCACAACATAATGTACTATTTCAAGCGAAAAGCATTACTATAAGGACACGATACGATACGAGTACGAGTACGAGGCGATTATTCGCTGCATGTCCTTTTCCTTAGACGGCCGGCGTCGTGCTGTATAGAGATAGACACACAGCAGTAAAAGAGGAAGAGCCCGTCTACTAAGTAACACTTGTTCAAATAACTTGCTCACAATTAATGGAAGGGGTGAAATTTAATCCAAATTATTGTTCCTGGTGTTGTTTTACATTTTACCCTCCCGACTGGTTTCATTTTAGTTGTCCTAAGTCCTACCGTTTGGCTTTGGCGCAAAGTTACTGCTGTTGGTCGCTCTTAATTTGTTTTCTCTTCTTCGAAAGAGAAAGAATTCCTACACAAAGGAATAATTTTATGAAACCATCAGCTGGGAAGAACATTGTGACTGTGTGCGTATGTGGTATCCTTTTCCAATCAAAATGCTATTTTACATCGAGCTGTGTGTGCAAGCGGTACGCTATATAGTGCTGTATGAATGCGGCGACACGCGACATACTTGAAACACGTGTGCATTCAATGTCAAGTACTATTGCGTTAATCCTTTGTGTGCAATTAGAAGTGAAATGGGTTTTAATCCTAATTCTGATATTTTTTTTTCCTTTTCGTTTGTGTATAATGCGTGCTGACAAAAGGAGGACATCATGTGAAGTTACTTCATAGGAAGCGTAGAAGGGATTTTGCCAAAGTATTTGAATAGCATTATGGAGGTGAGTTGTGTTTTGGTGGATTTAGGTAAATCGGCAAGGATAGCGAATGTATGAGTCATATAATCATATAAGTCAAGCGTTGACATTTTTGAATGGACAAGTACGCTCGGCGAAATAAGGCCCCAAAACAAAAATGAAATAAGTTCCCAAATAATTATACAGGAAACAACAACAACGATATTTAATAAAATTTGGGGTGTTATTTCATTTTTTAGGGCCTTATTTCCCAATGAAAATTGGGGTCTTATTTCATTATGAAATAAGACGCCAATTTAAGAAATGAAGTAAGTCCCCAAAATATTTTATTTATTATTCATTTTTACCCATGGCTGTAGGAAATAAGGCCCCAAAAGAGAAAATGAAATAAGGCCCCAAATTTGGGGTGTTATTTCACTATAATGCCCCACTGCGATGAAATAAGGCCCCAAACAAAATGAAATAAACTAATTTAGATTAAAGGAACTTTTTATATACTCAACCTCGCACCCACCCCGTAATCTAACAGTAAGCCCAAGCAAGGGGGTTGCAGGGGGCAGCATGCCCCCCCATACGCATTCCATACTTATAGGAAAATGGCTGATTATGCGAATGTTGACCATATGCAAAGCTGGACATATCTAACATTTTTCAAAATAATTGAATGTTGGAAACTGCACATAAAATTCCTTTTTCGAATGTCCACAAGTGCGAAACCATACTTCTCCCACTGATCTTGTAAATATAAAGCAACAACAGTCTACCCGCAACAGACATTTTATTCCCCAATCCGAATGACGTCATCGATTTTTACATGCAGCAAGCCAGATAAAGACCGAACAAAAGGAAAAAACGAAAAATAATAAATTCAAATGAAAAACGACAAAGTCCTCGTTCTACATCGAACCCCATGGAGAAGAGGACTACCTACCTATACCATGGTCGCTGTTCTACGATATATATATATATTTTTTTTTTTTTTTTTTTTCAATTTAGAGATTATGCAAGGAGCAACCCTTCTTCCAACAGTTTTCCACCCCTACGATTGCGAAAAGAGGAAGGAAAATATTTTTATTATTATTTTTTATTCTGTTCTGTCATAAGCGTTACAAAATTTGTTAGCTAATCGTATAATAACAACACAGAAACAGAACTCAATCGGTTGCCTAACAAGTTATCAGCATTTGAGGCGGGTGGCAATTGAAGTGATCGAAGTTGTTATATGTTTGTGAGGAGAAAAAATGCTCTTATAGGTATGGACGCAATGCAAATGCAGGGGGCTTTGAGGTGTGCTGTGCATTGCGGATGTGGCAATAACATTGCGAGTCTGACAATGATTAAGGGGTTTTGTAACTATAGGGTTAGTCGTGGAAAAATAAATTAAGCAGAACCAGATCAGGTGGATATTAAAACGAATTTTCAGGACTAATTCTCTAACTAAACAAAACAAACTCCTCTGGAGCTCTCTTCTTTGGTCGAATGGAAAACTTACCCGAAAGACTGCAACTTATTTCTGTGAGGTGGGAAACAATAAAGACCCGTTGATCTTCAGTCTTCGGGATAATTCGAAACCGTAAAGAAATTACATATATCAAAAGACGTAGATTTTGTGTGGCAAATATTTTTTTTTCTTTTTCCCTCGTAAGAGGCGAATCTACTTCTGAACAGAATAAGTCAATTTGTTTCTTAGAATTATTAAATTAAGAAAAAGTGGCATGTTGGTGCAAATGTTACTCGGCTTAAACAAATAGAGATGCATGGTGTAAGAGAGAAGTATCTGAAATTTTCAATTCAACAAAAGAAAATTCTTAATCTAAAGGCAGGAAGTCTGATGGTCAAATGTTGTTCTTTCTTAAATAAAGAATTGGATTTCAGAGAGAAAGATCTTCTTTTAAGAAAAAAAGTTCTTAAGGCCACACTTCGTAATTTAAGAAACCATTCCGGCTAGGAATAATTTTACATTAACAGAAGTTATTTATACAAGAAAATAAATCTTGGATAATACATCTTTCTTAACCAACTTTTTGTGGTTTAAAGAGTAGTTCTGCATGACAGTTCTCGCTATAAGAAAATGGTTCTTAATATCAGGTATCTAATGAAAAAGTTAAACAAGTCATTGAGTGAAGAAAACGTGAACACTACTTGGGAAACAAGGTCTTATGAAAAGAAAACAATTCTGAAGACAGATACCTTATTGGGGAATTAGTTTTCTTAAATTAAGAATAATTTTTCAATTCTTACGATTCGTGAATAATTGATACATACAAAATGTTAAAAATATGAAATCAAATCCTTGAACCAGAGATTTATCTTCTTATTTTAAGAAATTCCTACTTTACGTTTAGAAAAAAAAGAACAGCCCGAATCAAAATATAAAATCAATTCCTGAACCAGAAATTAATCTTATTATTTTAAGAAACTCCTACTTTATGTACGTTTAGAAAAAAAAAATCTTACCAGGTTTTACACTTAAAAACTAAATAGGTATATAGATGGCGCAGAAGTTTGACAGATATGTTTGTGTTATTTTTTTTTTTTCTTATAAAGAACTCACGTGAACTGCAAATACCACCTAACGCAGTTTCAATTGGGGCACGACGGCTATTAAAGGAATGCCTACAGATTTTCCCGCGCCAAAACTCCCTGAATTACCTGATGAAGAAACAGATGTCCCACTGTATAAAAACAAATACTCAGAGACAGAGGAACGCTTTTAGGAAAAAAGGTTCAATTCTAAAATTTACTGATACTAAGCTAAGTCTAGTTTTGGTTACACGACAATGAGCTCTAGTCGTTTTGTAATAAAAGAGAATCGAGTAGGGTGGAAAAAGATTCCTCTGGGCCTTCAAAGAAGCTACTGAACATCATATACTGCTAACATGCAAATAGAAGTGGACCTAGATGACTGCGCTAATATTTTACCCACTTAAAGAGTGAACTAAGTGAACTACAACGTGCAAATTGAAGCGCAAATATTCTACCACCTGACTGAGTTAACTAAGTGAACTAAAGCTCTTCTGTTTTATCTCATTTTGTTCTGAATTATTTTAGCATTGATAACAGAACTAAAGCGAAAATAAACACAGAAATTGATGAAATTAATGAATGAACCAGTTCAAAGGAAAATAGATAGATGATGTGATGTAAATGCGTTGCAAATATGATAAGAAAGAGGATCAACTAAGTAGGAAACGTTTAACGATCAGTAGAGGCATCGAAGTTGAGTGTTAAATAACTTTGTTGGTCTTTCTGCGATAGGTAGAGGAAGTTCTTTCACGACAATCATTATCTAAAAGAGAGACCCGAAGAAGACTTGTATTTATAGAACTGAAATAGTGTTGAAGCGAATGACCTACAAGACAATAGCAGTTATTGGCACATCCGTTTCATATTATAAATCATGCTATGTCTAGGTACACATAACATTCCAAGAGCGCACAATATTTCTACCTGTCACCGACGCACGACAATTCCAATGCATACCTCAGAACTCAGCACGTTTCGGTCATTCACATATACAAAATAACTAGGAACGCAAAACAAATGATGTAGATATACGGTTCACCAAATCCAAAATGTGACAAATAAATCAGAAGACATAGAGAGAGAGAGAGAGAGAGAGATATGACTAAATAAATAATTTGTTATTTATCAACTTACAGTCTTACACGGCCAATTGAGTTCTGAACCTATACTGAACTAAATGAACTAACTCAACAAACAAGGTTTGTAAGTAAATTTTGACAAATTGGACAGCTCTTTCAAATCAACTTAAATGGCATAACCGCAACCCAAGCTTTAGGCTGGAAAATATTGTGACTATTTCAAGCTGGAAGTCCGTCGAAATATTTGAGATACTTATCACGTGAGACCGTTCTTTTGGGTGAGAGAACTATCGCACTTTCATTGATATGATAACTTATCCACTGTACTTTGGAGGCTGCAGTGCTAAGCTGCTCCGCCATGGGTTTCAGTTTCAACACAAATCCCCTAAAAAACTAGCAGAAAATTTGTACCTAAATGTGGTTGGTATTCATATTTCAGTCGAAGGCTGCCCAGATGTCTTCAAATATCTAAGACAACAAACATCTGTCACAACATAGCTCAGTTTTGTTAAATTTTTCAATGGGAATCTTACTTGAATCTTGAAGACACCAAAGTGTGGCTCCAAGAACACACCCAACAGTTGTGACACAAATCTGACTAAGACTAAGGTCTCTTCTTACAAGACGCCTGGTTTCTTCTATTTCCAGCCCACTGATCTAAGAAAAAAAAAAAAAAAACATCCAAAATTGCTTCGCAAAAGCCTCCCCTAAGCCCATCATAACTCACTCCCCGCTCAGTTCACATTTCCCGCTTACATCTCCACATCTATAAACAGCACCTATACCTGGCTACAATGCGGATTAATGTCTCGCAACAATTAATCAATCACCTGAATAAAGGATTAGAGCAAAGGAACACAATCCACCCCTTCATCTGGAAAATGCAATAAATTTCGCAAAAAAAAAAGGAGTACCTACTACCACCAACTTTTCTCCTCGCCACATTTATTCTTCCTTATCGTCGTTTTTACTTGAATCCTCAATTCCTCACAAACACCCAGACCCACACATAGCTTTGTCGTCGTCCTTCTGCCGGAAATAGGAAAATACCAGAAAAATATAAACCAACCTGCCTCTGTCAGGATGGGCGACACAGAGAGATAGAGCGAGGGAGAGAGATGGCCGCCGCCGCCACCAGCAACAACTTCAACTGGAAAACATTTTTATTACATTTTCATAAAAGCTTTTCCGTTTTCCCACATCCATATTGTGAAACAATGCCACACACAAACGAAATGAAAAGGAAACTCGGTATATAAAAAAAAAACAAAAAACCAAACCAAGTGAGCCATGGCAAAGTATGTGGTGCGGCTACAAAGTACAACAACACCGCGCCACCATCGGATCCGAGCCAAATGCGAGTATGGGTCTCCCGCTCCGCCAAGCGAAGTGTGAGACTTTATGGATTCAAAAACGTATTCGGTCGAATGGAGTCGAAACAGCAAATATTTGGCGCGCATGGCAGCCCTTTATCTCCACACGCGGGGACTTTGCATGTGGCGCTCGCTGAAGGCATGGGCGGCTCTTCACAATGCCACTTTGATTAGCGCAGTAGAATCGCTGATTTTGAATTTAAATATTGAGCACAACGAACAAAGATTGACAGTGGATCAACTGTCACAGGACTGTCGTCTACCTAAGAGTGTTAAGCTAATTATACGGCCATTTATTAGAGGTTTTCCGCGCTCGGCGAATCACAAATAACACTTGGACAAGGCAGTCATTAGAGTTTGGTGCTTCAGCAAACGCTTTTGAATGCCAACGAGTTTACAACGTCTGATGGTAGAGCAACCTTGCAGGCGAATGAACCCTTCGGCTGTGACAGGTGTTACAAACGCTTTCACGAAATCAATGACGGGCGTCCAAAGGGACTATTCTCAAACTCGATTTTTGCCATTCTCAAGACTAAAGCTCACTTGTGAATGAGTATTTCGCCAGTCCAATGACAGCTGTCATCTGAATGCAAACATTTTCGTGCTACCGCTCAGTAAAAAAGTTGAAAGCAATTTTTCGAAATTGGTCCCCTATAGCTACCACTGATGAAAAACTCGACCGTATGCTGCACACGAATGCCAACAAAGAGGACATCGAATTCCGATCTGACCCGGGTACAAGTAAACACCACATGGAGATGGTTGCACCTTCAAAATTCTGGCCCATAGTCAATCTCAATTTTCTGATTGTGTTGCATCTACACACAAGCGACACATGGTTTCGACTACCTAAATCCTATATGAACGGTGTATATCAAAGCACATGTCCCATAAGTTTATGCCGTAGCATCACCGACTCCCGCGTACCCAACCTCCCCCTCAGTCAACAGGGCTCACACCATATTATATTCGATTTAACGGATCGAATGTGGGATAGTACCCTGTAACCGGCGATGGGGGTGGCAGGCATAAATGCATACAGTCCTTCATCATCATCATCGGGAGATCCTTGCCAGTGATACACACAAACGGGCGGGGTAGGAACGAAACACGCTGCTGGCATCATCATCAATTATTTGTGAATAGTATTTGTAGGGATACGAGGAGGGTTGCTTAGTAAAACGACGATACCCAGAGAGGGAGCATATATATCTATATTCATTCAAAGGGGTGAATCGTAGATACCTATACCTACCAAGCGGCGGAGGGCGGGAAGATAAGGGGTGTATTTTATTTGCATGTGTATTTATACGCTTTTGACCTGTTTGCTACTACAGATTACGGTCCGTATAGACAACGGCAGGCGGCAGAATCCCAAATGAATATCTATGTGCGGTCTTGAATTATGATGTTCAAGTTGGGCTGGCGCCCAGTGAAAGGGAACTGGTTCAATAATGGAAATGAACGAGTACACCAATTTAATCACAGGTAAATGAACATGCGAATTTTCTAAAAAGTATAAACGGCATTGGCATTCTACAAATGATATCGAAATAAACGGAAGGTAGGCACAAAAAAAAAAAAAAATGAACTTGCGTTGCCAGAAGGCACAAACAGACACAGGATTCACTTAAATCGAAACGAATTGTTTTGGGAACCCATAAATATACAGTATTCAATCGATGGACACAATATGGCTGATTTATTTTGAAGAGCGCCCCATTGGAATGGGCCAGAGGCGATAAACGCAAAAGGGATTTCCACAAATTGAGCTGCATTGATGGGTTAATGGGGGATAATTGGTTTTTAGAGGGGTGACCCGAGTGCATTTTTGCGGCAGCGGGAGGTTTTATTTTGTTTTAAATTCGCTCAAAATGGCATTTGAACTTTTTTTCGACTAGGTACGGATAGAAAGGTTTGCGGCGCCCTTTTGATGGAGTTACAGCCCAAGCAGAAATTGATGGTTATAAATAGTTGAGGCGCTGATCCTACATAATCAGAAATGTTTCCGTTACAGTAACAGTGTATATAGGCTATCAAAGTGCGTAATGTTTCCAGTACAGGATGGAACGCTGACCAAAGTGGGGAATTAGTTTTACCTCCCTTGTAACCGAAATGTGACTGAATTTTAGTGAGCTGTCAAATGTGTTTCATGTGCTTGTAAGAATGTACACACATAACCTATCTCCTTTAATGGGGATGCTAAAATACCTAAACGAAGATAATGAAAATGGTAATGCAGGTAATATGTGAATTTAATAATTGCATTTCTCCGTAACAGTATGCAAAATATGCAAACGGAAATTAGTTTTACCACAAATATCAATAAGTTGTAGTGGAAAAAACTCCCGCGCTCAAGAAATATTGAGTATTTAAAATATTACATTTTATTTCGATTATTACTTTCATTCTTCCAGGGACTTTTTTTATAATGGATCCCAATTGGAATCAGAAAGCGGCCATTTGCTTGTTATTTGAATTTGTTAAGGAGGGAGCACAGGGTGCATTTACGTACATTTTAGAAATGTTTAATTTTTTTAATAAGTCGTGACATTTAAATGATTCATTCTTTGAAGTTCTACATTTTAAAGTATGATAACATGGAAACAAAAAGTTTGGGGAAAATAATAAGAAACGGATTTGCAAATTTTAAAATCTTTTCGCCTCTAATTTTTGGTACTGCTTTTCTGGTTTGTTAAAAGCGACATAATAAAGTAAACATATTTACATGTTTTGTTATTCAGATCGTGAACACACTTTTTCTCATCTCTGAAAACTGAAAGAAATGTTGAAATTGACATGTTGACATTTGTTCTGAAAAAAAAAAACATTTTTAAACTTTTCTGAAACTTAAAAATTAGCTTTTAATTGTTTATAATGCCGAAAAAAGTGAAAAAAAAATACTTCAATGTTTGTTGGAAGATGCTGCAGACAAAAATATGTTAATTAATTAATAATTACGGAAATTATGATTTTCCCTTCGGTGGCGGTTTCTTTTGTTTTACATTGTCTTTATTTTTTGTCCGATAGATGCAAACAGAAATTAACAATTTAGCGAACTGTCAGCATGATAGGGCTACTCTGTTTAATTAACAAATTTTTTGTTGTTGTAGTTCGAAAAAAAAGTTTCACTTTCGCAATAATACAAGACCAGTTGCTTTGGATCGTGAATACTCCTATTGTTTTTTTTTTATATTTCAACTTTTTTTTACACCCAAATTGAAATATTTCGCACTTCATTAATTGTTTCGAATTCAATCTGCTGGAGTTTATGTAGCAAAACTAAAAAGCATTCTCATTTTTCTCCTACTATAATCTTGAAACGTCGGAAAGCAGCGCAGTGCATATAATAAAAGCATAGATAAATTAATATACAGATGTCTCATCCTAATGTAAAAGAATGCTCTACTTTTTGCGATCGTCCAACAAAGATCGTCCAACAAACGGAAGGTGAAAAGCGAAACCCACCACACCTCATTTGCGAAGGATTGAGTTTCTGTTTGAATGAATGCTACTTTCAGTTGAATTATGACCACAGGCCGAAAAGTATGTATACGGCGTGCTGCCGTATGGGGCAGGTAAATTTCCTTCCACACTGATAGTGAGTTAAAGGGTAAGGAGACAAGGTAATAAGAAAAGGGGAAAGAAAAAAATCGCCTTTATTTCTATAATCTTTCTTTCTTTCTTTGGTATTGTCAATGCCTTATGATTGTATGCCGGCGGGGGTGTGCGCCGTGAGAGATCTTCGGTTATGTAATGCATGATGATTTTTGTTGGGAAGAGCCGCCGATTTACTTTTGGATTTGTTTTGCTGAAAAAAGTATCTCTTTGCGATATGAACAATTTATTTCATTTTGGCGATACAATTTTAATGTTTTTGTTTGGGTAGGTGCATTCGCATTATTTTTACGGTTTTCATTATTCGATACAAATGTACCTATGTCAAATTTTATACTTTTATAATTTTCTTTTGAAATTAATTAGGTAATTCATTAATAGGTACCCTATTATAGGTACCTATCAACAATAATATTTAAACTGAAAACTGTTCTAGGTGTATCACTTACTTATCTTATTTTTCAAAGACATGCTGTTGGGTTTTCTTCTCTGTTCTGGTTAGAGAGTTATAAGCGCTTACTGCACTATTTAATAACTCTTACATTTTACAAGTTTTAATAAAGTAAGATTTTCTGGCTGGTTGGAATTATTTAAGGTGCATATTGAATATGCTTGAAAAAAAGAAGAACTTGCTAATATTTGCTAAAAATAAGTTTTACGTTGCTGTTATTGCATTTTTAAAGGCTATTACAATTTTAATTTTAAAGTGCGGTATTGAGTTTTAAAAATATATATATCGACACAGATCGGCTTTTGGGTAGGTAGTCATTTTGGAGAAATGATTAAAAAACTGTTTTATTCGAATTTTTTGAGAAAAACTAAGTACGGGATCTTATTAAGAATAGTGATATTATCTTTATTATCTATTTAAATAAAAAAAAAGTTAGATCGGTGTTTGTAAAATTTGTCAGACCAAATATTGCAATGTTTAGTTTGAAAAATGATATTGCTTAACTATTTTGCTGAAAAAGTTATTGTTCGGGATGTAAGCATTACCTAGGTACTTTGTTTTTAAAGCTTTTTTTTTTTTTAGATCGAAATTGTGGTTTTCGAAATATAAGTTTTTCTATTAATAGGGACACAATAATTTTGAAAACATCAGTTTTACTCTAACGGCCATATTATTCACTCTCTTTAAACCGGGTTAAAGTCTTAACCCGGATTTAAGTGAGTTTAAACCAAAAAATAAACCCAAGTCCATAATATTCAGTAGTTAAACCCGAACATAAACCCATTTTTTTAAACTTGACAGCGTTTAATCCGATTGTATTTAAACTGCGTTCCGGAGACCAGTTTAAGTACTTTAACTCGGATTAAACACAATTTGATAATATTCACTCCTTTGTTTAGGTCACATTTTGTGTATCCCATTTGTTGCTATTAAATTTGTGGTTCAGACGGTTTATGTATATTATACATAAATTTATTCACAAATTTTGGCGTATACACAAACCGTCTGATAGTAGCTAGTGATACACCTAGAACACTTTTCAGTTTAAATATTATTGTTGATAGGTACCTATAATAGGGTACCTATTAATGAATTACCTAATTAATTTCAAAAGAAAATTATAAAAGTATAAAATTTGACATAGGTACATTTGTATCGAATAATGAAAACCGTAAAAATAATGCGAATGCACCTACCCAAACAAAAACATTAAAATTGTATCGCCAAAATGAAATAAATTGTTCATATCGCAAAGAGATACTTTTTTCAGCAAAACAAATCCAAAAGTAAATCGGCGGCTCTTCCCAACAAAAATCATCATGCATTACATAACCGAAGATCTCCTCACGGCGCACACCCCCGCCGGCATACAATCATAAGGCATTGACAATACCAAAGAAAGAAAGAAAGATTATAGAAATAAAGGCGATTTTTTTCTTTCCCCTTTTCTTATTACCTTGTCTCCTTACCCTTTAACTCACTATCAGTGTGGAAGGAAATTTACCTGCCCCATACGGCAGCACGCCGTATACATACTTTTCGGCCTGTGGTCATAATTCAACTGAAAGTAGCATTCATTCAAACAGAAACTCAATCCTTCGCAAATGAGGTGTGGTGGGTTTTGCTTTTCACCTTCCGTTTGTTGGACGATCTTTGTTGGACGATCGCAAAAAGTAGAGCATTATTTTACATTAGGATGAGACATCTGTATATTAATTTATCTATGATAAAAGTATAATGAAAAGTTTATTCAAACAAATCAATTTTCAATACACTGTTCAAAGTGGAAATTAATTCTTTAGGAGGAAACTCATTAAACGATATACGTATTCCAAAATAATGAAGTCTCTAAACTACATATTTCGATTCTTTTTAGATACATTCGTTGTTCATCATAAAACCATTCACGGTGTTTTTTTCTATGACACCCTATATTCCCTTTTACGATTGATGCGCCATAGTTATAGAATTCTTCGTGCACGCCTACATTCAAAGGAGTATGTTGCGTGGGCAAGTTAAATGCTGTTTCAACTTCATGTGTGTATATCCATCTGACATTAGCTCGTAGTATGTGTAAAGTTTGTTTGCAACTAAAAGCGCCAAAAGACTATTGAAACATTCGGTGGTCTAAATTTAGACTGTGCGCAATAGATTTGCGTAGCTGTTAAGTGGTAACATTAAATAGCAACCTCACAGTTTTTGTGTGTTTTGAAATGTTACAGTAAAGGACATTTGTATCTTTGAGACACGTGGTTACCATCGTATTGGAATGGAGTTTATCTACACAAAACCGAGTCCAATATACCGTGTGGTGACTATAATTTAAAGTAAATTTGGATAAGAGTGGGGGCCAGTGCTTTGTTGTTAACACCTTTGGAAGGGTGTCTTTTGGTATGGGCACTACCTTGGCCATAGAACTATAGTCTTGTGCTTTTTAATTCGTTTGATAGAGCGCGGTTAAATTAGTACCTACCACAAAATACCGAACTGGTCCTCTTCACAAGGGAATACAATATTTCCAACATTGTTCCTCTAAAACTACACAGCAAATAAAATACCAATTAGATATTATTGACAAAATTCTTTTATAAAGTTTCAACAAAAGCATATCTGTTCAACTGAAAAAAAAAAATGTTGTACCTAATAATAAATTAAGTTTATCAATAGATACAATTTAAGTTTTATGGGTTTGAACAATATTTTATCAAATGAATAAAACGTTTAGGGTAGGTTGGGGTACTTTCGACGATGGTCATTAATCTATTCCGGTCAAAAAGAAAATCAAGCCCTAACAGATCAAAAAACTCTTCTACGCTTTCCCTCGTACTCAAAAACTTGTAAAGTTATAAAATAGTACAGTATATAACTCTCTAACCAAAACTTGCGACAATTGCCTGTTACCGAGAGCTTCAACCTTTAGAAACACACATTGTAAGGGAGCGGGTCGAAATTCTGCTTTCAAAATTCTGCTTTGCAAAATTCTGACTTTTAACACAAAAATTATGCTGTTCAAAATTCTGTTTTTTTTTTCTGTTCTGTCTTACAAAATTCTGCTTTTTAAAATTCTGACAGGCAATATTTTAAACAAATAAATTCTGCTAATTCTGTTTTTTTTTTTTTTTTTTTTTTTTTTTCAATTTAAAAATTTAAAGAAAAAAAAATATTTTTCAACTTTATCAACAAATTATAATATATTTCATATAAAGAAGGTACACAGGTGGGTACCAAGAACACAAAAAAAAAAACAGCCAAAAAATGACAAATAATTTCATAATTGCAATTACCAACAAAAAAGAAACAACAGCATTAAAAAACTAAACAAAGCCAGAGAGAACAATATTTTTTGATAATCTCTTAAGAAAACCGATATTTCACATTTACTTAATTTTTCACACTAATACATTATATCCATCCACGCACAACTTATCTTTTCCTTTATTGGATTTAATTACAGATATATTCATTTTCACTTTAGACGTTCACTCACAAGGGTATACTAGAAGAATATTTGTCTAAGCCAAGAGAGCAAATTTAAAACCAATAAAAACCTCCATTTACCTCTTCTTCTATAACAAGTGAGTAGGTAGGTAGGTAGACTGTTTTACGTAAATAATAAAACAAGTGCGAGTCGGACTCGCTCATGAAGGGTTCCGAAACAGCAAGTAACATACCATAAAAGTTCTTGTAGTTCGTTGAGTTGTAACTTTGATCGATATTTTAAAAACTACTCTCTAGATCTCGTTAAAAAAATTATCATTTGTAGTTTACATGGTAATGTATATCATATATTTTTTTAAGTTTTATCGTTCTCTTATTTTAGAAGTTAGGGGGGGGGGGGGGGACCAACATTTTACCACTTTGGAAGTGTCTCTCGCGCAAACTATTAACTTTAGAAAAAAATGATATTAGAAACCTAAATATCATTTTTGAAGACCTATCCATAGATACCCCACACGTATGGGTTTGATGAAAAACAATTTTTTGAGTTTCAGTTCTATGTATGGGGACCCCCAAAAGCGCGCGCTTTTTAACATTTTCCAAACCTTTTTTAGGGTTCCGTAGCCAAATGGCAAAAATCGGAACCCTATTAGATTCGTCATGTCTGTCTGTCTGTCCGTCCGTATGTCACAGCCACTTTTCTCCGAAACTATAAGAGCTATACCGTTGAAACTTGGTAAGTAGATGTATTCTGTGAACCGCATTAAGATTTTACACAAAAATAGAAAAAAAACAGTAAATTTTGGGGGTCCCCACCCCATACATAAAACTGAACCCAAAAAAATTTTTTTTCATCAAACCCATACGTGTGGGGTATCTATGGATAGGTCTTCAAAAATGATATTTAGGTTTCTAATATCATTTTTTTCTAAAGTGAATAGTTTGCGCGAGAGACACTTCCAAAGTCGTAAAATGTTGGTCCCCCCCCCCTAACTTCTAAAATAAGAGAACGATAAAACTAAAAAAAATATATGATGTACATTACCATGTAAGCTTCAAATGAAAAGTAGTTTTTTTTTTATACGTCATAAATTGTAGACCTCAATTTACCTTTAATACAATCAACTCAAAAAAAAAAAAAACATTTAATTTCATAAACATAAACCTTATACATAAGCCCTGAACCATTATTTCCTAATAATAAATGATATAAAAATACACTATTATTAAAATATGTATTAAAATAGGTACTATCGATCAAAGTTACAACGAACTACAAGAACTTTTATGTTATGTTACTTGCTGTTTCGGAACCCTTCATGAGCGAGTCCGACTCGCACTTGTCTTACTTTTTTATTATTTGCAGAATTGTAAAGCAGAATTTTGTAAAGCAGAATTTTGTAAAGCAGAATTTTGAAAAGCAGAATTTTGTTAAGCAGAATTTTGAAAGCAGAATTTTGTAAAACAGAATTTTGAAAAAAGAATTTTGACCTCGCCAGAATTTCGACCCCAACCCACATTGTTATATGTACTGTCATATCAGATGAATAACCCAAAAGTGAATTTTATTTACCTACC
This sequence comes from Cheilosia urbana, assembly GCA_946477585.1. Lineage (NCBI taxonomy): Eukaryota > Metazoa > Arthropoda > Insecta > Diptera > Syrphidae > Cheilosia > Cheilosia urbana. The sequence goes on along the minus strand of OX297854.1, from coordinate 88,484,538 downwards.
TACCTACAAAAAAAAAAAAAAAACATTGAACCAAACTTTGGATGAACGAGAAAGTTTCGTTCGACCCAGTTGTGCACTTTATTAAAATGTATACCTATAGGTATGCAAATTTAAATATTTTCTACGTTTTCCAGTAAAAGTAATGTATTTTAATTTCTATAGTTCCTCTTTTATAAATTAATCTAATTGCTAAACTTATTTGTTTTGTGTATCATTTATTAATACCTAATGCTATCGACACAAAAATTTATTCGTTGAATCAACAATTTGAAGTTGTGGAACTGAGAGAATAATTCTATATAACCAGCAATATGCTTATAGATTCATCAAAAGACAACTGTAGTAGATTATTTCTGTATTATCAATAATAGGTATTCGCTGTTGATTTAAAAAATTACAAACAAATATTTCGATTGTATTGAAAATATTTTTCTATTTTGTTAATTTAACAAAAAGATAAAGGTCAAATTGATAAATTCCTTTGCAAAATCAACAGCATTTTGGTAAATTTCGCAAAATATTTTCATTCGCACAAATAAACAATTTTTGTTACCATAACAATTTTTTTGTTATCCCAGCAAAACCTTTGAAACATCATAAAACTTATCAAAATGTTGTCAATTTGATAGAAACAGTTTGTTGGACCCTCATTTTTATCAAATATAACAAAGTCTATGTATTTTTCAGTGTAGACCAGCACGATCTTGGGGCACGCCAACTACTCGAAGTAACTAATAAGTCCTCATTCCAGACAACAATTTGAACCCAACATTGTAGGTTGAGCCAGAAAAGCCATCACGGCTCTGTATTAAAAGTACTTGAAAATAGCAATTTTTTAAGCATTTTAAGTTTTTGATAGCAAGGGCATGGTTTATTGGAAGCAATAGGGAATTTGAACCTTGAATCACATTTTGGTCTGGTGGAATGCGCTTAAAAAAGGCTTTTACTACAACCAGCCTTATAGTGTTCAAAGAACTGTTAATCCTAGTGAAGCCCTCAAGAACAGAATTCTTTTAAGAGTGCTGAGTACTGACAGAACTCTATCTTGTCCCTGGTGGAATTTTTGACTCGACTAGATTCCTAGACAGCCTGAGGAAGTAGCTCTTCCCAGCGATATTGCGGATCTATATAAATAAAAATGAAATGATGTTCGTTGGTAAGGGCATCACGAGAGAACGGCTGGACCGATTTGGCTGATTTTTTTTTTTTAAATGTTCGTAATTCTCCTAGCCAGGTTTTTACGGAAAAAAAATTGTCCACGCCCCCTTCTACGCCCACTTTTTTCAATATATTAAGGTTTTTGCGGAAAGCAAATTTTTCCACGCCCACTTATTTCCACGCGCGTTATTCTATTTGTTTTGTGCCTAATATTCCTGAAGAAGTTCTAAATTCGGACAATTTACACAAATAATTTTCGTGTGCACTCTCCATCATAACTGATAATAAGAACAACATATTTGCTTGATTCTGTTTTGTTTTGTTTGTTATGATTTCGGAATAGAACTAACTCATTGCTCGCGGAATGAAATTGCACTTGCCCTTGCTTCGTCAGGAATTGCAGCTACATTGTTGGAAGGCGGTCGAACTGCTCATTCAGCACTCAAGTTGCCGTTGAATATGCAAATCCATGAAATTCCAACGTGCAACCTTTCGAAGAACTGTGCGATGGCCAAAGTTCTGCAGCAAAGCAAATTGATAGTTTGGGACGAATGTACGATGGCGCATAAAAAGTCTTTGGAGGCATTAGACAAAACGATGCAAGACCTACGAAGCAATCAAAACCGTTTTGGTGGTGCGATGATTCTATTAGCAGGCGATTTTCGCCAAACATTGCCAGTGATTCCACGGTCAACGCCAGCGGACGAACTTAATGAAACACGTCAAGAAACTCAAACTGAGTACGAACATGCGTGTCGAGTTACAGAACGACCAATCTGGACAATTATTTTCAAAGCAATTGCTGGACATTGGCAATGGCAAAATCCCCGTTGATATTACAACTGGCTACATTCAATTCCCCGTCGATTTTTGCAAGTTTACCGAATCAAAGACCGAACTTATACAAAAGGTATTCCCAAACATTGCACAAAATTACAAAAATCATGTTTGGTTGAGCGAACGTGCTATATTGGCTGCGAAAAACATTGATGTCGACGAATTGAATTTTAAGATTCAAAGTGAAATTGCTGGCGAATTGATGACGTTCAAATCGGTGGACTCAGTTTGTGCCCAAAATGATGTCGTCAACTATCCAACCGAGTTTTTAAACTCGCTCGAATTACCCGGATTACCGCCTCACAATCTCCAACTAAAAGTCGGTTCGGTAATCATAATGTTACGAAATATCAACCAGCCACGTCTTTGTAATGGGACCAGGCTTGCAGTGAAAAAACTGATGAACAACGTTATCGAAGCAACGATACTAAAAGGAAAGTACGAAGGAGAAGACGTTTTGATACCACGAATTCCAATGATTCCGGCCGACATGCCATTCGACTTTAAACGCTTGCAGTTTCCGGTGCGGCTTGCATTTGCAATGACAATAAATAAATCGCAGGGACAGTCGTTGAGTGTATGCGGCATAAATCTTGAAAGTCCATGCTTTTCGCACGGTCAATTGTATGTCGCCTGTTCCCGTGTCGGAAAACCATCCGATTTGTTTGTTTACGCGCCAGACAACAAAACAAAAAATGTCGTGTATCATAAAGCATTGCAATAACAGAAATTGTGAGGTCACAGCAAACCAATCGAAAAAAAGTCTTTCTTTTGCTTTGGTTAGTTACTTGAATATCGACGATACAATCGAAATGTAAATAAGTTACCTGGAGATTCAATTTCAACTCTAAATAAAACATGACCAAAATCTATATAAAAATAAAAATTAAAATTCATAAAACTATCTCTGAAAAATATGTCTTTTCTTTTTTTTACTTTGTTTACACATTTTCAATAGCTTTTCACAAATTCACTAAACGATCACAAACAATTTTTTTGAAATTTGGACAGGACAACGTCTGTCGGGTCTGCTAGTTTATCTAATATAATTCTACAGGTATCGAAAAAGACTCCTCAACCTCCGGGTCCTTTGTAAATTCGACTCTATCTCTCTGTTGGTATACTCGTACTGACCTCCAGCCCCCAACTCACCCACCTAGCTCTGACAAATAAATACCTCTCAAAATTGGTCCAATCAGGAAATCCCTACCAGCGGGAAAAATTAATTTCGTCCTTCGTAAAAATACTCCACCAGGTAATGGGCTTAGTCGCCCACCTCTCAGATCCGAACTCCAACATCTAAATGGCTATCACTATGGGGGCGGCGCATCAGCACAAAAAAAGGACCTCCCAAGAATAATGTCAATACGAACAGAAAGACAACACCGTGCGGCAAATAAAGAGGAAAATCATAAAAGCGAAAATAAAATTAAAATAAAACACGCCACGCAAAATGAACTGAGAAAATTATACGCGAGATGTTAGGTGCTACAGCAGAGCTTCGCCCTTCGCATATCCTTTCAGAAGTAAGTAGTAGGAAAACCTTTCTCACACGGCTAAGGGAAGAGGCGTCTTCTCGTCTTCTAATACTTCTCTTTACTGCTTCCTTCCTATTAGAATTTCACGCTTTTTCTCGCTGTTTGCCCGTAGCTGTGTGTGCTCTTCTTGCGCCCTCTCCTACAGGAACTGAAAGTGCGAATGGAAAATTACTGGATGAACGTAAAAAAAATATATAATATTTAACTCTCGACGATTCAAATCCATCGAACGAAAAGGAAAATAAACGGAGAACGGTGTTTTTTTCTTCCTATTCGCTTTTCACCCTCGTGCAAGTCATAACGACGACGACAACGCTTGAGGAGAAGAAAAGGTTCCTTCCTCCTTTTAGGCGCTGTGCACTGACACCGCATAATTCCTGTTGTTGCCTTGCGAAGAACTCAGGGAATCGCTATTCGGTCGGCCTGCCACTGCCATCGTTAACTGACAATGACTATAGGAATTAATAAAAAAAAACACTTGTGGAAAGGGAAGCACGGGAAATTCAGGAAAAAAAAAAACGTTCGAAGAGAGTGAACGAATAAATCGCTTTTGTAACTCGCAGCACAGACATCTGTCGCGTGCTTCTGTGTGTATGGATATATATAGGTATACAGCAACATCAGTGCTGCTGACAGAAAGGCACCGGCAGGCAGGCAGCGCATGGAAACAGGACGAAAAAGAATGGATAAGGAGCGACGATGATTTCATGTCATACGTATGGATTTCAATATCCCGGGGCTTTGAAAGGATTTGTTGATGCGGCCGATGCGGCCGTAGTCGGTTTGTCAATTCAAAAAAATGTCGACGATGGTTTCCATATTTGATATTCGAGAGATTGTTGTGAGCGCAGATAGGATGGAAATTCGTTTTTCATTAAAGTAAAAGCGGTAAATGTGCTGTTAGTGGGTACGCGTGGGTATATACGATGCCATCTACTTTGGGCTAAGTAGCAGACTGTAAGAGGAGGGCCCTTACATCAGGGCCTCTCTTTTTGAGTCAATTGAAAGTCGGTTTGGGGACTGTATTTGGATGATTTCTCTAGGGCCATATTACGGAAAATAAGCGAGTGAACTCTGATCTGGGTAAGTCACGTATGCGTCGTTGACTACCAACAGACTTGCCTTGGATCGAAGGATTTTTAAAACAATCACCAATCACGCGATCCCCAAGGTTTCAGTGTATTCGCAGGGAGGGGACTAGTGGCGTTTCACAGCGCTGCTGAATATTGTCGCCTGTGTGAGTGGGTTTAACTTTATTTTGCTTAACTGCTGGTTTAAAGAGGAGTCCGTTGCCATGTCAAGCGCAAGTACATCTATTACACGCAGTGGATGGACAGTGGGCAGTTTCGCTACTTTGGATCAAGTTGACCGGTCTTTGACTGAAAAATCACACCCAGTATACGACAAAAACATGGTTTTGTGGGTATTTTATTCCGACAGTGCGACAAGACGTTTAGGTTCGCCCTTAAGTGTAATTTTGTAGTGGTAATAGCAATCCTTACTGAGGAATGTAAGCCTGTACACCGCTTGGTTTGACAACTTTCCGCAGGTCGGATATAGAGTAAGCTTTCTTTTGAATAAAGGTAAGGTTAGGTTAGACGGACATTTTGAATTACATATCAGCCCGAAGCCATTGATGCCCCTTGTGATTACCCTTATAGATGATAGATGGTAGAAAATAAGGATCTGTTGATGAATCTTCTTAGATGTGATAGAGGTATCGTTGGCAGATCTTCCAAGCCTTCGAAGAATCGTGCCATGGTGTATGGAGCTTTTTAAGAAACGGTCCGTATTATCAGAACTATTTTGCGATTATCAACGGTCACGGAAATACGTGGCAAGTTTCCTCAAATGCTTGGGCAATACTTTCGATGGTGTATTAGGTTTTTTAAATGACAGTAGCCAAACATCGAGACTTACAGAGGGTCCACAACAACGATACTACTCCCGCAACCCTCACAATAAATACGCTGGACAGTCGCAAGTAAAAAAATGAATGCAAGTTGTGAAACCAATACGCGCCATCTGTTCTGGAAAAAATTCAAACATCGGAAAGTGTTTACTGATTACTTTTACGGAGCAATTTTTAAGTGATTATTGTTAACCGGGACTAAGTACTCACGGTTTTCAGTAGCCCTTTATGACCTCACTTTGTACGCTTTTGTCAAACCTCATACCCGTATGCGCAATCCGAACGCCAGTAAAATCAAAATAAAACACTCACACGCTTTCGAGTCGAATCAAATTCATTTACTAAAAATTCTGACCTTTTCGTCGTGCGCGCTCTATCTCAATTCAGAATCAGTAGTTAGAAATTTATATAGGTATCGCGTTAGGTTACCTTTTTCCATTTCCCTTTTCAATTTACAATTGTTTTCTCCTTCATTAGGAATTTCGTTTCTTCCATTTTACGAGCGATTCGTCGCGACAACATCACTTCAATGGCGGCGCGAAGCCAAAACACCAAGAAAGACGGAAGTACATTTCTCCGAAATTGATTTTAAATTACGTTGCTTACTGATTGAAATACGCGCGCTGTCATTTTGTATCGATAGCCGGAGAGACAATTTATTCACCCTCGCCTGTGGGGACTTGCCCAGAAAATGTATAGATATATAAGAAAAAATTGTTCCCATAACCTCTGACATTAGCAGAGGTACAGTACAGGGCAGTGGCGTGGCGTCCATATAACTCGATTCCTACCGAGTTACCTTTTGAAATCTCCACCAGGCAACACTATCTATCTACCAAAAACCGAATATACATGAAACACTACCAAATGAATGTGAATACTCACCAAATGGTACACACACAAAAGCACTCATATAAAAATCGTGTGTGTATCCATTTTCATACAACGTCGTCATCGTCTCGTGGCGATAAAGCGAAGGTAACCCAAAATAAGTCGGGTTATTAAAGTTCTAACTTTATAGTTCATTTTGAGAGAAAATTTGCTTGTTATCTCTTTTTTTCTTCCCTGAGTACTTTGTCTGACTCTGACACGACACCTCTTTGTTCAACACACATTGTAGAAAATAACCCGCTTTTCTTCGAGTTATTCGCGGTTCTCACAAAGTTCATTTTGACTGCTAGTGAACATTTGTTTGTATCTCTTTTTTCTTCCCAGAGCCAGAGCTTGTTACTGGTTGCGGTTGGTACTGGCCATGGCCACTGGGTTGTGTCTTGGGTATGTCGTATGTGTTTGTTTGGTTATGATATGAACAAAATAACGCGCTTTTCTTCGAGTTATTCGATTTTCTTTTACTTCTTCTTTTCTTATTGTCTCTTGTGTGAATAACAGGTAGTTGTTGAGGTAGGTAAGGGTGTGTTTCTGAATTTGCTTTAAGTTATGGCATCATGCGTCTGTCAATAAGGGCATCTATAGAAGCCACTTTTAGTATGCCTTAAGCTCATTATAAATTTTAAATATTAATGACTTAAAGTATAAAAAAGGTGGCTTGAATTGATTTTGCTTCGACTTCCCATTTAAAAATGTTCACGCCACGCCACTGGTACAGGGGTACCTACTCCACATTTTTGTTCGGAAAAGAGTGCTCTTTTTGCATAGGTAACACACAAATATGTATTAGACTAGTAGGGAACGGCATAAGGAAATAAATAATTATTTTAAACATGCAACTCGTTTCGACATTATTTGCATACAAAAAAAAATGTTTAGAAAATAAAAAAAGTAGAAAAATATATTTTTATTCCAGCCGAGAAATTCAGACGAAATTGTTTCTTTTTAAGAACAGTTTCCTGTCGAGAATCTGAAACGGAAAAGTTCGTTAGCTCGTCGATTCTTGATATTAAATTAAATAAATTACAAATTGCCTTATTTTTAAATATTAATAAGGACATATAAATAGTTCCTTAAAAAAAAAAAATAGTTGGCGCAACAGGTCCGGAGGGACCCTTGGCCTAGCTTCTCTCAACCATTCGTTTTTTGTGAGTTTTTCATTTTTGGAACGAATGGAAGGGATCTACAGTTCTATGCCGACTCCAAACGGCTAATTGAGAAGCTCTTTGAAGACATTTATATTCTCGGATGTTTGTCAGACGTTCGCGAGAGGTAGTGCAGTGGAAAAAACCATAAGTTGGAATTTGGGTTTTTGCGGGATTCGAACCTGAGACCCCTCGCATAGTAGTCCAACACACTAACACTAAGCCACTGCAACTATATAAATAGTTCCTTACCTTTATGACTACATATAAACTTTCTGAAAATAGGAAATATCAACATTTTGGGCAGCAAATCAATAATAAATAAAATTAAATACCTAAATAAAGTGCACGACTGGGTCGAACGAAACTTTCTCGTTGATCAAAAGAATTTACTTATAGATATATAAATTTAAATGTTAGTCGCGCTGCTGGTTTAAGGTGCCAATGACCACGTAATGTAAGAATTCAGAGAATTATTTTTTGAATTTGCAATAGCAGTTATAAACTGAATATCCCGATGGACGTGTGTGGGGGGTGCAAATGAAGTGAGATTTTCTGATTGTGTAAACTCCAAGGGCTTGGAATTATTTGGTATATTCAAAATGGTTGAAAAAAAAGAAGAATTGCGTATTATTTGCGTTGCTGTTATTGCATTTTTAATGGCTATTGCAATTTTAATTTTATAGTGCGGTATTGAGTTTTAAAAATATACAGTCGAACCTGGGTAATTGGAATCTAATAGGTCATTTATTTTAGTCTTACCCAAACAGGTATTCCAATTACCCATTTTCTTACTTATTAGAGTAAATATTTGTTTCACTTAAGGAGGCCTTCAAAATAAAACGTGTTTGGGCAGGCACATCCAAAAATGTGTAACGAAAAAAAAAAAGATTTTTGTTGCAAGTCTATTCCACTTACAGAGATTAAAATAAACTAATTTGCAAGTCTGGTCCATTTAAAGAGGTTCATTTATAAAATATAAGTTTCACTTATAGAGGTGGAAAAAGTTTCGCTTATAGAGTTGTTTTTAAGGAAAATGATAATAGGCTTTCCCTTCTTAAGGACGAGTTAAAATCCAAATTTCCCATTAATTGCAGTAACGAAGTGCACGCACACACAGGCGGACTATAACACTACAAAGAGAAATTTTGTAATAGAACCAAAAACCAACACCAACAACAATCTTTATGAATAAGCAAACCCCCTGACCAAACAGCTTACTCACTTCTCAAAACCAACCCCAATTTGCATTCGAGTTCTCTTCCTTTGGCCTCGAACCCGGTTTCACTTTGATACCCCCTAGCCGACACTGCAATAGCAAAGCATTCTTCGCGCCAACCGAAACCGCATTTATTTTGCCAAAGTGGTTCCGCTTAACACAACAACGCAAGGATATCGGGGCAAAGTCAAAGGATTGCATCGTTGAAAAACTGAGTTATTACAAAAAGTTGATTATAAAAAAAAAAAATAATAATAATAATAACGACACGCCAACAATGCATATTTTGCGTTCAGCATCAAAGCGGACTGTTCACTGTTGTTCGTTTCGTTTGAATGTAAAAGGATTCCTTTTGGTAGTCAAATTAAAAAAATTAACAATCATAGGCGGGAATTATTGTGCGGCACAAGAAATGGTAGCCAAAAAGTATTTGAAAGGGCCCACATTGCTTTTGGTTCGGGGTGAATCGGGAATTCAACCAAAGAATCCTAATTCCGCTCGTACACTGCACGAGCGATGCACCAATTTCAAAATCAACTCTAATGTACTGAGGGTATCAACTCTGTTCAACCAAAGCTTTGGAAAAGGTTGGAGATCGTTAATGAACGGACTGCTGAACAAACGTGCGAGTGGTAGTCTACAAGTTGGTGTTGCTTGTTGGACATATATTTGTGCAGAGCTTAGGGAATTAATTTCAAAACGATGTGCGCGCGTTATCTTTTTACGCGTTTTTCAACGTTTTTTAATTTTGTTTTGTTGTTTTGAAGCGATTTGGGTAACGAAATGGTGCAATGATGCGTTCGCAAGAGCCCTAAGGCCAAATTCGCAGATTTGGGCTTATGTCACCATTTTTAAGAACTTGGCCTTATGTGCCTGACGAAATATGTGTACCGGCACGAGTTTAAGGACAGTTTGATTAACTTATGACCGTTCTACTGCTACCGATGTTTTGGTCGCTCTTGATATTCATAGATGATGTGTCTACTTAAACTGTCCCCCGATCTAAGAAGAGTCTCGACCTTAAGTTCTGCTGACTTCTGTCATTTGCGGTCTCAAGCACATTTCTTTTAAATATACACAGAACAAAGACTACCCAATACTACTACAATTCTACTGATTCAATGCGATAATGAACGTCCGAAGCTTGATTTAGTAGAAAACAGTTAAAAACAGTTGATCAACTCGAGCAACAAATTTGTGCGGGATCAACAAATTGTATACGTTGCTATTCAGAACAAGTTGACCAACTTGTTGCGAGCAACACGAATTTGATAGAGGATAACGGAAAGCTGGACTCCCTTGCAAATAAGGGGTCAACTCCACAGTTGCTGGGACCGGGACTATCCTTCAATTGGTAGAGGTATAGGTTAGGTTAGGTTGAGTGCGGTTGTGTCATCGTCACAAGAGACCCGGCACCCATAGCGGGCCCATTGCCATATCGCCATTTGTAGAGAAATAGAAGAACAACAGATCGACATATGACGGAAGGAAACCTGAGAAGGTGGTCAACCGTGGAGCAATCTAGTCAGCCTAAGATGGCAATAGAGTTGACAACTTCCTCTAGTCAAAAAATTGGTCTAGGATTGAGTCGAGAAACAATGAAATCCGTGGTAGCGTTATCTACAGGAAATGGTAACTTTGGAAAATATTTGAGAAAAACGGACCTTGTAGAGGATGGTAAACCGTGCCTGGAGGAAGCTGAAATATCATTGTCTGTGTTTCATCCTGCACAATGGACAGCTCATAGCGATTTAAGTTCCACTTAAAATCTTATGTGACAGTCTATGACATAGAAAAAGTATCCCATAAGGTTTTTATCTAGAACTTAAGTCGCTGTGAGTAGTATCAGCAAACGGAAAACATTGCCGAACGTGCTAGGAAATCCCTATTGGCACTCTATTCCTGCAAAAGGGCTGTCGGCTCGAGATGGGGCCTCCAACCTAACATAATGCATTGGCTTTACACTGCGGTAATCAGACCGATTATTCTTTACACAACAAGATCTCCAATCTGAAGGCCCTTGAGAAGAGTCAACACTTAGCATGCATTAGCATAGCGGGTGCACTGAAGACATCTCCTATTTCCTCTGGACATCGTCAGCAAGGAATACGCCGCTAACGCGACAATCAGACTAAGGGAGCGTAAGTACTGGAGAGGACAACTGGACATGACAGTATCCTCCTGCAGACAAGCCCCTTTACTTACTAACTGATTATCTACCTACGAAAATCTATTTCGAAAAAGGCCTTACAAAGAAAATACCGAACAGATCCCAATGGGATTCACGGAATGTCCTCCATGAAGGAGCACTGTCAATATTTACGGACGGTTCCAAAACATTAGAGGTAGTCGGGGCTGGGGTATTCTCAAAAGAACTGAGCCTGCGCCTCTCCTTCTCCCTTCCGAAAGACTGTAGTGTCTTCATAGCGTGGCTATCGATTAATACTATATCACACAGGGATGTTGTTATTTATATTGACAGTCAGGCTGCAATCAGAACCTTAGTTTCCAGCGAAATAAGATCTAAGGCGGTGGAAGATTGCCGCGTATCTCTTAACGAGATAGCTTGACAGTACAACCTTACCCTTTGCTGGGTCCCGGCCTCCTCCGGTGTTGATAGCATTAGTCTGTACAACGTGCATGCACCGCTTTCTTACGCTAAACACATCATTAATGCGGTCGCAACAACAATGGCAAACCATTGATGGAAACATCTGGGATATTGCGACGTTGCCAAGCTTACTTGGCCGACACTGGATACTAAAAGATCCAATGAGCTTCTGCGACTAAACAGACCTAGTATCTCGTTGGTTGCTAACGGCATTACCGGTCATTGTATTCTGGGCAGACACGCGCAAGGACTTGGATTGCCATACAATGACTTTTGCAGAAGCTGCAGGGAAGAGGAAGAGGATGAGTCCGTCACCCACCTTCTCTGCAGCTGCCCTGCCCTATCCAATCTAAGGATGGCGTACTTAGGAAACTACTTCCTCAATGATCTTAGTAATCTATGCTACACCAGCGCTGCTAACATTATTAGCTTTATTAAGGGAAGTAAATGGTTGACATGAGTAACCAGTCAAGGAACCCCTAAACACCAGTGGTACGCACAATGGGCCGATTAACGACCTAAGTGTTTCTCTCATCGAGAGCCACTTAAACATAACATAACATAAGATCAGTAAACGGACCTTAAAGGTTTAAGTTCCTCGGTTATACCTTATAGCTATAGGTAGTTCAAAATATCTAACGGAGAGATCTTCCAAATTGATAGCCAAATGAAAACAAGATCACTTTGTGTGAACATTTTTATTCAAAGAAAAGCGTGTGAGCACACCAAACTAAAACGCACAAGGCAAAAAGGCCGACAAATGAGCGCCTATACACGGTCGTAGAAGAATTAAAGCCGAAAGAAACCTGATCAAAAAACAAAACCAAAATACCTGCACTGATAATGTTGCTGTTGTCATTGCGCGTGTTTCTCCTCTTTCCAAGCAAGTTTTGTGAAATAGAAACAGCCAATGAGCCAACAGCTGTTTTCTGCTCTTGTAATTTATTGCTCTCTTAACTTAACGTTACGTCTCCTACTCCTCCGCTCGTTACACGCCTTGTCACTTTTAAGATGCAATTTGTCATTTTTCACCTCTCTTTCTGCGGTTTTCGTTGTCCGTTCTCTGTTGCGAAAACAAATCAAAAACTCAGTCCGCCGGAAGGAAGAGATTTATTTTCTCTTAGGTTTCACTATTCAAGAGCGAATATCGTTCTGTTTGGCGATCAGAAGGGAAGAGTATAGAGTACTCGATCGCGATCAAGTGGGAAGAGTACACGCTACACCCTACACGATCACAATATCACATTTGGTTTAATGTAGGTACCTACCTAATTGGGGTCAAAATACTTCTGTCACATTTACAACTGTTGTGTGTTGTCTGTTGATAAGGTCTCGCCTGCAACTTAGATTTTCGACGCAGATAAGGTCAGGTCGAAACAAAGTGAGAGAGATAGAGATATTATGCAAGGATTATCATAATTCATAACTAATCTTCCAAAGAGAAACACTGCCAATAATATCGAGCAGAAAAAATGACAAAAAAGTCGGTATCACATACGAAAACCTTATGCGAGGCAACGAAACAAAAATAAACCGGTAACGGTACCTTGGGCAAAATTTAATTGTAGTGAATTAGTTGGCACAAGCATGGGTATACGAACGGCAGAACGGCAGCTCGCCGCACACAACACATTCATGCACACAGGTAAAGGCACAGGGAGGAGGCACTCTCCGGCGGTAATCGGTGGTATCGCTGCAGACACAGCAGTTGTTGTCTTGTCTTGAATCAGGTTTGCTTTTAATTCTACTGGCGGAGTATGGCTTTGGAGTATGGACTATGGAGCCCGTTTACAAGCGATGAGCCGTGCGGGGAGAGGGGAAAATGTTTTTTTCTGTTGCTATCTTCTCCGTTTTTGGTTCCTTTGCTACATGCGGCGGGAAGCTGTTGTACTGTGTGTGCGGTTACATAAGGCAACATAGACGATATGCGCCTAAGGCAGGTGTAAATCAGCTGATGATAGTTCATGCAGATTAGGTTTGGTTAGATGTATCTCACTATTTGTTTGGGTTTAGGGGAGGTCGTCGCGTCGCGTCGTGATTTGATTGCGGGAGAGATAAAAGTGATAGAAACCGGTCGGAGATTTGTTACCAATAAGTTGGAAGAAGCTTGCTTTCTTCTTAGCAGACAAAAGGCGTGACTTCATTTTATGATTGGGTTGTAGGTAAATTAATTTAGGATATCTGTCATAGATAGGTACGAGTCTTTAGAAGTTAAGACGAATGATAGGTATGAACTTGAAATCAACGGCTCCAGGAAATTAGGTAGGTAACCCCCAAATGAAAATTGAATAACATAACTCCCCGAAATTTGTATGGAGGTGGGTACCTACTGGGTTTTTGCGAACTAATTTGATAGGTACCTCAAATTGGGCGTGAGTGCGAGGTTTTTTACTAGTAGGTAGGTATTTCTTGTTTAATTTTCAAAGTATTAATTTGTTTGATTTAAATATAACGAACTACCTAGGTATGTTTGATGAAATTTGTTTCCAATTTTGGGGGGTTACCTTTTTCGCTTATTTCGTTGGGGGGTCAAGTTAGAATTTGTAGAAAACTTGCATGAAAGTAGTGGTTTTGAACCAATAGATGGCGCTGTTGTCGATTTTCTAAGGCATTCAACCGATTTTAATGAAATTTGGTTGGTGTGTATGGTTACTTGCAACTTGAGTAGTCTGGAACCCGATAGGTGGCGCTGTTGTCGGTCTTCTAAGCAATGAGATTTTTATGGTTGATTGTAGTTTAAAAGATATGATAAAAGTTTTTTTTTAATTCATTAAACTTAATTCTTAAAGTGAAGACTTATCTAGACACGCTAACCCTGGGAAATGAACTGATAACACTTGGTCTTACACAAACACTAGACTACTGAATCAGTTGATTAAATTAAATCTAAATGCAAACAAAAACTCCAAAAATTAGAAAGCGTTGGATTGGATTGCGTTATGAAAACGTTCTAAATGAATGATTACTATCTACTACGCTGTCTTAAGATTATAATATTCCAAAGATGTGGTCTTTAAATTAAATTTGTTTTTACAATTCAACTACAACCATAATTTACCATATTGACAATTAGCGAGGGAAGTTTCGCATCTATGGTTGTGTTCAAAAGCACACTCTGTTTTTTTTAACGCACTATTTTGTAAAATCTTAAAATAAATTGTCAGTGCGTTCTTACATATGCGATTACATGCGCGATTGACATAGTTATTGCAATTTTTCCGTACAGGGTTTATCAACAAAAAAAATGCAAAAATTGTTGTACTAGAAAACATTTATAGCTTTTTTCTTCTTTTTTTTTGTGTAGTTTTTTTTTTGTTTTTTGCATAGTTGGGAAAAATTCAATTTGTCTAAGCACATCTTGCTTATTAATCTACCCCCATCAAATTTGAATTCTTTATATGGATAGGTATATGAAATATAAATAAGCGAAAAATTTCACTCACCAGTTGAAAGCGACCTGAAATAAAAAATAAGAAAAGCGATTAAAATGGGTCTTTAATTCATATTGACAAACATTTTGTTGAATATCTTGTGCTAGTAAGACTTAAGACGGTAGGAAGGTAGGTAGAACTGGCGGTTCAGCTTTGAACCCTAGTAGCACTATGAGATGTGCCTTTTTGTAACCACGACTCGTGTGACGTAGTTTGTGATGATTGTTAAGGATATGATGCATTCGGCGCCTATATCCAACCTATGGAGTTGAGGAAAAGGACTATGTCTAATATCACGTTACCTGAAATGTCGCTAAGGTCGTCGAAAGAATGTTGGTTCAGTTGCTGGTTAAGAAGGAATGAAATAATTACTAGAAGTGAAGATAAAAGCAACTCCAACAACTTTGACTATAACTCGCAGGGACCACGCAGTTAAGTTCCACCAGACCTTGGTGGCGTGCAGTTCCGATACACATATACCCCGTTAACTAAAGAGTCGTATTAGATCAGAAATTCACCTCCACCCTAAATGTAGCGCCACCTACGTAAATAAGTAGGAAATAAAAGTTTAAATGATCAAATTAAAAAACAGGCATGAAAATAGCGAACAAAACAAAGCCGGTATGGAAAGCCATTGTTTAAATATATTACCTTACAGTAAATTAAATGTCAGAGTACTGAAATAGAACATCAGTCTTGAGCTCAAAGCAGATCTTCCAAACGACTTGCCTTTTCTACTTGAAGTTCCAAGGAAGCCGGAGTTTTTTCACTTTAAATTTCAAAGCGATGCATTAAAAAAGACTTTTCAAAGACTAGAAAAAGTCGGTCTTGAACTTAAACAGCCCTTTTAAGTTCACAGAGGCAATTTGAAACAAGAAGGTAGGTACTACATACCGGGAATATAGCGTATTTTCAAGACTCTGTTGATGTTGTCAAAATCCGTTTGAGTTGAATGAAAGACCTGCAAATCTAGTTTTGGTAGGTATACCAATAGATTGGATCTTTAAACGACTTGGTATCACGCTAACCGCTCTCCATGAGACATCTCAAGAAGACGTTATTTTTTGTAGACGAATTCGACAAATTGCTTCTTTTTCTATAAAGCTGTCGGATATCCATCTCTCTTTGTTATACCAAGTCATTGATCTTTAACCGCCCGTGCAAATAAACAAATGTCCACAAGCTAACAACAGTTAACGTACAAAAATTTGACTAACTGCTCTATAACTAGTTGCTAACTCCTATGCAGGCCTAATAAATGCGAAGGTAAGTAAAATGAAGACAACAATAAACAAAAGTTCAATGTCCAAGAGCATTGACCCTAACCGCTGCCCATCATCCTTTCGCTCGTTCGGCAATTAAATGTCCCTATCGCCTTTCCTTCGCCGCATATAAATATTTGTTAAAGCACCTACTAGCACAGTAGGTATACAAAATGTAACCACATCCCTGCACAAGTTAATCCTTTCCAATATAATTAAATAAATGTCCTTGATTGAGACAATCGATTTGTTTACATCTGTTGCAACTGTGTGTGGATGTATACCTACCTATACAGTGGAATTGGTAAAATAAAATGAATATCCCACGGTACAAAGGAAAGGAGTAGCGAAAGGAAAACCAACAACAAACCGAGCAACGAGAAAGGCATTGACTGTGTTTCTCAAATCTGAAGGGTGTTCAGGTAGTGGCTGACGGTGAGGGAAACTACGAGCATAATATGCCAAGGCACGATAAAGACGTATACAACAAAAAATATATATGTACAAGAAGAGGGCAAAACAATAGGATTTGCGCGCGTGAAAAGAAATGAAAATTAGGAAAAGGACATCAGAGGGATCCGCCTTTAAAACATTTATCCAGAGGAAAGTTGTTCTTGTTCACGGAAGCAGCTGAGAGGTTCTTTAAGTTTTGGTAACATGCATCAATATGACGTTTGACACAAGGTTGGGATGGGATTGGTATTGAATTATAATTTTGTTCTTTTTTATGTGTGTGTGTGTGCGTAAATATTGATTTTGCTGATTGGAATACTGTTTAAGTTGATTGCTTAACTTTGAATTAATTTAATGGAGTCTGGTGGGGGTTACTGGGCTGGCACTACAGCTCTTATCGAATTGTTTAATAATAGTCATAACAATAATTGTGGCAACATTTTGCAAGTGCAAGTTTAATTTTTAAAAATTAAGTAATTATCCAAAATACCTTTATGTTATTCAAGCGCATAGTGTATACCGAAGATTTGTTCTGGACCGCTGACTGTCTTTTTTTTACTCTTAAGAGCTGCTTTAATGTCCGAAAAAAAAGATGTGCCTTTCTGTATACACTCTTGGCATCTATATAGCGTACACCTTTGGTTTTCGAAGACTTTTCCAGCACCGGAAGCGTAATTTTCCAGCTAAAAGAATGGGTATCAACTTTGTAAGTCTGCTGCTATTTCGAAGTCATTGGTTCTTCAAGTTTTATGGTCACACTTATATAGGACTTATGGAGAAGCGGACTTCTTTCAGCTAAGATACTGTGTATTGAATTTGTAATCCTGCTGCTATTATGAAGCCGTTGGTTCTTCAAGTTTGACGGTCACATTTATATATGACTTCTGGAGAAGCGGACTTCTTTCAAGCCTTATATCTAACAAATTGATCGCAGGATCACCTTGTGAAGTTTTGAGATATGTTCCAGAGCTTGATAGGTATATTGGCGAGCTTAAAACCACACAGGAGAATTTCTTTCTTTATACAGACACGGAAGGCTCAATATTGATCCCATGGTTGCTCTTGGTCATACTTTCATTGCCCTTGGTCTAGCAGAGCATCCAAAATTGATGTTAAGTTTGTTGTGGCCCTGTTGATAGTCAAGGGTTTGAAGATCGCATCGTTTCCGCCAAGAAGGATTCTCTCCTTGACCTCCGCACCGTTTTCGTTTTGCGAGTTTTTGATGCGTTTTGTAGGATCAAAAGATCATTTTAGATCATGAAGCGTTGGTTAGGAGATTTCAAGAGTAATTCCTTTTTTTATTATGTTTTTACAGTCTCCAGGTTTCGCCAAGGATACATATTGCAACTTTTTATAGACTTTCGCTGGTGTTTTTATGGTCTTCAGATTTTCCAGAGGATATTGTGACTTTTTAGAGCCCTTCGCTGATGTTTTTATGTCGTACCTATAAGTCCCAGGTAGGTACCCTTTGTTTGCAATGTCTGAGATTCTGAGGGGTAGGTCTGATATTTGTTTCTGAAAATTACCAGTTCCTCGTTATCACCTACCCAAACATCTACCTACTCATCATGCCTCTATTTTATGTCTCTTGACCCACAGGCCACAACGCTGTCTAATTGCCCAAAAACTGTTATCTCCATAGCACGTAGCTACTCGTACTTAAATCCAAACCGGAACAAAGAGGCAAATTAATTAAACAGAAGAAAATAAACTGAGCTCATCATCAAATTTACAGCCACAAAGCACAAATACCTGAAAACGCAGGCAGTTCAATTGGATTGGAATTGGTAATGGTAGTATGAGTATCTCGTTTCGAAATCTATCTCACCAACACCATCAAAGCGGTAATTCTCTCGAATGCCCAAATCTCGAATGGTTTCTCATGCGTCCATAAACCCTATCAGGCCATCACAGAGAACTCTCTTTCATTTTTCATGAGTGTTTTCGTTCCTTTGTCTGAAAAATGAAATCGGAATGGATAATGGAATAGAAAAGTATTTCAAATGGGATTGAAAAGAGTCAGATTAAGAGCACTGCAAGCACGGTTGCCACTTGAAAATAAATTTTGTGTCCAAAATTGGAAATAAAAATGACCAACTGTACCTAAAAATGACCAACATTTTTTTTAATTACCTACCTTTAATAAAAAAAAAAAAAAAAAACACAAAGTACCTTATTATTTCATTGGGCTGCTTATATCTATTGACCAGATTTCTTAAAATCAAATCAAAATCTGGTAAATTTGAATACCATACCTTAGCCAACCCAACAAGACGGTTTTTTATGTGGTATATGGTAGCTTTATCATCCCAGCAGTTAATAACTGATCAATTTTTGTAACCTACTTTTTGCGGATACATTTGGGGGTCTATTAGTTTCTCAAGCTTACCAATTCGTTGAGATACTTCATCGGTGACGGTAGGTCTTGATGTCGAACGTTGCTCCGCTAAATTTTCGAAGCAATACTCGTTCAAAGCATTTTTAAGAAAAACAACTTTTTCCCAAAATTCGCATGTTACAATTTTATCGTTCATTTGATCATTTAAAAATCTTAGCATTCTCCACTCCGTCACTACATCTTCCTGATTACCCTGAACCAAGTTAGGAAAACTTTTAATTAAAGGTGAAATTTCGGAAACCAACAAAACACTTTTGGAGTTATCTCTTCTCTTCTCTTCTCTCTATATATAAAAGAGAGTTGCAAAAGCGTTGTGACTTTATAACTCACGAACGGTCGAACCGAATTCGATAAAATTTTTGGGGTTTGTTTGCATGGCCGTGTAATTGGTTTATCTAAAGTTTGAACAAATTAGTCGACGCGTTCGTGAGTTATGTCAACATCTGATTTTGTCCATATAAAAAAAAGAGAGGCGCTGTATGTTTAGGTTTACTGTGTGCTGATGTCATACATGCGCATACATGCATACAGCTGTCAGTGAGTTGTTATGTTCCGGTTTTTTTTTTTTTTTTTTTTCGTCGAACTCGTGAAGCTATATATTTAAGTCTTTCATGCTTCGTCATTCAGTGCTGTATTGGTAATGTTTTTAGTCATCAGCATAGTTTCAGTGATTCCGGTGAGATTATCGAAAACAACTTCGAGCACCTGCGAAGGGATTCGTGCATCATAGCTCATAGCTCATACGACGCATTGCAATCCACTCATGCTCTGCAATGAAAAGGATGGATATCACTTACAAAAAAAGTAATGATCAATCCATCGATAGGTTAGTAACCGTGTAGTTTAAATGTTTCTGAAGTTTCAGTGTGTGTCATTTAATCAATCATCAATTCAAATGCAACTGTAATCGATCGCAAAGGTTAGATGCTCGAAATTATTTAAATCAAAAAATCTGTTTTGGGCGCAACGAAGTTTGTCAGTTCCGCTAGTTATGGATAAGTTTCACAAATCATTATTACTGAGATCAAATATAAGTAGCAGTTGTTTCGTATTTCTGCCAATAAATTGTCAAATGAAGGAATTGAATTCATTCAGTGACCGTACATGCACACATTAGGTCTGTTCCCTTACGATAATGCATTCGAATACTTTAGTCAAACTTCGTTCCCTTACGCAAAAGTTGGGTAGAAGTGAACGAAGTTTGACTAATGTATTCGAATGAATTATCGTAAGGGAACAGACCTTTAAATACAGCATTTACATCAGACAGAAAAAAAAGGAGCGCATTGCATAAAAATTAAAGTCGAGTTTCTTTTTTTATTTCGTAAAAAATGACCAAATGGAGTAAGAAATGACCATGTGACCAAGATAGAAAAAAATGACCAAATTTGGTCACAAATGACCAATGTGGCAACCGTGACTGCAAGCAAGAGTTAGAGAGAGTTCATCTTCAACTCTTGCTTGCAGTGCTCTTAATCTGACTCTTTTCAATCCCATTTGAAATACTTTTCCGGACTCGCTCACTCGCTAAACTGTTCTCTTTCTGTTAGTTATCTGTTTTTTTTCTGCCTTCATTTTCAACTTATCGCATTCTATTTCGTACATAGTATGTGAGAAATTTATTCATGAGAAACGACAAACGAGTCGCTGCCGCTGAATTAGGGAAGCAGTCGATAGACGAAACTGAGGCACACACACAACGGGTATGCGAATACCTGAAATAATTCACTCACTTGTTTGCTAAGGCATTACCGCACATAAACGCCCAAGTCCAACGCCAACCGTCGAGTAATCGTAACCTAATTAGTGAAAGTAGTTTCACATGCCCATGGCATTTGTTGGTCTGTTTCGTTCTTGTTTGTTGGCCTTTCCGTTTGCCGTTGCAAAAGGAAAGTTTACACATTCTGTGATGTGCATCAGCAGCATGCGTACAAAAAGATGATTAGTTGTCAGTTGTCACCTTTCCTATCGGGATTATAGATTTCTAGATACAAAAAAAAAAAAAAAAAAAAAAAAAAACGACAAACACAGCCGGTGGCAAAGAGAAGAAAAACCGAACCAACGTCCTTGGGGGTGAACGTTTTCGTTTTTGTTTTTGTTGTTCGTGTATACAAGTACAACACTGTTTGGTATACAGAGACAAACATCAGCTCGTTGTTCGTCGTCGCCCCCCTCTGTGTTGAATGTGGCAGATATTTGACTGAGTGAAGTCGCTGAAGGTTATGATTATTCTTTATGTACCTCTCTGGCTCCGCATATTTGTTTGTGTACGACTTTGTTGCTTTTATTGTCGGCTCTTTGGCTTAAATGACATTATATGTTGGTATTAACTTGATTTGTAAATTGTATGGCATATTTTAGAACAGATGATTATAGGGGCTTAGTCACGGCGAATACTAGCAATTATTCAATTATCTGAGAGGTAGGTATACCTAATCACCTTCCTCGAGGAAGTTTTCAATCAACATACCTATGCATACCTATGCGGGGGAAGGACTTATTGAAAGAACAATTACAGTCGCTTGTCACTAAGCGAAATGAATTTGAAATCGCTTTTGGATAATGTTATGAACACCAGGGACTTGTGAGACTGCTTACGGGCCGAATCGCAATCGTGAAAAAAGTATTAATAATCAGCAAGCCGCGCCTTGTAGAGCAGAGGTATAGGTAGGTACCTACTTAGTTGCTATCCAAAATAGATAATTAACGAGAGTCTAACGATAAGTTACGCACAGCAAGGTTAGGTTAGGTTTGGTTGGGTGGGGTTATGAGATCGTCACAGAAGACTAGGCACCAAAGCGGGCCCATCGCCATCCCCAGGGTACCATTACGTTTAAAAACCTAAACCAAATCTCCCAAATAGTCAACTTCCCTACAGAATTTGGTTATGTTCCTCCAATATTATATTATCTGAGGAACCAACCTCCTCTAAGTTATTAAAGAAGTACCTGCCTAGGTGCTTCCTTCTACTCCGAGCAATTGAAGGTGGAAGATGTCTTGTAGGTCCCCACGGTACCTACATGTATCCGTATAAGCTAAGCCTAGTCTCATGGCATGCTTCCTTAGAAGGCAGTGTCCAGAGAGTTTTCCTACCATTAATCTTAACTTTGTTCTACTGAGATTGATTAATTCTTCAGACTTCTTCCGATTTAAAGCGGGCCACAGTGCCTTTGAGACTCTGTGCCCCTCTAGTTGTGACCATCTTGTGGCTGCTTTATTAGTGGTTTTCTCAAAGATAACCTTTCTAGCAACGGCCACGGGTGGTCTGATACCCTCAATCATCGTATTTACTGGGAGTTCCGCTCCTTCTTTAGCTAAAACGTCTTCCCTTTCCTTATCCCTAAATATCACAATGCCCAGGTACCCAACATAATCTGACACGTTTCTGCGAACATAATGCCTTAAGCATTGTGCGGCAATTCCTGACAAGTTCAGATTTAGTGGTATGTGACTCTAGCGCTTTAAGCGCACCCTGGTTATCAATGTAGATGGCGATATTCTTATTGGATATCGATCTCATCTTAAGAACCTCCGCAGCTTTGAGTACGGCCAGAATCTCTGCCTGGAACACACTGAAGTCTGAGGGTCATATGTATGTAAAAATCGTTGGAGTATATACCTGACCCCGTACCCTCACTGGTTTTGGATCCATCAGTATACACTGAGATCTCAGTTCCCCTCGAAACTAAGTTCCTATGCCACTCCTGTCGGTCAGGGTACGACACATCGAACGGTGTGTCAAAATCGAGTGTACCAAGACATTCATCAGCTTTTCCCGGGATTTCGGAGAATGATTCCTTTAAAATAGTACTGTGTCCTATCCTGCTGTTTTTAAAATGCCTGCATTAGTGAGCCGTAGCGCACTGTAAATCCAATGGTAAAAGATGCATAAACGCTTCCAGTGCAACCGTTGGTGTGGTACGTAAAGCACCCGTAACGGCAATGCAGGCTGTCCTTTGTACCCTAGTCAACATATCCCGTACATACTTCTTGTTCGCGGCTTTCCAACAGGCACCAGGCACCATAGCAATGCAACATTGAAGGCCTCATGCCCCATTTGTTACCTGCTGTCCTCTTACAAATGAAGAGAGCAATGTGAGCCTTGCGGACTCTTTTCTGGACGTTAAGTTTCCAATTTAGTTTCATATCTAATACCGTACCAAGATAATTTGCGCTTTTCGAAAGAGCAAGTTCCACTCCAGCAAGCCTGGGCAGCTTGAAGGGTGGTATCTTGTATTTTGCACTAAATAGCACTAGTTCTGTTTTCTCCGGGTTAACTCTTAGTCCACACCCTTCAGCCCATATTCTGAGCCTATTGAGGGCTGTTTCCATAAGATCACTAATCGTGTTTGGGAATTTTCCTTGAAGAATGATAACCACGTCATCCGCGTAAGCGATGACTCTGAATCCTGCACTGTTTAGCCTTAAGTGTCTTATCTATAACCAACACCAAGAGGAGGGGGGAGATGACCCCTCTTTGGGGGGTACCTCTAGTAACAGATTTTCTTATATTTAGAACTGTTTCCCAAAGTGGGATTAATATTTCTCGTCGAGAGCATTTCCCATATCCAACTTGTAATGTGTTGCTCGATATTTATCTTTTCCAAGGCGCTTTTCATTGCATCTCTCCTGACATTTGACATTATTAAAAGCCCCCTCAATATCCAAAAACACAACTAGTGTATTTTCTTTCTGGTGAAGGCTGCCCTCTATTTTGCCTACTACTTCGTGTAGATCCGTCTCTATTGATTTACCTTTTAAATATGCATGCTGAGCATTACATATGGTGACGTTGCAACACTTACATCTTTTATGAATGTCAATAAGCCTTTCAAGTGCCTTGAGGAGAAATGACGACAGACTGATAGGTCTGAAGTTTTTTGCTGAGTGTGGCTTGGTTTATCCGCTTTAGGGATTCCACTTGTACTTCTCTCCATGCCCTTGGCACATAGCCTAATTGCAGGCAGTGTATAAAAATATTTCCTATCGTGTTCATAACTGTGCCTGGAGCCCGTTGGAGCATAGCCGGCAGAATGCCATCAGGGCCAGATGCTTTGAACGGAGCGAAGGACTTGATAGCCCATTACAGTTTCTTCCCAGTAATGATATTATCAACCCTTTTATCTATTCGTGCGCTAATGTTAGGTCCATAAGGTACCGGAGCCATTGGTGCACTGCTTCCCTGAAAATGGGCTTCGACTAGTGTTTCCAGGCCGCGTCTTTGGCTAGCATTTTACGGAGTCTGGAAGCCCTATTATAGAAATGTCTAACTTGCCTTCTTTTGGAGTTTAACTCCTTATTCCACCACTGAGGCTGGGACCTCTTGGTTGGTTTTCTGAGCGGGCAAACTTCTTCGTAAGCCATATTTATAATCCTGCCTAAGTTATCAACTGCCTTGTCTAAGTCTGATAAAGTGTCAATAAATGGTACTTCATTTCCTAACTGATGCCTGATTATAGATTCATACCTATTCCAGTACGCACAGCAAAGTAATGCCGATTTTCGTCCGGATGGTACCTGGTTGGTCGTCTATTTGAATTGGTTGTAAGGGTTGTTTTATTTTTTGACTTTGTTAATGGGAACAGAGAACAGACTGTCAGGTGAGTGATTTGGGCTCAGTAGGTATATTTTTAACTCCACCGCAATCCCGCAAGAAACAGGAGAAATTCCTTTCCAAAATGTGCGCTCTCCGCACGTGAAATGACGGCCCTTAATCAGACCCCTACAGTAGGTAAACTTAGAAATCTTTCGTGCCGATATCGCAGCCATAGAGAGGGAGTGAGATGGTACCTACGGGGAAAGTCCCGAGAACGGTGAGAGCAATGTGGTCTACCACGGCGAGTGCTACAAGGAGCAGGGGAAACGCATTAAAAAAAAACAGATTTGTGATCACAAAAAGACAGTTTTGGCAAAAAGTCTTAGGTTTTTTTGTTAGAGTTAGCCTTTTTTTTTTTTTTTTTTGAAATCCATTTTGTTTAATTCTTTGTTTAACTTAAATTTTAAACAAAAACTGTTAAATCTAATTAAATACTAACATTTACCTTATTCTAGCTTACTAGTGTCACCCCTCCCCTAGCTGGATTGGATATACACCGCATCAGGAACAAATTTTACAAAAAATCAAATGAAGTCTTGCCAAAAACACATCTAAACTAACAGTAAAGTAAGGGCGCCTTGGATGTCTTCGACTTTACAATTTTTTGAAATCTTTTATCAGGAGATCTATATAGTAACATCTGACGCCTTTAAGCACTGGCTGGAGTAAGACCGGTAGGTAGGTAGCAGTGGGGTGGCGTGAACATTTTCTAATGGGAAGTTGAAGCAAAATTAGTCCCATAAAAATGTAAAAACCTTACATCTGTGTACCTTGAAACAAAATCATACAGTGACACATTTGCAAATTTGGTTCACAATACTAAATTCGCTTTAAGTCGTGCACTGCAACCAACAACAAACAAAATCTTCACTCAAACAAAATTAACTTATTGTTAGTGAGACTGAGAATAACTCGGAGAAAAGCGCGTTATTTTCTACATAACAAAGTGGTTATTGACCAAAGAGGTGTCAAACACAGTGATGCCAGATCGTTGGATTTATCCCTTTTTGCGGGATTTTCTGACATCAAATAATCTAAAAGGATTAAAGGGATTTTTCAAACCTCATAGTTGTAGTATTTAAAAGGGATTTTACTGTGTTAATAATTTTTTAGTGTCATTAAGAATAAAAAAATTAGTCAACCTACATTAATTATTAAATATAATCACGTTTAGAAAAAAACTCTTTCAAAACGTATCTGAGTATGTATTTATTTTTGTAAGCTTGCATAGTTATGCAATGTATAATGAAACTTGCATTTGGTAATAATAAAAAAGACTAAAAGCCCGATTCTGGCAAACCTCGCTGATACTTCACAAGTCACAAGACCCTCACAAGGTGAGGTGAAATTTATTTTATGAGGTTTTCGTATTCCGTCAGCACACTCACAACTTGCGAGGCTTGTGATCTCTTATGGGACTGGTCTACTTACTTACTTACTTAAGGTGGCGCTACAGTCCGGGGTGGACCTGGGCCTCAACCAATACGCCTCTCCAGTTAGCGCGATCTTTGGCTAACTGCCTCCAGTTGCGCACTCCAAGTTGGTTGAGGTCCCCTTGCACTTGCGCGCGCCACCTAAGGCGAGGTCTTCCTCTACTGCGTTGTCCCTTCGGGTTGGAATCGAAGACTCTCCGGGCCGGAGCGTTGGTGTCCATTCGCTCTACATGTCCTAACCATCTTATACGACTAATGCTTACTTTTCTGACCAGGTCGATGTCGCTGTACAGCTCGTAGAGTTCGCTGTTAAATCTTCTCCTCCGAATCCCGTCAACGAAAACGGGACCAAAAATCACTCGAAGAATTTTGCGTTCGACCAAGAAGGTCCTCATCCGTTTTTGCTAGGGTCCATGCTTCTGCGCCATAGATCAGGACAGGAATGGGACTGGTCACAAAATTTAAAACCAGTCATAAGGGCTCATAAGTGACAATATTTGTATTGGATGGCACTGGTACCCTATTTACTTAACGACTCGAAAATTACATTTTATGCTTTATAATTATTTTGGGAAATATAGATATTTGTATAAAAAAAAACTAAGGAAGGTGTGGAACTTGATTTGTGACAAATGTCGTAAATAATTAATTTTCTTATTATTATCGAATCACAATAAACTCCACAAGACAAGCAATCAACCTCACAAGGTCTGTGACTTGTGAGGGCCCACAACGGCAGAATCGGGCTGTAAATTAAATGAAATACGTGTTTTTTTTAATTGAATATTTCATGGGATAAATGTGGGATTTTTGAAATTTTGGGGAGGGATAAAAGGGATTTTTTTGGGTATAACCGTGGGATAACCTGCTTCTAAAGTCTGGTATCACTGGTCAAACACAGTGCTCAGGCCTCCGCCTCAGGGAAGAAAAAAAGAGATAACAATTAACAAGTAAATATTCGCTTTAATAACCCGACATATTTGGGGTTACCTTCGCGCTTTGCTTTGTCGTGGCGATAACGAATAAGCGATGAAAATGGATACACACACAATATTAAGATATTTGATGGCTTACGTGTATGTACCATTTTGTGCATATCAAATTCATTTGGTAGGTTTTCATGTATATTTTTCTTTGTTGGTAGATAGTGTTAACTAGTGGAAATTTAAAAAGGGAAGTCGGTAGGAATTGAGTTATATGGACGCCACGCCACTGGTAGGTAGGCATTAAGCGGAGGTAATAATAATAATAATAATAATAATAGAGAGGATCTAGTGCACTCGTGGTCTATTGTGTCCATCAAGCGGAGGTAAGTCAAGCAGATAATCTAGAGCAGCCGCATTCATCGACCATGTCTAAGACTATCAGTCAGAAGGCATAGGGATTCTTCGACCGAAAGTATGACAACTCACCATCCGCCTATGCTTGATCTTGAAGACGTTTAAAACCAACTAATGTAGCAGCGAAGAGTCAACTCCTTTGCACTATCCAAGTGAAGACATAAGGCTTCCTCTGCCACAGTTTAGATCTAAAGAGTCTTTCATTAAGCACTTGCCAACTTCTTTTTAAAATGAAATGCAAACTAAGTACTTGAGATATCTCAAAAATTTTTATTATATTATCTTGAATTATTATCAAAACATTTATAAATAGAATTCGACTTTGTTCATAAGTCCCCCACGAGAACGTATGCAGCTGTCTATACGTTGAACCCAATTTTCGATGACGGCCGCTATTTCTCGTTCAATATTGGCTCTGAGCTCCTCTAACGTCGCCGGCTTGTTGGCATAGACCAAAAAGCCCCATTAAAAAAACGTCTAGAGGTAGAGGCGTTTAATCATACGATATCGGCGGCCAATCGACTGAGACTTCAAGCACTTGATTATTGAACACGCCGTGTGGCTTGTGGCACAGTCTTATTGGAACCACATCCAACATGTCTCTGCAGCTAATATAATCAACTGTAACGTGACGGTGATTTTCATCGACGAACAGAAAAACGGCCCAATGACGGCACCCGCATGAAAACCGCACCAACCAGTGACTTTTTGCGGATGAAGTGCTGTTTCATGAAGCACATGCGAGGGTTCTCACCTATCCGCAGTAAGGCATATTTTGCTTATTGACGAAGCCGTTTAACCAAAAATGCGCTTCATCGCTGACGATTGAAAATTGCCCTTAACGTTCTTAAAGTTGCGACCACCGATTCGGAATTTCGGTAGTAAATTTGAATTATTCGTGTACTTTACCATGATGAAAGTGTTGATTTTACTAAATATTTTGACACTGACAGTTCGGTAATTGGTTTAAGGATGCGTTCACACTGAAAATTTGAAGTGGACAAGGCGCTAATGAAAGACGCTTTACCACCAAACTTCTCTTCAACAGCATTGCCCATGGTTCACACTACTAATTCAGGGGTTGAATTACCGCATCCGTGATCGAGTAATACGTGACTGAATTTGTTATTGTTTTGCTGTAAAATCCACAAAATTCAGTGATTGTGGCTCGATCACGGATGCGGTAATTCGGCCCCAGGTTCACCCCATCCTGTCACCAATCCATGGGACCGCCTGCGGTTCCCAGAAAAACTGACGGCTCCACTGAAATTCCAAGGCTCTCTTAAAGTTGTCTCACATAATCCACCTATAGGTACCTCATTCAGACTGTGGCTAAATTATTTTAAATGCGGTACATGCCTACCTACTTCGTTTCAATAATGCAGCCCTATTCAAAAAAATTTTCACAGAAATAAAAACACACAAAACATTTTGAATTCTGTAATCCCCCCCCCCCCCCCCTCCAAAAAAAAAAGAGAACTGCAGTAGCCGCGACTGCTGCCGCCGCCGCTGCCATCGGGCGTCATCATCTCATTCCCACTTAGCGCGCAAACACAAATCCGAACACACCGGAGATAATAATCGTAAAATTACAAAAAAAAAAGCACACACACACAATCAACAAAACAGAAAAACTCCCGATGATAGTAAAATAAAGAACCAAACTCATCATGGCCATCGCGAGCCATGTATAAAAATCCAAATTCCGAGTACAAAACACACACACACACACACAGCAGATAGAGACCGACGGACCGTACAAAAGTCAGTCAGTCAGAATCAGAATCAAAATTGGAATAATTCTGGGAGATTTGTAGGTTTTTTTTTTCCGTTGGCTCGTATCCGTCCACACAAGGGGAGGGAAATCGAGTCGAGCGCGAGTGGGAGGAGGAGGAGGACTGCGCGACTGAGACAATGCGCGCGATGTGTATGGCACGCGGGGGATTGGGAGCAGGGCGAGGAACAGGAGTAGGACACCGACCGACCGACACTCGGGGAAATAAAAATTCCATTGAATAAAAATTGTATAATATGAATGCTGGCTGGGAATCAGCGAGGCGGCGGCGGCGAGGACCAAGTGTAGAATCCACTGCACCTACTCTCTAATAGTTGATGACATTTCGTATTCGTATGTTCGTATGTGGCGACTGGAAGGAAAGTCGAATCTTCTTTCTTTTTATTGTCAATACTGTTTCTCTTTGTTGTTTTGTGTGTCACACTATACGACGACGATGGGGAGATAAGGAAACAAATAGCTTGCCACAGACGCAGGAGGAGGGAGAACATAATGAAAATATGGTAAATGACCCTCATACTCAGATGCAGACGCGACATAAGTGAGTATAGGGAAAGGAGAAAGAACTCGTACGTCGTACATCTCCTGCATGAAGGAGGTTTGCAGCAACAACAACAGCCACGGACAACTAATGGTATAATCTAAGTCGTAAATGTGTGCAAGCAGGCAGCAGGCAGGCATCGTCAGACTGGGTATATGGAGCTGCGCCGGATGAGATGCTGATGATGATGTTGATGAGGATAAGAGAGGATGGCCAAAGATATGTCCCGATAGATGACCACCAAACCAAAGCAAACCAAACCACCGACCAAGGCAAGCACACACAAGACACAAGACAACAAGGGGGCAATAGCCGAGCGATTAACAAAACGACAGACAGTAGGCCGAGCAGCGCTGAATCGTCGTCGCGGTACGACATTGAAGATAAAAAGATACAAAGGTCCATTATACGAAATACGAGTATGGCTACGACTACGGATGTAGGTAGGTATATTTATGGTAGATCCACAAACAGTCAGGCCACTTTCTGGTGTGACATATTGATGATTTGTGAAATGAACTTGCCAACTGTGCGTGTGCGGTGCGGTGGTGGATGGTGGATGGTGGATGTGTCGAGGGAAATGCGGTAGCGCACGATGCATGTTATTAGGTAAACGAGCGATGAGCCATCACAGACATCTAGGGCGGTGCTAATTGATTCTCGAGTATCGCTATGGAATGTCATTCCTGGTGTTTTTTTGGTCTTATTTATTTTGTGGGGCGTTTAATGACATTGAATGTACTGCCTACCTACTTTCAGACTTGATGGGAAATATTAACATTAATAACATACGAGGTATTCCCAAATCCCAGCGGGTAAAGTGTATAGCTACCCGGGGAAATGTGATGATAGTTGTATAAATAAGTTATCAACTGGTCGACATTGCTTTGATGTATTGATGTATTGATGGAATCCTGCGAACCAACGACAAATCCGACAGATCCCTGTACGTCTTCACGGAATTAGAGATGAAATTAAAACTGCGGCGTTAGGTAAATTGTAGAACGAATGTTAAAATTAAATTGTACACGACTTTTTGGGACTGCATCATTTTTGAAAGAACAGGGGTCAGATTCAGTAAGGCGAAAGAAAATGTTGAAACGTTTTTGTCGAAACCTAACCTTGCAATATGTGAGTAAAGGGTGCGCCATCTAGTGGTTTCTTTTTAAATCATAGGTTATTTTGAACTTGAAAGCTGTTTCGCGCTCGAAATCTTGACTTAAAGTGGTTTAGAAGATCGACAACACCACCTATAGGGTACAAAGCTATCCTATCTTTCAAGTTGCAAGCAACCATACACAAAACACGCACGAAATTTAATTGAAATCGGTTGAATGGTTCAGGAGTCGAGATCGAGAGCGGCGGCGTAGTGATGGCGACAGAGTTTCCGTCTCATTGGAGTCAATTTTACTCCCAAGTCGCGCCAATAGACGTTTCACATAAAAAAAAAACGACTTATACTCAGCTCAGCACCTGCAAGGTCTCAAAAGCCTTCTGGTGAAGAGTTCATAAGGTAGGGTTGACAACTGTTAACGAAAAACCGCAGAATCACAAATTTCCAGCTAGAGGTTACCATCGACAGCATTAATCGAAACTCACTCATTTGAAATATATGTTTTAAGGGAGTTTCAGCAAAGATCCATGAAAATGTTTGAAGGAACAGTATTGTAATTTGAGCCTCAGATCGATAGGAGTGAGACGAACAATGTTTCTTTAATGTGGAGTTCCACAGGGCTGCGCTCTCAGCCCCATTCTATTCGCACCTTTTATTGAATATGTGCATGCGACTGTTTTGCAAATGACTTTGTCCCGATTGGAATCTACAATGGTAATCTGAAAATTTTTACAGAGACCTGCGCCGGTTTTACGTTTAGAATAATCGACCAAATAAGTAAGAAATACCTGAAATAAAAGGCTGTTTCAGAAATCTGGTTCACTAAGCAATTTGTCTTTTTGAAACGTTTCGCAAGAAACGTTGAGGGAGCTTCCCGCGCGAGAGAAACCAAGACCATTTCCACACACTCAAGCAAACTTATGGGACTAGGTATGATGTTGAATCACACTACGCCACCTTTGCGTCTCTTCCATTTACGAAACGTGTGTTTCTGCTTTTTTTTAGAAATATGCAACATTTTTTGGTAGGCGTTACTATCTCTGAGATATTGGCAAATGCCCAGCAATATTTTCGATGCTATCTACGAAAATGTAGAACTTTTGGGCAAAAATGTGCTCTGGAGTGATGTGTCGGAGATTTTTAGTTTGGAAATGGGAAAAAATAATATATGTGGAGTCCTCCATATCAACAACAAAAGCAAGAAAAAACCCGGAGGCGAAAATGGTATACGGGAAGTAATGTTTTGGCATATTGCTGGTACAAAACTGAGTCAACATGCGTCATAGAAGATCACAGGATTCCTTAACCTTATGACAACTTGCCTCTGAAGTGGCACGACAACGATCCCAATCCCGCGAATGCCTATCAATTGTAGAACCGTGCTTCGATAGGAATTTTCTGAACGCAATGAAATGAACAGCTCAATCGCCCGAACTCACCCCGATTGAAAGCTTTTGAAACGACTTTGGCCACCAAAGAGAAGATAAGAATCTTAAAATCCAGGTGAATCATGGGAAAATATCAAAAGTTTTAGCAATAAAAGTTCAAGGCTGCAGAATATTGCTCGAAAGGCTCAGTATCCAACTAGATTCAAAACATAAACCTACGCCATCTATCTTTCGAATCATATTTTTAGAATCAAAGTAAAATTATAAGGCATGTGAACTTGGAAAACAAATCTATCTTCATATATCCGAAGAAGTTTTAAGTTCGGTGTTGGGTGCATTGGGCTTGTGGTTAGTGTAAGCACACATCCGGGGCATAACTGGCATGAAAGAGCTTCGCAATTCAGCCGTTCGGACTCAGCATAAAATTGTAGGTCCCTTCCATTTATCCCAACAATAAAAACCCTCACTAAACCAAGGGTTAGTGGCGCAGTGGCTTAGTGGTTAGTGCGTTGGACTACTAGCGAGGGGTCGAATCCCGCAAAAGCCCAAATTCCAACTTAGGGTTTTTATCCACTGTGCCACCTCTCGCGAACGTCTGACAAACATCCGAGAGTATATAACTGTATTGATTTTTGAAATATATTATTGTTAATAACTTGAATTGTATTGAATTGACCTTCAGCGGGTCTTTGCTGCATCCTTCTCTATTCTTGTGCGTGGTTCACATTAAAAAAAAAATAATAATAATTTACAACCGAGGAGGGAGACAAGTTTCCGCTGCTGATCAACCTGTATCCACCACCTCAATACCCTGTTATCGACTTCTAAAAGGTGTTTCCCAGCGACATATCCTCCTCCAAGTGGTTTATTCTTTGTACAGGCTCAAGCTCTTTCAATTTCACACCAAGAGCTTCTATAAACAAAATTTAGTGGCGTCCATTTAAAACCCCGTTTAGAACCGTCTTCAGTCTTAAATACTCCCAAATGCAATTTGTTAAACAATAAACGAAAAAAAAAAAAAAAAATCCACTGCCCACACAGGGGCACAAAAAAAATTATTTAAATTTTTAAAAACTATTTTTCAACTTTATTCGGTAAACAAAACAAAAAAATAAATGAAACGGCAAAAAGCAGCATTAAAACCTCATGAGATTAATGAATGCGAAAAAGGGGCAACACAACGAAACTAGAAACGACCGACGACCAACGAACGATGGAGCATACCAAAGAGTTTGCCCCCATCCACAGCCGCCGTGCGCGCCGTTGCTGTTCTGTTTCCGTGCCTGCATTCCGTAGACGAAACACGGGGAAAAAGAAACTCCACTATAGGGTTTATTATACTCCTCCGTTTCATATACAAACATACTGCTGCTATAGTGTCGTTAGTTGTATCTACGTCGGGTCCCCACACCAGCCCCGGCCAAGACGGTTAAATAAAGTTAATAATGTTGAGCTTGAAAATCGATGACCTGCAAAAGCTTGCGGACGTAAATTGTATCATGAATTTGAATAATTACAGTGCTAATGGTTGTTAAGTGGATTTTTTGTTGTTGCATTTTTTTTTTTTTTTTTTTTATGAGGTTTTCGTTCATCTCACTGGCACAGCGGCCGGAGGTATGGTCGGTGTCGGTATGTGTGTTTTGGGTCATTTTTATACCGAGGGACCGCCGCGCCGCCGGCCGCCGCGAACCGTTTTGTTAACAGAGCATGAAAGTTGATTGAGAAAGAATTTTGACGCGCGTGGAACGATGCTGCTTGGTTTGGCTGCAGAATAAGGTGAACGTGAACGTGAAGTGAGATTTGGGTTTAAGGCACATACACACACACTTGTTCTATGTATTGAGTGTGGAACTCTGTTTTGCTTAATTAATTTACATGGAAAGCAATTAGTTGTGTAATTAGATGGGCACGCATAATAGCGTCGGTTGTCGGGGGAGTGCTTGCCATTTGGTTGTTCTCTATTAAATGGGACTTGTTATTCGGGTAATAATAAAAAAAAAGTCGTTTGTAGAACACAGAACTCGAATATAGCACCAAATAAAAGACCAGTTCTATGCTGACCATGGGTGA
Organism: Cheilosia urbana; assembly: GCA_946477585.1. Lineage (NCBI taxonomy): Eukaryota > Metazoa > Arthropoda > Insecta > Diptera > Syrphidae > Cheilosia > Cheilosia urbana. The sequence goes on along the minus strand of OX297854.1, from coordinate 88,450,409 downwards.
GGTTCAGCGGGTCTTAACGAAGTTATATCTAGAAAAGTGGGTAAACCCCAATCTTGACAACAGCGAGGACATTCTTTTTTTTTCAAAAACTAGGACAAGCTGAACTTCGCACTCTCTTTCTGGAAATGGAAGGGTTGGTAGGTAGGTAGGGTGGGCTGCCTACGAATCGCGGCATTACTTAGACCAGTGGTTGGTCCTTTTACCGCGTCGGCATATTGGCAAGAAGTTGGTGCTGTGAATAAAGTAACAAGGCCAATTGGGCTCGTAATTGCCAATTCGAAGAAATTTTCGAAGAAAAAGGTTTTTAGGGAACGGTATAAATTAATAAATGATAATAATAGACACAAAACTAGTTTCGATATTCTTTGTTACTTTATAAAATAGCACTGTAAGAAAAAAAAAAAAAAAAAAATTAATTAGAAATTAAGAAACTAAAAAAATTGAATATGTCAGAAGTAAAAACAAAAATAGATATTCATTGTCACTGTCCAGAATTTTAAACGAAATAGTTTACTTCCGAGAGTCTTGATAGCAAATACAATAAATAGTTCAATACCAAGAGATTAAAGTGAAATACAAGGACAAAATAACAAATCAGACTAGAAATTTCCTAATAAAGGAATTATCTAACATCATTTTGGGCAGCAAACCAAACAAAATAAATATGCAAAACGGAATAAATTATGAGGACAAGATGAATTAATTCGAAATCAAGATTAAACAGAGGACTAAAAGAAGAAGATTTTTTTTAAATAGTACATTTTTATATTATTTCAATAGCCAAAGTTAAGTATTCTAATTATTTAAATTTAAAATTTAGCTTGTAAAGTCACTAAAAACAAAATTATAAAAATTAATTTCCTCGCACATGTTCTGCATTCCACTTTTTGTGAATTCAAAGCAAAAAGTGAATTTTGGTGTTCTGTATTCCATCCGAAATAGATTATGTGAAATAGGGGTGAATTGGTTTTTCGAACATGAAATTTGGTGTTCTGCATTCCGAACAAACACCATTTTGAAGTGAATTCATTTCACTTTTGTTTCATGTAGTGAATAGCCATTTTCTAAGGAATCATTTGCAAAATGTAAGTAAACATGTGAAATAAAAATGTTAAAATTTATATGAATTGTTGTTTATAGGGGAAAACATAAGAACTCACGGCAAGAAAAAATATTGCTGCAATTTATGGAAGGCCATATTGATATCGCCAAGGGATTCTTCAAGGGCGATAAAATGCATATGGAGGAATTGTGGAAAGACCTCACAAAGCTTTTAAATGTTGAAGGTCCTCCAACCAAGGAACCAGGAGGTTGGAAAAAGGTACGAAATTATTATGCACATCATTGAGTATCTATGTTTTTACAAAACAAAATAATTTTTAGGTGTGGTTGGACTGGAAATTAAATATAGGTAAGAAAAAAACTTGCTCAAAATAAAAGGGAGCTTAAAAGTACCGGAGGGGGGCCTAATAACATTCAACCAATTTCGGCGACCGAGGACGCTATTGCGAAAATAACCGGTATTTATAGCGTCGTCGATGGAATTCAGGACACATTTGCGTTTGGTGATGACCAAGTACCAGCTGAAAATACAATTGATGCGAAGGAAGGTACTTTTAGCCCCTGCCCCACATCTCAAAGTCCACGGGTCGTACGTCTACCAACACCAACCCCTAGATCTAATGTTTGAAGGGTAGATAACACCTCCAAAACTACATGGATGCGCAGGAGGTCACCTTGAAGAAAATTGCCAAAGACATTTCAGCATCTACAGTTGTTGGAAAGGAAAATAGGAGTAGTCTAAAAAGAATCTATCGATCTTTGGAGAAACTTACTATCATTTTAAATGCACAAAAAGAAGAAACAAAGCGTTCGATGGAGGAAATTTCCAACACTTTATAGCAGCAGACGGCGGAAGCAATGCACCATAATTTATAAGCAGAGAGAATAAACCAAGAAAAAAATCAAATCAAAAAAATGCGACTGGAAATCGAAGAATTAAAATTGCAGATAGACCAAAGCTCCGAAAATTAATGTACATATGCATTTTTGAATAGTTTATTTTTATTTTGTTATTTTTGTTAAATGAATTGAATAGTTTTCGTTAATTTTGTTGATTGAGTTGTTTTTGTTTGTTATGAAATGAAATATACGTCCTTTTTTAATTAATGTTTTTAGTCCCAGAGACTTTGAGCTATACAATCTCGAATTCTCCTTTCTTCACCTAAGTTCTCACCAAAACCTTCATTTTCGAGATCGCCTCATATGGGCTCTTCTATTTGATCTACAACGTCTACTCCTCCTTCAAGTTCTAAATTATATTCTTTACAAATATTGTGAAGAGCACAACAAACGTTAATAATTTTGACAGCTTTACTTGGTTCATAGCTCAAAGTATTAAGCAAGCACCTGAACCTAGTTTTTAAGTTTCCAATTGTCCTTTCAACAACATTTCTAGCTGATGCGTGCTTTTTGTTAAAGTTTGACCACATTGTTTGTGGTTGGGCGAATTTGTACGGTGTTAATACAAATGGTTCAAGACCGAAACCAGCATCACCAAATAACCAAGAGCCTCGTCGACCACTTTCATGTTTTTGAACAAAATGGTTCCTGGCATCACTAATTTGCCATATCAAAGCATCATAGCTCGAACCAGGGCGAGTTGTATCGATAGTTTTCAAGTTCATTTTATGGTCACAAATCTAAAATTAACAATTAATTTTGTACATCGCTAACTTTGTAAAATCTACTTACAACTAATGCATTAATGCTAAAATATCCTTTCCTATTATAAAAAAGGTTGCACTCTCGGCGGGGTTTAAGAATTCGTATATGCGTTCTGCCAAACAACCAATTACCCCTGGGATTCCATATTTTTCTAAAAAAAAAACAACAACAATTTTGCTTAATGCTCTTCTTCTGGCGTACTTTGAAGTTTTATCCATTTCGAACAAAGCTTGAATTGCAAACCGTCTTGTACCTCAGACAGCACTTTACTGATGGTAGATCTGCCTAAGCCTACATCAAAATCCTTTCCAACTGACCTCTGATAACTTCCTTCACCTAGAAAGCGAAGTGTTGCAGCTAGTTTAAGCGTTAAAGGAATTGAAGATGACTTTATCACAGGATCTATTTCTCCCAAGATGTACACAAATGCTTCCTTGCTCAGTCTAAAGCTGCTTTTGAAACTGCAATTATTCAAGTTAACTTATGATTCCGTACAATCATGTTGCATTTATACACTTACACTGGTTCTGGAAGATCCAAAATGTTGGCTTTTTCGCGTAAAACTTTCCTGCGAACTCTTTCTCCTCGATTTTCCACTCTTCTTTCTCTTATTATTGACATTAATATTAATCCGTCCATATTTAAAAGAAATTTGTGATTTACTTTTTCAAATTTCACGAAATAATCAATTAAAAAATACGAACAGCTGATTTTGGCATTTCGAAAATGAATTCGAAGTGAATTGAAAAAAAATTGATTTCACTCGGAATGGAGAACACGTAAATTAATTTTGAGTGAAATCGAAATTCGTTTTCAATTCAATTCACTCAGAATGCAGAACATGAGCGCCTATTATCGAATTTAGTGAACAGGTCAACAAACACATTTACTGTGCACAATATCCTCTTCACCCCTGGATACTTCAGAAAATTATTCGGTGAATGATTTCCTTTAACCTTTATCTAAATTTTATAATTTTGGTTATATAACGATCCATTTTGAAAATATAATATAGTTCCTTTCTTATTTTCACTATTCATAATTTAATCTTGACTTCGATATCTACATATATCTTATACAACAACTCTTAGTTACCTATTTTTATTAATTTGTTTAAGAATTTGATTCATCTAACTTAATTTTAGTTTATTAAAACAGCAATAAATATTGTTTTATTTTATATATATTTTAACTCAATTTATAAATTAAAATTTTTAGAAATCTAAAAAAGGAAAGAAATGGTATACTAAATTCATTAATTTGGTGGATGTGACAGAGCTACGATGAGGTCTAAAGAAGAACACTGATGATTATAACTTTTTTTGGGGTTATTAAAAAAAATAATAATAACACAGAGTTCTTTAATAGCGAGGATGTATCTTCAAATTAAAAAAAATTGGATATTTGCTGACATAAGGGTAGGGTTTACTCTGGGCAGGTATAAATAATTTTCGCTTGCTGCCATGAAAGAAATCAGTATTGTAGTAAATGTAAATTTCAATATTGCAAAAAAAAACAACATATTTTTAAAAAAATTTCAGCATGAAAATTAAGTAACATCTGTTCGTTGTGTCTTCAGCAAGAATCCCCCATATATGTCGAGCTAGGTCGTGCAAAAATGCAAGCATGCTGATGCTGTTAATACACGGACGCCCTTCCGTCTTCACCGCCCGGACTGACTCATGAAGTCCTGTAATTATGGGTCATAAAAGGTGAATTATGAAGCGGAAGGTTACGGGAAAGAAAAATGAATTCCATCTTTCTTGATGCTCCCAATAATTCGTTACAAGTTATAGAGGCATAGTGGAGAATGATCCTGGGGTGGAATCGGCTAAGGTGATAGCTGATTGTCATTTTTGATTATCAACTCTTCTTTGCTCTGCGTAAAGCGATCACAAAAAATTATTGATTATTGGCAGCACTTAGACTATTAAACGTCACTTCCTTGCCGACGCTGTCATTTCGAGCAGCTGACACTCATTCAAAGTGTTTCTTTTTTGTGAAAAATGTAAGTGAATTTGAAAACAATAATAATTACAAACAATAATTACACAAATTACAATAAAAATAAATAAATAGTTGGCGCAACAGGTCCGGAGAGACCCTAGGCCTAGCTTCTCACAACCATTCGTTTTGTGTGAGTTTTTTCATTTTTTTGGAACGAATGGAAGGGATCTACAGTTTTATGCCGACTCCAAACGGCTAATTGAGAAGCTCTTACAAGACATTTATACTCTCGGATGTTTGTCAGACGTTCGCGAGAGGTAGCGCAGCGGAAAAAAACCCTACAAAGGCGGAATTGGGTTTTTGCGGGATTCGAACCTTGAACCCCCGCATAGCAGTCCAACACACTAACCACTAAGCTACTGCGACTACCAAATTACAATAAATTTCTTTGTTTTTTTAGGTCTCAGGCTAATAAAAAAACTAATTTCTATCCTTTCCACATATATGCGAGAGCATACAAATTTGGCTAGGTCATACAATGCTCTGTCAAACACTGCCCGGACAGCCCAGAAAAATTTCCCATCTCCTGCTCTTTTCGCGGGGGAGACGATCCCACTTCTGATGAAGAATCTCCATTATTATTATTACTTTCTTCATTAATATTAGTTCTCCTGGTGCGAATTTAGCCGTCTATGGCAGCAATGGCAAGCATTGTCAAGGACTTTAAATACCAATGGACCGCCAACAAAAACTGTTGCTGAGTGGAAAAGAGTAAGTAATGAACATACACACCAATTGTTAAGATTATAAATTTATTAAATCCTAATATAAATTTGGACGCTAAGAAAATACAACACCAAAAAAAAGTATACGCACAATAAAAATTCTTTGAAAAAAAAAAAACCGGTGGCGGTCCATATGATCTAAAGTCCGTAGACGAGACGGATAAAGCAATAGTTTCTGTCTGTGGACTGGAAGCAGGTAAGAGATACCTAAGTATTTGTTAATATGTACCTACATATTAATACATAAGTAAATATCATTTCATTTTCTTATAAACAGTAACCAATGAAAACGTCTGTGACGATGACCTTGACGATGACGTTGACAATTCCATTGAACAGCTCCTTGATGACCTTAATGGAACGCCGGAGATATTACAAGACTCAACAAATACACCCATTCGTTCAACACCAAAAAAACGACAAACAAATGCGAATGAAAAGCAAGGTGTTCTTCAGCAGGAAATAGAACTTTCTTTTTTTTTTAAATCAAATGGAAAACTCAAATAAAGCTAATACCACTTTATTGGAGATTCGCGATTGCTTAAGACAGTTGTGTTAGACCAAAATCCAACAAATGAATTCGCAAAACTCTTTGAAAAAGGAAGAACTTGTAATGAGGCGGATGGAACTCGAGGTGTCTAAGGTTGCAAACGACATTAAATTAATGGAGCTCAACAACCCCAACTCCTAGTTATCCCTTTTGTACCTAACGTATTTTCCAAAAAAAAGAAAAGTGTTTATGATCTCATCTCTAGTTTTATTTGTGTTATGTTAATTTCAATACGAATATGTACCTAAGCTTTAGAAAAGCAATAATATTTTTATTGAGTTTTTTTAGTTAAAATAAAAAACATTTTGTTCAGATTTGTTGTTTTTCGTGTAATTCAAAAAAAAAAAAAAAAAAACTTTTACAGCACGGTGATTAGTAATTTGCAAATAAATCGTCTCTTATACTATCGCGAATTCTTCTACCTTCTCCAATATCGAGGGCATCTCCAGTTTGCGGTGTTTGCCGTGGATAGTTTGGGGAAATACTATTTTCTCGTTCCAGATAGGGTACGTTGTAGGCAAGGCATATGTTGTGCAATGCAGCACAGACATTTACAATTTCGACAACTCTCATCGGACTATATCTACACGTCGGTTCTTCAAGTATTATGTGCCATCAACCTAGACAAATTTAATTTGCATTTAAAGTTGTTAATAATACAAAAGAAGGAATTACCTTTTAAACGACCGATGCATCGTTCTACATAACTTCTGGCTTTCGAATGATTCAGGGGAATCTTGAAAGATGTTGCAGTACTTAACAATTTATATATCAAATATAATATTAAGAAGTAGCCATGATGAGCTCCTGCCTGCTATAAAATCTCTTTCTAATGCATTTCTTTCTTCACTTTGTCGCCATAGAAACCTGTCGTGAGCACTTCCCCCACATCTAGCATTTATAACCAAAATTTGTGTGTTTTCATCGCAAATCTGGAATATTTAATATACATATAGGTAGACGATTTTGCAAAATGATAATTTAAGTTAAACTTACAACCATGGCATTTATACTATGCCTTCTTTTCAGATTGAAGAACATGTTCTCATTTTCCATTGGCCTTATAATAATGATATGAGTTCCATCAACGCACCCTATAACTGTAAAGGGCAATTTATGAATAAATATATGCTTTATATTGCAAAAAATCAACCTCCAGGAATTTTATATTTAAAAAAAAAAAATGATTTTGTTGAATCCTTCGGCACAAACTTAATCATTAATAGACAAAGTATTGACTGCATTTTTTTAATAATTGCAGCAGTGATTTCAGCTACCGTACTTTGTCCCATTGGTGCAGCCCAGTCAGCCCCAACTTGTCTTTGATAGCCACCACCCCCAAGAAGATTTAAAGTTGCAGCCAATTGAAGGATGGCTGGAACATGCGTTGACCTTATTGCAGTAGGTAAATCAAGCAATTTCAAAACAAACACAAATGCTTCCTTTGATAATCGATCGTTTTTCAAAAATCTAAAATCTATATATATAAAAATGAACCCCTATTTCCCTTGGTCCCAGCATCACGCACAAACGGCTGGACCGATTTCGTTAATTCTTTTTTTGTTGTGTTTGTTATTGTCAGGAGAACAACGTTATGGAAGAAAAAATTAAGAAAATTGCGCGGAAAATTAGAAAATTAAAGTTTGAATGGGGAAATACACTTTGAAAAAAAATTAACTGGATAGAAATCAAGTAGTGACACTTCAAATAAAAAAAAAAATATTTTGAATTTTAAAAGCAATTGTTGTTGTCAATTATTTTAATTATTTTCCAAGCAAATTGTTGTTGTCAACAATTTTGAAGTTTTTTTTTTTTTTTAAATATAGGTAGATATACCCAAAAAGTTTGTTCTAATAAATTATGTTTACTATGTTACATCAAGTAACTTTTTGAAATGAAGTAGATAGGTACTTTGATTTTACAAAGGTGATATTATGGCCGACGATATTTTGCATCGAATTCGCACTGTGACATCGGATAATGAACTGGAGATGTCAGATGAAATGCGCAACAAAGCTTTGATTTGACGCATTTAATCGAGAATAGGAGCGAGAAATGGACTTCGAACGAATCGCATTGAGTCAAGCTGTTCGAACAAATGTGCCAATGTTGAATCTATATATGTATTTAAAAATGAATCCCTATTTCCCTTGGCATCACGCGTGAACGGCTGGACCGATTTCGCTAAATTTTTTTGTTGTGTTTGTTATTGTCAGGAGAAGAATCTTATGAAAGAGAAAGTTAAGAAAATTTCGCGGAAAATTAGAAAATTTAAGAATACTAAGCCACCATATTAAATTATACTTAATGTAACCATAGCGCTTTTACAATTCAAACTTTTTTGATGTAACCTTATGGCGTTGGCATAACATTGACAGAATGCGTGCTGCATTCTTCGTTCCCGCTTGAAGGAAAGGATACTTTTGGACCTGATAGGTGGCGCTGTTGCCGATCTCCGAAACAGCTCTACCAAGTTGATTGAAATTTTGTAAATGGATATGGTTGCTTCCAGTTTTAAATTGCGGATAGTTTTTGACCCTATAGGTGGTACTTTGAAAAACACAAGCGGGATATTTTCCCATTCAGTCCCATTCAAAAATAAAATCAAACGCTATTTCTAAAGTTGTATAATTAAAATTATTAATGGACACTGTCCAAATAAAGCAATTTGCGAAATGTGAGCAAGATTTAATACGAAAGGTACGGACAAAGGAAGTACATTATACTACCTTTTGTTGTGAAAATAAAACGTTATGGAGATTAGTTGAATTTTTGAATTATTTAGACGTTCCGGGCTTACCTCTACATAATGTGGATATCACGTGCGACTTCAATTTCCCGTGCGTATCGCTTTCACTATGACAAATAATTTATTACAAGGATAATGGATGGATGTTTGTGCATTTGTGGCATCAATCTTGATTTCCCATGTTTCTCATATTGTCAATTTAGTGAAAAAGCGGAAAGTTGGCCGACACGTCAAAATCATTGCGGTTTGATTGAAAAAAATCAACATAGCTATTCATCATTTATTTATATTGCATTTAATATGACTTTTGAATAAAGAATTTTAATTGGCCGAATTACATAAATTAGGAAATGCATTGTGAATGCTCGGAATTATTATTTTCATTACATTAACAAATTTGGGCGGAACGAAGTTTGCCGGGTCAACTAGTCTAATATAATTAATGCTACCAATCAACGATGAATATTTATAAATATGCGTTCTTACATCGGATTTGGAAGTTCCAAAATATTTGCTTTATTTCTCTGGTTTCTTCGTAATAGTTGGACATTTTTGTAATTATTTTCTTCATTTGCGTAGAAAAGTTCCAATGAAGTAAACATTGCACAACGAATTTTCAAATTTCACTTTTTTTATTTTAATTTATTTTATATTTATTATTTTTTCACGAAAGTATTAAGAGTTGAAAGTATTAAAAGTATTAAAGTATTATTTGGAGTTGAAGCCGAGATGCATACCTATGAAAATGACAAAAATGTATGAAAGCGACACCTAAATAGCTGTCACATGAATTTTATCGCAAAAAAGCGACTGCCAATTTGATAATCACCTTACGTGGAGCGAAAACATGAATTTTGATTGTCAACTATCAACTATCACCTTAGCCTTAGCCGATTCCAGCCCTGTTCTGCATCCCTGCAGTTATGGTACACTGAAGTAGTTTTAAGGAAGGTTTAACCGTCTGGCATGGTGATCTGGCTCCCATACACATAATTGCGCCGCTAATGCAAAAATGCAAAAATCAAAAAAAAAAAAAAAAAAAAAATTCCCCAGAATGTCAGAAAACAAAACAAATTTTGGGGGAAAACAGCGAAAACGTAAAATAGAAATCACGCCAGTCGGTATACTTGGTAGTTTGAGCTCCGTTACGTCGCACGACGCATTAGTTCCTCCTGCTTGATACAAGTGGGTCTGGTTTCACTGGTCTTCTCAAGTCATTGACCGCCTTCCATACCGAGGGAGCTGCCATTTTAAGGCTAGAGGTTTAGTTTGCCAATGGCATAGTCAAAGTCTTCGAGTCCAAACCGGAGGGACAACGCAGTAGAAGAAGATCTCGCCTTAAATGACGCGCCAAAATAGAAGTTCGCAACTGGAGGAAGTTAGCTAAGGCCGGGGATAATTTAACAATTTAGTTTGCTCCCTTCATAGTTATGGTCTTCGAGTCTAACCCGGAGGGACAACGCAGTAGGAAAGACTTCGCCTTAGGTGGCGCGCCAAAGTAGAAGGGGACTTCGAACGACGCGAAGTTCGCAACTGGAGGCAGTTAAAGTCTTCCGAGTTTCACCCGGAGGGACAATGCAGTAGGAAAGACCTCGCCTTAAATGACGCGCCAAAATAGAAGTGGACTTTGAACGACGCCAAGTTCGCAACTGGAGGAAGTTAGCTAAGGCCGGGGATAATTTAACAATTTAGTTTGCTCCCTTCATAGTTATGGTCTTCGAGTCTAACCCGGAGGGACAACGCAGTAGGAAAGACCTCGCATTAGGTGACGCCCCAAAGTAGAAGGGTACCTCAAACGGTTGGAGGCAGTTACCTAAGGACAGGGCTAACTGAAGAGGCTTATTAGTTGAGCCACCTAAGCGGGAAGAAGAAGATTCATGCCTTTATTCTAAGCTCTTCGATTTTATTGCCAGCCAAGTCGTTTACCCCGTTCTTTCTTCGACTTACAGCCATTAAGAAACCGTATCATTTGCAATACTTTAACCGCTCAAAACCCCCACGAAGCTCTTTCCATCCTTCAAAGAGGAAGATTTATCGCCAGCCAACTAGTCCACTTCCTATAATTTCTATCGATGGTTCAGTTCGCCCCAACTCGTGCATATGACCCCGTTAAAAGGTGTGAGAACTTTGTCCCATTAATTACCCACCATGCGTCCCACCTTCGTGCATACAGCATACACACAAAAACACACCGTGTCCAAGTCCATTTCTGGAAGTGGTATCGTGCTGAGTTTTACCACACAAATTACCATCATCAAAGACTCTTCTGTGAACGACGATTTCTATTTAACCGCGGAACTTGCACGATACAGTATAGAGATACACAAGTCGCACCGCGTCGAGTGGATTTTCTTTCCACCGAGTGAAGCGACCAGTTTAGGCCAAATGTCGTCCAATAAAAATGCGCGCATACACTCGCATCGCGCGCACAGGCAAATAGCGTTGTTACAACTCACTAACCATCATCGGGCCACAGAGAGACACTGTGGCAGTAATATTATGCGTTATGAATTCGCAATTCAAATTGCTATCGCCGACGACAAACGACAATCATATAGATACAAAATGCGACAGCAACGACGACGAACGCATTTACTCGGTAGGTATACGCGCAACGTTTCACAATCTATTATAACACAATCGCTCGCCTGGTAGTTGCTGTTGGGGTTGGTGTGCGGTGTGGTGTTGCCTCTTCAAGTTGAAACTCCATCTATATACTATATGATGATGATATGCACAGATCCACGCTCCCAGAGCGAGTACAGTATATATACGACACAACGTCATCCATGATTGCCGTGCGAATGCTAATTCCGAGTACGAGTTTTCAGGTGAGTGCCGGTATCGGCTGTGCGCCCGTATACGTATCGACCACTGGACGACCCTGGTTGTTGGTGCTGCTGCTGTTTCTTGTTCGCGCTACAAGAGTGCAAGTAAGCGCACAGTTGGAAGTACGCTAATGCAAATGTAAACGAAATGGAGTAGGAGAATGGAGGGGCGGCGGCTCGCAAAGAAGAAGTAAACTCGGGCGCGATGTGTGTGCGCGAGCAATGCAAAGTTTTTGAAATACGATTAGGTAACGGATGTGTAGTAGTAGTGGTCGGGTTTTTGTTCGACTGAGAATAATGAAATTTGTTTGTTTTGTTTAAACAAAGGGGGTGGCGAAGAGGTGCGGGTCGGCTAGTTGTGGTCAAGTTAATTTGACTTTCAATTTTCATGTTCTACTTTGGCTGTGTGTTGTTGTTCTGGTTATGCATTCCGACAGCTGCTGATAACTGCGGTCAACTCGAATTTGATGACAGATTGACATGACAGAGCTTGACTCTAAACGGGGTTGGAAATAAGGAAATTGAGTCGTCTTCCACAGTCATATTTAAATGACAGACCTCTTTTTTATTTCCGTCGTAGAAGGCTAAAAGGTTCTTAAAGACTCAAAGGACCTATAGCCGCACGGGGTCAATCATGACGATTTTTTTTGTTTGTTATAAGTTCTTGTAAAGAAGATCCTCGGATGTGTTTAGGAGTAGCTGATTAAGTCCCGCTCATAGGTTTTAAGATGGACCTAACCAGACCTAAACGTCACTCCACCTTGAGGACTATACTACGAGTGCCAAGGGATTAGGCTCTGATGATAAATTATGCTTACGAATCTTCTAAAAACTTGCGTATAATCCTGCAGGTATTGAGAATGAGCGACTTTGAAACTACGTGAACAAGATGGTAATAGAATTAAAGAGCCTAGCTGCGGAGACTATTGGCTTTAAGTCTGCCCGATATTTTAGATTAGAAGAGTTTCCCTTTGGCGGCCACGACACTTCCTGTGGGCCGTATCTTTATCTTGATGGACCCTTTGCTATTTGGGTTCAAAATTTCCATACCTTTGATTTGTTCGAAAACGGCTATAACGATATAAGCCAAAATTGATATTTGAGCTTAAGTAGGTGAGGTTAACATGACTGCGCGCTCAATTTTTCGCAAAAAATCGAGTAGGCTGTACCCAAGGATAATTTTGAAATATGAGCATATGTATCTCGAAAACGTTTCATGCGATTGTAACAAAAATTCATTTCTAAGGTAATTATTAAATTATAAATCAATAGCAAACTCAGTTTTTCCATACATCGTTCTGGATTTTTGAAAAAAAAAAGTCCCTTTTTTTTAAATTTTGTTTTCCTTAGTTTATCTGAAAATGGCAATTAAGATTATGAGCAAAGTACGGACTTAAAAAAGAATTGATGTTTCCAAAATGATTGTGTCCTTAGTTTTTCATTCAAATAACCTAAAACGTAAATTTTAGAAACTGCTCATATCTCGAAAACCCCATTCTCGATTGGGATACAATTTTAAAAACCAAGTCCCACTAATCTTATAACTCAATGTTCAGCTAAATAGTACAGCAATAGTATTTTTTCGAACTAAATATTGAAAAATTTGTTACTGTTTTTTCTGCGTAATTTTACAGAAACCGCTCTACTGATTTTCATCAAAAGACATATTTAGGTTAATAAAGTAATTCTTTTCCCAAAAAATTCATCTGTATCTGTTTTTGTAATTATTTCTCAAAAATGACTTACTAAAACTCGATACCATACTGCCAAAAAAATGCATTTACAACTACGAAAAACTTTTTTTATCATAATATTTCCCACTGCTTCTTTTTTTTTCAACCAAATTGAATGGGCACCTTAAAATAATTCCAACCACTTGAAGTTTACACAATCTTCATTTGCACTAATGCCAATTCAAAAAAAATGCCTGAATTTTTACATCATACTGCGTCCCACTGGATTATACGAACAGGCAGTTTTTTTATATTTAAAAAAAAAATGGGATTAAGTTGATAAATGCAACTTTTGTGACACTTTTCTTCAAAAAGGTCATAAAATTTACCTGTTTTTTTTTTTTTTTTTTTTTTTTTTCTCAATACATCTATGTAAAAATGTCAGTCTAGGTCTGCGGCGAACCATACTTCCAATTCCAATCATAAACAACTTAAACCAGCAGATCGGAAAAGAGAAACTTCTTATACTTGTGTCCTTGTATTCAAAAAATTTGTAACATTTAAGAGCTTACAAAAAGCGACAATTGTCTGTTACTGAGAGCTTCAACTTATAAAAAAAAATCACAATAACCCGAAATTTTAATTTATTTTTACATTTTATGATTCGTTTCTTTTAACTAGCATCGCTTCACAGATTTTTACCTTACCTACGTAATAAAATAAGAACGATGAACGAGCGTTGCTGACGTCCCTGGTGGTCTACCTTTCATTACTTAGCCAGCTTTTTGAAACTCGAAGTTTGTGCCCATTTTTCGAGTTTGTTGTCATTCTGAGGAATCGATTTGCTTAGAAAAGGAAACCCCGCTCTCGCATTATATGATGAAGGTTTCTGCGTACCTTTTGAGCTCTCCGATTTCGCTCTTGGCTTCTAATCTTCTTTTTCAGTTAACGACATCTCTTCTTAGTTGTTCTGATGTCTGCGAAGCATAGGATAAGTAACTTTCCTTGCCTTCTTGGCATATGTAGCTTTCCCTCTTCCTCTACGATCTTTCCTTAAAGACATCTTGAAATTTCATTTCTTCGGTAAGAACCGGCGATCTGCTTTGCCAATATGGTCAGGGTGTGCCAAAGCTCTATCTGTACTCCACCTTTTCGCTGGTATTTATATATCACCGGAGAGTCGGACGCCACTGAAAGTGGTACACTTGATTCTCCTCGTGGTTCTTTGGATTCAAACTAATCTTTTGAGTCAATAAAAATCAACGCACATCTTTCACATAACTCTTTCCAATCGCGATGCTCTCACACTCAAAACTAGTCTGGAGGCTGTAACCCGCGTGACGAAAAAAGCCCGTGCGCGCCTAGCCTCAGACTGGCAATTGGAAAAGATCTTCTTTATAGGGTTCCAGTTCAAAGTAAAAAGCCAGCTTAATATTGTGTGTAACTTATTCGGAAGTCGATACATCACTCTTCTGATAAAATCTCTCTACAACTTTCCCCATGTATCCGTGGTATACTTGTGTGTATCCGTATCTATGTCGCACCCTATTATAATAACAACTGCTAGCACTCACCCTCGCGCTAAGTGACGCTACGTTAAGATGACTGTATATAAAATTTGTCCCCCAAAAGTCGAAGCCAAACAAAATATGAAAATCGAAACTTCATTGTTTTTTTTTTCTTCCTCAACACCACCGCCACGATTGAATTCTTGTCGACTATACCCTCATATTGTGCGGGCATACATTTTATTTCCTATTTAAACAGTGAAAATGAATGTTCAGCACCCCTCCGCGCTGATGGTTGTCACTTTATGGACAACTTTTCCCCTCGGCCGACCGCTTCATTTTGGGTAATTATACAATCAACAAACGGAACTAAGTCAGTCAATTCAATGTGCAATCAGACGGAGCTGTATACGATAAAAATCCGAATCGCTTGTAATTCTAATTTTAATCGGGTGTTGGGTGGGCGTCGGATAGCTTTAAAAATACTACGCACACATTGCCATTGGTGGGCTGGCCTGCATTTTAGGAGTGTGGATTATTTTTTTGATGAAATTCGATAATTTAACTGGAAGTAGTGTCAAAAGATGTTCTTCTGATGGGGTTTCCAATAGGGTTATTGGATTTAAGATCAGGATATAAGATATAAGTTGCCAAAGTGCGGGATTTTGGTATTTTTTTGGGGCGTTTTACTGTCATAATCTTGAGTATTTTAATGCTCTTCTGGCAAAGATGGACTTGACTTGCTCATTGCAAAAATGCTTCCCGGAAAACTTGTCAAAGTTGGAGAAAGTTTTAATCAGTCTTTGGATATTTTAACAACGACCGAGGTGACATCTTCTTTGACAAATTTAGCAATATTACCCCCTTAAGCCCATGATTAAAAAGATCGGAAATGCTGACTCAGGTAAGGATAAAATTGGACAAGAGAGATAGAGCTCATTGAGATCACACATTCTGACTTAAAACCAGTTGAGTCGTACAAAAGTCAGAACTTGCTCTGGAGATACTGTGTTAATAACAGGACCTCAGGGGCTCAGTCGTCAGCACGATGGACTATTAAGCGAGGGGTTCGACCACCTGCTGTGACATAGAAACCTTCCTTCATTTCAGCGGCAGGTAGAACTAAGTTCAGTAAAACAGCTCAGAGTAACGAGAGTTCCAAGTTATACAGGCTGGCTAGGCAAAAGAGCGGAAGCGAAAATAGCATCCTAATAATAAAACATCCCATAAGCTATAAGAATGTACAAGCTTTTCATCAGCTCCTCACCGGTTCTCAATAGAATAACAGGACCATCGCGAGACCTGCTAAAGAACCCAACATTTTGGAATTTTTTTCAGAAGACATATTGTCAGGGGACCACAACTCACAATAATTTATTTACAGAAGTAGCACCTATGTGGAAGTATCTCACGACAATAACAAAGCCTTCCCCGAAAAAAGTATTCACAAAAAAAAAAAAAAAAAAAAAAAAGTCGTCAAACGTTTCAGATCCAGCTTTGGTTATTCTTGTTGCAGTTCTGGAGACACGAGTGACATTTTTTGTGACGTCAGCATGTCAAAATTTGAATAATGACACTTGTAATCTT
Source organism: Cheilosia urbana (assembly GCA_946477585.1). Lineage (NCBI taxonomy): Eukaryota > Metazoa > Arthropoda > Insecta > Diptera > Syrphidae > Cheilosia > Cheilosia urbana. Next base: position 88,434,055 of record OX297854.1, on the reverse strand, counting down.
ATAGGTCTACAACGTCGATTGGACTGGATATCTACTTACTTGTCAATATTTCAATTTCTTTGCCATAGTTCAGGTGAGACATTTAAAGAGAATACTTTGAACGGAATTCCTAAGTGGTTCGATACCTTGGTGCAATTTTCTTCTGACTATACTCAGCAGATGGCGTCCGAAGTATATGAGAAAAACTTGACCGCAAGTAGAACAGTACTATTTCCACCAAAAATTTCCACTCACATCTATTCCTTTGCCATAAAATAATTTTCCATAGAAATAAGCGATTGGAATTTCTAAAGTATTTAACATAACTAAGGCATCTTTTAGAGGACTTGTCCGGCTTACAATTTCCCTAAAGTTAAAGCAAAGGGAGTTCCCTATGAGAGACGTGCGACAGTACAGTTCTAGGCCTACAATTTCCTGAGACTTGCCTATGCCCAGGTATTCAGCAAAGGGAGGTCCCTTTATGAGAGATTCGCGACAGTCCTTCCAGCACTTGACTGTCCGAGAAGATATATTGATAGCTATAGCAAACATCTTTAAGTCAAAAGAAAACTGTTTTTATTGGAGTGAAAAATGCTACTGTGCCCGGGAAGACGGAAGAGGAGACTGCGGCTATTAAGTAAAACACTCCCAACAACAGTTGTTGATTCACCTTTAAAGATGTAGAGGGGTGGCTTAGTGGTTAGTGCGTTGACAATTAAGCGAGGGATCCTAGGCTTTATTCCAAAAAAAAAAGAAGGTTTTTTCCCACTGAAAATAAGTGACACACGTCTGACAAACAACCGAGCTCAATGAGCCGTTTGGAAATCCCTTAGAGATCTCTTCCATTCGCCCCAAAAAATGGAAAACTCACACAAAACGAATGGTTGTGAGAAGGTTGGGCTGTTGGGCCAGCTATTTACTTAGGGGTAGCCAAAATTTCTTGAAAGAGTAGCCGCCTGTTGTCTAATTGGTCTACTGTAAAACAGCTACAAGGGGAACAGCTGTTCCTCAACTGAAAAAAGCTAATCCAAAATGATTTGCCTATTTTATATGCTTGTTAGGTGCGTATTGTAGGAGTTCCTTAAAGGTGTCCAGCTGCTTTCGCGACACGGCAAAAGCAACGTCACCCGCAGAAGCAATCAGCTTGTAGGGACCCGCTTTCACTGACTATCAAGGGAAGGAAGCACGCCTCCTTGCGGGCTTTCTCTATACTGACATAAATGGTTAGGTTAGTACAACTCGAGATTTGAATCCCTTTCGCGACCCCAAATAAATTCAGTGCGTAACAGCCACCAAGTTCATGTAATCCATTTACTCGCACGCACATCTGCCAAAATCCCTTGTAATAACTGTTTGTATATAAGTGCAAGTGATTTGGATAATTTTGTTCCGTTTCTCGCTGGCAATTTCACTTAAATTGTCGCACCCGTCGCCGCCGCCAATTAAGAGAGAAATACGTGAAATTCCGGCTGTTTGTACACTCTATACTGGCGCATCAAGTAATGAGCTTAAAAATCAAGTTTATTCCCCACACGAGGCAAAAAAGAAAAATACAAAAAAAAAAAAAAAATACGAACGAGTGAATTTATAATCACACGCATTCGGCTTGAGCGAGTTGCATCCGCAAAAAACAACAACACGTCTCACGAATTAATTAAACTGACATTGAGCGGCGCGCAAATCAGCGCGTTTGCCTGTATGTGCGCGATTGTATGGTGGAGCGTTTATCGCGTCGTAAAGCCAGCGCATGGGAGCACAAACACAAAGTCTACCTGGAAAACTGTTGTTGCCACCCCAACCCGCGTGCAAGGTAAATTGAATTTTCCGAGCGCAAAGACCAATAAGCCGTGGAAATTATGTTAATCACTAGAAATATTGTTCGCCGAATGCGGGTCACATTAAGTAACCATTTTCATCGGCATCCCCTTGAATTCAATATGATGCCGTTGAACGCTATGCTTCTAGGTATATATTTGACCTCCTGCCAAGGCAGCACCGCCGAATATATATACATCATTCATTCACCCGAACCCGAAGGTTCAATCAACCTCTGTGTATGTCTCTGGCTTTGTATGGATTGGATGGATGTTTGCGGAGCGCTCTGCTTGCTGTAGCATTTGACTGACTCCATTGTTCGTTTGATGTACTTTCGTTTCGGGTTTGGGTCTGATTTTGGTGTGCGTGTGCTACCCTTAAAATTGGATTGAAAGGGCATCGACTATAGACGACGACGAGAAAGGTTGTTGGCGCAGAGAGGAGAACAAAAAAAAAACTCTTTTTGTCGAAGGCCTTCTGGGTGGCAAATGTATTTGGCACTTGGCATTCGCATAATAGGCATTTTCCACTAAATCGATTGGCAGCGTTTAACCACTTGAGTCTACGCTCTACGGTTATGATCAAAACACTTTGGCCATATATATCCTTTTATTCGTCGCTCGCTCGCTTGACAAGGGATACTTCATGTGAAAAGACAAACGAATAGATGGGGGCCTTTACCTCTGTACTCTGTGTTCTGTGTGTTAAGGATTGTAATTGAAAGTAGACCTATTTATAGAGCTAATCGATTGCGGTTTTGCGGGGGCACATCAGGGTGGATTAAAATGTACGCCAATTTTGACAACAAATAACATTTGGTTAATGTAACGAAGTTACTTGTTAAATTATACAAAACGAAGTTGGAAAAGAATGAAATAGTGTTGTTATTTTGATTCGGAAACCGCTGATCAGATCAGTAAGCTCATTAAAAACAAATTAAAGTACAAAAATGTTTTTATTCATTGAACGAATATGTTTGTTTAATGTGTCAATTAAAATTTGTTTGTGCAATGAAAAAAAATTATTTTTACAAATACATTCGTTATAAAGAATTTACCAAATTTATTACAAATGCATTTGTACATATTTAAAAGTGCTTCAAAAATGTTTATCATTTGACGACGAGCCGATTCCATGAGTAGGAACAAAAGCATATTCGTACAATGAATGAATGAATTGTTAATAAAATAAACGAGGTCCTACATTATTAACAAGCGAATTCATATTAAGAAAAAATTTTTGTTCGTAACAAAGAGAGCGCGCGTGTAAAGATTACAACTGTCTGTTATTAACTCCTAAATACAAATTGTCAGGGTGGCTCGTTTTTTTATTATTATTTTATTTATTTGCAGACTTGAATTTTAAGATAGAATGTACTATCAACTAATACAAGCTTATTGTGCCTATTTGATGTTTATATATGTAATTTGTTATTTGTGGAAATGGTTTTTCCGTCGACTTTTTTGGTCACAGGAGTTTGAATAAAACTATATGAGTTCATTCCTTTTTCACGACATTTCGGCAGGGCTTGCTGCCTCCTTCAGGGTCTCATTATTGGGAAACATAAACAGCTGGTCAAAAAAAAGGTGTGCTTAATGAAATTGTTTTAATTTTTGCGATTTGTTGCAAAAGTGTTATTAAAAAGTGATTAACTTTAAAGGTGATTTTGTTTTTTAATTACTTTACCAAAAAAGGCAAATAGTTCAGCGGTTAAGGGTAAAACCTATAAATTTATAGCAGATGCCCAAGGAAGGTCAAAGAACTTCGTAACCAATGCTCTTAAGCCAACAGTAGAGATAGAAAATAGTGGAAGGCCGAAAAAAAAACACAGCTACTACTTACCGCCGCATTTTACTTTTAGCGAAGTCAAATCAGTTTGTTTCGTCACGTGAATGCACAATCCGCAGGAGACTACAGAACTTCAATCTTCCAGAAAAAGTAAGAGAAAGAGAAAAGTTCCACTCCTAAGAGCTAAGAACGTAAGAAGTTGGAGCGGACCTGAAAGAGTGAAAAAATGGCGGAATAATCTGTGAATTTTATGAAATAAAAACAAATTTGTTATCCTCGCTATACACTAAAGACCGTTAAACATGTTGGAGGAAATATAATGGTATGGGGCTGTTTTTCCTGGTATGGTGTTGGTTCTGTATTTCGTGTCAATAACATCATGACGAAATATGGATATAGGGACATGTCATGTCATGCTTCCATTTTCCGAGGAAAACATGCCCCTCTGATGGCATTTCCAACAGGACAATCATCCAAAACATACGGCCGGTATTGTGAAAGATTTGTATCGGGATCAAAACATCTCTATTGAGAACTTGTGGGATGAGCTGAAAAGAAAATTGAGGGGTCAGTTCTTTACAAATGGGAATCAACTGTGGGAACTGGGAACTAATGCGTGCAAAAGGAATGGTATTCCATTCCTCCCGAAACGTGCCAGAAATTGAAAGGATCAATGCCATGTAGACTCAAAAAAGTTTTTAAAAATAACGGAGGATACATAGGTTATTAGAGTAAGTTAAAAAAAAAGCATTAAAAAATCTACAATGATTATTTAGGAACTTACTTACTTACTTAGGTGGCGCTACAGTCCGGGGTGGACCTGGGCCTCAACCAATACGCCTCTCCAGTTAGCGCGATCTTTGGCTAACTGCCTCCAGTTGCGCACTCCAAGTTGGTTGAGGTCCCCTTCCACTTGCGCGCGCCACCTAAGGCGAGGTCTTCCTCTACTGCGTTGTCCCTCCGGGTTGGAATCGAAGACTCTCCGGGCCGGAGCGTTGGTGTCCATTCGCTCTACATGTCCTAACCATCTTAGACGACTAATGCGTACTTTTCTGACCAGGTCGATGTCGCTGTACAGCTCGTAGAGTTCGCTGTTAAATCTTCTCCTCCAAATCCCGTCAACGCAAACGGGACCAAAAATCACTCGAAGAATTTTGCGTTCGAAGCGACCAAGAAGATCCTCATGCGTTTTTGCTAGGGTCCATGCTTCTGCGCCATAGAGCAGGACAGGGATGATGAGAGTCTTATATAGAATCTCCTTAGTGCTTCTTGACAAGGCCTTACTAATCAATTGCCGTCTTAGGCCAAAGAAACAGCGGTTGGCAAGTGTAATTCTTCGCTTGATTTCTGAGGTGATGTCATTTTCAGAGTTAATAGCGGAGCCGAGGTAGACAAAGTCCCTAACTACCTCAAAGTTATAGCTGTCTATCGTGACGTTCTGCCCGATTCGTCGATGTCGTGTGTCCCTTCTTGATGACAGCATATATTTTGTTTTACCCTCATTCACCACTAAACCCATTTTTGCCGCTTCTGCACTAATACTTGCAAACGCACCAGTGACAGCTCGCTGTGTTGTACCAACAATGTCAATGTCGTCAGCGTATGCAAGCAGTTGCACAGACTTATAGAAAATTGTGCCTCTGGTGTTGGCTTGTGAGTTTCGCACAATCTTCTCAAGAATGATGTTGAAGAAGTCACATGACAGCGCATCACCTTGTCTAAATCCTTTTTTGACATCAAAGGTCTCGGTGAGATTGTTTCCGACCTTTACGGAGCAGCGAGCGTTCTCCATCGTCATTCTGCACAATCTGACAAGTTTGGCAGGGATGCCAAAACTAGACATGGCTCTGTATAGCTCGTCTCTATAAACGCTGTCATATGCGGCCTTAAAATCGATAAAAAGATGGTGAGTATCGATCTGGTATTCTTGGGTTTTTTCCAGGATCTGCCGTAGTGTGAATATTTGATCGGTCGTGGACTTACCGGGCCTAAAACCGCACTGATAGGGACCTATCAGATCGTTGACGAATGGTTTCAGGCGTTCACACAGTACAGCAGGCATGATCTTATACGCAGTGTTCAGGAGACTGATGCCTCTGTAGTTGGCGCAGTTTAGAGGGTCTCCTTTCTTGTGGATCGGGCAAACAATGCTGAGGTTCCATTCATCAGGCATACTTTCCTCTAACCAAATGTTGGAGATGAGTTGGTGTATGCACTCTACCAAGTCATCTCCGGCTGCCTTGAAGAGCTCGGCAGGTAAGCCGTCTGGACCAGCAGCCTTGTTGGATTTAAGCTTAGATATTGCTATCCTCACTTCATTTTGGTCAGGTGGACGGAAATCTTGGCTGTCATCGTCCAGGTTGAATGGATCGTTCTGCCTAACAGCGGAATTTGTGTCGTCTTCGCCGTTTAGCAGTCTGCAGAAATGGTTTTTCCATGTCCTCAGCACCGACTGTGACTCTACTACAAGGTTTCCTTGCTCGTCTCTACAGGTCTCCGTTCGGGTCTTGTTGCCATGACACGTTCTTTTTACCTTTTGGTAAAACTTCCGAACATTGTTCCTGGAGTAACACCTCTCTATATCCTCGATCGCGCGCTTCTCATGCTCTCTCTTTTTTCTCCGGAGAAGCCGATGTTCTGCCCTCCTTTTTTGCTCGTAGAGCTGACGAGCTTATATCGTCCTTCTATGCAGCGACGCTTCGTATGCACTTTGTTTTGCTGCATGTGCTTGCCGGCACTCTTCGTCAAACCAGGGGTTTCGAGGGGGTGGGCTGGTGAAACCGAGCACATCAGTTGCGGCGGTTTTGATGGCTTCTTGGCATCGGCGCCACTGGTCTTCGGCACTTGATGCTGGCAGCATAGGACTTCTCGAGAGGTTGAGGGATACGCGATTCTGGCGGTTTGTTGCGTTTGTAGTCGTCCAACGTTAAATCTCCTCACAGTATTTTCTCGTTGTTGTGGCGTCTGGGATATCCGCATCCGTACCTTGGCTACAACAAGGTAGTGGTCCGAGTCTATGTTGGCCGCTCGGAAAGTTCGGACATCTAGAATACTGGAGGAGTGCCTTGCGTCGATCGCAACGTGATCAATTTGGTTGACGGTTTGATGATCAGGTGACCGCCATGTTCCTTTGTGGATATTGAGGTGAGGAAACCGTGAGCTAGCTATGGTAACATTACGTCCCTTATTATTTAGGAACACACCTTTTTTTTTTGTTCAAGCAGAAAACAGAACTCAAAAGCTTTTTTTTTTGTTAATTATTCGAAAAATTAACAGATAACTGTTTTCCACATTTCTTAAATAATGTAAATTTTATTAATATAATTGTAAAAGCAAAACACAATTTAAAAAATATAGTTTTTTAAAGAACATGTTTTCACACCAAATTTTTTTATCAAACAAACCAAATGACCTTATTACCTTAGAAATAAATTTTTGTTACAATCGTATGAAATGGTATGAAATTTTCTACGGGAAGTACCATTAATATTGAGGTTATCGTAAATAACTTTATTTAATCAATAAACAAAAATTGCCATTGTGAATGCACACTAGTTACCTATCTTTTGCATTTGTGAAGTTAATCATAGCGATGATGACAATAGTACGTTCGACTTATCGGATGAAAGGAAGACAGAATCGTTATTTCTTGATTAAATAAAGTTACTAAGCTTGAACATTTATTATTCTACTACATATACACTTTTAATTAACTACACAAATGCAAAAGAAACCTAACGCATGGCCTTGAAATTTCTGATGTTAGTGAGTTTCTGCTGGTAGTTGGCCTGGGCACTCATTCCGTAACTTTTCGGACGATTATCTTCGAAAAGATAGAACTCCAAAACTAGCAGCTAAGTGCTAAAATTACAAGTTCGAGAGCTTAATCTAGTTCATTTCCCACAAATGTAATGAAAGCTGACGATATTCAAATAAATTCGAGCAGAATAAAACTTCTAATGGTGATTAAAGTTTCGAAAACGATATCGTTCAGACAATCGTTGATTTACGGAGTCTGCCCTAATCCGGGTTCTAGGTCTATAAGTTAAGGATGAATTTACGTGTAAATATAATTCAATTGCCGAAAAAAAACACCTCTGGTTTTAAGTGTTCCATTAGAAATTAATTCATTGGACACAAAAAGGGTAATTAGTGCTTACATGATTGCAAACAAAAATGATTTCCATATTTTCTATCAAGTGATCGCACTTTATTTTGTTACTCTTATATAGCTTTTTACAAAATAGAAAATAGTTTTATTTCAGCCTATGACATATCAAAAAATTCACACATTTAACAAACGGAGAGCAGAATATAAAGGTTGTAGAGAAAGAGATGAGTTCTGGGTGAGTTCTTCAGTTAAACAAACAAAGTCTGTTTTTGTTTAAGAACAAGGGAATAATGTATTTAATTTTGTTTAAGGAAACTTAAGATACTTCTTTGTAAACTTCTACAGAGGTGGAACGCGGAAGTGTTCTGCCGTACAGTTTGGAATACAAAAGCAAAGTGAATATATTACAGAATCATCATCGTTTTTATAGCATTTCAAGAGAGCATTTAAAACAATTATGTGTTTTTTTTATGAATTTGAAATGAAAATGCTAGAAGAGCTTTAAAATTGAATATAATAAGGAAGCTTTTGTTCTATGATTATTAAAACAAAAAATAAAAAATGGGGTTGCAATGATGTGGCTGCTACAAGGGTAAATAATTGTTTAAGTGGAGGAAAACAGGTGTAAGAATTATTATTAACAAAAGTAAAATTATAACCGAATTTTATATCAAACGCATTATAGTATCCAACTAAAGACGATTCGGCTGATTTCCTTAAGAAAAAGAGTTTTAAAACAAATTCCGTCACTATCAGCCCCAGAGTCCCAAAATTCTGTACATTTATAGTTTGTTAATAATGTGAAAACGTATGTTAAACTTTTTTTTTTTTTTTAATTTCATATACTTTTTGTATCTTTAGTTTAGTAAATAATTCAATGTCACAGAAAATATAATTTCTAAAAAAAATGAATTGTTGTATATTAAAAAAGAAAAGAAAAGCTGTGGACTCAAATACTAAACATTTTCAAAGTCTAAAGAGGCTATGACTACGAAGTATCAAGGTAAGATTTAAGTTAAAAAATGCTTATAAAATGCCTAAAGTATTTTCAAAGTTGGATTTTTTTTTAATACACAATGCAGTGATTACTTCAAAATATATTTGAAGCGTTGAGAATGAGAAGGTGTTAAGTGACATTTTTGAAAATTTTGATGTTTTTTAACTGATAAATGTATTATGTGACAACTTAAATTTTGGTCTATTCGCCGATACTCTACTGTACTTAATATAGAAGCTGGATATGGTTAAAGGTGGTAAATACACATCTTTTTGAATGAAAAGTGATTGTAACTTTTTTTGCATAAGGCCATTAAACGCATTACTTTGTAAACAAAATTCCACTTATTGTTACGTTTAATAAATGAAGTCACGTTGTCTAAAATAGAATTTTCTTTATTTACTCTTATTTCGTATTACAGAACTCCAACTTCCTTTATAGGCAGATTTAGGGCAAACAACTTTAAACGTCTTTTACTCGAAACCAGAAATTTGTCACTTAACACCTTCTCATTCTCAACGCTTCATTTGTTTTAATACGGATTCTTTATTTCCTTTTTTAAATCACAAAAAAGAAGTACCTACCTATATATTTTAATTTTACAAATCCGCACATCTATACTGTATAATATTCTCTTTTCAAAAAGTGACTTCTTTTATACAACGGCCGATCTTAATGGACGATAGAAGCTTGCCTCTCATTAGCGGATTCTAAGGCTGTCACTGTCAATTCAAAGTAGGTACTAGAAAGATTAACTTTACTTATAGATGGGTCCATCAGAGGTCCATCTGTGATGATAAAGTTTGATTGAATCTACGATGCATTGTTGTTGGATCGAAATTTTTAAACGTTGATTTGAAGATAAATGAATTTGATTTAAGTATGTATGATTCCACATCAAATTAAGGTAGGTACGTATACATGGATAGATCAAATTAAAAATACATATATACTTTTTAGAGTAGGGAAATTATTTTAATTAATGTCATGTCACTTCGAGTTCAAAATTTTCGTAATCGGAGCTAAAATATTCCTAAAAAAAATATTTAAATCGAAGTGGTTTTCTTTGATGTTATGTTGTTTTTTCTCGGGGTGTACAGAAACAGTTCCCCTGTCTTTTAGATAATCTTCAAAAATTCTACTGCACAATCTTCAACTCATTTGGATCATGTCAACTATTGAACGGTTCCGTTCAGGTAATCGTTTGGCAAACCTCACCTAACCAAACTTCGCCGTTCGCCTTATGAATAAAACAACCTCCGCATCCCTCCCTTTCACAACTCACTTCACTTTCTCAGCGGCTGCGAAACAAAAGCCAGTTGCATCACCCTCACTTTGCATCTTCTATTTATAATTCAACGAATTACTAAGCACAATGTACTTCAGACATGTCATTGCCCTCAAGACAGTCGAAAAATTCAATTCCAAAGTGACTATGATTCACCCCAATTTGTTTATCAGCAGCGGGTGGAGTGGAGAGTGCGCCTATCGTCGTGCTTTATCTCATGAATCATTAGCGCGCGGGAGGTCATCACTTCCAAATCGTCGTCGGGTTCAATCAATTTGTTCGAGGCTTACAGCCTACTCTACCTTAACCACTGAACGCGTGTCTAGCCATAAGCACAAACACCGTCAAGGAGCAGCAGCAAAACGAAGCCGATTCTAAGGGCATTGCTTCCACACAGCACCACCGAAAAAAAAAAAAAAAAAGCAAACAAACCACTCTCTTTCTCAAACACGAATTTCATGGTCGCATCAAATGAGCTTTATATTTTTGACACAAAAGTGCGCTACTCGGCAGAAACGTCAAAAACTCTACGTCTCGTTTGGTTGGCTTGGCAGTGGCAGTGTGGCACTGTCGAACAGCCGCAGAGGGGGGAAATGAACTTGTGCGAAACCGAAATGACCTTAGCCAGAGTTCATTATCGGTCATTGCGCGATTACGCGCTCCGCTAGCGTAATATGTACACAGCTGAGTATGGCGGCGCTGTCTTAGCTCTCAGCCTCTCAGCCCCTCCGTGTTCAGTTCACACTCAACAGTGATCAGTGTAGTAGCTAGTAGGGCATACGTGAAAAAACAAAGAACAAAAAACAGATAACAGGTGTAGTGTTTAGTGTATGGGGTACACCGTACACTCATAGTAAGCGAGGAAGCTCTTAGCCAGCAGCAGATGCTGCTGTAGTTGTTGGTGGTCTCTCTCTCTCTCTCTCTCTCTAGCCTGATATGGTGGGTTTTGCGGATAGGTGTGTGCGTGTGCAGCACACTATGTCGTAACACTTGATTGTGGAATTTTTGGTTTCTCGCTGCCGCTATCGGTGGCAAGTGTTTGCGTATCTAAATCTCATTGTTGGTGGCGTTTTCAAGGCCGTTTAGAGGGAAAGTCGCTTCTAGCGGGAGTGTGGGTGGGTTTCTACGAAATAACCAACCAAAGTGCCGACGACGGCGTCTAAGAAAAGACTTGCCTTCTCTCCTACGGTGGTTGTGTGTGGCGCTGTGTTTTCTTATTTTCGTTTGGCTGCTTCGGGTTTGCTGCCAAACCGGTATCGGTTGTAGAAAGGGAGGTCGCTGAGCTGCTTCTTTGTTTGTACCTGGATTATAAGTTTATACTTAGTCTTTCAGACAGTTTTGGCTTCGACAGGTAAATTGGGTCGGATACACAGAGTGGATGTCATTGCCAGGCGCACGTACTGCCGAGATGAGATTTAGCGAGAGAATTTACGTGTGTGTCGGAGATTCGAGTTCACACCTTTTTCTCATAGATAACCCATTACATCAGACATCAGACATCAAAAGCCGTATTAACGTCAACTCTCATATCTGAGTACACGTGTCGCCGATGTCACGAGCATGCTTATAATAAAGAGAACGACACTATATAACGAAACCGAATCAAATAAATTGCAAGGCATTAGGCGATTGTGGGTAATTGTAAGTTGGTGGCTAATTTGCATGCCGCGAATAAATAATCGTTTAGCTTTGTTCGCCTGGCTTATTAAAGCGTGTGGATATAATGGTTAAGGCGTTAAGTTATGGCGGCATATATCAGCAGATGACAGGCACGGCAAAGGGAGAGATTAACATGATTAATTGGGTTGGGATGACGTCCTCTATGTGAGAGCTGGTCTCGATTCGAAGTTGTGTAAAAGAAGACTGGTGGGAATAGCAGGTATGTAGGTCAGTTTTTGGGGGACTAGTGCAGTCAACCCGCTAGGACAGACAACAGATGTGGTTACTGGTTGTCAGTTTTTAGAGGTCAGCAGTCTTGCGCCAAATTCTGAAGCTTAATGGCAACGATGCCAGTGGTTTCCAGGACTTGCATTTGACACCGCGGTACCGACTTCGTAAGACTTAAAGAGTCATGTCAAATGCGGTATGCTAAGTCAGTCTCTTGCGATTGCAGCCCAAAGAAATCAATTTAACAATTGTTCCACCTTGGTAGACTGCTCAAGATGTCTACAGGCATGTTTCGGCTTCTACTAGGTGGTGGTTAGAGTCAGAGTCAATGTTTGCAGTACGAAATGTGGGGACGGCTGAAATCTCTCGATCGCAATAGAATTTCGGGACAGTCACTTTTGCCTCTGTATTTCGAGATTTGTGTCCCCATTAAATTTTTCAGCTTTTGTCGGGCCTTGTGTAGGCTTTGGTATTGCCAAAGATGGCCATCCTATTTGCGGCATTAAAATCGACAACTATTGGATTTTAAGGATGAACTTTGGAAATAGGTCCTTGATAAGAAGCTCAGCTTTAACCTCCATTTGGATTTCATTTTCAAAAGAATTTAAAAACCCCTATATCTACGGTGACCTTTTTTTTAAGTAAAAATACAGAAAATTTGTTAAAGCAAATTATTATTTGACCTCCAAATGCCCCTTTACTTAAATCGTATGAGAGGACATAGTAGCGAAAAAAGGTTGTCCTTTCAAAAAGAGGACGAATGGTCACCGTAGTGATAGGACCTGTCCATAAGCTTTATAAAAAAAATCCCTGGCACTGAACTTCTATTGCAAATTGGCACGCGGCGGATTGCGGATTGGCACGCGGCGTTTGCTGAAGTGTCAACTCGGTACAAAATACTTTTGCAATAAGCATTTCCAGCTCATGGATACACTGAGGTCGACTACTAAGTGAGGGGTGGGAGGTTCAACGCCTGGAAGTTTGACAAATACGCATTTTGACGCGTTCTTACGCGCGTATTTTGACGCGTTTTTACGCATGTATTTGGACGTTTTTAAGCGCGTATTTTGAAGCGTTTTTGCGCTCGTGGACTAATATCTCTCTCAAGTGTGGGTGAGAAGTGCATTATGGACTTTTTGCTTGTGGACTTATAACCCTGCGCCGGTTTTAGCCTCTGCAGTCAAAGTCGGTCCAGATTTCTTCTCCCCGAAAGATATTTTCAATTCAATTATAAAGCCACCTGCCTCAATCTCAAATCAATTTAAATAATATGCAAAATATGTCAAATCGAAAAAATAAATTATTAGATGGTAATTGACACTATTGCTATCAAAATTTGCACTCTTTTGACAATTAGTCATTCAGCTTGGAGAAAGTCTGTTAGCATCAAACTGATATGTAACTTTAAAGTGAAGTTGGATGAAAGAATCAGCAAGGGATGTGCCGTTTGACAGTGCCCTAGCTTGCAGTGCCTAGTTTCAATTTTTCAGAAAACCTTACGTTTGTACCTACATGTTTATCTCATATGCCATCAAAAGGTAATGCATACCAGGAGCTTCTCCGTAGTAGTTCAAAGACTGTGTTAAATCACTTTTCCGACGAAAGTTTGTCCTTTAGGGGATACTTGATGTAACTTAGGCTCTTCAACGGAGTTCTTAAAAAAAGAATATCTATCAGAAAACGGGTGTCAAAAACCTTCAGCGTTACAGTTGAAAAATACGCCAAAATAAAATGGGAGAAGTTGACCTCAAAAGTGAACATTACACAGCTGAGTAAATTTATTAGCTGAGTTAAAATGAATCCAAAATCTTTAGAGTTCATACAACTGCGATAGCGCATATCTCTCACTGAAGTCATACGTTCCACCTGAAACCTGACATAACCTCAGTTGTTACTCTACTGTCCTTACAAATGTATAACCTACTACTAAATACCTACACAGTACAAATGCGGCAATTCGTCGCTGAATATTCATTGCAATGTACGCGCGCCGCTTTGAAGATATCAACTTCATTTGGTAATGCAATATGCACCTGACATTTTTCACGTACGCCAGTTGTATAGCTACATTTGCCTGCCTTATCAGCCCATGCTTTGATGACAGATACAGTCGACTCTTTATGCTTTCCGTTTGTTGGATCCATTGGAGGAAAAAATCAATATATCGCCCTAAATACCCAAAACAGGGGCTACAAAGTAAAATTTAATCAGTGGCACATTTGTCGCATCCACATTTATCATCGCATACTTTGCCGCTGGCCGCCGCCGCCGACATCATCGTTATCATCATCACCATCCAGTGACGTGACGGGCGACGATGATGACAGCGTATACAGCGACAACAACCGGCCAAACAAACAAAAGTTAAATGGCATTAATTAGCATTATTTATTCATTTCAGAAGTTCTCTCATTACGTTGCGCGTCCGTTCTTTATAATATATCGTCCGTCGCCCACCATCGTCATCGTCGTTGTCGTCGTTTTGTCGTCTGTATGATGTATTCAGTTATTCAGACAGAGTTTGTAGCCCCATCCAATCCACCTATTTAACCATACATGTGGATGGGTGTATTTGTTTTCACAAAATAGCAAAGAGAAACAGTGCTCAGCTCATTTGTAGCCGACGTCGACTGAGTGTGGGTGGCTGGTGAACTTTGATTATGTTAGGGTAGGGTATTAAGGGACCGTTTAGGTGCTTCCATTTGGATTCTCTGATCTTTTTTTTTTTTTTGTAATTTTTTGATAGCCACTGTTTGTTTTGACATTGTGAGTTGTGAGCTGTGACTGCGAATGTTTGCGAAGGATGCAAAGTGAACTGAAAAGATATTCCTCGGGTAGGGGAGGTGAAGTTTTATTGATTCAGACAAATTGCAGTTCAAATGGTAACTGCTGGATTTTTGAGCTGAAGGTTGATTAGGCGCAGAGGGATCTACTTCCGATTTTGTGTGGTTCATTTTTGTGTTACAGTCAACGGCGAGGTCTGAATATTTGCGAACACTAAGCAGGGATGAGATTTGCTCACTATATTTGAGGTGAGATGCGGAGAGATTATATAAGGAGCAGGACAGTACAGCTGCAGCTACTTCTGCTAACAGTATGTTTTGAACACGCTATACCAGATAAAGAGTCCTGGATGAAAAAACGAGTCCCATTCCGATTTCAATATTTGCTTTCCTTTTTTAAATAAACAAACTCTTCAATTCAAATTCAGGTTAAACCAAATTCTTTCGAATTCAACTAAATAAATTGAACAAATTTTGAAATTTAGCAAAAATGTCCTACATTTTTAAAAGGAGTCTGAATTCACTGATTTTTAAAAAGATGAGTCCGGAGGACAGGCGCTCAAAAAGGAGTCAAAATTACTCTAAAGCGTCCCGAAAGGTAACACTGATACCGACCCAAGTTGTAATTTGTAATTTAAGGGGCAATTTGGGGAATTTCTTATTTTCTAAAACGTTACAGTAAACAGTTCAGACTAACTGAAATCTCTCTCCAAGGATTCCAACTATGAAATTTGAGAAAATTATTAAGTGCTTTGAAACGATCTTCCTCTACCGCTGTCACCCAAGACCTTCCAAGTGAGATTAAAATAGTTGGAAAGGTACTAGGTAAGGCCTAGCATCTCACGACCGTTCTTTTTGTGTGATTTTTCAATTATTGGGAAAAATGGTAAGCCAATACAAGACCTTAGAGCGTAACTTTTGTTCTCCCGGGGATTGAACCGGCAACCTCTGGCTCTTGAAAACCATTAAAAATAAACGTCGGCATACATATTGAGAGTCCAGATTTTTAGGTAACTCTAAGACTTAGCTTTTACAAGCCATGACTCATATTCCAAAGTTGTGATAACTCGGCTCGGAGTATGAAATGAAACTAGCCCTTCAAATAGCGGATTGCGTGTCGGGGTAACATCCATAGGAAAAACAAATACCCTACCAAGCGATATAAAAGCCTTGTAAAAGGGACATATTTGCTGATGACAATATTGCAAAACAAATTAAGTACTGGGACTCTCAGATCTACACGTGAAATATTTGAACACCTAACAGCCGAGTAGTCTGGCAGTGCTAGACTGTTGGAAAGCAGACTGAGAGCATGGAACTGCGACTTGATGGGCCGGACAGAAATTGTGTCTGTAAAGAGCAGGACCGCTCTTATTTGTATGTAGATTTGTCATACACGGAATGCTTGAACTTTTGACACTTCCTTTAGTAAACGTCTTCTGATAATTCAATTCGTCAATATCAGCTCAATATGGACTCATTGCTCCAAAGCGAAAAAGTATTAAGCTGCCAAAAATAGTTTCTACCACGAAGAACTTGAGACTATGTGGACCGCGTTTCGCTAAGCTCTGTAACAAGATTCGTGTCCACGGTCCAGTTGGAAGTCCAGAAAAATACTGACAACTTTGCCCGACAGCCATCAAAATAGTTCGATGACGAATGTGGGCGAGCGCTCAAGATCATGTATAAAAGGTCATATTTCGAAGCACTACACACAAGGCTGAGGCCTGAGGGCCGATAGGAAAGCTGCCTTGGAATGAGGAGAAAAAGAGCGGAGACTTTGGAATATAAATTTATTTATTTCTTTTTTGGACTTTAGAATATAGGAGGATACGGGGGTTCCACCACAGGAGTAAGCATGGCAAGTTCGACCAAAAGTTGGATAAAATCCAACAAACCAGAACCGCAGCCCGTAAAGAAAATTCCCAAAGACCTATTCATCGAATTATAAAGACGAGCTACATGTCTATAGCTCTGGCAGCATCCCCTCCATAAAGGTCGATCGACAAGGCTTACCCTGATGGCCGATAGGTAAGCTCCTATGGAATAAGGAGAAAAAAGAGCACAGACTTTAGAAAATAGGAGGATAGGGAGGTTCTACCACAGGAGTAAGGATGGCAAGTACGACCAAAAGTTGGAGAAAATGCAACAAACCAGAACCGAAGCCCGAAAATAAATTTCACACTCGGCGCGCTAAGCGGCCGCTATTCATCGAATTACATGTCTATAGCTCTAGCAACATCCTCTTCATAAATGTGGATCCATTTATTGGTCTTAGTCTTAGGCAAAGTGAAACACTGTAGAAGACCTAAGGCCATTTTGTACATTTTACAATTTTTTAAGGGTCTGTAATTGTTACTCATACGCCGATGTCATCGACATCTTTGGAAGACCTAAGCGAGCTTTTAGGAGACACATTTGTGAGTATTAGGACGGAAGAGTCGAAGATGAGATCGGAAGTAGTTGAAAGCAAGACATCGGCAAATGGGACAGAGCGTCAAGATGGATAGATATGATTTTGAAGTAGTAAAGGACTTTGTCAAAAAAAAAAAGCCTTCCAACGCTGATAAAAAAAAGTCCGTGTACTTTGTTCATAAACAAATAAATCGTTTCATATCACTTGAGGTTAATTCGACAAAAGGTTCACCATGGCTGCAGCGCAAACAAAAATAGGGTATAACTGATCTATTAAGCGAAAGTCTGGGGTCGAATTAACGCATCCTCAAGCGAGCCATACGTCACTGAATTTTGTGGATTTTACACGCAAAAAAATAACAAATTCGGTCAGGTATTATGTTATGTTATGTTAAAGTGGCTCTCGATGAAAGAAACACTTAGGCCATTGATCGGCCCATTGTGCATACCACTGGTGTTTAGGGGTTCCTTATCTGGTTACTCATGTGAACCATTTGCTTCCGTTGATAAAGCTAAGAATGTTAGCAGCGCTGGTGTCGCATAGATCACTAAGATCATTGAGGAAGTAGTTTCCTAAGTACGCCATCCTAAGATTGGATAGAGCTGGGCAGCTGCAGAGAAGGTGAGTGACGGACTCATCCTCTTCCTCATCCCTGCAGCTTCTGCAAAAGTCATTGTATGGCAATCCAAGTCTTTGCGCGTGTCTGCCCAGAATACAATGACCGGTAATGACATTGGCAACCAGCGAGATGCTAGTTCTGTTTAGTCGTAGAAGCTCCTTGGATCTTTTGGTATCCAGGGTCGGCCAGGTGAGCTTGGCAACGTCGCAATATCCCAGATGTTTCCATCTATGGTTTGCAATTCTTGTTGCGTCCGCGTTAATGATTTGTTTAGCGTGCGATAGCGGTGCCTGTACGTTGTACAGACTAACGCTATCAACACCAGAGGAGCCTAATCTTGCAAGTTCGTCAGCTGCACAGTTCCCTGGGATATCACAGTGTCCCGGAACCCAGCAAAGGGTAAGGTTGTACTGTCCAGCTATCTCGTTAAGAGATACGCGGCAATCTTCCACCGCCTTAGATCTTATTTCGCTGGAGACTAAGGATCTGATTGCAGCCTGACTGTCAATGTAAATAACAATATCCCTGTGTGATATACTATTAATCGACAGCCACGCCACGGCTTGACGAATAGCTGTGATTTCGGCTTGGAAGACACTACAGTGTTTCGGAAGGGAGAAGGAGAGGCGCAAGCTCAGTTCTTCTGAGAATACACCAGCCCCGACTCCCTCTAATGTTTTGGAGCCGTCCGTAAAAATTGACAGTGCTCCTTCATGTAGGACATTCCGTGAGTCCCATTGGGATCTTTTCGGTATTTCCTTTGTGAAGCCTTTTTCGAAAACGATTTTTGTAGGCAGGTAGTCAGTTGTATTAGGTAAGGGGCTTGTCTTCAGGAGGATGCTGGCATGTCCAGTTGGTTGTCCTCTCCAGTGTTTACCCTCCCTTAGTCTGATTGCCGCGTTGGCGGCGTATTCCTTGCTACGATGTCAAGAGGAAGAAGATTGAGCATTATCTGTAGAGCGGCGGTAGGAGATGTCCTCAGTGCACCCGTGATGCTTATGCATGCTAGGCGTTGAGTCTTCTCAAGGGCCTTTAGATTGGAGATCTTGTCCAAGGCCGGCCACCATACTATTATGCCGTAAAGGATAATCGGTCTGATTACCGCAGTGTAAAGCCAATGCATTATGTTGGGTTGGAGGCCCCATCTCGAGCCGACAGCCCTTTTGCAGGAGTAGAGTGCCACTAGGGATTTCCTAGCACGTTCGGCAATGTTTTCCCTCCATAAAAGCTTGCTGTCTAATATCAGCCCCAAGTATTTGGCACTTTTGACAAACTCGAGTGGAGTGCCGTTGAGTTTAGGGGGGGTGATAAGAGGTATCTTAACCCTTCTAGTGAAAAGAACTAGTTCTGTTTTCGTGGGATTGACGCTTAGACCGCAACTGTTGGTCCAGACTACTAGTTTACGTAAAGCGAGTTGCAGGATATCGGAAAGAGTCTGCGGATACTTTCCTGAAGTGAGTAAGGCGACGTCGTCTGCATAGGCCACAACTTTGCAACCGGAAAGCTCCATCGAAATCAGAAGTTCGTTGAGAACTAGATTCCATAGTAGTGGAGATAGCACTCCTCCTTGGGGGGTACCTCGGTGCACAAGTTTTTCGACAGCGCTGCTGCCGAACGTAGCTGTCACCCTTCTGCAGGTGAGAATGTGGCCGATTAAGCAGCATATTTGTTCACCAATGTTTAGCTTTTTTAAGGCCGGTCAGGTATTACTCGATTACAGATGCGGTAATTCAACCCCTGCTTCCGAAATCAAGGGTTTAAATGGTGGGGCAGTAAAACTTTAGACATCACTACGGAAGAATCGCCCTAGTTCTGGCACTTGTTAGTTTGAAGTAACCAGGTTGTCTTGCTTGCTGCTTTGATCACAGCTAAGCCCTTTAAAAAAATCCTCGATTCCAAGACAGTTTTCAACTTCTAACTCAGTTTTCTATACACTCTTTGACTGATCTCCACATAACCAAGTGGAAAGGCTGCATCTTTACATCAGCTTTCAGAAGTCAAGAAATGACCACACCTGACAGTCGCCTAAGGTGTTTGTTTCCATACCTAAAGCATGTCGATCCCTACATTGCTGTTGTACCTTGATATGTGGCATAGCACTTCCCAGAAATTTTTGGAAAACCCTTGTACGATCTGCAAGCAACGACTTCTTGAATGAACAAAATTCTGCTGGCTTATCGTTTCCCTTTCAATTCGATTCCTTTTAGTCCACAGCTTGCAACTCACTCAAAATTTTGAACAGCGTGTTAAAGAAAAAAAAAGCTACCCCAAGACAAATAAGCAACTGCCAAAACTGAGAGACGTCAACTATTTTTTCGTCCTAATTACTATTTTCATCAAATCGCTTAAATGCAAATGAAAAACAATTGTTTGCAGCGAAATTCCTCTATTCCTCCCTGATGGGAACACAGTCGCGCAACTATTTGTCATCCAGAAAATGTTCCATTTAAGCGAATGGCATCGCTATCAATCCGAAAAGCACAACACAAGAACGCGAGTACATTTAAAGCCGCAATAAATGACAACAACGACAAACCAGCCAAACAAATGATAACAAGTGGCACGGGTTCGGGGTGGCATGGCGGTCGGTGGTATACGTTCACCGTACAGCTGGAGGCCGGGGTTGGGAAAGTTGAAAACACTACCAGCAACAGCGCAGCGCACCGCACACCAACATCGCACACCAAAGCTAAACTACCTACGATGTTCCGAGCGGAGAAACGTCTGCTTCTAGTTCGCTCATCTGTATATGGATGGATATACATGACGACGAGTATACGACCGACCGGCAGTCGGCAGTGTTGAAGCTTAGGCAGCAGCGCAACACCGAGGGGGAGATTTAAATTTAAATTAAAAACTATGTACAGAGCCAGAGATAAGTATGTGTGTATACGTCCATAGATATACGCAGATAGCTTTAGCTTCCGAGAAAATTTATGACAGAAGGGCGATAGATATAAATGGTTGCTGTAAATTTAAGCATACTTTTTCGTGGCAATTGTAGCCGATGGGCTTTGCAGGGGATGAAAAGGGTGCTAAGCACTGCAACACAAAAAACAGTTGGACAGATCTCCCGATGCACCATAGAGAGACTTTCGCGGATAAATGCACGAGTGCGAGTATCTGTGCATCTGCAGTGTGTTGCTATGACGACGACAACGACGACGACGACGAGGCGACGAATAAACAGTTACCAAGAAAAGCCTTTATTCATCGACTGCTTTACGGGCAAGCAGCG
The DNA here is from genome assembly GCA_946477585.1 of Cheilosia urbana. NCBI lineage: Eukaryota > Metazoa > Arthropoda > Insecta > Diptera > Syrphidae > Cheilosia > Cheilosia urbana. Next base: position 88,413,134 of record OX297854.1, on the reverse strand, counting down.
AATGACTTTGATTGTGTGTGCGCGAGGAAGTATTGAAGCTTTGATTTTTGAGAATTGCCAGCTATATATGTAGTTAGGTTTGTTTGCCAGTTTGATTAATGTGCGCCTATAGAGGGGAATTTGTGGGATTTCTTGAAAACAAGTTCCTCGGTTGTCGAATTTACATTCGCTTTTGGTTTTGTTTAGGGTTTCGCTCACGGTACTTTTCGTTGTGTGTCTCCATTTTGGAATGCGAACGCTGAGAAGGTCAGTCATTTGAGAGATTTTTCCACAGGCCGTCCGTCTAGAGGGGAATATTCTATTTTATAACCAGCATCCTAGGTTTGGTTAAGATTCAAGCTGGAAGACAACTAGGGGCATTGAAAAAAATTATTTAGGGAAACTCTATACGAAGACTCTGTGGGTCTGGTCTGTCTTGTAGTGAAAACAAGAAAGAGGTAATAAAATGACGCAAACATATCCAGGCATTATTGAAGAAGAACAATTCATGCGAACCTCTGTTAAGCAGAAACAACCTTCTGGTAAAGTGGATGCCGTCGTCAATTTCCAAGCATGTAGGCCTGGAACCAGGTCGAACTAAAGATTTTTTTAACGACTTTGTCCGACTTCTTTGAGATTAAAGGCTTTTGCAAAGCTGTGTACATATTTGCTCGAAAGAAATTTGCTCATAGACGCGTCGTCTACAAGATGTAAACTTCAGACAGCTTGCTTTACAAATGACAGCAATTATTATTATATTCATACCGATTGATTTTGATGAATCGATTAAAGTTTAGGTACAGGATCTGACCAATCAGGCCTACCTGTACCTCAAGCGCATTGGGGATGTGCCTCCAAGTTAACAGGGCTATCTCCGTATTTTCTGTTGCTAATCCAAGTCCGGTTTCGCATAAAAGACTGTCCGTCTTATGACTAGGTTCAGCCGCTTTTAGGCATGTTCAGTGTCTTGTGCACTGATCACCGCCGCGATGAAATCTATTAGAAGCTGATCGTAATTTTTTGTACAGTTCCAGTCCTCGGATTCTATAGTAGAAACTAAGTCAGGTCATAAAACTCAACCCTGAGGGACCCCAGAACTAATTTTCTTCAACCAGCTTAAAGCGATGTGGAGTCAGAGGTTTACTCTCTGCCTTTGAAGTAACTTTTCATCATCTGTAAGAGTCACGTCCAAGGTGGTCTTTAAAGCTATCAGCATATCCCATAGTCAGCGTTAGGACTTGCTAGCGCGAAAATTTTCTTATAAACAGCGCTTAATGCGCTGGGCCTCTTTGAAAGTCTCCACAACATCCTATACTGCTGTTATGTCGCCTGGTCTCAAAACTGCTGTCGAAATTCAAGATCTGAGCATCGCCTCTGAGAGTCTTTTAACGGCATCAAAGGAAAGCTAGCACCGAGGCCTGTACAGACTGATGGGGTGTGCGGGTCTTCTTCTCCGTAGCTTATTGGCACCTGTTTTTATGGAAGAAAGATATACATCGCATATGTTGAGTAGAAGTCAAGAAGAGGATTTGGAGATCACTTTTAAGATCCCAATTGTTCCGGGAGTCTTCAATATCTATATATAATATTTCCATAAATATTACAGCACGCATTTGCTCTTATTCTTAAATAAAATGTATGACACATCACAGCTCTGGGTACGTCGGAAAGAGCCCACGATATTCCTAATTCTGGTCCAATTCAGGGTTGGTTCTGTAGCTTTAACGTTGGACTGCCTTATAATCCAATCTCAAGGGTCAGTCTTAAGGACAAGACGTGAAATGTTCCAATTTGTAATGCAAACTATGTTGATTATTCTTCTCAACTCTCAGTTTCCATGTTGCAGCTTCAAACGATGTGTCCCTTCTTTTACCTCTAGTTACTGGAGTCTAGTAGATTAGCGCCTGAGAGTATGCAGCATTTTGCTAATTTGGTGCTGTAATTCTTCCATCGGTACACGAAATGTATACTTCATACTAAATGCATTGTGGCATCTCGACAGATTCTGTCATTTCCAGGATACGGTCCATGCATACTGACTTGAACCGCATACTTTGTTTAGCCTGACCTATTTTGAATTTCATATTCGCCTTTGGCTCCTTTTGGCCCTTCTATTTGACTTCTTTGCAGATGGTAGACAATTTAAAGTTAAGACAGTTTTGGAATGACTAACATGAATGAGTCAACAACTAGACAAACATTTTATAGCTTGACAAGGGCTACGAAAGACTTAACGCCAAATAGAAGAAGAAAGTTCTTAATACCCTTGAAATTAGAAGAAGAGTGTGCCAAATGTGATGGAATTTTACGAGTGGAGCTTTGCAGTCTAACCCCTAAAAGAATCAAAATGAAGTTAGAAAGTGTCAAATAAAGTTGTAGATCCCATTTTAAGACGTCTTTAAATGGCTGTTTGTCAGACGCTCGTACGAATGGGGGTGGAGTGGAAAATTGTACTTTGGAGGGTTCAACCTAAAACCTATGTCAGTATTTATTCGTGTACACTCTAACTCGCTACCGTAAATAAATGGTTAAATTTTACAGTCTTGCAAGTTTAAGAACCTTTTCCGAAAAATCGCACTAAAGTCCGTTTAGAAGAATTGAAGATACAAATGGGAGAGGTCCCCACGGATGTGGGCAGTCGGACAGACTTTGGACTGTCGCTACGATATTACCTTATTCTCCTTGATGTTCTTATAAGGCGTAAGTCCCCGTTTTCTAGGTCTATCCCCTTCAACCAATTTTTAATTGCCGCGACTGCTCCTCAACAATCTAAGCGAGTGATGGCTTGAGGTCGAATTCTGCACAAGTACCTAGCCTTCACCATAAATAATGCACCGATGCAAAGAACCTCCAAAATGTGGACAATCACTCAAAAGTAATAATATAGGTCCATTGCGTTAAGCACTGGGCCCCTTCTACTAATTTCGGCACAATCCCTATCTTTAATTGCAAAAGAAGAGGTCAAACTTATATTAGAGCTACCCACCAGCCTGTCGAATTTGTACGACCATTCCCAGCAATGAATCGAAAGCAATGGCCAACACTCCAACACTCGATAAGTTCTCAACTTAAATATTTAAGACCTCAATCATCTGCTAATCGAACAAAATTATAACTTCATTAGACTGAGTGGCACATTCACACAGCAACAACGCGCTTTAACCGTAGCCAACATTCTAGCAGTAGTTATCAGGTAAACTGGACAATTGATTACACTACACGTTACATTTATAGCCATAGAGCCAAGCCAGACACTTAACTTCCTGTACACCACACTCGCAGAGCAAATAGTTCACAGCGCCGAACAAATACTTTGTGTAGTCGGCTGGCCATGCCACTGCCGCCGTCATTGCTAGAATGCCACATCGCCAGAAGCTTTTTAATCAAAGCACTCGCCCGGCTGCTGCCCCACTATTCGATGAAAGTAATGTACATGCCTTCGAAGTGAATTCTTCTCCCGCTCGGCCTCATCAGACTTCTGTGACGTTTGGTCAATCGATCGACCCTTCCCTCCCCAACCCTGTTTTTCAATCGTCTAAAAGCGCTCAATGATTGACGGAGTTGTCCCAGCGGGGAGTTGTGGTAGCCCAACTTTATTTTCTCCGTTCATGGAATTGAATAAAATAATTGCCCTAGTTGTAGTAGGTACGCCGAACTACATTATGAGGGAAGCATGGGCGATGACAGATGTGTGTGGGTATATGTTTATGACACAACCTTGACATTTAAAAAAAAGTTGCCGCTCTTGGAATGTGATATTCTTGATGAAAAAAAATTCACCACTCACCACGACTGTTGAAGAGCTAGTTATGAATAAAGATGAAGGCAGCTACGTTTACAGTTATAAACATTGAAAATATCTTCCATGTTTTGACAGGCGACAGAGTCGAGCAACACAAGTTGAGGCTTTGCTACTTTGACAGGCATACATGTTACGCAATGCTTAGGGGGATGCACTGCGTGTGGCGGTTACGAAGATGTACCTACATACGAGTAGTTGTGGCAGGTACTTTTACAGTTGGATTTGTTTTTGAGATGTTCGAGAATTTTGACAGTTGCGGGGGATAAGTCGAACTGCGACAAATCTGGCACAGAATGGGAGTTATTTTAGAGGTTTTTGAAGTTGATGCAGATGTCGAAATTCACAGCTGGGGATCAAAACAGTCGAAAATATGTTATTCCGGCACAAGTTTGAAATCTTTTGAAACTGCGGCAGTATTTGAAGACTTGTTTCAATGATTTTTAAATTTCCTAAACGCGTGTGGAAGAATTCTCCTCAAAAGATGAGCGGAAATGAGCAGAGCGGAGGCTAACCTTATAACACAACTACAGAAAGTAACTAGTTACCCGGAAGCTGAATTTTTCAATACCGCCACGCTATAGACGAACATTTAGACCAAAAATAGAACAGAATTAAATAAAAAGCTAACATTGGAACCAAGGGAGCAAAATGGTCAGATATTTTACATAGAAAAGGATAGCGCATCAACATTGATGGAACTGAAATAAACAGACATCAGCTCCAGAATAAATATTGCCCAAGGGGTTATGCATTTAGAACCTAGGCTGGATTGGTATCAAAGACTCTGTTTAATAAAGGGAAATGGACAAGCTGATGATGAGAGCAGTAGAATTGGAGAGTGTAATGGCGAGGTGTACATCGAAATGCGCAGTAAAAAGGGTTACCTACCTATACAAATTTACTAAAATTGTTTTTATGTGTTTTTTTACACGGGTCAAGTTATAATTTCTCATCCAATCCGTAGGGGTTTCTCAGCCTAACATTGGGCTTAACTTATTCCGATTAACGCAGTTTCAGATCGCAGGCGACTCTTATTTATTGTGAATTAAGATGAAACGCGCTTTTGCCTCGGTTGTTGGAAGACGCCTCTAAAACTGTCAATTAGTATGAACCAATCTCTGCAGCAAGGACTGGTGGTAATCGTGTGTCGCGTTGTTTTCGTTCGTTTGTTGCTGTCTTTCTGCTGCAGGCATAGCTAAAAGTAATTTCGTAAAACTATCCGATCGAAATTGGGCGTAAGGACCTTTGTTTTCTGTTTGAAAGCAAAATATTTAGGGAAATTCTTAAGTGAAGGAAAAATCTCTGTCGCCATACTGACACCTGAGAATATAGGCAAAAATGGCTTATAGTGGCAAAAGACGGATATGAGCTGATTTTAAAGCCGAATGCTGACTCGCAAGACCCAATGGGCACAAGAATATCCTATACATCTTTCCTTATTAGTACCATCTCCACTGACTACACGACACCCTTATTGAACTTCCAAAAAATAACTTTTTCAATCATTTTTGGGTTTTTTTTTTTGCATTTTTTTGAAGCGTTTTTTCATGCGTTTTTCACGCGATTTTACGCGCGTTTTTAGCGTTTTTTCATGTGTTTTTACGGTCGTTATTCATACGATTTTACGCGCCTTTTGACGTTTTTACACGCGTTTTTTATGCGTTTTTCACGAGATTTAATGCGCGTTTTTGTATGCGTTTTTTCATTCGTTTGTAAGCGCGTTTTTTCACGCCCTTTTTTTACGAGTTCTTTCATGCGTTTTTTCACTCGTTTTTAAGCTAAATTTCTTAATAGATATGATCCAACACAATTATATTTAGTATACATACGTAACCACATTTAGCGAGAGAAGTTTCACTTCAGGACTTCTGGTGTGTGGTCATTAGCACACTATCTTTATTCAGCCCTATTGCGAAGATCAACTATCAATTGATAGTTGATACTTATCAATAAATTTCTTTAAATGGTATTGCGAAGATCAATTATCGATTAAGTGTTGATCGACTGTGAACGTGCAGCAATTGTCGGTTGACAAATCGGTATTGTGAGTGTCAATCTTGAACAATTTTATTGGTAGTTGTCAATTTTTCTATCAATCGCAATTTCGGTGTTGATAAGGACGACTCTTAAAAGAAAATGTTAAACATCAACGTTTTTATTTGTTATTGTTGTTATTTATTAGAGGCTATATATATAATATAGATATTTCTTCCTATGTGTAATGAGTTTTATCCATTTTGGGCACATGTAATTTTCATAACGCGTTTAGCAGTTCACTTAGAAAAAGGGACACTGTTGTTGCTGTTGACTGCGCAAGACCAAGCAGAGCTGCAATTAATCGGTTTTAGTTTGGGTCCAATATCTTCCAAAAAATAAACGAATGCACCTCAAAAGCATTCCTTGGAAATGAAATTAGCTACATCTGTGGTGTTGCGTGTTTTCAGTTCCAAGGGATTAGATGTATCTCGCAAACTCCTCCGTATAGCAGCCAATTCCGCATAATCTGTCTCGTCTTCGTCATCATCAAAAAATGATTCCACCGATAACACGATTTCCAATAAATTTCACAGATTTAACACTCGTAATTATTGTTTAATTAAATAGTTTGCAAAAATCGTAACAATCACTCTCTTCGAATCAAAAATATTTTAGAACTGTCAAAGTTGAGTTTTCATTCACAATAACCTTATTTTTTGGCGTTATGTTCACAAGAGGTTATATTTTTATCAATCGTTTTTCGCAATACCAACATCAATTTTAATTGATAAATTTGTCAATCGTCAACCGATTGATAGTTGATCTTCGCAATAGGGCTGATTGCTATACACCGTATCTACTCCCTACAACTGGGAACCGATTGAGATAGTGAGAGCATTTTAATGTTGTTTATAGAGTACTAGCTGACCCGGCGAACTTCGTTCCGCCCAAATTCGTTAATAAAATGAATATAATAATTCCGAGCATGCACATACTGCCTCATGTAATTCGGTCAATTCAAGTTCTTTATTCAAAAGATAAACTACAGTAATTATATATAATAATGCCGATGTTTTTCAACAAAACCACAATGCTTGACATGTCGGCCATCTTTCATTCAGCAACATAAATAATTTCGTTCTATTTTAAAAACGAAAGACGACTAAATTATTTGGATATTGTTCATACAAAAATACAAAAATTGCGATTAAAAAATGATGAGTAGATAGGTGTAGGAAGGTAAAGATTTGGTGTTAAAGATATTTTTTGATGCCAAATCTAAGAAACTACAAAACAAAAAATTGTTTCGTAAAAAATAAAAAGCAAAAATGTTTTGGACAACTAATCACCAACTTTCAATTGTAAACGATGAGGCGGTAATCCAGTTAAATCCAACGAATTCAGAAATTCCGTCGGATAATTGAAAGCGTCATCTTGATTTGTGACCGTGTCTACTGATTGATACGTTACAATCTCACCAGGCACATCACTTAAAATATCCGCATTCAATTGACCGACGTCCTTATTTTTGGCAGCCAATATTGCTCTTTCAGCTAACCAATTGTGATTTTTATAATTTTGTGCAATGTTTGGAAAAACACTTGAAACCAATTGTTGTTTTGTTTGTGCGAAATTACAAAAATTATCTGGCAAAGTGATTAATCCAGTGTTATCAATAAGAAGTTGTCCATTTCCTATCGACAGTATTTGCCTAGAAAATTCGTCATTTTGTATTTGTACTCTCACATTTGTTGTTAAAGTGAGTGTTTGTGCATTTCTCCATAAATTTGATGACTTTAAACATGCCTTTAATTCATCTGCTGGAATTGAACGGAGTATCACTGGCAGTGTTTATGGAAAATATCGTAGGCCATAGCACACAACACACCGTCAACAGTCCGAAGCGCTTCGAAAGAAGTAGGGCCACAAACATTGACCAAAAGCATTCTCAAATAGAAGCATTCGTCGTTTTTCGGGGGACATGGTGTATATTCTACCAATTGCATCACTTGCATAAACACCACGGAATCCGGGAACTAACTTTACTTCACCATGTTTCCGCCGCTGGAACATCGTCGACGACGCATTCCAATATCGGGGTATTTCGCAATAAGTAAGTGTTCGTGCAAACTCGTGGCTTCGGCAAGTGTCGAAAAAAATGTTTAATGTTGTTGCAGGTGCCATAACCCTACTCAAGAATGAGCAGAGTACTATGATTATTACTCGTTCATTTTTCGTAACAACCCCTACGTGAAAACTCAAAACGGTGAAAAACATCATTGTCCACGTCATCTCAATCACCCCTACATTACAATTTACTGACTCATACTAATGCAAGGATCCTGAAAATAATGGATTCAAACACCATCAAACAAATATCAAAGTATATACTCCATTTCAAAATGTTACTTAATGTAACATAGTAAACATAATTAAATAGAACAAACTTATTAGGTAGGTACCTACATTTAAAAAAAAATTAAAAATTGTTCACAACAACAATTTGCTCGGAAAATAGTTGAAATAATTGACAACAGCAATCGATTTCGATCCAGTTTTTTTTTTGTTTTTTTGTTTCAAAGTGAATTTCCCCATACAAACTGTCATAACCTTTTTAAGACACTCAAATTTTTGTGTTCGCGACAAAACTTCACAAAAATCATATAAAGACCAATAGCAAATATGTGTGAAAGTTTGGTTCAAATCGGTAAATGCGTTAAGGCGTGAATCGGCGACAAACGAACACAATTTTAAGGCTTTCTTTTTATATATATAGAAGATAGAAGATAGATATATATTCTATACTCATATTTAAGTATCACTTTTTTTATAAGTACGATCTGATTTAAAATTAAAATTAAAAAATATGTCAATTTGGCACACGGCATATTTTAATGATTTTCGTTAAACTACTTCTGTTAACATTTTCTAAAGAGAACAATACATCGAATCTATCCGTACATACGTGAAATTGTTTTGTCATAAAATCACAAAGGCTATTGCATTTTTTTTTTTGTCTCCAAAAGCGATAGTCTCACTATTCACATGATCAAAAACCCTTGACATTCAACAACTTTCTGGAATATGGTTGATAAATTGGTCAAGTGGTCACAAAGATGAAATATTTTTTTTAAAAAGAAATCCTTCTCAAATACCATAAGCATTTATCAATGCTCCACAACCCACCGAAACAAAATGTGTATACATAGTTGTAAATAGTTCCAATTTGAACGCTTAGCAAGGCAGACGGGGGTCCGCTAGTTTTACAATAAAAAACTTCACTCGATCCATTCTGGAAGAAAAACCAATAAATTTCAACGCACCAGCTAGCATCGCAACTTATGTACTCGCGCCCAAAGTCGCAGTCAATGGATTCAAACAAAAATATTGACACCACAACAGACAACACCCTTTATGCGTCTTATTACTTGAAACAAATTTGTAAACAACACAACAACCTAACCTATTTGTGCCATAAAGAGTATTTCGTTGGCTGAGACAATTCCAACGGCGTCACTTGAGAAAGATATACACAAACAAGGTATCCGCGCACAATAATAATAATACATAATAATAACACCGAATGGCATGTGGTGGAGACCATCTCTCTCCCTCTGCCGCGCATATTCCCCCGGCCATCCCCATCAGTTGTTGTTGACTTCTCACGCGATATTTACACAAGCTGAAGGTCCATTCGATAGAAAACAATTTGCTGTTTGCCAAAGTCGAATTGTTTTGAGGAAGTGCAGTGCGAAATTATTTTTTGTTAAGCGTTTCACTAGAGCGTGGCAAATTACATTTCTTTTTAATTTAAATCGCACATTTATGGAAAATGGACATCGCTGCGGAGATAGTTTCACCCAAAAGTACGGGCGGGTATCTCGTACATATGTGAAGGAAGTTGATGGTGGTGACCGTGATGTGTCAAACGCTTGAAGAGAATATTCGGGTTTTTTGTTGCGCGTTTGAAACATACGCCAGTTTTGACCTTCACCACAAACGTTGGCAATGCAGTTTTTTTTTCTACTTCATATTTAGTGAAGGCCTTGCCAAATGTGTATGGAAAGAAACAAGAGGAAGGCCGAGAATAGAAAAATCAAATAAAAACTAAATAATTTGGTGAACGTAATAAATTTGCGAGTATGAAGAAAATTTACTGGCTAGTTAATTTTATGGTATGAGTTTGTAGCACAAAGCCACTGGTGGGGACAAGTAGAAGTTGTTTTCGTTTTGGTTCTTCATTATATTTGGTTTAGGGTGGGGGTGAAGTTTCGATGAAATTTCGTCCAGCAGTCAGACAAAGGTAAGGTAACAATTAGAACAATTGAAGCAATATAAGTGCGCTTTCTGTCAAAACATCGCAAGAGGTGTTCTATTGTTTGAAAATGATAGAAAAAAACATCCAATAAAAATCGGAAAACTTCATTTTAGGACTAGCCCCTTTCTACCTGGAACCAGAGTTATAAGAACCTGTTTCAAACTTTGTTATTAGAATCATGAGTTGATGTGAGTAGAAGTTAACAAATCCGGAGCTTTCTTTAGCTCGAATGGTTGCCAGACGTTTGCAAGAAGTAGCGCAGTCTTAAGGCGTAATTTGTGGTCGAACCAGAGACAGCTCGCGCACTAACCACTGAATGCCAGCGCCCACAAAGTCCGTTTGGTAAATATTGGTATGAGCTGGCGAAAAACTCAGTAAGGAGTACCGAGTAGTTTTCAGACCTGGGCCTGCCATGTTAAATAAGCTTCTGCTAAGAAGACCTCCTCTGAAATGATGCCAAAACTGTTCAGTCACTTGTACTAAGACACTAAGGCTCTACGGTTCATGTTCAACCAAGGCCTCTCTAATTGTCTTCAGATGCGTACTGCCAACTGGTCGGGTTTTTTTTTCTAAATTATTAGTGAGAGGTCTGCCTTTACTGCGCCGTACTAATAACAAATTTGAATTTCGACTTTAAATTTATGTAAAATAACAATTGCAAATTTCGTATGGAAAATAATAGCCACTGTGAACTACTTAATTTTAAAGTCGGGACTAAAAATGTTGGCACAGTGGTTTGGTGGTTAGTGTATTGGACTACTGAGAGAGGGGTCCCAGGTTCGAATACCGCAAAAAAAAATCAAGTTCCAACTTAGGGGTTTTTCCACTGCGCCACCTTTCCCGAACGTCTGACAAACATCAGAGAGCATAACTGTCTTGAAAGAGCTTGACTCATACAAAACGAATGATTGTGAGAAGCTAGGCCTAGGGTCCCTAAGGACCTGTCCAACTATTTATTTTTAAAAATGTTTATCGGTAAGGCTCACTGTGTTTAGCGCGGTTTGTTAGAATCAAAGGCTCTGCGAGCTCAGGTCCGGTTGATGTCCAATCGCCCTAGCTTATCAAACGTTCAATAGAATGGTCGATGTTGCTCTATATAGTTCGTGGAATCGTCCCGTTTAAAATCCGTCGTTCTTAAAACGCTCAATGCCTCAGATCCTTAAGGCAAATTGAGGTTGTTAAGGTCTTATGTATTTAAAGTCTTCTTAGACTTAGACTACTCAAGGTTGTCTTCTTAACCCAAGAAAAAAAAACAGCTATTTGCAAGAGTTATCTTTCGTTTGATCTGTTGTTTTGAGCTCCGCATAAGTAACCTGAATTGGTTTTTGTTTTTGACTAGGTCGATGTTGCTGTACCTATAGCTCGTAAAGTTGTTCTATGAATCTTCTAGTCCAGAATCCGTATTATTTTTGTCTCAACTTGAAATGATCAATGTTGAAGATGCTGGGATTGTTAAGGACTTATAAAGAGTCTTCAGAGTTCTTCTATACTAGACAAAGTGGGCTTCTCAGAACCAGGAAGCTTCGACTGATCTCTGTGCCAATTACAAAAGCAAAGCCCGATAGCCAGATCGATTAAATTTCTCTAATCTACTCTGATATTACCTATGAGTATATCTGGCCATAGTGACGTCTCGCCGAAGTCGTCGATGTTGGCAATGCCTAAGCACTGCAAACTTTCTTGCAAGACTTTCCGTCAAATTAACACTCTGAATGCCACAAAAAAAATGAAGGAATGCGAGTAAGTAGAACTTGTCCCTAATAGATCGGGAGCCGACTGCAGGATTACCTACCTCAGCGAGTTAAAGGATAATTCGCATTTCAATTGAAATTTAAGAAAGGGACAATGATTAAAGCACTGGTCGGACAGTCATTATCCTCTCGGGTTTCGAAGTAACGGGTCACTTCCGGTACACTTTTTATGTGTTTACTTATGTCATAAGGTTAAAGCACAAAATCAATTTTATTAGATTGAGGTCAATCATTAGTGTTGCATAAAAAGCTTGGTCGGACAAAGCATATCCTGCCGCAACCCTCTGTCCGACCACCCAAAAGTCCTTTATTTTTTATGTTTACTTACCTCATCGAGTTAAAAGATGAAACTGGTATCAAATGATAGGTAACATCGTTTTCTTTAAGAATTCACTGGTCGGCCAAACAATGCGTCCGTCGTCCGACCACTTTTTAGGTCATGAGCATATCATTTCACTGCCCTGCGCGTGTCTAACAAATTCAAATTCATCTTCTAACTCGATGAGGTAGGTAAACATAAAAAATAAGATGGTTAGAAAAAAATTAAGACTTCTCTGAGTTTAACGTACGAAAATCTCAAGCCTAATGAATGACGGTCTAAAAAAATCGAAATGCCTAAACTACAAATTAATGTCTATAGAGAACAGCAAGATGGCGAACCGAATTTGGGCCTATTTAATTTAAATACCATCTAATGAGACTTGGTCACCCTAAGTCACCCGTCCACCCTTGAACAAATTAGATCTTCCTTGGTAGGTCAATAAGTGCTCTTGTGTCCAACAAAATCCGACTTACATATTACACAGAGCCTTGGTGTGCACCGCATATTCAAAATCAAAAAGTACCACAAGCACGTTTAAGCCGAAAATAGAGTCGCATTCAAACGTCCGAATTTGACAAGACTTTCAAGTAATAACTATTCACTCGTACTCGTACTCGTATCTCCGATATCTTGGTACAAATTTCCATTTCGAACGCGCTCAACGAGAGACATCGAAAATTCCATTAAAAGCCGCCCGAATATACTCGTAGGTGTGCCCTGTGCACACACATCTCACGTAATCATCCATGTAGCTGAACTCATTTTCAAAAATGTATCACTGCGTTTGGAGGAGATCCCTCACAACCTTCTCAATTCCATCATTCACTACAACAACAACAAAAAAGAAGAACAGCACCCACCATGCAACACCCCATCCCAGATGGTAGATTGCAGATGCATCCTGCATCGCATCCATATGAAGCATGGGCTCATACATCGCAAGCACCTATACGATACTATGATATGCTTATGATAAACATCCAATGACGTTGTGTCCTCGGTCTTCGTACTCCTCTTGTCGTGTGTCATTATCGTCATCGTCCTCGTTGCCGGATGATGGCGATGAATAAATTGTGAAACAATTCCATCCAACAACGTTGTTCGCCTTCAGAAGTTGACGTGCGGATAGCGATGCTGGTGGGGCTGCTGCTGCTGCTGCAACTGCAGATTTCTATTCAGCACTACCCAAAAGTGTCGTGCACATGAACACGTTGTTGTAACAGAGAATGGTGCACAGGAACCAGAGCCAGGCAGCAGCTTATAGTGTTTACTCACAGAGAGGAGTCTCTATTGTTTTTGGGGCAATATACGCCGAGTGCTGCATGAATGGAGAAGATGAAATCGAAAACCTTCTATGCAACTACACACATCCTGATAATCTTTTCAAATAAAACTGAAACAATCATCAATAAAGTGATTGCAGATTGGGATTGAGTTTTAGCAGCTTAATCTTCGTTTTAGATGAGATGAGCTTAAGCGATATGTATGCCAAGTGAATTGAACTGTACTTTGGCAGACCATTCATTCCCATTGACCAAGATATTCAGTTTAGAATTGTTGATTTTTTTGACAATAGGTCTTAGTTCCTTTTGAATTGCATAGATCCATAAGCAAATTCAGTAGCGATTTAATTAGTAATTGCCGTAAATACTTTTTGGGGGCAATAGAATAGGTTCAGAGCTTTCCCTATAGCTACAAAGAGCTTTTATTTTCTGAATAGGCTTTACTGCGAAATATTAACTGCAAAATATCAACTGCGAAGTAGAGGGCTTGCTTCATGGTTCCACAACGAGCTTTTATATTCTGAAATATGTTTGCTACAGCAATAGAATAGCTTCAGCGGTTTACTGCGGTATAAAAGACTAGAATAGGTTAAAAAATTTGCTCTTAAAGAGAGCGATTTGTCTTTATAAGGGCTCTACAAAAAACTTTCGTGGGTCAATAGAATAGGTTCACAGCTTTTCCCAAAACAAGTAGCTTTTTTGTTTGCAAGGATTCTACAAAGAGCTTTCGTAATCTGAATAGGCTAAGAGCTTTATTGCGAAATGTTAACTGCGAAGTAGAAGGCTTGTTTCATGGCTCCACAACGAGCTATTATGTTCTGAATTTTTGATTTGATTGGTACAGGCAAGTCTCTCGGCGTCAGTAGAATAGGTTCAGAGGTTAAATGTGGTATAGAAGGCTAGAATAGGTTCGAAATTTTGCTATGAAATAGGGGGATTTATCTTTATAAGAACTTTCTTGGGTCAATAGAATAGGTTCACAGCTTTTCCCATTCCAAGGGCTCTACAAAGAGGTTTAATGTTCTGAATAAACATAGAGCTTTACTGGGAAGTATCAACTGCGAAGTAGAGGGCTTGAATTCTTCTGATTGATCTCTCGGCGGCAATAGAATAGCTTCAGAGGTTTCCAGCGGCATAGAAGGCTAGAATAGGTTCGAAACTTTGTTGCGGAAGAGAGGGTTCTACAAAGAACTTTTGTGAGTCAATAAAACAGGTTCAGAAAATTCCCCCAGAGCAAGCAGCTTTTGTCATTTCGAGGGTACTACAAAGAGTTTTCATGTTCTGAATATTCTCAGAGTTTTGCTGCGAAATATTAATAGGCCTGAGTGTCCGCAACATCCGCCCTGCCTTGGTGACCGTCCTGAAAAAGAATTTCAACATAAAACAAAAGAAAAAAGCTCAACCAACAACAAATCTCAGTTCGCGGTAAATTTTTACCAATGGGTCAGGAAAACAAGGCGGAATCGGTGCCGGTATCTCTGTCTATTTGGGAATGTCTATGGACATCCACCTCTGCTTAATTAAATACAGCATCGTCCAGACCGAAGGCACTGCCATTCGACAAGCTGCTGACTGGGTGGCGGTAAATATGGTAAACCAGCAAGAGACCTTTCATACATCTTATACATACTCAGCAAAACCGATACTAATAACTATAACCAAGGCTGGACCAGAAGGTTCCACCGGGCTAAGAAAGCCTTCTTTGCACACCGTCCAATAAGTGCTTTTTGAATAGATCCAGTTTGTAAGTCCTTGGAGACCGTTTTTAGGCCCAAGAATGTGGCTGGAATGCTTCTCCTTCAAACGGCCTATATATGTTGCTTTGAAATGCCAAGATCGTCCTCGCGGAGCACAGGCTATGATAAGACGAGCCGTATGGTTTTGAAATCGTACAACTTTAAAGACACCAGTCTAGACCAAATATTTTGCTCTTCAGTCAACATACTGTAGAAACACTGTGCTCCTAGAGCACAGTATATCAAACAAATTATCAGTTTGTTATATGGCAGCAATACTTGTACTTCTTTGGAAACGGAGGAGATAAACTTGTACTTTAACCCGAGCGGTTTGGATCTTTTTTTAGATTGAAAAGGAGCTGCACACCCTTCTGCAGGGACAGATACAAAATCCCCTACATCAGTCCATCTGCACAGAATTAGTCATCATATCCAGTTCTACGCAGATAAATCGTCAGGTATTTTCGAGAGAAAAAAAACCCATCTCCGCATCGCAATCACCCCACACCGGTATGACTTTCACGCTAAAAATATCTACTCCATCTACCTGTTAATCGTGTACAACGCGCGCCGCGTCTGTGTGATGCGATAACTATCTTGATTTCGTTTGGAAATCCCCTTCTGGGCAGCGAACCTTAAACGGATCAAGGTAGTTCCGCCAAGAAAATTCCACACTTCACACGTGTAAGCACATGCCCATTAAGTAATCTTAAATTGTAGGTACTCACTGAACTCGCCTGTCGTACATCTACACCTGCGTTTGACTCCAGAAAGCTCTTTTGTTCGAGCCATATATGTAGTTTAAAAATATACACCAACAAAGCTTTCCCACAACAAATCAACAAACGGAGAGTTGTCAAAATATAAACGATCAACCGATATTATATACCCCAATCGCAACGAATAAGCCAGCTGAATGTCTAAAATTAGACTTTTCCAAAAATACCCCACTTTGGAGGTATTTTCAAACCGGAATAACAATTGCTGCCATTGTATTTTGTATCTTTTTGTGCATTCGTGCCTGTGTCTGTATAGCTACAGATTTTGCATACATTGTGCAATATTTAGTCGACAACCGATTGATTTTTTTTTTTTTTAATAAAAATTCAAAGGCGCGCGGCGCACCGCCTTAGAGTGTCATCTTATCAGAGAATGATTTTTAATTTTTGTTTCGGGTTTTTTTTTTTTTTTTTGTTCTTTCGTATCCAAAACCACATTATGACTGACGTGTGCATGAAAAAGACTCAAAACCAAAGACAAAGGCACATCGATAAGAATGTTAATTTTATTTGTATATTCGTTCGATAGGCGCTCCAGCAGCGAACCCGAGCAGAGAAGACCTTGTGTACGGCTCCGGTGGTTTTTATTTTTATTTTTTTAAGTTTTAGCTTGTAGGTATTCATGTAGTTGTTGTGGTGTGGCAGTGTTCGTTACCGCATTCGCAGCGATTGAGTTGTTTATAAAACGTTTTCATGGGCTTTTATGTAAATGCCAGCGATAAGCAATTAAATGCCTGGGCCTGGGACTCGTCACGATGGTGATAGCGATAGTTGTCCAAATAATTAATTGAAAATTTATATATGTATCTTGTTACATATTTTGTTTTTATTTAGATTAATGGAACAAGCGTTGTGGGTTGTGCGAAGCGTTTTATATGTAAATTGGCGAGAATTGCTGTTCACAGTTGAAGTTGACCTCTTAAGTTTTCTTATCACGGTTGACTAACTGCGTTGCGTCGGTATACGATCAGTGGGAGTAATACAGGGTGAGTTATCATGTTTTGGAAAGGGCAAGAAAATTTGTTTTCGTAGGGGTGTCAGAACTACGAGCAAACTTCATTCCCCGAAACCGCGCGAAGGTCACCCATCTCCTTCGAAAGTTTCTAGCCAAATAGTGTGACAGGTAAAATGTTCTAGGAATTCTTCATATCAGAGTCACACAATTTTGAAGAGTATAAATGAATTGGTGAAGCAAAATGGAACTACCTGTCTTACCTCAAATGTGCCTGTGGCCGTGGCTGGAAATATTACATAATAAATTTATTTCCCGTGGTATTGACATTTCATGGCCTCCGAGAAGCCCTGACGTAACTCCCACCGATTTTATTAGGTAGATATCTGAAGAGGCAAGTGTCTGAAAACAACCGTGAAACTGCTTATAACTCGAGCTTAAGACCTGGGTTTAGATAGCAGCAACACCGCTCGTCATATATCGACGTGTTCTTCAAAAGGTTCATGTTTGGTTAGAAGATGTAGGTATGTCAAAGGCGGTTTTTCTACATTTCAGAAATGTTTCCGTAACAGTAATAGTGTGTATAGGATATCAAAGTACTAACTGTTTCCATTTCCAGTACAGGATGAAACGGTGATCAAAGTGGCGAAACAATTTTAGCTCATTAAATCCGAGACAATACTGAGACCACCTAGTTCGGTCGATTTCCCGTAACTTTGCCTACAAGCTATATTTTTACAGAGTGTCCTCGATTTGGTGCGCTAGTATTGATGCATAGAAATTCGTATTGAGAAATATCACGAAACTTCAAAAATTTCGACTCACCAAACACACCTTCAAAAAATATGGACCACTTCCGCTGTAGGCAAAGTTACTGCCAGCGTTCATAGAATTAAATTTGCAATTATTCGTTACGTGTGGATAGTATTTTGTGTTTAGGAAGAATTGTACTTTTGCTTAAAATGATTATGAAAAAAAAAACAATGTAGATTGTTCGAAGTAAAAAAAAAAAAAAAAAACATTTTAAGCAATTTTTCTTCAGTTATTTAAAAATAAAAATGTATACTCATGAAATCGATTTTAGTGATATCTAAAAGCGGAATATACCCAACCATGTTTGCCCTAATATGTTTCTAGTGTATAAAACATCTCATTTAGATAGTTTTATTAACCAAACAAATTATATTATTCGCCTTTTAAAAATATATAATACATATATAATAACTAAAAGCATTGAGTTTCTGTTAAAATGTGGTTTTCCCGAAATCTATCACATTCCCACATGGTTGGTGGAAGTTTTTTTTTTTTTTAGATTTAGATTTATTTATTTTATACATGCTTACACAGTAAGAATTCACTTATAAGTCTGTGAAAGATAAACAATTTTTAATTTAATATTAATATATGATTTGAAAGTTAAGTTGGATTTAGTTTTAAATTAATTTTAATTGAAATAATTGTGATCGCTTGAAGAGGGATAGGGTTGGGAAAAGTTAGTTGCTTTAGTTACTGAGAAAATTTTGAAGTTCGGTTTTAAATCGTCGTGCATTTGTTAGCTCTCGCAAGTTACGTGGGAGTGAATTCCAAAGGCGGATAGCAGCAACAAAAAACTGTCTTTCGGATGCGTTAGACATGAAAAGCGCGGAAGTACCAGACAAGAAGATCTGTTAGATACCGGAAACTGGATTTTTTCATAAAGATATGAAGGCTGTCTACTTATGAGTACACTGAGGGAAAATCCACGACCCGAATTTAAGTACTTTTAAGATTATATTTAGAAAGCACACATTTTAACCAAAATTCTTCCAATTCAAACTGATTTTTCTTTATTCAATCAAAAAAAAAATTAATCTAAAAACATGCGAAGTTAAATTAACGCAGTGATTCTAACTCTTGAATTAAAAAAAAAATACGACACTATATCAGCGAGCTCAAAGGTGAGTGCCTGGCTTAATACGGAAGCCAATGGGAAGGAGAGTTCTACCAGCCAATGTGCATCAAGCATCGCTTCTTGTTTTTGTTTGGTAAGAAAAAACATTTATTCGATATACCTACCTAATTAATATGAAATGATTTGTTTTTAAAATTTTGTTAATAAAAAATAAAATTGCTTATAAAATGAATGTAGTTTTTTTTAATTTACATAGCAGGCCCGTTTATGAAAGGTTTGTATTAAGAACGTGCTTCTTAAATCAATAATGCTTTGTAATAGAGACAAGAAATATAATTACTACCTTGAGAACGTCAAATCAATCTAACATGGATTGTTTTCACTTAAATTAAGAAAGAACGTTCCAAAATCAATAGCAGGCGGTCTAGTAATAATCAAAATCATTGTCACATTAAAAATGACTAGTATATTAAAACAATAATGATTATACTTATATTAAGTACTTATCGTTCTTAATTCAATAATCCTGCGCTTTAAGAATAAGAAAATATCGGTATCAATTTAAAGACGTATCATTACTTGAAAAGTTCTTAAATTAAACATGCGAATTCCACAAGTAAGAATGCCATGTTACCAGTTTCAAATCGCACAGATCGGATAGCGATGAATATGACTCGAAAATTGATTATTTTAAGAGTGTTTTTGCTTACTATCACTCTATTTTTCTCTCGGTGTATGTTGAAAAGAAATATGACTGTTAGAAATTTTATATAGTTACAAAAGGACATGTTAACTAGGTGTTTTGCAAGATGTGAAACGTGATTATGTATTTTTAAACAAAACACATATCGAATAGTGGAGTTGAAAGCCACCTGAAGCCGCCTTCTACTCTCGGCATCACATCCATAAAATATTTCGCATCCGTAGATAAGTACAGGAATAACTAACATTTTAGCAAGTAGCACTCTCGTTTCAAGAGGAGTAAACTTTTGAGCAATCCTTAGGGTTCGTAGAATACCGTAAGGTTTCCCTACTATAGTATTTATGTGATCATTCCATGTTAAGGTTCTATTGAAGACAAGACCTAGATTTTTTGAAGACTCAACAAATTCGACTTCGAAGTTGTTTAGCATTAAATGAGGGAAATAAGAAAGATCTAATTTCTTTTTAGATATAACTAAACACTTACACTTCACTGGATTAAGTACTAGACCGCTTTTGGATGACCAATTAGAAATTCGTTCTAGATCCTCATTTAAAACGCTGACGCAATTTTCAATTAGGACCAAGGAGCAGCTTTGATAAATTTGTATATCATCGGCATAAATATGCTTAGATGAACTTAGTATGACAGAAGCAATATCGTTAATATATATGGAGAACAATAGAGGCCCCAGGATAGAGCCTTGGGGAACTCCTTGCCTTGAGAGAAGAAAATCCGAAAGATTGCCATCAAGTGACACGTCCTGCCTTCGTTCACTTAGATAGGATGATATTAATTTAACAGCAGTGGGGGAAATTGAGAAAAAGCGTCTTAATTTGCTGGGAAGAATCGAGTGATTAACCAAATCAAAAGCTTTGGAAAAATCTAAGAGTACCTACCAGAAATGTAACATTATCCCTATCGAATTTATCTCTTATATCTTCAATGACGTTAAACAAAGCAGTTGTACAGCTATGCTTAGCTCGGAAACCAGATTGTACTTGTAGCAACTAGTTATTAAGTTGGTAGCATTGATTTTATAGTTTTTGTGTGTTTTAGGATAGGAAAGGATAGGAAAACAAAATTGCGAATTCGAAAAAAAAAAAAATTGAGGGGGCCATCGGCAAGAGGATTGCGAGTTGGGCGTCTCAGTATTTTCTCTGCTTTAAATTACTATTTGTCTTTGACTTTGACTTGTTACCGAATTTTAGTGAGCTGTCAAATTGTTTTTCATGTGTTTGTAAGTTGGTTCGCACGAAAAAGAAAATGTGAAATAGAAATGAAATACTGATACCAATATAAAACGTACACTCACGTCCCTCTTTAATGGGGTGATATTGATGATAACGAGCTCCTTCACCTAATACTCTTTCAAGGCAAGGCTTGATTCAGCCCTTGAGCCTTCATGGAGGCTGTTACTATTTGTAGGTCGTTCGTACTTAGGCGAATGACGTGAAACTTTTTTAAATTACACAAGAGTTAAGAAATTCTATACCAGAGGCCTTGACATTTTTCAAAGTGGTACTACTTTAAAAAAAAGTAGGAGGGAACTCCTATATTTTTAGAACTTGTTTCATAAAGTATGTGTTGATATTTTTCATCGTTTAGAATTTAGACCCTGCCTTTTTAAAGAATGATTCATGCATATATTTCAGCCGGTATCGAGCAGAAGCTTTATCTGTATTGTCCTTGCCTAATATATTAAACCTGTGTTCGCGGTGTCACCCACCAAGATCTTGCTACGCTGTCATTTTGTTTACCTCCATGCGGTTGCAGTATGAATCAGAATTGTAAAATATTTATTATGATTTTAAAAATTAATAAAAAAACAAAAATCGGTCGAGACTTGTTACTGTTTTTGTTTTAACGATCGCTTATAATCCCCACTCTATTATTCCGAGTGAAAATCGTCGAGAAGTTTCAATTTAAGGTCAGGTGCTTTAGTTTAGTCCTTCATTTAGAACTTAGGTAGCCCTATAAAATGGCAGTCCTTACCTTTACGGTCCTGGCAAAGTCTCACATTGTTTTTATTATTATTATTTTTCTTGCAATGGAATGTGGCAACCTTGCATGAGGCGCCAATGGTTCGATGTCCATTGGTAGTGCCGGATTCCTACCGGCTAGAACCACCTTCCCGATACAGAATGAAAAACGTGAAATGCAGGCATTCGTTTGTAGTTGTTTGTAGTGACATTGTTTTCATTTGTATTTCAACCGTTAGAAAGTTAGAACCATTAGAAAAAAAAATTTCAATTCCTTATAACCGTGTTATCTCCGAAACCGTGGCAACCAAGTGAAAGTGGGACTACCCCCACAACCCTTGCACATATCCAAAGAGGTGTGACCCAACCACGCAAAATAACAAAACATAACTGTACCTACACTCCATGTCCAGTCACCATTTCTTACTCAATGCCTATCGTATCCCAAAAAAGCAGGACGGGAAGTGCTTAATGTTTCGCTAACTATTCCGTTTCATTCTTTCTCCTTTCGCAGGATGCGCACACGATCATATGCTTTCAATCGTAGTCCAACCCCCAAACATCTATTCTGCGACGGTCACGACATGATCCGCACCACTAGTCAATAAACGCATGTGCCCTACATTTTGTTTGCGTGATTGGGTCACACCTTTTTGGATGTGTGCAAGGGTTGCGATGCACACAATTTCCTACCTATTCATGCTTATTCAGCTTAAATTGCGATCTATACGACCGAAATAAAATTGTTTGAATTTGTTAGAATGGGTAGAGATGATACATTCAATCAATTGAAGTTATGTTGTGAACAGCTTTTTGAATTTAAATAGGTATCTGACATCTTAAATATTCGTTCTCGAACACATTTTAGGCCTCCCTTAAACTGAGAATAAAACGTGTCCAGTAGTGCGGGCTGTCTTGTATTTCATACCATACATTGAGTAGTATAATAGGTAGGTATATATTAGAAATGTAAAGTTTCATCGATTGTAGTTCAACAGTTTTTGAGTTATCGGGTTGCTTAAATGGGTCTCCAAACCGAGTTGATGAAAAATTAAATTGCGAGTAAAACTTTAACCGTTAGTGAAAAATGATTTTTGACTACTTTGTTAGAAATAGATGGGTAGTTCCATTGGAAAAAAAACTTATTCCACCCTTCACGGCATCCTAGCAAGGGAAATATCGAATCCATTTCAGGTTCCGCTTAAATTGCGAATAAAAAGTGTCCAGTAATGCGGTCTGTCTTCTGTTTTATATCACAGTTAGAAAAGGATGCTTAGAATAGAACCGTAGAATTTCATGGTTTGTAGTTCAACAGTTACAGTTTTTGAGTTATGGGGACCTTAAGTTGAAGCCTACATTTTGCTAAAATTTGATATAAATCATAAACCGTTAGGTCGATTGATACAATTTTTATTTTATTAGATTGTCGAGGTAAATCTATAGATAATAGAAAATTTCATCACTTTGCATTGAACCGTTTCGGAGATATCGGACTTTTTTGTTTTCTGCTTGAATTGCATATAAATTCTTTTTGGTTGGTACAACTTTGAAATTTTTGGTTTTATTAGATAGAGCATACATGCTTTCTAACAACCAACTAGTTTTTGTCGTTTGTAGTTGTCCAGCATTTGAAATATCAAATATCCATCCCCTAAAATCGGTCTGCACGGACGATTTTACGATTTTCTTGAATCCTGAAAAAATCATTATCTATTGATAAAAGCGTTAGATACATCTAATAGAAAGCATTAGAAAAAAATAGATTTCCCTATTTTGAGTTGCTTAGTAACGGAAATATTGATATGAGTTTGTATGACAAAGTAGTGTTTGTTTAAGTTGCATCTAAATCTTCGTCTATGTGATAAATTCACAAAATTTGAATTGTATTAGATAGCCAGGAGTACAGACTTTGAAAATATTGCGTTTTTGTTGTTGTTATAAATTGTTTAAAAGGGTTTAGTTTTTAATGTTATTCGAAGGAATAGAAATTTTTTTTGGATAAAATAGGGGTTGATTGACTTGTTGTTGTTGCCAATGGACAAATTGTGACTCATATCGATGGACAGAGATAAATGCTTTGCGAAAATATGTTTACCGTTGTTTTGTTGGTGGTGGGAAAAGGGAAATCCGTATATGGATGCAACTCTAAAGGGATGTGTTTTTTGATTTTAATTGCGTGTTATTAAGATTAACGCTTGAGTGAATTCAGAAATTTTAAATGCAATTATTGGGATATGCTTTGTGCACCAGTATTTTTAAATAATTCCTATCTATTGGGAATTTGGAGTTATAGGTGCAAACACAAATGTCCTTACCTCTCCGAAAAGGGACATTTAAAAAAACGATTTTGAATGCAACTGGCTAGTTTTTATTTCAAAAAGCCAAAAGAGCGGGCTGATTTTTGTTTCTAATGGTTCTACTAACTTTCCAACGGCTGAACTACAAGCGAACAAAAAATCACTTCAAATAACTACAAACGAATGTCTATCGAACTGCATTTCACGTTTTTCATTCTAGAAAAAGTGCGGGCTAACTTCACGTAGGAGTTTTCTTTGTCATTCGCTTTGCGTTGACGCTCTAAACGCCTAAGCTCGCTGAGTACTCGAATTGTTCACATTGTTGCTGTGCCCTCAGGAGATATTAAGCCCCCATTACATTCAAGTCCACGGACAAGGGACTAAACCACATAAATGTATTTCCCAAGATTGAAACCCCCGAAGACCCATCTCAAGTACGCCACCAATTGAAAAATCAATAAATTTGCAGTCGTTTTACGTAATTCTCAGAGCAATTTCAAACGGGGGAACCCAGCCCAAAGTTCAGGCAACTTAAAAAAAAAAAATCCAACGCCGTTGATCCGAAATATGATTAAATTGTTTAAATCCATTAATTGCTGTCACTTATCACTGTTTTCCATTCCTCTCACGTAGTCGCGTCGAATGAATGTTTTTTCTTTCCTCTGCTTATATTCTTCCGATTCTCTTTTTGCGTTGCTCTTCTTTTCTCCCTCCGGACGTCGCTCGTCGGTGTAATCACCGTCGCATGTCCATTGTTTACACAAAGAATCATAGGGGCTGTGCAGTGTAGATGTAGAATGTATAGCGAGTGAAAAGATGAACGCAAAACGAACACAAAATCAACCTCAATCCGTGGACGTGGAGTGGAAGCCGAAGAAGCAAACCCTTGTCTTCCTCCCGCCGTCATCCATCACAAGTCCACCAAAACAACCAACAACCGTTGGTTGGTGGTTCGGGTTCTACTATTATTTTCCTTCGTAAATGCATATGCACAGATGTGTTTGTGTATACATCACACACCAGTGTTTATGCTGCTCATAAATTATGACATCTCAGCGTAAAGTGTGCGACGTAGCCGAGCCGAGGCGCTCAGTGCGGCATGGAATCCCAATAAATTTATGATTTTTATTGTAGAAATATGAGCAGGCAGGACAGGCTTATAAGCGCTTGGCGGAGGGCAGCCGCAGCACATATCCAGCGTTGCCGTTTGGCCCCTTCTTGAGCCTCGGGACCGTGGCCCCCACTTTTTGAAAAATTAAAAAAAAAATTAAAAGTGACCCCTTTTTCAGTTTAAGTAATTTTATTCTTTATTCAACGAAAAAGACTGCAAACATATGACAAGAAGTGTTTCGTAATGAAGAAAAAATCCTTTTGTTATAAATAAATGTCTTTGTTGCTCTTAGATACCTATTAGCATTTTTTGTGGAGGCCCATTCTTCGGCTCGGTCCCATCTTTAGTGCTGTTTTTGGAAATTTTCCAGCGGCAACGCTGCACATATCTGCGTAACGTATGTGTGACCGGGTGTCGGTAGGTCGTATCGCATGTGATGACGATTTTCATTAAAACGGGCGCTAATGGAAGTCGACATTTATGGATCGCTGAGTGGAAAAGGGGGTACCTATTGTTTTTTTTTTTTGGAATTCGTTTAAAATTTTTAAATTAAAGGCTAAAATATGAGACAATGTTGTGTCGGCGCTGTTGCTACTGGGGGTACGAGTACCTATATTGTAAAACTTGACTAAGCCGCACACACGTCTTGGGCCGAATTGACAATTCTCTGATTACAATCATGGTTGCCACTTGCAAAAAAAAATTAGCAACCAAAAATGGAAAAAAAAAGTTACCAAACCAAGCTAAAAGTTACCAAAAATCTGGAAAAATTATAAGATCAAAAATGATAAAATCTGGAAAAATGATAAAACACGAAAAAAATCGTACATATCGTCTTGAGCTAGTATGAATATGACTTTTTGGTATCGTTTGATTTTTCTCTGATTTACGAACTTAATATAAAAAAATGTCATGGTAGTAGAAAAATGCACCTATGTTTAAGCCTAGTATGCACTTTATGCAGAACACGTAAAGCCTCTCAAGTGGAATCCAATTTTTAATACAAATTTTTCTCAGCGAAATTTCAAATTTAACTTTCCACGTGAAAATATGAGTAGGCAGTCCGCAGTTCAAGTGAAAAATTATTACTTCAAATACTGATATGGCAGACACTTGCGTTTTATTGTCAGTCGCATTACATTTTTGACATTTCGGCCTGAAAAATAATTTATAGGAAATCATGAAATTTATTTGAGTTTCTGAAGTTCCCTTAAGTCTTCATAGAAACTTAAAGAAAACTGTTGACACATATCAATTCATTTTAACATAATTATTTTAAATTCAATTAGGTACATTATAGAACGTTACTTACTGAAGTACTAGGAATACTTTTAAGCCTTAAACGTAGTGGACAGAAAAAGTAAAGCAGCATTTCCATGTGATGATATCGAGTTCGTCTTTTTGATGCTCTTGTTCAAAAGGTTACCAAAACAAGATAAAAATTACCAAATTACCAAAAATCATGAACTAAGAAAAAAATTACCAGATTTGGTTATTTATTACCAAAGTGGCAACCGTGATTACAATTGGAACCAACTTCAGATTGGATTTTTGTACAGGCATTGGCAAATATTGTCTCTTCATTGGGTATCTATTTCTTTTATGCCTACCTATCTATAGGTAAAACCTCCTAACTTTTGAAGCTGTCACTTTTAGGGGATGATTTCTCAGCCGTGACAGCCAGACAATGTATTAGTTAAGAACCTTTCGCTCTCGTAGTTATAACCCTATTCGAAGAGCATCTCCGCCAAATGTTGACATTGATCAATCAATCACTTGTTTATCGATAACGAATCATCCAGATTAAAAGTCTTAAGGAACTTTGAGCGAGGTGGTTGAGGATTTTTGGAAATGAGAGTCGATAGGAATATCTACTTACTTGCTCACTTAGGTGGCGCTACTGTCCGGGAAACGTTGCCATAAGTGATTTGATTTGTATGCATTTTGCAGATTTGCAACCTAGCTGCACACTTTTAAAAACCAGAAATCTGCGCTATAGATTTTTTTTGCATTCGCAACAATGTAATTTTTGGAGAGTATGATAAGTTTGGGGCCAATACGCACATCTTTTATTATGGTAGGCGGGTCTATCTCGCTCCGTTTGGCCAGGAGGGGTAATTTCAGAAAAAAAATAAAATAAAATGCAAATAAATTTACTATAGAAACAACGGCAACACTAACAATAAAGTACTTTACCATTTTTGAAATCCATTAACCCGTTCTTTCAAATTATTTATTATTATTTCAACCAAGTTATTGCTGTAAGCAGTTTTTGAAAAAAAAAATACTTACAAACTTGAAATTTAAGGAAACAAACATTTTAAGAAATGTTTGAATTTTTCAAAATTGTGAACGAAGACACTGAATTTGTTTGCAGTATGTACTGCCCCTGGTAGTTCCACCTCCCGCCCAAACCCCCTCCCATTGTAAAAAAAACGTTTGTTTTTGACCCAACTACAAAAAACCGTTATTAATTTTTGGCGCCAAAATTATCGTACTCGTGCCTGTAATTTGTTCTTTTTAAAAAAATAATGTCATTCTCAGACAAGTTTAATTTCTTTTGTAGCAAGTAGTTCGGGTTTAGAGCACAAATGTCAAATGAGGCTATTTGCTAGTTTGAGAGTTTGTAGTCAACTGTGGTGGTTTGAACTGTAGGTAATTAATCGACCATGTGCTTGTGACAAAAGAAGTCGATATGGTGGATTATGATTTGTTAATTGCTACTCAGCAAACTTTATAGTTCAGTGATTTCCCATATTTTCCCATTTTGTATGGAGATTTTTTTTTTAATTTGACCGCAAATACAGTATGATTGGATTTTTTAAAAAATTCTACATGAATTTAATTATTTAGTAGATTTTCTTTACGGAAACAATTTTTTTAGAACGGGCAAGACGGGCGGGAACAGCTAGTTTTATTTAAAATAAACTGATTGTCACCCCACATCAGATATCATTTGAATTTTTTTTTTAAATCTTTGATGTGTCATTTAACACTTTATCTATCTCTCTATAACATTTGATCTACCTTTCCATAAAGAAATTCAGAATAAAAATTGTGTAAACTATCGGAAAAGCTAACCAAACGCAGTCACGGAGCAGGATCTGATGCCATCTCACTGGACAAGAAATAAGAGTCTACCTACCACCTTCTCCTTTTTCTCTCCTTTAACGACACTAGGTATGTAGTTCATATTTCTAAAGTTTAACACGAGAAAGATTTATATTGTCACCGAGTTCCTAATTTGCTATCTTTATCGATAATCGTCTGAAAGGTTCCTTTCTTATATGTATGACCCTGATTGCATTGCCTATTCTACCACAGTGTCAACTCCACTATAGCCCTTCTATGAGTTCTTAACTTATTTATTTTAACTTCCAAATTGTGTGAACCCTTCTATGCTTGCCATTCAATGTTCATGCATAACCCCACTTTCAATGTTTTCCTATATATCAATCAACGCACTTATGCCTATATGGAAAACGCGTGATGTGTGCATCGCCGTCACCGCAAACCGCACTTTTCCGGCAGTACACGCAGTCGTCATTTGAAACTTGTCAATATATGGACACGGCCGAACGATGTCAACTGTCAATTTGACGGATACACATGATTACGTTGTTTCTGTCCCTGAAAATGTTATTTTTTTGTTTTTTTGAAAATTTTGCGCAAAAATTAAATTTCTATTGTTCGCCGACAGTTTAATAAATTACACACAAAAACATTGTTTTCATTACAACAAAACAAGAACAACCTTTGTAGGTCTCTATACACCTTAAATAAGATGTGTACAATATTTTCAGGGGGATGAATAGAGATGAGGGCGACCATCAGCGAACCCAGGATCAGTCGACACTTCCTTTGTCATATTATATTATGTACTCGTACAGACAGAATAGGTACGACATACGACACAACAGCGGACT
This sequence comes from Cheilosia urbana, assembly GCA_946477585.1. Lineage (NCBI taxonomy): Eukaryota > Metazoa > Arthropoda > Insecta > Diptera > Syrphidae > Cheilosia > Cheilosia urbana. The sequence goes on along the minus strand of OX297854.1, from coordinate 88,384,325 downwards.
ACTAGCGAACAAAAAGGGGTGCCTTTTGGAAAATTCTCTCTTTCTCTCTCTAGACCAGGTAGAGCCAAACACTGCACATTCCCATGGTAATATTTGGCTTCAACAGCCAGGCGTCTCTGTGCATGGTAAATATTTTGCATTTTCCAAGGAAAGGATATTTTTATGCCTCGGCAAGGTTTGGTGAATAGAGGCAAATAATTCAATTCTTATCTGGTTAATGGTATCCGGTGGAATTCCTTTTTATTTGGGGATAATAAAAGGCATTAGGGTGATTAGTGCTGAGGTGTGGCATTATTGAGAGCAAAGATACGAACAGTGCAAGAGGTACGATGCCAGAGTATTTAAATGTTCGTTTCAATTATTTGCTATTGTGATGTAAGTGAGCTGAGTTGACTGTTTGAATGACGTTCTGAATGCAATAAATCAGGGATACCTACTCGTGGGAAGAGTTATATGGAAGTGGGTAATAAATTGTGTGCACGCGGTTGTAAATATTCAACGTGGATCGTCTGTTGTCACAGTTATACCTAACTGCGTGTAATTTGGAACGCAGGTGCGACGAGTGATTGAGGGTGGATAATTAATTTTGGAATCTTTGTCCCGGTCTAGACTATGGCCAGCTACTCTCAGCTCACTCATAAGACTTCACAAAAATACTGGATTCTAATCTTTATAGATTAAAGTTCAGCAAACTCGTATTAAAATGAGCATTTTAATGAAACAACTATTGAATTTAAATATAAAAATATGACGAAACAAGTTAAATAAAGTGGAAATATTGAAAACCAATTTTTCTTGTGTTGTATAGACCAGTAATACTGCGAAGGTATTAAAAAACACCCCCATATTTTTAACCGTATTCCAGTCAAAAAAAAAGAGAAATCATTCCCAAATAGATCAAAAATCGGAAACTCCTACTACACTTGTTCTCGTACTCAAAACTTGTAAAGTGTAAAAGCTATAAAATAGTACAGTAGGCGCTTATAACTCTCTAACAAGAACTTGCGACAATTGTCTCAAGTTTTAAAAACTAAAAGTGAATTTTATTTAATTTTTTATTTTTTTTATTTATTATTCCTTTTTCTTTATTTCATGAACCTTCTCTTTTACCTAGCATAGCTTCTCAGATCTTTACCTACCTATCTAATAAAATAAGAAAACAACCAACAAAACTTTTGACGAACGAGAAAGTATTGTTCTTTATTTTATTTTATTTTATTTTTTACTTTTTTTTTGCTTCATGCTAGAAAGCATTTTTTTTTTTTTTTTTTTTGCAGTCTAGCATTTTTTTTTGTTCAATTCTGGCAAGCCTGATGCCTGCTCCACACCAGACGATGGAGGGCTCTTTCAATGTCACCTTACTTACTTACTCCTAAGTCTGTCTACTGTTTTGTACTGTCTCTGGGTTGGGGAAGAAGATCCTATGGTCCGAGGGCGTTTGTGTCTATTCGTTTTGATGTCTTGCTTTGTCTTACAGATTCCCTGCTAATTTTGTTCTCTAAGTCTAAAAAAAAAGGACCCCGACAATTTTTCAAAGAGTTTTCCATTTGAAACAACCGAGAAGATCTACACCCGTCTTTGCTAAAGTTGCCGAGGTTGCGAACTCATCAAGATACTTGCGGTTGAACACATTTCCAAATGAGGGCCATCATTCTTTGCCATAAATCAGTCGGTATAGAAAGACCATTTAGACAGGTCCACTAAATTTTCGTGCTGTGGGACGTCTTCGCTTTCATCATCCAAGTTTAGTGCTTTGTTCTGCTAGGAAATGGAATTTGCGTTCCCTCTCCGTTTAGTCGATTTTATGGCATCAGTCAAATCGAAGTTTGCAATCCACCCTCCGACGTTCATAGGAGTCGCCGGTCTATGACTGAAGAAGCAGCAAATTCCTTTGGTTTATATTCGAAGTTTTAAAAGGTCCGCAGTTCGAAATTTTTACGGTCCACTGACAGTGTCGTCGGACAAGTTCATAAAATCAGCCCGCTCGTAGAATACAAAATTCGTGTACTTGATGGCTTGCATTGTTTTCCTTGTTTTCTAATAACTTTGTCTAAATTTGGACCGAAAAGATAGATTGGAACTTTGGAGGGTATGCGAAAGTAGCTGCTTCCAACCAAAAACCCGGTTTTCTACCATCAGGGACTTCGTTTCAAAGCGCCAATTCATACTTATACCGTTTTAACTAGTGTCAGATGGATTTGGTAATAATGGAGCTGAGTATTGACTTTCTACCAACGTCGAATGAGTTCAAAGTTCGAGAAATATCTTTAAACTTGTCTGTCCTCTTGCCGCTGGTACCTTCTTTTATGCACCATTGTAGAGTACAAGGTTTGAATGCTTTCGAAGGCGGTCTCTCACCTACGTGGTACTAAAATTTCGAAAAAACATCATACCTTCTTTTTGGTACCTATACACGTCCTTTTTGTCTTGCAAAAGGCACAGTTGATTCCACACCCTTTGGAAACCCCCAAAAGAAAGCACCAAGTGAAAACCCAACTGAATCCATACGAAAAGCTCTCGAGTGGGAGGAAAATTGCGGCCACCCACGCTCACTTTACCCATTTCAAATTGATTGCCTGTTGACACCCAGTTAAGAGACGGAAATATTAACCAGCCAAAGCAAGAACAGAATACAAAAAAATCGTGCCACCGCCGACCGTCACCACTTGCCTTCCGACTGTGTGTACACAAAGTATCCATATATCTGTGGCGTAGATAAAGAAATTCCCATGACCTCATTATCGCATTTATCCAACTATCCTTGGCACACATAACGTAGTCATCGTCGCTGTATCATATCGCATCGTATCTACTGCTAAAGGCACTTCCCAATGTTTCGGCCGGGTGCGGGTGCTGGTTCGGGGGCAGATAGAAAAAAAAAAAAAAAAAAGTAGAAATGAAAATAAAACCAAATCCAAAATCTCTTCCTCCACCTACGGCGATAGCCAAAAATTATTTCTAAATAATAAAAGTTCGAAACTCCTCCACCCATATCGCTCTGTATATATGACCTCTTTTGCGGAACGACAACGACGACGACGACGATGAGAAATCTGCTCGTATCCCTCTGTATAACCTGTGCATCCCATCCTTAGCCCAACCCCCCACCGAATATCGACCTGATTTACTCTGTGTGTGGATGTTGTGTGTTCAGTGATGAAAATGGGAATGATTCCAGGTTGTAGGTCGACAAATCCACCCCTAATCGAAAGAATCGATTTTCCAACACCTCCATCAGCTCAAAGTGCGATACAGAAACAGATACAGCCGGCCCATCGATGGATATTGGTTCAATGTCTCTGGCAGCGAACACGACCAGGAGGAGCACCGGCACACCGAACCGCTGAAACCGCATAATCATGAAATTATTTTGAATTCATTACCATTTACAATATGGGCGACATCCCCGCCACCGCCACCGTTTCGGTACGGTTCGGTACGGTTCGGTGTGGTCCGGCAAAGGCATACACTCTGCACACACAGTTCAAGCGTTTACATTTTTGTCTGGGGAATTTTTCGAATCAGCTTACACGTGTGTACATCAGATACACATTACTGTGGCGGATAGTTGAATCCTTCGTCCCCATACCCGCCGGCCGGCGTTGGGGCGCGCACGAAAAACTAAACTGCTATTAAATAATGGAGGGTTGAAAATAATTAATTTATAGTTCCCCACCCCCGTCCAATAATGATAATTGAATGGATGTGCGCGCGGGCATATATCCACAGACACTTTGCGTGCCTGCCTGCGACACACGACTATGTAAGTGTGAGTAGGTACGGCGAGCCTGCTCGCACAGAGTACGAGTACTGACATTCGTACTCTCATGTCGACTGTTGCTGTGCATCGGGTTTTATGAAATTTCGGCTTAGGACTCGTGGCGAATGGATTTCCGATTTTAAAACATTATGAAAGTATGGCAATTGCAATCAGAGCAGGACCGCGGGAAGCGACTATGCGATTAGAGAAGTGCCGCAATCAATTGAAAGCCCTTTGGCAACAATTTGATGACATTTGGGGTTGGCGCAATGACTTCCATACTGACATACTGACGAAAATAATCAGCTAATTGGGTTGCATGCAATTTCGGGGATCATCGCCATTTGTGTGTCGTGTGTAGTGTACTGCGATGCATAAAGTCCGCTGAGGCGCATTTGTTGTAAAGGTTGAATGTGCGATCTCAGCTTCATCGAGGTTGATGTACAAAAACATGTCCTTGCAGTTCTGCATGAGATCTGTGCTGGGAGAGGGTATAGAATTTGAACAAGCACACCATTACACACACCATTATGTTTATGTTACACTTCATAAAGACGTTTTTGGTTGTACCTGATTGGAAAGTTCATGGGGTTAAAGCTTTTAGAACTGAAATTGGCGCTTGAGGTAGTCACGTACATTCATCTCGTTAGCATAGCAACTAGGAGTTTTTATTTATTTATTTAAATATACCTACTAAGCATTTAAGCCGCAGTTAATCAATTGTTAATAATTTGTTTAACAAAAAGGTACTTAATTGAACACATGTTACTTCATTTGATATTTGTTTTAAATTTCATATTGTTAGGTTACGATCACATGATCGAGCTTATGAATACACGAGTAACCAACAATACCCAAACATTTTTATTGATCACAAACAATGACATCATATCTGCAGTCTCAGAAATTCAAATATCTGATATAGAGCGCTGGTTTCCAACAACATAAATAGCTCTAGGCAAAGCTATGAGACCAAAGAAGGTGGCGTACAACAACAAATCGTAAGTTGTATTTTATCACAGCAGATAAATAAATTATTATTGGGAATATCATTGCAATTTAATAGACATAAATGATAAGTATGAAGTGCTTAAACTTACTTTCAATACTTTGATGGAATCAGCAACGCGTTTCGTAAAGAAAAGAAAAAGAAAAGAAACAACACTGAAAAAAAAGTCGGCGTCGTATTGATGAATGGCGTTCATCAACATGATATTCATTGATATGACGTACTTTTCATAAAAATGATGAACAAATTCATAAAAACTTTTTGACAATTGATGAACCGTTTTTCAATATGATGAAAGTGAATTCATCAATTTTTTCAACAGGATTCTGAAGAGAATTTAGCGTATGTTCTTATGAACTACGTTCATTATTTGATCAAAACATTTCATCAATATGACGAAAACACTTATTTTGATGAATTTAGTCATTTGTTCATCCAGTTGATGATTTATTCGTCTTATTGATGAATGGAATCATCATATTCAAGTACGATTGCCAAATTTTGAATTTTTATCATATTGATACCGACGTTCATCGTTTTGATGACGGCTTTTATTATATTGATGACCACGTTCGTCAAAAAACAGACATTCATTTTTATTAAGGAGAACGTTGATGTAAGCCTTCATAATATAGATGAACTAATTCGTTAAATTCACCGTTATATTCATCATATTGATGAATGGAATCATCATATTGATGAACTTTTTTCATCGGTTTCTTCAATGTGATGCACAGATTGTTAATATGATGTATGCTGTAGGTGTACACACGCGATGTTGGTACAGCATTTATACTCACACACGCAAGATGAGTCTTTTAATGTATATATGCGTAGATAATTATATGCCATTGCTCATCAAGCGTGAAGTATCTACACAGGGTGGCATAGAAGAAAATTCTGAATGGTTTTACGATGAACGATGATTATCTTAAAAGATAAGATATGTATATGTGATTTAGAAATTTCATCATATAATTATATGTTTATCTTTTATTTAATGTTCCCCCAAAAGTATCCATTTGCATTTTAAACAATGTATTGACAATTGCTTGCCGATGAACAAACTTTTTTATTTTTGCTTTTACTACGGGCGACTGGTTTTGCTAAATAAACTGCAGTATATAAATAAAAACTCACACAAAACGAATGGTTGTGAGAAGCTAGGCTAGGGTCCCTCCGGACCTGTTGCGCCAACTATCTATATAAAATTTAAAACAATTAATGAAGTGTGAACAATTCAATATTAGTGTAAAAATGGTGGAAATATAAAAAAGCTATAGTCTAACTTCGATTATTCACATTATATAAAATGTTATGAATTTTGCATAAATAGCTTTAATACATTAATATATTTGAAGTGTGTATTATGTTATCAGTAGAATGAAACTTATATAATTTGAAAGGTACTGTGCTTATCACTTAATTGAAAGTATTTTGGTAGCAGTTATGTATTCAAATATAAAAAAATTTGGGTTAGAACCTATATCTTCGATGGAGCGTCTCATTTACCCAAAAAAGAATGCAATTTACGTACCCTTAATTAAAGGTATGCAATTAATGTATAACTTTAATTCAGTTGCATAGATATATCTGGGAGGTGTTGACCAACCAATTTCGTTTCAATGGTTTTACTATGTAAACGAACGTTTTTCGACATAAATTGTTTGCTCTGAATGTTCATAGCGACGTTTTAAAAACTAAATCATGAGTAAGACTATCTAATTTTCAAAGTGGCGTATTTTTCCGATATCTTGATATAGCTTTTTCATTTGTAAAAAGTAAAACGTAAATATCGAAAAGTGTTGTACGTGTTTTAGTATACATACTTCTAAAAGGTAGGTTAAGGTACGTTTCCACTGAACACAAATCGCAAGATTAAGTACAATAAATTTAAAATTAATCCTGAAGTGTTTCCACCAAATAAAAGAAGATTAAGTTGACGATTAACTCCATTCGAGAGAAGATGACATATCACGAGATAGAGAGAGAGAGAGAGACATTTTTTCCATTTTTGATGTCTTTTCTTTCATTTCTGCCAAAAGCAGCTCTGTTTGCGTTGTACTTTTGACATCTCGAGCTGTGGAAAGTGTGTTTGTTTCATTTCTAATCTCCCTTTTTATGAGTTTACTTTTGTATGATAAATCCCGAGATTTATTCGGGATTTACGGAAATTTTTCTAAATCTCGCAGTTATTCTCCGATGGAAACTTAGCAGTAGGGTCGATTCTCGACCACAAGCGAGACTAACGTTGAATAAATATGTCATTGAAATAAAGCTACAATTATCATGAATTTTCTACAACGATTTTCCTTTGGTAAAAAAATAGCTCGCTTTATAATTAAAACGTTGTTTAAGAATATTTTTAAAATAAATGTAATATTGTTATTTAACCAAACTTTTCTCATACATTGTTCTCTCACGCAGAAAAAACACATTTCAAACACAAATGTATGCACATGCAGCCTGTGACTCTACCTAAAGAAATGCATATGGCAGGCAAATGGCCGTTCTCTGATTCTCATTGGGATCCATTATGAAAAAAAAAAAGAAATTATCCCAGGAGTGATAAAAGTAACTCAGAAATAAAATTTATTTTTATAAATCTTCAATATTTCTTGAGCGCGTGAGTTTTTGCCACTACACTTTATTGACATTCGTGGTAAAACTGATTTCCGTTTGAATATTTTCCTTTCGGATGCGAAGAAATTCAATCGTTAAATTCACACAATATTACCATTACCATTTTCATGACATTAAGCTCGTTTAAGTATTTTAGCATCCTCATGAAAGTGGGAAGGCTATATCTTTACGATTTATATTGGTGTCAGTATTTTTAGTTCATGTTTTTATTTGTGTGAAAAATCTTACAACTACATGAAAACAAATTTGACAGCACAGAAAGTGTGCATCATATTGATGAACAAATTTGTCAATATGATGAATACATTCATCACATTATGAAATTAAAGGGGAATTTCGGTTCATCATATTGATGAATTTTAAATAATATTGATGAACAAAGTTGATGAATGATGAACAACATCATATTGACGAAATCGGTTTCATCATAGTAATGAAAAAGTTCACTGGACTAAAATTGTTGATATTTTCATCACATTAATGAACTTTTTCACTACTATGGTGTAACTTTTTTTTTTCAATGAACGAACAAAATTGGATGACAAAAGATATACGAAATGCTTGTAAGGAAAGGGATAGATTGGAGGGGTGACATAATGCCGTAATCGAAATGAATTAAATATAAGGATTAACGAAGTGAAGAACATTTATAACAAACAACAAAAATTGTATGATGTGAAATCGAACCCCGAGGAGACGTGGAAGCTGGTAAATTCAATATTAGGAAGGAAGTCAAGTAACCTAGCTCAAGTAGTCATATCGAAGAATTTTGGAAACACAGATAATTACGGAGATCTCGCGAATAAGTACTCGAGAAGGCTTTCGTCTCAAATAGCCAATACGGTTCACGAATGTAACCATAGAATATTTCAGGGTCCTACGGAAAGCACACAAGACTCAATATTTATAGAAGAAGCTATGTAACAGAAATAGAAAATATTCTTAGTTCTATGAAAGAAAATCAGCAGGAATTGATAACATAAGGTCTAAAGATCTAAGAACCAATGCAAAAACTCTGGCTCCAGTAATAGCAGAAATGGTGACAATTTTAGAATCGTCAGTTCATAAGCTGCTGAAAACGTCAATAGTGCGACCCATACATATACATAAAAGCAGGAAAAACGAAATAGGAAACTGTAGGCCAATTTCCGGCGCAGGAACATAAGTCCCAATTTTTAATTTTGGGACTTATGTCCATCATAAGTGAAATATAAGTCCCAAATCGAATTCGGGACGTATGTCCTACCCTATTCGGACATAAGTTCCAAAATTGTTCTATCGAAGATGGGACATAGGTCCCAAATTTTTGCATAGATAATATTTAGCAAAATATTGTAGAAATCCATTAGGCATCCAACCCCGTTTTCCACTACACAAACCAACAATTGTTCTTAATAATTTAGAAAATTGAACTAACAGTTTGAAACATACCAAAAATATAATCTAACGAAATTTTAATTTTATTTTCTCAAATTCTCAAAACCTAAAATTTTATAAGTTTCTTTTCACGCGCGATCCAAAGAAGCGAGTCCCGAAAGTAAATTCTGTGGCAAAAAGGAAAAACAACATAAGTCGACTTATGTCGAAATTGAGTTTTTTTACACCATCGTATGCGAAATATTCCATTCTTTTTGCCATATTATTTTTTTGTATTTTTATCTATTACGGTTTTTGAATTATAGAAGAAAGAAAAACACATACGTCATACAACGCACAAGGAAAGGTAAACATTCAAACCGCTCTCCTGAAAAATTGCAAAAAGTGACTTATGCTGTTTTTCCTTGTGGCCACAGAATTATAAGATCAAAAACTGGACTAACTAAGATTAAAATTACAGCAATGCTTGCTTGTGTTCCGCAAATTGTTAATAAACGTTTTTTAAGTAATGTAAGTTTGAAATGCAGTTTGAAAACAGTTTGGTTCTCTTCTGGGAGAATTTTGTAAGTTTATCGCAAAAAAAAAATTGTTGTGTGGGACATAGGGCCCAACATTTTTGTTTGGGAGCTATGTCCCGATACCCGATGGTGTGGGACATAAGTCCTAAATCGAATTTGAGATTTAGTCTCACTTAAGGGGAATTATGTCCCTGCGCCGAACAGTGTAGCACAAGAATCATAAAGTCTTCGTTAGGCTGCTGTGTGGAAAAAAAACCTTGTCAAATCTCTGGGGATGTCAAGACACTTCAGTCTTGCACTTTAGCATTGCGGCCTTCCTTAGAAGGTTTGCCCTTATTGTCATCAATCACTAGCTCCCTTAATCGATGGGTAAAAATTGATCTGTTGCTTTAAAATGTATATGCTTGGCAAAGTTATAGAGTTCCGATCTGCATCCCGACGCGCACGCACGCAACTCTATTCAATATCGGCCGACCCTTGAAAGTCGCGCACAATAGACCAAACACCTCGCAAAACAATAAACTATCAACTCGATTAATTAATCCCTCGCGCGCCGCGCATAAATTAATAAATCAACAAATCTATATATATAAAAATGGATCTTGGTTTGTTCGGATGCTTAAAACTCGAAAACGACTGGACCAAATTGGATACTTCCTTCTGCGGATTTGTTCGTAATTGCTCCGCGAAGGTTTAGGAAAAAAGAAAAATTGAAAAAATTAAGAAAATTGCGCGGAAAATTAGAAAATTAAAGTTTGTATGGGGAAATACACTTTGAAAAAAATTAACTGGATAGAAATCAAGAAGTGACACTTCAAATAAAAAAAAAAAATATTTTGAATTTTAAAAGCAATTGTTGTTGTCAATTATTTTAATTATTTTCAAAGCAAATTGTTGTTGTCAACAATTTTGAAGTTTTTTTTTTTTTTTTTAATATAGGTACCTAAAAACTTTGTTCTAATAAATTATGTTTACTATGTTACATTAAGTAACTTTTTGAAATGAAGTAGATAGGTACTTTGATTATACAAAGATGATATTATGGCCGACGATATTTTGCATCGAATTCGCACTGTGACATCGGATAATGAACTGGAGATGTCAGATGAAATGCGCAACAAAGCTTTGATTTGACGCATTTAATCGAGAATTGGAGCGAGAAATGGACTTCGAACGAATCGCATTGAGTCAAGCTGTTCGAACAAATGTGCCAATGTTGAATCTATATAAAAATGAATCCCTATTTCCCTTGGTCGCGGCATGACGCGTGAACGGCTGGACCGATTTCGCTAATTTTTTTTTTTGTTGTGTTTGTTATTGTCAGGAGAAAAATCTTATGAAAGAAAAAATTAAGAAAATTGCGCGGAAAATTAGAAAATTTAAGAATACTTAACCACCATATTATTATATCTAATGTAACCATAGCGCTTTTACAATTCAAACATTTTTGATGTAACCTTATGGCGTTGGCATAACATTGACAGAATGCGTGCTGCAAATATCGTCAACGAGGATGTAAACAAAATAAATATCGTTTAAAACAGATGCTTCGATCGGAGTTATTATATTGATAAAATACATATAAAATAATTAATTTATTATTTTTAACAAAAACTGAATTTCTTAGTGCACATCGTCGGAAAATCCTCAACATGTGGCGTTGTAGGCGTATGTCGTTTTTCAGTTCAATTAAATTTTCTTTAATAATAATCTTTTTAATTCATACCTATAATTCTTTCGGGATGAAACTCGATGATGATGATATAACTCGATAACTACTGGGTAAATTTTTATGATTCTTCTTTTGTTTTGTTCGTATTGTTGTATTTCAGGTTAAAGCAAACTTAAAGGATTTTTGACCCGCTATATGGCGTTGTAATCGATCTCCGAAACCACTCACCCGAATTGCAATGAAATTTTATAGATTTATATTCTTCGTTCCCGCTTGAAGGATAGGATATATTTGGACCTGATAGGTGGAGCTGTTGCCGATCGCCGAAACAGCGCTACCAAGTTGATTGAAATTTTGTAGATGGATATGGTTGCTTCCAGTTTTAAATTTCGGATAGTTTTTGACCTATAGGTGGTACTTTGAAAAACACACGCGGGATAAGATAACGGATTGTGGCACGTCCCATTCAAAAATAAAATCAAACGCTATTTCTAAAGTTGTATAATGAAAATTATTAATGGACGCTGTCCAAATAAAGCAATTTGCGAACGTCCGTATGTGCACTCATAACTCGGGGACGGATCGTTCGATTTTTATAATTTTTATAATTTATATATTTATCTACATAATTCGGATTTGAAAGTTGGTTCAGTTAAAATTCTGTTGCGAAACATCAATGTACCGAAACTTTGCAACGGATCGCATTTGTTTTATGGTGAAGGATCTCACATCAAATATCATACAAGTGATGAATTTAAGGGGAAAATTCAAAGGCAAACATTCTTATTCCGCAGATTTCGCTTATTAAGAACGATTTACCATTCGTGCGACTTAAATTTCCCGTGCGTCTCGCTTTCGCTATGACAAATAATGTATTGCAAGGATAATCGATGGATGTTTGTCAATTTAGTGAAAAAGTGGAAGGTTGGACGACACGTCAAAATCATTGCGGTTTGATTGAAAAAAATGAACATTGCTATTCATCATTTATTTCTATTGCATTTAATATAACTTTTGAATAAAGAATTTTAATTGGTCGAATTACATAAATGAGCAAGTGCTTGGTGCTTGCTCGGAATGTATTAACAAATTGACAAATTTGGGCGAAACGAAGTTTGCCGGGTCAGCTAGTCAAAATATATATTCAGTGCAGTGTTGTTAAAGTGTAACGACCATACAAAATAAGAAAATCAAAAGAAAATCGATTAGAACAACAATAATCAAAAAACGGTCGTGCTGTGTCTAGTTAGCGTTGGACAATCCCTCCTGTCCCACTCCAATTCGTTTGCTGTTGACCTTCCTCGGTCATTGTGGGCGCTCTATGATATTTTTTGCATTTGAGCGTTTGCAATGACTGAGTGAGTGCATCATCTGGCGAATAGCGGGTCGTGTGTGAAGGTTTTGTTGGTGGACCAAAGCTGATTATCGTATGGGCATAACACCTACGGTAGTTTGATTTGGAAATCTTAACTTTGGATCTTCACTTCACGGCTCTGCTTGGCAGTAGCGTCGGAGTTGTGTTTTTTGTGTCTGTTTTTTGTTTTGAGGATGAATTTTAGGGTTGATATGTGCAACATTCGTGGGCTGCGATCGAATTTCTTCTCTGCGTACGTCCATGTTGCTAGATATAAACCAGCTGTTTTGGCACTGGGGGAAACCCAGGTAAGTGGAAACTCTGACATATCAGAATCTGATCTGCCTGGGTATCGCATAGTGCCATTATTCATCTTACATCGCGGTCTTACCATCTATGTGCGTAATGATGTAGCCTAACAAACTCCTGTCGATAATGGCCAGTGTTCCAATCCGGAATTTAATTTCAAATGGCTCAAATTCCATGTCCGTAGGCAATTTATTCATTACTGTTTTCTTTATAGAAGCCCTAATTTTGACAGCAACTCGACTTGTAACGAGTTCGATGTGCTGTCTGATTCCATAACAAGAATTGTCTCCCTGTATCCTCATACTGAAATCGTCATTGCAGGTGATTTCAATATCCACAATTCAGACTGGCTTCGACATTCTGGACAGACAACACCCGAAGGAATTTATGTTCAGATCTTTGCTGAGGTAAACCAATTAACCCAGCTTGTAAATGTGCCAACACGTGTACCAGATATTGACGGTCAAAGTGCCAACACACTGGACTTGTTTCTCACCTCCCACCCTAATAAATACTCCATTGAAGTATTATCGCCTCTATAGGCTCGTCAAACCACTGTACCATATCAGCTAATTTCTCGTACTCCGACCACAAAGTTAAAGAAAAAACTCCGAAAAGAACCGTATGGCAATACGAGAAAGCCAACTGGAGCGGACTTAACAGCTTCTTTAGGAGTTTTAACTGGTCGTTATGCTTCCTCGATAACGACGTGGATACCGCCGTTGATATGGTAACAAATATAATCACCTTATGTAGGTATGAAATCCTTTATCCCAAACAGGTTAAGGCGTATCAAACCAAAAGAAAATGCGTGGTACGACTTGAGCTGTAAAGAGGCTATTAGATTAAGGGAGTTGAGTTTTCCGTCTTACAAAGCCAACCCATGTGAGGAAAACCGAATGAAGTTTAAACGAGCCAGAAATGACTGCAATGCCCTCATAAAGAGTGTCAAATTCTAATATGACCAAAAGTTGAGGCAAAATATACTACAATGTCCCAAGGGTAGTAGAAACTTTTGGTCATTTGTGAAAAATATTATGAATTCGGCCTCGTCAGCAATCCCAACGCTCATTTACAATGACACTCCAGCTGTCAGCTCTTTAGACAAAGCTGGTCTGCTCGCTGCAGACTACACCTGTACTCGAGTGCGTAGAATTAACCATGGGACCAATCCACTTTCGCACTCGTACAGTCGCAAGAGTACTTTACGATCTCAACATAAATAAATCCGCTGGTCCAGATCGTATCTCCCCCATCGTTCTGAAGAGGTGTTCTTCCACGCTGGCAAAACCACTGCGTAAGCTTTTTCATCTGTCCTATTCTTCTGGATTCTTTCCGAGTAGGTGGAAAACAGCATTTGTCCAGCCCGTCCCTAAAAAAGGCGAATCTTCTTCTCCCACCAATTACCCACCCATAGCACTCACGTCCATTCTTTCTAAGGTCATGGAAACGCTGATAAACCGTCAGCTTATGAAATATCTTGAATCACGGAAACTCCTCAATGACCGGCAGTACGGTTTTCGTGGCAACAGGTCCACTGGTGATTTGATGACTTATCTCACCGAGGAGTGGAACCAATCTCTCCATCACTTCGGTGAATCGAAGATTGTTGCGCTCGATATTTCAAAGGCATTTGACAGAGTTTGGCATCAAGCTCTTTTGTCGAAAATGCGTGCTTATGGGATCGATGCGTCTCTTATTCAATGGATTAGAAACTACCTACCTGGCCGTTCAATTCAAGTTGTTTTGGATGGTTTCAGTTCTGAAACTCACCATATAAATGCTGGTGTTCCCCAAGGCTCAGTTTTGTCTCCGACTCCCTTTCTCATTTTTATAAATGATCTCTTGTCTGCAAATTCTAATCCAATTCATTCCTTCGCTGATGACAGCACTCTTAGCTTTTCATATTCTTTCCAGGACTCACGTCCCTGCTCTTCGGCCATAGAACTGGAACAGCAACGTATGTTAAGCTCATTAAATTCCGACCTTGACAGCATTTCAAAATGGGGTTCAGAAAATAGAGTGGAATTAAATGCTTCAAAAACACAATGCTGTCTGCTGTCTCTAAAGCGAAACCCGAATCTACAGCCATTATCCATGAATGGCACTTGCATTACCGAAACCGAAAGACTTTCTATTCTCGGTATGTGCGTTCATGACAACCTTCGTTGGAATGACCATGTACACGAAGTCGCCAAGAATGCAGCGAAATGTCTAGGTTTCCTCAAAAGGTGCAAGAGATATTTTACCCCTTCTGATCTAGCTACAATATACAAGGCGTTCATTCGCCCAAAGCTTGAGTACAATTCCCACATCTGGTCTGGTGCACCGAAAACTATATTGCACTTACTAGATAGGATCCAAAATCGTGCGATGAAACTAATTGGAGACACGAATATCGCGAATTCTATCAATTCGCTTGAACATCGTAGAAACGTTTCGTGTCTCTCATTGTTTTATCGTTTTTTCTACAAACAGTGCTCAAATGAAATTTCCAACTGCATTCCTCCACTTCAGAAATTCAACCGCAATACTCGCCATGCTAGGAATGCCCATCAGTTTACCATCCAGCCTATCTTCGGACGTACAATTAAATACAGAGACTCTTTCATAAGCCGTTCAACGCGAATGTGGAATGCTTGCCCAGCTCTGTCTTTCCTCCCCAGTATAATTTACAGACATTTAGGACCAATGTGCATCGGTATCTCCTATTTCCTCTATCCCAATTTCCTTAATGCCCGCGCTGTGTAAAAACACTATAAGAGTAGTTATAACCTCTTTAGCGCGTGTTAATTATAAAAAAAAAAAAAAAAGTTCTTAGTAAATTGACATCATATTTTACATCCCAGATCTACAAAAAGTTTCTACAACAATTTTCCACTACCGACGGTTAGCGACCAACCGCAACTTAATGTGCGCTCATAACTATCAAATCAATCCAACTCCCACATGCAAGTCGTGAATATGAAGTCAGCAATCCATCCCGCATATACTGTTATGATGCAAGTTTAACAAACAGAATCATCGCCACTTGCCACAGATTGCATAACCACCATAACAACCTCAAGGGGCCGTAAAAATGTAAATGACTATTAAAAACAAACAGAGCCATCGTCGCCGAGAAAGAACTCCCATTTTCGGCCGTTCTAAATCAATTCCCTTCATTTATAAACAAACAACATCGAATTTTGAGCACAATCCCATTTGTTATTGTCGAGATGAGACTTGAGAGCAGCAGCAGCAGCAGCAGCATTTTGTAACTTAGCGCCCTCAAAAAGCTGCAAATCGCTCGAGAGTGCACTTATCATTTCACTTCTTCAAATCTAATTCCGAAAATGAAGACACAAAAGAAGAAGAAACCATCTGCGCGCGATGACTCTTCTTCGCACGGGCTGACCCATTAACCGAATTCCCTCAAAACGAAATACACGAGTGTTTCACATTTTTCGGTGGTTCTTTGTTTTTTTTGGTTTTTTTATTTCTTCTCTCGAATTGAAATGAACATGAATGGGCGGAGGTGGAGGACTGTCGGACGGAGGAGGAGTAGCTGAGTGTATAGTGTGAAGACGAGCGGCGGTGTCGGGCAATTGGGAAAATTAATGTTTCAGCGGAGGTTGGGGTAATGATGCGCTGAGGAGGCATCTATTTTCAATTTCTTATGCTTGTTGCTGCTACTGCTGCTCTCGGTGTGTGATGATATTTTGAACAAATTATGCTGTATATGCGTCTTTGGTTAGGAGAGTGTGTGGTATATTTATGGAAAGTGGAGTAGTAGGTAAGGTATGCTCGGCTGGCAAAAGAGTTTCAAAAATATGTGGGGTTTTTGTTTTTCATCGAAGGGACGTAGGAATACTTAGGAGGGGGTGCTTTATCCAATTTAATTATTACAGATGTTTTGCAGATGTTTGAAAAGAAAAGCAAACCTTTAGAAAATGGCTCATAACGACCGTAAAAAATTACAGTATCTCGGTGGAAGCAAGTGGAGGACTTATCGCCAACAAGAACTCGGTTGAAAGGTGTCGGGGTAGGTGGAATAGGGTCGGCACATGTATAGTCCCATGTGATACC
This sequence comes from Cheilosia urbana, assembly GCA_946477585.1. Lineage (NCBI taxonomy): Eukaryota > Metazoa > Arthropoda > Insecta > Diptera > Syrphidae > Cheilosia > Cheilosia urbana. The sequence goes on along the minus strand of OX297854.1, from coordinate 88,367,615 downwards.
ACGAAAGTGGCGGCAATCTAACCAAAGACCAGCGTTTCGATCACCGAAACAGATCAGTCTCAACTGAGCTGGAATGCCCCAATCCGCAGTATTGAAGACCAGACTCCGTGTAGGGATTAGTTCCGTCACTTATGGTGATCTAATACACATCTTTTTGAGCATTTATCAGGCTTGCCAACAAAGACTGTGTTGCATCAAGTCGTTCGCATTGCAAAGAGCTAAATACCAGCGGTACTGCAAAGACTGTAACAATGAACATTGAAAGAATACTCCCAAGTGCCTTGGATAATATATGATTTAAAAGTCTGAAAATAGTCGTTGAAAAACGTAAAATTTAGGTGGAAAGGTTGGTGGGCAATATGTTTTCCACAAAAGCAATAAATATTCAGACGGGAATCTAAGGCTCAGAGGAAGAGTTCGCAGTGGCTGCCCATTTAATAAAATCAATCAAAGGCGGCTAAGATATATCTAAAAGCACTGCTCATTACTGGACAAACATTAGTCAAACTTATTAGATCAAACTTGAGATATTAGCAGTTTGTAAAATCAGATTTTTCGGTGATTCGAATTGAAAATTAATGACGCAATCATTTTGAGAATATCAATTTTACTCTTAGTTTGTATTTTGGTCGAAATCTTTATTGCCCTTTTAAGGTTAACTAAAGAGACAACATTTTAATACATTGCACGATAATATAGAGAAGACCGTATTACATTAGAAATGAATTTTTGTTACAATCGTGTGGACCGTTTTCGAGATATTTCAAAACTAACTTTATCTATTCTAATTTTTAGCCAAAAACTGGGTATGCAATCATGGTAACCTCAGCTGATTAAGCTTAAATATCTATTTTGTACTTACATACCTTACATTCTATTAATTTTTTTGCAAAAAAAAAAAAAAAAAAACGGCCCGAACTGTAGGCCCACAGACTTCAAACCCGAAGTCACGAAATCCAGGCAGCCGTTTAAGCTGTAGGCATCGGCACAAACAAACAGACCGAGAGACAGTCAGACAGCGAAACAGACAAGGAAACCGACAGACGGTGAAGCAGACAGACAGACAGAATTTCGAGACCCACTTTTTGAGTTCCTTTATCATCGTAATGTCAGAATTGATTACCATCTCGAGTGTGAATTTTCTTACGAATACAATATCTCCCTCTCTCACTACGTCTTACTGAAAGTTAAAAAAAAAAAAAACGACAACAAAAACCCTTCTGGGTTCTACCACTAAATCGACTGAACCGTCAGAGTCATTCTCTGCAAATGAAAGTGACGAGTTCCCTTACATCCATCAAAAACGCTTCCCAACATCATCTAACCCAACTTGTTTAAAGCATCTTTTATCTGCCGGTTTTCATTTGACAAGGCCAAATGGCCTCTATCTACGTATCAGCTTCTTTGTGTCTCAGTGATTCGTATCTTTGGATTGTACGCGGACCCTTCCCCATCTGTGACACAAAAAACAGGGTTCGTCCTCTGGTATAAGTACAACTAACAGCAGGGGGACCAGCAGTATCCCAGCAGTTGGTGCAATTTTTATTAGTTTTTCCATTTTAAATTAATTTTGTTGTCGAGAAAAGCAAGTCAGCAGTAAATTTGATGATAGGAAGACTGGTCGACATACACTCCTCAGCGTGTGTGCTGGTCCACCTGGAATTAAGAGTTTTGCCATGAGTTTATCTCTTCTTTACGGACCTTAGTCTTTGTTTCAGGACTTACATCTAAGAAACAGTAGCCCTATATATATATATTATCTCTTTCTTTAGAATAAATTCACTTTTCCTGTCGACTTCATATTCGTTGGTTTGGCTTGTTCTTATCACGGTATAAAATCGCAATTATATCTCGACGTTGGTCATTAACATAATTGCGAACAACAACTTTTACATAAAATAAAATGGCGTGGTCCAATCCAATGGCGGACCCCGCGCCATCTTCCCTCTCATGAATTCGACAGAAATCTCCCCAAATGACGCGTACGTAGCCTGTACAAAGACTTGTCCGTCCAAGGTACAACACCCATGACTCAAACTGTTTTCCAAATTCCATTCGTAGGTACACACTAAATAATTATTTTTAACGCAATTCCATTTTTATCTCGCAAAAATTCTATCCAAATCCCACCAGCGTTCGCTATAGTTTGACGTATCTCCATCCGCGCACTTGTTTTCTTATACCTACGCGATCTTGTCCCCCCACCCACGCCCAATGTAATACTCGTGATCGAAAACATCGCACGTGTGCAGGCCAACGAAAATACCGCCCGAGATGCCCAAAATAACTTACATTGTTCGGAAGCACTCAAAAGAAATACGTTTTTAGATTATATTGACATTTAACAGTCGTCAAAAATAGCCAACTTTTGCATAATAATGGCAACGTGCTGCCGTCTCGGCTGCGTCATCATTACGACAGCTCAATTCAGCAGCAGATAAGCAGCAAATATGTATATTTAACAATAAAATTCATCGCCTCGTTCCGCCAACATCGGCCGGTGAGCCGGTGACTAAGTGAGTTCGTGTGTTCGTTTGTTCGCCTAAAAATAGCCACACCGTTAATATAAAATCAGAGTAGTGCAAGGCGAACGGACTAGGGTACCTAAACCTAACCTAAAGCTACACTGACACTCCATAGCTGAGGCAGCGAGAAAAATTAAATAAAATCACTTTACGACACACTGCCAGCGATAAAATAATTAAAAACTTTTAAACTCGTCAATCTACATACAGCTATAGAGAAAGAGGGAGAGAGAAAGAGAACGAGAGAGAAACAGATAAAGACCGAACGGCCGAATGACAAAATGTTGATGTGCCATAAATCATTTGGAAAATAAATACAAAAAAAAAAAAAAACGCATTCAACGGCAGGGCCGGAGCATTCAATTTTAAGACCGAATCGAAGTGGAAAAGAGAATTTCAGATACAAAAAAAAAAAAAAAGTAGAGAAAAACCCCATCCAAACAAAGAATCTAGCACGCGGGGTGAGCAAGGGTGCTCAGGCTACCAATGCACAAGAACGAGATACGAGCAAAACCTATGAAAGGAATGAAAAGCAGGACCGGCATGTTAGCAGCTCGTCTTCGCTATAATATATATAGATACTTTTGTACAGCAATCAAGTTGAAAGATATTTCGTAACTTCTAGTTCGAGCAGAGGAGGAGAGTTACTCGTATCTGCATGAAATTAAACAGCACGAGTTCGTCGTCGTTTATTCTACTGTGTTGTGTTGGACTACTTCTGGTTTGTTGCTGACTGGGATTCCAAATGGGCGCGGAATTGTCCTCTTCTTTTTGGGTCGTGTACTGTATACGCAGCGACTATATACGATGAAGTGTCATTTGAAACACAAAACGTATCGGGGACCACCCGATATGTTGAGTGTGTGTGATTTAATGGACTCCGTTTTAGTTAATTGCCTTCAAATCGGAGTGGATTGCCGACGGACTTATAATGGAGGGATCGCAGCAAAAACAAGCGGTTAACCGAATTTCGGGAGTCAGCTATTTCTCGTCTAGAAAGTATCTACCTATATTTGTATAGCTGCGGGTGGGAGTGGGAGTCGTCGATTGACAGGCAATTCGTTGTGTAGTGAGGCCTTATCCGAGTGTCGGCTCCCGCAAATGACGTCTATTACTCAATGTGGGCGATGGTGGCACTGATTCGAACTAAATGGGACTACGGGTGGACAAATATCAAAAGAAAATTTGTGGGGCTCGAGACAAGGCTTATCTAAAGTAGAAGGCTCCTTGAAACCAACCAATAGCAGACCCCCAAAAAGAGCTCCTAAACCGCTCTACTAATCAGAGACAGGACACTTGCAATGAAAGAACTTTCGCCGAGGCCTTCAGAAATACCTACAAGTTAAAAATAATTGTGAAGCTTATTTTACTCACCGGGTTGGTGGCTTGACACCTTTTACCAGCAAGGGTGCTTATTTATTATTTCAACTGGATTTTTCTTAATGCAAACATTCAACTCGTTACAGGACATTTTTGTGACTCACGTACTTAGCCGACAGTCGGTTTAAGGTAGGTCTTGGCTATCAACCTTTTCCCCTCTTCAGCTTGGACGGTTTTTGACTAACAAATAAGGTATAACAACACTTGCGTGTAACTGGTCCAATAAATGGGCATAAATCTGCCTGATAACACTCAACGAAACCAATTAAATAGATTTTACATACTAGCAAAAAAAAAAGAAAAGAAGGTTTCTCAATTAGGACGAGTCGATGTTGGCAGCCTGTGGCGGTCATTTTGTTTTGATGGCATCTCCCTAATGCGTGTTAATTATTCAGTCACTGATGCAAGACATATGTATATATTATAAGAAATATAATAATAATTAATAATTTTCTATAATTTAAATTTAAATTTAAATTAATATCGAATCCACGTCCAAATGATTTTATCAAATTAAGTGGTTTGGGTCCATTTTAGGTCGGCGGACTAATTTTTTTTGGAAAATCACTCAAATTCAGTTGATATATACCATGACTCTGTCATTAAAAATTGGACCACTCGGCCCCGTGACACCGTGGGAAGCCATTTGAACGATGTTATTTTCCATATAAAATTGTACATATGGATCTTTTAAAAAAAAAAAATTTCGTTAGTATTTCACACACAGCTTGTTTTATATTATTTCAACATCGACCCGGCCTTATTGAAAAGCCTTATATAGCATAGCGGTATTTAAAAAACGCAGTACTAGATCGGTTTCCAAATGAAGTCAAATATCTTAAAATAACTCTCGACGGAAAGTTGAAATGTGTGTCCCCTGCAAAAAGAAAAGATTATTCCAAGTCAAACCTAAATGTCAGAAGCTTTCGTTATGCAGATTGGCAAGCGGTACTCGTGTTTGTTTAGAAAAAAAAAAAAACGCCCGAAAACCTAGGAAGATACAGAGGGTGAGGGATAGTTTCATTGCAATGGCGAGAAGTTTCTGGTGCAACCGCTTTAAGTCGTAAAGGTCTTCTTCTCATAATAACTTAAGATAACCCTCTCGAAACTGGGACGAAGCCAGGGCCAGACCTATGCATGTGAAAAAGGGGCGCTTTCTGTAAATCTTGCATAGGGCGCTAGTTTGGCTGGAGCCGGTACTGTACGAAGCATCATTATGTTCGACACATAAAACATATTCAAGGATGACCTGCGAATTACTACTTTTCTGAAGGATCTTACCATATCAACACTTTATAAGGACATATACCAATACCGGGCTGAACATTATTGCCTGTCGGAAGCGTTTTGATAAATTTAAGTGGTCTTGCGCATAGGGTCGTGGCAACTTCCAAGCCAGCAAAAACATTCAAATCGTTGTTACTCTATACTTACAAGCTAATGTCAAAAAACTTTAAAAGTTCATGTGCCCAAAGCCCATTAGAAATTGTAAGCGTGGTACCCCAAACAGAAAGAATTCGAAACTATATAGGTACATGTTCGCTAAATTTACAAACACTTAACACTTCACAAAAACTATGGGCGGTATTTATAAAGGGGCGTGTCACCTTTTATAGAGCAAAAACGGTTAAACACAAATGGGAGTAGATTGCTGTCTTCTATCACCTGGAAAAGCTGCCACTCTTAAGTGGGAGTAACCATGCAAACAGCCTTAAAACTTTTATTAAACCTCGCAGGTTCCGATGCTCCGCAGTATTATTTGGAAGAGCTCTGGCTATGGCCCATTATAGCCTCTGCAGAAAGAATTTTTCTATCAAACCTGTTACAAATGTTTCGCAGTCTTCAGGACTGGGGTTGAATTACCGCATCCGTGAACGAGCAATACTTTACTGAATGTTGTGGATTTTACGAGCAAAACAATAACATATTCAGTCACGTATTACTTAATCACGGAGGCGGTAATTTAACCCCTGATTGGTTTTTGGTTTTTTAAGTTGCTGAGAAATAGCCTTTATAACTAGGGATATTCAAAAAATGCTTATGGCATGTGTGATTATTCAAGTTTGTTCTTACGATGTAACAGAGTTTTAAAGGATACATCATACTTTTCGCAGATTTTTAAATTCTTCTGAGCTCTGTAGAATGACTTTTAGAAAAAGTATTCTTGTCAGCAACTATAAAAAGCATCACTGCGGCTACAAGTTTGAGGGAAATAAAACAAATTCCCAATGCGCAACTTCTAACCTACGTACCTATATGCAATCATTTTTTTACCAAAAGAGCAGCTTAAACTAATTTGTTGCCTGTCCGTAGGAACGTAGCTTTATCACTGGCTGGAGCCGCAGGGCAACAGTTAGCCTGAAATAAAATGAATAAGGAATAATTGTCATTTCCACATAATTCTTAGCGAGTTTCACCCTTTCTGAGTAGAGGTGTCTGGATAAAGGCTTTGCCATACCTCAATTCCGGTCTGAGCAAAATAAGACAGAATTGCAGGTGTTATGGGCTCTTTTACCTAAAGATTCTGTGCATAAGGGTGGCGTAGTGTTTTTTAGGGACGTATCTGTAGATACCACCCACTTATATCGAAGGGTAAATTCATTAAGCTCTAGAGAGAAACTTCTGCGTTAATTAATTCGACCACCGTTGGCCAAGATCTTTGCTGTTTACCCATCATAGGTTAGGTTAGGTTGAGGTTGGGGCAGTGAGATCGTCAAAAGACCAGGAACTAAAGCGGGTCCATCGCCATTTTACCCATCTTATGGAAAGCTCAACATGCTGCGACTGTCGCATTTTGGCTATTGGGTACTGTCGAAACTGCCCCTGGAAAACATTATCTTTTTGACACTTGGAATAAGACAGGTCACGCATTTCAACACACTCAGACTGCCGACTTTCTATAGTGAACATACGGTTTGTTCTGCCCTCAATATCAACTTTTGGCGGCTTTCGCTTCGTATACCTAGATCCTAGGTTTACCTATGTCAAGTGAAGTATCAAGTCAATTCAATATTAGCCGCTTTCCCATACTCAGTTTATTCTAGACAGCACTCCAAGGAAGGTCGCCATCAACTCAGGGAATGTACACTTTTATGCCAAATCCCTCTTTGCTGTGTGTTAACCCTATTATTACATAATCATCATGAATTCAAAATTTATTATCAAATTTCAGGGTAAAAGCACTCCCATAATTCCCGCCAAAGATGAATTCCATATACCCAGCAGCACCGAGAGTCGTTTGAAACCCCTTCAAACAGCGCAAAAGAAAGCAAATTTCCAACTTCAACTGGTTCTGGTTGTAGTCGGGTTTTTGTAGGTACTTTTTTTTCGTAGCTGCTTAAAAATAAAAGAGAGAGAGAGAACTGAAAGAAATACTAATACCCAAACAGAACCCGTTCCCGACCTCGCAAATAGAATTTCACATTTTCAGCATGACGCCCCGATGAGTTACATCGCCTCCTTTTGCCGAATAATATTCCCTTAGGCAAAATAATAATAAATAATTCGGCCATGGGCGCTTCTCATGCACACACACAAATCCAAGGATACATACGCGCAGTGCCCATCTACACAGAACACCAATTCAAACCTTCATGGCGAATGCACGACTCCTGCCTGCCAGTAGCTATTCAAGTACTAACACGTACAGAGAAAAATGTTACCCCCAATTTCCGTGTCAAAATCATTCCTCTAATCACTGAAATAAGTATGTTTACTGCTATCGAGGGGGATGGCTGACTTTCTAAGGATTCGCCGCTGTCGCACCCATACAATGGGAAAGCGTTTCCTATTTTTGCACAACACACTGTCGTTGTGTGTTTTTTTTTTTTTTTAATACAGGATACAGCACACAGGACGCATCGGAAAAAGAGGAAACTGAAAATCATTACTAGACACACACACACACTCAGTCATGAAGAGCATGCGGTAGGAGCACGGTCAGAGGGGAGAACGAGGACAATCAATATGTTCATGGCATTCTTCTGGTGGTCTTTTCTCGGAGGATATTCGTTAATTCTTCCTTTTTGTGTGTCCGGCTGTCGATGTCGAGCAATGTGGGCAGTGGGCACACACAAAATGCGCATTTAAAGACGTCTTCTCGATTTTTAAGACAGATCCAGATCCCATGATTAGTCTCTGGCTGTTGGTTGTCCTTCCTCAAAGGTATCATTCATCGCAACCACCCTTGGTGGTTCGTGGTAAAAGGGGGAAAAATAAATTGATATCGTCGTCGTTCCCACACACAAGCTGTCCTTTTCCCTGTTCCTTTGGTCAGCGTTCACAATTTTCCCGCCTCGTTTAGGTAAAGTTTATGCGCGTTTACCTCTCGTGATTGCCACTCATTTGGAAGCGAAGGTTTTGAGGGCACGATTTTTAAATTAATTATGAATAAACGGTTGTTGTATGTCGGAAGCGCAAAACGGGACATATTTATTAGGAAATGTGTGCAGGCATTTGCTGGCAATTGTGTTGTGCATTTGACGACGATGGAGGCGGTTGACTTGCGACGGAAGAATTCTTTGAACGGACGTATTCGAAGAAACTCTTAGTTGCCGTCGGTATGGGCAACTGTTATAGCAAATATTGCGGCGACAATTTTTCTGTCATCTGTGGTGGATGACAAAACAAACAAACACCCGAACTGTTGGTGAGTTTGCGGATTATATACTATGAGGGCAACTTCTCGGCAATAATTGCGTTGTTCAAACGTTTCCAAAGTCGGCAATTAAAAGTTGCTGCTGGTGTTTTTGCGTAATCACCCATTTAACGACGTTTATCAAAGAGAGCAACAAAGTTGCCCACTTCCAGGTTCCAGGAAGCTATGAAGTCGAATTCTTTCTTAATAACACATAGTTACAAAATTTTACTTTTTAAAATTTTCCGAAAGTTTTTTTCACTTTTCCTTTATCTTTTGATACAGTAAATTTAAATCTACCAGCCGTTTCTATCTATCAGCTTTTATTTCCCGTAAACAGCTTTTTGGTATTTTATGTGAGGGTAGGCGCACATTTACGAATTAAACACAGTGTTGATATCAGTTAAGATAAAATTATAGCGATGTCTACATCAAGGAGATGTTATTTAAACGATCCGGAGTGTTTTTGCTTTATTTGTGGTGAATATGTTTTTAAAAATTATAGAAAATCGGTGACAGATTTCATAAAAACCGCGTATACCGACTGTTTTAAAGTACAAGTGTGTAATTTGTGTTGTTAGTTTGCAACAATGGTCAAGTGGAAAAAGAAGTATCAATCCTGAAGTTCAAAACCCCCATGATCTGGCGAGAACCGAAAAACCACCATGATGATTGTTATTTTTGCGTCGTTAATGTAAACGGCATTAATTCAAATAACCGCAGTAAATGGATTTATCCTGATTTACCATCTGCTAAACGACCAACTTTTGTTACCTATTCTAGCTCAAGAGCCTATACCACCAGTTTTACCTTCGACATCTGCAGCATCTTCTTGCCAAATGGAAACAGACGACATAATAGACGAAGATAAGTCAAGTGATCCTGATTTTATCCCTAATGTACCGACCAAAGAACTTTTTAACCAAAACGAGTTGAATGACCTAATAAGAGATCTTAATTTGACAAAAGAACAGTCCGAGTTACTCGCCTCTAGACTGAAAGAAAAAAAATTACTTGCAGCCAATACTAAAGTCGCGATATACCGTACCTTTGAAAAAGGATTTGTTAAAATATTTTTCGCAAGCTTTAATAAAAAACATGGGTTTACAACAGTATAATGCACATGATTGGCGTATTTTTATAGACAGAAGCCAAAGAAGTTTGAAATGTGTTTTGTTACACAACGGCAATAAATTCGGTTCTATCCCTATCCAGGATATTAAAAGAAGCTTATGAAAATATTCCTTCTGTTATAGAGAAAATCAAATACCATGAACATAACTGGTAAATATGTGTGGATTTTAAAATGGAAAATTTTCTTCTAGTTGCTGTCCTAGAAGTGGGTTTACAAAGTATCCGTGTTTTATTTGTCTTTGGGACAGCAGAGATAGAAAACATCATTGGACTCGAAAAGAGTGGCCTCCAAGAGAAAATTTTGTGCCTGGAAAGCAGAATATAATTCATTCTCCTCTCGTTAACAAAGATCGCATTATTCTGCCACCACTGTACATAAAACTTGGTATAATGAAGCAGTTTGTCAAGGCGCTTGATACAAATGGTGACTGTTTTGAGTATATTGCACTGAAATTCTCTGGGCTGACTACAGAAAAACTAAAAGCTGGAATATTTGATGGACCACAAATACGTCTGCTAGTTAATGATGAAAATTTTATTAAAACAATGAATGAAAAAGAGTCCAAAGCATGGAAATCATTTGTGTCAGTAATGAAAAACTTTCTTGGTAACACTAAAGCACCAAACTAACGAGACTTGGTCCAACATATGTTATTATGTCTGAAAGACCTTGGTTGCAACATGAGCGTAAAACTTTATTATTTACACTCTCATCTGGACCACTTTCCCGAAAATCTTGGCCAATTTAGTGATGAACAAGGAGAAAGATTCCATCAAGAAATTCGCACCATGGAGGAACGATATAAGGGCAGATGGGATGAGCATATGATGGCAGATTATTTCTGTTATTTGAAACGAGACCTACCACAAGCATCTCATGCAAGAAAATCATTAAAAAGATCATTTTTGGCTGCTTCCGAAAGTTAAATATTTTTTATGGTATTATTATGGTATGGTATGGTATGATATATTAAAATTACACATATCTCGAAAACTAAAGCTGATAGATGAAAACGATTTTTATGTCCAGAGTCAGGATGCCATATGTTTGCATAAAAGCCAATTAACCGTCTGGAAAAAAATCTTTGTAACTATGTGTAATTATAAGGACATCGCGCAACTAGCTGTGAAGTGTCAGTTTTGACAGCTGGCAGTGCTTTCACTTTAAATGCAAATAGGTAGACAACGATCCGCCTTTAGGGGGTCTGAAAGTTGACTGTTATGTTACGGGGAAGAATGTAGGTATGTAAATTTGTTCCGACTTATCTATCTAATCTAATCTAGTTAACAACGAAAATACTGCAAAGTCCAGACATATTCAAAGGAGACGTTGCATTAGATTAAAAATCTATGGATTATATATAGATTCTAGAGTCATATTCAAGGGTTAAGATCAGAAGGGTATCATCATATGCATACCATAGAAGAAGCTCCAGGAAGAAGCCGTATTCACAGTGAAAAAAAAAAAAAGTCTTTCTTTACGAATAAAGCAAAGGATGTGCAAAGACGGGTTTTACTTCAAGAACTATTACTTCACATCTCAAGGAAAAGGGTCACTAAATGAACTTGTCAAGGCATGTCAAACCTCCAATTCGCAGTTTTTTCAGTGGGTACATTTAGATGTGCAGTTTGTCATTGAAAAGTCTTCTTCAGAAGCCGTCAACGCAAACGGAGGCTGCGCATATTTTTGACAGTCTCCGATTGTCAATTAGTTTTATATGAAAGTATATTGGTTTAATCTTTTTAACTTTTTTTTACATCAGTCGATGTTTTTTTTTTTAATTTATATTTTCATATTTATTTGTTTAGCCCATGACACTCCGGGAAAGAATACCAATTTAATGACACCTCACTCTTCAAAATCGGTCAAGCCGTCACGTATAGGAGCGTACATAGGATACATACGCGCGAAACACATAACAATCCCTGTGTCCAGTCGGGTAAGAAATAGTTTTAATCTCAAAGCGGTCAAGGTATCTTCTCTTGATTTTGAAAGATTTTACACCTTTCATTAGTGGAGCAGCTCTAGGATTATTAAGATCGTACAGTGAGAGGACTTAAAGTACTACAAAACTGTCTGATCAGTTCACAGAAGCACAGCTAGAGCTGTTTGTGGGGGTATGGTGACGTTCTTTGCCTGTTTAAATGGACCTTACTTTAAGGCCCGTTTGGTGATAGTGCTCTTTAAGTTTAAGTTCTACTTAAATACCTTATGGGCTACTTTTTCTGTGTCAAAAACTGTCACATATGATTTTAAGTGGAACTAAAATCGCTATGAGTAGTTTCAGCAAAGGAGTCTTAATGATCTTAAAGCAACATTTTTTGTAAGCATATCAGTTTTGATGGAAATGGGCCTCTAATGATAATAAATTTCAACCGGAAGCCGTCGCTATTTTCTGTCTAAAGACAGTTAGTAGCTAATGGATCGTCTTTGTAGGCGAAAGTCTTCCAGTCTTTCACTAAAATGTCTTGCATAGAGTAGAACGTCTAAAGGCCAAATCCTTGGACGTTACATGGTCGACTTTGACGGCTTATTCGACACATTTTCAGATAGTTTTTAGTCGGAATGATCACTATACGACTATGTCCAGCAGCTCTTCTGTCTCGTAATTTTCCGCGGTCTCTTCGAAGCAAGTGGCTAACGTGAATTTCGACGCATAGGTTTTCCATGCTGTTCTACGTAAACTGGTCAGACACTAAAAATACGCTTGCCTATGCGGCTATCTTGAGAAGTAGGTATATCACTCCATAACTTGTCTACGTATTATATAAACTTGTATGAAGAATTCATAAGAGAACTAATTTATGTTTTTAGTGAACTCAGGCATACCTATGTCTTTCGTTGTTGCACTCCGACATTAAAATCTATAATCTCTAACACACCACTCATATGCCCGAGCTACCACTCAATGTTTTTTGTTACTATCTACTAAAGTGCACTCGTGCTGATATTCTCTTCGGTTAGTGGGAATTAAACATTTTTACAGTAGGTACCTATTTACCTTTTCTCAGTCTGTTTACTTCACAATCTGGCAGTTGCCGGACCCAAAGAGTCGGGTACATTTTTAGACCATTTTGTACCTGTAAATCTTTTAAAAGTATGTCGGCAACTCCCTCTTGTTTTAAATAGATTTTCACTGTTTTAGGTTGCTGTGCAACCGTCAAAATTCCTCCTCCAGCTCCAACGTACACCGCAGAAATATTAAATCACTAAGAAAACCATGTCACACATTCCTAAGATAATCCCAAACTTCCCCCTTTGTCCAAGTTTGAAAAAGGAAAACCAACCGCTCTCTGTTGCTGGCACTTCTCCCTTTGCCATTAATACAAAATTACCCCCGAAACTACTTTCTGAATGGATTAATCATCTCTTTCCCATTTCAAAAGCGAAATTAACCAACAATGCCATGAACATTCGCAACTACAACCGTATGTGTATGTGTGCACCTACTTACTTCAGATAACACAGAAAAAAAAATAGAATAAAAAAAAAAATAAAGAAGCAAACAAAAGGAAATTCTCTTCGAGGCCGACGAGGCGACGATCCTGATGAAACCGATGCACGGAGTAATGGTTCCGCAAAAAAAAAGAAAAAATATTTGAAATACAAAATCTATATAGCAATGAAGAGAGCTCGTAGCACAAGGAAGCCAAGGACTTCGCAGTGTGGAGTGTGCAAACATTTGTGTACGAACGTATGTAGTCCTCCGCTCATAACAAATTTTCTTGTTCCTCGTCCTTCGGTGTGCGCCGCCTGATTCTCGTTCTCGCATCGTTTTGTATTTCTCCTCCTTTATGCATCGTCCTCCTCGTCTTCGTCGTCGTAATTTTATTCGCAGCCGTAACGTTGTGTCGGTCCTTTGAACAAACGAACAACTTTAGTCGAAGCTTTATATTAACATTTCAGAGCATAGCCGTCCTCCCCGCTCCCCTTTGGTGGGTCGTCCTTCCTTTTGTCCTCGTCGCCTACAACATAACTCGGCACAGTTCAGTGCCACTCCACTTTGCCAAAGTCGACAGAATTTCCCGTCTTTTTTAGTAGAGCACATTGCATGCTGTGTGCTATGCTTACCTGTGTGACACAAAACGATATCTCTATAAGACACGATATGTATCTATTTAGTGGAAAAGAAGCAAAATCGAGCACCGAAGAGGCCGACTGAAAACCAAACCGACTGCTCTATCAAAAACGTTCTTAAGGCTGGGGCTAGGAAAAGCGCCAGCCAGGCCGTTGAGACTTGGCAGTTTTCTTCTCCGCCGATGGAGGGTGCATTACACTTACACCGCTTCTATTAAGAAATAGAAATGGATGCCGGCTTGTCTCTCTCTCTCTCTCTCCCAACTGGATGTGTGGGTTTCTTGTCGAAGAGAAAAATATTATTCTCCCTGCACATATACTCGTAGTCCTGTTGCCCATACGCATACCACAAAAAGACGGGAGTACTCGCGTCGTACTCGCAATCGACTCGAAAGGACGAGGGCTGAAATAATATACACAACACGGTTGTCGCGTCGGCACAGTAAAATATATGTACACGCAGTGTAAAAAAAGAAAAAAAAAAAAAAGAATTATAATTATCTTGGAATATATTGTAATCTATACTCGGGGATGTCAGGTTTGCTGTGCTGCCTGCATTTAGAGGGGGACGGTGTCGGCTTGTTCACAGTTCGTCATGCGAACGAGTAGGTACGAGACTACTATTTGGTTTAAATGGCGCTGCATGCACACACTATACACGTTGTCGTCATCATCGTCATCGTCGCATATGAGGAAATGTGTGTTCGCAGCTCGCACTTAAGTTGATTTTCGTGATGCGCTGGCTCTGGCTGTATACTGTGTCTGCTGGTAAGCTCATAAATACAAGTGAGTTTGCCGTTGCAACCAGAGCGAAAGCATGAACCGGAGTCAGAGCCACGGCACGTTAAGGCAGACATCATTGAAGGGTGGCAACTGGCAAAACGATGAAAACTTTATGAAGTGAGCATTTTGTGACTCGAAGGATCTTTTATTAATTTATCATCGCACACACACAAATACACTGTGTATGGGTATTTTTGACACGATGAAGTTTTTGAACCATGCTGGCGCATTATAAAGTAGGAGTCGTAAATGTTACGACCTCTTATTGATGATTGTTACCTCGGTTATGGTTGACGGCTTCGCCAAGAGCCTGTGTGACCTGATTAGTGTATATTTGCAGTACTTTAACAAGCGCACGTGTGTGAAATATATTTGGCTCTGTCCTCTAAATTTGAGAAGTTTCGTTTAACAGCCTGGGGTCGAATCGCGTCCTCCGTGATCGAGCATTTCGTGACGGAATTTGTTTTTGTTTCACATGTAAAACCAACTTAATTCCGTGAACGGATAGCTCGATCACGGAAGTGGCGATTCGACCCCTGGTTTTAGCTCTGCATTTAAGTTCTGTCGTCTTTTTTTAGCGTCTTAAACTTTGCTTCAGCGTTGCGTCTGTCTGCACACGGCAGCGGTTTGAAATTCTGCTTTGGAAAATTCTGTCTTTAAACACAAAAATTCTGTTTTTTTTTCAGTTCTGCTTTTCAAATTAAAATAAAATTCTGTTTTTTTTCCAGTTAAATAATACCTATTGCAAATTTTCCAAAAAAATAAATAAATTTAAAAGTTATATCAATTTAATTTTATCTGTACTTATGAACTTTAATTAAAAGCAAAAAATAAAAGAAGCAATAGAAATGAGATTAAATATTGAAAATTTAAAAGAAAATCATAATTATGATACCTTAGAAGTTAAACATTGGGTCGTATGAATAAAACGTAGCAAATGCTTTTACTCAGGAGAAATGTCAAAATCGAAGCATTTGCTACGTTTCGTACGAATAAAACCAAT
This sequence comes from Cheilosia urbana, assembly GCA_946477585.1. Lineage (NCBI taxonomy): Eukaryota > Metazoa > Arthropoda > Insecta > Diptera > Syrphidae > Cheilosia > Cheilosia urbana. The sequence goes on along the minus strand of OX297854.1, from coordinate 88,352,076 downwards.
TTGAGTTAGTTCCAACTTTTGACATGTTCGAAAAGCGGCGGCACTGACCTTTTACTCAGATCGGTATGAATAAAACTTATCATACAAAGCAAATGCTATGCAAATTCTGAGTCTGCTATTTAGTTGACCCAGACCTTCTGCTAAATATTTTGTACGCCAAATTTTTACACAAAAAAAAAAAAAAATAAGCAATGTGAGTTTTCGATGGTTCGTCTAGATAGATATAAGTTTATTCAGATAATTTATAATAAGTTTACATGGTCTCAGTTACCGCACATTGCCTTACACAGAGATTTGATACCTAATCGCATCTTTCTACTGAAATAGTTTAATATTTGTGGTAAACAAGATAGATTATACATATGTTTAATCACAAATTGAGGCAAAAAAAAACCTCATTTGAGCAGCAATAAATAATAAAATAAAACAAATAAATAAAACACTAAGTAAATAAATAAAATAAATAAATATATATAACTTTAAAAAAATATATATATAAATAAATAAGTAAATAGATAAATAAATAAATAAATATATATGTATATATATAATAAATAAATAAATAAATATATATATAATATATACAATATAACAAATAAATAAATATACAGTAAATCAATTAATAAATAAATAAATAAACAATTAACTTCTTAAAAAAGGTAACTATATATAAATTTTGGTATATTGCAATAAAAAAAACGACTAGGAAAAAAGATTTTTTACTAGTGTGTTATCAGAGTGACCACAGCGGGCCTTAAATTTTCCCGTAAGGGAGTTTATTCTTTCAGAGATCAGTTCAACATTCGCTCTTTTATGTAAAACCCTTGTAGAGAAATAGCATGGAAGATTTAGCATCATTTTTAAAAGTTTATTTTGTGCTATCTGTAACTTGGCTATATGGCACTTTGCGCAATCACCCCAAACCTGGCATAGGATATTCATGCGCTGTAAATACAACAGTGACATCCGCGTAGATAGCAATACCGCTAAAAGGGAGATTAGGCATATCTGATGTAAATACAATACAATATAGGTCCAAGAACAGAACCTTGTGGAACCCCATTGTTGAAGTATTTTATTTCGGACTGAACATTATTAACAGACACACTAAAGGAACGATTACTGAGGAAACTTTGGATTATTTTACACAAAAAGTAGGGGAAATTAAAACCAATCATTTTGAAAACAAGGCCGTTATGCCACATAGAGTCGAAAGCTTTTTCTATATCAAGCATAACCATGCCTGTGGATTTTTTTTGAAAACGTTTTTCTTTAACATGTTTGACTTAATGCCTGGTGGGTAGTGCTGTGGGAGTTCCGGAAACCAAATTGCTCGTTTGGAAAAATGTTATTATCAAAAATAAACTGCATTAACTTTTCGTTAATAACTTTTTCTAACAGTTTACTCAAACTACTGAGCAGACTTATGGGCCTGTAACTCTCGACTTTGTCGGGAGGTTTGCCAGTTTTGTTGATTGGTATAACTTCTGCCAGTTTCCAAGAATCGGGGAAATATTTTATTTTCAAACAAGCATTAATTATAAATTTTATAAAACTGATGCCAGCCTTGGGTAATTATTTTAAATAAAGGTTGCTTATTTTATCATAACCAGGTGCTTTTCTTACCTTGAGACAGCTTAAATGAAACTCAACGTCGCCGTCAGAGACGAAGGCGCTTTGTGGAGTATCAATATACAATATGACATGTTAAAGCTATTTATTTGGTTTTTAACCATGTCGATTGTAATAGGGTCGCTTCGATTCTAAGCGATTTTTAAAAAACTTGGAAGCAAGCTCATTTGCTTCATCAACATCACTGTAAATATGATTTTGCAAAGGTGGAATCTGTCTATTTTGTTTCTTATAATCTTAGCAATATTCCAAAAAGGCTTTGCGTTTTTTTCTAGGCTCTTAGGTTTCTTATTCCAAGTAATGTTACGTTCAAGGTTAATAAGCATTGAAATTTGTTTATTCAGGTAATTCAATTCCTGCTTATAGGCGGGGAGCCGATATCTCTGCCAATTTCCTCTAGTTGACTTTCTAATTTTTATTAAATTTAGGATATGATTTGGTTATTTGGGAAACCATTTGATTTTTTGTACTTTTGCTAAAGATTCATCAAACGAATAAAGAATATTACGGGAAAAATATTCCACTGCAACATCAACATCGTTCTTTGAAATTACAGATTCAAGATTTGATGGAACGTTTTTTAAGCTTATGGTAATTTTTTTCCTATGAAGTGCCCAATTTGCCTTTTTAACATCTGATATGTACTATAGTCTATAGCCTATAGATTGCATGCATATTTCTGAATTTAATTTTTTTAATTTCAATTTCCACAAAAGTCGTTACAATCTGAAGGAAAATTCAAAAATAAAAATTTACTGGTCAGCTTTGGCAGAAATTGCAAGGAAAGTACACGTACAGCGAAGTAAAAGTTATGTTCGAATTTTTGAACTTACTTTAGCAAACTAGGTTTTTATTCATACCGATTCAAAGCAATTGCTAAGGTTAAAACATTTTACTCAAAGCAAATGCTAGTTTTTATTCATACGACCCTTTAAGAAAAAAAAACAAATTAAAAATACAAATTTGAAAAAAAAGAAAACAGAAAATGTTCTCTAAATCTGTACTTTACAAAAAGCACGCGCTTTTGAACATTTTCCAAAGCCTTTGCAGAATTTTGTAAGGACTTAAAATATAAGAATTTTGTCTGTGTATATATAAAATATGTATATATATCAGAAAAAATGTAAGATAAAATTACAATTGAATAAACTAAACGCCTACAGTTTTACTCATGCGTCGCAACTGTCTGCATTTCTTGGGATGTTTTTTTTATAACGTATTTGTCTTACTTTTGTGCACTCCTGTACTAAATCTGCTCCTGCTTTTAATTGATAAAAAGTTGCTGGTCTGCAATAAAGTACATTTTGGAACACAAATCTCGAGCGATTTGCCTCATTAGTTAGTAATAGACTGGACACGGACAGCACTGCCGACTCAGTGACTGTCAGTTAAATGTTTTGTCTGTACCATTTGCCCGTACCCTGCAAAACTTCACTTCCTAAAATCCGCTATACCTACATCTCAGGTTCAAGGTATGTAGGGGTGTGTGGTGGAAGACACTCAACACGTCCAAGCGGAGACCTTTAAGGTTCATTGTGCATCCTCTGTTAAAAGTGAGAATGAACGAACCAAAACGCATCAAGTTTTTTGCCGGCTTGGGAACCTGCTGGTGCATCTAATAAGGGACAGAAGATCCGATATTTGAAAGCTTGTTAGCTCTGCATTGCTTGCAAAAAACTGAACCATATTAACTGCCTCCACCTTTTCCTCTTGTACCTTATAGGCATAAATCGTAGGACTTTATTTTTAATTTGTATCTATGGTTGTGAATTGACTGTACAGACCGCTCTATTGTGATCAAACATTTTGGACACCCTCTTCAATCTTCTATCGTTAATCGATTTTTTTCTATTATTAAAGCTTGAGCTCTTGAATCGGAAGTCCAACCACCGAGGCTCACATGTGCTTTCGAAAAAGGGGATGTCAGGTTTCAAGTGCCTTTTTCAACATCATGCTTAAAAAAACTTCCAAGCCAATAACCTTTTCAAACATGAATGCTAACTCTTCCACATATTCGCTGATGTCACTCACATCCTTGCCAGTGTTACTGCTTAACAGCAAGGGAATACGCCCAATCAATTAGACTTAATCACCCCTATCAATATAAAAATGTAGTCGCAGTAGCTTAGTGGTTAGTGTGTTGGACTGCTACGCGGGAGTCCCAGGTTCGAATCCCGCAAAAACCCAATTCCGACTTAGGGTTTTTTTCCGCTGCGCTACCTCTCGCGAACGTCTGACACACATCCGAGAGTATAAATGTCTTGTAAGAGCTTCTCAATTGGCAGTTTGGAGTCGGCATAAAACTGTAGATCCCTTCCATTCGTTCCAAAAATGAAAAAAAACTCACACAAAAAGAATGGTTGTGAGAAGCTAGGCCTAGGGTCTCTCCAGACCTGTTGCGCCAACTATTTTTTTTTTTTATCAATATAAAAATAAATAAATTAATAAAAACAAATTAAATTAAAACAAAAATAATTTTTTTTTAAATGGTATTGCGACGACCAATTATCAATTAAGTGTTGATCGACTATGAACATGCAGCAATTGTCGGTTGACAAATCGGTATTGTGAATGTCAATCTCAAACAATTTTATTGATAGTTGGCAATTTTTCTATCAATCGCAATTCCGGGGTTGATAGGGACGGCTCTTAAGAGAAAATGTTAAACATCATCGTCTTTAATTGTTATTGTTGTTATTTCTTAAGGACTATCATGTATATACATTTTGCCATTCGAAAATTCCACTGCTGACATATTTTTTAATAAATTTTACAGATTTGAAACACTCGTAATTATTGTTTAATTAAATTGTTTGCAAAATCCTTAACGATCACTCTTCAAATCAAAAATATTTTAGAACTGTCAAAGTTGAGCTTTCATTCACAATAACTTTATTTTTGGCGTTATGTTCACAGGTTATATTTTTATCAATAATTGTTTTTCGCAATACCAACATCAATTTTAATTGAGAAATTTGTCAATCGTCAACCGATTGATAGTTGATCTTCGCAATAGGGCTGAATATCATTTATAATCTTAGCATTGACTTATCACCTCTTGGAAACTACATTGATCCTAAAATCAGCCGACGAGTTAAATGACTTGACCAACTTGAGTGTACGACGAGGCTATTATTACTATTGGTTTATCAACTGTAGGTGACCTCCACGCGTTCACCACGACGATTTTTCACTTTCAGTTGAAGTAGCTCAACATGAGCACTATGAGGTCGTGTACTCTACTGCTGATACTACTCATAGCGATTTAAAAAACAGCGATCGGCTTTAGGGTAGTAATTTTTGAGAAATTAAAAAACGGATTTATTCGATTTTTTTTTGAGAAAAACTAAGTACGAGATCTTATTTAGTATACTAGTATTATCATAAGTATGCATTTTGATCAAAATCATTAGAGCGGTTTTTTTTTGTAAAATTTGGCAGACAAAACGGTACCCCAAACATCGCAACACTTTGTTTGAAAAATACTACTGCTTAACTTTAGCTGAAAACTGAGCACAAAATATTGTTCGGGACGTAAGCACTCCTTGGTTTTTAAAGTTTTATCGAAATCGAAAATGGGGTTTTCGAGATATGAACCGTTTTCAAAATTAGCGTTTTCGGTGATTCGAATTGAAAATTAAGGACGCAGTAATTTGGAAAACACCAATTTTACTATAACTATGCATTTTTTGAAAATCGTTATTGTAGTTTTCAGGTAAACAATTTTTTTTTTTTAATTATTTTTTTCAAAAATCCATCGTACGATAATACAGAGAAAAACTGAGTTTGCCTTTGAGTTTGAAATGACCATACTGTCTTAGAAATTAATTTTTGTTACAATCGTATAGACCGTTTTCGGGATATGTCCAAATTTTAAAAGTATATGCTTAAAGTATTCGATATGTCCTCAAAGTGGGCAATTGTTGCTATCTTGTTGGTAAAAACCAAAAATGTAGCGTCATCTTAATGAAAAAGTCTGAGGACGTCAAACCGCACTGATTTTGACAACCAATTGATTCGGGTGGCTATACCTACGCGACTAACAAACTTAGACTTCAATATCTTCAGTTTGACACGTTGTTGCGTCCTTCTAAAGCCATATGTTCGGCCATATAGTCGGCTAAGCAAACCCGGTTATAATGGCACGGTGCCAAAACTGGCAACCACTCCGCCGCACACATGCGCCTCGTCGCTGAAGATGATTTTTTGTCCGAAATTGAGACCGCTCCGCGGTCTAATTAGGACATGTCACATTCAAAAAGAGTGACCAAGTAATTATTACCTACTAAATTTCGCACTGACTGTCTTTGATCTGTTCCGTCGTTTGATCTTTAGAGTTTTGATCTGCTTTCATTTTTGCTGGCCTAGGGCGTTCGATTTTATTCAAATGATCTGCCAAAGTAAAGTTACACAAGATGAGGGGCGTTCCCGAGGAACCCAATTCAGTTTCATTTAACTGAAGTATAGCCTTTAGGGGTATAGTGTCAACTTTCCCCACTGCTCCGTCGAGTCAACTAACATTTATCGCCTTCAATCTACTGCGTAAAGACTTGGCACCACCACTTCAAACAACAAACAATCCAAAACACACAACAATCCCCCTAAGCAAAACAACAACAGTCCACAAGGGCAACTTTAATGAACTGCCTTGGCTCCGAAAAATATCAATTAACTGGGCAACACAACACACCACGGAATTCCATCTCAAAGTCATTCGAAACAAAATTTGCCTTTGAACATTATGATTCACTAGACTCCAGGTGAATGACCGCATCCGCACAATATTTCGTCAGCCGCTGTGATTCCGGTCAACAGTCCAATACGGCTCACACAACAGTGCATGAGAAAACTCATCCAGACTACGTTAAGTGGCCACTTTCATCCCAATGTACACATACTCGCAGTCGTCATACACTCATTTGCAGCGTATCTCATGCGAACCACAATGCAATTCTTCGTCCAAACAATGTATAAAATGCCAATAATAACCACCGTAGTGCAAAGTGTTAAAGTAAATTCCCCTCTCCGTGGTACTCGACTCGTATACATATCTTTTGCCATCTTCTGCTCGCCACTGGAAGTGGATTAGCGAGGAACATTTCTAAGTTCATTTACACACCAGAGAGATGATGCGATTTCACAGACCCCGACATGCATCCGATTCCCATGGAGTGTTGCCCAACAAAATTGCCTCGAATTACTATATACGAGTATTGCTGAGCGCCGCACACACATAATTCGAATGATTGTAGGTTTCGAGAACCGACCGATGAGACTGTGTGTCATCTGTATCTACACCTAGAAAAGACACCAAAACAAAAGCAGAACTTTGCGCACTTTAATGGAAATTTTTACGAATTCCCCGCGCGCCAAGGCTGTTGTAAAACAATGACCGAACATTAACTTTTCGGCTGACCGATGTTGCGAGGTAGCACACGGTAAACAAAAACAGAAACACGTATCTGTATCTATAGGCGGCGAATGAAGTATAGCCAACTGCGGCATGACGATATATATTTCAAATCGAAAAAACAAAAAACACAAGTTGAGGTCAGTTCGCTGTATAATTTGACATTGGACGCGGAAGAACTGTTTTATTGCTTAGATACTCGTGTGCTGACAGCTGACTTCTGCCGCACACTGCTTTTGTATTCAAAATGTTTGCTAAATGGATTTTATTGGGCTTGGATTTGGGATGGGAAATGAAGTATCTATCAAGTTAAGATGTGTGCGGTCGTTTTGTTAACAGCCGCGGTCAACCGGAAAATTCCTTTGCCCGCGCGCACACAAAGGGTATGAGTAAGTGGAGTTAAAAACGAGTGGATTCTGGAAATTTAGTGCGCACTTTAATTAGTCTCGTTCGAGTTTGTTCGCATGGAGAAGGTTTAAAAAAAAAGTGGTTGGACGAAAATGACGACATGTCGAGGTCGTAAATGAATAAGTTGGTTAGGGGTTGTTCGTAATGAGTTAAATCAAGGGAAGCATTCCGGGAATTCTATTGGAAACAGTCATTTGTTGCATTGCCGTCTTTTTTGCTGTTTTTATTCATGAATTTGGGCTTTCGAAATGTTAAGTTCGTACTAAAATTTTACTTTCGGTAAATTGTGACGTTTACGGGCTTCTTTTTCGGGCGACATTAGAGTTATCGACCTTTGAGTCGTTAAAATCCACGATTAGTCAAGTTTAAGAAGGCGGGCTGGGTAGTTTAAATTAAGCGACGGCTTATTTTTGTGGTGAACAAAAAAAATCTTAAAAAAGATGTGAATTCGCTAGATGGCAAAGTCACTGCAGGCGCTAAATGGATATCTCTCGAGCAGGTCAATGATGTCATACTTTGCAAGGAATAAGGCCCGTTTGCTGATACTACTCATAGCGTAGTAGCCCGTAAGGTATTTAAATAGAACTTAAATCGCTATGAGTAGTATCAGCAAACGGGACTAAATCTCGCATTGTACGATGGCTTGAAAAAAGCTATGCTACAAAGTATAGTTACTTCAATGCAGACTAAAAGAACTCTTCTCTCAATATAAACCAAACATAACTTCGGCGCGTAGTCACCTAGGGCGCCTATAATATTGCATTTGTAGCTTCCCCGATTACGTAGTAAGAGAAAGATATTGTATTCGTAAAACAATTTCAAACTCGAGATATTAATCAATTCTGAGAGTACGAAGCAAACTCGAATATGTGGGTTACAAAATGCTCTTCATCTGTCAGTCTTTCCGTCCTTCCACAAGCCTACAGCCTAAACGGCTGCTGTAATTTGGTTCTAACTTCGGATTTCGAGTTTGTGGGCCTACAGTTCAACAAAATTGGCAGATGATGTCATGACCACGGACTAGTCATTATTGCATCTAAGTCAAAGGTAATGAATATTCGAAGACCACAATATTGGAAAGAGCAGATTAATATTAAAACATTTAACTGTGACAACCAACAGAATACTGTTACTATAGAAGTAGTGAACACATATAAATATCTAGGGATTACGATTGACAGCCATTTCATTTGGGAAACCCATATCAGTGATACAAGGAGTAGGCTGAAAGGATCATTCTTTGCTTTGGCTTGTATGCAATTCAAAGCGACAACAAGAGTGCAAAAATAAATCTATCACGCTCTTGTTGAATCCAGATTAAGGCATGGTATACTTGCATGGGTCTCCTTAACATCGCGTACAAGATCTTATCTGCAATATTGTGTGAACGCCTAAAACCCTTCGTCAATAATCTGATTGGCCCCTATCAGTGCGGTTTTAGACCAGGAAAGTCCACCGTCGATCAAATTTTCACACTTAAGCAGATCCTGGAAAAAACCCAAGAAGTCCAAATCGATACTCACCATCTTTTCATAGATTTCAAAGCCGCCTACGACAGTATCTATAGAGACCAGCTATATAGAGCCATGTTTTGACATCCCTACCAAACTCGTCCGACTATGTAGGATGACGATGGAGAAATCTCGCTGCTGCATCAAGGTCGGTAATGACCTAACCGACACCTTCGATGTCAAAAACAGATTTAGATAAGGCGACGCGCTTTCATGCGACTTCGTTAACATCATACTTGAACGAATTGTGCGAAACTCACAAGCCAACATAAGAGGTACGATCTTTCAAAAGTCTGTACAATTACTTGCATATGTGGACGATATAGGCGCGTTTGCAAGTATAGACACAGAAGCGGCTAAAATGGGCATAGCGGTTAACGAGGGCAAAAGCAAGTATATGCTGTCAACAAGAAGGGACACCCTACATCAACGAACCGGGCAGAACGTCACAATAGACAGCTATAAATTTGAGGTAGTAAGGGACTTTGTCCACCTTGGCCCTACTATAACATCTGAAAATGACATCTCATCAGAAATCAAACGGAGAATAACTCTTGCCAATCGCTGTTTCTTTGGGCTGAGACAATTGTGTAGTAATGGCCTCTCCCGAAAGACTAAGGAGACTCTATATAAGATCCTCATCACCCCAGTCCTGTTGTATGGATCTGAAGCATGGACTATTTCCAAAGCGGATGAAGATATCCTTGGTCGTTTCGAGAGAAAAATTCTTCGTAAGATATTCGGTCCCGTTTGTGTTGACTGGTTTCGGAGGAGACGATTCAACAACGAACTATACGACCTGTACAGCGACATCGACCTAGTCAAAAAAAACTGCGCATTGGACGTTTGAGATGGCTAGGACATATAGAGCGAATGGACGTCAACGCTCCGGCCCGCAGAGTCTTCGATTCCAATCCAGAGGGTCAACACAGTAGAGGAAGACCTCGCCTCAGGTGGCACGCACAAGTAGAAAACGACCTCAACCAATTTGGAGTGCGCAACCGGAGGCAGTTGGCTAAGGACCAGGCTAACTGGAGAGGCTTGTTGGTGCCCTGGTTCACACCGAACTGTAGCGCCACCTAAGTAAGTAAGTAATACTTGCATGGGGAGGAGCTTCAGCTACTCATATAAATAAACTTCAAAAAGTACCAAGACTCTGCGGTAAAATTACTAACGAGAAGGAAAATCACATCAAACGAAGTGACGGTGATGAAAGTTAAAAATATTAAACCGACTAATCGGACATGTCAACAATACGGTCCGACAAATTTTGGACGAGAACAATTTATTGCGCCGGCTACAAAGAACGAAACCGTTCGACTTGGCAAGATAAGATTAACCGCGTCTAAATTGCGGAACATGCAGGATTTTTCATTGGAAAGTAGCCTGTCAAAAGTTGTTATTTCGTTATAGAAAAATTGCTTGATAAGTTATATCTTATACAATCTTTCGAAGGGTGGTGTTTTTAGTCAGTAAAAATCTGACACTACTATGAGCACGCGCTTGCTATTCTCATAGTGTCTTTGGAAGATTTTCACCTACCCTTGGCTAAAAAAAAAAAAAAAAACTTTAGAACACCAATCATTCATAAATACGAAACAAGAAGACGAGCAGAGGGTATTTAAGAGCTTCCAAGTATATTTAACGTATATGGCAAGATAAAACTTATGTATACAATACCCAGCATCCTAAACAAATTTCCGCTGTTTTAACAATACTATTTGTAAACAAAAAATTACTGAAACAATTTCGATACATTTTTATTTTCTCTTGCAATGAACGATTACAGAAAAAATAAATATGAAATATAATATAAGCTTTAGTACATTATATCCAAATTGAATAACTAAGCTGAAAGTGGATTAAATTAATGAAACTTGTTCACATCAATGTTACCTACCTAATTTTATTTATTTTCGCAAACAACCTTCTGTAGATAAGCTATTTTATAGCTTCGCAGATATTGAAACATTCCAATGTAAATCTTAATTCATTTTTTAAATAAAAATAAATAAAATAACAGTTCGGGGTCTTTTTTTGTTTTTTTGTTCAAGGTAGCCTCAATATTAATGGTACTTCCCATTTCATTTCATTTAATTTATTAAATGGTTTGTACATTAAGATATGATCTTTTATAGTACTTAGTAAATAACACATCAGTTATATAAATTCAAAAAATACATAAATCTAAATCGGAATAACAATATATCTAAATCTAAGTGTGAGATAGGAATAGAAGCGGGCTCAAAGAGAGAAAGAGAAAAGAGAAGGGAGTGGATAGGTAGGGAAAGAGTTTAAATGGACAAGTAGGAGAAATGTTGCAAGATTGCACTTTTAAAACTGGTTGGATTCATTGAAATATTCTTCAATTGAGAGGGTAAAGAGTTCCAAGGCCTTATAGCATGAATGAAAAATAAGCGTGATGAGTTAAGATTATTGTGACGATAGGGAATTAGATTGATGGTTCTTGAGGAGCGAGTAAAATTGAGTCTGTTATATAAATAAGACGGACTTTGAGTAAAAATAATTTTGTGCAAAAACATACAATTTCTAGCGTTGATATATTCTTCCAAAGTACAACCAAGCAAACTTCTAGCAAACACCGAAATATGGTCATATCTACGTATGCCATAGATATAACGCACTGCGTCGTTGAAAGCAACTTGCAGTTTTCGCTGGGACGAAGAGTCAAGACTGCTATAGACCACCTCAGCATATGTTATGAGGGGTAGGATTAGAGACAGATACGACCCACTACCACGTTTATGTGATTGTAACCGGACAATTTACGGTTGATAATATAGCCTAGACTAGTGAATGAGTCCACAGCTTTAATTTTGTCATTATATAGGTAAACATCAGGAAGGAGGCAAAGGTCGAAATTATTTTTTGAAATGGGTATTATTTGAGATTTTGCTGAGTTTAGAAGCAGCCCATTAGCTATAGACCAGGTTGTTATATGTTTTAAATCTTCATTAATGAGAAGAACAAGTTCATTGAGGTTTCTAGAAGGCTTCCCTAGATGAAGTTGGAAATCGTCAGCATATAGATGTACTGAAGTATGTTTACAGACTGTCGGAAGGTCGTTAATAAACATGCAAAAGGGTATCGGACCTAATATTGAGCCTTGAGGAACTCCCTGCTTTATTTCTTTCAACAGTGAAAAACTTTCCCCAGAACTAACCCTTTGCGATCTGCCAGAGAGAAAACTCCTAATCAATTTTACTGCTCTTTCACTGAAACCAAAGTAATTCTTAAGCTTCCAACACAGAAGTTTATGATTTACTTTATCAAAAGCCTTAGAAACGTCTAACAAACACAGCAACGAAACAAAACCCCTGTCATACTCCTGCCTTAATTCTTCAAAAAGATTAACCATAGCTGTAGCACAACTGTGGTTAGCTCTAAAACCAGATTGCTGAGCATACAACAATTTGTTTAGTGACAAGTGCTTCGCTATCTGCTTTGCCATGAGCTTTTCGAAAACCTTTGATAGACAAGGTAGAATGCTAACCGGTCTAAAATCAACAGGGGAAGCTGCTATTGGCAAAACTCTTTCAAGTTTCCAAAGCTGTGGAAAAGACGACGTAATTATACACCAGTTAATTACATGGGTTAGATGGGAGACCATTTCAGGTAAGATTTGTTTAACAAATCGAATTGGAAAGCCATCCTCACCTACCGAATTGGACTTTTCCGTTGCTACTTCAAAACTTTCAAACATTGGTACAGAGCCTACACAGTCTACTGGATTAGAAGTAGAGCTCACAGCAGTGGGATCATCACCCAGAAAAAAATTATTCAATTATTCATAAAGAGTTATACCTTCCAGCAGACATACCGATTGTCCTGAGGTTGATCCAAAGTTTCTTAGCAGGAAGGGAAGAATTTAGTTTAGAAGCATAAAAGTTTTTCTTTGACGTACGCAGGACGTTGGTTGAGTAATTACGAGCCACTTTGTAAGCGGATATAATTTTCATACCAGTTTGATTTGTTTGAAAACTGCCCTAACGATTTTAACACATTTATATTTAAGCTTAAGTAATCTGGCTATATCTCAAAAACAGTCCATGCGATTGTAACAAAAATTAATTTCTAAGGTAATGCGGTAATTTAGCAAACTCAGTTTTTGTCTATATTATCGTACAATAGATTTTTGAAAAAAAAATAAAAATATTTTTTATCAATTTGCAGGAAGTCACCACACTAAGGAATGTAGGAAGAGAGAGAGAGAGCAATGAGAACCATCCTACTAGCTACAGAGGTTGTTTAGTTGCAAAAGAAATCCAACTTGCAAGGAACAAAAAGCAAAAGAAACAAAAAAAAAAAAAAAAACAAATAAGGAAGAGCAAAAAGTCAAAAAGTACCTACAAAAGAGCCCACAGAAAGAAGAGCCTAAAGACGAAACGATAATCAAAAAGATCCCGAAACAAAATATAGCGGGTTCAGGCAGCATCAATAAAAAATCAAATACCAGCGGATAAATCGGTAAAACACAAAGTAGAGCCAAACACTGGAATGGAAAACCTCATTAAACAAATCCTAAACAGGATTGGTTCCATGGAAAAATCGAATAAAACGATATTAGATAGAATATCATTGTTAGAGAGACAGAGCAGCAACAAAAGAGCTGTTACCAAAAGACAGACATGATGAATGAACTAAAAATTCTAGAATGGAAGGCTAATGGTATTGAGAGTCGCAAGGACGAGATGCAAGTGACTTTTGACATACACCAAATAGATATATGTTTCATTTCAGAGACTAACTTTAAGTTGATAACTAACTTTAAACTGCAAGGATATGAATTATATCACTCCCCACATCCTCACAATTGTGCAAAAGGTGGGGCTGCAGTGTTAATAAAGAGTACAAGAAAACACAACATAGAAGCAAAATTCCAATCATGTGCCATCCAAGGAATTTCCATAAGTGTAGAAACGAGCAATGGGTAAATATCTGTTGCATCAGTATACTGCTCTCCTAGCTATTGACTAAAGAAAAATGATTTTAAAAGACTTTTCGGCATATTTAGCAATAGATTAATCGCGGGAGGGGATTTTAACGCCAAAAATAAATATTGGGGATCTAGACTAACTAACTAATACTAGAGGCAGAGAGCTGTATGAAGCAATTACAGAAGATGGCGCCAAATTTCACTCAACGGAAAAACCTACCTATTGGCCAACAGATAGGAATAAAACTCCAGATCTTCTCAACTTCTTTCTATCTAAGAATACATCATTAAATAAAATAAGCTTAGAGGAAGGACCTGACCTTCAATCAGATCATTCCCCTATACTCTTAACACTTGGCGATAAAAAAGTAATAAAAGACCAAAGCCCAAAACTAGTTAATAGACTGACTGATTGGAACTACTTCCGACAGAAGTTGGAAGAAAGTATCCAACTATCATCAGCTATTCAAACAGAAGATCAACTAGAAGAAGCAGTCCAAATATTGACGCTCAGTATATAAAAAGCTGAGTGGGCTGCAACTCCCGAAACAACAAAAAAGATCAAACAAAACTCTTATCCTCGCGAAATATGTGAAATTATTAAAGAAAAGAGGAAAGCTAGAAAACGCTGGCAACAGACAAGGGCTGCTCACATTCCGCCAATAAAAACCAGAGAAGGAATCTGAGCGAAAAGCAGCCAAGAGAAAGCAATAACTTTTGCTGAGTATCTCGAAGACGTATTCAAACCTTATGCAGATAAAGGTTATCAAGGACCCGAAGTAAGGTGTGAAGAAGATAGACCAATTCGACCGGTAACAGCTAAAGAACTTGCCAAAGAAATTACAGAAAGCATATATATAAAAAAGGCCCCAGGGTTTGATTTGATTACAGGAGACATTTTAAAACAATTACCACGAAAATGTTAAAAAAAAAAACTAGCGCAGACTATAAATGCTGCATTTAAATTAAGATATGTGCCAAGCATGTGGAAAGTTGCGGAGGTAATAATGATACCAAAACCAGGCAAACCACGTTATGAAGTTATCTCATATCGCCCAATATATATGTCCAAGTTATTCGAAAAAGTGCTTGTAAAACGTCTACAAAAAATAATAGATGAAAAATCCAATACACCAATTTGGATTCAGAAATTAGCACTCTACCATTGATCAGGTGCATAGAATCACAGATAAGATTGGAAAAGCATTTGAAGAGAAAAAAGTGTGCTCTACGGTATTTCTTGATATAGCACAAGCTTTCGATAAAGTCTGGCACAAAGGACAAAGGATACAGAAATTCCAAAAACAACTGCCGAAGCAGTACTCGACAATTCTGGAGTCTTATATATCAGATCGATTCTTCAGAATTAAACAAGATACAGAATACCCAACATTACGAGAGATTAAAGCTGGCGTACCGCAAGGCAGTGTGCTAGGGCCAGTGCTATGCCTTTTATTCACTAGCGATCTGCCTGAAAGTGAAGAAACCACTATAGCAACTTTTGCAGATGAAACTGCTGTACTTGCTCTAGGAGCAAATGTTGAAATAGCAACAAAAAAGCTTCAAACAGCAATAAACAATATTTCAGAATGGACTAAGAAATGGCAGATTAGATTAAATGACCTTAATTTAACGTATAAAAACGTACCACACATTCCAGTCTACATTAACAACAATGTAGTGGAACATTCAAACACAGCCAAATATCTAGGCATGACTCTAGACTCTAAACTGCGTTGGAAAGCGCACGTAAAGAAAAAAAACAAAAGATGAGTTGAACATGCGATACAGTAAAATGTATTGGCTTATTGGGAGATATTCATCCCTGTCCAACTACAATAAGATATTGCTATACAAGCAAATTTTCAAACCAGTATGGACCTATGGTCTCCAGTTGTGGGCATGCAAATGCCAGTACTAAGGAAAATAGTCAATGCACCTTGGTACATACGTAACGCTGATCTTCATAGAGATTTAAATGTTGAAATGGTTAAAGATGAGGTTAAGAAAGTTGCTCGAAAGCACAGCAGTAGGCTTCTCAACCACGTAAACACAGAAATAACAGAACTTTTAAATAATGACAATGTAATCAGGAGATTGAGACGGATAAAACCTCTTGATCTATAAGATTTAGCTAGGGCTAGGAATTCAGGTATTGTTTTCGAACAAAACAAGTTTAGAAATCCGACAAAAAATAATTCAAAAATAAATTGCTGATTAGTCGTAAGACTAGGTGCACCTACTCGGGATGGCGAATGTCAGTCCCCCGGGAGTTTTTTTTAGATGCGTACTAGCTCTGCAATGTCTTTCGATGATTTTTCTTCCAGCGAATTCTCAACATAAAAAAAATGAATATATTTAAAACTCAGTACTGCACTTTAAAATTCAAATTTTAACAGCCATTAAAAATGAAATAACAGCAACGCAAAACTTATTCTTTTTTTTTTTTTGTCAACCATTTTCAATAGGTGCAGCGAAATAAGTCCCCGGGAACTAAGTTCACTGAGGGACTTAGGTCCCACTTAGTGGGAAGTAAAACCACTTTCGTGAAGTGGACTTAGTTCCCATGTAAGGTGGGAAGTGGACTTAGTTCCCATGTAAGGTGGGTAAGGTAAATTCGCGAATTTACTACTTTTATTTTTTTTAATTTTGGAAAGCTAAAACAAAAAAATTGTTTGAGAAAATAAATTGGCTTTCTTAGCCTTCGACAAATTGAGAAAATGAAAGTAAAAAAATTCGCACGACCGGTCATGGTGTGCGTCGATTTTTCTTTGATTACTTTCAGAGTCCTGCAAACCGAATTTCGTTTTTGAAATTTTTTGCATATACTCGTATTGCTCTGCCTCAGTTAAAATTTAATTTCTCTTTAGTTAATAAAAATTGCAAAGTACCAACTTGACTCTTTAATTTAACTTTGTTCTTAGTCGACAGTAAGAATTTACTTCACATTAAAAGGGAAATAAAAACACTCAGAGTTTTCGGAATTTATTTCCCACCTTACATGGGAACTAAGTCCACTTCACGAAAGTGGTTTTATTTCCCATTAGGTGGGAACTAAGTCCCTCAGTGGACTTAGTTCCTGGGGACTTATTTCCCTGCACCTTTTCAATATGCACCTTAAAATAATTCCAACTTGAAAGATTATACCATCAGAAAATATCGCTTCATTTGCACCCTCACACACGTCCATCGGTATATTCAGTTTATAACTGACTAGCTGACCTGAGACCTGGCGAACTTCGTACCGCCTAACGGTCAATGAAGTTTATGATACCTTTGAACTAAACTTAATTTAATATTTTTATTAAGTTCAATAGTTCATTAGGAATACAACTTCAATAAAAGTACAAAAATCAAGTATTTCAATGGCCTGTCAGTAAGAAAATTGCTTTGATAAAGCTATGTATTTAGCTGGATTGGTTTAAATTTGGGTTTATAATCCTCACTGAAGCACCTTGTGATACACAATATTTTTCGGTTTGTTATCACGTGAATATGCCACGTACAATTGACCATGACAAAAGTATGGATTTTCTAATTTCAGACCACAAACACTCAACTATTGACCTTGTTATTTGTTAATCGTCATGAATGGGTGAATGCAAGACGAATCGGAAATTGAATTAGTTTAAACTCGAGGGGAAGGGGCATATCGGTTGGGATGCTCGGTATCCTTGGAGTGAGAACTTCCTTCTTTAAACCACATTGATCATCACTATCATCAGTTTTCTTATCACCGAAACCCCTTCCATTGCATAGTTTTGGCTGGTTCAGATTTCGAAGTATGATGACTACCAAGCCAACCTTCAGTTGTAAATTGTGCGATGGTATGCCAGGCATATCCCAGGAGTTTAAAAAATCAGTTGGACAGTTGGTTGCTGGTTAAAGTTATCACAAAAAAAAAAAATTGTTTAACTTTTTGCACCAAAAAACACATTTTCCCTTTTAACAGACAACGTCATTTGGCAATTTAGAATTATTTTTGTGTGGAAGTAAAGGATCAAGCTCTGCGACTTTTGAGTTTGCCGTTGGAGGGTTTGAGTGGAATTTGAGTGAATTATTGAGAGTGGTTCAAGTCTCCCATATGTTCAAGTCTCCCGCTTTCCCCCTAGTATCAGCAAACGGGCTTAAATACAAGAGGTAGAGGGAACGTGTGTCCTTCTACAAAAACCACCAACTTGAAAATCGCCCACAACATTGTCAAACTTATCCTCTTAATGGATTTAAAAAAAATACCCTCCCTCCCTGATAGCCATCGGGAAAGACTGTTTGAATTTGCATCGCGCGCAAAAAAAAAAAAAACCCAAACAACTGGCACTTGCCTACGAAATTCCAACAGCAAATTATGAAAAATTCATCGTAATACCTATTTTCTGTGTAAAATCAAAAACACTATTAGCAGTTTACACAGAAAATGAAAATAAAGAAGGCAAGACGAGCGCCGAGGAGACGTTGCCGCCGCCGCCGGCCGCCAAGTAAGAGTAACAGATAAGAAATGCATCGAAATGTTTTGCATTATTAATGAGGTGAAAATTGAATGCGAAATGAAAACGAAATGAACTTTCTTCGTAGTTAGGTGCTCTCGCTAATACGGGTGGGTGCACGCAGGCAGCCACTAAATAGAAATACACACGCCAACGCCGAACCGTCCCGAACGATATTTTTGGCACAAATGGGTAGTCATTTAGAAATTATTTATATTAACAGCAGTTTTTGCCTTTTGAGTGAATGTGAATGTGCCGCGCTGTCAGCTTTAAGGTTGAACTTTGGGTGGATCGCCTTTGCCTTCTCTGATTTAAAGCAGGGCTAGGGTTGTCTTCCCAGTTTCAGAGATTCCGCAATCCGACCCATTATTATAGAGTGATTTCTGACAATCCATCAAAGAAGGTGCATTTTCTCACGCACCCCGTTATCAGCACACGCACATTTTTGAATTTCATAAGAACCATTCGTTGGCCCTGTAACTGGCAAAACAACAACAACGTGTTGGCGGGTAACGCCAGGTGCTTTCCTTTTGCCGCGTCTTTCGATAATCATTGTCATCAGGTTCAGGTAGCGAGCATCACCTCACGCTCTCATCCCAAGATGCAATTCCGAGTTTTTCCTCCTCCACTGTTCAATGTTTATCGTCATCCCGCTGTGTCGTTGGTGTTTTTCATCTCTTTACTGAATACTGAGTGTGTGCGTGTGGATCTGTTGCCTTTTCAAGAACTGTGTGTGTTTACATGAAAAGGCATACAAATTACAGATTAAAGTAAAAAGTAATGCTCAACGACGAGTAGCACAGGTTATACTCGTCGAGTGCAAGGATTTCGTTATTCCTTTTGTTTCTGTTTTCGGAATAAAAAGTTATCGGTCGTCTAGGCTCATATTTGTTTGTCGTTGCGTTGTGTGCCACGGTGGGGAAGAGAGGTGTGCAGAGCATCGGCACTAAGCAGCTGTTACCAGTTACCACTTACCACATGCAGAGGAGAAAAATGCCGACAAGGGGTTCCCCTTGGTTAGTGTGAATCTTTTCTTCTTCTTCTTTTTTTTTTTTTTTGAGTATTCATTTCCTTCCTGATTTTTGGTGCGGTTATTCCCCCTTTTTGTCTTTTTCTTTCCGGACTTCCTTCGGATTCGGATCGCAGTTGGTTTTGTTTAATATTTTTTTAAGGACAATCGAAACGGACTCGTTATTATGTGAGAGAGAGGAGGTATACCACTTCGTCTCGTTTAGACTTTTAATGAAGTGAGAAGATATGCGGATTAGGCGATTCCTCTTGTCGGTTTTGTGTAGTAATGGGGGCTTTGACCTGAGTGGGGATATCAGTGGTTTATCTACATCCGGATACTGTCGGCAATGAGGGCAACTATTTGCCTGGAACAGACGAAATTTGGTTTTAATGTGCATCGGAAAAACAACCTCACATAGGGACTTAAGTTGCTGGTCCACATGAGGTTCAAGACTGAGAGAATTCCCCATGGAAAAACTCGACCACCAAAATCGCGAGTGAACACCCTTGGTCCAAAAAGTATTTTCACATCTTGCTAACAGGAGTTTATTGTCAATTTGGACTGTCGGAAATGGGTCAGTCAGATACCAAGAGGCAATCGGCCCTAGCGGGGCTAGTTTCCGATATCATCCGACAGAAATTGGTTGCGGAATTTGTTTACGATTTGAAGTGTGGTGTGGTGGTGCGCCGCAATTGTTTATTTCTCTTCCGAGGTCGGACCCCTCGAATGAAATTTAAACCTCCGAAAAAAGCATGCGTTGCGGACAATTTTCCGTTCCGACAGATTCCTCGCTAGGGCCGAATAATAAGTTCATCAGTTAATTGGTCCAACTACTTATGACTGGAGCGACGATAGGTAGGTAGTTATGTGTACAAAAACAAATTTGACTCTCCGCTCTATTTAAACTAAAAACATAAATTAAAAAAGCTTCGGAGACTTTCCTTCTTCACAAATTACGCAACAAAACTAAATAAGAACAAGAAAGCTTTACCCAAAATGTCAAGCCCGACTTTTCATAGGCTTGCAATTTTTTTTAAGTATGACCACCCTCTGGCGAACGTCTGACAAACATTCGAGAGTATAACTGATATGAAAGAGCCGTATTGGCTCGACACAAAATTGTAAATCCTTTCCATTCGTCCCTAGGTATTTTTCCACAATCCCTAAAAACAGCAGTAGTAATGCCACTCCACAAAAAAGGTTATAATGCTTTTTTAAAGAACTATCGCCCTATTTCTTTGCTATCGATTTTTTCAAACGTATTTGTGACAGTTATTAAGTCAAGAATGTTTTCGTTCCTAGAAAGAACACATTTCCTTAGTGATTGTCCATTTGTTTTTAGGAATGGAAGGCTTACTAAGATGCCAGTGTTAAAATTAACTGGCGAATTGTACAACAGTTTAAATTTATCAGACACCGGTTTCGTCGTTTATTAAGCCATGACCCATGTCAAAGGTGGATGACTCAATATTACTTGACTGAAGCCAAATGGTTAGGATCAAAAATATTTACAGCACTCCGAACTACATTGAACTTGGTGTTACACAAGGTTCAGTTTTGGGTCATTTTTTTGTTCCTGATACGTCAATTCATTGTTTGTCAAACCTTTTAAAAGTAAAGTAAAGCGTTTGCTGATGATACTGCTCTTTCATATTCAAATGCAAGTTTGCTAAATATTTTTGCGGATTTGAACTATGACTTCGATTTACTGGGAAAATGGTTCATAAAACAAAAACTCATTTTCAGTGATAAAACCTTATTTATGATATTTATTATTAAAGTAATATCTGTGATGATTTGCCGATGTACTATCACTCTCCAAGTGGCGCACAATGTTGCTTTAACAATCTCAATGGTAATTTAAAAACATTCAACAATTCTAAATCTTATTGTAATGGTGATGATGACTGGGTGAAGTGTTTTGAGAATTTTAAATATTTAGGTATAGTTTTTGTCTAGCTGAGAAGTGCGATGATCTTAAAGCAAAGCAAGATTGCTACCCGGAGCTTGACAAAATAACAATTTCCGATTCATCGACCGAAGTTTCACTTGCCGTAATTTTAAAAACGTTGGAAAGATACTGCACGTGAAATTGTTCAGGAATATCCTTGGTACATAACCAATGCTTGAGCTTCAGTTCATAAAGTGCTCATCCATGGAGGACAGATTGTTAAACATGTAATGTTGCCTATAGACCAATTTACGGAAGAGGCTGCAGAAGCAAAAAGACGTTACGTATTTCAGATACAACAATATTTGAAAAACCTCTAAGCTATCAACAAAAATACAGATTTATTTAATAGATTAGGTACTTTTAATGTCAGATCCGCTGCTTTCTAACCAAACAAATTTGAAGAAAAACAAAATCGAGTTTATTGAAAGATGTTTTGAATTTATTGTTATAAACTTGAATTAACGTTAATAAAAATATAGAATTAAAAACTTTTTGTAATTACTTCTTTTATTTTCATTTAAAATTATGTACATTTTTATGAAACAGAAACTCTGCACCGCTGTCCTCGATTCGAAAGCAAAGTCTGGGAGGGTAATTTTTTAAGGAACTTGCCCAAATGGATATCAGCAAAGTACGGAAATTCCCTTTAGAATTTGAAGAGTAGCGTACTCTTTAGGTTAGGTATCTGATGGTTGGTGGTTGTAGAATGAACCCAATTTGGGTTATGTGAGCTACGCCGTAATTGCCACCTAGAGTAATCTTAAAAGATGTGGATGCGTCGCGGAATTTCAAGGAGAGAGTTTTCAATCTTTACAGATTCGAGACGATACAGAAGACCCAATAAAGCAGACTGTACTTCTATTTGTAACTAACGCAAATATCAAAACCAGTGGCAACTTTATATTAACCGACAATTTTCGGACGACCATGCCTTGCAAGTTCGTAAATTCAGTGGTTTTAAAATGTTTCTAAAGCTAGTTCCTAAATTTCAGATTCAGTGGTTTTAAAATGTTTCTTAAGCAACGGCGCACCTTTAAGGCGGTCTATGAGACCCTTACTTAAATACCTTATGGGCTACTTTTTCTATGTCATAAACTGCCACATACGATTTTAAGTGGAACTTAGATCGCTATGAGTAGCATCAGCAAATGAGCTTGAATGATTTACTTCTGTAGGTTTCTATACGTTTAAGCTTTTCACCTTATAGAATCTGACACCTAATTTTAGGCCTTCAAGATAATTTCCTTAAATAGGTAGTCTTCTTCCGAATTATGGCTACCTTCCTTTCTCCACCAGTTAGTGCGCTTATAGAACTATGTAGGTAAGTCTTCCCTCATAAATCGATCCAAAGATTAGTGGCTTCTTGTAAACTGTGCTCGCCCCATTAACGTCTTTCGATATATTTCCCTGTTAGTGTCAAATTCTATAACAATATTCTGTCAGAATAAATAAACGCATATAGTTGACAAATGCTCAAATTGTACCAGACATCAGTTCATGCGGTCTATGGCAAGAAGCTACACCCAACACGCAGATCTCCAGTTGCTGTAGGTACGGCTTATGGGGTTATATACAGAAAAGGCTTATTGATTTCTTTGCAACTAAACTCGGCTCGTTATTCACTCTCAGTAGGTATGTGTGCTGCACAATGCTTAACAGTCATTTTGGAAAATTCAGAAAAGGTGCTTGTGCAAGAGGCGCCCTCGGGCTATCTGCTTTCGACTTTTACTTCTTATACACGGCCTATACGGTTACATCAACTCATCGGAAACTTAGTTTACATATATACGAGTATAATGCTTTCCATTTGATCGGTGTGTTTCTAGCTCTCAATTGGTATAGTGAGTTGGTTTCTATTGCTCTTTAGAACGGTGTTACCCAAGAAGTGAATCTACTTTCGGGCATAAATTTGATCTTCGTGGCAATAATTTTAACGACCGGTCGATTCAGTCACTGAGACAGATTCAATGTTGCTATGACTTAATTGAAGAGAGGGTAATGTCAGTGTAATTCTGTCATTTAAACAAATCTGCTCTATACTCGATCATCAGTGAGACTTATGAAAATACAATCGAAAACTTACCGTGAAGCATCAACCTCAACGCCAGGCCAAGGGCCAGAAAACCCTCCGAAGACTATTATTTTACCATGTAATTTAACAAGTCTCTGTATAACCATCGAGTATAGGTAGATTCTATAGAAAACATCAGGCCGTATCTACATGTTATAACGCATTTCAGAATTGAGGTCTAAATAAAAGATAAATTCGTAGTTTCCTCACACATGTTTCCAATAATTTTCTTATCTCTATATGGCCATGTAAGTGCAAAATTCATAAGGACAACCAATCTTCTTCAATAATTTGAGTGATTCCTTTTTTATCTGTTTGTTGTATAATGTACAGTCCGTTTATTTCTTAATTGCCCAACTACGAAAATCAACGAAACAAGATCTCCACCGATGATAATTCAAACTGATTGCCACTTCCCTATGATATTTCCGAAGAGGCTCAGTGGTTACGGTGTTGGAGTACTGAGCCAAGGGCCCGGTTCAACCCCCGAAACATTCAAATTGCATCGAAAGAATTTTTTTAATTTTTTCTTCTTCCCAAGATCGGACAATCCAAGAGTAGAGATTTAGGTAGTAACAAGAAAAATAGGCCCCGTCGCTAGCCATTTGCAGAGACCTTTTGGATTGCTTCTGATTGATACTAGTGGGCGTTAGAGGGTCGGTTCTTAATCGACTGCTGTGCTACGTTTATATTTGTTTTATAGTACCTCAGAGCGGGCTACAGTTTCCCACCACAGTTCTATGGGCGACCCAAAGTGTTTGCCAGCACAAGGGCATTTATAAACAAGATTTACTGATGCAATTCCGAAAGTTATGTTTCAAATATCTCTAAGAAATGACGAAACTATTACGATCGCAGTGTATACACTAAGCATACCATTAGCACCATTTAATATCAAATTAGATCCTTCTCGAATAGGAGGACTTTCAGAAAAATAGTGAGCACGTATTATTTTATTTTAATTTTGGGTTAGTTGCCAGAAAATGGAATACATCTTTCAGAAGAAAATTCTCTGAACTCTTTCAAAGTCCTCCAGATATGTACATCTAAGTTGCAACCAACCTTGGTTAAAGGTCAGAGTTTACTGTGCCATCGAAAATTTGCAAATTATAAGAGGATAGCCGCTTTCGCAGTTGAAGGTCTACCTAGAAGCTTCTACCCAAATACTTAAGCTCAACTACCTATATAACTAATCCCTTTCTTAAGCCCAATTTTGACGCGTTGCTTCTTCAAGAAGTTTATGCAAAAACTAATTTGAAAATTCCAAAAGCTTTCAGCTTGTTGATAATAAGTTGCAGAGTCACAGGTTTAACTGCGAGAATTACAAGTTCACCTTCTTATAGTAAAGGTATCTGCCAGATCCCCCAAATTGTTTACCGTGAAAGTACTCCCGTAGACAAAGATCACCAATGAACAGCGCAAAATGTATAGGACCTCAGACACAACCTTGAGGAACACCAGTTTCTGTCTTCAAAACATTTTACGAGGCGCTCATATCTCGAAAACCCTATTACAAACAGGAGTTTAAGTGTTTAACAGAAACTGCTTGTAAAGCTTGCAATCTGCAATGAAAAAAAAGCTCCTAATTTATGAGGGACTGCTGGGAAGAATCAGCTTGAAAAACCTGCGGTATAAAATCTGAGCAAAAGTCTTCGATAGACAACAAAGTTGGGTAGAAATCCCTCTATCACTTTGGAGTCCACCATATCTCCTTCGTCATACATACCACATGGAATGGCTTTGAAAATGGCTGTCAGATTTTAATCAACACCAAGGCCCGTTCTGTGAGTGTGACAAAAATATGTTTGTCTATGAAAAAGGTCCGTCGTGCCTGTGACACATACTGTTCCCATTACTTTATTGAAAAGGGTTACAATTGTTGCTCCAAAAGATGCACAAGCTTCTTTGTTATGAACGGCAATCTAAAATTCGACACGAGTAACTATGCTTATGACGGTCTAAAAAATGCGCCCGTTAATAACGATTGAAAAATTACAATCACTGTTCTTGTCAGAGTCTTGCGGGATCCACTCCAAACAGAAGACTCTCTCCCTCTAAGCCAGGTATACCGTTTCATCTCTGGATTTCTACGTCTAAAGGATGTTTGTCACAACAAAAAGTGTACAAAATGATGTGTTATTAGTGCCCTGAAATAAATAGCGAAGCTCTGAACAACTCACCAAGGGATTTACAACCATAAAAGAAAGTGTGAAAAAATGTTAAGCGTAGCCGAGGTGCTCGCCAGCATACACCCAGTCAACAAACCGTCGATATAACTTCTCTAATTAAATAAACTGATTATCCCCCCACTCGGCTGAGAAGGATACAGGAATACACACTCGCACACTCGACAAAACTTATTAAAATGAGATATTCCTATTCGAGTCATTCCGAAAGGGACAATCGATCGATTATCGCAAAATCAAAACATTCCACTTACTAATCATGGGATATCCTTAAAAGGCATTGAAATCGATTATTGCAGAGGCTTCATCCTTACACCCATAACATTGAACTTTAAGCTTGTTGTTTTTGTTGTTGTTATACAGATGGTGATGGTTGTGGTTGCTGTTCGACTTCTACTTCTGTACACATTTCTGCCTTTGGCAAACAAAAAATGGGCCTCCTCCGCCTCCCTCTCCTTCGCACTCCCTGTCACACACTCTCTCTCTCTCCCTCGCTCTCTGCGAGTCTATCGCATTCAATCGACTTTTGAGGGAAGTAAACATTGATTTCTGCACTTTCTAAGGTGGTGGACACGAAAGCCGTTCATGAATAGAACACACGACGAAAAATCCTTAAAGTTTCTTAACGACAACACAATGTGCTCGGTGCACACTCCGCATTCCCGCTGCACCCCTCTGCTGACGGGTTTACACTGCTCGACAACGACGACG
Organism: Cheilosia urbana; assembly: GCA_946477585.1. Taxonomy (NCBI): domain Eukaryota; kingdom Metazoa; phylum Arthropoda; class Insecta; order Diptera; family Syrphidae; genus Cheilosia; species Cheilosia urbana. The sequence goes on along the minus strand of OX297854.1, from coordinate 88,325,740 downwards.
ACGACTACTTTCCTTCAAGGAGATGAAGGAGACGGAGCAGACGGTGGAAGGAGAAGCAGAAATTCATAAACCTTAAACAAGCAACAGAGCACTGCTGGAGCAGAGTACCTATACAGCAACAGACGGTTAGTGGGGTGTGTTCGCCGTTTCTTTGGGTCTTTTGTTTCTGCAAACGTTTCCTCATTCAAGGAATCTATTTCTATAGATATGGATACAGATATAACGGTGCGCACCACCCTTTTCCCTTCAGATACACCACCATTTCCATGATGGCTGAGTGAAACTAGCAGCAAAGCGGCGACATAGACAAAAGCTACCGAACCAAGCAAAAACCAACCGAACCATCCAACCTACTCTCCGATGGCAGTATAGTGTAGCGTGTAGGTCGCCGAGAAAAATATATATTACACCAGGATACACACAGGGACTCACAAACAACGTCGTTCGTTCGTTTCACATCTATCTGCTGCTGTTGCAAGAGAGAAGTACTTAAAAAGTTGGAAACTTTTCTTCAATTCCACATACACACGCGTTCCTACATATAAAGGGAGCCGGAGCAGCAGAAGGCAGAGGAGAAGTGGTCGAGACTTATGGAGTATATAGGGATAGAGACTCTCGACAGAGCATACAATACACGCAGCGGGATCCTTAGCCGTCGCATACAATGGAGCGAAATCCTTCTCCTCATGGTTTGCAGAAATGATTGAATTAAGCTGTGAATAATTTCCATCCCGAATTGAGGTCAGGCTCACTTGTTGTCGGTTGCGGTGTGTGCGAAACGTGATGATTACGAAATGTTGCCATGACAATGCCGCCTGTCCGTTGTAAATGAACAAATCTTTTGTAAGTCTGAGCAGAGAAAGGGGATAATGGCTTAAGATGGCCCCATATGTGAGTTATCGTCTCTAAACAGTCGAGAGCCATCAAAATAAATTCCAAACACGGAACAAGTGTCCCCCCCTATTAGAACGTCATCATCCACGCGCTCTTCCACTGCGGCTATTGCTTAATAGTGTTTAGCAAATACGAAAAAAATAAAATTAGGTTAAGTACTTGCGGTCGTTTGGGCATTTCGTAGAATTAGCTACCGTTGTTGTGAACTTTTTGATCAGATCTTTCCCGCACTTGAAATGCAAGTACGAGTGGCGTTTCGGAAGTTATCTTGTGGCGAGTTGTTCATCAAGTCGCGACTTCAGGTGCAGAGTGTGTATATGTTTGTTTTTGAAAGTGTGGACAATTGTGAGAACGAAAGTGGCACCTCCCAGTGCGAGTATTTGGTCGTCGAATGACTTCAACTGTCATCTGCGACCAAAAAAAAAAAAAAACCTTGTTGAAACACACTTATGGGGTATTTCCTCTGCCAGCTAATTAGACTATTCCGGCCTAAGTCAGGACATGCAGAATCAATGGGTCATGCGCAGGAATCAGCCAATTTTAACGAGCGATAATAACAAATGCAACAACATCTAAGATCTGGCTTTGGAGGCAGCGAACAGGTTTGACAGCGGAACCGAGTATGTGGGAGCTTGGAAGTCGTACACCTTTGGAGAATAACTCATGGAACGCTTAATCGGATTGTCGGTCTAAGGCAGCGCTGCCAAAAGTATATACATATTACAATAGGAGTGAGTATTGTACTCCTTTTTTGTTTGCAGTACTCCCCTATTCCCCAACGACAAATTGTACTGTAATTTTTGATTTCGGATTGAAATATTTTTACTAGGAATACCTTGACATTTCTCTGTCTAGTAAAATGCAAAACAAATTTTACGTTTGCGTAAACAAACTCTTGCGGATCCTGGAAATCGTTTTTACTGAAAAAATACTTATTTTGCAAACTAGGTCAGTAACTGAATAGTAAACACCAGATAAGACAGACTCCATCAAAACAAAATGGCCGCCACAGGCTTCGAATATTGAAACACCCATTTGAAAAACGCTTCGCTAGAAATTATTTCTTTAATTTTCGGTCTGTACTCCCCAAAAAGTTTTATTGTACTCACCAACAAAATTATGAAATGGCAGCCCTGGTCTTAGGGAGTATTTTGTTTTTAATAAAAAAAATACTCGGCAGTCCAGGCAAGTTTTTTTATTTTCCCTTAAAAAAGGACTTTCCCAAGTAAATAAATAACCAGTAACATCCCCTCTGTCACCTGAACTTATAACTATGGTTTCAGCAAGGCTTTTGCAAGAATGTCATTTGCTTCAGGTCCGTTCTATATGCACATTTCTTACCCATCTATGGTGTTCCACAAGGCAGTCAGCTAAGTCCCTTCCCTTCTGCTCTTTCTCTTCATGCCGAAAAAAATAAAATAAAAATTGTGAGTGGAACTATCCTACCAGCGATCCTCTAACAGTATCCCCTATCGCGACCGTTTCAAACCTGAATAACCATCAGTGGCGTGGCGTCCATATAACTCGATTCCTACCGAGTTACCTTTTGAAATCTCCACCAGGCAACACTATCTATCTACCAAAAACCGAATATGCATGAAACACTACCAAATGAATGTGAATACTCACCAAATGGTACACACACAAAAGCACTCATATAAAAATCGTGTGTGTATCCATTTTCATACAACGTCGTCATCGTCTCGTGGCGACAAAGCGAAGGTAACCCAAAATAAGCCGGGTTATTAAAGTTCTCACTTTATAGTTCATTTTGAGAGAAAATTTGCTTGTTATCTCTTTTTTTCTTCCCTGAGTACTTTGTCTGACTCTGACACCTCTTTGTTCAACACCCATTGTAGAAAATAACCCGCTTTTCTTCGAGTTATTCGCGGTTCTCACAAAGTTCATTTTGACTGCTGAGTACTGAGTGAACATTTTTTTGTATCTCTTTTTTTCTTCCCAGAGCCAGAGCTTGTTACTGGTACTGGCCATGGGCATGGCCACTGGGTTGTGTTTTGGGTATGTCGTATGTGTTTGTTTGGTTATGATATGAACAAAATAACGCGCTTTTCTTCGAGTTATTCGATTTTCTTTTACTTCTTGTTTTCTTATTGTCTCTTGTGTGAATAATTACAGGTAGTTGTTGAGGTAGGTAAGGGTGTGTTTTGCTTTAAAAATTCAGTTGGCTGGAAATGAACACTAAAATATTTCTGAATTACATATCTTTATTTTTTATTAGGTATAATCATTAGGTAATCTGAATTTGCTTTAAGTTATGGCATCATGCGTCTGTCAATAAGGGCTTCTATAGAAGCCACTTTTAGTATGCCTTAAGCTCGTTATAAATTTTAAATATTAATGACTTAAAGTATAAAAAGGTGGCTTGTATTGATTTTGCTTCGACTTCCCATTTAAAAATGTTCACGCCACGCCACTGATAACCATGATACCTTCTTTCAGTTCGTATATTGTCACGTCTTTTAAAGAAAATAACACTAAACATCGTAGCCCACTTTTTTTAATTTGAGTCATTTTTATAGCTTTTATTAAGCCCTCCCCAATGAAATTTTAAACCGAATTTGCATATTTCTAAACCTAAAATTTGCTTAATTGATTAAATTGAAAAAAAAAATGTGTGGAAAATCAATTTTTACGAATTTTTCAAATTCCTTTTTAAATGTTCCCACCGTACAAACCTTCCTTAGCCGTAACAAGGACAAACACTTCCTTAGACAAACACAACAAAGATAAGTTAACTCTAATCGGACGATCCGATCTCGAGTTATGGGCGATCTTACAGACATAGATATTTTAGAATGGAATTTAAAGTACATACCGTTTGAGAAAGACCTTCCAAATTTTTCTGGTACAATCTGTAATAAATAAGAGAGTAAATAGTAATTAATTTAAAAACCAAAAAAACCCGACTGACTGTACAAAAGATCTCGCTGACATTTGTGTGACAATTGTTTTTTTTTTTTTTTTTAATTTCTATTTTTATATTTATTTGTATTTATTAGCCTATGACACTCCGGGGAAGAATACGAATCTAGTGACACCTCACTCTTTAAAATCGGTGAAGCCGTTTAGGCTACAGGAGGTCACGTAGGAACGTACATAGGATACGCGCGAAACACATAACCCTCTCTGTGTACAGTCGGGTAAAAAGACGTCATTCATTTTGTAGGAACATGTTTTGAACATGGCACAACTTTTTAACTATAGTAAACGAGAATAAGGATATACAAATAATTCGTAAACCTATGTCAAGCCATAGGTAATAGCCAACTTGTCAAAGCGACACAAGAAGCCATTCATACTGAAACGGAGCGCAGGGCTTGCCACGGTTGCCACTTTGGTAATAAATTACCAAATCTGGTAATTTTTTTCTTAGTTCATGGTTTTTGGTAATTTGGTAATTTTTATCTGGTTTTGGTAACTTTTTGAACAGGAGCATCAAAAAGACGTACTCGATATCATCACATGGAAATGCTGCCTTATTTTTCTGCCCACTACGTTTAAGGCTTAAAAGTATTCCTAGTACTTCAGTAAGTAACGTTCTATAATGTACCTAATTGAATTTAAAATACTTATGTTAAAATGAATTGATATGTGTCAACAGTTTTCTTTTAGTTTCTATGAAGACTTGAGGTAACTTCAGAAATTCAAATAAATTTCACGATTTTCTATAAATTATTTTTCACGTCGAAATGTCAAAAATGTAGTGCGACTGACAATAAAACCCAAGTGTCTGTCATATCAGTCTTTGAAGTAACTATTTTTCACTCGAACTGCGTACTGTCTACTCATATTTTCACGTGGAAAGTTAAATTTGACATTTCGCGGAGAAAAATTTGTATGAAAAATTGGATTCCACTTGAGAGGCTTTCTGCATAAAGTGCATACTAGGCTTAAACATAGGTGCATTTTTCTACTACCCTGACATTTTTTTTATATTAAGTTCGTAAATCAGAGAAAAATCAAACGATACCAAAAAGTCATATTCATACTGGCTCAAGACGATATGTACGATTTTTTCGTGTTTTATCATTTTTCTAGATTTTTGGTAACTTTTAGCTTGGTTTGGTAACTTTTTTTTCCATTTTTGGTTGCTAATTTTTTTTGCAAGTGGCAACCATGGGCTTGACTTAGTTTTAGGGGAAATCTTAAAAAAAAAAATGGCTTAAAAAAGACTAGCGCAGATCAGAAATCTCGCGTTATTGGGTTAAGGTATGTCTAGTCTATGTAGCGATCATTTAGAAAGTTGCCCAGTGAGATTATAGCCCAATATCGATAGGGTAAAGTCGGGTGATGTGGCACCATGGCATATATGGCACTAACTCAATATTTCTAACCTAACGTTTTTATTTTAAAATAAGGACATTAAAATATAATTTCGTTTTACGTAAGTTCCTGAAGTGTGTAGTCGCGACAGGTGAAAAATTCTAGTTCCAGACGAAAAAAAAAAAGAAGAGTAAATTCGAACAAAAATCTGTTGTGTGTACGAGCGAAAGAAGTATAGATAGAATTCGGCGCCCAGTATTCTTTGTTACAAATAAAAACCTATAGTGTGTGCTTGTTTCTATTTACCATTATTACTGCATGTACGCTTTTATCCATGTTTCTTCGTGAAAAAAAAAAAAAAAAAAATAATAATGGCACCCCCAAGTTCGACATATGTGTCATTTCGACACCGGTGCCATTTCTCCCACTATTAGTTTTAAATTGTAAATTTCAGAACTTTTTTTGTATGACTTGTTTAAGAAATGGCGACTATTTATATATTGTTCACTCGTGTATCTGTACATTTTTTTAAATACTTGTAGCTAGTGCGAGAAGAAAAAATCCACGAGAACTTGAAGTACCATATCATCCACATCCACCTATGGGTGCCAAATCACCCTCCAGTTTTAACGAACTTTTTTTTTGAACTTTTACACTTTTAAATATATCAGTATTTATGTTTATATTCAAACTATGAATTATATTTTTGTTCTTATTTTTTGTTTGTTTTTAAATTAAACAAAGAGTTAATATATTTATGTTTTAATTTAAAATATGCTTAATCTTTTTAGTTGTAACAGAAACAAAAAATGGGTGCCACATTTTCCGACTTTACCCTACTCCCAATCTTGTCAAAGATGTTTGAAAACTTTATCACCCTGGGTGGGTGAAGCTTCTGCAAAAGACTAGAAGTTTCACTTTTATACTGACGGATGAAAAACTGACAATGAAAACCGTGTGGGTGGAAGTGTTTTTGTCTCTTCTTCGCTCAAATGTGATACCCACTGAAGACGTCCGAATCTTCTCAAATCAATTTCAGGGAATTATTTACCAATGCTTCCAAAGTAGGTCTGATCTGCCCTTTTTCGTTCTTAGAGATGGCAAAGGAGTTCAAAATTATTTTCTTGGGTGATGAATATTCCATCAGGAACTTTTTGTTTGAGGCTCAGAGATTACATGGAGACCTTATGTTCAACTGCCGCGGTCTCCTTTCGTAGACTAGATTATTTTAACAAGTCTTGTTAAAACCGACATTAAAAGTCTGCCACGCTTCATTCGAAGCTCATTTTGGTTTTACAAATGGCGAACAACTGTCTGCCACTTAAACCTAACTTAACTCAGTTATATGCAGTCAAAACAAGCTCCAACAAACATAACCCCGATGCAAGAGATAGAAATAGTCATTGACAGTCAGTGGGACATCAAAGTTATCGTCATTTTGTGATAGAACAATATCGGTTGCACCGGTATCAAGCAAAAACGTTATATAGTCAATATAACCTCAAAATTAAGGGTATAGAACGGCGAAATGAGTGGCCTCGTTGCTTAATCAGTCGAAGACTTTATTGATTTTGGTTCCAAGACATAGTAACGTTTTTTAAGACGGACAGGTTCGGCCAAGCCCCTAGCTCTCCGTTACTCACTTGTCTCATGAGGACGAATATATTGTTCAAGTAAAATTCAATCAAAGCTATGTTTATTGTTTACGCGGCTACAATCAGACTGACTGGTTTTTGTCAAGAAAATAGGGCAAAATGGAGAAATTGTCGGAAGGGACAGGAATATAATGATAAAAGTGTTGTCGTTTGTTTGCAGTTGATGACACTTGCGCGGAATCAGTTTCCATTTCGTTCGGAAACGTCAAGGCGAAAATCTTTGCCGAATTTCGAGTGAAGGATAACCTCAGATGAAAAAGACATAGCAAGCTCTAGGAAAACCCTTCTTTAACCCCCTGGGGAAGGCTTTAGAGAATGGTAATCTGGAATGGACTCTTCTTCTCTACAAATTTCAACTTTCTGTCAAACTGAGCTGTGGTAGCAAAATGGCACTTCTTAGATTCTCCAAAGCCTAACTGTCAACCTATACAAGATAAGCGGAGGTCCGTCGAAAAATTTGACTGCTTAGTCAAACCTTCGGCAAGAAGCTAGAGTTCCATCAGAGCATGTATTTCTATACAACTTTCATGTTAGAACGGTCTTTGACTGACTATCCCTGAAAAAATAAATAGTTGGCACAACAGGTCCGGAGGGACCCTAGGCCTAGCTTCTCACAACCATTCATTTTGTGTGAGTTTTTCATTTTTGGAACGAATGGAAGGGATCAAGGGACAATTTTATGCCGACTCCAAACGGCTAATTGAGAAGCTTTTTCAAGACAGTTATACTCTCGGATGTTTGTCAGACGTTCGCGAGAGGTGGCGCAGTGAAAAAAAAACCCTAAGTTGGAACTATCCCTAGATGAGAACTTTTAGTTAATTGAGACTCCCTCCCTTCCATTTTTACGCGCCACTTAAGTCGAAGTCTTGCTCTACCCTAATCATAGTCGAATGCACAGTCCCGACACCGTTCCGTGTTGAAATGAGGTTACTATTAGAGGACTAAAGTGCACTTTTCACATTAAAACTCCTAAAGAGTGCGCTGTTAAGTCTCTTACTCCAAAAACCTATGAGCAAAAATCTTGAACGACCAAGAAGACCTTCATCCGCCTTCACTAATAACGATGCTTTAAGGACCAAGATCCAAGAGTCGTATTGAAATCGTCAGTATAGTCATTTAAGAGTTTCTTTGACAGAACCTTTTACCAACGATAGGCAAGAGACAAAGCAAACCTATGGAAGACCATTGCCCAACGCCCACGGATATGTCCATGTCCAGAAAAGTACCCCCAGTGACAATTTAACACCGATGACAATTAAACTCGCCGAGAGCGGTATACCTAAGCGTGCGCACGCGCGAGTGCCTTTTTCCGATCGACAAATGTATCTACTGTCAGAAGACGCGCGCAATTCATTGTCGTAACCACGAACGTTGATATTTTACGTTGCCCTCAAACGATGATGGTTACTAAATCAGCGCAGAAGCAACCGGCAATGCAATTACTAGGATGTGCATTGCCGAGTGCAACAAAAGTAAAAAGTAAATCAATGCTCCTTAACAGCTTTTTGCGGTTATGACCATCGCCATCGACTTTCAGTTTATGTCTTATGTGTCTCGTCTTATTCGTCGCTGTACATCTGTGCCTGTGCAGTCGTCTTCATTCGCACGAAAGGATGGTTTTCCAATTATTTGCAATTTATCAACTCCAGAAAGGACACAAGACACGATTACAAGAACCGACCCGCCGACAGACACACCGAACACAACCAACAGCAACAGCAACAGAAAGAAAAGGCATTAATTTATTTCAGGTAATTACCAAGAGTTGTATCTACATCTGTGTGCTGAAGCTGAGTGCGGCTCTACGGAGGGACGGCCTCTAATGGCTTCATGAAGCGCGCGCTTTGCTGTGCACATCAATTTGGTCGACACAAAGAACAAGGAGGAGCGCGGTCATTACCGGCGACAGCCCTACTTCTGAATGCACCGCACAATTGTGGTGGATATTCCGATTTTACAAAAGTGTACGACAATCACACATTGTCGCGCAGAGGCTTTACCACAACACCAGAAGCGGTGGCATTAAAAATCTAATTCCACATAGAGTTCAACTTGATTAGTTTGAAGCACCAACTCAACCGATAAATTTAAACAAGTTTCAATCTAAATATAGACACACTGCGGCAGCAGATACAAAAAGTTAACCCAGAGCTGAAAACTGTGCTCGCAGAGGGCGCCCCACTCTGCACACTATATGACCGACCAACGACGTCGACCAGCCTGATGTGATGGTGCTGGTCGTCATGTTTACACAGTTTAACTGTTTTCTATATTCTCCTCCGTCGTTCCCCTCGTGCCGACGACTTAATTTTTGTGTCGAATTCAATTGTTCGAGTGTACACAAGCGATTAACGATGGGGTGACAATTAATTGAGGAAAATACGCGCTCTTAGCATTTGATATGCATCGTTTTTGTATCTAGATTATATTGACTCACTCGTTACACTTCAGTTTCGAGATCGAATCGAACTTGACAAAAATCTAGAGTGGCAAAGGTGAATGGGGAGACACGAGTGTATGTGGGAAAGGAAATGCGACTGGGGATTGGTGACGAAATTGAACTGAGATATTTTTATGTGGGAATTCCGAAATTCCGTAAAAAAAAAAGAGCAGAGGGCTTAACTAGCTGGGCAGAACTGCACCAGACAATTTTTCCCCAAATTCTCCTCCAGAAAATCACTCTTCCTAATTAATCTAGTTAAAAATAAGCTGATCTCACCGGATCCTATCTGCAGACTTTGTCTTGAGAGTGACGAATCCTCTCTTCATATCACAAAATGTCCGGCTATATGTCATCTGAGAAAAAAAAAAAAAAACATCCTTGGTGATGAAATCGTCAATTCAGCAACCCTTGCTGACATGCACCCAGAGAAGATCCTAGTCTTCCTAGACTGCCTCTAGTGTGAAAAGAGGGCTCTAGGAACACACCAGGGAAGGCACAATAGGCTCCTTTAAGAATCCGCAGTGCCATCAGAGCCCCTTGAAGGCTCTCCCGTTTCCTAATCTAATCCAACTAGATATTTACTAACAAGTGGTAAACCAATTTTGGATAAAGGAAAAGGAGACATGTGAGATATTAAGGTCTAGACGACTCTCCGGCATACGTTGTGGAAGCTGAAACGATACGAGCGGTTATAGAAAAATGAGAGATGTCCATCAATTCCCAAGGCCTAAGTTTTAGGAGCGGATTAAAAATAGGATTGTAGCCATTTAAGCTAAGATTGCTAAGCCGCAAAGCTTTTTACACTATAGATGTACAGAGAGACAACACCACAGTGAGAGACGAATGACTCATGCGAGCTAGAAATGCAGGCTGTTATCCGGGGGTTCGAAAAATAGAAGAGTTATCTGTTGGGCAAGTCCATCTTAACACTGATAGAATTTAAAGGCGTTCCTCATGATTATAAAGGCATTCCTCGTGATTATAAGTAAGAAGGAGGCTCCTTTACGTGTGGGCTATGTCCCTCCAAGACTTAGACTACTTAGAAGTAGTTTATAGACCAGAAACGCCGATGGAGCATTTAGCCGCATCGACATTAGCTGATACAATGATTCTCCGGATCGAAGTGGTCCACTACATGGAAGCAGTGCTAACAATTCCGGACTACCTTAGTAAGTACGAAGATTTATTTTTTAAGATCTGTACCGTCTTTATGGAAGAGGCAAAGAAGATTTCCTACTGCGAAAACCGGAAACCTGACAATGGAAAAAACAGCAAGAAGGATATACAGACAGGGAGGGCCAAAAACAAGTTTCTTTTTAAAAGTTCAAAAAAATGAACAAAATTATACCTACATTTTTTTCCATGTATTACAGACGGCCTTATGGCTTTAAATCCTTAACAGATTGTTCAAATTAAGAGCATGTTCGGTCTTTAGACCATTTCTTAACAAAAGACCCCTTCTTAAAACTGCGTAAAGAGGGAGTGTTTACGGGGTATTTGTTTTGGGAAGTAGCTTTGATGCAGGGTAGCCAGGCGATTGCTTTGTATTCTTTGAACAAGTCGAACCTCCTCGTATAACGCTTCAGGAGGGTCCCAAAAATGCTTGCACAAGAATTTAAGCATAGTTCTCTGAATATATCACTCAGGAAGACCTTTGCGAGGTAACAAAAGGAGGTTTAGAAATGTAACGCCCTCGCAATTGCTACCAAGCTGTCTGTAAGGTTGTTCAAATAGCAATAAACGCACCTCGGTAGGACCTCATTTGTTACGTTATCGCCTCTCCACTAAGCAAGTCTGGTAGTTTGTAAGCTGAAGTGCCGTTCTTGCAATTTCCTTTTCGAGGAATGATCTAGTTTGGGTACTATACTACTTCAAGCTGATTTCGGACAACGAACTCGATTTCTATTGCCCGCATGCAGCCTCTTACGGCAGCCGCAATAAACATCTCAAGCTTTACTCCTCATCATACCCTAACCCTATATGCCCTCATGTCATAGTTCGTGATTTTCGTCTAGTTGCTTTTTAAGGGGATTCATTTTCCCAGGCAGGATATTACCCCATCACATTTTTTCTGTGCAGCTCTCTCTCCTGCTGAATTTTGAAAAACCGCGCTTGATGACCCATCCAAGAGTGAGTTGTAAAAATGCATGCACTATAAAAATGAGATCGTTTGACTACCAGACAATTTGTGACTGTAAAACCCAATTAGTACGGTTGTCTATGTACATATGAACAAAGCAATTGTTGAAACCCAAACATCGAGCACAAAGACTTATTATTCCCCAGGAAATCTTCCAACACATGTGCCTCGAAAGGCTCAATATATACCCAATAAAATCAACTGTTCGCACAATTTATGTGGCCAATTAAACCCCTGCCACTGTGTTTAACCGCAAAAATCCTGGGAACAGCAGTAGTTAAACTCTGTCTATAGTACCATCAAGCGAAGAGGGAGAAAGAGAGAGAGAATGAGAGAGAGACCGACCAGTTAGAGGCGACGAGCGACGACACTCAATCAGACAAATTATGGGAAAGCATCCAATTAAATGGGACTTAGCGCACACATCCGGTTATGCAATGTGTCCGGACAAAATCTGCTCGTACCTACCTACCTACGCCCTGAAAAAAACTGTCTAATCCCCCTGATTATCCTTCCAAAGTAATCAATGTAATTTAATCAGACATCTTAGCGCGTATTTTACCTGTAATTTCATGACAAACAAAGAGAAAAATACCATAAAACAAAAACACACACGTGCAACGGCAGGTATCTTTCTTCGGCCGTCGCACCCCTAAGCCAACCACCGAAGCGAACCCTCGCCAAATGTGTGGCAAATCAGGGAGACACAGCAAGCAAGACGATAGGGATATATCCCTCAAAAGGCAACTATCCGCTTATAGTTAGGTAAATTAACAGTCACCGCCGTAATACCCTTGACAGGATTACTTCGCACAGCAGAGTGTCACTGCGTGTGTGTGTGTTTGTATTATGTGTGCTCCTTCAATATTTGCCGATATGACCCGTATCTCTTATCGTCTAAACTTTATGGCACATCTGTGGATGTAGTCCTTCCCTGTGTATGGATGGACTCCTTTTATCCTGTCGTCAATTGTTTTGTTGTGAAGTTTTTTGTTTGTTCTTTATGCTCTTCCTTTCCTTTCCTCCTTTGCCTTATTTTATCGTTGGACTGAGGGCAGAAAAAAAGAGAGGAAATCGAAATGAATTCCAAAGAAAGTTCCCCCTTCAAGGATCGAGTGGAACAGCTCACAGGAGGCCACTATACGATACGACTACACCGAGTGAGAGTACCTATATTAAATGGCATTACATTATCGAATCATAAAATGAGGAAAATTAAAGGACATTTCGTTCGGAAAGCAGGACCGAGCTGAAGAACAAAGGATACCACAGGAATAACAATGCACTCCCCATATCGGGGGCGAGGCAATCGTTAACTGAGTTTGGGGGTGAGAGCATGACTTTTCACAGAAGTCCATTCAGAATCTATTAGCATTCAGGTGGCCATAACTTGGCACCATCCGATATGGAAAATGGGTTGAGATGCCAATGCAGGGATGATTGGTTTATCCTTGCAAATAGTTGTTGCCACTTTGATGATAAGAGAAAGTACTTATAAAATTACCCAAAAACACAATCCACACACACTCACACAGCCGGCGAAACAAACTATACAATGCAGACGGCAAAAGAAGGGTGCAAACATTTCTGCCATATAACTGACGTAAGCAGCGACAGTCCCTGTCCCATATATGCCCAGAGTATATAGGTTTTCACTGAACGCAGCATTAATCCTTTTTATTGCCATTCCTCTGCGCACAAACCCACACATCAGAGGGATTGCTTCTTTTCCAGTTTTGTGTCATACATGTCAAGCTGTACCTACAGTTTGTGTCTCGCACAGAAATTGGCTAAATTGTCGATTTTATTTTGAGTGGATCTGTAAACCATAAATTCAGGTCAAAATAGAGAAGCACACAAACACAAACACAAACACAGGCACACACAGGGAACGAAGGCATATTTCCCAATGTCGCATATAATTGGATTATCCACAATGTTGTGGCATTTACGTTGACGGGAACTGTAATTAACACGCCGGCAGGGATATCGTATATATATCTACACAAGGACAAGAACGACACAGAGAATGACCTGAACTTTGTGGACAAATAGATGTCTGACCAGTTGGAGAATATTTTTGAATTATTGAAGGCCGTTGAATAGCTAAGTGTAGGTCGGTGACGCTTTTTGCTTGTAATGTCAGTTTTGATAACCGTTGAGGAGAGTTTTTTTTGTTTAAAGTGCTACGGAGTCACTTGTGATTTGTGAACTTGATTTTATAGTTGACTAAGGCGAGTTGGAAAAGTCAACCTAGAGGTAAGCCGAACCCTTTTTGGGGCTTAGCACGAGGGCTTCTGGGTGTTGTTTGTTTATTTGGCTGTAGGAAATAAGGCCCTCATAATGATTGTTGATATTGGATAAACTAGTTTAGATTAAAGGAACTTTTTATATACCCAACCTCGCACCCACCCCGCAATCTAACAGTAAACCCAAGCAGGGGTTGCAGGGGGGCAGCATGCCCCCCCCCATACGCATTCCATATCGGAAGGGTAACAATTAATAATAAAAAAATAATTTTGGGGACTTATTTCATTTCTTTTGGGGGTAATGAAATAGGACCCCAATTTTCATTTAGAAATAAGCCCCCAAAAAAGGAAATTAAAAATCGTTGTTATTGTTTCCTGTATAATTTTTTGGGGCCTTATTTCATTTTTCTTTTGGGGCCTTATTTCGCAGAGCCGTTTATTTAGGAGCCGAGAGCGGCGACGTATTGATGGCGATGGCGACAGGCCAATTTCCGTCGTCGCCACGGAATTTCCGTCTCAGTGAGTCGATTTTAGTCCCAAGTCGCGCCTAAAGATGTTTCACATCAAAAAAGGAAAATTAAATACCCTTGACAGAAAAGGACATAGGTATAATAATATTTAGTATGCGGCTAAGTTTTGAGAAGTCACAGTGGCTACATTTGCCATATAAAATTGGCCAAAGTGTATTAGGAAAGATTAGTAGATACTAACTAACAGCACTCTTCACTTCAAAGCCGGTGCGACGTAAATTTTTGTCAAACAGACGCAACAACTAAACACAGTTTGGGGGAATTCTCTTTAAACAAATTTTTATGAAATAAAAAACAAAAAATGAAAAATGCAGGAATGGAATAAACAGTTTTTTTTTATTGAATCTGTAGCGAGTGAAACTCTTCGTCATTCAAATCTTCAAAAGGATTTACTCTGGTTTTATTTTGTTTTTCTTAAAAGCCCAGGATATTTAAACATTTCGATATCTTCAAAAATATCAATATCCTATGAAGAAGAAAAGATCTTGAAAAAAATTTATTTTGCAATAGAAATGACAGATGGGAGCGGAGACAGAGAGAGAGAAATAAAATATAAATTTAAATACCAAGTTATAACGATAAAGTGGGTTTTATGTCGACTATAATTAGGAAAATACTAATACGGACATCACGTATTAAAAAAAAAAGAAGAATAATTTTGCGCCATTATTATTTTTATTTAGGTACATTATTTGAATAAATTGATTTGATAGATGATTTGAGTAGTGCAGTCTGCGGAATTACAAAAAAAAAAAAAACTCTTATCCCGCTGTTGGGATAAAGCTGTCCCAAAATGACGTTGAGCATCCTTGGTAAGCTGTCTCTCTACGTTCTACAGATAAACTTGATTTTAAGTCAAAGATAGATGAGCAGAGCCTTGGAATATAGGGTAGAGTCGCCTAATTGCGGCCGCCTCCAGTTTTCGGCCACCTCTCAGAAAAGTCGATGTAACTAGTGAATTCGTATATATTTCTCTTTCCGAGTTTTTGTCTTATATTGGCCTCTTAAACTTCTCTCTGAATCTGTCACAAGTCTTGTTGCGTTTGCTCTGTCGCTGTTGCATTGGTGAAGGTTTTGTATGAAATTACTGTTCTGAAACTGCTGTCGGGAATTAGTGTTTTGTTTGGAAACTGTATGGGTAAGTGTTTTCAAATGTTGTTTTTCTAATAAAATATATTGTTTTTAATTAAAATTAGCTTTTAAATGCGAAAAACTTTTGAATTTATTGCTGTTTTTAAAGGGGCCGGGTATAGGACACCAAATTAAACGCGGTTGCCTGTTGTCGGCCAGCCCCGGCCGGATATAGGCAACTCGAAAGGACACACGTATCCTAACTCCGGCCCCATCTTTTATCTTAGGTCTAAAAGGTTCCCATTAACTTTTTGATCCTAAAATATTCAAATTCTTGTCTTAAGCGACTTAAATATGACCCGGGCAAATGAGAAGCATGCTAAGGAACAGAAAAACCGCGTTATTCTGTACCTTAAAAGGAACCGTTTTAGAACAAGCTTTATTTGAAATCCGTGAAAATAAACTTACAATCAGGACAGCGGCAAGAAGGTTTACGATTCCAAGGATGACTCTTCAGGACCGAATTCACAAAAGAACCTTAAATAACCTTGGGAAATTTAAACCCTGCCCTGTGCTCTCTCCACAAGAAAATAAGCTTAAAAACTGACTTATAAATCTATCGAAATTCGGCTTTCCTTAAACGTCTTGAAAACGGTACAGGATATTCTTCAAGAAGAAGGCCCCAAAACTCCTTTCAAGGACAGGTACTACGGTCTTCTGTGACGCCATTCCAATTTAGGCCCTGAAACTGTATTTAAAGCCGCGGATGGAACAAGAAAATGATTTACAAAGTTCAAAGAATAATTTTCCCAAGAAGATGATTTAGACATACTTGAGGATTCTTATAGAATATTTAATGCCGATGAAACGGGATGGCTCCAAAAATTAGAAATGTCATTGCCCCAAAAGGAATTAAAAATTTTTACGAAGTCAAGGCAGCAAATGAAAAAAATAACTTAACTGTTCTGATGACTTTTTCAGCGAACTCCCTACTGGCTGAAATCAGTCCAAAGAAAGTATCCTGAATGGGTTTTTGGCAAGACGGAGAGCGGAATGATGCGAGGAGAAACTTTTCTTCAATATCTGAAAGAAGGTCAATTTCATCTCAGGCTTGGAAAATGTTCCAAGAAGGGGAAGAATATAAAAAAATTCAAACCGCTGAAGTTGAAAAAAGGAAGCTGTCCCAAAATGTCCTTACGGACGTGGAACAAGAAGAATTTAAGAATATAGGCTGTGATAACTAAAAAAAATTGGTTTCACCTCCAATGTACAAATCTTTCAACCACGTCTTTTGCAGATGCCGAGCTGCAAGACTTTATTTGTCTAAACCGTGATTTTTTTTTTTTTTCAATTATAAACATTTGTTTATTATTAGATAGATACACTGTTACAGTATATTAAAAAATTGAGTATTATAATTCCCATTAGCTTTAACAAAAAAAAAAAATCTTACCTGAATTAAATTTAAGGATTTTCTGTTTTTTTTTGTGGCTTAACCCTCAAAACCCTAATTTAATTTTTTTTATTATTTATTTTTATTGATACAAATTACTTTTTTTAAACTTTTTTATAGTAAAACATTTACATAAAAAAAATAATAATAATTAAAGCCCTTTATTTACTGGGTGGCCGAATATGGGACACCAGCTGGTCGGAAATGGGAACCAAGGGGCCGGCTACTGGAAAAAATTACTTTTTTTACAAACATCTAAATAAATGTTTTGTTGCAAAAACCAATCAATGTTCAGTTTATTTTACCGATGAAGAATTCAATAAAGAATTATTTATTTCAAGAATTATTTGAAAATGTTAATATTTGTGGTTACTGTGCTATATTTTGTGTCGAAAAGTCCTTAAGGGGCCGGCAACTGGCGACTCTACCCTATAGGTATACAAGGTGGCTAAAGTAGACTTAAAATTATTAACAAAACTATATTGTGGTTTGCAGCTGTCAGAATAATCACGAGATCTTCCTACCTATTATACTTTATACAGGACCTTTTGAGGCCGGATTTTGAGGGGCCTTTCTCTATTTAAATCTGTCATTTTCTCTTCAACTAAATTACTTTTTGATCATAAACAATATTTCGACAACAATTTGCTGAGATAGGGTAGAGGCACTAGTATCCGGACAGTGTTAGTGTCCGGACACTATGTTGTCTATCTGATAAAAATAGGTATATCACACATAAATAGTCTCAAATATCAACAATAATATAATCCTTTATGTGTCACTCATATCCATACGAAATTTGAAATCAATCAGATGCATAATGTAAGAGTTAAGCGGCAGTGTTGTGGCTGAGCTCCGAGAGTGTGGTTTTATTGTCATTTTGCATACCAAAAAAATAGTGCGAGCATTTACAAGAAGTAAGTTATTCAAAGAGTATTTTTTAACGTATTCTTCTGGAAAGTACTCTGTTTTCCTTTAAATAGAACCCACTGTCATACTTAAAAGAAAAAAATAGAATAAAATTATTTTTTTGGTCTAATTTCTAGTGTCCGGATACTAAAACTAAAATTAAAGAGCATTTTCGGTATCCGGACAACCTGTCCGGATACTGAAAATTTGAGAGGAAATACAAATCCTCGTTTAAATGCTCCTAAAACATACTTATGTATGTTTCTAATAAGAGAGAGAAAAGGAATTGTGTTTTTCTCGCAGGTTTTCAGTATTCGGACAGGGTATATACTGAGTGAGAATATATCTGTCCGGATACTGAAAAATTAGTTTCAGTTTCCGGACAACTTATTGTTTTGAATGTTATTTTCGGTTTTCAAAGCTCTAATTATCGTAATAGGCATTTTATTTTAACTCAGCAGGAACGGATTGCTCAGTGGTGTGCCGATCTTTACAAGTGTTGATTTCTTATTAAGGTCCACGATCTATTAAACATCAGCAAGGTTAGGGCAGCAGTCACCCAGAACCCGTATTAAAATGTTAGGGAACTAATTGAATATTTGAAAAGCATTAGTCTGGAGCAAATCATAAATGAGCCTAAACGAATTAAATTTAAATAGTAACGAAAGCATCTGTCCAAAAACTGGCAAGGTTATACAGCCCCAAAAGATTACAAAAACATACCAAATTGCTGCTAGAAATGAAAAAGAGACGTTAACGGTGCTAATTGTTTTTTCAGCAGACGGAACTTTTTTTGAACCCATATTACTGTTTCCATTTAGCAATACCAAATACAGATATTACCATATTCATTGACAGCCAGGCGGCTATCAAAGCAGTGTCTGCTATTGAAATAAAATCGAAGCTAGTTCGCCGCTGCCGTGAAGAGCTTAAGGTTCTCTGCTCGCAGCACACCATTCGCCTCTGCTGGATCCCTGGACACAGGGAGAAAACCGTCAACGAGATGGCCGATGAACTAACAAGAAATGGTTCTGCTATGGATCAAGATCGGGCGATTAAGTCCATCAAACCACCACTTTGCAATCTCAGAGAGAGATTGAAAAATAAGATCCGAATGAAAGCCAATAACAGGTGGAAAGATTTAACCACTTGGGAAATAACACGGAAGCTATGGCCGGAATGGAACTATTACTTCCATGACGTACATGAACTTTCTCATGTCTCACTATCTGATCTTAACAGGTTTCTGAGGACATCGGGATGGCTGGACAAGGTCGAGTAACTGTGAAGTAACACACATCACCGCCAACAACATCGGCCAACCCCCCTAAAGGCCATCACAATGGGTCCACATGGACCTAAGTGGGGTGCGGTAGGGCTCGCTCTGCCGTATCCACCCATAAACCTAACCCCTAACCTAACTGTTTCCATACTTGCGTCCTCCAAAAGACATTGTTGACAACATGCAAAACCATGGTTTTTGCTGATTAATAACGTGGAACGACCTTAAACAAAGAGAAATTTCTGTCCCCTTTTGAATGATGCTATTGTCAAAAAAAAAAGATACGGTTGCTACCATACAAAATGCATTTAAAAGATGTGGCTTGTATTTCTTTGACCCATCAGCTATTTATTATACGAAATGCGCTAAAAACAATGTGGAGAGATTAAGAACAGCTCAAACTCCAGAATTATTCGATGAAGAACAATCGACTAAAACATCAAAATTAAAGATTGCTGTCAATGTGATTGAGGCATTGTCAGAACAATTAAGAAATGTTGGAGTTTATACCAATATCGTTTTAGAAGTTATCATTTTAATGTGGGTACATATATTTATAAGTTAGAGTACCTATATTTTATAAAAAAATATTTTTTTAATCAATTAAACGCAAAAAACGACTTAAACTTCATATAAACTTTTCTGTCCGGACACTAAAAAAAAAGTGTCCGGAAACTAAATTCTGCTGTCCGGATACTAGTGTAAATCGAACTTTTTTGAATTTAGTTTTTATTAATATTCAGAACGTAACATTCGAAAAAAATGTTAATGTATTATTATTAATAAATATCGCCACTTCTACAAACATTTTATTTTTTTATGATAGCTTTAATATTGACCAAACTGTTGCAAATCAAAGTTACCAAATACGTTAACTGTCCGGATACTAGTGCCTTTACCCTAGTTAGGTAATCGAAAGAAAACCCAGAAAACTTCGAACGACAAAAATTTCGCTCCGACATTTAAATCTGGCAGCTACCTGCCGTGACAACACTTTGACACATATTAAACATGTCAGTTCAGATTTAACCGTCAAAGAAAATCGTAAACATCTCTCCTCAATGACAGGCCTTGTCAATACTACTCTCTTACGCGCATAGAATCTATTCTTCAAACTAAAGCACGTCCGATGAATCACCCAATTTCCATCAATAACTTTATAGTGCCTGACATTGGATTTACCAATAACAAATTATCAACCAATTAGCAACTACCCAGGTACTCCCTATCTTTCCAAATGCAAACATATCACAATCCCATCATCACAATAGGTAGTTGGTGGCGTTTTTTTCGCGCTTGTTACTTGCTTATCGGTTTCAACAAACAAAATGAATCATTTAACGTGCTAAGTATCATTTTATGCATTTTAATTATTTCCCAAACAAAACAACGCACAAAAGTCCCCAACCCCACGGACGGACGACAGTAAAACCCACAGAGCCGTCCGAAAAATAAGCGAGAAACAAAAACAAAAAAAAAAAAGATACAAAAGAATCTATGAAAAAGCATTTAACTGGCAGTGGCAGCTGGCAGTGTGTGTGCGCGAGAATAAAGAGAACTCATCTTAATGGAGGGCAAGTTAAGAGAGTTGAGAATATCAGGCTCTCGCCTTCGGCTTTAGGCATCGGAACGGATACGGAGACGGACGTATTCGGATTCCCCTTTCAAAGGTTAATTGACCCAAAATCATGAACCCAAACAAAACGAAGAGACTCAGTTCAGCGGCACATCCTCATACACTTTGGTTTCGGTTTTCAAATGGTTTTGTGCATTTCAACAGTTATAGAGCGGCGAACACACAGCACAGCGATACGGCATACGGCATACGGGGCAACAGCAATACAGCATAGATATTGCCATTGCATGTGTGTGCCACATACACCGTGTTAACTGGGGTTGCATGGAGCATGGTATTCAGAGGAGGGTAGCGGCGGCGGGTCCAACTCTGTGCTCTGTGGCCGTCCGCTTATGTTTTGCTAAGGTTTATGGAAATTATGTTGATTTGTGTTGTTGGGATTGGGAGGTATACGAAAGTCGAAGTCGCGTCGTCGTTACCGACACACACAGATACGAACAGTATCTTTTAGGTGTTTTTTTTTTTTTTTTTTTTGTTATTTTTGTTTTATGGGATATAATGATGTTATGCTACTTTGTGGATTTGTAAATTAATCGCATGCTGTAACAATATCAAGTCGAGTTTGAGGGTAATGGGGAAGGGAGAAAGGGAGACCGACGAGCGACGACCGACACTGCACACCAACAAGACGGGCATGGGGCTGCGCGTAGGCGGAAGATTAAGTAATTAATTTTAATTTTAATGGGCGAGCAGCAAATGCCTAGGTGAAATTGTTAAATTGACTTGAGAGTGGAGGGTAAGTGCAGTTGTTCTTGTTGAACGAGGCCGATTTATTGGAATCATTTCGCTCCAGAGTTTGCAATGTGTGCCAGGGAAAAGTACAACGGCGGACGCGGCGTCGTATGGGGAAGTTGACTTCTAGTTTATAATTATAATTACATAGGTACACATTAGAGGTAGATACACATGATTATGTATATGGGTTTGGGGTGGATTGATATCCGTTTATTATAAGTGGAACGCATTCTTTTGAAATAAAAAAAACTACCAATCTACTGATATAATAGTAGAGCTATATTTTGAACAGCGATAAGACGGAATGTGTCACAGATTTTAACGCACTGTGACGAGCTATAAACTGAAGTGCCTCTGTACAGTGGGAATAAGAAAATTACCCCTCGCTTGAGTGTGTTGGCCGATGGCGATGAGTGAGCGAAGATGTTGAGACGGACACGTCACCACTTCACCAGTAGGAGCAATCATATCTGGTTGGGATTTAAATGGAATGAAGTGTGCGACTGCGAGCGAGCTTTCTTTGAATGTTGACGGGGTTAGTTCGTCAGTTGCGTATCAAAAATCAGACAGTCATCTTTATGCGGGAGCAATAGGAGCACTGAAAAGGTGCTATCAATAAGTTTATAAAGTTTTATTTTGGCTTAAAAAATTATAATTAAATTACATATGTTATTTTTATGTTCATTTTTGCAAGGCAAAGGGCCCAGCAAGATGGAACTCAACGCAATGTAAAAGTGAGGGACATATGTTTCGAGGGACATAGGTATGTTTCGAAATCCCTTTATCCTCCTCCCTTCTACCGCACTTTTGCTACCAACAGGCTGGGTATCGTAAAAAAGCGATTACGGTGCGGAATTCGGGATTAAAGGGTAGGTACATTACAGAACACCAAACAACTGTGACAACTCGTGTTGGTGGGGACTAAAACAAAAAGCATGGCTCTTTCTTTCTTCTTTGGGGATTTTTTTTTTTTTTTTATGACCATTTTTAACCTCAAAATTCAATACGAACAGTCCAAAAATTACTGACTTATAAAAAAATCTATAAAACAGTAGAAAGCTGCAGTTTTGCAGGGCACCAAATTTAGATTTTCATGATTTCTTGAGAAACCGTCTTTAAAGGAGTACTATCATATAGGTAGCTGTTCGTGCTGGAGACGAAGTTAGGTTCGTGAGTTATGAAAGTGAAGCGGTTTCATTATTCATTTCAACAATTTAATAATTTATTATAACTAGAGCTCATCCTGTGGTAAAAATTCAACCATTTTAATAGCCTGGCATGCAAAATATTGGAAAACAAATTAAACACAGTAGTAGGATGTAGAGGAAATGACGTATCTGACTATTCAATGTGGGAAAGCCAAATACAGTTTATTGCCATCGTACTTAAACTGTAATAGCTGGGAGCACGACTTTGAAAAACTTAACCGTTAATAAATGAGATGAGTGATACTAACATGATGATAATCGGTGACTTAAATGCAAGAGTAGGTACCGAAAGCGGAGCTGAGAACAATTTGGAAGGCATAAGACGCCTCTCATTGGATATAACATGCAATGCAAGAGGTAGAAAGCTTCTAGATCTTTGTGATTCTTTTGGTCTGCGGATCTTAAATGGTACAACTGCAAGTGATAAAAGGGGAAATTTTACCTTTGTTGGGAAGCAAGGAACAACGGTGATTGATTACTGTCTCATAGGAAAGGCTTGGAGTGAATGCGTAACCGATCTGGAGGTAAAACCACTTCCCTATGGGCAAGGATCTTAGCCCTAACGCACTGAAGGAATATTTTGAAGGACTACTGAACCCAACAACTAACGTCGTAAACTTTCAATTTGCTCCACCTGGAGTAAGCAATGATGATCTCTAGATGATCCTATAAACATCCAAGAAATAAAGGAAGCGGTGTGTAGTTTAAAGGATGGTAAAGCAGCTGGTTCGGATGGAATCCCATCGGAGTTTTACAAGTATGGCACAATGGAGCTCATTGAGAGGCTAAGGTCGGTGTTCAATAATGTTTTTGAGAATGGAAACATCCCGACGAGGCTAAGGGAAGCATTGATTTTTCCGATTCATAAAAAGGGTGATACAGCCGATCCACAAAACTATCGGGGGATTTCGTTTCTTAACGCTTCTTACAAAATTTTTAGCAACATCTTACAGAGGCGGCTTAATAAATGGATTAGAGCCAATAGTCTACTAAAAGAATTTCAAGCTGGATTTAGACCGGGGTACTCCACCGTAGATCACATATTTGTCCTTACCAGCATGGCAAAGGCCTTCCTTACAAAAGGCAAGAAGTTATATGCTTTTTTCATTGATTTTAAGGCGGCATTTGACTCCATTAACAGAGGTGCATTATTGTATAAACTATATAATATGGGAATGTCGATTAAATTTGGAAGATTGATAGAAAGCCTTTATGAAAATACCTTAGCAGCTGTATGGGATGGAGAGGGACTTTCAGAGTGGTTCTGTACCTTGACGGGAGTAAGGCAGAGATGTGCACTAAGTCCCAGCTTGTTTGCTCTATTTATTGAGGATCTAGTAGATTTTCTGCCAGGAGGAGTGGAGTATGCGGGTGTGCATATTAAAGCCCTTATGTTCGCGGATGACGTAGTGCTATTGGCGCATTCTCCTGAGAGCTTACAGCTTATGATCAATAGACTACAGGATTATTCTCGATTGTGGAGCATGGAAGTCAACCTCAGTAAGTCCAAGATTATGATATTTAAAGAAGGTGGAGGTAGAAATGGTCGCAATGAAAAGTGGAAATATAACCAGGAACCGATTGAAATTGTAAAGGTATTCAAATACCTCGGAGTTTACATCACTAAAAATCTCAATATGGAGTACCATCTCAAGGAGAAGCTTGCTAAGTCCAAAACTGCCATCAATACGGTATGGAGGAACTGCTTCAGCAATACATACTTGACGTATAGCAGTAAGTACAGAGTCTTTGAAGCGGTGTCCAAGTCAATTATGTTTTATGCGGCACAAATCTGGGGCGGCAAACAGTATGACTGTGTTGAAAAACTCTTAAGATTTTTTATTAAAATAACTTTTAATCTACCCTCAAACACGCCTAACTATTTGCTTATGCTTGAGACCGGATTATCACCACTGTATATTGAGACGCTGAAAATACAGGTTGATTATGTCCTTAGAAATCTGGCTATGCCGGACAACCGATAACCAAAGATAGCTGTCCTACATACAATTCGCTCAAAAACAAGCTGGTACAGAAAATGGCTGGAACTAGCCGAAGGATGTGGAGTAGCACTTACCGAACATGACATCGGAAACTGGAAACCAATATTATATAAGCTTATTAGCAAGGTGGATGAAAACATTCGACAACGTTTTATTGAGGAGGCTTTGGGATCCGTACACCGTGGAATCTACAGACAACTGGATTATAACCTTGGACACAGAAACTACTTTCAAGATACAAACAAGAGGGAGGAAATTTCGATGATGCTGCGGTTGCGGGGTGAGCTATTAAGGTTAAATTATGTTCCTCATCGTAACGACTTGCCGATTAATTGCAACCTGTGTAATTTAGAAGAGCGAGAGGATGTATTCCATTTTTTGGGTAAATGCCCTATCCTACGAGAAACTAGGAGAGATGTCTTGGGATCAGAGTTTTCCTCGGAAGAACAAATGATTGCACTTCTCAACGAAATGGATGTTAAAAAATTGTTTACATACTGCACAATATCATTAAAATATAGAGACAATATTAATAATGAAAACTTTTAAATTTCGCTTAATTTTTTTTTTTTTTTTTTTGCTTGTACTTGTATACTATAATTATCTTTAAACCAATCAGGCAGACGGCAAAGCCATGCAAAACGATTTTGTTAATATGTATATATAATGTAGGTAATACTTTTGGTTAATTAATAAAATCTAATCTATCTATCTATCTATCAGTAGTGCATGTCTGCACAATCTTCCCAAATTGAGCGAACACGTTGTGTGTAAGTTGGTGAAAGTGGTCCTTAACTATTCACCTTCGCCTATTTATATATATAAGCTCAAGGTAAGCAAGACTCAAACTTTGGATCTTTGGAGTTTTCCGACTTACGAGAGCGAAAAAGTTCCCAAATTCCGTTGCTTTTGTATATTACACGCAGGTCAAAATGGGTTTATTTGAACAGTAACTAATAGTAGCTCATAGAAGGCTAAAAGCTGTAGGACTCCCGATGAGACTGCAGTGAAAATCGGCCTCTCCATTCAGCCTTAAATCTCGGAATCCCTACAACTAATCGGGAATGGAGCAGTGCCAACAACATCGACTAAGATTATGTGCAACGACTTGTGGAGGGAGCTTACGGAAATTGCTCTGGCCCTCAAAAAAGGAGATGGACCTTCCCCTGTATAAAAAGGTGGCATACACTGCGCGTCATCAGGTTAGCACACCTTCATCAGTCTAATATAAATGCTTCTGATTTTGTTGTTGTTAACTTGCAGTTAATTTGGCAAAGAGAACATGCGATAACAATATATTTTTTTATTTTTAATCGAAAAATGTGCTAAATTTTTGCGTCATCAATTTATATTTCATTTATCTTCGGAATTTAAATACGTATTGACACGAAACTTTATTTAATGCTCAAGTGGTCTATTTTCTCAAAATGGGTAAAGGAAAAGCGCTATGGGTTGAAGAGAAAGCTTATGAAGAGTTGAAGATTTCCATAACTGAAATATCAAAAAAAGAAGTGACAGAAGTCGAAAAGTTATATACAATTTCCTACGTAATAAATCGGGATATGGTCGAAATAATAAAGGCGGTAACAATAAAGCGATTTCCGATGCTGATAAGAGAGCAATTTTGAGAGAAGCTTTCAGCTCTCATGATTCATGAATCGACCGCAAGGATCAGGGCAAATGTTGGTGTTGAAGCAAGCTTATCTACTGTTCAAAGGGTGATAAGGAATGCCTCACATTTGAAAATACTGAAACTTAACAAAAAAAACACCACTTAACGATGCTCAAAAATAAAAACGATTAAATTTCGCACGAGAGCACATGGCCTGGAAGTCTGATTGGCGCTATGTTGTCTTTTCGGATGAAAACAAATTTAATTTAGAAGGACCCGATGAATTCAATTATTATTTCCATGATCTTCGGAAGAACGAACACCAGTTGGATCGACTTCATAGTTGTGTGGGCGGTGTGATGGTGTGGGGAGCTATCTCCTACTATGGTACGTGCGAGTTGCAGTTTTTAAACACGAATATGAATGAAAACACTTATAAAAACGTACTGGGATCTGCTTTTCCCCATTTTAAAAATTTGTTTGGAAATGTGCCATGGTGTTTCCAACAAGACAGTGCTCCGATTCACAATGCCCGGGTGATTAAATCTTGGATTGAAGCACAAAACGTCGATTTATTGCAGTGGCCACCTTACTCACCGGATATTAATATTATAGAAAACGTGTGGGGATGGCTGGTTCGAAAAGTTTACTAATCTGGCAGACAATATTCTACCAAAGAGGAATTATTTGAAGGCAATAAAAGTGCTGGTCAGCCATTTCTTTGATATATATTAGAAAGTTGTACGAATTGTTTCCTAATCTATTAGATCATTCTCAACAAGGGAGGATCGACTCATTATTAAAATTATAAAAAAAAACGTTTAAATTAGTTAATATATTAGTGTAAAAATAAATTCTTTCCTGAAAAGTTTAAAAAAAATTTAAATAAAGAGATGTGTGCTAATCTGATGACCTAATTTAAATTGTTAATTTTTAGGTTGATTTGGAAAAAAATAATAAATAAGTATCGAAAAATAGAGTAACTTTCATTTTTGTTTTATTTAGTTGAAAATTGATTTGTTTATAATCCCTAGAATTTTTAAAATTTGAGCTTTTTTAGTTTTAATAGAAATGAGCGAAAACTATTAAAAGCAAGGGTGTGCTAACCTGATGACGCGCAGTGTATATTATAATATAATATACACTGCGCGATATTATCTATTCTATTGGGATTTTCTCGTACATCAGCAAGTGAGCAGAGGTCTCTATATCCAAATGAAATCCGAAGTGGTATCTGTTTAAGAGTTTTAGAAATACACTGTCCTTTAGAGGATAACTCCACTACCAGCACAAGTTTTTATTTTATGACGAAAGGATTCAATAAATGAAATTCAGTTACGCACACAGCTAGTCTTTGATTAAAATGTGAATCCTTCTCTTGTACGCTTCAAAAATTCATGTGGCAATGTAGGCGCAGTGGGTTTTTTTTTCTGTCGGAGGTTGTTACTATCCGATGGAGCACTCAGACACAACTACTGGTTCATTGTACTGCCAAACAGACACCTGACATTTATGTACTTAGTTTTCCCGTCTTTCGAAGAAAGATGAGAAGGATCTTCAGTGATGAAGAGCTTAGATGTTCGACACTCACCACGTCAGCCCCAAAGATCCGCCACCTGATGCGAGCAAAGGCAGGACAGCTACAGAGGAAGTGCTCCGCTGTATCGTCATCCTCTCCACAGGCAGGAAAGATGGTGGAGACGCTCAAGCCCAAAACATTTAAGTGTTTGGCAAAAGCTTGGTGGCCCGAAAGCTCGCCCACAAGCAGTCTACAGTCGCTTCTTTTGAGAGGCAGAAGGAAGGCTGCCGACCTTTTGCAGATGTCCGGACGCAGTCGTTTGGTCTGTACACACCCAGCACAGCCACGCCACCGACACTCGTGTTCGCGAGAAACCCAAGTATCAATGGAAAACTTAACCACCGATGTAGGCAGACCCAACGCAGGTTCAGGTCCTAAGAATTCTTCCTCTGAACCCATCCTGGCAAAGTTAGTGGTTAGTGTGTGGGTTAATTGTTAGTGTGTTGGACTACTAAGCGAGGGGTTGAGGTTCGAATCCCGCAAAAATCCAAATTCCAACATAGGGTTTTTTTTCACTGCGCCACCTCTCGCGAACGTCTGACAAACAGCCGAGAGAATAACTCTCTTGAAATAGCTTCTCAATTAGCCGTTTGGAGTCGGCATAAAATTGTAGTTCCCTCCCATTCGTTCCAAAAATGAAAAACTCACACAAAATGGCTGGTTATGAGAAAGCTAGGCCTAGGGTCCCTCCATACCTGTTGCGCCAACTATTTATTTTATTTTTTTTCATGTGGCAAATGGCAGCTTGATGTCTCGCAACAAACTGTCAAATGTGTAATCTGTCCGTTTACCTACTTCTGTCGGCATGTTATATTTTATCCCATGTGTAAACTACGACCTAGTCTTCTGGGTAGATTCCTAAAAACAGCCTCTCTCGCCAATTACCGACCCAAATGTCACCGATTTCATCGTAAAAAGCTTAGCTGATTCAGTTCTTTAAACGAAGTCCACAATTTGTTGTGATGCGAGCTTCTTACGGCTGGCTTGTCCTTAAAAGGAAATACGTACGGCGTTCTTTCTGAACCCCAAAAATGTTGCCACCAGAGGATAAACTTAAAAAAATATCTTACGGAAGATGTGCCGCCAAACCGAAATCTTCCTTCCAAGAAAATTCCAAATTCCAATCCGAAAAATGCACATGCTATTGTTTTAAAATGACTGAGAAAACACCTAAAGCCGACTCTGCAAGAAGAAGACGCGCTGTTCAATTTTTAAATAACGCGCATTTCATGTGATCTATACGTGCACCGAACCATGCTCCAAACTAGGCCGTGTAAAACTGTGTGTGCGTCCATAATAACCCTCACCAGCTTTAGAACTATTTGTCTGAGAACGCATACCGCTCAATCATCATTATTCATCCTCAGCCGATACTGATCTGAATAAACAATCATTCAGCCGTCAAATTCCCCACTAATCACCGATAATACATCACATTCCGATGTGTATTGACTGATGCCGGCACGACCGGGGAACGACGCGACGCCCCGAGCGGGACCCAAATCCAATTTTTCTAATTTTTAAATGACACTCTTCTGGCCCTAGGCGGCCCTCTCACGATTTGAGCTTCTCCAATCTCCACATTGTTTACACTGTTCACAACAAAGACCGTGTCCCGCTTCCCGCTCCGGCCGTCACCCTCTCCCATCGAAGCACACATCACATCACTCTTCTGTCGATCGATTGATGATCATCGGCCGTCAAGCACAACCACAAGCTGCGATCAATCTCTCTTTAGCGTGCGTGTCGGGTGTCGGCCGTGGAAAACTCGCCAACAAGCCAACTCTGAGAGAGCCACACAGAACGAGAGAATTACCTAGTGCCTAAGCCTATGCCTACTGCTTGGAGATACGGGTCTAGTGTGCTGCTGCTGGCTCAATGTCTGAACAACGACAGTGGCTTTGGCGCTGCCATTGCCATTCACTTTGGAATTTTTATTCCGAATTGCATAATTGTTCACTTTTACTTCTTCGATGGTGGCGGCGCGGCGGTGGCCGGTTGCAGTACATTGCCATGGCGTATATGGCCACGGATCTCTGCGGCCGTGTGACGTTCCGTTTTTCGACAGCGCAAACTTTTACTTTTTAGGGATCCTGGTTCGGCCTCTGCCAAAATAATTTCCCCCGATAGGAAATCCAAATCGGGGGGCGAACCGAGCACACGATTAGTTAGAAGAGGAGACAACGGCAACAAACGAGAAAACTGGAAATTAAACGAATCTGCTATGAATGCCGAATAGAGGTTAAGTAACTTATTGCTCGGCAGTGGTGGTAGGTACTGTCACTTTGACAAGACGTTTTTGGGGGAGTGTGGAAAATATCGAACAGTACTTGTACGCGGCGTGTGTTTTCTGTTTTTCTTTACCATTTTTGTCTTCTCCTCCGGCTTTGTGGGTTTAGTCTTTGCCGTATCTTTCGGTTTTCAGGTTCGGGGGAGCCCATTAATTAAGGCCGTCGAGTATATGCTGCGACGTAACAAATTAAGTTAGAACGGTTCGTTGGGATAGGGGAAGGGGGGGGGAGGCGGCGAGGATTGGGTTTCGGCGCCCGAAAATAGGCTTTTATTGGTAGGTATGATGACGACGACGATGGGTTTCAAATTCAATTTAATGTTATGGCATGCGGATGGATGATGTTGATGTTTTGCTTTTGAGAAATTTGCTTGGCTTTTTTTCTTTTCTTGTCTGTTGTTGTTGTTGTTGTTGTTGTTGAAGATGCAACGCTATAGGTAGCCGCGTGGAAAGGTAATTTCATTGATTGAAGTTGTTCAAGTGGGTTTGTCATGGGGGAAATATCACGGAGAGATTCCTATCAGTCGCATTCCATCAACATCAAGTTATGAATTCAGTACTTGTAGCAGTAGGGGCAAATATTTGCTGGAAAGGTTTCCGTCACTTAGGAAACACAGACATTTATTAGGTCAAGGTAAACCCATCACCGCATACTTTTTAAATGTCCCGCCAATGCATTACAAGGTTCGCCGAGTGTTGGATGCTCAAGTGTGATCAGCGGTGATCAATCCTAGCCTTCCTGATGGCTTCGATTCCATACCACATCTTGTTGGAAACCCATGCAATAAAATCCGCATCTGAGCGAGTTGGAAAGATCAGTTGGAAAACTCCTCTGTCACCTATGTGCTTTTCCTTTTATACTTGTTGTGAGAACACCCTTGTAGTGACACCTTTCGATCTTCCATGCCGTCAAATAGGAGAAATGAGTACGAGAACAAAACAAAATCAGGAAAGGAAACGGCACTTTACATAGGCGAAGCAGTTTAGCAAACAAAAATTTTAAAGACACTGGAAGATTAGGCACGGCTTCCTACGAACACGATATATGGATATTTCAAACGATACCTCTACAAAATCGGAAAGAAAAATACATTCACAGAAGTGTGCTCCACAATAGATGCATAGCGGGAAAAACTATAGTTGAGTTGGAGGTATTGGGAATTTTTTCCCAGAAAACGCCATAAACAAGTGGCGGCATGTGGAACAAAATTTCTTCTTTCAAGGAGACGGTTAACTTCGAATAAAGAGGAAGACGGGAATATACCTTTATAAGACAGGTAAAATAAACAAGATAAATTCTACAGAGAGAAAGAAGTCAGAAATTAGACCTTTTAGGCCACAGAAGACTCATAAGACGGCATCCCTACGAACGTAAAATCGGCTCCAACCTGATGTAATGTCAAGAGCGGTTCCAAGGAGGTTTCGAGGCCGTGAATTGGGAGAGTTTAGTCCGAGGAAGTCAGACACTGTGAGTGGTAACGACTTGCCATCTGACGGTGGAATACGTCACTATCACGTCATTCGCGTCACTCTTAAAACGTGACGCTGATGGCTTGTGACGATAATGACAATTCACACTGATCACAGTAATAACTTATTGGCAATACAATATATACAGTCAATTATTTATTAATTAGCTTACCGTTCACTTTTTCCTTCTTTCTGAAATACTTGTTAACTTATTTTTTGATGATTTACTTCAAAAAAACATCGTGAAACTAATGAGCTGCAATAAACATACAAACCATACTCATGCAACAGCTTTATGTAACTGACGGTTTTTCCTCGTTTAAGTTTTTTCGCCACGCTTACTGCGTGAAACATTTTCTAAGAAATATAGGGCAGTTACCATTTGGAAAAGAATGGGAATTTCAAATTCAAATTTTAACGGAAAGCAGTTGCGTGACGCGAATAATGAAATATGGGGACACGTTTTTCTTGAATAAAAAAAAAAATACAAGATAATATTATTCTTGAATCTTGTTTATTAGCTGTGCGAGTGTTGTTAAGGTCATCCAGGAGTTACTGATATTTAATCGGGAAATACAAATTACTGCGTTGGGGACAAACGCCATTTAGTACAAAACTATTTGTAGTGCTGAATGATATTTTAAAATTTTTAAAATTGAATTAGCATAGCTTGGATATATTTCAAGCTATGCTATGCTAATTTATTGTCAGACATAAAAAATGTTAAGGAAATGTGGTTTTATAAAGCAAATAAAGGACATCTTATTGCAACATTTTAAAAAACGGCCCTTTTAGATTAGATAGAAAAATAGTATACGACCTTTACCCTTTTCCCACACAAAAAAGACTCTGCGCTGCTTGTCATTAGTTAGCGTTCACCAAGTTTGATCTTTGAGTATAATTGGAGCTATAGGAGTGTGACAAACATTTTCCACCTAAGCAAGATTTGAAACCGTGTGCACATTATCGCAGACTCAATTCATTCACGACTTCAAAAGGTTGAGCTGTACTATTCCCTATATACAAAATTTCTCCCTGAACATTGATGGATTTCAAAGATTTAGTCAACGCCTACCACCTTTTGCTACAATCTGCAATATATCTAGTCCGTTTCAAACTAACTATGGAACTTTGAAGAGAACATGGGCGAAAATTTAATTTAAAAGGACCTTCTTTTGGTTTTCGGCGTTTCAGCGAAAGCTCATTGGTTTACGAAACTCCGCATACTATTTATTTTGGCAGGGCTTGTACCAGTTTCTTAAGTCAAAGCGTTACTTGTTAACGTTTCTCAAGTCAGGGCATTTAACGAAGTTTGTACATTTCTCTCTAATCAAAGCCTATAGCGAGCTTTGTCGACGTTTCTTAAGTCAGAGATTTTAGCGAGGTTTGTAGACATTTCTCGAGTCAAAGCCCTTAGCGAGTTTTGTCAACGTTTCTTAAGCCAAAGCCTATAGCGAGGTTTGTACACGTTTCTCAAGTCAAAGCCTTTAGCGAGGCTTGTAGACGTTTCTCAAGTCAAAGCCTATAGCGAGGTTCGTACACGTTTCTCAAGTCAAAGCCCTTAGCGAGGTTTGTAGACATTTCTCAAATCAAAGTCAATAGCGAGTTTTGTCAAAGTTTCTTAAGCCAAAGTCCATAGCGAGGTTTGTAGACGTTTCTCAAGTCAAAGCCTTTAGTGAGGTTTGTAGACGTTTCTCAAATCAAAACCTTTACCGAGGTCTGTAGACGTTTCTCAAGTCAAATTCTTTATCGACGTTTGTATAAACGTTTCAAAGTGTCAAAGTTTGGTGGTAAAGGGAGTTATTAAAAAATATATATTTTTTGTGGATGCAAATAGTAAAAATATCCTTTCAGCTAAAAACAAAGGGATGTACAAATTATACAAAGCAAAAGTTCGAACGTGTAGCTATAAAAGTTTCACTTCATTATGCCAGTCCGTTTGAAAATTGTGTTGCCTGCCACCTCATGTAACAATAATTATGTTCTCACACAATAACCGTTGGGAAAGTTAATGGATTAACACTACCTACTCACAAGTCACAACTGCCTTATTGGCCGCCACCAGCCGGCGGGAAAATCATTCTCAATCCAACACGATTACTGTCGACTTTACCGATTATGACAAATTCGTCTGTAAGCGATTGGTATCCACCGCATTTGGACTCTCCTGTTAGATAGCCGCGACCAATTTTGAAAACAAAATGCTAATTCATGGGAAAATAGATAAGCCCCCATCAGAGTAGCCAAAAACTGTTTCCCAAAGGCTATGCAAAAACATCGATAAGAAACAGAAATACCTATAGGTAGTAAACTATAAACTAGTAAACATCGTCACATCAAATTATCGCCGCACACTTGCTCCATACCTACATAGAGCTGCTCACACCAACATACGGAAACAACCAGTAACTGGTGCGCTGATGACTGGCAGGAAAACGCGTACCTACATTCGGTGAGGGGAAAACACTCACAAGAGGCGCGCTCTAAACTGAATAAAAAAAAAACTTAAAGGTCTCAAGTGAACATGTAATAGAAGGATTTTCGTCTTTTTATCATTTGTGCATTGTCTGTCCGAGAAGTGTAATTGCACATTGTTTTTTTTTGGTATATACCGAAAATTCGCCATGTGAAAATATGTATACACTCCACCCATACAACTAGACGCTGGCGTTCGTTTTTTTTTCTTCTCCCAAGCCCCAATACCTCACAAAATATCACGCCACAACTCCGTAACCTGATGTCCCCCTGACCCTGTGTCGTAGCTGAGGCCTAAGCAAAATCTAATGGTCATACGAAGAGGAAAAGGGCATGCAAAGAGTCACCGAAATACTCCCAAAACATATAGTTCGCTTGAAAATCCGCTAAGCCACACTCTTCCCTTGCTAGCCTATGTGTAGCGGGGATATCACCTCACGGGCTCAGAGGGGCCATAATCAGTGGTAGCGGGTATGAGTGCATTAGAATTGACACACTTACTCAAGCGAAGATGCTGATGGACAGTCAGTTCTGGTGGTGTCTTCAGCGCAGTCGGTGGCCTATAGTTTAAACCGCTCGTTTTTTTTTCTTTCGCCAAAAAAAAAGGAAAAAAAATAATATTTCGCGAAAAAAAAAGACTTTTTGTGAAAGGGCTGATTTGTCGCACGCCCGCGGTTAGCACATCTCGTTTCCGGGTGTGAGTTAAGAGCCATGACTCTTTGACCTGAAGTGAACACGTGCTTGTTCCACGTCCAAAAATCCGTCTGTCGCTTTGTGTGCCAACTATAAGACCCCAAAAAGAAAAAAAAACTAAAAAGAAAATTAAAACCTGTGCTTGCCTAAAACTGTGTGTCCAAATCACGCGCCACAATCTACGCGATCCTGTGAATTGAACAAAAACAAAAAAAAGAACACATAGTTCGCGAATTGTACGAATTGTGCTCGGCTTTTCGAAGTGCCACCGGGGCTGCGTAAAGTACCTCAAACCCCACCGCCCGCGAACCAAAACGGTGCGAAAACCAAACTGCCCATGCCGCTATCTTAGAGGCAAAAGCGCTTGCATCTGCTCCGTCCGTGCAACCTGCTACTCGACTCATCGATATCCCGCTGGTCCTGACGACCTTTACGGAAATTTATTCTCAGCGGCGGGGGTGACAAGTCCTTCGCGCCACGATCTCCAGCAGCAAGAAATCCCCATAAAAATCATCAGCAGCGGCAGTAGTGTAGATTAGGATTAAGTATATAACGTTTCTAGTGATAAGTTAGCATTAAATCCTCTTACCCCTGTCATAATAAAAAAAAAAATAAAAAAAAAATATCAGTCTGGGAAAAAAAAAAAAGAGAAAAAAAAATTTTGATTGAGTGAGTCTGAGTGTATATGTGTGTTCGTGGCTTTCGTTGCCCCTTCCCTCGCGTAAAACATATTTAAACTCTTTTTAACAGCACCAGTGGAATCCACTTCGACAGGCCTGACGACGAGGATGACCCGGTAAGTCAACGTAATTTTGTGGTTTCATCAAATTTGAACATTTAGCACACATAAACAATCAACTCAATTTAATTATGCAGGGTTGCCATACCATTAAAATTTTGAATAAAAAGAGAGTAGCCAGACAGATTTTTTTTTCTATTAATATTTTTTTTTTTATCTTCCTTAATTAAATAAAACAATTATACGTTTCCCTATATTCCCTAAATGCCTTTCAATCTTAATGATTATAACCATTTCATTTAATTCTTATTTGTTTAGCTATAAATAGTAGATATGTATATTACAATGAATTCCAATGAATAAAGTAGAATAATTATGTTAGCTTAAGGCTTAATTTTGTGTCTCATTTCGAAGGGGAAGGTTGAAGGTCCGTCGAGTTAGGAAAGCATAGGGCTTTCTTTTGGGTGCTGGTAAACATTCCTGCGGAAACTAGCACACGGTAGGGAGGGTACTGACCCGCTATGAGGACTACCATCTGTTCCTCTCGTGGTTAAGATGTTGGAGGTGGATTTATTTTCGTTCATATAGTTTAACATGTAAGCAATTCCGGTTTTTTTTTCATACCTATATCTTCATATCAAGCATGCAATTTCTTTGTGTAGTGGTGATTATTTGGTAGCTCGGATGCAAGACCCCGACCCCCGACGAGCTTAGACGAGACCAGCAAGGCATGCGACCGTATTCAGCGTTACCAACAAAACTTCCTTTTCCCTTCCTTTCCTCCATCCTATACCCCATTCCTATCTCCCTTCAATTTTCATACCGTCTTTTCAGACACACATACCTCTCCTTTATCTCCTCAACACCGCCTCCATTACATAAATGGCGCCCAACGTGGGGCCCGCAAGATTTGCGGGTCAAAATCCAAAATTCTTTATTTTAATACACATATTAGTCAATATTATAGTTTACCTTTCTTCGACATTTATCCTTTTAGTATACAGAGTTTACGTTATACATGTTTTCAGAAAATTAGATCGCTCCTTTGGAATTGCGGATCACGATCAAACAATGCGATGGTTGAGAACGACCATGGGCAGTGATCTATGCCTTCTTGGACATTCATTTTTTTTTCTACAATAGGTTAGTTTGTCAGCTGCCTTGGAAGTGCGTTTCTTTGAGGACTCTATGCTTATTGAACCGACCTCGACAACACAGTGCAAACACCCTTACCATTTTTTTTTTTTACTTTTC
Organism: Cheilosia urbana; assembly: GCA_946477585.1. Taxonomy (NCBI): domain Eukaryota; kingdom Metazoa; phylum Arthropoda; class Insecta; order Diptera; family Syrphidae; genus Cheilosia; species Cheilosia urbana. The sequence continues at coordinate 88,289,136 of OX297854.1, read as the reverse complement.
GTTCATTTACCCCTCCAACATTACCACAATTCGTACGGACCACAGATAACCAACCCTTCGAAATGAGGCCACCCACCATGAAACTATATTTTTGCTCAACTAGTGTCAGAATTTTGTTTATACTTACATACCCAATCATTTTTTTTTTTTTTTTTTGAATATATATTATTACATTATTTTCTTTATTTACTGAGGTTGTATCTTATATTTGTCCGCAATACTAACTTAAATAATTTTGTACAATGGCCGTTTTACGTAGCCCAGCGCAGTTAGCTCAGTTGGCTGATGAACTAGCGTGTTCCATCTGCCAAGAAGTAATCTCCTCTGAAATGGAAACTTCTAAAACCTCGTGTGACCATATTTTTCATAAGCCTTGTCTTAAGAATTGGCAAAAAGACTCAGACACGTGTCCCGTTTGCCGACAGTTCATTTCAGAACCAGACGTATCGACAAATGTTCTAGATCCCCCATCTAGCAACAGTCATCGTGGGCGAGGTGCAGTCCCAAAGGGTCGGCGCCCTAACACTCGTTCAACTACCCAGCAGGTCGCAGATGATTGGAGCCTGAGAGATTCGAGCATCCTCGAGACCCGAATTTCTTCGGCCACTAAAAATCCCACAGTACCCATGCAAACCCCAGCAACCGAGAATCCTAAATCGCGTTCAAATTTAGCGATACCTTTTGAAGATGTTTCTCAGTCCAACGAACTGAACGTTCGACAACTAGTCCGCGAGGAGATAGAGGAGGATCGTCAAAGAACGATGGTGTCCATTAATCATAATATCGAGGCCATGTTTCAAAGATATTTTAGTCTCCAGACTCAGGTCTCAAATGTAGTGCCTCCCAATAGTCCTATGACGGACCGGACCAACTATACTCACCCAAACTCTCAACGACCACCTCAGCTTTCTCGTCCTAATCCAATAATCGCCTCGGACAATCGCTATCCACAGCAAATTTATCCGAGCGCAGACAAGCTGTCAAATATTATATTAAACTGGAACGTAAGATTTGACGGTTCCAGTAGTGGCATAAGGGCCGAAGAGTTTATCTATAGAATAACGGCATTAACAACTCATACGCTAAGCGCGGATTTTTCATCTCTGTGTAGAAACGTGCACTTACTGTTTACCGGCAAGGCAAGAGATTGGTACTGGCGTTACCACAAGCGTGAACAAACCATTGAATGGAGTGCCCTTTGTGATGCTCTGAGATTCCAGTACTCGGATCCTCGCACCGACTTCGATATTATCGAAATGATTCGAAATCGGAAACAGAAGGAAAGAGAAACGTTTGATGAATATCTCGACGCGGTCGTCGCTATATCCGACCGATTAACCGAACCCTTATCAGATAGGCAATTTCTTGAAATTCTTATCCGAAATCTAAAACCTGACCTTAGACATGAACTTCTACATCTGAAAATATCATCTGTTGCGTTGTTGCGCAGCGCTTGTCATAGGCATGAACACTTCATGCAAGAAGTACATAGGGGTAATGTCAATCGGAATATTCCGCAAAGAAAGTTTGTGTCAGAGATAGATGAAGACATCCCGTTCGAAGAAGAGATTTCTGCGATAAACCCTTTAAAAAAGGTATTTCTTTGTTGGAATTGTGAGGCCGTAGGACACACATATATTGATTGCCTACAACCCCGAAAAGTATTTTGCTATGGATGTGGAGCCGCAGATATATACAAGCCCCAATGCAATAATTGTTCCAATCAGGGAAACTCAAGAGTGGATGTGACCACCAACACCCGGTCGCATCCTCCTCGCCAATACTAACTTGTAGCCAAGAGGTACAAACGTCTGATTCCGACTTTTCCTCCACCCCAAACAAAACCGCACCCAAAAAACCTTTGGGTATTGATCCCTCCAAGCCGTTTCACCAACGTTTGCGCGAATACAATGAAATCCGCGCAAACATATTTTCTGTGGGTAGTGTCACTCGGGTTACATATAGTAAGCCCAAGCGATCCACTTTGCGTATGCGCCGATTTTGGGGAAACGTGCGAAAGAGCAGGAATCATTTACTCTGTGCGATTCTCGGTAGGGATAATTTGGATGTCAGACCATATGCTGATGTAGAAATCTTGGGGAAATCAATCAGTGGATTGTTGGACTCTGGAGCCTCTATAAGTTGCTTCGGAGCGGAAGCTGCGGAAGAGCTCCTACTATCCGGGGCAAAATTAGACAAATACCATGCATTTGTCAAAACGGCTGAAGGTCGCCTACAAACAGTACGTGGCAGCATAATGGTAGACGTGACATTTCGCAACGTAACCAAACCTTTGAATATTTTTATTGTCCCTTCTTTGACCCAAAATCTTTACCTCGGTGTAGATTTTTGGCGAAGCTTCAATCTCGCCCCTGGAATAATTGGAGAGATTGACACCCCACTTATTTCCGACACCCCACCGGTACACGAACTTACAGCTTACCAGAAAGAACAGCTTCACAGTCTTATAGCCATATTTCCCTCTTTCGAGAAACAAGGCCTGGGAAAGACAAACTTGCTCGAACACAGCATCGACGTGGGTGCAGCCGGACCTATAAAACAACGGCACTACCCGGTATCGCCGGCTGTGGAAGCTCTAATGTTTGCCGAGATAGACAGAATGCTTGCCTTGGGAGTCATTGAGGAATCGAACAGTTCCTGGAGTTCTCCGGTTGTTCTTATTCGGAAGCCCGGAAAGGTTCGGTTCTGCATTGACTTCCGTAAGGTAAATGCACTCACCGTCAAAGATGCCTATCCTCTGCCTCACATCGATGGTATTTTAAGTCGTCTGCCTCGAGCGGAATTCATTTCCAGCATTGATTTGAAAGATGCCTTTTGGCAAATCCCCCTGGAAATGAATTCTCGCGAAAGGACTGCGTTCACGGTTCCGAATCGGCCACTGTACCAATATACCGTAATGCCGTTCGGACTGTGCAATGCCCCGCAGACAATGTGTAGGCTGATGGATAAGGTCATCCCATACTATCTTCGCGAAAAAGTATTTGTCTATCTCGACGATTTACTAGTAATTTCAAAGGACTTCGAGTCCCACATGAGTGCGTTGCAGGAGGTGGCGTTGCACATCAAAAAAGCAGGACTGACTATAAACATTAATAAGAGTAAATTTTGCCTCAAATCCGTCAAATATCTGGGATATATAGTGGGGTATGGCTCTGTGCAAACCGATCCAGAGAAAATACAAGCAATAGTGGATTTCCCTCCACCCAAATCTGTCCGGCAGCTCCGACGCTTCCTCGGAATGGCAGGATGGTACCGCAAGTTTATTGCAAATTTTGCCTCCCTAACCACACCCCTTACTGACCTACTCAAAAAGAGCCGATCTTTTGTTTGGACTAATGAGGCGCAAGAAGCCTTCGATGTACTGAAAACGCAGCTCACTTCTGCTCCCGTTCTGAGAACGCCTGATTTTAAGCGTCCCTTCGTCATCCAGTGTGACGCCAGTCGATATGGCGTCGGGAGCGTGTTGGCTCAGGTTGATGAAGAGGGTATGGAACAACCTATAGCGTATGTGAGTCAAAAGTTAAATAAAGCACAACGCAACTACTCAGTAACTGAGCAGGAGTGTTTTGCAGCGGTTTTGTCCATTAAAAAGTTTCGTCCATACATCGAAGGACACGCCTTCACGATAATAACCGACCACGCTAGCCTTCAATGGCTAATGCAACAAAAGGATCTTTCAGGTAGATTATCAAGATGGGCATTGAAACTGCAGGGTTTCGATTTCTCGATAAAACATCGCAAAGGCAAAAACAATGTGGTACCGGACTGCTTGTCCCGAAGGGACACAGTGGACTTGAGCGCGCTAGAAGAAATTGCTCCTATCGTGGATCTAAAGTCACCATGCTTCGCTTCCGATGAGTACACCACTCTGAAAACATACGTCTCGGCTAATCAAGCCAAACTGCCTGATGTTAATATAATTGACGACTTTGTGTACAAGCGCACAATCCATTCGGCCGGGTCTCCTGAACAAGAAAGTGACCCTTGGAAGCTATGGATACCGTCTGGCGTGATCCCAGATGTCTTATATAATTCCCACAATCCTCCGTCCTCGGCCCACTGCGGAATAGGAAAAATGCTCGAAAAGCTACGTCGACACTTGTTCTGGCCAACGTTGGTGAGAGACGTGCGGGAGTATGTGTTAACTTGTGAAACTTGCAAAATGACGAAAAGCCCAAATGTTGTCTTAAGACCTCCAATGGGACAACCAGTCAAATCCTCCAGACCCTTTCAGAAGCTTTTTATCGACTTACTGGGACCTTATCCTCGTTCCAAATCTGGAAACATTGGGATCTTTATCGTTTTGGACCATCTCTCGAAATTTGTATTTCTCAAGGCGATAAGAAAATTCAGTACAACGCCTCTTATTGATTTCTTAGAGAAAGATATTTTCCATTTATATGGAGTTCCCGAGACAATTATTAGCGATAATGGGCCCCAATTCAAATCACGAGAGTTTGAAGAGTTTCTAAGAAAGTTCGGCGTAGGACACATGTACACCGCCATACACTCCCCACAGTCGAATTCGTCGGAACGAGTCAATCGCTCCATCATAGCCGCTATTCGGGCTTTCATTCAAAAAGGCCAGAACGAATGGGATAGTCACCTCAGCAATATAGCGTGTTCATTAAGAGCCACGCTTCATTCTTCCATTGGATGTAGCCCATATTTTGTGCTGTTTGGACAGAATATGATTCAACATGGAGGTGACTACCCCCTTCTGAGACAGTTGGAAATGCTTAACGGGGATGATGTGGCCATAAAAAGAAGTGATAAGCTGATGGGAGTGCGAGACCAAGTGCGGAAAAATATTAATGCTGCTTTCCTCAGAAATGCCACCACCTACAACACCAGGTCAAAGCCAGTCAACTTCAAGGTGGGCGACGAAGTATTTCGGCGTAATTTTTCACAAAGTAACTTCGAAAAAGGTTACAACGCGAAACTAGCTCCAACCTTCCTAAAGGCACGTGTTAGGGAAAAAAAGGGTGAGGCCTACTACGTCCTTGAAGATCTTGCCGGAAAGCTACTAGGGACTTTCCATGCTAAGGATATTCGGCATTAACAAATCCTTCATTTATTCAGCTCAGGATTCCGCTTCAAATAGCTGCACCTTACCTGTGTTGTAATAGAAGGATTTTCGTCTTTTTATCATTTGTGCATTGTCTGTCCGAGAAGTGTAATTGCACATTGTTTTTTTTTGGTATATACCGAAAATTCGCCATGTGAAAATATGTATACACTCCACCCATACAACTAGACGCTGGCGTTCGTTTTTTTTTCTTCTCCCAAGCCCCAATACCTCACAAAATATCACGCCACAACTCCGTAACCTGATGTCCCCCTGACCCTGTGTCGTAGCTGAGGCCTAAGCAAAATCTAATGGTCATACGAAGAGGAAAAGGGCATGCAAAGAGTCACCGAAATACTCCCAAAACATATAGTTCGCTTGAAAATCCGCTAAGCCACACTCTTCCCTTGCTAGCCTATGTGTAGCGGGGATATCACCTCACGGGCTCAGAGGGGCCATAATCAGTGGTAGCGGGTATGAGTGCATTAGAATTGACACACTTACTCAAGCGAAGATGCTGATGGACAGTCAGTTCTGGTGGTGTCTTCAGCGCAGTCGGTGGCCTATAGTTTAAACCGCTCGTTTTTTTTTCTTTCGCCAAAAAAAAAGGAAAAAAAATAATATTTCGCGAAAAAAAAAGACTTTTTGTGAAAGGGCTGATTTGTCGCACGCCCGCGGTTAGCACATCTCGTTTCCGGGTGTGAGTTAAGAGCCATGACTCTTTGACCTGAAGTGAACACGTGCTTGTTCCACGTCCAAAAATCCGTCTGTCGCTTTGTGTGCCAACTATAAGACCCCAAAAAGAAAAAAAAACTAAAAAGAAAATTAAAACCTGTGCTTGCCTAAAACTGTGTGTCCAAATCACGCGCCACAATCTACGCGATCCTGTGAATTGAACAAAAACAAAAAAAAGAACACATAGTTCGCGAATTGTACGAATTGTGCTCGGCTTTTCGAAGTGCCACCGGGGCTGCGTAAAGTACCTCAAACCCCACCGCCCGCGAACCAAAACGGTGCGAAAACCAAACTGCCCATGCCGCTATCTTAGAGGCAAAAGCGCTTGCATCTGCTCCGTCCGTGCAACCTGCTACTCGACTCATCGATATCCCGCTGGTCCTGACGACCTTTACGGAAATTTATTCTCAGCGGCGGGGGTGACAAGTCCTTCGCGCCACGATCTCCAGCAGCAAGAAATCCCCATAAAAATCATCAGCAGCGGCAGTAGTGTAGATTAGGATTAAGTATATAACGTTTCTAGTGATAAGTTAGCATTAAATCCTCTTACCCCTGTCATAATAAAAAAAAAAATAAAAAAAAAATATCAGTCTGGGAAAAAAAAAAAAGAGAAAAAAAAATTTTGATTGAGTGAGTCTGAGTGTATATGTGTGTTCGTGGCTTTCGTTGCCCCTTCCCTCGCGTAAAACATATTTAAACTCTTTTTAACAGCACCAGTGGAATCCACTTCGACAGGCCTGACGACGAGGATGACCCGGTAAGTCAACGTAATTTTGTGGTTTCATCAAATTTGAACATTTAGCACACATAAACAATCAACTCAATTTAATTATGCAGGGTTGCCATACCATTAAAATTTTGAATAAAAAGAGAGTAGCCAGACAGATTTTTTTTTCTATTAATATTTTTTTTTTTATCTTCCTTAATTAAATAAAACAATTATACGTTTCCCTATATTCCCTAAATGCCTTTCAATCTTAATGATTATAACCATTTCATTTAATTCTTATTTGTTTAGCTATAAATAGTAGATATGTATATTACAATGAATTCCAATGAATAAAGTAGAATAATTATGTTAGCTTAAGGCTTAATTTTGTGTCTCATTTCGAAGGGGAAGGTTGAAGGTCCGTCGAGTTAGGAAAGCATAGGGCTTTCTTTTGGGTGCTGGTAAACATTCCTGCGGAAACTAGCACACGGTAGGGAGGGTACTGACCCGCTATGAGGACTACCATCTGTTCCTCTCGTGGTTAAGATGTTGGAGGTGGATTTATTTTCGTTCATATAGTTTAACATGTAAGCAATTCCGGTTTTTTTTTCATACCTATATCTTCATATCAAGCATGCAATTTCTTTGTGTAGTGGTGATTATTTGGTAGCTCGGATGCAAGACCCCGACCCCCGACGAGCTTAGACGAGACCAGCAAGGCATGCGACCGTATTCAGCGTTACCAACAAAACTTCCTTTTCCCTTCCTTTCCTCCATCCTATACCCCATTCCTATCTCCCTTCAATTTTCATACCGTCTTTTCAGACACACATACCTCTCCTTTATCTCCTCAACACCGCCTCCATTACAAACAGAGTACCATACAAACCAATCTACGCTGAAAAATAGCGGAATACATCAAATAAAAGCAGCAATACCTATATCTACCTACTGGAGAAAGAGATACATGCTTCAATTCAATAATGATTATACTTTATAGATACCTACTACTTCTTGATTCGTGTTGTTGCTTGTTGTCCCCCGTTTTCACCTACTTCTGGCCTTTGTTTTGCTCTTTGCAATGCAACTATCCCCAACCACAGACTACAAAGGTACTACGTCTACATACGTTAATACCGTACGCAATGAAATTGAGTGTTTGAGAAAACAGAAAACGTATCTTTTGGGTTGTTTTCTTTTCTGCCTCTAATTTCTGTACTCACTGTTGTTGTTGTACTTGCGCGCCGATGTTCGTCATTTGCATTTGCGAGAAATTTTATTGTAGATTAAAAAACTATTCAACACACATGCGAGTGTGGCATGTCGCATGTGGCTATGTATATTAACAACAAATGATGACATAAAAACCGAGTGAAGAAACAACAAAAACAAAAACAAAAAACACTGAAATAAGAGAGAACGACGACGAAATGAAATTTGAAATTTGAGCGAATTTCCGCGCTTCGCAGAGCAGTGAATTGAATACCTACTGCTGAAAGAAACTGAAACTGAACAGCAATCAGCAAGAGCAAGGCAATAGATATAGAAATAGAAACCGGCAGGAGAAAGAGCGAACAGAAATAGTCAGAGTCCAGAGTTCACAGATACTGCTCTTAGTCCAGGACCAGGAAGGACTTTAGCGGTTTGCTGTGGTGGATGTCCTAAATTTTGCGAATTTATGCGAAAGAGGGAAGGGAACTAGGATTTAACAAATAAATCGGCCGGGCAGTCATATTTAAACAATTACGAGTGCCTATGCGATGTTCACTGCCAGTTGCCACAGTTCAGTTGGGTTTGGGACGGTACCAAGAACTGAAACTGCATCTGTAAGTAGTTAAAGTTGCAAAGACAAAAACGACCACTGTGCAACCGGCTGGTAACTGCCATCTACCGTGGGGAACATCTACCTGTCGGTCGGTTGCTTTTGCATTCATTTTTTATTTTTGCCTCGTTTTCTCCACCACAGAGAGATTTTTTTGTTTTTAACCCTTCGTTCGTTCTCTTTTTTGGTTGAATATTGAATTTGAGTTGAGAATTACTCTCGCTTGGCAATGGCACTCTCTCTATACACGGTTGCCACTTTGGTAATAAATTACCAAATCTGGTAATTTTTTTCTTAGTGCATGATTTTTGGTAATTTGGTAATTTTTATCTGGTTTTGGTAACTTTTTGAACAGGAGCATCAAAAAGACGAACTCGATATCATCACATGGAAATGCTGCCTTACTTTTTCTGCCCACTACGTTTAAGGTTTAAAAGTATTCCTAGTACTTCAGTAAGTAACGTTCTATAATGCACCTAATTGAATTTAAAATACTTATGTTAAAATGAATTGACATGTGTCAACAGTTTTCTTTTAGTTACTATGAAGACTTAAGGGAACTTCAGAAATTCAAATAAATTTCACGATTTCCTATAAATTATTTTTCAAGCCGAAATGTCAAAAATGTAATAAACAATAAAACCCAAGTGTCTGCCATATCAGTCTTTGAAATAACTATTTTTCACTCGAACTGCGTACTGCCTACCCATATTTTCACGTGGAAAGTTAAATTTGACATTTCGCGGAGAACAATTTGTATTAAAAATTGGATTCCACTTGAGAGGCTTTACGTGTTCTGCATAAAGTGCATACTAGGCTTAAACATAGGTGCATTTTTCTACTACCATGACATTTTTTTATATTAAGTTCGTAAATCAGAGAAAAATCAAACGATACCAAAAAGTCATATTCATACTGGCTCAAGACGATATGTATGATTTTTTCGAGTTTTATCATTTTTCCAGATTTTTGGTAACTTTTAGCTTGGTTTGGTAACTTTTTTTTCCATTTTTGGTTGCTAATTTTTTTTGCAAGTGGCAACCATGTCTCTATATCTGATACTGCATACTGCTGCTCTTCTAATGTGATCAAGAGTGGAGTGCCTGTGCCTGTGCCTGCTGCTTATGATGGGAGCACTTTCAAGTTAAAGCGGATTATGCAAAATTATGTAAAATCGTATGTCGTCCGCCGCTTTGTTACACGCTCCGCTCTGCCCAGCCACTGTACACTGTGCAGTAAGTAGGTACAAGCGATTAAGGGAGGTGTATTTGATATTCCATGAACTTGCTACAGATGTACAGAGTACAGCACACAAATCCAAACAGGAAAAAAAAGTCACACACTACCATATGTTGGTTGCCACTCCAAAACAAGTAGGTATAGGTACTACCTATGTACCATCGAATTTTTCTTGTTTTTCTCCATGAACAATCAGTTCGGTGTGTCTAAATTGTGTTAATAGATACACATTTAGGGACTAGATTTATATTTGTTTTACTTATGTTTCGGATGATAAATGCAGTTCGCGTCAGCTTGGGGGTCGCTTCGCTTTATATCCAGTACTAGTCCCAGTACTCGTTGAGAAATATACGGCATAATGTTGGCTTGCTTGTGCGCGCCCTCTCTACGTACCTACCTACATCTGTATCTATATACATACATCTTTTCCTATTCATTATTATTATTGAGCCATAGATACAGAACACTCGTTCATTCATAGCGTATTTGCCTTTCTGTATGATGATGATGATGTAGATAAGCGCGAGAAGAAAGACGAAGAAGATGAAAATCAAGAGACAAAGCCAACAACGACGACGACAATTTTGATGACGACACAGCTCGCAGAGGAAGGCTTGTTGCTTTCAATTAGACACACACGTATGAAATGAATGTGAATTTTTATTTTCTCTTCACGACCATGAATTTACTTGTTTTGTTACCAATTTTTGAAAAAAAAAAAAATATATATATTGAAAAGAAAAGATAATCCTGGGGTAGAAAATTGTCCAATCGCTGGAAGATACACTCGATGACTCCTTCAAACCACCTTGTGGATTGTGGATATGGAAACTATTTCATTTGCGTCTATTTACACAGTGCAATTGTTTTTCCGGTTGTTTTATTCGGATTGGGCTAGATGTGTGTCATAACAATCGGTTACAGTTGTTGTACCTGAGAGCGCGATAATCGCTCGTGACACTGAGCATATAGGTACCTACTCTTGGCACATGGTCAACGAAAAGAAACCATGCGATTTATAGTAGGTACTAGGTAGGTAGTATCGGTATCGGTATGTGTCTAGAAAGATAGAAAATTATGACCTGCTTCTGGTTTGTTTTGTTGTTTATGTTGCGTTTGTGTGTGGGTATGGATAACAATTTTATTTACCTATCTCAGAGTGGGTTTTTTTTGCAAGAGCAATAGCAAAATCGATGTGGATGAAATTCGTTATCACGGTTTAGCTTCTGCATATCTTGTGAAACGGCGATAACTGAAATTTTGTCATGAATGAAATACGGTTTATTGATAGGCAAATATTAGAATTAGATAGACCACTTGGTAAAGATAGGGACTTGTGAAGTTAAATCGAGAAGTTGCTTTAACGTCGATAATAATCTCGAACAATGGGCCTGTGAATACGGCTACATCACACAGTCAGAGATGTGAACAAATTAATTCTCTAAATGATGATCTGGACAAAATCTTGAAGTGGGGAAAGGACAACTTGGTTGTATTTAATGCAAACAAGACACAGCTCACAACATTTTCCAGAAAAAATGCATCAACAGTTCCTCAGATCCAAATGGATGACAATCCAATCCATCACAAGGACTCAATGCACCTTCTAGGAGTCACAGTCAATTCAGGAATCACATGGCAGAACCACATATCCTATATCGCAAAATCGGCGTCCGCAAAGTTGAGCTACATACCTATTTAGAGCAAAGAGGTACTTTAGCCCCAAGCAACTTCTCCTTCTCTACAAAGCACAGGTTAGACCAGGCTTGGAATATTGTTCCCATATATGGAGCTCGGCCCCAAAACATTCACTAACCTGCTTGATAGCATATAGAGACGAGCAGTTCGACTCATCGGAGACCCTACACTCACATCGAATCTACAACCGTTGGTGAAGACAAGTCGCTGACCTATGCTTGTTCTATAGGTACTTCCATGGTAGATGTTCTGAGGAACTCAAAGACATTATCCCTCGAAATGCAACTTTTGGGCGCCCAACAAGACAGGCTGCTCATGCTCATGACCATACAGTACACTTGACAACCTCGAGGACATCAACTTTCAAAAACTCCTTCTGTTACAGGACAAGCAAACTTTGGAACTCGCTTCCTGGGGATATATTTCCAGAAGACTACAATTTGCAGCAATTTAAGTGCAGAGCAAACATACATCTGCAGGCATCTCGGGGCGCTGTTGAAGCGTTATAGGTTCGCCTTTCCCGGGAGAAGTATATACAAAAAAAAGGTATTACCTAGGGGAAAGGTGCGAACAGTGAGACACTTTTCTTTTAAATTTGTATATATCTGAATATTTTCAAGCAATCTTAACCAAACTTGGAGTATATTTTAAGGCATATTTTTCTTTAATGTTCCAATTCGAATTTTAGTGGAAGGGCCCACGAGAGGATCACAACAAACTGAATCTTAGGAAAAGTCAAACTGTCTCACTGTTTGCGAACGGTGCGATTAATGCGACAGTGTAAGGCCAACAGTGAGATAAACGAAAAAAAAAAAAAAAAAAAACACGGGAAAAAAGTAATAAAACGTTAAATAACTAGGTTATTAGTATTTTATTAAATAAATTAAGGTTTCTTCAAGGTTGTATATGCGAGTTCCTGAAGAAAATCCGTCAGAAGATCGTGATAGGACGTCGAGCAAATTGTCGTAGAACTTGTTCACATTGTGCCTGTTAAACGAAGTTGCCCGAAATATGCCGATGTGCTGTGAGACATGTCTCACTATTTGCTTTTTGGAAATGTCTCACTGTTCGCTTTTTGTCATTTCATAGAAAAAAAATAATAATTCAAAAAATGACAAAGAATTCTAAGATTTTGTTGTTTTACTATAGCAGAACACATATAAATTATATATGTAAAAAAAAAATTCTGTGTATTTATCTGATTATTTCCCGTTGCTATGCTAAATTAAAATACATTTCGAAAAATATTGTGAGCGATTTTTTTTATGTTTTCCCGGTGGAGGTTAACGCGCAACTGAAACTCGTGTGCAACAGAATCAAAACACGTGGAGGGGGAAATAAAAGCTTATACCAATACCGGCATGTCTGTGCATGTTTTGGCAAAAGAGAAAAATGAGTTGTCTCACTGTTTGCACTGTCTCACTGTTAGCACTGTCTCACTGTTAGCACTTATCCCCTTCATAGTTTTATGGATGGATTTCCGAATGTGTAGGTGGGATATTTCAGTAATTGCTGGGACAAGTGTTTATCAGGGTGTGCCTAGCCCTAATTTCAGGTAGAGGTATTCCATAAAATTGTAGACCGCACGCTTTCATCAGGAATTTTGTGGATACTTATTCCCGATTTTTAAGTGAATTACTCTAAAATTTATCGCAAATTTATGTAGGATGATGACACGTTAGTTCAGCCACCTCCAGTAGTAGTGATGTGCATAATCGAATGATTTCAATAATCGAGATGTTAGTATTCGAGTGATATGAATAATCGAATGATCATTCGAATGAAATATTCCATACTCCATTCTATATTTGCTCTGAAAAAATTTTTTTTTTTTTTTTTTTTCATTTTATCACTCAGTTCAGTATATTAAAAAAAATACGTATTTTATACATGGTATTTCATTTACATATCTATATAAAAAGAAACACATGCTTACAAAAACTACAATAAGAAAATTAATAAATTACCATCAAAAAGAACGAACGGCTAATGCACACATCACATTATCGCATACAAATGTGAGTGAATGAATATCTCGATTTAAAGTTCTCGACTGTAGATTCTTTCAAAGAGTAGTAACAGTAACAGCAATTAATAGTAGTAGTATACAATTTTTTTCATTCGAGTGATCATGCAACGAGTCATTTGTACCTACGAGATATAATGCCTATATCACTCATCATTCGAATGAAAAAAATAAAATACAAGGAAAGTTGGCATAGCATGAGTAGTAGTATACAATTTTTTTCATTCGAGTGATCCTATCACTCATCGTCATCATTCGAATGAAAAAAATAAAATCCAAGGAAAGTTGGCAGAGCTTGAGATATTATTATTATTATTCTTTATTCATACTTCATACTTCATGTTAATACTTCATACAGGTAGATATTCTTCTCGCACACCCAGACTCCACACACCCAAGGGTAGTTTTATAATACCCTGCACTGAGAGACTGAGATATTATACTTTACTGAAAAGGTAAAACGGCTTAAGTAGACGTAAATTAAGTCTACTTAAGCCGTTTTACCTTTTCAATAAAGTATTATTCTTTATTCATACATCATACTTCATGTTCATACTTCATACAGGTAGATATTCTTCTCGCACACCCAGACTCCACACACCCAAGGGTAATACCCTGCATACTGCACTGCAAACCAAGTAGGAACCTGAGTAAGGTATTGTTTGATTTATGGATGTTCGATGTTGGTTTTTCTACTAATTGTGTGTGTCAGTCACTCGAGAAATCGAGCGTACGACAAAAACAAAAAATAAAAAAATGAGAGAAAGAGAATGAAAAAATCATTCGAATGATTTGAAATCAAGAATCGAGACATCTCGAGATACTGCGTGAATCGATTATAATCGAGTAATTCACTCGAATGCGCGCATCACTATCCAGTAGTCAGCCCCTGGAATACTGGAATACAAAGTACAGCACAATAGTTAGGTAATCCTTTCTTTCAAGCAAAAAATATTATTCCCTTGGCTAACATTTCTTATATCTGTTCAAAAAATTGCAACACTCCTGCTGCGACATTATCACCCCTATCGAGGTATCCGTTTGAAACGGCATTTTCTCCGATCTGTACGAAATCGGAGAAATCCCATTCGAGGTATCCGTTCCGATACAACTTTCGGAAAAATTCTCCGATGGCATATAGCGCACCTCGTCGCATTGCGTGGAACCGCGTTATACCACTTATTTTTGACAGCCACACGGCAGTTTTTTCCGAAGCTTTCCGACAACGAATTGCTGCGGAATATATTCATGTGAAATAAACGCGTTTATATGCTTCATTTATTTTGTTCCGAAACGGATACTTCGAACGCAATTTGAGTTCCGGTCGGATTTCACTTTCGTATCGGAATTTTCTCCGAACGGATACCTCGATAGGGGTGTGTATGTAGGTATGTTTGCGTACAGTTTTTATAGCGCCGAACACGAGTGGTATTCCAAAAAAAAAATAGTAGAAGTGATTTTGGAAAAGTGATACAAATACTAATCCATTTAAGGTTCAGTGATCCCCGGATAAGTGACCCTGGCTTAGTTGCGTTCCTCGTTTAATTCATACGAAAACTGAGCAAGTAAAGCATTCCATAACGAATGTACAGAACTTTTCCCGTTTAAATGAGTACCGCTTATATGCGTTACCCCGTTATTTGCACTACTAAAAGTAAGGCTTCTCGTAAAACTTCATACAAAATCTCCCGGTTATAAGCCCACATCTAACAAAAGACAGTTCTCAAGACAATTGTCAAATTGACATGACATGAGTTTAGAGAGCGCCAAAAAAAACAAAGTTTCATGACTGTGCCGCATATATGAACAAGAATGTGCTCATAAAAATGCTTTAATGTGGGGTTTTCTTTATAGCGTCGACAACGCACTTAAGCGGGATGCTCGTAATGGCGTTCCTTCGATAAATGCGCTGAAAATTTTACATTTTGCCTGACGCAACAATTCGGGGATTACTGTATTTGCATTTTGTGATTATTTTGCATTTTGTGATTATTTTTATGTTATTGACAGTTTATTTATCTTGTTTCTTAACTTAAAATGTTAAAAATATGCTGACTATGAAAGACACGGTTCCTTTAAACGTTCTCCAGTTGTCCGCTCCCCCTGTTCTTATGAAAATTTGTAAATTAAATTGGGTGGCCGACTACTGGAGCTGAGGGGGCTGACTACTGCCAAATCATACCCTCTTCACTTATTTTGTAAATAGTTTGCATTAGGTAGCTCATATACTTAATAAGCTTAAAATTTTAAAATCAGACTTCAATACAGACTTCAAGCATTCAGAAGAACCAAATACTTGATTAAATATGTAGTTGAAGAATGGGTATTTAAGGACCAAAAAAAAAAAATTAAAGGGCTGACTACTGGTGCCATATCCCACTTACAGAACGGCACCTGTCAAAATGTGTCGCAAGCACTTGTGCACACATTTATGCAACTTTGACATTTGGGAGTTGGCGGCATTGGAACTGGTGTCAGCGGAGTGAAATCTTGTGTAAACTTGTGGTGGTTTCGTGGAGAACATTCGGAAAAGTTAAAAATTTAAATCGATTAGGAGCGAAGGGGATGTGGTAGTAATGCAAATGATGAAGTCACATTTCGTAAAAATTTTAAAATTAAAAACGAATAGGATCGAAAGGGATGAAAATTGAAGACGTGAGTAGTAGTTATGGAAATGAAGTTACTTTTCTTCTGAAGGGATGGGGTTTTTGATGGATATGGGCATTTTGAGACGAGTTTCAAGTTTATAGAGGATTATAGAGGAGCATGAGGAATTTGGTACCTTGACCTTTTAAGATCCACTCGGGTGAATGTATAAATCAGTATAAGACTTGCTTTTAAGGTTGGTGCGAAACCGATTGACGATGAGTCATTTCGAACGATAGGAAATTCTAAAACCCTATTGACACCGCACCGAAAATCGTGTTTTCGCCGAAAACTCGAAATTGCATTTACACCGAACACCAACTAAATAGTTTTCATTTGACGTTTCAATCAGCTGTGACACACTAGTCGTGACACACTAGTCGTGACACTTCTGTGTAAACTATTTTGGTTACAAATTTCGATCGCATTAATTATTAACAAATAAAATGTATCCAGAGCAATTAAAAAATAATATTAGCCAATCAATTATGTAAGTGTGGAAAATGACTTTAAGTTGTGAGTTGTGACATTTGTTCAGCTGTTCTGCTGAATATTGCAAAAGGTGTGGTTCTTTGTATAAAAATAGTAAAGTTTTCGGAGCACAAGAAATTTGTAAACCACGTCTTAACAAGGTTGAAAGGAAAAAGGGGAAGAGTTTTATTTATGTCAACTTGACAAGAAATTATTGACAGATAAGATTGTAAGTAACCAAAGGAGTTGCCAGAAATATTTAATGTTAAGTTTTACTCTTTTCCAATAGTTTCAAAAATCCAACGATTGGAAGTCCTTTTCTTGGTGTTTTCGAAACGACTTTAAACGACTCGTTTTGGGAACTGAAAATTTGTATGGAAAACATTTTTGTTTTCGATGAAGGTTTTGAGTGCTTTCGCAAAAACCCGCAAAAACTGCTCGGTGTGAATAGGGTATACGATACCTAAAGCTAAGATTAAAAGTGTAATTTTTCGTGTCAAATTGTGACATGCCGACGTCATTATGACGTAAATACTTGTCCTAAATTTGTCACTAAAGGGTGGGACATCTAGTGGCTTCTTTTTAAATCATAGGTTATTTTGACTCTGACAGGTGTTTACCGCTCGAAATTTTGACAGAAAGTCAGTATCATACCTCCGCGGAACGAAATGAGTCGCTTTACATTTGAACAACAGGTTGGGAAATATTGAAAAGTTATTTCCAAAGGGAATACTGTGTAGCTCAAAAAGTGCACAATTTTTGAAACGAAGTTGTGGCCGAAATGAAGTACTCACGGCGCCTGCTGTACGCAAGTTTGTCCAAAAAATTCGTGAGACTGGTATGGTAGTGGACAACACTCATGGTCCCCGTAGTCGTACGTATTCACAGAGAGTGAGAGTCTGGTGCGGATTGTGAAGTGGTGGCTTCATTGGACCATTTTTCTTCGAAAATGAGACTGGGAACAACGTTTCGGTCAACGGTGGGCGTTACAGAGCCATGTTAGCCGACTTTTTTTTTACTGAAATTGAAGGCATGAAGTCGTCCAAATGACTTCTAGTTCATGCAGGATAGCGCGAAACGCCACACCAAATTTCCAAATCGTGTTATCAGCCGTCTTGGCGATGTCAATTGGCCCCACCGCGGAGCTGCGATTTGACTCTTTTGGACTTTTTTTTTGTGGGGAAACATGAAGGATCGATGTTTTGCCAACAATCCGAAAACGATTCAAACACTTAAGGCCAATATCATCCAAGCAATCCGTGAGCTACAGCCCGAAACCGTCAACAAGGTCTTGGAAAATTAGAGTGACAGCATGCGCTACTGCAAAGCCAGCCGAGGCAGCCACTTGAACAACGTTCTGTTCCACATAATCAATGGGAATGTTTGCACTTACGAATAAAGCCAATAGGTACATATGGGAAAAATTGAATTTTGTTCATCTTATTGCATTTTTTAAAAGAAACTCGTATTTGGACCACCCTGTATTTCTACTTGCAGGTGAACATGGTTTACGACCTCACTTAAGTAAAACAGAATCTCCCCGATTCTTTACAGTGCCGGGTGGATCTTGAAGAAGATGAAACCAAGCAAAACATTACATGCGGATGTTCGACCATTTGCGAAAGATCTTATTTAGCAGACACGTGAAAATAAGAAGAAACCCCCAGATAGAAGCCTAAGCTTTTTCAGATCAGAAAACATATTTTCTTTCTATAAGCTATAGCTAGCTAAGTTAAAAAAAGCTTAAAACCTTGTTGCCTCCCTTTGTAAAAGAGTTCAAACTTCTCCAGGTCTACGTCTGCCCGTCTGACTAGATTTACATCGCCTTGATAAGGCCTATATAACTACTTTACTTCAAGAGAGACTTCAAGAGAGATTATCAAAGACGGAGTCCTTCACTTCATCGCAGATCTGATCTCAATGATATAGAGTTCACCACATAAGAGCCTTAACAAAGTCATCGACAGTGTTGGAGCCTTTAACAAAAAATAGGACCTGAAATAAATTCAAGACCAAAGCTTAAAGTGGTTATAACTAAGGCCCTTTGTCTATCCTTACAGCACTATTACCTTACAAAACGATTTCAGTGCTGAGATCAAGCCAAAACCCACTGCAAATCGGTGCTTCGCTGGGCTGAACAGGAATTAAAGAAGCGAGGATAGCTCTCATAAAACCTCATAGACTCTTATCAATCCTGGGGGCAGATTCCGTAAAAAATTAACTGTGAAGCTCATCATTTTTTCACTTAGTTGCTAGTTTTTTTCGTCTCTCGTTTCGACGACAACGTCTGAAAATTTATGGAATGAGTGAAAAAGGATGTCTTTAAATGATAAAGCATCAAACCCTCTTGGAACGATTTTTCGAGAAAGACTGGACCAGTGTGAATCGTATAATAAATAACGACGAACGTCAAACATATCCATCTCTACCTGTCACCACGTATAACAACCCAACATGCGCAACTAACGAGTTCCAACTCTAAATAAACACCGTATAGCAGACGAAGGCCCCTGCACAATTTTACATCGACCTCAACCAATTTGCTGTGCTTAACCACTAAAATCAGCGCCATCTAACGTAGCGTAAATCAATTAGCGCCGAATTTGTTTTCTGCCCGTCCTTAAAACTCACAAAGCTTATTTGCAAAGGTTTTATTCGAATATCATATTGAATACAACTTCCATGACTCGAACTGATCCCGACGACATGCCAGTGCCAGTGCTATACTACCACTTACTGTCAAACTCGTCAATACACAGATAATCTCTTGTCAAACTCGAGAATTACTTTTCAATTTCCAACAATCATAAAAACGTCGCATACCATGGACACGG
The DNA here is from genome assembly GCA_946477585.1 of Cheilosia urbana. Taxonomy (NCBI): domain Eukaryota; kingdom Metazoa; phylum Arthropoda; class Insecta; order Diptera; family Syrphidae; genus Cheilosia; species Cheilosia urbana. The sequence goes on along the minus strand of OX297854.1, from coordinate 88,269,867 downwards.
ACAGGGGCACATCCAACTAGATCACACCGAACATGAACGAGTAAACGAGATATCCTCTTGCTGTTCAAACCAATGTAAACTATATGTACAAATGTCAAAAAAATACATGAACTACGTTCATACGAGTATAAATGTCAAACAACCACCCTTTCCTTTTCTCGATTATCTATTATTGTTTGAATTTATTTTCATTTTCATTTCTTCATATTCAACCGAATTAGATAATTGTGTTTGCTATTTCGAATCGAAATCTAACCTAAAAATACCACAGAATGACAGAAACAGCAACAGAAACAGCACCAATTTGAAAGCAGAGAGGGCATAAGTGGAGTAGAGTGTGTTTCGGTGTTCGCCACCTTACGGCCGCGTACAGGTGGTGTGTGGCGGCTGTAAACTAATTTGTTTATACCTATACTCTGCGTTGTCATTTTTCGCTACAAAATGTAGTAGTAGATGATAATTATAGTGTGGAAGCTTTTTTTTTAAGCTACCCACTTCAGCGCATATCAATATTATGGGTGTCGGTTGGCATTGCATTGCGTTGCGTTGGGTCGGTTCAGTGTTACCTTTCGGGACGCTTTAGAGTCATTTTGACTCCTTTTTGAGCGCCTGGACTCCGGACTTTTTAGAAATCAGTGAATTCGGACTCTCTTTTAAAATTGTAGGATATTTTTGCTATAATTTAAAATTGATCATTGAAGAGTTTGTTTATTTAAAGAGGAAAGAAAATATTGAAATCGGAATGGGACTCCTTTTTTCATCCAGGACTCTTTTTTGGACTCTTTCTGAAAAATTTCAGGGGTAACACTGGGTCGGTTCGGTAGGTATGCAAGTTGATTTGTTTGGTTTTCTCTTTGTCGACGGAGTCGTTGTCGTCGTTGTTGTTGTTGTTGTTGTTTTACGTTTTCCCGTTCGTTTTTCTTTTAGTACTAATTTTCGTGTTTATTTCTCTTTAGCCACTCATGGGTCTATAAATAGTTGCGGCAAGAGGGAGATCCGAAGTAGTAGTTCTGCTATTTAAATGGAATTTAATGGTGTTATGATTTTATTGGAATATTTTGTTTTTTATTCTCCATGTTAAGTTATCCAAATTGTTTGTGGATTGGTATAGTCGTATTCTAATAAAAGGTATGCTGATTAATTAGGCAAAAGGGTTGTACGTTGATTATATAATATGTGTATGTACCTATAGGTATATCTGTCATTTATAAATTTGTTTACATGGCTAATAAACGTTATTTAATTGTATGCTCCCGTTTCCAGTGCCAGATGTTGCCTAAAGGGTGGTTGACAGTCAATTTTCCGTGTATAATAAAGAGTTCGTTTAAGTTTGACATTTGTAGGGCTCTTAATGTCGGTGGGTTTTTTATCCCTCTCTGGTGGCAGAGTTGAGATGCTCTGTGTTGTGTGTGTCCCTGTTTGCATATCATCTTAAATGGACTGAATAAGGGCGTAGGAATGGAAGCATAAAAGTACGTCGATTAATGAGCTATAAACTTCTCACAAATTATAGTTGGGTTAGGGACGTGAGATGACGCAAAGGAGCAGAGCTGTGAGATCGAAATCTCACGTAGAGGTTTATGTGGAGTCATTTGATGGCACAAGAAGGGCGAAGTGCACAACTTAACAACTTAACTTAACTTAACCCTTTCAATTGTCTTTCCTTTTCCATAATCGTAGGCAGGCATGACAGCGAAAATTAAAAGTCATTGTCTCGTTATACGACTTGGAGAAGTAAAATACCGAAATAGTGATAGGGAAGTTTGTGGGCTTGGTTTCCAGATAAAGTAAAGTACATTTCCACTATATACCAACCACCGTATTAATAAACAGTGTGTAAAATATATCAACTTGTTACTCAGCAGTTATATCCAATTTTTGTATGCTATCTGACGTTTGCTAACTAACTTACTTGTGCACATTTTTTTATTAATAAAGGGGCAAATTTCTAACTGCGAAAGTAAACTGTTAGTACAGGGTGTCCGCCGGGAAGGTATACTACTTTGTTTCGCCGCCATTTTGGTAAACATTAGTCTTGACAGTTCATATTTGGCAGTCGTGAAGTAAGTGGCAAATTTATTATGGAAAAATATTCGATAAACCAAAGAACAACTTTGGCGACAATTTTGCACAAGGATTTGCATTTGTTTCCATTTAAGTGTCAACTGACACAAGAGCTTTATGCAAACAAACCAGAAACGTTTGAGCAACTCAAACAAAATATTCGTGATGAAATTAATGAAATACCGCGTGAAATGTGTGAGAATATAATGAAAAATGTGCTCAAAAGGGCTCGCATTTGTGAGACTAACAGAGGCGGACATTTACCTGATATTGTATTCCATACATAATTGCCGAAATTAAATAAAACATTTATCAATATAAGATCCGTTCTCTTTCATTTAATCAAAAATTATAAACAAACAAAGTAGTATATCTTCCCGGCGAACACCCTGTATAAGCTTATAACTCTAAATTGACAGATAGGCGATGATTGTGGAAGCTTTGTAACTAAAAAAGACATTTCCGCTATTCTAGCGTTCGAAAATCCATTTTCAAACATTTTACAGTCGAAAATTTGTCAAAAGACTTTGGCATAAGACCTTCGGGCGACAATTTCTTCAGCGCCTTTTATTTTATACGTGAACAGTATTAGTGCTCACCTTTCTACGCAGTTAACAAAGCAATTCGTATTTCGTTCGCTTCGAATTCTACGGGGTCCTCTGTGCAACTGATAGTCGTTTAAAAATTCGCACTACCCGTCTTAGATACGCCCTTGTAAACCTCAATGCCAGTGGCAATGCAAAAACGTTCACTGTATGCGGCACGAAGGACCAGTTATCGTACGCGTACTTGCCGATTTCAATTTACTTCTTCTAGCTATTTTTTGAACTGAAGATTTATGGTCTACCTAACGGAAATCCCTTTTCATTTCGATTCGGCCATCGGAGTAAATGGAGTACAATTTCTCCCGTTCCTTCTGACACTGAGGCGTATTTTTTCAGCTGATTTTTTAGACAAACTTGGGAGCACTTTATTTGAAAGATATCTGGTTTCAATATACATAAAGTGGAGAACTATGCCACGGGCAGTTCCCTAAGTTCACTTTGACATAAAAATTGTAAGAAATGCGTTTAAAAATTAACGTAAATGGACTTATGCCGCGGACAGTTCCCTAAGTTCCCTTTGCCGCGGGTAGTTCCAGTTAAGTTGACACGAAAAAGTGTGAAAAATGCGTTTAAAAATTGACATAAGTGGACCTTTGCCATGGGCAGTTCCCTAAGTTTACGTTGACACGAAAAAGTATAAAAAAAAAAAAAAAAAATGCGTTTAAAAACTGACGTAAATGGACCATAGCCGCCGGCAGTTGCCCTTACTTCATGTTGACACGAAAAAGTGTGAAAAACGCGTTTAAAAATTGACGTAAATGAACTTATGCCGCAGGCAGCTTCCTAAGTTTATGTTAACAAGACAAGTAGACATAAGTAGATTGAAATGCCACTAGCTTTGACAACAAAAACTACGCAATAAATGCTATTTACGCAGCTCGCAGAAAAAAGCTTAGCCAACAAATTCCCAGTGGAAATCAACTCCGAAACCACTTGAGAAGAAAACGGATTTTTCAACACCTGCCTGAAACGTCATTAATCGCTTTCGTTGAATGCCTACAACAACTATCAGCAACGAACAATAACTCACAGTGACGGATGCTAAAAAACAAAGACAACATCCCAACAGTGAACGACTGGTAGAGAGAGTCCGCAGAGCCACAGCAGAGGATAGATGTTATAATAGCATCCGTTTAGTCATCACGTCACCGCGCTTCTAACGTGAAAACGTTAGAATTAGGTGGGCCACCCTTGGCATACACACGTCGATACACATAATTCTGGCTGTCGCTGTCGCCCTAACAGATCCTCATCGCCAACTCGCTTATCTAAAGTACCTCGAAAAAGAACCTCATTCTGAATTCTAATCTTTCGTGCGAAAAAGAAAAAATCCCCCGAATGAGATACAACTAAAATTTTGCTCGTTTTTCACTTGATTTTCATTTCTCTCTCTCGAAACATTTATGCATGCAGAATGCAGTGGAGATGGAGAAACGACCGACGATATAGTGTGAGGTGTGACCACGACCAGAGGGGAGGATGGTGGCTGGCGGTGGATGGTTGTTTCGGAAAATCCCTCTATTTTTGTTGCTATTTCTCCGTTTTCCAGCTGTTTATACGTTTATATGATTGTCTTTCGCATTCGTTTACGTATTCGTGTCGTTTGTTGCATTTCGGATTCGTCGTATTCCCTCGTATACAGATAATGAATTACGAACGGTTACCCATGAGCCGTGCGATGGTGGAAGAGTGCCACGAAATAGGGGAACAGAGGTGTAACACCCAACAACATGCACGCAAGCGGCGAAACATTCACCAAGGTGAATAAAATTGAATGAATAACTGACACCAGCGCTGCCAACCAATTTTGACGAAAAAAAAAATGCGTAACTTGAAAATAATGCCTAGAAAAATTTTAAATCAAAAATTAAACCACTTATATAAAAAACTAAAAAAAAAAAACTTAAATCATCCATTTTAGAGTGATAATCTGTTGAATAGAGTTCTAAATTTCAAGACAAAATAATAAAATGAGTTTATAATTTACTCTCTTCCTTGTAGGCACAGTGGCTTAGCGGTTAGTGTGTTGGACACTAAGCGAGGGGTCGAGGTTCGAATCCCGCAAAACCCCAAATTCCAACTTAGGTTTTTTTTCAACGCGCCACCTCTCGCGAACGTCTGACAAACATCCGAGAGTATAACTGTCTGGAATAACTTTTATTGTAATAAATATAATAAAAGTTATTCTTTCAAAAACAATAATTCAACCGGAATTCGGCAAAAATTTCCCAACAGAAATTGTCAGGACTAACCCCAAAAACTAGCGAATAATCGTTGTTACACCTCGCTTTCTCCTCCATCTTCCAAATTTCTTTCCAAATTACATTCCAATTACTGAAAGTGGAAGCTGGAATTATTTTTAATGAAAAATGACAGATAAAGTGCCCGGAAAATGTGCAGAGTTTGAAGGTGGGAAATATTCTTTAAAACCGAGGTTTCATAGAAAATTATTTAAAAATTTTTTAAGAATGCTTAAGTCAGTATGTTGAATTTAAAAAAAAATAAATATATTTGAAATAAAAAAAAATATGCCTTTTTGGAAAAAAAAGTTTTGTAACTAGGCGCCTTAGCTACTGAAATAAAAAAAAAAACCTTAGTTGGCATCGCTGGCAGTAGGCTGTAGCGCGTAGGCATAGGAAGAGGCGAAGGCACACGGCAGAGTGGCAGCCAAAGCAAACTTATTATGAAAATGAAAATTGCTGTAATGGACAAATAATGTGGAAAATGTTATAAATACAGTGTGGCACAGCCGCAGCCAAGTATGCGAACGAGAGTTTGAGGTGAGTCCGAGGCGATTAAGCGGAATGTTTGAAATGGTTTTTCGAATGTTTGTCTGTTTTATTTAATTTTTTTTTTTCTTTGTGTGCGCTTTATTTTTTTCTTCTTGAAAATTATGTTGGTACTTGACGTTTAATGAAATTCCCTAGCAGTGGTTATGGTACATTTACATTTTTAAGACTATGTGTCGTCAGGCTTAAGTCTATTGAACTTGGGTGATATTAATTGGATTAGTAGGTTGGTCTAATGTGGAAGTCGATCTTATTGAATCATTCCCAGAGACTCCTTATACGACCAAAGCTTGAGGGGAGGTCGGAGTTGGGAATATGCAAACGGGAGTTTCGACAGACCGATACTTGTAGCTAATGACGGGATGCAAATAAGTTTGATAATTTAATAAATAATAATAAAATAATTTGAAGGGGTTATTGAGATTCCTCGGCGGAGAGCTGAATGCATCGGCCAGTGTCGTATGTAGTCGCTTGCGGTAGGGACACCTTAAAGGGAAACTTTCCCGCTGTCTCTTAATGGCGGACCAGTGGCAAAGTAGAGCGTACTCTACGCCTTATGTATAAATATGCGAAGGTTAAGAACCACTACCTTAAACATAACATATAGGCTTGATTCTTTTTTTTTTCCCTTTTTTTGTTGGGAAGATTGTGAGGAGATGCAATGCTTCCAATGAGAGATCCTATAGCTACTTAAGTGTGTCAGGAGTTGGGTTATCAATTTTTTGGACTTTTTGGTTGACTTTTGGTTTTGGTTTGATTATAGATTGTGGAGTCAGTCTTCAGGGCCTTACGAAATGGCCATAAGCTTATGAGAAACCGAAACACTGACAGAGTTAAAGGATGGCACATCAACGTTTTGGTTTGACCACGCCGTTTTACCAGCTTTTGGGGGCAAGATCTTTATGCTGACGTTATAGGCAGGTCTGAAAGGGTTTTGTAAATATCAAGTCATGTCTGCATCTGCAGGCTTTGGTAAGATAGGAAGCGTCAAATTCAATACTTTAGGTAACTCTAAATCAATAGCACTTAGAAGTGGAACAGACCGAACTTCGTTAATAAAAAGATTAATGTTCTTTTCAATTGGGACACCCTTAAATCTTTGTGCTTAGAAGTAAACAGATGTACTTTTTAAATCGTTGATCGACATAAGGTTCAGCAAAGAAGAGCTGCCTTCACTATTCCACTCTAAAATCCTTTTGGAGCCATTGTGATAACCATTTGTAAGTGTAAGGCGCATCTAAAGCCTTACCCACCCTTTGATCGCCACAGAGTTATTCAATATCAACGAAGCAGTATAGCATACGAATTTTCCGTTCCTCAAATGACAGGTCAAGCCCAAGCCCGGAGAAAATGTGGTCGATATTATTTTTTTTTAAAGCAGGGGTCACATTCTGTAAGGCGAAACGTTCAAACGTTTTCGTGTGCTTGAACTATTTACTTCAGCAACTTAGAGCAATTCCTTCGTGCACACGAAAACGTTTCAAGGTTTTCGCCTTACAGAATCTGACATCAGATTTCTCTGTCAGGCTCGTATCAATGAATGGCGGTACTAAATTGTTAGAAAATAAGAGGTTAACTGGGAGCTTCATTCAAAAGCTACAAGTTTAAAAAATACACGTCGATTTCGACGGCCACTATAAGAAAACAACAAAGAGCTAACCAAAGCTTTATAGCCTCGTCTAGGTTAGGTTGAGGTGACTGTCGACACGCTTACAAGGTCCCTTGAGATAGAAAGATCCCTTGAGATAGCAAGGTTCTTTAGTTTAGAAGAAACTGAATCGTTGATTTGACAATTGATGTTTGATTCATTCAAAGGCTTAGTATGAACTTTGGGGCTCTGAATAGCTTGCAAAAATTATAGGGCCTTAGAAATAAACATTTTTAGTTTCGACTCTAAATTTACGGAAGCTCACAATTGCAAAATTTGTATGAAAAATAAAGCCACCGTGAACTATTAAGATTTAGAGTCGAACCTAAAAATGTTTATTGCTAAGGCCCATAGTCTTCCCTCTAGATATTTTGAAAAGTCCTGTCGTCTAGGCACTTAAACGGTGCAAAAAAAAAACGTGTTAACTGGCAAAAAAACAAAGGAGTTACTGAATTTAGGATCAGAAAAAATCACAAAAATCGCCATGAAGTTGTAGGTCCCCTCAATTTGTTAAGAAAAAATAAACTACACACAAACGATTGGTTTCTAGAAGCTAGGAGTACTAGAGATGAGTGGGTGGAGGAATTCGAAATACAAGTGCTTTAACAGGCTTATAAGGAAGTCTTCAAGAAAGTCTAGAAAGGTAGCTTCGAAACTGAGCCTGATTGTAGAAAGTAATCTCGACATAAGTCATCCCTTCAGTCCATCCTTTTTTTAACTGTATTATATAAAGTTCCGTCCTCTACAGACTCCAGTATTTTTGTCTTTCTCCAGGCAAAAAGCTTGTTTACAGATAAGCCTGAAAAAACAGAGCTCTACCCATCGAGACTTTCGTATTCCTGTTCTTAAGGAAGAACGCGTGCCTGGGGTTGAGTTTGGCACGCTAGAAGCTTTCCGAAACACCACTAACTGCAGCTTCCCCCTTAGGCCTACACTCGATCCTCTATCATCGACCTCCGGCTTTGTAGATCCCTAAAATCAAAGGTCCGCCCGTTTGTTTTAAAGAGCAATGAGTTGCCTGGAATTCCCCTCATATATGACTTATTCCTTGGGTTCCGCTGAAACATCAGTCACTTATTCCACTCACCCCCTCTTTTTGAGAAGCCAAATTTTAAAAATAGAATCTGGAAACACAAGTTCTTCTTAAACTAAAATCCACGTGCATCACCCAAGCGTTCTTGGCAACGACGTCAACGAGTCTTGAACCACTCTCGTCACCCTTCTTATCGGGGCGTTAGATTCTTCTGTATGTCAATTAGTTTACGAAGCCAGATAATGCGCGCACACACGATAGCTCTCTAGCGCTCGGATATGAATCAGAAACGATGACGCGCCTGAGAAAAAATAAAAAACACATTTCAAAGCAACTTTGTGACCAAAAGTTTTAAATAGTCCGCCCCGTTCGAGACTGGCATCTGCAAAGTGACAAAATGCTCCCGTCTAACCTGCTACAGAACAGAGCATAATGTGTGCTACGAGTATCGCAGTCCGAGTTGAACTCGCACTACGTCATGTTAATAATGTGATACTGCGATACAGCGATATCATTCAACGGGGGTCTGGTTAGGTACACTCTCCACCTCACTCCGCACATGCCCCCGCAACCGGGCTGCAGCTTCAATGTTCATTTCCTTTAATTCCCGGTCTTGTGTCTGTTTTTTTTTTTTTTTTTTTTTTTCCTGTTCTATACCATCGGATTCAGATTGTACAGTATTTCGCCTTCTTGCAGATATGCTCGCATACGTACGTGTGGATTCGTATCTAGATACTTTTTCAGTAACTTGGTTCGGCTGTCGTTTGCCAAGAGTCGGGCGGTGGCGATGGCGGCAGGGGATATACATAGCTTCAAGTCCTAGTGATGGTGGCTGCTGACTGCGGCTTTGGCTCTATGGCACTGGCTTTGATGGCACAAAGAAGAGCTGCAAGTGGCTCGGGCATCGGGCATCGGGCAAAGTGTGCATTGTTGCTCATTGTTGTTGAGTCGACGTCGATTTCAATTCGATTATCGTCGGAGTCGCAGTTGCCGCATACATCATTGTCGGTGTTAGTGTGTGTGTAAAAGAGCGAAGCCCATTAATTTCATGTTGAAATGCACAGAGGAAGGGGGAGTAGGAGACTTGTCGGAGTAGCTTTAGCTTAGACTCATACTAGGGACGGACGGCGGCGTGGAGCTCATCTCCGTGTTCGGCGTGCATAGCATTTTTTAACCGTTTAATCAGCAGTTTATCGCTTCCGATATGTTGATCGGGGCGCGATAATAGTGGGATATGTGCGCATCGTAACAATGTGATTCGGTTGGTCTGTCGCCCTGCAAAGTGGAAGTAGATCGATTGTGGACTCCATCAGACAAGATGGGTGGGATTTTTCTTCTTGGATTAGATCGACGCGGGGATTAAAACACGTTTCGCACTTCAACAACTGGGGGAATTAAATGTCAAAGCGGCTTAGTCTGGAGTCTGCCAGAAACGTTATGGCTCAATCAATTACGGATGGTGTTTTTTTTTTTTTTTTTTTTTGAGAATGGAGAATCTTGGAGAATATATAAATTTAAGTAGTAAATTTCAATGTTTTTATAGCGGGGTACATAGGAAAATCATTTTTAGGGTACAGGTTGCCCTTAATAAGCTGTAGCAATGGAATTTATTTATTTGAATGTTAAAAACGGTGGTTAGGAAGATCAAAAGGTTCAAACTTATCGTAGGAGAATAGACGAAATGTGTCGATTTTTGTAAGTAGCTGTCAAACTAACTGCGTCGTACTTATAACAAATTTTAGTCTCGAATTTAAATTTACGGAAGATCACAATAATTGCAAAAGTGAAATTCTTAAATTTTGTAATATACCCCTACAAAAATGTACTTGTTCCAAAATGGTAACATAGGCGAATATGAACTCGGCTTAAGCTTTCGTTAAGTCTCATGCTTAGGCATTATTGGTAATACTGGGAGAAATAGGGGGATGGCGTGGCTATTTAAGTGAGCGCAGCTCTTTCCGGTCCTCTTTTTTCGTTGCTCTGCAGTTTCCGCGAGCCAACCTCTCGGACTCAGATAGTATATCCAGTAATATTTTTTCTACGAGGTAAGAAAAAAAAATATTTTTTTTCTATTCATCCAAGTCGAGTGTAATAAATATACCACGCCCAGGTCGAAGGATTTTAGCAATGGTACGGCATTTTTACGCCTCGATACCAATCACCAAGGGGTAATCGCCAGTAAATTACTTGGATAAACGCGCTTTCTAAGCAAACGTAGGTGCGTACGGAAGGGGGCTACAAGGTTCTCCATTTCGTTTTTAATGATTCGAGAACAACCTGGTCATCTCTGTTTCGTCACCTAGAGTATTTCTAATCGAGAATAAAACAAAAATATACTGTTGGTAAGAATCGCATCATAATGTTACTCGTTGTATACATAGTCACGTGCATGTATTTTCTTAGCGATACCCCGATGAACCCCGAACAAGTGTCTTGAACCTGTGCAATACCAAAAGGGCGATATCAGTGGCACATTGACGTCACGAATGATATTCCTTACTCTTGCAAGCAGGCACCACTCACGGGAAATCATAACTGGATACCCATCGACAATAACCCCCAGACCAAACTTCTCAGAGAGCGTACCTCTGCTATCATTGTGTCATGGTATGATCTTCGAAAAAGAACGGACCGCAGACATACCGAAAAAGCCAAATACCCGCTGTCTGCCCAACACATCATATCAGTGCAGTGTAACCTAACAAAGAGACATGTGTTATCTAAAGTGCTCAGTAATTACTCTTTTTCTATTTTATATTGATAGTTAAATAGCTACTTATTCAAATTTTTCGTTAATCACTTAATACGTATTTAAATATTTACCTAAGTGTGCAGAAAAAAAAATTGAAATTTAAAGTGCCTAGAACGAAATAGAGAAAAAAAATATATATATAAATAGAGTGTTAAGTTAAAGAAGAAAAAAAAAAAAGGTAATACATTATAAATTTTCTAAGAGTGATCAGTGTTTGTGGAGAGGGGGAGATCCTGAGTTCATCATGTGCGCACATCATGGAGAGGAGAGGGGATTTTATTTACCAAGTAAGTGATCAGTTAACGTTGCTTTACATACCACTATATTTTCTTAACACTTTATAAACAAACAAAAATCAACATTTCCAATAAATAGAACATATATTATAACAAACCACATACTCACATGCTTATACAAACATTCATGCACATTTGATTGAATACTTAAATATACCTACCTATATAAAAATATTAAATTGAACTTAACCCTAGAAAAAAATTTAACTAATCCTTGCATATTTGTAATAATTCGTAATATTTATATAATTATAAATAAGTTAGGAAATTACTGAGCACAATAATAGTTTGTATGTACTTATGCCCGTACATGATATTGGCATGAACTACAGTCTGTGCTACAAACCAAGGAATGGTATTATAAAGAACTGAATTTAGAATATTATTTTTTTTTGTGTAATAAGAAATATGAGAACTTAGTAAAGCAAATTAATCGTTTTAAATAACGGTCTTTTAAGTAACGGGCAGGGGTGAGATTGGCGATTGAGAGATGATGGTGAAGTAGGATATATGTCAAGGTTAATTAGGGTTCGCTCGCAAGAACATTAAGGGACCGCGGACGAATAGGTGACAATGGCGCACGTCATTGACAGTTTAGGGAGGGATAGTCCCCAACGGATGGCGCAATACCAGCTATCCAACAAGGAATCGAATTTCCTGCATGACTAGTAGACGCCTTACCAGCTACCGTTTTTTTTGTTTTTTTTTTTCTTTGATTAATTTTCCTACGGTTGCGTCACACAATGGGCAATAACAACAAGAAAGGATATCAACAATTTTCTGGCACGAAGATTTTTTTTTCTGTTTAGTAAGGGTAGAAAGCAGCAAGATCCCCAACCATCCGGCGAGCTAAGCCGAACCTTGCCAGCGTGCCAGCCTGCTGCCTAACCAAGAAGGAAATGTTCCACCTCGTCGTATTCCACAAGGCTCTTACTACAATTTGGAGTCGAAACTAAAAATGTTTATTGCTCACTGTCATTACAAACCCCCTATTCCCTTACCATCGCTACTTTGTTTTCTCTTTCGCGTGAGCCTGCGTATGTTTGCCCCCGAAAAATTTGCAAATGACTCATTTATTGAATTGACAAATCGTTACATTCAAATACGCGCGTGTTTTCGAAAAAAAAAAAAACATTGCAAACGCCATCATGGTCTTCATGGGAGCTAACGTATAGTTACATTTAGAACAGATTTACATCAACCTAACAAAAGACGTCGCAAGCAGGAAATAGGGATGGGCAAACGGGGCGTGGCACCTCCCACACAACAAAGTTATTTAAAATACTGTTATGTTGACATTTCTAACAGTTTTTGCATTCAGATTTCAAAATTTGAGACACATGTTGCCTGTTAGAAGCCTTCTACACAATGTGGGAGACATTTGACAAAGGGGCGTGGCACTTCCCAAAAAATCATTACAGATCCTAATTCTCCTAATTCTCCACACTAATGTGATTTGAGGAAAACGAGATGTGGGCGGACTTGGATGAAGGGGCGTTGCACTTCTCTTACAATAAATTAGGCAAACGCATGCCAAATTCCTGATATTTTTTTTTTTTTATTAATATACAAGTTTTCAAATTAAGCAACAGCGAAGCTTGTAAGTCATAGAACTAACTGTCACTTAAAATGTATTACAAAAAAAAACCTGCAAGCACCCTGTATTCAATGGCCTTTTTAAAGTTTCCGGACTTTTGGTTTTGAGGATTTAGAATTTTTATAAATAGAGGCAAATGTCACATTTATAAATACACAAGGGCTCAATTTAAGCAAGAAGCTTGCAAGTCATAAACCTAAATGTGACTTAACATGTATTACAAAAAAAAAAAACCTGCAACATACAAAGCACCCTGTATTTAATGGACTTTTTTGGAGTTTCCGGATTTTGGGTTTTCGAACTTTGGAATTTTCAGGATTTTGTGTTTTTGCGATTTTGGGTTTTCCGCATTTCGTTTGTTTAGTTTCCGTCAGACGACCCAACGAAAAGCACGCACTATACAACGTACGAATGATTACTAGTTGACAAGTGACAGTTAGGCAAAACCTACCACTACTTTCTAAAAACGATACCTAAATGATATCATTTTCAATTTCAATTTCAAAAGAATATTTACTGCACCGACTCCACTCCTTTGAATCTTTTTTATAGCTCCCAACGAAGCGCTGCCAGTTCGAAATCAAATCATATGACCTGTCGCTTAAGTTGAAGTGTAAATAAACATATTTTCGCTGCTCGAAACGTTAAACAATAGCAAAGCAAATATCTACGTTTTGTTTGCCACTCCGATCTTCTTCGATTACACACGGATCCACATGAACCTGTTCTCTTCAGTCTTTCTCAATGTGTGATCCAATAAATCTACAGACGTAATCAATTTGTTTACACATAAAGCTATCTGTTTTGCGCGGGCTTTTTGTTTATCAATCCCCTCACACACACACACAGGCCTGGTGTCGAAATTGACAAACTAGACTCTGAAAACCGATATTCGATATCAATTAAACTGTTCGCATTCGACTTCAGTTCTTTTTTCTTTCGACGTTTGTTTGGTTATTGCAACAGTCGAATGACGCAAAATGACATGTAGAACTATTCATACAAGTGATTCATCGGATCGAATACAATGCAAGCCAATTCGAGCGTCGCGTCGTCGTCGTTGTTGTGTGGTGGTGTGTTTTTCGCTTTGTTTTGTTTGTATCGCGACCACGTAACTTTCAACTTGTTGTCTTGCAATGAGAGATAAAAGAACGCTTGTGGGTGATAAGTACATATTTGGATGTTTGTTCGACTCGCAACAGATGGGCATATACAGTATCAACAAACTTACGCAGATGTATAGTGAGCGAGCACGGCGGCCAGGAAATGACGTGTATCGAAAGAGTTTGCGAAATCAAACACAAGTGTGACACTGACAATGCATTGAGCTGTCAGATGATTACCCAACAATGTTGCGCTGAATGCGGCGATCTTGACATATAAAAAATTATTTTCCTTGCGACTGATGAGAAACACACAAATGGCGCGTGTTCTATTATAATCGTCACCGAAAGTGTACAAATTATGAATCATAGTTGGATCAAAAGCTGACAATCGCGCAGCAAAAAATTAACACCACTATTTGTTGGAAGTTATTAGGTTTGTTTGACGTGGCTAGCCCTAGTGTCCACTAGTGCGCGCACTGAAAAGTGTCAGCTAATTTTCACGCCTGACAAAAACCCTGCACAACCCTGAAAATTGGGCTACTATATCGAACATAAAATATGATTCTCGGTTTTTCAAATTGAAAAATATTTATCTTTTAGTAAACGAAGTATGAGAAGATAACATTTATTTTTTCCCGTTTATTGTTAAAAATGAGTGCACTTTGGGCCGTTTTATTCACTCGAAGTTGAACACAACTTGAGGAGTTTGATACATAAAAATCTACAAGTTGTGTTCAACTTCGAGTGAATAAAACGGCCCTTAATTCTGATCTTGTCATTTCCATAATTCAAATAGTTAATAAAACTGTTTGGAATATAGATGATGAGTTTGAAAATTTATTGAGCTCTGATTCCAGCTTTTTTCCATTCCATTTTCCTATAATATACGATTTTAGTTCATAAACGTGGTTGTTTTTCAAACAATTCACTTTTGAATATCAAATTTATTGTGTTTACCTTTATCATGATATCACAACAATTGAATGACAGCAAGCGAAAAAACAGTGAAAAACTCAGCACTGAGTTCTTTCCCCGACTAATTAACTGGGGTCAGTTCAGGGCACAGCTAGGGCGCCATAGAAGTCGTGTCGAATACAGGTTTTCAGTACCAGGGTGAGTTTAGTGCTAGATCGAACACCTTAGAGTTAACACTAGTGCGCACTAGGGCCCACGTCAAACAAACCTATTGAGGCGCGGCTCACTTTGAACGGTGATTAAGAAGGGCTCCTTCCAACTGACAGTGTTTTTAGATTTTTAGGTCGTATAAAGAGTCTGGCGTTTTTTTGTTAGTCAAGATTTTTCAAGGAACAGGGAAGACTGTAGTGAAAAATAGTGGAAAAAAAAAGGATTTAAGTTGGAAGAATCTTTTGACCTAAAACGGGTAAATGGGCTTTACAAAGGTTCATAATTTAGTTTATTCGAATTATGTAAGAAAAGATAATTTTTGAGACACGATTTGACCTTACATAATCTGAAACTTCGAATTCGACTCAAGAGCTGAAGCCTAATACGTAGATCCCAATTTAGCGCAAAAAATCACCATTTCCCTCACCTTTGCATAAACGACTTTGCCACTTAGGACCGTTTTACTACTCCTAGCGATTGGAACGGAAGCGGCTAAAAGGGGTTAAGCGAATAAACGAGGCAAAACCAAAAGTACGCTGAAAAACAAGAAGCGGGACACCCAACATAGACGAATTTGACAAAAGGTAACAATCGACAGCAACAACTTTGAGATAGCTACAACTTGAGGTAGCTACAACTTTAAGGAAGTAATGGACTTTGTCTACCTCTTGATAAAAACATATTACTTAAAATCAAAAAAGTAAGCTCTTGCCAAAATCGCTGTTTCTTTGGGTTAAGAAGGCAATTTAGAAGTAGAGGTCTATTGTAAAGCTATGGAGATTCTGTATAAGAGCTTTGTCCCATTTCTTTCTTCTTTATAGAGCTCTGCTCTGTCACTTTAAGAGATCCGCCTGCACTTGCGTTGAAGGGCATTGAAGAAGAAGATTTAACAACGAACTATACGACCTGTACAGTGACATCCACGAAGTCAAAAAAAAAAAACACAAGCACCTGTCATCGAGGTTCGAATCCCGCAAAAACCCAAATTCCAACTTAAGGTTTTTTCCACTGCGCCACCTCTCGCGAACGTCTGACAAACATCCGAGAGTATAACTGTCTTGAAAGCGCTTCTCAATTAGCCGGTTGGAGTCGGCGACCTCGGACAAGTAGAAGGGGATCTCTACCGACTTGGAGTGTGATTCTGAAGGCAGTTATCTAAAGACTGGACTAGTGGAAGAGGCTTGTTGAAGCATAAAGTACGAACGATTGTCAGACGTTCACGCGAAGTGGTGCAGTGGAATGAAACGCTTAAGCTGTAATTTATGAGTTTCTGGGGACTAAATTTAGCAGCACTCACAATTGCCCCCATAAAAACCAGAACAGAGTGTAAATTGAATGCCTAAATATATATTATGTATAACTGGCCGTAAAATAAAGCTATGAAGTTCAATTCGACTCGATAAAAAGTGGCTTGGAATTTGAAAATATACCAAGTGATCACCGTTAGAAAAAAGGCTCTGCAAGACCAACAAAAACGCACGTTGAAGAAGACTTTTAAGAACTACAGGGTTGTTGACTTCGATTTGGAACTTCATTTGCCATTAGGAAGGACCTAACGACCTTTGACGAGCTACTGGAAAATATTTTATGCAAGCCCCAACTATAGAGTGTGTGCCTTAAACTAGTACCTACAGAAGCTAAATTACCTTTCATTGACTTAAGGCTGAGAGCTCATTTCATGGGCTGAAGAACTGTGGAAAAATACAATTTTTTTCATGAGTCAAAGCTTAAGCAACATCTCGAAGATGGAAAGATAAAGATGAAAGAACCCCCGAAGTCGTACGTAGAGCAGCAAGAAGAAGCTCAGCGATAAATGGGGGGATCTGTAGATGGCCAGGGGTTTGTAACAAAAACAAGAAGCTTGTACAACAAGAACCTTTTACAATATTTTTATAAATAGGGTGCTTGTTTATAATGACATATCTGTCATCCGGAACAGAAAAAAAACTTTAAAACCTCGAGGTGATTTCTTAGAGTTAGAGGTTTACTAGTGTCAACAAGGGGGGCAATGGGACTGTGTTTGGCAAACTGTACGGTCTATTACAATTTACGAATTGTTTAATACACAAGGGAAATAAGTGAAGACAACATTTTTAATATAAAAGGAATTAAAAAAAATATATATAGCGGGCCATAGGTCTATATAGAAAATTATATAATTAAGAACTATGTGTTCTATTTCAAAATGACCTTCAAAACCAAATAAACATATAAATCTTATAATTGAGAACAAAATAAATATTCACTCACCCTCTTTTTAATTTTAAGCTCCTTGTGCATTAAATTTAAAGACGATCACTATAAATTGGGGGCGAACACTTGGCATTACTGATTTAGCACTTGGGACTACTGCCTTGGAACACTTTTTAAATGGATATGCAAAAGAAGTAGGGGATTTATTTTTTTCGCGAGGGGCAACATTTTCGAACAACGCGATAAATCGGGGAAAAATAGCTTTCGAGTAGCTTCCAAAAGGGGCAACACTTCCGAGCACAACTCGATAAATTGGGGAAATAAAAACGCGTTTGAGTGGTTTTCACACACTTGGCATTACTGATTTAGAACCTGGCACTACTGCCTTGGAACACTTTTTAAATGGATATGCAAAAGAAGTAGGGGATTTATTTTTTTCGCGAGGGGCAACATTTTCGAACACAATTCGATAGATTGGGGAAATAAAAACGCTTTTGAGTGGTTTTCACACACTTTGTAGTACTGATTTTAATTTAGCACTTGGCACTACTGCCTTTGAACACTTTTGAAATGGAAATGCAACAGAAGCAGGAGATTTTTTTTTTTCGCGAGGGGCAACACTTTCAAACACAACGCTATAAATCGGGGAAAAAATAGTTTTCGAGTAGCTTCCAACAGAATCAGAAGAAAATACTTTTTTGAACACTAGGGGGCCGCGTTTAACCATTTTGGTTATCAGGATTACACTGATGCCGATACTTTGCGCAGTCGAATTAAATAAACCCGGACAAAACAACATACGGACACGAACCGACAAAAAACACGAAACACCGCGACGGAAGCACGTGTGGTATTTGTAGATGAACACATCTATTGTCACATTTGACGCGCGGAGTGACCTGAAACGAGAAAAATAACGTGACATCATTAACTTTTCAAAAGTTGGGAATTATATGTTCAAATAATTTAAATAATAAAACACCTATAACCACGGTTGCCACATTGGTCATTTTGGTCATTACTTTTCATTTTGGTAATTTTTTTACGAAGTAAAAAAAGAAACTCGGCATTAATTTTCAACAAGTTATGCAATATGTTAAAATAAATGTGATGAATTGATTGTTGTTCTGTTTACAAATATTTCGGACTAAAATTATTTTAGTCACTTTTAGCTAAAGTTGGTCATTTTTATTTCCCATTTTGGACACGGACTCTATTTTTAAGTGGAACAAAATGTACATCTTTACAAATTAATGCATCAACAAGGACAGTTTTAAATTTGCTTATGCTACAGCAACCTCTAAACTCGTTACATATTTGTACATCAAATATTCAGTAAATTTCAGTAAGTTTTCCGTAGAAATTTCCACTCTGCATAAATGGAGTTTTAAGAGCGAAATATCTTTTGACTTTTGCACTTTTTTGCACAACTGTTTTAAGGGAAGAATACAGTCTCGCTGAGAAAAAGAGAAACAAATAGTGATTAAGAGGAATTTTAAGGAAAAGACAAATATTTTCACCAATTTCATCCTCAGAGTCATACATTTAGTTCAAGATCTAAGCCTTATAAAAAATTAGTAAAGTAAGTATCGATAAAGATCGATAGGGCTATAAAATAGGTTAGTTGCGAATGACCGCTCTGGATCACAGGTACTTTTAGCACTCAGTGGAAGTTCCACATAATCCTCACAATTCTTAGCAGTATTTCTCATTTCTTTCTAACCTAGTAGCTGGGATACTAGGTACTCAACAGCGAAGCTAATTTCTATTCCCCTAGTACCACGCGTGTTTTATGTTTTTCACTGCCAAATGAGCTATTTCATCGGGGTTTGGAATAACCGCCAGTTGGAAGTCGATCCAGTTCCTTATACATTTGAGTTTTGATCGGTAAAGAGGATCACTACCGCCTCGGTGGCTTTGTATCAATGGAAGATTTAGCAATTTGAACTGGGTCCTAATTATGTAATTTTTGATCGACTATCGTCCAAACGATAAACCTCCAAAACTAGCACACGCAATCTGACAGATATCACCTTGTACGTCTTCTAAAGGATGCTGTGGAGTGGACCATGGTGGTTGACGCAGCTGAGGCGGCCTTCTTTCCAGTAAACCGTGTGAACGACGTTAAGACTCCATTTATCAGGCACGAATTCATCGGGAAGCAAGATCTCTTCTAAGTCGTCTTCAACTGCTCCAAATAGCTCGGACGGCTTACCCGCCGCGACTTTGTAGGAGTCGTTTTTATGCCTACCAAATGAAGAAGTTTTGTCCATTGAGGTCCAAATTGAATCCGCATCTTCTTGAGCTGCAATTGGTGTTTAAATAAATAAATAAATACCTAGTTGGCGCAACAGGTCAGTAGGGACCCTAGGCCTAGCTTCTCGTTTTGTGTGAGTTTTTTTTGTTTTTTTTTCATTTTCGGAACGAATGGAAGGGATCTACAATTTTATGCCGATTCGAAACGACTAATTGAGAAGCTCTTTCAAGACAGTTATACTCTCGGTTGTGGGACGCAGTGGAAAAAAATTCCCAACTTGGAATTTGGGTTTTTGCGGGATTCGAACCTGGGACCCCTCGCTTAGTACCTAGTCCAACACACTCACACTAACCACTAAGCCACTGTTTAAAAGAGTTCATTAAACTGAGGGTTGCATGAAATCCTATTATAGTCGCCTCCCATCTATTTTGAGAGGTTAAAATGAAAGCACTTTTCCAATTGAAGCAAGGGCACGTATTTTCCCCAACGGAAGCCCTATCCACCATCTAACTTCTTCTATTACTTACTTACTTACTTAAGGTGGCGCTACAGTCCGGGGTGGACCAGGGCCTCAACCAATACGCCTCTCCAACTAGCGCGATCTTTGGCTAACTGCCTCCAGTTGCACACTCTCAAGTTAGTTGAGGTCCCCTTCCACGCACCACCTAAGGCGAGGTCTTCCTCTACTGCGTTGTCCCTCCGGGTTAGAATCGAAGACTCTTCGGGCCGGAGCGTTGGTGTCCATCGTTCGCTCTACATGTCCCAGCCATCTTAGACGACTGATGCGTACTTTTCTGACTAGGTCGATGTCGCTGTACAGCTCGTAGAGTTCGCTGTTAAATCTTCTCCTCCAAAGCCCGTCAACGCAAACGGGACCAAAAATCACTCGAAGAATTTTGCGTTCGAAGCGACCAAGAAGATCCTCATCCGTTTTTGCTAGGGTCCATGCTTCTGCGCCATAGAGCAGGACAGGGATGATGAGAGTCTTATATAGAATCTCCTTAGTGCTTCTTGACAAGGCCTTACTAATCAATTGCCGTCTTAGGCCAAAGAAACAGCGGTTGGCAAGTGTGATTCTTCGCTTGATTTCTGATGTGATGTCATTATCAGAGTTTATAGCGGATCCCAGGTAGACAAAGTCCCGAACTACCTCAAAGTCATAGCTGTCTATCGTGACGTCCCTTCTTGTTGACAGCATACAATTTGTTTTACCCTCATTCACCACTAAACCCATTTTTGCCCAGTTCTGCCAACAATGTCAATGTCGTCAGCGTATGCAAGCAGTTGCACAGACTTTTAGAAAATTGTGCCTCTGGTGTTGGCTTGTGAGTTTCGCACAATTTTCTCAAGAATGATGTTAAGGAAGTCCCATGACAGCGCGTCGCCTTGTCTTAATCCTTTTTTGACATCAAAGGTCTCGGTGAGATTGTTTCCGACCTTTACGGAGCAGCGAGCATTCTCCATTCTGCACAATCTGACAAGTTTGGCAGGGATGCCAAAACTAGACATGGCTCTGTATAGCTCGTCTCTATAAATGCTGTCATATGCGGCCTTAAAATCGATAAAAAGATGGTGAGTATCGATCTGGACTTTTTGGGTTTTCTCCAGGATCTGCCGTAGTGTGAATATTTGATCGGTCGTGGACTTACCGAAAACCTCACTGGGTTCTATCAGATCATTGACGAATGGTTTCAGGCGTTCACACAGTACAGCAGACATGATCTTATACGCAGTGTTCAGGAGACTGATGGCTCTATAGTTGGCGCAGTTTAGAGAGTCTCCTTTCTTGTGGATCGGGCAAACGATGCTGAGGTTCCATTCATCAGGCATACTTTCGTCTGACCAAATCTTGGAGACGAGTTCGTCATCAGGTCATCTCCCGCTGCCTTAAACAGCTCGGCAGTTAAGCCGTCCGGTCCAGCAGCCTTTTTGGATTTAAGCTAAGATATTGCTATCCTCACTTCATTTTGGTCAGGTGGACGGAAATCTTGGCTTTCATCGTCCAGATTGAATGGCTCGTTCTGCCTGACAGCGGAATTTGTGTCGTCTTCGCCGTTTAGCAGTCTGCAGAAATGGTTTCTCCATGTACTCAGCACCGACTGTGACTCTACTACAAGGTTTCCTTGTTCTTCTCTGCAGGTCTCCGTTCGGGTCTTGTTGGCGTGACACGTTCTTTTTACCTTTTGGTAGAACTTCCGAACATTGTTCCTGGAGTAACACCTCTCGATATCCTCGATTGCGCAAACGGCTAATCGAGAAGGGCTTTCAAGACATTTTTACTCTCGGATGTTTGTCAGACGTTCACGAGAGGTAGCGCAGTGGAAAAAGTTGGAATTTGGGTTTTTGCGGGATTCGAACCTGAGACCCCTCACTTGGTAGTCCAACACACTAACACTAAGCCACTGCGTTTGTAGTCGTCCAACGTTAAATTTCCTCTCCGTATTTTTTTTTTTTTTATATATATGTATACTTCTCCCGGGAAAAGCGAACCTATAACGCTTCAACAGCGCCCCGAGATGCCTGCAGATGTATGTTTGCTCTGCACTTAAATTGCTGCAAATTGTAGTCTTCTGGAAATATATCCCCAGGAAGCAAGTTCCAAAGTTTGCCTGTCCTGTAACAGAAGGAGTTTTGGAAAGTTGATGTCCTCGCGGTTGTCAAGTGTACTGTATGGTCATGAGCATTAGCAGCCTGTCTTGTTGGGCGCCCAAAAGTTGCATTTCGAGGGATAATGTCTTTGAGTTCCTCAGAACATCTACCATGGAAGTACCTATAGAACAAGCATAGCAGCGACTTGTCTTCTGTGCGTTGTTGTGGCGTCTGGGATATCCGCATCCGTACCTTGGCTACAACAAGGTAGTGGTCCGAGTCTATGTTGGCCGTTGGCCGCTCGGAAAGTTCGGACATCTAGAATACTGGAGAAGTGCCTTGCGTCGATCGCAACGTGATCAATTTGGTTGACGGTTTGATGATCAAGTGACCGCCATGTTCCTTTGTGGATATTGGGGTGAGGAAACCGTGTGCTAGATATAGTAACATTATACGTCCCGCAGCAAAGTCAATCAGCCTAAGTCCGTTCCCAGACGTGATGTCGTGTAGGCTGTGTTTTCCGATTGTGCTACCAAACATGTCCGCCTTTCCTATCCGACCAACGTCATGCTTAGGACATTGCTCATATGTTTTGTCGAGGAGCTCGTAGAAACACTCTTCTTCTATAACTGAGTTTATGTTCGACTTTCAATTATAAGACATTTTGGCCTCCCTTATCTCGGTATCACAACCATCGCCTCTCATCGCGGGCTATGTGCCAAAATTGTTTGTGACTAGACTCGTCGCCCTTAGGCATCCATTGCAGATGAAGAGCAAATACAACATCCCACACTCATCATTGACTCAACATCAAGTGGTCAATTTGTTTCGAGGCTATAGATACCTTCTATCGGACACCAAATTCAATTACAAGGATTAACAGCAAACAATCGACACACTCACGCAGCCGATCAACGCTATAGGTACACGATAATCTTATTTTTAAACATTCTCCCCTGTGTGCTCAGCCATCAACCCCTGTTTGTAGGTAGGTATGCCGTATGCATATAATAACCTAACCTCATAATGATTATGCCCTACAGCAGCACAGAGAAAACATATAGAACAACCCAGGACAAGAGTTATATCTAACGCTCTGATGCCACCCTAACAGCATACGTGCATTCCCTCGGCTCGCAGTGCTTCCTTTTCATTTTTTCCCAACACCAAACCGAAGAGATAATAGCCGAGGTGCGATAACCCCATGCTGCTGCTTAGCACAGAAAAGTGGAGGAACAACGGCCGCAAAAAAAAACACAAAACCCATATAAAAAAAAAAAAAAAAAAAAACTGTGAGTGTCAACCCTGTTCTCTTCATCTTTTGATTGTCCGTGTTCGGTGTTCGGTGTGGTGTCCCCTCTCCCCTCACTCCACATCCTAAATATAGAATTTCACTATCGAATATTTTAACATATGCATCGCGAGGAAATTCCTTATTTCGATTTACAGATATCTCGGTGCGTATCTGAAAAACAAAAGCAACAGAAAGAAAAAAAAAAAACTCGCTTTTCTATTACGCCAAACAACTTGGACGTACATCGAAGGGTAAGCCACAAGTACAACACTCAGAAAAAGGAAAAACGAACGTATGCCACCATAAAAAGAAGAAGATAAAGGCAAAGTAGGTAGAGAAAACACACATAATTTTAGAAAATAACAGAAAAATCACAAAATGAAGAGACGAGGCAGAGGCACAGCGACAAAGGCGAAGCAAGAAATCAAAATCCAACAACGGCAACAACCAACAAAACTGGGCAGAAATCGTCGTTGTCGCTATTCTGTGAGCTGTGTAGATGTGTGCTGCTGCTGCTGCTGCTGCTGCGCTTCCTCTGCCTCTGCTGCTGATGGCTGGTTGCTTGCTGCTCAATTAATGCGGCCATGGTCATAAATTATTTCGTTTTTTGTACTATCCTCTTTTTGTTGTTGCGGTGTTTTTTTTTTTTGCTAGCCGTCTCATTTCAGTTCCTATGGCCAGTACGACAACGACGACGAGTTGGAAATTAAATCACCAGTAATTGTTGTATTAACGAAATGATTTCGAAAGAGTATCCGCGCAGCCATCCATCTCGCTATGCAACCGTTGTGAGTTGAGATGAGTGTCGAGATAGATGTTTACAGATGGATTGATACTCCTTGGAAGTTGGTACTTGTCAAAAGGTTACCCACATAAAAAATGAGGAATTTTTCATCACGTCACTGTGCAACTGCGATTGGGATGCAAGTGCTTTGATTGTTTTTTTGTGGGATGGTGTCCCGCAAGGGAGCACTTTCGAACCGTTGCTCTTTCTGTGGGTGGTAGGGAGTGCTGCCCAGGTTACCTAGTAACAAAACCAACTGGGACGTTTTCAGAAAAGGCTGCAAAGAAAATGTTACTTTAAATGTGCCTAAAATTAAGTTTTAACTAAAGACACGGCTCGAAATAGAAGATGAAATTGACAATCTCGTGGAAGCCGTTCAGGGCGCAGCGTAGAAGAAGCTTCCCTTCCGGAAGTGGAAATTCATAATTATTATGGTTTACACAGAGCTTGGGCCGAATTACTGCATCCGTGCCATACTGCACGGAATTTTGTGGAATTTACAAGCAAAACAATAACAAATTCAGTCACGTATTACTCGATCAAGGATGCGGTAATTCAAACCAGCCCTGGTTTTCGAAACACAACTTTCTTATTAGCTCAAAGACTGAGTTTACAATTTTTAGTTTGTCGTCTATATTGATATGAATATTTATTTTCACGCACCTGAGTGCCAAAGATTCAAACTTGCTTGTTGCAATTGTCGGTCTGGTTCTTCTTCACCTACTTTTTTTTTTAATGTAGCCTGAGCTGCAGTGATAAATGTTTCATGGTTGAGAAAGTTAATGAATTTAAAAAAAAATGGGTATCACAATAGCTTCAAGATCGAGCTTCTCGAATCATGTAGAGGCATTGAGGAAATATTTTCGGTGCACGCTTTGGAATTTTTTGTATTTGCAGAGGATTTGTTCAACTTACTTACTTAGGTGGCGCTACAGTCCGGGGTGGACCTGGGCCTCAACTTATTCAACTACTTTATAAAAAAAACTATTTACTATGGTATTGTTCATTCAAAACTACAATATGGAATTACTTTCTGGGGAGGTTCTTATAAAACTAAAATACAGTCACTCTTGATAATATCGAAATATGTCTTACGAAAATTATGCTGAAAACCCGGTAGGCATCCTACGTACCCTTGGTTCTGTGATTTAAAAAATTCTCCCTGTGCGTCATTTGTACTGTTTTAAAGTTTTGAAAACCTTCTTTATGAAATGTGGTAATCGCTATCGATTTTTCCGATAGTTTACGTGGAAAATTTTCATATTTAGTATCCGTTCCTCAATTCCATACCACTGAATATCGTAATTTTTATTATAACGGGTGATTTTTTAGCTGGTTTGGTTTTGGCAACACTGGTTTTGACAGCTGACGTGTGTTTAGTACCTTGTGTCACTGTCAAACAGCTTCAGTTTGGTTTGCAATTTAACCATGGATCGTCTTACAAATGAACAACGCTTGCAAATTATTGAATTTTACTATCAAAATTCGTGCTCGGTTCGAAATGTTCATCGCGCGCTGCTTCCATTTTATGATCGGCATTCTCGACCTTCTGAGCAGTCTATTCGGAAGATTGTGACCAAATTTCGCACCAAATTTACTTTGTTGGACATTAAACCACCAACACGTTTACGTACTGTGCGTAGTGAAGAAAATATTGCGGCCGTATCAGCTAGTGTGACAGAAGACCGCGAAATGTCGATTCGGCGCCGTTCCCAGCAGTTAGGCCTTTGTTACAGCACTACGTGGAAAATTTTGCGGAAGGATTTGTGCGTAAAGCCTTTTAAGATACAGCTTGTGCAAGAACTAAAGCCAGCCGACCTACCACAACGCCGAATTTTTGGTGAATGGGCTCTTGGAAAGCTGGCCGAGGATCCGCTTTTTTATCGAAAAATTGTGTTCAGCGATGAGGCTCATTTTTGGTTGAATGGGTACGTAAATAAGCAAAATTGCCGCATTTGGAGTGAAGATCTGCCAGAAGCATTGCAACAGCTACCAATGCATCCCGAAAAAGCCACTGTTTGGTGCGGTTTATGGGCCGGCGGCATTATTGGGCCATATTTCTTCAAAGATGATGCGAATCGCAGCGTTACTGTCAATGGTGAACGCTACCGAGCGATGATAACAAACTTTTTTTTGCCCGATATGGAAGTTCTTGACTTGCATGATATGTGGTTTCAACAAGACGGTGCCACATGCCACACAGCACGCGAAACAATGGCGCAATTGCGAGGCGAGTTTGGTGAACAGTTAATTTCACGTTTCGGGCCGGTCAATTGGCCGCCTAGATCGTGCGATTTGACACCATTAGATTATTTTTTGTGGGGGTATGTCAAGGCTAATGTGTATAGGGACAAGCCCGCTTCGATTGACGCACTGGAAGCCAACATCCATGCATTCATTCGTGAGATACCGGCCGATATGTGTGAAAGAGTATGCCAAAATTGGACTCAGCGGATGGACTACCTGAGACGCAGCCGCGGTCAACATTTGCATGAAATTATCTTTAAACATTAAATTGCAAGGTTCAAACTATCGATTCAAATAAATATTTCATTCATTTTTTCGAATTTTTTGTGTTTTTTTTTTTTTAAGTTCTAAACCTCTTAAAAAATCACCCGTTATGTATCGCTTTTCAATAAATTTCCTCAGTCGTTCAGGTCTATCTTTATATCTGGTATGTTTCTCAAACTGGCATAGAGTCTGTTTTTTATAACTATCTGATGTAACTTAAAAAATAACTTTTTCGTCTAAACTGAGTTTGATTCTTTGAAAGTAACTGCCTTTTGTCTCAATCTGAAAATAAGTTTGCAAATTTTGTTTGAGAAAATAAATAGGTGGGTATCTTAACTTTTTTTTTTAAGGGTCACCCCATCCCACATACTGCCTACCTATAACTTTTCGAAATGCATTAAACTTAAATTTTAAAGTGTAATTCAAAACTATTTTTTTATAATAAAGTATATAGGTACCTAAGTATAATAAATACAGAATGTCCAATGAATTTTATAAATTAATTTTAATTAGTGTTCATATTGAACTATTGTATTAGGTAAAACGCATAGATAGGCAGGCCCTTCGGGATCTTGATGTCAGAAACCTAAACCCATTCGCTCGACCTCTTAATTTCCCTTCCTCGCGGTCGAACTGCCTATGGTCATAAAGGCTCAGCTGACTATTTAGAGGGTTAGCCTGTTGCCAGCATCTTCAAGCATAAGCAGTGTTTCTAAGCTGCAGAAAGGTTTGGAATTTTTGCTGGCTACTCTGACAGTCATCTGTCGTGTTGGGGCCTGCCTCCTGCCCCTTATCGTGTGTGTAATTGCTTGTGTTTTGTAAAAAGGGATCTTGTTTATTTTACTACCTATACTCTGTTAAATTTATTACCGAAAACAGTGGTAGCCACGGAGTTCTTCTAGGGGCGTAAACTTGTAGCACAGGACCCCAAACTGTTGGTTCTGTCTCAGGTAGAGTTTACTAACAATCCAACTTTATGGCATTCTCCAGTGTTGTTCCATAAGATCGCACATTGCGCTCCTATAGGTACCTTCTTAAACAAAAAAACATCCGACATCTACTTTAATCGATTAAATTTGGACGAGAGTCCTCCTTGTCCCCAAACATTTACCTATCTCAAACGAGAACTAATTGTAACAGCAAGTCTCTTCCACTTCTGTATAGGTACCTACCCACCTAGGTAATTGCCTAGGTTCAGAAAAAAAAAATGCAAAATCGATAACAAGCCCCATAAAAATGCACAGATACATATAGTAGGTAGGTACCTACCTTCGATACATCGCAGACCCCCTAAGCTGAGCGAATAAATTTCAATAAAATCAAATCACCAAAGAAAGCACAAATAACTTGGATGTTATAATTTCGAAAAAACAAGCGTACATAGAGATACGAGCCAACTTACCCACCTACGTACGTAAAGCGAGCTCCATGCCGTTGAAATGGAATGATGGCTGTGCCTGCTTACCTACCTACTCTACTCTATGGCTAAGTAGCTAAGTATTAATTTAAAAAACAAAAAAAAAAAAAATAAAGCACCGCTGTACGTATCTTCATAACAAATTTACGCATCGGATACCATTAAACCGTTTATTAATATTTGTTGTTTTCTTCATTAAAAAAAATGGGTCAGAGTCAGAGCCACAGCCATAAGTACCTACTTTTCATTAATTTCATTCATCAGTTTCCCACTTGGTTTCTTCCCCCTTTCCACGCGCTGTAGTGGATGGGTGTGTGTATGAGAACGTTTGCTAAAACCAATGAGTGGAAACAAAACAGTCGAGTGTGCACAAATTCACGGTCAGTATTTTTTAAGTAGGTATGCCCAAATAAGTGTATCCATGTGTCACACGCCCGTTTTCTAATCAATAATGTTGATCATCTTCATCGCTTTGCGAATAAGTGGGTACGAAGAAAGACAATCAAACGATTACGACCTGAGACTGAGAGTGATTATAAATTCAACAGAGTGTAGTAAAGTAAACATGATCCCTTCTTACAAAACAAAAGCAACCAGACACACACACACGACAGTCACAGTAGCGGCAGCAAAATTTCCAAACCAAAGACAATCGGGGCCCGGGTAGGTAAAAAGAAAAACTAGACCCAGTCCCGTATGCAAAGTAATAAAAGAAAACAAGTAGAGAACAACAAGACCACTACATAGTTGAAGTGAAGCAGATAAAAATCACCTACTTCTTCATAAAGGAGACATATGGAAGCGATATAAAATAAAAACGCAAAAATGAATAAAAAGCATAATCTACAAATTCGATATAGAGAAGCAGAAAATTATAGCAAAACGAAAGTACCAAACGAACGAACGAACGAACGAAAGAGCTGGGGCAATAGATTGTGTAAAAAGATGAATGACGACAGAGCCGAGGGATGGAATGGAACGTGCAAGGCGCACCAAAGTGACGTAAAATGGATGAAAATTGAGTGGGTAAGGTGCTTGAAGAAGAAGGGAAAGGGACACGGCACACGGGACACCCCTTAAAGAGAAAGAGAGAGAGAGAGAGAGAGCAATGATTTTCTCTTAGATGAATATTTGTTACGAAGTTACGAATTACGAACGATGTAGAATGGAGTATGGACTTATGGAGATGGACGGTCTTACGGTGTTGCGCTGGTCAAACTCACATCAGCAACACTCGAGCCAACAACGAACGATTAAATAATTGAAGGTTCATTAATTAAATCTTTGATGGTAATTTGGTAGATTAAGAAGGCATTGGAAATCCGATTACAGCTCGCAGTGATGTGCTCTTGATGAGTAAAGTGTACATATGTGATGTCTGATGTCTGATGTGCGAACATGAATACGAATACGATTGAGAAGATGAGAAGGCAGTATTTTGTTGTTGTTTTCGGGGCTGGGGGGGTTGGTGGCATCACAAAGACGACCCACACCAGTTCGAAAGTGCCACAGGACATTTGGGAGGTGAATTTAAATTGAAACAATTTAGTTGAATGGAAATCCATACAAAGCGTGTGTATGGATTTGGAAGGCACAATCAATCTCATTACAAATGGCGACCAAATGACCTCAAACATTTTTGTAGTCGCATCGTTTTTGCGATCGAATTAGGGAAATTTGATGAACATAGATTGGGTGGAAAGGCGGTTTATTTTCTTTTCATTTCTTGAATGATGTCCTTGTTGAGGGATACCTACCTACTTTGCATTTTTTTTTTTTTTTTTTCTGTTTAAAATTGGGAGGTTTGTAAAGGTGAGCTTTCGGCTCCTCAATGATGCTGATGGGTCCGTTCTGGTCTAGATTGGGAGTTAGGTATTGGTTGCGTAGGTACATAGGTTTAAAATAAATATCGATTGTTGCATATAGATTCGAGAATAATTTTGGTTAGTAGAGCGAAGAATTGCACTTGCCAAACGCTGGTTCTTTGGCCTTAGAAGGCGTTTGAGTAGTGAGAGGTTGGCAGTACGTCCTTTATTAGGGAAATTGGGGAAAATACCGAATGTCCGGTCCGAGCTGATACTTCATTTCATCCGTGATCGAGTTATACGTGACTGAATTTGCTTTGCAAAATCCACAAAATTCAGTGACGTATGGCTTGCTCACGGATGCGGTAATTCGGCCACTGTCTTCCTATTGTTCAGCACAAGGTATCTAGGGGTACATAGAAAGCAACATAGAAAGCTGTGAATGATTTCGATGGGTAACGTTCAATGGTATGTTTCGAGTTGCGATCTAAAATCACTCCGCAGGGCCTTCAACGGACTGTATTAGTTAGATACTTCAAACATTTTAAGGAACCATCCCCCACAAGACTTAGTTGACAAGTAGGAAGGGTGACTAGGGAGCCGCATTTTAAAAGTAACATAGATGGATCAAAAATGACTTGTGGAGTAGGTGCGAGGCACCGCAAAGTTTTATACATAAACTTCTGGATATCGCCGATGTGTAGAAGTAGTTGCTTACCACGAGGCTTGCCATCAAATCAAACTTTGACACAAACGTTCTCCTAGTTTCGAAGGCGAAAATAAACTGACTCATTGGCAATCATGGCGCCACCAAGGCCATAGCTTCAGTCAATATAACCTCAACCTCATTGTATAGCGTTCAAATTAAATTTAATAAATAAAATTTGTCGAAATAAGCATGGGCCTAGCTTGATCCATTCAAAGCTTCCCATATTTAAATGATGTAAAGTTTATGCGGAAACGAACGTGTTGAAGAGCTAGGCTTGGCTCACACCTTCACTTTTTTTCTTGCAGTGTCAGCTCCCACATTGGAGACGAAAAAGACTGGCGAACTATCTCATATCTGGAAACAACATGACGAGTAAGTTTATCGCCAGCGATCAGTTAAACCACTGGCCTAGTTATATAGGGGCCATTTAGACAGGCTAAGTACCTAACATAAATAGTCGCAGTTACATTGACCCAACAGAAAAAAAAAAAAACAGAAACTCATTCACTAGGAACTAATGCGCTTGTCCAAAACTAGCTAGGACCAGACAGCGAGCTCTAGGAAAGTCCATCTTCGACTCCGTTAAGGAAGTCTCTAGAAAGCCTTTTCACACCGAACCGAAAACCGTGTTTTCGACGAAAACTCGTCGATGCATTCACACCGAACATTTAAATCAACGGTCAGCTGTTCTGCTGACTTTGCTGAATATTGCTAAAGGTGTGTTTGTTTCAACAACTCAAATGATTGGAAGTCTTATTTGTGGTGTTTTCGTGAAAATCGACTTGACTCGTTTTGAAAACTGAAACATGTATGGGAAAACTTCTGTTTCCGATAAAGTTTTCGAGGGTGTTCGCGAAACCCCAGTTTCCGGCTCGGTGTGAATAGGGTGTAAGATCCCAATTTATGTCGAAAACCGAATCGAAACGAATGGCCGAACCATATGCGAAACGTCATCTACAAAAGCATTTGGAACACCTTTAAAGTCAAGTGTAAAAAATGAGTTTAAGTGATGATCGACCATATCGAATGCCGTGGTAATATATCAATCAGTAGCCCAGTGGAACACTTTTTTCTTTTTACTATCAAGGTTTGACATTATATTTCTACCAAATAGGGACCGAATTACCGCATCCGTGAGCGAGCCATATGTCACTGAATTTAGTGGATTTTACGATTAAAATCACGGACGGGATAAATCAACCCCTGTAGAAGTGCATCTTCGGTAGATTTACCCTTTTGAAAACAAATTTTGTTGCTTTAAAAAATTTAATTTGCGTTAGAATGAGCTCATATATATTTTAACCTCAAGGCACCAAACTGCAGCAATAGGCTGTTGTCGGCTCTTCACTAAGTAGGTAGCCCCCTTCAGGCTGCGCAGCCTTTTGATAGCAACTAGCACGCATAGAAACAGAAACAGACTTCCAAAGCTCAACAAGGTTCACTGTACCTCCATCACATCTCGGACACATAATTAAAATTCCAGGAATTACGAAAAAGTCTCCGGAACTACAAACAACAGCAGCAAAATCTGCCTGCAAATCTCAACGCCAATAACAGTGAAATGGGGGAACTACCCCCGAAAAACGCCAAACTAGCTCTAAGAACAAAATTACCAGAAACACATACGTAATCGAACGAAAAGCAAATAAACCGCATAACGACGAAAAACGTGAACACAATTTAAGCAAACATGATAAGAAGAATCGAGTCTGTCAACGCACGAGCTAGAGCTTTGGTTTTGTTAAACAAGTTCTTTTCGGAGAGACCTCAAACCTCAAAGCGAGTCACAGCGCTCCGCTCACAGAGTGACAGAGTTATGTACTTTTGGTCGTGTATAGCTCAAGTATTTCGATTCATTTGTCTGAAAACCTCACATAAATTGCATACTGCACAAGGTATCGGCATCAGCACCAGCAGCAGTCCCAGTCCCAGATATAAGGACAGATGGACTGGGGTAGGGCTACTGCCAAAGACCGCAGGTAGCATCATACACATGTGTGGCTGTGTAACACAACAGAGAGATCTTGAATGTTTCTCACTGAAAATGAAAACCAAACCAACCAAACACAAAAGAGTAAAGTTATCGAAGCGTATCTTATCTTCCGTTGGCTGGCGTTGATTTTTCATTTCAATTTGTTCCTTCTTTTTTTTCTCTTTTCTTTTCTTTTTTTTTTTCGTTTTTATGTTCAGTACGGGTTTGGTATTTGGTTGTACTTGGCCGTTGATATGACGGCGTGTGTGCCGTAATCGCCACTTTGCTTAGGCAAATTCGCATGTGTGTATAAAGAGTCGTATATGGATGGGAAAAGTCTCTACAGTATGTGTTGCTGCTAAATTAGTAGAATGAAGAAATCATGATGGGCACGTGTACTATGGCAAGCATGTAAAATATTTGTCTTTCATTCTTCTTCTACTTCTGGTTGTTTTGCTATAGATAAACCTACAACCGGAGCCATGGCAAAAGCTAAACCCATAGCCAGAGCTAGAGCTTGAGTGCAATGACGTTGATTGTCCCAAATATGTTAATGAAATTTCCTTATCTACTTCGGATGTTTAGACAAAGCGGAGAGCAGTTGTTGCCAGTCCGAGAGTAGCTTCGCTTTAATCCGTCCCAGAGAACATCACAATTCACAAATCACAACACTATTAGGTGTTCTTTGTTTTGACATTTGCAATTAGAAGGCCGTCACACACTAAACCCGGAATTTGTCTCGAGACTGTGTATATATTTTTGAAGAGATTTTCACACAATTATGTAACCGTAAACGGTGTTGTAACATAGGAAGGTACCTACTTTCTCTTATCATAGTGTATTGTTTCTTTCGTCATTCAATGAAAATGAGAGTTTTCAATTTCGGTGATCACGGTTTAAAATAATGTTTTGGAATATCTCTGCAGTATTATATAGGTCTATGTAATAAAGGGTTATTCAATAAGAGGTGTTTTTACAGTACAGGATATGGTCCTGTATGCGTGCTCGTGGTGGCAATTGGCTGATGTTGTTTTTCATCATTAACCCTTTCGGTGTTTTTGTTGCCATATGGCAACATCAACAAAATACTCTTTTTTAAGGCACTACAAACTGATTTCCTTACAAAAAGTAATACAAACTCAGTGGCAGCAATTTTTTCTCAGAGTATCTAAACCTATCTGTCAAACAGCCCGCCAATTTCATATTATTATTTCAAAGACAGCTGACCAGGTAGCCGGAAACTAACAAATGGCCGGTAAGTCCACATTTTGAATTAAGATCTACTTGGTTCTAATGTTATCAATTTTTAATAAAAAGGCTAATTATATTTTCTAACGTGTTATAATTACATAAAATAATCAAATAAAGTATCTTTACTTACTTTGAACACGATAAAAAAATGTTAAAATAGTGTGTTGCCTTACGGCAACAATTCGTGAAAAGGGCTATGTTTCGGTGGGAAAATAATTGTTGCCGTATAGCAACATTCAGTAGTCATATGATTTTGAAACTTCCTAATGTGGGCAAACAGTATTTTTTAGCACCAATAAGACGCATGGTAACGAAGAATAACTCTTGCCAATCGCTGTTTCTTTGGGCTAAGAAAGCAATTGAGTAGCAAAGCCCTCTCTCGAACAACTAAAGTGACCCTTTATAAGACCTTGATCATCCCAGTCCTACTTTATGGTGCAGAGGCATGGACTCTATCAAAAGCGGATGAGGCTACTCTTGATTACTGATGAATGGAGGAGGAGATACAATGACGAACTGTACGGGCTATACAGCGACATCGACCTAGCCAGAAGAGTGAAGGTCCAACGACTGAGGGGGCTGGGTCATGTGGAGCGAATGGACGTCAATGCTCCGGACCGGAAGATTTTTGAATCCACACCCGAGGGGCGGCGCAGTAGAGGAAGACCGCGACTCAGGTGGCGCACGCAGGTGGAAGGGGACCTTAACCAACTTAGCGTGCGAAACTGGAGACAGCTGGCCAAAGATCGTGCTGGCTGGAGACGCTTGCTGGTTGAGGCCCAGGTCCACCCCGGACTGTAGCGCCACCTTAAGTAAGTAAGTAAGACGCACTGTTCTTAGAACCCAAGGTGAAATTCTGGAAGTGTTCGAAGATTTCGACAATTCAGGCATCAATTTTTGTCTGTCTGTCTGTTTGTTCCGACTAATCTCTGAAATGGCTGGACCGATTTTGACGGGACTTTTATTGGCAGGTAGCTGATGTAATAAGGAGTAACTTAGGCTAATTTTATTTTAGAAAAATTATTTTATTTTAGAAAAATGAAGTAATGTTGCAATGCAATGTTCAAGTACTTTACAGTACCGCGCGCAGCTCACGCGCATGCCACCACTGGACCGTCACGTCGGGCGCCTCCCACCACTTCTCCCTCTTACATGTACATCAAGCAAACACACATTTTCTAACAATGGCATGGGATTCTACGCTGCAAAATTCAGATTAACAGATTCAAGGCCAAAGTTACCAACGGATATGTGCCTTCTTGCCAGTAAATGAGGACGTACACCAATATTCGCAGGTGTACTTTATTTTGTCGGGGGATGATCAAGTCGATAGGCTGTACTGGGCTGTGCAGAGGGCAAACAGAGGTGACAAAAAACGTCATTCGACAATTGCAACAATTATTTAATGCAAACAAGAACAACGCTTTGAATACGATGTTTAAAACGGCGATGGAGAAAATGAGCTCAGAAAATCGCAGATTTGCCTCCTTATTCAGAACGATTTGCCATTGGCATTTAATCATCTATGACAAATAATAAGTCGCCAGGATAATCGCTGGATGGCATCAATCTTGAATTCCCACGTTTTTCACATGATCAATTGTGTATGGCGTGCTCAAATACGTGCGGAAATACATCGATTGTTATACCTACTTCAGTTATTTATATTTTATTTAATATAAATACTTTTGAATAACGAATTTGAATTGACCAAATTACATTAAGTAGGTAGCATTCATTGTGCAAGCTCCGAAATATTATTTTCATTATACGAATTTATACGGAACGGAGTTCGCCGGGTCAGCTAGTATTATATATATAATGTTCACGCTCAGTATTTAAAATTAATTAAGAATTATAATTTAAAATTAATTTAACTTTTTAATTGCTTGAATTATTTATTGTTTGCTAATATTTATTTATTTATTTTGTTGTTTCCCTTCTTTTTATAAAGCCTTTTATGATAAAATGTTATTTTTAAAACTGAAATTAAAAAAAAAAAAAAAAAATACCTGCGGTTTTCATGTTTTTTTTACTACCCAATGTCGAATTGTTGCCGTTTGGTAACACCTCCTTGAAGTGTCCTTGAGCATTTTGCAACTTGTTTTTTTGTTTTAATTGGTTTCTGAGCCCAAAATAAACCAAAAATATGATACAAAATATTTTTTATGTTATATATTCAAAAATTGTACCGAAAGGGTTAACGGCATACCTTCCTCTTTATTATGAAATAAACATCTGATCATTTATCTCAAATTCTTTGAATACCAAAATAACACCTCTTATTGGAAAACCATTAGGTATAAGAAAAAATAGATTTCCATATTTCCAATTTATAATTATTTATTTAGTAATTAGTAATTTAGTAGTTTTTAGTGTGTTTCATTAAAATGCTCATTTTGATACGAATTTTCTGAACTTACATCTCGAAAGATTAAAATCCAGTGTTTTTGTTCTACAATCTAACCCGGTCTACCTACCTAGGTACATATATTAAAATAATATTTTAACCAAGAACTTTTTACAATCGACTTAAAGTTGTCCTGTGGCCCATTTCACCAACTTGGATGCATTTTTTGAAGAAATTTGTGAAAAAAATATCGAAAGGTATTCTTCAGATGCAGAGCTAGTTTGGGGTGAACATAAGCCCTACGTACCAAAGTCTCTCCCGATAGCACTCGCTTTGAGTTAGAGCATTTTCAACTTATGAGCGCCAATTAAAGATTCTGTAGGTTGAAGCTTCAAGCCTTGATCTTCATTCGCTCGACGTTTATCCTAAAAACACTCGTAGGGCCTGATTATCTATCTATATATAAAAAGAAAACCTTAAAATTGTGTTCGTTTGTCGTCGATTCACGCCTTCGCATTTATCGATTTGAACCAAACTTTCACACATATTTGCTATTGGTCTGTATATCATTTGTGTGAAGTTTTGTCGCGAAAACAAAACTTTGAGGGGATGAAAAAGGTTATGAAAGTTTGTATGGGGAAATGCACTTTGAAACAAAAAAAATTTGATAGAAATCGAGTGGTGACATTTCAAATACATGTTTACAAATGTTGTGAACAATTTTTAGTTTTTCCTTTAAATTTAGGTACCTACCTAATAAGTTTGTTCTATTAAATTATGTCCACTATGTTACATTAAGTTACATTTTAAAGTGGAGTAGATACTTTGATATTTGTTTGATGGTGTTTGAATCCATTATTTTCAGGATCCTTGCATTAGTACGAGTGTGTAAGTGGAAATGTAGGGGTGATTGAGATGCGTGGACAATGATGTTGTTCAGCGTTTTGAGTTTTCACGTAGGGGTTGTTACGAAAAATGAGCGAGTAACAATCTTGGTACTCTGCTCATTTGTGAGGGATCTCGGAATTCCAACAATTGAAGCTGAAACTAGAAGCTTCGCGAGAAAACATAGAAACCGACTAATCGGACATGTCAACAATACAGTCCGACAAATTTTGGACGAGAACAATTTATTGCGCCGGCTACAAAGAACGAAACCGTTCGACTTGGCAAGATAAGATTAACCGCGTCTAAATTGCGGAACATGCAGGATCTTTCATTGGAAAGTAGCCTGTCAAAAGTTGTTATTTCGTTATAGAAAAATTGCTTGATAAGTTATATCTTAGTTGCAATATCTAACAATCTTTCGAAGGGTGGTGTTTTTAGTCAGTAAAAATCTGACACTACTATGAGCACGCGCTTGCTATTCTCATAGTGTCTTTGGAAGATTTTCACCTACCCTCGGTAAATAAAAAAAAAAAAAAAAAATTTGTGAGTAGGGTTATGGCATCTGCAACAACAATAACCAATTTTTTGACACTTGCCGAGGCCACGAGTTTGCACGAACACTTACATATTGCGAAATGCCCCGATATTGGAATGCGTCGTCGAAGAAGTTCAAGTGGCGGAAACAAGGTGAAGTAGTTCCCGCATTTCGTGGTGTTTATGCAAGTGATGCAATTGGTAGAATATACACAGTTCACCCGAAAAACAACGAATGCTTCTATTTGAGGATGCTTTTGGTCAATGTTTGTGGCCCTACTTCGTTCGAAGCGCTGCGGACTGGTGACGGTGTGTTGTGTGCTATGGCCGACGATATTTTGCATCGAATTCGCACTGTGACATCGGATAATGAACTGATCGGATCGGATAATCATCTGATGTGAGATGAAAAGCGCAACAAAGCTTTGATTTTGATCGAGGATATGTGTCTGCTCATGCGTGGCAATTTTTGGTTTAAAATGATGACACAAAGATATTTTCAGGAAATCTAGATAGTTTTGGCGTTCATCAAGATTATATGGCCTTTTATAGTGATTTGATGTCTCAAGATGTCGTTCGAGAAGTTAAAAACTACGAGTTGGAAGATTTTGACAATTTTTTTTACAAAAAACGGTGCAAAAAAAAATGTTTAGTAGTTTTTTTTTTTTTTTGTGGAATTGTGGCAGAGTTATCGTGACTATATGACCGAAGATATTTTGAATAGAATGCATTGTATTTCTAGAAATCAGGAATTAATCATTACACTCGAAATTTATAATGAAGATATGTGCTTAGTAATTGCAAATAAAACATTGTCACAATTAGGTTTGCCAGCTCCTAATTGACCATTGCATGACGTATTTAATCAAGAAATGCAACGTGAACAACAATACGATATACCTAAATGAACTGAACCCATTTATAAATTTGAATCTGCCGAAATTGAACCGAGAACAAAGAAATATATGATACAATAATTCAAGCTATACAAAACGAAAGCGGAGGAATGTTTTTTTTATATACGCCCCAGGTGGTACCGGAAAAACATTTTTGATTTCCTTGCTACTAGCTACTATTTTTTTTATGCACCATAAGGAGGTCTTTTCGGCGTTGACCATCCCCGTGTGTCCGACTCCCCTTTTTGCAAGGTATACGTAAACTAAAACTCCCCCTGACCCTTCGGTTTCTGACCCACCCCCCCGGGACCGCTATTTGCATTACTTCGGGGGGGCTGTAATCATATATCCTTTCGGACTCACTCTATCTCGCGGGATTGCTCTTCTTCTCTTTTCTTTCTTCTGAGAACATATTGGGCGTAGGTACAGATTTGATTCCAGTCCTGCTCGTTGGCCAGCATCTTTTCGGCTAAATTGTCTGGAGTGATGGTACCGACATTTCTCTCCAGCTGCCCTCTTTCAGTTTCCCATCTACTGCAGGTGAAGAAGGTGTGTTCCGCGTCGTATTCTTCGGAGTCCCCGTACTGACAGGCTGGACTGTTCTTTTTACCAATTTTGTGGAGGAAGGCGTTGAAATGTCCGTGTCCGGTTAGTAACTGCGTGACGTAATAGTTTACCTCACCGTGTTTCCGGTCTTTCCACTCAGCCACGTTCCTGATCAGCCTCGCTGTCCATCGTCCTCTGCTTTCCGAGCTCCAGCGCTCTTGCCACTTCTGTTTAGTGAGTTCTTTAGCCTCTTCTGTTGCCCTTTCCAATCCAGCTTCCGTCTTTTTGTCGTAGATGTACTTCCTTTCAGCTGCTAGGAGGTCTATTGGGGTCACTCCTGCGACAACAAGGACAGCCGGTTCCGACACGGTTCGGTAGGAGCTTGCCACGCGTAGAGCTCCGCGTCTCTGCACAGCTGCCATCTGCTTTCTGTACTTTTCTTGTCTAAGCGCGTCTGCCCAAATCTCACATCCGTAAAGAAGGACAGCATGTATTATCGACATCAGGAGTTTTCGCTTGCTGGCCGTTGGCCCGCCTACGTTCGCCATCAGCCTACTCAGTGCCGCGGTCATTTTCGACGCTCGTTCCGCCGCGTTCTTTATCTGATGCCAGAAGGTAAGTTTGGTGTTGATGGTCACACCCAAATACTTCACGGCGTCTTTGCTTTTGATTACCTCCTGGCCGATTTGGAAGTCGATTTGAGTCGGAATCCTTTTCTTCGTCAGAAGGACTATCTCTGTTTTTTCTGTAGCCAGACTGAGGCCGTGTTCATCCATCCAGAAGCTTACTCGTCGCATAACCTGGTTAAGCTTCCTTTGCGCACTTTCGTGTCTTTTGCCGTTATCACCGCGGCGATATCATCAGCATACCCTACCAAAAGGGTATCTTGCGGCGTATCCATGCGCAGAATGCCATCATAGGAGATGTTCCAGAGGTCAGGCCCCAAAATCGATCCTTGCGCTGCTCCGGAAGTAATTCGCATTTTTCGTTGGCCTTCTGCTGTCTCGTAGATCAGCTCCCTGTCTTTGAGGTAGTCCTTCACCATCCGCAAGAGATAGACCGGGATGTTGAAAGTGTCTTCGAGTGCGCTAAGCATGTCACTCCACATTGCTGAATTAAAGGCGTTTCTAACGTCCAGTGTTGCCAGCAATACGATCTGCCTTGAGTAACTGCTCCCTCGTTGGGCGATTTGGGTAGCCTTTATTACTTCTTCAATCGCTCCGATCGTAGAGCGGCCTTTTCTGAAGCCATACTGTCTATCTGACAAGTCTCCTCCTCTCTGTGCTGCAGCGGTGAGTCGCGGTCTCAGCATCTTCTCCAAGAGTTTCCCTGCAGTGTCTAGCATACACAAAGGTCTGTACGCTGATGCAGAATCAGGGTCTCCTTTACCTTTACTGATAAGCACTAGACGTTGTGTCTTCCAGCTTCTGAAGAATACTCCCTCTGCCAGGCAGCTGTTGTACATATTAAGCAAAAGTTGGGGACATGAATGGGCGATCAGCTTTAGCACTTCTGACGGTACCCCATCGAGTCCAGGGGGCTACTAGCTACTATAAGATCACCGAAGAATATAGCATTAGCACTTGCATCGTCTGGAATAGCTGCTACATTGGATGGTGGTCGTACAGCGCACTCCGCACTTAAATCACCTACCATTGAATATGCAAATTAATGAAAATCCAACGTGTAATATTTCTAAAAATTCTGGAATGGGAAGAGTTTTGCATAAATGCAAATTAATAGTATGTGATGAATGTACAATGTCACATAAGAGATCGGTGGAAGCTTTGGATAGGACTTTGAAAGATTAACGTAATAATCAAGAAATATTTGGTGGTGCTTTAATATTATTGGTTGATGATTTCCGTCAAACACTGCCAGTGATACCCCGTGCAACTCCAGCAGATGAATTAAAGGCATATTTAAAGTCATAATTTATGGAAAAATGTACAAACACTCACTTTAACAACAAATGTGAGAGTACAAATACAAAATGACTCATCGGCTGAAGAATTTTCTAGGCAAATACTGTCGATAGGAAATGGACAAATTCCTATTGATAACACTGGATTAATCACTTTGCCAGATAATTTTTGTAATTTCGCACAAACAAAACAACAATTGGTTTCAAGTGTTTTTCCAAACATAGGGCAAAATTATAAAAATCACAATTGGTTAGCTGAAAGAGCAATATTGGCTGCCAAAAATAAGGACGTCGGCCAATTGAATGCGGATATTTAAACTGACGTGCCTGGTGAGATTGTAACGTATCAATCAGTAGACACGGTCACAAATCAAGATGACGCTGTCAATTATCCGACGGAACTTCTGAATTCGTTGGATTTACCTGGATTGCCGCCTCATCGTTTACAATTGAAAGTTGGTGCACCAATCATTCTTCTTCGGAATATAAATCAGCCTCGATTGTGCAACGGAACAAGATTAGCAGTTAGAAAGGTTATGAATACTCTTATTGAAGCTTTTGAATTCAAAAGATTGCAATTTCCGACACGTCTTGCGTTCCCTATGACAATAAATAAGGCGCAAGGACAATCGTTGGAATTGTGTGGAATCGACCTAGAGTATCCATGCTTCTCCCACGGACAATTATATGTATCATGTTCACGTGTAGGAAAGCCATCAGTTCTGTTTATTTATACTACTACTCAGGACAAAACAAAAAATGTAGTTTATGAAAAGGCTCTGCGATGGTTAAAAAAAACACATACTTTAAATAAAAATAATAGTGATTAAGCTGTCCACAACATTTTTGCTTTTTATTTTTGACGAAACATTTTTTTTTTTTTTAGTTTTTTAGATTTGGCATCAAAAATTATGTTTAACACCAAATCTTCACCGAACCACGATCCATTCCCGAGTTATGAGTGCACATACGGACGTCAGTCTCTTTTACATATAGCCGTACCCACCATACCAAAATAGTATCCTCTTTTTCAAACTGTAACCAACCATACACAGCCCCGAAATTTCATTGAAATCGGTTAAGTGGCTTAGGAGATTGAACACAGCGCCACCTATCGTGCCCAAAATATTCATATCTTTCAAACTGTAACCAACCAAACACAGCCACAAAATTCCATTGAAATTGGTAATATATATATTTTTTTTGCACCGTTTTTTGTAAACAAATTACACAAACATACCTTTACACATTTGCAACCACACTTCACAAAAATCATATAAAGACCAATACCAAAGATGTATGGAAGTTTGGTTAAAATCGGTAAATGCGTTAAGACGTGTATTGGCGACAAACGAACACAAGGCTCAATTTTTATATATATATAGATTTGGGCGGAACGAAGTTCGCCGGGTCAGCTAGTAGATTATGAAAACTATCGATAGGTTGATAGTTTTTTTTCTATTTTTGGGAATGCTCTTAACGTGTCAAACGTCCAAAATGCAGTTCTTTTAATAGTCCAATGACATTGCACAGCTCTTAGAGGTCGTCGTGTTAGCCGTCGCCTTAGAAACCCATAGTAAAATAAATAGTTGGCGCAACAGGTCCGGAGGGACCCTAGGCCTAGCTTCTCACAACCATTCGTTTTGTGTGAGTTTTCATTTTTGGAACGAATGGAAGGGATCTACAATTTTATGCCGACTCCAAACGGCTAATTGAGAAGCTCTTTCAAGACAGTTATTCTCTCGGATGTTTGTCAGACGTTCGCGAGAGGTGGCGCAGTGAAAAAAAACATAAGTTGGAAATTGGGTTTTTGCGGGATTCGAACCTCGACCCCTAGCGTAGTAGGCCAACACACTAACCACTAAGCCACTGCGCCTACAAAACCCATAGTCTCTCACGAAAAAATGATTCCTCCCGAAACTTCAAAGAAAGTCTTCGTCGGCTTTTAAAACAGCCCATGGTTGACACCTGTAGAGCAGAGTTGAGATTATTAAGGCAAGTGTTAAAAAAAATGCATGGATGCTATTAAAGACAGATCTCCTTAGTCGTTTCGAACGAAAAATTGTTCTAGTGATTTTTGGTCCCGTTTGCGTTGACGGGCTCTGGAGGAGGAGATTTAACAGCGAACTCTACGAGCTGTTAATCGGCATCGACCTATTCTGAAAAGAACGCTCCAGTCGTCTAAGATGGCTGGGACATGTAGAGCGAATAGAAACCAACGCTCCGGCCCGAAGAGTCTTCGAATCGAACCCGGAGAGACAACGCAGTAGAGGAAGACCTTGCCTTAGGTGGCGCGCGCAAGTAGAAGGGGACCTCAACCAACTTGGAGTGCGCAACTGGAGGCAGTTAGCCAAAGATCGCGCTAACTGGTCCACCCCAGACTATAACGCCACCTAAGTAGTTGTGAGTTTAAAAAAAAAAAAATAATGGAACAAAATCAGTGGC
This sequence comes from Cheilosia urbana, assembly GCA_946477585.1. Taxonomy (NCBI): domain Eukaryota; kingdom Metazoa; phylum Arthropoda; class Insecta; order Diptera; family Syrphidae; genus Cheilosia; species Cheilosia urbana. The sequence continues at coordinate 88,226,487 of OX297854.1, read as the reverse complement.
CGAAAAGTCCTCCGCGTGATCTTCGCTCAATATAATTTTGTTGGAAGCAGTTTGAAGTTTAGGAGTTTGGTACAATGAAGATCTGTACGGGCCTAGTCAAGAAGAACGAACGGAAATAGACGAAGATGGCGGTAGAGCGTATGACCAGCAGTCATTCACTTCAAGTTGGAAGGCGACCTTTACTAATAGGTATGTATCATGCGTAACTAGAGTCAGCTAGCCATGGTCGAGCTGGGTGGAGAGACATGTTCTTTGAAACTCAAGTCCAGTAGATGTTGTTGTTTTAGAACAAGGTGACAGTGGGTAGATATAGGTTTTCAAGAAACAAACTGCCCACCGTTCGATAATGGCAATCGACTCTAACAACTCTAACTTGCTCGAAACCATCTCAACATTCAGAGCAACAATTTACCAAAAACACTCACTTAAACATTTCTCTACCTGTCGTTCTCATTTCTCTCTCTCACTAGTGACTGGAAAATGTATGTCAAAACATATCAATTAGCTTTGCACAAATTTGTGTACATAAATGTGTAGCGCCATAAAACATAAAATACCTTTACTACTATAAAGGTTATCAAAAATTCGTCAAATCGTTCTCCCTACCTACTTAAATAGACTCGCACACAACAACGCACGTATTGAATAGTTGTAATTTACACTGCGACACAAGCGAAAAGAAAACTGCTTCCTCAAAGCGCATGCAACACCACCTGTCAGCCAAGGAGCCATATAAAATATTCTCATGTGTGTGTGTGTGAGGAGGTAGCCATCAACTACCTCGTCTGTTTTCGTTTTGGAGGGAGTTCTGGAGAACAATATAATGTTGACAAGCAAGATAGCCTGAGAGACGGAAAAGCAATAAATGCAAGTAAATAGGAATGTAAATATGACTGTAATTCCAATCAAGAAAAAATGGATACCCAAAAAAAGGGCGGAATTACCTAAGGCTATAGCTATGGGTGACAGCAAATTTTTTGTTAATAATCTAATGCGATCAATCATACGTTTTGTCATCTGTACAGTGATCACACAATGTTTGACTGCAATTTAATCTCATGCGAATCTCTTGTCACGTGACAAGTTCCCTATTTAGGGTTACTGCTGTGGTATAACAATTTATCAAACCATTTAATGAATTTTAGTCAATTGTATTAGTAGGTAGTAATGTACTATTTTGAAGTGAAACTTCTTATGCGACTTCCAACTCAAGGTCGCGTTAAACGTTTAACGCTAATAATTGGATACTCAAAGGCGTGAGCGAGGGTGAGGGTAGCGCACATTGCACAGCACAAGCACGTTCATATGAAAAAGAAAAGAAAAGAAAAGTGGTGGTTGTTTCTGAGGAAATGCGCACATGGCTGTTGACGTGCGCTGATGGACTTATGGTGGTGTATATAGAAATTGAGTTCAAGGGTTTTGTTCAATGGTTGTTATAGTACATACCTACATACGTTGATACCTACAGTATAGAATTGAAGAATTCAAGAAGTAAAGACGATATAGGTGAATTATGTATGTTGTTTGATTTATTGAAGTAAAACTTCTTAAATGCATAATGCTACTATAAGCATTGCATACTCAAAGGTGTGAGGGTACCGCTCACGCGATAGTGAATGCGTGGCACTCGAACGCATGCGCGTAGTATACCTGTTACAGGCCAGCGCGAGCGTTATCAACGAGTAGCGTCCTCATTATTTCATTTACTTGTTTTAGTTTGATTTGATACACATACCTATAATTTAATAGGGTAGTATTTTTGAAGTGAAACTTCTAATGCGACTTCCAACATATCGTATCTTACTTAAGTTGTCATTATCCCATTGTAAATGTTATGGATTTGGATATTTCTCCACTCGAAAATGATAATTAAAAGATGCGATCAATTGTGAATTAATAAGTAAGTAATGTTAATAAAGTTTGTCTTAAAGCCTAGTATCCTGCTCGCGCTAAATTTTATCTCCCATACAAAAATGTCTACAAAGATAAAATTGAGCGAGGCAGTTTAGCAAAGCATCAGTATCCTATTCGCACGCCAAATCCTTAACTTCATATAGATGGGCCGATGAAAAGTCTCCACTCATTTAGCTCGCGAAATAAATGTCCGGTGCATTAAATCGAAGATAAATTTTGACATAAAAAAACGGAGGAAAGTGGTTGTGTTTTGTTTGCCATGATTTCTTTTAAGCATATGGGTTTTGTCCCATCTATATCATGTTTAATAATAATTTAGCGACCATTTATCTTTGGTGTGGAGAAACGAAGTGGAGACTAGGGGCGCTAAAATTTAGCGCGAGCAGGATACTAGGCTTAAAGAAACAATATAATTTCACTAAAAATCAATTTCTACCCCTTCCTATTTTCATTTCCACATTACGAAGTTTCACTTCTTTGGAGGGACTCCACGCACTATTTTTTTTTTTGACAGTTAAGTAAACTGTCAAAAATCCACCTGTTACGAAAGTCAAATAAGAAATTTATATGTGTATAATTTTGTTACGTTATTTTTTTTTTTTTTTTGCTTGGGATTTATTGCAAATGGAAGTATAGATAACACCCGACTTGGAGCGGAAATTAGGGACGTTCAAAACTCTGGTTTAGTAAGTTTGACAGCTGACTGATCAGTTTTTATTGGACCAGATTGGTCACATTTGTCAGTTGCAGTTTATGATAGCCGACAAATCTAATGAAGAATGAATAGATACTCAAATGACATTTCGCCTGACGTCTTAATGATATTAAGGACCAATTGGATATTTGCGCTCTCGGTCCAGTTATAAATCAAGTCGACTTACTAGTGCCCAATAATTCCTCCAGACCATCTTACTTTCACTTTTAATGGTTGCAAGGGTGTTGGATGTCTGATAATGAATAATTTGAGAACTTTCAACCGCCTATTTTGTTTACGGACGCATCCATTAAAATTAAATCGACATGGGCTTTAGCTGCTTAGGTTTTTTATTATTTATAAGAACTAGATTTTAGTCAATTTTAGCTACTTTTCAGGAATGCAGGTTAAAGGTTTGATTTTAGATTTGGGAAGACGACTTGTGGGTTTTTCCTGATTCATAACCCGCAACCGTAATAGATATTTTAATGAAAAAAATATCTTAAATTTAGTACGGTTTACGGCGCATCCGATCGTAAAAGTAACTGAATTTTGACTTAAGTCGACTTATGCTGATTTTCCATGGTGCCACAGATTTATAAGAATTATATTAGTAGTAAACCTTTCCGGTGAACGTAGTAGAAGAAAAATTAACAACTTAACTAAAACGGACCGCAAATCACTTTGGCCATTTTGACTTTAATTTGACAGCGGAAATTTGTACAAACGTTCAAATTGACCACTTTTGGCCAGCACCTTAGGTTGCCAGACCGCCGACACATTTCCAACAGTTTCCTTCATAGTCCCATCGTACCCCAAACCTTTCCACACACAAATTGATACAACCAACAAACAATGTCAGATACATGACAAGTACTTCGTCCGTTTTACAATATTCACGGATTATGATATCATCTGTGAACTGGAATCCCCCGTCGAAGTGTTTCATTTTTTTTTTTTGTATAGAGCAACAACAACCATAGAAAGTGTGACGTGAATTTGTGAAATGATTACGCTCTCCAAGAATATCAACAGAAGATTAGCAATATGTATTAATTTATATATTTGCTGGATAGTTCAGCTGGGCTGTAGGTGTATGCATGTGTGGGTGGTTAGGTTAAGTGCGAGGTTTTTTGTTTACAATGAATTACGTGTAGTAACTAGCAAGTGTCAATGCAGCGAAGAAGTTTATATTCCTTGTCTGGAAATTGCCTGGTTCATTTGGAAATTGTGGTTGCTGAGTTAGGTTATACCATTGGTTGCACATACATAATATTTGTACATTTGGATCTGGAAAACGTAAATTGACAGCACATATGAGCATCTATATATATACAATGACAGCACATAAGAGATTCGTATTGAGATGTGTCGAATACAACAAAGTGGCCAAAAATTTCGAAGACTATGGTTACCTTTTAGATTCGCATTTAGTTCGCTTTAAGTTCCTCCAAAGAAGATTTTGTTGGCCGGCGAACTTTTGCAATTTTCATACCAATTTATAAAGCGAAAAAATTGACGTTATCGTGGACAATGCTTGGTCATAAAATGGAAGAATGGCCAGCGATTTCTCGAAACCCTCGCGGAAAAGGAAAATGCGAACATCAATATGAATTTTATTGGAATTCAAAACATTCTGCAATTAACGCGGGGTATTACAGTCCGAAAAGAATGCTGAGCTGGGCGCCAGTTAAAAAATATATAAATTGTTTGCGCAACAGGTTCGTAGGGACCCTATGTCTAGCTTCTCGTTTTGTGTGAGTTTTATCATTTTTGGAACGAATGGAAGGGATCTACAATTTTATGCCGAGTCCAACTGGCTAATTGAGAAGCTCTTTCAAGACAGTTAAACTCTCGGATGTTTATCAGACTTTTTTGACAGGGGCGCAACGGAAGCTAAGTTGATTTAATTAAAATTTTATACAAAATTCCGCTTAGTACGTACTCGATGGGTTTCGAAAAACTTTCTCAAGAGTTTACTACTTTACCGCAGGTAACTAGATATCTACCTAAACCTACCTATTTTTTTGCATTTCAAATCTGTCCTCGGTGACTGTCCCTAACGAACGCAAATCAAGTAGGTACCTATCTACCTACATCCTACGTCAAATTCAGGTCGGTTGTAAATTGCAATGACATCCAGTACAAAAGTCGCTTAAGTAGCAAATCATCAATCGAAAAGAAATTACCAAAGACAAAATAGACACAAAGAACTTATGACATAATTAGTCGTGCAGTCGTTTGCAAATGCATTGCATGGATATGCCCGCCATTCACAAACACAGTGCAACGCAATAGACCAACAAAGCGCCGACCTAATGCGTGTGCATTAAAATGTCATCAAATCGAATCGACAACGATAAACATTTCTTATAAATACTAATTAACTGCCAAAAACTGTCCGAGAGTGGTTCTCCGAAAACCACCACACATATGTACACGGCCCAACGCCAATCGCCAACATCCGTATATGAATATAAACACGGCCGCAACAATTCCTAACAAAAGATATCCATATACGAATACGAAATTGATAATAAAATATTTCTCGCTCCTTCGCACTCTTAAGCGTACTTAAAAGACTCTTCTAGATCTCGGTTGCCCATCTCCTCTAGTCCTCTTCCAAGACCCTCATCGAAGGGATACCGTCCAAGAGAGTTTTCTGTCATTTTTTGTGCTGATTCTGGTTTAACAACCAACCTACTTGTTCGAACGAATTAGTGCTCTCTTAAATCCACCCCGCTGGGCCCCTAACCCCTAGCCAATAACCCGTTTATCAAATGACATTAACCGTTTTAATTGTTTTTATAAATTTGTAATCTTTTTTTTGACAGCTGTCAAGATTAAGTTTGAGGTTAAACTTAACACTTGACAAGTTCGGAGGGTACTTTGGACTAAGCTACTGTCTAGTTCTTTTCAAGATTGCATCATGCTGATTTTGAGATCCTGCCTTTCTTCTTCATTCACTCGTTCGCATAAAAGTGAAATCGAATATCCATCCATATAGCTATAGTAAACAAAACATGGGCATATCTTTGATTATCAATCGTCTCCCTCTCCATTCGTGTACGAGTGTACGTGTGATTTTACAAGGTACACCGTGTACACCGTGTACATGGGAACAAAATTTACACGGATACACTTTATGCTCTTTGGCGTTCACAGATGGTGTGAACGAGAAGTGGGAAGTGGGATGTATAGCGTTTAGCGTAAGCGTAATGCTCTTGGCTCTTGGGTTTTTTTAAGGGTTTGGGATGGAAATTCCAATTTCCAAATCGAATTCACTTCTCTCTACTCTAAGAGCATCTACCGCAAGACCAACACCAAAGAGACAGAGAGTCGGAAGTCGGATATTCAGAGACTGAGAGATCCATTGAAAATTCTGAGAGCTGATAGCTGAACCAAACTGAGCTAGAGGAGAAAAAAATACTCAACCGAATCGCTATAGTAGGTAGCAAAGATAGTCGGTTTAGATACATCGAACCGAAACATATGAACTAGGTACAGGAGGTATTTTAAGTCAGTTCATTGCGAACGTGAGAACCGTGAAGACGTGTTTTGTAGCGGTCATAAACTTAGCATACTAACACGGTTTTCTTTATTATTTTTTTTCTCTCCTTCTTATAAATCATATCTATCACACATAATTTATTGCCAATAACAGGATTACATCATAATATTGTCTACCTGTGGATTACTTATACAAAGAATAAAGAAATTCTCAAGTGAAATTCGACAAATAATCTCCAAGTGCTTATGGTTATCTGTAATCTCATGCAAGTCCTTACATTTCTGTGAAAACAATAAATCTGCCAAAAAATAAAAATCACACAGCAAATAAATTTTGTTTTTTTGTTTTGTTTTTGGGGAAACAGCTGATTTGTGTACAGAAAGCAAGTGCGAAGAACCAACACAAAACAGTTGAAAGCAATCATATTCACGGTCCAGACAAAGGATAACATACTGTCTCCAAGACCGACATTCAAATTCCAAACACCCTCTGCGCGCCCCCTCCACCCCTTCCAAAACGAAGGATTAAAATCTCTCTGCCTGTGCCTCAAAGGATCAAGTGTGAATTTTGACAAAATACAAAAAAGGATATACACAACAAAACGATAAGCAAAAAAAAAAAAGTGTCAGCTTAATTAAAAATTACAAGAAAGAGAGAGTGTGTGAATGTGAATCCCACTTAAATCATATGTGGTTTACCTTGCAATAAAAAAAAAATAAAAGAAAAGGAAAAAAGAAAACTAGTTTTCTTTTATAGTGAATTTTCCCCGCTCTTTGCCACTCTTTACGGTAGTCTCTTCTCCTCCTGTGAAGTGTGATCTGTGAACGTGAAAACTTGTTGGTGTAACCCTTAAGAGAGCAAGAAGAGCATCCCGTGTCCCCTTTTGTAATAATCCAACAACAGAAAGAAAAGAGCACACGCATCTTGTTAAAATTAAAGCATAAACAATTAACTAAGTGAGAGATCAAGTGGATTAAAGGAAAAGTGAAAAAAAAAAAAAAAAAAACATAAAAATAAAATATTCCAAAGGAAACAATGACCTTGCCAACAACCACTCCAATTAACGGCACAGACGACGATTCGGACATGTTCGGACCCCCCAGGTCATCACCACCGATTGGCTATCATCATCATCGGTCACGCGTTCCAATGATTTCGCCCAAACTGAGGCAACGTGAGGAACGTAAACGTATCCTACAGCTGTGCGCTCACAAGTTGGAACGGATTAAGGACTCTGAGACGAATCTACGTCGGAGCGTGTGCATCAACAACACATATTCGAGGCTGACCGATGAATTGCGTCGGGAGAAGCAGTCGCGTTACTTGGCTAATTTACCAAAGTGAGTACCATTTTCTTCTGGTTTCTTTTATTCTCGTCTTCGGCATTCGAATTGTATTAGTTTTCCGATGAATATTGAAAAAAGTCAAGTGATTCATAGAAGATTACGAAATCCCGTGTGTGCAATATGGATTGATTGGGGGGAGGGAGTTTTCAGAAAATCGACAAAGTGATTGTCAGAATCAGAAAGTGTGTTTTATTTCGAAATTAGGTTGTGATGTGAAATGGGTTGCTTGTGCGAATTATGGAAAGAAAATTGTTAACAAAGTCGTGGAAAATCATGTAAAATGTCCCGTCTCCTACGAAAAGTGCAAATATTGTGTAAATTCATTTTTCGAAATCGAATAAGTTGTGAAACTCGGTTTTTTGAAATTTCTATTAACCTAGATTTTACAAGAAGTATGTGTACTACGAGCTACGATCCCGGGTGCAATATGGGTAGTAAAATTGAAATTCCATCGAAAGTTCAAAGTCTTTGAAAATTTTTCCGAAAATTCGAAAATCTCAAAAATTGTACAAAATAAAGTCGACCCGTCTAAAAAAAAATCTCGGCAATAGCTTTAAACTTATTTGTTTTTAAACATTCAAAATGATTCACAACCTGTTCGAAATTGTTGGAAAAATCTCTAAATAGGTACTCGAAAAGCTCAAATGAAATAGAAGGAAAATTATTCAAGATCGTAGAGACGGGGTAAAAAAGCTCTCGAAAATAACTCACAGTGGTCAGTGCCTTGTAAAAATAAAAAGACGGTGAAATCCATTGAATTGCAGTTTTTTGTTCGAACTGAAATCTATTTCGAAATGCACACAAGTTAATAAGAAAGATGACGTAAAACCACTAAACAACGTCATCTGTCTTTCATCTGTCTAACTAAAAACAGGGAATTTTGGAACAATTTTCAGTTGTAACTTGTTTCTCAAATCCCTCACTGTTCGAAAATGTGTACTTCTCAGTAGTTCTACTCGCTTTGAGCCAAAAATTTATTTTGAATAAAAATAAAATTTGCAATCGTTTGAAAGACGCATCTTACGTATAAAATGCTTTATAGGCAGTTCCTCGAACCCGTCAGTGTTTAATTGTCAAGTAGGTAATAGCGTATTATCTTAGTAAACGTGCAATTCGGGGAAATCTTCTTCATTTGAACTCGTTTGTCAAGATTGGGATCTACACAACGATTTGTTTTTAATTATTTATTACACGGTGATCTACTTGTATTTTGTGAAAACTGTACGCCGAAGTTCGAAAGACGTCAGAGCTTTAAGCTTTGCTACATCAATGTTCTATTAAAAACGGTTATCAGTTTGTATACTTATCTGTGGTTATTATCAGCAGAAGAAAGTTATGCTCAATTCCTAAAGGGTTGTCAAAATTACGACGGTTTTACCATTCATTGACCTGGGAATGCAAAGGAGTTAGCAAATACGAAGAGAATAACAGAGTTCAGATTGAAGGCCGTTCAATGAGTTTGCATACTTCAGTTCCATTCAATACCTATATACCTACCTAGTGCCATCTATTAAATTAAGTTCCACTCTGCGACTGAAATGTCAACGCAATGCAGTGATGCCATATCGTGGGTGATTACTGATTAAGTGATTACCCAAACATTTTTTTAAAGCGCAGAACAACAAAAAATAGGGTAGATAGGTATGTTTTTGTTTTTAAACGTCCGAATGGCCGAAAAGGATATTTTTGGGAATTTTTGATAGACGTCGTGGGCAATTCAGTTCCAAAAATTCTAGCATCACCGATGTTTCATGAAGCCATAGAAATGGAAAACCGTAGGATTCACGATGTTTTTTGTTTATTGATCTTTCAATCGAAGTGACGAGTCTATTTATTAATAAAAGTAGGTGCCTATCTTTCGATTCTAAAAAGAACATGCCAACATATTCAAAGTGCTAGTTGTGGCAGTCAAATTTGAGGTTAAGCAAACAATTCTTATCTTTGCTTCATACAAATCCAATCAGAACGCTGGTTTAGCACTAAAATAAATAAAAATACTATAGGAGGTATGTACCCTAAACAAACAAAGGGCAACAAATCGAAATCAATTCAGGTGACTGCGTCGTTTACATCAAACTCAAGATCTGTTCGATTAGCACACAATCGAAATCTAGGCCCGTGGAACAAAATTTAAGAAAACAAAAAAAAAACAAAAAAAATCCCCCAGTAGCAGTAGTCCCCCTTGTAACTAATTTTTAAGTATTTAAGTAGGTATAGACTATAAAAAATATTAGCGACATTATGGATAGTGCTGCATGCCACTTCAGTGGGCTTACACGACTGTTACGTCAAATTTGTGAAAACTTGCGATCTGACGTTTACTAACTACCTAGGTAGATACAACTGCAAAGTTCTTTGAACTGCCAACAGAAATTTCTCAAAGTCCTCAAAACTAAAAAGTCACTAGCTAGGTACCTAATAAATAAGCATACCAAAACAATAATCCGATGATTAACCCCATCCAGTCAGTAATCACTTTACAACAAGCGCACAAGCACATCACCTTTTTCGGCAGTAAAAAAATAAACAGCAACAGTCCATCCGAAAACAGATACGTGCCATTTATTTCATTATTCCATCCTCATTCATTGCTTAGTTGGTTCCACTCTACTCCACTCCACTCCACTCCACTTTATCCCTCGTTGTTCCAACAGATAGATAGTCCATCGTTGGAACACTACTCCACTCATGTTATCTGTTTGTCATTTCGTTAATTGTCGCAAAACGACTTTGAAATTCCAGCAGACTCGCCAACAAAATTTCAATCCAAAAGAAAACACACACTAAAAAAAATCCCCCAAAAAAACAAAACAAATTAACGAAAAGTATCAAAAACATAAAAAAAAAAAAAACAAAAAACAAAAAAACAACAACTAAAAATCGTGTGTGTAGGTACACAGAGCATAACGAAATTTCCGAGCAACACAGTCACGATTTCTGTGAAAATGCCCCATCTATACTCTCCACACATATTTATAACAAGTGAGGCAGGCATAACGCTATATATCGTATATTAATCTCTTCCACTTCTTCACGTCGTCTTCTTCTTTCATCGTCGTCGTGTCGTTTATTTCCACTTCTCTTCATCCCCGCGAAAACCCATTGCATATTATGCACAATCGGTACGACGAGCAGCAGCAGCAGAGTGCTGTTATGCACAAAGAATAAGCAGAAAACAATAAAAAAAAAAATACAAAAATTGTATAGTGTATCTGCTTCTAGCTCCTGCTGCTGGTCGATGCCACCACTAGAAGCTATGAAAAAAAATTAAAAAAGTAAAAGATCGAAGATACGCCATTGCTATACGCTACGCACAAAGTGAGAGAATAAAAGAGCAGTGCCAGTGACAGGGATAGGGAACGGTAACGGACGACCAACAACCGGCCGACGACGTGCGATTTCAAAATCCATGCCTTTGTCGCGGCGCGCGCTCCCGGGTGATACTCACTTCACGTTCACCTAGTGCTCGCGCGCTTGAGGTCACCACAGAGCGTCAATAACAGCAAAACAACACAAGAAACAAATAAAAATAAGGAAAAAAAAAAATAATAAAACATAATTAGAGAAACAATTTTGTTTTCTTTTGCAAAATCACCACGAATGACCCTCACACGGGTTGCGAAGTATAATCGTTTCTCGGTGTAGTCAAACGCGTTGAATGATTGCTTTGAGAAGCTTGGCTTAGACCTGGACTTCCGGATATTTGTTGAGATGGGAGTATCCCTTTAAATTGAAGTTTGGGTTTCACCCATTACGACAGATGACAGCTGAATCGGTACAATTAATTCAAAATGTCAAAATATTTCCCAAATCCCATTAGAAACAGGGGGCGTCAGCCGAAACCCCCAAAACACCATCATAATAACTACCAACAAATTGCTCAATATTAGCACAAGTAGTGTATAAGCCGATTAATGACACTTGTAGGCCAATTTAAAAAGTACCTCAACCGACGGAAAGCTTTCACTAATCAAACAGCCCATGGGCTACAGTCTAGAGCCTACAAGCTACAACCTACAACAATAGGGAAATTCAATTCGTTAATGGACAAGGTGTGGTGATTTTTAGAGCTTTTTTTAGTTTTTACTCGTTTTTAAGACCATTTGTTGTCAGCACTTGTAGTTTTCAAAAACGAACAGACCTAATTCACGCGGAAAGCAAAAACAACGTCAAGTACTCCTGCCGGATTTGGTTCTGGAAAAAAAATCATGCAAATTGGGGTCCACCAGTGTCCACCACGGCGAAGGTCAGTTTCGTTCCTTTTTTTAACCAGAAAATTCATTAGTAAACTACAATCAAAGTATAACCACTCAAAAAAGGAATGGGGAGGAAAAACTCAAGCGATTCCTCGCACGAAATAAGTTATGCTGATGATAATAATAGCCCCGTAATAATAATCCCAAGTTTCACCCTCAAGCTACAAAAACAAACACACACGCTGTGTAGTGCGCACAGAGCACATAAAAATACCCACCATATCCGGAAGTGCGGTCGGAGGTGCCACAGTGAGCAAACAGAGCGTTCGGAATATACATGTAAAACGATTTTACCGACGCTAAGCCCCCCCTCTGTTCAGACATTTATTGGTTGAAGAATGAACAGACGACGACAACGATGACGAGCAGGAGGAGAGGGTGACATTTGTAATTGAGAAAGTGTAAAGGGGGTGTAGCAAGTGTACCTACCATAGCACCAGCAGCAGTATAGTCATAGTGTAAGAAAGCTTTTGTTTATCTCGTTCTACTGTCGTGTGTTGCTGTCAAGTCGGACATCGGAGTGCTGCTGCTGCCGAGAGTATTTTGTGTGCGATGTGAACTGTGATGATGGAGCTTTTCTTGTGTTGAGTGTTACCACATTATTAGGTGGACATGTTTACATGGTAATGACCGATATTTATCGGAAGTGTCATTTAAATTATCTTCCAATTCGATTAGAGAAACAATTTTGAGTGGAATTCGGATTGAGTGGGCATGAAGTTGTTTCGTGGCTTTGACACTTGTGTTATTTTGCATCGAGTAGAGTGTTTTATTGCCAATTATGTGGTGGGATTAATGGCTGGTGCATTGCAGCGATTTGTCGAATGGATTTGTGTCTACTTGCCCAATTGCGCAATTATAGTTGCTGAATGTTGGGATTTTTGACAGGCTTGTTGACATTTCGCTCAAACGTCATTCATTTATTTATTTAGTCGAGTTGCTGGCAAACAGCTTTACTGCCCGCTAGATGAATGGCGGCCATGTCAAACTCCATAAAAAAAAAGACATTTCATTAAAAGTGCTAGTCGTCTAGCGCAAATGGAGTTTGAGTTTGAATTGCCGCATTCATCTAGCGACATTTCACCATTTGCGCTAGACGTCTAGCACTTTTTGTAAAATGTAAATTTTTTTATATGTAGTTTGACTTGCCGCTATTTATATAGCGTTCAGTGGAACACGGTCACTGTCAATTCAATTTATCACAAGTACATGCACAGCGATAATAAAATTAAACAACTTTGAACAATAAATACCTATTTGACGAAAATTAAAAATGGCGGAATGCTGCAACGTCTTCGTGGAATAATGACTTACGTCAGGTGTGCTAATTTTAATATGTCGCTAAGTTCACATAAGGCGTTGTTTATTATGCCCACATGATCTATGTATATTGTTCAACAAATATTGTTTTAAACCATGAAAATCAATGATCTATATGGACCGTGTGAGCATAATAAAAAACGCCTAATCTAGACTAAAATGTCAGTTATTTTATAGGTACATTCCAACAGAACTAAAAAGGGAAGGTCACAAAATATTTAGAATATTTGGAACAATTTTCAATGCGAAACGTTAAACTGATTTTCATCTGAATTTCAGAGTCGCTGTCATGAAAAATGAAAGAATCACTCAAACATTTTGACATGATGTACTAAAATAGTCTGTCATTGTATTTTCGGCGTTAATGAAAATTAATCGTCACTCGAATGTTTCCTTGAACCTTCAAATAAATTTCCACAATATAAGCCGTAATGACTTCTCGTATATGACCTGTCAAAAATCACAAATCTAATGGCCTAAATGCATTCATAAGACTTTGTTCACCTTAAAACTGCGGCTATTTCATTGAAGATGTCATATGGAAAGTGCACTTGTCTTTATCGCTGTCAATAAAATATTATTCCTCTTTCAAATGTTTTTTTTTTTTTAACAGAAAATGCTACGGTTGATTTGATAAATCGTCTAAAATCATATGGAAAGTTAAATTAATTGTGTAAAATAGCTAGATAACGTCAGATGGCAACAGAAATTTGACGTAACTGTCTTGTAAATGTTCTTGGTACGTGGAATTTCGGAAAATAATAAAAAATAAAAAAATTAAACCATCTGTATTGACACTTGCGTTATGTCAATTTCTACTTAGTACTGCTGATAGCTAGCTGGTTCCACGAACTGTTCAAACTGCATAACAATTAATACAACCGATTAGATTATGCCATTTTCCATGTCAACGTACGACATTGACAGACTTCCATATTGGTTTGACTTTTTTTTCGGAGACAAACCAACACACACGGCCGTTTCTTTGTGCCCCAACTACTGTATCATATGTCAACCGATCCCAACAAGCTTATCAATGTTCAAGGTGTTTTCTTTTTAATTGAAATCAGCCGAAACGAACAAAAAAAAAATAGGTCTGATTTGCGGGGGCCTAGTTTTAAGTGAGCGATATATAGACAGAGCAGAGAGTACACAGCCATAAAGAGAAACACTAAAATCTATCCTCATTCTATAGCGCGCAGCATAAAACGGATTTTATTTCATTTTTTTTTCTTCTTCTACTTCTGTGTTGTTTCTTTTGTTCGGTGTACTACGTTGTGTATTGATTTAACCTCAATTTTTGTGTTGTGGGAAATTGGCGATAAACAATGAATAGAGAGAAGACCACAAGAGAGAGAGAGAGAAACAAGCAATCACTTTCGCTTTTACAGTTGACAAACTAAATACCGACAGCTAGTACCTATTTCTTCTTTTAAACTAAATTTATTTGTTAGGAATTTGACGTATAGGTAGATGTTTTTTTTTAAGCCGATAGGACATGCAGATAGAGACAGAAAGAGAGAATGTAAGCAAGCACTAATTATGTAAGCATCACGATAGAATGTAGATTAAAATCTGCTAAAGAGGTGCTGTACGCGTACAACGGTATAACTCGTCGATTGATTTAAAGACTTGTTTTCATTATTGCTTTGCCGTTGCTACTCGTTGTTCATGCTTCGTCTTCTTTTGGTTTTGTTTCTGTATGATGTATGATGTACGTAGTATTATGTTCATGTTATGAGATAAAGTAACCCATTTGGGTAGTAAAAGGTAGTAATGTAGAAAAATATAAATGATCTGATGTGCTGAGGCCGCGCGGAGGAAGGGGGAGGACGAAAGCAGCTGTAAAAGAGAATAGGAAAAGACATTTCATTTGTTTTATTTATTTTTTTTTTTAGTTTTCAGTGAAAGTTTTTCTTTTTTTCTTTTGGTGTTTCTCTGTTTGTGATTAATTGTGGCATTTGTAACGGAATCAGATAAGTTGACAATATTAATGAAGCATTAGATGATGGTTAATACTATTTTTCCGGATGCAAAACATAAGTAGGCAGTTTGATTTTCGACAACCTCGAAAAAGTGGTTGGCTACATTTTGGTCGACTTGGGCCAAAAATAGAAAACAAAAAAAAGCAAATCTCATAGCTGTCAATGTCAAACGGCATGTCATCGACAAGGTTAATGTCATTGAAATGTTGTTTTTTTCTCTGCCAATTTGACACGGTCTTCATTTTAGTATTCAACAAACTATGAAATGAATGAGAAGTCGTGTCTAGGCAACGATGGGGTCATTGTCGAAATTTAAAACCCGCCGTTTATTGTTTGTAGTGGCTGTAGGTGGGTCACTAGTCGATCAGTTAATTGCTTCCGAACTACAGGTGAGTTTGATGTGGTAGGTATATGGATAAATTTCGAAGTCAATTATGCCGAAGAAAATTAAGTAATTTCGATAGTTTCTTAAAAAAAAACATCAAGCTGCCAAATCTAATATGAATACGAACTGCGACACACTTCACGTGGGTTCGAAGACTAGCTCTTTGTTTTTACAAATTCCCAAAAAAGTCAAATGACATCTAGCTTTGCAAATAGCAGTAAAAACAAACATAATTTAACAAAAGAATACCTAGCTAAAATAGAGACCAATATAACAATGAAGTTTGTGCAGTTTCAGTTTCGGGGTTTTCGCAATGGATGGCGCTGTGTTCTACGTAATAATACTGTCCTCTGTTATTGCGTCCGTAAAGTTCCACACTTTTACGCCAGAGCGATTCAGTTTAATACTGCGGATGCAGTTTGAAATGATTTGGAGAAGGATTGAGAAGCTTCTATGACAGATGTACTCTCGAATATTTTTAGAAGAACTATTTTAAGGTGCAATTTTCGATCCATCAACTCGAAAGATAAACCACACTTGACTTGACATTCCTTTCAAAATTCATCGACTTTGTTAGATCACAATTTAAAGCCCTGTCCAACACTACATTCAACTAATGATTTCCTTCTCTACTCTTATAATTGCAGGTCTGAAACCAAACCCGAGTCAGCTCGTGACAATGGCTTTAGCTCCTACAACAGTTGCGGCGGCAACAACAATTCCGAGAACTCGACAAAAGACTCAACCCGCACCACAAGTTCCATTGATGCCACGCAACCGCACAATTTGACTGCAATGACCAATTCCTCGTGCTCCAACAACCAAACAAACTTAAACTGCTCATTGACGGCGCGTCAATCCAACTCGAGCACAGTCTGCTCTCAGAAACGTGACCGTAAACGTTCCTTATCCAGCAATAGTGTCGACGCCGACTTGGAGAAACTTGACCGCGAACTGAACGCTATCAATGCATCAATGCCGCTTATTGATCCGGAAATTACACAAGGTGCTGAACAACTCGAAAAGGCTGTGTCCTCCCGCAAGCGACTACGCAGCGAAGATGAAAGCGATCGCCTGGTGCGTGAGGCCCTCTCACAATTCTACATCCCACCACAGAGACTTATATCGGCCATTGACGACTGTCCCTTGGATAGCAAGCGAGTCAAGCTATCCGGCGATCTGGACATCGACTTGGCCCTCGACATGAATCAAAACCAAAAGGAGTTCGAAGTCATCATGGACGCCCTCAGGTTGGGCACATCCAGTCCAACGACCAACAGTGACTCGTGCGGCCAGGCCGCCATGATGAGCGAATCGGGCGTTTTCCACAATTTGGTCGTCACATCGCTGGAGACATGAAAGTATCAGTAAGAGAACACAAAAGTCCTTAGAAAAATCTTAAACAAAAAAAACCCCTTCAGCCTTGCAAGTGTATATTCCTTTTTTTAATTTTTAATCACATGTACTTGTGCTAAGAAACAGCATCAGATAAACCAAAACTCCATCCCTACACATGACGCTAGTCATCAGATTATTTGTTTTCTCCTCACACGGTTTCACATATAGAGACAGAAAGAAAGAAGTATTTCAAAATTCCATTTAAAATTAATGTACAGCAGTATTTTTTTTTTTAATTTTGCAAAGTGCAATTAGTATTCCTTTTCTTTGGTCCGGAATCCAGAGCAAACATCAACAAAGAATTATTTAAAAACAAAATAAAATAATTAAAAATTTAAAACACTAATCAATTAAAATATTAATTATCAATTAGATTATTGATTATTATTATTATCAAGTGCTGTGATATAAATCAGTAAGAAAAATAAATAAAACAAACAAAAAAAAGAACAAAAAAATGTTTAATCCAAAAGAAAAAAAAAAATCTTTGTAAGCTTAAGCATATAACATGTACCCGAAACAAAATTTAGTACAGAATTTTTTAGTATAAGTGCAAAAACAAAAATATTAACTTAGTGAATATAATTTAAAATTTATGTATACATAAAAAAAACAGAGAAAAACATTTTTTTGTTAAAAGATGACAATTTTTTATTAAAAAAAAAAACAAAGAAAGAAAATTCTAACAAAAAAGAAAAAAAAAAACAAATGTTTAGTATAATGTTGCCAGCATTTTAAAAGTTTAAGTTTTTTTCTACGCAATTTCTTTTGTTTTGTTTGATTTTATGTTTTGTTCTCTTTGTTTTCCTTCTTATTGTTTAAAAGTTAATATTGTATCAATGAATGACTTTAGCGGAGAGAAAAAGTTTATGAAATACAAACATTTTGTTGACAAAAAAAGAAAAGAGAATTAATAAATTTTATGTTGCCTCTATGCCTATTGAATTTGTGTAGTCCTTTTTTATTATTATTTTAGTTAATTACAAGCAAAACCATATGAGTTAAATAAAAAGTATTTAAAGTTGCAAAAAAAAAAAAAAAAGAGAAGTGCTTTCGATTTTTTTTTATTATTTCTGTTTCAGATTTGGTTTTTGATTTTTCTGTTGCATTTGGTTTGCTTTGCGTATTTTTTGGTGCATGATTTGACTTGGGTGGTAATAGATTGCTTGACTTGCAGTCGATGCAAACTTTGGACAGGGTTGTACGGAGGAAAATGCGGAGAAGATTAGGACGTTCAAGTTTCGTAAGTCTGACAGCCATCTGACTAGATGTATCTCGGATTTGATTGGCTGAAAGCGGTCATATGAGCAGCTGTTTCAGTTGATGGAGGGGTAGCCGACTAATCGAGTCAAGAAATTCGTGACTGAGTACTAAGTTGACAGTCCGCATACGTGACTGACGTAGGAAAAGTGACGTTTCCGACTAATATAGGTTTTGCGTTAAGGTTACACCTTAAACCAATCTAGTCGACTTAAGATAACTAGATTCTTGAACGTGCCCATTTATGTTTCAAAAATATGATGCGTCGTTTTGTTTAACCACAGCTCATCATCAGTGAGCGAGCTATTTATACATTTATGGAAACAATGCGTTTTTATAAAATCGTTGAAACAATACGATACAAAAAACACAGAAACACCGAAAATCGTTTGGGTCCCTGGTCACATTGAGATCAAAAGCAATGAAGCAGCCGACACAGCTGCTAAGGCAGCAATATTCCTCGTTCACGGATAACACAATTTGAGCCCTGAATGTCAAAGATTGCTGAGGAGGAGTGTCAAAATTAAACATGTGGGACTCTAAAAGGTTATTTGTCCCTTAATTTGTACTACTCTTAAAGACCTACTCAATGGAGTCGAAGGATTGGTTTCCTATAGCTTGATGTCTGTACCTAACTAGTGGAGACTACACACAAGATGCCCAGTATGACTGCATGTTCAGTCCAGTCTGGGGCCCTGTAGTAATCGCTGTCATTATTTTCGATTTCTTGCCGGGTTGTGTTTAGATAGTGTGCGGGTTTTTTCTTAGCTTGCCACGTCAGCCTTCCCCATCTGACGTTGGGCTTCGCTAGAAATTCCGAGATTTTAGCTCTGACTGCCCCAAACGGATTGAGAAGACTGAAGCCTTGCTTGACTGGCTCATCAATATGTTCGATTTTATGAAGGGCTCTGACGGTATCCCAAAGTCTACAGGTTTTTAAAAAAAAAACACCCCCACAGTTCATTTTCGAACCTTGTCAATCTAATCTATTGGGGAATTGAACTTGTTTGGTGAAGAGCATCTTCTGGGTAACCTAATCCGTTGAGGGTGGTACAAGTTCTCTTGGCAGAGAGAGAGAGAGCAAAACATTGGAATGGCTATACTCCTTGGAGTCTTAAAGCGTTTGTTTTTAAAGGTCTTAGGCCCGTTTTCTGATACTACTCATAGCGATTTAAGTTCTACTGTCGTTACAAAATGTTGAAACAATTCTCCGAACAGTTGTTCCGAAGGATACCTCGCAGCTCGTCTATAATGACCCCTGTCAAGATATCCGTTCAGAAAAAGTTCCGATACGAAGGTCAAATCCGATCGGAACACAAATTGCATTCGAAGTATTCGTTTCGGAACAAAATAAATGAAGCATAAAAACGCGTTCATTTCACATTAAAATATTCGGCAGCAATTAGTTGTCGCAGAGCTTCGGAAAAAATATCGGAGAAAAATTCGTTCCGAATGAATACCTCGATAGGGGTGATTCCATTGATGTTTTTCTTTTGCCTTAAAATACTTTAAGAAACACAACAAATTATCGTTTATTGGGAAAAGAAAACACCGGATGTGTAAAAATGTACATAGGTTTAAGTCCGTGAATCTTCTGGCAAAAACCAAAGTTCCTAGAACTGTCAAATTGACACCGAAAATCGGCAATCTAGCCTACACTACTTCTTTAGTGTTTGCAAAGTAGAAGAAGGTGTTGTCGAAGCAAGTTTTCGGTTTCGCATGATTTCCTTCGTTTTTTTTCTAAGTGCGAAAGTGGTTTTCGTTTCGTTTTTTAAATGGTTCGATCTTGTGCACATTTTAACCGGCTTTAGTTCAAGGAAAGCTTTCGAAAGTGTGTTTTTTTTTTTTTTTTAATTTCTCGGTCAGAGCGGAACACACACCCAAATGAACGAGTTTTTAGGGCTCATTTATTCGGCCCTAGCGATAGATATCCGTCGGCATGGATATCTCGCTAGGGCCGCAACGCAACGCATACTCTTTCGGAGGCTCAAATTCCATTCGAGGTGTCCGACTTCGGAAGAGAAATAAACAACGGCGATGGCGCACTGAAAATCGTAAACATATTCCGCAAGCAATTTCTGTCGGAAGATATCGGAACAGTCAAAAATTTAAGAAAAAATGCACTTCGCATCGCATTTCAACGTAATTCGCCGATATGCGTTACAAAATGTCGGAAAAAATTCTCCGAACAGTTGTTCCGAAGTATACCTCGCAGCAAAAATCCTCCGAATCTCACTATAGAGCCGATTTTATTCCGAAACGGATACTTCCGAGTTCCAACGCAATATGAGTTCCGATCGGATTTGACTTTGGTATCGAAATTTTTGTTCGAACAGATACCTCGATAGGGGTGACTGTTACAAACTGTGGTTTTCATACTAAAGATTAATTCATCGTGATTCTCTTTCCGTGTAATCCAAATTTTACTTTTAAAAACTGAATTTTGAGGCAAAAAAGTATCGTGGGATTTTAAAAATGGAATTGGAGTACCGTGAAAAGGGAAAAATGAACACGCATCGTGGGATAAATGAAGAGAGAGTGCTAACGACACTGCTCCGCGATACTTATACTCATTTTAAGTGGTCCAGGAAAAATAGTTTGAACTCACAGTAGCGATCCATACAAAATTGCATATTTTGAAGTAGACAAAATATTTAGTGTGAAGGTTAAAATTGATTATTAGTAAGGCCCACTGTCGGCACTCGGCAGTGATTCACTTTCTATTGCTGCCTACATAACCCACTGAGTTAAAGACCAAATCGACGCGACGGTTCCCTTGTTTCAACACAAAAAAAAATAATAATAATAACAGACCTTAAACAAAAGTGCAGTAATAGGGTTTGAGTGGGTATATTTCTTCATGCCAATGGGTATCTTTCTTCATAACCATTCAAACCCTATTACTCAAATATTGATACACGTTTATAACTGATAACCTGAAACGCTTCGAATAGCCCCATTTAAGCTGCTCGCCTGAACAAGTCCAAATACATTCGCCAATCATTGGCTCCTTCAATTGTTTTGGAAACACAAGGCTTCACCACCACCCATACTCCCGTCGAAATTGAACTCGCAATCTAATAAGTCCGTACAAGTGTAACTTGTGAGATTGAGAAGCTTTTGTTTTTTATTTTTGATAAGGTTGCGGCATATACTACCTGACTAGTTATACAACCTATTTATTAAACGATTTTATTTTTAAGCGATAACCTAGTCATCGTCATTTGCTTGGGCTCTTTTCAAAAGAATTTCTCCTTTTTCTAGTTCATGAATGAACGACGAAAGGAGGAATTATCTCTCTCCCTCTCTCAGAGGTTTTGGCATTGAACTACTTTTTGTGCTATGTACACAGCGTGTGGCACATTTTGGTGTATATGCGACGCATTTTTGTTTCATACCAAAAAGAAACAGCAACAGCTACAGCAAAACAAAAAAAAGCTCTTTGATCTAACACGAGCGATGCGGTGGAAAAGCTTCTTCACAAAAACTAAAAATGAAGGCACCACAAACTGTCTGCATAGAGAGCAATTGGAAAATGATTTCTTATTGAATCGTGACTAACGGTAGACTAAATGAATGGGGGACATTTTTGTTACAACAACACCGACGATGACGACGATGACTTCCGTAGTGTCAATTAAAATCGAAAGCTTACTGTGAACGATGGAATGTTGGCAATAGACTGAGGGCAATATAAAGAGTTATTATGACAGTTTTTCGGTTATATTCATGACACCCATGACGAAGGGGGTGGTGGATTGGTGTCGAATTGGATTTGAAGAAGAATGAAATTGCGAGGGTTTGTTTGTACATGCATATTTGATAACTTGAGGGGTTGTAATTGGTGAAGGCACAAATTTGAACGGGTGGATTAACCTTTAAAGGAGGGAAGTTTAAATGGGGGTCTGAACGAGTGAGGGGTGTCAACGAGTGGGAAGTTTGAACGAGTAAGGGGTTTGTTTCTCGGTAATAACTGCGAAATTGAGAATAGGTTCCCTTTTTTATATCCGTGAAGTTGTTACTGTTCTTCAGATGGCCGTTGCATTCCAGGGTGGACCGCAGACTCAGCCAAGAAATCTCTCCATCGAGCTTGGTCCCTAGCTAGCACCCGTTTAGTTAAGCGCAACAAGTTGAATACGCTCTCGAATTGTATGCAAGTTTTTGTCCCTTTCTTTCTGGCCATCTGATCTCCCTCGATAGGAAGCATATCAGTGCTACAATAGGTAGGTGTCACAGTCATGCAAAAAGGCTTGACGTATTCTCTTTAATGATTTTTGCAAAAGCTATTTTGACGAGGAGGAGGAGGAAACTATTCTCCATTTTCTCTGTACTTGTCCAGACGCCATCGGCAAAGGTTTTCTTATATAGCAACGACATAAAATATTTTAACAGCGTTCGTTATAGCTGATGTGATGTGATGGATATGCGCGCCCATCATTTATGATCGAATTTTGTGCGCTCGGAACGTTCGGACATCAAAAAAAACTACCGTCGATCGCAGCGTGACCAATTTGTTCGATGGTAATATGACCTGGAGACTAATGTGCGTTTAAGTCGCCAAGAGCAACCTTTTGAGAACATTTGGTTTGCTGCGTCAACGTTCTTCTTTGTGGAGGCGTAATGTTTTTTCTATTCAAATTTGGTTGGTTGGTTGAAGTGGCTGTATTCCCCAAACAAATAACGTATTGAGCGCCGTTTTGAGACCACAACTAACAGCTGTTAAGGGAGCTCAAAACCAGCCCGTGGAGTAGAGAAATTCGATGATGCTCAAATTAGGCACTGATAAGGATTTTTAACAGCTGAGAATTATTGTTTTACGAATTCCTAAGGCTGTAGCTACACCGGATGGAACAAAACGCCTTAGACAAACAAAACGGTTTTTCTGTGTGTTTCTGAAATTTAAATACACACATTTAAATAAGTACGCCCACGCTGAATAAGCCAAAACAAAGCAAGAAAACAAAGTAAGGCGTTTTGTTCCATCCGTTGCGGAATCTCCCGTCCTGCCTAAATTTCCTCTAATTACATAGGCGCTGACCGGTGTTCGTTGCAGCACATATTGTTTTTTATTACCTTTAAGACGTTTTCCAGAATCCCATTTAAACTTGCTGAATGGCTGTTACATCCACGTTGTGGCCATTCATAGTCTTTTCAAATTGTCCGGTGTTCGCGGTTCGTTTAAGGTTCGTAAATCTCGGTGTGCAGGTCTGACGCTCGCTGTCTTCTTATTCCATTTGTGTAGTAGAACTTTCTTTAGGTAAGCTACCCCGACACACAACCACCAATCTACCAGCTCTTTCTGAACTTCTTGAACAAAATCCACTTAGGGGATACGAGCGCTGCAGTTGCTCCGTAAAGTGTTAATCTGCCACCATCTCTTCTTCAACACCCGGATTAGTTCTGAAAAATCTCAATATCCTCAGCTCCAAGTATGTCCGAGTGTCTAACGTAAGGAATCTGAAATCTTGACTGTTGACGACACCGTTGCTTTGATCCAACATGGTCAATTCATTCGCTGTACGTTCCCTTTCTAAAAACTTCGTGATGGACCTCTAAAGCTTATTTAGACTGTCCATCTCGACCGTTTTCTGTTACAATACTCTCGCGTTTAGGTTTAGCAAGTCAAGTTTGGAAGGACAGGTCCAATACCTTGTCGATACCACATAAATAAACAGAGTTGACTTTATGCAACAGTTCAAACAATCGGGACACTTTACCCTATTTAAACGAACACCCAATCACCACATTTCCCTCACACAATTCAAAAAAAAAAACTCCCGGTAGATTGATCATCGAACCTACTTTTAAAGAAAATATAAAAATCGAATTCGGCATAGCTGTTTTCTATATTTAAGAAAGAAAAAACACCCTTCAGCCAACCTTCAGCATAATCAATACGTACACCTACTCCCCCGCAGCCAAATTAACAGGCAACCTGTCTATCCCAAAACCTTAAACTTAAAATGCCAGCAACATATTTAAATAATTACTCATGTATTATAACAAAAAAATAAAATACCTCTAACAATAAGTTATAAAAAAAAATATTTATATAGGTATATAATATGAAACTAAGTGCTTTTTACAATGAAACAAAATAAAATTACCAAAAAGAAAAAAAAATCAAAACATCATAAAAACTAATTATAAGTAACGAGAAATTTACAAAATATTTTTCATTTGTTTTTACAAAAAGAGAATCAAAGCAAACTTGCTAGAGACCCAAAATTTTCATATAATTTGCATCTGTGTGATAAGTATTTAGTACTTAATATTCAGTTTGAATTATTTTCTTAAAAACAATATTTATATTTAAGAGGATAATCGTATAAACTTGAAGAAAAAAAAACAAGAAATTCTTTATTAAACCAAAAACAAAAGTAAAAACTTTGTAGTGAGCGATTTTAATATAAAAAAATATACATTTTGCCAAAACAAAGTTATCGTATAAATATATACACATATATATATATATAATTTAAAAACTATACATACATACATATTTCTTCCTCTATCGAGCGTATAATAGGACCAAACACACAAACTAACAAAACAAGCGAAATTGTTACTAGATTAGTTTTTCTTCCCCCAAACCAAAGATAATTTCAACAACAACAAATCTCGATGTAAAGTAGATTAAAAATAATTGTTAATGAGACAATTAAAAATTGTATAGTTATAAATATATAACAACAAAATAAAGTGGCTTCGATGTAAATGGTAGTCTCCCTAATTTAATTGTTTAGTTATTTATTTATTTTTTTTTTTTAAATAAAAGAGAATACAAATTTACTAACAGGATAATACTCATGAGCAGCATAACCAATAAATTATAGCTGTTTGCAAAAGAACTAATAAGAGAAAATACAACAAATTGACAAATTTAGGGCCTTCTTGGAATTTTTAGTAAAAAAAAAAAAGCAACAAGTTGAACGTGAAAATAAAAATAAAAAGAAAGACAGATATTTGACAATTGGTTGCGAATTTTATTATTAAATTATATATATACAGTTAATATTTTTCAATTTATTGTTTTAGTTATAACAAGTAACTGAAGTAAGCAAACAAAAACATTGTAGTCATAGTGAATAGTAGTAATATTAATATTAAACAATAAAAATCATTGAAATACATAAAACTAAACAAGCATACACACTGGAAATTGTTTTTTATTCTATGGTTGCTCTTCTTACGGTACAATTAGAAAGGTAATGTGCACAATTTTGAGCTAGGTCTTCTGTTCGTAACAGGATGTGACAAACTTGGTGCCGAAAGTAAGTAGTTGTCAGCTTTTAAGTCGGCGTTTGTTCCAACTCTTACCTATGGTCATACTGCCAGCGGTTATAGCCTTATTTAGAGCTAGTTACAACTGAGCCACAGATGGCGCTAACTGGGGAGCCGTGATTGTAGCGCGACCGAAGTTAGTAAGTACAACTGGGTATAGATGAACGTAATCTTTATCCCTAAAAATGGTTACCGGCCAAGTGAACTCCCTAAATCAACAAAAACCAACATCCTTTTTTATTAAAATTCTGGAAAGACTAATTGAACACATTCGGCGCAGTGGCTTAGTGGTTAGTGTATTGGACGACGAAGCGAGTGGTCCCAGTATTTATTCCTGAAAAAAAAAAGAAAAAAAACTGCAGCTTAAACATTTTTTTCCGCTGCGCCACTTCTCTCTTTTACTGAAAACGTATTCACCGTCACTAGGTAGGGCACTCGTCTATTAAACTAACGCCCTTCCCCCGTGATACAATAGATCTTTTAGCTCGCAGTGTCAGCCGACAGGACATGGACTTACTTTAATAAATGAAAATAAAACGAATGGTTAAAATTATGATCATGACTTATGAAACCGATCGAAAGAAAAAGTTGGCGAATACAAGCTGCCAAAATGAGTCTTCATCGCTGAGAAACTAACCTCCTCTAGGTTGTTGAAGAAATATTTTCTGAGGTGGTTGATTTTACTCTGAGAAATTTGTTGACACAGGGAATCAATTCGGGCAGGTAGATCCACGGATGGAACGGTCCATGCTTCATTTAAGTCACGTCAAAAGTATGTCCCCTAGCTAGGCCGAAATTATTGAAACGAGTTTCAAATTTCGTCCCTATCCGTATGGGGATTCCTTGATCAATTTAAAACGGTGGCGGAAGATTGAGAATTAAGGAAGGTTTTGGAAGGTTAATGAGGGTTATGGAAAGTTATATGGAGAGTCAGTCGGGGTACAACACAAAGAGGTGTAATATCTTTGCCTTCTTTGGAAATCTGCAGCGAAGAAATTTACTTGGAAGAGGAAGAAATCATCTAAATACGCTTAGGGAATTTCTGCCGAATGTCCTTTTTAAACTCTCTAAATAAAAAATAAATAAATAATAAATCATAAATCAGGGTAGACACTGATTGGCGTCAACTTGGCGATGCCCAGTTGTTGCCACTGTTCAGATACACCAATTGTGCTTATTTTACCTCCAAGTGGTCACCACCGGGTACTGGTCTATGTCCATCCGGAATTGACTTGCTAAACTTATAAGTGCGAGTGTAGAACACGTAGAAAATAGCAACACTATAATGCTCTGTTGGAGTTGACTGTCTGCTCGAGTCTCAGAAGTCTTACATGAGCCCCTCAGAAAGAGGACGTATGGCGGATGAATTCACATGGTTGAATCAACGGTGGCGTCAACAGTCAACATGGCAGATACCTCAATGAGCTACTTCGACGTATTTGGAGCTGAGGTCATTGAGGATTTTCAACACTAGTCAGGGTGTTGAAATAGAGATGGTGGCGGAAGAGCCCTTAATGGGTCAACGGCAGCTCTCACATCCCCGCAGCGGGTTACTGACTCCGGAACTTCCGGCCCCTTTTGCCCAAGGGGTCGCAGAAAGGGCCTGGTCCTCCAGTTTGGGGGTTGTGCGTGGGGTTAACTACCCTACCACGGAAAACCAAACATGTTGCGAAGCAACCAATAGCCTCGGATAAGGACGGATTCACTGTTGACGACCCTGCAAAACGAAAAAAGGACAATGACGTTCGGATCTGCACGTGGAATGTTCGAACTCTGAACAGACCGCGTGCAGCCGAACAACTAGCGGAGGCCCTTGACTGCTACAGAGCAGGCATCACCGCCATCCAGGAAGTGCGGTGGGATGGGCCGGGCAAAAGAAGGATGAAAAACTGTGACATTTACTACGGTGACTGCTATAGGGAACAAAAGCAGCGTCTATTTGGATGCGGATTTGTTGTAAGCGGCAGACTTAGGCAAGAAGTCTTGAGCTTTCGACACGTAAGTGAACGCCTTACAACGTTCCGCATAAAGGCTAAATTCGCCAACATCAGCCTAATATGCGCTCACGCCCCCACAGAAGAAAAAGACGATGCTACCAAAGAATGTTTCTACGAGCTCCTCGACAAAACATATGGCAATGTCCTAAGCATGACGTTAAAATCGTCTTGGGTGATTTTAACGCCAAAATAGGAAAGGAGGACATCTTTGGTAGCACAATCGGAAAACACAGCTTACACGACACCACGTCTGGAAACGGGCTTAGGCTGATTGATTTTGCTGCGGGACGTTATGTTACCATAGCTAGCTCACGGTTTCCTCACCTCAATATACACAAAGGAACATGGCGGTCACCTGATCATCAAACCGTCAACCAAATTGATCACGTTGCGATCGACGCAAGGCACTCCTCCAGTATTCTAGGTGTCCGAACTTTCCGAGCGGCCAACATAGACTCGGACCACTACCTTGTTGTAGCCAAGGTACGGATGCGGATATCCAAGACGCCACAACAACGAGAAAATACTGTAAGGAGATTTAACGTTGGACGACTACAAACGCAACAAACCGCCAGAACCTATGCCGATCGCGTATCCCTCAACCTCTCGAGAAGTCCTATGCTGCCAGCATCAAGTGCCGAAGACCAGTGGCGCCGATGCCAAGAAGCCATCAAAAACGCCGCAACTGATGTGCTCGGTTTCACCAGCCCACCCCCCCGAAACCCCTGGTTTGACGAAGAGTGCTGGCAAGCACATGCAGCAAAACAAAGTGCCTACGAAACGTCGCTGCATAGAAGGACGAGAGCAGCTCGTCAGCTCTACGAGCAAAAAAGGAGGGAAGAACATCGGCTTCTCCGGAGAAAAAGAGAGAGGTAAAAAGAACGTGTCATGCCAACAAGACCCGAACGGAGACCTGTAGACACGAACAAGGAAACCTTGTAGTAGAGTCACAGTCGGTGCTGAGGACATGGAAAAACCATTTCTGCAGACTGATAAATGGCGAAGACGACACAAATTCCGCTGTCAGGCAGAACAAGCCATTCAACCTGGACGATGAAAGCCAAGATTTCCGTCCACCTGACCAAAGTGAAGTGAGGGTAGCAATATCTAAGCTTAAGTCCAACAAGCCTGCTGGACCGGACGGCTTAACTGCCGAGCTGTTTAAGGCAGCGGGAGATGACCTGGTAGAGAGCATACACCAACTCGTCTCAAAGATTTGGTCAGACGAAAGTATGCCTGATGAATGGAACCTCAGCATCGTTTGCCCGATCCACAAGAAAGGAGACTCTCTAAACTGCGCCAACTATAGAGGCATCAGTCTCCTGAACACTGCGTATAAGATCATGTCTGCTGTACTGTGTGAACGCCTGAAACCATTCGTCAACGATCTGATAGGTCCCTATCAGTGCGGTTTTAGGCCCGGTAAGTCCACGACCGATCAAATATTCACACTACGGCAGATCCTGGAAAAAACCCAAGAATACCAGATCGATACTCACCATCTTTTTATCGATTTTAAGGCCGCATATGACACCGTTTATAGAGACGAGCTATACAGAGCCATGTCTAGTTTTGGCATCCCTGCCAAACTTGTCAGATTGTGCAGAATGACGATGGAGAACGCTCGCTGCTCCGTAAAGGTCGGAAACAATCTCACCGAGACCTTTGATGTCAAAAAAGGATTTAGACAAGGTGATGCGCTGTCATGTGACTTCTTCAACATCATTCTTGAGAAGATTGTGCGAAACTCACAAGCCAACACCAGAGGCACAATTTTCTATAAGTCTGTGCAACTGCTTGCATACGCTGACGACATTGACATTGTTGGCACAACACAGCGAGCTGTCACTGGTGCGTTTGCAAGTATTAGTACAGAAGCGGCAAAAATGGGTTTAGTGGTGAATGAGGGTAAAACAAAATATATGCTGTCAACAAGAAGGGACATACAACATTGAAGAATCGGACAGAACGTCACGATAAACTCTATAAACGCTATAAACTCTGATAATGACATCACATCAGAAATCAAGCGAAGAATCACACTTGCCAACCGCTGTTTCTTTGGCTTAAGACGGCAATTGATTAGTAAGGCCTTGTCAAGAAGCACTAAGGAGATTCTATATAAGACTCTCATCATCCCTGTCCTGCTCTATGGCGCAGAAGCATGGACCCTAGCAAAAACGGATGAGGATCTTCTTGGTCGCTTCGAACGCAAAATTCTTCGAGTGATTTTTGGTCCCGTTTAAGTTGACGGGATTTGGAGGAGAAGATTTAACAGCGAACTCTACGAGCTGTACAGCGACATCGACCTGGTCAGAAAAGTACGCATTAGTCGTCTAAGATGGTTAGGACATGTAGAGCGAATGGACACCAACGCTCCGGCCCGGAGAGTCTTCGATTCCAACCCGGAGGGACAACGCAGTAGAGGAAGACCTCGCCTTAGGTGGCGCGCTCAAGTGGAAGGGGACCTCAACCAACTTGGTGTGCGCAACTGGAGGCAGTTAGCCAAAGATCGCGCTAACTGGAGAGGCGTATTGGTTAAGGCCCAGGTCCACCCCGGACTGTAGCGCCACCTTAAGTAAGTAAATAAAAAATACGGTCGATGGGTAAGCCTCCGAAAAATCAAATTTGAATTGATTTACGCCAAAAAAAAGCGCTAAATTAGTGACATTGTACATTGAATTACACTAGTCGTTCAGTTGTGTTAACTCAATGGGCAACCAACTCCGTCTGGCAACACTCGTCGATATAGGTAAATGGATATTGGCTCATTATGTCTGCCCACAAATGTGTGAAAAAGGTCCGTGGACGGTCACTGGTTTTAAAAAGATGGTTCGCTATGCCACGCCACACAAATCAAACAATGCAGTTTCTGGCAACGAAAATTCCATTGACCACAGTAAAAAAATGACGACATTGACATTGACCCACATCTCCAGATTTGACTCTTCCTGACTTACTTACTATCTTATTTTGATAAACAGGCTCTGCGAAATAAGGCCCCAATGAAATAAGGGCCCAAAAGAAAAATGAAATAAGGCCCCAAAAAAATTATACAGGAAACAACAACAACGATTTTTAATAGAATTTGGGGTGTTATTTACTTTTTTGGGGCCTTATTTCTTAATGAAAATTGGGGTCTTATTTCATTATGAAATAAGACCCCAAAAGAAGAAATGAAATAAATCCCCAAAATTATTTTTTTATTATTAATTGTTACCCTTCCGATATGGGATGCGTATGGGGGGGCATGCTGCCCCCCTGCAACCCCCCTGCTTGGGTTTACTGTTAGATTGCGGGGTGGGTGCGAGCTTGAGTATATAAAAAGTTCCTTTAATCTAAACTAGTTTATCCAATATCAACAATATTTAATGATAAATAGTTTTAATTTTTTTTAATTTCATTATGAAATAAACCACAAATTTGGGGCCTTATTTCTTTTTATTTTGGGGCCTTATTTTATTGGGGCCTTATTTCATTGGGGCCTTATTTCCTACAGCCTGATAAACAAACTATACGCCAGCAAGCTTTAGACCATTGACGAGCCTAAGGCAAACATTCGTGTCGAAACCATCGCAATACCGCCCAAGATGTTCGAACAAGTGATAGAATACGCAGCTTAAAGGGCACATTTTGCTTTGATCAATAGAGGGCGGAATCTCTCATACCTTTCTCGCTGCTTGTCAATCCTTAGAGAAAAATAATGTGATTACCGCTTCCAAAACCACAAGTGCTTGAACTGTACAACGTGCAACGTCGGGGAACAAATTTTGACTAAAAATATTCTTAATCAGAAACTGATTTTGACTTAAAAGATCCATAATCAGGACAGTGATGTAAATGTCATTAGCCTAGATCTACTTTTTAACGTTTTCTACAGAAGATAGGGGGACCTCGATACGATACGCTCGCCATTTGAGGTTTTAGGGTCATAGCGGCCATTAACTCGCCGTGAAAGCCCTATCGCGGACCAAGCAACACTGTCTCCTAGAAGGACCGCCTGCGGCTCGCTGAGAGAGAAAACTACATTTGTCATGAGTTTCAGATAGATGTTTTCCCGTGTAGCAGCTCGTCGAAAGGCGTGTTTTTCTTCGTACAGGAGACCCCAAGGCAAGTTACGACGCGAAGAGGCTTGCGTGGCTGGGGGGGTGCTCAGTCGATAGCGCAAGCTCTGGATACCTGGGGACCTCCAGTTTTAACTTAATTCCTCTTACTTGCATACAGAGGGTGAGTAAAAACTTAAAAGAAGCGAAAAATCGGGCACTTTTAGATCAATAACAACCGATCGGAAAATGGGAGAAAGTATGGAGGAGGGTTTCCTTCCCATATCGGACGGGGAAAGCGTTGGGGCAATACACGTTAATCTGGAAAACCTTCTTCTGGAATCAAGCGACACTTGCTCCATCACCAGCTCATCCCTCTCCCACTACTCAACCAGCTCAAAGAGATCGAAAAACTGCAAACTTACGATCAAGAGACTGGGCACGAAGAAGTGGGAGGAGCTGTCAGAGAATGACAGGAAGAGGCTCCATAATGCCAGAGCCTATTCCCAGGAGCAAGATTCGTCAAGGGGTGTGCATATGGCTTGCACCACGGCGGATCCGGCCCCCGACTTAGGTGTGGGCACCTTGATGGGGCCGCCTAGGTCGCGATCCATGGCGGTCAGATCGGGGAGCCCAGACAATAAAACAACACCATCAGCGATGCTAAAGCCGACCAGAGATTTACCCTCCTCAACGAATGCCGGGGCCGTCCCGCAGTCGAGTGGGGGTGAACCTCAGGGTTGCAATTATAAGATGACAGCAGCCTTACCGAAGGAGACAAGCCTCTGCTACCCTCTCGAGGGAAAGCTGCAGGGATCTATAATGCCAGGCGAAAGCAGTCCGATTGATAGGGGGGAGTCCACAATGTTTCCAGTTTTGCGACAGTAGTCGGCACTGGTAAGACGACTCAGGGAATAAGCCCTTCCGCCTCTAGTTTTTTAGTTAGTTTTATTGACTATTTATTTAATTCATAAAATATCACAAACATTATACTTTTATATATTCTTAGTCTAATTGGTTTGGCTTAAGGCCGTCTACCAGATTGACATTATGTAGTAAAATCTCCTCTAAGTAAATACGTAAGATAAATAAACATTTCAAAAATCTTCCTCTATTATGCGTACCCTATAGCGTAGTGCATTCGTTGTAAAGGAATACAAAACATCCCAACCTCTGTCGCCGTTTAAAATATTGATCGCTTCATCTAACTCAAGTGTGCAACATCCAAAATACTTGTATCTGAATTCCCTTAGTATGGGGCAAATTGCCAGAAAATGAAAAACATCCTCTCTCTCCTTCCGGTTACAGAGCTCACATAAAATCGAGAGATCTGAACGGTGAGGTATAAAGTTAAGATTTATTAACTCTCCTCTTATCTTAAATATCGTGCTTATCATTTCAGATGTATTTCCAGCAATAAAGTACGTTCTGTCCTGTAAATAGTGACTCATTTTGCTGTAGTATGTTCTATATTGCGATTGTTGTGCCTCGTTTATAAATTCGTCGTACATTTTATGTCCTGTTTTTTTTAGCAAGGTGTTAAATTTGTTTTTTAAATTTATTGGATGCTCGTTAGGCGCAATCTGTAAATCCCAATCGCATTCAGACGCCAGCCTATTCCATTCTTGAACGCAGTTTCCCTTAGTCGCTAGCATATGGGACAGTACTAATTTTGGTATCCGTTTCTGCTCCATTGCCATAACTCTTACTACATAGTCTAGATGCAGCTTTAAAGTATTCAAAAACAGAGGTGGAATCCCAGTCTCCAGGTGTAGCATGTAGGTAGGTGTACTAGAAGGCAGTCTAAATATTCTCTTGACGAAGTATCGAAGCAGTTTTTCTACGGTTTCATAGGAACTATAACCCCACACTTGAGCTCCGTATAGTAATATTGATGTAGAAGTCGTGTTGAATAATTTTTGTTTAGCTTCATGGTTAATGTGTTTATTATTGAAACAGGTATTCCAAATTGAAGAAATTGCTCGCTTGGCTTCTGTTAATTTGTTCTGAAGATGCTTGTTCATGTTTAAATTGCAAGTAAACATTACTCCTAGGTACTTGTATTCACGTACAATATCTATGTTCTCTCCTTGAAACGTCCACTTTTCAACTCGAGAGTACCTGCCACCGCCATTCCTAATAATCATCATCTTTGACTTTGTAAGATTAACAGACAAGTTCCAGGTTTTGCAGTACTTTTCAAGTCTGTTAATCATATTCTGCATGCTATCCACAGAGTCGGCGAGAAAGACAATGTCGTCTGCAAACATTAGAGCTGGTATTCTTGTTCCGTTTAGTTCAATACCTCCTCCAACAGCATCTGTGATATCGTTAATATACAAAATGAATAGTAACGTACTCAGGATGCATCCCTGCTTTACTCCCATTGTTGATCCAAACTCTTCAGATAAGTTGATTCCGTCCCAGACACAGGCTTTGTTGTTCCTATACATGCCTTTTAAAACATTTATGATTTTTGTTGAGATTCCAACTTTATAAAGCTTGTAAAAAAGCGCTTCTCTGGCTATGGAATCAAATGCTGCTCGGAAGTCCACGAAGAATGTATACAGTTTCTTATGTCTTTTTTTATAAATCTGGGCTATATTGAATAGCGAAAAAATTTGGTCTACGGTGGAATAATTCTGTCTAAACCCAGCTTGGCATTCATTCAAAATTTGTTTGTCATTAACCCATTGCGTGAGTCTGTTATAAATTACTGAGCTAAATAATTTAACAGAAGTATTCAAAAACGATATGCCCCTGTAGTTTGCTGGATCATTGTAATCGCCCTTTTTATGTAGAGGGAAAATGATAGCCTTCTCAAAGCTAGCTGGGACTTCTGCCGTTTCGAAAATGCGATTAAATTCACATACGAGCATTAATAAAAACTCAGGTGTGCAGTTTTTGTAAAATTCGAAAGAAATGCGATCTTCACCTGGTGCCTTGTTGCTTTTCGTTTTTTGAATGGCAACTTGCACTTCGTCTAAACTAAATGGAGCATCAAGGAATTCATCTAAGTAGAAAGGGGCTGCATATTGGAATGACGGTGAGCTCTGAGGTGTGTTGAGAAGGTTCATAAAGTGGGTTTTTAACTGTTCTGCCTGCAGCCCTGTAGAGATAATGTTCTTTTTTCCATTTATAAGTTTCACTGCTTTCCAAAACTCAGATGATGATCTCGATCTATTAATCAACGTAATATTTTTCTGATAAAAGGCTTTCCTTTTCGATTCACAAATATCTTTGAAGTCTGAATTTGCTGCTCTGTAAAGAATTTTGAACGCATCAGTGTTGTTCCTTCTCAACAATCTAAGTAGCGCAAACGATCTGTCTCTAGCCTTCATACATTCTTTGTCGAACCACTTCTGCTTGCTTAATGCGTTGTATTGTTTTGTCGGTGCATTTAGTGGAGCGGCTTTTTTGATGATGTCCGTTAAAACATCGATATGCGGCGCAGTATTCGAAGTTGACAACTTGATGAGCTCTCTGTTG
Organism: Cheilosia urbana; assembly: GCA_946477585.1. NCBI lineage: Eukaryota > Metazoa > Arthropoda > Insecta > Diptera > Syrphidae > Cheilosia > Cheilosia urbana. Next base: position 88,191,605 of record OX297854.1, on the reverse strand, counting down.
AGGTTTTCCTGATACAGATCCCGTATTCTATCCTTCCAATACAGCTTTGGTAACAGTTCCAGTTGTTGTGTGATTTCTTCATGCAGTGTGCCAGCCACTTTTAGACGAACTTCGAGCGGCATATGATCCGAGAATGTTTTCGCTGTTACTTGAAATCCGCTAAGGTAAGAATACCAATCTCCAGTCAGAAAGCAGTAGTCGATGACAGAGCACGCTGTTCCACGGAGAAATGTATATTCGCCAAAAGAATCCCCTTCACAACTTCCATTTAATACCGTACAATCAAAAGCATCAGCTATGTCCATAATTTGTGTGCCTCTGCTATCATGGATTTTGTCCTTAGAGTTACGGCATGCATTGATGAATGTAGGAACGGATTCACTCGTGAAATCATTTTGATATAGTCCAATTCTACCATTCAAGTCCCCTATAAGCATTAAGTTTGTTGACCCCAGACTATTCAATAGATCTTTCAACTTGTTGTAGTCGCGCTGCCACTGGTTTTGATTTAAGTATATTGGAACAATATGTAAAACTGTCCTGCATATTCCTAGCACCAACACGTAATTTTCCTCCATTCTTTTAAATTCCACCGTAACGCCATTAAGCTTTTTACGATACCCAAAAAGCTGACCACCACTTCCCCTCCCAAACAAGCTCGTTTTTACAGCAGGAATCCATATTAATTCATAATTATTTAAAATGCTCTTAAATTTTATTTCTTCAAAATCTAATACGTGTGTTTCTAATAGTAATATAATATCAAATTCTCTAATATAATTCCAAAAATCTACTAATATAAGCTTATTTTTTAAACCCGCAACGTTATAACTCAAAATTTTTAGGGATGAATTATAAACATTGTTCCGGTAGACGGGTGAAAATCATTCGGACGCATTATTTATACGCGAACATGTGCGGGTCCCCAAATTATTTACAGCGGTTGCCTTCATTGTGGTTACTACTTTAGTCGATTCTTGCTTCCTCGAACTGTCAGATGGTGATGACATTGACATTTGATACTCTTTGTTTTGACTCAAGAACTCATTCATAAACATTATTAATTCAGCAGGTATTTCACCAAAGATTGATTTAATGCTATCCATGCCGTTTCCGTTGCCACATTTTAACCCGTCGGATAGGTCCCAGGTAAATAGTTTGCCATCAACATAAAGCCTATCGTCTCTCAAAGTAGTTTTCGTGCGAGGATGTTTTTCGCGAAGAATTTTCATTACATTGATTAACTTAGCCCTTCTTTGTCGAACGTTCAGTGGAATGTCTTTGTGGATACGAATTTTTGTGCCTTTTAACTTCCTTGCGTTGCGCAAAACATTGATAGCGGTGTCTCGCGATTTTAATTTCACAATCACTATTGCCGTACGTGCTTCTCGGGCTGATACGCTGTATGCGGACTCGATATCGGAGTCAGGCTCGTTTTTATCCAGCAGACCGGCGCACACCGTCTTTGCCCTCTCAGTCATATTGGTGTTGGCTTCAGCTGGGAGATGCACAACAACATTAGCTTCAGTGCTCTTCTGCATAAGTTTCTCGAGTTGCGATTCTAAAAAACTGTTTCTATTCTCTAGCTGGGTAACTCTGACACAAATTTCTTCATGCTTCGTTTTTAAACCAGTTAGTTCCGAGTAGAGCAAATGAAAGTCTGACTTGGACGGCAGTTCCTTGACTAATTCTCTGTTTTTTTCCTCCAAAATTTCTTTTAGCTGGACAATGCTGATCGATTCCATTTTCAAATCAATAACTCTTTCACTAGGACGTCGCTTTTCGTTGTTATTTTGGACTGGTGAGATGCCTTTCAGACCTCTTTTGTTCATTTGTTGGGGTTATGTTTTGCCGGGATATGCACTTATGGGATATTCGCCTTATTACTAGGACTTACTCAGATTTTTTATTTATTTATTGCAGGATGTCTTTTAGAACTCGCTTATAACCAAATTTCATGAAATTCCTTCCGCCTCTATACCAAATAAAACTAGGGACGACACTAGGGCGACACCTCGGCTAATTCGGCGAATGAAAAAGTCCCTCACGGACAAGGATAAGGCGACTCTGGACAGAGCCAAAAACACGCTCAAGTTCGCAAGGTCCACTAGGGAAGGCGACAACAAACGTGGACAAATGGTAAGAAGACCTCTTACAACGAGGGCAGGAAGCCGTTTGCTCCCCACCTCAGTTGCTAAGAGACTTCGAACTCACCTGAATCCGAGCCGGCGCAAGCTGCTCCAGGAAAGTGCAAGACCTACACGACCGTCTTACCAAGGGTACCAGCATGGTACTGACCGCTTCGAGGACGGAAAGCCTCTTGCCATCCACCTCAGCAGCGGCTAGAGCCATGTTGCTCCCAACCGCTCAGGGGAAGGGCACAAAACCCAACTCCGGTTCGATTGGGATGAACCCTAGAACGGGAAGGAACGATAGGGGACGCTTCACAGGGACGACAAGGCAAACAGCTGGCAGACTGTTCGGGACGAGGAGGGAAAGCCTTTTGCCATCCACCTCAGTCTCCGACAGACTTAAACGACCGACAACCAACACGAACTTAGACGACAAAACTACACTCGTACCGTTGGTGGTAAGTTCAAAGAGGGGTAGGCAGGCTGAAACAATATCGCCGCGGCGGCGGTCATAAGCCAGGTAGGAAACTAGACAGCGACCAATGGAGGCTCATTGAGATGCGCATTCTAGATGGTGTTAACGACTCCATCGTCAACAAAGAGGAAAAATCCCCCCATTTTGAGCAGCTCACAACCTTCAAAGGCTTCAAACTCCTGTCATGCGATGATGAGTTCACGCTGAACTGGCTGAAGGAATTCGTAGCGAACACACAGGCTCCATGGGCAAATGCCGACTTGCGACTTGTCGTTAAGAAGGACCTGCTTGAGTTCACCAGACCCAAAGGTATCATTTCGATGCCTGGCCCTCACATTCCCAGAGAGAGGATAGAGAGAAATCTTCGAAACCTTAACCCGGAATTCTGAAGTGAGAACTGGGAGGTGCTTGAAATAGGCGAACATTCCGAAGCTGGCACTGAGATTGTGGTTTTATTAAGCCACAAATCCATGCCATTGCTGAGGAAGTTCAATAACAAAGTCCGCACTGGAATCGACCGGTGCAAGGTTCGACCCTATACGGAAAGAACGGATAAAGCGAGGAAGGTGGTGAATAAGGTAAGAAAATTATGAAAATAATACAAATTAATTTACACCATAGCATATGTAGCAGCTAGCTCTAACCTCGTTTATATCCTAGGCGACAGAAACATAGATATCGCATTGGTTCAAGAGCCATGGCTATCCCGTGGCAAAATATGTGGGCTCAAACACAAGGATTTAGCAACCTACCACATTGAACCGCAAAACGCGGACAGTAAGAACAGAACGTGTATTGTAGCTAGGAAAAATATTAACTTATTACTTCTACCTACCTACAGCAACTTAGACCAGATCGTGGCTTGAACGAAGGGGACTTCCCCCACTGATCTTATCAGCCGTTTACATGCCGTATGAAGCAGAAGGACCACCTTCTGGTCCATAAAGCGGAACAGGAAGGATGGGACCTATTGTTGGTATGCGATGCCAACGTGCATCATATACAATGGGGCAGCGGAGACATCAACACGCGAGGTGAGTCAATTTTTGAATTCATTATAGAAAACAACCTTTTGGTAGCCAATAGGAACAGGCAAGAGGCAACACTCTGTAACAACTCCGACACTCTAAATGTGACAAAATGGCACGTACTAACAGAAGATTCCTACTCGGATCATAAGCTGATCGAATTTTCTGTAGATAACGAAGGAGAACCGCCCCAGCCATATAGGAATCCCAAAAAGGCGGATTGGAGCCTCTTCAGCAATAAAGTTGGGAAAAGTAAAACCTTCTTGCAAGAAGGTAGTATTAACTGCCCGGAAAACTTAGATATAAAAGCCGAAAGAATCGCAAGCGTTTTTAAGAACGTTTTTGAGAAAGTCTGTCCAGTGGCAACACAAAGAACCCGAATATCACCTCCATGGTGGAACAAGAAACTTGCTGCTATTAGAAAGGACACAAGAAGGCTCTTAAATACAGCAAAGAGAACAAAATCTGACGAAGACTGGGAAAGATACAAAGCCAGCCAGAGAAACTTTAAAAACGAAGTCCAGAAATCAAAACGCCAATCGTGGCAAAAGCTCTGCGATAAGATACAAGGCACAGCGGAAACCGCGAGATTAAGGAAAATCCTAACCAAAGGACCTAAAGCTCTGGGATCTCTCAAGGACTCCGACGGTAACTGGACCGAATCGTGTTCGGAATCTCTGAAGGTACTGTTGTTTACGCACTTTCCCGGCTGTACCAGTCAGCCACATGACAGTGCAAACAACCGTAGCACAATGCAAATGGACCCTCCTGAGGATCTGATTACGGAAGATAGAATAGAATGGGCCATCCGTTCCTTCTCTCCCTTCAAATCCCCAGGACCTGATGGAATCTTTCCTATCATGCTGAAAAAAACTGTCAACACTATCACTCCAGTATGACGATGAGCTCGCCAGACAAGGCACTACTATGTCGACTCTACCAGAAAAAAGGAGTCTCTATATGCCTCTTGCTACTTGCAAGCTCCTAATTAAACAAAACGCATTAAGCGCTACTAATCGCAGGTGGTCTAGCTGCTTAACGTGCCACACCTCGAAACAGATCTGGCCTCAGCTGGATTCCAAGCGCTCAAAAAGTCTCATTACACTGAAAAGACCCATAATAAGCACTCTAGTAGGTGTCATCACGGGACACTGCATCATAGGGAGACATGCTCTCAGATTAGGCCTCCCTTCAAATGATTTCTGCAGAAGCTGTATGGACGAGGAGGAGGAGGAGACTATTCTTCACCTTCTCTGCACGTGTCCAGCACTGTCACTCCGTAGAAAACTATACCTCGGAGAATATTTCTTCGACAATCTCAGCGAACTCGCAAACTGCCTCCATCGCTTCATTCTTAGCTCCGGCTGGTTCAACGGGTAGATAAGGAGTCGATATCGATCCTGTGGTAACACAATGGGCCTAATTTGGCCTAAGTGAGGCTGCACTTGAGGCGGCCTGCCACTCTAACCTAACCTAACCTAACCATCACTCCAGTACTAAAGGAATTGTGTGTTGGCGGCCTGGCTCACGGGTACATACCGAAAATATGGAGAGAAGTGAAGGTTATCTTTATACCCAAGGCGGGAAAAGCAAGCCATGTTAACGCCAAAGATTTCAGGCCAATAAGCCGCACCTCCTTCATACTTAAGACCCTAGAAAGATTGATAGATGTACACATTCGCAGCAACTTATGCCCGGATGATATATCACAAGCTCAGCACGCTTACACAAAAGGAAAAAGCGTAGAGACTGCGCTACACTGTGTTGTAAGAGTAATTGAAAAATCACTAAGAATAAAGGAGTATACCTTAGCAGCATTCCTAGACATTGCAGGAGTTTTCAACAATGTCAAAACAGACGCCATATGCAGAACACTGAGTAAACTCAACATTGTCACCACGGTCATCAATTGGATTGTCAACGCACTTAAGGCCAGACACCTACTAGCCGAACTTTGGGACTCCAGACCTGAAGCCTACGCTTCAAGAGGAACACCTCAGGGAGGGGTTATTTCCCCACTACTTTGGGTTATCGCCTTAAATGAGGCACTTATGCAATTCAGACATACAGGCATAAGAATAACTGCCTACGCGGATGATGTTCTGCTAATGGCAACCGGCAAATTTCTGCCAACACTAGCTGAACAATTAAATGGAGCCCTCTTCATCCTTGACTCCTGGACCAGGAAATGCGGTCTATCAGTCAATCCTCAGAAGACAGAACTGGTATTATTTACAAATAAAAGGAAAATTCCGCAGTTTGTCATGCCTTCTGTTTGCGGTACACCCCTCAGAATCTCTGACAATGCTAAATACCTGGGACTAATACTAGATAAGAAACTAAATTTGGAAAATGAACATAGACGAACGAATCAAGAAAGCCACAATAGCATTCTAAACCTGCAGCAAAATTTTTGGGAAAACATGGGACCATCTCCGAAGATCAAACTCTGGTTGTACACAGCTATTGTAAGACCAATACTGACATATGGCAGTCTTGTATGGTGGCCAGCTTGGTGGTTAGGTATCTTAGGTGTCTTATATGCTGGAAGGTAGTCTGAACCAAGGAGGAGAGGCCATCACCTCTCACTTTGAGTAAAGCCACTTTCTATGTAGAAGGCCAAAAGGGTACAATATTCCCAGGATCGTCATATGTGGTGAAGAGCCACAACCTGCAAGAGGTGCCACTGCTTTCGACTGAATATGACGGATCTACAGCGGAAACTCGATAAAAACCCGTTATCCCAGGTGTCTAACAACCGTGCCTATGGGATGAATGGCACTACGTAAGCGTGTCTTATTACGGTGAACTCCGGATAACAGGCGACCTCCGGTTTAAACTAGCCCTCCCGAGGTATGGAGCTCTGCCTCGCGCGAAAATCTTTCTCGCAATTTTCAAAAAAATAAATGGAAATAAACAACACTAAAACAGAAAAAAACAAGGAATGCACACCTTTCAAACTGCAACCAGAGGTTACTTTGGACCTCCCAGTTTCTACAGATAGGGCACTTGGTCCTGCTGCAGAAAATGAAAACTATGACACCATGGTGATTGGTGAGGATACGGTCGTCACTACTCCCATGGATGTCATATCGGCGGAAGAATAAGCTGCTTTACTCGCTTCCCCGAAATCGTCAACAGCTATCGACGAACCATCTGGGTCAGTCAAGCCAAAACATGCGGGCAAAGTCAGGCTATCAGGTGCCGGACGTAAACGCCTGAAAAAATTATTGGATGCGGGGCATCAACTCGAAGAGGCACGCTCAATGGCCTTGAAACCTGCACAGAGAAAGGACTTTCGTCACAAAAGACCTAGAGCTGACAGTGCAACCCCAACGAGCAACACTCCAAAACGAAAGGCTACATAGGCTGCACTTTCATCACCTCAGCAAGCACCAAGTCTCCGGGACGTTGTTGGATGCAAAAAGATAGGGATAATACCAACAGACTACCCTGCTACCATATGGTCCACAGACCAACTAAAATTGGTGCAAAACTGTGTCCTGGACAGCATAATAACACAACAGGACAATGCTACCGAACCCCAGTTCCGAGGTTGCACATTCAAACCCGGTTGGATTGTATTCACGTGCAAGGACCAAACGACGAGCGACTGGCTGGCAAAAATAATACCAACGTTGGTACCATGGGAAGGTGCCAAACTCAGTGCTGTGAACGAGGAAGAAGTTCCTCGGCCACAAATCTTCGTCGGCTATTTCCCTGGGGAGGAAACCCCAACAAATAAAATACTGGGCCTCGTGAAAGGCCAAAACAACGGTCTGAGAGTTGATGACTGGAGGGTACTCAACCGGGTGCGAAGGCCCCAAATGACGGAGCTCACCTTAGCTCTAGACCCAAAGTCGACAAATACCCTTAAGGCCCAAAATGGCATTATCAGCTATGGTTTCGGGGAGGTACACCTACGGCTAAGGAACAAAGACGTCCAGAGACCAAGAGCCGAAAAGAAGGAGACCGCTATCAGAAGCGATGGGATCACTCAGGACCAAAAAAGCTGAAAAACCTGAGGTATGCTCATAAAATGTGGCCAATACAAGGCCACAACGGACGATACCCCTAGCTGCTCGCACAGACGCTCGACGGCTACAGTTTACAAGAGCAAAAACAAAACCACTGCAAGCCGAGAAAGACAGAGACAACGGGTATCTGGAAAACCTCGTAAATGCGAGAGACGAGACCCCGAAGAAGCGGCTCTACTAAATAGCAGTAGGGGTAAAAAGGTGGCACAGAGGGGCCACCAAAGAAAATAATTATGCGACGTCAATCCGCAAAAAACACAAGAAGGCAACTTAAGTGCCTTCAAATAAATCTCCACCATGCTAAGGCAGCGTCTAGTGTCCTAAGCAGGAGATTTATTAAAGAAAACCTGGATCTAGCAATGATTCAGGAACCATGGACCTTATCAGGAGCCGTAAAAGGGCTCCCAAATGAAGAAACCTGTAAGTTAATTTATGATAAACAGCATGTCCACCCAAGGGCAGCTTTAATGATAAATAAAGACTTAATTAAAACAACTTTTCCAATTTCAGAATTCATTCAAGGAGATTTGGTAGCGGCACTCATCGCAATACCAAATGCCGGTCAAAAGGGAGGGGATTTGAAGGTCGTTATCGCCTCTGCCTACCTCCCTGGAAACACTTCTGAAGCACCAACTTCAGAAGTAGCGGCTTTGATAAAATATTGTGAGGAAAGGAGACTGTAGTGGATCCTCAGCTGTGACGCACACGCCCACCATACGGCATGGGGGAGCACCGACATAAACAAAAGAGGTGAGTCCCTTTTTGAATATATTTGTGCTAACAATTTGGTGGTGGTAAATGGAGGTGTAGAACCAACCTTCATAAATGCAATTCGCCAAGAGGTTCTAGATCTCACTTTGGCAAGTCCATTTATATATAATATCATCACAAACTGGCATGTTTCCGGAGAAGCATCCATGTCGGACCACAATCACATCAGATTTGACCTGGAAGCATATTCCGAAAGAAACACAGTTTACAGGAACCCGAAATCCTCTGACTGGGAAACCTATCGGTTAGTCCTTGAATCAGAACTAAATCGTTCTTCAATTCCGCTAGGGACCATTCCGGAGCTGGAAACTGAATCCGAACAGCTCCAAAAAGATATAACCTTCGCATATGAAAGCAGTTGTGCCCTTAAAAATAGGAAAATACGAAGAGATGTCCCATGGTGGAATAAAAGACTTCAAACTCTTAGGAGCACAGTAAGAAAATTGTTCAATAGAGCTAAGAACAATGGCAATTGGTGCCAATACAGAACAGCCCTTACTGATTACAACGTAGAATTGAGAAAATCAAAACGAGCGACTTGGAGGAAACACTGCGAGAGCATTGAGAATCTCCCTGCAGCGACACGACTCCAAAAAGTCCTTGCCCGCGAGCACTCAAACGGCATCTGCTCTCTGAAAAAGCACAATGGTGAATTTACAGCTACCCCTGAAGAAACCTGTCAACTTCTTCTCGACACGCACTTCCCAGAATGCATCCACATAGAAACCCCATGTGTACCGATGAGGCACCAGGATCTCACTGTATCAAAATGGGATTATAGTCTATCTGGAAAAATTTTTCAGAGAAACAAGGTAAAATGGGCGATCTCTTCTTTTAGCCCCTTTAAATCACCGAGAACCGATGGCATCTACCCCTGTCTACTACAACAGGGTATTGACCTACTGGTTCCTTATCTTTAAGCCACGTACCATTGAGCTGGACAAGGGTCAAGGTGGTTTTCATACCAAAAGCAGGTGGGAAATCTGAACAACAAGCGAAATCATATCGCCCCATCAGCCTTAGCTCCTTCCTCCTACAAACCATGGAGAAAGTCCTAGACCAATATATAGGGGATCAGTTCCTTACAAGTAACCCACTCCATGCGAACCAGTTCGCATAGCAAGCCGGCAAGTCTACCGAAACTGCCATACACAGCCTCGCAACGACGATTGAAAAGGCTCTGGCAGCAAAGGAAACGGCTCTTTGTGCCTTCATAGACATCCAGGGAGCGTTCGACAATACCTCCTTCGATGCCATAAAGAAAGCTATGATAAGGAAAGGCATTGCCCCACTAATCATAAAATGGGTTCTAAACATGTAAGAAAGCAAAATTATTAATCTGGAGTATGGAGGCTCACAAATGACTGTTAAGGCCACTAGGGGTTCTCCTCAAGGTGGAGTACTTTCTCCCCTTCTGTGGACTTAAGTCATAGATGAACCCCTATTCCACCTCACATAATCGTTGTACATAATACAAGGTTATGCAGATGATGTAGTAATCACTGTTAGGGGCAAACATGACTCCACGATATCGGAGATCATGCAAGGAGCCCTAAACTTAACCTATAGATGGTGTCAGAACAAAGGATTGACCATAAATCCCTCAAAAACAGTCATGATACCATTCTCAAGAAAGAGAAAACTAGAATTGAAACCGATCAAGCTAAATAACGAAGTTATTGACTTATCAGGGGAGGTAAAATATCTGTGAGTAATCCTGGACAAGACTCTCACCTGGAACTCACACCTTGATCAAGTCACCAAGAAGGCAATTTATATGTGCCAGCGTCTTCACGGCAAAACCTGGGGCTTAAAACCAAAAATGATCTACTGGTCATACAACACGATCATCAAACCAATGATGCACCTATGCAGCGATATCATGGTGGCCAAAAATCGAACAATTAACGGTCCAGAAAAAACTAAACAAGATATATCGCTTAGCATGTGTTAGTATAACGGGGGCAATGAAAACTTGTCCAACTGCAGCCATAGGGGCAATGCTCAGCCTTCTGCCTTTACATATTTCTGTAAAGAAGGAAGCGAGTCTCAGTGCCCTTAGGCTCCCTGATATATCAAATCTTAAAGCAGGAAATCTGACAGGACACCTTCGAGTATTACAAATGCTTCAAGATGATCCTGTGATCAAAGTATCATGCTTAAAAGACTTCGCTTCTCCAGAAAATTTAAGATAGTCATATCTGACAGGAGTACCTGGAGAACCAACCAATTCGTAACACGACCAGGATCACAAATCTGGTACAGGCGAATAGGTTACTTTTTTTTTTTTTTATATATACTTCTCCCGGGAAAGGCGAACCTATAACGCTTCAACAGCGCCCCGAGATGCTTGCAGATGTATGCTTGCTCTGCACTTAAATTGCTGCAAATTGTAGTCTTCTGGAAATATATCCCCAGGAAGCGAGTTCCAAAGTTTGCTTGTCCTGTAACAGAAGGAGTTTTGGAAAGTTGATGTCCTCGCGGTTGTCAAGTGTACTGTATGGTCATGACTCATGAGCATTAGCAGCCTGTCTTGTTGGGCGCCCAAAAGTTGCATTTCGAGGGATAATGTCTTCGAGTTCCTCAGAACATATACCATGGAAGTACCTATATATAGAACAAGCATAGGTCAGCGACTTGTCTTGAATTTATCCAAAATAAGATAATTATGTGCTAAATTACAAAACCATAGTTGATATGAGTCGTTATTGACGTATTTGCGTGATTTTATTTAGGGACGATCCCATCAGAATTTGAGGAGGGATTAGTCCAAGAAAATTTTCAAGGGGAGAGTTCCTCGCTAACACCCCCACCATTGTTGATAAATTTTTATTTACGGTAATTTTTATCTTTTTCATTCCATGTCCCTTTTCTTTGCTCCTTTGTGTGCAAGGATCGTTTTATTCGCGAAATTTTCTTTTCCGGTCATTCTGTAAACCGAATAGCAACTTGGGTTTTATCTCCTTGTTGTTTTTTTTTTTTTTATGGCGCCATAAGGCAGCAATATCCCACCCCACCGTCAAGCAAACGCCGTGCAACGGCAAGCGTGCCAACAGCTGCTTCGTGTAGAGTAGCATACCACCAATTTTCATTCGTAATTGGATAAGGGATAAAACCTTTCCCCCGACGGGTATCACAATGGGTCAATTTTGACCTGAGTGTGGCGTGGGACACTCCCCGCCAGCCCACCAACCTAACCTAACCTAACGTCAAGTTTTCATTATAGCAAAGTTGATCAAACTGATGCGCAAACATAACGAAAAAAAAAGCATCACAGAAATACGACCTGATGTGCTGCTGATTCGCCGGCAAAAAAGTAAGCAAAATGTCGGAAGAGAAAGAAAAGTAAGTAAATAAACATTTTTATCAATTTTAATCATACATAAATCCTTTTGACAGATATATTACAAAATGTTTTTTGAATTATTTATTTTCCGTTTCGACTGCTTTCTTCTTGCTTCACATATATTAAAAACTATTTATCGTCTTCGAGATCATAGTTATCGACTAAATTTTGTATTAGAAAAACTTCGATCTTGACATTAAAATGTTTGACGTAAACAATGCGTTCTAAAACTCAAACGTCATATTCAATCAGTAACGCATCTGCATAAACCGTGCATGGCATCTGCATTGCAAAAAAGCAGCGATGCCCCATCTGCACAAATGTTTGACGTTTCTGAATTTACACAAAAGGAACAGAACCCTTTACTTTTGTAGCAAGAATGCAAAAGACTGTCAAAATGACAGTGGTGGGTATATATTCTCTCACAGAGAGACATTTACGAAAAAGTTAGGGAACTCTTTTGTAGTAATCTATACAAAATGACCGATACATAATTAAAAAATTAAAGTCGTAGAAAAAGTTGTTAAAATGTCTGATAATCTTGACGAAAAAAAATAAAAATTTGTAATATCATCTAACTAGCGATGAAAGTGATCTAATCGAACTTCTTTTTTATGAATCCGAGTATATGGAAGTGTTTGTACTGATTGAACTACAAGCATTCGAGAAGAGGAAAAAGCGACACTGCATTAAGAATTACATGGAGGAGATTGTCCCTTTTTACAGCGAGGAAGAATTTTGTCGCCACTTTCAAAACAATCTTGATTTTGCCGCCTATTGATACCATTTTAATACGCAAGAAATCAAAAAATAATCCACACGCATATTCCAAATGGGACAACAAATTTCAAATCAACTGTTAATTGTAAGGTGACTTGACAACTTTTTCACTTCTTACAGCAAGAAAATTGTTGAGTAAAAATTGGTAAGATTCTCAGTGGTGGGTTTATTGCTCTCTCGAGGATGCTCTTTTTTACAAATGTTTCGAGTTAAGGAACGGCATTGAACAAAAATTCGTAGGAATTAGTAATGAGTTTGTAGTTATACAATAAAAAAAAGTCTAGCTTCGTTAAGTTTAAAAACACAGTCACCTGGCCTGGAACAACAAATACCACCGTTGATGTAGTTCTTCAGTATCCAGTCGAGAAAATCAGGGGACCAACCCATAGAATCAGTCGTGTTCGTTGTTTTCAACTGACAGATGAATAGAATACACCCACAAGCAACTCATGTGCCAGATAATGCCAGATGCGACGGATAAAGTAGGTTTAATCTTTACTGTTGTTTTCGTTGAGTCAATTCATCCGTTGACAGCCTTCGAAAATTGAGACAAGTCCCTTTCACTGGTGGACACATTTACAAACTACTCGATATTTTACAAAATACCTCCTTTTCGCAAATGTTGACCGATCCTCAGATGCAACGGCAACACGACGGATTCTATGGTTGGGGCCTTTCAGCTTCTAGCTAAAATGAAAAAAAAAAAAAAAGCCGGCTTCCTGCCATAGACAGAAAGACAGCATTAAACAGTTTGTATAAAAGATTGGTTGGCTCTTCGCCATACATGTCTTTGTATAATATTGGAATTCATTTTTATTGTTGCTTTCATTTTTTTTTTTTATTGTATGTTTACACAACTACTTATTTACAATACTTTGAGTTCATAATTTGATTTATTTTATATTTATATAATATTCGCTTTATTAGTAATACTGCAATAGTATTGCCCATCATTTTCGTACAATAAAAAAATCTTAACGAGAAAGAACGACGACAACAACAAAAAAGTAAGAAAAAATAAAACGAGAGAACGCATAACATTTGAATGATCTACCGGAGAGTGTTGTAAACAAATAGTACGACTACTTGTTGTATGGAATAAACGAATTAATATTTAAATGTGTTTGGTTGGTTGTTTTTTTTTTTTTTTTTTTTAACTTTAGGCCGAATGTTTGTTATCACAGAGTTATTAGTATATTTAAGACTTTTGTTTGTTTATTCAGTTTTCTTATTCGCTAGTATTATTATTACGTTTCGCCATTCTCTACATAAGATTGTTAATATATATATATAATGTACTTATATTGCTAGAGATTCGTTTTTGTTTAGCCCTTAAAGCCTAAGTATTGTTCGTCATTTTGTTTATAAACTTAATTGAAATGTCTTTTTTTTTTAATAAACACAAAAAGTAATAATGGCACCTTTTCTAGGATTAACTTAGTCTCTAACTATTAGCTTATATACCCTTACCATTAATATTAACATTTTAACAAGTTTCCTGATGGAATTTCGAGCTAAGAGTGACACCGTTGGCGGATTTCTGGCAGCCAATGGGATTTCGTTTGTGAGTATGGTATGGATATTGGATAGCCTAAAACTGGGGTTAAGTACAAACATGCAATTTATTATAAGTGAAGGAGGACGTTATATTAGGTAAGAGGAAATACAGTTTGCAGGACAAGATTGAATGGAAGCAGGGGTTACTTCTTGTTTAACTAAATGATTGAAATGGGATCAATGGAAAAGCATGCTGCCTGTTAGATACGTATGAAGAAAGTAGAGTTGTTCGTTGTTGTCAAATTCCGTTCCGGTAAGCAAAAGTAGCTTACTTACTTCGCGGACTCCCGACCCGTGAAAAGTCTCTGACTGAGACACTGAAGCCTTCGAACGTCCGCGATCCCGGAAGCAAAAGTTGGGCACAAAAAAAAAAAAAAAAAAACGAGCATTTTTTTCAGGTAAAAATCTTGCAATCCGATTGCTTATAATTGGTATGAATAAAAACCTACCTTGCTAAAGTAAGGTCGAAAGTTCGAACATACAGCCCTATTCTGCTCTTCATCGGGGGAATTTTTCCTCAATTTTCACTGAACACTATTCTACTATTCATTCGAATTGATTGGATTCACCTCGTCAATGTCGGCAATACTGCGTGGTATTCTCTTATTCACGTGTCAAATAATGCGGATTTGAAAGTAAATGAATCGTTTGTCTGGTTGGTGGTTGATAAAATGTAAGTAAAAACTAATTTAATGCGGGATTATTTGCTTACGAATAAAGATTATTCATTTTTAGGGGTAGAACAACAAACAGAGACCAATCTACAGCAATAATTTCCACAATGAATATCCATATGTTTGTTTGTATTTTTTGTTTTTAGTTAACCAAAATACTTTATCCAACTTCCAAAGATTGTCATAAATAGAGATCAAATTGAATACATTTATTTCAATTTCAAAAATAAACTCCTAATGATTTTCACATGAACACGTGCTAACTTGAATGTCAAATTGGTTTGGATAATATAGTTTACCCGATGGAAAGCTGAATGGAAAGGCAGAGTCAAAGGGAATCGAGTGGGTGAATCGAATGTACGATTCACGTGAATAGCAGAATAGGGCTGATAGCATTTACTTCGTTGTACGTGTCACTGTTGAAAAAAGGCTTACTATTGTACTGACTAGGTAACTTTCCCGAGTACGCAAGTGCCACTTCTAAGGTTTGAGTACTATTTGTACTATTTTTAATTTTTATGAAGTTATTTGACTTACGGCCATATTATTCACTCCAAAAATGAAACACAAGTCCTAAATATTCAGTCATTTAACTCGAACAGAAAATGAGTTTTACGAGATCGTTGGCATTTTTAATCAAATTCAATTTTTAACTGCACTCCAGAGATCAGTTTAAGTACTTTAACTAGGGTCAAAGCTCAATTTCACAATACTGACATTCGCTCGCAGTAGACAGGAAATAAGTAAAAGCCAAAAAGAATATAAAAAGTAGCGAAAAGTAAGCTAAAAAAATTAATTCATTTTGGAAGTAGGTGAAATTTTGATGGCTTCGTCGTTAGAAAACGAATTTAGCGAAGAGCTGATGAAACAGCAGATCGTGAATCAACGTCGTTCTCGTCTTCGACTACATCGCTTGCATTAATGATAAACTTTTTTTATAATGGCTAAAAATTTCTTTTGAACTGTCAATAGTCAATACCTTAGAAATGATTTTTGTTAAACATTTTCATTTTCACTCAATTCTTCGCATGACACGAAATAACTGCTGTTTTTTTTTTCATAGTATTTTATTGGTTTTCCTGTACAAACAGAATTTAACTAAACTATATTTATTAAAAAATTAT
The DNA here is from genome assembly GCA_946477585.1 of Cheilosia urbana. Taxonomy (NCBI): domain Eukaryota; kingdom Metazoa; phylum Arthropoda; class Insecta; order Diptera; family Syrphidae; genus Cheilosia; species Cheilosia urbana. The sequence goes on along the minus strand of OX297854.1, from coordinate 88,175,681 downwards.
CGAAAATTCACAATGCTTGGACTGTTTTATGTTAAAAATGTGCATACAGAATATTTAGCAAAAGGCCCGAGTCTGGTAAATAGCAGACTTCATACTGATCGTCGCTTTTCGAACATGTCAAAAGTTAGTATTAACTCCAATTAGGGGCGTAATTACCACATCCGTGATCGAGTAATATGTGACTGGATTTGTTACTGTTTTCTTTGTAAAATCCCCAAATCAGTGACGGATGGCTCGCTCACGGATACGGTAATTCGGCCCCCGTTTTTATTCAAATGAAACGTGCTTCAAATTTGATATTTCATTTCAGTAAAAGCAATTGCTATGTTTTGCTCATACCACCCAATATTTGACGGAATGTTTTGCTATAGTGTATCAGACGTGTATTCGTCACTTTTTATTTTAGAATGATCTACCCGTGGTAACATCAAACTATAGAGATGAAATAACTTTTGCAATCGATTCTTTCAGAAAAACATGTGGGTAATCCCGAAAACTTGAAACATACTTCTGGGGTGGAATCGCCACTTCCGTAAACGAGCTATATGTTCACGGAATTAACGTATAGTGGGAGAGCCGCCTTACACTTAACGCTCACAGATGCGTCAATTCAACTCACGAAGCGGAAACAGGACCTCTGACGTAACACCTGTTCTGTGTGATTACAATCATATAATAGAAAATTACATCACAAGTTAACCATCACGAACAGGCGCATGTTTTGGCTCTTTAAAACAACACCAGCTATTCAAATACAATTTGAAAAAATTCATTCAAAAATTAAATTCAAATATGTGCACTACTCACGTGACAATCTTGATAAGATGTGTCTTGAATTCTTGAAGCGTTTTGCTGAATTGCTTTCTTGAATTTTTCTTGAATTTTTCTTGAATTTTCTTGATTTAATTTGCACTCGACAGTTTTTGTTTTAGAAATACTATTTTACAAAGTGTGAATAGGGAAAAACTGTTTGGTTTTATGAATTTTAAGCTAATGACTGTATGCAGGGCATGTTAGTAGATGTGCAATGAAATGAAATGATCACAACCTGTGGGATAGAACTTCCAGTTATTAGGGACGTACAAACCACACATCGGGTCACTCCTAAATAAGCCAATTGGAAGCATCACTCATCACTCGTCTTTGTTTGGACGGTTTTTTTGCGACTCTGGTGAATCGACGGAATATCCTTTTTTGAGTACTTACTCCTACTCAAGTGGGAGAGTAGGCCGCCGGCACTGCCGCTACTCCCAATATTCGGCAATCTCTTGGCATCTGGCTGCTGTTGCTGTTGCTGCTGCTTCTTGCCACTGTCCAATGGAATGTTGTTGTAATTCTGGCGTTGTGTCTTTTGTTCGATTAGCTTCACGTTTAGTTGGCGCACATTCTCCGGCGACAGAATGGACACGCGGTTTGTGGTACGCGTCGCATTCGTCTTTGGCAGATTCTCATTCTTTTCTGGCGTTTTTTTCTTCTGATCCGACGACTTTCGCAAGCCAAATCGACTGGTGAACGTCAGCTCTTTAGTGGGCGACGCCGAACGGTTCTCTGTCTTCTTCCACAGGGAACGCCCGCTTTTCACCTCCTGGTGATTACTGGCAGCGGCTGGAGTCATTTTCTTTCGCAAGTAACTGAAGCGCTTCTCAGCCGTCTTCTCTGGAATGACAGTCGTTTCTTTTTGTGTGTACTCTGTTGGCGATGACAGATTCTCATCCGAATCGGCTGGCTTCAGGGCGGTTTGTGTGGAGAATTTGTGCCTCCCAAAGATGGGAGTCTCATTCACCCGATAGACTTTTGAGTCTACTTTGTGCCTGTTGTACATTTTGAGCGGTGATTTGTCGCGATCTGTGAAGAACGTTTTCATGGAGTTTTGCGATTTTGTGATATTATGCCGACTGGCTTCATCTAGTGTCTCAAATTTGGACTTGCACAGGTTCAGCTTGGCGCGAATGTCGTCCAGCGCCGATTGGTATGACTTGTGCGCGGTAGACTTTTGTACTTGAACTTTTGTGGGAATTGGTGGGTCAGCATTGTCGTTGCCATTCTCTTCTAATGGTTCCAGCTGATGGCATATCGGTTGGCTGCCAATGGGCTCTGTATTGTTATTGAACGAATGAACGGCAGAAGGAGCTGCTACCCAGCAGTTCGCCTCGATGTAATCCAAACTCGTGTCACAACTGGTCTCATAGCTATCCGAGCACTCAGTCAAGTCTTTGACATTGTTCAAAGTCAGACTGCCATCGCCTTCGTTGCGAATCAGAAATCCCTTCTCACCGATCATCTGGCTCTTGTATTTCGATCGCTTGAGCAGGGTCTTGTCGTCCTCCAGTGCACATCTCACCGCCTCCAGCACCTTGTCTGTCATGGGGCTGCCTGTGATTTGTGGAGCACACTTCTTCTCGCGGTCGTCCTCAACGTCAGAGTCCCGCTGCGAGAATCTATGCGGTTGTACATAATGCTGCCCTTGGAGCAACTTTTGCTGGCGTCGAGCACGGATGCTGCCGCGAATTCGTTCGCCGTTGGGTGAGAAATCCTTTCCCAAATGAGGCGATTTGGGTATATCCTTTGGCAAGAACATCGGTTGGGGTGTGGCGGTGTCTCGTTCGCACGAGTCCGCTTTGCTTTTGTCACTAATGTCGTGGATTTTCTTTTCGGCAAGTAAATTGTCACTGCTGCGGTTATATTTGGGGGACAGCAGTCCATCGGGCGTTGATGTTTGACTGGAGTCACGTGAGGCGTGCATTTTGAAATGGTCCACTTCGTATTCCAGGTCAGTAGGTATCGGGTGGCCGGTCGAAGTGTGACGATACAGACGTTGAAGCCAAACTTCGAGAACCTCAAATGGTGGGCTAGCGGATGGGGGAAAACCTACGTTAGATATGAAAGGAGGTGCATTAAATAGTATACAAACCGTTTATCTGGGTTGAGGTCACAACACGAGAAGGCAATCTTGTAGAACGTCTCCGGGCACTGATGGCAAAATTTTTCTCTAAAGAGCTGTGTGTTCAGTCCGAAGTCCGACGTTCTGGGCAGGTAGTCCGGATCAGCTTGAACACGTCCAATTATCTGTGAATATAAATTGATTACTTCTCCATGCAGGTTTTTTTTTTTTTTTTCACTACACCACTCACCTCACACAATATAATTCCAAATGAGAAGATGTCTACTCGCTCATCATACTTATTGCCCTTCATCATCTCGGGAGCCATCCAGTAGGGATTCCCCACCACAGTGTACCTCTGTCTTCTCTGTCGGCTGCGATTCTTTCCGATTGTTCCACTCTTTCCCGCGCACCTATCCAACGTGCTGTACATTGGCGACGTGATTATCCGTGCCAGGCCAAAGTCCGCCACAATCACCGACTTGTCCTCCCTGACCAAACAATTGAGTGAATTCAAGTCGCGATGGATTATGTTCATCGAGTGCAAGTAACTCATGCCGCACGCAATGTCCTTGGCAAACGATATTCTCTGTTCCCAGCGCAGGGGACACCCGGAGTCATGTATCAGCTCTTTTAGCGATCCGCCAGCAATGAACTCGGTCACCAAATGCAACTTCTTCTCTTTGTACAGGACGCCAATGAATTTTAAGACGTTCTGATGGTTCAACGATCGCAGGACGGCTACTTCCTTCAGGAAATTACGCTGCGCCTCCTCGTCCACGCGATAGAGTTCCTTCAACACCATCACCTCCTTGGTCACGCGGTGGGTAATTTTGAAAACCTGCCCGAAGAAGCCTTTTCCCAGCAGTTCGCCCTGCACCAAGTCGGATGCCCGGAAGATGCGCTGCGGATTCGGTTCGATTCGAAAGGATTTGGTTCGCGCCAGGTCGTACAGCTCATTGTTTGGTGGATGGTTTTCGTCCAGTAGCTTGGACATGCTCGAACTTCGCTCTTTCTGATTCAAGCTGCACGAAGTTGCGATGGCTGCGACACCTCCTGGACTGGCAGCATGACACGCTGCTTGGAGATTTGGCTTCTTATTGCGCAATAAACGAGTCTTCAGCCCACTCATGTAGCCTTCATCCTTCTTTTGGAAGAGACGTTCCTTGTCCTCCTTGGTGAGTCGTGACGAATCCGACACTTTGCTCTGCGACTGCAGGTAGTTCTGTCTTTGTGCCTCGTAGTCGCTGTTGCTGCGACTCAAGTCCTGGGGATCATGCTCCACAGTCAGCTGAAGTATTTTGTCTGTGCTGCGAATTAGATTGTCGATGTGCTCGATCGAGGTGTTGCGTACTGGGGTGCCATTTACCTCGAGGATACGATCGCCAATTTGTACGTTTGCTTCTTCTGGATGCAGATCGATTCTAAAAGTGGAAGACATATTCATTTAGTTGAAATGCAAATCATATAGGATGAACATGAAGGGGGGAACCAAACAAATCAAACCGAAAATTATAAGACACAACGAAAGCAATTAAAATGAATAGCATGATCAGCAATGTACCTATAGAGTCCGTAGCAAGAGTCTCTCGCCGATGTTATCAAGGAGAAAACATATTTGCCCACTTGGCCCAATATCCTACAAATAAAACTTAACATCAAAGAGATAAGAAAAATGTATTTTATTCAAGCACTTGTAGCATTTGTGTTTTGTGGTAGTTCTGTGTGTGCGTCAAAGATATGTCGCTTTTGTGTGGGTGGGAGTGTGTGTGTTTTTTTTGAAATTGTCCAGCTGCAGAGTCCTTGTGAGATTGCTGACAATGTTGCGTGTACGTAGAATTGCACTTTATTCCAAACCGTGCGAGTTTACTAGCAGTCATGATGAAGTTTGGGTTGAAATTTTATGAACAATGTCACACGATCGGCTTTTTCCGCGGCACGAGTGTACTAGAAAGCGAATAGAACTGATCGTGTAAGTTCGTTCTATTGACTTTTTACTACGCTCGTACGATGGGGTTTCATGCTGAACGCTGCACTTGGTTACATCCATTAGACGATCCAAATCGATGTTTCCAAGGCCTTCATAGTGTTCTTGCAAGGAAATTGAATCTAAATGATTCTGGTTGAGTTTATCGGGCAACAGCGTTGCAGTATCGTTTACGTTTTGAATATAGTGTAAGTCAACCTCCGTGTCGTAACAAACCCCATAAATCAGAAAGAGTGATCCAGTACGATCCTCCCCAGCGACAAGGAAGCAGAGTAAGTTAGAAAAGAAACAATCCAGTCTTGTTCATCACAGATTAAAGGCACCAACTCAGTATTACCGAAGTTTACCATTTCACTAAACTCCTGTGCACTGGCAACAACTAGCGATTGAATTTGTAAGCAGCTGGTTTATCAGTTTTTAGTTTTGCGTAAGAGAAGATTGAATGAACGAAAGTTTGCAATCAATGCAGGGCAATTAGATTTTAGGTGGAGGTATAGTGTATCCCAGATCACTGCGGCCACAAGTGAACCTATTGTGATAACGATATGGACAATACTTGAGTACCTTTTCATTTTGTAATCCGAGCTGTCAACGTACACTCGCAACGCTAATCGTTTCTAGTAGCCAAGGTACGAGTGTGGATATCTCGGACGCCACAGCAATTGCGACGAGACTGATTTTGTTTTCCATTGGACAAAAATAGGAGACCGGGAGAGTCCGGAATCGAACAAAAATTCCCTTCTTTAACCGTTCCATTAGCACAAAAAATACTCTTCTGGTGATTCTGAGAAGAGAATTTCGCTTTTCGATTCGAATTAAAAATCCACTCACTCACTCAAGTGCAATTTATGTATTTTATACACGTCAGCTGACAGCTAAATAAATAAATAGGTGGCGCAACAGGTCCGGAGGGACCCTGCGCCTACCTGACGCAGTGGCTACCGTAGCTGACAGCTGCGGTAGATTATTTTATACTTTTGTGGATTCAATCAGAAGCAGTTTTCTTGTTCCATTTGACTACAGAATGAGGAGATCCCCGAGTGAAACCAATGGAAAACGACATTAGCTTTAAGTAAGGTGCCGTGGCCAATAAGCCATCCAAAAGCCCCTCCACGAAACCCTTGGTTTGATTGATGAGCATCGCCAGCATCCACATGCAAGCAAAAACTCGCCTTTGAAACGGCGCTGTCGAGAGGATGAGAGTAGAATTTTATTTTTGCGTTGATCTCTTTAAATACTTCAAAACAAAGCCGGAACTGCTTCGTCAAATTGCTTCAAAGGACAAATACAAAACAACAATCACAGAGAAGGAGATATTGAAATGGAAAACGAGGACGATTCAGATGATGAAAATTTCGGTGGTAGATTTGATATTTTTATCAATTTTCATTGAATAAATAATGTATACTGCACAAAATACTATTTTATTAAAATCAGTTTACTAATTTTTTTTTTTTTTTTTTTTTGTGGAAATATACTGTTTTTGGGTGGGAAGCGAGGAGTAACAACGATTCTCGATGGGGTTGACCCTGACAATTTCTGTTGGGAAATTTTTGTCGAATTTCAGTTAAGTTATTGTTTTTTTTTTTTTTTTTTTGTTCAGAGAATAACTTTTTAACAACAACTCGTAGACACAGTCACTTTGGTAGGCGTGATAGCTATTGCGACCTACACCACTAATTCATCATCAGACTCCTTTTAAGTGATTGTTTGAATAGTTTGAATTCTGACAGTCAACTGTTTTTAACCCGAAAAAAGGTGCGAGCGTTAAGAATGCTACATTAGGCTTTTTTTTTTTTTTATCCATCATTGATTTCCACGGTTTACAACAATAGTACGAGATATAATATAAAGATCATGTGGACATAGTAAAAAAAAGGCATATTAAGGTCGAAAGCAATATGAACTGGCATGATCTTCTTCAAAATCGTACTTGGTGAAACTGCACGAAACTCGCAAGTCAATGCCCAGAGGCAATCACTTTAAAGAGTCTATATAATTAAAGTCCAGCTTTCGCAAACATTGCAACCAACTATATGCTGTCAACACCACATCGAAGAATGAGACGGACACGGAACCTCAAAACAGACTCCTTTAATTCATCTTCACTATAAGCTCGTGCAAAAAGAGACGCCTGCTTATCGAGGTTTCTTCGGCCTTTTAATGCATTTGAGTTGTAAAGCTTTGGCAGGGAGCACCCTACAGAAAATCCTTATCATTCGCACAACTCATTAAGTGTCTTCTTGGAGAAGGAGATCTATAAGCCAAATCTGTCGTCCGTGTCCCATAACAACAGTTAGAATCTACTAAAAAGGATATGGACCTATGCGCTGAGTTGCTTAGAATGTAGAGTTATCTGTTGTTAGTACAATGATAGCAATTGATCAACCTCCAAGGCATGTTAGTTTATACCGCAATAAGTTATCAACCGCTTTGCATTAGAATACAATTCCCCCCGAGTTAGTAAGAGGAAACAAAGTATAGCCCATGCAATGATGATTCTCTCCGTCTCTTCTTCTGTCCGTGGGACGGAGAGATCTGTTAATGGACCGAGTCCCTGTAGACTTGCTTTATCAACTGTGGCTTTAAGATTTATAACGATGGTCATCTTTACTGCCCGGTCCGATAAGTCGATCTTTTTTCAGCTCGTTACAGTCTTAAAACTGTTCAAGGTGAACATGCGAAGATAAAGAGGCGTCAATCAGTTTCGCGCGTACATAAAACAAATCTAAAAATACAATGTAGAGCAGCACACGCAATCAATTCGTGGCTTCATTAATAAAACTTCGAGCGATTGTGCGAAGTTCACAGCGTGCATTCATCATTGGTGGCTGGCTATTGATAGAATTCAGAGGTTTGCGCAATGTAAAAGTTTAACCACACTAAATGTGTGTTCATTGAGCCGGGTATACCGTCACAACGTTTACATCATTCCGGAGTTTCCACGTTTAGCCATTTTATCCTTAGCAAATAGCACGTATTCTTGCATCAACTTGCGGCGTGTCTAAACGTCAAAGGCTTAATCCTCTCACGCATTCAAATTCCAATCAAAACAATACTGTCCGACACTCGAAAGCAATTTAAAATACACGAAACCACCCACTCATCGACTCGGCCATGTGTCATATAGTACATTCCGCAAATTGTCGATCGAAACCGTCTATTAACCATATCACTACACAGTCCGCGGTTTTTTTTTTTTTTTTTTGTATTTGCCCTACACCATCCGTAGCAGTGATGTCACTCAACGACTATTTTTATGTTAGTTATGTTAGTCATGTGTGTTTATGCGGAAAACAAAACAAAAACTTTTTTTAACCAACTTACTCTGATATCCGGACGGCGCGACAACACACTCCATCGCCGCTGAGAAACTCCTCACTTGTGTTCTCATCGTCGGCAGTCAGTCGCAGCATCGACTTAGATGCATTCGTCCAGGGGATTTTTATCAAACGAATCGAGTGCAGCGGCTGACTTGGGCATGAATCAGCTAGATATTGTTGCTGTTGAGGCTGGGTGCACTGACCGTGAACCCGATTCTTGTAGCACTGTCCACAGAAGAGCTTCGATCGCTCAATCAACGCATATGTATCGCCATCCCCTATATAAGTTCCACAGGATTCACACGAAAAACACTCGGGATGAAACTTATGATCGCCAGCCACCATAACCGGGCCAGTTATTATGGTGCTACACTGCTGGCAAGACTGTCCAAACTGCGTCAAATAGTCGTCCTTGCAGAAGAGCAAGCCATTCCTCTCGAAATACCAACTAGATAGTTGATCATCACATACCGAACAGCGAAAGCACTCACAATGCCATTCCTGGCCCAAGGCCGTCTTGTGTTCGTTCTCATTGATCTGATTAAGGCAGCCCGAACATAGAATCTCCCCTGCAGAAGACTTATCTGCAATCGACAATGAGAAACACCAATTAGCTCCATTAACAAACTGACACACTCTTGTCGCGGTGGTTGTGTCTCGCAATTCTCAGAAGCGCATTTTTATATATAAACGTGAAGCAAGCAGCAGCTGCTGCTCCGGTCACCGCATCCCACACGCATGTTAGGAAAAAGTACTATTTGAAACACAATCACTTCACAAACTATTTCGATTTGTTGCCAATTAGAGGCCCCGCACGAGAAATATTATAATTTTTCGGTTTCCCGAGGGTTTTGGGACGTTTTACTTACCACACTTTGGGATTCCTTCCATCGCTACATTATTTGGTATGCAGAATGTCTAATGAATATTTTCAGACTGGTTGCGGGTTGCTGCTACTGCCAATGATGTTGATGATGACAGTAACGATTGCAGTGGTAGAAGTAAACACTTGGAAAACCAATGAATTTATGTACATTGAGCAAATTTGATTGAGCACTATGTAGTGGAATGTATAGGCGGGTACGGGTACTGATTTTATGTTTTTAAAAAATTAGATCACGAGAATTGTGGTTTGTGGAATGCATCGTCACAAATTGTTGAAAACAATAATTTCAGTGCTTGGTTAGTGCATATTTATGCTATCGGAATTGATTGGAAATGAAACTGGCAGATTAGATGAGGGCATGTGACGTTGACGTAAAGTAGGTACTGCGTTTCGTGTAGGTACACCGCAAATAGAAGGAGCGCGTTCCCAGTTAAATGGATTTTTAGAATTTGAATTTAACAGAGACTGTCAAAAACATAGTTACCTTTGATCTGGACTAGATGACTGCAAAATCTAGAATGGTCGGTAAGGTCACTGTTCCCATTGTTACGTACAAAAAAAAGCTATCTTTTTCAGATTTCAGAGCACTTTTGCAAATCGAGATATTTTCTCAGATTTACCAACACAAGTGCGCTGGAGTTTGACAACTGATGGAGGGCGTTTAGGTTTTCGTGAATTTGTTTTAAAGCAAAGAAAAGCATTGCATCGGGTGAATATATTTTTGTAAATTATCTATGTATAAATATTTTTAAATCAACCGGGACGCAAATTTCGAATGTTTTAATTTAAAATTTAGCCAGTGAATGGAAAACGCTTTGAAAAGTTTTGAAGGGCGAATATTATCACAGAGCAAGTAACGTTTTTATGTTCGATTAGCCACACGAAATCTGAAATCTGAGAGCGAATCTGAAGAAGTCCAAACGAATACCACATCAATAATGTTTCGCGAATCCCATCCTTTCACAGATGGGCTATCTTTTTTATTCAAACGTCAAAAAAACTTGTAGGACAAAAAAGCCGACCAATAATGGGCAGGGAGTGACTTGTTCAAATACTCTTAGAAAGAGCATAATCACTTTAACTCAGCTTTTACCAAATACATTAATTAAACACATTTTTCAATTCTACAATGCATTTATACTGTTTTTCCACTTCATTATAAACTTTTGAGTACATTTTCAACATTATTAGTATTTTTTCAGCACGCAGTTACAACTACGCTCTACTTGACACTTTTCGAACTCACAGTTAGTTGTTGTAATTGCGTGCTGAAAACCCTACTTTTCCTTGCTTTGCTGAGATCGAAGCTCAAAAAACAGGGCTAATATTATGCTACAGCCATATAAAATCTGTTTTGTTTTCCTACAAGTTTTTTAACTGTCTTCCTTCGTCTTTGCTACTGACGTTGTCGCGAGCTACCCTAATGCCCAATTCACAATTCGGCGTTGCACGCGTGCGTGCGTCGGCGCGCTTTGACACGCTTTACCGAAATTCTACGATTTTAAATGCCAAAGCGCGCGAGCAACAATTTTGTAAAACAAAATGCTGCTTTGAAGCGAATACGCGTTAACAGGGAAAACTTTGACAAACTAAAAGTTCTGTTTGTTTTTTGGCTGAAAAATACAAATTCAGAGCAGAATTAAAATTTCAAGTCTACTCCTTTTTTAGGGTTCCGTAGCCAAATGGCAAAAATCGGAACCCTATTAGATTCGTCATGTCTGTCTGTCTGTCTGTCTGTCTGTCCGTCCGTATGTCACAGCCACTTTTCTCCGAAACTATAAGAGCTATACCGTTGAAACTTGGTAAGTAGATGTATTCTGTGAACCGCATTAAGATTTTACACAAAAATAAAAAAAAAAACGGTAAATTTTGGGGGTCCCCATACATAGAACTGAAACTCAAAAAAATTTTTTTCATCAAACCCATACGTGTGGGGTATCTATGGATAGGTCTTCAAAAATGATATTTAGGTTTCTAATATCATTTTTTTCTAAAGTTAATAGTTTGCGCGAGAGACACTTCCAAAGTGGTAAAATGTTGGTCCCCCCCCCCCTAACTTCTAAAATAAGAGAACGATAAAACTTAAAAAAATATATGATATACATTACCATGTAAACTACAAACGATAATTTTTTGAACGAGATCTAGCGAGTAGTTTTTAAAATATCGATCAAAGTTACAACGAACTACAAGAACTTTTATGTTATGTTACTTGCTGTTTCGGAACCCTTCATGAGCGAGTCCGACTCGCACTTGTCTTACTTTTTTTTTTTTGAAGCTGTAATTTTTATGCACGAATTGAAAAACGATTCTCCAAAATACAAGAAAATCATATTTAACAATATATCAAAGCACACAACAACCTTAATACGGATACAAGACCCTTGATTAATATTTGTCCTACAAAAAATCTAAAGAAATTAGTAGTTGCCCCACAAAAAAAAAAAGTTATTCCTCATTTCCACACACTGAATTAATTTATTATGCTTTAAAAAACCATCATATAGCTTTTTAAAAGTTGTGTATAATAAACATTAGCGAATCTGTGCTACTCCATCTATAAACGGTACATTCTATGACTTCAAATCGAACAATTCGAAATTCAAACGCGCGTGATAGTAGAAAGTAGCTCTACTCACGCGTCGCGTTGAACTTTACGATATTTACGGTCTAAAGTCGACTCAACGCCTGAAGCTGCATTTTGTGTGGCACCATATGAACGCTTTGTTTCTACATAATCTGTCAACGCACGCGTTCGTCAACGCGACATTGTGAATTGGGCATAATTTATGTCATTTACCATTGTGATTTTCAGATTTTGCTCTCAGATTTCTGATTTTCGTGCCCAATGGAAATGAAACGAGGTTTTTTTTTTTTTTTTTTGCATTTGTGGTGGTGCGTGTTTTAAAAGTCAATTTATGTTAATATCCACAAAAATTACCAAATGCAATTTTTTCTTTATATTGCACGAACTTGTCGTCTTTAAAAACGTAAAATAACACTCTTTAAATTTGACAAATGACAAATGCTTTGGTGTTAGTGTAAGTAGGAGGTGTGAATCTCGCTCAGAGATCGAGATTCGCGAAATTGCTCTTACACTTTTTTTTTGCGGCCAATGGAACATGAAATCTGACAGCTTTTTCTGTCCCAATGGAAAACGACATTAAACGTCATTCATGCAATTTCCGTTTTATGCTAAAAGAAGCTACCCGGAAAATATTTTGACAGTTTAATGGTAAATCTGTTACCATTGGCTGTGCGATTGAAATAACACGCAGAAGTTGTCACAAAAGTGGCAATTAATTTAAGCAGCATTGAAAATATGGCTTCATTAAGCAATTTTAACGTCACGCTATCATTTGAGTGAATAGTCCTTTACTTCGCTGCACGTGTACTTGCCTAGCAATACATGTCAAACCTGACCAGTAAATTTGAGTTTTTGAATTTTCCTTAAGATTGTAACGACTTTTGTGGAAATTGAAATTAAAAAAATTAAATTCAGAAATATGAATATAGCTCCTATTGCACCTGGAAATATGATTTTTGTCTGCCAAATTGGTTGTTGATGTTTTATTTCTTCTTCAGATGCCCATGACAAGAAATAATTGATTTTTTCACAGGTATTTTGATGATTTTCCTGCACGAACAAAACTTTTTTATTTTTTATTTATTTTTTTATTTTTTTATTTTTATTTACTAAGGATTACAATGTAATAAATTACAATCTAATACAGGAAGGCACTAGCTACCAGGGCTTTCGGCTACTGTAGGGTATTAGGACTTAAATAAGTTTGTTTAGATTGATACGTTTTAATATCTTATTTAGGAGTTTAATGTTGTTTTCTGAAGGGTGTTGGAGTATGTCGGTAAATGTTTTGTTTGTTATATTTCTTATTAGTGATTTTGTGGGGTTGCAGTGTTGAGTAATGTGCGGGATGGTGAGGGCTTCTATGTTACATATGTGGCACATTGGTGGATCCGTTCTCGATAGAAGGTAGCTGTGTGTTATGTTGGTGTGCCCCATTCTAAGGCGTATGAAACATTTCGTTTTATGTCTAGGCATATTAGCGGGGTAGAAAGCTCTCAAACCTTCCGGGTTGATAGAGGAATAGTGGTGGGAGTATTGGCGCCAGGAGTCCAGCAAGTTATTAAGCCAGTGTATTTGTATTGTTTTGCGGATATCTTTTCTATTGTGTACGTTAAACAAGGTCAACGGTTCTTTGTGTGCTGATTTAGCAGCACTATCAGCCAGTTCGTTTCCAGTTATTCCAGCATGGCCGGGAACCCAGATAAGTTGTAGCCTTTTTTTGTGTTGGATGAGCTGTTCTCTTATGTGTTCGATAATTGTGGTTCTATTGTTGATGTTTTTAACAGCATTGAGGGTCGAGAGGCTGTCTGTGCATATAAGAATTTTCTTCTTTTTGAATATTTTGGTTGCACTTAGGATGGCGAAGGCTTCGGCTGTTAGTATTGATGAGCATTGTGGGAGGAGTCCTTTTTTAAGAACCTTACCCTGTTCGTTGACTACCGCGAATGTGGTGCTGCATTCATACTTAGAGCCGTCGGTAAATACAGGATTCCATTTTCTCTGCTTGTAGCTGGATATGATGTCTGTGAACATTGCCCTGTAGGCGTTGTTAGTTGTCGAGTTCTTTGGCAGAGAACATAGATCTGTGATAATCGCGTTAGGTGGAAGAAGCCATGGTGGATTGTTTGGTTCCTTTTTTGTTTTTAATGAGAGTATAACTTCACATTTTTTGGCGTATGATAGAGCATTGTAGATTGTGGATGGATACTTAGGTGCCCGTTTGCGAGAAAGAATTTGCAAATTCCGCATAAGAATTAATAACGAGTTTTCCTCCGTAAGAGCCCTGGAAAATGGTATTCCACAAGGATCCCCTCTCTCAGTTATTATCTTCATAATTGCTTTCAATGAACTAAGCGAAATCTTAGTCAAATACAAGCCCATCCGACATTCCCTTTATGCAGATGACCTGATATTGTTTTCAAAATGCAAAGACCTCCCGAAAATCACTAGAAATTTCTCATACATACTAACCGACATTAACCAGTGGTGTGAACTATCTGGGTCCAAAATATCATTAAGTAAAAGTAAAATATTGCATATATGTAAAAAAAACAAATGTACAAAAAACTTAAACCTTAACTTTAATAACAACAATATTTGTAATGTTAATTCTTTAAAAATTTTAGGTATCATTTTTGACAATAAATTTAGTTTTAAGAACCACTGCACAGAGTTAAAAAAAAGCCTTACTACCAGGGTAAATATAATTAAATATTTAGCATCCAAGCATAGTTTTTCCCATGTAAATTCTCTCATAAACATCATTAAATCAATCATCCTGTCTAAAATAGACTACGGCTTGCAAGTTTACGGTAAATCAGCAAAATCATCAATGGAACTTATAAAACCACAATACCATGCAGCAATCAGGCTTGCCCTAAATGCCTTCAGGACAACGCCCATCAAAAACATGCTCACCGAATCTGGTCTCCCTTCGTTGGAACATAGATTTGAGTATCTCACATCTATGCTGTTAACTAAGCTTGCTTCATCGCCTATGACACCAAAACTTAATTTAACTATTTATAGACAAACCATCAAAAATTCACATTGCTTACTTTTTTTTTGTGTAAAAAATGTGCGTAAAAAATACTTAGCAAAAGGTCCGAGTCAACTAAATAGCAGACTCAGAATTTGCATAGCATTTGCTTTGTTTATTCATACCAATCTGAGTAAAAGGTTATTGTCGCCGCTTTCCGAACATGTCAAAAGTTGGAACCAACTCAAATTGGTTTTTATTCATACGAAACGAAGCAAATGCTTCGACTTTGACATTTCTCTTGAGTAAAAGCAATTGCTTTGCTTTATTTATACGACATATTGTCTCCCTCGTCATCTGAAGACTATAAATCAACAATAATAATTTATTTGTATCTACAACAGGGACAACATTTTTCAGGTCGATATCCATTTGTAATTTTGCCAAAAACGAATGCAATTTGAACAGCAGATATTGTTGTCAAGTAGGTAACGCACTAATTAATTTACAAAAGTAGATCGATTTCGTTGCATGCCAAGAGCAGCGTAAAATCTGAGATCTGAAAAAGATATCTGGTGGTCCCAATGTAAAACGATATTATTGTTAAAAATCTATCACATTCAACATGTCTGCCAACGATAAGTTCGTATTTCTTGTTGTTTTGCTACCTACATTTTTAATTTTTTCCCCTAGATTCATTCAAAACAGAATCTCCAGCTTTAACTTGGCTTCACCATCCCATCGGCAATACAGTTTGCTATGGACTCTCTTTCGTTCCACATTGACAGCTGTCTGATTTGTTTGTGTGCGCAATCTAACGTACACGTCACATACACAAAACACACTACACACTACTTCGGCGCGGTGCTGTCGCCACTAGGAAAGAACACGTCAGTCATTTCTCTCAAATAGCTGGCAACTTTCATCGGTCTTTTTTTTTGTCCAAGTTCGGTGCACAATTAGGTAAAATCTGAGAGTAACTTTAATTCCACCTCAACAATTATAAATTAGAATAGAAAACAATTGATCTATTCGTCTAAAGTACAAGGACTACCAGGCAATTAGGTAAGTTTGTCGGAAAAAAACTCGCAAAAATTTGCAAACTAACCTGCAAATTGAAGGGGAAAAAAAGTCAAGACTCCAATGGATTTTGTTTAAAAATGCGTTTTGTCTTCCCGCACAGATATGACGAGACTGAGATTGTCCCCTTCCGGGGCCTTTCACGTCATTGCTATACTGGCAATCATCGCCTGCAGTATTCCATCAATACAATCTGCAGCAGTAATGTCGGTTGATCTTGGCAATGAGTGGATGAAAGTGGGAGTCGTGTCACCAGGTGTACCAATGGAAATTGCTCTAAATAAGGAGTCGAAAAGGAAATCGCCAGCTGTTTTGGCGTTCCGCGATGGTGTACGATCGTTTGGTGAGGACGCTCAGACGGTGGGCGTCAAGGAGCCATCTAGGGCGTATGGATACTTATTGGACCTGCTGGGCAAACAAGTGGATAACCCTATTGTGGATTTATACCGGTAAGACAAGGATATTTGAAAGTAAGCTTTCGATTTGTCTACGACTGTTCGTTGTATGCGAGCAGTGGATGAGATACGTCGGGTAAATGTAGTTGGGCACACAGGCACTTGGATATCTTTGTAGTTACGACTTTAACTAGGGAAAATCAAATGGCTGATGCTATTCGCACGTCGTTAGGGACACGGCTTAGGTCGACGGCTAGGTAAAACAGTGGTATAAGGGCTTGCTTCGCTCGCAAAAAAGACTATAAACTCCAGTATTATATTTTCAGCCACGATCCTGTACGTTTTAAGGCACAACTTATTTCTTAAAACAATATTTTTAATGAAAATAGCCTTAGCCGTCGACCTAAGCTGTGTCCCTAACGACGAGCGAATAGCCACTTCGAAATTAAATAGTTGATGGTTATTGGTGAACTAAATGCATGCTCTGCTTTTACTTATTTTCGTCTCAAATGTGCCACAGAAATGTGTAAGTTGTGCAAATCTGTTGGGTAGAACTTGAGGTAGCGTCCTCAATTATGCGTTCTATTTATACAGAGAACAACCGCAAAAAATCACAATCAAAATGCACTAACAATAGTAAAAGCCATACTTTCAAACAGAAACACCGACGTAGTGAAAAGTCAACTGGTCATCAACCAACTGATGGGGTTGTAGCAATGTGCCACTGAAAACAAGCACACATACCTGGTCAAACCAATTGCCCCCGGCAGCCAAATCAGCACAATCTAAAGGTCAAAATTAAGACCAGCAACGCAATTTGGAAAGATAACATGAGTCATGCCACAAAACGGACGACTGCTCATTTAAAGTTTCCCAAACAAAGCACTAAAAACCGCATTAACGGCTTTTGGACAGACGGACGCTTTCCGCTTTTGCAATTGGATTCCCCTTTGGAGTTGGTATCCACATAGTTGGAACTCGCTAAGTAGTATACGCTTGGTCATCATTTCTCTGTTGCTTAGTCCATAATTTGACTGTGCAATCAGCCTATACCATTGCTGTGATATACGTCAGTTTGATATAGTTACAAATTCTGTTGTTTTGCTGACGCCAGCAAAAGAAGCAATGCTCCTTAACGTCTTCACAATTTCGCGTCCAAATTTACAAGTTGTTTTGAACAAATCGTCCCAAGAAATGCAACTGTTTCGCTATTACTCTGAGAGAAGAATTGCTTGAGACTTTCACTTTAAATAGTCTCCCCAGTAGGCAACGTCAAGTCGCCTTTCTTTGCCAGACAGTTCGCACAATATTTTAAGGCTGTTCCACCCACCACCATCAACTACGAACTTTTCTCAGCTGCAGACTTGACAATGGATTTCCATAACTAACATGCCTTTCATGCCAACTCGTTGGTTTTTATTTTTACAGGAAACGTTTCCCGTATTACGAGATTGTCGGTGACGAAGAACGCAACACGGTTGTCTTCAAGAAGGGCGATGAACGCTTCTCTGTTGAGGAGCTGGTCGCTCAGATTCTCGTGAAGGCCAAGGAATTCGCTCAGGACTCCACGAATCAAGTGGTCACCGAGTGTGTCCTCATCGTTCCCGGATTCTTTGGTCAGGCGGAGCGATCTGCGCTGCTTGCCGCCGCTCAACTGGCCAATTTGAAAGTACTCCAGCTGATTAATGACTACACGGCTGTGGCACTAAACTACGGTGTCTTCCATCGGGCAGAGATCAATGAGACCACTCAGTATTACTTGTTCTACGACATGGGCGCACAGAAAACATCAGCGGCGCTTGTGAGCTACCAGCTGGTCAAGGACAAACAGACAAAGGAGACAAATCCGGTCGTTCAAATTCTCGGTGTTGGCTACGATCGTACTCTGGGCGGTTTAGATGTTCAGTTGCGACTACGCGACTACCTTGCCAAAGAGTTCAACAATCTAAAGAAGACCAAGACCGATGTGTCGAAGAATCCACGTGCCATGGCCAAGTTATTCAAAGAAGCGGGACGTTTGAAGAATGTTCTCAGTGCTAACATGGATCACTACGCTCAGATCGAGAATCTTATCGAGGATCATGATTTTAAGCTGCAGGTGACCAGGGAAATTCTTGAGGAACTGTGTGTCGATATCTGGCCGAGGATTGTCAAGCCTCTGCAACAGGCAGTGAGGTCATCAGGACTTTCGTTGGACGTACTCAGTCAGGTGATTATCTTTGGTGGAGGTACCCGCGTGCCAAAGGTCCAGGAAATTCTCAAAGAGGAGATCAATCAGGAGCTGGGTAAAAGCTTAAACGCCGATGAGGCCGCAACAATGGGTGCTGTGTACAAAGCTGCCGATTTGGCCACCGGTTTCAAGGTGAAGAAGTTCGTGATCAAGGACGCCGTACTCTTCCCCATTCAGGTTTCGTTTGAGCGTGATCCAGGCGATGGTGCTAGTGTCCGCCAGGTAAAGCGGGTGCTCTTCGGACCAATGAACTCATACCCGCAGAAAAAGGTGATCACCTTCAACAAGCACACCAGCGACTTTGATTTCTTCGTCCACTATGGTGACCTGAACTACCTGAGCGCTGAGGAAGTCTCCTATATTGGTGCGTTAAATCTGTCCCATGTGCAGCTGTCCAAAGTGAAGGAGACTTTGGAGAAGAATGCAAACGAGATCGTCGATTCGAAAGGCATCAAGGCCTACTTCATGCTGGACGACTCTGGCATCTTCAGTTCCACTGGCGTAGAGTTTGTCTACGAAAAGCAAAAGTCAGAGGAGGAGGAAACCGATATTGAGGGAACCCTAGCCAAGCTGGGTAGCACCATCAGCAAGTTGTTCTCCAACAAGGATGACGATAAGAAGGAGGGCGTCGAGACCAAGGAAGAAAATCCCAAATCCGAGCATTCGGAAGGTGAGAAACCATCAGATGGTCAGGAGGAGAAGCCATCAAAGGACGAACCCGCAAAGGCTGAAGCCAACAAAACTGACGATAAAGGTAAGTTTGTTTCTTTGGAATGACTTTTCTAATGCCCGCCGTTACAGCTTCCAAGAACAACACGGTGAAGATCGTCACAGTCAAGGAGCCAATCGAGTACAAACTGAGTCTTAAGTACACCATTCCGCTGGAGGGGAAGAGCTTTGATAAGTCTATGGAAAAGCTGACTGCCATCAACACAGCTGAAGACGCACGTGTTCGTTTGGAGTCTGCGTTCAACGCCCTGGAATCGCATGTCATCGAAACTCAAGAGAAGCTAAGTCAAGCTGAGTACGCCAACTGTGCCACAGATGAGGAAAAGGAGAAGATCCTCGCCGAATGCTCTGCCATCTCTGAATGGCTATACGAAGACGGTGCCGATGCGAATGCTGATGTTTTGGAGAACAAGCTGGAGGAAGTGAAAAAACTCACAAATGTCGTTCTCGGTCGCCACTGGGAGCACGAGGAACGCCCCGAAGCCGTCAAAGCTCTCGACGGCATGATCGATGGTGCTAGAGGCTTCCTAGAAAAGGCCATGAACCTTACAAAGGAAACCAATCCCGAAAAAGATGTATTCACCGAAGTGGAAGTACTCACGTTGGCCAAAGTCATTCAGGAGACAGTCGCCTGGCGAAAGACCGAGGTCGCTGCTCAAAAGAAACTCAAACGTAACCAGGAACCCCGTCTAACCGTGAAAGACATCACCGATAAAATGGGCCTACTCGATCGTGAGGTGAAGTACTTGGTAAACAAGATCAAGATCTGGAAACCCAAGACAAAGCCTGCCAAGAAAGACACCAAGGAGAAGGTA
This sequence comes from Cheilosia urbana, assembly GCA_946477585.1. NCBI lineage: Eukaryota > Metazoa > Arthropoda > Insecta > Diptera > Syrphidae > Cheilosia > Cheilosia urbana. Next base: position 88,155,788 of record OX297854.1, on the reverse strand, counting down.
GACGAGGCCGAAAAGGAGGAGCCACTAGAAGAAGCAGAAGAAGCACAGGAAGAGGAGCTAAAGACTGACGATGATCAAGAACCATCCCCTGAGAATGTAATCAAGCCCAGTGCGACAGAAGAAGCTGATTCACCACTGCACAGCGAGCTGTAGAGACTTGAGAAGGGAGGCACACGTATTTATTAGGCATTTATATACGAAATGTAAACGGATTCATTCTCTCTCTTCTCACACAAAAAGTCTATCACCTCTTCTACTCCTGTTTTCCATTCCGATTTTTTTTTTTCAATGATTTATCAGAAATATAATAGTAATATACAAAATAAAGCAGAACAAATCATCAAACATAGAGAAATTTACCACAAGGCGCTGTTTAATTGTTCCATTGTAATATTATTATTATTTGTTTGTACATTTTGTGGTATATAATCTGAGCATTAAGACAATTTTTTAAGTTATTTGTATATCTAATTATTGAAATCAAAACAAAATAAAAACGAAAGAAATTAAATGTAAAGAAGAACTACGATTGTTTGGTGTTTTTCAAATTCAATGGCAGTCTGCAACGAGTATGAGTGGGCCGAACGTTTTGCCATTGGTATAAGAGCCAAGTCGAATGAATAAATGACCAGAGCCAGGAGTTTGATCTTGGAATAGACATTGAGATGAAAGAGAACTTTGCAGAAAACTCAAATCATAAGAAAGGTCCATAGAAAGTGTTTATTTGAAGCTATTTTTCGATCCATGCAACATGGAAACAGATTTTAGATCAAATCCGTGCATTGAAACTTGTTGATAGGTGTATAAAATGGAATACTATTCCCCCATCTTCCATTTTACACGCCCTTGAAAGTTCATTTCACATTATTTTTTGAATGGTATAGACCTTTCTAGAAATACTTTGCCTACTTACAGTTATGCCCCACTTGCCTTTTTGAAACAGAAATATTCGTACAACAGAGGAAATATAAACTACCATAAAGCAAAAAATTATAATCTATCCTATCCTTAAGCTTTCGTACCTATCGAAAAATAATTGAAATAAAGTAAAAAGACTCACCCTGCACATTTTTTCTAAACCAACCGTTGTTTGCCGTTACAACTGCACTGCAAATGAGATTTTTTTCCACCTGGAAAAAAGCAACAACGGTAAAGTATAACTTGTGATATAAATTGCTTGAAAAAAGACATTTACCTTACAGTAATCATTTGTGTTATGTTTAAAAACAACAAACAAACGGTTCTTCTAATGTTTGACAAAGAAATTAATATTTTCTGGTGCCTCCTTATTTATTATTTTTAATTCCGCCGCACGTTTAAAATACCGCACTTGTTTAATTAGTCGGTTGGTTACTGGCTTTACTGTACTACTTCACAGCAGAACCCATCCAAACGCGACAGAGCTATGGTGGGTTTAGAAAAATTCTTCGGTATCGTGGGTAATACAGTGTTTACTTTACTGGGATAGGTTTTTGATCAAAGATAATGGAATACAATTCATCTCTGCTCTTGATGTACAGGATGGATATGGAAAACGATTATAGTTTCTGAAAGTATTAAAATGGGATTTATTATCAATTGTGTAGTCTTTTTAATACATTTAAATGTTTTTTATTCGTTGTAAAATGATCGTGGTAGAATTCGTAGAACTGTTTGTTTGAACAATCTATGGAATACATGTTCACCACTGTGCACCACAATGACTATTAAATGAATTAAATCCGCGGTTTTATCGTTATATTACGAATATACACATTGATTAAAGAGAAACAAGAACTGGCAAAGATAAAATCCATAAACCCATAAAATCCAAGCACGCTAAAAATGAGAAAACAGATATTTTACGTTACTACCTATTTAGCGAGTCAGTTTAGTAGAGCAGTTGAGTACTCTGTCTATATTAAAATTAAGCCCACACTAAAAAATTTCGCCTAATGTCGTTTTCGACTTAGATCTTGATCTGAGATTTCAGATTCTATTGGTTTCTGTGTGTACTGAGTTCGCCGCAAAAAAAAAAAATTCTTCGCTTTATTATAAAAATTCAGTTCAATACTCGTAACAGGAATAATTCAGTTAACAACACAATCCTTAAACATAATAAATTATTCGTAACCGCCAGCTGATTGTCATAAACATTAAAAAAAAAAAAAATAGTTGACGCAACAGGTCCGAAGGGACCCTAGGCCTAGCTTCTCACAACCATTCGTTTTGTGTGAGTTTTTTTTTTTTTTTTGTTCATTTTTGGAACGAATGGAGGGGATCTACAATTTTATGTCGACTCCAAACGGCTAATCGAGAAGCTCTTTCAAGACAGTTACTCTCGAATGTTTGTCAGACGTTCGCAAGAGGTGGCGCAGTGGAAAAAAACCCTAAATTGGAGTTTGGGTTTTTGCGGGATTCGAACATCGACCCCTCGCTTAGTTGTCCAACACACTAACCACTAAGCCACTACGCCTTCCTACCATAAACATTGGTATTAGTGAAAGAATGTATAAATCTGAGAAAATATCGAGATTTCTCAAAAGTTTTTTCAAAAATCCAACATAAAAAGCAATCTCGATCAAAAAAAAAAAGTTTATCTTTTTGCCAAATCGAAAACGACATAAGATAAAATAAACGAATCAATTAACCCGAGTAGTTCAATAGGCGTGTTTTCTTGCGCTTCGATTTCAGCAAAGCAAAGTATAGTAGGATTTTCAGCACGCAAATACAACAACTACTTTGAGTTTTCGAATTGTCAAGTAGAGCGTAGTTGTTGTGAATGCGCGTTGAAAGTCCTAATTTACTTTGCTGCAAATAAATGCAAAATTGACTTTTTCATGACAAGTCAAGCGAATTAAGAATAATAAACACATTTCATCTCCATGTAAGCTATTCGCTCTTTGTCAACTAACGCACGACAGCACTACACGGAATTGTACTAAATATTCTAGTACATCTGTCATATTTTTGTCGTGCTCAGACAATTATGTGGTTTTCACCGATTCTCTCTCAGACAAATGTCATGTAGCGTATTGAGACATCTTCAGATGATATCTATTCCAAAGCTATATTTTATATTTAATTATTCCTAAATTCAAAATTTAGCTATATAGATTCACAACCTAATAATAATCAAAAATTTAACTTTTGTTGTTCGTATATTTCATGTAACTCCGAAAAGGAATCGAGATTTTGTAAATTTTCTCCCTGCGTTAAAAAGTTATCCGCTCTCTATACGCCAATTTCGGCGAGTTACGTTATCCGCTCGTTATTTCATGTTAATGAAAGCTAACAGGCGTTTATTAATACAAATTTGAAGTTAACATGTGAGTTAAGGCTAACTCGCCGCTGCTCGGCGTTTAATAATACGGGGGCTACAGTTTAAATCAACGCCGAAGTACAAATAAACTGTTTTTTTTTTTTTTTTTGTCTTTATTTAATTCACAGCCTACGCATTGTATTTTGACAAGTCATTTATAAAACGTTTGCTACTTAAAGCCTTGCTTTAGATCTCGTTTTAAATATTTATATGAAAATGTACTAGATACTCCTGAAAAAATTTAAAATTTATTTTAAATAATCCCAATGGAAAATTCATCAACAAACAGAACTATTTTAGCATGGCAAAATAAATTTTACGAAACCAATACCTGCCCTTAGACTACGTGCAACTCGACAAGTCAGTGCAAGTTGGTAAAAAAGAAACAGTTCAGCTTCAGCATTAAGCTGCGCCATCGCTGGTTCGTTCGCCTTTGTGAATTACGTTTTAAAAAAAAAAAATCTAGTGAATATGACATAAAAGTATCGTGCAATTTGATAGCTTTCAAACTGTGGCAGTTTCGAATATTTTGTTTGAAATAATTTAATTGCCGTAAAGTCAAATCTAAAATTAATACGGAAAATACAATCTGTGCACTTTTCCATCCAACCATCTGTGCAATTGATCGTGCGTGCTCGCTTGCACGTATCATTTGCCAAAACAAAGGCCAAACTATATCTCCATCTCAAATAGTAAAATATTGTCTTCCTCTTTGATTCCAGTTTAATCACTCGATTCGCAGAACTCCAACTCCCTCATGTGGACTGAAAAAGGATGAATAACGCTGCCTCATTGTCACTGGCGTAGTCTCCCTTTTGCCCGTGAAAGAGTAAGCTGGTGTGCGTTTGCTGTTGTTGTTTCACTAGAACAGAACAGCCGTGTCGTGAAAGAAGTGTTGGCGAAAGTGTTTATTACGCGGAGTGAAAATTAATTATCACCTACGAGGAAGTGAAGAAAAAAAACATTTAAACATCGCAAACTCGATAAATGTGCGAAAAGAAACAATTGCCCAGTGCATTTGAAGAAATTCAAACACTTTTCTACCCCTTCGATCCGTGTGTTCAGTGTAAAAACCCAAAGTGAAGAAAAAACAAATAAAAAAAAACCAGGAAAATATAAATTTTCCACTTTGGGTGGTGGACAACACAACTGCTGCAGAGGAAAGACTCGTCGCTGAGAAAGAGAGCAGTCCACACACCAACTAGTAGCGCACTGTTGTAACATGGCGTGTTTAAACACTCTGAAATTGGAAATCAAAACTCTCGAGAAGATCTTCACCAAAAATCATGAGCGTTTTCAAATTCTTAATTCCAGTGTAGACGAATTGACGTGCCGTTTTATCGGTAAAAATGGAAAACGCTACGATATTCATGCAAACATTACGGTAAGCCTGTGTAGAGATTTTTCCATAGGGATCTGCGGGGGTCATACCTACATTTTGCACAAAAAAAAAAAAAAACTAAACTTGTAACAGGATTAAAAAAAAAAATAACAGAAAGGCCATTTTGTTTTTCTGCAGCAGAGGGAGACTGAAGAAAGACGGCCAATTGACAACGATGACTGCCTACCTACCTACCTACCTACCTAAGATGCATATTTTCATGTGTTTTCCACCACCACCAACAACAACAACAACACCAACGACGACTGTGGGTGGTGGGTGAGGAAAATCTTTGTGCACCGTCCTTTTATTGCCTTTCGTAACAATTTCGCCTTTTTCACATTTGTGTCGTTGCGTGTTTTTTTAATTTTTTTTTTTCTGATGCTGCCTGCTGTTTTCGCTGCACTTGACACAAAGGAATACCTAGCTGCAGTTTGTTGTTGTTGGTTGGTCACCTGAAAAATACATTTTTTTTGTCATCTCTTTCTGCTCCCCTTAGTAGTGGGGTTTTTTTTTTTTTTTTTTTTTTTTTCTTTCTTTAAACTGACATTTTGTCCAAAATTGTACATCTTTTTGTGTCGTCTGACAATTTACCTACACATGTGAGCTGCACATAAGGCTGATGTCTAGAGATCAGATGTTCCGAAACGACGATTAGTCACAGGATTTTTTTTTTAAATTTTCCCATGCCTCGCCGAATCAATTGAACCGTATACCTACACATCGCAATAATGGCCACGAAGGGAAAGATTTACTTTACACGAGTATCTCCGTCGAAGAATTACATGACCTTCATGGGTTGCACTATCTATTATTTTTGTTTTGTTGTTTCCCATATGAAAACAAAGCAAGCAGTATTGAATGATTGTACATACTTACATATTCATGCTGTATATTTTTATTTGAAGGTATGGTCTTGTCTTTTATCAGAAACTGTATCTTAAGGCAACAAATGGAACTTCATTGTACCTTTTTAGGCCTTGTGTCTTAACGAAAAGTGAACTTTTGAAAGTTGAACTCTGTTTTCTTGCTTCGATTTTAGTTCACATTACTGAAGCATAAAATGTAGGGGAGACTCACAACTACGCGTCTTAGGGGTATATATTGGCAAATAGTCCACTTGATCTGTTGATAGCTGCTTTAAGTTTTGCAAATCGTGTTTTTCGGGTCAGACGAAAAGCACTAACAGTCTTATCTATTCAGTCATTGATACAGTTTTGTTGTTGACGGTGGTAAAATTTTAGTTATTATGGTGTTAATCAAAGTAATCAAGTTCGTTTAAAACCCTCCTTAGTCTGTCGGAAATAGAACTTACTTATTGTTCAATGCCAAACAAACAGCTACTGACTGCTGGAGTAGAACTGACTGAGGAGGAGGTCTAACGCCTAGGTGTATGTAGTCCTGTCCAAACGATATTGAATCAGCAATCTAGCCCTTTTGGATATAAATGCACACACCGTCCTTCTAGTTTTGTTTGTCTTATAATCGTTTTAACGGACATTTGATACGCGAACTTAATCCATAGGTTAGGGTAGGTTAGGTAAGTCGGCTTTTGGCATTGTGATGTAAATGTGGGAAATGTTCTTCCCCTTCCATAATAACCCTTCCTATAATTAATAATAATTTATTACTCACTGCGCTGTTGTATACAAACCATCCTGTGTATTTGATAAAGCACATTATCTTTTGCACTGGTGTGCTGGAAAGCTCGTCTAGAGGTCGTGCAAGAAGTATCTCCCTAGGAATCTGTGCCGGTTGTCTTGGAGACCTGGGCATCTTGTGTCCTCAAGAGCTTCCTCATCACCGCAACCTCTACAAAGTTCTTCTTCCGTCAAGCGTTATTTCTTCATGTGATACCGTAGAGTGTTGTGCCCCTTTAGAATTGTTACGAGGATGGAAAGAGATTTTCTATCCTTTCGTATGAGAAATGAGACTCGGGGTTCTGTTTTCATTAAAGATTGGCCATTGCATTCTTGTGGTACAAGTTTCTAGTGCAGCCCATCTAGTGTTCGCCTGTCTCATGGCCTTTCTCTCTGCTTCAAGCTTGAGTGAGCAAGGCGCGATGTTCACCGAGGGAACAGCTTGTTCTGTTACTGCTGCCGAACTTTGTCTAGCTAACTCGTCCGCTTTCTCATTGCCTTAAATGCCTTCATGTCCCGGAACACAGCAGAGCAATATCTTGTGCTGAGTACCAAGAACCTTGAGCTCTTCGCGACAGCATTTCTCAAGCTTCGATTTTATTTCTGTTGCAGTTAAGGCTTTTATAGCTGCCTGGATGTCGATAAAGAAGGTAATACCTTCAGGTGGTATTGCCCTTACCACAGACTCACGGGCTTCTGTTATCACTTCCAGGACCTCCGCTTTGAAGACAGTGCTGTGGTCAGGGAGGCGTACCGATTTCGATAAACCCAGCGACTCTGAGACGCCTGACCGTGAGGATTTACCGTCAGTCCGCATTTCCTGGTCCAGATGTCGAGGGTTTTTAAAGCGGCTCCAATTTGTTCGGAGACTGTTGGAAAGAATTAACCTGCTACCAACAGCACTACGTCTTCAGCATAGGGCGTTGTTCTGACGCCACTGTTTCTAAGCTGCATAAGTACCTCATTTAGAACTATGACACACAGCAGTGGGGATATAACCCCACCCCGTAAGCTTCTAGCTTAGAGTCCCGAAGTTCGACTATAATATGTCTTTCTTCGAGTATGCTAACAATACAATTGATAATTAAAATATCCATGATAAGCTTACTTAGTGTTCTACGTACGGCATCAGTATTGACATTGTTAAACGCTCCTTCAATGTCCAAGAAAGCCGTTAGAGTGTACTCTTAATCTTTTAGTGTTTTCTCAATTGTACCAACAACACAGTGTCGCGCGGTCTCCACATTTTTCCCTTTAGTGTACGCATGTTGTGCCGGGAATAGGTCTTAATCCATAGGTTAGGAGCGTTAGGTTATGTGGTTGTCTAGAGAGACTTTGACCAGGTTGATAAGTACTTTGTGATACCTAACACTTGAATGAGGGGGAGGGAACATGGCACGAGAATTTCTAGACCAGACATACTAGAGGGAGCCTTGTTCCTGCGTGTAGATCTAAATGCTTGTTGACGATATCTTTTCGGGTATAATTCTATATAATTCTCTGATATCTCGTTAAATGAACGAGGACTAATTTAGGGCAGAAGCAGTGATTGTCATAATCAGCCCTTCTGCATCAGCGTTTTTCTTTGTTTAGTTCAGAGCAGAAACTGAACTGTTATAAAAAAAAGTTCGTGTTTCTTTTTTTTAGCATAGACACATCAGAGCTCAGAATTGGTGTTTATTTTTTCGTGTAGAGCATGATCAGAGCGCGAATTAAAACACTTGTTTCTTACTTTTAAAATTAAACAATATTTATTTGGAACTATGTCCTTTATTATTGAAATACTTTTTACTAATTCTAAAAGGAGCTTAAGGCTACTATGTAGTTACAATAAGACTGTTGATAAATTCATCATACAGTCGTATTTATATACTTTTCTTATCTATCTACAAGGAGACCCAAGCGTACAATCGTCTTGCTTGATAATGAAGAAGAGATAATATTCCAACATTGTATACAAACGATATTATCTCTTTTACATATGTTATCATTGTAGCGTTGTGTGCAAGACTGTACTAGAGACTAAAGATATCATTGAATACAAATAATGTTATCTTTTTTCTCAATATGTTTTGCTATGGATACTTAACTCCCCCCCTTGTTAAACGAAATCGTCCCGATTTTTCGACGCTATTTTTAACATTTCTCTTTCATAAGTTTTGTTATATGCGTCAATCTTTTTTTGTTTTTGACGATCTGTTATACATTGTATAGTTTTTATCATTACGTACGTAAATGCTAGAATAACAATCAGTGTTACAATTGTGTATATAGTTGATAATATCGGTTTTTCTTCAAAAGGAATAATTAGTTTTTTTAAAGTATCTATGTTATCGAATTTGTACATTGTATCTTCTTTAATTATTTGGTCGATGTAAGACTCTGAATTATGATTTCTTAATATAACTTCTTTAATTTGCTTATGCATGTTTTTGTATATTTTATCGTCTAGATTTATAGTATTTTCATAAGTAACTAAGTTTATACCATTAATTGTTTGATTATTTAACTTATGCTTACCGCTTAATAACATAACACCGGATTCAATTTCTAAGTCGTAATCGTATTCTTGTTTAATGTTGCATTTTGAAGTTATATTCTTTAAAAGTGGAATAAGACAATTTTCTTCTTCAAAGTTAATTTCACAAATGTTTTTACTTAGATGATTTTGACAATTTCTTGTTCTTAAATAAGTTTGGTTACATAAGGCAATTGTTTTATCTGTAATGATTTTTCCATGTTTTGAATTTAAAGGTGTTACTTTATACAATTTACATGATTTAATTAGAACTGGATATTTATATATTGTGATGAAGAATTCATCAGTTCTAGCTAATAATATTTTAGAGTACTCAAGTATATTTATTATGGGTACTTGAATTATTTCATGTTGAATAATATTTTTAATGTCATCTAAGTCTAGGCTTTCTGATAAATATTCATTATTTTTTGCTGCATTAATTGTTCTGGTCAATAATAATAATTGTTCGTACACTTGTTCTATTACTAAATGTTCTTTAAGGCTCTGACCTTCGAATTGTTGCAAAATTTGTTCAAATCTAGAATTTATAGTTTTTTGTTTATTATTGTTTTCTATGAGATTATTTATACTCGTTTCTATGTTAACTAAGTCATAATGGTCAGGATTACCAAACACATATTTGAAAGCTGTTCCTAAAAAGTTAATTGATCTAGTATGCCTAGTATGTTCTTGTAATTGGTCTGCTAAATTCTTAATTTTACTTAACCAAATTTTTTCTTCTTGTGTAGGTTGATATTTACTAGTTACGATATTTACGTAAGGTTGAAATATCGAAGTCAGGTTGGTGGCATGTAACAAATAAGTTTGTTCTTTGAATAAATACACGTCATCTGTTTGCGTAAGTATAAACTTCTTGTTTAGTAACTCAGTTATTTGAACGTTTCCTTGCCCTTCTTGACTCTGTACAATTCCTAGTAATGTTAGGAATATTAATATTTTCGTCATCTGAAAAATGATAATTCTTTATGTTATCCTTGTGAATTTTTATTCCTTCTTTAGAGATTACAGTGTCTCCTTTATCTTCTTCTACTATTCTTGTTATGTATCTGGCGTTAGATTTCTTTCTAAGACCTGTGATTCTTACCATTATCTTATCTCCTTTTTTATACTCTCTGTGTCGAGTTCCTTTATTTAGACGTTCGATCACTTTTTTGGATGCTGAGTTTAGTTTATTTATTATAATTTCACTATTGCTATATTTATTTTGATTAAAGAAAATGTCTCTAGGTTTCAAACCGGTAACTGAGTGTATAGAATTATTTAATTCACGCACTGTTCTAAATATTTCTTCGATAAGTCTTGTTTTATTCTGAATTGTGAATATTCTAGACAGTTCAGTTATTGTACCGTTTACACGTTCTACCTGACCGTTCGCTGTCGATCTGTATACTGGAGTTTCTACTTTAGTTATGTTGTATTTCAAACACATTTGGTTCACCATTTCTGTTTTGAATCCCTTCTCGTTATCTGTCATGAGTCGTTCACATTTTGGGAAATAATTAGATAAGACCTCTTCCATAACGTCGTACAGTCTGTTTCGAGTTTCGATTTCCCGAAGGATTGTATATTTAGAATACTTATCTACTGTTACAAGGAAAGTATACTTGTCGTTGAAGTATATGTCCATATGAATGTGTGTTCCCACATGTGTTGGTATTTCTGAATTATTCAGAGGTTCTCTGATAGGTTTTCTTTCATATTTTCCAAATAGACATGCTATGCATTTTCTGTTGAAACTCTTTGCTTGTTTATTTAGATCGGGCCAGTAATATTTCTCTGAGATTTCTTGTATATTGTTACGTAACCCTCGGTGTGCTCTTTCGTGAGTTACCCTTACAAGTTTTAGTTGTTCCTCCAAATTTGTCACGTCTTGAAGTTTTCTTGGTGTGAATATAAATCTTACTAGTGGGAATTCTTTTTTTATGTTTTCACCATATTTGTATATGTTTTCAAATTTCGTATGCAAAGCTACAATCTTTTGGGGTTGTATAACTTCTTTCATCTGCCTTAGTAAAGAGTCTTTGTCCTTAAACTTTATTATGAGTCTTATTTTGTTACTAAAATAGATTTGTGTTTCGATATTATTTGTTATATCTTCAATAAGTTCGAACTGTGCAGTGTATGCATTAAAAGGCTGATTCACAGTTTTTATTATATCATTAGAAGAACTTTCAGCTGAATGTGCTGTTTCTATGGTAGAAGTATTTATGCGTTGACGTGATAATGCGTCAGCTACAAGATTTAGGTTTCCTGGTTTATAAACTAATTTTGCTCCAAAGTCTTCAATGATTCCCTTCCAACGTTTCAGCTTTGTGTTGGGATTTTTTTCTGATACAGAATATATAAGGCTCTGGTGATCGGTATATATGGTTAAGTCTGCTATACCATATATGTAGTTTCTGAGTTTTTGTAAGGACCATATGATCGCTAATAGCTCTTTCTCGTTTGTGCTATAGTTCTCTTCTGTCTTACTCAGTGTTCTTGACAAGAAGTGTATAGGTTGCTTATTCTGACTTAGTACGGCTCCAATAGCTATGTTGGATGCATCAGTAGTAAGCTCGAATGGTTTACTATAATCCGGTTGAAAAAGTTCGACTTGTTCTTTCAAATAATTTTTTAAAATTCTAATCGCTTCTAATGCTGAATCATTCAGATTTAACTTAATATTTTTACTTTGTTTTTTGTTTACTTTACCGTTATCTCCTCGTAAATATAATGTCAGGGGCTTGGCTATGCTTGCGTATCCTTTTATAAACTTACGATAGTAACCTGTAAGACCTAAAAATCCTCTCAAATCCTTTACCGTTTGTGGGACTGGAAAATTTTCTATAGCTGCTATTTTCTCAGGGTTCGTAGTGATTCTACCATGTCTGATTATGTGACCTAAGTATTCTACTTCTTCTTGAAAAAACTTACTTTTCTCATCAGATATTTTTAATGTGGCTTTATTGAGTACGTCGAATACTTGACTTATGTGCTGTATATGTTCTTCCTCAGATGAAGAATATATCAATACGTCATCAATGTAAACGTGTACGAATTTACCTACAAAGTCTCTCAAAATGTCGTCCACGCATCTCTGAAATATGCTTGGTGCATTTTTGAGCCCGAAAGGCATTCGTTTAAAATGATATTTTGCGCCATTTATAGCAAAAGCTGTTTTTTCTTTATCATCTGTTTTGATTTTAATTTGGTGGAAACCTGACTCCAAATCTAATGTTGTAAAGTACTTGGCTTTACCTAAATTTTGAATTGTCATGTTGACATCCGGAATGGGGTATCTGTCTGTTACAGTGTGAGCGTTAAGTTTTTGGAAATCAACAACCATGCGCCGTTTTGGTTTTCCTTTTTCGTCCAAACCTTTTTTAGGTACTGTCCATATGGGACTGTTATAAGGACTATGGCTTTTTTCTATTATATCGTCATGTAAGAGTTTCTGTATTTCTTTGTTTACGAATTCGTTATCTGCTATGGGATATGGATATTGTTTAACATAAACCGGATTATCATTGGTCGTCCTAATGCTTGCTTCTATAGTATCTGTAAAGGGTAACGGTCCTATGCTGTTATTAATCTTCATCAGTCTATCTATGTCTGCTTTATAAATATTATTTTCCCCAATTATGTAATTAATTTTCTGAATAGATTCGACACTGCTTATGGTAGTTAGAGTCATATTACTGAAATTTATTTCCGCGTTTAGAACTTTAAGTCCTTCATATCCTAATATCATATCAAAAGACTGAATATCCTCTAATTCAAAAAATGTTATATTTTTCTTTAATATCCTAACTACTTTCTTTGTATCTACCATAGAATAACCATGCATTGTTTTTATTTTTATAGGTTTAATTTTAATTTTTTTGCTAGAATCGCATTTTCTATTAATGTAATTATGGGTTGCACCAGTATCAATAAGAATTTTATAAATTTTCTTAGAAATAGTACTAGTTAAATTTAAGCAGGGCAACCCGTCTACTAGTTTAAATGATCTATTCTTATGTTATTATTTACCATACATTCCGTTTCATCTGCTTCTGCATATGTACTGCTGACATCGTCTCTGCGTTGTTGTCGGGAGTTATTTACTCTCTGCTGCTTGAAGTTCTGCTGATAAGATCGTTGCGGTCTGTTGTGTGTGTTGAAACTCCCGCTGTGTTCACGTTTCGCTGGTGGATTATATACATCGGGTTTGTATTGATTCCAATTTTGTCGCTGTGCATGTACAATTTGTCTCGAGTTTATCTCCATCGGCTGTGGTCCTTGATTGTGTTGCTGCATATTATCGTATTGCTTCTGGGGTTGATAATTCGTTGTTTGGCTCGAATAATTTGGTCTTCTTTCGTTTCTGCGTTCATGTGGCATATTTTTGTGGTGCTTATCTTGAGTGAGATGTAAATGCCTGTGCACATTATCATGTTCTATTCTGCGAGCAATTGCGAATGCGTGTTCTAGATCATTTATTGTAGCTGAATATAATGATCCTCTTGTAAAGTTGTCACTCATACCATCAATGAATATACGAACTGCGTCGTCGTTAGCATTTTTAATTAGTCTGTCGATTATATTCGGCGGATCACCTGACATAGTGATTTTTGATATTATTAAATTGAGATTTTTATTTATCTCGTCGTGGTATTCAGACAGTGTGCTTCTTTTTTGCGTGATGGCTTTCATCATGTCTTGTAGCACGTATAGAGGTTCTTGATTAGAGTACGTATAATCTAATCTGTTACGTATCGCCTCAAAATTAAAAATTGTGTTATAATTAGTTAACACATTCGCGGCTGCACCCTGTATTTTACTTTTCACTATAGTCAATGCTGCTGCGTACTTACTGTGTGTTTTGAAGTTTTTAATGCTGTCCATTAATCTGGATGCTTCTTCGCGCCACGACCGATAATTTGATTGATCGCCGTTGAAAATAGGTAGGCTTTTAAATGCGTCTAACTGTATTTCACTACCATCTGTATATGTGGTTCTTATTTCCTCTAGCACAGGTATGTTTGGTACTATGCCTAATCCAGATTTTACTTCATTTAGTTTTGTTTCTAAATTAGTGTTTATTTGATTTTGGTTAGTTATTATTGCTGCTAACCTTGCATTCTCTGTGCGTGTGTGCTCTAGGGTTTGTGTTACTGTGTTGCTCCTGGTTTCTAAAGCTTCTAATCTTGCCATTAATACTGCGAGTTGTTCCATTTTGAACTCGTGTCTGTTGTCGTCGAATTTGTGTGTTTTTTTTTCTCCACATATACACTTTCACTGAATTGCTTTGCTGCTTCGTACGAAGAAGCTATATTTGTACCTGCTATGCTAGGTAATTCTTGTAACCGGTAACGCGAGTGTTCTGTTTATACTAGATTTCACTACTTGTTCCCGAGGTCCGCTCGATTGAAGTTAAAAAGTATATTTAACCTCCTGGCAGGATCGCCAATTAAAACACTTGTTTCTTACTTTTAAAATTAAACAATATTTATTTGGAACTATGTCCTTTATTATTGAAATACTTTTTACTAATTCTAAAAGGAGCTTAAGGCTACTATGTAGTTACAATAAGACTGTTGATAAATTCATCATACAGTCGTATTTATATACTTTTCTTATCTATCTACAAGGAGACCCAAGCGTACAATCGTCTTGCTTGATAATGAAGAAGAGATAATATTCCAACATTGTATACAAACGATATTATCTCTTTTACATATGTTATCATTGTAGCGTTGTGTGCAAGACTGTACTAGAGACTAAAGATATCATTGAATACAAATAATGTTATCTTTTTTCTCAATATGTTTTGCTATGGATACTTAACTCGCGCTCTATGAGCTCAGAATAAATTGACTGAGCAGGCTGAGGAAAAAGCTGATCACACATATGCATACGCACTTGCAGACACATTTGACAAAAAAAAAAAAAAAAAAAAAACATCAGAACGCTCTGAGAAAGCTCGGTTCAGAGCCACTCATATTGCTCGAGCTCAGTTCTGTGCTCAGCTCTGAACTAAAAAGTTGGTTAAGATGAAGGTGCTCGGATGGCGATTTGTTTTTAGCTAGTAATTGATTTAGTTATTTATTAATTATTTACCAACATCATTTACATTAGACTAATATAATCTTTAAGTTATAAATGAAGGCAAAGGGTGACCGAGACATTCTACCGCCGCCAATATTTTCTGACTTCTCGTTGGAAGAGCAGAAACCGAGGGCGAAGCAGAAGTGGCGAGGTACAATCAACTCTACCGCTGCACCGTATGTTCGAATGTGGTGTCCTAAATTGGTTAATGTCAAGGCTACATGTAGATGAGTGGTGACCGGAGCAGTCAAACCATCGTTTGAACATCAAACAAACATTGCGACTTCTCACCTTACTAACCTGTTCGAGAAAAACAAAATTTCCTTTCAGAAGTGATGGCGAATTCAGCAGTCGTTACGTTTATTAAGTAATTTAGTTTCAACATACCCACGTATAATTATTATTATTATTATTATGCCCACGCCCTCACTCCCCGTCTAAACCGCGCGTGAGACGGACCTTTTATTTATTTATTTATTTATTTATTGTTTTTAATGATTTTCTTTTCACTAAATTCAATATTATTTGTAAAGTATATTTTGCTTTATTTTTGAGAGTGTTTGAGTGTGTGACTAATTATTTGGCTTAAAAGGCCATTTATTTATATTATTTATTTATTTATTTAAAATTATATTTGGTTGTCTGATTTTATAAATTTTAATAATTGCTTTTTAAAATTGTTAACATTTGTAAGTGTTTTAATTGCATTGGGAAGGTTGTTGAACATATTTATCCCCTTGAACATCACGGTGTTTTGAGCGCGCACTGTGGATTTAAACTGTGGTCTATAGTTGTGTCCTCCTCTGAGGTTGTAAGGTTGACTTTCACTTATATATTTTAAATTGTTAGTCAGATATTCCGGCAGCAAGTCATTTTTCATTTTAAATATAAATACTAATACACTAAATTTAATTTGTTGCCTAACATTCAGCCACCCTAGTTTGTCCAACATATATTTGATGTGGGTTAACCTATGACATTTAAGTATTACCCTCATCGCCCTATTCTGGAGTTTTTGCAATCTCGTTAGGTCTGCTTCTGTTGAAAGATACAGAATTGAAGTGCAGTACTGAAAATGAGGTCTTATAATAGCGTTATAAATTTGTATTGCCGTCCTTTTCGAGATCTTCGTTCTTAGTCTAGCAAAGAAGTATATTTTTTTAGACACTTTTTTACACACGTAATCTATATTAGCTTTTAAATTAATTTTATTATCTATAACAACTCCAAGATATTAAAATTCTTTGACAATCTATATATTAATACGGAGTTGCCTATAACGTGTTTCCACCCATTTTTGCTATTATACGTCACATAAATATGCCAACACTATATATATTTGGGTAGGGGGCAATACATAGAAGTGTACAATACAAAAATTATCCACAAATTATGAATTACAGCAGGTAAATTTAAGCGAATTGCATGAAATTACAACAACAACAACATGGCACCCACGTGAAGTTAATTCGCACTTTTTCTAGAATGAAAAACGTGAAATGCAGTTCGATAGACAATCGTTTTAAGTTGTTTGTAGTGAAATTCTTTTCGTTTGTAGTTCAACCTTTAGAAAGTTAGAACCATTTGAAAAAAAAAAATCCCAATCCCTTAAAAACGTGTTAAAATTTCTAAAATCTATTTTCGAAAGTGTTCGAAATTACTAATCTAATAAAATTCAAATTGTACCAATCGGTCATATTTATCTATTCTGTGCACCCTTTCCTACCTGTAATATAAAATAGAAGACAGCCTGCATTATTGGACACTTTTTATTCGCAATTTAAGGGAAGCCTGAAATGGTTTCGATTGCCTATTTTCAAGCGTTCCGTTATTTCCCCTTCATTTCCCCTTCAAAAATGAACTTATAGAATAAATTGGTCGAATTTCGACCACGGGGCGACCCCTAGTCTCTATTCTTTCTCCATCTATGTTAACATTTATATTTTCGTTAGGTACTATTCATACACATACATTTGGTTTTACTAATATTCAATTTTAGTTTATTAATTTTCAGCCATTTACTTAAAGCTTGTAAATCATCATTGAATTTATTTACGCAAACTTCGGTGCAATTTCCACTTATAACCAAAAGCGCATCATCCGCAAACATACACAATTTACTATTTTTAACAACCGTGTCGATATCGTTAATGTATATCAAAAAAAGGTATACCCCCTGAGCCCTGTGGCACTCCTACACTTACTTCGCATGCATTAGCAATATCATTATTGACTACTGTTCGCTGTGTTCGACCGGTGAGATACGATTTAAACCATTCAAGCTCATTTTCTTTTATTCCGTACTTAATTAGTTTTTTTACAAGGATTTTCCGATCTACCGTCTCAAAAGCCCGCTTGAAATCCAGAAATATAGCTACAATAACCTTCTTTTTATCAATCTGATTTTTCCAATCTTCAATCACCCAGTTTAAGGCAGTTTCACACGAGTATCCCTGTCTAAATCCCGACTGGTGTGCCATAATGTATCCATTTTCCTCTATATAATTTCTGAGTTGTTGTTCCACTAGCTTTTCGAACAATTTTTCATACAAAGGTAGCATATTAACTGGCCTAAATTCTTCAGATAGACACGTGTTTAGAACTTTTTCAATAGCTCTAATCATAGATTCCTTCCATCCCTTAGGAAAGATACCTGTTGCCATAGATTTGTTAAAGAGCTCTCTCAATACTGGACCTAATATTTCAATTCCATCTAAAAACATATAATTCCTGTTCATAGATTTGTTAAGGTTTAAGCAACTGTCAGCAAAAGCCGAAACATTGTAGAGTCCCTTTCTCTAGTAGAAAGTGTTGTCTTGATGTAAAGTGAATCAGTTTGAGCTTCTTATTAAGCTGACGCAGTGATGACACTTTTTGAAGCGCTGATATGCAGTCTTTTAGAGCATTCAAAGCTGTCAGGCCCGTTTGCTGATACTATTTATAGTGATTTAAGTTCTACTTAGACACCTTATGATCTCCTTTTTCTATGGCATAAACTGTCACATAAGATTTTAAGTGGAACCTAAATAGCTATGAGTAGTATCAGCAAACGGGCCTCAGAGTGTTTCAGATCCAGCTTTTCCCAATTTATTTTTGTCGCTAGACACATTGTACCATTTTTCCAATGAGGGTTTATTCTTTCAACAGCATCCATCTCCATCACAAGTTAATATAGCAACCGGAATGCCTAAAGTAACTTCATATTGTGGAAATATTTGGCGAGTTCATCGGCCTTACAATTTTCGGGAACGTCGGAGGTCACCCAACAAATGTTAGATAGGTAGGTAAATGGGTGCTCTTGTGTCGGTTGCCACAGCTTCACTTAGACCATCAGTTGGGTGCATTGTGTCCAGTTACGGGAACGATCCAGTGCAACCGGTTTCAAGACAAGAAATAAACCACTTTTCATATTGGAGCCACATATATTTAGTACGAATCTCATGGGTTCCTAAAGATCTGTTGTAACCTGATCCTCTAGTGCGTCTTACGAGTAGCCAATTATATGAAGTCTGTTTATCTCCTAGAACCACCCAGGTTTGAGTATGAATCTCAGGAGTGCTTTGAGATCAACATTGTTCAAATCAGCTAGGTCATCGAAGAAGTAGCTGTTGAGAATCCTCTGTCGGCTGTTTTTAAGGGCTGGACATTCGCAAAGTACTAGGTGGCGTACAGATTGTATTTCTTCAAGGTCCCTACAGCTTCTGCAAAAGTCATTATGCAGTATCCCCAGCCGATGCGGAACCATGTACGTTGTACGCCTATCGCACTGTCTCCAGTAATTACCCCCGTGAGTATGCGAATATCTTTGCGGCTTAGTCCGATCATACATTTCGATCTCTGTTTGCCCACCTCTGGCCATAATTCTTTAGTGTGCCTGCGTGTAATGATATGGTCCAGTGTAGGTTAGTTCTACTCCAGGATTCAATGTCAATCTTCCTTGCAAGCGTACTTAGCGGAGTTCTTACTGATTTAAGGGCCATAGACGCTTGTATTTTCGACCCGTTTCTTGCAAGCTCATCCGCCATTTTCATTACACCTTACCCCGAATATCCATATGCCCTGGTACCCAACCGTGTTGGCTTGTGATTTTTCGTCCAGATAAGTCTTGCAGTGACTTACTGCTATTGACTTCACCACAACAGATTCCATGTCTTTTATGGCTGCTAGGCTGTCAGAGTAAATAGTGATTTGATTACCGACGATGTGCAGGATGATTCTTTAGGATTTAGGTTCTTTGCCGCTTGGGTGATAGCGGCTGTCTCTGCAGACACTGCAATTATTGCTGATTCTGAATGATTCTCGTAGGTCCAGTGCTTCGCTGAAGATGCCCGCGGCTGTACCAATATCCATCTTGGTAAATAGGGCTAGCTCATCTTCTACTGCTACTACTTTGTTCTCCCATTCGCTTCTGTTTGGAATTCTAGTAGAGAATTTCCTGTCAAAAACGAGAGTGAAGGGTAGTCAGTCAGTAGTCACCCTCTCCTTCGCCGCGATCCATTGGAATTCAATGGAGACGTTCCCGTAGGTGTTGGGTGACCCGCCTTGCTGCTGCAGTAAATTTCCAGAGGGGTAAGGTTTAGCATCACCTCCATAGCTGCGGTGGGAGTGGTCCGTAAGGAGCGCGTTATCCCAAAGCATGTTGCCCTTTGTACTTTGGTCAGGTTTGACAGATGGTAGTTCTTCTCAATAGCCTTCCACCACACTGCTGTACCGTATGTTAGGATGAACCGCACTTTCGCTGTGTACATATAGCCAGTGCACCACTTGCGGCCTGAATTCCCATGTGTTGGCGAATGCTCTTCTGCAGGCATATAGTGAAACGTATGCTTTTTTGATGCGATTCCTTATGTTTTCCTTCCAGCTGAGCTTGGAATCTAGGATTACGCCCAGATATCTAGCTGTCTTTAAGATTTTCAGATCCACCCTGCCCATCCTTGGGGATTGAGGTCGGTGATCGCCCTTCTTCTCCTAAACAGTAGAATTTCCGTCTTCGATGGGTTCACTCCAAGTCCACGGCCCGTAACCCAGTTATTGACTAGCAGGACTGCATTACTGAGTTTTTCGCTGAGTACTGGAGTGAATTTACCTGGAACCAGAATAGCGACATCGTCTGCGCATGCGCTTGCAATGAAACCTTCCTTTTCCAGTATTTTTAGGAGTTCATTAACTACGAGGAGCCATATGAGCGGTGAGAGGACCGCACCTTGAGGTGTTCCCCGACTGACCTTCCGTTCAGTGCTCACGTCTCCTAGCTGTGACTTGATCCTACGTTTGCCTAGCATGAATCCAATCCAGTCACATAGACTGCTATTTAGGTGCGCTCCACGCAAGCTGCGTAAAATTGCGTCAGCTGCGATGTTGTTGAAGGCCCCCTCGATTCTAGGAGCACACTCAGTGTGTACTCTTTAAGATGTAGTGATTCTTCCACTACAGATACTACCCTATGTAGTGCCGTGTCAACAGATCTGCTTTTCATGTACGCATGTTGTGAACAAAGGTTAACTGCTTCGCCATTTTTGTCTAGGTTATAGTGTAATGTAATGTTGGACTGCTATGCGGGGGTCCCAGGTTCGAATCCCGCAAAAACCCGATTCCGACTTAGGGTTTTTTTCCGTTGCGCTACCTCTCGCGAACGTCTGACAAACATCCGAGAGTATAAATGTCTTGAAAGAGCTTCTCAATTAGCCGTTTGGAGTCGGCATAAAATTGTAGATCCCTTCCATTCGTTCCAAAAAAAAAATGAGAAACTCACAAAAACGAATGGTTGTGAGAAGCTAGGCCTAGGGTCTCTCCGGACCTGTTGCGCCAACTATTTATTTATTTTATAGTGTAATCTATAATTTATTAAAGAGTACTAAATGTATTGAGAAAATCGGCGTGGGCAAGTGTCCTTGCAGATGACTTAAGTCGAAGAGCTGCAGATAACTTTAAATAGACCGAAACTTGCAACCTCATTGTCTAAGTGCGTCAACGGTTTGTGCACATTAACACATCAAACTGTCTCCATTGGATCTAAGAGGGACCTACTTTTGCGTCGGTATTCAGTAAATCGTCTATCACCAGTAGAATGATCATTGTCGACAGAATATTACCTTGCCTCACTTATTTATGCAGTTGATAGAGTCGGATAGCTGTCTGTTGTGCAAAAAGAAACAAAAAGCGATAACCTTTATAGTATCAACAATTTGTCACCGTCTCCCGAGAGGAAATTTGTCATATAGAAGATTCACAATCTACCCGGTCACAGTCCTTCTTAAAATCGACACAAAACACAAGATAAAGTGGCACACGATCGACCGTTGCGTAACCTAGCGTGATGCCTTTTGTTTTCAGTCTTCTATTCTAACCTTCACCCGCTTAAAATCTATATAGTTGTCATTACTCCTGGATGAATGAACACGGTCTCAGTTTAGCAACAGAGAAAACTGAGATAGTCCTCTCTTCTCTTCGTCAGAAGAGAATCCCCACGCAAATCGACTTCCAAATCGGCTCTGAAGTCATTAAGAGCAAAAATGCGGTGAGGTTTCTGGGATTGAGGCTCGACACAAAACTAACTTTCTGGCAACAGATAAAGTTGGCAGCGGAACGAGTCTCTAAAGTTACAACAGCACTCAGCAGATTAATGGCGAACATAGGTGGTCCAACGCCAAGCAAGCGCAGGCTATTAATGCGCTCCGACAAAAAAAAGTACCGGAAGCAGATGGCGGCAGTGCAAAGACGTGGAGCCCTACGCGTGGCTAGCTCTTACCGAACGGTGTCGGAACCAGCCATTCTTGTAGTCGCAGGAGTGACTCCCATCGATCTCCTAGCGGCACAAAGGAAGCACGTCCACGACAAAAAGGCGGAAATTGGATTGGAAACGGCAATCGATCAAGCAGCACAACAGACAATAAGGAAATGGCAAGAGCGCTGGAGCTCGGAAACCAGAGGAAGGTGGACAGCGAAACTCGTAAGAAACGTGGCTGAGTGGAACGACCGGAAACACGGTGAGGTCAACTATTTCGTCACCCAGTTCCTCACCGGACACGGAAATTTCAATGCCTTTCTCCATAAGATCGGTAAAAATGATAGCCCAGCCTGCCAGTACGGTGACTCTCCAACAGATGACGCACAGCACACGTTTTTTGCCTGCAGAAGATGGGAAACGCAACGCACAGTCCTGGAAAGCAGCATTGGTACCCTCAATCCAGAAAACATAGCCGACAAAATGATGACGACCGACTCGAATTGAAGAAAAATTTGCCAGTATGTGGAAGATATTCTCAGAAGAAAGAAAAGAGAAGAAGAACAATACCGGGAAAGCACGTGAGCCCGAAAAGGCGTATGATTACAGCCCCCTTGAAGTAATGCGAAGAGCGGTCCCAGGGGGGTGTGTCAGAAACCACAGGGTTGGGAGGAGTTTTAGTCCGTATGCCCCGTAGGCATGCGGAGAGAGCCGGACACACGGGGATGGTCACGCAAACAGGCCTCCTTATGGTGCGTAAAGCATTTCTCCTCCCCCCAACAGGAAAAAAAAAAAAAAAAATACTTTAAAAAAAAACAACAAGCAAAACAATTGTGTTAGTTATTACAATTTGTTTCTTTGTTTTTATAACAATAACTCGGTTCTTTCAATCCTTGGGGGAAAGTTTCCTTTACCCAAATGGTCTGCAATAATTAAAGTAAGCTACTACCCATTTTGGCGGGATCTGCTGTAAGAAACTGAGCTGGAGTAGCATCATATTTAACTAGTAGAGTTGACAGCAGATCGGATTCCTCTGAAGGTTCCGTGTCAATACCTTTTAAAGATTCACCTGAAGTTTAAGCAGATCGCAGAAATGTTCCTCCTGTCGTAGAGTGGCTAATATCAATTAATATCAGTAGAGTGTCGTTCGCATTCAGTATAGGACTAAAACCAAAAACGCCGAAAACTTTGATATTCTAAGCAGCTTTCTACGATCTACTTGCACTCTGTCTTAATGTCACGTCTCCTTGGCTTCCTTTCTTTCATTAACTGCCCCATGACTATTCGATATTCGCTTCGCAATTCCATTTTTCATCCAGCGCCTTTCTGGACGTACTCCATAAATGTTTATTAAAACCGGAGCGGTTCGTAGTTTACAATTTTATCTATCAACCATTAAATAAGTTGAAGCATTTTAGAAGAATTGACAAATTTGTATGTTACAAATAAAAACAATTGTTTATTCAAACTTAAACTCTTAAGGTAGCCTTCTTATTTGTCTAAATCTATATTATTTCGTGTAAAGTTTACGTGCTTGGGCTCTATGATTTTTGCAGACAAACAAAGTCTAAAGTCAATCAATGTTTACACAATTCGTCATAAATTAGTATAAGCCCAATGGTAATCAATCAGTCACAGCCTATTGTGTGAGAAAGATGCCATTGACCGGTAATGTTTATATTGTTCTTTTTGGGTTTTGTTTCAATCGTAGGGTCAATGACAGTTCTCTCGGGTAACGAGCATTTTTTTTGTTTACGATTTTTCTTTTGTTTTTGTTGAAGGTTTAAGATGAACAAATTAAGTTTAAATGTAAACAAAACAAAGTGTATGTATATTAATGGACATTCAGATAATAGGGTGATTATAAATGACGAAACTGTGGAAGTTGTTAGTGAGATTAAGTATTTAGAATTATGATTGATAAAAACTTGAACTTTAACAGTCACATCGAATATATATCAAAGAAGATAAGTAAAAAAATTGGTTTCTTTGGTAGGATACGAAAAAGAATGTCAATAATTAGTGCAATAAATGTATATAATACGATAAGTAAGCCCCATTTTAAATACCGTTCAACGATTATTTATTTAGCAAACAGTACAATGTTAGAGAGACTACAGAAATTTTAAAATAAAGCTATGCGTATTATACTAAAATGCCACTGGCTAACTCCGATTGTGAATATGTTAAATGTATTGAAATGGTTAAGTGTTCGACAAAGGACAATTATTATGAATGTTTTAATTTTTGTATCTAAAATGAAAAATGATTTTCTGCCCAACTATCTATGTAGTAAAATGATATATGTTAGTAATGTGCACACCTATAATTTCCGTAACAGAAATAGTTTACGTCTTCTATTTTTTAGAACAAAAAAAGCACAAAACATCGTTTTTTTATAATGGTTTTAAAATGTTCAATGAACTCCCCAATGAGTATCAATGTGAAAATAATTTGTTAAGATTTAAGTGCCTATTATGGATGACAACTCAACTTAGTTGTGTTGTCTTCATGACAACTCAACTTTGAGACAACCAAACAAATTTTTTGTATTATGCAAGACAACTCTTTTCAGTTGTCTTTAGAAAATAAATTGCCATCTTTTAGGAGCATATTGAAATTCGAAATCAGCTGTTAAATGTCAAATTTGTGAATTTATTTGTGGAAATTGAAATCGAACGAAGTAGGTATTTGCAATTAAAACGAATAAGTTAAAAAAAAACAATGGAAAGTAGTTTTGATTTATTTTTTGGTTTGCAATTCTAATGCCTTTTGTATCTCGACCGTTTTTTTGTTTGAATATAGTTTCTGTAATTAACTTTTTCGATTTTCCTTATTGTTTTTAGCATATTTGTTTGGTTCTCAGTTTGGGTTTTGAGGTAGGCAATTCGCTCGTCTTGAATAGTTTTCACCGGTATCCTCCTGTTAGGTACTTAAAGATTGTGCGGATCTAGATGCTATCGCAGGATCTTTACGCACATTCTCTTCGTCGCTTGCATTCTCGTCTTCGAAGAGCTGGCTTGTCCCTGACTGGTTAAAGCCGAAGGTCGAACCAATTGCGTTTACCGCACTTTGCAGCTCCACCAACGCTATAACCACCCCCGCTTGTTTCAATTCTTTGCTTATTCTTGGACAGTTTTCTTTTCAAGTTGGCCTTCTAATGTACCCAAACTTGCAAAAATATTTTGTATGTAGAAAAAGTCTTATTTCGCATTATTAATGAACTCTTTGCCATTCTTTTCCTCTACTTGAAGGTGGCCAGATTCTATTGAGCTCCAAAACTATTTTTTGCCATTCTTCAATATTTTTTTTTTTTTGAACCAAACTGTCCTTTACTCCTGGCCAGATCAGGTTGTTCTTGCAAAATTCCTATTAGCCGATCAAATTGCGCTGTTTTTGTGACTTTTAAACTTTAAAAACACACATTCCATTATCCATTTTTTATTTTAATTCCTAAATACATTTTTTTGTCAGTTTTTCATTAAAAAAAAGCTGATCCTTTTCGTTCAACAAATCCAACACAACTGATAAAAAACAGTTGTCTGATTTTGACATTCAGGACAACTTTAACAAAACTCAGTTGTCTTCTATAATAAATACACACAACTGAAAAGACAACCATTTTATTAGTTGTCTACTCATAGGATGATGGTTGTCCATTGACAGACAACTAGTTGTAATCGATAATCCCAATTGGAGAAAGACAACCTTGGTTTGGTTGTAGTTGTCTTCCATAATAGGGGCATTAAGCAACTGATTGTAAACTATGTAAAAGTAATGTATGAATAAGTAGTGTAACGCATATTTTCTCCATTTTTTAAATTTTTTTATTGTTTGTAGTATATATATAATCTTCCTGTATTATAATAGCTAAATATTGCTAAATAAATGAAATGAAATGAACTAGCTGCTGGAACGAATGGAAGGGATCTACAATTTTAAGCCGACTCCAAACGGCTATTTGAGAAGCTTTTTCAAGACATTTATACTCTCGGATGTTTGTCAGACGTTCGCGAGAGGTGGCGCAGTGAAAAAAACCCTAAGTCGGAATTTGGGTTTTTGCGGGATTCGAACCTCGACCCCTCGCATAGCAGTCCAACACACTAACCACTAACCACTAAGCTACTGCGCCTACGCCTTTTACGATGTAAACCTCGCCTAATAGTCGGCTGATAAATAAACAGCTGGGTGAGTCATCTGCCAGAAGGTCAAACAAAAGAGGCACCTTACAAGATCGCGCAGTATTTTCGGTTATAAGTTGAATTTGAAAAAAAAAAAAAAACTAAAGTTTTATCTCTCTTTCATAGATGGGTTGTCATGTCACGATTCGAAACGCTATAAGCTTGGTGTAACTTGAAAACAGTTTTGTAGAAGCTTTGCAGACATTAGGGAGAAGAAGGTGCATCTGCTCTCTGTCAGAAAATAAATCTTCTTCTTATTGATTTTGACAATCTATTAATAGTCTACTACGTTTCGTTAGAAGTGTACTACGGGTGTTTTCGGAAATGTAAAAAAAAAGTAATTTGCAATAATTGAAAATGACCGTCAATAACAGAAATCAATCGGTCATCTGTTTGCAAATGTCATTCTGTGCATCTGACTTGTGTCGGGTCAACCTCTTTGTTTTTGCAAGTGCAGCCTGATGTTTCCGAACTCTTTCAACAAATTCAACCCTTATATATAAAAAAAAATTGTTGGATAACTTGATGCAAAGTTTTAATGGAAACACTGATCAACAGTCACCCCAATCATTGAATCCGACCTCTGCGGAGGGAGTAGTAACTTAAGAGAAAATGCACGCCCGTTTGTTATCTGCTTTGCTGCACGGCAGATGAAACGCAAATGACCTTTGCAGAACTGCATTACCGAACTCATAGATACTAATGCAGTTTTCGAAAACATGACTTTGACAACTTGCGTTTTCGAACATGCTGCAAATGCAATTTGATGCAGATGACATTTCCGAAAATACCCTACGTTTCATAAGAAGCTGAAATTGACCTAATACGGGTCTTAGGCCCCGCATTCTTCTGAAGACACAACTGTATTATTGTCAGTTTTCAGATCAGTGCCAGATAAAGTAGAATTTTCAACACGCAATTACAATAACTACTGTTAGTCCTCAAAGTGTCAAAAAGAGCGTAGTTACAATTTGCAGCAATTTAAGTGCAGAGCAAACATACATCTGCAGGTATCTCGGGACGCTGTTGAAGCGTTATAGGTTCGCCTTTCCCGGGAGAAGTATATAAAAAAAAAAAAAAAAAATTGCGTGATGAAAATCCTACTTTCCAGCTTTGCTGAGATCGAAGCTAAAAGAAACAGGCATATAGTCAGACGTGCTGTGCTTATGACGTCTGAAAATTTGTTCAATGTCGGGCGAATATTCATATTTGAACGACTAAACCGAAGTTTCGATGCTATTTGCATTGCATTTTCTGTAGGTTGGTGCAAATGAGTAAATTTAAAATATTACTTTTCATCTTTTGTATTTTACGTTTTTTTAAAGAACTGTTGTGAAAAAAAAAATCATTCAGAAATCTAGTTGTTTTGGGTTGGGTTGGTTAATTATTTCATTAATACACACTCTCTATAAAACTCACTAAGAAAAAGTAGGGATAAAAGACGTCCGTTTTCTTGTACTGTTAAAACGTTATCTATATATTAATCGCCGACACGATTTCTTTCAGAACATATCTAACCTTCTTAATGAATACCAATTCCATTTATTTGTTTACCAATTTGAAGCGTGCCACTCATAGATCGGTCGAAAAATATTATAATTTCAAAAAAGGATTTGCAAAATAGGTAAATAGTGCTTTAAATTACCTTGGTTACAACAACAACAATAATAATATTTCGCCTTCTTTACTCTGTTGCTGGTGTGGTGTCACAGACGAATGGTGGTAGTTAAGCGAAGGAAGAGAGAAAGAATATGCAGAACATACGTATTCTCTGTCTCTTATAAGTTACCTATTTATATTAATCGTCGACAGAATTTCTTTCAGAACATAACAATTAACCCTACTTAATGAAGATCACTCATAGATCGGTCGAAAAGAATAATAATTATTTCAAAAAAGTTTTTGAAAATAGGTTTTTAAATTACCTTGGTTACAACAACAACCTGTACGCATACAAAGAAAGATAATAATTCGCCTTCGCTATCTCTGCGGCCGGTATCACAGATGGGATGATGGTGGCAGTTAAGCGAAGGAAGACAAAAGAGAATTTGCGCAAGGGTAATAGCTATATGCTATTATTGCGTATAACTCTTTTCTCTATACCACCAATTCCTTCGTGAGGGGTAAATGGAATGGTGTGTGTAAAGCGAATGATGAAGAGAAGAGAATATGCGCAGGAGTGATTGGATTAGTTTGATGAATGAAAGTACATTTCGCCTTCATGATTCGCCCAGTCGATTCCCTGATAAGCCATAAACATTTTAGAAGTGAAAAATTTCCCAAATTTCCCTTTCCCTTTCCTGGAGTTGAAAAATGTGTATTCTTTGGACACGCCAGCGACAATGCTGTGTTGAAATCAGTCTTGTGTGTTGTGTCAATCGATAGAGACATTTTCGGAGGTAAGGGTATATTTATTGTTTAAAGTGCACACACGTTTTTTTAAGATTGATTTGTTGTCGCAAGACTATTTTGTGTCGCAAAGAGGGCTAAATATCTCCTGTAAACTTGCGCGTGCAAAGTTCCATTAAGTTCCAACGGACTTATATAGTCCTAACTTAATTGTGCACTACAAACAATTAATATACCCCTGCTTCCGAAGTTGTCTATTGATCGCCGATCGACACAAGACTGTAGACTGATTTCAAGACAGCGTCGTCGCTGGTATGTACAAAGAGTAGGTATACATTTACAAAAGGGAAATTTGGGAAAATTTGCACTTCTCAAGTGTTTATGGATGAACATTTGAGTTTTGTTATAAGAATTGATTGAGAATTGAGTTAGAGGAACCTACTATTAAAAAGGTTTAGCAGAAATCTTTTGTAAAATCACATTTGAATAGACTTCTGACGGAATAACCTTTCTTCGCAAGTGAAGTCAACAACAGGTAGATTTGGCGGGTGTTTATAACTTAGTTTTACAAATAATGGTAAAAAATGACAAAGTGGAGAAAAGCATTACCAATTTAATTTCAAAAATGAGTCTAAGAGAAAATATGACTTTAATTGTGCGCAGATATTTTCATTGCTGTTTTTTCGTGATTTTCTTTTAAGAAATAAGGGATTAGTCTTTAAAGAAACTTAAACTTAAAAATAAAAATACCTACATTTTCTTTAATTTTAGTACTATCTTTTTTCAACATTAAAAAAGTTTAGTACAATATTAGCTACTAATATTTATTCCAGCATTGACCCGAATACGATCAGTAATTATTACGAATTGTTAATTTAAAGACAGATAGTAAAATTCCCTTCAAGTCAAATATTGCTACACCAATTTTATTTATATGATGATAATGTAAAAACTGTGTGGTCGATTTTCGACCACTGGGCGAACCTAGTAATCTTTATTCGAATATACTTATATTAAAGGAAAACTGCTCAAGAAACGATAGTTGTTACATTAAGCACATACTTTTTTTTGTTTTTATTTTTTTCACTAGTGCTCAATGGGTTTTTGTTATACCTTATAATGCTAATGCACAGCACGAATAAAAGGGTTAATAGGGAGGATAGAGGAGAGGTACTGGTGCACATTGGTCTTAAACAATTGTGGGCTGTAATGAGAGGGGAAAACCGTGTGAGGCAATGCATTCCACGTGTTCTTCGACCCACAAAAGAATCTCTATATTTACAGTAAGCCAAGCGATCCCGCGAAGCCGCTGACTGGGCCTTATATAAAGAAACCCTCAAATCCTAAAAAACCTTAGTTAGGAAAGCCCAGCGGAATTCCTGGAGACTCTTCTGTGAAAAGATAGAGGAAATCTCTGAGGCCTCCAGGCTCAGAAAGATTCTCGCATCCACTCCTACAGTAGCGAGCTACCTTAAGAGAGCTGATGGAACGTGGACCACCTCCAGTGCAGAATCTCTGGCTCTACTACTGGATTCTCACTTCCCTAATAGCTGTAATGCTGTGTCGATACCAACTAGGTCTTCTGAAAGACCGATAGCAAGAAGCTCTTCAAGTCTTATTACCAAGACCAAAATTCTTTGGGCCATAAAAGGCTTTAAGCTATTTAAATCTCCTGGACCGGATGGTATAATACCGGCCGAACTTCAGAGGAACGTTGACCTAATCCTTCCTTGGGTAATTGCAATATTTAAAAGTTGCCTGGATTTTGCTCATATTCCCAAGTTCTGGACAGAAGTTAACGTGGTGTTTATACCTAAGGCTGGTAAAAGCTTACACGTTAACCCCAAAGATCTCAGACCCATTACTTTGTCCTCATTATTGCTAAAAACCTTAGAGAAACTGATAGACATCCACATACGTTGCAGTGTCAACTCAAATCTTTTGTCAACGTCTCAACACGCGTATAGTAAAGGGAAAATTGGTTGAAACGGCCCTTCATTCACTTGTATCTACCATTGAAAAATCTCTCGATTGCAAAGAATTCACATTGGTTGCTTTCCTGGATATGGAGGGAGCGTTTAACAACGTCGAAGCAGGGGCAATTCTCGGCGGACTGACGGGCCTTGGAATTGAAATCGATTGAAATTGACAATTAAATATTTTTCAGCATCCCATACATCCCAAAGTTGACCCACTGCAAAAGTCTAAAGTCTATACGAAGCTCTCAAAACAGACAACGACAACATGACATTCGCTTATAAAGCAAATTGCACTTTAAAAAAGCTCTTTACGATCACGAAAAGTCCGACGGAAAAGGAAAATCAACACAACGTCGTTTATGAGATCGGGTGCAAAGGGAATGACGATACAAAATGTGAGCTTGTATACATAGGAACGACAAAAAGAACCCTCGGAGTGAGAATGGCTGAACATCAAGCTGACATTAGAAAGAATAGGACAACAACAGGACTATCACAGCACATAGAAGAAAGTAAACACACAGCAGATTTTGACAACATAACTATATTGGACAAGGAAAGAAGAGAAAACACCAGATATACCCTAGAAAGTTTACGTATTCAAGAGAAATTAAAAAGAACGATGAATACGAAAGAGGACAAATACAACATAAAGTCCAACTACAGTATAGCAATAAATTGTCTGTGATATAAGGATCTAAGTTTCTTGCTTGTCGTCATTGTTTAACGTACAACAAATTGTCATATTGTTTATTAATTGTTTAGTACGGTTGGTTTTTGTTTTTCGTTTGTTTAAAAAACATAACCGATGTAAAATGTAAGAACCAATCAAATAATATTTTAGAAAAGAACATGGTGTAAAATAGGATTTTTTTTTTTCAGCCCTTAAATAAAGACTAAAACATCCCCCTGAGGAAGTTGGAAAAACCCAACGAAACGTAGGGATAATAATGAAATAGTTTTTTTTTTTTTTTTGCTTCGGAAACCACTGATCAGTAAGCTCATTAAAACAAAAATATAAACATATACACCTGATCACCACTTACTAAAGATAATGATTGGCGAATTGGTCAACCAGTTTCTCACCAACACGTTTATCAACTCAAAGCTGAGCGAGGCATCGGTCCGGATGTTCGTTAGTAGGGGTACGCCTCAAGGTGGCGTAATCTCACCACTTTGGAACTAAATGGCACACTTTTGTTGCTCACCAATACGGCTAGCTATTTGGGCCTCCACGGCTCTGTACAGCTGCAAAAAAGCCATTGGAAACAGATGGGGACTCCATCCTCAAAGGCAGTCAGTATGGTGGAGTGCCCTCGAAAAGGCCATCTATTATAGTCACCGTAGCCGCGTTCAAAGAACGGCATGCATATGCATAAGTGGACACTTTAGAACCACTCCAACAGCGGCCATGGACGTAATGTTCCACATGTTTTCTCTCATGATCTAAATTGCAAAATCTCATTCAGCCTTCCTAATCACTGTAGCGTATTTCAGGCGGAAGTCATGGCGATCAAAGAGGCCTTGTCGTGGTTTCGGTATAATGTGGTATCTCTAAAGGATACCACCATCTTTACCGACAGTCAATCCGCGATTAAATCCCTGGATTCTGTCGTCTTCAATTCAACAACTGCCCTCAATTGCCGATTATCTCTTAACGAGATGGCGAAACAATTCAAAATTCACCTTATATGGGTGCCGGGCCACAGAGACATTCCAGGTAATTGCATCGCCGATGAACTCGCCAGACAAGGCACTACTATGTCGATTCTACAGGAAAAGGAGAATCTCTACATGCCTCTTGCTACTTGGAATGAAAAAAAAAATAAAACGCATTAAGCGCTACTAACTGCAGGTGGTCTAATTGTACAACGTGCCACACCTCGAAACAGATCTGGCCTCAGCTGGATTCCAAGAGCTCAAAAAGTCTCACTACACTGAAAAGACCCATAATAAGCACTCTAGTAGGTGTCATCACGGGACACTGCATCATAGAGAGACATGCTCTCAGGTTGGGTTTCCCTTCAAACGATTTCCGCAGAAGCGGTATGGACGAGGAGGAGGAGGAGACTATTCTTTACCTTCTCTGTACGTGTTCAGCACTGTCATTCCGTAGAAAACTATACCTCGGAGAATATTTCTTCGACAATCTCAGCGAACTCGCAAACATAGGAATAAACTGCCTCCATCGCTTCATTCTTAGCTCGGGCTGGTTCAACGGGTGTTTAAGGAGAACATCGATCCTGCGGTATCACAATGTGCCTACTTTGGCCTAAGTGTGGCTGCACTTGAGGCGACCTGCCACTCTAACCTAACCTAACCTAACCTAACCTAACCTAACCTTTTACAGTACGTCCGAAGGTAGGCTTAAGGGTGAACTGATGTGCATTCGATCTCGATGTGTGACGGGTGTTGCGAGAGAATTGTTGAAGGGGCGGAATGCAGTTAGCTATTTCATCAGAGCATCGGTGGTGAAAATATCAATAAAATAAGGAAAGGCAAGAAACATTTCTGCGATGTTTGAGCGGGTCAATAGACCCCGCTATATTCTATCACATATAAGTTTTATCGCGCGCTTTTGAATTCTGTCTGTTGGTGCACCTGACCAGATATGAGCGTTGTACTCAAGCTTGAGCCGAATAAAGGCCTTGTATATTGAAGCTAAGTCGGAGGGTGTAAAGTACTGCTTACATCGATTTAAGAAACCTAGACATTTCGCAGCGTTTTTGGCGACTTCGTATATGTGGTCATTCTTACTTACATACGTTTGACAGATGTTAGAAAAACTCTCCACCCAATCTAATTTAATATAGCTGCCAATAGTATTTAATTTATAATATGTATTTTAACTGTTTGTGTTTCGCCAACACTAGTTAACTTAAGTCGACTAGATTGGTCTGTATCTGGAATAGTTGTAATTTGAACCCAAAAACTAGATTGGTCGGTCACTTTTCCTACGTCAGAACTGTACTTAGTCACGAATTTCTTGACTATACTCGTCGGCTGACCTTCCATAAACTTCATCAAAACTGAAAACACATCAAGTCAGCCAGCTGTCAAACTTACTAAACTAGATACTTGAAAGTCCCCAAAGTCTGGCAACGGATCTGCAAATATTTTGTAAACAAACATATTATATATTATGGAAACCGTGTGAACTGGCAATTTTCTACCCGACAACGGTTTCACACAAATTATTTTCAGAAAAACCAACTACAGCATTCCACCTAATATGTACAGAAAAACCTCCCCTAAAATATCAACAACACCGACTACACTTCTATACTCAAAAACAAAAAATTGAAGGCTCAACCCATTTTTATCGTCACGTCAGACAAAAATTACATTCCGTAATCTATTTTTTTTTTTCTTTGGATTGTCAACCTGCGCATAGAGGTTACTGAACAGATAAAGACACAATTGTTGACAGCACATATAAACATTAAATAAGGTCGCACAAAATCTTAAAACGTTTTAACGAAACAGTTGAAGACTTGTTGACATTTGCTCTTATCAAAAACAGGTGTTTTACCTTATGGTCATAAAAATGTGACTACTTTGAAGGAAAAATAAAGATATGTACTGTCGTTTTAAATGAATGTGCTTAAACAGAACCTGTACGATTCTTATGTTGTTTACAAAGTTTTTTTTATCGGGTATCGTTTTTAGACTTTCAGGTAATTACTTACTTACTTAGGTGGTGCTACAGTCCGGGGTTGACCTCGTTCTTTAAACTTTAAGTTACCTACTTTTTAATGTACAAAAACCTATGAGTTCTTTATTGGTTTTATCATAGATTACTGGCAAATTTTGAAGATTTGTAGTTGATTGATCTGTCAGACTCGTGCCGTACTTATAATCAACCTTCACACTAAATATTTTGTAGGTCTCAATGGGTAATTTTATGGAAGATTCAGTCGTTGTAAGTGCGGAAAGTATAACTGGACACTAAAAATGATAATTAGTATCGTGCTTAGGAATATCAGCGGTTCTTAGCGTACGTGAGTGTCACCTGTAACCTCCTCCAGATCAATTATACCAGGATATACATATAACTAAGACTATGGGCGAATGTGTCTATTTCTGACTGTTCTTCCCGATTTCAATTAGAACATACAATCTCATTAGGCCATACAACGCAACGATCTCATTGTTACGTAAATTTAGCTGCAGATAAATTGTTCCGATCTAATCTAATGTCAAACCCACCAACCGAAAGATAACCTTACATAATGTCAATTTTTGGGGTGTTTCCAATCTCCCCTCCCTTAGTTCTGCAGTCCGAGTATTGGTGGGGAATAGTTGGGTGTAGATCGATACCTTTAGCTTTGTATATGGAGAACTGGCGACAGGAAATTTGAGAATGCTATTTCTGGAACTGGGGCGATTTCTGACCTTACTGCCGTGTGTCGGAGAGGTAAGCAAGTTATACCCAAGAGTTTTGGGTGCCCAAAGATTTGTTTGCGATGTCTAGCCCAAATTTTTACTTATTCCATCCACGATGAAAACAGAGTTGCCGTAAACTGTCGGACGGTCGCGGTCTCCTACCGTTCATATTTACGCATTGTTATCATCGCAGATGTTGTTTATATTCGGCCCTAGCGAGGTATCCGTCGGAACTTAAAATTCTCCGATTTTATACGATTCGGAGGATTTTTTCTGCGAGGTATTCTTCGGAGAAACAGCTCGGAGAATTGTTCCAACATTTTGTAACAAATATCGGCGAATTACGTTAAATTTTTGACAGCTAGGTTCCGATATCCTCCGACAGAAATTGGCGGAATTTGTTTATGATTTGAAGAGCGGCGAGGTGCGCCATCGTAGTTGTTTATTTCTCTTCCGAAGTCGGACACCTCGAATGTAATTGGAGCCTCCGAAAGAGTATGCGTTGCGTAGAATTTTCCGTTAAGACGGATACCTTTTTTCATTTCATTACTTTATTTTGCAAAAAATTAGATATTTTAATATTTATACATATAAATTAAAATAAATAATAAAAGACTCGCTAGGACCGATAACAACCTTATGTGAGGATTATGCAGCGTCTATATATGCCATCATGTTTATTTCTGCCGTATGTTATGGTAACTTTGGTATATAACATTTAAGGAGTAGTGGCGACAGTACTCCACCTTGGGCCACTCCTTGCATACTTCTTCTGAGTTTTGACCTAGAATTCGGGAATTATGGGTATTTGCCATTGTCAGGGTTGCTGTAATCCATTGCTGATTTGACTGGTGATGTCTGCCAATTTTCGATAATCTATAAGCTTCGGATTGAGAGGTTTAGATTTGAGGCATGGATATCACAAGTTTTTCCGCATAAAAACATTCATAAGACATAACACAGCTTTCTCGCGTCCCATTTAAAAAATATGACTGTGTTGCTTTTGGTCTTCTTTGGCTTTAAGAACGCTTTTTGTGGACCGGAATTTTTGTATATCCGTTCTGTTTTTGAGTTGTTAAATGCTGGGGTTAGATGTGTCCGTTGTTCTGATGTTGTCCCCTTCTTCTCCGAGTGCTATGTCTGCAGCTGGGAAATTCGGCCGTAATTTGGGTACTCCGACTGCGGGCAATGCCGGCTCCAGTCAAACTAGCGCCCTGTGCAAAATTTACAGAAAGCGCCCTTTTTTTATATTTGCACACATGCATAGGTCTTTTCCACATAACCCAGGAGGGAGGTAGGCTTCCTATCCGTTTTTTTTTTTATTGAGTCTTCTCTATAAAATTCATCCAATGAATTTTCCAAATTGTTGGGATCATTAAAGAAACAATCCGTTAGAAGAAAAATAAAGATACCTCTTCTCCTGGCCCTAATGTGTTTCCTACCTATATTTCATCGATATTTTAAATTACTTACATTATAGTTCGGTAGGTAGTCGCAGTGGCTTAGTAACAGTGTGTTGGACTACTAAGCGAGGGTTCTCAGGTTCGAATTCCGCAAAAACCCAAATTCCAACTTATGTTTTTTTTCCACTGCGCTACCTCTCGCGAACGTCTGACAAACTTCCGAGAGTATAAATGTCTTGAAAGAGCTTCTCAATTAGCCGTTTGGAGTCGGCATTAAATTGTCCCTTCCATTCGTTCCAAAAAGAAAAACTCACACAAAACGAATGGTTGTGAGAAGCTAGGCCTAGGGTCCCTCCGGACATGTTGCGCCAACTATTTTTTTTTTTTTTTAATTATAGTTACATTTACCCCATCTGCCTGTTCCTCGCTACTTTTTAAAAATTTGGAAATTTTTTGATTTTGATTTTTATTAGGTATCGAATTCAACAAGCCTTCGCCTTTTTTCTAAATTATGCCCTCCCCCACCCCAGCCTTTTTTTTCTGTCCATATTGAGAAAACACAATTTAGAAAATATATAAACACTTGCACTTCAATCTGCACCAGAGTATATCTAAAAGGAAGGAATGATTTTTTTTTTTTTTTTTTTTTCTTTTTTCATATGAAAATTTTGCGAGGTAATGCGAATGAAATAAAACCTGCACTCTGCACAATACACATACGACATACGAGGTGGAGTGGAACAGTGGAAGTGGAACTTTGTTTGTTTTGAGATTTTTGAACCAGTTTCTTTTTGAAAATGTCAGTGGATGTGCAAGACATTTACGTACACGAACAGGGTGGAATATTTTCATATTTGGTAGGTGAAATAAACTTGCATAGGTCTGTGGGATTTTTTATTTTGCGATATTTTGAGTTGGATTTGCAAGTGATGATAATGTGCAAGAAATAATTCAGCACAGGTGCGATGGATGTTTTTATTTTGGGCTTATTTGAAGAGGCTTTTTTTTTTTAAATGCAAATGACAGTATTTGTTCGCGCAAAGAATTAGTTTTTCTTTCCTAGCAATGCGCCCCCAGAACTGCCCAGAACCTTGCGCCCTTTGCACACCTTGCACATATGGTTGGGTCGGCCCTGCCGGCAGGTGCGCATCGTTGTATAGTTGATTGCTATGTTTTGCGAAAGGTTTTCCCATTAGTACCAACTGAAGCTTGTACTGTTGCGTGTATTTTCTGTGAACACTGTGATGCCGCGTATTAGTAATGCTTCTTTTTCTTGTTTGGAGTATAGGATACTTTTATTCCATCGGTTTCAAGCCAGCGCGGATTTTGCTAAATTACAAGAATTCTTTCTTCAGTTTCGCAATCACTTCTATGTCGTTGGCACGACAGGACGTCTAATCTACAAATGTTATCATAGGCACATTATTTTCTATGTGATCCTTGTCATCTGTCAAATACAACAAAATTCTCTGCTACACTTAAAGTCCTGCACCTACGGTGTTAACTGATTTTGTCTTGCGGATGCCGCAGAAGTATCCATGACGTTAATAAAACAATAAATTTAAAAAAAAATGTGCTTACGTTGTATTTTTCTTTCATTTTAGGAAACATACCCATCATCGCCGCCAGTATGGTTTGCCGAAAGTGAGGAAACAAGTGTTACAAACGCCGTGCAAATACTAAGTAACACAAATGGCCGTGACAACCACGTTATTAATCAGGTAAGTATATCGCTCCTGCCAGCACACTGAAAGGAGAACTTACCCAACAATTATTGTAGTTGTTTTTGAGGGATGTTTAGCAAAATCTTTGCCTTTGGGGCTTGCTCCCAAAATTCAGTCGCTCAGTCGCTCAGTCGAATTTATAAATCACTAAACTCTCTCTGACGCAACATTGCATTTAAACAGATCTAACGTTTGTATTTTATCTATAGGTTGGAATCCTACTGCGAGAACTATGCCGCCTGCACAATGTCCCTCTGCCGCCAGACTTAGACAATTTAACAATACCGTTTCAATTGCCACCGCCCAGTGTATCGCCTCTACATCAAATGCAACAGCAACAAATCGAAGACATTGACTCCGATCCAGACGAAATCGAAGATCCAGTCGGCGACAGCGAACAAGAGAGCGAGGGCGATGAAGATATTCCATTAGAAATGGATGATGGCCGTAATACAAACAAGGTTTGACTTTCTCAAACAAATCCAAACTAACAGTTCAACTAAAAGCGTTGTCTGTCTTTTTGTCATTTAACAGAAAGATGAAATGGAAGTAGAACACCTTGCCACACTAGAAAGACTGCGACAGAGTCAGCGACAGGACTACTTAAAGGTAAACTTGCTGCCGAGTACTTTGTTTTTTCGTCTGTTTTAGTGGTAATGCTTTTTGTCGCTTTCAATAGGGATCAGTGTCCGGTTCTGTGCAAGCGACCGATCGCCTAATGAAGGAGCTGCGAGACATATATCGTTCGGATTCCTTCAAGAGTAACATGTACTCAATAGAATTAGTTAATGACTCGATATACGAGTGGAATATTCGTCTAAAGTCGGTCGATCCCGACAGTCCGCTACACAACGATTTAGTTATGTTAAAGGAGAAAGAGGGCAAAGACAGCATTCTACTGAATATCATATTTAAGGAGACGTATCCATTTGAGCCACCCTTTGTTCGTGTTGTGCACCCAATTATCTCAGGTAAGGCAGTCCTCTGCATATCGGCATTAGGAAGGATTTCAATGTTTAATTGTTTGTAGGCGGCTATGTGCTGGTAGGCGGAGCAATTTGTATGGAGTTGCTTACAAAGCAAGGCTGGAGCTCTGCGTACACAGTAGAGGCGGTTATAATGCAGATAGCAGCGACTCTAGTCAAAGGAAAGGCCCGCATACAATTCGGAGCGACAAAAGTAAGCGTTACATTCAACTGGAAACGGAAAGACAAAATGTAAACTTTGGGTTTTTGTAATTTTAGGCCTTATCACAGGGTCAGTACAGCCTTGCTCGTGCGCAGCAGAGTTTCAAATCATTAGTGCAGATACATGAGAAAAATGGTGAGTTTATTCAAAGAATTTTAGGTGTTAAGGACTTTAGTCATATTCTGATTGTGATACTGAACAAGGAGAGTAAGAACTCGAATACATTTAATGTTTTGATGTAAACGTTCGTTTCTTAACCGAGCGAGGGGACACATCGTTTGAAGTAGTAAAGTACAAAATATACATAAGCTACAGAGGTTTGTTAATTAAAGGCCATTGCGACAACAAATGAGAACTACAGAGTGGAAGATTATAAACCTTGCACATTGTGTTGCTCCAGATGAGAATATGAATTAAGAAATCCCCAGGTTATCAGCAACCACAAAGAACTCTACAAAAAGTTCGTTAGTGCCCAATGGAACCTAAAAGATGCTACAGAGAAGATGAGAACAGAGAAACATCTTCAAACTGTGCAATTATACACCCGGTTAAAGCCGAGCTAGTGCTATTCACAATTCCTTTCCTTTTCCGCAAATCGCTCCGCCTAGATTAAAAGGAACCCGTCTCAGCTTATTTGACGGCGCCAAGTGTCTAGGTCTGGACCTGGATAGGAAATACAACTGGAAATTAAACCTGCATGAACCTATTAAATAGGCACTACTACTCCTGCTAGAGCAACTTGGGCCTACCAAGACTGATTGTCTGGAGGCCAGCACAAGAAAAATCAAGCTACCGCTTTCTTATAAATTAATTCTAAAGAGCGGCTAAGTGTCTTCGGGACCAGTGCGAAGCGGACCACTCCAATTGCACCACTGCAAGTCATGCTATTCATTCTCGCCTTGGATATTTACGTCGTAGAGATATCGGCACTTACGACTGTGAGAATCGTTGCAATAGACCAGCATTGATACAGGCCATGCCCATGTTCTAATCGGCAATAACATCAAAACATAGTTTAAGGACAACGTTTGCATTCTCCCTAAACCAGTCTTTTGAGCCACCAAAGCACTGTAGTCTGTTTAAGGCAAAAATTGTCTATTTGTGAAGCTGCTGAAGACGAACACCCCTATTGGGAAGATCAACTATCAATTATTGATCGACTGTGAACGTGCAGCAATTGTCGGTTGCCAAATCGGTATTGTGAATGTCAATCTTAAACAATTTTATTGGTAGTTGTCAATTTTTCTATCAATCGCAATTTCGGTGTTGATAAGGACGACTCTTAAAAGAAAATGTTGAACATCAACGTTTTAAATTGTTATTGTTGTTATTTTTTAAGGGCTATATATACATATATTGCCATTCGTTTTTCTTCCTATGTGTAATGAATTTTATCCATTTTGGGCACATGTAATTTTCCATAACGCGTTTAGCTAGCAGTTCACTTAGAATAAGGGACACTGTTGTTGCTGTTGACTGCGCAAGACCGAGCAGAGCTGCAATTAATCGGTTTAAGTTTGGGTCCAATATCTTCCATAAAATCAACGAATGCACCTCAAAAGCATCCCTTGAAAATGAAATTACCTACCTTCGGTTTTCCAGTTCCAACGGATTAGATACGACTCGCAAACTCCTTCGTATAGCAGCCGATTCCGCGTAGTCTGTCTCGTCTTGGTCATCATCAAAAAATAATTTCACCGATGACATGGTTTTCAATAAATTTCATAGATTTAACACTCGTAATTATTGTTTAATTAAATTGTTCACTCTTCAGATCAAATATTTTAGAACTCTCAAAGTTGAGTTTTCATTCACAATAACTTTATTTTTGGCGTTATGTCCACAATGGGTTATATTTTTATCAATCGTTTTTCGAAATACCAACTTATCATAACATCATTTGATAGAAACCAAATCGGAAAGCATTTCAGGGTATTAACCGGACTCTGCATCATCGCCAAAACGCTAGACATCTTTGCAATAAACTTCTGTAAAGCTGCGATAGAAACATCGATCGTACATCGAATCAGTGTCATTTCACAGTATCATGGTTCTTCCAAAAAATTTAAAAAGATTAATCAACAGTTCCAAACGGGCTGAATGGATTCTGCGTGAAAACATACCTTACACCTTGTTATACACTTAAAACGTTCACCACTCCTACATAAATGTGTTTGTTTTCTCTCTCCACAGGTTGGTTTACCCCCCCCAAGGAAGATGGTTAAGGGGCATCGAGTCCGCGCATCCCCATAATATTATAGTTTCTGTAATAACCATTTTATCTGTTATATTTTCGTTTAACGTTCGTTTTCATCAAACAACAATTTATTATACATAAAAATTAAAAAAAAAAAACAGGAAATTAAAAACAATGATACCAATTTTGTCGTTAATTTCTTCAAAACCCCACAACAACATACAAACAAATAAACATTCTCAACTATTAATTAAATAACCAATTAGCAACAGATAAAAAAAACAAAAAAGGTTATACGAAGTACATAATATACTATCTAACAAAAATATATAAAAATATATTATAACTATAAAACAAGAACAAAAACAAATTTATAAAACAATAAAAAAAAAAATTTAACTACATACATACTTAAGTTTATTATTCAATTGAAAGAAAAGCAAGCTAACGAAATAAAACAAAAGAAATATTTAAAATTAATATGTTAACCTCCAAACTTGTTGAATACAAAACAACAGCCAACAATAAAAAGCAACAACAACCAATAGTAAGAACAATGAAATAATAAAACTTCTCAATTTTAAATCTATATTAATATATAGATAGTTTTTTTTTTATTATAACATGTATATCAGACTGTGAATAGTTTTCTTATTCGTTTATATATTTAAGTTCAGTCTCAGATTCGAGTTTGATTTTTAATTTTGTTACTTCATTCCTCATTATCCCCGGTCACGCCCTACAGGAAACACTTATAAAATTATGATAGCAAAATGAAGAAGTGTAAGGAAAAATTATAAGAAAATCAGAAATAATTTTTAATAATAAGGATCCCATAGAATGTAATGATTTATGTTTTAAATAAATTGTAAGCAAAATACGAGAAGAATTGAACAAATTGTTGATTCGCTAGATGAATCAGTGTAAAATATATAAAAATAAACAAACAAAAAAGAAAACAACATGTAAGTGTATAATATAAAAAAGGATATGCAAACAGAAATGTTTTTATTAAAAGAACTAGTTTTATGTGTAACACACTTTGTATTTGTAAGGTATGTTCATGTTCGAAGGGACCGGAGAGTGGAACTCATTTTTTTAGAGTGCGAATTGCCTTGGCAAATATTGGTCCTTCGTGCTGCCATTTACTTGAATCGCTTTGCCTTTCTCAAGACGGTCGAAAAGGGTATTAAGCATTCCGCGATAAGACGGAAGGTAGTTTTCCATTTTCTTTTTTAACAAATGAAAATGGTAATACGGCGGTGTCGATTTTACATGCAAAACAAAAACAACCTCCTTCACGTTGTACTCGTTCAGGCATGCGGTAAGAGTATGTCCAGAGTGCACTAGCCTCTCGCTGTAACGCCGCCGGTTCACGCTGGTAAAATAGTGAATAGGGGGCGTTAGTAGTGAACAAGCTGCAATTGCAAATTTTGCTATTTCAAGAGTAGCTCTCCAATGTATAAAATTTGTTGCCCAAAACACCCTCGCCGCAAATTGTCAAAGTTTATTTACAGTCCACACAATTCAGCGTTTCACAAACAATTGAACCAAACGATAATCGTCAAACAAACCCATCAAGTACGATAAGTCGCTGATGGTATGCGATGGATGGCGAGATACACGTTGTCCTCGTTGTGAACTAAAGGAACGAACATTGTTAGGATTTGCAAGTTTAAAGAAGGGGACATTTTGAAGAAGTAAAAACGCTTATGAGGTGTGTTACTTTTCGTTGGTAACAACCTTTAACCTAACCGATATCTGAGTACAATAATAAATGAACGCCACACTGCACTCGCAGAGAAAAATTCATATAAATGCACATGAAGAGTGGGATTAGTAACAAGAACCGAACCCCAAAGTAACTAAATGAACAATTACTGCTCATTTAGTTAAGAATTAAAAACAACGACAATTTAGAGAAAATCAAATCTTTGTGCGTGCACAAAACAGGACGAGTTATGAGTCGGTGGCAGTAGATCGAGAGTTTTGGAGGCTAGCGGTATATTTTACACTGGTTCATAAACAAAACTTACTCATCGCGAAGAGTGTAGTGGACTAACCTATAAAAACGGAAAATAACTTCGTGAATTATATAAAACGCGTGTCATGAAATGGTGTACCTATGCGGTATTAAATAATAAATATGTAAATAGTTTTCGCTATAGCCAAGTCTAGCTTCTCACAACCATGTTGTGGGAGGTTTTTTTTTGACGAATAAAAAAAAGTTTATACCGAATCCGACTGTATTGAGAAGCTTGCAAAAAAAAATACTCCCATATTAATAAATAAATGTGCACAAGTACTTCTAGTTAGGTTGTCAACGTCAGATAGCATACAAAAATCTGACGTAACTGCTGAGTAACGAGTTTATAACTTTCAGTGCTTGTTAATACGGGGTTAATCTTCAACTTTTAGGGCAAACTATAAATACTGCGCGCTTCTAAAACCTAAGATAAAATAAAAGAGCTTATGCTTTTCCTAAAAAAATGCACGTTTGACATTTGGGAGTAGCGTGAATTGTTTCCGTTATGGATGGATAAAAATATGAAGATACCTTAACCAATTGGCCTGTTCCCGTAATTTGCTCAATTAAATTTTTAAATTGTGAAAGAAATTCAAATTTTACGTCTTTTTTTCTCATAAAGTGATGAAGTGCCACTCTTTTTGTCGCTTTCTTCTATCCAAATTCGGTAAGAGAATTTACTTTGAATTCCTTAATTACGCGAACGGAAGTATTTTGCAAACGACAAGGATAACTAATGTGCTTTTTGAGTATGTCGTCTATGTGTAAGCAAACTGAAATATTTTAAAATTAGTGACAACAAATGTGGCGTTATAGATTTTTATCTACTTCGTTTTAGTTCTTAGTATGCGATTTTGTTTGCATTCAATAATATAACTATGATGAAACTATTAAGAGAAAATAAAATCTTTGTACATAATATAACAATAAAAGTGTTTTTTTTCTTGAAATTTTTAACAAAATGATACATAGAAATGTATAGATCTTGGATTGTACGTCTTTAAAACCCCTGCTGCCATTTAGCATTTAGCTGTAACTTGTTTTTCTCCTTTCATGTGACATAGCGGTGAGCTATCAGTGGTTTAACAGCAATCTCTTTCTGTCCGTCTGCATCGCATTGATTTGATATTGCCTTCAATGTTGTCATGTTTCAGTTGTTGGCTATCTTATGGGCGCCAGTTGAATCGACCTCTGCGCGAAATCAGAGTGTGCGTCGGCAGGTTGTTTTTAAAAAAGGT
Source organism: Cheilosia urbana (assembly GCA_946477585.1). NCBI lineage: Eukaryota > Metazoa > Arthropoda > Insecta > Diptera > Syrphidae > Cheilosia > Cheilosia urbana. Next base: position 88,111,457 of record OX297854.1, on the reverse strand, counting down.
CCCATCGCCAAGTGCCTTCTTAAAACTAAACATCTAACAAATTTATGCCGCATTATTTTGGAAAGAAAAACTAGGTTTTCGGTCCACGGTCACTCAACGTTCTTCCCAATTTTTTAAATAAATAAATGAGGTCCACTGATGCCACTGACATAAGTACGCAACAAAGTTGTGTATTTTTTTTTGTGCAGTGGTATCACATCACGCTAACCGACTGGTGAACGCGTTTTATTCGAACAATATTTACGTCCCACATAACAACTACAGGGATTGTGGATTCTCCATAACCTTGATCGTCCAACACTGACGAAATACGCCAGGAAAATAGACGTCAGACTTGATCTAACCATTATCATCCTGGGTCAAATTTAAAAAAGATGATTCGAAAATCACCTCAAACGCTCATTATTGTCGGACTAAATAGGTACGCTGATATTATGCCAGCGTTCCACTGCCCGCTAGATGAATAGCGGCATTTCAAACTCTATATACAAAAAATTGACATTTCACAAAAGGTTCTAGACGTCGAATGATGAAATGTCAATTTGTTTTATAGTTTGACATGACCGCTATTCATCTAGCAAGCAGTGGAATGCGGGCAATGAGACGTCAGTCTAACAAAAAGCGTTTTTTTTACTAAGCCCACATGATCTATATAGATCATTTATTTCCATTACAACTATAATACGAAATCCAACCGTTGTTGTAAACCATGAAAATCAATGATCATATGGATCATGCGTGCATAATAAAAAAAGCCTAGTATACTGATACTAGTTACTTTTTTTTATCAATTGCGCATTCTCGAATTCTATTAAACTTATGTGGTTTTCCATTGGGACCACCAGAAATCTTTTTCAGATCTCAGATTTTACTGTGCTCATGGAACGCGCAACGAGATTGATCTGCTTTTGTAAATGGATTAGTGCGTTAATTGACAACAATATCAGCTGTTCAAATGGCATTCGTTTTTGGCTAAATCACAAATGGATATCGCCCTCAAAAATGTTTTCCTTCTTGTAGATACAAATGAAGTATTATTGGTGGTTTGTAGTCTTCAGATGACGAGGGAGATAATGAAGATAATAATTCCTCCGAAATCGTATCCATTGCGAATTTGCCTCGAAATGAAACTTGTTAAACAGCTGTACAAAGTATATTGGTATGCGTAGATCTGAAAAAATACCGAGATCTGCGAAAAGTGATCCGAATCGAAAAAAAGATTGATTTTTCGTCCCAATGGAACGCAAAAAGTGATTTTGATATAAAAAAAGATTGATTTTTTGTCCCAATGGAAAACCACATTAAATTATACCTATAAAAAATAATCTCGTTAGTAATTTGTTGTGTTACAAACAGCGAATGAGTCTCGACACTTTTTTGATGCGGGATCCAATTTTGTAGATCACAGTAGTTCTTTTTTTGAAGTAAATCCATATTAACCAGTAACCCGGATAATTTGACACAGAATCGGGCCCTAAGGACACGATTCATGACTTTTCTCCCCAAATTGAGATAAAAAAAAAAAAGCAAAATTCAGAGCAGTTTTTCTGCTTTCGAAATCAGCTGGCTGTCAGATTTCATGTTCCATTGGCCGCAAAACAAAACAACACTTTTTTTGAGAGTCAGAGCAATTTTGCGAATCTCGATATCCGAGCGAGATTCACACCTATTTGCACTAACCCTAAAACATTTGTCATTTGTCAAACTTTAAGGTGTGTTTACTTACGTTTTTAGACAAGAAGTCTTTGAAAAATCTCGTTTTATGTTCCATTGGGCACGAAAAATCTGAAATCTGAGAGCAAAATCTGAAAATCCCAATGGAAAACGAAATAACTAGCACTTATCAAACGCTTGCATAATGTCAGACTGACTTGGGGGAGGTGACGCTAGTTGTTGTACTTTACTTTCGCTGAGATAGGATGTTTTTGTTCTACAACAAAAACCAGCAAAAATGGACCAATCTTCAGAATTTGATATTTCTGTCGGTGTAGCGGTTGGAATCTTTTTTTAAATAATAAATAAAAAAACTCCGGATTAACGTAAGTTTTATAGTGTCCACCAGGAAAATGGTGAAAACCCTGCCGAATCGGGCCTTATTGGAGGCTTGCATCAGGTTTGCACCACTGGTTCTACTACCGAAATTTGGCAGCACTTTTTTTCGACCGCTGTTCGCAAAACTTACCATTTGACAGTTGTATGGCAGCTTGGCTCTTGGCAGCTATATAGTTTCTCCGAATCTCCGGTAATGTCAGAAAATTGTTTTTAAACAAAAAACCATTTGGTAAAAACTTTTTATATGCTTTTTATCAGTAAAACGTTCAGGGTTTCCAGTATTTAATAATGTCCGTGGCGAGTTTGACCAACACAAGTGATCATGCCAACAAGTTTGAGATTTTAGATTCAATAGACCTGCTCGAGAAATGCGGCGAAATATTCCTTCAACGACAACTTGGAAGTTTAATCTACCTCTGCTCCCTGTGCGATGATAAATTCGAAAATGTTGATATTTTTTCCAAGCATTTGTCCGATGCGCATATATCGGTCGAAAGCTTTATCACTTACGAGCCAAATGAATCCGATGAGGACGATCAGTTAGAGGAATCGATGGCTGCTGAACCAATTGATGAATTGGAAACGAATCCAATTGAAGAGCTAATCCTGAAAGAGGAAGTGAATGACGAAAATTTGTCCGAAGAGAGTAATGTAAGTACACTGCTCAAAAGTCATTCGATGGGTATTAAAACTCTTCCGTTTTTAGATGAACGTTGACGATGTGGCCAACATTATTGGTTCGTCTAGCACAGCTCTCGACATTCAAGTCTACGTGGATGAACTACACCTAGATAGTGAAATCAAAGAAGAAGAGGAAGAAGCAACAATATCAGTCATAGACCCACAATCTCTCCCAGAAACAACTACCTCAGAGAACGTCGTGCACAATAATGAAGCCGATGCAACGGATCTTAGTGACAAAGAAATTCTCCATTCGAAATTCATGTGCAAATTCTGTGGAGACCAGTTTGATTACGTAAAGGAGCTGCGGAAGCACGACTGTGGATTTAAAAAGATCGGAAAGCTACACCACTGTACTGTTTGTGGGAAGGTGTTTAAAAAGAAGTCTGGCTGCGATACCCATATGATGATACACATGGGCGAAAAGCCCTACAAATGTGACCTTTGCAACGCGTCATATGCGTGCAAACAGAACCTAATTGTGCACATCCGTAGACACACCGGCGAGAAGCCATTTAAATGTACCTTTTGTGAGCGTACATTTGCCTCTTCCACCGAAAAGATCTCCCATATGCGTACGCATACCGGCGAGCGTCCCTACGTCTGTGAAATGTGCGGCAAGGCGCACATATCATCGTCGCAACTAACCGAACATATGTATCGGCATTTAGATATAAGAAACCATCCGTGCGACCTGTGTGATAAGCGATTCAGAAACTCCTACAATCTACGAATGCATCGGTTAACACATATAGATGCACCGCGAAAGTTCAGCTGTGAGCATTGTTTGGCAGCATTCAAAACGCAAAACAATCTGCTGCAGCATCAAAAGATCCACCAGGAGAAGAACTACGTGTGCAAGATCTGTGGACGAGCCTTTGCCCAGCACCCCGGATTATACAGTCATATGAAGTCACACGCGATATCGAAGTGAGCGGAATTTTGTTAATAGAACTAAAATACAAGTTAGAAGGTTTATGTGTGTTGTTATTGCGATTATCGCTTGAAATTTTCATTCACACAGGCCCAACTTTGTTCGTCGACGTGGTTAGGTTCATGGTTTGCGTGAGTGATACGAAGTCTTTGGTGTCCCGAGTGTCGACGAACAACGTTGGGGTGTGTACATATTTGACTGAGCCCTCTGACAATAATCTGCAAATTATTCCTAGGTTTGTGTCATATGAAAAATATGATGTAGTTGTAGTTTCAGTTGCAGTCCTTGTTCGTGCACGTTGTTCTTTCGTTTCTGTGTTCTACTTGAGGTCGTTCTAGATGGAAGAGTTAAATGAGCAGATCGGTGAGGTGATTAGTAGAAACAGTCGTTGTTTATGGGGAGTGCAACAACTGCAACACCAACAAATTTTGTCGTGTATAGAGCTACAATATAGAAAGATCGCTTGTGCAAGGCTGTAGAGTGTAGAATTTTTCATGCGTTATGTTGTCAAACGAACCTATTTGTACTCACCTTTTTGGTGTTCCTACACTGGTTATATTTTCCACCTCAATGACCACAATCTCTTTAACTGTTCTGTGACACTTTACTATTCTGTCTGGTGAGTGGATTCCATTAAGTTGTATTTGAATTGTCTTCGTTAAGAACATTTTGTACAATAGTATTCGAGGTACAGCTGTATGTTCTAGGCAACTCTGCTCATACTACTCATAGCAATTAAGTTGTACTTAAATACCTTATGGGCTACTTTTTCTATGTTATAAACTGTCACATACGATTTTAAGTGGAAGTTAAATCGTTATAAGTGGTATCAGCAAATTTGTCTCATTTGCTAATAGGACCATTGCGTTATCTGTCTTACGATATGCTTTGTACTTTCCATGTGCTGCCGGCTGCAGAGGTAAACTCAAAAACAAAAACGTCGGTAGCTGGTGATGACTACTCCACTTCCATGTTTGACGTCCAAGAAAGAACTTGTCGCCTCCTTGTAATGGGCCGAGATGTTTGAATGTAGGTCCAACTGAGCCTGTAGCAGCTATAGTTCTCAAGCAATATATACAAAAGAAGACGAGACCCGGGAATTTCTATATCAAAGTAAGTACAACTTACGTTTGTGGTGCTTCCACTCAAGTTAAACTTTTATTGCAAAACACTTAATACACGAAAAATATAACAAAATACACATGCGCATTAAATTTGCATCTGTAATCGAATTAATTAGCTAGCTACCCATATCCGTCCCCATTGATTAGCGGGAGTAATGCTCCTTTTTATGTCTCATGAATGCCCGCCTGCCGTTGATTTCCTCGCCGCAAATATCACAAGGCTGTGAAAAGTGCGTCAACATGTGCTGATCCAGCTGCGATTGAAAATGGAATGCCTTCACGCAGTAGCCGCACTTGAACTCCCTTCTGGCGGCATGCAGACGCAGGTGTCTTGTTAGTTCGCTTTTTGATTTGTACTGATTGCCGCACTGATCGCAGACATTTGGCTTTTCGCCTGTATGATCCAGCATATGGTTCTTCAACTCCGTCGTCGTGCCGACTCGTTTCTTGCAAATTTTACACTCGTGCCGCAGCTCGCCCTTGTGCCGCCGCACGTGCACCCTGTAATTGGTTCGATCGGCGATCTTCATGCCACAATATTCGCAAGTGAACGCACGGTCATTGATATCCAAATGGGTTTCCTCGTGCGCCTTTAAGCTAAGCTTGTGTAGGAATTGTTTGTTGCATGTGCCGCAGGCGTATGGTAGATCACCCGTGTGCTTCAGATAGTGGAGTTTGTACTTGGAATTGGAATAGAAGACCTCCTCACAGAAGGAGCATTGAATCTCCTGGCAGCCGCGTATTTTTCCCTTTAAGAAACTCAGTTTTTTCAGCAGCAGTGGCCGCAGGGGGTTGGAATCATCATCCTTCTCCGGGTGCATTTCGCCTTCGGAGCGGAGTGACTGCGAATAGAGCGCCTGAAGCTTCTTAATTTGTAAAACAACAGACCGGCGTGTTGTTCGAATTGAGTATTTGATTTCTATTGTTGTGGCAATTGCGTCGTAGGCCGCATAGCGCACCCGGCGATTCCGGAAGTCGTGGTGGGTCTTGTCCCACAGACACTGACATCGGTAGTAACCGTCGATGATGTCGAGAAGGATTTGCGATTTTGGTACCTACATGTGATAAACTGTATCAATCCGATTCAGAGAGCTTATGTTATGTGAAACTTACCTCGAGTAGAGCGCTGGTGTTGCCTTTGAGAAATGTAAGACGATCAAAATACCATAGATTGGAAACGAACTTGTCGTTAGCATTGTTGTTGTTCGAATGGAATGTTTTCATTTTGCGCAGTTCCCTGTAGAATGCATAGCGTAGTCTGTTGAACTTGTAGTTCAATTCTTGAATGGTCAGCATGCAGTGGAACTCCTCTTGCAGTGCATCGACCATCTTCTGAAAGACATCGTTGCGCTCGGCCCGGTTATGGTGGTCGGGGTGACCTTTGTTCCACAGGCATTCGTTGGTTTTGTACAATTCGATTATGCGAACGGTGAAGGGATCGTCTGCTGTCAGCTGTGGAATTAGGGGGATGAATTAGAACTACACTTAGAATGAATACATCGTTTGGATCTATAAATAAGTTCCTTTCTTTTCTACTTGTAGGGACAAAGCTGTAGTGAAAAGAATTAGGCGAGGAAAAAACTCACTTGCAATTGGGGCGGCCTACATACAAAGACCAGGCATACTGAATGGGGAGACTGAATAAGACATATGGAATTGAAAGCAATGGACGCGCACAGCCCAAACACACTTGGTAAGTCTTAGGTTTAATTTAAAAGAACCGTGAATAACCTATAGAAGCGAATAATCTTTACGGCGCTTTACATTCTCTCGTCAAAAATGACCAACCATTCGCTTTAGCTTGTATACTCTTTCGTTAACGAGGTTCTAATGAATAATCTATCTGTTAGTGACCATGAACCTGCGTTTTTTGTTCAAGAATATTAGTCGTTGGTAAAAACTTAGCTTACATGCTAAAACATCATTCTTCGATGCACATGTAAAATAGTCACTGCGCGTTCATCACTTTTGGTGTTGAACACAAAAAAAAAAAAAAAAAAAAATCTCAACCCTTCTTTTTAGAAGTATAACGCGGTAACAACTGCCTCGTAGTTAAGCACCAACAGTCCCGATGCGGAAGGAAACTTTTGCTTATGCACTATTCCGATTGGGAAAAGTGATATCAACGAGAAACAATACTCAATCAGAATTCTCATCTCTCGTTTCTACCTGCTGTGTTGTAGTGAACGCAATTGATAAAGGGAGGGCCGAGTCGGGATAGAAAATATCTACACAGACAAAAGACTCACGCGATTGATCGTTAAAAAGTACTTTTGGATCAGTTGTAATTAACCACTATCCGTTGGTTACCATGTCAAAATAAGCCCGCGAAACAGTGCAGTTGAGAAATGGGGCAATTTTTGTTTATCTACCATTGGTTCTGAAATAAATGTGCCACTCACAGAAAAAAACCCGTTTAATTGCCCACCACAACGTGCTAATCGAGCAATAAATAAGGCACTTCACATTCCGGTCCAGATCATTGACCCTGCTGCCCACGATTCAGTGCCAGAATGTGTCGAAAATTTTACATATTCATCCGGTTTTGTGCGAGTTTGTTTTCATGTGTGATCTTAACGAGGTGATTGACATACTGTGCGCGGTTACAGCAAACATACCTCATCTCCGTGATTCCTGCCCTTTTTGCCAGCGCTGACATTTCCATGTGCTTGTTCTTCCTCGTCCGTAGGCATTGGTAGCTGAAGATACAAATAAAAAACATTGAAACAAAGTTCCTTACAAAGTAAACCCAACTTACAAGTGTATCTTCGATACTCTCCTCGTCGGGCAGTCCAACCTCATCGAACAGCAGTCCTTCGATTTCTGGCAGCAAGTAACTTTCACTAGCACTCTCTACGCAGCTGCCCATTATATTTTCAATCTCACTGTGAACCACATCGTCGCCATTTGTATACTCGATAAGTTCCTTGAATGCCTCCGCTCCGTCTTCAATGGTAGTCAAGTTTTGCTGTTCGATAATTGGTACAACGTCACATAAACTTTCACATTCCACAACGGGAAGGACGGCCTCGTTTATTGATGTCAGAGGCCCGCACGGCGCATGGTTTACATGATCTATGAACTCGCTCAAAGCACAAAATCCCTTGCCACACACCCCACAATTGAGCAGAAAAAATTGCCTATCGGGCGTATGAAAGATTTCGCCACATTTGATTGTGAAAAAAGCAATTTGCTGATCCTCCTCGATTGGTGGCGACAATGAATTCATTGATATTTCGCTCATTTCACTGTCACACTGTCTATGATTTAATGTTTTATGTATTTTCTTTTTGTGCCGTGCCCTTTTATATATTGCTACTTTTGTTTTTATCCTACCGACCAACGAACACGAAGCGAACGAAGATTGAACTTTTTCTGATACGTCACGAAGAGAATTCCAACTATCTGTATCTATTCTACAAAACTTTTTTGTTTACCTACACGATTTTCTTTCAATTCTCATTCGGTCATCGCTTTATCGCGAGTAGTATGCGAGTGAAAGAGAAAGGTTTTCTTATTAGATCGTCGTTGATCGTATTTACGATTACCATTCAACAGTTTGTCACAATTGTACTAGATTGACTAGATTTTCTATAATAAAATTGAAGAGTTTAGTTAAATGATTATTTTAATTTACAAATCACGATGTACACTAACCGACGGACACAAATTGACTATCCGATCTCCTGATCGGAAGAGTTGTATTTAAAGGGTTGACCGAGTGTCCTTGAGACGCGAGGTGTGAGATCCTTGATGGCAGTGTGAAAAGAGAAATTCTCACCAATTTATGCAAATTGCCCGTTGAGTAGGAAATTGGTATGGGCAATAGCCTTCATCCGATGAATGGTTATGCAATGACATTGAGCACAACGCAATCCTATTGTAAATGAAAGGAATATGGCAAGGATTAAACCGTGCACACATCTCAAGGACACCGATTTTTCTTTTGTTGAAAATATCATGCAGGAAAGTAGTTCATAAATGTGTTGATGAACATATTGCGCGTTCCATAAGCAGCGTAAAATCTGAGATCTGAAAAAGATTTCTGGTGGTCCCAATGGAAAACGACATTACCTTTCACTAGTTTATTTTCTGCTGGGGGAATAGTTGATTTTCAATTGATCACTGTAATTACCGACATTAAAAAAAAAAAAAAATCAACTTAATTGGTAGAAAATTACAGGCGACAGAGGGAAACATACACCTTTTGCCATTTTGTTTTATATATAGAGAGATAGATAAATAATATGTATGTAGGTATGCAATGACCAAAGGTATAGTAAAAGTTTGAGCTGAGATCCGTAGGTACTATCCTAAGCCAAGCATCTCCCAACCACTGATTTTGTTTTAATTTTTTTTTTTGGCGTTTTAGTAATCGCGTTAACGTAAGAATTTATTAAATAGGTTTTTAAGTCGATTTGAGCAGAAAAAATGTAATTGTTTTTTTGCGTAGGTATTTTACCCACTTTTTGACGGTTTTCTCGAATGTGGTTAATTTATTTAGTACCTAATCGCATTAACGTTAGAATTTAATTAATTGGTTTTTAAGTCGATTTGAGCAAACAAAAAATTGTTTTTTTTTTGCATTGGTGTGTTTTTGACGGTTTTGTTGAATGTTTCGACCTAGTTTCATAATTTTTCTAATTTTTTGCCGGCCTTGATTTTGTGCGGTTTTTGTCCGCAATTGCGCTAGGGAACGTTCCGAATCGGATTTGAATGTGTGAGTTGTCAATTTTCTTAAACTGTGATTTCCAAATAAATATGTTTAAAATGTAACGCGGTTGAGTATCGCAATAATATTATAATGTTAAGCGAGCTAATACTTGTGAAAATATTGTGCGAAAATTATAAAATTTGCAAAGAACCTTTAGGCCCCAGTAAAACGGAACCGCCCAAATTTTCTTCTGCTTTTTTGACCACTTGAACTTGGTGGGTGACCTCAATCTTGGTCTTAAAATGTTGCTTATGAATTATAAGGTGGTTGGGTGTTGATGAATAGGGTAGACACTGATTGGCGTCAACTTGGCGATGCCCAGTTGTTGCAACTGTTCAGATACACCAATTGTGCTTACTTTACCTCCAAGTGGTCACCACCGGGTACTGGTCTATGTCCATCCGGAATTGACTTGCTGAACTTATAAGTGCGAGTGTTGAACACGTAGAAAATAGCAACACTATAATGCTCTGTTGGAGTTGACTGTCTGCTCGAGTCTCAGAAGTCTTACATGAGCCCCTCAGAAAGAGGACGTACGGCGGATGAATTCACATGGTTGAATCAACGGTGGCGTCAATAGTCAACATGGCAGATACCTCAATGAGCTACTTCGACGTATTTGGAGCTGAGGTCATTGAGGATTTTCAACACTAGTCAGGGTGTTGAAATAGAGATGGTGGCGGAAGAGCCCTTAATGGGTCAACGGCAGCTCTCACATCCCCGCAGCGGGTAACTGACTCCGGAATATCCCGGCTCCTTTTGCCCAAGGGGTCGCAGAAAGGGCCTGGTCCTCCAGGGCTAACTACCCTACCACGGAAAACAATATATGTTGCGAAGCAACCAATAGCCTCGGATAAGGACGGATTCACTGTTGACGACCCTGCAAAACAAAAAAAGCGCAATGATGCACGTGGAATGTTTGAACTCTGAACAGACCGCGTGCTGCCGAACAACTAGCGGAGGCCCTAGACTGCTACAAAGCAGGTATCACCGCCATCCAGGAAGGGCGGTGGGATGGGCCGGGCAAAAGAAGGATGAAAAACTGTGACATTTACTACGGTGACTACTATAGAGAACAAAAGCAGCGTCTATTTGGATGCGGATTTGTTGTAAGCGGCAGACTTAGGCAAGAAGTCTTGAGCTTTCGACACGTAAGTGAACGCCTTACAACAATCCGCATAAAGGCTAAATTCGCCAACATTAGCCTAATATGCGCTCACGCCCCCACAGAAGAAAAAGACGATGCTACCAAAGAGTGTTTCTACGAGCTCCTCGACAAAACATATGAGCAATGTCCTAAGCATGACGTTAAAATCGTCTTGGGTGATTTTAACGCCAAAATAGGAAAGGAGGACATCTTTGGTAGCACAATCGGAAAACACAGCTTACACGACACCACGTCTGGAAACGGGCTTAGGCTGATTGATTTTGCTGCGGGACGTTATGTTACAATAGCTAGCTCACGGTTTCCTCACCTCAATATCCACAAAGGAACATGGCGGTCACCTGATCATCAAACCATCAACCAAATTGATCACGTTGTGATCGACGCAAGGCACTCCTCCAGTATTCTAGATGTCCGAACTTTCCGAGCGGCCAACATAGACTCGGACCACTACCTTGTTGAAGCCAAGGTACGGATGCGGATATCCCAGACACCACAACAACGAGAAAATACTGTGAGGAGATTTAACGTCGGACGACTACAAACGCAACAAACCGCCAGAACCTATGCCGATCGCGTATCCCTCAACCTCTAGAGAAGTCCTATGCTGCTGCTGCCAACATTATGTGCCGAAGACCAGTGGCGCCGATGCCAAGAATCCATCAAAAACGCCGCAACTGATCGGTTCTCGGTTTCACCAGCCCACCCCCCCGAAACCCCTGGTTTGACGAAGAGTGCCGGCAAGCACATGCAGCAAAACAAAGTGCCTACGAAGCGTCGCTGCATAGAAGGAAGAGAGCAGCTCGTCAGCTCTACGAGCAAAAGAGGAGGGAAGAACATCGGCTTCTCCGGAGAAAATAGAGAGAGCATGAGAAGCGCGCGATCGAGGATATAGAGAGGTGTTACTCCAGGAACAATGTTCGGAAGTCTTACCAAAAGGTAAAAAGAACGTGTCATGCCAACAAGACCCGAACGGAGACCTGTAGAGACGAACAAGGAAACCTTGTAGTAGAGTCACAGTCGGTGCTGAGGACATGGAAAAACCATTTCTGCAGACTGCTAAACGGCGAAGACGACACAAATTCCGCTGTCAGGCAGAACGAACCATTCAACCTGGACGATGAAAGCCAAGACTTCCGTCCACCTGACCAAAATGAAGTGAGGATAGCAATATCTAAGCTTAAATCCAACAAGGCTGCTGGTCCAGAAGGCTTACCTGCCGAGCTCTTCAAGGCAGCCGGAGATGACTTGGTAGAGTGCATACACCAACTCATCTCCAAGATTTGGTTAGAGGAAAGTATGCCTGATGAATGGAACCTCAGCATTGTTTGCCCGATCCACAAGAAAGGAGACCCTCTAAACTGCGCCAACTACAGAGGCATCAGTCTCCTGAACACTGCGTATAAGATCATGTCTGCTGTACTGTGTGAACGCCTGAAACCATTCGTCAACGATCTGATAGGTCCCTATCAGTGCGGTTTTAGGCCCGGTAAGTCCACGACCGATCAAATATTCACACTACGGCAGATCCTGGAGAAAACCCAAGAAGTTCAGATCGATACTCACCATCTTTTTATCGATTTTAAGGCCGCATATGACAGCATTTATAGAGACAGAGCCATGTCTAGTTTTGGCATCCCTGCCAAACTTGTCAGATTGTGCAGAATGACGATGGAGAACGCTCGCTGCTCCGTAAAGGTCGGAAACAATCTCACCGAGACCTTTGATGTCAAAAAAGGATTTAGACACGGTGACGCGCTGTCATGTGACTTCTTCAACATCATTCTTGAGAAAATTGTGCGAAACTCACAAGCTAACACCAGAGGCACAATTTTCCATAAGTCTGTGCAACTGCTTGCATACGCTGACGACATTGACATTGTTGGCAGAACACAGCGAGCTGTCACTGGTGCGTTTGCAAGTATTAGTACAGAAGCGGCAAAAATGGGTTTAGTGGTGAATGAGGGTAAAACAAAATATATGCTGTCAACAAGAAGGGACACACAACATCGACGAATCGGACAGAACGTCACGTTAGACAGCTATAACTTTGAGGTAGTTAGGGACTTTGTCTACCTCGGCTCCGCTATAAATTCTGATAATGACATCACATCAGAAGTCAAGCGAAGAATCACACTTGCCAACCGCTGTTTCTTTGACCTAAGACGGCAATTGATTAGTAAGTCCTTGTCAAGAAACACTAAGGAGATTCTATATAAGACTCTCATCATCCCTGCCCTGCTCTATGGCGCAGAAGCATGGACCCTAGCAAAAACGGATGAGGATCTTTTTGGTCGCTTCGAACGCAAAATTCTTCGAGTGATTTTTGGTCCCGTTTGCGTTGACGGGATTTGGAGGAGAAGATTTAACAGCGAACTCTACGAGCTGTACAGCGACATCGACCTGGTCAGAAAAGTACGCATTAGTCGTCTAAGATGGTTAGGACATGTAGAGCGAATGGACACCAACGCTCCGGCCCGGAGAGTCTTCGATTCCAACCCGGAGGGACAACGCAGTAGAGGAAGACCTCGCCTTAGGTGGCGCGCTCAAGTGGAAGGGGACCTCAACCAACTTGGTGTGCGCAACTGGAGGCAGTTAGCCAAAGATCGCGCTAACTGGAGAGGCGTATTGGTTGAGGCCCAGGTCCACCCCGGACTGTAGCGCCACCTTAAGTAAGTAAGTAATTAGATTTAAATAAGAATTTAATATGATTTAATAATGTGCTTTAAGTTAATTTCAAAATTGTTAGAAAAAAAGTTAATCACTGAATTTAAATAGCAGAGATCTGCTAAATCATCATCATCATCAAGAAGAACAAGAAGAAGAATTTGAAAGTTACGAATCGGAGGATTAAATTTCACTACTTTTTTGTTTAATTTAAATCGCTTTTATCTTTTCAATCTCTCCATTATTTTATAATAGTTTCTAATTAAACAGGATCACAACTCACCCGTGGAATAGGCCTACCGGAGAAACCACGTTAAAAAAACCGTGCTAAGTACACTAACTCATAGGTGGCATGGAAACGTGTGCATATTATGACGATTACAACTTTTAGTTAAACAATTTTTTTTAGATTTCAGAAAGCTTTTGCGAATCTGGGGTCGAATCGCCACTTCCGTGAACGAGCTATACGTTCACGGAATTTAGTTGATTTTACATGTGAAACAATAACAAATTCCGTCACGTAATGCTCGTTAACGGACGACGCGATTCAACCCCTGGATTTTTTTCTCAGATTTACCAATTTGATCGTGAGAAACGGAAATTGAGCTTTAACTGTCGGCCGGCTGATTGGAGCTTTGATCGCAACGTTCAGTTCGACGTTTTAAATAGAAATTGTATGGTCGGTTTCACAAGCTCGGAAAGTTTAAAGACAAATCATTTTTATTTCTGTCCGAAGGCGGATACCTCGAATGCAATTAGAGTCTCGGAAGGAGTGTGCGTTGCGGAGAATTTTCCGAATTTTCTTTGTTGCTCTCCTTTCACTCTCTTACTGCTGCTTGGTTTTATTTTGGCTGATATTTTTACTGATTGCCTGCATCCATATTCAGTTATAACTCCGCATTGATGTCCTTAGGGCAAATAAAATGAGATGACAAGACACATTCCTTGATCGCATGCTGAAAAAAAAAGAAATAAAAAAACTCTCACGACTTGGTCGACCTGGTGAAACCAGTTATATTTGTTACAGCAACAAAACCCATTCGTCCGTCACAACAGCTGACTTTAATTCATTTTAACTGACCAGCTTCACAATTCCCAATCATAAGGCCGTGTGACTTCATGTGGGAGTAAACTCCAGCATATTGGGCAAAAAGTTGCCCACAGATCTTGCACTTATGCATCTTTTTCTCTGCGTGCAGCGCCTTATGCTGGTACAGGGTCTTCTTCCGCTTGAATGCAGCGCCGCAGGTTCCACACACGTGCTTTCGCTCCTCCGAATGCGTGGACACATGATCGCGCAAACATGTGCTCGTGAAAAACTCCTTGCCACAAATTTTACACTTATAATCTCGTTGGTTGCGATGGCGTTTCATGTGGTTACTGAAATTAGTACTCGTTACGATATTCTTCCCGCAAATGTCGCAGACGTACGGTTTCTCACCCGTGTGCGTTCGCATATGTCGGTTTAACCCATTTGTCGTCACAAATCGTTTGTGGCAATGTTCACACTCATGTGGTGTAGTGCCTTGGTGGCGCAACATGTGCACTTTAAAATTTTGCTTACAGTGCGCCTGGAAGTCGCACTGATCGCATTTGTAGGGTTCCCTGTGCAATATCCTGTGGTAGTTGTATTTCGGACGCGACAGAAATCCCTCGCCGCATACTGGACACTTGAAGGGATAGTCACCTACTTTGAGTTTGTGCTTCTCGAAGGCGGCCACTGTACGGAAGTACTTATTGCAGTGGGTGCAAAATTTTTTGTTCGTCTGAGGGATTTGGCCCAAGAATTTGAGGTGTTCATAGAACCACACTGGTTTTGGATTTGACTCGTTCCCGGCGTATGCGTCAGCGGCCTTTTGTGTACTTACAACGGTCGCGTGCAGAAAACTTATTGCCGACACGACTTGTTCTTTTGATAAAGTGATACCATTTTGCTGGAACATTTTTATAATTTTGTCATAGGCATCCGATTGCGCTGATGTGCTGTTCATGTCCTTGTGATTTTGATTCCACAAACATTCCGCTTGTTGGTACAGCTCTATGAAACTCATCATCAGTGCGTTGTTTTCGGTGAGAAAGGTGTAGTCTTCGCTGGGATCCACCTCACAATCGACCTGTAGCAAGGGAGCTGTTGTCGGTTTCGTGTTGGCGAACGGTTTCAGGAACGAAAGCCGATCGATAAAAGATGCTTTCAGTGCAAGTTTACTGAGTTCACCTTCTTGGTAGGCAACTTTCTTGCGCAGCGAACGAAAGTAGGAGACTCTCAGGTATTGGATTTGGTACTTGAGTTCGTCAATTGTTATGTGGTAGTCGTACTTTTCGCTAAGCGTTGCTACCATGTTGTTGAGGTGTTTCCGTCGCTCATTGCGCGACTTATAGTCGCTGTGATTGGTGTCCCACAAGAGGGGCGCCGACTTGTAAAGGTCAATAACTGCAAAGACTTGATCTTCCTAAAGAGAAGAGCAATCAGTCAGGGTTAATACGGATGAGAGAAGCACTTACAGTCTTGAACTTGTTTCGCTGTAAACACAAAACACGATGTTAAACGTGACACAAAGCAAGTTGAATTACTTACCCCAACGCCGCTGAAAGTCGTATATAGTTGTGAATCGTCTTCGGTGGCTTCATCAGCGGCCTGACTCTGCACCTCGGTGAAGGATAGCATGTCGGCGTACCACATCTTTGTCTTAAATTGCGGATTTTCCTTTTTTGCGCGCAACATCCGCGCGTATGAATACCGCAGGCTCTTTATCTCATTAATGAGACTGCTGTTCGTGAACGTTGTGCCGAACTTGTCGTTTATAGCTGCAGCCATTGTTGCGTAAGCACTCTTTCGAGATATAAAGTCATCGAAGGGATTTCCTTTCGACCACAGACAGGTGTGCTTCTTGTATTCTTCTAGGATGAACGTTAAGAGTTCTTTGTTTTTAGTGAGCGTTCCCTAAAATGATTCATTACAGCCGATGTGCACAATCAGTAAAAAGAAAAAGCGTACTTTGTACGGTTTAGACTTATCATTCTCGTAGGTCTTGACAACATCCTCCTCCTCCTCGTCGGTATCGTCCGAAATTTGGTTTTCATTTTCTTCCTTCTTCTCGGTCGTCCCTAAAAATGACAATTTGTCGAAGTAGTCAACGCTTGTATCGAACTTTTTGCCCGCATTCAAGGGATCTTTCTCAAAAGCGATCATGTTGTGTAAGACACTCCTGTAACCGCTGCACAGCAACGTAATTTTCTTTCGAATGGCTTGTTTAGTAAATTCCTTATTGAATTTAACATTCATGTTGTTTTTTATTGTCTGCAACGCATGGTAGCGGGCAGGTCGACTGCTGTTATCATTATTCCAAAGGCAGGGGTGTTTTTTGTATTCATCGATGAGGTACAGGACTGTCTCTCTATCGTTTAGGTCTCCGGCAAAAGGGTCGCCACGCCTGTCGGATTTTAGGCCTTTATCTGCTGCCTGAAAGTGCATATTCTAAGGTTAGTTGGAGAGACTTTTTGGTGTGGCCTTACCTCGTTGTCATCAGTGTGATTGCTGTCAGCCCGTTCTTTTGGTATCTGTTCAAAAAGAAAGATTTCATTGTCAGTAAACTATTCCGATTAACTGGGCTGATCGATGAATTGGAGGAGGTGGACGATACCACCGAGATAACCACCAAACCACTTGCTGATGCGAAAAGTCATGCAAATGAATGTGCATCACTCGGTCTGTGCTAGAAATGGTCTAATGGTTGTTCTAAAAGCGGAAAACATAGCTGGGTGATTAGCCAATAGGCAACTGCACAAATCAAGGTAGTTTTCTGTGTACTCCCTACATCAGACAATCTCGCTATTAAGATCAAATCCGTTCAATTCCTAATAGACTCGGCCATAAACCTTACTAGCAAAGTGCAAAATAGTGAACTTGTATTGGCGCTAATAGAAAATTAACAAATTTGTTGGTACACAAGTCTATGCAGACGCAGTGACTTACCTCGCAACTACTGCCCTCTTCGTTAGAGTTCCAAATAAACGACATCTTATCATAGTACCACAAAGAAACATGACTACCAACGTTTGCTCGCAGCCTTTGTCGTCTGCAAGAAGAACGCAGCGTTTCAATTTTACTATTTATTTCCTTTGACGTGACCGTTCTCTTATATTTCCTCTGAATGACGCTGGCAATCTCCCGCAAGGCAGCCGATCGTTTGCTTACTTTCCTATAATCAGCTGTTCTTGGATTCCACAGAACGGAATGTTTTTTATACAAATTTATAATGTCTAATACTATTTTACGTTCTTTTAGATGGGAGACTTTGTTACGCTTATTTTTAGTCTCTAGTGTTGAACATTCTGAATCTGATAGCTGTAAATAGAATGTCCTTTAAACAAACAAAAATAGAAATTTAAAGAGAGTCGGTTTTCACTCACCTCGTCATGTTCGGATATTTCTTCCTTAACGAGCAGAGCCTCTTCCGCCTGAGCTTCGGCTAACGTTCCATCGATAAAAGCAATCTTATCGAAGTACCACAAAGTCGGCTGTCTATCGAGTGTGTCCTTCGTCCGAATCACTCGTTTGTATCCGCATCTCAAGTTGTGAATTTGTTTACGAATTTCCGACTCATTGAAATTCGTGTTGAAATTAGAATTGATAACATCCCCAATTTGGTTAAAATGAACTTTCTTTTCAGCCGGAGACGCGATCTTACGGAGATTTGCATCCCACAACACGGGGTGTTTCCGATATTCGTTGATTATTTCTGCAACCACGGTGCGGTGGGTTACCTTGTTGATAGTCAGCTCGTCTTCGGTTTTGTAGTCGCTTTGGTTTTCCACATCCTCTTCGGACTCCTCAGCAAAAAAACGGGTCGACTGTTGGTGAAATTTGGATCATACCTATACAATGAATTGAGGCTGTGCCTATCAACTTACCTCTTCACTTTCCTTAACTTCCTCATTCATCATTATTTGTAGAAAAGGGTCGATTTTCAATTCGTCTGCGCAACCGTCTTCGGTTTTGTAATTTTTTATTGTGGGCACATATGGATTTGCCAAGGAAAAGTTCGAACTTGTGTGTTGTTCTAATGTTTGATTTGGAATGTCTGCACATAAGCATTCTTTGATGTGTTTAATGAACAAATTACAGCTAAGCAAGTTAAATTCCTGTGAGCATGACGTGCAGCTTATTATAAAGTCGTCCAAAGCGGCGGAACAATAAGCGATTCCACACTGGGTCGCAACAACTGGTGGATTGTAGGCCACGAAGGTCGATACGGCAGCGCTAGCCATTTTACTCCACCTGATCGATTTGTTTAATGTTTACCAATTTGCTGTTGAACTTTATTTCAAACGTCAAAGTGGCTATTCGTCCGTGATTTTTGTACTGACTGACGTTTATCCTTGCATCGGAAGTAGTGTTTCCCCTAATTGGTAAATTCGAAGCTATAGCTCGCAAATACTGACACAATTATTGCTTGGTATTTAAAACAAATTTAAAGATAGCAATTGTTTTACCTACCTATATAAATAAATTCTGATTGTTAACACTTTAAAGTGTAATATTATAAACATTTCATATTTTCATTTGATATTAGTTATTTGCAAAATTATTATTTGATTGATTTTTCTAGTCCACTTTGAATAGGTACAGTATTTGTGACGTTTGTGAAGTGTCAACTTCAAATGAACAGGGACAGTGCTACCAAACTGTATTTACAAAATTCAACGACCTTTGCGGTGTGAATGTGCCCATAAAATGTAGGTATTGACGAATGGAAGTTTTCCTGCGACCCCTGGTGGATAAAAAAGGAATATGTAGAGACCTATAGAATTTTGACGTTTGTTTGTTTTGCACAGGACTTGCATAAGGAATACGTGTGTTTTCCAGTAAGAAAATTAATTATTTATCTATTAAAAATTTAACCAACTAATTGAAAACGAACTAAATTTGCAGGTCTAAGTACTATTTGTCCGAAATTTGTGTAGTGTGAGTGAATTCATTTGGTAAGACTAGCACAAAAGTCTGTTGAAAGTAGTCTTGAATGTAAACAAAAAATATAAATTATTCTTTTGTTTACATATTTTGATTGCTTTTTATCTTATAAAAACTGTGCTAATTATACAGATTTGCTTGCTTTGATGATGGAGCATCCAGCCAGCTTAGAAGTTTCTAAGGATGTCACAATAAAGCTGTGTGAAATAATTGACTATTTCAGTGGCGTTAAAGGTCTATCCGAGAAGGCGAAGAAATAGTGAAAGCTGGCTGAATACACAAGATTGGCATCTCCCCACCTCTATCCTTGTTGGGTTTAAGCTTAGATATTGCTATTCTCACTACATTTTGGTCAGGTGGACGGAAATCTTGGCTTTCATTGTCCAGGTTGAATGGTTCGTTCTGCCTGACAGTGGAATTTGTGTCATCTTCGCCGTTTAGCAGTCTGCAGAAATGGTTTTTCCATGTCCTCAGCACCGACTGTGACCGAACACATCAGTTAAGGTTCTAAGCCACTGTGCCCACTTAGAGCTCAATTAGATGTTCTAAGTAGGCGCAGTGGTTTAGTGGTTAGTGTGTTGGACTACTAAGCGAGGGGTAGAGGTTCAAATCCCACAAAAAACTCAAATCCCAACTTAGGGTTTTTTCCACTGCCCCACCTCTCGCGAACGTCTGACAAACATCCGAGAATATAACTGTCTTGAAAGATCCCTTTCATTCGTTCCAAAAATGAATGAATGAACAAAACGAATGGTTGTGAGAAGCTAGGCCTAGGGTCCCTTCGGACCTGTTGCGCCTACTATTCATTTTTTATTTATTTAGTTCTAGCCTTGGCAAAGATAGTTCAGCATCCTTCCCTTTGCCCAACGGACTGACTCTATTTTTGGAACAGATAAAATGAACTCCTACGACGTTATCATTTGACGTAGTTCTAATATAAGCTATACTATACTCCGTAACAATATTGGACACGCACCTTGAAATACTAAAACTCTGCAGTTCGTGTAGTTCATCCTGCCACTTTTGCCATTCTGATATTTGTTTAGCCACCAACGTCTCGTCCCACCCTGGATTGGTTTTCCAGACATCTTGTAAAAGCATTTTAACTCTCACCGTAAACGGCCCAATTATACTTAATGGATCGTAAATCCTGGCCATCGCCCTCATAACATTACGTTTGGTTCCTCGCAACGACGTTAACAATTCCAAACTAGCTAGAAAAACGTTCTCCCGTTCAACACGCGACTCGCCTTGGAATACACCTTGTAGCGTCCAGCCGAAAAATGTACTAACCGCGACTAAGTTTTCTGCGAGAACTTGACGCTCAAAGGAATTGAATTTCCATAGATTATCTTGGCCGATTAGTAGGTTAATACCGCCTTTATAATTTTCGTCACTCATAAATGCATCCGCTTATTTCAAATGTTTCTACATAGAGACACTTTCCGACGGCAAAGTAACTACATTCTCACATATTCGCGGCTCGACAATAGCTGTTATTTGAACCGTTTGCTGGCTATATCGAATTCTTACAGAGACTTTCCCCGAAAGGTATACCTAATTCGAAATCTTTTTGTGTAGCCTTCAACACTTTTCAAAGCGTTTTCCATTCACTGGCTAAATTAAAACATTCGAAATTTGCGTCCCGATTGATTTTTAAATATTTATACAAAAATAATTTACAAAAACGCCCTCCACCAGTTGTCAAACTCAAGCGCACTGGTATTGGTAAGTCTGAGAAAATATTTAGATTCGCAAAAGTGCTCTGAAATCTGAAAAAGATTGTTTTTTTTTTTATACCAAACGAACATAAAAACTGCTCTGAGAGTGCCCAATACCACATAAGTATTAAAAAGACCGTCAGCTCCGCCCACTCGAAGAGAGTTTGCCTACAAGCTGTTTTCCGTGCTGCTATGTGCGAGAACATAAATGTGCCATGTTAAAGTAGATTAGACGCACGCATACACTTGCACATAGCAACCTGACAGATGACTGAAAATTCATTCTGTGGTGAGATTGGAAAAAATTCAAATAATTAAATACAGTGAAATTCGCTTATAGCGACTTCGGTTATAACGACCATGTGGATATAACGACGCAAATTCTGGGTGCCTTGAGTTTACACTATATTTTTCATACAAGTTCATCCAGAAATTCTGATACAGCGACTTGGGATATAACGACGATTCCGTATTATAGCGTCGGTTTTTTTTGCAAAAAATTGAATTTATCTTCCGGATGATAGTGACGAAATTAAAAAAAAACATCTAGTTGCCTGTGCAAAAAATATATTAACCTTGTTTTCATTTTAATTCTATCTGAATTCTAAATAATAATATGAAGTATAAATACAACATGCGTTTGTACCTATCTAATAGTAAAGGAATCTGTTTTTTTTTTTTTTTTAATTTTTCTGACCTTCGGTTAAAGCGTCATTCGGCTATTGCGACCAGATTGCGACCATTTAAGCCCGGTCCCTTCACCGTCATTATATCCGGAGTTCACTGTAATTGGCTGTTGTCGGGACGTGTTAAGAAAACGGTGGGTATGGTGTGGTGAATTTAGTTCCAATTTTTATTTTTTCACTAAAACAAATATTATAAGGACTGCTTTTATGTATTTTACCTAGGTAATCCATACAGTACATGATGTTTACATTATAGTTGTGAACAATGGAAATCGATGAACTATAGGGATCATTTGCAAAAATAAAATAAAATCAGTATCTACAAATAATTATTTGGAATTTACTGATAGCTATAGGTACATTTTTGTTTCTGTTCTTTCCCATACAGTTAAAAAAGAAAACAACTCATTTTCGTTGGTTGTAGCTAAAGTGCAATGAAAATTTAGAAAAAAAAAATATACAATTTAAAATAAGTTGCCAGAAATATTTTTTTTTGTCATACGATGAATCAATTTTCAACTACCTACAAATTGGTTGGCCATCAGAATTTCTATACATTTTTTTTATTATGTCCTATTAATTGAAGGTTGTATATAATTTTGGAAGGTTTAAATTTCGAAAATAAATCTGCACCAAAATAGTATAAAATACAACAGGCCGAATTTAATGGACAGAAAAAAAAGTTATTTTCTAAATAAACAGTATTCATAGTTATTCTCGGCTGACTCTATTGTTTTCATTTACCTATTGCTTTAGTTGGAAATTATTTTCTATATCAAATTGGTTCAAATCTCGTAATAAATTTAATTTCTTTGTTTTTGATTTATTTATTTTTTTATTACACGGAAACTTCATGAAAAGATTACAACTCAAATACCCACTCAGAAATGTTGATAAATCTCCTTTGAACGCCAACATATTTTTATTATAATATTCCTTATCAATTCTTGCCTTTGAAGTCGTTGCCTTTTACCTGTCGACATTCACTGGCGAAATAATTTTTCGACCAAAAAACAACAAACGAAAACAGACGCAATAATTGTAAGAAGAAAAATGTCTTATTCTATTTCCACGAATGAATATTTCTCATTTTATTTCTTTATCTATATATTTATTACATTAGTAATTAACCATTTTGCAAAATAGGTATACATGTTTTCGTGGTGAAATAAAAAAACAAATTAAGACTCCCAGAACGCATCCATCAGCTGATAGAAACTCACCAAATACAAACAATCTCAGTCAGTGTTCTTAGCAGTCTCTCTTTATTTTTCCCTCGAAGCGTGGGCATTTTTCCCTTTTCATCGAAATCAAATTCCCTCGATTCGTATATGCAAAAATCCTTCTTTTAGAAGTAGAATGTTTATTATTCGGAAAGAAATTCACATTAATTTTACCTAGAGTATAAGAATTGCAGTTTGTTAACATTATAATGATTATTTCTTGGTACTAGAAATTGTTTGATAAAGGGAAATCTACTTTTTATAGACATTTAGTGTTTTGCAATGCAGATTGAATGTTTTTTCGTCAGATTCCTCATATAACCACAATTTTGAAGCTTTATTCTTGTTTTGCACGTAAGGTTTTTCGGCCATCAAAATTTCTACAAAAAGGTAGAAATACCACGATGCAGGATGACTGCTATGTGTCATTTTTTCATTTTACTCCCTCCATTAAGAATTCTTTTTCTTTTTCTGCTTCACACGTATTTACGGATAGGAAATTTAAGGGAGAATTTAAGAGAGAATTCAAAAATTTGCGGGGGGAATCGGGTAGGTGCGCGGGAGCTGACGGTCTATATAGTACTTAGTTTATGGTTTATGTTCTGAACGTAGGCGCAACTACTAAGCGAGGGGTCTCAGGTTCGAATCCCGCAAAAACCCAAATTCCAACTTAGGGTTTTTTTCACCTCTCGCGAACGTCTGACAAACATCCGAGAGTATAACTGTCTTGAAAGAGCTTCTCAATTAGCCATTTGGTGTCGGCATAAAATTATAGATCCCTTCCATTTGTTCCAGAAATGAAAAAATCACACAAAACGAATGGTTGCGAGAAGCTAGGCCTAGGGTCCCTCCGGACCTGTTGCGCCAACTATTTATTTTTATTTATGTTCTGAACTGATGTTCCCACTTCCCAGCCCACCCATATTGATACTGTACTATACATGTACGTCGACTCGAGCTCCCATATGCATTCGTAAATTCGACCTAAATCTAGTTTTTGGGTTATTCAATTCAAATTCCTCTAAGCCTCCACTCTCTTCCCTACATTTTTTAAATGTCAATAATCTCTGCATAAATTATACGTGTATTTTCTGAGCTAAATTTAATTAAAAACGATCTAACAAACAGATATAATATAGATACCATCAACTCTACTATAATGTTTGCCAAACAATTAAAAGGTGAATATACCTAAAATGCTTAAAAATTCTAAAAAAATTTTTAGAACACAAATGAATTTTAAGAAAGTAGGTACTCTGCAATTATATTTATATTTTTAAGTTTGTTTTTAATGTTTTTTTTTTGGACTAAATTTTTGACTGATGTGAATGTGATGTTTGTTTTAAGGATTTTGTTATTACGGGTGGCCGTGGCGCAGTGATAGAGTGTTCGCTTGTTGAGTGAGAGGTTACGTGTTCAAATCCGAGCCAGTACCACGAAACATTTTTCACAAATAAAAACTGGGAATAAGTTTATGTGAATTATAAGCGAACACAAATATCAACAATTCTCTCCTAGCTATTAGGACGCCACTCGTGGAGAATATCCACTGCGCCACAAACTCTTTCCTATCCCTCTTTCTCTTCCTAAAAAACTTGAATGCCGCGCTGTGCCCCGCATTATAAGGGTATTCATAACCCCTTGAGCGCGAGTAAAATTATAAAAAAAAAAAAAAAAAACGCTGGTTGTGGGCAGCTAACTATAACGATGGTAGCAAAATACCAATGCGGATATCATTATACCTATACATATTTACTGGTCGTGTGGACCAGGACCAGTGACTAACTTTGAACCACATTCCCTTCGATTGAATCTTCAGCTATATGATTATGTAGGATTGTAATGAGTTCCCTCATTGAATAAACCTTTCGGTGGACAACACAACACATTGGTTTTAGTTTTTGTGATTTTGTGTTAATTAAATAAATAGTTGGCGCAACAGGTCTGGAGAGACCCTAGGCCTAGCTTCTCACAACCATCGTTTTGTGTTAATTAATTATATAAATAGCAAGTGAATATTTAAAACGGGTGTTTTTTCAGTGTTCGAGTGCAACAATAATACCCGGAAAAAGAAAACAGTTGACACCAGCTTCCCTATATATATATATATATATAGATTTCGAGAGATATTCGAATCAGACCACCATTGTCGGGTCTCTTTTCGTCTCTCTACCACTATAAATCTTACCCAGAGAGATGTCCCAAGATCCTCATTCTTTTGCCAGCCAACGCCGGACATTGACACAGTATATGTGCCGCTGTCTCAGGTTCCTCCAGGCATAGTTTACAGGTATCATCCTCTCTAAGGCCCATCTTCCTTAAGTGATACCCAAAATTACCATGTCCTGTTAACAAAGCCACCACCCATTTCAATGCTCCTCGACTCATGCTTAGAACCCTTCTTTGAGTGGAGCAGGTCGGCCACTTAATTGCCATTTTAGCCTGTCTACATTGTCCCACAGTTGACCACCTTCTCAGGTGTTCTGCCGTGATCCATTTGTAAATCAGCTGTTCTACCATTCCTTTGCCAATTGAAGAGAATGGTTCTGGTCCAAGCAACTTTTCAGTTGACCCCTGTGCAAGGGAGTCCGCCTTTTCGTTGCCTTCGATCCCTATGTGTCCTCGTACCCAAGTCAGTGTTACTTCATTTTTAGATGAACACTTATTGAGCTTAAGTACACATTCCAATGCCACTGATGTTGTGATGTTTGTTTGTTCCATGCATCTGATCACCGCCTGATTGTCCAGTGCTATAAGGATATTTCTTCCCTCCACCTGACTCTCAAGCAAGTAGTCCAACGCATGCAGCAATGCAATCATCTCAGCCTGGTATACAGAAGTGAAATTCCCGAGGCTAACATGACGGGCTAGTTCCAGCTCTGCTGAATAGATACCGGCACCCGCTCCGTCATCCATCATGGATCCATCTGTGAAAATCACTATTTCACCACTCCTTTTTTCTGGAAGTAATCCGTTCTCGATACGAGTTTTGTGATTCCTTTCCATAATACGCACCCTTGTTATCATATCCATAGGCATGTTCAGCCCCCTAATCTCGTTTTTGACAAGTTCCAGGATCTTCCTATGTCCATAGATGGTACCACGATTGTGCCATTTCGCATCTCGATGCAAACGAAGTGCCGCTGTTTTCTTAATAAATAAGTCTAGCGGTAAGATCCCTAGGATCACTTCCAATGCGCATGTTGGTGTTGTCCTTATTGCACCTGTAACTCCTATACATGCTAAACGTTGGACCCTATCCAGGTGCTTCCTCACAGTTTTCTGGGAGGCTTTCGCCCACCATACAACCGATGCGTAGGTAACAATGGGTCTAGTTATCATCGTATACATCCAGTATGCTGATCTAGGCGAGAGTCCCCACCTCTGTCCACATACACGTTTGCATTGATGTAGTACCCTCCTTGCCTTCCTGCCCTTCTCCTCAACATGGTAGTTCCAAGTAAGTCTAGTATCTAGATAGACTCCGAGATACTTAATCTTCTTGGCCATTTTTAGTTCCGATCCGAAAAGTGTTAAGGGTCGAAATTCCAGATTTTTCATCTTCCTCGTGAAGATTATTAGATCTGTTTTCTCCGCATTAATGGAAAGCCCTTGTTCACAGATATCATAAGGAGTGCGAAGGTCAGACACCACCGTTCCACCACTTGGCGTCTATGAAACTGACTCTGGCTGTTCACTGTGTGAATGCCAGTCGCCTCAAGTCTGTCGAAAAGAGAGTCCACAGTGATATTCTACAGTGTAGGTGAGAGAACACCTCCTTGTGGGCAACCTCTGCTAACCCTTCCTCTGAGTTTTGAGGTTCCCGTCTGAATATTTATCGCCCTTGTGTTCAACATATTGTCCACCCATCTTACCACCAATGGGTTGACCCTACGTTTTTCCAAGGCTTGTTTCAGACTTTCAAAGCATATCTTATCGCAGGCACCTTCAATGTCCATTATGGTGGTCATCGCAATGCCCCCGGTATTTAGCTCTTCTTCTGCAACGCGTACTACTTGTTGTAGCCCTGTTTCTGTAGAAATGCCTGTCCTGTAGGCATGCTGTCTACTATTTAAAGGATACATCTTAAGCGCAGTACACTCCATATAGTCCACCACCACCCTTTCCATTGTTTTGAACAGAAAGGATATTGGGCTAACTGGTCTGAAGGCCTTTGCCTCGGTGTAATCCTTTTTCCCCGGCTTTGGAAGGAAGACCACATTTGTCTCCCTCCATGTAATCGGGATGTAGCCTATTGCTAGGCAAGCAACGTATATATTCCTGAGCCTTGGTGCAATTACGTCTACTCCCCATTGCATTAGACCTGGAAATATAATATCCGGCCCGCGGTTTTGAATGGTGAAAATGTTGCTATGGCACCCTTGACCGCTTCTGGTGTAACGATCCGTTCTGCTTCCGTCCTATCCATCCTGTTCGCTCCTTGTTTCCTTGGAGCCCAGGGCTGATCAGACTTATAGCTTCCTGGAAAGTGAACCTCCATTAGGACCTCATTTGTCTGATCCAGTGTTTCCAACATCTCCCCATATCTATTACGAATGAGTCCGATCTTGGAAACTGGATCCCTGGAGACAATCTTTTGTAGTCTACTGACTTCAGACGTACTCCTCATACTCGACCCAGCTTCCATAGCTTCCATAAAGAGAAAAATATATGAAGGCAATGGTTACGTTTTTGTAGACGCAAAGATCCAATAAATATAAAGACTGCAAGACTTTGTAGTCTGCATTTTGGCAAAGACGACTTTCTGAACAGTACTGAATATGAAATGGGTAAATTGGTATATTAATATAGGAATCTTAATGCTCATTTATGTGCTTTCCCTCGTCGGATTTACTGGTCGACCTTCATTAAAACCTGGAGCTGTTCCCAAATTACACTTATCTGAAGGTGATGTTTATGTTCCAAATGCTCTTCAATGTAGCCGTTCAAATAGAATGGCTATTCGACAAAACAAAGAATTGGTTAAGAGCATTATGGAACATTTTAATCCTGAAGAAGAATTGGATGCAGCCCCCGTTGAAAATGTGGAGAATGAATCACTTCAACCATACATCGAAGAAGAAACTACTGATACGCTTCAATTAAAACAGTTTAAAGTAGATGAAATGGCTAAGGAAATATGTGTGATAAAAGAACAGATGTAAGTTATTATAAATGTGTGCATAAGTAGACGTCTGAGAGATGGAACTTACAATTATTTGATTATCCAACTTGACAAGGAAAATTGTGTTTTAAGGACCCGCCTATTGGATTCGGAAGAACAAATTAGACAACTTGAATTTCAGTTGAAGAAAAGTAATTTCGAAAAAGGGAACATGGAGCAGAGACTACTCGAAATCTTCACACAAGGGAAGTGAAGAAACTTTAAAATCCCTTAAAAAAGTTATATTGGTCGGAACAGGATATAGCCAAGTCCATAACGCTCTATTCCGCAAGCTCAAGGGCATTGACTGTAACATCCGCGTAAAAAAAACATTTCTTCCGCTCGCGAATATACTTTCGCATTCGCCTTCTTAATAGACAAATAGTTGATGAAAAAACACCAGAAAACGAAAAAATAAATAAATATAATTCCATTATGCGCACTAAGCAAATTCATTTTTTTTTTATTTAAATGGACTTATTCTAAGATGTACTGTAGAAGAATTTATCTGAGGAAACTTTTTTTTCTATTATATTTTTATTTTTAAAGTTTTCAATTTTCATTGAAAATTGCATGTATCAAACTGCACCAATGGACGTGTTCACTTTGCATAACGTTTGTGCTAAGTGTTTTCTGTTTCTGTGGAGGAGGATGTGTAGTGTGGTGTGGTGAATGTTGGAAAATATTATAGGTACTGCCATATGTCAAAAAGTTAAAACAATTTAGGTTAATTTTTTTTTTTTTGACTGCAAATATTTTACTGCTAAATACCCCAGAGTAAATATTATATATAAACTTTAGCTCCAGGCGCCTGCCTGACAGTTGTTGACATACCCTTAGCGGAGCGACGAAGTCGCGTGAGCGGCTACTTACTTACTTAGGTGGCGCTACAGTCCGGGGTGGACCTGGGCCTCAACCAATACGCCTCTCCAGTTAGCGCGATCTTTGGCTAACTGCCTCCAGTTGCGCACTCCAAGTTGGTTGAGGTCCCCTTCCACTTGCGCGCGCCACCTAAGGCGAGGTCTTCCTCTACTGCGTTGTCCCTCCGGGTTAGAATCGAAGACTCTTCGGGCCGGAGCGTTGGTGTCCATTCGCTCTACATGTCCCAGCCATCTTAGACGACTGATGCGTACTTTTCTGACTAGGTCAATGTCGCTGTACAGCTCGTAGAGTTCGCTGTTAAATCTTCTCCTCCAAAACCCGTCAACGCAAACGGGACCAAAAATCACTCGAAGAATTTTGCGTTCGAAGCGACCAAGAAGATCCTCATCCGTTTTTGCTAGGGTCCATGCTTCTGCGCCATAGAGCAGGACAGGGATGATGAGAGTCTTATATAGAATCTCCTTAGTGCTTCTTGACAAGGCCTTACTAATCAATTGCCGTCTTAGGCCAAAGAAACAGCGGTTGGCAAGTGTGATTCTTCGTTTGATTTCTGATGTGATGTCGTTATCAGAGTTTATAGCGGAGCGTGAGCGGCTAAGCCCTGCGAAAAAAAGGGTTAAAATCCTGTTAGCGAGCGTAGCGAGCCACCCACCCCTACTTTAATACACCATACTTTCTTACAGGCACCTGCTTGACAGTTTTTGGTATACACTTATTCAACTATTTAACTTCGCTTAAAGCGCTAGGTGATTTTCAATTAATCTGGCAACACTGTTCTCAACCATAAACAAATGAAAAACATGTAACGGTGTACTTTTGTAAACTGTTGTAACAGTTAAATATCAAGATTGACAGAGTGCATTTTTACTCCTTTTTTGCGATCAACTTCACTAAGTAGTTTCAAATCAGTGCGATGTCGGATCAAAATTCTGAAAATACGAGTACGTTAGATTTGAAACCAAGTACTTCGGGTCCGTATGTAAAGCGTCGGATGTACTCTGAAGAAGTGAAAATGCAGTGGAATATTGCTCGGTTGATAAGAGAACTTGGTAATTTATTTACATTCTTTCAATGTTGTTCATGTTTTACATTATGAAATAAAAATGATTGTAGGTGAAGACGAGCAAGCACTTGAATTTGCTGTGACACGCGGGTTATTGCTAAATTCAAAATTGTGCCGGGTACATAGGATTCCAATGAAGATTTTTGTGCGCTGAAATCTAATTGGCGAGTTCAGGTGCACAAAATCAAGTTTTTCAACAAGAACAAGTCGTGCTGTTGGCAGTTGGTTTGAGGAAGCTTGTATGCCTTTGCCAAGATCTTTTTACCTTATGTACTGCTTCGCTAGGAAATATTCCTACAAAACGGTAAAGGTGGAGGATTTTACCTCGACTCAATGTCTGTCGCAACGAACTATTGCCGACTGGTATAGTTATTGCCGGGAGACAATAGTAATCCAGTTTTTGGAAACATTTCAAGCCAAAGGAAAAATAGGCGGACCAGGCAAGATCGTTCAGATCGACGAGAGCAAATTTGGGAGAAGAAAATTTAATAAAGGAAGGCGTGTGGACGGCCACTGGGTTCTCGGTTTAATTGAGGATGGGTCCGAAGACTTGAGACTGGAAGTTTGTCCAGAAAACGAGCGCAGTGCTGAAGTGCTACTTCCGCTTATTAAAAAGCACGTGAATCCAGGAACGATCATCCACACCGATTGCTGGAAGGCGTACGATTGTTGGGGCGCTCATGGGTTCATTCATAAAAAAGTGAACCACAGTGATCCTGACAATCCTTTTGTTGGTGCTGATGGCATCCACACTCAAAGAATTGAATCTCAGTGGCGTGTCGTTAAAAGAGAAATTTATAATGACAACTACTCCAATAATTTCGCTGATTGGATTGTTGAATACCAGTGGAGGAGGGAAATAGCGAAAAAAAAATTAGATCCCTTTGAAGAGTTGCTTCAAGCAGTTGTTCATGTATATGGAAATTTCTCAAAAAAGGTTTCAAATCATTAAAAAAAAAAATTATTAAAATTTAATAAAAAAAAAAAAAATATTAAAATTTAATAAAAAAAAAATCATTTCCTCAAGAAAAAAATATTATATTTTTGTTTTTTTATGCCATTTCAAGCCAGAAAAAAAAAAATAAAAAAAAATGTTTGCTTAGTGCGCATAATGGAAACCCGCCCCCGCACAGCATCAGCCAAAGATAATAGAATTAAAAGAGATGGATATCTTTCGTACGTCTATCCCCCCAAAACCCATTTGTTTACATTGTTGTTTTTGTAATTTCAATCCCTGTCTGTGAATACGTGTGAGCTTTGAGCTACAAGAAAAAAAAAATCGACCAATGACTGGCCACCAATCAAAATTCAGTTTGGTGAGTTTATTTTGCTGTCATTTGCATTTGCATCGTGCTGTCTAAAAAAAATATTTTGGTTTTCCATTTGGATAAAAAATCAATCTTTTTTTTGATCTAAAACACTTTTCATGTTCCATTGGGCAGAAAAATCAATCTTTTTTTTCATTTCCTCATCATCTGAAGACTACAAATCACCAAAAATACTTCATTTGTATCTACAACAGGGGAAACACTTTTCAAGTAGATATCCATA
This sequence comes from Cheilosia urbana, assembly GCA_946477585.1. Lineage (NCBI taxonomy): Eukaryota > Metazoa > Arthropoda > Insecta > Diptera > Syrphidae > Cheilosia > Cheilosia urbana. Next base: position 88,079,859 of record OX297854.1, on the reverse strand, counting down.
TCCATTTGTGATTTTGCCAAAAAAAGAATGCAATTTGAACCGCTGATATTGTTGTCAAGTACGACGACACTGCTGCTATTCGTATTTCCAACTTGTCTGAGTCCATCACGGAAGCTGATTTGGAAGAGTTGGTTAAGAAAATTGGTCCGCAAAGTAAAATGTACTTAGCCAGAGATAAGAACACAGGCCTCTGCAAAGGATTCGCTTACGTCCATTTCAAGCTGAGGAAGGATACCGCTAGTGCTATTGAGGTTCTCAATGGACACGCTTACGATCATTTGATCTTAAACGTAGAATGGTCCAAACCAGAGACAATACTGAGACCCCCAACTTCGACCGATTAACAGTTATTTGCCTACAAGCTAAATTTTACGCTCCCAAAAAGTTTAGGTGCGCTAGTATTGTTGCATAGAAATTCGTATTGAAAAATGTCAAAAATCCTCTCAACCAACACATTCGCACCTAATCTTTTTACATTTCACTGTGGGCAAAGCAAAACGGATAGGAATTGGCGTACTCGGATAGGACTACAAAATGGCGGATTCCTGGCAAAAATTGAGGGGGCCAGCGGCAAGAGGATTGTGAGTTGGGGGTCTCAGTATGATTTGTTTATGATCCAAACCACAGACCAACTAATCATAAGCTATTCCATATATAGTGAATTGTAATGCAACAAATAAATAAAGTCAAATTGAAGTGAAGTTGTAATAATATGTTTAAAAGTCTTAGTTGTAAGTGTCATCCATAAGCTGTGCGTGATTTCAGAACAACAGGATAAGTTATTTTTGTCGTTTTGCATCAAATATATCTGTTCGTAGACAGAAAAGTCAACCCACGCGATTCTGAAAATGCTACAAAACAGATTCATGTCGAAACCTAGGCCCAGCTTCTCGTAAACATTTGACTGGGTGTGTGGTTGTTAAATAGAAGAGACAATGTTGTACCGAAACCGAACAGACTAGTCACGATAGTTTTACTAGCGGATATTTGTCAGACGTGCGCAAGAGTTGACGCAGTGGAAATAACGTTGATTTATAATTTATGTCAAACATGGGGCCCGCTAATGAACGACCATCAATGGGCCTCTCATAAAACCCACTGAGTTATAGTTTCCTTTTAGGCTTGGTGTCAGCCGTTGCTGCAGCAATCGTTGTTGCACATGCTGACATTAGCCACCTTGTAGTCGTTTAGTCGTAAAATGTAAGTTACTTTCTGCAACTAGAATCGCCCAGTATCCTAGTTAATATCGGAAGTGGCTTGGTTAACATGGGGAGGTTTATGTACGTGTTACGCGCTTTCACTATCTACGCTAGTGAATCTTATGACGTCTTGTGCTATTCTTTGGAATAATACAGGAAATTGAAGCCATTTCAATGGTGACTTGAACTTCAAACGTCGTTTTTAAAAATGTTTTTTTTATTGTTTTGTTTCTACTCTTTCAATGAATATTGCACACAGAACAAAATGTAATCCTGAAGTGAGTACCTATTTCAAATCTAAATGTAAATTACAGGTCATAATATTAAATTTAAATTTGAAAAGCCGAATGTCATCAAACAGCTGAATTTTATATTCACCACACACGGTGTCACATTCTCTATTAGATAGGTCTGTTCGTAAGATATACGATTTTTTGGTTATCTCCCCATTGTATTAATCCGAATGGAAGGAACAATTGTTTTTATATGTGAAATTATTTACTGACAATGGGTCGTATGAATAAAAACTAGCATTTGCTTTGAGTAAAAGTAAAAGCCCTTAGCAAATGCTTTGAATCGGTTTGAATAAAGTAAGTTCGAAAATTCGAACATAGCTTTTACTTCGCTGCACATGTACTTGCCTTGCATTTTCTGTTAAACCTGACCTGTGATTTTGATTTTTTTAATTTTCCTTGAGATTTTAACTATTTTTTTGGAAATTGAAATTTAAAAAAATTGAAATATGATTTTTTTTTTTGCCAAATAGGTTGTTGAGGTTTTATTTCTTCTTCAGGTGCCCATGACAAGAAAGAATTGATTTTTTCACAGGTATTTTGATGATTTTCCTACACGAACAAAACTTCATTTAACTATTTATAGACAAACCATCGAAAATTCACATTGCTTACTCTTTTTGTGTAAAAAAATATGCGTACAAAATATTTAGCAAAAGGTCTGAGTCAACTAAATAGCAGACTCAGAATTTGCATAGCATTTGCTTTGTTTATTCATACCGATCTGAGTAAAAAGTCAGTGCCGCCATTTTTGGTTTTTATTCATACGAAACGTAGCAAGTGCTTCGAGATTGACATTTCTCTTGAGTAAAAGCAATTGCTACGCTTTATTCATACGACCCAATATTTTATTTTATACAGGAATAGTATAGATTTATATATTTAAATGAGTGGTTGGTGTACTAGGGTTAAAATTATAAAAACTTTGATAAGAAACATTACAAATTGTGATTTCTAATCCAAAAAAGCTATAATTTATTTCTACGTGCAGTACTAAAATGTAGAAAAACGAAGTATTGAGGTTTTGAAATAATAAATAATAAACAATAAAAACATTTCATGCCGAATTAAAGGCATTGAAAGATTACTACTTGACTAAAACGTAATCCATTTTGCATTTAAAATTTATATGAAAATTAATTGAATTTGAATTTGTTTGTGCTCAGTTTTGCGAGAAACTTTTTTAATTGCTCTGTTAATAAAAATGGAATTTGAATCCTTTTTCGCAACTATATTGACCATGCTTGATAAAAGGCAGTGTTAAAGTGTAAGAAACGTATTAATTATATATTCACTGCAAGCAAACTAACTGGCAACCGTCAAAATTCAAATTTTCCTATTGAACATGCCCAAACCAGTTTTCCAGGATATTTGAAAATTTTATGAATTTCGGTGGTGAGTTCACCAACTTTCCGCAAACTTGCGGGTGAATTCACGAACTCATTTATTCTATCATAGAAATGAGCATGTATGCGTGACTTTATGAATTTTTTTGGAAAACAGTTTGTAGGCAGCCGCCTTTCCACTGGAAAGTTATCCATCTCTTTTAAATTCCATTATCTTTGGCATCAGCATTCAACAATGGGTATTCCATTTTCCATTGCCATTTTTTTTCGCTAAGTTCCAATGTCAAACTCATTTGAGATGTGAAGAAATTCTTCGCATAGAGATGTGCATTAAGTGAAAATCTAGTACGAAAATTCCCATTTGGTCCATACAAAAATGTAGCCGCTATCCACGTCAAACTCACTAGAGACGTGCAGAAATTCCTCCTATGCGGATGTGCATCACCTGGAAATCTAGTCTATTTTACATTTGAAAATCAAGTAAAACACTTACAGCCGTATTAATAATTGTCGCGTAACTACATGTTAGGCCTAACTAATGACAAACACATTCGTTAAACTCAAATTCCTATTAATAAACATTTTTAAAAGATAACTAACGCTTCGTAACTATCATATAACTAACTTACGGTAGGAGGTCTGTTAGCGAGTCAATAACTCTAATACGCTATTCACACCAAAAACTTAATCGAAAACTGATATTTGCCCATACATATTTCAGTTTTCAAAACGAGTCGTTTAAAGTCGTTTTCGCCGAAAACACTGAATAAATGTCACAACTCACAACTTAAAATCATTTTCCACGCTAATTGAAGGTCTAATATTATTTTGAAATGCTCTGAATTAATTTTATTTATTAATGATTTTTCGACGAAAACACGGTTTTCGCTGCGGTGTGAAAAGGGTATAAGAAACATAGTTCCTGTCAAAATGACAAAATAAATTAAATTTAATTTTGAAAAAATTGGGGGAACAAAATGGCTCACCGTTATTTGTTTTTGAATAATATAAATATTTTAGGGGAGGATTCGGTTACCATCGCTCCAACTCGAAAAAAAGTGTACAAAAAACGAGAAAACCCTATGAAAATGTTTGCAAATTACATTTGTTTTGATTTTTTTTTGTTTTGCTCGATTTGATTTTATTTTCTTGTTTTTTTTTTTTTTTTCAATTGTCACAATTGAAATGTATTAGCCAGCCGTGATGACATAATGTAATAGTTTTTAGTACAATTTGGTTAGGTGATGCCAGCTCTAAGTAGCTATTGTAGACAAAATATCAGTTAGTTATTATATGAGTTATTTCCATTTATTAATAAGAAAATCTAACTAATGCGTTATTTATTTAACTAGGTGCTAGGTAACTTATGAGTTAGAGAGTAGTTATGGATTTTTTATTAATACGGCTGTTAGCTAACAAACGGATAGTGACCTTATCCGTTTGTTAACTTTTTTCATTAATAAACACATTTCATCTCCATGTTAGCTATTCGCTCTTTGTCACCTAACGCACGACAGCACTACACGGAATTGTACTAAATATTCTAGTACATCATCTGTCATATTTCGTCTCTCTTGCAGTTGTCGTGTTCAGAGAGTTATGTGATTTTCACCGATTCTCTCTCATGTGGTATTCGTTTGGGCTTCATTTTTCAGATTTCAGATTTCGTGTGGCTAATCGAACATAAAAACGTCACTTGCTCTTTTTTGTGATAATATTTAAGGGATTCGAATATGTGTAGCCTTCAACACTTTTCAAAGCGTTTTCCATTCACTGGTTAAATTTTAAATTAAAACATTCGAACTTTGAGTCCTCATTGATTTTTAAATATTTATACATAAATAATTTACAAAAATAAATTCACCCGATGCAATGCCTTTCTTTTGCTGTAGAACAAATTCACGAAAACCTAAACGCCCTCCAACAGTTGTCAAACTCAAACGCACTTTCTTGGTAAATCTGAGAAAATATCCAGATTCGCAAAAGTGCTCTGAAATCTGAAAAATATTGTTTTTTTTTTGTACCAAAAGAACATAAAAACTGCTCTGAGAGCAAAAAAAGTGCTCTGAGAGCGCCAAATCGAATACCACATCAGATTCTCTTTTGGACTTCAGTTCAGAGTTCAGTGCCTTGATTTTGTGCGGTTTTTGCCGCAATTGCGCTAGGGAACGTTCCGAATCGTATTTTAATGTTTAATACTTTTTTCGAGGACCCTAATACAATTTGTTGGTACTTTTTCCCTTTTTTTAGTTGAATGTTCTTTAAACAACTGTGATTTCCAAATAGATATATTTAAAATGTAACGCGGTTGAGTATCGCAATACTATTATAACGTTAAGCAAGCCAATTGTGAAAATATTGTGCGAAAATTGTAAAATTTGCAGAGAAGCTTTTGGGCCCAGTTATAGCCATACGTAAAACGAAACCGTACAAATTTTCTTTTGCTTTTTTTGACCACTTAAACTTGATGGTTGACCTCAATCTTGTTCTTAAAATGTTGCTTATGAATTATACTTTGATTTATTCCAATAGGAATAACAACATTTCAAGCATTATTTTAACAAATCTCTTCATTTTATGAATGAAGCCCACGAAATACAAAAACACACTAAAAAGAGAACTCTCTTTTTGACAACAGTTTTTAGAAGAAGTTTGCTGCCAAATTTGCATTAAATTTGAAGTGAATTAGATTTATTAAGGTTGAAACTACACTTTGCTGCAAGTAGGTATCTTAGATCTTTAAAAAACATAGGAATACGAATGTGAAAGGAGGAGTACGAGAGTACGGACCTACGGAGGTGTTGAAAGTAGTGCAATACTCCTATGGGAGTACTCTCGGCAGCACTATTAGTGTTCTTTAGAACCGTGCTGTGAGTGAAGGAAAAAGTTTATGGTAAAGTCCCACTTCCAAGTATGACTGATTACCGATAAGACGACACCCACTTTCATACAAATATAAAAAAAGTATATATAGGAACTAATTGATAAGATAGGTAGTTGATGATTGCGATTTTTGTTGTTCTCAATAACACATAATAACATTATGTATTATGATATCGTTTTCCATTGGGAAAACATGTTTTTCAGTACCTTGATTTTGTGTTTTTTTTCGCAATTGCGCTAGCGGGAACTTTCCGAATCGGATTTGAATGTGTGAGTGCACCGCGCGCTGGACCAGCATGCCAGTTGTACGAAAATTTGATACTTTTTTCGAGAACCCTAATACAATAAACTAACTTTATAATTCATACCTATTTCATAAGCAACATTTTAAGTCCAAGATTGAGTTTAACCATCAAGTTAGTGGTACAAAAAAGCAAAAGAAAATTTGTACGGTTTCATTTTACGTATAAATATAACTGGGGCCTTAGTAATGACACTTTTTTGTTTCACCGCACTGAGTGTTAGAGAAAGGTTATAATATAGTTTTTGTTTTACGCTTCTAATACAATACAGACGGTAAATTAATCATTCTCATACAGATTTTCATTTCTACAAAAACTTAAAAAAAAAATCACATTAGAAATGTCCTTAAGATAGTTCTTCGGATGAGCTAGACACAATTACGAAAAAATAGATGCAATTCGTTTCCGAATGAAATTTTTTTAAATGAATGAAACCTTAAAGCCTTGATTTTGATTTCTAGATAAAAGAAATTAATTATACATCGGTTGTAAATATATCAACTCATAGTTTCGCAAAAGTTCTATGAAATCTGAAAAAGATTGCTTCTTTTGTACCAAACTAATGTGGCATTCGATTAGGCGCTCTCAGAGCACTTTTTATGTTTGTTTGGTCCAAAAAAAGTGAACTTTTTCAGATTTCAGAGTACTTTTGCGAATCTGGATTTTTTCTCAGATTTGCTTCAGATTTAACAATACAAGTGCATTTGAATTTGTTTAGGTTTTCGTAAATTTTCTCTAAAGCAAAGAAACGCATTGCATCGGGTAAATCTATTTGTGTAAATTATTTATCTTATCTTAAATCTAAGAGCGAATCTGAAGAAGCCCAATCGAATACCATATAACATAAAAAGTGACCTAGAGCAAAAAAAAAAAAGGGATCTGGGCGAATCCCAATCGAAAACCACATAAGTACCTACTACCTACCTGTCACTTTTTAGTACAATTGAGAAAAGTGGATTTTGACGTCAGGGTGTCAGGGAGAAAAAAATAGGGATCTATCATTATAGCTAGGTGGCATAAGGTTCACAATCAGCAAATTTCTATTTGTTAGTCTTTGTTGTTAAATTTGTTACAAAGTGGAGTGAGTACCCAATCGAACTTAAAGATAGGCGAATGAGTGCTAACAATTCCATTTATTACATGATTTGGCCCTATTAATAAATTCAGTCTACATTTGTGCTAACTAATTAACATTATATCGCGTTACAGACGGACAATATTGAACAACACAAACTGTGTTACTTCTCGGATGAAAACATAAATGAATTAGCGCGATGAATATAAAATTATTCAAAGTGTTTTTGTGGAAAAACTTCCTGTTTTTAAAGTTCAGTTGGCTATCGACATCTATAATAAGCGCAGCTTGTTTCGTTACTCTCTGCATTTACTTAAAGTCTACCTACAATGTGACCACCACACCCAGCGTCTTACATGAACAAAAATCCACGGTACGTTAAGCGACTGCTAATTAGTTTAGTATAGCCTTTTATTAAAGAGCTGTATGTGTTTGCAAGGGCGCATCAAATTTTTGGGTCCTGCAACACCGTTTATACTCGCGTTATTAATTTTGTTTCTTCCTAGGAAATCCTTAAAACGTATTTTCCTGGCAACAGTGGTGACTTTGTATTATACAGTCCAATAGCTCCTTTTCTGGACAAATTGATGGATAATGTGCGGGTGGACTTATCCCTTCCAATCGAAAGTAAACAAGCCGCTGCTATTATTGATTCGTGATCAAGCAAGTGTTAATTTTTTGTTTGCAGGAATCAAGTCGTTTAGCAATGCATCCTCTATGATTGCCACTCTGGAAAGTAAACAGAAAGCTAATTGTTTCGCAGTTACTTTCGAAGAATGGCCAATGCTTGAATCCAAAGGGTTGTTGCGGTATTCGATCAGTTCTTCGATGACAAAAGTATCATCAAAGATGCGCTTTGTGAACGACGATGATGTAGTTGGAATTATTGGTAAGCTCTTCAACATTAGTGTGGGATAATTTGATAATTTAACAAATTTCATTAGATGACGATGAATACACTCGCACTGGATTTCTAACGCTACAACACATAATTGACTTGAACTTCATAAGGACATCAAATGACAGGGATTCGGGAATTGATGTATGAATTTACTAGTGCAGTATGCATGTGTACATGTACTGCGAACGTTGAAGTGAACTTAGAACAATGGCTTGTGCTTGGGTGGACAAAGAAAATGACGCTATAAGCTTAGGAATCGAAAGTAAAAACGAACGCTGATATAAACGAATTTTTTTCAGTAAAAGCGCAATCTTCGTTGTGCGTGGTTTGCCATTTTTAGAATAAGGTTTTGTCTTGAGCCCGCCGTGCTTATTCAACATTCTTAGGCTTTGGCATTAAAGTCAACAGCGACCAGCACGTCCCTGTCGCTGTATTGCAGTCCATCTAGGTTTATCAGTCTCGTATAATTGCTTTCTGGACTTAGTGCCAGCGCCCTTAGACAATTAATGTATCTGCAAAAAGTTATAAAGCACAAGTGCAGCATTTAGATAACAATGCACTTTCGTTGTCTTAAAAATACCCCGTGATACTTGAGTGATTCGGCTCGTTTAAAATGAGTCATTTATTGAGTAAATTTACTAAATGTAATCAAACAAAGTCATTTGTTTAATTGAACTACTAGCCGTATGCCTCAGCAGCTAGTGCTAACCTTGTTATTAATTTTGTAATTTTGTTTACTAATTAATAAAATTATAGGTAATAATACTAATAATGACTCAATTATTTTGCCTTACTGACCTATTAAGAGAGTACACTATCATTTTAGTCCAACAACTTTTAATAGAAATCGCTCTTGTATCCTCAATACGGATGACAGTAGTACCAATGGCGTCTGCGCGCCAGCAATGGCCCTTGTTTTGATATTTTTCACAAACAAAACGTTGTCGGGCTCGCCTGTGTTGTTCACTTTAGCGGTCATGTTAATTTCAACACCTACCCTATAACAGCCGCCCCTATACTCCGCAGGTTGAAATTTCACCTTTACCGCGGATTGCTTTCGAAACTATTGACGGACAGCGAGTCATAACATTTGGCTCACTGTTTGCTGTTCTCTTCAATGTGCTGCTGCTGAGCACAACTCTTATTCCGCTCGTCGAAGAGAAACACGACGGCATTACGGTAATTACAACAGTTTAAACAAAAAAACACAATTTCTAAGTCTCTTTATAGGAATTTCTCGTTCTAGCGACACCGCTCAATTTTCTTAACGGACTGACATTTTTCTGTATCCGTTTCTTGGTATATTTGCCCTTCATCTTTGGATGCATTGCAGTAGCGTACGTCTATCAGGCAGTGGGACTAATTCCTTTAGTGTACTTCATTGTGTTATTCTTGTTATATTGTTCCGCTGCCATGTGTTACACATTCCTGATTTCGGTGTGCTTCAATACTGGTAAACCTCTTTCGTGATTTTAAATCAAAGCGTTTTGCTCACGTAACGTGTTTATATTTGTTTTCAGTATTTTATGCCAAAATTGGAGGATTCCTGTTGCTGATAGTCCCCTACTTGTTCTACTTGGTGGACGGAAAGTTGTCAAAAATCGCGACTATCGTCTTCAGCACTACAACCTTTTTGGAAGGCCTTAGTGTTTTCCAAATATTCACAAACAAATGTAAATGTACTTTTTACCCATGTATAGAATTTTATTTAAAAGCAATATGCGATTTTTAGATCGAGACTTCGCAGCTGGGGAGCTGTTCTTCAAAATTTCCAGCGACAAACCGAATGCATTTTCAATTTTGTTGCTTTTACTATTCCAATGCGTACTGTACACGATTCTGTACAACTATTTATCGAGAGTATTTCCGGGCAAGGGGGGTCTTAAGCAGTCTCCATTGTTTTTCTTAAAAGTAAGTTACTCCGAGATTAATACGACCTGCCTATTCATGGATCACATCCTTTACAGCGTTCCTTTTATAGAAAGAAGGACCGGAATCAATTCAAACCTGCTCCGTCAATATCTGAGGACACGGCTATTATTATCAAAGACCTAGTGAAAAAATTCAAAGGAAAGCATCGGGTGATATCGATTGCTGACCATCTAAATATGGAGATCAAAGATCGCAGAATAACGGTCCTACTTGGGCACAACGGGGCTGGGAAGACTACAACGTTGAACATGATAATCGGTAAGACTCCAATTTAAATGGGTTCACTGTACTTTGTTTCTCACGACGTATTGTAGGATGCATTCCGAAGGACTCGGGCAAAATCATTGTTTGTAGCGAACGTTATGTCAATTCGTACAGGCACCTGATTGGCTTTTGCCCTCAACACAGCGTTTTCATGCAATACATGAATTGCTACCAGCATTTGTTATTTTTCGCGCAGGTAAATTTACGTTTATGCGGATATGTCATTCTTTGTTTTAAAATGTTTCCCATGTTTGCAGTTGAGAGGCAAAACTGAGGAGGAAGCCGGCTCGCTAGCATCCGAATTGCTGACACAACTCAGATTAGTGGAGAAGGCTAAAGAGACTGGTAAAAATCTGTCCGGTGGAATGAAGCGCCGCTTGTCTCTTGGCATAGCATTGTCTGGAGAAACAAAGTACACAATCTCGATATAATACAAGTTGTTTTCATTGTAAATAATTTTCGCAGGGTCGTTATTTTGGACGAACCATCATCTGGATTAGACATCGAATCAAGACGTGAACTATGGGATATTCTATTGAAATTACGAAAAACGAAAGCAGTTCTCATAACAACACATCACATGGAGGAGGCTGAGGTTCTTGGTGACACAATTTCAATACTTTCCAATGGAAAACTAGCAGAAACTGGCTCCCCCTTAGAATTGAAGCGTAAATTTGGATGTGGCTACATTTTAAAACTGAGAACTGATGGCCATTTTCTGGGACAGGACACATTGAAAATTATTCGCGCAGGCATTCCCACTGCTGAGATAATAGTAAGCTTTTTTTTACCCTAAAAAAACTTTTTTGCAATGTGCTGGGCATTTTATTTTTACAGAATACTGTGCCTCCGACTGTGCTGATCAGTATGCCGTATCTTTACAAGGACAAGTATTCGGAAGTCTTGCAAAAGCTAGAGGCAAATAAAGACAATCTTGGGATAAGTTCAATTACAGTTACAGACACTTCACTAGAAGACGTTTTTCTAAAGTAATTTTGTAGCACTTTTCTTGGCTTTTTCCAAATGTAATTTGTGGCTTTTTACAGTTGTCATAATCAGGATGTCGTCGACTTGCCAAGCCTTCAGAAGGAGGAAAATCTTAATATACAGTATGAAAAACTTTTTCCCGATACTATACATTGGACTCGGCAGGTATATGCGGTATTTTACAAGAAATTTGTGTTCTTGCAGAGTGAATGGGCTTATTCGCTTGTTATGGTAAGTGTGAGACTATGCGTGCAAAGTTCGTCAATTGGTAGCTTTAATTTGTTATTTTATGAATCGGCAAACCCCTTTAGCAGAAGAAAGAGTTGAAAACTTTCTACTGTGCACTCACCGACTGTGTACTCTTCTGACCGATACAGCATCCAGATGCTAGACAACTAATAGGGATAACACATTCGATGGTCGATCTGGGTAGATCTCCACCTAAAACAGCAGATAAACGACCAGCGTCAACTGTTTTGAACTTGCATATGCAACATATAGGGAGTTTTGTGAACAAATCGAGTCCCTTAGTGAAATATAGATTAGAAAGCGTCTTGATAACGGGGAAATCACTGAAACAAATTTTTACTCATATTGGTTTGGTATTCGATTTAACAACGATTGACAAACATGACTACTCCCACGGCAAGCATTTTCGACTCATTAGTCTGACCTACTTTCTGCTAAAAATTTGTATGACTGAACGTTCGCAAATTAGCTCTCCGATCAAGGCTATGCTATGATAAATGGCTTTTAGTAACATTTGGTATTGAATTTTATACATACCCCATACTGACGCGAAGACACCGAAGATGTGGTGTGACTGGCTCCGTCCCGAACGAGGACCCTGGAAAAGGTGCGAGTAATTTTTCAGTGCGACTCCATAAGTTGACTGTTTGTCGGAAAAGAAAACATAATACTTCACTTCCATGCAGAGCTATATGCAATCCTCATTGTCCACGTGCTATGTTAGGAGATTTATTATCTACTGGTTTTCTCATAAACATTACTGTCGTTATCTATACCGACTGTCAGACAGCCATAAAAGAACATGGCCATCATGCGGAATAACCGGAAACGTCTTTTTAGGCTTGTAGGTATCCTAACAGGACACAACACCCTGCGATTGACTGAATAAGAACTTGGCAGAGGCTACGGTGACGAGGGAGTTATAGAGGACACAACCTACTTCCTATGTCACTGTACAGGTCTTCAACACTCCAGGAACAAATTCATTGGACGACACTTCTTCCATAACCTGAACGAGCTATCTAGCACACCAACAGACAAAAAGTTATGAACTTCATCAAGATGTTTTTTCAATTTCAATTTCAATTAATTAATTTTTTTTTTCATTCCACGAGTAAGGAATGAACCCTTTTCCCGCTCCGGCCTACGGGCGGAGTGTGGCGTGGAATTTTTTTTGTCCTCGCCAACCCACATACCTAACCTAAGATCTAAATTGGTCATGCACTTTCGTAAGTCTAAATGAGGGCTCGAATAAGTGCATCGAGACATACCAGGTAACTTTAGAGCAAACGAACCAACAAGGGACGATATTGAAGTGGAAGTCTCGACTGAGGAAGGAATGCGCCATATGTCAATATAAATAGCAAGATACAATATCTTTATCATTAGCTTTGCAACAGGCTAACGAAAAATGACGTAAACGAAGCGAGTACGGAGTACGAAGAAAGTTAAGCCAAGGTATTAGACGCTTCTACGTCTGGATGGAAGCCATAATGTCTTAGTTTTGCATCGGAAAAGACCGAGATTGTTTTACTGGCCATGAAACAAAACGTAATGAAGTGTCTTGGGATAACTATCGTTTCCAAACTCACTTAATGGAATCATATTTATGCTGGATTTACAACACCACGCATTACTAACACGGAAGGCATTGAAGGGATGCCCAATACTAAATAGGCGCCCGAAAGACAGCACTACCTAACACGCAAAAGTACGGAACACGTCTTCTGCTCGCTCTACTTGTTTACGAAAGTGATGAACGGACAATCATTAATTTACTTCGTATAGTTGATTTATGAGTGGTAGGTTAACTATACTCATACTAATTACTACTCTCATTTAAAATGAGTTAAATCAGAAATGAATGCATTTTTAAGGGATTGCAGAAGTGCTTGTCGCTGGTACTTGTGTTTATTTCCGTTTAACATATCTATAATCGTGAGTAGATCATCCATGACACTTTAGGTGTCTGATTTGTAATCATCCCATTCGTATGCCTTTATTAGCATTGACTGCGGACAAGCGCTTCTCTCTGTCTCACGTCGTGTAAAAATTCGCGTGGGTGCTGTTGTAAATCCAGCATAAAACCTCAGACTCATGGCAGACGTTGCAGGACAGAGAGAAAGCAAACACATGTTAGGATAATTACACATCATGCAATGGAGCTATGGGCAAATGCAGCAGTAAAAAGACACGGATCCCTGTACAATGGAAGCTCTTTCCGCACATTTGTCGTTGCAGGAGTGACACACAAAATGGCTAATCTCTTTTAGTCACAGATAGATAGCTCGTGTATGATAAGGGAGCGTATGTAAGAATGGAAGCGCTAGCCACAGAAGCTAAGCAGGTCAGCAAACATCGGTGGCAACTTAGAACTCTGAAATAAGAAGTGAACCGGCAGCCTGATCAGAGCCGTAGCAGAATGGACAGAAGGGCAGAGAGTCGATTTTCGATAGCGTAAAGTTCAACGCTACGCCTGAGTATACCTAGTTTCTACTATCACGTGCGTTTGACATAGAATTTCGAATTATTCGATTTGAAATCATAGAATTATGCTGTGCATGTACAAGTACATATTTGGAGTGGCACAGATCCGCTAATGTTTATCATACACAACTTTTATGTGATATTCGATTGGGCTTCTTCAGATTCGCTCTCAGATTTCTGATTTCGTGTGTCTAAAAAAAAAAAAAAAAATAGTTGGCGCAACAGGACCGGAGGGACCCTAGGCCTAGCTTCTCACAACCATTCGTTTTGTGTGAGTTTTTCATTTTTGGGACGAATAGAATGGTTCTACAATTGTATGCCGACTCCAAACGGCTAATTGAGTAGCTCTTTCAAGACAGTCATACTCTCGGATGTTTGTCAGACGTTCGCGAGAGGTGGCGCAGCGGAAAAAAAAACCCTAAGTTGGAATTTGGGTTTTTGCGTGATTCGAACCTCGACCCCTCGCTCAGTAGTCCAATCGTGTGTCTAATCGAACATAAAAACGTCACTTGCTCTTTTTTGTTTTGATATTCGTGCGATTCGAATGTGTAGCCTTCAACACTTTTCAAAGCATTTTCCATTCAATGGCGTCTGACGTCCCGACTGATTTCTTAATATTTATACATAAAAAATTTACAAAAATAGATTCACCCGATGCAATGCCTTTTTTCCTCTGGAAAAAATTCACGGAAACCTAAACAAACTCCACATGTTGTCAAACTCAAACGCACTTGCATTGGTAAATCTGAGAAAAAAATCTAGATTCGCAAAAGTGCTATGAAATCTAAAATATAGATTGTTTTTTTTTTTTTTTTGTACCTAACGAACATAAAAAGTGCACTGAGAGCGCCCAATCGAATACCACATTTACATTATGTACTATGTCTATGCTTACTGAAATTTCGCTTTGTCCTCTTCTCGAATTCTTGTATTTCAATCAGTACAAACTCTGCCACAATACTAGGATTCATAAAAAAGAAGTGCAATTAATTCCAGATAGCTTTTATCGCTAGGTAGATTAATCAAATAATTTTGTTAATAAATTGTCAAATTCTTCGAGTTTATCAGATTAACGACTTTTCGTACCGATTTTTGAATTGCGCATCTGTCATTTTTCATAGATTACCTACACAAAATTTCCTCCACTGAACGTTGGGAAGATCCAACGATCTAGCTTCAATCGAACATTTTACTTTTTTGAATTGTATAAAATTTATTTTTTATTGCTTATTGTTAGACTTCGTTTCGGATAACGTACAAAGATCTTTGTGTATAATTGAAAAATCCTATTTCATTTGGATGAGTCATTCGAAAGTTAGGAGCTAGAAGGCGGGGATAAATTCTCTCTCGGAGAGACACTTACGAAAAAGTTAGGGAACGCTTTTGTACCCAACAGAAACGTCAATCAAGGTGAAAAAATACTTCCTATGTCTTCGATTCGGACAAGAAAGGAAACCCTCCATCCTGTCATCTCTGCCAGTCCAACGATATCTTAACGCTTAAACATCTTATCTCAGACTGTTCCAAAATAAACGATCTGTCTAAATCACTCTTTAATAAAAAACTAATTGACCTTTTGTCAACCCCTTTTATTATAAACATTAAAAATCTTCTAAGAAAAGTCAAAATATATAACAAAATCCTTTATGTAAGTATGTGGGGGGCTGTCGGGGTTTCTTCGGTCTACGAAATGTTGCCCAAGATTTCCCGACAGCCCCATACATGCATAATATCTTTTATCTTTATTTTTACACATCCTTTTACTTATATACAAGCCGCAAGCCCTGGTAGCTAGTGCTTTTGTAAATTGTATTATTATATAAATTTATTTATATTGTAATAAATAGTAATAATAATAATAATAATAAATATTTAATAGCTCTTTTGGCCTATATTTGTAAAATTCGGAGGGAATTTGATTCGATCCTGCCGCCTTTCCATCGTTCAGATGATTTGGCGCCTCCAGTACATCTTCAAATTTTTTTGTTGGTTCCATGTATTGTTTACTATTCGAGTCTCTAGCATTCTATGGAGAAATCCAAGATGGTTGGTATTTTCTTACACTTTCTATTCGCTTTGAACCAAGAGCGCTAATTATGTTGGCGTAATTTTTTGGGCAGAGCTTGTATGGAACTGACATTTCATTAGCAGTCCCGCTAGATGAATAGCGGCCAGTCAAACTTCATATAAAAAAATTGACATTTCATTTCACCATTTGCGCTAAACGTCTAGCACTTTTCGCGGGCAATGTTATGACTATGAATGACGCTTTGTGAAAGTGACATAAGGCCACATTAATACTTATAGATTTGGCCTTAAGTCGCTTGGTCTTATGTCACGGCACCTACATCCTACATATTCACCCCTATCGAGGTATCCGTTCGAAACGGAATTTTCTCCGGTCTGTACGAAATCGGAAAAATTCCATTCGAGGTATCCGTTCCGATACAACTTTCGGAAAAATTCTCCGATGGCATGTAGCGCACCTTGTCGCATTGCGTGGAACCGCGTTATATCACTTATTTTTGACAGGCACACGGCAATTTTTTCCGAAGCTCTCCGACAACGAATTGCTGCGGAATATTTTCATGTGAAATGAACGCGTTTGTATGCTTCATTTATTTTATTCCGAAACGGATACTTCGAACGCAATTCGAGCTCCGATCGGATTTCACTTTCGTATCGGAATTTTCTCCAAACGGATCCCTCGATAGGGGTGATTATGTCAACGGAGGATTTTTCCGCAAGTTGTATCGGAACGGATAGCCCGAATGGAATTTCTCCCATTTTGTATACAAATCGGAAATTGTACAAATTTGACTTTCGTTTCGGAATTTATTCCGAACGGATACCTCGATAGGGTACATGTTTGGGTTTTGTTACGAAAATCCTACGAAAGCCGCAGACAATTTATTGTTATTTAAGAAGTTATTTTGAATAAATAAGAAATTTATACAAGTTTGTTTTTTAATTCGGAAATCCCGACCTAACCTACTCGTCATTTTTGTTAGTGCATTTTAGCAAATCCACTGAAATCTAAGGATAAATTGTCAGCGACCTTGTATAAAAGGCCAAATAATCGCCCTTTCACATCTGATTCCAATAGGTATTACGCGAAAAGTTCGACGTCAGGAATATTAAAAGAAAAATATTCAAAATTGGTTGTCCCTATTCAAGAAACGCGTAGTTAATATATATCGTGCTTGTGGCGTTTGCCCAACGTAAAATATATTTATACTTGTTTTAAAAATTCATTCTTAAAAGTAATCACTGTTTTATTGATGCATTGGCGCTGTTTCCACCACTTTTCTACTTCCGTCGACGGTGTCCTTGTCTCAATCAAAAGAGACAAACTAGGTGATCTTGTCCCATCCATCGGGTTGTAGCTATTACGTACCCCGGAATTACCTGTAAATAACATTAAAATATATTGTTTCTTTATAAATAACTTTTTGTATAAATTATAAATCGGAGGACGGATAGGTCGTGTACTAGCTTTTTGAATAAGTTCTTATTTTACGTACTAAATATGTCAAACTACTACTTTGTTCTACAGTTTTCCCTGCCATTATTGGCTATCGGCTTTGCGATCTTCGCTATGAACTCGTTGGCGGAAAACCCAACCGAAGGAGAATTGAAACTTAACCTTAAACATTTGAGGCATGGATATATATACCTTAAAGTTTCGCCCGATTTTATCGCTATAAGGGATATTTTGGAGAATGAAATCGAAAGCAATGGGATCCAAATAAGGAATTTCTCTGACGAAGTGGTCAACGTGAAGGATGGTAATTTTATTTGTATACATTTGTAAAAAATCGTCCTTAATTTACTTTAAAAAACCCACAGAACTTCTATTAATACAGTCTGAAAATGTGTATGATTTTTATGAAAATGTAATCGGCGCAATTGTCGTAGAAAATAATGACAATATCCCAAGGATCAGTACTTTCTACTCGAGCAACATCATTCACAGTTCAGTGATAATGATTAATTTGATCGATAATTCTATTCTGAGATTTATAGGCGACGCTAAGGACAAAATCGAAGCAAGCTATGTGCCCATTCGAACGTAAGTAATTGCCAGATTGCGTCCACGCATTTACTAATGAAGCAGCCAAGGGCACTTATGCATATATAGATTAATGAGTGCGTGGAGGTTTTTTCTCTTGCTGATCTGTAAGAAATAAATTTTCTTTGCAGAGTTGTTGATATTGACCCCAGCAGCCTGGAATATTTCGCAGCAATAGTCCCTATAGGTAAACACTACAGACCACAATTGATTTCGGTGTTACATATTATTTTCTGTTACAGGTTTCTTCTTCTACATGCTCTTCTATGTGTCACTGCCTTTCCTCGAGAACAAAAGCGACTTCAAGAACCTTCAGGCAATACCCCGCCCAACATACTGGCTCTCATTCATTGCCTTCGACATGCTGCAGCATTGCCTGATCTGTATGGTTTGTTGTGTATTGCAAAACGCGATTATGCCAACCGCCTTGTACAGCAAACAGGAGCAAGCTTTAATAACTTCCACATATCTTTTCTACGGGTTCTCCTACCTACCAATTTTGTACTGCATGACGATCGGTTTTCGCTCAATATCGCCCCTCTCCACGTATTTGTTTTTCATGTTTATCGTGTCGTGTAAGTAATTTCATTACGACTGTTAAACATAGTAAAACGCATTGATATCCATTGCAGCTATTGTACCTTTCATAACCTCTGATAATATCGAGTCCATGCAGAATTTCGAAACAACAATCGCAATCATGTCTTTCCTGCCGGATTTCTCGCTAAATCATCAGTTGCGTGTAATAAACGAGGTCTTCTTCCTAAACCGTCGCAAAGTCTTGGGTCAGAAGTTGTTGCAAAATAGTTCACAGGACCAGCCTAGCACTACTACGTTTTTCATTTACGCTGTGTTTTTGCTCACTGCTGTGACTGTATGACTTTACACGAATTTGTTGTCGGCGACGTATTGAACAGGATCTTTTGTTTTTAGATATTTTTGATATGCATTTGGGATAATTTACGAAGAATACAGTATTTAAAGGAACTGATGATGTGCTACCGTTGCAAAAGAAATAGCCAGCTGAACCAGTCGTCATGCGATGATGAGGATGAGGCCGAGGCACTCGTGCGAATGGAAAAGAGAAATGTCGACGAGATTTTTCGATGTAAGTTAATTTAACTCCATTACTTTACTTTCGTCCAGTTGTAGAAATTCTTCAATTGTAGTGACTTAAAAAAAAACAAATAACACACAGCATTGCATCTCTGCACATGGTAGGTCAGAGGGGCAGTTTGCAATTTTACCCAGAAGCCATTGAGGCCCGTTGCGAATATCCTTTTATCGTTCATGGTAGGACATGAAACTAAAAAAAAAGTGCGTGAAGGAAGTGAAACTTCGTAATGTGGAAATGAAAATAGGAAGGGGAAGGAAATTTGATTTTTAGTGAAATCATATTGTTTCTTTAAGACAAACTTTATTAACATTGCTTACAATTCACAATTGATCGAGAGAAATATCCAAATCTATAACATTTACAATGGGATTATGATAACTAAAGTAAGATACGAAATGTTGGAAGTCGCAAACTACCCTATTAAATTATCACCCCTATCGAGGTATCCGTTCGGAGAAAATTCCGATACGAAAGTAAAATCCGATCGGAACTGAAATTGCGTTCGAAGAATCCGTTTCGGAATAAAGTAAATGAAACGCGTTTATTTCACATGAAAATATTCCGCAGCAATTCGTTGTCGGAGAGCTTCGGAAAAAATTGCCATGTGGCTGTCAAAAATAAGTGGTATAACGCGGTTCCACGTAATGCGACAAGGTGCGCTATATGCCATCGGAGAATTTTTCGAAAGTTGTATCGGAACGGATACCTCGAATGGAATTTCTCCGATTTCGTACAGATCGGAGAAAATTCCGTTCCGAACGGATACCTCGATAGGGGTGTATATGTGTATCAAGTCAAACTAAAACAAGTAAATGAAATAATGAGGACGCTACTTGTTGCTAACGCTCGCGCTGGCCTATAACAGGTATACTACGCGCATGCATTCGAGTGTCACGCATTCACTCTCATTCTGTCTCCTTCTATTCCCCCTCCCCAGGAGCGTTGAACGTTTATCGCAACAGTGCTTTCATACCCCCTCCATGGTAATGTCAAACGTTTAACGCAACCTTGTTGGAAGTCGCATTAGAAGTTTCACTTCAACAAGACATTAATTGCCGATTTAGTCATTATTTTTGGAAATTAATCTTCGCCACCGAATATTCCTCTCCCAGCACTTGCTGCCAATAAACTCACTCACCATTGCATACTCTGAAGCGTTAGCGGTACCCTCACACTGAGTATGCAATGCTTTTTGGTACTCAGGTGAAAAAACATGGTAGTGTTAAACGTTTAACGCAACCTTATTGGAAGTCGCATTAAAAGTTTCACCTCAAACACATTCCGATCTGTTGACGAATCTTCTTAGATCTGATAGAGGTATTGTTGCTAGATGTTCCAAGCCTTCGAAAAACAATCTTCCCAACTGAAAAAAAAAAAATATATATATATATCAAGCAAATATGTTGCGCGATACTAATAATCGTTTTTAGTGCCCAGGCTAGATTTTACGAACTCACAATGGCGAAATATTCCATATAAAATTATTCATTGCGACTGACAAAATATTTTGTGTGAAGACTATAAGCCCCGGGGACAAACCTGATAAAGAGATGTCTGATGAACTGGTCAGAAACGGATCTACAATGGATCAAAACAGAACTCTAAAGTCGACGAAACCACAACTCTCTAATCGGTAAATTAAAGATTCGCTTGACAGCCAACAACAGGTGGACAAAATTGACTACTACCTGCGAAATATCACGGAAGTTAGGTCAGGAATAACAAGTTTATGCGGTCTGATAAAACGTCGTTATATAAACTGGTGTCCTTATAAACCATACAATTAAATTAATTCTCAAGTATGACGATAACACCCCTAACGGGGTTTCCGATCGGAATGGAATTTTTTCCGGTTTCTACGAAATCGCGCACCATGCTGCATTGCGTTGTACAGCGTTATGGCACTTACTTCTGACAGCTACACGGCACATTTCTTTCCGAAGCTCTCCGATTGCTACGGAATATTTTAATGTCAAATCAACGCGGCTATATGATTTTTTTATTTTGTTCCGAAACGGATACTTCGAACGCAATTTGAGTTCCGTACATATTTGACTTTCGTTTCGGGTTTCAAACGGTTACCTCGATAGTGGTGTAGATGTGCGGAGAAGAGGAGATATACGATGACACACTTCATCTATCAATGTCCAGATCTCTGTCACTTGAGGAACAGAACACTTGGAAGATATTACTTACATGTCATAGATGAACTTTCTGATGTCTGACTATCTAAACTTTACAGGTTTGTAAATAAATCAGGTTGTCAGCACAAGGCCGAGTAACTACAAAGAGAGACCCATGAAAACCCAACTCATCGCCAAGAACAACGAGTATATGACTTTATGCTAGACACATTGAAAAGTCTCTGGTTACTACGAATTGCTCGTGGTTCAATTCTGATCAGTACTTTTGGGATGGACGGCGAAGTTAAAAATATCAGCTAGAGAATTCCGAAAAGTCGCAATTTCTCGCCATTTCTATTATTTTATGCTCATCTAGTATTTTGAAAAATATTTAAAGCACCTTCTTCAACTAAAAAAAGGGGCAAAAATAGCAAAAAATTGTAGCAGGCTCTCAAAAAATGTGCCAAATTGCAACTTTATTCGCAGAACGGTCACGCTGGTTGCTGCTAGAGCGATCTGCCACCTTATCTTTCACTAAAGATGAAAAGGAAGAATAACTGTTGTTGCAGCTCATTACCTTTGCCATCGACCAGACTACGTGTCGTTCCCTGAATGCCTTCTTCTTCGCAGTATGTAGTTGCATACTTATGTGGTATTCGATTGGGCGCTCTCCAAGCACTTTTTTTGCTCTCAGAGCAGTTTTTATGTTCGTTTGGTACAAAAAAAAAGCAATCTTTTTCAGATTTCAGAGCACTTTTGCGAATCTAGATATTTTCTCAGATTTACCTATACAAGTGCGTTTGAGTTTTACAACTGGTGGAGGGCGATTGGGTTTTCGTGTATTTTTCTACAGCAAAGAAAGCCACACGAAATCTAAAATCTGAGAGCGAATCTGAAGAAGCCTAAACGAATACCACATTACATTCTCTGTTAAAACAGGCCCTTCTCCAGCCAGATTTATAGGTTATAGACCCGGCCATTTTGGTTTATAAGTAGGCACCTCAAAGTCCCCGACGCACATTTAATTCTTTGAACCAACTCAAATATTCGTTCCCAACACAGGTAATTTCACGCAATATCGTCAAAATCAACTAAATAAATACAGTTTGGGTTATGTTACCTTAAGTGTGCGAGAGTATAATTTAGAATACCCACCGTTTGCATGCAAAAATTATAAATGACTTTTGAATAATTTTTTTTTGTGTTGGGAATTCGCTGGAAGTAAAAAATCATCGAAAGACATTGCAGAGCTAGTACGCGCGGGATGCTTCTGCAATAGTGATGGACTTTAACTCATCTAAAAAAACTCCCGGGGACTGACATTCGCCATCCCGAATAAGATTGCATCTAGTCTTACGACTAATCAGCAATTTATTTTTGAATTATTTTTTCAATTAAGAGAAAGATTCGCCGTTTGTCGGATTTCTAAACTTGTTTTGTTTGAAAACAATACCTGAATTCTTAGCCCTAGCTAAATCTTATCGATCAAGAGGTTTTATCCGTCTCAATCTCCTGATTACATTGTCATTATTTAAAAGTTCTGCTATTTCTGTGTTAAGAGGTTGAGAAGCCTACTTCTGTGCTTTCGAGCAACTTTCTTAACCTCATCTTCAACCATTTCAACATTTAAATCTCTATGAAGATCAGCGTTACGTATGTACCAAGGTGCATTGACTATTTTCCTTAGTACTTTATTTTGAAAGACCTGCATTTTCTGTAAATTTGTTTGGCATGTGCATGCCCACAACTGGAGACCATAGTTTGGTTGAAAATTTGCTTGTGTAACAATAACTTACTGTAGTAGGACAGGGATGAATATCTCCCAATAAGCCAATACATTTTACTGTATCGCATGTTCAACTCATCTTTTGTTTTTTTTTTCTTTACGTGCGCTTTCCAACGCAGTTTAGAGTCTAGAGTCATGCCTAGATATTTGGCTGTGTTTGAATATTCCACTACATTGTTGTTAATATAGACTGGAATGTGTGGTACGTGGAAATATTGTTTATTGCTGTTTGAAGCTTTTTTGTTGCTATTTCAACATTTGCTCCTTCAGCAAGTACAGCAGTGTCATCTGCAAAAGTTGCTATAGTGGTTTCTCCACTTTCAGGCAGATCGCTAGTGGATAAAAGGAATAGCACTGGCCCTAGCACACTGCCTTGCGGTACACCAGCTTTAATCTCTTCTAATGTTGGGTATTCTGTATCTTGTTTAATTCTGAATAATCGATCTGATATATAAGACTCCGGTATTGTCGAATACTGCTTCGGCAGTTGTTTTTGAATTTGTGTATCAGTCCTTTGTGCCAGACTTTATCGAAAGCTTATGCTATATCAAGAAATACCGTAGAGAACACTTTTTTCTCTTCAAATGCTTTTCCAATCTTATCTGTGAGTGCTTATTTCTGAATCCAAATTGGTGTATTGGATTTTTCATCTATTATTTCTTGTAGACGTTTTACAAGCACTTTTTCGAATAACTTGGACATATATATTGGGCGATATGAGATAACTTCGTAACGTGGTTTGCCTGGTTTTGGTATCATTATTACCTCCGCGACTTTCCACATGCTTGGCACATATCTTAATTTAAATGCAGCATTTATAGTCTGCGCTAGTTTTTTTAAACATTTTCGTGGTAATTGTTTCAAAATATCTCCTGTAATCAAATCAAACCCTGGGGCCTTTTTTATATTTATGCTTTCTGTAATTTCTTTGGCAAGTTCTTTAGCTGTTACCGGTCGAATTGGTCTATCTTCTTCGCACCTTACGTCGGGTCCTTGATAACTTTTATCTGCATAAGGTGTGAATACGTCTTCGAGATACTCAGCAAAAGTTATTGCTTTCTCTTGGCTGCTTTTCGCCCAAATACCTTCTCTTGTTTTTATTGGCGGAATGTGAGCTATTGCCCTGTTCATATTCTTTGTTGCCTTCCAGAGCGAGTAGTCAGTACTAGCAGTCCTTGTCTGTTGCCAGCGTTTTCTAGCTTTCCTCTTTAATATTTTCACATATTTCGCGAGTATAAGAGTTTTGTTTGATCTTTTTTGTTGTTTCGGGAGTTGCAGCCCACGCAGCTTTTTATTTATATACTGTGCGTCAACATTTGGATTGCTTCTTCTAGTTGATCTTCTGTTTGAATAGCTGATGATAGTTGGATACTTTCTTCCAACTTCTGTCGGAAGTAGTTCCAATCAGTCAGTCTATTAACTAGTTTTGGGCTTTGGTCTTTTATTATTATTTTATCGCCAAGTGTTAAGAGTATAGGGGAATGATCTGATTGAAGGTCAGGTCCTTCCTCTAAACTTATTTTATTTGAAGATATATTTTTGGATAGAAAGAAGTCGACAATATGTGGAGTTTTATTCCTATCTTTTGGCCAATAGGTAAGTTTTCCCGTTGAGTGATATTTGGCGCCATCTTCTTTAATTGCTTCATATAGTTCTCTGCCTCTAGTATTAGTTAGTCTAGATCCCCAATATTTATTTTTGGCGTTAAAATCCCCTCCCGCGAAAAATACTTTTAAGATCACTTTTCTTTAGTCTATAGCTAGGAGAGCAGTATACTGATGCAACAGATATTTGCCCACTGCTCGTTTCTACACTTATGGAAATTCCTTAGATGCCACATGATTGGAATTTTGCTTCTATATGGTGTTTTATATTGTCTCCACGAATTCTATAACAGCCCAAGAGTGTCGTTCGTCTCAGAGAGATGGCGGAGCAGTTCAGCCAGCCCAGTTAACTGCGATGCTGATTAACTTGCCAAACACGGAACCACACTACCTATGCTTCCAGTTAAGGACTCTCTAGGTATTTCAATCGCTACTTGCAAACTCAAAATAAAGTTGGACTATCGTTCTTTCGAAATCTTAGGTGGACAACCGGCTCGACATGTCGAGCGACAAAACAGATCTGGCCAAAGCTGGATCTAAAACTTTCTAGACATCTAATCTGCCTCGATAGGAAGCATATCAGTGCTACAATAGGTGTCATTACAGTTAGTCGACAGCCATTTCAACCTTACCTAACCTATGGTGTTTTATTGTATTCATTATTAACACTACAGCCCCACCTTTTGCACAGTTATGAGGATGTGGGGAGTGATATAATTCGTATTCTTGCAGTTTAAAGTTAGTAATCAACTTAAAGTGAGTCTCTGAAATGAGAAATAGTATATCTATTTGGTGTATGTCAAAAGTCGCTTGCATCTCCATTTGACTCTCGATACCTTTAGTATTCCATTCAAGAATTTTTAGTTCATTCATCATGTCTGTCATTTGGTAACAGCTCTTTTGTTGCTGTTCTGTCTTTCTAACAACGATGTTCTATCTAATATCGTTTTATTCGATTTTTCCATGGAACCAATCCTGTTTAGGATTTGTTTCTTGAGGTTTTCCATTACAGTGTGTTAGGCTTTTATTTCTGTGGGCTCTTTTGTAGGTCCTTTTTGACTTTTTGCTCTTCCTTATTTGGGTTTTTATTTTGTTTCTTTTGCAAGTTGGATTTCTTTTGCAACTAAACAACCTCTGTAGCTAGCAGGATGGTTCTCATTGCAGTTTACACATTTAGGATACCCATCTTCTTTCTTCCTACATTCCTTAGTGTGGTGACTTCCTGCACATTTTACACATCTTGGATTTGAGCTGCAGTATCTATGCGTATGCCCATATCTTTGACAATTTTTGCATTGGAGCACTTTTTTCGATTTACGTAGGGTATTAATCTCAACTTGCATCCCAAGTATGTTTTTAATTTCATAAACGTTTTTCTTATCTTTGTCATGCTCAAAACTGAGTGTAAAGATTGGTAGCGATACTTTGCTTTTCAATTTAAGCATATTTACAACTTCCAAGATTTTAAAGCATCTGTCTTTTAACTCTTGTTTTATGCTTTCGGGTGAGCATGAATAATGCAGTCTTTTCACTACAACCTTCATTGGTCTGGTTTGCCTATTTTCATAAGAATACCATTGTACCTTTTTCTGATCTAATATTTTAGTGAAGTTTCTGTATCCCTCTTCTTCAACCACATTGATTTTGATGTCATTTTTGTTTATTAGCGCTGTACTAGCCTTAATTTTATTTTCCTCCAATACTTTGGCCAAGCTTTCATAATTATTTACTTGCAGCGCGATAATTGGTGGGGGCTTGGTTGGATTTTGTGTTTTATTTTCTTTGTTTGAAGCATACACAGTGACTTTGATGCTTTCTTTTGCTGGTGAGACTTTTGGGGATGCACTCATTTTGGGTTTTTTATTTTTCTTCACCTTGAGACGATGTCCTTCTGTCTCTTTTCTTAGTTCTTCTTTATCTTTTGAGAACTCGGCAGGTTGCTCATTCGCTTTTTTTGTTGTTGTTGATCTCTTCTTTCAACAATTGCAACTCTTGCTTAAGATTATTTATTTGCTTAAGCAGTGTCTCATTCAGTTGCTTAAACCCATCTCTTTCATCACAGGCTTTTAAATATTTAGCCTTCAATGTTTCATTAGTTTCTTCTTTTTTAGATGAGGGTGTTCTCTCTACCATTTAACTTCTCCCAACTTAGCAATAAATGCCCCCCCCCCAGAATCCATGGAACCGACCTCCGAAAAGGGTGGATTTACCAGAGTAACGGGCCTACCACCTGGGGTAATAATTCGTCGACGTTGGGCAAAAAGGTTTTATGTCAAAAAATTCATTTTGGGTTTTGTATTTAACTCAATTTTTTCTATTTCGTTTGGTATCAACGACTTAAGTCTAGCACAACTTCTTCCCATCGTAATCATTAGTCTTTAGGCAATAAGTCAGAGTAAAATAACTAAGTTAAGACTAAACTAAACTACTTTTAATTTGGCTTTACGAAAAACTGCAGTTTCTGCCTTAGTGCCTTCAGACCTTTTTACCTAACGTCAAAGAATTATATCTTCTGTTTTGTTCATTGCATATTTGCTTTTAACTTTTTCGAATTTTTGTGACTAGGGTCCACGGGGACGTTACGCCCGTTACCTCTCTCTCTAGAAGAAGAAGTACCCTTTTTAATAAATAGAATCACGGCTATTGTAATCTTTGCAGAGCTATATCGAACATTCCATTTTCGTTTGCATTAGCGCAAAGAGAATCCTTCGAAGAAACCGATCGATTGCCGCAAAAATACTCTTCCAATGACTATGCAAGTGTTTCGACTACCATACCCAGTTTAAAACACCTATATAAGATCGATGTTTTACGTTATTTTATTTTTCAGTTAGTACTTCATTCTATCAGTGTTGTCCATACAACCACAAACACAGAGTTAAATATTTGCCCCTGTGACAAATAATGCACTTTATGTATTTTACACAAGCCAACTACAAGTAGCCATATATGTGTCATTTCCCCAATTGAAAGTACATAATTGTTTTCACGCTCAATAGTTCTAAGTATTAGCAAATCTGTCAAATTAAAAATGGAGACCATTGTGTTTTTAAACTTTTACAGCTAATACAGAGGAATCGTATCCTCTTCTCATCCAGAACTTGCACAAAATCTATGGAATAACTCACGCTGTCCGAGGAGTGAATTTTTCGGTGAAAAAACAAGAATGCTTTGGCCTGTTGGGTGTGAATGGGGCCGGAAAAACGTCAACTTTTCAAATGATCACAGCCAACTCGCCTATTTCGGGCGGTCATATAATGATAGACGGAGTTAGTATACTCAAACATGAAAATTTGGTAAGAAATCGAATGCCTCATCTCATCATGCAATCTGATTTATCTTTAATATTTTCATAGTACAAGTACCGTTTCGGCTACTGTCCCCAAGGAGATTGCCTTAACAATTTCATGACATCGTACCAGATTCTTAAATATATGGCCTTGCTGCGCAACGTCCAGCGAGCAGATGTTCACTTAGAAGTAGAGTATTGGCTGTCTCAGCTGGGCTTGACAAAGTACCGGAATATTCCTATTCGGTACTATTCGGGAGGGACAAAGAGGAAGTTAAACGCAGCTATTGCAATGGTAAATAACAAGTTCTTGTTGTTGTCAGATATGTTTTCCAATTAGAATTGCTTTAGGTCGGAAATCCATCACTGGTTCTACTAGACGAACCTACCACAGGTGTGGATCCAGTCTCTAGACGATTTCTTTGGAAATGTATTCAGGATTTTCAAAAGCGTAATAAAACGGTAGTACTTACGTCCCACAGGTAAGTTCAAATATTATTAAGATCGTTGATTAAAAAAAAAAAAAAAAAAACTCGCCGTAGCACTTGGGCTCGTCCGGGAATTGAACCCGGGACCTCTCGCACCCGAAGCGAGAATCATACCCCTAGACCAACGAGCCACGCATCGTTCCGTGTTCTTTGTTGCTACATAAGGTTGCACCACCATCTTTTGATAAGCCATTCGAATATTTTATTACAGTGAAGTCACGATAACTTGAACACTTGCAACACGAGGTGGGAGGTAGCACTTTTCAATTTCCATTGCAATCAGGTATTGTTAAGTCACATTGTTTCTTTGTGTTTTAGAGCACGTTTACTTTAACGATGGCTTTGAATAAAAGTTTTACACATTCGAGACACTGCGATGTATAAAAAAAAAGGACTTCGATACATATTCTGATTCTTCGAGATATATTTATTTCTTGATTTTGCGGGGTTATGCAGCAGAAGAGAACCACGAGTAAAGAAAGATGAATAGAATATCTTCAGCAACTTTACATGGGTCGGAAAGGAAATTCGGTGTGAGGGTGAATTGGCTTAAGTTTCTGACCGTGCAGGTACCCTAGTGATCGCGATGGCCCCATATATAGTGCCTATGCCTAGTGTTTTATGATGAGGTCATAACCCTATTCCAAACTACATAGATCCAGCATCGTTCGGAAAATTGGAATATCAAAAGAAGACACATAATCTATAATTGCAGAATCTAAATGCATCTGTGTCTGAAAACCCTAATATTTTGGCTTGGTTTATAAGAATACCGTTCTCGCTATGCGTCGCTCGTGTTTAGAAGTGTAAAGAATATGGCTTTCATGTTCATGTTCACCCGCAAACATACTTTTCAGTTCTTCGGGAGGTACAGTTAAAGGTGTAAAGGACTATTCACATGAGCGCGAATTGCGAATAGGCTAGTTGCGAACAAAAAAAATATAATTGTATTTATGACTTGAAAATTGGTTTTTGTTCTCCCACCAAAGCATAGCGAGGTATCCGTAGAAACGGAAAATTCTCCGATTTGAGCAATTTGAGCCTCCGAAGGAGTATACCTCGCTAGGGCCGATTATATTTAATTAATCTAACACTTAATCTAAAAAAAACTGCTTCTTAATTGATTTAAATAGCTAAATTTACAATTACAGCAATTTTCCAGCGAAAAAAAAAAACTAAAAGAAAAAACTAAACTAAATTAAAACAAAATTATTTAAATTAATAAAAGAAAAATAAAAGAACATTTTCTAAACCTGTGGTCAACAAAACAAAATGTTTGCAAATGATAGAAAAAAGGTTTAGGAAATGTTAAAAAATGCGAAACTTAAAAAGAAAAATACGCAATTAATTCAAAAATAAACAAAATTAAGCTAAAAAAAAGAGAAACTAACAATAACAGCAAATTAAATATTGAAAAAAAAAAAAAAAATCAACTCAAAAAATTTAAAAATGAAATTAAAAAAACAAGAAATTTTGAAAATAAAAAACAAAATATAAAAATTGTAAAAAAAAAGTTCAAACAAAAATGAAATTGAATATTAAAAAGAAAAATTCATATCAAAAAATACGGAATTTATTAAAAAAAAAATTAAAAAAAAAAATAGAACAAAATTAAAAAAGACAACTTAAACATAAAAAGAACTAAAGTGAGCAGCGGTGTATGCTTTACAAAATTACAAAAGAAAGTGCGGGTTTTTAAACAAAAAATATTTTAACCTTTAAAGAATTTTGAGCCCAACCCCCCATTTGTTTCACAATGAAAAGCTGATCTATAGCCTAGAGACTGATGAGGAGATCTGATCTCATATGGTAATATAGTCCTCATCTCGCTTCCCTTTATAAAAATGTTTTATTTTCTCGCGGAACGCCTGTTAGTTTTGAATTTTTGGGCTTTAGTGCAAGATGTTAACAGATGGGTTTTGGGGGGATAGACGTACGATAGATATCCATTCATCTCTGGTAAATATGGGGAAAGTTGGCACTTTTGTTGATTCCTTAATGAAAAAATAAAAATAAAGTGATCGACTCTGTGCACTTCCCTATTGAAAAAAGAACGTGTTTATATGTCAGTTGTTCGAAAAAAAAAACGAATTTTATATGATTAATTAATGATTCATGCTTTATTCCCGGAGAATCGTTGGTGATAATTCGGCCTTTCCTGACAGCAACTCGTCCCGAGGTGCCAAACTTTGGTTTATTTTATTGATCGATTGATCGGGTGTATCGTCGTTATCTTCATAGTTTTCGTCTACTTCCGGCTTCCGGATACAGCTCACACCAGAGCTTTAACTAACTAACTGCTGAATCGATGGTGCTTTAGGTGGAGTACGTCAATATCCCCGAAACATAGCGATCGAATCGTAGTACCTTGGCGATTTCATATGGACCTCGATATTTCAATTCCAATTTCCGGGATTCTCCCGTACTCGGAAGAGCACTCTCAATTAGAACGAGGTTGCCCTCGTTGTATTGGTGCAGGCGTCGGTGTTTTGCGTCGTCACATCGTTTTTGTATAGATGGCTTATCAAGATTGATTTTATACTCGTGCAGGGCGGCCAGTACTTTGATACCTCCAATGTCTCGCAATGGGAAGTCATACACTTAATCCATAGGTAAATACTTTGTCTTAGAATTTACCTTGGTGTTCATCGTTCACTGCATACAGCGAAGTTGACCATCCCAATCTTTCACTTCCGATGTCGAAGCTTTTAAGTATGATAAGATTGACTGGTTTACCCTCTCGGCTAAACCATTTGCTCGTGGGGTCCGGACAGCTACTTTGATATGTTGAATGTTATTGATGGCACAAAAATCGACGAATGCTTACGACGTAAACGCGGTTCCTCTTTCCGTAACAATCCTTTTTGGCACTCCGAAGTGTAACGTTAGTTGACTTAGGACATCCGTCACCGACTTCGTCTTGCTACATTTCACGACTGCGATCATAGTTTACCGGGTCGAAGATTACTAATATGTCGTGTTGCCAGAATTTCAAAAAAGAAAATGCTAGACTGGAAAAAAAAAAATGTAAGAATGAATGTATGAAGCCAAAAAAAAAAATGCTAGATAGAGCAAAGTGTGTTTTTACCAGCTTAAAAAATATAAATATTATTTCGTCTTTTATACTACAAATCTGAATG
The DNA here is from genome assembly GCA_946477585.1 of Cheilosia urbana. Lineage (NCBI taxonomy): Eukaryota > Metazoa > Arthropoda > Insecta > Diptera > Syrphidae > Cheilosia > Cheilosia urbana. The sequence goes on along the minus strand of OX297854.1, from coordinate 88,048,322 downwards.
TATTTTTGCCTATCTATATTACATAAAATGTAACTCTCTCTTTAGTAAGTAAGAATTTCGACCCTTAAAATATCACAGCAAGTAATAAAAATCATGTTATTTTAAACAATGAATTTTATTTCATCAGTCACATCAGTCTTTAGAAAATAACAAAACAAAAAAATACCAACAGTAACTACAGTGGGTGCTTTTTTTTGACGTTTGAGGTCCACCATAGATAAGAAATAAATCCTTCACACGTCTGAATGAATTAGCCCATGTATCAAAGGGCACGGTAGTGTCCAGCCAAGGTCTGGCACTACACCCTTTTTACAGGAACAATTTCAGGCGATTTTCGAAACCCTCTATCTTCAGTACTAATGAAGTCAGAAACTTCAAATAAGGAATATTTGCTAAGCTGATTAAGCACAAGCGCCTCAGTAAACTTTTTAGCATTAGTGGTTCCTGAAATATAGGGCTTCAAAAGTCACAAACTGCAACTGACTGACTGACAGATCATCAAAATTATGGAGCACTCCCCGACATCATGGAACCTTGTAATTTTGTCATTTTGTATGTCTTGTGGTACAAACAAAGGAATAAATACAAACTTTTGGGTTTCTTTATAAGGGGACGTGGTATCCATTCACTTCCTCAGAATTATTGTCAATTATAAGGAGGACTTCCGATTGCTGTAGAATAATGAAATTTGGTTGACCGGTAGAGGTAGAGATTTTTCATTCGACGTGTCTGCCTATGGTCATTTTGAAAATATACTTACTTACTTACTTAGGTGGCGCTACAGTCCGGGGTGGACCTGGGCCTCAACCAATACGCCTCTCCAGTTAGCGCGATCTTTGGCTAACTGCCTCCAGTTGCGCACTCCAAGTTGGTTGAGGTCCCCTTCCACTTGCGCGCGCCACCTAAGGCGAGGTCTTCCTCTACTGCGTTGTCCCTCCGGGTTAGAATCGAAGACTCTTCGGGCCGGAGCGTTGGTGTCCATTCGCTCTACATGTCCCAGCCATCTTAGACGACTGATGCGTACTTTTCTGACTAGGTCGATGTCGCTGTACAGCTCGTAGAGTTCGCTGTTAAATCTTCTCCTCCAAAGCCCGTCAACGCAAACGGGACCAAAAATCACTCGAAGAATTTTGCGTTCGAAGCGACCAAGAAGATCCTCATCCGTTTTTGCTAGGGTCCATGCTTCTGCGCCATAGAGCAGGACAGGGATGATGAGAGTCTTATATAGAATCTCCTTAGTGCTTCTTGACAAGGCCTTACTAATCAATTGCCGTCTTAGGCCAAAGAAACAGCGGTTGGCAAGTGTGATTCTTCGTTTGATTTCTGATGTGATGTCGTTATCAGAGTTTATAGCGGAGCCGAGGTAGACAAAGTCCCTAACTACCTCAAAGTTATAGCTGTCTATCGTGACGTTCTGCCCGATTCGTCGATGTCGTGTGTCCCTTCTTGGTGACAGCATATATTTTGTTTTACCCTCATTCACCACTAAACCCATTTTTGCCGCTTCTGTACTAATACTTGCAAACGCACCAGTGACAGCTCGCTGTGTTGTACCAACAATGTCAATGTCGTCAGCGTATGCAAGCAGTTGCACAGACTTATAGAAAATTGTGCCTCTGGTGTTGGCTTGTGAGTTTCGCACAATCTTCTCAAGAATGATGTTGAAGAAGTCACATGACAGCGCATCACCTTGTCTAAATCCTTTTTTGACATCAAAGGTCTCGGTGAGATTGTTTCCGACCTTTACGGAGCAGCGAGCGTTCTCCATCGTCATTCTGCACAATCTGACAAGTTTGGCAGGGATGCCAAAACTAGACATGGCTCTGTATAGCTCGTCTCTATAAACGCTGTCATATGCGGCCTTAAAATCGACAAAAAGATGGTGAGTATCGATCTGGTATTCTTGGGTTTTTTCCAGGATCTGCCGTAGTGTGAATATTTGATCGGTCGTGGACTTACCGGGCCTAAAACCGCACTGATAGGGACCTATCAGATCGTTGACGAATGGTTTCAGGCGTTCACACAATACAGCAGACATGATCTTATACGCAGTGTTCAGGAGACTGATGCCTCTGTAGTTGGCGCAGTTTAGAGGGTCTCCTTTCTTGTGGATCGGGCAAACAATGCTGAGGTTCCATTCATCAGGCATACTTTCCTCTAACCAAATCTTGGAGATGAGTTGGTGTATGCACTCTACCAAGTCATCTCCGGCTGCCTTGAAGAGCTCGGCAGGTAAGCCGTCTGGACCAGCAGCCTTGTTGGATTTAAGCTTAGATATTGCTATCCTCACTTCATTTTGGTCAGGTGGACGGAAATCTTGGCTGCCATCGTCCAGGTTGAATGGATCGTTCTGCCTAACAGCGGAATTTGTGTCGTCTTCGCCGTTTAGCAGTCTGCAGAAATGGTTTTTCCATGTCCTCAGCACCGACTGTGACTCTACTACAAGGTTTCCTTGCTCGTCTCTACAGGTCTCCGTTCGGGTCTTGTTGCCATGACACGTTCTTTTTACCTTTTGGTAAAACTTCCGAACATTGTTCCTGGAGTAACACCTCTCTATATCCTCGATTGCGCGCTTCTCATGCTCTCTCTTTTTTCTCCGGAGAAGCCGATGTTCTTCCCTCCTTTTTTGCTCGTAGAGCTGACGAGCTGCTCTCGTCCTTCTATGCAGCGACGCTTCGTAGGCACTTTGTTTTGCTGCATGTGCTTGCCGGCACTCTTCGTCAAACCAGGGGTTTCGGGGGGGTGGGCTGGTGAAACCGAGCACATCAGTTGCGGCGTTTTTGATGGCTTCTTGGCATCGGCGCCACTGGTCTTCGGCACTTGATGCTGGCAGCATAGGACTTCTCGAGAGGTTGAGGGATACGCGATCGGCAAAGGTTCTGGCGGTTTGTTGCGTTTGTAGTCGTCCAACGTTAAATCTCCTCACAGTATTTTCTCGTTGTTGTGGCGTCTTGGATATCCGCATCCGTACCTTGGCTACAACAAGGTAGTGGTCCGAGTCTATGTTGGCCGCTCGGAAAGTTCGGACATCTAGAATACTGGAGGAGTGCCTTGCGTCGATCGCAACGTGATCAATTTGGTTGACGGTTTGATGATCAGGTGACCGCCATGTTCCTTTGTGTATATTGAGGTGAGGAAACCGTGAACTAGCTATGGTAACATTACGTCCCGCAGCAAAATCAATCAGCCTAAGTCCGTTTCCAGACGTGGTGTCGTGTAGGCTGTGTTTTCCGATTGTGCTACCAAAGATGTCCTCCTTTCCTATTTTGGCGTTAAAATCACCCAAGACGATTTTAACGTCATGCTTAGGACATTGCTCATACGTTTTGTCGAGGAGCTCGTAGAAACATTCTTTGGTAGCATCGTCTTTATCTTCTGTGGGGGCGTGAGCGCATATCAGGCTGATGTTGGCGAATTTAGCCTTGATGCGGATAGTTGTAAGGCGTTCACTAACGTGTCGAAAGCTCAAGACTTCTTGCCTAAGTCTGCCGCTTACAACAAATCCGCATCCAAATAGACGCTGCTTTTGTTCTCTGTAGCAGTCACCGTAGTAAATGTCACAGTTTTTCATCCTCCTTTTGCCCGGCCCATCCCACCGCACTTCCTGGATGGCGGTGATACCTGCTTTGTAGCAGTCTAGGGCCTCCGCTAGTTGTTTGGCTGCACGCGGTCTGTTCAGAGTTCGAACATTCCACGTGCAGATCCGAACGTCATTGTCCTTTTTTCGTCTTGCAGGGTCGTCAATAGTGAATCCGTCCTTATCCGAGGCTTTTGGTTGCTTCGCAACAGTGCTTTTTTTTCGTGGTAGGGTAGTTAACCCCACGCACAACCCCCAACCTGGAGGACCAGGCCCTTTCTGTAACCCCTTGGGCAAAAGGAGCCGGAATATTCCGGAGTCAGTAACCCGCTGCGGGGATGTGAGAGCTGCCGTTGACCCATTAAGGGCTCTTCCGCCACCATCTCTATTTCAACACCCTGACTAGTGCTGAAAAATCCTCAATGACCTCAGCTCCAAATACGTCGAAGTAGCTCATTGAGGTATCTGCCATGTTGACTGTTGACGCCACCGTTGATTCAACCATGTGAATTCATCCGCCGTACGTCCTCTTTCTGAGGGGCTCATGTAAGACCTCTGAGACTCGATCAGGCAGTCATTCCGACAGAGCATTATAGTGTTGCTATTTTCTTCGTGTTCAACACTCGCGCTTATAAGTTTAGCAAGTCATGCCCGGAAGGACAAGACCAGTACCCGGTGGCTACCACGCGGAGGTAAAATAAGCACAATTGATGTGTATGAACAGTTACAACGACTGGGCATCGCCAAGTTGACGCCAATCAGTGCCTACCCTATTCATACAACACCCAACCAACAAAATATACATGCAACTTAAAAGTTCATGACTTTTCTAAGAACTTATTATTGACTAAAATTTGGTGGGCTTACTTGGCAAGTTTTCTTTTACGCCAAATTAGAAAGGTTTTAAAAACTTGATCAGTGAACCCACAAAATTTTAGTCAGTAATGATTGAATAATAAAATTTCTCTCTTAATTTGTAGTTATTTCAGTATTGCTGAGTGGGGGAAGCGAGAAGTAACAACGATTCTCGCTTATTTGGGAGTTACTCTGACAATTTCTGTGGGGAAATTATGTCGAATTTCAGTTTCTTAATTGTTGTTTTTCGAGGGAACAACTCTTAACAACAACTCGTAGACACAGTCACTTTTGGTAGGAATGATAGCTATTTCAAAATACACCACTAATTCATCATCAGACTCCTTTGAAGTGATTGTTTGAATAGTTTTGAATTCTGACAGTCAATTCTTCGTATATAATTCCACTTGGAAAGACATTTCTGTTTTTCCCCTGTCAGGAAATGAACTTGCATTTCGATTTTTCTACAATTGCCCAGACTACCACTTGCGCCAACTGAGTGACGAGTACGTAAGTAAATATTGTTCTAATTTAAATATTTCATATTAAACCTTAATAAAGAAAGAACTTGGTGTATTTTTAGATCTCGGTACTTTTCACTTTTCACTCTCTGGATCTTTTCTTAACATTTATGTTTTTGGTCTGATCTTCTTATCTCCACGTGCCCAATAGACATTTCACATTCCATATGCGTGGGAAAGTTATGGGAAACATCTTAAACTTCGATGCACTGTATATCAGCTTAATGTACACGACTGACTAAAGTTCCAGAGCAAATATCGAAAAAATACTAAAATCTAAAAAATGCTAAAACAGCATCTGGCATTTTTCTTTTTTTAAAAAATGCTTTCAAGTCTTCGAAAATGCTAGATCTAGCATTACAAATGCCAGAATGGCATATGAAGCGTTTAGAAAGGTAGGTTACCTTCTATCTTTATCCCATTAAGTTGACACTCCTTCACTCGTGGTTCTCGGCTGAAACCTAGTGCGTGGAAACCAAAAGTGCTGTAAAATTCGATTAACTGTTCCGTCAACTCCCGGGTGGCCAACGTCGTCATGGCAAAGTTTTACAATTCGCCATCGCAATCGCATGCCACATGGTACATGGAACTACGAGGAGCAGTCTGCCTTCATCTGCTCTCTTAAACAGAAGATTGTTTTTAACTAAGTACTGGGTTTCATACCTCTTCCGTTGGTTAGATATTCATGTCGATTACAGAATCCGCAAAAATATATTCCCGGGGAGTTGACTCGATCCACAGCCTATTCACACATCCGCGATTAAAATATCAAATCCGCCGGAAGAACAACATTGCCGATCCGTAAGTAAGGTAACACTTACTTATCATTTTCGAACTATCTTATCGATGCTGTTAGTTTTTGGCATTTAGGGCGGTATTCATCGACCAATATTAAACTAAGGGCGGTATTCATCGACCAATATTAAACTAAGAGCTTCGTATTCACTGGTTAAATTTTAAATTAAAACATTCGATATTTGCGTCCCAAATGATTTTTAAATATTTATACATAAATAATTCACAAAAATAGATTCACCCGATGCAATGCCTCTCTTTGCTTTAGAACAAATTCACGAAACCTAAACGCCCTCCACTAGTTGTCAAAGTCAAGCGCATTTGTATTGGTAAATCTGAGAAAATATCTAGATTCGCAAAAGTGCTCTGAAATCTGAAAAATATTGCTTCTTTTTGTATCAAACGAGCATAAAAACGGCTCTGCGAAATAAGGCCCCAAAAAGAAAATGAAATAAGGCCCCAAAAAATTATACAGGAAACAACAACAACGATTTTTAATAGAATTTGGGTTGTTATTTTCTTTTTTGGGGCCTTATTTCCTAATGAAAATTGGGGTAAAGCGCGTAAAGCGATCGCTTGTTGTTGGTTAAATTATTTTATTGAGTTATAAAGTCTAACCAAACATATCGAAATTTACAGAATCAATTTATTTTAGTATACTTATAAATATTTTTTTTAAACTTCCTTTTTTTCCATTCCGAGACTTCTTTAAACGGAAAGAAACCCAAAGAATTAAAATAATTCAATAAATTCGGCGTTTTTTTTTATTCAAAATTAAAAATTTTCACAATAACCGGCTCTCTCTTCATTGCCTCACCCACCTTCTCAAATTGCACTCTGCATAAAACTAAAAACTACATTTAAAAACTTAAATGTATGTGAATTGACGTACTTTTTGGTGCTTTTCATTTTTTGTTTATGTTGCATCCCCAATGATTTTGTTGCGGATTTAAAACGTTCAAAGTTATATGGAGTGCGGATGGGCTGCGTCATAATCTAAACAAAACCAAACTACGTAACCGACATCCGTTCACTTTTTACAGCGGATTCTATAATAGCAAAAACTGAAAAAAGTTGTCGGAAGCCATCCGCAGACCATTCATCTGATTCTGTAATAGGGGTGATTACTTCGCGATTGGTGACTTTTATTATCTCCATAAGTTTGGGGTCTTGTTTCTGCATTGACACCAACCAATTGTCGGCTTGTACTTTTATGGCCATCACATTCATGCTCACATCATCTGCTACACTGACTGCTTCAACAGGAGCACGGCTCGTAGCGTCGACATGTTTCATGGTTTCTCCAGGACGATGTATAATGGTATAGTTGTATTCGAGCAATTTCAAGAACCATCGAGCTATACGGGGTACTAGCGGCGTTGTAGACTTAAGAAACGATGACATCCTTCCACCACGGCCAGAACTTCAAGTTCGTAGCTGTGATAATAGCGTTCGGTATCATTACACGCACGACTAAAATATGCAACTGGCTTGCTGCTATTCCGACACTGCTAGCGTCAGTGTGTACTTGGTGTTCTTTAGTTACATCGTAGATCCGAAGAACTGGTTGTTCGGTCAAAGTATTGACTAGATTCCTGTATGCCTTCTCGCAGTCGTCTGTCCATTGAAATTCGTCGTCTTTCCACTCGTCAATGGAGAAGCAATATGAGCGTAGCATGCCGCATTTGTTTTAATTCTTCCAGGTTTCAGTCTCCTTGAGTCCAGTTCGTGACCCAAAAAGTTAACACTGCTTGTATTACTTGCAGAAATTCTCCAAGGTTTCGTAGCCCTTCTCGAAAAGTTGTTTGCTACCTTTTCCCTGATTGGACTGACGACCTCCATCAACATATTATATTTTTGATATTTTCAAATTTTATATTTTAACAATTTGTGTATGCGTGCGACCTCCGCCTCCGACTCCGATTCAACTCCGACTCCGCGGAGGTTGGTATGACGCTTCCGACTCCGACTTCGGTAAAACCAAGTCCGTAACATCCCTAATTGTAACATATGGGTGCCGACGGTGACAGCTTATTGTTATCAAAATATTCGTCCTTGCATATTGTTACATTCAGGCTGGGATTCGAAAAGATAAAACACTATTCTGTTTAACTTTACCAATAAAATCAATTTATTTACACTTTCTACTTATTCACTTATTTAGTACCACGACAATATCACTTAAATCAATTCTTAAACGTTTCAATCCAATCGCTTTATTCACTGTATTTCTTTTCACTTATTTATCTCACAACCGATTACTCTTTCGAACTTCACTCAATCACGGGTTAAAAATCAACTATACTTCGCTGTTGTCAACGCGCCCCTTTTATATCCGCGCTGCCACCTATCAGCGAATATTCCAGAAGTAGATATATTCCAGATGTATATTCCAACTCTTCTCTAGATGGTTCTAGAATTAACTAACTTGACAGATTCCAGTCTCCAATTGGAAGTGGAACTTGGAGGGAAACCGAGTGCCCGATTCACCACAATTCCTAAGTGTCTGATTCACTAAGTGCCTGATTCACTAAGTGCCTGATTCACCACAATATCCCCCTCTTAAACTTGTTCGTCCCGAACAAACTCGCTAGCATTTTCACCATTATAGCGATGAAGACGATCCACATGAACGACTTTCAGCTTGCCTCTTCCTCGTTGGATGCGATAGACAACGTCGTTGATGCGCTTCATGATTTTATAGGGCCCTTCCCAGTCTTGTTGCAATTTAGGTGATAAGCCTTTTCTTCGATGGGGATTATATAGCCATACCAGATCTCCTTCCTGGAATCCTGTAGTTGTCGTTTTAGTATCGTACCTGGTTTTCATGCGTTCACTGGCTATCTTAATCTTTTCCCTAGTCCCTCGATGCACGTCCCTGATGATATCCCTGAGGTCTGCAACATAGTCTTCCTCATTCTTGGGTTCTTCGCATGGGGATCCAAACATCAACTCGCTTGGCAGGCGGACTGTTCGACCAAAGAGGACTTCAGATGGAGTATGCCCTCTGGTGTTATGTACTGCATTCCGATAGGCCAATAAAAACAAGGGAATCTGCTTGTCCCAATCTCTTTGGTCATCGGTAACGATCTTAGAGAGGTGTTCATTTAGGGTTCTGTTGAAGCGCTCTACCATCCCATCTGATTGTGGATGAAGGGGTGTTGTCCTTGTCTTGTGGATCCCGAGTAACTGGCACACTTCTTGGAAAATCTTGGACTCGAAGTTTCGTCCCTGATCCGAATGCAGTTCCATCGGTACACCGAATCTGCTTACCCAGTTGTAGACAATTTGCTCCACCACGGTTTTAGCTTCTTGGTTAGGGATAGCAAATGCTTCAGGCCACTTACTGAAGTAGTCCATAACAACAAGGATGTAACGATTTCCATTGTTTGTTTCAGGAAACGGTGCCGCAATATCAATTGCTATCCTTTCGAAGGGAGCTCCAACATTGTATTGATGCATCTTGCCTCGGACTTTCACTCTCGGGCCTTTGCTGGCCGCACATGTTACGCATTTCCTGCACCAATTTTCAACATCCTCCCTTGCATGGACCCAGTAGTAGCGTTCCCGTACTTTATCGAGTGTTTTATTTATTCCCAAGTGGCCTCCAGACACTCCATCATGCAATTCCCTTAGCACTTCGGTAACTTTCGACCTGGGCAAAACAAGCTGCATTACCAAAGACGTTCCATCCGAGCTTTCCCATCTTCTTTTTAGAATGCCGTCTTGTACATGAAGGGAGTCCCACTGCGCCCAGTATGCCTTCAGCTCCGGGCTCCTATTGGATATCTCCTGCCAGTCTGGTTTTCCTTCATGCTCCTTCCAGGCGAGAATCGGCTCGATATCCGGATCTTCCATTTGAGCCTCCCGGATTTCACGCGCACTCCAGCCACTGTTGGGGTTAGCTCTCACCCTTTGAATGGACACGACATCTTTTTCCTCATGTCGTAAGCAATGTTTGCAGTCAGCTTTGCACGGTCGACGGGAGAGAGCGTCTGCATTAGAGTGAAGACTTCCCTTTCGATGTTGTATTTCGTAGTCGTACATCTGCAACCGTTCGATCCACCTCGCGACTTGTCCTTCAGGATTTTTGAAATGTAGCAGCCATTTTAAAGACGCATGGTCTGTGCGAAGGATGAATTTCCGCCCATAAAGGTACTTATGGAAATGTTTTGTCGCCAATACCAGAGCAAGGAGTTCGCGCCTGGTAACACAGTAGTTCCTTTCTGGCTTTGAGAGCACTTTGCTGAAGTACGAAACTACCTTCTTTTGGCCATCGTGCATCTGGGAAAGAACGGCTCCAAAAAACGCCTATTATTCATTAATTGCCTATACACTTTTCTGAGATAAATTTCGTTACACGAAAGCCTAGATACAGACATATTTATGTCAAAACTTAGAAGACTGATACGTCTGAGTTTGTACACTATATGCTGTTATAGATATATATAATAATAGCCAGACAGCAAGAGGAATTCACCTTTTTCACCTTCTTGCCGGAAAACTCCACCTGTCCGCCAAGAAGGACTGGCTTAAGTAAGCCATAGATATGAAGGCAGTTTAAATTAAAGAATATTATTGACTTAGGATTGTTAAATCTATCTATAATGATTACAGCATAAACCTACCAATTATTTTTTGTTTGATTATTCCAGTATGGACGAATGCGAACACCTTTGCAATCGATTGGCTATAATGGCTAATGGAAAACTGCAGTGCATTGGTTACATTCCCGATCTGAAAGAAACATACGGTTCTGGATTTACAATAAATATAAAATTGCTAAGTAATTGGACGGACAGCAAAATAAGTAGTATCACATCGGCACTACAAGAAGAATTCAACTGTGAATTGCGTGAACAACACGCAGTGAGTACCTATTAACATCCAATTTCAAACCTGATAAAACCGTTACACACGTTTTAAAATATTTACAGGACTTTCTAACGTATTTCATAAAAGACAAGTCAATACAATGGTCTGAAGTGTTCAAGAGAACGGAGCGTTTTTTCAGATCGTGCAAAAGTCTAGTTCAGGACTACTCGATAAATGAAACTACGTTGGAGGATATATTTCTGAAATTTGACAAAAAGAGCCGAAACCTGGACTGGATAGTGCGTCAGAGCTAATTTTCTAATGGCGTATTTACTTAAAAGAGTACAGTATCTATTATGCTTTATGATAGATACTATTTTATATGTATTTTGTATTTATATTGTGAATCTCATTAATTAAATTTATTTTTCCTTCGAAAGAAAGAACATGCATGTATACAATGTCGACGTATCATTAATTCAATAAATAACTATATAAAATTATAAAATAAATAATAAATATAAAGTAATAATAATAATAATCCTTTGACTTTTAGTGATGTGCATGGAAAGGCACATTTGACAGTGAACTCATGGTGCGGTACCAGGGCCCTATTTCACCAACTACTTTGCAATTTGGAATTTTTCACTTTATCTTTTCAATTTTCGTTTCACCAAACGCAAATTTGCAAAGAGGAAATTATTCCTTTGCAAAGTTAAAAATGTTTCCTCTTTGCAAAATTCGTTTCACCAAAAACAAATTTTCAAAGTGCAAAGCATGTTTTTGCAAATTGCGAAGTTTTGTCAATTTGCAAAGAATTTGTCCATTTCGTTGCACCAAACAAATTAGAATTGCACTTTACATTTAAAATCGTGAAAAGTTTGTCAATAATATGCAAAGAAAAAAAATCATTTGCAGTTGAGCTTTTGTTGTGAGCAGTTGGTGATATAATTAAAAAATATATATAATGAACTGTTTCGAAGCACTCTTTGTTATCTCTGGCAAAGGTCTACTTACGGTTGGCTGACGCCATCCCAAGGGACTTCGCTTTGGTTAAAACTTCATCCCAAGCTTCTTCTTTTTGCTTTTTCGTTACCGAATTATTTTGGAACGAAGCAAAAAGAACTTCCTTCAATTAAAAAAGTAATCAATAATATGATATATCTTAAAACTTATGTAAATATACAAATTACCTTTTTATTCTTTACTAGCTGTGCCCGCAACTTCGTACGCGGCGTGAGACTGTGTAATTTCCAATAAAAGAAATTTGACCGTTTTCTCAACGGCATATTTGTTTAAAATCAATAGTCTAGCTAAAACAAAGCGGTGAACATTGTCAATGTGAAACAATAAATCTAAAAAATCTATTTACCTAAAAAAACAATTCAAGAAAATTAAATTCAACAGCGTAAGTACTAAAGTTCCACTTCCGTACTGTAGGTACAAACGTAGGTAAAATCAAAACAACCACTACAACAAAAGCCTTAACGGAAATTTGTATCTACACCAACAATAAATAAATCAAACAACATAATTCACCTATATTCACCTTTACTTCTTGAATTCTTCAATTTTTTACTGTATCAACGTAGGTACTATAACAACCATTAAAACAAAAACCTTGAACTCAATTTCTATATACACCACCATTCCACCATACGTCCATCAGTGCACGTCATCAGCCACCTGCGCATTTCCTCAGAAACACATTCATGCTTATTTTGACATTCGAACGAATAGCCAATTCGAACGAATGTCTATCAAAATACACGAAGTTCATTCGAACGAATAGAGACATTCGTTAGAATTTGCTATTCGTTCGAATGTCAAAATAAGCATGATTGTCGCTGTTGATTACATACACATTCACGTAGCATACTTCTCTTTCGTTTCACTTAATTTGGAGAAAACACCCCGCAGTTTTTTTTTTTTTTCATATGAACGTGCGTGTGCGATGTGCGCCACCCAACCACCACAAAGCAGAACAACGATCAAGAACCGCGGCTGCTGATTATGTTCGATTTGAGAAAATAAATTTATTTTTTTCATGATAGATTTTAGGTTGTAGCTCAGCTTCTAGAGGACATAGAAAGCTGATTGATGACTTGATAACTATAAAAGTGTTGGCTCTCCTAAGTATTTTGTTTTGTTTGCATTGATTAAGAATTGTTTGAGTAATGGCGAGTAAAAGACAGTAAAGTCAGAAAAATAAACTCACTCACAATTGCATACTCTGAAGCGTGAGCGGTACCCTCACACCTTTGAGTATCCAATGTTTCTATTATCGTTAAACGCTTAACGCAACCTTGAGTTGGAAGTCGCATAAGTAGTTTCACTTCAAAAAAAAAAAAAAAAAAAAAAAATGGTACGGTTTCGTTTTAATGGCTATAACTGAGACCTTAGTAATTGGAATTTTTTTTTCACCGCCCTGAGTGTTAGAGAAAGTTTTTACGCTCGTAATTTAATACAGACGGTAAATTGATCACTTTCAACTAAATTTTCATATAAAAAAAAATTGAACAACAAAATGTGTGTTTTTAGAGATGTCCTTAAGATAGTTCAAAAAATAGATGCAATTCGTTTTCGAATGACAAGTTTTAAAATGAAAACCTTAAGGCATTGATTTTGACATATAAATATATAGAAATTAATTAAACATTGGTTGTAAATATATCAACTCATATTTATATCCACATTTTAAGATCTAGTTCATTTCCATTTTAAAGTGTTGCAAAAAAAGATGCAAAAAAAAGTGCCTTTTCTGAAGCTCTTCTGCAAATTTAGAATTTTCTTACAATAGGCGTTTTTCTTTTTTAGTTCAGAGCTGAGCACTGAACTGAGCTCGAGCTATATGAGCGCGCTCTGAACCGAACGTGCTCAGATCGTTCTGATGATTTTCTGTTTTTCCTGTGTTTTTTTTTTCTCTCAAATATGGTTGGAAGTGTGAATGTATATGTGTAATCAGCATTTTACTCAGCCTGCTCAGTCAATTAATTCTGAGCTCATAGAGCGCGCTCTGATCATGCTCTGAACGAAAAAAGAAACACAAATTCGAGCTCTGATGTATCTGAGCTAAAAAAGAAACACAAACTTTTTGTATAACAGTTCAGGTTGTGCTCTGAACTAAAAAAGAAAAACGCCTAATATTTAACAAGCAATGGCTCGTTTTAACCGAAAATAGTGTTGTGATAGGGAATAGCATTATATTTTGGACATATTTACTTTGAAATCACAGTTCTTAAAAACTTTCTGAAGTACCTTTTCCAACTAACAAAATGGAACAAAGTAGCATCGAATTGTATCAGGGTCCTCGAAAAAAGTGCCAAATAGTCGCACAACGGTCACGCTGCATATGGGCATACAGGACTTTATACTGGCATTTATGCTTATTATCCGATTACACTATATGCTATTTGGGCATTTTTATCAGTCAAAATCAGCCTCGTCATATGTGGCATTTATTTCGTTAGAGCATAGAGATATTCACAGGCCCATTTCAACCTCGCAGGAAAAATCCTCCGAATCGTATAAAATCGGAGAATTTTCTGTTCAGACGGATACCTCGCTAGGATCGATGGTATGACCATATTTTGACAGGAGAACTGTTAGAAATTGGCATTTTATGACCACTTGGCATACCGTCTAATCTTACCTGTGCTCTGAATGTACTGGTCGACAGGATGTTTAATGAACCAATGGAATGCGACAGTTATTTTTAGGTATGTTAACTTTGCTTAAAAGATTTGTATTGAAGCGAAGAAGCACATTTTATTAAAGGCGGTAGCGTAGCGGTGCGAAAGTTTGGGTGCTATTATTGTTAAAAATTATATAATATACCAAATGTCTTCATGATCTCTCTTTATTTCTGCTCTTACTTTGCCTTTTTTTTTTCTCTTGCTCACTTTCTATCACATAATTGTAATTACGTAGAGTAACTTACTTAATAATTTCGAGTCAGTCACGATTTATCATCGGTAGGAAGAACTAGCTAATAAACGTTTTATATTTAACCTTGTCTTGGTCTTTCTTTATACGTTCCGTTGGGTTTTAGTATATTTTTCTCCACATGGTGCCGAAACCCGGGAGAAAGGCGAACAAAGACATGTAAAGTACGTACAATATCCAATCAGTGGCTCTTAGGATTCGTAATCGCGAACGCAAAAAAAAAACGTTTTAATGGAGTTCTCTGCGCGGTCGCCCTACAGAGGGCAAGTCACAAAAATCGTAAAAGCGGGGTCGGAGTTTCTAAGCTCGGAAGAATCTCAATTAAATGACTCAAATAGGTACGACGAAATCGAAGAGGAACTTCTTTCCTACATTCAAAGATTGACGGCAGCACATGAAAGCCTAATGACAACGAATGGAGAAGTGCATGTCAAAAATCTCATCAAAGTGGATGGCGCTGATCTTGATAAGGAACTGGAGAAAATAGCGGACTACCAAGATTCCGCCATAGGTATGCTCGCCAAACTAAACTCTCGGCTGAACAGAATTCGAAGAAATCAGACTCCAGTTACGGAAAGGTTAGAATCCAACACATCATCGTCGGCATCTGCCGTAAACTGTTCTTTAAAGCTTCCCAAATTGCAGTTGAAAACATTTGACGGAAATTTCCAAGAATGGCTGCCATTTTGGGAACAGTTCCGTACCGCCGTACATGAAAATAGCAGTTTAACATCGTCTGACAAATTCAGCTACCTTGAGTCCGTATTAGTTGGTAATGCAAAAAAGGTAATTGCTGGCTTTACGGCTTCAGAGATGTGCTACGATGCAGCTGTCTCACTCCTACAAGAGCAGTTTGGAGACACCAAACGTCTTGTCGACAAACACATGGAGCAGCTACTCTCTCTTCGCCCAATACATTTAAAAACAGACGTCATAGGCTTACGGAATTTGTATAATTGTATTACAGCTTGCAGTCGCTCTTTAACTGCATTGCAAATTTCCTGGCACCAGTATTATGTCATGCTGAAGTCCATATTGCTACGGTGCTTGCCAGTGGATCTACGAGTTGATTACCATCGCCTAACCGAAAGAGACAGCGACGTCGAAGATACCAGAAATTGAGACTCGGCAAGTACTTCTACTCTTTCACATTACGGAGACAAATTAGTAATTAGAAAAAGTCGAGTTTTCTTTGTCGCGACAACTGTCATACCATCTACTTCGTTTTTAACCACTAATACTGCAGCTAGCTTGGTTGCTTTGAGTGGTAGAGACGAATGTCTTTTCTGTTCCTCAGACAGACATGCTACAAAAGAGTGCGATAGCGAGCTGTCACTCGTAGAAAAAAGAGACATATTGCGCAAAAGTAATCGGTGTTTTCGTTGTGCTAAACGTGGTCATTCTTCAAAAAAATGTCGTAGTGCAAAGTTTATTTCGTGCAAGAAATGCAAAGGCAAGCACTTTACATCCATGTGTGATCCATCATTTGCCAAAAAAAAAATGCCCTAATTGTGCCAGCGGTCGCAGCAGCAGAATAAAATGAAACGCAAAATACATTAAGCTTATGCGCGTGTAACTCAGTTTTAGAAAGTTCAATGGTCTTTTTAAAGACAGCTCGGGCCATTGCCGTAGCTCCGGGCAGGGAAAAACAATTATTATTAATTCGCTTTAAATCGACGGCGGCAGTTAAAATTCATTTGTTCGCGAAAGCTTGGTTCGAAAATTAAATGTGTTTCCCACTGGTGTTGTTAACATTTCCGTGATCCCCTTTGAGTCTAAGGAAAAATCACCATGCCAAAAATTACAGAAGGTGAAAATCGCATTAATTAGTCAGTACAATAGCAAACGTGTGGAGATTAAAGGCCTACGCCTTGCAGATTCTAATCATGTTTCGATCGCAGCTGAAGATGGACTAAGCATTTTAATTGGGTCTGACTACTACTGTTCGGCAGTGACCGGTAAACAGCGCCGCATTACCCCGGCCTTAAGAGCTGTCGAAACTATCTTTGGCTGGACACTGCAGGGAGCGCATACTTCTACGTTGGTAAGAGTCTTGTTTCGAACGTTCACTTATGCGCTTCTCCATCTCTATTTAGTCCTGAGCGCCGAAGATCTGACGTCATTTTGGTCCTTGGAAGCAATCGGAATTCAAAGTGAAGATGCCGAAAACCATCAACTAGCAAAAAATCTAAACCCTGGAAGAATCCTGACGTTCTAATAAAAAACAACAAGAACGAAGCTCTAAGACGACTTGATTCACTAACTAGGCGGTTAAAGAGGACTCCAGAAAAGTTTAAAGAATACGATGCCGCTATACGACTGATGGTTGCGGATGGTATTGCCGAATTAGTTCCTTCTGGAGAAAAGAGGACATCGGAGCGGATTTTCTATCTCCCACACCGTCCTGTATATAAGGAAGAAAGTACCATAACCAAGATGAGGATTGTGTTTGATGCCTCTGCGGGTAATGGAGACTCTCCTTCACTCAACGATTTGCTGCAGGTGGGTGCGAACTTGTTACCGGAGGTTCTAAGAGTGTTGCTTAACTTTCGTCTCGGAAGCATTGGGATAGTATGTGGAGAAGGCTTTTCTGCAAATTTCACTGAATGTGAACGATCGTGACAGCCACCGTTTTGTTTGGTATGACTCGAAAACATCGCCGGACCAGCGACCGGAATACAAGGAGTACAGGATGACCAGGGTCACGTTTGGGGTCAACTCCAGTCCTTTTCTTTTGAATGGGACGATACGCTTGCATTTAGCTACAGAAAAGATTCACTTCCCCAGAACATGCAACGTGCTGCGGGAATCCTTCTATATGGACGATCTGGCAACAAGTGTCGATACTGAGGATGAATCGAAACTGATAAGCAAGGAAGCTATTATTTTAATGAACAATGCTAGCATGAACCTGAGGAAGTGGAACTCCAACTCTGTTAAAATTCGTGAAGATCTTAATTCTGCTGATGCTCCAGTTATACAGAAAGTTTTGGGACTAATGTGGTATGTTTCATGTGACGAAATCTCTGTGTAGCTACAGTCGGTAGAAAATGTGCTCGCTTCAAATTTAGCAAAAGGTACTAAGCGTTATGTTCTTCAAACAATCGCTCGAATTTTCGACCCATTGGGAATGCTTATTCCAGCTGTTATAAAGATCAAAATTCTTTTTCAATCGATATGGAAAAGGAAACTAGCATGGGACGAAGTCTTACCATCGAACCTAATGACTGAATCGGAAGTTTGTGCAAGAAGTCTGCTGCTGTTAAAGGAGATAGCTATTCCGCGATCGGCGTTGGCTTATGGTTCTAAATGTGTGACAGACATCCACATATTTGCCGATGCCAGCATGAAAGCTTTTGGTACCGTGGCTTACATCAAAAGCACCAGTGAAACAGGGGAAAGCAGCGTTTCTTTTCTGTGCGCGAAAAGCAGAGTAGCTCCGCTGAAGGAAGATGGGACAAAGGAGCTTACACTGCCAAAATTGGAGTTAACTGCCGCATTGATAGCAGCGCGATTACGTTTTTACTTGAGCCGATCTCTAAAAATGTCTGTTAGGAATTTTCACATGTGGACCGATTCAAAAATCGCTCTTAATTGGATACAAGGAGAAGTCGATCGGTGTAAACCTTATGTGCTGAGCCGAGTAACCGAAATACGTCTTCACACAGCAGCTTTGGACTGGAGGCACTGTTCTGGGAAGGAGAATCCAGCGGATCTCCTTACCCGTGGTGTAACTTCCGAAATTCTTCGAACTTCTTCTTTATGGGTCAATGGGCCAGCCTGGCTCAACGATGGTGAGAACTACAACTCTGGCGACATCAAGACAGTTCTGAAAAACTCTACTAACGCATGCTTCTGTTACTGTGAGCAAACCTCTTGAGTCGCTTCTTCGCTATAAGAACTTCAGCACTTGGAAGCGTTTGTTACGAGTTACAGCCTACATGTTGCGCTTCTGGGGCTCGTGCTGTAAAACGAGGGAAAGGGCATTCTCTCTACACTTGGATGCGGAGGAGCTTGACCTCGCTGAATCCTATTGGTTCAGGTACATACAATGTGATAAATCGTCGGCTGAGAATTGGTTTGACGTATACGCCAAAATGTACTTTTTGGACTATAAATGCAGTCTTATGTTTTCAAGTGTGCTCTTCCCAAATAATGTTCACCCCTATCGTGGAAAACTCGCGTCAAATCCGAAAGTTCCATTATGTCCTTTGTAGTTCCTCTTAATAGGCACGCATTTTATTTTCGTTGGATGCTCTTTGCTCCACATTGTTAAATATATTCTACTCAAATATACTATCCATTTATTTTTTATTTGATTTCTGTAAAATAAATTCTAATTTGCTTTGCTCTATCTCTGCTGCCATGCAAAACAGCTGGTTTTCCGACCAACTTTGAACGAAAATGCCTGTCGATAAGACAGTCTCACCCGGCGGATTTCACGATGCATATGGAAAGTGAAAGTGAATCGAGTATGTGAAGTGCATCTCAAAATTCCATGATAGGGGTGGTTGTCTTTTGGTCCTATCTCTAGCCAATCCTGAGATATCTAGTATTGTTTTGACGTATATCCACCCAAATTAAAGTTAGAATATTGGTTTGACGTAAACGCCTTTTTTTTGGATTTACGTCAAATTTTCTATGCAATACCCATTTTCTTTTTTTTAGTATTGTTTTGCCGTATGTCCACAGACTTCGATCATACGACAAAAAAAACTAAAAAGTATATTCAGAATTGTTTTGACGTACGTGCATGTTATTAAGTAAACATCGTATACACGTACGCGTGGATAAAAACAAAGGGTTTAGTTTTGGTTTGCCGTATGTGCATATCTTATACCTTTAAACGAGCAATTCTTGAATGTATGTATATAAATTTATATATTTATTTTATTTATTTAGTTACAATAACCCAGAAGCGTCTGACCCATATTGGGCGGCTCCCTGGTCAGTGTCTGTTTTATTGCTTACCAAGAACCCTTTTGGAAAAAAGTAAGAGGGTAGAGAGATCACCCCCATCATCATGTAAAATGGATGAAAACCAAACTCTGAATGCTAAATATACAGAAGTCTGCAAGGAAAGAGATGGATTTAAGCATCTAAACGAGACATTAATCCAAGAAATTAATAGTTTAAAGCAGGAGTTGCAAATGTTGAAAAATCAGATCAACAGCCAAAACAAAGAAAAAGAAATAATTAAAGTAGTTGAATTCTCAACTGATGAAGAAGAACTTCTGAAAGAGACAGAAAGTAAACCCAAAAACGGGAACAAAAATAAAAAACGGAAAATGAGCACATCTTCAAAGATCTCATCTCCGAAAGAAAGCTATCAAGCTACGAATTATGTTCCAAATAAAGAAAATAAAACCTCCTACAATTATTGCTCTGGAAATTATAAAGTATGAAAGCTTAGTTAAGTCATTGGAGGAAAATACCTTGTATGAAGGTAGAGATTCATGCCGCAATGAAATCAAAACTTGTACCACAGTGCAAGAATTGTCAAAAGTATGGACATACGAATAAATACTGCAGCTCTAATCCAAGATGCGTAAAGTGTGCAGGAAACCACCATACTAAAGATTGTATGAAGAAAAAAGACGAACCAACAAAATGCGCTAATTGCAACGAAAAGCATCCAGCCAACTATAGAGGCTGCTTAGTTGCAAAACAGATTCAATTAGCAAAAGACAAAAAGCATAAGCAAGTTATGCCAAATACAAAAAAGGACGCACCTAAAGACATAAAGGACTTGCAGTTGCGATCGCCAAAAGAAGTACCCATAGCCGATAAAAATATCAAAAATATGTTAGTACCAAAAACAGGAGCGGGTACAGTATTGACATATGCACAGGCTGCATCGAAAAAAGTAGATAATGTCGCAAAAACGATAACTACAACTAACACTAAATTAAATAATAATATGGAAACATTCATGGAAAAAATCCTAAGTAGATTAGAAAGCATGGATAAAAGCAATAAAGCTACATTAGAAAGAATCTCGCTCCTTGAGAAAAAAAAGCAGCAATAACAAGGCTGCACAAAAAAGAAGAACATAATGGATAGTTTAAAAATCCTGGAATGGAATGATAATGGTATCGAGAACCGTAAGGATGAAATCCAAGTAGTCCTCGACATGAACCAAATAGATATATGTCTTGCCTCTGAGACGCTGCAAGGGTATGCATTTTATCACTCCCCACATCCCCATAATTCAGCAAAATGCGGGGCTGCAGTTATAATAAAGAATACGATCGATCACCATATAGAAGCCAAGTTCCAATCATGTGCGATACAAGGAATTTCTGTTAACATTCGAACGAAAAGTGGACAAACTATATCAGTTGCATCAATTTATTGTTCTCCCAGTTACAATCTAAAGAAAAATGACTTTTTAGGTCTCTTCCGAATATTTAGCAATAGATTTATTACAGGGGGAGATTTTAATGCCAAAAACAAGTATTGGGGATCTAGATTGACAAATACAAGAGGAAGAGAACTTTATGAAGCAATAAACGAAATTAGCGGCAAGTATCACTCAACGGGAAAACCTACGTATTGGCCAACAGATAGAAACAAAATCCCTGATCTTGTCGACTTCCTCGTAACAAATAATATCTCGTCTAACAATATAAAGGTAGAAGAAGGGCCAGATCTTGACTCAGATCATTCCACAATACTTTTAACACTTGGCGATAAAATCACTATTAAAGAAAATAGCGCAAGGCTAGGAAATAAGCTGACTGACTGGAACTACTTCAGGCAGCATCTAGAGGATAGTATTCAGCTCTTAGAAACAATTGGAACAGAAGATCAATTAGAAGATGCTGTTCAAATATTAACTGTAAATATCCAAAGAGCTACATGGGCTGCAACACCTAAAACGAAAACTAAAATCCAACAAAACTTGTAACAAAAGTAATATGTGATATAATTACGGAAAAGAGACGAGCTAGAAAACGTTGGCAACAAACAAGGGCGCCCAGAGACAAAACAATACTGAATAATCTAAACAATCAGCTTAAAAGATCGATAAGAGAATTTAAAAATGAGTCTCTTAAAAAATACCTTACCAATCTTACAAATGATGCTAGTACCGAGTACTCACTCTGGAAGGCAACAAAAAAAAAATTAACAGGCCAATTGCTCACATTCCACCAGTTAAAAACAGTGAAGGTAACTGGGCAAAAAACAACCAAGAAAAAGCTAATTTATTTGCTGAATATCTTGAAGGCGTCTTTCAACCATATGAAGATAAAGACTGTCAAGAAACAAGAAAGCGAAGAATTGTGCGAAGAGGAAAGACACATCCAACCGGTAACGGCTAAAGAAATTGCCAATGAAATAAAAAAGGGCATCAGTACTAAAAAAAGCCCCGGGATTTGATTTAATATCAGGGGAAATCCTAAAACAATTCCCAAAAAAGGGCTTAAAGAAACTAGCACAGATCATAAATGCTGCATTCAGGATAAGGTATGTACCTAGCATGTGGAAAGTCGCGGAGGTGATTATGATACCAAAACCAGGCAAACCGCCTAGTGAAGTCACCTCCTATCGCCCCATATCTATACGACCTGTGTTGTCCAAGTTATTCGAAAAGACGTCTGAACAAAATAATCGAAGAAAAATCGCAAAAATCCCAAACAATCAATTTGGTTTTAGAAATGAACACTCCACGATCGATCAGGTGCATAGAATAACAGATAAAATCGAAAAAGCATTTGAAGAAAAAAAGATATGCGACAAAGTATGGTACAAAGGACTGATCTATAAATTGCAAGAGCATCTACCAAAACAATTTTCAGAAATCTTAGAGTCCTATATATTAGAGAGATTCTCTAGAATTAAACTAGGAAATGACTACTCCACATTAAGAGAAATAAAAGCTGGTGTACCACAAGGAAGTGTGTTAGGTCCTGTATTATATCTCTTATTTAGTAGCGACTTGCCGAACAGTGATGAAACAACTGTGGCAACATTTGCAGATGATACTGCTGTACTTGCTGTGGGAGAAACTGTCGAAGTAGCGACAAAAAAACTACAGAAGGCAGTGAACAATATAGGTAACAAAATGGACAAAAAATTGACACATTAAACTAAATGACCTAAAATCGGTCCATATAAATTTTAGAAATAAAAATGTTCAGCACATACCTGTATTCATATATGGTAAAGAAGTAGATTACGCAAACACAGCCAAATATCTAGGCATGACACTAGACGCAAAACTGCACTGGAAAGCACATGTAAAGAAAAAAAGAGAAGAACTAAATATGCGCTACAGTAAAATGTATTGGCTTATAGGGAAATACTCTTGTTTGTCAAATTACAATAAATTACTGCTTTATAAGCAAATTCTAAAACCAGTATGGACCTACGGGCTCCAGCTGTGGGCATGCACATGCAAAACAAATTTACAGAAAATTCAAACATTTCAAAACAAAGTTCTACGGAATATAGTAAATGCACCATGGTACACAAGAAACGCTGATCTGCATAGAGATCTAGAAATAGAAATGATTGAAGATGAAGTCAAAAAAGTAGCATTAATTTTATAGTTATTTCAAGCCATCAATCAGCTTTCTATGTCCTCTAGAAGCTGAGCTACAACCTAAAATCTAACACGAAAAAAATAAATTTATTTTCTCAAATCGAATATTATCAGCAGCCGCGGTTCTTGATCGTTGTTCTGCTTTGGGGTGGTTTGGTGGCGCACATCGCACAAGCACGTTCATATGAAAAAAAAAACAAGCGACAATGTGTTTCTGAGAAAATGCGCAGATGGCTGATGACGTGTGGTGTGGTGATGGACGTATGGTGGAGGTGATGTATATAGAAATTGAGTTCATGGTTTTTGTTTTAATGGTTGTTATAGTACCTACGTTGATACCTACAGTAAAGAATTATTGAAGAATTCAAGAAGTAAAGACGATATACCTAGGTGAATTATGTTGTTTGATTTATTGAAGTGAAACTTCTAATATGACATCCAACAAGGTTGCGTTAAACGTTCAACGCTCCTGGGGAGGGGGAATAGAAAGAGACAGAGCGAGAGTGAATACGTGGCACTCGAACGCATGGGCTTTGTATACCTGTTACAGGCCAGCGCGACCGTTAGCAACGAGTAGCGTCATCATTATTTCATTAACTTGTTTTAGTTTGATTTGATACACATATAATTTAATTTAATTTAATTTAAGGGTAGTATTTTTGAAGTGAAACTTCTAATGCGACCTCCAACATTTCGTATCTTTCTTTAGTCATCAGTACCTGGGCGACCGAGCTTTGCTCGGTTATTAGTATTAATTGTAATTAAAAAAAAAAAAAAAAAATAAAAAAAAATATATACCTATGTATAAACTTGAACATAAAAAAAAAAACAAAAAAACAAAAGTAAGTCACCGAGCGGGATTCGAACCCGTAACACTCGTTTCTTGTCGTCCGCGTCATAGTAAAAGAAAAGAAGTAAGACATCTACCGGCATTTAGGAGACTTCATTTTTTTTATATGTTCAAGTTTATATATATTTTTTTTAATTTTTATTGTTTTTAAAATTACAGTAAATAGTTATAACCGAGCAAAGCTCGGTCACCCAGATATTTATTATTATTATATTCAGAAATAAATATTAATACAAATCCTCATGAAAGAGCCTTTCTCATTTAGTCGTTTTAATCAGGTTACATGGGTTTGTGTAATGTAATGTGGTTTTCCATTGGGACCACCAGAAATCTTTTTCAGATCTCAGATTTTACTGTGCTCATGGAACGCGCAACGAGATTGATCTGCTTTTGTAAATGGATTAGTGCGTTAATTGACAACTGTCAAATGGCATTCGTTTTTGGCTAAATCACAAATGGATATCGCCCTCAAAAATGTTTTCCTTCTTGTAGATACAAATGAAGTATTATTGGTGGTTTGTAGTCTTCAGATGGCGAGGGAGATAATGAAGATAATAATTCCTCCGAAATCGTATCCATAGCTATTTATGTATTTTGTTATTTTGGTTTTCACGAAACTTTTCGCATTTGCCTCGAAATGAAACTTCTTAAACTGACGTTAAACAACTGTACAAAGTAAATTGGTATGCGTAAATCTGAAAAAATATCGAGATCTGCGAAAAGTGATCCGAATCGAAAAAAAGATTGATTTTTCGTCCCAATGGAACGCAAAAAGTGATTTAGATCAAAAAAAAGATTGATTTTTTGTCCCAATGGAAAACCACATTAGTAAAATTAGAAATATGGAAAAATTTTACCATAATCTGTTCGTTTAATTTAATTTGGACATTTACAACGCGATTTGAAGAAATTCGTTTTCTGATCACGACAACATCATCACCATTTCAACTGTTCTCAAAAACTACAGAGTGTGACTTCATGTGAGAGTGTAAGCCCATCTGTTGGGCAAAACGCTTTCCACAGATCTTGCACGCATGCGCCTTTTTCCCGTCATGCAACTTTTTGTGTTGAGACCATGTATGCCTTGTCTTAAATGCCGCTCCACAGATGTCGCACACATGTTTCCTTTCGTCTGAATGTATCGCCATATGCTTTCGCAACCCTTCCGGGGCGAAAAACGCCCTGCTACACACTTCGCATTTGTGGTCGCGTTGATTGCGATGTCTCTTCATGTGCAGATTATGCTCCGAAGCCGTTGGCATTTTTTTGCCGCAAATTTCACAAATAAAAGGCCTCTCACCCGTGTGTGTTCGAATATGTCGTTTTAGCTCCGTCGTTGTCACGAACATCTTGTCACATTCTTGGCATGCGTGCCGCGCTACACGATTGTGGCGGTGCTTGTGAATTTTCAGATTGTTTTTATCAGAAGCTGAGAAATCGCATTGATCACATTTATGCGGTGTCCTGTGTGTGTTCTGATGGTAGAAATATCTGGAGCGAGTGAGAAATCCCTTACCGCACAAGGCACACTTGTAGGGGAAGTCACCGGCGATTTCGATTTTGTGCTTCTCATACTCACGTAATGTACGGAACCGTGTGCTACAGTGAGTGCAGTACTTGTTTACAACTCTCTTGTCCCCGCCGAGGAATTTGAGGAGCTCATAGAACCAAATTGGTTCCTTGTTCTCCTTCATGGTGCTCACAACTACTGAGTGAAGGTAACTTATTGCCGACATGACTTTCTCTTTTGTTACAACTACGTCATTTTGTAAGAACATGTTCACAATCTTATTGTACGCTTCCGACTGAGCTGATGGATCGTCCAAATCCTTATGCTTTTGATCCCACAAGCAACCCTGTTCCTTGTACAGTTCTATAAAGCTGATCATAAGAGGTCTGTTTTCGATGAGATATGCGACATCGTAGATGGAAACTGTTTCACTATTGGTTTGTAACTTTGGAGCAGTTGTTTGCTTGGCAAACGGTTCTAGGAACGACAATTGTTCGTATAAATACGGTGTTGTTGTGAACTTGGCGATATTTTCATTTTTATTGGCAACTCCGCGGCCGCGAATTCGGAAGTAGTACACTCTCAAATAGCGAATTTGATGGCGCAGCTGATCCAGTGTTAGATGGCAGTTGTGTTCGGATCTGAGTGTTGAAAGGATGTGCTCAAATGATTTTTTCTGCTCAGAGCGGATGGCAAACTGGATATGATTTGTGTCCCATAAAACTGGAGCATTCCTGTAGAGCTCGATTAACGCCAAGACATGCGCTTTCTGAAAAGAAGAAAAATAAAGGTGAAACATTGTCGAGGAGGAAGGAAAAACGCCTGAAACACTCACTGGTAGGACTTGTTCCGTTTTTTGTCGAACTGGAAGTGTATGAGAAAAGAAAACTTTAAGGTGGAGAAAGTAGAGCCAATTGCAGTGCTCACCTTTTTGGAATCCACAATTTTGTAATCATCATCCGAGCTAATATCTGTATTGTCGCCTTGTACTGCTTCATTGACATCATTAGGATCTTCACCACTGTTCTCGATGAACGAGAAAATATCGGCGTACCACAAAAGCGTGTTGTAATTCGGATTCTTCTTTTTTTTAGTGATCATCCGAAAATACGAACAGCGTAATCTTGCTATCTCTGAACTTAGGCGCTCGATTGGAAATTTGATGTCGGTCCTTTTGTGAATAGCCTTTGCCATCTTTGCAAAGGCAGCCCTTCGAACAGAGCGACATTTCTCAAAGTGTTTTGCCGACCACAGACAGGGTTGCTTCTTATATTCCTCTATGATGCACGTTGCGAGTTCCCTATAATGAGATAGCGCACCCTGCAAGTGCCTACGTGATGTACTTTTGGCATAGATATCTTGAAAGAAAACAACTTACTTCGAACAGGTTTTCATCTGAGTTGGCAGGGCGTCCATTACTTTCGACCAAAATAGACTCATCTATGTTATCGGTCTCCTTGATTTCTGCAGTTGAGCTGGGGTTCTTGCTAAATAGATCCGCTTCCTTAAACTCACTTCCGATAAATGATATTTGATCAAAGTAATACAAATGTATGGGGAATACAGTTTCCTCGTTTGGATTCTCCCTTTCAAAGGCTTCCTTGGTGCGTAGCACACAACGGTAATTGTCCCTGAGCAGGAAGATCTTGCGCCTAATCGCAGTTTCATCGAACGACTTATTATATTTTATGTTGATGGCATTTTTAATTGCTTGTAGGGCGCGAACCCGGGAAGAGCGACTACTGGCTCTAAAAAAAATAATGTCCCACAAGCTAGGGTGTTTTTTGTACTCCTCAATTATACTGAGTGTTATTGTTTTACTTAAATCATCTTCTTCTTCTTCTTCAATTGAAGGCATTGTTTCATAATCTCTGTCATTGTTCCCTTCGGTTTTTAAATCCCGACCTGTGATCTGAAATAGTTTCCTCTGAGAAGTGATAGAATGATTATCCTGCATTACCTCCGCAGTTTCTATAAAAGGGTCGATATACACCGATTCGGATTTGTATTCACTTAAAGTCACTTCATCTATAGAAGCTTCATCTAAGATCTGATCAAGCGAAAGGAGTTTGTTAAAGATCAAGATGAAAAAGCCATTTTCTACTACATACTTCAATTTGCAGTCTCATAGACGACGATGCATCGAAATTATTGCATTCACTTTCACCGAATTCGTCGCTATCTCTTCTCGCTGTGGATATAGTCTCAATTGTACATTTGGGATTTGTTTGGATTTCAAGTCCTGGATTTCTTTTCCCGGCAGATAGACAGCTCTGAATGTGTTTGATGAACAAATTGGAGTTGAGCAAGTTGAATACTTGGCTGCATTTCGTGCAAATTACAACGACATCTTCGAGCTGCTCAGAACAATAAACTTCTCCACAGTGAGTGGTAACAACTGTCGGCTGATTATAATCAACGCAGGTTGATACCGCAGTACTAGCCATTATTATTCACTTTAAATTACTATTAAAACTATGTTTGTAGTGTTGAATTTGATATTTTTATGAAGTTTCTTGTATTTGTTACCCGACTGGACACAGGAATGGTTATTAATTGTCACAAGAAAAGTCAGAGATTGCGTAGCTGTTATACTACAAGTGCTGCCAAAACTCCGTGTAGTAGATTTGCAAACATTTTTTTTAAAGTACCTAGACGAAAATAATACAAACCTAAATATTTATGTCGTTTTTCATTGCGATTTTCAGATTTTGCTCTCAGATTTCAGATTTTTCGTGCCCAATGGAACATAAAACGAGATTTTTCTTCCTTTGCATCTGTGGTGGTGCCTGTTTTAAAAGTCAGCTGTTCTTAAATTGTAATTTGTGTTTATAAGAATTCATTCAACTTATGCTCTTATCTATTGCAGCGGCGATGTTCTCTATTTTTCATAGACTTCTCGTCTAAAAACGTAAGTAAACACACTTTAAAGTTTGAAAAATGCCAAATGTTTTGGGGTTAGTGGAAATAGGTGTAAATTTGGCTAGTGTGGTATTCGATTGGGCGCTCTCAGAGCAGTTTTTATGTTCGTTTGGTACAAAAAAAAAAAACAATCTTTTTCAGTGCCTTGATTTTGTGCGGTTTTTGTCGCAATTGCGGTTGCGGAAAGGGTTCACGTATAGGCGGATTCTATAAATGTGTGCGTGATGTCGAGAACTGACAGCTTCCAATATTTCCTGTTCTATTGTAGCCTTGTTCCTGAAAATTCCAGGCGCGCTTTCCCATACGCAACCTATTTAGGTTGCGAGAAGGATGTCGGATGAGAACAACTGACAACAGCGTGACCGTTGTGCCACAATTTGGTACTTTTTTCGCGGACCCTGATACAATTTGTTCCTAATTTGTTCCTCTTTGTTAGTTGGAAAAGACACTTCGGAGAGTTTTCAAAAACTATGATTTCAAAATAAATATATTTAAAATATAACGCTGTTCCCTATCACGACACTGTTTTCGGTTAAAACGAGCCAATACTTGTTAAATATTGTGCGAAAATTCTAAATTTGCAGAAGAGCTTCAGAAAAGGCAGTTTTTTCTTCCATCTATTTTTGCAACATTTCAAAACTAAAATGAACGAGATCTTAAAATAATGTAGATTTAAATATGAGTTGATATATTTACAGCTAATGGTTAATTAATTATTATATATTTATAATTCAAATTCAAGGCTTTGAGGTTTTCATTTTAAAATGTTTGTCATTCGAAAACGAATTGGATCTATTTTTTTTAACCATTTTAAATACATCTCTAATGTGTTTTTTTTTTTAAGTGTTTTTTTTATATACGAAACGGAACCGTACAAATTTTCTTTTGCTTTTTTTGACCACTTAAACTTGACGGTTGACCTCAATCTTGATCTTAACATGTTGTTTATGAATTATAAAGTTAGTTTATCAACTTCGTTTTTCCAAAATAAGAATTTATAATTTTTTTCCGTACGAAAAACGTTTTCCGAACACAGAAAAATTAGCAAATTCTTTTTCTCGAAAATTGAAAGATAATTTACTTATTTTTTTGATAAACTAACTTTATAATTCATAAGCAACATTTTAAGACCAAGATTGAGGTCTACCATCAAGTTTAAGTGATCAAAAAAAGCAAAAGAAAATTTGTACGGTTCCGTTTTACATATGGCTATAATTGGGGCTTAAAGCTTCTCTGCAAATTTTACAATTTTCGCACAATGTTTTCACAAGTATTGGATCGCTTAACATTATAATAGTATTGCGATACTCAACTGCGTTACATTTTAAACATATTTTTTTTGGAAATCACAGCTGTTTAAAGAATTTGCGAAGTTCCTTTTTCAACTAAAAAAAGGGAAAAAGTACCAACAAAGTGTATTAGAGTCCTCGAAAAAAGTGTCAAATTTTTGCACAACGGTCACGCTGGTCCAGCGCGCCTAGCACTCACACATTCAAATCCGAATCGGAACGTTCCCTAGCGCAATTGCGACAAAAACCGCACAAAATCAATCAAATTATGTATATTTAAATGTTCTGTTATCGGAAAACGTTTTTCGTACGGAACAAATTATAAATTCTTATTTTAGAAAAATGAATATGATAAACTAAATTTATAATTCGTAATCAACATTTCATTTTAAGATCAAGATCGAGGTCCACCATCAAGTTTAAGTGGTCAAAAAAAGCAAAAGAAAATTGATACGGTTTTTACGTATGATATTTGGACCTTAGTAATATTGCCCTTTATTGTTTAACCGCCCTGAGTGTAAGAGAAAGGTTATAAATTACAGTTTTTGTTTTACGCTCTTAATATATACAGACGGTAAATTGATCACTTTCATCTAAAATTTCATGTAAAAAAAAAAATAAACACACATTAGAGATGTCCTTAAGATAGTTAAAAAAATAGATGCAATTCGTTTTCGAATGACAAATTTTAAAATGAAAACCCTAAAGCCTTGATTTTGAATTATAAATATATTAACTCATATTTATATCCACATTTTAAGATCTCGTCCAATTTAGTTTTAAAAAGTTGCACAGAAAAAAAAATGCAAGGAAAAATGCCTTTTCTGAAGCTCTTTTGCAAGCTTAGAATTTTTTCACAATATTTAACAAGTATTGCCTCTTTTTAACCGAAAATAGTGTTGTGATAGGGAACAGCGTTTAATTTTAAACACATTTATTTTGAACTCACAGTTTTTGACAACTCCCCGAAGTTTCTTTTCCAACTAACAAAAAGGAACGAATTAGTAACAAATTGTATCAGGGTCATCGGAAAAAGTACCAAATTGTCGCACAACGGTCACGCTGTTGTCAGTTGTTCTCATGCGACATCCTTCTCGCAACCTAAATAGGTTGAGTATGGGAAAGCGCGCCTGGAATTTTCAGGAACAAGGCTACAATAGAACAGGAAATATTGGAAGCTGTCAGTTCTCGACATCACGCACACATTTATAGAATCCGCCTATACGTGAACCCTTTCCGCAACCGCAATTGCGACAAAAACCGCACAAAATCAAGGCACTGGAAAAATATCGAGATCTGCAAAATGTGATCCGAATCGAAAAAAAAAAATTGATTTTTCTGCCCAATGGAACGCGAAAAGTGATTAAGATCAAAAAAAGATTGATTTTTGGTCCCAATGGAAACCACATAAGAACATGTCATGAAAATGACGTCGAAAAATGTGAGATGTTCTCATTCACTTAACTTGTTGAGATTTTTCCATGCGTTTTAGGTTATAGTTCCTCTCCATGGTGGTCGCCCTAATTATTATTCCAAGACGATAGGTCCTGACTTACGCAGTTTACAACCAATGTACCCTTGATATTCGATTTTAGACGTTATGAACTGCCTACTGCCTCGTTGCATGAGTAGTTCAAGTCAACCACAGCTTCCGAAATACGTTTGTAAGGTTCTCCTTTCAGTGGAGTTTCTGACCCCATTTCAAACTAAAGTAGATGTCGCCATTCTGGAGCGGTAGGGTCTTACCATGACCTTAAAGCAGCACACCGTAACAATTTCGCAGATGTCAGATGTTTCGTTGAAACACGAATTGTTCATTCAATCATACATCGCCATTTCTTTCATTGCAGTGAATACGTCGCATTCTAATCTGAGGGCTCATTATAGACTCATTAATGTGGTATTCGTTTGGGCGCTCTCAGATCACTTTTTTTGCTCTCAGATCACTTTTTATGTTCGTTTGGTACAAACAAAATCAATCTTTTTCAGATTTCAGATCACTTTTGCGAATCTAGATATTTTCTCAGATTTACCAACACAAGTGCGTTTGAGTTTGACAGCTCGTGGAGGGCGTTTAGGTTTTCGTGAATTTGTTCTACTGCAAAGAAAGGCATTGCATGGGGTGAATCTATTTTTGTTAATTGGTTATGTATAGGAATATTTAAAAATCAATCGAGACGCAAATTTCTAATGTTTTAATTTAAAATTTAACCAGTGAATGGAAAACTGTTTGAAAAGTGTTGAAGGCTACACATATTCGAATCGCACGAATATTATCACAAAAAAGAGCAAGTGACGTTTTTATGTTCGATTAGCCACACGAAATCTGAAATCTGAGAGTAAATCTGAAGAAGCCCAAACGAATACCACATTAGTTAGTCATTTCCGACGTATCGTTACACCGCATCCCCGCCTGGAAAAGACCAGCACATGTCTGCTAAAAGATTACAGAAATTGTCAGGGAATACTTAACCAGAGCGCTGAAACCTAACTCAAAGCGACAATAATAAAAGAGTTATACATAAAACCAATTTATTCTTTTTTTGTTTACTTATTAACAGCAACATGATTACCCTTAGAAGTTTTCTCAACAACCAAACAATGTGACTTCATATGCGAGTATAAGCCCGCCTGTTGGGCAAAGCACTTTCCACAGATCTTGCAGGCATATTTCTTGTTCTCGTCGTGCAACTTTTTGTGCTGAGCCAGGGTAAACTTTAGTTTAAATGTCGCCTTGCAGACATCGCATGTGTATTTCCTTTCGTCTGAATGTACCACTATAGGCGTTTTTCTTTTTTAGTTCAGAGCTGAGCACTGAACTGAGCTCGAGCTATATGAGCGCGCTCTGAACTGAGCGTGCTCAGATCGTTCTGATGATTTTCTGTTTTTCCTGTTTTTCTTTTCTCTCAAATAGGACTGGAAGTGTGAATGTATATGTGTAATCAGCATTTTACTCAGCTTGCTCAGTCAATTAATTCTGAGCTCATAGAGCGCGCTCTGATCATGCTCTGAACGAAAAAAGAAACACAAATTCGAGCTCTGATGTATCTGAGCTAAAAAAGAAACACACACTTTTTGTATACCAGTTCAGGTTGTGCTCTGAACTAAAAAAGAAAAACGCCTCATATGGTTTTGTAAGCCTTCCTGGTCGAAAAACGCACTGCCACACACTTCACATTTGTGGTCGCGTTGATTGCGATGTCTCCTCATGTGCAGATGGTACTCGGAATTGGCGGGCAATTTTTTTCCGCAAATTTCACAAATAAAGGGCTTCTCCCCCGTGTGCTTTTGATTATGTCGTCTCAATTCAGTCGTAGTCACAAACGATTTGTCACAGATTTGACAGCGGTGCGGCGTGACGCGATTGTGGCGGTGCATGTGAATTTTAAAATTGCTCTTACTAGAAGCCGTAAAATCGCACAGATCACATTTAAGCGGCGCCTTGTGCGTGTTTTTATGGTAGAAGTATCTGGAACGAGTAAGGAATCCCTTACCGCACAAGGCACACTTGTAGGGGAAGTCACCAGCGATTTCAATTTTGTGCTTCTCATACTCACGCAATGTACGAAATTGTGTGCTACAGTGAGCGCAGTACTTATTAACAACTTTGTTAGCTTTGCCGAGGAATTTCAGTGACTCGTAGAACCAGATTGGTTCTTTGTTTACTTTCGGAGTGTTTACAACTATTGAATGAAGGTAACTAATTGCCGACATGACTTTCTCTTTTGTTACAACTACGTCATTTTGGAGGAACATTTTCACAATCTTGTCGTATGCTTCCGACTCAGCTGACGGATCGCCCAAATCCTTATGCTTTTGATTCCACAAGCAACCCAGTTCTTCGTACAGTTCTATAAAGCTCATCATGAGAGGTCTGTTTTCGGTTAGGTATGTGAAATCTTCGATGGGATCTGTTTCAATATTGGCCTGCAACTTTGGGGCAGTTTTCTGCTGTCGGTTTGCAAACGGTTCTAGGAACGACAACTGATCGTAGAAATAGGGTGTTTGTTTGTATTGGACGGTATCTTCATATTCAGCGACAATATTATACCGCAGAGCTCGGAAGTAGCATTGTTTAATATAGTGGATTTGATAGCGCAGCTGGTCCACTGTTAGATGGCAGTTATGTTTGGAGCTGAGGGTTGAGAGGATGTTCTTAAAAGCTTCTCTCCGCACACAGCGAATTGCAAACCCTGCATGAGAGGTGTCCCACAAGACTGGCGCAGCCTTATAAAGCTCGATTATAGCGAAGGTATGCTCTTTCTAAAAATACAAAGCCAGATCAATATGGGTAGGGAATAGAGAATAAATGCCAACACATACCGATTGGTCTTGATTTCGGTTTTGGTGGAACTGGAAGTGCATGAGAAAATAATAAACAATAAGACAAATTGTATAAAGGAATTTGTTGGTTCTTAAGTCGTCTTGGCAAACGGAGCTGTATGTCCTTCCGCCGAGAGAGAAAGATAACTTAAAAGAACATTGCTAGGACCACTCACAAGCCGAATGGTCCAAGTTTCTGCTGATTTTAAATGAGGACGAGCACAGGAAAGCAAGTGAACATAAATAGGTGCTCCATATTTGCCAGCATGTACTGATTTGAAAGGCGGTCATAACAACAAGTTCAAGTCCTTTCAAGCAGCGTATTGTTGAGTCTACTGGCAGGATAAGCAATTTTGGCTCTTACACAACGCGCTTACGCCAGCCGAGAGAGACGAGAGAGAGAGAGAGACCGAAGACCGAAGACCGGCACTTACCGATGCCATTAACACAAACTACCCTTCCACAAAACCAATCAATTTCAACTCCTCATAGCTAAACTCAATCGGAACACCGCCCATCTACATTACTGCCTTCCTGAGAAGTGGTGTTAAATCTTGTGACCAGATAACTCCGCGAGAATCGATGAAGAAACCAATAAATATTTACGACTTAAGCAGATCTAATTGAAGTACTCACCTCTTCGGATTCCGAAATACTATAATCATCATCCAAGTTCACATATTTATTGTCATCCTCTATTGCTTCATCAACATCGTTATTGTTTTCGATGAACGACAACATATTGGCGTACCACAAAAGCGTCCTTTGTCTCGGATTCTGTTCTTTAGAACGAACCATTCGAAAATACGCAGAGCGTAATCGTCGAATTTCGAGACTAAGGCGATCAATTGAAAATTTTACATCGGTCCTTTTGTGAATAGCCTTAGCCATATTTGCGTAGGCAGTCCGTCGAACAGTATGGCATTTTCCAAAGTGTTTTGACGACCACAGGTTTGGTTGTTTCTTATATTCCTCTACGATGCACGTTAGCAGTTTCCTATTTTTAGATAGCGGACCCTGCTTACTTGCTTACATGAGACACCGTTGAAATAATATCTTGATAAGAACAACTTACTTGGAAAAGATCTGGTTCCTTTTCGTCTGACCTGCAAGAGTCTTCGTCACTCTCAACTACTATAGACCCATCATTGTCCGGCTCTTTGACTTGTTCGGTAGAGCTGGGATTCGCCGAACACAGCTGTGCTTCATTGAATGTAGTACCGATGAATGATATTTTATCAAAGTAATACAAACGTATGGGAAATACGACGTCCTCATTTGGATGATCCCCCTCAAAGGCTTCTTTGGTGCGTAGCACACGCCTGTAATTGTCCCTGAGCCGGAAAATCTTCCGCCTAATCGTCAATACATCGAACGATTTATTATGTTTGATATTAATAGCATTTGTAATTTCCTGCAGCGCAAGAAAGCGGGAAGCGCGACAGCTGGCTCTAAAGAGGTTAATGTCCCACAGAAGAGGATGTTTCTCATACTCCTCGATTATGCTGAGTGTTATTGTTTTACTTATATCATCATCATCTTCTTCTTTATCTTGTCTAAGTAAAGGTAGATGAACATCTTCGCTTTCGGTTTGTTGTTTATTTTTATCGATTATATGAGTGTTCGCACTTAGAGGAGATAGAATGTTGTGCTCAATATTCTTTACCTCCTCAGTTTCTATTAAAGGGTCGATAAATACAGCTTCGGCTTTGTATTCACCTAAAGTCACTTCATCTATAGGAGCTTCATCATCTGATGTCTGTTTAAGTGCAACGAGTTGTAAGAAAATAGCTAAATTATTTCTACATATTTTTACGTACTTCAATTTTCACTTTCACAGGTGACAGTGGATCAAAATTACTGCACGCACCTTCATCGAATTTGTCGCTATGTTCACTGGATGTTGATATATCAATTGTACAATTGGGATTTGGTTGGATTTCAAATGCTAAATCTGTTCTTCCAACAGACAGACAGCTCTGCATGTGCTTGATGAACAAATTGGAGCTGAGCAAGGTGAATACCTGACTGCATTTCGTACAAATTACCACGAAATCTTCGAGCTTCTTAGAACAATAAACTTCTCCACAGTGTTTGGTGACAACTGTAGTAACAACCGGCTGATTATTATCAACACAAGTCGATCCTGCAGCGCTGGCCATTACCATTTAAATTGTTTATTCAAATGTATCTGATGGAGTGTTCATTTGGATATTTTTATTCAAGTTTTACAATGAAGTTATATGTAAATAAATAATAACAAAGGGCGCCACACGTTATGGGAATGGGTACGTTGTAAACTCAAGTTTCCAATATGACAGCTGATGTCACAGTTCACAGATGGGATGTTGGATTTTGGCTGTGGGTTTTGGGCACACTCAAAACTCGTCACAAATAATGCTAGCTCTACATCAGCACACACTTCTAAAGGTGTGTCCAGACCAACGAAACATTATCATAAACATTTAATAAATGTTTCATAAATATTTCATAAACATTTCATAAACATTTTTTTCTGTTTAATAAGAGTTTATGAAATGTTTATGAAATATGTTGTTGGTCTAGACGCCAATGAAACATTTATGAAATGTTTATGAAATGATTCGCAGTTTCCCATTCCTGACGGGAAATAAATTTTGTTTCACAAGTTTCTGGGTAGAAAGGAGGCGGTGTTTTTTGAATTTTTTTGAACATAAAAATTAAAATGTCAAAAAAATCTTGGAGTAATGAGGAAGTTATTCATTTAATTAAATTATTTGAAATAAATCGAGTTTTGTGGGATCCTCGGGATGTAAATTATAAAAATAAAAACAAGAAAAAAGATGCCTTAAATGAAATTTGTGAAAATTAAAGTGCGAAAATGATGAAGCTGCTAATAGTCCTACCGCTTTAGAGTTCATAATTACTTAGTACAAAAATGGATAAAAATTAAACATTTCATAAACATTTCATAAATGTTTCATCGGCGTCCAGATTGAAAGAAACATTTAAGAAATATTAAATAAATATTTATGAAATGTTTCTGAAGCAAATCGGAAAAATTTTATAAACATTTAATAAACATTTATTAAACAAATGTTTCACTGGTCTGGCTGGACACATCTTAATAGGTGTTTTCCTTTTTTAGTTCAGAGCACAACCTGAACTGTTATAGGTACAAAAAGTTTTTGTTTCTTTTTTAGCTCAGATAATTCAGAGCTCGAATTTGTGTTTCTTTTTTCGTTCAGAGCATGATCAGATTGCGCTCTATGAGTTCAGAATTAATTGATTGAGCAGGCTGAGTAAAATGCTGATTACACATATACATTCACACTTCCAGTCATATTTGAGAGAAAAAAAAAACAGGAAAAACAGAAAATCATCAGAACGATCTGAGCACGCTCGGTTCAGAGCGCGCTCATATAGCTCGAGCTCAGTTCGGTGCTCAGCTCTGAACTAAAAAAGAAAAACGCCTAATGTGGTATTCGATTGGGCGCTCTCAGAGCACTTTTTCTGCTTTCCAGAGCAATTTTGTTCGTTCGTTTAAGCCTAGTATCCTGCTTACGCTAAATTTTAGCGCCCATAGTCTCCACTTCGTTTCTCCACACCAAAGATAAATGGTCGCTAAATTATTATTAAACATGATATACATGGGACAAAACCCATATGTTTATGAAACATGAGTTCCATGACAGATATCAGTAAACGTAATTTTAATAGAATATTCGAATTTCTAACTTGAAAGACGTTAGAAACCTAGAAATTATAAGAAGAACTTCGACATATCGTGTCCTCAAACTTTCCACAATTTCCTTACCATAGTGGAACATTTGTTATTACCCAAAAGACGAGGTCAAATAAAAGCATAAGCCCCCCTGAAATGCTATTCGCTTTATTTATGTTTATATCTCTCTTTTGGATCTGTTGTTTGGCTTTGCGTTTTCTTTTGTTTATCACACAAACATTATCTGAGTTTTCCGCCAAAAAAATCATAGCAAACACAAGACAAACTCGTTTCTCTGTTTTGTATGTCAGAATTTATCTTCGATTTAATGTACCGGACATTTATTTCGCGAGCTAAATGAGTGAAGACTTGTCATCGGCCCATCTTTATGAAGTTAAGGATTTAGCGTGCGAACAGGATACTGCTTTGCTAAACTGCCTCGCTAAATTTTATTTTTGTAGACGTTTTTGTATGGAAGATAAAATTTAGCGCGAGCAGGATACTAGGCTTTAACACAAAAAAAAAAAAAAAAGCGGTCTTTTTCAGATTTCAGAGCACTTTTGCGAATCTAGTGTGGTATTCGTTTGGGCTTCTTCAGATTCGCTCTCAGATTTCAGATTTCGTGTGGCTAACCGAACATAAAAACGTCACTTGCTCTTTTATGTGAACAATTATGTGTTCATGTTTATTCAAATAATGTCACTAATAAATTAAATAGATTTGAATATTTTTTCATAGTTAATTATATAAGACCTAAAAGTAGCTTAGATTTGTATATTGAACTGGTTTCAAATATAAATACTTTATTGAAGAATTTGTCATCCAATCAATACCCATGTATTTTTGGCGATTTTAATCTTGGTGACATTGATTGGCGTCATCAAGAAGATGAGCAATTGCTTATACCATTTGGTCTTACTAAGGATGTGGAAATTGAATTGGTTGACAATTTTTTCTCGTTAGGGTTAATTCAAATTAATCATGTCAAAAATAGTTTAAATAGATTTCTCGATCTTGTTTTCATTTTGAATGATATTAAATTTAAAGTTTTTGAATCAAACTTTCCACTAGTTAAAAATCAAATTCATCATAAGGCAATTCTAGTAATTCTCGAATTTTATAAATATGGAAGTATTAGTCTTAATAACAACAATTCTTTTTTCAATTATAAGAAGGCCGACTTCATTTCACTGAATAATTATTATAATTCTATAAATTGGGAGTTGGTTCTAGCCGATCAGTCTTTGGATCAAATGTATTCGATTTTTAAAGGTTACTTATTCGAGGGTGTTCAAAAGTTTGTTCCTGTGGTTCGAGAGAGAGCGTCCTTCAAATCACCCTGGTTCAATAAAAGGCTTAAAAATTTAGAAAATGTTAAAAACAAAGCTTTTAAAAAATATAAGTCATCGGGAAACTCCGAAGACAAAATTCGTTTTATGCAGTTGAGAAGAGAGTTTGATTTTTTAAGCAGATTTCTTTATTCTCAGTATGTAGGTTCGATAGAAAGAAATATTAAATATAATTCAAAATCTTTTTGGGTTTTTTTGAATTCAAAACGTCAAGTTTCTGAATTTCCAATTTCTATGGAACTGGATGAATCATGCTCCTATGATAATAAATCTACATGTGATCTTTTTGCAAATTATTTTAAATCAAATTATAATCTAGCCATTATAGAAAATTGTGCAAATATGTATGATGAAATAAATTGCCAAGTAGATTTTGGTTGCTTTTCTTTCACAGATCAAGAAGTTTTAGATGGTTTGACTCATCTTGATTCAAACAAAAAAGCGGGTGTGGATTCGATTCCTCCTCTTTTACTTTCCAAGTGTGCTTTTTCGCTTTTCAAAATTTTGAAAACAATTTTCAACAAATCGCTTCATACCGGTGTTTTCCTTCAAGAATGGAAAATGTCTTCGATTAGTCCTATCTTCAAAAGTGGCCTTAAACATTTAATTAAGAATTATAGACCGGTATCTAAGCTTTCAGCCATACCTAAACTGTTTGAAAAATTGGTTTATGATAGACTTAATTTTGCAGTCAAAGGAATCATAACAACAAAACAACATGGTTTCTGCAGTGGTCGGTCCACTACTTCAAATTTATGTCTTTTTACAAATTTTTGCCTAAAATCCTTGGAGCGTAGAATGCAAGTAGACGTTTTATATACAGACTTTATAAAAGCATTCGATAGAGTTCATCATAGTCTTCTTATTAGAAAATTTGAGAAACTGGGTTTCAATCTTAATTTTCTTAAATGGCTGGAATCTTATTTATCGAATCGAAAGCAGATTGTGAAAATTGGTAATGATCAGTCTTTTATTATTGATGCATTGTCAGGTCTTCCGCAAGGTAGTCATCTGGGGCCCCTTCTTTTTAACCTTTTCGTTAATGATATTCCGGATCTCTTAGAGTTAACAAATTGTCTAATGTTTGCAGACGATTTAAAAATATACCATCAAATATCCACAATTGAAGATTGTGAGATTTTTCAAAAAGAAATTGATAAATTATTTCAGTGGTGCAAATATAATCATCTCGATTTAAATATTTCTAAATGCAAAATCTTTAGAGTCTTTCGTTCAACACATAGACTGTTTTTTAATTATAGACTTGGGAACGAAATTTTATCCAATGTTAGTGAAATTAAGGATCTTGGCGTTATTTTTGATTCCAAATTGTCTTTTGCATCACACATACATTTTATTGTATCCAAGGGAAATTCACTTCTTGGTTTTTTAAAGCGAAGCACTCTAATTTTTAAGGATAGTTATACCTTAAAAGCTATTTACAATTCTTTAATTATACCCATAATGGAATACTGCTGTGTTATATGGTCTCCCTTTTATAAAAATTCTTCTGATAGGATCGAAAGCATTCAAAGAAGATTTACAAGGTTTGCGTTGAGAAACTTAAGTTGGCATGAAGGTTTACCCTCTTATAAGTCAAGGTGCGCCCTTATAGATCTCAAATCATTAAAAAGCTGTAGAGAAACTCTATGTACACTTTTTGTAAAAGATGTTGCTATTGGTAGAATAAATTCACCCGAGTTACTGAATCTTATGGCTTTTTATGTTCCAGAGAGAAATCTTAGAAACAGAGATGTTCTCTTTCTCGTCCCCAGTCACAGGACAAACTATGGGCTAAATGAACCATTAACTCGTTCGTTAACGCTTTATAATTCTATCAATCGTGAAGTCGACCTTCAGATGAATAGAAATGTTTTCAAACTAAGTGTTTTGAGTATTTTTAATATTTATTAATAATTGTAATTATATAAAGCATTGTTCAAAGTAATTTAACAAAAAATTTAATAATTATAATTATATAAAAATATTGTTAACAGTAATCAACAGATAAATATCCATTGATGAATAAATAAATAAATATAGATATTCGTGGGATTCAAATATGTGTAGCCTTCAACAATTTTCAAAGCGTTTTCGATTGATTTTTAAATATTTATACATAACCAATTTACTAAAATAAACTAACCCGATACAATGCCTTTCTTTGCTGTAAAACAAATTCACGAAAACCTAAACGCCCGTGTTGGTAAATCTGAGAAAAGGTCAGGGAGGCATAGGGTGACTCACTTGATCATTTCCTGAGCGAACAAGTCATCTATAGTTTGCTGTACTTCAACTTTCTCCATCCCTTAATCTAATTTTTATAGAACTCAACTTACTGGGCTTGGGCACAAATCCTCATTCTTCAGTCCTTCTCGTGGGCGCCCGCCTGAAAATGGCTAACCGGTCAAATGGTTAGTGTCAGCCAAGGATTTACGCTAACTTCTCAATCGTTCGTCGTGATCCATTAGTTTGAGGTAGGAGTAAACCTTTAAATCAACCTAATTCCAGTGGTGGTTTGAGCAGATAGCAAACCGTACCC
Source organism: Cheilosia urbana (assembly GCA_946477585.1). Lineage (NCBI taxonomy): Eukaryota > Metazoa > Arthropoda > Insecta > Diptera > Syrphidae > Cheilosia > Cheilosia urbana. The sequence goes on along the minus strand of OX297854.1, from coordinate 88,006,778 downwards.
AAGGATGAAAGGCTGGGGGTAAAACCAGTCGCGTACGAGCTCCCTCCGACGCTCAGGCAAGTTCGGTTGTAATAAGTGCCTTATCTCGGTAAGTCGGCTATGCCGGGATGGACTTTCCTTTCCGTACATACTCGTAGGACCAACATTAAAATGATAAAAATCTTACAATTAAACAAAAAAGAAAATGAAAATAAAAAAACAAAAAAGAATGAATCCCTTTTAGGGATCTCTTCCGAGGAGGATCCACTAGCCTCCAGCCAGGAGACAGTAGTTTTCCCCTCAAGCCTAAGGAGCACCAGTCATAGTACTCCTTCAGGCAGTCAACCAACCACCTCATCCGACTCTACGGCAACAGTAGGGGCCGAGGATACCAGTTTCCAAAAGCAACCTAATAAAAACGACACAGCCAACTGGGAGCACCAGCCAAAGTGCACCCAAATGTCCTCCAAGTCCTCCGGCTCCATCTCAAAGTCAAGATATACCAGGGCTGTCTTCATTCTTGCAAAGATCGCGAAGAACGAAGAGACTGGAACGACACACGAGAGGGATAAGGAAGACAAGATTAAAAACCAAAAGCTGGTCGACGAGTACGTCAACCACCAAAATAATCAGAGGCAATCGCAACAGAAAAAAGAGAGCGTGAAAAGAAACAGGTCCCAAGATGAGACCTCTCGCGCCTCTAAAAAGTCGAAGATCGCCCCTAGGCTAACGAACTTTCACGGCCCATCCACTTCCCAGGCTATCAGAACCTTCACCGAGGTGGTAAGGGACCATCTGCAGGTTGCCATTGTAGACGAGTTGTCTAAAAACGGTGATGGACCGCTGGAGCAGCATTGAAGCCAAACTATCTGAGATGGTTGTGGAACATGTGCTTTCCGGAGTTGATAGCCGACTACCCACTTTCAACTGCGCGGACGTGGTGCGAGGATATCGGGTGATCAAATGCGTGGACCAGTACTCTAAGGATTTCCTTAGCTCATGCATCGACAAGATTGCCGAAGCTTGGGAAGGCTTAAAGCTTAAGCTGATCCCTGCCAAGGATATCCCCAAGAGACCTAGGGCCCGCATTTGGTTACCCCTGATGAAGATAGACTCTGAGAGTCTACTTAAATATGTCTCAAACTACAAAACCCCACCATTCCTATGGACGACTGGGCTGTCATTAAGGCAGAGGAATCCCAGAAAAACAGCTTATCCTATCTGTTGTTAATCAAAGAGGAGTGCCTAGGGGCACTGTTAGCAGCTGATTTTAAGTTACGGTCGCCAGTACCTGAGGATGACACGGACGATGTCGCCGCTGCTGTTGTAGGATCTGGCGATCGCCTCTAACACTCAACAATAACATGCTGAAAGTCATCCGGTCGAATCTCCAGCACTCGAAATATGCATCTGAGAATCTTCTGGTCTTCCTCAGAGAGGAAGACATTGACATCGGCATCATTCAAGAGCCCTGGGTCAGGAATACGACCATTTTGGGCCTCTTTTACAAAAGTGACGTCGGTAAGCCAAGAACATGCATTTTAGCTAAAAAATACATTAACGCTTTCTTATGTCAAATTTTAGCTCGGGTGATTTAACCTTCGTTAAATTAGAACTCACCCAAGGCAAAACAACTTTTATTTCATCCGCTTACTTGGCCCACAGCCATCACCGCCAGAAAAATATACTATACATCAGCTTACAGCAGCTATACATGCGAAGCAAGAGAATCTGCTCATTGGTTGCGATGCCAATGCCAGACACCATCTATCGGGCAGCAAGGAAACAAATGAAAGAGGTGAGTCTTTATTTGATTTTCTTTTAACTGCCAATCTATGTGTATGTACTGTAGGTAACACCCCTACCTTTATTTTTCCAAGCACGGAAAACTATATTGGCTGAGAAGAAGTGTTAAATAGTTAGTTAGTTAGTTGTTGTTTATTTAGCTCATTTAAGCCATTTTGACATTATGTTTACATAGTCATATAGTTTATAATATATAACTCAAGAATGTTACAATTAAATTATAATTTGTTCTTACTGATAATTAAATCTAGCGTATTCAATTAACTCTACGAGCTGTACAGCGACATCGACCTAGTCAGAAAAGTACGCATCAGTCGTCTAAGATGGCTGGGACATGTAGAGCGAATGGACACCAACGCTCCGGCCCGAAGAGTCTTCGATTCTAACCCGGAGGGACAACGCAGTAGAGGAAGACCTCGCCTTAGGTGGCGCGCGCAAGTGGAAGGGGACCTCAACCAACTTGGAGTGCGCAACTGGAGGCAGTTAGCCAAAGATCGCGCTAACTGGAGAGGCGTATTGGTTGAGGCCCAGGTCCACCCCGGACTGTAGCGCCACCTAAGTAAGTATTCAATTAACTTTCTCTTGAATTCATTAAAATTATTTATGTTCCTTAAACTGCTTGGTAGATTATTATATCCTTGAAAACCCATATAAGAAATGTTTCGCTGTCCTCTAACTGTTCGCATCCGCTGGATTTGAAGATTGCCTATACTCCTCAGTTGATATGAATCACCACCGATGGTTTGCGCGTCATTACATAAATAACCAGGGAGCATATTGTTTTTAATTTTATACACAAATAGCATAGTCATTACATATAGTCTCTGATTTACATTTAACCATCTTAAGGTGTTGAGCATAAATCTAATTGGTGTGTATCTATTACATTTTATTATAGCTCTCATTGCTTTATTCTGTAATATCTGTAATCAGGGGTGGAATTCTGTAAGGCGACTTGCGATAGTTGATAGTCGCAATCTCATTGTTTGCTCTACGTAAGCTGATTATCACTGTGACTATCGCTTTTTTTCGATCGTTGTCGTGCGACACCTATTTATGTATCATTTTCAAATAAATTACACTCATTTTTGTTGATTTCGGTTTCACAAAAAGTGAATATGTTTACTTCGCTAGCTTTGTTTACCTATTCAAGAGATAATGAAGAATATAGGAATTATTCCATTGAATAAACTTACGGATCAAATATATTTCAACTTCCAAATGCAATGTGAGTTTCATTATATTTTACCCATTATTATATGGTACCTATCCATAATTATTTATCTTTTTAGTTTCTTAAAAAACGTTCGTTTATCAAAAGAATGTTTTCTAAATGTCTTGAGATTGCTTGAATTGCTGTAGCTAAAATTACAGCCCGAGTCATAAGAAAAATGCAATTATGCCCAACTATGATCAAATTTGTACCTTTGGAATCGACCAACGAATATTTCTTCCAAAAGTACTATTTTGTAGGTAATATTATGAACATTATAATGTATTTACATACCATTATAGGTACAATTGCATTGATGGATCATATTATGATACTTGGGCCGAACGAAAATGAACATATTTTTTTCAACTGACGGAAGCCTCCATTTCAAATGCCATTACAATTGCTTCCTCGGTTTCGTCCAATGCCTTAACATTTAATGGTCCTCCATCAGTTTTCTTCAGAGAATTTTGGTTCTGCATTATATACTTCTTTTTTATGCTATACTTTTGAAGTGACCAAACCTAGTTCATAATTCGAATTCAAGTATTCTCACCCCTTTCCACTCAGCTGGAGACATTTTTTTTTTTCAAAATAAAATTATTTTTCCGAAATTGTCAGTTTTCTTTTAAATAATAACTGACAGCAAAATTATTTTTTAAAACGATGAAGTGATGCCAAATTTGTATAGTTATTTTGCGATCACCTTACGTAGGAGCAATATGATGTGACTGTCGCATTTGACTATCACAAAAGCGACTATCAACTATCATCTTACGGGATTCCACCCCTGTTTTTATAACTTTCAGGACATATATACAATACACTAGCACAATAGTCAAAATGAGGCTTAATCAGTACATTATACACAACGATAGCTGAACAAGTGGATATATTACACCTAATTTTTCTCAAAACACCAATCTTTTTTGACACTTTTTTACAAATATAATTTATATGTTCCTTAAAGCTTAGGGATTCGTCGAGCATGACACCAAGATATTTAATTTTACTCACAACTTCAATTTGTTCATTGTCTATATGTACACTTATACTTAAAGGACTTCTGACAGGACGCGGATTGAATATCATACACTAAGTTTTGTTTACATTTAATACAAGTTTGTTCATCTTCAGCCATTTATTTATATTCTCGAGATCTACGTTAATATTGTTTATGCATGTTTGTAAATCGTTACCGGACGTAAAAAGAAGTCCATCATCAGCGAATAACACAAGTTTAGATGATTGTACAACTTTCGTCATATCGTTAATATAGAGTAAAAATAACACGACCCCTAGTATTGTGCCCTGTGGTATTCCTACATTTACATAAAGTGGAGCTGATATTTTGTCATTCACAATAGTTCGTTGGGTTCTACCGGTAATAAAAGACTTAAACCAGTTTAACTCCGTCGATTTAATACCATAACAATTAAGTTTTTTTATTAATATTTCGTGATTTACGGTTTCAAATGCACGTTTTAGGTCCAAAAATACGGCAACTATCACATTCTTACTGTCGATTTCACGTTTCCACTCACAAATTACAAAATTGAGGCATGTTTCACAAGAGTGGTTAGCCCTAAATCCAGATTGAAATCTATCTAGTATACCATGCTGATCTACGTGGTTCTGGAGTTGCATCATTACACATTTTTCTAAAACTTTTTCGTAAATTGGCATCATATTAATTGGACGATAATCACTGAATTGTTTTGCACTTTGTATTTTCTTTATAGGTATTATAAGTGACTCTTTCCACGTTTCGGGATAGACACCCAGAGCTAAAGACGTGTTTATTATCCTCTGCAGAACTGGTCCAGTTATATTTAAGGAGTCCTTAATCATTTTGGAATTCATAAAATTAAAGTCCTTCTTTTTGTTTATCATTTCTATTGCACGATTAATTATTTCTATACTAACGACACTGAACTTAAAATCTATATTGCACTCATTTATTATATTCACATATTCGTAAGGTATAATTGATTGGGTAATGTTGGTAATGCTTTGCAGGAAAAATTTGTTAAACTTATCACAGAGAATTGAGTTATCATTTATAATCGTACCATCATCTGATTGGACAACATTTACAGTATCTTTATTACTTTGTAACACATATTTCTTTAAATTAGACCACATATCTTTTTGGTTATTAGCATTTTCTATCGTTCTTAGGAATGCTGATTTTGCTGCACATATACACCTCTTATATCGATTCCTACATTGGTAGTATGCACTCCAGTCGTTAGGATTACCATACAATATGGCTTTTTTATACAAATTTATTTTTAACAATTTCATTTGTTTGAGTTCATTATTGAACCATTCAGCATTTTTGTAAGGCACTAACTTTTCTTTGATCATAGGGCTTATTGCTTTTTTAATTTCAAACACAAATTCATCACACAAATTATTAAAGTTATATGGTTGTTCACTATCAAAGTTAGCAAAGAAGGAGCTTGCACACAGATTCATAACCAGATGGTCTCTGTTGTATAGACAGTATTTAATCGGCTTCATTTTATTGCACGTACTCCCATTTTTTATTAATATTTCTATTGATTCATGATCACTTATTTTAAATGCATGATTTATTTTATATCTTATTCTATTTTTACAATTAGTTATAACATAGTCAATTAATGTACTCGAGGTGGCTGTTATCCTAGTTGGTTCAGAATTCATCATATATAAACCGTTGTCATTTATTATATTCGAAACTCTTTGTCTGTATGTGTCTAATGTTTCAAACCAATTTATATTGAGGTCTCCTATTATAATAAAATTGCTATTGCACTGAAGTAAAAACTCGACCCAGTTATCTAGGTTATCACAAAAGTCTCTTTTTTTAGATAAGTGAGATCTGTATATTGCACAAATATATATCACAGGGTTGTTTACGTATTGCACTCTTATCACTAAACACCAAAATCGCATACTAACAATGAATTTTTTTACAATATAACATTTAAAAATATTTTTGACATATATCGAAACACCACCAGTATGACTAGATTGACTTTCACAGTGAAATGGGTAGTAACCATCAAGATGAACATAATCTAAATCATCATTTGTATCTTCAGATATTGTTAAATGTGTTTCCGATATTGCTACAACGTCAATATTCTCACTTTCCACTAAACATTGCAACTGATTAAAGTTGTTCGTTAGTCCTTGTATATTCAAATAAACACATTTCATGTCATTTAATTGCTAATAGTCAGTACGCTCTTCAGCGATTTTAAGTTTTCTTTTGAATACTGGACAGTTTGGGCTATTGGCGCAGTGGTTAACATTTATTTCTATATTTAAGTTTTGTTTTGCAATACAACAGTTTATACATTTTTCTTCTCTACTTTTACACTCCTTTATATCATGTTGTTCACCACACTTCATACATGTTTTTTGCTTAGTGCAATGAGCTGCTATATGGTTAAAACCACAACATTTGTAACATCTAGTAACACTAACATGTTGATGCACTTTACATCTATCCCATCCTATATTAACTTTCCCAAATTCCATAATTTTCGCATTGGCAACACTATCCAGTTCAATGATTGAGTTATAACACTTATTTTTTGGTGATTGGTATATATGTAAACACTTGATATCGAATTCGCTCAATTGATTTTGACACTTGAGTGAATTTATTAACTCTGATTCACTTACTTTCTCTCTCATTCCTACAATAAGCACTCTGGGTTTTTTATGCGGTGGTATATTTACGTCATAATTTGAACTTAATTTTGTTTTTATTTCTGTTTCAATCTTTTTCACTGATTTTTCATCACCTTTTATTAGAATTGCACCATTTTGAATATTTTTCACTTCATTTATTTTAAGGGATAAGTCAGAAGGATTGATCGTATTTTGTATGTCTTTTCTGGTTTTGGTCTTGGTTTTCTCTGGGCTTAATTACAATTACATCGTCTTTTTTTCCTTTACTCTTTCAGCATATGTCTGCACTCTCACTGCTTCCTTTGTTTTTGTTATATTGGAATTTACACTTGACATAGAATTCTTTAAATGATCTAATGATTTTGTTATATTGTCACTCACTTCAGATAGTTTTGAAATTTTTTCACTAAATATTTTTAATAGATTAGGACAATCTGAACACATAAAGAATATCTGCGGGTTAGTATTAATTAAATCAAAATCGTATTTTGCTAAGCCAGTGCACTTCAGATGGTATTTTTTCCCACACATACCACTACATGTAACACTTTCTTCGGACCGTAATATTTTTTTCTTTGCACAATCACGATCACTACAAAGAACTTCCATTTTCACTCAATATGTATTTTTTATAAAGCGTCTTTTCGCAAATTTTGCAGTTTTGAAATTATTTTTTCTTTAGATATATTTATGTTTACTGCTCACAGTTGTGCTTCCTACTAAACAATTGCGATAATTCACAATTAGACTTGGGAAATAACCGATAAACACAATTTTACAAAAGAAAAAATTAAAATATTCGAGGAGTAACATTCGAGACGTCTTATCCGCTCAATAATCACTCAACAGAATTATAATAATACACAATAATATAATAATCACTCAACAGATATAAGATATTACACTCAAAACAAACAATGACATACTTAGGGTTGAGAATTGGAGAGTCTCCAACTTGAAGTCATTTTCGGACCACGAGTGGATTCTCTTCGATCTCAGTATCAAGGTAGATACTCCAGTCCCATATAGAAATCCAAAAAGAATTGACTGGAAGAAATTCGGTCAAGTATTAAACTCTAAACTTCCTAATATACCACACCTGAAAATTGAATCGGGTGCAGAACTGGACACAATTACGTATGCACTAGAAAAGGCGTTTAATACAGCGTTTAAGGCATCGTGTCCCTTTAAATATAGCAAAAAAAACTTACCGCCGTGGTGGAATGAAGACCTTACCATCCTGAGAAGGTTGACTAGGGACATCTTCAATACTTGCTACAGGCAAAAGTACTGGAAACCTTATAAGGACTGCCTAAAATTCTACAAAAAATCTATCAGATCAGCTAAGACACAAGCTTGGTCCGAATACTGTCAATCTATCGATACTCTTACGAGATCTGCAAGGCTCAGTAAGATCCTATCCAAAGGACACTATAGTCCGTCCTTTATCAAGAGAATGGACGGAACCTGGACAGAATCTACTGACGAATTCTTAGAGCTTCTACTTAACACTCACTTTCCTGGTTGTACAGACTACTGCGTAATTCCGCCCAATCTGCGGAGGTACCTTCCCTCGCAGCGAGAAGAAATAGAGCGCTTCATAACTGTTGCCAAACCTGGCAGCACTGAACTTGAAGATATAGAGCAATAAGAATAATGTGGTTTTCCAATGTGTAATATAATAATGTATTGTAATGTGATAAGACCTTTATACTTTTCCCAATTTCAATGTAGTAGAACCTTTACACTCTAGCGAGTAGTGCGCTCTCAGCGGAAAAAATGTGAATGAGAGACAGCGGCGAGAAGAAGAAAAAAACACGAAGAAGGCGGAAGCGAGAATCATCCATCTTGTGGCGCTGAGACGAGAAAGACGAAAAAGATATTTTGTATTGGTTTTGTATTGGTTAATCGTGAAAAATAAAAGGAATCTTTGTTGAGTTTAAATCTCAGATGTGGGGTTCAACCTAGAAAAATACCAAAGTGTTTAAAAATAAAATAAGTTTTGTGAAAGAATAATTATTCTATAAGGAAATGGCCAATAATAGAATTACAAGGCAAATGATGATGGACGCGTTACATGCGGCTGATACCTCATTCCCTTCGAGTGCAACAATTGCGCAACTGCGCCCACTATATGACCAAATAACGTCCAATGAGGTCCCAGAAAACCAGGAGACTCAGCAACAACCAACAATCGACGAAGAAGCTGACCCAGAAAGCGGAACCCAACAGTTTCCACAGCAAGAAAACACCGTAGGTGCACACGAGCAGACTTGCCAGTTGGAAGCCCAATTGAAAATCCTCCAAATGAAACGTGAAGTGCTATTGCTACAACAGCAAATAAGTGCTATGCAAACTGACGCAACGCGGAGCGCCGACCAACAGGGCCACCGCCCTGCAAATTTCGAGCATCTGGAGCATGCGTTAAACATTTTCACTGGAAAGAACGAGTACGACATACGCAAGTGGTTCGAGGAGTACGAGCAGTACACAACGGCACGCTCGTTCACGTCGGATGAGATGTGTTTGGGGGTGCGTCGCCTGCTGAAGGAGACGGTCAAAGACTTTCTTGGTACACTAGGCGTCGTCAATTATCAGCAGATAAAATGTTCGTTGATCTAAACGTTTGGACAACAAGTCACACACCGAGATGTCTATCGCCAGATGGAAAACCGCAAAATAAAGCCTGGAGAGACATGCTTGGAATACGTAATTGCCATGAAGTCAGTGGCCGCAAAAATTGATGTCCCTGAAACAGAACTACTTACTTTCATCATCGATGGTTTCAACGACGAAAGCAGTAACATCACATTGATCAACGACTGCCAAAGTCTCCCCGAATTGCTGTCAAAATTGGATCGCTACGAACACAAACGAAAATTTAGTACAGCACGCCAGAAGTCAACCGCTGTCAAAGAAGTCAACGTCCCGAAGTCACACACCGCTGTCCAACCGAAGGAACTCTCCGCCGTAAGATGTTACAACTGTAGTCAACTCGGGCACTATAAAAGTAGCTGCCCAAAACCACCGAGACCAGCAAATTCCTGCTTCATCTGCGGTGAGATCGGTCACTATCACCACAGCTGCCCAAAGCCGCAGAGGAAACACCAGAGGATTGTCGCCGCTATCTCCCAGATGTTAAAAGACGATAGTGATGAAGAAACTACTGGTGTCATCAGCGCCATGCAAGTGGTAAGTGTTGCCTTCTGCAATGGTCTAAGTAAACACACGAAATACACCTATTGTTCTTCTTTATTTGATACCGGTAGCGCCATTAACCTTGTTCAGCGGTCGATCATCCCAAGTAATATTAAGATAGCAAAGCAATTGAAACCAACCAAATACGTTGGAATTGGACGAACAAAATTATACGCATACGGTACGGTAAAATGTTTCATTAAGTTTAGAAATGAAATTAAACAATTATTTCTCTTAGTTCTCCCGGACGATGTTATGATAGTACCGCTGATCTTGGGACGCGATTTTCTGAAAACTTTTAATATTCATCTGAAACAAGTTGTAAAAGTAAAACCGTGTAATGAAGTATTAAATAATAAGTCGGTTGTTCCTAATCGGTCATGGTTAAGTGTGTTTGACTTGGATGATTCAGTAAATGTAGCCAGTGAATGTAGTAGTCCTATAAATCTTTCATCCACCATAAGCGAAGTAATTGAGATGGGCGTTAATGAATGCCCAGTTGATGTATTGGCCCCGTCCTTTGGTTTGTGCGGGGGTGTATCGGTGTTGCCGTGTAAGATAGATCCGCCAGAACACTGTGTTGATCAAGTTTCCGAAACTTTTGCCGCCGACCTAGACGCCGTTAGAAAAGAAATAGACATTTGTCCGCGGTTAAATAAATTCCAGGTAGATGCTCTGAAGATTGTTATTGATTGTGCTTTGTTAAATCCAATAAATGTAGCGCGTAGTCCACATGACTATAAAATGAAAATCCGCTTGACTGACGACACACCATTTCATTGTTCTCCTAGACCGCTGTCAGTGTTCGAAAAATCTGAGGTACGAAAGATAGTTAATGATTTGTTACGGAAGGGGGTGATACGGCATAGCAAATCGCCGTATGCCTCAGCCATTGTCCTTGTCAAGAAAAAGAATGGTGAATTGCGCATGTGCATTGACTATCGGGCGTTAAATAAAAAGACGATCCGAGACAATTTCCCACTGCCGTTAATCGAAGACTGTATCGAATTTATGGAAGGGAAACATTGGTTTACATTAATTGATCTGAAAGACGGATTCAATCAGATTGGCATGGAAGCTGATTCAGTGCAATTTACGTCGTTCGTGACCCCGGATGGTCAGTATGAATATTTGCAAATGCCGTTCGGTTTAAAGAATGCCCCGGCTGATTTCCAGCGTTTCGTGTATCAGATATTCCAAGACCTGATTGAAGCGGGTGAAATTGTAATTTATATTGATGACATCCTAATTGCTATGACCGATTTCGAGTCCCACATAAAAGTTCTTGATAAGGTTCTGCGACGTCTTTACGAAAAAGGACTTGAACCAAAATTGAGTAAGTGTAAGTTTTGTTACGACGAAATTGAATACTTGGGTTATTTGGTCAATTCGACGGGGATACGACCAACAAATGCACATATTCGTTCCATTGAACATTCCCCGATGCCGACCAATCAGAAAGAGTTACATACTTGCATTGGCTTATTCTCATATTTCCGCCGTTTCGTACCCTCTTTTTCCAGGATCGCTAGACCACTATTAGAACTTTTGCGAAAAGAGGTGAAGTTCGATTTTAATGACGCGTGCGTTAAGGCATTTGAGGAATTGCGTGACAAACTACGGTCGGCCCCTGTGTTAGCGATATATAGCCCAAATAGAGAGACTGAGTTGCATTGTGATGCCAGCAGTCATGGGTTTGGGTCTGCCCTTATGCAACGTCAGGACGATGGTAAACTCCATCCTGTAGCGTACTTTTCAAAAACTACAACAGCGGCCGAGGCCAAGTACCATAGTTTCGAACTTGAAACATTGGCGATAATTTATTCATTGCGACGTTTTAGAGTATACTTGGAGGGCATACGTTTTAAGGTTATTACGGATTGTAATTCCCTTACCCTTACCTTAAGTAAAAAGCAGGTCAATCCTCGGATTGCTAGATGGGCACTGGAGCTAGAAAACTACGATTATTCGATTCAACATCGGAGTGGAGCATCTATGGGTCACGTGGACGCATTAAGTCGGTGTCACGTCGTAGCTGCTATTAGTGGGGATGAGGTTGACTTCCAAATTCAAGTGGCTCAGAACCGGGATTTGAATATTCAAAAATTGCGAAAGGAACTAGAAGTAAGGGCATTAGAGCGATACGAAATGCAGGATGGTTTGGTTTTCCGTAAAGTTGAGCCTAAGATTTTATTACTTTATGTACCAATGGAAATGGAAAACAATGTGATACGTATGATACACGAGAAAATTGGTCATCTAGGAATAGATAATCGTTACAACCAAATACGAAAAAACTATTGGTTCCCGGGCATGAAAAATAAAATAGATCGATTTATCAGAAATTGCATTAAGTGTATAATATACTCTGCGCCGGCACGGTCTAACGACCATAACCTGTACAACATCCCGAAAAAACCAATCCCCTTCGATACAATCCATTTGGATCATTTCGGGCCACTGCCGAGTTTAACCTCAAAGCGCAAACACATTCTGGTTGTCATAGACGCCTTTACGAAATTCGTGCGTTTATACCCTGTCAATTCGACAAGTACAAAAGAGGTCTGCGCATCAATGGATAAGTATTTTAGTTACTACAGTCGACCCAGGCGCATTATAACAGATAGGGGTACTTGTTTTACCTCTTTAGAGTTCAGTAGGTTCCTTGTAAGGCACAATGTCGACCACGTCAAAGTTGCTGTGGCATCTCCACAAGCAAACGGACAGGTAGAACGGGTAAACCGGGTGATTAAAGCCATGTTGAGTAAGATCAGTGAGCCAGTGAATCATGCTGATTGGTCAAACAAATTGTCAGAAGTGGAATTCGCGATCAATAACACTACTCACAGTTCTACTGGAGACTCACCTAGTAAACTACTTTTTGGTGTCGATCAACGTGGTTGCATAATTGACGAACTCACCGAGTACCTAAACGACAGATCTAACGGTGGGGTTGAACGAAATTTGGAATCTTTACGGTCGCACGCTTCAAGTGCTATTAGAAAATCACAGGAATATAATGAACGGTACTTTTTAAAACACAGTGTTCCAGCTAAAACGTTTTCAGTGGGTGATTTTGTAGTTGTTAAACATATTGACACCACAGTTGGAACGAATAAAAAATTTGTTCAAAAGTATAGGGGTCCATACATCATTCATAAAGTACTACCTAACGACCGGTACGTTGTAAGAGACATTGAGAATTGCCAGCTGACGCAGTTACCGTACGATAATGTCATAGAAGCTATACGAATTCGCAAATGGTTAGAACCGGATGAGGGGTTAAGGACTACGGTGGCTGATAGCATTGTTGGTAGCACTTTACCAGTTGAAACCATATAGCGTGATCGGGGTCGATCACAACGTCAGATTAGCCGAGTTGTAATATAATAATGTATTGTAATGTGATAAGACCTTTATACTTTTCCCAATTTCAATGTAGTAGAACCTTTACACTCTAGCGAGTAGTGCGCCCTCAGCGGAAAAAATGTGAATGAGAGACAGCGGCGAGAAGAAGAAAAAAAACACGAAGAAGGCGGAAGCGAGAATCATCCATCTTGTGGCGCTGAGACGAGAAAGACGAAAAAGATATTTTGTATTGGTTTTGTATTGGTTAATCGTGAAAAATAAAAGGAATCTTTGTTGAGTTTAAAAATGGGACAAAAAATCAATCTTTTTTTTTGATCTAAATCACTTTTTGCGTTCCATTGGGACGAAAAATCAATCTTTTTTTCGATTCGGATCACTTTTCGCAGATCTCGATATTTTTTCAGACTTACGCATACAATAAACTTTGTACAGCTGTTTAACGTCAGTTTAAGAAGTTTCATTTCGAGGCAAATGCGCAAAGTTTCGTGAAAACCAAAATAACAAAATACATAAATAGCTATGGATACGATTTCGGAGGAATTATTATCTTCATTATCTCCCTCGTCATCTGAAGACTACAAACCACCAATTATACTTCATTTGTATCTACAACAAGGAAAACATTTTTGAGGTCGATATCCATTTGCGATTTTGCCAGAAACGAATACAATTTGAACAGCTGATATTGTTGTCAATTAATGCACTAATCCATTTACAAAAGCAGATCAATTTCGTTGCGCGTTCCATGAGCACCGTAAAATCTGAGATCTGAAAAAGGTTTCTGGTGGTCCCAATGGAAAATCACATAAGAATAAGAATAGGTAATAAAAAGAATTAAAAAAGGAAGTAGAGAAAATGGCGTGCTATCTGTCATTTTCGCCTTCTAAATGAATTCAGGTTAGAACGTCATTTTCCCGGCAACCTATAGCACGTGTCTCTGAAGAATAAAACTAATTATAGGTGCCTAAGAATTTATTGTACTTTCATCTTTATAACTTGTAAATTTATATTAGGAAATAAAAGTTTTCGAATACATGGAAGCTAATTTCGTACTTCTTGCGACCGCCGCAACAATAACCAACGAAAAGATCTCCTGGGCAATTCACAGTTTTGCTCCGTATAAATCACCGGGGCAGGACGGCATTCTCCCCATCATGCTTAAAAAACATGAAGGGATAGTTGCGCCCTCACTCGTTGAAATTTATAGAAGCAGTATACTACTAAATCACATATCTAAGGCTTGGATATATGTCCGAGTAGTTTTCTCACCGAAAGTCGGCAAAAGAGGTCAAGATTCCGCGAAGGACTTCCGACCTATTAGCTTAACTTCCTTCATACTTAAAACGTTAGAACCTTCACATAAGAATAGGCCTTGAAAGGTCTCCCTTATGTTACTCACAACCCGCATACCTCAAGGGCAAGTTCACGGGGACCGCTTTTCATGAAGTAGTGCGCACAGTTGTAAGGTCACTTTCCCATCACCTATACACCTTAGCTACCTCCTTAGATATAGAGGGCACTTTTAACAACATCCACACTGAAAGTCACACCAACGTCACTTCATGGATCATTTCCATGCTTAAAACAAGGATCATTCAAGCAAAACTTGGTAACACACTTTTAACCAAATCAGTAAGCAGAGGAACACCTCAAGGTGGGGTGATCTCTCCTCTCTTATGGATTATGGTACTTAACAAAATCCTGTCTAGACTCGACAGGGAAGGTATTAAAGTCGTTGCGTATGCGGATGACGTGGTTGTTCTAGTATCAGGAATGTTTCCGAACGTGATAAGTGAAATCATGGAAAGAGCACTGGCTAAGATTAGCGGTTGCCTACAAGTTGTGGTCTTAACGTTAACCCCAGCAAAACTGAACTGATGCTTTTCACCACCAAAACCAAAATACCAACCTTCTCACTTCCCCGCTTAAATAACCAAAATCTTACCTTATCTTCCAGCGCAAAGTACCTTGGGGTCTTGCTTGACCCAAAACTCAACTGGAAGGCGAATATCGAACAGCGAGTGCGGAAGGCAAGCATAGCTTCCTACGCCTGTAGTAAAACTTTCGGCAAAAAGTGGGGGCTTCAACCCAAGATGGTTCGTTGGATGTACACAGCGGTGGTACGTCCCATCCTCACCGCCTTAAGCAAAGCCTATAACATTTTTAAATTAAGTAGAGTCCAAAGAACAGCTGGAATTGGAATCACGGGAGCCCTACGATCAAGTCCGACCGAGGCGCTCAATGTGATTCTCAATTTTCTGCCAGTGGATCTGCACATAAAAAGTATTGCAGCGTGTAGTGCAGTTAGACTGAAGGAATCTAAATGTTGTTCCGAAAGGCCTTATGGCCACACCAGCATCCTACTTTCCCTTCCGACATAGGTCGTACATCTACGGACTACACTCAACTTCCATAAAAACTTCTCTAGATCAGAATGGGAGGAAAATGCGGTCGTAAACGAATTCGACATCTATCTTCACAGACGGTTCCAAAATGAACTGTGGAGTCGGAGCAGGCATTTTCTCAACAATACTTTTCGCCTTCCCAACGCAGCCAGTGTCTGTCAGGCAGAAGTACTGGCAATTAAGGAGGCGTGTGGACTGCTACTTAACATAGCGATACCCAGGAAAAAAATAGGCATCTTCGTCGACAGTCAGGCCGCTATTAAGGCTGTTGGTTCGACTAAGTCGACGTCCAAGCTTGTGGTGGAATGCAGGGAGACAATCTCCAGGGCTTGCCATCGGTTTGAAATCACTCTCGTCTGGGTTCCCGGCCATAGGAACATTGAGGGGAATGAGAAAGCTGATGAACTTGCCTGACGAGGTTCTGCTCTGAGCGTGTCTCGTGCGGAGGATGTTTTCCCTCCGCTGGGATACGTAAAGGGAGAAATCCTCCTGCACTTCACCACATGGGCCGTAACTAGATGGAGGAACCTGACGAAATGTGTCATTTCAAGGAAGATCTGGCTAGCCTACGATGAAGCCAAAACAAACAACCTCTTAAACAGAACACGTGTAGATGTCGCCACACTAACGGCAATTAGTACGGGCCATTGGCCTTTAGGAACTCACGCGGCCAGGCTTGGTATCCCCCATAACACCCATTGCCGTAGCTGCGCCGACACAGACAAGAGTGAAACAGTATTTCATCTTCTTTGTGAGTGTCCGGCCCTAGCCAAAACAAGATGCAGTGCACTAGGTCACCTTTTTATGATGACCTTTCGGCCATCCAAAGTATCCATTTCAATAAGATCGTAAAACTCCCCAATTCCAAAGGCTGGTTTTGAGCTCCCTTTACTCCCTTCTCCTCCTTTTTCCTCACGTTACATTAGTTTGTGGTCTCAAAACGGCGCTCAATGCGCTATTTGTGTTTTTCCTTCGTCAGAAGACTGGAATACAGCCACTGTGTTCATATTCATATAATTTTCAAAAATTGTCGACCTCAAAGCATCTACATCTGTTTTATTCAACTGTTCATTGATATCAATCAATTTCTCCAAATTTTCAATTTCAGCCTCACTTATCAGCAATGGGGACGTTCGGATTCATAGTTTAGTAAGTTGACAGGCTGTCTGACTAGATGTATTTCAGTTTTGATTGGCCCAGAGTGGTCACGTGATTAGTTTTTGCAGTTGACGTTTATGGAGGGGAAGCCGACAAATCTAGTCAGGAAAATCCTGCCTGCATACTCAGTGGACATTTCGAAGAGTCAGATTTAAAATAAACAGAGTGGCCGTGGCAGAATTCTGAGGTGTCGAAAAAAGGGCCAGTGAAAGAAAAGGGTGCCATTTCTAAAGGTACTCTGCAAATTTCGAATTTTCGCACGATATTTAACAACCATTAGTTCGCATAACAGTGTACCAGTGTTGTGATAGGCAGCCGCGTTACATTTTAAATGTACTTATTTGAAAATATCAATTTTTGAAAAAATTATGAGGGGTCTTTTCCGAATAAAAAAGGGCAAATCAAACAAAGGCAACGCTGACCGCGAGAATACAAAAACAATTCATTTTCCTCAGTCAACGCGTTCGGATTCCTAGTCACGACCAATCTAGTTGACGTTTTACATAAACTATGAATCCGAACGTCCCCAATATCACTTCCTCATATTCTTTAATCAAATCTATTTCATTTAAATTTACCGTAAATACACTTGACTTCAATTGAGTTTCAAATAAAACCAGTTCACCTACTACATTTACTTCAGGATCAACTGAACTTTCTTCAAACGAATTTATCTCTGAAATTGTATTTTCAACTGGCCTTATAGTGGTTGGACTCAACATCTGACTACCTGATGAACTCTTATATAAAACAAACAATTCGAGTGCACTGACAACTTTTATAGGCAATGGGACTTCATTTATTGTTCTTAATCTCAATATTTCATTAAAGTTATATTTCATTTTAGCAATCTGACTGTTGAGAAGCCGGGCCGGGTGAAAACACATACGATTAGTTCCGATATGTAACTAAAATCTTTATTAATATAGTTAATAAAAATGTACAATTATTCATATAATTATAAATTCACTTACATTTGTGCGGGCACCACCCGTGTTCTCTCAATAAAGAATTCAAAAAAAGTACCTACAAATTAATTTTAGGTTAGCTCAGCTGAAGTTTGTGCTTAAAGGCTGTCAAACAGAAACGTCAGTTTGAAGTGTGCTGGACTCCAGTCCAGTGTTGCTGAGTCGCATCGTAACACTGACAAATCAAAATCATGGGTATATGCATGTTCTTTAAAGTTTATATTGCATTTAACAGACCCGTATGTACTCTGCCGTTTATTGCCCATCATGGTATTTCGTTAACTGCCGGTCATTATTCAGGTTCAGTGGTACGCACGATCGACGGACAAAGCTAATCGGACTGCCGGTATCAAACAAAGCAATAAATGGAATTATTTCAGTGCACTCAACTTGGTCAATAATAAAGGCAACACTTACCAAATTTACACTGGCCAACTGATGAGCCAACCGCTTCTCTTCTACTTCCTCGGCGATGGCAGCTGCCAATGCTGCTTCTTCCCCCATCCTCTTCCGCTTTGGACATTGGTGACGAGTGTGCCCCATTTCAGAGCACACAAAACAAGAATTTGGTGGGCGTTGAGGTGCCGAGCAAGCGCTTTGATAATGCCCGTACTGGAAACAATTAAAACAACGTATGGCGGAAGAATCTGGTTTCATCGAAGCACTGGTGCTGACACCAGTTTTTGCACTGGCGACTGTGGTTGTCCTTGGTTTTGTTAGTACTGGTACACGTCGCTTTTTCTCGTAACGTTCTATTAAAGCCTTTCACTTGGTCAATGTTGTAGCACTGAACAGCATAAAAATCTGTGCTGACTTGTCATTTAAACCATCGATAATGATATCCATTAGATCAATGTCATTAATATTTGCCCGTCGTGCTATATGCTGCATTTCGACAACATATTGTCGCGGTGACTCACCTGGCTGTAATGTTCGCGATTTCAGTTGATTTAGCACATCTTGTACGGAAAAAACACGTCTGAACTCTGTTAGCAACGCTTGTTTTAATTCGTCATAAGTGCGCGCCATGACGATAGCGAGCAGCAACCAACTTTTCACGTTCACTTTAGCGATACATCTCAAACACGTTTTCCAAATCACCAATCCATTTAGTGATATCATGCATATCAGAGCCTTCGAAGTTGTCCATCACTGCATCCAATACGGCCAGATCAATGCGTCGGCTTTCGAGTTGGTTCAGACTTGCTTACAATTCCAAAAGCTCACGCTTCTTCTTAGCAATGGCCAACAATTTGTCCAGTCGGGCTTCTTCTGCGTCTGCCCTACGTAGATCTAACTGTTCAATTGGCAGCTGGGAATATGGCGACTGTGTGTTTCGCTGTGAGTTGTGTGGTAATTCTGCCTTCTGTGATGCTCCTGACCGCTGTATTGCTTCTGGTTTCTGTAGTACTTCTGGCTGCTTTGGTGCTTCTGACTGCTGTGGTGCTTCTGGTTGTGCGTCGAAAAATTGTTGTCCGGAGAAACCAATTTTTCGGTAAAAAGCCCGCAGTTGGACCATAGTGGCTTCTTCGTCGAACTCGACTCCGGATTCCCTTAGGGTAGAAATCAACTGGGCTCGTGTTATTTGTTCCGCCATGTTCGAACCCCACATCTGATTTTTTAATAAAATATGTTATTACAGTCGGGCTGGGATTCGAAAAGATAAAACACCATTCTGTTTAACTTTTCCAATAAAATCACTTTATTTACACTTTCTAATTATTTACCTACTTTTTAAGTGCCAAAAAAAAATAACACTTAAAACAATTCTTAAACGACTCAAACCAATCACTTAGTTTACTGTATGTTTAAAAATCAACTGTGTCTGCCTCTTCTCAAACATGCTCTTTTACATACGCTCTGCCACCTATTGGAATTTTCTCGTGTAGGTATTCCAACTATTCTGGCTTTCTGAAGCGTGGTGAGTTACACTTAACAGATGACAGAGAGCATTAACATTTGACGGATTTGCGTTTCCAATTAGAACTGGAAGTGGAACTTGTTTAGTGTTCGTAGGGGTTGTTTTTCATTTCACCATTTTAGGTTCGACACTCCACACCACAATATCCCCCTCTTAAACTTGTTCGTCCCGAACAAAATCGCTAACATTTTCGCCGTTATAGCGATGAAGACGATCCACATGAACGACTTTCAGCTTGCCTCTTCCTCGTTGGATCCTATAGACAACGTCGTTGATGCGCTTTAAGATTTTATAGGACCCTTCCCAGTCTCGTTGCGATTTAGGTGATAAGTCTTTTCTTCGATGAGAATTATATAGCCATACCAGATCTCCTCACTGGAATCCTGTAGTTGTCGTTTTAGTATCGTACCTCGTTTTCATGCGGTCACTGGCTATCTTAATCTTTTCCCTAGTCCCTCGATGCACGTCCCTGATGATATCCCTGAGGTCTGCAACATAGTCTTCCTCATTCTTGGGTTCTTTGCATGGAGATCCAAACATCAACTCGCTTGGCAGGCGGACTGTTCGACCTAAGAGGATTTCAGATGGAGTATGTCCTGTGGTGTTATGCACTGCATTTCAATAGGCCAATAAAAAAACATGGGAATCTGCTTGTCCCAATCTCTCTGGTCATCGCCAACGACCTTAGAGACGTGTTCATTTAGGGTTCTGTTGAAGCGCTCTACCATCCCATCTGATTGTTGGTGAAGGGGTGTTGTCCTTGTCTTGTGAGTCCCGAGTAACTGGCACACTCCTTGGAAAATCCTGAACTCGAAGTTTCGTCCTTGGTCCGAATGCAGTTCCATTGGAACACCGAATCTGCTTACCCAGTTGTAGACAATTTGCTCCACCACAATCTTAGCTTCTTGCTTAGGGATGGCAAATGCTTCAGGCCACTTACTGAAGAAGTCCATAACAACGAGGATGTAACGATTTCCATTTTGCGTTTCAGGAAACGGTCCCGCAATATCAACTGCTATCCTTTCGAAGGGGGCTCCCATATTTTATTGATGCATCTGGGCTCGGACTTTCACTCTCGGGCCTTTGCTGGCCGCACATGTTACGCACTTCCTGCACCAACTTTCAACATCCTCCCTTGAATGGACCTAGTAATAGCGTTCTTGCACTTTATCGAGTGTTTTATCAATACCCAAGTGGCCTCCAGACACTCCCTTAGCACCTCGGTAACTTTCGACTTGGGCAAAACAAGCTGCATTACGAACGACGTTCCATCCGAGCTTTCTCATCTTCTTTTTAGAATGCAGTCCTGTGCATGAAGGGAGTCCCACTGCGCCCAGTATGCCTTCAGCTCGGGGCTCCTATTGGATATCTCCTGCCAGTCTGGTTTTCCCTAATGCTCCTTCCAGGCGAGAATCGGTTCGATATCCGGAACTTCCCTTTGAGCCTCCCGGATTTCACGCGCACTCCAGCCACCGTTGGACATAGCTCCCATCCTTTGAACGGAAATGACATCTTTCTCGTCATGTCGTAAGCAATGTTTGCCATCTGCTTTGCACGGGCGACGGGAGAGAGCGTCTGCATTAGAGTGAAGACTTCCCTTTCGATGTCGTATTTCATAGTCGTACATCTGCAGCCGTTCGACCCACCTCGCGACTTGTCCTTCAGGATTTTTAAAATGTAGCAGTCATTTTATGACGCATGGTCCGTGCGAAGGATGAATTTTCGACCATAAAGGTACTTGTGGAAATGCTTTGTTGCCAGTAACAGAGCAAGGAGTTCGCGCCTGCTAACACAGTAGATCATTTCTGGCTTTGAGAGAACTTTGCTGAAGAACGAAACTACTTTCTCTTGGCCATCGTGCACCTGGGAAAGGACGGCTCCAATTCCCACATTACTATAGCGTCTGCATCCAACAAATGTTGTGGGGCGTCGCAAAACTGTCGCTTAAGTTCTTTGAAACTATTCTCGCACTCACCTGACCATTTGAATTGTTTGCCTTTTTCTGTCAGTTGATGCAACTCTTTGCGATCCCGGCAAAGTCCTTTACCGCAGCTACGGAAGTGCTGTTGGAACTAACTCCACTGCACCTCGTGGTTGAGGAATGTGCAAGTAAAACGGTTCTAAGAATGACCAAAGAAGGAGTAGGAAGAGAAAAGTGCATCACACTGAGACAGCTTGACGCACTACTCAAGAAACATCCATTACTGGCCTTTCCTAGAGACGATATCATCAAAAGATTTGATTTTCAAAAGAACTTTGTTGCTAAGCTCAGCAATAAGAAGAACTGGAGCAACGAATCCACAATTCACAGACTGAGCAATCACACAACGAAGTGGTACACACATGGATCGAGAACTGATGAGGGAACTGGAGCGGGAGTATTTGGGCCTGGAACTAAATATTCTGAGCCAATGGGCAAAAATACCAGCATAGACAGATGTGTCCAAATCAACCTCGACAGAAAAAGAGTCAACTGTGATATAGCTATAATGTCAGACAGCCAGGCTGCTATTATGGCACTTAATTCCTACATCATTAAATCCAAACTTGTGTGGGAATGCCTACAAAAACTTAATGAACTGGGTAGGAGAAACATTATTAAACTCTGCTGGGTGCCTGGCCACGTAAGAATAGAGGGTAATGAAATAGCCGACTCCCTAGCAAGAAAGGGAGCATCAGAAACTTTTATAGGTCTTGAACCATTCTGTGGAACAGGGGATCACACCCTCAAAGAATAATTTAGGAAACTAGAGAAAGAAAACAGGGCAAGAACCTGGCATAACACTCAGGGCATGAGGCAGGCCAAGAAAATTCTGGGGCAATACAACCAGAAAAGATTCCAAGCTTGCATCGGCATGAGCAAAAACAACCTCCGTATCCTAACGGGGTTCCTAACGGGGCACTGTAGACTCAAGGAACACCTCAGGAAACTGTGTATATCTGAAGAAGGTTTCCGCAGATTCTGCGATGAGTCCAGTGAAATCCCAGAACACTTGCTGGGATCATGTGGGGCACTGACCCACAAAAGATTGAAATTATTGGGGCAAGTACCAACTATCTGATGAGGAAATACTGTCACTGGAGCCAGCTTTCATCCTTAGGTTCTTAAAGGAAACTGGACTGGAGAGAGTGCTATAGGACGGATTTCTTCCGCCAAGGAGAAACAAGAGTACAAGAACCTCTAAAATGATTCCGAAAGGAATTATATTGTGAGGGAAACTCTTATGAGGGATTATACCTCTCTGAGGCATTAGCAAGGGGTACAATAGACCAACAGGTGGCAGAACAACAAAACCTTTCACATAACAGTAATAATAAAGTCCTTTACAAATCGTCTGTAATAGGTCGCAAGTCCCAGGAAGCTTCTCAGTTGATGTTTGTCTTTGGGAACCGGCCAGTTTTTTACTGCATCGATCTTCTCTGGATCAGTCTTGACTCCTTTGGAAGAGATGATATGTCCGAGATACTTCACTTCTGGTCTAAATAGAGCACACTTCTTCGGGTTAAGTTTCAAAAAAAATGTTCCTACCACGATGACATCGTCCAGGTAGACCAGACAAGTTTTCCACATTAGTCCCAGAAAAACGCGCTCCATTAGACGTTCAAAAGTAGCTGGAGCATTGCACAGTACAAATGGCATTACTGTAAACTGCCAAAGCCCGTTTCCTGCTGTGAATGCTGTTTTCTCACGGATGGATAATTATGCACTTACCTGTAGCCGAGTCGGAAACCATCTGGCTCCAGATAGTGTGTCCAGGGTATCGTCAATTCTTGGCAGGGGGTAGCTGTCCTTCTTGGTGACGTTGGTTAGCTGGCGATAGTCTACGCAGAATCTCGTACTTCCGTCTTTCTTCTTAACCAGGACGACCGGCGATACCCATGGACTTTTTGAGCTTTCAATCAGTCCCTTCTTTTCCATCGTCGACATCATTTCTGCAACCTCCGTCTACTTACCCAAGGAGCATTTTGCGACTTCATGTGTCATGTGTCTTGAGCTACGTCTTTAAGACGGTTTTGTTACCAGAAAATAATCCCAACAAGTAACATTAGGCGTTTTTCTTTTTTAGTTCAGAGCACAACCTGAACAGTTATACAAAAAGTTTGTGTTTCTTTTTTAGCTCAGATACATCAGAGCTCGAATTTGTGCTTCTTTTTTCGTTCAGAGCATGATCAGAGCGCGCTCTATGAGCTCAGAATTAATTGACTGAGCAGGCTGAGTAAAATTCTGATTACACATATACATTCACACTTCCAGTCATATTTGAGAAAAGTTAAAAGAAAGGAAAAACAGAAAATCATCAGAACGATCTGAGCACGCTCGGTTCAGAGCGCGCTCATATAGCTCGAGCTCAGTTCAGTGCACAGCTCTGAACTAAAAAAGAAAAACGCATATTTAAGACACTTGCTAGGTAACATTATATACATAAATAAATAAACAGTATTTCTAAACAACGAAAAATAAAAAAAAAATCATAATTCATTAAATTAATTGAAAATAAACAAAACGAACATTACTTTAATTTTGATAATGCAATCGATAAAATTCAGTTGTCGGAATATTTCGAATCACAATTGTGGCAAACAAACTATTGCAACCATCTGTGCACACTCTGTGAGCCCACATTTTACAGGTGATACATTTGTATCCAATTTTTACTAGATCTGCTCCCTGAACACGTAGACAAGCAGACAATGCAATAAAACTCCTCTTCTTCTGAATAAAAAAAATAATAGAGCACTGGAATGCTGCTTTTTTTTTTTTTTACTTTCGTAACTTTTATTTTCTTTTTTACACCTTGCTTCATGCTCCTTTTTTATTTGTTATTACTCTGGTGTATCGGTGTATATTGTAGACTTTCTGTATCTTCTGATTTCGTTTAAATAATATATAAAAATAAAAAAATAATTAAACACATTGTTTCAACCGTCCCCTGAAAAATTGTTTCAACCGTCCCCAACCCCCTCTTTAAGTACAAAAAATCTATAAAGTAACGAAAACAACACTGACACGTTTAAACTAGTCACCATACTGTACTCTACACTCTTTACTGCTTTACAAAAAAAAGGCACAGCAATCTCGCATGGATAGAAACCCCAGTAAGATGAAAAATAAACAAACAAAAATACTTACTTTTGATAGTCTAAATAGAACAGCTCTCACTTAAAACTGAACCGCCAAACAAACGATGCATGACTGCTATTCGTCTACGGACTTGTTTTTGCTTCGTTCACCCCTAATACTCATAGACGCTGCGCGTATGGCTCTAGATATATATACCCAGTCTCCCCTAACCAAGATGGCCGACCTATATACGTTTCACGTTTCTTGCGTGTTAGCTAATGCTGTCCCTTTCAGTCAGACGGCTATTTTGTACTAGGCATCCCTTTAATTTTCCGTGTTAGGAATGTGTGACCGTGTAAATGCAGCATAAGACGCAAAGATAGGTACCTAGGTACTTGAGACTTGACATTCATTTTGGTTGGCAATCTTGTGAAAGAAATTATGGGAAAGCTCTGCACGATGTAATTTTATGGCAATGGCTTAAGAAATTTCGCTTTCCAACAAAGCAAAATGGTTTCCGGAAGTGATGAACGGACAATCATTTATTGCGTATAGGTAAGTAATTCATAAGTTGGATGAATTTACTGATAGTAATAACCAGGGACCTATAACATAATACAACAGGTGCTTGTTAAACAAGTGAAATTCAACAACTGTTGAAAACAACTAACCAGTCTTGTTAGCATGTGTTACACAAATTTTCAACAGTCGTCAAATTTCACTTGTTTAACAAGCACTTGTTGTATTGTGTTATAGGCCCCAGGTAATAACCAGAGACAAAACTATGCGTTTTTCTTTTTTAGTTCAGAGCTGAGCACTGAACTGAGCTCGAGCTATATGAGCGTGCTCAGATCGTTCTGATGATTTTCTGTTTCTCCTGTTTTTTTTTTTTTTCTCAAATATGACTGGAAGAGTGAATGTATATGTGTAATCAGCATTTTACTCAGCCTGCTTAAGGCGTTTTTCTTTTTTAGTTCAGAGCACAACCTGAACTGTTATACAAAAAGTTTGTGTTTCTTTTTTAGCTCAGATGCATCAGAGCTCGAATTTGTGTTTCTTTATTCGTTCAGAGCATGATTAGAGCGCGCTCTATGAGCTCAGAATTAATTGACTGAGCAGGCTGTGTAAATTGCTGATTACACATATACATTCACACTTCCAGTCATATTCGAGAGAAAAAAAAAACAGGAATAACAGAAAATCATCAGAACGATCTGAGCACGCTCGGTTCAGAGCGCGCTCATATAGCTCGAGCTCAGTTCAGTGCTCAGCTCTGAACTAAAAAAGAAAAACGCCTTTAGTAAATTAATTCTGAGCTCATAGAGCGCGCTCTGATCATGCTCTGAACGAAAAAAGAAACACAAATTCGAGCTCTGATGTATCTGAGCTAAAAAAGAAACACAAACTTTTTGTACAACAGTTCAGGTTGTGCTCTGAACTAAAAACGAAAAACGCCTACTGAGACCCCCAACTTCTGCCGATTTCCCGTTACCTTTGCCAACAAACTATCATGCTTATTTTGACATTCGAACGAATAGCCAATTCATACAAATGTCTCTATTCGTTCGAATGAACTTGTGTGTATTTTGATAGACATTCGTTCGAATTGGCTATTCGTTCGAATGTCAAAATAAGCATGTATATTTTTACGAAGTGTACAAAATTACGAGCAGATTACGAGGGGAGTTCAATATATTCGCGGTATCGACATGAAGGAAAACACGAATTAAATTAAAAATATTTTTATTTTTCAATTTAATCTCCTCTTACATTAATGCATTTATTACATCTTGAGATTAACTTTTCTATACCCTCAAAAAAAAAGTTTTCATCCTTCTCTCCAAAATGTTCATTTATTGCAGTTTTGAGCACCTCATCACCATCAACAAAAAATAATCACTACGGGCAAAGTCCGGACTATAGGGTGGATGTTGAATCTCTTCCAGTCTAATCCGTCTTTTTGTCTTTATTTCTTCCCGTAAATGATGCAAAGTCGATGCGTATAGGATGTGGCGTTTATGGTTTCACCTTTTTTTTGTATTCTATTATCAAAATTCCCTTTGAGTCCCAAAACACTGTAGCCATCATCTTTCCGGCAGACGGAGTGACCTTGAACTTCTTCGGGGGGGCCTGTGCCATTCTGGCGCCACTGCATGGACTCATGATTGCTTTCAGGATCATAGTGACGGACCTATGTTTCGTCCCCAGTAACAATTCTGTTAATAATCCTTACCGGGTCTTCGCTACACAGCTCCAAAAAATCCTTAGAACACTCGATTCGCACTTGTTTCTGATGCGATGTGAGCATTCGAGGCACCCATCTTGCACTGACTTTTGAAAGATTTAGACAGTCATGACTCATGAAGAATGGTGTGTATGGTACCATTAGAAAAGTTAATCTTCGTAGCTATCGTTTTAACCTTTACTCGGGCATCCTCAAGTAAAGGGTGTTCGCGAAACAATTTTCGAATTTAAAATTAAATAATAAAAGATTCACAGGTTTTTATTAAATCGTTTTTATTTTAAAATAAAACATACAAATGCGGATTTATGTTTTGAAAATAATTGAAGTTAAATGTTTACCACGGAGACGAACACACTCATTTAAACGAAACACCATATTTTTTGTGAAAACTTTTTTGCAAGTTTCTTGCGAAATTCCTCTGATTTCGTTGCGAATATCTTTTCAGTTGCAATAAATTTCGCGGTTTGTTAACGTAGACTTTAGATTTAAGAAATCCCCATAAAAAAAAAGTCCGCAGGTGTTAAGTCTGGCGATCTGGGGGGCCATGGGATATCACCATAACGACTTATGACTTTTTCGGGGAAAATGCGCCTTACAATGTTCATTGATGCCTCCATCCTGTTGAAACCATGTCGATCCGTTTACCCATTCATTGTTCTCCAACTCAGGTTCCAAAAAGTTTTCCAACATAGACGAATAGGTTTGGGAATTTTTTTTCTTAGTGAAAGACGTGGATTTGCAATAACATCACGACGAACTGCTTCAATTGTTTCGTCAGTTCTCACAGTTCGCGATACACCTGGCCCGTGTCCCACTACAGGTCCTTGTTCACGAAAACTTCGCACCCACTTGCCAATAAGTTGCGTACTAGGACAATCCCGTATACGCCGAATATTGAAATGTCTTGCGAATAGCCACGGGAGAATCGTTATTTTTAAAATATGCCTCTACAGCAAACGCACGATGCTCCGCCGACCAACGATCCATGGCTACTAAAATCCGCACGACGCGTAAGTGTAATGAATACGCCTCCCCCCTCCGCCGATACCCCGCTCGCCGTTTATTCAAATTCAAAGTCGAAAATTCTTTGGCGGACACCCTTTACAAGTTTCTCGACTTGTGTAATGTTTTCTCCGGTGCAGCCAGTTAGTGGGCAGCCTGAGCGAGGGTCGTCTTCAATGCTCTCCCTGCCCCTTTGAAATAAACTTGACCACTTTTGAACAGTTGACAACGAAGGTGCAGAATCTCGAAAAACAGCCACATCTCTTCGTGAATCTTTTTTTTGACTTTTTCCTTGTTTAGTAAGAAATTTTATCACAGCGCGGTTCTCAATTTTATTGATCATCGCGACACCAGCCATTTCACCTTTGTTCAACGCAAAATACAAAGCGAACTTATAATCACAGCCAAATGAAATTTTACAGTAAAACACTTGAATAACGGGGCTACTAAAATCACGAAATAATTTTTTCACATCTTTGTAGTATCCCCCCCATACCGCGAATATATTGAACTCCCCTGGTAATTGTGCTAGTATTCATACATAAGGCGTTTTTCTTTTTTAGCTCAGAATTTGAACCTCGAAAAACAAAATCCGTCAACAATGTGAGGAGAGGACCTATCGCCGTAATCTCTGGCAAGTGATGGAAAATGCCATAAATCGGGCCTGAATCATCATCAAATGTGGCGGCGTCATCTAGCCGATATCGTTTTCTCGAACCAAAGCTTTTCATTCATAAAAAAATACAGGATCCATCTTATCTATTATATTCTTCAATATAATTAGGCAATAAATACATTATATTAATAAGACTACAAATACTCCACTCCGATAGACCGGCAATTGTCGTTCTAGTGGTCCGTGTTCCATTTAAATATCCCACTGAGAAGGAATGTTTTTAAATTGATACATGATTGTGCCAGTTCGGTACATTCAATTCTTAGCGAACAGATTGTGTGACTTCATGTGACAGTATAGTCCCGCCTTTTGGGCAAAACGTTTTCCACAGATCTTGCAGGCGTGCTTCTTTTGCTCATCGTGCAGGGTTTTGTGCTGACGCAGTGTCATCTTCCGATTGAAAGAAGCGCCACAGATTTCACAGACGTGTTTTCGCTCGTCCGTATGGCCTGCCATATGGTTTTGCAAGGACTCCATGCTGTAGAACGCTTTGTCACACAATTCGCACTTGTGATCTCGCTGGTTGAGGTGTCGTTTCATGTGCTGGTTGAGCACTGAATTGGTTGGATACTTTTTTCCGCAAATTTCACAAACGACCAGCTTCTCACCGGTGTGTGTTAACACATGTCGGCTCAATTCGCTCGACGTTACGAATCCTTTTTCACACAGCTCACATTGATATGGCGTGATCCCCAGGTGCCGGTTCATGTGGACTCTAAAACCTTCCTTGTCATATGCCTGGAAGTCGCACTTGTCACATTTAATTGGCACATTGTGCGTCTTCATGTGGTATTTGAATATGTTTCGTGTCGTACATCCCTTATTGCAAAGAGTACAAATGTAGGGGGATTCCCCTAATTCGATTTTATGTTTCTCATACTCAAGTGCTGTGCGGAAATGTGTGCTGCAATGTGAGCAGTATTTGTCGCCGACTCGGGGAACCTTACCAAGAAAACTAAGGTATTTATAGAACCAGGCTCTTTCGGCTTTTTGCTCGTTACGCATGACGTCGCGTTCAATGCCTTTCTGTGTATTCTCCACTGTTGTGTGGAGAAGTCTAGTTGCCGACAAGACTTGTTCTTTTGTAAGAATTACTTCGTTTTTTGCTAACATCCTCATAATCTTATCGTAGGCTTTCGACTGAACCGATGCATTGCGTATGTCTTTCGGATCCCACAAGCAAGTGAGACTTTTGTACTTTCGTATAAATTTTACCATGAGCGGTCTGTTTTCGGTGAGATATGAAAACTCTTCACCCAAAGTTTTCTTCATATCGACATTTGGAGCATGATCGGTGTTCCTTTTGGCAAAGGGTGCAAGGAATGACATTTGATCATAAAAAAACGGCTTGGTGCTGACTTCATTGTGCAGTGCACGGAAGTAGCATTTTTTCATGTAATCCAGTCGATGACGGAGCTGGGCAGATGTTAATTTGTAGTTGTGCTCTTCGCGGAGGGTGGATAATATAGCTTCAAAGGCTTTCCTTCGCTCATTCCGCACCAGATACCATCGATGGTTGGTGTCCCATAAAATGGGCGAGTTCTTATAAACTTTGATGATCGCAAGGACGTAGTTTTTCTAATAAAAAAAAAAAAACAATCAGTGTTGAAAATACCACGTAAATAGAGGTGACTTACGCTTTGGATACTGCTTCGGTTTTGGAAGCGCTGAAATTATTGACGCCGTATTAATAAATAAAGCCTGATGACAGAACAGAACCTAACCTAATCTATCAGTCTCTGTCTCATAGGTTAAACTACCTATATTTATATTACAGGTTGGTAAAAACAAATAGCAAGCCATAGAGAAACATCGGCCATAGATTACAGACCACAACTTACCCCTTGGTACTTTTTTCTTTTACTCAAATCATTTTCAGCCAAGTTATTATCATCGTTTTCAGCTTCGTCATTATTCTCGATGAAAGACAAAATATCGGCGCACCACATGGTCGTTTTATAATTCGGATCTTCCCGTTTCTTACGCAACATGCGCATGTACGAAGAGCGCAACCTGCATATCTCCGTCCTCAGATTTTCGAGTGTGAACTCTGTCTTAAACTTGTCATTTATAGCTGTGGCCATGTTTGCATAGGCAGCGCGTCGAACAGATTTGTTCTCTTTGTAATGTTTTAAGGACCAAAGGCATGTTTGTTTCTTGTACTCCTCTATGACGAAAGTCAAAAGTTCACAATTTTCCTTGAGTAATTCCTGAAAGAATTGGGTTTACAGAAAATGTTCGCAATCTGCTCTAGCACTTACTTTGTACGGCTTTTTGTTGCCACCGTGAGACTTGGTGTTGAACTTCTGGTAACTATCAACGGACATGCTGGTAACGTCTTCATTTGTTGTCTGTTTGTAGAGTTCTTTTGAGTGGGGATGAGAGGCAATTTGTGCATCACTGGATTTGCTTCCAATAAACGACAATTGATCAAAATAATGCAAGCTTACGGGGAAGTTTTCTGTTGCGTTCGGATTATCGCGTTCGTAGGCGTCTTTGTTGCGTAGCACACGCTTGTAGTTCCCTCTCAGTTGGACAATCTTACGCCTAATGGCTGTGTCGGTGAAATTTTTGTTAAATCTTGTATTGATTGCCTTTCTAATTGATTGGAATGCACTGTCACGAGTGGAACGACTGCTTGTTTTGCAGAGATCATAATCCCACAAGCACGGATATTTCTTGTATTCATTGATAAGGGTTAGAACTATAGATGCGGTGCTTACATCTTCTCCTACATGCGAAGATTCACCATCATCTTCGTTGTCGGTTTTGGATTCTTCATCATAGTCGAACGTCTGTAAAAAAGTGATGCTGTAAGAGAAGGTATCCGCAGCCGATGTTTATAAGCAATTACCTCAATGTCCTGTAATGCGGCGAAATATTCATCATCGGAATCTGGTGCCTCTTCATGCGCTACCTCCGATTTAAGATCATCGATTGTTCCCATAATAAAATGCATCCTGTCAAAGTACCACAACTGTGACGTGCTCCCGTGCTCCTCTTGTTCTTCGAGTACATGTCGATAGCTACACCTCAACCTGGAGATCTGTCTCCGAAATTCAATGTCTGTAAAATGCGTTCCAAATTTGGCATTGACTTTTTCGATTTGGTTATAATGAATTGCTTTTTCCGCTACCGTTGCAGATTTACTCAAATTCACATCCCACAAAAGTGGATGCTTCTTGTATTCTTCGATTATTTCAATTATCATTTTACGACGTGCCCCATTTGAAACGGACAAATCGTCTTCGTCATTGTAGTCAGAGAGGTTGTCGGCTTCGTTGCATAGCTCTTCTTGAAAATCCGGCGGCTAGACGGAATACGTTAAGCATACTTTACAATTAGACACAGCATACTTTACCTCAATTTCCGCTTTCATTGGCAACAGTGGGTCAAAATGAGCTTCAGGATCAGGACTTTCGGCGATGTCACATTTTACCGACGAAGTGAAAACTTCTTCGATGGAGCTATTCGAAACTGTGTGGACCAAAGATCGTGGAATGGGAAACACAGTAGATAGACATTCTTTGATGTGTTTGATGAAGATATTGCAGCTAAGCAAGTTAAATTCCTGTGAACATGTAGTGCAATTTATCGAGAAGTCCTCGAATGTCGGTGAACAGTAAACTACTCCACAATGTGTGGTAATAGCTAGCCCTGGCGGATTGTGCGAGACGATTGTTGAAACAGCCGCACTAGCCATTATTTTTATTTATAGCAGCAAGTTTCACAGAACATAAGTAATTTTATATTTTATTTGGTTTGGATTTGTTAAATTTGTGTTGATATGTTGAAATTGAGTGCGTATATTATATCAAGCGCTTAACCAGCAAATGCAGCAAATGCATATTATGGCTTTATGTCACTGAATAACTTAAGCTGGAAACACTATACTATACCAATTTTTACGAACAAAAGAGGCTTACAAGCAGTGTTACCGCAAGCTTTTTTTAAAAGTGTAACAATTTTGTTCAAAAAGTGTAACAAATGGATAAAAAATGTAACAAAATCATCGTTTTTCAACTCAAAAGAATCTTTATCGCATTAAAAAAAAAACTTTTTTTGACCTACCTGTCCATTTTGTGTTAAACAAATAAAAAAAACAAAAACGTAACAAAATTATTGACCATCGAAGTAGATTTCAATTTCTATTTCACAAATTTTATTTATCACGAGATGTAGAACATTGTCAACGGCGACGCCGCGAGACAGAAATGTATTGTTGTCTTTTCTCGTTCCCTCCCATTCCCATTCCCACTCGCAATTTAACGTTTTGCAGAACTTTTGCTCTGTGCAAACAAACAAATGCATTGACAGAAATTAGTAGAAGTTTGCTCGAAAGAAAAAAGTGCTGCCAGTTCAACTTTTCAATATTTTTAATGGGAAAAACAAAAAAGGATTTTAATGGGAAAAAATGTAGCAACACGTAAAAGAATAACATTGTAACAAAATTGTAAAATAATTAAAAAGTGTAACACTTTTGTTACACTTGTAACATTGTGGCAACGCTGCTTACAAGCAGTGATGCCGACACTTTTCAAAGTATTTTCCATTCACTGGTTAAATATTATATGTAATTCTAATTATGTATTAAAACATTCGAAATTTGTGTCCCGATTGATTTCTAAATACTTATACATAAATAATTTAGACAAATAGATTCACCCGATGCAATGCGTTTTTTTGCGTTAGAAAAACTTCACGAAAACTGTAATGCGGTATTCGATTGGGCGCTCTCAGAGCAGTTTTTATGTTCTTTTGGTACAAACAAAAAAACAATATTTTTCAGATTTCAGAGCACTTTTGCGAATCTAGATATTTTCTCAGATTTACCAACACAAGTGCGTTTGAGTTTGACAACAACTGTTGGAGCTTGGAGGGCGTTTAGGTTTTCGTGAATTTGTTCTACAGCAAAAGAAAGGCATTGCATCGGGTGAATTTATTTTATGTCGTTTTCAATTGGGACAGAAAAAGCAGTTTTTCTGCTCTCGAAATCCGCTGACTGTCAGATTTCATGTTCCATTGGCCGCAAAAAAAAGCGAGATTCAGAGCAATTTTGCGAATCTCAAAGGAAGAAAAATCTCGTTTTATGTTCCATTGGGCACAAAAAATATGAAATCTGAGAGCAAAATCTGAAAATCCCAATGGAAAACGACATTAGTACCTAATTTAATTATGTATAAATATTTAAAAATCAATCGAGACGCTTCGAATGTTTTAATTTAAAATTTAACCAGTGAATGGAAAACGTTTTGAAAAGTGTTGAAGGCTACACATATTGGAGTCCCACGAATATTATCACAAAAAAGAGCAAGTGACGTTTTTATGTTCGATTAGCCAAACGAAATCTGAAATCTGAGAGCGAATCTGAAGAAGCCCAAACGAATCGTGAGAAAAAAAAGAAACAAAATTCACGGTTAAATGTGAATTTTGTTTACGAACGTCCGAATGTTTTGCCAGAAATTCATGGGAAAGTAGAAACTCGGGAAACAGGCAGCGGTCGACCGAAAACTCCCCGGCTTAACAATGGGTCAAACAATAGCAACCTCTTGCATTTGCCACTAGATATACCACAAACAGCCGTCGCATCGTGTGATTTTCTATACTTTCCCACAATAGGGCTGTTTTTTTGAGCTTCGTTCTCAGCAAAGCAAAGCAAAGCAGGATTTTTAGCACGCAAATACAACAACTACTATGAGTTTTCGAACTGTCAAGTAGAGCGTAGTTGTTGTAATTGCGTGCTGAAAATCCTGCTTTGCTTTGCTTTGCTGAGATCGAAGCCCAAAAAAACACACCTAATGTCGGTTCTGCTGATTGAGTATATTCGCACGCTGGTTATTTTGTGATATACAATATCTGGAAATAAGGTCGCGCATGTTGGTGGGGCACTACATTGGTCTTCACCCACTTTTTGGACAGAGAGTTGTAAATTAGAGCTAGAAAAGAACGGTCGTGTTTTCCTTCGAAATACCATAATATTACAAAGAGTATATCATAACAACCACATAAAATAAACTCCAACAGTTGTCAAACTAATGTGGTTTTCCATTGGGACAAAAAATCAATCTTTTTTTTTGATCTAAATCACTTTTTGCGTTCCATTGGGACGAAAAATCAATCTTTTTTTTCGATTCGGATCACTTTTCGCAGATCTCGATATTTTTTCAGACTTACGCATACAATATACTTTGTACAGCTGTTTAACGTCAGTTTAAAAAGTTTCATTTCGAGGCAAATGCGCAAAGTTTCGTGAAAACCAAAATAACAAAATACATAAATAGCTATGGATACGATTTCGGTGGAATTATTATCTTCATTATCTCCCTCGTCATCTGAAGGCTACAAACCACCAATAATATTTCATTTGTATCTACAAGAAGGAAAACATTTTTGAGGGCGATATCCATTTGTGATTTAGCCAAAAACGAATGCCATTTGAACAGCTGATATTGTTGTCAATTAACGCACTAATCCATTTACAAAAACAGATCAATCTCGTTGCGCGTTCCATGAGCACAGTAAAATCTGAGATCTGAAAAAGATTTCTGGTGTTCCCAATGGAAAACCACATAAAACGCACTTGCATTGGTAAAACTGAAGGAAATCTGAGAAGAAAAATTCTGGATTCGCAAAAGTGTGAAAAAAAACAGCATTTTTGAGCTGATGGCCCCCTTTCGCAAGGTTGCAATGAACGAGGGGTTTCGTTTGGGTTTTCTGTAAACATAAAGCCTCAGTTATAAATTTTTAAACAGCAAAAATGAGACTCTGTCTTTGTCCAAATCTCTTATTGATAGAGAAACTACAAAAAGTGGGCTTCGCAATTCGGCCATAATTCTCCCTAGAAAAGGTTCTCAAATCTCCATATTGATTGGAAGCGCGTAGCAGAGCTGCGGTCGAAACTAGGTTAGGGAATGAGCAATTCGGTATTTGACCTTGCAAAATCCCAACGGACCAGTTGTTCACTCAAAAAATAACACTTAAGAAGGCTTGGAAATATGCTAAAACTAAACGTTGAATTATGGAATGTAATGCAGGCATATGGTTTTCTGCTGAGGGCTCTCAGTCTCAGTCTTCATCACTTATATGGACGGACGATAGAGCACAGCTTTGGCAAAGAATGTCTTAAATTGAGAGACCTTAGGATAAGTCCTTTGCTCTTTGCCGATGTGTTGGTACTTCTGGGATCGTTGAAGAATAAACTTTAAGCTGGGATAAAGGAAAACGTCGACAAATCCAAATGGTTACAGTCGGCTGTACAAGCGGTTTTGATTTATGCAAATTATATAAATAAATACAAAATAAAGAACAAGAGTCGTTTGCTTGATTCAATGGTGAGAAAAACTTCTTTAATTACGTATAACTTTGTTTATTAAGAATATCTGAACAGAATGAATCTCATTTTTCTAAACTTTTTGTTTAAAGGCGTTTGTGAGAATTCTCTCGCTACGAAGAGGAATGTCACACTAGCAAAAAAACGGATCAAAAAACTACCGACTCAGACACATTTATGCAGGTAGAGGCTTAACATTCTTAAGCAAGGTAAATCTCGAACATAAAAGCTTCTACATTTCTGCTTCCTTCGAAGGAATAAATTTGAGCAAATCTGAAAACACTTTTTAATGCATATCCGTACGGAATGCAGCGTACACAGCCTACACAATGCGAAACCCTAGTGCGACTTCATGTGGGAGTATAGACCGGCTTTTTGTGCGAAAAGCTTGCCACAGATCTTGCACTCATGCTTCTTTTGCTCTGCATGCAAGGCTTTGTGTTGTTTCAACGTCATCTTCCGCTTGAATGTTGCGCCGCACACGTCGCAGATATGATTACGTTCGTCCGAATGCCCCGCCATATGATTTCGCAGACCTTTCGGCGTGTAAAATGCACTGCCGCACACGGTGCACTTGTGATCGCGTTGGTTGCGATGGCGTTTCATGTGCTGATACAGTTCCGAATTGGATGCCATTTTATTGCCGCAAATATAACACACGAAGGTCTTTTCACCAGTGTGCTTCAGTGTATGTCGTTTCAGTTCAGTCGATGTTACAAATGCCTTGTCGCAGGTTTCACATTGGTATGGCGTGTCACCCTGGTGCCGGCGCATGTGCACTCTCATATTGTATTTGTCATATGCCTGAAAGTCACACTGATCGCATTTGAGTGGCTGCCTGTGGGTAAGCCGGTGGTACCTGTACTTGCTGCGCGAGGAAAACTCCTCGTTGCAAATAGCACAGGTGAAGGGGTTCTCGCCGATTTCGATTTTGTGCTTTACACACTGACGTATTGAACGAAAATGTTGGTTACAGTGAGAGCAGTATTTATTGCTGGTTCGGGGAATTTCATCGAGAAATTTAAGGTGTTCATAGAACCAGACACGCTCGAAGGTTGTCTCTGGTTTTTCGTCCACTTCAGAAGTCTCTTGGTCACTTACAGTCGCTTGGAGGAAACCTATTGCCGACAAGAGCTGCTGTTTGGACAGATTTATGTCGTTTTTTAGGAACATGTTGGCAATATTCTCGTAGGCTTCCGCCCGAACTGTCGCATCACGAATGTCCTTATGCTTTGGATCCCACAGACAACGCTGCTCTTTGTACAGCTCTATGAAGCTGATCATGAGAGGTCTGTTGTCAGTGAGGAATGTGAAATCCTCACTGGACTCGGATGGAATACCGGCCTTCATCGTTGGAGCATTTTTATCCTGCCTAGCAAACGGTTCTAGGAACGACATTTGATTGTAGAAAAACGGCTTCGAAGGTTGTTTATCTTCGTCGCTTTGGGCAGTCTTATCGCACAGAGCACGGCAGTAAGATGATCTTAAAAACAGGATCTTCCGACGGAGTTGTTTAATTGTGAGCTGACAGTTGTGCTCTGCATTGAGAGTTGATGTCATGGTTTCGAAAACTTTTGACTTAGCACTACGATGCTTAAAAGCTCTGTGGTTGGTGTTCCACAGGATTGGCGCAGCCTTGTACAGCTCGATGATTGCGAAGATTTTGTTTCTCTAGGAAAGGGAACTGTAAACTGAGTTATATCTAAACAATTCTGTTCCACAACTTACCTCCTCGGTTTCGCTAGAACTTTTGTCGTTGTCGTCGGGGCCTTCTTCCTTACAAACGATTGACATTCCTCTGTCACCTGGGTCCTCCTCAATAAATGACAGCAGATCAGCATACCACAATGAATTTCTCTGTCCGCTCTGTTTTCTTTGTACCATCGTCCTGTAAGTGGACCGCAGTCTTTGTAGCTGACAACTGATTTGTTCAGGGGTGAATTCTGTCAAAAACTTATCGTTGACAACTTTAGCAATCTCAGCATAGGCATTTTTGCGGGCTGAAAACTCCTTTCGCGAACACTTTGTACTCCACAGAATTTTCCGTTTACGGTACTCCTCGATCATGCACGTCAAGAGTTCTTTATTCTTTGTCCTGTCCATACTCCACTTATGCAGTCGTTTTCTGGTATGACAACCAGTCGGAAGCGTTGACTCGCGAGATGTCGATCCGATAAACGATATTTGGTCAAAGTAATATAGGAAGATGTGGAATTTTGTCGGACTATTCGGATGCTTCTGCTCATAGTTTTCTTTGCTGCGCAGGACACGCTGATAGCAGGTTCTTAGACTGGAAATTTTCCTCCTAATCGTCTCTTCGGTAAATGTTTGATTGCATTTAGCGTTGACGGCTTTTGTGATTGATCGAAGGGCTGCGCTGCGCTCAGTATATTCTGTATGTTGGCGGAGGTCATTATTCCACAGGCAGGGGTGTTTTTTGTACTCCTCGATGATAGTAAATACTACTTTCCTGGTTAAGAAATTGTCCGATTCGCCATTATAATAGAGATCTTTGTCATCATCACCTTCATCAGTGCATTCAAGGTCATTGGCGTCATCACCGCTGTCGGACGGTTGACTTTTATCCAAAAACTGAAAGAGTTTGCCATTACAAGAAATAAAAACAAATATGTAGTGAAAACGTACAGTTACTATCTTATTTTTTTGACTTTCGTTGTGAGATTCGTTTGCCAGGAGTTCAATTTTTAGTTCGCCCAATGTCATGTCATCATCATCTACTGTTTGTTCTTCTGACATCTGTTTAGAAAAAAGAAGAATAAAGACTACAATTGGAGGGTTCCTGGCGCAGCTTATATATCGCAAATAATAGTTGTTGAAATCGTGGGAAGTAACGGAGATGGGGAAACTCGTTTCTCTTTCCTTTCTTTCTGTGTGCAGTATTACCTAGATATGCTGGTGTAGATTTGGGGTACTGACGATGGGAGTGGCAAGTTAGTGCCTTACTCTACTACGTGGCATGCTCAACAACCGTTTCGACTTTCATTCGTTCTTCATTTTCACAGTTCTTTGTCAAACGGAAACTGCTCTGGTCTTGACCAGTAAAGCTCCATGCAGCGTCGGGGAATCCCAAGTTCCCCAAAACACCGTCACTCCCGACTTATCTTTACCGTCATCATCCCTTCATATCTGTAGATCAGGTTAACACTCAATTGCAAAGTGGAGACTTACCAGACAATCACTTTCCTCGTCGCCAGCCTGCCTGTTCTCGAAAATGCTCGATAACTGATGGTAGTACCAAAGAGTAATAGGTACATTCAAAGTTCTATTGGCGATGCCAGCCTTTCGGTAGCCATCTCGAAGGTTTGAGATTTTTTTATAAACGTCTTTGCCGTTCACTTCAGTTTGGTACTTGTTGTTAATAAAAATTGCAATGTTGTCCAGGGCTTCTTTTCGCTCTTTTTTCAACTGTTCCGAACGCGGCTTAGTCCCCATGTGGATGGCATTCTTCTTAAACTGATCAATAATATCCGATATGATGTCCTTCCTTTTCAATTGATGCAAGTTCCCAGTCTTTGAATCATCTTCATCGTCGAAAACTTCCGATTTGAAATCAGCATCCCTTTTATCAAACATTTCTTGCTTAATATTATCTTCTATTCCCGCGATAAAGTTCATCTGATCAAAGTACCACGGATGTGGACGTCCCTCGTGTTTCAGAGCCCAGTTGTATCCATCTCTCATCACCACAATATCCCGGCGTAGTTTCGATACGGTAAAGTCAGTTTTGTATTTCAAATTAAAGGCCTGCTGGATTTGTTTGAAATGAAACGTTTTATCCGATGGAGTTGCGCTTTTCTGCAGATTAACATCCCACAATAGTGGGTGCTTCTTATACTCCTCAATTAGACCGCCTAACATAGCGCGACGTTTTATTTTCTTAGAGAACAGTTCGCTTTCGTCAGCAGAGTCAAGGTCCACATCCTCAAAAGTGGGTGTTTCAGTGTAATCGGCCGCTGGCTGATGAGTAAAACAAATTATGTATGAAATGTTCCCCATCGACAAATAACGTACCTTGATTTCTATTTTCATTGGCAACAGTGGGTCGAAATGATTGTTTGTGTCCGGGTCAAGTTCCATATTTTCGCTCTTTATAGCAGAAGTGAATATCTTTTCGATAACATATTCAGAGTTTTTGCTCGTGTCCTCTCGAAAGGATGTAACAATGCATTCCTTGACGTGTTTGATAAATAAAGTGCAGCTGAGCAAGTTGAATTCTTGTTTACATGTCGCACAATTTATTGAAAAGTCCTCACACGCCTCAGAACAATAAATTTCTCCACAATGAGTGGAAAGAGCTGGTGAATTGTATGCCACGGGCGCTGATATTGAAGCACTGGCCATTATATTTGCAGTGGATTATTATTTCACTTTAAAATGTATAATCATCTCAACAAATTGTTGCGATTTTAACCGGAATACAAAAGTCACAAAAATATTTTTCAAAGTTCAGCAATTTGCAGCAGAGGCAATATACAATACAAAAGCAAAGACCAAAGATAATGCATTTTAAAAGAGATGGATAACTTTCCAGTGGAAAGGCGGCTGCCAACAAGCTGTTTTCCAGAAAAATTCATAAAGTCACGCATACATGCTCATTTCTATGATAGCATAAGTGAGTTCGTGAATTCACGCCCAAGTTGGCGGAAAGTTGGTGAACTCACCACCGAAATTCATTAAATTTTCAAAAATCCTGGAAAAAATTTGAATTTTGACGGTTGGCAGTTAATTTGCTTGCAGTGAATGTATAATTAATACGTTTCTAACACTTTGACACTGCCTTTTATCAAGGATGATCAATACAGTTACGAATAACAATTCAAATTCCATTTTTATTAACAGAGTAATTAAAAAAGTTTCTCGTAAAATTGAGCACTAGCAAATTCAAATTCAATTAATTTGCATATAAATGTTAAATGCAAAATGGATAACGTTTTAGTCAATTAGTAATCTTTCAAGGCTGTTATAATTCGGCATCAAATGTTTGTATTGTTTATTATTTATTATTTCAAAACCTCAATACTTCGTTTTTCTACATTTTAGTACTGCACGTAGAAATAAATTATATTTTTTTAGGTTAAATATCGCAATTTGTAATGTTTATTATTAACAGTTTTATAATTTTAACCCTAGTACACCAACCACTTCTTAAAATATATAAATTCATTCCTGTAAAAAGTTAAGTATTATCAATAAATAATTTCACATATAAAAGCAGTTGTTCCTCCCAGTCGGACTAATATGTACAATGGAGATATATGAAAAATCGTATATCTTACGAACAGTACCAAATGACATGGCACCGCGTATGGTGAATACAACATCAAGGGCCGGTCTATTCACAGCTAGTTAGAGCCTTGGTATGGTTAGTTACCACGGATTTAGGTTAACCCATGATTATAAATCAGTGATAACCAATGAGTATCTGTTGACCGTTTTTTCACTTCGGTCATCAAACCATATCTTTGCAACAAATCATTCCATTTTTCCATTTAGTCATTGACCGAATCCATGGTTATATATATATCCTTTTTTGTTTTTTTTTGATAAGTAATTTATTTAGGTAAGTATTTTACTAATGTATTTATTTTTTGTAAACTTAATAAACACAAAAATTAATGTCATAACCAAATAATACAGGCATTTTTTTAGAACTAAAGAATGAAACTTTGTATTTGTGAGTCAATAAGCAATTTTTTTGTGAACAAAACCGAAATAAAGCCAAAACCACTAAAATATAGTACAAATTAACAGGCCACATGTTGACTTAATCAACGACAATCGCAATTTTCTCGTTCTCACAATATTTTTCCTAAAGCCCGTACCAGACTTATAACGTGTGGTGTGTTGTGGTGTGGTCTGTCGTTTCGTGTTCTGTGCACACTTATCTAGTGTGCTCTCATTTTTTTAAATGAATTCAAATGTCGTTTGTTTTGCTTTTATGACGTTATTGATTTCCTAGATCATGTGTACTCTTTCTTTCACTTATGCAATTTCAGATAATATATATGTCTCGCTTCATTGCGCCATAGAGCGTTGTGGCGCAATCGGTACAGGAGCGATTTCGACACAACGCGACACACTGCAACACAACACACGAGAAATATATGTTTCTACGCATATGAAATCCATTGGAGTGATAGCGACACGCCACTCCACATCACAACACACTTTACAAGTGTGGTTCCGGCTTAACTCGTGTGCTTTATCCCAATCTATTAGAACTGTCATATTCCAAAAAAAATGTTGAAAATAATCGTACTTCATCCTTTGCATCAATTATTTTGGCGTGTTGTGTATTCTATACTTATGTGTCAGTTGAAAACGTCAAAGAAACCGATGTGAACGATTTTATTGGTTCACTCCATCTTGCGTTATACATTCCGTCATTCTTTTATTTGCATTTTTCTTTTTGTTTTCACAATATTATACAAAAAGTTTTTGTATATCAGCTACGTCAAAATGAATACCCACATAGTCCTTAAAAAAGCTTGAACAAACGAAATTGTAGAAAATCAGTTGTTAATTAAAAAGATGACCAAGATTAAATAAACCGGGCCTTAATAATATATTCAAAAACAACTCACCACCCTGAATTTTGAATGGTAGCCGGTCATTGGTCGATTTTTTTTTTCTTGTAGCTCAAAGCTCACACGTATTCACAGACAGGGATTGAAATTACAAAAACAACAATGTAAACAAATGGGTTTTGGGGGGATAGACGTACGAAAGATATCCATCTCTTTTAATTCTATTATCTTTGAGGCAGAGATGGATATCTTTCCAGTGGAAAGGCGGCTGCCCACAAGCTGTTTTCCAGAAAAATTCATGAAGTCACGCAACCATGCTCATTTCTATGATAGTAAATGCGTTCGTGAATTCACCCGCATGATGCCGGAAAGGTGGTGAACTCACCACCGAAATTCATAAAATTTTCAAATATCCTGGGAAACTGGGTTGGGCATGTTCACTAGGAAAATTTGAATTTTGACGGTTGGCAGTTAATTTGCTTACAGTGAATATGCGTTTCTTACACTTTAACACTGCCTTTTATCAATCATGATCAATACAGTTACGAATAACAATTATACAATTATAGAAAACAAATATAGAGTAATTAAAAAAGTTTCTCGTAAAATTGAGCACAAGCAAATTCAAATTCAAAGGCGCAACAGGTCCGGAGGGACCCTTGGCCTAGCTTCTCACAACCATTCGTTTTGTGTGAGTTTTTCATTTTTGGAACGAATGGAAGGAATCTACAGTTTTATGCCGACTGCCAACGGCTAATTGAGAAGCTCTTTCAAGACATTTATACTCTCAAATGTTTGTCAGACGTTCGCGAGAGGTAGCGCAGTGGAAAAAAAACATAAGTTGGAATTTAGGTTTTTGCGGGATTCGAACCTGAGACCCCTCGCTTAGAAGTCCAACACACTAACACTAAGCCACAGCGACTACAAATTTTAAATATAAAATGGATAATGTTTTAGTCAACTAGTAATCTTTCACGGCTGCTATATTTCAGCATGAAATGTTGTTATTGCTTATTATTTATTATTTCAAAACCTCAATACTTCGTTTTTCTACATTTTAGTACTGCAAGTAGAAATAAATTATAACTCTTTTGGGTTAAATATAGCAATTTGTAATGTTTCTTATCAAAGTTTTTATAATTTTAACCCTAGTACACCAACCACTCCTCAAAATATATAAATCAATTCCTGTAAGAAATTAAATACTGTTACATTCAGGCTGGGATTCGAAAAGATATAACACTATTCTGTTTAACTTTTCCAGTAAAATCACTTTATTTACACTTTCTAAATATTCACTTATTTAGTACCAAAACAATATCACTTAAATCAATTCTTAAACGTTTCAATCCAATCGCTTTATTCACTTTATTTCTTTTCACTTATTTATCTCACAACCAATTACTCTTTCGAACTTCCTACAATCACGGGTTAAAAATCAACTGTACTTCTCTGTTGTCAACGCGCCCCTTTTATATCCGCGCTGCCACCTATCAGCGAATATTCCAGAAGTAGTTATATTCCAGATGTATATTCCAACTCTTCTCTAGATGGTTCTAGAATAAGCTAACTTGACAGATTCCAGTCTCCAATTGGAAGTGGAACTTGGAGGGAAACCGAGTGCCCGATTCACCACAATTCCTAAGTGTCTGATTTACAAAGTGCCTGATTCACCACAATACTATCCATAAATAATTTCACATATAAAAACATTTGTTCCTTCAAGTCGGACTAATACAATGGAGATAAACGAAAAATCGTATATCTTACGAACAGACCTATATCAAAGATAATGGAAGGCAGAGATGGCTATCTTTCCAGTGGAAAGGCGGCTGCCTACAAGCTGATTTCCAGAAAAATTCATGAAGTCACGCATACACGCTCATTTCTATGATAGGGTAAGTTCGTTCGTGAATTCACCCGCAAGATGGCCGAAAGTTGGTGAACTCACCACAGAAATTCATAAAATTGGCAACAGCGACACCGTTGTTGTGCGATACAATTTGTTGCTACTTTCTTCCATTTTGTTAGTTGGAAAAGGTACTTCGGAAAGTTTTCAAAAACTGTAATTTCAAATTAAATTATGTCAAAAATATTATGCGGTTCCCTATCAAAACCATTATTTTCGATTAAAACGAGCCAATACTTCTTGTTAAATATTGTGAGAAAATTCTAAATTTGCAGAAGAGCTTCAGAAAAAGCACTTTTTCTTGCATCTTTTTTTTTGCAACTTCTCAAAACTAAATTGAACGATATCTTAAAATGCAGATATAACTACGAGTTGATATATTTACAACCAATAAACTGCGAACTGCGAGCTGCGAACAAATAATTTTTTGTATGAAA
This sequence comes from Cheilosia urbana, assembly GCA_946477585.1. Taxonomy (NCBI): domain Eukaryota; kingdom Metazoa; phylum Arthropoda; class Insecta; order Diptera; family Syrphidae; genus Cheilosia; species Cheilosia urbana. The sequence goes on along the minus strand of OX297854.1, from coordinate 87,961,862 downwards.
AAACTTAAGTGCCGTTTTAGTATCCATAAACCATTTTATGTAATTGATCTGACCGCCGATTAAAAATCTCTATGGTTATGTTGAGCAAAACAGTGTATAACAATTTACTGAGGCACCCTGCTCATCAAAAAGGTCATCCATGCCACCAACTTTTTGTACACCTAACTTTATGGTACTATATTCAATGCAAAAATGGTAAAAGAAGTTCCAAGAATGCAGTACTCTCTTTAAGAAACATCTGAAATTGAAATTAATTTCTTAAACGTCGTCCTACGAAACATTTTTCACGACGAAATGTCAAAAATTTAATGCGACGGACAATAAAAACCAAGTGAAATAGCTTCGGAGAGATTTTAGTATCGCCACTTACAGCTCAGTTTTTGAAGCGCAATTTTTCACTTGAGCTGCGTACTGGCAAGTGAAATTTCCATGTGGAAAATTTGTATGAAAAACTAGATTTCACTTGAGCAGCGTACCAGTCTTTAAATGAAAGAACATCGAAATTGTTGTCTGTGCCATACTTTTAATAGGTATTTGGTACATTTGTACCTACCGACATTTTATTTTCTTCGAAGTGGCTATTCACACGTTTATCTGGCTTCGGGACACTGCTACGTATTTGACGTAACGTAATTGTATTTTCATTAAAAACAGTGTTTTAAGAAATAAGTTGGGACTTAGATTAAAAAAAATACCCAATTTGACACTTTATGTGACACTTTTAAGTACAAGTCACAATCAAACTCGTTTCAAGTTACGTGCTACCGAAATTTATTTGTTTCGATTCGGCTGACGATGAACAGTCCTCGATTGTATCAAGTTACGTGATGGCAACCCTGAACACGCACAGATGACACTATCCATATTAGAAATTGGTACCAAAGTTGATTGTATCGTACTCGTCTGGTACTCGTAGTACTTTTGTACTTAAAAATTGTGCCGTAATTTCAATTTAAACGAATTTAAATTTTTACTGTAGTCCGCGATGAGTTTGTTTAAATTAGTTCAGGGTTCAGATTCTGTATGGCGAAATGATCGAACGTTTTCGTGCCCATGAATGATTTACCCTATGTTACACAAGTAAACTACTTCCTGCACACGAAAACGTTTGAACGTTTCGCCTTACAGAATGCCGACCCAGCGTTAGCCGTTAGTGATGTGAATTGTGAGAACACATTAGTGATAAATATAAAGGTAAGTAAGATGAACAAGTAGATTTCTTATTTTTGAGGGCAACAGGTTCAAGGTATTAAAATGAAGTTATGAATTTGCGATTCCTTGAACGCATCATGCGATGCAAATGTACTTGATCCTCTAATAAATATTGTACTGAGATTTCGCCTCCCCAACTGAATATTTCTTGGAGGAATCGTTGCACTACCCGAAGCAATGTTCAAATTGTTGTTGCAGAATCAATTTTACCGTTCTTTTGAATATAAAGTTCGAATGACTCCTTGCAGCCTCCCACGCAAAGTCCAATATTTACCATTGCGAATAAAAAAATAAACATTTTTTTATTTATCTATTTTCACTAATAAACAAAATGTAAGAGAGCAACCCCTTAGCTGTTCCCAATTACCAGACCGTGCGACTTCATGTGCGAGTACACCCCCGCCTTCTGGGCAAACAGTTTTCCGCAGATTTTGCAGGCGTGCCTCTTCTGCTCGGCATGCAGTGGCTTGTGCTGCAGTAATGTTTTCTTCCGCTTAAAAGCCGCACCACAGATCTCGCATACGTGCTTTCGTTCATCCGAATGCGTGGTCATATGATCCCGCAGGCATTTCTGCGAGAAGAAAGCACTGCCACACAACTCACACTTGTGATCTCGTTCATTTCTGTGCCGCTTCATGTGCCGACGCAGGCTCGAGGTGCCTGTATAGGAAATGCCACAAATATCACAAACAATGGGCTTCTCACCCGTGTGCATTTTCAAATGCCTCCCAACTTCCGAGGAGGTAAAGAATCCTTTGTCGCAGTGGTCACACCGGTATGGCTTGATGCCCTTGTGGCGCAGCATGTGCACTTGGAAATTGTTCTTATCGGCAGCCTGGAAGTCGCACAGCTCGCATTTGTGTGGTTGCCTGTGGGTCAGCTGGTGGTAGTTGTATTTGGGACGCGACAAGAAGCCCCTATCACATATGGTGCACTTGTAGGGGAAGTCGCCCGCTATTTCGATTTTGTGCCGTTCGTATTCGCGCAACGTACGAAAGTCTTGGTTGCAGTGGGTACAGTATTTATCGATGATCCGCGGAATCTTGCCGAGAAAGTTTAGATGTTCATAGAACCAAACCGGCTGCTTACTTGCTTCGTTTATGTCGTCCGCCTCGAAGGCCTTCTGTGTGCTCACAACGGTTGAGTGGAGAAAGCTAACTGCCGATCTCACTTGTTCTTTTGTTAGAAGAATATTGCTCTGCTGAAACATGTCAATGATTTTATCGTACGATTCTGACTCGGCTGTTGGATTCTGCACGTCTTTGTGCTTTTGATCCCATAGGCAACCCTGCTCCTTGTAGAGTTCTATGAAGCTGATCATCAGCTGTCTGTTAGCGGTGAGATATGTAAAGTCTTCGCCGGGATCTGGCTGGGTGTCGATTTGTAGTTGAGGCGCAGTTGACTCCTTCTTTTTCACAAACGGTTCGAGAAAAGACATTCGATCGTGGAAAAAACACTTTCTATGATACTTAGCTACATCGCCCTCTTTGTTTGCCATCTCACTCCGCAAAACGCGAAAGTAGGATTCGCGGATATAACGAATCTGGTAGCGGAGTTCAGCAGCTGTTATGTCGATTTCCTGGTCCAGGCTTGACAGTATATTCTCAAAAGCTTTCTTTCGGTCATTGCGCATTGTGAATCGAGGGTGATTGGTGTCCCACAACACCGGCGCAGCCTTGTAAAGGTCGATGATGTTGAGGATGTTTTGTTTCTAAACCAAAAGGGGAAACAGTCAAATTGTGTATGCATTGCACGTGTCTTACCTTTAGGTTCGCGGTCTGGCATCTTCTTTTGATAATCTGTAAATATATAGACTAAGAGGATACTTATTCATTGATTCACGCAGATCAAGTCTTACCCCTTCGTCTTTCCCGGACGAATCTGATAGGGAGTCGTCATCACGAGAAATGGACTGACAGTCACGTCGCGGGCTCTTTCTACTGTCCGCATCATCATTGTCTAGGAAGGACAACAAATCCGCGTACCACATTTTCGTTTTGTAATTCGGATTTTGTTTTTTTCGGTTCGTCAGCCGCAAGTATTTAACACGTAGTCGGCGTATCTCATAGCTGATTGCTTTGAAAGTGAATGGCATATCAAACCTGCTTCTTACGATTTCAGCGATCTCTCCATAGGCAATCCGTCGAATATAGGTGTTTTTGTTGTACTCCTTTTCCGACCACAAAGACGGGTGCTTCTTGTACTCTTCTATGATGCAGGTTAAGAGTTCGATGTTATCAGTGAGCTTTCCCTGCAAATGCTTGTCAGTCTTCTAGTTGGGATGTAGCTTAATCAAAACTTACCTTGTAGGGCTTTGAATTCTCGTCATAGTAGGACGGCGCAGTGGATTTGTTTTCCGCAATCGAGTCGTCGTCACTATCAACTGGTCTTACCGTTTTAGATGGCTTTGAGTGACCGACTGAGTCTTCTGTATCACCACCCGTTGTCCCAATAAAGGACAAGTTATCAAAGTAGTAGAGATCGGAGTTTTCGTTCCCATCCGCAGGTTTCTGCTTGGACGCATTCCTCTGGCGAAGAACGCGCCAGTAGCTTCGCTTTAGCTGCTCGATCTTGTCCAAAATCTCCGATTCGGTGAAGGTTTTATCAAATTTGGTATTAACTGCGGCAGTTACTGCTTGGAATGCACGTGCACGAACATGGCGACTGCTGGTTTTGTAGATAGTACAGTCCCACAGGAATGGATGTTGCTTGTATTCCTTTATAAGGCTAAGTATTACATTTCTGTTGTTTAAATCAATTCCGTCAGTGTCAGAGTTGTGATCTTCATCTAGTGTCTGCAAGGGTTTATTACAAAGAACGGTTAATGGAGAGTTTCAATGGGTTACCTCGTAGTCCTGCGTTTCATTGAGGCTCTGGTTAATGGATGGTCCGCTTTTGAGTTCACTTAGTGCGAGTTCATCTGTTGGGAATTCTGCAGGAGGGTGCTAAGAGACGACAAAAGGATGTCGGGTTGTCTTTCAAACTAAAGGTTAGCACAGGGTTTTAGTCAAATGACTCGCTACAAGTTTATGGTCTCATATTCAAAGTGTTGATATTCGCCGAGATTGTTACTGAGGAACTTTCCAGGGGCAATGTAACGAAGGGAAGGTTTGCTTGAAACCGTGAGAAGAGCTTTTTAAAATCCCATTCAAAGGATATAAGGGAGAAGCCTGGTCGATAGAAGAAGAAGGCCTATTAAAAGCTTGCGACGGAAGGTTGCAGTTCTGTTCTTTCGGGGATTTGGGAAGACGCGCCATCAAGAAAAGCTATATGATGAGTACGATTGAAGATCGCTGAAGAAAAGCGTCACACTTATCCCCGAGCATCAGAATGTATATGGTGGCGATGGAAACTTGAATCTTTAATGTCACGCCAATTTCCGGCCGACACCACACTTGCAAATTTGACCGGCACATACCGAGAACCGCAACGAAGGACAATCATACCTGTGCAATCGGCAAGTGCCTAACTTTGAACTCATTATGGAATTCACACTGCAAAAACTTTGTCAGATGGTGGGAAATCAGGCATAATGTCGGTAGTAATGAACCATCACAGATCAAACGAAGGACTAGTTTCCTACGGTGTTACCGTGCGAGGCAGACGCATGGAGCTTAACAAGAACGGGTGACAGTATTCAATATACTAATCAGCGACTGTAACTAATTACTGGTAATTTACGTACAAAAAAAAAACTTACTTGACACGCCGTGGGTTCGTCATCATCATCATCAGACTGCTTCTCAGCTTTCATTTCCACGCTCGCGTCTTTATCGCTATCAATCGTCGACTCTTCTTCATCCGTTTTCCTGTTTGCCTTACGTGACAACATTCGCGGTATTCCCTCTTGTGTACCGCTCAGTGAGAGCTTTGTGTCACTGTAAGTCGCCCCAATAAATGACAGCTTCTTGAAGTAATACAAGTTGATGGAGAAGTCGCGTTTGGAATGGGAACTATCCCTCTCGAAATCTTCCTTGCTGCGTAAAGCGCTCCTGTAACTGCTCCTTAACTTGATAATCTTGAGACGAATATCTGTTTCGTGGAAGTTTCTGTTGAACTTTGTATTGATAGCGTTTGTGATGAGTCGGTTCGCACGCTGACGGTCGGAACGAGTGCTGGCATTATAGAGCTCATTATTCCACAAGCAGGGATGTTTCTGGTACTCCTCGATGAGGCTGAACACAATCTTCTGTTCGGAGAGACCATCTCCGTTACCAATTTCCGATTCATCATCATCATTTTCAGAGCTGTTGGATTGTTGATCCTCAATCTGAAAGAGTCAGTTCGTGGGTGAGGGATGAAACGCGTGCTTTTCTAGACAAACTTACCTCATAGTTCTGTATTTCATCTAACGATTGGTTAAACGGTGGTTCGATCTTGAATTCACTTGGCGACACTTCATCGATTGTCGCTTCTTCTAATACCTTTTGCAAGGGAGGACGGGGAAAGATAAGTTGAAACGATTCAAAGAGCACCGATTGTAGGTGCTTTAAGGCCCGTTTGGTGATACTACTCATAGCGATTTAGGTACTACTTATGGGCTACTTTTTCTGTGTCATAAACTGTCACATGAGATTTTAAGCGGCACTTAGTTCACTATGAGTAGTATCAGTAAACGGACCTAAATTATGGAAGTGCCCTAAGACGACTCTGAGGCTTCTTGCCTGGTAGCAAGCTCAATGACCAGTGTAATGACAACTACTAAAAGGGTTCACTGGTGTTCACAATAGAAAGTGAAACCGCAGACAGAGTGGACAGGGATTGGTTAACTGAATAGTGGGAAGCAATCTCTTCAACTGCCTCTTCCTTGGGGCTAGAACTACCTTTTCATGTATCGTAAGTGCCTATGAACTTCTCTTTATGCCTTTGTCTATTGTAAGTGCGTCAGAGAACATGACAAAACAAATTATATGCCTGAACTCACCTGACAATCATTTTCCGAATGTTGCGACCCCTTGTCGAATACGAATGATAACGCGTCGTAGTACCACAACGTTATGGGTCCAGCTGTTCGTCGAAGTGCCGATCTGTACCCCCTGCGTAGGCAGTCGATCTTCCTCGATATGTCCTTTGCCGTAACATTCTTCTTGTGCTTTCCTTGGATAAAGCAAGCAATCTCACAAAGCGCCTCATTTCGTTTGGCCTTATTGTTATAACCAGCCACACTGGCGTCCCATAACAGACTATACTTCTTGTACTGATCTATTATATCCAATATGAGTTTTCTGTCTCGAATATTGCCCTTTTGAGTTGCCGGTTCAATAGTGGAGTCATCAGAAGACTGCTTTTTCAAACGAGGAAGTTCAATAATAGTCTACAAAACTTGCACCATTTGCAATCTTACCTCATTACGGTCGAATTCTTTTTTATAAGCAGGATCCTGATCAGCGTTGTCATTTCCATCAATAAAAGCCATTTTATCAAAATACCACAATTTTGGATCAATTTTCAACTTGTTCTTCTTTTGTAGGGCTCGTTTGTAGCCACTCTTCAGGCTCAAAATCTGGTTGCGCAGCTCGAGATGTTTAAAATTAGTTTTGAACTTAGAATTAATAGCCCGCCGAATTTGCTTGTAATGCTTATGCTTGGCGGCTCGCACTGCGCTACTTTGCATTTTTGAATCCCACAATTCGGGGTGTTTCTGGTATTCACTGATAATGCCTTCGATCAAACTGCGACGGGCTATTAGATCGTCCTCGTCTTTGTAGTCAGACAGAGGTTCCACATCTTCCACGGTCTGTTCATCTGATAATTTAGATGGCTAGGTGGTAGTCTTTTTCAGTATACAATGCATTTGGATTGACAAGAAAACTTACCTCGATTTCCACTTTCATAGACATAAGTGGGTCAAAATAATTGGCCCCACTTTGGATATCGGATAGGTTGTCGTCTTTTTCTGCAGCAGCTGTGAATATGTTCTCAATGGCATACATAGCACTTTGGTGGTTTCCATTTCCGATGTTTTCAACTGTGCATTTCTTGACGTGTTTAATAAACAGATTGCAGCTGAGCAAGTTGAATTCCTCGCTGCATGTTGTGCAATTAATCAGGAAGTCCTCCAATGTCTCGGTGCAGTGAACTTGTCCACAATGTCTGGTGAATGTTGGTGGATTATAGACAACGGTCGTTGATACTGCAGCGCTAGCCATTTAATGGTAATTTATTAGAATAATATTTATTTCTCCCTTCGGAATTGCAACTTGTTTTCTATTTTGTAAAGACCAAAAAATGACTGACAGCCAGCGTTGCCAGACCGTCAAAATATTTCCCGCCCGATAACTCTGAAAAACCCTCAGATTTGGCTACTTAAAAAAATAAACCCCAACTTTTTTTCATTATTTTTTGTAAACTTTTTTCTATGATTTAACAAGAAATTCCGAAATTGTGTGCGCAAAAAAAAAAACAACACAGTGTCAACGCATGTTGGATTTTGAAACATCTTGTAATGGATTGATTATTTAACTGCATTTTAAAATATCATGCACAGTTTAAGGTTACCAAAAAGGATATTATAACAAAATACAAATAAAATAAAGTTTATAAAAAACCCCTATATTTCCCCCTAAACAGTTTCTCCCCCCACATTTTCCACCATCGACTAATCTTGGGGGAAAAACCCCCAAACTGGCAACACTGCTGACAGCCGTCAATCGTCATAGTCATAGCTCATACATACATCATAGTGTCTCTGTCATACAAATGACAACAATGTTACCATTGTGCTGTTTAGTTCAGTGTTATAGAAAGTACTCTTGTACTTTTACTTTAAAGAAACGCGAATGTTTTTAACTTGTATTTCTCGTATATTTTTCAGATACGGAGGAGAACGTGCATTCCTATTCCTAGCTGTGTTGTGCGAGCTTGAGTGAATAGACACACGCACAGGATCAGAATTAAATGAAATCAGGTAATTACTTTTGTATGCAATTCATTGGGATAGTATTATTGATCATTTTTATTCAGTAAGCCAAATACAGTTCATGTAGATGCCTTCCTGGTATGAATTCGTTCATGAAAATGCTACAGTGTAGCAGCGGGAAGATTACCCAAGAAGTAGTTTCGATAGAAAACATTTACAAAGTTTGTAAAGTTTTCCAAGACCTTTTTGGATATGAATTTTGTATTCTGTTGATACAGTGTTCAATTTGCTCCTTTGTTGACATAAACCTTACTTAAAAAATCTTTGAGAAAATAGGCCGCATAATATGGGCCGTCAGCAAAGATAATGGAATACAGAGATGGATATCTTTCCAGTGGAAAGGCGGCTGCCTACAAGCTGTTTTCCAGAAAAATTCATGAAGTCACGCGTTATGCTCATTTCTATGATAGCAGTTGGCAGCCAAACGGTTTTTTTCTGTTGGTTGCAGTTTCGGCTACGTTGTTTCCTCACTGGGATATTCTTGGGAACGTTGGTTTGCTGCTCGCTTCGGATAATTTTCGGGATAATTCAAATAAATCCTTCTTCCAACCCAATTCGGAGTTTGACGGGTAGCGATTTTCTGCTACGCCGTCTACTCAGACAATTCTGGGTTTCACGATTCCCTATCCAAAAAAATTTATTTCTTTATCACCTGAATCACTACCACATCACTCTCTACATACCCTTTTTTCTTCCTTTCTTCCCCTTTTTTCTTCCTTTTTTTTTTTCTCGTAGAAATTTTCACTTAAATTGTATTCTAATCACTGACTTTTTACTTGACTTCGTGTAGAAATTTAAGTTTATGTTCGAATTTCGGTGCAACGTTTACTATGCGCACTCTGAGACTTTCAAATCGCAATTGTACGTTATTTTTGCGTTTCGTACTGTGCCTGCGTCGAACAAAGGTATTTCCCCATTTCTTCCAAAGAGTGTTTTAAATTAGTTTGCGAGAGACTAACCGCAAACTTTTCTCATCGAGACTCAGTTTCTCTAAGTATAACACTTTCAGGAAGTGTTTGGATTTTTTTGCTATTTTGTTTTTGAACAACCCTGTTGTATCGACAGCTGTTTGCCACTCAACCACCTTATCGCAACCTGAAACGTCATTTTCCTACAGCTTCGCATGTTTGCTCGGTTTATTTAATTTCTGTGAAATTTAATTTCGTAACAAATAGTGTATGGCCACAATCGATACAGGTGCCACCGCTTCCATAATCAGAAGGGACATCGTTCGCCAATCATGGCTGCACAACACCAGCAGCTACTGTCTGAAAACTACAACTGGAGCAACGGCAAAGGTCAAGGTATATAGAATACATGGTATGATATTCCGGAGGAAAATATTGGTTCAGTTCTGCGCATGTACGTCACGTGTATCACATATTTTGACACTTCAGAACAAATTAGTTCACATTCATGTGCTTTATATTAGGGTTGTGGATTTTTAATTAATAAAAATGTGATTTGCAAGATATAGTGGCGAAATTGTTTTAAAGTGAGCTGATGGTGGTACGATACCACTTGTTTCCACAGCAATACAACAAAGAATTCATCAATCAAATCTCATATAACCATAATGTATAAATAGTCCTTTATAATCTGCGAAAATATTAGAAATAAAAACAAGTACATATCAGTTTTATAATTAGTTCAGCGTTTTATTCATTTTTCTTTTTTTTGCAGTGATATTCGTAATAAGTGTTTTGTTAAGAATTCGAATCTTAAAGAACATTTTGCCCCGGAAAAACAACTTCTTGATCGCGCGATCTAAATCAATAGGTTCGGCAAGGTCTAACAATGTTTTTATGTAATTTTGTCCAGTTTTTAGACCAGTCGAGTTATATTCATTAAAAATACTTTCAAGAAGTCGTATTTTTTCGATAAAAATAGTGTTGGGTTTTCGAAGTCCACCATCGCTGACTTGATCTGTCCATGTGAAGGATCCGGTCGGTTGTTCTTCAGCATAATTTTGCAGTAGGTTCATTGGTGTCCTGGGTAACTTGCTCACTTGGAAGGGTTTTCCTTTGAAAATACAAATTTTAAATTAGGTACTAATTACGTACATATTTATAATTTGTTCACACTTAAAACTCACAAAATTTCGCGCACAATTTTTTGTTTTGTATTCCGCCTTTCATAATTCTCCTGGCGCTTATTGTCAGAGTCCTTGGAAGTGAAAGGCAATTCCTACTGTTTTTGGGTGAATAGTTTAGCAGCTCATGTTTCAAGTTTCGCGCATATTGGTCACTGTTAAAGTGTTTCGAGCAAACAAATGCATTATTTGCATTAAACTTGTCTTTTCTACCACACTTTTTTCATAGATTCATCCTTGGGAAATCTGAAAAACGACAATTTTTCGCGCCCGGGAACCTTGTTTTGCTTTCGTTTCTTGTCGTTGTTATTATTACAGCCGAATATCGCACAAATAACCATTTTATTTTTATTTGTTTAAAAAATATTCCACAAAAACCTTAAGAGAACGTCGAACTTGCACTGAAATGTCAAAACAGTGTGATACACGTGACGTAACAGTGTGCGAGTGAGATAGGATGCGGACATGCGCAATGTTTTACCATGTTATTCTATATACCTTGGGCAAAGGTGTATGGTGAGGTACTCTTGACGATAGATCTTGCACTAATAGTCTTCTCCCATGCATTCTTAGTGGCTGATATATGTGACGAATGCATCATCGGAATCGACTTTATGAAGGCGCATGATGTAGTACTCGACATCGGTTTGCAAGTTCTAAAGTATAGGAACATCGAGATTCCAATGGTTTACGGGAACGAGAACGTCGCAGCTCTAAGGACAGTGGTAAGTGAGGACGAAATACTACCACCTTCGTCAGAGACAGTTATTTGGACAAGGCTGGAAGGTGATCCTGGGAGCCACCAATTCTACCTAATAGTTTGTGTCCTAAATGTGGAACACGAAAGCGTGAAACTAAAGAAAGGGGAAACGATCGGAAAGTGCGTACCGATTACTGCGGTTACAAAGTTGTCCAACGAAAGTCATGCGAAACCAGTTAGACCTACGGAGGTATCGGAAACAAACAAGAATATACTCGGAGAGTGTGAGCTGGATCAGGAGCAGCGGGCCATGGCAGGGAGTCTAATCAACGAGTTCGCTGATATATTTGCTTCGCAGACAGGCGAGTATGGCCGAACACATCTCCTACAATACCGAATCGACGCCGGAGATGCGAGACCAATTCGTCAGCCTCCCAGACGACTACCATTGGCTAAGCAGACGGAGGTTGCAGAAATGGTGTCGACTATGGAAAAAGAGGGACTGATTGAAAGCTCAAAAAGTCCGTGGGCATCACCGGTCGTCCTGGTCGAGAAGAAAGACGGAAGTACGAGATTCTGCGTGAACTATCGCCAGCTAAAAAACGTCACCAAGAAGGACAGCTACCCCCTGCCAAAAATTGACGATACCCTGGACACACTATCTGGAGCCAAATGGTTTTCGACTCTTGATCTGAAGAGTGGCTACTGGCAAGTGCAGATCCATCCAGAAGACCGTGAGAAAACAGCATTAACAGCAGGAAACGGGCTCTGGCAGTTTACAGTAATGCCACTTGGGCTGTGCACCGAAACAACCTAAAGGAAGTGTTCCAAAGGCTACGAAGTGCACAGTTGAAGCTAAACCCAAAGAAGTGTGCTCTATTTAGACCAGAAGTGAAGTATCTCGGGCACATCATCTCCTTAAAAGGCGTCAAGACTGATTCTGAGAAGATCGATGCAGTGAAAAACTGGTCGGTTCCCAAAGACAAACATCAACTGAGAAGCTTCCTGGGACTTGCGACATATTACAGACGATTTGTAAAGGACTTTGCCGGGATCGCAAAGAGTTTGCATCAGCTGACAGAAAAAGGCAAACAATTCAAATGGTCAGGTGAGTGTGAGAATAGCTTCAAAGAACTTAAGCGACAGTTGTGCGATGCCCCCATATTAGCGTACCCCACTCCTGGGAAAACATTTGTTGTGGATACAGACGCTAGTAATGTGGGAATTGGAGCCGTCCTTTCCCAGGTGCACGATGACCAAGAGAAAGTAGTTTTCAGTGTGCGAGTGAGATAGGATGCGGACATGCGCAATGTTTTACCATGTTATTCTATATACCTTGGGCAAAGGTGTATGGTGAGGTACTCTTGACGATAGATCTTGCACTAATAGTCTTCTCCCATGCATTCTTAGTGGCTGATATATGTGACGAATGCATCATCGGAATCGACTTTATGAAGGCGCATGATGTAGTACTCGACATCGGTTTGCAAGTTCTAAAGTATAGGAACATCGAGATTCCAATGGTTTACGGGAACGAGAACGTCGCAGCTCTAAGGACAGTGGTAAGTGAGGACGAAATACTACCACCTTCGTCAGAGACAGTTATTTGGACAAGGCTGGAAGGTGATCCTGGGAGCCACCAATTCTACCTAATAGTTTGTGTCCTAAATGTGGAACACGAAAGCGTGAAACTAAAGAAAGGGGAAACGATCGGAAAGTGCGTACCGATTACTGCGGTTACAAAGTTGTCCAACGAAAGTCATGCGAAACCAGTTAGACCTACGGAGGTATCGGAAACAAACAAGAATATACTCGGAGAGTGTGAGCTGGATCAGGAGCAGCGGGCCATGGCAGGGAGTCTAATCAACGAGTTCGCTGATATATTTGCTTCGCAGACAGGCGAGTATGGCCGAACACATCTCCTACAATACCGAATCGACGCCGGAGATGCGAGACCAATTCGTCAGCCTCCCAGACGACTACCATTGGCTAAGCAGACGGAGGTTGCAGAAATGGTGTCGACTATGGAAAAAGAGGGACTGATTGAAAGCTCAAAAAGTCCGTGGGCATCACCGGTCGTCCTGGTCGAGAAGAAAGACGGAAGTACGAGATTCTGCGTGAACTATCGCCAGCTAAAAAACGTCACCAAGAAGGACAGCTACCCCCTGCCAAAAATTGACGATACCCTGGACACACTATCTGGAGCCAAATGGTTTTCGACTCTTGATCTGAAGAGTGGCTACTGGCAAGTGCAGATCCATCCAGAAGACCGTGAGAAAACAGCATTAACAGCAGGAAACGGGCTCTGGCAGTTTACAGTAATGCCACTTGGGCTGTGCACCGAAACAACCTAAAGGAAGTGTTCCAAAGGCTACGAAGTGCACAGTTGAAGCTAAACCCAAAGAAGTGTGCTCTATTTAGACCAGAAGTGAAGTATCTCGGGCACATCATCTCCTTAAAAGGCGTCAAGACTGATTCTGAGAAGATCGATGCAGTGAAAAACTGGTCGGTTCCCAAAGACAAACATCAACTGAGAAGCTTCCTGGGACTTGCGACATATTACAGACGATTTGTAAAGGACTTTGCCGGGATCGCAAAGAGTTTGCATCAGCTGACAGAAAAAGGCAAACAATTCAAATGGTCAGGTGAGTGTGAGAATAGCTTCAAAGAACTTAAGCGACAGTTGTGCGATGCCCCCATATTAGCGTACCCCACTCCTGGGAAAACATTTATTGTGGATACAGACGCTAGTAATGTGGGAATTGGAGCCGTCCTTTCCCAGGTGCACGATGACCAAGAGAAAGTAGTTTTCAGCAAAGTTCTCTCACAGCCAGAAAGGAACTACTGTGTTACCAGGCGCGAGTTATTCAGTGATTGATCGAATCCATGGTTACATTTTTTTTTTTATTTATTCGGGTCCTTTTGTTTTTGATAAGTCATTTATGTAGGTAGGTATTTTATTTATGTATTTGTTTTAAGTAAACTTAATAAATACAAAAATGAATGTCATAACCAAATAATACGGGCATTTTTTAAGAACTACAAAATTAAACTTTGTATTTGTACCGAAATAAACCCAAATGGGCCTCATGTGAATTTATTCAACGACAATCGCAATTTTCTCGTTCTCTCAATATTTTTCCTAACGCGTGTGCTTTATCTCAATTTATTAGAACTGTCATCGGCCAAAAAATGTTGAAAATAATCTTACTTCATCCTTTGCATCCATTCCTTTATTCTATTATTTGTACAAAAAGCTTTTGTATATCAGCTACGTCAAAATCAATATCTACGTATACTCTGTTCAATTTATATTTTCAGTGCAGGGAAGATAGGCTATTTGTCTTTCACCTTTAATATTATGGATTTTAATAAGCTGTCTCCATTTTAAAGCTCTCACATGGTTGCCATAGTGAGCACTGTAAATTGGCATAAATATTCTCTCACAAATATCGGTAGGGTTACCAAATACCAACTCTATATTAAGAAAAAATGGTTTAACTGCATATTAACAGATCCTTCAGAAATACAAAATAATTAAAGGAGTACCTAAAAACTGTATGGCAACATCCCACATAATCAAATTCATTTATTCGCTCTCAAAAGCTTTAAAAAGCACCAAAACCGAGATTTCTGTGAGAATATCCATAGAAAAACCCGTAATGATATTTCTGCAAATAAATATGGTAACACTCTTCTGAGCTCTGAGGTGCTTAAAACACACACCAAACACACCGGCAGACTGGTCATGGTGGGATGAATGCGCCTTTGAGGAAAATTGGGTGGGTTTTTCGTAAATGACAACAACAAATTCTTTGGAATGCGAGTGGTTTCATTTTTATTTCAGTGGCAAATCTTGTGTTTGAGTGCCGTGAGAGTAGCTCTAGGCACCACTGGTAGAAAAAAGAGCTTCCCATAAGGAATTGAACCGAGTATAGTCCTTTAAAAACCTTGAACAAACGAAATTGCGAAAAATCAGTGGTTAAGTCTCATTAACCGCGCAAAATCGGCTGGTTATCGATTTCTTTGGTTAACTACCAAACTACTGATTCTCTGGTTAATATTGAACAAACACATTCGATGGTTACCAGCTGGAATAACCGATGATTAAATATAACCAAGATTGAAAAAACCGGGCCTTCATATATTCAAAAATAACTCACCACACTAAATTTTGATTGGTGGCCGGTCATTAATCGATTTTTTTATTTTTTTTTGTAGCTCAAGGCTCACACGTATTCACAGACAGGGATTGGAATTACAAAAACAAAAATGTAAACAAATGGGTGGTGAGGGTTTCGGTAAGAAACCAGGGGTTGTTCCTAAGGGGACTGCCCAACACCGTTATACGTGGTGAAGAACCACACCCTGCACGAGGTGCCACTGCTTTAGACGAAATATAACGGATCTAGGGGAATAACTCGATAAAACCCATAATCCCGGGTGAACTACCGTGCCCATGGGGGACAATGGTATGTGTCTTTTAACGGTGAACTCTAGATACCTGGGGACCTCTAGTTTCAATTTCAATTCCCCTTTTCTGTATACAGTGAGTACAGGACGACCTTCCCGTCCCCCTTACTCCTGGGTCCAAAATAGAAAACTTAAATAAAATAACAAACAAAGGGACTGGTGTGAACGAATCGGACACCAAGAACTTCCGAAAAACCGATTCTCAGACAAAAATGACGGAAGAGGAGGAAAATCTCCTACCCCAAGAACCGTCAAGAAATTGGACTTCTTCGGTTGTGGGAAGCGAGGGAACGGTTGACCTCAGACTTGAGAAGTTTTTTCTTGAGGATGATGACAATCGTTCCATCGCCAGCTCAGCCAAATTCTCCATATTTTCGACAGCTTCTGTTAGGAGAAAAGTAATCAACTGTAAAATGACGATTAAGAAGCTGCAGAAAAGACAACACCTAGGAGACAACGACAAATGGCGACTTCAAAATGCTCTTGATTTTCTAGGAAATCAGTCTTTGGAACGCGATGAGCCTTGTGGTAGTAGCCCACCAAGGACTGGCTTCCCTGAAACCTCGAGCAAGGGAGCTCTAATGCGACAGCCCATGCTTATGATATGCCTTAGCCTATCGGGGCAGGGGCCTGTTGCGTCTGACCCCGCAAAAGAAGAAGCGGACAAAGTAGACAAGAATGTTTCACTGGGACAGGGAAATTCGACATTGGACAGTGCAGTTACTGTTGGCGATAAGTCAGGTGAGCCAAAGGACACTGAATGTTTGGATCAAACCGAAACCTCAGCTGTCACCGCGGTGAACTTGGTGGAAAAAAAAAGCCGTCCAGTACAGTAGGTGAACAGCCTGATCGACTCATGCACGTAGGTTGCTCAATAGGTTCAAACGCCTTAACCTCAGTTTCTTTACGGAAAGGGAAACGGCTCAGCTAGCTAGAGCTCGTGAAACCATGTAATCAACGCTAGATGCATGGCGCAGCAACCAGAAAATTAGGAAGCAGAACCTAACTGGAATAGGGAAGATGACTGGACCAAGGGAGGAATGCCTCTTGCCTTCCGCCTTGAGAAGGTCAAAAACTGGGCGTCAACTCAGTTAAGGACTCGTCCAAGGCTGAGGAGACACCTAGCTGTTCTAGGAAGGTTCTGTCAATTAGTAGCAGATAAGAGTTCAGGAAGCCTAGGGCGCGTGTCTCTGGAGGAGCCGGCGTGGAATCTGTTGGTGGGGGAGGGAGGGGGGGCGAAATGCCGCTTGCCTTTCACCTCGACTGTGGCCGGTTCCGACCTGCTGGGTGCTTTCTCAGGATACGTCCAAACCTGGGAACGCTCCTGGAGTCTCTAAAACAGGCAGGCATGACGACACAATCTCCCCGGTTTTAGGTAGGCAGGCCAAAAAACTGAAATTTGCTGAGACGGTGAAGGAAAGTCTTCGTGTCGCAATCGTCGACCTTGGTAATCCAATTCGAAGACTTACCGCTAGCCAATGGGAATTCATTGAACAACGAATCCTAGATGGTGTTAATGACGCTATCGTGAAGGCAGAGAACAAGCTTCCACTCTTTGGACAGCTAATCACCTTCAAAGGATTCAAGATAATGGAATGTGACGACAAAGAAACGCTGGTATGGCTAAGGAACTTCGTCAGCAACACCAAAGCACCTTGGTCAAATGCCGAATACATATTCGAGGACGGTACCTACCCGCGGAAAGGATAGAACGCAACCTGCAATTCCTTAACCCGGAACTTCAAAGCAGGGAGTGGAAAATCTTGGAAACGAGTGAGTACACTGAGAATGGTATGGAAGTAACTGTACTCCTAAGTCACAAATCGCTGCCGCTACTACGCAAACACGACTTTAAGGTCCGAGTAGGCATTACACGCTATAAACTCAGGCTGGTAGCGGAAAATCAGAAGAGCAGAGGAGAAGAAAAGGCTGCCCGTGATGAAGATAATACAAATAAATCTTCATCCCATAAAGGCGGCTAGCGCCAATCTGGTTCTTCTTATGGAGACCAGGAAAATCGATATGGCCCTAGTACAGAAACCCTGGATCTTCCGGATGAAATACGAGGGTTGAGCTCAAAAGACTTGCTGGTCTACAACAGTACATCAGACAGTGGTAAGTCTCTTACATGTATTGTCGCCAGAAAACTGGCGGCAATATACATGCCATACGAATCCACCAACCAACCCACCTTCCGACTTAACCAAATTACTGGTTATGGAAGCAGAGCGCGACAAATGGGCACGGTTGCCGTTTCAGTGACTCTGTCACTATATCTAGTGGAATTTTCAAAAGCTTAGTGACAAAAATTTATTTTTTGAAAAATTCTAGTTACTTTTCTAGTGATTTTTTTGAAAAAGATGTTTTTCTAAATTATTACGCCCCTGGTGATGTTACATACATTCTAATTAAAGCATACGATAAAGCCTGTACTTTACGGACAATAAAGAATAGGAAGTCTCCACCATGGTGGACAAAGGATCTCCTTGAAATCAGAAAGAGAACCAGAGCCCTCTTCAACTTGGCAAAGGCCACGAACTCCCAAACAGACTTGGATATAACGGGTGATTTTTTAGCTGGTTTGGTTTTGGCAACACTGGTTTTGACAGCTGACGTGTGTTTAGTACCTTGTGTCACTGTCAAACAGCTTCAGTTTGGTTTGCAATTTAACCATGGATCGTCTTACAAATGAACAACGCTTGCAAATTATTGAATTTTACTATCAAAATTCGTGCTCGGTTCGAAATGTTCATCGCGCGCTGCTTCCATTTTATGATCGGCATTCTCGACCTTCTGAGCAGTCTATTCGGAAGATTGTGACCAAATTTCGCACCAAATTTACTTTGTTGGACATTAAACCACCAACACGTTTACGTACTGTGCGTAGTGAAGAAAATATTGCGGCAGTATCAGCTAGTGTGACAGAAGACCGCGAAATGTCGATTCGGCGCCGTTCCCAGCAGTTAGGCCTTTGTTACAGCACTACGTGGAAAATTTTGCGGAAGGATTTGTGCGTAAAGCCTTTTAAGATACAGCTTGTGCAAGAACTAAAGCCAGCCGACCTACCACAACGCCGAATTTTTGGTGAATGGGCTCTTGGAAAGCCGGCCGAGGATCCGCTTTTTTATCGAAAAATTGTGTTCAGCAA
This sequence comes from Cheilosia urbana, assembly GCA_946477585.1. Taxonomy (NCBI): domain Eukaryota; kingdom Metazoa; phylum Arthropoda; class Insecta; order Diptera; family Syrphidae; genus Cheilosia; species Cheilosia urbana. The sequence goes on along the minus strand of OX297854.1, from coordinate 87,943,318 downwards.
TGAGGCTCATTTTTGGTTGAATGGGTACGTAAATAAGCAAAATTGCCGCATTTGGATTGAAGATCAGCCAGAAGCATTGCAACAGCTACCAATGCATCCCGAAAAAGCCACTGTTTGGTGCGGTTTATGGGCCGGCGGCATTATTGGGCCATATTTCTTCAAAGATGATGCGAATCGCAGCGTTACTGTCAATGGTGAACGCTACCGAGCGATGATAACAAACTTTTTTTTGCCCGAAATGGAAGTTCTTGACTTGCATGATATGTGGTTTCAACAAGACGGTGCCACATGCCACACAGCACGCGAAACAATGGCGCAATTGCGAGGCGAGTTTGGTGAACAGTTAATTTCACGTTTCGGGCCGGTCAATTGGCCGCCTAGATCGTGCGATTTGACACCATTAGATTATTTTTTGTGGGGGTATGTCAAGGCTAATGTGTATAGGGACAAGCCCGCTTCGATTGACGCACTGGAAGCCAACATCCATGCATTCATTCGTGAGATACCGGCCGATATGTGTGAAAGAGTATGCCAAAATTGGACTCAGCGGATGGACTACCTGAGACGCAGCCGCGGTCAACATTTGCATGAAATTATCTTTAAACATTAAATTGCAAGGTTCAAACTATCGATTCAAATAAATATTTCATTCATTTTTTCGAATTTTTTGTGTTTTTTTTTTTTTTAAAGTTCTAAACCTCTTAAAAAATCACCCGTTATATACAAGGCCGGCCAGCGGAAATTAAAAAAGGCCATTATTAGTGCTAAACGCACAACCTGGCGCACAGTCTGTAGTGATATCGAAAGCAGCACAGAATCGGCTAGACTTCGAAAAATCCTGTGCAAAGAATCTGCAGTTCCCGGATATTTCAAGGATAGTAATGGTACTTGGACACAATGCTGTGAGGAGACGCTCAGTCGACTTCTGCAGACTCATTTTCCGGGTTGTACTATGAACCAGGCTAATCAGTCTTTAATACCACATTAGCGACAATTTCGGTAGAACTTCTAGGTAACCAAAGACAAACTAAACTGGGCAATTGATACATTCTCCCCGTTCAAATCCCCTGGATGCGACGGCATTTTACCAATCATGCTCCAGAAAGCTAAGACCACTATTACACCGATCTTAAAAAAAAACTTTTTATTCGCCGTCTGGAATGCGGCTACATTCCTAAAACCTGGCGAGAGGTTAAGGTCGTCTTTATTCCGAAGGCGGGTAAATCTAGCCATACCACCGCCAAAGACTTCAGGCCGATAAGTCTGACATCATTTATTCTAAAAACTTTGGAAAAACTAATGAACGTCTTTATACGTAGTCGGCTAGATAACAGCGCGATCTCCTCCACCCAACATGCTTACATCAAAGGCAAAGGTGTGGAAACCGCACTGCATGAGGTCTTTAGCACTATAGCGATGTACGATATGTCTCCCCATCTTAACTTTGATAGACCATTCTCCTACTCTTTTCCGAGTAGAGATGAATGGAATGCAGTTGAACCCACTAAAGGGAAATCGGTATCCATCTACACAGATGGATCAAAGATGGACTGTGGAACCGGTGCCGGTATATTCTATGAGGAATTAAATATACACTGCTCCATTAGGCTTCCTAACAGCAGCAGTGTCTTCCAAGCAAAGGTACTGGCAATCGCGGAAGCAGCCCGAATGGTGTCATTGTTGGCAATACCACGTAATAATATTACCATTTTCATTGACAGCCAGGCGGCTATAAAGGCAATTTCTGCTATTGAAGTAAAATACAAGCTAGTTCATAGCTGTACTGAAGAGCTCAAGGTTCTTTGCTCGCAGCACTCTATCAATCTCTGCTGGGTCCCTGAACACAGTGACAAAGCCGGCAATAGCTGACGAACTGGCGAGAAAAGGATCTGTAATGGATCATGATAGAGCACTACAGTCGATCAAGCCTTCACTCTGTAATCTCAGAGAACGAGTGGAGAACAAGATTCGTATGAAAACCAATAACAGGTGGAAACAACTAACTACCTGCGAAGCATCTCGGAAGCTATGGCCAGTATATGACAGAGGCCGAACCATCAAACTTCTACAGTTTGACAGGTCATCGCTGTCTAAGCTGGTATGGGCTTTAACGGGTCATAACTTTCTAAGAAACCACACGATGAAACTAAATCTCAAAGATGACGATATATGTAGAGGCTGCGGGGACGAAGAGGGCACACCTCACTTCCTCTGTCACTTCCCGAGCATCTGTCACTTGAGGAAAAGAACACTTGGAAGCTTTTACTTCCATGACTAAGAAGATCTTTCTGATGTTACACTCTCTGATCTTTACAAGACATGTGCTAACTATGTAAAGCACCAACGATCAACCCCCACAAAAGGGCATCACAATGGGTCCACAAGGACCTAAGTGTGGTATAGTAGGGTATACCCTGCTCTACCAACCCGTTAACCTAACGTAACCTAAACACATGGGTTTTGCGCGGATAGACGTACGACAGATATCCATCTCTTTAACCATCTCTTGACTGATGCTGTAATTGAATTGTTTTGTTTCTTGAGCTGTAGGAATGCATGAATGGAAACGTCTTGTTGACTCCTGTCGATAATTTACTTGTCCACATCCATTATAACCGCATTTACACTATCACCCACGCGCATTTCAATGCTAATTAAGTCAATGTCAATGCTAATGTAGTCGCAGTAGCTTAGTGGTTAGTGTGTTGGACTGCTATGCGGGGGTCCCAGGTTCGAATCCCGCAAAAAACCCAATTCCAACTTAGGGGTTTTTTCCGCTGCGCTACCTCTCGTGAACGTCTGACAAACATCCGAGAGTAAAAATGTCTTGAAAGAGCTTCTCAATTAGCCGTTTGGAGACGGCATAAAACTGTAGATCCCTTCCATTCGTTCCAAAAATGAGAAACTCACACAAAACGAATGGTTGTGAGAAGCTAGGCCTCACGTAAAATGAAAATGAGATCACAAATCAGACGCCTATGGTTTTTTTTTTTTTTTTATAATTTTACTCGCGCTCAAGGGGTTATGAATACCCTTATAATGCGGGGCACAGCGCGGCATTCAAGTTTTTTAGGAAGAGAAAGAGGGATAGGAAAGAGTTTGTTGCGCAGTGGATATTCTCCACGAGTGGCGTCCTAATTAGCTAGGGGAGAATTGTTGATATTTGTGTTCGCTTATAATTCACATAAACTTATTCGCAGTTTTTATTTGTGAAAAATGTTTCGTGGTACTGGCTCGGATTTGAACACGTAACCTCCCACTCAACAAGCGAACACTCTATCACTGCGCTACGGCCACCCGCGTGTCATCGATGTTATACCCATAATTATATATAAAGGGTTTTTCAATAAGAGGTGTTTTTGTTTTTGTATTTTGGTATTCAAAGAAAAATGCATAATTTCAATGCGTTGTTGAAGCGTGTATTCCATTTTTAGTAATGGCGTAGTTTCAACTTGTAAAACGTCAAAGAATAAGAGCTGCAAAAGTGGCAGCTACCGAAATAGCGGGTCATTCACAATAACACCTCTTATTGGAAAACCCTTTACGTAAAGCGGAAAAAAACACAAGTTCCGCCGATTAACAGTTCTACAATAACATGAAAACATTTCTATTTCTGATTAAAAACATGTGAAATGAGACTGCTAATTAATTTCAGTAAATTAAGCCAAAAATTCATTAATCATTTATATGAAATAAATAAATCACACTCATCACTTCCGGAAGCCATTTTGTTTTATAGGAAACATTTAATTCACTTGATTTGCGGAATTTCGTTAACATAAAAATATCAACAAACGGAGCTTTCCTATAATTCCTACCACGTAATCAATATGTCCGACCAAAATACGTGCCAGTTTTTTTTGAGTGTTAGGTAATGCTGTACCTTTCAGTCAGACGGCTATTTAGTATTGGGCAGCCCTTTAATCTTCCGTGTTAGGAATGTGTTATGGTGTAAATGCACCATCTTGCGATTAAGGCAAATCAAAAACTAAATATAATGTCGCAAAATCGAGCACTATTAACTGAGTAGCTTGCATCTTCAAAAAAGAACTGCCAACTGCCCGATAATGCCTCCCAGCAGCGTTACCACAAAAAGCAAGGTAGATTCAAGAAAAATGAAGTAGATTTCAAAAAAATAGTTTTCATAGCGTTTGTAATAATTCCTTTAGGTACCTATACCAATACTAAACCAAACGTACAACCTCTTTGACAGCAAATTAAAAGGAAAACAGTAAAAACCGTCAGAAAATTTTAATAAATTTTCAGCCTTATTTATAAACGTATTATAGAGAGTTTTATACACTATTTAAAATGCCTCTAAACGCAAAAACCTTCAGCCTTATTTAATAGAATTTGCTAAAATGCCTCTATTGACGTGTATAGTTATGTAGTGTATAAATCTTTATTCAGGCAAAAAATCGCTATTTATAAAAAAATTGCCCATGCATAGCTATTAGTTGTATTGCTTAAGTCAGAAAAAGTAATAAAAAGGAGAAATCTATTACATTTATCCGTCCGAAATGATGAACAAAAACTTAGCAGCTTGTGAAAAATAAAAATTCAATTGAAAATTTAAAAAAAAATAATAAATAAATATACATACCTATATAAATTATAAATAAAAGAAAAAAAAAACTAATAAATATTAAAAAAAATCAAAATAAAATAAATATAAATAGGTATACTCGTATATATAAAAAAAATACAAAACAAATAAAATAAATAAATATAAAAAATCAAATAAAAAATAAAGTGGGCTATGAAAAAGTGTAAAATATTATTTAAACAATTTTTGTTTTGAAAGTAGATTTAAAAAATAAATAAATAAATAGTTGGCACAACGGGTCTATAGAGACCCTAGGCCTAACTTTTCACAACCATTCGTTTTGTGTGCGTTTTTCATTTTTGGAACGAATGGAAGGGACCTACAATTTTATGCCGGTTCCAAACGGCTAATTGAGAAGCTCTTTCAAGACAGTTATACCCCGCAAAATTTGAAAATTTGGTAATTTGTGTCAGAGGTCTAGCGCAAATGGTAATTATGTTAAACTACTATTTTAATATGGAGCTTGACATGCTAGCTGATATCCTATATCGGTCTACTTGCATGGAACCTGGCTTAGGTCAAACTTTATATTCATAACCATTTGTGTCAGCTGCTGCTGTAAGTTGTAACAAAGTTTGCACCTAAGTTTCCTGCCAATTTCCGGGCTACTAAATTACTAAAATACCTATACCTCCCCGTTGAATGTTTATTTCTGTATTTTGATGTGAAACATCGTCGACTCGAATGAAACGGAAATTCCGACGTGACAGCGAAAATTGGCTTGTCGCTATCACTACGCCGCCGCTCTCGACTCCTAAACCACTCAACCGATTTCAATGAAATTCTGTGGGTGTGTAGGGTTGGTTGCAGTTTGAAAAATAGAATAGTCTTGGACTTGAAAGGTGGCGCTGTTGTCAATCTTCTAAACCACCTAACCGATTTCAATGAAATTTTGTGGGTGTGGATGGTTGCTTGCTACTTGAAACAAAGGTAGCTAGGTAAAAATAGAGAAAGTTGGATTGGATTGCATTAGAAAACTTTTAAATGAATGCACTTACCTACTGCGCTGTATTAAGATTATAATATTCTAAAGATTTGATTTTTAAATTAAGTTCCTTAATACAATTCAACTACAACACAATTTCATTTAAGATCCACATTTAGCGAGAGAAGTTTCACATCCGGTGCGTTGTCACAAGTACACTCTCTGTTTTTTTTTTCTCGATGTTGGCCCTCCTTTGGCTTCTTTTATACTTATCGCCAAATATAAAACTCCTCTCCGAAATTAAAACCCAGGTTATTCTATGATACCCAACTTCAAGAGTCAACTTGGAATACGTTACGTTTCTCTCCTGAAGGTAATAAAACAGGTCATGTTACAATTGAGGTTGTCTGTCAAAAACAAGAAAACAAAAAGATTTATTACAACACGCTACTACATCGAAGCTCTTGCAGAGTTGTGCAATTTCAAACGCATGCAACACAGTGCAGTCACGTACTACGTTTTAGTGTTCGCTAAACATCGATAGTTTCAGTTTTCGATAGTATCGATGTTTTCCTAAAAAACTATCGATAGTATCGATAGCCCGAAAATTTAAAATTTAAATTTGCTTTTTTTTTTTGTGCAGAAAACAGGTCTTAAGAGATGAAATGGTGGGGACTAAATATTTTAAATATAGCCCGGCCGCAAAATCGTTTAACCCTTACCCTTCACTCTTGAGCAAATGCTACATTTCTGTAACAATCATCCAAACGGATGACAGGTTCTTTTCATTTATATATTTTAGTTTTAAATGGGCAATTCAGTTTGAAGTACGTATTCCCAATTGTTTTATACTTTTGGTACATTGTTATAAGTAAACTTTTAATTGGTACTCTTTTCAAAAAAGTTTCAATACACGTGATCTTTTGCTCATTATTAATAAATTTAAAAAAATTGCTTAGATTAATATTATCAAAATATACTGGAAATTAAAAACCAAACACTTTTTTGTTGACCACGATGGTACGACCACCTACAAAACAAAAATTTAACAAACAAATTCCTAATCAGGATTTGCAAATAAAAATGATGAGTTAACGACAGTATATTCATGTTCGCGGGGAATTACATTAATTAAAAGGCATTTCCCCAAGTATTAATTTGATAATTAAAATTAAATTTCCCTATCTACCTACACAAAAAAACTATCGATATAAATAAAAAAACATCGATGTTTTCGATAGTTCATAACTATCGATACTATCGATAGTACTATCGATGTTTAACGTACACTTCTACGTTTTGGATTTTTATGGACTGGCTTGCATGAAAGTCGACGCTTTGTTAGTTGATAACAGATTTCAGTTTCGTAGTCACTTGGGTCATTCTCACCCCACATGCTATGTAGATACTAAGATACAGCCCAATTCACTAGTAAGTAGGATTGATACACATTTGGAAATATATTTATTGGTCGAACAAAAAATGTCACAGGTGAAGGGAGTTTGTTTGGGTGTTTTTTTTAAAGTCAACTCGTAACTTGTACCTACCTCTTTCAAACGTTCTACATATAAAGTCCTACCGCAGAGAGACAAATCGATGACACGTGCCTCAAGCGCTCGAAATACCAACCCCATCAAGCATTGAAAACCCTTTTCTACTACTTTATTTGTCATTGTGTATATTTCGCATAGAACAGACCGAACCACATTCGCATCCATTCTGACCTTCAGCGGGTGTTTGCCTATTATGGTTCGATTACCATTAAGACTCGTATGGTTTAGCCGCTTACCCAAAGTTTCTAAAGCAAATTACGGATCTCGCAACTAAAACAGATGAAGCCATCTGAAACCACACCGCCACAAATTCAATTTGCTGTCACTTAATCTCTCTCTTATAGCCGCCTCCCGCCAATTTATATTCCTTAGAGAGGAAACTTCTTCCTCCTTTAACCCATTCAGGCAATAAGTCGAAGAGGAAAGTTTTTTCCTTGTGTTGCTCCGCAAGATCCACTTGAAGTTTTGCGTTCCCCGTGTATTGTTTTTATTTTTTGTTCGTTTAAAGGAGTCTCGGTGAGGGAAATTAATTTAATTTCATGGCTTTGCGTTGAAATAATTAGCCGGTTGCGGAGCCCCCGCCACTGGCCAAAGTTTAATTCATCAATTATAATGGCGCCAGCAAGGAGTTAGGGACGGCGAAGAGGGCGGTTGTTTGCAGTGCACTGCACATATTTGCCAGACAATTTTTACTTACGGTATCTGCTGGTACAGCAGTCTGCAATCTACATAGCAGTCAAACAATGTCAGTTAATGGAATATACACGATAAGGAGTGGGTATGAGGATAATGGTTGTTATATTTCGGTGCTCCTTCTGAGGCATGTTTCCTTTGTTTTTGTAGTTCGTCAACATCATTATAAATGTAATCAGAACAGGTGTGCCAACTGAACAGAGTTATACTTGTGAGTGGGAGCTCCAAGGAACTCTAAAAAGTTCTTGAATTAATGAGAGTTTAAATGTAAAGCGTATAACACTCATTTTCTTAGTTTAGTTTTGTTTATTTCATCAATTAGATTACAATCTTTATAGACTAGATACTAAAATATAACTGTTGTGGGCTATATGCTTATATAATAAAAATAAATTAAACAAATATTTTTATAGTTTACATTTTAATATATACCTAACTTAACAATTAAAAAAAGAAAAAAAGAAAAGAAAAACAAAAGTTAATTCTTTAAATTTATTGGGAAGTTACTGTTTTAATGTTATTTAATAAATATTTTTTAAATATATCCCTCGGAACATCAAGATTAAAATCAATACTATTGCAATTTAAATTCAATTCTATAGTGCAACGTGTGATTGGTTCATTACGGCCATAATTTGTACTATGAAACTGCTCATAACATTGAAACCGATGGTGTGTAGTTATAGAGGGTGCGTTCACATAATTAACTAAATTTAATAAAAGAGGACAATTGATATGAAATGTTTTTTTTTTTGTCGGAGGTTGTTACTATCCGATGGAGCACTCAGACACAACTACTGATCCATTGTACTGCCAAACAGACACCTTACATTTATGTACTTAGTTTTCCCGTCTTTCGAAGAAAGATGAGAAGGAGCTGCAGTGATGAAGAGCTTAGATGTTCGGCACTCACCACGTCAGCCCCAAAGATCCGCCACCTGATGTGAGCAAAGGCAGGACAGCTACAGAGGAAGTGCTTCGCTGTATCGTCATCCTCTCCACAGGCAGGACAGATGGTGGAGACGCTCAAGCCCAAAACATTTAAGTGTTTGGCAAAAGCTTGGTGGCCCGAAAGGACGCCCACAAGCATGCTACAGTCGCTTCTCCTGAGAGACAGAAGGAAGGCCGACAACCTTTTGCAGATGTCCGGACGCAGTCGTTTGGTCTGTCCACACTCAGCGCAGCCAGGCCACCGACACTCGTGTTCGCGAGAAACCCGAGTATCAATGGATGACCTAACCACCGATGTAGGCAGAGCCAACGCAGGTTCAGGTACTAAGAATTCTTCCTCTGAACCCAGCCTGGCAAGCTTATCAGCTATCTCATTTCCATGGATACCAGTGTGACCTGGAACCCAAACAAGATACACTGTATTTAGCCTTCCGACTAAGTTCAAAGAAAGCTTGAGTTCGAGCACTAATTTAGACGAGGGAAGAGGGTTAAGCAGCGCTTTTAAAGCAGTTTGGCTGTCGCTGCAAACGCATATACTCCTAGCCCTCCGCCTGTTTGTTACAATATAGCGCATAGCCATAAGGATAGCGAAAATCTCCGCTTGGGAGACAGACGCATGGTTTCCTAAGGGGTATAGTGAAGTCTAATGTGCTCACTTTCCAGGAGGACAAGGGTCTGGATCTGAAGCTATCCGTAAAAATACGATGGCATTCTTTCCCTGACTCAGAGTCTGGCCTAAGCCATTCCGTTGCCTGAGGAAAGTTGACTTGGTAGTTTTGTCGGATTCATGGAGTCACTGCGTCAGAGGGCATAGATATCCATAAGACTGGGGTCAAAGGATAATTCGCGCACAAGATCTTCAAAACTCCAATGCGCGTCGTACCAAAAAGCCACCTCTCTCTAACCGGGAGATGGTTTTCAGCGTACACCACATGATAAAAATATCAAGGGGGGGGGGGGGGGGGGGGGGAGGGAGGTTCGTCATAGCGTCTAGAGCGGAGCCCGGTGTGCTGGAGAAGGCCCCTGTGCAGCCAAGACAAACCGTTCTTTGATGTCTGGCAAAAGAGGCAGTAACACGTTTCCGTGTAAGCCCGTATGAGAGGAGTGGTCTTACCATTGCCGTACAGATCCAAAGGACCCTTTTAGGAGATAAGCCCCATGTCTTCCCAAAAGCGCCTTTACACTGCCAGAAAGTTGACAGCGCTTTATCGGTTTTCGATTCGACATGCTTGGACCAAAGAAGCTTTCTATCGAGGACTACTCCCAGATATTTGACTTCATCGGAGTCATGAAATGTTACTATGTCTCTTATAAACATAACTGAAAAATAAACCCGACGATCATAAAGGGAATGCATGCCAAATAATAAACATCTACTATAATAAGAAGGCCTTGCAATCCTCCAATCAAGCTTATAAAATGCATATCTTGTAAAATGCTTCTGAACTTTTTCAATTCTGTCAATTGAATTATTATAGTACGGGTTCCAAACAATGCTACAATACTCAAGAACTGACCGTACTAGAGAATTGTAAAGGGACTTTAGAGTATGTGGATCGGGGAATTCTTTCTTGTTTCTTTTTAGAAAACCAAGCATTTGATTTGCTTTGTTTATTATATAATCAAAATGTTGTAAAAAAGAGAGTTTTGTATCTAGGATTACTCCTAGATTATAATCAAACACTATGGGCTTAGAATTTCGGAAACACGACAAGACTTGACACTTAGAAACATTTAACAGAGGGTGATTTTCCTTGCATCAATGATCAAGCTTCGACAGATATTCAAAAAGAAGAATACAGTCAGTTCGACTAGAAATCTTACGGTAAAGTTTGACGTCATCTGCGAAAAGAAGGCAGTTTGAATTTTGAAAATCATAAGGTATATCGTTTACAAATAACAAGAACAATAATGGACCCAAATGGCTTCCTTGCGGAACACCAAATTTTGAGAGCGAACTATCAACTTTTACTATTTGTACTCTACCAGCTAAATATGATTCAAGCCATTTTAATAGGGAAGAGTGGATACCAAGAGAAGTTTGCTTATTTAATAAGATTTGGTGGTAGACTCTGTCAAATGCCTTTGCAAAGTCTATAAAATTAACATCTGTTTGGAAACCATCTTAATATATAAAAACGTTCGTGCGTATGTATGACCGACGATAACGGCTGAACCACTGAAGCTTTCCCCCTTATATTCACACCATATGTTTGTGTGGTGCTCCGGATGGTTTATGTTTATTTTAGACCCTATAGGGGGCGCTGGGTTCGCTTTTTTGAAAATTCTTATTTATGGACCGATTTGGCTCAAATTTACACCATATAACACTTAAAAAAATAGAAAGCTTTTCCCAAAATTTGGACCCGATAGGTGGCGCTGGGAGATATTTACGACAAGTTAGATTTCCTTGCACATCAATTTTGTATCAACAACACTAAATTTAATTGTAGTAATATAGTTGGCGTTGGTTGTTTACACTTTTTTGAATTTGACATTTCCGTAATTCATATTTCATTTACCTGTACAATTTTTTGACGAAAACTCCAAATTAGTTTTTAATCAATTTTAAATAGGTAAATAAAATTTCCATTCGATTTCCGGCACAAATAACAAAACCAAGGAAAATGTTCTTACTGGGCCAAATTTTATGATTCTTCTTTTGTTTTGTTCGTATTGGTGTATTTTAGGTACAGTCTTAAAAGATAAATTTTTGGACCCGATAGGTGGCGTTGTTGTCGATCTCCGAAACTGCTCAACCGATTTCAATGAAATTTCGTGACTGTATATTCTTCGTTCCCACTTGAAGGCTAGGATACTTTTGGACCTGATAGGTGGCGTTGTTGGCTTAGGTAGGCGCAGTGGCTTAGTGGTGAGTGTGTTGGACTACTATGCTAGGGGTCGGGGTTCGAATCCCGCAAAAACCTGAATTCCAACTTAGGGTTTTTTTCACTGCGCCACCTCTCGCGAACGTCTGACAAACATCCGAGAGTATGACTGTCTTGAAAGAGCTTCTCAATTAGCCGTTTGGAGTCGGCATAAAATTGTAGATCCCTTCCATTCGTTCTAAAAAATGAAAACTCACACAAAACGAATTGTTGTGAGAAGCTAGGCCTAGGGTCTCTCCGGACCTGTTGCGCCAACTATTTTTTTTTTTAGGTGGTGCTGTTGCCGATCTCCGAAACAGCTCTACCGAAATATACTATAGTTTCGGACCCTACAGATGGTACCTTGCAAAACATAAGCGGGATAGGAGAACGGGTTGTGGAAGCATTAAAATTATTAATGGATATTGTCCAAATAAAGGACTTTGCTAAATGTGAGCAGGACTTAATACGAAAGGTATGAGCAAATCCGGGTGGGTACAGCTACATATAAAAAAGACTGACGTCCGTATTTGCGCACTCATAACTCGGGAACCGATCCTTCAATTTTTATGATTTTTGGTTTAAATTCGCATGGGCTCAAGGAAGGAAATATGCTACTTTTTGTCGTGAAAACAAAACTTTATGGGGATTAGTTGAATTTTTGAATTCTTTGGATGTTCCGGGCTTACATCTATACAATTGAAAGTCGGCTCAGTTGTAATTTTGTTGCGCAACCTCAATACACCGAGACTTTGTAACAGAACGCGTTTGATTTGGTGGTAAGGGATCCCAAATCAAATGCCATGCAAGTGAAGATTTTGAGTGGAAAATCCAAAGGCAAACACTCTCATTCCGCAGATTCCGCTTATTCAGAACGATTTGCCATTCGTATTTAAGCGACTTAGATTTCCTGTGCGTCTCGCTTTCACTATGACAAATAATTTGTTGCAAGTATAATCGATGGATGTTTGTGCATTTGTAGTATCAATCTTGAATTACCATGTTTCTCACATGGTTAATATAGTGAAAAGCGGAAGGTTGGCCGAAACGTCAAAATCGTTGCGGTTTGATTGAAACAAATCAACATTGCTTTTCGTCATTTATTTCTATTGCATTTAATATAACTTTTGAATGAAGCATTTTAATTGGCCGAATTACATAAATTAGCAAGCGCATTGTGCATGCTCTGAATTATTATTTTCATTACATTAACAAATTTGGGCGGAACGAAGTTTGCCGGGTCAGCTAGTTTTCTATATTTGTTATGAGGTCATTGCTTATTAATGCTAAGTTTGTTGCAGTTGATTTCCCTGCTACAAACCCATGTTGAGAAACTGAAATATGATTCTGAAATAACTCAGTTAACCTACTACAGACTAGCTTTTATAATAATAAATAAGAAACTTTCCAGCAATCCAAAAATTACCCTTAAGCTAATGAAAGATTAAAAATCCAAGAAACTGGTTGAGCTAATGCAATACAGGATTTCCTTAACAAAATAGCAGGAATCCCATCAGGCCCATCACTCTTATTAACATCCAATTTAGATAAAACTTCTTCAATTTCAAATGGACTGAAAACTAAAGAACCGATATTGAAAACCCTACATATATAAGGTAGCTTCTGGATAGGGGGAGTATCTGAAGAGTAAACTGATTGAAAATAGTCAGCGAATAAATTACAAATTTTACATACATCACTAGTAATTGTATCCTGATACTTCATACTCCTAGGAAATCCACTCGATTTACGCCTTGAGCTTATGAAATTCCAAAAACGCTTGGTATTTAATTTGAGGTCCCTTTCGATAGCAAACAAGTAATTTCGATATAAGAATTTATTGAGAAAATCGAATTCTCGTTGCCGATTTCGATAAATTTTACGCAGTTCAGAATTATTCTTATCAGATTTATACAGTTTGTATGCCTTATTTTTTCTGTTTTTGAGATTGCTCAACCTTCTATTATACCAGATAGCACGCTTTTTAGGTACAAATCCATCAATTGCCCCCATCAAAACGCTTACAAAACAGGAATACACGCTATCTAATTCGGATGAACAGAAAACGTTATTCCACGAAAAGGACAAAAAATAATCATACCGTCATAATTAGCTTTTCCAGAATCATAAAAAAAATTTTGATCGTTAGATGCTTTTTTTAAATAATGATAAAAATTAATATTTCCATCAATGGCTATATGATGAATTGAATTTGCAATAACTGGGAAATTACATTTATCAATACAAATAACAAAATCATCATTAAATCAAGAATTCGATTAAGATTGTTACAAATTGAGAATTGATTAGAATATTATATTGAAAAAAAAGTCTATAACTACGCATTCTATTTCAGATGAAACATTAAAGGGAACTAAACACTTGTCTTCTGTGTCAGATGTCCATTCAATATCACTAAGGTTAAAATCTCCTGAAAATAATACAAATGTTGTGAATGTTTTAAATTCTCTAAAATTGATTTTGAGTTATTTAAATGAATATTATAATAATCCAATTTGCTTTTTGGGGGAATATAGCTTACAAAAGCAAATAATTCAGTCTCACCTATTTTTACACTTACAATAAGCTGATCAATATCAATGTCAGAAGTAGAGGAGTTTGATTCCAATTCAATTAGCCTAAATGCTAAAGTGGCATGGACCGCAATCAGTACTCCACCACCTCTTTCCATGCATGTCTTTTCTAAATACAGTTGTTCAGTGATTATCAGATAACCAATTTTCAGTTAAAATTATTATTATTATTATTTTATTGTGGCAAGAAAATTACAATTTTTGAATACAATTTTGGGGATACAGAGATTTGGTCCGGTACCATACTACAAAAATATTTGTACACTTTTTTACTAAATATATTATCACAGATTAATATGCAATTCGAAGGAAAAGCCATTAAAAACCTTCATTAAAACTAAATTTGCAGGGGAAGAGAGAAGCGGTTTCAACGCAAAGATTATTAATGTGGGGGAAGTTACACAGATAAATAACTAACAGATAAAGATAAGGAAAACAAAAACAAATAAATAAACAAATATACAAATGAATAAATATATAAATAAATAAAAAAAAAAATAATAAATAAATAATTAAATAATTAAATAAGTAGATAAATAAATAAATAATTATGCACATATATAAAAAAAAAAAAAAAAATATAAGTAAAATATATAAATAAATATACAAACTAATTTTATATTGTACTCTTATGGAACTAAGTTTGAAATCAAGTTGTTGTCAGATGAAGAACAAGAGATGTTATACTGATTGTTTAGTTTTACAATTCTATCTGAAACCATTTCAATGTTTGCCATTTTGTGAAGTTCCTCTGTTGAGAAAAACCAGGGAAGATTTAGTATCATTTTGAGCAATTTGTTTTGTTCTATTGGCAGCTTGTGCAGATGGCTTTTTTGCACACTTACCCCAGACTGGAGATCTATAAAACATTATTGCTTGGAATATTGCTTTAAAAATTAATAATTTGTTGGCATCACTCAATTTTGAATTCCGGCATATAAATGGGTAGAGAACTTTTATTGTCACTTTAACCTTTTTAATTACTGCTTGAACATGAAGATTGAATGTAAGTCGCTTATCTAAATATATGCCAAGATACTTAACATTCGATTTTCACTCAACTCACTTGAGTATCGTTTATTAGAAGATTGTTGCTTGGAAGTAAGCAGGCTTTTATTTTACGAGTAAAAAAGATAGGCTGAGTCTTGGAAGCATAAATATTTATTTTCCAATCACTACAATATACTTCAACAGCAATTAAACCAGATTGCAAGTTAGTTTCAATGTTGAAACCAATTGCATTTGAAGAATAAATGCAAGTATCGTCAGCGAATATGGCAATGTTACAGTTTGTCAAGTTGGGGAAATCGGAAGTATATATCAGAGACAATACTGAGACCCCCAACTCACAATCCTCTTGCCGCTGGCCCCCTCAGTTTTTTTTTTCAAATTCGCCATTTTGTTTTGCTATCGGTGTTATGTCTATTTAGAATCCGTGTGACATGCAAAAACATACAAAAAATATAAAATCAATGCTGCCAACTGCTACCAACTATAGGGGAATGTGATAGAGTTCGAGAATACCACATTTTAGGATAACTGAATGCTATTAGTTGGTTATTATAAATTTTAAAAAGACGATTAATAATTACAAATTGTTTGATTAATAATACTATCTAAATGAGTTGTTTTATATGCTAGAAACATATTAGGACAAACATTGTTGTCTATTTTCCGCTTTTGAATATCATAAACTTCGATTTCATGCGTACATTTTTCTTAAATAACTGAAGAAAAACTGCTCAAAATGTTTTTATTTTCCTACAACCATTCTGCAGTAATCATTTTCATAAATATTTTCAGCAAAAGTGTACTTATACCTAAAATAAAATACTATTTACACGTAACGAATAATTTCAAATTAAACGGAAAAAAATTCTATGAACGCTGGCAGCAACTTTGCCGGTAGCGGAAGTGGGACACGCAAGGTGCGAGTGTGTTGGTGAGTAAAGTTACGTGACATTTGTCAATACGAATTTCTGTGTAACAATACTAACGCACTTAGCGTGTACCACCCCATACAAATATAGCTTGTAGGCAAGTAACGGAAAATCGGCCGAAGATGGGGGTCTCAGTATTGTCTCTGGTATATATATTAAAGAGGACTGGACCGAGGACAGATCCTTGTGGCACACCTGCCTTAATCAAATAATTATCTGACAGACTTTGGTTGATGGACACATTGAAACTTCTGAATGATAGGAACGATTGAATAATATTTTGAATAGTTTATGTATTAAACCATTATGCCAAACGGTGTCGAATGCTTTTTCTACGTCCAAAATTACAATGCCAGTGCGTTTGCCCTCTGAAAAATTATTTATAATATCTTTTGTGATACGATGCACTTGGTGAGTAGCATTATGAAATGGCCTGAATCCAAATTGCTCTGGGGGTAAAATTGCATTATCGTCCACAAAAGATACAATTCTTTTTTTTATGATTTTTTCCAGGCACTTACTACGAGAGCTTAGCAGACTAATTGGGCTGTAACTAGAAGGCAAATTGGGAACTTTGCCAGGTTTCAAGATTGGGATTATCTTAGCTACTTTCCACTTATTAGGAAAGTATGCCAATCTGAGACAGTTGTTGAATAGATCCATCAACTTCATAAGGGCAAAATCAGGGAGGATTTTGAGGCACTGATTCTTAATTCCATCAAAGCCGGACGATTTTCTAGTCTTAAAACTACGTAAGGTATCCTTCAATTCATTAAGGTTTATAAGCTTAATATTACTAAACAATGAGTGTGAATTAAGGATGTTTAGTGATTGTACGATGGACGACTCGATATGCGCGACTGGAGTTACGTTACTACCAATCGAATGGCTTATAAAAAAGTTAATTGCCAGCGCATTAGCTTAACCTTATTTTGAGGAATATAAGTATGCTTTTTCTTCACTACTTTAACGATATTCCAGAATGTTTTGCTACCCTTATTTAGACCCTGTAGTTTATCGTTCCACGATTGGTTTCTAAAGTTCGTAATAGCATATTTCACCAAAGCATTCATTTTATTGTATTTGGATCTACAAGTACCTGGATCTACAACTGTTTCTTAGTTTAATCATCTGGAGAATGGCACTGAATGTTCTATGCTGTCTAAAATCGTTGAAGTAAAAGTTTCTACATTTTCATCGATTTCAGATGAGTTGTTATTTTGAACCAGAGAGTTTTCCAGATTAGTGCATATTATGCTTCTAAATAAGTTCCAGTTTGCACTTTTGTAGTCATAGACGTGATTTGCGCATTGCACTGGAGAAACTTTCACACAACACTTAACAGGTAGATGGTCGGAACTGAGTTCGTTGAAGGTTAGTCAGATATAAATCCAATGTAGAAGGATTCTTGGGTGTTGTATGAATAGGGTAGGCCCTGATTGGCGTCAAATTGGCGATGCCCAGGCGTTGTAACTGGTTCATGCACATCAATTGTGCTTATTTTACCTCCGCGTGGTAGCCACCGGGTACTGGTCTTGCCCTTCCGGCCATGACCTGCTAAACTTATAAGCGCGAGTGTTGAACACCAAGGAAATAGCAACACTATAATGCTCTGTCGGCATGACTGACTGAACGAGTCTCAGAAGTCTAACATGAGCCCCTCAGAAAGAGGACATATGGCAGATGAATTCACTAGATTGAATCAACGGTGTTGTCAACAATCATTTGGCAGATACCTTACTTGAGATACTCCGACATATTTGGGGAGGAATTGTCAGGACTAATCAAGGTACTGAAAAAGAGATGGTGGTGGATGAACCCTTTATGGGCCAACGGCAGCTCTCACATCCCCGAAGTGGGTTACTGACACCGGAAGATCCGGCCCTTTTTGCCCAAGGGGTCCAACAAAGGGCCTGGCCCTCCAGGTTGGGGGTTGTACGCCGGGGTATCTGCCCGACTACGTACAACTTTTCTAATTACGAAACAGCACCAAGCCTCGGATATGGATGATTTTACTGTTGACGAACCTGGCAAACGATACAAGGCCAACGAATTTCGGATCTGTACGTGTAATGCTAGGTCCCTTAACAGACCGCGTGCAGCCGAACAACTAGCGGAGGCCCTGAACCATTTTAAAGCAGATCTAACCGCCATCCAAAAAGGGCAAAAAGAGGATGAAAAACTGCGATATTTATTGCGGCGACTGCCACCGGCAACAAAAACAGCACTTATTCGGTTTTGGATTCGTCGTTGGCGCCAGACAAAAAGTCTTAAGTTTCAACTTTGTGAACGAGCACCACTGCAACGAAATCCCTGGTTCGACGACGAGTGCCGGCAACCACATGCAGCGAAACAAGAGGCATAAAAAGCGGCGCTGCAAAGAAGGACAAGAGCTGCTCGTGAGCTCTACGCGCAGAAGAGAAGAGACGAACACCGGCCTTTGAGGAGGAAAAAGAAAGATCATGAGAAGCGCGAGGTCGAGGAAATAGAGAGATGTTACTGCAGGAATGAGGTTCGGAAGTTTTACCGAAGGGTACAAAGAACCTCACAAGGCTACAGAGCCCGAACCGAAACCTGCAAGCACGAACAAGGGAACATCGTAGTAGAATCGCAGTCGATGCTGAGGATATGGAAGAACTACTGTTTAATGGCGATGACGACTTAAATCCCGCTGTCAGGCAGAATGAACCATTCAACCTGGACGATGAGGATCAACAATACCGTCCACCCGACCTGGACGAAGTGAAGATAGCTATATCTAAAATTTAGGCCAACAAAGCCGCTGGAGCAGATGGCCTAGCCGCCGAGCTGTTCAAAGTGGCAGGCGATGACTTGGTTAGGAGCATTCACCAACTCATCTGTAAAATATGGTCGGAGGAAAGTATGCCCGATAAATGGAACCTCAGCATTGTTTGCCCGATCCTCAAGAAAGGAGACCCTCTGAACTGCGCCAACTACAGAGGTATCAGTCTTCTTTACATTGCCTTCAAGATCTTATCTGCCGTTTTGTGTGAACGTCTAACGAACGTCTGAAGCCTATCGTAAACAACCTGATTGGTCCATATCAGTGTGGCTTCAGACCAGGAAAGTCAACCATCGACCAAATATTCACACTGCGGCAGATCTTGTAGAAAACCCAGGAATCGATACCCTTCACCTTTTCATCGATTTTAAGGCCGCCTATGACAGCATTTATGGGGACGAGCTATACAGAGCAATGTGTAGTTTTGGCATCCCTGCCAAACTCGTCCGTTTGTGCAGGATGACGATGGAGAATGCACGCTGCTCCATCAAGGTCGGTAAAGAACTCACCGAGACCTCGGATGTCAAAAAGGATTTAGAGAAGACGATGCGCGGTCATGTGACTTTTTAAACATTTTTTAACATTTTGAAAGAATAGTGCAAAACTCAAACGCTAACACCAGAGGCACGATCTTTCAAAAGTCCGTCCAATTACTCGCGTACGCCGATGACATTGACATAATTGGCAGAACGCAGCGTGATGTAAATGGCGCGTTTGTGAGTATTGAGACTGAGGCGGCGAAGATGGGTTTGGCGGTTATTGAGGTCAAGACGAAGTATATGTTGTCAGCGAAAAAGGAAACCCAACACCGACGGCTCGGACAGAACGTCACAATAGACAGATATAACTTTGAGGTGGTAAAGGACTTTGTCTACCTAGGCACCGCTATGAACTCAGACAATGACACCAGCGCTGAGATTGAACGAAGAATAGCTCTTGCCAACCGCTGTTTCTTTGGGCTAAGAAAGCAATTGAGTAGCAAAGCCCTCTCTCGAACAACTAAAGTGACCCTTTATAAGACCCTAATCGTCCCAGTCCTGTTATATGGCGCACAGGCATGGACTTTATCAAAAGCGGATGAGGTAACTCTAGGTTGTTTCGAGAGGAAAATTCTTCTAGTGATTTTTGGTCCCGTCTGCATTGAAGGTGAAGGGAAGAGAAGATTCAACGACGAACTGTACGGGCTGTACAGCGACATCGACCTCGTTAGAAGAGTGAAGGTCCAACGACTGAGGTGGCTGGGTCATGTAGAGCGTATGTACACAAATGCTCCGGCCCGGAAGATCTTCTAATCCACACCCGAGGGAAGGCGCAGTAGAGGAAGGCCGCGACTCAGGTGGCGCACGCAAGTGGAAGGGGACCTTAACCAACTTAGCGTGATAAACTGGAGACAGCTAGCTAAAGATCGCGCTGTCTGGAGACGCTTGTTGGTTGAGGCCCAGGTCCACCCCGGAATGTAGCGCCACCTTAAGTAAGTAGATAAGTAAGAAGGGTTCTTGTTCCTATTAGATGGAATGTGTGTAGGACTATCAGGGAAGAGGATTACAAAAGGATGTCTTACGTTAAGGTCTCTAAGAATGTTACCCCATGCATTTGCCCTAATACAACCCCAGTGCCTATGCCTGCAGTTGAAATCACCACCTACTAGGAATAGGTCGTTTGTGTGAACTAGCCTTAAGAAGTCACTGCGGAGATCAAATCTTTTTTGAGGTGTAGTTTCTCCACCTGGAAAATAGGCACTATAAATTTTCAGTGTGTGTCCATTATCAAAAGGAACTTCAATACCAATGGCTTCAATTAATTTCAAATAAATAATAGGAAGAATAGGAAGTTAAAATTATAATATCATAAGTTAAAGAGGAAAAAGAAAGTAGAATATGATCAAGTCTTGTTCTTAGCCCACCAACATTTTGGTAATAATAAGATAAACTATCAATACTTTTACTTAGTGTTCTTTGAGAAACAGATGAAGCAACATTATCAGAACCAATATTAACAGGACCAACACCAGCAGATGCAGTGTAATTTGGTAATTGTACTTGGTTTAAAGATGTATCAGTATCAGCAACATTAACTGAATCCGATGTTAAGTTGAACTGGACGATTGGCGAAAAATTTCGTTTTTTGACAAGTTTATAAATTGCTTTACTTAACAAGTCTTAGGCCATATATCTGCATCACTCAATAATTATTTGAGACAGTCTGCAGGGACCCTTAATTTGAAATTAACAAACTTTAAATCCGATACTTGAGTGCCTTTTTTAATAAGCTTATAGCACTTAAACACATTAGCAGGTATTTTAGAATTTTCGGAGACATGTTTGACTGAATCGTCCGGAAGGGTTTTTGGATGAAACTTTGAAACACGCAGCCATTTCGTAGGCGTCAAAGCGTTAAGAGAACTTGCACCTGTTCCAGTAAGCTGTAGTTGTTGTTGTTTTTGTTTCAATTTTTTTTTTGATGAATCGAATTTGTTTTTTTGATTACAAATGCAAGTGGTTTGTTTTTGTTTACTTCTCTATTCTCGTTAGAAAAAGAGACATCAGCAGGAAACAGCAAAGCGGAATCAATGTTAACAATTTCTCTTTCACACCCATCATCAGCGGTAAAAGAAAAAACTTCTCCATTCTCATCGACGACCATATCAACGGCGTCAGCAGCAGTAACAGCGTTGTTGTTATTATCATCACCAACGTCATAAGTTAATTTAGTTTTTATATTTCCATCATTTTCATCACAGACCAATCCAACAGTGCTTTGTTTAGTCGATGCAGCAGAAGTGTCATCATTGTTGTTATTGCTTGCTTCTTACGACTCACACAGTTCATGGGGAATTGAATACTACACGGCTTTAAAAAGGCAAAAAATGTCTTTCTCAATGGTCCCGCATTAAAGAAGCTTTTTTCGTAGATTTTCGAGCACGCTCCAGCAGGGCAATGGGTATATTTGCAAGCCTCTTAAGCGGCTAGGTGAACTTTTGGATGCGAATGACTATGTTAACAACAAAATTGTCCCATAAGACGCCAACCCACGCGAGGTTTACTAGGGAAAGAAAAGTTGCCGTTTGGTGTGGATTCGACCCCGGCGTATTTTCTATATTCTATATGTTTTTTGGTCCGTATTTTTTTGAAAATGACATTGACGTGGCCATTGTCGAGGTAACGTTAATAGGTCACCAAGATCGAGCTAGACTATTTCTTGTGGGGTTTCTTGAAGTCGCAAGTCCATGTCAAAAAGTCGCAGTGGACAGATGCCGCTTAAGTCAATCTAACCAAAGCCGTCGCTCGAGTCATTAAAACTTTGACCATTCGGATCCGTGGCTTAATGGTTAGTTGTGTGTTGGATTACTAAGCGAGGGATCCCAGGTTCGAGTCCCGCAAAAGACCCAAATTTCAACTTATGGTTTTTTTTCCACCGCGCCACTTCTCGCGAACTTCTGACAAACATCCGGGAGTATAACTGTCTTGAAAGAGCTTCTCAATTAGCCGTTTGGAGTCGGCATAAAATTGTAGACCCCTTCTATTCGTTCCAAAAATGAAAAACTCACACAATACGAATGGTTGAGAGAAGCTAGGCCTAGGGTCCCTCCGGACCCGTTGCGTTAACAATTTATTTATTTTCATTCGGATTCGTGCCACCTGGACAAGTCGCGGCGGATATTAAGATGTTACATAATAGCATACATGGGCCTTTCAAATAAAAATAGAATCTTGTTGTTATAAAACCTCACACATAGCTTTTTTTATTCCATTTCAACAGAGAACCGTTCTTACTGAAAACCCTTTAGTGGTTCCACAAGAAAGGAGACTCTCTAAACTGCGCCAACTATAGAGGCATCAGTCTCCTTAACACTGCGTATAAGATCATGTCTGCTGTACTGTGTGAACGCCTGAAACCTTTCGTCAACGATCTGATAGGTCCCTATCAGTGCGGTTTTAGGCCCGGTAAGTCCACGACCGATCAAATATTCACACTACGGCAGATCCTGGAGAAAACCCAAGAAGTCCAGATCGGTACTCACCATCTTTTTATCGATTTTAAGGCCGCATATGATAGCATTTACAGAGACGAGCTATACAGAGACATGTCTAGTTTTGGCATCCCTGCCAAACTTGTCAGATTGTGCAGAATGACGATGGAGAACGCTCGCTGCGTAAAGGTCGGAAACAATCTCACCGAGACCTTTGATGTCAAAAAAGGATTTAGACAAGGTGACGCGCTGTCATGTGACTTCTTCAACATCATTCTTGAGAAAATTGTGCGAAACTCACAAGCCAACACCAGAGGCACAATTTTCCATAAGTCTGTGCAACTACTTGCATACGCTGACGACATTGACATTGTTGGTACAACACAGCGAGCTGTCACTGGTGCGTTTGCAAGTATTAGTACAGAAGCGGCAAAAATGGGTTTAGTGGTGAATGAGGGTAAAACAAAATATATGCTGTCAACAAGAAGAGACACACAACATCGACGAATCGGGCAGAACGTCACAATAGACAGCTATAACTTTGAGGTAGTTAGGGACTTTGTCTACCTCGGCTCCGCTATAAACTCTGAAAATGACATCACCTCAGAAATCAAGCGAAGAATCACTCTTGCCAACCGCTGTTTCTTTGGCCTAAGACGGCAATTGATTAGTAAGGCCTTGTCAAGAAGCACTAAGGAGATTCTATGTAAGACTCTCATCATCCCTGTCCTGCTGTATGGCGCAGAAGCGTGGACCCTAGCAAAAACGGATGAGGATCTTCTTGGTCGCTTCGAACGCACAATTCTTGGAGTGACTTTTGGTCCCGTTTGCGTTGACGGGCTTTGGAGGAGAAGATTTAACAGCGAACTCTACGAGCTGTACAGCGACATCGACCTGGTCAGAAAAGTACGCATTAGTCGTCTAAGATGGTTAGGACATGTAGAGCGAATGGACACCAACGCTCCGGCCCGGAGAGTTTTCGATTCCAACCCGGAGGAACAACGCAGTAGAGGAAGACCTCGCCTTAGGTGGCGCGCGCAAGTGGAAGGGGACCTCAACCAACCTGGAGTGCGCAACTGGAGGCAGTTAGCCAAAGATCGCGCTAACTGGAGAGACGTATTGGTTGAGGCCCAGGTCCACTCCGGACTGTAGCGCCACCTTAAGTAAGTAAGTAAGTCGAGGTATCCGTTCGGAAAAAATTCCGATACAAAAGTCAAATCCGATCGGAACTCAAATTGCGTTCAAAGTATCCGTTTCAGAACAAAATAAATGAAGCATATAAACGCGTTCATTTCACATTAAAATATTCCGCAGCAATTAGTTGTCGGATAGCTTCGGAAAAAATGTGCCGTGTAGCTGACAAAAGTAAAAGGTAAGATTAGACTATATGCAAAGTGGTCATAAAATGCCAATTTCTGTCGGTTCTCCTGTCAAAATATGGTCATACAATGTAATCGGTATATCTCATATGCTCTAATGACTTAAATACCACATATATGACCGCGCTGATTTTGACAGATAAAAATGCCCAAATAGCATGTTATGTATAATTGGCATACAGTCAAAGTGGTATAACGTGGTTCCACGCAATGCAACAAGGTGCGCTACATGTCATCGGTGAATTGTTCTGAAAGTTATGTCGGAATGGAATACAAATCGAAGAAAATTCCGTCCCGAACGGATACCTCGATAGGGGTGATTATCTTGTTTTGATACAATTACTTTAAGTCGCCCCACGTCTTCCTTCACTGCTCATCAGTCTTACTGGCTCCTCCCAAAGCAATGAGGTCCTTTGCAAGACTTTTCCATGTATTGTTCCTTACATGTGCTCCGTCTGCTGAAACAAATCCATACAAAAAGAATTCAAAATCGTTGAAATATGTATTCAAATTTAATTCTTATAACTCTCATGAGCAATTTCCAAATTTGTTTCCAAGAAACTCACTCAATACTAATTTTGAGTTGGTGTAACGCTTTTTTTCTTGTTCTTTTTTATCAGGCTATCAATTTTCTAACTTTCATGAAAAACATTCACCTACAGAAATGAGGATGTGAACAAAAAATTATTCATACGAACATTTTTGAAGTTTGGTTTCACCGTTTCTTAGAACGAGAATTGACCCGCATCTATTTTTATGGTCTTTTGCCAGCAAGTGCTGAAATGTGTTTCATTAACAGTCCCCACTTTGAGAAGGAGGAAAGAAACAACTCTAATGTTGTTCCGAGTATCTCAGAAAGGAAATAACGACTTTCACTACGACCGAAATTTGTTCACCTGTGTACTCAGCAATCCTTCCAACATCCTTTACAATGTTTTTGTTTTCTCTTCTAAGTATGTGCACCTTGAAATCTGAAAACTTTGCCTAGAGCAGAAAAATGCCACCAACATGTGCGCGTATGAAATTCCAGTAGTTGCGTTACATTAACTCCATCGCTTGCAGTCCCCGAATATCCTTTCAAATTTATTCATCGTTTATTCCCTATCTACCTGGCACAGATGCGAGTGCCCCCCCCCCCGCTTTTCCACAGGATCCTTGTTTCCCTCCGGACAAAAAACCCTCCAGCTGTCGACAGAACTCCGTTCTGTTAATTCCATTTCCAAACAAATTGAAAACAAAAATGAAAACAAGTTTTCATCTTGACCCGAAATACGTACCTATAATTATGCAGATGCTCGCGCAGTGAATGATTTCTCAGGAAGGGTCCTTGTTAACATGTTTTTTTTTGTGTGTTCTCCTTTCCAATGGCAGTCGCGGAGTGTAAAAGCTTAATGAACATAATTTTGCCTGTTCATATTCGCCGGAAACATTTCTGAAAAGTGGGGTAGTGATTCATGAGGAAGGAGGTATTCAACTTCATTGAAAACTCGTGCGGGTTGTTTTAGCTATTGCTGGGTAATGGGTTTACAAGATGGAGTCTACCAAGCCGCTGAGTTCATTCAAAAGGTAATAAACTATGAACGGATGTTGATGTAGGGTACATTGTCTTCGTGGCATACGGAGAATTAGGTGTAATTGGTAATAGGCTTACGGGGATTTACTTTTGTCTCTCTTTATATAGGAAAATGTTATTTCTTTTGCGAAGAAGAAGAAGAAGAAGAGGTTTTTTTGTTTATGGCCTTATTTTTGTATACTTGATGTACGAGCAGACGAGATTGTAAAGACAAATCAGAATAATAGCTAAGTTCAAAGGGGGTCCTTTGGAGAGACCGTCTGTAAATTTATCCTTATTTTTGGTTAGTGCGGAAAGGGGGTTCCCATTTATTTGTATGCAGTGCTTTAGGAGTGGTTTTGGTACTTTTGTCTATTTTTTTTTTTAACCGAGGGTAGGTGAAAATTTTCCAAAAACACTATGAGAATAGCAAGCGCATGCTCATAGTAGTGTCAGATTTGTACTGACTAAAAACACCGCCCTTTGAAAGATTGTTAGATACTGCAACTAAAATATAACTTATCAAGCTATTTTTCTATCACGAAATAACAACTTTTGACAGGGTACCTTCCAATGAAAGATCCTGCATGTTCGGCAATTTAGACGCGGTTAGTCTTATCTTGCCAAGTCGAACGGTTTCGTTCTTTGTAGTCGGCGCAATAAATTGCTCTCGTACAAAATTTGTCGGACTGTATTGTTGAAGCTTCTTGTTTCAGCTTCGATTGTTGGAATTCCGAGATCCCTGTAGATATCGTCGTTTCGAATATATGTACCATGTCCATGGTGCTTGTACTTTATTTTGAAAAGTTTGTAGAATATTGGCATTTGTTTTCTTGGTACAACTCCAAAGGTGTAAACCGTAGGTCCACACCGGCTTTAGCACTTGCTTGTATAAAAGCAGTTTGTTTTCGGTACTGAGCTGGGAATATTTTCCGAGTAGCCAGTACATTTCTCTATATTTGATATCGAGTTCTTTACGTTTCATTTTCACGTGCGAATTCCATTTCAGCTTTGCGTCGATTGTCATTCCCATTGCCTCGTTTGCAAAGGGTATTCGGGCCAAGTTTAGGAGCATTGGCAAGTCATTAGTTTTCTTATACGTGAAATTCACGTGAACAGATTTAGTTTCGATGAGGGTGATCCGCCAGTCCCTCGTCCATTCATTTACCTTATTCAGTGCGATTTGCAGTTTTGCAGTCGTTTCTTCAATATTGTTACCTACTGCTAGGATAGCGGTGTCGTCGGCGAACGTAGCGAGAGTAGTGCCATCTTCTCTTGGTATATCGCGAGTATATAACAGATAGAGAAGGGGCCTTGCGGCACGCCGGCCGAAATTTCCTTAAGCTCAGAGTATTCGTTTCCATGTCTAACACGGAAGAGTCTATTCCCGAGATATGATTCTAAAATATCATATAGGCGTACGGGAAGAACTTGCCGTCATGCCACACCTTATCAAAGGCTTGTGAGACGTCAAGGAATACGCTTGAGCATATCTTTTTCTCTTCAAATGCTTTCTCAATTACGTCAGTAATTCTATGCACTTGGTCAATGGTGGAATGCTTGGTTCTGAACCCAAACTGGTGGTCAGGGATAAGATTATTATATTCTATAACCGGTTGTAGGCGCTATAGTAAAATTCTTTCGAAAACTTTGGATACAACTGGAAGAAGGGAAATTGGTCTCTACGACTTTAACTTCATTTGGCGGTTTTCCTGGTTTTAAAACCATTATGACCTCCGCAACTTTCCATTGGCTCGGCAAGTGTTTTAGTCTGAGCGCGGCATTTATAATATGAAGAAACTTAATTAATGCTTTTTTTGGTAGAACTTTGAGAACTTCTCCCGTGATCAAATCATAACCAGGAGGTTTCTTAGGTTTTAGGTATTCAATTTCACGTTTTAGTTCCCTTAGCGTTGCACTTGTAAGTGTTAAATCGTCGGATAGTAATTCCGCCGCAATAACACTGTCTGGAACCGCCCGACCATCGTACGGTTTAAAGGTTTCTTCTAAATGGGCGGCAAAAACGCTTTTTCCTTATCTTCCCTTGCCCATTCATTTTTATTTTAATTGGGGCTCGCGGGGATTTTGGGCCTTTCAATGCCTTTTACAGCTTTCCAAAGTGAATAATTGGAATCTTTTTTCGCCGTTAAACTTTCAAGGTAAGAACCTATCGCACGATTTTTAAAGTCCTTAACAGCTGTCTTCAACAAATTGCACAAATAATTCAAATGTGTTTTATGTTGCGGGACGCGACTCTGTTGCCATTTTTTACGCGCCTTCCTTTTTTCGCTGACCATTTCTTTTATTTCTGGAGGATATGGTAGACCGTATTTGGCCGGCGTTTTCCTTGGATTAGGCGCATTATTCCAAGAAGCGAGCTGTACGATCTCAACGAAGCGATCTACTTCAACCTCAAGCTCATAGGGTGTCGTAAGTGGAACGCTCAGTTCAACATTCTCTTCAACTTCGTTCCTAAAGCCTTCCCAGTTAGTTGTTCTACCAGTTAATCTCGCTGGCTGAAGGTTATTTACTAGTTTTACGCTCAATGTTAAAATAACCGGTGAATTATCAGATGACAAATCAAAGCTCTCTTCAACTTTAATGTGGTTGGTAGATATTCCTTTCACGACGAAAAAATCGATCAGGTTAGGTATTTTTGAAGTATCAGTTGGCCAGTAGGTCGGTTTGCCCGTCGAGTGGAAATCGCAACTGTACTCCATACCTGCCCCATATAGCATTCTTCCTTTTCGCGAGATATATCTAGAACCCCAGAACGTGTGTTTTGCATTAAAATCGCCGCCAATAATGAAGTTTGGTTTGAGCGATTTAAGCAAGTTAGTATAATCAGTTTTTTCAAGCGCGGTACGTGGTGGACAGTAGATAGATGAAATTCTAAGAGTACGCTGACTATTTTTTACTCGTATCGTGCACAGTTGTATACTTTCAAGCTCTATCTTCAGGTCTTCGTATTGTTCAATGCAGTCTTTAATAAACAATGACGATCCACCTCTCGCGTTTCCCGAAGGGTGACAAGCGTGAATGTCATTATAGCCTTTTATTTTTAAGCTCGATCCCTTTTTCACGTGAGTTTCAGAAATCAAGCAAATGTCAAGATCTTTCTCGCGTATGAATATTTCCAATTCGTCGAGTTTTTGCAAAAGACCGTTTGCATTCCAAGTGCATATTTTTAACATTGTTTTTTCATTCATATTTTATTTGATGTACGCGTTTTCCGTGAATTATTTTCGAGCTTAACCAAGCGATCGAGAATAATTTTATTTATTTTGCTTTGTTCTTCAAGTTTCTGGAGAATAACTGAGAAAACATGTGAAACAGGGTCCGGCAAAGTTTCGACGTTTTTTGCTCCTTCGGACGCCGCGGCCTGAGCGTACGTCTGCACTCTGGCTGTCCGAGGGCCACTATTCGCCACTATTGGCTTTCCTGATTTTAACTTTTCAGTAGCTTTTCTTTTGACCTCCTCCTGGGCGGTCTTACGCTTTGTCTTTGTTGGCGGCTTTGTTTTTCTATTTTGTGCCTTAAGGAGCGCATCTCTCCGTTTTTGCAACTCCTTAGCTACTTCGCAACCTCTATAATTTGCCGGGTGCTTTCCATTACAGCACAGGTAGCGGAGGATTGTTTATTTGCTCCACAGTCTTGGGAGAAATGATTTCCGGCGCATTTCATACATCGCGGGTCTTTGCAATACATTTGCGTATGATTAAATTCTTGGCAACGTTTGCACTGTGGAATTATTTTTAAATTTCTGCGCATGGGCTCGATTTTTACCACAATATTTAGTATGGTTTTGATTCGGTAGATATCTTCGATATTGTCAGACCTATCGAAGGTAAGCATAAAGAGCGGGAGTCCACGCCTTACCAGGATATCCTTATCTTCTTCCGTTTGTTGTTTCTCCTTCTTGATGATATTAACAGCATCAAGAATTTTAAACCCTTTGGCTTTGAGGTCGTTTGTAACCTCTTCTTTTTTGCATGAGGGGTGAAGTCCCCTTGCTACAACACGATGTGGCCTTTCTGACTTTATTTCGAATGTATACCATTGGATCTTCTCGGTATTTAGCTTTTGGGACACTGCCTGGTAGTCTTCGTGGTTATCGACGTTAATTTTTCACGCATTATTTCTCAAAAAGTAACATTAAATTTCGATGTTATCGTTCCTGTAAGGAGGCTGTTCAATTTATTATAATCCGTTACCCCAAAGACGTTTATTGAAGGTGGTGCTCTCGGAGTTGTTTTTCTTGCGGTACCTTACGCGTTAGTTCTTTTAGGGGCTCTACTTCGGGCGAAGAACCGGCTCTCCTTTTCTTACTAGGTCTTTTCTTAGTTACCCAATTCGTTTCGCGTGCTAGCTCTTCTTCGTCGGTGTGGTATTCCCGACTAGCCAAGCGTGGTGGAGTACATTCGCGTTCTTTCTGCAAATGGGTGTTCCTTAGAACCTTATTTTCTTCTTTTAACAGTTCTATCTCTTTCTTAAGATCTTGATAGAGTAGATCCATTTCATTAAGCTTGATTCGAAGTTCTTTATTTTCTTCCTCAAGACTTTTATCTTTCACTGAGTCCTGTTTTTCACGCGCTATCGTTCCCGGCGGACTTCTTTTCCCGGCGTTATTCGATCTTGTTGGAGGAGATCGAGATACCCTTGTGCTTTTAATAAAAGGGTTTATGGATTGCAATAAGCGGCTCTCCCCAGAATCCGTAGAGCTGACCTCCGAAGAGGGTGGATTTTCCAGTAAAGCTGGACTGCCACCTGGGGTACTTAATCTTTTTGTTTTGTTCATTACATTTTTTGTATACGCCATTTCGCTCGGTATACGGAGATTGGATTTTAATCGCCTTTACGACAGGCATGCCTACCTCGGGTATATTCTAACCCCTACCCGAAGGGGGTTTTGTAGATTTGAAAGAATTCTGTAAGGGATTCAGCTGGAAGGGCGATGCGATTTCGATTGAAATGTTTGTTGAAGTGCTTTTGGATATACACAGTGAAGCGTAAATGAATAAATCAGAAGGCTTCCCGATGCGCCATACTCAGCTGTCCCTGTGAGCAGCACGGATTTTCCAAAATTAGTCCACGGACTTTCACCGACTGCTCCCCTTTATTGTTGATGGTCATATCAATCATTAAAAAGGATATTCGCACAGGAAGCTGCAATTAAATGCATTAGAATAGCATATCTTTTTGTATCCCGGGGCAACAGTAGGTACTTTGAATTTTCCATTCAAAATTGTAGCTTCGATAGTGTTGTTCATCATCTTTTTCACTAAATTCCTCAGACCGTTGCAAAGTCCTGGTGGATTGATGATATGGGATGATTGATAGGGTTGGTAATTTTCAATGTGCGGTGCGGCATGTGCTATACTCTGTCCAAGAAAAATTGTCAGTACAGGGAAGATAGGATGTTTGTCTCTCAGTCTGGTTGCAATGACTTACATAAATCGGTCCCTTTTTAAAGCTCTCACAGGGTTGCCGTAGTGTGTATGATAATTCGCCATAACTCAGAGAGCAATACTGTTAGGGTTACCATCTTCCAATTTAGACAGGTCTCATCAGTAAAATAAATCTTTCTTTTCTCTTCTCTATTTTTTTTTACTTCGCGTAGATAACTTCGTCTCCAAGAAATAATGTCACTTCTTTCCAACAACAAATTCTTTCGCTGACGTTTGACGAATTTAAGTCCGAGATCTTTTTGATCTGCTTAGTTTTGTTATATTTTCACTTTTTTGTACTTCCAATAATATCTTGTCTAGCGTTGGAAGGTCATTATCTATAAAAAATTGATGGACTATCCGCCTAATCGCACATTTGTTAAAATCATCCACCTTGCTCTTGATACCGGAATTATTTTTCTTCTTTGGTGGTGAATTGTGGCCTTTGATTGCTTTTCCCCTTAAAAGCCTGTATATACAGTTCGTTCCGTAACAGAAAAAACAATAGCCGCATTTCCTACAGCTTCCGATTTATTTTTGAAAAGGCCATAGAATTTTTCAGTTGCATCAACAATTTGTTGTTTCTTTTCTACACTTAGATCCTTTGAAGACTTTGTAGCCATGTTTCTGTTTATTTATATGCACAATGCAAAATAAAGCTATTGAGATAACAACCATTGTTTCCGCCTTATATACACAAACAGGCAATTAAAAAAAATTATATAACCACGACGCAATGTCACATACCTAAACAGATGGTAAAAGGACTGCACTTGTGCAGCTCTATATACATTTTTTAATATAGACATATATACCTAGATTACATATTTCTTAAAAAATTACTACCCGTCAATGCAGAACTTCGCGGAAACAGTAGCAAAAAAAGGATCATAAAATCCTTTCAAGGCATTTGCTTTACTGGAGAGAAGTGACCGGATGTGGTAAAACCCAACGACCGAAAATAAACAGTATAGTTTTACCTGCTTCATCATTTTGATATTTCAGTCAGAAAAATATGCTCTACAAAGTGAAATATGAATTTATACCTACCAAAACATACAGAAATATGCCCTTACGAATAAGGCTGAAAATTTGTACTTAGTTTTCTATAATAAAATATTTAATAAAATGTTATCTCTTAAAATACCATGCTTTTGCATGAACCCGGTTGAGTTGCCCTAGTAATCACTATTAATTTATTGCAATATCTCTACAACGCACATATGATCACTTGTTGCGTTAGTGAAATGAATGCATTAAAACACCTCACGAATAAACATTATTTCTAAAAGACAACATTCAAAAATATGTTTTAACTGAATATTATTGGATCTTTCAGAAATACAAACAAATTAAAACCGAATGGCAGCACCCCAAATAATATGCCGCTCTCAAAAGCTCTCAAAAGCTCCAAAAAGCACCAAAACCGAAAGTTCTTTGACAAATTCAAAGAAAAACCCTTAATGATATGCTAACATTGTCATATGGTAACACTTCTCTGATGTGCTTCAGTCACTCACACTGCTTATTTTGGTTGATGATAACAGCAAGCGAACACAAGCGATCGTGCTCATTCTGCCCGCAACTGTGTGGCAGAGTGGTTGTGGAGGGATATATGCGAATTGCAGGAAAATTACAACAACAAAGTTCTTTGGAATGCCAGTGGTTTCGTTTTTATTTCAGTGGCAAATCTTGTGTTTGAGTGCCGTGAGAGAGCTACAGGCACCACTGGTAGAAAAAAGAGCTTCCCATAAGGCCTGTACTGACAATTTTTCTTGGACAGAGTATAGGCATTCAGGTGCATTCAAGAATACAGTTCGACAATTGACAACTTTGCCTTGATTTATAACCAAATGGATGGAATTACATAAATATCTCTATACATTTGGCTTCGCTTGGTATTTCGTTTTGAATGTTGAAAATGATGGCCTGGCACAGACCCACTGATAGTTTGATATTTGGGGAAATTTTGAACTCAGTTCCGTGTTTTGTTGGTTTGGAAATGTGAAACAGGATGGGTCAACATTATTTTTAACAAATTCTGCTTCTTTAAATTTTTCTCATCAAAATTCTGCTTTACGAAATTTTAGTTTTTTTTTTTTTATAATTTTTCCAATTCTTAATTATTTTATTACCTATGTATGTAGTTTATTTTTAATTTTTTTTTCTAATTCAAATTTTATTTTATTATTATAAGGAACTTTTAATTTTATTTATTTTTTAACTTTTAATTTTTAATTTGGATTGGAGCAAAATCCTGGAAGAGTCAGAATTATTTTTACAAAATTCTGCAAACAATAAAAATGTTAACAGCCTTACCCACGTCCTTATTTTCACTGAGCTGACGCTGGCGCTCTTTTATTTTCCTTTTAACGCGTCCAATTACCGTCGTGGAGAAGAGTCCATTTAACGGATGGATGATGAGTTGATCAACTAAAGCTGTACGTGTATTTGTACGGAGCTCACAGCGCGTCCCAAATCCAATTAGGACGCTTAAGCACCCTAATCGACACCTCATTTTATGAATTTAATAAATGAAACGAGGCACGCGGGTATCATCTGTCTTTTGAAATCGATAGTCCTTTTTCGATTGCCAATCAAAAGTCAGATGTATCCCCAAGGGGTACAATTTGCAATTGCTTAATTGGATTAACACTCTTCGCCGAGGGGAGTCTTTGTGTTTTCCATATTCCCTTTTACAGCCGTCAATTGAATTTAATTAATTCCATGCGGTGGAAATCTGCATCCGTCCATCGCCTATGCTTGCTTGGCTTTCAACTACGTCCGTGGGCCTGGGTAGCTTTCCGTCCGAATCTCCGCACAAAATGAATTATCCCTATCTTACACTCAAGATTAAGGCCATTCTAGGTACACAAACCAGACAAATGGGTAAACAAACCGAAAAGTGCTAGCACAGTATACGTACCCCGAGGTAATCGCCCGGATTAGCGCACCGTAGCGCGGCGGAAGGATCGATTTCAATTTAAATTAAAAAGCGCTAAAAGCCTTTCTTTTCCCTTAGTAAATACGAGCCGGTGTTTCGGTAATGACATGTAAATAATTTGCTTGCTAGATTTAAAAAGGAGCACATGAACTCAAAGAAAGGATATCCATATTCGTGGAGGTGTCCCGCAACTGTGCTAAATGTCAAGGGAAATGTAAATGTATTTATATATACGTTAAAGGAAAATGACAGGATAGGCAGTCACACTCGGGGCCGTTCACGTTTCAAGTTAAAACGTGCTTGTGGCGCAAAGGAGCCTCCTATCTGCGTAAGAAAATAAAAAGGTATTTGCTATTTTTGGCATTTAATTCAAATTATCCTGGGAAATGCATAGGCAGGCTAAGTCCATGCATACGTAAGTGGTTCCCCACGACAACGAGTCGCTTGTTTTGTATACATTGTTTCGTGTTTTGTTTGACGCTTTCGCACACCCAGCCAGCAGTGCGTAGAAGTGGAAAGAAATTAGATTTCGTCGTGGAATCCCAAGTAATAGGGAACCACTTCTTCGAAGAGGGCTTGTCAAATGAACAGTAAGTAATGGAATTTTTATTAGCGCATGGTAATTCTGGCAAGCATGACAGACTCATCCCTGAACTTGATGTGCTTACGTATTTAGGGCACCGCTTATTCTACGAAATAAGATTCGATTAATTCGAATCTAGTACCGCGACGAGTATGTGTGTTTTTGTGTGTTTTTTTTTTCCCAACTCACTGGGGAAATGGATTTTTCATTGAAATTAATGTGGTGCAAACATTTGGGAGCAAGTTTACCAGGCAGACAGTGAATAGCTGTTTGTTTTCACGCTAACGGATTCATCATTTTTAATGGATGTGGTGGTTAAACAAAAGATATTTGCGGTTGATATGGCAAAGTTCTTGTTGTGTTATTATTATTAATTTGTCGTTTTGTGTGGGCAAGCGAATGTCTTTCTTATCTGGTAGATGGGTTTTTATTTTTATATCTTTACGACTTTTTAAATTCAAGTAAGGTTTTGCCATGCTTTTAATACTCTCCATTACGTAGTAAGAGAAATTGTTTTTGCGTACAAAATTTCCAACTCGAGGTGTTAATCAATTCTGACATTAGGGGTATTCACGATCCGGTGCAACTGGTCTTGTATTATTGCGAAAGTGTAACTTTTTTTTCGCACTATAACAACAAAATATACTGACAAAAATTTCGCTACACTTTTGCACTTTATCTATACCCTGACTCCATTGTAACCGAAAAATACAACAGAGTAGCCTTATTAAGTTGACAGTTCGCTTAATTATTAGTTCCTGTGTGCAGATATCGGAAAAAATAAAGAGAATGGAAAACAAAAATAAGTGCCGCCGTAGGGAAAATCATAATTTTCATTATGTAATATTAATTAGTTAACATAATGTCTCCATTATCGATTTTTAAAAGTAGTTTTTTTTTTTTTCAGAACAATTGTCAATTGTCAAATTGGATCTGTCATTTGTTTCAGTTTTTCTATAGATGAGAAAAAGTGTGTTCACGATCTGATAAAAAAAAATAAATTTTCGCAATTTTACTAGGTACGTTACACCGAATTTGATAGATGATAGAGGAACTTAAAAAAGTAGGTCGCAAAATTCTGTCCGCCTGTCTGTCCGTATTTTCCCGAGGCCTACGGCTGAAGCGGCTGCCCGGATTTCGTTCAAACTTCGGTTTGGAGTTTGGGGGCTTACAGATCGGGGAGGTTTTTTTTTGCAAGGCAAACTCAATATTAATGGAACTTCCCATATAAAATTTTAATACCAGTTTGATTTTTTTTCAAAAACGGCTCTAACGATTTCAAACAACATTTATATTTGAGCTTAAGTGGATGGGGCTACCATGAATGCATACTCAGTTTTTCGTTAAATAATCGAATACCTAACGGTTCTTTCGAAGTTGGGACATATATAGGTACGTATGTCGAAAACGGTCAGTACGATTGTAAGAAAAATTCATTTCTAGTTTAATATGGTAATTTCTAACTTCAAAGCAAACTCACTTTTTCTCCGTACTATCGTGGAATGCATTTAAAAAAAATCATTTTAAAAACTAATCTCTCTTTAGATTAGTTGAAATCAGCAATAACGAATCACCGAAAATGCTAATTTTAAAAACTGCTCATATCTCGAAAACACCATTTATTATTACATACTTACAAACTCAGTGAAACGACTCAAGTAGCATTGACATTCGCTTGTGCACCGCGATTAAATACAGCAAAGACAAATATCTGCGTGTCTTCCTGCACTTAACACTGACTTTCAGTAAACATTTCTAAATTCAATGGTCATCGTCATCTCTTGTCAGTGGTGGGTACGTTCCAGGGAAACTTTTCAAAATACGAACCGAGAATTTCCCACTTGTGGAAAAATGAATTGAATATACAAGAGAATCTAAAACTATTCAGCTTTCACTAAGAAATAGTAGTTTTTTCATGAAGTATTACCAAGCTTAACCTATATAAATTGGCCCGGTGAACACCGAACCAAACAACAACCAACACGCACATTAAATGTTCGTTAATATTCCGCATCCGCAGTCCGTATTGATTAAGAGTTCACGTCCTGACATAAACAATAGTCCACATTTCCGCCAACTGTATTATAATCTGCACGTGCTACAAGGTTCTTCCCCGCATCAACTTCAGACATGAATTCATTTCGGTTCACCCCGTCGA
Source organism: Cheilosia urbana (assembly GCA_946477585.1). Classification (NCBI taxonomy): domain Eukaryota; kingdom Metazoa; phylum Arthropoda; class Insecta; order Diptera; family Syrphidae; genus Cheilosia; species Cheilosia urbana. The sequence continues at coordinate 87,906,353 of OX297854.1, read as the reverse complement.
CACGAATCTGAATGCTCATCTCATCAGCAGCTTCATTATCATTCACTTGAAACATTTCCAACTCCATAATGAGTACGCATTTATTTTCGGGTCCTACTCGCTTTCGAGAATAATCAAAATTGTTTCGCATTTCCGACGCTTATGCTACGAATCGCTGTCTATAATTAAATTCGAATTGATTTGGTATATTTTTGTTTTCGTTCAGTAACATAATTGATGCCGCGGGCGAATTTTAGCAAAGTCTGGGGAAATAAATCTTCCGCAGCTGTAAGCATTTTCGATTTACTACAACTGGCTAACGATATTTCGTGGTACATACTTCGATGTCTTTCGAGGTTTAATGAGTTTTGGGTTATCGATAAATCAGATCAGAAGGGCTTGTTAACTGAGAACATTGGACAGGGACAACGGTGGTAAGTCTCATGTAGGTATTTTATTTAGATTTACGTACATGAGGAATACTTTTATGCTTCGATTGATATTGCCGATCAATAAATTTGTTAAAGCCGCGATATCGCATCGACATTCACGCACCTGCATGTCTTTCAGAGCACACTTGGTTAATTTTCCACATGAGACGATGCACGTTTTTATGCGCACAGAATCAACATCCACTCATGTCCTTACCCGCTTGTGATCCCTTTAATAAAATTAAATCATTTTTATCACCAGCTGGTTGGTACAACTTTCTTGTGAATTATTATCAGATTTTAGACGACGACGTTGCCAGGAAGTATTAACTTACCGCCATGCCAAGGGACTCTCTGTTTACTTTTAGTATCTCTCGTATTTAATTCGACCATCAAATTAAAGCGCGCGGGAAATAAAAGGCACATGAAACTTGAACACCATAAACTGTAATCCCATTTTAAATGAATGTTAGGGGTAAGACTACGCGACATGGAGTGAAATGGGGTATTTGTTGCGGATGGCGGGCTATGCTTCTGCTACTGTAGCTTACTGCCATAGAGTTGCAAGGGAGACCTGTTCGACTGATTTTTAAAAAGGTATCACAGGAACGGTAGCAAACAACTAATTGAGAAGCTCTATCAAAGCCAGCTGGCAAATTGGAGGAAAGTTTTCTTTTTTTGTTCAAATTATAAATTTTATTTCGACTGGATCGCCTACTTATTGGCCATCCGACCCATCAAAAATACCAGACCTTATTGACTTCTTCATAACGAAAGGAATCAATAGAAAATAACTAAAAGTTGAAAGCAGTGATGATTTGTCGTCGGATCATACACCCGTAATCTTAACGGTCAACGGCATGTTAGTAGAGCAGAAAAGCAATGAAAGACTGACCAACAAAAGAACAAACTGGCGTAATTTTAAAAAAATACCCGAAGGGTTTATAAACCTTAGATCTCCACTGGTCACAACAAGGCATATTGACATCGAAGTGGAACAATTCATTGCCGATATACAACAGGCAGCAGAAGATACTACACCAACTGGTCAGCAACGTAAACAAGCATCGGTAAAATATCCCATAGAAATTAGGGAACTAATATTAGAAAAGAGAAGAGCCCGGAGAAAATGGCAGATGACAAGATATCCCGGCGATAAAACTATATTCAATAGACTTAATAATAAACTTAAAAAGAGTATTAATGAATTTAAAAATAGATCTCTAACTAAATACCTTTTTAACTTAACTGCTGAAAGAGTCACAGACTACTCCCTTTGGAAGGCTGCCAAATATTTAAAAAGACCTCAAACGCAAGATCCCCCGTTACGAACATCTGATGGGAAATGGATCGGCGACCCAAAAGAGGTCAAACTTTTTTCAGAACATTTGACAAATATTTTTAAACCTTTTCCACCTAGCGTGGCAGGCGAATGCCTTGAATTCTCTGATAGAATTGATGAGGACGTAATCACTTACGTTTCGCTAAAAGAGATCAGCACATGTATTCATGAGCTCTCTAATAGAAAATCACCAGGTTATGATCTAATAACTGCCCAAATCCTGAAGGAACTACCCTTCATAGCATTGGTTAAACTTAAGCTTTTAATTAATGCTTGTTTTAAGCTAAGATATGTTTCACATCACTGGAAGATAGCGGAAATTATAGTTATTCCTAAACAAGGTAAACCTCCATCAGAAGTCACCTCTTACAGGCCAATTTCACTTTTACCTGTACTATCCAAAATTTTTGAGAAACTGCTTCTTAAAAGACTAGATAAAATCATAGAGCAGAGAAGGCTTATTCCCACCCATCAGTTCGGGCTTAGAAATAAGCACTCGACAATAGACCAAGTACATCGTATAACAAATATTATAGAAAAATCACCGGAAGAAAAACAAGTTTGTTCTGCATTGTTCTTGGACGTTGCTCAGGCTTTTGATAAGGTCTGGCATAAGGGCTTAGAGTATAAACTTCATAGGGATCTACCTAGACAATACTATGAGAAACTTAAATCTTATATTTCAAATAGATTCTTTAGAGTTCGTTATGGTTCAGCGTATTCTGAACTTTTAGGACTACAAGCAGGAGTTCCACAGGGAAGTGTTCTGGGACCAACCCTTTACTTATTGTATACTAGTGATATACCACACACAAACGACATGATGATAGTCACATTCGCAGACGACACTGCTCTTCTATCAACTGATAGATGCGTGACTAAATCAACAGAAAAGCTACAAAATTCAGTTAACGACATATGTGATTGGGCACAACGATGGTGAATTAGACTCAATGAGTCAAAGTTCACTCATATCAATTTTACAAATAAAAAAATTGTTAACGTTCCTGTGGTTATTAATAACCAAGTAGTTCCTTATTCTAACACAGCTAAGTATCTGGGTATGAATCTAGATGCTAAGCTGAAATGGAAGGAACATGTGAAAAAGAAAGTAGAAGAGTTAAATATTAGATATAGAAAACTTTATTGGTTGCTAGGACATAATTCGGAAATGTCCATTGAGAATAAAATTTTATTATACGACCCAAACACAAAATAGTTGGTCCACCCACTTTCTTGCACCTGGAAACTTCTTTATTATTAGTTTAACATACATACATATTTAATTTTTAAAAAAATAAAAAAAAATTTTCATAGAAAATTATACTCTTTGATTGAATAACCGACAGAAATAAGCAATATCACAAAAAATACCGTTAAAACTGTGTGCTTTCTCGTTTGGTAATGAGTGCAAAATAGTTGGTCTACGTCATTCGCGATGCAAAAGAGTTGGTCTACTCCACATCATCGTATGATTAAGTTAACCGTTAGGAAAAATTAAGAAAAAACAATTGTGCTCTTGCTTCGGCAGGTTATAAGTGTATCTGTGCAATAAGTTGGAATTCATTTGTTGGGTTATCATGGCGCGTGGTGTTCCCTTATCTAAAGATCTTAGGGAATCAATTATAAAAGCTTTTGAAAATGGCTTTTCAAGCTACAAAATTTCCAAAAATTTCAATCTCTCTCGTTCATCAGTACAGAATATTATTTCGCTCTTTACTAAGATGGGTAACATTAAAACCCGAAAGAAAACTGGCAGCTCGAGCCCGCGATTGTAGGGTATTAAAAAAAATAATTAAGGAAAATCGTCGTCAAACTGCTGCTGGGGTAACTGTAGAGTGGAAAAGCCGCATCAAAAAATAAATATCCATCGACACTTGTAAGCGCAACATGAAGAAAATGGAATATAAATTTTACAAAGTTTTTTTAAAAATATTTTCTTTGTTTTGCATTGTTATTTTTTCAATCCATATTAATAGGCGAATGAAAAGCCTCTTCTTACGCCAAGGCAAAAGAAAAGGCGACTTGAATGGGCTAAAGAGCACACAAATTGGACCTTACATCAGTGGCGGGAAGTAATTTGGAGCGATGAATCCAGATTTGAGGTTTGTGTTGGCGATGAGCGAAAGCGTGTACTTCGCACCTCCAAAGAAGCTTTCCATAAAGACTGTCTGAAACGAACGATAAAGTTTCCAGCATCGCAAATGATATGGGGGTGCATGTCTGGGCGTGGTGTTGGTAGCCTATGTTTTGTGGACGGCCTTGTGAATTCTGCAAAATATCGCAACATCTTGGAAGATCATCTGCTTCCATCAATAACACAACTTCAGTCAACCGAGGGAGTCTACGTATTTCAGCAAGACCACCATCTTGCCACACGGCAAAGGAAACTAAAGCCTGGTTATCTACTGAAGCCATTCCATTAATGGAATGGCCATTCAGCAGCCCTGATCTTTCGCCAATCGAAACTCTATGGCACAAAATGAAACAAAAGTTAAGACAGCAACCAGCAAGAACCCGCACAGATCTACTATAGACTATCAATGACATGTGAACACAATGCCACAACGAATTCAAGCAGTGATAGCAGAGAAAGGTGATGTAACGCAGTGGTAAAATCACATTTTTAATTCTTAGACCAACTATTTTGCACTCAAACAAAAGATGAAAAAAATATTACTTATGTTTATTCAGTAATAACTTTAAGTGTAAGAACTTGTTGATTAAACTTTTGTTTTATTTGCAACAAAAATATAAATAAAAATTTATTTTCGTAAACAAAACTTTTTATTTTAAGAAACAAAACAAGTTTGAAGTTATAAACAGAATGTATACGTAGTCAAACAGCATAGACCAACTATTTTGCGTTTGGGCTCGTATAACCAGATATTGAAGCCTGTTTGGACATATGGTGTCCAATTATGGGGTTGTACAAGGAAGACAAATGTAAAAATAATACAGACATTCCAAAACAAAGTCCTTCGGGCGATAGTAAATGCCCCATGGTATATTAGAAATAATGACTTGCATCGTGATTTGCAGACTGATCTTGTAACGGAGGTAATTAAAAAGTACGCAATTCGTCACAATGAGCGTCTGCAGATGCATATTAATCCTGAAGTAGAAGACGTCTTTAATGTACAATACAATATTCGTAGATTGAGAAGAATTAAACCTCACGACCTTATAATCTAAATAATAAGAACCCGTATTCAAATTGTAATACCTTCTCAAACGCAACTGAACGTTGAAACTAAAATCATTTGTCGATCTTTCTTTGATTGGTCATGATTAAGGAGGTGTTTTTAGTGCGGTTAGAGTCCCACACTACTCTGGGTTTCTAACCCCATTGTGTCTTTCGAGATTTTCACCTTCAGTAACAAAAAAAAAAAAAAAAAAAATTAGACATGTTGATCAATTCAGTGTACATGTATACAGGGTCGTTTTAAAATTGAGTTGGTCAACTTGTGTACATGCCCGCGTAAGGCAGTCAACACTAAAACATGGACAACGTGAATTTGTGCAGTATATTGTTTTTGTGTGCAATCTTAATAATTTGCACGTCCAACAGGAATATTTGATGAGTTGCGCATTAAGTGAATGACAGTCATTATGTATTTTTCTTTGGGATTACATTAAGCAACAGGTTTTTAAGAAACATTTTTCGTTTCGACTTAAAATTTAGGTAGTTCACAGTGCATATATTTTTCATACAATTTTTGCGATTGCGAGCTTCCATAAATTTCAAGTCGAGACTAAAATTTGTTATTAGTACGGCGCAACATCTTTTGCGTCGTACAATGAGGTCAACTCATGTTTCCAAGACATTCAAAATCGTAGAGGCGTTTTCGAACAAATCAGACTGGTACAAACCTTTTTTATGGGAAGTACCATTAACGGTCCCGAACTGTAAGCCTACAAACTCAAAATCCGAAGTTTGAACGAAATTCGGGCAGCCGTAGGCCTCGGGACAGACGGACATAATTTTGCGACCCACTTTTTTGTTTTTGAGCTATCATCGTAATGTCCGAATTTATTAACACTTCTAGTTCGAAATTTTGTACAAATACAATGTCTTTCTCTTACTACGTAATCGAGAAAGTTAAAAACAGAGTCTGCAAAAATATTTATTAATAAAAAAAAACAAAAACAAATGTATTAATTACAAAACACTTTCCTTAAAAATTATGAAAAGTGGTATCAGCTTTGCTATTTCATCTAAACATTTATTTATGTATAATTAACAATAAAAAGCTATACAAAAGGACAATACACAAATCAAAATATAGTACGATACAGAAGGGATCAGTACGGCAGTTCGCATCAAAGCACGACAGCAATACAAGTATTTTTGAAGTGAAACTTCTTATGCGACTTCCAACTCAAGGTCGCGTTAAACGTTTAACGCTAATAATTGGATACTCAAAGGTGTGAGCGAGGGTGAGGGTGGCGCACATTGCACGGCACAAGCACGTTAATATGAAAAAAAAAAGTGAAACGAAAGAGAAGTATGCGAGGTGAATGTGTATAATCAACAGCCACAATGTGTTTCTGAGGAAATGCGCAGATGGCTGTTGACGTGCGCTGATGGACTTATGGTGGTGTATATAGAAATTGAGTTCAAGGTTTTTGTTTTAATGGTTGTTATAGTACATACCTACATACGTTGATACCTACAGTAAAGAATTGAAGAATTCAAGAAGTAAAGACGATATAGGTGAATTATGTTGTTTGATTTATTGAAGTGAAACTTCTTAAATGCTTAATGCTACTATAAGCATTGCATACTCAAAGGTGTGAGGGTACCGCTCACGCTTCAGAGTATGCAATGGTGAGTGAGTTTATTGGTACAAATATTCTGTGGTGAAGATTAATTTCCAAAAATAATGACTAAATTGGCAATTAATGTCTTATTGAAGTGAAACTTCTAATGCGACTTCCAACAAGGTTGCGTTAAACGTTCAACGCTCCTGGGGAGGGGGAATAGAAGGAGACAGAGCGAGAGTGAATGCGTGGCACTCGAACGCATGCGCGTAGTATACCTGTTACAGGCCAGTGTGAGCGTTAGCAACGAGTAGCGTCCTCATTATTTCATTCACTTGTTTTAGTTTGATTTGATACACATACCAATAATTTAATAGGGTAGTATTTTTGAAGTGAAACTTCTAATGCGACTTCCAACATATCGTATCTTACTTTAGTTGTCATTATCCCATTGTAGGTAAATGTTATGGATTTGGATATTTCTCCACTCGAAAGTGATAATTAAAAGATGCGATCAATTGTGAATTGTAAGCAGTGTTAATAAAGTTTGTCTTAAAGCCTGGTATCCTGCTCGCGCTAAATTTTACCTCCCATACAAAAATGTCTACAAAGATAAAATTGAACGAGGCAGTTTAGCAAAGCATCAGTATCCTGTTCGCACGCTAAATCCTTAACTTCATATAGATGGGCCGATGAAAAGTCTCCACTCATTTAGCTCGCGAAATAAATGTCCGGTGCATTAAATCGAAGATAAATTTTTACATAAAAAAACGGAGGAAAGTGTTTGTGTTGTGTTTGCAATGATTTTTTTTTTTTTTTTTTTTTTGGCGGAAAACGCAGACAATGTTTGCGTGGTAAATAAAAGAAAACGCAAAGCCAAACAACAGAGCCAAAACAGAGATACATATAAATATAAATAAAGCGAATCGATTTTCAGGGGGACTTATGCTCTCATTTGGCGTCGTCTTTTGGGTAATAACAAGTGTTCCACTATAGTAAGGAGATTGTGGAAAGTTTGAGGACACATGTCGAACTTCTTCTTATAATTTCTAGGTTTCTTACGTCTTTCAAGTTTGAAATTCGAAAATTCTATTAAAATTACGTTTACTGATATCTGTCATGGTACTCATGGTTCATAAGCATATGGGTTTTGTCCCATCTATATCATGTTTAATAATAATTTAGCGAGCAGGATACTAGGCTTAAAGAAACAATATGATTTCACTAAAAGTCAATTTCTACCCCTTCCTATTTTCATTTCCACATTACGAAGTTTCACTTCTTCCGCGCGGAGGGACTCCACGCACTGTTTTTATTTTTCAGTATGCTCAGCAGCCTGGCTTGTTTAATATGTTTCACCGTCGTATTGAAACCACATCAATTTCATTAAATTTGTTTTCTTATTTTTTAATTTATTACTATTCACCCTACTTATTTTTCATAAAGTGACATTATCACTATTTTTACTTTAAAATAAAAATGTCACTACTTATTGTTATTTGTTAGATTAAGTATGTACATATTATGTAACAATTGTTGAATTTTAAATATTGAATAAATTGAATTGAATTGAATTAAAAAAAAAAAAATTTGGGGGAAAAGAACTTGGTTGCCGTGTCGCAATATCGAGCACCAGTAATAGTCACGGCTGGGGCAGCCTCATCATTCAAAAAATATTGTCCAAATAAAGCCTCCTGACCAAAATCCGCTCCAAACAAGGACACGTTGTGGATGCGTTTGCTCTTCGACAGTCACACGTGGGTTCTCTGAACCTCAAATGAAGGGGTAATTTTGACGATTAACGAAGCCATCAAGGTGAAAATGAGCTTCATCGCTTAGGATGATTTTGTCGAAAAATCACCCTCCACGTTTTGATGCTCAGCAATCCGTTCAACGAACTCTACGCTATATTAATTGTGTCAATTTAGTTTTGTAAGCATGGAGAATTGGGGACTAAGATCTTGAGTGAGTATACGTTGTAAAGAGCTTCTTGAAATCTGCTAATCTACTCCACGGATCCGAATCGATGTTCCTCGACTCTTACCGACACTTACCCGTACTGCTTCGAAATAATCGAACGGATTCTTTTTGGATGGGCATTATGTTCATCTGCATCTGCAATCGAGCCATTCAAATTTCTGATCGTAGAATATTTCCTCGCACTGTCCATTTTTGTAAGAGCACGTTTTTCAACCGAGAGAATTACCTGTCACCACAACTTGGTCTTCTTTTTTATTCTGTTTACCTTTCTGTGACCAGAAAGCAATAAAAAGAAAGTCCAATAAATATCTATCTATAAATAATCTTGTTGGGCTCTTTAAGTAGTCCTTTGAACATACATACAAATTCAAATCAAATCTTAAAGCTTCGCCTACCTATCGGAAATGTGCGACGAAAAGTTTCGACCGGTCTTGCGTACTACACACATGTGGAGTGGGAGGACATCCTGAAAGCGTATTGGAAAAGAGCTGAATTTATAACCACAGCTCGACAATAACAATAAATACAAAAAAACTGTCGCTATCCCAAAGGTGAATAGAATCAATAGAGCAACAAAGCGGTCTGTCAACCAACCTTTTTTTTATAGACTTAACCAACCTCAAATGTATCCTAAAGTCTACTATCCAATGGTATAAAGAACAACCTACTACCTGTAAAAATGCACATAAATCACCGTAGGGATTGACAAGAAGTGTATTCAACTTGCAGAGACCGAAATTGAAACAGACTCCATCGTCTCACTGTACGGCATGGCATGTCTGCAATAAAAATCAAAGTGACTGATAAAATGTGTTCGCCATGCACAGGAGAGTACTTTGAATCAATCATTAGCCGTGTAGATGACAAATAATACGTGTCTCGCCAGATTCGAAAAAGGATAAGCAAGCTATACACACATGCTAAAGCAGTATTATTGGGATAACGTTTTGGATTTACTTTGATTCGAAAAGAATTTCGATACGAGACCTTACATCAAATATCACACCAAAATATATCCTCTCAATCTTTGTCTCACGATGCATGAATACCAAACGAGGGAATCAGTTGGCAAAAGGGAAGCCTTTGTCAAAGCGGAAAATTCCATTTTAAGCCGTGTCGCATCAAGACGAGGCACATCGAAGTGTTTGAAATTATTTTGAGTCGGATAAGGCACATTACTTTCAAAAAGCATTCAAAATTGGCTTTGGAGAGATCTGCTTTCTTTCTATAGTCCTATATTTGGAATTGAATTTAATATTTTTAATTTCTCTATATATGCAAATGGTACCCAAACCGCTTCTGTTGACGCAGAGATGTTTGTTTTTTGTTATAGTTTCGTATGTATGTTTGCAATTCTTGTTTCTATAGCCAACATGTGCAATACATTATCCAGAGAAAGTAGAGCCATTTATGACGTTGTTTAGACACATTCTTTTATATTTATAATGTACAAACTTAAGTACTTGCTTCAGATAATACATTTTATATTTGTTTCTTTCATTGCAGGTGATTCGCACATTATTGGATATAATATATTGTATAGGTAAGGATTTTGTAATGATTTTTGCATAACGTATAAATTTTCATAACTACTATTGTTTCTACTTTAATGTTATGCCAAAGAAAGGCTTTTTAAATAAAATTGAAAAACAAACGAAAATGGAATGGAAATAACAATCAACAAGTCAACTTGTTAACAGCGATCCCTGTAAACTGGGTTATCAATCAGGTAGTAGGGTAGTCCATAGTCGTACAAAATGCTGCACCAATCCTACGTTCAGAAATAAATAAAAATATATTTTAATATTATAATTATAACTTTTATTCATTTCGTATTGTAAACCTTAATAGTCCCGCATGCTAAACTTTTTTTGTACGTATCTTGTCACTGAACTCCTCCTAAACGTCTAGATAGATTTTTATGAAATTGATCATCTGTGTTTGAGTGGCGATCGGGTTTCAGGAAAATTATTTTTTATTTGCTTGATATGTTTATTTGAAAAAAAAAAAAAAAATAAAAAATTAACTATAATTAAAAATTAAAATTAATTCAATATTAATGTAGCTTCTTCTCTAGTATAAGATCACTCTTAGAAAGGTACAGAGGTCGTAGTTCACGTAATGTGGGGGAATTCGCCACAAAATGAATTACATCTTTCATTTCATAGGAAATTATAATAATAATAATTACATACATCTATCTATGTATATAAAAATAAGTTGTATTGTGTTTGTCGCCAATGTTCTCTGTAATGCGTGAACCGATTAGATTAGATTAGATTAGATTGTGAGGCGGGAGAGCTTTCAATGAGCTCTGGCACTGCGGCTTCTTAGAGGAGCCTATTGTGCCATCCCTGTTATGTTCTTAGAGCCATCTTTTCACTCCAGAGACCGTCAGGAAGACCAGGATCTTCTCTGGATGTATATTAGCAAGTGATGCTAAATCAATGATTTCGTCACCAAGGACGTTTTTCCTGATACGACAAAGGGCCGGGCATTCTGTGACTATATGAAGAGAGGATTCGTCACTCTCGAGACACAGTCTGCAGATGGGATCCGGTGAAACGCCAATGCGGTAAAGATGTTTTTTCACGCGACCGTGGCCACTGATTATTCCTGTTAGTATTCTTAGGTTGTTTTTATACAGGTTAATCAAGAAGAGTGATTTTCTGGGGGAGAATTTGGGGAAAAATTTTCTGGTGCAACTCTGCCCAGCTGTGTTTTTCCAGATCTCGTTAGACTCTATACAAGATTGGTTTTTGATGTAGTTCCTGAAATGGTTTTTGCTGACTCCGCAGAAGGGTTCAGGTCCGATGAGTGGAGTGGTTGCTCCGACTTTAGCTAGTGAGTCAGCTGATTCGTTACCTTCAAATCCTCTGTGGGCTGGAATCCAGTGGAGGATGACAAGGTTTTTCTTAGAAAGTTCATAGATGTTTAAGAAAGTTTCTAAGACAAGTTTGGATTTGATGACAGATGAGTCAAGAGCTTTGAGAGCTGCTTGGCTATCTGAGAATATGAATATGTTTTTTCCACGTGTGTTAGAACTTAGATTTATTCTAGCGCAATGGTTGATTGCAAGGACTTCGGCCTGAAATATGGATAAGTTTTTTCCAAGGCTGACTGACAAGTTCACCAGGTTTGACTCACCGTATATTCCAGAGGCAGTCCCTGATTCCATCTTAGAACCGTCTGTGTACCAGATGATGTCAAGTCGAGATGGATTAGGTTTATATTTCTCCCATTCTTCCCTAGGGGGGATGATTATGGAGAAGTTTTTATAGAATACATATTTCGGTAGCATGTCATCAAGAGGCATGCTGAATGAGCTTGAAGGCTCAATGGTGCCGAGTAGGGACAGATGACCTCCATGATAGGTATAGGGGTCAAAGTTGTTCGAATGGAACAGACGGTGAGCACCCAGTCTGGCTTCCGTTTGAATATGTATTTGAAGAGGCGTTAGACCAAGGATGACATTGAGTGCCATAGTCGGTGTGGAGCGTAAGCAGCCCGTCATACAGTTTCCGGCTATACGTTGGACTCGTTCTAGCTTTTTGACTGTGGTGACTTCGTTAGTCTTCGTCCACCAGACCACGGCGGCATAGGTAACCGCTGGTCTTACGACGAGCGAATAGAGCCAGTACATCATCCGAGGCCTAAGACCCCAGTTTTTACCGCAGACTCGACGACAGATCCATAGAGATCTGGTGGCTCTGTTTACGGTACGTTCAATTTGCTTGTTCCATGATAGTTTACTGTCAAGGATAATTCCTAGATATTTGGCTTCTCGAGAGAATTCAATGGTTTCGCCAAACAGGGTAGGGCGAATCAGAAGATCAAGTTTCCTCCGTCTGGTAAAGGGGACTATGGTTGTCTTCTTTGGATTAACAGAAAGACCTTCTTTATTACACCATCTTTGAACAACAGATAGAGCGTGTTGAAGTATTTCTGAGACTGTGCTTTCGAATTTACCATTGACGACGATTGCAACGTCGTCGTCCTACGGCATAGATCCCTTGATTTGTCAGGGACTGAAGTAGGTCGTCAATGACAAGGGACCATAAGAGGGGCGAGAGGACACCCCCCTGAGGGCACCCTCTGGTTGTGAGTGCTGATATTTCCACATCATCGATGCGGGACTGAATTATTCTGCTATTCAGCATTGACATTATCCATCTTCCAATAATGGGAGATAGATTCATATTGTTGAGAGTCCTGTAGGTGGACTCATAGGACGTGTAATTGAAAGCTCCTTCAATATCAAGGAAAGCGACAAGACAGATTTCCTTACAATTGATGGAGGATTCAATTTTAGTTACTAAGTCATTGAGTGCTGACTCGGTGGATTTACCTGGTTGATAGGCATGCTGAGACTTACTGAGCGGAAACTGTTTTAGCGCTACATCCCTAATGTGTCTATCAATGAGTTTTTCCATGCTTTTAAGGATAAAGGACATGAGGCTGATGGGGCGAAAGGATTTTGGGCTTGAATCCAAATTCCTCCCCGCTTTAGGTAAGTATTTAACTGTTACTTTCCGCCAGGCTTCCGGTATGTGACCGTAGGCTAGACTGCAGCTGAACAGTTTGGTGAATATGGGTACCAGTACACCAATTCCCTGCTGTAGAAGTGCAGGAAATATGCCGTCTTCCCCTGCTGCTTTATACGGCTTCAGGGAGTTTATGGCCCATTTAATGGCGTTCTGGTTACAGATTTGTTTCGCAATTTTCCAGTCCCCTCTCGTCGGCAGACAAATCCGCTCGAGTTGGGGGGATAGGTTTGTTGTGAGGGGATGAATCGTAGTTGAACCGGGAAAATGAGTTTTAAGTAAGAGTTGAAGTGTCTCTCTCTTATTTCGTGTCTGACAACCGTTCTCATCGGCGAGTGTGCCTAGAGAGATAGTTCTATCAGAGGCAAGAACTTTATGAAGACGGCAGCTGGAAGGGATTTCAGAAATCTCTCCACAGAATCGTCTAAATGATTCTTTTTTGGCCTTTTTTATTTCTTTGTTGTAGTTGGTGAGAGCACTGGAGTAGGTTTGCCAGTCATCATTGCGTTTTGCTTTATTGAATAGTTTCCTTACTCTAGATCTTAGTTTTTCGAGAACTTTGCTCCACCAGATGGTTTCCCTTTTGTACTTTTTAGTCTTTAAGGGACAGTTTTCCTCGAATGCAGATATTATAGAAGATCTTACCAATTCGGCAGAGTGCTCTAGTTTATCTTTAGTATCAATTCGGGATATTTTATCGTTTAGAGTATGACTTAGGTGCTCTTTATAAGAGGTCCAGTCTGTGTTTCTCTTAGGACGGTATGACGCAATTTTAGAATTGGGTTCGTTAATTTCAAATCTGATATGTCGGTGGTCTGAACACGACGGTTCGGTAGACACATACCAGTTGGAAATTAGGTCGTTAGATGACGATGTAGCTATAGTGATGTCTAAAACTTCTCTTCTAACTACGTTAATGAAGGTTGGTTCCCTCCCGATATTGCATATATATAAATTGTTGCACGTTATAAAGTCAATTAATTAAGGACTCACCTCTATTGTTGATGTCCGAGCTCCCCCAAATTGTGTGATGTGCATTTGCGTCGCAACCGAGGACAATATCTGTCTTGGTGCGTTGCGCATGCTGAAGGAGATTCTCTACCTCAACTGGGGGGCATACAGATGTGTCACCAGGGAAGTAAGCTGATGCTATAATGATCTCTCTGGTGTTGTTTATCTTCACGATGGCAGCTGTGAGATCACTGGAAATGAACTCTGTCAATGGGAAGAAATTCATGTTATTATCGAAAATAATACAAGTTCTAGGTCTACTGGATGAAGTGGAATAAATAATTCTACCTGTAGGTGTTGAGAGTCCTAGAATTTTGCCTTCTGTGCTAGTCCATGGTTCCTGCACAAGGGCAACGTTTTTTTTTTTTTCCGACCGTATGAGTTCATGGTCTTGGTTAAGACTGCCGAGGCTGCCTTAGCGTGGTGAAGGTTGATTTGAACAACCTTCATGTTTTAAAGGGGTTAGGGGGGACCTTTCTGTTTAAGTCCCCTCTTTTTCCGCCGTCTCGAATCAGTGTGGGCCGGCTTTTTCCTTGTGGTCTACGCACAGGGCCAGACAATAGCTGTCTGGGACCTGATTGGACTGGTTTGCAGCTGGACCTGACAGAGGTAGAGGACGAAGGATTGTCTCCTTTGTCCCGCTGCGGTGGTTTTGTTGTTCTGGCAGTTGTGGGAATGGGCTTATCCATTTCTTCAGCTGTCTGAGTAGCGTTGTTGGAGGTGCTAGCGGCAGAGCTGGCGGGAAGCGACTGAACAGCCTCCTTCGGCACCTGCTCGCTTCTTTTAGGCTCGCTCGCGTTGGTCGATGTCCGAGAGTAGGGATTCTTCTTGATCCTGAACTGAACCCGGTTCATGTTATAGAACGGCTGATTGTTCAGGTCCTCCGTGAACCGATTATGATTCTGGAAATTTCCCATGAAAGGTGACGTTAATACCATGGCTCGTACGTATATACGGTCTTTGTAGGTGTATTGGCTCTTGAGGTATAATATTTCTAATGTTTTTTTTTTGTGTGGGCAGTGCCCAATTTTGACTAATCTTCACAGGTATACTCCTGGGCCAATACCTAAGATTGTGTGTAAATTTGAACTCAATCGATTCGGTGGCTTTCGAAATATAGGATTTTTAATGTTTTTTTTTAAAGCTTTTTGTCTACCTCGGATATCCGTTGCTATGGAGAGAGGTTAAAGTGGTGTTCATACCCAAAGCAGGTAAATGCTCTCACGTGAGTCCGAAAGATCTCAGACCTATTAGCCTTTCATCATTTCTCCTAAAAACTTTAGAGCGACTGATTGAAATCCATCCACGCAAAAGCATTGACAAAAATCGTCTGTCAACAGCGCAACATGCTTACTCTAAGGGCAAATCAGTAGAAACGGCCCTACACACGCTAACGCGCTCCATAGAAGATCTCATCTGCAATCGCAGGTGCTTTGGCAGCTCTGAACGTTGATGTCTCACTTGGCGAGCTGATCAATTTAAAGCTTAATAAACGAAATATCAACTCAAGTCTCTACCAAAAGATCTGTCAGTAGAGGAACACCACAAGGTAGCGTCCTATCTCCCCTTCTCTGGAATTTAGTGGTGAATGAACTGCTGATATCCCTGGAGGCGGAAGGTTACAATGTGATTGCCTGTGCGGGCGACCGACGTTGCTATTGCCGTCTCAGGAAGGTACCTAAACACTTTAAACGAACTTCTACAATACGCTCTTAACAAGCTAATAATAAGGCAAACAGTTTTGGGTTGGGCGACAAAACTGAACTTGTCCTCTTCTCTAGGAAATACAAGATTCCACACATTGACCCTCCATCTAAAAATGGCACTAGCTTGACTTTCTCAAATGAAGCTAAATACTTAGGCCTTATTTTTGATAGAAAGTTAACCTGGAAGCCTAATATCCAAGAAAAAGTTAAGAAGGCCACTGTGGCAAAAAAGCCATAGGGAACAAATGGGGTTTACAGCCCCGCATCACTCACTGGCTATATGTCTCGGTCATAAGACCAATACTCAAGTACGGTGTGGTTGTCTGGTGGACTGCTTTGGAAAAAGCGATTAATCGCGATAAATTAAGCAAAGTCCAAAGGACGGCTTGATTGTGCATCGGCGGAGCTCTTCGCAGCACCCCCTCCGCTGCGTTTCATCTGACACCCATTGATATCCTCAGCATGCAAACGGCAGCTTCTGCAGCCGTACGCCTCAAAGCTATTTCACAATGGACAAGCAAAACAACTGGCCATGCCGCTATCCTCAACAACATTATGAACCTTCCAGAAAACATCGACACCACACCAGAACTACAATTTTATAAAAACTTCCAGGTCTCCATTCCTACTAGATCATTCTGGGAGGAGGAAGCATTCGTGGATGATGAATCGATCCATTTCTTCACAGATGGTTCGAAAACGGACGGTGGACGGTGTTTCCAATCGCTACTTGCAAACCCAAAATAAAGCTGGACGCTATCGAAAGAACAAATCTTAGGTGGACAACCGACTCGACTTGTCTAGCGACAAAACAGATCTGGCCAAAGCTGGAAACGGGGCTAAAAACGCCCTAAACATCGCGTGAAAAAAAAAACTCGTCAAGAAATACCCGAAAAAAATGCATTAAAAAACGCTTTGAAAAAAGCCTTAAAAAAAGCGTTAAAACGCTCGAAAAACACGCTTAAAACGCTTCAAAAACGTCAGAGCTTTAAAAATCATAATTTGTTCATTTCCTGAGAGACTGTCCTAAAAATAATTGGTTCAAGACCGTACCACTCTTTAAGTGGTAGACTTGATAAGACTTGAGTTTGATGTAGCATCAAAAACTTTAAATTTACCTTTCAGAAGGTTGTCAACAAAACTATAGGGTAGTGCAAGGTGACGCACTGTCATTTTACTTCTACATTAAACTTAAGAAAATTGCATGAAAATTGACTACCAAATTTAGGGGGAATATTTTTAAAATACTTTGAGCTTCACATATTTTTTTTGAAAGAAATCTATTTCACGTAATATTTATGATTGATAGCTACTTTTGCAGTTTCTCTCTTACGTTGGGACGTAAAGGTTGTGTGACAAGAGGAAATCCATATGTTTAAATTGTTGAGCTACCTCTATTGGTTGCCTATCTAAAGTCCAATATTCACGAGGGCTCCTTCGAAATGTTGATTCAAAATCAAAAATTTTAGACTTTGATATATTAATTTGGAAATACAAAAGTCGCAGTAGCGCTTCACTTTGTTGATCATAAGTTGCAGTGTGCATACAATAAGACCTTTACTGCCTCTAATTGAGCAGCTATAATTGAATTGATTTGATTAAGACAAACCAAAAGCCTTTGTAGAACAATTTAAAAATAATTTCTAATTCAGTTCTTCATATAACCTCCCAATCCAATTACCAATTCCATGAAGCTGCTTATCAGTCTATACTTAAGTGAATGAGTCCAGAGGCAGTCTGGGTGCCGCAACTTCCCTCGGTAGTGCCACAAAATCGGGAGTTGCTGCCGACAAGATGTATACCTTCCCTAATCTGTTCTGAGAAACTGCTTATTCAAGTGCAAGGTACAAACTATACAGAGTGGACCAAACACAGGTTTCTTTTTAAAAATGCAATCAAATTAACAAAATTTATTTTTTTCTCCATGTATTACGGCTTTATTAGTTAGAGCAAACATTCCCATTAATTATGGAACAGAACGCCGTTGAAGTGGCTGGCTTCGCAGTAGCGCATTCTGTTTCTCCAATTTACCAAGACCTTTTTGATGGTTTCGGGCTGAAGCTCACGGATTGCTTGGATGATTCTGGCCTTAAGTGCTTGAATCGCTTTCGGATTGTTGGCATATCATCGGTCCTTCACGGTTCCCCACAAAAAAAAAGGTCCATAGGGGTCAAATCGCCGAGGCGGCCAATTGCCATCGCCAAGACCGCCTGATAACACAATATCGTCCAAATCCATGTCTTCAATTCAATTGTTCACTAGCATACCAGTCTCACAAACTTGCGTACAGCAGGCCGGTGGGTGCTTTATTTCGGCCAAAATTTATTTTCAAAAATCTCCCCGTTTTGGGCTATATAGCACTCACTTTGGAAATAAGTTTTCAATTTTTACCAACATTGTTCAAGCGTAAAGCGACTCATTTCGTTTCGCGGAGGTATGATACTGACTTTCTGTCAAGATTTCAAGTCGGAAACACCCGCCAGTGTAAAAATAATATATGATTTAAAAAGAAACCACCCAGTTGGCACACCCTTTACATCTAAATAATAAAAAATCGTGCGGTTGGTTGCCGTCCAAACAATAAACGGACCCGAGCTTGGTGAAATCTCTTTTTCCGAAAACTCTATTAAAATATAATTTCGATTGCCTCTAATCCTTAATCAACCAACTGGAAGCTGTGGGCTTAAACCACTGACCCGTTGTATATACGTATAGAATATCCCATTTAAAATTAATGGCTGCGGGTGGAATTGTAATTTAATCTTTAATGAATTCTTTTTTTTCTCCATAAATGTCTGCTCTTTTGTCACACAGTCCTCCTCAAACGATTACCACAAGGAACACACACACAGACGATACGTTGTGAAAGTTTCTTCAACCGAGTGACAGTAATTAGGACGAATTCTGTGTTAAAGCATAACTTAAGATGTCATATCCTTAGCTACATCTGCATGTTAGCAAAGTTGTGAAGTGCGATGTTTGAGAAAGGACCATCCCTTAACGGTACATTACGCGATTGCCTACCATGGAAGGTACTTATCGGCTTTTTGGGGTGCGTGTTGCTTCTAATTACCATCATTTGTCTTTGGGCCTAGCGGGTTTTTTGCCGCCTTGTAGTGGTGTTGATGTTGTTGTGTGTGAATTGGAATAGCAAATTGAAGGCATTTTTTTATGTAAATGCAGAAGGGACCGACAGAGATAAAATGGATAAATGTTTCAATGAATTGGTTATGAGATTTACAATTGAATGAATTAATCTAAACAAAAACATTTTTGGCATTAAGCGACTTTAAATATCAATGTGTCAGGTGGAATTTAGGGACACCGTTAACGAGTAATGAAATATTTAAGAGGGTAGGTACTTTCATAAAGAGGTTGCTTTTGTGTTTAATGAGGAAAATACATTGAGGCATGGATAGGTTTACTGTGGAGTTTGTATTTAAAATATATGTTATTGTATTTTAAAAGCATCTTGGTTGTTGGCTTTGTCTTTGCATTTGTAAAATAAAAATTCGTGCGGTAAACGGTAGATGAATTGAATAATTTGGTGATGTTGCCAAGGCCGCAGGCTTTCACATATATATTTGGTTAGTTTTATTATTTCGAAGTCTGTTGGTATATATAAGTAGTCCATATTCGAACAATACATTTATATTTAATGAAGCAACAAACATTTTAATAGCAAGAATTTCAAGCCGATAAATATGTAGAAGGAAAAGCTTTTACATTTTTCGAGAAATATTCGTACAATACATAATAATTCGAGAATGAAGATCCTTGCAAAAATAAGAGATTTCCCTGAAAAAAAAACAAAATTCTTCCTCAATTTTCACCAGGGAAAAGCCAAACTGACTCCACCGCGCCTCATTGTTTTATGCTTTATGCGTACAAAATGTAAGAGAGAGAGAGAGAGAGAGAGAGAGAGAGAGAGAGAGAGAGAGAGAGAGAGAGAGAGAAACAAAAAAACTGACTACTAAACTAAACTGGAAACTAAGCGAAAAATTAACTATGAACTATGAAAAAGTGACGCATAAAATCCAATTTTTAACTTTTCTACTGTTCCATTCGATTTTTAACTGTTTCCTACGATTGTACAATAATGGAAAACTATAGAAAATGCTGCCGGTGTTTTGCCAATATTTCAGAGGGATGAGAAACAGGCGCTCCATATGAGGTGCACAGAGCTGTAGCTTTACTTCAAAAATGTGCCAGTGGTGCCAAGTTGAAATTCCGCATATTCAAAAGGTTTGAGAAATATAAATGAAACTTTACTCTACTACTTTTAAGAACATTTCAAAAAATCGGCACATACATTTTGTTTTGATACAAGTTATCGGAACAAGGTTTCACATGCATTATTCTTCTACTTCATAAAAATAATACTCTCGTTTAGAGTAGAGCACTGAACGACGGTTGAATGACGGCCCGCATATTCTGGACACCAAGCGTTACCTGAGTAATCTGATTTCTTTATGAAACTAATAATTTGAGCACATACCCTCATGTGACCTTTAATATAAACGTTGCAAACAACGTGTCAAAAAATGCGAAAAAAAAAATTGAAAAAGCGTCTAAAAACGACTTAAAGAACGGGGGAAAAAACTCCCGAAAAAACTCGTCAAAAAATGCCCGAAAAAACGCGTCCAAAACGCTTTCAATAACTGGGGGGAAAACTCTCGAAATAACGTATCAAAAACGAGAAAAAGCGCATGAAAAATGAACTATGAAACGCTTGAAAAAACACGCGTGATAAAAGGCGTAGAAAAAACGCTAAAAAAGCGTTAAAAAAAACCCTAAAAATGCGTCAAAAAACGCCCGAAAAAAAAACGCGCTACTTCAACTGGTGCAGGGAAATGAGTCACCGGGAACTAAGTTCAATGAGGGACTTAGTTCCCACCTAGAGGGAAATAAAACCACTTTCGTGAAGTGGTCTTAGTTCCCATGTAAACTCCGAACTTCCGAAAACTCTGAGTGGTTTTATTTTCCTTTTAATGTGAAGTAAATTTTCACATTTTTCAATGATATCTCAATATAAACCCAGTTGTCTACTGATATAGGCAACTTCATTCTGATAGCTGATGCAAAATTAATAACAAAAACTTTTCTCCGTACCAGAAAAATGCTTCATCATGTTGATGACATGTGCCAAAGTTTCATAACTAAATTAATAAGAATTAATTTCTATAAAATCCATCACGCAACCCACCACATATGTATGCAGTCAACAAAAGTAAGAGCAAGTAATAAATCGCTTTTACATTTTCCAAAGAATTCAGATTGATGCCGCTACGTCATTATTTAAAATACAAAAAAAAAATCAAGAAAGAAAAACAAATCATGTCACTAAGAAAGTTTTGCGTATAAAAACATCCAGGAGAAGAATGTATCCATTTGCAGGAGAATACCCGCAAGCCAAAGGAGTAACTTTCGGGAGACTGAGTGTATAGATGGAGGCAACGGCAAAGGCATCTGTTCGGGAATATCCTTCAAAAGAAAACTCTTGTTCTTGGGAGGCATTCGGAAGTACCCCCATCATTCTGAGCATCACATTTGGCCAGGCTAGGTCGGCAAGCCAACGAAAGAAATGGAAATTTAAAAATTCATTTTTTTCACTTCCTCCTTCCTGCACTGTTCGCCATTTGTTGAGATTCTTCCGTCCCTTTTGTTACCAGGGAAGGGTCCTCAACAATAGCTGCCAATTTTCGAAATTTAAGTAGAATTCCGGTGGAGCAAAAAGAATCAATTGTGTGAGATAGAGTGGAAAAATTGCATGCGCCAGTATGTGGGTGGCTTTAACAATTCCGAATAGATGTGTAGCGACCCCTTCACCTCACCGGCCTCTTATGCACACATGTCACTTTTATTACAACTCCACAAGATTTCTGCATTTCCCATCGACTGGACCAGACATATTGTTCGCTTTAAATTGCATACCCATCAATCACTGGTGGTTTCGTATCACCACAGTCAGCCGTTCGACATGTAAACAACGACACACCCACCTTCACTCGCTCATCGTTTGTGCGGATATCCAGTCCAGCATATTTGCATGAGCTGGGATTATAATAGCATACATTATACAATGCGGACAACACGGTGTGGCATCCCATCGACAGCACACCAGTCATGTTCATGTCAATCACATTTAAACAAAATTGAAACAAACCACTGCATGGCAATGCCAATGCCAACCCACTCGTGCAGACCCCTGATAAGCGTATATAATCTAACACGAGTGACTTGCGGGGTGACTTACGACTCACAGTGTCTCCTATGCAGATGAATCAACAAGACCAGAGGGGGAATGCAAGTAGGTCAGCGTGTTTTTCCAACCATCATATCAATGAAACGTAAACTTAAGGCAGTCCATCAAGGCCAGTGTACACTGAATCCCAACCTCTTTTCAATCTTCTCGCCATGGACCCTTTCGTTGCCTTTTTAACTCGTTAACTGCGATAACTCATAAAAAGAAACGTTGAGACCTCCGTAAAGAAGTTCCCGAGCCAACAAAAGTCGCTCAGATGGACAATCCTTGAATTCGACCATCAGGCTTCGTTCATCTTAGCTAAACATCCTTCGGGCGACTATGCGGAGGACGATTCTACAGAGGAACTTGCAATCATTTTCAAAACCAAAGTCAACATTTGATTGCCCGAAAATTCCACAAGTCGTTCCTTATCAGACCGCACGACTTTCTAAAAATAAAGCCAAGAATGCACTTCACCGATGGGAAGCTTGCACTATCAGCACTCACCGAGCGAAGACACGCAATGAGGGTGTAATCGCCCGCTCAACAAGCATGTAACTTAACCTAACACACTTAGGCCCGTTGGCTGATTTAAGTTCTACTCAAATACCTTATGGGCTACTTTTTCTATTTCATAAACTGTCACATAAGATTTTAAGTTAATCTTAAATCGCTATGAGTATAGTATCAGCAAACGAGCCTTAGAAGCTTAGCAAAAGGACAGTGTCCCACAATAACGTGAATAAGTTGTCTGCAGTCTTATTTCGCCCGAGAGACAGCAAGACTTTCGGCGAGCATACGATTTGAATCGTCAATGAAGATTCAGGGTCTAAGAAAACACCCTCTCCGTGTTGCTTAGCAATTTCATTGGAAATTCTATTTCGCGCAATCCCCCTCTGACCCGGGACCTTCACAAGAGTCAAAGAACCCAGCTTTGCGACCAAATTCAGAGAGATCTTGCCATCCCGAACTATTCTCAAACGAATTACAGGGTTGAACAACACCTTGCAGCCAGACTTTTGCATACGCTTCCACTAGAGAAACAAAGGTATGCCGGCTGTAAGAATAGTGAAGTATATTTCAACGAAGACACCAACAACGATCCCGTGACTAGTTCTAAAGTCACTTGTGAAATATCACGCAAGCTATGGCCGGAATATAATCCAAGACGGACTAGCAAGCTCATGCGGTTTGATAGAACGTCGATGTATAAACTGTCAGGGGCCCTAACGGGTCACAACTTCCTAAGAAACCACACAATGAAATTGAAACTCTAGAATGACGATATGTGCAGGGGTTGCGGAGACGACGAGGTACACGAGCACACACCTCACTTCCTCTATCAATGTCCAAGTCTATGTCACTTGAGGAACAGAACACTTGGAAGATACAACTTCCGTGACATACACGAAGTTTCAGATGTATCATTATCAAACCTTTACAGGTTCATAAACACATCAGGATGGCTGGACAAGGTCGAGTAACTGTGGGGGAACATGCACAAGCAAGCAAGCTTTGCCGTCACAGTTCTTAAAAGTTCCGTTCTAGAAGTGGAGTACTTTAAGTGGAACCTTCATAACTCTCGATCTTCCGCCCCTGACTATTAACTTTTGCGGACAAAGCTTATCTTGGTCTTGGGCACGTCTATCTGATTCTATACTTCGTCTTGGAAGTTGGAAATCAAGTGGAAATCTATATAAATAAAACAAAGTGGCAAAACGTGTATATTTCCCTCTGTCGCCCGTAATTTTCAACCAATTTAGTTGATTTTATTTTAAATGTCGGTAATTACGGTGATCAATAATTGATAGAAAAAAAAAAAAAAAAAAAAAAACGCTTTAATGCTTTCAGTTCCTGGCGAAGCCGGCGGGGTTCAGCTAGTTTCGTATATAATTTTAATAACATCTAAAATTCAGCCCGACCTTCTAGGTGTCAGCTCTTTAGACAAAGCTATTCTACTTACTGCTCCTTTCGAAGCCAACTCAATGCTGTTGTGCTTTGCCTGTCTATTTTTTTTAAAGCATTGCGCAAGCTTTTCCATATTCCTCTGAAAAATCGCATTTGTCCACCCCATCCCGAAGAAAGGCGAATCTTCTTGCACCACTTGCTGATCAATTAAGTCCGTTTCGCACACACACACACAAAATGTCCTCCACTGAACGCTGAGAAAATCCAACGATCTAGCTTTAATCGAACATTTTACTTTTTTGAATTGTAGATATACATCTGCTCTATCCTTCCTAACAACCCTTCCGCACTCGAGCTTTATTAGCATTAGAAAGGCAGAAGAAAAACCCTTTAGCACTGTTAAGTTCCCCCAGAAATACAGGTAGGTATACCAGACCTGAGCCGCACCAAATCGCATCCAAACAAATTAAACCAAATGTAAACAACTTTTTTCGGCAAAGATGTGAAGTCCGGGGAGGCGAGAGTGTTCTCGTCCTCGGTCTTTAAGCTCTATACTTACTTACTTAGGTGGCGCTACAGTCCGGGGTGGACCTGGGCCTCAACCAATACGCCTCTCCAGTTAGCGCGATCTTTGGCTAACTGCCTCCAGTTGCGCACTCCAAGTTGGTTGAGGTCCCCTTCCACTTGCGCGCGCCACCTAAGGCGAGGTCTTCCTCTACTGCGTTGTCCCTCCGGGTTAGAATCGAAGACTCTTCGGGCCGGAGCGTTGGTGTCCATTCGCTCTACATGTCCCAGCCATCTTAGACGACTGATGCGTACTTTTCTGACCAGGTCGATGTCGCTGTACAGCTCGTAGAGTTCGCTGTTAAATCTTCTCCTCCAAAGCCCGTCAACGCAAACGGGACCAAAAATCACTCGAAGAATTTTGCGTTCGAAACGACCAAGGAGATCTTCATCCGCCTTTGATAGCGCCCATGCTTCTGCACCATAAAGCAGGACTGGGATGATGAGGGTCTTATACAGAGTTTCCTTAGTATTTCTCGACAAGGCCTTACTTATCAGTTGCCGTCTTAGGCCAAAGAAACAGCGGTTGGCAAGTGTGATTCTTCGTTTGATTTCTGATGTGATGTCGTTATCAGAGTTTATAGTGGAGCCGAGGTAGACAAAGTCCCTAACTACCTCAAAGTTATAGCTGTCTATCGTGACGTTCTGCCCGATTCGTCGATGTCGTGTGTCCCTTCTTGTTGACAGCATATATTTTGTTTTACCCTCATTCACCACTAAACCCATTTTTGCCGCTTCTGTACTAATACTTGCAAACGCACCAGTGACAGCTCGCTGTGTTGTACCAACAATGTCAATGTCGTCAGCGTATGCAAGCAGTTGCACAGACTTATAGAAAATTGTGCCTCTGGTGTTGGCTTGTGAGTTTCGCACAATCTTCTCAAGAATGATGTTGAAGAAGTCACATGACAGCGCATCACCTTGTCTAAATCCTTTTTTGACATCAAAGGTCTCGGTGAGATTGTTTCCGACCTTTACGGAGCAGCGAGCGTTCTCCATCGTCATTCTGCACAATCTGACAAGTTTGGCAGGGATGCCAAAACTAGACATGGCTCTGTATAGCTCGTCTCGACTTACCGGGCCTAAAACCGCACTGATAGGGACCTATCAGATCGTTGACGAATGGTTTCAGGCGTTCACACAATACAGCAGACATGATCTTATACGCAGTGTTCAGGAGACTGATGCCTCTGTAGTTGGCGCAGTTTAGAGGGTCTCCTTTCTTGTGGATCGGGCAAACAATGCTGAGGTTCCATTCATCAGGCATACTTTCCTCTAACCAAATCTTGGAGATGAGTTGGTGTATGCACTCTACCAAGTCATCTCCGGCTGCCTTGAAGAGCTCGGCAGGTAAGCCGTCTGGACCAGCAGCCTTGTTGGATTTAAGCTTAGATATTGCTATCCTCACTTCATTTTGGTCAGGTGGACGGAAATCTTGGCTGTCATCGTCCAGGTTGAATAGATCGCTCTGCCTAACAGCGGAATTTGTGTCGTCTTCGCCGTTTAGCAGTCTGCAGAAATAGTTTTTCCATGTCCTCAGCACCGACTGTGACTCTACTACAAGGTTTCCTTGCTCGTCTCTACAGGTCTCCGTTCGGGTCTTGTTGCCATGACACGTTCTTTTTACCTTTTGGTAAAACTTCCGAACATTGTTCCTGGAGTAACACCTCTCTATATCCTCGATCGCGCGCTTCTCATGCTCTCTCTTTTTTCTCCGGAGAAGCCGATGTTCTTCCCTCCTTTTTTGCTCGTAGAGCTGACGAGCTGCTCTCGTCCTTCTATGCAGTGACGCTTCGTAGGCACTTTGTTTTGCTGCATGTGCTTGCCGGCACTCTTCTTCAAACCAGGGGTTTCGGGGGGGTGGACTGGTGAAACCGAGCACATCAGTTGCGGCGTTTTTGATGGCTTCTTGGCATCGGCGCCACTGGTCTTCGGCACTTGATGCTGGCAGCATAGGACTTCTCGAGAGGTTGAGGGATACGCGATCGGCAAAGGTTCTGGCGGTTTGTTGCGTTTGTAGTCGTCCAACGTTAAATCTCCTCACAGTATTTTCTCGTTGTTGTGGAGTCTTGGATATCCGCATCCGTACCTTGGCTACAACAAGGTAGTGGTCCGAGTCTATGTTGGCCGCTCGGAAAGTTCGGACATCTAGAATACTGGAGGAGTGCCTTGCGTCGATCGCAACGTGATCAATTTGGTTGACGGTTTGATGATCAGGTGACCGCCATGTTCCTTTGTGTATATTGAGGTGAGGAGACCGTGAGCTAGCTATGGTAACATTACGTCCCGCAGCAAAATCAATCAGCCTAAGTCCGTTTCCAGACGTGGTGTCGTGTAGGCTGTGTTTTCCGATTGTGCTACCAAAGATGTCCTCCTTTCCTATTTTGGCGTTAAAATCACCCAAGACGATTTTAACGTCATGCTTAGGACATTGCTCATATGTTTTGTCGAGGAGCTCGTAGAAACACTCTTTGGTAGCATCGTCTTTATCTTCTGTGGGGGCGTGAGCGCATATCAGGCTGATGTTGGCGAATTTAGCCTTGATGCGGATAGTTGTAAGGCGTTCACTAACGTGTCGAAAGCTCAAGACTTCTTGCCTAAGTCTGCCGCTTACAACAAATCCGCATCCAAATAGACGCTGCTTTTGTTCTCTGTAGCAGTCACCGTAGTAAATGTCACAGTTTTTCATCCTCCTTTTGCCCGGCCCATCCCACCGCACTTCCTGGATGGCGGTGATACCTGCTTTGTAGCAGTCTAGGGCCTCCGCTAGTTGTTCGGCTGCACGCGGTCTGTTCAGAGCTCGAACATTCCACGTGCAGATCCGAACGTCATTGTCCTTTTTTCGTTTTGCAGGGTCGTCAACAGTGAATCCGTCCTTATCCGAGGCTTTTGGTTGCTTCGCAACAATTCTTTTTTTTCCGTGGTAGGGTCGTTAACCCCACGCACAACCCCCAACCTGGAGGACCAGGCCCTTTCTGTAACCCCTTGGGCAAAAGGAGCCGGAATATTCCGGAGTCAGTAACCCGCTGCGGGGATGTGAGAGCTGCCGTTGACCCATTAAGGGCTCTTCCGCCACCATCTCTATTTCAACACCCTGACTAGTGCTGAAAAATCCTCAATGACCTCAGCTCCAAATACGTCAAAGTAGCTCATTGAGGTATCTGCCATGTTGACTGTTGACGCCACCGTTGATTCAACCATGTGAATTCATCCGCCGTACGTCCTCTTTCTGAGGGGCTCATGTAAGACCTCTGAGACTCGATCAGGCAATCATTCCGACAGAGCATTATAGTGTTGCTATTTTCTTCGTGTTCAACACTCGCGCTTATAAGTTAAGCAAGTCATGCCCGGAAGGACAAGACCAGTACCCGGTGGCTACCACGCGGAGGTAAAATAAGCACAATTGATGTGTATGAACAGTTACAACGACTGGGCATCGCCAAGTTGACGCCAATCAGTGCCTACCCTATTCATACAGCACCCAACCACTTTAAGCTCTATGTTGGTCCGCAATTCAAACCATTCACTTCTGTGCCTAATAATACCAAATCGATTTTTATTACCGTAGAAGGATGCCATTCCTGCCTTTAATTCCCCACACTCATCCATACTCTCTAAAACTCACCCATTATCCGAAATTAACTTAAATTACCTGTGATTCCCTTATACATTGTTTGCAGCAAATGTTGTTATGCGTCCCCAATGTCAGCTTTGGTAAATTATTTGTATTCGTATATATACGTATCCCCTATTTTTGTAACTTTTGCCGTTAAATTAATACTACATACTATCGCACAACTTTCACTCTCAAGGAGCACTAAATATCTCTCACTTTAGTCACGTGTATTCTAAGTGTCAACGTCCTTATCGCCTATATGTGTGCCGCACAGATCAAGTTAAATCCAGGCCCCCTACCAAAGCCAATCAATAGTCCCTAAGCACTCCACTAAGCCCATCAGATAATTGCCTATTCCCAAGGGGGAGTGAGATATTTTCGCTCACCTCTGGCAGTTGCGATAAAGATAAAACTTTTGTTCAGTGACGACTTTGTAACACTGTTTTGTGTTTGTTTGTTTTAACCTTCGCACTTCCGACACTTTTAGGTGATCCAATGGAAAATGACAGTGCTTGTGCTGGGGATGTTCCTCTACAATATGGCTGAAAAGTAAACGGACCCGAGACTCCATCTTGGAATTTTTTGAAGAGGGAATTCATTTGTCATTCAGTGAGGTTTGCTCTCCAATTAGCAATCGCCTTTGTAAGCCTCCACCTTCGATCGAATTTCAACAAAAGGAATTATATTTCACATTCATCCATGAAGCAGGCTTTCTGGAACAGCGTGTAGAAAAACAATATCCCCCTCCGTACGAATTCAATAAACCGACTGCGACTAGGCACCTTTAACATCCGCCCGAAGGAATATCGATCGAATTCCCCCTTAGTTATTTTTGTGTGTATTATTATCTGAAGTGATGTGCGAAAATGATGCAGTAGATACTCGTACACGTCCAAGGGCATTTTTCCCCCGATCCCCCTCAATTACTGTCGGGAATTTTTAACGTTATATCCAGCTCCAGCGAGAAATTGTATTCCGCCGGTTAATTAAATCATACTCTGCCTGACTGTCGTCTTATTTTTCGTCCAACAAAAAAAAAAAAAAAAAAACAGCAGAAATTTCCTTAATTTTGTTCACAAATTCTCAAGCGAAACAAACTGAACTAAACTTTTGCCGAAAGCGGCTAAATATTACGTTTCTGCAAATCAACTTAACTGTATAAGCTTCTCGAAGGGCACCCTGACGCGTGTAAGTCGTTCAACTTTAGTTTGACTTTTGTATTCAACTTTGATGTAAGTATCCCTCAATAATCACGGAGACGACAAAAATGTACGTAGCTGCATAATGCGTTTAACAAGGCGAAAACATTTCTCGGGTCGTAAATAATGGAGTAGAAAATTTTGTAACAAAGTCATGCATAAGGTATTTTCATTTTTACGCTGAATACCTAAATTTTTTCGCAGTTGTTGCTCTTAGTTACGAAGGATACACAAGTGTCGGTGAAGTAAAGTGGCAGAATAAATGAGTTTTATGCGAGTTAAAGTAAGTAAGCTATGAGGCAGTGAGCGGGCGACTTTCACAATTTGTTTGTCGGGTGCAATAGAGGGAAGTTTGGATTTTCGTCCATTTTTGAAAAGCCAGCTCCTGTGACCAACGTTTGTCCTCTGCTTACAATCTGCTTTTGGAGGATGCTTTACACTAGTCGGCAAAAGTAATTTGACAGAAATACAAAGTCACTATAAATGAGATAATTTGAGACCCTGGATGTGCGTTTTTTTGACTGGCAAACGTATTTTGACAAACTACTTTTTCAAGGTTTGTTTGGTATGGAAAAAAAACTTTTATCGTTTGAATTTAAATTAAATATGATAGACTAGCTGACCCGGCGAACTTCGTTCCGCCCAAATTCATTAATGTAGGTAATGAAATTAATAATTCCGAGCTTTCGCTTCATTCTGCTTCATGTAATTCGGTCGATTCAAATTTTTTATTCAAAAGGTATATTAAAATTAAATAAACAAATAAAATACTTGTCGGCCAACCTACTGCTTTACCGACACGTGAAATTCAAGATTTATGCCACACACATCCAGCGATTGTCCTTGCGATTTATTAATTGTCATAGCAAAAGCGAGACGTACGGGAAATTGAAGACGCTTAAATACGAACAGCAAATCGTTCTGAATAAGTGGAATCCGCGAAATAACAACACCTTCGCCTATGAATTATCCAATAAAAGTCGTAGCTTGAATTATATTTGATATTAAATTCTTCACAATCAAACGCATACCGCTACAAAGTTTTGGTTCATTTAGGTTGCGCAACAAAATTATTACTGAGACGATTTTTAGTTTCAAATTGTGTGGAGGCAAGCCAGAAACATCCAAAGAGTTTAAAAATTCCGTGGGATAGTTGGTGGCTTCGTTTTCATCCATCACGGAGTCGACTGATTTGTATGAATGCAACTCACCAGCGATTTGGTTTTGAATGGCGAAATTCAAATGTTCGACGTTCTTGTTTTTCGCAGCCAAAATCACTCTTCTCTTACACTCAGTTAATCATGGTCAATATTATTCTGAGCGATATTCGGGAAAACATTCATGATTAGATCTTCCGGTGTCGTTGTAAGGTTACAAACATTTTGTGGAAACTCAATCAGGCCGGTGATCATTGCTCCACCGAAAGGTCATTACGTAAACGATTCAGTGCGTCCAACGCGTTTGTAAGCCATTGTGCATTCGTCCCATATAATAATCTTACATTGCTGCAGTACTTTCGCCATCGCAGTGTTCTTTGAAATGTTGCATGTAGGTTCTTCTTCCACTTGCAGATTCAATGGCAATTTCAATGCAGGATGAGCTGTTCGACCGCCTTCTAACAAAGTAGCCGCTATCCCAGAAGAGGCTAGGGCCAAAGCGATCTCAGACCTCGAACGAATTGTAGCCAAAATAAGTGAAATCATGAATGTATTTCCAGTTTCGCAATTTTCGTTATCGACTGCTTGCATCAATTTATCGTACACTTTCTTTTATTCTTGATTCAACATTGGCACATTTGTTCGAACAGCTTGACTCAATGCGATTCGACCGAAGTCCATTTCTCGCTCCAATTCTGGATTAAATGCGTCTTGCATTGAACGATTTGGCTGTGGCATCCCCAATTTGCACAACAAATTGTCACTCATGAGCAGATACATATCCTCGATCAAAATCAAAGCTTTGTTGCGCATTTCATCTGACATCTCCAGTTCATTATCCGATGTCATGGTGCGAGTTCGATGCAAAATATCGTCGGCCATAATTTATCATCTTTGTATAATCAAAGTATCTACTTCATTTCAAAAAGTAACTTAATGTAACATAGTAAACATAATTTATTAGAACAAACTTTTTGGTACCTATAGGTATTTAAAAAAAAAAACTTTCAAAATTGTTGACAACAACAATTTGGTTGGAAAATAATTAAAATAATTGACAACAACAATTGCTTTTAAAATTTAAAATATATTTTTTTTGTATTTGAAGTGTCACTACTCGATTTCTATCCAATTTTTTTTTTTATCAAAGTGTACACAAATGAATTTATTGGAATGGTGGTTGCGCCTTCTTTCAAAAATTTATTATACTAATGTATGAACCTTCTCTGCGTGTTCTATTAACCAACAAAAAAAAATAAATCAAAATCGGATGTGTGTGGCAGTCGTTAGGCTGTCACACACACATTTATCAAGTTATTTTTATATATATAGATTAATTTGTGTGTAGGTACATTTTCATTTAAATATGGGGAAAACGACTGTTAAATAGTATTATTCCAATCATAATTATAATAACTGTATAATGATCAGATTTATAATATTCTAGTACATTTTATCAGCTCTGTAACCTTTTTTAAGAGTTTATTGTTTGGTAACATTACTTTCTGTATTCGAAGTTAAATGCCAAAAATTATGAAAAGTAAAAACTGCAAAAATGTCAAAATGTACTTTTTTTGTTGGTGGTTAAAAAGTATATGATTATCTATTAAAAATTACATCTACAACTTTTACTTTTCTTAGTTTAAAGAAAGTAAAGTGTAAGTGGCGTCGTTATTTTACAACGACAGAGTTAAATATTGAAGATCGAGTAGGTTTTGCCGCAAAAGACGATTGCGGTCTTCCTATTAAAAAAGAAGGGAAGAATTTAATTTGTCGAAGCGAACTGTAAATATCCAAATCAATAATCACAAAAGAACGATCTCTGTGCAAAATTTACCTCGTAAAAAGTTATACCGAAGAAAGTAAAAGGTCCATTCTTTGGGAAAGTTTGATAAAAATCCAAGTAATGTAAATGCTAAAATTCTCGACCGAGGGTACAAATCGCCCAAGAGTTTAAGAATAAGCCCAAAAGGTGTGGAACCGGGTTTTATGAACGGAAGAGAGTTCATTCGAGCCTCATGAATAATCGACCAATTAGCATGGTGGCGGGTTTGTAATGTCTTAGGGTTGTATACCGTCCAACGGTTGTGCATATTGCTATTTTGGCCCTTTTTTTAGTTCGAGATGGCGCTTCAAAAATTGTTCAAATGCTGTTATTTCCGAATAAAAACCTTTAAAATGTAACGCGGTTGCATATTTTAACACTATTTGCAGAAAAGCTTTAGAAATTACACTTTTTTTCATCGGCCCATTTTCTTGAGACTTTTCCGAATTCTGTTGTTCTGGAGGCAACATTACTTCCTTTTAATTGTGGCCTCCTTAAATCACTGCGAGCCAACGATGTCATAAGCGTCATTCCTGACGGATAATTTGCATCCAGTAAATTCAAAATCTATAGTTGTAATCCCGGCAACAAATTATGGAAACACTCTCGATCTGTTTCTCACAACAGAGCCAGATAATTATAAAATAAAAGTGTCTGCTCCCTTAGGGAATTCGGATCATGCTCTAATATCTGCTATCCTGTCTATACCGATACCAATAGGAGCGAAAAAGGATCGTTATCGTTCGATTTGGAATTATAGTAAATCTAACTGGGACGAACTGCGTAATTTCTTCGCTTCGTTGCCATGGGCTGATATGTGCTTTAGAGATACTGATATCAATATGTGCTCAGAAGCCGTAACCGAAATTATTTTACTCGGTATGGAACTTTATATTCCACATTGCATCAAAAAATTAGCTTCAAATAAACCGTGGTTTAACAAAGAATGCAAGCGAGCTACCGCAGCGAAAAACATGGCTTTCCGTGAATGGCGGTCAAACCCTTCAGAACTAAAAAGATCTGAATTTACAATTCTTCGAAATAGATGCAACCTAATTATTGAATCGGCGAAGACAACTTACAGCGAAAGAGTCACTAATAAAGTGATTGGATGTCCTAGCGGCTCACGCGCATTCTGGTCCATGGCAAAGGCAATCAGTAATAACTTTAGTTGTTCTTCTTTTCCAACTCTAGTAAAAGAAGACGGCACGCTAGCAACAACACCTAAAGAAAAGGCAGATCTTTTCGCTAGCATGTTTTCAAAGAATTCCACCCTAGATTCTGCACAGCTAGAGCCACCAAATATCCCGAGGATACAATCATCGATGGCAGAAGTGAAATTTCGGCCTCGAATAATTCAACGCATCCTTAAAGAACTAGATTGCAATAAGGCAACGGGACCCGATGGAATCCCGGCTATAGTACTCAAGAACTGTGCACCAGAACTTGCACCTGTACTCTGTAAGCTGTTTAGCATGTCGTACTCCCAGAAGACGTTTCCTTCTTGCTGGAAGACCGCTCGCATTCAACCTATTCCAAAGAAAGGGAAGAAATGTCTGCCACAAAACTATCGTCCAATAGCGTTACTTTCAATGCTCTCTAAAGTAATGGAAAAGGCAATAAATGTCGAAATAATCAAATATCTAGAAGGCCATCAATTAATAAGCGACAGGCAATACGGATTTCGGAGCCGTCGTTCCACTGGTGACCTGCTTAGCTACGTAACGCACTTATGGACACAATCAATTGAACAACACGGCGAATCCAGAGCCGTAGCCTTGGACATATCAAAGGCATTTGACCGAGTCTGGCATAGAGCTCTATTAGGCAAGTTAGCGTCTTACGGATTACCACAACAACTCTGCGGATGGATGCAAAATTTTCTTCTGGGAAGATCGATCCAAGTTGTTGTAGATGGTGTGTCATCCAATTCGTTTGCTATAAATGCAGGAGTGCCCCAAGGATCTATTCTTTCTCCAACTCTATTTCTTTTCCACATCAACGATTTGCTTGGATCGACAAATAATAATATCTGCAGCTTTGCAGATGACAGCACTCTTATATCCTCCATCTCGAACAATGGGCCTGTGAATACGGCTACATCACACAGTCAGAGATGTGAACAAATTAATTCTCTAAATGATGATCTGGACAAAATCTTGAAGTGGGGAAAGGACAACTTGGTTGTATTTAATGCAAACAAGACACAGCTCACAACATTTTCCAGAAAAAATGAATCAACAGTTCCTCAGATCCAAATGGATGACCATCCAATCCATCACAAGGACTCAATGCACCTTCTAGGAGTCACAGTCAACTCAGGAATCACATGGCAGAACCACATATCCTATATCGCAAAATCGGCATCCGCAAAGTTGAGCTACCTATTTAGAGCAAAGAGGTACTTTAGCCCCAAGCAACTTCTCCTTCTCTACAAAGCACAGGTTAGACCAGGCTTGGAATATTGTTCCCATATATGGAGCTCGGCCCCAAAACATTCACTTAACCTGCTTGATAGCATACAGAGACGAGCAGTTCGACTCATTGGAGACCCTACACTCACATCGAATCTACAACCGTTGGTGCACAGAAGACAAGTCGCTGACCTATGCTTGCTCTATAGGTACTTCCATGGTAGATGTTCTGAGGAACTCAAAGACATTCACCCCAATCATTGAATCCGACGGATGCTCTGCGGAGGGAGTAGTACCTGTTTTGAACATTTCCCCTATCATTGAAAACGCCGGTAGGTAAGTGAGCGGATGTCGGTAGCGAAGTTCACATTTCATGCCTATCATTGAAAACGCAACCGATCCGCGGTTCATACAAATGTTGTTGTTTTCAATCCGCATCAAAATCGATGCGGATCTCTAAGAAATAACACACATACACGCAATAAGTTTTATTTTTCGAAAAAAAAAAGGATAAATTTAAAAAGTCTACGAACAGTTAATTGATCTTTCCGATTTAGAAAACAAACAACCCGTCCTCAGTTCCAGGCAATGGTGAAAATTATGAAAAAACATCCAGACATCTTTTCCTCGCATTCTAACACCTCTTCTAATGCTCCTAGTATCACTATTACTAGCAATTTCTTCTAAATTTAGGAAAAATACAATGCTATCCATGTTCGAACACTTTATAAAAACAAAATCGAATAAGAAAAGATTTTCATTTGACAGCTGACTCGCTGGACTACAAGCAATCGGTAATGCGGTTTTGCGGACCGATAATGTAGTCCATCCGCCGTTTTCAATGATAGGTTTTCACTTGTGAAGTGATCAACTGCGGATCGGATTGAATCCGTCCGCAGAGCATCCGGCGGATTCAATGATCGGCCTGATTATCCCTCGAAATGCAACTTTTGGGCGCCCAACAAGACAGGCTGCTAATGCTCATGACCATACAGTACACTTGACAACCGCGAGGACATCAACTTTCAAAAACTCCTTCTGTTACAGGACAAGCAAACCTTGGAACTCGCTTCCTGGGGATATATTTCCAGAAGAATACAATTTGCAGCAATTTAAGTGCAGAACAAACATACATCTGCAGGCATCTCGGGGCGCTGTTGAAGCGTTATAGGTTCGCCTTTCCCGGGAGAAGTATATAAAAAAAAAAAAAAAAAATCGCGAACCCTTTACAAATTTGTGCGTAGCTGCCAAGGTACGTGAGGCAAACGCGATAGGTCAACCACGGGAACTTATTTAGCAGTTGATTGTTGGCATAGATAGACTAATGATTTAATGTAGCGCTGTTAAAAAAAAAATCTAGATGCGTTAAAGTTAAACCACACGATCTCGGCGGTCAATCGACGGGTCCGTTTCTCGAGATAACACGTTCACCGAACTGAGACTTCAATAACTCGATTTTTGCACCCGCTGTGTCTTGTTGGAACCACATATCACTGATGTCCAATTCATGCAGTTGCTCAAAGAAATAACGGTCCCACATGTCTCTGTAGCGAATACCATTTACCGTAGCGTGACTGTCATTTAAAAATTGAAAATTGAAAATCGGCATTAACGCTCTTAAAGTTGCGACCACCGACTCGGCATTTCGGTAGTAAATTTTAATAATTTTTAAGCGTTGTTCCTTCGTGTACTTCACCATGATGAATAAATGTTGATTTTACTGAAAATTTTGACATTGACAGTTCGGTAATCGGCGGAAGAGTGCATTCACTCTGAAAGTTTGAAGTTTTTAAGGGTGCGTTCACACTGAACGTTTTTAAGTCCCTTAAGTATTTTTTTTCGAAGCAGAAGCCTTAGAAGGGCCGGTTGCTTTTTAATTTCGCGTCCCTATTTGATCCAACAATTGAAGCTGAAACTAGAAGCTTCGCGAGACAGCATAGAAACCGACTAATCGGACATGTCAACAATACAGTCCGACAAATTTTGGACGAGAACAATTTATTGCGCCGGCTACAAAGAACGAAACCGTTCGACTTGGCAAGATAAGATTAACCGCGTCTAAATTGCGGAACATGCAGGATCTGTCATTGGAAAGCAGCCTGTCAAAAGTTGTTATTTCGTTATAGAAAAATTGCTTGATAAGTTATATCTTAGTTGCAGTATCTAACAATTCTTCGAAGGGTGGTGTTTTTCGTCAGTAAAAATCTGACACTACTATGAGCACGCGCTTCTTTAGAAGATTTTCACCTACCCTCGGTTAATAATAAAAAAAAAAAAAAAAACGGACGTTACGGGCGCACCCATTTTCTTAATTTCTCCAGTTATGCTTGTACCCGATGGTGTACATCGATTAGAGCGTCAATTTTTATCTCAAGTTGTATCGTGTTGGCATTGTCCTATTTATTTTATTTTTGACGATGGCGTCAATTTCAAATGCGAATTTTATCTGTCATGGCTATTTCCACCAATCCTGTGACTGCATGGTTCGGTTTTAGTGTTCAATAAAATTTATTGAAGCATCGGGCGTTGAAAATCTAGTCATTACTGACAGCATTTGAGATAATCTCAATTTTTTTACAGAAAACTTAATGTCAAATATAACAAAAATAAGTCCCCATGAACACGGCCAAATTGGTAAATGAATTGTTACTTTATCAAAGAGCTGGGCAGCTGTATAGTCTACCCCCTTTTCCCAGACCTTAGCCCAATATAGCATTCGAAGATTGGTTTGAAATATGTCATAAACTCATAACTATAGAAAACACTTTGAAGTAAATTTTTTTGTTTAGTTTTGTTTGCAAAAATTTAAGCCTGAACTACTTATAAAATGGAAATAAATTTCACGTACTAGAGGACAAGTCATTCGATCTAATAAAATTTCACAAATACAATATGCCACAAGCGCGGTGCCTCCGTGTATCAAAATGGCTGACCCAACTGTCCTGTTTCTTCTTCTACAAAACAACACCCCCCATTGACAAAACTCATAATAACAACATTTCTGTAACCACTTCCAGAACCAAATCGATCGCCGCTGATAACTAAATAGGACACAGTTCACATCCGAAGTTTCTGCCAGCCATTACCAAGGACATCACATTATACCAAATGAAAGCGTTGCCTTCTGACGAATGCCTCCCCCTATTGTGCATACCAATTAATCGCAAAAATATGCTAAATATGATTATATTTTCGCCACCCAACAATATGTTTCCTGTCCTCGGGGACACCCGACGCCCATACACAAAACAGATGAATATAATTGGAAAAGTTTTCCCTCATTTTCTGCTTAAAATTTATCGAATCGAGAAGTATTTCTGTCCGCCCCAAGAGAATGTAGACAATAATGCGCAACATTAACTCAAAACTTTAAAAAGTCCTCTCACTCAACCCATCAAATCACATGCAAATTTGTGGTGCAGGACAAAAAATCCAATAAACCTCAACAAAAACTTCAGATATAGATAAAAAAAAAATAATAACTGCCAGAGAGATCCCCTTTCAAGGCACGTTAGTCATACTTGAGTTAGCGCAGGGATACAAACGACGGAACGCAAACCATTCCGGCCGATTTGAGTCTGGCACATATATGAATGGTGCCTTACACCGTTGTCCTACAAAGGATTTTAGACACACAATTGGATTGTGGATGTACCTTTTGGTGAAGGCCGACTTTTGTCGGTTAGATTGTGCTAATCTGAAAAGGATGTCATTCCAAACAGATTGCAGACGTTCATTTGTTTTCATTGCCTTATCCCTTCCGGTGGTTATCGATTTCTTTGAATCGAGACGTTAGGCTCTGCGCCGCCCACCACGGTATCACCGCCCCGATAAGCGAAACGAAAGTGACAAAAAACTAACTTCCCAAGGTAAGTGGGTGATTTATTTCGTTTTGCTCAATCGATGGGACTAGTTGACTTCCAGGTCAAGTGACCAACAAAAAAAAAGTTGGGTACACGCCACCGTACAGCCAGGTGATGGAGTGCCTACTGCCTACGTGGGTTCTGTTCTTCACGGACACGGTGGTTGTGTTTATTCGATTGGATGTACAGGTTGGTGTTCGCATATGAGGGTTGTAATGGACCATCATGTGGGACTCGGGCTGATGATGTTGACAACTGTTTTTTCAGGGCAACACGTTTTATTTTTTATATGGCAAATTGATGTGGAAAAAGGTCGCGTTAAATCGGTTTGAAAGAACCATCCTTTCTTTATCACAACGGATATGAGGAGATTTTTTTTTGTTTTCTTAATTCATGACATGGCTTTGTGTGATTTGTGGCTGATATGTTTGATTTATTTTATATCCTGCGTGCTGAGACAATTACTGGGGTCTTGGATGGGGAAGTAATGAGGTATTGTGTGTTGATGTGCATATGTGTGT
Source organism: Cheilosia urbana (assembly GCA_946477585.1). Taxonomy (NCBI): domain Eukaryota; kingdom Metazoa; phylum Arthropoda; class Insecta; order Diptera; family Syrphidae; genus Cheilosia; species Cheilosia urbana. Next base: position 87,867,282 of record OX297854.1, on the reverse strand, counting down.
TTTAAGATTGTGTGGGCTATTACAGTGGCATAGCGTGGGTTGGAGACGCCCGGGGCAGACCCAATTTATGAAGCCCCCGTATTTTTTTCACACACAACAAAAAAACCTTTGTAAACTTGGTAAAATTTGTGGAATTGTATGGGTACTTTAAAAATTTCGAAATATCTTCAAAACCAAAATTAATTTCTAAGGTAAATAGGCCATTTCTAACTGAATAGCAGGCTCAGTTTTTATGTATAAATTAATGCCACGGTTTTCTTATTTAATTTTTTCTTTTATTTCTTAGATCTTAGAGCACAATTTTTGTTACTTAATCTATCCTCTATGAGGACCTGACTTAATGGCTACTCTACTAAGACTGGTACAGTAAGCTGCAGTGGTGACAATGTTGGGTGTTGTTTGCAATCTTCTTCAACGAGTTTGATGCTGCAGTTTGTACAGCAATGCTTGCACGCGGAGATTTGCTCGAAAACAATTTTTTTGGTGTTTTGATGTTGCTTGCTGCTAGGCAGACAGTTAGATTGAAAAGCTCTCTGTGATGTTTGCAAGACAAGATAACAATTTTTTGTTGGTCGGCAATAGCGGTGCGTTATCGGTGAGCAAAAATGATTCGTGCTTTGCTATGTGTTAACTGCTCCCCCCTTTAGTATAAGCTGTCCTCGGCTTTTTCAGAATATTGGATTTTATCAGCTCTCATTTGTTGTTGTTTTTTTTTTTTTGTCAAGTGATGGCTTCCCACATTTAACACGACTTATGCAAGATTTTCTGCATATTGCCACAAGCCACTTGAAACATATCTCGTAAATTTGTTGGACGTATCTTTCTGTAACTATACATACGTTTTTTTTATATTCTCTGTTCCGATTTTTGTGTTTATACATACATACATATTTTACATTTTAAATTACGTACCTATATTTTATTTACTTACAATATCTTTAAATCATTTGTTACTATACCTGTGGAGTGTATCTCAACATAAAGTAATTTTTATTCAAATTTACTTAAATTAAATTTACAAAAACCAACTTATATTAACCTTATAAACATACATATGAAAGTAAATATTTTAATTTACTTATAATAAATTAATTAATAGAACAAATTCATAAATGTTTCCAATTTTTTTGTTTAATAATTTCGATTTTAATACGCATGTTCGAATATGTATTTATTTAAACAAAACGTAACTGCAACCGAGTATAATAATATAGTTTAATACTAATTATGGGTGTTCATATTCAAAGAGAAAAGTCTGTTAAGCAAGCGGATAACATGCCGTTGGTGAAAACTTAATGTGAAGTTACAGGTATTCTTTCTTCTTGGCACTACCTGAGGTTGTTTTTATGTATTTGTTTATTGTCAATTAGGACCGTTGTTCCCCTGTCTTGTTGTATAATTTTCTCAATAAAAACCTTAGAAAACTTATTTCCTATTCTCTTGTTAGTTCTTACAAATACTTTGTCACCTGGTTTATATGTCCGCGTTTTTTTGTTTTTATTATGGAACCTTAAGTTGCTACGCTGTGTCTGCATGAGTTTATCTCTTATTTCTTCCTGTAATAAGGATGGTATCGAATGAATGATATCTATTGGTCTGTGATTTGTGACTGAATGGATAGTCCGATTGTATTTAGATGTTGCTAGTAAAATGAGTTCAGAATTATCAGTGATGCCTTGATCCAGTTTAATACACCTAGCTATCTCAGATAAAGTGCTATGAAATCTTTCCACTTGTCCATTCGTTGTACTATGAAAAGCTGGTACAGTGAAAATATTTATCGCGAAATGGTCTCTTAGCAAGGATTTTATGGTTTGCGAGTTTAATGACTTTTCGTTGTCACAGATCAACGTCTTTGTGTTTCTCAAAAAATTTAAGATCTCGATCAAGGGTTCCTTGATGTCAACTATTGCACGTGATTTTATTGGAAACACAGCGGCAAATTTGGAGAATTTGTCGATGCATGTGAGAAAGTGCAATTTATCGGTTGAGTAAATGTCGACATGCAATATTTCACCCGAGTAAGAAGGTATTGGAGTGTTGCCTATTTCGGCTTTAGGAGGATGCCTCTGGTATTTAGCTTCATGGCACACCTTGCAGCTAGATATAATTGCCTTCAAATTCTTCGGAATTTCAGGGAAGAAGTAGTCTCGCAGGACCTGTTGTATGTTCTCGCGTAGGGATCGATGTGCTCGATTGTGTTCTACAGCGAGAATTTCTTCCTGGTCATTTTTGTTAAAAACATCTATTACAAATTTCTCTGAGTGGAGAAATTTGACAGATGGGAATAATTTTAACAAATCATTCTGAATTTGGGCCAGAGTATGTGGGTTACAAAAAATAGCATTGACAACATTAGGGTTAATTACTTTTTTAAACATTTGTAGAAGTTCACCTATATTTCTAAATGTTATTGTATGTCTTAGTTTTGTTTTAAATATTATTTTTGTTGTATTCCCCGGGTCGGAACCCTTATTAAGTATGATCTGATTTCTGAAGCAATTAATAGGGTTTTCCACTGTGCGAATAGTTTGCGTTAATGACTCTTCACTATGTACAGTTTCAGATTCAAAGTCATTTAACTGTTGTAAAGCATTTATGTGTTGTCGAGACAAGGCATCAGCAACAAAATTTTCCTTTCCAGGCTTGAAAAAAAATTTCGGTGAAAATTCTTCCACAAAAGCTTTCCACCGTTTTATTTTCGCATTGGGGTTTTTATCTGAAATTGCGAATGTTAAGGGTTGGTGGTCTGTGTAAATATTTAGTTGCTTAACACCATATAAGTAATTACGAAGATTTCGCAAAGACCAAACTATTGCTAAGAGTTCACGTTCGTTGGTTGCGTAGTTCCCTTCGGCTGCTGATAGAGTCCTCGAAATCATTGTTATAGGCCTACCACCCTGTGATAAAACAGCGCCCAATGCATGAGAAGATGCATCGGTCGTTAAATCAAAGGTCTTTTCGAAATCGGGATAAAGAAGGAGAACATCCTCTGAAGCTAAAATGGTCTTTATTTATCTAAAAGCATGTAAGGCCTCGTCATCTAATTCCAGGGAAATGTTTTTTGACTGCCTTGCACTTACGTTACCGTTGTCACCGCGCAAGTATCTTGTAAGAGGCTTGGCGATTTGAGCGTAGTCTTTAATAAATCGCCTATAATATCCGGAAAGTCCAAGAAAGGATCTTAGACCCCGAAGTGTCCTTGGAGTTTCATATTCTACGATATCCTTTACTTTATTTGGACACGTTTTAATTCCATTGGCAGATACTATAAAACCCAAAAACTCAACCTCTTTTCTAAAGAATTTAGACTTTTCTGCAGAGACACGCATATTAGCCTCGTAAAGCTTCATTAAAATCATACTTATGTCTTTGATGTGCTGCTCCTTTGTTTTAGAAAAAACAATTACATCATCAATATAGACGTGACAACGCTTGCCGATTTCTTCTCTGAGGATATCATCAATGACCCTTTGAAAAATACTGGGGGCATTTTTCAGCCCAAAGGGAAGCCTACAGAATTCATATTTGCCGTTGTTGACAGAGAAAGATGTTTTTTCCCGATCACACTCAGCCAGATTGATCTGATGAAATCCAGATTTTAGGTCTAGGGTAGAAAAAAAACGCGATTTTCCTAGATTAGCCAGAATAACCGATGTTTCTGGGATGGGATATTTATCATTAACTGTTTTCTCATTGAGTTTTCGGAAGTCGATTACCAGACGCATCTTCCGCTTTCCATCTTCATCAATCCCTTTCTTATCAACAACCCAAATTGGATTATTGTAGGGCGACCGAGAAGGTCTTATAATACCATCGTTGAGGAGATCGGAAATTTCCTTGTTTACAAATTCTGTAGCCGCCATTGGATATGTGTATGCTTTCGAATACACCGGCTCACTGTCAGTCGTTCTGATAGTTGCGACTATATTGGTATTGAATGGCAAGGACTCGTTTGGATCAGCAAACACTTTAAATTGTTTTTGTATAACACATGAAAATTTGTCACGTACCTCTAACGGCACCATTGCATTATCAATAGATATGTGATTAACATCTTTGCAAAAATAATAAAATAGCTTTTCCTCTCCACCATCGTACTTCAGGATTCCTCCTCTTAGATCGAGTTGGGCTCTTATATTCTGAAGGAAGTCACATCCAATAATACCGTCGAAGGTATCGAGGTGGGGAAGAATGAAAAAGGGCTCATCTTTATTAAAAATGTTGATCACACATTTGGACTTAACTTGGTTCATTCCATGAATGGATTTTACTAAGAATGGAGTTTTTACTGGTTTAATGGCTTTAAGGTTGCTGAGATTTTTGATATAATTTTTAGCAGCTCCAGTATCTACTAATAATTTTATTTCCTTCCCCGCTAATGTCCTGCTGACATACGGGAGGAGGGACCTGCCTCTAAAAAATTAATCTCGTCGTGTACTTCTGGGTATTCATCATTATATTCACAATAACCATTATACTCATCGCAAACGTATCTTTCGGGGTCGTACTGCTCTTGATAATGGGAGATATTTTGTTCTAACGGTTGACGTTGAACCAAGTTATTTATCCGCTGCACCTTTGGTTGCGGTTGTCTGATAGATTCGTAATGTCTCTTTGCAGGTCTGTTTTGAAAATTAAGATCATTTGGTCCTGCACGTGGTTTGTTTGAGGGCATGGGCATGGACACTTGTGGACTACTATTTTGACGATTGCTGTCATCGAAGCTATTATTCTGTCGTTCATAGGAATTATTAGGATACGTTACTGGATTTTGGTTATGGGGCCTATAACGAGACGTTGAAGGGTCTAATTCCATTGGTATTGGTCTTGGTAAAGGGTTTTGAGGATTGCGCTTGTAGTGAGGAGAATTGTATGGATCGTAGTGTGGTTGGTACATTGGATAGTTATACCTCTCGTTCTGATTGGAAAAAGAGTTTGCAAACATATAGCGCAATTGGTTTGCCTCCAACTCCTGAGCGAGTGCAAGTGCACTGGGCATATCTACAGGTCTTGAGGAACACAATACGTCACTCATTGGCCTTCTTAGACCTGAAATAAAAGTTCTAAGTGCGTCCTGTCTATACTTTTGACTCAGTGAAGCGATTAGTTCAATGTTACCCTCGTGTGTCATTATAGTTTTGTTGACAATCAATGCCAATTTCCGTTCAACTTCGTCATAGAATTCACCTATGGACATCCTCCCCTGCTTAAGTGTTGACATTTGCTGCTCAATGAGGTACACTGGTGTTTTGTCAGCATAAGTGAAATCTAATCTAGCAATGATAGCTTTGAAGTTTAGCACGGTATTAAAGGAAGATAGTACTGAGTCGGCAGTGTGCATTATTTTGTTGCGTATGATAGCCACAGCCTGATAATATTTCGAGCTTCCTTCATAACCTTCAAAAAGTTTATGAGCAGCGAAAACGGCTTGCCGCCAAGAAACGTATTTTATTTGCTCGCCGTAAAATTCTGGAAGAGATTTTACTAAATCTAGTGACTCATCACAGTTCCTATTGGGGTTTATTGTCACAGCCTTATACTTTTCTACTTTCGACGGAGTCTCTAAATTAGAAAGTCTATCTGTAAGTTCACTTATTTCGGATTGAAAACTTTGTTTCGTTTGTTCAACAGCAGAATGGACTGCAGCAGAAATTATTGCGCAAAATTGGGCTTCATCCATATCTACTCGATTGCTTACAAAAATTACTCCGATCTTAATAAAAGTATATGTGTAAAGCGTTAAGGTTATTTCGGAAAAACAAAATAATTCGGAAAAAGACAATTTAGTGTTATCAATTCAATCACACTTTATTACCTTTAGAATTAAAGAAAATAAATAATTTCTACGATCAAAAATTCAGATTTTATAAACTATCTTAATACGACAAATAATGTAACATTTAAATAAATGTATAGCAAATAAATTTTAAACTCTCCACTTACAAACTCGTAATCCTTTGATTTCTAGTTCATTATTTGTTACAATTATGTATATATGTATGTAATCACTCTTCTTCACCAAAATTGTTGTTTCGTTTTAATAAATAGGTATATATGCACTTGTATAGAGTTAATTTCGCAGCATCTCAGGTTTGTTCTATAACCAATATTGCCAGTTCGTTTCCATAAATATATATGTACTTGTAGAGTTAGTTTTGAGCATCTCAGGTTTATTCCAAAAATGTGGGTTATCTTTTGGGGGTTAAGGAGACGATGGGTACGAAAAGGTTCTATTTTTCTTTTATAAGAATTGTTGGAACTAGTACTCGAATTATCCCGTAAATAAGTTGGGCGCCAATTAATGCCACGGTTTTCTTATTTAATTTTTTCTTTTATTTCTTAGATCTTAGAGCACAATTTTTGTTACTTAATCTATCCTCTATGAGGACCTGACATAATGGCTACTCTACTAAGACTGGTACAGTAAGCTGCAGTGGTAACAATGTTGGGTGTTGTTTGCAATCTTCTTCAACGAGTTTGATGCTGCAGTTTGTACAGCAATGCTTGCACGCGGAGATTTGCTCGAAAACAATTTTTTTGGTGTTTTGATGTTGCTTGCTGCTAGGCAGACAGTTAGATTGAAAAGCTCTCTGTGATGTTTGCAAGACAAGATAACAATTTTTTGTTGGTCGGCAATAGCGGTGCGTTATCGGTGAGCAAAAATGATTCGTGCTTTGCTATGTGTTAACTTATATTGTCGTAGAGTTACCATTATTTTGCAAAATTCATTCGGCTTTTCCTTGTTTTCCTTTAGTCGTTAAATATTTCCTTTACTCTGCAATCCTGAAGTGGCAATTTGTTTTTTTATTCGTTAAATTTGTCAATCATTACGCGATTACTAATTGGCGTTTTTATCTTTCGCATTTGTTTGAAATGATTTTTGATCATTTCGCAAAAATCATTTGGCAATTTGTTGATTGACATTATTCTATTATCGTGTTTGTTATTTGGTTAAGTCATTTTTCAACGAAATATCGTTTTGCCGTTTTACTATTTCCCAGGTTGATCATTTCACAACTGCCCCTGCAGGGACGGGGATAGAATAGCCCTGAGGTAAGGCATGCCTGTCGTAGAAGTCGACTAAAATCCAGCCGAAGAAGTAGTCTTAATGATGGTATGAGCGATTCTGCCTGGAGTTCTTACTCCTGGTAAGGCCACCCTTGGCAGTAAGTTTTTAGCTGAAAGATGAAACTAAAGGTTAAATCCAGGAGTGTCGGATGCACATTGTGCCGCATACCGTTCTGCGTCTGACTCCAGAGGGGCGTCTGAAACCACAAAAGAATAGTTTTCCCTAACTTTCTACAAAAAAGTTATTAATATCAACTGTGCAATAAATAAAACTAGAGGAAATAATACCCCATGTGGTACTCCAGATTTACTGGAAAATCCACTCTCACCGGAGGTCGGCGCTACGGATTCTGGGGAGAGTCATTTATTGCGTTCAGGTAACCCTTTGGGAAAAAGCCGAAGGGTAACGAGATCACCACCATCGGCATCTCAAACGTATCCGTGCGTCTCTAGGAGCTCAACGGCAACAAAAGTGCCTACTCCAGAAAAACGAGACCCAGTGAAAAATAAAAGGATGAAAACGACGAACTTAAAAAAGGCTATCAAACATGGAACAGCTATGCGAAGAGCTTCGCAAAGAAATTAGTCAACTTAAAGCCGAAAGCCGCTGCTCCGTAAAGGTCGGAAACAATCTCACCGAGACCTTTGATAAGGATTTAGACAAGGCGACGCGCTGTCATGTGACTTCTTCAACATCATTCTTCAGAAAATTGTGCGAAACTCACAAGCCAACACCAGAGCCACAATTTTCCATAAGTCTGTGCAACTACTTGCATGTTGGCAGAACACAGCGAGCTGTTACTGGAGCGTTTGCTAGTATTAGTACAGAAGCGGCAAAAATGGGTTTAGTGGTGAATGAGGGTAAAACAAAATATATGCTGTCAACAAGAAGGGACACAAAACATCGACGAATCGGACAGAACGTCACGATAGACAGCTATAACTTTGAGGTAGTTAGGGACTTTGTCTACCTCAGATCCGCTATTAACTCTGAAAATGACTTCACCTCAGAAATCAAGCGAAGAATCACTCTTGCCAACCGCTGTTTCTTTGGCCTAAGACGGCAATTGATTAGTAAGGCCTTGTCAAGAAGCACTAAGGAGATTCTATATAAGACTCTCATCATCCCTGTCCTGCTCTATGGCGCAGAAGCATGGACCCTAACAAAAACGGATGAATATCTTCTTTGTCGCTTCGAACGCAAAATTCTTCGAGTGATTTTTGATCCCATTTGCGTAGACGGGATTTGGAGGAGAAGATTTAACAGCGAACTCTACGAGCTGTACAGCGACATCGACCTGGTCAGAAAAGTACGCATTAGTCGTCTAAGATGGTTAGGACATGTAGAGCGAATGTACACCAACGCTCCGGCCTGGAAAGTCTTCGATTCCAACCCGGAGGGACAGCGCAGTAGAGGAAGATCTGGACCTAGGTGGCGCGCGCAAGTGGAAGGGGACCTCAACCAACTTGGAGTGCGCAACTGGAGGCAGTTAGCCAAAGATCGCGCTAACTGGAGAGGCGTATTGGTTGAGGCCCAGGTCCACCCCGGACTTACTTAAGTAAGTAAGTAAAGCCGAAAATATGGCTATTAAGAACTCAACGAAAGTACGGGATGAATCCAACCCTAACTCTAGCAATCCCAAAAAACTGACTACCAAACGGACGAAGAAGAACTTCGTCACGAAACCGATTGGTTGCCAAAAAAGACCGAGCAAAAAAAGGAAAGCCGTATCCTCACCTGAAATAATGAATCGGGAGAAATTATCAAATAGTAAAGCCATACAACCAAAACAGCGGCCACCACCGCCAATTAATGTAATCGGTATAGCGGACTATAACAAGTTGCATACCATGTTAATGACTTCGTTGCCAACAGACTACAAAGTAACGTCACTTAGGAACAATGCGTGGAAAGTCAACTTTAAGGACCCCGAAAGTTACCATCTACTGTCTCGTAAATTAAATACAGACAAAGTAGAATGGTATTCTTATGAGAATAAGTCAGAAAGACCTATACGCGTCGTGGCAAGAGGGTTACACCCGTCATGTTCGAAAAATGATGTTGTAAATGACTTAAGAGACAGGCACTTTAAAATTATGGATGCCGTTAATATCGTTAAACGAGCAAAACAGAATAAAGAGGGAAATGAAACTATGGTAAACCGTGGTCTCCCGCTCCTTATACTAAGCTTTGATAAGACTGAGAATTTTAACAAAATTTATGATATAAAAACAATCCTTAATATTGTTGTTAAAATTGAACCTATGCGTAAGAACAAAAAAATGGTTCCACAATGCAAACGGTGCCAAGGATATAACCACACGCAAACCTACTGCCAGAAAGAGCCACGGTGTGTAAAATGCGCCGGTAGTCATCTGACGAAAAAGACGGATGCAATCCATGAAGCCACAGAAGCAACGAAACAACCCAAGGCTTAAAACCGTGTCAATCAGTACCTCGAAACCGGCAAAGTTAGATAAGCCCAACAATAAAAAAGGAAAACGGGCAACAGAAACGCCATCGGACATCGTGCATCAAAAAACAGATAACCTAACATACGCGCAAGCTGCAGCATCGTGTAGTGGACAAACTAATAATCCACCAGACACTGTTTCCAATTTCTTTTCGATTATTCTGTCGAGACTTGAGGAACAAAGCAAAACGAATAAACTAATTGTCGACAGGCTAGTTAAGCTCGAAAGTAATATTTCGAGACAGAAAAACAACCAAATATGAAGCGAATGTTTAAAATACTTACGTGGAATGCCAACGGTCTTTGGCAAAAACTCGGAGAGCTAGAATTGTTCTTAAGGGAAAAAGATATCGATATATGTTTGATATCAGAAACCCATATATAAAGGAGAAATCAAATCTAAAGATCAAAGGTTACATTGACTATCACGCCGTTCACCCGTCGAATAAGGCTAGAGGTGGAGCATCCTTGTATATAAAGGAGTGTATCGGCCACTCAATCGATTTACAATTAATAACTCGAAACAATGCTAGTGAGCTCTGTACAGGTCCAATATCGAAATGTATTTTTAAAAATATCTTCTATCTACTGCCCACCACGATACAAGATAGAGAAAAATGATTATTTGAACCTAATCAATTCCCTCTGACAACATTTTATAATTGGAGGTGATTTTAACGCCAAACATAGTTTCTGGGGATCTAGATGCATATCGCGAAAGGGAAGAATACTTTACGAAGTGTGTATGCAGTACAATTGCGATTCCCATTCGACAGGCAAACCAACGTACTGGCCAACTGATGTCGCTAAAATACCTGATTTGATTGATTTCTTTATTACAAAAGGACTACCCTCCAATCGTATTAAAGTTGAAGAATGTTTTGATCTTTCTTCTGATCATTCTCCGGTAATTTTAACAACGACTGAGACATTTATAAAAAATGAAATACCGCCAAGGCTAACAAATGGCAAACGAGACTGGGAAGGCTTCAAAAAAGATGTCCAGAACAATACTGAACTGCGCGAATCACTCAAGACGCCTTACGAACTAGAAGTTGCGGTCGACCGCTTCGTCAATATCGTACAAAAAGCTGCATGGAATAATACTCCCCACCAGCAGTGAACATCGAACTATAACTGCGTCAAATACAGGCAAGAAATAATTAATATGGTCAGAACAAAACGAAAAGCGCGAAAAAGATGGCAACAAACTCGAGCCCCGAAAGATAAAGCGAACTTAAATCGACTTACTAACTTGTTAACAAAGTCGATTAAAGATTTTAAAAATGACGAGGCTATAAATTACCTCGAAAGCCTAACAGCTGAAAAAGAATCCAATTACTCACTTTGGAAGGCTATTAAAGCCACAAAAAGGCCGGAGATCGCAGGGCCGCCTATTAAGATAACCCAAGATGTTTGGGCAAAAAGCGACAAAGAGAAGGCGGATGTTTTCGCCGCTCATCTAGAAGAAACTCTTAGGCCGTTCGATGGCCAAGTGCTTAATCGAAACACGTATGCATCAGACAGACGAACATCTGAAAATAATATAGTTTTAAACGCTACACTCGCCGAGCTCGGGCAAGTAATAAAGAAACTTAAGCTCAAAAAAGCTCCGGGATACGACCTGATCACGGGTGAACTCCTAAAAATGTTACCTCGGAAAGCATTAACTAAGCTTCTTCACATTCTAAACGCTGCGATCAGATTACAATACATTCCGAGTCAATGGAAAGTCGCGGAAGTCATAATGGTTCTAAAACCAGGCAAACCACCGAATGAAAAAAAGTCTTATAGACCCATCTCGCTTCTTCCAATTATTTCCAAAGTTTTTGAGAGGATATTACTCAGACGCTTACAACCAATTATAGAGGAAAACCGTCTTATACCCGACCATCAGTTCGGGTTTAGAAGCAAACATTCGACAATCGATAAAGTGCATCGGATAACTGACGTAATAGAGAAAGCTCTAGAACGACACACAATTTGCTCTGTCGTGTTCTTGGACGTTTCGCAAGCATTTGATAAGGTTTGGGATGAAGGCCTCACGTGCAAATTAAGACAAGTTCTCCCCGAATGGTTATGGAAAATTCTAGAATCGTATATAGAGAATAGACTCTTTCGTGTCAAACACGGAAACGAATATTCGGAATTTAAGGAAATAAGGCCAGGTGTGCCGCAAGGAAGCGTCCTTGGGCCACTCCTGTACCTGTTATTTACTAGTGATATTCCGCAAACAGAAGGTACTACCGTAGCCACTTTTGCCGATGACACTGCTATACTAGCAGTTGGTTCAACGACCAAAGAATCAAACAAAATATAACAAGGGGCGCTGCACCTGGTCTATGAATGGACAAATTCATGGAGGATCGCTCTTAACGAAACGAAATCGGTCCACGTGGATTTTACATACAAAAATACAAATAATTTGCCTGTATTTATAAATACGGTACAAGTTCCTTTTGCGAACGAGGCCAAATATCTTGGAATGACTCTCGAGACAAAATTAAAATGGAAACCGCATGTAAAGAAAAAATGCGAAGAACTTAAAATCAAATATAGAGAACTTTATTGGTTACTCGGAAAATATTCCAAGCTTACCCTCGAGAACAAGCTTTTATTATAAAAGCAAGTGATGAAGCCTGTATGGACATATGGTATACAGTTATGGGGCTGTACCAGCGATTCAAATCTAAACATTTTACAAACTTTTCAAAATAAAGTGCTTAGATCACTCGTCAGTGCACCGTGGTACATTAGAAATGAAGATCTCCATAGAGACCTCGGGATTTCCACTGTTATAGACAAAACGAAAATATGCGCTCGAAAGCACAGAAAGCGATTATAAGGACATATTAATAGCTCGGTCCGTGAAATTCTCGATGAAACAAATTTATTGCGGCGACTACAACGAACTAAACCTTCGGACTTAGCCCGATAATTATCAACCGCGTTAAAATTGCGAAACGAGCAGGAACTTTCGCCGGAATGTTGCCTGCCAAACGTGTAACTTCGTGATAAAAAAATTGCTTGATAAGTCATAACTTAGTTGCAGTACAAAATAAATTTGCAGGAGGTGGTTTTAGTGAGTAAAAATCTCACACTTCTATGAGCACGCGCCGAGTGTCCTCATAGTGCCTTCTAGAAGATTTCCACCTACCTCGGAGAAAAAAAAGCAATCTTTAATTTTGATTTTGAGTCGCTTGTTCTTCATCGGATTATTCTGGAGCTTGAGCTATTATTAATTCGTATAATAAAAAGTTGATGGGTCAAAGGTTGTATTCACACATCTTTTGCTTTAGCCCGTTGTACTTACACACTTTCATTTTTCTTAGCTTTGTGTCGTCGGAAGCTTTTTGTAGCCATTTTGGCGCTTCCGGGTATCGTTTAAATTTCGATCTCATTCACACAGTCCCAGGCAAACAGTCTTTTTTTTTTCATTTCAATGTTTTGCCGCCACAATCTAGTCAAGCTCATACATGCAGCTTTGTTTATATAGTGCATTATAATGTGAGGTTGGATTATCGTTCAAGATTGTGAAATGAACAAAAGAAAAAGATAATAGTTTTAATCTTCATTTGCACTGACATAAAGGGGATATATTTTTACTGTCTAGTTAATTTTTTGAACAATATGCTCCAAAAATATGAATTAACTTAATATGAATATGACCCGGCGAACTTTGTTTCGCACATATTCGTTAATGTAATGAAAATAATAATAGGCTGAGAAAAAAAAAGTAAAAATGCGGCAACACTGCAATTTTTGCCTTCATTAATGTAAAAATACTGCATTATCTTTGCATGAGGGCAAATAAGCATTGCGTTCATATAAGCAAAATGACATTCAAACTGCGATCAACTCTGCATTGAATTTTGTTTTGTTTCCTAGTTGCAGGAAGATGGCAGGAAAAAATATGTAAGTAAAATAAATGAAATTTAATAGATTTATCCAAAATAAATGAAGGTTTTTTTTTTATTAAAAAGTTCAAATATATTATTTGTGTTTTATAGGAATGAAAGTGAATCCATGCAAAGTTCCATCCCCAATCCCATCCCCGTAAACTTTTATTTTCACGACAAAAAGTATCATATGTCCTTCCTTGGGTCATTACGAATCCACGAAGCACGATCCATTATTCCCGAGTTATGAGTGCACATACGGACGACAGTCTCTTTTGCATATAGCCGTACCCACCATACCAAAAAAATGTCCCATCTTTCAAACTGTAACCAACCATACACAGCCCCAAAATTTCATTGAAATCGGTTAAGTGGTTTAGGAGATTGAACACAGCGCCACCTATCGTGTCCAAAATAGTCCTATCTATCTAACTGTATTTATTCAAATCGGTTGAGGGGCTTATGATATCGACAACAGAGTCACCTATCGGGTCCAAAATATCTATCTATCTTTCAAACTGTAACCAACCAAACACAGCCACAAAATTTAATTGAAAACGGCTGAGTGATTTGGGAAAAAAACAAAAAATTACTCAAATTCATGTTTTTTTTTCACGCATGCATAAGTTTTCCGATTCCAGCGTAGGAACCGTACAACCACAAATTTTCAAAATGTTGAGAAAACTGAAAAAAAAAAAACCGACTGGAAATTCGAAAAAAGTGATTGTAAAATGTATTTCTCATAAGACCAAACAAAAAACAACATATTTAACAGTACAAATATGTTTTTTTTTGCACCGTTTTTTGTAAACAAATTACACAAACATACGTTTACCAATTGCAACCAAACTTCACAAAAGTCATATAAATAGACCAATACCAAAGATGTGACAAAGTTTGGTTGAAATCTGTAAATGCGTTAAGGCGTGATTCGTCGACAAAAGAACACAATTTTAAGGCTCAATTTTTATACAACATAGCGTGCCCGGCGAACTTCGTCCCGCCCAATATTGAATTTTTGACTAAAATAATTTGTTTTTGGAACATTCACTATTCCACCAGAAATTTTTTTTTTTGATAAAATATATCTTTTGACAAATGCGATCTCACTGTATATACTACGATCAAATCAAAATTGTTTTAAAAAAAATAACACTCCCCGTACAAAATGTATGGGAAATAAATTTTTACAATTCTCCAATTTCCCTCTCAAATTTTCCATTTTTTTTCGTCGTATGAACTTTCCTTAGGCGTAGACAAACACAACAAAGAAAATATAGCTCAAGCCTGACGATCCGTTCTCGAGTTCCCTCATATGAAAAATGTTGTGGTAGGTGTTACCATCTCTGAGATTGAAAGGGAGATGCACGGAAAATTGCAAAGTGCTTTATTTGGACAATGTCCAATGTCCATACAAATTTTTAATTATATACAACTTTAGAAATAGCGTTTGGTTTTATTTTTGAAGGATAAGTGCCACAACCCGTTTTCGTATCCCGCCTATTTTTGTAAGGTACCAACAATAGGGTAATTGTCCCCTCTGTCAAACTTGAAGCAACCGTACCCATCCCAAAAATTTCAATCGTCTCAATAAAACTGTTTCGGAAATCGACAACAGCGCCACTTATCGGGTCGAAAAGTATCCTATCTTTCAAGCTGGAACCAACCATACACAACCACGAAATTTCATTGAAATCGATTGAGCATTTTCGGAGATCGACGACAGCGCCACCTATCGGGTCCAAAATAGTGCTATCTTTAAAGACTGCCTAAACCTGAAATACAACAATACGAACAAAACATGAGCATTTTCTTTGGTTATGTTATTTGTGCCGGAAATCGAATGGAAATGTTATTTACCTATTTAAAATTGCTTAAAACCTAATTTGGAGTTTTCGTTGAACAAAAACAGCTAAATGAAATATGAATTACTGAAATGTCAAATTCAAAAAAGTATAGACAACCAACGCCAACTGTATTATTACAATTAAATTTAATGTTGTTGATACAATATTGATATGCAGGGAAATCTAACTTTTCGTAAATATCTCCCAGACCCACCTATCGGGTCCAAATTTTGGCAAAAGCTTTCTATTTTTTTAAGTGTTATATGGTGTAGATTTGAGCCAAATCGGTCCATAAATAAGAATTTTCAAAAATGCGACCCCAGCGCCTCCTATAGGGTTTAAAATAAACATAAACCATCCGGAGGACCACACAAACATATGGTGTGAATATAAGGGGGATAGCTTCAGTGGTTCAGCCGTTATCGTCGGTCATACATACGCACGAACGTTTTTATATATTAAGATATTAGGTATAAAAAATATGCAAAATATGCAAATATAGTAAAATATGCACAAAAATTTCAAAATATGCATTTATAGTAAAATATGCAAAAATATGCACTAACGGTTAAATGCCATTTTAAAGGAAATGATACGTATACATATTAAGTTGCCTTGCATCCAAGGTGTTCATAAAAAAAACATGCATTTGCATGGAAATCCGATTTCTAGATATGAGTGACACATAAAGGATTAGGTATATATTGTTTTAATGTGTGATATGCCTATTTTTATCAGATAAACAACATAGTGTCCGGACACTAACACTGTCCGGATACTAGTGCCTCTACCCTAATTTACAAAAGCAGATCAATTTCGTTGCATGTTCCATGAGCAGCGTAAAATCTGAGATGTGAAAAAGATTTCTGGGGTTCCCAATGGAAAACGACATTAGAAACATGGGAATTCAATATTGAAAAAACATCCAGATCTTAATTATCAAGAGCCTGAACCTCGAACACTGCCTCTACTCACGTATTTTTTACACATATTTGATTGACCTGAACATACCACAAGAAACAAATGTCGCAAAATATTTTCACAATTTAACGTAACCATAAACGTCATCTATCATGAAGATGGTGTCGCAAAATCGCTCCATACAAAATGTATGGGAAAATGAATTTTCTTCATAATTTTTTTTCGGGAATTTTCTTGGGTACTATTCTTCTTGTTCGGCCGGAAACCAATCTGAATTCGTGTAAACCATTGAAATCGGCAAAGGCGTTCTTAAGTTATAAGCTTATTAAATAACGTCGCTCGCTCCATACAAAATGTAAGAGAAAATGAGTTTTCTTATACAAAAAAAAAAATGTTCGGGGATTTTTCGGAAATTTTCTTTTATATTCTTCTTGTTTGGCCAGAGACCAGTCCGAATTGTTGGGAATTATCGAAATCTGTCCAGGCTTTCTTCAGTTATAAGATTAGATACTAACTTAATTTTCTTTTATATAGATTTGTTGTAATTTGGGGCTATATATTGAGTCTGGGTCCATTTTGTTTTATTATATTCGGGTGATATTTCGTCTATTGTAAATTATGTTTCCATCATTGTTAAAAAAAAATGTATTTTTTTTTTTGAGCCTTTTTAATTTTTTGTCTAAGCCATTTTTTATTGGCTCATAATTTCATGGAGCCGTTTCTAAATATGGATGACGAATATGTAACTAAATTCCAAATGCAAGTACAGCCTCTTAAGCTACGTAGGTACCTGCAAACTGGAAGCAGCAACTTTGGTGATAGAATGCACTTTTATTGAGTTTCCCATCTAACATAGCCTTAGCGAAGCCGCTGGACAATACCTAACCTAGTCTTCCGTAATAGAGCCGGCTTTGTGACGATTCCGCCTGCATAAAATGGCATCTGCAATATAATTGTCCTAATTTACAAGTACACATTTCCTCCACTCAAGTCAGTCCTCCTCGAAGTCCAAAGGAAAAAATTCTTTCACAACATTTTTTCATTTCCCTTCCAAAGTAGGTCAGCGCCACGAGATGTCCATTACTTTTCCTTCTCCCCTCCCATGAGAGCTACAATTTCATATCATACCGTCGTCCTCTCATTAGGTTATTTCCAGATGAGTAATTTGAATAAGGATTCCAATTATTTCGCATTTATTGAGGCTGTCTCTGGCGATCTCCTGTTTCCCCCACCCTTTGTCTCGACTCGATGTGAAGGATTCGCTCTGTTGGTCATTTGCAACCGGGGCAAACTTGAGCACACGCCATACTATTCCACAACGGAGACGAAGAAACCCAAACCCAAGGCACGAATGCTGATTCAATGGAAATTATTTCGATTCTTGAGTTGTATTGAATCGAATCACCTTTGTAATCGCAGTGGCGTAGCGTGGGTTGGAGCCGCCCGGGGCAGACCCAATTCATGCCGCCCCCCGTATTTTTTCATACACTAAAAAGACCTTTGTAGGCTTGGTAAAATTTCTGGAATCGAATAACGATACTTTTGAGGTTTCTAAATATCTCGAAAATAAAAATTCATTTCTAAGGTAATATTGTCCTTTCTAACTGAATGGCAGGCTCAGTTTTTTTTACTTTATTATCGTACAATAGATATATTTTTGAAAATTTGTTTTTTGTTTTTCTAAGGATATATTTAGTTAGGCAATATTTTTTAAACTAAACATTGCAAAATTTGCTACGGTTTTGTCTACGTAATTACAAAAATCGGTCTAAAGATTTTGATCAAAATGCATACTGTAGTGGATACCTAGCGTTATTATTATTATTATTATTATTCCATTACGAAGTGCAATTGCATCGTACGCACTGAACGCAGTCTTTCCGAGCACGTCCAGAAAAAAAGCAGACTGAACGCAGTCTTTCAAACGCGCCCCAAAATCAATGCAGTTCAGTGGCCCGAAAGAAAAAACCGAGTTGACATACGTCAGTAGAAAAAAAAAGATTATTAAATCATCGTGGCTTGCTGTGTGTGCTGGGTGGCTAAGATCCTCCCCAACCTAAAATTTAAACTTTGTAAAATTATAATTGAAGTTAAGATAATTAATAAATTCGTTTTTTCGTTAACATGGTTGTGTAGTGAAAATTATCTTTCTTGCGTGATAACCCAGTGGAGGTACCACGGGTTATATTGGTGACCCCGACAAAGAACGCGAATTGGCAAGAGGACGCCATCGTGACGCCGTTATTTGCGGAACTCGGCAGTACAGCTTCGCCGCAATCACGCCATTAGATTCCGTTAGGAAGCGGTCTACGCCAACGATAGCAAGCAAACATTCCAACCAACAACGATTGATTGGATGAATTTTAAAATAATTAAAAGCGCCAAAAGAAAGCAACGAATTTTCACTCCAACTACCACCAGCAAAGCCACACCACATCGCCACATCGCCACCACGCACCCTGCCACCAGACAAACCCACATCGTGCACTCCAGCTGCACCACGCCACTGCAGCACTCCACGGTGACGAAATCCATAGTTGGGACAAAGATCCTTCGCCCAAAAACGACGACACACACAGTCCGCCGCAACAACACACTGGTGCGCCACAACAACACACTAGTGCGTTATAATTGTTCACATCCAAAGAACAATTATCAGCATTAAGTGAACCAAAAATCGCCCTGCGTCCACGCCCATTTTTTTTTGGGCATATCCTGAAGTGTTCCGGTTTACATCTCACCACCTGTTTAAAATTGTTTCAACATCATCAGCGCATTCTCCAGTCAGTACAACAGCGCCCAACCAGAATAGCAGAAAAGCAAAACAGGCAACTAGAATAGCAGAAAAGCCGAGGTCCAGCAGAGCAAACATTTCAACAGAACGAGATTATTTATCAGAAGCTTGTACAGGTGAGAGCATTTTCGTCAACCACAGCACACATTTTTTTATTATATAATTGCCACATTTTTCCCGCGTCTTCTTTAACATTTCTCGCGTTTTCTAAAATACATTTCATAGGTTATAAAAAATTTTCCCGCGTTTTTAATAAACATTTTATTGAAATTTCGAAACTTAAACGCGTTTTCAACAAAATTTTAAATTATTTCTGACGCTGCATTGATTGGGTTCCCTATTTGAATTAGTTTCATTTGTTTTTTTATGGTCTCATGCTCGAAAGTAAGCCCATTATGACGGGTCCCGAAAATGAAGCTCTTAATGGAGCTGCTCATAATGGAGCAAATAGCGCAAGCACTTCTAACCCACACCCGAACCGGTCGAGTCTCCTCCAGGAGGATATAGAGATTAACGCAATTCGAGTACGTCTTCCAACTTTCTGGAACACGAATCCCGTTACTTGGTTCATCCAAGCTGAGGCACAATTTACCGTGCACAGGATAAGCAGTTCAGAAACAAGATACGGCTTGACAGTCGCTTCATTACCTCCCGACACGTGCGATACAGTTATTGATATTCTGGCTAACCCCCCAACCAACAACAAATATGCTACCTTGAAAGCTGCTTTAATTCAAAGACATTCGGTTTCAGAAACTAAACGTTTAGAATCCTTAGTAGAGAAAGCAGACATTGGGGATCGAAAACCATCGGAAGTTTTCAGATCAATGAAAATGCTAGCGGAAAACTCTTTCAGTGATGAAATTATTAAAAATTTATGGTTGCGCCGTTTACCCCAACACATAAATATTGCTTTATTGTCAGTCGGTGAAAAGTCTCTCGATGAGCTTTCTACATTAGCAGACAAGATTTATGAAGCATCACAGAGTGCAAACATTTTTAGCGTTTCCACATCACAATCGAATAGTGTCCCAAACAGCAGCAAGGAGTTTGAAGAGAGGTTAGCAAGAATTGAATCAAGAATCGAAGCAATTTCTTTTCGCCCACGTGCGCGCAGTAGGCAGCAACACAATTTTAGAAACAATCGCCCTCGGAGTAGGACCAATTCAAGAGTTAACCCAAACATATGCTGGTTCCACAGACGTTTTAAAAGCCATGCCAGAAAATGCGAGAAGCCATGCAACTTCGGCAAGGGAAAATTTCAAAATTCTTCTGAGACCCCAAACTAAAGAAACCTGCTGTCGCAGCGGCAAACAAGCAGGATAAGTCTAATCGCCGCCTGTTCATCAAAGATACAAATAATAATTTACTTTTTCTCGTCGATACTGGCGCTGACCTTTCAGTCCTCCCTTATAAACTCAACAATAATTCAAAAACAAGAGCCTCTTCTGATCCATTTTTCTTACTCTCCGCTGCTAATGGCACTACAATTCCTACATTTGGATCGAAATTACTTAACGTTAACATTGGTCTTAGACGGAATCTCATTCACTCATTTATTCAAGCTTCGGTCAGTCGACCCATTCTGGGAGCCGACTTTTTATCCAAGTTTGGACTATTAATTGACATGAAGAATAAAAGAATAATAGATCCGTTAACAAATCTACATGCCAACGCTTCGACTACGCGGACAAATGATCCAACACCGATCCAATTCCAGATCAACAACGAATATAGCGAGATTTTGAAGAAATTTCCCACTCTCACGGAAGAACCAAATTACTTCGCTCCTGTAAAACACCCAATAGTTCATCACATAGTAACCAAAGGTCCACTTCCAGTTTCTCGGCCTAGGCGTCTAGACGCGACGCGACATAAAGCAGCTAGAACCGAATTCGAGCACATGTACCAGCTTGGCTTATGTCAGCCATCAGCTTCTCATACCTGCTCACCATTACACATGGTCAAGAAGAAAAATAATCAGGACTGGAGACCTTGTGGTGACTATCGCAGGCTTAACGCCGCCACCATTCCTGATCGTCACCCAATTCGACATATTCACGACTTTTCTATGAACGTAGAGGGTTGCACAGTATTTTCCAAGCTTGACATTGTCAGGGCGTACCATCTCATCCCCGTCGCTCCAGAAGACGTTCATAAAACTGCCTTAACCACACCGTTCGGATTATTTGAATGGTTGCGAATGCCGTTTGGTCTCCGCAACGCTGCTCAAACATTCCAACGGTTCATAAACACTGTTTGTTTCAACCTAGATTTTGTCTACGCCTACATCGACGACTTACTTGTTGCCAGCAAAACTGTAAAGGAGCACAAAGAGCACTTGGAAATTCTCTTTGAAAGACTTGAACAGTATGGAGTGAACATAAATCTCTCCAAATGCAGCTTCGGTGTTGCGAGTTTAGAGTTTCTGAGCCATACAATTAGTTCACATGGCATTGCTCCGTCCAAAGATCGAGTTGAAGCAATCCGTAACTTCCCAACTCCAAGCTCAGTAAAACAAACACAAAGATTTATTGGCATGATAAATTATTATCATAGGTTTATGCCAAATCTCGCAAAAATACTGAGCCCGCTGCATGAACATTTGTCCGCACTTACTAAGATCAAAAACACGAAAGATAAGTTTACATGGCCTGAACACGTCGCCGAAGCCTTTGAGAATGCCAAAGTGGCCCTAACGAAAGTCACACTCTTAGCGCACCCAAAATCCAGCGGGGATTTTAGCATCGCCACTGACGCTTCAGACACGGCGGTGGGGGCTGTGCTTCAACAGAAGAGCAAGAATTCTTGGCAACCACTGGCATTTTTCTCGAAAAAGCTTTCAAAGGCTGAGACTAAATATTCAGCTTTCGACCGTGAGCTTCTAGCTATATACTTGGCAATCAAGCATTTTAGGTATTTCGTGGAAGGTAGAGATATAGCGATCTTAACCGACCACAAACCACTCACCTACGCGCTCACCACAAAAACAGAACGAAGTCCGCGACAAGCACGCCAT
Organism: Cheilosia urbana; assembly: GCA_946477585.1. Lineage (NCBI taxonomy): Eukaryota > Metazoa > Arthropoda > Insecta > Diptera > Syrphidae > Cheilosia > Cheilosia urbana. The sequence goes on along the minus strand of OX297854.1, from coordinate 87,845,257 downwards.
TTAGACTTCATTTCACAATTCACTTCGAACATCCAACACATTAAAGGCAAGGATAACATAGTCGCTGATGCACTTTCACGCATCGACGAAAACGTAGCGAGTTCAGAGGTCAATGAGGTCAGAAGGACAGATCTGCAAACAATAGCTAAACAACAGGCGAGTGACAGCGAATTAAAAAATTTACTAAAAACGAGTAGTAATGAACAAACCAAATATCGTTTAAAGGAATTTGCGTTTCCGAATTTAAAAGTCTACTGTGAAACGTCCACACAGAAAAACAGACCATACATTCCGCAACCGCTTCGTGAAGACATTTTTCAGATCCTACACGGACTTTCTCACCCTAGCATTCGCGCGACTCGTGTTGTACGGTCAATACCGTGCTTTCCCAAAAGGGAGAAGAGTATTGGACGGAGAGGTTAAGATTAAAAGACTTATTTAAATTTTGTACTGCAGAGCCCGCTGTCTATAGCAAGGCTGCGACTCTGAGTTATTTTATTTAATTATTCTTTTATTTTATTTCACTAATTAGACCCGCTGTCTTCAGCAATGGCTGCGATCTATTAGGATGGTTACTTAACTCTGTTCGTTCCTTTCAAAACCATGCCCTTTTATACTTAATTTTAAGTCATGACCTGCCTCCTATCTTCCCCCTCCAAGCACCATGGTTTCCTTACCAATTACCATATGTGCACACGCGCTATTTTAGGCATTGCTTAATTGTTTTCCGTTCCCATTAAAAAGTACCCAAATGACATCTTGGGTGTCATTTGCCTTACGCTGGTGTCAAGTGTCATCCATTCATAAATTATTATTATTTCCCCGATACCACAACGTAGTATTCCTCCGATATGCAACTATTGCATTTTTGCCATATGTTGGCGTGCCGCTGTGCAATCGGATCGGATTTGGGTTACGTGTGTATCGTTATGGGTAGGTATGCACTTGACTCATTGCGCTTGGGTGGCGTTTGGGTAAATGGAAAAACAGATGAAAACGAAGCGAATGACCTATTAATAGCCGTGCGCTCTGGTAATGTATTTGGTGTATGGTGTATGGTGTATGGAATGGATTGATAGGGTAGGTCATGAGTAGGGTATGGTTGTGCGGATCACAACATCCCACCCCCCTTAGAAAAAGAAAATTCTTACCTGAAGGGTTAGAATTTTCTGCATGGCGGTTGGTTGTGAAAGGAATGTTTACATGAATTGGATGAATTATTATTTAGGTATGATACATACATTTTGCATTTACGTTGATATGAAATATATAAAAATTTTTTTTTTGTAATTATTTAGATGCAATTGAATAGAAAACTTAAATTGAATAAAACATTTTTTTTTTTTTTTATAATTACTTAGATGCAATTGAATAGAAAACTTAAATTTAGATGTAATTGAATAAAACATTTTTTTTTTTTTTTTTATAATTATTAAGATGCAATTGAATAGAAAACTTAAATTTAGATGTAATTGAATAAAACATTTTTTTTTTTTTATAATTATTAAGATGCAATTGAATAGAAAACTTAAATTTAGATATAATCGAATAAAACATTTTTCCCTTATACATAAATGTTTAGATACAATTGAATAGAAAGATAAATTTTTACTTCTAGTCACATTGGGTTGACTTATATAAATATTTAGATGTAAATTCAATAGGAAAGTGGATATTTATGTATAGATTGCTTAAGTATTGTTTACAAAAATGGATTGTTATATGGTGTTTTACTTATTTTAATTATCATATTAATATTTGTTAAAAACCTGTGGTTAACACTAGTTTTGGACCTGGGAGTGTAGGATGTTCAGGGTTTAGTGGGATCTGGGATGGAAGTGTTTCTTTGATTTCGTGTATTTCCGTATTATTCTTTGGTGGTTCCCTCTTTGTTTGTAGGCGCTTAGCCGACCAGTATAAACAAATGGCAATGATCAAAAACAGTGTTATGTAAATCAACGTATAGTGATGGATGTCGTGGTAGCTTAATGGTAAAAGAGGGACGCTTTCTTCTGTTTTAAAATGTTTTATTTTCTCTGAAATGAGCTTAAATCCATCTTGGCTAGAGAATTTTATAAATGCCAGAGGATTAGTAACGTTTGTTGCCGGAAGAGAAATGTTGATTAAAGAATTTGAAATATTAATAGGTGGTATATAAAAATTGTGTGAAACCGTAGTTTGTTCGTTATAAGAACGTATAATCAGGTCTTTAGATTTGATGTAGCAGTTTCCTCGTATTTCGACCATAGATGTTCCTTGGAGGGAGTATGTTGTTACATCCTCCTGGCAAATTTCATCTAGATCGTAGTTTTGTGTTGTAGAGAACAACCATTTATTATGTGTAGATAACTGTAACCATACGGTTGAAATGTTAGCCTGCTTCAGTTCACACGAGGGTGGTAAGGTTTCGGCTCGTCGCAGCAATTCTACCTCGCAGTTGGATAACTTGGAATTTGAATTAAACAGAGGGTGTATCAATGGGCATAAAAATGTAGTTTTTTGACTTTTACAACTTGCCAAATCATTTGCATTAATACTACTGTAGTATTCCTTGTTGTAATCTATTATTAAATACTCGGTCGTTGGTTGTACAAATATAAAATGACCATTGTAATTCGTAGGTAATGGAATAAACGAAGTGCTGTTATGGGGTGTTGTATTATAAACAAACATTGCGTATGGTAGCCAAGTGTCCCATGAAAGCTGGTCACTGTTGACATAGTGCCTGAGATATTCGGCTAGCGTTCGATGACTACGCTCCAAGGCTCCGTTCGTTTGAGGGTGATATGGGGTTGTTTGTATCTTTTTGATTTTTAAAATCTTACATATTTCTTTAAATAGATTACTTAAGAAGTTAGTACCTTGATCTGTTAGTATCGCTTCGGGTACCCCGAAACGACATATAATTTTTTCCACATAATTTCGGGCTACTGTAGGTGCCTCTGCATTAGGTAGTGGTATTGCCTCCGTGAACTTGCTCAAATCGTCTTGAAATGTTAAGATATACTTATTGTTTTCGTAAGTGGTTGGGAGTGGTCCGACAATGTCCAAAGCTATTCGCTCAAAGGGACTTGTGCTCGTCGAAGTGATTTTCATAGGAATCCGTGGATTCTGCCTTAGTTTGTTTCTTTGACACGATTCACATTTGCGAATAAATTCCTTTGTATCTCTTACAAGACTCGGCCAGAAGTACCTTGTTCTGAGTCTGTTAATGGTTCGAGAGATACCTTGATGGCCTCCGAGAGGTGAATTATGGTAATCACATAGAATTTTATTGATCTCTTGTGGGTCTTCTAAGCTTATTCGATTGTCTGAGTAAATAAACAGAGTGGTCTTTGTTTGCGAAAATATTCGAAATATGATGTTTTTGAGGCGACAGTTTATTGGTTCGCCTGATGGGATAGAAATGTCTATTTGTTTTGTCTCCCTTTTTATGCAGTAGTTTCGAATTTCCGTGAGGATTCTCTCAAAAATGGATGTGTCTGTCATGTCCAATGGCAAGGTAGTGACAATATATACGGACGATTTGGATGTATTCGGGTATGTTTTTATTTCGGTAGGTTCCGGACGCATGTAGTTAGTAATAGTTTTGAGTAATTCTTCTTCCCGGCGTGTTTCTTGGGATAGAATAAAAATTTGGATGGGTGAACAGTGTTTAGCGAATGTGATTGGTTTAAAAGTTTCGATTATTTTACATTCCACTGGTGGAGATGCAATTTCTTCGCTACCTATCACAACTATTTCATCAACATCTTGACTCTTTGCTTTACTTCTAGTGGTGACTAATACCTTACTTTCTTTTTCTTGACAGTTAGTATTTTCAGGAATTCGACTTAGTGCATCAGCATTTGAGTTGATCTTACCAGGTTTATACATTATTTGATATTCGTATTCGTCCAAGAGGATCCTCCAACGAGCTAGCCTTGATGTTGGGTCTTTCAGATTCATAAGCCACTGAAGCGGCCTGTGGTCGGTACATATAATGAACTTTGTACCATACACGTACGGTCGGAATTGTTTTACTGCGTAAGTAATGGCTAAAAGTTCCTTTTCCGTAGTTGTGTACCTTGTTTCCGCATCATTTAGAGTGCGGCTGGCATAGCATATTGGCTTGTCCTCTCCTATTTTACCCTGCGAAAGAATGGCTCCTAAACCGATGTCACTAGCGTCTGTTGTAATTATAAAGGGCTGGTCGAAGTTGGGGTATGCCAGAAGTGGTGGCTCTATGAGTAGATTTTTGAGCGTATGAAATGCTTCGTCGGCAAACGCGTCCCATTTGAATTCGACGTCCTTTTTTAATAATTTAGTTAAAGGTTTAGCTATGGTTGAAAAATTACTTATAAATCGCCTATAATAACCAACGAAACCTAAAAATGATTTAATTCCCTTTATATTTTTTGGTGTGGGATAGGTTTTAACAACTTTTATTTTTTCAGGATCTGGTTTAAGACCATCCTTAGTGATAATATGTCCGAGATACATTAATTCCTTTTTTAGGAAGTTGCACTTGTCAGGCTGAAGCTTGAGGTTGTGTTCTCGTAATCTGCTTAGGACTCGTATTAATTTTTTATTATGTTCCTCGAGATCATAGCCGTATAAGACTATGTCGTCGACATACACAAAACAATCTAAACCCTGTAATCCTATCAACACTGTATTCATCAGTCGCTGGAAAGTAGCTGGTGCATTTTTGAGACCAAATGGCATACGGGTATACTCGTAGTGTCCATAGGGTGTGCTGAAACCAGTTTTGCATTTTCCTTCGTCGTCCATGAGGATTTGGTGGAATCCTTTGGCCAAGTCCAAGGTACTAAAGTACTTGGCTTTTCCTAGTTGATCCAGAATATCAGTAATGTTTGGCAGGGGATATGCATCTCCAACTGTTAATTCATTCAACCGTCTGAAGTCGACTACTACTCTCCATCTTTTGTTGCCTTCCTTGTCTGGTTTCTTGGGAACCAGAAGCAACGGAGAGTTCCATGGACTAGCGCTGGGAGTGATTATGCCTTCCTGTAGCATTTCATTCACTTGTTTGTGAATCTCGTTTTTTTGAGATTCTGGAAGCCTATAAGGTTTCACGAATAGAGGTGGTTGATGGGGATCAGTAATAATAGGGTGTTTCGTTGTGTCAGTAAAGGACAGTTGGTCACCTTCTAGGTAGAATAGGTCGTTGTATTGTCGGCAAATCCTTAATATTGAATTCTTTTCTTCCTGATTGCAGTGACCAAGATCTATTTCTGACTCTAGCTTGGATAACCTTTCTTTAATTATATCTTGGGTCTTTCCTGTTATGAAGTTGAAATTGTCTAACTTGTCCCACTTAAGATCGATATCCTCGTACCGAACTTCTTGTTCAGTCTCTGAGGTATTCATCATCATGACCCTGACTTTGGAATTTGTGGGTTTGGTTAGAGATTCGCCAAGGAAAATTCCTGGCTGGATCATTTGTTTGTGTATTATTATATCAAGATTAGTTTTGAGGGGAACAGGGATATCCACTACTTGTTGTGTTCGGGGTTGAAGTGTTACCATGTTCTGTTTGTTAATGATTTTTGTTGTTGCCTCAGACTTTATATGTGCTGGGTCTTTCTTTAGTTGCTCAGGCTTATTGACTATTGCTGAGTCTTTGTTTGGTTGCTCAGTCTTATTGACTATTGCTGAGTCTTTGTTTCGTTGCTCAGTCTTATTGACTATTGCTGAGTCTTTGTTTGGTTGCTCAGTCTTATTGACTATTGCTGAGTCTTTGTTTGGTTGCTCAGTCTTATTGACTATTGCTGAGTCTTTGTTTGGTTGCTCAGTCTTATTGACTATTGCTGAGTCTTTGTTTGGTTGCTCAGTCTTATTGACTATTGCTGAGTCTTTGTTTGGTTGCTCAGTCTTATTTTCTGCTGAGGCACTCTTGTCCTCAGTCTTACGTGTTGCTGGATTTCTTGTTGGTACTTTAGAGGAAGGGTACAGTCTTAAAGTATTGTGAACATAGTTGATCACACAAGAATATCTTTTGAGAAAATCATTTCCGATGATTCCGTCAAAGTTGAAGGAGGTGTTTCCGTGGAGGATGTGGAACGGGTGTTCTATTTTAAAAAGATCATTTCCCGATCTGAGATGGAAAGTTTCAGTAGTAAGACTAGCGCTCATGGTTTTATCTCCATTCATGGTGGAAACGATCATGTTGCTGGCATTACTATTAGCTGGTAGGTTACTAGGGTTTTTGATTATACTGATTTCGGAACCAGTATCAATCACTAAGTTTCGTAGCTTTCCATTTTCGGATGGGATCCTGATCATGCTGAGGTTGTTGTTGGGCAGGAGTTCGATTAAAATGGATGTAACCAGTTTTAAACCATCTCCTGGTGAACTACGGCTTCTACCTGTAGCCGGGAAGGGAAGCCGTTCTCCTCCTCCCGACTGCGGTCGTTTCCCGTTAAGTTTAATGGCTGATTAGGCGGAATGTGTTGATAATTTACCTGCCGCCTTGGGTCATGACCATTATTTCTATTATTACCCCTAGGTGGGTAATGCTGTGGCGCAGAATTGGAATTTTGGGGGACTCGTGTCGGTAACAAGATTGTTTGGTATGACCTGGTATACCGCATATTTCGCAAATTGGTTTTGGTGCATGAGGGAGTCTCGTGGGTGGTTGTTGTGAAGTGGTTAGCCTTTCCAACCTTACAGCGTGGTCTTCTACGAAGGCGATAGCCTTTTTAAGGTCTGTTTCACCATGGGCCTTGGCTATCAATCTGAGCTGATCGTTTTTCAGACCATCCTCGAATACTTGAATTGCCAACTTATTGTTTTCCTCAATGAGAAAAGCCCTAACTGCCTCGTCGCGGGTAAAGGCATAAGTGGCAGAGTTTAAATTTTTTAAGGAGTCATTCAACCTGCTGCCGAATTCCCTGACAGTTTCTTTGACATTTTGTTTTATCGAAAGCATCTCATTGTGAGCAGAATTCCGAGATTTTTCCTCTTTGTATTCTGACTCGAGTTTTTCTCTTAGGGCAGCCCAAGTGGTCAGTGTGTGATATCGGATCAGCTCGAAGGCAGGACCTTCTAAACGAGTCTTGACAATTTCGAGAAACGTCGGCTGATCTGAATCTCTTACTGCCTTGAATAAAATATTTCCACAGGAAATGAATTTATTTAGCTCAGAAGGTTTTCCATCAAAGGTCGGGATGATGTTAAAAACATCCGTAATTCCGATTTTAATGTCCATCTCTGGCTCGGGTATTACTTCGTCAGAAAGAATATTGAACGGGAGATTTCTAAACAGACCAGCAATGATTTCTGCTTGCCTATGTGTCTGTCGAGTGACGCGCTTAATGTTGAAAAAAAAAATATAAACGGACTGAACACGAACTCAAAAAAAAAAGACTTTGCAGGGGTTAAAAGAGTGGGAGCAGATAACAACAACAATGTGTAAAAAAAAATGTTTATAAAATGTACTTATTTAATATGTAATTTACATGCAACTTTTAGTGTAGGTATTGTGTGTACAAAATTGTTTTTTTTTTTTTTTTTAAATGTTCTTATTTTATTTAGAATACCTTATTAACTTAATGTTGCTGCTGCCGTGATACCGTAGTGGTTGGTGGTGTTGGGTTGCTGCTCCTTTTTCACTCTCGTTTCCTTTTCTTTTTACTTGCACTATATCTGGTGTAAGCCCCAGAGACGCTATCACAAAAACTTCCTTTAACACTTTTCTGTTGTAGGCCACAGATACGCTCACAATGTCACTAATATCACTTTTTAATAAAATTTATTTGTGCACTCACTCACTGGTGTATAGCCCCAGTACGCATCGAGTTCGAAGTAGACTCGTTCTTGGTTCGGTAGTTGGGACCTTTTGGGTATCCCACCGCTGCCACCAATGTTGTACGGTCAATACCGTGCTTTCCCAAAAGGGAGAAGAGTATTGGACGGAGAGGTTAAGATTAAAAGACTTATTTAAATTTTGTACTGCAGAGCCCGCTGTCTATAGCAAGGCTGCGACTCTGAGTTATTTTATTTAATTATTCTTTTATTTTATTTCACTAATTAGACCCGCTGTCTTCAGCAATGGCTGCGATCTATTAGGATGGTTACTTAACTCTGTTCGTTCCTTTCAAAACCATGCCCTTTTATACTTAATTTTAAGTCATGACCTGCCTCCTATCTTCCCCCTCCAAGCACCATGGTTTCCTTACCAATTACCATATGTGCACACGCGCTATTTTAGGCATTGCTTAATTGTTTTCCGTTCCCATTAAAAAGTACCCAAATGACATCTTGGGTGTCATTTGCCTTACGCTGGTGTCAAGTGTCATCCATTCATAAATTATTATTATTTCCCCGATACCACAACGTAGTATTCCTCCGATATGCAACTATTGCATTTTTGCCATATGTTGGCGTGCCGCTGTGCAATCGGATCGGATTTGGGTTACGTGTGTATCGTTATGGGTAGGTATGCACTTGACTCATTGCGCTTGGGTGGCGTTTGGGTAAATGGAAAAACAGATGAAAACGAAGCGAATGACCTATTAATAGCCGTGCGCTCTGGTAATGTATTTGGTGTATGGTGTATGGAATGGATTGATAGGGTAGGTCATGAGTAGGGTATGGTTGTGCGGATCACAACACTCGCAAGCTTATAGCCGATCGCTATTTTTGGCCAAGCATGAACAAAGACGTAAACCACTGGGCCAGAGCATGCATCTCGTGCCAAAGGTCCAAGGTATTTCGACACACAAAGTCACCTCAAGGTAAATTCGATGTGCCATCCGGACGTTTCGAGCATATACACCTCGACTTAGTTGGTCCACTGCCTCCATCGGACGGATTCTCGTATATTTTGACAGCAATAGATAGGTTTACTCGGTGGGCAGAAGCTTATGTCTTGAAAGACATCACCGCGAGATCAGTGACAAAGGTTTTTGTTGAGCACTTCATCTCTCGGTTTGGCACTCCCCTAAGAATCACAACGGACCAAGGCAGCCAGTTCGAATCGAAGCTATTTAGTGAACTTTCCCGCTTGCTTGGGGTTCACAAGATTCATACAACACCTTACCACCCACAAGCCAACGGCATGGTTGAGCGATTCCACCGCCAACTAAAAGCTTCCTTAAAAGCTCGATGTAATACCATCAATTGGAGTTCGGAACTCCCTATCATCCTTCTAGGCATCCGGTGTGCAATAAAAGAAGATTTAAAATGTTCCGCGGCAGAAATGGTTTATGGACAAAACCTGAGACTACCCGGGGAAGTCTTTGTCCGCGACACAACTCAAAACGTTTCAACAGAAACGCTTATCGAACAACTACGAAAGATCATGGGAAATCTTATTCCAAAAGACACCCGAGAAAGTAACTCTGATATATTCGTACCCTAACACTTAGATAATTGTGAACATGTTTTTCTCCGAATTGACAAAATTAAGCCAGGTCTCACTCCGCCTTATGAAGGCCCATACAAAGTTATACGTCGGATGAGAAAATACTTCACCATCGAAATAAAAAATAAGCTCGTTTCAGTTTCAATCGACAGGCTTAAGCCGGCGCATAGTATCTTGTGTTCCAGCGAACAAACCAAAATATGATCAGAAAATTCCGGCAGGGGACTCGATTGGGGGAGGGTGATGTAGTGGATACCTAGCGTTATTATTATTATTATTATTATTCCATTACGAAGTGCAATTGCATCGTACGCACTGAACGCAGTCTTTCCGAGCACGTCCAGAAAAAAAGCAGACTGAACGCAGTCTTTCAAACGCGCCCCAAAATCAATGCAGTTCAGTGGCCCGAAAGAAAAAACCGAGTTGACATACGTCAGTAGAAAAAAAAAGATTATTAAATCATCGTGGCTTGCTGTGTGTGCTGGGTGGCTAAGATCCTCCCCAACCTAAAATTTAAACTTTGTAAAATTATAATTGAAGTTAAGATAATTAATAAATTTGTTTTTTCGTTAACATGGTTGTGTAGTGAAAATTATCTTTCTTGCGTGATAACCCAGTGGAGGTACCACGGGTTATACATACTAAAGATAATATCCGTATTTCAATTAAGACCCCTTACCTAGATTTCCTCAAAAAAAAATCGAATAAATCAATTTTTAAATTATTTCTCAAAAATGACTACCCAAAAGACGATCTGTGCTCATATTTTTTTTTTTTTAGAACTCAGCACTCAGTGATGCCAACCCTAATTTTCAAAAGTATATAGATGAAAGGTAAAAATTCTGTAGAAATCTGTATTTATGCCTATCGAAATTCTGTATAAATGCAGACTTCTTTTTTAACATAATAAAAGTGCTAAAAATGTAAAATTTGAGTGGCATAAAATATCAGCCTTTAACTATATTTATAAATTTTGTACAAATACATAATTTTTATTAGCCGCTGGTATCGCTGAAACCTGGAATCCACCTACAACCTTCTCTGGTTAAAAAAAAAATAGTGCGTGGAGTCCCTCCGCGCGGAAGAAGTGAAACTTCGTAACTTGGAAATGAAAATAGGAAGGGGTAGAAATTGATTTTTAGTGAAATCATATTGTTTCTTTAAGCCTAGTATCCTGCTCGCGCTAAATTTTAGCGCCCCTAGTCTCCACTTCGTTTCTCCACACCAAAGATAAATGGTCGCTAAATTATTATTAAACATGATATAGATGGGACAAAACCCATATGCTTATGAACCATGAGTACCATGACTGATATCAGTAAACGAAATTTTAATAGAATTTTTAAATTTCAAACTTGAAAGACGTAAGAAACCTAGAAATTATAAGAAGAAGTTCAACATGTGTCCTCAAACTTTCCACAATCTCCTTACCATAGTGGAACACTTGTTATTACCCAAAAGACGACGCCAAATGAGAGCATAAGTCGCCCTGAAAATCGATTCGCTTTATTTATATTTATGTAGTCGCAGTAGCTTAGTGGTTAGTGTGTTGGACTGCTATGCGGGAGTCCCAGGTTCGAATCCCGCAAAAACCCAATTCCGACTTAGGGTTTTTTTCCGCTGCGCTACCTCTCGCGAACGTCTGACAAACATCCGAGAGTATCAATGTCTTGTAAGAGCTTCTCAATTAGCCGTTTGGAGTCGGCATAAAACTGTAGATCCCTTCCATTCGTTCCAAAAATGAAAAACTCACACAAAACGAATGGTTGTGAGAAGCTAGGCCTAGGGTCTCTCCAGACCTGTTGCGCCAACTATTTATTTATTTTTTATTTATATTTATATGTATCTCTGTTTTGGCTCTGTTGTTTGGCTTTGCGTTTTCTTTTATTTACCACGCAAACATTGTCTGCGTTTTCCGCAAAAAAAATGAAATCATTGCAAACACAACACAAACACTTTCCTCCGTTTTTTTATGTCAACATTTATCTTCGTTTTAATGCACCGAACATTTATTTCGCTAGCTAAATGAGTGGAGACTTTTCATCCGCCCATCTATATGAAATGAAGGATTTAACGTGCGAACAGGATACTGATGCTTTGCTAAACTGCCTCGCTCAATTTTATCTTTGTAGCCATTTTTGTATGGGAGATAAAATTTAGCGCGAGCAGAATACTAGGCTTTAAGACAAACTTTATTAACATTGCTTACAATTCACAATTGATCGCATCTTTTAATCATCATTTTCGAGTGGGGAAATATCCAAATCCATAACATTTACAATGGGATAATGACAACTAAAGTAAGATACGATATGTTGGAAGTCACATTAGAAGTTTCACTTCAAAAATACTACCCTATTAAATTATAGGTATGTGTATCAAATCAAACTAAAACAAGTAAATGAAATAATGAGGACGCTACTCGTTGCTAACGCTCGCGCTGGCCTGTAACAGGTATACTACGCGCATGCGTTCGAGTGCCACGCATTCACTCTCGCTCTGTCTCCTTCTATTCCCCCTCCCCAGGAGCGTTGAACGTTTAACGCAACCTTGTTGGAAGTCGCATTAGAAGTTTCACTTCAATAAGACATTAATTGCCAATTTAGTCATTATTTTTGGAAATTAATCTTCACCACAGAATATTCTTCTCCCAGCATTTGGTGCCAATAAACTCACTCACCATTGCATACTCTGAAGCGTGAACGGTACCCTCACACCTTTGAGTATGCAATGCTTATAGTAGCATTAACCTTTTAAGAAGTTTCACTTCAATAAATCAAACAACATACATAATTCACCTATATCGTCTTTACTTCGTGAATTCTTCAATTCTATACTGTAGGTATCAACGTATATAGGTATGTACTATAACAACCATTGAAACAAAACCCTTGAACTTAATTTCTATATACACCACCATAAGTCCATCAGCGCACGTCAACAGCCATGTGCGCATTTCCTCAGAAACAACCACCACTTTTCTTTTCTTTTTCATATGAACGTGCTTGTGCTGTGCAATGTGCGCTACCCTCACCCTCGCTCACGCCTTTGAGTATCCAATTATTAGCGTTAAACGTTTAACGCGACCTTGAGTTGGAAGTCGCATAAGAAGTTTCACTTCAAAAAAAAAAAAAAACACTATAAATTTTGTTAAACGTTATGAATATTTTGTCGTACAGCAAGAAAGAGTACCAACGCAAAACTAAGGAAATCAAGTTTTTACTGGAATCTGAGATTTCTGTATATTTTAGTTTGAATTCTGTATTTCTGTAGGCAAAGTGAGAATTCTGTAGATATACAGAAAAGTCTGTAGGGTTGGCATCAGTGTCAGCACTTCCATTATAAATGCAATAGCAGCAAGGCAAAACTTATTTTTTGCAAATATTGCCCACTTCTTCTTTTTTTCAATCATTTTGAATATGCAGCATACAATAATTCCAACAATTCACTTCTTTTGAGCAAAATAAAACACAATAGAAAAGTATACCTTTTTTTTTTTGGCTGCGCCAAGGATGTGTAATCTTCATAGATACTATACTCTGTCTCTCAGTCTGGTTGCAATGACTTACATAAATCGGTCCCTTTTTAAAGCTCTCACAGGGTTACCGTAGTGTGTATGATAATTCGCCATAACTCAGAGAGCAATACTGTTAGGGCTACCATCTTCCGATTTAAAATAAAAATATTGCTGAACGAAATACATTCCGTTTAACTTTTTAGTTTTCCTTTTCTAATATTCGCTTCTTTTAAAGGGTATCCCCAGTAGGCCTAATCGCAAACAGTATAGGTCTACCTGCCTCATCATTTTGATATTTCAGTGTTAAAAATATGCTCTACAAAGTGAAATATGAGTTTATACCTACCAAAACATGCAGAAATATGCCCTAACGAATAAGGCTGAAAATTTGTACTTAGTTTTCTATATTAAAATATTTAATCAAATTTTACCCCAAAAAATACCATGCTCTTGCATGAACCCGGTTGAGTTGCCCTAGTAATCACTATTAATTTATCGCAATATCTCTTCAACGCACATATGATCACTTGTTGCGTTAATGAAATTAATGCATTAAAACACCTCACGAATAAACCTTATTTCTAAAAGACAACATTAAAAAATATGTTTTAACTGAATATTATTGTATCTTTCAGAAATACAAACTAACTAAAACCGAATGGCAGCACCCCACATAATATGCCGCGCTCAAAAGCTCCAAAAAGCACCAAAACCGAAAATTCTTTGACAAAATTCAAAGAAAAACCCTTAATGATATACTAACATTGCCATATGGTAACACTTCTCTGATGTGCTTCAGTCACTCACGGTCACACTGGTTATTTTGGTTGATGATAATAGCAAGCGTAGTCGCAGTAGCTTAGTGGTTAGTGTGTTGGACTGCTATGCGGGGGTCCCAGGTTCGAATCCCGCAAAAACCCAATTCCGACTTAGGGTCTTTTTCCGCTGCGCTACCTCTCGCGAACGTCTGACAAACATCCGAGAGTATAAATGTCTTGAAAGAGCTTCTCAATTAGCCGTTTGGAGTCGGCATAAAATTGTAGATCCCTTCCATTCGTTCCAAAAATGAGAAACTCACACAAAACGAATGGTTGTGAGAAGCTAGGCCTAGGGTCTCTCCGGACCTGTTGCGCCAACTATTTATTTTTTTTGATAATAGCAAGCGAAAGCAAGACGATCGTGCTCATTCTGCCCGCGGCTGTGTGGCAGACTGGTTGTGGTGGGATATATGCGAATTTCAGGAAAATTACAACAACAAAATTCTTTGAAATGCCAGTGGTTTCGTTTTTATTTCAGTGGCAAATCTTGTGTTTGAGTGCCGTGAGAGTAGCTACAGGCACCACTGGTAGAAAAAAGAGCTTCCCATAAGGCCTATACAGACAATTTTTCTTGGACAGAGTATAGTAACCCTAGTGCGACTAGCATGCACGATTCGCAAATCCGAGTGATCGATGCTAATGTTTCGCTCAGAACGCCTTTAAACTCAGAGGTCTTAAAGTATACCTGCACTGTTGTGTGTGTGGGTGTGTAGAGAGAGTGCCTGAACTAATTATATTAGATACCTCTAATACCAACAAAAGCAAAACTATAATTACTTATACGCACTAACTCCAGTTTCCAGAAAAACATCGCTTACAGTTACATACGCACACACCCAACTTCTAGCGAGAAAAGAGAAAAGGGGTAGGTATTTTCCAATGCATATGTGCACAATTTCTGAAAATATGTAGTTGCATACTAGGGAGCAGCGTTCATTGGATTTTGTTGTTAAGCAACACAAGGAATGTCTGATTACTTACTGTGAAGCAGTGTCCGTATTTTCAATTTTATAATTTTTTACAAATTTAAAAATTAACCACTCCAAATTGCCGCCCCTGGCAAAGTGCCGCCCGGGGCCTTATGCCCCCCTGCTACGCCATTGTGTAATCGGATATCGATCAGACGAAGAAAACATTCACAGCACCCTTTTGAGAAGAGTTCTTTATCTCCTCTTATAATGGATGAAGGATGAATAAAACAATTCTTAAGGATTATTAAAGTGATTCAAACTTAATCCCGCTGATGGAATATTATTCAAGTCAGCACACTGATGGCCTACCCTACACTCTTACAGTGTTGTGTCATTGTGCCGTTGCGCTGACAGCAGCCCGATTGAGCTATGGATCCTACTTCCTACTTGCCTACTTGGTGCTTTCGCCAGCTGCCATCGCAGGTGAGGCATTGAGAACCCTTAATCGGAATAATAAATTGCCAGCCGTGATGAAAAATATGTCACATCCCGTAGTTTTTACGGGCAGAGGGATGTGAAAAAGGATTATGTGTGCGAGCTGCGATGGATTTTTCTTCTCAGTTCCTTAAATCCATGTCAAAAAGGAATTGAAGTGGAACCATATCGTCCTTAATAAACCTTTTGAAGGTTACACCAAACTTAGTCAGTGAATTTCGTATATACGAGTAAACGAGTGAGCGTTACCGTGAGTTCGTTTGAGTGGAATTCTTTATTGCTTTCTTGAAGTGATTTCAGCGTTTAAGGAAATATTCAAACCCTTTAAATGTTTGTGTTGATTGGGGTTAAGCTCCCGCTTGAAGACCGACCACTTTTGTTTGCGCTTATGTTTTCCAAATTTGGTTTCATTTGTAGCGGTGTTATGGATTTCGACAAGACATTGAAGACTCGTTGATGAATTACTGGCATTTTATCTTAAGGTGATGTGCTTGGTAGTGTGATTTGGAAGTGATTTGTTATGGGGTAGGGTCTCCAGAACATCTCTTTTAAAGAATACACCTCCTCTTTTTTATCAGCGATCTATTTTACACTTTATTTTTTCGCTTGGCTCTTTTTTTGTCCTCTTTTTGTTCCCTTTTTCAACATTATATATATGTATATATTTATTTATTTTTTTTTTAAATATAAAAACAATTCCCTCGTTTTAAAACTTTTCAGTACGCCCATAAAAATTAGCAGGTAGCACTTTCCCGATGTAATCTATTTTTTCTCTGTTTCACATCACCCACATCTGTAGCCAGCGTTGCCAGTTTTGGGGTTTTTTCACCCAAATTTAGTGTTTTTTTTTGTCGACGGGCGGAGATCTGGGGGCAGACATTGTTTAAGTTTTTTTTTAAATTCTATTTTACTTGTATTTTGTTATAATATCCTTTTTGGTAGCCTTAAAATGAGCTTCCACTGAAAAATTAAATTTGTAGGCATTCTGTGAACGTAAGAAACGCGTAGAGATTCTTCTTTATAAACAAGAATTTCATCAAATTTGCGCAAGGGCTTTGTATTTATTTGCCTCAAACTTTGGAAAACCAAATGTACATGTTCGCGTTTCAAATTCGACATTCATACTTCTAAGCCGTGGATTAGTGGATAGAGTGTTGGACTACTGAACGAGTGGTCTCAGGTTCGATTCCCGAAAAACCCTAATTCCATCTTAAGTTTTTTTTTGTTTCATTGCGCTACCTCTTGCGAACGTCTGCCAAGCATCCGAGAGTATAACTGTCATGAAAAAGGTTCGGAATTGGCTTTCCATTCATTCCAAAAATGAAAGAGTCGCAAAAAACGAATGGTTGCAAGGAGCTAGGCCTAGCCTTGGGTCTCTACGGACCTGTTGCGTCGCCTATTTATTTATTTTTTAGTTGTACATACAACATGTTAAAAAAAATTTACAAAAAAGTTGGGGTTCTCCATTGCCGTTCGCCAATTGTTTTACCAGGCCGATGATTAGGGGCATTTCTACAGATAAAAATTCTAATAGAAATATAAAGGGAGCTTCAAAAACAGCAAACAAAATAATTTT
The DNA here is from genome assembly GCA_946477585.1 of Cheilosia urbana. Lineage (NCBI taxonomy): Eukaryota > Metazoa > Arthropoda > Insecta > Diptera > Syrphidae > Cheilosia > Cheilosia urbana. The sequence continues at coordinate 87,828,570 of OX297854.1, read as the reverse complement.
CTGCTAACTAGTTTGACTTATAGAGCTTTTCAAAGTTGATCAACTTTGTTCTAGAGTAAACAAACAAAAAATTCTTAATTTTTTGCAATTATGGCATATTAATAAACGAAAAATCTTAATTTTACTGAATGTTGTCTAGTTTTTGTTGTTTTGTAAATTATATAGTTGACAACTATTTGTTAAACCATATGCAAAATTGTACCTGCAACTATTTGCATTCGGAGAAATTGTAATTTGCTTGAAAAATGCCTTGTTCCCAGTGCACTGCTGAAAATCAAATTTACCTATGAAATATTTCAATTATTTTGTTAATTAAAGACCTGAGACCTCCATACTTAATTGATGCTTTACTTTTCATTTTATTTGGAAATAAATGCGATCGAAATTCGATCAGAAAATAGATTACACAGAAGTTTCACGTCTAGTGTCTCACAGCTGATTGAAACGTCAAACGAAAACAAGTTGGTGTTCGGTGTGAATGCATCGACGAGTTTTCAACGAAAACACGGTTTTGGGTGCGGTGTGAATATAGTATTTTTGACTATTCTGAAAAACCGCTCAGTAACGTAAAACTCTAGGATTTGTGAGTATCGCTTTGGAAAATGCTTTTGATTTTTGTGGATTATTTCTATTTGCCATAGATTTAATCGAATTCGTGGGGATTCCAATTTTTGAGTTTTTTGAGAGGGACTTTTTCTGGGATATTTTTGAGCTGATAGTAAAGTTATTTGCCGTTTTCTTTGCGTATTTCAGAGCATCTTTTATTGGAATCAATATTAATATTAAGCTTTTTGGACCAATTACTATAACCGTTCTGATAAACACGTTTTTGGTGGCGGTTTTTTAATTTTTTTAGAGCGTTTTTGGGCACTTTTTAGAGTATTTAGTATCATTTTTCGGTAGCTTTTGGGAGTATTTTTCATTTTTTGATCGATATCTGGCCCTTTTTAAGTCATTTTTCCACCACTCTTCTTGTGCGTTTCAGAGTACTTTTTGGAACATTCGGCTGCCTTTTGGGGGCGTTTTTCTGAACCTATTTTTGAGACGATTTTTATAAAACATATTATAATCAAGTTTTATTACATCTGTCAGTAAAGAATTGTTCTATTTGTAGGACACTAAATTGCATATTCTTCAATCACAAAATTCCTTTAAAACAATAATCACGGTCACTTGAAAACCAGTTACCGCAATGAACACAATTTTTTGTTAAATTTTGTAAAAATGAATTTTCTAACCATTTCTGCAGTGGAATTACTCAAGTCCATTAGTTGTCTACTACCTATACTTAAATTAATTACACCAATTCCCTGCCAACCAGTCTGAAACACAATTGCGGTAACACAGACGAACATTAGCAATCCTAAACCTAATCTCCTCGAAGCATCCACTTAAAGGCATTAAATTCCATTAGTCTTCCGTTTTTTGCATTTGAATTGGGAAAAGACGATAAATTAAAACACTTGATGTACAACAATTTGTGCGGTGAGTTTGATGGTGTTCCGCCGCCGGACAAATCGATTCAGCCGAACACGATCCGCCAGGAGAGCCATGTTTCAGATATGCGTCTGTCGGTATAAACCATTGTACAGAGTTCGCAACGATATCACTTTAGAACCGGAAATTAAGTTCACCCTATAAACACCGACACCTATAGGTAGGGTTGCTGTGAGAAAGCCGATTTGCACGAGTCTTGAAGGTAGCCAGGAATTAATTTGCATGCTTTGTCTTCGTTCCTGTGGTAGTTTCCTTATTCCTGTTCGTTCTTATGGAAAAATCAACAAATCAACTCAGTGTCAGTCGGTGATTAATGAACTTTGGGAGTAGAATTCCCATAATGAAGTACGCCAGCAGCCGAGAGAGTGGTCTAGAAATGTCAAAGGAATCAAGTTGATTAATGAACCTTCCTGGATGTACGAACTTATTTTGATGCATTTTTTGTAATTTTGATATATGGGCGACGTAAATATTTCTTTTCGCTTCTGTTGTCGATTACGATAATCGGAAGTGTTTTGAGAGGCATTGAAAATAGATTGGAAAAATTAGGAAGTGATTTTAAAGAAGGAGCATTAGTGATTGAGGAGTATGACTTCCTTTTTTTTTACACGTTGTTAGAAGGGTGCAGCGGCTCACTGGTCAGTGTGCTGATCTCGGGATCTCCTGGAAAACACCAAGTATACTTATTGAGGTTTTTTGTACTGCGCTACCTATTGCGATTATCTGACATAAGAGAGTCATAGAAAATCTTCTCAATTCACGCGTTCAGAGTCGGCATAAAATTGTATCTCCTGTCAATTCATTCCAAAAATAAAAATCACACAAACGATTGATTGTGAGAATCTCGCGACAGCTACTGTATTTTTTTTAGAGAGTCTCTGCTTAATTGAATATCGGGCCTTGAGTAAAAAATGAGTAAAACTCATTCAATCGTAAAAATACTTGAAATTTTGACTTTTCACACAATTAGGACATTACAGACCTGGTTATATAGTTCCATTAATCAACTAAACAAATTTAGTACAAAATTTAATATTCGGAGCGAAGTTTGCTAAAAATTCTGACGAAATGACACAAATTTAAATGAGTTTTGTTGACTGGAGAAGCGAGGAGTAACAATGATTCTCGCTAGTTCTTGAGTTTTTACCCTGACAATTTCTGTTGAGTTTTGTTCGACAACTTTCTGAAATTAAATTGTTCCAAAATATTAAGTTATGCACTTACATCTCCCAATGTTGTACCGCCAAAACCTTTTATATTTGCCTCTTCTCTGTCGTTAATTTTTCATAAACAAAAAAAATTGTCCCTAAAACATAGAGAGCCGTACTAATAACTAATTTGAGCCTTCCACTTGAAATTTAAGGGTCACAACTGCGAAATTTGTATGGAAAATATTTCCACGATGAACTTCTTAAATGTAGAGTTATGTTTATTGACATATTTATCGCCCAAACACAATTTGGTACAATTTTTGAACTTCTGTTGAATGCTTCTCTGACAACAACTTCAATAACAATAGATGTGAATATTGTGGGTGTGTCCCAAATTATAGGGTTGTCTACAATCTTATTCAGCAACCGTGTAAGGCGAAATTTAGTCTAAGCTCGAAAGCAGTATTTGTTTCATCTTTTACCGTGGGAATCTACTACATTGACGAATGATCTTATCACAGGCTTTAAAATATATTGTATGATTAAAGCTTGTTCTAGAGATTAAGGGCAGTTAAAAGTTTCGCATTTGCTTCGTCCCGAAAACATAGAGACAATTTGAAGTTCGATATTTTGCTTAAATTTCGAACATTTTGGTACAATTTTGGAACTTCTATTGAATATTTCTCTGACATAAAAAAAATTCTTGTCGATACATATTTTTGTATATGATTATTTTCAGCAAATCCTCTTGTAAACTGAAACAATTTTGAAGCTCGACGTTTTTCTCTCATTCCATAGAATTTGGCACAAGTCTTAGTGTTCAAAAATTACTTTTGTGTCATAAAAATAAGAATATATTCGATGAAGTTAAACAGACTTTTCCGAAATTCTGACAATTTGATTCACATAGGTATTTAAATTAGTAAAAAAAAGATCACTTTCAATAGAAAGTTTATTTCCTTAAGCTTCCTCTTTGCCCTAAGATCAATCCTTATTTTTTGGTACATGTTCTAATTAAGGCAAATTCCTTAGTTAAAAACTTAAACTGGCCATAATCTTGCTATCTATATTTGATGTATTCGCTGTGTTTGGTGTTACCCAGCAATTTCTTCCAAAAATTCTGACAATTTATATGAACCTCATTTATGTTCCAACCTTAAAGTCTACCATTTTGTTTTTTTTTTCGATACAATATCTGTTTGGTTATTTCATGTTTTTTTTTTTTTGTATTTGTTCGAAATTTAGTACGAATTTAGTAAGTGTAAGTTACTCTTGCTCTTGAAATTTTCTACAACTGTGTTTTATTTAAGGAATCTTAAGGAAATCGAAATGTTGACGTTTTTTTTATGTGCTTTCTGAACTTGGGAATTTCATGCTGGAATTCATTTTTGCACGTCTGGATTTTGAAATTTGTTGTTTTAGACATTGCGTCTCAGGCGGTGTGCTGCTGTTTGCAAATAGAAGTCATACAAAAGGCTTTTTTTAGATTTTTCCACCGGTTTGAGTCTGCCTGTGTCAATATTACGCGACGCCATGTGGACCATTCGCAGTCCCGTTCTGCCTCCCTTTTGCCATCCCCCTTCCAAAACTAATTTTCGTTACGTGTCAAGGTAAAAGATACCATAAACAAACCCCCGCTCAGCAATTTCTCTTTTGACAGAAAGAAAACAATTCTGTCCGACTTAGAAAACGGAAATAATTACCACGCCTTATCGTAAGGATGGCTTTTCCTGTGCCGCATTCCCATCTATTCATTTGTTCAAATTTACTTTCTTAAAACCAAGTCTGCCACTCCATCATTTGTCTGAGTCCAAAACTCCACTAAACATAAACAATCATCATCTTCACCACAACGTCCTCGTCATAAGTGTCCATCGCCCGTCGCCGGCGTATCCCTGCAGATTCCAAATAAAACCTCTCACATTTATCCGTGTTATTATTTCCACTTTGGTGGCGGTCCTTTTATTACACACAAGGCACTGCTCACACCGGTCGGTATGTTGTTAAATTAAAGTCATAACTTTTAATTATAAAAGCCTCCGCGTAGACGTCCTCGCTGTGTACTCGTACGGTCGTACACCGTCGTACCCGTGGCAGATAGAAAACACCCCGACAAAGATGGCAGATTGCCGAGTGCTTTTCAGGGGTGCCATTTAAAATTTCTTTGAGGAGTATAATACAACTTTTTGGGGAGTACAGCACGAAAATTAAGAAATTTATTTTTAGCTAAGTGTTTTTCAATTGGGACGGTTTCGATGTTGGAAGCCTGTTTCGGCCATGTTGTTTTGATAGAGTCTGTCTAATCCGGTGTTTAGTTTATTATTCAGTCACTGACTTTCTTATCAAAAGAAAGAACATTTCCTGGATCCGCAAGAGTTTATTCGATTACGAAAAAAAATGTTAATGAAATTTACAGTAAGTAAAATTTGTTTTGCAAATTAGATAGAGAAATGTCAAAATAAAACTAATTCAATCCGAAATCAAAAATAGTTGTCGTTGGGGAGTACCGGAACACGGCTAACGAAAAAGGAGTAGAATACTCCCATTGTAGTACTTTTGGCAGCGCGGGTGCTTAGTGTCATTTGGGGATAAATTCGTTCCATTTTATTGTCCACTCGCACAGTTTCCCTCTTCGAATGGGAGTGCAATTGGTCTCCATCTCTAGCCTGGTACTTATTTGCCATATTTCACGAGTTTGACCTACATAACTTTTGCGGGACGGATTACGTCAATTCGGGGCCGAATTAGTAGGTGAAACTTAAAGTTCCATGTTCTTCCCACGTTTTCATTGCGAACACTGACAGATATTAAATGCACAACAAAAATACAAAGCCAATCGGAGTGTGCGACGCTGATAAAGAAAGGAATAAACTTTGCAAACATCTGGGTCCTTGGCTAATAAATTTCGAATGAAAGATGTGGGAATAGTTTTCCCATCTATATAAAAAAAAACAATAAATTTCTGTGAAACCAAGTGAGTCATGGGCGAAATAGATTAACGCAACAACTTTTTGGTATCAGTGTCAATATAAATTTCAATTTTCCCAATCCACCATTGCCGGCAGTATTTCAGGACCTTTTTTCAGCGTTCGCCTTCTTTAAATGTTTTTTTCCATGGAGTAGCAAGAATTCTAAAAGTTTATCTTAACAAACGAATATGTTCTTGTTCAGTTTCATTATGGGTATATATGACTTCCTTTCCATCTGGCTTTAGGAGTTTAGGACTTTTCAGCTGTCTGTGACTTGGCAGGGTTTATATTGGAAAAATATATGAAACTATGAGATATATGAGAATTAATATCGCCGTCATTGGAGAGAGGAATGCAAGGGCAGAATTTCCGCTGTAGTGCAAAGCAAGTTAGTTATTTGGAGATTCATTAAGTTCAATTAAGGCGTCTGAAAGGAAAAGAATGAATTCGCAAACCCCTAATGAAACCTGGTGTCTTTGAGGCTGCTGTCGATGCGCGAGAAAGCGTTAGAAAAGACAACAAAAACCACGCAGCCACCACCACTTAACCGGATTTACTTAACTTACATGGACCACGGCCTCGCGCAACAACCCTTCCAGCCAGCTCGGTATTGCGAGCTGACTCCAATTGTGCGCCCCACCTAAAGTGGGTTCTTCTTCTGCTACCTTGTTCCTCAGGGTTGGACTTGTGTGCGAAAAGAGAGTGGACAGTTGTACCAAGCAATCTACTACAATTACCCACTTGCGTAACATGATTTCGTTGTGTCACTTTCGTATGGGATTTTTCGTTGCATAAAGCGTAGTACGGACCTCTTCTGAAACGAAATTTTCCGGTGGTCTCCAAATGGACAGCGAAACGTCTGCGAAAGGGCAGCGGAAAATAATTTGTGTAGATTTCCATCAGCTGATACACAAGTAGCAGTGTTACCATCACTGGCTATTTATTTCCAATTTGGCTCCTTAAAATTGTCATTTCGGATCTATCGTAATTTACGCTATTCACTTTATTTAAAGTTTTGCGATCCTAAATCCTTAGAAATTTATAATAATTCTATTGTGAACGTCCTTTTTTCGTATAACTAAAACTTTCTAAACAGTTGTATTTTTCGATTATTGGGCATTTCTGATTTTGATCTGAGATTTCAGATTTGCTGCGAAATGGAACATTAAATCCGAATTTGGTTTCTTTTGTGAGTGGGCCGCAAAAATACATATTTTTCACTTGCACCGGAAATTCTTACAATTCACACATTTATACCAACCCATTTCGAAGTAGTTTAATATAAAAACTTGTTTACATTTGCGCTGTTTTTTTTTTTTTGTTAACATTGCAAAATGGAAACTAAAAAAAAGGCTCTCAATTACGAGTTTTTTTTTTAAATTTAATATTACCAAAAAATATGCAGTTTTAATTTTCATATTTGAATTTGGATATTTTCGTCTTCAAAATTTCTCAATTTGACTCCACCCTCATGAAAGATGGCAACACTGCAGCACAAATGCCAAATTTCCGCAAGCAAAGAATGTCCCGGACAATAAACGTGTGCGAAAAAAGAGTGGAGAATTGTACCAAGCAATCTACTACAACTACCTACTTTTCCGCCATCATTTCGCAGCAGCTGCGTACTGCAAAACGAAAAGGAGAGCGGAATTTTTCGTTCATGATTTCGTTGTGTCACTTTTGTATGGGATATTTCGTTTGTGAAGAGGTGCATACCACGCTTGCCTAGCCTAGCTAAGCCTCGTAACCCTTTGCAGACTTGGGAGCTGGCCTTGGCTTATAAAGCTAAACATTCGCCACCATCTGATGCGTTTAGGCATCCTGACTAGTTCTGGAAAACTGTCAATGACCGAAGCTCCAAATGTGTCAGAGTAGCTCAAGTAAGGTGTCTGTCATCCTGACACCGTTGGTTGATTCAATTCGTTGAAATCATCCGCCACAGTTTCTCGTTCATCCTTCTGACACGATTTCTGTGTAAATAGGAGTATTACCAACTGCATCAGTGGACCGGTTGACATTCTGCCAGAAACACACTCATATCCAAGTCCCGAATTCAGTGGCGTAGCGTGGGTTGCAGCCGCCCGGGTCAGACCCAATTTACGCCGCCTCCCGTAATTTTTTTCATACATTAAAAAAATAACCTTTGTAAGCTTGGTAAAATTTCTGAAATCGAATAACGGTACTTTTGAAATTTCAAAATATATATGTCGCAAACAAAAATTAATTTGTAATATAATATGGTCATTTCTAGCTGAACAGCAGGTTCAGTTTTTGTCTATACAATAGATTTAAAAAAAAAGAGATATTTTTTAAAAATTTGTTTTCCCTAGTCTTCGTTGAAAACGGCGATAAAGATACGAAATACGTAGTTGGAGTAAAATTTATGTTTTCAAAATTATTTTGGCCTTAATTTTAAATTCGGATCACCAAAAACGCTATTTTTCAAAACTGTTCATACCTCGAAAACCTCAATTTTGATTCCGAATTTCGATTCTAAGAACCAAGTAATGCTTACATCCGGAATAATAACGTATATATAGTCAGTTTTCAGCTAAATAGTTAGGCAATAGTATTTTTCAAACTATAAACATTGCTAAATTTGGTACGGTTCTGCGTAACTTTACAAAAATCTCTTTAACTAAATACATATTAAAGATAATTTAAGTATTCTAAATAATATAGTTTTAGTTTTAGTTTTTCTTAAATCTTCTATATATATAAAAATAACTTGATAAATGTGTGTGTGACAGCCTACCAACTGCCACACACATCCGATTTTGATTTAGTTTTTTTTTGTTGGTTAATAAACCATGCAGAGAAGGTTAATATATTAGTATGATCAATTTTTGAAAGAAGGTGCAACCGCCATTCCAATAAATTCATTTTTGTACACTTTGGAAAAAAAGAAACTGGATAGAAATCGAGTAGTGACACTTCAAATACAAAAAAAAAATATTTTAAATTTTAAAAGCAATTGTTGTTGTCAATTATTTTAATTATTTTCCAACCAAATTGTTGTTGTCAACAATTTTGAAAGTTTTTTTTTAAATACCTATAGCTATAGGTACCTAAAAAGTTTGTTCTAATAAATTATGTTTACTTTGTTACATTAAGTAACTTTTTGAAATGAAGTAGATACTTTGATTATAACGGGTGATTTTTTAAGAGGATTAGAACTTTAAAAAAAAAAAAACACAAAAAATTCGAAAAAATGAATGAAATATTTATTTGGATCGATAGTTTGAACCTTGCAATTTAATGTTTAAAGATAATTTCATGCAAATGTTGACCGCGGCTGCGTCTCAGGTAGTCCATCCGCTGAGTCCAATTTTGGCATACTCTTTCACACATATCGGCCGGTATCTCACGAATGAATGCATGGATGTTGGCTTCCAGTGCGTCAATCGAAGCGGGCTTGTCCCTATACACATTAGCCTTGACATACCCCCACAAAAAATAATCTAATGGTGTCAAATCGCACGATCTAGGCGGCCAATTGACCGGCCCGAAACGTGAAATTAACTGTTCACCAAACTCGCCTCGCAATTGCGCCATTGTTTCGCGTGCTGTGTGGCATGTGGCACCGTCTTGTTGAAACCACATATCATGCAAGTCAAGAACTTCCATTTCGGGCAAAAAAAAGTTTGTTATCATCGCTCGGTAGCGTTCACCATTGACAGTAACGCTGCGATTCGCATCATCTTTGAAGAAATATGGCCCAATAATGCCGCCGGCCCATAAACCGCACCAAACAGTGGCTTTTTCGGGATGCATTGGTAGCTGTTGCAATGCTTCTGGCTGATCTTCACTCCAAATGCGGCAATTTTGCTTATTTACGTACCCATTCAACCAAAAATGAGCCTCATCGCTGAACACAATTTTTCGATAAAAAAGCGGATCCTCAGCCAGCTTTCCAAGAGCCCATTCACCAAAAATTCGGTGTTGTGGTAGGTCGGCTGGCTTTAGTTCTTGCACAAGCTGTATCTTAAAAGGCTTTACGCACAAATCCTTCCGCAAAATTTTCCACGTAGTGCTGTAACAAAGGCCTAACTGCTGGGAACGGCGCCGAATCGACATTTCGCGGTCTTCTGTCACACTAGCTGATACGGCCGCAATATTTTCTTCACTACGCACAGTACGTAAACGTGTTGGTGGTTTAATGTCCAACAAAGTAAATTTGGTGCGAAATTTGGTCACAATCTTCCGAATAGACTGCTCAGAAGGTCGAGAATGCCGATCATAAAATGGAAGCAGCGCGCGATGAACATTTCGAACCGAGCACGAATTTTGATAGTAAAATTCAATAATTTGCAAGCGTTGTTCATTTGTAAGACGATCCATGGTTAAATTGCAAACCAAACTGAAGCTGTTTGACAGTGACACAAGGTACTAAACACACGTCAGCTGTCAAAACCAGTGTTGCCAAAACCAAACCAGCTAAAAAATCACCCTTTACAAAGATGATATGGCCGACGATACGTACTGTGATATCGGATAATGAACTGGAAATGTCAGATGGAATGCGCAACAAAGCTTTGATTTTGATCGAGGATATATGTCTGCTCATGAGTGGCAATTTGTTGTGCAAATTGGGGATGCCACAGCCAAATCGTTCAATGCAAGACCCATTTAATCCAGAACTGGAGCGAGAAATGGACTTCGGTCGAATCGCATTGAGTCAAGCTATTCGAATACGATAACGAAAATTGCGGAACTGGAAATACATTCATGATTTCACTTATTTTGGCTACAATTCGTTCGAGATCTGAGATCGCTTTGGCCCTAGCCTCTTCTGGGATAGCGGCTACTTTGTTAGAAGGCGGTCGAAAAGTTCATCCTGCATTGAAATTGCCATTGAATCTGCAAGTGGAAGAAGAACCTACATGCAACATTTCAAAGAACACTGCGATGGCGAAAGTACTGCAGCAATGTAAGATTATTATATGGGACGAATGCACAATGGCTTACAAACGCGCAATGATCACCGGCCTGATTGAGTTTCCACAACATTTTTGGAACCTTACAACGACACCGGAAGAACTAATTATGAATGTTTTCCCGAATATCGCTCAGAAAAATATTGACCATTGGCTGAGTGTAAGAGAAGAGTGATTTTGGCTGCGAAAAACAAGAACGTCGAACATTTGAATTTCGCCATTCAAAACCAAATCGCTGGTGAGTTGCATTCATACAAATCAGTCGACTCCGTGATGGATGAAAACGAAGCCACCAACTATCCCACGGAATTTTAAAATTATTTGGATGTTTCGGGCTTGCCTCCACACAATTTGAAACTAAAAATTGTCTCAGTAATAATTTTGTTACGCAACCTAAATGAACCAAAACCATAAAGCATTTCAGTGAAAAAGCGGTAGGTTGGCCGATAAGTATTTGATTTTATTTATTTATTAATTTTAATATAGGTACCTTTTGAATAAAAAAATTGAATTGACCGAATTACATGAAGCAGAATGAAGCGAAAGCTAGGAATTATTAATTTCATTACCTACATTAATGAATTTGGGCGGAACGAAGTTCGCCGGGTCAGCTAGTAATTAGAATAAATCAATTTTTAAATTATTTCTCAAAAATAAATACCCAAAGCCGATCTGTGTTCATTTATTTTTTAAAACTCCGCACTTCCATTAAAAATGCAGTAGCAGCAAGGCAAAGCTTATTTTTTGCAAATATTGCCCACTTCTTCTTTTTTCAAACATTTTGATTTTGAATATGCACCTTAAAATAATTTCAACCACTAGGACCGTTACACAATCAGAAAATCCCACTTCATTTAAACTGTAAAGTAGGCACTTATAGCTCTATATCCATAACTTGCCGAAATTGTCTGTTATTGAGATCTAAAACTTATAAAAACTCGCATTGTTATTTGATATACGTACCTGTGTAGTACCTACTGCCATACCGAATGAATTACCTAAAAGTGTAGGGTTGCTTCTGAACTTTTTACCTATACCTTCCAATTATGAACGAGAAAGTTTCGTGTGTGGGCCTGTGCCCCCAAACCGCACCCCTCGCTACGCCACTGCCCGAATTTCCTATCCTGTCGTTGCACAGTCGTCCAAAATGACTTTTGTGGTCATAACTTTTGAACGCATAAAGATATCGCTACGATTTTTGTTTTTTTAAGGAAATAATAATAATTCAAAGCCTGTGATTTGTGATTTCTAAGAAAATTTCTTCTAAATCTTAGGCTGAAGTAAGATTTTCTTTGAAAAAGAAATTAACAGAGACAGGGATTAAAGAAAAACTTTGAAAACAGGTAAAATTTACGAATCTTGCAAAAAAAGCTCTGCGACTATTTAACTGTTAACAGGGTGATCCAAAATATATTTGTTTACGACAGTGGATGCTTAGAATTAACAATCCAATTTTAAATGTTTTTAGCAAGTATTTAAACAGTATTTTTTTCATTTCACAAAATATATATTTATAAAATAAAATAGAATACATAATACATCTTTTTTTACTGGACAACGTACGTTCTTAGTGACGCCGTGTAGCCCAAACGGCTTGACCGATTTTGAAGAGTGAGGTGTCATTAAATTGTTATTCTCTCCCGGAGTGTCATAGGCCAAACAAATAAATATAAAAATATAATTTAAAACAAAATTTAACAAATAAAAAGTTAATTTAAAAAAACAAAAAAACCCGAATGACTGTAAAAAAAATTTAAAAAGGATTTCAGTAAAGCCTTTTCATTACAAAAACCTATTGTAACAGGCAGAAAAAAAAACTTGTTTAAAATGTTTAGTTTTGTCTTTGATTTGTACATTTATGTTGGTTTAGCGGTCTTCCGCCGAAGATTTTTTCTTTCGAAGGCACCCAGTATCAGCTCTCCCTTCTTGCCTATGGTCCAGCACTGGACGCCATAGAGCAGGACTGGTAAAATAAGGGTCTTGTAGAGCACACATTTCGTCCTTCGAGTTAGGAGTTTCGAACCCAGTTGTTTTGCCAAACCGAAATAGCAACGGTTTCCTAGGGTAATTCTTCGACGGATCTCCACTATGGTGTCATCCTTGGAGTTTATGTTTACTCCAAGGTAGGTGAACTCCTTAACTAACTCGAAATTGTTGCTATCAATAGGGACGTTTTGTCCTAGGCGGTGGACAGATGCTTGTTTGTTTGTTGATAGCATGTACTCGGTCTTGCCCTCATTTACTTCAAGGCCAACGGATTTCGCCTGCTCTTCAATTGCCGTGAATGCTTCCTTCACGGAACGCTGCAAGCGACCGATAATGTCAATATCGTCCGCATATCGCAGCAGCTGGACGGATCTGTTGAAGATAGTGCCTTCCGTATTGACACCTGCCCTGCGCACTATCGGCTCCAGTATGAGATTGAAGAAGTCGCATGATAGCGCGTCTCCTTGCCTAAATCTGGTGCATGTCTGAAATAGTTCGGAGGAGCTACTTCCAGCGTGTTTTCCAGCGACACGCGACACAGCTGAATCAGTTTTCCCGGGATTCCGAATTCGGCCATCGCCATATAGAGCTCCTGACGATGTATGCTATCATACGCGGCTTTGAAGTCGATGAATAGGTGGTGAGTTTTGGACTTGAAATTCGTTGGTCTTTTCCATGATTTGCCTCAGTGTGAAAATGTTTTCTATCTTCGATCTGCCGGGCCGGAAGCCATACTGGTACATGCCGATTAGTGTATTGCAGAACGGTTTTAGACGTACACACAGTACGTTGGATAGGATCTTGTATGCGACATTAAGCAGGGATATGCGTCGATAGTTCTTGCAAGACATAAGATCGCCTTTTTTGTAGATGGGACATATGGAGCTGATAGTCCAGTCATCGGGCATGTTTTTTTCCACCCATACTTGGATGTTGGATGCGTGCCTCGCATCGATTAGCACATGGTCAATTTGGTTGGCGGTTCGACGGTCTGAAGAGCGCCAGGTTGCTGACTGGATCCTTAGCCTTGGAAACCTAGTGCTACTTATCACCGTATTACGAGCTGCTGCAAAATCGATTAGTCGGTAGCCGTTGTCTGTTGTCATTTCGTGGATTCTGTGCTTACCCACTAACCCGCCAAAGATGTTTTCCTTTCCGACTTTAGCATTGAAGTCCCCGAGTACAACTTTTATATCATGGCTCCGTAGGCACCATCCAGGAGGTCATAAAACTCCTCCTTGATGGGATCTTCAGCCTCGTCGGTAGGAGCGTGTGCACATATTAGGCTTATGTTTTGGAAAGAAGCTTTGATGCGGATCACAAAAAGGCGATCACTTGAAGGCTTGAAGTCAATGACTTTTGTCCTAAGCCGATTTCCCAGACGAATCCGCGTCCTACCTAATACACGCAATCTTTTGTTGCAGCTGTAATAAATGTCACAATTTTTTATCTTCATAATACCTGATCCTATCCTGTCCTACCGCATGAGGACAGACTCAAGTTTTTGAATACTCTCAATATCAATATAATACTCTTAAATCGTAGTCCATTGACGTTCCGGGTCTTGTTGCCATTTGAGGAGTTTCGTTATCCGAGGCTGGTTGTGTCTCTCCCATAACTAGTGTTTTTTTTTCCATTCTCGGAGGGTTACACCAACGGCACAACCCCCAACTTGGAGGACCAGGCCCTTGTCTTAACCCTAGGACAGCGGCCCGGAAAAAACCGATGTCAATAACCCCTTTTGGGATTCGAGCGCTGCCGTTGACCCACTGAGGGCTCCTCCGCCACCAACTCTTTCCCAACGCCCTGGCTCAGTATTGGAAGTCCCTATAGACCTGCCGTCCAAATATGTCGGAGCAGCTCATATAGGGATAACACTTACCAGTTCGACCTAACTGGAGCTGTAGGCGCCACCGTTGTTTCCATCTAGGGAATTCCTCCGCTGTCGCCTGAGAGTAAGTGCCTTAGTGAGAGGACACTCCTCCCTCCTCTCCCGTTTGCTGCCACCAACGACCTTCCACAGGGGTTGGTTACCCCAGCTCCAGTCGAGGTACTAGGCACCCACCAGTCACCAACGTGGAGGTGAGAGTAGGAGTTGATAGTGAGAGGCTAGAGTGAGAACGCTTGTTCTCATGTAATCGCATCACTATACCCTTAGAACTAGCTTTCAAATTGTTTACTCATTCGTTTTGTCGTTTTATCCGTGATCTTTCTGGCTCGAATGTCATCGTCGGTTCTCACGTTCTTCATTGACAAGTTCAATGAGCTTCTTTCAACTCCACGAATGTCGATGGCGATTTTCCTAGTTAACGATTTTGTCACCGAACCACTGCAGAGCCAAGGATTGTAGTTTGCCGGTGAAGCCCAACTCCGTTGCTATGTTGTCTTCTAGGATTGTGAGCGAGGATCCCTCATCGAACATGGCATACACGAGTTTTTCTCCTCGTGGACCAGAATAGGTGTCCGTTGTGGTCCGGCGTACGACAATTATGCAGCCGCAGGGGAGCTGATTGTGAAGTATCTGTGAAACCTTAGTGCAAGAGCTTGTGGTGATATCGCCGACACCCATTCTCATCGCATCTTTTTCTACTGCGGCAAGATGCAGTACCATGGCCTGGTTTGATGCACGAGAAACAAAGGTGTTTGCTCTTCACAAGTCTCCAACAGTCTTCATTGGCTAACTCCTTTAATGGTTCACAATCACTCACCTGGTGGTTGCTTCCGCAACAAACACATGCTCTGTCGGTTCTGGACTCATTAATTCTTCTCTCAGTGTTCTTGTAACCTCAGTGTTCTTGTAACGACTCTCAGGTTGTGTTCTTATAACGACGGCGGTGTTGTTTTGTGGAATGAGTTGGGCCACTTTGGTCAGTTCAGTTAGCCAAGCGGAGAGATCCTTCAGGGTGGGGTAGTGGGCTCTATATCCAGAGAATGTCTTGCCCAATCAAACCTCTTGGTCACCGGCAACTTCTTTACGAGCTCGTCCAATAATGTTGGGTTAGCTAGGTGCTGTTCGCATTTGGCGGACACTAAAAATGCTACCACGTTCTCGACCATGGTGGCAAACGGATTGAGATGGTCAACACGAGCGTCGTTGATCGATGGAAACTGTTTGACTTTGGCCAGTTGTGCCTTTACCAGTAGGTCTGGACGTCCAAAGCGGAATGAAAGTACTTTGATGACCTGGCGGACGTTGTTCGGGTGGATAAGCAGAAATGATACCGCTTTTCTGTCTTTGCCTTGCAGACATTTTTGTAGTCGAATAGTGTTTTCCATCGCAGAGTACTGGAAATTGTTTGTAGTTTCAAAATTGGCCAGAAAGAAGGGCCAATCATCTGGCTTACCAGAGAACAACGGCAGATCGTATCATTTTTTATACGGTTGATGAGCGACTTGTAATCCCGTTTCGGATGAATGGGACTGCAAGGTGGGTTGAGTTCCTGACTCTGATGACACCGAACGTTCTTGTGCGACACAGGAATGTATTTCCAGACCAGCACCGTGTGACGCTTGTGTCATTGCGTAGCTGGTCAACTGACTCCTTTAGGGCGCTTATTTGCACTACAGAAGAGGTTAATAACTGATCTCCTTGAAGCCTGGATTGTGTTTGGGGCTTTTACCGTATCGTAAAGGGGGTTTGCCTTTATTAATAAATGCGCTCGTGCGCGGCTATACGATTAAATATTTCACAAGATGGTGGTCACCTTGTGACTTAATTCGAATTGCTGCTGCAGCTAGATTGAGCCACAGCACGATGGCAAGGGAGACAAAGGAATGTAGGCAAAACTTGCACGTGGCGTTGGCGGCGGCGCCAGCAATCGGCTTCAAATCACAGGAACAATCCAATTTTTGAATTGGTACGCAAGATTCCTGGTGATTATTCCAAAGCGACAAATATTTTCGAAGATGGCGGTCGCCGTGTGACTTGATTGATCAATCGGTGTAGAAATACAGCAACTATCCATTGGAACACAGCAATGACAGCTGCTGCTGAGTAGACGTGTTTTATTTTGCTTCTTGGTGATTCTCAGTTTTACTTAAATTATCAGTTCGGTTTAAACTAATAAGTAACGGAATTTGTTTGCTTAACATTTTTTTAATTTATAATTGGTGAAACAAATTTAAACTTGTGCCACTTAATTATTTAATATTGGAACATCTTTGTTTCGTATAATGTCAAAGGCGCTTCGATCTGGCTCTCGCTACAAAATTTCTTCCCCGCATTCATCACCTTTCTCACCGCTTCATAAGGCAACTGAAACCTCCGCAAAGACAAAATCTAACGACACAATGGATGCTTCGGATGAACAGTGCTCGAAACAAAGTGAGTTAATTGTTAATATTTTGTCTGCAAAAATTGTTGAATCTGAGCACAGAATTCTAAAAAGAATTGAACAAATTGATCAAGAAGTGGCTTTGATGAAAACCGACATTGCCCAAATTGAAGAGAGAGTTACTCGACTTGAATCAAATCAATCGAACGGTGTTGATGCTCTTAAATCTGAAGTCTGTGAGATTAGACGAATGGCTGATGTACATGAAAATAGAGCAATTGCTGCCGACGCTTTACTCCATAAGGTTCCATTCTCTTCTAACGAAAATCTAAAATCGATGTTCAATAATCTTTGCCTCGCACTGGATATAAAAGCGCCACCGCTGTTGAATATTTACCGCATTCCACCCAAAAACAAAAAACATCTCGACTCTCCAATAATGATTCGATTCCACTCAGCATATGATAAGAACTTTATACTCAAGTCTGTTGCAGTATATTGTAAGAAGAAAGGGTCCCAACTCTCTTTGCATGATGTGGGAGTAAACTCGGATGCTTCTATTTATCTCCACGAATCCCTTACAAAACAAAACCAAATCTTAATGAAGCATGCTCTGGTACTAAAAAAGAAAAAACTTATTGCATCAGTGTTCTCATATCGCGGAAATGTACATGTGAGACGGGATCTGAAATCGGAAGCTGTACGAGTTAGTTCTCTTCTTTGCTTTGATGATCTTACGGCAGCCAACAACAAAAATGCTACCACGTCCACCGAGCATCATGCACCTAGCAACTTCATTACCTCGAACATCTTATCAAACTTTGGAAAAAAGCCGACTGAACTGCAACATGCATGTGTTAACAACTCTTTGGGGACACCGAAAGCAATAACAATGTAAGCTACACAACTGCACACACGACACGTTGGATACCTACACCATACTCCAGCAGATCAGCAACATTTACATACATATATATTATTTTTTATTTTTCCTTTCATTGCGTTTTCATCTGTAATTTTTCTTTCTTGTTTTGCATTTTAATTAAATTGTAAAGCTTTTGTTTTCACTATTTCTTACTTTATTATATCTTTCACTCTTTCTGTTTTTAAAGCTGTGAATTATTTTCATTGCTGCGTTATTGGTTAGCTTCATAAATAATAAGTTTTTGATTTTGATAGAATGTCTTGGCAAATTCCTAAGTCTTCGAACATCATGCGGAATAATTGTTCAACCACGGTTATGGTTAATGTGTTATCCAGACATATTGATGGATTCCGAATATGCTATTTAAATGCACGTAGTCTTAATCAAGAAAAGCTTGATTATCTGCGATATTTGTTTATTGATTCTAGTGTTGATGTTATTTGTGTCTCTGAGTCGTGGTTTAAGTCCGATATTAAAGATGAATTTTATAAAATCTCTGGTTATAATTTAGTTAGGAGTGACAGAGTG
The DNA here is from genome assembly GCA_946477585.1 of Cheilosia urbana. NCBI lineage: Eukaryota > Metazoa > Arthropoda > Insecta > Diptera > Syrphidae > Cheilosia > Cheilosia urbana. The sequence continues at coordinate 87,810,303 of OX297854.1, read as the reverse complement.
ACAGTTACCATTGGTGGTGGCGTTGTTATTTATTGTAAGTCCTCTTTAACTTGCAAGCCCTTGGCTATCTCAGAAGGATCTATGGTCGATTTTGTTATTGCGGAAATATCTGATAAATATACAAAATGCTTAGTCTCCTGCGTGTATTGCCCAAATCGTAGTACTTCTCCTGAACCATTCTTTTCAACACTCTCTAACTCTTCTGCATTATATGAGCATATTATTATTTGTGGGGACTTTAATGCTGATTTGTTTAGACGCGATTCTCGTGCTTATCAAATTTGTGATATATGTTCTTCGCTTGGTCTGTCTATTATTAATTCCAGTGCAACGCATTTCTCCCCAATTTCCTTACCTAGTCTTTTGGATCTTGTCATTGTTTCAGAAAACTCCGCAATTCTACTCTTAGATCAACTATCACTTGGTGGCATATCGGATCATGATTTAATTTTTGTTACCTATGATTTACGTTTTAAACACACTGTTATTCCTGTTGAGTTTTCTTATAAAGACTTCAACTCCATTGATACTGCTGCCCTTGAAAGAGGAATATCCCTAGCACCATGGGAATATTGTAGACTTCTTGTTGATCCCAATGAGAGAATTAACTGTTTCCAGTCCATAGTAGCACACTTGTATGAAAACTTTGTGCCTACGAGAACTATCAAAATTAGTGACAAGAACTGTCCATGGTATACAACCGAAGTTGTCAATGCGATTAAACGCAGAAATAGGTCCTATAGCAGATGGAAGAGATTGCCGAACACATATACTTGGAATTTGTACAAATCTGCCCGTAATCATGCAACAAGTGTTACGCGAGCTTCTAAACGCAGCTACTTTAACGCTAAGCTTAATGCTTCGCTTCCATCTAAGATCCTTTGGAAAAATCTACGTGAGCTAGGTATTAATAATGACAACTGTGCTGTTTGTGAGATTGAACCTGATGTGTTGAATGACCATTTCCTCTTTGGCAATGACCAAGTGTGTCCTATTAACACCCCTAATATCAGTTCAAGGAACCCATCGTCAGAATTACAGTTCGTTTCTATATCTGAGTCTGATGTCATAGGCATTATGGCGACGATTAAGTCTAATGCAATCGGTGAGGATGGAATACCGCTTAAATTCGTTAAATTAATCTTACCACACATAATTGGTCATCTCACACAACTGATAAATTTCTGTTTAATGTCAAGTACATTTCCTGAAGTTTGGAAATCTGCTAGAGTTATACCTGTTGCTAAAAAGCGTAACGCCAAATGTGCTGAAGATTTCAGGCCTATTAGCATACTACCTTGCCTATCAAAGATATTTGAAAAAGTAATTGCGAGGCAAATTTCCCATCACCTTCAAAGTAACTCCTTACTTCATCAACTTCAGTCTGGTTTTAGAGAAGGTCATAGCTGTTCTACAGCAATGGTAAATATTATGGATGATATCAGGTTAAATATTGATAAGCGTCATGTTACTTTTCTTTGTCTGCTTGACTTTTCCAAGGCATTTGATTCGGTTAATCATAATCTTTTGTGCTGGAAGTTGCAACAGTTTTTCAGTTTTAGCCCTAGTGCTACTAAGCTCATTGAGAGTTTTCTAAGTAACAGACAACAGAACGTAGTAGTTGGAGGTAAGTCTTCCTCGTCTAAGTCTATCACCAAGGGCGTTCCTCAAGGTTCAATTCTTGGTCCAATTCTGTTTTGTATGTTTATTAATGATCTTCCAACTGTCTGTAAATATGTGACTACATACCTCTATGCTGATGATGTTCAATTGTGCCTATCTCGTCCTCTTTGTGATATCCCTGATCTTGCAAGTAAGTATAATGAAGACTTGTCTGCGATATTTAGATGGTCCGTTTCGAATGGACTTGTTTTAAATCCGACTAAATCTCAGATTATTGCAATTGCGAATAAGCCAATTGATCCAAACATCTTGCCAAATTTATATCTATCAAACGTAATTATTAGTTACGCTGATACAGTTACTTGCTTAGGTTTTAAACTGAACCGTACGTTGTCGTCTTATGATCACGTTAATTTTGTTGTTGGCCGCATTTATGGGTGTCTTAGAAAACTGTGGCTGTCTGCTAGTTTTACTCCTCGAGAAACTCGTCGCAAACTTGTAATTGCTCTGATTTTACCTATCATCACATATGCCGAGGTAGTTTATAGTGACTTAGATTCTCTATCTCAGTATAAACTACGAGTTGCTTTTAATGATTCCGTTAGATACATTTATGGACTGAAGAGATATGATAGAATCTCTGTTCTATCTAGTAATGTCCTAGGTTGTACTCTAAACCAATTCTTAAATGCTCGTAATCTCATATTTTGTCATAAACTCCTCCATAGCAGAACTCCAGGATACCTTTATAACAGACTATCTTTTTCACAGTCTCAGAGAACACTTAATATCAATATTCCGTCCTTTAAATATTTAAATTCCTCCCGTATGTTTTTCGTCCACTCCGCGAGGCTTTGGAACTCTTTGCCTATACATATTAAATTGATTCGTAATCCCAAGAACTTCAAATATAAAATTGTTAAATACCTTACAGTGCAGCAATGATGATAATAATAATATAAAATATTTTTCAAGATAACTATAATTTTCTCCTTACTTACTTACCTTTAACCTTGAATTTTTGAACTTTTTTTTTTTTTTTTTTTCTTCTTTTTTCTGATAACCATTCGTTATCACGTTGATTTAGTTAATTTCGCCATATTTATTTATATTTATTCAATGTATATACATAGATGCAATTACTTTTTGTACTATAAAAGACCAAGTCTTATTGTACAACTCAAAACTGAAGATGTTAATAAATTGAAATTGAAATATCCAATGTTAGACTGATCGGCAAAACTTCAGATGACTCAGCAACAGCACATAAATCCTCGACAGCGACAAATATTTTCTATTTACGGAAAACAGCAATTTTGGGCAGCCGGCAAACGGCGAATGAACAATGGCGAAAAAACATATGACAAGAAAAATTGACAGATTGCAGTGTGCAATTTAAATGAAGTGACGACTTATAATTATTAAAAAGACACTGTGGTCTTGGAAGCGGCACAAAGAAAATTTGAAAACTTGTAACAATCAGAAAAATAAAAACTTGCTTAAAGTGTTTAGTTTTGTCTTTAATTTGTACATTTATGTTGGTTTAGTTTGTTGGTTGTTAAATTGGTTGTTTCAAATTTGTAGGTTGCTGCCGCTGCCACTGTGTCGGTGGCTCAAAGACTGGGCATTTAAATTTAAAATTAAAATTTATAGAAGAAGGTCTCTCATTGGCTCACCAATGATATACCGTTTTTTATTTACGTCGTGTTTCCATCTGCGGGTGAGTTTTGATTTGCTCCTCGGTGCTGCCAAACCTGACTGATCGCGACACCTTATATAAAAAGGGTCGTGGAAGTGAGTAGATTTTTTAACTATCAAAATAAATTAAACAAAATAATTGGAATACACCATAAGGAAATTTGCTTTTAAGGACAAAATGTCAGCACTGGGAACACGAATATTTTTAAATAAATAAATAAATAGTTGGCGCAACAGGTCCCAGGCCTAGCTTCTCACAACCATTCGTTTTGTGTGAGTTTTTTAATTTTTGGAACGAATGGAAGGAATTTACAATTTTATGTCGACTCCAAACGGCTGATGGAAAAGCTCTTTCAAAACAGTTATACTCTCGGATGTTTCTCAAAAAAACCCCTAAGTTGGAATTTGGAATGTAAGCCACTGTGCCGACTATTTTTAAGCAAATTATAATTTCTCCGAAAATTGCAAATAGCTGCAGCTACAATTTTGCATATTGCTTACCGAATAGTTGGGTCAACTATCGTGGTCAATTATCCGTGGGAATTCGCGAGAATTTGTTTGTAGCTTTACTCAAACCAAAAAAAAAAAAATTTGTTTGTGTTGTTTTATCTATTAAAAGTATTACCTACGTAATTGTTTTTTTTATTAAAATTGTAATTTACATGTATATAAAACAATAAGACTTTATTCAAGAAAATTAAGATTTTTCGTTTAAAATGCCATAATTGGAAAACAGAAAATAAATAAGTTGTTTTTTTTTTTTTTTTACTATAGAACTAAATTGACCAACTTTGAAAAGCTGTATAAGTCAAACTAGTTAGCAGAAAATTATTGTGTTTGCTTTTTCTGATAAAAAATAAAATATCGAATTTAGTATTTTTGCTACGAGATTTGCCTTTTTGGACCACAGTGGAGTCGTTGGCTCTGCCGTATGAAAGTTTTTGTCATTAGGAAAATCTAAGTGACGATTTTAGCAACGAGTCCCATTAAAAAATGGCGTAACAGAAATAGAGGCAATACAATCAACTTTCAACTTCAACGTTTCAATGTTAATAAAATACTGTGCCAGTCGTTTTTCGATAACAAACTCTTATGCCCAACCCATTTAATTCTTCCTTCGACAGTAACACTTCCATTACGAGTCTACTCCTCTTTCTGTGCTCAATACACTAGCGGCAGGACCTCAAATCTTCTCCATTAATAAATGGAATAATAAATCCTTGCATAAATAAATGCAGTGCCTCGTTATTCAACTTTGCGAGTGCAGAGCCTTTTCACACCACACTCACACACCATCGCTGAAGATGAGAATTTATGGATATATTCACTCCTCGCATGTGACATTATATATAGGGAACGCAAGCTATACCCTCCCTCGCATATGGTGCTGGTTGTACCACCAAAAACACGAGGGGTTCAACAAATTTGCATTTTTCAAATTTCAACACATATCCCCAGCGTACGGAAAAATCCCGTATCACATGGGAGCAGCACCGCGCCTAGGGAAGGATGTGTGAAAGACTGCCACTCGTATGCAAGATCACATTCAGATCCAGACGGTTATACTTTCATATCCTTTAACCTTTATTATGCACAAAGTGATTTTAATGAAATTCCATGTATATATACGCATCTCGTTTGGCAAGAATTTCCATTCCACCAGGATATTCAGAAAGTGCGCTGGAATTACTCCTGCATGCTTGCTGATACTTAATGCGTGCATTTGATTGTATGCAGTTCATGGAGGTATGCCGCACAGATTTGGGGACGGGCGAAAGTGCCTAATGGGGATGATGGGTTGTTTTGATTGGAATTAACAATAAGATGGGAAATTACTTGAGTGTCTCAAAGGGGATGTTGTCTTATAGGTGCGCATCGTCTCCTTCGCAAGGAAAAGGTTTGCACAAGTCCTACTGCTCTTCCGAAAGTGTTCTAATATGAAGCGCAAACCTGATGCCGTTCATGCATAATTTGTGCAATGATTCCATCACCACGATGCTGTCTTTGATCGAATACCCTTGGTCATTCGCATGGCCCTTGGCGTCTTCTTGTTGGCTGATTTGCACTTTGATTTCAATTCAAATCACAAATAGAATGGATTAACACCCCCATTCGAAGTGGACCGACGGATGTAAATTTATCCGCAGTTGCCACCTCATCCGCTACTATTGACTGCCGCCGCTCGGGGGCGCACTATCAACTGGAGTTATGAATTCATTTCGAGAGCTAATTCCTGGGATAGTTGGCAAGGATGGTACATGTATGTATTAACTGAAGGGAGTTAAGTTATTATTTGTCATGTGGTTGGCAATATGAGAGGAAGAAGAACTTCCTAATACCTTCAGTAAGTTGTGAATGGATGGCTAGCGCTGTTGTGGAGAATGCATGATTGAAGAATGCTGTGAATGGACGGAGAGGAGGAAGGGCGCGGTAGAATGTACTGACCTTGAAAGTTTCTCGAATTGGCAGCAAAAATTCGTAAACTCCGACATGGGATTTGAGGGAAACGAGAAGAATATTAGATTGTATTGTATGTGGGTTTGTGTGTGATGGTCATGGTCGTTGCCGACGGGAGGATAGTTCTCTCTTGTGTCGTGTTGATCAACTTTCCGCATGATTGGCAAAGTTTCTCAGAAGTGGGAGCGATTTTGTTAAGAGACACTGTCATCGGTGGCAGAAAGCAGTGTTGTTAGCACTCTCTCTTCATTTATCCCACGAAGCGTGGTAATTTTTCCCTTTTTTCCCTTTTCACTGTACCTACTCAAAATCCCTTTTAAATCCCACGACACTTTTTCGCCTCAAAATCCAGTTTTTAGAAGTAAAATTTGTTATAACTACAAGGAAAGAAAATCACGGTTAATTAACTTTTAGTATAAAAATCACAGTTTGTAACATTCTTACGATTAATTTTTGGTACTAGAAAATTTTGATAAGAGACAATTTATATAAGCAGTTTTTTATGCACATTTAGTGTGTTAATAATCGTCGTGAAATGTAAGATTTCATGAAATTTTGGAAAAAAAATATAGTTTTAATGGTTTTTGTTAGATTCCTCAAAATCCCACCATTGGTGCTTTTTCCCTTTATCCCACGAAAGGCTTTTCGGACATCGAAATTCCCACGAAAAGAGATAAATCCCACGATATAACAACACTGGTAGAAAGTAATGTGCAACGGAAAATTGAGAACATATGGGACAGTCGATAAGTTGAATCTTGAATTTTGTCATCGTAACTTTGGAGTTGTGTGTGCGTGTTTCATAATACTCGCTTTTGTATGTTTGTTTCGCTTTTTAAGTGTCAATTGAACCTTTAGTGAGTTCGATTTTGGACAGCAAAGAGCTATGAATGGTAGACCGATATAAGCTGCACATGAAAGCAAGGTTTCTAACCTTAAAAGTAGTACACATAGATTTGTACCTTGTTCAGGTAGAATGACACAGCGAGGATCTACTAAAGGGGTTTTCAATAAGGACAGGTCGATGTTGAAATGGAATAAAAATAAAGTGCACGATTGGATCGAACGAAACTTTTCTTATTTTCTTATTTTATTAGGTATAGGTATGTAAATTGAATTGTGTTACACACCGATATATATATAATTTGCATGAGCAATTATAAACTGAATACCCCGATGGACGTGTGTGGGGGTGCAAAAAATTAGCAGGTATTCTCTAATTGTGTTAACGCCAAGTGGTTGGAATTATTTGGAGGTGCATATTCAAAATTGTAGAAAAAACAGAAGTGGGTAATCTAGGTATATTAAATATATAAAAGACAGTGACGTTAGTTACTACGCTAGTAGTTAGTTACTATACCTAACTCAAGAAGGCCTGTACCGATTTCGATGATTCGCACCAATTCAGACTGGTCTCCGGCCAAACAAGAAGAATCCACGAGAAAATTTCCGAAAAATCCCCGAAAAAAAATGTGATGAAAAGTATTTTCCCATACATTTTGTATGGAGCAATTTTACGACGTAATCTTCATGATAGATGACGTTTATGTTTACGTTACGTTGCGAACATTGTTTTTGCACCAAATTTGTGTAACAATTATTATTGTAGCAATTTTTTTTTTTTTGTCACACATTAAAAACGAACATGATTTTAAATGCTGGTTCCGGTATTGCTTGTAGATGGCGTTGTGTGCATCATCTTTTGACAGCTGTTTCATTTGCATAATCCTTCCATTGAGTATTGTCCTGTGCAGCCGTGCGTTGCGATTTGTCAGCATTTTTCAAGTTTTATCAAATTTTAATTAGCTTTCTACGGTTATTGCCACGCTCATCACGAATGTTTTCCCGAATATCGTTTAGAATCATGTTGACCATGATTGGCTGAATGTTTTTTTCAATCCAGAATTCCATGGTTGCTTACATGGTCAATTGAATGTGGCGTGCCACGTTTCGACAAACTTCCCGCTTTGTACGTCTACGAATATAATAGAACGCAAAATATTGTGTACCATAAAGAACATCAGTGAAAAAACGAAAGGTCGCCATATTACTCGGCAATAACCAAAGTGTTAGCGAATAAAATCATTATCTGGGTACTGACAGATCATTGAAAGATCTGCGCAATGATATCTACCTATTACTGTCCGGCAATTTCCGCCAAACTCTATGCCAGTAATTCAAAGATCGAGTAGGTACTGCAGATGAAAGAAATTCTTGCCTCAAATCATCAAATATTTGTCGCTATGTGAGAAAACTTCAGGTGACAGCAGTGTTGCTATAAAAATATTAAAAAAAATCAATTCTTTTTATGTTTGAGTAAAAATAACAAAAAAAAAGATCTGAATACGAAAATGATAACATACAGCGAAAGTAAGTGTGCAAAAAATGTTGAATTTATTTTTTAGAAAGAACAAAATTTAGTATTGCGAATGCAGACAAAATCTAAAGCTCAGATTTCTGGTTGTTAAAAGTCGGCACCTAGATTGAAAATCTGCAAAATGAAGACAAATCTGCACTTATGGCAGCACTGGCAGAGAGCAAACATGAGAGTTGCACTGCTGCATCGCAGTGCTGCCAGAATTTCAAAAAAGAAAATGCTAGATTGGAAAAAAAAAAATGCTAGAATGTATGGAGACAAAAAAAAAAGTGTTTTCACCAACTTTTTTTAAAAAAATATATTATTTTGTCTGTTTAACTTCAAATTCATCTGAGCGCATTTTTTTACTTATCTATATATATTGAGTTAGGAGTTTCGACCCTAAAAATATCTCAGAAAATAAAAAATATAAAAATCATGTTTTTTAAACAATTAATTTTATTTTTATTAAACATTAAAGTATCAGTCTTCAGAAAAAAAAAAAAAAAACAAAAAAAAAAATATCAACAGTAACTACAGTGGGTGAATTTTTTTTGGTTTTTGAGGTCCACCATAGATAAATAAATCCTTCACCACATTTTTCTCAATTAATAAGCCCATGTATCAAAGGGCATGGTAGTACCCAGCGAAGTTCTAATACTACACCCATTTTACAGGAACAAACTCAGGAGATTTTTGACCCTCCTCTATCTTCAGTATCATTGAAGTCAGAATCTTCAAATTCAGAATATTTGCTAAGTTGATCAAGCACAAGCGCCTCAGTAAAATTTTTAGCATAAGTGGTTCCTGAAATATAGGGCTTCAAAAATCACAAAACCGTAACTGACTGACTGACAGATCATCAAAATTATGAAGTACTCCCCGACATGATGAAATCTTATAATTTTGCACAACAGTATGTCTTGTGGTGCAATCAAAGGAATAATTGAGGTTTCTTTATAAGGGGGCGTGGTATCAATCCACTTTCTCAAAATTGTTCTCAATTATATGGAGGACTTCCGATGGCTGTAGAATCATGAAATTTGGTTGATCGGTAGAGCTCAAAAATCTAAGATTTTTCATTTGAAGTGTCTGCCTATTGTCATTTAGAAAGTATACATGCAACTTCAAGGTTCATGACTTTTCTAAGAACTTATTGCTGACTTAAATATGGTGGGCTTACTTGGCAATTTTTCTTTTTATTACGCCAAATTCGAAAGGTTTTAAAAACTTGATCAGTGAACCCACAAAATTTTAGTCAATAATGATTAAATAAAAAAATATCTCTCTTAATTTGTAGTTATTTCAGTATTGTTTTACTTCAAATATTTCGTATTAAACCTTAATAAAGTAAAAACTTAGTGTACCTACTTATATGTTGGTACTTTCCACGACTGACTGAAGAACTGTCTGGTTCTTTTTTTAACATTTATGTTTTTGGTCTGATACTTATCTCCACGTACCCAATAGACACGATTAATCGTACTCACACATTATCCGTTCGCACGTTTCACATTTCATATGCCTGGGAAAGTGGTGGGAAACATCTTAAACTTCTATGCACTGTATATCAGCTTAATGTACAAATTCCAGAGCAAATATCGAAAAATACAAAAATTTAAAAAAATGCTAAAACAGCATCTGGCATTTGCCTTTTTTTTTTTAAATGCTTTCAAATCTTCGAAAATGCTAGATCTAGCATTAAAAATGCCAGAATGGCATCAATGGCTGAATGATCCATCTGCTCAAGCCTTTTCCAAGCAATTGCTGATTATCGGTAATGGCCGTGTTCCTGTTTTTATTAAATTTTTATTTCCTAATGAACTTAGTTTAAATAATAAATTAAGTTTAGCTGAAAGGTATCAATTCATTGTAAGGCGGTACGAAGTTCGCGAGGTCAGCTAGTCTAAAAATGAAACACATACAGTAATGCCTCGTAGCGCGCTATATCACGGAGTCTCTGTTCCCCTTAGATGTTTAACATCTGTTGTCACCTGTCACTGTATCACACAGTCAAACTGCTTTAAATACGTGATCTTTAATATTTTATGGTGCCTTTTTGAATTAGTCATAAATGGCTACTTGCTGGAGGCGTTATTATTGTCCAACGTGTCATATTTCCATCGACATACCGTTAAAGTTTTCGATTCGATTTTATGTCAGCATTTTATTGCCATTTCGTCTATAATGCCGGTAAGAAGAGACCCTTTACCCAATCCATATAATACCTTACCTTACCCTTACCGAAACTTACCCTTATTGGTACGGCCAGCGGCGTCCCCTTCAGCTTTCAGCCTTCACGAGGACATTGCTATTCCATTTTATAACCGCTAAAGTATTAAAATATGCAGGGCAGCTTTGTTTACATTTCGGGTGTTTTACTTTCCGTTCCAGTTTCCTAATTTGTTCCTATTGTTCTCTTTTAAATCATTCCAGTGCTCTTTTTTGTGGGAGAAATACTCTTTCCTGTCGCTTTTTATTCTCTCTCGCTCATTACATTTTACATCCATTGCAATGCAAAATGCAGAATTACAGAATACAGAGATCAGAGAAGGAAAAGGAAGAGATTCCACCTAAGAGCAAGACACAGATCCAAAACCAAATCCAAGAGCCATAGTCCATAGATAGTCTTTGAGCTAAGAGTTACCAATTACCAATACCTACCATTACCAGAACACTATAATATACGCTCTACATTAAGGACGAACCCACCCACAATTGGTAAATTAATTAGAAAACCTGTTTGCATTGAGTTAATCCCCTTCTGTTGGGCCGGGCGGGCGGGAAAGGAACATTCAATTTGTCAACAGTCAACACCAGGGTTGTTTCTTGTGTAGCACTCGTGAATTAAATCAATTACATGAACTCACCTTCCGTGACATGGCATTACGGAAGTACGGAATCTACCTACCTAAATACCTGTCATCTGCCACAAGGCGAATGATCAATTTTACTCGAACCTCCTGGCGACTTCATGAATAAATGAAATGAAAACAAAGAATAGACGTTCGTGTAGTCTTGTTGCTCTTCGATATTATTGATTACACAATAACACCTTCCTTCGGTTGGCGGGAGGTTTCCTTTGCCAATTAGTTGCTACAGTCTATAGATATAGAGGATACGCCGATACTTGTTGTGCGCGCCAATGCGAAAGCCGCTCATTGTGTGTTGACTACGAGAACAAATAAATTACTTCGACGGAATGGGATGAACTCTGTTTCGGTAATAGGTTTGTTGAATTGGCGTGGGCCCGGCTGCTATTCTATATTTAAGACCCAACATTAAGCAGGCAATAAAGATGCTATTTGGGGAAGTTTTAAATTTGTTACCTAACATGAAACTTATGGGTACCTAAATCTGATGTGATCAGATGATGACAACGACCTCACCATTAAGGAATTAAAGGCAAGGGATGCTTCAATATGCCATTGGATAAGATGGCAGTGCCATTAAAAGCTTAATATTCACGTAAATGTTAGGAACGACGTGTTCGCGTCATGGACGGGGTGTTTTGGGGATTTTTTTTTAGTTTCAATAGGTTTTGCTTACTGCTTCGGAATGGGTGATATGATCAATTTATTTTGTTATCCAGTCGTCTAAAAATATAACACACATGGGAGGGGTTGTGAAAAGGCTTCCAATATTAACGTGTTCACTTTTCCAGGATCAAAACGGTATACCTACCTATTTACAAAAAAAATATATCGCGTTTCTTTGTGGCATATGGACATTGCTTGGCACAATGTCACGCACCATTAAGACTGGTAAAATGAAGTTAAGAATTCCCCATGCAAAATGCTTACCAGTTAAATGAACCCATTTTGGTGTCATTTAATTTGTCGCCGCCATATTGCCATAGTAACGTACATATTCAAATATTTCATTTTAGATTAGAACCTATTTTCGTAGGAATGAAATGTAATTACCCCTAAAAGTAGGTAGGTAATTGTGAACCTAATTTTAAATCAGGGGCATCTGCGAGGTGTTGCCGTTTGCCGACGGTTGATTTCAATAATTTCTATGGAAAGCATTTTTCTACCTACAAATGTTTGCTTTAATTTTTCATAGTAACGTATAAGAATATTTATTTAAAAAAAATATATATTTATAAAAAAAAAAACACCATAATTATCGAAAATTCCGGTCGCTTTTTAGTATTACATCCTTATAAAAGGTATAGGGTCGATTTTCTACCACAAGCGAAATTATAACTATTAAAATACCACAAAGTATTTGTGGTAAATACCACAAAGGTAGGCGCGGTAGCTTAGTGGTTAGTGTGTTGGACTACTATGCGAGGGGTCGAGGTTCGAATCCCGCAAAAACCCAAATTCCAACTTAGGGTTTTTTTCACTGCACCACCTCTCGCGAACGTCTGACAAACATCCGAGAGTATAACTGTCTTGAAAAAGCTTCTCAATTAGCCGTTTGGAGTCGGCATAAAATTGTAGATCCCTTCCATTCGTTCCAAAAATGAAAAACTCACACAAAACGAATGGTTGTGAGAAGCTAGGCCTAGGGTCCCTCCGGACCTGTTGCGCCAACTATTTATTTATAATACCACAAAGATTCGCGTAAACACAAAAAAATATGGAAGTCTGTATGGGAAATCGCACTTTGATAGAAATAAACTGGAGAGAAAAACGGGGAGTCTAACTTCAAAAAAAAAAAAAAAAAAAAACTGAACTAAATACCATTTAAAAATGTTGGCGGATAAAGGGAAAACATTCACCATTCACGATGAAGGTGAGAGGAGCTAGTTGAATTGTGTGGTGATATTATACCTACATGGTCAATTGAATACGCGCTTTATAATAGAGCGAAAAATGTCAGGCACTTCAGTGAAAAAGCGGAAGGTTGGCCGACATTGCAATTTGATTGAAAAAACATCGACAATTTTATACTTCAGTTATTACTTATTTATTTATTTACTAGCTGATCCGGCGAACTTCGTTCCGCCCAAATCCATATATATAAAAATTGAGCCTTAAAATTGTGTTCGTTTGTCGCCAATACACGTCTTAACGCATTTACCGATTTTAACCAAACTTCCATACATCTTTGGTATTGGTCTTTATATGATTTTTGTGAAGTTTGGTTGCAAATGGTAAACGTATGTTTGTGTAATTTGTTTACAAAAAACGGTGCAAAAAAAAAAATATATTTGTGGCGCTGTTGTCGATCTCCTAAAACACTCAACCAATTTCAATGGAATTTTGTGGCTGTGTATGGTTGGTTACAGTTTGAAAGATAGGATACTATTTTGGTATGGTGGGTACAGCTATATGTAAAAGAGACTGACTTTCGTATGTGCACTCATAACTCGGGAATGGATCGTGGTTGGTGAAGATTTGGTATTAAACATATTTTTTGATGCCAAATCTAAAAAACTAAAAAAAAAATGTTTCGCCAAAAATAAAAAGCAAAAATGTTGTGGACAACTTAATCAATATTATTTTTATTTAAAGTATGTGTTTTTTTTAACTATCGCAGAGCCTTTTCATAAACTGCATTTTTTGTTTTGCCCTGAGTAGTAGGTAGTATAAATAAACAGAACTGATGGCTTTCCTACACGTGAACATGATACATATAATTGTCCGTGGGAGAATCATGGATACTCTAGGTCGATTCCACACAATTCCAACGATTGTCCTTGCGCCTTATTTATTGTCATAGCGACGTATCGGAAATTGCAATCTTTGGAATTCAAAAGTTAAATCTGGTGGAATCATTGGAATACGCGGAATCAATACATCTTCACCTTTAAATTTTCCTTTTAAATTCGTTGCTTCAATAAGATTGTTCATAACCTTTTTTACTGCTAATCTTGTTTCGTTGCACAATCGAGGCTGATTTATATTCCGAAGAAGAATAATTGGTGCCCCAACTTTCAATTGTAAACGATTAGGCGGCAAACCAGGTAAATCCAACGAAGTCAGAAATTCCGTACGATAATTAACAGCGTCATCTTGATTTGTGACCGTGTCTACTGATTGATACGTTACAATCTCACCAGGCACATCAGTTAAAATGTCCGCCTTTAATTCATCTGCTGGAGTTGCACGGGGTATCACTGGCAGTGTTTGACGGAAATCACCAACCAATAATATTAAAGCGCCACCAAATATTTCTTGATTATTACTTAAATCTTTCAAAGTCCTATCCAAAGCTTCCACCGATCTCTTATGTGATATTGTACATTCATCCCATACTACGTTGGATTTTACATACTATACGTTGGATTTTCATTAATTTGCATATTCAATGGTAGGTAAATTAAGTGCGGAGTGCGCTGTACGACCACCATCCAATGTAGCAGCTATTCCAGACGATGCAAGTGCTAATGCTATATTCTTCGGTGATCTTATAGTAGCTAGTAGCATGGAAATCAAAAACGTTTTTCCGGTACCACCTGGCGCATATAAAAAAAAAAACATTCCTCCGCTTTCGTTTTGTATAGCTTGAATTATTGTATCATATACATTTCTTTGTTCTCGGTTCAATTTCGGCAGATTAAAATTTATAAATATGTTCAGTTCATTTATATCGTATTGTTGTTCACGTTGCATTTCTTGATTAAATACGTCATGCAATGGTCGATTAGGAGCTGGCAAACCTAATTGTGACAATGTTTTATTTGCATTTGCTAAGCACATATCTTCAATTATAACGAATGCCTCATTATAAATTTCGAGTGTTGTTGTATTGTCAAAATCTTCCAACTCGTAGTTTTTAACTTCTTGAGACGTCAAATCACTATAAAAGGCCATATAATCTTGATGAACGCCAAAACCATCTAGATTTCCTGAAAATATCTTTGTGTCATCATTTTAAACCTAAAATTGCCACTCATGAGCAGACACATATCCTCGATCAAAATCAAAGCTTTGTTGCGCTTTTCATCTCACATCCGATGATTATCCGATCCGATCAGTTCATTATCCGATGTCACAGTGCGAATTCGATGCAAAATATCGTCGGCCATAGCACACAACACACCGTCACCAGTCCGCAGCGCTTCGAACGAAGTAGGGCCACAAACATTGACCAAAAGCATTCTCAAAAAGAAGCATTCGTTTTTTTTCGGTCGAACTGTGTATATTCTACCAATTGCATCACTTGCATAAACACCACGGAATGTGGGAACTATACTTCACCTTGTTTCCGCCGCTTGAACTTCTTCGACGACGCATTCCAATATCGGAACATTTCGCAATAAGCAAGTGTTCGTGCAAACTCGTGGCTTCGGCAAGTGTCAAAAAATTGGTTAATGTTGTTGCAGGTGCCATAACCCTACTCACGAATGAGCAGAGTACCAAGATTGTTACTCGCTCATTTTTCGTAACAACCCCTACGTGAAAACTCAAAACGCTGAACAACATCATTGTCCACGCATCTCAATCACCCCTATATTTCAACTTACTCACTCGTACTAATGCAAGGATCCTGAAAAAATGGATTCAAACACCATCAAACAAATATCAAAGTATCTACTCCACTTTAAAATGTTACTTAATGTAACATAGTAAACATAATTTAATAGAACAAACTTATTAGGAAGGCACCTATATTTGAAAAAAAAATTCAAAATTGTTCACAACAACAATTTGCTCGGAAAATAATTGAAATAATTGACAACAACAATTGCTTTTAAAATAATTTTTTTTTTTTTGTATTTGAAATGTCAATACTCGATTTCTATCCGTTTTTTTGTTGTTTCAAAGTGCATTTCCCCATACAAACTTTCATAGCCTTTTTCATCCCCTCAAAGTTTTGTTTTCGCGACAAAACTTCACACAAATGATATACAGACCAATAGCAAATATGTGTGAAAGTTTGGTTCAAATCGGTAAATGCGTTAAGGCGTGAATCGACGACTAACGAACACAATTTTAAGGTTTTCTTTATATATATATACTAACGAACACAATTTTAAAGTTTTCTTTTTATATATATAGATAGATTATTATTTCTACTAGCTAAGCTATACAGATTACATGATAACAATACCTACAAATTATATAAAATAATTCCTTAAGACTAAGAGAATGAAAGCAAATTAAGTAAAACACTTTTGAAGCGACTACGAGAGAAATGTATATCAACATAATTACAAACTTCATTGAATGAAACAATAGCTCTGGACATAGGCTCATTGTGGCCATAATTTGTTTTGTGAACTGGTCGAAGGAGAAGATTTCTATCCCTTAAAGGTCTAGCCGGGGCATAGATTGGTACTTAGGCTAAGAGAGATAGACAGTTAATGTGATAGCTTAACACACTTTTTTAAGGCTTCTGTTACTTAAAAAACGTTTTCTCTCTTTGAAATAGGTATGTATCCTTATAATAAAATAATAAAAAATCAAGTTTTTGTTTTTATTTCCCTAAGTCGAATTTTCTATAACTCGAATTTTTTTTCTTACGTTTTGAGAGTTCGACTTATGGAAGTTCCACTGTACTCATATTTTTAGCACGAGTACCCGGGTACTCTGTACGGCAGATAAAAAAAAATGTGTGTGGTGTAAATTTGTATTGTAACATAAGGGTAGGTAAATCTAATGAGTCTGCTATTCGGGGCGGAGACGAATCCAACATATAAGAGATCATCAAAATCGGTCCAGCCGTTCTTGAGTTATGAATTGTTACACAACGCGACTTTGTTTTTAATTACGAAATATAAAGAGATTATAATAAATTCATTATCATTCTTAAACAATAAAGTTAGTGTTGAATGATCGAAAAATAATAATTTGTATGTAAAGAATATCTGACTTGGGGAACCATCAACTGTTCTTATGCCAAGAACTTAATCGAGAAAAGCAATTTGATGAAAGCAATACAAGTCAGAGAAGAATCTTTTTACCTTTTTATTAAGTTGTTACTTCTATAAACTTTCATAAGCAGTTGGAAGTAAGAAGGGCTTATTTATATAGATATACAGGCTGACCCGGCGAACTTCGTTCCGCCATTTTATTCGTTCGTGTCAGTTTATGACACATACAATTGACTTCATGAGAAACATGGGAATTCAAGATTGATTCCATAAAATTTCAGCGATTATCCCTGCGACTTATTAATTGTCATAGCAAAACGGGAAATTAATACGCTTGCCTTTGAAATTTCCACTCAAAATCGTCGCTTATATGACTTTTGATTGATAATCTTCACAATCAAATCAAACGCGATTCGTTACAAAATTTCGGTTGATTAAGGTTGCGCAACAAAATTATAACTGCGCCGACTTTCAATTTCAAATTATGTAGCGGTAAGACCGGAATATGAAAACTATTTAAGAATTAAACATTTTGTATATATTATTTTGTATTGGAAGTGGTACTACCCGTTTTTCAATTCAATCTTTTTCGTAAAAGGCGCGGTTCTCCATATTAAGTTCTATCCCCAATCCCATCCCCTTAAGCTTTTTTTTTACCAAAAAAAAAACTATCCTATTTTTAAAACTTTAACCAACCATACGAAAATAGTGTCCTTTCGATCCAGCTGTAACCAACCATACACATTTACAAAATTTCATTAAAATCGGTTGAGTAGCTTGGGGGATCGACAACAGCGCCACCTATCGTGTCGATAATAGTCCTGCTCCTGAGCTGTAAACACAATGTTAATGTGTGGAGAAAACCCAAAACATACTGAAATTCATGTGTTTTTCACTCACGCACAACACACACACACACACACACACATACGTTTTCCGATTGCAACCAAACTTCACAAAAAACATATATAGACCAATAGCAAACGAACACAATTTTAAGGCTTCTTTGTCCAATATCGACCAATCCTTACAGGAACACTCCCAGGGCAATTCAGTAGCTTTCGAAATGTAAGATTTTTAATGTTTTTTTTTGTATGGACGATGCCACGCCCCTTTGTATAATCCAATCTTAACAGGAATACTTCTGGGCCAATACCTAGGATTGTGTGTAAATTTGAACTCAATCGATTGGGTGGTTTTCGAAATATAATATTTCGAGTGCATTTTGTGTATGGGAGGTGCCACGCCACTATAACCACCTAATCGATTGAGATTTAATTTAAACACAATCTTAGGTATTGGCCCAGGAGTATACCTGTGAAAATTAGTCAAAATTGGACAAATGGGAGTGGCACCGCCCATATAAAAAAAAAAAAACATTAAAAATCGTATATCTCATGAACGAATACACCTACAAAGACCGTATATACATACGAACCATGGTATTAACGTCACCTTTCATGGGAATCCAAATCCAAAATCAAAGTCGGTTCACGCTGTTTGGTTCCCAAACAAATGACGCACAAATGATACAGAACGGACTCGCAGCTGAAATCAATGTCCGTACATTAGACCAGTGATTGGAATATGATCATTTAACATCAAGAACGAAGTGTCAACAATATTCGCAATCACTGGTTACAAGGCACAGGACATTTACAATTTATAAATCCATCGAAAGCACTTTTATGAAGAAAAACACCGCACAAAACCGAAGACGCAAATAAAAACCACCGACGGCAAAACCAACATGAGACATAATGAGGCCGAAACGTCAAATGCTCGACTACCCATCATCAACGTATAGGTAGTTGGTCTTCTCTCACACCAGCCAAGGCAAGGGATTCTGAACATCATCATAGCGCCATCTCGCTCTCACTCATTGAGAACATATGGGTGCCGGTCTATTCGACAAAATTCATTTCGCAAATTTTATTTCGCATTTATCGAAATAAATTTAGTTCATCTCGCAATAGTTGTTTCGCAAATTTCCATTCCGTCTTTGAATTCTGTTGCAAAGTATTTACTTCGCAATGTTTTTCTCGCGCTTTTCCATTTCGCTTATGATTAGACAGCATGTTGTTGTTTTGAAAGAATTTGTTTCGCTTACTGTTAATTCCCGTTATTCTTTGTCGTTAGTTTTTATGTAATTGACAAAATGACAACTTGGCATTGGCACACAGTTTCATATCAGTTAAGTATGAAAATGCCCACTATTCAAAACTATGAAGAGTCTTTTCATAGGCATATGAACTCAGTAGTAGGCACTGCTAATATAGGTTTCTATAAATTAATTGGTGAAATCAAAAAGAGACAAAAAACGTAGAAGTAGCCATTGAGAAAATAAGCAGGGGTGATGATATTCCACAAAAAAAAAAGAAAATATTTAGACAAAGACAGCCGAATAAAGAGTATTTTAGAAAAAAAAAGATGACTATTCCGATCTTGGCTTATTAAAAGCACTTGCCTCTAATATAAAATTATATTAATTTGTTTTTATTTTGTATTATATATTCAATGCTCATATGTATATTTTTAATGGATTTTAACACTGAATTTAATTCTGGAAAAAAGAGGAATTTGAATTTTTGTTGAGAATAGAATTATGACTGCAGACTGCAGTTCACCTTTTCATTATTTCTATCTTGCGTTGTGATTTGTTCGCATTGTATTATTTCGCGAAATGTGTTGTTTTACAATCCATTACATGATAAGAAATTTCGAGCGAAATTTTTTATCATGTAATGGATTGTAAAACAAAACATTTCGCGAAATAATACAATGCGAAATAGCAAAATGCGAACAAATCACAACGCAAGATAAAAATTTGCGAGATGGCGAATGCGAAATTATGTTCTTGCGATGCGATTACAAGGCGAAATGAAAGATTGCTTAACAAAAATTGCGATTTGATGAAGTGCGAAATAAGTAAAATGCAAGACAACAAATTGGGAAATAATTATGGCGAAATGATGAATTGCCAAAAAAAATTAGCGAGTTGACCCCTACCCCATTTCCCATCTTCCAAGTCCACACACAGTTTATCTATGCACAAGCAAATTATAGCCCAGCTTATCCAAACGACTAAAACAAAGTAGCACGAAACGTAATCCCTAAAAGAACGACCCGACTGCTAAATCCAAAGTTGCCAGCTTTGTTCGTAATTATTTAAGTCATTCGCTGAAAGTGGACTCCTGTGCACATCCACCTTTTTTTCATTTTTTTTATTTAAACACCGGAGAGCAAAAAACTTGTTTAATTACTCGTGGAAAATCTACCAACTGTCCTTCAAGGAAGCATGTATGACTGACTGTATATATAGATCCACTTAAAAACAACAAGAAAAAAAAACAAATACCCTATTGAAGATTTATGCTGTCGCCTTGAAGATTTATGTTGCTTAGAATTACAACGACCACCCTTTTCCTCAGTGTACTATACTACTGCATGAGTTGTTCCCTTTTTTACTTGTTTTGCTGTTGATGTTACTGCGCTGCTGTGTTCCACGTCCTTTATGATGTTTTATTTAATCGTGAAGAGACGACAGAAAAGCAGCTGAGCCATAAAGACGCATTGCCTTGGGATTCTCCAGGATTTCTTATTTATTTGACTGGCAAAAGTAAATGTGCTTACTTGTACGAAGGCTGACGATGTGTTGTTTTGCTAAAACTTTAAATGGACAACTTTGCACAATTCATTTGAATTCTTAATGACTGACCGGACCGTGTAGGCATTGCCATCTATGGTGAATCCTGAATGATGACACTTAAAATTTCTCATTAGAAACTATATAAAGGAGAAATAAATAATTAAAGGGACAAAAATAGAATAGAGAATAGAATGTAATAGCGGAATAGACAATAGCAACAGAGTAATGGCATGGCGGACAAAATACGAGTATTGCTGGCATCCATTACTCATGCTAGTAGTGCTCTCGCGTGCTTCTATGTTTACAAATTAAATTGCTAGTGGTGGAGGACGAGAGGGTGGGAATGCAAAGAAGGACATGCAAGACCTACCTATAACTGCTTTTAAATAGAAGCGACGGAAGCAATTAAGTTCTTTTGGACGTTTTTTTTTTTTTTTCAGTGCCACTGTCAAAGTGATGGCTTCTGATTTTTTTTTTTAATTCTCTTTGGGAGCTTGAGCGACCGAGTGAGAAAATCTAGGGCAGGAGGATGCGATTTTATTGTTGCGCTTTACAAAATTCAGAGTGGGTCAAGTACAAGTTTATTTTTAAAAATGCAATAAAATTAACAAAATTAATTTTTTTATTAGTAAGGACAAACATTTCCATTAAAAAACGCCGCGTCGTTCAAGTGGCTGCCTCGGCTGGAATGGCAGTAGCGCATTCTGTCACTCCAATTTTCCAAGATCTTGTTGATGGTTTCGGGCTGTAGCTCACGGGCTACTTGGATGATATTGGCCTTAAGTGCTTGAATCGTTTCCGGATTGTTGGCATACATAACATCGGTCCTTAAAGGTTCCCCACAAAAAAAAAATCAAAAGTTGTCAAATGGCAGCTCCGAGGCGTCCAATTCACATCGCCAAAACGGCTGATAACACAATTTCGGAATTTGTTGCGCAAAAGATCCATTGCGGCATGGGCAATCCTGCATGAACCAGAGATTGTCCAAATCCATGTATTCAATTTCAGTAAAAAAAAACTCGGTTAACATAGCTCTATACTACAACGCCGATCGTGTATCCAAACGTTGTTTCAAGACTCATTTTCGAAGAAAAATGGTCCAATGATGCCATTACTTAATTTGGTCCTCATCTTATTGCCAAAAAAACACATAAATGTTAATAATATCAAAGCAGTTTGTCAACTCAGTTAATGTATTTTGTTAAATCAACAGAAAATATTGTTGATTATACAGAAATAAATTCTCAGTTGTGTTTTGTTGAATCTATAAACAGATTGTTGATTATATAGCAACATTTTGTTAGCTCCAGCCTTTTAACTTGTTTTCAACAACAGACTTGTTGAATGAATAAAAATAGTCTGTCAATTCTTTATTTATTGTTCTGTTGAATTAAATAAACTATTTTCTCGATATGATTAATACTCACTTGCAGTTGTACCTATTTTAGCTTAATTTTGAATGTAAGAGTATTTATCTAAATAAAGAAATTATATCCAAAATATGTCTAAAATAACCTTGTAAAATAGATAAAGTCTTAATAAAAGATATGCAAAACAAATAAGTTTAATGATTAGATTTATTAAAAAAAGGAATTAGGTATGCAAATTATTATAATTATTAAAAAATAAATAAATAGTTGGCGCAACAGGTCCGGAGGGACCCTAGGCCTAGCTTCTCACAACCATTCGTTTTGTGTGAGTTTTTCATTTTTTGGAACGAATGGAAGGGATCTAAAATTTTATGCCGACTCCAAACGGCTAATTGAGAAGCTTTTTCAAGACAGTTATACTCTCGGATGTTTGTCAGACGTTCGCGAGAGGTGGCGCAGTGAAAAAAACCCTATAAGTTATAATTATTACAAACATTTTTTTTCCTGCATGTTGTCAATTTTTCCTTCCACCTCGTCTAATATCCTTCCAATAATCATAAATGCATTCTAGGAATCTTTAATAGAATATTTGATATATGGACCCTCTTAATCGCCTTCGTTGGTCAATGGCTTACTGGTCGGTATAAAACTGCACGCAAGCAAATAAAATACAGCGGCAAATCGGCCATCTAGTTAGAAAAAGAAAAAATGCGTTTGTTCCAATATACGAGCATATAAAAAAGAGTTTGGTCTATAAATCAGTTAACAATTTATAAACTTTATTCACTTACCTTTTAAATATTTCCATATGCGCCTTTCTTTTATTGAAGAAAGGTTTAGTTCAGTGACTATGTTCTCATCCATTTATTTGGTTCTAAATAGAATGAAAATGCAAATGATGCCATCAATAGCATTGCGATCAAAGGAGTACAATGTGTAAAATGTGTTCAATGATTCAACACGTGTGTTATCAATTCTACAAAATTCATGTCATATCTACAAACTTTTTTTTTCATTTCAAAACAATGTTCTTAATTTTGATAATCTGTATTTTGTTTGGCTAATAAACATTTTGCATATTTTTTGTCAATTTCACAAACATTTACAAAATTTAATTTTGGTCCTGTTTTTATGGATATAACAAAAACTTTGTTAGTTTAACAATAAAATTGTTGAATTGTAGTATTTTATTATCAGCTTAATCTGATCCGGATGAGATCACGAAAATAAAATAATACGGATCAAAGAAAAAAAATTATTTTTGAGTTGTAGCAACAGTTGCTTACAGATACCTAATGTAAATGTATGATTATGGCAAACCATATGCCACCAGTCATATTGCAAACATTCGGTGCAACGTGATGTCACATTGTGATGTCAATGGACATGACATTTCGCTTACTTGTCGAAAGTGTTACCTACCAGTTGAGTCAAATTTGCATAGTTTTCATTTTGCGGCTAGCATTTTTTTTTTTTTTTTTGCTTATTAAGATGTATCCAGACCCACGAAAGATTTGTTTAAATGTTTATAAAATGTTTTCGATTGCTTCAGAAACATTTCATATACATTTGTCAAACATTTCAGAAATATTTTTGCCAGTGTAGACGCCGATGAAGTATTTATTAAATCCCTTTGAAATTTCGTTCTACTATTTTGTGATACAAAATAAATGTGTTTCCGAAAGCTAGTTTTGAAAATAATTTAAATCTATGCAGACTTTTAGTTTCCTTTTTTCATTATTCCAAGATTTTCTGGACATTTATATTTTATGCTAAAAAAAAACAACTCTCACCTTTCTACAGGGAAAATAAATGTTTATGAAACATTTACTTAAATGTTTATAAAATATTTCGCTGGTCTGGACATACCTTTATAGAATGAAAAAGCAACATCTCGAAAAACGGACGGGAAATATGAAGCACAGCGCCCTTAACAACACAGCAAGAAAGAGTAAAATAAATTTTGAGATCGTGATTTGGTGTTGTAATTGCCTGTAAATCGATGATCTATATGGATCACGGATGGCTGATGATAAAAAACGGCTTATATCAACTTATTAAACTGAAAATTGTGTTTTGTTATTCTGACAAAGTACTTTTGTAGTAAATGTTTTATCCGCTTAACAAAATAGCATTCAAATTAATAAAACCTAAGTTGTGTTGATAAATTTAATTTATCATTAGGTACAACAATTCATTTTCAGTTCAACAAAACTATTTTCGTTAAATTTTTACAATAGAGTTTTGTCAATATTACCTATAGTGTACATTGTAGAATATGGCAAGACTATTTTCTATCCTATATTTTCACGGACATTCTTGTAACCCACCTGCAGAATGGGCCCTCTTCGTCCTCGTTCCAATCACCCAGTAACTGATACTCAAACATTTAAAACCCATCGAGTTACACCACACGGTAATTTGTGTATGCAAAACTGGTACTACATACAAAATTTAAGAACAGCACTCGAATGAGTTCCGTGTTCCATAAAATTTAACAACTGAGTGGCACAATAATAAAAACCAACCATACCTACACGTACACCTACACATACATAACAATGCACGTCTTCTGAACTCTGAAAATTCTGCATTCTGAATGTTGTACACCGTTTGCAAGCAGTCCATTTCCATTATGTAGTTTTCAGTTCATTTGGCAAGTATTTCTATTCGATTTCACACACGAACATGAAGTCGAACATACCTACAACTCAATTGAACATATAGGCCGACTGCGAGCAGGATTTCTACCTATAGGACCAACTTTTCGATCAGCATATCCAAATGTATACTTTTAGCCACAATTGCACATGCTCTACTTTGGGGTGGCAACACGCAGCTCAATGTACTCAGAACGGCATTCGAAACTAGGTCACCGACACAGAGTATCCACTATCTACCGAGTGCCAGTTCATGAGCAGGGAAATGAAAAATAAAAAATAATAAAATCTCTTGAACGATGGCAGAGCGAATTTATTTTAATTGGGCGCGAGGAATCTCTCGGTCGAGTAACTCTAACCGAGTCCTGTATCCTGTTGTGCATTATCTTTGAATTAAGCTTCCGCGACGACATAGGGAATGATGGTGTTACGTCTTCGAAGTTGTTGGGAATGAAAAAGTTTTATATCCCCATGAAGTGCGGTTTTAAAACGAATTTTTCTCGCCTCTTTGGGGGGGTCAGTTGATGCTTTGAAATGTTAATAACCGTCATAAAATTCTTCGCTGACAGCAATTCGTTTTATTGCTCTTGTGTGGGGTTGAACTTCATTAAAACAATGTGGTATTCGATTGGGCGCTCTCAGAGCACTTTTTTTTGCTCTCAGAGCAGTTTTTATGTTCGTTTGGTACAAACAAAACAATCTTTTTCAGATTTCAGAACACTTTTGCGAATCTAGATATTTTGTCAGATTTACCAATACAAGTGCGCTTGAGTTTGACAACTGGTGGAGGGCGTTTAGGTTTTCTTGAATTTGTTCTAAAGCAAAGAAAGGCATTGCATCGAGTGAATCTATTTTTGTAAATTATTTATGTATAAATATTTAAAAATCAATCGCGACGTAAATTTCGAGTGTTTCTGTTCAAAATTTAACAAGTGAATGGAAAACTCTTTGAAAAGTGTTGAAGGCTACACATATTCGAATCGCACAAATATTATCACAAAAAAGGGCAAGTAACATTTTTATGTTCGATTAGCCACACGAAATCTGAAATCTGAGAGCGAATCTGAAGAAGCCCAAACGAATACCACATAAGTGCACGCGGTCGTACGTAATGATGATTTCGATAAATTCAGCAAGGTATGTGATATTTGAATGCTATTGCTATGTGCTCGGGATCGAGTACTTCCCAAGAGCAAAGGAGGTCGTCGATGAAAACGGGTGTAAATAAAACTCGTAACAACATTTATTTATAGCATACTGTGTTCCACAATAAATGTAGGCCCAGTAGCCCTACGATAAATGAGCGTTTTCGAACCTCACCCCAGTTGTCAGTAGGGGTAGTTTGATAACGACACTCAAAATAAACCCTCAAAATCGCGGAACTTATATAGGTATTTTTATGATGAGCGAGTGAACGCAATTTATATCAGTGTCCCAGGGGTTAAATTGAGTTCTACCCGCCAGACAAAAAAAAATACTATTATTATTATTATTTATTTTTTTCCCCCGTAACATGTTTATTTCACCCTTAAAAGAAAAAGAAAATTTTAAATTGAGTTCAATCCATTTTAATAATTCAGTTCAGTATTAACCTTAACCAATTGCATGGGGGACAGAGAAGTTAAAAACAAAACTTCATTTGTTATGCTCAAACCCGTCAATTTCTTTTACAAATACAGGGTGGTCCAAATAAGACCTGCCAATGTTTATTTTAATACATTTTTTTTTTAACGTTCTCCATTACGTAGTAGATAAGAGAAAGATAGGTATTGTTTTCGGACAAAATTTCGAACTCGAGATGTTACACAATTCTGACATTACGAGGATAGAGGAAGAAAAAAAAAGGTGGGGTCGCAAAATTCTAGCTCTAGGTACAGCCTAAATGGCTGCCTGGATTTCGTTCAAACTTCGGATTTTTAGTTTGGGGGCTTACTGTTCGGGGCCGCTTTTTTTTTTTTTTTGCAAGGCCAGCTCAATATTAGTGATACTTCACTACATAGTATAAAACAAAGTCGCTTTCTCTGTCCCTATGTATGCTTAAATCTTTAAAACTACGCAACGGATTTTGATGCGTTTTTTTTTAATAGATAGAGTGATTGAACAGGAAGGTTTTTATGTATAATAACATCCATTAAATAGTGTAGAAATACTGTTATTATTGAGGTTTCGAATATGATGTCGTAAATAAATTTCTGCTTACATTGTAAACGCAGGCTGAACCCTACGGGCGAAGCCGGGGTGGGTCGCTAGCCCCATATAAAATGTTCGTACCGGTCCGATTTCTTCGAACACGACTCTAACGATTTCAACCAAAATTCATTTCTACGGCAATATTGTAATTTCTAACTTAATAGCAGGCTCAATTTTTCTTCTGTATTTCAATGAATTTTTGAAAAAAGTATTTTTTTTTTCAAAATTTGGTTTTCTTTAGTGTACCGGAAAACGGCGATAACGGTTTTGACAAAAATGCTTACTTAGAGTAAAATTGATGTTTTCAAGACTATTGCGTCTTTAATTTTCAATTCGAATCACCACAAACGTTAATTTTAAAAACTGGTCATATCTCGAAACAAATTTAGAGAACTTTATTGGTTACTCGGAAAATATTCCAAGCTTACCCTCGAGAACAAGCTTTTATTATGCAAGCAAGTGATAAAGCCTGTGTGGACATATGGTATACAGTTATGGGGTTGTACCAGCGAGAAAAATCTAAACATCTTACAAACTTTTCAAAATAAAGTAAAATACTAATATCATTCGTAAGTGCACCGTGGTATATTAGAAATGAAGAAACCCATACAGACCTCGGAACTTCCACTGTTAAGTATGAAACAAAAATGTGGGCTCGAAAGCATAGAAATCGATTATTAGGAAAAACCTACGGACTTAGCCCGATAATTATCAACCGCGTTAAAATTGCGGAACGAGCAGGAACTTTCGCCGGAATGTTGCCTACCAAACGTGTATAACTTCTTGATAAACAAAATTGTTTGATAAGTCATAACTTAGTTGCAGTACAAAAGAAATTTGTGGGAGGTGCTGTGGTGAGTAAAAATTTCACACTACTCTGAGCACGCGCCGACTGTCCTCATAGTGTCTTCTGTCTTCTAGAAGATTTCCATCTACATCGAAAAACAAAAATAGGTATCTCGAAAACTCCACTTTCGATTTCTATAAAACTTAAAAAACCAAATAGCTAGTGCTTACATCCCGAACAATGAATTATAATCAGTGTTTAGCTAAATAGCTAAACAATAGTAGATATTTTTCAAACCAAAGATTATTCTAATTCTAAATATAGGTAAACTAGCAGACCCGGCGAACTCCGTTCCGCCCAAATTCATAAATGTAATGAAAATAATATTTCCAAGCATGCACAGCGCATGCTAATTTACGTAATTCCGTCAATTCAAATTCTTTATTCAAAAGTTATATTTAATACAATAGAAATAACTGAAGTATAGCAATGTCGATTTATTTCAATAAAACCGCAATGATTGACGTGCCGGCCAACCTTCCGCTTTTGTACTAAAGTGGTTTGCCTGCAGGTGAGCACGCCACATACAATTGGACCATGTGAAAAACATGGGAATTCAATATTGATGCTACAAATATCCAGCGATTATCCTTGCGACTTATTATTATTTGTCATAGACACTTAAATGCCAAATCGTTCTGAGTAAGCGGAGTCCGCGATATGACAATGTTTGCCTTTTAAACTCAGAATCGTGATTACATGACATTTGATTTGAGATTCTTCACAATCATATCAAACGCGATCCGATACAAAGTTCCGGTGCATTAAGGGCCGTTTTATTCACTCGAAGTTGAACACAACTTGAGGAGTTTGATATATGTATAAAAATCCCCTCCACATGCCCTAAGGTTGTTCAACAAAATGATAATTGAGCCGAATTTTAATTTCAAATAGTGGAGCGGTAGGTCCGGAACATCCGAATTAGAAAACTAAAAATTTTAAATAATTTTTCTTGTATTGGAAGTGATACCACCCGTTTGCTATCCATTCTATTTTTTCCAAAGTGCGGTTCCTTTATTAGGATTAAAAACAAATCTGCGATCTTCTAAGTTCATTTTCTCTATCGCCGTTTTAAACATTGTAATGAAAGCGTTGATTGCATTATAATAATGGTTGCAATTGTCGAGTTATGTTTTTTGTCACTCCTGTTTGCCCTCTGTAACGCCTATCGACTTGATCATCCCCCGACAAAATGAAGTACACCTGCGAATTTTGCTGTAAGTCCTCATTTACTGGCAAAAAGGCACCCATCCGATTGTAAATTTGGCCTTGATCTGTTAATCCGAATTTTGCGGCGTAGAATCCCGTGCCATCGTTAGAAAATGTGTGCATGATGTATAAGAGAAAATATTGCCCTGCCAGTCGGCATGAAACCAGTTTTTTTTAATAATTTTTGTTCCCAATGTAGTCATACGAAAACAGCAGTTGTTCTGTCAAATGTTCTTTAGAAAATCCTCCGATTCAAATTGCTCCGCAGGTGATACTTTTACTTTGCCACTCGCACAGCAGTTTTTTAGCGCGTTTTAATGGTGGCACACAATCATAGTCATCGCTCCAATATCGAAAATCGCATCACCGACATAGTTTTCTGTTCTTTCTACTGAAATGCCAGTCCTTCGAATATCAGCAACGACGTGCATCTTGCCACTCCGATTTGAACTTGCTCCCATCCCAGCAATAGTAGGATTTGACGCAGTTCTCAACACTTGCACTCTCAATTTTCTTGACTGTTGATCTGGTCTTATGCCATGCGATGTCCCACTTTTCGCTTTCTTCTGTAGTTTGGCTTTGTTGATATTTGTTGTTGAATTACTTGCCTCGTCGGCCAATATTTGTGCGCATACGTCTTGGCATTTTTAAAAAATAACTGAAATTTGCTTTTCAATAACTATTTTGTCCGCGTTTAAACTTTTTACATTTAATTCTTAACTTATCAACTGTGTAAAAGAAATGAAACTGTTGGAGCGATGCACAATATCAAAAACAAACCATCACTGTTGACCAACATAATAATACATTCATTTCATCTCGATTTTATCAATCCACTTTTTGAAAAAAAAAATCCGCACATAGTAGGTACGTAGATTTCTAATTAATTTTTGATATAGAAAAGTCAAAATAAATAGCGCAGAAAATCAAAAAAATCTAAAATGGAAAAATAAAAATAAAGTAGCCTATCACAATACTCTATCCCGTAGCTTTCTATTAGTAAAAGAATTTTTGAAATCGGTTCGGTAGTTCCGGAGATTACCTTCCTCAAACAAACATTACCTCTTTATATAATAGTGTGATAAATAAGATCTCGTAATTAGTTTTCCTCAAAAAATTCGAATAAATTAGTTTTTTAATTATTTCTCAAAAATTAAATATGAAATGAGGTACCCAAAGTCCATCATACATATTTTAAATCTCAAGACCCCACTTTAAAATTAAAATTGCAACAGCCATTAAAAAGCAATAACAGCACAGCAAAACTTATTTATAGCAAATATTACCCACTTCTACCTTTTTCAACCATATTTAATATGCACCTTAAAATAATTGCAACCGCACTTGGAGTTTACACATATAAAGGCTGGTACACTGTTCAATTGAAATCCAGTTTTTCATACAATTTTTTTTCCGCGAAATGTCAAAATGAACTTTCCACATGGAAAACTGAGCTGTAGGTGGCGATACTAAAATCTCTCCACAGCTATTTCACTTGGTTTTTATTGTCCGTCGCATTAAATTTTTGACATTTCGGCGTGAAAAATGATTCTTAGGATGACGGTTAAGAAATTTATTTCAATTTCAGATGGTTCTTTAAGAGAGTACTACATTTTTCGCACTTCTGGTATCATTTTTGATGTGTAAACATCTATGCGCGCGTTATTGGTATCTGGTGGAGTAATTCCAAACATATAACTGCTGGGACGGAAATCACCCGTACAATATGCAATGCAAGCCGAATGAAATTCCAATGAAACTTTCATTTACTGTGTAACAGCAAACGGGTATTTTCCACTGCATACTTTTAGGAGTGTTTGTTGATATGCAAACATCAGCAACAGCGAATTTTTGACAGCTTTAACGTTGACTTCGCTGTCGATGTTGCTGTGCTAATGTGTTCAAAGTAATTAAAATACATTGGTTCTAAAAAGTTGTGAAAGTTACTGTTGCTGTTGCTGTGTTAATCTGTTTCTCGCATAACGAAAATGTCGTAGACCAGGACCCGTACAATATGCAATGCAAGCCGAATGAAATTCCAATGACACTTTCATTTACTGTGTAACAGAAAACGGGTATTTTCCACTGCATAATTTTAGGAGTGTTTGTTGATATGTAAACATCAGCAACAGCGAATTTTTGACAGCTTTAACGTTGACTTCGCTGTCGATGTTGCTGTGCTAATGTGTTCAAAGTACTTAAAATACATTGGTTCTAAAAAGTTGTGAAAGTTACTGTTGCTGTTGCTGTGTTAATCTGTTTCTCGCATAACGAAAATGTCGTAGACCAGGACCCGTACAATATGCAATGCAAGCCGAATGAAATTCCAATGACACTTTCATTTACTGTGTAACAGAAACGGGTATTTTCCACTGCATAATTTTGGGAGTGCTTATTGATACGTAAACATCTAAGTGCGCGTTGTTTCACTGTTCGATTTCACTGTTGAATACATGCGTTTCAATAGTAAAGCGCAGAAAAATACAGGAAAATACGTAATTGATACAATTCCATATTTCTGACAATAATGCAATGTTTTGCCGTCATTGAAGATGCATTAAAATATTTTCAGATATGGGAAAGGCAGATGCAGAACGTGCAAAAGATTACAGGGCGCGTTTCCGTGCAAGTAAACCTCTGAAAGTAAAAAAAAAGGTTGGGTTGAGCGAGTACTGAACGCTCGCGTGAATGGAGAACTCGTCTCGCAAACCAAACTGGAGCGACAATTACTGACAATGAACCGACGACATCACGATCAACTGTCAATGATGTTCTGACGATAAATGACGTGGATTTATCGTCAGTTCGAGCCAAACGAAGGAGAACGGACATCAATGAAGTTTTACAACCACAGGTAGTCAGTCACTCCGCCCTACGAAGAGTACCCCAGACATGTTAAGGCTCACGCAGAGTTTGAAAATAAATTATTGTTATTTCATAATATATCATGAATACGGTTATTACAATTCCCTCTTTTCTCAATGACGTGTATCAAGCCACACACATACCGCACGCACGGTGTTTACACATAGACATTTTTCGGGACTGTTGGATACAGTCGCACCAGTTTTTTTTTATTGAATATAGTACCGTAAAGCTAGGTGTACAAACAGTTGGTGGCATGCATGACCTTGTTGATGAGCAGGGTGCCTCAGTAAATTGTTATACTTATACTGTTTTGCTCAACATATGCATACAGATTTTTAATTGGCGGTCAGATTAATTATAATAAAAGGCTTTGTGGAAAAAATGATTTGTTTGCAGCTCGCAGTTCCCTTTTGTAAAGGCGACACGGTGCGGCGGCTGCTGCAATTGTGTTATAAAATTGAAACTTCGTACGTCTCGCTTTTGCTATGACAATTAATAAGTCGCAAGGACAATCGCTGGATGATATGTAAATCTTGAATTTCACATGTCAGCAAAGCTCTCGCTTTGTACGTGTACGCACCCGATAATAGAAATAGAACAAAAAATGTTGTGTACCACAAAGCACTTCAGTGAAAAAGCAACCTACCGCTTTTTTCACTGAAGTGCCGACAAGTTTTTGATTTTATTCACCTATTTATTTAATTTTAATATAACTTTTGAATAAAAAATTTGAATTGACCGAATTACATGAAGCAGAATGAAGCGAAACCTCGGAATTATTAATTTCATTACCTACATTAATGAATTTGGGCGGAACGAAGTTCGCCGGGTCAGCTAGTTATGTATAAATATTTAGAAATCAATCGGGACGCTAATTTAGAATGTTTGAATATAAAATTTAACCAGTGAATGGAAAACGCGTTGAAAAGTGTTGAAGTCTACACATATGTTCGAATCGCACGAATAATCGCACGAATGTTTATACAAGAAATTTGAAATCTGAGAGCGAATCTGAAGAAGCCCAATCGAATACCACATAAGAAACTTTTGCAAATAAGAATACAGCAGTATTCGAATGTTCTACTACAATGAGGTTCAGTAATCACATCAACATAATTCACTATTCACGGATCTTTCAAAAGGTATATACTCTCTATGTACTCCTGATTGTTAAAATGTGATACACTATTCTTATGTTACAAATCAGATTATTGCCAAAATGAAATACTATTACTATACTAGTATGAACTAAAATAAAACAAAGTTCGCAATTTCTTTCCTCCATCTGTTTTCATTTTAAGTAAAATAAGAGTGCAAATATTATGTTTATTTTATGGAATTCCCAGCAGAAAAAAAAATTTCCAAAAAAATATTTCACTTTCGATTTCACAGCATTTTTTGGAGAGCAGTGAAAATTTCACTTCACTTGAACAGCGTACCAGCCTTAACACCTTAAACCAGCGCCACTTATCTATTCCAGTCAAAAACAAAGATATACCCTAACAGATCAGAAAAAAGGAGACATCTAGTACTTAAACACTTATATCACTTAACCCAAAAAGCTTGTTAAGTATAAAAGCTTATAAAATAGTACAGTAGGCGCTTAAAACTCTCTAATCAGAGGATACGACAAATGCCTGTTACTGGAGCCTCAACTTATAAAACCTCACATTGTTATTTGATATAACTGTCATATCAGATGAATTTCTCAAAAGTTGATTTTATTTAACACTATTCGCATATTTCATAAACAGTTTCTTTTATCTAGCATCGCCTCTCAGAGTTTTACCTACCTACCTAATAAAATAAAAAAACATTCAACCAAACTTTTGATGAACGAGAAAGTTTCGTCCGACTCATTCGTGCCTTTAAACGAGCAATTCTTGTATATACATTTATTTCTTTGATCTCGAAAGGGACTCCACGCACTATTTTTTTTTTTTTTTGTAAACATCTAAGCGCGCGTTATTGGAATCTGGTGGAGTAATTCCACACATTTAACTTACGGGTACGGAAATGCGTCACTGTGTTTTATCATTGCATACATTTATGAGCTGGGGCATATTAATTTCAGCTTTTTGTTGATGTGAAATAAAATTTCTCCATTTTGTCCTTGCATCGTACTCAGAAGGAATTTCAAGAATTCTGCAGGGAGATTATCATCTTTTACCAATGATCATAAGCGGAGACTTCAATATCTATTTTGCAACTCCAGAAGCTCAACCATTTATTGATCTTATGCAAGATAAATTTAATCTTCAAATGAACTCCAACCGGAAAATTTCAACAACACGATATGGAACAACCATCGATGCTGTCCTCCAGCGTAATCTAGATAGATTAGAGTCTCGAATGTACATATCTTACTTCAGCTACCACAATCCGATTGTATCATTCTACCGAAACTAGCACAGAACGAATAAATTATTGTTATTTCATAATATATCAAGAATACGGTTATTATAATTCCCTCTTTTCTCAATGACGTGTATCAAGCCACACACATACCGCTCGCACGGTGTTTACACATACACATATTTCGGGACTGTTGGATACAGTCGCACCAATTTTTTATATGTCAAGTTTGTATAAATTTTTTTTTAATTTTTATTGTTTTTGAAATTACAATTAATACTAATAATGCCTGTGACACACATATGGTTTCGATACCATGGTAGCGAGATGAACCACATGTCTGTCAGGGTATACTACGGTCATACCATGCGAGCAATGTGGTTTGAGCGTAGTATCGATACTAGGGTTTTTTGCGTGGTATAGCTATCCTCCTAGCGAAAACAGCGCCACTCTCATGTAGTGGAGATTAGTTTTACTTAAAGTACCTATCATTTTCATAGAAAATGCTTTAGTATTCCCAACAGGGTGTCAGTACTAGGTCTGTGTCACGGATTTTATTGTCTGCCCCAGCATAGTAACCAATGGCAACTGTCAGCCTATACTACGTTGTATAGTGTGTCACCTAGCATGCTATTGACTATGCCATAGTATTGATACCATGGTATCGAAACCCTATGTGTGTCACAGGCATAACCGAGCAAAGCTCAGTCGCCCAGGTACTTTTATATATTAAACCAGCAAACTAGAAATTGCGTTTCCGCCAAAATTGATTTTTTGATTGAAATAATTTCGAGCATCGAACTTTTGCGATCGATAACAGATCACTCCACTCTTTGGCTCGGAGCATTGAGCCAAACCTAAAATACTTCAGCCAAATTACCCAATTGGAAAAGGCCCACGTTAGTCTCAAAACTTAAACATTACTTTCTTGAAAACAATTTTGAAAAATATAAAAACTAAATCAGGAATGGATGCATTCTTGAATGCTTTCATTCAATTCAATGAATGCTACAATTATTAGGATTGAATTTTTTTTTTTTTCCAAATCCCAAATGTGGTGGAAGACTGACAATCACTGAATTGAATTGCACTCCAAAATGATTGCATTCTCTTATAACTCTATATAACTAAATCCACTCCCTCACCGATACACTTTTAAATGAAACAGTTGCTTTAACAATGTTACTTTCTTGTTCCTTCGGTCGGTCCGACGGTCACTTTTTCGCCGATTTCCTCCCTAAATTCAATTCACATTCCAGAAATTAAATTCCAAAAAACATTCAACAAAACCATCGCTCCGTCCTTAGTTTGAATACATTCGCCAGAGTTTTTCCCAGCAAAATACCCTTCATCAGCGACTCGGTTCTCTCTCGGTCCAAAACTAATATACAGCATTTATTTGTGTAGCTCAACAGAGCGACAGTCGACGACACCCTTCTTGAAAATGTGGATACTGCTGTAAAAATGCTTCAACCAGCATTCTTCTCGTCCTTGTCATATATAGATATGCATTCGTTGTGCGCTGCAAAGTGTCGCCC
Organism: Cheilosia urbana; assembly: GCA_946477585.1. Taxonomy (NCBI): domain Eukaryota; kingdom Metazoa; phylum Arthropoda; class Insecta; order Diptera; family Syrphidae; genus Cheilosia; species Cheilosia urbana. Next base: position 87,774,710 of record OX297854.1, on the reverse strand, counting down.
ATACGAAATCCTCGACGAAAATTCATGTGTTGTATATTTAGAATTCAATGGTCGTTTTCGTTGGAGGACATTTATACGTCGGTGTATACCGACAGCATCCGAACATCCGTCGATATGGCAGATAGATAATAAATTAATTATCCTGCACAACAGCACGTAGTACAATGACATCGAGCTCGACCTGAACATGCTGTCCTACGTACAACAGGCTGTCATACTCGTTGACACACAATGTACGAGTAAAGATGGTGACTGGTGCAGCAGAAGCAGAGGTGGATGTCTGGGTCTCTGTGTCAATAAATTCACATTCAGCAGCAATCCATCTTCTTATTATACCTCTACTTACAGGCGAGTAATAAAAAAGAACACTTTCTGAAACTGTTGCAGTTTTACGAGGGCAACTCCTTGATGACGATGTAATGTATTCAAAATTTTGTTGCTGCTACTCCTTGAGAGTGCAATTCGCTTTTATATTTTAGCGATAAACGTGGCTCAACTTGACGACTACTCATGTTCATATTTTCAAATTGAAATTACCTACCTTCGACATAAATTTCCACCGAGCTGGGTTAAGCGTTTGTACAAACAACAGCTCCCCGGTGATTGGTTTTTATTTTTTAATGCAATCAGGAAACGGTTTTATTGGGATTACTGCTATCGGGTATTTTCAAATTGGATGAACTCGAAAGCCAGGCGATGAAAGGAGGTTACTCAGGAGTTTATTGTAATGATTATGTATGATGTATGAAGTATGAGCGAATAGGTTGCGAAAGCGAGGTAATCTTAGCTGGGGGTAGTTACGTTGTTGGTGCAAAATTAACATTAAATTAAAAACAATGATTTAATTTCAGCTCAAGTGACGTAGATGAATAAGGATACACTCTGGACTCTGCCATAGGTGTCAAAAAACTGTCATTTATTAGGGTTCGTAAAACAAAATTCGGCGATATTGACAATAATTTTCTGTAAAAGTAAGATCATCAATCTTGTTGGAGCTAGCCACGCTAATCACATGATGTGGTTCCACATCGGTTCTACAACTTTAGATTTACTTGAAGATGTGACGCAATTATGACAGAGGTTTTGTTTCAATGTTTCTTTTGGACTTTGAGAATGTAACGTATAAAATCTTGTGTTGAAAGCTTGGGAATAACTTTGGGTTGAGTGAAAGGGTAGTGAGATATAGGTAGATAGGTAAATAGGTGCTCTTTTGGCGGTTGCCACAGCTTCACTTAGTCCATCAGTTAGCTGTATTGTAACCAGAAAATTATATACACTAATCGTTGGGCAAAACTCCCTTTAATTGTTTTAATTAAAATCAGTTTTATTTCTCCTCAAAATATTAAACACTGAAGGATCCTTGTAAAAAGGTCGGTTAATTCAAGGAGTGAATTTTGTGCTATTCAAACAGCTATGACCAAAAATGTCGACTGAAAACCCATTTCCACAAATGACACAAAATTGGTCAAAAACTCTTAAGTGAATGTTTTTAAGCAGAGAGTGTGTGCCGCAAGGCTCAATATTGGAACCTATACCCTCCAGCAACCGTAATGATCTTTTTCTTCTTATCGACGAGGACGAGGAGTTAAAACATATTCGCGCTTGGTTAGTAGCAAATGGGTTAGTTGCGCTAAATAAATTAGGTCCCCTCCATATAGGCGCAGTGGCTAAGTGGTTATTCTGTGGGACATCTAAGTGAGGAGTCTCAGTTTCGATCCCCGGAAAAACGCAAATTACATCTTAGGGTTTTATACACTGCGCCAACTCGCGAAAAAAAACACGAGAAAGAACGCGTGAAAATACGTGTCAAGAAACGCTTCAAAAACGCGTCAAATACGCGCCAAAAACGGGAGATGCCCGGGATGTCCAGCATTTAAAAAAGAATTTCGGTTGTCCCGCCGGGGCCGCTTTTGTCACGGTTTGCGACTAAAATTCAAAAACAACAAAAAATACTGCAAACATATTTTATTGTTTACAACACACTTAATTCTTAATTGACCTTAAGGCCTCAGTTATAGCCATATGTAAAATACAACCGAAAAAGTTGGAACATTGAGAAAATGAGTTTTTACGTCTTAGCAAAAATTCTTTCATCAAACCAAACACCACTGATTCGAATCCATCAGAAAAATTCCTGATAGATGGAATAGAAAAAAAATGAAATATTTCAGTTGAATGATTTTTTTTTTGTAGAATTGACTGAGAAGATGATCGGAAAAAGTTTTCATACGGAAAAATGGAATAAGTTGTTTTTTTTTTTAGAAAATTGAAAAATCATTTGCTTGTTTTTAAGCAACATTTTAAGACCAAAATTGAGTTCAACCATTAGGTTAATATCGTCAAAAAAGCAGAAGAACATTTTTACGGCTTCGTTTTACGTATGGCTATAGATAAGGCCTAAGTCTGTATGACAATACATTTTTTTTTTTTTTTTTTTTTTTTCATTTTTCAGACTTTTGAAATTAAACAGGAGTAATACGTGAAATTACAACGAAAATTCCCGATAGGAGTAGGTGCGTAACTTTCTTAACGTAGACATATAAGCTGGCAGCTTTTTTGACATTTCAAGATTATGTATTTGAAAATAAATTCGTTTGAACATTTGTGGTATATTACGATAGTCTCTTTTACACGCAGCTGTATTTTCAGCATGATTTAATTAAAAAAAAAGTGAGAAAAAAATGTAGAATCATACGGGCTTAACAAATTCTCGTAAAAATTTTCAATTAAGCACACCTAGCATATAAGAATGTAATTTTTGCAAATTGATAGCTGTCATTCAAACCGAAAGTTGATTGATTTAAAAAAAAATAAAAGTGATTTTTCTGCGTTAAACTATACTACGAAGCAGCGTTGCTGTGTGATGTGGTTTTTGTCCTAGGATGAGGAGGGCTCGCCGGAACGTCTCTATAGAAACACGACCTTTAATTTGTGGAGTTTCCTTTTATTACGTTATTTCTTATATCTTTAGTTTACAATTTCAAGTTTTGTTTAATAACTTTCAATAACTTATGATTACAATTCAAAGTTTTTATTACTACAACTACAATGCAAAATAATGAATTAGTTTTAAAATTTAAAAATAAAATCGAATAATAACGGGTACGGCTCAAGCTGGTCTGGGTCTTCTGGGTCAACGGCTTGGTTTTCGGATGGGTGTGGGAAGGCCCGACAACCTACAGGTCCGTCTTGCGACAGTCCTGGCAACCTACAGGTTCGTCTTGCGACAGTCCTGGCAACCTACAAATCTACCTTTCGGAAGGAGGCCTTCTAGCTTAAAATTAAATGTCTTTACTCTGTTTTTTTTTGTTATGTTATTAGCATTTTATGTGAAAGCCCCTTTTTTCGGCTCGAGCCCCTTTTTAAAAAAAATGTCAGTGGCAACGCTGCTACGAAACAATTAAGTCATGTAAAAAAAGAAACTCTGCAGCAAGCTCTCAGGCAATCCAAAAACAAATCCAATCGTCGCCCCTTGACAGTCGTGACAATAAAATAATGTCATTCTATATTCTTCGCCATTGTATTATTTCCAATCACAGCGCAAACAGCACAAAATGATATATCCCATGAGTGCTTCGAATACAATTGGTAATGCCACATAATGACAACCGGCTGTGTCCTTACCACGCTCCTACATCTATAGGTACTATACATACAGTCGAATTATCCAATTCACTTACAGCCCACACACTCGACCTAAATGGATAATTCAAAAGCGGATGCCTGAACATGCGAAATTCTGCCGAGTGCCGACATTTGACCAGGCATACTTGCCATTGCGACCCCATTATGGTTCATCAGAGTTACCCCCTCTATATTAAAGAGGGAGGCAAAATCGCTCCGTTCAAAGCGATATGACGCGAAGCCGAGCCAGGGCCAGAGCATTATGTTCAAGCTTGGTACCACACTCCATGGGGAGTCATTGCTCGTACACAGCACGAAGAAAGGACACCAACCGCATATCGCGTTGTGAGTACACAATCCAAAGTAATTTCTCAGCCAATACCATTAGAGTTGAAATCTAATTCATTTTCATCTGTCTGTGGCAGCCGACCGACGGCCGGCAAAGTGGTATGAGTACGTACGTTCATTCGAACGACCATAATCACAATGAATTTCAGTTGCGATAACACATGACAACGTGGAAATGCTTTAAAAAGGATCGAATGGAATAGAAATCGGTGTACTGAGGGCGGACGAGATGCACAGTTACAGTTGAGACGGATATTGCTGTGGTTGCGGCCGGCGGCGGGCGTACATGTGTTCAAATGAACTTGTGTCGGTCGTTCTGTTTATCAGAGATGGGTGCTTGGAGCCAGCAGCCTGGAGATATGAGATAAGGACAAAGCATTTTTATTTGCATCGGATATTCAGGGATGTGTTCAGAAGAACTGTCGAGTGGAAAAAAGTAGCTCGGGGGAAGTTGAAGGTTTTTGTTTTTACAAAAAGAAACTTGGGAAAGCGAGCATCCATGAGCGAGTCATACGTCACTGAATTTTGTGTATTTTACAAGCAAAACTATAACTAATTTATCACGTATTACTCGATCACGGACGCGGTATTTAAGCCCCTGAACTTTCTTCCATTCAGATCAGACTAGTGATGAGCACAAAATCACTACCTGTGATTTAATCACTACCTGTGATCGATTTTCAAATAAAGCGTGACTGCTACTTTTCACCCTTTCGTTTTTATATTTTTTCCCATCACAGTGAAATAAGTTAGATCTACCCACAAGAATCACATTCGCAGTCACAGTCACAGTCACAGTTTGAAAATCATGACTCACGCCAAACAGAAAAACACGCAACAATTCGCAATCACAGTCAGCGATGCCAGTTGTGGGTATTTTTCCCCATTTTGGGGAATATTTCACTGAATGCGAAAAATGGGGAAAAACGACATAGACTAATGTTTATTAATTTTGCATCATTTAAAAATAAATTCCGAACATAAAAACATCACCGCGTTTATAGAATCTAAGCGATTTAGCTCTAAACGTATTTCGAACAGAACTTTACTCAAATGTGTCATTTTCGGATTCAGTTCATTAACTTCAACCCCTGTGCAGATTTAATATAAAATGTGAAGTTCGCCATTTCATTCGCCGCTCAACATTTTCTATAACTTTAACCTTAAATATTTTTTTTTTTTTGTTATTTATGTACATTTTTAATTTATAATTTACTATCAACCTGCCGCGTAATGTGGGTAGTTACAAACAATTATAATATGTAAAACTCTGTTATTTATTAATTACATTTATGCTGCTTTTTAGGTCTATTATTATTTCATATAGGTATATCTATTATCTATTCTATATTATTAACTTATTAGTTCTTTTTTTTTACAGTAGGTACCTTAAATGAATTCATAGAATTTAAAACTGAAAGACTTTGAATATTTTACTTTCCCTGAAATTTAATATTCATTTTTTACCTTCTTCTTCTTTGTATGTAATTATGTATGTATATAACTACCATAATACAACAATGTGTTTTATGGATTACCTATATTGCTTCTCTAAAGTATTTTGATTATGTACCTGTAAGATTACATTTCAATCTAATCTATTATTATTATCACTTTTTATTAAAGAGTAAAGACTTGTTTGTGCTTTGCCTGGATATTAACTTTAAAGCCAACGTATAGTGTATTCATTATTTATGTTTTAAATTCACATGAATTTTGCAATACCCCCTCAAAATAAATGTCTTAATAATAGAAAACAACATTTTATTATACCTATTAAAATTTCATATTTAGGAATTTTTCTTCAATAAATGAAATGGGGAAAAAACGGATATGAAATGGGAAATTTTTATAAAAATTCTCCTCAAAATGGGAAATTTCGGCAAAAAAATCTGGCATCACAAGGCGAATGGAAAGATAGCGACGAAACTGTGAATACAAAAAAAAGTAGCAACAAGAAAGTAGGCACTCACGCAGGTAGGTACCTAAGGCTCAGTAGCAGGGTAGGTGGTAGGAAAAGGAACATTTTGCAAAAAAAAACTTGACAAAAATTTGATGAAGTGCAGGGAGTCGGACTGTCGGAGTAATTTTGTAATTTTCACGAATTTTCGGGTGTATTTATAATTATATGTTTGAGTTTACTATTTATAATATGAAATGGTGATGGTCAAATGGAACCTATCTAAGTTGGTATATTAAATAACAAATAGGTAGGTATCAGATCTGAAAAAAAATCATAAAACGTGGCATTATTGCAGTGCCTACAGTGAGCTCGCGAGTCACAATCACAGTTTAAGTTCACAGTGATTTGAAAATCACAGTCACAGTTTTAGCTATGATTGCGAAATTACGACATAGCTCATCTCTAGATCAGACAGTTCAGAATGAAGAAAAATGTTCAGGCTAAGCTGGGGATCGCACTTAAATAGTAATGGGAAGCGCACGTGTATCATTTAAAAAATTAAATAGAACTACACTTCGAAACAAAAGCATGGAGGGTGGAAATTTTTCAAAAATACGCGTAAAAATGTGTAGGGGAGAAGCGGGTAAAGAATACAAAGCATTTCTCACTAAATTTTGATGCTCCTCTGAAGGTCGACTAAATTAGCCAACCGAGGAACCCTCAACACAGGTAATAATATTTTGTTTAACAAAAACTTTTCTTAAGAAATTCGTCTACGAAATTGACGTAATTTTACAGTATCTGCTTCTTCTTTCTTCTTCTTCTCTTCTCTACCATATAAAAATGAGTCCAACAAATCTTCTTTTTTGAAAATAAATCAATACAACACATATTAGATGAAATTTTGATCGTTATATAAAAATGAATCAAACAAATCAGAAAAATTAAGTAGATCTACTACATATGACAGCCGCTGACAGTTTCTCCCATTCTCTCAATATTTCCACCAATGAAAGTGCTTTATTAAGTGTCAACGGGTGCAACTGACAGAAAAGTAGAAAGTAAACCTACTTTATCCGTCGTTCCGACACATGCGCTACTTATAGGTCACCTTTCATGAACTGATGTGTATTCTATCAACCTGTCAGTCGAATATTATACGTTGCCGCAACGAACGCGACGGAATCTAATCAAACATTCCACAACAAATTAATGGGAATGCATAAACAATTGAAATAAACGCATATGACGGATGATTCGTATGCTGATGGACTAAAAACCGAAAGGTTTGAAGTTTCGAAAAGACTCATGCTACACCTTAAAGTAATTTTTACTTATTCCATGAGAATATAGCCTGTCTTAAAAAGGCTTCCAAATTTAGTGATTTAGCCTCGGCAAAGTTAACGCCAATATCCGGCAAAACATATTTTATGCGACACCCTGGCAACTTTACACTAATTACGATACTGCACGACCATGACACACAAACAATCAATGTCACGCGATCGACCGTGAATTTTGAAAACGCTTCTTTATATAGGTTAGATGTGCGTTGGCCTATCCTTTGCCTACAAATAACTTATTGCCGGCTGGCGGAATCAGGCTAAAAGTTTATTGACTTTTTTCCACATCCTTTCGCAGGGAATAAATGATGAGCTCCGATGATTGAGTGGAAAATGCCGCATCTCATTATTTATCACAGCGATAAATATTCGGGAAAATTATTGCAGAAAAATTCCGCGCAAAATCTTAATGTAAATATTCTCCCAATCGATAAATGCTGAAAATTTGAATATAATTTACCGTAAATATCTATAGTGCGAATTCAAGTTGAGGTATACGAGTAGTATACTAGGCGAAACTTTTGTCACATTGGGTATAAGTTGTATGAAGTCTTGCTGAAATATTAATATATCTATGAATTTTCGTAAGGCAATGGTAGGGATATCTGAAATACGGATTGGCACCAAGGACGATATGGCTATGAAAATTGCGAGGCGCCGAAATGAATAATGGCAGTTCAAATTATTTTTGTTTTGTTTTGTTTTGGTTTTGTTTTTTGTGCAGTAACGACGATTAATTGCAGTCAATGAGTCAACTACTGTTTCGCAAAAAATTGCAAGTACAGAATTGATGTGCTTAATGTTTTGAATAATTTTACAGCAAATTCGTAGCTCGATAATCTTTACTTATAATAAAACTGTAGCTGTAGGCAATTCTTTTGTTACCTAATGGCGTGAAAACTATTGCACAGATTTCGATGAAACTTTTTTTGAAATGTTCCTTAAGATTTTGTGCAACACATAGGCTATTCCTTTCATTGCCATGCCTATTTTTTTTTGGAGCGTTTGTGACCAAAATGTGTTTTTCTTACTGCCTTTAACTCGCCATTACTCAAATAATTCTTAATCAATGCAAACAAAACAAAATACTTAGGAGAGCCAACACTTTTATAGTTATTTCAAGTCATCAATCAGCTTTCTATGTCCTGTAGAAGCTGAGCTACAACCTAAAATCTAACACGAAAAAAATAAATTTATTTTCTCAAATCGAATATTATCAGCAGCCGCTGTTCTTTATCGTTGTTCTGCTTTGGGGTGGTTTTGTGGCGCACATCGCACAAGCACATTCATATGAAAAAAAAAAAACAGAGACAATGTGTTTCTGAGGAAATGCGCAGATGGCTGATGGCGTGTGGTGTGGTGATGAACGTATGGTGGAGGTGGTGTATATAGAAATTGAGTTCATGTTTTTTTTTTAATGGTTGTTATAGCACCTACGTTGATACCTACAGTAAAGAATTGAAGAATTCAAGAAGTAAGGACGATATAGGTGAATTATGTTGTTTGATTTATTTATTGTTGGTGTAGATACAAATTCCCGTTAACGCTTTTGTTTTAGTGGTTGTTTTGAAATAACCTACGTTGTACGTTGTACCTACAGTAAGGAAGTGAAACTTTAGTAAGTACTAATAGCATATGTTGCTATTCCAAACGAAAGAGTTAAATAAAGAGTTGATTGATGAGTTGTGCTCGTAGTGGACGACCGGCCTTAACTGGAAGATGAATCAATCCAAATAGGCTATAAACTGAGAAGCGAATTTTTTTGGATGAGATTTCGAATTTCTTCGCTGAAATTTAAAATATCTAATGAAGAGTAAACTATTCCTAGATGTTTAAAATTTCAATAAAGCTGGGCATACGCAAACTCATTTATCACGCATTTAATTTCCGATCTGATTACCTACTCACCGGTAAAAGGAATTTCCTCCACAAAGCCTTCCTCTATGGTCTATGCGGACTTGTTGATGAAGTGTCCACGGATTGAGTTGTCCCGTAGTTCATGCGTTCGATTGACTTGTAAACACCAACTAAACCACCACATTCAGGCTTTCCTGACTGGAGGGCCTCGATCAACTAAAGATATTGCCCTTGGATAATTTCCGTGTAGGTATATAATGAATACCGGAAATTATTCAAAAAATTAATCTACGAAGCTGTATAAAGCCCGATAAAGTCCCGTATGACGGCGAAAACCAAAACTATTAAACCAACAACTGCTGTATCTGCTAGTGCATAAATGAGTTTATAAAATCCATAATCCCAAGCAGCGACCCTGCTTGGCCACATAAAAGTTTATTTACCCCTGATGGAGTGCACTGAGCTTCTACATGTTTCCACTCGTACTTCCTTTCATAATTACGCGGGCGCACTTAATTGCTGCCGTGGTAGAATTACATTTGAAAAACAACACCATTTCAGAATACCACATGCGGGCTCTCACTAATGATGTGTATATAGATACGAACATTGCACATCCTCTCATCATCGGCAGCAGTTTTTTATTACTCGACAGCATTCCACTCGCTCCAAGGCAAACGGTATTTTTTTTAACTTTAAGGCGACCACCAACCGCATTATCTCCGCATTGCTCCACCTCCACCACCCATTTGCGAATCGATGACAGGGGATGTGTGCGTGTACTCGTAGAACTCGAAAGATATCCTAGGTCAGTGGCCTGCTGGCCTCCCGCTAAAAGGACGTGAATACGGATGTATCGCATTTGCAACCATGTACGCACTTTGTTACTTGCCGACTGCTTTTGACACCATCCCTGGGTTGATTGTGCTGACATTTTTTGGGGCTGAAGTGTATAGACCTCGTGATTATGGCACTGCCGCCTGATTACTAATGCTTCATCGTGCTATTAGGAGGTTGTGAATGTTCGAGGAGAACACGAATATTGCTGTAGGACAATCTGGCGTCGAGTATAATGTATGTTTGCGAGTGACGTAAATGAAATATAAACGCATGTGGCGCGTGATTCCGTTGTTAGGGTAGGGCATATCGAATCATTTTCCATCTCGCATAACAATGAGGGAGATGTCAGCTGAATTGATACAGATCTTAGTGACGTGACAGTCGAGAAAGATATTGTATACGTACAACATTTCGAGCTCGAGATGTTAATCAATTCTGACATTACGATGAAAGAGGAACTCAAAGAAGTGGGTCGCAAAATTTTGTTCGGCCGTCCCGAGGCCTGCAAGTCTAAACGGCTGCCCGGATTTCGTTTATACTTTGGATCTAGAGTTTGGGGGCTTACAGTTTCGTTATGAAATAAGACCCCAAAAGAAGAAATGAAATAAGTCCCCAATATTATTTTTTATTATTAATTGTTACCCTTCCGATATGGAATGCGTATAGGGAGGCATGCTGCCCCCCTGCATCCCCGCTGCTTGGATTTACTGTTAAATTACGGGGTGAGTGCGAGGTTGAGTATATAAAAAGTTTCTTTAATCTAAATTAGTTTATCCAATATCAACAATATTAAATAAAAAGTAGTTTTCATTATTTTTAATTTCATTATGAAATAAACCCAAAATTTGGAGCTTTATTTCATTTTGTTTTGGGGCCTTATTTCATAGTTGAAATTGGGGTGTTATTTCATTATGAAATAAGACCCCAAATTTGGGGCCTTATTTCATTTTCTCTTTTGGGGCCTTATTTCCTACAGCCAATAAATTCAACCAAAATTTATATTTAAGCTACATTAGGTGAGGGTAACATGACTGCTTGCTCAGTTTTTCGCCAAAAAAATCGAATAACGCTATTTTCGAAATTTGGACATATCTCGAAAACGGTCATACGATTGTAGCAAAAATGCATTTCTTAGGTAATATGGCCATTTCTCACTTAATGACAAACTCAGTTCATATCTATGTTATCGTACAATAGAGTTTTGAAAAAAGTATTTTTTTTTTTTAAATGTAGTTTTCCTTAAGTAAAAACGGCGATAAAGATTTTAACCTTTTATTGCAAACTTAGATGTTTTCAAAATTATTGTGTCCTTAATTTTCAATTCGAATCATCGAAAACGCTGATTTTAAAACATCCTCATGTCTTGAAAACCCAAATTTCGAATTCAATAAAACCTTAAAAACCAAGTAATGCGTACATCCCGAACATCCCTGTCTACAAGGTGGTAGATAGGGACCCATCCACCTGTCGCCCGGTGAGATACAACCACATCATGCTATAGGCTCCGTGAAGTAGTCTTGACTACGTTTCGGAGTTTGGCAGATGGGCCGGTGCAACACGGATGGGACACAAAAGCCATGATGCAACTTCCTGAGATAAAGAATTCCGGAGGTAAACTAGTCTCCCATTCGGATCTCCGGGGGGGACTATCTCAGGGGGTTCAACATGCAAATAATCACCCAAAAGACTTGCATGACGTCAGACATCAACGAACACAAAGACAAAAGAGACTAAACACTGACAGAAGAAAGCTAGCAACAGATTTCTGCAACATTCGAGGTCTAGGACTCAACAATGTCAACGTCAGCTGTGTGCACCAGCATCTGCAAGAAAAAAAGCCAGACGTCCTAGTTTTAACAGAGACTCAAATAAACTCAACAACTGATTACACATATCTTCAATGCCCAGAATACGAACTACATCCTCGTTTTCGATATAAGGGGGGACTATGTGTGTTTGCCCGAGAAGATCTGGCGTGTGTAAGAGAAGAAGAGATGGAACCTACGGATCTCGACATAATATGGCTAAAGGTCGTTCTTCAAAGTTGTACCAAATTTGTTTGCTGCCTGTACCGCTCACCAAACGATAACGAACCATCTAAATTATTTCGTCATTTATCCGATAAGGTAGACTGGATACAAATTCATCATCCAACCGCTGAAGTTATTATACTTGGTGACGTCAATGCCCATAACATGGATTGGCTACGATATTCTAACCGAACGGACGAGGCAGGGAAACAAGCTGAAGACTTCGCCATTTGCTGCAATTTCACTCAGCTCGTTGATGAGCCCACGCGAATTCCAGACAATCAAACAATGCTCTAATATCTGCTATCCTCTCTATACCGATACCAATAGAAGCGAAAAATGATCGTTATCGTTCGATTTGGAATTATAGTAAATCTAACTGGGACGAGCTGCGTAATTTCCTCGCTTCGTTGCCATGGGCTGATATGTGCTTTAGAGATACTGATGTCAATATGTGCGCAGAAGCCGTAACCGAAAATATTTTACTCGGTATGGAACTTTATATTCCACATTGCATCAAAAAATTAGCTTCAAATAAACCGTGGTTTAACAAAGAATGCAAGCGAGCTACCGCAGCGAAAAACAAGGCTTTCCGTGAATGGCGGTCAAACCCTTCAGAACTAAAAAGATCTGAATTTACAATTCTTCGAAATAGATGCAACCTAATTATTGAATCGGCGAAGACAACTTACAGCGAAAGAGTCACTAACAAAGTGATTGGATGTCCTAGCGGCTCACGCGCATTCTGGTCCATGGCAAAGGCAATCAGTAATAACTTTAGTTGCTCTTCTTTTCCAACTCTAGTGAAAGAAGACGGCACGCTAGCAACAACACCTAAAGAAAAGGCAGATCTTTTCGCTAGCATGTTTTCAAAGAATTCCACCCTAGATTCTGCACAGCTAGAGCCACCAAATATCCCGAGGATACAATCATCGATGGCAGAAGTGAAATTTCGGCCTCGAATAATTCAACGCATCCTTAAAGAACTAGATTGCAATAAGGCAACGGGACCCGATGGAATCCCGGCTATAGTACTCAAGAACTGTGCACCAGAACTTGCACCTGTACTCTGTAAGCTGTTTAGCATGTCGTACTCCCAGAAGACGCTTCCTTCTTGCTGGAAGACCGCTCGCATTCAACCTATTCCAAAGAAAGGGAAGAAATGTCTGCCACAAAACTATCGTCCAATAGCGTTACTTTCAATGCTCTCTAAAGTAATGGAAAAGGCAATAAATGTCGAAATAATCAAATATCTAGAGGGCCATCGATTAATAAGCGACAGGCAATACGGATTTCGGAGCCGTCGTTCAACTGGTGATCTGCTAAGCTACGTAACGCACTTATGGACACAATCAATTGAACAACACGGCGAATCCAGAGCCGTAGCCTTGGACATATCAAAGGCATTTGACCGAGTCTGGCATAGAGCCCTATTAGGCAAGTTAGCGTCTTACGGATTACCACAACAACTCTGCGGATGGATGCAAAATTTTCTTCTGGGAAGATCGATCCAAGTTGTTGTAGATGGTTTCGAGATCTCTGTGGATATCGTCGTTTCTAATATACCATGGTGCTTGTACAATTTCTCTAAGCACTTTATTTTGAAAAGTTTGTAGAATATTGACATTTGTTTTCTTGGTACAACCCCAGAGTTGTATACCGTAGGTCCACACCGGCTTTAACACTTGCTTGTATAGAAGCAGTTTGTTTTCGGTACTGAGCTGGGAATGTTTTCCGAGTAACCAGTACATTTCTCTATATTTGATATCGAGTTCTTTACGTTTCATTTTCACGTGCGAATTCCATTTCAGCTTTGCGTCGAGTGTCATTCCCAGGTATTTGGCCTCGTTTGCAAAGGGTATTCGGGCCAAGTTTAGGAAAATTGGCAAGTCATTAGTGTTCTTATACGTGAAATTCACGTGAACAGATTTAGTTTCGTTGAGGGCGATCCGCCAGTCCCTCGTCCATTCATTTACCTTATTCAGTGCGATTTGAAGTTTTGCAGTCGTTTCTTCAATTGTATTACCTACTGCTAGGATAGCGGTGTCGTCGGCGAACGTAGCGAGAGTAGTGCCATCTTCTCTTGGTATATCGCGAGTATATAACAGATAGAGGAGGGGCCCAAGGACACTTCCTTGCGGCACGCCGGCCGAAATTTCCTTAAGCTCAGAGTATTCGTTTCCATGTCTTACACGGAAGAGTCTATTCCCGAGATATGATTCTAAAATATCATATAGGCGTACGGGAAGAACTTGTCGTAATTTAAATTTTAGGCCGTCATGCCACACCTTATCAAAGGCTTGTGAGACGTCAAGGAATACGCTTGAGCATATCTTTTTTTCTTCAAATGCTTTCTCAATTACGTCAGTAATTCTATGCACTTGATCAATCGTTGAATGCTTGGTTCTGAACCCAAACTGGTGTTCAGGGATAAGATTATTATATTCTATAACCGGTTGTAGGCGCTTTAGTAAAATTCTCTCGAAAACTTTGGATATAACTGGAAGAAGGGAAATTGGTCTATACGACTTTACTTCATTTGGCGGTTTTCCTGGTTTTAAAACCATTATGACCTCCGCAACTTTCCATTGGCTCGGCACGTGTTTTAGTCTGAGCGCGGCATTTATAATATGAAGATGGTGTATCATCCAATTCGTTTGCTATAAATGCAGGAGTGCCCCAAGGATCTATTCTTTCTCCAACTCTATTTCTTCTCCACATCAACGATTTGCTTGGATCGACAAATAATAATATCTACAGCTTTGCAGATGACAGCACTCTTATATCCTCCATCTCGAACAATGGGCCTGTGAATACGGCTACATCACACAGTCAGAGATGTGAACAAATTAATTCTCTAAATGATGATCTGGACAAAATCTTGAAGTGGGGAAAGGACAATTTGGTTGTATTTAATGCAAACAAGACACAGTTCACAACATTTTCCAGAAAAAATGCATCAACAGTTCCTCAGATCCAAATGGATGACCATTCAATCCATCACAAGGACTCAATGCACCTTCTAGGAGTCACAGTCAATTCAGGAATCACATGGCAGAACCACATATCCTATATCGCAAAATCGGCGTCCGCAAAGTTGAGCTACCTATTTAGAGCAAAGAGGTACTTTAGCCCCAAGAAACTTCTCCTTCTCTACAAAGCACAAGTAAGACCAGGCTTGGAATATTGTTCCCATATATGGAGCTCGGCCCCAAAACATTCACTTAACCTGCTTGATAGCATACAGAGACGAGCAGTTCGACTCGTTGGAGACCCTACAATCACATCGAATCTACAACCGTTGGTGCATAGAAGACAAGTCGCTGACCTATGCTTGTTCTATAGGTACTTCCATGGTAGATGTTCTGAGGAACTCAAAGACATTATCCCTCGAAATGCAACTTTTGGGCGCCCAACAAGACAGGCTGCTAATGCTCATGACCATACAGTACACTTGACAACCGCGAGGACATCAACTTTCAAAAACTCCTTCTGTTACAGGACAAGCAAACTTTGGAACTCGCTTCCTGGCGATATATTTCCGGAAGACTACAATTTGCAGCAATTTAAGTGCAGAACAAACATACATCTGCAGGCATCTCGGGGCGCTGTTGAAGCGTTATAGGTTCGCCTTTCCCGGGAGTAGTATATAAAAAAAAAAAAAAAAAAAAAAATAACTTATACTCAGTTTTCAGCTAAATAGGTATAGTATATAGGCAATAGTATTTTTCAAACTAAACATTGCAATATTGGGTACTGTTTTTTCTGCCAAATTTTACAAAAACCGCTCTAACGATTTTGATCAAAATACATTTTATAGTTGGCGCAACAGGTCCGGAGAGACCCTAGGCCTAGCTTGTCACAACCATTCGTTTTGTGTGAGTTTCTCATTTTTGGAACGAATGGGAGGGATCTACAATTGTATGCCGACTCCAAACGGCTAATTGAGAAGCTCTTTCAAGACATTTATACTCTCGGATGTTTGTCAGACGTTCGCGAGAGGTAGCGCAGCGGAAAAAAACCCTAAGTCGGAATTGGTTTTTTTTTTGCGGGATTCGAACCTGGGACTCCCGCATAGCAGTCCAACACACTAACCACTAAGCTACTGCGACTTACAGATCAAAATACATATTAAAGATAATATAAGTGTTCTTAATATGATTCCGTACTTAGTTTGTCTCAAAAAATTCGAATAAAGCGGTTTTGTAGGGCGTGATACTGTAGTTCAAATAATACAATGCTTTTGTAATAAAACAGGCCGCTACAGTTTTTTAATTATTTCACAAAAATGACTACCCAAAAGCCGATCTGTTCATATATACCTAGGTAGGTATTTTTAAAACTCAATACCGCACTTTAAAACTAAAATTGCAACAGCCAATTAAAATGCAATAACAGCAACGCAAAATTTATTTTTAGCGAATATTACCCACGTCTGCTTTTATTCAATCATTTTGAATATGCACCTTAAAAGAATTCCAACCACTTGGAGTTTACACAATCAGAAAGTCTCACTTCATTTGCAACCCCACACACGTCTATCGGGATATTGACTTTATAACTGCTCCTGAAAATTCAAAAACAAATCTCTTAAGTCTTACTATGTACCTATATAAAGTTATTGATCGATCATGAAGAATACTTGACAACATTGACAACTTATACCAGCGTAATTAGTCTATTCCAGTCAAAAAGAAATAATGCCCTAACGGATCAAAAAACAGAATCTCCTACTACGCCTGTCCTCGTACTCAAAAATCTTGTAAAATGTAAGAGCTTATAAAATGGTGCAATAGGCGCTTATAACACTCTAGCCAAATCTTGCGAAAGTTGCCAGTAACTGAGAGTTAAAACTTATTAAAACTCACATTGTTATTTGATATAACAATAACCATATCTATCAGATTGATAACCCAGTGAATTTTATTTAACATTTTATTTTCCTATATTTCATGAACCGTTTCTTTTATCTAGCATCGGTTCTCAGATACCTACCTACCTAGTAAAATAAAACAACCAACCAAACTTTTGATGAACGAGAAAATTTCGTGTATTTTATTATTATTTGAGGTAACCTTGTGAAAATTAAAAACACCACGAGTTGCAGAAATCTTCAAGTTTCTAAATAATACGACCTAATGTTGTACATAACCTTATCACGTTTTTCCGCTCTAATTTCAGAGATCCAGATATGACTGCAGCTAAATTGAAGACTGAGAAAGTCGCGCATCATAGACACCTCTATAGGTAAATTGCTTTTTGATTCTGTTTTAAGTATAAAACCATATCACGTGTAAAATAGAGAACGAAACTACCATGTGCCTTATCAATAAATATTTTTAGTTTCGTCTCTAAATTTTAGTAGTTCACAGTAGCTATAATTTCCATACCAATTTCGCAATTGTGAGCTTCCGTAAATTCTAAGTCGAAACTTAAATTTGTTATTAGTACGGCGCAATAAGTTTTAGATATAAATCTCACCACCAATCGATTTCTGGTTGGAAAAGGTATCAGCAGAACATTTCTTTTGAGAGACATATTTTTTCAATTCAGTCTTAACGATGATTCCCTTCGCACAGAGTCACATATGTGAAAGCACTTGATCACATTTTATTCACCCCCCGTTTACACCAATGAACTTGACCATACCTTTTCCTTCCTGTAAAGCACTGTCTATGTCTTCCATGCGTACTCTAATTTCTCTTACCAAGACGTCAACAAAACACGCCTCGTTGAATTTTTAAAAAGACCGCACAAACAAAATTGAAAACTTAAGCCGAAATGGACGAGAGAAATGATTTAAGACGAAACCTACTGCAGCCTTAATCTGCTGGCTGGTGCCAAGTTATAGGTTGAGTTAGGTTTTATGGCCTGCTGAGGTGCATAGGTACTGTTTGTTCCTTACCCGTAGTAAGTCTATCTATGTGTGTTGTAATTAATTACTTATTGATATCGTTTTTGAAACTTTAACGACCATAATAAGTTATATACTTCCCGAATTGATACTGGTTGCACGTCCCGCCGAAGATCTGTTAGTATCGATACCTTACCAAGGTGGAGCGATTTTCGTGGAAACCATATTGACTTATAGATCATTCTCCACTTTCTCTGTGCATGCCCGGCTCTCTCACAAAAACTGAAACTCTGTCTAGGAACCATTTGGTATGTGTACAACGATATAATAGACGAAAGGAAGTCTCTTCATTAGAAGCTCACCTCAAACAGCTTTAGCAACTAAGGGGAGACACGTTTTTTCTAGCTTCACATCGACCTTAAAACAATTTAAGTCAGTGGGCTCTTGCTGACGGTAGATAAGTTAGATTAGGTGGAAGAAATGCTGCAAAAAATAAGCAGTTGGGCCCTTTTATGAGACCTATAAACTCATTTACACCCCTCACCCCTTACACCCCTCACTCAAAATAATAACCACTAGGCACCTGCGCAGAGAAAAATGTTTATTCAAGTAATGGCCACATCCGAAAATCGAGTTACCTTCAGTCGTTCAGCCATTTGTAAGAACTATCAACTTAGTTCTCTATAAACGTCAACTGAAAAAACTGTTCATGTGATAAATCGATGCCAATAGAAACTGAAACTAGGGTTGCCAGTTCGAAATCAGTACATATCTGGACATTATGTTGAAATTCCGGGACTCGTCTGGACATTTCAAATTTCGACTATTTTATTTTTGTTTATTAATGAAAAAAGGGAAATAATTTGTTTTATTAATGTGCAAATAAGCGTATTTATTTCAATAAAAAAACAAAAAAGAATTACAAAAACAAAAACAAACAAAGATTTCAATCACATTTCTATTCATATTCATGTAATGTTATAGTCAAACAACGAAGTTCAGTCGCTCCTAGGGTCTAAAAATACATCAGCCAAAGGCCGAAATAAAACCCAATTTCGACCTTTGACCGAAGTATTTTTAATCAAACCTAGCGCCTGAGCTTCGGCCTTTGACAACAACATATCTTCTTCTTCTATATATATAATTCTTTCGGGGTGTAACTCGATGATCATGTAACTCGATAACCCCTGGGACTTTCATAATTATTTTTTTGTTTTGTTCGTATTGCTGTATATCAGGTTTTTATTTACTTTTTGTCGCGAAAACAAAACTTGGAGGGGATGAAAGAGGTTATGAAAGTTTGTATGGTGAAATACACTTTGAAAAAAAAAAAAGAAACTGGAGAGAAATCGAGTAGTGACACTTCAATTAAAAAAAAAAATATTTTAAATTTTAAAAGCAATTGTTGTTGTCAATTATTTTAATTATTTTCCAAGCAAATTGTTGTTGTCCACAATTTTGAAGTTTTTTTTTTTAATATACCTAAAAAGTTTGTTCTAATAAATTATGTTTACTATGTTACATTAAGTAACTTTTTGAAATGAAGTAGATACTTTGATTATACAAAGATGATATCGCCGATGATATTTTGCATCGAATTCGCACTGTGACATCGGATAATGAACTGGAGATGTCAGATGAAGTGCGCAATAAAGCTTTGATATTGATCGAGAATATGTGTCTGCTCATGAGTGGCAATTTGTTGTGCAAAGTGGGGATACCACAGCCAAATCATTCAATGCAAGATGCATTTAATCGAGAATTGGAGCGAGAAATGGACTTCGATCGAATCGCATTGAGTCAAGCTGTTCGAACAAATGTGCCAATGTTAGAAAGTGATTGCAATTTCGTTGAGTGGATGATTTCAGTCAAATTCTTACATTTTGAAATTGAAAGTATTTCACAGTGATTGAATTTTTTTATTTTGTAATTTTATGAAATTGGAAATACATACACTTTTTTCAATAAATCATGGAATTTGAAAAATAGGTTCCGCCGGGACTTTTGACGGGACAATTCATTTTTCACCGGGACTCTGGACACCGCTTAGAATATCTGGACAATCCCGGCGAGTCCCGGTCGTCTGGCAACCTTAACTGAAACCCATCTTTTTATACCGAGTTTGATTATTTTTGGCCCAATTTGACTAATATTTTCGAACGTGCTGACGACCTATTTTACACAAAACTTCCTTTCGACTTATGTCCACTCGAATGACTCTTGCCACCACTGTGTGAGGTGAACTGCTGACTATCTTGACAAAATTCTGTCCGGTGAATACCAGATGGCCCCGGCAAGGTATTATATAATTGCCTATAACAAAACAAATGTCGCTTTCTGAAGGTTAACTAAAAGTCAACATTTTGGGTATAGCACTAGTTCGAATTGAATTTCATTGACCAAAGTTGTGGGTGTATTATTTACATTCCATTTATCTTGCTATCCAAAATTAAACGCAAACTCCCAGTCCAATTTGAAAATTATTTCAATCTCTACTCGTAGAAATTATGCACTGATGGGAAGGGGGAGTTGTTTCTCTTTTTGAAAGGCTATTCAACTACGACTTTCTTGGGAAATGTTTTCTTATAATTATTCCCCAATGAGGATTGTGCTGTCCTCCCAAGTTAAACCGAAAAGGACCCATTTAAAATATTTCCTTTTATCATCCATCGACCATAGGCAGGTAGGTGCCTGTTTTCTATACACATCCAGAGGTTGATAACGTTTTGAGTTGGGACAGAATTAAGTAAATTAATTGCGTATTACAAATATGCATTAGGTGGGTTTATTCAATTTATTCGAAAATTGTATGTCATACCTATCCTAGAACAATATGTGGGGGTGTGGGATGAGGAATTACTTGTTGAGGTACGAGTAGAAAATAAAAGTCAACCAAACCATGACTGAAGGACACATGTCGCTGTCGGTTGAACATAATAGGAGCAAGATTCCTCTACTACTCTCTTACCAGACCACCCACATCAACAGCAGCAGTCTACTCTCTATTGAAGGATATCTACTGCTAGCCTACTACTACACACAGCCAGTTTATCAACCCCTTCACGCTTCAGCATCACCATTCGGCATTCCCAAACCCAAGTCACAAATCACAATCATAATTCACAACACCAATCATCAAGCCCAGAAGCACAACAACCCTTCAAAGAAAAAATCCTAAGAATCATGAAATAATGACTCTTTTTAAGTATAAGAGCGAGCGAGAAGAGAAACAAGAAAGAAATATAATATCTTTTCTCTTGCCCTCTGCGGCTCTGCCCAGTGATACCAGATTCCAAAATATATCTTTTTTTTTTCAAGATTTTTGAGCTCAAAAATATGTACAAGACTTCTTACCTCAAATTTCAAGATCTTTGAGATTAAGAATTTTCTATATCTAACAAATTAAAACAAACTTTTCTATTGATTCTATTATTATGTGCAGAGCCCATGCACAAATTTTGTTGTGCCAACCTTCGATCGACTCTAACGCAACATGAATTTCAACGAATTTTATCGCTTTCAAATTCCACTGCAATAATGTTGAAGGAATATTTTTTGCTGTAAATTTAAATAGGTATATCAGAAATTCGTAATCGTTTGAGTACTTAAACTGTTGAAAGTTTAATCTGTACAAAGGATTTCTTGCGCTTTAATAAACCGAATTGCTATGACCTTCATATAAGCTATGAAATTATATGTCATATACAGGGTGTCCGCCGGGAAGGTATACTACTTTGTTTTGCCGCCATTTTGGTAAACATTAGTCTTGACAGTTCATATTTGGCAGTCGTGAAGTAGACACGCGATATTATATATATTCGATAAACCAACGTATTTTAATCGTTAAAACATTTTATCAAAATCAATCATCGATTACTGTGACGATGAGAAAGTTACGTGAAATTTTTGGGAGAAACAACGGCCAACAAAACGATGTGTGAATAAACAGAATAGTCGGTTCTGGGCAATGGAAAACCCTCAAATTATTCATCAGTCACCTTTGCATCCGTTAAAAGTTACAGTCTGGTGTTCAATTTGGTCAGGAGGAATCATTGGACCTTACTTATTTGAAAATGAAAACGGCGTATCGGTAACTGTGAATGGGGAGCGATATCGTGATATGATTGAAAACTTTTTAACGCCACAACTTCATGCTTTGGGCTTGATCAACAAGACAGTGCCACATCGCATACAGCCAGGATTACAATGGCATTACTGCGAGACCTCTTTCCACAACAAGTTATTTCAAGAAATGGTGATGTTGATTGGCCTCCACGGTCGCCTGATTTGACTGCACCGGACTTCTTTTTGTGGGGATATCTGAAAAGCAAGGTTTATGCAAACAAACCAGAAACGCTTGAGCAACTCAAACAAAATATTCGTGATGAAATTAATGAAATACCGCGTGAAATGTAATGAAAAATGTGCTTAAAAGAGCTCACATTCGTGAGACTAACAGAGGCGGACATTTACCTGATATTGTACTGCATACATACTTGCCGAAATTAAGTAAAACATTTATCAATGTAAGATTCATTCACTTTCATTTAATCAAAAATTATAAACAAACAAAGTAGTATACCTCCCCGGCGAACAACCTGTATATATATATCTACCTACTCCAATTTTGCGAAAAAGGAAATACATATAGGTAAGTTTTATTTAAAGTATGGATACATATATTTTGAAAAAATCTTGAAAAAAAGATTTTTTATTTCAGAAAAACAAGATTTTCAGATATTTCATCTGGTAACACTGGCTCTGCGCTCTGCCTCCATAAAAGATTCATAAATCATGAGCAAAAAGAGAAATTAAAGAACAAAAAAATTGTTTCAGAGCAGCAGTGTCCCTAGCAGTGGTCCCAGATTGGGGAGAAAGTAGGCAATTTTTCCGACTTTTCATAACAAAAGGGGGAAAAAAGGGGGAAGAGATTTTTTGGGGGGGAAAACAATCTAAATGGGACAAAAAAAAACATTTAATATACATTTTATTTAAATTCATTTTATTAAAGTCTTCGAAAGACTACACTATATGATCATAACCTTAAATGGGCCTACATAAATGTAACGTCTCACTTACAAGTTCACGTTATCTTAAGAACAGAAATTAAGGGTCCTGTCTACCCCACTTTGGCTGGAATTTTGTACACAAAAAATTTATTAAAAAAACAAGATTGTTATGATTTTGTGGTAGAAAAAGGCTGCTTAAAACTTCACAATAGCGCAATGTACAAACTTTAAGGTACATATATATTTTGAAATATAACCTGTTTATTGATTTAAACATGAATATGTGATTTTAAAATGAATAACTACTTAGTTACTTATGTAAGTTTTAAGTTTCATAATGACTCAATTTAATGCGTTCCCATTATTATTATTATTTTTTTTTTTTTTGCTTAATTCTAATATATTTAAATATAACATAAAATGTTAAAATTAAACTTAAATAAGTGTTTTTGTTTTTGGGGGAAAAAAATGAATTTTTTTTTTTTTTAAAAAGGGTGAAAAATTCGTTTTAGCGTTAAAAAAGGAGGATTTTTTTACTATTAATCTGGGATCCCTGGTTCCTAGCACTCTCTCTTAATTTTTCCCACGAATCGTAGTCTTTTTTCCCTTTTCAACTAAACTGAAATTCCCCTTAAATTTCCCCGAAACTTTTGTATGAAAAAATAAACACTTTGGGAAGCAAATACGACGCTCTGATTTTTTAACCGAATTTTCCTTTTGTCTACAATACGCTACTTTTTGGAGGCTACATTTACGATTCAAATAATTAGTGAAATTTGAAATACTTTATATAAAATAGCGAATTGTTAGAAATAAGAATTCCTTAAACTTTGTCCTGACTCCGGAGTCTGAAACTATAGTAGCACTTATTTATTATCATAATATACTCTTCGAAAGTTTCTCATGTTCCATTTCCGATGGCATATTAAGCCTAGCACTCTTTTACCTCGCCTGTTTTTATTTATTTTTGTAATCTTTGGCAAGTACCTTCATTAAATGTCGGTACGAGCTATCGAACACAGGACCAGTATAACGTCGATGAAAAATGAATGAATGGTTGTTATAGAGTACGCATTTTTTGAATGAATCATAGATCAATATGAAATCGGGAACTAATATCATAAAAAACTACGTGATAAAATTGAGTTGATTAACATCTCGAGTTCAACATTTTTTACGAATACAATATCTTTTTCTTACTAAGTATAAAAGAAAGTTAAAAATACGATAGTAAGGAATAAGGACTAACGATTTCTAACAACCCAAAACCGGGATTCGCGGAAATATAACACCATTA
The DNA here is from genome assembly GCA_946477585.1 of Cheilosia urbana. Taxonomy (NCBI): domain Eukaryota; kingdom Metazoa; phylum Arthropoda; class Insecta; order Diptera; family Syrphidae; genus Cheilosia; species Cheilosia urbana. The sequence continues at coordinate 87,750,605 of OX297854.1, read as the reverse complement.
ACACTAATCACAAACTAAGAGAGCTAAGAGAAGTAAGACTATCCTTGATGTAGTACTCTTACGTCTTCAGGCATTAACCTGTGAATTTTACTAGGTATAACAAAAGTTGTAGTTATTTTTGGCATTCAAGTTTGCAGCTTTCGTATATTAAAATCAATTATTCGTTATACCTATAATAGAACCTTGTTTTCAGAAGAGTTTAAAAGCAGATTATCTTCATTTTTAGGAGAAGGTTCGGTTAGGGTTTGTCTTTTAAACAAAATTCGGTCAATGCTTGAGAGTAATGGAATCAAAGTTGCTGCATCCCACAGCACCAGTTCCGCTTAAACACTGGCGAAATATATTACAACCAACCCTTTCATATCAAGAAAGGTTAGTTTCTTATCCATTTACAGCCTTATTTAAAATGCTCTTACGCAGAAATATGTGATTTATAAACATTTTTCGAACTTATAAGCAACGTTGCTTTAGAGCTGTGTAAGTTAAACTCGAAAATTTGCGTTTAGAGGATGCGTAAAACTTGCATATTATTTTTTATTTCGTTTTTGAAATGTCATTGGGATTACATTTTTTCCCGGGGTGAATTTGAAATTAGAAAACAAAACTAAAAATGCAACGGCATTAAATAAATGAAAGTTCAATTCCAAGAATACGAAAATTATATAAAGCCAGGTTCAACCCGATGGAAATTCGAAATAAGGAATTTCGGAATAAATATAGATTTACCAAAGAAAATATGTGCAAAGTGATTGATATTGTGCGTTCTGATCTCAATGGAAATAATCGGGGTGGACATATTCCTGTGGAACTTCAAGTTATGGCGGCCATAAGGTATTGGGGCCGAAATGACGTAATTTTATTTTCATTTATATCTACGTATGGTTTTCAAATAATTGTATTTTAGATTCAAGATGATGGAGCTGATATTCTAGGCTTTAGCCAACCCACTCTTTTTGTTATCTGTCAACGAGTTGCAAAAGCATTTGCTTCCAAAAGTCGACAGTTCATAAAAATGCCAACAGCAATTTCAGACCAAATTAAAGAAATGTGAGGATTTCAACAAATTAGAAACTTATTGGTGCAATTGACTGCACGCACATCAAAATTCCAAAAGTTGGTGGTCAAGCGGGTCAGTACAGGTCCTTCGAGGAAATCTCCGCGACGTCAAAGAAGGCGAAGAGTGCTGATACGGCGCCCTACTATGTTAACCGAAAAGGCTACTATTCGTTGAATACACAGGTTGTATGTGACTCGTCATTGAAAATCAAAGATATTGTTTGCCATTGGAGAGGAAGTACACATGATTCAAGAATATTTAGAGAGAGTCGCATAAGGGAAAGATTCGAAAGTTATGAATTCAAGGGACGTTTGCTTGGAGATGGTGGATACGCCTGCCAAATGTAATTTTTTTCTATTTTTCACAGACTTCTCGTCTAAAAACGTAAGTAAACACACATTAAAGTTTGACAAACGGCAAATGTTTTGGTGTTAGTTCAAATAGGTGTGAATCTCGCTCGGATATCGGATATGCTTTTTTTGCGCCCAATGGAACATGAAATCTGACAGCCAGCTGATTTCGAGAGCAGAAAAACTGCTCTGACTCTGGAAAAAAGTGCTTTTTCGGTCCCAATGAAAAACGACATTACTTACGGATAGATATGAGATGCTCATAACGAAATACAAAGATTACTGTTATCGCCTTAGCAGTACTTCATAATCTAGCGATTGAGTTTAAGGATCCAATCTCAGGTAAATATGGATTATTAATGTAAGTGGATCTATTCCTTATTTTTTTTTTTTATATTTTGCTTAGACGATAGCGCGATCGCAACGAAGTTCGACAAGAAATGGGGATGAAAATATATTGCAGTATAAGCAAACCAAAATGTATCCCCCAGTGTATTTATACAATACTATTTTGATGGCCAATAAAAACACAACTACTTAATTCAATAATCAATACTTATATAAACATTGAAGACTAACATGGTCATAAAGTGACAAAGCCTATTCTGCATTTTGTTTTAAAAGTAATTGCAACTTTAGCTGATGCTCTTCTTCTTTCCGTCGTTCATCATTTTAAAATGAAAGGATTCGAAAAAAAACGGCAGTTCCCATAATAACAGTTCTTCTTTTGTATGACAGTGAGGCTGACACCTCTTGTTTGAATTTATGTCGTTTTCCATTGGGCAAAAAGAAGCGTCCGGGAGAGTCCGGAATCGAAAAAATCACTTCTGAAACCGTTCCATTGGCACAAAAAATACTCTTCTGTTGATTCTGAGGAGAGAATTTCGCTTCTGGATTTGAAGTCAGAATCCACTCAAGAAGCACTCACACAAGTGCAATTTATGTATTTTATACAAGTCAGATGACAGCTGCCGTAGATTATTTTTTGGCATTTCACCAATACTTTTGTGGATTCAACCAGAAGCAGTTTTCTTGTTCCATTGGATTTCAGATTGAGTCGATCCCCGAGTGAAACCAATGGAAAACGACATTAGTAACAGTTAACAAAAAATACCTTAATTTAGAAAACTATAAATTTCCCCTATAAAAGTAATATCCCTGTTCCCATTGGGAATTTATTTATGGAAGAGAAAAACAATTTCCGTTTCACACAAATGGTCGAAAAAACAATTCCCTTAAAAATACCCAACTGGAAGTATTCAAATAAGGAAGTTTAAATACCCGTAGGTAACTCCTCTTTCCAATGAAAGCACAAACCAACTGTTATAAAAAGTTTTTCGAATCACAAATACGTGCTGTGGTGTAAAGTTTAACAGTAGCGAACTCAACCAAATCGTGCTATATCCAAACCGAGGGCTTTTCAAATAGTAATCAATTTGCATGTAATAACTAGAACAGCAGCTCTCAAACTTATTAAGCTGTGGAACCTAAAGGCTATATTCGCCAGGGTTTTCACCATATTCCTGGAGAAGACGATAAAACTTACGTTAATCCGGAGTTTTTTTTTTTTTATTGAACGCCCCCGTTTTTTCCACTTCGGTCCATGCAAAAATAAAGATCATCGACAGAAATATCAAATTCTGAAGATTGGTCCATTTTTGTTTGTTTTTGTTGTAGGACTTAAAACAAACATCCTATCTCAGCGAAATTAAAGTACAACAACTAGTGTCATCTCCTCCAAGTCAGTCTGACATTATGCAAGCGTTTGATAAAGTGCTAGTTAGATATCTCTGTTTTTCTTTTTTTTATCTCGATTCTGTGTCAAATTATTCGGGACTGTAAACATAGTTGTAATGCATTGCATGCATCAAAATCAATAATTTATACACATCGTCTGAGGAAAATAAAAAACGCCTATTCTCTTCACAACAATCAACCACGTGCAGTACCTACATTGTCCATGATGGGCGCTAGTTATCAGCTGTTATTTTTATTTTATTTATGTTTTATTTTATTTTTTGCTTTTTTTATGAGTTTTTTGTATTTTGATATTTTTTACTTTGTTTAGTTAGTTGTATTTATGTATATATTGGATTTTGAAATTATTTATTTGTTATATAATGAACTATCTGTTATTTTTGTTTTGTTAAATTTTGATATTTTGTAATTGTTTTTCCAAGATGAATAAATTATTTGATAAACAGAATATACAAATTAATGTTTTTTACGAATTTTAACTCTTAAACTAAATTAAAAAAGATATAAGTCTTTCGAGTCTTTTGTACATTCGAATTTTTTGCATTCGAGATTTAAAAAAAATCGAGAATTTTAGCACTCGAGATTACATCATGGTCCCACCGGGGAATACGGACAACATCCACGAAATTAATTTTTAGCTAAGAATTTTTCAATTGGGTCGATGCTGCCAGCCTGTGGCGGCCATGTGGTTACATTGGTACATTAATATCAAAATGAGTGTTCGTCAGTGCGAACGTTGCGTCGATTTTACAGATTTTACGGTAAACGCGGTGGCTCTTCAAATTCAACTCTCCAACGTTGGTGGAAAAATTCAAGGCAAAAGGTTCGGTAAACATTCAAATTAAAAATTGAACCACAGGTGCCACTATGTTGTAGTTATAATGACATTCATGGCCCTTTAAAATTTAAAATAAAAAAACAATTTCGTTAATACCTCAGTTGGTTTAACTCAGTTTCAACATCTACCCGAAAACACGAATGTAACAAAATCGAAAATGAAAAAAACAATAAAATTAATAAAACACCCACCCCCGTATTAATAAAAAAACTGTAAAAGTTATCAACTTGTTACTCAGCAGTTATGTCCAATTTTTGTATGCTATCTGACGTTTGCTAGCTAACTTACTCGTGTATATTTTTTTTTTTTTATTAATTACGGGGCAGAGAATAAAGTTTGTTTAATTAACTGGGTGGAGATGTCAATTCATGTGAAAATAGTTAAATCCTCTAAAAATAGGAATCCAAATTTGTCTTTTTGACAGCAGACTTCTATTGTAGTATAACCAATTTCTTCTTTTTGTATCCTCTTTTTTTTTGCTTTTGAGTTCCTCTACCTTAAATTTGCAACCACCAATTCTCAATCATTCATCAACCAATGTACACTAAAAGCCAAATATATATAGATACATCTATTCTTGCAGGATGAACAGATAGATGGCAAAGCTAAGGCGCTGTAAAATTCAAGAGATGGCGCATCGTCCACTAACCGGCAGAAATCACGTTTTGCAAAAATCGCTTCCCAGAACAAAAAAAAGATGTCACTTTGTTCGGAAAAAAAAATCAAAAATCCAACAGATGGTACTCCTAATGTAAAAAGTGTAAGCACCTGTACAGTAAAGGTAAGAACCGTAGTTCGCGTTGGTTTGTTTCTTGTTTTGCTCTTGCGACGAAATATCATCAATCAATAATTTTTGTTTCGTTTTCAGTAACAACAGTAACAACTAACAACAGTTAGCGAGGAGGAATCCGATGCTGAACCAGAAGCAGCCAATAGTTAGAAGAGACAACTAGGAAAGACGCTAAAGAAGGTGGTCAACGAACCAACTGCCGCCCGTAATAGTATGTACCTACCTAGTGTAAGCGGAAGATTTTGTATCGTACCTAGTTGATTCGTAGACATTTAGACAACAACGGATTTGTCTAATATGTTAACATACCAGTCAACTCAGTGGAAAATATAGAATGTTAATGGTTCAGTCATATTAAGCGCTGTCACTTCAAGCGCTCTACCAATGAATAGAATCTGTTGTTCAATTTCGGACGTTTGTATCACTGGGAGTTCTCCCCAACTTTCTCTGCTTTAACAACCAATCGTCACCTGAAAGCAACACAGTTTTATGTGAGTTGACCGATGTTTCGAGCAGAGACCTCAAAAAATATCAACAACTTCCGGTGACTTCCGGTGTCGGCAAAGTTGCTGCCAGCGTTCATAGAGTTTCGTCCGTTAAATTTGAAATTATTCGTTACGTGTGAATAGTATTTTATTTTAGGAATAAGTGCACTTTTGTTGAAAATATTTATGAAAAAAGAAAAATATAGATTGGCTGAAGGAAAATAAAAACAGTTTGAGTAATTTTTCTTCAATAATTTAAGAAAAATTTACTCCTAAAATCGAAGTTAATGATATTCAAAAGCGGAAAATACACAACAATGTTTGTCCTAATATGTTTCTAGTATATAAAAAAAGTCATTTAGATAGTATTATTAACCAAACAAATGACATTAATCTACAATACCATTACGTCAACTATGAAGACGTGTCTCGAAGCCAAACAAACATCAGTCAGTACAAAAATCAGGGGCGAATAGCCACTTCGTAAAATAAATACAGATTAAATTTGTTGGCAACTGTGTTTTGGTCGCTTTCTTACTTTGTGCATTTAGTGGTGAAGTTTTGATGCGATCGGTGGATGAGGACAGGACAGATAATAGCGTACTTAAGTAAGCACCATCGTATCGTGGAAACATGTAGGACAGCACATTGTATTTGGCTAAAATAACATTCTTGTTAACTGCTTAACTAGCGCACCTTAACTTTTTGAGAGCGAAAAATTTAGCTTGTAGGCAAATAACTGTTAATCGGTCGAAGATGGGGATCTCAGTCTCTTTTACCTCTGATAAATACATTCCTTGAGCTTCAGCATAAACAGAATCTCTATTGTTACTTGACGATTTCTTCTATCGAAAGGCAAACAATTCTTTTAAAGCAATAATTTGCGGTGCAACTCGATTGAATCTTAGGGAATTCGTTGAAGAACTATTCAAAAACGTCATTGAACTCTAGGTATATGAAAAAATTATCCTTAATCTTCATGTTTTCTTTTACCACGCATTCATGATTTTGTATGTATGGTGTATTTAAAGTAGGGGTGGAGGGCTCGCTTCGCTCGCTAACAGGATTTTAACCCTTTTTTTCGCAGGGTTTAGACGCTCACGCGACTTCGTCGCTCCGCTAAGGGTATGTCAACAACTGTCAGGCAGGCGCCTTTAAGAAAGTCTGGTGTATTTGAAGTAACGCGTCCATTTGTGCAGTTTGTATACAGGCACTTTTCAGTGAAAACTTTAAAAATAATAAAAAAATAGAAAAACAAGTTTCCTCAAAAAAATTCTTCTACAGTACATCTTAGAATAAGTCAATTTATATAAAAAAAATAAAAAAAATGAATTTGCTTAGTGCGCATAATGGAAACCTCAGCCAAACTCTCTAATGCCTGTGACACACATAGGGTTTCGATACCATGGTATCAAAACTATGGCATCGTCAATACCATGCTAGGTGACACACTATACAACGTAGTATAGGCTGATAGTTGCCATTGGTTACCATGCTGGGGCAGACAATAAAACCCGTGACACACACCTAGTACAGACACCCAGTTGGAAATACTAAAGCATTTTCTATGAAAATGATAGGTACTTTAAGTAAAACTAGTTTCCACTACATGAGAGTGGCGCTGTTTTCGCTAGGAGGATAGCTATACTACGCAAAAAACCCTAGTATCGATACTACGCTCAAACCACATTGCTCGCATGGTATGACCGTAGTATACCCTGACAGACATGTGGTTCATCTCGATACCATGGTATCGAAACCATATGTGTGTCACAGGCATAAGTGTTTGTTGAGCGTTTTTTCACTTTGGTCACCAAACCGTAGCTTTGCAACAAAGCGTTCCAGTTTTTCTGTCAAATCAATTTTCAAACTAAATCTGTGATTAATTTTGTTTTGGCTGGACGTAATTGTTTTCGGTATAAATTGATATTATGAACTTTATTAGTTATCTTTTCTTTTTTAAATTAAATTAAATTGCTTTTAGCACAAGAATGTTAAAACCAAAGATGTCATCGAATTGTAGAAAAAGTGCTAGTGAAATCTGTGTTGGTGAAGAAAGAATTTTTTGAAAATATCAAAACTGATGCCGTCACATCGAAACAAAAGCATGCAGCTTGTGAAAAAGTTGCTCAACAATTCAGTGCATCTCCTTATAGCATCTCCTTATAGCAAAGTAAATGTTTTATTATGGTTTTTGGTTTAATACCTAAGTATATTCTAGATCCGAATAGCAAAAGCATTAAAATAAAAAGATACCAATCCATTAGCGTTTTTTTGTTTTAAACCTGGACCTTCAATTTCGTATCGTATACAAAAAGCTTATATCCAGCGCCATAATGCCTGTGACACACATAGGGTTTCGATACCATGGTATCGAGATGAACCACATGTCTGTCAGGGTATACTACGGTCATACCATGCGAGCAATGTGGTTTGATTCGATACTAGGGTTTTTTGCGTGGTATAGCTATCCTCCTAGCGAAAACAGCGCCACTCTCATGTAGTGGAGATTAGTTTTACTTAAAGTACCTATCATTTTCATAGAAAATGCTTTAGTATTCCCAACAGGGTGTCTGTACTAGGTGTGTGTCACGGGTTTTATTGTCTGTCCCAGCAAGGTAACCAATGGTAACTGTTAGCCTATACTACGTTGTATAGTGTGTCACCTAGCATGGTATTGACGATGCCATAGTATTGATACCGTGGTATCGAAACCCTATGTGTGTCACAGGCTTAAGAAAGCTATCATATTATAATGCTCTCAAATGTGCGGCAGACGTTCGCGATTTGTTGTCCTCTGCATAGACTAACCATATTGTGCACATAAAGCTGTAATGTGTCAAAATGTTACAAATTTGAACAAACAAAATTTCAGAATATCATTGGTTAAATAACGATAACCAGCCGATTTTGGGTGGTTTTCGATTTCTCTGGTTAACTAACCAAACCATGGTTTCTCTGGTAAATATTTTGCTGAACAAACATATTCAATGGTTACCAGCTCGAATAACCGATGATTAAAGATAACCAAGATTGAACAAACCGGGCATAAGAACTCTACAAAATCCTTGCCGTTGTAGTCTAAGAAAAAACACCCTACGCACAGGCACAATCATTATGCCGATCGCTAAACTAGGAATAGTAACTTCATTTTTGAAAACTCAAATCGTCACGCAATTTTTTTTTTTTTTTTTTTTGAATACACACCGACACCCAAAGAAAAACATTAGTCTGTGCACCAGGCGCACATCATCTTCAGCAGGTATATTTTTAAGATATGTATTTAATTAAAAACAAACCTTAGCCGCTAGCCATTACAATCTCACAAGAAGTGTGCCCAAATGCAAACAGTAGCGAAGTGCATCACATAAAAATCTAGTACATTCTACGCAGAAATTTGATGTTTTTATAAAAAGTAATTTAAATAACGTTCCGTCTAATACCAAGATTAAAAAATTGAACGCAGTGCCGATCGCCGACTGTATTTAGTGAAAATACAGTAACGTATCACTCGCATTATGGTGCTCATGATCACTTTCAACGTCAACAAGTGTTATGCCTAATTCACAATGCAGCGATAGCGCGAGACCAGAACGAGATCGAGTCTAGCGCGAGTTTACAAAAAAATTCCAATCCACGGAAATCTATGTGACAAAACACAATGGGGCATATTCATAAATCTTTGATAAGCTATTTCTATGTTATAACTAAACTAAACCGGGGCTTATGTTATTCATAGACAATTTAAACTCATGTCTAAACGAAAAACTCGGGTCTAACATTAAACACGACAGAACCTATGTTTAAGTTGTTTTTAACTCCATTAAATGTCAAAAGACAAACATGAGAATTTTGCAAATTTTCATATTTATTTGAATATCTATCCATGCAGCTTTTTTTTTAAATCATTTTGATATCGTTTCTTTTATCATCCACAACAATTAAATGCCTTCGGACCAACTCACGCAGCATTTCCTTTTCTGCTTCCGACCAGTTTTGTTCTCTTGCTCTTTTATTGTTTTCTTTGCCGCTCATCTGCAATTTTATAATTCTTGTTCATATCACTAAAATGCATACCTTATTTTTGTTTACAAAAAACTCCAGAACCAAGCAGAACTACAACAAAACGCAAATTACAAGTTTTAAATCCTTATGACTTTTTGCTGTCAGAAAGCATTTATGTAATAGATTTGTAGTAGAATACGCGTTAGACTCGGATCTAATTAAACAGAGCTGCCAATTTCTTTATGAATAGCAGTTCTGTTTAACCTGTGGGTTAACTTCAGATTCGAGTTTAGTTAGACCCAGGTTTATTGAATACCTAACTATGAATATGCCCCAATGACGCAAAACTCGTTGTCTCGCAACGCGACCGTTTCGGAAAATCGAAAAAATCTCGCGCGAGACAGCGATGACATTATAATTGGTGAAAGAGAGTGGCCAATTACGTTTCTTTTACCAAACAGTGCAACCATTTTAAGAAAATTATAAGTACTTTTTGATACAATTTGATTATAATGAGACACACTAAACCAATCTTCAGCCGTTAATTTGTAAAGTCTATTTTACATATATGTTACTGCAATATAAAATTATCTTGACTAGCAATAACAAAATTTATATTTTCATCCGCATAGTGCTTCAGTTTTGAACTGAATTGATTTTAAAGCATTTTTTTTTATAAATAATACAATTTATTTCAATTTGGATATCTACTTGTTAGAAAATGGTTTGTCGTGGAAGCCACAATGTTACGGATATTATGGAAATAATCAAAGAAAATTAAAAATCTTTGGTTGTTTTAACAGCATCTAAAAATCGAAAATCGAAAATATTGCTTGTTGCCTCAGTGGTAGAGCCGCCTTAGAGACGCGCAATAGTTTTCGTTTTTAAATGTGCATAAAGAAAAATATTAGCGACAACGCAGCGATTATTGTAAATATTGGCAGGGATATTATTTCGGTAACGATCTAAGTACTAAATACAAGTAACGAACCAAAAAATCAGGGAGCGGCCTTAATATGCCATAAGCCCATAAGCATGACTTAACGTAAACATATCAATTACTGCTACAAAAAAACTATAAAATTGCATCCCTGTTTGCTCCGAAAACGATAAATGGCAACATGGGTTGTGGTTTTCCTCCTTCTGTCAAAAAAACCTCGCCGACGCTTCATTTTTCATTGTGAGTTGACGGACGATAGTAAAACGAGAGCGAGACGACGAGGTAAATCGCCTCGCTCTCGTCTCGTTATCGCGTCCGCATTGTGAATCAGGCATTAATTATTGCAAAGTTGATCAAACTGATGCGCAACATAACGAAAAAATCACAGAAATACGTGATGCGCGGTGATTCTACATTGGAATTGGGCGATGCATTGTTTTCTTGTTTTTTTTTTTTTTTTTTTCCTAACCTATGTTAAATTTAAAACATCATATTGTTCTCGATCCCTAGATCCAACGCCGTGCTTTTCTTAAGTCCAGAAAATAAATTTCGGGACTTATGTCCCACTAAACATATTTTCCTAAATACACGCCTAGAGACAAATCGCGCGTTTTTTTGTTTTTATTTAATCAAATTCTCAAAAAATACAAAATCGGGACTTATGTTTTAATTTGTTTTAATAAGGATAGTGTCATTTCCATACAGTTTCGTCATTACCATGATGGGAATTTGTCATTTCCATGTTAGTTCTGTCATTCCAATGGAAAATAAAATCAGTTAAAAAAAAACTAAATGGGGTGGCCCATTGGCTTAAAATATTTAATAACGTTTCTTAAATACAGAGTAACCAACAAATTATTAAATTTGTTCATATTAGTAAAGGTCCATTTCGAGGTGCAAAATATTTATAAAGGGTGATTTTTTAAGAGGTTTAGACACAAATAATTCGAAAAAATGAATGAAATATTTATTTGAATCGATAGTTTGAACCTTGCAATTTAATGTTTAAAGATAATTTCATGCAAATGTTGACCGCGGCTGCGTCTCAGGTAGTCCATCCGCTGAGTCCAATTTTGGCATACTCTTTCACACATATCGGCCGGTATCTCACGAATGAATGCATGGATGTTGGCTTCCAGTGCGTCAATCGAAGCGGGCTTGTCCCTATACACATTAGCCTTGACATACCCCCACAAAAAATAATCTAATGGTGTCAAATCGCACGATCTAGGCGGCCAATTGACCGGCCCGAAACGTGAAATTAACTGTTCACCAAACTCGCCTCGCAATTGCGCCATTGTTTCGCGTGCTGTGTGGCATGTGGCACCGTCTTGTTGAAACCACATATCATGCAAGTCAAGAACTTCCATTTCGGGCAAAAAAAAGTTTGTTATCATCGCTCGGTAGCGTTCACCATTGACAGTAACGCTGCGATTCGCATCATCTTTGAAGAAATATGGCCCAATAATGCCGCCGGCCCATAAACCGCACCAAACAGTGGCTTTTTCGGGATGCATTGGTAGCTGTTGCAATGCTTCTGGCTGATCTTCACTCCAAATGCGGCAATTTTGCTTATTTACGTACCCATTCAACCAAAAATGAGCCTCATCGCTGAACACAATTTTTCGATAAAAAAGCGGATCCTCGGCCAGCTTTCCAAGAGCCCATTCACCAAAAATGGCTGGCTTTAGTTCTTGCACAAGCTGTATCTTAAAAGGCTTTACGCACAAATCCTTCCGCAAAATTTTCCACGTAGTGCTGTAACAAAGGCCTAACTGCTGGGAACGGCGCCGAATCGACATTTCGCGGTCTTCTGTCACACTAGCTGATACGGCCGCAATATTTTCTTCACTACGCACAGTACGTAAACGTGTTGGTGGTTTAATGTCCAACAAAGTAAATTTGGTCACAATCTTCCGAATAGACTGCTCAGAAGGTCGAGAATGCCGATCATAAAATGGAAGCAGCGAGCGATGAACATTTCGAACCGAGCACGAATTTTGATAGTAAAATTCAATAATTTGCAAGCGTTGTTCATTTGTAAGACGATCCATGGTTAAATTGCAAACCAAACTGAAGCTGTTTGACAGTGACACAAGGTACTAAACACACGTCAGCTGTCAAACCCAGTGTTGCCAAAACCAAACCAGCTAAAAAATCACCCGTTACAAGCATCGTCGAGACGATGTCGTTCAATCTTTTTGTGCTTACGCGATTAGAGCCCTGGGGTGGAATCCCGTAAGGTGATAGTTGATAGTCACTTTTGTGATAGTCAAATGCGACAGTCACATCATTCTGCTTCTACGTAAGGTGATCGCAAAATAACTATACAAATTTGGCTTCACTTCATCATTTCAAAAGAGAATTATGCTGTCAGTTATTATTTGAAAGAAAACTGACAGTTTCTTGGAAAAATAATTTTATTTTGAAAAAAAAAAAAAACAAAATTCTTCAATACTTCTTCAATGGCAGAGAAAAAATGTAAGTAGAAAATAAATAAAATATAAAATTATCTCAACAAATTGTAGAAAAATTCACTTTTAAAGGACACAAGCAATTACAAATCAGCAGCTAATACTAGATAAATGCATTTATGGAGAAGAACCCGGATTATGATTCAGGCTGTAATTTTTGCTACCGTACCTTGACCCATTGGTGCAACCCAGTCGGCTCCCACTTGCCTTTGGTAACCGTCACCTCCGAGAAGATTTTAACGTTACAGCTAGTTGCAGTATTGGTGAAATATGCGTTGATCTTAACCCATCTGGACAGTCAAGCAATCTCAAGAATTTTATGAAACTAAGAAAAATAAATAATGGATAGCGTACCGAAAATATAATAAAACTCACATTGCATTTGGAAGTTTAAATATATTTTATTTGGTCCGTAAGTTTATTTTTAGGAGGTGCACAATGGAATAATTCCTATCTTCTTCAATACCTATCTCTTGAATAAGGAAATACTTGCAATCGTAGCGAAGTAAACATATTGACTTTTGGTGAAACCAAAATCAACAAAAATGAGTGTAATTTATCTGAAAATGATACATAAATAGGTATCACACAAAAACGATCAAAAAAAAGCGATAGTCACAGTGATAATCACCTTACGTAGAGCAAAAAATGTGACTGTGACTATCAACTATCGCAAATCGCCTTACAGAATTCCACCCCTGGGCTCTCATCGCGTAATTTATGAAACGATAGTCGTCGAAACGATTGAATAAAACGATCTCGTTTTTAGTTTGCTTCGTATAGCATCATCGTCGTATCGTTCAATCGAATCGTTCATCGTTTTCATTTTGAACAGTTTGAAAATGACTGTAAACAAACTCTGACACCTAAAAAATAGAATAGGAATAGGAAATAGTTTTTTTTCTTCTTTAGTTTGTTCATTTTTTTATTGTCATTGATTGCAATCGAATTGTACAAAAATGAATATTTGATACGGAATAACGTTTCTGATGCAAGTGATCTTAGATTTAGTGAGATGATAATTTTTCTTTTAGAATCGAGCTGTAAATAAAATTATGAAGAAACAAACAAATGAAATGAAATAGTGCAATAAACATTTCTTTTTTGCAAAAAAAGAATTCTTTTACTACTCGAATAAGAGCGAGTCGCCTCCAAAGAGAACATAAGTGTGTGTCTTCCTTTAAATATTTGCTTATACTTCTCTCAGACCTTACTAAAACTGAAAAAATGCACCAAACGCGATGAAACGATTGCAAAATAGCCATCGTTCAATCGAATCGTTTCGACGAGAGTATTTGACGTTTGAAATAGTAACGTGAATCAACAAAAAACGATGATCGTCCAATCGTTTCAACGATTATCGGTATTTGGTTGTTATACGATGTAGAAGCATCATCGAGACGATGTCGTTCAATCGTTTTGTGCTTACGCGATTAGAGCCCAGATTAGCAAATTTCTCTTGGTTGAATAGAGTAGAAAAATAATGAAAATGTGTGTACTAGATTTTAAGGTATTGCACATCACTAGTGAATGAACTTTTACACATCTCCTATCATGTTGACGTCGCTTACGGCTAATTCTGTTTATTTTGAAGATGAAAAATACCCAGCTCGCATGGGATACCTGCTAATAATGCTGTGCGCCTGGTGCGCAGAGGCTGGTATTATTCAATTTCAAAAAAGGGAAATGGACTGAGGATGGTATTCTGCATTCTTCCTGTTCCTGTTCGTGCGCTCCATCGTATATGGGGGTGGGCGTGGGGGCTGGGGGATAGCTTTTAGATGGATCATGGAATTTCAAGTGTTTACCTATTTCCACACGTTTTTCGCTCAATGAGTTTACAGAAAACAAATAGAACTGTACAGAGACTCTCTGGAACTGTATACACAACAGCAGTCGGGCCTCGGGCGAGCTCCCAGCTTCCGCGAAATGCTTTATCCAGGGGTCGAATCGCCACAATTAAGTTGGTTTTACATGTGAAACAAAAACAAATTCCGTCACGAAATGTTCGATCACGGAGGACGCGATTCGACCCGTCTAAAATTGCGATCATGGAACTAAAAACGATGATAGGTAGGTAGAAGTTGCCTTTGTTTAAATCTTTTTGCACCACGATATGGAAATAAAATATTATTTCGAGCTGTATCATATTTAAATAACGGCTAAAGCCACGATCCGTATCCGTAGCTGTTCGAAGGGACAAAATGCAACCCATTTGTCATTGACCTAAAGCTGCTGCTGCGAAAACAAAAACAAACCTTATGCCTTCTCTTATTTTTTGTCAAATTCAGGGGCCGCCGCGACATCCGTGGACGAGCTATACGTGCACGGAATGAAGTCGATTTTACAAACGTATGACCCGATTCGAACGCATAATTGCTTTGAACCCTTTGAACTATTAATGCGTTTGGCAGTTATTTCTATTTCAGCCAGTTCCGACAGGTTTTCAAAGAACCTAGAGTCGAATGGCGTCGTCCTCGAATGAACTATACGTTCACGGAATAAAGTTGATTTTACATGTGGAACAAAACAAATTCCTTCACCCAATGCTCTTTCAAGGGATGATGCAATTCGACACCGAACCCTAGAAATCGAGATCATCCTTATTGAATGGTGGGACAGCTGCGTACGAGATGTAGCATCGTCGCAGCATGACTCTGATTGTACAGTGACCTGAGATTGATTATTTATGCTGCGAATTGAGCAGTCATAAGAACACTTTCTTCTTCAGCTCTGACCATAGGCTTCGAACTCTCTTGCTATTTTTGTTTTAGGACCATTGAGATGTCGGTCGGTCTCCTTTGCGATTACGTCGTTTGCAATCCCATGGATTGTTGACCGAATGTTTCAATCGGTGGCTGTATGGGTGTTTGCCTCATTTCTGTCCGTTCCTGACCTGAGCCCAATTTTGCTAGCTCATCCGGCTTGGGCTTCTCGTAACCTCCGACATAACTACTGTCGAGGAACTATTATTGGGTTGTCAACGATGCATCGATGTTTGCATGTTTTGATAGCCGATACATCGACGGCAAAATTATCAAACATCGAACATCGTTCAGTTATTTCGTTTAACATTGCCAAGATAATGAAATAAAAATGTGCTTGTATTTGTGTAATCTCTATCTCTTCTCTATATATATAAAAATAAGTTCAATTGTGTTAGTTGCCAATGTTCTCTGGAATGCGTGAACCGATTTTGGATTCTGTAAATTTCCCATGAAAGGTGAAATTAATGGCTGTAGGAAATAAGGCCCGGGGCAGTTGTCTGATTTTGACATTCAGGACAACTTTAACACAACTCAGTTGTCTTCTATAATAAATACACACAACTGAAAATACAACCATTTTATTAGTTGTCTACTCATAGGATGATGGTTGTCCATTAACAGACAACTAGTTGTAATCGATAATCCCAATTGGAGAAAGACAACCTTGGTTTGGTTGTAGTTGTCTTCCATAATAGGGGCATTAGTTTAATACTTAGCTCTTCTTTTTTCTTTTTGACATGCTCTTTCCACTTAAGTTTAGCATCTAGCGTCATACCTAAGTATTTGGCCGTATTGGCAGACGGTACTTATTTTCCATCTATATTAACTTTTACCGTATTTATTTTCATGTTGGTGAAGTTAATATGTATGGATTTATTCTCATGGAGTTTTATTCTCCATTTTTTCGTCCAGTCACTTATAGATCTTATGGATCTTTGAAGTTTGTATGTTGCTTCTTCCACATTGTGTGATGGAGAAGATAAATAAAACATCAGAAAAACATCGATGTATAGTTGTTAATACCGATGTTTTTTTTATCGATGTTTGATGTTTTTTAGAACGATGTTGCATCCCTAGGAACTAAGCAGACCGTGCAAACCTAGACGCACAGGAGACTAGTCGAACCTCCACAATCAAAACCAATGAAAACAACCGAAGCTAAGATTTTTCAATACTTAATATTTATTCCTTTTTATCATTTTTTGTATTATTTTTCTTTTATTTTATTTTATTTCTTGTTCACTTAAAGTTACGGTTTTCTAGTTTCATTTTTTTGTTTTCTTATATATGACCATCTAATATCGATTAAAGAAAAAATATTTATTTATATATTTATGGAAAGGGAAAACATGAGAAACAAAATAAAGTGAATAGAAAGAAAACTAAAACACTTAGGTCCATCAATATGTATTATGTATATTATATTCTTTTGTTTTGTTTAACTTTTCAGCAAGTTGCGTGTGTGTGTGTGGGAAAGAGACAAGTGGTATAGAAGAAAAAAATGCTATGCTCTACTTATAGAGTGAAAGAGAGGGCCCTTAGACATTCGACACCCATCTCACCCACAGTCGAATATTATGCTTCTGCCGGACCTTTCCAAGGATGACGCGCTTTCTTACGTTTTACATTTTACAACATAGAACACGAGAGTTTTATTAGTTTTGTTTTCTTTCTTTTTTTATGATTTCTTATATATTCAATATATATTTTTTGTTTCTTCTAACATAATATTCTATTTAATAATTCGGTAAATAAAAATAGAAATAAAGTTCCAAGTGGTTAAGTATCATTTGGGGGGTTGTGGGTTTTCGGATTTCTCCCTTGTTTTCTTTTTTTTTTTTTTTGGTTTTGAAGAATAGAAAATTAGATTTTTTTTATTATTTTTTATAACTAATTTGGACATTTTTTTTTTTTTTTAGTTAGATTTACACATATATACTTCTATCTTCATCGCCGCTGCAGGTTTTTATTCTCCTTCTCTTTTTGTTTATATTTTGTTTTATAATTTTGTTGTTTAAGTAAAATTCTACTAATGTTTGGAAATTAATTTAAATTTCTTTTTTTTTTTCTTCGAGTTGTTTTCTTTCTTGCTTTTATAAATTGTATTTTTAATAATATTTTGATTCATTTGAAATTCATTTTGTGTTTTATTTTGAATAAAATTTCGTTTGTGGATGGAAAAATTTAAATTTAGTTTGTGTCTTACGTTTAAATTCTTGCTGTGTGTGTGTGGGGGGGGGGGGGGGGTTCAAGTTTATATTTTGTTAGACAAATATATAAACAAGTGTTGGGAGGGTTTTTTGTGGGGGTGGAGGGGGAGCAAAAGCCCCGTGTTGAACTAAACGAGTAAGACCAGGACTGAGGGGGACACAGGAGAGGCGAGTTCTTGATTGAAATGACCTTTCTTTTGTATTTATAGTTTTTTGTTGTGTTTATAATAGAATTTGTTAATGAGTTGTGTGGTGTTGGTTTAACCGCTCTTAAACAGAAGAATTGCCACCTGACCTAGGTAAAAGTAAATAAAATGGCGAGTCTCGTGTGTCACATAGGATCCGAAATTCCTGCCAACAATGCAATGCCATGTGGGATTGTATTTCTTGTCGAACTCCTTCTTGATGTACGCGGCTATGTCCTGCAAAGAAAAAAAAAACACTATTCATGTAGTCGAGGTTTAGAAAGTGAATGTTTTGGGAAATAATATTGTGAAAGAACTACCACTTCGGGGGAAGCTAAGTGCTACCCGCAGAGCAGCCCACCTGTTGCGAGAAATGTTTTTCTAAATAAGTAAAGCGTCGTCGAGTGAATTATGTATTTGGATGGGTACACAAATTCTTGAAAATTATTATTTTTTAAATATCAATTAATTGCCTGAAAACACTTCCCATTTATTGTTTTGTTAATCATTGTTCTGATGTTTTGGATATCTTATTTTATTTTCCAAACTAAAACTTTTGCATTCAAAATCAAAAGCACCGCACGAAACTGCAATCCCAATCCCGAACCACTTAAACGAAAAGCAAAGTTCAACCATTCATTCATCGGCTTTCGTGCACAGCTTTTATTTGCACGAGTATCGATGTAATGCATTGTTAATATATTTGACTTAAGACGCTTTACGGAAACATAACAGAACAGCTGCAAAAGAAGAGAAAATAAGAATACAGCCCGTGTACAGAAAACCGTCGCACGAGTTCACTACAAGTTCATCAAAGTAAAGCGATTTATGTTTTATGTAAGGCGTGCGGGTGACGAATGACGATGGGGATGAATACTGGAGAAAGCTATATAGCAAAGATAATGGAATTAAAAGAGATTGATATCTTTCGTACGTCTATCCCCCCAAAACCCATTTGTTTACATTGTTGTTTTTGTAATCCCTGTCTGTGAATACGTGTGAGCTTTGAACTACAAATACAAAGACAAATCGACTAATGACCGGCCACCAATCAAAATTCAGTGTGGTGGGTTATTTTTGAATATCTTAAGGCCCGGTTTGTTCAATCTTGGTTATCTTTTAAATTAGCCACTGATTTTCTGCAATATCGTTTGTTCAAGACTTTTTAAGGACTACGTAGGTATTCATTTTGACGTAGCTGATATACAAAAACTTTTTGTACAATATTGTGCGAACAAAAAGAAAAATGCAAATAATAAAATGAAGGAATGTATAACGCAAGATGGATTGAACCAATAAAATCTTACACAACACGCCAAAATAATGGATGCAAAGGATGAAGTAAGATTATTTTCAACATTTTTTGGCCGATGACAGTTCTCATAGATTGGGATAAAGCACTCGCGTTAAGTTAGGATAAATATTGAGAATGAGAAAATTGCAATTCTCGTTGAATAAATCGACATGAGGCCTGTTAATTTGTAATACATTTTATTGGTTTTGGCTTTATTTCGATTTTGTTCTCAAAAAATTGCTTATTGACTCACAAATACAAAGTTTCATTCTTTAGTTCTAAAAAAATGCCTGTATTATTTGGTTATGACATTCATTTTTGTGTTTATTAAGATTACCAAAAATAAATTGCTTATCAAAAACAAACGGACCCGAAAAAAACAAATATATAAATACCTATAACCATGGATTCGGTCAATCACTAAATGACAAATAAACTGGGAAAAATGGAACGATGTGTTGCAAAGTTATGGCATGGTGGCCGAAGTGAAAAACGGTCAATAGATACTTATTGGTTATCACTGATTTATAATCATGGGTTAACCTAAATCCGTGGTAACAAAGGCTCTAACCAGCTGTGAACAGACCGGCCCTTAATGTTGTATTCACCATACGCGCTGACACATTATATAGATCTGTTCGTAAGATATACGATTTTTCGATTATTTCAGAATGACCCCATTGTATTAATTCGACTGGAAGGAACAACTGTTTTTAGATGTGAAATTATTTATTGACAATATTTAATTTTAGACAGGAATGGATTTATATATTTTAAGGAGTGGTTGGTGTACTAAGGTAAAAATTATAAAAAACGTTGATAAGAAACATTACAAATTGCGATATTTAACCTTAAAGCCTAGTATCCTGCTCGCGCTAAATTTTAGCGAGCATAGTCTCCACTTTGTTTCTCCACACCAAAGATAAATGGTCGCTAAATTATTATTAAACATGATATAGATGGGACAAGACCCATTTGTTTATGATACATGAGTACCATGACAGATATCAGTAAATGTAATTTTAATAGAATTTTCGAATTTATAACTTGAAAGACGTAAGAAACCTATAAATTATAAGAAGAACTTCAATGTGCGTACCTACTCAAACTTTCACATTTCTTTTCACAATGTTATTACCCAAAATACGAGGCCAAATGAAAGCATAAGTCCCCCTGAAAATGGATTCGCGTTATTTATATTTATATCTCTGTTTCGGCTCTGTTGTTTGGCTTTGCGTTTTCTTTTATTTATTACACAAACATTATCTGCGTTTTCCGCCAAAAAAAATCATAGCAAACACAAGTCAAACTCTTTCCTCCGTTTTGTATGTCAGAATTTATCTTCGATTTAATGTACCGGACATTTATTTCGCGAGCTAAATGAGTGGAGACTTTTCATCGGCCCATCTATATGAAGTTAAGGATTTAGCGTGCGAACAGGATACTGCTTTGCTAAACTGCCTCGCTAAATTTTATCTTTGTAGACATTTATGTATGGGAGATAAAATTTAGCGCGAGCAGGATACTAGGCTTAAATGTAGAAAAACGAAGTATTGAGGTTTTGAAATAATAAATAATAAACAATAAAAACATTTCATGCCGAATTATAGCAGCCTTGAAAGATTACTACTTGTTAAAGTGTAAGAAGCGTATTAATTATATATATTCACTGCAAGCAAATTAACTGTCAACCGTCAAAATTCAAATTTTCCTAGTGAACATGCCCAAGTCAGTTTTCCAGGATATTTAAAAATTTTATGAATTTCGGTGGTGAATTCACCAACTTTCCGTCATCTTCCGGGTGAATTCACGAACTCACTTATACTATCATAGAAATGAGCATGGATACGTGACTTCATGAATTTTTTCTCGAAAACAGCTTGTAGGCAGCCGCCTTTCCACTGGAAAGATATCTATCTCTGTATTCCATTATCTTTGGTATATAGTTTAGAGTTGGACAGTCGAGCTTTATTGGAAAATCCACCCTCTTCGGAGGTCGGTTCTACGGATTCTGGGGAGAGCCGCTTATTACAATCCATTAACCCTTTTATTAAAAGGTCAATGGTATCTCGATCTCCTCCAATAAGATCGAATAACCCCGGGAAAAGAAGTCCGCCGGGAGCGCTAGCGCATGAAAAACAGGACTCAGTAAAAGATACAAGTCTTGAGGAAGAAAATAAAGCCGTTCGAATCAAGCTTAAGGAAATAGATCTACTCTATCAAGATCTTAAGAAAGAGATAGAACTGATAAAAGAAGAAAATAAGGTTATAAGGAACACTCAGTTGCAGAACGAACGCAAATGTACTCCAGCACGGTTGGCTAGTCGGGAATACCACACCGACGAAGAAGAGCTAGCACGCGAAACGAATTGGGTAACTAAGAAAAGACCTAGTAAGAAAAGGAGGGCCGGTTCTTCGCCCGAAGTCGAGCCCCTAAAAGAACAAACGCGTAAAGTACCGCAAGAAAAACAACTCCGAAAGCATATTCGCGCACCACCTCCAATAAACGTCTTTGGGGTAACGGATTATAATAAATTGAACAGCCTCCTTAAAGGAACGATAACATCGAAATTTAAGGTTACATTTTCGAGAAATAATGCGTGGAAAATTAACATCGATAACCACGAAGACTACCGGGCAGTGTCCCAAAAGCTAAATACCGAGAAGATCCAGTGGTATACTTTTAAAATAAAGTCAGAAAGGCCACATCGTGTTTTAGCAAGGGGACTCCACCCCTCATGCAAAAAAGAAGAGGTTATAAACGACCTTCAAGCCAAAGGTTTTAAAATTCTTGATGCCGTTAATATCATCAAGAAGGAGAAACAGAAATCGGAAGAAGATAAGGATGTCCTGGTAAGGCGTGGACTTCCGCTCTTTATGCTTACCTTCGATAGGTCTGATAATATCGAAGATATCTACCGAATTAAAATAATACTAAATATAAAAAATCGAGCCCATGCGCAGAAATTTAAAAATAATTCCACAGTGCAAACGTTGCCAAGAATTTAATCATACGCAAATGTATTGCAAAAAAGAGCCGCGATGTGTGAAATGCGCCAGAAATCATTTCTCCCAAGACTGTGGAGCAACTAAACATTCCTCCGCTACCTGTGCCAACTGTAATGGAAAGCACCCGGCAAAAAATTATAGAGGTTGCGAAGTAGCTAAGGAGTTGCAAAAACGGAGAGATGCGCTCCTTAAGCCACAAGATATAAAAACAAAGCCGCCAATAAAGACAAAGCGTAAGACCGCCCAGGAGGTAGTAGGCAATGTAAAACCTCCGCTTCAGGCGGGTAATAATGTCAAAGAAAGAGAGACAACAGAAAAGCCCTTGACCTCTGTTGTCAAAAGAAACGCTACTGAAAAGTTAAAATCAGGAAAGTCAATAGTGGCGAATAGTGGCCCTCGGACAGCCAGAGTGTAGACCTACGCTCAGGCCGCGGCATCCGAAGGAGCAAAAAACGTTGAAACTTCGCCGGAACCTGTTTCTCATGTATTTTCAGTTATTCTCCAGAAACTTGAAGAACAAAGCAAAATAAATAAAATTATTCTCGATCGCTTGGTTAAGCTCGAGAATAATTCACGGAAAACGCGTACATCAAATAAAATATGAATGAAAAACCAATGTTAAAAATATGCACTTGGAATGCAAACGGACTTTTACAAACACTCGACGAATTGGAAATATTCACGCGAGAAAGATCTTGACATTTGCTTGATTTCTGAAACTCACGTGAAAAAGGGATCGAGCTTAAAAATAAAAGGCTATAATGACTTCCACGCTTGTCACCCTTCGGGAAACGCGAGAGGTGGATCGTCATTGTTTATTAAAGACTGCATTGAACAATACGAAGACCTGAAGATAGAGCTTGAAACCATGCAACTGTGCACGATTCGAGTAAAAAATAGTCAGCGTACTCTTAGAATTTCATCTATCTACTGTCCACCGCGTTCCGCGCTTGAAAAAACTGATTATACTAACTTGCTTAAATCGCCCAAACCAAAACACACGTTCTGGGGTTCTAGATATATCTCGCGAAAAAGGAAGAATGCTATATGGGACAGGTATGGAGTATAGTTGTGATTTCCACTCGACAGGCAAACCGACCTACTGGCCAGCTGATACTTCAAAAATACCTGATCTGATTGTTTTTTTTGTCGTGAAAGGAATACCTACCAACCACATTAAAGTTGAAGAGAGCTTTGATCTGTCATCTGATTATTCACCGGTTATTTTAACATTGAGCGTAAAACTAGTAAATAACCTTGAGCCTGCGAGATTAACCGGTAGAAAAACTAACTGGGAAGACTTTAGGAACGAAATTGAAGAGAATGGTTAACTGAGCATTCCACTTAGGACACCCTATGAACTTGAGGTTGAAGTAGATCGCTTCGTTGAGATCGTACAGCTCGCTTCCTGGAATAATACGCCTCATCCAAGGAAAACGCCGGCCAAATACGGTCTACGATATCCTCCCGAGATAAAAAAAAATGACACCAGAGTCCCCCTCCGCAACATAAAACACATTTGAATTATTTGTGCAATTTGTTGAAGACAGTTATTAAGGACTTTAAAAATCGTGCGATAGGTTCTTACCTTGAAAGTTTAACGGCGAAAAAGGATTCCAATTATTCACTTTGGAAAGCTGTAAAAGGCATTAAAAGGCCCAAAATCCCCGCGGCCCCAATTAAAATAAATCAAAATGAATGGGCAAGTGAAGATAAGGAAAAAGCGGACGTTTTTGCCGCCCATCTAGAAGAAACCTTTAAACCGTACGATGGTCGGGCGGTTCACGACAGTTTTATTGGGACGGAATTACTGTCCGACGATTTGACACTCACAATTGCAACGCTAAAACTAAAACGTGAAATTGAATCCCTAAAACCTAAGAAAGCTACTGGTTATGATTTGATCACGGGAGAAAATCTCAAAGTTCTACCAAGAAAAGCATTAATTAAGCTTCTTCATATTATAAATGCCGCGCTCAGACTAAAACACGTGCCGAGCCAATGGAAAGTTGCGGAGGTCATAATGGTTTTAAAGCCAGGAAAACCGCCAAATGAAGTAAAATCGTATAGACCAATTTACGTTCTTCCAGTCATATCCAAAGCTTTCGAGAGAATATTGCTAAGGCGCCTACAACCGGTTATACAGCCCTATTATGGCTATCAAATATCAATTATTTGATACTTAATAACATCATTCTATCAATTCATCGATAATTTGGGGTTATGAGTTCGTTTCTAATTTGTAATTTTTTTTTAATTTTTTTTTTTTTTTCATTATAATACCCTTCAAATAATTTCCGATGACATTTCGGTCTAAAGTCGTTTTTTGAACAATAAAAACAAGGAAAGAAATGTTATGAGTTGATGTTGATAGATAATTTCAGCCGCGCGAGTACTTTGATAGAAAATTTGATGAGTATCAATTTTTTGACAACCGTAATACCAAGTTTATTGATAAAACTATTCACAATAGATCTTAAATCTTATATCATTCACAATTCATCAAACATTTTGTTAGGTTGATAGCCATAATACCGATTCATTCATTTTGTTGATACGTATCAATTATTATCAAATACCGTGTTGATATTTGATAGACATAATAGGGCTGATAGATGACAATAATCTTATCCCTGACCACCAGTTTGGGTTCAGAACCAAGCATTCGACGATTGACCAAGTGCATAGAATTACCGACATAATCGAGAAAGCATTTGAAGAAAAAAAGATATGCTCAAGCGTATTCTTTTGACTGCTTGGAATTTAAATTACGACAAGTTCTTCCCGTACGTCTATTTGATGTTCTAGAATCATATCTCGGGAATAGACTCTTCCGTGTTAGATATGGAAACGAATACTCTGAGCTTAAGCAAATTTCGGCCGGCATGCCGCAAGGAAGTGTCCTTGGGCCCCTTCTCTATCTGTTATATACTCGCGATATACCAAGAGAAGATGGCACTACTCTCGCTATGTTCGCCGATGAAACCGCTATCGTAGCAGTAGGTAATACAATTAAAGAAACTACTGCAAAACTGGGTATACCCATTGCAAAAGAGGACAAATACCTGGGAATGACACTCGACGCAAAGCTGAAATGGAATTCGCACGTGAAAATGAAACCTAAAGAACTTGATATCAAATATAGAGAAATGTACTGGTTACTCGGAAAACATTCCCAGCTGATTGTGTGTAAGAAAACAAACTGCTTCTATACAAGCAAGTGCTACCTACGGTATACAACTCTGAGGTTGTACCAAGAAAACCAATGTCAATATTCTACAAACTTTTAAAAATAAAGGGCTTAGAGAAATTTTACGAGCACCATGGTATATTCGAAACGACGATATCCACAGGGATCTCGGAATTCCAACAATCGAAGCTGAAACAAGAAGCTTCGCGAGAAAGCATAGAAACCGACTAATCGTACATGTCAACAATACAGTCCGACAAATTTTGTATGAGAGCAATTTACTGTTTCGACTACAAAGAACGAAACAGTTCGACTGGGCAAGATAATATTAACCGCGTCTAAATTGCCGAACATGCAGGATCTTTCATTGGAAAGTACCCTGTCAAAAGTTGTTATTTCGTGATAGAAAAATTGCTTGATACGTTATATCTTAATTGCAGTATCTAACAATCTTTCTCTGACACTATTATGACCACGCGCTTGCTATTCTCATATTGTCTTTGGAAGATTTTCACCTACCCTCCGTAAAAAAAAACTGAAGTGACAACTAAAAAACTTGTAGGAAAACAGAACAGATTTTATATGGATGTAGTATAATTTATAATTATGTAAAAGAATACTGAAAAGTATATAATAAAGTCCAAAAAACAAAATCAAAGCATTGTGGAATTGAAAAATTATGTTTGTTAAACCTATTATGTAACAGCTGAGAATTAAAGTAATGTGAATTGTGGGCTTCATAAACAATATTTGAACAAAACAGTACTCTGGCCATTATAAACCAACTTTGTTATCCTGCAAGTTTTTTTTGACGGTTGAACCAAAAAGATAGCCAATCTATGAAAAAAATGGGCTTCGCGAAACACTCCATTGAGTGGTAACAGATTTGCGAAAAAATGAGAAAAATTTCGGTGGGGAATGTTGTTAAGATGCCACGAATTTTCGGCAATTATTCGGTATTCGGATACATTTTTTCACTATTGGGAATAGTTTGCAATATTCGGCCGAATGCCGAATACCGATTAGTGAAAAAAAATGTGGCCGAATAGCCGATCATGAAAAAAAAAAAAGAACTCAAAGATAAAAATATTACTCATTTATTTAACCAACAAATTAACAAACGTATTTATATTTAAAATTTACCAATGGTAAGTTAAGATGGATGAAAAGAATTTGTTCAGCATTTGTCGATAGCAGACGATTGCGTTTTTCCTCACAAATTAATACCTGTTTCTGCAAACAGAACAGTTTTGACCCAGAAACTTTATGTTCGTCAAGTTACATTTGCGGGAAAATGTATCCCAAAAGCTACATTAGTAGTGGGACCATGGTCAGGTCACAGTCTGCATCCAAACTTGGGCCAGAGTTGGCCATTGTGATACCACATGATCTCAATACAAAGCGCTAGGCAAATGCTTATAAAAAAAACGAATTCGTCAATTCTAAGTATTCTCCTAGATGATGTCTAAGTACTTGGCACTAATGGAGCCAGTGAAGACAAAACTGCCAACATTGTCTACAGTCCGTGGATAATCGGCCCTAGCGAGGTTTCCGTCGGAACCGAAAATTCTCCGCAACGCATATTACTTCGTAGGCTCAAATTAAACTCGAGATGCCGATTTCCGAAGACAAATAAACAATTACGATGGCGTATTGCACCGCACTCTAAATCGTTAACAAATTCCGCAACCAACTTCTGTCGGAGGATATCGGAACCTACCTGTCAAAAATTTAACAAAAAAATGCACTTGATCGCGCTTACTTGATTGTGTTTTCCCTTGACATGTAACCGAGAAACTCCCACTTAAACCAACCAATCGAAGCTTGTTATCTGTTGTGCAGTTTGTCGGACCGCCGTCTTTATCTGTTGTGCAGTTTGTCAGACCGCGCCGTCTTTATCTGTTCTACAGTTTGTCAGACCGCCGTCTTTATCCGTTGAGAAGTTTTAAACAATCAGCTCTTCTGTTTAGTACAAAAACTGTTACTTAAAGTCGTGCGCCATTTTTTAGACTTCCACTCAACATTCGCGCAGATCCTTCAAATTGAACAAACTTTTTCGATAACGAAAAACAAAAATAAACCGCTTCACAAGGACCTTAATATTCCAATTCTGAAAACCGAAATTGTATTTATCGACCTTAGACAGCATAAATCAAGCTAAACACCCACCCAGTCGCGTTCTAAGCCATGAAATCGCATGCCAAGGTTGCTCATAAGCATTCAATATTCGCAAGCCCTTCCGCCGAGAAATAACCCAAGGTCCAAGTAACATTGATTATGTTCAAGTCCATGACAACGTTCAAGCGTAGAATGGAAAAAAAAAACACAATTTCCCTACAGAACTCGACTCCCTTTTTAAATCAATACACTCTGTCAACTGTTTAAAATAAAATAAACTCTTTGATGGTGGTGGGTGGTGGCAGTATCGCGGCATGTGTGCGTGGCACGGCACAAGGCCATCAAACAAACCACAGAAATAAATATCATATTAATAAAAAACCTTGACAGAGTTATCCTGGCAGATGTGCCGAATAGAGCACATAAGTAGTTGTAGACGACAACGATGACAACAAATTTGCCAGGACGAGTACATATTGCTTAAGAATACCCCGACTTACAGAATAAGCAGGCTATATATGTATAAATATTCGAGAATCTATTAGGCAGACGTCCTTCCTTCGACTCATTAAGTTTGCTAAATGAGCGTAAAAGAAAACAAACACGCACGCCCATGCACACCCTGTGCAAATATCTCGCTGTCTAAATTTAAATAATAGGGATAACGATAAAATGATTGAGGTGGTGCGAATTGCATAAATATTTAATGCGAAGTGCGGGGAGAGCCCGCCCGCCGGGCATACAAGTCGCAATTCTATGAACTAGGAAATCCACTTTACATTGGAAGAATTTAAATAGAAAAATACCAAAGTGCAGATGGTGGTACACTGAAGAGCACTTAAAGATGGTTTATGCGAGCAAATGAATCTGTGATATGGAAGAAGAGCTGTTGAGGCGTCAATTGAATTTGCACTCGCATTGTGTTTTTATTTTCTATACCCGAGAGAGAGAGAGAGAGAGAGCTTGTTCGGGCATAATATTTTGAACAATGGATTGTCTTTGTAACCATATTCGAGAGTGTTTTGATTATTTGGTAAATTTGAAGAGGTGGCGTTATGAATTCTGCTCCATGGAGATGTTATTTTATTTACAAGGTTATTATAAGAATTTTGCGCACCTAAACATAGAACATGGAAACCAATAGTCATGCTCAACCAAACAATTACAATCGGTTCTTTCACTCCATCCATTGACAGTGGATGCCCGAATCGGAGGGATTTGCGCTGGGGAATAGAAATACTGTTATTCACTTTCTTCTAAGCCATGACTGACACAAACGTTGATGAGTAGTTGCTTGTGTTTATTCTTTGCAGAAATTAATTAAATAATTACATTGGCATTGATTAAAATAGTTACAAATATAGCTAACTATTTTTTAGCGACATCCTCGGTTCAGGTTCCGATTCCAACGACAACTGATTTGGCACGTATTTAAGATCATTTCGCAGGACATTTGACAACTCGATTAAATGAGCGTATTCAGATTGCAAATGGGTAAGTGTCAGACTGACGGAAAGCTAGGTTTGTTTTGGAATCGGCACATTTCAAATTCACTTATTAAAATCTACGATAGCCTCATCTTAAGCCACGGTTGTAACAAAAAAAAAAAAAAAAAGTAGTCGCAGTGGCTTAGTCGCAGTCGTTTAGTGGTTAGTGTGTTGGACTACTAAGCGAGGGATCCCAGGTTCGAATCCCGCAAAAAGAGGCAATAAAGGCTGCAAATAATAGGTGGAACAGCATTGATACCTGCGTCATATCCAAGCAAATCTGGCCAAAACTAGATGCTAAAAGGACTCAAAGACTTCTCTCTGTAGGCAGAAACAGAATCAGCTCCGTTGTGGGGGCATTAACAGGACACTGCTTAATAGGTAGGCACGCCCGTAGACTGGGTACACCCTACAATGACTTTTGTAGGAGCTGCATGGATGAGGAGGAGGAGGAGACCGTTCTTCATCTTCTCTGCAACTGTCCAGCCCTTGCAAATTTGCGCAGGGCAAACTTAGGAGACTACTTCTTCGATGACCTCAGCGACTTGTCCAACACAGACATACGCTGTATCAGCAAATACATTACAAAGACCAAATGGCTTCAATGATCTCACATATCATCTATTCTCTCTTAGACGGGCTGTCTGTGGATTGCTACCGAGGGACAGACTGTTTCGGTCGTCCCTTTTCGCACATCCGAAACAAACCGTCACTCGGTCAAACTCACCTTTTGATCAAGCTGCAATACCCCCGCAGCATGCGTTTGTAGGCTGATGGCAATAATCACCACTAATACCGCGCTTCTTGCTGCATCCGCCCTATTCGATAAGTTGCCAGAGGACACAAGCGAGGGTTGTACTGATACGGTCACCACTCGCCTATCCGATGGCATACTGTCGACCGGTCACCTACTCCTTGACCAGCCTTAACAAATCTCCCAAGTAAGAGACACAATGAAAGGGCCGATTTATTAATCACCAATGGCGCATACGGCTGCGCCACCATGGCGAGACGTTATAGGATTACAGGCGAAGGGTACACTGTTTCGGCTTACCCGGCGCTTGTATCCGAAGACATATCGTCCAGTTAGTTATCCCCAATCTCTCCCTTCAAGGAGTTATCTTAGGATTATAGGCGAGGGGACGACTGTTTCGGTCACCCCTCCCCTATCCGAAGTTAAACTGCCCCAACTCTCTATACGAGACATAAGAATTGCCAACATGACGAGACGTTGTAGGATTACAGGCGAAGGGTTCACTGCTTCGGTCTGCCCGGCGCTTGTATCCGAAGACATATCGTCCAGTTAGTTATCCCCCAATCTCTCCCTTTAAGGAGTTGACTGAGGATTACAGGCGAGGGGACGACTGTTTCGGTCACCCCTCCCCTGTCCGAGGTCAAACTGCCCCAACTCTCTACACGAGACGTAAGAATTGTTCTTTTTGGACAAAGAAGACAAAAGTCACAGGCACAAAGAGAGCATTTACGCCTACTAGTATGTCCGGCCTAGAACACTCTGGCCTTACCCATCCCCCCACCCCCATTCCCTTAACTCATGTGGTATCACAAAGGGCCGAAATTTTATGCGGCCCAAGTGTGTCTTTCTAGACAGCCACCTTACCTAACCTAACCTAACCTACCTCTCCCGAACGTCTGACAAACATCCGAGAATATAAATGTCTTGAAAGAGCTTCTCAATTAGCCGTTTGGAGTCGGCATAAAATTGTAGATCCCTTCCATTCGTTGCAAAAATGAAAAACTTACAC
This sequence comes from Cheilosia urbana, assembly GCA_946477585.1. Classification (NCBI taxonomy): domain Eukaryota; kingdom Metazoa; phylum Arthropoda; class Insecta; order Diptera; family Syrphidae; genus Cheilosia; species Cheilosia urbana. The sequence goes on along the minus strand of OX297854.1, from coordinate 87,719,884 downwards.
AAAACGAATGGTTGCGAGAAGCTAGGCTTAGAGTCCCTCCGGACCTGTTGCGCCATTTTTTTTTTTCGCATAATGCTTCTCTATGATAAGACGTTTTTAACAGCTTCAAAACTAATGTTAGCGCTAAGAAGACGACAAGAGAATGCCAACACCGAATGCTGCCATCGCTAAGGTGAATTTACACTTTTGAATCTCTACCCGTTTTCTTTCACATTCTCACACTACTATTACGACTTCAATGCTAACAGGTACGTGGAGACAGTCCTACATAGCAGAAAAAATGGAAGAGTTTCCAGCCCACGACCGCTTGGCAAACTAGCTTTAGCCCATTCTATAGCTCGTCTGACGGAAGTATTTACGTATTTACATGCCAATGAAAGTCATTTATAAAAAAAGCGAGGCCTCAAATGTTCTATAGGCGGTAGAGCTCTATAACGGATACCTACCCCTACTATCACATCAAGTTCGTGGTCCCACTGGTATATAGAAGAACGAATTTTGCGATTAACTTGCAGAACAAGCTTAACTGGTGTTTTCTTTTACCACCAATATTAACGAGTGGGTTTCTCATGAACACGGCCGCCAGACCAGCAACCAATTATTAGCGGAAGTTTGTAAGATATATGCAGCCCCTCGGTAGGAAGACGACTGATGTCCTTCACTTTCGACACACAGACTTAAGAACCAACACCATACAAGGATTGTGCGAGCTTAGCAATTGACGAAAACCAACTACACATTGGAAAAAGTTGAGTTGCTTCCATGTTTCTGACTTTAAACACTCTTGTCTCAAGTGGAAGTAGAATCTGCCTGATTCTTTCCTATTTTCACGGCTATTGTGATTGTCCGTATTAAAATCGAAAGCACTAGCCAACGTTATTTTATCACTACATTGAAAGCAAAAGGTGTTTAGGTGACGGCGGACTATTTTCTGACAATAGGAAGTGAGAAAGTCAGAATGGAAATAACTGGAAACCACTGGAAAGATAATTTTCACCCCGTTCGCATTTGAGAACAAGCAAAAGCGAACACGGTCGAAATTAAGGTATCGCTTTTGATACGATCCGCCGCGCATTTGGGAATAAACCCCCCTGCTTTCTGTGTCTCTTCTGCTTCTGAGAAAATATGCACCCTAGGCTTAGTACAACTCAGCTTTCCATGCAAGACATAACTCGATATTTGGAAATACATATGTTTATAATTTTAAGCATTTGTCAAGTTTCCATTCAGCAGCCCTTCCGACCCAATCCATTCACGGTGTCACTTGGTGTGTCTTATATTAGATAAGACAATAAGAAAAAAAAGTCGGCCTGTCGTTATCACCGTCGTAACATACTCGTAATTCGCCCTTCATGAAGGCCTCTCCACTGGCATCAGCGATGTACACATTTTTATTCTTGCATCCTTATGTCAGCAATAACCACCAACTTTTGGTTCATTGTTTAATCAATAACTGAAACCAAACACACAAAAAAAAAAAAGAAGAAAAAAGAAAGAACGAAAACTCGAACTATTGCCATAGCGTTAATGAGCGAAACAGCGGAATGGGGTTCCCCGAGACCGATGTCATGCAACAAAGAAAATAAACTTGGTATTTGTACATGAAATTCACAACCTTTCGTGACTACTATCCAGTCTGTCTCGTGTAGCAGGAGAATTTGACGAGCACAAAAAACAAAAGTAGGTCACTGACTCACCGCCAAAGTGACTGAGTGACTTTATTTTCATCCAATCGATACTAATAGACCGTTTTATGGTGGATCACAAATTCCGAAAAGAAAACCAAACAAAAAGTGGGAACAAACTGAACCGACATGTGATTGGGTGCTCGTACAATGTTACGAATAATAAATCATTTAAATGTAAAACGTAGTTTGGAGAGGGTGGCGCGGGTGGTGAACCATTAAAATTGAAGCGTAATTCGATTCGGGGAACCCTTTCTACACCACTGTGCAGTGCCGTCAAAGGCGGGTATGAATGAATGAACGCTTGTGTATTGCGTTAGATGGTTTCGAAAATCCTTTTGCGAGGAAGACACAGACAACGTGCTGTTGTTGCTGTGAAGATCAATTTTCTATATATCTCGAAAGAGATTAAATATATCGATACGGAGCATTCCTTTCATTTCGCAGTGACTTTCGCTTGACATTGCGACACCGGCTGACCTATCTACTCGTCATGTGCCATAAGGGTTCCATTCGAAGGCTTCATTTATGATTTCCTTAGGTTTCCTCCAATTTTGTCGATTTACCCATTTTCTTCTGTCAAGTCATACACCGCAGTTGATTGCAAGAATATGATATTTGGCAACGTGCTCACGCAGAAGTCAGAAGTTTAACAAGATCAATCCGTCCTTGAAATATTTTGCAGAAAATGGGTAACTAATGTTTGCAGTTTTCTCGTGATAGCAAGATCAGCGAGTGTCCATATTGCAAGATCGATTAGACTACGTCGAAACAGACGTAGATTTAGTCTTAATAAACTCGAAAACTTAATCGAAAACAGAAGTTTTCCCATACATATTTCAGTTTTCAAAATGAATCGTTAGTAGTCGTTTTCCACGAAAACACCACGAAAAAGATTCCCAATCGTTGGGTTGTTGAAACAAACACACATTTTGCAATATTCAGCAAATTCAGCAGAAGAGCTGGCATAATGAAAAAATTGGAGAAAAATAATAAGAAATATAATTTGATAACAAAGGATACGTTTGTTCTTTAGTAAATAATTTAATTGCATCACAAAAAGGTTGAGGGATTCCTATTCATCCAACTTTATATTGGGTCCTTTTCGAAAACAAATGTCACAATTCACAACTTAAAATCATTTTTCACACTTAATAGATGGGCTATTTATTATTTTTAAATGCTTGAACTCATTTCATTTGTCAATTAATGAGATCGAAATTTGTAAACAAAATAGTTTACACAGAAGTTTCACGACTAGTGTCTCACAGCTGATTGAAACGTCAAACGAAAACTAGTTTGTGTCCGGTGTGAATGGATTTCCGAATTTTCGACAAAAACACGGTTTTCGGTGCGGTGTGAATAGGGTATAAAGAAAGTCATAGACCAGGAATTTGATAATGAGGGTGTCCTATAGAGGACTCTTTTAATTATTTCCTTAGTCCAAGGAAACAGTTTTTAGTTGAGTGTCAGCAAATAAATAAATGGTATAATAAAGGTTGAACGACAAGCTGATGAGTACGTTTTCTAAAGTCATTAGGTCTTCTACCGATGATCGTTTTTAGACTTCAACTTATATACTTTCGCCATTGTGACTTCGAAAAATGTAGCCTGAACTTTAAACATGATTATTAATTATAGTATCGCGCGTTGTCTCTTATCGATTTTTGCATTTAAAGAAACATACCATAACCATTTTCAAAACCTTCCTTTTCATTTCCATTTATCAGAGACTGGTGGGCCATGATTCTTGTCAGTCAGTTGTCACGAAACTGTTATCCCTCACTTTAGCTCGCAGGAAGTGTTTCCCAGCGATGTCCACCTTTCGCCGAACGATATAAATATTGATTGGCGTGAGTGCTTTCTCAAAATAGCTCAACCTAAACCAACTTCTCTATAATAATTGTGTATATGTAATATGTATACAGACAAATGTCAAGTGGAAATCATTTCCGACTAAAATATCCGGTGAATTTTCTGAATATGATTGAAACTTTCGAAAGAACTTAATAGGATAACCAACAGCGAGTAGGTTTGGGCCGAGGCCTCTCGTACAATTTAACAAGGGACCAATCCCTCAAACAATACCTGCTAAGGTGTTTGTGTATGCACCACAGAAATAAATATTTTCCAAGTATACCTCAACAAAAGTTAAGTAATAAGCTATGGCTACTTCGACCCATCATTTGCAAAGGTAGAGCTTCCCTACTTTTAGGAAATAAACTTTTGCAACAATTCCAATAATAGTTACGGATTAAAAAAAAAATATTTATTCCCAACGCAAACCAGCAGCAATAGTGCATTGCGCCGCAGAAGAAACACACAATTCCCATTAGGGAGTAGTCCTTCGGTTTTTAGCGGGAGTCCTGTTCAAAGTTTCAAGTGCAGCAGTGGAAAATTTACGTTCTAAGGTTTCCGAATTCCGATATTAAATTCATAGTTGAATTAGTTTCCCTTGCGGTGAGTTGGAAGGGGGTAGCAAAGCAAACACATTCCCTTCTCATCCACGTCGGGAGGCGACTCACTTTCCATTCAGCGGTTGCGTTGCTTCTACCTTCTGTCCACCTCTGCATATCTATTTCGGTACTGGAGTTGGAAAAATCGATACCGCAGCGTTCCACTGGGGTTTTTCCTCGGCGATAAATCGTGAATAGCTGACAGTAAACAACCATTTCGCTAACAACTACTTGATTCATTTATTGGAATTTTTTTAATGCTTCAGCACGAGTTGAGGTAAGAAATTTGCATTAACATTGCAGGCATAGAAATAATAGCGATTCACCGTTTGCAAGGCGCCGCTTCGAAGCCTATTCGTTTTTTGAGACTATGGATGTTTCCCCCGACTCCAGTGTGATTTAACTGCTTGTTTAAAGGATGTTTATGGGCGACACTTGGAATAGGGACAATCATAATAAAAGAGCAAATGCAGGCGGCCATTTCTTCTATTATTGAAGATGTGCATACAAAGATCGACTGTCCCGGTGCGAGTTGCACGTGCACGATGCACGTCTTAAAAATGTTAAAACTGCTGGCGTTTATATAAAAGCATGCGCATTTTTTGGGCCCGTTATGAGCCTGTGTCGACATAAAAGGACAATACAGCTCATTTAGGTTGCACGTCTAAGGCCGACCAATCACTGGTGCAATTCGAAGTGCCGGCGTCTCCAAGCCTGCTTCAAGCTTGAGCGGGACTCTTCCATGTACATTGGGTGGTCTTGCCAAGGTTTCAACTAATAGCTAATCGTATAGTCAGGCTAACATTTATGATGGGTCGCGTAGAGAAAGGCTATCAAACTAATTTCCTGGCGTCCGAAAAATATACATTCTATCGCCAAACAGTCTTTGAATTGACGATTGGCTAACTGAAAGCTTAAGAATTCGAAGACTTTGGTGGAATCGAAGAATATAATTCAACAATCTCGAGTACCCTGACTTGAATAAATGGATCTCCATCAAATGACAGCAGGTTTAGAGATGGAGACAGATCCCTTAGGGCCGAGGAACAACAATTGCAAAACAAACATCATCGGCCTCCTTTCTAGTTCCAGCGCTGGACAACAGGCATAGAGAGTTTTTTGAAAATCTTTTCGCAACTGAAGACGCAACACAGCGGCAAAGCAGAGTCTGCGTTTTGAATGCTCTCCAAGATTTGACAAAGTCTAATATACCCTTTCACACCGCACCAAAAACCGTGATTTCGTCAAAAACTCGAAATTGCGTTCATAATTGCGTTCGTTTGATGTTTCAATCAGCTGTGAAACTTCTGTGTAAACTATGGTAACAAATTTCAATCGCAAAAGAAATGGTCCGGCCTGAAGGGTTTTCGATATCAACGCCGACAACACAGCAGAGGAAGACCTCGTTTTAGATGGCTGGTTTGAAACCCAGATTCAAACAGGATTGTAGAGCATTTCTCTTTTATATCTCTTTTATAACACGATCCTTTTTGAACCCAATTCGCTGCATATACGGTGCAATTTAAACCGTTGGCATCTGGCAACCAAATAACTTAGATTTCTGTTTTCGGCTTTTGGCGGCCCTCTTTTGTAATGACAGTCGAAGTAAGTTTGTTTCATGAAAATATACAACACACGCCACCACTCCGCTAAGTTCTTTAAATTTACAAAACATGCTCTCATTTGTGAAAACGCAACGTGCTGGCATCGTTCTGTCGAGTAAGGCAAGCGCCTTTCGACCACACCAACAGCCGTTTATATTAACTACAGAATTATCGCCACCCGCTGTTGGAGATCCTGAATCAACCATCAATGGAGAGCCGTATCGGGCCTTAATCATTCTAATCTTAAGACGTTTGGATTTAGCGGATTTTGTTGCTGCCAATTCTGACTACTACAGCTTTTCGTTCCACAGTCACAGCTCATACAACCCGATCAACGATCGCTTTATACCGTCCTTTGTTCCTCTGGCGCCTATTTTGGAAATTGTCATTTCGATTGGCTTTCGCAATCACCCGACACAGCTACTGAATTGTTATTTTTGCGGGGTTGTTTAAAGTCCAAGCTTATACAAGTTAACAAGCCACAAAAAATAGAAATAGAAATAGCTATTCAGACAGACTTACTTCGAGAAAAAAAAAAAAAAAAAAAAAAAATGGAGAATGTCCTAGCGGTGACGACTTACGTCCTTTCAAAAAGTGATCAAAACAGCTTTGCAAGGTTCAATATTAACGACAAATTTCTTAGGAGTAAATAACTTGTGTTAGTTATTACCAAAAAAAAAAAATTCCGAAGGTTTACTACCATGCACCTGTCCATATGGTCTCATCCGTGAACGAGCAATACGTGACGGAATCAGGGGTCGAATCGCCACTTCCGTGAACGAGCTACCCGTTCACGGAATTTAGTTGGTTTTACATGTGAAACAAAAACAAATTCCGTCACGAAATGCTCGATCACGGAAGACGCGATTCGACCCCAGTTTTTTTTTTTGTCACTAAAATCGGAATAATTCGATGAACGTATAGCTCGTTCACGAATGCTGCGAATCGGCAGCTGATTTCGAGATAAATGCTAGTAGAGGGCGGTCTGTATATCACGAAAACTATAGAAAAGGACATCCGAACCAAAAACGTCCCTAGCTAAATAAAACAAGTGACAGCACCACGGGTATATAACTTAATAAAAATTTCGAAGGCAAGTACATGGTTGCCACTATTATTAAAAAAAAAATTACCTGACTTTCCCTGACCAGTTCTGAAGTATACCTGACCTCATTTTACAAATATACATAGCTGACCTAATTTTTAACACTAGTCCTTGAGACCAATTAATTAAATACATATAGGTACCGTAAAATGGGTTGACAAGCAAAAATTTTTTTTTTTTGTTTGGTTGTATTTTCTGAAGTTTTTACTGTAGCTTCAATGTGACACATATGAGTCATGGCTCCTATTTTCATTGCAAGCAAAATACACCATGTTGCGAGTCACCCAGCCACTGGGGTGACTAGCGACGAGAAAGGTGTGACTAGCGACAGTAAAGGGGTGACAAGCAACTACACTAAGGTAAAGAAAAACAACAAGTGTAACAGTTAAAAGCTTCAACCTGAAAAAGATTTAAAAAAATTAAAAAAGACATATCAGAAACTTTTTGGGTGCAATACGGAATAAGTAGGTATATAAGAATCTGAATAGGTACTTCAACGATGGCATATCATTAAAACAAGTAATCACCTAGACCTCGGAACAATCCTGTCTTTTATTTGTTGCTATACTCTATCCTAGAAAAAATGTCAGTACAGGGAAGATAGGATGTTTGTCTCTCAGTCTGTTTGCAATAACTTACATAAATCGGTCCCTTTTTAAAGCTTTCACAGGGTTACCGTAGTGTGTACGATAATTCGCCATAACTCAGAGAGCAATACTGTTAGGGTTACCATCTTCCAATTTAAAATAAAAATATTGCTGAACGAAACAAATTCCAACAACAAATTCTTTCGCTGACGTTTGACGAATTTAAGTCGGAGATCTTTTTGCAATATTATATGCAAAGTTGAGCTGCTTAGTTTTGTTATATTTTCACTTTTTTGTACTTCCAATAATATCTTGTCTAGCGTTGGAAGGTCATTATCCATAAAAAACTGATGGACTATTCGCCTAATCGCACATTTGTCAAAATCATCCACCTTGCTCTTGATACCGGAATTATTTTTCTTCTTTGGTAGTGAATTGTGGCCTTTGATTGCTTTTTCCCTTAAAAGCCTGTATATAGTTCGTTCCGTAACAGAAAAAACAGTAGCCGCATTTCCTACGGCTTCCGATTTACTTTTAAAAAGGCCATAGAATTTTTCAGTTGCATCAACAATTTGTTGTTTCTTTTCTACACTTAGATCCCTTGAAGACTTTGTAGCCATGTTTCTGTTTATTCATATGCACAATAAAGTTAACCACTTTCTTAGATGCACTATCCGCTATTGAGATAACAACCGCTGTTTCCGCCTTATATACACAAACAGGCAATTAGAAAAAATTATATAAGCACGACGCAATGTCATATACCTAAACAGATGGTAAAAGGACTGCACTTGTGCAGCTCTACATACATTTTGTAATATAGACATATATACCTAGATTAGATATTTGTTAAAAAAAACTATTACCCGTCAATGCAGAACTTCGCGGAAACAGTAGCAAAAAAAAAAGGATTATAAAATCCTTTCAAGGCATTTGCTTTACTGGAGAGGAGTGACCGGATGTGTGAAAAATATGCTCTACAAAGTGAAATGTGAATTTATACCAAAACATGCAGAAATATGCCCTAACGAATAAGGCTGAAAATTTGTACTTAGTTTTCTATATTCAAATATTTAATCAAATTTTATCCCAAAAAATACCATGCTTTTGCATGAATCCGGTTGAGTATGCCCTAGTAATCTCTATTAATTTATCGCAATATCTCTACAATGCACATATGATCACTTTTCACTTGTTGCGTTAATGAAATGAACAGCTCAATGAACCTCACGAATAAACCTTATTTCTAAAAGACAACATTAAAAAATATGTTTTAACTGAATATTATTGGATCTTTCAGAAATTCAAACAAACTAAAACCGAATGGCAGCACCCCACATAATATGCCGCTCTCAAAAGCTCCAAAAAGCACCTAAACCGAAAGTTCTTTGACAAAATTAAAAGAAAAACCCTTAATGATATGTTAAAATTGACATATGGTAACACTTCTCTGATGTGCTTCAGTCACTCACACACACTCCTTATTTTGGTTGATGATAATAGCAAGCGAACGCAAGACGATCGTGCTCATTCTGCCCGCGGCTGTGTGCAAGACTGGTTGTGGTGGGATATATGCGAATTTCAGGAAAATTACAACAACAAAATTCTTTGGAATGCCAGTACTGACAAATTTTCCTTGGACAGAGTATAGTCACCCCTTTGCCGTCGTTAGTCACCTCTTTCTCGTCGCTTGTCACCCCATTTATATCAGAAAAATATATAAGTTAAAACTCTTGACTAAAACTCATTGTTCAATAGAGTTAATCACTTACTTTCGGTCTTATTTCTTTCATAAACAAATAGGATTTGCCCCAAACACAACTCCAGTATCAAAACTTTACTTTTTAACACTGAAATACCTACATAAAGTTTTAACATGCATAAAAAACACTTCAAAATACATCGATACTTGAAGGAAATTTGGCGCGAAAGCAGATTTGCTACTTGGTACTAATGCTGCCAATTTGCTACACCAATACCTCCTTTGTCGATATAACTCATAATTGTGTGCAAGTGTGGAATGATGTTGAGCATATAGTAACATTTAACTTTTTCCTGAAGATTGTTGCTAGTCACCTCGCTGTTGCTAGTCACCCCATTTTACGGTAGTTTATTTTTTTGTTTAAAACAAATCACAATCAATAAATGTTAAGAGGTATAAAATGAATTTCCAGTCTTGTAAATACTTGACAGAACAGCTTTCATATTGCACTGCAATTTTTCATGTTTGGTAGACTTTAATTTGTTTAATATTATAAAAAAAAAAAAAAAATTGAGACTGAATTTTCCCGACTGTACTCAAAATTTCCCGACTTTCCCTGACATTCCCTGACCAAATTTGCGTTCCCTGACTTTCCAGTCCAGTGGCAACCATGAAGTAGGGTCATAATGCAATTTGAAGGAACTTTGCCGACAGAGAGCAGCACGCCACTTGACTTGACGCAATTAATGGAAATGTGTTGCTTTTCAGATGAGAATGAGAATGGTTTATTGACGGCTTATTAGAATTACAATTAGGAATGCACCGATTTAAGGAACGAACAAATTGTATTATCACGGTGTAACAACCCGAATACTCGAACTTGGTTAGGGGAACTATAACTAACAATGCCGCAATAAAATTCGAGTTTCCCAACTACTGAAAGATGATTCTATACAATGCATAGCTTTGCGACTGTTAAGTGGGACAGAGGCATATTCTGTCGTAGATCCTATTTCTACAGACGACAGTCCATAGACTGACTACCTAGACCCACTGTTGGTTTGTACATCTGAGCTCCTTATCCAATGAACACCGTTGGAGAGGCTAGGCCTCTCTTCTGTTTCTTGGCAAATACCAATAGCGGGATGAACTAACTGTGTCAATCTGCAACTGATAGGAAAGCTGGCTGGTCTCAAGACCAATTGACACAAGACCAAAATAGTGCACACCAGTGGCTTAGAAAATCACCCCGCTATTCTGAGATAGACGCGTATTGAGGATTCTAGGCAGTTTAAATATCTAGGCAGTTTTGTATTGTCCGAAGGAGGTACGGATCTTTATATTATGTAAATGAAGCGGGCCTTTGGAATGCTGTCTTCAGTATGATACAGCAATCACCTTGTATATGTTAATTGTTAAATATCAGTACATTTGTATGCTCAAAACTAGGAAAGTGGCTAAAAAAAAACCAACATCTTGAGAAGACTATAGAAACATACGAAAACTGCTGCCTGCGATACCACCTTTTGATCCAGTTGCCTCCAATCATATTATAATTATAAAAAAGTTGGAACTTGACATGACGCATCAAACGATATGTTGGATGATGAGGCGACGAGAAACAACAAAATCGCTAATCCGTCCTCCAATAGAGTCCCAAGATACAGTGCGAGTTCGTAGATCAACAAGTACATGGACACAACTGACTTGAACGAGGCAGCCACTCAGCGTTGAAGTGTCCGCAGCTAAAAATGTCTGGTCGTAGATCGAGAATGTGATTTGTCACCTCCCGGTGTTGATAGCTACAACTGTTTGCTGGAGCAGCCTCGTGTTAAAATTTAAAGTGACTTTCGGTTAGAGAAGCCCCGTCAGCTGTTAGTCGGCTCATTGTGTGTACAACTGCAGATTTACCAAAGGTAAAGAACATTTACGAGCCTCTAACTTGCACTTTGCAACCAGACAGCGATCGTTCCCGGTAGGTTGAAGTTGAATTCAGTCAAAAAAGGCAACCCTTTTGCCATGGCTCCCTCGATAACGAGCCGAAGTTAAACCTACAACAGTTCAGTCTGGGTATCTCGAAAAGTTAATGACGGTTGTGGCACGTTTTGAGAACAAGGACTACGCGAAACGATATTCGATCGGAATTTCGAAAAAATGGCACACCGATTGAGATTATTGACCATCATGTTCGATTAGTAGGACAATATCGACCAACTGGTGGTCAAAGTAAAGCAGTGACAACTGTCAAAAGACGGCACACCCTGATGTAAGACAGAGGCAGTTTGCTTAGTGGTTAATGTGTGGACTACTGAGTCAAGGGTTTCAGATTCAAGCCTCGGAAAAATAGAAATTGCTTCAAAGAATGGCCATCTGGGGTCGAATCGCCACTTCAGTGAACCAGTTGGAGCTTCTGATGAAGCGTAGGAGATTTCGAATGTCTGCGTTTTTTAGATCGTTCAGATCACTATAGTGGAACGCTCCCAAATGGATTTTTCGTCTTTGTGAGAGAGCCGGACAAGTGCAGCGAAGATGGAGAATAGTTTCTTCCTCCTCCTCGTCAAAACAGCTTCTGTAAAAATCGTTTGAAAATACGGCAAGCCTTGTTGCATGCTTGCCTATGAGCCAGTGTTCTGTGATGACACCTGTAGCACCGATATGCTTCCTATCGAGGGAGATCAGATACCTAGAACGTTTAAGATACAGCTTTGGCCAGAATTGTTTTGTCGCTAGACAGTAGACATGTCGAGCCGGTTGTCCACCTAAGATTTATTCTATGGATAGCATCCAGTTTTATTGAGTTTACAAGTAGAGATTGGATTACCTAAGGAATGATCGACCTAATTGAAGAGGGTTGCGAAGTGAGTACCTGAAGCACTTGTCGAGCATGTCAGTCGACCATTTCAAAGTAGAACCTGTGAAAAATGTTTTTTTTTTTTTTTTGGTTTCACACAAACGAATGCTTTTAAAAAGCATTATGAAGTCACTTTGGCGACGCTACAGTTCCGGGTAAAGTCGAAGTCTTTTCAGGACAAGAAGTAGTTACGTAAGTCTTTCCGAATCCGTAGAGTTGCCGCCACCATTGATTCCATCTAGGGAATGGGTCCGCTGCCTTAAACGAGCAACAGAGGAAGTTACTTATAGTATGGGAAAACACTGGACACCAGTTAGTGCCGTCATGTTGAACATTTCGTAAGAATACTCACAATATCAACTAACCCATCATCAAAAAGTATTCAATTGCAAAACTTACGCAACTGATGAGGTGACAGAATAAGAAAACGTCTGTCACGTGAAGCTAATCGTGACGCAATTCGCATTTTAGTTTAAGACAGAACACGCCTTGCTAAAAGCTCCAAATATGTAACCTATCCCTCACCTAGACCGCACAGAACCGTTTGTGTGCAGTTGGGTTTTACCATTTATTACTCATGATTTGTATATCATTTTCAAAACATTTGCGCAACAAAGTATCTCGCTGTTTAATCAATCTTATCTTAGGCTATATTTGCATTAAAACTGTAATTCAAACCCATGACTTTGCACACGCCAGGGAAACACAAAATGGAGTCGCTGTCACGGCCGTCCATAGTTCATTGTGAAATAGGACAAATACCTGCATTCCCGGCCCTCAAAATGTCACATTTCAATTCATCTATCGTCGAAGCGTAATAATTGTGCTATGTAAGTTCCGGCCCCACGAATAGCCACCCAACCACCGCACAGCATTCGGCACAACTGTGAGAACATCCTCTCTCGGTGGGATATAGGACAAAGTTCACTACCCAAAATGACCTTTATGCGGTATCATTTGAAGAGCATGTTTGCGAAATTCCAATTGACGAAACAAACCACGACTCGCATGCATGGGATTAATAAATCCTTTAATCTTCCATCTCTTTAGATAAACAGAGCTTTTCAGCGAATTATCTTTCTTGAAGAGCGACCGAAGGTACTCGTATCATCAAAACTTGTTCCCCGTACACAATTCTTAATCCAGTTGTTTTCGTTACGCCTGCGACGTACATATGGTAGGTATTTATGGTGCGCGACAAAAGATATAGTGCACATACACAAATATCGTGAACCTAATTTACACACAATGTCATTATTTGTTCTGTTATCATCAATGATTTATTCACGAATCCACAACACAGGCGTAATCAAAAATCTGACTCTTTTTTGTTTGTTCTCGTTGCTTAATTGAAGCTAACGGCTGATTATTTGTTGGCAACTAGTAGATGGCATTATTGTAATCTGGCCATCGCAGGTGATTCCATTTGGTGGTTGAAAATCGATGGGAAATTATTTATCATTTCGTGAATTGCAGCGGGTAATTGGTGTGGCGTTTCGTTGGGGTGTGTCACTCAGGGAAACTAGAGAAAATTAACAACTTCGCGGAGCTGCAGGAAATTTGAATGGCAGGTGGAATTATTATTTACCCAGAAGAACCATTTCAATTTTCGTCAATTCCTTCCTTCGGTGTAATGGCTGCCTTTAACCAAATTGGGCGAAATTTTGCACGTGCGAAATAGTCATTAAGATATAGATGGCACGAGATATATAAACACAATGTTTATGGTGTGCAACGGAGAGGAAGGCCTGCATTGTAAGTACAAATTAGTTGGCTGGCATTGCCAATAATTAATATGGCATTTATTTATTGTTTTATTTGTGCTAAATAATGAAAATAACCAAATATTTTGTGTTGGCACCCCAAGAAATTTACACAAAATTGCTTTGGCAGTCAAAGTGTTAACATGCCGCAACGATTATTCCACATATTCCCCGCTTACCCCAATAATAAAACCGTTCCAATTGACAACTCCCCCCAGCAACAACTTAAAAAGTACATCCAATATCAACCAAACGTGATGAACACCACAACAAACCATCATATATCTGGTTCTTTCAGTTTCCACCACAGTTCAATTAAACTATGCTGTGGCTGATTTAATGCTCCCACGTGACACACGATGTTATTTTGCTAAGGCCCCCCCAGGTAAACGTGGCGAGAATTTGTTTATATGTATAATATTTACTCACCTTTTCAATGTTGTACTTTTCCAAAGCCTGTGTCGCACAGTCAACAGCGTCCTGTTGCATCTCCTCGCTCATATCAGCATTCTTAATGACAGCTTTGCGATCAGACATTTTGCTTCGAAATTATCTCTATTGCTGTATCTGCAAATACAAGGAGATAAAAGGAAAATTGTGAATACAGTGACCGAGTCTATGTGAAAGCATATTATTAATAGATTAATAGATACGGGTGGCCGTGGCGCAGTGATAGAGTGTTCGCTTGTTGAGTGGGAGGTTACGTGTTCAAATCCGAAACAGTACCACGAAACATTTTTCACAAATAAAAACGAATAAGTTTAAGTGAATTATAAGCGAACACAAATATCAACAATTCTCCCCTAGCTTACTAGGACGCCACTCGTGTAGAATATGCACTGCGCCACAAACTCTTTCCTATCCCTCTTTCTCTTCCTAAAAACTTGAATGCCGCGCTGTGCCCCGCATTATAAGGGTATTCAAAACCCCTTGAGCGCGAGTAAAATTATAAAAAAAAAAAAAAAAAGATTAAGACACTGATTACAGTCCTGTTCTGTATAACAACACTTGAGGGTGCATATTTCCACAGAGATATCGATTACGAGCTTCTTTTTTTTTCCCCTGCTGAATGTGGATTCCCTCAAAGGATACACCTCCCCAACTCGCTCTGGGTGAGTACACAAATCGGGTCACTTTGCTGGAGTTCAAACTTTGGCAGGGATTATTTGAAAATCGTTAAATTGTAAGTTTCTTCTCCATTTAGCAATTACCTAGTGCCCGCCCGTGACTTGTTCGACATTTTGTCAATCGATAGGAGTTTGTGTGGGGCAAGGTAGCTCCTTCCAACCCACACCTGTCAACTAATCAATTTTGATTTCATTTACACACGAGTGGAGAGGAAAATGTCTCCTCCAAGTGGGAGAGCTGGCGCTTTTTATCTTATATAACAGAACGGTGACTGGTGCATTTTGTTGAATCTGTTGATGCAGCAGCATCATCAAACGGCTAATGACTTTTAGTGTTGATCCTTGTCGTCATCGTCATTCGTATGCACAGATTTGAAATAAGCAAAAACTTATTCTAACACAGTAACCTATTAGTGGACTCAACCTAACGCCCCTTGGTTTCTTCTGTGTCCTTTGAATTCATTCAATTTACATCCATTTCGGAAGATTCCCTAATGACGGCGAAATGAACACAAAGTAAAACAAAAACAAAAACACCAACGGGGGGCGGACGGATGGGGCTAACAACCTTGACTTAGATAAAGGCCTGTACAAGTGTAACTATACACAGCTAGCAATCTTCTTTCGCCCAAAGTACAATATAGTCCTCATTCCGGAGGGAAGGTTATTTTTAAATCAGTGTTGTTTAGCGGAGGTAACATAATTTATGAACAGCCTAGGACCAAAATAGTTGTAAATTCTGTATTTGAAATTAACATGTGTGGGTGGCTAACATCAGTTTTGGCTGTTGTTGTGACGACTTTAAATTGTGTTCTGACATAAAGGGTGGGACAAGAGTGGGCCATCTAGTGGTTTCTTTTTAAACCATAGGTTATTTTGACACTTTGACAGCTGTTTCCCGATCGAAATCTTGACGGGAGGTCAGTATCATACCTCCGCGGAACGAAATGAGTCGCTTTACGCTTGAACAACGTTGGGAAATATTGAAATATTGCCACATCTGCGGCACGAAAAACCAGCATGTTATTGTCGAGAAGCCAAGCATCCACATATTCGGATATTAAATTTGGTTTTGAACTCAATATTTTCCTTTCTACTAAACAGTCCACCGACTACATACATCGCTTCCCTTTTCGTCCTTCCTGCGCTAGTGGTGGAGTGGAACTCTAATACGGAGGTTGCTACTTAAGTCTTGAAATATGGCAGCACCAGTGTTCACCGTATTTGATTTTTTTTTAAGTTGAAAATATGTAATCGCGGCGTTTTAAAAGACGTCTATAGATTCGTGAGCGTCACCCCTCTATCCACAACGAGTGAGAGTTTCGTTCAGTTTTTGGGCGACCATAACTTTTCGAAAATGATGCTGTGCGGCCCCTTTGTTGAATTGCGTTACTGATCGATTTTGTGTGCCTTTTATTTGGTGCTACGGCCTAAAATTGATGCTATTAACGTGGATTACTATAATACTATATGTATTAGAGAATGTCGAAGAGCTGGCAGTTAAACACGGTTTCGAAAGCCTCAAAACCAGAGCGGAATGGGAGACGAACAAAGTATTAAGCGATCACGATATCGCTATCAACACCAACGTATCCAAGATGGATATATGCACAGGACCGGGTATCGGCTCAGAAACTATGCATTTAGAGGAGTCATGGAGACAGAATACCCGACTCTTGCAGCGTTTTCCAAGCAGAAATACTACCCATGGATAAGGCGGCTGGACACATACGTGATAGCAACTTTGCAACTTCGAACATAACTATTTTCGTAAACCATCAAGCCGCTTTTAAATCGATTATATCGAACACGTCAAACCAAAAGTTGTAAGGAACTGTCGACATTCATTAAGCAGCATAAAAAACCACAACATCAACAAGCTCTACTGGATTCCTGGACAAAGCAATATCGAAGGAAACGAAGAGGCAGATGAGCTTTCTAGATTGAGGTCAGCCACCGATTGTCATACTGTATGATAAAGGGTTATTCAATAAGAGGTGTTTTTGTGAAAGGATATGGTCCTGTATGCGTGCTCGTGGTGGCCATTTGGCTGATGTTGTTTTCATTATTAACATCATACCATCCTCTTTATTATGAAATAAACATCCGATCATTTATCTCAAAAAATGGCATTTTTCTTTGAATACCAAAATAACACCTCTTATTGGAAAACCCTTTATTATAAGCGATATCTATAATCAAAAAATGAGACTTATAACACCTGGTCTAAAAACTGCACGAGCCCTCTGGCCAGAGCTGAACCAGAACCAGAAAAGTGTCATGTCTCTAGACAAAAACTCAATTCGCATGCTCACAACTACAATCACTGGTGTCGGCGCAATTAAATCCATACTCCTGAGTCCTGACGCGGAATCGAGAATCCAACGATCTACGCAAAAACTGTGGAGACGAGGAGGAAACGGAGACGATCCAACATTTCCTGTGCCAATGTCCCGCTCTCTCTCCAAGAATAACGACTCCGGTCCAGGTTCTTCGAAAATCTCTCGGAACTGACCGGAACAGTGATACCGAACCTTTTCAAAGCAACAACTAGTTAAAAAAAAAAAGAAAAAAAAGTTGGTCATTATATGTATACCCTAGGCCTAGCTTTTCACAACTATTCGTTTTGTGTGAGTTTGTTTTATTTTTGGAACGAATGGAAGGGATCTATAATTTTATGGCGACTCCAAACGGCTAAATGAGAAGCTTGACAGTCGTACTCTTGGATGGACAAAAAAATCTAAGTTGGAATTCGAGTTTTTGCAGAATTCGAACCGGGGACCCCTCGCTTAGTAGTCCAACACACTAACCACTTAGGCTAGCCTACTAGTTTCAATCAATCGAAACGATGAATAGTTCACCCGATAGTTGTTATGGTTTTTTTTTTAATCGTACGAAGGGAATCACAATGGGCCTTAGGGCCACCGAGGAAAATGGTAAACCAACTGACATCCCACCCAAACTAGGTATCCGAACATACCCAGTGGAGGGATATTAAAAAATGTCCCCTCTTGTGGACATGAAAATACTATGAAAAGTTGCGCCAATACTGCACCCCGGTTATTTGAACTTTGTAGCTCATTCTTTTATGGATCACCCAATTTGCATTGCCATACTGCGCTTTTCACCTTTTAGCAATTAAATCCGACTAAAACCAGCAAGACATTGAACCAATTCGTTTACAAAGTAGAAGAACCAACAAAACACTCGTAAGGCGTCTCAAGTGTTTGCTCATGAATCATCTCATCGAATCCGCCTCTAGAAATATGGTTATAGCAGCACCAACACATCCTCCTGCCGACACATCCTTAATCCGAAAACTTATCTTTTTTTTTTGTGTTTCATAAATTTTGACATACATTGCACATCTCTAATCCCATTTCTTGTTTGTCTCTCTCAATCGTTATGTCAATAAAAATAAATACGAAAACATCAACAGACTCCACCAGCCGCCCACCCCCCAAACACACACACCAGCAAGCGAAAAGGAAGAATCCGCCTTAGAATAACATTTCTTTATAACCAGCACACTATACATTACATACGAACATTGCTCTGTCAAAAGCCCGTAATGAGGTCAACGTTATTCACAGCATATATATGACGTGACGACGATCTAGCAAAGCCAAAAACAAAATCTCGGGAAAATCGACCTAAAAAACAAAATGCAAAGAAAAACAAACGCAATATTTGTGTACATTCACAGAAGCAGCACAGGGAGATAATTACAGAACAAAAAAAAAATACACTCCATAACGGACGAATGAAATTATACCCTATATTCGCTTCGAGTTGGTTTGGTTAATGTTTTCCTTAGCTTGCTACGAGGGGGTTGAGGCTTTTCATGGTCAAATGTCTTTCTTTCTTTCGGCAAATGTGTCCTAAAGAAAAAAACAGCAAACGGAGGCAGATTAATCACGGAATAAAAAGAAGTGTGATCCAATTTCGAAATGCGAGTGCTTCTTAGGAATGGTAAGAACAACGCCTGCGTGGTGGTGGTGGGGGATGTTTTATCCCTGAGAACTCTCCAACGTAAAGCAAATACAAACATTATAAAAACATCTTGTTTGTGTCTAAACGAGTGATTTTTGGCATCGAAACGACAATGGCGGGACGTGGCTGACCTTGTGTAGATGGCATGGTGGCAGATTGCGGCAGCGATCAAGATGATTTCCAGATAACTCCTCAAAAGAACTTGACACTGTCGCCGAACCGTCTAATTTTACCTCGTTGCAAGTGATGTCCACGGAATTGGGGACTAAATATGATATGGTTGGTGGAATTTTGAGATTTAGGGTCCTTCAAGCTTGATAATGTTTGAAAGGAGTTGCGTCGTCATACTGATTCTGATATAATTAAGCTACAATCGTACCGTCATCAAGCAGAGCCGCCTGGATAGGTATTTTTGTACTAAAATAACGATGAACATGTACCGATTTTGACTAGAAACATGCTTAATTTTAATTTGTTTGATTTTAATTTAATTGCTTAATAAAAGCATGTAAACACTTAACAATCTAGTAATCTTAAGACTAAAATACAAATATTGAAGGTAAAATCACTAAAATAACACATAAACGCATAATGTTAAATTGCCAGTGTCATCCCAGTCAAGCCCAAAACGAATAAATCTACCAGACTTGGCTGGAATCTACAGGAAGTGGTCTTACAAACGTAGTAAAAAGGGATTTAGTGATATATGGGTTTGAGAATTTCTTCGACCACGTTTAACAAAGCCGAGTGCAGAGTTAGCCCTGCTATTAGTGTTGTCGATGTGACGACGAAAGTTAAGTTGAGCGTCGCAGATAATGCTCAGATCACGAATATACGAAACATGTGTAGAAGTGGTTAAAGTAAGAGAGAATCAGCGGTGCAAGATATTTGTGTAGAGAATCTCATATCATCTGCTTAAATCTCCAGGACTGAGAGTAAAATGACACGTTCTACATCTTTTATTATCAAATTAAAGATCAATGGTCGGAGATTACTGCCCTGTGGTACACCATAGGACGCTATGATTGGCTTAGAAACGGAAAATTTAAAAAGGACGCTTTACTTGCGATCTTCTAAATAAGACTTAATCCATGAAGTAAACCATGGTGGAAAACCGATCGCTTTTAGTTTGAATAGTACGATATTGTGAGAGATCTTGGCGAACTTTACAGAAATCGGTAGCTATTCATCCAAGACCAAGAACATTGAATCGTTAATGATGCTCTTCAAGAGTTTTGGTATAGAAGAGTTTAGCGATGGGTCTATTATTAGAGATATCGCTCTGGCACCCTTTTTTTGAGGATGGAAATGATAAATTAGTCCTCCGACAATTTATTGAAAATACCTTCGGCCTTACTAATAATCAAACCCTAATGTCGACTATTAGTTGGCTGCCAGTTTAAATAAAAATGTACAGCATTTTTGAAATGGTAGGTAGACGACCTCCACCTTTACTAGTACAAAGACTTTCTGTTGAATCTATTACATTTGTTGTCACGCAGAATTTGAATTTCATAATTTGTTTTCGTGAAAAACAAGGTCAGTCGTTTTTTTCACAAGGAGGATTTTATTCTAAAAAAAGGAATACATAAATTGCAATTAAATTTGCCCAACATATAAGCAAAAAGCACAAAATAGAAAATCCACAAAGTATCCGCCGATCTGTCAAATATCATATGCAAATCAGTAATGCTTTATCATTCGTTCGGGCACAATTCTCGGTACTTTTTATAGACACTTTCCTTTGATTTCTAATACTTTACGATTGATTGATGAGTGCATTTGTGTCTTAATATGATACCTTTCAAATTATTCAATAAACATAACACAGTTTATTAGAATGCTTTGATACAAATCAAACCTCTTTGGTGGTTAAAGATCACAATTATTTAATCGTTACTTACTTACTTACTTACTTAAGGTGGCGCTACAGTCCGGGGTGGACCTGGGCCTCAACCAATACGCCTCTCCAGTTAGCGCGATCTTGGCTAACTGCCTCCAGTTGCGCACACCAAGTTGGTTGAGGTCCCCTTCCACTTGAGCGCGCCACCTAAGGCGAGGTCTTCCTCTACTGCGTTGTCCCTCCGGATTGGAATCGAAGACTCTCCGGGCCGGAGCGTTGGTGTCCATTCGCTCTACATGTCCTAACCATCTTAGACGACTAATGCGTACTTTTCTGACCAGGTCGATGTCGCTGTACAGCTCGTAGAGTTCGCTGTTAAATCTTCTCCTCCAAATCCCGTCAACGCAAACGGGACCAAAAATCACTCGAAGAATTTTGCGTTCGAAGCGACCAAGAAGATCCTCATCCGTTTTTGTTAGGGTCCATGCTTCTGCGCCATAGAGCAGGACAGGGATGATGAGAGTCTTATATAGAATCTCCTTAGTGCTTCTTGACAAGGCCTTACTAATCAATTGCCGTCTTAGGCCAAAGAAACAGCGGTTGGCAAGTGTGATTCTTCGCTTGATTTCTGATGTGATGTCATTATCAGAGTTTATAGCGGAGCCGAGGTAGACAAAGTCCCTAACTACCTCAAAGTTATAGCTGTCTATCGTGACGTTCTGTCCGATTCTTCAATGTTGTGTGTCCCTTCTTGTTGACAGCATATATTTTGTTTTACCCTCATTCACCACTAAACCCATTTTTGCCGCTTCTGTACTAATACTTGCAAACGCCCTAGTGACAGCTCGCTGTGTTGTACCAACAATGTCAATGTCGTCAGCGTATGCAAGCAGTTGCACAGACTTATAGAAAATTGTGCCTCTGGTGTTGGCTTGTGAGTTTCGCACAATCTTCTCAAGAATGATGTTGAAGAAGTCACATGACAGCGCATCACCTTGTCTAAATCCTTTTTTGACATCAAAGGTCTCGGTGAGATTGTTTCCGACCTTTACGGAGCAGCGAGCGTTCTCCATCGTCATTCTGCACAATCTGACAAGTTTGGCAGGGATGCCAAAACTAGACATGGCTCTGTATAGCTCGTCTCTATAAACGCTGTCATATGCGGTCTTAAAATCGATAAAAAGATGGTGAGTATCGATCTGGTATTCTTGGGTTTTTTCCATGATCTGCCGTAGTGTGAATATTTGATCGGTCGTGGACTTACCGGGCCTAAAACCGCACTGATAGGGATCTATCAGATCGTTGACGAATGGTTTCAGGCGTTCACACAATACAGCAGACATGATCTTATACGCAGTGTTCAGGAGACTGATGCCTCTGTAGTTGGCGCAGTTTAGAGGGTCTCCTTTCTTGTGGATCGGGCAAACAATGCTGAGGTTCCATTCATCAGGCATACTTTCCTCTAACCAAATCTTGGAGATGATTTGGTGTATGCACTCTACCAAGTCATCTCCGGCTGCCTTTAAGAGCTCGGCAGGTAAGCCGTCTGGACCAGCAGCCTTGTTGGATTTAAGCTTAGATATTGCTATCCTCACTTCATTTTGGTCAGGTGGACGGAAATCTTGGCTGTCATCGTCCAGGTTGAATGGTTCGTTCTGCCTAACAGCGGAATTTGTGTCGTCTTCGCCGTTTAACAGTCTGCAGAAATGGTTTCTCCATGTCCTCAGCACCGACTGTGACTCTACTACAAGGTTTCGTTGTTCGTCTCTACAGGTCTCCGTTCGGGTCTTGTTGGCATGACACGTTCTTTTTACCTTTTGGTAAAACTTCCGAACATTGTTCCTGGAGTAACACCTATCTATATCCTCGATCGCGCGCTTCTCATGCTCTCTCTTTTTTTTCCGGAGAAGCCGATGTTCTTCCCTCCTTTTTTGCTCGTAGAGCTGACGAGCTACTCTCGTCCGTCTATGCAGCATTATTTAATCGTTAGCAAGTGAATATTCTCGCAAATAGAAATAATAGCCTGTTAATTCATTTCAGAAATATCACGTAGGAAGCCAAAGCATTTGAAGAACCTATCGCTTCCGTTTTTAAATATCAATTTGCAACGAGACAGTGCTTGCCAAAGTATATAGAGAAGTGTGACCATAAATACAATTTTATCTTTTGAAAATTTTATAGATTATATTACTTAATTCGGGAAACTAAGAACAAAATTTTAAATTCTCGCAGAAAAGTATAAATGTGTATGTGGCGTAAATTTGTATGCGCGAAAACTATCACGTTTCCCCCTCCATGAATTCATACATTTTACCTGCTATTCCTCCAGAAGTTCCTAAATTTGTTAAATTGCTTTGCTAAGTGGTGGCAATTCTGTTCTTATATCTATTTTTTCCGTGAAGTCTTTGAATGAACCTTTTCAACCAACCATTGTTTCCTCATCCTCGTTCTCGGTAAACAAACTCCTTTTGCAAAGAGTTTAATAAGGGTTTGGCTGCAGCCAAATATATACCTGGGGTCGAATCGCCACTTCCGTGAACGAGCTATCCGTTCACGGAATTAAGTTGGTTTTACATGTGAAACAAAAACAAATTCCGTCACGAAATGCTCGATCACGAAGGACGCGATTCGACCCCTGAGTCGTATAAGGTTCTGGGAATTGTTGAAAAAAGTAGGTATTTAGGTATGAGCCGTTCAAACTTAAGAAGCAGACATTTTATTCCGTTTGCGGCGACTGTCAAGAATGTCTTGAAAATATCTCAAACTTATATAAAATATTTTAGTAAGCATCCGTTCATAGCTTGTAAACTATTTTAAAAGGAAAATCAATTCAAAAGCAAGAACTAGCGGTTAAACAAGATAAGACAGAGAAAAACACAGAAATATATGCTTCAAGCGTTTAGAAATAAAACAAAATTTCAATATGTTTCAATTTTTTGCATACATTTGTACAAATATGTGTTTGTTAGACTTCAAAACCATTTGCATTATTGTATTACAACGAATAAATTTATATAACATTTACAATTTACTAAAATTAATTTATAATTGTAAACGCTCAGGCTGAACAACAGCGTATTTAAATTTGCTTCTATTCCGAAATTTTTGACGGTTGGGCAACACTCGTCTTCAAAATGACATTAAGGGAGGATTTATTTAGCTAATGCCCGAGATAAACATGACTTTCTCACCATTAACTTTTAACCCTACAGTTAGCGATATTCTGGCAACTATTTTTGTTTATTGGTAAAGCGATTTTGGAAAGTCTGGAGTCTTTCCGTAAACTGCCAGACTAAAGTTGATTATTGGTGAGGCCGCTTATGTAATTGAAAGCTGGAAAAGAGCATAAGGAGGCAGTGATAGTTTGTTAACACATTTCCTTAAATCTATGGCAGGGATATCATCTGAGCCGGAGGAATAGTCGTTCTAAAGGTCTATTTTTTCAACTACTGAAGTTGAGCTTAAATTCATATATAAGAAAGATGTATGAGCACAGCCATCCATGTAACTGAAATAGTTAGGGTAGGGTTCGACGTCGTCCTTCACAAACGCCTAGATGAAGAAATCAGCGAAAAGGTTGCTGAATATTTTAGAATCTGCAGACGAACAGCTATAGAATTTTAAGGTAGAAGGATACCCATCCGATTTCCTTTTGGTGTTATTAAATTTAAATAAACGTTTGGTGTTAGCAATTTGGTATGTTAATGTGAGTGGTCAGACACAGATCTGCATCTGAAGTATGTTTGCCATAGTTTTTTTCGTTTGTTCCGAAGAGATCGCAGTTATACCAGGGAGGAGAAGTAATATATTTTTTAGTTGTGATAGGAACAGATTTTAGGAAACATTCATAAATTTTTAAGTAAAATGTGGTAATAGCAACATCAGCATTAACTGTTTTATCTAGGATAAAGCCAAAATGAACTTTTCCGATAAGTTAGGAAAATTTATTAAAATTAGGTCCACTTAAAATGTACACTGCCATACATAAAAGATAAAAACAAGAGTGTGATGGTTTTCCAGTTTAGCTTAAATGGGTGAACCTCTAAACGATTGTAACAAGTGGGCTTGATTACTTGCTAGGATTCTATGTGCGACTCTGGATGCAACTATAAACGGTCTTTCCGGTGACCGCTCTACAGAAGATGCTAAAATGTTTATGCCAAAGGCTCATCGTGTCGCTATCTATGAATACCTCTTCAAAGAGGGTCTCATTGTTGCAAAAAAAGATTTCCATGCCCCAAAGCATCCAGAATTGGAGACTATTCTCAATCTGCATGTCATCAAAACTCTGCAGTCACTGCATTCGCGCGGTTTGGTCAAGGAACAATTCGCTTGGAGACATTACTATTGGCATTTAACCAATGAGGGTATCGAATACCTTAGGACACACTTGCACTTGCCTCCTGAGATTGTGCCCACTGAAACGCCCAGCCAGGTCGGAGACTGCTCGTCCACGTCCCACAGTTTCTGGTCCTCGTGGTGATTCCACAAAGATTGGCGAAGATCGCTCTGCGTACAGGCGTGTTCCAGGAGGTCCTGACAAGAAGGGAGATGTCGAAGCTGGAGCCGGAGATGTTGAATTGGAGGATTGGGACTTGGTTCTCGCCCACAATAGTTTTTACGCTAATGGGGAAAAATCAATACCGGTGGTGGAGAAGCCAGGGAATCTTGTTTCGAATGTTAACAGTCCTACGGACAAAGCATACAGGGCTAGTCGTGACTCGTGAGCATCAAGTGCCTGACGAACAAGGTTCACAACTATAATCGATCAGGGAATATGCTGTCATGGAAAGAACAATAGACTTGTCACTTGTTTATGATTGATTTTAATTTTGGCAATACATACATGCAAACGAAATCAGGACAACGACCTTCGGATATATTATGTAGAAGAGTGGAGAATCTTAAAAGCAACCTGACGCGATCTAAAAAGCGCGAGTGAAGGATCCAACGGGCGAAATGAGTTTGAAAAATTGTGAAATCTATTACAGTGATAGCTACTGAAGGAAGCAGCGTTTATTTGGATCCGAAATTGGGCGCTTTGTCGTACATTTTTTTGGGATATCTTTTTGCTTTAAAAACGATAGAAATTTCTTCCATGAGCGCCCAACACAATTTTGGGCTACATATCGTTTCACAAATTGTGTGTTAATTTTGTTTGTTTTATTCTTTCACAAAACTAAAAAAAGAAATATTTTCGACCAAACCCGCACTTTTAAAACTTGGCAGCACTCTTGCAGTCAAGTGATATCGAACAGTCGCTCAAGTTGCACTCACACCAATTCATTTTGCAGGCTAGGTTTGACACAAGCCACAAAATCCAATAGCAGAAAAAAAGTCAAATAAAATCCAAGGCGTGTAGAAGTAAAAAAAAAAAAAAAAAAAAAAAAAAACGAAACATACCTAAATTTACAAACTATGTAAACGTAATGCCGATAATTTTAGAGTGCGCCAACAGAGGTCATTAGCAGCCCAACACTACCACCACACTACCAAATAAAAAATGAATGCAATGCTAATTTTTAAAAGAAAATGTATAGAATTTTTAAAACGAAATAATTAAAATAACTGCGATAAGACTGAAACTAGATAAATGTATCATATACGCATCCACAAAATTTCATTGAAATCGGGTGAGTGCTTTCCGAGATCGACAACAACGCCACCTATCGGGTCCAAAATCCTATATTTTAAGAATGCCTGAACCTGAAATACACCAATACGAACAAAACAAAAGAAGAATAATACAAATTGGACCAGTGGTTATCGAGTTATGTCGTCATCGAGATTCACCCCGAAAGAATCGTAAGTATGTATATATAAAAAAATTATTATTGAAGAAAAACGAAATATACGCCTACAACGCCACATGTTGAGGATATTCCGACATTTCTTTTTTCCTAAACCATCCCTGATTCAAGACGAACAAAACAAAATAAATATAATTCAAATCGGTCAAGCCGTTCTGCAATTGGTTTTTATATATATAGATAGAAGATAGATAGAATAGATAGAAGAAGATAGAAGACAGAAGAAGAAGATAGAAGATTTAAATAATCCCAGCTTCTCTGTGAATGCCACCTCGGCAGGAACATACTTCTTTAATATTTTAGAAGAGGCTAGGTCAGGTAAGGTTGAGAATGGTTGTAAATTAGAAGGGGTTGATTTCTCAGACAATATGGAACCATAATTTCTCTAGGGAAATCGAATGTTTGGGCGAATTGGTTTATATTTTCAACCGTTATGGTTCCTCGGGGATGGCGATGGACCCTCTATGGTGGTTGGTTTGTTGTGACGATCTTAAAACACCGTCCCAACCTAATCTAACCTAACCGAAAAAAAAACTACCGGAGAATGTTTTCAATGCTGTGGAGGTGATTTGGCATTTCCAAGGAAATATTGCTTTCCCATATAAAAGAGTTCTTAATTTGCTTCAGCTACAGCGACTTTACAGCTAAATTTACTTTGTCTACCTTGGCTCCGGTTTAAACTGTGAAAACGAAATCACTACAGAAATTAAGTCAAGAATTCGATTTGCTGTTCCAAACCACTCTAGACTTTGAGTCCTTTTCTAGACTGTTTTAGTCACTTGCTCTACACGACCGAACTATCAATATCAACCACCTCAACCATTACCCAGTGCAGTTTGGATACCCGCTTCAACATGCGACTCGACAATGAGGGTGTACACTGTATAGCTTACAAAATCAATTCGATTAGCGCGAAAGTCCCGGAGCAAGCAGTCGCCAACGTGTTCAGTATGTTGCAACAAAAAGTTGAGGCTGTATTTTCCCAAACAGAAAACTTCTAGGTGGTGGTGCAAATGCCTACGTAGCGTACTGCTAACTATTAATTTCTACTACGAAAATTCGCAAACATTGAACAGAAAGCGAACGAAAAATAGTTGAGTAAACATGGAGCATGTCGTCTTCACCAGTTAAGGTGTAAAGATTAAGAAAAGTCATGCCGAAACAAGCTTCACTCCGATTTTGTACTATTGACAAAAAACTGCCCTACAGGACCAATTTGACAAATAGGTAGCATTCTTTCGATAATGTCGTAAATTACTTGCATTAGAATGAATAAAACTGGACTGAGCAAAACCGATCGTTCGCATTCAGCGCGCAATAAATAAAAACAAAACGCGATGTATTTATACCGACCCCACCAAGTATTACCTTAAAGAGCTTAAGCGGTAACGTTGGCAAGTCTTGTCTAAGGAAAGATCAGGACTAACATAAACGTTTGGTGGATCGCTTCGCTCGCGACAAGGGCAGGCATCATCCTGTACAACTAGTACCCAACTCATTCATTTCTTAAAAATCTCTTTTTGGTTTCCAAATATTATTTAGAAATCACCTTAGAAAGGGCGAAAAAACATCGAAACATGGACGGCTGCGTGTAGAGCCAGAGAAGCAGCTGCTCAGAAATTTGACATGCTTTGCATATCAATAGATATCTACCTACCTACCTACCCCAAGCCAAAAAGCAATGAGGACGAAACGGTACTACACATTTAAGGCCCGTTTTCTGATACTACTCATAGTGATTTAAGTTTTACTTAAATAGCTTATGGGCTACTTTTTCTGTCATAAACTGTCGCATAAGATTTCAAGTTGAACTTAAATCGCTTTTAGTGGTATTTCAGCAAACGGGCCTAAATGTTATATAGGTTGTAAGTTCATTTACCTATTTTCTTTATGACAAGAACAACTTTGTTGTCTTTGTAGCGATTCTGCGAAATCTGTGTGGAACTTTATACAAACGAATCAAATTCGATACCCAAAGGGCCGCTGAGACCGTCGATAAAGCCGTATAAATCAACAAAGGTATGTGCTCCACGGTGAATAAGTGTCGCCCGAACTAACATTTTTTAGGCCCTACCACATATTCTCTAAATTGTTGTTTATATTGAACAAAAATAAGTGTGCAGCAGCCTACCCAATCAATAAAAATCATTTCGGACTTTTCTTCTTCCATTGGACGTCAGAATGAGTGAATCCCCGCGAGAGACCAAAGGAAAACGTCAATGTATTTCCACTGGGGCTCAACAAAACAAAATAAACAAGTTCACCGAAAGTGAAAGTGTAGCAAATTATTTTATAAGCAAAGTCAAGGACCAATGCCCGTTATAAAATTAACGATCGTGAGTCCGCTGTCGAAACCTGCACGTGATTTAATGACGCGCCAAACAACCAAAAACATCAGCTCATTACCCACGACGACAACACTGAACACAGGGAGCAATGTCCCGCTGCCATCCAAAGTGATTTAGAAAATCTGGCGCACTTTTACTGGATCGGCTACCACATGGCGATATATATAGATAGCCCCCCACTTGGACTAGCCGAATAAACAAAACATTTTTTTGCGAGCTCCACTCTCACTTTCAAGCTCAAGT
Organism: Cheilosia urbana; assembly: GCA_946477585.1. Taxonomy (NCBI): domain Eukaryota; kingdom Metazoa; phylum Arthropoda; class Insecta; order Diptera; family Syrphidae; genus Cheilosia; species Cheilosia urbana. The sequence goes on along the minus strand of OX297854.1, from coordinate 87,690,767 downwards.
ACAAATTGAATGTGTCGATGGCAACAAGGTGTATACAAATAAATAATTCTCTCCGTCCTGATTACCTGTTTGAAGAGTGGTGTTACCATTTATCTGACGGGCCAGATTTACCCATTGAAACCTCTCGAGATTCTTCGGTGTCTCCAAGGTAGTGCCACATCACGCACTTGTGCACAGAACACCATTGGGGACCATGGTGGAAAATCAATGAAGCTTCCCATCTCCCTCTGTGTGCTTGACATGTGTCATGGATACAAAAATCCATAAATGATGAACCTACTCGCAGCAGCACTCCTACTCCAAATTCATCCACTTTTGATTGAAATCACGGTGGGTATGTATGCAATTACTTTTTTTTTTTTTTTTTTGTAAACCTCATCGAATATTCCGAAAGTGGAATCAAAGTTTTGTCACCCGCAGCAACAGACTGTGGGATTGCTGTGTCGTATTCGTATGTATTACGTCAGATGAAAAGGTAAATATTCGATTTGCAATCATTTTCGTGCGCTCATCTCGGACTCGCTCAACTTTTCTTTTTGTGTGAGGTAATGCCGCTGGAACGGCCGGCCCCCCGAGAGGGGAGGAGATGGGCACAGCAGAAATTTACTTTTCTTTGGTATCTGCGGAGGTGGCAATGAAAAAGGCAATTTTAACAGATTTCCCAGAGCAAAATTGCTGCCGCACTTTGAATAGTCTGTGGCTGCATGCATTTCGTTCTCGTTTGATCAATTATAATCGCAAAGAAAACATGGAAAATTTGTCGAAATTTTTCACCTCCCAGCTGTATGAAAATTTATGGCTTCGATTGGCAAAAAACTGATTTGTACTTACTTTTTAAAGTTTTCCGGCAAAAAGTCAGTGATTTCCTTTTGAAAATGTTCCTTCGTTCAACAAAATTCAAAGAGATTTAAACTAAATGGCACACGACACTTTTTTACACGTTTTTCGTCTCACTTTTCGGTTTTTTGATTTTTTTATAAATTTGTGTTCCCCAGTTGACAGCTGTTTTGCATAGATCACTGTTTCCGAAAGAAAACGGTTGAAATTAGTTTTGTTTTGCACAAGAAAATTGCTTGTAAAGTGGATTTTTCGTGTTTGGAACGTGTGTCCAACCGCCTGACGAGAGTTTTTTCACCGACTGAGCAGCACCGTGCGAAAGAGACGATTCAATCATCCAACACATGCACACAAAAGGCCACGAAAATTCCCATATATGAAGTGTAAAATTGAAACGGACGAATGGGATTGGCTGATGTCAGGCGGCTTCTATCAGGCAGCTTCTAGCGCCGAAGAAATTCATGTGCTGTTTTTTTCGTGTTTTAGTGCATATGGTCGATGGATTGGTTTTGCTGCGCGTGTGTGTTTGTGATCTAAAGTGAGCGAAAATATGTTGCCAGGTTATTATTGTGAATGGATGGGATTTCGCTGGGTAGACTTTTAGGCGGGAAACGTATATTGCTGGCAGAATTCATTTTCATAAAACAAATGAGAAAGTTAAATAATATGCAAAAGCAACAGTTTTGTTATTTCCAATTACATATTTTTTAAACATTGAAAACGCTTTAAACTTTCTTCACAGGACAAAGTTTTAACCATGCTTTTTGCATGAAATTATGGAAAATATCACAAGTATCGGTAGGGTATTCGGAGTAACAGTCTTGTATGATGCTGATGCAGTTCAGGCAACTAGCATTATAAAAAGAGTAGCAGGTAGCAGTGTTGCCGGAGGTTTTTTTTTTAAAGTGTAACAATTTTTTTCAAAAAGTGTAACAAATGGAAAAAAATGTAACACACTGGAAAAATATTGTAATAATAAAACCATCGCTTTTCAACTCAAAAAAATCTTTATTATGAACTCTATCACATTTAAAAAAAAAAAAAAGCTATTGACCCACCTGTCCAATTGTGTTTAACAAATAACAAAAAAAGAAACAAAATTATTGACCATCGAAGTAAATTTCATTTTATATATCACAAACTTTATTTATCACGAGATGTAGAACATTGTCAACGGCGACGCGGCGAGACAAATACATTGGGGACGTTCGGATTCATAGTTTAGTAAGTTGACAGGCTGTCAGACTAGTTGTATTTCAGTTTTGATTGGCCCAGAGTGGTCACGTGATTAGTTTTTGCAGTTGACGTTTATGGAGGGGAAGCCGACAAATCTAGTCAGGAAAATCCTGCCTGCATACTCAGTTGACATTTCGAAGAGTCAGATTTAAAATAAACAGAGTGGCCGTGGCAGAATTCTGAGGTGTCGAAAAGAGGGCCAGTGAGAGAAAAGGGTGCCATTTCTAAAGGTACTCTGCAAATTTCGAATTTTCGCAAGATATTTAACAACCATTAGTTCGCATAACAATGTAATATAGTTGTGATAGGCAACCGTGTTACATTTTAAATGTACTTATTTGAAAATATCAATTTTTGAAAATATTATGAGGGGTCTTTCCCGAATAAAAAAGGGCAAATCAAACAAAGGCAACGCTGACCGCGAGAATACAAAAACAATTCAACTTGCTCAGTCAACGCGTTCGGATTCCTAGTCACGACCAATCTAGTTGACGTTTTACATAAACTATGAATCCGAACGTCCCCAATGACAGAAATTAGTAAAGTTTGTTCGAAAGACAAAAGTGCTGCCAGTTCAACTTTTCAATATTTTTAACGAGAAAAATAAAAAAAGGATTTTAATGGGAAAAAATGTAACAAAGCGAAAAAAAGTAACAAAATTAAAAATTGTAATATTGTGGCAACGCTGGTTGATAGTCAATGACAACCATGATACAACAAGACAAGATAGCGCAATGAAGTGTTCATTTTTGATTTGTTCTGCGCATGTACGTCAGAAGAGCTCGATGAACATTTTGACATTTGGCATTTACATGTGTTTTATATGGAATGGTTTGTGTCGTTCCTTTAAATGTTTAAATAAATTGTAAAATATGAAGAATATAGTTTCGGATTTGTTTTAAATATGTTTGGATAAACATTTACGTCCGTATCTGTGTTTTTGTTTGTTGTTCCTATGAATTATAGTCGTAGATTTCTTGTATTTGGCTTTGCTCGACGCGGCGGCGTATGAAGAAACTTATAAAAAAAATTGTATTGTATACAAAAATACTTATAAACAATGTCAGTTAATTCTCTACGAACGCATGGGTAGGTAGGTATTTATTTTCTGAATATGACATTACCTATCAATCGCACTCTGGTTATGTAGGTAAGGTATGTCAATTCCAAAACAGATACTAAATAATAGATTTTATACGTACCTACCCTACATATATGAGGATAAAAACAATCCGATGAAAGACAATCAGCGACCCTAAAATTCGCACGACCAAAGCCACCTGTAGATCAAGGTCATTAATTGTATCTCCTTTCCCATATTTGGAAAGTGAAATTCACATCCACAATTGGAGTTCATTAATTGTAGATATTATTTCAAATAATATCATTAAATTGTTGGACATGAGTTCATAACTAACAGAAGTACGACAAAAACATTAATTGCAATAAATTCCATTTGCGTTCAAATATCGACAGAACGAATTTTCAAATCAAAATAAAAGATCAACCGTCATCTCATCATAAAAACGAACGCAAACAGAATCCTTTTCTTTCATAAGCAAATACCTAAATTTGCCTCTCATACGACCGAAATTCCAAATCAGAAATTTGTCATCGTTTCTTTTTCACAGAAACTAGATACACATTCACGAAAACCTCATTGTGTGAGTAATACAGAAAAGAATTCCAAATCCAGTTGTTTGTCCCTTTTTTTGCTACCTACCCATCGTCATCAGCCACCACCACCAATTGTTCGGTTAACTAATTACAAAAACAAATGTGATTTTTCCTCTCATATTTTGGTTCGACAAGAAACTTAGCCGACAACAACGCTATCTGGTGTCGGAAACGGTCAAAATTTTTTTCGTGTTGATGATAGTACTATAGTCTCTATATACAATGTTATTAGTAAGGCCAAATAAAAGTTAGTAAAATTGCCACAGAGTTGCCTATTCAGTGCGCTGTACTCATAACAAATTTTAGCCTAGACTTTAAATTTATGGAAGCTCGCAATATTGCGAAATTTTTTATGGAAAATATAGCCACTGTAATATACTTAAATTAAAAGTATAAACTAAAAATGTTTATTGGTAAGGCCCAATTTTAGATTATTATGATTTTAACTTGTCAGTTGAATTATATTTAACACTGCTGAATGGAGTTCACCAAACTTCAAAAAGAAGGAAATGCTCATCATATTTGTAGATTATGTCATTTTTTAAGTTTATAAATTATTTCAATAAACTAAACAAAATAATATTATGTACAACAACAAAGATTTGTATAGAGCTCAATTAACACCGCTCAACTGTATTCAAACAAGGAATTTCGAATTAAATTACACTCAAATGTATTGCCGAATTTATGAATATAAAGAATGTAAACACAATGCCCATTTGAAAACAAACGCAAGATTTATTGCATGTTCAATTTTCGAATGTTACAGAGAGCAAATTTCCGAACGCATACGTTCAATTCACAGTGGCATTCACAACTCAGCGAAAATGTTGCAACAAAAAATTGTTTTCTGCTAATGAATACGAGAGCAAAGTATGCAAATCTTTACATTGTTTTGGTATATACAAGGAGTAAAAACAAATATTCTTGTCAAACAAAATCACATTAATTTATTTCCAATAAAATAACACACAATCGATGTATAATATTTACCATGTACACAAACATACCTCTCAAAGTCTCAAGCTTTACTTTAGAATCACAATAACGGAAATAAGCACTCCTCAATTCAAATTCAGCAAACTATGTTTATCACAACCCCTTGCTCCGTTAACAACCACTCAACTATATTTAGCTACCAAAAATATACCTAATTTTATAATTTTCACATCAACTTCTCAACAGCAACGCGATTTCGTCTGAGTTTATCACTTGTTTTCTTGGACATGTATTTTTATTCAATTTTTTTTTTCAAACTGCAACATGCGCGTAACTAGACTACCTGTTCGATGGTCGATAGCGAAAATAAAGGGAAATGCTGTGGCTTTTATTTTAATGTTGATGGGTAGATGGCGGTATATTTTTTACAGTAGCACGTGTGAAATGAATACCTACACATTTGAAGTAAGAGGCAATGGCGCAAAATTATTATACAAATAAAATTGGTACGTAAAAATATCCATATTATTCGTAGACGGCATACAATAATAATAATAATAATAATAATAATAATAAGAGCATAAAACCACGAAAAGTATTTTTTATCACTTAGTATGGACTCTCAACCATTCGTCATTTCTAATGCAAAATTGATTTATTTTTATTTTTTAATATATAGAATATTTTTGAAAATCTCGCAACGTTTAAAGATGTTGGGCTTTTAAGAAAAACTAAAGAATATATAATCCGAACAAATCCTTTTGATAATGAAGAGTTTTATAGTATATTTACGCGGCACCTAAATTCAACATTTCGGGAAAAAAAATTCGAAATCCAAATTTACTTTCCAACTGAAACTTCAACATTTCAAATGACAGCTACTATCAGAATTGATTGGAGTAGTGATCTTTTTTTCTGTTTAGAAATCGGAAGTGGAGGTATGGAACTACTTCCTTCTTCTTTGTTTATGGCTTTTTCGTTTCATATTTATAATTCGAATAACATGAAATGATTGATTTGTTGACAGATGTTTTTTTTTTTTTTTTTGGTCAGCGGGCTGAAAAGTCATTAAAAGTCATGACGTGCGGAAGTTGTAAGGAGGTTTGTTCGATTTGAAAAACTTACAAATGCAGGAACGAAATTCAACATTTATCTAAAATTCAACTGGAAATGTTGGAAAATATTACGGCGAAATGCTGGACATTTGGCCTGAAATATTGAACCTAGAACCGAAACGAAACGATAATTTAGGTCCGGTGTTAATGTTATATGTATTACTCTATTTTGTTTACTGCTGTCATTTCATTAGAATTTGTTTGAAGAGAATTGTCCCAAACTGTGTTTAGCTTCACTGTAAATTCTTAGGTATGTTCGAAAAAACTGTGCGTCGCGCCCGCTTTAAGGTTGTTTCTAGTTGTAGTTAGTTAGTCAGCATCTACTAATCTCTCACAATACATGTTGACTATAATCTTGCGTCAATGTCCTATTTGAAATAGACAACAAAAAAAAAGCAAATGATCTAGAATTTACTAGAAAAATAATTTATTCATTTTTCGTACGAAAAACTTTTTCCCAATCAACTTCTCAGTCAATTCCACAAAAAAAAAAAAAAAATCATTCCACTGAAGCATTTTATTTCTTTACTATTCCATCCATCTGTCAGGATTTGTTTTTCTGTGGAATCCAATCAGTGGAGGTTGGTTTGTTGTAATTGTTTTCGTAGGGAACATTTTTCTGACAGATTTTTTGCTATGACTCCGCCAAAACGTAAGAAAAAAAATGTTTTCATAATGTTTAAACATTTTCAGTTGCATTTTACGTATGGCTATAACTGAGGCCTAAATGAATAAGCATTGATCGGATTTGACAGATAAAGCAGGGCAAAATTTGAAAAAATAAAAGCGCTTGTGAGTTGTTCTACTTTTTGTTGTTAAAACACACCACCGAACCCACAAAGACTGCGGTAATAAATCAACACCATTCAGAAGAATTCTTAAATGCGTGTACAAAAAAGTGCCAAGCCCCAAATTATCCATGTAATTAAATGATTTTTTATTACCATTTTTTTTTTTTTGACAGTAAACCACTTGGAACTCGCTCCAGTGTGTTAACCAGGTTAACTTCAACTGAGTGGATTTGACAGATGACATTGTTGATTTGACTTAAGTCGTTTTCCATTGGGATTTTAAGATTTTGCTCTCAGATTTTCGATTTTACGTGCCCAATGGAACATAAAACGAGATATTGCGTGTTATAAAAGTCAGCTGTTCTCAAATTGTTATTTGTGTTTATAAAATAAAAATCCATTGTAGCGGCCAAATGTGATTTTTTTTTTCTATTTTTCACAGGATCTCGTCTAAAAACGTAAGTAAACACACTAAAGATAGACAAATGACAAACGTTTTGGTGTTAGTGCAAATAGTTGTAAATCTAGCTCAGAAATCGAGTTTCGTAAAACTGCTCTGACTCTGAAAGTTTTTTTTCTGCGGCACATGAAACCTGGCAGCCAGCTTTATTTTGAGAGCAAAAAAAAATGCTCTGAATCTGAAAAAGTGTTTTTTCTGTCCGAATGGAAAACGACATTAGTCAGCGGAGACTAGAATCTAACTATGTATTTCCCACCTAAAATTCAAACGTAATGCATTATTTCTAATAATTATGACAGAGTCTATTTTTTTTTTTTTTTTTGCCAAAAGTCATACTATTCAAAATGTACTCCAAATAAGAAAACAACTCATCAATTATATCTGTTTCGTTTTTAAGTTTTAGAGCAATAGAATAAACGAAGCAAATGTCTGAATTTTATTGAAGAAGTTCATTGTTTGTATTCAAAACTGCAGGAATTTTGTTTTTCATATTTAATGATATAGGTATTATGCCAATGAGAGATTATTTGCCTTCGTTGTTTTTATTTAAAAGTCCTTGCTTTTGACATCTTTCGTTTTGATCTGCAAAACAAAAAGCAGAAAGTTAAGTGTTAGATTGTCAACTGAAGACTGCAGACACAGAGCATCCTTCAAACTTCAAACTATACCTACCTATCTACTATAGGTACCTAATCGAAAACCCAGTTGCTCACAGACCAACCAGTAGCATCTCAAAGTCGACCGCATAGAATGACTTTTGCTACGTGATTGCGCGTATAAACAGCTGAATTTATGAAAACCAACAAACCTCATTCCCATTCGCGGCACAAACACATACTTGCCACACTCACAGGAAAACACACACAACTTCCGGCCATTTCGTGTGATTCCGATTCCGATTCAAAGTGAAAACCCACCGGAAATTGCTGTTTGCCTTCCACACACAACGATGTGTCAACATGGGCGATACGCGAACTCGCTGCGAATCACTCGCTAAACCACAACGATTCACTCAACCCCCAAAGGTAGTAGGCATTGGCAGTAGCGCTACAGCTACACCAGATGAAAAAATGTTGGATGATCTCATTGCGCCCCATTCATCGGCGTTGTTTCTGATGGGAACAAAATTCATTTGGCCGTGCTGCACCCATATTGTTCGCCTGAAAATATCTCCGTTGAATGAACCAACGCTAAGAGACTTCTAGCACGCAGCACCTGCTATAGGAATTAGCATTTAATTGCGAACTAAGAGAGCCATCCGCTAATCGTTTTAATAAGGCCAGATAACAAAACACAAGTCAATCCTCCCAGCGTAGAACATTGCAAACACTTAAGCCATTTGAGTCGAGTCATACTAGTTTTTTTTTTTACTAAAATACAAAATAAAACGATTCCCTTGGAGCGACGATAATCACCGAGACAGCAACCAGCTGCGTCGTCGACATCGCCATGGGTTCAAACTTCAAAGTAGAAATTCGCGTGGTGGTCGTTAGTCGCCATCGCCACAGCGCTAAATGGAATGGAATTAAACTCAAAAACCCGTATTGCAAAACGATAAACTAGTCAGAGTGGTTGGTTGCTTTGCTGGTTGCTGCTTTTGTGTATATGCTATTTATTATACGGCAGTCAGGCGAGAACTCAATTGACTCGAGAAAGGCGGAGACTGCAAAAACATACGGGCAAGCTATAAGGTGAATGTTATAATATAATCGAAACGAATACAGATTCTTTTACTTGTGGTGGATGAAATATTAATGTGAAATGTTTTGGCTATTTAAGTAAGTTGGGTATGCAAATAGGACAAAACTTAGAAAACGCGGAGAGAAACGTCAAAGAAACAGAGAGGCATTTGGGACTTTCAAATTAATATAGTGAGTCTGACAGCTGGCTTGATGAACCCCAGTTTTAATTGACTTAGATCGGTCACATAAATGAAATGAAATAGCTGTCATTTGACGAATCTAGTCAAGAAATTCGTGACTGAGGGACAATTCGCATATGTGGCTGACGAAGAAAAAGTGATGTTCCCGACCAAGTTTTTTGCGTTCAGGTTACATCTTATCCAGGCCAATCTAGTCGATTTAAGATAAATAGATTTTTTAATGTGCACATGCCTTATTAGTGTTAAGAGGATGGAGATGTTATTAGACCATACCAATGGACCCACTTTATTATCTTTAGGTACCAAGTGACAAAGAACAGAAACAGAAACCCATACATTTGCAACAGAATTAGGAACAGAACCTTTTTTTTTTCAGCAACAGAATTTAGCGACAGAAAAATTGTGGTTTGACGACAGAACGTAAACAAATCTATATTTATTGTTTCTGTTGCTGCCAGCAAAGAAACGTAGCAACGTAAACAGAACCAGAATTTACTACGGAACGAAGAAACTTTCTGTTCTGTTCTTCGTCACTTGGTGCCTTTAGGATTGTATATAAATTAAAAGCTGAATTTTTAAAATAAATTTGTACTGTTTCGCTATAATACGTTTAGCATTTCCCGGTTTCCTTGAGTTGGCAAGTTTACCTTCACAAAGCAGGACGAAAAATTGGAAAAAAAAAACCCTTTGAAATACGTCACATTTTCACTTTGTGTTTGGCACATGCTATACAATGTAATGAATACAAAAAATGAAGGCTTTTTTTTTATTCCACGAAGTTTAATGGTAATAAATCTATTCTCGTCTTTAAAGTAGTTCAGCGGATCAAGGTCAACCTGCAGTGCCTTATTGAACTTTTATGGGGTTATGAATTCGCTTGCTCGATTTAACTTTGCCCCAATGTCCCAAGTATTCTAATGCAATTCAAAGTCGCACGCACAACCCCTGGCCGAAAGTCCAAAGCTACTGCATATCCTTGGCACCGGTCCTTTGTAGGTAATCGTTCTTTTTCCATCTCACATAAAATGCTAAGAATTATATCAACGCAACTGCATCAGATCCAACGCTTGTGCTCCATAAAGAAGGAATTCACTTTAGGGTTGTTTCGAATACTTTGTGTTTTACACCGTTTTGATTTGTTTTATGATCAAGAAAAATTATTTTCATTATTTGCAGGGCAATTTAAAGAAAGCTGAGTTTGAAAGTACTGAATTTTGAAAAAAAAAAAAAAAAATATCATCAGCTCATAAACTATTTTTCCTTTTTTATGAAAAATATAAAAACTTTAGTGATAGAATAATAAACTTTAGAAAGATTAGAAAATGTTAATCGACTTGCTTGTATGTTCATATTTTCGGATTGAGGCACATTCATAATAGCAAGTAATTGCAATGTGCGGTAAGTTGTCGACTATAGTTACGGTCACAATACGTCCCGTATTTCCTGGGCCAGTTCTGTATTTCAATAGCCTGTTCCGTTTTTTTTTTTTTTTTAAGAAATAGGGGACATACATCCCAACATACATACAATTTTTCCTGTTATACATTTTCACTTTTTCTGTCCCCTCTTAAAAATATGGTCCTATAGTGCGGCTTTCAAGTTTACTAAATCTGACAGATTTATCAGATTTCACATGACCAATTTTTCAATTGAAGTCGAAGGAGGGGCAGTCGATCAATCTTGTCAAGAAAATCTTGCCTGACTACATACTTCAAGTGATAGTTGTTAATTAAACAAAACAAATTTTAGGAATTGACAGTAAAAACATGGGAACATTGCATTATGAACCTATGAACGTTACGGAGTTATTAAACCTTTCGTTAGTGATATAATGCTAACGTATTTATATGTGCCTTAGGTAACTAAATAAAGATTTACGGTTGTTCCAGCTAATACTAAACTACTTTCAACCATGCCGAAAACCAACCTTCAAACATAAAAAGTACATGTTCGAAAAATTGTGTCAAATATCGACCTTCTGACGTAAATCGTTCTCAAAACGTTGGGCTGTATTAATAGTCCGTTTTTAACCTTCATTTTATATATGTATTTTGTTGGTCGCAACATACATTTTTGAATGGAAAATTTCGCCGTTGTAAGTTCGAAAAATTTAGCCTGGTCACTAAAAGTGATTATTAGTATCGCAGTTTATCATACTATTAAATACTAACTGCCTCACAAGCACCCTGTCCAATCCTTATTACCAAGAAATAATACTAGCTGTCAAATATCAACCGCGAAATGATTCACCAGGTCAATTCATGAACCAACCAGTCACTAGCAAAGTTTCCCTGTATTTGTTAATTCTGTGCGCTGCCATCTGCGAAAATAGCTCTCTTGCATAAGCCGCTAAGATAATTTAGAATGCCTGCTCAACTGCCTTGCCCTGCTTGGCTTTGCTGGCTGGCTGACTAAGTAATTTTCTCTTGAACAACAGCGCCACAACGATGACGACGACATTCGCTGTTCGTTTCGCGTTTGTTCATCGCTGTTGTATTCCATCCACAGTTTCAACATCATACCAACACAACAGCGCCATTAATCGATCGATGTCGCCCAGTTGTTATTGTTGTTGCAGTCATTCGTTTTAGCGATTATTTGTCGAGATATTTTCGCTTCGCTAGAAAAATAGCCAAGTAAACCACCACCACCGACCGATTTCAATGTTTCCACGTTCCACCAACGAAATGACCCAATCACGCCATTCACAATGGAGCGGCACAACAGTCAAGCAGTTAAAATAATTAGCAGGTTGTCGCTAGCAGCGAATTCACGGAACTTTGTTTACTTTTTCTATTTTTCTTTTTCTTCATTCTCTCTGTGGATTTGTCATGCATTATGCTGTAGGAAATTTAAATTTTATAATCCACAACACATTTTCTAAACTTTCCACTCGGCAGTCGGCATACTGATACACACTACTACAGCAACACAGCCTGGTGAGGTCGAATTGTTTTTCTACCTACGCTACGCTGCTCGACTCGATTCCTATATCTAAACCAAATGTGAACAAGGCATATATGCGATAACTATGTGCCCCGATGTGTATGTGCCTGAGTGGGAAGGATGGATGATGACATTTGTATTTGGCTGGCATTTACTGGCGAGGGTAAAACAAGACGACTCTGTATCTGTAGGTTGCATGAGGCTGACATTTGAAACTAAAGGAAATGGTGGCGTGTAATTTGAATAAGGAAGGAGTGAAGCACATTTGTTTTTTTTAATGACTACCCTGAGTCTGTTTCTGTGAATGGGTATGGAAAAATTGTTTTAGAATACAGGGTGTTTGTTTATATATCTTGTCCACGTGTTAATAGAATGGGAGGACTTTTCGGACTTTTGTGGCACAAATTTAGTTTTTGAAGGATTGCAATAAAATAATCAGGCCAATAAAGAGCACGTAAGGAAATGAATTGAAACTGCTGGCGTACAAATTGCAGGTATTTTCAGGGAGTTTAATTGCAACGACTATAGCTAAGATTACACTTGTCATATTTTGACATGTCGATGTCATTATGATCTAAACACTTGTCCTAAATGTGTCACTATGTGTGATCGCCTGTGAAACGTCTGGTCACGCTGGCTGTCGCAGCGTACTCTCACGAGAGACACATGAGCTACGAGTGACAATAGAAAAGGGGAATTTTTGTGAAGTCAGCATGTCAAAGTGTTTGCCAAATGACACGTAATCTTACCTTAATACAGTTATAAACACCGAAAAGTTGGGCTGCTTTCAACTTTTCTGTTTCGTTTTTCTGTTAAGTGGTTCTCCGACTTTATTTTGTCCGATCAATCAGAAGAAGATAATTCAAAACTATGCTAAATAAAAGTGGTCACATCCCATTACACCTAGTTTAAAGTGCTTTCGAAAATTATATTTTCTACTCGTATCCTTTATTGATTAACGTCTGGACAAATTGAAACTAGGTCGATCTGAGTTGAATCGTAAATGACTGAGGCTGTCTGGACAACCTTTGAAATTTATATTTTCCAATCGTATCCTTTATTGATTACCGTTTGGACTAATTTGTACCAGGTCGATCTGAGTTGAATCGTAAATGACTGAGACTGACTGCACAACTTTAGCTACTATAATACGCTTTCGTAGACGCAGTGGTTTAGTGGTTTATAGTCTTGGACTACTAGCCGAAGGGTCACAGGTTCAATTCAATCAAGAGTAACAGTCATGAAAGCCTTTCTCAATCAGATGTTTGGACTTGGCAAAACAAAAATTGTAAATCCCTTCCATTCGTATTAAAAAGGAAAAACTCATACAAAACAAATGGTTGTGAGAAGCTAGGCCTAGGGTCCCTAAGGATCTGTTCCAGTAAGTATTTATTTATTTATTAATAGGCTGGAATTAAGTCTCACAGACTTGGTAATTTTTGCCGCAATTCCTAAAGATGCAGGAACATTACACATTTTTCGCCTTTCTTAAACAAAGAACGCATAAACATATCATCGCTCGTAGATGGACGCACATTGATAAAGAGTTAAAAATAAGTCTTGAAATTTAATGGGGTATCTCTAGGTGGCAGTCTTTTAGTTTAAGTAAGGACTCCGTAACACGTTTGAATCAACTGCATACTTTCTTTTACATTTAGCTTATTCTTTCTTCTTTTCAAAGATGGGTCAAAATAACTGCCATATTCCTTGAGTGAATTCAATTTTGCGAGCGCATCTCTCCGACATATTTGATCAATACTCGCAACAAAATATCAATTTCTCGATACCTTTTTTGATGAACTAGTTTTTGACTTTGTCCCGTATTTTTAAGTTCGCCTGATAGCCATTTAAAAAATGGATGATAGAAGGTATTTTATATTTTTTTTCCACGCATGTTTCCTCCATCTGAAGAGTTGGTATACACTTCCATAGTTTGGATCATCCTCATCTTAGACTTCTAATAAAAAAAGACGTAGTTGCTATTTAATCCAATTTCGACATGCAATCAGGTTTACTGTATTAGCTTTTTTATTGCCGCTTCTTTCAGGAGTTTTAATTTTTTAAGACAAAGAACCCATTCATGAGTTTCTAATGGAACGAATATATTACTCCACTTTTTCAATATGCATATTTGTGAGTACTTTAAATTATTGGGTCGTCTTTTATTAGTATCATCAGAACGTTTTCCGGCACAGAAACACATCTTTTCGTCGGAAATAAGAAACATTTTCTAAGAATCTGTTACATTTTCTTTCTTCTTACTGCAAATTATGTTTTTTTTATTGGTAAATAAAGGTTTTAGTATAAAAAATTAACTTATTTTGCTTCCCCAAATTGTATAATGGACGTTGGTATCACCAATTAAAAAAAAAAAATTACACTCACAATATCCATATTATTAAAATCCCAGCAACACAACGTCCTATCATCAGAGAAGATCCGGAAAATCAAACCTATGAATGAAAAAATACCATTTTCGATGCTTTTCATTCTTACGATCAAATAGGTAAATAGGTAGTCAATAATTTAGGTTCAAGTAAGAAATCTATATCAGTTCTGTAATTATACAAACGGCATTATATTTAAAAACAGTACAGCTAATATTTAAAGAAATATTACATCTTCTCAAGATTGGTCAAATTTTAAAACATATTCAGGAAATATATAGAACACAAATGCATTTAACCTTTTTAGGTTTGATTTGTTTTAGATTTGACAAAATTATAGAAACGACTCAAGTTAAAGTTAAACACGGTACAATCAAAGTGTTGCTAAAAATTCAAAATTAAATTAATGAGCTTCTCATTCAAATTTTGTCTTCGGTCAGTAAACGTTTATAAAAGGCCCATTAACAGGTTTGATTCTTGTTTGAGTTGTACCCTTTTCAAAAATTTAAAAACGGTAATCAGTCTTTAAAATACCCAGTCAATAAGAATTGACAAAACTCTACGTGGTCTATCTGCCGGAAGAGTAAGCTAATCAATTAGCACAGAGGGTTAGTTCCTATTAATATGCAGAATTGGGTATCCGAATTGGTCAGTTATGAGCTTCAACAAGCCAAACAAAGCTTCCGACAAAGGTCGGTCATGCTTTTGCATTAGCGTTGGCGAACTGATTTAGATGATCCAAGTATTCTTAGAGTAGTTTTATTTTAAATGAAGAGGTACAGAAAGTAAAGGATAGTCTGTGTTCGTCTTAGTCCCTGTAGCTCCAACAAAAGTCGAATGAATGAAAAGAGGCTTCAGCAATTCCGAACTTCAAGCTGAAATACTACATAATCTTGCTTATTTTGACATACGAACGAATAGCCAATTCTAATGAATGTCTCTATTCGTTCGAATGAACTTTGTGTATTTTGATAGACATTCGTTCGAATTGGCTATTCGTTCGAATGTCAAAATAAGCATGACCATATTCAATAGGTCTCTAAACCAGATAGAACCTAAAAAATCTTTGGGTAAGATTTGAAATTGTTGCTGAGAGTATGGCAATCTAAAAACAAAGAAATATACATTAAATTTCGAAACTTGAAGGTTTATATACCTAGGCCCATTTGTAACTAGAGAATGTTAAAAGAGACCGCCTACTTTATATCGTAGGTACTCTATACGATACTAATTAAATTGAGAAGGCTTTCTAGTGATATCGGACGCTTGTCAGACGACAGGTGAGACTTTAAAAAAAAATATTTGTTGTATTTGTATGCGATGGAGCAAGTATTTGGTACAATCGAATTGCATTCCCCAAAAATGTCATTCCCAACCCAGCGCAAAAATCTCATTACAAAATGTGCTTCGTTCCAATTAACCAGATCCATGCACAAAAACCAACTCCACAATTTGCTTCGCTTTCGAGAATACGATGGATAACAACGCCAGGGCAATAGCAACAGCAAGTAGTTGTCGAACACACAAATAATGAGCAAGCAGCTAGTTCTCGTTCGAGTGGAACACATTGTCGTTCGTCGACGGAAAGTCATAAACCAAACAAATACACTCGCATACGGCAACGGCAGAGGCCCTTGCAAACAAAAAGAGAGATAGCCGTACATTATATTTATATACCCTGCTGGCCCCCAACCCAACAACGATGCGTCAGAAAGAGAAATCGATAAACGAGCTCCGGTCCGCTCCGCTCTGTGTATGCCATGCCTGCTTGACGCCCGACTCAAATTTTCGAACTCGAGGGTTGTTTCTGATTCAGCTTTAGTTTCAGGTTGCGGTCGCTGCTGTATGTGTTCGACGCTGAAGTGTTGTACACATCTGTGTCGTGTATACGCTGCTGTTGGATATTTTTGTAAATAGCCAACGATTGTGGAATGAGATACTCTTCGCCGCCACAGTACACAGATACACATTCTCTTGCGCATAAAGGGGACTTTGTTGTTGTTTTTCTTAGTTTTCGTTTTTAGATACACATTTTCATGCCCGTTTCGTCGTATCGAATCGTATCCGTTGCTGTTGCTGCTTTGGCTAGCGTTCTACCTTCTACTACAACTTCTCTGTGGCATGTTTTTTAGCTTCGTGCGATTCGTTTCGACGTTTTCTCATCCGTCACTGTGTGTGGGTCGCTGTTGCCGCCGCACCGTAGTCGGGGCGATTTTAATCTGACTGTCGGATGGAGTAGATAGCTAGCTAGGTTTAGGTAGGTAGATGGTAGACTTCGTCATGTATGCATATGTATGCGGTACATGTTTTTCTTTGTAGTTCCCCCGCTACGTTGTTGTTTTCACTTTGTGTCATTGGATTTAGCTGTGTAGCTGGGTATCTCGGGGTTTTGCACGTACTCACGTACTTTCCGATATTTTCCAAAAAATCGAATACCAAAACCAATCTCTCTGCTGGTTTTATAGTTTTAGCTTCCAAATGAGCGCCCCCTGAGGTTGGGTTGGGTTTGGATGGTTGCCTGCGACTGCAACGATTTTATATGTCCTACAGCAGCAGGCAAGGTGATTCTTTTTCATTGAGTGTTTGTCATACGGTTAGGGGATTTGGGGATTTGTTTGAAGGAATTTTGTGCCTTCCGGCAAAGATAATCGTGTTGCATTTGATGGGTAAATGGGTATGAGACTGATAGGTAAAAGGTGCTGTACGTGTTTGAGAAAGAGTAATGGACTGGTAATTCGAGTTGAACAAAATATGAGCAATTTTTGACATCGATTGTTGGGTTTTTCTTACGGAAGTTACACCCAGTCTCCCCGAGACTTAATTTCAGTCAAGACTTCAGTCATGACAACAATATGTCTCGTGTAGACCGCGATTTTGTGGACATGACTGAAATTTGACATTTGAAGTCTAGACCAGCGTTTGACAGCGAAACATCTTCTTCTTTTTGTTTGGTAATTCTCGGGAATACACGTGCGCGGATTCAATTATGTTTGATTTTTTTTTTTTACTTTCGCAAAGTAATACCTACTTTAAATTTAATAGATATGCATATCTATGAATATATATTCTAAAATATGAAATATAGGAATTGCCTTGCTAAATAATTTTTTTTTCAGATTTGCTTCAATGCAATTGTAGAGGTTGTTCACGTTTTCATGAAATTT
This sequence comes from Cheilosia urbana, assembly GCA_946477585.1. Classification (NCBI taxonomy): domain Eukaryota; kingdom Metazoa; phylum Arthropoda; class Insecta; order Diptera; family Syrphidae; genus Cheilosia; species Cheilosia urbana. Next base: position 87,673,333 of record OX297854.1, on the reverse strand, counting down.
TTCAACTGCAAGCAAACGCATTTCATAGGGTGGATCTATTTCTGTTAATTGTTTATGTACAAATGTTTGAAAATCGATCTGGATTCTTGGTGTCGAAGGCTACGCATATTGCAATCGCACAAATACAAAAAAAAAGAAAAAGAGGAAGTGATTGTTTTATGTTGAATTAGATACACGAAAATTTGGGCGAACCTGAAGAAGCGAGTGCCACCTTCACTTGTTTCTTCGTTGATGACATCTTGTGAAAAGTCATAACACGATTTGCCCAACCAAAGCAATGCAAATATGGCGGACAATAGGTCTGACTTAAAAGTCTGACATAATTCAGACTTGTCGAGACGCGGTGTTAACATAAACAAGTGGATCGTGCGAGTTTAAGGGTTTCAACTTGTTATTGCTAGTGAATTCAGCACGTTCTAGGATTCGAATATCAGGTAAATTGAACTGGAATCAGTCCTACATTTCTTTCACTATTGGAACACATCAAAAGGTTTGAATTCGGGTTGCCTTATAAATCTACGACTTTGTGGCATATGTACGGCGACCAATTTTTCAATCACAAAAACGAGGGAATTATTGTTTTAGGTAAAAATAAAGTCGAAACTCGAAAATGGTTAAAGCAAATTATTATTATCATAGTTTGCAGGTTTGATAAAAGCAATCAGTTTGTGCTTTGAAAATTATTAAACAAAATCAAAACTATAATCCAACTCTAGCTTTATGAGAATTGAGAAAGTGGATATTTCTTATCGTAGATGGTTAGTCTTTAGGGGGACTTTAGAAGTGAAAAGACAAAAGAGGTTTCATTAAACTGACCTCCAAATGTCCTCTTTTACTTAAAACATCAGAGATATCATGGTAGCGAAAAAGAAGAATGGTCACCGTAGCGCATATGCCCAAATATACTGGTCACATAAAAATGATTGCAAAAAGATGGTATATATAAATGCTGTCTATAAAAGGATAAAATTGTATTAAAACTCAAGACCCTTCCCTATAGATTTGAAAGCTTCAATCGAATGTAGTCGCAGTGGCTTAGTGGTTAGTGTGTTGGATTACTAAGCGAGGGGTCTCAGGTTCGAATTCCGCAAAAACCCAAATTCCAACTTAGGGTTTTTTCCACTGCGCTACCTCTCGCGAACGTCTGACAAACATCCGAGAGTTTAAACTGTCTTGAAAGAGCTTCTCAATTAGCCGTTTGGAGTCGGCATAAAATTGTAGATCCCTTCCATTCGTTCCAAAAATGAAAAACTCACACAAAACGAATGGTTGTGAGAAGCTAGGCCTAGGGTCTCACCGGACCTGTTGCGCCAACTATTTTAATCGAATGACTTACTAAATGAAAAATGAAAGCCGCTATTGCAATTTTTTGTGTCAGAGGTTTAAGTTCATTGTTCGGGCTTTTAAAACATCATTCTCAAAGTGCCGACTCCATTATCCATACCAGGGCGGCTGAACTAAAGTTCAGCTCTTGTATCTCTCAATCATTGCAACACTGACTCTAAATCATTGGAGAAAGACATCCCAATAGATGTCGCATTTGATCCACTTGATCAATATATGCCTAGCTAGAGGCGGCTTATACCCAGTGTGACCGCTGCAGAAAATTGCGCAATTAAAGATCGTGACAATCCATGTGGGCATGAGTTCTAGATTCTCACAGCTTCTGGCATGAAGAAATGAGGTGCATGATTAAAAAAATGGATAATATTCAAATATTGAGCTTTAGAAATATACCTTTATAAAACCCCGTATTAATAAAAAAAAAAAATATGGACCACCAAGTTTTTTTCAGATAGCATAAAATAGTTTGACATAACTGCCGAATGACGCGTTGATAACTTTTACGAAGGGTTTATTAATACGAGGAAAGCATTTATCGAAATTTAAAATACGATCAGCCCACAAATTTATTGCTGTGGCACGCCCTTGGCAACCTTATCACACCATCCTCTCTTATTGAGTCAGGCTTAAAGCAAACACTCTATAAGTGCAAATATTAGTCTTTACTTAACCAAAGAAAGTGCCAGAGGCTTAATTGGATGAACGGAATATTTTTTGACTTGTCAGAAGTTCACAAGAGATGGTACAGTGAAGAGGAAGTGCAGTTGTATTATTTTGCTTTTACCTGGAGCTCCTCACTTATGACATGAATCTAAAATTTAATTTAAAATAAAAATTTTCTATTTAGGCCATTAGCTAGGTCCAAAATCAAGTTTTTCAAAATAAAAATAGCTGATTCTTCAAAACCAGACCCTCTGCTGGATTACATAATACATATGCCATTGACTTTTTTGCAGTTTGCTGTAGCTCATATACATATTCCTTAGGTGGATGATATAGAACCAAGGTGAAATTGTACCAGACCCTGCTGTAGCTGATGAATAGCTCTTGAGTCGATTTCAGAAAAGGATTTCTCAGGCAACTTTGAACTAAGAAAAAAGTTTAAAATACAGCATGTTACATGGATAGCACACGTAGAAGGTACAGTAGAAAAGAAATTGCGATTTTTAAACGGACATATCAAACCAACTGACCGTTTCCCAAGGACCATTTTTCAATTTGAAATGATACGAGCAAATGGGTATTAGAAGGCAAAGGGTAGAACGCGCTTGGGATAAACCACTACATACAATCAGCAAGGACATGCTCATACTCAATGAACCGATAAAGCTATCTTTTCGGTAGTTAGTTTCGGTGATAACAAATCTAGCAAAAAATTCTCTCAAAAACAAATGTTGACATAACAGAAAAAACTTTTTATAAATTGTTTGACCCAATCCGACCAGATTTGGCATGAAAAACATTTTTCAAACATCCACCCTTCCTGATTGATTCCATACAAAAGGTACACAAAAATACACTAATGATGGCGACCTTGAAAACCACAAGCAGGTACATGAAAAAAATTGTCCAACAAAACTACATATTTAGCACGTCGCTGGTAAAAATTTACATATAATTAAGGGTAAGTTTCACGAATTTTTCAAGGATACTACATACCTACTTGTTTGGCATTAAGGGTAGAATGGAATTCTGGGGACGTTCAAAACTCTAGTATAGTACGTAAGTCTGGCAGCTAGCTGACTTCACGAGTTTTACGTTTTTACTGACTCAGATTGGTTACGTGAACAATTTTTTTTCCAGTGGCCGTTTATAAAGGGGTAGCTGATAAGTCTGTTCAAAAATTGCGTGACTATGTTCAAGTACACACTCAGGTGTCATTTTGATTGTGTTTTAGACCAAACAATCTACTTTTTGAGTCCAGTCAATTTATAGTCGACTTAAGATGAATAGATTTTTGAATATGACCAGTGCTTCGCTAAACTTCCTTGACATATTTTTCCTTTGTAGACATTTTTATATGGTTGTTAATATTTTGACACAAAAATAGATTTGAAACTAATTTTTCTGTGGAGTAGAGTAGCAAGAAAATGCATTAGAATTTTTCCGTGCAAAACACTTTTTCCGAACATGGAAAAATAAATAAATTCTTTTTCTAGAAAATTTAAAGATAATTTGCTTAATTTTCTTGATATACTAAGTTTAAAATTCACAAGCACACCTTAGGACCAAGATTGAGTTAAACCATCAAGTTTAAGTGGTCAAAAAAAGCCAAAAAACAATTTTTATGGTTACGTTTTCTTCTTATCGGGCTCCTGACCCGTGAAGAGTCGCTGCCTGAGACACTGCAGCCTTCTATCCTCTACGATCCCAGGCACGCTGTTTCCAGTTGTCCAGACCAAGCGATCTGGCATCCGCGATGGCTTGGTCTTTGAAACGGAAGTTCGGTCTTCCTTGTCTTCTCGAACCTGGGGGCTAGGATTCGAAGATCCTCTTAGCCGAATCATTACTGTCCATTCGCTCGATGTGGCCGAGCCAATGTAGTAAACATGTTTTGGCTTTTTGGACTACATCCACATCTTGGTACAGCTCATAGAGTTCGCGGTTGTATCTTCTCCTCCATTCGCCCTCCTCGCACATAGGACCAAAAATCCGCCGAAGAATTTTCGTTTCGAAGGAGCCCAGTATCAGCTCTCCCTTCTTGCCTATGGTCCAGCACAGGGCCCCATAAAGCAAGACTGGCAAGATAAGGGTCTTGTAGAGCAGAGAGGTTACGTTTTACGTATGGCTATATCTTCGGCCTTAGCCAGCACTATCCTGCGCTGTAGAGCGAAGATTTTAAAATTAAATCTAGCGCGACTGAATTAACAAATTAAGCCCGCATACAAAACTGTCCAAAACGATAGAGCTACTCAAGATCAAAGATCCCTAGATACCTATAGATTTTAATTTTCAAACAGGGTGATGCAAAGCAATATCGGGGCAATACTCAAAACTCATAAGTACCGGCAGAATATTGACTTCTATTTTTAATGCACAATCCCAACCCCACAACCTTTAGAACTTTTTAAGTATATAAATTTTGGGTTACATTTGATATTTTTTCTTTAAGAATGTCTTGTAGAAAAAAAGAACAATGAGAATGAGTATTCATATACCTACCTACCTACGCAATTACCAAACGGAAAATGTTATCAGCATGTTCTTACTATTACAATCTAGTCGGTTTAGCTTGTTTATTCCCTTCATGGCGAACTGTCAAAATTAAATACAAAATGCCTACAAATGGGGGAAGGTCGCCTAATTTTAGCCTTCGTGGAATAGTACAAAAATAATTAGTTTTTAACGTTTTTAACCTAGAAACAACAATTTGTAACTATTCGCCAGTCTAAAATTGTTGAATAGCTTTCGCTTGAAATTAGGTCTAAAACTATTGCACAGCGAAACTGCAATTTCATCCTTCAAAGTCAAACAATTAACGCGAACCTCATAGTAGGCTTTTACAGGTTAACGATAAATTTTTCCAACATAAAGCACCATTTCGTACCTACGCCTAATTGTAACGAGACGAATTCGGGAACAATGCGCACCTACCCTAATCCGCTTACATTTAATGTAACCCCACTCACTCATTTGGTATTTAAAAATACTTACCACCCCATTCATTCATTACCTTTTCGTTTTCGTATCAAAAGTAAAACTCTCAACATTGGCAACAAGCTACCACTACCATCCCTATCGTCCACTCCAAAGAGCTGCCTGCACTTGCAGCACAAAACCCGATTAGCGTACTTTTTGCACGGTGAATTCCCATCTGCGGCCATAACCGTTTCCATTTCCATTCTATGCATTTCCTCCCCAACGTTTTCAAACCGAGAAAACCTATCAAATTCAAATTTCACAACTCACACAAAAGTCGTTCTTTTTTTAAATCCCTACGCTCTACGCTCATATCCTCCGTTTCGATTCAATTTGTATGGAAAAATACTTTGTTATAGCCGCCACCCGCCACCAAAGTCGGCAACGAGGTGGAGGAAGCTGTTGCGGCGGCGGCCAACTTTGTGTAGGTATACTTTTCGCTCGTCGCTCCTAGCGATTTGTTTCATTTTCGGTTCATTTCGTTTTTGTATTCTACCTACTCTATATTTGCTCACCAACGACAACGATTCGAAGAAGAATTCCCGGTCGTTGTGTCAATTTATAGTACCTGCTGTGTCGGTTGGTTTCTCTTGCCCCCATATCGTCGAAAAAGACCTTCAAAACGCGCACAGAGGCGCACACCGAACCGAGAAAAAGTAACGAGCTGCAAAATTTGAATGTTCTGTCATATGTTGCTAAACGTTTCTTGTTTCTTTTTCTTTTTTTCTGTTTCTCATCGTTCGCTTAGGGTCAAACTGTCAAAGTTTGAAAACTATATTTCCCTGGGGATTAGACATTTTCTTCTCGATCGTTTTTCCTCCAACAAATAGAAAGTGTACCTACTTCGGGGAAAAAATAAAACCCTCTAGTCGATTCCATATTTACAGTGTATATACAGATTCACCCAACCCAGGCACAATGTAGCTTCACACTCACACACTGACAGCCTGCTATAAATACTTGTCATCCGCCATCCACTGCAGATGTAGATTATACTGCCTCTGAAGCAATGGTGTTGGAATTTGAATGGACCCGTGCGCATGTGTGTGTGCGTGTGGTGGTGAAAAATCTGAACGAGTCGTTCACTCAACGTCGTGAAGGCGCGTTTTTACATTATAATTGTCAAAACAGCAGTCGAGGCGAACGGAAGGACGTCAAACCATTATCAACACCGCGACCACAAACATTTGATTTGATTCGATTCGTTTCAATTGTGTCAGAGACAGAGAGAGAAAACACTGTGTGTGCTGTTGCGTGTGCCTTGCCTGTGCATTTCCCCAAAAGTCAACAATTGCATGTTGATTTGATGTGTCAAATTGCGTCAAACAGTTTGAATTGTTTTTTGTGCTTACAAGTTTTTGTCTATTTTTCTATATTAAAAAGTTAATAAAAACTCGACATTTCTATGTGAAACAACCGAGTAATCGCTGTCAGTTTGAGTGTGTTGGAAATTTCTATATAGTTTTTTCCCCACATACGTGTGGAAGGCGAACGAACAAAAAATATGTTTATATACAACAGTCCGCAGCCATAGCCAGAGCGAGTGGAAATAAAATCATTACTCAACCGTTTTTACCATGAAGTCGACAGAGCTGAAGCCAGCAGTATTTTCATCGTCGTTTGTGTTTTCAGTTCGTTTTTAGTTTCACTTGCGGATACAGAAAATCAACTCAGATACACAGGAGTTTTAAGTGGAAAAATATTTTCAAACTTATAAAAAATCAAAAATTAGTAATAGTGAAGTGGAAATTGTTGTGTTGTGCATTTTTGAGTTGTTGACATTTGGACGTTTGACAACACAGCCATCGTCGCGTGTGAGAGCGCGCGCGACAGAAGGAGGTTTTAATTTGTGTTTCACTCTTTTTTTTTTTTTTCGTGTGTGGTCCGATTATGCATCGGGACGTTTGCGGCGGAGAAGGAAGTGGTGGAAAAATGTCACCACTACCATCGGGTCCACAACAACCAGCAGCACCAACATCCCCCTCATCGATTGGTGTTAATTTACGAGTGACCGGACATTGCAGTCAAGGCGGACGAAAGTACATGGAGGACTTCTTCTCCGTGGCCTATCATCAATCAGAGAACGCCAAGGACCTCGAGTATGCATTTGTGGGCATTTATGACGGACATGGTGGCAGCGAGGCAGCCACATTCGCCAAAGAGCATTTAATGATGGAGATAATTAATCAAAAGTTGTTTTGGTCCGATAGCGATCAGGATGTATTGAGGGCGATACGTGAAGGTTATATTGCCACACACTACGCTATGTGGAGAGAACAAGGTGTGTTGGTTATACTTTTTATTATTTTCCTTCTTTCTATACTATTTCTTATTATTTGTAGTTATACTTATTTTTATAAAAAAAAAAAAATGAAAAAAAGAAAAAAAACTCGAAAGAAACGAAACGAGAAAGACAAACAGTTCACAACGTACACAGTGAGAAAGGCAAAATTAAAAGTGACAGCTAATGTGGTAGATTGTAATCCGCCATTGTTGGCTGCTGTCAGGGGGAGAAGGTTATACATTATTTACTAGTCCCCTGCATGTATTCGGTATGAGTCAGAGTGGAACGGGTATATGCGCTGTTGCCTGTTGGGTTTTTCTATCCGCCAGGCGCTTTCAAACTGTGCACAATGAATATACCTACCAAACGATTGCATTTATGCTTGTTTGTGTGTGGGATAATGTCAAATGGGAGAGAGAAGGCAAATTGGGTTATGGAAGGTGATTAGAAAACAGCGAAAAATAAAAAAAAGCAACTTTTGGCTGTCATCCTTAACTAAATTTGTAAAGGTTGTTTTGGTGTGTGCGCGCCTTGCTTTTTTTTTCATTTGCATATGTCCATAAACAAAAATAGCCGGGTTACGATTACGACTGTTTTTGTTTACCATTTGCAGAATCATTGAGTGAAGTCTGAAGTGTCTTCTCTCTAATGCAGATGCTGGTTGGGAGAGAACAAGTTTGGATTTCGAGGTGCAGATGGAAACAAGTACATAATTTGAGGTGGAATACTCCACAGTTATGTTGAAAAAGATTTAATAGTCAAGTGCAGTTCAGAAGCAGAGGTTAGGATTATGCGAAACTTCCGAAGCACTTGATTGCGGGTTGTTTTCTCATCGACGTGAATTTTGGTGTATTATCTGTTAGGGACACCTGCAAAGAAGACATGTTTCCCAAATCTCCGGTTTCGGTATATGAAAACTTTTCCAACGGGGAGAGCGCATCGTTTCCCCTTTGGCGAACATCTTGTCAGCTTTTAGGTAACAAATTTCAAATGTATGTTTATAATTTGCAAATACTTGGTGCAGAAACATGGCTAGATTTTGTTTAAAGGAGATGAAAATAGGTATAAGGTATACGCAATTGAAATGAAATCCAATCGATATAAATCGATCGCTATCGAGAGAAAGAGAAAATTGCAAAATAACGAGTAACGAGCTCGTCTCTTGACTCGAAGCGAATGATAATGCCCGTGTTCCTCTGCCCGCTAGATGAATAACGGCCCTGTCAAACTTCATACACAAAAATTTACATTTCACCATTTTTCAAAAGTAAATTTTTGGTATAGGGAGTTTGACATGCCGCTATTTATCTAGCGGGCAGTGGACGCGGTCAGTGATAAAAACGTCAAATGCATAAAGTTGAGAAGAAACAAATTCAAAATCTGCCTTAAAAGTTTATTAAAATATACATAGGTGGCGCAACAGGTTCGTAGGGACCCTAGGTCTAGCTTCTCACAACCATTCGTTTTGTGTGAATTCATTTTTGTGACTGGAAGGGATCGGGATCTACAATTTTAAGCCGAGTTCAAACCAGAGCTACCGGAAGTACTAAAATTGGAGTATTATACCTACTCCTTTTTCGTCAGCCGTTTTCCGACAACAAGTGATGAACCTATTTTTAATTTTGGATTGAAATATTTTTACTTTGCCTTGACATTTTTTTACCCAGTAAAATGCAAAACGTACTTTCATTACTTTAAATATTCAATTTCTTAAACGATTTTTTTTTAATTTGAAAGGGCCATTCATGCCTTATTGTTTATACTGACAAACACTTATTTTGATCCTAAAGTCAGTGATTGAATGATAAACACCAGATTAGGTAGACTCTACCCACATTACATGGACGCCACAGGCTTCCAACATCGAAACCGTCCCAATTGCAAAACGCTTAGCTAAAAATTAATTTCTTAATTTTCGTTCTGCACTCCCCGGTACTGCCCAAAAGAGTTATATTATACTCCCCCAAACAAATTTTGAAACGGAAGACCTCAATTTTCAAAAATGCTCGCAAACGTTTATCTGTCAAAATCTCCGATGCGATGGGAAAATCTAAAATTGAAATTCTCGAAACCAGCATACGACAATATTTCTCTTCGAATGTTACTCGTCTATACGGAATTATGAGTTTCATACTTAAAAAAAAAAAAAAGGTTTTGTTTTTGATTTTTGTGTGAGAATATAAGAATCAAATTAAAACAAATCAAACAATTTAAATGAGAGCACGTATTGAATGCACGTCCCTTTGCATTGACATAATTATGTTCGGAAATAGCACCATTCACCATTCGTTCAAAGCAGTCTTGAGTCGAACAAATGCTGATCTTATATCGTCCAAAGTAGTCACTGTGAAAACCCATAAATGTTCATTAAACATACATAGGTACCAGTGGCGTGGCGTCCATATAACTCGATTCCTGCCGAGTTACCTTTTGAAATCTCCACCAGGCAACACTATCTATCTACCAAAAACCGAATATACATGAAACACTACCAAATGAATGTGAATACTCACCAAATGGTACACACACAAAAGCACTCTTATAAAAATCGTGTGTGTATCCATTTTCATACAACGTCGTCATCGTCTTGTGGCGACAAAGCGAAGGTAACCCAAAATAAGTCGGGTTATTAAAGTTCTCACTTTATAGTTCATTTTGAGAGAAAATTTGCTTGTTATCTCTTTTTTTCTTCCCTGAGTACTTTGTCTGACTCTGACACCTCTTTGTTCAACACCCATTGTAGAAAATAACCCGCTTTTCTTCGAGTTATTCGCGGTTCTCACAAAGTTCATTTTGACTGCTGAGTACTGAATGAACATTTGTTTGTATCTCTTTTTTTCTTCCCAGAGCCAGAGCTTGTTACTGGTACTGGCCATGGCCACTGGGTTGTGTTTTGGGTATGTCGTATGTGTTTGTTTGGTTATGATATGAACAAAATAACGCGCTTTTCTTCGAGTTATTCGATTTTCTTTTACTTCTTCTTTTCTTATTGTCTCTTGTGTGAATAATTACAGGTAGTTGTTGAGGTAGGTAAGGGTGTGTTTCTGAATTTGCTTTAAGTTATGGCATCATGCGTCTGTCAATAAGGGCTTCTATAGAAGCCACTTTTAGTATGCCTTAAGCTTATTATAAATTTTAAATATTAATGACTTAAAGTATAAAAAAGTTGGCTTGAATTGATTTTGCTTCGACTTCCCATTTAAAAATGTTCACGCCACGCCACTGATAGGTACATTAGTAATTATTTTTTGTCAATCAAAAACAACAATTCCCAACCAATTTCACATACAAATGGGGTATAACAGCTGTGCAAATTATATTGGTATGTGTAGATCTGAAAAAATATCGAGATCTGCAAAAAGTGATCCGAGAAGAAAAAATTATTGATTTATGTGGTTTTCCATTGGGACCACCAGAAATCTTTTTCAGATCTCAGATTTTACGGTGCTCATGAAACGTGCAACGAAATTGCACGATCTGCTTTTGTAAATGGATTAGTGCGTTAATTGACAACAATATCAGCTGTTCAAATGACATTCGTTTTTGGCAAAATCGCAAATGGATATCGACCTCAAAAATGTTTTCCTTGTTGTAGATACAAATGAAATATTATTGGTAGTTTGTAGTCTTCAGATGACGAGGGAGATAATAAAGATAATAATTCCTCCGAAATCATATTCATAGCTATTTATGTAGGTATTTTGCTATTTTGGTTTCACGAAACTTTGCGCATTTCTCTCGAAAGCGAACTTCTTAAACTGACGTAAAACAGCTGTGCAAATTATATTGGTGTGTGTAGATCTGAAAAAATATCTACATCTGCAAAAAGTGATCCGAATCGAAAAAATAAAAATTATTTTTCTGCCCAATGGACTGTAAAAGTGATTTAGATAAAAAAAAAAAAAAAAAGATGGATTTTTGGTCCACTGCGCCACCTCTTGCGAACGTCTGACAAACATCCGAGAGTATAACTGTCTTGAAATAATTTCTCAGTTGGCAGTTTGGAGTCGGTATAAAATTGTAGATCCCTTACATTCGTTTTAAACTTAAAAAACTCACACAAAACGAATGGTTGTGAGAAGCTATACTCTGTCCAAGAAAAATTGTCAGTACAGGCCTTATGGGAAGCTCTTTTTTCTACCAGTGGTGCCTGTAGTACTCTCACGGCACTCAAACACAGGATTTGCCACTGAAATAAAAACGAAACCACTGGCATTCCAAAGCATTTTGTTGTTGTAATTTTCCTGAAATTCGCATACATCCCTCCACAACCAGTCTGCCACGCAGCCGCGGGCAGAATGAGCACAATCGCTTGTGTTCGCTTGCTATTATCATCAACCAAATAAGCAGTGTGAGTGACTGAAGCACATCGGAGAAGTGTTACCATATGGCAATGTTAGCATATCATTAAGGGGTTTTCTTTGAATTTTGTCAAAGAACTTTCGGTTTTGGTGCTTTTCGGAGCTTTTTGGAGCTTTTGAGAGCGGCATATTATGTGGGGTGCTGCCATTCGGTTTTAATTTGTTTGTATTTCTGAAAGATCCAATAATATTCAGTTAAAACATATTTTAAATTAATAATGATTACTAGGGCAACTCAACCGGATTCATGCAAAAGCATGGTATTTTAAGGGATAAAATTTGATTAAATATTTTAATATAGAAAACTAAGTAAAAATGTTCAGTCTTATTCGTTAGGGCATATTTCTGCATGTTTTGGTAGGTATAAATTCATATTTCACTTTGTAGAGCATATTTTTCACACTGAAATATCAAATGATGAAGCAGGTATACCTAAACTGTTTATTTTCGGTCGTTGGGTTTTACCACATCCGGTCACTCCTCTCCATCTCCAGTAAAGCGAATGCCTTGAAAGGATTTTATGATCCTTTTTTGCTACTGTTTCCGCGAAGTTCTACATTGACGGGTAGTAATTTTTTAACAAATATCAAGGTATTTATGTCTATATTAAAAAATGTATGTAGAGCTGCACAAGTGCAGTCCTTTTAACATCTGTTTAGGTATATGACATTGCGTCGTGGTTACATAATTTTTTCTAATTGCCTGTTTGTGTATATAAGGCGGAAACAATGGTTGTTATCTCAATAGCGGATAGTGCATCTAAGCAAGTGGTTAACTTTATTTTGTATATGAATAAACAGAAACATGGCTACAAAGTCTTCAAAAGATCTAAGTGTAGAAAAGAAACAACAAATTGTTGATGCAACTGAAAAATTTTATTGCATTTTTAAAAGTAAACCGGAAGCCGTAGGAAATGCGGCTACTGTTTTTTCTGTTACGGAACAAACTGTATACAGGCTTTTAAGGGAAAAAGCAATCAAAAACCACAATTCACCACCAATGAAGAAAAATAATTCCGGTATCAAGAGCAAGGTGGATGATTTTGACAAATGTGCGATTAGGCGGATAGTCCATCCGTTTTTTATGGATAATGACCTTCCAACGCTAGACAAGATATTATTGGAAATACAAAAAAGTGAAAATATAACAAAACTAAGCAGATCAACTTTGGATACAATATTGCAAAAAGATCTCCGACTTAAATTCGTCAAACGTCAGCGAAAGAATTTGTTGTTGGAAAGAAGTGACATTATTTCTTGGAGACGAGGATATCTACATGAAGTAAAAAAAATTAGAAAACAGAAAAGAAAGATTTATTTTACTGATGAGACCTGGCTAAATTGGAAGATGGTAACCCTAACAGTATTGCTCTCTGAGTTATGGCGAATTATCATAGACACTATGGCAACCCTGTGAGAGCTTTAAAAAGGGACCGATTTATGGAAGTCATTGCAACCAGACTGAGAGACAAACATCCTATCTTCCCTGTACTGACAATTTTTCTTGGACAGAGTATAGGCCTAGATTTTAGAGACGGAAAGAGACCCGACAATGGTGGTCTGATTCGAATATCTCTACTTTACTTTAAAAATAGTCACTGATATTCAAGAGCTCTACGGGTTATGTGGAAACCACCTGGACCTTTTACATGAATTAGCAGTCCACATATAGTATCCCAATCCAATGCAATATCTATGTGAATTCAGAAAAGGAAAAGCAGAAGCTTAGGCCCTAGAAATCGTAACAATTTTCTTTTGCTTTTTGTGATCACTTAACCTTATGATTGAACTCAATCTTGGTTTTAAAATGTTGCTTATGAATTATAAAGTTAGTTTATTATAAAATACAAAAATAAGCAAATAACTTTAAATTTTCAAGAATAATAATTTATTATTTTTATTCGTGCGAACAATTTTTTTCGATCAACTTCTCAGTCAATTCCAGAAAAAAAAAACCATTCCACTGAAATATTTAATTTCTTTATCTGTTAAAAAAAAAATGTTTTCTGATGGATTTCAATCAGTGGTTGATTTGTTGTAATTGTTTTCGTAGGGAACATTTTTTCTGATAGAATTTTTGAAATGACCACCTAAACGTAAATAAACTCATTTCCACACTGTTCCAAATTTTTCGGTTGCATTTTACCTAGTATCTCCACGAGCAATATTTCATAGCTTGATATCTGTCAAATTTGATAGAAAGAAAGAACGATAGTATGCAATAAAATGTAGGGTGGGCATTCCATAGCATACTATTTCATTCGTTCAAATGCCGCTGAGCAGAGCATGTCGTTGCATTCTCGTATTAGATGCCTTAATACACCGTCCATTCGCTACTCAGCCATCGTTAAAAAAGGGATACAAGTGTCAAACTGCACAGAAACGACAGCTCATATCATACTATCGATATCATTCTATGAGCTGAGCAATATATTTCAAGAAATTTTTTATATCATACAATTTGTGGTCTCCACTGGCAATTTTCATAGTATGATATATTGCAAGCTATGAAATATTGCTCGTGGAGACACTAGGTTACGTATGGCTATAACTGAGGCCTTAGATCGAAATCAATTGTTTGTTTATTGAAGAAGATAAAACATAAGAAGTTCTAAATCCCTCTATTCCTGTTACCCCTTAACCCTTCTTGATTGATTGTATACACAGCTCTAGCAATTCTTCAAACTTCTTCCTCTCATTCCGATAAATGTTTCGTCTCTGGGTTGTCAGACCACTTTGTAATTTCATCTAAAAAGTTGCGAAATAAACTCTTCCTCAACAAGGACAACACTGCAAAGGTTTCTTACGACCGAAAAATATCGGCAAAAATTCTCCATTGTTCCACTGCCAGTAAAACAGACAAAGAACGTATTCCCAACACTCATTCACAATAATATTCCTGCTTTTAGCACTTTACCAACCCTGACAAACCCAATATCTAAAATCACAATTTATAGCGTATTCTGCCGTCCAATATTGCGCACCGCGTCTTCACTACTGCGCTTGGGACCAGATTAAAACGTTACGAAACGTTCAAACGTTTTCGTACACCCGACTACTCTAACTACATATTTACTTTAGAGCAAATCATTCGTGGTCGTGGGCACGAAAACTCGGCCACCGTTGGTCTCCCTTTGCTTCTAATGTTTATCCTCCGCGTTGTTCATTTCAAAGCACAGCTTTGAGATGTCGATTGATTTTCTTATGCGAGAAACAGATTAACACAGCGACAGCAACAGCAACAGCGAATTTAGGATTAGCTCTAACGTTGATGTCGCTGTCGATGTTGCTGTGCTAATGTGTTCAAAGTAATTAAACAAAATTGGTTCTAAAGGTATTGTCAAAGTTGCTGTTGCTGTGTTAATCTGTTTCTCGCATTAGTGTTCGATTGATTCAGCGTCATTTTCGCTGCCTTACATCGACTTGCCATCATCCCTGGTTTGATATAATTTGCGTCGAACAGGCTTTGACGGTGTATCCTAGACAGCGGTTAAACAAAGCCTGCAACTTGCTCGTGGTGTTTTGACAAGATTTTACAGAAGTCGAATCAATTCAGATAATTAAGGCCTGTTTGCTTATACTATGCATAGCGATTTAAGTTCCACTTAAAATATTATGTGACAGTTTATGATAATGAAAAAGTAGGCCATAAGGTATTTAAGTAGAACTTAAATCGTTATGAGTAGCATCAAAAAACGGGCCTAGGTCACGTATTTTTCAGTCCTAGTAGCAAATTCTTCACTTAGAATTCCAAACTGGAAAGAGTCAAATTGCTCGACGTCCTCAGTTGGCGTGCGATATTGTAGAACTCCTCTATAGAATCATCTGTATTTAGTTGGGATTCCTCTCGTGAGAGCCCATCTGCATATACAATGGCACCAAGTCGTTCCCGAAGTCGGCGAATATAATGGCAACGAATTGACTAACCTTTATCAGCCCGAGGACAACATTCAATAAGACAGGAGTTATGACAGTTGTAAAGATTTTCCAACCTCGTCCTCTTGTCACTCTGCACACAGCAATGGCTGTTGAACTATTCTATATTAGGTTTTTTGTTCCGTCTTTAGTATCAAGGAGGAATGAAAAATGAACTTTGTGGACTGTAACTAAGTCTTAGTTACGATTATATTTTTTTGTATTTTTTCGATTCTCGTATACAAGTATGTATAGGAAAAAGATATCGTTTTCGTCAGTACGGGTATGTGGCTGACGTAGAAAAAGTGACGTTTCCGAAAAATGCAGTTTTCGTGTTGAGGTTCCATCTTACCAAGGCCAATCTTGTCGACTTAAGATAACTAAATTCTTGAACGTGCGATTCATTTCGTTCCGCGGAGGTATGATACTGACTTTCTGTCCAGATTTCGAGCGGAAAACTCTACCAGATGGACCACCCTATACTTCTTTGACATCAACATCGTCAGTACTTTCGCTATATCTACCCCTTCATTCTTTCTATCTTCTCTCATCATTCACAAATTATTTTCATTGGGAAACACACGTGCAGATATCTCGCTGTCAAAACCAAAACAAACCCCCTGCGAAATGTGCATGCATACAGTTAACAGAGACATCGTGCTGTGCCGTGTTGTTTGCAGAATTTGTGTGGCTCGACTCATAAACAGACACGTCTGTTTTGGGCATATCATATTGCTCATAATAAATTGTTTACAAGACTTTCAAAAACATTGAAAACCGTCGACCCAATCTACGTAGACAAACAGTCCAAACTGCCAGGTAAAGTTTGCCTTTAGTCTTTTTGTGCGATTGTTGTGATGGGTGCCGATGTCCCAAACGGTAATCCAACGGGGTAGTAGCTAGTTTAGTTTGTGTTTGGGACTATTCGATTTTCGAAATCATTTCCATACTATCTACGCGTACTTTTGCTCGACTCTCTGTGTAGACACATCTTACTAATTTAACTTCTTTGGCTTTCAGAAAAATGGCCAAAAACAGCAACGGGACTACCGAGCACCGCAGGTACTACAGCCACAGTCGCTTTTATTCGGCATGAGAAGATCTACATTGGCCACGTGGGCGATTCGGGAATCGTTCTGGGCTATCAAAATCCCGATGAGTGTTTCTGGCGAGCCAAGCAGCTGACACAGGACCATAAGCCGGAGTCTATAGAGGAAAAGACCAGAATTATGAATTCGGGTGGAAAAGTTGTGGTCAAGAGCGGAGTCCCCCGAGTTGTGTGGAATCGTCCCAGAACTGGTAAAGCAGCCCTTTTTCGTTTTAAATGGCAACAGTAGACTGATGAAAATTTTACATTCACAGGTCACAAAGGACCCGTTCGACGGAGCACGCCAATAGATGAGATTCCGTTCCTAGCCGTAGCCAGAAGCCTGGGCGATCTGTGGAGTTATAACTCAGCGCTGAATGAGTTTGTTGTCAGTCCAGATCCAGACGTGAAAGTGATCAAAATCAATCCAAAGACTTTTAGGTAAGAGCTCTACAATCAAACGACGCACAGAACAACCAACGAATATTTTCCATTGAATAGGTGTCTGATTTTCGGAACCGATGGCCTGTGGAATGTAGTTTCAGCTGGCGACGCTGTAGATACCGTCCGTGAAAAGGAAGTCATCAACGAGCGCATAAGCAGGATGCGTGGCGAGACGAATACATGGTGCAACCCGAGCAAAGGTCTCGTGGATAGAGCGCTCAGAACGTGGGGGGCAAAGAAAATGCGAGCGGACAACACCTCAGTGGTGACAGTGATTCTCTATCCGCCAGGAGCTAATCCACCCAAAGAGAACTTAAACGACTGCACCAGCTCGTACGGCTTGGAGTACGTACACATGAACGCCGAGATACACCCGAGCAACAACTACATGCACAGCAGTTACCAGAAATTTGTATCGCACTCTATGTACGAACCAGAACACCCCCTCTACGAGAACGACAGCTTCAATCAATCTCACCAACTGCCACACTATGAAACCATCGCACCATCGTCAGCCATGCGACTGCACTTGCAACAGCAACACCACCATCTGGATGGATACATGCCCAGCTATTTGGATCGAGATGACAGCGCCTACACAAACAACTACGAATCGAATTGTGATACCAGTGGATACCTGTGCTTCGACGACCAGGCGAGCAGCACTTACGCGAGTAGCTTCGCCGAGTCGTACAACTCCCTACTGACGTCGAGTCTGGAGCGCGAGGACAGTAGTCGCTCGAATAGCGGCAGCAGTAGCAGCGACACCAGCAATGAGAGTGTGAACAGCAATCCCAGCGAGTATCACAGCTACCACAGTCTGCATCACACTGGTCTGGCAGGGCACGACCGGGTTGAACATCACTACCCAAACAACGTACACCAAATAGAGCAGCAGTTGTACCAGGAGCAATGTATGTCGGCCGAGGAGGGCTATTCCCTGACAAAGCTCGAGACTCGGGGAGAACAGCAGCTGCGTGGCAGCAAGGGTGCAGAGACCCCCTTGAACTTTGTACAGACATTCCAAATCTTTGGTGGCGAAACCAGCACCGCCCCCGAGTATAATCAGTACAACAGTATTTCCAGCAGCTATCAGAATAAGTATCACGGCAGTGAGAGCTCGAACTCGAATTTCCTAAACAGCTACGAGGACGACGCGAGGTGCTATGAACCAAATATTGTGGAAGCGACATCCATTGAAGTGCCACAAGTACCAAGCGGGACGACAACCTCCCTGAGTATCGAAAGGCTCGCCACTTTCGAAGTGGAGTGTCTCACTACCGAGCCAAGTCCCATCACCGAACCGTTCGCGGAGATTGAAATGCAGGTAGTGCAAGAGGATGATGAAAATGATACGGAAAGTCCCGATGAAAGCATACAAATCCACGAGATTTCCTCTAGCGTTGTGGAAGAACCGCCACCATTACCGCTCGAAGAGGAGCCTCAAAAGACACCCAAAGAACAGACTCAACCGCCCGCCATCTCTGAGAACGTCATTGACTCGACGCCCCTCAAGAGGCCCTCAATACCAAAGCTGGTGCTCTACCCAAACGTGCCAAATGAGAACCACCGCACCCCGCGACGTCCGTCAATCCAGCAATACCCAAGAACTTTGGAGAAGCGTATGCTTCGCAGCATGACCGTTGACTACAGCAAGCGAACGCTCCGCTCGCGAAACTCCCTCTCCAAAGACATGAAGGCAAAGAGTGCCACCAGCACGAGTCTCCGCCGATCGACCATCGTGCAGAGTAAGTTCTTAAAGTCGGCCAACACCGAGAACTCTTCGCTCATCAGTCGAAAGAGTCTAAACCTAAGATCGAGGCAGATCACCACAACAACACCCGTTTGGTCGGAGTCGTCAGTCTCCTCGTCCTCCAGTCAGAGACAACAACGAAAGTCAAAGGCAGCACCCTTCTGCGAAGAGTCTGGCGCACCGAGAGTCTCAAGCACACCGAGGAATGGCAGTGCAACTTCTTCTTCGTCGCCGCTTTTAGTGACACCGATCGGGGCGCGAATGGCTTCAGTGAGTTCGCCATTCAATCATCATCACCTGCAGCAACAGATGGCGATGTCATTTGCGAAGAGATCGAATCTCAGGAACAGCGGATGGGGTTCCGCCAAGACCACCATGCAGACGAGAAATCGTGTGCAAAAGCGATTGAGTCGATAAGGCTGTCCTTTCTTTCCCTGAAAAGAACTACAAGACACTACTACTAATACCACTGGCAACTGAGCCAAGTTTCCAAGCAAAAGGAAAGAATCACTTTAGTACAAAATACAAATTAAGAAGTGCCGCCCTCCGCCCCCCTGTCATGAAAATACAACCGTCTAGTGTAGCATCGTTGGCTATTTATTTAAACGCAATGTGAAGGCGATATGAACGACTGATTTGGCTGCACCACTGTCGGTGTGTTGAATTTATTTATAACTATGCAATAGCAACTTTCCAAATGTTGATGTTCGACGGAGACGCTCATGGGAGACAAAGTATTACAAAACTTAATTTTACTTTTCTAGTGTTTACGTTGATTTATGTTCGTTTTATTTTTCCCCTTTTGTAATAACAATTGATGTTATATTATAAATGTAAGGCTGGAGAAATTATTGATAAGTGGCCTAGGTATAATTATAAATTAAAAGAAGTATAGAGGTAATAGAGTTACTGTACTATAGTTGTATGTGTGTGAAGTTATGAGTTTTTTTTTTTTTTTTTATTATTATTTTAAATGTAAAAATCTATGTTGAATCGTTTTGAAGAAAAGGACTCAAAATAAAACAAAGGCATGAAATTATGTTTACATTTTGAAAAACAAGACAGTTTGTGTTTGAATGTGGGAACTAGGTAGATATTTGCGGAGGTAGACCTCAACTGTTCAGGTTTTATTATTTACGACGGAGGCAGTACACACTTCTGCACAGATGTGTGATTGGGCTCTATTTCTTTAAAGAAATATGTCTCTTGAAAGAGCGATGATGCTTTAACAACACAAATGATGTTTGAAGAAATTTATGTTATTTTTGATGGACGTAAGTTTGAGGCTACTAAAAATATGTGTCGTGTAAAAGCGATTTCGGATGTTTGCTTGGGGTTTTGGAAAAGTGATGACCTCGCGCCTCAGATGAGCAGTAATAGGGCGAAGATGATGATAAAAATCAGACGATGTTACGTCCGTTTGTAAAGCTTTGGTAAGAAAAGTACGAGTACAGAAGTATCAGTTTGTCCTTCAACTTGACGCCAGGGAAAGGTAGTTAAGCGATATTATTTTTCAATGGTTTCTTAATACGTATTTACTAAAATTAATTTTCAGAGGGGTTCACAAGATTTAACAAAATTAACTTTTAGACTTACCGACTCTTCAAATAATCCAATTAATATTGGTACGTAGGTACTAACACTATGTTCTTTCCTTTATCGCCGACTTACTTTTGCAAATTTCCATCTATTAAACTAGCACCACACCACTTGCACTTTACTTCAAATAAACTCTAGGCAAAACACTCAGCCATAAAGAGAATTATGTACATAAATTTTAATATTTTTGTTATTTTATTTTTATTACGAAGCTGTGCAAGGAGGCAAGGAGAGGACTATCTACAAACTACATAATACAACTTCACTGATCAGGATCAGCGTTGCCACAATGTTACAAGTGTAACAAAAGTGTTACACTTTTTAATTATTTTATAATTTTGTTACAATGTTACTTTCTTTTTCGTTACATTTTTTTCCCAATAAAATCATTTTTTGTTTTTCTCATTAAAAATATTGAAAAGTTGAACTGGCAGCACTTTTTTCTTTCGAGCAAACTTCTACCACTTTGTTTCTGTCTCGCCGCGTCGCCGTTGACAATGTTCTCCATTTCGTGGTAAATAAAGTTCGTGAAATAGAAATTGAAATCTACTTCGATGGTCAATAGTTTTGTTTCTTTTTTTGCTTTTTTTTTTTTTTATTTGTTAAACACAAAATGGACAGGTAGGTCAAAAAAGAGCTTTTCTTGAAATGTGATAAAGACTTCCTAATAAAAATTTTTTTGAGTTGAAAAACGATGATTTTATTATTACATACAATTTTTTTCCAGTTTGTTACATTTTTTATCCATTTGTTACACTTTTTGAACAAAAATGTTACACTTTTAAAAAAGCTTCCGGCAACACTGATCAGGATCACTCCGGTTCTAGAGAGAAAAAGAACCGCTCTACAATTTGAAAAAGGCTGAAATTTGCAAGTGCAAGCAATGAGTGTATTCAGCACATGAGAAGGTTTTTTTCGCTATAATTATGGATGTAATTATTATTTATTTTTTAAACAGTTGAATTCATTCCACAATTTATAGGTGGTGGTCAATGTATCATCAAAGTTTTCTCAAATAAATCCAGTAGGATAAAACGAAATTTTTGAAATTCAAAGATATTAAATTGTATTATACTAGTTTGTTTTGTTTTAAACCCTATTGCACTGCTCTGGGATTGTTAAATTAATCGCGGCTCCAATGGTTCTCTCTACTACCGTGTTAAGTATTGGATTAATTAGCGCAGATCAAAGTTAAATGGAAAAATAAACATTCTCTTTTAACTGGTTTTTCTACGCCTGTCAAAACTTTGTGAAAAATGTAATTTTCTTTAATAAGCCTACACTCTGTCCAAGAAAAATTGTCAGTACAGGCCTTATGGGAAGCTCTTTTTTCTACCAGTGGTGCCTGTAGTACTCTCACGGCAATCAAACACAAGATTTGCCACTGAAATAAAAACGAAACCACTGGCATTCCAAAGCATTTTGTTGTTGTAATTTTCCTGAAATTCACGTACATCCCTCCACAACCAGTCTGCCACACAGCCGCGGGCAGAATGAGCACGATCGTCTTGCGTTCGCTTGCTATTATCATCAACCAAAATAAGCAGTGTGAGTGTGAGTGACTGAAGCAATCAGAGAAATGTTACCATATGTCAATTTTAGCATATCATTAAGGGTTTTTCTTTGAATTTTGTCAAAGAACTTTTGGTTTTGGTGCTTTTTAAAGCTTTTGAGAGCGAATAAATGAATTTGATTATGTGGGATGTTGCCATACAGTTTTTAGGTACTCCTTTAATTATTTTGTATTTCTGAAGGATCTGTTAATATGCAGTTAAACCATTTTTTCTTAATAAAGGGTTGGTATTTGGTAGCCCTATCGATATTTGTGAGAGAATTATGCCAATTTATAGTGCTCACTATGGCAACCATGTGAGAGCTTTAAAATGGAGACAGCTTATTAAGTTCCATAATAGTAAGGGTGAAAGGCAAATAGTCTATCTTCCCTGTACTGAAAATATAAATTGAACAGAGTATAGACAAGATTTATTGGAAGTACAAAAAAGTGAAAATATAACAAAACCAAGCTGACTACTAACTTTGCTAACTACTAACTTTGCATATAATATTGCAAAAAGATCTCGGACTTAAATTCTTCAAACGTCAGCGAAAGAATTTGTTGTTGGAAAGAAGTGACATTATTTCTTGAAGACGAAGATATTGTGGTAAATCAGGCACTTAGTGACAGGCACTTAGTGAATCACACACTTAGGAATTGTGGTGAATCGGGCACCTGGTAACAATCTGTTTCCCTCTTAAAGTTCCACTTCCAATTGGAGACTGGAATTGTATTGCAGTTTGTATTAGTTCATTCTAGAACCATCTAGAGAAGATATGGAGTATACATTTGGGATCTATCTACTTCTGGAAAATTCGCCGATAGGTGGCAGCGCGGATATAAAAGGGGGCGCGTTGACAACAGGCAGTGCAGTTGATTTTTAACCAGCGATAGTTGAGTTCGAAAGAGTAATCGTATGTGAGATAAATAAGTGTGAAGTAATAGAATAAAACGATTGGATTGAAACGTTTGAGAATTGATTTAAGTGATATTGTTTTGGTACTAAATAAGTGAATATTTGGAAAGTGTAAATAAAGTGATTTTATTGGAAAAGAAAGTTGAACAGAATAGTGTTTAATCTTTTCGAATCCCAGCCTGAATGTAACAATAACTATGCAAAGTAAAAAAAATTAGAGAAGAATTGGAAGATGGTTACCCTAACAGTATTGCTCTCTGAGTTATGGCGAATTATCATACACACTACGGCAACCCTGTGAGAGCTTTAAAAATGGACAGATTTATGTGAGGCACTGCCACCAGACTGAGAGACAAACATCCTATCTTCCCTGTACTGAAAATTTTTCTTGGACAGAGTATAGTGAGTAAAGGCTTCGACCCATAGAATCCGTAGTGTCCTTTGCATAGACGGATACGTCAAGTCGTTTTCTATTTTGACCAAAAATCTTTTTTTTTCCGATTCGGATTATTTTTTGCAGATCTCGATATTTTTTCAGATTTAAACTTACTAATATACTTTGTACAGCTGTTTTACGTCAGTTTAAGAGGTTTGCTTTCGAGACAAAATGCGCAAAGTTTCGTGAATATCATAACAATAACAATACATAAATAGCTATATATGGATATGATTTCGGAGGAATTATTATATTCATTGTCTCCCTCATTATCTGAAGACTACAAATCACTAATAATACTTCATTTGTATGAAAACATTTTTCAGGTCGATATCGATTTGTGATTTTGCCAAAAACGAATGCCATTTGTATAGCTGATATTGTTGTCAAGTAACGCACCAATCAATTTACAAAAGTAGATCAATTTCGTTGCACGTTTCATGAGCAGCGTAAAATTTGAGGTCTGAAAAAGTTTTTGGTGGTCCCAATGGAAAACGATATTAAAGTTCTGACTGTCAAAACAAGGTTATACATTGGGTCGTATGAATAAAGCGTAGCAATTGCTTTTACTCAAGAGAAATGTCAAAGTCGAAGCATTTGCTACGTTTCGTATGAATAAAAACCAATTTGAGTTAGTTCCAACTTTTGACATGTTCGAAAAGCGGCGGTAGTGACCTTTTACTCAGATCGGTATGAAGTTTACTAAGCAAATGCTATGCAAATTCTAAAACCGCATTTACACTATCACGCACGCGCATTTTTGCACGAGACGGGACAGAGAGATCCCGAGATGCGGGTGGCCGTGGCGGTGGCGCAGTGATAGAGTGTTCGCTTGTTGAGTGGGAGGTTACGTGTTCAAATCCGAGCCAGTACCACGAAACATTTTTCACAAATAAAAACTGCGAATAAGTTTAAGTGAATTATAAGCGAACACAAATATCAACAATTCTCCCCTAGCTATTAGGACGCCATTCGTGGAGAATATCCACTGCGCCACAAACTCTTTCCTATCCCTCTTTCTCTTCCTAAAAACTTGAATGCCGCGCTGTGCCCCGCATAAAAGGGTATTCATAACCCCTTGAGCGCGAGTAAAATTATAAAAAAAAAAAAAAATTCATCAATCATTTATACGAAATTAATAAATAAATGTACCTTGATCCCTTCCGGAAGCCATTTTGTTTTATAGGAAAACGAGATTTCGTAAGCCATCGCTATAAAAATATCAACATGCATAGCTTTCCCATAATTCCTACCACGTAAACAAGATGGCCGACCAAAAAACGTATCACGTTTTTTTGCGTGTTAGCTAATGCTGTCCCTTTCAGTCAGACGGCCGTTTAGTATTGGGCATCCCTTTAATTTTCCGTGATAGGAATGTGTGACCGTGTAAATGCCCCATAAAATGCCCCTTTTGCTAAATATTTTGTACGCACTTTTGTCACACAAAAAAAAGTAAGCAATGTGATTTTTATATGGTTTGTCTATAAATAGTTAAATTACGTTTTGTTCGTACAGGAAAATCATCAAAATACCTACAAAAATCAATTATTTCTTGTAACATGAAGAAGAAATAAAACATCAACAACCTCTTTGGCAAACGAAAATCATATTTCCAGGTGCAATTGGAGCTAGAGATTGCAATCATATTTCTGAATTTAATATGTTTAATTTCAATTTCCACAAAAGTCGTTAGAATCTCAAGGAAAATTCAAAAATTCAAACTTACTGGTCAAGTATGACAGAAATTGCAAGGCAAGTACAAGTGCAGCAAAGTAAAAGCTATGTTCGAATTTTCGAACTTACTTTAACAAACTAGGTTTTTATTCATACCGATTCAAAGCAATTGCTAAGGGCTTTTACTTTGCTAAAACCTTTTACTCAAAGCAAATGCTAGGTTTTATTCATACGACCCAATGTAATGGCATGGACATACCTCAAAATGATGAGCATGACCATTCCTAATTTGGACAGATAGATTTATCCAAATAGCAAGTAAATGTACTTGTGCAATAAGTACGTGTCAGTTGTCAGAATAATGTCCTTAAAACACGTTCGCGCACGTAACGTGTATACACGTCTTCGTCGGCTCTCTCGGTGGTGCATGACGTTCATACATCACGTCATTTAAAAATCGTGTATACATGTCTTAATTCACATTGAGTTTAAAGGAAACCTAATTTTATACGCACCAGCAGCAGTATCATATCCGTTCTACTACTGATTTTAGCGATATTTATGCCTGTTTGGGTTTGATAGGGGATGAACGATCTAAGTACAATAGTTTTTGAAATATTCAAAATACACCACAGCAAGTCATCAAAAATAAATACCGTGCGCGAACGTGTTAATAACCATAATCAGTTTGTTTAAATTTGGTTTTGCTGTCACTTTTGTTAAACCTCGCTATTCGGTCAGTGCTTAAGATATTATAAAAGTAAAAAATATAAAAAAAAAAACAAACCGTGTTTCAAATCAAAAAATCGAAATCTAAACGATGTCATCACCACCCTGTCACTGGAAAAAGAGCAAAGAAGCCGCTGTGTAAAAACCCATGTCTGTCTGACATTTGTCATCTCGCCCGGCCTGTTTTTCCAAGGAGGTTTGTTATGAAATATTTTCCTTTCGAGCTCTCATTTTCATTTATTTCATTTAAATAATTTAGCAACCACATCAGCATGTCACAAGTTCTTCTTCAAAGTGGCCGAAGGCTGGTTGCCACGAATTATATGCAATCCTTGAACATCCACACGACCGCGTCATGCAACGAGATCAGAAAGTTAGCTCGCCTACGTGTGGTGGACAACAGCGATATTGGTAAACGTGCCATGGCCGAGGGGAAACCTCCGCGATGCATTCATGTCTACAACAAACGCGGAGTTGGCTACATCGGTGACAAAGTACTGGTTGCCATCAAAGGTCAAATGAAGAAGGGAATTCTCGTCGGCCTGAAACAAAATCAAAAACCAAAGATCCCCAAGTTCGATAGCAACAACTTGGTGCTGATTGACGACAACGGTACGCCACTCGGCACAAGAATACACGTCCCTGTTCCGACAATTCTGCGCACCATTCTCAAGGAGAAGACGTTCTCAAAAGGAGCCGACTATACTAAAGTTCTGGCCATCGCCAGTCGTTATTTGTAATGAAAGTTCTTACGCTCTTTAAAATAATAAATGTATTTGAATTGTAAAGAAGCAGGCAATTTCATATCATACAGATGATCTTTTACTGGGGCCCTGGGGTGAAGTCTCGTCGTCGCTCATTAGAACGCGTTTTCTCTTTTTACTGTGTTCGTGGACTAGCTCGGAAATCCTAATATTTCCAGATTTCATCTGCATCCAGTTGGTGTACTAAAATGGGGAAGAAGTTTTAGCTCTTTGCCGAATACACACACACAGTAGTTAAACTCACCGCGGTGCTTGTTTTAACTCCCATTTCGTACAATTTATTTTCAATATCATCCAATCGGTGGTCTGGCTTACCATCCTCATTCGTATTTTTGGATATATCCAATAGGTATCTAACTCTTTGCCTCATGGTCTCGAAGACAATCTTCCCAACGATATGATTTCGATCGTACGGCGTCAGGTAGCGTCCATACTCGTAGAAATAGGGATGCAGTTTGCCCAGTTCTATGTGTGTCGTCTCCGCTTCACAGACAGCCTTGTGAACATTTTTATAGATCGAGGGGACGTCAACTCTAGGACACATAACTCATTACACATTCGAAAGATATTGCTTTTAGGAACTCACGTAAAGTAAGGATTGTTAACTTTCTGCTCCTTGATATACCAAAGGGGAAGATTCACAGTTTTTCCAGGCATAAGGTCATCGGTCTCAGCACCGGGGTCTAGAAAACCTTCACACGAAAGAATTGCATACTTTGTCGAGAATTTAATTAAATGTTCTCGTCATAGTTACCCATTTGTAGTAGTTTAGTGTTTATTTTACATTCCACTTTCTCTTGTGTTACGAAAATATCCTCTATCGAGAAGTAATTCGGGTAATAGCTATGCGAATTCATGGTATGCTCTAGGCTGTGCGTGTAATGTTAAATAATTGTTGAAAAAGTGAACAAAACAATAGAAATTCGCGCGGACAGACGTTGGTTTTGGTTTTTATAAGGCCTGTGGTGTGGAATACATTTGGGTGAGTTGTGTGTTGACGTTTACATAGAGTTGCCAGTAAGTAGTTTCATTAAATTGTATTTCATTAAATTATTCGGTGTTGAAATTTTAGTTGTGGTGGAAGAACAGACAATATTCTCGGTTATATTTAGGTATATTATAATTAAGTGTAACTATTATCATGCTAAAATAATTTACGTAGCAAAAACTGAAGCAAGTTTAGGTTTGTGTATGGATTCTTATACATTATACACGATGTTTGGTTTAACAAACCTACACCTGTGCTATTTCGCAGCATATTTTTGATAAAGGTAAGATAAGACGGTATGCCAAGTGGTCATAAAATGCCAATTTCTGACAGTTCTCCTGTCAAAATATGGTCATACAATGTAATGGGCATATCTCATATGCCCTAATGACCTAAATGCCACATTATGACCACGCCGATTTTGACAGATAAAAATGCCAAAATAGCATATACCTAGTGTAATCGGACAATAAGCACGAATGCCAGCATAAAGCCTATATGCCCATATGCTCTTTATTGAAATTTCGTTGTGGCATTGCTGGCATTTTTGATGGAACAAGAATTATTTTGTTGTCATCGGTGTTTGAGTTCGTGCGATTGTGATTTATTTTCATTTTCGTTCTCTTTTTTCTGGAAAAATAGCAAATATGAAATGAAAAAATAACAAATGCCTTAAATGACCACCAAGGCACATATGACCATATTGGTAATTTTGGTCATATAGTCTAATATACAGTTTTGATAATCCTGGCATTTTGGTCATTTGACAGCTAATCTGGTCATTTGCCTGTTGGCATTCATATGCATAATTGGCATACAGTTTAATCTTAGCTTAAAGGACTATTCACATGAGAGCGAATTGCGAACTGCGAACACGCGAATATTCGTGGTTTCTGACACTTCATTCACATGAAAACTTATTTTGGTCGCAGATACCCGCGTATCAGTTTTATTTTTAATGGTTAAGTTCGAACGAATTTTTCATTCGTGGGTTTGTGGAACGCGACTGTTTTGTGTGGATTGTGAATAAAGTGTGACAGTTCGCGGCATGAATTTTCAATTCGCGGGAAAATTGCTTTGATTGTTAATTTAGCTGTTTAAATCAATTGAGAGTAATGTTTTCTTAGACTAGATGTAAGATTAATTAAATATAATGGTTTTGTGATAGAACAAATTATAATTTTCAATTCATAAATGCAGTT
Source organism: Cheilosia urbana (assembly GCA_946477585.1). Taxonomy (NCBI): domain Eukaryota; kingdom Metazoa; phylum Arthropoda; class Insecta; order Diptera; family Syrphidae; genus Cheilosia; species Cheilosia urbana. The sequence continues at coordinate 87,644,644 of OX297854.1, read as the reverse complement.
AAATTGATTTGTTCGCAATTCGCCTATTCGCAGTTCGCTCTCATGTGAATGGTCCTTAAGATTGAATTGATTTTTAAGGCTAAATTAAGTTAAACTATTTACCTTACTAACATCCAGGTTTGTTAAATTGCCCCTAACCATCGAAAACTTTGAAAAATTGAGAGTCGTTTCGAAAACATGATCATAAGAATATAATAGGGGCCATACAACCAATATATTTGTCTCTGTCAGTGTCGTGTGTATCCTATGTCAATCCTTTGTAGCGACCGCCTGCCGTGAATTCATTACTTTTTGAATTTTCCTTGGTTCGCATCGACATGTCTGTGCCGCGTATGGCCCCTATAAGATATAGCACGTTCTTAAATCAGACAAGAATGCTACCTACCAGTGTGAGAAAAAGAGAAAATTTGGAGATTAGTTAGTGCCTGATGCCTGTATTGGTGGAATAGTATTAAAATGTTATTTTGACTTCACACTAGTGAACAAAATCTTTCAAAAACGAAATGTCTTCTCATTAATTCTCTTTTCTTTACAAGGGGCGGTACTAATAAAAAAATTGTAGCCTCGATCTTAAATTGAAGGAAGCTGAAAATTATGAAATTTATATGGCAAATATAGCCGCTGTGAACTATGTACTAAAATATAGATTACACTTTCAACGCTGTTATTGGATCTACAAGATTCAGAACACGAAAGCAAAATAAAGCAAGATTTGATCCAATAACACTTATGGCGTTTTCGATTGAAGAGAAGAATTGGCCTTTTTTTTAAAGAGGAAGTCACTCTTTCTATGTTTCCTATGTTTCATTAAAATTAAAAGTGCCCTGAATTGCTCTGAACTCACCAACAAATGTCAGATTGAAATTTTTGTTGCGTTGTTGGAAACAAGAAAGTAGATAATAAAGAAAACCGAATCTCACATACCTTTGGGGTCTACCACTATTGCAAAAGTGCTTCAACGAATCTCATTGAAGATCCGACAGAATTGCCCCGAAATTCAGGGGTCGAATCGCCACTTCCGCCACGACCGTGGAATTTGTTTCCAAATGCAGTGTTGTTGCGTTAACAAAATTTTTCAAGGCTTCCGCCGTCGGTTAATTCATTATATTCTCATTCCACGTTCTCTTGAGTGACATTGGGCTGAATGAATAGGCGCATGCAAGAACCTAGCTTATCTTAAGTCGACTAGATTGTTCTGGATATAGCATATAGGTAACATGAACGCAAAAACTAGATTGGTCGGGAACGTCACTTTTTCTACATCAGCCACATATGCGATTTGTCAACTTAGTACCCAGTCACGAATTTCTTGACTAGATTCGTCGGCTACACCTCACTAAACGTTACAGCTGCTCATATGACCGATTTCAGCCAGTCAAAATCGAGATACATCTAGTCAGACAGCTGTCAGACTTACTAAACTAGATACTTGAACGTCCCAAATGTTAACTACTTTTATGATTGTTAGCGAAGACAATAAACCAATTTTTCATTCTTAAATCAAATTCTCTACTCGTCTTTATGATATTAAGAAAAAGAAGTTTTATTCAAATTCAATAAGCAAAATTAACAATCCCCGAACGAACCGTCTTCGACCACCACAAAAACGCAACTCCCCGTCTTCGCAGTTTTTCTCCTTTCTTCTTTCTTTGTTTTTATCTCGATGTTGCCAGATTGCTAACATGATTTTCTGACAAAATCTTCGAGAATTTAAAAATGTGGTGGCGATTGCAACCAAAAACCAAGCACGGCAAATAACCTTCTTTAAGCGAACGAATCTATCGTGTCTACATTTGTATGTTGTCATTTAATTTTTCGGTGTGTAAGCAATAACAAGGTGTAAGTAAAAAACATCTATAAAATGTTGGCATGAGTAAGAGTATTGTTACATTTGGGCTGGGATTCGAAAAGATAAAACACTATTCTGTTCAACTGTTCCAATAAAATCTCTTTATTAACACTTTCCAAATATTCACTTATTTATCTCTCAAAACATTATCACTTTAATCAATTCTTAAACGTCTCAATCCAATCGCTTAATTCACTTTATTACTTTACTCTTATCTATCTCTCAAAACAATATCACTTTAATCAATTCTTCAACGTCTCAATCTCAATCCAATCGCTTTATTCTATTACTTCACACTTATTTATTTCGCAACCGATTACTCTTTCGAACTTCACTATCGCTGGTTAAAAATCAATTGCACTCTCTGCATTACATTACATTTGCTTTTATTAAACTTTTAGTATATACAATTTGACTTAAGGCTAGGTAACAAATGGTGGTGAATAGTTAATATTTAGAGGTGTTGGCTCAACAACAGGGGCCCAACGGTATACAATGTTTGTTTTCTTAAATCTATTTAACATATATTGTGGTTGTCTTCTCAGATTCATACTCGTAGTATGCATCGTTGTCAGGGTTGACCTCAGGGTGTTCAAGTCCGGGTGTTGATGACTGCACTCTCTGTTGTCAACGCGCCCCTTTTATATCCGCGCTGCCACCTATCGGCGAATGTTCCAGAAGTAGATAGATTCCAGATGTAAACTCCATATCCATAGATGGTTCTAGAATGAACTAATACAAACTGCAATACAACTCCAATTTAGATTGTACTAGAATAACTTGACATTGGAGATTCCAGTCTCCAATTGGAAGTGGAACTTTAAGAGAGAAACAGATTGTTACCAGGTGCCCGATTCACCACAATTCCTAAGTGTGCGATTCACTAAGTGCCTGTCACTAAGTGCCTGATTTACCACAGTATGTTCGAGAATTGCTCGCAACTTTTTATGGATTCGTTGGCGGAAGACCGAATATTATGGACGGTTTTTTCTTGTAGGAACTAGGAAGTAAATTAATACAGCAAAATCTAAAGCTTGAAGACAAAAGATTGCGTAAGAGAGCAAGGATTTTTCACCGACATCTGAAGTTCTTAATTTGCATAAGCGCACATCATCTTATTGAATTTTCAATCAGGGCTATCGGCAATCCCGAGGAGAAAAAATTCCCCCCGAACATTTTTGGTTCCCTAGAAAATATTCCTCCTATCGTGAATCTCCACTGGAATTTATTTCCCTGGGAATTTTTCGAAAATGTGTTCGAAAGCATTGACCGATGTCAATTTCAATTGTTATTTATTCAATTAATGTCAAAAGTCACTTATTTGGGAATATTTTGCAAATATTTGTTTTAAACCAATTAATTTCGTTAATTTAACCAATTGCAATCTGCTGGATGGATTTTCTCTCAGACAAACTACCAACAATTAAGAAACCATTCAAGGCGAATGCCCTTGTCAAGCTGAGCACATGCCTGCGGTTCTTTGCAGAAGATTTTTATCGAATACATTTGACCATCATCTCCAATTGTTTTTGATAAGTTGAGCTAAGCTCCACCTATTAATTCGTTCTTGTACATTTTGAAAATCTAACTTTAAACAAAATACTTTCTTGAACAAAAAATTAAAAATTGTTGCTCTCTGTTGTTTAAATTATACCAATTATATGCCACTTCTATTATCACGGTTCAAATCAACCTAATTAAAAAAAAAAACCAAAAGACTTCAAACTCCCATAGAAACTGCTTAGGTTTTGAATTTCGACCTACAAATCTACAAAAGAAATATTCCGGGGGGAATCCGATCAAACTCCGTAGGGAATTTTTCTTCACGATATCAATTTATTCCGGGGGAATTTTTTCCTTTTTTCGAAGTTCATTGCCGATATGTTTATGTACCTATTTTTGAAAAATGGGAAATGTTTCGGGGGGAATTTTGATCATGATAGCCCTGAATAGGGACAAGAAAAAAACTTTTTTTCTGATTTAGATCACTTCAAAATGAAAGTAATCTCGATTTAGATCGAGATCAACTTTGCATATCTAGATTTATTTTGAAATAAAATATCCATATCGGACATATTTTGTAAGCCGTTCAAGTTACACACATAAAGGTTAGTTAACGGCTGATAAGCTGTACAGTTATGTCCCGAAAAAATTCCAAGTTTGGTAAAATTTTTACAAATTTCACTTTGAAAAATACTAAACTGATTTAAGTCTGATGCTGGATGTTTTCCTTAAAAACAAGAAAAATATTAGAAGCAGCCAAAGTATTGCTCATGTCGCTTTTAAGTTCTCTTTTAAGAGAACTGAGCTCAATCCTTCAAGAGACAAATGGCAATCTTACGTTACGAGCCCAACTTTAATCAATTTTATATTATATAAGATATATCTCCAACAGTCTGAAGCATTCGTCTGCACAACATAATTAAAATTCTTCAACAGTTTCGTATTCTCCCACATGGTAACGGTTTCAATGCAAAAACTGCAACTGTTTTCTACCCTCAACGCAACACAATCCACACACCACACGGCAGACGGCACATGTGGGAGTGGGAGGTGGTACAACCATGCAACCGAAAACCCCAATTCTGTGTTTTGCGCTCGCAAAAGCTACTCGCCATCGCCATACGGATTTCCCGAAAAGCTTTAGCTTCAGCACTTTTCCTGCCCACAACAATCCACCACTGGTAGTTGAAAATCGGGAATCAATGAATACGGTTGGAGAGGAAACCATCCACCGGATATATGTGAAAACTAAAGAAAATTCAATAAAAAGTGGGTTACCGTTCATTGTCCACTTTAGCAAACGAAAACGCGAGAAGAATAAGACATCCTCGAATCGGATTACATAAAAAATTAAATAACTAACACATAACATCGTCGCAAGCCATTGAACGCCAACGCGGCTCGAGAATACGGAAAAATCAATAAAATTCTCTAGTTAATTCTAAAAAAAAAAAAAGAAACAAAAAACAAAAAAAAAAAAATAAAACGGAAAAACTGAACCCGGACTGAATCCTACCGCAAAATCAGGCATCACAGTCAAACCAAGGATTATAATATAGTACACCCGCACCCACGGCACGGTTGCACGGCACGAAGTGAAAATCTGTATCCCGTTTTCGATCTACTTGGATCTCCCTCAACATTTGGGTCACCATATCGTTGTCCTTCTCGACAGCTCCAGTGTTGTTATTGTTTTTTTCTCGGAATATCACTTCGGAACAGGAAATCAATAGATATACCATCAAATCGTCATTTTCTAAAGTAACAGCCATCAGTTTTGCGATGTTTTTGTCTTCTCGCCGTCACCAGTGAGCGCAGCGCACCACCCCAGAGAAAAAAAAAAAAAAAACCAATCGTAAAAGTCATCTCGCTGCGGAGTTCTTGAATTTGCAGCACCTCCGCCGGAAGCTGCTATACCAGTCCACCCTCTGTGTATTCTTTTTTTGCGTTTGTGGCCAACAAAATGACCGGCCGTGTTGGCAGTTCGTCACCCTCTGCATCGGTGATTTGCGAGGAGGTTTTCGATGAAGGATATCAGCCGTCTAACGAAGGTAAGTGGGTGATTTCTGCGCTGGGATATAAATATCCGGCATTCTTTCATCTTTTAAAATTATTATAATTAATTAAGTTATAAACTTAACGACATCACATAAATATGAATATGCAACGAATGCGAATGATGGATTGTATTTTATGCTACGTTGCGGTTTTCGAGTTCCATTGTATATTATGGGGGGGTGAGAAAGGATTTGGGATTCCTTTTGTTTGTCCCTTGTGTTGCCAATGACGTTCTGAAATTTTTAATGCGCATCGATGTGTACATATACGTACGTATACGTATATTTCTCCCGTTTTAAGTTACAATTATTACTTCTAACTTGTAATCAGTAGCCCTTTGGATTTACTCGTGACTGCGAGACAGTGTTCCTTTTGTTCCAACCGTATTCATTGTTTTGTTCAAAAGAGTCAGAAATGAGTGTTTTGTATAGAGAAAAAACCTTTGTAATAAGTTTGATAAGTGCACAGGTAGCTACAGGATGTCCTGTAAGTCCACTATATTTTAACCAACTGCACCAGATTTTTATTCAAATGACCAAGGAGCGGAGAGAAATTTAATGATCGCTTCGCCAATAATTTATGATTTAATATTTAACTTCAACTACATCTTTAGCGTGACAGTTCAGTTGAATCGAACTTTCCGCAGATTTCGGAATCAGTTAAGAATTATGTTCTTATTTGTTTTGCTCATATTTTGTCTGACTTTTCAGAACATTAAGTGAATCAAGAAAGTGTGCTTCTGGAAGAGAGTCAATTCAATGTTTGACATAATTGCCATTTTCTTTATCAAATATCTAAGTAGGTACCTAACTAACAAAAAAATATTAATAATTCAATACATAAATTTAAACAATTATAAATAACAAAGATGAATAACATTATAATTTATTTCTATTATTACTATTTCTTAACCGTGAGTTGTTATCTATTTAAAAAGAAAATTTTAATTGGAATGAACACTTTGTGGTTAGAGGGACCAGTGACAAGTGTTGAAATGTAAATCCGCACAAAAAGTAAAAAGAGGCGCATTTAAGAGAAGAATCAGGTGATATGGATAAGATTGATGAGGAAGTGAATAATGAATGAAAGCTATTATGTTACTTCATGCGTTAAAAATTCAATGTTTGATGTAAGGAGTAGCCAGTTTCGTAAAGATCCAAAGAATCTGGATTTTGATCCTATTTGATTTCAGAAGGCAATCTGTTGTAGACAAAGGGAGCTATATTGGTTGAAAATCGGTGGCAATGTTCCGTTCTAAATTTATGAACTCTCACAGCGTTAGACGAGCGGAGTGCACGCAGGTCATATATACTTGTGTCGGTATCGCTCGAAGATAGAACCTCAAAACCTTGAAAATATATAGGCATTGCAATAGCAATATCCGAAACACACTTTTATATCTGCAGCAAATCTGAGACAAAATCCACATTCCCAAAAGTGTTCTAAATCTGAAAAAGATTGATTTTTTTTTGTAACAATCGAACATAAAAATTGCTCCGAGAATAAAAAAAAAAAAGTGCTCTGAGAACGCCCAATCGAAAGCCGCATAAAATAATACTATAATACGCGATTTGTTCGGTGCAGTTGCATGTATATTAAGAAAGTAAAGTAACGAAAGTCCTTAGCCTTGTTAGGTTGTTGGATGCTCTTGTTTGTCAAATTATTCCAATCCCCTCTGCACCTTTTTTGGTTTTCACAATCAACCAATCGTGAAAAATGAAGTGTGAAAAGAAGGACAAAAAATACAACTTTTACTTAATAAAAATGTTAAAAATTCTAAAAAGCTAAATTTTAATGCACGGGCAACCTATTTTTGTGTGAAGTCTTGGAACTGGGACTAGACGTCTATTTGAAATTCGAAATTTCAATTGAGTTAAGGAATATAAAACAGACCCTGCCGATATCCGAAAGTTTAATTAACAGGCACTTTCATGTCTCGAACCTTAGGCGGCTCTCACTCAGGCAATAAGCGATACGCAACTTTTATTACTTTGTTAACCCATTGTCACATTGAAGCAATAGTGTTGCCAGAAATTTCTAGCTGTCATGTCGGCGCAGAGATATAATTCCCCGGGACATAAGTCCCAATTTTTAATTTTGGGACTTATAACCTACTTAAGTGAGACATAAATCCCAAATTCGATTTTGGACTTATGTCCCACACCATCGGCCCATAACTCCTAAACAAAAATGTTGGGTCTGATAAGCTTACAAAATTTTCCCAGAAGAGAACCAGTCAAACTACTTTTTTTTCGTTTTTTTTCGTTATCCTGGTTTAGTTTGACGCATTACTTACAATTAAAAAAAAAAAACCGTTTACTAACAATTTGCGGAACACAATACAAGCATTGCTGTAATTGGTTTCTTAGTTAGTTCAGTTTTTGATCTTATGAGCTACTTTTGGGACTCGCTACTTTGGATCGCGCGTGAAAAGAAACTTATAGAATTTTAGGTTGTAAGAATTTGAGGAAAGAAAATTCTCAAAACCATAAAGTTTATAAGTTTTTTTTTTAAAGAAAAGTAATTTTGTTAATATATTTTCTCAAATCCTCAAAAGAAAATATAAAACTCTAATTTATGAGAATTTGGGAAAATAAAATTAAAATATTTCGTTAGATTATATTTTTGGTTTGTTTCAACAATTGTTGGTTTGTATGGTGGAAAACGGGGTTTGGATGCCTAATGGATTTCAACAATATGTTTGAAAACATCGATGGTTCCACGACAAACGACGTTAAAAAACATCGGTATTAACAACGATACATCGATGTTTTATTTATCGTCTCCATTACACAAATTATTGGCTATATTTACGACTACTGTCAGTGGCGTGGCGTGGGTTGGAGCCGCACGCGGTGGACCCAATTCATGCCGCCCTCCGTAATTTTTCAGACCCTAAAAAGACCTTTGTAAACTTGGTCAAATTTCTGGAATCGAATAACGGTACTTCTGAAATTTGGAAATATCTTGAAAACACAAATTCATTTCTAAGGTACATAATATTGTCATTTCTAACTGAATGGCAGGCTCAGTTTTTTTTTTTTCTATATTATCGTACAATAGATTTTTGAAAATTTGTTTTTTTTAGTTCTAGTTCTAGGGAAACCGCGATAAAGATTTTAACCAAAATGAATCACCGAAAACGCTAATTTTGAAAACTGTTTATATCTCGAGAACCCAAATTTTGATTTCGATAAAACTCTAACAACTAAGTAATGCTTACATCCCGAAAAATAACTTTTAGGTAGTCAGTTTTCAGCTATTTAGTTAGGCAATAGTTTTTATTTTAAATAAACATTGCAAAATTTGGTACGGTTTTGTCTACGTAACTACAAAAACCGGTCTAAAGATTTTGAAAATGCATTCTAAAAATAATTCCGTATTTCAAATAAGACCCCGTACTTAGAAATCCCCTTAAAAATTCGAATAAAACATTTTTTAATTTTTCATATTTTTTTTTAGAACTCCGCACTTCCATTATAAATGCAATAGCAGCAAGGCAAAACTTATTTTTTGCAAATATTGCCCACTTCTTCTTTTTTTTAATCATTTTGAATATGTAGCATAAAATAATTCCAACAATTCACTTCTTTTGAGCAAAATAAAACACAATAGAAATAGAATAACTTAACTGCCCGGAACACTGTAAATAGTGTTCAGGTGTGAGGTTGACAACCCTAGTATGAAATGTTTTGCAAACATCGATGCATCGTTGGCATCCCTAGTCAGCTGTCACTACTCGCAAATATTGATACTACGACGCGACGCGATATATATCTCTTATCAACATGCGCTGTCCACCGATATTGAGTTGCTTTAATGTGAGACCTAATTGGGTCTAATTAATTTATGGTTGCTATGATTTGAAAATTTTTTGTCAAGGCGATCCTAAGCCTAATTAATAACTGATGAAGAACATGAAGATAGCAAGGCGATTTTAAATTCACCTATTCATTTTCAGGGGACTAGGCTAAGTTGGCGAGTTTTCTTTAGCTGGACCTAGTGGCCAACATTTACTGAGGTCGTTAAAAAAGACGTTCTTCAGAAATTCAGTTTATGGAACAAATAAGACAAAAGTTTCGCAACTATGTGTTCATACGTTCGTAAACCGACGTCCTCCTGCTGTTAAACCTGTAAGGAAATAGTTTCCTTATTTAGAATTGTGAAGTGTTGTATACAAATTTAAGTCTGTTCCACTCATAACACAAAATAAAAACTCACACAGAAATGGTTGTGAGAAGCTTTACCGCGGCAATATAAATATTACTTTAATTTATCGCATGAGTTACAGAACTTAAGCCCAGGTTACATTTTCGAACTCACAATGGTCAAATTTTCTATACATGCATAATTATCTATTGTTATTATATTTAATTTAACATTTAAAAAAAGCGCGATACCAATAATCAAATTTTGTGTCAGAGGCAAATTTTTTCATATAAAATTATTATTGTGACCTACAAGACTAAGCGTTTTTGGAAACAATAAATTTTTTAGACAATACTTTTGATTGAATTGTGATTACGGCAACACGTCATATCGTGTATACCTACGAATAAAAATAAAAACACACTAGCTTACCTTACAGAATCGCATTGCCAAACGGGCCATCAGTTTCATTCAAATGAGATCAGTCATTTTGTAACTGAAAGAAAAACAAAATAATAGCGTAGTTAATATTTTTGCAGTTGTAATTGCAACCCTAACCTAGAAATTTAAAAAATACAAAAAACGGGTAAGGCCAATAGATTTTGTCGTATCCGTTGTGTCAAAGTATTCAACTGACAGTTGGATAGACTATTACATGGGAATGTTCTTCCCGTTGTATATGTTAATGTTGACATAACCGAGCATGCATTTGACGCACTTATTATGTGTGTTGTGCGTGGGCCTTTAGATTTACAACCAACTCACCTGCGTCAAAAAACTTTTAAGCAACCAGACAAATTTGACGTACCGACGCCCAAGTTCTGTCTGTGTTTATATAACATTTTTGTCATGTCGCTTTCGATGGTAAATGAAATACCTGACTCTGAACGTGAAATATATGCGCATAAATAACGTTAGGTTAGGGTAAAAATAAATAGTTGGCGCAACAGGTCCGGAGGGACCCTAGGCCTAGCTTCTCACAACCATTCGTTTTGTGTGAGTTTTTCATTTTTTGGAACGAATGGAAGGGATCTACAATTGTATGCCGACTCCAAACGGCTAATTGAGAAGCTTTTTCAAGACAGTTATACTCTCGGATGTTTGTCAGACGTTCGCGAGAGGTGGCACAGTGAAAAAAACCCTATGTTGGAATTTGGGTTTTTGCAGGATTCGAACCTCGACCCCTCGCTTAGTAGCCCAACACACTAAACACTAAGCCACTGCGCCTGTTAGGGTAAAAGACCGAAATAATTGGCATGGCGATCGCAACACAAAGCTCTTACAACTTGGTGATATGGTTTGAGAGCTACATAACTGCAATAGCAGGTAGCATCTGCAGTGGTTCTCATACGAGTCAATTGGTTCTCCTTTTCATCCTTTAGCACAACAAAAGTAAAGCAAGCATCAAGAAAAAGTTGGTTAAGTGTACGAGTATATTTTCCGTAGGCAAAATACTTCCTGCCACAATCATAACCGCATTCAGAGCTTCCCAACCGGTAGGTGCTATGGGACACTAATTTGATGACACTTATAGATGAATAGGTCTTCTTCCACCAGACATATATGAGCTCTTATTCAAGCGATATCTAGAGTTGGATATGGGTGCCCTCCATTTTACATCCCTCTGACGTGCATGATTACAGTTGCGGTTGCGGTAGATTCAAATATATGTTTTTCACCATAATGAATGAAAAAACAAAACATAAAAACGAATGCGCCCCTAAATTAGGCCGCCATACTCGATCGATTTGATTTCGAGCCTATTTAGCAGAATTTTGTTTGATGTCGCTGTGCCAATCCATCCACGTGACAGTTTTGAATATAATTAAAAATGGCTGCATAAATACATAATTATGTACAACATGTTCAACAGACTTGTGGTGATGTCTGCGACACACTTTTATTTATTATGCTAAGTTTAGCGGAAGGGTATTCTAAAAGTGTTGTCTATTAATTTTCGTGACTAGTTTTTTTTTTTTTTTTTTTTTTTTGCGAAATGCGTCCATTAAGTGGTTAGAATGGGAAGTATTGAATTTATAGCTTAAAAAAGTACTCACTTTATATTGGGGGGAACTTGTAATAGGTACCCCAAAAATGTATGGGTACAAGGAGAAGCACCCGAACAAAATCAGGGGCCGAATCGCGACATCCGCGAAAGAGTTATACGGAATAAAGTCATAATTAACAGTTGAATCAAATAGAAGCATACAGGTGAAAAGTGTACATACAATTTTTATAAATGTATGTACTTCGTAAAACGCCCATTTTGTTTGCAGTTTTGAGTTGTGTCAACCGTCTACTTCATTCCACTTAATTTTCATGGAAACACTTTTAAGTGAGCCTTCTTCAACACTCCCGTTGCTGTAGGTGTAGAATGACTTCGTTACGTTTTCGCACAGAAATATCCCATATATCTTAAGCTTAGATTAGACTGTATGCCAATTATGCATATGTATGCCAACAGGCAAATGACCAGATTAGCTGTCAAATGACCAAAATGCCAGGATTATCAAAACTGTATATTAGACTATATGACCAAAATTACCAATATGGTCATATTTGACTTGCTGGTCATTTAAGGCATTTGTTATTTTTTCATTTCATATTTGTTATTTTCCCAGAAAAAAGAGAACGAAAATGAAAATAAATCACAATCCCACGAGCTCAAACACCGATGATAACAAAATAATTCTTGTTCCATCAAAAATGCCAGCAATGCCACAACGAAATTTCAATAAAGAGCATATGGCATAGGCTTTATGCTGGCATTCGTGCTTATTGTCCGATTACACTATATATGCTATTTTGGCATTTTTATCTGTCAAAATCGGCGTTGTCATATGTGGCATTTAGTTCATTAGAGCATATGAGATATGCCCATTACATTGTATGACCATATTTTGACAGTAGAACTGTCAGAAATTGGCATTTTATGACCACTTGGCTTACCGTCCAATCTCACCTTTACTATTAAATGATGGAAAAGTATCAAAATTAAGATAAGCACTGAACTCATTTCACAATAATACCCTATTCATACCGCACCAAAAACTCAGAAATGCATTTACACCGAACACCAACTAGTTTTCGTTTGACGTTTCAATCAGCTATGAGACACTAGTCGTGAAACTTCTGTGTAAACTATTTTGGTTACAAATTTCGGTCGCATTAAAACAAATAAAATTTATTCAGAACATTTAACAATAATATTAGATCATCAATTAAGTGTGGGAAATGATTTTAAATTGTGAGTTGTGACATTTGTTCGGGCAGCTGTTCGGATGAATTTGCTGAATATTGCAAAAGGTGTGTGTGAAAGCGACTTTAAGCGACTCGTTTTGAAAACTGAAATATGTATGGAAAAACTTCTGTTTTCGAGTATTTTCGCGCCGAACACCCTATTCGGCTAGGTGCGTAAATGGGGTATAATGAGTCTCCATTGTCTTGAAAGAACAACAATTTGGAATTGCAAACTTGAACACATCGATCTGGGTGTTATATAAATAAGTTTTTACAAAAGAATATGTTCTCCAGCAGCAACCTACGCCATGCTCTGTCCTGTGTCTACTTCAGTGAGTGAGTTGACTTGATAAACAAACTTTAAAATGAGAACTAGAGGATATCGTCCTCTGTGCCAACATAAACGAAAACAAACCTTAAACACTAAGAACAAAAAATGCGCACTCGCTCTAAGGCCCATGGAATGAAAGCTATTAAAGTAGATAGGTTTCAAAGATATTCGCTTAATTTCGCGAAGAGTGTCGCAGTCTCCAGTGAAACCACACATTATGTGAAAATTGCGTGTTTACATGTTTATTTGGCATAAACACGGTAACTAATATCAATATGCTAAATGAAATGATTATGCAAATTGTTTTTATGTTCCACATTATCAGAAACCCCATACGCATACCTAATATTGTAGAAAAAACGTAATTGTTTTTCATACCACACCTTGCCCTGAATTTTTTCATGCTGGACACTGGAACTGGACACATTTTTCAATCATTTTGTTTAAGAAATTCAAGTACATTTTGTCGACTGTCGCAGGAAAACTTCTCGCTCATTGCAAATTCTGGGTCCGCTTGTATTTTACTTATGTTCTCAACAATAATTGGAACTATATTTTTTGTTATTTTAATAAATAAAAAAAAAATTACTGCTGCGTTTCTCCATTTTAACAATTTAACCACTCGTCTATTCTAGGACAGCGTTGTCAGACGTAACCTGAATGTAACCTGAACGCAAAAACAAGATTGGTCTTTGTAGGTACAAACTGTCAACTTAGTAATCAGTCATGAAAATCTTCACTAGATTCGTCGGCTACCCCTCAATAACCGTCCGTTTGTGGGAAAGATTTAAGTCTATCATAACTGAGACACATTAGGTTTGTTTCTTTACTTTTGTAGTAAGAATAAGAATGAAAAAGACTGGCAAAATGGCAGTGGTGTGGATAAATACTCTCTCAGAGAGAGGGAAACTTCCGAAAAAGTTAGGGTCACTTAGGGTAGGGAACGCTTTTGTAGTAATCTGTTAAAAAATTACCTACATAATTCAAAAAAGTGGTACGGAAGTCGTCAAAATGCTTAATAAACTCGAAGAGTTTGCTGATTGATGAATTATTGAGCGATTTGGAATTAATCGGACTTCTTTTTGATGAATTCGACTAGGTATGTGAGGAAAAAGCGACATTGCATTAAAAATTACGTGGAGGAAATTGTAGCTTCTTACAGCGATGAAGAATTTCGTAGCCTTTTTCGAAAAGAATCTTGATTCAATTTTGTTTTGCCGCCTGTTGATACCATTTAAATATGCAGGAAATGAAAACATATATGCACGCTTGGCATAGGACAATAAATTTCGAACCATCTGATAATTATCAGTTAAATGACAGCTTTTCCAATTCTTACACCAAGAAATCTGTTGAGTAAAAATTCGTAAAGATTCTCAGTGGAGGAGTCTCTCGGTGAAGCTCTCTTTTACGAATTTTTCGAGTTAACGCATTGAGTAAAAATTCGTAAAAATTTGAAATTTAAAAGTAAAGGAACAGACCTATCAATAGACAATTGTCAGACTTACTACACTATATAGTACGCATATCGTTAAAGATTTCGCTGTGTCACTTTTGTATGGGATTTTTCGTTCCGGAAAAGCTGCGTATTAGGCTTTAAATGAGAAATAACTTTCAACAAGAGCGACAAATGAATGACAGATGTGTTTTTTTGATAAATACCTCTTAGAGAAGTAACTAGAATCGGAAATGGATGAAATCAGAGAGTTTTGAAGTAAATAATTATGAAAGAACAGGTTTTTTTCTGTGACACTTATCCGCGGCGTGTTTTAGTCAAAATATAGCTGGGATTTTAAAGAATATTTGGAGAGAAAAGTTGGAGAGCAGATAAAATTTAGTTAAGCTTGAGTAGCGTACTAAGCTTCATACCCGTTTTGTTGTGAGCTTAAAATAGCCTGCCGCTTTCAGTTACGTAAGTTAATTCTATAAAGCGTTCAAAGGTGCTGCGGGACGTAATGTTACCATAGCTAGCTCACGGTTTCCTCACCTCAATATACACAAAGGAACATGGCGGTCACCTGATCATCAAACCGTCAACCAAATTGATCACGTTGCGATCGACGCAAGGCACTCCTCCAGTATTCTAGATGTCCGAACTTTCCGAGCGGCCAACATAGACTTGAACCACTACCTTGTTGTAGCCAAGGTACGGATGCAGATATCCCAGACGCCACAACAACGAGAAAATACTGTGAGGAGATTTAACGTTGGACGACTACAAACGCAACGAACCGCCAGAACCTTTGCCAATCGCGTATCCCTCAACCTCTCGAGAAGTCCTATGTTGCCAGCATCAAGTGCCGAAGACCAGTGGCGCCGATGCCAAGAAGCCATGAAAAACGCCGCAACTGATGTGCTCAGTTTCACCAGCCCACCCCCCCCCCCCCCGACACCACTGGTTTGACGAAGAGTGCCGGCAAGCACATGCAGCAAAACAAAGTGCCTACGAAGCGTCGCTGCGTAGAAGGACGAGAGCAGCTCGTCAGCTCTACGAGCAAAAAAGGAGGGAAGAACTTCGGCTTCTCCGGAGAAAAAGGAGAGAGCATGAGAAGCGCGCAATCGAGGATATAGAGAGGTGTTGCTCCAGGAACAATGTTCGGAAGTTTTACCAAAAGGTAAAAAGAACGTGTCATGCCAACAAGACCCGAACGGAGACCTGTAGAGACGAACAAGGAAACCTTGTAGTAGAGTCACAGTCGGTGCTGAGGACATGGAAAAACCATTTCTGCAGACTGCTTAACGGCGAAGACAACACAAATTCCGCTGTCAGGCAGAACGAACCATTCAACTTGGAAGATGAAAGCCAAGATTTTCGTCCACCTGACCAAAATGAAGTGAGGATAACAATATCTAAGCTTAAATCCAACAAGGCTGCTGAACCGGACGGCTTAGCTGCAGAGCTGTTTAAGGCAGCGGGAGATGACCTGGTAGAGAGCATACACCAACTCGTCTCCAAGATTTGGTCAGACGAAAGTATACCTGATGAATGGAACTTCAGCATCGTTGCGCCAACTATAGAGGCATCAGTCTCCTGAACACTGCGTATAAGATCATGTCTTCTGTACTGTTTGAACGCCTGAAACCATTCGTCAACGATCTGATAAGTCCCTCAGTGCGGTTTTATGCCCGGTAAGTCCACGACCGATCAAATATTCACACTACAGCAGATCCTGGAGAAAACCCAAGAAGTCTAGATCGATACTCACCATCTTTTTATCGATTTTAAGGCGGCATATGACAGCATTTATAGAGACGAGCTATACAGAGCCATGTCTAGTTTTGGCATCCCTGCCAAACTTGTCAGATTGTGCAGAATGACGACGGAGAACGCTCGCTGCTCCTCAAAGGTCGGAAACAATCTAACCGAGACCTTTGATGTCAAAAAAGGATTTAGACAAGGCGAAGCGCTGTCATGTGACTTCTCCAATATCATTCTTGAGAAAATTGTGCGAAATTCGCAAGCCAACACCAGAGGCACAATTTTCCAAAAGTCTGTGCAACTGCTTGCATACGCTGACGACATTGACATTGTTGGCAGAACACAGCGAGCTGTCACTGGTATTAGTACTAGCGTTTGCTAGTATTAGTACAGAAGCGGCAAAAATGGGTTTAGTGGTGAATGAGGGTAAAACAAAATATATGCTGTCAACAAGAAGGGACACACAACATCGACGAATCGGACAGAACGTCACGATAGACAGCTATAGCTTTGAGGTAGTTAGGGACTTTGTCTACCTCGGCTCCGATCTGACAATGACATCACATCAGAAATCAAGCGAAGAATCACACTTGCCAACCGCTGTTTCTTTGGCCTAAGACGGCAATTGATTATGATTAGTAAGGCCTTGTCAAGAAGCACTAAGGAGATTCTATATAAGACTCTCATCATCCCTGTCCTGCTCTATGGCGCAGAAGCATGGACCGACCTGCACAGAAAAGTACGCATTAATCGTCTAAGATGATGGTTAGGACATGTAGAGCGAATGGACACCAACGCTCCGGGCGGGAGTCTTTGATTCCAACCCGGAGGGACAACGCAGTAGAGGAAGACCTCGCCTTAGGTGGCGCGCGCAAATGGAAAGGGACCTTAACCAACTTGGAGTGCGCAACTGGAGGCAGTTAGACAAATATCGCGCTAACTGGAGAGGCGTATTAGTTGAGGCCCTGGTCCACCCCGGACTGTAGCGCCACCTCAAGTAAGTAACAGCAAGCGATATCACAACTTTTCCTACTTTCCCCACTCATCAACATGGACTATTCACATTATTCCTATTCTCATATAAATATTTATGATTGATCAACATGAAATCTCATTCCCTTCAGGCGACGTCAAAGCAATTCATTAGATAACGAATTCTTCTCCTGCACCCAAAAGGATAGGAAAAGGTATACCTGCCAAAACCCAAACAAAGTTGCCTGACCAGAGAATTTTTTTTAATATACCTACTGTCCGTTGGGCGAGTAAGTATGGCATGTGCCATAAATTGAATAGATCTACTTGCGGTCGTTATATGCGTACAGGGAGTGTATCTCTGGACATTTCAGTTTGGCTTTCTGAGACGCAGAACATTTTTGGATAATATTTCAGATATGTAAGCCCACCGACTAACTAGCTAATTATGTTTGGTTTATCGCATGATGCGAAATTCCACTTGCAAGGATTTATGTGCATATTAAGATGAAGCCTTGTCATGCAGTGGAATGTGAAACATGCGAGCGGGGTGTTTCATTCGAAATTTATAGCACGTAGGTACATGCTTTCGGATTCTGACAAAACGAACTTTGACATTGGCTGTAGGAAATAAGGCCCCACAAGAAGAAATGAAATAAGGCCCCAATTCCAACTATGAATAAGACCCCACTGCGATGAAATAAGGCCCCAAAACAAAATGAAATAAGGCCCCAAATTTGGGGTTTATTTCATAATGAAATTATAATGAAAACCACTTTTTATTTAATATTGTTGATATTGGGTAAACTAATTTAAATAAAAGAAACTTTTTATATACTCAAACTCGCACCCACCCCGTAATCTAACAGTAAACCAAAGGAGGGGGGTTGCAGGGGGGCAGCATGCCCCCCCATACCCATTCCATATCAAAAGGGTAACAATTAATAATAAAAAAGTAATTTTGGGGACTTATTTCATTTCTTCTTTTGTGGTCTTATTTCATAATGAAATAAGACCCCAATTTTCATTAGGAAATAAGGCCCCAAAAAAGGAAATAACACGCCAAATTCTATTAAAAATCGTTGCTGTTGTTTCCTGTATATTTTTTTGGGGCCTTATTTCATTTTATTTTTCGGGCTTTGACATTATTTGCCATTGTTGCCATTATGCATACAACACACAATTTGCGGCACGATTTACATTGGGGAGCGAACTTCTATTTGCGTCTGCCAAATCGCAGAAAGGTGTACATTTTTTGGAATACATTCCGTCTTTACACATCGACCACAATCGAAAATTTGATTTGATTTGGCGACTGTCCCTTACCAAATCATCCTCGAAACTCTTGTGTCTGTGTCTGTATGGTTTTTTTATGTACACTACGCTTTTGTAATAAATGAGCCTTGATGGAGGTTGACGCTGCTGAAAAATGACTGTGTCAGCACTTCAGCTTTATCACTAAGTTCAGCACGTAGGTATGGTGCCAAGTGATACAAATCCATCATCTTGTTGATGTTGATGGACGTTGGCAGATATGGTAGGTATAGTGCGTGTTAATGGGAGTAGGTTATTTCTCAGCATTTACCTAATTTGAAAGACAGCGCACTTAAAATCTGACAAAACACGGATTCCCCAGCCCGTGCGTCACACTTTTCCCTGTGACGTGAACTTTGTTTTTAATTTTATAGGTTGTATAGAGGTACGTGCAGGATTGACAAGCATTAAGGATACCTACACGTTTCGTACTTTAAAGTTCCTAAAAGCAAAAAGTTGTTGATTTAAGACCGAAATGCGTGACTGGAGATTTCCTATAAGCTTCCAATTGCGTATTAGGCTGAGAAGGGCGGTTAAGAAGGGCATAAGTGCGCATTAGAGGAGCGATATTATGAACGGTACCTTAAGAGGCATGAAGGGACTATTTTCGTTGTAGGTACACATATTTTTGGCATCTGAAACTCTGAAAGTGTGATTTTACCAAACAAATATAACGAGAAGGGTAAGAGACATAGACACTAGACAGTCACTATGTCACGATTTTTAAAATCAGCCTCATTAGGAATATTGGTTCACAGTGTCACTCACCACTTGGTGGATAGGAATCGCAAATGTATCAAGTCTAACTCATAGTACCACATAAAAATGGCTATTAGGGCTTCGTTTGCACTTTCTATCTCTCTACGCAGGCCATCGATCTGATCAGAAAAGTCTGAATTATTCATCTAAGATGTCTACGACATGAATAGAGAATAAGTCTCCGGTCAGAAGAACCCTAAAAAGCGACAGCGCAGTAGAGAAAGGTCTCACAAATATGCATAAGTGAAGGCGGACTCAACTTAAAAGCCTCGCTGTAGAGAAAGATGCCGTCTTAGGTCGCACGCATAAATGAAACATCACCTGAGGTAATGCTTTTGTCTACTTCATTAACTCTCTGGAAACTCTGAATTTGAAGGCTTCTATTCGTAAATAGCAGATAGGATATAATACTCGATGTTAAAGATACCGTTGCGTCTGTAGTTGGCGCAGATGAAAGGCTATTCTTTCTATTTATTAGGCTTGCATTCAATTGAGGAAATCTTCCAAATGAGTTTGTGCATACTCTCTGCCAAATCATCTCCAGCTGCTCTAAGAAACTCGGCACGTAAACCGTCACGCCCAGCAGCTTTGTTGGTCTTTGGCTTGAATATTGCTGTTTTAACTTTGTTTTGATCTAGTGGACGAAAGTCTTGTCTATAGTCGTCCAGCCCAATCACTTGAGAATAGATCTTTATCGCTTTTATAACCTACAGAAATTGCTTTTCAATATTCTCAGCTCTAACTATATCAAGGTTTCCTCTGTCAGGTATGTGCATTGGATCTCCTGATTTTTTACTTTACTGATACGTGGGAATATCCAGATCACTGATCACGGATTGTCGATCCAGAGAAAGCCATGTCCACTACGAATACTGATACGTGGGAACCTTTTGTTCGCGTTGATTATGGGCCCCAGAAAAGTCAACTAGCCTGAGTCCGTTTGGCCCAAGGAATGTCGTTTACCCTGCGCTTACCCATATTCCTATCAAAACTGTCCTTTTTTCCTATTCTGACTTTTCCACTAACACCCTTCACAAGAGCTATTAAGAACCTTGGACTTGTATAATTTCTACGGCGTTGATGATGGTTGTCAACGATTTAGATTGCCGTAAGTCTGGGAACACTGCTCCCACCTTCTATGTGAACCAAATTGCAAGTTACCAGTGTCTCCCGTTTCCCCCACGGAACTCTCCGTGTAAGTGAATTGATTGGGCTGTTAAGCCCAGTAATGACAACGTAGAGGTCGTGGTGATCAAAATCTCGAAACGTTCATTAATTTGGCTGCCTCTTTGAATACTTTTGCGTAAAGAGTGACGGGAGACTGACATGACAACTGGCCCTTTTATTACTATATTGTTAAAAGCAGGTAATAACTCGAACCTAGATCTCCTCTAGCCTAGCCTAGACTCAAAAATATGTCTTTCATATTGATTGAACTGAATTGACCTGATTTAATGAATTTGTTCCGATAAAAAGTGTAATGTGGTATCTTTCTCAAGATTGAATTCAATCTTGCAGTTTGATTACGTTATTGATTCGAATCTTCTCTGCAGGGTTGACGAAATCAAAGATTTAGGTGTTATCCTGGATTCCAAATTCTTTTTTAAAAGTCATATTAACTACATTGTTTTAAAATCCAATTCTGCCATCGGATTTATTAATAGAAATTGTAAAGAATTTGGGGACCCATATTAGGCCCTCTTAACTTTATACATCTCCTTGGTATGATAGCTTCTTGAGTAAGCAGATGTCATTTGGAGCCCTGCGTTAAATACTAACTCTGATCGCATCGAAAGAATACAAAGGCGTTTCACAAGACAATTTTTTTTTTTCAAAATGCGTTGGAATTTCCGACCAGAGTATATAGCCAATTGCTTGAAATTAAATCTTTAAAATCCAGGCGAGCCATCCATGATGTAATGTTTGTAAGAGATATACTAAGCTATACTATTAGATGCCCACCCCTTCTTTTAATGGTACCTATATATGTACCTGCTAGATCATTAAGAACTAGAGATTTTCTTTTATAATATATGCATAGAACTAAATATGGGTGTAATGAACCTTTGTCTAGAGCAGTGTTTTTCAAACTGTGGGTCGCGACCCCCTAGGGGGTCGCCAAGAGTTCCATGGGGGGTCGCGGTTAAAAGCCGTTAAGACTGATAAACAAAAGTCCTGTGATAAAAAAAATAAAATTAAATCAAACACAACATTTTTTAGTTCGACATATGTGCCTGCTTATTTTTTAATAAACGTTGAAATCTTGGATTAATTTTCGACACTTTCAAAATTAAATCATTTTCCAAATTAAGCCTGTTTCTCTTCTTAGTTTTAATGTCAAACATTGAAAAGAATGTGACTTCACACAGGTATGAAGTGGCGAATGGCACTAACATCCTAAAAGCCTCGTTTGCCAGCTCAGGATACTCTCCTCTTCTCTTTATCCAAAAATTATCAATAGTTTTTGAATTGATTCCATTCTTAGCATTCCATCTGCGTCTAAATCTATAAGATTTTCTTTCATCTTTAACGATGGTAGATCGGCGAGTTTGACTGACATAGTCAAAAAAGGATTTAATACCCATCTTTGTTCATTTCCACTTTCAGAATCCAGTTCGGGAAAGTAACTTAATAATCTCTTCTCTAAATTATGTAAACTCTGTACCATGAGAAGAACATGAGAGCTTACTGAAATCGATTCATCTGATGAAATTTCTTCTAGGATCTTTTGAACGCAGGGAAAATAATCGAAATTTTTTGTTTGTAAAGACTCTGACCGCAAACGAAGTTTTGCGAGGAATCCTCTGATTTTATCTTTTGCAGTTATAATGCTTTCATCTCTCCCTTGGAGGCTCTTATTCAATTTGTTTAAGTGGCCAAAAAGATCAGCGAGAAATGATAACTTTAAAAACCAGGTCGGATCAGAAAAATGATTCGAATTTCCCGATTTTGAATCTTCTAAAAACATCAACAATTCAGCCTTTAATTCCAGAACTCGTGTCAATACCTTTCCTTTTGACAGCCATCTGACCTCTGTGTGATAAAGGAGATTTTGGTGGAGTGAACCCAATTCATCACATATGATCCTAAACAGCCGACTTTGCAAGGCCTTGCCTTTAATAGAGTTCACAACTCTGATGACATCTTTAAGCACAACATTTAATTCAGAAGGTAATACCTTGGATGCCAGAACTTGTCGATGAAGAAAGCAGTGTGTCCATGAAACGTTTGGCATAATTAATTTTAATTTGGCAATGAGTCCACTTTTGTTGCCAGTCAAAGCTTTAGCACCATCGCTACAAATAGCAAAACATTTAGTCCAATTAATCTCGTAGTCGCGACAGCCTTCTAAAAACATGTCGTACAAACACTGGCCAGTAGTATTAGCAGGAAGAGCTTTGCAAAATAAAATTTCTTCTTCAATGTTTTCCTCTGCTTCAAAACGAACAAATACCACAAACTGTGCACAGTCTGAAACATCAGTAGATTCATCCAGTTGCAAGGCAAAATGTGGACTCTTCTTTAATTTTTCGATTAATTGCTCTCGAATGTCAATGGCCATGTCACTTATTCTCCGCTCAATTGTATTGTCAGAAAGTGGTATATTTTTAAGCTTATCTGCCGCCTGTTTACCTAAAATAATTTCAACCATATCCAAGGCCGCAGGCAAAATAAGATTCTCGGCAATTGTATGCGGTTTCCCTGCTTTGGCGACTCGGTATGCTACTTGATAGCTAGCTAACAAAGCTTTTTCATTGGCACTCGATAAGTAAAATAAATTTTAAAACAATAATGATACATCAAACAAACAAAACAGTAAATTAAAGACATAATGCATATATGTAGCAAAATATCTTAATTATGAAAGAAAGCATAGTTATAATTTTCCCGAAGTTAAGCAGGTTGTTAGAACATATGTAATGTACATACCCTAATTCTAATACCTATGTATGCTCAGGCTCACATCTATGTATGTATTTAGATCGCAAATCAAAAATAATAAAGGGCATTCAATTTCTTACCTGAACCACAGTATTTTTTTGCTGGTTAAGGGATTTCAATTTTCGTTCGAAAAATTCTAACGGCTTTTCTGCTTCTTTGGAATGTTTAGTTGAGAGGTGTCGCATAAGCTTCGATGGTTTCATACTTTCAGCAGATAAAACTTCACAACAAATAACACATTGAGGCTTATTATTCAAGACTGTGAAACCATATTTAAGATAATTCTCGTCATAAAGTCTATTTTTTTTTTATTTTTTCGTTGCTTCCTCCGCTTCCACTTGCACCGGATGTGCAAGGCTGCAACGGTCTTTTGTGAAACTTGTCCATATTCACTCGTAAACAACACAACACTTTATTTTTTGATGAATAAGTGCTCTCAGTTGGAGAAATTATATGACAATTCTGATGCGCACTTCAGAATTTAAAAAAAATTAATGCTATTATTGCAAGGCCTGCTAAATATTTTTTTTTTTTTTTTTTTGCAGTATTAAGGGGTTAAGTGTATAAGGCTTTTTAAATAACTAAGACATTATGAGATGGTGGTCGGTAACATTTTTTTCTTAACAAAGGGGCCGCGTACTCAAAAAGTTTGAAAAACACTGGTCTAGAGCAATCATATCTTTCAATGAAGCCTGTTGTAATATCGATTTATGTTTATCCAGAGATAAATTCAAGGCATGCTATTGTATGTTTTTTTCTTTTAATTATATATTATAACCGAAAAAGGCCCCAACTTGGCCATCGATTCTGTTTACTTCGAAAAGACTGCGATATAAATTGCCACCCCAAATTTAAAGTGAAGAGTTTTACTTCACTATACCACTGCAATTGCATTGCCGTTCCGGCATGAAATCCCACCCCAAAATGGAAGGTGGGGGTAATTTTTCGATAAAACCACACAAACATATATATATATATATATATATTCCGTCTCAAAACTGTCAACAATATCTTATGGCCGCCCACTCGAACACCACAATGCAGACAAAATTGGTGAAGGTTTTTCGCTTTTCCATTTTCGATGAAAGCATCCCACTGCCACCTGCCATATCCACAAAATAATTCAAAAGTTCAGGGTGCATCTGCAATTTTGAACCAATGCCAAGTTGTTCATCCAAAATGGACTCTTAAATTCGCCACTTAATGAAAAAATTCTCATTTGGCAGTGGCTTTCTCATACACACAATTAAATTAACTAGTTTCGCTTGTGGTCGAAAATCGACCATACTTTTCATACCATACGTTCGCAGCTGCAACAAAAATAACTATGTATGCCTAAAGCACTTTACAACAATCGCCTAAAATACATAATGTAAAATGAAATGAAATGTAAAAAGCTTAAAATTGTTATAAGATAACACTCTCATTGTTACGCTTTCTATGTAAAAAAAAAACTTGAAACGTAAGCTCAAGAGCTGTTTAAAATCACTTTTGTCGCGATCACAGATAAAAATAAAGATCATTCTTCGTTCGCCTTTTTTTCCTTTGCTTGTTAGGTGGTGCAAACCACTACCTCCTCGAAACAGATGTAAAGGGTGGTTAAGTTTTAAGGGCCAATGTTGATTTTTAATAAAACAAAAATTATTTAGGAAATAATTGTCATTTCTTTTTATTATGATAATATTGGTATGGTTCAATTATGTATGGAACAAAATATCGGCCAAATGGCCGCCGCGACCTCGGCGGCACACCTCCATCCGATGGTCCAAATTTTCGATGACGCTGAGGCATAATTGAGGTTCTATGCCGTTAATGTGCCGAATTATCTCATCTTTTAGCTCTTGAAATGTTGCTGGCTTATCGACGTATACCTTTTCTTTCAAATAACCCCAAAGAAAGAAGTCCAACGGTGTCAAATCACATGATCTTGGCGGCCAATTGACATCGCCACCACGTGAGATAACACGCCCATTGTTTCGTTAGCTGTGTAGCAAGTGGCACCGTTCTGTTGAAACCACACATCGTCCACATACATACCTTCCAATTCGGGCCATAAAAAGTTCGTTATCATCTCACTATAGCGAACACCATTCACAGTAACGGCCTGATCGGCCTCATTTTGGAAAAAATACGGCCCGATGATGCCGCCGATTATGTACGAGCTGTACGAGCATGCACTGGTGTTTTCACATCTCCTACAGACCCGGTTTGCTCAAATTTTTCCGATTGTACGCACATTTGGGCGATTAAATTGACCGAAAAAATCACGAAGTGCACGATATTCATTTTGATTTGAACGCCCATTTTCATAATAAGCCCGAATAACTTTAACGCGTTGCTCGATCTTTCCATGGTTCAAATTCAGTTAGTCTGAAATTGAGAAATGTCAAAAGAAATGCAGAAAAAAACTTGACGTTTAGGTGTGGTTCACATTCAACATCGGCCCTTATAATCTAAACACCCTTTAGTACTAAAAAATTAAACACTGTTTTCGAAAATTATAGTGTTTTTTTTTATAAGCAAAAAAGAGACATCAATAGAAAATATAAAAAATACTCCACCTTTAAAAATAGTTTTACTCATGTTTAAAATTTTAAGATGTCACATCATTTCACAATAATAGTTTAGAAGCAAAAAAGTTATATCGAAAAATGTTCGTTTCCATAGTACCTACTGCAGTAAAACCAACCGTCGACTCGTCAACACCTCGTAGATATTATAATGCCCATGAGCTACAGTAAAGTAAGTACACAATTGCTTACTTTTAGGGGTACGCAAATTGCATTCCTTCGAAAAAAGGTTCTAATTATTTATATTTGAATACGTTACTATGGTAATTTATGGCGGCGACAAATTGATTGTCACCAAAATTATGTCAATTACCTGTTTTGTATGGGGAATTCATAACTTAATTTTACCAGGCTTAATGGCGACATATACCCACGATTTTGGGTTTTTGCACATCTACGGCACAGTACCTACCTTTAAAATAACATAAGTTTCATTCTCCTCATTTCATATTAAATACTAAAAAAGCATACGGAAAGCTCGGATGTTCACGTATTAATATAATGAAATAATGATGTTGATTGCTGCCCGCATAACAGGAAGACGGAGAGAAAGCAAAAACCCATGTGCCTTACTTTGACCTCGCGTTTACTCATTCAAGTTGTTCCTGTCCCGGTCCCGTGTGCGATTATCATAAAAGCTATTATATGTACATCAACAAACTAAGTACGAGTATAATCGCTGGGTGACTACAATTTTCGCAGCGGTTACATACAGTGAATGGATGAATATACTATGCACATATCGATTGGAAAGACAGATTATGTCTTTCAGGCTTTTACACCCACCTGCCTTTTGTTTGGAAAAAGAAATGAGCCCGCAAAATTCCAGTTAACCTTAAAGTGTTTTGCAACTAAAAGACTTTTTCATCATCCGGCGTAAACTATCACTATACGGTAAGTACTTTGGATTTTGAAAGGTCCTTTTTGTGACTTCGCTACGCCACATGAAGAGATGGATGGGAAAAACATTCACATGAGCAAATCAATAAAATATTCACGACTACTTTCCATTTCCATTCACACAAGCCAACTGCAAAAAGTCAATAGACGTTCGCAAGGGTGGTGGGTACAGTGGGTGTCAAAAGTATGCAACGGTCGGCCGCATAAGAAAACTGGGTAAAAATAAATTATTCATCGTTTTTGGAATGTTATATGTTGTGAAGTTTTCCAAATTGAATTTTTATCCATACGCCGTATATGCAACTTTGCAAGCGCGTGGCGCTGTCGTTTGGTCTTGTTTTTGGTTCGTCCAATATCAGTTATGGTTTTTAAACTCTATGCACTGCATCTGTCAAAAACAAAATCAATTTTAAGCTTGCGGAATTAGGAAAAGGACACTGGTAATCCTTTTTCATTTGTACACTGTAAGATTCAATCTTGCAAAGGTGGATCTCAAATTTTACAATTGGAATGATTTTTCTATACAAATTTTGTTAATTATGTAAATTATAATGGCGTTTTTTTATTATGCCCACATGATCTATATAGATCACTGATTCTCATGGTTTTATTAATCTTATTCTCATACAACTGTTGTACTATAATTATAGATCATGTGGGCAAAATAAAACGCCTAATGTAAGGATAAGCTTAATACGCTGCTCGTGCTGAACTAAATTTTAGCTGCTCCTCTCTAAGTTTTCTCTCCAAACATTAGCTAAAGTCCCAGATTAGGCCTGGTTATAGCCATACGTAAAACGAAACCGTACAAATTTTCTTTGGCTTTTTTTTACCACTTAAACTTGTTTGTTGAACTCAATCTTAGTCTTAAAATGTTGCTTTTGAATTAAAAAGTTGGTTTATCAAAAAAAAAAGTTAGAAAAATAACCGTTTAATCAATTTTTTTTAAGGACTAGTAGACGTATATACGTAGGTATTAATTTTGACGTATCTGCTATACACTACAATTTTTAGTAGAATATTGTGTGACAAAAAAAATTGCACCTGCAATAAACGTATATAAATATGTTGGTTTCGTAGACATTGTCAACTGATGTATAGAATACGGTAAACGCCAGTCTAATGAAGGTGAGAGCATAACCCATGTCCCCCTCCCCATTCCCCAACAAAATAATGGAATGAAGTGAGATTATAAATTGAGATAAAGTGCACTGATTGGAGGAAATATTGAGAGAATCAGAAAATTGAAACGGTCGTTGAATAAATTGAAATGAGGTCCATTTATATCGAATTCTATTGCTTGTGGTGACTTTAATTCGGTTTTGTTCTCAGAAACTGCTTATTGTCTCACAACAAGATTCTATTCTGCAGTTTTTAACAACGCCTGTACCTATACCATTTAATTATGCCATTTTATGCTAAACAAATGCTGCTTTAGTTAGATTTCTGAAAATAAATACATTTAGGTATAAAATACCTAAACAAATTACTTATCAAAAACAAATACTTACTTACTTACTTACTTACTTAAGGTGGCGCTACAGTCCGGGGTGGACCTGGGCTTCTACCAATACGCCTCTCCAGTTAGCGCGATCTTTGGCTAACTGCCACCAGTTGCGCACTCCAAGTTGGTTGAGGTCCCCTTCCACTTGCGCGCGCCACCTAAGGCGAGGTCTTCCTCTACTGCGTTGACCCCCCGGTTTGGAATCAAAGACTCTCCGGGCCGGAGCGTTGGTGTCCATTCGCCCTACATCTTAGACGACTAATGTCGCTGTACAGCTCGTAGAGTTCGCTGTTAAATCTTCTCCACCAAATCCCGTCAACGCAAACGCGACCAAAAATCACTCGAAAAATTTTGCGTTCGAAGCGACCAAGAAGATCCTCATCCGTTTTTGCTAGGGTCCATGCTCCTGCGCCGTAGAGCAGGACAGGGATGATGAGAGTCCTATATAGAATCTCATTAGTGCTTCTTGACAAGGCTTTTCTAATCAATTGCCATCTTAGGCCAAAGAAACAGCGGTTGGCAAGAGTGATTCTTCGCTTGATTTCTGAGGTGATGTCATTTTCAGAGTTAATAGCGGAGCCGAGGTAGACAAAGTCCCGAACTACCTTAAAGTTATAGCTGTCTATCGTAACGTTCTGTCCGATTCGTCGATGTTGTGTGTCCCTTCTTGTTGACAGCATATATTTTGTTTTACCCTTCGTCAAAAATACTACCCTATTAAATTACTAGCTGTGCCTGCAACGGCATATTTGTTTAAAATCAACAGTCTAGCTAAAACAAAGCGGTGAACATTGTCAATGTGAAACAATAAATCAAACAAATCTATTTACCTAAAACACCAATGTGAGACAATTAAATTCAACAGCGTAAGTACTAAAGTTCCACTTCCTTACTGTAGCTGTAGGTATCAACGTAGGTAATATCAAAACAACCTTTAAAACAAAAGCCTTAACGGAAATTTGTACCTACATCAACAATAAATAAATCAAACAACATAATTCATCCTATATCGTCTTTACTTCTTGAACTCTTCAATTCTTTATTGTAGTGGTATCAACGTAGGTACTATAACAACCATTAAAACAAAAACCTTGTAATCAATTTCTATATACACCACCATACGTCCATCAGCGCACGTCATAAGCCATCTGCGCATTTCCTCAGAAACACATTGTCGCTGTTGATAACATACCAATTCACGTCGCATACTTCTCTTTCGTTTCACTTAATTTGGAGAAAACACCACACAGTTTTATTTTTCATATGAACGTGCTTGTGCTATGTGCGCCACCCAACCACCCCAAAGCAGAACAACGATCAAGAACCGCGGCTGCTGATAATGTTCGATTTGAGAAAATAAATTTATTTTTTTCATGTTAGATTTTAGGTTGTTGCTCAGCTTCTAGAGGAGATAGAAAGCTGATTGATGGCTTGAAATAACTATAAAAGTGGTGGCTCCCTAAGTATTTTGTTTTGTTTGCATTGATTAAGAGTTATTTTATTAATGGCGAGTAAAAGTCAGTAAAGTCAGAAAAATAAACTCACTCACCATTGCATACTCTAAAGCGTTTTCGGTACCCTCACACCTTTGAGCATCCAATGCTTTTATTAACGTTTAACGTAACCTTGAGTTGGAAGTCGCATAAGAAGTTTCACTTAAAAAAAAAAAATAAAAACAATTGCGTCCGTACACTTTTGCCCGCGACTGTTCTTGGGTGATGGTCATTCAAGTCAATGGTGGCTGTTGGCATTTTATTTGTTGTTTGTCAACAACACCATGTCTACGTGGAATGTACGTGTAGTGTAGTCCTGTGGCTCGAGAAAATTGTGTCACATATCAAAAGCCGCAGTATAGTTTATCCTGGAGGGTTGTTGTATTACATAGGCTTGGCAAGCAACACACTCGACACTCGAGGGGATGGCAGCCTTATGTAACTCTAGATGAATATGTACGAGTATTGGCCGCCCTAGACTATAGTTGCAGGGAATTGTGTCATTAGCCGACCATATAAGCTGTTCCTCTTGTTCTTCCGAAAGTACCTACCCCAGCGAAAACATTTAATGACCATGTTATTATTTTTACTACTTTGTCTTATTCTGCGAATAATTGCAAACACTCGTTTGCGATTTCCTCTATTTATAATACGTTAGGGTTAGGTTTCGCGTGTCATTCGTATGACTTTGTTCACCCGAAATGGTGTGGAGCTAATAAGACGATAGGGTGTGATTGTCTTATGTATAGCGGTTATGTAAAGATTTTTTTTGCGTTCTTTGTCATTCGACAAAGAAATTTATTTAAGTAGTAAACAACACAATCGCTGATTGGTACTTTAAAATCGTATTTTATTACAGCAACAGCCCTGTAAGTGAGAATTTATGGATTTTGCGCAGGTCAATGACATTTTGATTATGTCAGAGTCTATAGAATTTATTGTAGGTACCGTAGGTGCATTTGAGTCAGTACAAACAACTGTAGGCAGGGATAATCCTGCATTAAATATGGTATGGAGGTACTTTGACATTTCAAACATTATGATTGCTTAAAGACATTTGTGAAATTTTTAAATCAGTCATTTGTACCTCTTCGACATAAGCCAAATTTCAGAAAGAAATTTCAGAGGCCACTTAAACGATTCTTCCGATTTCTACACCTTAGTTTAATCACAAAGTTATGTTCTTTGCTGTGACAATTTGTTGGTGTTAGGAATATGTATCTATTCTGTTTTTTGACAGCTGTTTGTCTAAATTTGAATGACATTTAAGAAACTAGACAATGCTCAGGGACATCTTACACAAAAAAGTGTACGACTTTGTTGACATTAGGTTCATTCGCGTACGCGGTTTAAATCGATCGCAATCGCACAAAATCAATACATGTTCTCATCAAAAATGACAGAAAAAGAGAAAATTAACAAAATAACGAGTAATGAGTAGTTGGCTCGAAACAGCTCAGAGAATTTCAACCGGAAAGCGACTGATAAATATGTCAAATGCACAAATTTGACAAGAAACAAATTTAAAGTCCTTCAATCAATTGCACAGATCAGATATCTGTGAAAACAAAGAAAATTCGTTGGTGGTCGAATGTTCTCCTAGAACGTTTCATATGTTGCAAAAAGTTAAGTTCAATATTTATTCTCTATTTAATATAATCTCTGAGAGAGTTTCACTCAATGTTTTGAGTGTGACAGATTTTTAGTGTTTGACTGGCGAAAGTACGACGCACGAGATCTTTTATAACTGCGGCTTTTCGATTTAAGAAGTCGGGAATTATCTACTTCCATTTCGCTCACACAGAAATGTCATTTCTTTTTCAACAGAGTTATACACCCCTATCGAGGTGAAATCGGAGAAAATCCAATCGAGATATCCGTTCCGATACAACTTTCGAAAAATTTCTCCGATGACATATAGCGCACCTTGCCGCATTGCGTTGTACCGCGTTAAGTCACTTGCTTTTGACGGCTACACGGCACATTTTTTCTGAAGCTCTCCGACAACTAATTGCTGCGGAATATTTTAATGTGAAATGAACGCGTTTAATGCTTCATTTATTATGTTCTGAAACGGATACTTCAAACGCAATTTGATTTCTGATCTGATCTGACTTTTGTATCTGTATCTGTACAAACTTGTTCCAAAAACATTTTTTATCTCTATTGTCGGTTGCTTCAGAACAAAATATAAAAAATGTATATAAAATGTTAACAGTTATGAATCTACAAGACATAATTTAAGAACTTTATTTTACCTCGCAGCCGAAAGCCATGGTAGCTAGCGCTGTTATATATTATTATTTTGTATATTTCATATACATACATGTAATAAATAAGTTAGTTAGTTTAGTTTAATTGACTATTTATTTCATAAGAAAAAAGAGATTGTTTACAATTTTAGATTCTTAGTCTATGTGGTTTGGCTTAAGGCCGTCTACCAGATTGACAATATAAGTGTTCTGTTCCAATAACTTTGTATATAGATATATAAGTTCAACATATTTCAAGATGTTTGTATAATTAGAAGTTCTCATCCATGATCCGTTGGCTGTAGTGTAGTGCGCTGGTTAAGTAGTTGTATAATGGTTTCCAGCCTCGGTTTCCATTTAAAATGCTCAACAATTCTTCTACTGTAAGTACAAAAGTTCCAAAGAAATTGTACCGGAATTCTTTGAGTATGGGACATATAGCGATGAAATGGAACACGTCCTCTCGTTCCTTGCGGTTGCAGATATTACATAAAAGTGGGAGTTCTGGGCGATGCGGTATATAGTTTAAATTTAACAGTTCGCCTCTTGCCTTAAATATAGTCCTCATCATATCAGTAGAGTAACTCGTCAGGAAATACGTTGAATTCTGTAAACTACCTATATAATTTAATTTGGTATAGTATTCCCTGTACTGCGATGACTGGGCGTCATTCACAAATTGCTGGTATATCCTATGACCTGTTTTCTCCCGAAGCTCGTAGAACTTGCGTTTCAGCGGGATCAACTGTTCATCCGGGGTAACTCGAAGATCTAAGTTGCATTGGATTGCTAAGTTCTCCCAGCTTTGTACACATTTTCCTCCATTAAGCAGCATATGGTTGAGAACTAACTTGGGTATTCTGCCTTGCCTCATCCCCATGATTTTTACCACATAGTCGAGATGGAGTTTAAGGGTATCCAGAAAAAGGGGCGCCACTCCAGTCTCCAGATGAAGCATATAGTTAGGTGAGCTACTTGGTAATTGAAAAACTCTCCTGATAAAATACCGTAGAAATTTTTCTACAAGTTCAAATGAACAATATCCCCACACTTGGGCACCATAAAACAGGATGGATGCTGCTGTAGCACGGAATATTTTCTGCTTCGATTCATGGTTGACGTTTTTATTGCTGATACAACCACCCCAAACTGAGCAAATTGCCCTTTTCGCTTCGGTAAGTTTGCATTGCAGGTGCTTATTCATATTTAAAGTGGGCGTAATCAAGACACCAAGATATTTGTATTCCCGCACAATTTCAATATGGTCACCTTGGAACTTCCACTTTTCATTTCGGGAGTATCTGCCACCTCCATCTCTGAATATCATTATCTTTGATTTTGATAAGTTTACCGACAAATTCCAAGTTTTACAGTAATCGTCCAGCCTGTTGATCATTACCTGCATTGTGTCTACCTCATCTGCGAGGAAAACGATGTCGTCTGCAAACATGAGGGCTGGTATTTTGGTTTGACTTATCTCGATGCCTCCCCTAACGTGCTCTGTTATGTCGTTTATATATAAAATGAATAGCAGTGTACTCAACACGCATCCCTGCTTCACTCCCATCGTTGTATTAAATTCCTCCGATAGGTTGCTTCCATCCCAGACACAAGCTACATTGTTTTCGTACATAGCTCTCAATACCCTGATGACCTTAGTTGAGATATTGTATCTGTAGAGCTTATAAATAAGAGCTTCACGGGATATGCAGTCAAAAGCCGCACGAAAATCAACAAAGAAAGCGTATAACTTTTTATGTTTTCTTTTATAAATCTCTGCTATGTTTATGAGAGCGAAAATTTGGTCTATAGTGGAATAGTTTTGTCTAAAGCCGGCTTGGGATTCGTGTAGGATCTTCTTGTTTACCACCCACTGCGTAACTCTATTAAAAAGCACACCAGCAAACAGCTTGGTTGCTGTATTTAAAAAAGATATCCCTCGGTAGTTGGCTGGATTGTTATATTCCCCCTTCTTGTGTAAAGGAAAAATTATCGAGGTTTGAAAACTATCGGGAACATCTGCCGTTTCAAAAATTCTGTTGAATTCCTGGGTGAGTGCTTAAAGAAATTCAGGCGTACAATTTTTATAGAACTCGAAGGGTATACGATCACTTCCTGGGGCTTTGTTCTTTTTGCACTTTTCTAAGACAATTTTTACTTCGGCTAACGTGATTGGTGCATCCAGAAATTCATCAACGTACATAGGGGCTGCGTATTGAAGAGGTGGCGATATTTGTATTGCATTGAGAAGGGACACGAAATGCACTTTTAGCTGCTCTGCTTGTAGACCTGAGGCGATTGTACTTCTTTTCCCGTTCACAAGTTTAGCGGCTTTCCAAAAGTCTGCTGATGATCGCGATCTATTCAACACAGCAACATTCTGTTGGTCAAAGACTATCTTTTTAGCGCGGCAAAGACCTTTAAAGCTTTTATTCGCTGCTGCGTACAGGGCTTTAAAATAGTTATTACTATTCGTCCTTAATAACCGAAGAAAAGAAAACGAAGTGTCTCTGGCTCTCATACATTCATTGTCAAACCATTTTTGCTTTCCATTTTTACTGTTGGGTCTAGGTGGTGGATTTGGCGGAGCAGCTTTCTTAATTATCATAGTTAGATGTTCTACTCGTGGTGGTCTATCGATTTCAGACAAATTTTCAAGTTGTACATTGAGGTTTACTTTATAATTATCCTTAAATTCCTCTTTCCATCGTAACTTGGGCAGTAGTTGGAGTACGTTTGTACTGTCTGCGTTTCGGTTACCTTTGATATTAAACGAGACTTCTAGGGGCATATGGTCTGAAAACATTTTCATTCCTATACGGAACTCGCTAAGATAAGAGTACCAGTCCCCCGACATAAAACAATAATCTATAACTGAGCATGCAGTTCCTCGCAAAAAGGTATATTCACCCTCCAAGTCACCTTCGCAGCTTCCATTTAAGACCCTACAATCCCAGGCATCCGCTAGCTCCAAAATTTTAACACCTTTAGTATCTCGTAATTTATCCTTGGAATTACGGTTCCTGTGTATGTACGTGGATGACTGGCTAATTTCATTCACAAAACAGTTTTGAGATATACCTATCCTTGCATTGAAATCCCCAAGAAGTATTAGTTCAGTTGATGCTAGGTTATTTAATATATCTCTTTACTTGTTAAAATCGCGTGGCCAGTGACTACAGTTTAAATATATCGGTACTAGGAAGAGAGTGTTGGTTTCGATTTTAAGTTTTATTACGAAGTTTCCTTCTACCCTCTTATATTCAGCCGAGATTCCATCAAGTTTCTTCCGATATCCAAACAGTTCTCCCCCACTTGCTCTTCCATACAGGCCTGACTTAACAGCAGGTATGAATTTCAGTTCGTATTCTTTAAAAATGTTCTTATACCTACTTTCATTGTAATCCATCAAATAAGTTTCATACAACACAAATATATCGAATTGTTTTATATAATTAAAAAATTCAACAAAAACTAGTTTATTTTGTAATCCTGCTATGTTATAGCTTAATATTTTTAATTCACATAATTCATCGTTGCTCTGATAGACGGGCGACCTTCAGTTAAGCGTTTCATTTGAACTCGTTCTTGTGCGAGCACCCAACGAGTTTACAGCGGTTGTTGCCTTGCTTGTGTTTGGACCTGCAGTAAAGTGTCGGCTTTTAGAACTGTCAGCTCTGACTGACGTTGACGTTTCAGTCATATTGTTTTTATTTTGAATTCCATTCGTCGGCCTTATTAAGTATGCCGGAATTTCTCCAAATAACTTGTATAATTCCTTCGTACCATCTTCATTACCATACTTCAGTCCCTCAGATAAATCCCAAGTAAACATTTTACCAGCTACGCATAGTTTATCATCTCTTAAGACAATGTTCGTTCCCGGTTGCTTTGTGCGAAGAAATTGTATTATTGGAAGTAATTTAGCCTTCCGCTGTCGCGTACTGCGCGGTAGGTCCTTGTGTATACTGATTTTAGTGCCTTTTAGTTTTCGCGCGTTCTTAAGTACTTCAATAACAGAGCTTTTGGATTTCATTTTTACAATCAATGTTGCAGTACGCTGCCCTTGTTTACTAATAGCGTATGCTGTTTCAATGTCATTGTTTGTGTCGTTATTGTTCAAAAGTCCTGTGCACACAGACTTCGCCTTTTCCACTATGTCAACGCTAGAATCCATCGGAAGATGTACAACAACATTGGTCTCGGTGCTTTTTTGCAGCAGTTTATCAACCTGTTCCTCAAGGAGTTTGTTACGAGTTTCTAGATGCATAACTTTTTCGGAAATTTGGTTATAATTTGCTTTCAGCCCAGTTAACTCAGAATAGAGCAGTTGAAAGTCCGATTTCGATACAAGCTCCTTTGTAAGATCCCTATTTTTTTCGTCCAGAATCTCTCTCAATTGCTCAACACTGATGCCCGACAAATTTGCACTAGCCATATTACCTGCGGTTACTTTCGGGCGTCTTTTCTCAGAATCGTGCTGATCAGGGGAGGTCTCTTTAAGTCCTCTTTTGCTCATTAATTGAGGTTAAGTTTGTCTTCAAAAAAGTAAAAATCTTAACTGCTATGCCTTACTCAAATTATGCTTTTAGTTAAAAACCTTAAGTCTTGCAACACACTTTGTTCAACAATTTCGTAATTATACAATTTTCTTTTTTATGTTAATATACTATTTATTACGGATAGATCTTCAAACACAATATCACTTTGACAGATGCAAAATGTCAATGCAAAATGATCATGTAATAAATAATAATAATAATAATAATAATAAGATTCGGTAAAAGTTGTCGGCAACCTATTGGACATTTTTGCAACCTGATTATATGATTTCAAAAGAGGAATAGTATTTCAAATCGCTAAACAAATTCTTTGTCTTTTTAATTATTTGTTTTCTGCGATCATTATAGGTTCAGAAAACTCAGAAAAAGTAGTAATCTGATTCAAGATGCAGGATGGCACGGTAACTAATTTAAATGTCATTAATTCAGAGGAAGAAATAAAAAAAAAACTGGCTAAGTTAGAGCATATAATAAAAGTTTAATAACATTACTTGGTGATAAGACATTTCTCGAGATAAAATGTTCAGGTCCATACAGGAGAAAGTATTTTTGTTCGTGTGATTTAAACTGCTTTTTTTTAACTCAACAATACTGTAAGAATAAAATAAATGTATGATTTTCAGTGAAGAATACACCTCTCTTTTAAAACCGGGTCAATTTTACTGCTTTGACAATTAAAAAATACCGGATGGTATAAGGTGGATACCTTTGAAGGGAATATAAGTATGCAACAATGCAAATAAAATGAAAGATCTCCGGCGAG
Organism: Cheilosia urbana; assembly: GCA_946477585.1. Lineage (NCBI taxonomy): Eukaryota > Metazoa > Arthropoda > Insecta > Diptera > Syrphidae > Cheilosia > Cheilosia urbana. Next base: position 87,607,284 of record OX297854.1, on the reverse strand, counting down.
ACGCTATCATGAAAAACCATCACAAAAAGTACCCACCGCACAATGACATCATTTCTTTCATTCAAACTGTCACACATCAGCGAGAAAACTAAGAAAAAACCATACGCATCTGACGTACAAAAGAAGCAATTTTACATTTTACCCCCAAAGGCAATACTAAAATAAGTCGACTAAATAGGGCCGACACCCCTATGCGCAGCGATTCATCATAACCTGTCAAAGCACAGCTACTGTCAGCAAAAGGAACACAATATGCCGACCCCCTGTCGGAGAAAAATAGAATTTTCTCTGAAATAAAAACACTCGCTTCCCACGGTTGTCAAATGTAGTTCATACGAAAGACATAAGATACCAATACTTGATCCTTTATCCTTATTATTTGCGTTTCTCCCTCCCCATTATGCCCTCTCTCTCATATACACACAATGTTTTTATTCCAATTACATTCTTTTTTATACTACATCCTATTCATGAACTGTCTACTTAATGCACTCTTTCTCTTCTGGTATCTCTTTCAGAAATCAATGACTATGCGGTGAAACTTGGCATTGATCCAGTTAAGGAGCCCTATCTGCTCTACTTGGCCAAGGAAGGCTTAATACAGGCTCTGCCGTCCGATTGGAAGATTTGGTAATTACAAACAATATGGATTCCCTCATTCCGAATAAATCTCTCATGAATAGACGGTAGAAATGAAAAACGAACCGTACCTACACCGGAAAGGAAATAGTAGCCATTATTGATTTCGTTAGTGTATGTGGACATGGTGCAATATTTCCCGGCTGTGAATGAATGAATTGCTGGTGTGTGGGGAGGGGGGACTTGGAATGATTGCAATGAAACAACGGCTGTGCCGGGAAATAATATTAATAATAACAGTAATTAAAATGGCCCAGGCATGGGATATTTCCCTAGGGGCGAAGATATCCTTGACATTATTTTTTCTTGATGAATTTTAATAATTTGTCCGCTGCTTTTTAAGCCTCTGTTGAATTGTGTAGGTTTTTAATTAAACATTTGTTTTGGTGTCTTATATGGGTTGCAGTGTAGTAAAAAAATGTTTTTTGTTGAAAGCATGACGCATAAGGCATGGGAGCTACCTTCCATTGCTTGCAAATATGAATTTAAATATTAATGCGAATATAGAAATGAGTAAGTAGGTTGGTAAAGTTACACCCAAATTATTTATTACAAATTACGTTATAGTAAGTCAAGAAGGAAAATTATTTATTATAGGTTAAGTTGGTGGGTGTTACGTTCGGTTCAAATGACAACGTTCACTTGTTGATTGGTTGCTTGGAATGTAACGTTTTTATGAGTAACTAGCTGACCCGGCGAACTTTGTTTCGCGCATATTTCTGTTGCAACAAGGAAAAACCGCTAAAGTCGAGTTTAGACGAAACTGAGCTTTTGATGCAATTTGATTCAGTATGTCCAAATCTTCAAAATAATCGTTTTTTCTAGCTCTTTATCTTCAAAATTGAAGCAAAGCCGACTTTTATAAACAGATAGTCCAGAACCATTTGTAATTTGATACATTTTAGCAAAACTTTCATATTCTCTCCTGAAAAATGATCAAATTCGACTTTAGCGGTTTTTCCTTGTTACAACAGATTTGTTAATGTAATGAAAATAATAATACTGAGCAAGTGAGCATGCACAATGCACATGTCCTTTACGATACACGATGTATAAAGCGGAAGTTCATACATTTGACTTTAGGAGAAACATGGGAGTTCAATATTGATTCCACAAAATTCCAGCGATAGTCCTTGAGACTTATTAATTGTCATAGCGAAACGGGAAATTGATACGCTTAAAAACGAATGACAAATCTTTCTGAATAAGCGGAATCCGCGGAATTAGAATGTTTTCCTTTGAATTTTCCACTCAAAATCGTCGCTTATTCCATGACATTTGATTTGAGATTCTTCACAATCAAATCAAACGCGATCAGTTACAAAATTTCGGTGGATTTAGGTTGCGCAACAAAATTAAAATTGAGCCGACTTTCAATTTCAAATTGTGTAGCGGTAAGCCTGTCATATCAAAATAATTCAAAAATAAAGATTTTAAATAATTTTTGTTGTATTGGAAGTGACACTACCCGTATTTCTATTCAATCTTCTTTTTTTTTTAAATGCGGTTCTCCATGCAAAGTTCCATCCCCAATCCAATCCCCGTAAACTTTTATTTTGACGACAAAAAGTATCATAATGTCCTTCCTTGGGTCAATACGAATCCAAGAAGCACGATCCATTCCCGAGTTATGAGTGTGCATACGGACGACAGTCTCTTTTACATATAGCCGTACCCACCTTACCAAAATAAAGTCCTATCTTTCAAACTGTAACCAACTATACACAGCCCCAAAATTTCATTGAAATCGGTTAAGTGGCTTAGGAGATTGAACACAGCGCCACCTATCGTGTCCAAAATAGTCCTATCTATCAAACTGTACCCAACCACACACAGCCACAAAATTTATTCAAATCGGTTGAGTGGCTTATGATATCGACAACAGAGTCACCTTTCGGGTTCAAAATATCTATCTATCTTCCAAACTGTAACCAACCAAACACAGCCAGATAATTTAATTGAAAACGATTGAGTGGTTTGGGAAAAAAACAAAAAATTACTCAGATTCATGTTGTTATTTTTTCATGCACGCATAAATTTTCCGATTCCAGCATAGGAACCGTACAACTGCAATTTTTCAAAATGTTGAGAAAACTGAAAAAAACCGACTGAAAATTCGAAAAAAGTGATTTGACAAAACAAAATGTATTTCTCATAAGACCAAAAAAAAACAACATATTTTACAGTACAAATATATTTTTTTTGCACCGTTTTTTTGTAAACAAATTACACAAACATACGTTTACCGATTGCAACAAAACTTCACAAAAATCATATATAGATTAATACCAAAGATGTGAGAAAGTTTGGTTAAAATCGGTAAATGCGTTAAGGCGTGATTCGGCGACAAACGAACACAATTAAGGCCGGAGATTAAGTTTGCTGGAATCACACCATTACCCATCAGCCATCACCAACAATTGCCTGGAGAACTCTGCAGCGGACTGGTCATTTTGTAAAGAAACTCGCATGTTTGTTGTCAAATGCAATTTCTTGACGTATCGCCAAAGCAAAGCAGACGCCTTCAAGCATTCAATTCATCTGCCGGAGTTGATCTCGAAATGACAGGCAGCGTTTGAAGAAAATCGCCTGATAGCAAGATCATTGCTCCACCGAAGGGTCGCTTATCATTACATAAACGATTCCGGCCTCCAATGCGCGTTTGTAAGCCATTGTGCATTCGTCCCATATGATAATCTTACATTGCTGCAGTACTTTCGCCATCGCAGTGTTCTTTGAAATGTTGCATGTAGTTTCTGCATCCACTTGCAGATTCAATGGCAATTTCAATGCTGTTCGACCGCCTTCTAACAAAGTAGCCGCTATCCCAGAAGAGGCTAGGGCCAAAGCGATCTCAGATCTCGAACGAATTGTAGCCAAAATCAGTGAAATCAAGTATGTATTTCCAGTTCCACCGGGCGCATCAAGGAAGAAAAATCCGCCATTTTTGTTATCGACTGGTTGCATCAATTCATCGTACACTTTCTTTTGTTCTTAATTCAACTTTGGCACATTTGTTCGAACAGCTTGACTCAATGCGATTCGATCGAAGTCCATTTCTCGCTCCAATTCTCGATTAAATAAGTCTTGCATTGAATGATTTGGCTGTGGCATCCCCAATTTGCACAACAAATTGCCACTCGTGAGCAGATACATATCCTCGATCATACATAATCAAAGCTTTGTTGCGCATTTCATCTGACATCTCCAGTTCATTATCCGATGTCACAGTGCGAATTCGATGCAAAATATCGTCGGCCATATCATCTTTGTATAATCAAAGTACCTATCTACTTCATTTCAAAAAGTTACTTATTGTAACATAGAAATCATAATTTATTAGAACAAACTTTTTAGGTATATTAAAAAAAAAATTCAAAATTGTGGACAACAACAATTTGCTGGCAAAATAATTAAAATAATTGACAACAACAATTGCCTTAAGATTTCAAATTTTTTTTTTTTTTTTATTTGAAGTGTCACTACTCGATTTCTATCCAGTTTCTTTTTTTTTAAAGTGTATTTCCCCATACAAACTTTCATAACCTCTTTCATCCCCTCCAAGTTTTGTTTTCGCGAAAAAAAGTAAATAAAAACCTGATATACAGCAATATGAACAAAACAAAAAAAGAATTATGAAAATCGTCCCAGGGGTTATCGAGTCACGTCCTCATCGAGTTACACCCCGAAAGAATTATATATAAAAAAAAAAAAATATATATATAAGATAGAAGAAGTAACCTAACACGACAACATTTCTGGGAAATTGTAAGCGTAGGCGTACCACCAAAAATATAACGGTTCTTTTATTCTCGATAGTTGCAACTCTAACCTATAACACTGCTGTCAGAATTAAGTAAAAGATTACATGTTCATATCTGAATCGATACCACGAATAGATTTCTTTGAATAAAATTAATAAAAAGTTTAGCGGAAGATTTGCCTGGAAGTTACTTTATTTGGAAAGAAAAATAAATTAAAAGGGAAAGCGTTCACTTAGACTTATAACAATTCTCCTCTAGTTGTTAGAAAGCCACCACAAAGTTGCAACGATATGGAACAGTTCCCTTAACTATTAGCCGGTAGCACGAAAATGACGTTTGACCCATCAGAGGGATTAAAACATATTTTTGGTTGGTTACAAAGTGCTACAAAAGACCGCCAGCTTGTATCTAGTGCATAACTAGACATGAGTGATTCAAAATGTAGCATAAGAGCGAGTCGATAACAAGTACAATTTGTGAAATAATTTCCACTCAAAGCGAATGGGTATTACAACATCTAGTTGTCTCAAGCCAACTAACATTTTCTGGGCTACCCTGAACTAAATAACTAGATTGGTCGGCAACGTCAATTTTCCTACATCAGCCACATACATACGTTAACTTAGTATCCAGTCATTCAAGTCTTGACTAGATTAGTCAGCTACGCCTATACATAAACGTCAATTTTAAAATCTATTCTCTGTTCAGCCAGCCAGCCGTCAGACATACTTGACTAGAACATTCGGGACGTTCATGTAAAATGGTCAACTATATTCCTGTAAGACGTCAACGATTGGTTTTAACTAGGCATACGAACGCCTTGACTAGGCAACTTGAATTGTTTTTGTATTCCCGCGGTTTATGTAGAGCTTTGACACTTCGAAATGTCAACTGAGTATGCAGGCAGGATTTTCTTGACTAGATTCGTCTGATACCCCTGTATAAGCATCAACTAAAAAAAACTGTTCATGTGATCGATCTAGACCAATAAAAGCTGCGACATGAGCCAGCACTCTCTTTTTAGCTTTAAAAAACGACTTGATCATTTCAGTTTTGACTTCATTTAACTTCCGCGAAATTGACAGCTTCTAGCAACTTGACCGCTGAAGTTACTTTCCAATGGATTTGACCTCTTCATTGATTCGATCGGCATTTTGTTAAGAAAAACGAAATATTGGGGACGTTCGCGTATCTAGTTTAGTAAGTCTGACAGCTATCTTACTAGATGTATCTCGGTTTTGATTGGCTGAAATCGGTCATATGAGCAGCTGTTTCAGTTGACGTTTATGAAGAGGGAGCCGACGAATCTAGTCAAGAAATTCGTGTCTGAGTTCTAAGTTGACAGTTGGTATATGTGGCTGACGTAGGAAAAGTGGCGTTCCCGACCAATCTAGTTTTTACGTTCACGTTACATCTTATCTAGAATTCCAGACTAATCTAGTCGACTTTAGGTGCCTGTCCATTTGAGAGTAAAACAGCTCTCAAGCAGCTCTCGGGAGCAAACTCGCAAGTGGACATAGCCTAAAAAGTAGTTCGCGTAGAGTTAACTTTTTACCGAGAGTAACTCTCGAGAGGTTTACTAGCGTAAGTACTCTCAAATTGACAGGCACCTTTAAGATAATTAGATTCTTGAATGTGCCTAGTTATATTTTATTTCTGGAGTATGAATACGAAAGAGAAAGAAAAAAGCAAGGTTTGACACTTTTGGTTTGACAGGAACAGAGAAAATTGTGAAGTTGTCAGTTGTCACTTAGGGCATGCTTGCAATGACTTCATTTATTTGAACAGAATTGAACAACTATGAACATTTATCGCTCCAGGATGACTTTCTGATTAGAAAGAAGTACCCTGTCTTTTGATTTGGCTAATATTCCGCTTCAATCTTTCAAGACGGACCTACTCTTTCCAAGGAGCCATAAGCTTTAACAGGCAATGTATGGAAGTTGCTCGCGCCTTGGAAAAGCGAAACCTGTCATGCAAAAGAGACGTCTACTGGCCAATGGAACGCGGCCCATTTTCCGACTGAGTGCTCTGCTCAGTTGGCATTTCGATTATATGCCTGACGTAGTTTTGGCGTTCGGGGGTAATTTGTTGCAGAGATTTCATAGGATATGGCATCGAGGGTCAATAGAATTTTGTTTCTTGTAACCTTTCCAGTTCCATACAACAGTCATATATATATATATACATCTATAAATAAAAAACGTGACATCTGTCTTGCGAAAAAATGAGGGTGCAGGTTGAGCATTTTCCTGGAAACTGGCGAAAGCACACTCTTTATTAACGGTTTCCCTTTCCTTATCACCTACCTTTTTTTTTAAATGTTAAAAAAACATTGACTAATAATTAAACCTCCTTTTATCCCTGTGTCTAGCTACTCGGAAGAACAAAACGCCCACTATTATTACAACATCAAAACGAAACACTCTCAGTGGGATCACCCTCTAGACGCTGTGTATCGCGATCTGGCCGAACAGGTTAGACAGAAGCAGTCTTCAGCAGTTACTCCCGTCATTGACAACTCAGATGATGCCTCACAGTTAGATTCAGGTATACGCAGTCTTCAGGGTAATGAAGACATGGACTCAAACAATACAAATGACATATCTTCGCCAGTGAATAATAGTGCCAAGGGCAGCTCTTCGAATGGCACTCTCAGCACCAGTGGGACGAGTGGCTTCAGTGGCGGAGTCAATCGATTTTTGGAATCACGCACTAAGAACTTTCCCATTGGATCGAACTTTCCCACGATTAAGATGTCCCGATTCGAAGTGACCAAGACGAATCCACAGATTGGTTTGGCCATGAAGTTTAACGGCGATGGACAGTCACAACAGCACTACCCGTTGACACCGATCGGTGATGGGCCAGAATTGAAGAGAGGCTTCACCATCTCAGGCACTGGATCCATGTTTCTGAAGTCAAATGTAAGGAAGAGCCTGGAGTTCCATAGCGCCGTTGAGACGAAGGAGAGGAACAATGCAGTGGGACTCTTTGCCGAGATCGTGAACACTGGCGTTAAGGGCATTCTCAGAGATTCGAGCCTGACAGACATGCGACGGAAAGCTGATAGTTTGGAGAATGACACCACTGAGGACAAAAAGAGTGTTCGTTTCAATTTGGATGATGTGAAATCCAGATCCAACTACTCGCCTGAGGAGGAGCCCAGCAGCTCGAAAAGGTTGACGCAGAGTCCTGAGGTTTCTGTTATATCCGACGATGAATACAACTGGGATAACAACGACGATGAAGACGACGACGATGACTTTGACGAGTTGGAGAAGCACGTGAAAGAGGTTAAAGTCACCCCAGTAGTTAAACCGGTTATTGTCCCAATGCTGCGTGCTCAGAGTTTCTGCGTGGATGCTCTGGACAAGGACAGGAGCCGCCTGAGTGATGCTACTCGTTCTCTTAGTGTAGAAAGCCAGGCGTCGTCCACAATCTCCTATCTGGACAAACTGAAGGAGACCACCCACGTGAAGCCGCTCTATGAAGACACCGATTCAGAGTCGAAAGCCAGCTCCGTGAGAAGCTTTGTAAACAAGTCTGAGCAAGAGTTGGAGAGCATTCCATTCGACTTGGATGAGCTGGACAAGAAGCATGAACGTGACGTCGAAGAGCTGGAGAACAAAATCAAGGGAGGAGCTATTCCGAAGGTACCTCAGTTTCCAGTCAAACCTGACATCACCTCTAGATTTAGCACTGTGTCTGACCAGATCGACAGGGAGGTTGAGAACGAAATTCAGAGGTACCGGCTGCAGAAGGAGGCAGATAAAGTGGAGATCCTGCGGAAGGAGAAGGAACGTTTCGACGAGAAACTTCAGCATGACATTGAGGACTTGAAGAAGGAGCACGAAGTTAAGCTGAAGAGTCTGCGGCATGAGCACGATTTGAGGCTGACATCGGTACAGCATCAGCTAGAAGAAGACTTTGGCCGGCGCCTCGAAGATTTCCGCACCGAGATGGACGATGACCTTATCGCCAAGCGAAAGGCGGTGGTTGATGAACACAAGGCCCACATGAGCACCCTTCAGAAGAACCATTCAGAGATACTGCAAGATCTGGAACGGGACCTAAAGAGCGAAGAGGAGATCTTAAGGAAAGAGCAAGCAACGAAGCTGTCGGAGATGCGCGACAAACTGACGCACGAAATGGAAATGGAACGCCAGCGCATGCGTGACACCGGCGAAGATCGCCTCTATGAGAAAGTTCGCTGTGAGAAGCGCCTCTTGGAGGACAAATACCGCTGTTTGAAGGAGAAATACGTAAGACTGAAGACGGACGTGAAACTATCACTGGAACGTCGCAATCGCCGCCGAGAACAACAGGCAGCCCTCAATCAGCAAAGTTTGAACAACACCACCACTGGCTCTGAAACGGAACGGTCCATGTCCAACAAACCGTCGATCGGTAACAGCGAGAACCGTAGTCTGTCGCTGTCTACCTCTGGAGTCAAGCCGCCTATTCCCCCGAAGACGCACTTGCACAATGTGAGGGAGCATCCCTTGCGCGAGAAGTCCGGCGATCGGCAACAGTCTCGAAAGCCCGGCATAACCTCAAAGTATATCAAACACCTACAGATCCACGACGACACTACTTCCATCAGTCAATCAGATACAACCATATCCAACAACTACCCCAAGGGAAGGTACCTCCCAGCTCCGGTCTTGAGCGACAATGGCAACTCGGACTCCGAAGCCTTCCAAAACAACCAGGAGAACAACAACAACACCCGTGGCAACAGTACCCAACGGAAGAAGTTCTTTTCCCGCATGAAGTCCGCTTCGACCTCTCGACTCAACTCGGACAACTACAAAGGCGATCGACCATGCACTCCCGTTGAGAATCTACGCCATCAGCTGCAGAAGTTGGAGGATCTCGAAGATCAGTTTCCCGACAACACGCTCGATGCCACATATCATCTACGGTATCCATTCTCCGACGTGTCCAACGAGCATGCCGGAACCAGCTCGGCCGAGTTGGAGTTCTTTAAGCACCGCATTCACCTGGAGCGGGACTCGGTGCGACGTGCCAAGGAGTCCCTTCGCAATCAACGAACAAATTTCAGAGCACGCCAGAGGGAAATCAAGCAGCACCACAAGGTAAACACCACACGCCACTCGCTGGATCAGCTAATTCAGGAGGAGAAGGAATTGACCGAAATGGAGGTAAACTTGCACCGTACTAGGGCGTTGTTGGGCGAGAAGGTCATTCGTCTCAGGCACTTGGAGCAATCCCTGCAGCGGGTATATGAGAAAGAGAAACCAATGGACTTCCTCGCCTTGGAGAACAAGGACGATGCAACTCTTAGCGATTTATCGTCCCACTCCAGCTCGGGATTCAGCAGCACTGACTTTGCCAGTGTAGACACGCACAACTTAAACCGTCGCAAGGAGATGTACCAGGAATCATCGGAATGCATTCAGAATCTGGAGATCTTGAACGTGGAAATTAGGGAAATCCTCGACATCCTCAGCAAGCAACAGGGACATGGTGAGTTGAAGCCATATACACTTCTTGTGAACTCTTTTTAATGAAATTCCAGTTTCCGCAGGTCCATCGATTCCGGTTAGCAGCCCACACAACGACTTCAACTGGGCCACCCTGTTGTCGTCGCCCGGCGGAGCACCGGGTACCCTAAACGGCTCATCACTTCTGCACGCTCCTCAATCCATTCCAACTTTGGCCGATCGACTGGAAACCTATCGTCAATTAGCCACTGGCCGCATGGGAGGTGCAATCATCGCTGCCAACACAATCGTATCACAAAGCCCTCGGGCTGTCAACTATACAACCAGTCTTGTCGAACGCACTCGTGACCTGCGCAATTGGTTGCGTCAGGCCAGAAACGAACACGAAATCCTGACCGGAGGTGCTGCTGCTTCTGTGGCTACTGGCAATGCAGCTGCAGCCATTGCCGGTACCGGACACCCAGGCAATGGAGGGCATCCCCATACGAACCTCTAATTAGGAACGTTGTTTTGTTGCTTCACCAAGAAAGCAGCAACTGGGTAAGAGATCAACACTCTTTGGTACTGGCTAGTGAATCTCCTAACTTGGGCGGGCGATTTTTTCCTAAAGTGGTGGTGCCAAATTTTGTACACCTTTTTCCAATAAAAAAAAAAGTCAAGGCTATGTAAGTCTTAGCGGAGAAGACGAGATTTACCGGCATTTCCAAGGACTCGACGGCCAATAGGTTTAGTAAGCTTTCAAAATTTCATTTTGACAGATGAATGTGGATGCACTGATTTTTGTTCGAAGAGATTGCACTTTAGTCTTAGGAGGACAGACAGAAATGTTTTCTTTTCAATTGTTTAGATAAAATGACTTAGAAATATGGCAAACAGATTTCGAGTTCAAGTTTAATCGTTTGCATTTTGAATTAAATAAAACCAAAAGAGATGTAGCTAGAAATATATATTTGTCTCTATAAATGTTATCAAAATTGAATATCTAGACATTTTGTTTCAAGGTCGTATGTCAATTGTGCTTAAACACTGTCCACGGATAATTTTCTGACATCTAGTCTATAGAGAAGATAAGTTCAACGAACTCCAGTCTCTGATGAGAGATTTCTTTTAATATTTGCAAGGCAGTCTATTCAAACAAATGCCAAGCAAAATAAAATTTCAAAATTTACCTAACTACTTTATTAGTTTTTACTCACGACGACCTAGTGTCAGAAAACCAGCTGAAGATAATAATTTGGCGCAGTAAACAATAGACCTAAGCATCCCACAGACCTCTGGAAAGTTTTTCGATTTTAATTTTGTCCATTTGCAATGAACGCCAAGTATTTGACGTTTGCCTCAGGCCCAATAAACACCTCTACAGCCGTGTAAATAAATGCCCCGCAACAACAACTGGTTGACACTTTACGCAAGTCTAATAATCATTTTCAAAGGTCTATCACAATATGGTTATATGAACTTAGGTTATTGTCAAAAATTGACATAAGTTCTCTGAAGTTCAGTCAAAAGTCAAACGCTTGAAAAACGCCACCAATCCTATTTGCATAATAATCCGGAGTATATATTTAAGGTTCGACTTTATACATGACTAGCAGACCCGGCGAACTTTGTTTCGCTCATAATCGTTAATGTAATGATAATGAAAATAATAATACCGAGCATGCACAATGCACATGCCCTTTTGACTTTAGGAGAAACATGGGAATTCAACATTGATTCCATAAAATTTCAGCGATTGTCTTTTAGACTTATTAATTGTCATAGCGAAACGGGAAATTGATATGTTTAAATACGAATGGCAAATCCTTCTGAATAAGCGGAATCCGCGGAATTAGAATGCTTTCCTTTGAATTTTCCAATCAAAATCGTCGCTTATTGCATGACAATTGATTTGAGATCATTCACAATCAACAAACGCGATTCGTTACAAAATTTCGGTGGATTGAGGTTGCGCAGCAAAATTATAGCTGAACTGACTTTCAATTGGAAATTGTGTAAATTAAACATTTTAAATACAATTTGTTTTGCATTGAAAGTGACACTACCCGTTTTTCTATCCAATCAATTTTTTTAAAAGCGCGGTTCTCTATACAAAGTCATATCCCCGATCTCATCCCCTTAACCTTTTATTATCACGAAAATTAGCACATGTCCTTTCTTGGGTCAATGCAAATCCATCAAGCACGATCCATTCCCGAGTTATGAGTGAACATACGGACGTCAATCTCTTTTACGTATAGCCGTATCCACCATACCAAAATAGTGTCCTATCTATCCAACTGTAACGAACCACACAATAAATAGTCCTATCTTTCAAACTGTAACCAACCATACACAGCCACAAAATTTCATTGAAATCAGTTGAGTGCTTTAGGAGATCGACAACAGCGCCACCTTTCGGGTTCAAAATACACAGCCACAAAATGTCATTGAAATCGGTTGAGGGTTTAGGATATCGACAACAGCGCCACCGGAAAAAAACCCAACATTTACTCAAATTCATGTATTTTTCACGGACGCATAACACACACATAAGTTTTCCGATTTCAACCAAACTTCACAATATACCAATACTAAAGATTTATAAAAGTTTTTTAAAAATCGGTAAATATGTTAAGGCGTGAATCGGCTACAAATGAACACAATTTTAAGGCTCAATTTATATATATATATACATATTTATAGATTAACATTTCTTGCTGTGCGTTGCGATTGCATTCTCAATCTATCTTGCTCAGTCCTGAGTGTGATCTGGCCATACGTTCTCTTTGAATTTGATTTTGATTTTCTCGCTCTTCTTGTGATTGATTTCATTTGATCTATTTTGCGTTCTACGCGACCGACTACCAATATCAATTCTTCGTTGACGTGGCATTTTTGACACAAAAATTGAATGTACATACCAGCGTAGGAACCGTACAACTCCGTACAATGTTGAGAAAACTGAAAAATAAAGCCGACTGAAAATTCGAAAAAAGGATTTCGACAAAACAAAAATTAATTTCTCAAAAAAAAAAAAAGAACATATTTTACAGCAAAATTATATTTTTTGTTCTTACACATTTTTTTGTAAAAAAAATTACACAAACATATGTTTTCCGCGTGCAACCAAACTTTACAAAAATCATATATCAATTTTCAATATTAGTTAAAGAGGAGTGACGTTTTGTTTGTCAATTCGGCAATTTACACTTGTCATGCAAATTGATTGCAAGTCATTGGGCACGTTCAAAAGTCTAGTTTAGTAATTCTTACAGCATCTTTATGACTATGAATAGTTTTTATCAGTTGACGTTTATAAAGCGGTACCCGAAAAATCTAGTCAAGAATTTTGTGGCTGACGTAGGAAGAGTGACGTTCCCGACCAGTCTAGGTTTTTGCCTTGACTATGATTATTTATTATGATTATTCCTAAATCACAATTTGTTTTACATTTTACTATTAATATTTGAATTTTAACTTTTAACTCAAAATGGCTAAATTTTCCCTGCAAAATTATGAATTGTGACCCAAGATAAATTGAAGGTCACAGTATTGTTTAACAAAGCTGACGTTTAGTTTGGGCCATCTTTGTTATGAACTTATAATGCGAACAGAATGCTGCTTTGCTTAATTGCCTCGGTAAATTTTATCTTTGAAGGGTAAAAGGTAACAATTTTCAGTTTCCACATTTATTTAAAATAGATCACAGTAGATTTATGTTCCGGAAATCTAAAAACATAAGAAAAAATCTTTTAGTATTGTGGCTAGGCGCGACCTGTATTCACGGTTTAAAGGTTTAAAATTACTACAAGTAAGGTCTTAAAATTGAACACAGTTGAGCTCAGTGGTTCAGCCACAAAAAAACACAAATTTCTGATTTTATTCACTTCTTTTTTCCGGGTGTAGGACTGTCCCTAGAAATTATCACAATTCATCCGTTCGTATTCGAAATCTTTAAAAGGTGCTACACAATCACGCCACTTTTTCGGAATCGAGTAGATGTGGGTGTCAAGGTGATAATCGCCAGATTTGATAATTTCGAATAATATCTTAAAAGATTTAAATAGTTCCAGTAGTTCTCCATTTCATTTTCAATAAAGTGGATGAAGCTACTTATTAATGCAAGGTTTGAATGATCTGGAGACTTTAAAGGTTTTCTTTAAATTCTACCAGGACAATAGCCCGACAAGAGCATGACGTAATTTTCACATTGGATCTTGTTTGATTGCGTGCTCTGCTCACTTTGAAACTTCATAAAATTAAATATAACTTCAACTTCATGTAACGCAGATCAATGGACTTAAGTAATCACGCCTATCAAGGTATCCGTTTGGAAAAAATTCCGAAACAAAGGTCAATTCTGTTCGGAACAGAACTTAGATTGCGTTCGAAGTATTCGTTACGGAACGAACAAAATAATGCATATAAACGCGTTAATTTAATATTAAAATATTACGCAGCAATTAGTTGTCGGAGAGTTTGGGAGAAAATTTGCAGTGTAGCTGTAAAAGTAAATGATATGACGCGGTACACTTTAGGCATCTGATTTGTGATCTCATTCTTCTTACACGTTTATTAGCATTGACTGTGCACAAATGCATATCTCTGTCGTGTCTCATGCAAAAATGCGCGTGCATGATGATATAAATGCAGTTTAAGACAGCAATAAATGTAAGCACCTTTTATTCCAACCAATAACAATTTCAATGAAATTAACACCACTTCCGGGGGGCATTTTCTTTTAAGGGTAACAAAATTATGTGAGGCACGCTATAAAAATATTGGCATGTTGATTATTTCTCTTATTCGCAATGAAAATAAACAAAATGGCCGACCAAAATACGTGTCGGCGCCGGCGTGACCAAAATACGTGCTTCATATTCTTACTTGTTAAGTCCGTCTGTCCCTTACTATTTAGTCGACTATTTACTTTTGAGCATCCCTCTCATCTTACGTCACAGTTTGCGTGACGTTGTAAAACTTATCCGAGTATAAAAGCCAGCACTTTTATCGCACCATGCAGAGAGGTAAAATTTGTATAAACTTTATTTTGTAACCACTAACAAATTGATTGAAATTTAGTGACACCAACTTGAGAGCAAATTGTTATGTTAGGTTTCAAACGTTAAACAAAATAACATCAAATCGAAAAGCTTCCCAAAAGGTCATTTACTCATCATAACAGAAAACTTCGATCCATTAGTTTTGAAACTCGTTCCGTTTTTAAGTCAAAGGATAATTTTTTTTTCTAATTTCTACCTGTGACATAGACCCTTTGAGATATGATTTAGACACAAACACGCGAGAAAATTGTCTGATTTAACCCAATAATAGAACCAAACCTACATAGTGGGTTTAAAACCTAAGTAGAATTTAAGAGCAAGAACAAACAACCCCCAATCAAAATAACTTAAACAAAATATACATATTTAAATATATTTTTTTTTTAAGGAATTGTGCAATAACACAACGCATGTATTATGTACATATGACAAAGCACTTTCATTATTTCAAATATATATAACTCCTTCTGTGAAGAAATGCTTTATTTCGCTTTAGTTGTTTTGTTTGCATTTGAAAAATGTACGTACTCACTTTAATTCATTTGCCTTTTGTTATTCAAAATATAAGCTACGGTAATAATTAAAATATGTATAAACAAATGTTTTAGCAATTACCAATAAAAAACAAAAATAGTAAAAATAAAACAAAACTAAATATTTAAAACGTGTTATGTTGTGATATAGAAATTTAAAATTATTTTTAGATACATTGTATTAAATAAATAGAAATGTTATATTTTTAAAACAAAATTTCTGATTAAATATAAAAATTTATATATATGTAATATCAATATGTATATCCAATAGTGGGCTTTAGTAGCTGAAGTCTTCACATAACTATATCAATTGTTCTCTTTTTTTTGTTCTGAATATCCTCAATTAGTTTATTAATTACATATTATATGTACATTCAGAATTATTAAATAAAAAAGAAAAAAGTTTAATGAAATCAAACAATTGCGCGTAACATATAAAATATTTTTACAACATTTCAAGTCATGATTACCTCGTTTATATAGCATGTTGTAAGTTAGGAGGGTGAAATGTCGAACGATTGTGTTATGCCTACTTCTCTGCTGTGACTGCAAGATATAGTGTCTTCGCTAAGGTCACCTAGTTTGGTCAAAGAAATTTACCTAAATTGACTTGCCGATGTATGTAGGACCAGAGGGAGAGGCGACTTATGTCCACAAAATTCAAGGGTCGGCTCTTGCCGATTCGAGAATCTGGGACCAAATCGCAGGCTACAAGAATTCAGCGTTGTCAAAAAAACATTTTAAAAACACTCTCAAAAATGGCTATTTCCGGTTAGGACTTCTAGTCGAAATGGTGCTTTTGAAAGCCATATTAAATAGGCAACTAATGCTCATCAGTTATCACTCATCAATGCACGTCTTGACAACATGAGCTTTACTTTTCTAAGACTCCAAAACAAACTAAATTTTGAACTCATTTCTTAGAAACGCTGTTTTGAAAATAGTCTTGTTTGCCATGAGATTCGATTTACTTTAAAGAAATTTCACACTTTGTGGTTAAGTTGTAGCGAAGAAAAATATTGAGACGCACATTTACTTAGAAATATGGAGTTAGTCATATTATGTAGTTGTCAATGAAAAGCGGCCACTGAAAATTGACAACTACTACAACATTTTTCTTTGTAGATCTTGCTGTACTTCTTCCTTTTGAAATGTTTGTGTGATTGGGTGTGATATAGTCACGAACGCCATCTCTGTCTCGCAGATAGCATTTTATGGTGTCAAAATAATAAAGACTCGCTACAGCGAATCTGTCATAATTACGTAGGTACCCTTCTAATGCTCGTTAAGTTGACAGCTGTGAAACATGAGGTTTATTCCAAATTATATTGTTGTGAACTATGTCAACTATACAGCATTGACAATTGCGACAGCTCGAAGGAGGAGAAGTTAACTTAACGAACAACAGACAAAACTGCGGGTATATTCGCATAAACGGCTGTCAAAGCACACAAAATCCTAGATTACAAAAGTAACTAGTTCAAAATTCGTTGTTAAATTCGTTGAAATTGGAATGCACTCCAGGTCGAGTTAAAATGACACTTTCACACTGACAATAGTGTTACCAAAAACATAAACAAGCCCACAATTCAAATACAAATAATAGCTCCTTCGATATGCGCATTGAACGGTTGAAAGATCACGCCAAATACGCTGCTGGCGCTTAAATTACGCGCCCCCAAAAAGCGTTCTTAAGCTAAATTTCAACAGCATTCTTCTTAAAGAGTAAAGAAATCTGTTCACTAGTTTCTAGCTTGCGGAAAAAATGCGTTACATCGAGTTAGCTAAATTGTGACAAATCAAAAAATCAATTGTGATTTATCAAGACCAACGTTTTAAACACTTTTCGAACTAAGAATTTATATGAATGCTTAAACATAAAATAGTTGTCAATCTATTGAAAAGGTTAAGCAGAACTTAAGCTACCTTGTGGGAAGAAAACTCTTACTTTTCTTCGCTTCGTCAGAACGATTTTGGGTTAAACTTTGATTGACAGCAAAATTAATTTAAAGCACAAGAAAGAAGAATAAAATTCGACCAACAACATCCTAAACGAGGTACATATAACTAAACGAATATTTTCTCCCGACTATCTTTTTTTTAATATGTGATAGATTAATAAAATAACTTAATTCAATTCCCGTTTTTTTAATTCCGGTTTTTTTAATTTAAATCCAGGTATAGTAAATATATATGTATCCCGCAAAAACCCAAATTCCAATTTAGGATTTTTTTTCCGCTGCGCCACCTCTCGCGAACGTCTGACAAACATCCGAGAGTATGACTGTCTTGAAAGAGCTTCTCAATTAGCCGTTTGGAGTCGGCATAAAATTGTAGATCCCTTCCATTCGTTCCAAAAATGAAAAACTCCGGACCTGTTGCGCCAACTATTTATTTTTATAGTAAATATAAATGAATTTTATTTAATTTTTAAAACTTTCGATTTTAATATGTATAATTGTACCTTAAATGAAAATTAAAATTGAAATAGTTTGCCTTAAAGAAAAATAAATAAATTATTATTATTATATTATATACATATATATAAACTATCATTGTAATATTCTCTTATATAATTATATCAATTAAAAGAAAATCTCTTCTAAAACTGAAATAATTCTTACAGTAAATAAAGCAAATAAATAAACGTTATATACAGTAATACCAATTAATACATCATACAGTAAAGAAAGTTATACATGTATTTAATGTACGATCAATTATGGTCAAGATATCGTTGTTTAAATTAAATAACATAAATAATATTTATAAAATATTAAATATTAAATAATTGTATACCAATCGAATGTTGGTAGCATTGATTTTTTCAAAGAAACAATTTAATTGTGTAACGTGAGCCTGATTGGGACTTGCTATGAATGGTATGCTGAAATGACATAATGTACGTGAATATAGAGGGTGGGTGTGTCTGTGTATACCTCATCAAAGGGTACTGCGAGAAAAAAAAAATTCAGAAGAACATTTATTTAGCTTTAATAATTAAAAATGGAATAAATAAATTAACTAAACTGAAGTTGGTGGATTTTTATTTGAACTTCGATTTGAAATGTGAAAGAAAATGAATTATAGATAAACAAACGTTTCAACCTTTTGAGGGAACTGACATATTTTCATGGACTGTTGACTAACTGGATGTAATTGCAAACATATTATTCCTCGGTAAATACAAAAACACGTTAGAGGATAGAGTAACCCAAGAGAGATTTGCAAAATTAAGGTTTGATATACCGGACCAGTAAAAATCAATGTACCAACCACAAAGAGCAGTAGCTGTATGTAGGTATGTAGTTCCATTTCGAAAGGAATAAAGTCCAAACCCTAACAAGATAGAGAGTAAGATGTAAAATAAAAATATGTGCAAGCAATTTGCTGGGGATTTCAATGATGTATACAGTTTCGCCTTCTGTTCGCTGGCGAGTTCATTTGAGAATCCCAGGCGAAACATGTTCATGTTTATGTGGGACTAGGACTACTAAGAGAGGGCTGTTGAGTTGTCTTTCTTTTTTAATTGTATGGAAGGTGTCCACATTTTGTAAAGCGATTGCTTTATTATATATTCGCATGTTCCGAATTTTGCTTGGCTTGCGAAGGGTATAGGGAAGTTACAAATGCTGTGGCAAACTCAGCCCTAAAATTAACTAAACCACTATTGCAATGAAGCAGGTGCCAGATTCGACTGATTATTGGATTTCACTTAACCATAACTTTCCCAAATGTCAAAACAGACCTTTTCAATTGTGCCGATTGTAGTGGACAACAAAATTGTAGTCCTTCTTCAATTCGAATCACCAATGCGCATATTTCATGGACTGACCCTCTCTTAGCACGCTTTTTCGAAAGAGGCGCAAAACGAATGATTTTTAACAATGTAGTTTGGTTTACAATGAGGAAAACTCAGAACTTGGGACAATTGCCTTACTGTGAGTTAATTTCGTACAGCTGCTTTTTCGTTGCACGCACGTTTAGTTAAAGAACCGAAACACATTTTCAAAACTTACTATAATATCCTACTACTCAGTGTAACCACTACAGACTAGTATCAACAAAGGTCATCATTGGGTAATGGGTACTTAAAAGGCACACACATAAATAATGTACAAAGCGGAGAAAAAAATAGACTTTATGCAGCCAGAACTGCCAAATAAAGCGATCTTAAGACAATAGGTCTGTTTCCAATTTAATTTTACCTCATTCTCTCAACGTTTTGCAAAATAACTAAAAAGTAGAGAAACGCGTTGGACTGGAATTGGATCACAAATTTTCAAAATGTGAATTTCTGTTATCCGGGAAAATTTAAATATCCGCAAGAAAAAATTGCAAATTCATATTTCACTTTTATTTCAAAAGTTATTTCAAAACAAGCAAAATAACGAATCCAAGAAATTGTCAGTTACAATGCCGAATATACAATTTGACAACCACCTGTCAGCTACGACAAGCTAGCGGCATTTCTTTGGCCCAAAAATGGCGTTGTGCAGATAGATAGTTTATGTAGAATGTCAACTAGATTTATCTGGACGGTAAACCGTTGACTAATAACCTTAATTTGTTTTTTATATTCTCGTGGTATATTTTGAATTTTGCTGCCAACTTTAAAAATAATATAATAATCTTATCCCTGACCACCAGTTTGGGTTCAGAACCAAGCATTCGACGATGACCAAGTGCATAGAATTTATGACATAATTGAGAAAGCATTTGAAAAAAAAAAAGATATGTTCAAGCGTATTCCTTGACGTCTCACAAGCCTTTGATAAGGTGTGGCATGACGGCTTGAAAATTAAATTACGACAAGTTCTTCCCGTACGCCTATATGATAGTCTGGATTCATATCTCCGTGTTAGACATGGAAACGAATTCTCTGAGCTTAAGAAAATTTCGGCCGGAGTGCCGCAAGGAAGTGCCCTTGGCCCGCTTCTCTATATGTTATATACTCGCGATATACCAAGAGAAGATGGCACTACTCTCGCTACGTTCGCCGACGACACCGCTATCCTAGCAATAGGTAATACAATTGAAGAAACGACTGTAAAACTGCAAATCGCACTGAATAACGTAAATAGACGAGGGACTGGCGGATCGCACTCAACGAAACTAAATCTGTGCACGTGAATTTCACCTATAAGAAAACTAATGACTTGCCAATTTTCCTAAACTTGGCCCGAATACCCTTTGCAAACGAGACCAAATACCTGGGAATGACACTCGACACAAAGCTGAAATGGAATTGGCACGTGAAAATGAAACGTAAAGAACTCGATATCAAATATAGAGAAATGTACTGGCAACTCGGAAAATATTCCCAGCTCAGTACCGAAAACAAACTGCTTCTAAACAAGCAAGTACTAAAGCCGGTGTGGACCTACGGTATACAACTTTGGGGTTGTACCAAGTAAACAAATGCCAATATTCTACAAACCTTTCAAAATAAAGTGCTTAGAGAAATTGTACAAGCACCATGGTATATAAGAAACGACGGATCTCGGAATTCCAATAATTGAAGCTGAAACTAGAAGCTTCGCGAGAAAGCATAGAAACCGACTAATCGGACATTTCAACAATACAGTCCGACAAACTTTGGACGAGAACAATTTATTGCGCCGACTACAAAGAACGAAACGTTTTGACTTGGCAAGATAAGAATAACCGCATCTAAATTGCGGAACATGCAGGATCTTTCATTGGAAAGTAGCCTGTCAAAAGTTGTAATTTCGATAGAGAAAAATTGCTTGATAAGTTATATCTTAGTTGCAATTCTTCGAAGGGTGGTGTTTTTAGTCAGTAAAAATGTGACACCACTATGAGCACGCGCTTGCTATTCTCATAGTGTTTTTGGATGATTTTCACCTACCCTCGGTAAAACAAAAACAAAAAAAAAACTTCGAAAAGTCAACTGATTATGCAGACATAGTATTTTATAGACTAGATTTGTCGGCTACCGTTTCAGAAATCTCAACTGGAAAAAACTATTCACTTGACCAATCTAGGCCAATAAAAACTGGAAAACCTACATCAAGTCAGTCAGCTGTCAGACTTATGGCGTTTTCGAAGTGCAGGTCAATTCTTAACACGACAGAATATTTTCGGAAAAATTTTAAAGAATTGCCCTGAACTCACCAACACACACTTGCAAAATGTCAAAATGAAATGTTTGTTGTATTGTTCGAAACAAATTTTTGTTATGTGATCCGAAAATATGCAATTACATGCAAAATGTAATCTTTAATTGAATTATATTGATTTGGTTTATTAAAACATTTATATTTACTGTATAAAAGAAAGAAAAAGTAGCAACGCAAAACCGAATCTCACATTATGGTGTCTACAACTATTGCAAAAGTGTTCCATCGAATTTCATTGAAAAGAGCAATTCTGAATTTCGGGGCAATTCTCTCGGATCTTAAATGAAAAACGCCATTACTAAACTAGAAATCCGAACGTCCCCAAACTGACTATTCAGAATGTTGTTGACGAAATTGGTGGGCTACCCCTGTTTTATGGAGGAAACCATTGCTTTTGCTCTCTTTTGATCAACGTTTGCTTCCCGAGTTTGACTTAAAAAATGTTGTGCGAGAACAGACTTTTTATGTAGTAGATCACAAATCCGTATTCCAAATTTTTAAATTGACTAACTAGGAACTATTAAAGGAACAAAGAGAGCGAATTGATAGAATGCGATGCATTTATTAACAGAAACGCACAATTTACTACCTATCTACTCCAAGAGGAAGTAAAAGAATTAGTCCCATAAAATGTTATAAAAAAACTTAAAATTACGATAAGTATTTAGGTACTTTGAATACCCTCGCCGCAAAGTGCCAATGATTATTCACAATCCACGCCATATTAAAACGCGTTCCACAAACTAAAAAAAAAAACTAAAAAAATTGTTTCAATTTTACATCAAAATGGAAATGTACTAGAATTCATAGTGGGGTCTATCTGTGAGATCTAGTAAGCGGAATACCTCCATAAATGGGCTTAATTTAGGAGCACCTTCATTTTTCCAACAAATTAACTCTATAAGAGAAAAGTAGAAAATAAATAAATAAAAAGTTTTGCGCAACAGGTCCGTAGGGACCCTAGGCCTAGCTTCTCACAACCACTTGCGTGAGTTTTTAATAATGGAACGAGCTATACGTTCACGTAATTATGCTGATTTTACATGTGAAATAAAAACAAATTCCGTTACGTAATGCTCGTTCACGGACGACGCGATTCAACCCCTGATTTAGTGATTTACGGAGTGAGTACCTTTAGTACTCACGTAAGTAAAGGGTATTTTTAGAGGTACCTATAGAACTTTAAGTTGGCTTTTTGTCAGCTGTCAAGTGATTTATTTTTAGTTTGGTTTGGCATTTCAAAATGAATAGACTGACGCGACTGACGCCTGAATAACGCTTCCAAATTGTGCAAATTTATTTTGAAAATCATGGTTCTGTTCGAAATAGGTACGTATCGCGCACTACGTCCATTTTTCGGTCATGCGATGAAGCTCACTTTTGGTTGAATGGATAGGTACGTCAATAAACAATACTGCCGTATTCGGAGTGATGAATTGATGATAATCCTCAAGTGTATGTTGAGACACCGTTACATCCACAAAAACTGACTGGTGTGCTTTATGGGTTGGTGGAATAATTGGTCCGTACTTATTTAAAAATGATGCTGGCCAGAACTTTACAGTCAATGGTGACCGCTATAGAGCCATGATACCTGGCTTTTTCGTTCATCAAATGAACAACCATAATATGCAGGAGCTGTGGTTTCAACAAGACTCGTGACACAATTGATTTGATAAAGGAAATGTTTGGTAACCGCTTAGTTTCAAGTTGCGGCCCGTGAATTGGCCTGCATGATCGTGCGATTTAACGCCGCTTGACTATTTTCTATGGGAATATGTTCGAAGTTGCATGTCTACGCCGATAAGCCCGCAACGATTAACCACTTGGAGGAAAACATTCGCGGCGTTATTGCAGATATAAGGCCACAAATGTTGGAAAAAGTCATCGAACACTTTTAAAACGGGGGGTTTTCAAAAAATATGATTTCAAAATAAACTAAACTATGTTTAGAATATAACGCTGTTCCCTACACAACACTATTTTCGGTTAAAACGAGCCAATACTTGTTAAATATTGTGAAAAAATTCTAAATTTGCAGAAGAGCTTCAGAAAAGACATTTTTTCTTGCATCTTTTTTTGCAACATTTTAAAACTAAAACGAACGAGATCTTAAAATGTCGATATAAATATGAGCTAATATATTTACAGTCAATGTTTAATTAATTATTATATATTTACTAGCAGACCCGGCAAACTTCGTTCCGCCCAAATTTGTTAATGTAATGAAAATAATAATTCCGAGCATTCACAATGCATTTCCTAATTTATGTAATTCGGCCAATTAAAATTCTTTATTCAAAAGTTATATTAAATGCAATAGAAATAAATGATGAATAGCAAGGTTGATTTTTTTCAATCAAACCGCAATGATTTTGACGTGTCGGCCAACTTTCCGCTTTTTCACTAAATTGACAATATGAGAAACATGGGAAATCAAGATTGATGCCACAAATGCACAAACATCCATCCATTATCCTTGTAATAAATTATTTGTCATAGTGAAAGCGATACGCACGGGAAATTGAAGTCGCACGTGATATCCACATTATGTAGAGGTAAGCCCGGAACGTCTAAATAATTCAAAAATTCAACTAATCTCCATAACGTTTTATTTTCACAACAAAAGGTAGTATAATGTACTTCCTTTGCCCGTACCTTTCGTATTAAATCTTGCTCACATTTCGCAAATTGCTTTATTTGGACAGTGTCCATTAATAATTTTAATTATACAACTTTAGGAATAGCGTTTGATTTTATTTTTGAATGGGACTGAATGGGAAAATATCCCGCTTGTGTTTTTCAAAGTACCACCTATAGGGTCAAAAACTATCCGCAATTTAAAACTGGAAGCAACCATATCCATTTACAAAATTTCAATCAACTTGGTAGAGCTGTTTCGGAGATCGGCAACAGCGCCACCTATCAGGTCCAAAAGTATCCTTTCCTTCAAGCGGGAACGAAGAATATAAATCTACAAAATTTCATTGAAATCGGATGAAATACAACAATACGAACAAAACAAAAGAAGAATCATAAAATTTGACCCACTGGTTATCGAGTTATATCATCATCATCGAGTTTCATCCCGAAAGAATTATAGGTATGAATTAAGAAGATTATTATTAAAGAAAATTTAATTGAACTGAAAAACGACATACGCATACAACGCCACATGTTGAGGATTTTCCGACCATGTGCACTAAGAAATTCAGTTTTTGTTAAAAATAATAAATTAATTATTTTATATTTATTTTATCAATATAATAACTCCGATCGAAGCATATGTTTTAAACGATATTTATTTTGTTTACATCCTCGTTGACGATATTTGCAGCACGCATTCTGTCAATGTTATGCCAACGCCATAAGGTTACATCAAAAAAGTTTGAATTGTAAAAGCGCTATGGTTACATTAGATATAATTTAATATGGTGGTTAAGTATTCTTAAATTTTCTAATTTTCCGCGCAATTTTCTTAATTTTTTCTTTCATAACATTGTTCTCCTGACAATAACAAACACAACAAAAAAAGAATTAACGAAATCGGTCCAGCCGTTTGTGCGTGATGCTGGGACCAAGGGAAATAGGGGTTCATTTTTATATATATAGATAATTGAAAATTTAGGCTTTAAGGCTTTCATTTTAAAATTTGTCATTCGAAAACGAATTGCATCTATTTTTTTAACTATCGAACTGGCGTGTACAGTTACCAAAAACTCCTGTAGAATACCGGTACCTTGGTGGATTACCGAACTGCAGTGTATTCGCAGAGAAACCAGGAAGCTCCTAAATCGGTCTTTAAAAACCAACTTAGAAGAAGACTGGAATCTATATCGATCGAAACAAAAAGAATTTAAGAGACTAATTCGTAAATCGAAAAATGACTCTTATAGGAAATTTTTTTGAGGAGGTCGAATCACTAAGTGCGACCAGTAGGTTTGTTAAAGTCCTCAAAAGGGACAGACCAATTAAACTGGAATCGCTGAAAAAATCTAATGGTACCTACACTGAGACAAAGACGGAGACTTTTAGTCTCCTGCTGGAGACTCACTTCCCGGGAAATCAGGTTACTACATGCTCTTCAGTGGTACCGGAAATGGCCACTCTTGAACTGTCAAACACCATGCGGCAAAGCTGGTATGTTGCATCCAGAGTGGTGACGGATGAGGCCATCAAATATGCAATTGCATCGTTTAAGGGTTTCAAGTCACCTGGTCCGGATGGCGTCTATCCGGTTATGCTGCAACAAGGTTGTAGTCAGCTGATGTCGACGCTGAAAATAATTTTCACCGCTAGCTTGGCCTTGGCCTACATACCTTCTCCTTGGCGTATGGTTAAAGTCGTGTTCATACCAAAAATAGATAAGACTGACTACACTCTCGCCAAAAGTTTCAGACCCATAAGTCTGTCCTCCTTCCTGCTGAAAAGTTTGGAGACACTGGTTGAGCTGCACGTGCGCAATTTCGCTCTTCGATCGCACCCTCTTTCAGAGATGCAACATGCCTATCAGCGCGGAAAATCCTGTGAAACTGGGCTTCAGAACCTTGTTGGTAGGATTGAAAGTGCTCTTGATCGGAATTAAGGGGGTCGTCGACATTAAGGGGGCTTTTGATAATGCGACTTTTGATAGCATGTGCAATGCAGCCAGACATCATGGTATAGATAAAACATTGGTGTTGTGGATTAATGCAATGCTAATTTACAGGACGTTGATTGCCGAGGCGGATTGTGGCAAATGCGTCGTGACAGGGGTTAACAGGGGCTGCCCTCAAGGCGGTGTTCTGTCTCCCCTTTTATGGCGTTTTATGGTGTATGGTAGTTGACTCTCTGCTAACGCTTCTCAATCTTCCTGGAACATATACTCGAGCATACGCGGATGATGTCGCCGTTTTGTCTGTCGGTTCTGACCTAGGGACTGTCTGATCTTGGGCTCAGAGATCCTTGGGCTTGATCGATGGCTGGTGCACAAGAAATGGGCTTTCAGTGAATCCTCTTAAAACGACTGTTGTTCTCTTCACGAGAAGGAGGAAGGTCCATGGTCTGACTCAGCTTGTGTTAAAAGGTGTCACTATTCCGGTCTCCGATGAAGTCAAATACATGGGAGTAATCCTCGATAGAAAGCTTCTTTGGTCCAAGCATGTCGAATCGAAAACCGATAAAGCGCTGTCAACTTTCTGGCAGTGTAAAGGCGCTTTTGGAAAGACATGGGGCTTATTTCCTAAAAGGGTCCTTTGGATCTATACGGCAATGGTAAGACCACTCCTCTCATACGCGTCAGTTGTATGGTGGAACAGGCTTTCACGGAAACGTGTTACTGCCTCTTTTGCCAGACTTCAAAGAACGGTTTGTCTCGGTTGCACAGGGGCCTTCCCCAGCACACCGGTCTAGACGCCATGATGAACCGGACAGGGGTCTGGTTCTGGAGTCTTCATGGAAAGCGAAAGCATTAGACTTCACTACCCCTTAGGAAACCATGCGTCCGTCTTCCAAGCGGAGATTTTCGCTATCCTTATGGCTATGCGCTTTATTGTGACAAACAGGTGGAGGGCTAGGAGTATATGCGTTTGCAGCGACAGCCAAGCTGCATTAAAAGCGTTGCTTAACCCTCTTACCTCGTCTAAATTAGTGCTCGAACTCAAGCTTTCTCTGAACTTATTCGGAAAACTAAATACAGTGTATCTTGTTTGGGTCCCAGGTCACACTGGTATCCATGGAAATGAGATAGCTGATGAGCTTGCCGGGCTGGGTTCAGAGGAAGAATTCTTAGGACCTGAACCTGCGTTGGGTCAGCCTACATCGGTGGTTAAGTCATCCATTGATACTTGGGTTTCTCGCGAACACGAGTGTCGGTGGCGTGGCTGTGCTGGGTGTGGACAGACCAAACGACTGCGTCCGGACATCTGCAAAAGGTCGGCGGCCTTCCTTCTGTCTCTCAGAAGAAGCGACTGTAGACTGCTTGTGGGCGTCCTTTCGGGCCACCAAGCTCTTGCCAAACACATAAATGTTTTGGGCTTGAGCGTCTCCACCATCTGTCCTGCATGTGGAGAGGATGACGATACAGCGAAGCACTTCCCCTGTAGCTGTCCTGCCTTTGCTCGCATCAGGTGGCGGATCTTTGGGGTGTTTCTTCGAAAGACGGAAAAACTAAGTACATAAATGTAAGGTTGTTTGCCAGTACAATGGACCAGTAGTTGTGTCTGAGTGCTCCATCGGATAGGAACGACCTCCGACAGAAAAAAAAAAAAAAAAAAAAAACTATCTTAAGGTAAGGACATCTCTAATGTGTGTTTTTTTTATATTTTTTTTTTTTTTTATATGAAAATTTAGATGAAAGTGATAAATTTACCGTCAGTATTGTATTACGAGCGTAAAACAAAAACCATAATTTATAATCTTTCTCTAACACCCAGGGTGGTGAAATAAAAAAGTGCAATTACTAAGGTCCCAGGTATAGCCGACGTAAAACGAAACCGTACAACTTTTCTTTTTTTTTTTTTTGCTTTTTTTTGACCACTTAAACTTGATTGTTAAACTCAATCTTGGTATAAAAATGTTGCTTATGAATTATAAAGTAAATTTATCAAATTCATTTTTCTAAAATAATAATTTATAATTTTTTTCCGTACGAAAAACTTTTTCCGATCAGGGAAAAATTAATAAATTATTTTTCTAGAAAATTGAAATATATGTATTTATTTTTTTTTTGATAAACTAATGATAACCTAATTCATAAGCAACATTCTAAGATCAAGATTGAGGTCACCCACCAAGTTTAAGTGGTAAAAAAAAGCAAAAGAAAATTTGTGCTTGCGAAGTTTCTTTTTCAACTAAAAAAAGGGAAAAAGTACCAACAAATTGTATTAGAGTCCTCGAAATTTTTTTTTGCACAACATACACATACACACTCGTCCAGCGCGCGGTGAACTCACACATTCAAATCCGATTCGGAACGTTCGCAACGATGATACAAACTAGATGGTCAACTGAGAGCAGAAACGGTACATTTGCCTAGAAGCTGCTTTAACCGCAGATGATTTCCTAAGTATTCATGCCTGTACAAATCAAAGGAGCACCATTGCTGCCGCACGCATACTTCAATATTTTAACATAATTTAGGGACGCCGAATATGGATAGAGAACAAGTAAAGCTATATAAAAAACCATACTCAACATTTAGATTTCTTGTTGTATTTATTGTTATAAATTCATTTACCTACAAATTGTTTGTAATTGAAAAAGTGCCAACGGGCGGCCATTAATTACAAGTATTCACCGACAGTAAAAATATGAGCGCGCGAGAGAGGGCTGTCATTCAAAATTTGCGGCGAAAACCGGGTAAATGCACGCGAGTTGGCTCTCTAGTTTGGATACTCTTTGAACGTTCCCTAGCGCAATTGCGGACAAAAACCGCACAAAATCAAGGCACAGAATGTTAATCAGTGCTTAGTTTAGTTATGTTTTGCAGCCTTTCATCGGGCTTTGAGGACGGGCAATAGATTAAAATCCACTATTAGGCTTCAGTGCCAGTGGCCTTAGTCTTGACTTTGAGATTTTACGTTTTTCTAAAATCTAATGTTGTTTTCCATTGGGACCAAAAATCCATCTTTTTTTTTATCTAAATCATTTCATGTTCCATTGAGCAGAAAAAGATTTCTGGTGATAATGGAAAACGACATAGGTAACTTGTTCGATTGACTGATTGAAATTTGAAACCCAATATGCAAACACCACCAGCCTACTTCTGCATTCTGCTGCGCTGAACACCACTCCACAGTCTCAATTACAATTCTATAAAATATAAATTGCATCAAAATATTTCACAAACTTACCGATTCAATCCAGGAAACAATTCGTTTACTTTGGTATAGATGCCTAGAAGTATACTCCGAACTTTAAACTTTGTATTGTATTGGTCTTTTTAACAATTTTATCAAATTCATTTTACAAAATTTATTTACTACACAGCACAGCACTCACTCACAACAACAAAACATGTTCACCAATGTTCACTTTAATTTTTATGCACAAAAGAACCGCTACAATTTGAATTGAAAAACAGCACTCACCCAGCAGACGTCAACAAAAAAACTTGGACTTACAGTGTTGCTGTAGTGTGATACTTTCGTACTTTTTTTTTTTAATACATTACAATCAAAATACTCATTTTGACAATTTACTGGTAGACGTCACTTCTGATCTTCTGAAAAATCCCAATCTATACTTATAATAAAACTGTTGGCAATTTTTCTGTTACCTAATGGCGTGAGAACTACTGCACAGATTTCGATGAAACTTTTTTGAAATGTTTCTTAAGATTCTGTGCAACATATAGGCTATTCCTTTCATTGCCATTCCTATTTTTTGGAGCGTTTTTGACCCAAATGTGTTTTTTTTCCGACTTTACTGCCTTTAACTCGCCATTACTCAAATAATTCTTTATCAATGCAAACAAAACAAAATACTTAGGAGAGCCAACACTTTTATAGATATTTCAAGCCATCAATCAGCTTCCTATGTCCTCTAGAAGCTGAGCTACAACCTAAAATCTAACATTAAAAAAATAAATTTATTTTCTGAAATCGAATATTATCAGCAGCCGCGGTTCTTGATCGTTGTTCTGCTTGGGGGTGGTTTGGTGGCGCACATCGCACAAGCACGTTCATATGAAAAAAAACAACAACAAAAAACAGCGACAATGTGTTTCGGATCGGAGGAAATGCGCAGATGGCTGATGACGTGTGGTGTGGTGGTGAATGTATGTTGGAGGTGGTGTATATAGAAACTGAGTTCATGGTTTTTGTTTTAATGGTTGTTATATACCTACGTTGATACCTACAGACTACAGTAAAGAATTGAAGAATTCAAGAAGTAAAGACGATATAGGTGAATTATGTTGTTTGATTTACTTATTGTTGGTGTAGATACAAATTTCCGTTCAGGCTTTTGTTTTAGTGGTTGTTTTGATATTACCTACGTTGATGCCTACAGTAAGGAAGTGGAACTTTAGGACTTACGCTGTTGAATTTAATTTTCTTAATTGGTGTTTTAGGTAAATAGATTTGTTTGATTTATTGTTTCACATTGACAATGTTCACCGCTTTGTTTTAGCTAGATTTTAAACAAATATGCTGTTGAGAAAACGGTCAAATCTCTTTAATTGGAAAGTACACAGCCTTACGCCGCGTACGAAGTTGCGGGCACAGCTAGTTTTTAATATTGGAAGCCGTGTTTTGAATGTTTCATCAATGCTTCTGATTGCGTTAATTATATACATATATGTATATTATTATTTAAAAATAATTCGAGTACCTGTTATGTGCAAGTCTTTTATTGAGCTATCGGAGAGATCTTTTAAGTCTTTGGAAAAGCGTCTTCAAAGAATTATGGTTCTGATGTGACAGTGGCAAAGAGTAGTTTTCTCACACACCTCCTCAGCACAGTACAAGTGCTGATTCTCATTTTCTTGTAGAAAGCTGTCATTCGAAGGTGCATGTTTGGAACATCGAACCCATGGGCTATTATGAGAATAGATTCAATAATAGTTGTATCACGTCACTTTGAGGACCCCAATTGGATTGGGAGCGGGTAGTCAAAGATCAAGTCAACTGGCGAGGCGTTTCGGTCGCACTTTCATGTCCGGACTGCGTAGCTATACTTATGCGATACTAATCGAATGCCAAATGCTGCGTCATCGCAGGCACGCTAGTTACGTAGCCTTTGTTTCAAGTTTAGCTGATGTACCTTCCTAGACGATTAGCATCCTATTTCAACTCTTCTTAGCATTTCGTCTGCCTCCTCCGTTGTTTTGCTTGTTGAATGATACAAACTGGGATACAAATAGCGCACTAAAGATTTCACTGCTTGAAGACTCGTTTGCTGTCCCCCTATTAAAGGGCAGAAATCCGTGCAACTATCACAAAGTATTTAATAAGATTCCACCCCCAGAATCGTTGATTATCATGCTCGTAGTGAATATTAAACATTTTCATTCAGACAACAAAAAGCGTTCGTATTTAAAGTCAATTGGACACACTCCTCGAGCATGTGCTGTCCATCCCTCTTCCACCCGAAATCTCCAAGAGAAACCATCAAAAACACAGGGCCACAAGTTTTCTTAATAAAAATTGGTTTTATTGAAAATTAACTCCCGAACTTTACTTGGAAATTACAATTGGGCCAGTTTCCTTGCGGGCATCCCTCTGCTTGGCGACGATTTGGTTTGCAATGCGATCCAAATCACGTTGTCCAATGGAGGTCAATTTGCGACCACCGTCTGGGTGCTTCTCGATTAAGCGCGCGTGTTCCAAGGCCTGGAGGGCTTTGCGGGCACAACCATCAGCAGCCCGGCAGAAATGTGAGGGGTGGACTCCGTTGCGTTTACGTCCACCGTAGATTTTGGTGATTGAACCAACACCAGCTGGACTGCGGTGATACAAGTGACGAAGGATCGATGCACAACGAATGTAGAACCAATCGGGATCGTATGGGGAAAGTTCCTTGAACTTGGCGGTTTTGATGATGTCCATTTGCTCTGGAACCTTCAGCTTGCCGGTCCTAGGTGGGACAAAATACGGGGTTAATAACGAGCTGAGGTTATATGGCAAAGTAAAAAGACTCAAACTTACTTCTTTAAGAAGACAGCGACATTCTTAACAACTGCGTGTTGATCAATATCCTTAACTGTGACACCAGGCATCTGTAGATGAGGAGAAATACATTATTTAAGGGGATTTTGACAAGATTCCATGGGTATATGTGGCAACAACAACATAAACACATGCACGAAACAGTTTGTATGAAATTCGTCACATTTCACGTGAAAATCAATTTAAATTGTTGTAAACAAAGCCTTTTTTCGTTTTGTTGGCTTGTTTGAAAACTAACATTTTTGATAAATTTTTGTCGAAAATTGTATTCAATTGACAGAAACCATACCTTGCTTGACAAAAAGAACCGGAAGAAAGGACATTTTGGGTGAAGTTGGGTGCGTTTATTAATTTGAGCTACTTAAGAAGTGGTTGGAAATTACGCAACTGGACTATTTTTGGGACGTGTTCAAATGGAAAGTTGATTTGATGTGTTTTATTTATTTATGTATAAATAATAAATTATTTAGAAATCAATCGGGACGGAAATTTCCAATGTTTTAATATAAAATGTAACCAGCGAATGGAAAACGCTTTGAAAAATGTTGAAGGCTACACATATTCAAATCGCACGAATATCAACACAAAAAAGAGCAAGTGATGTTTATATGCTCGACTAGCCACTCGAAATCTGAAATTTTAGAGCGAATCTGAAGAAGCCCAATCAAATACCACATAATAATATATCAGTGGATTAGGAAAAAGTGATTATAAAAGGGCGAACTTATAATTTCAGTCGGATAAAGTGAATAATGCTTCAAAAATAACGTAGCGAGCTATAAACCAAATCTAGTAAATTAACGCGTTCGGGGATCTGAAATTCTGGAATATCAATATCTAGTTAGGCATTCTAACCAATAAATGGATTCGTTCGGATTTCTAGGTTAGTTTGACTTAATGAATCGAGATGGCAGTGCCGAAATTATAACTTATGGGGCATTTACACGGTCACACATTCCTATCACGGAAAACTAAAGGGATGCCCAGCGATGCCAACTGAGGCATAATTATGCCTTTTAGGCATAATTCCAATGCTTGAGGCATTGAGGAATAATTTTTAGGTAAAAGGCATAATTTTTTATGAATTGTTTTTTACCATCAAATCATAGAAATGCAATTTGAATTTGGTAAATCTGGTACGGTCTTTGATCAAAGTGGCATATGTAATTTTTATAAACAACTGTGCGTCATGCTTATATTCTAATTCTCTACTTCACTTACTCAAGAAACCCACGCTTTGGATTACAGAGATAAAAAAAAGTTGAATTACCTATCGATCAACCTACATTCTGTTAACAAATTTTCATCACATTGTAGGTTCGTTTGAAAATATGAAATTTGTATCCTTTTTACCAAAAAGGCATAATTTTTTGGAAAAAGGCATAATTATGTATTTTCGAATTTAGGCCTAAAAACTTCGTTTCGGGTTGGCATCACTGGGGATGCCCATTACTAAACAACCGTCTGACTGAAAGGAACAGCATTACCTAACACGCAAAAAAACGTGATACGTTT
The DNA here is from genome assembly GCA_946477585.1 of Cheilosia urbana. NCBI lineage: Eukaryota > Metazoa > Arthropoda > Insecta > Diptera > Syrphidae > Cheilosia > Cheilosia urbana. The sequence goes on along the minus strand of OX297854.1, from coordinate 87,573,522 downwards.
TTTGGTCGGCCATCTTGTTTGCGTGGTAGGAATTATGGGAAAGCTATGCATGTTGATATTTTTATAGCGATGGCTTACGAAATTTCGTTTTCCTATAAAACAAAATGGCTTCCGGAAGGGATGACGTGTTGCGGCTACCTGCAAAGAAGAATGCATCAAAATAAAGTTATGGCATGGGAACACAAGGGGGTGACAGGGATATATGATTACTTACGTTTGTACAATATTATCCGCCCAAGGGATGTTTTTTTATGCATCTAAATTTGAAGGGTCGAACATCCGCAAACCTAAAAGAATAAAAATAAGAAGATTAAGTAGGAAATAAAAGAAAAACAAATAAAACTTACGAAAGTGGAAATGGAGAAGGTTATTGATTCCACAGGTAGATGGAGCGGAGGTGTACCTGGGGTGGATATCTTGGGTGGATTTTTTCAGGGGTGTAATGGGGTAAGTTAAATCCCTTTCGGCGCAGACGGTGTGATCGGACGACAGCATCTTCAACGAAGGGGAAATTCAAACATCCGCCAACGAATTTCCAGGAGGGGTGGGAATGGCCAGCTCTGAACGACAACAACAGCGCCCCTCAGTGCGGTGAAGGTCCGTCCGATTCTTTGGTGAAGGTAACGTAAGTACCTGTTTGTATGGCATGTTTTATGTGTTGTAGTTGGTTAGGTCGAGCGGTGGGGAGCAAGAACCACACCATTCCTCCGGCTCCGGCGAGCTGAGCCGTGCTGAGCAAGCATGCCAAGCTCTTCGCTCTCGACACTCCTGTCCCTGTCTCTTTCCGTTCCCATCCTTCTTCCTGTCCACATCCGGTTCCTGGTCATTTTTCAACTCCAAACTCCTGCATTATCCTTATTTTAACCATATTACAGGCGGTACATTTATTTATTAATTTCGTATAAATGATTGATGAATTGTTGGTTTAATTTACTGAAACTAATTAACACTCTCATTTAACATATTTTAAATCGGAAATAGAAATGTTTTCATGTGATTGCAGAAATGTTGGTCGCCGGAACTTCCGGTTTACGTATCTATAATTATGGGTAGAACATCCATGACACCTTAAACCGCATTTACACTATCACGCACGCGCATTTTTGCACGAGACTGGACAGAGAGATCCGTTTGTCCGCAGTCAATGCTAATAAAGGCGAATGAATGAGATCACAAATCAGACGCCTAAGGTGTCATGGATGTTCTACACATAATTATAGATACGTAAAGCGGAAGTTCCGGCGACCAACATTTCTGCAATCACATGAAAACATTTCTATTTCCAATTTAAAATATGTGAAATGAGAGTGTTAATTAGTTTCAGTAAATTAAACCAACAATTCATCAATCATTTACACGAAATTAATAAATAAACGTACCTTCATCCCTTCCGGAAGCCATTTTGTTTTATAGGAAAACGAAATTTCGTAAGCCATCGCTATAAAAATATCAACATGCATAGCTTTCCCATAATTCCTACCACGCAAACAAGATGGCCGACCAAAAAACGTATCACGTTTTTTTGCGTGTTAGGTAATGCTGTCCCTTTCAGTCAGACGGCTGTTTAGTATTGGGCATCCCTTTAATTTTCCGTGATAGGAATGTGTGACCGTGTAAATGCCCCATTAGACGTCGCATGCATTGACTGCGGACAAACGGATCTTTCTGTCCAGTCTCGTGCAAAAATGCGCGTGCGTGATAGTGTAAATGCGGTTTTAAGCCCAATGTGCTGCTTGCGCTAAATTGTATCTTCTATAAAAAAAAGGTCTTCAAAAATAAAAATATTTTTAAACTTTAATTCTGATTCTTAAAATAACAAAATAATAATAAAATATTTCGTGGGATTAATAATAGGCGTGTTTTTTTGAGCTTCGATCTCAGCAAAGCAAAGCAAAGTAGGATTTTCAGCATGCGATTACAACAACTACGCCCTACGTGACACTTCGAGGAATCACAGTGGTTGTTGTAATTGCGTGCTGAAAATCCTACTTTACTTTGCTTTGCTGAGTTCGAAGCTCAAAAAAACAGGCCTAATGCCGTTTTCCATTGCGATTTTCAGATTTTGCTCTCAGATTTCAGATTTTTCGTGCCCAATGGAACATAAAACGAGATTTTTCTTCCTTTGCATCTGTGGTGCGTGCTTTAAAAGTCACCTTTTCTTAAATTGTAATTTGTGTTTATAAAAATGCATTCAATTTATTTTAATAACTTTTGCAGCCGCCAAATATAATTTGTTGTTCTATTTTTCACAGACTTCTCGTCTAAAAACGTAAGTAAACACACTTTAAAGCTTGACAAACGACAAATGTTTTGGTGTTAGTGCAAATAGGTGTGAATCTCGCTCGGATATCGAGAACAAGATTCACAAAAAGTGCTTTTTTTGCGCCCCATGGAACATGAAATCTGACAGCCAGCTGATTTCGAGAGCAGAAAAACTGATCTTTTTCTGTCCCAATGGAAAACGACATAAGTGTTTTTTTCGCAATAACACTGGACACAGTGTTGTTATTGTTGCCCAATTTCGCATAAAACCGCATTTACACTATCACGCACGCGCATTTTTGCACGAGACGGGACAGAGAGATCCGTTTGTCTGCAGTCAATGCTAATAAAGGCGAAGGAATGAGATCACAAATCAGACGCCTAAGGTGTCATGGATGTTCTACCCATAATTATAGATACGTAAAGCGGAAGTTCCGGCGACCAACATTTCTGCAATCACATGAAAACATTTCTATTTCCGATTTAAAATATGTGAAATGAGAGTGTTAATTGGTTTCAGTAAATTAAACCAACAATTCATCAATCATTTATACGAAATTAATAAATAAATGTACCTTCATCCCTTCCGGAAGCCATTTTGTTTTATAGGAAAACGAAATTTCGTAAGCCATCGCTATAAAAATATAAACATGCATAGCTTTCCCATAATTCCTACCACGCAAACAAGATGGCCGACCAAAAAACGTATCACGTTTTTTTGCGTGTTAGGTAATGCTGTCCCTTTCAGTAAGACGGCTGTTTAGTATTGGGCATCCCTTTATTTTTCCGTGATAGGAATGTGTGACCAAGTAAATGCCCCATAAGCTGTCCACCTCGTTAAAACTTTCTCATGACAAAAAATGTCAAAAGTAACTTTTATTAAAACTCGTTTGCTAATAATTCGCCATGATTAATTTTCCCTGTAAAGGACCATTCACATGAGAGCGAACTGCGAATAGGCGAATTGCGAAGAATTCAATTTAACTGCATTTATGAATTGAAAAATTGTATTTGTTCTATCACAAAACCATTATATTTAATTAATCTATTTGTTTGTTGCTAAATTAACAATTAAAGCAATTTTCCCGCGAATTGAAAACTCTTGCCGCGAACTGTCACACTTTATTCACAATCCACACAAAACAGTCGCGATCCACAAACCCACGAATGAAAAATTCGTTCGAACTTAACCTTTAAAAATGAAACTGATACGCGGGTATCTGCGACCAAAAAAAGTTTTCATGTGAATGAAGTGTCAGAAACCACGAATATTCGCGTGTTCGCAGTTCGCAATTCGCTCTCATGTGAGTAGTCCTTAACTGACAAAAATCGACTTTGAATACAATATTGGATATTAATCCATCTTCTCTTTTGTCATTTATTCTAATCACTGCACTTGTGTGCTCAGTTCACATCCATTAATTTCTCACTAGATGTCGGTTGTATCACCTAGTAGTCAAAGTGTAATTTTGGTTTCGTTCAGCCACACTATACAACAGAACTCTGCTGTCCGCTATTAATTTAAACGGTTCTACTAATTTCGCAGTTTAATATCCGTTATAAGTTAAGCAGTATCTCAAATTGAGTTAAAATATTTGTGAAAGAGTAAAAAGTGTTTTTATAATCAACGTACACACAGTGGTGAATAATTTTGTTGTATATAGTGTTATGAAAGTGGATCTGTTCTTAAACATTTTTCGTTGGGTCACTTGATGTCAGGGCAGTACCTACAAAATATGTTTAATTGGGATGGCGATAGGGTAAGTAAAACGGTTATTTATGGTATACAGAATTAAAAAAATTTTAACTTATTTTTTTCTTGATTTCTTTCAGAATAATTTAAGCCTCTCTACATGGTGTGTACAAAAACAAACATTTCTTTCTTATAATAAACTTCAAAATTGAAATCCTCTGCCCGAATTGGGTAGCCAATCTTAATTTATAGCCTTATGGGTTAAAATTTCTGTTGAGCGATTGAGCCGTTGGCTCTTAAAGTCAGGCATGGCGCACAGTGGGCTGAGCTAGGGGTTCAATTTCCAAAAACTCTGGTGGTTGTTATTCGGCAGTCGGGACACGGTCACGAAAGTTTTATAGCTTAAAATTGGGGTATGTGGATCGCTTCGCTTGCGGAAAGGTTTCGGAATTGCAGTACAGTCGAACCCGCATAATATCACATCAAACGGGCGACAAAATAATGTGACTTTAAGCGGGCTGTGACTTTAAGCGGGTTGTTACTTTTATACATTCAGGTATTTTTAAAATAAGAAAAAAATACTAATACAACGGTTTTATTGTTTTAAAAACGTTTATTTAGTTAAACAATAGAAAATTGGTCAGCAAAACTTAAAAGTATGCATTCATTGCACATTAATTAAAAAAACAGTAATACATACAATACAGAGTTACTTTGAGATTCGATATCATTCGAAAGTGATTCGAATTTAAAGAATTTGTATTTTGACTTTCGAATGATTCGACAATCGACAAAAGAAAATGTACATACACACCCCATTTTTGCATTGAAGACGACTTCCATACATATTACGTATGGACTGTGAAATGTGACTATAAGCGGGCAAAATTGCATTGCAGCTTTTCTTTGTAAGCATATTTTTTGTGTGATTTTAAGCGAGTTGTGATATTAAGCGATGTGCTAATAAAAGGTTTTTTGCCAGTACAAATTGTACAAAAAAGACAACTGGCTTCGCATTAGTGTGATATTAAACGAGTTGTGCTATTAAGCGATGTGACATTATCCGGGTTCGACTGTATTTCATTTTTGGACATTCAGAACGTTTTAGGGCGGAATTCATTTATTTAAACACTATCTCGAAGTCAGATAAACCTCAGTAGAAAAAGCACGGCCCATAGCCATTTTGTAAAATTGTTAAATTTCCATTTCTGGTGAATTATTGGGGTTGTAACTTGTAAATAATATGTCACCTTGGCCATTACCCTTTGTATAAACCTGGTACCTAGAAACCTTGCAGTAGTCTATGCCATTTGTCGGGTGAAGTCTGTCGATTTGATATACCTAACCTTAAAATCCTTCCAATATTACTTTCGGCTAAGTTCCAAACATTCTCTTATTACACCATCAGTGCGATTGTCATTGTTTCGTGCAGTAGGTCGCGGTGATATGAACTGCGACCACATTCCTACACATAATCAGATGAACTCCCAGTAAACCATTCTCAAGATTTTCGATACAGCTCCATTTGGAGAAAAAGTACAACCAACCATATCCTACATTTCAAATATTATTATCGCAAATAAATCAAACAGAAGCAATCAAGTAATACTAGACACAGCTGCGGAGTACCCTCTTTATCCGGCTGCGTTGCTCAGGCTCGCTGCTGTGTTCAGACTCGCTGCTGTGGTGACGGCAAATTGCTTCAACGCTGCAGGTGCCGGAGACGAGCTAGGCACATGGAAGAAGTACAACATGAAACCAGCAGCAAGAAGGAAATGCGCTGCCAGAATTCCAATTATAAGAAACAGTGCCAACTTAGAGTTCCGCAAGGCTGGCGTTAGAACAGCGATGAGCACAGATCCCGAGGCGAAAGCAGCTGTCAGTACAAGCAACCATTGAAGGATGGAAATCTAAACAAAACGTCTTATTACACTCACATCAATTTAAATTGCTCGATACGCACCTGAATTACCCACAAAATGGACACCGGAATGTAAATGGCAAGGGAGTATCCATAGATGCACATCATCGACAAGAGACTCGGAGTGTAAGAAGCCTGATATATATTATTCAGTTAGATTCAAACCAAGAGATGCAATACTCACGTTCTCGGTTTCAAAACCCTCTTCCACTGGCTTCAAGCTGTATTTCATGAGGGCCCACAGTGCTGCTGGGAGTAAACAAGCATAAACAAAGATGGACGAAGCTGCGTACGACACCAAGTGGAAATTGTAGCGCCAGTGGTAGTTTTCACTTGCATTCTGGAGGTAGCTTGCTATGTTTCCACTGATTGCGATCGAGAATATCTACAAACGAAACGTAGAATGAGAACATTTTTGGCCGAAAGACTTACCAAAGTGACGGTGATCCATAATGGCCCGTATAAATCGGGATTCGTTCCAATCTGCGATTTGAGATAATTGTTGGGGGCTCGCTTTGGAATGATTGCACTGGCGATGCGATCCAGAACAATGAAAGTGTCCACATTGAAGAATTGCTGATAGTACTCAATGGTGAGAAAAGAGACTGGCTTTGCTGACCCATCATCAGTGCCATCTAATGAGTCTGCAGCTTTCTGTTGACTGTTTTCGTCATTAAGGACTTTTGCACTCTCGGACATGTCGTAGATAAGTGCTTGCAGTGGATCTCTGGCACGACCAGTTGGATTTCTTTCCGGTGAATTCACGCTGATTTGAGCTGGAGTTGGACTATTCGAGGAGCTGGAGAAATCCTTGAATGTAAGCAGATCGTCTGAATTGGAATCCATTTCGTGGTGAATTATATATTATTCACAAAATAATAGACTTGAAAAATATTCGTCACTTGTTTTCAACACGTCAAAAAAACACAACTTTTGCAGAAATGTCAGTGGGGTAAGTGATGACAGTTTTATTTTTGATGAGAGTATCACAACTTTGGGTGGTAACAGAAGGCGTTGCTATCAGGGTTGCGTTAACTTAAAAAATTGGCACTCCAACTTTAAAATCCACCAGATATGCTAAAATGTTTAAAAAAGTCACTAGAAAAAAAATGTTAGTTAGTTAGTTAGTTAAATATATTTATTTAGCGTTATTAAAGCTAATTGAACAATTTTTTGTGTTTCACATTACATTTTTAAGTTTAAAGGCTAGTACGCTGCTCAAGTGAAATCCAGTTTTACATACAAATTTTTCACCGCGAAATGTCAGAATGAACTTTCCACATGGAAATTTCACTTGGCAGTACGCAGCTCAAGTGAAAAATTGCGCTTCAAAAACTGAGCTGTAGGTGGCGATACTAAAATCTCTCCACAGCTATTTCACTTGGTTTTTATTGTCCGTCGCATTAAATTTTTGACATTTCGGCGTGAAAAATGATTCGTAGGACGACGGTTGAGAAATTAATTTCAGTTTCAGATGTTTCTTTAACGGCCATATTATTCACTCTCTTTAATCCGGATTAAAGTCTTAACCCGGATTTAAGTGAGTTTAACCCAAAAAATAAACCCAAGTCCATAATATTCAGTACCTAGTTAAACCCGAACATAAACCTATTTTTTTAAACTTGACAGCGTTTAATCCGATTGGATTTAAACTGCACTCCGGAGACCAGTTTAAGTTCTTTAACTCGGATTAAAACACAATTTGATAATATTCACTCCTTTGTTTAGGTCACATTTTTGACATTTCTTCGCTTGCAGGAGGCAGGAAATACAAATTGAAATAAAATAAAAAAAAAGATCAATACGCGGAAAAAATGGATTTCATTCTCGATATTGACGAAATGTTGATGTCTTCGTCGTCAGCGGATAATATAATTAAAATAAAGAAAATATGTTGCGTTTTTTTTTTCATCTTTTAATTTAATAGTTTTTTGAAATAATTATTTTATTATTATTAATTTACTAAACAAGGAAAAATAAAAATCTGATTCATCCGTCTTCTCTATCTGCTTCATCGTCGACGGGTGACAGACTTTCAATTTCGCGTTATTTCATTTAAGGTTATTTTTCAATTTATTTTAATAAAAATGAAAAACCAAAAACAATTATTTATTTATTTATTTATTATTTCGCCTTATAAGTTACAATCTTATTATAGACTACTTCTAATACATTCCAAAAAAAATATTTATTTGTTTAAGTTTAACTATCTAACAATCAATTAATTATATAAATCTAAAATCACAAAGAGTTCATAATAGCAGTTTTACATAACATTCTACTCATATTGAAATCAATTAAGTTACTGTATAAATTGTAATTGACACAAGCCTTAGTTATAGGGTCGTTGCTACCATAGTTTGTTCTGTGCCTGGAGACATGAAAAAAATATTGTTCCCTAGGCCGAAGAATGCGCAAAGGAGTGTATATGCTAAACAGTGTTAATAAAAACGAACAATCAATAGTAGAGGTAATTACATCATGTGCAAAAAGTACTGAGTAATAGGTTCTTCTTTTAGCAAGAGGTTTTAAATTCAAAAGCGCACATCTTGCTTCATAAGGAGGGAAATTATTATTCCAGTTCATTTTTCTGAGAGCGTATTTAGTGAACCGTTTTTGAATTTTTTCAATTCGAACTTCACTATTGCGGTAGTAAGGACTCCAAATAACACAACCATATTCCAATATGGAACGAATTAGTGAATTATAAATTGATTTAAGCGTGTAAGGATCCTTAAAGTCCTTAGAATTTCGGCAAAGAAAACCTAACATACAATTAGCTTTGTGAATGATATAATCAATATGGAGGGCAAAATTTAATTCCGGGTCAAAAAGAACTCCCAAATCTTTTTGGTTGGTTACTCTTTTGAGAACTTTTCTTTGAATATTGTAATCAAAGGTTATTGGAGATTTATTTCTATTGAATGTCATGACCGAGCATTTATTTATATTAAAATGTAACCCATTCAAAGTGCACCAATAATTAACTTGGTTAAGATCCGTTTGCAGTTGGACTGCATCAGAAAGAGAATTTACGGATCTAAATATTTTTAAATCATCTGCATATAAAAGAGATTTGGATGATGATATAAAAGATGGTAGGTCATTAATAAAAAGAAGGAATAGGAGCGGACCAATATGGCTTCCCTGGGGGACACCTGAGTAATTTAAAATTTCGTTAGACAGAGCGGATCCTAACTTCACAAACTGTTTACGATTGTTCAGATAACTTCCGATCCAAACTAAAATATTAGAGTGGAAACCAAACATTTCAAGTTTCTTTAGCAAAACATTGTGTTGTACCCTGTCAAAGGCCTTCGAAAAATCAGTGTAAACACAATCAACCTGAAGACGATTTTCAATTTTATGAAGACAATAATTTGTGAAAATTACTAAGTTGGTAGTAGATGATCTACCTGTTACGAAACCATGCTGGTTTTGAGATATATGTTTGCACACAGCCGAGTATATCCGCTTCTTTACAACAGCTTCAAATATTTTCGGAAACATTTGCAATTACCCATAAAATGTGATAAAAAACAAAAAACAAATGTCATTATTTGTGAAATTTGACATTACGTAGGTTTAAACCGGATTAAAAACGGGTTAAAGTTTTTTAAATCCGCATTTAAATCCATCTTTAACCCAGCGGGTTTAATGCATGTTTTTCAGTGAATAATATGGACTTAAGTTTAAATTGTCGGGTTTAAAAAAATCGGATCAATGGTCGGGTGAAAAATTAACTTAAACCTGAGTTACACCCGGAGTGAATAATATGGCCGTAAGAGAGTATGTACTGCATTTTTCGAACTTCTTTTATCATTTTTGCATTGAAGCTAGGTGTACAAAAAGTTGGTGGCATGGATGACCTTTTTGATGAGCAGGGTGCCTCAGTAAATTGTTATACACTGTTTTGCTCAAGATAACCATACAGATTTTTAATCGGCGGTCAGATCAATTACATAAAATGGTTTATGGATACTAAAATGGCAATTAAGTGTTTTCATACAAAAAATGATTTGTTCGCAGCTCGCAGTTCCCTCTTGTAAAGGCGACACGGCGGCTGCTGCAATTGCGTTATAAAATTGAACACGATGAGAGTTACTTTAATTAATAATAAATCCTTAAATATTTATGTGGCATTCGATTGGGAGCACTCAGAGCACTTTTTATGTGCGTTTGGTACAAACAAAAAAAAAAAAACAATCTTTTCCAGATTTCAGCGCTGTTGCGAATCTCTATTTTTTTATCAGATTTATCAATAGGTACAAGTGCGTTTGAGTTTGTTTTTTTTTTCTCTACAGCAAAGAAAGTAATTGCATCGGGTGAATCTATTTGTGTAATTTATTTATGTATAAATATTTAGAAAACAATCGGGACGCTAATTTAGAGTGTTTGAATATAAAATTTAACCAGTGAATGGAAAACTCTTTGAAAAGTGTTGAAGGCTACACATATTCCAATCGCACGAATGTTGTCACCGCCAACGCAAAAACACATTCGTTCAGAGCAATTTGTTTGGCTCTTTCCTTTTTTTTCTTTTCTTGAAGATCTCGCTCTGGCGTACTTTTTAAAAGTAAAACTCTCCTTTTTAAGATTGAAATAAAGATTGAAGTTTATTACCGCAGCCATTGAGATTTTATTTTTTTTTTGAAAAATAACATTTGATATTCCCCGACAAATCGCTGGCTGAGAACACCCCCATTTAGAGAAATGTCAATGCAAAGATTTACGTGGCTGATTTTTAGTTAAAAAAACACATATGAGATATCTATTAAAAATAATTCTAGATCGAATATTGAGATAAATTGTATACTTATTCTTCGCTTTTACTACATAAAAATCATTTTATAGGCGGTTTTTAGTTTTGACATAGGACAAACATAGAACTTCTTTGAGTATTATTTCAAATCATTAGACATATGTAATTTTGTTCTATGTTCAATGCCAATGAACAGTTTGTTCAAAAAAGTTCTTTGTCATTTGTACTGTGGGTATTTTGGTACGATCTCAAATTGGATACAATGTTCTATGTTGACATAGGATTTTATAACACTAGCGTATCATCCGAAATATCAAGAAGTTGTAAGTTTCTTTCGGGTACAGAGCTGACACCTTGTTATTATTAGATTGAATTTTATACATTTCTTGTAGCCAATGAAACGTAAAACATTTTGGTATATAAAACTTTTTTTTTCATTTCTTCGACATAGAACATTATAGTTCTCAGCCAGCGAAATGTCAACACAAAAAAGGGCAAGTGATGTTCTTATGTTCGATTAGTCACACGAAATCTGAAGAAGCATAATCGAATACCACATAAGAAACTTTTGCAAATAAGAATACAGCAGTTTTCGAATTTTCTAATACAATGAGGTTCAGTAATCACATCAATATAATTCCCGGATCTTTCAAAACGTGCGGTATACTCTCTATGCAATCTTGATTGTTAGAATGTGTTACACTGGTCTTATGTAAAAATCGGATGCCAAAAATTAAACACTACTACTAGAACCTATAAACTACAATAAAACAAAGTTCGCAATTTCTTTCCTCCATCTGTTTTCATTTTAAGTAAAATAAGAGTGCAAAAAGTATTTTTATTTTATACTATAGCTATCCTAAAAATAAAACTTTTCAGCTCGGTCACCCTGCATTAATTTCTCCACGAAAATCTCCAAACAAATATTTTACTTTCGATTTCACAGCATTTTTTGGAGAGCAGTGAAAATTTCACTTCACTTGAGCAGCGTACTAGCCTTAAGTTTAGCCGCTATGTAGTACATAATGTTCATTAATAATTTGTTTTGATATAAATTGTTATTTCTCTTTTAAATTGTAAAAAGTTTCTATCATTTCTAATAGTATCAGGTATCTTATTATATAAGTTTAACCCTTTATAAAAAAGCATGTTTTGGGTTTTTTTTTTCCTAAACAATTTCAGATTAAAATTCATATTATTCCTTAAATTATAAGGCTGAACATCTCTTCTAATTGACAATTTTTCATTAAGGTACTCAGGCACTAAATTATTTCGTATTCTGTATATAAATAAAAAACAATTCATGATAATACGCTGTTTAACATTTAACCAATTTAGCGTCTGCAACATATAAATGACAGGAGTATATATATTACATTTAAGTATAGACCGCATAGCTCTATTTTGCAATTTTTGCAATTTTTCATGGATACCAACAGATCCAAGTAACAGTATTGTTGGACAATACTCTAGATGGGGTCTAATTATGGTATTATATATTCTTATAGCCATAGAAATACTAATTTTCTTTCTTATTGTTCGAAAGAAACCGATTTTACTGGCTAATTTTTTTATAACGAAATTATAATGGTTTTCAAACTTTAGCTTGCTGTCTACAATTATTCCTAAGTATTTTATTTCATCTACACATTCAAATTCTTCAAACGTAAAGCCTGCATTATTTTCGTTGATAAACATTACTTTGGTTTTGTCTGTATTTAATTTTAGCTTATTCATATTGAGATATATTTTAACATTTCTTAAATCTTCGATTAATTTTCTTTTACAATTACATAAATTATCATCACTAACATACAAAAGACCATCATCAGCAAATAAGACAATTTCACAATATTTTAGAACATTTTTCAAATCATTTATGTACAGCAAAAACAAAATTGGTCCAAGAATAGATCCCTGAGGTACTCCCAAGTCTATTTGTAATGGTTCAGATATTTCATTATTAAATCTAACTACCTGTTGTCTGTTGTGTAGATATGATTCAAACCATTGATTTTCAACTGCTCTCACGCCATAACTCTCCAGTTTCTTTAGCAGTATTTTCCGATCGACTGTTTCAAATGCTCTTCTAAGATCCAAAAAAACAGCAGCAACCTTTTGTTTGTTGTGTATCTTCTCTTTCCACTCTGACACAACATAGTTAAGTGCAGATTCACATGAATGTTTTTTCCTAAATCCTGATTGGTGTTCTATTAGTACATTGTTCTTGTAAATGTGTTCTTGAATTTGCATTTGTAGATACGTATTTTTCTAATATCTTTTCATGTAAGGGTAGCATATTCACTGGTCTAAAGTCTTTGCATTTAATAGAATTTCGAACTTTTTGAACTGGGACAATCATAGATGTTTTCCAACTGCACGGGAAAACTCCCGACACTAAGGACTGATTAATAATTTTAAACAACACAGGACCAATGAAATTGAAACTGTCTTTAATCATATTCTTGTTCATAAAGTTAAAGTCATTTTTATTCGGCATTAGTTCAACTATTTTAGAAAGATCATCCAGTGAGTTTAATAGTTTAAAATAAAGGGACAATCACAATTATGGGAGTAGTTTATCCATACTGAACACGGTATATCTTTATTTATCTCTTGTACACTTTTAATAAAATATTGGTTAAACTTGTTCGATATTAATTTATTGCACTCTATTTTTGTTTCGTCAAATTCAATACATCTATTATTTGATTGCACTTCTCCCAATACTAAAGTTTTGATGGATTTCCACATTGTTTTTTGATCACTAGCATTATTAATTTTATTTTTAATATAGTTTCTCTCTGCAATGTTCAAACTCTTTTTATAAGAATTCCGTTCCTTTTTATAACTTAACCAATCTTCACTTCGTCTCGTTAGCATAAATTTCATATAGCATTGTGTTTTTTTTACTTTTTGTCTTTTTAAGTCAGCATTGTACCATTCGTTTTGGGGTTTATATTGCACTTGTTTCTCACTTACAAAACTATTAATAATTCTAAGCATTTCACTTTGAAAAATATCACAGATTGATTGATCATATTGCACCATTATACTAAGACTATTTATTGCACTCTTTCGCACAGCTTGCGTAAAATGAAACTTGCTGTATTTCAATGACCTAATTAATTTTGTCTCCGGAAGTTTCACTTTGTGTTTGGAAAAGCTAAATTCTATAGTCTCATGGTCACTTAGTTTTAAATCATAACGAACTTTAACACAACACATATTTTTGTTTGTTACAACGTAATCAATAATGCCTGTGACACACATAGGGTTTCGATACCATGGTATCGAGATGAACCACATGTCTAGCCGTATTTTATTATCAGCCATGATCTATATAGATCATCGATTTACATGCAATTACAACAACAGCACATGATCCTGCTTCCCATCGAGATCATGAATGATGATCTGAAAATTATTTCTACTATTTCTCGCTGCGTTGTTTGGCGCTGTTTGTTTAATTTTTATATGTTGGTGAGCCTGTAAACGATAGCCAAGCCACACGTTGCCAGACTAAAATTTTCAACACCATTCAGAACAAGCAATCAACAAGCATATTTTTCACATGCAAATAAATTTCCCGTCCGTATTTCGAGCAAAATATTTCATAAACATTTAAGTAAATGTTTCATAACCATTTATTAACAAAAAAAATGTTTATGAAATATTTCGCATTTTCCTAATCGTAAATAATTATATTTTCACAAGTTTTCCTGTAGAAAGGTGAGAGTTGTTTTTTGTTGTCTTCTTATATCATAAAATACGAATTTCCAAAAAATCTTGGAATAATGAAAAATGGAAACTAGCAGGCTGTACAAATTTAAATTATTTTCAAAGCTAATTATTGGGAAACACATTTCTTTTTTATCACAAAATAGTACAAAGAAATAATGTAATTGCAACAATTTTCGTCGATTTTTTTTTAACTAACTTCAGTTTGTTCATTTGGGTTTTCGTGTTTAAACCGCTGTCATTTACTTCGTCTTAGAATTCCAATTACCGACGAGAAGTGCAAACTGCGGTAAGATTTTCATTACCTACATTTCGAACTTATTGTAAACCATTTCCTTTTAAAAACAAAACGCACCGTATAAGGTATAACGGAAGCGGTGTTGTTGTTTTCGAGCCCCTGGCCATGATAACAATTAAAAACATTTTCATAAATATTTAATAAATACTTCATCGGCGTTTTCAACGGCAAAAAGATTTCCGAAATGTTTGACAAAAAAATGTTTCTGAACAAATCTTTCGCTGGTCTGGATACACATTAATAAGCAAAGAAAAACCCAAATATGAACTAGCCGCGAAATATTGTTTATTTGTTGCATATTCCAACATAAAATTTTAAATTAGTTTTTAAAAAACAATATCGAAAATCAAAACTACTCAAATTTGACTCAAATGGTAACACCTTCGACAAGCAAGTGAAATGTCATGTCCATTGAAATCATGTTGTGACGTCACGCTGCACCGAATGTTTGCAATATGGCTGGTGGCAGTATGAAGTTTGTCTTCAATTTGCACCGAATGCTTGCAATATGGCCCGGTGGCAAAATGAGGTTTGCCATACTCATAGCAACTGTAGCCACAACTTAAAAATAAAATTCTGCAATGATCCGTATTGTTTTATTATCGTGATCTGATCCGGATCAGATCACGCTGATAATAAAATACGGCTTCTGTCAGGGTATACTACGGTCATACCATGCGAGCAATGTGGTTTGAGCGTAGTATCGATACTAGGGTTTTTTGCGTGGTATAGCTATCCTCCTAGCGAAAACAGCGCCACTCTCATGTAGTGGAGATTAGTTTTACTTAAAGTACCTATCATTTTCATAGAAAATGCTTTAGTATTCCCAACAGGGTGTCTGTACTAGGTGTGTGTCACGGGTTTTATTGTCTGCCCCAGCAAGGTAACCAATGGCAACTGTTAGCCTATACTACGTTGTATAGTGTGTCACCTAGCATGGTATTGACGATGCCATAGTATTGATACCGTGGTATCGAAATGAACCACATGTCTGTCAGGGTATACTACGGTCATACCATGCGAGCAATATGGTTTGAGCGTAGTATCGATACTAGGGTTTTTTGCGTAGTATAGCTATCCTCCTAGCGAAAACAGCGCCACTCTCATGTAGTGGAAACTAGTTTTACTTAAAGTACCTATCATTTTCATAGAAAATGCTTTAGTATTCCCAACTGGGTGTCTGTACTAGGTGTGTGTCACGGGTTTTATTGTCTGCCCCAGCATAGTAACCAATGGCAACTGCCAGCCTATACTACGTTGTATAGTGTGTCACCTAGCATGGTATTGACGATGCCATAGTTTTGATACCATGGTACCATGGTAACACCGCAGAGTCCAAATTATTTAAAAAAGCAAAAAGTAAATTTAATAGTTTTTTTCAAATGACTTTCTTCGCCGCCAATATCATTACTAATACGGATGGACAAGGACGCACATTTAATTCAACATTCAAGATACAGGGAAATTGATTTTCCTTACATTTTGTACGGGGAGCTTTTTTTTTTTTTTTGAGATCGTATTTGTCAAAAGATATTTTAGATCAAAAAAATTAATTTCAGTTGAAATAGTGAATGATCCAAATTATTTTAGTCAAAAAGTCAGTTTTGGGCGGGACAAAGTTCGCCGGGCCCGCTAGTGTATTATAAATTAAAAAATTAAATAATGATATATAAATACGTCTAGTAACAATGTAATAATAGAAAAGAAACATGTGTCTAATAATCTGATGAAAAATTTGTAATCCTAATAGTAAATAAAAAGCTTATAATAATAATAATAATCAAACCTGCATGTATCCGTGTTTGCTAGGCCCAGTCTTATGGCATTATTCCTCATACTTCCTCAGAAGAGAAAATCCCTATCTTTAATCTTAACTTTGTTCTGCTAAAATTGATCATTTTACCAGACTTCTTCCCATTCCCATTCTTAAACAGGACAAAAGCTACGATTAAAAGTGCCATTTATTGTGGCAAATTTTGACATTCTGACGTTACAAAAATTCGGCCATTCGGTGGTTACTCGTTGTTCTTTCGTGATAGTGCGCTGCGATATCCCGCGTGACCAGACGAAATTCAGGATAACCGTCGGCATGTCAACATTTGACAAGAAAAGTGGCGTTTGTAATCGTAGCTAAAGTGCCTTTGAAACCCTGCATCCTTCTAGTCGTGACCATCTTATTGTAGGTGCTTTATTAAACGTTTTTTTTTCTTCTTTAGTCCTTCTATCTACGGGCATAGTTTATCTTTTTCCCTCAGTCGATGCATTTAGTTGGAGCTCCACTCCATTCTTGGCCAGAACATCTTGGTTGGTGGGTCTGCGAGTTTGCGGTACGCGCCTTAATCGTATAGCCTGTCTATCAATGTATAGGCGATATTATATATAATTAATGGATATCGATTTCATTGCAAGAACTCTGCTTTGAGTATAGTTAACAACAAGTTAGAACTCAATTTCTCCAAAGTGCAAAAAGTCTCCTCCTCGACTTTTGCTGTACCTTTTGTTGACACAGCGTGCTGTGGCACTACCTTTACATGTTTTTCAGACAACTCTTATGAAACGTTTCTGAAGAGTTTTATTAGTTCTTTTTGAACATATTTTGTCTTGAGGTTCTTTTGGGTTTTTAAGACTTGTGTTATGTTATGATCAGGGCTACCGTCTCAAAATTGCTTTATGTAAAAATGTGTATAATACAACTTAGTTGGGGAGTACCGGGGAGTACAGAATAAAAATAAAGAAATTTATTTTTATATTAGCGTTTTTGAATTGGAACGGTTTCGATGTTGGAAGCCAGTGGCGTCCATGTTGTTTTAATAAAATCTATCTAATCCGGTGTTCATAATTCATTCACTGACTTTAGTATCAAAATAAGTAGCAGTCAGTGAAAACATTGGACCCATTTTACCGCAGACGCGGTGGCTCTTCAAAGTCGACTCTTCAACGTTTGGTGTCCAATATTAGAGACAACCGGTTCGGCAAAACTTGTACTACTCGGATCCGTGCCAAGTCGCGCCCGACATTTAAACGATGCTATAATTTATACATTAAGGCATGAATGGCCCTTTTAGCTTAGAAAAATATTTCGTTAATACCTCACACATAGCTTGTTTCATTGCATTTTAAATCTTTAAATAGTGGCAAAAGAAAGAGAATTTCAAAGATCCGCAAATAACAAAATTGAATTACGAAAAAATATTTAATGAAGTATTCAGAAAGTGAATTTTGTTTTGCTATATACTAGGTAAAGAAATATCAAGGCAAAATAAAAAAAAGTTCAATCCAAAATAAAAAATAAGAGTACAATTTGTAGTTTGAAAGTACCGGAGTACGGCTGATGATAATGGAATATCCAATTGTAGTACTTTCGGTAGCACTGGTTATGATACGTTTTAAGAATGCTAATAGTTTCTTTTTGGAGGTTACTTTTTTGAATGGTAATAAGTAAAACAAATTAAGGCGTAATAGCAAAGATTTATTCGAAAATCGATTCTGAGCTACATTTCATTGCGAGTTAATAGGCGTATTCACGATTCGGTGTAACAGACCTAGTAAAATTGCGAAATTTTATTTTATCAGATCGTGAACACACTTTTTCTTATCTATAGCAAAACTGAAGCAAATGCCAGATCTAATTTGTAAATTGACATTTGGTTTGAAAAAAAAAACTTTTAAAAGGCGAAAAAGAAAAACGATTCTGTTTATTGGAAGATAATGGAGACAAAATTATGTTGATTAATTAATATTACCTAATGAAAATTATGATTTTCCCTTCGGCGGCACTTATTTTTGTTTTCTATTCTCTTTATTTTTTCCAATTTAGCAAACTGTCAACTTGATGAGGCTACTCTGTTGTATTTTTCGGTTGCAATAGGGGCAAGGCATAGATAAAGTGCAAAAGTGTAGCAAAATTTTATTCAGTATATTTTGTTTTTGTAGTGCGAAAAAGAGTTGCACTTTCGCACTTTTGCAATGATACAAGACCAGTTGCACCGGATCGTGAATACCCCTAATATATTTTAATGACAGTAGTAAGTGCACTGGACTACTGTCTAAAAAGCAGCTACTCCCTTCGATAAGGTTTATGAAAACTATATTCTATCTTCGTTTCTTTCATAGAAATTATACTTCTCAAACATTCATCACTGAAAACAGAAAATGTTATGATCCGTCAATTGATTTGAAAAATCATACTTGCAGAACAGACTTTTGAATCAAAATTGTCAATTATATTACGGCTCAAAAATGCTCTTTCTCCGTTTTTAACATTACTGTGTAAATACTTACTTACTTACTTAAGGTGGCGCTACAGTCCGGGGTGGACCTGGGCCTCAACCAATACGCCTCTCCAGTTAGCGCGATCTTTGGCTTACTGCCTCCAGTTGCGCACTCCAAGTTGGTTGAGGTCCCCTTCGACTTGAGCGCGCCACCTAAGTCGAGGTCTTCCTCTACTGCGTTGTCCCTCCGGTTGGAATCGAAGACTCTCCGGGCCGGAGCGTTGGTGTCCATTCGCTCTACATGTCCTAACCATCTTAGACGACTAATGCGTACTTTTCTGACCAGGTCGATGTCGCTGTACAGCTCGTAGAGTTCGCTGTTAAATCTTCTCCTCCAAATCCCGTCAACGCAGACGGGACCAAAAATCACTCGAAGAAATTTGCGTTCGAAATGACCAAGAAGATCCTTATCCGTTTTTGCTAGGGTCCATGCTTCTGCGCCATAGAGCAGGACAGGGATGATGAGAGTCTTATATAGAATCTCCTTAGTGCTTTTTGACAAGGCTTTACTAATCAATTGCCGTCTTAGGCCAAAGAAACAGCGGTTGGCAAGTGTGATTCTTTGCTTGATTTCTGAGGTGATGTCATTTTCAGAGTTAATAGCGGATCCGAGGTAGACAAAGTCCCTAACTACCTCAAAGTTATAGCTGTCTATCGTGACGTTCTGTCCGATTCATCGATGTTGTGTGTCCCTTCTTGTTGACAGCATATATTTTGTTTTACCCTCATTCACCACTAAACCCATTTTTGCCGCTTCTGTACTAATACTAGCAAACGCTCCAGTAAAAGCTCGCTGTGTTCTGCCAACAATGTCAATGTCGTCAGCGTATGCAAGTAGTTGCACAGACTTATGGAAAATTGTGCCTCTGGTGTTGGCTTGTGAGTTTCGCACAATTTTCTCAAGAATGATATTGAAGAAGTCACATGACAGCGCGTCGCCTTGTCTAAATCCTTTTTTGACATCAAAGGTCTCGGTTAGATTGTTTCCGACCTTTACGGAGCAGCGAGCGTTCTCCGTTGTCATTCTGCACAATCTGACAAGTTTGGCAGGGATGCCAAAACTAGACATGGCTCTGTATAGCTCGTCTCTATAAATGCTGTCATATGCGGCCTTAAAATCGATAAAAAGATGGTGAGTATCGAACTGGACTTCTTGGGTTTTCCCCAGGATCTGCCGTAGTGTTAATATTTGATCAGTCGTGGACTTACCGGGCCTAAAACCGCACTGATAGGGGCCTATCAGATCGTTGACGAAAGGTTGCAGGCGTTCACACAGTACAGCAGACATGATCTTATACGCAGTGTTAAGAAGACTGATGCCTTTATAGTTGGTGTATGCACTCTACCAATTCATCTCCGGCTGCCTTGAAGAGCTCGGCAGGTAAGCCGTCTGGTCCAGCAGCCTTGGTGGACTTAAGCTTATGTATTGCTATCCTCACTTCATTTTGGTCAGGTGGACGGAAATCTTGGCTTTCATCGTCCAGGTTGAATGGCTTGTTCTGCCTGACGGAATTTGTGTTGTCTTCGCCGTTTAGCAGTCTGCAGAAATGGTTTTTCCATGTCCTCAGCACCGACTGTGACTCTACTACAAGGTTTCGTTGTTCGTCTCTACAGGTCTCCGTTCGGGTCTTGTTGGCATGACACGTTCTTTTTACCTTTTGGTAAAACTTCCGAACATTGTTCCTGGAGTAACACCTCTCTATATCCTCGATCGCGCGCTTCTCTTTTTTCTCCGGAGAAGCCGATGTTCTTACCTCCTTTTTTGCTCGTAGAGCTGACGAGCTGCTCTCGTCCTTCTATGCAGCGATGCTTCGTAGGCACTTTGTTTTGCTGCATGTCTTCGTCAAACCAGGGGTTTCGAGGGGGTGGGCTGGTGAAACCGAGCACATCAGTTGCGGCGTTTTTGATGGCTTCTTGGCATCGGCGCCACAGGTCTTCGGCACTTGATGCTGGCAGCATAGGACTTCTCGAGAGGTTGAGGGATACGCGATCGGCATAGGTTCTGGCGGTTTGTTGCGTTTGTAGTCGTCCGACGTTAAATCTCCTCACAGTATTTTCTCGATATCCGCATCCGTACCTTGGCTACAACAAGGTAGTGGTCCGGGTCTATGTTGGCCGCTCGGAAAGTTCGGATATCAAGAATACTGGAGGAGTGCCTTGCGTCGATCGCAACGTGGTCAATTTGGTTGACGGTTTGATGATCAGGTGACCGCCATGTTCCTTTGTGGATATTGAGGTGAGGAAACCGTGAGCTAGCTATGGTAACATTACGTCCCGCAGCAAAATCAATTAGCCTAAGTCCGTTTCCAGACGTGGTGTCGTGTAGGCTGTGTTTTCCGATTGTGCTACCAAAGATGTCCTCCTTTCCTTTTTTTGGCATTAAAATCACCCAAGACGATTTTAACGTCATGCTTAGGACATTGCTCATATGTTTTGTCGAGGAGCTCGTAGAAACACTCTTTGGTAGCATTTACTGTGTAAATGGGCTTTAATAATAATCAATTTTAATCTTCAAACTAAACATTTTGTGGGTCACAATGGGTAATTTTATATTGAAAATTGAGCCTGCACATTAAATATGATTCAGCTTCAACCTCTCACCTCCTCACGTAAACCTGAAAAAAAGAAGCTATGTCGAAGACACTCTTAATTAGTAATAGTGTCATATAACATTTCGTTTTTGAACCTCCCTTCTTCTCTGTAGTGCCATCCGTCGGCATACCTGTGTATATATTAATGGTTGTAGAATTTATGTAATTCATCAATGTCATCATATCACATTCCCTTACGAATCCTGAAAGTTCTATCCACAAAATCATAATCCCTATAGGTTTATTTAAAGCAAAAGTATGAATTAATCACCTCTGGCAGGACGACCGCGACAGTTTGCCTCGTGGCGAATGTTTGTCATTCTCTGCATATATAGGAACATTCACTGAATTTTGACAGATGCGTGAATTAATTGCACAAATCAGAGAGTCGTGATATCGAAAGGACTCAAGGAAATTGATTGCACGTCCATCGTATAAATTGAACCATTCCTCATTGAAGGACATACTCATCCGATAAAAAGGACAACCGCACAATGGCCAATTGTTGAGTTGACTTCTCCTTCAGTGACATTGGCATCCTATCCTATGAATAGCAAAGCCACTTACCATGGACCCAGGCATCTACTTATATATTCTTGTCATTCACTGGACAGAGTGATTCTTATAATGGCAATTTTCCTTCGCAAGGGCACTTTCTATGCGGCAACTGAATAAATATCGCGGCGAGATGCATTTTTAAAGGTAGGTATCCTAAAGGAATTAGAGGTATCGATTTAAATTATACGCTGTTATAACAGAGCCCGCTAAGAAAAGTTTCCATTTAATGCAAATATAAAATGCGAATAATTGGTTTAATATAATGGAAAGGAAAAATCGCATTTGCTATCGAATGAAGTGAATAATTTAATTTTAGTCTTTAATGCAGCAGAGACTGCAAGGGATAACCTTTTTTTTTGTCGTGTTTGCCTTCTTATCGAACTTGTAATGGCATTTGTGCAGAGGGTGGACAGGGTTCAGCCATATCCACTCGACGGAGGTATAAGATCTTCAGTCACTACGTTGGCTGTGAACATTTAGAGACCAAGGGGCTATAGTTTTGAAGCTTCTTTTTGAGTTTCAAGGGGTTTCTGTCGAGCTTTGCAGCACTCTGTATACTTATGTTTTCAAATTTAGCCCCATCAATAGCCATTTGACTGGCCGACCGCTTAACATTTCAGATTTCTTGCCTAAGAAGTCTAGTTACAAATCCGCATCTAAATCGATGCTGACGCTTGGAAGTTGTCGCCATGGTAGATCACAGAGTTCAGCAATCAATTTTAGTGTATACGCAGAAAAGTTTCAGTAAGGTTATGTAAGGCTACTGGCTGCGAGTGTGATCCGTTAAAATAAGTCAAACAGAAGGTTAATTCAGATTGAGACACCACGTAAATCTTTGAAAAGGCTTTCTCCCTTTACTCCTTTGAGCCAGTTCGAGTATCTAATGAAGAATAAGGGAAAACGGAAAACGGTATTCTTCTTACTCTTCTATACAGCTTTTAAAAGACGTTGGAATATATGACAAGTGTTAAGTCTGGGGTCAAATTCTGTACATAAGTGTTCACGAATGATTTGCTCGAAATTGCATTAGTTAATCGTTCGTGCACACCAAAACATTTGAACGTTTTTGCTTCCAAGAGCAGCTCCTCACTGCTTTGCCTCATTCTTCTAAATAAACTTCTTCTACAGGAACGTCTGATTATGCACTTGCATGACATTATTGTACCTTAATTCCTCCCAACGCTCACCGAACTCCAGGATTTGTAATATCACGGTAAACTCCATCAAAATTGAACGTAACTTTCACAAAGAAGTCCATTGACGGATCAGAAACTTACACAGTTAATGATTCAAGAAGGTTATTCTCCAAATCGCTGTTCACTTCAATATCTGGAAGCCTTCCTGAGCACATCAGGGCCGTACAATGACATCTTGACAATCTCAACTTTTCTAAACCGTATAACTCGAGCAAAATTTGTATGGGCCGCAAACACAATTTGAACCATTTGAAGGTATGAATAGAGTTTGTCGTCTGACATCAAAAAATCCAATTCGCATTATCCAAAGTTGTACAATGACCCTCCCATTCCAACTGCATTGGCCCATCGTTCACTCCAATGCACTTCGACCGCCAGGCAACTTCGTAAGCTAAACGAATACCCATCCGCAACAGGAGAACTAGTTGAGTCTAGAGTGCAGGGCAGCCATGCATCAACATCGCTATCGTATCCATCGTATCGACTGAAAAATCACACTTAATGTCAGTCTCTTATTCAAAGTTGAAAAAGTTCGCGCAAGAACTCAACTCTCTTCTGCGCACGTTTCTCTTGCCGCGGCTCATTATACTCTGTTCAATTCGTATTTTCAGTACAGGCCTTATGGGAAGCTCTTTTTTCTACCAGTGGTGCCTGTAGCTACTCTCACGGCACTCAACACAAGATTTGCCACTGAAATAAAAGCGAAACCACTGGCGATTCCAAAGAATTTGTTGTTGTTATTTACGAAAAACCTACCCAATTGTCCTCAAAGGCGCATACATCCCACCATGACCAGTCTGCCAGGCTGTCGCGAGCAGAATGAGGATGACGACGACGGTGATATTCTCGTGTGCGGTTGCTTTTTTATCGCAGAAAATAAACATGTGTGTGTTTTAAGCACCTCAGAAGAGTGTTACCCTAATCTATTTGCAAAAATATCTTTACGGGTTTTTCTATGGATATTTTCACAGAACTTTCGGTTTTGGTGCTTTTTAAAGCTTTTGAGAGCGAATAAATGAATTTGATTATGTGGGATGTTGCCATACAGTTTTTAGTTACTCCTTTAATTATTTTGTATTTCTGAAGGATCTGTTAATATGCAGTTGAACCATTTTTTCTTAATAAAGGGTTGGTATTTGGTAACCCTACCGATATTTGTGAGAGAATTATGCCTATTTATAGTGTCCACTATGGCAACCATGTGAGAGCTTTAAAATGGAGACAGCTTATTAAAATCCATAATAGTTAGGGTGAAAGGCAAATAGCCTATCTTCCCTGTACTGAAAATACGAATTGAACAGAGTATAGTACGAGTTACGTGACCCATTAACAAAAAAAAACAAAAAGCCCAACTTGCAACTGCGATTGCAACCACTTGTCAGTTGGCACTCTTATTCACTCTCAAGCTCGACCGTTGTTTATGCTTTTGTGACGTACGTACGTCAGAATGCACCTTGAATTATTGAGACTTAAGAGTGTACATGCATACGAGTTCTTGTTTTTGCACTTCGCTCCTAGGCAGTCTACGGTCGCCATCACTTAGCACTGCAAAAAAAAAAGACTCCCAGCGACGAATATGTCAAAGTCAAGAAGTATTGTGTTACATTGGCTGCAATCTGGGCGGCTTTTTACTGCTGGAATGCAATTGAAAGTCCACTGGAAGACACAATGCCAAAATGAAACACTGCCCTGAATAGAAAATGATATAACTTCGTAATGACTTCCTTATGCTCGGTCAGAGAATCGGATGTGTCAGCGGAGTATTCTTCCTGTGCCATTGTGGAGTGTGCATTTTAAAAAATGTATGACATTTGGATGGGGAAAAACACAACCAATGGAACGGGGTGGCATCAACATGGAATGAATAAAAACGCAAACAGCTGAATCCACTTGAACTCGAAAGGGGACAAGGCTACACCACGTTGTATGTGGCTGTATGTAGGGGACGTTGGTGGTGGGTGGTGCAGATCAGATTGATGTACTGCTAGAAAGGATATGGTGTCGGAATAGGTTATAAGGGGCTTTGGTGTTTGTTTGCGATTTTTATTGCAACCAATTTTATTTCGTAATAACGAATGGAATTATGGGTTCACCTTGTCGTAAAGTGCACGATGATATTGGGTTCTCTCTTTTCTTTTATTCTGTATAGAAGAAGGACAGTGGACAGCGCTAATTTAAGGAATAAATGTTGGGATTAAAATCGAATTACGGGAGAGTGCAGCTTATATAGTAAATCAGCAGAGATGGTGCTGTAAAAATAAAAAAGAGTAGAACATGGACATCTGACGAGCAGCTGGGGACGATGTTACAAATGTCAAAATTGATGCTGAAACGACATGTTAGGTACATAATGGTCACATAAAAAACGAGATATTAAAATTGATTGTGCACTAAATTCAATATTATGTATTTATGTTCTATGTTTTACAATATATAATGGTTTTTATTTGTACATATTTATTGTTTTAATGAGCAAATGTCAAAAATGGGGACGGCTGTAGGAAATAAGGCCCCAAAAGAGAAAATGAAACAAGGCCCCACATTTGGGGTCTTATTTCAAAATGAAATAACACCCCAATTTCAACTATGAAATAAGGCCCAAATTTTGGGTTTATTTCATAATGAAATTAAAAATAATGAAAACTACATTTTATTTAATATTGTTGATATTGGATAAACTAATTTAGATTAAAGAACATTGTTATATGCTCAACCACGCACTCACCCCGTAATCTAACAGTTAATCCAAGCAGGGGGGTTGCAGGGTGGCAGCATGCCCCCCATACGCATTCCATATACGAAGGGTAACAATTAATAATACAAAAATAATTTTGGGGACTTATTTCATTTCTTCTTTTGGGGTCTTATTTCATAATGAAATAAGACCTCAATTTTCATTAGGAAATAAGGCCCCAAAAAAGGAAATAACACCTCAAATTGTATTCAAAATCGTTGTTGTTGTTTCCTGTATAATTTTTTGGGGCCTTATTTCATTTTCTTTTTGGGGCCTTATTTCGCAGAGCCGTAATAATAAGTTATAAAACTTCAACTAGATTTGTCGTGACTAGGTATCCGAACGCGTTGACTATAGGTAATGCTAAATTTGGGCTGGGATTCGAAAAGATAAAACACTATTCTGTGCAACTGTTCCAATAAAATCACTTTATTTACACTTTCCAAATATTCACTTATTTATCTCCAAAACAATATCACTTTAATCAATTCTTAAACGTCTCAATCCAATCGCTTTATTCACTTTATTACTTTACACTTATCTATCTCTCAAAACAATATCACTTTAATCAATCCAATCGCTTTATTACTTTACACTTATTTATCTCTCAACCGATTACTCTTTTGAACTTAACACCATCGCTTGTTAAAAATCAACTGCATTCTCTGTTGTCAACGCGCCCCTTTTATATCCGCGCTGCCACCTATCGGCGAATGTTCCAGAAGTAGATAGATTCCAGATGTAAACTCCATATCCATAGATGGTTCTAGAATGAACTAATACAAACTGCAATACAACTCCAATTTAGATTGTACTAGAATAACTTGACATTGGAGATTCCAGTCTCCAATTGGAAGTGGAACTTTAAGAGGGAAACAGATTGTTACCAGGTGCCCGATTCACCACAATTCCTAAGTGTGCGATTCACTAAGTGCCTGATTTACCACAGTAACTTGAATTGCTTTTGTATTCTGGCGGTCAGCGTTACCTTTGTTTGATTTTGCCCTTTTTTATTCGGAAATGCCCCTTCCTAAATTTTTCAAAAATTGTAATTTTTAAATAAATACGTTTAAAATGTAACACGGTTGCCTATCACAACACTATATACTGTTATGCGACCTAATGGTTGTTAAATATCGTGCGAAATAAAAATTTTCCGAGTAGCTTTAGAAATGACACCGTTTTCTCTCACCGGCTCTGTTTTTGACTCTTCAGAATTCTGACGCGGCCACTCTGTTTATTTTAAATTTGACTCTTCGAGTCACGCAGGCAGGATTTTCTTGACTAGATGGGTGTGGGCAATGGGCATTTCTTGTTAGATATGTGCATTAAGATATTTTGCAACAGATCCAATTGTTTGTTATGTAATCAAAATATTTTTTTAATAAATTAACTGCATTAACAAATTTACTTATCGTTAGTTGACTAGATTGGTCTGGACTACTTTCACTTCTGCTACGTCAGCCAGACATATTCGAATTGTCAACGTGGTACTCACGACATTATTGATTAAAGGTGTCGGCTACACGCCTCCTTAAATGACAACTGAAAAAAAAAACCTTCCCAAGTGAAACTGATGTACATTGGGTCAGCCGACTGTCAGAATTACTAAACTAGGAAATGTGGGGAAATAACGATCGTAACTGTCGTCAACTGTTGTTCGAGCTGTCACCTGTCATTTGGATGTAAATAAATCGAAATTAATGGGGATGTTCACACAAAACTAGTTTACTAAGTCTGAAAGCTGGTTTGACGTTATTAATCTTTATATAATTATTGGGCACATTCAAAAATCTAGTCTAGTCGGCTAGAGTGGACGCGACTATAGATATCTGAACGCAAGAGCTATATTTATCTGCAACGCCACTTTTCCTACGCCAGTCAAACCACCCTGCAGTTTTTTAATTAACTTATTTTTTTTTTTGTAATTTTTACGCTTTTGAAAATGTTAGTATTTTTCAAACTATGAATTATATTTATGTTTATATTTTTTTTTTTTGAGTTGTAACGAAAACAAAAAATGGGTGGCATACCTATCTCCCGACTTTACCCTATGGGTTAATGTTGTGGTAACGCACCACACCTAATGTCGTGTGGTGCGTTTGTATTTGTATAGGATATTCTGGGTAGGAAAATGTGATTAAAACATTTTTGAACAAATATGGGAGGCTGAATATAGTAATTTATCCGCCTTATTATGTACACATATAAAAAAAAATTGAGAAAAATAAAATTGAATGATTTGAATGCCTACACTTTTTACTCACGCGTCACTAGAGATATCCCCATGCGTGTTTGGCTGCTGCAAGGTTGTAGTTCAAGTCGAGTTGTCAACTCTAGACATACGCGTCAAAAATACTTTACGCACTCCTTTCGTCGGACATAAATGGATCAGTGGAAGTACACCTTTCAAAGTTCAAGTGAAGTAGAAATCCACCTGCATTATGCAAGCACCTACTTGAAATGTGGAAAATTCCAAAGTTGTTAACAAACACGCCCACGGTTAATCGTATAGACAAAAATTCACATTCAATTTCGTCATTTTAATAACCGCTTAGAGTTGCATAAATAAGCCATTAATTAACGCCATCCCAAAAATGCATGGCTACAGATGCCATAATACCTCATTCCACTGCCATTAAAAGTCCATCAGAATCATTTGTTCTGCAGACTCCTCTCACAAGGACGTTCTCTTTCCTTAAAAGAGAAAGTGTTTCCTTCTCGCCGGCGATGAATGAAAGCTTTTCCGAACTTTCCGATGTGCACAAGAGGAAAGAAAATCCTTCAAATACCGTTGTTGAAAAAGGCCAGCATTCAGTTGGTGTTTATCCTTTCGTTGGTAGAAGACAAACTTCAAAATATACCAGTAAACTCCTGCATCTCAGTTTTGTCACCCGTTTTAAGGACACTTAGTTGCGTTTGATTCTAACAAGCAACAGGGAAAGAAAGTGAAAGTGTATCCTTTTCGCCGCAGAGTTCGTTTACGCGTAAATATCCTGGGAAAGAAATCCTTTAATTGTGAACGTGTGTATTTGTTGAATGTCCTTTTGCATTAACGAAATAACAACTCTGGCAAGTATGGTATATGAATTGAGCGCTTAGGGATCGTGTCCTCCTGCGAATGGTCTATGTGCTTCAAATTATCCAAGTCCCATGGAATCGCTTTAGAAAGACCCTCGCGTCCTAGCTTCTTTATATAGAACGACAATTTGTTGCCTCGCAATCGATTCTAATGAAAAATTGATTAACAATCGATTAATCGTGGTACCTATGTGTGCCTATGTATGTTCTTCGGCCTAAATATCCCTTCTTACGAAATAATTACCTCTGCGGTGGGTAATCAAAAATAGCAGGCGACGCCGTTGACCTTTCTTTGACGCTTACGGTGGTGGTGGACGGCGCGTTGTTCTCGACGGTAACGGCAGTGCTTGGTGCAGTGATTGTTTTTCTGATTCGATTTCCATTTCTCCGTTCGGCGTGGAAAAAATTAACATATTCAAGGATATCAACTGTTTGCGACGTCACATAATGACCGAGAACAAGGATAAGCAGAACGACAAGGATAAGGAAAAAGAACGAGACAAGGAGAAGGATAAAGATCATGAAAGGTAAGTCCATTACCAGTTACAGTCCCGAACCGGGATGCATGCGTTTGTGTGGGTAATTTTCGCTGTTTATTCATGCATGTCATACATATGAAATTGAAGGACATATCGCACTGCGTATGTGTGGAGAAAAATAATTACAATATTAATCCATCCACTCCATTGATGCGGGGTAGGAAGCGACGAACTAATTTGCGTTATTTTTTCCGGCCATTTGTGCATTGCTTGCGATTATGAGCGGACTTTGCGGAGTTAATGAAAATATCGCTACCCACTATTGTTATTCCTTCCATGTCGTTGACTAGACCCGAGGGCGATTACAAATTGCGGTGCAGATGGAGTGAAAGGATATTTCGGGTAATAAACACACAGTTGGCTGTGTTTTGGTGTTAGTCCCCGTAGAATAGGGCCGCTCTGGCAGGGTGATGTTTATCTGTTGTTGCTGTATTCGGCCAAAAAGGGTTGCTGAAGGATTCCTGTTTCCTAACTTCAAACGAACTTTAGGGAAGTTGAGAATGCCTTTCGGTCAAAATTGAGGACTCGAGGGTTTTTGTAAAACTTATCAAGCCATTAGAGTAGGGGGGTGTCCCGTTCTACATTGAAGATAAAATTCTCCCAGAGCACGCGATACACATAAAGAAAATCTGCTGCGAGTGATAAATACCTCGTGAGACGGCATAAAGCAAAGTTATGTCCCAATAAAAAATCCTATATTACATGTCGAAATGTACAGTATGTGCGGACGGGAATGATGTTGATGTACCCCCGTCCACCCAGATGGAAGAACGATAATAAGATATAAGAGCATGCACCATTTATAAGGAAGATTTAGCTTGAGCTTGAGATATACGTTGCCTTGAGCTGTGAACATTAATTCGATGGTCCACAGTGGGTCTCATTTTAATTATTTATTTCGTTGAATTCATTGTGTTGAAACAAATAGAGTGTATTGTGTGTGGTAGGCAATTTTCAAATGAACTTTATCCTTATCGAAGGTATCCTTATCGAAGGTTTTTTTTTTGTTTTTACCGAGGGTAGGTGAACATTTTCCAAAGACACTATGAGAATAGCAAGTGCGTGCTCATAATAGTGTCAGAATTTTGCTGACTAAAAACACCACCCTTCGAAGGATTGTTAGATACTGCAACTGGTATAACTTATGAAGTAATTTTTCTTTAACGAAATAACAACTTTTTTTTCTCCGAGGTAGGTGGAAATCTTCTAGAAGACACTATGAGGACACTCGGCGCGTGCTCATAGTAGTGTGAGATTTTTACTCACTAAAACCACCTCCTACAAATTTATTTTGTACTGCAACTAAGTTATGACTTATCAAGCAATTTTTTTATCACGAAGTTTTACACATTTGGCAGGCAACATTCTAGCGAAAGTTTCTGCTCGCTCCGCAATTTTAACGCGGTTGATAATTATCGGGCTAAGTCCGAAGGTTTAGTTCGTTGTAGACGCCGCAATAAATTTGTTTCATCGAGAATTTCACGGACCGATCTATTATTTTCGTTTCGTCCTTAACTGTGGGAATTCCGAGGTCTCTATGGAGATCTTCATTTCTAATGTACCACGGTGCACTGACGAATGATCTTAGCACTTTATTTTGAAAAGTTTGTAAAATGTTTAGATTTGTTTCGCTGGTATAACCCCATAACTGTATACCGTATGCCCATACAGGCTTCATCACTTGCTTATAAATATAATAAAAGCTTGTTCTCGAGGGTAAGCTTGGAACATTTTCCGAGTAACCAATAAAGTTGTAGGCGCAGTGGCTTAGTGGTTAGTGTGTTGGACTACTAAGCGAGGGGTCTAGGTTCGAGTCCCGCAAAAAACAAAATTCCAACTTAGGGTTTTTTCACTGCGCCACCTCTCGGTCTGACAAACATCCGAGAATATGAACTGTCTTGAAAGAGCTTCTCGGTTAGCCGTTTGGAATCGGCATAAAATTGTAGATCCCTTCCATTCGTTCCAAAAATTTAAAACTTAAACAAAACGAATGGTTGTGAGAAGCTAGGCCTGGGGTCCCTCCGGACCTGTTGCGCCATCTATTTATTTATTTATTTATTTAACCAATAAAGTTCTCTATATTTGTTTTTAAGTTCTTTTTTTTTTCTTTACATGCGGTTTCCATTTCAATTCTGTGTCGAGAGTCATTCCGAGATATTTGGCCTCATTTGCAAACGGAACTTGTACCGTATTTATAAATACAGGCAAATTATTTGTTTTTTTATATGTAAAATCCACGTGGACCGATTTTGTTTCGTTAAGAGCTTAAGAGATTTTGTTCATTCATAGACCCGGTTAAGCGCGCCTTGTAATATTTTGTTTGTTTCTTTGGTCGTTGAACCAACTGCTAGTATTGCTACGGTGAAATTATTCGCCGAAAAAAAATAAAGGACAATAATTATATTGCTTCCAATATTATAATATTGTATTTATTTAAAAAAAAAAGTTAATATCGTTTTCGATTTTGGCTTTTCAGATGTTGAGCTGAGATTTCAAAATTCTGCTGCAAAATCGAACATCATAGTACATTTACACCGCACCTAAATTCAACATTTCTGAAAAAAAAAAATTCCGAAGTTCGATTTTGCGTTCCCACTGAAACTTCGAATGAAAGCTAGTTTCAGAATTGATTATTCATCTTTTTTTCTGTTTAAAATCAGAAATGGTTGAACTTAAAGAATTCATTTTTTTAGCTATATTATTGTTATGAATTTAAGTGCTAGTTCAGACATATTAAATGTACCTATTGCTGACTTAATATAGATGTATGCAACCACTTCCTTCTTCTTTGTTATAATAACTTTTTCGTTCCATTTTAATAATTGGAATAACTTGAAATAATTGATTTGTTGACAACTGTTGTTTTTTATGTTAGTCAGCGGACTTATAAGCCATCGTCTTCGTTTTGCCAAAAAGATTCACTTTTTTTGGATAAAAAATCAATTTCTTTTTGTGATCGGTATTGCTTTTGGGTCTACAGGAAAAAAAAAATAAAATGTGGATATTAAAAACATCTTCATTTTCATTATGAACACCTCTAAATTCTAAGTAGGGTTTTCCGAAACTACATTTAGTTATAAGAATAGCTTTAACAGCATATACATTCATTTGTGATTTGGCACTGTTCCAACCTCCAAGAGTTATTCATGATTGAAAATACTCTTCAGTTGGCAGTGGCAGTCCTAGCCGCTCTAGGCCCCAGGCCATGTGCCGCCCCTTTCTCAGCAGCCATCATTATAGACTAGCTACATAATTCATGAATTTACTTTATTCCAACTTTTAATTGATTCAGAAAATTGTTGAACTAAAAGCTAGTTTATAATATTTTCCGAGGTTTCAGGGATGACTGGACATTTAAATCAAACATTTAAAACGGTTTTAGGTTTTGTTTTTAATAAAATAAATATTTTACAATAGGGGTATTCACGATCCGGTGCAACTGGTCTTGTATCATTGCGAAAGTGCGAAAGTGCAACTTTTTTTCGCACCACAACAACAAAATATACTGACAAAAATTTCGCTACACTTTTGCGCTTTAGCTATACCCTGACCCTATTGTAACCGAAAAATACAACAGAGTAGCGTTATCAAGTTGACAGTTCCCTAAATTATGAATTCCTGTGTGCAGGTATCGAAAAAAAAAACAAAGAGAATGGAAAACATATATAAGTGCCGCCGAAGGGAAAATCATAATTTTTGTTATGTAATATTAATTAATTAACATAATTTTGTCTCCATTATCTTCCAATAAATTGAATCGTTTTTCTTTTTCGCTTTTTAAAAGATTTTTTTCAGAACAAATGTCAATTGTCAGATTGGGTCTGACTTTGTTTCAGTTTTACTATAGATGAGAAAAAGTGTGTTCACGATCTGAAAAAAAAAAAAAAAAATAAATAAAATTTCGCAATTTTACTACGTCTGTTACACCGAATCGTGAATACCCCTAATGTGTTACAAAACTCGTCTGCACTTAAGCGCAGCAAAATCATTAATTAAATTCTCGCAATCCAATGTGCTTAAAAAATCAGCTTCTATGTTAAGCAAAGCAAGATCGTTTAATCTCTGCTCCGGCATTGTTGTGCAGTAGTTTTTAACTCTGCGCAAACAAGAAAATGATCTTTTTCCTGTACAATTACTGGCGGGTGTACACACACACATACGAAGAGCAATATCCACGTTTGGGTAAATGGTTTGAAGACCTTCGGTTCGTAACCATTTCAACAAACTGACTGCACTCTTTCGCTCCCCTTTTTTTATGCTGCAGTGAGAACGAAAATGAAGACATTCTTCTATAAAATTGTCTTCTAAGTCAGTAAAATAAATCATTTTTTCAGGAATTCTATTCTCCAACAATTTCATAAATTTAAAATTTTTTTATAAACTGAACTGCGATGTGAGCGCCGTGTAACTAATGGGCACCAAAAATGACGAACACAGTCGCCCTCACTTAAGATTTCACCAATAAATGGCCTCCCGATTGACAAAATGGCAACCGCAGAGAATTTCCTAAGTATGCGTGCCGCAGCAATGGCGCTCCTTTGATTTGTACAGGCACGAATACTTAGGAAATCCTCTGCGGTTTTAGCAGCTTGTTTCTGCTCTCAGTTGACCATCTAGTTTGTATCATCTTTGACGCACACTGTTGACATAATTATCGCAAATCGCAGTCGCGAGCGGGCAAGCGAGTAAGGCCGTGGGTGGGAGGGCAGCGGCGGGCGCGGGGTCACAGCGGCGGCGCGACGCACCGCACGCGCGACCGCACGAACTTGACTGAAACGTGCATAATAACAATATATTAAATTAAACTAAACGCACGAACTATTTTATATGTACGATGTACAAAATTATATATACTTTGATACGCAAAATATTGATTTAGGAAGTTTATAATCATATGGTACACGAGCCTTTAAAATATTAAGATACTTTGCATTTGAGTTATTTCTTGTTAATCTTGTTATCATTAGTGATTTTTTTTGGCTACTGGGCCTTAGGGCAAATCCGCCACTGTCAGTTGGTGCGCGGTGCACTGCAAGCCCGGTAGGCACAAACTGAAATTTAAGGTGTGCAGTGCATGCACTGAAGCACTGAGTGTGTAAACACAATTTCAAGTAATGTATGTACATTATACATAATATTTTTAATTGAACTAAATGCAAACAATTTTTAGTCAGTGTTTTAAAGGAGAGTTTCAAAAATAAAGGACATAATCCGTCCTTTATTAAAAAGAAAATAATATAGGACAGGGGTTAAAAAGAAAGGAATGTCCTTTTAAATACGGGAAAATCGGCAAAAGTGGCTACGGTAGTACCTACTGTTTGCGGAATATCACGCGTAAATAACAGGTACAGGAGTGGCCCAAGGACGCTTCCTTGCGCACAGCTGCCCTTATTTCTTTAAATTCCGAATATTCGTTTCCTAGATACGATTATAGAAAGTGAAAGTGTAACTGCGTCCAGTTATCACTGTTGTCTTTTAGATATCCTGGAACCGCAGGTTCTTTAGATTTAGAAAAGCAATTTTTTTTTTTAAGTGTATAAAATAAATAAATTTGCGCCTCGTTTTAAATATAAAGAATGTTTTATTTAACAAAATTATTTTTTTTGCACATTTAAATACATAACAAAGCAGGCGGAGATCCGCTATTGCTTTATAAAACAAACAAAAGTTTAAAATGACCTGACAACATTTATCACTCTCCTATCGTTAATTGGCAAGGTAAATCCCAAACAAATAACCACAGAAAAACATTTCTTATGAAATTTGTACAGCCACTTCCTCTTGCTAAGGCAAACTTTACGAATACACCGAACGCTTGAAACACCTTCACTGTGAAACATAATTTTTGGACTTGTAGTTGAATAAATTTACAAATTTAATGATCACAATGAGCGTTTAATAAGTTCTTGGAATTTAAAACTTTGTTTTCCATTTATTTAAAATTTGTTTTGCTATCGCCTTCTTTTGTCTATTATTATTATTTTTTTTTTTGAATAAGTTGATTCAATTTTATTTTATAAATTCAGTTTTGCATTAATCTAATTTTACCATTCGTTGATTGAAGGTTTTCCCTTAAAACTTTATGGGGTCTGAAAAATTCATTAAAATATCAACATTTCCATGAAAATGCCGCTTTAAGCGTCCTATAACTTATATTACTTACACACAAGTGTAACGCGATTGCAACGCCAATTGAACAAACCCAGTCGGATGACGTTTCGGATGCGTAAAAGAAAGATGGCATCGTTCTAAGGAGGTTACGAAGAGGGATTGTTTTGACAAGAAAGATAAAAAATATAAAACGGTCTCCTTTAGTGAAATTGCTTTAAACAAGTAACATAAGCTCAGCCAATTACGGGGTGTATGCGCACCAAAAATGAATTGTCATTAGTCATTATCATTACACTCTTCCCTGTCTGACTGTCGCATGACTTCTCCTTGTTACCCGAATGGACACAGGGAACAGGGAGGGTTATGCGTTTCGCGCGTATCCTATGTACGTTCCTACGTGATGCCCTGTAGCCCAAACTGCTTGACCGATTTTGAAGAGTGAGGTGTCATTAAATTGAAATTCTTTCCCAGACTATGACACATAGTCTAAACAAATAAATATAAAAATATAAATTCAAAAAAAAAAAAAAACTAAATAAATCAATTTTCACACAAATGTCAGTGAGATTTTTTTTTACAGTCGGTTTTTTTGGTTCTTATAAATTAACTAGCTGACCCGGCAAACTTCGTTTCGCCCAAATTTGTTAATTTGTTAATATATTCCGAAATTCTTTCCCAGACTATGACACATAGTCAAAACAAATAAATATAAAAATATAAATTCAAAAAAAAAAAAAAAAAAAAAAATTAAATAAATCAATTTTCACACAAATGTCAGTGAGATTTTTTTTTTACAGTCGGTTTTTTTGGTTTTTATAAATTAACTAGCTGACCCGGCAAACTTCGTTTCGCCCAAATTTGTTAATTTGTTAATATATTCCGAGCATGCACCAAGCACTTGCTAATTTATGTAATTCGACCAATTAAAATTCTTTATTCAAAAGTTATATTAAATGCAATAGAAATAAATGATGAATAGCAATGTTGATTTTTTTCAATCAAACCGCAATGATTTTGACGTGTCGTCCAACCTTCCACTTTTTCACTAAATTGACAAACATCCATCGATTATCCTTGCAATAAATTATTTGTCATAGCGAAAGCGAGACGCACGGGAAAATGAAGTCGCACGAATGGTAAATCGTTCTTAATAAGCGAAATCTGCGGAATAAGAATGTTTGCCTTTGAATTTTCCCTACAAAATTTCAATCAACTTGGTAGCGCTGTTCCCGGGATCGGCAACAGCGCCACCTATCAGGTCCAAAAGTGTCCTATCCTTCAAGCGGGAACGAAGAATATAAATCTATAAAATTTCATTGAAATCGGGTGAGTGGTTTCGGAGATCGATTACAACGCCATATAGCGGGTCAAAAATCCTATCTTTTAAGTTTGCTTTAACCTGAAATACAACAATACGAACAAAACAAAAGAAGAATCATAAAAATTTACCCAGTGGTTATCGAGTTATATCATCATCATCGAGTTTCATCCCGAAAAATTATAGGTATGAATTAAGAAGATTATTATTAAAGAAAATTTAATTGACCTGAATAACGACATACGCCCACAACGCCACATGTTGAGGATTTTCCGACGATGTGCACTA
Source organism: Cheilosia urbana (assembly GCA_946477585.1). Lineage (NCBI taxonomy): Eukaryota > Metazoa > Arthropoda > Insecta > Diptera > Syrphidae > Cheilosia > Cheilosia urbana. The sequence goes on along the minus strand of OX297854.1, from coordinate 87,536,158 downwards.
AGAAATTCAGTTTTTGTTAAAAATAATAAATTAATTATTTTATATGTATTTTATCAATATAATAACTCCGATCGAAGCATCTGTTTTAAACGATATTTATTTTGTTTACATCCTCGTTGACGATATTTGCAGCACGCATTCTGTCAATGTTATGCCAACGCCATAAGGTTACATCAAAAATGTTTGAATTGTAAAAGCGCTATGGTTACATTAGATATAATTTAATATGGTGGTTAAGTATTCTTAAATTTTCTAATTTTCCGCGCAATTTTCTTAATTTTTTCTTTCATAAGATTTTTCTCCTGACAATAACAAACACAACAAAAAAAATTTAGCGAAATCAGTCCAGCCGTTCACGCGTCATGCCGCGACCAAGGGAAATAGTGATTCATTTTTATATAAATATAGATTCAACATAGGCACATTTGTTCGAACAGCTTGACTCAATGCGATTCGTTCGAAGTCCATTTCTCGCTCCAATTCTCGATTAAATGCGTCAAATCAGAGCTTTGTTGCGCATTTCATCTGACATCTCCAGTTCATTATCCGATGTCACAGTGCGAAATCGATGCAAAATATCGTCGGCCATAATATCATCTTTGTATAATCAAAGTACCTATCTACTTCATTTCAAAAAGTTACTTAATGTAACATAGTAAACATAATTTATTAGAACAACGTTTTTAGGTACCTATATTTAAAAAAAAAAAAGAAATAACTTCAAAATTGTTGACAACAACAATTTGCTTGGAAAATAATTAAAATAATTGACAAAATTCAAAATATTTTTTTTTTTATTTGAAGTGTCACTTCTTGATTTCTATCCAGTTAATTTTTCTTCAAAGTGTATTTCCCCATACAAACTTTAATTTTCTAATTTTCCGCGCAATTTTCTTAATTTTTTCAATTTTTATTTTTTCCTAAACCTTCGCGGAGCAATTACGAACAAATCCGCAGAAGGAAGTATCCAATTTGGTCCAGTCGTTTTCGAGTTTTAAGCATCCGAACAAACCAAGATCCATTTTTATATATAAAGATTACTATTATTATAGGATGCGAAATGTAACTTACCTAATTGTTTAAATTTCTAAATTCCATGGAAGCAACTTTCAATGGGATCAATTAAAAGCATCGTCCTATACTGCCATTCTGTCATTCTTGCGCCTGTGAGTTCTTCTTCTGGTTTCTTTTGAAATGTATATTTGGTGAAAGATGGAGATGGAAAATAAATTAAGATTCCAAGAGCCTCTTAATCGATTCATAAGGAGAATTTATCAGTCGACTGAAAAAAGCTTTTAAAAGCAAAATGGCACTAAATGGACATTCACACATTATGTATTGTATGTCCTTACCCGCTTCAAGCGAAAAAAAAATCATTCTTTCGCTCAGATCGATTGATTGAATTAATGAAATCAATGTATTCCCATAGGAATGTGTTTTTTAGAAGGAGTTTATGGGCTCTCCCTCAATTACGTTAGAGGTTAGCTATGACTTATTCATATCACTGGTGAACACAGGATCACAAAATTTACTCTTAGCCACGTCATTCGTAGTAACCTTCGTATCCATAACTTTTTATTTGAAAATGTCCTTCATTGTTATTTGTTTCTAAAACGAGTATACAACGACAATTGACATACGAGTTATTCGTATTTCCCAATTAAATTAGTTGAGTCTCAAGAGCAAGAACTTCCATCAGGTTTTCTGGGGTATTCTCATCGACCCTCCGGTAAACACAATTATTTTTCTCTCATCTGATTTGAATTTAATTTCAGTACCCACTGAACTAGGCAGCTTCTTGCCTTGCTAAAGAACAAAGTTGTGCGATAAATGACTTCTGTCTAGTCTGAATGTACACATACAAACAGTGATGGGCAACAGGTCCCTGCAGAGGGTAGATAAAATACCTATACTCGCATGTGTGACTTTCGTAGAATGACTTAATCATCAAGTCGAAATAAAAATACAATCAGATGGGAGAACAACAAAAAGGACGTCATCTTCGTTTTGTTTGTTTTGTGACAGAGAAGAAATAACTTTTCAATCACGTAGAGCTGTTGGAGACGACTAAGAGAGTGAAATTTATTTTTAGTTACGTATACGCCCCGTGGATTCGATATTTCAATTAATTTTAAAGGTTATAACCACTGAAATGTCAATCAAAGCAAATGGGGGCGTATGGCAAATCTCACAAATGAAATATATGCATACATGTGGGGCTACATAGTGAAAGCGGTATATCACGGGAGGATGGTTATGAGTCTTATTTTTATGGATTTGCTGTAGCTAATGTCTGACATTGATGTTTTGTGGATAAATAGATAAAGAAATTTATAATCCCAGGCTGGATAGTGGCAATGGAGTTGCTATCAAACAAAGTTGCTTATCACTTATCAGTATCTAATGGGCAATAATATACTGCCCGAACGTCTTGGAAAGAGTCTTTAAAAGCGGTCTTAAGTGAGGTTGCCTTTCGCTCCTGTTCCACGATTATTGCGGCAATGTTTTTGAACCTTTTCCTATATCATTTCAAGAGATATTCGAATCAGAATCAGGGTCTCTACTCTGGTTTAAAGGGGGACCCAGGTCTTCTAAAGCCGCGTCACTGCAACAAGTGTCTCAGTTTTAATTTTACCATGCCCATTTAAGTTTTCAATTTACCTATTCAATTGCAGTGATGTATGTTTATTCGTGGGCGCAGTAGTGGTTTGGGTGCTAGACTACAAGAGTGGGCTTAAGGCCCGCATATTGCCAGCAGATCAAGTCCCCACCTCAAAAGTTAGCAAATGCAGCGTTGACTAGACTTTGGAAGTGACACTACTTGTTTTTCTATTCAATAAAATTGTTAAAGGTGCGGTTTCCCATACAAAATTCTATACTCAAAATTTCATCACCTTAAAGTTTTAAGTTTATTTTCACGACAAAAAGTAGCATAGGTATGTCCTTGGGCAATGCGAATCCACCAAGCACGATCCATTCCCGAGTTATGAGTGCACATACGGGCGTCAATCTCTTTTATACATAGCTGTAGAGCTGTTTCCACCCGGATTTGCCTTTCGTATTATATCCCGCCTAGATTTCGCAAAGTTCCAAATGTTAAATTAGACAACTTTAGAAATAGCGTTTGAATGTTTTTTTTTTTTAATGGATTTTCCTATTCCGCTTATTTTTTAAAAATCTTATCTTTAAAATTGGAACCAACCACACGGAAATAGTCCTATCTTTCAAACTGTAAGGAACCATACACAGCCTCAAAATGTCGGAATCGGTTGAATTGTTTAGGAGATTGAAAACAGCACCACCTATTGGGTCAAAAACTATCCCATGTTTCAAGTTGCAGCCAACAATAGACACCCACACAATTTCATCGAAATCGGTTGAGTGGTTAAGGAGATCGACAACATTGCCACCTATCGGATAGACCGTCAGCTCCCGCGCACATACCCAATTCCTCCGCAAATAAATAATATAGAGTGGATATATATATTATACTAGCTGACCCGGCGAACTCCGTTCCGCCCAAATTTGTTAATGTAATGAAAATAATAATTCCGAGCATTCACAATGCATTTCCTAATTTATGTAATTCGGCCAATTAAAATTCTTTATTCAAAAGTCATATTAAATGCAATCTATATATTAATACGGAGTTGCCTAAAACGTGTTTCCCCCCTTTTTTCCTATTATAAGTCACATAAATATGCCAACACTATATATATTTGGGTAGGGGACAATACATAGAAGTGCACAATACAAAAATTATCCACAAATTATGAATTAAAGCAGGTAAATTTAAGCGAATTGCATGAAATTACAACAACAACAACATGGCACCCGCGTAAAGTTAATTCGCACTTTTTCTAGAATGAAAAACGTGAAATGCAGTTCGATAGACAATCGTTTGTAGCTGTTGGTAGTGAAATTCTTTTCGTTTGTAGTTCAACCGTTTGAAAGTTAGAACCATTTGAAAAAACAAAATTCCAATCCCTTAAAACCGTGTTATTTCTGAAACCGCAGCTAGCAAAGTGATAAAATTTCTAAAATCTATTTTCGAAAGTGTTCGACATTACTAATCCAATAAAATTCAAATTGTACCAATCGGCCAAACGGTTTATGATTTATATGAAATTTAAGCAAAATTTAAGCAAAATGTTGGCTTCTAACTCAAGGTCCTCATCTATATATTAATACGGAGTTGCCTAAAACGTGTTTCCCCCCTTTTTTCCTATTATAAGTCACATAAATATGCCAACACTATATATATTTGGGTAGGGGACAATACATAGAAGTGCACAATACAAAAATTATCCACAAATTATGAATTATCTATATATTAATACGGAGTTGCCTAAAACGTGTTTCCCCCCTTTTTTCCTATTATAAGTCACATAAATATGCCAACACTATATATATTTGGGTAGGGGACAATACATAGAAGTGCACAATACAAAAATTATCCACAAATTATGAATTAAAGCAGGTAAATTTAAGCGAATTGCATGAAATTACAACAACAACAACATGGCACCCGCGTAAAGTTAATTCGCACTTTTTCTAGAATGAAAAACGTGAAATGCAGTTCGATAGACAATCGTTTGTAGCTGTTGGTAGTGAAATTCTTTTCGTTTGTAGTTCAACCGTTTGAAAGTTAGAACCATTTGAAAAAACAAAATCCCAATCCCTTAAAACCGTGTTATTTCTGAAACCGCAGCTAGCAAAGTGATAAAATTTCTAAAATCTATTTTCGAAAGTGTTCGACATTACTAATCCAATAAAATTCAAATTGTACCAATCGGCCAAACGGTTTATGATTTATATGAAATTTAAGCAAAATTTAAGCAAAATGTTGGCTTCTAACTCAAGGTCCTCATCTATATATTAATACGGAGTTGCCTAAAACGTGTTTCCCCCTTTTTTTCCTATTATAAGTCACATAAATATGCCAACACTATATATATTTGGGTAGGGGACAATACATAGAAGTGCACAATACAAAAATTATCCACAAATTATGAATTATCTATATATTAATACGGAGTTGCCTAAAACGTGTTTCCCCCCTTTTTTCCTATTATAAGTCACATAAATATGCCAACACTATATATATTTGGGTAGGGGACAATACATAGAAGTGCACAATACAAAAATTATCCACAAATTATGAATTAAAGCAGGTAAATTTAAGCGAATTGCATGAAATTACAACAACAACAACATGGCACCCGCGTAAAGTTAATTCGCACTTTTTCTAGAATGAAAAACGTGAAATGCAGTTCGATAGACAATCGTTTGTAGCTGTTGGTAGTGAAATTCTTTTCGTTTGTAGTTCAACCGTTTGAAAGTTAGAACCATTTGAAAAAACAAAATCCCAATCCCTTAAAACCGTGTTATTTCTGAAACCGCAGCTAGCAAAGTGATAAAATTTCTAAAATCTATTTTCGAAAGTGTTCGACATTACTAATCCAATAAAATTCAAATTGTACCAATCGGCCAAACGGTTTATGATTTATATGAAATTTAAGCAAAATTTAAGCAAAATGTTGGCTTCTAACTCAAGGTCCTCATCTATATATTAATACGGAGTTGCCTAAAACGTGTTTCCCCCCTTTTTTCCTATTATAAGTCACATAAATATGCCAACACTATATATATTTGGGTAGGGGACAATACATAGAAGTGCACAATACAAAAATTATCCACAAATTATGAATTAAAGCAGGTAAATTTAAGCGAATTGCATGAAATTACAACAACAACAACATGGCACCCGCGTAAAGTTAATTCGCACTTTTTCTAGAATGAAAAACGTGAAATGCAGTTCGATAGACAATCGTTTGTAGCTGTTGGTAGTGAAATTCTTTTCGTTTGTAGTTCAACCGTTTGAAAGTTAGAACCATTTGAAAAAACAAAATCCCAATCCCTTAAAACCGTGTTATTTCTGAAACCGCAGCTAGCAAAGTGATAAAATTTCTAAAATCTATTTTCGAAAGTGTTCGACATTACTAATCCAATAAAATTCAAATTGTACCAATCGGCCAAACGGTTTATGATTTATATGAAATTTAAGCAAAATTTAAGCAAAATGTTGGCTTCTAACTCAAGGTCCTCATCTATATATTAATACGGAGTTGCCTAAAACGTGTTTCCCCCCTTTTTTCCTATTATAAGTCACATAAATATGCCAACACTATATATATTTGGGTAGGGGACAATACATAGAAGTGCACAATACAAAAATTATCCACAAATTATGAATTAAAGCAGGTAAATTTAAGCGAATTGCATGAAATTACAACAACAACAACATGGCACCCGCGTAAAGTTAATTCGCACTTTTTCTAGAATGAAAAACGTGAAATGCAGTTCGATAGACAATCGTTTGTAGCTGTTGGTAGTGAAATTCTTTTCGTTTGTAGTTCAACCGTTTGAAAGTTAGAACCATTTGAAAAAACAAAATCCCAATCCCTTAAAACCGTGTTATTTCTGAAACCGCAGCTAGCAAAGTGATAAAATTTCTAAAATCTATTTTCGAAAGTGTTCGACATTACTAATCCAATAAAATTCAAATTGTACCAATCGGCCAAACGGTTTATGATTTATATGAAATTTAAGCAAAATTTAAGCAAAATGTTGGCTTCTAACTCAAGGTCCTCATCTATATATTAATACGGAGTTGCCTAAAACGTGTTTCCCCCCTTTTTTCCTATTATAAGTCACATAAATATGCCAACACTATATATATTTGGGTAGGGGACAATACATAGAAGTGCACAATACAAAAATTATCCACAAATTATGAATTATCTATATATTAATACGGAGTTGCCTAAAACGTGTTTCCCCCCTTTTTTCCTATTATAAGTCACATAAATATGCCAACACTATATATATTTGGGTAGGGGACAATACATAGAAGTGCACAATACAAAAATTATCCACAAATTATGAATTAAAGCAGGTAAATTTAAGCGAATTGCATGAAATTACAACAACAACAACATGGCACCCGCGTAAAGTTAATTCGCACTTTTTCTAGAATGAAAAACGTGAAATGCAGTTCGATAGACAATCGTTTGTAGCTGTTGGTAGTGAAATTCTTTTCGTTTGTAGTTCAACCGTTTGAAAGTTAGAACCATTTGAAAAAACAAAATCCCAATCCCTTAAAACCGTGTTATTTCTGAAACCGCAGCTAGCAAAGTGATAAAATTTCTAAAATCTATTTTCGAAAGTGTTCGACATTACTAATCCAATAAAATTCAAATTGTACCAATCGGCCAAACGGTTTATGATTTATATGAAATTTAAGCAAAATTTAAGCAAAATGTTGGCTTCTAACTCAAGGTCCTCATCTATATATTAATACGGAGTTGCCTAAAACGTGTTTCCCCCTTTTTTTCCTATTATAAGTCACATAAATATGCCAACACTATATATATTTGGGTAGGGGACAATACATAGAAGTGCACAATACAAAAATTATCCACAAATTATGAATTATCTATATATTAATACGGAGTTGCCTAAAACGTGTTTCCCCCCTTTTTTCCTATTATAAGTCACATAAATATGCCAACACTATATATATTTGGGTAGGGGACAATACATAGAAGTGCACAATACAAAAATTATCCACAAATTATGAATTAAAGCAGGTAAATTTAAGCGAATTGCATGAAATTACAACAACAACAACATGGCACCCGCGTAAAGTTAATTCGCACTTTTTCTAGAATGAAAAACGTGAAATGCAGTTCGATAGACAATCGTTTGTAGCTGTTGGTAGTGAAATTCTTTTCGTTTGTAGTTCAACCGTTTGAAAGTTAGAACCATTTGAAAAAACAAAATCCCAATCCCTTAAAACCGTGTTATTTCTGAAACCGCAGCTAGCAAAGTGATAAAATTTCTAAAATCTATTTTCGAAAGTGTTCGACATTACTAATCCAATAAAATTCAAATTGTACCAATCGGCCAAACGGTTTATGATTTATATGAAATTTAAGCAAAATTTAAGCAAAATGTTGGCTTCTAACTCAAGGTCCTCATCTATATATTAATACGGAGTTGCCTAAAACGTGTTTCCCCCCTTTTTTCCTATTATAAGTCACATAAATATGCCAACACTATATATATTTGGGTAGGGGACAATACATAGAAGTGCACAATACAAAAATTATCCACAAATTATGAATTAAAGCAGGTAAATTTAAGCGAATTGCATGAAATTACAACAACAACAACATGGCACCCGCGTAAAGTTAATTCGCACTTTTTCTAGAATGAAAAACGTGAAATGCAGTTCGATAGACAATCGTTTGTAGCTGTTGGTAGTGAAATTCTTTTCGTTTGTAGTTCAACCGTTTGAAAGTTAGAACCATTTGAAAAAACAAAATCCCAATCCCTTAAAACCGTGTTATTTCTGAAACCGCAGCTAGCAAAGTGATAAAATTTCTAAAATCTATTTTCGAAAGTGTTCGACATTACTAATCCAATAAAATTCAAATTGTACCAATCGGCCAAACGGTTTATGATTTATATGAAATTTAAGCAAAATTTAAGCAAAATGTTGGCTTCTAACTCAAGGTCCTCATCTATATATTAATACGGAGTTGCCTAAAACGTGTTTCCCCCCTTTTTTCCTATTATAAGTCACATAAATATGCCAACACTATATATATTTGGGTAGGGGACAATACATAGAAGTGCACAATACAAAAATTATCCACAAATTATGAATTATCTATATATTAATACGGAGTTGCCTAAAACGTGTTTCCCCCCTTTTTTCCTATTATAAGTCACATAAATATGCCAACACTATATATATTTGGGTAGGGGACAATACATAGAAGTGCACAATACAAAAATTATCCACAAATTATGAATTAAAGCAGGTAAATTTAAGCGAATTGCATGAAATTACAACAACAACAACATGGCACCCGCGTAAAGTTAATTCGCACTTTTTCTAGAATGAAAAACGTGAAATGCAGTTCGATAGACAATCGTTTGTAGCTGTTGGTAGTGAAATTCTTTTCGTTTGTAGTTCAACCGTTTGAAAGTTAGAACCATTTGAAAAAACAAAATCCCAATCCCTTAAAACCGTGTTATTTCTGAAACCGCAGCTAGCAAAGTGATAAAATTTCTAAAATCTATTTTCGAAAGTGTTCGACATTACTAATCCAATAAAATTCAAATTGTACCAATCGGCCAAACGGTTTATGATTTATATGAAATTTAAGCAAAATTTAAGCAAAATGTTGGCTTCTAACTCAAGGTCCTCATCTTTATATATTAATACGGAGTTGCCTAAAACGTGTTTCCCCCCTTTTTTCCTATTATAAGTCACATAAATATGCCAACACTATATATATTTGGGTAGGGGACAATACATAGAAGTGCACAATACAAAAATTATCCACAAATTATGAATTATCTATATATTAATACGGAGTTGCCTAAAACGTGTTTCCCCCCTTTTTTCCTATTATAAGTCACATAAATATGCCAACACTATATATATTTGGGTAGGGGGCAATACATAGAAGTGCACAATACAAAAATTATCCACAAATTATGAATTAAAGCAGGTAAATTTAAGCGAATTGCATGAAATTACAACAACAACAACATGGCACCCGCGTAAAGTTAATTCGCACTTTTTCTAGAATGAAAAACGTGAAATGCAGTTCGATAGACAATCGTTTGTAGCTGTTGGTAGTGAAATTCTTTTCGTTTGTAGTTCAACCGTTTGAAAGTTAGAACCATTTGAAAAAACAAAATCCCAATCCCTTAAAACCGTGTTATTTCTGAAACCGCAGCTAGCAAAGTGATAAAATTTCTAAAATCTATTTTCGAAAGTGTTCGACATTACTAATCCAATAAAATTCAAATTGTACCAATCGGCCAAACGGTTTATGATTTATATGAAATTTAAGCAAAATTTAAGCAAAATGTTGGCTTCTAACTCAAGGTCCTCATCTATATATTAATACGGAGTTGCCTAAAACGTGTTTCCCCCATTTTTTCCTATTATAAGTCACATAAATATGCCAACACTATATATATTTGGGTAGGGGACAATACATAGAAGTGCACAATACAAAAATTATCCACAAATTATGAATTAAAGCAGGTAAATTTAAGCGAATTGCATGAAATTACAACAACAACAACATGGCACCCGCGTAAAGTTAATTCGCACTTTTTCTAGAATGAAAAACGTGAAATGCAGTTCGATAGACAATCGTTTGTAGCTGTTGGTAGTGAAATTCTTTTCGTTTGTAGTTCAACCGTTTGAAAGTTAGAACCATTTGAAAAAACAAAATCCCAATCCCTTAAAACCGTGTTATTTCTGAAACCGCAGCTAGCAAAGTGATAAAATTTCTAAAATCTATTTTCGAAAGTGTTCGACATTACTAATCCAATAAAATTCAAATTGTACCAATCGGCCAAACGGTTTATGATTTATATGAAATTTAAGCAAAATTTAAGCAAAATGTTGGCTTCTAACTCAAGGTCCTCATCTATATATTAATACGGAGTTGCCTAAAACGTGTTTCCCCCCTTTTTTCCTATTATAAGTCACATAAATATGCCAACACTATATATATTTGGGTAGGGGACAATACATAGAAGTGCACAATACAAAAATTATCCACAAATTATGAATTATCTATATATTAATACGGAGTTGCCTAAAACGTGTTTCCCCCCTTTTTTCCTATTATAAGTCACATAAATATGCCAACACTATATATATTTGGGTAGGGGACAATACATAGAAGTGCACAATACAAAAATTATCCACAAATTATGAATTAAAGCAGGTAAATTTAAGCGAAATGCATGAAATTACAACAACAACAACATGGCACCAGCGTGAAGTTAATTCGCACTTTTTCTAGAATGAAAAACGTGAAATGCAGTTCGACAGACAATCGTTTGTAGCTGTTTGTAGTGAAATTCTTTTCGTTTGTAGTTCAACCGTTTGAAAGTTAGAACCATTTGAAAAAACAAAATCCCAATCTCTTAAAACCGTGTTATTTCTGAAACCGCAGCTAGCAAAGTGATAAAATTTCTAAAATCTATTTTCGAAAGTGTTCGACAATACTAATCTAATAAAATTCAAATCGTACCAATCGGCCTAACGGTTTATGATTTATATGAAATTTAAGCAAAATGTTGGCTTCTAACTTAAGGTCCCCATAACTCTAAAACTGTTGAAGAACAAACGATGAAACTTTGCATATCTATTCTATGCACCCTTTTCTACCTGTAATATAAAATAGAAGACAGCCCGCATTACTGGACACTTTTTATTCGCAATTTAAGGAAAACCTAAAATGGTTTCGATTGCCTATTTATAAGCCCTCCGATATTTCCCCTTTACTTCCCCTTCAAAAATTAACTTATAGAATAAATTGGTCGAATTTCGACCACGGGGCGACCCCTAGTATTAATAAATGATGAATTGCTATGTTGATTTGTTTCAATCAAACCGCAATGATTTTGACGTGTCGGCCAACTTTCCACTTTTTCACTAAATTGATTGATGGCACAAATGCACAAACATCCATCCATTATCCTTGTAATAAATTATTTGTCATAGTGAAAGCGATACGCACGGTAAATTGAAGTCGCACGTGATATCCACATTATGTAGAGGTAAGCCCGGAACGTCTAAATAATTCAAAAATTCAACTAATCTCCATAACGTTTTATTTTCACAACAAAAGGTAGTATAATGTACTTCCTTTGCCCGTACCTTTCGTATTAAATCTTGCTCACATTTCGCAAATTGCTTTATTTGGACAGCGTCCATTAATAATTTTCATTATATGTACAACTTTAGAAATAGCGTTTGATTTTATTTTTGAATGGGACGTGCCACAATCCGTTTTCTTATCCCGCTTTCAAAGTACCACCTATAGGTCAAAAACTATCCGAAATTTAAAACTGGAAGCAACCATATCCATCTACAAAATTTCAATCAACTTGGTAGCGCTGTTTCGGCGATCGGCAACAGCGCCACCTATCAGGTCCAAAAGTATCCTATCCTTCAAGCGGGAACGAAGAATATAAATCTATAAAATTTCATTGAAATCGGGTGAGTGGTTTCGGAGATCGATTACGACGCCATATAGCGAGTCAAAAATCCTATCTTTTAAGTTTGCTTTAATCTGAAATACAACAATACGAACAAAACAAAAGAAGAATCATAAAAATTTACCCAGTGGTTATCGAGTTATATCATCATCATCGAGTTTCATCCCGAAAGAATTATAGGTATGAATTAAGAAGATTATTATTAAAGAAAATTTTATTGACCTGAATAACGACATACGCCTACAACGCCACATGTTGAGGATTTTCCGACGATGTGCACTAAGAAATTCAGTTTTTGTTAAAAATAATAAATTAATTATTTTATATGTATTTTATCAAAAATAGGGATTCATTTTTATATATATAGATTCAACATTGGCACATTTGTTCGAACAGCTTGACTCAATGCGATTCGTTCGAAGTTCATTTCTCGCATCTCCAGTTCATTATCCGATGTCACAGTGCGAATTCGATGCAAAATATCGTCGGCCATAATATCATCTTTGTATAATCAAAGTACCTATCTACTTCATTTCAAAAAGTTACTTGATGTAACATAGTAAACATAATTTATTAGAACAAACTTTTTGGGTATATCTACCTATATTTAGAAAAAAAAAAAACTTCAAAATTGTTGACAACAACAATTTGCTTGGAAAATAATTAAAATAATTGACAACAACAATTGCTTTTAAAATTCAAAATATTTTTTTTTTTATTTGAAGTGTCACTACTTGATTTCTATCCAGTTAATTTTTTTTCAAAGTGCATTTCCCCATTCAAACTTTAATTTTCTAATTTTCCGCGCAATTTTATTAATTTTTTCTTTCATAACATTTTTCTCCTGACAATAACAAACACAACAAAAAAAGAATTAATGAAATCGGTCCAGCCGTTTGTGCGTGATGCTGGGACCAAGGGAAATAGGGGTTCATTTTTATATATATAGATGTATAGTATTTGACATTCGGGACAACGCTTGTTTTTTTTCCTTGAGTTGTTCTTCTTCCTTATAAGATTAAGTAATTCAATCTGAACCTCTTTAATTAAGGTTTTGGGATTGTGCATAACCAGAACAATTTATCCTGTTATACTTATTTATTTGGTCGTTTGTCCATCTTCTTTTGCTTTTAATTACAATTTATATGATTGCTTTGATTTATATAATTTTATTTACATTTTCTCCTCTATACTCTTTCCTTTTTTTTTTTCAATTTTATTTCCTTATTGGCTTGTTGCCCAAAGTGTTGATAGGTCCTTTTTCAGGAAGTTTCTAGTCATGTTGTAATTTTCTCTTTGCTTTAATTTCTTGGTAAGGAAATTAAATATTTATTTGTTCTTATTATTTTTTAAAGATAATACAATTTATTTAATATCAAGACGAAGTTTTTCGTTTAAAATTCTCGACAGGAATTTTTTTTTAAAAAGACACTATTTCGTCTGAAATTATCGGCAAGAATAAAAATATTTATATTTTTGTACTTTCTTTTTTATATAGGTATTTTTCTAGTTTTTAATTTTAAAAATTTATATTTGCTTGATTTATTTTTAAGTGACAGTAAGTAGCAAAGAATATAGAAACGAGTTGCATGTTCAATATTATTATTATTATAACTTCTTTGGTACATAAATTAATTATATAAACAACAAAATTATAGCACCAGCTACCTGGACTTTAGGCTAATATATGATTATTATTTATTAACTTATGTCGTTCCCTGCAAGTCTTACAACAAAATTTACTTCAAAGAACATCTGAACATTTGTTCTGCAAGCTTATCTTCAGTCATTTGAACTGTATCTTGGTAAGTCTCCAGCTTAAGTGTCGTAAAGAGGATCCTTTTACTGCCTCTGACAATTTGAAATAACATTGCCGATGTTGGGAAACATTTTCCTAGGGGCTCGTAGATAAAACAGTTTGAAAAACACGACGCAATTATCTCTCGATTCACATCTCATCTTCCCTGCAAAACAACCATTGAAGTCCCTCCTTCGTATAGCGATTCAAATGGCTTAGCTTGTTTTTGTTTTGCTAACTTTTTTCGTTTTAATTTCTGGGGCTTAATATTGCAGTCCCATCCTTGAGGGACACACGAGCCGAGTTAATTCACAACATCACCAGTGAACACACACAAGAACAACCCAACTCAATGAATCGCTCCCCAAAGTGACAAGTGATAAATGTTAACATTAATTGGCTGATTGGGATTACCATGGAACGATGTGCAAATCCCTTTATCTGCCGTATAGTCGACAAAATACAAAGTATCCTTTGTCGTTGGCATTCGTTCCCCTCCTTTGTGTCTGTGTCTGTGCGCGTGCATTCATCGCCTCATCAGATCACACGTATACCGCAACAATTGTTGCAATTTTACGGTCATGGCTATTATCTGGGATGTGCAACAGGGAACCGAGGGTGATACTCGGCTGATGCCTTCATTTCTTTCGTGGGTGGATGTGATATTAAAATTTCCAATCCACCATCCCGTGCAAACGTTTTGATAGTGCTTAAGTTGCTAACGACTTTTTAATGCGACGCATCTTTATTGCTTGAAAAAGGAAATGAAACAGAACAGGGTAGTATAGTCCTGCCCAAACGTAGGTACCTTTATTTTGCGACCTATTTGCAATCACAATCAGACAAGACCAACTTGTTTCACCTGTCGTATTGAAAGCGCTTCAAAGGAAGACCTTCTGCTGGATTGCTTTTGAACCTCATTGAGCACTGTGTGTGTGCTGTATAAACTAGCACAACTGGGATTCCGCATCAGAGACAATACTGAGACCCCCATCTTCGACCGATTTTCCGTTACTTGCCTACAATATTTTTGTGGGGTGGTACATGCTAAGTGCGTTAGTATTGTTACATAGAAAATCGTATTGACAAATGTCACGTAACTTCACTCACCAATCAACTCGCACCTTGCATGTCCCACTTCCGCTGTGGGCAAAGTTGCTGTCAGCGTTCATTTAACTTTGTCCGTTAAATTTGAAACTATTCGTTACTATTTTACTATTTAAGGAATAAGTGTACTTTTGCTGAAAATATTTATGAAAAAAGAACAAAGTAGATTGGTTGAGGGAAAATAAAATAATTTTGAATAATTTTTCTTCGGCTATTTAAGAAAAATGTAGACATGAAATCGAAGTTAATGATATTTAAAAGCGGAAAATACACAACAATCAACAATGTTTATCCTAATATGTTTCTAGTATATAAAACAACTCATTTAGATAGTATTATTAACCAAACAAATTATATTAATCGTCTTTTACAAATTTGTAATAACCAACCAATAGCATTCAGTTATCTTAAAATGTGGTATTCCCGAACTCTATCACATTCCCCCATGGTTGGTAGCAGTTGGCAGCATTGATTTTATATTTTTTGTGTGTTTCTGCACGTCACGCGGATTCTAAATAGACATAACACCCAAGAATAATAGAATACAAGATTACGCCAATATGTCAAAAGAAAATTGGCATAAAATCGTATGACGTCAGTCGGGACCCGTGATTTGACGTTTATACGTTTAGTTGGTTTTGTTTTTACTTCCGAATTACGGGTTGAATGTTCTTAGTTCTCATGAAATATTTAAGTAAATTTTAAATGATATTTGATAATAAAAATGTGTGTGTATATAGCGAAGTTTCTATTTCAATTCTCATTTATTTGGTTGAATTGATTATTTATCTATTGTGGTTCGGGCATGATATCTGAAAATGCAAGATATCTGTAGTGTAAAAATTACCAAACAATGAAACAATAAAGAATTTGAAGTGAAATTGTGCATTTATAATTTGTTTCAATGAATTATTTTATTGAATTTTTTTTTTTGTTTGCATTTTCTGCAATTTCCCTGTTTAGCTTTCTAATCCTAAAAAACATTCGCGCTCTGAAGAATAACGTTTTTACTTTGTCGTCGCAATTTATGTTTGCCGCTAACTCCAGATGTGTTTTCAAATAGTCTTTCGATATCAATAAGTCATCTCCGTTGACGGAATCAAAGATTTTTTCAAGGGCAGTCATCTGCAGCATCAAATCTGTCGTTGGCTGTGATAAACCTCCTTCGCTGAGGTGATTTACCCAAGTAAATGTGTTGTCGGTTTCGTCGTTTACCCTTATATCTGGGACTTTATCGCGCAATCTGTGGCAAATATATCCAGCCAGATTTTCTAAGCCATCGTGAGCATTGGATTCGAGCTCCATGTCCTCCGCAGTCTGAACATCAATGTTTTCTGGCCTTATTGTTATGCTCTTTAAAATTGTGCCTTTATAAATAATAATATAAACAATTGAACATTATACCATGGAATTTAAACAAAGAAAAATAACCTGTTAGGGTGCAATCCAATCTTTCTAGATCAGGTGTATCATCGACAGACACATTTGCGCTATCTGATAGGACGCCTTCATTGTAGCCAAGTATATACGATCGCAGTCTATACTTAAACTCCCGACGATCTGGGTGGTCATGTAAACCTCCTTTTGTCCGTATGACACCAAACAAATTTTCCAATACATCTTGATTAAGCCGATATGTCAAGATGTATTTCAAATTGAAGCGATCCTTCAAGTCACTAAGCAGTAGTTTAACTGCATTGTTGGACTGAATAATGCTTGAAAAGAACTTTAGGTTACTATCTTCATAATAGAGTTTTAAATCGTAAGTATATCCACCTCTCTGAAAAGGTAATAAGGTATTTTTTCCAATAACCCTCATTTGGATCATCAGTTGTGTCATTTGGTCTAAAATTTCGTTTTGCGTTTCGATTGCTAGACCGTAAGCATGTGACCGCTCTCTGGAATCTTCAGTTGGGACTCTCACGTTCATGACATCAAACCAGTCATTTGTCTGTATGAAAATAAAAGTATTAGGAATAGGTAAGTACAGTAAGTGCGATTGTTTTTAATTATAGAAACATTACAGTTTTAAATAACTGGTAGCATTCTTGCCAATTTTGGTCGCTAACAAGACCCAAACTTGCTGCCCTCGTAAGTGATTGGGCGATGGTATGTGAAAACAGTTTTGTTGCCATTTTCACTTTCTGCCGGTCAGGTCCAACGACGTTGAGATAGCTGCTCGAGATTTTATGAGTTATTGTCAGCTCCGAAGAAGTACATGATAGGAGCCGAACAATGATTTCCTTCTTCACACATTTTCCGTTTATCAGAAATCCTTGATCGACGAAATGATTTCGAAGGAGTTTGAGCAGATGTGGAACATCCGCGAAGACAAAAATTTTGTTCTCATCGTGTAAAAACCTAATGTAGATTATTTTTAAAAATAATTCAATAAAAAATACGTATCTTTACATACCAAGGCTTATCCATAGTGATTTCTAGGTTCCTGAATAGTCCTCTATTCCCACCACCTAAATCGCTAACAATCGCTACAACGTTGTAACCGCACTTCTTTGCTGTTTGAAAAATGTTTGACAATATTTCGAAAGTCATTTGACAGTCAAAAGCATAGAACACTGGCTGCTTCCATTTGGCCATTAATCCTATTCAAAACAGTTAAACAAATTATAATTATGAAGAATAGAATATGACTGTGTGTTAGCTCTTAGCATTGCTACTTGGACATAGCAGGAGCTAATGTCGAGTCAGATGATCTGTCGTAACAGACATTTTTTCTAATTTTCATCTCGTCAAAACTGAGAACGCAAACTTTCTGGGCTTCATCAAGCTGTGTTGCAGCTGACAAAATTTTCACAACAGGCTCAATAATTCCTAGCGAAATGTCCACTTTATGTGCCCAACTTTGGAGAGTCCGAACTCCAGGAAGTGGAACATTTTTTTTCCGAAGCAGCTTGTATGCCTTAGCACTTGTGGAGTATAGCTACGGTGACCATATTTGCCGAAAAAAAATAAAGGACAATAATTACTTTGCTTCCAATGTTTTTGTATTTATTATGTATTTGTTAAAAAAAAAACCTTATAATGTCGTTTTCGATTTTGGCTTTTCAGATGTTGAGCTGAGATTTCAGATCTCTGTTGCCAAATCGAACGTCATGGTACATTTACATCGAACCTAAATTGAACATTTCGAGAAAAAAATCCGAAATCCAATTTTGCGTTCCCACTGAAATTTCAACATTTCAAATGACAGCTAGTCAATGAATTGATTATTGGTCTTTTTTTCTTTTTAGAAATCACGAATGAACCTAAAGACTTCATTTTTTAGCTATATTATTGTAATGAATTTAATTTAATTTAAACATATTAAATATATTGCTGACTCAATATTGAGGTATGCAACCACTTCCTTCTTCTTGTTATAATAACTTTTTCGTTCCGTATTTATAATTTGAATAACTTGGAAAGACTGATTTGTTGACAGCTGTTTCAACAAGATTGACTTTTTGAGAAAAATTCATTTTCTTTTTGTGATTGGGATTGCGACTGCTTTTTATGTTCGATTTGCAAAAAAAAAAAAATTGACTTTATTATTTAGGTCTACACAAAACAAAAATATATATATATAAACTGTCTTTCTTCATTGAATAAAAAGTGTGAAAGTTAGGTAGTACACATTTTTAAAACGTTTTTAAAAGCCAGTCTTGCTTTTCGTATTTTTGAGAAGGGTCGATAGATCATAGATTTAAAAAAATCTTAATTTTCATTACACAAATCTCTAAATCCTAAGTACGGGTTTCAGCATATACATTCAATTGTGATTTTTCACTACTCCAAGTATTATTCATGATTGAAAATACTCAGTTGGTGCAATAGAACCCAGTAGGCACAAACTGAAATTTAAGCATGCACTGAAGCACTGAGACCTGAGAGTGTAAACACAATTTCAAGTAATTTACATTATAGATAACATTTTTAATTGCACTAAATTCAAACAATTTTTAGCCGGTGTTTTAAAGGACAGTTTCAAAAATAAAGGACAAAATCTGTCCTTTATTAAAAAGAAAATAATAAAGGACAGGGGTAAAAAAGAAAGGACTGTCCTTTTAAATAAAGGACGGATGGTCACCGTAAGTATAGCGTGATTGATTGTGCTATATCTTCTTCTGTCCAGTGAACTTTTTTAATACCCATCTTCAGTTTATTTACCTGTCCTGTTGTAAAAATTTGCTTCAGTCGTTTTTCCATATTTCCACGCTGCAACTCTGATGTTTTGAGAAGCTTTTCCAGAGAACAAACTTTCTTCTCTAAACATTCTTCATTCAGCTTTAGTTTAAAGTTTTTCTGCTTAAAAAAAATGGGTTTAATTTTAGTTTTTATTTAATAAGAGGATGGAAGTTAACTCACACTTCCTTTTCCAAAGATGCGATACACTTTTTTAAGTTTTCAATGGAAGACATACCCTCTGCATCATTTTCATTGCTTTCCTCGTCAATTAGGGCTGCTATTTCAGCATCTTCAGTTTCCATTGTTTGTGGAACTTGCTCAAGTAGGGTCGTTATCATCTCCTTTTTGGCTCGAGCTTGCATCCGGTTAGAGCGAACGGAGACAGAAACTGCTTTTATTTCCGGGTGTAATGTGGGAATTGTTCCCATTTTCAACTTATGTTGGTTTCTTACACAAAGTCCTGTAATATGTCCATTGCTATTTGTATAAAATTATACTTAAATATTGTAACATACCCATTTCAAATTGAAGATTTCTTTCAATACTATCCGGAGCGAAATGTAAACAACAAATTCGCGATGTTTCGACATTAAATCGGTCTTTCCTTCGACAAAATTGAACCCATTACTTCCTAATATTCTTTTCTTTAGGGAAGCAATAAAACCAAATACTATTTTCTGCATTTTTATTATTTGAATTGCAATCATAAACGGCACACCTCATTTTGGAAACTTAAACACAAGCCCGCAAATTCAAATAAAATTTACCGGGTCACGAATGATGTCATAGCTGTCAAAAAAGAAAAACCAATATGGCGGACGAGTAGACGGCGTAATCTTGTATTCTATCATTCTAGCATAACACCGACAGGAAAACAAAATGGCGAATTTGAAAAAAAAAAAAAAAAACTGAGGTGGCCAGCGGCAAGATGATTGTGAGTTGGGGGTCTAAGTATTGTTTCTGTTCCGCATTACGAATCAAAAGTGAATTTTAAATACGGCACGAATTCCCCTCTGAAAATTTTCGAAAAATTCTTATCCTTTTTGTGAAGCACTACTTAACCCATGTGTCGTCGTCGGCGTCCCGCAATACCCCTGAGCGCAATTCGGAATTTGTTGTTTGCCCGAAACCCCTACGGATATATTTATCCCGGGACTTGTGATTTGCTTCTGGTCTGAATAGGTTCTCATGCGGATGCGAATATAATTCAATTTACATTTTTATGAAAATTTTTAGGCTAGATTATATTGAAAATATTTCCATTGTTGACGAACGAAGTCACATTCACAGAGATATGCGGGGGAAGATCTTGTCTGAGGAAAAAAAATGGTGCGACTGTATCCAACAGTCCAGAAATATGTGTAAACACCGTGCGTGCGGTATGTGTGTGGCTTGATACACGTCATTGAGAAAAGAGGGAATTGTAATAACCGTATTCTTGATATATTATTTTCAAACTCTGCGTGAGCCTTAACATGTCTGGGGTACTCTTCGTAGGGCGAAGTGACTACCTGTGGTTGTAAAACTTCATTGATGTCCGTTCATTGATTGGCAGTTGATCGTGATGTCGTCGGTTCATTGTCAGTAATTGTCGCTCCAGTTTGGTTTGCGAGACGAGTTCTCCATTCACGCGAGCGTTCAGTACTCGTTTTCCCAACCTTTTTTCCGACTTTCAGAGGTTTTTCACGTTCTGCATCTGTCTTTCCCATATCTGAAAATATTTTAATGCATCTTCAATGACGGCAAAACATTGCATTAATGTCAGAAATATGGAATTGTACCAATTACGTATTTTCCTGTATTTTTCTACGTTTTACTATTGAAACGCATGTGGGTACCTACAGATGCGAGTTGGATGACAGTTGAGGTTAAGAAGTCACAACTGAATGAATTATAAGCAGTGTATTAAACAGTGAAATCGAGCAGTGAAACAGCGCGCACTTAGATGTTTACACATCAACAAACACTCCTAACATATGCAGTGGAAAATACCCGTTTGCATTTCCATCCCCGCAAGTTAAATGACATCAACTGTTACACAGTAAATGAAAGTGTCATTGGAATTTCATTCGGCTTGCATTGCATATTGTAGAGGTGCTGGTCTACGACATTTTTGTTAGTTGTTGTCCAGCTGCGATTTCTGCTTGCCTGGTAATTCAAAGAAAGATTTGGCACCGAATTTCCTCGAGATATCCGTCACAGGGAAGAAATGTGAGACCATCATGTATGAAAAACTTGCTTTATTTCACATCAACAAAAAGCAGAAATTAATATGCCCCAGCTCATAAATGTATGCAATGACTAAATGAATGCAATGATAAAACACAGTGACGCATTACCTGTCCCCGGAAGTTAAATGTGTGGAATTACTCCACCAGATTCCAAAAAATGTATGCAGTGATAAAACACAGTGACGCATATCCGTCCCCGCAAGTTAAATGTGTGGAATTACTCCACCAGATTCCAATAACGCGCGCTTAGATGTTTACACATCAAAAAAGTTAATTAAAAAACCAAAAGACCCGACTGGCTGTAAAAAAGATTTAAAAAGATTAACACAAGACACTTTTAATTATAACTAATTGACAATCGGAGACAACCTACACAATCTGACAAAAATATGAGCAGCCACTTAGTTATACTTGAAAGTATCTTGTTTTAATATTTTTAAATCTTTTTTACAGTCAGTCGGTTTTTTTAAATTAACTTTTTTAAGTAATGCATTTTGAAATACCCATGCGTGTACAAAATTTCAAAGGATTTTTCGCCCACCCATCGATTCTATTTATTTTCATTTGATATGTACTCTACGTTCGTTGCTTTAGAATTTTGTTATTTGTCGCTCACTTCTGTCTGCAACTGACGCCGCACAGTTCTGACAGATGAGTTCTTTTGTTACTGTTCGAGGGTCAGAAAAGGGACTAAATAATATACGTTTAAGATTTCTAGTTTTGATTGTCATGCAAGTCGGTTGGCGTTCAGAGTAGGAAATCGTGTTTTTGGCTATTCTTACCCTGTGTTATGATATGAATCTTCACTGTGACCGACTTTGTGCGGAAGAGGAAAATTCAGTTGTTTGTCATGAAAAGAAAAAAACGGATTATCATTTGTACACTTCTCTTCTTATGTGTGTGTGTATTTTTGGGAGAACAATATTGACATCTATCGGTGAATTATTGCCACGGGAAACGTTCAGGAAATTCGTTAGGTTTTTTTTTTTCTCTTTGATTGGCTTGGTGGCTATAGCTATATGTTAAGTATGGGTCGCACGCAACTTTATCAGTACCCCTACCCGTCCGAATTTGACACATTTCGCAAATTTCTTTATTTAGACAGTTTTAATATTCCAAATTTTAGCTCTAACTCCGAGGAATAGCATTCAAAATGTAGGTGTGGGTGCTACCACGCCCTTTGGCAATTACTGCCCGCATTGTGTATAATGCTTCCAAGAGTCAGTATACATTCATTTGCCAAAATTCAAGGCTAAAGCTGTCATATATCTCAAGATATAGTGTTTTGAATAATTTCGTTGATGGAAAGTGCCCCGTTTTCCTAACCCACCTTTTTTTTCAAACTGCTTAGAGTAAACAATGCACATCAAAGAGCCAAATTTTACAACTTTTTACAGCTCCCATAAGTCTCGAGAAAAAGCGATTTAAATGTTTGTTTTTTTTCTTTGGCATGGGAAGCGCCACGCCCCTCTGTCTGGTTTTGACCAAGCTCCCGTCCCTATACCGTGAAGAATAATCAATTTGCTTAGGTATAATTTTGATTTAACTAAGATTCTTTTCAAATGTCAAAAACCAAATCGACCAACAAATACAAAAGTGAAAATAAAGCGCCACCTATCAGAATTCTACAAACATCACTATAAACATTTTTTTGTTTCCAAGACGAGACCATTCGACGGTGGTTCGATACATTTTTTCTGTCGGAGGTTGTTACTATCTGCCAAACAGACACCTTACATTTATGTACTTAGTTTTCCCGTCTTTCGAAGAACGATGAGAAGGAGCTTCAGTGATGAAGAGCTTAGATGTTCGGCACTCACCACGTCAGCCCCAAAGATCCGCCACCTGATGCGAGCAAAGGCAGGACAGCTACAGAGGAAGTGCTCCGCTGTATCGTCATCCTCTCCACAGGCAGGACAGATGGTGGAGACGCTCAGGTCCAAAACATTAAAGTGTTTGACAAAAGCTTGGTGGCCCGAAAGGACGCCCACAAGCAGTTTACAGTCGCTTCTTCTGAGAGACAGAAGGAAGGCCGCCGACCTTTTGCAGAGGTCCGGACGCAGTCGTTTGGTCTGTCCACACCCAGCACAGCCACGCCACCGACAGTCGTGTTCGCGAGAAACCCAAGTATCAGGTCCTAAGAATTCTTCCTCTGAACCCAGCTTGGCAAGCTCATCAGCTATCTCATTTCCATGGATACCAGTGTGACCTGGGACCCAAACAAGATACACTGTATTTAGCCTTCCAACCAAGTTCAGAGAAAGCTTGAGTTCGAGCACTAATTTAGACGAGGTAAGACGTAAGAGGGTTAAGCAGCGCTTATCATAGCGTCTCTAGAGCGGAGCCCGATGTGCTGGGGAAGGCCCCTGTGCAGCCGAGACAAACCGGTCTTTGAAGTCTGGCAAAAGAGGCAGTAACACGTTTCCGTGAAAGCCTGTTCCACCATACAACTGACGCGTATGAGAGGAGTGTTCTAACCATTGCCGTATAGATCCAAAGGACCCTTTTAGGAGATAAGCGCCATGTCTTGCCAAAAGCGCCTTTACACTGCCAGAAAGTTGACAGCGCCTTATCGGTTTTCGATTCGACATGTTTGGACCAAAGAAGCTTTCTATCGAGGATTACTCCCAGATATTTGACTTCATCGGAGATCGGAATAGTGACACCTTTTAACACAAGCTGAGTTAGACCAGCGACCTTCCTCCTTCTGGTGAAGCGAACAACAGTCGTTTTAAGAGGATTCACTGAAAGCCCATTTCTTGTGCACCAGCCATCGATCAAGACCAAGGATCTCTGAGCCCGAGAGCAGACAGTCCCTAGGTCAGAACCGACAAACAGAATGGCGGCATCATCCGCGTATGCTTGAGTATAGGTTCCAGGAAGATTGAGAAGCGTTAGCAGAGAGTCAACTACTATACACCATAAAAGGGGAGACAGAACACCGCCTTGAGGGCAACCCCTGTTAACCCCTGTCACGACGCATTTGCCACAATCCGCCTCGGCAATCAACGTCCTGTACATTAGCATTGCTTTAATCCACAACACCAATGTTTCATCTATACCATGATGTCTGGCTGCATTGCACATGCTATCAAAAGTCGCATTATCAAAAGCCCCTCAATGTCGACGAAAATGCCCAACGCGTACTCCTTCCGATCAAGAGCACTTTCAATCCTACTAACAAGGTTCTGAAGCGCAGTTTCACAGGATTTTCCGCGCTGATAGGCATGTTGCATCTCTGAAAGAGGGTGCGATCGAAGAGCGATATTGCGCACGTGCAGCTCAACCAGTCTCTCCAAACTTTTCAGCAGGAAGGGGGACAGACTTATGGATCTGAAACTTTTGGCGAGAGTGTAGTCAGTCTTACCTATTTTTAGTGTAATCACGACTCAAATAAATATAATCCAGAAGCAGAACCCACCTAATTGTGATAACTTTATCTTCCGCTTGGAGCCACCGTGTACTGGTCTTGGCTAAACGAACCCGTCTTGTTAAATACCTGATATATGCTCTGTCGGGAATGACGTTGAATGGGTATCAGAAGTCTTACGAGCTTCTCGTCAGAAGGAGGACCTTGCATATACGTCCTTAGGTGACCCGCTCCATTTTTAAAGCAGTTATGAGATCTTTCTATTCCGTAGTGGCTGATAAGTGCATTTTAAAAATAATTCTAGAGAAATGAACCCAGTGTTCAATATTTTATAAAGTTTCCTCCTAGTGAGTTCTAAAACCTCTTCAAAGGTTTATTTCTAGAGTTGGCAACACTGTTCCAGCGGCAACCAGACTGACAGTTGATGATTTGTGTTAACTTCGGGTTTGAAGCGTCTATTCGAAGCTTCGTGGAGGTCAAACTACGACGTATTGAACTGATGATCGACTGTTGTCGACTTGTGTAGCATGTAGTGACATCTTGCAAGCCTTTCATCGTGTCGTTGTTGCCACCTTAATTTTTGGAGAAACTTGAAGAGTTGAAGTTGGGATCGCCTCAATTATTGTCGTTATGGACTGCTTTAATTCATTTAAATTCCTGGGCTTCGTTTTAAACACCTCTTGCTTGACATAACCCCATAAAAAGAAGTCTGGTGCAGTCAGGTCAGGTGACCTTGGAGGCCAGCGAAGAGTGGAGTTCCTAGAAATTAATTTGTTTGCGGATTTTTTGTTTAGCTCCGCCATAACTGGTCTGTTGAATGGTATACGTCTTCGGCGCAGTTCTGGGTAAAAAAACTCCTTCAACATCTTTAAATAACGGTCCCCATTGACAGTAACGGTTACACCGTTTTCTTCAAAGAAGTACGGCCCGACAATACACCTTGATGAAACTGCGCACCACACAGTGACTCGTTCTGGGTGCAGTTCCGTCTCATGGAGCATTTCTG
Organism: Cheilosia urbana; assembly: GCA_946477585.1. NCBI lineage: Eukaryota > Metazoa > Arthropoda > Insecta > Diptera > Syrphidae > Cheilosia > Cheilosia urbana. The sequence continues at coordinate 87,510,356 of OX297854.1, read as the reverse complement.
GATTATATACGGCAATTTTGCTTGTTTACATTGCCGTTAAGATCAAAATGGGCCTCATCAGACATGAACAAACAATTGATCAATGTGTTGTCTTCTTCGGCCATTAATATAATTTTTTGGCAAAATTCCAGGCGAACAGGCAAATCCTGAGGGTTTAACTTGCTAGTAATTTGGACTTTGTACGGAAACAAGTTTAAATCGTCATGAAGTATCTGTTGTAATGACCGTCTACTAACTCCAATTTGCCCCGATAAGTTTCGGGTCGAAACGCTCGGATTGGCCTGTATTGCAGATGCTACTGCTGCGATTGTATCCTGAACCCGAACATTGGCATCTCGATGGTACGGCCTTCGTGCGATGCTTCCAGATTCGGCAAACATGTTAACAAACCTCATAATGGTCCATCTACTCGAGGGATTACCGCCAAACTCCCGCCTAAATTCCCTTTGGACGGAAATGACGGACTGCAAAGCATGGTACCGTTGCACTATCCAAATTCTTTTCTCCGTATCCCAAGCATCCATTTTTATAAATCTAAATAGTAACCTACAAAATAAAAAAAAAATAAGCCGATTACTCACACAGAAAAAAAGTTATTACGTTTTATTTTTGTAGCACGATTCGTGCGCCACCCGTATTATAAAAACAGGATCTGAATTGCTATTTTACTTCCATTATTACCAATTTTATCACAGTGGGGATGTTCAAGTATCTAGTTTAGTAAGTCTGACAGCTGTCTGACTAGATGTATGTCGGATTTGATTGGCTGAAATCGGTCATATGAGCAGCTGTTTCGGTTGACGTTTATGGAGGGAAGAAATTCGTGACTAAGTTGACAGTTCGCATATGTGGCTGATGTAGGAAAACTGACGTTCCTGACCATGACCAATCTAGTTTTTGCGTTCAGGTTACATCTTATCCAGACCAATCTAGTCGTTTTAAGATAACTAGTTTCTTGAATGTGCCCAATTACATTTGCTCGGCTTCGTATTTATTTTGTAAACGTTTGAAAGATTTGTCTTCTCAATACAGCGGGTAGTTTTGCGCTAGGTAGTTAAAAGTACTAGATGTCTAGCGCAAGCAGCGAAATGTAAATGTTTTTTATATGGAGTTTAACATGGCGCTAGTCATCTAGCGTTCAGTGGAACGCGGAAAACAACACCGCCACTATAAAAACCACATAGTCGCGCGCTGAGGAATCATTTACAAGACGAACTCGAGATAACTTTCGTTATCAATGAACATCCTAAACTCACGATTTTTCTGTGCAAACTTATGTACAACATGGCCGCGGTCGGTGCATCGTCATTTCTTTTCTAAACTGTAACTATTTTGGCAAAGCAGCGTTTACTTTGAAATTAAGATAGTGTAAGTGTTATTCAAGCGCTATTCAATCATTAAGCGATAAATGTCGTACCCCTAACATTGTACTTTATTTCTGTCACTTCTTTGACAGCTGTCAGTGTCAATATGATATTTAAAAGTAACCGGCAGGTGGATCTCTAGCCAGTACAAATTATGCTGAGTTTCAAACATTTAATTCAATGTTAAGCACTTTTGCAACTCGAAAGAAGGGTGACATTCAGATTGAACAATTCAAACCAGCACAGCAAAACCAATGGCAGCCAAATCAATATCAATGTGATGCTTTGCGAAAGCTTACTTGACAGTTCTGGGAATTATATTTGACCAATAATCCTCGTGGGTGTACTTCCCTCTGGCAAAATATAGATAAATGAGATTGCAATCGGAACCAGTTGTTTGTTTACCTGCGAGGTCTTCTCTGGCACTCGATTCGCATTGGTCATCGAAGACCTCTGGATCAAAGTGCACAATATCCGCACCATCTGCTGTGTCATCCAACCCCGTCCATCAAAATCAATAACGTTGTCATTTCACAACGCCTAACCCCGCTACTCCGCGTTTTGATTAATGAAAGGATAAACTACTCGTAGCATGTGATCCCATCTGCGCCCATGTATACATACAACAAGTCAAATGCAGTAGCTGCGGAAACTCCACTGCTACGACGACGAACATTGACGTTAGCTGTCATTTGATTCTAGTTTGACATACAAAAGAGATACTCGTACATGTTGGGGAGTCGAGTCCAACACCGGTTGACACTTGTAATAAAATGGATTCCAAAATAAACAACACAATAAAGGACACTTCACAACTGTGTGTGTATGTGTGTGCTGCATGCGTATGTTTACAACCTACCATTAATCGATTTTTGTCTTCCCATTCTGCGCTCTTTGTGGCACAGCGGCCCATTATGGGGTGTGAAAATGAAACAAAAGGTTTCCAAGGACAGCACTGTCTTGTTTGCGGGTGTGTATATTTGTGGCCCAAAGGGTAGTAAGCACTTCCATAAGCTTCACCCCGATATGAGTATTGAGTACGTTTAAGTGCTTATCATAGAAAGTGTGCGGGTAGTTTGTTGGTCGCACCAATTTTGCCAACCCTGTCAACCGTGTCTAGTAGAAGTTGGTAGAAGTGTAAGCTTGACGATATCCTTTTTCGGGTGTTGATTTAGTTTCGCATATTCGAAGCAGGTGTTTGCATAAATTTATTTACTTCATCTTTTTATTGTGTTTATAGAACAAGGTGCCTTTCATAATTGAATTGGCGGCGCTTAGGGTGAACATCTATCCAAGGCAACGAACATTTCGTTTTTGTAAGCACACACAAAGTTATTCGTTGAATTTATTTTATTTTCCCATAATTCCCTTGCGGGGTTGTCGTCGTTTAATTCGTTTTCTGTTAAGTAAACAAATTCTCTTACTTACAAGTGTCTGCATTTGGCGGTTGGTATTCAAATAATACATGACAGTCATTGAATGTAAAATTAAATCGAATTGACAAACCAAGCGTGAGGTATAATAGCTAATAAAGGACCTAACGGAGCGTGCTACTGATGCCAATGGAATTTTGAAGATTCTTGTGTTTGCAGACTTTTTGACTGTCGGAAGTAGGTAGGCAGTGGTAACTCTGCCTAACAACGAGATAAATACATCTATTTATAACTGTACCCGGTGTGTGCATGGATTTGACGTAGATTCTTCCTGTCGGGCCATACAATTGTGTGTTTAGGTAGAATAGGCACTTAAGCGATGAGATCTTATCCCCCCTGTTGCTAGGGTGGTGTTTAAGGAGTTTAACTGGAACCTCTGTTGTGAGTGAATCCCGTGAGGACTCCTACGGTGAACGTGACGATCTATATAACCTTTTGCCGATTGAGTTTGGGCACAAAATTGTAACACAAAAGTCTTGCTTGAGTGCTGCCTCTAGAACGTAGATAATAGCCTACAGTATGCTGTGAAGGTAGAGCAGCAATCGCTATTGGCTTTATGATATTTTTGGTGATCGATAGCCAGAGCCACATATAAAAAGTGGAGATGTGATTTAAATTGTCTGTTACTAAGGACGCAACAGATATAATCCGTCATGTCCGTTATGTGGCAGATACTTTAAAGTGTTCAACGGTTGTAACAGTCCCATAAAGTCGCGTATACAATTATTTTTTAAGAATAATTCTTTACACAGAATTCCTTTTATTGAACTGTCATCGGCGTTTTATATTTTTTTACCATTGAATGTACATTATATCGATTTATGAAAACTGTCAACGGATCCAACGCACGTCAAAGTAGAAAGTAAACCATTTTTTGCGGCATATGCGTTGGGTAGGATCATCTTCCATAAGCCGGAATGTATTCCACCCATCTGTCAGTCGAATACGTCAGTGCATGATGGATTTAATGGGTTGGGATCCGCGTTACGCAGTTAGCAGTAAAAAGTAAGTCTATTTTCTATTTTCTAATTCTATTTCCTTATTTACACGTAATACAGCTTTCAAATGTAGAAAAAGTTCATTATGATTCATAGACCGTCTCTAAAAGTCCTCCGTTGGACACTTTTGCCGCTTTGGAAAACATTTGCTTGGCGACCTGCGTTACAAAAAATTCTTGTCCAATTTCCGACGCTGGTCTTTTCTAGTTTCTTATAAACGGTGGCCATCTAGTGGTTTCTTAAAAAAAAAAAAAAAAAAAACAAAAAAAAAATAGTTGGCGCAACAGGTCCGGAGGGACCCTAGGCCTAGCTTCCCACAACCATTCGTTTTGTGTGAGTTTCTCATTTTTGGAACAAATGGAAGGGATCTACAATTGTATGCCGACTCCAAACGGCTATTTGAGAAGCTCTTTCAAGACAGTTATACTCTCGGATGTTTGTCAGATGTTCGTGAGAGGTGGCGCAGTGGAAAAAACCCTAAGTTGAAATTTGGGTTCTTGCGGGATTTGAACCTAGACCCTCGCTTAGTAGTCCAACACACTAACCACTGCTTACTTTCTTTTTAAAACATAGGTTACTTTGACACTGACAGCTGTTTCCCGCTCGAAATCTTAACGCTTAACGGAAATAAGTATCATACCTCCGCGGAATGAAAAGAGTCGCTTCACGCTTTGGGAAATATTGAAAAATTATTTCCAAAGAGAGCTGTGTAGTGTAGCCCAAACAATACGTTTTTGAAAAGAAGTTTTGGCCTTACGGCGAGAAAATTGGAAAATTTTAAAAGGAAATTGGAAAATTCGTAAAATCTATAATTTTCCTTACATTTTGTACGGAAATTTAAAAAAAAATTTTTTTTTGTAGTTTTGATCGAAATGTACAGTGAGATCGTATTCGTCAAAAATTCTACATGAATTTAATAATTTAGCAACAAACAATTTTCTTAGCACGGCGGGAACAGTTATGTATTGTTGATTAAGAAATCCTACTCGAGCGAAATCGGGTGCTTATAAAATAAAAAATCGAATGACTTTTGTTGGTTTTAGCAGCTAGGGCGGTTTAAAAAAAACTGTCTTATAATCTGTTTTATACCCAAAAGAGCAAAAGAGGCATCCCGGTAATCTTTTTCGAGTAGAAAAACATTGTCATTGGCTTTTAAAGAATGTGCATAACGTATGAAATGCATCATTGCTGCAACGCAACAACAAAATTTGCTTGCCCAATCTTTTTTTTATGCTTTGGAAAATGTTTGTGTTATGTCAAAGAGGAAAGCATTTGTAATTGTATATAGTACGAAAAGTGTTTGTTCCAGTCAAAATGACAGAATGACAGAAAAACGCCGTCAAGGTGCACTCACAACTTACTGAAACTCAGCCTCGAAACGGAGCAGAAATATGAATGGTAAAAAGCAAATAGCTGGAAATAGTTAACGTCTTTGTCTGCATTTTGCAAATTTTCAACATAGCTGGAGACTTTAACAACTAGAAATCTCCAGAAATCCATATGCATTCGCAATAATATATTTTGTTTAATAATTTCAACATTTCTTGCACACTTGCTTTGACTTTTTGTTATCATTTTCATATTCAGCCCGAAAAAATATTGTGAAGTACGATTTTCGATAGGAACCTGCATTGCAGATTTGTCCAAATATTTTTATGGCAACATCCACTGGCTCCATCTACCGAGTTGCACAAGAAAATAGTTCACGCCCATTCAAATAAAAACCAGTTCCACCTTCCACCACACTAATTAGAAGAGCTTTTTAGTGATAAAAATGCGTTCGGCGAGCAGCAAGGCTTCCGTCTCTGATAAACCATCAGAGCAAACTTAACCCCTTAGGTGAAAGAAGATCCGCAACAAAAACGTCTGTACATGAGCAGAGTATGGCACGTTTGCGTGGAAAGGGACGTAATTCTGTTGCGCCCGCTGCAGGGCCTAATATAGATTTTGTTTTATGCTTATATTGCATAGCGAATTCACAAACCACTAAAATAATAAACTCCACAACGCTCGCGGTTCTGAAATAGATACAGACACGAGTAGTTAAAGTCGCAGTTTCCCTTACCCACACACCCAAAAAAAAATTGATAAAACAACTGTAAAAATAACATTTTGGGTTATAAAAGTCGTCCAACATGAAAAATATCATTATTGATAAACTCGCCATTTCATATCTGTATTTACGAATTATAAATTTAATGCGAAAAATGTAATATCTACATTTAAATGCAGAAACTGTTTCCTGGTATTATTAATATTAAGATGTTAAATCAAAATTTATATACTGATATTCCCTCATGGAAATGAACATTAAAAATGTTAAAACTACATTTTCAAATTCGTGTTTTCAACTACCAATTTGATATTAAATATATGGAATCAATATATTTTCATTTTTTTTTGTACTGTTATTGTGACATTTAAAATATTGAATTCATATTAAAAAAAAAGGAAAAATATAATATCAAATTGATTAGAAAGTATTAAATTAATACTCTGTTATTCCATATTCGTAATATCAATGTAACATTGAAAATATTGAATTGATATTTTTCATTGATATGTATGATATTTACATATATAGATACAAACATATATGTAAATATACCAATTTAATATTGAAAATTTTGAATATATTTTTTTTAACTATTCCCTTATTTTAATGAAACATTCCAAATATTCGAATCGAAAATTTACAATGTTGAAGACTTATGCCGATGCAATTTTAGAAATATGATCTTTTCTATGTAAAATGAAGTTTTTTATTTAATTTTATCTGCTGTTTTAAGACCATGAAAGTAATTTTGGGATTCAGTAACTACAGACAAATTAATTCAAAAACTTCACTTTAAATAAATTTGAACGCACTTACCGTTTATTCATTGTTTATTTCTAAGAAAAAAATATGTTTAAGTTTTCTTTTAAGTAGGTTTATTTTATTGTTATATTTATTTTTAGAAAGGTACTTTATTCAAAACGGTTAAACAAAAGTAAAGGACAAATAATAACATGCATTTTTTCAACAAAAAAATTAAGCAATTGGTATTCTTTATATAGGTACTATTGGTTTATACCTTATTAATAAAATCTGGTAATCGTTGGTTAACAATTTGAAAAACTTAATTTAAAAATAAATGTACCACTTACTTTATGGTGTTTGAAATAAATAAATAATTTAATGTTATCTTATAAAATACACAATATTACAAAATATACATAAACAAACTATAAACGAAAAATACCCAATCTAGTAGGTAGTTCAGATTCCCTTGGGGAATGTAAATCAGAAACTTAAAATGCTTTAAATTCAGCTATGAAGGAAGAAAATTTGAAAAAAATTCCCCAATAATAACGTAAAATTCAGTTAACTTATTAAGTTCTTTAGCAATAACTATTATATATGGTTGGTTGGTACCTTTAATTATTATTTGCCTCTTAACTTTTTCTTCCCGCGTCCTCTGAAAATCTTTGTCACAATTTCTATGATGCAGCTATTGATGTCATCTCTTAGTCGTTTTTCTGAAGAAGCGAATTCTACTTTTACTGTAACTCTTGATGTCGGTTTAAGCACTGTATTAAGGACCATAATACAAATTTCGTCTTTTGTGTCTGAAATTATTGAAAAAAAAAAAAAAATGTAATTATGTATGTACATCTTTTTGTTATGAGACAATTATATTTAAAATAACTTTTATCTGTGGAAGCATAATTTAAGTTTTCATAACTTACTTTTGTCTTATATATATTTTTCATAAAATCCAGCCAGTGATTTTGAATTCCGGAAATTTGTTAATAAAGGCAAACCAGAGAATAATTCCTCAAAGTCCAGATCTATCTAGAAAAACGTAAATGTCGCAGTAACGCACAGTCCAAAATATGTACACTATTAAGAAACTTACAAATTGTTCTCCACCACCAATCTTGAAAAATTTCACCAATGATTTGTCAGGAAATTTCCTTACGGCGATTTCATAGGTTGACTTCCAGTATAGCTGCAACTCGCCCTTGTCATTTCGCATAAATTATTAATATTAATTAATTAATAGCGTAACGCAGTCACTATAACCTATAATGAATTCATTAATAAAAAGTTAACAACACTTTGGTTAGGATTTTCCATTTAACCTCGTAAAACACTTAATATTTATTATTTAACACGGATCACTCACTGCGTCTGCGTCATCTGAATATCAGAAACTAATGTGTCGCTAAGTCCACACAAATATGATCGATTGAAGTCTGTAATAAAACAACGCGCAGCACTTAGCTGCAGATGCATTCAACAATAAAAGGGATCGGCAGATGACGGTTAATACTGATTTTTAGCCATTTGGTGTTATCACCTGGATATTTTTTACGCTACAATTGACACGAAAATGTTGGGATGACAATGAAGAATATCAATACAAAGAAAAAATGTTAATAATGCAGAACTGAGTGGCACATACATTTAAAAATAACACACCAAAAAAAAGAAAAAGAAGAAGTCGCCAGCTAACTGTTAATACATAGGTACTGATTTTGAAGTTGTAACTTACTGTCTAGACACTTTTTACGTTACAATTACCACAAAAATAATGGGACGATATTAAAACATTTCAAAAGAAAAATTGAATGATGTTATATCTATATGATTAAATTTCACACATCTCACTTTCAGTTTTTGCAAAAAGGGATAATTACAACATTCGTATTCCGTAATTGTTTTAATTCAAGTTTTACTATGAACATATTTTTATTTAAAAAACACTGATCCTGAGATAGTATTTTTTTTAAGGAATTAAGGAATAATTAATAGGTAGTCTAAACCTGCAGAAGAATATTTTGGAAGGGTAAAACTTTCTGTTAAAAAAAAAAAAAAAAAAATGCAAATTTAAGTACAAAAAAACTTAAAAACGAAATATGTATCTATAGAAATATGATAGGTATGTATTAAACAAAAATTGAAACGCTATTTATTTTCATACTGACTTAATGTAAAATGAATATACAGTGCGGTTCATTTGAATAGACGCACCACAGTTGCGTTTTGGATCTTGCTTTTTTTTTGTCTTATGTTGATCAAAGAGAAAAAAAAACATATTCAGGAGAGAGGTACATTTATATTGAGTAAAAGAAACATAATTTTAAATTTGTGAGAGTCCCATAACGGTAGTCGTACTCTCCTTTTCCTATATCATGCAAAACTGCAAGCATTTTTTCGGTTCATTTGAATAGTCGCACCCATAAAAAAGTTAAAAAACAACAAAACACTAAATTTGTTCGCAATATTTTTTTTCTTTTATTTATTTTAATTAATTTTGTGCCATTTTAATAGCGTGTACTGCCTCCACCGTTAGAAATAACCTCAAAAATTCTGTTTTTTAAAGAGTCATACAAACTTTGAAGATAATTCAAGGAAATCTTGGCCCAAGAAGCTTTAATCGCCGCAATTAGCTCTTGATGTCTTGATATTGCTTGCCTCCTCTGTAAATTTCACGGACAAGCCATCCCCAAACATTTTCAATGATATTAAGATCAGGCGAATAGGGAGGCCAGCCCAATATCTGGATGTTCTGATTGGCAATCCATTCTTTAACAACACGGGAATTGTGTATAGGCGCGTTGTCCTGTTGAAATATCCATGAAATAGGTCCGAAAAGTTCCTTTATTTCCACAAAAGCCGTTTCTAAAAGAGCTTTGTAAGAAACCCCAGTCATTTTGTTGGAAACGATCACCAATTTAAAAGCACCATAGTACGAAATCGAACCCCATACGCCATACCATTACTCCTCCTTGTCTTGAATGATGACGGTCTAAAAACATATTGTCTTTCCGGAGATCATGAAAGTAATAGTTGTAGCCATCAGGACCATCTAAGTTAAATTTCTTTTCATCCGAAAAGACAACTTTGCTCCAGTTTCTTGAGACCGCTTCAACGTCCAAATCCCAAGTCATATGCAATCTTGCAAATTCAAGGCGCTGTTGCTTGCGTGCTCGATTAAGCGGTGGTTTTTTTTTGTAGTTTTGTAAGCTTTAAGTGTGGAGCACTCACAATTACACGACGCTCAGTGGATTTGCTACAAGAAACCCCTGCTAGTTCCCTGATTTTGTTTGTGGATTGAGCGGACTTAGATGCTAGTCTTTGAATTTTCCGCTTGTCTTGCGGTGTTATAACTTTTTGGATCCTTCCTTTGTAACTATTTCCATAGGATTCACCATTTTTGACAAAGTTTCTTATAACGTGTTCACTTCTGCCAATTTTACGGGCTATTTCGCGATTTGAAAAATTCTCCGAAAGGTAAGCTTTAACTTGAGCTCTTTCTTCCAAATTTAACACTTTTTTTCTGCCCATTTTAATGAAAATAGTAAAAAAAACAATTTGCCTCACTTTCTAATTAACTTTTTACTGCTCTTTGTCCAAGCACTTGATGCTAACTAATCAGTTTAACCGGTGCGACTATTCAAATGAACCAAAAAAATGCTTGCAGTTTTGCATGATATAGGAAAAGGAGAGTACGACTACCGTTATGGGACTCTCACAAATTTAAAATTATGTTTCTTTTACTCAATATAAATGTACCTCTCTCCTGAATATGTTTTTTTTTTCTCTTTGATCAACATAAGACAAAAAAAAAGCAAGATCCAAAACGCAACTGTGGTGCGTCTATTCAAATGAACCGCACTGTATATAGCGTTTCAATTTTTTTTTTTAGAAAATTTTAGTTAAGAAAAAAGAAATATATTACATCTTTACCCGCTTTATCAAAACAAACAAATTAAACTAATTAGGTTGAAATTGAAAAACGACAATTTTATATTATTCTCTATTTAGGAAGATATTTTTATCTCAAAGAAATGAATCCAAGCTATAAATGAAATCACAATATCAAAACTATATATTCACAATTATCACTTAGATATTAAAATTTGGACAGCATAATTTTTCTTATCAATTAAGTATTGAGAATATTTAATCTTGCCTAGCAATGTAACATAACAAATGTCATTAAAGTTTTGATATTAAAAATTGATATTACAATGCTAAAATAAATCTTTTTAATATAACATTTTTAATTTCACGTGAGCAGTAATAATATAAGCATAACATTTTTCACATTTATCCAAAATGTTTTATAGTCGATTTGATATGAAAACAGCAAAATGTAGTTTTAATATTATAAAAAATCATTTTGATATGGCTCTTTTTTTTGAGTGCATACTAACCACCGACCGACCGACGTATAGTGGTTTGCCTTTTGGCAGTAAATTACCATGCTCAGCTCAGCGTTTCATGCATAGCAAGTAGTGCACTCATAAATCTATTAACCAGTCGAAGAGCCCCTTTTCATCTGCCTTCTGTTTTAATAGCTCATCTGCATAGGGGAAGTGTCATATAAAGCAACATTAACCCGCCTCCCCGCCGAGATGAGATGACACACATAAAAACCGCGCGATTCCTTTGAATATCAAGTAGTTGCGGCAACAACAAAAAACAACAACAGCACCAAAAGGATAATAGCAGCAATAAACTTTATCACATTGTTACAGTCAAGGAAAGGTCTCACAAAAGGCAGTTTGCACTTTACATTTTGAGCGAAAGTTTCTTTTTAGTTCGCAAGTTCGCATTCGCAACTGAAGTGTTCCGCCCGCCCTCTCTGACCCTTTGTGCTTGTTTTTATTTTTCATCATCATCAGAATTCCACAAGACCGAATGACATTCAAATTAGTTTCGTCTTTCCCCCGGGGGGTAGGACGTTGGGAGTACAATGTGAATTATTTTTCTATCTCTTCCTTTCACGTCGGGTTTTTTTTTTTTTAAACTTGGCATAAGTTTCCGAAAGTAATTTAAATTTCATTTTGAGTAAAAATGGAACCAAACAAGCGAAGTCAGTTGTGTTTGCTTGAATTTGAATTAAACTGCCGACTGAACGAGAACAAATAATTTTCCGAACTTTTTCACTTGATGGTTGGATGCAAGGTATATAGAATACATGGTATGATATTCCGCGTTGAATTTTTATTTCGTTCTGCGCATGTACGTCACTCAATGACAACAAAATCAGCTGTCACTTTTCAGTGGAATAAATTAAAAGAAATATGTTTATAAAATTGCACTTGACGAGTGAAATAATGCAATCGGCGGAGCATTTAAGCTCATTTTGTTGGTTCCATGATGTGTTATGTTTACTTAAAAAGTTGTTATGAGCTTGCTATTGCTATATATGTATAAGAAAAGAAGAAGTGTTGCTTTTTATTTCTGTAATTAGGTAAACGAAGATCTACTTGATAGTTTTTAATTGATTGTTTTATTCAGTTTCCTTTTTTTTTTTAATTTACATTTAAATGTGACTGTGCATTTAGTATTTTGATTTTAAAAAACATCTTGCAACGAAAGAATAATTTTTGTATCTCGTGCTCTAATGTACTATTTTTCAACGCGGTCATTAACTGTTGAATGAAATGTTGAACAGTTTTAAGTGTTTTTCCATTTATTTCATTGAATACGTCCTATAGGTACTTCAGACTTTAAAGAAACTTGTCATTCGCTTTCTGAAGTCCTCCTTCAGACAGCTGATCGGTCCAAGAAAATGAGCTTGCTGGCTGGCTTTCTGAATAATTTTGCAGTACCTATACCTATCCGCGATTTTTGATTTCAAACGATATATTATGTAACCGGCTACGTGTTCCAGCGCATCGTATTCAAGGTCACTCATATCTTCGGTTGGATCGTTGCAATGTGTGTCGGGGTCATCAGCGAATCCCGAGAGTAAAGTGCCAGTAAGGAGTTCTTCTGAGTAATCTTCGTGTACTGCGTATATTTCCCCTTCTTCTTCATCATCATCACCACCAAGAGCATTGGTTATTATCGACTTATCCAAATCCATTTTTTTTTCTCTTCACAACTATCTGACTCGATATTTGCAGTTTGGGATATTATGCACTAATTGCGACCCAACAGATAACTTCTCAGTCGGTATTTCAATTGTGAGGCTGTTGGATGGTCGTAAAGGCCTCCTTTAGCTCGCCTTACACCAAAAAAACATTTCCAAGGGGTCCTGGTCTAGCCGATAAGTCAACAAATATGTGATTTTATACCGTAGCTTCAAATCGTCAACCACAGTCACAGTAAGAATTTTGTCACCCGATGACGTACGATGCGAGACAGAGATAGGATAAGAACATGCGCAATATCATACCATGTATTCTATATACCTTGGGATGGGTTGGATGCAGGAAGGAAAAAAAAAATAGATACGAGGGAGTGTATGTGCTATCTATCAGTGAAAGACGTAATCCTGGTGGGATTCTCTTTTTCCAATTTTTATCCTTTCGATACAATTCTTCGGGCTGTTGGATTATACTTTTCGAGAGATAGACTTTGAATTTTTGAAAGGGTATTTTGCAGCGGATTTGTCTTTTGTGTTTTACAATTCCGGAGAACAGTTAAGTGTCGCCTGTCAATCAAATTTGTTTTTATTTGTGCCCAGCCAACGGAAAATCCTCGGATATCGATGAGGAATATCTTTAATGGACGCGCTCATCGAAGTGAATGGTGCTTGGCAGTGCATTGCTTGGTCTATTTTTTTTTTGCTTGCGAAGCATTTACAAGGATCAGGGTAACAGTAGTTTGGCGAAAATATAAAACCACTTATTATGGGGGAATGCTTTTAAGACCAACATGCATTCGGTCACTGGAATTTATGTCACTCCAAGTGAGGTTTGTTGTATACTGACTTTTTATTCCCATCTTTAGTGGGTTCTAGAATCTAGTTTCCTGTATCGTTGAGGAGTCATTTTGTAAGTTATTTATTATTCTTGAATCTAAAGGTCATCATGCTAAATTTTAGCTGGAAATACATAAAATCTCCACAGGGGTAACATTTGGTGAGGCAAAGACCGCGGGATTATTGTCCGGTTGACTATTGACATTTTTAGAACACAAAAAGAGCCAGACCAGGCTCCATCCTATTATCCGTATTTTGATACTTTTTTATCAACTGCTAAAACAAAATGCGTTCTTCATTTTGCCACAGTCCTTTCCATGCGCAATTACTGCCTAGTACGCTTGCAGTCTCCCAACGTAGATCTGATCAGGATTCTTGAGGTTAACTTCTTTCCAAGACCTTACTTAACAAATTTACAAATTTGGCCTTTGTCAGAATAAGTCGTTCTTTTGTGGTTTAGCTGATAGTAGTGAAAGTGTTAGTCAACCACGTGCTTCTTTTTGTTGATTTGTACTTCGCATCTCTTTCCTGAGCTCAGTCTAGCCTGTAGGCCAATCTCAGGACTCTCACTTCATTCCAACCTGGTTTGGTCTTTCCACTAGCTGATGTTCTTTAGTCATTGCCGAGTGGCACATCAGTTAATACGATGGGATCTCCGTTGCTGGGTGGAAAGTCGGTTTTCAGTATTTTAACACTTTTCAGTGTTGAAAGGAATCGCTTTATCGTAATTCGGTAACTTTGCGTTTTCCTAACCACACGTGTAAAGGGCCTTTTATTAAGGACTTGATAACTTATTTTTTAAATAAAATGCAAACTACTTGAGATAACTCAAAAAAAAAAAAAAAAAAAATATGTATATCGGCTTGAATTACTATCAAGACAGATGTTTTACTTTCCGAATTTACCATTGAGGTAACTGAGTAGAACTTCGACATCATACTCCAGACATTCGCAATAGAACTAACTCCTTGATACATTTTTCAGCATCGTTTTAGGAACGTGTGTGTGTACGTTGTTTACACAATTGATTGATTATTGTTAATTGGACGACCTTAGTCGTAATTTATTGATCAATGCCCTTTTCAATAACTTTGTTCTAACTAAAAGTCGCATGTGCAGCGCCTTATCGAACCGGAAGCATAATAGCCTCATTCTGCAGATCTATGCAGCTGGGTGAGACTGTATAAGGCTCCTCATGCTGAAATCGCAAACTGAAATGAAACTGTCAGATTGTTTGTCGTTGGAAAATGTGTTACCCAATCAAAACACAAACCACGACAATGACTGTCAAATGCTATGCCAAACTCGACAAAGCGATATGACAGTGTAAACTCTATGTGACGAACTTAAAGTCATGCGCATGTTGAGTGAAGTCTGGCAGTGCCGGAGGAACATGTCTATACAATCTACGAGTGACGTTCGTACGATGGCAGTTCATGTGTGTGCCGGTCGAAGGTCGGTGTAAAATTGTTAACTGATTTTCGTACAGTTTGATAGATGGACAGGGAGAGTAACTATTTCTACAAAACTATCCTAAAATAAAGTAGGCGCAGTGGCTTAGTGGTTAGTGTGTTGGACTACTAAGCGAGGGGTCAAGGTTCGAATCCCGCAAAAACCCAAATTCCAACTTAGGGTTTTTTCCACTGCGCCACCTCTCGCGAACGTCTGACAAACATCCGAGAGTAAAACTGTCTTGACAGAGCTTCTCAGTTAGCCGTTTGGAGTCGGTATAAAATTGTAGATCTATCCGATTCGTTCCAAAAACTGAAAAACTCACACAGAACGAATGGTTGTGAGAAGCTAGGCCTAAGGTCCCTCCGGACCTGTTGCGCCAACTATTTATTTATTTTTTTTTATCCTAAAATAAATGGTTCTCTTTTAAAATTTGGGCGCTATTTCAACTTCAGCCCAAAAGTGTTGCACACTTAAAAACAACAAAAAATTAAACTCCCCCCGCCCTACCTAGTATCGTTTGCATTTCTAATTTAAATTTACCTCGCATATCCGCGGTGATGCAAAATGCAAAAGTCGAACAAAAATGGGATGTTACGTAAAATGCACACGAGCCACGTACTCGTATTCATTTTCATGACGAGCTGCTTCAGAATGCCAGCCTTAAATAGACTCTCTATTTGCATAATAGTTTACTCAGATTTTACTGGCAAAAAAGGGGCACGACTGACTTATTATACTTTTGGGAAATTCGTTCGTAAAATAGTTGTAAACATACATATTCAAAACACGGTCTAACTATCGGAGATAACGTCTTCTCCGTCTTCGTTCGCGCAAGGAGTCATAACATCGGGTACTGATACTGACTACCAACCATCTGAACTGTTTACTTATTTATTGCAGGCCCTTGAGCGATGACGACAGCCGCGATTCCTTTAATGAATGCAAATCTTCACTAAGTGCCTGTGCGCGGAAGGAATGGGTTCTGTTGGAACAGTGGTCCCCACTCAGCCAGCACTCTTTGTGGTGACAGAGAATCGTAAATGATTTTGTGTATAAGTCCTGATGAAAATGGGGTTGCGAAATCTGTTTACTTAGGCTCGAAGATTGTTTGAACTTGTAATCAAGGACGATACGCTTGTATGCGTGTAGTAAATAAATATTAATTAGTTTGACAAGTTCTTGACCCAGCGGAAGGCCCTTTGATGGAGTGCGTCGATTTGTCGTTCTCATTAGTAAAATTGAAACCAATCTATTGAGATTGACCTTATTTTGCGAGAGATATGTTGACAGTTGGAGAAAAATGTACGAGTGGTTAAGGAAGTTTTATTTTTCTTTGTATTTCTGAATGGTGAATAGAAGAAGTTTTGGTTTATAGTTGGATTAGTGCTGCTTATTAGAAATTCCAGGAAGATCTGGAGAGTCGTTGTGTTATATGGTTGAGAACGAAGTGGAAGGCTGTTGTTTGAGAGGAGAACAAATTGTCGGCAAATTGTTTGGTTGGAATTATTGCTACTTAACCACAAGCTAATTGCCAAATAAACTTAAGCTGAATAACGAGAAATCTTTGGCTACATCTTACACCACAATTTTAGGCACAACCTACATTTACTATGACAACTACAGTCACAGGCAAAATCTCAGCCAACAAGCATTGAAGAAACAGCCATAGCTACAACCAAAGACTTGGATGAAACCACAGGTCAAACCACAGCGACATTCGTAAAAAAATAATCCTATACTCGTATATAGATTGCCAATTTAGATAGCAGCACTCGACAAACAGGTTTTGCAAATCAATATTACGAAAATCACGATACTCGAACGCTTGGGTTGGTGACGTATCAACATTCAAGGCTAATATACAGAAAACAAGATCGTGGTATGAGAAAGCTGGAGCGGACAGTTGCTGGTAGTATTTAACTAGACTTTGATTACTGACAAGGACTACATCTAACAAGGACGGTGTTCTATTTGGAACAAAATGGGTAGCAACAGACGAGTTAACAAAAGATAAATTAAAAGCATCCAGGGATTCCTTTAAACGCGCACTACATGAACTATTGAGTAGGTTTAGTCTCGGAAACGCAAATAACATCAATAAGGGCTATTCTCAAAAACAAATCGGAACTCATCCATTTTATTCACCAGGCTTTGTGCTTTAGTTGTTGTTGTTGATTATCATCGCTTATATTCTCTCCATCTCGTCCTCCAACATCTCCCAAGTCTTCCAAGTTCGATTTGATTTGAAACGTACACACACAAGGCCATCCACAGTGAACACATCAGAAACAAGCGATCTGCGTTTCAACTTAAGAGCTTCTCTCTGCAGCTGGTGATTTTTCTTTGTTAAGCTTTCATTAATAAAAAAAACTTTTCGAGGAGTCTATGCCAACGTCACTGAGTTTTAGTAACGATTTGTTGTTTCTGCCAGAGACAATACTGAGACCCCCAACTTCGACCGATTAACAGTTATTTGCCTACAAGCTAAATTTTACGCTCCAAAAAAGTTTAGGTGCGCTAGTATTGTTGCATAGAAATTCGTATTGACAAATGTCAAAAATCCTCTCAACCAACACATTCGCACCTAATCTTTTTACATTTCACTGTGGGCAAAGCAAAACGGATAGGAATTGGCGTACACGGATAGGACAACAAAATGGCGGATTCCTGGCAAAAATTGAGGGGGCCAGCAGCAAAAGGATTGTGAGTTGGGGGTCTCAGTATGATTTGTTTATGGTTTCTGCGGTAGTTGGTAACTGCTCTTAATAGCTTTAGCTTCTCACTTTTGTTTGAGAATTTCATTACAACAGTGTTGCCGCAAGCTTTTTTGAAAGTGTAACAATTTTGTTCAAAAAGTGTAACAAATGGAAAAAAAATGTAACAAACTGGAAAAAAATTGTAATAAAAAATCATCGTTTTTCAACTCAAAAAATCTTTAGGTACTCTTTATCACATTTAAAAAAAAAAGCTCTTCATTGCCCTACCTGTTCATTTTGTGTTTAACAAATAAAATAAACAAAAAAAGAAAAAAAATCATTGACCATCGAAGTAGATTTATTTACCACGAGATGTAGAACATTGTCAACGGCGACGCGGCGAGACAGAAAAATATTGTTGTATTTTCTCGTTCCCTCCCATTCCCATTCCCACTCGCAGTTTAACGTTTTGCACAACTTTTGTTCTGTGTAAACAAACAAATACATTGATAGAAGTTTGCTCGAAATAAAAAAGTGCTGCCAGTTCAAATTTTCAATATTTTTAATGAGAAAAACAAAAAAAGATTTTAATGGGAAAAAATGTAACAAAGCGAAAAAGAAAGTAACAATGTAACAAAATCATAAAATAATTGAAAAGTGTAACACTTTTGTTACACTTGTAACATTGTGGCAACGCTGATTACAATGCATGCGTCGGAGTTGTGCGTCGACGGCTGCCGCGGTGATATTCTACGAAAAATTATTGTCAGGGTGGGAGGGGGGATATTTACTTTAGAACATATGTTGTGATATAAATTGGTTAAATTTTCATTTTGTGTTTCCGGGATGCCAAACACGACTGCGTCGGAGCTAATTTTATCTCTTTCGAAACGATCAACAAGCAGGTCCAAGCGAGTGCATTCCCGTCGAATTTCCAGAAATGTTTGTCCAAGTTCTCGTTTGATTTCACTGACCTGTGTAGCTACTTAGTTTCAATTCCAACACCGAGAGTTTCGCATCAATCTTTTTGGTAAAATCTTCTCCCCATTTCTCTAGTTTATGCTCAATTCTGCTCCATAGTTTGTCAGCAACACTGTTAGCATTGCTAATTCCAATATCTCTTGGTGAACCAGCATTTTGTTGTTGCACTCGACTAGCTCTAGTTTCTGATGGCATTGTATGTTTGAAAGAAAGAAAATAGAAAATACTTTCCGTAACCTCTAGACAGATATTAATTGTGATGTCTTTTTTTTGAATTGAGCTGAAGCACTTATTGTGATGTTTAAGAACAATATTAAGTAAAAACTGTGACAATAGCAAAGAAAGTTTTAAGATATGTGAGGACGTTAATGGATTGACGTCTATTCACTCATCACTGTCATTACCATGTACCAATAACTACAACTACAGCCGCAAGCAAAACTTCAGCAACAAGAAATACCGTAACCACAGACGAAGCCGAAGGAACAACAACTACAACTTCAAAATTAAAGCAACAGTCGCAGGTACAACTATAAAATCACAGTCACAACGATGACAGCTAAAGCTGAAACTACAGCCACAATCACAACCTCACTTACAGCAAAAATCGCAGTCGTAACTAAAACAAAAAATTTAAAACTTTGAAATTAAAACAAAAGCAACAGCCACAACTACAAAATACTTCAGCCACAACAACGTTGCCAACAGCTGTAACTAAATACAACCAGAGCCACATCAGGGCCACATCAACTACATCCAAAATCGCAGTCGTAACCCCAACTACAAATAAAACTTTGAAATTAAAGAAAAAACAACAGCCGCAACTACAAAATACTTCAGCCACAACAACGTCGCCAAAAGTTGTAACTACAACCACAACCACATCAGGGCCACAACAACTACAGAAAAATTCGCAGTCGTCGTAAATAAAAGCAACAACCTAACTACAAAATACATCTGGCACAAAAACGTCGGTAACAGCCGCAACTACAACCACAACCACATCAGGGCCACAACAACTACAGAAAAAATCGGAGTCGTAACCCCAAATACAAATAAATCTTTGAAATTAAAGCAACAGCTACAACTACAAAATACAACAGCCACAAACCGAACCTATTTCGATGCAGCAAATCGTAGATTTTCAAGCTCTACCGCTCTACCAAATTTTATTATTTTACAGCAATCGGAAGTGCTCCATATCATTTGCTTGCACCACAAGACCTACCATTGTGCAAACTTAGAAGATTCTACGATGCCGGGAAGTGCTCCATAATTTTGTTGATCTTTCAGTCACTGAGTCAATTACGGTTTTTTTGATTTTTTTAAGCCATATACCTCAGGAACCACTAGTGCTAAAATTGCAATTTGTTGAGGCGCCTGTGATTGATCAGCTTAGCAAATGTTTCGAATTGCAAGTTTCTGACTTCATTGATACGATGATCAGGGGATCGAAAATCGCCTGAGTTTGTTCCTGTAAAAAGGGTGCAGGGCCAGAACTCGGCTGGGCACAAATGTGCCCTAGACATAATTTATTGGTTCTTAATTAAATTAGTATTCCCCTCCCATAGCGAGGCTCGTTACTCTCTAATTTATTTAATACCCATTAGCAATTTAATTGCCACGCACGAGCCAATTAAAATAAACTCTATTGATTGGAAGGTCCAAACACATGTGGCGAAAGGTTGTTAAATTTCACTATACATATTATCCTACACCTCAAGTCGTAAAAAAAGAGCAGAATCACAAAACTTAAAAGCTTAACCATGTAGGTATTTACAATGCATGCTATGATTAGTTTTTCAATGAAACAAACTGCAAGAAACTCAACAAAGGAAGCAAATTTTTAATCAACGCACCGCAGGATATTTTAAACGCCACAGGCGAATAATAATTACACACACCCATGAACATGGCGGTGGTGCGAATCAGGTCAAGAAGTAGCGTGATTGCTGGTGATGGCTGCTTTTGTTGTTTCGCCATTGCACTCGCTTATCCTTTGATCCTTTAGAAAAGCACACAAACACGGAGAGTATGGAAGTGAAAATAAAATAAAAGAAAATGAACAAACAAACACCTCTACTAAATCAAGTGTAATTTACTGTTAACTTAGCAGAATTAATTATTACCGTACGTAAATGGAAGCGACACGGAGAATAAATAACGTCAAGGAAGACGCGGTATAAAGTGCTGTTGCACACGAATGAATCCCCCATGGAACGTGGATGAATTGAATGTGGGAAATTGTTGTGAATTGAAAAATTAATAATTTATTTTCCCTTGCTGCATCTGGAAAATTGTTTTTTTTTTTTCCGTCCACTGGTAGTTCCTTTTGAGTAGTTGGGGCGTGTTCATAACGTTAAAGCGCTGTAGCCGAAAAGTATTCAATTCGTGCGATTGAGGTTGGATTGCGAATTGGAAGAAATTTATGGGTTACTGTCAAGTTGTGAGCTTTGTACAATTATATAATATGTGCTTTGAATGCTTGTTCCCATTGTTTGAGTTAGCTTTACAGTTTTGGACATAATCTTGCGTCAGAAGTTTAGTGTTTATATTTTTAAGAGTTTATTGTTGATCTTGGAATATTGTTTTGAGCGATTATATATATGTTTCGATGCGGCTCAGAACAATGCAAATGTTAGATAGATTAAGCTTGCTAAAATACTGCTAAATAGTTGAACTATATTGCTTGTGAGAAATCTTTTAAAATGCCTCTGTTGTCAACTCGTCAGTGATAAAAGTTGACTGCTTATAAAGGGCTTTCCAATTGGGACGAGTCGATGCTGGCCTTAGTAGTCGTATTCCTTTAAAATTTGGATTTCCTCCCCAGCAAAGTACCAGCCTGCCTGTGGCGAACATATTTGTTCGGTGGCGTCTGGCGTGTCTTATCTTATCTAACATCGCATATAAGATCCTATCTGCCGTACTGTGCGAACGCCTGAAACCTTATGTCAGCGAACTGATTGGACCCTTTTAGTGCGGTTTTAGGGTTGATTCGATACCAGGTCAGTACTGATATCAGTACTTTTTTCAGAACTTGAAACAGGGTATCGATACCCATGGAATATCGAAACAAAAGTATCGATACCTACTCGTATCGAAACAAATGAGTACTTCTTACTTTTTTCAACAACAATCAAAAACAACAACAACTATGTGATGAATGTTATGTGGTCTGGTGGCTGGATCGCTTCAAACTTAAACGGGGGGAATTAAACAACACAAATATTATTTGTAGATACTATATTTTTAATTCAGATAATAGTTAAAATCAATGTAATTAAAAAAAACATGTTCAGGAATTCTGTTCAAAAATATCAGCTACTCCAAATGTTTGCCGCTGAGCCGATTTCTGCTCTTGCAGATGATTGTCCCTACTTTGGAAAAAAGTCGTTCGCAAGGAACTGCGCTTGCGTATATGACAATGACAAAGACAATTGACAAGCCAACTGCACTGCAAAAATAGCAAAATGGAACAAGCTCACACATGTGAGCAAAGCACCAAATATGAGTATTTTGGATGGGTTTGAAAGAGATAGAGTGTGAACTATAATGGGATTGAGAGTGATAGAGTACTGTATTGAAATGAAAATGATTCCAGGTGTATATATTAGTGTTTTGGTTATGCATAAATGAATGAGTATGAGAAAACAAGTTACTATACTAATTCGCACGTGAACGTGGTGTACCGTGTACAGCATGTACAATGCAGCAATAAAGAAACACACACACAGATAAAGGGCAAGCGTATTTTCGCATAAAGAGTAATAATAATAATTTTGATTCGATACGAGTACTTTCATTCGATACTTACTTTAATCGAATCACAAAGGTATCAATACTAATTTTACTTGTATCGAATCCAAAAGTATCGAGTATGTACTCGTATTTACTTGGATCGAATCAACCCTATGCGGTTTTAGGCCCGGTAAGACCACAACCGACCAAATATTCACACTACGGCAGATCCTGGAAAAAACCCAAGAAGTCCAAGTCGATAGCCACCACCTGTTTATCGATTTTAAGGCCGCATATGACAGCATTTATAGAGACGAGCTATATAGAGTCATGTCTAGTTTTGACATCCCTGCCAAACTTGTCAGATTGTGCAGAATGACGATGGAGAACGCTCGCTGCTCCATAAAGGTCGGAAACAATCTCACCGAGACCTTTGATGTCAAAAAAGGATTTAGACAAGGTGACGCGCTGTCATGTGACTTTTTCAACATCATTCTTGAGAAGATTGTGCGAAACTCGCAAGCTAACACCAGAGGCACAATCTTCCAAAAGTCTGTGCAACTACTTGCATACGCGGACGACATTGACATCATTGGCAGAACACAGTGAGTGCGTTTGCAACTATTAGTACAGAAGCGGCAAAAATGGGTTTAGTAGTGAATGAGAGCAAAACAAAATACATGCTGTCAACAAGAAGGGACACACAACATCGACGAATCGGACAGAACTGCACGATAGACAGCTTAAACTTTGAGGTAGTTAGAGACTTTGTCTACCTCGGCTTCGCTATAAATTCTGACAACGACATCACATCAGAAATCAAGCGAAGAATTACACTTGCCAACCGCTGTTTCTTTGGCCTAAGAAGGCAACTGAGAAATAAGGCCTTGTCAAAAAACATTAAGGAGACCCTATATAAGACCCTCATCATCCCAGTCATACTCTATGGCGCAGAAGCATGGACGCTATCAAAGGCGGATGAAGATCTCCTCGGTCGTTTTGAACGCAAAATTCTTCGGGTGATTTTCGGTCCCGTTTGCGTTGACGGGATTTGGAGAAGGAGATTTCACAGCGAACTCTACGAGCTATACAGCGACATCGACCTGGTCAGAAAAGTGCGCATCAGCCGACTAAGATGGCTAGGAGATGTAGAGCGAATGGATACCAACGCTCCGGCCCGAAGAGTCTTCGACTCCAACCCGGAGGGACAACGCAGTAGAGGAAGACCTCGCCTTAGGTGGCGCGCACAAGTGGA
This sequence comes from Cheilosia urbana, assembly GCA_946477585.1. Lineage (NCBI taxonomy): Eukaryota > Metazoa > Arthropoda > Insecta > Diptera > Syrphidae > Cheilosia > Cheilosia urbana. The sequence goes on along the minus strand of OX297854.1, from coordinate 87,486,729 downwards.
AAGGGACCTCAACCAACTTGGAGTGCGCAAGTGGAGGCAGTTAGCTAAAGATCGCGCTAACAGGAGAGGCGTATTGGTTGAGGCCCAGGTTCACCCCGGACTGTAGCGCCAATCGTCACCATGTCAAGATACACGATTCAGCATCATGTAAACGTTGCAAACGTTGCGCCCATTTTTCGTCAGACGGGGTGGGTAAAAGTAAATAGTAAAATTCGAGGCAACCGGGTCGGTAAATAATCAGACAACAGCCGTGTGCCAAAGGAAGGAACGGTCGAGAAAATGACCGCGGTCGATGAAAGTGTAAAGGAGAACCCGAGGCAGTCAATTCATCGCACAAGAAGTAAGTTTTTCTATTGATTTCAACTTGTCTTTTTTGTGTCTTTTGTGTCTTGGACTTGGTACAAGATCAAACTGACCCAGGAGCTCAAAGTTAATGACCATAGACAACGCCGTTTGTTCGCTGACTGGGCTTCGGAACGTTTGGAAGAGGACCCCCTTTTTGGCACAAAAGTCATCTTTAGCGGCGAGGCGCATTTTTGGATGAGTGACCATAATGAACAAGCAAAATTGCCGTATATTGAACGACGCGAATCCAAATGAGGTTCACCAGGTGGCAACCCATCCACAAAAAGTTACTGGTTGGTCCGGATTTTGGTCGTCATTGGTCCGTACTTTTTAGGCATTTGTTGCAACTTCTGATTAGGAGTTTGAAGCGCCCACTTTTTTGAAGTGATAACTTCTTTAGGCGCGTTGGGCACTATTTGGATGGGCAAAAATTAGCAAACTCGCGACACCGACATGTATAACAGCGACACCGACATGTATAACAGCGACACCGACATGTATAACAGCGACACCGACATGTATAACAGCGACACTCGACATGTATAACAGCGACACCGACATGTATAACAGCGACACCGACATGTATAACAGCGACACTCGACATGTATAACAGCGACACCGACATGTATAACAGCGACACCGACATGTATAACAGCGACACCGACATGTATAACAGCGACACTCGACATGTATAACACTAAATCTCCGAAAGGTTCTTGTCCAGGTAATATATAACACTTAATCTCCGAAAGGTTCTTGTCCAGGTAACGCCTAGTTGTCAGTGTTGCCGGAGGTTCTTTTTTTAAAAGTGTAAAAAAAATTTTTCAAAAAGTGTAACAAACGGAAAAAAAATTAACAAACTGGATTGTAATAATAAAATCATCGTTTTTCAACTGAAAAAAAAAAAAAAAAAAAAAACACAAAAAAAGAAACCATCGAAGTAGATTTCAATTTCTATTTCCCATTCGCACTCGCAGTTTGAAGTTTTGTACAACTTTTGCTCTGTGTAAACAAACAAATACATTGACAGAAATAGGTAGAAGTTTGTTCGAAAGAAAAATGTTTGCATACCTTTATGGGTAAATGATTCTCTCCAACGAAAGGAGCCACATCTAGATATCGAAAAAATATGAAAATATGTAAATGAGCTGTTCCATCGGAAACAAGTTAAGGTTAAGCAATGGATTTCAATTTTGTATATAAAATAATATGCATTATTTTTCATGTACAAACCGCAATAAATGAAAATGATAATTGTAATATGATTTTTGTAGTAGTAGTTTATAATAATGAATAAAAAAACACTTTATTTAAAAGTACTTCCTACACAATAATATATTTTCTGACGATTCGAAAAATACACACGTAATTGTTCAAGTTATCACTTCTGTCGGCACTCCCGGAGTGCCTTTTTTTTTTATAAGCTCATAGGTACACTTTACAAGATTTTTGTAAATTTGTTTTTGAATTTGCATTTGCATTCGAATTTATAAACTAAATAAGCCGATGGACGTTTTTGAGATGCAAATGAAGTGAGAGTTTCTGATTGTGTAAACTCCAAGTTTTGAGAAATAATTAAAAAGCAGATTTATTCGATTTTTTTGTTGGAAAAACTAAGTATGTAAGGGATCTTCTTAAGAATACTGATATTATCTTTAGTATGCATTTTGATCAAAATCGTTAGAGCTGTTTTTGTAAAATTTGGCAGACAAAACAGTACCTACTAAATATTGCAAAATTTAGTTTGAAAAATACTATTGCTTAACTGTTAAGCTGAAAACTGATTACTAGATAGTGTTTGAAATGTAAGCATTTTCTGGTTTTTAAGGTTGAATCGAAATCGAAAATAGGGTTTTCGAGATATGAGCAGTTTTTAAAATTAGCGTTTTCGGTGCTTCGAATTTAAAATTAAAGACATAATAATTTTGAGATCATCCATTTCACTCTAAGTTTTCATTTTGGTCGAAATTGTTCTTACCGTTTTCAAGTAAAATAAAGAAAACCATGTTTTACTTATTTTTTCAAAAATTCATTGTACGATAATACAGAGAAAAAGTGAGTTTGCTATAAAGTTAGAAATGACCATATTACCTTCGGAAGGTATTTTTGCTTATACTTAACTTTTTGTATATACAATTTGATGGTGAGTGGTTAATATTTAAAGGTGTTGGCTCAACAACAGGGGCCCAACGGTGTACAATGTTTGTTTTCTTAAATCTTGTTTACATAAATTGTGGTTGTCTTCTCGGATTCATACTCGTAGTATGCATCGTTGTCAGGGTTGACCTCAGGGTGTTCAAGTCCGGGTGTTGATCGTGAGTATGCAGTCATGTTAACCTCACCTACTTAAGCTCAAATATCAATTTTGAGTTGAAATCGTTCGAGCCGTTTTCGAACAAATCAAACTGGTATGAACATTCTATATGGGAAGTACCCTTAATATTGAGGTTAACTTGCAAAAAAAGGAAACTGTACCGAACCGAACTGTAGTCCCACAAACTCCAAATCCAAAGTTTGTGCCAAATTCGGGCTGCCGTTTAGGCTGTAGGCCTGTGGAAGAACGGACAAACAGACAGACGGATAGATTTTCTAGAACCACTTTTTTGAGTCCCTCTATCATCGTAATGTCAGAATTGATTAACATCTCGAGTTCGAAATTTTGTACGAAAACAATATCTTTCTCTTACTACGAAATGGAGAAAGTTAAAAACTTAAATAGATCAGCATTTGGTTCTCTTTTATTATTAATATTTCTATTATTTTATCTTTTATTTAGTTAGTTCAGTAAATAATAAACAACTTATAAGATATAGAAAACGTTATGTTTTTGTGTACAAAATAATTCATAATAAACATCGTCTTCAAAGACTGAACGGATGGACCCCGTAATACCTCGACTTATTTGTCAGTGTGTCGGACTGCCGATTATTGGGACAGAAACCGTCGTTATCTGATTGATTTTGACCGAAGTCTTAAATAACTTGTCAATTTTTTTTAGTAAACTTTCATATGTAAACTTACAATTTTCTTTAATCAAACTTTCTATATCTTAATGTTTTAAAAATGAAAACAACTCACTAAAAGTACAGTGAATAAATTCAAGCAATTAAAACCTAACACAACGGTCGTATATTGTTTGAATGGATCTACCAATATGTATCTGTATGTATATTTTGAAGGAGTGTCCATCTATACTACACACTCCGTAAAAACCTAGAGTAAATAGACAAAACAAAAACCGAAAGTAACCCCTCACATAAGAGGTCGGCCGGTATACGGTATAAATTATTAAAAAAAAAAAAAAAAAACCGATGCGCCCTTCAATACAGGTGACATAAAATAGGGCAATACGGTAACCCGCACTCAGCTACCCCATAAACTAATCCAACAATATTCTACAAACGTTTATTACAGGAATGTCCTTACGCACTTGGTGGACGCGGCAGTCGGACGTATGTCACGCGACAAAAGTCACTCACTGATACCGGTACCAGCAACAACAGCAGGAGTACCAACAATAACAACGACGCCGACGGTGGTAGCGTCAATGGCAACGTCCGCCATTCTGGGCGAAGAGCTTCGCGCCACCATTTACATGACTAATTGTGTCAGTTTCCAAAGCGAAATCCTGACAATCGATGTCGACTCCGGGGAGATGCTAAACATTGACAGGTACATAACCGTGTTACCGCCAATCGAATACAGAACGAAATCTGCTGGTGGTCGTGATTGTTTATTTTTCGCTTTTCCCCAGTTATAGGTAACGCGTCACCTTAAAATGTGAAACACGAACAGAAGATAACAATATGAAAAATCCCCAATAACACTTGCCAAACATCTGCTATTATTACAAATTATAAGACGAATCTGTTTCTTAAGAGTATCATTCTTTATCAGGAATTACTGCCCCTAACACCACGTGACTACAGCCGACGACGCACGGTGCCACATCCTCTTGTCGAATATTAAGTCAGTTTTTGTTTTGTTTTTGTTCTTATTGCGAGGTTCACATATCATAAAGCAAGTGGGGGTAGACTTAAGTGCTTTTAGCTCTCTTAGCTAAGAATGCCACAACTACAACAATATAATAATCACAATAAGCACTCTCATGGATAATAGGAGAATGACAAGCACGATGAGATTGCTATTGCTAACAAACAGCCAGGGGCGGGTCTGGCACATGTGCGGCCCCGGATGGTTCAAAAGGAGTGAGTAAAATAAAACTGTGGGAGTTCCATGTTTGTTTGCGGTGTAGATAAAAATTAATGAACAAATTTCGTATGAACTTCTTTTTGAAATGTTTATTAAGACTCCGAGAAGGCTCCTAGATGTGTTCTTATTTGGCACGCCTACTTTTTAGGAGCGTTTTTGATTAAAGTGTATTTTTTTCTTGCTGACTTCGCTGTCTGAGAGATGGCGTTCTTCTAAATTCTTATAATCAGTGCAAAAAAGCAAAATTAATTCTAAAGGGAAGCAATGTTTCCTTTTATATTTTAAGCAATCAATCGGCTTTTTGCTTCATCTAGAAGTTTAGTTCTAGGCTTCAATGTTAATCTTCAATGTTCCACTTATCCATTAAAAGGGTGGCGGTACTAGGAGCCCTCCATAGGTTTCGATGTTCCGGACAGAGAAGAGATATTGGATTCAACCTGACCATCTCATTCTGGGTCTACCTAGAGGCTACTTGACTAATGTCATGGATTCCATGACATATATACCATTGAACATCTTGGAATACAAGTTTAAACCACCGTCCAGAGAAGTAGCTGCTCCACATTGAGCACCTCATGTATTCTCGATCTTGTGCTCCTTATACGAGAGAGTCACATCTGCGAATATACCGAGGAAAAACTAAAAGTAAAACTTAAACTTCTCCACTTGGAGACTCACTACACTGAGCTTTGACAGCTCTGTTTTGTCCACTTAGCTCACTCATCATTAATGTGGGCTTCCCCAGATAGCTGAATATCCTGTAACAGTTAAGGAGGTATATGCAGGCATTTACCTGGTTTCAAAAGACTATGATAGCTGTGGGCTCCTGTGATCTCCGAAGATATTTTAGAACCTATAAGTAATACGATCTTCTACAGCTCCTAAGAGGCTGATATTCACCAAGGTATATCTAGGTATCACATCGCTTTTACAAGGCTATGCGAGCTTCCAATTTGGGTTCACATCACAGCCTTTTTGTCGAGGTTATAACAGCTCTTTATATACGGGTAATACACCTTTTTTTAAGAAGCCTCCGATGTGTGATCATTGTCTCTTGGAAGCAGCTCTAGAAGCTCGAGATGCCATCGGTAATGTGCGACTACAGCGAATAAAAGAAAATAATGCTACGGGACCAATAAGGAAGATTTTATGACTTAGGCTTCGGCCACGCAGTGAGCGAGGTCGCTATAAAAAATGCAAACATACTAAATCGTAGATGCTCCCATCAGTGGAAAGCTCCCATAAGTGGGTTGTATAGCTCAAAAGGTCGCCAGTAAAATGACGTATGCGACGAAATTAATATTGCCTGTCGTTCATTGCTTTAGAAATAGACTTGTATTTGTACTTTTTAAGTTTGGCTTTCTGTGGCGTAACTTCAAATACCAAATTGTGATATACCAGCTTGAGCAGTATTTTTTTAAGCCTCCAGCCCAAGGGCTTTTAGACTTTTATTTTAACTTTTTCAGAGTAATTTGTTCGGAATTCTGTAGTATATATTGAAATACCCTTCTATTGTGAACTCGAGTCGTCTTTTTAGGCTTCAGCTTATCTACTTCATCAGAATATGTTGAAGTAACTAGTAACTGTTAGAGTTAGAAGACACGTCTCTCGAGTTCCGTTCTGGTGCCATATAAAAATCCAGCTCTCTAAGCATGCGATGTATTGTTCGTTCAGACTTCTAACTTTTAGCTTCAGTTGAAGCTTTTGAGCTCGTATTTAAATCTTCTTAAATCTTCTGCGAAAAAAGTTGAAACGGAAGTATGTAGCTGGTGTTGCACTGATTGTCTCTTATTTTGCTGTCAGTGATTAGCTGATTTTGGACCATTGTAAGTGACGTGGCGGTTTAAATACTCAGCGACCTCAGGCGTTTAGAGCATCAACGGAAAGCAAATGATAGAGAAAGCTAAGTCTTCATTCCGATGTCAGCGAAGTAATGCCTCACGGTTGTTCCGCCGGCGAACCTAATCAGCTGCTTCGGGAAGGGAGGTGGCTTAGCCGGTAGGAATCCGGCACTACCAATGGACGTCGGACCATTGGTGCTTCATTCAAGGTTTCCACCTTCCATAACAAAAAAAAGAAGGTTCCCTATCCCAACGGAACTTAAGTCTTACATTTCGAAGCCATCGGTAATGTGCGACTACAGCGAATAAAAGAAAATAATGCTACGGGACCAATAAGGAAGATTTTATGACTTAGGCTTCGGCCACGCAGTGAGCGAGGTCGCTATAAAAAATGCAAACATACCAAATCGTAGACGATGGCCACGTAAGCTCTGAGTGATTACCGATTTTGTTGTAGGCAGAGTGACGTTGCTCAATCGCTACGTGCTTCGTTGCTCGCTGCGTGGTCGAATCCTAAGTCCTAAAATTTTGTTTAGTGGTTCCCCTTGCTTTATTTAATGCGCTATAGCCATATGTTACCGATGGCATCACAGCTGACTTTTTAGTTAATGTGCCTACATAACAGAGCTGGCCATCGAACCAAGCAGGTCAGAGTTGCTGTCTGTTTCATAAGAGTGTTATTTGTGTAGAAGGACCCTATGCTAGCTAGATCCGGTCAAAAGCCTTTAACATATCCAAGGAAACAGCTTGGTTTCGTTTTTGTTCGAATGCTCCCATCAGTGGAACGCTCCCATAAGTGGGTTGTATAGCTCAAAAGGTCGCCAGTAAAATGACGTATGCGACGAAATTAATATTGCCTGTCGTTCATTGCTTTATAAATAGACTTGTATTTGTACTTTTTAAGTTTGGCTTTCTGTGGCGTAACTTCAAATACCAAATTGTGATATATCAGCTCGAGCAGTATTTTTTAAGCCTCCAGCCCAAAGGCTTTTAGACTTTTATTTTAACTTTCTCAGAGTAATTTGTTCGGATATCTGTAGTATAGATTGAAATACCCTTCTATTGTGAACTCGAGTCGTCTTTTTAGGCTTCAGCTTATCTACTTCATCAGAATATGTTGAAGTAACTAGTAACTGTTAGAGTTAGAAGACACGTCTCTCGAGTTCCGTTCTGGTGCCATATAAAAATCCAGCTCTCTAAGCATGCGATGTATTGTTCGTTCAGACTTCTAACTTTTAGCTTCAGTTGAAGCTTTTGAGCTCGTATTTAAATCTTCTTAAATCTTCTGCGAAAAAAGTTGAAACGGAAGTATGTAGCTGGTGTTGCACTGATTGTCTCTTATTTTGCTGTCAGTGATTAGCTGATTTTGGACCATTGTAAGTGACGTGGCGGTTTAAATACTCAGCGACCTCAGGCGTTTAGAGCATCAACGGAAAGCAAATGATAGAGAAAGCTAAGTCTTCATTCCGATGTCAGCGAAGTAATGCCTTACGGTTGTTCCGCCGGCGAACCTAATCAGCTGCTTCGGGAAGGGAGGTGGCTTAGCCGGTAGGAATCCGGCACTACCAATGGACGTCGGACCATTGGTGCTTCATTCAAGGTTTCCACCTTCCATAACAAAAAAAAGAAGGTTCCCTATCCCAACGGAACTTAAGTCTTACATTTCGAAGTCATTTGGCTTTGGCTCTGTTACGAGAAATAGATTGGGCGTTCTCAAAACTCGGATCGTCCGAAATCCGCGTGAGCTCTTCTACAAGCTGAGCAAGATTGCTGTAAAGATTCCTAAGTCTTAAGCCTGTTTCACTATGCTTAGTCTATTTTATTAGATTTTCGTAGTCATACTACTAGTTTCGCAAGTCGTTCACGGACAGGAATGACGATGCAAGTCTGCCTCATTTGGTAAATACACATCCAATTTGATGCCGTCTGTGCTATTTATAGGAAACACCATGTCACAGTAGTCTATCTCCTTTTTGACGGTATATATATATATTCTCTGTAGCATTCGGCCTCGGCTAACTTTTTAGCTGCTCATGCTTTGTACGAAGATTTCAAGAGCTGATTCGAAAGTTGTTGACATTTTTTCGTTTTATAAAGTTGCCGTCATTGAGGCCCTTGTTTTCCAAATCCTGTAGCTGTATTTTTTTTAACAAATTTCTATCTATGATATGAAAGTTAAGCCCCAACTTATTTATAGTTCATAAGCTACAACATCCCTTTCTAAGCCCTTAGGTTAGGTTAGGTTAGGTTGAAGTGACACACTTTGACCAGTATAAGGTCCTCGTGATACCACATGAATCTAAAGTTTTTCTTCCTACTCTTTGAACCAGTTGGAGCTTCTGATGAAACGTACGAGATTTCGAATATTTGTGTTTTTTAGATTGGTCAGATCACTATAGTAGAACGCTCCCAAACGGAAAGCCCTTTGTATATTTATTTATGATGCCCATAGATCCGGGACCTCAATATGTAGAAGATGGTCTTGTCTGGGTATAATTTGGCCCTGCTTTCGTTGATTTCATCTATGGATTTCCTTCGCTGCCCCCTGCAATAAAGGAAACTGTTTTAGAGAGTTCAATTCTTACTATTGATATAAGTAAAAGTAGGTACGCCATTGCTCTTATAAAAGGTCGCTTTATTCTTTTCAACTTCGAGTTTTGACTTCTATCAATATATCCGTGCTCAAGTGTTGCTTTATTACATTTGACTTCATATTAGTGAATCGTTGAGGTTTCAATCACCTTCAGCAACCACTAGAAAGGGGTTTTCATTCGAAAAATAGCTGTCCTGGTTTGGTTTACCAATGACCGCATTGGTGTCGTGTCTTGGGAGTCCCATCAAATACTAACGGCCTCCAGTATAATTCACTTAATTCCCATTATTATCATAGCAGCAATGAAATTCCCATAAAAATGCACATTTCGGTGGATAGTCATAAAACTCTCCACCATAATTATGATTCATTTCGCCATTAAGATTGAACTACAATTACTATCCGTTTAATAAACTCACATTATAATTCCGCCATATGGCCGGCAACTTAATTTTGCATTCACTCGTGAGTGTGGCCTTGTGCATGTGGGTTTATTACACACTTACTACTTACCAACCTACATAAAATTTTGGGGCGTGATGGTAATTATTGATGCGACAATCTTTCATCCATAAAACATTCACAAGCGCGTGCCTACTTATAGCCTCGGAGCGCGAATTTCATGTGTTGATGTTTCTTCAGTTTATGAACTCGCTACATCAGTCGCAATGCTCTCATACATGTATACATATATAGTTGGTTTGAGCTTCTTAATGATACCCATAAACTTCAATTGGCTCATAATCAACTTCCTTTTATATGAAGGACTTGGAATTTTATTGCGGAAATTCGGTTGGGTCAGCGTTGCCAGACGGTCAAAATATTTCCCCCAAGATAGATCTGGATTTTTTAGAACTTAAGCAACGTTGCTTTAGGGCTGCGTAAGTTAAACGCGAAAATTTGCGTTTAGAGCCTGCGTAGAGCTTCCTTTTTTCTTGCATCAATTGTCATTTGTTCGTGGTCGAATTGTAAACAAAACCAAAAAGTGAAACTATTTTACTTAGAAAGCTAATCACAACTGATGTCGGTTTCAGAAAAAAAAGTAATAGATTTCAGTGTTTCCGTAATATTTTATCGAACTTCTTACCTTTTAAGACACAAACCTCGTTTAGTAAAGTTAGCGAGGAAATATGTTTATAAATAACAATTATAGGAGAGCCACGAAGAGGCTGCATAAATCCGTATACGCGGTGTTTAAAAAAAACAGCATCGTAGAGGCGTCGTAAGGGAGTCTAATAAATATGACCGTTGTTTTGTAAACAAAAATAGCCAAATATACAGTTTTGAATGATACATCTATTATTAAACATAATTTTAAAATAACACACACATTTATTTGATCCTCGATTGTCATTCTAATTTTGAAACATTTGGTTGTGGGCAGAACAGAACGAAGAATCTTTACGCTTTCTCATCTCATTCTTAAGTTTAAGTTATTCAGCGTTTCTTACGTTCGCTTTTTAAGGTTACCAAAAAGGATTATATAACGAAATACAAATAAAACAACACTTAAAAGAAATCAACATTTCCCCCTAAATAATTTCTGTTATTTGTACATAATACTTTGTCCCAAAAAAAAAAAACATAGGAACATTAAAAATTACTGTCCTGATAGAAAATCATATGAGAAGAAGAAATATCAATTCAAATTGAATAATGTTATACAAAACCTGGCTCATGGTGAGTACAATAAAAATGATATTCAGGTATGTTTGAGATCTGGCAATGACAAAATGGATTTTGAGTGGTACATTGATTCCGCTGCTACGTGTCACATGAGTTGCGACAAACATGTTTTCACAAATATGGACTATAACTCTTGTGATTAGGTATATTTATTTAGCTAATGGAAATAAGATTGCTGTCAAAGGTTCTGGTGATGGAATTCTGTTCTGCCAAAACAAACCCATTTCCATTAAAAATGTGCTTTAACCCTAGATTTCCTCCGTCGACCAAAAAAAAAAAAACAACCCTAAATCTGCCCAAACTGGCAACGCTGGACTGTGTTGTGTGTTGATGTGAACCTTCGTATTTATCTCTTCATCCGTCATTTGGCAGATGCAAACGAGCATCAGTTCAACAATTTATCACTCGATTGTAAAATGCCAAATGACTGTAAAGTTGCTGAGGCTTATACACTGCAGTAGCAACGTTTTACAACGTCTAAAACAGTCATAAAAAAAAAATACGGCCTCCTTTGTTAGTGAACTCTAAATCCCATCAAGCATTTCATAAAAATGCGAACAAAATTAACAAGTCAACTTCTGCCATCTATTGTGTGTGACTCTATTTTATTGTTTCAGCAGAGGCGAGCTTTCAGTTGTCTTTGTATGATTTGACAGATAAAACAAGGAGCCATTTGAAACAGTTAATGCGTTTGTGATTTGTGTTTTTATTACCCAACTGGACACAGGGCGGGTTATGTGTTTCGCGCGTATCCTATGTACGTTCCTACGTGACGCCATGTAGCCCAAACGGCTTGACCGATTTTGAACAGTGAGGTGTCATTCAATTGGTATTCTTCCCCGGAGTGACATACGCTAAACACATAAATAAAAAAATATAAATTTGAAATAAAAAAGTTAATTTAAAAACAAAACACACGACTAACTGTAAGAACGATTTAAAAATATTAAAGACAGGACATTTTCAAGTACAACTAATTGACAATCGGAAACTACCTACACAATTTGACAAAAATATGCACAGCCTCCGACTGCCAATTAGTTATACTTGAAAGTATCTTGTTTTAATCCTTTTACATTTTTTTTACAGCCAGTCGGATTTCTTGGTTGTTTAAACTTTTTTATTTATTTTTTATTTTTTATAAATAAGAGCTTAAAAATCTATTGTTTCAATGGGGATTTGTGTTACTTTTTGTTGTTAATGAATGAAGGCGCCACACTTGGGGCATTTAGAAAAATTCCTATACATGCACCTAAAGACTGGCAAGCCCCAAGTTCTCAAACAAATAATTATTACTTTACTTTACTAGTTTAGTAGGTCTATCTTTTTGTTCTTTTTTTTTTACAACAACTACACTCTTCTTGACACTTCGAGGACTCGCACTAGGTGTTCATTACCAGCAAGAGTCTTTTGAGAGTAAATGTTCATATCCGAACACCAGGGGGACCGTTTATTTGTACGTTTCTTACTTTGCTTTGCTGAGCTCGCTCAAAAAATAGGCCTATATTATGACTAAACTTGGAACTCTTCCCAGGTAAGAATTTCAACTAATTGCATTTGACAGATGCCTCTTTAGATTTGACTTAGTTAGCTGTGACTCCAATCGAACAATTTAAAATTTGTTGCTTTATATATTTTTTTTTAAATACCTAGTTATATTTACTTTTTTATTATTTACTTTTTATTTATTCTGACGTATTATATTTTTACCTCCGAGTGTGACGATATGTATTTCTTATTCTTATAATTTCCCTGAGCTACGATATAAAATCTATATATATAGATTAGATATATATAAAAGAGAGTGACGTCCGTGTGTGCACGTACAACTCGAGTGCGGGTCTTTCGATTTAAACAACTTTTGGCTCGATGGTTTTTTATTGGCTCAAGGAAGGCTACTTTTTGCCTCGCAGACAAAACTTTAAGGGGATAAAGTAGGGAATGAAAGTTTGTATGGGTAAAAGCACTACGAAACGACTTTGCCATTTGTTGATGATTCCAAAAACAGGTGGCCAAGTGCCATTGAATTGGACGGACTTGCTATTACGTGACGTCAGATATCTATCGAAAAATTGCATTATAAAGAGTGAGGTTAACCACCTGCATTTGATATTGTTCACGTGCAATTGGATTTGGGTAATATGAAACACAATTTGTAAATGAAAGTCGGAACAGTTATAAGTATGTAATTTGGTTCCAATCTCAGCTCAAATCAAATGTCATTCAAGCGACGATTTGGAGGGGTAAAATTCAAAAGCAGGCGGGTGCTCCTTGATTTCTCCATCAAGACAGCATCTTTCATAAGTCGACCAGAAGAAGGAGTGTCATACAAGCAAGTACCCTGTAAATATATAGATTTGTGCAGAGCATTTGTATGTGGCCCTGTTGATAACTTGCCATAAGCGGTCTGTTGTTCCCTTGCACGCTTGAATTTTACAAGACAACTCCTCTCAAAAAAGACTGCCAAACCGTCACATCATAGTACAAATTGCCAAATTCAAAATCACGCCACATGAAGTCGGCTTTCTACGTCACAACTCCTTTATTAACAAATCAGCTCTCACAATTTACAGCATTCCGCCTGTTCACCACAAGTATGCTTAAACTAAAACCGCCAACAAATCCGTCAAATATGCCCACATCACTGTCAAGTGCAGCACTCGTCAAGCTTCCGATAGAATTGAGTCGCAAATATACTTTTCGAAAAAGTGTCCTTCTACAGAGGCGCACGAGTGTTGCCTGCCGCCACTCGCGTCACATTTCTGCCTGTCACTCCCCGTATTGATGTGTAAATTCATTGGAAATGCTCAACTTTGATACCCGCTTTGCTTAATTCAATTCATTTCCATTTGCATACCTACGGTAACGTTTGGCGAAGAGTCCTCCTGCTGCGAGTTCCCCCGTTCGCACAGCCTGATGGGGAAAGTAGAAAATTTTGCATAGAAAAGTGCCTGCGACGCGGCAGGGGGTGCTTATTTTATCTCGCGAATTCATGCGGAAGTGTTCAAATATCCAATTTTTTGAAGGTGGGGGATGGTGGGTGGTTGGTTGGACAAACACTCCCACTCACACTCTGGCAATTAATCGTCAAATGCGCATCGGAGGGATGAGCTGATATTTATGTCAACGATGACGACGATGACGCTTTATGTGTGCTATGTCCCTAATACACTGCCATAAACGAAAGGATTTCTTTTAAGGATGTTCTTCGTTTTGCCGGCTAATATTAAATTATATTCCGATGTATACGATTTAACGGGGCATTTGGTTTTGGTATTTGATTGTATCACCAGACTCGGAGATGAATTTTTGACATATCCCCGTGGGTGGGTGATGTGGCAGTGGCGATTTAGTAGTTCCAATCGAGGATTTATGGATTTTTAAATGTTCTTGAGTCTTATTTACATTTGTTTGCGCAGAAAAGAGGCCTTTTCAACACTGAAAAAAAAAGGTACACCATAGTAGTGAAAAAGTTCATCAATGTGATGAAAAAATTAACAATTTTAGTCCAGTGAACTTTTTCATTAGTTTGATGAAACCGATTTCGTCAATATGATGTTGTTCATCATTCATCAATTTTGTTTATCAATATTATGAAAAATTCATCAATATGATGAACCCAAATTCCCCTTTAATTTCATAATGTGATGAATGTATTCATTATATTGACAAATTTGTTCATCAATATGATGCACACTTTCTGTGCTGTCAAATTTGTTTTCATGTAGTTGTAAGATTATTCACACAAATAAAAACATGAAATAAAAATACTGACACCAATATAAATCGTAAAGATATAGCCTTCCCACTTTCATGGGGATGCTAAAATACTTAAACGAGCATAATGTCATGAAAATGGTAATGGTAATATTATGTGAATTTAATTATTGAATTTCTTCGCATCCGAAAGGAAAATATTCAAACGAAAATCAGTTTCACCACGAAAGTCAATAAAGTGTAGTGGCAAAAAGTCACGCGCTCAAGAAATATTGAAGATTTATAAAAAAAAAAATTTATTTCTGAGTTACTTTTATCACTCCTGGGACAATTTTTTTTTTTTTTTCATAATGGATCCCAATGAGAATCAGAGAACGGCCATTTGCCTGCCATATGCATAGAGTCACAGGGTGCATGTGCATACATTTGTGTTTGAAATGTGTTTTTGCGTTTTTTGTTATTTAGTTATAATTTTATTGATCCATTCTGTTGAATTTTATAATGTTGAGGCGTACGAGAAAAGTTTGGTTAAATAACAATATTACATTGATTTTGAAAATATTTTTAAAAAGTAAATATTTATTTACATTTATGTATGTAATGAAATCACAACGTTATAATTATATAGCGAGCTCTTTTTTTTACCAAAGGAAAATCGTTGTGAAAATTCATGATAATTGTAGTTTTATTTTAATGACATATTTATTTAACGTCAAAAATCGACCCTACTGCTAAGGTTCCACCGGAGAATAACTGCGAGATTTAGAAAAATTTCCGTAAATCCCGCATAAATCTCGGAACTTATCATACGAAAGTAATCTCATAAAAAGGGAGATTAGAAATAAAACAAACACACTTTTCACAGCTCGATATGTCAAAAGTTAAAAAAAAAAAATTTGAAGAAAAGACATCAAAAATGGAAAAATGTCTCTCTCTCTCTCTCTCTCTCTCTCTCTCTCTCTCTCTCTCTCTCTCTCTCTCTCTCTCTCTCTCTCTCTCTCTCGCTCTCTCTCTCTCGTGAAATGTAATTTTCTCTCAAATGGACAGAGCCAGAGAGAATACGTCAAGTTAATCTTCTTTTATTTGGTGGAAACACTTCGGGATTAATTCTAAACCTCTTGTACTTAATCTTGGTATTTGTGTTCGGTGGAAACGTAGCTTAACCTACCTTTTAGAAGTATGTATTCTAAAACACGTACAACAACATTTTTCGATATTTACGTTTTACTTTTTACAAATGGAAAAGCTATATCAAGATATCGGAAAAATAAGCCCCTTTGAAAATTAGATAGTCTTACTCATGTATTAGCTTTTAAAATGTCGCTATGAACATTTAGAGCAAACAGTTTATGCCGAAAAACGTTCGTTTACATAGTAAAATCATTGAAACGAAATCACTTGGTCAACACCTCCCAGATATATTTATGCAACTGAATTAAAGTTATACATTAATTGCATACCTTTAATTAATGCTAGGTAAATTGCATTCTTTTTAGGGTAAATGAGGCGTTCCATCGAAGATATAGGTTCTAATTATATAAGTTTCATTATACTGATAACATAATAAATACTTAAAATATATTAATATATTAAAGCTATTTATGCAAAATTTATAACACTTTATATAATGTGAATAATCGAAGTTAGACTATAGCTTTTTTATATTTCCACCATTCTTACACTAATATTGAATTTTTCGCACTTCATTAATTGTTTTAAATTGTATATACTGCAGTTTATTTAGCAAAACCAGTCGCCCGTAGTAAAAGAAAAAATAAAAAAGTTTGTTCATCGGCAAGCAATTGTCAATACATTGTTTAAAATGCAAATGGATACTTTTGGGGGAACATTAATTAAAAGATAAACAAATAATTATCTGATGAAATTTCTATCACTATATCGAATCTTTTAAGATATTCATCGTTCATCGTAAAACCATTCACAATTTTTTTCTATGCCACCCTGTGTAGATACTTTACGCTTGATGAGCAATGACATATAATTATCTACGCATATATACATTAAAAGATTCATCATGCGTGTGTGAGCATAAATGCTGTACCAACATCGCGTGTGTACACCTACAGCATACATCATATTAACAATCTGTGCATCACATTGAAGAAACCGATGAAAGAAGTTCATCAATATGATGATTCCATTTATCAATATGATGAATATAAGGGTGCATTTAATTTTTTTCATCAATATAACGAATTAGTTCATCTATATGATGAAGGCTTAAATCAACGTTCTCCTTAATTAAAATGAATGTCTGTTTTTTGACGAACGCGGTCATCAATATAATAAAAGCCGTCATCAAAACGATGAACGTCGTTATCAATATGATAAAAATTCAGAACATGGCAATCGTACTTGAATATGATGATTCCATTCATCAGTAAGACGAATAAATCATCAACTGGATGAACAAATGACTATATTCATCAAAATAAGTGTGTTCGTCATATTGATGAAATGTTTTGATGAAATAATGAACGCAGTTCATAAAAACATACGCTAAATTCTCTTCAGAATCCTGTTGAAAAAATTGATGAATTCATTTTCATCATATTGAAAAACTGTTCATCAATTGTCAAAAAGTTTTCATGAATTTGTTCATCATATTTATGAAAATTACGTCATATCAATGAATATCATGTTGATGAACGCCATTCATCAATACGACGCCGACTTTTTTTTTCAGTGAAGTTAAATGGACTATACTCTGTCCAAGAAAAATTGTCAGTACAGGCCTTATGGGAAGCTCTTTTTTCTACCAGTGGTGCCTGTAGCTCTCTCACGGCACTCAAACACAAGATTTGCCACTGAAATAAAAACGAAACGACTGGCATTCCAAAGCATTTTGTTGTTGTAATTTTCCTGAAATTCGCATACATCCCTCCACAACCACTCTGCCACACAGTTGCGGGCAGAATGAGCACGATCGCTTGTGTTCGCTTGCTATTATCATCAACCAAAATAAGCAGTGTGAGTGACTGAAGCACATCAGAGAAGTGTTACCATATGACAATGTTAGCATATCATTAAGGGTTTTTCTTTGAATTTTGTCAAAGAACTTTCGGTTTTGGTGCTTTTTGGAGCTTTTTGGAGCTTTTGAGAGCGGCATATTATTTGGGGTGCTGCCATTCGGTTTTAATTTGTTTGTATTTCTGAAAGATCCAATAGTATTCAGTTAAAACATATTTTTTAATGTTGTCTTTTAGAAATAATGTTTATTCGGGAAGTGTTTTAATGCATTCATTTCATTAACGCAATAAGTGATCATATATGTGCGTTGTAGAGATATTGCAATAAATTAATAGTGATTTGATTACTAAGGCAACTCAACCGAATTCATGTTATAGCATGGTATTTTAAGGGATAAAATTTGATTAAATATTTTATTATAGAAAATTAAGTACAAATTTTCAGCCTTATTCGTTAGGGCATATTTCTGCATGTTTTGGTAGGTATAAATTCATATTTCACTTTGTAGAGCATATTTTTCACACTGAAATATCAAAATGATGAAGCAGGTAAACCTATACTGTTTATTTTCGGTCGTTGGGTTTTACCATATCCGGTCACTCCTCCCCAGTAAAGCTAATGCCTTGAATTTTATGATCCTTTTTTTGCTACTGTTTTCGCGAAGTTCTGAATTGACGGGTAATCATTTTTTTAACAAATATGTAATCTAGGTATTATGTCTATATTAAAAAAATGTATGTACACAAGTGCAGTCCTTTTACCATCTGTTTAGGTATATGGCATTGCGTCGTGGTTATATAATTTTGTCTAATTGCCTGTTTGTGTATATAAGGCGGAAACAATGGTTGTTATCTTAATAGCGGATAGTGTATCTAAACAAGTGGTTAACTTTATTGTGCATATGAATAAACAGAAACATGGCTACAAAGTCTTCAAAGGATCTAAGTGTAGAAAAGAAACAACAAATTCTTGATGCAACTGAAAAATGCTATGGCTTTTTTAAAAGTGAATCGGAAGCCGTATGCGGATACAGTTTTTCCTGTTACGGAACAAACTGTACACAGGGTTTTAAGGGAAAAAGCAATCAAAGGCCACAATTCACCACCAAAGAAGAAAAATAATTCCGGTGTCAAGATTTTGGTGGATGATTTTGACAAATGTGCGATTAGGCGGATAGTCCATCAGTTTTTTATGAATAATGACCTTCCAATGCTAGACAAGATATTATTGGAAGTACAAAAAGTGAAAATATAACAAAACTAAGCAGATCAACTTTGTAAGCAATATTGCAAAAAGATCTCGGACTTAAATTCATCAAACGTCAGCGAAAGAATTTTTTGTTGGAATTTATTTCGTTCAGCAATATTTTTATTTTAAATTGGAAGATGGTAACCCTAACAGTATTGCTCTCTGAGTTATGGCGAATTATCATTCATACTACGGCAACCCTGTGAGAGCTTTAAAAAGGGACCTATTTATGTAAGTCATTGCAACCAGACTGAGAGACAAACATCCTATCTTCCCTGTACTGACAATTTTTCTTGGACAGAGTATAGAAGTTGAAAGCAAGTTGAATTTAATCGGTCGTCTGTGACGAGTGTTGGTATACACTTGTGCTGGGTTTTGACGTAAATTTATTTGACGGAAGTAAGCCATAACACGTAGGTACCTATCCAAGGTGATAAGGCAAATAAGGCTAGCCTCGGGTATTGCAATTCCGGTTAAAGCTTACGCCCTAGCGCCATTCTGCTATACAATCACTGATCATCGTATTTGTTCGAGTGCGATATTTAAAAAAAAAAAAGAAAAGGGACAGATGATGCCAAGCAAAAAAGTGGACTGTCGTAGGTCATATTAGGTCTCATGTGTCTCTTGGGAATGGCGAATGGGCGATTTGCCTTTGTTTAGAATTGTCAATTTAGCTTCAGAGTGAAGAATTTATTATAAGAACTAGCTGACCCGTGCTCGCCTTGCTTCGCCAGAGTTCCACTTCTCAGATTTAAAACAAAACAATTAGCGTTATACAAAAAGATCCTTACCCGAAAAAAGAGAAGAAAAACTGTCAGTAGGTATAATGCGAGAAACAGATTAACACAAAGCAACAGCAACAGCGAATTTAGGATTAGCTCCAACGTTGATGTCCCTAACTAACTTCTAACTTCTATTATTCCCTTCTTAATCTCATTTACATTCCACTTGTTATTGTCAGTTGTTACAATTTATACCCCATCCCTCTCAATCCCATAACCCATATGCGCCACACTCGTTCACTTACTACTCAAACACAAACATCCTCAAGTTCAAATTAAAAAAAAAAAAAAACAGAAAGCAAAATATAAAGCAAAAAAGGTGCAATTGCACAAACAGGTTTTGGCATGCACATGAATGACTATGAAATCAGAATCACTATAACGCATTTTAAATCACAATTACAACTGAGTGTGACTCCCTCTCAATCTCAATTACAGACCTATCTCTCTCAATCCCATGTTACATGCATCTCATTTACTCTACTACTCAACTCATTTTCATTAATGCGAGAAACAGATTAACACAGCAACAGCAACTTTGAAAGAACTTTAGAACCAACGTATTTGAATTTTGAATTTGAATTTGAATGTAAAATTGATATGAGTGGACTTTGACTCATTGAGTCTAATTCGCCATCGTTGTGCCCAATCACATATTGAATGAATTTTGGAGCTTTTCTGTTGATTTAGTCACGCATCTATCAGTTGATAGAAGAGCAGTGTCGTCTGCGAATGTGGCTATCATCGTGTCGTGGTGTGGTATATCACTAGTATACAATAAGTAAAGGGTTGGTCCCAGAACACTTCCCTGTGGAACTCCTGCTTGTAGTCCTAAAAGTTCAGAATACGCTGAACCATAACGAACTCTAAAGAATCTATTTGAAATATAAGATTTAAGTATCTCATAGTATTGTCTAGGTAGATCCCTATGAAGTTTATACTCTAAGCCCTTATGCCAGACCTTATCAAAAGCCTGAGCAACGTCCAAGAACAATGCAGAACAAACTTGTTCTTCTTCTAGTGATTTTTCTATAATATTTGTTATTTTTAAACCCGAACTGATGGGTGGGAATAAGCCTTCTCTGCTCTATGATTTTATCTAGTCTTTTAAGAAGCAGTTTTTCAAAAATTTTGGATGGTACAGGTAAAAGTGAAATTGGCCTGTAAGAGGTGACTTCTGATGGAGGTTTACCTTGTTTAGGTATAACTATAATTTCTGCTATCTTCCAGTGATGTGGAACATATCTTAGCTTAAAACAAGCATTAATTAAAAGCTTAAGTTTAACCAATGCTATGAAGGGTAGTTCCTTCAGGATTTGGGCAGTTATTAGATCATAACCTGGTGATTTTCTATTAGAGAGCTCATGAATACATGTGCTGATCTCTTTTAGCGAAACGTTACTGATTACGTCCTCATCAATTCTATCAGAGAATTCAAGGCATTTGCCTGCCTCGCTTGGTGGAAAAGTTTTAAAAACATTTGTCAAATGTTCTGAAAAAAGTTTGACCTTTTCTTTTGGGTCGCCGATCCATTTCCCAACAGATGTTCGTAACGGGGGATCTTGCGTTTGAGGTCTTTTTAAATATTTGGCAGCCTTCCAAAGGGAGTAGTCTGTGACTTTGTCAGCAGTTAAGTTGGAAAGGTATTTAGTTAGAGATCTATTTTTAAATTCACTAATACTCTTTTTAAGTTTATTATCAAGTCTATTGAATATATGTAGTTTTATCGCCGGGATATCTTGTCATTTGCCATTTTCTCCGGGCTCTTCTCTTTTCTAATTAGTTCCCTAATTTCTATGGGATATTTTACCGATGCTTGTTTACGGTGCTGACCAGTTGGTGTACTATCTTCAGCTGCCTGTTGTATATCGGCAATGAATTGTTCCACTTCGATGTCAATTTGCCTTGTTGTGACCAGTGGAGATCTAAGGTTTATAAAACCTTTGAGTATTTTTTTTAAATTACACCAGTTTGTTCTTTTGTTGGTAAGTCTTACATTGCTTATCTGCTCTACTAACATGCCGTTGACCGTTAAGATTACGGGTGTATGATCCGACGACAAATCATCACTGCTTTCAACTTTTAGTTCTTTTCTATTGATTCCTTTCGTTATGAAGAAGTCAATAAAGTCTGGTATTTTTGATGTGTCGGATGGCCAAGAAGTAGGCGATCCAGTAGAAATAAAATTACAATTAAAATTTCGCCCTGTTTTGTAAAGCTTCCTGCCTTTTGTCGTTACTAATCTAGACCCCCAGTAGGTGTGTTTTGCATTGAAGTCACCTCCAATGATAAAGTTATTACCTAAAGCTCGAAATAGGTCGTTAAGATCTTCCTCTGTAGGCGAATGTCTAGGTGGACAATATATAGCAGCTACGTTAAATTGCTGGCTTTAAGTCAGAATGTTTACTATCGCTACTTGCATGGTTTGTTTTCCTATTTCGGGCATTTCATAGGGTTTTAAAATACTTTTTACAATTACAGCACTACCTCCCCTGGCACTGTCAGAAGGATGGGGAGAGTGGTAACAAAGGTACCCAGGAATTCTAATCGTTGTTTCCTGTTTGAAGTGGGTTTCAGAAATCAGGCAGACGTCAATGTCTTCATTGCATAAAAATACCTGAAATTCAGAAATGTGTTGGTGTAAACCGTTTGCATTCCAGGTTGCGACTTTTAGATTTTCGATCATTGTTATTTTGTTGATTTTTTCCTTTGGTCACTTCTTTGGTTAGAAGCTTAATAACTTTATCTTGATTGTCCAATCTTTGAATAATAGTAGTAAGCATTTCCTTTACTGATATTTCTTCTTCTTTACGTGTTTTTTTCACAATTTGGGAATATGATTTGTTATTAACTACTGGCGTGCTTATTTTAGTCGCAATTGGTATTTTGTCTTTTTTATTATTTTCGACATTTACCTGTTTCTTGTTTGTATTTTTAAGAGGGTTCTGTTTGTGTTTGGCAGTACCTCTCTTTTTCTTTCCTTGATATTCTTTTGCTGCCGGACAGCCTCTATAATTAGCTGGGTGGTTTCCGTGGCAGTTGATGCATTTAACTTTCTCTTCTCTTTTTAGTGGACAACTATTTGTTGAATGTTTTCCTTCATATTTAACGCATGCAAAATCTCTTTTGCAATATCTTTGCGTATGTCCGAAAGCTTGGTATCGTTTGCATTGAGATATAGTGTTGGATCTTCTTCGAAATGGCTCAATCTTGACAACAATATTCATTATGGATTTAATAGCGTATACCTTTTCAATATCTTCTTGATTGTGAAAGGAGAGCATAAAAAGGGGTAATTTTCTATTTCTTGAAGTTTGTTCCTCTTCATTACCTGTTGTTTTTTCTTTTTTAATTAAGTTTTTGGCTTTAGTGTTTGATAAAAAGCTGGCGTGGGACGGCCGGAAAGCCCAAATCACTGATGAATCATTTCTATACTTACGAGAATTCCGCGTTCTTGAGAAATAGAGTGTCCTCTTTTTACTCCACAAATATTGACACTTGACTCCAATATTAAAAGTTTTGGCAACTTCCCACAAGTTTACCGACTTTGAGCCACCCAACACTTGTCTTTTTTATACATATAACATGAAAGTGTCTATTGAATTGGGTCAGGTATTAGGCAGAAAAGTCAAAAAGTTACGCTCATCAAAGCTTCTAACTTAAGTGCACAAGGGGGTACCTCTGCATTACATATAAAATGTGAAACGTACTTAAGTATCGCATTACCAACTCGTAAAATACCTCGCTGCCAACTGTTTAAGGCCTTTCCCCTATACCTTAAAATTACTGAAAGTTTCCCAGACATGTGCCTTCAAGTGTTCTTGCCGGCAAAACTTTGATCTACCAATTTCCGCGTAACAATATTGCGTCCCTTGCCGCTGGACTCCGGTGCGAAACTGGAGGACACCACTTTCCATGGCAATTAGAATCTACTTGAAAACAATATAAACTTCAGAGAAGGAATTTCAGCTATCACCAGCGCTGTCAACCTTAATACAGTTCATTACCAGTAACTTGACTATACCTATTCCAAAATGGCGAACGCATTAGCACTAGCTGCTGCATTCGTTGTTCGACCTCCATTTCCATGGACTGAAATAATGCAATCCGAACACAAGGATATCTGTCTCTATTTCTTCGTATCCTTCAACTTTTGCGATAGGTTTTCATTGCGCGCGTAATTCCATTTGGTATCCTAATTGAAAAGCTCAACAGAGAATGTTGCCGCTTCCACCGATATGTGGAGGCGTCATTAGCTGTGTATACTCTCCTTTTAGCGGAATAATTAAAAAACTATAATACTTTCCATCGATGTGAGAGCATGCTACACAGGCAACGGAGCTCCTTGTCCTGTAAATTGTGCTATATTTAGATTTATTAATTGAATGGATATATGCATGATTGATTGTGTGGATGGAAGCTGTCTTTATTTTTGTACCCGGTGGTGGAGCAGGAGGAGAAGGACTGTAATATTTCATAAGAGAAAGACAGAGAGTATTTATTACCTTCTTAAAACGAATTCATTTGCCTGCAAGGGAAATCCACAAATCTGCGCAGATAAGCTGGCCATTATTATATGTATATCCTTACAACTCGTTCAAGTGAAGAAAATCCCAGTCTTTGGTGGCATTGAAATATTTGCTCTCATTGTCTCAAGCAGTCTCTCTCTCGACTGCACAATGAAATTAAATTATTTTTAGAATAATCCGATTGTAATTTCGTTCTACAGGAAGGTGTGTGAGTGTGTGAGAGAATGCAAACAGGAAACACAAGACAATAGTAGTAAAAGACGATTGTTACAGGAGATAACTATAAGCTGTTGACGTACTATCTAACCATCAAGTGGAAATGTGTGTGTGGTTTTCTTAATTAATCGCACAAGTGCTGAAGGACTCTTCCACGGGAAGGGTTGGCGTGTATAATGAATTGGAGTTACAACATTCGAATCGAATCAAGTTTACTACCTCGCTTTGAGTTCACCCTGAAGTGATTAAATTGTTGCCATGGTTAAATGTATACCACATGGAACTGGGCTCGAGTAGCATCAGAATCAGAAGCACGAATCTTTTGTGGTAATTACATTTAAGGTAGGTCAAGTTCATGATGGAAGCCCGGTTAATACCTTCTGCTGGCGGAAATAAGAAAAACAGATAATCATCGGGCTAAATACTACATAGAAGGCTGTAGTAGGGATGTACCTAAATATACCAATCCATCGTATTCATTCAAAATAAAAATAAAACTCGCATAAAGCAGAGATTATAAGATGCTACGCCAAAGGTCCATAATGGACCTATCGCTGGTGAAGTTTTTAAAAACTTTCAAATTGGGCGTAATAATAAGAAAACTTGCCAAGTAAACCCCACCAATATTCAGTCAGTAATCTTCTTTACTATAACAAAACTGTAATTTTTTTTTCCAGCTGTAAGGTGTTCGGCCAGAATAGATTAAAATAGTAGGTACGTACTGTCCGAAATTGATTTCGGTTTTCAGTTTCACAGTTGCATTGAAAATTGTCGAGATTACCAGATAGGATATGTTTTCCCATTATCCGTTGTTCGGAAGCGGAGAATATAAGAAAAGTTGTAATTCTCGAATGCCTTATAGCTCTTACCTTTGGGAATTGGGAATGGGATGCCCCATCCGTAATGAGCCCCCTTCACAGATGTCGCTACATAAGTAATAGTAATAGAGTTAAACAAGAAAGCGGTGGAAGAAAACCGTGTCAACAGAAAAAGACGAAAAGTAGCATTTGCAATAAAAACACCATCGAAATTGGTACATCAGCTCATAATTAAACTCCTCCACAGATGTCGCTGCAATAGGAGTACCGCGAAGAAGGAGAAACGCAATAGAAAAAGACAAAAACTCACTTAATCAAAAAAGAAGGAACAACCTTTAGTGAAGACAAAAAGTGTCATCAACGTCGAAATGTGTAAATCATCTCATCATTTACCTCTGCCAAAGATGTTGCTGCAAAATGAGTAGAGCGAAAAAGGCGAAAACGAAATGATAAAGTTCGAAATAGTAATCGGTTGTGAAGATAAATAAGTGTAAAGTAATACCGTGAATTGAGTGTTTGGGTTGAATTGTTTAAGAATTGTTTTAAGTGATATTGTTTTGTTACCTATAATAAGTTAATTAGGTATTGGAATAATCCATAATAGTGTAGATAAAGTGATTTTATAAGAAAAGTTAACAAAATAGTGTTTTTTCTTTTCGAATCCCAGCCTGAATGTAAAATTACTAAATTAATCGAGTAATTGGCTCTAGAAAGGCTACATGTTTGAAAATTACCAGAGTCTCCCATTGGGACATCTGGCATCTCCAACGAGGACACTCCTCAACCACAATCTTTTTGTTACTAAATCAGATCACTGCAGTAGCAATCAGATCACCTGAGAGGATAGTTGAATAAACAGCAACGGCAACAGCTGAAATAAAGGCTTTACGATCAAGAAAAATATTTGGCAAGTGTTGACCAGTTTATAAAAAACGTGCGTCCGTCGATTGGTGCATATGACTCAGGGACTTCCAGAAACACATGCGTGTGCTATAGGCAGGGTTTCTGTCGTTTACTCAAAGCTGCGGGCTACTTGTAAAGGGATCAATGTTCAAAAAGAATAAAGCCATTTCCATTGAAACGTAGGCTGCTCTAGGGTTTTACCTAGTCTTCCATAACTTAATTTGAAGTAGCTAGGGTTTGCCGCAGAATATTCATTCCCTTCTGTAGATAAATATATTGCTTTTCGCTATCGTCAGGGGGCTGATGGCTGCCAAGTGACCACCACTTCTGGTTCTGGTTTTGCAATTTGTATTCAACGATCAAATTCTATATTTTCTACAAGTTTTGAAAAAGTCTACTCCGGTATACAGCTATTAATCTGGGATGATATCTCTTATCGCCAGGATATGTGAGCTCATATCATTTGTCATCTAAAATGTGAGTAGTTATATTCAAAGACAATAGGGGTATTCACGATCCGGTGCAACTGGTCTTGTATCATTGCGAAAGTGCGAAAGTGCAACTTTTTTTCGCACCACAACAACAAAATATACTGACAAAAATTTCGCTACACTTTTGCACTTTAGCTATACCCTGACCCTATTGTAACCGAAAAATACAACAGAGTAGCTATATCAAGTTGACAGTTCGCTAAATTATGAATTCCTGTGTGCAAAACTGTGGAAAACAAAAATAAGTGCCGCCGAACGGAAAATCATAATTTTTGTTATGTAATATTAATTAATTAACATAATTTTGTCTCCATTATCTTCCAATAAATTGAATCGTTTTTCTTTTTCGCTTTTTAAAAGATTTTTTTCAGAACAAATGTCAATTGTCAGATTGGGTCTGACTTTGTTTCAGTTTTGCTATAGATGAGAAAAAGTGTGTTCACAATCTGATAAAAAAAATAAAATTTCGCAATTTTACTAGGTCTGTCACACCGAATCGTGAATACCCCTAATACTGAGACCCCCAACTTCGGCCGATTTCCCGTTACCTTGCCTACAAGCAATACTTGTACGGAGTGTACACAATTTAGTGCGCTAGTATTGATACATAGAAATTCGTATTGACATATGTCACGAAACTTCAATACACCAACACACCCTCAAAAAATATCAACAACTTCCGTTCATAGAATTTTGTCCGTTAAATTTGAAATTACGCGTGAATAGTATTTTATTTTAGGAATAAGTGCACTTTTTTGAAAATATTTATGAAAAATGATGATGAAAATAAAAACATTTTGAGCAATTTTTCTTCAGTTATTTAAGAAAAAAATAATTTAAGATAGTATTACTAACCAAACAAATTATATTAATCGACTTTTGAAAATTTATAATAATCAACCAATAGCATTCAGTTATCTTAAAATGTCGTATTCCCGAACTCTATCACATTCACCCATGGTTGGTAGCGGTTGGCAGCATTGATTTTATATTTTTTGTATATTTTTACATGTCACACGGATTCTAAATTGACATAACACCGATAGGAAAACAAAATGGCGAATTTGAAAAAAAAAAAACTGAGGGGGCCAGCGGCAAGAGGATTGTGAGTTGGGGGTCTAAGTATTGTCTCTGGTTATATTCGTACAAAAATTAAATTCTTTCCTTGTTGTGGAAATTTATACCAAAAGAGGTAAAGAGGAAACAATTCATCAACTCGCTTTGAATGGTTGAAAGATGGTTACCTACCTTGTTGTATAAATTCATATGAAATGCCTTTCCTGCGTTTACATTATCCTTTGCATTTATTTTCCACTTGTAAAAATTCAGTCCGACTAATTTCCTGTCCTGAACTGTAGTTGCCGTACGGGAAAAACCCAACTTTGAAATTACAAAGTTTCTTTTTGCACATAAATTAGCTTCAAAGTAAGTTTCCGGAAAATGCGTGCTTGTGGTTTTTTCCGCAAGTGCAAATGATGCCCTGCAAAGGATGGTAAAACTTTAAGCAGCAGTCAACGTGACATCAATTTTCATTTGCATCATATCCATGAAATGGGGTAGATGTAGGATGTTCAACTTAATTAGTAATCCTTGCTGTAGTGTATTCAAGTCGAGCACTACTCTCTGAAAAATGCTTCTACTGAATTGATTACATTCATACAAATACATACAAAACTTTTGAGTCTTATATATAGATATGACATCTTTTTCTATATACTGAGTTGTAGTGGCCACAAAAATAACCATGATGCATGAGCAAAAATAATAAAACAATATTCTCAAACCCATGCCGTCCTATTTAACTCAACACGTGCTGTGAAATCGCTCTAAGACCGAATACATTTCTTGGAAAACACTTGTTTGTCTCTATGATGAAAAGTAAACTACCACAAGGCGGCATGCGCTCGACCATATTGCGGCGAGTTTCTCATTTCAATTTTAATTAAAAATCAACAAAATGCAATTGTCCTTTGCCGATCAAGTCGAATGGTAACATCGAAAATTGTTGGCAAAATAAAAGAAATCAATCGATTCTCCTTCCTTGAATTCAGAAAAGAAAAGGTCGCAGCAGCAAAAGACGCTACTTTTTTACAACTCAATTTCAAGTAGGTATACAAATTTAAATTTCCGCATTAAGGACATGTTTTTGTAATAAAAAATAAAAATGATTTTTGTACCTTGCGAATAAAATGGCGTCGGGCTTATCTATTTTGTTTTGTTCGTATACCTTCCGCCGTGCTGTCAATTTCTGTTGGTATTTGTTTTTTCTTAAGGAATTTATACTTTATTTAATTAATTTCATGTTTGTTTTCGTTCTCAGTCGGTTTTTGTGCGGTTCTAAAGTGATTGCAATCATACAATTCGGTGAGGAAATTGCAAAGGAGGCGTGTATTGTACTTGCGAGTTTTGTTATTTAGCGAAAACTGGATTTGCATTCAATTATGAAATGTAATGGAATGGTTTGAAATGAAAACGTTTGCTTTTCTAATCCAATTAAAGGTTCCTACTTAAAGACAACGAGTGGTTTGCTTGGAATCATAAATAAAATGGAAAAAGCGATATGTATGTAGAATAAGTTTCCAAATAAAAACACCACACTCTTTCTCCAATCACTTAGATTTATTTCTAATTCTAATTATGATTATGACAAACTATACCGAACTATAATTCTAATTATGATTATGACAAACTATACCGAACTATAATTCTAATTATGATTATGACCAACTATCTAGACTACCGACGCGACGATGATGATTGACCAGCAAGAAGTTCCCATCCAAATCACTGATATTAGCTGCCATCGTCGTCCATGCCTCGTATAGCCATCACCCCAGCCACCAGACACCCAGTCCACTTTGTTTGTGTCGGTTTCCTTACAGGATCATTCTGATATAGGATACCTTAGTAATGTGGGTTATCTAAATCATTGGCGATACGGACGATACGAGACATCATCGGAATGCGCGATCGTTGCCCCCACCGTCAAGTCATATGTACTGCAATGGAATTCTATACGACGTCGCATCGGTAGTCTGAAATGACTTTAGAATGAGTAATCTGTAATTACATGAACAATGGTAAAATGACTTATCTAATCCACATGTATTAAGATATTTTCTTACACATATTTCGAGGAAATAATGTTAAAAATACCTTTGTAATGTCGTTTTCAATGGGTTTCCCTTGGAGGTCTCATTCTGAAATCCAATGGAACAAGAAAACTGCTTTCGGATGAATCTTAAAGAGTAGTCCTCGGCTGCTGCCAGCTTCAAAAATTCATAAATTACACTTGTGAAATTCAGTGGTAAATATTTACATAATTATGTTACATGTTATGTCACGTTTTGGTGAAGATAAATATAATGTGGAAGATGCCATTAGCCTAGGCTAATGCATGTCGCATGAAAAACGGAATAGTTTTGAAATGGCTACAGTTGAAGATAAGGAATTAAAATTAATTTTAAAATTTAATAGAGAAGGATGGCCCAAAGTGAAAAGTAATTTATCTCCTGTCCTTAAAACTAAAAAAATTATATTTTTTGTGAAAAAAACTTAGTGATAGAATAATAGTGCCAAGGGCACTGTAAAATGAAGTACTACAGTGGTTGCATGTATCTCACCCAGGAAGTGAGAAAATGAAGAATAGGGCGCGGATGCTTTCTTTACTGGATTTGCATAAACCAGGATATAGACAACTTTGTGGCGAGTTGCAAAATTTAAAATTTGTCAAAAGTACTCGCAAGCCGCACAAAAAGAGCCCCTACTTTATCATAAAACTTCTGAATATCCTTTTGAGATAGTGTTTGCTGACATAGCAACCTACTCGGGCAAGGACTATTTAATAATAGTAGATTCATACTCAAAGTGGATCGAGATCCTTAAATTAAAAAATAAATCTGCTGCGGAAGTCATGTCGGTGTTAAAACCAATTTTTGCCACATTTGGTATACCTAAAGATTTTGTGTCGGATAATGTTCCATTAAATAGTTTTGAGTTTAGGCAGTTTAGCAAGGAGTATGAATTTAAGTTGACGTTCTGCTCTCCAACCTATCCGCAGAGTAGAGCATTGCTGAAAAAGGAGTGCAGATTGCATAAAATCTTCTTAAATGTGTGCTGACTGTGACACTGATGTATATTTCGCTCTCTTGGACTCTTGGAGTATAGAAATAGCCCAGTAAAGGTATGAATGCATCTCCTTCTCAGCTATTGCTATCTAGGGTAACTCGTACTCCGATGCCTGTCTCCGATAAGTTACTCAAGCCTAAAGTTGTTGAGATGGTTCCACATAAAATAGAAACACAAAATTTAAGAAACAAACGATATTATGATAAACACGCGAAGCCAATAGAAACTTTCAAAGAAGGAGAGAAGGTACTGGTTAGGCAGAAGGATCATTGGATTGAAGGGAACATACTTGAAAAGTTAAAAGCTCCTAGATCATTTTTGGTGAAGCTAGGTACAGGCGAAATATTTCGTAGGACAACCAAACATTTAAAATGCTCCAGACATGATATGACATATGATACTTCGCCTGTTTTGCCCAGCGTTCCTGATAGTAATTTAATTGAGAAGTCAAAAGTAACCATTCGGTCACCTTACAATTTGAGATCAAGATCACGCCTCCAGTCTAACACCGATAAGCAGCAAAATTTATAATAATATACAAGTTGTATTGTCTTCAATAAAACAAATATATTAATAACTGTTTTGTTTAAGTAAAAATATTTTTATAAAATAATAAATGAATTTTGTATGAAACTTTATGAACTATAGGAAATAATTGAAATTGTTTAGTTTAATTTAATTTATAATTAAATAAAATGTGAAATACAAATTTAAAAACTGATGGGAGCGGTGTAAGAGATGTTGACCATACATGCTAATTGTACCCTATGATTTGGCAATGTCATTTGCATCTCTCTCTTTACATATGTTATGCATAATGCATAAGAGTAAGATTCAAGATTCTGTATTACGTTAAGTTGGTATGGATCAGAGTAAAGAGCACTCAAAGAAGTTTTCAGATACGAAGATCTTTGAGGCTCTGGCAGTATGGAGAGTCGCAAGTACAGTTCCATTACAAAGCCGACGTGGTTCGCATACCTCAAAATACGTAAGTCAAACAGTAGCGCTATACGCAAAAAGCATTTGAAACATTTTTGAAGCACTTCTCCAACTAAAAAAGGGCCAAAATAGCAAAAAATTGTAGCAGGCTCTCGAAAAAGTGCCAAATTGCAACACGCTGACCTATGACTCATAATGCAATCTTCGTAAATAATTACATTACAGGTTTTAAGAACTTTGTCAAGAGGACTTTAAAAAAAATATTGAAGTAAGTAAGTAAGACAAGCTGCAAAATAAGGTCGCGTGCACTGCTCTTTTTCCCTTCTAAGGCTAGTTATACTCGTATATATCCGACAAAGTTGGAACAGAGTGAACATTATTTTTTTTTATGTTTAGTCGGTCATAGCAAAAATGTTGTCAGAAAAATTGTTCCCTACGAAAACAATTAGAACAAACCAACCACCACTGACTTGAATCTATCTGAAAAATATTCCTGACAGATGGAACAGTAACAAAATGAAATATTGTAGCGGAATGATTTTTTTTTTTTTAGATCGCAAAAAGTTCTTCGTATGGGAATTTAAATACATTATTTTTCTAGAAAATAGATCATTTGCTTTTTTTGATAAACTAACTTTCTAATTCAACCGTAAGGTTTAAGTGGTCAAAAAAAGCAAAAGAAAATTTGTACGGTTTCGTTTTACGTATATGACTATAACTTGGACCTAAGATCGTGACGGCTGTCCCAGATAAATCGTACTTACTTAAGGTGGCGCTACAGTCCGGGGTGAACCTGGGCCTCAACCAATACGCCTCTCCAGTTAGCGCGATCTTTGGCTAACTGCCTCCAGTTGCGCACTCCAAGTTGGTTGAGGTCCCCTTCCACTTGCGCGTGTCACCTAAGGCGAGGTCTTCCTCTACTGCGTTGTCCCTCCGGGCTGGAATCGAAGACTCTCCGGGCCGGAGCGTTGGTGTCCATTCGCTCTACATCTCCTAGCCATCTTAGTCGGCTGATGCGCACTTTTCTGACCAGGTCGATGTCGCTATACAGCTCGTAGAGTTCGCTGTTAAATCTCCTTCTCCAAATCCCGTCAACGCAAACGGGACCGAAAATCACCCGAAGAATTTTGCGTTCAAAACGACCGAGGAGATCTTCATCCGCCTTTGATAGCTTCCATGCTTCTGCGCCAGGCCTTATTTCTCAATTGCCTTCTTAGGCCAAAGAAACAGCGGTTGGCAAGTGTAATTCTTCGCTTGATTTCTGATGTGATGTCGTTGTCAGAATTTATAGCGGAGCCGAGGTAGACAAAGTCCCTAACTACCTCAAAGTTATAGCTGTCTATCGTGACGTTCTGTCCGATTCGTCGATATTGTGTGTCCTTTCTTGTTGACAGCATATATTTTGTTTTACCCTCATTCACCACTAAACCCATTTTTGCCGCTCCTGTACTAATACTAGCAAACGCTCCAGTAACAGCTCGCTGTGTTCTGCCAACAATGTCAATGTTGTCAGCGTATGCAAGTAGTTGCACAGGCTTATGGAAAATTGTGCCTCTGGTGTTGGCTTGTGAGTTTCGCACAATTTTCTCAAGAATGAGGTTGAAGAAGTCACATGACAGCGCAG
Organism: Cheilosia urbana; assembly: GCA_946477585.1. Classification (NCBI taxonomy): domain Eukaryota; kingdom Metazoa; phylum Arthropoda; class Insecta; order Diptera; family Syrphidae; genus Cheilosia; species Cheilosia urbana. The sequence goes on along the minus strand of OX297854.1, from coordinate 87,453,666 downwards.
GGCCTTGTCTAAATCCTTTTTTGACATCAAAGGTGTCAGTGAGATTATTTCCGACCTTTACGGAGCAGCGAGCGTTCTCCATCGTCATTCTGCACAATCTGACAAGTTTGGCAGGGATGCCAAAACTAGACATGGCTCTGTATAGCTCGTCTCTATAAATGCTGTCATATGCGGCCTTAAAATCGATAAAAAGATGGTGAGTATCGATCTGGACTTCTTGGGTTTTCTCCAGGATCTGCCGTAGTGTGAATATTTGATCGGTCGTGGACTTAACGGGCCTAAAACCGCACTGATAGAGACCTATCAGATCGTTGACGAAAGGTTTCAGACGTTCACATAGTACAGCAGACATGATCTTATACGCAGTGTTAAGGAGACTGATGCCTCTATAGTTGGCGCAGTTTAGAGAGTCTCCTTTCTTGTGGATCGGGCAAACGATGCTGAGGTTCCATTCATCAGGCATACTTATTCCTCTAACCAAATTTTGGAAAAAACTTCCGAGCGCCATATACGTCCATTTAACAAATTTCAATGATAAAGCTGCCATAAATGCTAAGGTGTGGTTTTAAGAGATTTCGTTTTAAATGATTTTGTTACATGCCACGCCTCGTTGTCTAATACCGACCACATGTTGCCAAGTGTTTCGAGCACGTTGAATTTCATAATTTAACAAATTTAGGTCCCATGGTGTCGAGAAGTAGCGTTCTAATAATGTTTGTGCTATGGAGGGTGCCACGCCCCTCGTGCTATTCCGCTCAAATTTTGTTAGTCTCTTGCGTAGTCAATATTCAAGCACGGACTGCGCGGATTAAGTTGGTTTATGTTGATCCCATTCCAAAGTAAATGCCCCTAATTTCTATGATAAAATCCGTCGGCTTGCAGCTATTCCATCCACGCTGTAAATAAATGGCGTTATGTATGTTATGTTATGTTATGTATGTTAACAACATGTATACGAAACGTATGTTTGGAAATGATAATTGAGTGACAATTCGTCTCATGTATGATTTTCTGTAGCGTTATCTCTCAAGAGAAAGACAGTGAACCCAAGCAAGGGTATTTTTCATACTTCATTTTTCGTATTTCATATGAAAAAAAAAAAATCTACACTCCATGCAAAATTTTGGGGGGTTATTTCCGTAAGCCGAGTAAATAATGTATTTAATATCAATTGTAGGTTGTAGCCCGCAATTCATTCAAAAAATTCTTTGCAGGTATAAACTCACACGTCATGTGATCATACCTGCAGCCTATAGGCTGCAGCTATAGAATCTCTCTCTCCCTTGGTTGTTAGGTGAAAATATTTATTATTCATATCATAACTGTCATGTAGAGCGTGTGCTTGTTTTTCCTTGCTGAAAATTATACTTTACTTCGCTTTACTGGGTGATTCTGCCCTAACGAAACTTGGTAGTTCTTCTTAACGTCTTCCATCATTCGTTCATTCTTTGACGACGTCTAAAAATCTATATATTCCCTTTCTCTTGAAAGAAGAAACAAATTGTTCTTGTTCTGTTCTTAAGAAATATATCATTCAAAACATGGTTTGAATAAAATCAAGGAGAAATCGCATACACTGGGGAAGATGTTTATTAAAACCAAAGTTTTTCAAATATAGATCAACTACTATCACTTGCCACATGTATTTTACTTGGTTCATTCAAAAACACTACCAATTAAAAGAAAGTATCGTACAGCAAACAATCTACAGCAACCCTCATTGCGACGGCGACGGTAGAGGAAGGCTGGGCGAGGAAGCTCAAAGTTGTCGCCCCTCCAACAGCGCAGTAGTTTTCATGAAAAAGTAAAAATGGAAATAAATTAGAAAGTATGAAAATGACCACAACGCGGATTCAAATTTTATCCATTCAAAGTTTTCCTCAAGTCTTGCAAATTGCATTTTTAACTTTTCCTTGAAGTTTGAGTTTTTGAGAAATTAATATTATTTAAGTTTTCTAGAAATTAAAAAAAAAAAAAAACAGAAAGAGGAAAAATAAAACTGCTGTGGGTAACGTGACCGTTGTGCGACTAAAGTTGCAATTGGCACTTTTTTGAAGAGCCTGCCACAATTTTTTGCTATTTTGGCCCTTTTTTAGTTGAAGAAGGCGCTTGAAATTTTGTTCAAATGCTGTTATTTCCAAATAAAAACGCATAAAATGCAACGCATTTGCCTTTCCCAACGCTGTGCTTTTTAAATATCGTTCAAAAATTCTAAATTTGCAGAATAGCTTCTTCCTTTTTCTTGTGACTTTTTAGAATTCTACAGCGGTGACGCTGGCTGTGGGCAATCGATATGTTTAATAGAAAAAAACAGCTTTTGGTAGATAGTATAAGCAAATTGAATGACGGGTTTAGTGAAGAAGTAAAAAGTATTAGCTGGCTCGGTCGCATGAAACTTTCTCTATCAACGCCAGCTCATTAGATAAGGTGAGCTGTTTCGAAAGGTCGATTTGGTCGAATCTTGCTAGATAAATTAACTAGGAGCATTGCTATAACCTTGTTGGGACACTATCGGTTAAGGAAATAATGTCGAAGGACTTAATATTTTAACCGTTTAACAGCCAAATGGACATTCTGGTGCTGTCAAAAAACTGAAGTTCTTCGAACAATGAAAATTGACCCGAAAAATTATGCAATTTAAAATTCACTTCTTAAATGTTTCCTTATGAAAAAAAAGGAAAATTGGTTATTAAAACAAAGATTTCTCATGATTTCTTCCGTTTTTTTGAAAAGCGAAATCGGTTTTCGTTTCGTTAACTGATTCCTACTAGTCGAATAATAGACTGCGGTCACTTCCTGATTGACCCGTTCTTATATGTTTTTTGCTAGATATAGTTTAAGAATAACATTTTGTTAAAACGAGAAACAATTTTGGGACAGGTGGCAAAAAGTCTGCACGAAGCTTTTGCTGGACGTTTTATTTATTTTATTTATAGGAATAGTTTTGATGTATTTGACCAAAGGCTTGCAGCCTTTCACTCAACACGCAACGAATAAAAGTTCAAAAACAACTTTTCTAAGAACCGGTAGATAATTAAATATGTAGGTTCACTTTCCAAAGATTAGTTTGTCTCAGTTTGAAACAAAGGGAATGTCCGTGGACAACTACAAGTGAAATATAAATCTGATGGGAATTCGCAACTTCAAAAATCTGCGTACCTATACATTATACAATCTAAATCTATACCATTGTATATAGAGACTATATATCTACTGCCCCTAATGATGCTTCGCTGTTGAAACTTTCCCAATTCAACAAGTTTATCGATTACAGTTTTTTTTTTCCCCAACTGAATACTTAACTCTAACCTAGCTTCCCTTCGTATCCTCATTATGCAAATGTTTCACCTGCGACTGGTGTACGCCTAATTCCTAGCGTGGCGATTAAAACTTTCCCTAACGAGCACGAACTTTGCCCAAGTCCATCAAGTCGCTTAAATTGGACACTAATCTCCCAATTCCGTGCGTAAACTCTTCTTCGATAGAACTAGTATTTTTCGATTTTATTGTTGGATTGTTTGTTTCCAAAACTCGCGTCATTTCTAAAGGGGGTGCCATTAATCCCAAGCAATTTTAATTTAATCCCAGAAAGTGCCGTCGACGTACGAAATTAATTTTCAATTTCGCTCCCAAAAAGTGAGAAAAAGTACTCAAAACTTTTCGCCACCAATTTAATTGGCCTAACTTTCCGATTCACCCTTTTAAATTGTGTTCAACAGTTTTTTGTTTATTCCAGGCAACAGCACCAAACAAAGACGCAGTCCTCCCCCAAAGATGAAATATTCGGAACACAGCGTGTTTACAAGAAGACCTCCCCCAACTGCACCATAACTCTTTACTTGCCGACGCGTGAAATCGTCTTGTCCGGGTCGAATCCGACAGTCCTGCGTGGCATTGTGTTCGTCGATCCAAAGACCGTGCAAGGCTACAGAATTTATGCCCAGCTAACGTTGACTTTTCGGTAGGTGGTTGTCTCTAATTCTGTGTATAAATATTTTCAAATGTTCCCCTCTTCCACCCCACAGGTATGGCCGCGAGGACGAAGAAGTCATGGGCCTACGGTTCTGTAATGAAGCCATAATGTCACTTCATCAGGTATGGCCACGAGCCGAGGAACCGTCGAGGGAGTCTCTCAGTCCGTTACAGGTACAAATTAGCTCTTATCGTTTTTGAATGGGACAGAGTATTATATTCCTTTGGCGGTAGTGGGAAATTAATGTGAAATCAATTTGTTTTAATTCGCCCAACTGCCCTGTAAATCGTTCATTAGATTTTCATCAAGTTGACACAAGAGTGGTGACTGGCTGGTGCGTAACGTGCCACATAAAATTGACGTCAATGTTAATTTAGTGTGACGCTAATTCTAAAAATGGTTACTACAAGGATGTAAGTGGTAATTTGAAAGGTGTTTTCAGCTGCTATACCTGCTTGTGTAATTTATCTAAGTGATCTTGAAAACGACCTTGCCATCAAATAAGCTCTTTCTCGCAGCACAGAAGATTTTATTTGAATGGGATGGATTGTGCTCAGGTTCAATCCGGGTTGCATATTTATATATTGTATATTTCGCTTCTCTTCTTGCCAAAAATAACTCACAAAAACCTATGGTTGTGTGAAGTTCGTCCTTAGACCTACACTGTCAATGTGGGCCTATTGCGGTAGCCGAGCCTAGGCATCGTAAAGATCTTTGTGATATTGAGTAAGCGTAAGCGTAAACACGACCCTAGTCGACAGTATCACATATGAAAAGAGTTAGGTTATGAAGGGCTGTGTGCGATGGAGCACAACTCATAACCTTCACTCGGAGAGCTAAAGGGTTCGTTGTTTACGATATAAAAAATTGAAACCGATGATGTCATTCGGCGTCCGTTCTGGGAACCAGTTATATAGAATTGTATAGGAGATCCGATATCTGTAGCTCTGTCAGCTCTCTGATGCTTGCAAAGAACGTAGATCCTAGGGTACGTACGAGTAAAGCTTAAAACAGCCCACATAACTGACTTCACCTCCTAGTCTATTCAGCTCTGTTTGAGGAGCAAGACTTAAATGGCATAGTTGCCTCTTGTCTGGGATTCTTCTTGTTGAGATGTGGATGTATTAAGTACCCGAAGGCTCTTTGCTGTCTTTTTGTCTCTTTTGATAGCCAGGATGGGTCTATCCCTATTACGTTGTCTACTATACGATACAATTTCCCAAAATATTCATGTGTTTATTTGATGATGCTAACTATTTGTTTATGATGTTGTTACAAGAAATGAGAAAGAATAATTTAAAAAGCACCGTTATTTTTTCCCTGGCTCTCTTGCAAAGCATTTCATACGGAAAAATGCATTTTTTTTGCGTCAACTGAATAGGTACGAATAATGAAATCACAAAAAAAAAAACGCCCATTGGAACGAAAAAAAAAAACAAGTTTTTCTTATCAAATTATTTCATTTATTGATTCTAGTAGTGGGTACTGCCCCCTTTGTTCATGATAACTTCACAAATTCGGTCTGGCATGGAATCATTAAGTGACGTAACAAGTCCAGCGAAATTTCTCTCCAGGCTAATTTAATGGTGGTAATTAGAGATCCTCTGTCTTCAAATTAATGACCAGACTCTTACAATTTTCGGACTAACCATCTCCATACGTTTTCCATAAGGTTCATGTCTGGTGAGTATGGTGGCCACCGGGGCAATCCCACATTTTGCTCCCTTATACAGTTTTTAACTATGCGCGCCGTGTGTGTATCAATATATCGCTCCAAAAAAATTAGGAAAATTTCTTTCCAATATTCCTTTGTAAGCTGTCGCGGTCATTTTTGCTGTTTGGAACTTGAGTTCAACGGTGCAGGGAAATAAGTCCCCAGGAACTAAGTCCACTGAGGGACTTAGTTCCCACCTAATGGGAAATAAAACCACTTTCGTGAAGTGGACTTAGTTCCCATGTAAGGTGGGAAATAAATTCCGAAAACTCTGAGTGATTTTATTTCCCTTTTAATGTGAAGGAAATTCTCACTGTCGACTAAGAACAAAGTTAAATTAAAGAGTCAAGTTGATACTTTGCAATTTTTATTAACTAAAGAGAAATTAAATTTTAACTTAGGCGGAGCAATATATGTAAAAATTTTAAAAACGAAATTCGGTTTGCAGGACTCTGAAAGTAATCAAAGAAAAATCGACGCTCACCATGACCGGTCTAAAATCTGAAGGCTAAAAATGCCAATTTATTTTCTCAAACAACTTTTTTGTTTTAGCCTTCGAAAATTTTAGAAAATAAAAGTAATAAATTCGCTCGAATTTTTTTGCTTTGTGGCGCCGACGCCATGAAGCCATCAAAAACGTTTGCAGGACCCTCTGAAAGTAATCAAAGAAAAATCGACGCTCACCATGACCGGTCTAAAATCTGAAGGCTAAAAATGCCAATTTATTTTCTCAAACAACTTTTTTGTTTTAGCTTTCGAAAATTTTAGAAAATAAAAGTAATAAATTCTATAAATGCCAATTTATTTTCTCAAACAACTTTTTTGTTTTAGCTTTCGAAAATTTTAGAAAATAAAAGTAATAAATTCGCGCGAATTTTTCACTTTTATTTTCTAAAATTTTCGAAGGCTAAAAATGCCAACTAATTTTCTCAAACAACTTTTTTGTCTTAGCCTTCGAAAATTTGAGAAAATAAAAGTAAAAAATTCGCGTGAATTTAGTCTCGTGGACTTATGTCCCTGCGCCAAAAATCACCGAAATTTTTCTTTGATTATTTTCGGAGTCTTGCTAACTGAATTTCGAAGAGAAATTCAGCTTGCAAGACTCTGAAAATAGTCAAAGAAAAATCGCCGTGATTATTTAAACAAAAGTGTATCCAATTCTAAATGTTGGAAGTTAGTTCCCTCTTCTTATTTTTGAATGTGTACTAAGTTCCCATAAGAAAGTGAACTTAGTTCCCACCTTGCAAGGGAACTAAGTCCACTTCACGAAAGTGGTTTTACTTCCCACTAAGTGGGACCTATGTCCTTCAGTGGACTTAGTTCCCGGGGACTTATTTCCCTGCACCGAGTTCAACAGTTCCGTTAGGTAACCGCTCCCCACACCATAAAACCACCCTCTCGACTATGATGTCGGACTTAAAAACGTTCCTCTTTTCTCACATCGTGAAAGTAGTAATTAAAGCCATCAGTCCCGTCAAAAATAAACTCTTTTTCATCTAAAAAAAATAACGCCATCCTTCTTGCCAAGTCATATGGTGCCTAGAAAAATCCACGCATACACTTCCGCTGATGGTTTAACGGTGGTTTCTTCTTAAGTTTAAGCCGTTTTAAATGATTGGCACAGTTGATCACTCTTCTTACCATCGAAACACTAGCACTAACACCCGCTTTTTGCTTTATTTTCACAGCTGAGTCGCTGGATTCATGTACATTATGTGGAAATAAAGAGCCACATAAATTTGAAAAAGTTTGTACCTATTCAGTAGGAACGGAGTGTAGGTATACGCACATTTCAGTTTCTGCGAGTAAAAACTTGCCTAACTCCCAAACCTAACCTAACCTAACTCCATTTCTGAGCCATCGCCATCCGTGTTGATTGCGAATCCTAGACCTTTATCTAGACATTTATGTTGATACGAAATGTCACGTAGAGCACGTTCACGCACTTGATCGTTGATCATGCTCCTCTACCGGGCGCTATTGGCGGTGACTTTTCGATTTCCATAGAAGAAGTATGACCCGATGTTGCCGCGCCTGGTCGCATAAACCGCAGAAAGGTTTTGTGCTTAGGAGCAACGACCTTCTTAAGACATGAGTTCAAGGTTTGATCAAATAAGTCAGGTGGATTAGGGGTTTTTAGGGCCTCTTTTTGGACCATATTTAATGCCAGAGCCTTTATGTGAATTTTTTGGTCGAACAATTCTTTGTGTGTTCTAAATGGGTATCGGTGCGGTCTTATGAATACTGGGCCTTACCAATAAACATTTTTAGTTTCAGCTCTAAATTTTAGCAGTTCCAAGTGGCTACATTTTGTATACAAATTTCGCAATTGTGAGCTTCGGTAAACTTAAAGTCGAGACTAAAATTTGTTATTAGTACGGCGGACTGACTTTCGCGCTTTCTATTTACGTGGTGAAAAAAGAGGGCTAGGGACATCGATCGATAAAATTTCTTGCACTTTAGCCCAGCAACATTGAGATCTGCGCAGAAATTTCAAAACCAATATGCTGGCTGGAATTCTTTTTGTAAAAGGGGTCTCGCTTTTCGCCTCGCTTTGTGTTTGGTGGTCATCGTCGTACCGCGTCCAAAAACGCTCGCAAATTGGTCAGGTCTTTGTGTGACACACTATTGCATTGAAAATTGCGGGACTCTTAACGATTGCGTCGGCTTTCTATCTTCCCAAAGTCATCTCGATACTGTCGATAAAAGCTGTAGGTAAAATAAAGCAGCTAATCTATACTTTGCTTACAAGAATTAGCCCAAATGAAATCTATGAGCAGCTCGCTTTTTAAAGTATCGGGACCTATATGTTCCGCTCAGCGTGAGCGTATACGTTTTTAAGGCCATTTAAAGTCAAACGTTATGAATCGTCCGGTTTTTCCCAATAAGGACACAACAACTAACAATACAGAAGCACAAATACAGCACATGTCAGTCTCACAGTTTACGTCTGCGTTGTGTCCTTAAAACTTACGAAACTTCCAATTAAAACGACTTCAATGATCTATACGAAAAAATAAACATTTGGAATAAAATACCATTACTCAAATTCCTTGACATAATTTTAGAGACATTGGGTTTGCCAAACAAAGTGAACTCCTATGTAGACCACTCTTTCGATTGAATTACTTTTTCGATGGGTCCCTTTCCCTGTTTGAACCCTCAAAAAAAAAAAAAAAAAAAAAAAACAGAAAATCATTTAAAACATTTAATTTATAGCTCCAATTCAAATGGTTCATTCCATCCCTAAAATAAGATATAGTTACCACGTTTAAGAAATTAATTCCCCTCGTTGACATCATGTAATACGGATCCGAATTAATTTTATTGCTAACAATCTTGTCTCTGAGCTAACATGTTTCCGTGCTCGCATCCATTTGTCTGGGACAAGAGGCCTCGTTAATTAGCTACAAAGTGGCTTTGCCCCAGCTGAGGCGGCATCCCTCATCTCTATCAAATGTTTGTGTTCTACACATTTAAATGGTTGTGCCATTATTTAGTCTGTCACCACTTAGGCAACCTACACATAATGTACTGTACAATAAACATTCTGACGTTTCCTCGGAACGAATGTATACAAGTAATGACAGCTTGTTATTCGCCTGCGTCACTCGTACATGATTTGTGTATATTTTGGTCGATGGCTCATTGAAAGTGATGTACTCTACCAGATCTGTCAGAGCTCTGACACTGACTGGATAAAAATGTTTTTCTTTTTTGTTTTTTTTTTTAAACTTCTGACTCGCCAAGGTGATAAAGAAGCTCGTCGACCTAAAAGGTCTATATTTTGCCAAAGTTTGCCAGAAATAAATTTAGACAAGCAGTTAGCAGAGTTTGCACTTCCCTAATTTAGCTGATAATATTTTCAGCAAAGGGCTTCTTCAGTTCTTCAGAACTTAGTAATTCACAGAAGAAAAATTTCCTTCTAGTACTGGATAGAGCTGGGCATTCGCACATGATGTGCTCAGCTGTTTTGTCTTCTTCGAGACATAGCCGGCACTCCAGGGTTGACTATAGGCGTTTTTCTTTTTTAGTTCAGAGCTGAGCACTGAACTGAGCTCGAGCTATATGAGCGCGCTCTGAACCGAGCGTGCTGAGAGCTGCCTGATGATTTTCTGTTTTTCCTTTTTTTTTTCTCTCAAATATGACTGGAAGTGTGAATGTATATGTGTAATAGTGTAATAAGCATTTTATTCAGCCTGCTCAGTCAATTAATTCTGAGCTCATAGAGCGCGCTCTGATCATGCTCTGAACGAAAAAAGAAACACAAATTCGAGCTGTGATGTATTTGAGCTAAAAAAGAAACACAAACTTTTTGTATAACAGTTCAGGTTGTGCTCTGAACTAAAAAAGAAAAACGCCTTATATGCATTTTGTTTAGGTGGTATCGCAAACCGTGGTGAGCTGTTAGGTAGCCTACAAGGTTTTTGATATGTGCCTTCTAAGGTTTAGAACTTTTTCGGCATTTTTTTTTTTTTGAAGTGATAACTTCTTTAGGCAAAAACTAGCAAACTCGCGACACCGACATGTATAACAGCGACACTCGACATGTATAACACTAAATCTCCGAAAGGAGGTTGCCGGAGGTTCTTTTCTTAAAAGTGTAACAATTTTTTTCAAAAAGTGTAACAAATGGAAAAAAATTTAACAAACTGGAAAAAAATTGTAATAATAAAATCATCGTTTTTCAACTGAAAAAAATCTTTATTAGGAACTCTTTATCACATTTAAAAAAATAGCTTTTTATTGACCTAACAGTCCGTTTTGTGTCTAACAAATAAAATAAAACAAAAAAAGAAACAATATTATTGACCATCGAAGTAGATTTCAATTTCTATTTCACGAACTTTATTTACCACGAGATGTAACACATTATCAACGGCGACGCGGCGAGACAGAAAAATATTATTGTCTTTTCTCGTTCCCTCCCATTCCCATTCCCACTCGCAGTTTGAAGTTTTGTACAACTTTTGCTCTGTGTAAACAAACAAATACATTGACAGAAATTGGTAGAAGTTTGTTCGAAAGAAAAATGTTTGCATACCTTTATGGCAGTGGCGTCTCGTCAGGGTGTGCAAGGGGTGCATTGCACACCCTGATCTAACGAAAATAAGTCCCTCATCAAACACTGTGTAATAATAATAACACACAAATAATGATATGCACAATTCCATAACCCATAAAACCTCCATAACACAGCCAACAGCTACAGCCTACACCATACCTATTCATATTCATCCTTTATAAATTATAAATCTTCTTTCAAAATTCCTTCACCGCTTCATCAAATAAATTCATCCAACTCCAAACTATATCCCTCTACAAGATTTCTCCAGTATTCATCCCCATCGTCATTCGTCGGCCGCACGCCGCCGTACTTAAATCGCTTTACTTTGATGAACTTGTAGTGAACTCGTGCGAAGGTTTTCTGTGCACGGGCTGTATTCATTTTCTCTTCTTTTGCATCTGTTCTGTTCTGTTTCCGTAAAGCGTCATAAGTCAAATACATAATGTATTACATGGATACTCGTGCAAATAAAAGCTGTGCACGAAAGCCGATGAATGAATGGTTGAACTTAGCTTTTCGTTTAAGTGGTTGGGGATTGGGGTTGCAGTTTCGTGCGGTGCTTTTGATTTTGTATGCGAAAGTTTTATTTTTCTATATTTTATTTTGAAAACAAAATAAGATATCAAAAACAGCAAAACAATGGTTGAGAAAACAATAAATGGGACGTGTTTTCAGGCAATTAATTGATATTTCTAAAAAATGTATAATTTTAAAGAATTTGCACACCCATCTAAATAATTCACGCGACGCTGCTGCTTTATGGGTAAATGATTCTCTCCAACGAAAGGAGCGACATCTAGATATCGAAAAAATATGTAAATGAACTGTTCCATCGGAAACAGGTTAAGGTTAAGCAATAGATTTAAATTTTTTATATAAAATAATATGCATTATTTTTCATGTACAATACCGCAATAAATGAAAATGATAATTGTACATAATATCATTTTTGTAGTATCTAGTAGTTTATAATAATGAATAAAAAAAAAAAACACTTTATTTAAAAGTACTTCCTACACAATAGGTAATATATTTTCAGACGACTCGAAAAATACACACGTAATTGTTCAAGTTATAACTTCTGTCGGTACTCCCGGAGTGCCTTTGTTTTTTTTGTTTTTGTTTTTTTTTGAATGGCATGATTGTCTTTTTGGCTTGTCTGAGGCCTGGGATTTCTTCCCACTGTTTGATACACATTTTGTGTTCTTTGCTTTTTAAAGTGGAGTTCAGTGCTGATTTGGTGACGGCGCAGAAATGGATCTCTGACCCTTTCCTAGCAAGTTCGTCAACCTTATTGTTTTCCGTCAATACCCTCGTCTAGTGACCGGGAACCCACCACATCTAAAAAAATCAGCTCTTAAAGACCTCTCTGTGACGGCAAAATGGAATGGTTTGGAAGTGTATCCTCAGGAAATTATGTTCCTTTTGTTTTTTAGGAGGAGAAAGATACCAAACTTCGCACTACCAAAGGTAGATGGCGCGGCCTTGGTTCTCCTACCTGAGACATAATATCTCGTCGCTATTTTAGACTTCAAGTCTTTTTATGTTGAAGAAAGGTCAAAAAACGATCTGAAAGCTCTCTATAGATGTATAAGAAGGCCTTTAGAAGAAGATGGGGCCTTCAACAGCGCCCTATTTACTGGATGAAGAAAATTATCAGAGCTTTATAAAATAACTTTTCTCCGTAGTAGTAGGTAGATAGACACCCTATGTAGATAGATACACACTTTGTCGTCTCTCTGACAGTTGATTTTCAGTCCTGTGCCAATTTTTATTTATTTTCTTACACTTAGATATGTATAACTCTTATAACACATCTGTATTGTCTGTTTCCCTTTGCAGGATGCTCTTGTCAAGCGGCTGGGAGAAGGCGCGCATCCTTTTGCATTGAATCTAACACCACAGGCACCACCAAGTGTTCAACTAGTACCGGCCAAACGTTACTACGGTGCACCTATAGGCACCAGCTACGATGTTCGTTGTTTTATCGGTAAGTTTATTCATAAACATATGTATGTACAACTTTGTTCCAGTAAGCTGAGGGGTGGATTGAAAGATTAGTGCGAAGGGCACTTGGTGGATAGACTGATTAATACTACTTTGATTCGATTAATTGCCTGAATAGGAGCAATTAATTGAAGCGAACTTAGTACACTTAAGGGAGCTACCTTCGAAGGAAGGTTAATTTTATCCCATGCCATTAGGGTTTAACTTTATTTACTGCCAACTTGCGCAAAAGGAAAATGTTTTTTTTACAAGCAAGTCTAAGACTGTGGGTGGGTTACCTTGATGAAAGTAAATTCATAGGAAAATGCTAACGAAGGAATTTTACTACATATTAATTGAGTTGCTGGAACTCGAATAACAAATTTACTCTCGACGATTGGTATAGGGCGCTTCATTTTGTTTGTAAGACATTTTACTTGTCTTCCAATTAACCTTGTTAATGTCGAAATTCCTAAAAAAGAAAGTCGGAATAAGATGGCAGATAATTACATGGCAGGACAGGACCAAAGTAATTCATAGCCTCTATTAATGGTAGGTCCAGCGTTGCCAGACAGTTGAAATATTTCCCCCCAGACAAATCTGAAAAACCCCCAGATTTAGTTATTTTCTAAAAAAAACAACAACTTTTGAACAAAAAGTTGAACGCAGTTAAAAAAAAAACCCCAGATTTCCCAATAAACAATCAAAAAAACCCCTAGATCTGGGGGGAAAACCCCCAAACTGGCAACGCTGGGTAGGTCCGACGTTCATTGGTGCGTGTCAGATTTTTAGCGCCTAAAAACACTTCCCTTTTTAAACAGACTCATAAGTCCTCCGCGCAATTTGGAAAGCACTATACTTCGCAGGGGTCAGTTCACCTTAAGGAAATAGCTTACACTATTAAAGTTGGCGCTCTAAAAGCTTCTTGGTATGAAATAATACATATTTCACGTATTCCGACATGGTTTCGATGTAGTGCCGATGCAGCCCTCAAGCCCAGAGGGCAAAGGACATTGAATTAGAGTTGTCAGTCTGTAAAAGGGAAACAAGTCTCATATAGGATATTCTTCTAGTTTCTAGATGGTTGACAGTGTATTGCAGAGCAAATGATGATCGCTTATCTCATGCGGGGCTGATGTTGGTGGAGGAGAAGAAAAAGGAAAAGGATCCCCCGGTATATCAATTTGTCGCAGGTGAACCTCTCCAAGAACCAAGGCTAAATGCCTGTTTCGATGGTATGGTTTCAAGTCCGTGTTTAAAGATATATTCCCTGTACTAGCCCGGTAACAGACCCTTCAAGAACTGAGTCGGATAGAAGTTTGTTACGTCATGAGTTCGTTTGATATATGCATCAAATACTGAGAAGAGCGTTTGCGGATTCCTTTAAATTTGATTCGTTCCACTATACACGGATGCGTTGTTGAGACTGATTTTATATTTTTTTGATCGGTATCTACCCAAGCATTTTGGACTGGCTTTCTTATTGGTTTGTTTGTATTCCTTTAGCGAGTATATAGATAGGTTCGAAATACACAGACGAGCCATTGTGTGGTAAGGCGGTGGATTGATTTGGCTCTACTCATGACTCAACTTTGCGGCACTTGACCATTTTTGTTTTTACTTTGTACATGAATTCCCTAAGTTTTGGAGGTTAATGAAATATAAATATTAGTTCTAAAGATCCGATTTGTGAATTGAAGAATCCTGCTCTAGTCACTTAGCCACTGCGCCTATACTATATTTTATCTTTCCAACCCTACAAATAGAAGGCCCAGGGACATAAGTCCACGAGACATAAGTTCATAGGACATTTGTCCCATTTCGGTGGAACATCTGTTCAAAATTAGATTGTGGAATTACCTCACTCCAAATAATAATGGTCATTTCTAACTTAAAAGCAAACTCTGTTTTTCTCTATATTAACGTACCTACTCTAGATCTAAAAAAAGGAATTTTGTTAAAAATGTAGTTTTCTTTAGCTTTACGATTTTGACCAAAATACAAACATAGAGTAAAATTGATATTCTCAAAATTGTTGGGTCCTCAATTTTCAATTCAAATCAACGAAAACGATTATTTTAAAAACTGCTTATATCTCGAACCCCTATTCCGAAAACTCCCAACCAAATTGGGTATTTGGCGATCAGTCAACGATTTATAAGTTGTTCTCAGACACTAGAAATAGAGGAAGGGCGGACATGGAAATGGAGTGAGGTTATAGTAGCTTCTGTCTTTTATGGAGCAGGGAAATAATTTCACGGGCAGTAACATCACCTGTGAAATAACTTTTACCTTGAGTGGAAAATAATTTCACTTTTTTTATGTAAAGATTAATTCCCACTTAAAGTTTGCAATTAGGTCACCACCAATTTTGTGAAATTATTTCCCACTCAGCTTAGCCGAAGGCCCAGGTAGCTAGTGCTGTAAGATGAAATTAATCTGTTTTTTTTTTTTGCTTTTTACAAAATAATAATATTTCCCACTCGAGGTGAAGTTGTTTCCCATGTTAAGTTATTCATCTTGAAATTATTTCCCTGCACCGTCTTTTATCATTTTATTTAGACGAAAAAATGGTGAAAGATATTCCAGCAAAACACTGTGGAAAATATCTCAGTATACGCCAAACAAGTGTCAGCCATTCACTTACGACTCCCCAGGCCCACCGTAGAATATTATTGCAGCACTTTGTCTACAGGTGCTCAGCTGATGGAGCTTTTGTCAGGAGAAGGAAGGTTGCCATGGAATAAGTAGTGCTAGAAGTAGTTGCCTGTGATTAAAGCTTCGTTAAAATGAACCTGACGGGTGGCAGGTGACAGCAATGTCCATAAATACAATCGAAATTCACCACTGTTCCTAAAAGGTGGGTTCGTGCCTTGACAATGGACTGGGACTCAAATTCAAGACTTGGAATATTATTTCTTAAGATGACGCTTGCCTATATGGATCGACGATGTTTTAAAATTAAAATTTCAGCTATCGCAATCAGTCCCGACCTTTTTTTTTCGATATTTCCTTCAGCGTTCTTTATGAATTTTACGTTTTGAGTTGAGGCGTTGAAATGTACATCAAGACAAACAGACAACATGAGTTTAAAACTATCATGACTTTCATAATATCCATCAAGTTGTAGTAGTTTCCTAATAAACAACAACTGTGACCAGGATCTAAAGAAGACACAGCATCAACTCACAAGGGCGAGTCATACTCATCATCATCAGTTGTCCCACCTCAAATGCTGACACTTACCCTAGTAGTAAGAAGAAACAAATTAGTGCCCCAAAGCCAAATATCGAATGAAGATTAGCACAGCATGCTTGTGACTGACGTGCACTTGACTGAATAAAAACCTTGGCCACGGAACGGTCTATAGAATCACCAGAGAGCTACTAACAAGTAAAAGGCTAAGAGTATTCATTATACTGTTTTCCAATTAGTATGAGTTTAACAAAAATGAAAGGATCTCCTTGCTACCTGTGATTTTACATCTCCCCTCGTCAAATTTCCCAAGATCCCTCGGTAACTGCTCCAATTTGTCCATTTCACCCACCATCTAAAGAAAATGATTGCATTTGATTGCAGGCAAAGTCGCCGCTCTATAGTTTGCTCCTTTAAAGGAGCCACTAAATTCAACGCAAAACCCCTTCCATTAAAAGACAGATAATGACGGCAGTGCTTTGGACATTGAGCTAGTGCCATTAATAATGATAACGTTACTTGAGAGTGTGTAAAACATATTCATACGAAAGGTACACGTCTAAAAAGGATATACCTATCATCCAAAGTAACATCATCCTCTCGGCAACTGTGTTAATAAATATTAAACGAAGTAAGGCATACCCTACCGTGTTCGTGCACCTGCGATGTGGGAAATCTGTAACCATAACCATGTTTCTTTTTCCATGCCATGGGTGGGGGTCGGATTTATCTTACACATCCAACCGAGCTATGCGAGCAATGCGAAACATCAAGCAAAAGGACCAAATTGAAAAAGTTTCAGCTGTTGCTATTCCAAAGGAGGGATATCCTTCTGTACTATGGCAATGTAGTAATTCTTTGTACTCAAACCGGATCACATATTTTCTTCCTTATCGTCGTTGTCTTGGAACGCAACAATTCTGTTCGAGAATGGAACCGCAAAGTTTTCTGTTCGGTGTTGGAGCATTGTACGAGAATTTCGCTAGATTACTCTAAGGTATATTGGATTCTTTTATCTTCAGAAAATATTTAGAAGGCGTAACGCAATTTATGTACATATTGACTTTATAAATGTTACCTTTGTGTAAGGGTGCTTTCGAAGAAATATTATTTCGAGATGGAAAGTAGACACACGAGTGCCTATGTTGAGAACACAGCTGAGGACTGGAGTGCATTTTGCGGAAGGTTTTATAAGGATGTTTGTTTCTTACAATTCAACTGTGGGTTTTTGCTGACCATAGGATGCTAGACAGGCGTTAAAGGATGAGATTTAAAGACGAAGGGAGAGATCGTTCATAGTTCGTCTTCATGAACTTTGAGTTTACGAGCTCGCATATAGTGTGTATTTATGAACTCTGACAGCTACATCGATCCATAGTTGAAACAAATTAGATGTCAGTATACTAAGATGGCAAAAAGGCATTTAGAGCGGATTTACAGTAATGCTCCTGCCCGTAGAGTCTTCGACTCCAACTCAGAGGTACACCGCAGTCGAGTAAGTGATTGGTTTGGATGGCGCGTACAAGTGAAAGGCGGCCGCAACCAAATTGAAGTCCGCAAATGGAGGCAGAAAGTCTAATACCCTATTCACACCGAGCCGAAAACCGGGTTCTCACGAAAGCACTCGAAAACGTCATCGAAAACAGAAGTTTTCCCATACATCACGATGGATTCAAAACACCAATAAAACGACTTCCAATCGTTGGGTTGTTGAAACAAACACACCTTTTGCAATATTCAGCAAATTCAGCATAACCGCTGACCGAACAAATGTCACAACTCGCAACTTAAAGTGATCCACACTTAATTGATGGGCTAGTATTATTATATTATTTTTAAATGCACTAAATTCATTTTGTTTGTTATTTAATGTGGTCGAAATTTGTAAACAAAATAGTTTACACAGAAGTTTCACGACTAGTGTCTCACAGCTGATTGAAACGTCAAACGAAAACTAGTTGGTGTTCGGTGTGAATGCATTTCTGAGTTTTCTACGAAAGGATGGTTTTCGTGCGGTATGAATAAGGTAGTCTCTCTTCTGGAGCAACAGTGAACATAAATCTTTAAATTTCCGTAAAGTGCTTGCGACTTATAGTGGGACACATAAAACCCAAGCTGGTACACATAACGACAGGTTTATAATTTAATTTCACTTAAACAAAAAACAAAAAAGAACTGCCCCCTCCGCTTAATGCAATAATAACTTCTTTATGGTTGAGAGGATTAAATTAACAACCAACTTGAAATGTGCAGCATCAAATTTATTACTGTCGTCGTAGTTTGTTAGTAGTTTTCTGTATTATATCCAGTTGTGCAACTTTGTGGTATTAGTTTTCTCTTAAATTGCTTTGTTAAGGTGCTTCTACCGTCAAAGTAAAGTAGCTCCTCCTGCTCCACCCCAACAAAGTCGTTCAAGGGAAAACTGATGTGTTTTATCCTGTTAAAGGGAGGGGGAGCTAATTACTTTCTAAAGCTTCTTCAAGTTGTAGAATCCGGACGGAGGCAATTTGTTCGAGCGTTGAGTTGCTTAATTTAATCAAAATTATATCCTTTGAGGTAGCAAGAGAAAGCCCGTTGGGATGGTGATCCTGGAAGCCTAGCACATAACTATTTGCATTATGCCATCAAACAAATTTATGCTCTGCGTTATTTTGAGCGGATTAAAGGTGACAAGATAATGAAGTGAACAACTGCATGCTTAATTTTTCGGTAGATAATTTCTAAACGAATTATTTTGCATCACAGCCTTCCTGACCTGAAAACCCTTAATCATCAAGGCTACGAAAGGTGCGTTCTGCCAAATGGGGTGTCCGTTTCAAACCCGAATAATCGCCCCGAACTACAATAGTTGACAATTTCATGACAAAAACCTTGCACTTAACCACATCCTACCTATATTTCGATTGAATTTTGATAGAAATTTTGACACAACGTTGCATTCGAATACGCGAGTGTTCTCATAGTAAAATAAAATCAAATTTACAAAGGCGCGTGGCACTTCCCATTTATAACAAAAAAAAAAAAAAAAAAACATTGCGAACGGTATTTCCCGACCACACGAAGCACTTTATGAAATGAGGAAAATGGGACACTTAACGCAAGGGTCTTACCATTTCTAGTTTTGACTCTAAATTATATAGTAGTTTACTGTGGCTATATTTTAAATACAAATTTCGCAATTGTATGAGCTTCCGTAATTTTAAAGTCGAGAATAAAATTTGTTATTAGTACGGCGCAAAATAAGTAATACAAATAAAATTGATCTAGTTCGACTTGTTTAGTATGTTAAAACATTCTTAAGTTTTTTTTTTCCACCTCTCGCGAATGTCTCACATAACTCTCATAAAAGAGCTTCTCAATTAGCCGTTTGGACTCAGCTTGAAATTGTAGGCCCCTTCCATTCGTCTGCCAAAAAACGCGTGCAAAAACGCGTCAAACTATTTACTTATTTTTATATTTCTGTTCGACTTATATTCACTTTCACGGATAGTCTTTCAGTTCAGGTTCAGTTCGCATAAACCATATTTTGAATTCAGTTACTCCTTGTATTTCGAACCGTTATGTAAGGAACATTCAGTTCACTACATTTAATATTTAAAAGGATCGTTGTCATTCATTTTAGTTTGTCCATTATTTTATAAGAGCTTTCATTCTCTTTCACTATACAAAATTCTTACAAGGGTTTCTGATATTTTTTCTGTGTTTGGCCTAACAAAAATCCTGGACGCATTTAAATATAGTTCCTTCCAGTTTAGAGAGGACAGCGTAAACATAACTTTCGACATAACCTACAGAAAACAACTCGTAGCTGAATTCAATTAATTCAAAGATTTGTATTTCCCTTTTCTTAATTGTTTTTAAATCAAATTCCAATAAAGGATGCACAAGTTCCGACAAAATGTTAACCCAATTTCGTCTCTTAAAAGGACAATTCCCTCCCGCAAGAATGCCTGCCCATATTTATTTAAAAAATCAATTCAAATTAACGAAGTCATATTTCTTACGTTGCGCTTGACAAATCAATTAAATTTCTCTGGTATTAAAACTGATAAGCTTTATGCCATCAAATCACTTGTCTGTATACCTACCCTTGTCAAATTTAACACAAAAGTCCTTTACGCAACCCTTTAGATAAATCAATTAAATCCGACAACTTTCCTTTCTTCCCTCTTTCGCTATATAGCTGATAAAATGGACGAGAAGTTCCATCGACGTGCATCCGTCAAAATGGGCGTTCGAGTGATTTATCGGACTGACGTGCACCATGGCAGTGCTCCTGAGAATTTTGCAGCTCTAATCAATAGTCAAGCATCGCCACCGGTTTCAAGTGATCAACTTCTATCACCCCCACCGCCAGCTGACTCCCACCATCATCATCCGACAAATCCAGTGGAGATAAATCCTGCCAAAATTTCATCCGGAGACGGTCACACATCCACACTAGCCACATCCGGGACAACTAATACCACCAGCACGACATGCACAGCCACCACGTGCAGCACGAAGCCGCGCAAATCGGAACGTGGCGACTCGTTTCCAAAACTGAGACTCTCTCCAAAATCATTTCGTTTTAGTGGCCGCTTCGGTCGCAGTAAAAGTGAAATTGAGAAGTGTCCCAACGATCCGTTCTACAACTACAGCAAGTCCTTTCAGGAGGTGAGTTTGGCTGTTGAGTTTAAGCTACATGGTTTAATGCAACTGTGCGTTATAAATTTCAGTATGAGAGTGGGGGACCACAAGGTGCTGTCGATAAACCATTCCTTCTGCAGGAGGGACGCGTCAGCCTTCGGGCGAGCTTGGACAAGGCATGGTACACCCATGGAGAGGATGTCATTGTGAATGTAAATATCCGAAACGATAGCAGAAAGACGGTGCGCAAAGTCCGGGTAAGTGGATATAGCTTTAGTTACATTGTATAAAGTATAACCAAAGCGAATGATTGGAAATTTGTTGATTGAATTTTTGGTTACGTTCAGTATAGCGATGGATACGTTTCGATTATAAAGGTGTGCAGGTTGGATTACGATTGATTTTTGTAACAGATTGTCTGTTGGGATTGTTGCAAAGTTGCACTTTGGTTGGGAGTATAGTCTCTGTGACGTTTTAAAACTGAACCTTCATGTGTTCAATGTGAGAGAAAGACAGCCAATCATGTCAATGGTTGGAAATAAATTGGCAATATCCTACGCTTTGGGTTTAGGGTTGCGTTTAGAGAGATTTTGTTTCAAAGAAGACTATAAGGAGGACGTGCTGGGATAGTTGCTCCCTTTAGTGTCTGTTCTGTCGTAGGATTTACATTTACATTTTGTTAACGTGATGGGAGAAGGTGTGTAGATGCAAATAGAAATGAGTCAGCATTTGCTTTGTCCACTTTTCCACTTAACCTACTCGTCACGGACAGTTCTGTTTAAACCCCACAGCTCCAGTTAATCAATTAAGCAAAATACTGCAGGTACAAAATGCACTTCTACTATAAAGTCAATTTGAGAAAGTTAGACGTCGGAAAGCTTCAATCACAAAAGACTGCCAGAATCTTCTATTTCTACAATGAAAGTGGAAACTCTGGTCCCCATGGTTAACACAAAGTGAGAATAGCAATATCAAACGACCAGAGCTGCTGCTGAGCTTGAGGCTTCTGCACATCGAGCTATCGTCATCGAGTTGCTTCAATGAATCGATAGTCCATTTTTTTTAACATCAGTTGACGGTATATAAAAACCTACGATCTCCACATTTTGTTTAATATCGTGACGACAAGTACGGCAAATGGAGACATGTACACGCTCTCCGGAAGCGCCTCTGATGTTTTGTACTTGTTCGGCCCAGAGGTTACGTAGATCGAGTTACACGATAGTCTTCAACCTCAGCACTGAGAGACAAAGCAGTTAAAAAAGAGGCCATCTTAGGTGCCACCCTCAATCGGAAGGTAGCTTGGAGTACTCAACTGAAGGCAGTAAACGACTGGAGAATCATATTTGTTGTCGTCCCCGAACTGTAACCACGAATAAGTCCGTTTTTCTCTGACACAATAGTAAACTTGTTCCCACTCCATCTTTTGGCTGCACACAGTTTAGAATATGAATTCTCTTACGTTTACCTTATGAATAAATGATGCAGAATTTGCTCGTCTTTGGAGACCTTACTTTTTCACCAATTAATTAAAGCCAAATCCTGCACCTGAATCCTTCGCAACAACCGGCATGCCCTGGCTAGACTACTTCTGCTACCTCACGGACTTAGATTTATGTTCCACGGCAACGGTTACGTTACGGGTGTAACCAACGCACAATAGCGTGCAGACATTTGAAATCACTGGTGACAGTCATTGAGTCTGCATGTCATACGCCACGCATTCTAGCCAAATCCAAACAAAAGGAATTCTATTCTAGTGCTTAAATGTTTCGGCAGTAAACACTAGAGCTGAGTTCATGCAAATGACACATTCTCCCAACCGAGCAACCAATACACAGACCTATGGATATGTAATTCACTTAACACATTAGGATAGGATTACATTTCCATATTTCGTGACAAAAGGCATTTGTGTCATCTGCCAACAACGGAAACTTAACGAAATTGTACTCGAATGTCGGATGTGTTAGAATGCGTGCTGTGTGTAGCGCGTTGTGGCTAAGTGCGTCAATCTGTAGCTCCGCCACAGGCGAATAAATCCCTCATGCAAAAATGTATAATTTTCAAAAACAACTTTCCATATGAATGTGTGGTCTGCAACGCGACTTAAGTGCTTCCGGGAATTGTGAGGTTAAATTGGATGTGAGCCTGCGAATAATGACAAGGATTCGCAAAACCAACACAATTGCGCTCTCCCCATTTTGCATTACATCCTTATAGCTATGAATGGGGTGGAAGCACAGATAATACGATGTAATCAAACATGCGAATCATTATTTGAAATGTCTGTGAGATTGTCCTTGAGCAACGTTTTTTTTATTTTTGTGACACAAATGTTTGGTCGAAACAACGTCGGTGTCCTTCAGTGCCCCTGTGCTATCAAATGACAACTTGATGGAATTTTAAATTAATTGCCGACCCAATGACCGAAACAGTGAGACTGGATCATTATCATTAACGATATGCAATTGAGTAGATAGATCTTGCAATTATTTTGGTTCAGCTCATTTACATTGGGAGCGAAATAGAAAATCTCTCAACGAAGAATTAGAGATTAAATTTCACGTCGGCCAAAAATATTCGAAAGGACAACACAACCGGCCGAGAGTGATTTATGCGAGGGACTTAACCGGTAATGAATACAGGCGAAGGTTACAGGGGTCAGGTCCTTCCATATTATCTCACCGAAAATCCTGAGGGATGAAACGGAATTATGAATTTATAAGGGATGGCTATGTAGGCCACTGAATCAATTTATTGTGGGGCATTAAATTATGTGCCTTTGAAGGGATGTCAGCGATGGGTGATTAAAAGTAAGCCCTTATTTAGAACAAACTTTTTAAAGCGGTGTGTAAATTTGTGGCCGTGATCCAAGTCTTAAGGTGCGCATATGTTAATTCAATAACCAGAAGCTGAAGTGTAGTAAAACAGATCCGAGGATTTGGACAGTCGAAGTGGAAGTATTTGTGGGTGAGCTTTAAAGTGGTGTGTGACATTTTTGCAGAGATTTTCTATCGTTTTAAAGGCATTAGCAATGTTTTGTTGCGAATTCGAGATTGAAATGAATATTATTCCCTTCAATTGAGAGAGACTCAGGTTCGAATCCCGCAAAAACGCAAATTCCAACTTTTTTTTTTTTCCACTGCGCTACCTCTCGCGAACGCCTGACAAACATCCGAGAGTATAAATGTCTTGAAAGAGCTTCTCAATTAGTCGTTTGGAGTCGGCATACAATTTTAGATCCCTTCCATTCGTTCCAAAAATGAAAAACTCATACAAAACAAATGGTTGTGAGAAGCTAGGCTTAGGGTCCCTCCGGACCTGTTGCGCCAACTATTTTTTAATTAAGAGAGACGACTATCATCAAGCAACTTGTGACGTTGCTTGTATTTTTATTCGTTTGAGCTGTGAACCACAAATGTACCCTACCTTACAGGCAAGTTCAAGGTCTTAAGCTTAACTTATTTTATCGCGAGGTTACAAAATGACAGGGGATTTTTGGTGCCACTTGAACGTTTCCTTATACCGTAAACTTTTTAAATTAATTAGTTATAGTTTTATAGGGGACAACAACTCCTTTGGCACAAAATGAGTCTTGTCAGAAGCCCCTGTCGGGTCATTTATAATTCTTACTTTGCATGAGTCCCAAACACCCGTCAAGACTCTGTGCCTGAGATACTGCAGGCTTCCATCCTCTGCGATCTTAAATTGTACACGTCGGTGGGGGGATAGATAATTGGGCACGAGTTCAGGAGATTCAGAATTTATTCCCAGTAGGGCGTAAGAGTTTCGAATATTCTTGAAGCTGCGTTTTATTTATTTACAGTACGTGTATAAAACCATATTTTCCAAATTCTTCCTTTTCGGTGCATTTTTCGAGCGTTTTTTGAGACGTCTTTCGGAGCATTTTCCGGATCGTTGTTAGGGTATTTTTAAAAGCGTTTTTAGAACGTTTGTTATGTGTTTTTTCGGACATTTTTTCGCAGTATTTTTTAAGAATTTTGAATGTGTTTTTCGAGACCCTTTTTAGGTATTTTCAGTGTTGTTCTCAGAACTTTTTTAAGATGTTTTTCTTTTGTTATTCTTGGTATATATTTCCGACCATTTTTAAGACATTTTTAGAGACTTTCTTTTTGGGCGTAGACATTATTTAGGATTTTTTTTTTTGGGAAGTTATTAAAACCGATCTATGCAAAAATTATATAGGTATTTTCCGGAGCGTTTTTAAGGCATTTTTGGAAGCGTTTGATATGCGTATTTTAGGGAATTTGGTCAAACATTTTACGCAGTGTTGTTCCATGTTTTATTTTTGAGGAATTTTTAAGGTGTCTTTGGGGTGTCTGTCGTGCTAATTTACAGTCACTTCCGGGCCGTTTTTAAGACGTTTAATATACGTTCTTTAGGAAATTTTGAAATCGTGCTTGAGGCGTATTTTATTCATTTTCGGTCCGTTTTTCCTGGTATGTTTTTCGAACTGTTATTCGACGCATTTTTTTGTGTGTTTTCGAGACGTTGTTTAGGGCTTTTTTGGGATGTTATTAAAACCGATTTAATTTCTATAGATATTTTTCGGAGCGTTTTAAAGGCATTTTGGAAGCGTTTTCTGGACATTCTACGCAGGTTTGTTCCATGTTTTATTTTTGAGGAATTTTTAAGGTGTTTTTGGGTTGTTTTTCGTAATAATTTACAGGCACTTCCGGGCCATTTTTAAGACGTTTGCTATACCTACTTTCTTTGGGGAG
Organism: Cheilosia urbana; assembly: GCA_946477585.1. Classification (NCBI taxonomy): domain Eukaryota; kingdom Metazoa; phylum Arthropoda; class Insecta; order Diptera; family Syrphidae; genus Cheilosia; species Cheilosia urbana. The sequence continues at coordinate 87,428,356 of OX297854.1, read as the reverse complement.
TTGAAATCTTGTTTGAAGTATATTTTAGGCGCCCTTTAGGCGTTTTTCAAAGCGTTTTTCGATCGCTTTTTTGGTCTTTTTTCCTGCTATGCTTTTCGAACCGTTCTTTGACGCATTTTTGGTGCATTTTCGAGTTCGAGTTGTCTAGGGCCGATTCGCGGAAGCTTTATATAGGTATTTTGCGGAGCGTTTTTGCGGCGTTGTTTTGGCGCGTGTTCGAGATGTTTTTATTTTTAAATCTTGGTCTTTACAGACGTGTCTAGAGAAACTAGAAATAATTCTATGATAAAATGTAGCATCTTCTGGAATATCAGCAACGGGTGCCAAACTGCTTATTTTATGTCTGGGCTTTCAATAGAAACCATTGGTATTAATATATTGGTTTCGTTTGCGTTCGAAAATCGACCCTACTTACCGACATCTACATATCGATAAAATATGCTTTGAAAATATTTTTACCCATGAATAATATTTTAATACGTCCCTATGAAAACTTAGATAGGTTCTAATCTAAGATGATATACCTATTTGAATACGATAATATGGCAATAAGGCGGCGACAAATATCATGATAAAACCTGCATATTCAAATCGTTCGTATCATTGTGTGGTAACGAAGTTTAGTCAGTTTTAGAACAAGGATCGTTTTCTCGGATCTACGAAAGTCAGTTCACTGGATAAAGTAGAATCTTTTGCTTCTAAGTTGAAGAACATAGGACTACTCGGCTTTTTATTGGTTAAGAAAACGTGTCTTTAATAGAGAGACTCGTACACCAGCAGATCTAACGAATTGTGCTGCTAAAGATTTAATAATCTGCATAAGCAAAGTCGCTCGTCTTTTAGAATAACCTTTCCACATTAATACAATAGCAGCCTTATTTATAAACTCGCCGTAGAGTTTGCTTATCTTTAAGCACCCTCTAAAATGCCCTTACGCAGGAAAATGTGATTTATAAACATTTTTCGAACTTAAGCAACGTTACTTTAGGGTTGCGTAAGTTAAACGCGAAAATTTGCGTTTAGATCCTGCTTAGAGCTTACGTAAATATGTTTTGCATCAAATGTCATTTGGTTGTGGTCGAATTGTAAACAAAACCAAAAAGTGGAACTAGTTTTTGTGTGTGCATTCATTCCGCAGTTTTATAAATTTGCGCCAAACGAATTTCGTTTGCAAATGCGATTATAAAATAGAAATTATACCCAATAAATAAAAAAAATATCTAATGAAATTGTGCGTTTGTGTTCTTATCTCTTCTACTTCAGTTTTGTTGCTTGTAGGGAATGTTTCAGGATGTTTGTGAACAATAGGTGATTTTCATATCTATCGAACACAAAATATGTTGCCCTACCCTGATTTCTGCTTTTTTCCATTCCATTTTCCATTTTCCTCTAATATACAATTTTAGTTCATAAACGTGGTTGTTTTCAAACAATTCACTTTTGAATATCAAATTTATTGTATTTACCTTTATCACGATATCACAACAATTGAATAACAGCAAGCGAAATAACAGTGAAACTCAGCACTGAGTTCTTGCCCCGACTAATTAACTGGGGTCAGTTTAGGGCACAACTAGGGCGCCATAGAAGTCATGTCGAATGCAGGTTTTCAGTACCATCAGGGTGAGTTCAGTGCTATATCGAACACTTTAGGGTTAAACTAGTGCGCACTAGTGCGCACTAGGGTCCACGTCAAACAAACCTAATGTCTACCTATGGCCAGGCATTAAATTTGGTGGTGGTTGGTGGAATCAGCTAATCACAGCTGATGTTGGTTTCAGAGCAAAAAGTAATAGATTTCAGTGTTTTCTTTAATAGTTTATCGAAATTCTTACCTTTTAAGATACAAACCTCGTTTAGTAAAGTTAGCGAGGAAAATGTTTATAAATAACAATTTTAGGAGAGCAACGTAAGTCCTTACGCGATGTATGTATAACTAAACAACATCGTAAAGGCGTCGAAAGGGAATCTAATAAATACGTCTGTATATCTTTTAGGTCACAGTTTCAGCCAACCGGTCTTGGAATAATTAAAAAAAGGTCACATCACATATTTGTTGTCGTTCACTTCTCAACGGCACACTAACTAAGCTATATTGTACACGTGCATTTACAACGTACTCTGAAGTCTAAGAAGAGTCCGATTGTGTTCTGACTTAATTCATTCAAGTAGGCGTTAACTACTATATCTTTTTACAGCTTGGCTTTAAAAGTGAGATTTGTCGAGCACACCTCATTCTTAATTCCTTGTAGAATTCTAAATCGGCAGCAACTAGACAAGCTGGTGATTGTTTCATATTCAAACACATTTAATGCAGCAAATATTCAAAGGTTGGCAAAATAAATGGTAAAGGATTCGCTGTTTGAGAAGACAAGTTTCTGTAAAATATTTTAAACCAGTGACTACGCTCTTTCTTACCAGATAGATAAAAAAGATTTTTTTACTTGATTTCAATTGTTAGAATATTCTTTACAATGTTTACATAAAAATTAAAAAGCGTGGCTTTTATGCCGTCTGCCTGGTTGACAAAACAAAATTACATTACCGTGAAATAAAATCTTATCAAAATAGATTCTATAATTACTTTACATAAGTACGAACACGAACATCCAAAAATATTTTTTCTTCCCCTTTTTTCTAAAAACTTTCATTAATAATTCGCTCTCTATAATCCAGCGCCAATTTACAGTATTGGAATAGCTTTTTAACTTCCATATCGTTGAGCAGTGATATAACTTGGTTTTCGGTCAGAAAATCGCTTCCAAATATGTTCCTCCTAAACTCTTTTAAAATAGGGCATTTTCCCATAAAGTGGAAAGTATCTTCTCTTTCGACAATGTTACACAATGTGCACAGGATGGGTAAATCCTCTCTATGTGGAATAAAGTTTAACTGCATGAGTTCTCCACGTAACTTGACCATAATCGATATTTCGTCGACGCCATTTTCATCTCGAAAATAGTTTTTCTCTTCCAGATTATGGTTCAATCGAGAGTACAGGTTCCTATGGAGCGATCCTGTGGCGTTGTTCAAAAATGTTTTTCTGCACTTTAAGTCAACTGCAGAAATAAGCTGATAAAGCATTCTTTTCCAATCATCGTAGTTGGTTATATCATCTAGATTGAGGTCCATCTCGCAGTCACTAGCAAGGTTTATCCATTCAGCAAACCAACTTGTTTTTGAACGTATGACTTGGAGAGCTGCTATCTTCGGGAGCCGGTGATTTCCCATCTTCCAAACTTTCAGAACGTAGTCTATTTGCATTTTAAGCGTTCTAATGAAAAGAGGCGATAAGCCTGTTTCCAACATAATTATATAGTTAGGCACATTGGGTGGCAGTCGAAAAATTCGCTTAATAAAGTATCGCAGCAGCATCTCCACGGTTTCATATTGTTTTGCTCCCCATATTTGTGCTGCATAAAGTAAAATGGATCCCGATACGGCTTCAAATATTCTGAACTTGCTGCTATGCGCAATATTTTTGTTGTAAAAACATCTATTCCATATTGCGCTGATAGCACTTTTCGCCTTAGTCAGCTTCTCCTTCAGATGCCTGTCCATACTTAAGTTCTTTGTAAAGTGAACTCCTAGGTATTTGAATTCATTAACAATTTCAATTAATTGATTGTTGTAGTACCATTTTTCATTTGCACAGTTTCTGTCTCCTCCGTTCTGAAAATCATAATTTTGGATTTTTCTAAATTTACTATCAAGTTCCAAATGCTACAATATCGACTCAGCCGGTTTATCATTAGCTGTAATGATTCAGGTGTGATGCGAAAAGAACAATGTCATCAGCGAAAAGCAATGCCTTTATTGTATGACCTGCGTATTCAATGCCGCTAGGTAGAAAGTCTACCAGGTCTTCAATAAATAACGCAAACAGACATGGGCTCATTGTACAACCTTGTCTGACACCTGATTCCATTCTAAACCAACTAGACACATCTTCACCATTCCAAACCGACGTCACTGTGTCCACATAAAGATTTTCTATGACCCTTCCAAACTTCCGCGACATACCGATACCATATAGCTTAAATATAAGAGCTTGTCTATCCACTGTATCAAATGCTGCCTTAAAGTCCACAAAGAACGTGTACAACTTCTTCCCTTTACAGAGAAAAGAGTCCGCAATGCTTTTTAAAACAAAGATGTGGTCAATCGTTGAATAGCCTGGTCTAAAACCTGCCTGGTACTCCTTTAATAGCTTATTATCATCAGTCCATTTACTTAGTCGTCTTTGTAAGATTACGGTGAAGATTTTGTACGAAGCATTTAAAAGGAAATACCTCTGTAATTGGACAGTTCTGATAAGCTTCCTTTTTTATGGATTGGAAAAATTACAGATTCTCTGAATTCCTGAGGAATAAAGCCAGTTTCCCATATGTTTCCATATATTAATGTTAACCTGTTAATCAACTCCATTGTGCCATACTTATAAAACTCAACTGATATCCCATTCGAACCTGCTGCTTTGCCGTCCTTCAACCTTGCCACCGCTGAAATGACCTCTTGTTGTGTGATGTCAGCATCCAGAATTTGATTGGTAATCCCAGGAGGAGCATAGTGGAAATTAACTCTTTCCTGAACAGGATTCAATAAATTTTTAAAGTGCGTAGCTAGAAGATTCGCGCTAAGATTGCAATGGATAGTAAAGTTTTTACCGTTCAAATATTTTACTACTCTCCAGAATTCTTTCGAGCTTTTACAACCGGCTACCCGCTTAGACTCGGCTTCATAAAATGCTGCTTTTTTTCGGTTACACAGTGTTTTATATTCCATATTCGCCTGTAGATATTGGTTTTTGAAGCAACCGTCACATGACTTCCTATATGCCCGCAACCAACTATAGTGATAACTCTCTGGCTCTTTTACATTCCCCGTCAAACCAAGGGGCAATATAGTTATTTCGAACATTCCTGTCGGTACAGGTGACCGGGTATGATGCTTTGATGATTTCGTCTAGCTGGCTGAGGTTGAGGTGATGTGTTGTATGCAGAGAGCTATTAAGTCGGGCTTGATATATAACCGCTTTTGATTTATTCCATTTAAGTTTAGGCAAAGGTTTCATAGTCCTTGCCACTTCAGGCTCCATCGACGTGAGAACAAACGTCAGAACTATAGGGAGATGATCCGAAAATGGGACACTTTCAACTTTAAGATCAGCAATGTGATTGTTCCATTCGCTGCCGCAGAGACTATAATCTATAACAGAGCTACCTTCATTTCCAACAAATGTATATTCTCCTTCCAAATCTGACAAACTTGTTCCATTCTGTATTCTTAGCCCAAACGCGTTACAAAAATCTATTAATTTGCGCCCTCTTACATTACAGACTGAATCTTTGGATCTCCGTTCAATACCCGCTGCCATATTTTCCCTTCCCGCTTCGTTTCCAATCCTCGCATTCAAGTCTCCCACTTCTACTTTTTCAAAGTCCTTGTTCCATTGGTTGCAATTGATGTATGTCGGTATTATTCGGTAGCTTTCTTTGCCTATTTTTATATTTATAAATGTAACGCCTTCTAGTACTCCAAATTCGCAATCAATACCCTTCATACCCTGTTTGAAACCAAAAAAACATCCCCCACTGGCTCTACCCTTTGACTGTACTTTGATAGCTGGTATCCACTTAAATTCAAAATTACTAAATTTACTTTCGTAATTACTAAAGTACTTTTCCGTTAAGAAGGTTTCACACAGAAATACAAATTCAAACTGGTCTACAAATTTATAAAATTCTATAAATATATGCTTATTACTCAATCCTGAAATATTATACGAAAGTATTTTATACTCAAAAGCTTTATAATTATTATTTACTTCAGAAACATTTGCAAAACTATTTTTACTATGGCAGACGGCATTACAATTAAAAACGATTCGTGTGAACACTTTCTGCAGTTTGAGAACCTCTTTCTTACCACTCACTTGGTATAAGTGTACACCTACTTCCTATTATTATTTTTTTTGTAATTGAACCAAGTAGATGCCCATTGACCTAGTTTATCCACCTTTTCCGAAATTCGAAGTACGAACAATCTTTCGAATCTTCTGTTCCTTCAAGGAAATAACCATCCCATTCTCAGTCCCATATACCAATGTCACTCTTGCATGTAAAGGTAACCAAAATTGCTCCTAACCACACAATCTTATAATCAAATATTTCAACCTTATTTCAATGTCCCTTTGCCACTTCTCCTATGCTCTCCATCAGATAGCCCTTCCCCAAAAGGGATAACCATACCGAAAGAACATTTACAAAGCACCACCCTTTACCTGTAGCCAGACACTAATGGAAATGAAAACCGTTTCCTATCCATGCCCAATTAAATCCTTTTTAACAGCCATCAAACACAAAAAAAAAAAAAAAACTAACCAAACTCTACGGGAATTGTCGAAACGAGTTCCGATCCGAACTATTTAGTGTGAACGTTATATGCTTGTGTTTGAATTTCAACTGCACGTGCGTTTTATTTTCATACACTATAAAAGAAAGCAATCCCTAATCCTGCTAATGGGAATTTTCTGTATTTTGCTTACCTTTTGCGCCCACAGGTCTGTGCCATACAACACGTGGACGTTTGTATGTTCAATAATGGAAAATTCAAAAACATCGTCGCCGATTCGGACAATAACTCTCCAGTTGACCGAACCGTGATTCCCGGTAGCACACTAACTGCGACATACATCCTGAAACCACAGAGAGGTAAGTAAAATCATAACTCTTCTGCACACAGCAGCTGTTCTTCACTAATCCCTGTTGTTTTACCTTTTTTGTAGGCCCAACAAAAAACTGGATAGCCCTCGAAGATACACTGCAGCGTAGCACCGAACCGGAGGAGATCACTGGAGCGATTGCAGCTTCTGCTATACGTTCGCCCATCGTACCACCGCTGGCGGCAATAACATCATCCAATCCGGAGGATCGAAATGTATTCGCCATTTATGTGTCGTACTATGTAAAGGTAAAGCTGACCCTGAGCGGCATGGGTGGGGAGCTATCGCTGAAACTGCCCTTCGTGCTGGTGCATGTCGACGAGCCATACCACAAGGCAACTTCAATGCTAACCGCAGGCGGTGTTAGTCAGGAATTGTTTAACGATGGGAATAAATTAGCTCTGGACAATGTTCCGCTGCCTCGAAAGAACTACCATAACCACGCACTCAAATCCATGCTGACCCATGAAGTGCTGCAGGAAATGGAACCCAGTTTGGACAGAATTGAATCCGTTGAGGACGACGTCAACATTCCAATATCTGTGGTTGTGGCGATGCCTAAATCACCCCGCCTTGGCAGTGGCAAACGAAAGCTTCTACGAAGTGAGACTGTCGTCAAGGATTTGTCAGACGATGACGATGAGGATGCCGCTGCGAGGGACGAACTCACCCAAGACACACAAGTCACGGCTGATTCATTGGACTGTACACGAGACGTTGTAATTCCGAGAGATGATAATCATCATGGCAGCGACGATGAAGACGACCCGAGGGATGAGGCAAATAAAAGAGAAGGACCACCGACTGGACATCAGCAGATAATATGTGCCCAAGTGCACTCTGAGGTGTGATGTTGATTTATAACTCCCAACGATTGTGGTTATTGGCTTTTTAATTGGGATTGGATGGACCTTCAGGGAATCCCGGTCTTATGCATTAATCATGTGTGTGTGTGTGTGGAGAGAAGGACGAATTTGGCTTTCCTTAGAAGAGGCGATAAAGGAAGTGTTTTTGTGGTTTGCGGTTTCCTATAAAATGCCTGCAAATGCGTAGAGAATTTTGACATTTTTATTGATATCCTTGAGCGGAGCTGGTCTCCCCAGGTGCAAAGGATTTGTTCATTTAATGCTTTTTTTTATTGAGATTATACTATGACAAGTATTATTATACTAATGGATACTATGCTGTTGTACAATTACTACTACTACCACTAATGTCAATGAATTGTAATTGTTGAATAAAAATAAAAGGTTTACCAAAAACTAAATGAGCTTTATTTGGCACTGATTTCTTGGCGAAGTTATGGCAGTAGTATGACGGAAGATGCGGCGATGTGAAGTAATTTATTATCGAATGAAATTTAGTTGTTCGGTTAGGTTATGCTTTGTGTGGCGTTTACCCACATTAATCGTTATGGGTTTCACTGAAGAGACTGGACTGAGTGAAATCTATTTTGTTGCCATAACAGACATTTCGAGTTTAAGATAGAAAAGGAGCGCATATGAGAACAAAATGCTTACCAATAATTGGGAGGGCTACTAATAAAACACCTTATTTAACCAACTCTAAAACTCTAAATTCATTTGAAAGTTTACTTTAACTTACATTTCATATCTGTGACTTATAGATACATGTCAACCAACTCTAACCCAACTTTAACTTAACTCTACATCTACCTACAGTGTAGACTGTAGAGGATTATGACATCTTCATGATGGAGTTTATGCATATTTATTTGAAACCGAATGCCACATATGAATAACCCAACAAGCGACTGAATAATGCTCAAAATCGATTGCTTTTTAATCAAGCAACCTGCAAAACAATTAAATATAACAGATAACAATCCTGTGGTGAACTTAGCACAATGTTAATATGTCATATTCAGTGGAATGCAACTCTCAATTAGCATTTAATTACCTATTCCATAAACACTGTACGCGCATTGATATTGATGCGATAACCTTTAGTTAATTAATAATGATTCCCTTTCGGGCGAGGATGAGTCAGGAAGTGCCTAAACCCATTGTTAAACAATACATCCGCTCACCGATAGGGGTATGGCCTGTTTTACTGTCGCGGTTTTGGACTCAGGTTCGACAATATGCCGTACTCGCATGTTCATTTAATTGCCAACTGAGTACACGAAATAGATTTTGGTTACAAAACATGTATCCATGGCACGTACGAGTCGAGTGTGTTGATTTTAATGTTGAAAATCTGTTACATTTTAATTGTGGCCGTAGTGAATTATTAAACTAATATTTTGAGGTTGTTGATGTTGTGGTTAGCTTAATCTGTCTCATATTAAAATACGAAAAATACTCAGGTGATGGTATTTTCCATAATCCTATTGCACACACACATACATCCGATGTATGGCTGAAGAATTGTAAACACTTTCATCTAGTAAGCCCTAACCCCATACCCATGCATCACACATGTGACGAAAGTGAATACCCGCCTGGCATGGAAGGACTGCAGACTTTGTCTTCTTATACCTACCATTAATTCGATTGAAAATGTTGCTCAAGTCAACATCTCAATTTTCGATATAATGCATAATGCATATGGCTCCCTGCAATCGCGGAAGTACAGATATTACTACTGAAAAATGTACGGAAAAAAAGTAGGTACTTTATTTCCACTGTAAAAGGATAGGTTCTTGGGAAAATTCTCAGTTATATACCTGTTATATATGAGAATACGTGAAGCACCCATTCTTTAACATAAAATATTGAAAAAACTATGGCCCCGAATCTGTGTTTCTACTTAAACGGAAGTACTTAATAATTAATTTGCTCCTACGTATAAGGATGTACTAAAGATGTACTTTGCTCCAAAGTAAACGGAAGTACTTAATATGTACTTTGTTCCTATATAAAAGGAAGTACTAAATATGTACTTTGCTCCTACATTAAAGGAAGTACTAAATATGTACTTCTTTTCAACGTCAAAAGCAGTGTTAAGGAAGTACTAGGTAATAATATCAACATCTTAATTCAATTAATTTTTATTTATACCTTATACTAAGTATAATATACTATCATATTTTTCATTGGGATTTTCAGATTTTGCTCTCAGATTTCAGATTTTTCATGCCCAATGGAACATACACTGCCAGTCATAAGATTAGAAGCAGGCATTTCTGAGAAGTAAAATCGATATTTCTCCTGTTATATGATGGATTTGAAAAAAAAGGACTATGGCATATGAGAGACTATTTTATTAATAACAAAATATAAAATGTGTGTATATGCTAACGGAACTTTGAAGACAAATTGTAAGTTAAGTAAAGAATATGCGGAAATAAATCGTTTCATTAGATTAGAAGCAGTGAACAAATCAACGTTGTTTGTGAAGTGAATACATATTTATCGGTTTAAACGGTAAATTTTATAAAGTAATTGTTCTTGATTGAGTGTTAATAAAAATGGACAAGAAAAAATGTTTAACAGAGTAGGAAAGGGCTAGAATAGATGTTTATTGCTCTGAAGGTCTTTCATGCCCTGCTATAGCCCGAAAAATAAAGCGAAGTGATCATTGTGTCAGCCATTATTTAGAAAACCGGTCGTCTTACGCAAAAAATTATAAAGGAAACACTTCTTCTGCCTTAACACTTCACGAAACGCGAAGTATCCTTAAAACAAGGTCAAATTTAGCTTTATCGGCAGCTTAAACTAGGGAAAACGCTCATGTTAACCCTTTCGGTACAATTTTTGAATATATAATACAAAAAATATTTTGTATCATATTTTTTACTTATTTTGGGCTCAGAAACCAATTAAAACAAAAAAAAAAAGTTGCAAAATGCTCAGGGACACTTTAAGGAGGTGTTACCAAACGGCAAAAATTCGACATTGGGTAGTAAAAAAAAGCATGAAAACCGCAGGTATTTTTTTTTTTTTTTAAATTTCAGTTTTAGAAATAACATTTTATATAAAAAGGCTTTATAAAAAGAAGGGAAACAACAAAATAAAAAAATAAATATTAGCAAACAATAAATAATTCAAGCAATTAAAAAGTTAAATTAATATTAAATTATAATTCTTAATTAATTTTAAATACTGAGCGTGAGCATTATGTATAGCATATACCTAATACTAGCTGACCCGGCGAACTCCGTTCCGCCTAAATTCGTTATTGTAATGAAAATAATATTTCGGAGCTTGCACAATGAATGCCACCTACTTAATGTAATTTGGTTAATTCAAATTCGTTATTCAAAAGTATTTATATTAAATAAAATATAAATAACTGTAGTAGGTATAACAATCGATGTATTTCCGCTTTTGCACTTTAGTGTGGTTTGCCCGCACGTGAGCACGCCATACACAATTGATCATGTGAAAAACATGGGAATTCAAGATTGATGCCATAAATATCCTATCCAGCGATTATCCTGGCGATTATTTATTTATTATTTGGCAAAGGCAAATCTGCGATTTTGTGAGCTCATTTTCTCCATCGCCGTTTTAAACATCGTATTCAAAGCGTTGTTCTTGTTTGCATTAAATGATTGTTGCAATTGTCGAATGACGTTTTTTGTCACCTCTGCACAGCCCAGTACAGCCTATCGACTTGATCATCCCCCGACAAAATAAAGTACACCTGCGAATATTGGTGTACGTCCTTATTTACTGGCAAGAAGGCACATATCCGATGGTAACTTTGGTCTTGAATCTGTTAATCCGAATTTTGCAGCGTAGAATCCCATGCCATTGTTAGAAAATGTGTGTTTGCATGATGTACATGTAAGAGGGAGAAGTGGTGGGAGGCGCCCGACGTGACGGCCCAGTGGTGGCATACGCGTGAGCTGCGCGCGGTACTGTAAAGTACTTGAACATTGCAACATTACTTCATTTTTCTAAAATAAAATAATTTTTCTAAAATAATATTAGCCTTAGTTACTCCTTATTATATCAGCTACCTGCCAATAAAAGTCCCGTACAAATCGGTCCAGCCATTTCAGAGATTAGCCGGAACAAACAGACAGACAGACAAAAATTGATGCCTGAATTGTCGAAATTCTCGAACACTTCCAGAATTTCACCTTGGGTTCTAAGAACCATGCGTCTTACTTACTTACTTAAGGTGGCGCTACAGTCCGGGGTGGACCTGGGCCGCAACCAACAAGCGTCTCCATCCAGCACGATCTTTGGCCAGCTGTCTCCAGTTTCGCACGCTAAGTTGGTTAAGGTCCCCTTCCACCTGCGTGCGCCACCTGAGTCGTGGTCTTCCTCTACTGCGCCGTCCCTCGGGTGTGGATTCGAAAATCTTTCGGGCCGGAGCATTGACGTCCATTCGCTCCACATGACCCAGCCACCTCAGTCGTTGGACCTTCACTCTTCTGGCTAGGTCGATGTCGCTGTATGGCCCGTACAGTTCGTCGTTGTATCTCCTCCTCCATTCACCGTCTATGCAGACGGGACCGAAAATTACTCGAAGAATTTTCCTCTCGAAGTAACCAAGAGTAGCCTCATCCGCTTTTGATAGAGTCCATGCCTCTGCACCATAAAGTAGGACTGGGATGATCAAGGTCTTATAAAGGATCACTTTAGTTGTTCGAGAGAGGGCTTTGCTACTCAATTGCTTTCTTAGCCCATAGAAACAGCGATTGGCAAGAGTTATTCTTCGTTACCATGCGTCTTATTGGTGCTAAAAAATAATGTCTGCCCAGATTAGGAAGTCTCAAAATTATATGACTACTGAATGTTGCTATACGGCAACAATTTCAGTTTCAGTTAGTTTCCGGCTACCTGGTCAGCTGTCTTTAAAATAATAATATGAAATTGGTGGGCTGTTTGACAGATAGGTATAGATACTCTGAGAAAAAATTGCTGCCATTGAGTTTTTATTACTTTTTGTAAGGAAATCAGTTTGTAGTGCCTTAAAAAAGAGTATTTTGTTGATGCTGCCATATGGCAACAAATACACCGAAAGGGTTAAGACCATCTTAGACATTGTTACCTGCATAATTCGCCGTGCTAAGCACACTAAAGCACCTGAACCTTAAGAAAAAAACACCACTTAATGCCTCAAGGAAAAGGCAGCGCTTGTGTTTCGCGAGAGATCAATGAGCTGGGATGTTCCAAGTGGAATGGGCCTCCTTCTCTGCTATGGTGACAGTTTAAAAATCGCTCCTCTTTCCTGAGGTCATCCGGGATCAGGTCCATCTAGGTTACATTTTTTTTTCGTCGAAAAAAATAATCTTGCGCCAATCATTTGTGCCAATTCCATTTTGCACATCCCAGCTCATTGATCTCTCGCGAAACACAAGCGCTGCTTTTTCTGTCCCAGTGGAAAACGACATAAGCAGCTTGTGATAAATACGAATTCAATTGAAAATGAAATGGAATTCAATTTCAAAAAGAAAAAAAGGAAAATGAATGTCGGGGAATGGGTATGGGTAGTTAATCTTCTAAAAAAGTATTCACAACACACGCAATGTAATGTATAGCTATTAAAACAAAATATTTAAACACATTATCGAGGAAAAATTCGTACTAATTTAATATGAAAACGTCCATAATAATGCATCCAAAATAAAAAAGGAAATTTTTTTTACTCAATAATGTCAAGTCAAAATGACTTAATAGTTGATACTATTCCACCTCTATACAGGCACTAAACAACCCCCAAACGCGTTTAGCTTATACAAGCTCTAAACACCGTAGAGCAAGCATGTCAAACTCGCGGCCCGCGGGCCACATGTGGCCCACTACGAATAATTGTGCGGCCCAGCCGGCAGTATTTATAGTTTGGAGGTTAAGTTATTAATTTGTTTTTTTTTGTTTTTCGAAATGTTTTCTAAAAATTATACGGCGCTAGCGAGGCATCCGGAACGGAAAATTCTCCGGTTTTATAGGATTCGGAGGATTTTCGCTGCGAGGTATTCTTCGGAACAACTGTTCGGAGAATTGTTCCGACATTTTGTAACGCAGAACTGCGAATCACGTTGAAGTGCAATGAAGTGCATTTTTTTCTTAAATTTTCTCCGACAAAAATTGGTTGCGAAATCTGTTTACGATTTGGAGTGCGGTGCGCCATCGCAATTGTTTGTTTCTCTTCCGAAATCTGTAAAGTGTGAAGACTATAGACCTGTGAACGCGCTCCCCCTGTACGAAAAAGTTCTTGAAAAAATAGTGAAAACCCAAGTGGAAGAATATTTCGAGGTAAACAATCTTTTCCTTGAATGTCAGTCTTAATCCTCAAGTTACAAAAATATGGCATTAGAAATATGGAACTAAAGTGGTTTCAGTCCTTCCTTAACGAAAGAACTCAGATAACAAAAGTAAACGGTGTATTATCGAACAGTATCCAAACATTAATGGGTGTTCCACAAGGATCAGTTTTGGGCGCTTTGCTCTTCATTATATATATCAACGATATAAAGGATGTAATTAAGCACTCCCAACTCGCCCTTTTTGCTGATGATGCACTCATTTACATATGCGGAAAAAACATCGACGAATGTGAAGAAAAACTCCAAGAGGACCTGATGACGATAAATAGCTGGTTAATGTCAAACAAGCTTAAATTAAACGTTGATAAGTCTAAATGCATTGTATTCAAGAATAATTCGTTAGTAAATTTATGTGTGGATAACTCAGTAATTGAACAAGTTCACGAAATTAAGTACTTGGGTGTTGTAATTGATGCCAAACTTAAATTTAACATTCATTTGAACTTTATCATAAAGAAAATTTCGAAAAAGCTGTATTTTTTTAAGAGAATAAGAAAGAAAGTTTCAATTATTTGTGCAATTAATATATTTAATGTGATGATCAAACCCCATTTTGAGTATTGTTCTACAGTGTTGTATTTATGTAGTGATTTCATGTTATCTAAGTTACAACGACTTCAAAACAAAGCAATGAGAACAATTCTAAAGTGCAATAGATTTACATCGATATCGTTAATGTTAAATATGTTAAAGTGGATGAGTATAAAGCAAAGAATTTTGTTAAATGTTATATGTTTCATATTTAAAATTAAATGCAACTTGTTACCTAGTTACCTAAAAAAATATTTACGATTTGTAAGCGAAGCACAACCATATGAACTGAGGAATAGAGAGGATTTTAGAAAACCCAATTATCTTGTAAATCTGAGTCAAAATAGTATTGTTTATAAGGGATGTCAGCTATTTAATACGTTACCACATGATATTAAACTTGAAACTAACTTTGTTATATTTAAAAGAAAGGCCATAGATTTTATAAAAAACAAATTTCCATAGAATAGTCAACCAGTGTAATTCCAAATTTTATATAAATATTTTTATTTTTTTTCTATGAGTTTATACAGAATTACAAATAGCAGAATCTGCTAAATAAATAAATGAAATGAAATGAAATGAAATGAAGTCGGACACCTCGAATGGAATTTGAGCCTCTGAATAAGACGGAGCGAATAAAGTAATCTTATTAATAAGGAAAAAAGTAAAAGTGGATCTTTTTTTCTTCTTCTTTTTTTTTGCGGCCCATACAACTTTATATCCTGCTGGGTTGGCCCCTTGTGGCCATTGAGTTTGACACGCTTGCCGTAGAGATTTTTTTATAAATAAGGTTTTTGCGTTTAGAGGCATTTTAAAGAGCGCATAGCTTTATACACTCTTTATAATACGTTTATAAATAAGGCTGGGCTCTCATCGCGTAATTTATGAAACGATAGTCGTCGGAACGATAGAACAAAATGATCTCGTTTTTGGTTTGCTTCGTATAACATCATCGTCGTATCGTTCAATCGAATCGTGCATCGTTTTTATTTTGAACAGTTTGAAAATGACTGTAAACAAAGTCAGACACCTCAAAAAAAAAAAAAAAAACCTATAGAAATTGTGTTTTTTTCTTGAATTTTGTTTGTTTTTCTTTCTTGTCATTGATTGAATTTGACAATGACATGGATCTGTGCATTTAATGGAAAAAATTGAGGGGTGGCACGGAAGAATACGGAAGATGCCCAACAGTGTGTAGGAATCGACCAAAGTCCAATGGACTCTGGAGTGAAATTTCAAAACCAAACAGTTGGATGACGAACCGTATTCGAACGGGTAGGAAGAGTTGGAACAATATACTCAAAGTTTTCGAAATGTTGCATGTATTTCTTAAAACAATTAAAATGCCAATAATGATCTTGGATTTCGTGGAGCAGATGAGAATTTTATTGCTTAGGATCGAGTTGTAAACGAAATTATAAAACAAACAAATGAAATGAAATTGCAGAAACATTTCTTTTTTGCAAAGAATGCATTCTTTTACTACGCGGATACGAGCGAGTCGTCTCCAAAGAGAATATGTGTGAGAACACGTGTGTGTCTTCCTTTAAATATTTGCTCATACATCGCTCAGACCTAACTAAAACGGGAAAAAATGCACCAAAAGCGATGAAACGATTGCAAAATAGGTGTCGTTCAATCGAATCGTTTCAACGAGAGTATTTCACGTTCGATTTAGTTACGTGAAGCAACAAAAAACGATGATCGTCCAA
This sequence comes from Cheilosia urbana, assembly GCA_946477585.1. Taxonomy (NCBI): domain Eukaryota; kingdom Metazoa; phylum Arthropoda; class Insecta; order Diptera; family Syrphidae; genus Cheilosia; species Cheilosia urbana. The sequence goes on along the minus strand of OX297854.1, from coordinate 87,412,140 downwards.
TCGTTTCAACGATTATCGTTTTTTTTGGTTGTCACACGAAGTAGAAGCATCGTCGAGACGATATCGTTCAATCGTTTTGTGCTTACGCGATTAGAGCCCAGTATTTGTTTATAAATTTGTATTATTTAATTTTTAATTTTGCTAAACGACCGATCTTATTAGCAAGCACGACACACTGAAAGACAAAGATGATTTGATTTCTTTTAACACATACAACTTCAGTGCATGCAATTTAATCTCTACGAGAGTTATTGTTATGCATACATATATATGGGTTCCTATCTCATTCCATATAAATAATCCAAAGAGATAAACTCTTGATACACATTGTATTAAATTCTGATACACATTGTGTTAAATTTTTGAAAATTTCCTTTTACTTTGATTCATAACATAAAATTCTTCGATTCATAACAATATCTCGAGTCTTCCGTAGCTTGCATACCTTATGATTTTCTGTCTCTTTAGCCATTTACCACTTGGGATTAAAGGCAGCATTTTCTAGGAGCACCCTTCTAGATGAAATGTCGGTTATGTTTTTTACATTGTCAAGTACAGTAGAAAAATGTGATACCTGGAAGAAGACCGTGTTCGTATCTACCATCTCCATCAGTAAAAAAAAAGCAGTGAAGTGAGCACTCATCAGGTAAAAATAAGTTTATGCTATTGGGCGGTTGGAGTGGAAATAGTGTATATTGTGCCTTGAGGGCTCACTGAAAAGGAAAGAATCCAATGGTATCCACTGCACTTAAGCTGCGGTTAAAATATGCATATCGAGTCGTCTGTCGATGGGGACTGTCCATTAGGTTCTGCCTGAGAGATTTGCGGAACTTGACATTATCAGCAAAATAAAGTTAATCCTCTCAATCTAAATTGATAATACCACAGCAGTTGTTAGCAGCGTGTAATATCGGCACTGAAAAAAGGCTTCTATGGACAAAAATATCCACGAACGTACTAGGAAGTCGCTAGGAAAGAGCTACACGTTGAGGGTAGAAGACTTAAATTCTGTGTTTTAAGGGTAGACTGAGAAAATTTCCAACTAAATGATAGTTGACCTTCTTTTTATAGAAAAAACCCATCTGGCAATATTTTCCACGTGCAATACCTGACTTTAAAAATTGCCTTTTGGATAGACCAATTGTTTTGCAGGAATTAAGCAAGCACTGAGTAGCTTGAAGGATGGAAAAGCTTCAGGATTCGACAGGATTCCAACTGAATTTTACAAATACAGCAGTAATGAGCTTTATCGTACACTTGGAAGTCACAGTTATACCAGTTTATTGCTCAGGTGGGCGAACAGATGAGAGAAGAATTCTTGAATAAACCAACAGGGTCGCACTCCACAGAACATTCTATAGTCAGTTGTCATAGCCTGCAGGAGAAAACTACTTTTGTGATGAGTACGCCACTGATTTCATAGCAACCGTATTGAAGCTATGTGGAGTACAGTGATGGGAAAGCGGATACAATTGTATCTTTTTGGATACAATCAGAAAATAAAGTTACACAGATACAATCCACTCGAAAAAGTTACAATTTTCCAAACATTCTTTTGCTTCAAAAGTAAAACAGTTACAATCCTTCTTTAAAACATACAATGCGCCAAATCATGAAATACACTAACTTAAACTGCATGCAAAATATTATTATTTAGCGTTTGTGACAGACTTCCGGAAAAGAAAAAATTTGGAAGTCGAAGTGTCAGTGTGGCCCAATTCAATATTTGAAATCATGCTAAGTTCAGCAATATTGATTGAATTGAAACCGAAAAATTCATATAGCTACGAATTTCCACAACGACAAAGTGAACAGCATTTTTGTATGAAAAGGGGGACTGACCCAACTAAAAGGGGACGTCTGGCATCCCTAAATCGGAAAGAAAGGGAGGACTTATTCAATTTTGTTGGCAAGTGTCCAATACTGCTAGAAACGAGAAGATCTATTCTTGGAAGCGATGTGTTATCGGATAATCAAGTTATAGAAGTCCTAAATCAGATAAACAGATAAAACAAAGTTGGTTGCAATTTGCAAGATAGGATAATTTTTTTTGTCCGATAGGTGGCGCTGTTGCCGATCTTCTAAACCACTCAACCGATTTCAATGAAATTTTGTAGGTGGGTATGGTTGGTTGCAACTTGGAAGATAAGGTAGTTTTGGAACCGATAGGTGGCGCTGTTGTCGATCTTCCAAACCACTCGACCGATTTCAATGAGATTCTGTGGATGCAGTTTGAAAGATTATAACATTTTTTCAATTCATTCAACTTAATTCTTAAAGTGAAGAATTATATGGGCACGCTGGACTGATAATGATTGGTCTTACAGCTTACACAGACACTAGATTACTGAATCAGTTGATAAAATTAAATTTGAATGCAAACAAAAACTCTAAAAATAGAAAACGCTGGATTGGATTGCTTTAGGGAATTTTTTTTTTAACTGAATGAATACTATCAACTGCGCTGTATTAAGATCATAAAAGGGGAGACTGGGTACGGTTGAAACAATTTCGCTTATACCATCCAATCCATACCATTGCCGTTTATAAGCTAAGCGGTGATGAAGTTATGTGAAATGTAGGAGCATGTTTCTATGTATAAATGAAAAGTGTTTTTTGAGTAGGTACTCGGTGTGATATTTTGCGTAGTACATCATATTAAAAAAAAACCCATACCAGGGTCGGTTGAAACAGTTATTGGGGTCAGTTGAAAACCCAATCACAATCTTCCATTGTTACATATTTAATTAGTTTTTATTTTTATTAATAGCTTTGTTTGATAATATTCATCACGTCATTGTTTTATATATAACTAAAAAAAAAACACAGTATTTCCAGACAACAACAAATTAAAGAAGAAAAAAATAATAATCTATATAAATAAAAATGAAATGATGTTCGTTGGTAAGGGCATCACGAGAGAACGGCTGGACCGATTTGGCTGATTTTTTTTTTAAAATGTTCGTAATTTTACGGACAAAAAATTTGTCCACGCCCCCTTCTACGCCCACTTTTTTCAATATATTAAGGTTTTTGCGGAAAGCAAATTTTTCCACGCCCACTTATTTCCACGCGCGTTATTCTATTTGTTTTGTGCCTAATATTCCTGAAGAAGTTCTAAATTCGGACAATTTACAAAAATAATTTTCGTGTGCACTCTCCATCATAACTGATAATAAGAACAACATATTTGCTTGATTCTGTTTTGTTTTGTTTGTTATGATTTCGGAATAGAACTAACTCATTTATTTTAATTTTTGTTGTTTCGCGAGTTGCTTAAAAATGCCGTTATTAATTTACATTCCAATTAACTTTTTCCACAATTTGCAATTATTCTTGAACCACTTATTGTGAAATTGTGAATCAAACTAATCGGTTACATAGTGACGAAATATTAAAGTGTTTCCAAAAAAGTGATTTTTTCCAACGGTGTTTAGTTATATTGAGTTGTGATTCCGCTGTAAGTGGTGGTGGTGCGATGATTCTATTAGCAGGCGATTTTCGCCAAACATTGCCAGTGATTCCACGGTCAACGCCAGCGGACGAACTTAATGCATGTTTGAAGTCGTCAGTTTTGTGGAAACACGTCAAGAAACTCAAACTGAGTACGAACATGCGTGTCGAGTTACAGAACGACCAATCTGGACAATTATTTTCAAAGCAATTGCTGGACATTGGCAATGGCAAAATCCCCGTTGATATTACAACTGGCTACATTCAATTCCCCGTCGATTTTTGCAAGTTTACCGAATCAAAGACCGAACTTATACAAAAGGTATTCCCAAACATTGCACAAAATTACAAAAATCATGTTTGGTTGAGCGAACGTGCTATATTGGCTGCGAAAAACATTGATGTCGACGAATTGAATTTTAAGATTCAAAGTGAAATTGCTGGCGAATTGATGACGTTCAAATCGGTGGACTCAGTTTGTGCCCAAAATGATGTCGTCAACTATCCAACCGAGTTTTTAAACTCGCTCGAATTACCCGGATTACCGCCTCACAATCTCCAACTAAAAGTCGGTTCGGTAATCATAATGTTACGAAATATCAACCAGCCACGTCTTTGTAATGGGACCAGGCTTGCAGTGAAAAAACTGATGAACAACGTTATCGAAGCAACGATACTAAAAGGAAAGTACGAAGGAGAAGACGTTTTGATACCACGAATTCCAATGATTCCGGCCGACATGCCATTCGACTTTAAACGCTTGCAGTTTCCGGTGCGGCTTGCATTTGCAATGACAATAAATAAATCGCAAGGACAGTCGTTGAGTGTATGCGGCATAAATCTTGAAAGTCCATGCTTTTCGCACGGTCAATTGTATGTCGCCTGTTCCCGTGTCGGAAAACCATCCGATTTGTTTGTTTACGCGAGTTAAGTATCCATAGCAAAACATATTGAGAAAAAAGATAACATTATTTGTATTCAATGATATCTTTAGTCTCTAGTACAGTCTTGCACACAACGCTACAATGATAACATATGTAAAAGAGATAATATCGTTTGTATACAATGTTGGAATATTATCTCTTCTTCATTATCAAGCAAGACGATTGTACGCTTGGGTCTCCTTGTAGATAGATAAGAAAAGTATATAAATACGACTGTATGATGAATTTATCAACAGTCTTATTGTAACTACATAGTAGCCTTAAGCTCCTTTTAGAATTAGTAAAAAGTATTTCAATAATAAAGGACATAGTTCCAAATAAATATTGTTTAATTTTAAAAGTAAGAAACAAGTGTTTTAATTGGCGATCCTGCCAGGAGGTTAAATATACTTTTTAACTTCAATCGAGCGGACCTCGGGAACAAGTAGTGAAATCTAGTATAAACAGAACACTCGCGTTACCGGTTACAAGAATTACCTAGCATAGCAGGTACAAATATAGCTTCTTCGTACGAAGCAGCAAAGCAATTCAGTGAAAGTGTATATGTGGAGAAAAAAACACACAAATTCGACGACAACAGACACGAGTTCAAAATGGAACAACTCGCAGTATTAATGGCAAGATTAGAAGCTTTAGAAACCAGGAGCAACACAGTAACACAAACCCTAGAGCACACACGCACAGAGAATGCAAGGTTAGCAGCAATAATAACTAACCAAAATCAAATAAACACTAATTTAGAAACAAAACTAAATGAAGTAAAATCTGGATTAGGCATAGTACCAAACATACCTGTGCTAGAGGAAATAAGAACCACATATACAGATGGTAGTGAAATACAGTTAGACGCATTTAAAAGCCTACCTATTTTCAACGGCGATCAATCAAATTATCGGTCGTGGCGCGAAGAAGCATCCAGATTAATGGACAGCATTAAAAACTTCAAAACACACAGTAAGTACGCAGCAGCATTGACTATAGTGAAAAGTAAAATACAGGGTGCAGCCGCGAATGTGTTAACTAATTATAACACAATTTTTAATTTTGAGGCGATACGTAACAGATTAGATTATACGTACTCTAATCAAGAACCTCTATACGTGCTACAAGACATGATGAAAGCCATCACGCAAAAAAGAAGCACACTGTCTGAATACCACGACGAGATAAATAAAAATCTCAATTTAATAATATCAAAAATCACTATGTCAGGTGATCCGCCGAATATAATCGACAGACTAATTAAAAATGCTAACGACGACGCAGTTCGTATATTCATTGATGGTATGAGTGACAACTTTACAAGAGGATCATTATATTCAGCTACAATAAATGATCTAGAACACGCATTCGCAATTGCTCGCAGAATAGAACATGATAATGTGCACAGGCATTTACATCTCACTCAAGATAAGCACCACAAAAATATGCCACATGAACGCAGAAACGAAAGAAGACCAAATTATTCGAGCCAAACAACGAATTATCAACCCCAGAAGCAATACGATAATATGCAGCAACACAATCAAGGACCACAGCCGATGGAGATAAACTCGAGACAAATTGTACATGCACAGCGACAAAATTGGAATCAATACAAACCCGATGTATATAATCCACCAGCGAAACGTGAACACAGCGGGAGTTTCAACACACACAACAGACCGCAACGATCTTATCAGCAGAACTTCAAGCAGCAGAGAGTAAATAACTCCCGACAACAACGCAGAGACGATGTCAGCAGTACATATGCAGAAGCAGATGAAACGGAATGTATGGTAAATAATAACATAAGAATAGATCATTTAAACTAGTAGACGGGTTGCCCTGCTTAAATTTAACTAGTACTATTTCTAAGGAAATTTATAAAATTCTTATTGATACTGGTGCAACCCATAATTACATTAATAGAAAATGCGATTCTAGCGAAAAAATTAAAATTAAACCTATAAAAATAAAAACAATGCATGGTTATTCTATGGTAGATACAAAGAAAGTAGTTAGGATATTAAAGAAAAATATAACATTTTTTGAATTAGAGGATATTCAGTCTTTTGATATGATATTAGGATATGAAGGACTTAAAGTTCTAAACGCGGAAATAAATTTCAGTAAAATGACTCTAACTACCATAAGCAGTGTCGAATCTATTCAGAAAATTAATTACATAATTGGGGAAAATAATATTTATAAAGCAGACATAGATAGACTGATGAAGATTAATAACAGCATAGGACCGTTACCCTTTACAGATACTATAGAAGCAAGCATTAGGACGACCAATGATAATCCGGTTTATGTTAAACAATATCCATATCCCATAGCAGATAACGAATTCGTAAACAAAGAAATACAGAAACTCTTACATGACGATATAATAGAAAAAAGCCATAGTCCTTATAACAGTCCCATATGGACAGTACCTAAAAAAGGTTTGGACGAAAAAGGAAAACCAAAACGGCGCATGGTTGTTGATTTCCAAAAACTTAACGCTCACACTGTAACAGACAGATACCCCATTCCGGATGTCAACATGACAATTCAAAATTTAGGTAAAGCCAAGTACTTTACAACATTAGATTTGGAGTCAGGTTTCCACCAAATTAAAATCAAAACAGATGATAAAGAAAAAACAGCTTTTGCTATAAATGGCGCAAAATATCATTTTAAACGAATGCCTTTCGGGCTCAAAAATGCACCAAGCATATTTCAGAGATGCGTGGACGACATTTTGAGAGACTTTGTAGGTAAATTCGTACACGTTTACATTGATGACGTATTGATATATTCTTCATCTGAGGAAGAACATATACAGCACATAAGTCAAGTATTCGACGTACTCAATAAAGCCACATTAAAAATATCTGATGAGAAAAGTAAGTTTTTTCAAGAAGAAGTAGAATACTTAGGTCACATAATCAGACATGGTAGAATCACTACGAACCCTGAGAAAATAGCAGCTATAGAAAATTTTCCAGTCCCACAAACGGTAAAGGATTTGAGAGGATTTTTAGGTCTTACAGGTTACTATCGTAAGTTTATAAAAGGATACGCAAGCATAGCCAAGCCCCTGACATTATATTTACGAGGAGATAACGGTAAAGTAAACAAAAAACAAAGTAAAAATATTAAGTTAAATCTGAATGATTCAGCATTAGAAGCGATTAGAATTTTAAAAAATTATTTGAAAGAACAAGTCGAACTTTTTCAACCGGATTATAGTAAACCATTCGAGCTTACTACTGATGCATCCAACATAGCTATTGGAGCCGTACTAAGTCAGAATAAGCAACCTATACACTTCTTGTCAAGAACACTGAGTAAGACAGAAGAGAACTATAGCACAAACGAGAAAGAGCTATTAGCGATCATATGGTCCTTACAAAAACTCAGAAACTACATATATGGTATAGCAGACTTAACCATATATACCGATCACCAGAGCCTTATATATTCTGTATCAGAAAAAAATCCCAACACAAAGCTGAAACGTTGGAAGGGAATCATTGAAGACTTTGGAGCAAAATTAGTTTATAAACCAGGAAACCTAAATCTTGTAGCTGACGCATTATCACGTCAACGCATAAATAATCTCATAGAAAACAATAATAAACAAAAAACTATAAATTCTAGATTTGAACAAATTTTGCAACAATTCGAAGGTCAGAGCCTTAAAGAACATTTAGTAATAGAACAAGTGTACGAACAATTATTATTATTGACCAGAACAATTAATGCAGCAAAAAATAATGAATATTTATCAGAAAGCCTAGACTTAGATGACATTAAAAATATTATTCAACATGAAATAATTCAAGTACCCATAATAAATATACTTGAGTACTCTAAAATATTATTAGCTAGAACTGATGAATTCTTCATCACAATATATAAATATCCAGTTCTAATTAAATCATGTAAATTGTATAAAGTAACACCTTTAAATTCAAAACATGGAAAAATCATTACAGATAAAACAATTGCCTTATGTAACCAAACTTATTTAAGAACAAGAAATTGTCAAAATCATCTAAGTAAAAACATTTGTGAAATTAACTTTGAAGAAGAAAATTGTCTTATTCCACTTTTAAAGAATATAACTTCAAAATGCAACATTAAACAAGAATACGATTACGACTTAGAAATTGAATCCGGTGTTATGTTATTAAGCGGTAAGCATAAGTTAAATAATCAAACAATTAATGGTATAAACTTAGTTACTTATGAAAATACTATAAATCTAGACGATAAAATATACAAAAACATGCATAAGCAAATTAAAGAAGTTATATTAAGAAATCATAATTCAGAGTCTTACATCGACCAAATAATTAAAGAAGATACAATGTACAAATTCGATAACATAGATACTTTAAAAAAACTAATTATTCCTTTTGAAGAAAAACCGATATTATCAACTATATACACAATTGTAACACTGATTGTTATTCTAGCATTTACGTACGTAATGATAAAAACTATACAATGTATAACAGATCGTCAAAAACAAAAAAAGATTGACGCATATAACAAAACTTATGAAAGAGAAATGTTAAAAATAGCGTCGAAAAATCGGGACGATTTCGTTTAACAAGGGGGGGAGTTAAGTATCCATAGCAAAACATATTGAGAAAAAAGATAACATTATTTGTATTCAATGATATCTTTAGTCTCTAGTACAGTCTTGCACACAACGCTACAATGATAACATATGTAAAAGAGATAATATCGTTTGTATACAATGTTGGAATATTATCTCTTCTTCATTATCAAGCAAGACGATTGTACGCTTGGGTCTCCTTGTAGATAGATAAGAAAAGTATATAAATACGACTGTATGATGAATTTATCAACAGTCTTATTGTAACTACATAGTAGCCTTAAGCTCCTTTTAGAATTAGTAAAAAGTATTTCAATAATAAAGGACATAGTTCCAAATAAATATTGTTTAATTTTAAAAGTAAGAAACAAGTGTTTTAATTCGCGCCAGACAACAAAACAAAAAATGTCGTGTATCATAAAGCATTGCAATAACAGAAATTGTGAGGTCACAGCAAACCAATCGAAAAAAAGTCTTTCTTTTGCTTTGCTTAGTTACTTGAATATCGACGATACAATCGAAATGTAAATAAGTTACCTGGAGATTCAATTTCAACTCTAAATAAAACATGACCAAAATCTATATAAAAATAAAAATTAAAATTCATAAAACTATCTCTGAAAAATATGTCTTTTCTTTTTTTTACTTTGTTTACACATTTTCAATAGCTTTTCACAAATTCACTAAACGATCACAAACATTTTTTTTGAAATTTGGACAGGACAACGTCTGTCGGGTCTGCTAGTTGAAAATAAACAAAAGAAACATTACTTTATTTTCGATAATGCAATCGATAAAATTCATTGTCGGAATATTCCGAATCATAATTGTGGCGTAACTATTGCAACCTTCTGTGAACTCTTTGTGAGCCCACATTTTACAGGTGATGCATTTGTACTACCCAATTTTCACTAGATCTGCTGCCTGAATACGCTGACAAGCAGACAAGGCAATAAAACTCCTCTTCTTGTGAATAAAAAAAAATATTATACTCTGTCCAAGAAAAATGTTCAGTACAGGCCTTATGGAGGAGCTTTTTTTCTATCAGTGGTGCCTGTAGCTACTCTCACGGCACTCAAACACAAGATTTGCCACTGAAATAAAAACGAAACCACTGGCATTCCATAGAATTTGTTGTTGTAATTCTCATGAAATTCGCATACATTCCACCATAACTTGCTATTATCATCAACCAAAATAAGCAGTGTGAAATATCATTAAGGGCTTTTCTTTGAATTTTGTCAAAGAACTTTCGGTTTTGGTGCTTTTTGGAGCTTTTGAGAGCGGCATATTATGTGGGGTGCTGCCAATGCCATTCGGTCTTAATTTGTTTGTATTTCTGAAAGATCCAATAATGTTCAATTAAAACATGTTTTTTAATGTTGTCTTTTAGAAATAAGGCTTATTCGTGAGGTGTTTTATTGCATTCATTTCATTAACGCAACAAGTGAAAAGTGATCATATGTGCATTGTAGAGATATTGCGATAAATTAATAGTCATTACTAGGGCAACTCAACCGGATTCATGCAAAAGCATGGTATTTTTTGGGATAAAATTTGATTAAATATTTTAATATAGAAAACTAAGTACAAATTTCCAGCCTTATTCGTTAGGACATGTTTCGATAGGTATAAATTCATATTTCACTTTGTAGAGCATATTTTTCACACTGAAATATCAAAATGATGAAGCAGGTAAGCCTATACTGTTTATTTTCGGTCGTTGGGTTTTACCACATCCGGTCACTCCTCTCCAGTAAAGCAAATGCCTCGAAAGGATTTTATGATCATTTTTTGCTACTGTTTCGGGAAGTTCTGCATTGACGGGTAATAATTTTTTAACAAATATGTAATCTAGGTATATATGTTTAATTTAAAATGTATATAGAGCTGCACAAGTGCAGTCCTTTTACCATCTGTTTAGGTATATGACATTGCGTCGTGGTTATATAATTTTGTTTTCTAATTGCCTGTTTGTGTACCTACCTTTTTTTATTATTTTGATTTACGAAATGTGCATCTATTCTTTGTTGGAAAACAAACTAAAGCGATTAGGCCTACTGGGGATACCCTTTAAAAGAAGCGAATATTAGAAAAGGAAAACTAAAAAGATAAACGGAATTTATTTCGTTCAGCAATATTTTTATTTTAAATTGGAAGATGGTAGCCCTAAGAGTATGGCTCTCTGAGTTATGGCGAATTATCATACACACTACGGCAACCCTGTGAGAGCTTTAAAAAGGGACCGATTTATGTAAGTCATTGCAACCAGACTATGAGAGACAAACATCCTATCTTCCCTGTACTGACAATTTTTCTTGGACAGAATATAGAGCACTGGAATGCTGCATTATTATTATTATTGTTGAATATTAGGGCATCAGCCACCCTGTACATTTTGTATTTCCCTTATTGAATATGATTGCCATCTATGTGCCAGCATGTTGCGAGCTGATACATATATATACTATGTTAATTTTGCCTATTCTAGTTTTTAAGTCAGTTAGCTTGTAATCGTGTAGTATGTAAGTTCACTGCAATAAATGAATATTATAAAGTAACAAAAAGCAACTCATTTTTTAACATGGTAGCAGAGCGTAGTTAATTAAAAAAGTGGAAAATTAAAGAAAACGATTTGAACAAAAAAAAAAAAAAAAGGAACATTATAATATAATGGCATATGCAAAAGTGGACGATGTTGTGATATCAATTTTTGATGGTGAAGATTACCAAAATTGGAAAAAAAGACTTATGAAATTTCTGGAATTTAAAAACTGCAAAGAACCAGCAATAAGACAAAGAACAGTGAATGATAAAGATGAAGTGGATTGGAAGCGTGCTGATATTAAGGCGACCAATTATATACAGTTGTATCACGAACAAACAGTTAGAATATATAGGAGATCTTGACTCTGCGTATGAAATCATGCGCAAATTCGATGAAATGTATATAACAGAATCAACGGCATTACAAATTGTGCGAAGAAACAACTTAGAAAATGTGAAGTTAAAAGACTTTGACGATATTAAATCTTTTTTTGATGAATTTGAAAAGGCGGCAAATGAATTGAAGGCTTCAGGGAGTAAAATAACAGAAAAAGAAAAGCTGCAGTATATGCTTAAAGCGCTACCGTCATCATATAGCTATGTTGGAGATTTAATTGATGTGTTGCCAGAAAAAGATAGAACTATTGAGTTTTTAAAATCCAAAATAAAAATGAAATCTGTGGAAGAAAAACAAATCAAAGAAAAAGCGGAAAGTAATTCGAATGTATTTACAACGTACCTACCACCAAAGTGTTATGCATGCGGAAAACCTGGACATAAGCAAAACGAATGTCAACCAAGGGGGTCATCACAACGCGGGCACAATCAGGGACGCTATCAGTTCAGAGGTGCTCAAAGAGGTTATGGCAGAAGTTTTCATCGTGGAGGTTATGGTCGCGGCAGAGGGGGCAACAGAGGAACATCAAACTCATCGTGGTATAATCAAGATCAAGGAAAGGGGCAAGGAAATGTTTTCATCGCAGAAGTTAATACGTCAAAGGTAAACAAGGGATCAGAAGATTTAGGTTATGAACATCAAATTAATTGGATCCTCGACAGTGGTTGCACGGATCATATTGTAAATAATGACTTATTTTTTGATAAATATGTTAATTTAAAAAGGCCAATAGATGTCAAATTAGGAGATGGTCGTGTTTTAAAAGCAACAAAAATAGGTAAAATTAAAACAATATTTTCAATTAATGCTAAGAATTGTGAGACAACTTTGAACAATGTATTTTATGTTAAAGATATGAAACAAAATTTGATAAGTTACTCCAAGGTTACAAACAATAATAAAATAGTCTCTTATGGTAATATTTCTAAAATCTATAATCAAGAAAATAAGTTGGTTGCTATTGCAACAAAAAATGAAAATTTATATCATATGACAAGTTTTGTTATAAACAATGCAAATAAGGCTGTGAGCGCCAATGTGGTTAAACATGAAGACATGACTCTAAAAGAAAAATGGCATAGAACACTAGGACATCTAAATTTTCAATATTTAAACAAATTATGTCAAGATGAATTGTTGGTAGGGTTACCCAAAGAGTTGGAAAAAGAATGCGTAAAATGCGCTATATGTATTGAAAGCAAAATGAGTAACTTACCTTTTGAAAACAATAGACATAAGGCAAAAGACATTTTAGAAATTGTCCATACTGATCTCAATGGTCCTCATCCGACAGTAGGAAATTGTGGAGAAAAGTATTTTTTATCATTTGTAGATGATTACAGCAAATTAGCTAGAGTATATACAATAAAAGCAAAGTCGGATACTTATAATTGTTTTATTGATTATGTCAATTTACTAGAAAACTTAACTGGAAAACGAATTAAAAAATTGGTTTGCGATAATGGTAAAGAATACTTAAATAAAGATATTTATGAATTTATAAGAACTAGGGGGATATATTTAAATCCTTGTCCACCATACGTTCATGAGTTAAATGGAGTTGCAGAGAGATATAATAGGACAATAATGAATTCAGCTAGATGTTTGTTAAAAGAAGCAAAAGTTTATAGAATGTTTTGGCCGGAAATAATAAAAGCCGCAGCTTATTTAAAAAATAGAACACTCGCGCATACTATAGAAAGAAACAAGTCACCTTATGAAATATTTTTCAAGGAGAAGCCTAATGTAAAGTATTTAAAAATTTACGGAAGTAGAATTTTCGTTAGGATACCTGAACAGCTGAGAAAGTCAAAATGGGATGCAAAAGCCAGGTTAGGAATACTATTAGGGTATAATGAAACGAGCTATCGAGTTTTAATAAATAATAAAATTGTTAATGCAAGACACGTGGATGTTATAGAAGAAGGAGTAAAATGCATAGGTCTATCTGATAGTAATATTAATGATGTTGATGATAGTGAAAGTGAGATAAGTCAAAATGAAATAAAAGGTGAATCTGAAAGGCAGCAAGAAAAAACTGATCAAAGTACACCAAATGGTAAATTTGAAAATGAAGAACTAAGACGTTCATCTAGAGACCGTAAACCGGTTATTAGATACTGTAATGATGAATGTTCAACAAATTTTATAAGTGCGAATTATTGTGATGCTAATGTTCCCAATACATTTGAAGAGGCGATTGAGTCTATTGACTTTGAAAATTGGAAAAAGGCTATGGACTCAGAAATGGAAAGTTTAAACAGGAACAAAACTTGGAAAGTAGTTGATCGACCATATAACAAAAAAGTAATAGATGTTAAATGGATTTACAGAAAGAAAGATGAAAACGTTTATAAAGCTAGGTTAGTAGTAAGAGGCTTTCAGCAGAGGGATAATTTAGAAAATGTTTATTCACCAGTTGTTAAAATGCAAAGCTTAAAATTATTACTTTCTTATTGCTGTCAAAATCGTTTAGTTATTGAACAAATGGATGTAGAAACAGCATTTCTCAATGGCCAAATTATTTCCGAAGTTTATGTAAACCAACCAGAGGGCTATAATAAAGAAAATAACAAAGTTTACAAACTATTGAAATCTTTATACGGTCTAAGAGAAAGTCCAAGATCATGGTATGAGTGTTTTAATGAATTTATGTACGAAATGGGATTTAAAAGAAGTAATTATGATTATTGTTTATATTCAAACTGGAATAATAAGAATCAAATTTACGTTTTATTATTTGTAGATGATATGTTAATTTGTAGCCAAGATCAAAACGGGATTAATGATATAAAACAAAAATTATCAAACCGCTTTAGTATGAAAGATTTAGGAAAAGTCAAGAATTATATAGGCATACATATTGAATATGATGTCAATAACAATGTTATGTTCTTGAGTCAAACAAAATACATTGAGTCGCTAGGGAAGAAGTACAATTTAGAAAACGCAAAACTATATCGTACACCAATGGAGTCAAATTTAAAATTAGATCGTGCAAATAAAAGCGATGATAGATTTAAATATAGAAATTTGATTGGTGAGCTTCTTTTTATTAGTACTGGAACTAGACCCGATATTGCATTTAGTGTTAACTATCTGAGTAGATTCCAAAATTGTTACGATAACACACATTTTAAATATGCCTTAAGAGTTTTGAAATATTTATATTTAACTAAAAATTTGAAATTGATTTATAACAAAACTACTAAATATGATATGATTGATTGCTATGTAGATGCCGATTGGGCAGGAGATAGTGTAGATAGAAAATCTACAACTGGATATATCATAAGATTGTTTGATAATGTAGTTTATTGGAGGTCACATAAACAAAACTCTGTTACGAAATCTTCAACATTTGCTGAATATGTAGCTTTATCAGAAGCAGTAACAGATATTCATTTTGTACGTGATATATTAAAGGAAGTATTCAAAATTGATATCACTGAAGCTATAAAAATATTTGAAGACAATTCAGGAGCGTTAGCTATTGCAAAATATGGAAACTATACAAAAAACTCGAAGCACATTGAAGTGCAATATCATTATGTTAACGAAAGTTATGAAAAGGGTATCATTGATGTATTAAAAGTAGAATCAGAAAATAATATTGCAGATAT
Source organism: Cheilosia urbana (assembly GCA_946477585.1). NCBI lineage: Eukaryota > Metazoa > Arthropoda > Insecta > Diptera > Syrphidae > Cheilosia > Cheilosia urbana. The sequence goes on along the minus strand of OX297854.1, from coordinate 87,396,576 downwards.
ACTTACTAAAAGTTTATGTAAAGTAAAGTTTGAAAGATTTAGGGAAATGTTAAAACTAATATAAATAAATGTTAAATTCAATTAAAATGAAAAGCTATAATTATAAATTAAGTGTTAAAAGAAAATACAAATGTAAGAAGGCGTGTTGAATATTAGGGCATCAGCCACCCTGTACATTTTGTATTTCCCTTATTGAATATGATTGCCATCTATGTGCCAGCATGTTGCGAGCTGATACATATATATACTATGTTAATTTTGCCTATTCTAGTTTTTAAGTCAGTTAGCTTGTAATCGTGTAGTATGTAAGTTCACTGCAATAAATGAATATTATAAAGTAACAAAAAGCAACTCATTTTTTAACAATTATTTTTTTTTTTTACTTTTGTAACTTTTATTTTTCTTTTTACACCTTCCAACCAACAAAGTGATTTATAAATCACGAAACGCGTCTTCACCGAACTGAAAGTGTTTTAGTGTGACATTTACGTCAACTTCCACGTTAGGTGTCCAACTTTCAATATCGTAACATCCTTTTTTTGGTTTTGTTCCCATACCTACCAAGAATAAAACAATTTAAATTAAATATGCTTAATAATAAAAATACCAAAACTCTCCGAATCACGAAGAAAATAGAATTTAGACAGTTGTTTTGTGTTTTTTTTTTTTTTTCGTTTGCTGAATGAAGTGCTGAACATAGTAACAGGTATGTTTGATTTTATTTGGGTATGTTCAATTTTATTTTGAGTGGAATAGGGTAGAGTCGCCAGTTGCCGGTCCCTTAAGGATTTTTCAACATAAAATATAGCACAGTAACCACAAATATTAACGTTTTCAAATAATTCTTGAAACAAATAATTCTTTATTGAATTCTTCATCGGTAAAATAAACTGAACATTAATTGGTTTAGCAACAAAACATTTATTTAGATTTTTGCAAAGCCGGGCGGGAACAGCTAGTATATTATAATACATATATATCTATGTTCTGTCAACCCGACAGACGGTAATGCCATGTCAAATGATTTTTGTTATTTAACTAATTATTGTTGAAATATTTATAAAATTAATAAAATCTAATCTAATCTAAAAATCTATAGAAGTAAGGAGTATGCCGAGAACATATATCGACTGCTAGATCCCTTTTTAAGACACTCCTTTCTTTTAAAATCAACTGTCTATGAAAATGGGTTTGAAATATGCTTCGACTATGACGTAAGCGACAGGATCCAGTGGATAAAATGAAATATCCTCCATTACAGATATTTTGCAATCTTCAGGGATGACTTCAAGACTCCTAAGGGCGTTGAGTTAGGAGGTTTTCGTTCTACCTTCTGAAGCATTGTATAGTGTCTTCTAAGCCAACGTATAATCGTACAGTATCCCAGAGAGATATCGTCAGCAAATTCGATATCATAACTCGCTCCATTCTTAGTTGAATTTGGTTGTTGTTCTTTTTTATGAAGACGATCTATACTCCTATTTTGCTACGCGTCAAAAATTTAGCAGCACCCTGTGTAGTGTCTGACAATATTGTATTAAATATTACAAATGTGTTGTGTGGGAACACTGTAATAGAATGTCAAAAAGTATTTGAAAATAATAAATATAAAGGCACTTCATACGCTACCATGGCACTGAACGGTGGTATTTCATTTTATATTTTCGAGAATATTACACCCTGAGTGTATATATACCTAAAAGCCCATAAATGTATGTAGAAACTTAAGTTTCAAGTTCTTATGACAAGTTCTTTGAGTTAATCCATTTTGTTTGAATCTATCATTCAAGTCCATTTCTCTTTTTTTGAAATTTATTCCGATTCCCATCTGCCGCATCTCATCCACTTAATCCATTTATGCATTCGGCCGTCAATTTAAAAAAGATTGATGCTGATTGATGCTAAAAGCATGCGTTAAAGCTGGTTTGTCATTTTAAGAATATAGTCATCATATCGCCTAATATGTATTGAAACGAAGAGTGGCAGGCTAATGTTCCGCGAAAACAGTGAAGTTTAATATTCAGAGTTTTTTTCTCAGTGCCGTACCAAACTATAGAAAAACATCCACACTGTCCCAATCGTCGTCAAGTCACAAAAAAGTTCCCATAAAAAGTACCATCGCAGAGGGAGAGATGGGAAAAGTAATAAAGTTGGTTTTCGTGAAAGGATGACATATTTTCGTCATTATAAGTGAGACCTGCAAGTAAAATAAGGTATTACGCGTTTCGGCACAAAAAAAAAAGAAAAAGACTTTGAGGTCATTACTTGGACTCTTAAACTGAAAGGGACTATGGCTGCTGAAAGGAAGGAGCGCTTTTATTGTAAACCTAATTGCTATTCATATTCCGGTGCTGCCGGCAGTCTCTCAATATGATTTTTAATGAGCGAAGCATTTAAATGCTCATCGCGTAATATTTATGTCGTCCGTTGTTTTTATGTAATGAGAAACTGAATTAAAATGTTATAAGGAGGCTTGTACTCATTATAGAGCTTCAATTTTGTACGAATGAATTATATCATGAAATATTCATGATACACACTCTTTACGAATATGAATGACGGTAGCTTTGGTACATTGGTTGTATATAACTTAGTGGACTTACATGAGGAAGGGTCTCTGTCAATCGAATAGATAATTTCTGGGAAAAGGTGGACAAGTAACAACCCAGTATACCAGGTGAAGCTCTTGTTCATTTTGTTCGAGTTCCTGGCAAGGAAATTGCGCTCATCTGCTACTGTTGGATCACACAATACCATAACCAATGGATCTCGAAAAATTAGTTAGACTTACATTAACTCATAAAATCATTAATTTGTCATAGCATTTATGAACTCATTGTATTCAAAATTACATCCTAACTTACATCTACTACCTTCTTCCAATTCAAGCAATAATTCAAATTTAGCGCCAAAAAGCTAATTTTCACCATATTGTTTAATTAAATCATGTACTAAAGCTATGTAAATAACCGAATTGTACCAAACTGTTAGCCATAAGGAATTCGCTGAGGAAATAAAAATCACTTTGGTTGTAACATTCACGTTGATCGGAGCTTTTTATTAAACAGATTTGGTCGTTATTTTTCGCTCGCTTTATTCGATTTGAGCAATTATCAGTTCTTGGTCTCGTCGCTTAGCAAGAACATAACTCATTTGTAATCTACCGAGATTATTCGAACAATAAATCATACGTTAGCTTTCAAATCAAATCCGCGGGAATTTTCCTACTTGACGAAGTAAATTTTTCTAAGGAACGGCCGAAAAATCCTCCGCCCGTACAGCTACTTTACTTGAGAATCCCGGGCGATTCATGTTTCACATGAAATGATTTTGGTTCGGTTGCTGTAGATCGCGCACATATTTGCAGAAGACGAAATTCTAAAATAGAAAGAGTTTATTTATCGAATGGGGAGCGGATCCAAATTGTGTCTTCTCGTTTTTCTACAAATTTGAAATAAAAAAAAGCTTTTTAAATTATTAAGAAGTACAATGTTGAAACTTGAAATTTTGAGCCCAACTTAAAAGAATGCATGCAGGAAGACTATGTAGTTTCTGGTCAGTTATTTCCTTGGCGGTTTTTCATAGATTTTTTACGATCGTGACCCGTGGGTTTTTTTTTTTTAACTCTTTTAGATCGTTTTTTTCTAGCTTTATGGTCGCTTTGTGGTACTTCTTGGAAGGTTTGTATGTACCTATGTAATTTTTGAGTGTATATTTGGGGCGTCCTTGGAGGTCTTTTATAGTTTTTTTTTTCGTTTTATTTTCGAAACGTTTTGTGGCGTATTTTTGAAATATGTGATGTGACGTGTTTTTTGATAGATTGTTGCGGTATCTAAGTCGATTTTTGGTGCTATTTTCGGGGCATTTTTGGAGTATTTTTAGGGCTTTTTTGACGTTTTTGATGATTTTTTTTTAACTTTCTAAAGAGTTTTTAGATGGATTTTAAGGACATTTTTTGGGTTATTTCTATGGTGCTTTTTGGAGAATTTTTAGGGCTTTTGCGTTTTTTTTATGTTCGTTTTTTGAGCGATTTTAGGAGCGTTTTGTTGAAGCTCTTTTTTTGTAGCGATATTAAGGGCGTTATTGGTGATTTTTAACGTTTCTTAAAGCATATTTTGGGCAGCGTTACCATAAGTGCAGAATTGTCTACATATTGCCGATTTTCAATCCAGCTGCAGACTTTTAATAGCCAGAAATCAGCGCTTTAGATTTTGCCTGCATACGCAATCGCAATAATCACCCCTATCGAGGTATCCGTTCGGAATGGAGTTTTCCATTTGAGGTATCCGTTCCGATACAACTTTCGGAAAAATTCCCCGATGACTTATACGCACCTTGTCGCATTGCGTGGAGCCGCGTTATAACACTTACCTCCTTTTGCACATTTTTTGGGTAAATTTCTTGGAATGCCAACACAAAATATTTCATTATTTCCATTATTTAGCACAAATAAAACAATAAATAAATGCCATATTAATTGTTGGCGTCCTTAAATTTTAGGACGAACTTAGTCCTGGCTCATCATCAAATAGGATAGCCATGGCACCTCAAGAAATTTTAATGCAAATTCTTGGCTGTAGGAAATAAGGCCCCAAAAGAGAAAATGAAACAAGGCCCCAAATTTTGGGTGTTATTTCATAATGAAATAACACCCCAATTTCAAATATGAAATAAGGCCCCACTGCGATGAATTAAGGCCCCAAAATAAAAAGAAATAAGGCCCCAAATTTGTGGTTTATTTCATAATGAAATTAAAAATAATGAAAACTATTTTTCATTTAATATTGTTGATATTGGATAAACTAGTTTAGATTAAAGCAACTTTTTATAACAGTAAACCTAAGCAGGGGGGTTGAAGGGGGGCAGCATGCCCCCCCATACGCATTCCATATCGGAAGGGTAACAATTAATAATGAAAGAATAATTTTGGGGACTTATTTCATAACACCCCAAATTCTATTAAAAATCGTTGTTGTTGTTTCCTGTATAATTTTTTGGGGCCTTATTTCATTTTTCTTTTGGGGCCTTATTTCGCAGAGCCAAATTCTTTCACTAGGCCCATGGCAGTCAATGTGTTAATGTGCAATAAACGTATTTATACGCTTCATTTATTTTGTTCCGAAGAGAATATTTTGAAGTTCGAGCGGAGTTTCAGTTCCGATCGGATTTGACTTCCGTATCGGATTTTTTTCTGAACGGAAACGAATATTTTTTTTTTTTTCTTTAAAAAAAATATATATTCAACAATTTTTGCACATTCGCTGTGTATCATTTTCGTATCCAAATCTTTTTTTCTATTGCTAAATAAAGAAATATTTTGTGAAGTCAGATTTTTCCATAGAAATCTGCATTGCAGCTTTTTTTTTTGTCATAATTGCAGATTGGTCCAAATATTTTTAGGGCAACACTGATTTTGCATCGTCTTTTGAAGTCTTTCTTTTTAGGCGATTTTCGAATGTTGTTTTTGCTGCATTTCAGAAAATTTTTCGGAGTCTTTTGGGTGGTTTTATTAAGTCATTAAATGAAGGGCTTTTCTGAGGTTTTCAGGCTGTTTTTAAGTTTTTTTTTTATATACAATATTGGATCATTTTTAGACGTTTGCGGTATTTTTTTTGCAGTTTTTGAGGGCGATTTGTTGGACGTTTCTCCGGTTTTCGGAACTTTGTCAGCGCTTTTTAGGAGACAATTTGTTTTAGTGTTTTGTGAGTCGCTTTAAAAATGCGTTTTTCGGGGCGTTTTTTAATCCGGAAGGAATAAGCCACTTTTAAAATGAGTTTTATCGTTTTTAATTACAAGTGTTTTCTTGATTACGCTCAAAGGTTCCCGCAACTTTAAAGAGTTACAGCGAATTTAAGAAGTAGAGTAGATATTTCTGTCAGATTTAGTAGTAATAAGGGATAGTAACTATTCGCCCCTCACTAATAACAAATGTAAACATCGACTTTAAATTTACGGAAGCTCACAAAGGAAACTTTGTATGGAAAATATAGCCATTGTGAACTTTAAACTTAAAGTCGAAAATAAAAATGATTATTGGTAAAGGCCTTTTTAAGTTTGATAGACAATCAAACTGCAAATGTTGCTATTCCGAATCGGATGTCTAAATGGCCTCAGCCAAAACAATTTCCGAAGGCAAATCAATTATGGTAGATACTTTATACTGATTTGTTGAAAACAAATCAAAGTTTATTGTTTACGCATGAAAGTTATCCATTTAATTAGAGTTTTATTGAAAATTTGCCACGAGCAAACTTCTTATAAAGTTTACTATGAGTTCAATAAACAAACACAATATCGCGTGGCTTAATTGAAAGATAATACTGCTCTTGAGGTAGATCCCATTGAAATACAATATTCACCGGATGTATTGTGTGTGTATTATTGTTTGTCGTTATATAGGTGGCGTGTATCTCTATCTATTTTATTAATAAGGCCAAGTTAATTATTGTTATGATTATAGGTCAAACATGATGTTTGTAAGCCCTACTACAGAAGATTATGGTGTAAACAAACATTTGAATTATCAACAGATGTAGGGAGGTAAATATATCCCTCAATGGGATTAGAATTTTATTCCCTTTGCTGCTTTGAGATTACAAATGCTCGAACTCGAATGTATTGATCGCGGGAAAGTGCTTATAATTGGCTTAGTTATCGGGATTATATAATTTCAATTATATTTGCTTGGCCTCTGAAATTTGAATCAGCATAACATCTCGATAAACCATTGTTTCCACGTGCTTTATGTATTTGGTTTATTATGATACAGTACTGAGTTGGTCAACCAACAATCCTCTCTTTGCCCCCATCAGATAGCTTCAGCTGTCTCCACAGCTACCCGCACCAAGTTAAGGTCGTTGCCAGTGTGACTGCTGCAGAATTCTGAAAAGACGCAAGAAAATGTGCAAAGAAAAAAGTGTCAATTTCAAAGCTATTTGTTAAATTAAGAAGTTTTGAAACATATTTAACAAGCACCGCTCGCTAAACACCATAATTCTGTTGGGATAGAGAACTGCTTTGCTTTTTAAAGGTTTTTATTTGGACATAACAGCATTTGAAAAGTTTTTGAAGCGCGTTCTCCAACTAACAAAAGGGCCAAAATAGCAAAAAAAAAAAAAAAAAAACACGTGCCCGGAGTGGCTAAGCTAAGTGAGTCCTGGCACATTAGATTAATATTCAAGGTCGAAGAAGGTTATATTGTGTATATATGTGTGCTTGTGTGTGTATGTATGAAAGAAATCAAAGTCAAATACAACGTCCACTCCCTCAGATAAAGATGTTTCATTCAGTATACATCCCCGCATATATCGACATTGTTCAAGGTCAAGATAAGACTTGTGTGCAAGCGAGAGAGCAAGGCCAAATACGATCGTAAACAAATGAAGAGTATAGGGTGTTTGTATGCATCTGAATTAAAAATCGATAAGAAATCATGGTCATTTGGAAAATAAAAAATCAGCTTCAAAGTAATAAAAAAAAAATCTTCTCTTATAAGAATGTCATCATGTTTCTATATATAGAGCAAGGCTGCAACAACAACATAAGTCAACAATATGTTCTTCAAAGAAAAGGAACAGCCTACTTTCTGTGTGGTATGAGGAGAAAAAGTCATTGAAGCAAAAAGCAATAGCATCCGTACTGTAATAATAAAACCAATGATGCGAAAAAAGTCTTCTCTTATGTAGATAAGAATGTTATGATGTTTATGTCATATAAAAACAAAGTTCAATTCATCTTCATAACGGTTTTGAAGATATATATGTAGTAAGGTTCAGACTGACTGTAAATCCTATAAGAAGAGTATTGCAAATTGTATTGAATATAGTTGCGAAGGCAAAATGTTTCTGCTTATGAACCCAATGTGCAATTAGTGAACATGTAAATAATAATTTATTGGAATAAAATGAAAAAAAATACTATATTAATTGTTTTTCTATTTATCCATGAATAGCTTTTTCATCTTTTGTTGCTATAACCTTTTCCAGAAAAGCAACCACTGACAGGGTGTCCTTGATAGTCTTGAAGGAGATAAACAACCGGATTTGTTAGGTTCACTTTTCTGATTGTGAATAATTCTGTTGTCCAGTTGGGTGTGTGACCTTTCTCGAAAACATGTTTAAACTTGCTAATTCGAACATTGCTACCAACTTTGCATTTTCCTTTGGGTGCATATTTTATTCGATTATACACGGTTGATAAGAGATCCTGAGCATTTTTTTCTATTCACATCCACAGGTCGCCTTTTTATTGTTCTATGCTTGGAGTGGTTGTATGCATTTATAGGGGGCATACACGATACAGACATGTCGTTGCAGACCAATATATTTTGTTGTTGTGACCATGTTTGCACAGACCTTCTGTGTCGTGTGTATCCATGTCGAGTGTTTGCAGCGACTGTCTGCGTGAATTCAATTTTTTTTTTTTTTAATTTTTCTCGGTCTGCAACGACGGGTCTGTGTCGTGTATGGTGGATTTGCACAGATGAGCGAGAAAATTGAAGGCATCACCATGAATAAAAGAAGCGAAAAACAATTCTGGGTGCAATTTTTCATCGACCCGACGAGCACGACGAAACAATACAAACTAAAATCTGTGCAGATTGTCTGCACCGTGTATGGCGTGTATGGGTTTGCACAGACTACGGTCTGCAACGACATGTCTGTGTCGTGTATGCAGTATGCCCCCTATTACCAATTTTTTAAAAAAAAAGGTATCCATTTGTGGTTGCCGTAAAAACTGAATTCTTTCCACATCTTCTCCTTAAGAGTACGGTTAAAGCGAATACAACAAAACAAAATAAAGTTTTTTAAAACCCAAATAAAATTGTTACTGATTAAATTTATTCTTTTAATAATCTATATAAATAAGCTGTAGGAGTTCTGGAAAACCTATTGTTGTGTGGACCAACAAGTTCACAGCAACAGCACCAACAACAGGAACTGCCAAAACAGCAACAACATCAGCAATAGCAAATGCAGCAAGAGTATCATCAACCGAAGCAAGAGCATCACCACCAACAACAACAACCACTGCAGCAGCAGCATGAACAACAACCACAACCCTTACAGGAGCAAAAATCAAAAAAGCTTAAGATGAATGAGGGTAATGCTAATGATATTTTGAAAGGTTTTAACTCTCAAAATACAATATCCAACAATTCATATTATGTATTCAAAAGAACATTGTTAGTAAATGATATTTTATTATATCAATTTTACAAAGTAGAGAAAATAAAGTGTATACAAACGAGGTATGGAAAACGACTTATTGTCGAGTTTCCAAACACTAAATTTTTCTTCCCTGCGCATATGGCAGATACATATGTTTAAAGAAACAGAAATTGATATAATAAATAAGAGTAACACTTGTCTTTACTTTATTGCATCGAAAGACAATGGTGCAAGCAACAATAAATATTATTTTGTAAATGAGATGCTAAATTCGGAAAAAATTGCCGAAAATCAATAAATAAAAATATATGTATTAAAAATTTAAAGATCATGTTTGATATTGAAGTCTGTTGATGAAGTGAAAGACTTTTTATTTATTCTTTATTTATTTGTTTTCAGATAAAAATTTATTTATTAAATAAACATTTTGCAAGGCGCAGCACTTGCTATGAAGTGAGCATTTGGTTTCATTAGGATAGAGAGGTTTTAATTCTTGCAGATTTGGACAACCGATTTCTTCAACATTTACAATTTGAACATTTCCATTTTGCATTAATTCATTCATCCATTGAGTTTTTTCCACCCCTTTAATATAAACAGCAGCATTTTGAATTTTTTCTCGGAGGTATCTTACAACTTCAGGAAATTCTGTAAATCCATGATGATTGTGGTAAAGCCAGTTAGCTTGTCTCTTCAGCGATGGTGACAGTTGATCAGAGTTGAAATGGGGCTTTAAGATACAGCTATTTATTTTGCAGTAAGTTCATTATTAGGCGCTTTGAAGCCTTGAACATCAATAGTTAAATACATGTTGCCTTGCGCATGTGCATATGTTTTCACAAGAATTCACAGGAATTATTTTCGATGTATCAATAGCGAATATCTACTGGACCGTTTTTTATTAATTCATTTTGATGTCGGCAATCTATTATAAAAATGGGTGCTTGAAATTCAAAAGTATCCATTGATAATCCGGTTCAGCAACTTGTCGGTTATAGTAGGTTTTTTGGAAACTAGTAAACTGCAGTTACTTTTATCAAATGATATATTTAAATCTTTGCATGGATAAGCATCGGAATTTAAAGAGGCTTTTACATTAGTAGCATCACTATGATCAAAGTATGTTGGATTTCCCTTCAGTAAATTACGTTTGTTGGTTTGCAGAGCAAAGATAATATAGCGTGGCTTCTCCATTTGAGAGGTTGTCTTCACATTCCATATATGATGGTTGGTGTTTGGTACTGCGGGATATTCATAGAGGTCCCAGTTTCGAAAAGCAATTTTCATCGTTTGACCATTATTAATGGGTTTGTATTGCTTTAGTTTATATGAATCAGACAATGTTATGTGAGGAATTGTACTTTGAGCAAATTTATCTTTGCTTTCTCATCATCTTCAGCAATTAGGGAGTTTTCGTCACTATGTGAACGTGTTATAATTAAATCATGACGACTGTTTGGAATAATACTCTTAGTCTTCGGCAAATCCCAGGAATTTAGATAGGGGTATATAAAAATTAAAAAAGGAACCTTTAACAGTTATGGATGAATGTGACTACGATGCATTACTCAGCATCTCACTTTTATTTTGATTAAGAGATATGTAGTTTTTGATTGTTGATGTGATGCCAACATTACGATTGCTATCAATTTCAACACCATTTAATTCATTATGAATTTCCTCAAACAGAAAATCCATTCCATTATTTACGAGTTTGGTTTTCGCAACTGCTTGTCCATCAGTTTTCGATACAGTACCTTCAATATAAATGTAACTTTCTGTAGGCAATACATTAAGATTTTAATATTGAACACAAATGTGGATAATATCATTTTTCTCAAAACTGTTAAATATGGTGAATAAGTATGATATTCCAATTTTTGAAATGTTCTCCTCATACTTTGGTTCTTCGAAAATATTTAGCATCTCTTGCGCATGTGTGTGTCTATAAATGTAGTGTTTAACCTAATTTCTCAATCTATATCCCAGTGAGAGTAGAAATTTTTGATTTGTTGCACAAAGTTTCGATGTTGTCCTATTAAATGTTGATCGTATAATAGAGCTAATAGTCCTACCAGCACTTTTATAATTTCCCGGAGGACTATCAAAAATTATCATTATTAATGTGGTTTAAGATGCAATCGAACTGTTATGATTTCACCTCGAAAGTTTATAAGACGAAAGTCTTGATCCAAGAGATTTATTTTTATAGAACTTATCCTCTTAGCGTTCATTGGCAAATAGATGACATTTCGAGGAACTTCAGTTATTTTATATCCTGGGCTAACCTTTATAGAAAATGCATGTAATATATGCGCACGCTGATTATTAATGTACATTTCATCAATGAGATTACATTCAATCCGCACAATGTTCACTCTATTTATGTTAACATAAAGATCTGATTCATGCAATATATTTGGAGCAAGTTTTTTCTTGCTAAAATCCAAAAGCGATCTAATCGAACAGGTTCGTGAGAAATCAATCTCCATATTGCTATAAATTTCAAATTTTAAAGTGTTATTTGCTTTTATTTTAATGGTATGTAAGTTTATTTTTCGCATTTTTATTATTCGTTTTAAGTAAACTTTGTATATAGGTATTAATATCTTCCATCTCATAGGCCCCAACAGGAAGTTTTAGTTCAGCTCCACTTAAATGAAATAGATTGTTAAACACATCCACATTAGGTATAGAATTGTAGGTCTGGAAATCAACTAAACCAGAAACAAAATCAGAATTTAGAATAATTGGAGAAAAGTACTCTGCGGTGAAAATAGATTGACTTCCGCTTAGCGTTAGTGTGAGCAACATCGCTTTTGAAATAAAGGGTTTTCCAATAAAAGGTGTTATTTTGGTATTCAAAGAAAAATTGAGATTTTTTTTTTATATAAAGGATCGGACGTTTATTTCATAATAAAGGGGAAGGTATGCCGTTAATAATGAAAATCAACATCAGCCAAATGGCCACCATGAGCACGCATACAGGACAATATCCTTTCACAATAACACCTCTTATTGAAAAAACCTTTAGAAATGAAACATTATTTGATTTTATTTTACTTATTGTATATAGTTATTTTCTTCGATTAGAAATCTTGAACATAGATGACCACATATAAATGTATTAAAATGATGAAAATTATTGTAAATACAGAAAATATTTTCCCCTGCATATCTTACATTTTTATTCCTAATACCTATATGCTACCCAATGTGATCCGCATTCTTTGTCATGGGACCTTATTGGTATTTTATCCCGCATGTAAACCCCGCAAAAATTAGATATATTGATTTTCCCAAATTTCATAATATCATTATTGGTGAGAGGACGGTTAGGTAGCAAATTCAAAAGTTTTTTTTTTTAATCTTGTGGCTTTATGAAGAGTCCAAAACCCTTCTTATATGGTTGTAGATAAAGCCCCTTGCCTTGCCTGATTTTTATTCCCTCCAAGGCTAGGCTGTAACGTTTTTTCTCTTACAATTCTTGCCGAGAAACCTTTGAACTATTTATTGTATTTGGTAGTCCTGCAGCTCCTCCAGAAAAAAATCCAACCGCTGATAGCCCTGCTAAAATAGGTAGCAGTGGCAGGAAACCTCCAAGTTTTTTTGGAAGTGGTATCACTCGAGGAATTGCAATGTTTTTTCGTTTTTTCTTTATAGCCTTTTTAGCTGCATGTAGAGCAGTTATTGCAATTGCTTTTCGATCAACAGTTATGGGATCCCTTAGAGCATTCTCTTTAATACCCTTTTTAAAGAAATTGATTGTTTTTATTTTTCCTGACTTGAGACGTTTCGGTTGGCAGCCCATGTCTAGTTTTGTTTTAGCCTTCAGCATACTAGTATTTTTCTGATATTGATGGATCTTTAGCTTTTACCCTCTGCCAGACCTTTTCAGCTAGAATTTTATCAGCAATATGCCGATCAGGCAAGTTATTATTATTCGCGTATGCAATATCGTGTTGACGACAAGCATTATCCAGTTGCGCTCACGCCTTTGAGCTTTGATTATCCAATGCTTTTTTATTAGCGTTAAACGTTTAACGCGACCTTGAGTTGTAACTTGGAAGTCGCATATGGACTTCAAAAGTTTCGCTTCAAAATTCCGACCGACAATTTGGAAAATCATCGACCGGGGGCTTTATTATAATGGGTGTCAGCATCAACATCAATGTCCTCACTAAACGTTCATTGGACATTATGCTCCCTAGGACAAGGAAGAAAGATGCGATCAACTTTTCGTTACTTAGGCTAAAAACATACTCTTAGTGAGTGTGAATTTTAAGATATGTACAAATTTTCCCTGCACATTGCAGCCCCTGTGACAATATTTTGATATTTCCAAATAATGGGGATGGTTTTCTTTCTTTTTGCAAAAAGAAGTTCTCGAAGGGAAGGAAATTAAAATATTCAGCGACAAGCTGAATAGACATTTTTGTGCTTCTAAGTATTGTACTACTCGCTTTTTAATAAACTGAATTGTTGTCACAATGAAATAGAAATACATAGGTACTACATTGTTGAGGTTTACAAGGACTGCTTACTCAGCAGCGGCTGGGCACAATTTGAAAAAAAAAAAAAAAAGATTAATGCATGCAGAACTGCATCAAAACAAGACATTAATTTCCGATTTAGTCATTATTTTTGGAAATTAATCTTCACCACAGAATATTCCTCTCCCAGCATTTGCTGCCAATAAACTCACTCACTATTGCATTGTCTGAAGCGTGAGCGGTACCCTCACACCTTTAAGTATACAATACTTTTATTAGCGTTAAACGTTTAACGCGACCTTGAGTTGGAAGTCTTTGTTACGATGAGTAAACGAGCTGTTGTTGAGGAATTGCACAAGCCGGCACGAAGAAATTTTAATAGACGTCGCGTTATTATTAAAGGGTTTGATGACTTGTGGCAAGCAGACTTGGTAGAAATGATAACTTACAGTAATCAGAATAATGGGTATGAGGTATAACTACATAATTGACTGTGATTGATACTTTTTCAAAGTATGCGTGGGCCGTTTCTTTGAAAAATAAGACGTCTTCATATGTCACAGACGCTATGAAATCAATATTTAACAGTTCCCATCGAACACCAAAAAATCTGCAAACCGATGATGGCAAAGAGTTTTTTAATTAAATCTTCAAGAATTTGATGAAAACCTAAACTATTAATCATTATTCAACGTTCAGTATTTTAAAAGCATCAATTGTTGAACGCTTTAACCGTACCCTTAAGTAGAAAATGTGGAAAGAATTAATTTTTACGGCAACCACAATTGGACACATTTTTTTTTTAAATTGGTGAATGCGTACAACCACTCCAAGCATAGAACAATAAAAAGGCGACCTGTGGATGTGAATAGAAAAAAATGCTCAGGATCTCTTATCCACCGTGTGTAATCGAATAAAATATTCACCCAAAGGAAAATTCAAAGTTGGTAGCAATGTTCGAATTAGCAAGTTTAAACATGTTTTTGAGAAAGGTTACACACCCAACTGGATAACCTAAAAATCCGGTAACTTATCTCCTTCAAGACTATCAAGGACATCCTGTCAGTGGTTGCTTTTCTGAAGAAGAATTACAAAAATCCGAATTTCCCGATATATATCTTGTGAAAAAGGTTTTAGCAACAAAAGATGAAAAAGTTTATGTTAAATGGTTGTGTTTTCCATCCACTCACAATTCATGGATAAATAAAAAACAATTAATATAGTATTTTTTTTTTTTTTCATTTTATTTCAATAAATTATTATTGACATGTTCACTAATTGCACATTGGGTTCATAAGCAGTAACTTTCACCTGCCTTAACTATTCACGCAGAAACATTTTGCCTTTGCAACTATATTCAATACAATTGGCAATACTCTTCTTATAGGATTTGCAGTCAGTCTGAACCTTACTACATATATATCTTCAAAACTGTTATGAAGATGAATTGAACTTTGTTTTTATATGACATAAACATCATAACATTCTTATCTACATAAGAGAAGACTTTTTCCGCATCACTGGTTTTATTATTACAGTACGGATGCTATTGCTTATTGCTTCAATGACTTTCTCCTCATACCACAGCATGATCTCAAAGAACAGATGTGTTTATAGAATGTAGCATACATTAGCCAAGAGGGTGAGGAGAGAGCATACAAAATCTCCGAAGAATACATTGCGCTCCAGAAAGTAGACTGTACCTTTTCTTTGAAGAACATATTGTTGACTTATGTTGTTGTTGCAGTTTTGCTCTATAAACAGAAACATCGTGACATTCTTATAAGAGTATATTTTTTTTTCATTACCTTATGGAATGGACTTTGAAGCTGATTTTTTTATTTTCCAAATGACCATGATTTCTTATCGATTTTTAATTCATATGCATACACGCACCCTATACTCTTCATTGGTTTACGATCGTATTTGGCCTTGCTCTCTCGCTTGCACACAAGTCTTATCTTGAACTTGAACAATATCGATATAGGTATGCACAAGCACACATATACACACCATAAAACCTTCTTCGACCTTGAATATTAACCTTGATTAACACACAACTTCATCGACTTTGAATATTGACCTTGATGACTCATTTCCTGTGCCAGGACTCACATAGCTTAACTACTGCCCAGGCTCTCGGAAAAAGTGCCAAATTGCAACTTATAGGGAATTGCGTTACTTTTTAAAGATTTCATTTGGACATAACAGCACTTGAAAGTTTTTGAAGCGCGTTCTCCAACTAAAAAAAGGGCCAAAATAGCAAAAAATTGTGCCCAGGCTTTCGAAAAAAGTGCCAAATTTAATCGGACAGCGGTCACAACTCTGGTTGTTGCTGTTCACCTTTGCGTGTGCCTTCTTTAAAAGTTGGCTATCGAGATGTCACAGTCGAAAATAATGAGGTTCACCTATGGTGCAACCCAACCGAGTTAAAAGTCCCAAGTAGCGATGAGATGTAATGCTCTGATAACTGATTTTATTATACAAGCTTACTTACTTAGGTGGAGCTACAGACCAAATGCCGCCAGCTATGCACTCCAAGTAGGTTGGGGTATCTTCTACGCTACAAATATCATAAAAATAATATCTGAACTGCTATTTTATTTACATTATTTCCAAAATTATCACAATTACACTTGCTCGGCTTTGTATTTATTTTCATTTTGTAAACGTTTTAACGATTTTTTTTTTTTCCCAATGCAGCGTGTAGTTTTGCGCTAGATTGAGAAATTTCCCTGAAAGGGATATTTCACAAAAAGTGCTATGCTCTGTCCAACAAAAATTGTCAGTACAGGGAAGATAGGATGTTTGTCTCTCAGTCTGGTTGCAATGACTTACATAAATCGGTCCCTCTTTAAAGCTCTCACAGGGCTACCATAGTTTATATGATAATTCGCCACAACTCAGAGAGCAATACTATTAGGGTAATAAAACAAAAATTGCTGAACGAAATAAATTCCTTTTATCTTTTTCCTTTTCCCGTAAGAAAATAGGCCTGTTTTTTTAAGGGTATACCCAGTAGGCCTAATCGCTAAATCGCAAACAATAAACATTTCGTAAATCGAAATGAAAAAAAATATAGGTACACAAACAAGCAACAAGGGGAGGGAAATTGAAAAAGAAAAGGAAATTTATTTTTAAAAACAAACAAATAATTAGTTTTTTTAAAGGAATATAAAAAAATATAGCATTCTCTAGCTTTGCTTAGTTTCTTAATTTTTTTTGTAATTTTCAAATGTGAAATAATTTGCTTTTGCTGAATTTTTTTCTTGTAGGTAATTTATTTGTCTGTAACATATTATTAAAACCTGAAATGCATAATATATTATAACAGAAAAATATTTTTTGTTCATGTTCATATTTGGTGTTTGTTTTGAAAGCAGAATAAGCTGAATTTTATTGCTTAAAATTTGAAAAGCAGAATTTTTGTGTGAGGCGACAGAATATTACATAGCAGAATTTTGAAAGCAGAAATTCGATCGGATCCCGTTAAATATAGCCACTTTTTTTTTAAACTATTCCCACTTTTACTTAGTGAGGTAAGCGAGGAGTACCTAACAAGGATTCTCGCTAGTTCTTGTGTTTTCGCCCTGACAAATTTTCAGGCTTTTCGGATTTTGATCTTAGATTTCAGATTTCTGCTGCCAAATCGAACATGAATTTATTGGTGAGTACAAGCCTCCCAACTGGTGATTAGAACGAAGAAGCTCAGTTGGCGCAAGTGGTAGTCACTTGGTCAATTGACTAAATCGAAATGCAAGTTCATTTCCTGACAGGGGAAGGTAGAAATGCCGTCCCAAGTGGCGCAGTGGAAAAAACCCTAAGTTTGGAATTTGGGTTTTTGCGGGATTCGAACCTCGGACCCCTCACATAGTAGTCCAACACACTAACCGCTAAGTCACTGCGCCTACAAGCTATATTTATACATTGACATTCGTATTGACAAATGTACGAAACTTCAAAATTTCCGGCTCACCAACACACCCTCAAAAAATACGTTGCTGCCAGCGTTAATAAAGTCTTATCCGTTAGATTAGTGGATGGTATAATTTTTTTACGAATAGGTGTACATTTGCTTACAATATTTATGAAAAATAATTACTGCAGAATGCTTGTAGAAAAATCAAGGCCGTATCTAGAAAAATATTTCGGGGGGGATATGATCTTCAAAAAATAGCTTTTTATTTTATAGGTTGGAAGCAATTGAGGAAAATAAAATAATCCTAAATTTCAAATTTGTTATAACAACTAGCTGACCCGGCAAACTTCGTTTCGCCCAAATTTGTTAATTTGTTAATAAATTCCGAGCATGCACCAAGCACTTGCTAATTTATGTAATTCGACCAATTAAAATTCTTTATTCAAAAGTTACATTACATAAATGCAATAGAAATAAATGATGAATAGCAAGGTTGATTTTTTTCAATCAAACCGCAATGATTTTGACGTGTCGTCCAACCTTCCACTTTTTCACTAAATTGACAAACATCCATCGATTATCCTTGCAATAAATTATTTGTCATAGCGAAAGCGAGACGCACGGGAAATTGAAGTCCCACGAATGGAAAATCGTTCTTAATAAGCGAAATCTGCGGAATAAGAATGTTTGCCTCTGAATTTTCCCCTTAAAATCATCACTTGTATGGCTTTGCCCGTACCTTTCGTATTAAATCTTGCTCACATTTCGCAAATTGCTTTATTTGGACAGCGTCCATTAATAATTTTCATTATACAACTTTAGAAATAGCGTTTGATTTTATTTTTGAATGGGACGTGCCACAATCCGTTTTCTTATCCCGCTTGTGTTTTTCAAAGTACCACCTATAGGTACGGTGACCATATTCGCCGAAAAAAAAAAATAAAGGACAATAACTGTTTTGCTTCCAATATTTTTGTATTTATTTTTAAAAAAAAAGTTAGTATCGTTTTCGATTTTGGCTTTTCAGATGTTGAGCTGAGATTTCAAATTTCTGCTGCAAAATCGAACATCATAGTACATTTACACCGCACCTAAATTCAACATTTCTGAAAAAAAAATTCCGAAATTCGATTTTGCGTTCCCACTGAAACTTCGAATGAAAGCTAGTTTCAGAATTAATTATTCATCTTTTTTTCTGTTTAAAATCAGAAATGGTTGAACCTAAAGAATTATTTTTTTTTAGCTATATTATTGTTATGAATTTAAGTGCTAGTTCAGACATATTAAATGTACCTATTGCTGACTTAATATAGAGGTATGCAACCATTTCCTTCTTCTTTGTTATAATAAGTTTTTCGTTCCATATTAATAATTTGAATAACTTGAAATAATTGATTTGTTGACAACTGTTTTTTTTTTTTATGTTAGTCAGCGGACTGATAACTCATCGTCTTCGATTTGCCAAAAAGATTAATTTTTTGGATAAAAAATCAATTTCTTTTTGTGATCGATATTGCTTTTGGGTCTACAGGAAAAATAAATAAAAATAAAGTGTGGATAGATTTAAAAACATCTTCATTTTCATTACGAAAACCTCTAAATTCTAAGTAGGGTTTCACGGTTGCCAACACGGTACATTTGGGACAAAATATTTGTCTTTCCCAATGTTTCTTTGCCCTTTGTCCTTTCCGACGATTTGTCAGTCCGAAAGTTAATTTAATTCAACAAATAACTAAATAACAGGATAATGTACACAAATAACCTTGGTTATGGAAAAGATATTTTTTAGGTTATTTTAAGGTAGTAGATACGTTTTGAGGTGTACTAAAATACGAGTTGGTTTTTTATAAAACTTTTAAAATTTGTTATTTCAGTTGGAAAACTTAATCTTTGTCCCAATGCTGATTTCTCCGCCCCACTCTTTCGGTATATTTGTCCGAAGTTATGTGTCAAGTTGGCAAGCCGGTAGGGTTTTCCGAAACTGCATTTAGTTATAAGAATAGCTTTAACAGCATATACATTCATTAGTGATTTGGCACTGCTCCACCCTCCAAGAGTTATTCATGATTGAAAATACTCTTCAGTTGGTGCACCGTGCACTACAAACCCGATAGGCACAAACTGAAATTTAAGGTGTGCAGTGCCTGCACTGAAGCACTGAGGGCACAATTTCAAGTAATGTAAGTACATTATACGTAATACTTTTAATTGAACTAAAGCAAACAATTTTTAGTCAGTGTTTTAAAGGACAGTTTCAAAAATAAAGGACAAAATCCGTCCTTTATTAAAAAGAAAATAATAAAGGACAGGGGTTAAAAAGAAAGGACTGTCCTTTTAAATAAAGGACGGATGGTCACCGTACCTATAGGTCAAAAACTATCCAAAATTTAAAACTGGAAGCAACTATATCCATCTACAAAATTTCAATCAACTTGGTAGCGCTGTTTCGGCGATCGGCAACAGCGCCACCTATCAGGTCCAAAAGTATCCTATCCTTCAAGCGGGAACGAAGAATATAAATCTATAAAATTTCATTGAAATCGGGTGAGTGGTTTCGGAGATCGATTACAACGCCATATAGTGGGTCAAAAATCCTATCTTTTAAGTTTGCTTTAACCTGAAATACAACAATACGAACAAAACAAAAGAAGAATCATAAAAATTTACCCAGTGGTTATCGAGTTATATCATCATCATCGAGTTTCATCCCGAAAGAATTATAGGTATGAATTAAGAAGATTATTATTTAAGAAAATTTAATTGACCTGAATAACGACATACGCCTACAACGCCACATGTTGAGGATTTTCCGACGATGTGCACTAAGAAATTCAGTTTTTGTTAAAAATAATAAATTAAATACTTTATATGTATTTTATCAATATAATAATTCCGATCGAAGCATCTGTTTTAAACGATATTTATTTTGTTTACATCCTCGTTGACGATATTTGCAGCACGCATTCTGTCAATGTTAGGCCAACGCCATAATGTTACATCAAAAAAGTTTGAATTGTAAAAGCGCTATGGTTACATTAGATATAATTTAATATGGTGGTTAAGTATTCTTAAATTTTCTAATTTTCCGCGCAATTTTCTTAATTTTTTCTTTCATAAGATTTTTCTCCTGACAATAACAAACACAACAAAAAAAATTTAGCGAAATCGGTCCAGCCATTCACGCGTTATGCCGCGACCAAGGGAAATAGTGATTCATTTTTATATATATGGATTCAACCTTGGCACATTTGTTCGAACAGCTTGACTCAATGCGATTCGTTCGAAGTCCATTTCTCGCTCAAATTCTCGATCAAATGCGTCAAATCAAAGCTTTGTTGCGCATTTTATCTGACATCTCCAGTTCATTATCCGATGTCACAGTGCGAATTCGATGCAAAATATCGTCGGCCATAATATCATCTTTGTAATATAATCAAAGTACCTATCTACTTCATTAGGTACCTATATATAAAAAAAAAGAAGAAAAAACTTCAAAATTGTTGACAACAACAATTTGCTTGGAAAATAATTAAAATAATTGACAATAACAATTGCTTTTAAAATTCAAAATATTTTTTTTTTTATTTGAAGTGTCACTTCTTGATTTCTATCCAGTTAATTTTTTTTCAAAGTGTATTTCCCCATACAAACTTTAATTTTCTAATTTTCCGCGCAATTTTCTTAATTTTTTCAATTTTTCTTTTTTCCTAAACCTTCGCGGAGCAATTACGAACAAATCCGCAGAAGGAAGTATCCAATTTGGTCCAGTCGTTTTCGAGTTTTAAGCATCCGAACAAACCAAGATCCATTTTTATATATATAGATATAAAGACGAGAAAATATTTATTTAATTATTATTTTTTCATTTTTTTTTTTTAAATATTTGAGCCCATACTGGCAACATAGGAACCATGAGCTTTTTTTTTTATTAAATGGCAGCCAAACTCGGTCCCTGGCAACACCGTATCTGTAAATAAAAAAATAAATCCCCATGAACCATATTCATCTTTGGGGTTGTTTCAGATATAGATAATGTCTACAGTATCTACTAATGCAACAGATACATGCCAATACCGGCAGGAATTGTCCAATACAGCAGCGGATCCACGAAACTCGCCACACACACACCTACGCCAAATCAGCGTAAGGGAACCAGCAAAAGTTTCGCACACACGACTGCGTAAAGGAACAACTTCAATGACGATCGAGTGGAACCAGCGAGCTTTTATTTACCCCCTCAAACACTCAGACTTGTGTGCAGCCGGCGGTCGCCCCACACACCATTCGACATTCTCGTCGTCAGGGGAAACTGGTTATTCAACCACCAGACCATCACACAAGCGGGACTAGGGAAAAGCTACCGCCACACACAACCCGTCTTCGTGTCGCCTTTTTCGTGCTCCTTCTTTTGTTTGTTTTTTTTTTCTTTTTAATGAAAGCACTACAAAACATGCTACACACAACAATAATACCTAATATAATAAATGAATGATCTTCCTAGATATATGATTCAGTGATTTTACTCACCACTCTACACTGATCTCTTATTTAATTTCTTTCACAACACTACGGTAAAACAATAAGGACTACACGTTGCGTGCTTGGAAGTCACTCACCAACTAAAGCTAACTACTTCTGATTCCTGCGTGACAAGGGCAATGCATTTAACTGACTCACAATGACGTTGCCAGCAGCATTTCTTTCTATTAAGTATATTTTGGGTCTTTTTCATGCTATCAGACATAAAATATATAAACTGCTTACCGAATTTCTTTACAGTCGGCTTTCCTGACAGAAACTCGCCTCGAGTTGTAGGTTTTGCTGGTCTGCTGAAGCCGTTGAATCTATAGTTTCTTCAGCGCTATCACTGCTATCGGAGATTCCGTTCGGGGGCACCCAAGGTCTAATACTGTCAGTGGGTAACACGGCTTCATAGTTTCGTTTTCGACTACGTCGAGAACCTTCCATGTCGATTACTAAATATCGATCGTTAGGGTAGACTTGTTTTACGATGAATGGACCTTTAAAAGGTGGTAAGAGCTTTTTGCTAGAACCGGTGGCCATGTCTTGCTTCTTAATGAGAACTAAGTCTCCTTCTTGGTAATGTCGGGGACTTTTTCTTTTCTTGTCGTATTGCATTTTCTGTTGGGTCTGAGCCTTTTCTATATTGTGCACTGCTTTTACACGGATGTCATACAGATCTTCAATTAGTTCCGCAGTGGACTTTATTTGGTCTTTTAAAAGAGTATCTGATCCATACCTTGGTTGCATGCCAAACATTAGTTGACTGGGAGTTTTGCCTGTGCTTTGACTCTCGATGTTATTTAATGCAAATTGCACTTGGCGCACATTCTCGTCCCATCTGTTTTCGTCAAGTGTACTAGTCATGAGAGCGCTTAAAATTGACCTATTAAGTCGTTCGACTTGCCCATTTGCGCGTGGGGTAGCAACAGCGTTTAATATGTGCTTGATGTTATTTTGACTGCAAAAATCTCTAAAATCTTTTGATGTAAAAGAACTTCCACGATCGGATATAAGAATGTTTGGCAATCCGTACACTGAGAAAACGTCTCTCAGAAATTCTAGAGCAAGTTTAGTTTTTGTGGACTTAACAGCTTTGATAAACGAAAATTTTGTGAAACCATCAATTAACGCAATTATATAATAATTACCCAACTTTGATTTTGGAAACGGTCCGAGGTGATCTATATGTAGCATACTCATTGGGATATCGGGCTTTTGAATTGGATGCAAGTATCCTTCTGTCCTACCAGCGTTACGTTTATTGTACAAACAGCGAATGCAGCATGCTAAGTACTTCTCCACATATTTCTTCATTTGGGGAAACCAATAGTACTGACACAGCCGTTTTAAAGTTTTTTCCAAGCCAAAATGTCCCAGCTCATCATGAGAAGCGTGGACCACAAGATGTCGCATTCCCTTGGGTACCACCCACTGGGTACCGGTACTAGTAGTACGGTATATACGTCCTTCGCGTAAAACGTAATCCTTACAAATTCGTTTTTCCTCATCAGTTCTATCGTGGCGTGTTAAAATGTCATGAATCTGTTTAATTTTGTCATCCGTCAACTGCCCGGACAATACCCAGTCAGCCTGCTGAATTACCATAACCGTTTCTGAACACGGATTTCGGCTTAAGGCATCGACATGACGCATACGTTCTCCCGGACGATATTTGACATCAAATGTAAATTCGGTTAGTTGAAGCCACCACCTTGCAATCCGAGGGATAAGGTGTTTCTTCTCATTTGAAGTCTTTAAGGCATTGCAATCCGTGACAACTGTGAATTTGGAACCAAACAGATAAGACCGAAATTTTTTTAATGTTTCAACCACGGCCATGGTTTCTAATTCAAAAGAATGGTACTTTTCTTCCGGGGGCCTTGTTTGTCGGCTGAAGTACATAACGGGATGCAATCGTCCATCATCTTGCTGTTGTAACAATATTCCAGCCACTCCCAATGAACTTGCATCCGTATGTACCTCGGTAATTGCATCGCTTCTGTAAATTGCTAATACCGGCACATTGCAGAGCACCTCTTTCAACTCATTAAATGCTTTTTCTTCTTTTGGAGACCACTCCCATACCGCTGTTTTTCGTAGCAAGCTGGTTAATGGCTTAACTATTCCGGCATAATTTTGTACGAAGTGGCGGAAATATCCAGTTAAACCCAGAAATTGACGTATTTGGTGCACTGTCTTTGGCGTTGGAAATTCTTTAATGGCTTTTGTCTTTTCTGCTCCTGGTTTAACCGTGCCATTCTCTACTTCATAACCCAAAAATGTGACCTTGTTCATTAGAAACGTACATTTCTTAATATTCAAAGTTAAACCTTCTTGTTTAAAAATTTCCAATGTTTGTCGTAGAGATGCCATCACTTCCTCCTGAGTTCTTGCATGCAACAAAATGTCGTCCAGGTATATAGCGGCTGTATCTAACTGACTTGCTAATATTCGGTTCATTAGTCGCTGAAACACTCTAGGAGCGTTGCACAATCCGAACGGCATGCGTTCAAATTCATACTGCCCATTGGCGGTAACAAAAGCCGTAAATCGTTTAGAAGTTTCCTCCAGTGGAATTTGATAGTATCCCGTCCGTAAATCTAAACTGACAAACCACACACTGCCTTTAAGTTTGTCTATTTGGTCATCTATCCGAGGAAGAGGGTGATTATCTTTAATTGTCTTGGAGTTAAGTTTCCTAAAGTCGATACACAGACGTTGCTCTCCATTTTTCTTTTTTACCAACAGAATTGGGGATGCATACTCTGATTCTGATTCGCGAACTATACCGTAGTCCAAGAGTTCCTTTACCATTTCACGCACAATTGTTTGTTCATTTAGTGCCATACGATACGGGCGAAAAGTAAACGGTTGATCGTCTTCTAGTAGAATCTTCATTTCACTACTTTTGGCGCAACCCAGTTCTTGTGTATTTACAGCAATACACTGTCGATATTCGTTTAGTAAGTCCAGTAATTCTTTCTTTCGCTCTTCAGCTACAGGACCTACTGTAATATCTTCAGCTTTTATGGGCTCAATCACTCCAGTTTGTATACTATAAACTTGGTTTTTGATGTCTTTTTCGCAAATTCGGGCTCGGGCAATTACTTTATTTTCTTTGATTACCACGTCTTGCTCTGACAAATTCAATAGTGGAACATATGAAATACCGACTTCGTTAATTCTTAAAATTGTTCTGGGAACGCAAGTCTCTTCGCCTACCTTAGTTCTTAAAGACGATTCCAAGAAGATATCTTTGTTACTTTGTTCCGCCTGGGCTTCTATCAGTTTCAGATGTCGTGGTGGTATCACTGTTTTTTCCCGAGTAATCAAATTGACTTTGTTGGGAGAAGAGATATCGTCTATTTTTAACTGGTCCGACGGGTCTTCTTCTATGAAAAATCGTAGTGTGCTTTGAGTTTTTATTGCACAGACATGCGGTAACTCAGTATATGTGCGCCCAACTAGTATAGGAACATCTTGGTTATCGTTACTGACAACCACCAACTTTATTTCTGCTTCCACCCCATCGATTTCAATTTTCGCTAAAGCGGTTCCAACACTTAGCACTATCCCATTACCATAACCTTGCAATGGAATGCAGTCCCTTGTGTTTACCTCTAGTCCTATCTCCGTTGCTTTTCCTACCGTCAACAATGTACAAGAACTACCAAAATCAACATAACCCATCATGTCGGCTCCGTTTACCTTTATTTGCTTAAAGAACTTCCTATTGCTTGAATCAGACATTCTAGTTTGTAATACGGCTACTGTTTTTGGTTTGATGTTACTTCTTTTTGGGCATATTGCTTCCTCATGATACCGGCTTCTGCACAGATCACAACGCTTGTCCCCAGGTAACTCTCTCGCAACGCAGGTACTTGCAAAATGTCCTTGTTTTGCACATTTAAAGCAAACGATATTTTTGTCGACCGCTCGTACCTTATCTTTGTCTTGTTTGGATATGTTAGTGTGATTAAATCTCTTAAATCTGGAACTGTTACTGTTTGTCGGATGTTCTTGATAATTTTTTTCGTGACTGTTAAGTTGACTCAAATAAAAATATAACTGTTCTGGAGTCTTATGTCTTCCTGCCTGTGCCGTAGTCTTAACAATACGGTCATCTATACCTCCTATAACGCACGATACAGCTTCCTCGCCTTTAAGACCACATGCATGTATCATTGCTAGCTTTTCATGAAAGTATTTGCAATAAGATTCATCCAAGCGCTTTTTACGTCCTAGCATTTCCACAAGTTGGTCATGAAAGTCCCTTTTTGACGGAAATGCTTCTTGGATTTTTATTTTCCATTCCTCCCAAGAGTAGCCTAGACTAGGAAGTCCCTTATACCAAATTTGCGCCAACCCTTTCAATTTTGCCAACGCGAAATAAATAGTCGCTTCTTCAGACCACTTAAAAATTTCCCGAAGCTCATCGACCTTATGAACCCACTTAAGAGCCGTTTGATTCTTATCCTCTGGATTAAATTCTGGCACAGCTTCACCTTTAAAGCTGGGACCCTGATTCCTACTACCAGTTCGCTCTACTAAAGCAGTAATAGCATCTGTAAACTTGTCAATTGATTCCGATTTTTGCCTTGAGTCTAATCGTTGTCTTTTTCGTCTGCGGTCACTCTCCGACCTTCTTCGATAATTTGACTCATTTTCGCTTTCACTGCCACCGGTATCTAGCTCTCTACAATGCCTTTTCTTTTTGTGTCTACCCATCCTAACCAATTTAAAATTTCAATTTTCAATATTCAAATTTCCAAATTTCCGAACTTCGAATTTCTTTATGCAGAATTGAAAAGTACAAAATAAAACCAAAAAAAAAATCAGCAATAACAAAAGAAAAATAACATATAAAAAGATACATACAAATACATATTCATGCATATAGCAAAAGGCTGTTTTTTTTTTTTTTTTTTGGTTGCCAGCGACCGAGTCTTTTATACCAAATGGATCTTTGATCCCACTTCTGAATTATAAAGACGAGAAAATATTTATTTAATTATTATTTTTTCATTTTTTTTTTTTAAATATTTGAGCCATAGCATAGGCAACATAGGAACCATGAACTTTTTTTTTTATTAAATGGCAGCCAAACTCGGTCCCTGGCAACACCGTATCTGTAAATAAAAAAATAAATCCCCATGAACCATATTCATCTTTGGGGTTGTTTCAGATATAGATAATGTCTACAGTATCTACTAATGCAACAGATACATGCCAATACCGGCAGGAATTGTCCAATACAGCAGCGGATCCACGAAACTCGCCACACACACACCTACGCCAAATCAGCGTAAGGGAACCAGCAAAAGTTTCGCACACACGACTGCGTAAAGGAACAACTTCAATGACGATCGAGTGGAACCAGCGAGCTTTTATTTACCCCCTCAAACACTCAGACTTGTGTGCAGCCGGCGGTCGCCCCACACACCATTCGACATTCTCGTCGTCAGGGGAAACTGGTTATTCAACCACCAGACCATCACACAAGCGGGACTAGGGAAAAGCTACCGCCACACACAACCCGTCTTCGTGTCGCCTTTTTCGTGCTCCTTCTTTTGTTTGTTTTTTTTTTCTTTTTAATGAAAGCACTACAAAACATGCTACTAACAACAATAATACCTAATATAATAAATGAATGATCTTCCTAGATATATGATTCAGTGATTTTACTCACCACTCTACACTGATCTCTTATTTAATTTCTTTCACAACACTACGGTAAAACAATAAGGACTACACGTTGCGTGCTTGGAAGTCACTCACCAACTAAAGCTAACTACTTCTGATTCCTGCGTGACAAGGGCAATGCATTTAACTGACTCACAATGACGTTGCCAGCAGCATTTCTTTCTATTAAGTATATTTTGGGTCTTTTTCATGCTATCAGACATAAAATATATAAACTGCTTACCGAATTTCTTTACATAGATAGTAGTAACAGTTTAAAAAAAATAGCTATATTCAACATAACAAATTATAAAAAATTATAAAAATATAATTGAAAAAAGTCAATGCTATGCTTGATTTTATTTGAACCTTTTTGCATTTTAGGTAAGTGGCCGAATTGGATAATTTTTGTTTGGATTTGCTCTGTTCTCGTTTTAAAAATGTGCACTTGTTAAGAATTTCGGGGGGGGGGGGGGGGGGGGGGTTTCAAACCCCTGTGATCCCCCCCCTAGATACGGCCTTGAGAAAAATAAAAACATTTTGAGCAATTTTTCTTCAGGGCACTCATTCCGTAACTTTTCAGACGATTATCGTCGAAACGATAGAACCCAAAACTAGCAACTAAGTGCTAAAATTACAAGTTCGAGAGGTTAATCCAGTTCATTTCCCACAAATGTCATGAAAGCTGACGATATTCAAAAAAATTCGAGCAGATTATAACTTCTAATGGTGATTAAAGTTTCCAAAACGATATCGTTCAGACGATAATTGATATACGGAATCTGCCCCGAGTTATCATGAAATCGAAGTTAATGATATTCAAAAGCGGAAAATACACAACAATGTTTGTCCTAATACGTTTTTAGTATATAAAACATCTCATTTAGATAGTTTTATTAACCAAACAAATTATATTTATCGCCTTTTAACAATATATAAGTAATAGGCCCTGTACACTGAACCAGAAAAGATCTACTGTGTTGCTGAACAATAAATAATAACCAACCAATAGTATTCAGTTAGGTATCTTAAAATGGGATATTCCCGAACTCTATTAAATTTCCCCATGGTTGGCAGGGTTGGCACCATTGTTTTTTTATATTTTTTGTATGTTTTTGCATGTCACGCACGGATTCTTAATTGAAAAAACACCGGTAGGAAAACAAAATGGCAAATTTGAAAAAAAAAAAAAAAAAAAAAAAAAGAATGGAAGGGGCCAGGGGCTACCAGCAAGAGGATTGCGAGTTGCGGCGGGTATTGTCTCTGGTGTGGACTTTGCCGCTGACGCTAGTATTTTAGCGCGGGCGTTCCTTCATTTGTCTCTTAAGCTAACAAATACGGACCGACAAAGGTAAACAAAATTCCGCTTATACACAATTTTGCTACATCAATAAATACCGAACCAGAAAATGTGTAAAAACCTCCTTTTGTACAGCTACGACGTGCGAACAGGCTCAATAACTACACTTAATTAATACAAACATTTACACTACTGCCATTGAAAAGAAAATATTTTGTTGCGTGTGGCTAAATATTTGTTTTCATGTTTTCGACATTTTAAATATGTACCAATCATTGCCTCAGAGTAATCCGTGCGTAATTGTGTCCCATTTACAAGAAAACAACTCACTGTACTGTATGCATTGTGTATGCAGCTACATATAAGTGTTTAACTTCGGTCCAACACACTGCAGTAAATGCGTCAAACGCTATATTTGCACATGGATTCATGCAGCATCCATTTGAACACGAAATTGATATTACATTTGCATCGATGGCCGGTATACTTTGGAGGAAAATTCCTCCTCGAGTTCTATTCCCAATCGAACTTGGATTACGCATTTGCCAATAGCACGTATACATACATACGTGCATTTACTTGTATTCTGTAACCGACACGAATCGATTGGGTTAATTATGGATTTTCTGCGGGACCAAACCACCCACAGTCATTTTGGAATAAGTGAATTATTCATTGTAAACCGAAGTTTGGTGGATTGAATTATTAGTGGCGGTAGGTTGGTGGTTTGTTTTTAACCACATCATAATGAAAACGTGAGAGGGAACATTGCAATTTATTCGTAGCAATATAATATCGAAAATGACAGTAGTTTAAAATCTAAATAGCGTGCTTGCGTGCGATTTATCCTTCTATTTATTTTTATAACCCATCCCACTTAGAGGCGTTATTTTGAAGTACGAAAAGCTGCTGGATTTCTATTTTAGTTGCAACCAACAAACCCGATTCTCTTTTTTATACAAAACTAGCTTTTCCCCGCCGGCTTAGCCCGGGCTAAACAAAGTTGTTACCGTGAAGCAAATCTACTATATCCTTAAATTCACGTCCCGCCCAAAATAGATTTTTTAATTTAAATAATTTCGAGCATCTAACCTTTGCGATCGATTACAGTTGCATTTTAATTGATGATTGATTGAATGACGCACACTACAGAACTTTGTACTTTTGAATATTTGTTAAGAAATGCTTTGACGTTGGTGAATTGCCATAAATTAATGAATGTAAAGCATCTGGTGGAGGTTCTAATACAGGCAATATAACTTTCCCACCAACATAACATATGCCAGGCGCTTCGTTCATAAATTTGAATGCATTACAATTCACACATTTATTATTGATTTGGCCAATATAAGAATACATACTGTAATCAGTTGTGCTATATCATTGTTCAAGACTGACACGACCGACCAAACAAGTTAAAATAACTATACATAATTTTATATACATATTATCAACTTAGCCAAGGAATAATTTTGAGTTAATTTATTTTGTTTTGCGATATTAGTTTTTTATTCTTTTGGCGATTTTCAAGCAATATATAGCTATCCGAAATAAAAGGAACAAAAAAGAATAAAAATTGAAAAACATATTAATTTCATAAGGATTACATCAACTCAATTTGAATTGAGGTAAGTATACAGTCCATCAGCTATCGAAACATGGTCCATCGAACGCCGGATATTGAAAAAGAACCCTAGTTTTATGCGCTGATCGGGATTTCCGATATTTCGAAGAAATTGTGCTAGCATATAAATCAACAACTTCTTTGAAATATTTGAGATAGGCATATGATGAGCAAAAGCAGAGAGTGCATGGAACTGTCCGGCAGCAGTGACGAATATGACCAAAGTGCGGTGGTCAAGGAGAGTAAGTAAGTATAGGTGTACATAAGCTGCGCGCCACTTGGAATGATATTTGCGGCAATAATTGTTTCCAAGTTTTTTACAAAAATGCTCTGCTGCAGTTTTCAATTGTATTTCTGTGCGATTCTGCGCTGCATTTGGAATGCAATTGGAAACAATTTTTTTTTTTTTGTGTGTGTTGTGTAACACGGCGCTGCTACCCTTAACGCTATTTACAATTGCAGTTCTGGGCAATACTGCGCTGCACGAGAAATGCAATTTGTAATATGGATTTTGGGATAGCAATAAATAACTGCACACGGCACTTTTCAGTTTTTCTGCGCTATCAAAATACATTTTTCAGCGATTTTTGGGCACCAATATTCTGCTGGACACTGCGCAGTTTTCAATTGTATTTCTGTGCGATCCTGCGCTGCACTTGAAATGCATTTGAAACTTTAATTTTTTTATATATATCGTGATGTTACACCAGCGCTATTTTTAATTGGATTTTTATGCGATACAGCGCTGCGCATGAAGTTCAATTTGGAGTATGGATTTTTGGGTAGGTAACCGATGGCTTACTGTACACAGCGCATTTTTCAGTTGAATTGCGTATATTATTCAAGCACTGCGGATGCGCATGATTTACGAATCATTATAAGTGAAGCCACCTTTTATCGTACAATGCAAAACGAAGAGTAAGAGAGAAGAATTAATCCAACTTTTTTTTCAGCCATAAACAAACCTGGAAGATTCGTTCGTATTTCGCGCGAGCAGCAAGCGGAAATCGATGCCGAATTATTGGATTCAGCGCATCTAGAGCCACTACGCATGGAAGATGATCCAGAGTTGGCTGAATTAGGTTATCTCCCAGTCGGAATGCGTATGTACGCAATCGCTATTCGGCGATTTGTCACGCATCAAACCGATACGACGGTGGCTCAAACTTCAATTGCCGAAACAGAAGCCAACATGGAGCATCTGCGCACATTGTGGCGCGGGTTTGAGGTCGGATGGGAGTTGGCTACGAAAATGCCATTTTCACCATCGCAGCTCAATAACGCAGCACTGCTCTACAACGATATAACCGGATTATATCTGCGTCAAAGTGCTGAGCTGCGCAGTCGTCACAAAAAACTTACGTTCAAAGCAGCAGTTCCTTTAGGCGAAGTCTTACCTGGGTCATGGCCATATGCAGACGGGAGTAGGGGGCAAGTGATACAGATTCAGTTGGCTGAGCCACCTAAGGTGTCAAAATTCTCGGGTCTAGAGATAGATCGGGCTAATTTTAAAGCACAATTCGAAGCTGAGGTGCATAGCAATTCGCAACTATCAAATGCACAAAAATTGCGCAAATTGCTGGAAGCTTTGGAAGGACGAGCTAAGCAAACTA
The DNA here is from genome assembly GCA_946477585.1 of Cheilosia urbana. Taxonomy (NCBI): domain Eukaryota; kingdom Metazoa; phylum Arthropoda; class Insecta; order Diptera; family Syrphidae; genus Cheilosia; species Cheilosia urbana. Next base: position 87,364,251 of record OX297854.1, on the reverse strand, counting down.
TCGGTGACTGGCCAACTACTAATGAAAATAGCTATGAGCTGGCGTGGCAAGCATTGCGCAACCAATATGACAACGATTATAATACTATCCTTGCCCATATGACCAAACTATTCGCGCTAAATAGCATACACCAGCCGACGGCGGAGGCGCTGCGTACGATTTTGGATACTACTCGCGTCACACATCGTCAGCTGTCATTAATGCTCACACCGGAGAAAGTCGCTGAGTATATCTTGTTGCACCAACTCGAACAGCTAATGGACAGCGATAGCCGTTCACAATGGGCAACACGCCGAATGTCGAATGGGCTGCCGACATTGTCGGAATTATACGAATTTTTAGAAATTCGGGCAAGCTTATTGGCAGCTATGCCAAGCGCATCACTGCCACGAGAGGAACCAAAACGTGGGTGGTAGAAGTTTACCCTGGCGCAGACGATCGAGTGCGCAACGTTTGCGTCGAAGCGAAAAATGATAACACAAAGAATGGAAAAAGTAGATACGAACGCCCTGTTCAGAAATTGTGTCGGCTGCCTGTGGATTTTGAAGCAGAGACTTCAAGGGGGGAGTGTGTTCAAGACTGACACGACCGACCAAACAAGTTAAAATAACTACCTTTAATAATTTTATATACATATTATCAACTTAGCCAAGGAATAATTTTGAGTTAATTTATTTTGTTTTGCGATATTAGTTTTTTATTCTTTTGGCGATTTTCAAGCAATATATAGCTATCCGAAATAAAAGGAACAAAAAAGAATAAAAATTGAAAAACATATTAATTTCATAAGGATTACATCAACTCAATTTGAATTGAGGTAAGTATACAGTCCATCAGCTATCGAAACAATCATAATTAAAAGCCGCCAATTCCATTTGTCGTATGCCTTGAATTGAGGGACGCGTACGTCGTCTGTCAACCGTGTTTGCATTATCAGCCGATTGGCTTATGCATAGGTACTACTACGTCGTTCATTTCTGTGACACATTTTGTTGATCTTCGATTGTCTGCAACATAGCTCGAATGACGTGTACGTCTACTAATATGTGAACATCTTGAACGTGGCATTTCAAATGTTTTCTATGTATAAAAAGTGTAATCATTTACATTAATTTGTATAATAAAGACTAGCTGACCTGGCGAACTTCGTTCCGCCCAAATCTATCTTAATATATAAAAACGTTCGTGCGTATGTATGACCGACGATAGCGGCTGAACCACTGAAGCTATCCCCCTTATATTAACACCATATGTTTGTGTGGTGCTCCGGATGGTTTATGTTTATTTAAGACCCTATAGAGGGCGCTGGGGTCGCTTTTTGAAAATTCTTATTTATGGACCGATTTGGCTCAAATTAACACCATATAACACTTAAAACAAAAGAAAGCTTTTGCCAAAATTTGGACCCGATAGGTGGCGCTGGGAGATATTTACGACAAGTTAGATTTCCCTGCACATCAATTTTGTATCAACAACACTAAATTTAATTGTAGTAATATAGTTGACGTTGGTTGTTTACACTTTTTTGAATTTGACATTTCCGTAATTCATATTTCATTTACCTGTACAATTTTTTGACGAAAACTCCAAATTAGTTTTTAATCAATTTTAAATAGGTAAATAAAATTTCCATTCGATTTCCGGCACAAATAACAAAACCGAGGAAAATGTTCTTACTGGGCCAAATTTTATGATTCTTCTTTTGTTTTGTTCGTATTGGTGTATTTTAGGTACAGTCTTAAAAGATACATTTTTGGACCCGATAGGTGGCGTTGTTGTCGATCTCCGAAACTGCTCAACCGATTTCAATGAAATTTCGTGGATGTATATTCTTCGTTCCCACTTGAAGGCTAGGATACTTTTGCACCTGATAGGTGGCGCTGTTGGGTTAGGTAGGCGCAGTGGCTTAGTGGTTAGTGTGTTGGACTACTATGCTAGGGGTCGGGGTTCGAATCCCGCAAAAACCTGAATTCCAACTTAGGGTTTTTTCACTGCGCCACCACTCGCGAACGTCTGACAAATATCCGAGAGTATGACTGTCTTGAAAGAGCTTCTCAATTAGCCGTTTGGAGTCGGCATAAAATTGTAGATCCCTTCCATTCGTTCCAAAAAATGAAAACTCACACAAAACGAATGGTTGTGAGAAGCTAGGCCTAGGGTCTCTCTTTTTTTTTTTAGGTGGCGCTGTTGCCGATCTCCGAAACAGCTCTACCGAAATATACTATAGTTTCGGACCCTATAGATGGTACCTTGCAAAACATAAGCGGGATAGGAGAACGGGTTGTGGAAGCATTAAAATTATAAATGGGCATTGTCCAAATAAAGGACTTTGCTAAATGTGAGCAGGCCTTAATACAAAAGGTATGAGCAAATCCGGGTGGGTACAGCTACATATAAAAAAGACTGACGTCCGTATGTGCGCACTCATAACTCGGGAACCGATCCTTCAATTTTTATGATGTTTGGTTTAAATTCGCATGGGCCCAAGGAAGGAAATATGCTACTTTTTGTCGTGAAAACAAAACTTTATGGGGATTAGTTGAAGTTTTGAATTCTTTGGATGTTCCGGGCTTACATCTATACAATTGAAAGTCGGCTCAGTTAAATTTTGTTGCGCAACCTCAATACACCGAGACTTTGTAACAGAACGCGTTTGATTTGGTGGTAAGGGATCCCAAATCAAATGCCATGCAAGTGACGATTTTGAGTGGAAAATCCAAAGGCAAACTCATTCCGCAGATTCCGCTTATTCAGAACGATTTGCCATTCGTATTTAAGCGACTTAGATTTCCTGTGCGTATCGCTTTCACTATGACAAATAATTTGTTGCAAGTATAATCGATGGATGTTTGTGCATTTGTAGTATCAAGCTTGAATTACCATGTTTCTCACATGGTCAATTTAGTGAAAAGCGGAAGGTTGGCCGAAACGTCAAAATCGTTGCGGTTTGATTGAAACAAATCAACATTGCTTTTCGTCATTTATTTCTATTGCATTTAATATAACTTTTGAATGAAGCATTTTAATTGGCCGAATTACATAAATTAGCAAGCGCATTGTACATGCTCGGAATTATTATTTTCATTACATTAACAAATTTGGGCGGAAAGAAGTTTGCCGGGTCAGCTAGTATTATATAAAAATTGAGCCTTAAAATTGTGTTCGTTTATCGCCGAATCACGCCTTAATGCATTTACCGATTTTAACCAAACTTTCACACATCTTTGGTATTGGTCTATATATGATTTTTGTAAAGTTTGGTTGCAATTGGTAAACGTATGCTTGTGTAATTTGTTTACAAAAAACGGTGCAAAAAAAATATATTTGTACTGTAAAATATGTTTTTTTTTTTGTTGGTCTTATGAGAAATATATTTTGTTTTGTCAAATCACTTTTTTCGAATTTCCAGTCGGTTTTATTCAGTTTTCTCAACATTTTGAAAAATTGTAGTTGTACGGTTCCTACGCTGGAATCGGAAAACTTATGCGTGAGTGAAAAAAAAAAACATGAATTTGAGTAAATTTTTGTTTTTTTTTTCGGTGGCGCTGTTGTCGATCTCCTAAACCACTCAACCGATTTCAATGGAGTTTTGGGGCTGTGCATGGTTGGTAACAGTTTGAAAAATAGGACATTATTTTGGTATGGTGTGTACGGCTATATGTAAAAGAGACTGACGTCCGTATGTTCACTCATAGCTCGGGAATGGATCGTGTTTCGTGGATTCGTATTGACCGAAAGTTTACGGGGATGATTGGGGAAGATTGAATAAAATACGGGTAGTGTCACTTCCAATTAGAGATGCCACGAATATTCGACAACTATTCGGTATTCGGCCATTCGGCCACATTTTTCACTATTCGGTATTCGGCCGAATGTTGCAAACTTCACACGAATAGTGAAGTAGAAAATCATGAAAAAAAAAAAACACTCAGTAGGTACGTAAAGAAGCACCAACAGACATACAAATAATAAGTGTTATGACACGACCGTGACCTAATCGCAAATGAAACAAAACTGGCCGCGCCTACATACGTACAACTTCAGCGATACAAGTTTAAACTCGTAAGTGACGAGCTGTGGCTTGTCACTCACGGAAATAACTATACAAAGTGTCGCCGAATATTCGGCGCTTCGGCCACGAGCCTCGCCGAATATTCGGTATTCGGTATTCGGCCAAATTACTATTCGTGGCATCTCTACTTCCAATACAACAAACAATATTTAAAATCTTTATTTCTGAATTATATTGATATATTTGTAACTGATCGCGTTTGATTTGTTTGCGAAGAATCTGAAATCAAATGTCATGGAATAAGCGACGATTTTGAGTGGAAAAATCAAAGGAAAACATTCTAATTCCGCGAATTCCGCTTATTCAGAAAGATTTGCCATTCATATTTAAGCGTATCAATTTCCCGTTTCGCTATTACAATTAATAACTCTCATGGACAATCGCTGGAATTTCGTGGAATCAGTCTTGAATTCCCATGTTTCTCCTTAAGTCAGATGTATGACCTTCCGCTTTATACATCGTGTATCGTAAAGGACATGTGCATTGTGCATGCTCAGTATTATTATTTTCATTACAATTAACGAATATGGGCGGAACAAAATTCGCCGGGTCAGCTAGTGAAATTATAGGTATCAATTTATCTTATCTTCAATCTTGAAAATAAATTGAAGGTAACAGCGTAGGAACTGCACAACTCCACTTTTTCAAAAAGTTGGGAAAATTTGAAATAAAACCGCCTAAAAATTCGAAAAAAAGTATTTTCACAAAACAACAATTATAAAAATCATTAAAAAAAATGTTTTTTAGAGTACAAACAAAATTTTGTTTGCACCGTTTTTTTGTAAAACAAATTGTCAAAATCTTATAACTCGTAGGTTTTAACTTCTCGAACGACATCTTGAGACGTCTAAACACTATAAAAGGCCATATAATCTTGATGAACCAAAACCACCTAGATTTCCTGAAAATATCTTTGTGTCATCATTTTGGACAACAAATTGCCACTCATGAGCAGACACATATCCTTGATCAAAATCAAAGTTTTGTTGCGCTTTTCATCTGACATCTCCAGACTCCAGTTCATTATCCGATGTCACAGTGCGAATTCAATGCAAAATGTCATCGGCCATAGCACACAACACACCGACAATAGTCCGCAGCCCTTCGAACGAAGTAGGGCCACAAACATTGACCAAAAGCATTCTCAAATAGAAGCAGTCCTGAACTGTGTATATTCTACCAATTGCATCACTTGCATAAACACCACGGAATCCGGGAACTACTTCACCTTGTTTCCGCCGCTGGAGCTTCTTAGACGACGTATTCCAATATCGGGGCATTTCGCAATAAGTAAGTGTTCGTGCAAAATCGTGGCCTCGGCAAGTGTCGAAAAAATTGGTTAATGTTGTTGCAGGCGACATAACCCTACTCACGAATGAGCAGAGTACCATGATTGTTACTCGCTCATTTTTCGTAACAACCCTACGTGAAAACTCAAAACGCTGAGCAACATCATTGTCCACGTCATCTCAATCACCCCTACATTTCAACTTACTCACTCATACTTATGCAACGATCCTGAAAATAATGCTCGACTGAAAAGGTAAAACATCTTAAGTCGACTACATCTTAAGTTGACTTAAGATGTTTTACTTTTTCAGTCGAGAATGGATTCAAACACCATCAAACAAAAAATATCAAAATATCTACTCCATTTCAAAATGTTACTTAATGTAACATAGTAAACATAATTTAATAGAACAAATTTATTAAAGCTGCGATTACACGGCCATTTTTGTGTGTCATTTAAATGGCGCTCTGACGTCAGGAAAAAATGTCGCATTAGAGAGACATTTAAGCTACGATTCGTCATTTGTCATTTGCAAAAAAATGGCGATCACACGAAATGACTGTCACCGTCATTTTTGTCCCAAAATCAAATGACGGACAATGCGCGTCATTTAAAATTTTCATTTGGGATGCCATTAAATGTCGAGCGAAAAAATGGCGATCACACGGTAATGACATGCCTCATCAAAATGGCAAATGTCACCTTTCCTATTATTTCAATTTCGCGTCATTTATCTGCTTTGCGATCAGACGGCAATGACCAATGACAAAAATATAGCTACTGCCATTTGGTGTTTTTCTCTCGGCGTGTGCTACGACTTTATTAAAATAAATAGCAGTGGAAAAAAAAAAAAAATTATAATAAATAAGAAATGTCGAAAATGAATTTTGCGATGATGATGGAAATTGCGGGGACGGCGTATTTGGCAGCGTGTGTACTGGAAAGCAGTGACGACAATCTTGATAACGAGCCAATGCGACAAAAGCGGAGTATTTGGAAAAAGAGGTGGTTGAGTCGTCGCGAGAAGAGTAGATTTTGTGCTGAATTACTGCTCGAATTGCGCGAAAAAGAACCTGAACTATATCGCAATGTCCTTCGAATGTCAGCCCATCAATTCGATTATTTGTTGAGGTTGGTGAAGCCACACATCGAAAAACAGAACACAAATATGCGAGAGAGTGTTTCAGCGGAAACAAGACTGGTGATCACACTGCGCTACCTGGCCACTGGTGAAGGTTTTCGATCGCTGCGATTCCTTTTCCGCGTATCGCAGCCAACGATAACGTGCATCATTCTGGAAGTTCTCGACGCTATTTACAAGGTTTTTGTCGCTGAGTTTATTAAGGTGTGTGCTATTTGATAGTGAAGTTTGAAATGCGACCTATTATTTATATTTTATTTTGTCGATATCGATTCCGAAAAACGTATGGCAATTCCCGAATTGCATCGGCGCAGTTCATGGTAAGCACGTAGTGATAGTTGCACCGCCCAATTCCGGCAGCGTATTTAACAACTATAAATGTAAATATGAATGAAACTGAGCTATCCCAAAGCACCCGTTGCTTTTGCACCGTCACAATCAAACGCAATTCCTCTTCGTCGCTCCACGAATGCCTAATTTTCCTATCCCGAGTCAATCCTGGGCCGGCATTCTGTAAGGCGAAAACGTCTACACGTTTTCGTGCGCACGAACGGTTTGCTTCATGTAACATCAAAAACGAAAGAAATTCTCGTGGCCGCGAAAAAAAAACAAACGAACACATTTTTTTTTGACGTTTTCGCTTTTCTTGCTTCATGTAACCCTAAAAACGAACAGATTTTATCCTCTCCACGAAAGAAAACAAACGACAGCTATTTTGTTGACGTTTATCATTTTCGTTTTTATTCTTATTGAATTTGGTGGTTTTAAGATTGTGCTGAATATTTTATTAGATATGTTAGCAAATTATTATTTTTTGACCAGCGACAGCGAAGAAAGTGAAGTTGAAATTGAACATGTGAACTTAAGAAAAATTAGAAAAAGTTTGCGGGATTGTTCAAATCCTCTCACATTACCTGACAAAAGGTTGGTTTATTTTGATTAAAAAGTTAGTTAACAAGTTAGTTAAAAAGTTCGTTTTTCTATTTAGTTTTGTGCAACGTTTTCGATTGAACAAAGCCGCCTTTAAGTATGTGCTGGACAATATTAATTTGCATACAGCTACACGAACGACAAACGTGCCTCCTATTTTAAAACTTTCCGCAACATTAGAAGTACTGGCTGGAGGAGGATCCGCCTCGTAAACAATCAAATTCCACTTTAAAAATATTTTCAATTGTCAGCTGTTCGTTGTCAAAACAACTTAACGAAAATAAAACGACATACTGAGACTGCCAAACTATAATTTTGCTGTCACACAGTTTCTCAAACCTAAACGAATGTGAAGAAAAAACGTAAGGAGTTACATGAAGCAAATTTTCGCTATCGCGTGATTTCTATCGTTTCTTGAAAAGCGAAATCGTTTTTCGTTTCGTTTTTTACAGAATCTGGCCCCTGCTTTCTGCGTTTTGACTAATTTTCTCGATTTCGTTGTATACCTTTTGTCCTATCCAAATTGTCGGCACTTGACCTCGACTGTTCCTTTTCCATTTCTCTCAATAGGTACCTAAGAACACAACCACAACAAAACAAATAAAAAACAGTTTATTAATTATTTATACGTCCTTTTGCAATGAGAAAAAGACCAAATGAAACCACAGATATCGTATTAAATGCTGCGTCATTTGTCATTTGCATAGAAAAATAGCAGGGCATGAATTTCGTGCCTAGTCATTTTTTGGAGGCTGACATTTAAATCGCGCATCATCCGAAAAGTTCTGTCATTTGTCCTAAGTGCCATTTAAGAGTGATCACACGGCCATTTTTTTCTGCCATTTAAATGGCACAAAATTCATGCCATTTGGTCCGCCATTTTCCTAGTCATTTAAATGACGCCAAAAATGTCGTCCCAAAAATGGCGATCACACGGAACGACATTTAAATGACGGCTTTGTGACGCGATTTTTACGTCAGAGCGCCATTTAAATGACACAAAAAAAATGGCCGTGTAATCGCAGCTTAAGTAGGTACCTACCTAACCTATATTTAAAAAAAAATCAAAATTGTTCACAACAACAATTTGCTCGGAAAATAATTGAAATAATTGACAACAATTGCTTTTAAAAATAATTTTTTTTTGTATTTGAAGTGTCACTACTCGATTTCCATCCAGTTTTTTTTTTTTTTTTTTTTTTTTTCAAAGTGCATTTCCCCATACAAACTTTCATAACCTCTTTCATCCCCTCAAAGTTTTGTTTTCGCGACAAAACTTCATAAAAATCATATATAGACCAATAGCAAAACGACAAACGAACACAATTTTAAGGCTTTCTTTTTATATATATAGATATAGATATATAGATAGATGTGTGCATTATGTGGTTGTTTTATGTATACAAACTGAGAAAAAAAAAAAACTGTAAAAAGTGACACTGACACGTGCCTATATAAATGGCCTGAAATCCGTTTAAACCGGCCGGCAAACGCAAATGAAAAGTGTACACTGCTGTCGATGAAAATATTATACACTATATAAAACATCATGCCAAAAACAACAACACTTACCGGCAAGCGCGAATTAAATTTATTTTTATGTTTAAACGATAAACAAATTAATTAATATTACATCCGTTCAGAATGCGTAGGCGTTCATGGGCGCCTACGTTTTTTTTTTTTATATGGACAAAATCAAATGTTTGTTGACATAACTCACGAACGCGTTGACCAATTTCGTTCAAACTTTAGATACCATACTACAGAGACAACGACCATGCAAACAAACCCTAAAAATAAAATTTGATCGAATTCGGTTTGACCGTTCGTGAGTTATAAAGTCACAATCACAACGCTTTTGCAACTCTCTTTTTTTTGTATAGAGAAGAGAGAAGAGGAGAAGAGAAGAGAAGAGATGTATGGAAAATTAAGTTTTGCGAATTCTACAATTTCCTTTTAAAATTTTAAAATTTTCTCGCCGTATGAACCTTCCTTAGGCGTAGACAAACACAACAAAGAAAATATAGCTCAAATCGTACGAGCAGTTCTCGAGTTATGGCAACTTTGTTTCACACGTATAGGTTCACAGGTGTTTAGTTCCGAGAAATTAAAGTACTTGGAATTGTACGTTTTTTTAACAATATTTGAACAAAACCTGGCTACTCTGGCCATTACAAATCGGCTTTGTTATCCTACAAGTTTTTTTTAACGTTTGAACCAAAAAATAGCCCATCTGTTAAAGTATGGGCTTCGCGAAACTCTCTATTGGGCACTCTCGCAGCACTTTTTTGTTGCTCTAGGTCACTTTCTATGTTCGATTGCTGAGGAAAAAATAAACATCTTTTTCCTATTTCAGAGTAATTTTATGAATCTGAATTTTTTCTCAGAGTTTGCTTCAGATTTATCAATTCAAGTGCATTTGAATTTGACAACTAGTGGGGTTTGTTTACGTTTTCGTGAAATCTTTCAACTGCAAAGAAATGCATTGCATAGGATGGATCTATTTTTCTTTATTTATGTACAAATTATGTACAAATGTTACCAAATCATTCTTGTCGCAAATTACGAAAGTTTTAATAAAAAATTTAACCAGTGAATGGAAAACGCTTAAGCCCGTATGACACTAAATTTTTCTCTCAATGTTTCCTCCTCATTTTTATCACATTAAATCATGTTGAAAACTCAGCTTCGCGTAAAAGAGGTAAAGTACAAAGCTGGAGCAACTATTTGCAAAGCAACCACAAATTTACAAACGAACTTATTTTCAAAGCGCCTTACTAAACTAATGTCGTTTTCGATAAACAATTGGTAACCGCCAGCTGTGTGTCATAATTATTGGTATTAGTGAAACTATGTGTAATTCTGAGAAAAAGCGAGATTTGTTCATTTGCTCTGTCAATAGACCGGTAGGAAAAGAAAATGGCGAATTTGAAAAAAATTGAGGGTGCAGAGGATTGCGAGTTTGGTTTTTCAGTATTGTCTCTGTTCACTGGTAGGTACAATTAAGGGACAAACTGGTATCCGGTCGATATTCTGCTTTCAAAACTCTGCTTTGCAAAATTCTGTATCCTCACAAAAAAATTCTGCTTTACGAAACTCAGCTTTTCAAATTTTAAGCAATAAAATTCTGCTTATTCTGCTTTAAAAAAAGAAACAATATTCTGATAAACAAATAATTTTTTTTTTTATTATGCCTAGTATATTATGCATTTCAGGATTTAATAATATATTTCAGGTAAAAAAATTAATAAAATAATAAATAGTTGGCGCAACAGGTCTGGAGAGACCCTAGGCCTAGCTTCTCACAACCATTCGTTTTGTGTGAGTTTCTCATTTTTGGAACGAATGGAAGGGATCTACAATTTTATGCCGACTCCAAACGGCTAATTGAGAAGCTCTTTCAAGACATTTATACTCTCGGATGTTTGTCAGACGTTCGCGAGAGGTAGCGCAGCGGAAAAAAACCCTGAGTCGGAATTGGGTTTTTGCGGGATTCGAACCTGGGACTCCCGCATAGCAGTCCAACACACTAACCACTAAGCTACTGCGACTACAGGTAAATAAATTACAAGAAATAAATCCAGAAGAAGCAAATTATTTCACATTTGAAATTACCAAAAAATTAAGAAACTAAACAAAGTTTTTTTTATAATAAGCACTACACAGCAATACACAGCGCGGGTATTAGGGAAATGGGGATAGATTAGACAGGAGATACCGCTGTACAATGGTCTTAAATACCTGCAAATTGAAAAAAAAAAAAAAAAAAACAGTTGGTAAATCATTCCATATTCGTGTTGTACGGCTTATGAATGGTTCTCTATACTCTATATTTCGTAGTACTATCGAAAATAGGCTTAAGGACGAACTGATTTGCATTCCTAGCATGACGAGTATTGCGGTTGAAATGTTGAGGTGGAGGAATGCAGCTGGCAATTTTAACTGAGCATTGCCTGTTAAAATAACGATACGACAAGGAGAGACACGTGACATTTTTACGATGTTTATTACGAGCTATATTATTTTGTTTTTCAAATTAAATTTCCTTTTCTTTTTCAATTTCTCCCCATCCCCATCTATCCACGCATAACTTATCTTTCCCTTTATTGGATTTAGCGATTGAAACCAGATTGAAGCATTCATTATGAGTATAATCAGCACACGTTCACGAAGGGCTTCTTAAAAAAAATTTCTTTACAAAATTCTGACAAACATTAAAAAAAGCGCGGACTTTTGAACACTTTCCTAAAGCAGAATTTTGAAAACAGAATTTTGAAAGTTTTGTAAAAAGAATTTTGACCAATCCAGAATTTTGAACCCAACCCGGACAAACTCAATGAAAGTCTACTTTCGGTTGTTTTCATATTTTCAGATAATAAAGCGGGCTGTAGGAAATAAGGCCCCAATGAAATAAGGCCCAAAAGAGAAAATGAAATAAGGGCCCAAATTAGGGGTGTTTTTTCATAATGAAATAACACCCCAATTTCAAATATGAAATAAGGCCCCAATGCGATGAAATAAGGTCCCAAAATAAAAATAAATAAGGCCCCAAATTTGTGGTTTATTTCATAATGAAATTAAAAATAATGAAAACTACTTTTCATTTAATATTGTTGATATTGGATAAACTAGTTTAGATTAAAGGAACTTTTTATATACTCAACCTCGCACCCACCCCGCAATCTAACAGTAAACCCAAGCAGGGGGGTTGCAAGGGGGCAGCATGCCCCCCCATACGCATTCCATATCGGAAGGGTAACAATTAATAATACAAAAATAATTTTGGGCACTTATTTTCATTGAGAAATAAGGCCCCAAAAAAGGAAATACCACCCCAAATTCTATTAAAAATCGTTGTTGTTGTTTCCTGTATATTTTTTTGGGGCCTTATTTCATTCTTCTTTTGGGGCCTTATTTCATTGGGGCCTTATTTCGCAGAGCCAATGAAGCGTACAATTTTTGCCTTGCTAACAACAAACGGCTACATGAAATTTGGCCCCAATGAAAAATGGCCCCAAAACAAAAATGAAAAATTGCCCCAAAAATTTATATGAAAACCAACAACAAAAATGAATATATAAAATTTTTGTTTATTGGGGTGATATTTCATATTTTGGGGCCATTTTTCATTTTAAATTTTGGGGTGATTTTTCATTATGAAAAAACTGTCATTTCCTTCCTAGTTATAGTTGTCCTTGTTGTAGACAAAATGTTGACGATACTATTGAAGTGTATTCATAAATTATTTTCTAATAAAAACTAATATTCAAGCTATATAATGCAGTTTGGGGCTATTTTTCATTTTTGGATTTTTAATTTTAATATTTTGGGGCCTTTTTTCATTTTGTTTGGGGCGATATTTCCATTTTGAAATTGGGGCCATTTTTCATTATGAAAAAACGCACCAATTTTGGGGCAATTTTGCTCAAGAAAATTCCTTGAAAATATCTCTTACTCTTCTGTTGTGTTAAGAAGAATGACGTGGAAGTGGACTTTTTTCTTCAATGAAACATAGAAAACACGCACATAGAAAGAGTACTTTTGATAAAAAGGAGCAATTCTTTTCTTCAATCAAAAGTCCAATTAAACCATGGGTTACATTTTAATACGATTCCGTTCCAATCCTTTCGGGAAGTAAAATGATCCTCGGACATGGGAAACTCCGTTTGCAATTGTTATGTAAATCGAATCAATGCATCAATTCCCATCAGGAATTCATTCTTACCGATATCCTTAGAAATTATCTCTCCAACAGCATCTTTTCGAGTGATCCATACTGATTCTGGTGGTCGAATTTCAATTCCGCACAAAGAAGAAAACTTGACACCCAACTCTTGTCCTCCATTGCCCTCCACACTTAAATGACAAACAATCTCAATCAATCACTCTATACACTTTGTATTTGCAATTCTCTTGCTCTCCCCATTCTCTAGTCCTATTGAATAATTCGTTATAACGGTGATACAAAAAATATATTTCATATTCGATAGAAAATTACTGCGAATATCTGTCACCTTATCCATATCACCAGTTGTGTAAATATTCCGTTAGTTTTGAAAAATCACCTCCAATATGTTGCTATACATATAGAATCCCCCTGGAGAGCAAGTTCGTGCAATCTTAGCTCGTTTGTCACTTCAAGGATATGTGAGTGCAAACAAGAAGTGGCTCTTCTTCCACGAACTTCTCTATTTATAGACAACTATCCAGATGGTGCAAGAAAACCTTAAATTTCCCAAGGAAATGAATGTGAAAAAGAAACATACATGACAACTGTTGCGGTACATTTTGAAACACGCAGAAGAAAAATACCCAAGCGTGATGGAGTACACTTGTGTGCGGGAAAAGTTTCGCAACTATAAAAGAAGTTTTGCTTGGTGCGGGAATCCTTAAATTGAACGACAGTATGACGACAAATGGAATGAGTTTTGGCAGTGATTTTCAAGATGAATGGCAGATGCCAAACACTTTAATGAGGCAATTCATTTTTCCTGTGTGTGTGAGACAAGTGGTTATAGTTATATCGGTAACTGCCAACGGGAGCATTTGTTGAAATTTTGGTTAGAGGAGGAATTAAGGGATCAACGACGACTTTGGAACAGTCTTTGAAGTCTCTCTAGATCCGGAACTGTTATCTGCCCAACCACCTCAACAGCCTTCGATAAGAAGGGATTCCTTAAATATCATGCCAAAAAGGACAATGATGACTGAGAAGCCAATTAAATTTATCCCATCATTGCTCTTGATCGTGGTTCTACTTTGGGGTGGTGGATAAGAAGAATTTGACAACAGTGTATCGTGTATGTTGTTTCTTGTGTTAGAACACAACGATCAAGAACAATCGCCGAGGACTTTTTTCCGATGCTATACATTTCATTTGACTTGCAGCTCAGCTTCTTCTCCCTTTTCTAGTTTAAAAACGGTTTGGGGTGGTTGAGTAGTTAACTAAAAGCGATGTGCATGGTAATGTAATCACAGCGAGACTGTTTTTCCGAGGAACTGCGTCAGCTGGCTGATCAGACATCTGGATGTGTGGTGGTGTAAACACTTATTTAGTGCAAGGTTTGGGGTCAGGTCAAAATCCACTCGCGAGAAGCACACACACACGTGTTATGTATTTATATTTTATACAAGTCAGCTGACAGCAGCCGTACATTATTTTTTGGCATTTCACTTTATTCACAACATTACTTACTCGCGTAATGTTGAAATGGTCTTCCCCAATTTGGTGCTGTCCTTAAGTAGGCGTTTTCTACTAGAAAAAAAAATTTCCCCAAGAGAATCTACTCAGAGTATTATCTTTTTCCACATCGCCACGGCCACCAAAATTTTATCTTTTAATTAGAAAAGGATTAACCTTTCACATTCAATGAGTGAACCACTCTTTCGTATGGAGAAGTCAAGTCATACAGTGAATTACATTTTCCCAGCAAAGACGATAGATTTTTCTTTGACCTTAAGTTACTCAGATTATTTAGTACTAGCTGACCCGCGAACTCCGTTTCGCCCAAATTCATAAATGTAATGAAACTAATATTTCCAAGCATGCACAGCGCATGCTACTTTATGTAATTCCGTCAATTCAAATTCTTTATTCAAAAGTTATATTAAATACAATAGAAATAACTGAAGTATAGCAATATCGATGTATTTCAATAAAACCGCAATGATTGACGTGCCGGCCAACCTTCTGCTTTTGTACTAAAGCGGTTTGCCCCCAGGTGAGCACGCCATGGACCATGTGAAAAACATGGTAATTCAAGATTGATGCTACAAATATCCAGCGATTATCCTTGCGACTTATTATTTGTCATAGACGCTTAAATGCCAAATCGTTCTGACTAAGCGGATTCCGCGATATGACAATGTTTGCCTTTTAAACTCAAAATCATCCTTGCATGACATTTGATTTGAGATTCTTTACAATCATATCAAACGCGATCCGATGCAAAGTTTGGGTGCATTAAGGTTGCTCAACAAAATGATAATTGAGCCGACTTTTAATTTCAAATTGTGAAGCGGTAAGTCCGGAACATCCGAATTAAAAAATTAAAAATTTTAAATAAATTTTCTTGCATTGGAAGTGACACTACCTGTTTCCTATCCATTCTATTCTTACCATAGTGGGGTTCTATTATCAGGTTTGAAAACAAATCTGCGATCTTCTAAGTTCATTTTCTCTATCGCCGTTTTAAACATTGCAATTGTCGAATGACGTTTTTGACGACTTGATCATCCCCCGATAAAATGAAGTACACCTGCGAATATTGCTGTACGTCCTCATTTACTGGCAAGAAGGCACCCATCCGATGGTAAATTTGATCTTGAATCTGTTAATCCGAATTTCGCGGCGTAGAATCCGGTGCCATTGTTAGAAAATGGGTGTTTGCATGATGTAAAGAAAAAATATTGCCCTGCCAGTCGGCATGAAACCAGTTTTTTGAATGATTTTTATTCCCAATAAAGTCATACGAAAACAGTTGTTGTACTGTCAAATGTTCTTAAGAAAATCCTCCGATTCAAATGGCTCCGCATTCAATTATAGTCATCGCTCCAATATCGAAAATCGCATCACCGACATAGTTTTCTGTTCGTTCTACTGAAATGCCAGTCGTTCGAATGTCAGCAACGATGCGCATCTTGCCACTCCGATTTGAACTTGTTCCCATCCCAGCAGCAGTAGGATTTGATGCAGTTCTCATTACTTGCACTCTCAATTTTCTTGACTTTTGATCTGGTCTTATGCCATGCGATGTCCCACTTTTCGCTTTCTTCTGTAGTTTGGCTTCGTTGATATTTGTTGTTGACTTGCTTCCCTGACTGTATAAAAGAAATGAAACTGTTGGAGCGATGCACAAAATCAAAAACAAACCATCACTGTTGACCAACGTATAATACATTAAATTTATATCGATCTTATCAATACTCTATCCCGTAGCTTTCTATTAGTAAACGAATTTTTGAAATCGGTTCGGTATTTCCGGAGATTACCTCCCACAAACAAACATTAGGTACCTCTTTATATAATAGTGTGATGTGATGTGATGTGATGTGATGTGATGTGATGTGATGTGATGTGATGTGATGTGATGTGATGTAATGTGATGTGATGTGATGTGATGTGATGTGATGTGATGTGATGTGATGTGATGTGATGTGATGTGATGTGATGTGATGTGATGTGATGTGATGTGATGTGATGTGATGTGATGTGATGTGATGTGATGTGATGTGATGCGATGTGATGATGTGATGTGATGTGATGCGATGATGTGATGTGATGTGATGTGATTTCCTATCAAACTGTGTATTGCTGGAACTGGAATAGCTTGTTTTATGTTTTTTTTAGACAACCACATCATCTGTCAATGCCATAAGGTTTTTAAAATTTAATTTATTACAAGTTCTTGCACCTGCCATTTTTTTTCGACATTAAAATGACAACAATTTTCCAGGAAGGAAGCGTAATTAATTTTTCCATTGAATATAAGTATCAATGGAATGGGCCGGAAGCACATTGATGAGTCAATTTCACTTTTAAAATAAAAATATGTAGGTAAATATATAAAGCGAATATAATTTAAAAATTGCTTTTTATTTATTCACCTTGGGGACACGTGATTTATTGCAAATTATGTTGCTGTTTACTGCTATTCATTTATTGTTTTCTGTGATTTAAGGGATTGCCTGTTTGGTTGTAAACGGATTACAAGGTCATTATTATGAATAATGGTATTACGACAGTGAATTGCATAAAATGTTAAAAATTGAATTGAATGGTCGATAGAGTTCCTATGATATGATTTCCATCTGTGTTGAATGTGTTGCGTTTCGTTGGTGGTGAGTGGTGACGTTCATGACGATTGAATGGAGAATTGGATAAAGGTCAGCATTTATCAAGCGCTCTATTTTTATCAAAAGGCGTTCTCAAAAACAAGAAAAACATCTCTAAAGAAGAGACACCCTAGTAAGGGGAATTGTTCTGTTATTTAATTACCCGACGGTAGTAAAAAAAAACATTTATACAAAAATTAAATGGTTGAAAAGTATTAAAGAGAGCAAAAGGTAGAGCTGCTGATGCAAGTTTTTTACGTTCATAACTTAATTATACGCATTCTTAAAATGTTCCTTAAAATTTGTCACTAACAACTCCATATAGGAAGAAAAATAGGTAAATTAGACTAAAATTAAAATTGTTAAAAATTATAATAGCATATAGAAACACCTATGACCAATGTCATCCCGAGAACGAACAGACGTAGGACGACACTCTTTTTTGAGAGGTTGTATAATATCTTAGAGTTGAAACAAGTTGCATTTAGTACTTTTAATTTGGGTTGATAAGGTTTAAAGTCTTCCCTCCATAATACCCTTGTGAATAGTGATACAAAACGTATAGTGTGTCGGTGGTGTGACAAACAAAAATATATATATACATTATGCATCCACTTAGCGTATATATATATACTAGCTGACCCGGCGAACTTCGTTCCGCCCAAATTTATTAATGTAGGTAATGAAATTAATAATTCCGAGTTTTCGCTTCATTCCGATTCATGTAATTCGGTCAATTCAAGTTTTTTATTCAAAAGTTATATTAAAATTAAATAAATAGGTAAGTAAAATCAAATACTTGTTGGCCAACCTACCGCTTTTTCACTGAAGTGCTTTATGGTACACAACATTTTTTGTTCTATTTCTATTATCGGGTGCGTGCACGTACAAAGCGAGAGCTCTGCCGACACGTGAAGTTCAAGATTTATGCCACACACATCCAGCGATTGTCCTTGCGACTTATTAATTGTTATAGCAAAAGCGAGACGTACGGGAAATCGAAGACGCTTAAATATGAACGGCAAATCGTTCTGAATAAGTAGAATCCGCGGAAAAAGAACATCTTCGCCTTTGATTTTCCAATAAAAATCGTTGCTTGAATAATATTTGAAATTAAATTCATTACAACCAAACGCGTACCGTTACAAAGTTCATTTAGGTTGCGCAACAAAATTATTACTGAGACGATTTTTAGTTTCAAATTGTGTGGAGGCAAGCCCGAAACATCCCAATTTATTAAAAATTCATTGGAATAGTTGGTGGCTTCGTTTTTAACCATCACGGAGTCGACTGATTTGTATGAATGCAACTCGCCAGCGATTTGGTTTTGTATGGCGAAATTGAAATGATCGATATTCTTGTTCTTCGCAGCCAAAATCGCTCTTACACTCAGCCAATCATGGTCAGCATAATTCTGAGTGATATTCGGGAAAACATTCATGATTAGTTCTTCCAGTGTCGTTGTAAAGTTGCAAAAATGTTGTGGAAACTCAATCAGGCCGGTGGTAAAGTTTGCTGGAATCACACCATTGCCCATCGCCAACAATTGCCTGGAGAACTCTGCCTCCAATGTGCGTTTGTAAGCCATTGTGCATTCGTCCCATATGATAATCTCACATTGCTGCAGTACTTTCACCATCGCAGTGTTCTTTGAAATGTTGCATGTAGATTCTTCATCCACTTGCAGATTCAATAGCAATTTCAATGCAGAATGAGCTGTTCAACCGCCTTCTAACAAAGTAGCCGCTATCCCAGAAGAGGCTAGGGCCAAAGCGATCTCAGATCTCGAATGAATTGTAGCCAAAATCAGTGAAATCAGGAATGTATTTCCAGTTCCACCGGGCGAATCAAGGAAGAAAATTCCGCCATTTTCGTTATCGACTGCTTGCATCAATTCATCGTACACTTTCTTTTATTCTTGATTCAACATTGGCACATTTGTTCGAACAGCTTGACTCAATACGATTCGATCGAATTCCATTTCTCACTCCAATTCTCGATTAAATGCGTCTTGCATTTAACGATTTGGCTGTGGCATCCCCAATTTGCACAACAAATTGTCACTCGTGAGCAGACACTTATCCTCGATCAAAATCAAAGCTTTGTTGCGCATTTCATCTGACATCTCCAGTTCATTATCCGATGTCACAGTGCGAATTCGATGCAAAATATCGTCGGCCATAATATCATTTTTGTATAATCAAAGTATCTGCTTCATTTTAAAAAGTTACTTAATATAACATAGTAAACATAATTTATTAGAACAAACTTTTTAGGTATATTTAAAAAAAAAAGTGGAGCATCATTATTTGTAATCAATGCAAAGCGAAAACCCGAAAAAAACGAAGCTACATTAACTACTCCTGGTCTGTCTACACAGTTTAAAAAGTTCGAAGATGAATAAAAAGAAACACAAGCACTCCTCTTCTACGGGATGCAAGCCACCTAAGTATGTATATGCAACCATCTCTTTATTAATTTCCAATGAACTCGAAATAAAATAAAAAAAAACTCCAAGCAAAGAAAGAGAAGTTACATCGACAAATTGCATTTATAATATCCTTCTACCCCGTCTAAGTGCAGTATCCTAGAAATGTAAAGCGATTAACTGACTTGCGTCTTGTTAGTTACTAATACTACCGCCATCAAAGGGAGATGTAACATATATTTTGTTCCCTCGCTGAATAATTTATGTAACTTACACAGTACTTTAGCAAGGACATGCATAATGCTTCAAGTCAATCCGTTGATGGCTCGAGTACAGTTCTGTTTAGTGCTACAATACGTACCCATACCAACATTGGGACCAAGAGGAGCACATAATATGTGTACAAGATTTACTCTTGTAATACATTTATTTGAGTAGGTTGCTTACATTGCGGGATAGTGGGGTGCGAAAAAAGCTAAGTTGTGTTAGGGCTGCTGTGCATGTTTTCATTTCGAACAGGATTTTCTATAGTTCATTGTTATTATGAATTTTATTGTTATGGGTATGCGATACGCAATTGATGCCAATGAACTTGAAAGTGAGGGAGGGATGTAGCTGATGGAGTAATTTGTAAGGGCGGGTGAAGGTAGTTTAAAGGATTCGAGGTTCTTTTAAATGGTAACGACTTTTATGTAACTATATATACATTTTTTTCCTTTTGTATTTTATCAACTACATCTTGAACGGAATAAACAGATCTTTTACAAATGACTCGATACTACAAGTCCGCACTACCAGACGATGCTGGAGGACTGTGAATGACTTCTGCCGCATAGATCTAGATGGTTGAGAACGTCAAGCGAAGTAGAAGCTTTTAGTAATTGTAATTATTGTAATAATCTTTCGGCAGGTCTCCAATAAAGTGTCCTCCGTGGAGTTCAAGTTCATGCGGTAGATGACTAGCTTACCTCGAAATCGTTGCTATCTATAGGGAAGTTCTATAATCGGTGGCTAGGTGCTTGCTTGCTTGTTAATAGCGCGTGCTTTGTCATGTCATAGTTTACATCAAGGACAACAGATTGCCTGTTCTTCAATCCCCTTGAAAGCATTTATCACGCAACGACCGATAATGCCAATATCGACCGCATACCCCAGTAGTCGAATGGACCCGTTGAAGATAGTGCCTCCCGTGTTGGCAGCTGCCCTGCGCACTATCTGCTCCAGAACGAGATTGCTGAAGTCACATGATAGCGCATCTCCATGCCAAATTCTGATGCATGTTTGAAATAGTTTGGAGGAGCTACTTTCGTGCAGGGAAATAAGTCCCCGTGGACTTGGTTCCCATGTTAGATATGAACTATGTCAACCTTCTTATGGGAACTTAGTACAAATTCAAAAATAAGAAGAGGCAACTAACTAACCAACATTTAGAATTGGAATTTTTGATTTTGTTTGACAAAATACTCCATTCGAAATTCAGTTTGCAAGACTCTGAAAATAATCAAAGAAAAATGGCGGTGATTTTTCGGCGCAGGGACATAAGACCACGAGACTAAATTTGCGCAAATTTTTAAAAAAGTTGTTTGAAAAAATTAATTAGCATTTTTAGATTTCGAAAATTTGAGAAAATAAAAGTAAAAAATTCGCACGACTGGTCTTGGTGTGCGTCGATTTTTCTTTGATACTTTCAGAGTCTTGCAAACCGAATTTGGATTTTGAAATTTTATATTTTAACCATTCAGAGTTTTTGGAATTTATTTCCCACCTTACATGGCAACTAAGTCCACTTCACGAAAGTGGTTTTATTTCCCATTTACCGGGGCCTTTTTTCCCTGCACCACTACTTTCGTTTTTTCTATAGTATTTCCAGTGTCACGCTATACAGAATTTTTGCCACCACCATCATACATAGAGCTCCTGATGATGTAGACCAGAGGTTCCCAATTTTATTGGCGGACCCCATATTGATATTAACAGACAAGAAAATCAGAATAAATGATATAAAAATTAAAATAATTATTTTAAGTTTTATAAAACATTTATTGTACAACAAAAAATACTTATGACTAGATGTATGAATTAAGAATCAAAGAAAAATGGCGGTGATTTTTCGGCGCAGGGACATAAGACCACGAGACTAAATTTGCGCAAATTTTTAAAAAAGTTGTTTGAAAAAATTAATTAGCATTTTTAGATTTCGAAAATTTGAGAAAATAAAAGTAAAAAATTCGCACGACTGGTCTTGGTGTGCGTCGATTTTTCTTTGATACTTTCAGAGTCTTGCAAACCGAATTTGAATTTTGAAATTTTATATTTTAACCATTCAGAGTTTTCGGAATTTATTTCCCACCTTACATGGCAACTAAGTCCACTTCACGAAAGTGGTTTTATTTCCCATTTACCGGGGCCTTTTTTCCCTGCACCACTACTTTCGTTTTTTCTATAGTATTTCCAGTGTCACGCTATACAGAATTTTTGCCACCACCATCATACATAGAGCTCCTGATGATGTAGACCAGAGGTTCCCAATTTTATTGGCGGACCCCATATTGATATTAACAGACAAGAAAATCAGAATAAATGATATAAAAATTAAAATAATTATTTTAAGTTTTATAAAACATTTATTGTACAACAAAAAATACTTATGACTAGATGTATGAATTAAGAATTTGATCGATGATGGATTTCTGTGCGACGCGACGCACGATTATGTTTTTTTGATCCTTCCACGGAACCGCAGGGTGGCACCATTTGGGAAACGATGATAGACTATACTATAGCTTTAACATAACATGTAATATATATTTTTAAATCGCGTGTATAACTACGTTCGTTTTTGCTTAATATTAAGTATTGTTTGTTCCATGTATTTCCCACAAAAAAATCCTTGTGCTCCAGAAAGTAAGCCATTACTCATTTATTTGACGGAGAACTAACCGATTTGTATCCCAAATCTCTTTCTTTTTTTTTGCAGCATACACATCCCTTTGGTAAGGATTTATCGTACTACCTGGAATATTTGCACAAATGATTTATAGCTATTTTCCCAAAACATGCAATTCCTTAAAAATATCATTTTGTCGCATTCCTAAAATTACAAGGCCGAGGTACGCAATTGATGTCGAAAAAAACGTCTTCCAATGTCTTACCTTTGGTGTAATCCTAATGTTTCTCTCAGTCCATTTATGCACAAGCACGTTACATTGTGCGTGTACATTTTGTGACTTTCTGTACCTACTATACTCTGTCCAAGAAAAATTGTCAGTAGAGGGAAGATAGGATGTTTGTCTCTCAGTCTGGTTGCAATGACTTACATAGATCGGTCCCTTTTTAAAGTTCTCACAGCGTTGCCGTAGTGTGTATGATAATTCGCCATAACTCAGAGAGCAATACTGTTAGGGTTACCATCTTACAATTTGAAATATAAATATTGCTGAACGAAATAAATGCCGTTTTTTTTTTTTTCCTTTTCCGGTAAGATAAAAGGTAGGCCTAATCGCTTTAGTTTGTTTTCCAAAAAAAAAAAAAATGTATATACACAAACAGGCAATTAGAATACAAAATTATATAACCACGACGCAATGTCAATGTCATGTTAAAAGGACTTCACTTGTGCAGCTCTACATATATTTTTTAATATAGACATGTTATATCAGAACCACCAACAACCCCTAAAAGAGATAACAACCAAACACACAATGTAACAGCAATCTATATTGTGTCGCTCATTGGTTACAGATCTATTTAATCTGTCCTGCGAGACAGTATAAATAGAAAAGGCAACAAGCCTCAAGATTATTGTTATCGCGGAAGCAACAGCACGAACTGCTGTACTAAATAAAGATCATTTTAAACTAAAATTAAAATTGGTATTTTTTCTTTCGTGACCTCAATCAAAATTGGCGCAGTCGGTAGGATAGCTATAAAAAAGATTAGCTATCCGTGAAACGAATCGCAGTACACGATTTAAACTACATAAACTTAAAATCAGTGAAAGTGAATAAAAGAATTCATATCTGAACGCATATCAGAGAATTCATAGACACTCTACACCATACAAAAAATTACTTAGTGATCACAATAAACGAAAATTATTAATATCACGAAGTCTCATAGAGAGAAAGTAATTTAAAACAAAATAAAGAAGAAAAAGTTAGATAAGTTAGATGAACAACTTTACGGGACAATAACGTGCTGATGAGAAAACTCATAAATAAATTTAAAAAGCAGAGGGAAAAGCGTAGTTGCAGCTTTTATAAACAACAAATTCCAGTGGAAGATTCATCAAGTGACACAGAAGCAGAAACAGCGGAAATCACTAACATGGCTCCACCACTTACACTCGAACAACAGCTTCAACAACAACAGCTACAACAACAGCTTCAACAACAACAGCTACAACAACAACAAAATAATACAATACCACAGGTAAAAAGAGAATTAAATTTAGATCCATTAAAATATATAGAAAAACTTAGTACTTTCGATGGTAAAACAGAAGATTTACCTATATTTTTAAGTAACGTAGATGATATTATACCTACCCTTAACGAATATTCTGAACAATCACAAAGAATGTGTATAAATATATTAAAAAATAAATTTATTGGTGAAGCTAGAAGGGCTATGGAAATTCACACCCATCTTAGCAGCTGGTCAGATATAAAACAAATGCTTATTCTTAATTTTGGCGGTTTTAAAAACAGTTTTCAGTTGTATGACGATCTCAGAAATTCGCAATACAAAGGGGATGTATACCAATTTTATAATTATATTCAGAAAATATTGAGTCTCCTAAACCAAAAATCTGTACAAGAAAACAAGACATACGAAATCGTTAGAAATAACGACACAGCTTTGACTGTATTTAAAGAAAAATTACCTCCCAATATGAGAACCATCTTATATTCATTAAAACCACATTCACTACAACAAGCTCTTTACGAACTTGCACAAGCTGGTTTTACAACTAACCAAAACAGTGATCAAAGACAATCTAGTTCCAATTACAGAGAACACAAAAACCAAAATAAAGGTAATCAACAAAACAAAGATCACAAGAACTTAAAATCCTATCCAGGTAATAATAACAAGCACCATAATAACTATAATAATTATAACAATTGGCAACCAAAACAATATGTGCCAAATAACAACTTCCAAAGACAAAACAATTATAACCATCAAAATAGATATAATAACTACGAAAATAATTTTAATCAAAATTCCAACCCAAACAACTATAGGCAACAACCTCAGAGGTTCGAACCTATGGATGTAGATCCAAGATCGTCACAAATAAGACGTACCACTCAAAACCAACCAATAACGAATTATAACTTTTCGGTCATGTGCTTCGGAACCTCAAAACAACGATCACTACCCTTTATTAAACTAACAAAAAATAATAAGACAATAAGACTTTTAGTAGATACCGGTGCCACAAATAGCCTTTTAAGAGAAAATGATGCACCAAAAGAATATATAAAAATTAGAGAACAACCACTAAAAATCAATACCGTGGGGAATCCAATTGAAATAACCAAAGATTTAATAATTCCAAAAGAAAAATTTATATTTCCAGTAGTAGAAGATTGCGAATTTCAAATACATGATTTCCATATAAACTACAATGGAATACTTGGGAATAACATTCTAATTCCAAATAATAGTGAAATTAGGTATAAGGAGAAAATATTAAAAATGAATGATCAGATTATACCCATATTCTTCAGTGCAGATGAGGAACGGGAGTATACTGAAACCATTAATCATTTAAATACAATACCAATAACCGAAACATTTATAAATTCAATTCAGGAAAAACTTCGATTAGATCACTTAAACTATGAAGAGAAACAAGCTCTTTTAAAACTTACAAGTAAACATAGAAGTACCTTTTACAACAAAGGAGACAATCTATCTTTTACTAGCCACATTAAACATGTGATCCCCACTACCGATGACTCACCCATATTCACACGAATTTACAAATACGAACAAATTCATAATGACGAAGTAAAAAGACAAATTCAAGACATGCTCGACCAAGGAATTATCCAACATTCTACTTCACCATATAATGCTCCTCTTTGGGTAGTCCCCAAGAAAGAGGACAGTACGGGAAATAAAGAATGGAGAATAGTCATTGACTATAGAAAACTGAATGAAAAAACTAAAGAAGATAAATACCCCATTCCAAACATAGATAGCATATTAGATAAACTAGGACATTGTAATTACTTTACAACATTAGATCTCACAAAAGGGTTTCACCAAATAGAAGTCGATAAAAAGGACAAGGACTGCATTTTCAACACAATCAGGCCATTACGAATTTGTGCGCATGCCCTTCGGTTTAAAAAACGCACCAGCAACATTCCAAAGACTCATGAACGAAGTCTTACAAGAATTCATAGGGAAAATTTGTTATGTATACCTTGACGATATAATCATCTTTTCCACTAGCCTCCAAGAACATATAGATTCAATAAACAAAGTTTTAATTACTCTCAAGAAAGCAAATCTTAAAGTATCTTTAAATAAATCTGAATTTTTAAAGAAGGAGACAGAATTCCTAGGCCACATTATAACACCAGATGGTATTAAACCTAACTCAAACAAAATAAAAACAATTGAAAATTTTCCCATACCAAATACTGTAAAAGAAATACAAAGTTTCTTAGGTCTAACAGGGTATTACAGGAAATTCATTCCAGATTACGCAGGTATAATAAAACCATTTACCATGTGTCTAAAGAAAAATGCAATTATCGACAAAAATAACCCAGAATACCAAGAAGCATTTAATAAAATAAAAACACTCATGTCAGACGATCTACTCAATCGTCACCCAGACTATAACAAAGAGTTTATATTAACCACAGACGCAAGCAACTTTGCTATAGGAGCCGTCTTATCACAGTCACATGGTCCTTTGTCGTTCGCTTCTCGAACATTAAACAAACACGAATGTAACTACAGTACAATAGAAAAAGAATTGCTCGCGATTGTATGGGCAACAGATCAATATCGCCATTACTTATATGGACGAAGATTCACAATTAAAACAGACCATCGACCATTGGTTTGGCTTTCAACTTTGAAAGAACCCAATACGAAATTACAAAGATGGAAAATCAAATTAGAAGAATATAACTTTAAAGTGGAATATATTAAGGGTAAGGAAAACTACGTCGCAGATGCCTTATCAAGAATAAAAATAGAAAACAACATAAATATGTTAAATAACGAAGATGAAGATGATGATAAAACTGAACATAGCGCTGAGTCAGACAACTCACGCTTAATTCCAATCAGTGAAAAAGCAATCAACTTATTTAATCGCCAAATAGTTCTAGTAGTCAAAGAAAATGATGAAGAAACTAAGATTCTATTTCCACACACAGGAAAAAGAAGAATTGTATTCTGCAAAAACAATTATACAAAAGAAGATTTAATAAATATTATCTCAGAAGTCGATACAAAAACCCTAAACGGAATATACACTGAAGATGATGCCATATTTCAAAAACTCCAAGAAATATGGAAAGAAGAAAACAAATCATCAAAAGACATACTTCAAAGAAGTATGAAGTTATTAATAGACGTCAACAACGACGAAGTAACAGAAATCATTCTGAAACAACACAAGGAACTTAATCACGTAGGCATCGAGAAATTATATATTGACCTCTCAAAAAAATATTATATACCCAACCTTAAAATAACCATAAACAAACTCATTAACAACTGCATGACCTGCAACCAAAAAATCGAAAGAAACCCCATAAAACTGCCATATGAAAAAACTGGCACACCCATAGGTCCTCATAAACACTATCACATAGATATCTGGTTTATTAACAGCAACCTAAAGTACATTTCCTGTATAGATAAATTCAGTAAATACACAGCAGTAGAAATGATGAGAACCAAAACACATATTGACGCGATAAATGCTTTAACGAAAATATTTTCATACATGAACATTCCCGAAGAAATCACACTTGATAACGAGAATGCCTTTGTCTCAGAAACTCTGAAAAACCATTTAGAGAATTTAGGTATACAACTACATTATTGCACAGCAAATAGACACACAGGGAACTCAGATATAGAAAGAGTCCACAGTACCCTGAACGAACATCTAAGACTGCTCGCTGATACAAAACGTCCAGTCGATCTTGTGATTAAAGCAATAGAGGTTTATAACAAAACCGTGCACCTAACAACAAAAGAAAGACCAATCGATATCCACTTAGGGAAAGTTGATAATCAAGTGATTTTTAAACGTATAGAAGACACAAAGATAAAAACTTTAAAAAAGATAAATAAAAATAGAAAAGACGAAGACATAGACGGGAAATTCGCGAAAATCACCGCTCCAGAAAAAATAAAAAACAAAATGACTCCAAGGCACACTGAGGTGAAGGTAATTAATAACATTAATAAAAAATATATACTCCAAGAAGGAAATAGATATAGAAAAATTCCAAACAGAATTCTACATAAGGACCAATTTAGGAAAAAGAAAAAAATTATAATTGCAGACACCCAAATCCCTGACAATGACAATTTTAATTATAATACTAATGATCACCCAGATCCAGAGCCAGTCCACCAAATCACGGAAATCACCAAGGAATTTCAAATAATTCAACTCAATAGTATTTATCTAATTAAAGATTTCTCCAAAATATTACACATAATTAATCTAACAAAACTGGAGAAATTAATTCACACTATAGAAAATCAAGTCAGACACTTACGCGAACATAATTCAGAAATACAAAACTTAATGACTCATACCAGAAAACAATTCGATACTTTAGTCCCACATACAAGATCGAGAAGAGGTTTAATAAATATCATAGGCAACGGTCTACCATTCCTTTTCGGAACTATGGACGATGATGATCGATCAAGTATAGAATATAAACTAAATTTAGTAGAATCTAATGCAAATAATATTATAGAAAATTCAAACAATCAAATAAGCATAAACACACATTTCGACGATCAAATAAAAGATCTCACTGAACATTTCAATGCAAAAGAAGAGAAATTTAGTTTATATGTAGACAAGTATAAAATATATGATGAAGAGATTCAAAAAATAAAATTAGAAATGGAAATAAAAGACAGCATCCACCAGGTATTGTCGAATATAGAAAAAATAAAAGATAGACTTAACGTCTTAAGTAGAGATATCCTTTTAGACGAAGAAATAACACAATTTAAAATAAATTTTGAAGCCTTAAAAGAAATTAAATTAAACCTAGCCACTTATAAAAATAATATTATATTTGTCGTAGAAATACCGAATTATTCAACTAAAGCATTTACTAAATACTATTTACAAGCTTTTCCAAACATTGAAACAATCCATACAATTTGTAAGTAATAATGTATTAAAATACGAAAATGAACTATATTTTCCTACAAAATATATACGAAATCTTACTAAAATAACAGATAAATGTATTCAAAATATTTTTAAGGATAAAATGATTTGTAATTATGAAAACGATACAAACGAAAGCAAAATAATCGAAATTGGAAACAATTATTTAGCTCTTTTAAATACAAATAGAATAACACTAAATCAAACTTGTAACAATTTGAACTTAACAATCGAGGGGAATTACTTAATAAAAATCGAGAATTGTAAAATTTATTTAAATAACAAAATATTCAATAGAAAAGAATATTCAACTGAATTAATCATCCCAATTATAAGTAAAAACCTAACTCTAAAAGAAACAAAAGATATAACCTTAAAAAAATTATATTATGAACATATAAAAAATACAGAAAAGATTATAGAAATACACTCAAGACACAAGCAAATTATATACTTCTCATATTCTTTACTAATAATCATTGTAATAATTATATCAACAGTACTACTTATCAAATGTAAAACAAAAAATAGAAAGGTAATAAGAACTAACGTAAATCTTCCAACGGTTTCTTTTGAATCTTCAGAAGGCTCTAATGAGGGAGGTGTTATATTAGAAAGCCCTCACACACTAAAACCAAATGATTTTATTTTTAATAATTACCCACATTCAATGAGCCCATAGTTGCATTCCTTAAAATAATAATTGTAATAATCATTGTATGTTCCAAATGACAGACCAATAATAAGTATGTTAAAATGTAATATAAAATGTAAAAATAAATCTTCCAACGGTCTCATTGCAACCCTTAGAAGACTCTAGGGGGGGAGGTGTTATATCAGAACCACCAACAACCCCTAAAAGAGATAACAACCAAACACACAATGTAACAGCAATCTATATTGTGTCGCTCATTGGTTACAGATCTATTTAATCTGTCCTGCGAGACAGTATAAATAGAAAAGGCAACAAGCCTCAAGATTATTGTTATCGCGGAAGCAACAGCACGAACTGCTGTACTAAATAAAGATCATTTTAAACTAAAATTAAAATTGGTATTTTTTCTTTCGTGACCTCAATCAAAATTGACATATATACCTAGATTACATATTTGTTAAAAAATTATTACCCGTCAATGCAGAACTTCGCGGAAACAGTAGCAAAAAAAGGATCATAAAATCCTTTCAAGGCATTTGATTTACTGGAGAGAAGTGACCGGATGTGGTAGAACCCAACGACCGAAAATAAACAGTATAGGTCTACATGCTTCATCATTTTGATATTTCAGTGTGAAAAATATGCTCTACAAAGTGAAATATGAATTTATACCTACCAAAACATGCAGAAATATGCCCTAACGAATAAGGCTGAAAATTTGTACTTAGTTTTCTATATTAAAATATTTAATCAAATTTTATCCCAAAAAATACAATGCTTTTGCATGAATCCGGTTGAGTTGCCCTAGTAATCACTATTAATTTATCGCAATATCTCTACAACGCACATATGATCACTTGTTGCGTCAATGAAATGAATGCATTAAAACACTTCACCAATAAACCTTATTTCTATAAGACAACATTCAAAAATATGTCTTAACTGAATATTATTGGATCTTTCAGAAATACAAACAAATTAAAACCGAATGGCAACACCCCATATAATATGCCGCTCTCAGAAGCTCCAAAAAGCACCAAAACCGAAAGTTCTTTGACAAAATTCAAAGAAAAACCCTTAATGATATGCTTTCATTGACATATGGTAACACTCTTCTGATGTGCTTCAGTTACGCACACTGCTTATTTTGGTTGATGATAATAGCAAGCGTACACAAGACGATCGTGCTCATTAGTAACGCGAATGCTTTCGATATTGCGGTCGGCAAAGCGACTCCTTCTGTCTCACATATGAGTGTGACGGCCGATACTGCTGTTCCGACTGAAGTTAAAAGCAAAGCAATAATTGGTTCCAAGATCCAATGTCATGGCCTTAAAATAGCGAAGAAACTTAAATGGTTCCATATTGGAAGTTTTCGCTACTCTACCGCTACGGATGATATCGTCAACTACATATCGACTAATCTTGAATCCCATCCAGGTGAAATTCAATGTTATAAGCTTCTTAAACACCAAGAATCCGATAGTAGCTTGAGATTCATTAATTTTAAAATTGGCGTCTCTGTGGAATGTGCTAAGAATATCTACGTTGATACTTTTTGGCCAAGTGGGGTGAAAATACGTCCGTTTGTGTTCAAGCCAAAAAACTTGGAGGGTTAGAGGGATCTCTGTTACCCTCTAGTTCTTTTCCTCAATCTATTCGCCAAATCAATCAGCCTAATCAACATCATAATTCATCGCTCAAGGTATACTTTCACAATGCAAGTGGAATTCGGACGAAAATATCTGAATTGTTTAACAACTCTAGTCATCTTGATTACGATTTAATCATTATCGTCGAAACTTGGTTATACCCTGATATTTCTTCGTCTGAACTTTTTGATTCTCGGCATTTTGTCGTATATCGACGCGACAGATGTGACTCTATCTCTGAACGCGGAGGGGGAATCCTGATTGCCGTTAGTACAAAGCTTTGCTGTATGGAAGTTGCTCTACCTAACTTGGACGTTGAGCAATTATGTATTTCTATAACCTTATTTTCTACACAAAATGTTTTTTTATTTTTTATCATAAGCTATATTCCACCTAGAAGTATTTTTGAAGTTTATGAAAAACACTTTTTGAATATTGATGCTATTAATAATACTTGCTCTGAATTCGATACTGTATGTTGTTTTGGAGATTTTAACTTGTCAAATATTATATGGAACTGGTCAGCTAGTGATAACATGTTGTTAGCTTCTAATATGATTAAAGATTTTGAATATTATTTCATAGATTCTCTTCATTCACTTAATCTGAATCAAATAAATAGAATTCCAAATGCTTTAAATAATATATTAGATTTAATCTTTGTATGTAGTGATTATCTTAATTCTAAAGTTACAACAGTTCCTTTTTCACTCTTAAACGAATCTATTCACCACAAAGAATTATTTGCTGAAATTGAATTATATATTTATTCGTCTTATGAATCTAACAAATCCTTAAAATCGTATAACTTTAATAAGGCTAACTTCATTGAACTAAACAGTTTTCTTGAATCGTTCAATTGATCTCATGAATTTTTAAATTTAAATCTTGAACAAATGTACTTGAGATTTAAATCAATCATATTTGAAAGTTTTTCCAAATTTGTTCCTCTTTCTCTAGCGTCAAAATCGAAGAAACTACCAAAGATCCCGTGGTACAATGATCATTTAACAAATCTCAAAAATGTTAAACGTAAAGCTTTTAATAAATATAAGAATACTAATAATGAGTTAGACTATGCTAAATTTAGCAAATTGCGAAAAGATTTTTCTATCCTTAATAAATTCCTTCATAGGTGTTATATTATGCGTATTGAAAGTAATATCAAGTCCAATAGTAGCTCATTTTGGTCATTTGTTAATACTAAGAGAAAGTCTTCTGGATATCCGAAAAATATGTCATATAAGAATTCAGATGCTTCGAATATTACCTCGATTCTGGATCTATTTGCGGATTTTTTCCAATCCGTATATTCTGATCCAAATAACTTAAACAAGTCATATTTGCCCAATATACCAAGTAAGGTTGATATTGGCGCGTTACACCTAAGTATTGATGAAGTTCTCTTAGAACTCCAGTCACTGAAGCCTAAAAATAAACCTGGTGCGGATGGAATACCAGCTTTATTTCTAAAGAACTGTGCCAATACACTATGCTTCCCTTTGCTCTGCATTTCCAATAAATCGCTCTCCGATGGTATCTTTCTTAACGAATGGAAAACCTCATATCTTATTCCAATTCATAAATCTGGCTCCAAGAACTTGATAGAAAATTACAGGGGGATCTCTAAACTATCATCAATTCCAAAATTATTCGAAAGCATTGTGAAAACAAAATTAGAGTTCTTAACCCGCGAATCCATATCTGAATTACAGCATGGTTTTATCTCTGGGCGTTCTACAACAACAAACATGGCCCTTTTTTCATCGAATGTTATCGAAAATATTGAGGGAAAGAGTCAAATTGATGCAATTTACACCGATTTCAGCAAAGCTTTTGATTCGGTTAACCATTTTAGCTTACTGCGAAAACTCAAATTATTTGGTTTCCACTCAACATTTCTAAGTTGGATCTCATCTTATTTAACAGGTAGATCACAAAAAATTTTAATCAATAATTCTTATTCGAAATCTATTAATTGTATTTCTGGTGTTCCTCAGGGAAGTCATTTGGGTCCCCTTCTGTTCAATATTTTTATAAATGATATAACATCAGTTATAAAATATTCGCATTGCCTTCTTTATGCTGATGATCTTAAATTATTTCTTAAAATTAATAGTGTTGATGATTGCCGCCAACTACAATCAGACATTGATCGCATTTCAGAATGGTGTAATTTAAACTGTTTAAAATTAAACATAAAAAAATGTAATGTTATCTCATTCTATAAGATTCATACGCACATAAACTTCGTTTACCAAATTGATTCAGACCCACTCTCGCGTGTAGAAAAAATTAAGGACCTTGGTATAATGCTTGATTCAACTTTCTCTTTTAAAAGTCATATAGACTATATGATTGTAAGAGCTAATTTAATTGTTGGTTTTATTAAGCGAAATTGTATTGATTTTTGTGACCCACACGCTTTGCTTTCTTTGTACATATCTCTAGTTAGATCGTTACTCGAATACGCGGATATTATCTGGAACCCAGCCTTGAAGACTTTTTCTGAACGTATTGAAAAAGTCCAGAGACGTTTCTCAAAATTTATATTTTATAAAATGAAATGGACTTTTATCCCGGAATATAAGTCGCGTTGTTTATTTCTGGGAATTAAATCACTGGAATCCAGAAGATGTATGCATGATGTAACGTTTGTGAGGGATATTTTGACTTATCACGTTAGATGCCCTTCCTTACTCTCCAAAATACCACTTTATGCACCATTAAGAGTTTTACGTTCCAAGGTTTTGCTTTTTGAGAAATACCACATAACAAACTATGGTTGTAATGAACCTATCTGTAGATGTATAAGACATTTCAATGAAGTTTGCCAAAATATTGAATTAAGCTGGACAAGAGATTTGTTCAAAACTAAACTTGTATTAATATTTACTTTTTAACGATTTTTTCTTTTATTGTAATTTATTTTTGTTATTTGTTTTTTGTTATCTATTATTCAAAATATTTCTACAACATTATTTCTAAAATCTGTTAGCCTTAGCTTGTAGATTAATAAATAAATAAATAAATAAATAAATAAATAAATAAATTCTGCCCGCGGCTGTGTGGCAGACTGGTTATGGTGGGATGTATTCGAATTTCAGGAGAACAAATTCTTTGGAATGCCAGTGGTTTCTTTTTTTATTTCAGTGGCAAATCTTGTGTTTGAGTGCCGTGAAAGTAGCTAAAGGCACCATTTGTAGAAAAAAGATCCTCTATAAGGCCTGTACTAACAATTTTTCTTGGACAGAATAGAGAATGGTAAGGTATCTATCATCAGTGTTGCCAGAATTTTGTTTGCTTTAAGCTCCCAAACCTTAAAAATAATGTACCTACCTAGCCTAAAACCGTTGCCAACTTTTAAAAGTTCGTGTTTGTTTTCGAAAATATTTCTTTTTCTTTTTTTATTCCACGAAAAAGTTTGGAGTCTCCTCTTCTAAAAATAAAGACACGAACGTATATAATCAGTTCGAATGCTAATCATTTTCTGGCGCAAACAACTCACCCGCACACGAACGCAACAAGTATCCTCGTAATTCTTGAAAGGACTTGAACGATTGTCCTTGAAAACAGACAAAAGAAAAACTGTCAGTCTATCCTACGAAAACTGTTGACGCGTACATCATTAAGAATCGATTTCGGAAGGTCACTTCCCCATTCACCTTTATCCGACTGTGGTCAGTGAAAGTGAAAGCGTTTACATTTTCGTTTTTGTTAAACAGAGTATCAGTAGAACGACCGCGATGTTTCTAAGGCAGCAAAAAGGTCTCCTCGATTTAAGTAATTAAGCTTCATAATATTTTTGTTTGGACCGTCTTTCATTCGATTTTCCGCTTTCCAATCTATTCCGCCCAGAAAAAGGCAAAATGCTGACACTCGGATAAAAGATGACGATGAAGTGAGATTTCAAAATATTGAATAAAAACTCCTCAAATGAAGGAATAGGAAAAGGACGAATAGTCACGTTTCGTAAGGTGATTTATTAAATCGTCACGCGAAAGAAACTTTTAAGTAATTGTCAAACAAGTGGAATTATGAAATCAACGTTAAACTTTTTAATAGTGTTTTATTGAGCTCTAATTTGTTTATGCGGAGGTGTAAATTATTAATACATTTACTTCTTAAGTAAATTTTGGTATAAATACATTAGAACCTTTATTTAAAAGCAACTCAGTCGTAGAACAAAGTGCCTACGGAATAGACAGTTTTCTTTGGAAAAGCTTAACTTGATATACTTGACTGTTGATAGTGAAATGGTTTGGGGTTCCTTAATGTGGACTGTCCAAATCAGACGTTTCCTGACGGGAGTGTATTTACTAGCATTCTCAACCCTGTCATTTGCCTCTAGGCTCGTCAGACCACTGTACCATATCAGCTAATTTCTCGTACTCCGATCACAACGTTTTTTTTTTTTTTTATAATTAACACGCGCTAAAGAGGTTATGACTATTCTTATAGTGTAATGTGATTTACACAGCGCGGGCATTAAGGAAATTGGGAACGGTACCGATGCAAATTGGTCTTAAATGTCTTTATGAAAGAGTCTCTGTATTTCATTGCACGTCCGAAGATAGGCTGGATGGTAAACTTATGGGCACTCCTAGCATGGCGAGTATTGCGGTTGAATTTCTGAAGGGGAGGAATGCAGTTGGCAATTTCATTTGAGCACTGTTTGTAGAAAAAACGATAAAACAATAAGAGACACGAAACGTTTCTACGATGTTCAATTAATAGAATTCGCAATATTCGTGTCTCCGATTAGTTTCAACGCATGATTTTGGATCCTATCCAGTAAGTGCAATGTAGTTTTCGGTGCACCAGACCAGATGTGAGAATTGTACTCAAGTTTTGGGCGAATGAACGCCTTGTATATTGTAGCCAGATCAGAAGGGTTAAAATATTTCTTGCACCGTTTGAGGAAACCTAGACATTTCGCCGCATTCTTGGCGACTTCGTGTACATGGTCATTCCAACGAATGTTGTTATGAACATCTCGGTTTCGGTAACACAAGTGCCATTCATGGATAATGGCTGTAGATTTGGGTTTTGCTTTAGAGACAGCAGACAGCATTGTGTTTTTGAAGCATTAAACCACTCTATTTTCTGGACCCCATTTTGAAATGCTGTCAAGGTCGGAGTTTAATGAGCTTAACATACGTTGCCGTTCCAGTTCTACGGCCGAAGAGCAGGGACGTGAGCCCTGGAAAGAATATGAAAAGCTGAGAGTGCTGTCATCAGCGAAGGAATGGATTCGGATTGGATTAGAAGTTGCAGACAAGAGATCATTTATAAAAATGAGAAAGAGAGTCGGAGACAAAACGGAGCCTTGGGGAACACCAGCATTTATATGGTGGGTTTCAGAACTGTAACCATCCAAAACAACTTGAATTGAACGGCCAGAAAGGTAGTTTCTAATTCATTGAATAAGAGACGCATCGATCCCATAAGCAAGCATTTTCGACAAAAGAGCTTTATGCCAAACTCTGTCAAATGCCTTTTAAATATTGAGCGCAACAATCTTCGATTCACCGAAGTGATGGAGAGCAGTGGCGTAGAGTGGGTTGGAGTCACCCGGGGCAGATCCAATTTATGCCGCCCCCGTAATTTTTTCACACACTAAAACAAACCTTTGTAAACTTGGTCAAATTTCTGGAATCGAATAACGGTACTTTTGAAATTTCGAAATATCTCGAAAAATAAAATTCATTTCTACGGTAATATGGTCATTTCTACTTTTTCGGTTTGTCTCTGTTTCCCTTTAGTCGTTAAATATTTCCTTTATTTTTCAATCCTGAATTGGCAATTTGGTTTTTTATTCGTTAAATTTGTCACTCATTACACGATTACTTACTAATTGGCGTTTTTATCTTTCGTATTTGTTTGAAATGATTTTTCATCATTTCACAAAAATCGTTTCGAAATTTGTTGATTGGCATTATTCTATTATCTTGTTTGTTGTTTGGTCCAGTAATTTTTCAACGAAATATCGTTTTGCCGTTTTACTACTTCCCAGACTGATCATTTCGCCACCCCGGCGAAACGTCAATTTTCCCAATAATTTGAGCGAAACGTACCTTACCCATTATCGTACAATATATTTATAAAAAAAATATTTTCTTTAGTTTTCTCGGAAAAGGCAATAAAGGTTTTGACGAAAATAAGTAGTCAACCCTAGTATCCTGCTCGCGCTAAATTTTAGCGCCCCTAGTCTCCACTTCGTTTCTCCACACCAAAGATAAATGGTCGCTAAATTATTATTAAACATGATATAGATGGGACAAAACCCATATGTTTATGAAGCATGAGTACCATAACAGATATCAGTAAACGTAATTTTAATAGAATTTTCGAATTACAAACTTGAAAGGCTTAAGAAACCTAGAAATAATAAGAAGAACTTCGACATATCGTGTCCTCAAACTTAACACAATCTCCTTTCCTTAGTGGAACACTTATTATTACCCAAAAGATGAGGCCAAATGAAAGCATAAGCCCCCTGAAATGCGATTCGCTTTGTTTATGTTTTACCTGTTTTGGCTCTTTTTGTTTTTTTTTTTATATATACTTCTCCCGGAAAAGGCGAACCTATAACGCTTCAACAGCGCCCCGAGATGCCTGCAGATGTATGTTTGTTCTGCACTTAAATTGCTGCAAATTGTAGTCTTCTGGAAATATATCCCCAGGAAGCGAGTTCCAAAGTTTGCTTGTCCTGTAACAGAAGGAGTTTTTGAAAGTTGATGTCCTCGCGGTTGTCAAGTGTACTGTATGATCATGAGCATTAGCAGCCTGTCTTGTTGGGCGTCCAAAAGTTGCATTTCGAGGGATAATGTCTTTGAGTTCCTCAGAACATCTACCATGGAAGTACCTATAGAAGAAGCAGAGGTCAGCGACTTGTCTTCTGTGCACCAACGGTTGTAGATTCGATGTGAGTGTAGGGTCTCTAATGAGTCGAACTGCTCGTCTCTGTATGCTATCAAGCAGGTTAAGTGAATGTTTTGGGGCCGAGCTCCATATATGAGAACAATATTCCAAGCCTGGTCTAACCTGTGCTTTGTAGAGAAGGAGAAGTTGCTGGGGGCTAAAGTACCTCTTTGCTCTAAATAGGTAGCTCAACTTTGCGGACAACGATATGTGGTTCTGCCATGTGATTCCTGAGTTGACTGTGACTCCTAGAAGGTGCATTGAGTCCTTGTGATGGATTGGATGGTCATCCATTTGGATCTGAGGAACTGTTGATGCATTTTTTCTGGAAAATGTTGTGAGCTGTGTCTGTTTCCCACTTTAAGATTTTGTCCAGATCATCATTTAGAAAATTAATTTGTTCACATCTCTGATTGTGTGATGTAGCCGTATTCACAGGCCCACTGTTCGAGATGGAGGATATAAGAGTGCTGTCATCTGCAAAGCTGTAGATATTATTATTTGTCGATCCAAGCAAATCGTTGATGTGGAGAAGAAATAGAGTTGGAGAAAGAATAGATCCCTGGGGCACTCCTGCATTTGTAGCAAACGAATTGGATGATACACCATCTACAACAACTTGGATCGATCTTCCCAGAAGAAAATTTTGCATCCATCCGCAGAGTTGTTGTGGTAATCCGTAAGACGCTAATTTGCCTAATAGGGCTCTATGCCAGACTCGGTCAAATGCCTTTGATATGTCCAAGGCTACGGCTCTGGATTCGCCGTGTTGTTCAATTGATTGTGTCCATAAGTGCGTTACGTAGCTTAACAGGTCACCAGTGGAACGACGGCTCCGAAATCCGTATTGCCTGTCGCTTATTAATCGATGGCCTTCTAGATATTTGATTATTTCGACATTTATTGCCTTTTCCATTACTTTAGAGAGCATT
This sequence comes from Cheilosia urbana, assembly GCA_946477585.1. Classification (NCBI taxonomy): domain Eukaryota; kingdom Metazoa; phylum Arthropoda; class Insecta; order Diptera; family Syrphidae; genus Cheilosia; species Cheilosia urbana. Next base: position 87,324,983 of record OX297854.1, on the reverse strand, counting down.
GAAAGTAACGCTATTGGACGATAGTTTTGTGGCAGACATTTCTTCCCTTTCTTTGGAATAGGTTGAATGCGAGCGATCTTTGGCTTTGTGTTTTCTTTTATTTATTACACAAACATTACCTGCGTTTTCCGCCAAAAAAATCATAGCAAACACAAGACAAACTCTTTCCTCCGTTTTGTATGTCAGAATTTATCTTCGATTTAATGTACCGCACATTTATTTCGCGAGCTAAATGAGTGGAGACTTGTCATCGGCCCATCCATATGAAGTTAAGGATTTAGCGTGCGAACAGGATACTGCTTTGTTAAACTGCCTTGCTAAATTGTAGACATTTTTGTATGGGAGATCAAATTTAGCGCGAGCAGGATACTAGGCTTTAGAGTAAAATTTGTGTTTTCAAAATTATTGTGTCTTTAATTTTAAATTCGAATCACCGAAAACGCTAATTTAAAAAACTGATTATAGCTCGAAAACCCCAATTTTAATTTCGATAAAAGTCTAAAAACAAAGTAATGCTTACATCCCGAACAATAACTTAGAGGTATGTAGTCGGTTTTAAGCGAAATAGTTAGGCAATAGTAGATATTATTCAAACTAAAGTTTGCAAGATTTGGTACGATTTTGAATGTGTAGATTTACAAAAACCTCTCTAACGATTTTCATCAGAATGCATATTGAAGATAATAACTATATGTTGTATGTATTTATTTAAATAAGATCCCCTACTTAGTTTTTCTCAAAAAAATTGAATACGATTTTTTAATTATTTCTCAAAAATTACTACCCAAAAGCGATCTGTGTTCATACATGTACCTAGGTATATATATTTTTTTTAATCCTGCACTTCCATTAAAAATGCAGTAGCGGTAACGCAAAACGTTTTTTTTTTTTTTTGCAAATATTGCCCACTTCCCCTTTTTTTCAACCATTTTGAATCTGCACCTTAAAATAATTCCAACAACTTGCAGCGTAAACAATCAGAAAATCCCACTTCATTTACACCCCCACACACGTTCATCAGTTTATACTCGTTAGGATATCGATATATCACGAACATTCCTTGCAATCACAAAAACAGATCAAAAAACAGAAACTCGTACTACGCTTGCCCTCGTACTCAAACATCTTTTAAACTGTAAGAGCATATAAAATGGTACAGTAGCCGCTTATAGCTCTCTAACCATAACTTGCCAAAATTATATTTATAAATACATATAAATTATATAATTAAAAAAAAAATAACGGATCCAAATTGCCGCCCCTAGCAAAGTGCCGCCCGGGGCCTGTGCCCCCCTTGCCCCCCCCCCCCCCCTCGCTACGCCACTGATGAAGAGATTGGTGCCACTTCTCGGTGAGATAAGTCATCAAATCGTAAGTGGACCTGTTCCCTGTTGCCACGAAAACCGTACTGCCCTTCATTGAGGAGTTTCCGTGATTGAAGATATTTTATAAGCTGACGGTTTATCAGCGTTTCCATGACCTTAGAAAGAATGGAAGTAATTGCTATGGGTCGGTAATTGGTGGGAGAAGAAGATTCGTCTTTTTTAGGGGCGGGCTAGAAAAATGCTGTTTTCCACCTACTCGGAATGAGTATGAAAAAGCTTACGCAGTGGTTTTACCAGCGTGGAAGAACACCTCTTCAGAACGATGGGGGAGACATACAGTCTGGACCAGCGGATCTATTTATATTGAGATCGTAAGGTACTCTTGCGACTGTACGAGTGCGAAAGTGGGTTGGTCCCATGGTAAATTCTACGCACTCGAGTACAGGTGCAGACAAACCGCAATGGGAGCATAGAGCTGGCTGCAAAATGTGCAGCGCGCAGATTAGCTTTGTCTAAAGAGCTGACAGCTGGAGTGTCATTGTAAATGAGCGTTGGGATTGCTGACGAGGCCGATTTCTTAAAATTTTTTTCAAATGCCCTTCCTATGACAAAGTATCTTAAAAAAGGTTCGAAAATAAACGTAAATGACGGACAGTATATTGACTCTTTTAGGAAACTGAAAGATCTTATATATATGTACTTGCCCTGTCTTAGCATAACCAATTTCTTCGAAAACGTTTACACAGATGCGAGCAATGCGGCTTTGGGAGCAGCTCTTTCCCAAAGTTACCATTCGATCGCTTTTTCTTCTAGAACTTTAAATCGTCACGAGGTTCATTACAGCACCATCGAAAAAGAACTCCTCTGCATAGTCTGGGCAACGAAATATTTTAGACCATACTTATTCGGATGCAAATTTAAGGTAAAAGGAACCCAATATGAAGCTCCAGCGATGGAAAATAAAACTTAATGAATTTGATTTTGATTATAGATTACATTAAAGGAAAAGAAAATAAAGTTGCTGATTTCTTGAGTCGTTTAGAAGTTAATCATACTGATGCAGAAGATAGTAGATCTGATTTAGCTGTCATTCATAGTGGAATCGAAAATTTGGATGATCATATTTATATCACCGAAATGCCTTTAAATATATATAAACATCAGATAGTATTAGAAAGAAGTAACTTGATTTCGTACATAAATAAACGTATGTGCCAAAAGAAAAGAAGGTCAATTATTTTATTATCAGAGTACTGTGAAAATTTTGTGTTAGACATTTTGCAAGTTCTTTTACCAATCAAAGGGACAAAAGGCGTATTCTGTAAAGATGATGGCATATTTATTGAATTCCAAAAGACTGTAGTTAAGTACTTTTCAAATTCACCATGCAGGAAAGTACTTAGGTGTACAAAAATGCTAGTGGATATAACATGTAAAGAAAAACTGCTGGATTTAGTTGAAAAGACACATCTCAATAAAAATCACTGAGGCATAGACGAAATGTATTTAGAGATAAAAGATAAGTTCTATTTCCCGAATCTTAAGCTGGAAATTTCTAAATACATAAACAATTGTATTATTTGCAATATGTGCAAATATGACCGTCATCCGATCAAACCAAATTTTATGATTTCTGAAACTCCTAATAAGCCAAATGAAATCGTGCACATAGATATTTGTTTTCTTAATACAAATAACATGTTTCTTACCTGCATTGATAAACTTACGAAACACGTATCTATCCACGCTATTACAGACAGGAATTCAATAACAATAGTAGACATTTTACAGCAAAGATTTTCAACCTTAGGAAAACCATACAAAATAGTTGCAGACAATGAATTCAATACAGCCTACATTAAAAACTTTTTAAATCATGAACATATTCTACATCATTTCACATCTCCAAATGAGCATATTAGATTATTGAAACTTAGCAAAGATCATAAAGAGATCTATGACAAAACTTTTGTTTTTAAGGCGGTGCAAATATATAATGACACTGTCCACTCTAGTGCAAAATACAAACCAATCGACCTTCTACATTCTACTCTTGATACTTCGGAGTGGGAAAGACTAATGCAATTAGAAAAGGAAAATCGAATAAACAAGCTTAATGCAACAAGTACTCAACCTTCAGATTTCCGTGATACGGAACTAGTAAGTAATTTAGGATTTCATAATATTAAGCATTTACCACGTTACATTATTAAAGATGTTCAACAAAAGGGTAAAATACATTTCACAGACAGACAGAATGGATAGAGATTACTCGTACAGGAGAAAATTAAACAAAAAGTAGATATTGATCAAACTTTTAGTTTCTTTATGTTCATACTAGCTGCCCCGGCAAACTTCGTTCCGCCAAAATTTGTTAATGGAATGAAAATAATAATTTCGAGCATGCACAATGCACTTCCTAATTTATGTAATTCAGCCAATTAAAATTCTTCATTCAAAAGTTATATTAAAAGCAACATAAATAAATGATGAATAACAATGTTGATTTGTTACAACCAGACCGCAATAATTTTGACGTGTCGGCCAACCTTCCGCTTTTTCACTAAATTGACAATGTGAGAAACATGGGAAATCAAAACTGATGCCACAAATTCACAAACATCCATTGATTATCCTTGCAATAAATTATTTATGAAAGCGAGACGCACGGGAAATTGAAGTCGCACGAATGGTAAATCGTTCTGAATAAGCAAAATCTGAGGAATCAGATTGTTTGCCTTTGAATTTTCATCAACCATATCCATTTACAAAATTTCAATCAACTTGGTAGAGCTGTTTCGGAGATCGTCAATAGCGCCACCTATCAGGTCCAAAAGTATTCTATCCTTCAAGTGGGAACGAAGAATATAAATCTACAAAATTTAATTGAAATCGGGTGAGTAGTCTCGGAGATCGACAACAACGCCATATAGCGGGTCAAAAATCCTATCTTTTAAATTTTCCGTCACCTGAAATACAACAATACGAACAAAACCCGAATGAATTATAGGTATAAATTAAGAAGATTATTATTAAAGAAAATTTAATTTAACTGAAAACCGACATATAAGACCCTCATCATCCCAGTCCTGCTTTATGGTGCAGAAGCATGGGCGCTATCAAAGGCGGATGAAGATCTCCTTGGTCGTTTCGAACGCAAAATTCTTCGAGTGATTTTTGGTCCCGTTTGCGTTGACGGGCTTTGGAGGAGAAGATTTAACAGCGAACTCTACGAGCTGTACAGCGACATCGACCTAGTCAGAAAAGTACGCATCAGTCGTCTAAGATGGCTGGGACATGTAGAGCGAATGGACACCAACGCTCCGGCCCGAAGAGTCTTCGATTCTAATCCGGAGGGACAACGCAGTAGAGGAAGACCTCGCCCTAGGTGGCGCGCGCAAGTGGAAGGGGACCTCAACCAACTTGGAGTGCGCAACTGGAGGCAGTTAGCCAAAGATCGCGCTAACTGGAGAGGCGTATTGGTTGAGGCCCAGGTCCACCCCGGACTGTAGCGCCATCTAAGTAAGTAAGTAAGTAGAAAACCGACATATACACGCCTACAACGCCACGTGTTGAGTATTTTCCTACTTTTCGTTATCCTAAACCATCCCTGATTCAAGACGAACAAAACAAAACAGTCGGTCTAGCCGTACTGGAGCCTTTCCCCGACTAACGCACTTTGATATGTTAGTCTATCCAAACTTACCAGAACTCCATATTAAATTGAACATTTAATATTAGGCGCGATAGCTCGGAACTAACGGTGATGTGCACTAAGAAATTCAGTTTTAGTTAGAAATAATAAATTAACTATTTTATATGTATTTTATCAATATAATAACTCCGATCGAAGTATCTGTTTTAAACGATATTAATTTTTTTTTACATCCTCTTTGACGATATTTGCAGCACGCATTCTGTCAATGTTATGCCAAACGCCATAAGGATATATCAAAAAAGTTTGAATTGTAAAAGCTCTATGGTCACATTGGATATAATTTAATATGGTGGTTAAGTATTCTTAAAGTTTCCGCGCAATTTTCTTAATTTTTTTCTTTCATAAGATTCTTCTCCTGACAATAAGAATCACAATAAAAAAAGAATAAGCGAAATCGGTCCAGCTGTTCACGCGTGATGCCGTGACCAAGGGAAATAGGGATTCATTTTTATATATATAGAAGATAATTTAATTTTAATATTTTTGCTTAAAAAACCTATTACGTTAATGACTAATACAGTTAATTATTGTACAAATAACAAATTGTATGTTAACAGCATATTGAATCAATATACTTACTAATGTACGTTTTCTAAAATTTAAAGTACCTATGTTATATCTATTACGAAAAGTATTAAAAAAAAATAATAATAATAATAAAATGAATTTAATACCTAACAAAAAAAAAAAAACTTTGCTATACTACTTATTTAAAAAAGAGCAATTAATGTAAATAAACATGTATCATAACAATAAGCTATCATCTCAAATATGTATGAAAATAAAATTACGTATACGACACAGTAACCAAATGCATTTGCTACCAGCAGAAAACACAGGAAATCTGGGTTCATCGATTCCATCATTATCTAGATGTTAATCAAACTTTATTTGCAGAATGCAATGGGAGTTTATCCGACATAATTCCCTTGTCAAGTACGTGTTTTCAACACGTATTATCAAGCAGCGTTGCCAGTTTGGGGGTTTTCCCCCCAGATTTAGGGTTTTTTTTGGTCAACGGGGAGAAATCTGAGGGGAAATATTGTTTAGGGGGAAATCTGGGTTTTTTATAATCTGCTTTATATGTATTACGTTATAAAATCCTTTTTGGTAACCAAAAAATGAGCTTCCATAGAAAAATGAAATTTTTAGGCATTTGGTGAACGTAAAAAACGCTGAACACTTAACCTGTTCTTAAGTATAGGTACCTAGCGTAGAGATTCTTCGTTCTGTTCACAACTCAATTCAAGATTCAAAATTGAGCACAATCCAGGATGAAATAAGTGTGTGCGTTATTTTAAAATGCTGTTGAATAATCGATCGATCCTCCAAAGCCAATATCTAGACTATTTTAATTAACAAAACACTTCTTTCAAAGAAGGCTATTTTCATTAACAAAACACTTCCTTGAAAAAGGGCTAGTGCCTATTTCATTAAGAAAAGTCGCCTGGATTTTTAATTGGCCGTTTGAAGTCGTTATAAAATTGTAGATCCCTTCCATTCGTTCCAAAAGTGAAAAACGCACACAAAACGAATGCCTTTGAGAAGCTTCTCCTAGGGTCTCTACGGATCTGTTTCGCTAACTGTTTATTTATTTTTAAGTTGTATATAAAAATTAAAAAAAAAAAATAATGACAAAAAGTTGTTTTCTTTTTTGGAAAAAATATCCAAATCTGGGGGTTTTCCAGATTCATCTGGGGGGAAATATTTTGACCGTCTCGTAACGCTGTTGTCAAGTCTTCGGTGGGAGGAGTCATATACGTCGTATTGCAGCTTCTTTTTCTCTCTTCTACAATTATTTATATTATGTTATGAACAACATGAACATACGTTATCAGCTAATTGTGTCAGCAAGAGTCCAAACCAAGCTGAATATCATCCCAAGCCAACTCTGTTGCTAGGCCAGCTAATAACGCTAATATTTTAAGAAAGAGAGAAAGAGGTACATCAATCATTATGTGGATGGATTGGTTTGTTTGTGTGTCGTGCGTAACGCCAGTCAGTCTGGTGTTGGACGGGGTACTTAACTTAACTTAATTACAAAATATTTGAAAAGGTTTTTTTTTAGTTCGAATCAGGACTTGTAATTCAGGGTGGTCGTAAGAAAATAAAAATAATCGGTAATGCATTGAAAATAAAAATAATAAAGGATATTCAGTGAGTAAGAACTGGGCCTTCCGCCAACCGCATCCCCGATCACCATCACTAGACCATTACCATCATCACCCCCCATGCCCCATCCATAGTGCCATAGTACAAATAAAGCACAGTCAAAGTCAAACTCAGAGAGAACCATAAACTCGAATGAGGTGATAAGGCCCATACACTACACATGCCTGCATGCACATTTTTTTGGTATTGTTCATGCCGCTTGCACAAACACACAGTTCACACCATACACTGGCAGTTTGCATGCGCAAGCACTGTATGCGCATGCAGGCATGTGTAGTGTATGGGCCCTATGAGGATTGAGGATAATGGGTTGCTTTTTCAACTGCGCCTCCTCTCGCGAAAGTCTGACAAACATCCGAGAGTATAACTGTCTTGAAAGAGCTTCTCAATTAGCCGTTTGGAGTCGGTATAAATTGTAGATCCCTTCCATTCGTTTCAAAAATGAAAAACTCACACAAAACGAATGGTTTTGAGAAGCTAGGCCTAGGCCCTAGGGTCCCTCCGGACCTGTTGCGCCAACCATTTATTTTTTATTTATTTATAAAAAAATAACATAAATATATACCTACATTCAAGTCCCTATAAGTCGAACCTCTTTTAACTCAAATGTCCCCTAACTCGAATTTTTCGACACAATTTTTGCATTTCCTTCAATTTTGCATAGAAAAGACATCCTCTTAGTCGAAATCCAAGCTGAAAATCAATCTAACTCGAACATATTCTTTTGATTCTTGACCTATTACAATATTCCCGGGGGCCGGAAGTGTTGCGTCGCGACGATACGTTGTATTTCTACATACAATCTATATCTATACTTATAATAAAACTGTAGGCAATTTTTTTGTTACCTAATGGTGTGAAAACTACTGCACATATATTTCGATGAAACTTTTTTTGAAATGTTCCTTAAGATTTTCTGCAACACATAGGCTATTCCCTTTCATTGCCATGCCTATTTTTTGGAGCGTTTTTGACCAAAATGTGTTTTTCTTCTGACTTTACTGCCTTTAACTCGCCATTACTCAAATAATTCTTAATCAATGCAAATAAAACAAAATACTTAGGAGAGCCAAAACTTTTATAGTTATTTCAAGCCATCAATCAGCTTTCTACGTCCTCTAGAAGAGCTACAACCTAAAATCTAACACGAAAAAAATAAATTTATTTTCTCAAATCGAATATTATCAGCAGCCGCGGTTCTTGATGGTTGTTCTGCTTTGGGGTGGTTTGGGCGCGCACATCGCACAAGCACGTTCATATGAAAAAAAAAAAAAAACCAGCAAGAATGTGTTTCTGAGGAAATGCGCAGATGGCTGAAGACGTGTGGTGTGGTGATGAACGTATGGTGGAGGTGGTGTTTATATATAGAAATTAAGTTCATGTTTTTGTTTTAATGGTTGTTATAGTACCTACGTTGATACCTACAGTAAAGTATTGAAGAATTCAAGAAGTAAAGACGATATAGGTGAATTATGTTGTTTGATTTATTTATTGTTGGTGTAGATACAAATTTCCGTTAAGGCTTTTGTTTTAGTGGTTGTTTTGATATTACCTACGTTGATACCTACAGTAAGGAAGTGGAACTTTAGTACTTACGCTGTTGAATTTAATTTTTCTTAAATTGGTGTTTAGGTAAATAGATTTTTTTTGATTTATTGTTTCACATTGACAATGTTCACCGATTTTTTTTTAGACTGTTGGTTTTAAACAAATATGCCGTTGAGAAAACGGTCAAATCTCTTTTATTGGAAATTACGCAGTCTCACGCCGCGTACGAAGCTGCGGGCACAGCTAGTATGTAATATGCATAGATATATATACTTGTTCATACATATTCTGCTTAAAAAAAAAAAGCGCAACATTTGCAGGTGCGCAACACTTGTGTTGTTGTTCTAGCTAGAGTGATGAAAAAAAAAAGTAAACAAAAGGTTGCAGGTGCCCAACATTATTTGTGTTGTTGGTTGAGTAGCAAATTTGAAATTAAAATTGCATAATTAATTTTGTTCAAAATGTACCTACTTTCCTACTTTTTACTTTTAATAAATTCGCTAAACAAAATATAGTAAATCCCTCCAACTCGAATTTTTCCAGAAGTCCCTCTAACTCGAGGTAATTTTTATTTAATTCTACTTAGAGGGATTCGTCTGCATTATTAATTCTAATAACAAAAGTTAGCTATCATTGGCTCTTGCAGAAGGTGATTTTGCTAAATTTAAATTTGTTTTACTTTACTTTGACTTATTTCAATAGGAATAATAATGTAAAGCATTAATTTAACAAAGCTTTTCGTTTTATTGAACTTGATATAAAAATTCAAATATGTAGTTAAAAAAAAACAGAATCACAAAGCCAGAATCTCAGGTAAAAATAAAATAAATACTTAACTGAGTTGAAAATTGCATGAAGCCAACAAAAAACTAAAAAGAGGGAAATTCCCTTTTTAACGACAGTTTGACAGGTAAAATTGCTGCCAAATTTGCATTCAGTTTTAAGTGAATTAAATTTATTAAGTTTGACATTACACTTTCGTGCAAGTGTAAGAAATTGTATGTCTTCTAAAAAAAAGGAGTACGAATGTGAAAGGAGGGGTACGGGAGTACAGAGAGGCTGAAAGGAGTACAATACTCGCGAGGAGGTAGATATTGAAAAATTGGGATAATTTTCGTTGTATGAATATGGGTGGGTTTCTATATTAATTTGTCTCTACGAGCGTAATTTTATTTCGCTAACACATGTTTACGTTGAATTTGAACGACAGTTTTTTAGCGTATCAGAGTTTAGGTGAAACTTTAATCAAATTTTCTTGGTATAGGATAAGTGACTGACTGAAGGAGCGAACATCTTCAAAAGTTTGCTCACATTATAACAAAACAGTCTTACAATTTGTGGTGAAATGCTAATGCGAGAAACAGATTAACACAGCAACAGCAACAGCAACCTTGACAACTTTTTAGAACCAATGCATTTGAATTACTTTGAACACATTAGCACAGCAACATCGACAGCGACGTCGTTAGAGCTAATCCTAAATTCGCTGTTGCTGTCAGAGACAATACTGAGACCCCCAACTTCGGCCGATTTTCCGTTACTTGCCTACAAGCTATATTTCTATGGGCTGGTACACGCTAAGTGCGTTAGTATTGTTACATAGAAATTCGTATTGACAAATGTCACGTAACTTCACTCACCAACACACTCGCACCTTGCGTGTCCCACTTCCGCTGTCGGCAAAGTTGCTGCCAGCGTTCATAGAATTTTGTCCGTTAAATTTGAAATTATTCGTTACGTGTAAATAGTATTTTATTTTAGGAATAAGTACACTTTTGCTGAAAATATTTATGAAAAATGATTACTGCAGAATGGTTGTAGGAAAATAAAAACATTTTGAGCGATTTTTCTTCAGTTATTTAAGAAAAATGTACACATGAAATCGAAGTTAATGATATTCAAAAGCGGAAAATACACAACCAGTTTGTCCTAATATGTTTCTAGTATATAAAACAACTCATTTAGATAGTATTATTAACCAAACAAATAATATTAATCGACTTTTAAAAATTTATAATAATCAACCAATAGCATTCAGTTATCTTAAAATGTGGTATTCCCGAACTCTATCACATTCCCCCATGGTTTGTAGCAGTTGGCAGCATTGATTTTATATTTTTTGTATGTTTTTGCATGTCACACGGATTCTAAATAGACATAACACCGATAGGAGAACAAAATGGCGAATTTGAAAAAAAAACTGAGGGGGCCAGCGGCAAGAGGATTGTGAGTTGGGGGTCTCAGTATTGTCTCTGGTTGCTGTTGCTGTGTTAAGCCCGCACCAGACCTGTAACGTGTGGTGTGTTGTGGTGTGGTCTGTCGTTTCGTGTTCTGTGCACACTTATCTAGTGTGCTGTCATTTTTTTAAATGAATTCAAATGTTGTTTGTTTTGCTTTTTTGACGTTATTGATTTCCTAGTTCATGTGTTCCTACAAGTGTGGTTCCGGCTTTAATCTGTTTCTCGCATAAAGTATTAAGTCACTGGCACTGGTGGGAGCGTTCAGTTGAGCGTAAAATTTGGAATTTTGAAATGTTACTAACATATATCTCTATATATATAAAACAAAATGGCATCCGTATGACCGCCCGTTAACTCGAGAACGGATTGTCCGATATGAGATTTTTTTTTGGTTGCGCCAATGGATGCGGTAATCTTCTAAAGATGCGGTTGTCCGTGCTACCAACAAGCACTCTCCCCGCGGAATTGCCGTTAGATATTAATTCGCGGGGCTGGAAAGCAAATCAAGCTATTTATCTTGTTTCACCTGCTGCTGAGGCTTCTGCTTCTTCTGTTGCTTTCCTTAGCCTTTCTATTCCCCGCAGCTCATTTTGTACAGTTGTTATGTAGTCACTTATTACCGTCCAATTCTCTTCCGACTGCAACTTGTGGTCGATGAGTAGTGACTAGTGACGGACTGGGCAGAGTGATTCTCCATGCAGTGATCAGTGAAGCGTGTGCAATAAAACACTGCATGCTTCGTGTCTATCCGATGTCCGATATGAACTATCTTTTCATTGTTGTGTTTGTCTACACCAAAGGAGGGTTCATACGACGAGAAAATTGAAAACATTTAAAAGGAAATTGGAAAATTGGAATTTTTTTTTGCTATTTCAAATATTTTATATGAATTTAAATATTTAGTAGATTTTCTTTACGGAAACAATTTTGTTTAGTACGGGCAAAGCCGGGCGGGAACATCTATCTTTTACCTCTTCTCTACCTATCTCTATATATATCTTATCTTCTTACCTTATCTTATATCTTATCTCTTCTCTTATTTTCTCTAAATATAAAATAAAGTGGCAAAAGGTGTATGTTTCCCTCCGTCGCCAGTTAATGTTTTTTTTAAATGTCGGTAATTATTTTGATCAATTGATAGGCTAAAAGAATTAAAAAAAAAAAAACACTTGAATTCTATCAGTGCCAGGCGAAGCCTGCGGGGCTTAGCTAGTTTTTCTATAATAGGTATTAGTTATACGATGAACTTGGTCTATTGTCGAGTGCTTATTTTTAAACCCGATCTGGTAAATGGGAATGAGCCTTCTTTGCTCAATGATTCTATCTAGCCTTTTAAGAAGAAGTTTCTCAAAAATGTTGATAATATTGGTAAAAGTGAGATTGGCCGTTATGAGGCGACTTCTGATAAGGGTTTACCTTGTTTAGGTTTAACTATGATTTCTGCTATCTTCCAGTGATGTGGAACATATCTTACTTTAAAGCAAGCACTTATTAAAAGCTTAAGTCTTACCAATGCTATTAGGGGTAATTCCTTCAAGATTTGAGCAGTTATTAGATCATAACCTGGTAATTTTCGATTAGATAGCCTATGAATACATATTCTTATCTCTTTAAGCGAAACATAAGCGATTACGCCTTCATCTGTTCTATTAAGGAATTCAAGACGTTCGTTTGCCACGCTAGGTGGAAAAGGTTTCAAAACATTTTACAGATGTTCCGAAAAAAGTTTTACTATTAAGTGTGTTATTATTTACGTTTTTAGACGAGGTCTGTGAAAAATGGAAAAAAAAATTACATTTGGCCGCTGCAATGGATATCAACATAAAGTGAATGGATTTGTATAAACACCTATTACAATTTAAGAACAGCTGACTTTTAAAACAAGCACCACCCCAGATGCATAGAAAGAACCTTATCTATACGACAGACTATAATTAACCACGCGGACACGGTGGTGAATGGTGTGTCATCTAACAGCATCGAGACAAAAATGGGCGCCCCCCAAGGATCGATACTTGGAGCTCTACTTTTTATCATTTATATACTATTCGCGGACGATGCACTTTTATTCATAGCGGAAAAGAACACAATGCGAACAAAAAATTCAGGACGACTTAGACAAATTAAGCATGTGGCTGATATCAAATATAAATTAAATTTAAATGTTTCCAAATCGAAATGTATGTATGTATGTTATATCAGAACCACCAACAACCCCTAAAAGAGATAACAACCAAACACACAATGTAACAGCAATCTATATTGTGTCGCTCATTGGTTACAGATCTATTAAATCTGTCCTGCGAGACAGTATAAATAGAAAAGGCAACAAGCCTCAAGATCATTGTTATCGCGGAAGCAACAGCACGAACTGCTGTACTAAATAAAGATCATTTTAAACTAAAATTAAAATTGGTATTTTTTCTTTCGTGACCTCAATCAAAATTGGCGCAGTCGGTAGGATAGCTATAAAAAAGATTAGCTATCCGTGAAACGAATCGCAGTACACGATTTAAACTACATAAACTTAAAATCAGTGAAAGTGAATAAAAGAATTCATATCTGAAGCTGAACGCATATCAGAGAATTCATAGACACTCTACAGTCTACACCATACAAAAAATTACTTAGTGATCACAATAAACGAAAATTATTAATCACGAAGTCTCATAGAGAGAAAGTAATTTAAAACAAAATAAAGAAGAAAAAGTTAGATAAGTTAGATGAACAACTTTACGGGACAATAACGTGCTGATTTTTTTTTTTTTTTTTTTTTATTACCGAGGGTAGGTGAAAATCTTCCAAAGACACTAAGAGAATAGCAAGCGCGTGCTCATAGTAGTGTCAGATTTTTACTGACTAAAAACACCACCCTGCGAAAGATTGTTAGATACTGCAACTAAGATATAACTTATCAAGCAATTTTTCTATAACGAAATAACAACTTTTGACAGGCTACTTCCCAATGAAAGATCCTGCATGTTCCGCAATTTAGACGCGGTTAATCCTATCTTGCCAAGTCGAACGGTTTCGTTCTTTGTAGTCGGCGCAATAAATTGTTCTCGTCCAAAATTTGTCGGACTGAATTGTTGACATGTCCGATTAGTCGGTTTCTATGCTTTCTCGCGAAGCTTTTTGTTTCAGCTTCAATTTTCGAAATTCCGAGATCTCTGTGGATATCGTCGTTTCTAATATACCATGGTGCTTGTACAATTTCTCTAAGCACTTTATTTTGAAAAGTTTGTAGAATATTGACATTTGTTTTCTTGGTACAACCCCAGAGTTGTATACCATAGGTCCACACCGGCTTTAGCACTTGCTTGTATAGAAGCAGTTTGTTTTCGGTACTGAGCTGGGAATATTTTCCGAGGAGCCAGTACATTTCTCTATATTTGATGTCGAGTTCTTTACGTTTCATTTTCACGTGCGAACTCCATTTCAGCTTTGCGTCGAGTGTCATTCCTAGGTATTTGGCCTCGTTTGCAAAGGGTATTCGGGCCAAGTTTAGGAAAATTGGCAAGTCATTAGTTTTCTTATACGTGAAATTCACGTGAACAGATTTAGTTTCGTTGAGGGCGATCCGCCAGTCCCTCGTCCATTCATTTACCTTATGCAGTGCGATTTGAAGTTTTGCAGTCGTTTCTTCAATTGTATTACCTACTGCTAGGATAGCGGTGTCGTCGGCGAACGTAGCGAGAGTAGTGCCATCTTCTCTTGGTATATTGCGAGTATATAACAGATAGAGAAGGGGCCCAAGGACACTTCCTTGCGGCACACCGGCCGAAATTTCCTTAAGCTCAGAGTATTCGTTTCCATGTCTGACACGGAAGAGTCTATTCCCGAGATATGATTCTAAAATATCATATAGGCGTACAGGAAGAACTTGTCGTAATTTAAATTCTAAGCCGTCATGCCACACCTTATCAAAGGCTTGTGAGACGTCAAGGAATACGCTTGAGCATATCTTTTTTTCTTCAAATGCTTTCTCAATTACGTCAGTAATTCTATGCACTTGGTCAATCGTGGAATGCTTGGTTCTGAACCCAAACTGGTGGTCAGGGATAAGATTATTATATTCTATAACCGGTTGTAGGCGCGTTAGTAAAATTCTCTCGAAAACTTTGGATATAACTGGAAGAAGGGAAATTGGTCTATACGACTTTACTTCATTTGGCGGTTTTCCTGGTTTTAAAACCATTATGACCTCCGCAACTTTCCATTGGCTCGGCACGTGTTTTAGTCTGAGCGCGGCATTTACAATATGAAGAAGCTTAATTAATGCTTTTCTTGGTAGGACTTTGAGAACTTCTCCCGTGATCAAATCATACCCAGGAGCTTTCTTAGGTTTTAGGGATTCAATTTCACGTTTTAGTTCCCTTAGCGTTGCACTTGTGAGTATTGAATCGTCGGATTGTAATTCCGTCCCAATAACACTGTCGTGTACCGCCCGACCATCGTACGGCTTAAAAGTTTCTTCTAAATGGGCGGCAAAAACGTCCGCTTTTTCCTTATCTTCCCTTGCCCATTCATTTTGATTTATTTTAATTGGCGGCGCGGGGATTTTGGGCCTTTTGGTGCCTTTTACAGCTTTCCAAAGTGAATAATTGGAATCTTTTTTCGCCGTTAAACTTTCAAGGTAAGAACCTATCGCACGATTTTTAAAGTCCTTGATAGCTGTCTTCAACAAATTGCACAAATAATTCAAATGTATTTTATGTTGCGGAGCGCGACTCTGTTGCCATTTTTTACGCGCCTTCCTTTTTTCGTTGACCAATTCTTTTATTTCGGGAGGATATCGTAGACCGTATTTGGCCGGCGTTTTCCTTGGATTAGGCGTATTATTCCAGGAAGCGAGCTGTACGATCTCAACGAAGCGATCTACTTCAACCTCAAGTTCATAGGGTGTCGTAAGTGGAACGCTAAGTTCAACATTCTCTTCAATTTCGTTCCTAAAGCCTTCCCAGTTAGTTGTTCTACCAGTTAATCTCGCTGGCTCAAGGTTATTTACTAGTTTTACGCTCAATGTTAAAATAACCGGTGAATGATCAGATGACAGATCAAAGCTCTCTTCAACTTTAATGTGGTTGGTAGATATTCCTTTCACGACGAAAAAATCGATCAGGTCAGGTATTTTTGAAGTATCAGTTGGCCAGTAGGTCGGTTTGCCCGTCGAGTGGAAATCACAACTATACTCCATACCTGCCCCATATAGCATTCTTCCTTTTCGCGAGATATATCTAGAACCCCAGAACGTGTGTTTTGCATTAAAATCGCCGCCAATAATGAAGTTTGGTTTGAGCGATTTAAGCAAGTTAGTATAATCAGTTTTTTCAAGTGCGGAACGGGGTGGACAGTAGATAGATGAAATTCTAAGAGTACGTTGACTATTTTTCACTCGAATCGTGCACAGTTGCATAGTTTCAAGCTCTATCTTCAGGTCTTCGTATTGTTCAATGCAGTCTTTAATAAACAATGACGATCCACCTCTCGCGTTTCCCGAAGGGTGACAAGCGTGGAAGTCATTATAGCCTTTTATTTTTAAGCTCGATCCCTTTTTCACGTGAGTTTCAGAAATCAAGCATATGTCAAGATCTTTCTCGCGTATGAATATTTCCAATTCGTCGAGTTTTTGCAAAAGTCCGTTTGCATTCCAAGTGCATATTTTTAACATTGGTTTTTCATTCATATTTCATTTGATGTACGCGTTTTCCTTGAATTATTCTCGAGCTTAACCAAGCGATCGAGAATAATTTTATTTATTTTGCTTTGTTCTTCAAGTTTCTGGAGAATAACTGAGAATACATGAGAAACAGGTTCCGGCGAAGTTTCAACGTTTTTTGCTCCGTCGTATGCCGCGGCCTGAGCGTAGGTCTGCACTACTCTGGCTGGCCGAGGGCCACTATTCGATGGCTTTACTGATGGTAACTTTTCAGTAGCGTTTCTTTTGGCAACAGAGGTCGAGGGCTTTTCTGTTGTCTCTCTTTCTCTGACATTATTACGCTCTGGAACCGGAGTTTTTATGTTGCCTACTACCTCCTGGGCGGTCTTACGCTTTGTATTCGTTAGCGGCTTTGTTTTTTTATTTTGAGGCTTGAGGAGCGCATCTCTCCGTTTTTGCAATTCCTTAGCTACTTCACAACCTCTAAAATTTGCAGGGTGCTTTCCCTTACAGTTAGCGCAAGTAGCGGAGGATTGTTTATTTGCTCCACAGTCTTGGGAGAAATGATTTCCTGCGCATTTCACAGAACGCGGCTCTTTTTTGCAATACATTTGCGTGTGATTAAATTCCTGGCAACGTTTGCACTGTGGAATTATTTTCAAATTTCTGCGCATCGGCTCGATTTTAACCACGATATTTACTATGGTTTTAATTCGGTAGATATCTTCGATATTATCAGACCTATCGAAAGTAAGCATAAAGAGCGGAAGTCCACGCCTTACCAGGACATCCTTATCTTCTTCCGATTTCTGTTTCTCCTTCTTGATGATATTAACGGCATCAAGAATTTTAAACCCTTTGGCTTGAAGGTCGTTTATAACCTCTTCTTTTTTGCATGAGGGGTGGAGTCCGCTTGCTACAACACGATGTGGCCTTTCTGACTTTATTTCGAAAGTGTACCACTGGATCTTTTCAGAATTTAGCTTTTGGGACACTGCCCGGTAGTCTTCGTGGTTATCGACTTTAATTTTCCACGCATTATTCCTCAAAGACGTAACCTTAAATTGCGATATTATCGTTCCTTTAATGAGGCTGTGCAATTTATTATACTCCGTTACCCCAACGACGTTTATTGGAGGCGGTGCGCGAATATGCCCTCGGAGTTGTTTTTCTTGCGGTACTTTACGCGTTTGTTCTTTTAAGGGCTCGACTTCAGACGAAGAACCGGCTCTCCTTTTCTTACTAGGTCTTTTTTTAGTGACCCAATTCGTTTCGCGCGCTAGCTCTTCTTCGTCGGTGTGGTATTCCCGACTAGCCAAGCGTGGTGGAGTACATTCGCGTTCTTTCTGCAAATGGGTGTTCCTTAGAACCTTATTTTGTTCTTTTAACAGTTCTATCTCTTTCTTAAGATCTTGATAGAGTAGATCCATTTCCTTAAGCTTGATTCGGAGTGCTTTATTTTCTTCCTCAAGACTTTTATCTTTCACTGAGTCCTGTTTTTCACGCGCTAGCGCTCCCGGCGGACTTCTTTTCCCGGCGTTATTCGATCTTGTTGGAGGAGATCGAGATACCCTTGAGCTTTTAATAAAAGGGTTAATAGATTGCAATAAGCGGCTCTCCCCAGAATCCGTAGAGCCGACCTCCGAAGAGGGTGGATTTTCCAGTAAAGCTGGACTGCCACCTGGGGTAGTTAATCTTTTCGTTTTGTTCATTGCATTTTTTGTATACACCATTTCGCTCGGTATACGGAGGTTGGATTTTAGTCGCCTTTTACGACAGGCATGCCTACCTCGGGTATATTCTAACCCCTACCCGAAGGGGTAACGTGCTGATGAGAAAACTCATAAATAAATTTAAAAAGCAGAGGGAAAAGCGTAGTTGCAGCTTTTATAAACGACAAATTCCAGTGGAAGATTCATCAAGTGACACAGAAGCAGAAACAGCGGAAATCACTAACATGGCTCCACCACTTACACTCGAACAACAGCTTCAACAACAACAGCTACAACAACAACAAAATAATACAATACCACAGGTGAAAAGAGAATTAAATTTAGATCCATTAAAATATATAGAAAAACTTAGTACTTTCGATGGTAAAACAGAAGATTTACCTATATTTTTAAGTAACGTAGATGATATTATACCTACCCTTAACGAATATTCTGAACAATCACAAAGAATGTGTATAAATATATTAAAAAATAAATTTATTGGTGAAGCTAGAAGGGCTATGGAAATTCACACCCATCTTAGCAGCTGGTCAGATATAAAACAAATGCTTATTCTTAATTTTGGCGGTTTTAAAAACAGTTTTCAGTTGTATGACGATCTCAGAAATTCGCAATACAAAGGGGATGTATACCAATTTTATAATTATATTCAGAAAATATTGAGTCTCCTAAACCAAAAATCTGTACAAGAAAACAAGACATACGAAATCGTTAGAAATAACGACACAGCTTTGACTGTATTTAAAGAAAAATTACCTCCCAATATGAGAACCATCTTATATTCATTAAAACCACATTCACTACAACAAGCTCTTTACGAACTTGCACAAGCTGGTTTTACAACTAACCAAAACAGTGATCAAAGACAATCTAGTTCCAATTACAGAGAACACAAAAACCAAAATAAAGGTAATCAACAAAACAAAGATCACAAGAACTTAAAATCCTATCCAGGTAATAATAACAAGCACCATAATAACTATAATAATTATAACAATTGGCAACCAAAACAATATGTGCCAAATAACAACTTCCAAAGACAAAACAATTATAACCATCAAAATAGATATAATAACTACGAAAATAATTTTAATCAAAATTCCAACCCAAACAACTATAGGCAACAACCTCAGAGGTTCGAACCTATGGATGTAGATCCAAGATCGTCACAAATAAGACGTACCACTCAAAACCAACCAATAACGAATTATAACTTTTCGGTCATGTGCTTCGGAACCTCAAAACAACGATCACTACCCTTTATTAAACTAACAAAAAATAATAAGACAATAAGACTTTTAGTAGATACCGGTGCCACAAATAGCCTTTTAAGAGAAAATGATGCACCAAAAGAATATATAAAAATTAGAGAACAACCACTAAAAATCAATACCGTGGGGAATCCAATTGAAATAACCAAAGATTTAATAATTCCAAAAGAAAAATTTATATTTCCAGTAGTAGAAGATTGCGAATTTCAAATACATGATTTCCATATAAACTACAATGGAATACTTGGGAATAACATTCTAATTCCAAATAATAGTGAAATTAGGTATAAGGAGAAAATATTAAAAATGAATGATCAGATTATACCCATATTCTTCAGTGCAGATGAGGAACGGGAGTATACTGAAACCATTAATCATTTAAATACAATACCAATAACCGAAACATTTATAAATTCAATTCAGGAAAAACTTCGATTAGATCACTTAAACTATGAAGAGAAACAAGCTCTTTTAAAACTTACAAGTAAACATAGAAGTACCTTTTACAACAAAGGAGACAATCTATCTTTTACTAGCCACATTAAACATGTGATCCCCACTACCGATGACTCACCCATATTCACACGAATTTACAAATACGAACAAATTCATAATGACGAAGTAAAAAGACAAATTCAAGACATGCTCGACCAAGGAATTATCCAACATTCTACTTCACCATATAATGCTCCTCTTTGGGTAGTCCCCAAGAAAGAGGACAGTACGGGAAATAAAGAATGGAGAATAGTCATTGACTATAGAAAACTGAATGAAAAAACTAAAGAAGATAAATACCCCATTCCAAACATAGATAGCATATTAGATAAACTAGGACATTGTAATTACTTTACAACATTAGATCTCACAAAAGGGTTTCACCAAATAGAAGTCGATAAAAAGGACAGGGAAAAAACTGCATTTTCAACACAATCAGGCCATTACGAATTTGTGCGCATGCCCTTCGGTTTAAAAAACGCACCAGCAACATTCCAAAGACTCATGAACGAAGTCTTAAAAGAATTCATAGGGAAAATTTGTTATGTATACCTTGACGATATAATCATCTTTTCCACTAGCCTCCAAGAACATATAGATTCAATAAACAAAGTTTTAATTACTCTCAAGAAAGCAAATCTTAAAGTATCTTTAAATAAATCTGAATTTTTAAAGAAGGAGACAGAATTCCTAGGCCACATTATAACACCAGATGGTATTAAACCTAACCCAAATAAAATAAAAACAATTGAAAATTTTCCCATACCAAATACTGTAAAAGAAATACAAAGTTTCTTAGGTCTAACAGGGTATTACAGGAAATTCATTCCAGATTACGCAGGTATAATAAAACCATTTACCATGTGTCTAAAGAAAAATGCAATTATCGACAAAAATAACCCAGAATACCAAGAAGCATTTAATAAAATAAAAACACTCATGTCAGACGATCTACTCAATCGTCACCCAGACTATAACAAAGAGTTTATATTAACCACAGACGCAAGCAACTTTGCTATAGGAGCCGTCTTATCACAGTCACATGGTCCTTTGTCGTTCGCTTCTCGAACATTAAACAAACACGAATGTAACTACAGTACAATAGAAAAAGAATTGCTCGCGATTGTATGGGCAACAGATCAATATCGCCATTACTTATATGGACGAAGATTCACAATTAAAACAGACCATCGACCATTGGTTTGGCTTTCAACTTTGAAAGAACCCAATACGAAATTACAAAGATGGAAAATCAAATTAGAAGAATATAACTTTAAAGTGGAATATATTAAGGGTAAGGAAAACTACGTCGCAGATGCCTTATCAAGAATAAAAATAGAAAACAACATAAATATGTTAAATAACGAAGATGAAGATGATGATAAAACTGAACATAGCGCTGAGTCAGACAACTCACGCTTAATTCCAATCAGCGAAAAAGCAATCAACTTATTTAATCGCCAAATAGTTCTAGTAGTCAAAGAAAATGATGAAGAAACTAAGATTCTATTTCCACACACAGGAAAAAGAAGAATTGTATTCTGCAAAAACAATTATACAAAAGAAGATTTAATAAACATTATCTCAGAAGTCGATACAAAAACCCTAAACGGAATATACACTGAAGATGATGCCATATTTCAAAAACTCCAAGAAATATGGAAAGAAGAAAACAAATCATCAAAAGACATAGATACTTCAAAGAAGTATGAAGTTATTAATAGACGTCAACAACGACGAAGTAACAGAAATCATTCTGAAACAACACAAGGAACTTAATCACGTAGGCATCGAGAAATTATATATTGACCTCTCAAAAAAATATTATATACCCAACCTTAAAATAACCATAAACAAACTCATTAACAACTGCATGACCTGCAACCAAAAAATCGAAAGAAACCCCATAAAACTGCCATATGAAAAAACTGGCACACCCATAGGTCCTCATAAACACTATCACATAGATATCTGGTTTATTAACAGCAACCTAAAGTACATTTCCTGTATAGATAAATTCAGTAAATACACAGCAGTAGAAATGATGAGAACCAAAACACATATTGACGCGATAAATGCTTTAACGAAAATATTTTCATACATGAACATTCCCGAAGAAATCACACTTGATAACGAGAATGCCTTTGTCTCAGAAACTCTGAAAAACCATTTAGAGAATTTAGGTATACAACTACATTATTGCACAGCAAATAGACACACAGGGAACTCAGATATAGAAAGAGTCCACAGTACCCTGAACGAACATCTAAGACTGCTCGCTGATACAAAACGTCCAGTCGATCTTGTGATTAAAGCAATAGAGGTTTATAACAAAACCGTGCACCTAACAACAAAAGAAAGACCAATCGATATCCACTTAGGGAAAGTTGATAATCAAGTGATTTTTAAACGTATAGAAGACACAAAGATAAAAACTTTAAAAAAGATAAATAAAAATAGAAAAGACGAAGACATAGACGGGAAATTCGCGAAAATCACCGCTCCAGAAAAAATAAAAAACAAAATGACTCCAAGGCACACTGAGGTGAAGGTAATTAATAACATTAATAAAAAATATATACTCCAAGAAGGAAATAGATATAGAAAAATTCCAAACAGAATTCTACATAAGGACCAATTTAGGAAAAAGAAAAAAATTATAATTGCAGACACCCAAATCCCTGACAATGACAATTTTAATTATAATACTAATGATCACCCAGATCCAGAGCCAGTCCACCAAATCACGGAAATCACCAAGGAATTTCAAATAATTCAACTCAATAGTATTTATCTAATTAAAGATTTCTCCAAAATATTACACATAATTAATCTAACAAAACTGGAGAAATTAATTCACACTATAGAAAATCAAGTCAGACACTTACGCGAACATAATTCAGAAATACAAAACTTAATGACTCATACCAGAAAACAATTCGATACTTTAGTCCCACATACAAGATCGAGAAGAGGTTTAATAAATATCATAGGCAACGGTCTACCATTCCTTTTCGGAACTATGGACGATGATGATCGATCAAGTATAGAATATAAACTAAATTTAGTAGAATCTAATGCAAATAATATTATAGAAAATTCAAACAATCAAATAAGCATAAACACACATTTCGACGATCAAATAAAAGATCTCACTGAACATTTCAATGCAAAAGAAGAGAAATTTAGTTTATATGTAGACAAGTATAAAATATATGATGAAGAGATTCAAAAAATAAAATTAGAAATGGAAATAAAAGACAGCATCCACCAGGTATTGTCGAATATAGAAAAAATAAAAGATAGACTTAACGTCTTAAGTAGAGATATCCTTTTAGACGAAGAAATAACACAATTTAAAATAAATTTTGAAGCCTTAAAAGAAATTAAATTAAACCTAGCCACTTATAAAAATAATATTATATTTGTCGTAGAAATACCGAATTATTCAACTAAAGCATTTACTAAATACTATTTACAAGCTTTTCCAAACATTGAAACAATCCATACAATTTGTAAGTAATAATGTATTAAAATACGAAAATGAACTATATTTTCCTACAAAATATATACGAAATCTTACTAAAATAACAGATAAATGTATTCAAAATATTTTTAAGGATAAAATGATTTGTAATTATGAAAACGATACAAACGAAAGCAAAATAATCGAAATTGGAAACAATTATTTAGCTCTTTTAAATACAAATAGAATAACACTAAATCAAACTTGTAACAATTTGAACTTAACAATCGAGGGGAATTACTTAATAAAAATCGAGAATTGTAAAATTTATTTAAATAACAAAATATTCAATAGAAAAGAATATTCAACTGAATTAATCATCCCAATTATAAGTAAAAACCTAACTCTAAAAGAAACAAAAGATATAACCTTAAAAAAATTATATTATGAACATATAAAAAATACAGAAAAGATTATAGAAATACACTCAAGACACAAGCAAATTATATACTTCTCATATTCTTTACTAATAATCATTGTAATAATTATATCAACAGTACTACTTATCAAATGTAAAACAAAAAATAGAAAGGTAATAAGAACTAACGTAAATCTTCCAACGGTTTCTTTTGAATCTTCAGAAGGCTCTAATGAGGGAGGTGTTATATTAGAAAGCCCTCACACACTAAAACCAAATGATTTTATTTTTAATAATTACCCACATTCAATGAGCCCATAGTTGCATTCCTTAAAATAATAATTGTAATAATCATTGTATGTTCCAAATGACAGACCAATAATAAGTATGTTAAAATGTAATATAAAATGTAAAAATAAATCTTCCAACGGTCTCATTGCAACCCTTAGAAGACTCTAGGGGGGGAGGTGTTATATCAGAACCACCAACAACCCCTAAAAGAGATAACAACCAAACACACAATGTAACAGCAATCTATATTGTGTCGCTCATTGGTTACAGATCTATTTAATCTGTCCTGCGAGACAGTATAAATAGAAAAGGCAACAAGCCTCAAGATTATTGTTATCGCGGAAGCAACAGCACGAACTGCTGTACTAAATAAAGATCATTTTAAACTAAAATTAAAATTGGTATTTTTTCTTTCGTGACCTCAATCAAAATTTATATATACTTTATGTACTCCTATAGAACTACTAACTATTATTGTTTTCCCTTTATCATATAAAACGGACGATGGACGAACAATGACTACGCTAATGGATTCAGGATCCCAAAGCCAAGATGAAATCTGATTGCCGGTAAGCGTAATGAATTTGTTTTTGATTTATCTAACTCTTGTTTTGTTTATTTAGCATGAGACGCAGTATACAGCTGACAGGGACAGGGTGTCTTCGTTCTCAACAGGTAGGTTCAGTAATTTGTTTTGCTTTGAAATTTGATTTATTATTTTAATTTTATTTTTCAGGTTTAGGCTGAGGCGAAGTGGGTGACTGTAACAGCAGGGGAACCTGCTGTATGTTTTTTTTTTTCTAACTTTTAAATGTTAATCCAGCATAACATCGGAGGTGTCGACTCTATCGAATTATCAACAAAATTAAAATCTTATGTCGTTTTCCATTGGGACAAAAAATCAATCTTTTTTTTGTGATTTTTTTTTTTTTTTTTTTTTTAATAATGCGTTCTTGTCGTTTTTTATGTTAAACTTATGATTTTATGTAAAACACAAGGTAGGTTAGTAATCGCTTCAAAGAAATATAATTCTGTAATATACTCGTACATACGTTTGTTTATATCAGGGATCTAAGAATCCAATATTTCAGCTTTTTTTTTTAATTAATTTAGTGCCTTCAGAGGGTAAGAAAGGAAAAAAATAAAATAAAATATCTATTTTATCTAACTTTAAATTCAGATCATACTTGTAAAAAATAAATTATTAAATAATTATAACGCAGAAAAACCAAACATAGATTGAACAGTAACTGTCTATAAGGCATTTATGAAGCCGACTGTATTGTATGTATCACTTATGCACTGAATTACAAATTTGACTTGGAGCTTTAGGCTAGTACGCTGCTCTCCAAAAAATGCTGTAAAATCGAAAGTAAAATATTTTTTTGGAGATTTTCGTGGAGAAATTAATGCAGGGTGGCTGAGCTGGAAAAAAATTGTTTTTTCTTGGAATTCCATAAGATTGAGGATAGCTATAGGGCTGTAGGAAATAAGCCCCAATGAAATAAGGCCTTAAAAGAGAAAATGAAATAACACCCCAATTTCAACTATGAAATAAGGCCCCACTGCGATGAAATAAGGCCCCAAAACAAAATGAGATAAGGCCCCAAATTTAGGGTTTAATTCATAACGAAATTAAATATAATGAAAACTACTTTTTATTTAATACCTATTGTTGATATTGGATAAACTAATTTAGATTAAAAAAACTTTTTATATACTCAACCTCGCACTCACCCCATAATCTAACAGAAAAAATCCAAGCAGGGGGGCAGTATGACCCCCCCCCCCCCCATACACATCCCATATCGGAAGGATAACAATAATAAAAAAATAATTTTTGGGGTCTTATTTCATAATCATGCTTATTTTGACATTCGAACGAATAGCCAATTCATACAAATGTCTCTATTCGTTGGAATGAACTTGTGTGTATTTTGATAGACATTCGTTCGAATTGGCTATTCGTTCGAATGTCAAAATAAGCATGAATGAAATAATGATTTAAATTAATTCATTTGAAATTCGCCTATTAGCAATTCGCTCTCATGTGAATGGTTCTTAAACTGAAGAATTTCAGACTGACTCCGAGGATTGTTGCATTTTACTTAGGCTAATATAGGATATATGTCTTAAGTCGTTTAACGAAAGCAAACAAAAATGCACATTTTTATTTCCAACCATCAAAAAAACAAAACGCAGAAAAATACCTGGATTTAACGTAAGGAAAACCACAATTACTGTTGCGGAATCCGGGCATTAAGTAAAAACTGCTCATCTGTTTGGCAGCACTTCCCATTGCTGTATATTCTCCACAAGATGTCACCACTTTCCGATTCCAACCAACAAAACAAACACACCTTGCCTATCGCATTGACAATTTGACATTTCCAATTATAAATTCCTCATCTCAGGCAAATTAGGCAAAAAAGTTCGCAAACCGTCATCAATAACCAGTAGTGTATTATAAAGTATTTAATGCAATTTAGGTAGTTGATGTTTAATTGTTTCGTTAAAACCATTACTGTCTTGAGCAAAGTAATAAATAACCCCAACTGCAAAGGAGTTCGCTTCATTAACGCCGCACGACAAAATCGTTTAAATCGTTCCAATTACCCAACAACAACAAGAGCCAGCATGGATGGACCTGCTAACGATGATATTCAATATTTAGAAACTCCCGATAAATCGGAAAACGACAAAAAGGAATACAAGTAGGACATTTCTTTCAACAAATGTGTTGACATAACCTAATACTTATCATATTTTTTGCCAGGACGTTAAGGCTACCTAACGGATTGTTAGCTCTGCTCATATCCGACCCCAGTCCAGTGCCCCATGATGGTTTCACCACATCATCGTGCGACTCAACAGACGACTCGTGTGCCGAAGAGTCGGATGAAGCAGAAGAAGAAGAAGAGGAGGCAGTCGATGACGATGTAGACATCATTCTCGCGGGCGTTGACCCCGACGAGGAGGACGACTCCGATGTGGAAGGCGATGAAAAGCTGGCCGCATGTGCACTTATGATAGACGTGGGATCCTTCTCAGATCCTCGAGAGTATCAAGGGTTGTCTCATTTTCTGGAACATATGATTTTCATGGGTTCAGAGAAATTTCCAGCCGAAAATGCCTTTGACTCGCACGTCAAAAAGTGCGGTGGCTTCGACAATGCCCACACTGAGTGTGAGGAAACGATGTTCTATTTCGAGTGTTCCGAGGAGCACTTGGACAGCACTGTGGAGATATTCGCGGCGCTCTTCAAGGCGCCCCTCATGAAGAAAGAAGCCATGACCAGAGAGCGAGATGCCGTCGAATCCGAATTTCAAAACACCATCCTAGACGATGAGGTGCGCCGCGATCAAGTGTTGGCTTCGTTGTCCAACCTCAACTACCCGAATTACACATTCGCTTGGGGTAATTTAAAGTCCCTTAAAGAGAATATCGACGATGAGCTGTTGTACCAGCGAACACATGAGTTTCGCTTACAGCACTACAGCAGTCATCGGATGTATGTATGCATACAAGCTAGGCTGCCGATTGACGACTTGGAGCAGCTGGCTGTGAAGCATTTTTCAGACATTCCCAACAATAACAAGCACGGTGATGACTTCTCTGTGCTCAGTTATAGCGATGCATTCAGGCCGGAGTTCTATGAGAGGGTGTACTTTGTCAAGCCCGTGGAAAACGTGAGCAAGGTTGAGTTGACTTGGGTCCTGCCGCCCTGTTTGAAGGTAAGTATTGACCTCGAATTTGAACAGACTAAAGGAGTTTTCTGTGTTTTCGCAGCAATATCGTTGTAAACCCGATCATTTCCTGTCGTACCTGATTGGCTACGAGGGCGAAGGCAGTCTGTGCGCCTACCTGCGCCGCAAGTGCGTGAGAATTGACGGTAGATTTTGAATTGCAACTTAACCAGGTTTGAATATTTCTCTAGATTGTGGGCGCTGGAGCTGCTTTGTGGTGTTGATGATTCCGGTTTTGATTCGAATTCCATTTATTCGCTGTTCAACCTGTGCATTTACCTAACTGACGAGGGGTTCATTCATCTGCAGCAGGTGAGTCGCGGTTGAGAAGTGATAACTGGGGTCGAATCGCGTCGTCCGTGAACGAGCATTATGTGACGGAGTCTGTTTTTGTTTTACATGTAAAATCAACATAATTCCGTGAACGAATAGCCGGTTCACGGAAGTGGCGATTCGACGCCTGAGCTCTTCACACAGGAAAAGCTCCAAGTTATTCTGCGTCTCGGTGGCTTTTCGATTGATAATAAAAGTTGTGCCTTTGTTGTTGAGATCAGCCCTTTGTACTTAAAAGAGAACAAGAAGGATGTAGTTGTCCAAATGCATCGCGAGACCACTCTCCGCCGTTTGTGTTAAGTCCGATCTAATTACGACTTCCATTTCAGGTCCTCGAAGCCACCTTTGCCTACATTAAGCAGCTATCCGCTTGCGAGAACTTGGAAGAGTACTACAAGGAACTCCAGTATATTGAAGAGACCGGTTTCCGCTATCAGTCGCAGAAGACCGCTTTCGATAATGTGCAAAACATCGCGGTTAACATGAAGTACTATCCCGCAAAGGACATCATCACCGGTACCGAACTGTACTTCGAATACGACGTCGATCAGGTTCAAACGATCATACGTCAGTTAAACGAATTTAAATTTAACATCATGGTCACAACCGAGAAGAAGTACGCAGGCGTGACTTATGACCAGAAAGAGAAGTGGTTCGGCACAGAGTACACATCGATTCCAATGCCAACCGAGTGGATAGACACGTGGAATAGCTGTCCCACGTACGCAGAGCTCTTTGTGCCCAAGCCAAACATCTATGTGGCGCACGATTTCCGCATTCTTTGGAAGGAGAACGGTGAGCCGGAGATTTCGGCATATCCCAAGAAAATCCTTCAAACGGACGTCTCTGAGTTGTGGTTCCGCCAGGACGATAAGTTTGCACTACCCGACGCCATGATGTACTTCTACTTCATCTCGCCTCTGCCTCGGATGAGTGCAAAGAACGACGTCATGACCGCACTCTACGTGCAGTATATCAAGTACGACCTGGCCGAGGCGTTGTATCCGGCAACAGTGGCTGGCATGTCGTACAGTTTCTACCCAGCCGAGAAAGGAGTCGTCTTAAAGGTGGGTTTCTGTTCGAATTGCAGTTCCTCCATGCTATCCGTGCCTTTTGTTTAGGTCAACGGCTACAATGAGAAGCTACAACTGTTGGTTGATGCCATAACCAAGACGATGGTTTCATTTGGGCAGAACTTCGACAGCAAATTGCGCGAGGTTCAGCTGCCCTGCTTCTTGGTGAATCAGAAGAAAGCCTACTTCAATGCAGCCATCAAGCCCAAGATGCTGAACAAGTAGGTTTTCATTCATCAGCTTTCACAGGCTATAACTCTTTCGTTTCTAGGGACATCCGCCTTTGCGTGTTGGAGAACATCCGCTGGTCGATGGTGGAGAAGTTCACAGTTCTACCGGAAATCACCGTGGAGGACATGCGTGAGTTTGCATCGATGTACACCCAACAGCTATACGTACAGGCACTGATGCAGGGCAACTTGACCGAGGAAACGGCGCATAATGTCATGAACTCCGTGCTGACCACATTGAATTGCCAACGAATAACTGATGTAAGTAGAAATCCAACTATCTTTCTTCCCTCTAATCCGCTTAGCCGTCCCTTCAGACGCATTTGATCGAATCGCGGACATGCCAAGTGCCCAAGGGCTCCAATTATGTCCGTTGCAATGCCATCAACACGGCAGATCAGAATTCTGTCGTCTGCAATTTCTACCAAATCGGGCCGTGCTCCCTCCGCATGGAGGGCATCCTCGACTTGCTGATGATGTTCGTGGAGGAGCCCCTCTTCGACAATCTCCGCACGAAGGAGCAACTCGGTTACGATGTGTCCGCGTCTGTTAGGATAAACCACGCCGTTGCTGGCTATTCCATCACTGTGCAGTGTCAGGAATCAAAGTTCACTGCGCAGTACGTCGAGGAACGAATCGAATCATTCCGCACCCACATGATGACTATTCTCAATGACTTGGAGCAAGAGGAGTACGATCATGTGCGAGAGTCGTTGATAAAAATCAAACAGGTAGTCGACACCTCACTCGGCGAGGAGGTCAATCGCAATTGGGGCGAGATCTCGTGCGAGGAATATCTCTTTGATCGGCGGAAGCGCGAGGTGGAGATTCTGCGAACCATCACCAAGCAGGATGTGATTGATTTTCTGATGAACAACGAGCGCAACAACTTACGGAAGCTGTCTGTGCAGGTGGTCGGTTACAAAAAGGAAGCCGATGACCTCAACATGAACGACGATGAGCCTGCGCCCTGCGAGGACGTAATCGAGGGCTACATCCCCAGCTTCGTTGAGAATACGCTGCCCAATATCAAGCACTTTAAGAAGCAAATGACAGTGTACCCGGTGACCAAGACAAAAGTAGACTCCCTTAGGACATCGCCCATGGAAATCATAGAAAATTGTTAAGCAACTCGTGTGCACACCTTGTTTTGAATAGCAAAGTGGAGATATATTTGAAATCAACTCATGTGTTAGCTTTATTTTGTTTCTCTTGCTGAGAGGTTTTTCGCTGCGCGATGAACTGATTGAAGTTCTGCTCCTCCAGTTCGTCGTCGGCGAACCCAACCGGTTTTTCTTCGTTACCCTCTTCGTCCTCGGAGCTCTCGTTGCCCGGGTGTTTTAGGTAGATATCAGACAGTTCGCGGCCCGAAGAGATCTAGGAAAAGGAATTTATAGTGACCGGTTCATTGCGAACATGTTTAGCGTACCTCTTCAACGAAGGTGGTGAGGGGAACCTCTGCACCAGCGCCGGAGCTGGAGGCAATGTCTTTGAGCTTCTGTTTGCTTTTCTTCTCCTCCTCATCGAGTTTCTGCAGGCGCAGCTTGTTGTACTCCGCTTTGTAGTCGCTGAAAAGATTCGAGCTTATTAACAGTTTGAGTGGTCACGCAACTGTCTTACTTTTCATACTCCTTGGCCCCATCCATGACCAAGTCAAAGAACTTATCAAAACCAATCCCAGTCTTTGACGAAACTCCACAAGTCTTTAAGTCCCGGTAGAACTCGTCGAGAGTTAAAGACATAGTGCGAGTTAGATTGCTAACGTAAGACTGTTCTTTCTCCAGTGCCTCTTGGAATGCCTCGAAGTCCTGCATCCACTCCACCGCAAACTCGTGGTCCTGCACATCTATCTAAAAGAATTGTCACTTAATACATCGGTTGGCAGTCTCCGTGCTTTTGCTTACTTTATTCAAAGCCACGATGAATGGCAATCTTGTCTTGTACAGAATAGAGCACGCATATAACATGTTCGACATGAACGTCGTGGGGCTAATGGAGCGCACCACATCCATCACATAAACCACAATAGTGGGAAAGCCTGTCGCCAACGCTTCTGTAATTATTGTGCCCGATGCAGACCATGTGAACACCTCAATCTGTCCGGGAGTGTCAATGATACACCACTTGTGCCCCTGATTGCCGGCACGCTTTACCAGTTCTACGACCTTCTCGAATTTCGTGGCGAACAAGTTCAGCGAAGTGACAATGCCACCATTGGGTCCAAGTTTGTACTGCTTCATTACTTCCTTGTAGTTAACTGTATCACGAATGTCGATGTTAGCGTGGTAAGGTGTTTCACGGCACGCCGGATCGAGATTTATTACATACGGCTTGAAGTGTTCGTATGAAACTTGGGTCAGCTTCTGCACGAAGGTAGTTTTTCCGGAGCCAGCCATACCGAGCACAATAATACAGATTGGCGAATTGGCTGGTTCAGTGAGAAGAGCCTTTTGCTGATTGTTGGTCGATGTAGAGGCCATGATGTGTGAATTGTTATCCAAAATTGGACGAGTTTATAAAATTTGCGAAAAAAATGCTTCGCCGGGCGTTTGTTCGGTTGTTATAATTTTGACGTTTATAGCACGATAGAGCACAGAGATAGACGTCTAATGCCAATAGTAGGTAATTTACTTAGGTGGTTGCACAATGAAAAACTCAGTGACTTTCAAAAGTTTGTTGGCTGTTTTAAATGGTTTTAAACATTTAAACTTCCTTCTAAATAGGGCACATTTAAAACTCTAGTCGTCTATAGACAAGATTATTTTTGTACAAATTGTTCGTAAACGTGACTTTTAATACGTCAGGCATTTATATGTAATGGAAGTGTCAACTTAATACTCAGTTGAAAAAACTAGATTTGACTCGTTCTCGCTTCGGTAGAACATATACCAAAATTGGACCTAGATTTTACTTGTGTCCTCCACAAAGATCAACTCAAAGAACTATTCACGTGATCAATCTTTGCCAATATACATATATATGTAGCAACTCTTGCAATTTTGTTCTTCCAGATTGTTTAAACTTTTCCTACATTTTGAAATAATTATTGATTTTCCAATATTATTATGCGCATACCTTTAAGTACATCACTTGCCATCTACCGGGTAATAGCGAACTATCCGACTTCTACATGTTGCCGCTCCAGCTGATTGTCAAAAAAATATTAGAAAAAAATTCTCCGTAGTACCTACCGCGATTGATTTGCGAATCAATTTCGTAATCTGCGCAAGAAAGAAGAAATCCGTTCCGACAAAATGACTTCAATTTTCCGGCAAATACTCAAACAAACCCTCGCCACCAGTAGTCGGACCAATTTCCAAATCCCTGTCAGAAACTTCAGCGCCGGACAAGATTTGAAATTCGACAAAGAAACGCTCAACAAACTGGTGCAGACCAACAAAGTCGTGGTATTCATGAAGGGCAACCCGGAACAACCGCGCTGTGGATTCAGTAATGCTGTAGTACAAATAATGCGAATGCATGGAGTTTCATACGACGCACACGACGTTCTACAGAGCGACGAACTGAGGCAGGGTAAGTAGTTTGAATGGAATTAGAAAAGTTGTGCATTTGACAATGGAACTCTTTGCAGGAGTGAAGGACTTTACAAACTGGCCGACAATTCCGCAAATTTTTATCAACGGCGAGTTTATTGGCGGCTGCGATATCGTTATGCAAATGCATCAAAGTGGCGATCTGATTGAAGAATTAAAAAAGGTAGGAATCAAAAGTTTGCTCCTGGAGGAAGCTGAGAAGAAGTCTGAGAATAAGGATAAATAGAAATACAATGCGAAAATTATGTTATAGCCTTTATTCAAGAGACGAATAAATTGTTTTGACTTAGTTTAGATTTACTGGCGCAGATGTAGCTTATTGTGTTTGCATCAGTTGAAGTAAACGCTCCTCGACTTCGGCGGCATTAGAGATGCCCAGTATGGTTTCGCATTCTTTGCGGAAGTCTTGATTGGTGGAGGTCTTGACAATTTTCCCAATTGATACTGCAATATATTTGTAGTATTTTAGCGGGTCCTTGTTGCGCTGCCTGTGGGTGATCTTCAATTTGCCCATTGTCGCGGAAGAGTATTTTATTTTAAATTTATGACTGGTATGAAATTGCTGCGACGTTTTTGGTGCTGGCTGCTTTTGACTGATGTAGATGTAGATGAGTAGTTTTTGCTTCCGTTAGCCATATTGAATGCATTTTTTTTTAGCAGCACTTCCGTTTTATAGCTATCGACCATAACCAAACAATTGTGATTATGATTAGGTACCGTAATAACAACTCGGCGACAAACGAAACACAAAAAATGGCGTGCAACTGAGTGGTTAGATCAGTTCCTGTAAGTAAGCGATATATTTCAGGAAAG
This sequence comes from Cheilosia urbana, assembly GCA_946477585.1. NCBI lineage: Eukaryota > Metazoa > Arthropoda > Insecta > Diptera > Syrphidae > Cheilosia > Cheilosia urbana. The sequence goes on along the minus strand of OX297854.1, from coordinate 87,290,898 downwards.
TCATTTAAATGCTGAGGACAAGAATTGAACTGGAGGACGCTTATAATAAATTCTGATAGGAAATTATTGTTGAGCAGTCGTTTTAATAAAGTCATCAAAACTTTTTATTGGCGCATTAACACTGTTAAGTTATTGGAATTGCAGTCACACCCCCGGCATCACCGCTTTAATTCGATTACCCCGTCTTTCCGTAAGCCCACTATGGACTATGGCCATTTATGCGCAAAAAGCATCTTCTCTCCGTCTCACCATCGATGAGTATGATTTTCAAGTTAAACCCCGTCGGTTGCTGAGCGAGACGTGCCGACCACCAGTTGCATGCATGCTGCCACCCTTCTGGACTGACTTCAAATGATTCCCTCATTTGACAGTTTTGGTCAATTTTGAGACTAGCTTCTCCATCTTTTGAAACTTATGTTGTTGCGAATTTGATACCTACATGATATTTCAGCAACGCAGCTCAAAGTTGAGTTATTGTTTTTTGAGAAAATAACTTTTTAACAACTCGTAGGCACAGTGACTTTGGTAGGAACCAGAGACAATACTGAGACCCCCAACCAAAGATAATGGAATTTAAAAGAGATGGTTAACTTTCCAGTGGAAAGGCGGCTGCCTACAAGCTGTTTTCCAGAAAAATTCATAAAGTTACGCATACATGCTCATTTCTATGATAGTATAAGTGAGTTCGTGAATTCACCCACAAGATGGCGGAAAGTTGGTGAACTCACCACCGAAATTCATAAAATTTTCAAATATCCTGGAAAACTGGTTTGGGCATGTTCACTAGGAAAATTTGAATTTTGACGGTTGGTAGTTAATTTGCTTGCAGTGAATATATAATCAATACGTTTCTAACACTTTGACACTGCCTTTTATAAAGCATGGTCAATACAGTTACGAATAACAATTCAAATTCCATTTTTATTAACAGAGTAATTAAAAAAGTTTCTCGTAAAATTGAGCACAAGCAAATTCAAATTCAATTAATTTGCATATAAATTTTAAATGCAAAATGGATAACGTTTTAGTCAATTAGTAATCTTTCAAGGCTGTTATAATTCGGCATAAAATGTTTGTATTATTTATTATTTATTATTTCAAAAATTTCTACATTTTAGTACTGCACGTAGAAATAAATTATAATTTTTTTAGGTTAAATATCGCAATTTGTAATGTTTATTATCAACATTTTTATAATTTTAACCCTAGCACACCAACCACTTCTTAAAATATATAAATCCATTCCTGTAAAAAATTAAGTATTGTCAATAAATAATTTCACATATAAAAGCAGTTGTTCCTTCCAGTCGGACTAAAACAATGGAGGTATACGAAAAATCGTATATCTTACGAACAGACCTATATGACGCGGCACCGCGTATGGTGAATACAACATTAAGGGCCGGTCTCTTCACAGCTGGTTAGAGCCTTGGTCAGGTTAGTTACCGCGGATTTAGGTTAACCCATGATTATAAATCAGTGATAACCAATGAGTATCTGTTGACCGTTTTTTTCACTTCGGTCATCAAACCATATCTTTGCAACAAATCGTTCCATTTTTCCATTTAGTCATTGACCGAATCCATGGTTATATATATTTTTTTTTGTTTTTTTCTTCGGGTCTGTTTGTTTTTGATAAGTAATTTATTTAGGTAAGTATTTTATTAATGTATTTATTTTTTGTAAACTTAATAAACACAAAAATTAATGTCATAACCAAATAATACAGGCATTTTTTTAGAACTAAAGAATGAAACTTTGTATTTTTTGTGAGTCAATAATCAATTTTTTGTGAACAAAACCGAAATAAAGCCAAAACCAATAAAAATATATTGCAAATTAACAGGCCACATGTTGATTTAATCAACGACAATCGCATGAAATATTTTATTGGTTCACTCCATCTTGCGTTATACATTCCTTCATTCTTTTATTTGCATTTTTCTTTTTGTTGGCACAATATTATACAAAAAGTTTTTGTATATCAGCTACGTCAAAATGAATACCTACGTAGTCCTTAAAAAATCTATAACAAACGAAATTGTAGAAAATCAGTGGTTAGTTAAAAAGATGCCCAAGATTGAATAATCCGGGCCTTAATATATTTAAAAACAACTCACCACACTGAATTTTGAATGGTGGCCGGTCATTGGTCGATTTTTTTTTTCTTGTAGCTCAAAGCTCACACGTATTCACAGACAGGGATTGAAATTACAAAAACAACAATGTAAACAAATGGGTTTTGGGGGGATAGACGTACGAAAGATATCCATCTCTTTTAATTCTATAATCTTTGCCCCCAACTTCGACCAATTAACAGTTATTTGCCTACAAGCTAAATTTTACGCTCCCAAAAAGTTTAGGTGCGCTTGTATTGTTGCATAGAAATTCGTATTGACAAATGTCAAAAATCCTCTCAACCAACACATTCGCACCTAATCTTTTTACATTTCACTGTAGGCAAAGCAAAACGGATAGGAATTGGCGTACACGGATAGGACAACAAAATGGCGGATTCCTGGCAAAAATTGAGGGGGCCAGCGGCAAGAGGATTGTGAGTTGGGGGTCTCAGTATGATTTGTTTATGGTAGGAACCAGAGACAATACTGAGACCCCCAACTCACAATCCTCTTGCCGCTGGCCCCCTCAGTTTTTTTTCAAATTCGCCATTTTGTTTTCCTATCGGTGTTCTGTCAATTTAAAATCCGTGTGACATGCAAAAACATACAAAAAATATAAAATCAATGCTGCCAACCGCTACCAACCATAGAGGAATGTGATGGAGTTCGGGAATACCACATTTTAAGATAACTATACTATCTAAATGAGTTGTTTTATATACTAGAAACATATTAGGACAAACTGGTTGTGTATTTTCCGCTTTTGGATATCATTAACTTCGATTTCATGTGTACATTTTTCTTATATAACTGAAGAAAAATTGCTCAAAATGTTTTTATTTTCCTACAACCATTCTGTAGTAATCATTTTTCATAAATGTTTTCAGCAAAATTGTACTTATTCCTTAAATTAAATACTATTTACACGTAACGAAAAATTTCAAATTTAACTGACAAAATTCTATGAACGCTGGCAGCAACTTTGCCGGAAGCGGAAGTGGGACACGCAAGGTGCGAGTGTGTTGGTGAGTGAAGTTACGTGACATTTGTCAATACGAATTTCTATGTAACAATACTAACGCACTTAGCGTGTACCAGCCCATATAAATATAGCTTGTAGGCAAGTAACGGAAAATCGGCCGAAGTTGGTGGTCTCACGATAGCCATTCCGAACTACGCCTGTTATGCGAGAAACAGATAAACGCGGAGTTTTATAAATATGGTGTTCATGGATTAAACAGCAAACTTATGGCGACGTTTAACAAAATTTTAGATAGCGGCGTTATTCCAAGCCGCTTTAGAGAAGCTATCATTTTCCCTATATATAAGAAAGGATGTACAACGGATCCAGCGAATTATAGAGGCATTTCCTTCTTGAATGCTTCCTATAAGATTTTTACTGCAATTTTACAATGTCGACTAACTACATGGATAAAAGAGAATAATCTGCTGAAAGAATATCAAGCGGGATTTAGGTCAGGGTATTCAACAGTTGATCATGTGTTCGTTTTGAGAAGCATTGTGGAGTCACGGATTGAAAGAGGAACAAAATTGTATGCGTTTTTTGTGGATTTTAAAGCTGCCTTTGATACAGTTGACCGAAATGCCCTATTCTACAAACTATACCGAATGGGGTTATCGATTAAGTTCGGCCGTGTCATCCAAAACCTGTATGCGGATACTAAATCAGCTGTATGGAATGGCGAGGAGCTGTCAACATGGTTTGAGTCCACCTCGGGAGTAAGACAGGGGTGCTCATTAAGTCCAAGCTTATTTGCGTTATACATCGATGACTTAGTAGATATTCTACCGGGGGGTGTCAATTATGCAAGATTGCTGATCAAAGCACTCCTATTTGCGGATGATATCGTATTGCTAGCGATCTCACCCGAATCCTTACAGCTAATGATAAATAGACTTTGTGAGTATTGTAAATCGTGGAACTTGATTGTCAATTTAAACAAGTCAAAAGTAATGATATTTAAGAAAGGAGGAGGGAAAGAATGCAGAAACGAAAAATGGCAGTTTGACGGTGAACGAATAGAAGTTGTAAGGGAATATAAGTACCTTGGGGTTTACTTTACAAAAAATTTAGGAATGGAAAAACACTTAACAGAAAAACTAGCTAAGGCGAAGACAGCAATCAATGTGGTTTGGAAGAATTGTTTTAACAACAAATTCATCGCCCACAGCAGCAAGTATAAGGTCTTTGTAGCTGTGTCTGAATCCATCATGTTATATGCGGCGCAGGTTTGGGGTGTAAGAAAATATGATACTGTCGAGAAATTACTGCGTCACTATATAAAAAGAATATTTCACCTTCCACCCAATGCCCCAAACTACATGATAATGCTGGAAACAGGCTTGGCTTCTTTGTTCACCAAAACCCTTAAATTGCACGTTGACTACTTGCTGTCAGTTATGAATATGCCGGATACACGGCTACCGAAGAAAGCGGCTCTGCAAACAATACAATCCAAGACAGGATGGTAGAGGGAATGGATGCAACTCGCTGAGAGATATGGGATGGATATGGATCTGGAGAATACCAGACCTTGCAAACGCCAACTGTATGAACTCATCTCAAAGGTGGATGAAGGTGAAAGATTACTAAACCTGGAGCAAGCTACGGGATCACTGCATAGAATGATCTATAGTCGCCTAAATCATAATCTGCGAGAGTGTAACTACTTCCGAGACGATCACAGCATTCAAGAAATAGAACAAGTTTTCAAGTTGAGGGGAGAACTTCTCAGGTTAAACTATATTCCACACAGAGAAGACCTACCGGTGCTGTGCAGCTTGTGTAACTTACAGGAGAGGGAGGATGTCGTTCATTTTATCGGGAAGTGTCCAATCCTAAAAGAAATAAGGAGACATGTATTCGCGAATAATATAATGTCGACAGAGGAAGTCCTAATACTACTTAATGAAGCTGATGTTAAAAAGTTATCCCAATACTGCAATATGGCTTTAAAGTATCGGGAAAGAATAATTTATGAGAATTTTTAGAACAAACTATAATTTATTTGTGGTATCAAACTATTTAGATTTTTACTGTTATTTATTAATTGTTGTCAATCAGGCAGACGGCAAAGCCATGCTCATTGTTTTTTTTTTTTTTTTTTTTTTTGTACATACTTAGATAAGAATGAAGCTTATAAATAAAAAAACCTATCTATCTATCAGATAAACACAGCGACAGCAACAGCGAATTTAGGATTAGCTCTAACGTTGAGGTCGCTGTCGATGTTGCTGTGCTAATGTGTTCAAAGAAATTAAAATACATTGGTTCTAAAAAGTTGTCAAAGTTGCTGTTGCTGTGTTAATCTGTTTCTCGCATTAAAGTCACTCACTCAACGAAAGAGAAGAAAGCCATTGGTGGGGACGGACGCCATATAATCAGTGTTGCCAGAATTTCAAAAAAGAAAATGCTAGATTGAAAAAAAAAATATGCTAGAATGTATGGAGGCAAAAAATAAAAATGCTAGACAAAAAAAAAAAGTGTTTTCACTAGCTTTTTTAAAAAAAAAAATTATTTTGTCTTTTTAGCTTCAATTTCATCTGAATACATTTTTTTACTTATCTATATATTGAGTTAGGAATTTCGACCCTAAAAATATCTCAGAAAATAAAAAATATAAAAATCATGTTTTTTTAAACATTAAAGTATCAGTCTTCAGAAAAAAACAAAACAAAAAAATATCAACAGTAACTACAGTGGGTGAATTTTTTTTGGTGTTCGAGGTCCACCATAGATAAATAAATCCTTCACCACATGTCTCAATTAATAAGCCCATGTATCAAAGGGCATGGTAGTACCCAGCGAAGTTCTATCACTACACCCTTTTTACAGGAACAAGCTCAGGCTATTTTTGACCCTCCTCTATCTCCAGTATCAATGAAGTCAGAATATTCAAATTCGGAATATTTGCTAAGCTGATCAAGCACAAGCGCCCCAGTAAACTTTTTAGCATAAGTGGTTCCTGAAATACAGTGCTTCAAAAATCACAAAAACAATCTTCTAATTTTGCACAGCGGTATGTCTTGTGGTGCAGTCAAAGGAATAATTGAGGTTTCTTCATAAGGGGACGGGGTATCCATCCACTTTCTCAGAATTGTTGTCAATCATAATTATATGGAGGACTTCCGATGGCTGTAGAATAATGAAATTCGGTTGATCGGTAGAGCTCAAAAATCTAAGATTTTTCATTTGAAGTGTCTGCTTATTGTCATTTTGAATATATACATGCGACTTAAAAGTTAATGACTTTTCTAAGAACTTATTACTGACTTAAATTTGGTGGGCTTACTTGGGAAGTTTTCTTTTCATTACGCCAAATTCGAAAGGTTTTAAAAACTTGATCAGTGAACCCACCAAATTTTAGTCAATAATGATTAAATAAAAAAATGTATCTCTTAATTTGTAGTGTTCTACTTCAAATATTTCGTATTAAACCTTAAAGGCTAGTACGCTGCTCAAGTGAAGTGAAATTTTCACTGCTCTCCAAAAAATGCTGTGAAATCGAAAGTGAAATTTTTTTTTTGATATTTTCGTGGAGAAATTAATGCAGGGTGACTGAGCTGAAAAGTTTTTTTTCTGCTGGGAATTCCATAAAATTTTGGATAGCTATAGTATAAAATAAACATACTTTTTGCACTCTTATTTTACTTAAAATGAATACAGATGGAGGAAAGAAATTGCGAACTTTGTATTATTTTACTTCATACAACCTAGTAATAGTATTTAATTTTGGCAATAATATTTGATTTGTAATTTGGTCTACACCAGTGTATCACATTTTAACAATCAAGAGTGCATAGAGAGTAGGTATACACCTTTTGAAAGATCCGTGAATTATATTGATGTGATTACTGAACCTCATTGTAATCGAACATTCGAATACTGCTTTATTCTTATTTGCAAAAGTTTCTTATGTGGTATTCGATTATGCTTCTTCAGATTTGCTTTCAGATTTCAGTTTTCTTGTGGCTAATCGAACATAACAACATCACTTGCCCTTTTCTGTGTTGACATTCGTGCGATTGGAATATGTGTAGCCTTCAACACTTTTCAAAGCGTTTTCCATTCACTGGTTAAATTTTATATTCAAACATTCTAAATTAGCGCCCCGATTGATTTCTATATATTTATACATAAATAAATGAAACAAATAGATTCACCCGATGCAATTACTTTCTTTGCTGTAGAGAAAAAAAACAAACTCAAACGCACTTGTATTGGTTAATCTGATTCGCAAAAGCGTTCTGAAATCTGGAAAAGATTGTTTTTCTTTTTTTGTTGTACCAAACGCACATAAAAAGTGCTCTGAGAGCCTCCACGATAATATTTAAGGATTTATTATTAATTAAAGTAACTCTCATTCGTGTTCAATTTTATAACGCAATTGCAGCAGCCGCCATGTCGCCTTTTCAAAAGGGAACTGCGAGGTGCGAACAAATAATTTTTTGTATGAGAACACTAAATTGCCATTTTAATATCCATAAAGCATTTTATGTAATTGATCTGACCGCCGATTAAAAATCTGTATGTTTATCTTAAGCAAAACTGTGTATAACAATTTACTGAGGCACCCTGCTCATCAAAAAGGTCATCCATGTCACCAACTTTTTGTACACCTAACTTTATGGTACTATATTCAATGCAAAAATGATAAAAGAAGTTCGAAAAGTGCAGTACTCTCTTAAAGAAACATCTGAAATTGAAATTAATTTGTTAACCGTCGTCCTACGAATCATTTTTCACGCCGAAATGTCAAAAATTTAATGCGACGGACAATAAAAACCAAGTGAAATAGCTGTGGAGAGATTTTAGTATCGCCACCTACAGCTGAGTTTTTGAAGCGCAATTTTTCACTTGAGCTGCGTACTGCCAAGTGAAATTTCCCTGTGGAAAGTTCATTTTGACATTTCGTGGTGAAAAATTTGTATGAAAAACTGGATTTCACTTGAGCAGCGTACTAGCCTTAAAATTTTAACAAAAAAAAAAAAAAAAAATTAAAACATTCGAAATTTGCGTCCCGATTGATTTTTAAATATTTATGCATAAATATTTTACAAAAGTAGATTCACCCGATGCAACGCCTTTCTTTGATTAAGGCTAGTACGCTGCTCAAGTGAAGTGAAATTTTCACTGCTCTCCAAAAAATGCTGTGAAATCGAAAGTGAATTTTTTTTTGGAGATTTTCGTGGAGAAATTAATGCAGGGTGACTGAGCTGAAAAGTTTTTTTTTTCTGCTGGGAATTCCATAAGATTTTGTATAGCTATAGTATAAAATAAACATACTTTTTGCACTCTTATTTTACTTAAAATGAATACAGATGGAGGAAAGAAATTGCGAACTTTGTATTATTTTACTTCATACTACCTAGTAATAGTTTTTAATTTTGGCAATAATATCTGATTTGTAATTTGGTCTACACCAGTGTATCACATTTTAACAATCAAGAGTGCATAGAGAGTAGGTATACACCTTTTGAAAGATCCGTGAATTATATTGATGTGATTACTGAACCTCATTGTATTCGAACATTCGAATACTGCTGTATTCTTATTTGTAAAAGTTTGTTATGTGGTATTCGACTATGTTTCTTCAGATTTGCTTTCAGATTTCAGATTTCGTGTGGCTTATCGAACATAAGAACAAGAACATCACTTGCCCTATTCTGTGTTGACATTCGTGCGATTGGAATATGTGTAGCCTTCAACACTTTTCAAAGCGTTTTCCATTCACTGGTTAAATTTTATATTCAAACATTCTAAATTAGCGCCCCGATTGATTTCTAAATATCTATACATAAATAAATTACACAAATAAATTCACGCGTTGCAATTACTTTCTTTGCTGTAGAGAAAAAAACAAACTGAAACGCACTTGTATTGGTTAATCTGATTCGCAAAAGCGCTCTGAAATCTGGAAAAGATTGTTTTTCTTTTTTTGTTGTACCAAATGCACATAAAAAGTGCTCTGAGAGCCTCCACGATAATATTTAAGAATTTATTATTAATTAAAGTAACTCTCATTCATTCATCAATAGTAATAAAAATGCATAAAAAGAGTATCGTGTTCAATTTTATAACGCAATTGCAGCAGCCGCCGTGTCGCCTTTACAAAAGGGAACTGCGAGCTGCGAACAAATCATTTTTTGTATGAAAACACTTATGTAATTGCCATTTTAGTATCCATAAACCATTTTATGTAATTGATCTGACCGCCGATTAAGAATCTGTTTGGTTATCTTGAGCAAAACAGTGTATAACAATTTACTGAGGCACCCTGCTCATCAAAAAGGGCATCCATGCCACCAACATTTTGTACGCCTAGCTTTATGGTACTATATTCAATGAAAAAATGATAAAAGAAGTTCGAAAAATGCAGTACTCTCTTAAAGAAACATGTGAAATTGAAATTAATTTCTCAACCGTCGTCCTACGAATCATTTTTCACGCCGAAATGTCAAAAATTTAATGCGACGGACAATAAAAACCAAGTGAAATAGCTGTGGAGAAATTTTAGTATCGCCACCTACAGCTGAGTTTTTGAAGCGCAATTTTTCACTTGAGCTGCGTACTGCCAAGTGAAATTTCCCTGTGGAAAGTTCATTTTGACATTTCGCGGTGAAAAATTTGTATGAAAAACTGGATTTCACTTGAGCAGCGTACTAGCCTTAATAAAGTAAGAACTTAGTGTACTTTTATATGTCGGTACTGATACTTATCTCCACGTACCCAATAGATACGATTAATCGTACTCACACATTATCCGTTCGCACGTTTCACATTTCATATGCGTGGGAAAGTGGTGGGAAACATCTTAAACTTCGATGCCAAAGATTATAGAATTAAAAGAGATGGATATCTTTCGTACGTCTATCCCCCCAAAACCCATTTGTTTACATTGTTGTTTTTGTAATTTCAATCCCTGTCTGTGAATACGTGTGAGCTTTGAGCAACAAGAAAAAAAAAATCGACCAATGACCGGCCACCATTCAAAATTCAGTGTGGTGAGTTATATTTGAATAATATTCAAATATATTAAGGCCCGGATTATTCAATCTTGGGCATCTTTTTAATTAACCACTGATTTTCTGCAATTTCGTTTGTTCAAGATTTTTTCAGGACTACGTAGGTATTCATTTTGACGTAGCTGATATACAAGAACTTTTTGTATAATATTGTGCCAACAAAAAGAAAAATGCAAATAAAAGAATGAAGGAATGTATAACGACAGATGGAGTGAACCAATAAAATCTTTCACATCGGTTTCTTTGACGTTTTCAACTGACACATACGTATAGAATAAACAACACGCCAAAATAATGGATGCAAAGGATGAAGTAAGATTATTTTCAACATTTTTTGGAATAATGACAGTTCTAATAGATTGGGATAAAGCACACGAGTTAGGAAAAATATTGTGAGAACGAGAAAATTGCGATTGTCGTTGATTAAATCAACATGTGGCCTGTTAATTTGCAATATATTTTTATTGGTTTTGGCTTTATTTCAGTTTTGTTCACAAAAAAATTGCTTATTGACTCACAAATACAAAGTTTCATTCTTTAGTTCTAAAAAAATGCCTGTATTATTTGGTTATGACATTAATTTTTGTGTTTATTAAGTTTACAAAAAATAAATACATTAAAAAAATACTTACCTAAATAAATTACTTATCAAAAACAAACAGACCCGAAGAAAAAAACAAAAAAATATATATATATATAACCATGGATTCAGTCAATGACTAAATGGAAAAATGGAACGATTTGTTGCAAAGATATGGTTTGATGACCGAAGTGAAAAAACGGTCAACAGATACTCATTGGTTATCACTGATTTATAATCATGGGTTAACCTAAATCCGCGGTAGGTAACTAACCTAACCAAGGCTCTAACCAGCTGTGAAGTGACCGGCCCTTAATGTTGTATTCACCATACGCGGTGCCACGTCATATAGGTCTGTTCGTAAGATATACGATTTTTCGTATATCTCCATTGTTTTAGTCCGACTGGAAGGAACAACTGCTTTTATATGTGAAATTATTTATTGACAATACTTAATTTTTTACAGGAATGGATTTATATATATTAAGAAGTGGTTAGTGTGCTAGGGTTAAAATTATAAAAATGTTGATAATAAATGTTACAAATTGCGATATTTAACCTAAAAAAAATATAATTTTTTATTTCTACGTGCAGTACTAAAATGTAGAAATTTTTGAAATAATAAATAATAAATAATACAAACATTTTATGCCGAATTATAACAGCCTTGAAAGATTACTAATTGACTAAAACGTTATCCATTTTGCATTTAAAATTTATTCGCAAATTAATTGAATTTGAATTTTCTTGTGCTCAATTTTACGAGAAACTTTTTTAATTACTCTGTCAATAAAAATGGAATTTGAATTGTTATTCGTAACTGTATTGACCATGCTTGATAAAAGGCAGTCTCAAAGTGTTAGAAACGTATTGATTATAATATTCACTGCAAGCAAATTAACTGCCAACCGTCAAAATTCAAATTTTCCTAGTGAACATGCCCAAATCACTTTTCCAGGATATTTGAAAATTTTATGAATTTCGGTGGTGAGTTCACCAACTTTCCGCCATCTTGCGGGTGAATTCACGAACTCACTTATACTATCATAGAAATGAGCATGTATGCGTGACTTTATGAATTTTTTTGGAAAACAGCTTGTAGGCAGCCGCCTTTCCACTGGAAAGTTATCCATCTCTTTTAAATTCCATTATCTTTGTTCGATGCACTGTATATCAGCTTAATGTACACGAATGATAAAAATTCCAGAGCAAATATTGAAAAATACAAAAATCCAAAAAAATGCTAAAACAGCATCTGGCATTTTTCTTTTTTAAAAAAATGCTTTCAAATCTTCGAAAATGCTAGATCTAGCATTAAAAATGCCAGAATGGCATCACTGCATATAATCATACAATAAAGAAACGCTCTCTCTCTCTCACTACTCTCGCTCTTTAATATAGTTTTTTACCATCGCGATTTCTCATAATTTTTACGTTTTCGCCTTTTAAGTTCTTTAACTTAAACAAACATTTATATTATTATAAACAAACAAAAAACATTTGTGAAATACATTTTTTTCGTTAAAAAAAAAAGAAAAAAAAGAGTCTCGTTTCTCAAACATCATAATTGCAACTGCCGCCGTGTCGCCTCTACATTGTCATTTTGCAGCTGCCGCCGGGCCGCCTTTACATTGTTTTCCTTATTTTTATGTCGCGTACGCAATAATTGTTTTCTGTATTTGTGTCTCGTCTGCAATAAGTTTGAGAGAGACAACAAGATCGTGCGCGTGTTGTATTGTATTGGACAAACCGTGGACAGATGTGCGGGTGGAGATAGTTTTTGGTGGGATTTCGGTTTTTTCTCGTTTTTTTTATTTTTTGCTACGCCAACGCAAAAGGATAAATGCAGAGGGAAGATTTTTTGAGGAGATCTAGAGACTATAGCACATCGTCGGGTGAGTCTGAGGGTGATTTAGACACAAAAATAATGTTAAATCCAGCAGAAAATATATCAGGCAGTGACTTGATGTCATTATTAGTCAAGAGCATAGACGCTCTAAAACTGTCTGTACAAGAATTAAGAAGCAACACGGTCGATAGCCAGAAGGAAATACAGAGTCTACGCAGCCAAGTAGAAGCTCTGCCGAATGATTAAGCCCAAGACAAGCAGAAGGAATTGAATTCTTATGGTATGTTGCCAAGACCTGCAAAAATGCTTGGTTGGTGCCGCCAAAGAAGCAGTTGATTCAATGTTGATATATCACAATGACGTTCCCAACGCGATTGAAGAGCTTGAATTTCGATTTGGCAGATCTGATTTACTTATAAGATGCCAGTTGAACAAGATCAAGCAATTTCCAGCCATCAGTGAAACCAAAATCAAACAAGTCATATCATTTTCTACAAGAGTGCGTAACGTAGTTGCATTTAACCTCTGCAAATTGCCAACAACATTTATCCAATCCATCGCTTTTGGAACAGCTTGTGTCAAAATTGCCAGCAAATAAACAACTTGAATGGGCGAAACTTGCCGCCGCCATCAAGCCATTTCCCACCATTGAACATTTTTCAACGTGGTTGAGTGACCTTGCCAGGATTGTGGGTCTAATGCCGCCACCATCGAGTCAAACAATGCAGAGAACTCGTTTACAGCCGAGTTATGCACGTCGAGGAAAATGTTCCGAAGAGAGACACCAAATGCTTTCATATGGAGAAGAACATAAATTGGTGAACTGCAAGGATTTTAACCAGTCGCTGAGTGTTGAAGACAGTTGGAAAAAGGTAAACGCTTTACAATTATGTTTCTCGTGTTTGGGTAAGGTTCATAACTCAATGAATTGCCGAGCCAAAAGGTCATGTGGGGTAAACAGTTGCCGTCGTTACCATCACCAGAGCCTTCATGAAGATACAGCGTCAAAGGATGCTATTAATCTTTGCCGCCGTGCATCGAATGCCACATCTAATCAACATTTTAAAGTTCTTCCAGTTTCCTTATTTGGCCCAAATGGGAAAGCTGAAGTTTTTGCCATGATCGACGAAGGTTCTGCAATTTCTCTTCTAGGAAACCTGTCGCAAGAAAATTCGGACTAAAAGGACCATCTCAGCCGATGACTCTACAGTGGTATGGTCAAAAAGTTACTACGGAACAATCATCGAGAGTCAGTCTAGAAATTGTAGGCCATGGAGAAGATCACCGATTTGCCATCAAGAATATTCGAACAATAAAGGATTTAAATTTGTCACTGCAGTCGTTCCAAAAATCTAAATTTGAGCATTTAGCATTTGTTACTGTGGAAAACTACAACAACATCACACCAGTTATGCTGATTGGGTTGGACAATATTCATTTGGGTGCATCGACAACAATTGTTCAATCGAATATCTCATCGCCTATTGCCGCCAAGACAAAGTTGGGCTGGGTTGCCTATGGCCCAACCTCAGAATTATCATCGTCTTACACATCAGTCCACCACATAAGGGAGAACCATTCAATGAACGAATTGCACCAAATAGTTACAGAATACTTCTCATCAGATAACTTCGGAACAAATGCTATAACTTCTCCGTTGGAATCGGAAGATGACATCAGAGCTAGACAGATAATGGAAGAGACCACAGCGTATTGGCACGCATTTTCAAACTGGTTTACTGTGGAAGGATTTTCCACCTAAACTTCCAAACAGTTAGCAAATGGCAAAACGGCTTATCAATATAGAAAAGAAAATGAGCCGTGAACCAGACTTTGCCGAAAGATATCAGATATCACCACACAAGCCAGAAAAATTAAGAATAGTATGTCTCTCAATTGAGTTTTACTGAAAGGCCCAGAGCAAGCCAAGCCATTATTCGAGATTTTACTTAAATTCCGACAAGGTACTATTGGAGTTGCTGCAGACATTTGTGAAATGTTCTCACAAGTACAGATACGTCCGGCCGATCAATCGGCACATCGCTTCCTTTGGAGAAACGGAGACACAAGTCAGCCTATTCAACAGTTTGCCATGACTTCAATGATTTTTGGATCCGTATGTTCACCGTGTTGTGCTGAGTACATTAAAAGCCGGAACGCCGAAGAATTCAAGCAACAATATCCTGTGGCAGCATCTGCCATCGTTGAAGAACATTATGTTGACGATTTCGTTGACAGCTTTCACAACGAAACTGACGCACAGTTAATTTCCCGACAAGTGTTCAACATCAATGCAGAAGCAGGATTTAAGCTGAGGAACTTCATTTCAAATTCCAAAAGCCTACAAACTGCCATGAACGGAGAAGACAACGGAAATACCAGCCCGGTAAATATGGAACGCCAAGCCACAACCGATAAAGTAATGTATTCGGACACGCTGTCCGATACATTTAGATTCCAGAAAAAGTTTAATCGAATTCCACAGCAAGAATTACATGGATCACGCGCCCCAAGGAAACGAGAGCTATTGGGAATAGTAGTGGCTGTATTCGATCCCTATGGATAATGGATTACTTGCCGATTTTCTAATATAAAATAATATTGGAATGACCCAATTCCAGCGGAAATACAAACAAAATGGATCGCCTGGTGGAGTGAGTTCCAGAAAGTGAAAGAGTTTAATATAAACAGATGTTATTCACCGAATCTGCCAATATCTACGAGTACGGAGCTGCACATCTTCGTTGATGCCAGTCAAGTCGCCTTCTCAGCTGTTGGGTATTTCCGTTTTGAGTATTCGAATGGGATAGACGTCGCCTTCGTAATGGATAAGACACGCACCGCACCACGAAAAATGATGTCAGTTCCTAGATTGGAGCCACAACCCGCTGTACTAGGTTTTCGCCTATATAAAATTATTCATAAAAGCCACGATATACACCCCTATTGCGAAGATCAACTATCAATTGATAGTTGATACATACTTATCAATAAATTTCTTTAAATGGTATTGCGAAGATCAATTAAGTGTTGATCGACTGTGAACGTGCAGCAGTTGTCGGTTGACAAATCGGTACCTATTGTGAATGTCAATCTTGAACAATTTTAGTGGTAGTTGTCAATTTTTCTATCAATCGCAATTTCGGTGTTGATAAATACGACTCTTAAAAGAAAATGTTGAACATCAACGTTTTTAATTGTTATTGTTGTTATTTTTTAAGGGCTATATATACATATACATATTGCCATTCGTTTTTCTTCCTATGTGTAATGCATTTATTCCATTTTGGGCACATGTAATTTTCCATAACGCGTTTAGCAGCTCACTTAGAATAAGGGACACTGTTGTTGCTGTTGACTGCGCAAGACCAAGCAGAGCTGCAATTAATCGGTTTAAGTTTGGGTCCAATATCTTCCAAAAAATCAACGAATGCAACTCAAAAGCATTCCTTGAAAATGAAATTAGCTACCTCCGGTTTTCCAGTTCCAAAGAATTAGATGCGATTCGCAAACTCCTCCGTATTGCAGCCAATTCCGCGTACTCTGTCTCGTCTTCGTCATCAATCATCATCAAAAAATAATTCCACCGATGACATGGTTTTCAATAAATTTCACAGATTCAACACTCGTAATTATTGTTTAATTAAATCGTTTGCAAAAATCGTAACAATCACTCTTCAAATCAAAAATATTTTAGAACTGTCAAAGTTGAGTTTTCATTCACAATAACCTTATTTTTTGGCGTTATGTTCACAATAGGTTATATTTTTATCTATCGTTTTTCGCAATACCAACATCAATTTTAATTGATAAATTTGTCAATCGTCAACCGATTGATAGTTGATCTTCGCAATAGGGCTGATAAAAATTGATCGAGTCATATTATGGAGTGATTCCCTTACTGTCTTATATTGGATTCACTCAGCCGAAAGAAAATATAAACTATTTGTCGGTCACCGAATCGCCGAGATTGTTAACACTACTTGT
The DNA here is from genome assembly GCA_946477585.1 of Cheilosia urbana. Classification (NCBI taxonomy): domain Eukaryota; kingdom Metazoa; phylum Arthropoda; class Insecta; order Diptera; family Syrphidae; genus Cheilosia; species Cheilosia urbana. The sequence continues at coordinate 87,274,316 of OX297854.1, read as the reverse complement.
CCAATGCAGTGGCGCTGGGTGCCCACCGAAGAGAATGCAGCAGATGAAGCAACCCACCCCCGATTTCCACCTAAATTTCATGCCAACAACAAGTGGACAAAGGGGACAGCATTTCTGAAACTTGCGGAGGAAAATTGGCCAACATTCCACTATTCCAGCTCGAACCTTTGGAACTGCTGGAAGAAGAAATCAAAACAAAAGTCATACTTCATGTTCAGGCAAGTAGTGTTTTCATTCCTTTTAATAATTTTTCCTCGTATTTAAAGCTTAAACGTATGATGGCCTGGGTGTTAAGTTTCGCCAACAAGTTATTAAACCGTCTGCGCCACAATCACAAGTCGCCGCCAATTGGTCAACTTACGTGTACTGAAATAGATGATGCCGAAAGATTCTTGTGCCGTATAGTACAAAGAAATATATTTGTTGATGAGATTTCCGCCTTGGAGAATACACAGCCCATTTTTAAACGTAGTCCGTTGCATGCCCTCACGCCCTATTTAGATGAATCTGGTCTTCTGACGGTACATGGTCGAATGGATGAGGCTTCACAACAATATTGAATTGATTTTTTATTGTCCTTCAAATTCAAGTTCCGGTGGTTGTTGGGAACGCCTAATAAGAGTTATAAAACGAATTCTCTTCAAAACGTTGCATGAGGTATCACCACGGGTTGAGACGCTTCGAAGTGTTTTAATTGAAGCCGAAAACATAATCAATTCTCCCCCTTTCACTGACACGCCGTTGTCCACCGAACAAGACAAACCGCTGACGCCGAACCACTTTTGGTTAGGGTACGTTAATTCAACACAAACTCCTCATCCAGTCGACACCCAAATTTGTTTGCGAAAGCAGTGGAGGATCTCTCAAAACCTAAAGGATCGCTTCTGGAAAAGGTGGGTTATTGAATATCTTCCAATGTTAAAGTTACTCACCGTATCCCACCCCACCAAATCAATACACTCGGGAGGGTGGTAAATATATTTTTGTAAATCATTTGTCAGAAGAAAGCCATTGCTGGGGACGGACGCCATAAAATTATACAATAAAAAACGCTCTCTCTCTCGCCACTCTCGCTCTTTAATATAGTTTTTTACCATCGCGATTTCTCATAATTTGTACGTTTTCGCCTTTTAAATTCTTTAACTTTTAAACAAACAAAAAACATTTGTGAAATACATTTTTTTTCGTTAAACAAAAAAAAAAAAGAGTCTCGTTTCTCAAACAACATATTGCAGGCTGCCGCCGTGTCGCCTCTACATTGACATTTTGCAGCTGCAGCCGTGCCGCCTTTACAACGCCACTAATTCCTCATCAGGCTCTTTTTAAGTGATTGTTTGTTTGAATAGTTTGAATTCTGAAGTTGTTACTTTGTCGTAATTATGGGTTCACCTAAGGCCGGCTGCATGCTGGATACGCATTTGAATCGTATGTAAACGTATGAATACTTGTATTAATTGAGTGCACATAATGATGAATAGTTTCTGCCTCAAATAGGCTGTGACCCGGTCGGAACTTAACGTACGTATACAAGTTAATCACTACACCGAAATAATTAATAAAAAAAATCTTTTCTAGAGCAGTTTGCTCTGACCTTTATTGAGTTTACTTCTTAACTAACTACAATCAATAATTTTATATTCGATTTTACCTCGGTACTTTGCATTCCTAAGGTATTGAATTGAATTGCAACATGAATTTCTGTGGAAATTCGCTGTATCGAGGCAGACGCTTTGTCAGCATTTCCGTTGCTCGTGTTGATGTTAACTCTTCCCCTCTAAAAAACGATCGTCATCGGTCGTCAGAAGTATGGTAGGTTGTTGAACTTTGGGCTGCTTGGATATTGGAGATAGTTGACCTCAGGAACGGAAAGTCTATCGATGATTGTTACTGGTCCATTCGTCTTTGTTGTCGGTTGTTCAATTATGATTTCTGTGTTGTTTCTTCTTGGCAAGATTTTGCATATGATCGCTATTGTAATGAGTAGTCCTAGTACGGAGATGAGGGAATATGTTGTTACTCGTTGATTATCGTTTTCTGTTTGTAGAAGGTGGATCTTATTGGTATTGTTAATATGGAGATCCTTCATCATTTCTAGTGAGAGTAATTCACGGTATTCGTTTTCCTTGGGACTGGTTTGCAATATTGCCGGAAGTGGTTTAATCATTGAGGCTTCTTTGGAGATGTATTGGATTCCGTTCAAAGTGATGGTCATGTTATGGAATTTTACCAAGAATGTTCCATTTAGGTTGTGTGTTGTGTTATCAAATTCAAGGGTGCCGATGAATTGGTTCAATAGCATTATGCCCGTTGATATTTCATCTATGGTCGGAATATGATGATTATTTATTTTGTTGCAAGTAGCTGGTAGACTTTTTAATAAATTAGGAATGCAAGTATCGTTTGTAATATTGACAATATTTTTTGAGTTACAAATGGATAGATTGTTAAAAGTTTTACATTTGTTTGTTGTTCCATATAATTTTTCATTATTTCTTAAAATTACCTCGTACAATGTTTCTGTTACAATGTTTTTCTTTTTAATTGGCTTTATTAACAAATTTTCGTAAATTTCATTCGTTGTTAAGGGAATGTTTATTATGTAGAGGATTGACGTACTATTGCTTAAAACTTTTATATCTGCAAAGTCTAGGGCTTCTTCTATTGTTGTGTAGGGTAATTTTTGTTCATTAAATACTTTGGTGGCTAATTCTATTTCATTTTTTGACAATATAAAAGAGTTTATTGTACCTAGTTTAGCCCAATGAATGGCATAGTTAATATTCTCTAGTTCTTCTTTTACAATTTTGATTTTATATTTGAGATTTGATATAATTTCATAATTTATTTTATTATTATTTTTAAGTAAGTTTTGGATTTCATTCTGGATTCTCGTAATATTGTTTATTCGTTCGTTATACAATTCATTAATAATAACCTGTTTATTGTTGTTTTTTAGAACATCTGTAATTTTTTCTTTTATTGTAACAAAGTCATCGTGGTCTGGGTTGCCAGCAATCCATTTCCAACCTTTGCCTATAAAGTCTAGAGAACGTTTCGCTATTCTGGGTTGTAAGTTATGTAAAAGATTACGGATTTGTTGAATTTCATGTGATATTAAGGGAAAAAGGATTTGACTTTGGGTTGTTTCGAGATTAAGGACTGGTGATATGTCGGAAAGGAATTGCTCATATTGTTTAAGATTAATGCTATGTATTAACTTGAAATGTCCATCTTGAATTTTTGTTTGCCCTGTATGTAGGGAGACAATTTGGGAGTTTGAGAAATCCATGATCTGGATCTCCGCTCGACCAAAATAGATGGTGCATCTGAAAGAGAATTAGTTTCTTATATTACTTTTATGGACTATTTTTCCGGATTCTGTTACTATTGTAGAGTTTCTATTTTCCTTAATGATTTCTTGTCTATACCTATTTGTTAATTTTGAACCTAACCGTTTGTTGTTTTTTACATAAATGACCTGTCCTATCTGATAGTCCTTCTGCGGTTTTCTTTTTTTATTATGATATTTAATATCTTTTTCCTGTTTTGCTTTAATTTTCTCGATGTTAATTAAACGTGTCTTTTCAAATTGTTCCGGGTTTAGTCTGGGTATTCGCCCATAGTAAAGTTCTATGGGCTTTTTACCTGTAGTTGAATGGATAGTAAAATTGTACTCGTTAACGGCTCGCTGTAACAGTTCTTTGAAAGACCGTGAAGGTCCTTCCGATTTGAGACATCTCATAATCTCAGATAGGGTGGAGTGAAAGCGTTCGACTTGGCCGTTCACTTCACTTTTGTATGGTGGTGTTTTGAAAATTTTGATTTGGAGGTCATCTTCTAACATTGAGGTTATCGAGGCTGAGTTAAGAGCCTTTTCGTTGTCTATAACAACGACTTCGGGGACACAAAAGTAGAACAAGATATCACGTAAAGGTTCCTTGATATCTTCGATTGAACGGGATGATATTATTTTAGCCTGTGCGAATTTCGTGAACTTATCGACGGCGGTCAACACGAGGTATTTTTCCGTAGAAAATATGTCTATATGGAGGATGTTACCAGGATAGCTAGGGATCGGTGTGTGATTCAAATGTGGTTTGTTAGGATGCCTGTCATATTTATTCTCCTTGCATGTTACGCATCGGTTAACTAGTGTTCTAATTTTTGAGGACATTTTAGGGAAGTAATAGTTTTCCAACAGTTGAATCCTGTTTTCTTCGGCGTTACGATGTGCTCTTCGATGTATCTTCAGAATTTTTTCTTCTTGCTCTATTTGGCCGGTTATGTCTTCAACAAATTTTTGGGTGAATCGAATACGATAATCTTTAAAATGTAACGGATAAATTTCTTGTACTCGTCCCATCGTCATTTCGTCTGTTAGAAGTCCGTTAATAGTATTTGGATTAAGGTATCTCTTGAAAATGTTAATGATGTCGTTTGTTGAGTAGTCTTGGCGTATCAGAATATGTCTTGTATAGTTGTCAAAGGGGTTCTGGATTTGATAGCTATTTTCATTTCCTATCTTGAGTAAAAGTTGATTTCGAAAAACGTTTATAGGGATTTCTACAGATGGAATTAGGTTTTGCGCTGAACTGTCAGCACTGTGTTCTGTAGGGGTCATTGAGTGTATTTCAGTTTTTGGGGGTCTCGAGAGAGAGTCAGCAACCACATTTTCCTTACCTGGTTTATATTTTAGCTCATAATTATACTCCTCCAATATGGCTTTCCACCTTTTCATTTTGGAGTTTGTATTTTTGTTACTTAGAGCATAGGTGAGTGGTTGGTGGTCTGTGAAAATGTTGACTTTCCGGGATCCGTAAAGGAAGTTTCTCAAAGAATTGAGGGACCAAATAATCGCCAGCATTTCTTTCTCGTTCGTGGCATAACCTTCTTCTGTTTTGCTTAAGGTTCTGGAGAGAAATGTGATTGGCTTATCATCCTGTGAGAGGACTGCTCCAATGGCGTAGTCGGAAGCGTCAGTTGTTAATTGAAAGCTTTTGTCAAAGTCTGGATATTGAAGAATAACTTCTTCGGAGGCGAGAGAGTTTTTTAATTTGTGGAATGCTTCGATGGCATCTTGATTCAACTGAATAAGTTTTTTCTTTGACATATTTGCGGACACATGTCCATCTTCCCCTCTTAAAAGGGATGTCAGTGGTTTTGCCAACTTTGAGTAATCTCGTATAAAGCGGCGGTAATACCCTGACATTCCGAGAAAGGATCGAAGTTCTTTTAGGTTTTCGGGAATAGGTCGATCAACTATAGCTTGTACCTTTTTTGGATTGGTTTTTATTCCGAATCTTCCAATAATAAACCCTAAAAATTCTACTTCTTTCTGGAAAAATTCGCATTTATCGAGCTGAATTTTCATATTTGCTTTTTCTAAGGTGTGAAATACTTTTTCCAGATTTGAGAAATGTTCGGTTTCGTCTTTCCCAAAGATGACAATGTCATCAATGTAAACATAGCAACATTTTCCAATGAGGTCTCTTAGAATGTCATCTAGCGTTCTCTGGAAAATGGAGGGGGCGTTCTTTAGCCCAAATGGAAGACGAGTAAATTCGAACTTGCCATTATTTACCGAAAAGGCAGTTTTTTCTATATCAGAATCCTTAAGTGGGATCTGATGGAAACCACTTTTTAGGTCCACTATGGAAAACCATTGATTTTTACTAAGGTTTGCAAGGATTTCGTATATTTCAGGGATTGGATACTTGTCGGCGATAGTTATAGCGTTTAGCTTACGGTAATCAATTACCATTCGAAACTTCTTTTCTCCTGAAGCATCCATTTTTTTGGGGACAACCCAAACAGGAGAATTGTAGGGAGATCTTGATGGTCTTATGATACCGTCTTCTAATAGTTTCCGTATTTCTTTTTCGACTTCATTTTTAAGTGCCATGGGGTAAGGATATGATTTCGAGTACACGGGGTCTCGAGTTGTGGTTCGAATTTCTCCTTTGACCATGGTGGTATAGGTTAACTTTTCGTTTGGTTCCGAAAAGAGATTGGGGCATTTATGAATAATTTTAATAAGTTCGGAATGTTGTTCTTTAGTCATGTGGTCGGTTCTAATATTTATGTTATTGACAAATTGTGATTGATGTTGTTTGAGCGGAATGGAAATTCTTGGATGAGAGAAACCAGGGTGAATAGACATATGGTTTCTACTTGTGTTAATGATAGCATTTAAATGTTTTAGTGTGTCATGTCCTATGATACCATCAAATGAAATAAGACTAGGGAGAATAAAAAATGTAATTTTGTCAGTTTGGGGGCCAAAAAGTTGAATAAGTGCATGATGGGTTATTTTAATATTTCCCCCCACGGAGTGAGCGTAGAAGGGTTTAGCATTTAGTAGGGGATTCTTTATGTGACGTGGTTGAACGTAATTCTTGTTGGAACCTGTGTCAACAAGAAACTTCAGGGTCTCTCCACTTCTAGAAATGTGTTCGAAATAAGGAAGTGAAGAGGGCGTTAGTCTAAAAAATAGATGTCATCCAGTTCTTCGTGTTGGTCAAAGTTTTCTCCTCCACTCTGTTCAGTGTATTCTTCTAGTGATTCGTCATAATTTTGGTCTTCCTCTGCAATTTCTGTCTCGTAGTCTTCCATGGATTTTTCTTCGTCACCGAGTTGAGCTGTGTGATGGATTCGCTGCATCTTTTGTGGTTGGTGTATTTGCTGCGAATGTTGTCGTTTTTGTATGAATTGTTGATTCCTTGGTCTATTTTGATAGTCTACTTTCTGAGTCCTCAGGGAGTAGTCAATGGACATTGGTTTCGGTGGGAGAGGTCGTTGATTTGGTGGTATTCTTTGTTGTTGGTACCTAGGCTGGTATTGGACATCTCTATAGAGTTGAGGTTGTTGTGGAGCACGAGGGTTGTGCAGTAAGTGGGGATAGAAATTGTGTCTAGGAGCTGGGGCTGGTGCAGGTCCTGGAGGACTGTTCCTTTTAGCGGGAACTGGAGGTGCTTGTTGAGACGATCTGGGAGAACTGTGGGAATTGTTTGCGTACTGGGCGCGAAAGTCTACGTTTTGTAGTTTCAAACACAAATGCAGGGCCTGTGGAAGGTCTGCTGGTTCACGTATGCTAAGCAGGCGAGGCAGATCTCCTTTCAAACCCCTGACGAAGGTATCGAGGGCCTTGTCACGGTAGCATTGAGTCATGTTGTTCATAGCATCTTGACTCATTTCCATTGATCCCAGTTTGTTTAGGATTAATGACAAGTGGTGATAGACGATCTGATAGAATTCAGAAATCGTGCTATTGCCTTGCACTAGCGTTGTCATTTGATATTCAAGGGTTCCTAAGTCCCTTTTATCCGCATAGTGAAGAGTAAGGCATTTCGAGATTTTCTCCCAGTTAAGAGGCGTGTTGTACGACTCTAGCACGACGTCGGCATGTCCTACGATTTTGTTGCGAATTACAGACAAAATGCCATAGTACTTGGGAGTACCCCTAACGTGATCATAAATTTGGATTATTCTCTCAACACTCTTCTTCCATGAATTGAATTCATGAGCTTGCCCAGAGAATTCTCGTAGACTTTTAACTACGTCTGGTATTTTGTCAAGGTCGGCTAAATTATTATCAACTAAGTTGATGGGTTGGTCGACTTCGTTATTGATGTCGGCCGCGGGATTCATTATCGAATTAAATATTTGTCTTCCTTGTATTTGTAGCGTTTCTGCTACTAATCTGGTGATTAGTTGAACTAAATCGTTAGGATTAATACCTTGAGCAAGTTGGGGGGCAGGTTGGGGAGCAGGGCCAGGGATAGGTGGATCTGCGACGTGTTCCAGGCGTGCTGGCCTAATAAGGTTATTTTGATTTGCCATATTGGCTGAAACGTTTCAAAGTATCTAATTTGAAATAAAAGCAAGAGCACGGATGGAAATAGATAACGGCAAAGAAAGAGGAACGATTTTTTCAGATGTTATCTTAGTTCTAATGTAATAAACTTGTTTGAATAATGTTTTGTTAAATAAAATCAATTAATTAATCAATAGGTTTCTTTACACGGTTTTTAAGTTGTGCTTTTAGGATTTAACTTCACTTGTTTACTCTTATTATTTCTCTTATTATTTCAAAAATTGATTCACTTCTTAGAGCTAGACTTACAATAATAGTATGAAGTGTTGCTCCATGTGTTGATTAACGATATTTTTTGTTTTGGTGGTTCTTCTATTCCTATTCAGGCGGCTGCAGCTTTATAGTTGCTCCTTTTTGTCCTTGGTTATCGGGCTACTGGGGGACCTCTTTTCTGTTCCTTTTTATCCTTGGTTATTGGACTACTGATGGAACTCTTTTCCTGAAGTTGCGAATTAATGTTGAACGTGTAAGTTCGAAAGCCACACAATGGGCGCCAGTTAATCACTACACCGAAATAATTAATAAAAAAAATCTTTTCTAGAGCAGTTTGCTCTGACCTTTATTGAGTTTACTTCTTAACTAACTACAATCAATAATTTTATATTCGATTTTACCTCGGTACTTTGCATTCCTAAGGTATTGAATTGAATTGCAACATGAATTTCTGTGGAAATTCGCTGTATCGAGGCAGACGCTTTGTCAGCATTTCCGTTGCTCGTGTTGATGTTAACTTACATAAGACTATTTCGTCATCTAGTTTGCGCGCTCCCATAGTAATTTGAACGTCGGGATTGTTTGTGCACGAGTCAAATTCGTACGCGTCCAAACTGCGGCCGGCCTTAATCTATGGTACCCCAATCACAGATTTAACCATAGTACAGACCTTTCGTCAGTCAAATAAATAAGAAAGAATAAAAAAACACCTTTATGTTAAATCAATAATTTTTATTTATTGTTGTTTTTTTTCAGTATTATTATTTTTATTTAGCATTAAAAATTATGCGTAACAGGCCATTTAAATATTTTTTTAATTAAATACTGACTTAATTCTGGTTCGCGGTGCTTAACTGTTAATATTGTATGTTCTATATTTGAGTTCAGCATTTGTTTTGAGCGGGAGGGGTTTAAAAATAAAAATTAAACTGATTAATAAATGAAAGCTTATTCTTTAGAAGGTACTTCAATGATTAAATAGTGAAAAACAGGTGAAAAGTGTGTAATGCAAGAAGCTAAACGTCGCTGTTGCTCGTAGAGGTGCCTAATCCAACGTCAGATGGCCTAGCAAAGAATGACCTAAGAGTAGCTCTAGTAGTAACCGTCGGCGTTTTAAAAATTGTATTTCAAATGTTTGTACTTAAGATTCGAGCGTCTTCTGTATGGAACACGAGACAAGACATTGATTTTGTCCAAATCCAAAGAGTTGCAGCAATCTAACATACTCAATTGTGCAATAACGCGTAATATGTAGAATGTGACATGACAATTATAACACGGTTAGGGCATTAGGTTAGGTCTCGTTGGATTGCATATTCGGTTGATTGAACTCAGTTAATTACTGTAATTTGTGGTAACTTTTCAAACCAAAACTGTAAAGTGAAACTTAGCAATAAGTAACATTGTCTTTGCAAACAACAATTTAGAAATCGCCCTACATTTCTATCTCTTTTCAGGAGATGGTGACTAGAGATAACCACCTTCGAAGAGCAATATAGACTGCAAATGCAAGACGATTATCCGAATAAAAGGAGAAAAACAATGAGCCCGGCATGTTAGCAAGACGAAGCTGAATCAGTTGTAGATCAATTAATATTTGAAACGGCGTCATGCAAAGTCTCACCGGGCAATACGTCACGGTAAGTTGATCAATCGATAAAGTACTGAAGTTTAAATAAATAAATAAATAGTCGGCGCAACAGGTCCGGAGGAACCCTAGGCCTAGCCTCTCACAACCATTCGTTTTGTGTGCCTTTTCATTTTTGGAACGAATGGAAGGGATCTACAATTTTATGCCGACTCCAAATGGCTAATTGAGAAGCTCTTTCAAGACAGTTATACTCTCGGATGTTTGTCAGACTTTCGTGAGAGGTGGCGCAGTGAAAAAAACCCAAAGTTGGAATGTGGGTTTTTGCGTGATTCGAACCTCGAACCCTCGCTTAGAAGTCCAACACACTAACCACTAAGCTACTGCGCGTACTGTTTAAGGGAAGAAAAAAGAACATAAATCTCCTTAGACCATGGAAGATTAGATCTCAGTTTAGGTAGAAAAAGTGTAAATACCTTAAAGTAATGCAAAAAGCAATTTCGGGGCTGGTTCGCCTGTTAGGGTTTATTGGGTAGGAGTCTGTCGCAGCGAGGAACTAAGTCCCTCCAAACGGTGCATGAAGCATTGCGTCGCACAAATAACATAGTTTCGACTTTAAATTTCCGGAAGCTCACAATGGCAAAATTTGAATGGAAAATTTGTTTAACCACTGTGAACTACTAAAATTTAGAGTCGAAACTACAAATTTCCATTGCTAACACATTTTTCCCCAGTCGTTTTCTTTTTTCATATTTTCGTCATTTGATTTTGTCAAAGTTTTAACGCGCACTCGCAGCAATAATAGTCTGTCCTGATTTTTGTCTAGATCAATTTTCGCTTCTAGCCAATAGCTACCGCGCACCTAACTATTTCCTTGCATTTTTTCTACAGACATACCCTCCGATCTCTTTGAGTGAGTGATCTATTTCCTGTTTTTTCCTATAACAGTTTTAGCGCGTAGTCAGGCGGTTTTTATTTTATTTCTCGGTAACCGCAAATCAGCGGACCGTTCCATGACGTTGCGGTCAACCATTAAAGGGGATTTTGTGAGTCCAAGATGGGCGATTGGGACGCTCAGATCTCGCGATTCCAACCGAACGTTAAGATTTAATTTATGTCGTTTTCCATTGGGATTTTCATATTTTGCTCTCAGATTTCAGATTTTTCGTGCCCAATAAAACTAGATTCGTCTTCCTTCGCATTTGCGGTGGTGCGTGTTTTAAATGTCAGCTGTTCTTTAATTGTAATTTGTGTTTATAATAATCCATTCAATTTATGCTAATATCCATTGCAGCGGCCAAATATAATTTTTTTTCTATTTTTTCACAAACTTCTCGTCTAAAAACGTAAGTAAACACACTTTAAAGTTTGACAAATGACAAATGTTTTGGTGTTAGTGCAAATAGGTGTAAATCTCGTTCAGATATTGAGATTCGCAAAATTGCTCTGACTCTTATGTCGTTTTCCATTGGGACCACCAGAAATCTTTTTCAGATCTCAGATTTAACGCTGCTCATGGAACGTGCAACGAAATTGATCTACTTTTGTAAATGGATTAGTGCGTTACTTGACAACAATATCAGCTGTTCAGATTGCATTCGTTTTTGGCAATATCACAAATGGATATCGACCCGAAAAATGTTTTCTCTTTTGTAGATACAAATAAATTATTAATGGTGATTTGTAGTCTTCAGATGACGGTGGAGACAATGAAGATAATAATTCCTCCGAATTCATATCCATAGCTATTTTATTTTGTTATTTTGGTTTTCACGAAACTTTGCGCATTTATATCGAAAGCAAATTCTTAAACTGACGTAAAACAGGTGTACAAAGTATATTGGTAGGTATGTGTAAATCTGAAAAAATATCGAGTTCTGCAAAAAGTGATCCAAATCGAAAAAAAATTGATTTTTCTGCCTAATGGAACGTGAAAAGTGATGTAGATAAAAAAAAGGTTGATTTTTGGTCCCAATGGAAAACGACATAAGAAAAGTGTTTTTTTGCGGCCAATGGAACATGAAATCTGACAGCCAGCTGATTTCGAGAGCAGATGAGACATGTCCCAATGGAAAACGACATTAATTTCTCTGTTGGTTTATTATTTAGTAGTTCCAAATCAATTCGATTTCATTAATAATAAAGAAAAATCGGTCATCGATTTTTCTAATAATAAATTTTAGTCTCGACTTTTAATTTACACAATTGCAGAATTCGTAAGGAAAATATAGCTATTATGAACTACTTAAATTCTAATTCGGTAATGTTTATTGGTAAGGCCCGAAATATTTTGTTGAAAGATTTCACGTAAACGAAAAAAAAACTAAAAATCTAGATACGGAAAAAGTGTTCTCGATTCAAGACAGCTTTGTTTTGTAAAGATCTATTTAAAGTTTTCTTTTCTGTCAAATCCTGTTCCACATCAAATCCAATTTAGCATTTCGCATTCATAGATGGGCTATACATTTTTTTTTAAAGCGTTAGGGAAAATTGTAGGAAAATAAAAAAAAATTAAAAACAACAACCCGGTTTTGTTTGAAAAAGTGTTGAAACGGCTTGAAATCTATATTACTTTAACTTTTCAGCTTTTACAAATACTTTTCATAATCTTTTTATTTCACTTCTAGTTATGATCTTTTCAACAAGGTCTGCTCCTTTACTTTGTAATTTTATGAGATTTTACTAACTCGTACGAATGTTACTCAATAAATTTCTTGGTGTAAGAATTGGAAAAGCTGTCAATTAACATATAATTTGAAATTTGTTGTCCTATTTGGCATACGAGTGCATGTTTTCATTTTCTGCGTATTGAAATCGTATCAACAGGAGTCAAAATAAAATCTCCTCCAAGTAATTTTTAAAAAGCATTAAAATCATCGGCGCATTACTACCTTACTTATCACACCATTTTCATTATTTAACCAACATAATTTGTACAACAGAATTTAGTTTTTTTTTTTAACCAGTAATAAAGCGTTAGTGGTTTCGTTTACAGTATTATACCCTTAACATAAGTTTTTCAATTCATTTAGCGTCAGCATTTTAACATATAAAAATTCCCAATAAATAGGTAGGTATATTTGAAATATTCTTAATTAATTTGCTTTGTGTCTTGTTTTGTTTTGAAGAGGTTATCTCCTGTTAATACTTAGTTGCTAATCAAAAACACAATTTTTTTTTATTATTATTATATTTTTTTTTGTTATAGGAAGAAGTATTGAAAATCAATTAGATCTATTTTAAATATTTTATAACAAGCACATTTAAATATAAGTTTTTATTTTTTAACTTTTATATTACCTATATAGAATGTACTTTTTTTTTTAAACATTGGTGAGCTAATGGGAGCGTTTTTTTTTCTTTTGTTTAGTAGTAACAATGAAGTGCGGATTAAGGCGGAATTAAACATAAATATCTTTATGTTTACGTAATGATTTCTGCTTTCGTATAAATATATAGACGTTTTTAGTTGTATTTTTTTTTGTATGCTATATAATGAAAATTTAGCTTCCGTTACACATCCTACGCTACAGTACACAGTTATTGTTTTTTTTATATAATATAGAAATACATTTGATTCTGTTTTGTTTATACGGATCTATTTATAAAAAGTTATTCCTTTCTATTGTTCTATAAATATTTTGCTCTACATATATTCCCATCAATATGAAACGTTTAAAAAAACTGAGAACTGGTTTCAAGGTTTATTTTATACAGGGTTCGTTAGCAGAATAGAAAACAAAAGAGTTTACATTTATGAAAAAAGGAAATGTCGCAAAATATTACTAACTTTGGATGGAACTAGCGCTATTAGTACACAGTGAAATTTGTTTTTATTCTTTACTCTCTTAAATGAAAGGCGAAATACATTTTTTAAAGTGGTTACAGGCAGATGTGGTTAATTTTGTCTATCAATGCATTTAGAGTGTTTATGGATGACACGTTTTCGGTTTTATTTAGGAATGAATTCTGGATTCAGCATTAAATAGGTTACACTTAGTACTGTCAATACCCGCTTGAAGCATGGGGTGTCCTGAGGTAGTTATTCCTAAAGAGTCAAGTCGAACAAAATATTTTTTCACGGACAGAAAAATATCGAAGTTGTCACTGATCTGTAATTGGACTTTACTCAGTAGTGAGTCACTGTCAATACTGCACTGAAATCTAATTATCTTAAGTCCACTAGATTTGTCTGAACTATACAGATGGAAGCTGCATCCAAAAACTATATTGGGAAATCTACTTTTCCTAAGTTAGCCACATTTACCAACTGTCAATTTAGTACTCCGTCACGTAAATCTTGACATAATTCGTTGGGTATTCCTACATAAACGTCAAATGAAAAAATTAAATAAGCGATCTAGACCAATCAAAACTGAGACAAGTAACTAAACTAGATTCTTCAACGAACTCAATGCAGCGAATGAACGTCTGAACTGCTACAATTTTACCACTCGTTTCTGCAAAAGCTTATTTGATCCGGTCGTCAGCTCTATGAACAGAAATATAAAATCGGTAAATACCATTTCACTGTTCTTTTAAAAGGAGATTATTGCCAAATTAGCCCCACAGCTTGAGAGACCAAATGACTTAAAGGACATATGACGGAAATTGAATTTGTAGCGTCTCTGAATATCCAGTTAAGGTCAGTCACTCGTTCGAAATTGTCCACTATTTCTATAATGATAATTACATAAAACTTGAATGCAATCGCACGTTGGCTTGAACTGGATTATTGCAATTGAATCCAATTAAAGTTCTTCCTCGATTTTGATTTATTATCGTGCTTGGTAAAAGTTTAGGTTCATTTAAAGTTAGGGTTCTGCAAATTGAAATTGGATAATTCCATCAGTGACAGAAATCGAAGACAGGCAGTCTGGGGCTTTCTATATCAAAGATGTAAGCAAATACGCGATCAATTTCGTCATCAATAAAAGACCAATTTTTTGTTAGGTAAATGCTCCCGTTCCTATAAAACAATTTTTAGATAACGCTAGACGTGTTTTGACAGATTTTAAATAGTGACAGACGGTCTTAGATTTCAAAAAGAACGCTTTATTACTGGTTACAATATGATGACGTCATTGAACGGTTGTATGCTGTCAATTGCACAAATTCTCTCTCTGTCCTAAAGGAAATTAGAGATTCAGGTCATTACTTTGAAAACTGCGTTTATAACTACAATTCTCTATAACAGTTCCAAATTTACAGTCGAAATGAATTATTTTCAAGCCTTTAGACGAATAAATTCTAATAATGCTTTGCTTCCATGCGCCCGGCAGAAACGTCTGGCATTGTCTGAAAATGGTGTTCCGTTAAAAATATTCTCCACTCTTTGAAACTTTGAAAATCTTTGCTTGAATTGAAAAAATGCAAAACGAACAGAGCTTGGGGCTTGAGCATGCCTTGAACTGATTTTATTCAGAGCGTTTTGCAGCCGTCAGTTAGCGAACAACAAGTGTCAGAAGAGATGATGAGATTCAGAAATTGTTTTCATTCGATTGGTGTTGACCTTAGGAACTCCATCTTTTCTTTTTGGTTAAAGTAAAATGTAATACCCTTTTCGCATAACAATTCATTTAGCAATAAATAAGTAATGGCATTTTCGACTCAAGTAAAGAATTGTCATTATCAAAAGATTTAATTTAGAAATATATTTTCCATTTATTTTAAGTTTCTTTGAAGAAAAAAGTGCAGTCTCTGGCCGATTCTTCATACAATAGAAGAGTCTGACATATTTTTGAAGATGTTCAGCTTTGCCAAATGTCAGATTGAAATGTTTGTTAGTTTGTTAGATACAAATTTCACGCCAAAAAGCCTGCAAATTTAAACTTTAATTGAAATATTTTTAATTGTTTCATAAAATCCTTCACCTTTGTTGTACAAAACAAATAAGAAGGAGCAACAAAAAAAACAAGTTCCAAATATGATGTTCATGGTGTGTGCCACTATTGCAAAATTGCTTCAACGAATTTTATTGAAAAGAGCAATTCAGAGGTTTGGGGTCATTCTCGGCCCTTTAATAAAAAACGAAATAAATGTTCCTACTGCTTTCATTTGCAAATTTGCTCTAAATGATTCGTCCTGTTGATGCATCTGTCAGCCGCTTTAATTTGTTGAAATAGAATTTGTCTATAGCTAAAGATTAACAGGTCTGCTCCCATACGATAATGCATTCGAATATATTTGTCAAATTTAGTCAAAGTTCGTTCCCTCACACAAAAGGTGAGTAGATGAGACTGGGCACATTCAGAAAACTAGATTGCTCGAAAACGTCACTTCTTCCTACATCAGTCACATGCGATCTGTCAACCTCAGTCACGAATTTCTTGAAACGATTCGTCGGCAAGCCCTCCATAAACGGCAAATTAAACAGCTGTTCATGTGACCGATTTAAGCCAATCACAACAAATGTGTTTTTCCATTGGGACCACCAGAAATCTTTTTCAGATCTCAGATTTTACGGTGCTCATGGAACGCGCAACGAAATTGATCTGCTTTTGTAAATGGATTTTTTTTTTTCTGTCGGAGGTTGTACTTACTTGACAACAATATCAGCTGTTCAAATTGCATTCGTTTTTGTCAAAATTACAAATGGATATCGGCCGAAAAATGCTTTCTCTTTTGTAGATACAAATCAAGTATTATTGGTGATTTGTAGTCTTTAGATGACGAGGGAAACAATGGAGATAATAATTCCTCCGAAATCATATCCATAGCTATTTATATATTTTGTTATTTTGGTTTTCACGAATATTTGGACATTTGCCTCGAAAGCAAACTTCTTAAACTGACGTTAAACAGCTGTACAAAGTATATTGGTACTCGTAGATCTGAAAATATATCGAGATCTGCAAAAAGTGATCCGAATCGAAAAAAAGATTGATTTTTCTGCCCAATGGAACGCGAAAATTGATTTAGATCAAAAAAAAGATTGATTTTTTGTCCCAATGGAAAACCACATAAGATAGGTACATCAAGTCAGCCAGCTGTCATACTTACTGAACTAGATACCCCACTTAAAAGGAGATAAAAAAACCTACATATATTGCCCCATGAAACTTCTTTGGTTGGCTCTTACTAAAAATGCTAATTTGAATGAACTTGAACTTTATTCCGCTGCTACTTATATCTATCCACCTGAAAAAAAAAATTGTCGTTTAACACGTTCCTGTACTTTATGGTTATTTATTATTTCGGTAACTAATGCTCTCGCACTGAGAGTAATGTGACATTTATTCGTCCAAGACCCCAATTCTCAAAAATTCTCGCATACGTTTATCTGTCACAATCTCCGATGCGATACGAAAACCAGAAATTTGCAATTCTGGAAATCCGCATTCGAGAATTTCTCTTAGAATTTAACTCGTCTGTGTTTTCCATGCGGATTTGCATCTCGTATACAGTGCATTGATTTTGTGCGGTTTTTGTCCGCAATTGCGCTAGGGAACGTTCCGAATCGGATTTGAATGTGTGAGTGCACCGCGTGCTGCACCAGCGTGACCCTTCTGCAAACAATTTGACACTTTCTTTTAGGACTCTAATACAACTTGTTGGTACTTTTTCCCATTTTTTAGTTGAAAAAGGAACTTCGCAAATTCTTTAAACAACTGTGATTTCCAAATAAATATGTTCAAAATATACGCGGTTGAGTATCACTATACCTACTATAACATTAAGCGAGCCAATACTTGTGAAAATATTCTGCGAAAATGGTAAAATTTACAGAGAAGCTTTAGGCCTCAGTTATAGCCATACGTAAAACGGAACCGTACAAATTTTCTTTTGCTTTTTTTGACCACTTAAACTTTATAGTTGACTTCAATCTTGATCTTAAAATGTTGCTTATGAATTATTAAGTTAGTTTATCAAAAAAATAAGCAAATTATATTTCAATTTTCTAGAAAAAGAATTTATTAATTTTTCTGTGATCGGAAAACGTTTTTCGTACGGAAAAATTTATAAATTCTTATTTTAGAAAAAACAATTTGATAAACTAACTTGAGGTCAACCATCAAGTTTAAGTGGTCAAAAAAAACAAAAGAAAATTGGTACGGTTTCGTTTTACGTATGTCATTTGGACCTTATTGTTTCACCGCCCTGAGTGTTAGAGAAAGGTTATAAATTATAGTTTAAAAAAAAATTGATGATTTTCATAGAAATTTTCATATTTAAAAAAAAACTTAAACAAAAAAAAAACACATTAGAGATTTTTTTAAGATAGTTAAAAAAATAGATGCAATTTGTTTTCGAATGACAAATTTTAAATTGAGAACCTTACAGCTTTGATTTTGAATTATAAATGTATAATAATTAATAAAACATTGGCTGTAAATATATCAACTCATATTTATATCTACATTTTAAGATCTCGTTCATTTCAGTTTTAAAATGTTGCAAAACTAGATGCAAGAAAAAATGCCTTTTCTGAAGTTCTTCTGCAAATTTAGAATTTTTGCACAACAAGTATTGGCTCGTTTTAACCGAAAATGGTGTGATAGGGAATCGCATTATATTTTTGACATATTTACTTTCCGAAGTACCTTTTCCAACCAACAAAATGGAACAAAGTAGCAACAAATTGTATCAGGCTCCTCGAAAAAAAGACCAAATTGTCGCACAACGGTCACGCTGTTGTCAGTTGTTCTCAATTCTCATCCGACATTCTTCTCGCTACCTAAATAGATTGCCTAAGGGAAAGCTCGCCTGGAATTTTCAGGAACAAGGCTAGAATAGAATAGGAAATATTGGAAGTTGTCACTGTCAGTTCTCAACATCACGCACACATTTATAGAATTCGCCTATACGTGAACCCTTTCCGCAACCGCCATTGCGGGAAAAACCGCACAAAATCAAGGCACAGAACTATGAGTTTCATACTTAATAAAAAGTTTTGTGTTTCGCGTACATATGTTCGGAAATAGTTCCATTTGTTCAAAGCAGCCTTAAAGCTCTCGGATAGTTCAGTATATTTCGATTTCGCCTAACTGCATAACTGAGAATCGAACAAATTCTGAGCTCATATCACCCAAAGTAGCCACTTACTATGAAAACACATAAATGTTCATTAAGCGCGCATATATATTGGTATTTCTTTTTTTGTCAATCGAAAACAACAATTCCCAACCAATTTCTATTAGAATGCATTTTTTTTTTTTTCACAAACTGTCAAAATAGTTTACTTGACGTGCGTAAAATTCCACCTCATCGAGAGGTGAATAGAATTTTCGCATAGGTGAAAAAAAAAACCGTTCTGCTTTGAGAATACCAATTTTTCTGCTATGCGAAAATTTCAGGCGGATTCGCTCGTATACGAAGTATCCTATGCGGAATTTGAGAATTGGGGTCCAGAAGTTATGGGAACCTAATGTAATTTTGAATGTTCGCTCGATGAATGTCTCTCGGGTGCTGACTACTGTGTGACTATCACTGGAGACACTGGGTTGTCATTCGGCCCCGCACTAGTTACTTATAAAATATACACTTTAGTCCGGTGTCTTATGATCAGCAAAACAATATAGTTAGCTGTCAAATTATTCTGCGAAATGAAAAATAACTTTTTTTAAACCTCAGATACTGCTCTGAACTTGAAGAAAAAATATGGATTATAACACCTCTTGTTGATTAAGAATGCCTCGTGTTTGCTTTGCCTTTGAATAGCGATAAATGACATCTCTGGTAAATACACATCATTCTACTACCATCCTCATCCTACTTGATAGAAAAACATTCCAAAATATGTTGTTGAACCGCTTTGTCCAGCTTAATCAGATAATCATCCATATAAGCAGTAAACATTTAGTGTTAAATTTCACAGTGCATGCTCTAATATTGCCTTCTTAGAAGTTTAAAATAAATCCAGATACTTCTGCTCTAAATAGATGCGCTACACATAAAATTTGTATTCTTTTGTTTTAGTACACATTTTTTTTATTTAAATTGAGAAAAAAGATAATTCTATCTACTTCTATCACACGTTTACAAAAATAACTATTTTTTTTTCTCGCTAAATTTAAAAATTTTTTTTTTATATGTCTTCATCAATTTTTTTTTATTTTGTTTGTATAATATTGTATCATTTTGGTTTGAATATAGGTATCCAGTTTTTCATTATTATTATTTTTTATTTAAATTTATAACTTACATTACCGCGATTGGTTGTTGCTTTAAAACGTGGAGTTTCGAACTTAAGTTTATACCGGGGGACAAAAATGTACACATTATTCTGATTACATAATATATTGCACAGCTGTAATAATATATATACATGTATACATATATTATTAATATTTTGCTTGTAAATATTACTTTGTTTTTCTTTTTGTTTGTTATCTCTTACAGTCTTTTTGCATTTTTTTTGTAATTTTATATACTTTTTTTTTAAATTTTTGTTTAAAAACTTTTTTGTTGTATGTATATTTTAATGTTGTTGTTGTGTTGTTAAATTTATAAGTAAGTAAATGAGTGGAGAGTATATATGTATTTAGTTAAATGTGTATATATATGTAACGTTCGGTGATTTACAAATCGAACATAAATTTAGTAAAATGTTTGTTTTTTTTTTTTTTTTACGTTTTAAACTTTTGTTTTGATTGCGTGATCATTTGCGTTTTTTCTTTATACTGCAAGACGGCATAAGCTTTGCTTAAATGTTTTATTTGAAACTTTGAATAATTCTAGATATTTACCTAGACTTGGATAGCGTTTTTTTTTCTAATCATCGTCTGATAAATTTGAGTTTGTTAGGAGGGTTGTGTTGTCCTCGCCAGCCTCTTCGATATCCTGTAAATTTTAAGAAATTATTATTAGTTTAAACAATAAAAAGAGTTTCAAAATAAAAAATTCCAGCTCTGATCGAAAAGAGAAATACAATTGCAGAGCCCTTCTGTATCTGAAAAGCTTAAAAGAAACCCGACCATTTTCTCCTCTAAACTAACACTTAATATTGAAAAAATTTAGTATACATTGAGGGTGTAGTTAATTCCACTAGGCGTGTAAACGAGTACCAAAAAGTGATTCTTATTTTTTTTTTGTATAAGAACACAACTCACAAACATTTACATTCAATTTTTGAAACCTTTAATATGAAACTTTGCACATCGGTAAAGAGGTAATCAGTAAAGATAAGTGTCTCGCCATTTTTCAAAATGACCACTATTCCACCAACTTCCTTTTTTTCATATGACTTTTTCGTATAAATCGGGCTGTTTGGCAGTCGATGTTGGACTACCCGAATTGCCTCTGGATTGTTGACTTAGATCATAGATTTGACATACCTACTCCTAAAGAAAGAATTCCAAATACATACCTACTTTAAATCAAACAAGTGAGACTTAATTGACTGGCTAATTTTATAGAAAACACGGACGCTTACTTAGCTTCATCTTCAACAGGCATATGTTTTGAACTCTTATCTCAGCAAAGTTAACTAAGGTCAGACGTCAGAGAGACATTCTTGTGATAATGTTGTAGGAAATGGTAAAGTTTTTAGTATTTGTATACTTTTGCTTTGATCCACCTTGCTTCTAGTACCAGCTCGATGAAAGTGAATAGAAGTTTATAAATTTCATAACCCCAATAGGAGATGGATGTAAAATTGCGGCCTAGAAAAAAGTATATCTAGGTACTTCAATAAGTAGGGACAATCTCACTACATACGCAAATCGTACAAATACAGAAAAAAAGTACAACAAAAACGTGTAATAAGCGAAAACAGGTAAAAAGTATGGCTTTTTGCCCGTATGTGCGATTGCTTATGATAAAAAGAGTACACCACAAATTGTACCTACACCATCTTATGCGGCTACACTGTAAATCGGTTTTCCCATAATGTTTTTTTAGGCGGGTCGAACTTTAGTCATCTTCTCTCTCAGTCATGTAGGAATGAATTGGAATGAGCAGGTAACCAGCTTTGCTTTCCTAAAGTGTGTTATATTAGAAGTATGTATATTAGAAGATTTTGCCATTGATTATTGACTGAAGGGGCTTAGTTATGGATCTTTAAAATACATATTTCCTTCTATTCTACGAAATCGCAATCTTTGCTTTGCTATGACTTCGTTAAATACCATAATTGACGGTTTTAAGTTTTATTGCCATCACTTTTTAGGTAATAAATTTGCAGATGGTCACACTAATTACTTAGGTACGCCGGAGAGAGTGGCTTGTTTAATTTTTTTTCGCACGTCTTTTTAAATTCGGGCTGGAGTTGGATTGTTATTAGTTGTTGAATATCATTAAATAAGAAAACAAAGGATGTTCAGTGGCAGCAAATAACTTTTTTACATGAAATGAATTTATTTTTTATACACAGTGTTTATTAATACGGGGGATAATAATTAACTTCCAGACATTGAAGTTCAGATTTAACCAGCAAAACAAAATAAGGACAGTTTGGTAACCTTTTTCAAAACGGAACTTTATTATAAAACTGTCGACCTGGGTATTGCTAATGCTTTTTATTATTTCGCAGGTTATATTTTAAAGAAATACCGCCTAAACCACAAGCGTGAATTTAAATTAAGTCCACAAATTAACGTTTCCTCCATTTTTGAAAATATAAAAAATATATAAGAATATGAATTTTTGGGCTCATTAGAAGATCTTGAACAAAAATGTATTTCTTGTTTTCCCAATACCTACCTACGTATTTTTTTTTTAAATAATTGAGGCGAATGTTTTTAACATTTTGAAAAATGAATTTCCTTACAATTTTTGTAAAAATCACAATAAGGAATTTCTTGTTAAATTTTATGTCCGAGTACCTACGAATTTATCATATTTTGAAAAAGTTGAATAAATATAACAAAAAAAGTAACAACAAACAAAAATATTTAAGTGTATCACACATGTGAAGATATGTGTTATAAAATGTTCAATAAAATATTTACAAAATGATTTTTGCTTATTTTTTTTACGTACTCTGTTCAATTCGTATTTTCAGTACAGGGAAGACAGATTGGCATAATTCTCTCACAAATATCGGTAGGGCTACCAAGTACCAACTCTTTATTAAGAAAAAATGGTTTAACTGCATATTAACAGATCCTTCATAAATACAAAATAATTAAAGGAGTACCTAAAAACTGTATGGCAACATCCCACATAATCAAATTCATTTATTCGCTCTCAAAAGCTTTAAAAAGCACCAAAACCGAAAGTTCTGTGAAAATATCCATAGAAAAACCCGTAAAGATATTTTTGCAAATAGATTATGGTAACACTCTTCTGAGGTGCTTAAAACACACACATGTTTATTTTCTGCGATAAAATAGCAACCGCACACGAGAATATCACCCTCGTCGTCATCCTCATTCTGCTTTCTGCTCGCGACTGCCTGGCAGACTGGTCATGGTGGGATGTATGCGCCTTTGAGGAAAATTGGGTGGGTTTTTCGTAAATGACAACAACAAATTCTTTGGAATCACCAGTGGTTTCGCTTTTATTTCAGTGGCAAATCTTGTGTTGAGTGCCGTGAGAGTAGCTACAGGCACCACTGGTAGAAAAAAGAGCTTCCCATAAGGCCTGTACTGAAAATACGAATTGAACAGAGTATACAAATTGTCAACTGATAAGAAACAAGTGGAGAGTGTCCCTACTCTATAATAGATATATACGGTAATATGGTATTGTGGGTATTTAATTTTGCCTAGAATATACAGCGAAAGCGATTTCATTCTTGTTTGTTGGTAAGATAAACGTCATTTTTGTTTTGCTGGCGTAAGAACTCACATCCCCGCAGCGGGTTACTGACTCCGGAATATTCCGGCTCCTTTTGCCCAAGGGGTCACAGAAAGGGCCTGGTCCTCCAGGTTGGGGGTTGTGCGTGTGGCTAACTACCCTACCACGGAAAACAATATATGTTGCGAAGCAACCAATAGCCTCGGATAAGGACGGATTCACTGTTGACGACCCTGCAAAACGAAAAAAGGACAATGACGTTCGGATCTGCACGTGGAATGTTCGAACTCTGAACAGACCACGTGCAGCCGAACAACTGAGGCCCTAGACTGCTATAAAGCAGGTATCACCGCCATCCAGGAAGTGTGGTGGGATGGGCCGGGCAAAAGAAGGATGAAAAACTGTGACATTTACTACGGTGACTGCTATAGGGAACAAAAGCAGCGTCTATTTGGATGCGGATTTGTTGTAAGCGGCAGACTTAGGCAAGAAGTCTTGAGCTTTCGACACGTAAGTGAACGCCTTACAAAAATCCGCATAAAGGCTAAATTCGCCAACATTAGCCTAATATGCGCTCACGCCCCCACAGAAGAAAAAGACGATGCTACCAAAGAGTGTTTCTACGAGCTCCTCGACAAAACATATGAGCAATGTCCTAAGCATGACGTTAAAATCGTCTTGGGTGATTTTAACGCCAAAATAGGAAAGGAGGACATCTTTGGTAGCACAATCGGAAAACACAGCCTACACGACACCACGTCTGGAAACGGACTTAGGCTGATTGATTTTGCTGCGGGACGTAATGTTACCGAAGCTAGCTCACGGTTTCCTCACCTCAATATCCACAAAAGAACACGGCGGTCACCTGATCATCAAACCTTCAACCAAATCGATCACGTTGCGATCGACGCAAGGCACTCCTCCAGTATTCTAGATGTCCGAACTTTCCGAGCGGCCAACATAGACTCGGACCACTACCTTGTTGTAGCCAAGGTACGGATGCGGATATCCCAGACACCACAACAACGAGAAAATACTGTGAGGAGATTTAACGTCGGACGACTACAAAAGAAACAAACCGCCAGAACCTATGCCGATCGCGTATCCCTCAACCTCTCGAGAAGTCCTATGCTGCCAGCATCAAGTGCCGAAGACCAGTGGCGCCGATGCCAAGAAGCCATCAAAAACGCCGCAACTGATGTGCTCGGTTTCACCAGCCCACCGCCCTGAAACCCCTGGTTTGACGAAGAGTGCCGGCAAGCACATGCAGCAAAAAAAAGTGCCTACGAAGCGTCGCTGCATAGAAGGACGAGAGCAGCTCGTCAGCTCTACGAACAAAATTGGAGGGAAGAACATCGGCTTCTCCGGAGAAAAAAGAGAGAGCATGAGAAGCGCGCGATCGAGGATATAGAGAGGTGTTACTCCAGGAACAATGTTCGGAAGTTTTACCAAAAGGTAAAAAGAACGTGTCATGCCAACAAGACCCGAACGGAGACCTGTAGAGACGAACAAGGAAACCTTGTAGTAGAGTCACAGTCGGTGCTGAGGACATGGAAAACCATTTCTGCAGACTGCTAAACGGCGAAGACGACACAAATTCCGCTGTCAACGAAAGCCAAGACTTCCGTCCACCTGACCAAAATGAAGTGAGGATAGCAATATCCAAGCTGAATTCCAACAAGGCTGCTGGACCAGACGGCTCTTCAAGGCAGCCGGAGATGAAATTGTAGAGTGCATACCAATCCGAAATTTGGTTAGAGGAAAGTATGCCTGATGAATGGAACCTCAGCATCGTTTGCCCGATCCACAAGAAAGGAGACTCTCTAAACTGCGCCAACTATAGAGGCATCAGTCTCCTTAGCACTGCGTATAAGATCATGTCTGCTGTACTATGTGAACGCCTGAAACCTTTCGTCAACGATCTGATAGGTCCCTATCAGTGC
Source organism: Cheilosia urbana (assembly GCA_946477585.1). Lineage (NCBI taxonomy): Eukaryota > Metazoa > Arthropoda > Insecta > Diptera > Syrphidae > Cheilosia > Cheilosia urbana. The sequence continues at coordinate 87,249,019 of OX297854.1, read as the reverse complement.
GGTTTTAGACCCGGTAAGTCCACGACCGATCAAATATTCAAACTACGGCAGATCCTGGAGAAAACCCAAGAAGTCCAGATCGATACTCACCATCTTTTTATCGATTTTAAGGCCGCATATGACAGCATTTATAGAGACGAGCTATACAGAGCCATGTCTGGTTTAGGCATCCCTGCCAAACTTGTCAGATTGTGCAGAATGACGATGGAGAACGCTCGCTGCTCCGTAAAGGTCGGAAACAATCTCACCGAGACCTTTGATGTCAAAAAAGGACTTGGACAAGGCGACGCGCTGTCATGTGACTTCTTCAACATCATTCTTGAGAAAATTGTGCGAAACTTACAAGCCAACACCAGGAGTTACATGTTCCCAAGATCCATACAACATGAATCTATGAAACATGAGCAAGCCACGTGACGGCCTGCACCTGCAGTAAACATATTTACCAATATTGCACACGGCCTGCACCTGCAGTAAACATATTTACCAATTTTGCACACGGCCTGCACCTGCAAATCAGCAAGTGCGGCTGTATAACAGGACTAAACAAATGTGGTAAATGTGTTTACCATATCCAAGCCAGCTTGCAGCTGCCTATCAAAAAGTCATGTTCCAACAACGGAACTAATAGAAAGAAGCAGTGAACATGTTATAATATGCATGCACTGCCTGCAGCTATATAACAGTATAAGCGAGGAGTCTAATTTCTGTTGTCTATACTCTGTTCAATTCGTATTTTCAGTACAGGCCTTATGGGAAGCTCTTTTTTCTACCAGTGGTGCCTGTAGCTACTCTCACGGCACTCAACACAAGATTTGCCACTGAAATAAAAGCGAAACCACTGGTGATTCCAAAGAATTTGTTGTTGTCATTTACGAAAAACCCACCAAATTTTCCTCAAAGGCGCATACATCCCACCATGACCAGTCTGCCAGGCAGTCGCGAGCAGAATGAGGATGACGACGAGGGTGATATTCTCGTGTGCGGTTGCTATTTTATCGCAGAAAATAAACATGTGTGTGTTTTAAGCACCTCAGAAGAGTGTTACCATAATCTATTTGCAAAAATATCTTTACGGGTTTTTCTATGGATATTTTCACAGAACTTTCGGTTTTGGTGCTTTTTAAAGCTTTTGAGAGCGAATAAATGAATTTGATTATGTGGGATGTTGCCATACAGTTTTTAGGTACTCCTTTAATTATTTTGTATTTATGAAGGATCTGTTAATATGCAGTTAAACCATTTTTTCTTAATAAAGAGTTGGTACTTGGTAGCCCTACCGATATTTGTGAGAGAATTATGCCAATTTATAGTGCTCACTATGGCAACCATGTGAGAGCTTTAAAATGGAGACAGCTTATTAAAATCCATAATAGTTAGGGTGAAAGGCAAATAGCCTATCTTCCCTGTACTGAAAATACGAATTGAACAGAGTATAGTTGTTGTGTGTTGTGTTACATATATATATTCTTTGCTTTGTTTTGCTATTTAAAACCAAGTATAAATATGAGCCAAGACTATTGGTTTAGGGCAGTTCAAGTTTGACCATCGATAGATGATAGTTATTATAAAAGTTTTAAGTCATTTATAAATATATGTAAAAAGAAGTGTTCCATTAATATTGAAGATATTTCAATAAAGTGTAAACAAAAAAGTTTTAAATATGTTTTATTCGTGTCACACACGTTACTCAGGGGCACAATTTTCCATAAATCTGTGCAACTACTTGCATACGCTGACGACATTGACATTGTTGGCAGAACACAGCGAGCTGTTACTGGAGCATTTGCTAGTATTAGTACAGAAGCGGCAAAAATGGGTTTAGTGGTGAATGAGGGTAAAACAAAACATGTGCTGTCAACAAGAAGGGACATACAACATCGACGAATCGGACAGAACGTCACGATAGACAGCTATAACTTTGAGGTAGTTAGGGACTTTGTCCACCTCGGATCCGCTATTAACTCTGAAAATGACATCACCTCAGATATCAAGCGAAGAATCACACTTGCCAACCGCTGTTTCTTTGGCCTAAGACGGCAATTGATTAGTAAGGCCTTGTCAAGAAGCACTAAGGAGATTCTATATAAGACTCTTATCATCCCTGTCCTGCTCTATGGCGCAGAAGCATGGACCCTAGCAAAAACGGATGAGGATCTTCTTGGTCGCCTCGAACGCAAAATTCTTCGAGTGATTTTTGGTCCCGTTTGCGTTGACGGGATTTGGAGGAGAATATTTAACAGCGAACTCTACGAGCTGTACAGCGACATCGACCTGGTCAGAAAAGTACGCATTATCCGTCTAAGATGGTATGGACACCAACGCTCCGGCCCGGAGAGTCTTCGATTCCAACCCGGAGGGACAACGCAGTAGAGGAAGACCTCGCCTTAGGTGGCGCGCGCAAGTGGAAGGGGGCCTCAACCAACTTGGAGCGCGCAACTGGAGGCAGTTAGCCAAAGATCGCGCTAACTGGAGAGGCGTATTGGTTGAGGCCCAGGTCCACCCCGGACTGTAGCGCCACCTTAAGTAAGTAAGGCGTAAGAACTACAGCGGTCCATTTGTAATCTATCGCATTGCGTGCTAGACGTTTGGTGGTGAGAAGGTATTTCATTTGACATTTTAGTTATGAATTTTTGCCTTTGCTCCAAGCCTTTGAATATAATGGGCCTTACCAATAAACATTTTTAGTTTCGATTTTAAATTCTAGCAGTTAACAATGGCAATATTTTCCATTCGAATTTGGCAATTGTAAGCTTCCATAAATTTAAAGTCGAGTCTTAAATTGATTATTAGTACGGCGCAATGTCTATTTTTTATATAGGTTTGGATTTTCACCGTAAATTTGATGTGTTGGCTACGATTTAACTGCCAGTGGAACCCGAGCATTATCTTTGTGGTTGGGTTGGAATAACGGCGCAAACGTTTTAGTAACCTCAACGATTTGTCACCTCCATCCATGCCCCCGAAAGCAGAAAAGATGACGGAACTTGGACCCGTGATCGACACCACTTTGATGTGCGCACAGCAGCAATCCAGTTAATCAGGCCTATCATTGAATCCGACGGATGCTCTGCGGACGGATTCAATCCGATCCGCAGTTGATCACTTCACAAGTGAAAACCTATCATTGAAAACGGCGGATGACTACATTATCGGTCTGCAAAACCGCATTACCGATTGCTTGTAGTTCAGAGAGTCAGCTGTCTAATGAAAATCTTTTCTTATTCGATTTTGTTTTTATAAAGTGGACGAACATGGATAGCATTTTTATTAAATTTTGAAGAAATAGCTAGTAATAGTGATACTAGGAGCATTAGAAGAGGTGTTAGAATGCGAGGAAAATATGTCTGAATGTTTTTTCATCATTTCCACCATTGCCTGTTACTGAAGACGGGTTGTTTGCTTTCTAAATCGGAAAGATCAATTAACTGTTCGTAAACATTTTAAATTTATCCTTTTTTTTCCAAAAATAAAACTTTTAGTGCGTGTATGTGTGTTATCTCTTCGAGGTCCGCATCGATTTTGATGTGGATTGAAAACAACAACATTTGTATGGACCGCGGATCGGTTGCGTTTTCAATGATAGGCATGAAATGTGAACTTCGCTACCGACATCCGCTCACTTTCAGTGATAGGGGAAATGTTCAAAACCTCCGCAGAGCATCCGTCGGATTCAATGATCGGCCTGAATGTGTCAACAACAATTCGTTACAGAGGGATGATGGGTAAGTCTCAAAAAAAGAATTTAAACCATAAGAAACTACCCACTAGATGGAATAGTCTTTATACCTTAAATTGAAATTGAAGTGTTTAGTTCACTAAAAGCATTCATGCTTCCTCGCGAACGTTCAAATCAGGCACCCATTTTAAACTCAAAGAAAACCAGTTAAACTGCGAGAAGTCTGCAAAATTATACTCACATTTCGATTCCGCTTTCTAACCGAGCTGACAATCGTCCTCTTGTTGCGTGCCACCAGGCACAGAGCTACTATCATAATGACCACAATCAATGCAATTCCCAAAATAGCTGGCAGCAGAACACTATCCTCGGCCTTGTAACCCTGAAACGTTTGAAATAGCTACAAATGTAAAATAACAAGTCTAAATTTCATTGTACCGTCCATTGGAAGTATGTCGACGGATCTATGTACGGCCAGTGCGAGCGTATCCAATCATTGGGTCCGTTCGGATCTTTCTTGTCGTTCTTCTGCAGTTGGTCGTCCTTGTCGAATGCTTTAACATTCCCACCTACGAGGGAATTTGTTTTAGCCAATACCGGTGGTATGATTGGCTTCTTCGAGGCCGACTTCAGCAGGGGTACTTGCATAACGCGACTCGTCATGTTTTGCCCCCCAGCTGACACTGCAAGTGGCCTTACTGCTGGTGCTGTTGTGGTTGCTGCGGCCAGATTGACTCCAACGACCACTCCCTCTTTGTTTTGGTCAGTATTTCTCACCGTGGTAACAACAATGGTCGGTGCCACAGCTGCAGCCATTTGACCTCGCACACCCTCAAAACGTACCTCGGCAACGAAATCATTTCCAATCCTTGAATGGCCGCCGTTCTGAACGGATTTACCGTCATTATTACTACTGGCTGCGGTGCTGAATACATCAGCAGCTGCTGCTCCTACATCTATTTGTGGATCTGATATTTGTGGTAACACTACACTACTACTTTCCACGGGATATGGCTGAATTGTACTCTCGATTGGTTTGTTATTGTTTCTTGCATCGGTGGTGGTGGTGGGGATGGTAGTCGTCGTCGTTGTCGATGTTTTCAGTGACGCACTGGCAGCACCAAATCTACGGGCACTGCCAGTGAGGGCGGCCTTTGTCTTCAAAAACCAATCCGACGGATTTGGTAAGCATTCGGCTGACACCAAGAACGGCACCAGGATAGCTCCAATGATCACAGTGCATACGAACAAGAGTCCGAGATATGCGAAGAAGGAACGCCTCCTCGCAGAACGTTTCGATTTTGATTTACCACTACTGCTGCCACTGCTGCTGGCACTTGTTAGTTTGCCTTCAATCCGAAAATCATCGTTCTGCGGAAGGATTGTGTACTGCAGGCTGTTCTCGCCATGGCGGATGGTTTTGTACATTTTGGGTTAATGTCCGAACGATGATACTTATGCACTTGTCTGTAGTAAAGCGATGTTAACGAGGACTCGAAGGATTTCCGACACGTACTCAATTCACTCTGACATTCTTTATAATCCACCGGGCTTATCGATTAAACAGGGTAATAAACTATTGAGGAAAAATCAAAGAACAACGATTCCCGTTTTTGCCACGAAAAAAAAAATACGCACAAACAAGGATGTATCTGTGAAGTTTTAATTTTTGCAAGCGATGTGTTGGCTGGTTTGTGAAAGCGTATACTGCCTGCGAAGCAATTAAAGGACTTTGTATCCGTTGAACAGGAATTTATTCCTTTTTCGGTATATTTTCCTTGCAAATTTTCGCTTTGCTATTTGCTTTTTTTTCGATTTAAATTGCTTTCACTATCTACGGCGACTTTTACCATGAAGTGCGCACAAGGAACTGAAACTGATGAGAAAATTTGATAGCTAGTCCTTGTTTGTCGGGGAAAAATCGATAAAAAGGACCTGTAGTACGTATGACATAGGTTTGTTTGTTCAGAGGATGCAGTCACTAAACGGAGTTGTTGCAACTCGATTGTGGGTAACTTGGAGCTGTTTTTTTTTTAAATAACATCCCCATTTCCCCGTGTCGAAAGTGACGTTTGTTTTAGTTCGTCAACTGACAGTGATGGTGTAGTTTGGTTCTGCTTTTTGATTATGTTTATTCGATGTCTGATATTTTTTTAAGGCTGGCCGCCTCCGGAATTATTACATTTTCTATCAGTCTATTCCGCTGTTAGGTCCTCGAATTTTGACGGATATTCTCTTTGAAGGCTTCAAGAGACTCAGGATTGTTAATATAACCTCACGAGTCATGACTTCAAAAATCCATATGAAAAAAGGGTCGCGTAGTTCATGATGATTTTTGATGAAAAGTTGTCTGCCTCGTGGTCTAGATTCAGGATGGCTTATGCGTAGGTTACCCGTGCTTGGCGGTCAACAGACGACAGCTAATGCACTGTCTGCACTTTTTAAGGAAATATCTTCAATTCTTTCACCAAAATTTTCTGTATAAAGGTCGTTTGGTCCTCATAGACATCTTCAGACACATTTTTTTTTTTTTTTGTGTTGGGGACGTTCAAGTATCTCGTCGCTTTGAGTGACATAAGTCGTAATTTGTTATTTTTGAGTTAAGTATAAATATACAAAAATGACCACGATCTTTTTTCTGTCTAAACGGCTTAATCCTACTTCTTCTACTTTCCACGTTCTAAAAAGTGGCGTTTCGATTTTCCACTAAAAACCCCAAAAATTTGTTGTTGCACAGTGACATTTTTTTAGTTGTGCGTCGCGATTGGTTGTTTTTTTTTTTTTTTTTTTTTGGCAAAACGCCGTTGCGACAAATTTCAAGCGACAAAACGACACTTGCAACTCATGAGAAAATAAAAACTTAAATAACTATCAGATTTTTGGCAAAACGTCATATCTTTTTTTTTTTTAAATATTACCTACCTTTTTGTACAAACTTATACGAGCCCAAACGCAAAATAGTTGGTCTATGCTATTTGATTACGAATACACTCTGTTAAGAAATTCAAACTTGTTTTGCTTCTTAAAATAAAAAGTTTTGTTTACGAAAATAAATTTTTATTTATATTTTTGTTACAAATAAAACAAAAGTTTAATCAACAAGTTGTTACACTTGAAGTTATTACTGAATAAACATAAGTAATATTTTTTTCATCTTTTGTTTGAGTGCAAAATAGTTGGTCTAAGAATTAAAAATGTGATTTTACCACTGCGTTACATCACCTTTCTTTGCTATCACCGCTTGAATTCGTTGTGGCATTGTGTTCACAAGTTTTTGGCAATCATCGGTTGTAAATGATTGCCAAATATTATTGATAGTCTATCGTAGATCTGTGCGGGTCCTTGCTGGTTGCTGTCTTAACTTTTGTTTCATTTTGTGCCATAGAGTTTCGAATGGCGAAAGATCAGGGCTGCTGAATGGCCATTCCATTAAAGGAATGGCTTCAGTAGATAACCAGGCTTTAGTTGCCTTTGCCGTATGGCAAGATGCACCGTCTTGCTGAAATACGTAGACTCCCTCGGTTGACTGAAGTTGTGTTATTGATGGAAGCAGATGATCTTCCAAGATGTTGCGATATTTCGCAGAATTCACAAGGACGTCAACAAAACATAATCTACCAACACCACGCCCAGACATGCACCCCCATATCATTTGCGATGCTGGAAACTTTATCGTTCGTTTCAGACAGTCTTTATGGAAAGCTTCTTTGGAGGTGCGAAGTACACGCTTTCGCTCATCGCCACCACAAACCTCAAATCTTGATTCATCGCTCCAAATGACTTCCCGCCACTGATGTAAGGTCGGAAGGCTTTTCTTTTGCCTATTAATATAGGTTGAAAAAATCACAATGCAAAACAAACAAACGATTTTTAAACAAACCTTGTAAAATTTATATCCAATTTTCTTCATGTTGCGCTTACAAGTAGTGTCGACAGATATTTCTTTTTTGATGCGGCTTTTCCTCAACAGTTACCCCAGCAGCAGTTTGACGACGATTTTCCTTAATTATTTTTTTTAATACCCTACAATCGCGGGCTGTAGCTATCGATGGCCGCCCAGTTTTCTTTCGGGTTTTAATGTTACCCATCTTAGTAAAGAGCGAAATAATATTCTGTAGTAATGAACGAGGGAGATTGAAATTTTTTGAAATTTTGTAGCTTGAAAAGCCATTTTCAAAAGCTTTTATAATTGATTCCCTAAGATCTTTAGATAAGGGAACACCACGCGCCATGATAACCCAACAAATGAATTCCAACTTATTGCACAAGTACACTTATAACCTGTCAAAGCAAGAGCACACTTGTTTTTACTTAATTTTTCCTAACGGTTAACTTAATCATAGGATGATATGGAGTAGACCAACTCTTTTGCATCGCGAATGACGTAGACCAACTATTTTGCACTCATTACCAAATGAGAAAGCACACAGTTTTAACGGTATTTTTTGTGATATTGCTTATTTGTGTCGGTAATTCAATCAAAGAGTATAATTTTCTATGAAAAGAATTTTTTTATTTTTTTAAACATTAAATATGTATGTATGTTAAACTAATAATAAAGAAGTTTCCAAATGCAAGAAAGTGGGTGGACCAACTATTTTACGTGTCGTGTACTATCTGAAAGAGGGAGAAAAATACTTCAATTGTATGTAAACGCACTTTGTATATTGTTTTTAATAAACTACAGGGTGTCCGCCCGGGAAGGTATACTACTTTGTTTTGTCGCCATTTTGGTAAACATTAGTCTTGACAGTTCATATTTGGCAGTCGTGAAGTAGAAGAAGTAGACACGTGGCAAATTTGTTATAGAAAAATAAAAAAGTTACGTGAAATTTTTGGGAGAAACAACGTGCCAACAAAACGCACTATTTATCGTGTAGTGAACGATTTCGATCAAAGAGGGTCTGTAGGTGATAGGCCCAAGCATGGACCACATCGTACTGCAAGATCGGCTGAAAACATTACTGCTGCTCAAGGAAGTGTTCAAAACAATCCATCCACCTCAATTCGACGCCGTGCTCAGGAACTTGGTCTTCAAAAAACAACTTTGGCGGCAATTTTGCACAAGAATTTGCATTTGTTTCCATTTAAGATTCATTTGACACAAGAGCTTCTGCCACAAGACCATTTACGCCGCCGTACATATGCCAATAGGATGTTACAGCTATCACATTGCAACCCGGATTTTCATGAAAAAATCATAATGAGTGACGACTGACGAGGCACATTTTCATTTGAATGGAAATGTGAATAAACAGAATAGTCGGTTCTGGGAATGGAAAACCCTCAAATTATTCATCAGTCACCTTTGCATCCATTAAAAGTTACAGTCTGGTATGCAATTTGGTCAGTAGGTACCTTACTTTTTTGAAAATGAAAACGGCGTAACGGTAACTGTGAATGGGGAGCGATATCGTAATATGATTAAAAACTTTTTAACGCCACAACTTCATGCTTTGGGCTTGATTAACATGTGGTATCAACAAGACGGTGCCACATCGCATACAGCCATAATTACAATGGAATAACTGCGAGACCTCTTTCCACAACAAGTTATTTCAAGAAATGTTGATGTTGATTGGCCTCCAGGGTCGCCTGATTTGACTGCTCCGGACTTAGTTTTGTGGGGATATCTGAAAAGCAAGATTTATGCAAACAAACCAGAAACGCTTGAGCAACTCAAACAAAATATTCGTGATTAAATTAATGAAATACCGCGTGAAATGTGTGAGAATGTAATGAAAAATGTGCTCAAAAGGGCTCGCAATTGTGAGACTAACAGAGGCGGACATTTACCTGATATTGTATTCCAAACATAATTGCCGACATTAAAAAAACATTTATCAATATAAGATCCATTCTCTTTCATTTAATCAAAAATTATAAACAAACAAACAAAACAAACTTCCCGGCGGACACCCTGTAGAAAACAATTTTTTTGTGTGACGCAAAACTTTAAACATCGCTGCTAAAAATCATACATTTTGGACTTATGTCACTTTGCCTTTAAAGCGACGATCTAGTTGAGTACATAAGTCTGGACAGCTTTTCTGAGCAGCTGTTTCAGTTGACGTTTATGGAGGGGTAGTCGACGCATCTTATCGTGAAATTCGTGACTGAGTACTAAGCTGACGGTTCGCATATGTGGTCTATCTCGTTTTTGCTATAGACTATTCAGGTTGAAACTAATCCAGACCAATCTTCTCGACTTAAGATAAGTAGATTTTTAAATGTGCCCAATTATTAAGCTTTCTTTAGGAGTATAGCGAATCATATCTCTTGACGTGTTATTTTTTTCTGTTTACTTCACAAATGTCAAGTTAGAATTCACCAATTCTAGCACCTACCAATAAAACTAGCTGGGAAGATGTGTGATCAATATCTAGATCTAGCTTAAGGTCGCTGCCTGGTCCTAACAAGTGCTGGGAAGGTTCATAAATAGTTAACTAGATACCCGTGTTTCCGTGGTTTCCTTAAGGCCAGTAGACTATGGTGATAGCTGTTGTTCTGACTTTAACATTTTACATTTCTTCAAGAAGGTGGGTTGGTTTTTCTTTGTCAAAATATTAGTCTAAAAAATAATAAAACGACATAGTTCATGTACCTAATACGTAGGAATTATGGGAAAGCTATGCATGTTGATATTTTTATAGCGATGGCTTACGAAATTTCGTTTTCCTATAAAACAAAATGGCTTCCGGAAGGGATGAACGTACAATTATTTATTTATTTCGTATAAATGATTGATGAATTGTTGGTTTAATTTACTGAAACTAATTAACACTCTCATTTCACATATTTTAAATCGGAAATAGAAATGTTTTCATGTGATTGCAGAAATGTTGGTCGCCGGAACTTCCGCTTTACGTATGTATAATTATGGGTAGAACATCCATGACACCTTAGGCGTCTGATTTGTGATCTCATTCCTCCGCCTTTATTAGCATTGACTGCGGACAAACGGATCTCTCTGTCCCGTCTCGTGCAAAAATGCGCGTGCGTGATAGTGTAAATGCGGTTTTAAGCATTCCTTTAATTCCCCGTGTTAGGAATGTGTGATCCTGTAAATGCAACATTAATTGTTAGGATATTTGACGAGTAAAGCAGAGAAAAGTCGCAAAAAAAATGTACTCCAAAGCGCAATTGAAAAGTGTTCATGCGTACAAATTAGGAGTGTGATTGTTACTCTTCCAGTTAACACTAAACAACTGTGCTCTAGTTATAAATTCAAATTGAGCAAACAGTTTGAGAAGTTTTTAAAGCTAAACCTAGTCAGGCGGCTGCGCGCGTTGCGGCAGGATGCGTGCCATCGCCGCTCCGCCCCGCCCCGAACTTAAAACAACTAGGGGTCGCCCCGTGGTCGAATTTCGACCAATTTATTCTATAAGTTCATTTTTGAAGGGGAAATATCGGAGCGCTTAAAAATAGACAATCGAAACCATTTCAGGCTTCCTTTAAGTTGCGAATAAAAAGTGTCCAGTAATGCGGGCTGTCTTCTATTTTATATTACAGGTAGAAAAGGGCGCATAGAATAGATATGCAAAGTTTCATCGTTTGTTGTTCAACAGTTTTAGAGTTATGGGGACCTTAAGTTAGAAGCCAACATTTTACTTAAATTTCATATAGGTAAATCATAAACCGTTAGGCCGATTGGTACGATTTGAATTTTATTAGATTAGTATTGTCGAACACTTTCGAAAATAGATTTTAGAAATTTTATCACTTTGCTAGCTGCGGTTTCAGAAATAACACGGTTTTAAGGGATTGGGATTTTGTTTTTTCAAATGGTTCTAACTTTCAAACGGTTAAACTACAAACGAAAAGAATTTCACTACAAACAGCTACAAACGATTGTCTATCGAACTGCATTTCACGTTTTTCATTCTAGAAAAAGTGCGAATTAACTTCACGCGGGTGCCATGTTGTTGTTGTCGTAATTTCATGCAATTCGCTTAAATTTACCTGCTTTAATTCATAATTTGTGGATAATTTTTGTACTGTGCACTTCTATGTATTGTCCCCTACCCAAATATATATAGTGTTGGCATATTAATGTGACTTATAATAGGAAAAAAGGGGGGAAACACGTTTTAGGCAACTCCGTATTAATATATAAGATTGAACTGTACAAAATATTTTTTTTTATAGTTATATAAACACGTGAAGGATATCTGCGACAACAACTTCACGACAACATGGGCATTTATAATGGTCTTCTCCATTTTTACGACTAAGCGAAAACCCACTAACTTATATACTAATTACGCGTGATCGCACGTGCTACATCAGTGCTCTTGAAATTATTAGGTAAAAGCATTTAAAGTACGATAAGACAACATAAAAAGTAAGCCAAAGAATGCAAATTTATGGAGCTTCCTAAAAAAAAAAAAAAAAAAACAAAAAAAAAACGTTTTTGGTGTGTTTTCCAAAATATTTTTTTTGGGCTTTTTTTCATTTTCCTTTAATGGAAAAAATGCCCAAAACATTTATGGAAAAAAAAGCCAAATTTCGCGGCATTTGCGGCAAAGATTTTTGGGCTTTTTTTCCACTTTCATTTTTGGGCGTAATTTGCTTTGGGCGTAATTTCAGGCTCCCTGAATTGCGAGCGAATTTTTTAATGTTATTTTGTCAAATTTTTGAAGGCTAAAAATGCCAATTTATTTTCTTAAACAATTTTTTTTGTTTTAGCTTTCGAAAATTTGAGAAAATAAAAGAAAATAAAAGTAAAAAATTCGCGCGAATTTCTTTCAAATTTTCGAAAGCTGAACCAAAAAGTTTGAGAGAAAATAAATTGGCATAGCATTGAGAAAAAATAGCAACAAATTCGAGGAAATTTTTTCCTATTATTTTTATTTCAGTAAGAATGGCGCGAATTTGTTGATATTATTCTTATATCTTAGTTTTTCTTATTTGTGACGTTATTTGCATTTCTTAGTTTTTCTTCATACCTGGCATATTCATTTATGTACGTATTTAATATTTCGAAATGTTTCAGTATACAATTTTAAAATATTTAATACATTACATAATGTTAATGTGCAATGTGCATACCTACTCAAAAATCGAAAAACCTCAATGTAAAATTGAAATAAAAACATAATTAAACATTACAAATAGAATTAGTATTTTATTACATACATCATGTTCATCATGAGCAAAGTGCACTATCAATAGCTACTTATAGCAGCAAGATGGAACAACACTGAAAGTGTCATCTAATAAATAAATACATATCTCTAATGAGATGTTTTAAAGTACAGCTTCGTATTTCATCTAGCAGCATTTGGCCTTATTTCGCTTTGCAAAGTGAAATATGGCCACATTTTTTCCATATGGCTTTATTTCACTTTCGTTAAGCGAAATTAGACCATATTTGGTCTTATTTCACAAAGTGATTGGGCCTTATTTCACTTCACCAAAGTGAAATAATGCCAAATGTTGAAATATGACTATTGTAAAGTTGTTTTATACATATACGTTAGAAAGCAGAGATAATACTTGGGCCCCCAACTAGATCCTCTTGACGCTGTCCCAATTTTTTTTTTAAATTCGCCATTTTGTTTTCCTATCGGTGTCAGTCAATTCAAAATTCGTGTAATGCCCAAAACACATGTGCAGAATTTTGCATGCAGTGGAAATAGAACCCACACGTTTAAATGGGAGTGAACACATGTAAATTCAGCATGCGTTGCAGAACTGCAAGTTGTCGCTATTTCTAAATCCACTGCAAACGACAATGCCACCAAAACACAGAAAAATTAAAAACCAAATTTGAACGGATTTGGCATCATTGCGTTTGCCGTTTATTCAAATATTTTGCGGCTCACACAAAAATGGAAAATAGAATTTTCAACGAAAACATTATTTCAGCTAATCGGCTAAGGTATAACAACTTTTTGTACGACTGGTAAGCCGATAAAAGCAATACAATTAAGCGAATTTTATTGAATTTCTCAATTTTCATTTTCAACGAATTTAATTACAAACAAAAACAAATCAGCTGCTTAGTCGGCGAATGACAGTAGCTGATGCAAGCATGTCAAACAATTTTCTGCACATGTGTTTTGCTTGCAGTACTGCATGCTTCACTTCGTCCAGAAGTTCTGCACATGTGTTTTGGGCATAACATGCAAAAACATAGTATAAATGCTGCCAACCGTGGGGGAATGTGATAGAGTTCGCGACTACCACATCAGCATCACTGAACGCTTTTGGTTAGTTATTATATAGGTAGGTGTTTTTAATAGCCGAATAATATAATTTATTTGGTTAATAAAACTATCTAAATAAAATGTTTTATGTAGTAGAAACATATTAGGACAACATTGTTGTGTATTTTCGGCTTTTGAATCATTAACTTCGATTTCATGCGCAAATTTTTCTTAAAGAACTGAAGAAAAATGGCTCAAAATGTTTTTATTTTCCGTCAACAAATCTACATTGTTAATTTTTTATAAATATTTCAAGCAAAAGTACACTTATTCCTAAAAAAATACTATCCACATGTAGGTAACGAATAATTTCAATTTTAATGTATAAAATTCTATGAACTTGGCCCACAACGGAAGTGGTTCATATTTTTTGAGGGTGTGTTGGTTAGCCGGAATTTTTGAAGATTCGTGGTATTTGTCAATACTAATTTCTATGAATCTGGCGTTAAAGTTGTTTAGGGGGAAGTCGGGGATTATTTTAAAGGGTTGTGGTAAAAATTCTGAAAACAAAAAAAAAGGTTTGGAAATGAGCGCTTTTTAATGAGTTTCATGAGTAATTTTTTTTTTAAATAACTGAAGAAAAATTGGTCAAGATGTTTTTATTTTCCCTCAACAAATCTGCATTGTTAATTTTTTATAAATATTTTAAGCAAAAGTACAATTATTCCTAAAAAAAAATACCAACCACATGTAGGTATCGAATAATTTCAATTTTAATGTATAAAATTCTATGAATGCTGGCGGTGCCGTGAACGTGAATACTAGATTGGTCAAGGTCATTAACGTCACTTTTCTCAGTACTAATGGCGTTTTTCATAGAAGATCCGAGAGAATTCGCCCGAAACAAATATTTCAATTTGACATTTTGCAAGTGTATGTTGGTGAGTTCAGACCAATTCTTAAAAAATATCCTGGACACTTCTGTCGTTCGTGTTTAGAATTGACCTGGAAGTGCCCTTTCTTCTTCAAAAATTGAAGATTTCAGACTAATTTGATTGCATTATGAAGTTGGTATCGTTATTTTTACTGACATTTCTGAATAAATTTCTGATATGTGAATTGGTGTACCGAACAATGTGTCTTAAGGCTTTTTCCACAGCACCTACTCCCGCGAACGTCTGATAAACACCCTAGAGTAAAACTGTAATAAGAGAGCTTCGTAATTAAGTAAAAGCAAGCTCTCTCTCTCGGTAGGTATAATAACAAAGATTGGCTGAACATTTGATTTCAGTCGGTTCAATGTTTTTCGAGTTAAAATACCTTAAATGTTTTTGTAATGGGAAGTGCCCCGCTCCTTTGTCCAGACTATGCCAATGTCCTTCTCCAGGTCCCAAGCAGTCTCTCTGTCTACATATAATTACCATTGGTTCAAAAATTAAGTCCCTAAATGATAACAGACAGTTTATTATAGTATGATTTTGGTTTCGTATGTAACCCGTTCTTATCTGTACTTGTGCTTTGAATAATATAGGTAACACAAGGGATCAACAACCCAATTAAACAGCCATATCCAGTGCCTTCATAATATGTACAAGCAAACAGGTGTTTCCCTTACCCCACTGGCCACTTGACATCATATATCATAACAAAACAATCTCAAAGATACACACACATATCATAAACAACTTCTGCTATTTTTGTACACACATCTACTGCTACCATTTGACCACGTGTGTCTCTTAGATAACTTTTATGTACCTACCAATAAAAAAAACATATGTTCACCTTATTTATGTTATGTACTCTTGAAGTTATTGGCATTGAAATCCATTGAAATTGGAACACATTGGAAACTACCGCACACATAGTGCCGCTGGAAAATTTGTTGTATGTCTAATTATTGCGCCTGGAAACCACGTTTTTGCTCGGAATATTATTTTGATAGCAACGAAAAAATTATTCGAACAAATTTCCGATTGGAACGTATAAGACTGACACGATTGTGTTGGTGTCTTAAAACAGTTCAACAGTATAAGTTGATTAGGCTAAGCAACGCGATCATTCCGATGTGGCGACTGGCGAGATACAGTTCGTGTATTTGAACAATCGAAACTAGAAATTTCTAGATAAAGTTTGAGTGTGTGAGGATGAGGACACGTTACGTGAAATGGCCGTAAAATAATTTGGTGTGTAAAAAACGTTGCTAACTTCAACTTTGTTAAGTTTTTAAATTTTTTCATTCGGCGGAGTTTTAACGCAGTTTATAATGTGGACGCTTAAATTTTGGGCATTTAAGGTGGTTAAAAAAAAATATCTCGAATTTCTTAACAGACAGAGGGTTACTTGCATCTATCTTAACTGAATTGTATTTGAGGTTTTGTTTAAGAGAATAATAATTATAAACAAATATATCAATTGGAATTAAGTGTAGCTAACGGCCATATTATTCACTCCGGTGTAACTCAGGTTTAAGTTAATTTTACACCGGACCATTAATCCGACTTTTTTAAACCCGACAATTTAAACTTATGTCCATATTATTCACTGAAAAACATGCATTAAACCCCCTCGATTAATGATGGATTTAAATGCTGATTTAAAAAACTTTAACCCGATTTTAATCCGGTTTAAACCTACGTAATTTCAAATTTTACAAATAATGATATTTGTTTTTTGTTGTTTATCACATTTTATGGGAAATTGTTTTTGGTTTTTTATTTTTATTAAAATAAATTGAAAAATAACCTAAAATGAAAGTGTCGGCAAAGTGAATGATGAGGACTACAGCAGCCCTGATCTCGAAAATGAAAGTCTGTCCGATGAAGCAGATAGAGAAGACGAATGAATGAGATTTTTATTTTTCCTTTTTTAATAAATTAATAATAATAAAAAAATTAATTAAAAAAACTACTAAATTAAGAGATGAAAAAAAAAATAACGCTACATAGTTTTTTTTTATTTTAAATATATAATCCGCTGACGACGAAGACGTCAACATTTCGTAAATGAAATCCATTTTTTTCCGCGTCTTGATCCTTTTTTTGATTTTATTTTAATTTGTATTTCCTGCCTCCTGCAAGCGAAGAAATGTCAAAAATGTGACCTAAACAAAGGAGTGAATATTATCAAATTGTGTTTTAGTCCGAGTTAAAGTACTTAAACTGGTCTCCAAAGTGCAGTTTAAATCCAATCGGATTAGACGCTGTCAAGTTTAAAAAAATGGGTTTATGTTCGGGCTTAACTACTGAATATTATGGATTTGGGTTTATTGTTTGGGTTCAACTCACTTAAATCCGGGTTAAGACTTTAACCCGAATTAAAGTGAGTGAATAATATGGCCGTTAGTGTTAGAAACTGTGGGTGTAGTTGCTACTGAACGATGTGCCTCAGGTTCGATCCCTGAACAAATATAAGTTACACTTGAAGGCTTTTTCCACAGCGCCAAATCTCGCGAACCTCTCACAAACATCCGCGAGAATAAGTGTCCTTTAAAAGTTTCTCAGTTCAGTCGTTCGGACTCGGCATATAATTGTAGGTCCATTCCATGCGTTCCAGAAGATAATAACACAAACGAATGGTTGTGAGAAGATAGGCCTAAGATCCTTTACAGACCTGTTGCGTCAATTTAGATATTTAACTGTTTATATATATGAAGTATTGCGAACAACCAAATAGATCGTCACCAAACTGCTGCAAAAAGTTTGAAATCGGTAAAAGTGAGTAGGGAGACCTTTTTAAATTTCAAGGATTTGATTGGTACGAACGCGTTTACCCGAACGCGATTTAAGTTCTACTTAAAAACCGTATGGGCTACTTTTACTATTTCATAAACTGTCACATAAGATTTTAAGTGGTACCTAAATCGCTATGAGTAGTATCGGAAAACGGGCCTAAGAGTTTACTTGTGTTAATTTCTGTACGGCATTATTCCGTAAACATTTTCCCAGCTTACGTGCGTTCACGTCATTGGTACGTATGCAGAGTAAAACTGAAGACTTGTCGTTTTGTAACTCATTTCCTGCGTTTATTTTCAAACTACGGTTAACTGCTCAACTATGTCAAATCATAGGAATCACTACCAAAGCTAGATTTGTTAACATTAGCAGAAAGAAGCACCACCGGAACTGATGTGCGGGATTGTATCCGTCAACGTCAACCCCATAAAACCTCTAATTTGATAAATAGGGCTAGCAATCGTATGCTGCTAAAGGACGCTAAAAGCACGATAATGGCTATGGAGATCTACAAGCCAAGAATCTCAGAAATGAAAGAAAATCTGAAAAAGAAAGACTACAATAAGCGCGCTGTCAAAAACAAAAGTAGTTTCTTATTTACCAAAGGTACGATCATGTCAAAGCAACACTTATCAGTGAAGTTTAAGGATCGGTAGATAAGTTTACACATTTACAACAGATCCATAAAAAAAAAAATCCAAGTTCAGTTCAATATTTTATTTGAACTTAAACTTAAAAGTGCAAGTGCTTGGTATAAAAATGTTGCTTATGAATTATAAAGTTAGTTTATAAAATTCATTTTTCTAAAATAAAAATTTATAATTTTTTCCGTACGAAAAACTTTTTCCGACCACAGAAAAATTAATTAATTCTATTTCTTGAAAATTTAAAGATAATTGGCTTATTTTTTTGATAAACTGACTTTATAATATAAGCAACATTTTAAGACCAAGATTGAAGTCAACCATCAAGTTTAAGTGGTCAAAAAAAGCAAAAGAAAATCTGTACGGTTCCGTTTTACGTATGACTATAATTGGGGTCTAAGGCTACTCTGCAAATTTAGAATTTTCGCACGATATTTAACAAGTATAGGCTCGCTTGACGTTATAATAGTATGGTGATACACAACCGCCTTACACTTTAAACATGTTTTTTTGGAAATCACAGTTGTTTAAAGAATTTGCAAAGTTCCTTTTTCAACAAAAAAAAAAAGGGAAAAAGTACCAACAAATTGTATTAGAGTCCTCGAAAAAGTGTCAAATTTTTGCGAAACGGTCACGCTGGTCCAGCGCGCGGTGCACTCACACATTCAAATCCGATACGGAACGTTCCCTAGCGCAATGGCGGCAAAAACCGCACAAAATCAAGGCACAGATTTTCCCCCGTCGACCATAAAAAAAAACTAAATCTGAGAGGAAAAGCCCTAAAATGGCAATGACGAACTGGCTGAATAGAATTTTCGACTAGATACGAATTTGGTGTGGTCTGCCACATCTCAACACTTCGTAAATGCCATCACTTGAAATCAAGGGAAGAGTTAGACAGTTATACCTAAAGGTTTTTCATAGAAAAATCAAGAAGATTATATAAGACCTTCGTCATCAAGATATCTTAGATAAATGCAGAACTTTCGAGTGATTTTTGCCCCATTTTAGTGCAGTAAGTTAGTCGAATAGGATTGGTTGGCTTCCTTAGGCTTCTATAGTTCGTCAATTTTTATTTTGAAAACTGCGGACTACCAATGTTGTTCGTGCTAAAATCCGTTGCCAAATCGTCCATTATAAATATGGCTTGTTTTAGGTAGCTAACATAAAAAATAACCCAAACACATACCCGAAAGATTTGTCCGACGCATTGAACATTTCAAAAGAACTTTGTAAGAGGTAGCTGTTGGTCCTTAAAACTCCTTAAATTACTTTTAAAAACTAAATGCCTTGACATAAACGTTTCTGGGCAAATTTATTAAGAATTTTGGCAGAAGACCACCATCCAGCTAATGTCTCCTCACCCTTCACTTTTCAATTCTACATACCTAGCACCCAAATGACCACACAATCTAGACCCCATTCACCACTCAACCCGCCCATGTAAGGCGAAAAAACACGCCCGCTTTCTCCTAGTAAAATCGCAAAGTGCACCTACTGTTGGAATTTTACATGGGTACTGCTCTACAAGCTCATATACTACAATCTAAAACATTCTTTATCTCGTTTAATTTGCGTATTCCATTCCCTCATAAACTTGTCCCCACACCCCACTATATATTCATAGTCATACATACTAATACTAACGTCTATTACCGGTCGTTCCATGCAAACACACTTATTCCAGTTTCCAGCGCCTAACATCGCCCTTCGCCCCAGGTCCCTGGTCCTACGTCCCACAACCACAAGCAAAATAGAATCGCTTCATATTCATCTAATTCAGTTCCAGTGAAACCATCAGCTTGTTCGGTACACTTGCCCTCTATAAGTTCTTCCTAAGAGTTGCTCTTTTGTTTTCGTGTTCCCTTAGTGCCTTGAGTAAGAATGTCTCTAGTGCGTTTGATTGGAGCCGAGGTAAGTTATTACCTGACAATTGACACTTAAAACTCGTCAATTTGTATGGAAAGTGGATAGGTAGTTTGCTTCGAGTTACGTAATAATAAGCTACCTACTTTGATAAAAGTACTGCATTTCACATTAAATTGTCTGTTTGCCAAGTGCGGTGATTTAAATACATAGAGGCTTATAAATTGGAAAAACGTGTGTGTGTGTGTGTGCGCTAGGTTGGAGGTGTGTGTGTGTTTTTTTTTTCACTAAACAGTGATAATACTGAAACTTAGTAGGACAATGTCAAATCAATTGAAGGGAATTACTATCATCATTCATTACCCAGTGAACTGTAATAGGCACAGAAAAATCTGTCCAGCTTGGGAAAAAATACAAGAAATAGGTGAAGGCGGTTTTCAGTACTTGTGGCACGTCACGTCGAAATAGATTACGGCGAACCTGTTTATGCCGGTTTGGCAAAGTGTCTAATGTGGTTTTGCATTGGGACCACCAGAAATCTTTTTCAGATCTCAGATTTCACGGTGCTCATGGAACGCGAAACGAAATTGATCTGCTTTTGTAAATGGATTAGTGCGTTAATTGACAACAATATCAGCTGTTCAAATAGCATTCGTTTCTGGCAAAATCGGAAATGGATATCGACCTCAAAAAAGTTTTACCTTGTTGTAGATACAAATGAAGTATTATTGGTGGTTTGTAGTTTTCAGATGACGAGGGAGATAATGAAGATAATAACTCCTCCGAAATCATATTCATAGCTATTTATGTATTTTGCTATTTTGGTTTTCACGAAACTGCGCATTTCTCTCGAAAGCAAACTTCTTAAACTGACGTAAAACAGCCGTGCAAATTATATTGGTGTGTGTAGATCTGAAAAAATATCGAGATCTGCAAAAAGTGATCCGAATCAAAAAAAAGATTGATTTTTCTGCCCAATAGAACGCGAAAAGTGATTTAGATAAAAAAAAAAAAGATTGATTTTTGGTCCCAATGGAAAAACGTATTTTTATTCATTAGTAATGTAAAGCCGGAACCACACTTGTAACGTGCATAGAGGAACCAAACTAGAGAGCCAACTGAGAGCAGAAACGGTACATTTGCCCACAAGCTTCCTATGACCTTGTACAGCTGCTAAAACCGCAGTGGATGATCCTAAGTATTAGTGCATGTACAAATCAAAGGAGCGCCATTGCTGCTGCACGCATACTTAGGCACATCCTCTGCGGTTGCCATTTTGTCAATTGTTTGGTGGAGGGCGACTGTGTTCGGCATGTTTAGTGCCCATTAGTTACACGGCGCTCACATCGCAGTTCAGTTTAAAAGTTTTTATAGTTTATGAAATTGTTGGAAAATGAAATTCCTGATATAATTTCATCATAATACCAAATATGTACCTTCAAATAATAATATCTAGCAGTAATCCATCTCATGATAGTAATCAAAGAAAAATGAACTAACAAGGTTTTTTGGACTTTTGTTGTATTTTTTGAAATAGATACACTTTTTTGTTCGTTAATTTTAATCTTTTAACTTCAATATTTTAAGACAATTATTTAGGGAAAATGTTTTCTTTGTTTGTCAGAAAAAACGTATTTCAGTTTCAGCATAATTTATAATCCGTAATTGGTACGTAAAATGCATAAGTTGCACAATATTGCATATAAATGCAAGTATGCATTTGTTAAATTCACAAAAAAAATCAATATATTTGTCTTTTATTGCTCTCAAATTTATGTCGTTTTCCATTGGGATTTTCAGATTTTGTTCTCAGATTTTTCGTGCCCAATCGAACATAAAACGAGATTTTTCTTCCTTTGCTTTTTTGGTGGTGCGTGTTTTAAAAGTCAGCTGTTTTCAAATTGGTTTTTGTGTTTGTATATATATGCATTTGTAATAAAATAAATTGAATAGATTCTTATGAACACAAATATTACAATTTAAGAACAACTGACTTTTAAAACACGCACCACCACAAATGCAAAATCTGAAAGCAAAATCTGATGGCGTTTTCCATTGATAAATCTGGATTTTGATCTGAAATTTGATCTATTTCGTTACCAATGAAACACGACATTCAGATCGATTTTTTTTTTTTTTATTTGGAAAAAAGACCTTGTTTCTCCCTACCGAAATAATAAAAAACTTCAATATTTAAACACAATGTAGGGGAAACAGTTTGTATGCCGTGGAAAAACATATTTCAGTTTCAACATATTGTACAATCTCTAATTGATGCGTAAAATGCATACTTACACAATATAAATATGTGCAAGCATGAATTTGTTAAATTCAAACAATTAATTCAATATTTTTGTTTCGTTTTTTTCAGAGTCTGGATAAATTTGCGAATTTTTATTTCTGAGCGAAATTCACACCTACTTACACTAACACCAAACATTTGTCATTTATCAAATTGAAAGTGTGTTATTTTACGTTTTTACAGACGACAAGTGTGTAATTAGTAATTCAAAATAAATTCTATTTTCCAAAAAAAAATTTTTTGCAATAATGAACTACCATAAATTTAATGTCGAGACTGAAATTTGTTAAAAGTCCTGCGCTACAAACCACGAAATAGAACATGAAAATACCTACAATAAACAAAATTATTTGGATTCTCACGATTGAGTACGCCGAATCCGAAATCGGAAATTATATCACATAATCCTATTAAATACCACATTATTAGGTGTGTTTTTTTGAGCTTCAATCTCAGCAAACCAAAGAAAAGTAGGATTTTCAGCACGCAATTCCAACAACTACTAAGAGTCCTCATAGTGTCAAATAGAGCGTACTGGTTGTAATTAAGAGCTGAAAATCCTACTTTACTTTGATTTTCTGAGACCTGCTCTGAGAGCAAAAAGAGTGCTCTGAGATCGCCCAATCGAATACCACATAAAGTTTACTTTTGCCCTAGTGGAACATTGGGCTTAACTTGCATGTTGTTAACCTATTTATGGAACAACCCCCAAGGTTTAGCTGCATGAATTCTGCTGTCAAAAATGTAATTCATATAAACAAAATTAAAAAGATCTGAAATGTGAATGGATGAACATTTTTTGGAACCGAATATGGATAGAGAACAAGTACAGCTATATAAAAAACCAAACTCAACATTTATTCGTGCTACATTTATTGTTATAAATGCATTTACAAATTGTTTTTAATTATAAAAGTACCACCGGGCGGCCATTAATTACACGTATTCACCGACAGGAAAAATAAGAGCGCGCGAGAGAGGGCTGTCATTCAAAATTTCCGGGGAAAATCGGGTAGGTGCACGGGAGTTGGCTCTCTAGTTTGGATACTCTCTGGTAACGTGTGTTGTGATGTGGAGTGGCGTGTCGCTATCACTCCAATGGATTTTATATGCGTAGAAACATATTTTTCTCGTGTGTTGTGTTGCAGTGTGTCGCGTTGTGTCGAAATGGCTCCTGTACCGATCAGGGTTCGGACTTTACTGCAATTGCAGTAGATCTACTGCAATTTTAAGAAAAAAATAAAATCTGCTGCACCACTGCGCTCGACTGACAATCTACTGCAATTTTGTGAATCTCGGAAACCTTAAATCAAAATTGAATATATCTACACATTTTTGTTTCCTAGTATATTTTTAAGAGCCCATTGCAAATAATCAGTTACTGGAAGCACTGTTTCTTGATTCTGCAAACCATTACAATACATTTAAAAAGAAAATGTGCATGCCATCTCGTTTTCACTGCATTTGCCTTGGTCGAACTAATACTGATGTCAAGTCTCAAGTGTGTCTTTCTCTTTCTCTGTTTCTAAATTTATTGTTGTAGCTGTTCTGCTCTGCTGTCAGCTGTCACTTTTTTATGTTCAAACTAATCCATTTATAAAAAAATATTTTAAGACTTCATTTTTTTCGCATTTTTTTATAAATTCAAAATCTACTGCAAAAAAGGTGAATCTACTGCACTTTTTTTTAAGATCTACTGCGAAATTTTATAACTGAAGTCCGAACCCTGGTACCGATTGCGCCACAACGCTCTATGGCGCAATGAAACGAGACATATATATTATCTGAAAATGCATGTGTGAAAGAAAGAGCAAACATGAACTAGGAAATCCATAACGTCAAAAAAGCAAAACAAACACCATTTGAATTCATATAAAAAATGACAGCACACTAGATAAGTGTGCACAGAACACGAAACGGCAGACCACACCACAACACACCACACGTTACAAGTCTGGCGCGAGCTTAAGATGTTCAATGCGACTTCTAGGGTTGCATTTTCTTCACCCGCTCTGAGATTCTGGGTGCAAGTTTCATCAGTGCAATTCTCATGTCAGCTTAATGGTTGTTTTTAATTAACTTGAAGAAGAGCCGAAAATCCTTGTTCGCATAAATATGTTTTTGAAAAGAGCACTAAAAATGGAATAGCAATGTTTTGCAGACGCTTTTGATCTAGAATTCTTCTAGTTCGCTTGTATCGTATTTGTCCTTCAGTGTGCGGTCATTTTTCAAATCGATCACCTCCTCTTGTAAATCTAAAGTAGGTAGGTAGCGCACCATCGTTTTCTATTCTGCAACGTCTTTTTTGTCCTCCGGAAAGTACTTCGAAATTTCTTCAGTAAGGTTTTGCAAATGTTGAATTATGTTATTTCCTAGGTCGTTGGTTGCTTCTTTTCCGTTTTTTTTTTCCATTTTTGCAACGTTTATAAATGACGAAAAACTGTTTGCTATGAATTTTTTCTTCCAAAAACCAATTTTTTTTTAACGAAAGCTCTTCATACCTGCTTAAAAATATTTGCGGAAACTTTTTCTTTTCCCGACCCTTGCAAATGTAAATTTAGCTTTAAGATGCTCAAATATATCAGACAGGTACGCCAAGCTCAAAATTCTTTGCATCAAAAATTTAAAATTCAAATTGTGTCCACGCCTCCCTTTTATAATCCCCAAATCCCCAGGCCCCCCCTGGGAGCTGTGCCCCACCGGTTGGGAACCACTGGTATAGGCACTTTGGGGGCTTGTTCGGGCTTTGTTTTTCTTTAGATCTGTTTCGTAAAATATTCACAAACAGACTTCCAGGGTGACGATAATTGAAAAGAAAAGTGTCCCTACAAGTAAATGTTTGTGACTTATCTTAAAAAGTTAGATATTTATAGAGATTAGGCTGGAGGTATACACTGTTCAAATGCATATTGCGCCGTAGTAATAACAAAGTTTGATCGACTTTAAATTTACAGAAGCTCACTATTCCGAAATTTGTATGGTAAATATAGTGTGAACTACTAAAATTTAGAGTCGGTTAGGTTTGTGGGCTGGCAAGGAAAGATTCCGCGCCACACTCAGGCCAAAATTAACCCATTGTGATACCCGTAGGGGAAGAGGTTCATCCCTTACCCGTGTTAATCTATTCTGTAAGCGTTGTAATGATTTTAAATTACTTACTGCGTGTCGTTACATATAAACCATCTTGATGATTTGATGAAGTTCATAATTTTATCTATTGGTGTGCTGGGTATCTCATTCAGGTTAGGGAAGAAGTATCTTCCCAGGAATTTATTCCTGGAGTGTTGAGACCTGGACAGTGACATAGGAAGTGGATTGTGTCCTCTATAACTCCCTTGTCACCGCAGCCTCTGCAACGTTGTTCCTCGGTCAGTCAGTTCTTCATGTGGTATCGCAAGGTGTTGTTTCCCGTTGGGATACCGACAAGCGTAGAGAGACATCTCCGGTTAATCCGCATGTTTCTCTCTGTTCTGGATTTACAGAAAGATGGCCATAGCTTTCTTGTGTTTGCGCACGTATCCATGGATATCCATTTCGTGTTTGTCTCATCTGTGGCCTTTTTCCCTCCTTCTAGTTTTAGTGTACAGAGCGGGATACACAAAGAGGGGCATGTTTGTTCTAGAGAATTAGTCGAGCTCTGTCGCGCTAGTTCATCCGCTTTCTCATTGCCTGGAATGCCTTCATGTCCAGGGACCCAACACAGTAATACCTTACGCTGTGTTCCAAGAGCTCTGAGCTCTTCGCGACAGCTCTTCTCAAGCTTCGATTTTATTGCTGGGGCAGTTAAAGCTTTTATAGCTGCCTGGCTGTCGATAAAGAAGGTTAAACCTTCCGAAGGTATTACATTTATAGCAGACTAACAGGCAGCTCTTGTCACTGCCATGACTTCCGCTTGGAATACACTGCAGTGGCGTAGTGATGTTGAGATACCCGGCGTAGATGCCTGACCCCACGCCATTGTCCATTTTTGATCCGTCTGTGTACACGGGAACGGATTGCGTGTTAGGTACAAGTCCATATCTCCATTCTTCCCTGCTGGGGTAGGCGCTAGAGAAGGGTCTTCTGAATTCCAAACATGGCGTCATGTAATCCGTGTTACCTACATTGCCAAGCTACTTCTGTAGGATCATTGAGTGACCCTCTTCATTGTGTTTCCAGTCTATATTGGCTAATTCTCATAGCACTTGTTGCTGCCACTGATTGTACAAAGATATCTAGCGGAAGCAGGTTGAGGATAGCCTCAAGTCCGGCGGTTCGAGTTGATCTCATCGCGCTGGTGACTTCGATGCAAGCTAGTCTTTGCACTTTTGTAATAGCCTTTAGGTATGTAGCCTTTTTTGTTGCTACCCACCATACAAGACTGCCATATGTCAGTATTGGTCTTACGACAGCTGTGTACAACCAGAGTTTGATCTTCGGAGATGGTCCCCATGTTTTCCCAAAGATTTTGCAGCAGGTGTATAATGCTATTGTTGCTTTCTTGATTCTTTCATTAACGTTCATTTTCCAATTTAGTTTCTTATCAAGTATTAGTCCCAGGTATTTAGCTTTGTCAGGGATTCTAAGGGATGTACCGCCAACAGAAAATATGACAAACTGCGGAATTTTCCTTTTGTTAGTGAATAATACTAATTCAGTCTTCTGGGGATTGACTGATAGACCGCATTTCCTGGTCCAGGAGTCAAGAATGGAGAGGGCTCCATTCAATTGCTCGGCCAGTGTT
Source organism: Cheilosia urbana (assembly GCA_946477585.1). Lineage (NCBI taxonomy): Eukaryota > Metazoa > Arthropoda > Insecta > Diptera > Syrphidae > Cheilosia > Cheilosia urbana. Next base: position 87,221,920 of record OX297854.1, on the reverse strand, counting down.
GGCAGAAATTTGCCGGTTGCCATTAGAACAACATCATCCGCGTAGGCAGTTATTCCTTATGCCTGTATGTCTGAGTTACATAAGTGCCTCATTTAAGACGATAACCCAAAGTAGTGGGGAAATAACCCCTCCCTGAGGTGTTCCTCTTGAAGCGTAGGCTACTAGATGTCTAGCCTTAAGTGCGTTGACAATCCAGTTGATGACCGTGGTGTCTATGTTGAGCTTACTCAGTGTTCTGCATATGGCGTCCGTTTTGACATTGTTGAAAGCTCCTTCAATGTCTAGGAATGCTGCTAAGGTGTACTCTTTTATTGTTAATGACTTTCAATTACTCTTACAACACAGTGTAGCGCAGTCTTTCCCTTTTTCCTTTTGTGTAAGCGTGCTGAGCTTGTGATATATCGTCCGGGCTAAGTTGCTGCGAATGTGTATATCTATCAATCTTTCTAAGGCCTTAAGTATGAAGGAGGTGAAGCTTATTGGCCTAAAGTCTTTGTCGTTAACATGGCTTGCTTTGCCCACCTTGGGTATAAAGATAACCTACAGTTCTCTCCATATTTTCGGTATGTACCCGTGAGTCAGGCTGCCAATGTAAAACTCCTTTAGTACTGGAGTGATAGTGTTGACAGTTTTCTGCAGCATGATAGGAAAAATTCCATCCGGTCCTGGGGATTTGAAGGGTGAGAAAGAACGGATGGCCCATTCTATTCTATCTTCAGTAATCAGATCCTCAGGAGGATTCATTTGCATTGTGCTCGGGGTGTATGCACTGTTATGTGGCTGACTGATGCAGCCGGGGAAGTGCGTAAACAACAGTAACTTTAGAGATTCTGAACAAGATTCGGTCCGGTTACCGTCGGAGTCCTTGAGAGATCCCAGAATTTTTGGTCCTCTGGTTAGGATTTTCCTTGGTCTCGCGGTTTCCGTTGTGCCTTGTAACTCATCACAGAACTTTTGCCACGATTGGCGCTTTGATTTCTGGATTTCGTTTTTAAAGTTTCTCTGGCTGGCCTTGGATCTTTCCCAGTCTTCGTCAGATTTTGTTCGATTTGCTGTATTTAAGAGCCTCCTTGTGTCTTTTCTGATAACAGCAAGTTTCTTGTTCCACCATGGAGGTGATATTCAGGTTCTTTGTTTTACTACCGGACAGACTTTCTCAAAAACGTCGTTGAAAATACCAACGATTCTTTCAGCTTTTGTGTCAATTTCCTCTTGGCAGTTAATGCTACCTTCCTGGAAGAAAATTTTTCTTTTCACAACTTCATTGCTGAAGAGGTTCCAGTCCGCCTTTTTAGGGTTTCTATATGGCTGGGGCGGTTCCACTTCGTTACTTATAGAAAATTCTATCAGCCTATGGTCCGAGTAGGAGTCTTCTATTAGTACGTGCCATTTTGTCACATTAAGAGTTTCGGAGTTGTTGCAGAGTGTTATATCTAATTATATATGCGCATTGGCATCGCATCCCAACAGCAGGACCCATCCTTCTTGTTCCGCTTTGTGAACCAATGTGTGGGTTAGAGGAGCAGGTTGTCCTTCTGCTTCGTACGGCATGTAGATAATAAGATCAGTGGGGGAAGACCCCACCGCTCTAGCCGTACCACGATCTGGTCTAAGTTGCTGTAGGTAGATAGAAGTAATTAGTATTTTTCTGTTTTGTTCTTACTGTCCGCGTTTTGCGGTTCAATGTGGTAGGTTGCTAAATCATTGGGACTTAGCCCACATATTTTGCCACGAAAAAACCCATGGCTCTTGAGCCAAGGCGATGTCCATGTTACTATCACCTAAGAGACAAACGAGGTTAGAGCTAGCTGCTATGCTATGGTGCAAGTTAATCTGGACTACTTTCATGATTTTCGAAACTAAGAATGTTTATTGGTAGTGCACATAATCAAATCCAACAATAGGTAGATATTATTGGCCAGATAGGCAACCATATTATATTGAATAGTAATTAGAAAAAATTAGATAAGAAACTGAATAGAGCTGGGCGAAACTGAGCGTTTCAAATTATGTAACTGATGATGGGGTGGATCTGGTTAGTTTGCAATCTAAAAGTTTGGAGGTAATAGCCCCTTTTTTGTGATTAGATAGTTAGTTCTTAGTTCTTTTAACAGTTGCTCCGTTGAATATTAGTTTAAAAAGGGAAGATGGTTCAAGATATTTTTATATCGGCTTAAAATCTGCTGGGTTTAGAGGATACTATTTTGGATCTTTCAAACCTTGTTTTTTTTTGCATTTTGTGGGAGGATTGGCTATTGTGCCGGACTACCAAGTGAGGATTCTTAAGTTCAACCAAAATTTAATTTTTAATTTTTTTTTCGCTGCGCCACCTTTCGTTAACGTCTTTTTAACTTTCTCCATTACATAGTAAGAGAAAGATATTGTTTTCGTACAAAATTTCGAACTCGAGATGTTAATCAATTCTGACATTACGATGATACACGAACTCAAAAAAGTGAGTCGCAAAATTCCGTCCGGACTGTCCGTCTGTCTGTCTGTCCCACAGGCGTACAGCCTTAACGGCTGACCGGATTTCGTTCAAACTTTGGATTTGGAGTTTGTGGGCTTAGGGCTTGGGGCCTCAATATTAATGGTACTTCCCATACAAAATGTTCGTACCAGTTTGATTTGCTCGAAAATGGCTCTAACGATTTCAACCAAAATTGATATTTAAGCTTAAGTGGGTAAGGTTACCATGAATACATACCCAGTTTTCGGCTAAAAATTAGAGTAACGGTACTTTTGAAATTTGGACATATGTATCTCGAAAACGGTCCATTCGGTTGTAACAACAATTATGGTTATATGGTCATTTCCAACTTAATAGCAAGCTCATTTTTTCTCGGTATTATCGTAAAATAGGTTTTTGAAAAAAGTAATTTTTTTTTTTTAATTTAGCTTTTCTTAGTTTACCAGAAAACGGCAATAACGATTTGACCAAAATGCAAACTTAGAGTTATACTGATGTTCTTAAAATTGTTGCGTCCTTAATCTTCAATTCGAATCACCGAAAACGTTAATTTTAAAAACCGCTCATATCTTGAAAACCCCATTTTTGACTTCGATAATACTTTAAAGAACAAGTAATTCTTATATCGCGAATAATAACCTGTAATCGGTTTTTAGCTATATAGTTAACAAATAGTATTTTTCAAACTAAACATTGCAATATTTGGTACTGTTTTGTCTGTCAAATTTTACAAAAAAACTGCTCTAACGATTTTGATCAAAATACATATTAACGATAATATCAGTGTTCTAAATAAGATCCCGTACTAAATTTTTCTCAAAAAGTTCGAAGAAATCTGATTTTTAATTATTTCTCAAAAATGGCTACCCAAAAGCCGATTTCTGTTCATATATATTTTTAAAACTCAATACCGCGCTTTAAAATTCAAATTTGCAACAGCCATTAGAAATGCAATAACAGCAACGCAAAACTTATTTTCAGCAAATATTACCTATGTACTTCTACTTTTTTTCAACCATTTTGAATATGCACCTTAAATAAATTATTCCAACCACTTGGAGTTTTAACAATCAGAATATCCCACTTCATTTGCACCCCCACACACGTTCATCGTTATATTCATTGTATGTATAACTGCTAATGCAAATACAAAAACAAATCTCTGAATACTTGCATATACATATATATATTTATATGGAAAGATATCTACCTATAACGAGCAATACTTTCAATCATACACAACTTAAGCCAGCGTCATTCCAGTCCATTCCGGTCAAAAGTAAAATCGTTACCTGACAGATCGAAAATGAGAAACTCATACTATGCTTGTTTATATAGCATTGCTTCTCAGATCCTCAGATCTTTACCTACCTGCATAATAAAATAAGAAAACAACCAACAAAACTTTTGATAAAAGAGAAATTTTTTTTCGACCCAGTCGTGCACTTTATTTTTTCAGGTTTTTGAATGTGCCCATTTATGTCGATATCCATTGGGCATTCATTGAAATTTTTCTAGTCAGTAAATTGCAAAACTTTTTGCATGTTTCATCAATGAATGAATGAATGAATGAATGAATGAATTTCTCTCTAATTTTATTTAATTTTCTCAGTATATATGGTCGCATTCGCAGTTTCTTTTTAATTTTTAATAATTTTACGTTTGAAAAAAAGTACACGAACGAACCTAATAGGTATGTTTTACTTTTGCTCACGAATAGTTTTACAATACGAATATTAAAGTCATGCATAACAATTTAAAAATTAAAATTCCTATCTATAGCCTTATTCGGCACTAGCCAGGTATCGGTCAGAACGGAGTTCGGAGAATTGTTCCGACATTTTGTAACGCATATCGGAGAACTACGTTGAAGTGCGATGAAGTGTTTTTTTTTTTTTTAATTTTTGACAGCTAGGTTCCGATATCCTTCGACAGATTGCGGAACTTGTTTTCGATATGGAGTGCGGTGCGGTGCGCCAATTTTCCGTTCCGACGGATGCCACAGTAGGGGCAATTACCACTACCCGGTAAAAATTTCAGATTTAAAACAGTTTATTTATGTAGCTTTGATAATTGCCCCCTAATTGCGAAGATTATTTCATAATAAGACAACCTATCCATATCTATTAAGAGATCTGAAAAAGAAACAAACTTTATTTTAGGCCTGATAAGTAGACGTGTAGCTGCGCGAAAATGCGATAACACGGCCTCACCTTATTTGCCAGCGGGCTCTGTAAAATTGTTTCTTATGTTGAGTCCGTCGTGTGTGTCGTTGTTTTGCAAATATTTTTGTTGTGACGCTTGAAAAATAGGAACGAAAAATCATATGCTGTCACTGATAGTACATTTCATTAGATTGTGGATGATTTTACTTAGGGCTGGCCATGGCCCATCATTCTGTAGATGGTTTTATTTACTTTGGACGGCTACGCCTGAGATACTTTTAAGGTAACTGCCAATGACAGCTAGATGGCTAATAACAAGTCAAACTGACGTCAAAGTACATATAAAACAGACTGACATTCAGCACCATTGGTTTAAACTTTAGAGCGAAAATGGTTAGATGTGATTTTTTGTTATTCTGACTTTGATATTTTGTTGACGTTTCTCTAGTCTTCAAGGGATAAATCCCGGATAAATACTTTTCATTCCTTTTTAAAGTCCCAAAAGAAGCTGGGCCTAGGGTACCAATACGGACATGTTGCGCCAAATATTTATTTATTTTTTATAACTTATAAAGCTTATGAAATATAGGGTTCTCGTTTAATAATGTATTCTAACACTTTAGCCATATTTGGCCAAATTTGGCCTCCGTTCCCGTACGCATAAGTGGAGAAGAAAGGTACTACTTAAAGAAATTAAAATACTTATGGCATTTTTTATTGAAAATCCGAGAGAATTGCCCCGAAATTCAGAATTGCTCTTTTCAATGAAACTCGTTGGAGAACTTTTGTAATAGTGGTAGAAACCATATAGGTATGTGAAATTTGGTTTTCTGGTGCTACTTTTTTTTTCTAAAATAAATATTAATATTTTATTAAGCCAAATAAATTTATTTCAATTATTATTTACATTCGCACGCATATTTTGTTTTGAACAACACAACAAATATTTCAATTTGACATTTTGCAAGTGTGTGTTGGTGACTTCTGTCGTGTTAATAATTGACCTGGCAGTGCCCTCTTTTCTTTAATAAAACATAGAAAACGTAGAAAGAGCATTCTCGATTTGATCTTTTATAGAAAGGGCAATTATTTTCTTCTTTTCTACTTTGTTCTGCTTATAATTGACGATTTGCAAATGTATAGCTCAATGCGTTCTTATTGGTTATTTATTCCAAACCATTGCCTGCTTCTACTAGACAGACTCTATATCCCTTTGGGTTTTAGTAAGCTCGGATCTTTCAAGACATTGATTCGTTGTCATTGATTTTATAAAACTCGATGGCAGTCCTTGAAGTGATCGTTTGACGCCCCATTCGCAAGTCAAAACGAAAAGGGCTTATTTGCCACCATCATTGTTTTGTGCTTCAAAAATTATACTGGGACACGTAAAGGTATGATAGACGTACATTCGTAGGTAAAAACCCCAGTGCATTTCAGGCAGAGACCTCCAAACCATCAATAAGCTTTTACGGCCAGCTATAAAAGTCCTTAACTTGCCCATTTTCTTCTCTAAATCAATTTTACGCACTGCTTCGACACTCGCCAAAGACAAAGCGCCGGGAACAACAGCAAAATAAGGTTCCGCGGGAGCTGCACAAAACGAAGAAGCCGATGAACTGGCCCGAAGAGGTTCGAAAACTCCCTTTATAGGACTAGAACTTTTCTGCATAGTTCCGAAATCAGCTGTAAAAAGCTGCGAACACCACATGAGTGTTTCATATCGGGACCGGGCGTACATCGCAGATGAAATCTAGCTAGGAAGGTACGCTCAGAAACTTAGTAGGCTACGTGGTGACCAAATGCATCTAATTTTGTTAGGGCAATATCACAAGCCATGGGTCACCACCTAGCCTATAGAGTGACATATTTTGAGGCTCTTCTTTAGGGAAATAACAAGTCCAGCAGAACAAAACGTCTTTCTGAGCCTTTAACTAGATCGTCTAAACGTTTTTGCAAAGACTAGCCATTTGCGTTCATCGCTGAGAATGGAATCGATAAAAATTGCTATCACATCAGCCGGTTTCTGATGCTAAAGGTTGAAGTCACTTTTAAATTTTCCAAACTAGATTACCAACTGAGTAGTTCATTAAAAAGGTCTTTACTTCTTCGCTTAATCTAAATTACAAAGCGACATCTGAAATGAACGCCAAGACATTGGCCGGCATTCCGACCGTTGATTTTGATTTTTGGATTTGCAGGCTTGAATATTAGTAGAAGATGAGCAAGCGACGAAAGCTAACACGTGAGGAACTAGAGGATTTATTTCGTAGGGCAGGAAGCTAGCGATAACCATGACGAAAGCGAAAAGGATTTCAGCTCAGATGATTCTTATGAGGATTCCGGATGGCTTCCAGAAGAATCATTAGACGAAGAGCACGATATGGGTAATATACTACATCAGCTGGAAATTGAAGAACAAAACGAAGATCTTAACGACCTTCTGGAGGACGATAACGATGAAAATCATAGAGGAACCAAACTAGAGAGCCAACTGAGAGCAGAAACGGTACATTTGCCCACAAGCTTCCTATGACCTTGTACAGCTGCTAAAACCGCAGTGGATGATCCTAAGTATTAGTGCATGTACAAATCAAAGGAGCGCCATTGCTGCTGCACGCATACTTAGGCACATCCTCTGCGGTTGCCATTTTGTCAATTGTTTGGTGGAATTTTAAGTGAGGGCGACTGTGTTCGGCATGTTTAGTGCCCATTAGTTACACGGCGCTCACATCGCAGTTCAGTTTAAAAGTTTTTATAGTTTATGAAATTGTTGGAAAATGAAATTCCTGATATAATTTCATCATAATACCAAATATGTACCTTCAAATAATAATATCTAGCAGTAATCCATCTCATGATAGTAATCAAAGAAAAATGAACTAACAAGGTTTTTTTGGACTTTTGTTGTATTATTTGAAATAGATACACTTTTTTGTTCGTTAATTTTAATCTTTTAACTTCAATATTTTAAGACAATTATTTAGGGAAAACGTTTTCTTTGTGTGTCAGAAAAAACGTATTTCAGTTTCAGCATAATTTATAATCCGTAATTGGTACGTAAAATGCATAAGTTGCACAATATTGCATATAAATGCAAGTATGCATTTGTTAAATTCATAAAAAAAAAATCAATATATTTGTCTTTTATACTATTGCTCTCAAATTTATGTCGTTTTCCATTGGGATTTTCAGATTTTGTTCTCAGATTTTTCGTGCCCAATCGAACATAAAACGAGATTTTTCTTCCTTTGCTTTTTTGGTGGTGCGTGTTTTAAAAGTCAGCTGTTTTCAAATTGGTTTTTGTGTTTGTATATATATGCATTTGTAATAAAATAAATTGAATAGATTCTTATGAACACAAATATTACAATTTAAGAACAACTGACTTTTAAAACACGCACCACCACAAATGCAAAATCTGAAAGCAAAATCTGATGGCGTTTTCCATTGATAAATCTAGATTTTGATCTGAAATTTGATCTATTTCGTTACCAATGAAACACGACATTCAGATTGATTTTTTTTTTATTTGGAAAAAAGACCTTGTTTCTCCCTACCGAAATAATAAAAAACTAAATATTGAATTGAAATGTAGGGGAAACAGTTTGTATGCCGTGGAAAAACATATTTCAGTTTCAACATATTTTACAATCTCTAATTGATGCGTAAAATGCATACTTACACAATATAAATATGTGCAAGCATGAATTTGTTAAATTCAAACAATTAATTCAATATTTTTGTTCCGTTTTTTTTCAGAGTCTGGATAAATTTGCGAATCTTTATTTCTGAGCGAAATTCACACCTACTTACACTAACACCAAACATTTGTCATTTATCAAATTGAAAGTGTGTTATTTTACGTTTTTACAGACGACAAGTGTGTAATTAGTAATTCAAAATAAATTCTATTTTCCAAAAAAAAATTTTTTGCAATAATGAACTACCATAAATTTAATGTCGAGACTGAAATTTGTTAAAAGTCCTGCGCTACAAACCACGAAATAGAACATGAAAATACCTACAATAAACAAAATTATTTGGATTCTCACGATTGAGTACGCCGAATCCGAAATCGGAAATTATATCGCATAATCCTATTAAATACCACATTATTAGGTGTGTTTTTTTGAGCTTCAATCTCAGCAAACCAAAGAAAAGTAGGATTTTCAGCACGCAATTCCAACAACTACTAAGAGTCCTCATAGTGTAAAATAGAGCGTACTGGTTGTAATTAAGAGCTGAAAATCCTACTTTACTTTGATTTTCTGAGACCTGCTCTGAGAGCAAAAAGAGTGCTCTGAGATCGCCCAATCGAATACCACATAAAGTTTACTTTTGCCCTAGTGGAACATTGGGCTTAACTTGCATGTTGTTAACCTATTTATGGAACAACCCCCAAGGTTTAGCTGCATGAATTCTGCTGTCAAAAATGTAATTCATATAAACAAAATTAAAAAGATCTGAAATGTGAATGGATGAACATTTTTTGGAACCGAATATGGATAGAGAACAAGTACAGCTATATAAAAAACCAAACTCAACATTTATTCGTGCTACATTTATTGTTATAAATGCATTTACAAATTGTTTTTAATTATACAAGTACCACCGGGCGGCCATTAATTACACGTATTCACCGACAGGAAAAATAAGAGCGCGCGAGAGAGGGCTGTCATTCAAAATTTCCGGGGAAAATCGGGTAGGTGCACGGGAGTTGGCTCTCTAGTTTGGATACTCTCTGATGAAAATATTGCAGAAGACCAGCGGACTGACTATGTCGGAAGACACAAATCTTTTCTCTTTACCGGCAAAGTGGGATTGCAACAAACGCTTTCATCAAATATTACTCCTTTAGAAGTATTTGATCTGCTGATAGACAATGAGGTTATACAGCATATTGTCACCGAAACAAATAGATTTGCAGAGCAAAAAGTATCAGGTAATACAAAAATGAAACACGCCGGAATAAATGAGTGGACCAACACAGACGCTAAGGAAATAACAACATTTTTTGGATTAATGATGTGGATGGGTCTTGTAAAAATTGGTACACTTGCAGACTATTGGTCAACCGATGGCATATACAAAATGGATATACCGCGAAATGTTATGTCGCGAAATCGCTTTCAAATTTTGCTATCAATGCTCCATTTTGAAAACAACGAAACAAGCGATAAAGAAAACCGCCTAAATAAAATTCAGCCCCTTCTTGATATTTTGGAAAAAAAAGTTCAAAGCATTATTTTACCCCGGTGAAGACATCGTTTTCGATGAAACACTTATTCCCTTGAGGGGCCGTCTAATTTTTAGGCAATACATTCCAAACAAATCCCATCGATACGGAATAAAGCTTTTCAAACTATGTTCCATTGATGGCTACACTTGGGCAATAAGAGTCTACTCTGGAAAATCTGCGTCAGGTGAAAGAGAAATCGGATTAGCAAGAAATGTATGCGTAAAGTTGACTGAAAACAAACCCATTGCGTTGGTACATTGCGAGCAAATGAAAAAAATATCCCGAAAGAAGTTCTTCTTGCAAACATTAAACAAGACGAGATTGTCTCAAAAGAGGATAGGAATGGAATTGTTGTCCTAAAATGGAAGGACACCCGCGACGTGAGGGTCTTATCGACCAAACATGCTCCGATATTAGTACCTACAAGTAAAAAGCGTAAGAAGCAACCATTATCCAGAACCAGTATAGATCAGCCTTCCACAAGTCAACTTCAGGCGACAACCAATAAACGCAAATATCGAAAGGTTACCACAAAACCACTTGCAGTCCTTTCATATAATGCAGGCAAAGTTGGCATTGATCAGTCTGATCAGATGGCCTCGTATGCAACGACGATTCGGAAAGGCGTAAAGTGGTATAGAAGACTTGGTGTGGAAATGCTTCTGGGAATTGCTGTTGTTAACGCATGGGTTGTGCACAAGCACATAACCAAAACCAAAATGGGTATACGCCGATTCAGAGAAATCTTGGTATCTAATCTCTTGAATTTACCGCTCAATCAACGGCTGAATCGGCCCAGGTCATCTGGAAGCACACATAATCTTATTCAACGAAATCACCCGGATGGCAAAAAAAGTCGTAGAAAATGTTCCATCTGTTATGCAAAACTGAAGAAAAAACAAGGTCGTTCAGCAGCCAGATATAAAGGAAAAATGGTATAATACGTTCTGCTATGATTGTCCTGGACGGCCGCAAATGTGCCTTCCGTGTTTCAATACAGAGCACAAGTAGCTCTTTTTTTGTGGATTATTTATTCATTATTATTATTTATTATTATTTTTCTTCTCATAAACAGCTGAAGATTAGTTTTTTGGTACTGAAATAAAATTTCTTGTAAAATTAGTAAAAAATTTCAATTCTAATTTCATCCTCCGATAACAGCCACATTTTTCCAAATTTGCTCAAACCAAGCACACCGGTATGACCAATGACCATCAGAGGCCAGGTTCTTGAATTCCTATTCAGTTTGTTCATAGTGTCGTGCGTTATTGATTGTCACGGCCTTATCTTGTCCATGTCCCGACATTCACATATGAATGACATGGCCATTGTGGAAACATTGTGTGTCATTCATATTTGAATGACGTGGCCTGCACGAAAGTATGCTAATTTTTGGAGTAAAACGGTTAAAATACGTCCAACAATTTTCCATTTCCACCTTTAGAAATGTTGCCAAAAATGGCATGGCAGCGAATGTAAGTAACATTTATCTTATTCTAGCTTACTGGCTCTTAGCGAGCGCTCTAAACTTAACAATATCCTTAAAAATGTTGCCTTTCGGCCTAAAATCTATCTATGTCTATGATTTATTTTGTTTTTTAATTTTCAAGAAACTTTAGAAAATTTGAATTCTTTATTAGTGTTTTGTTTAAAACTACTTAAAACTAGCTAAGCTACTTAACCTACATTACCTATGATCAGGGTGGTGAGCAATCTTATCGATTGGTCACCATCCTGATCGCGTCCTTGGTTGTCTGTCAGCCGCAAACAGGGGTTCATCCACGCTGCCCGGAAGCACTCTTTCATGTTGGCTAACTCGGCCCCTCCCAAGGACCCCCTCTAAGCCTAAACCTACAACCTTACTATCCCTTAAACAAAGGAGGATGCTTCGTAAGAAGCGTACCGGCCCGGGAGAGCGTATCCACCCTCACCTCTTCCTCAAGCCACCAAAATTCGGTGAACTACTTTATCATATCGACCCTGTCCCGTTCCGCAATTGCGGTACTAAAACGGACGTGCTCATGAGCATTGGCGGCATACCCGTCGTGGATACGCCGCTTATCCCTCGCGCGGAGGTGACTGTTGTACAATACCGGCACACCATCTTTTGTCTGGACTAAACCTTTAATGTCTACATGAAGAAATGCCTCAGGCGGACTAAAGCCAGACCGACGTGGTACATTAATTTGGGGTCGGCAGTCGTTTGTATTCAATATTCAATATCCCCTTAATTAGCAAATACATTTATACAGCACTCTCATTAAAATGCATTATTCGTTTCGTTACAGGCTCGTTTCTTGGCACACCGTTGCTTTTCATCTACTTCCGCTCCGACGACGAAGCTCTTCATCGATGGCAAATTCGTTGAATCGCAGACCAAGGAGTGGATTGATCTTCATGATCCAGCCACCAATGAGGTGATCACCCGTGTGCCAAAGGCCACTGCAAGTGAGATGCAAACTGCTTTGGAATCCTCCAAGAAGGCCTTTAAAAGTTGGTCGCAACAATCTGTGCTATCCCGCCAGCAAGTGATGTTCAATCTGCAAGCCCTCATCAAGGAGAACATGGGAGAATTGGCCAAGAACATCACCAAGGAGCAGGGAAAGACTTTGGTAGATGCCGAGGGCGATGTTCTGCGTGGTCTTCGTAAGTGTTACTAAAAACGGTTTAAATGCAGTTAATTCAAATGTCTTATTACAGAGGTCGTTGAACACTGCTGCAGCATCCCATCGCTGCAAATGGGCGAGACTGTGGCGAATGTTGCCAAGGATATGGACACCTATTCTCTGGTGCTGCCTTTGGGAGTGACTGCCGGTATTGCTCCATTCAACTTCCCAGCTATGATCCCCTTGTGGATGTTTCCTGTGGCCATTACCTGTGGCAACACCAGCATCATCAAGCCCTCGGAACGCGTGCCTGGAGTGACAATGATGCTGATGGAGCTGTTGAACGAAGCCGGTTGCCCGCCAGGTGTTGTAAATGTCATCCACGGTGCTCATGACGCTGTGAACTTCATCTGTGACGCTCCTGAAATCAAGGCTGTCTCGTTTGTCGGCTCCGATCAAGCCGGTAAGTACATCTACGAGCGCGCTGGACGCAACGGAAAGCGTGTGCAGAGCAACATGGGCGCTAAGAACCACGGTGTCATCATGGCCGACGCCAACAAGGAGAACACTTTGAATCAACTTGCCGGAGCTGCTTTCGGCGCTGCCGGTCAACGTTGTATGGCTCTTTCCACCGCCATCTTTGTCGGCGAAGCCCAGAAGTGGATCCCCGACTTGGTCGAACGTGCCCGCAAATTGAAGGTTAACGCTGGACATGTACCCGGAACCGATGTGGGACCAGTCATCAGCCCACAGTCGAAACAGCGAATTTTCGACCTAGTGCAGTCTGGAGTCGAAGAGGGCGCCGACTTGATCTTGGACGGTCGCAACATTAAGGTTGCCGGCTACGAGAACGGCAACTTTGTCGGACCAACCATCCTCTCCAATGTCAAGACCAACATGAAGTGCTACAAGGAGGAGATCTTCGGACCCGTTTTGGTCATCTTGAATGCCGACACCATCGACGAAGCCATTGAGCTTATCAATAACAACCCCTATGGAAACGGAACCGCCATCTTCACCACCAATGGAGCCACCTCCAGGAAGTTCGTGAATGAAATCGATGTGGGTCAAGTCGGTGTGAATGTACCAATCCCCGTGCCTCTGCCGATGTTCTCTTTCACTGGCACCCGTGGCAGTTTCCTCGGAGACAACCACTTCTACGGCAAAATGGGCATCAAGTTCTACACCCAAACCAAGACTGTGACCCAATTGTGGCGTCAAACTGATGTTAGCCATACTCAGGCTGCCGTCGCTATGCCTACTATGAAGTAGAGGGCTGAATGTTCGTGTGTGGATGTTTGTAAAGCTGTGTGTGAATGCGTATTAATCTAAGGAAACGTACTAGCAAACAAGGAGAACAGAGAAGGAGAACTGGGATCTGAGGAGCACTTGGGGAGTGAGGATTATCTATAATTCAGCTTGCTCTCCTTTGCTTAGTTTGTTGTACAAAAAAGAACCAATTTGCATTTATTGTTTATAAGTACGAGTATATAATTGTATTCTCAATATTATGGAGAAGAGACTATATATTTTAAGATTTAAGTTTAAATATATTATATTTAAATTTAGTTTGTAAATCGACGAGAGTGGATACATTTAAGAATCTAGTTATCTGATCATGGCCATGGGCTAGATGTATTGTCTGAACGCTAAAACTATATTTGTAGGCTACTCCTCAATAACCGCCGACTGGAAAAACTGTTCATGTGACGGATTTAGCCCAATCAAAACTGAGACTCATCAAGTCGTTCAGATGTCAGACTTACTAAACTAGATTCTTGAATGTCGCCAGTGGGTCTATGTTTTTATATTTGACGCTTGGACTGTTTGAACAAGGCAACAAGATTGCAGACCACAACAAGATGGATAGCGAGACTAATTTTACCCGTAAAATGTCACTTCGAAGTAAGTTTTCTACTGTAACACAATCAGCAGCCGACTTGCATCAATGTGTCAAGGTACTATAGCAAAAATTACAGCCCGAGTCATCATAATCACAAATTGCCACTCATGAGCAGAAACATATCCTATGCAATAACCCTGTCAGCCTTTGTTTTGATGTCCTTCTGAACAAGAATAGCACCCAACCCCCATGGTGAGGCATCTGTATACAATATTGTTTGATCTTCTGTAGTGGAATAGTTCTTCTCACTCTTATTCAGCGTGCGAGAGGCGTATACGATAGGCAAGTCATTTCCTGGCTCACCCTGTGAAAGCACACTACCAGTAGCAACGTCACTAGCATCTGTTGTAAGAATAAATTTGGTTCTTCTCCATAAAAGCATTATCTAGTAATCGCTGCTTATTTTTATTTGCTTGTGTCCTTTAAAAGTCAATTGTTTTACAATATGTTGCGATAATTCTATATTTTATTTGTTTTCTACTTACATTTTTTCTCTGCAATTTATGTACTGGAGACATTTTTTTTTTTTTCAAAATAAAATTATTTTTTCGAAATTGTCAGTTTTCTTTCAAATAATAACTGACAGCAAAATTATTTTTTAAAACGATGAAGTGATGCCAAATTTGTATAGTTATTTTGCGATCACTTTACGTAGGAGCAATATGAGGTGACTGTCGCATTTGACTATCACAAAAGCGACTATCAACTATCATCTTACGGGATTCCACCCCTGTATTTGTGATGGACATAGAACTTTCTTATTGTATTTTTGAAGTTATAAGATTACAAAATCCTATGTCAATTTCAAAAACAAAAAGTTCTATCACCCTAATCCTAATGTTATTAATTTTCAATATGATTGAATGACAAAGTTCTATGACTTATGCATCGACTTACTATATTATACGGACTGCTAGTGAAATGCCAGTGCCCAAAAAATGACGCCAACATAACTAGCGCTCTTGGTTCACAGCGAATAAAAAGTGTAACAAAATTCCAACCATCTCGGATTTCTCCATAGAAAGCTAGAGACACTTAGTGGGTGTTAGCAGATTTGCTAAGTAAATCGGTTGAAAATCAAATTGTTGCAGAATGTTTTACAATAGATGTCGGATTGAATATATGGTAGTTCAGATTGTAAACAATAGATGGAACCAAACAAATTTGAAATAAAAATCGTATTTTAATGTATTTATTGCCCCATAAAATGCACAGCTTTGGTACCTATATTTATGTCGAATGAGTTTTTTATTGTTTAAATTATTTTGTGCTCTACAAATGCAGTATATGTTATAACGGGTGATTTTTTAGCTGGTTTGGTTTTGGCAACACTGGTTTTGACAGCTGACGTGTGTTTAGTACCTTGTGTCACTGTCAAACAGCTTCAGTTTGGTTTGCAATTTAACCATGGATCGTCTTACAAATGAACAACGCTTGCAAATTATTGAATTTTACTATCAAAATTCGTGCTCGGTTCGAAATGTTCATCGCGCGCTGCTTCCATTTTATGATCGGAATTCTCGACCTTCTGAGCAGTCTATTCGGAAGATTGTGACCAAATTTCGCACCAAATTTACTTTGTTGGACATTAAACCACCAACACGTTTACGTACTGTGCGTAGTGAAGAAAATATTGCGGCCGTATCAGCTAGTGTGACAGAAGACCGCGAAATGTCGATTCGGCGCCGTTCCCAGCAGTTAGGCCTTTGTTACAGCACTACGTGGAAAATTTTGCGGAAGGATTTGTGCGTAAAGCCTTTTAAGATACAGCTTGTGCAAGAACTAAAGCCAGCCGACCTACCACAACGCCGAATTTTTGGTGAATGGGCTCTTGGAAAGCTGGCCGAGGATCCTCTTTTTTATCGAAAAATTGTGTTCAGCGATGAGGCTCATTTTTGGTTGAATGGGTACGTAAATAAGCAAAATTGCCGCATTTGGAGTGAAGATCAGCCAGAAGCATTGCAACAGCTACCAATGCATCCCGAAAAAGCCACTGTTTGGTGCGGTTTATGGGTCGGCGGCATTATTGGGCCATATTGATGATGCGAATCGCAGCGTTACTGTCAATGGTGAACGCTACCGAGCGATGATAACAAACTTTTTTTTGCCCGAAATGGAAGTTCTTGACTTGCATGATATGTGGTTTCAACAAGACGGTGCCACATGCCACACAGCACGCGAAACAATGGCGCAATTGCGAGGCGAGTTTGGTGAACAGTTAATTTCACGTTTCGGGCCGGTCAATTGGCCGCCTAGATCGTGCGATTTGACACCATTAGATTATTTTTTGTGGGGGTATGTCAAGGCTAATGTGTATAGGGACAAGCCCGCTTCGATTGACGCACTGGAAGCCAACATCCATGCATTCATTCGTGAGATACCGGCCGATATGTGTGAAAGAGTATGCCAAAATTGGACTCAGCGGATGGACTACCTGAGACGCAGCCGCGGTCAACATTTGCATGAAATTATCTTTAAACATTTAATTGCAAGGTTCAAACTATCGATTTAAATAAATATTTCATTCATTT
This sequence comes from Cheilosia urbana, assembly GCA_946477585.1. Taxonomy (NCBI): domain Eukaryota; kingdom Metazoa; phylum Arthropoda; class Insecta; order Diptera; family Syrphidae; genus Cheilosia; species Cheilosia urbana. The sequence goes on along the minus strand of OX297854.1, from coordinate 87,205,006 downwards.
TTTCGAATTTTTTGTGTTTTTTTTTAAAAAAAAGTTCTAAGCCTCTTAAAAAATCACCCGTTATAAATGCAACAATCTCTTCAAATGGTGAGTTGTTCATCAGCGATGTAGTCAAAAATTAGTATATCCGCCTCGTTTTCCACTACAGAGATTGGAAGTAGCTCCCATTTTAAAGATGATGCAAGTAAAATATTGGCATGGTCACAAGAAATGCAGCTTGAAGCAGACGAACGAACTTCATTAGGTAATCATTATTCACCCATATTGCGAAGATCAACTATCAATTAAGTGTTGATCGACTGTGAACGTGCAGCATTTGTCGGTTGACAAATCGGTATTGTGAATGTAATTGATGAATTGATAGTTAAACAAAAAGAAATTTCCTTAAATGGTATTGCGACGATCAATTATCAATTAAGTGTTGATCGACTGTGAACGTGCAGCAATTGTCGGTTGACAAATCGGTATTGTGAATGTCAATCTCGAACAATTTTATTGGTAGTTGTCAATTTTTCTATCAATCGAAATTTCGGGGTTGATAAGGGTGGCTCTTAAACGAAAATGTTAAACATCATCGTTTTTAATTGTTATTGTTGTTATTTCTTAAGGGCTTTTATGTACATACAATTTGCCATTCGAAAATTCCACTGATGACATATTTTTCAATAAATTTTTACAGATTTGTAACACTCGTAATTATTGTTTAATTAAATTGTTTGCAAAATCCTTAACGATCACTCTTCAAATCAAAAATATTTTAGAACTGTCAAAGTTTAGTTTTCATTCACAATAACTTTATTTTTGGCGTTATGTTCACAGGTTATATATTTATCAATTTTAATTGATAAATTTGTCAATCGTCAACTGATTGATAGTTGATCTTCGCAAAAGGGCTGATTATTAATAAGTAATCGTTTATAAGCTAAGGCAAGCTGTTGGATTATTATTAAAACCACCCCTAGATCTTATGCTTAAAGCAAAAGTTCTAAGTGGTCTTAGGGCAATTATGTTTAAATTCGTTTTTCTGTTTCAGTCTAATAAAAATAAAAACGATTTGTTGAGTATGTCAGTTCCATACTCAAAATAATGGAATATAAGTTTTAGTATTCGCTTTGAGAAGTAACGACCAATAAGATCAAAACAAGACATAAAAAATCTTAATTGGTTTTCTGCCTCATTATAGAATTCGATAGAACACCTTACCTATGAAATTTTTTTTTATTTTCGTGAATATAACAAATTACAACCATTATATCTTTCAAATCGCGATAATTAGGTTTATGGGTGGATACGATAGAGCGAGCCCCACCGCACCCCAACTTAGGTCCATGTGGACCCATTGTGATTCCATAAATCGCGATAATACAACACCGTTTCTGCACAACCGACTTAAAAGAAATCACAACAAATTGTTAGTTTCTAACAAAGGAAATTAACACACCTACCTACCTACATGTAAATATATTTAGCTATTCCGTGGAAATTAGTCGCAGTGGCTTAGTGTTAGTGTGTTGGACTACTAAGCGAGGGGTCTCAGGTTCGAATGCCGCAAAAACCCAAATTCCAACTTTGGGTTTTTTTTCCACTGCGACCTCTCGCGAACGTCTGCAGAAGTTGGCTACTAGCAGTCCATATAATATTTATAATAGGTCTATAGTTCTACGTACATACTAATATTGTTGCATAGAACTTTGTTACAGTACAGCAAAAAGTTTTAACATTTTGTAGGATAGAACTTAGTTTTTCTTCAGATTTAGTATGGTACGAACCCTTAAGGGCCCGTTAATATACCTACTCAAACGAAAGTGCTCTGGGAGACGAATTATTTTGATACCAAAAACTCATTTTTGACCAAAATGGCTTATAGAACGGTGTAACTTTGAGGTAACGAAATATTTGCCGCAGAAACGACACGCACAAGGACTTTGTCGGGGATATTTGGCTCCGACCTTGGTAATAGAAGTCATTACATATTTCAAAGGTATTCACTGTGGTATTCGTTTGGGCTTCTTTAGATTCATTCTCAGATTTCAGATTCGTATTGCTAATCAAACATGAAAACGTCACTTGCTCTTTTTTTGTGATAATATTCGTGGGATTCGCATAAGTGTAACCTTCAACACTTTTCAAAGCGTTTTCCATTCACTGGTTAAATTTTAAATTAAAACATTCGAAATTTGCGTCCCGATTGATTTTTAAATATTTATACATAAATAATTTACAAAAATAGATTAACCCGATGCAACGCCTTTCTTTGCTTTAGAACAAATTCACGAAAAGCCAAACGCCCTCCACCAGCTGTCAAACTCAAGCGCGCTTGTATTGGTAAATCTGAGAAAATATCTAGATTTGCAAAAGTGCTCTGAAATCTGAAAAAGATTGCTTTTTTTTTGTACCAAACAAATATAAAAACTGCTGTGAGAGCAAAAAATTATTGTATTTTTGCAGTAACACAATGAAACCATCAAAGCTTTTGACAGCTACGCACTTTTTGTAAATGCCGATGCTGAATGCCCCATGCAAACGAATCAAAGAAATCAAGCAGAAGCAACTAAAACTAGTAAAACACTTTATTCCGTCGATTTTATTACATTCTACTTTCTACACACTCAAATACAATTATAATATATTGTTCTTAAAAATAATGTAAATATTTACAACAATTACAGCCGAGGTGACACCTACTGCTTCAGCATGGGCGCCTGGTGATTTCTCGGGATTTTTCAGCAAATTTTTCATTCGAGTTTTGTTGGGTTGGCATTATTTTTTTTTTTGAAGAGGTTGGGGATGTATGGATGTGTAAAGCGTAGAGTAACAAATCGTGGTGACAAATTGGAATTTTCTACAGAAAAAAGATGCTTCAAAAATCAGTTTTGAGGATTTGAAATCTGGGGTGGGATTCTGTAAGATGAAAACTTTCGATCGTTTTCGTTTGCACGAACGGTTTGCTTCATGTAACTACAAAAACGAAAGGATTTTTCGTTTGCACGAAAGCAAAAAAACGAAAGCCATTTCGTTTACGTTTTCGTTTATTTTGCTTCATGTAACTCTAAAAACGAATGACATTTTCGTTCAGTGTGAAAAGAAAATAACGACAGCTTATTCATTGACGTTTCCCATTTTCTTTGATTGCTAAATTGGTGGTTGTTATTATTTATTCGATACAAAATATGCTGGCGAATGGCAAGTGATAGTGATGATGCGATGTAGAAGATCAAAATCTAAGAAAAATCCGAAAACATCTTCGGGATTATTCCAATCCTCTTATACGCTGTCCAATGAATTGTTTTATTGATGTGTATTGAAGAATAAGTTTACTTGTTCTTAATTTTTTTTTGGTTTTCTTTAACGTTTTCGGTTGAATAAAAGCGCTTTTAGGTATGAGTGCTGGACAACACATAGGTACGTCCTTTCTATTTTAAGGCTGTGTTAAGCGCTTGAGGTAATGGCTGGAGGTGATAACCAGTGGATGGTTGGCAACGATTTTGCTTCTCCTCTCGCACAGAGTACCTACTTTGTCGAAAATACAACACAAAAACCTTCTGTGTCCTCAATGGATAAAATGGCCATCAGAAGTGGAAGAAAATGTTTCTAAGAGTTACTTTTTCCAAAAAATTAAAATACCCGGCGATAAGTGCCAGCTTTTCAATTGTATTGTAGTTCCTGTAAAACGATGTTTATTGCTTTAGTCATTAGCTGTATTGATGTACCACATATGTTAGCTTGATTCGTCTCATTTCGAACGAAGAAATGTTTTTTTTTTTTTTTTAATAGAAAAGGCCATCACAGCATTAATACTATGATCGTAAGTAAAATTTAATTTGATATAAAAGACAATACATCATATATAATATTTTGTTACAGATTGCGGACCACAAGTACCGGATAATAGCCGTTTGTCCTCAATATGGCGGTGCAGCTCATGACTCCTTTGTATCCAGTATCGGAAACAATCTCACCGAGACCTTTGATGTCAAAAAAGGATCTCAACATCATTCTTGAGAAAATTGTGCGAAACTCACAAGCCAACACCAGAGGCACAAATTTCCATAAGTCTGTGCAACTGCTTGCATACGCTGACGACATTGACATTGTTGGCAGAACACAGCGAGCTGTCACTGGTGCGTTTGCAAGTAATTAGTACAGAAGCGGAAAAAATGGGTTTAGTGGTGAATGAGGGTAAAACAAAATATATGCTGTCAACAAGAAGGGACACACAACATCGACGAATCGGACAGAACGTCACGAAAGACAGCTATAACTTTGAGGTAGTTAGGGACTTTGTCTACCTCGGCTCCGCTATAAACTCTGATAATGACATCACATCAGAAATCAAGCGAAGAATCACACTTGCCAACCGCTGTTTCTTTGGCCTAAGACGGCAATTGATTAGAAAGGCCTTGTCAAGAAGCACTAAGGAGATTCTATATAAGACTCTCATCATCCCTGTCCTGCTCTATGGCGCAGAAGCATGGACCCTAGCAAAAACGGATGAGGATCTTCTTGGTCGCCTCGAACGCAAAATTCTTCGAGTGATTTTTGGTCCCGTTTGCGATGACGGGATTTGGAGGAGAAGATTTAACAGCGAACTCTGCGAGCTGTACAGCGACATCGACCTGGTCAGAAAAGTGCGCATTAGTCGTCTAAAATGGTTAGGACATGTAGAGCGAATGGATACCAACGCTCCGGCCCGGAGAGTCTTCGATTCCAACCCGGAGGGACAAGGCAGTAGAGGAAGACCTCGCCTTAGGTGGCGCGCTCAAGTGGAAGGGGACCTCAACCAACTTGGTGTGCGCAACTGGAGGCAGTTAGCCAAAGATCGCGCTAACTGGAGAGGCGTATTGGTTGAGGCCCAGGTCCACCCCGGACTGTAGCGCCACCTTAAGTAAGTAAGTAAGTAAATCCTTTTGGAATGGTTCGTTTTTTTACTCTATTGTGAATAGTGAGCGAAATGACGTCTTTTGGGAGTTTGACATGTTAAACTGTATGGCTGTAGGAAATAAGGCCCCAAAAGAGAAAATGAATTAAGGCCCCAAATTTGAGGTGTTATTTCATAATGAAATAACACCCCAACTTCAAATATGAAATAAGGCACCACTGCGATGAAATAAGGCCCAAAAAAAAAAGAAATAAGGCCCCAAATTTGTGGTTTATTTCATAATGAAAATAAAAATAATGAAAACAACTTTTCATGTAATATTGTTGATATTGGATAAAATAGTTTAGATTAAAGGAACTTTTTACATACTCAACCTCGCACCCACCCCGCAATCTAACAGTAAACCCAAGCAGGGAGGTTGCATACGCGTTCCATAGCGGAAGGGTAACAATTAATAATAAAAAAATATTTTGGGGACTTATTTCATTTCTTCTTTTGGGGTCTTATTTCATAATGAAATAAGACCCCAAAATTTCATTAAGAAATAAGGCCCCAAAAAAGGAAATAACACCCCAAATTCTATTAAAAACCGTTGTTGTTGTTTCCTGTACAAGTTCTTGGGGCCTTATTTCATTTTTCTTTTGGGGCCTTATTTCGCAGAGCCAAACTGTATACCCAAAGGTGCAAGTTATAGTATAACATTGTGGATGCTGTTGCCAGCGGTCTATCTTTTTTTTACTTAACATGGAAAGGATAAGATCAACTTAGGGTTACTGCTTATTGCATTTGGCGTAAAATGTTATGTTATATAAGTTTTGACATTTGAGAGCACAATTGAGAGACACCTTACCTTACATACTCTTTAAATGATGCAGGATTTTGCCGCATAATTTAAAACTACATATCCTTTTAAATAAAACACTCATAACTTTTTTTCTGTAATATTTTTTGTTTATTTTCTTTTCAACTTTCGACTTTATACAAATGGTTATTATTTTCTTTCTTTTTTTATTATTATTATTTACGTTGTTTTATTTTTTCTTTCTTCGTTTGTGATTTACATTATACAAATTAATGAATAAAAAAAAATATATCAATAGTATTATAGATAATTACTATAATAATAGTGAAGAACACAATATATTTTTATTTAAAATAAAAACGAACAAAATATTAAAATATTTATATGTAATTATAATTCACATTTTTGATTATCTCATCTGTACAAAGAAAATAAAATCAACATTTGAAATATTCATTAAATTGCTCGTGAAAATTCCTTCCAAAAGACAAAAAAAAAAACTTTTCTTTTATTTTGTGTATGTTCGTGCGTTATTTTCCGTTTCGCTATTCTTAATTCTTTAAGTTATTCTCAATTATTTTTCTATATATATTATATATAAAAATATTAAGACAAATCACACTGGTAATTCATTTATGTTTTTACTTCGTATTGGGCTGTTCTGTAATTATACTCTTTATCATTCCATAACTTGGCTATATAGTGACTAAAAGTTTGTTTTATTTATAAATTTATATACTTCCTTGTTCGTTTCGATTTTTTTTTTGTTGCTTAAATTATTTTATAAAAAGTTTATTTTTGTTTTGAAAATTAAATTAAAAAAAAAAATGACTCAAAACCTTCTAAATATAAAAAATGGCCTTGTAGTGATTTCAATTCGCTTTGCAGTTGTAGAGCTTATGCATTTTAGCTTTAAGACAAATAAGAAATTAAAATTAAAGATTCGAAGTATTTATAATTATACGACTGGTGGTTCAGTTCCTTCTAGGTCTTCGTCCCTAAAAAAATAAATAAAAAAGGATGTAAGAAAAATGAAAACAAAATTAAAAGTAACATAAAGGTATTGTCCCAAAAATCAACTCCCTATAGCATTTTAAAAATAAATTGTTAACTTTTTACTGAAGTTGCAGTTGCTCTTTACACAAATTTAGATCGCACACATACATATATTTCAATATTTTGATTTAATAAATTTACCTAGATTAGAAAGCATTTGTTTGATAAAATATTTCTTAAAACGTAATAATTGCTATTTACATTCATTATCATTATAGTGATTTTATTTACATTTTTGTTAGTTAATAGTTAACACAATAAACATAGTACAGTATTTTTTCTTTCTTGAAAACAGAAATATAATCTTATTTTTGAAATTTATTGATTAATTCACAGCGCCACATCCTTTCGTGATAACTCCTAGCCTCTTTCATAAATAACTCATTAATACCTATTTTTATGAATATTTACAGCATTGGTGATAAAGAGTTACATTAGTATGTGTTTCTTATTCAATGCTGCACTTTTTATGTACCTACGCTACGCATATGTAGAATTTTCTAATATGTAGTTGATTTCTTTTTTGATTTGGAAAGCTACATTTATGACTAGTTTATGACATACCTAATGCATTCGTATATCCGTATATATTTTGTCTACTCGTAAATAATGATTTAGATTCGGGTAATTGTAAAAATCAATTCGAGGGGTACAAATATGAAAATTACCTAATAAATAGTGAATTTAAAAACAAACATAAGTACTGGCAACAATGATCGGTAGCTATACTCCTGTGACTTACTAACTGGACCAGTCGGGGTCTTAGTGTAGTTTTGCCGCCTCGAGGAATCAATAGTAGATATACAATAGTAACACAGGAATTGGAAAAAAATTCAAGAGAAGAAAAAAAAAAAAAAAGCATTCAAACATTTCTGAAAATTTACTTTGTACTGCAAAATAGGCATTGGACATTTCATTTGTTGTAGATTTAAATGGGGTATTTTTGGTGATTCGTAGTCTTCAGATGACAAGGAAGACAATGAAGATAATAATTCTTCCCAAATTATATCCATGGCTATTTATGTATTTCGTTATTTTCATTTTCTCGGAACTTTGCGCATTTGTTTTGAACGCAAACTTCGCAAAATGATGTAAAACAGCCGTGCAAATTATATTGGTATGTGTAGATCTAAAAAATAATCGAGATCTGCAAAAAGTGATCCGAATCGAAAAAAAGATTGATTTTTCTGCCCAATGGAACATGAAAAGTGAATCAGATCAGAAAAAATGATTTTTGGTCCTAATGGAAAACGACATAAGTCTGAAGCCTACGAGTAAAAGCAAACGATCTTGACATGTGGCAACACCGCTCACCGCCTGCAATAATGGCACAACTAAAAAAAAAAAAAATACAAAATCGAACTGAGAACGCCTTTAAGATTAAAATTAAACCTTTTTCATTTCTGCAATATCGGCACATTGATACTACGTCTCCATTACGAGAGATGGCGATAGTGAAAAAATGGTGAACCTTCGTACCGAAAAAGGACCAATGTCAAAGGTGCGTAGGCTTTGAAAACGCTAATGAGGAGGACAAAATAAAACTTGAAGCCGATTATCTCTCACACTTACAAGAAAAAAAAAACTTAGAAGGTCCGAAAAAGAAAGCGACAAGGCCAGGGTTTCCGATTCTTTCAAAGTAGCATGCTTTGACTTGCAGGCTACCCTACCATCTCCTAAATGATATTTCATCCTTTTATTATAAGTCAAAGTTGTCGACCTAGAACTTAACGGTGTGTGATCTTTTACCTCAGAGCCAAGGTGATGCCCAATGTTTCATGTGTCATGAGGGTGAAGGCAAGAGACAAAATAAGGCTAAAATTCGTAATGGAGAATTGGACATTGTTTTTTATTCTGCCAACTGTGGAGGTCAGCAAAAAAATAAATTTGTCATAGCAGCTTACCTTTATGCTGTAAAAAATAAGAAAATTAGATCCATAATCACAAATATCTCATCACAGGACATACACAAAACGAGGTTGATAATGTTCATTCACTTATTGAAGAAAATATTAAGCGCTCTCTTAGGTCAGGTCCAATTTATACACCAGACCAATACGTTTGGTGAAAACTTAAAAAACAGGCCATCCTTTCAAGGTTACGAAAATGAACCACACAGATTTTTTTTGATTTAAAAGAGATGGCTGATCAAACCTGCGTGAATTTTACAAAAAAATACTGATGGTGAAACTTTTAAAATCAATGATGTGGTTATATCTAAGATCGAGAGTCAACATCCTGATCATTTCTTTTATAAAATGTCCTTCAACGAAAAAGAATACAAAGTGGTTAACGTTAAGGAACGTCGTACACGAACTTTTCCACTTGCAGATCTAAAAGATTTTGAAATAAAAAAAGCTTACACGGATTCATTACCCATTCCAAGGAAAAAATACGATGATCTGATGTTTTTATTGCGAAGCAATGCAATCAAAAGCAGCTACTTCGAAAAGAAGTTTTTAATTAAAGTTAAATCTAATACTATCAACTTTAAAAGTACAAAAAGGTAAGACTGATTACAGGGCTGTAAAATCAACTATGTACTTTGAAAAAAAAAAAAAAAAAAAAAAATATATTTTTGAGTTTATAAGAATGAGAAATGGATTTTCTGTAATTAAAAAAAAAAAAAATAGTTGGTGCAACAGGTCCAGAGGGACCCCCTAGGCCTTGCTTCTCACAACCATTCGTTTTGTGTGAGTTTTTCATTTTTGGAACGAATGGAAGGGATCTACAATTTTATGCCGACTCCAAACGGCTAACTAAGAAGCTCTTTCAAGACAGTTATACTCTCGGATGTTTGTCAGACGTTCGCGAGAGGTGGCAAAGTGAAAAAAACCTTAAGTTGGAATTTGGGTTTTTTGCGGGTTTCGAACCTCGACCCCTCGCTTAGTAGTCTAACACACTAACCACTAAGCCACTGCGCCTAAAAAAATGTTTATTGGCTACATAAATAAACATTATAAATTAAAAAACTAAGACGTGATTTAAGTGCTTTTCCACTTTTTCAATTATTACAATTTACAACTAGGTTTTTGGTCAATAATTGTGGAATTTCATCCACTTTTTGTAAAATGCTGTTATTTTTTGAAATGGCGCTGAAACGACACTTTCCCAAAAAAAGGCGGATGCAAAATGTTATAAGTAAGGAAAGCTTTTTACATCAAAATGGAAAATTCGTGTCAGGATAGCATAATTTATAAAAACTGAAATCGAAATTAAAAAAATGAATGATTTTAAATCGCTTATATCTCGAAACCAAAAAAAAAAAAAATTGTTGTGCCATTATTGCAGGCAGTGAGCGTTTCATGTTCGTCTGTTCCCTTACGAAAATGCATTTGAATACATTAGTCAAACTTCATTCCCCTACGCAAAAGTTGGGTAGAAGTGAACGAATTTTGACTAATGTAATGCGTTATCGTAAGGGAACAGACCCAATATAACAGCCTTAAAGAGGTTTAAAAAAGATGCAGCTCAGAAAGCCAAAGTTACAGAAACTGATTATTTGCGCTCCCATTTTGTAAAACGCCAACATTGCTTCTGTTTTCTGACATTGCACGAAAGAAGCATTTCTTGTGACATATGGGCAACAAACGTACAATCGTTGCGAACGTTAGGTAAGAGTGCGCTCGGCCGACGACAATCGCATGTGCTTGCCTAACCTTAAAGTATTAGATGAAAATAGACTCTTCAGCACTCTGAAAGATCAACTTGAAGCTAACCATAGCCATTCACTAGACTATAAATGGCAAACCACAGTGAAAGAGCATATAAAAAGTTGCCGCAACAAGTTCTTAACAAAGCCTAGACATAGCTTCTCCCATCCACTCGTTCGTGCGACTGCGAGTTTTTATTCTGCGGGCGAATAGAAGGACAAGGAGCCACTATCTTATGGCGAATCTAAAAGACTAGTTAAGAAGATTTTTCAGTACAGTTCGCGAGATCACGTAGGTCGTCATGAAGTAATAAATAAATAAATATTTATCAAGGGTTTCGAATTTTTTTAAATTAATGTCATGTTAATCAATATTTTTTTTGATCTAAATCACTTTTAACGTTCCATTGGACAGAAAAATCAATCTTTTTTTCGATTCGGATCACTTTTTGCAGATCTCGATATTTTTTCAGATCTACACACACCCATATAATTTGCACAGCTGTTTTACGTCAGTTTAAGAAATTTGCTTTCGAGAGAAATGCGCAAAGTTTCGTGAAAACCAAAATAGCAAAATACATAAATTAGCTATTTATAATATGATTTCGGAGGAGTTATTATCTTCATTATCTATCTCGTCATCTGAAGACTACAAACCACCAATAATACTTCATTTGTATCTACAACAAGGTAAAACTTTTTTTGAGGTCGATATCCATTTGCGATTTTGCCAGAAACGAATGCAATTTGAACAGCTGATATTGTTGTCAATTAACGCACTAATCCATTTACAAAAGCAGATCAATTTCGTTGCGCGTTCCATGAGCACCGTAAAATCTGAGATCTGAAAAAGATTTCTGGTGGTCGCAATGGAAAACCACATAACACTTAAGTAGTCTTTATTCATAGGGTTCTCATACGAGAAATTGATTCAACGGACATCCTAAGTCTTCTAAATATAAGTGTTCCTTCATTCGACCTACGAAACTCTCGATTTTTTAAAGTAGGCCACTCTCGTACAAAATACGGTCTATCTTCATCAATTAATGGTTTAACGTCAGCATAGAATGCAAATGCCATTTTAATCGATTTCAACTTGCTAGCTTCCTCTATAAAAAGAAAATTACTTGAGAATGTACCTACAGTTATAGTTACATTGCTTTACGTTTACTTTGTATCACCTATGTAGTGTCTCCACGAGCAATATTTCGTAGCTTAATATCTGTCAAATTTGATAGAAAGAAAGAAAGATAGTATGCAATAAAATGTAGGTTGGGCATTTCATAGCATACTATTTCATTCGTTCAAATGCCGCTGAGCATAGCATGTCGTTGCATTCTCGCATTAGATGCCTTAATACACCGTCCATTCGCTACTCAGCCATCGTAAAAAAAAGGGATACAAGTGTCAAACTGCACAGAAATGACAGCTCATATCATACTATCGATATCGTTCTATGAGCTGAGCAATATATTTCAAGAAATTTTTTATTTCATACTATTTGTGGTCTCCACTGGCAATTTTCATAGTATGATATGTTGCAAGATATAAAATATTGCTCGTGAAGACACTAGGTCATATTTATGTAACTTTAAATTTTAATTTTTATGGTCTTATATCTATGAAAGATTTTGTTCTTTGGTGATAAATAAATAATAAATAATAAATAATAATAATAATAATAACACTTATGGAAGTGCCACTCCATATTCCGCAAGGCTTCCAAAACTTGTTATCCAGCAAACAAGAATTATAGAAAAAGAGATCGCGGTACGCAAGTCCGCCATATTGGAAATTTTATTTGACAGGCGCGTGACGTCACGTGTGATGAGGGACACTATACGTTACTTGTTACTATACGAAGTGAATATTCAAGAGGACAATATGAGATAAGAGTCATTGGTAAGCGAAGCAATGAACTATTTTATTGAAACGAATTTATGTAATAATATAAATATAAATAGTAACTGCACTGTACTTTGTTCACAGGCATTATTAATTCCAATAATGCATTGCCAATGCTGCTGCAGGATTTAAAGGAACGCTTCGGCTTCAATTACATTTTGACTTACCGCCTCAACCAAGACGTACTGGACAATTTTTTCGGCATCATTCGCTCCAAGGGCGAACTTCACGATCATCCAGATCGTGAAGAATTTAAATATAGATTGCGTGCATTTATCCTTGGATACAATCAAGGTGTACTGTCCGACAATTCAAACACCGCAGTCGATGATACGCCCTATTTTGAAGACTTAAATAACTCACTTACTGGAGCGTAATTACTTTTTAGTTTACTCCTATTATTATTATTATTATTAAACAGATTTATTTTATTGCAGGCACAATATTCAAAACAAAACGATTTCCGGAAGTTCCAAAAGATGTGAGACCATTACTGTTGAAAGCTGCGATCATCTCGATGAAGAAGAAATTAATTTGATGGCCTACGACGGTTTGGAAAACTTGGCTTGATATATCTGCCATAAACTAAAAGCCGAGGTGCCTAATATACGAGTTGCACCGGAAATTGAAAACTCATATACATGGGTAAATCATCTGTCTGAAGGTATTCTTGTCAAATATTGATTTTCTGTAGTTAATTAGAGTTTGCAATTTGTATTTCTCATATATTTTTAAGGAGGTCTATCGAAACCAACTAAAGACATGATCAGAGGTAAGAGAGACTGAGATCCCCATCTTCGACCGATTAACAGTTATTTGCCTACAAGCTAAATTTTACGCTCCCAAAAAGTTTTGGTGCGCAGTATTGTTGCATAGAAATTCGTATTGACAAATGTCAAAAATCCTCTCCACCAACAAATTCGCACCTAATATTTTTCCCGTTCACTGTGGGCAAAGCGAAATGGATAGGAATTGGCGTACACGGATAGGACAACAAAATGGCGGATTCCTGGCAAAAATTGAGGGGGCCAGCGGCAAGAGGATTGTGAGTTGGGGGTCTCAGTATGGTTCGTTTATGGACATGATGATACACATGACGGCACTGGAGGCAATATTTAAAGAGATAAACGGGGAAGAGATTTTCATAGCAACAGATATTATAAAACAACATCTCGCTATGGCAAATAATATTAACTCTGATGTTAAAGTATAAGAAAATAATGAAATAACACCCCAATTTCAAATATGAAATAAGGCCATACTACGATGAAATAAGGCCCCAAAATAAAAAGAAATAATGCCCCAAATTTGTGGCTTATTTTATAATGAAATTGAAAATAATGAAAACTTCTTTTTATTAAATATTGTTTATATTTGATAAACTAGTTTAGATTAAAGGAACTTTTTACATACTCAACCTCGCACCCACCCCGCAATCTAACAGTAAACCCAAGCAGGGAGGTTGCATACGCGTTCCATATCGGAAGGGTACCAATTAATAATAAAAAAATATTTTGGGGACTTATTTCATTTCTTCTTTTGGGGTCTTATTTCATAATGAAATAAGATCCCAATTTTCATTAAGAAATAAGGCCCCAAAAAAGGAAATGACACCCCAAATTCTATTAAAAATCGTTGTTGTTGTTTTCTGTATAATTTGTTGGGGCCTTATTTCATTTTTCTTTTGGGGCCTTATTACGCAGAGCCGAAAATCGTGCCATGCTTACGCTGGATACAGTGTTAGGAGGTTATTTCTATGAACGGAATATATACAGTGCGGGCTAACTATTTACAACACAAACTCTCGTATACCATAACCAGTGTATTCCTAAATTGTAGCGTTGTGCCTTGAATAACTCGACTAACTTCATATCTAGGAACTAAAATGTACAAACCTATATTGGCGAAACCTATACATGATATTCTTTTTACCGAACATCTATTCTAAAACTGTCGTATCTATTATTATTAAACGTTAACAAATGCCAGCTCATCAGCAATAAACTAATTCGCCAATTACAACAACACTGGCCTACTCTGTTCAAATAAAACGTCTTAAATGTTGGACGTGGATACAATATATGCACGGGTGGTGGTTGATCGACTTCGTCGAACGCGTTGGGATCAAATCGACTCCCGAAATCGCTATCGAATTCCTGATACACCAAACTGGACGGACTCCAGCTACTGCTTGAATGTTAGTATGCATTAAATAAGTTAAAAGTTAGTAGTTTTTTTTTTTTATGTTAGCCAGTAAAGGAATAAAGGGTACTCACTCTGGACAAGAGTCAACGTTGACGGCGCTTATCGCAGTATCACTAAGTTGAATTTGACCGCTGTTTTCGGCTTCCACAACTCGTACGCAGCCGTTAAAACCGTGTCGGTAACGGTTGCCCGTTAGTTTCTCCAAATCTGGACCGCCACCTAGAAAAACAAAAGCAGATTCAGTAACGCCACACTCTACTGCAGTAGATTCGAAACTTACCAATGAACACATTTCCAGGCAGACTCATGGTGTTCTTGCCCGTCGGTATCGATTCGCCGAGTTGCACTAAATGATTCAGCTCCAAGCTGGCTTGGTTGTCGAATCTCTTCAAGATGACAATGTGTCGTTTGCCATCGTCCACCTTTGTGAATGGACTGCGAATGGTCTGCTCTTCACCGTCCAAACGGAATGAGTACTCCACAATGCCATCAACAATAGCCAAGGCCATAAAGTCTTGACCGTTGTACTCCTCGCCCTTCTTCTGTCCCCACCAGAGTAGGAGGCCATTAGGTTCCATTGTTGAGAATAGAATGGCGACGAATGATGACGCCTGCTCGACATCCTCACCAAAGACATTGCGGTCCAACTCGAGGTAGCCGTTGCCACGGAAGTTAGCATTGTAGTGGATCTCCACGTCTGTATAGAAATGAAAGTGTCAACCACTTGTGGACAGACAACATTTGAACAACTTACGAATGTCACAGAACTTTCCAGAGAATCCGAGGGGACAGTTGCACTCGACTTTGTCGCCGTTCATGGCACAAGTTCCACCATTTTCGCATGGGTCTCGGTTGCATGATTCGCCTTCGAGTTCGTCGTCATCGTATCCACTTCCTGATGGTGGTTCGACTTCGTTGACATCACCGCAGTTTTGTACATTGGCAGCGTCCTTAATTTCAGCGATTAGGTTAATCTTTCTATTGGATTCCACGAGCTAAACACGGAAAAAAATTCATTTAACTGGGTCGCACTTAAGCAAGTTGCACTTACATTTGTAATACATCCATCGAAGCCGCGGGTCACGTTCACGTCACGGTTCAGAGTGATTTGCCTGTCATAGCCGCCAATGTACAGCGGAGTCTTGATGTGCAAGGTTCGGGCTAAGCCAGAGGCCTTTGCCTTCTGCTCAGGTTCGTCGCCAACGCGAAGGATACCCTCGCCGAAGCGTCGGTTGATTTCGATTTCAGTCCATTTGTTTAGTGGCAGTGGGTTGAGAGAGCGTATGATCACTGGTCTCAGTCCTTAAATGAAACGAGGGTTGATAATTTATTGGGAAGTATTCCTTTTTTCAGTTACTCACTTGCTGCAGTGTTTATCCTTAGTTCGACATATTTGTTGTGCAACACAACGGCGACAAAGTCACCGCTGACCAGCTTCGATTCGGCAATGTACAGCAGAACAGAGTCCTCCAAGGTGTTCGGGCGAACTGAGAACTTGATGTTCAGTTTCGATGGTCTTGGGGTGCTAAAAGAGAAAAAACGTCTCAATAGAAACAAATGGGTCTAGAATTTCTCAACTTACCTATAAGCAACATAACTGCCAACCTTAAACGACAGACTGGCCTCGTTCAAATGCTCAATGTACTGACATCTGTCACCAGTCTTGTTCAACGGACAATAACACTCCATTCCGAGTTCGGTATTCTCACAGCGTCCTGTTCCGCAAATACCTGGTGTACACGAAGTACCTTCAATGGCACAGTTTTTTCCAGTGAATCCATCCTGGCAGATGCAAGTGTAACCCATCTCAGTTTGACTCTCCAGGCAAATGCCCTCGTTCTGGCATGGATCATCGGCACATGGTTCACACGACGTAATACCCTCCTTGTACTTGGCATCCTTGTAGAGCTCGACAATTTGATCTTGCAGTGTCAATCGGCTAATGCAACCAACAAAGCCGAACGTCTTTTCGACAGCTCCCTGTGGCACGTCCTCCCACTTTGGCACAGAGCCAATATAAAGATCTTCAACCAAATCCAATGGAGAGATGTTCGACAACAGTGGGAAGCCAACTGGATGCTGATCGTCGACTGTCATGTAACCATCTCGTCTGAAGCGGTTCACGCGAATCGTATGCCATTCGTCAAGAGTGATAGGTGCTTCCGCACGCATTACAACTGGCTTGCCATCGAAGTCGAAGCGGAACTCGGGATATCTGTCGTTCAGTGAGAGAGCTATGTAGTCACCACTTCCCTTCTTCTGTCCATTGTAGAGCAGCAAGCCATGGGGTTGCTTGGGACGGAATGTAATGTCAAAGTTGAACTTAAAGAATGAACTTGGCAGTGCTGGGAATGACATGTAGCTTCGTGGTGCTTGGTGGAAGTGAGGAATGGCGCCGGTGACGACTAGAATAGTGGGGTAATCGGTGGATTCACCATTACTGGTGGCAGTGCATATGTAGGTTCCCGCATCACGAGCTTGAACGTCATCCAAACGAAGTTCGTTCTACAAAAAAGAAAAAGAAAAAAGTAAAGCGTTACATTTGTGCATCTGTGAAATCTGATCGACTTACGTTGTACAAGTCCTTTCCAGATTGGAGCGTGCCATATTGACGCGACCATCTGAATGAGGACGCACTGTCTTCAGCGTCGCAATTCAGTTTGACGTTACTCCCGACTTCGGCGTACTCAATCTTTGGTTGCTTGGACTTGCGCTTTGTATCCTCTGAAAGATAAGAACGGTTAAGGGAAAGCTGGCAGGATAGAAGAGCTGATTATTTACCTGTGATATCGAGCTTGTAGCTGGTGGTGTAGAGATCACCCTCATCGGTCTTGCATTTGCATACGTACTCCCCAGCGTCAGAGGTGTCAGCATTAGAGATAATCAGTTTGTTTCCTACTTGCTGTTGGCGAGATGGGATGAGAATGGGCAAAGTTAGTATGAACAGAAAAGATTTGTGTAAATGGGAAGGAAGGAATGCACCTACATTTTAAAAAAATATGCCAGGGGTCGATTCGCATCGTTCGTGAACATTACGTGACGGAATTTGTTTTTGTTTCAAAAGTAAAATCAACTTAATTCCGTGAACGTAAAGCTCGTTCACGGAAGTGGCGATTCGACCCTATTTTTGAGTTACGGGCGAAAGGGACCTAAAATGTTTATATTCGCAGCTTGCGTTGAGCAGGCAACCTAAACTTCTTATTGCAGGACTTTTAGTTTTTGCCTCCGCAGCCGACTTGAAAGGCTACCAAGCAGGATTAGGTTGAAGGTTTAAACATTTTATGGTTTTACCCCCCTAACCCCTAATAGCAAATGAACTCACTTACAGTGTCAATGTAACGTCTTTTTTTTTGAAAAGAATTCAGACATTTAACTCAAGACTTTTGGGCACTGGTGCTTGTTTTTCTACATCTGCCGAAAGACTTATCGACTTGCGGCGTTAATTTAGGAATTGGTTCTTGGAGAACTTTGCAGGTAGCAAAAAAAACTAACGCCTTTTGAACTTAGATATTATTTGGTCTTTCAAAAATAGCTGAGATTTTACATAGTTTAGCCATACTGGGTAACACAAAATAAGGTAAAAAGGCGGCTTATCAATAAGGGCACGTTTGGCCCTTCTCTAAACCGATAGATGACAAGCTAAAGGTCAGTGGAACAATAATGTAAAGCGCCTAAAACCTCAATTTAACCTGTTAAAAAAATTAAATCAAAACAAGGGCCTGCACAGTCTTTTAAATCCAGAAGGTAGCATATTCTCACGATGGAAAAAAAAAACTGGAGATTTAATAAGAAAGTCAAGCAACTGCGGGCTCTGGCTGTAAGACTGAATCGTATAGACTTTTTGAAACAGCAGATCTTTTTAGGTAGCGTCTGCAGCAGCTGGTAAATGATGACCAACCAGAGATTGGGGCAAGAAGAGATGCCACGTCAAGACAAACAGCCAATATAGAAGAAGCTATAAAAATGTATAAGCACAAAAAGCCGCCAGCTCTGATGGTAGTCTGACAAAACCACCTACAGCACTTTTTCGTCCTCTAAGCTCCATGTGATAGCATTTTCGCCAGTCTAAAGCTTTGCTCAAACTGTGTCCAGTGAGACTTGAAAACGTAGTGTTGTAATGTGCATTTTATAATTTGAAGTAGTTCTTCCGATCTATTGAGGATTTGCGCAGGAGATTTCGTCTAGGAGTCTCGATTCCATTTGGCTCCGCTCTAAGCGGAAACTGCTATTGAATTTCGCAGAGTTTGAAGAATATACAAAATTGCTTAACTTTGAAGGAAATAACGACAAGAACTAACAGCTGTCAACGAAAATCAGACAGAGTCTAGCACAAAACTCCACTTTTGGAGAGTTTTTTTTACTCCAACTCTATAGGTTACATAATGTTGGTAAAGCAAATTGGTTCAAATTGGTTCGGCCTTGCCATAAACTCCGGTAATAACATCTCATTAGAAGTCAAACGAAGAGTAACTCTTTCAAATCGCTGTGAGTCGCCGTGAGTTTTACACTCTTTGTTGAGACCTCTGATGGGCCCGTTGTGGTCCACTCTTGTTTTTTAAAAGACGTTTGGAATATTTATAAACTAAGTAGTAAAGCCCTTTCCCGGACAACTTAGGAGACCCTGTATAAGACCTTGATCATATAAGGCCTCCTTTATGGCGCTAAAGCTTCGACTCTATATAAAGCGGATGAAGATGTCCTTCGCACGACGAGCTATACAAGCTGGACAGCGACATGGACCAAGTAAAAAAATTGCACATCTGTCTTCTAAGACGGCTAGGACATGTAGAGCGAATGCACAACCCTGCTCCAGCTCGAAGAGTTTTCGACTCCAACCCAGAGGAACAACGCAGTAGAGGAAGGTGGCGCGTGCAGGAAGAGGGCCACCTGAACTGACTTGGAGTGCTGAAGACCGGGCTAATTCAAGGGGCTTGTTAGTGCATCCCCAGGTTCACCGCGAACTGTAGCGCCATCTAAGTAAGTAAGTAAGTAAGTAAGTAAGTAAGTAAGTAAGTAAGTAAGTAAGTAAGTAAGTAAGTAAGTATTAAATTGATTCAAAACTGTTGTCTCGAAGGAAGACGTGTTCTGCGAATTCTGTTAACGATATAAAATTATGAAGAACTGCATCATATGCGGAAAGGATAGCGAAGTTTTATTCCGATAAGATAAAATTATTGGTTGGTGATCGTAAAGTATGTCCTCTTTTTCGTTTGAGGTATATGGACACCCTACATTAGACTATAACATGTCAACGAACAAAATGTTCTTCCTGTGAACTCGAAGCAAACGAAATGCGAATCGCCTGGGCGCAAATCGTATAACAATAATCGACTGGAGGATACTTTTTTGAAATTTCAATTTGTTACATTCCGCCCGATTTTTTTTTACTATCGTCAGCGTTCATTTGTGGAAAATAAACTGAACTAAGCTCTGAAACTCGTAATTTTAGCAATAGGAATAATAAATCAACTACGATTTTCTTTGGGCTAAATGGTAACGCGTAACGAGAACCTCCGTCTCTTGAAAATGTTTAAAATGATTCAATGCAAGAAATGACGAAGTTTTACTCAAGTTACTTACATGTCAATGGGATCTTTCTTTAATAAAGTTTAACAAAACTTACCCTTATGTGCAGAGGCAGTGGCTCTCCATCGGCTCGTTCCCACACTACTTCCGTGTAGCTATTATCCGACGAGTAACACTCAACTTCAGTCGACTCTCCGATCCTCAAGCTCGAATGCTGTTGGTCCAATTTTAATACTGGTGCGCTTTCGTAGATCTTGTTGTCCGAAGATGTCGCCCATTGTGGTGATCGTGGTGGCGGTACTGCCGCTGCTATTTGTTTTTTTTTTTTTTTTTAAGTTTGTCGGAGTTTTTGTGTATAGATCCAATTGTGTGTGTTTTTTGTTTTATTTTTTATTTTTTAAGAGAAAAATCATTTTGTTGATGATAATCATAATGATTTTGATTTTGTATATCGAGTTGACATTGAGGCGAACAAAGAACAAACACATGTTTTGCGTTTTTTTTGTATTGATGATGATTTTTAGAGGCACAAAAACACACATAGGCGATATAATATAGAGTTTTTTTTTATGTTTGAAAACATTGAGATATATGATGTCGATTGTTGCAGGTAGAGGATACAGTCACAAGAGAGATAGGAGAGAAAAAAAAATATAAACAAAACCAGATTAAGATTTGATCCTGATCAAATGAATAATGTTATAAATACAAAAACTAAAAAATCGTATACAGAGAAAATTTTGAAAATAAAAGGGAAACAGTTCAACGGATCTGTAAGATGAACTGTCTCGTGTCAAGTTTTTTTGTTTTCTTTTTTTCTTTAAATAATATTTACATCTTATGTTATAAGAATTTCCAAATTAATAAAAACTCTAGCAGGCAATTAGTAATATTTTTTGTAAATTGCTACAAACGAAACTACAAGTTAAGTCCAAATAAAAGTTTTTGTATTTACATTTGGTCGGAGGGGTGCGTTGGGGTTTTCTTTTCACATCAGGGGTTTGGATGGGGACTGTGGGTGGGAGTTTCAAACAGATACCAGTACAACAACAAATTTGAATTCATGCAATTTTTATAATGGAAAGCATCACACACAAGCAAAAAACGCAATAATTGTTTAAAATGAAAACCAAGCGAGTTGGAGAAAAGCAATTTTTATATAGTTACATGTACTCGTACTTACTCAATGACAATTTAGAAGATGTACTATATATGCACATTTGTTAACTTAATGCTAGAGGGTCTGTTTATAATTTTCTATCTTAGAATATTGCACAATTAGATGTTTTACCGGATAGCTAATTTTGGAACAAATTTACCTGCATATTTATAAAAAAAAAAATGAACCTAAGTTAGTAAGCTAACTGACGTCAGTTTGCGTACAAAGATTTGTGGTCTAATAACTGCTGTGTACCCAATTCGGCTGTAGGAAATAAGGCCCCAATGAAATAAGGCAAACAAAAAAAAAAAATAAGGTCCCAAATTTGGGGTTTATTTCATAATGAAACTCAAAATAAAGAACTGCTTTTCATTAAATATTGTTGATATTGGATAAACTAATTTAGATTAAAGGAACTTTGTATTTACTCAACCTCGCACCCACCCCGTAATCTAACAGTAAACCCAAGCAGGGGGTTGCATGGGGGCAGCATGCCCCCCATACGTATTCCATATCGGAAGGGTAACAATTAATAATAAAAAATAATTTTGGGGTCTTATTTCATTTCTTCTTTTCATTAGGAAATAACACCCCAAATTCTATTCAAAATCGTTGTTGCTTTTTCCTGTATAATTTTTTGGGGCCTTATTTCGCAGAGCCACCCAATTCATTTAAAACTTAAGGTCAGGTATTTCTTTGACATAAGTAAATAAAAATTAATATGCAATGCATTTTGTTGGGGGTTATTACCTACCATAATAACGATGAAAAGCATTTAATTTAAACTCGTTTTATTACCATCTGTCAGATTTTATCGTTTTTTGTTGTACCAATTGCTAAGGGCTTTCTGTATGGGAATGGGAAGGGAGTTTGAGAAACTTTCAATAAAATATTTAAATGCGCTGTCGAACGGGCGTCATGACACTGCGGTCAATTAAAAGGGTAGGCATTCTGTAAGGCTTGAACAAATGTTTTCAACATACATAACAAACGTAGAACAAATCGCTCGTGCGTATGAAAATGTTTAATCGTTTTCGACTTGCAAAATGCCGACCCAGTTCTCTTATGGGCCTCTGTTCAGTGCAGTAGTTCAGTAAGTGGGAAATTATTTTCCTAAATGTCAAACGGATGGTCTGCCGTATATAAGGCATTAGTATCTATTTAACTTTTAGCTGGGACATTAGTTCAAGTTAGGCATTCACATTTCGTATTTGCGTTCTATTTAAAACGACGTAGCAAAAGGGAATTTTCGTGTTGACAGTCTATAGTATGTACGTTGATCAAACTAAAATGAAAAATCTCCCAGTGTAAACGCGCTAATCGGACTCTGAATAGAGCTAGAGACAGCCACAGAAAAATAGAGAGTCTAGGGCAGGCCAGTAGAAAGGGGGTGGCTGTTTACGAACTGTAGACACCTTAATGTCACAATATGATTCTGTTTGCGTTGAATAAAATAATGGGGGAGTTCAAGTATCTAGTTCAGTAAGTTTTCCAGCTGTCTAAATTGATGTGTCTTAGGTTGGATTGGCTTAAAGAATTGCCCTTTCTATTAAAAGATTAAATCTAGATTAAATCTAGAGCAATTCTGAATTTCGGGGCAATTCTTTCGGATTTTTAATGAAAAACGCCATTAGATCGGTCACACGAACAGCTTTTTCATTTGACGTTTATTGATGTGGTATTCGATTGGGCGCTCTAAGAGCACTTTTTTTGCTCTCAGAGCTGTTTTTATGTTCGTTTGGTACAAAAAAAAAGCAATCGATTTCAGAGCACTTTTGCGAATCTATATATTTTTTTTTTTCAGATTTACCAATACAAGTGCGCTTGAGTTTGACAACTGGTGGATTCGTGAATTGTTCTAAAGCAAAGAAAGTCATTGCATCGGGTGAATCTATTTTTGTAAATTTTTTATGTATAAATAAATATTTAAAAATCAATCGGGACGCAAATTTCAAATGTTTTAATTTAAAATTTAACCAGTGAATGGAAAACGCTTTGAAAAGTGTTGAAGGCTACACATATTCTAATATCACGAATATTATCACAAAAAAAGAGCAAGTGACGTTTTTATGTTCGATTAGCCACACGAAATTCGAAATCTGAGAGCGAATCTGAAGAAGCCCAAACG
Organism: Cheilosia urbana; assembly: GCA_946477585.1. Taxonomy (NCBI): domain Eukaryota; kingdom Metazoa; phylum Arthropoda; class Insecta; order Diptera; family Syrphidae; genus Cheilosia; species Cheilosia urbana. The sequence continues at coordinate 87,181,694 of OX297854.1, read as the reverse complement.
AATACCACATAACCGACGAATCTGTCAAGGAAATTCCTAACTGCGTACTGCGTTGACAGTTTGCATATGTCGTCGCCTTAAAAGCAAAGTGACATAAGTCCAAAATGTATGATTTTCAGGAGCGATGTTTAAAGTTTTGCGTCACACAAAAAAATTGTTTTCTAGTTAACTAAAAACAATATACAAAGTGCGTTTACATACAATTGAAGTATTTTTCTGCCTCTTTCAGATAGTACATAAATTTGTACAAAAAGGCAATATTTAAAAAAAGATATGACGTTTTGCCAAAAATCTGATTGTTTTTTTAAGTTTTTATTTTCAAATGAGTTGCAAAAGTGTCGTTTTGTCGCTTGACATTTTTCGCAATGTGCCGTTTTGCCAACAAAAAAAAGAAACAAAACACAACCAATCGCGACGCACAACTAAAAAAATGTCATTGCGCAACAAAAAATGGTGGGGTTTTTAGTGGAAAATCGAAACGACACTTTTTAAAACGTGGAAAGTAGAAGAAATAGAACTAAGCCGTTTTGGCAGAAAAAAAAAAAAAAAAAATTCTGATCATTTTTGTATACTTAACTCAAAAATGACAAATTTCGACTTATGTCACTTTGCTTTTAAAGCGACGATGTGGTTGACGTAAGAAAAGTGACGTTACCGAGCAATCTAGTTTTTGCGTTCGTGTTACGTCTAGTCCAGATCATTTTAATAACTTGTTTTTTTTTTTTTTAATTTGCCCAGTGCTCGAGATGAACTAACTTGTTTGACTACTACCCCTATCGAGACATCCGTTCGGAATGGAATTTTCTTCGCGAAATCGAAGAAATAAGCGCACCTAGTCGCATTGCGTGGAACAGCGTTATACCACTTTACTTAATTTAATAAAACTTTGCCTTAATTAAACCTGTGATGCTAAATTTTTGACTAAATGAACATTTTGCAAAGTTTTGAGGAATGTTGTGCCTGGTAATGCCCGCGTTCCACTGCACGCTAGATGAATACCGGCATGTCAAAGTCCATACAAACAAAATTGACATTTCAATGCATTTCGGGCAATGTGTTTCTAAATTTACCAAAGTTTGATAAACTAATGGGTAAACAAACAACCTAAGGCATCATCAACGCTTTCATCGATGTCTTCTGTGATAATGAGTTGAAAGTGGAAAATGGCAGGCATACACAGGAGGACAACAGGTTGAATGATTTAAGTCTCGAAGAAAAATAATGACACTTAAGTGGGATATTTTTGAAAGCATCAACAAAAAATCATTACTTTCCTTGGTAATTGCACATGAGCTCTTTAATTATTTAAATCTTTACGTTAAAAGTGTTGCCCGTAGTTTACATTTAGGACAATGCTAATGACGCAGGGTTGTGTTTCTGGACTCGGGCTTAGTAATCATTTTAAACTCCTACGTTAAATTTAACGAAATCTTAATGGGCCTTTCTAATAATCAATTTTATAACCTTCACACTAAATATTTTGTAGGTCATTATGAATGATTTATATGACAAATTTCGCCACTGTGAGTTTTTAAAATCTAGCCTGGACGGACATTGACTATGATTTATAAGTATCGCGCAATGAGGATAATCTCAACTAAAATTTGTCTATTGTGACCTACAAAATATTAAAGGTAATAATTGTTTTTCCAAGCCCCACTTTGAGTTACGCGAAGTACGTGATTTACTGAAAGCCGTCTAGTTGTAGGTAATGCAGGTAGTGTTGGGAAAGAAAACGAATCACAATATAGGCATAACCATATATATTATATATGTATTGTGAAATAAATATAAGGGAAATGTACAAGAAATGTTTGCAACTATGGTACATGCAGCGTATAAGGCCTTTCATCCACAATACTAATACGGGGGTTAACTGACTTCCAGGTTACATTTTCCGCACAGACAATTTCCTTATAAAATTACCTACTCACTCTCAAAATTTAATGGTTGTCTCTTTTTTTTTTAATAAAGTTAAAAGTTAAAAGTTAACTGACTTCCAGGTTACATTTCCCGCACAATGTAAACTTTTAAGTAAAGTTAACTTTTTGGCAACAAACTCAACGAATTAAGTTAAGAAATTTGGGGATTTGAATCTAGCTTTCACCACATATGTACGGTAGGTACGTACATATAGACTTCATTTCACTGGCTCTCTACTTCTCACTGTCCAATGTTCAACTTTTGAAATATGAGCATTATTAAGATTAAGAAACACTGATACGAGTTTTGCAGACGGCGACATAACAAGCTTAAGTTTATGAATTACATAACAACTTTTGTTTACTTTTTTACTTAAAACGACATTTTCAGCTCCAAATTGTGTAGTAACCCTTATTTCCGTTGTCGCTTGTCGTTATCTAAATTCATTGCGTTTTCTGGAATTTCAAATAGCGAATGCGGTAGATGATTCCCCGAACAAAATGGGCCTTTTCAATACAATTTTTTAGATTCGACTTTAAATTTTAGTTCACAGTGGCTATATTTTTCATACAAATTTCAAAATTGTGACTTCCGTAAATTTAAAGTCGAGACTAAAATTGGTATTGCACAATGTTAATGCAGTTGGTCTCCCTTGCGTTCAGGCATCGAGTTCGCTAAACGTCAAACGGCCTCGGGAATCGGTGTTCTATTGTTTAACATATAGCAAAAGAATATAATTTCTATAAAGTGCATAAAAAAATGAGCGTGTGTTCTATATGCGTGTTCTTCTATTTTCTACACAAAAAATATATTTTCTTTTGTAATTACTGTGCATGGTGCAGAGGACTTGTGATACTTGTCTAATATCTCGTTTACTTTTTTATAACAAGTGTTGGTCTACAGATTCAATGTGTGTACATGTGTGTTGACGCAAAATAACTAAATACAAACTAAACAAAATTAAGCTTAAATTTAAATATAAAAATAAAATTAAACAAAAATAAACGCAACGCAAAAAAAAAGAAATATTTAAAACAAACCACTAATTGATCTCGATCTGTTTTGATCCTTTTTCCATCGCTTGAATCGGTTCGTTGAATCACGTGTGCAATTAAACTCATCCGAGTGATCGGTGCAATCGTAAATGCCATCGCAGACCATGGACGCTTTGACACATGTATGCGGATGCGAGATGCATTTAAAGTCATTCGGTTCGCAAACGTATGCAACAGGTTTGGTTATGATGGTTTTTGGTTTCAGGTCTTTTTGGATCCACATTTTGTGTGTTAATTTGTTTTTTTTTTTTTTTTTGTCAAAAGGCATACATGGTTGGGGGATCGGAACATTTTTAGTTAAAAATATAATATACATGCCAAGGATACGGGCATATTGTAAAATTAAGAAATAATATATTTTTTTCACAATCATTTCATTTTTAAAGTTGAGAAGGAAGAGAGGAAAATGGAAAAAAGAATAGAAGAAAATTAGAAAAAAATGTTTTGCTGCTTTTTTGGAGGAGAACAAAATTAAAAAAAAAAAAAAACTTTCAAAAAAAGAGTTCAAAGAAGTTAGTCAACGGATTTTGTAAGTATTTGATTAACTATGTACAATAGAAATGACTTTCAAATACTTTTTGTTTTGATTATTTTGTGAGGCAAAAAACGCTTCAACTAAATTCTTGGTTACGAGGACACACAGTTTTTATTTAAATGGTTATAGTGATAACGTTGCACGAGCTTTGGACGAGGTTATCGTTCGTGTGACACAAAAATTAAGGAACAAAGAACTAGCTTAGGGGATGGATATTTTTGATTTGATTATTTTAAGTGAACGTGTAGGTATGGGCGCTAAGTAGTGTTGGTGAAGATTTTTTAATGAATTGATTTTATTTCGAAAGTGCGATCGTATTATGTACTTTTTGGTTTTTGTGTTAAATTTAGTTGTTATTGGGGGCTGTAAATAGTAATACGTACACATTGAAACGTGGTTATACAGAGAGAACACATTATGAGCTACATTAAGTTTACGCTACTTTTTTAGACAGGAAACTATGAAGGGGTCTTGTACTGGAAAGGTTGATTTAAGTATATGCCGGCTATGTAAATGGAGCCTTCAAATGGCGCAACTGACAGTGAAGAATAAAGATCGCTGGGTTGGCCTTGAGGATCGCCCAGTTTCTCACTTATTCAGGTAGAGCAAATATTTGTTTCACAAGGAGGCCTTCAAAATATGTAAAATGCAAAAATTTTTAGCGAAAAACACGATTTTTGTTGCAAAGTCTGTCTCACTTGCAGAAGTTAATTTATAAAATATATGTTTCACTTATAAAGGTGGAAAAAGTTGCACTTATAGAGTTGTTTTTAAGGAAAATGAATGTGCGCCAGAATTAGACCAATAATAGAGGCATTCCACTTAGCCAGCTCCCACTTAAACAGTTTCGACTGTACTTCAAAAACACGAAAAATTCGTGCGTATACAGCAAATTTGCAAAACTGCATACCTACATAATATCAGAATCACAGTGTTTGAATGTTGGTACAACTGAAAAACGTCGAACAGAATTTTACAGTAAATTTAAGCCAATCTACGTCACAACGCACAATACGCACATTCCAAGCCAAAAATAAAGTTCACAATGACTGAGCGAAACATTTTCCCTCCACTAAAATCCCTGCAGGGTTGAGCCCTGAAATATATATTTTTGGTGTTTAATTTCGTACATATACAATTTTGGAAAAAGGTGTTACTTTGAAGTCGATTTTTATCTACAAGTACATCCTCCCGGATGCACTTTAAATAAAGGTGGAACGATGAAGAAATAAATGTACGCCAAATTTAAATGGCGTTAAAATGACAATAAGGTCTTACTATAAGAAATGACATTGGTAAGGAATGACGTCCGAAGACGAATCCACCTATTTGGTACATAATATAACCAGCAATCAGTGTTGCCATAAAAATATATGGAAAAATCTGCAAAAATAAAAAAGAACTGAATACGAAAATGATAGCATACAGCGAAAGTAAATGTGCAAAAAATGTAGAAATTATTTTTTTAAAAGACCAAAGTTTATCATAGCGAATGCAGACAAAATCTGAAGATTTTTGATTGTTAAAAGTCTACAGCTAGGTTGAAAATCTGCAAAATGCAGACAAATCTGCACTTATGACAACGCTGGCAGCACTTGACAGCAAAGATATAAGATTATAAGCTTCTAAAAAATTGAGCTGTAAGAGAATGAACCAGACAGCCCCAAAAAATTTTGCTAAGAGAGATGGAAAGGAACCCAACAAATTGGTCTGATTTGGGCATACATCTTATGAGTATAATCTACAGCTTTTGAAAATGACTTACTGAGATTTCCGTGCATAATTTAAGCTTCGTGGGCGAACAGTTATAGAATTTCAAACACTTTTACTTTCTTCGCCTTTTGGGTTTATACTTTTAAAATCTTTGCGAGTGCAGTTTTTATCACAAAAGTAAAAGCCGAGGCTTACATAAACAGGGGTCAATCTGCGTCATTTGTGAATGAAAACACGTGAAAGAATTTGTCCCTGTTTCGTATGTGAAGTCGACTTAGGGATGTACCAGCCACAGGTTACAAATTCAATCCGCAGTGCCACTTTATAAGAGATCAGTAACTGCTGCACAATCAGTCTGACGCTGATGTAGTGACTTCAGCAGTATTTTCCAAGTGGAGTTTGAGAATGACAACGGCCTCAGGAGAAGCCCCTATGAAAGTAAATCTTTGCAAAAATAGTTTATGCATCATAAGTAAAAATTGAAGCAATTGTGTTAATTTAGTAACGCATCACTTGCATCATGAATCATGATGCTTTGAAAAATGTTTATTAATGCAAACAATTGGCATCACTTTCAACGTCAAGTATTCACTATTGCTTTGCAAGTTGATCAATCTGATGCGGAAACATAACGAAAAAAAGCACAGAAATACCTGATTCGCCGGCAACAAAGTAAGAAAAATTGCGGAAGATGAAGAAAAGTAATTAAATAAATAATTTGTATCAATAGATACACATGCTTTTGACAGAAATATTATTAATTTTTTGTAGAGTTCTTGATTTTAATTTTTACAGAAACAATGCGTTTTAAAACTTAAACGTCATATTCAATTAGCAACAGCATAAACAGTGCATCGTTAATAAGGAGTGATGCCGCATCACTGCGAAAATGTTTGACGTTTCTGAATTTACACTTTGGGCATTACTAATAATAATTTTTAACTTTAATTATTTTATAGGTACTAAAATTATGCAATTTTGTATGGAAAATTTCGCCATTGTGAGTTCGAAATTCTATTCCATTGCGACATCTATAGGCCTTAAAAATTGCAAAGATAGACAATGTTTGTTAAAAGCAATTTATACGAAAATGTCAAAGGGAGCACGAATATGTATGCGCAAATATAGCACAATTTCGTAAAAACTTCATGCAGAGAACTGATGAGTAAGTGCTAAGTGGTTTGTCTAAAACTCTAAATTTTGGCTATTCATCCATCTATGTGGGTTACAGGGCCCACTCATTACAGCTAGGCTCAGTTTTTAGTGATGACTTTTGAAGGGCGATGAAATGTGTTCTTAGTAAAATTTAACTTGAAAAACTTGCGACCCTTGCCACATGGTTTTAACCTCCATAACTTGTGGCTTAAGTCTTTGAAAGACTTCGCCATATTTTATAAAAAATGCTCTTCCTGTTAGAGAGGCCTTACAAAAGGCTTTTATGTTGGTCTTTTCAAAGAAGCATTTCGTTGCGACGAAATCAGCAAAAACAAATGCCACACAAAATGTTCTGGTTTATGCAATTGGCAATTGAAAATGCGTCAATAACCTTAATTTTGAGCTAAATTATCTACGTTTATACAACTAACCTCATAACGTAGGTACTACTTGTTTAAAGTAAATGGAGCTAATAGGATTGTTGTGTACCAAAAGCTGAGTTGCAAAATCAAGCCGCCTTCAATCACAAGAAAAGAAAATTTTGTCAGATAGAAATTTTAGCTAAAACATTAAACAATTGGCAGGTATTTGCTCGCTTTATTTAAACTGACGCGTTGTATTTTTTTGTTCTGTCACAAGAAAAAACATCCTGACAGCTACACATTGTAGCTAAAACCTTCAACAATTGACAGGTATTTGCTTATGTTATTAAAACTTTTTCTTTTTCTCTAGTTAATTAAGTTAAGTTAATTAATTAAGCTGGCCTATTTTGATCAAATGAATAGCTTTTTTATGTCGGTTATTGGGACCACCAGCAATTTTTCTCAGAACGTGCAACGAAATTGATCTGCTTTTGTAAATGGATTAGTGCGTTAATTGACACAATATCAGCTGTTCAAATGGCATTCGTTTTTGGCAAAATCGCAAATGGATATCGACCTCAAAAATGTTTTCCTTGTTGTAGATACAAATAAAGTATTATTGGTGATTTGTAGTCTTCAGATAACGAGAGAGGCAATGAAGATAATAATTCCTCCGAAATCATAGCCATAGCTATTTATGTATTTTGCTATTTTGGTTTTCACGAAACTTTGCGCATTTCTCTCAAAAGAAAACTTCTCAAACTGACAAACACCGAATTATATTGGTGTGTGTAGATTTGAAAAATATCGAGATCTGCAAAAAGTGATCCGAATCGAAAAAAAAGATTAATTTTTCTGAACAATGGAACGTGAAAAGTGATTTAGATCAAAAAAAAAAAAAAGAAGATTTTTGGTCCCAATCCCAATGGAAAACGACATTAGTTGACGTACTAAATGTACGTCATGTACATGTATAAGTGGTAAATGTACAACATGTACTAAATGTACGACATGTACTAAATGTACCACAATGTTGACATTTCGATTGTGTCCTTGACGTAGCTAACTAAAGTGGCGATTACTACCAATCTGACGTTTGCGTTCAGGTAAATCTAGCCGATTTTGCACGCAAAATATTTAAATAAACGTCAAACGCAATAATGCCAAATACATTCAACTTGCAGCAGGTACTGTGTGTTCTCTCCCATGTAAGCGTGTATATTCTATTTCCACTGCATGATGAGTTAGATGAGTTTTTGGTATAAGTGTAAACCGTACAGGCGTACAGTGCTTACAAAAGTGCTACCTAGCTGTTTAAAGTTTTTAAGGTTAAAAGCGACACTACTAGTCACAAGTATATTTCAAAAACAAAACAAAATCGCAAAACAGATTTTGGAACAAATTGGCTACATTTACAATTTAATACTTTTATCGTTTAACTTTTATTCCTGTCGACATTTTGCGTTTCAAAAAAATCAACCGTCTCCAGTACAAACATCCTACAGATATTATGTATTTTTACAACTACACAATTGAGTTAAGTCGCCGACAAAACTAATGGATATTGTTGTTATTTGATGAAAATTACATCTAAAGTTAAAATAGAATTGCAAGCTTACTGCTAAGGCAGAGCATACCAATATATAGATTCTACCGAACACAACCTGTTCATCTTTTTACCAACCCAAAATTTCGAATCTGCCCTATCAGAAACACGAAACACTTCTACACAAAAAAAAAAAAAATGTAGGTATATAGAAAAATCAATGGTTTCAAAATTTCGCCAATCAAAAATATCTTCAACGAATCAAATTTGGTTCCAAAAAAAATAACAGAGTCACCATAAACTTTTCTCTTCTACACTGAAACAAAAAACAGGGGCAACTACTTCCACAAAAGAGATACAGTACAAAAGATATATAATAGAATAAGATTACTTTGAATTTTTTATGTAAATCTACTTTAAACATGAATGGCAACGTTTTATCTACGATTAAAATAAATAAGAAATAAATAATTTTTTTTCGATTTTTGTTTTTTTTTTTTGTTTTAAGAAAAATTAAGTTGAGAACACACCTGTACAGATATAGAAAATCATGCAAACAACCTCATTTTTGCTGAGACGTCCTGTTTTTGCGAATCATATACACGATATGAAATACAGATGGGGTTGGATCGGTATGAGTATTTATATAGATTTACATTTGTTTAGTTCCAGTTCGTTAGTTTTTTTTTTGTTTATGCATTTTTTTTGTCATTTGCAGGAGAGTAGTAGAGACAGAGTTGGAATATATTTTTTTTACAATATTGTTTTTGATCAGAGTTCAATGTATACAAAAGGAAGATCGAGGAAAGAAAAAAAAAAAGAGAAAGTAGAATAAGTAAAATATAGTTTTGTTTATACATAAAATAAATAAGAAACAAGATATGCAAATTTATACTGTATAAATGGAATTTTGAATTCAAAAGTATATAACTCCTATACAGAATAAAATTTTGAACTGATTTATACTTAATATTTTGGTTATTAACTAAATACAAAAAAAAAAAAAAAATTGCAAGTGTTGGTGCGGAAATCAAGAGTGCAATATAAAAGTTTTCTTTCTTAGTACATATAGACAATTATTGTTACATAATATTCAGAAGGCGAGACAGATTATTTACACAACGACACAGTTTACAACACAGATCAACTTATAAAAGAACAGCTTTGCGGAAATTAAGAACTGAGCTGGAATAATATGGAATGAGGGTTGCGTTTGTAAAATGACGATTAAGGATCAATCAACTTGGGAAATGTACGAAGTCACTGTATTCTCTAAGGCGAGTTGAACAAGTGGTGAACAAGTCAACAGATTGACAACAAAAAACTGGTTGCATATACATTATAATTATTTACGTCTTACTTATTTCTGACAGTCTCCATTTGAAAAGATATCTAGGTTGCCTATTATTGGCGTTAAATTATGACATCAGGTCAGTGATGCCAGATCGTGGGAGGTTACCCATTTTGTGGGCCTCCTTTTGCCTTTCAAAATATGCTAAAAGGGCGAAAAAAGGCGAGAAATTTTGTTGTTTTTTAACGTCAGAATGGCCAAAAAGGGTATTTTTGATAGTCGTCGTTGACCATTCAGTTCGAGAAGGCTGGCATCACTGCACTAGGTTATTTTTGTCACGCTAGGTGAGTAAGCTGCTAACAGATTTCCTACTCCAGAAGACTGATAACTTATTACAACTCTTGTTAACTTTTTGACGTTTCTTTTCATTGAAAGAAATAAAATTCAGTAAAAATAAAAAATAAATGCAGTAAAATTGAAGTTGGAACCTTTTCTTTTCAGCGCTGCAATAAATCATAAATTATTGACAAATATGGCTTTAACATATCATCGCGGTTGCTTTACTTTGGTTCCCTTTTAAATCTATTAAATTGGGGAGTTATTTTAACACAATAATAACTGTTCTAAAAAGACAATAATCTACACACAAAAATTAGTCTGCGCTTTCATTTGCATGTCGTCACCATTATATATGCCTGGATTTTGAAATCCAACTGTGGGTACAATGCCTAAGTAGTCATTGTAGTGGACTACTAAGCGAATGGTCGCAGCTTCAACGGCTGCAAAAATCGAAATTACACAAAAAAAGTTCGGTGCAAACATCTTGGTTACTTCAATTCGTCCGAAAAATGAATTATATTATATTATTATAATTATTATAAACGAATAGAGATATGATCAGCTAGGAGGGTTAGGGCCTAACTGTGTTGGGACCATCTTTTAAACCTCAAAGACATATTGGGGTTGAATAAATTATCTTCCATTTTGACATTATCTTAATAATACGAAAAAAAAAAACTTGTAAACGAAAGCACTTTTTATTTGTTAAATTATAAACAGCTAGGTTCCAATATCGTGCGACAAAAATTAGTCGTGGAATTTGTTTACGAATTGGAGTGCGGACCGCCATCGCAATTGTTTAGTTCTCTTCCGAAGTCGGACACCTCAAATGCAATTTGAGCCGAAGGAGTATGCGTTGACTAGAATTATTTTACGTTTTGCCGGCTACCTCCCTAGGGCCGAATGTCTGTTTGCGGATGAGTAAGTCCATTCAATTAAAGGCATATACTGACAATAGGCCGATTTTGGAAGATGAATATATTAACCGAATTCAGGATTGACAGTGACAAACATTGAAACTTTTGAAAGCGTTGGCAGCATCGAATAAATTCGGAAACTTAAGTACGTGGAAGAACGTGAAGGAACGTAAAGTACATGGAGGAACGTTAAGTACGTCAACTAACTTGAAGTGCACTGAAAGAAATATGATCTGACTTTAAGGATGCTAGTCTTTTGATCTAATGGTAAACAATAAAAAAAAATTTAGGATTTCGCATGTTTTTGAGGTAGAAACAGATTATTGTTAAAGTACTGAGAGTATTTAAACAGACGTCGTTTTGGGCCTCACCGGGATGAGCGCCTTGTGCAAACGATCACGGATCTGGCTTTGCTAATGCGACTGAGACTGATGCTTCAGCTTTTATATAATTGGTACACGATTTAAATAAAGTTATTTATTGGACAATCTTTCGACATCTTAAAGTGGACCTAGGGTTTGAAATGAAAGAGGAGACGGTAGATGAATATTAACAAATCCACCAAGTTGGAAACGAATATTTTAAAAATACATATATTGCAAATGGAACTCATGGCAAACCAGACTGCGTTAATCAAAAGAGAATCCCAATGACAATTATTGCAAATAACAAAATGTTTAATAGTAGGATAATCCCAAATGCTAGAGATTTAAAATTTAAATTTTCTCCATTGCAATCAATCTCATGCATTGTAAATCCCAGAGTAAAAAATTTCAAGAACTTTACTTTCGCAACAAGTTACAGAAGAGGGCCCCAAAATCTTTTGTTTTTTACGAATTTCGTTAGAGGGACTATGATCTGTATCATCAATTGGATATCACCTCCAATTCGGTATGATTGCACTGTCATTTGAGAATAGGATCGAAGTTATATTCGTGTCAGATAAATAAATATCAACATTCAATTTTTTATTTTCATATTTGCGCTAAAACCTTCGGTATAATAAAGCGCTTTACTAAATAAAAATAAACAAAAAATAGTTCTACAGGGAGGCAATATTTTATCAAACGCAAATATGGCTGCTCTTCGGTTTAGTTCAGATCGTTCTTTTTTTTCAAATGGTAACCCAACATGTTTAAAAACCCTACTTAAACTTAAACTTAGGTATATAAAATAATCATATATCGCGAATGGCATGCAAGATTAAATGCATTGTTTAATGAAATGTTGAGAAAAAAACAAAAATTAAATAAAACAATAAGAAAAACACAAACAAAGAAAGGAGCCGAAGAGGAGAAATAGAGAAGAAATAATAAAAAGAAAACACCACCGACAAACACAGAGAGGAAACTAAAACGCAGTCACCACACAGTAACTTAAGAAGACACCACAACCAATTGTAAATAAAAAACAAAATTTCTAACGAAAATATAAACTTAAACAAACAAATTTTAATAACTGTTCTTATTTTCACAAAACTTTGCTTGCCGACAACATTTAAACTTAAGCCAATTAAACAATTTCAATAACAAAAAAAAAAAAAAAATCAATTAAACACACAGAGGGATCTATCATCCCCCTCTTTCTAAGAACAAAGGACCACCGTAAAAATACCAAATAGTTGTTTAAACAAAAATTATACATTTTTCCACTCACAAAGAAAATATTAGCAACAAAAAATGTAAACACGATTAGACAAATAAACAAAGAGAGAAAAAACGTATTCATTTTTAGCAGTAAAACAAACAAAAAGTGTAAAATTAAAGTAAAAAAAAAAAGTTATTTATATATGTATATAGGTATTATATTATTATTAATTTCATTAGATTTAAATATTATTTATATATAAAAATGGCAGCCAGCAGTTATATATATATTATAATTCTTGTTGTTAATACAAAAACGACAATCATAAACGCTCTAAGTTAAAAACAACAAAAAGAGGTTAAACGTTAAGCTAAAAAAACTTGTTATGTTAATAAATCTCTTTTCCTAATGCTTAAATATTTATAGTATATTATATATGTTTAGGTTTAGTATTTTGTGTATAATTATGTTTATATTCTCGTTGATATGGCATGCATTCGACATTTTGTAGCTCGTGTTGGCAAACAAAAATAAAAAAACACAAATATTTTCAAAGGCCCTTGGTCGAGTTTCAGCGTATTTTGGTTTTTATAATGAAACTAAATGAAATTTACCACTTTGCATCAATCAAAGGTAGGGATTTCTTTTCACGTTTCGTTTTTCTTCTTCTTCTTTTTTTTTTCAATGAATTTGGTTTAAATGCTGAACTCCCACCACCGATTTGTTAATTGGTGCAGGGTAGGTGTGTGTTGTAGTTAATTATTATGTTTTTTTTGTTTTTGTTTAAGTAAAATCAGGCAAGGAATCAATTTTCTTTTCAGCTTATTCTTTTCTTTTTCTTGTTTAAATATTAAATTTACTAGTAAGATATTCTTTTTTTTACGTCTTAAAGTTATCTTGTATTTCAATTTGTCGTTTGTTTTAAACAAAATTTACTTCGCTCGATCGTTATAAGATAATTAATAAGAATTTCGTTTTCTATGCGTACGGCTACGGCGTTGTCGATACTCACGCTTAATGATGACGTCAACATAGCTGGGGTTTGTATGAGCACGCGTTAATGAGTTGTAGAGTTCGCAAATGTAACGGCCCTGGTCGTCTGGACGCACTTCAGGCAGATAGAGTTCTTGGTCCCTGACGGATGCGTGTTCTGGCACTGGCTTTCCGTCGATGCGACGCCAGGTGAACTGGAAAGTTTAAATGGGGTTTACTTAATACACATGTACAAATTAATTTAAAAAGGTAGAGCAATAATAATTTTGAGATGGAAAGCAAAACAAACAATTGTGAAAATGTTTATGAATAGGTATAAAAAGTGTTGAATTTTATGCAATGTTTTCTTCAGGGGCAAATTTACAAATTTCCAATGAGAGCTGGCTTCGTTCACGAATTCACTTTGTTTCCAGATCCCTGCGCACGAGAATTTTCATTTAAAAGTATCGTAAATCGATTGGAACGTTTGGATATCTTGTTTATGTAGAAAGTCAACTTGATTTGTCTCGACTAAAACGAACGCATAAAATTGACTTGTCAGATGGCAACTTGAATTGTGACTTACGCTACTGTTCCAATTTGTTATTAATAGACCTTAGTAAAAGTTATCAACTCAGGAGTTATGTAAAATGTTTTTTTTTTTTTTTTTTATATACTTCTCCCGAGAAAGGCGAACCTATAACGCTTCAACAGCGCCCCGAGATGCCTGCAGATGTATGTTTGTTCTGCACTTAAATTGCTGCACTGCAAATTGTAGTCTTTTGGAAACATATCCCCAGGAAGCGAGTTCCAAAGTTTGCTTGTCCTGTAACAGAAGGAGTTTTTGAAAGTTGATGTCCTCGCGGTTGTCAAGTGTACTGTATGGTCATGAGCATTAGCAGCCTGTCTTGTTGGGCGCCCAAAAGTTGCATTTCGAGGGATAATATCTTTGAGTTCCTCAGAACATCTACCATTGTATACTATCTGACATCTAGTAGCTCAGATGAAATTCAAAATGCTAACTGATTATTTAGACAGCATCACCTTGAATATACTAATCTGCTAACCCTCCGCCGACATCAATTTAACAACTGGTCATGGTCGCCATCGCCATCACCACGTCGCCGCTCTCAACACCTAAACCAATATACCGATTTAAATGAAATTTTATAGCTGTGTATGATTGCTTGCAACTTGAAAGATAGGGTAGTTCTGAAACCGGTAAGTGGCGCTATTGTCGATATTCTAAATGAGATTTTGATTTGAATTGATCAAATTGATCAATCGATATCAATGAGATTTTGTGGATGCACCTCTATGGTTGGTTGTAGTTTGAAAGATAGCATAAACATTTTATTACAGTGAAGACTTATATGGGCACGCTGGAGTGATATGATAAAACTTGGCCTTACACAGATACTAGACTACAGAATCAGTTGATTAAATTAAATCTAAACGTAACAAAGCTCTAAATATAGTAAACGCTGGGTTGGATTGCGTTATAGAAACTTTACAAATGAATGAATACTATCTACTGCGCTGTATTAAGATTACAATATTATAAAGATTTTTTTTTAAACTAAATACCTTAATACCATTCAACTACAACACAAGACAATTTAACAACCCCATTTAGCGAGAAAAGTGTTTCACATCTGGTGTGCGGCCACAAGCACACTCTCTGATTTTTTTTTTTTTTTACACAGGCAAAGCCGGGCAGGAACAGCTAGTTTAATATAAAATTCAGCCAGTGAATGGAAAATGCGTAGAAAAATGGCGAAGGCTACACATACTCTATTTTTATGAATTATCAGCAAGCCAATCGGGTAAAAAGACAGCAGGTGACATAGGTTATTCGCGTTTAACAATTCATTATTATAAATTCCAAAAGAGTTTTAAGACTCTGTGGCGTATGAGCAATATTTTGTTTACCAAATTGAGAAATCATGTCTTTAAGCCATAGAGGTTATGGCCCCCTGACTTGTAAAGTATGCAAATATTGGTTTTCAATACAGTTGTAACTTAAACTTAGCGTTCGATCTCGGCGAGAGGCGGAATATAATATTCCACTTAATTACAAAGAACGGCTTGATCTTAGAACAAGCGTTGACCGCGTTGATCGAACTATTAAAAGAATATACAAACGAGATGCCTAAAAGTTCTGATAAGAATATATCGAATCACAAGCGATCCCACTCTAGCATCTCAATATAACTTTTACCTCCGAGTTGGTAACTATGAGAAGAAGAAGAAAACGACAAATCAGTCAAGAGGCTGGCACTGGTATGGAAGTAAATGACTAATATGGCTTCGAACAAGGGTAAACAGTTCATATGAGAGCAGTAGAACTAAGTAAATTCGCTCGAAACTTAGATCACGAAAAAGTCATATGACCAATGACCACTGTATAGTTGAAGATGCTCGCTAATAACAGAAGTACAGTAAAATACATACTGGTCCCACTCAATCCAATGATTCCATGCACAAATATATCATAACCACAACACTTACGGCGATGTAGGATGGAAGTGGCTCCCTTGGTGCCTTAATGTCACACGTCAACCTGACGCCTTCACCTTCGTTGATTTCGTAACGACGGGTATTTGCTGGTTGTTCAACTGGAGCTCCACGGTTCACAACAACCTCGGCTACCTTAGTAGTGTTACCGTATGCGTTGATTGCCGAGCAGTAGTAACGTCCAGCATCGGCGGGTGTAATTGCATGGAATCTCAGGTATTGTCCGTCTGTTCGTACGGAACTACAAATGAAAAAAAGGCACGTCAATATCGCTTTTATGTAAAAAAAAATCTTTCTTACGATGGCAATGGACGATTGTTGTCGGCATACCAGGTAACCTCAATTGGCTGCGCTCCGGTTACCTCGCAAAGCATTTCAACATTTTCGTTGGCTCGCACATTGATTGGCATCTCTGGGTGGAATGTAATGCGTGGAATGGGCGATAGAACCAATTCAGCAATAACGAATGTCACTGGTTTGCCGCGTGGATCGTAGGCACTGCAACGATACTGGCCAACGGCATCAGATTCAATTCGGGTGATTATTAAGTTGTTTCTATCTAGATGTGAGCTTCTTGGCAAGGCTCGTCCGTCAACACGGTCCCATCTGGCTTGCAGGTGCGGAGAGTTCTCTATGGAGGACATATATGAAGAGGTCATAAGGTCCTCGAAACGATTGATGCTTTCTAATGAACATACCAATGTCACAGCTTAGGGTAGCAGTGTCACCGATTTCCACACGATAAACGGAGTTGGTTGCATCTGGGGGTGGTGGTTGTGGCCGATATACTGGCCGGTTTGTCTGTGGCAGATCTACATCACTGAGTCCTAAGCGAGAGAAACGAAAATAAATTGATAAACGCATTCTTGTATAGATTATAGCAGTCGGGTTGATATTACCAGCCTTGGCGCTCTTGCCTAGGTTCACCCGCAGCATAAAGTCAAGAGAATATCTTAATAGAAAATTGAGTCGGAGTTCTGCAACTCATGTGAAAGCTCTTTGCATGCTTTCATGCAGAAGATACAAATACATCGGAACGTCTTTCACATGAACTACAGAGCACAGATATGAACCCACTGACTCCCCACTTACCGGTATCACCTCGCCGAGGAACAACTCGTACGCTCACATACTTGACATCCTCTCCAGCTTCGTTGCTTGCCTGGCAGACATATACTTTGTTGTCGTTCATTGTGACGCGATAGATTTCAAGAACTGCTTCTGAGGAGACCGAGAACGGTTGTACTCTGGTATCAATCTCAGTGGTCTGTCCATCAAGCCATTGCACCGACGGACTCGGAGTGCCAGTGGCTGAGCATACAATCTTGAGTTCTTCACCTTCGGTTACTTCGATATCTTCATCGGCGGGCTCAAGCCTGATCACCGGTGGTTCTTGGACAGTGATGCTGATGGTGCCAGTTACCTTGCCGACGATATTCTCAGCAATGCACTCATATTCACCAGCGTCGGATAGTACTACGTCAGTAATTCTAAAGAAAGGAGGCATTAGAATGTAATAGATCCTTCGAGATCCTAACTTACATTCCAGTTCCTGGATAATCCTCCCTGAATCGTGACGGCAAGGGATATCCATCAACTCGTCGCCAAGTCAGCTTGGGTGTTGGTATTCCGGACACAAAGTGACAACTCAACGATGCCGTGCCGCCGACAGATATTTTTTGCGGCTCTGTTGGATAGAGCTCAATAGATGGACGCTCACGGGCTGCAATCAAGTAAATAATTGATGAGCATATAACAAGAAGTAGATAGATATTTGGAACAATCGTATTACCGACTCCAGTTTTGAAAGCTTAGTATGATTAAATAATTTTGTTTTGTTTAATGAAATTGTGAGGTTAACTTTTTGGCAAACAGTATGGTAGATAAAAGTAGAATTAAAACGAAAAAAAAAAGAAAAAAACTCTTACGTTCAACATCGATTGTGGTGCCAGCTTGATCAGAGCCGAGAGGACTTTCTGCAACGCAGAGGAAGACGCCACGGTTTGAGGGCTGAGCGTTGATAATGCGCAGCACGTTGCCGGTTTGTTGGATATTGGAGTCGAGGGTATCATGAACTTTGGTCCATTTGATTGTTGGATATGGAGTGCCACTGGCTTCACATGTGATGCTAAAGTCTTGACCTTGAGTGATAAGGTGGTCCGCTTGAAGTGGCTTAACTGTTGGTGGAACTCTGAAACGAAGGAAAAGTTAAATGACACTCAAATGTGAGGTGACTTGCAACACTTACCCTCCTGGACCGCCACTGCCGCCGCCTCCTCCGATAACGACGTTTCTTTCTTCAATAGTGACGTAAGCTGTGGACGTGTAATTCCTTCTGGCACGCTGGTCCATTCCAGTACAAATGTATCTGCCTGTATCGCGAAGCGAAGAGTCTCGGATAACGAGCTCATTTCCGCTGACCACAAAGTTCCTATGCCATCTCACAGGAGCGCCGTCCTTTGTCCAATCATAGATCAGAACTGCCTGAGTTCTGGGTTTGCAAACTAGTCGAACGGTATCGCCAATAACACCCTGGAACTGTGGTGGTTCAATAAAGACAAGATCACGAGATGGTGGTGGTGGTGTTGGCGTAGGTTGTGGAGCTTGATTTACGTAGATATTGACGGTACGTTCAGCGGTTCCAATTGTATTTGCTGCATAGCAGCGATATGCGCCCTCATCGAACTTGCGAACTGAGGAGAATATAATGCGGTCACCTTCGACGCGCGCCTCGCGGGATAAAGTTCCACCGAGGCGTGTCCATAAGACAGTGGGCTGGGGATTTCCCTCGACTTCGCAATCGATTTCGAATGGACGGTACTCGTCAACTGTTACATATGGTGTGTTGAGGTTGATAACTGGGGCAGATTCTTGGCTTCGCGCTGTGGAAAGGATTCTAGTATAAGCAAATGCGCAGTCTCGAAAAATGGTGAAGGTTTGTAGAGGGCCGAACTGAGCTGAATTGGAGATCAATTTTGGGGGGTCACAGTTTTCAAATTTAGCATCTAAATGGTGGTTAAATTTTAAGGGCCGATGTTGAATCTGAACCACACCTAAACGTCAAGTTTTTTCTGCATTTCATGAAACATTTCTCAATTTCAGACTAACTCAATTTGAACCAAGGAAAGGTACACAGTCGAGCAACGCGTTAAAGTTATTCAGGCTTATTATGAAAATGGGCGTTCAAATCAAAATGCATATCGTGCACTTCGTGATTTTTTCGGTCAACTTAATCGTCCAAATGTGCGTACAATCGGAAAAATCCTGCAAAAATTTGAGCAAACCGGGTCTGTAGGATATGTGAAAACACCAGTGCATGCTCGTACAGCTCGTACTGCAGAAAATAGAAAAGCCATCAACCTTAACTCGTCGTCGTGCCAAACAATTGCACCTCTCACGCTCGTCGTTGATGAACATTATGCATAAAGACTTGCATTTACGCGCTTACAAGGTGCAATTGACTCAAGAACTAAAGCCTCTTGACCATTTTAAGCTTCGTCAATGGTCAGAATGGTGGCAAGAAATGGCAACAGTGGAAGTTCAATTTTCGAAGAAAATCATCTTCAGTGATGAGGCACATTTTCACCTCAGTGGATTCGCCAATAAGCAGAATTGCCGAATTTGGGCGAATGATAATCCGAGAGTGATTATTGAAAAACCAATGCACCCACAAAGAGTGACTGTTTGGTGCGGTTTATGGGCTGGCGGCATCATCGGGCCGTATTTTTTCCAAAATGAGGCCGGTCAGGCAGTTACTGTGAATGGTGTTCGCTATCGAGAGATGATAACGAACTTTTTATGGCCCGAATTGGAAGATATGGATGTGGACGATATGTGGTTTCAACAGGACGGTGCCATTTGCCACACAGCTAATGAAACAATGGCTCTTTTGGGCGACAAATTCAATAGCCGTGTTATCTCACGTGGTGGCGATGTCAATTGGCCGCCAAGATCATGTGATTTGACACCATTGGACTTCTTTCTTTGGAGTTATTTGAAAGAAAAGGTGTACGTCGATAAGCCAGCAACAATTCAAGAGCTAAAGGATGAGATAATTCGGCACATTAACGGCATAGAACCTCAACTATGCCTCAGCGTCATCGAAAATTTGGGCCATCGGACGGAGGTGTGCCGCGGAGGTCGCGGCGGCCATTTGGCTGATATTTTGTTCCATACATAAGGTTTGTTTGACGTGGGTCCTAGTGCGCACTGGGTTAACCCTAAAGTGTTCGATATAGAACCGAACTCACCCTGGTACTGAAAACCTGCATTCGATATGACTTCTATCTCTAAAGCGCCCTAGTTGTGCCCTGAACTGACCCCAGTTAATTAGTCGGGGCAAGAACTCAGTGCTTAGTTTCACTGTCATTTCGCTTGCTGTTATTCAATTGTTGTGATATCGTGATAAAGGTAAATACAATAAATTTGATATTCAAAAGTGAATTGTTTGAAAAAAAAAACACGTCTATGAACTAAAATTGGAATGGAAAAAAGCTGGAATCAGAGCTAAATAAATTTTCAAACTCATCATGGTGATTTTTTAGCTGGTTTGGTTTTGGCAACACTGGTTTTGACAGCTGACGTGTGTTTAGTACCTTGTGTCACTGTCAAACAGCTTCAGTTTGGTTTGGAATTTAACCATGGATCGTCTTACAAATGAACAACGCTTGCAAATTATTGAATTTTACTATCAAAATTCGTGCTCGGTTCGAAATGTTCATCGCGCGCTGCTTCCATTTTATGATCGGCATTCTCGACCTTCTGAGCAGTCTATTCGGAAGATTGTGACCAAATTTCGCACCAAATTTACTTTGTTGGACATTAAACCACCAACACGTTTACGTACTGTGCGTAGTGAAGAAAATATTGCGGCCGTATCAGCTAGTGTGACAGAAGACCGCGAAATGTCGATTCGGCGCCGTTCCCAGCAGTTAGACCTTTGTTACAGCACTACGTGGAAAATTTTGCGGAAGGATTTATGCGTAAAGCCTTTTAAGATACAGCTTGTGCAAGAACTAAAGCCAGCCGACCTACCACAATGCCGAATTTTTGGTGAATGGGCTCTTGGAAAGCTGGCCGAGGATACGCTTTTTTATCGAAAAATTGTGTTCAGCGATGAGGCTCATTTTTGGTTGAATGGGTACGTAAATAAGCAAAATTGCCGCATTTGGAGTGAAGATCAGCCAGAAGCATTGCAACAGCTACCAATGCATCCCGAAAAAGCCACTGTTTGGTGCGGTTTATGGGCCGGCGGCATTATTGGGCCATATTTCTTCAAAGATGATGCGAATCGCAGCGTTACTGTCAATGGTGAACGCTACCGAGCGATGATAACAAACTTTTTTTTGCCCGAAATGGAAGTTCTTGACTTGCATGATATGTGGTTTCAACAAGACGGTGCCACATGCCACACAGCACGCGAAACAATGGCGCAATTGCGAGGCGAGTTTGGTGAACAGTTAATTTCACGTTTCGGGCCGGTCAATTGGCCGCCTAGATCGTGCGATTTGACACCATTAGATTATTGAAGTGAAACTTCTTATGCGACTTCCAACTCAAGGACGCGTTAAACGTTTAACGCTAATAATTGGATACTCAAAGGTGTGAGCGAGGGTGAGGGTGGCGCATATTGCACAGCACAAGCACGTTCATATGAAAAAAGTGGTGGTTGTTTCTGAGGAAATGCGCAGATGGCTGTTGGTTGACGTGCGCTGATGGACTCAAAGGTGTGAGCGAGGGTGAGGGTGTCGCACATTGCACAGCACAAGCACGTTCATATGAAAACAAAAAAAAATGAGTGGTGTTTTCTCCAAAAAAAGTAAAACGAAAGAGAAGTATGCGAGGTGAATGTGTATACATATCAGCAGCGTCGCGTGAATTATTTAGATGGGTGTGCAAATTCTTTAAAATTATACATTTTTTAGAAATACCAATTAATTAACTGAAAACACGTCCCATTTATTGTTTTCTCTATTATTGTTTTGCTGTTTTTGATATCTTATTTTGTTTTCAAAATAAAATATAGAAAAATAAAACTTTCGCATACAAAATCAAAAGCACCGCACGAAACTGCAACCCCAATCCCCAACCACTTAAACGAAAAGCTAAGTTCAACCATTCATTCATCGGCTTTCGTGCACAGCTTTTATTTGCACGAGTATCGACGATGTAATACATTGTATATTTGACTTATGACGCTTTACGGAAACAGAACAGAACAGATGCAAAAGAAGAGAAAATGAATACAGCCCGTGCACAGAAAGCCTTCGTACGAGTTCACTACAAGTTCATCAAAGTAAAGCGATTTAAGTACGGCGGCGTGCGGGTGACGAATGACGATGGGGATGAATACTGGAGAAATCATGTAGAGGGATATAGTTTGGAGTTGGATGAATTTATTTGATGAAATCAACAGAATGGTGGATGGTGCACAGCGAGTTTTTGTACGAGTTATTATTTTTTTTTTTTCTCAGCGGTGAAGGAATTTTGAAAGAAGAATTATAATTGATGAATATGAATAGGTATGGTGTAGGCTGTAGCTGTTGGCTGTGTTATGGAGGTTTTATGGGTTATGGAATTGTGCATATCATTATTTGTGTGTTATTATTATTACACAGTGTTTGATGAGTGACTTATTTCCATTAGATCAGGGTGTGCAATGCACACCTTGCACACCCTGACGAGACGCCACTGATACATATATATATCTATACTTATAATAAAACTGTTGGCAATTTTTCTGTTACCTAATGGCGTGAGAACTACTGCACCGATTTCGATGAAACTTTTTTTGAAATGTTCCTTCAGATTTTGTGCAACATATAGGCTATTCCTTTCATTGCCATGCCTATTTTTTAGAGCGTTTTTGACCAAAATGTGTTTTTTTTCTGACTTTACTGCCTTTAACTCGCCATTACTCAAATAATTCTTAATCAATGCAAACAAAACAAAATACTTAGGAGAGCCAACACTTTTATAGTTATTTCAAGCCATCAATCAGCTTTCTATGTCCTCTAGAAGCTGAGCTACAACCTAAAATCTAACACCAAAAAAATAAATTTATTTTCTCAAATCGAATATTATCAGCAGCGGCGGTTCTTGATCGTTGTTCTGCTTGGGGGTGGTTTGGTGGCGCACATCGCACAAGCACGTTCATATGAAAAAAAAACAACAACAAAAAACAGCGAAAATGTGTTTCGGATCGGAGGAAATGCGCAGATGGCTGATGACGTGTGGTGTGGTGGTGAATGTACGTTGGAGGTGGTGTATATAGAAACTGAGTTCATGGTTTTTGTTTTAATGGTTGTTATATACCTACGTAGATACCTACAGACTACAGTAAAGAATTGAAGAATTCAAGAAGTAATAGTCCAGGATCCCTAGTACATTTTTTTAACTTGATTAGTATCAAGCTAATTTTCCGTGAGTAGCTTAATTTTGATAAGACGCCCACAATTTCCTTTGCGAAAATTCTTGACTGTGGTAGCTAACAGAGCTAGCAAGGCTAAAATATGTCGATTTGATGATTCTCAAATATTTATTACTAACTGGATTGTGTTTTATTAAATCGTTAGACAATTATCTAAATTATTTGAAAAAATATTTGTCCTACAAAATCGATGGTCTGATCAAAGAGTCCCCCCCTTCCAACATGTATCGATAACGAGATCACCAAAACTGATTACTAACCAGCTGATTTTTTTTTTATTTATTAGTTAATATTTATATAATTTAACAGTCATATTGTCCTACAAATTCCGTGGTATGTTATCCCGATCCTACGCTCAAAAGTTGTAGTACAGATCCTTGATGTAAAACTAATTACTATCAAGTTGAATCTTCGAGAACAGCATCGTTTTGATAAGACGCCCACAATTTCCTTTGCGAAAATTCTTGATTGTGGTAGCTAACAAAGCTAGCAAGGCTAAAATATGTCGATTTGATGATTCTCAAATATTTATTACTAACTGGATTGTGTTTTTTTAAATCTTAAGATAATTATCTAAATTATTTAATAAAATATTTGTCCTACAAATTCCGTGGTACGTTATCCCGGTCCTACGCTCAAAAGTAGTAGTACAGAACTATATAGCTTGGTACCAGTGTTACCTTTCGGGACGCTTAAGAGTCATTTTGACTCCTTTTTGAGCGCCTGGACTCCGGACTCATCTTTAAAAAAAATCAGTGAATTCGGACCCCTTTTAAAAATGTAGGATATTTTTGCTATAATTCAAAATTGTTCAGTGTATTTAGTTGAATTCGAAAAAATTGGTTTTACCTGAATTTGAATTTAACAGTTTGTTTATTTAAAAAAACAAAAAAAAAATATTGAAATCGGAATGGGACTCCTTTATTCATCGAGGACTCTCTTTTGGACACTTTCTGAAAATTTTCAGAGGTAACACTGTTGGTACGCTATCGCGGTGCTCCAATTGAATGTGTTGACTGTTGAATGTTGATGAGGGTGGGTTTTTTTTTTTTTCATGTCTTCCTTTTCTGCCTTTTTGGTTCGATTTTATAATACGTTCAGCTTTGTTTTTGTTGTCTGTTGCTTTTATGAATGAGATGAGCAGGTACCTACTTTGTGTGTAGTTTGCATGTGCATTTCTTTTTCTGTGGAAGAATTTCTGCATTACGATTTACGAGATTTTTCAATTCTTGTTTGAGCTCATATGAATTGAAATTTTGATTTCTAACTTCTATGGGCATATGTACGGTGACCATACGTCCCGTATTTCCCGGGACAGTCCCGTATTTCAAAAGCCTGTCCCGTTTTTTTTTAAGATTTTTTTAAGAAATACGGGACATACATCCCAACATACATACAATTTTTTGTTATTTTTTGGAAATTTGTGTGCTGTTATACATTTTCACTTTTTCTGTCCCGGGTTTGGCTCTTAAAAATATGGTCACCGTAGGCATATGACTCATTTACTCGGTCGGTGTGTTTAAAAGATTTTTTCACTGTATCTTATGTTACAAATAGGAAAACGGAAAAATTACGATTCTTGTCGGACTAGTGATACGTACCTGTTTTTTTGTAGGACATTGTTTTATTTGGGCAGAGAACACACTAACCTATTATTAATATTTTTGTCCTACAGTTAGTAATGATAAAAATGGTCTTATGGTCTTAACAACTTCTGAGCGTAGGACCGGGATAACATACCACGGAATTTGTAGGACAATATGACTGTTAAATTATATAAATATTAACTAATAAATAAAAAAAAAATCAGCTGGTTAGTAATCAGTTTTGGTGATCTCGTTATCGATACATGTTGGAAGGGGGGGACTCTTTGATCAGACCATCGATTTTGTAGGACAAATATTTTTTCAAATAATTTAGATAATTGTCTAACGATTTAATAAAACACAATCCAGTTAGTAATAAATATTTGAGAATCATCAAATCGACATATTTTAGCCTTGCTAGCTCTGTTAGCTACCACAGTCAAGAATTTTCGCAAAGGAAATTGTGGGCGTCTTATCAAAATTAAGCTACTCACGGAAAATTAGCTTGATACTAATCAAGTTAAAAAAATGTACTAGGGATCCTGGACTATAAAGACGATATAGGTGAATTATGTTGTTTGATTTACTTATTGTTGGTGTAGATACAAATTTCCGTTCAGGCTTTTGTTTTAGGGGTTGTTTTGATATTACCTACGTTGATACCTACAGTAAGGAAGTGGAACTTTAGGACTTACGCTGTTGAATTTAATTTTCTTAATTGGTGTTTTAGGTACTAAATAGATTTGTTTGATTTATTGTTTCACATTGACAATGTTCACCGCTTTGTTTTAGCTAGACTGTTGATTTTAAACAAATATGCCGTTGAGAAAACGGTCAAATCTCTTTTATTGGAAATTACAGAGCCTTACGCCGCGTACGAAGTTGCGGGCACAGCTAGTATATAATAACAGCGATGATGTCTTTCTGAGGAAATGCGCAGATGGCTGTTGACGTGCGCTGATGGACTTATGGTGGTGTATATAGAAATTGAGTTCAAGGTTTTTGTTTTAATGGTTGTTATAGTACATACCTACATACGTTGATGCCTACAGTAAAGAATTGAAGAATTCAGGAAGTAAAGACGATATAGGTGAATTATGTTGTTTGATTTATTGAAGTGAAACTTCTTAAATGCTTAATGCTACTACCTATAAGCATTGCACACTCAAAGGTGTGAGGGTACCGCTCACGCTTCAGAGTATGCAATGGTGAGTGAGTTTATTGGCACCAAATGCTGGGAGAAGAATATTCTGTGGTGAAGATTAATTTCCAAAAATAATGACTAAATTGGCAATTAATGTCTTATTGAAGTGAAACTTCTAATGCGACTTCCAACATATCGTATCTTACTTTAGTTGCCATTATCCCATTGTAAATGTTATAGATTTGGATATATCTCCACTCGAAAATGATGATTAAAAGATGCGATTAATTGTGAATTGTAAGCAATGTTAATAAAGTTTGTCTGAAAGCCTAGTATCCTGCTCGCGCTAAATTTTATCTCCCATACAAAAATGTCTACAAAGATAAAACTGAGCGAGGCAGTTTAGCAAAGCATCAGTATCCTGTTCGCACGCTAAAGGCTGATACGCTGCTCAAGTGAAATCCAGTTTTTCATACAAATTTTTCGCCGCGAAATGTCAAAATGAACTTTTCAAATGGAAATTTCACTTGGCAGTACGCAGCTCAAGTGAAAAATTGCGCTTCAAAAACTGAGCTGTAGGTGGCGATACTAAAATCTCTCCACAGCTATTTCACTCGGTTTTTATTGTCCGTCGCGTTAAATTTTTGACATTTCGGCGTGAAAAATGATTCGTAGGTCGACGGTTAAGAAATTAATTTCAATTTTAGATGTTTCTTAAAGAGAGTACTGCATTTTTCGAACTTCTTTTACCATTTTTGCATTGAATATAGGACCATAAAGTAAGGTGTACAAAAAGTTGGTGGCATGGATGACCTTTTTGATGAGCAGGGTGCCTCAGTAAATTGTTATACACTGTTTTGCTCAAGATAAGCATACAGATTTTTAATCGGCGGTCAGATTAATTACAAAAAATGCTTTATGGATACTAAAATGGCAATTTGGTGTTCTCATAAAAAAATGATTTGTTCGCAGCTCGCAGTTCCCTTTTGTAAAGGCGACACGGCGGCTGCTGCAATTGCGTTATAAAATTGAACACGATACTTTTTTATACATTTTTATTACTATTAATGAATGAATGAGAGTTACTTTAATTAATAATAAATCCTTATTGAAAAGTGTTGAAGGCTACACATATTTCAATCGAAGGGATGTCAACACAAAAAAGGGCAAGTGATGTTCTTATGTTCGATTAGCCACACGAAATCTGAAATCTGAGAGCGAATCTGAAGAAGCCCAATCGAATACCACATAAGAAACTTTATTTGCAAATAAGAATACATCAGTATTCGAATGTTCTACTACAATTAAGGTTCAGTAATCACATCAATATAATTTACGGATCTTTCAAAAGGTGTATATACTCTCTATGCACTCTTGATTGTTAAAATGTGATGCACTGGTCTTATGTACAAATCAGATATTATCGCCAACATTAAACACTATTACTAGTATGAACTAAAATAAAACAAATCTCGCAATTTCTTTCCTCCATCTGTTTTCATTTTAAGTAAAATAAGATAATGTTTATTTTGTAGTATAGCTATCTTAAATCTTATGTTATTCCTATCAGAAAAAAAAAAACGTTTCAGCTCACTCACCCTGCATTAATTTCTCCACGGAAATCTCCAAAAAAATATTTCACTTTCGATTTCACAGCATTTTTTGGAGAGTAGTGAAAATTTCACTTCACTTGAGCAGCGTATCAGGCTTACCTAAATCCTTAACTTCATATAGATGGGCCGATGAAAAGTCTCCACTCATTTAGCTCGCGAAATAAATGTCCGGTGCATTAAATCGAAGATAAATTTTGACATAAAAAAAAAACGGAGGAAAGAGTTTGTGTTGTGTTTGCAATGATTTTTTTTTTTTTTTGCGGAAAACGCAGACAATGTTTGCGTGGTAAATAAAAGATGTAAATATAAATAAAGCGAATCGATTTTCAGGGGGACTTATGCTCTCATTTGGCGTCGTCTTTTGGGTAATAACAAGTGTTCCACTATGGTAAGGAGATTGTGGAAAGTTTGAGGACACATGTCGAACTTCTTCTTATAATTTCTAGGTTTCTTACGTCTTTCAAGTTTGAAATTCGAAAATGCTAAAATTTAGCGCGAGCAGGATACTAGGCTTAAAGAAACAATATGATTTCACTAAAAATCAATTTCTACCCCTTCCTATTTTCATTTCCACATTACGAAGTTTCACTTCTTCCGCGCGGAGGGACTCCACGCACTATTTTTTTTTTTTGTGGGGGTATGTCAAGGCTAATGTGTATAGGGACAAGCCCGCTTCGATTGACGCACTGGAAGCCAACATCCATGCATTCATTCGTGAGATACCGGCCGATATGTGTGAAAGAGTATGCCAAAATTGGACTCAGCGGATGGACTACCTGAGACGCAGCCGCGGTCAACATTTGCATGAAATTATCTTTAAAAATTAAATTGCAAGGTTCAAACTATCGATTCAAATAAATATTTCATTCATTTTTTCGAATTTTTTGTGTTTTTTTTTAAAAAAAAAGTTCTAAACCTCTTAAAAAATCACCCGTTATATTCCAAACACTTTTATTAACTATTTGAATTATGGAAATCGCAAGATCAGAACTAAGTGCTCCCATTTTTAACAATAAACGGAAAAAAATGTTATCTTGTTCACGCAACATATTTTGTGTTCGATATAGTAGCCGAATATTTAGGGTTGTGCAGGGTTTTTGGCAGACATGAAAATCAGCTGACACTTTTCAGTGCGCACTAGTGGGCACTAGTGCTAGCCACGTCAAACAAACCTATAATTGAACCATACCAATATTATCATAATAAAAAGAATTGACAATAATTTCCTAAATCATTTCTGTTTTATTCAAAATCAACATCGGCCCTTAAAACTTAACCACCCTTTATTTGCAGTACTCAACTCGTGTGAATGGCACATCTTAACTTGCAATTTAATTGCACTAGGTGTACTAGCTTTCATAAATGGAAATATTCTAAGAAAATGCAATTCGTGCCATTCAGTAAAGCGTTTTTTCTTTAAACAGAAACCCTTTCCAACGAAAAGAAACGTAAGAAAACTCATTTCAGCTAAGCTTAATTCGAATGGGCTAGATTTTTTAGCTGGTCTAACTTCACATAACATTAATATGTATTTTAAAACACATCCCAGCTCTGCTGAATAGCTTAATTCGTGATTAAATAACATCTATAGCGTTTTCTTTAACTGTAGCCTTTTCAATCTGTAACAAAACTCAATTCAGCTCAGCTGAAATACATCTTTTCAGAATTTTAACAATGTAAACATATTTATACCATATTTCTCAGCTAATTCCTTAGCATATCCTTGTTAGACATGTGAGTTAAATAAATAATTTACAAAATTGCTTTGGAATAAAAAAATCGACAAAAAACTTACGTGACACAGTAATGGAGACTTGATCTTCGAACGTCTTTATTGCACCCTTGGCTTGACAAATGTAAATACCAGAATCCTGAATTTGCAGGTCACGCAGGTAGAGTGATCCTCGATCTTGAATGGATTGATATGGCAGACGTCCATTTAACTTGTACCAAGATACCAAAACGGGCGCCTACAATGAACGCAGTACATTAATCAACATTTAGTAAAGACAAAAAAAAAAAAAAAAACTTACCCTATTCACAGTGAACATTCCGGAACAGATCAATGTGACAGATCCGCCAATTGGGATGATACTGATCTCTGGTGTTGTGATAGACACTGTGATTTCTGTATCATATTGCGAGGGTTGAGTGGTTGTTGGTGGTGGAACTGGTCGATCTGTGCGAGAGGACATTTTTATTTAGCAAGTAGTTTGGACAACAAGAAAATTATACATAGTTAGTCACATGATTGGTGAAGTTTATGAATTTTGTTGATGCTGATCATTTGGAGACAAACATCAGACAAAGATCAGCCAAGTGCTCGGATTAGTTGACTTTTTTATAAAGATAAGACCAGAGAAACTTCAAAGGTTCCAAATGATGGAACAATTCGACAAAGCAGAGAATATTTGCTCCCGAAAATAACTGGACAAAAACAAAACAGAGATAGGATTGAGTAGGTCTAATTAGATTCCTCGAACTAAGGTGTATTTGTTAATTCGAGGTAGTTGCAACAGATATGGTGTTTAAAGGAAACACTTAAAAATACGATAGAATGGGACATTTATATTTCCAATTTGAGTCAATTGTTTTTATACGACCAAGAGACGTTTTATTTAATCATCATAGAAACTTCACCTTCGAGGAATTTGCGAGTATAGGAATCTGAACCAAAATATGTACGTAGCTTCTCGAATATTTTCTAAAAACAAGAAAGCACGACCCTGGGCGCAATTCCTCAAGCGTGAGTGTGTCAACCGTGTTACAAAACTCACCCTGACAACGATATGTATACACTATTTTGAATTCACTTGATTCCGCAAGACGTTGTGAGTTTTTGTGTGCTGATTGAGTGCTTTTTTAGCAACCAAGAGCGCTCAATCTAGTTTTACATTGCTTTTCCGCTTCTTTTTGTTAACTGCTTTCTCCTTCGCTCCTTCCTTTATTCGTCCAGTGTTGCGTTGTGTACCTACTCATGCTATGAAACTGAGGTTATGTACACATCATCATCTGCGAGCTCCTATCGTACAGTATAAGAAGCAAACGTTTTTGTAAGCCCGAGTGTAAGCCCAAAGGTAGTCCCCATCGAAGTCAGACACATAGGTCCACCAGGATGCAGCCGCAGTTCACAGTGCGAGGGAGAAATGTTTCGCATTGATGTAAATCTGTTATGACCAACAGCTGACTATACTTGCACTGACTATGTTGCACTTTTTCTGAATACAATTTTTCTGACTATACTTTCGTATGACTACAATTTTGCCTACTACTATTTGGGGTCGATGTCGCAAAGTTTCGAAAGGTTATTTGAGAGAAGCCTGCAACTCTCCGATAAGGTTTATTTCCCGGTGCATGTTTTTTTTTTTTTTTAAGGAAACCCATACAGTAGAGTTAATAAGCTCGGTTTCGATCTAGCTTGTTAGTACGGTCTTTCTACGAATCGTTCTACACATGTAACACATTAAGACTAAAGACGGACAGCTACATTTTGTAGGTTTTTTTGTTGTTGTTTTGTGTCGTTCAAACATATTTGTTGATCCAGACGTAGTATATAAATACACACATATAATAAAGACAGACTTTTACGAGAACTACAACAGAACAGAAATACGAAAGTAATCCCATTTTTATTTTGTCGCAGCACCTGGTCTGACTGGCAATGATGTATGTGGCCACAAGCTACCCGAACAATTCGAGCTGGGAAGTAGTGATCCGATTATTTGTTTGCCATCGAAAACATCGTATGTCTTATTTGGGGCGATTGTTACATTTGGCATCAAAAATATCCGAATTCCGCCACAACACTTCGGCCTCTCACTTAACTGTTCAACGCTATTTGTTGGTGGTTCGCGAGGACCTGTTATGCAATGTTAGCGGGGGTGGTGGGGAGTAAATGAAGAAAAATGAAAATGCAAAGATGCAGACGAAGTGAACACTCACCAGTTCCGTAGTTTTGACAACGATCACCAGAGTAACCTGATTTGCAGCGACACTCAACGTAGCCGCGATCGCTCTTACTGCACGATTCAGCGCCGTCACTGCATGGGCACTGCACGCAGGATCCCAAAGCGGATCCACTTACATCGCTGGTGTCACGGTAATAGAGAGGAGAACACGTTTGACAGCTCCTGCCGGCGTAGCCAGCGGGGCATTGGCAGACTTCAATGTTGGTGACACGTGGCGGACCTATTTCGATGGCGGATTCGCCGGCCGATTCGACGGCCGATTCGAGTATCACATTGCCAATAGAGGATAACTGGGTGGGGATCTTTGGAGTGGCACGAATCAGAATGTACTGCAAGTTCGAGAGTACTGTCAGAATGTCGCTACGAGAGGCCTTTTGGCCATTGTCACGGATCCAATTCTCCTCCTCGTGCAAACGTACTTCGATTTCTTCATCTTCGATCGTGTCTGGATGGCGAGTCCATATCAGTTTGAGGCCGTTGCCAATGAGAATCACATCCTTGCCATCTTCGTAGTTACCATTGCTTTCGACGCGAAGTTTGAATATGAGCTTGCCGCCATATGACTTGAGACGGTCACCGGCGATCGTGTTGGGCAGGCTCCAGTACTTCTGCGTGTACGACGGAAGACTGTAGGTATACATGTTGCTTCCAATGTCCATATCCATGTTATCGCTGTCCAAATGGTCGCCATTCTCATCGGCTATTATCGGCAGCGAATCAAGGAAGGGAATCGGTATCAGTTGCCGGTAGAGTTTGGAGTCGTAGCATTGGTTCGATGCTCCAGAGCAGAAGCAATCGGAGCAACCGTCGATATTCGATGCGGACAGATCGAAGCTACCGTGACGACATTGGTCGCAGTATTGTCCAACGACGTTGCGTTTGCATTCACAATATCCCCGGTCGCAAGTAACTGTTCCAGCATTGTTGCAATTACTGCAGATGAAATGATCGTCGCCGTATGGCTGGCAGTCTCGTGGGGAGCCATTGGTGGCATTGCCCGAAAATCCTGGGGCGCACTCATCACAAGCATGCCC
Source organism: Cheilosia urbana (assembly GCA_946477585.1). Taxonomy (NCBI): domain Eukaryota; kingdom Metazoa; phylum Arthropoda; class Insecta; order Diptera; family Syrphidae; genus Cheilosia; species Cheilosia urbana. The sequence continues at coordinate 87,149,008 of OX297854.1, read as the reverse complement.
AACGGTGTTGTCACGGCAGTTCTACACGAGAATATGTTAGAGTAACACAGCTCAAATTCAATACAAAATGACTTACCAAACAAATGCCAGTCTCAGAGTCGCATTCGTTTGAATGTCCGTTACATTCGCAAGGAATACACAGGCCTAGGAAATGGCCACCTTCTAGATCTTTTTTATAACCAGGTACACAACGTTCGCAAGAGAGTCCTGTGTGCTCAGGTGGACAGCGACATTCTTCGACTTCATATGCACGGCTGGATCCACGGTTTGTTGGCTCAGCGGTGTCTAAACTGACGTACGTCAAAGTACCGTCCTTGCTGACTGTTGTATAGGTGGCCTTGATATAGATCGCTTGAATATCAGCCAAAGCCATGAGCAGTTGGCCGCGGTTGACGGTGTTTCCGTCGCTTCGCTGCCAGTAGCTCTCCAAAATTGGAACGCTGTATGTTTGCGAGACACTTGGATTGACTTGCGACTTGCGGAAGTGATGGATATCGTCATTGGCCTGGAAATATAGAGAATAGAACAGAGATGGTATTTTCCCTGAAACAAGGTACACTTACGCTCTTAATGACCACGTCTGGGGCGACATTTCGCGAATTGTGACCACCGGGCAAAGGACTATAGCTGAGCGTGTAGTTCAATTTTCCACCATAGGAAGTGAGCTTTTCACCCAAGAATTCGGCGGGCAGACTCCAGTAGAGAACATCATTTGGCTCTGAGCGTTCAAAGGCCAGCTGGCTATTGACTTCAGAAAATTGCACAGAGATTGGATCGCGACGTTCGTAGCCCATGATCAAGTTGAAGCCATGCGGGGCGCGGGAACGTCCAAAGTTTGTGGCCACCGAACTGCGATACCACGAGCTGCTGGAACACTGTTTCGATACTCCCATGCAGATACACTCCACGCAGCCGGAGTATGTGAACGAGTTCAAGAAGAACGAAGATGGTGCGCACTTATCGCAGCGGGGACCAGTGACGTGGGACTTGCACTCACAGGTTCCATTAGGACGAGCCATTAACGTACCATCGGCATTGCAGTCATTCTCTGGTCTTGGATAGCAACTGATTCCACGAATTGGATCACCCACATAACCTTCCGCGCATTTCTCACAGCGGCGACCAGTGTAGCCCTGATTGCAGTTGCAAATGACATCTCCATCTTGGTTAAGCGCGCACCCGCTGGCAGAGTTGCTTTGTGGGTTCGCTTGCGGGCACGGGCACTGTTGGCATGGTATTGAACGACGGGGATCACCGTATGTACCGGGTGGACATGGTGTTGGTTCATCTGGAACACAGCGTCCCAGCCAAGGGCCTCCTGGTAGACGGACAAAGCCTGGAGCACAACGTTCACATGAATCTCCAATGTATCCAGTTGGACATGAGCACTGTTCAACCAAGGACGCCGATCCCAGGCCACGATCGTTCACCGCTGCCGAGTCCATTTTGATGTTGGTCAACTCCACTTCTCTCTCGGTGGAATCGATGTAGCTCAAACGAATCAGGATATTTTCAACGTTGGCCAAGATCATCATGATCTCTTCACGAGTTGCGCGTCGGCCATCGGGCTTCTGCCAGTTGCCGGCGGTAAACTGAACCTTAATATTGTTGTTTGCATTCGAATGTGCCTGAGTGCGGCTACGGTGTGTCAAGGTGTAACCGTTTCCGGCGATGATCACGTCAGGAGCATCAGTTGGGCGACCTTGTCCTTGATACTGAACATCGTAGGTAAGGTATCCTCCGTACGAGCGCAGTTGTCCGCCTTGATACTCGGACGGGAGGGCCAAGTATGGCAGCAGATTGGAGTAGCCTACGTCCGACACACGGAACTGTACACCATGATGTATGGCCAAGATGTTATGGTCAGTTGATTCGGTGATTCGTATATCTTGGTATGGGCGGATTTCGACTCCCACCACGCGGTGTGACGTAATTGGCGGCTGCAGGGAATAGGTGAACAATTCGGCGCTCTTACAAGTCTTCGACACGCCAAAGCAGAAGCAGTTGATGCATTCGTCCTTGCGCTCAGCTAGTTTGTTGAAGAATCCGGCTGGGCAGACACCCTCATCGGTTGCCACCGACACCAATGTGTCTGGAGTGACAAACAGAGTTCCCTTGGAGTTGATAATTTCACAGGAATACGCTCCGCTGTCTCGATGTTGCATATCCCTACAGAAAAGAGTTCCCAATCCTCCGTGAGATTGCGACTCGCACTTCTCAGGCACATGGCCCCAGTTGAGGCGCCACACGATCACTGGAACCGGAACACCGGCTGCCCGACATGTGATATTCAACACTCCACCAGCTGGAATGATCAACCTTGGTGGTGGTGGGCGAATCACCGCTGGAGAAGCTGTAAAAAGAAAAGATTTCATTACTTCCCAAACTGAGGTCACAATTTAAGTCATCAAACTTACTGCAGCCGATTTCATCAGATCCGTCATTACAGTCGTTAGTGTTGTCACAATGGAATGACCGGGGAACGCAATGTCCACTCTTGCACTGGAATTCGTCGTACCTGCATGGGGTGCCGCTGGGTTCAGCATCACAACTGTCCTCGTCGGAATTATCACCGCAATCGTTCTCACCATCGCAACGCCAGATACGATCGACACACTTGCTATTCCTGCACAAGAACTGATTTGGTTGGCATTTGCGGCCGTAACTGCAACTCTGCTCATCCGATGTATCCGAGCAGTGAGGGATTCCATCACAGATCTGGTGTTTGTCGATACACTCGCCATTCATGCAGGTAGCTTGGTTCTCGTGACATGCTGTTGGCGGCCGATCAGCGTTTGGATTGTCTGAAAGAGTGGATAGATTTTGTATTAGGATCTGAGTTAACTTCCATAGTCGGGATTGCCAAAGCATTTACCCGGTTTTTCATCCCAATGGAATGCAGAGGAAAGAGAGAAATTTATTTTAAATGGTACACTAAAGGCGTTTCATGCTGGGCATGTGGAAACACACACACAGTGCGTTTCCATGCCCAAAGGGATTTGTCATACCTAAGCCAAAGAACTCAAGACCGATGTGCGGCACAGTGCCGTACTTGATCTTGGTGGACGGCGCTTGATATTTATGAACTCCCCAAGCTGAATGTAGCATGGAATTTTTTGTTTTGATGCTTAGAATAGTTATTTTTCTTTTTTATTACACTTATCGAGCGACTTGATTGGTTCTCTGGAATACTTACATCTTTCGACTGTCAAGTGGACGGAAACGGATTGTCCCTGGAGATGTGTTGGGTAGCCGACAGCTTCGCAAATGTATTTACCGGAATCGTCAACCTAGAAAGAAGTAAAGAGGTTTGGATAACAATTTGAAAAAGATGAACGTTGTTAAATATGGGTAAGATGTTGCAGGGGCGATCTCAGTCCTGGGGCGGGCAACGTGAATAGGTACCTACCCAGTAAAATGTTGACACCGAAAAAGAAAAATTATATTGACAACGATACGTCAAATTAATGTAAAAATCTATGAAAAAAAAACTGACATCTTTCCATTTGTTATAGATGCCGGATTATGGATTTTGACATGAATTTGACTTCACCTAGTTGCCAATTGAATAAAGGTATAGGTACCTATTTTATGTCGTTTTCCATTGGGACCAAAAATCAATTTTTTTTGTTCTATTCCTATTATCGGGTGGCTACACAATTGTCCTTGCGATTGTCCTTGCGACTTATTAATTGTCATAGCAAAAGCGAGACGTACGGGAAATTGAAGAAGCTTAAATACGAACGGCAAATCGTTCTGAATAAGTGGAACCCGCGGAATAAGAACATCTTCGCCTTTGAATTTTCCAATAAAAATCGTTGCTTGAATAATGTTTGATATTAAATTTTTCACCATCAAACGCGTACCGTTACAAAGTTTTGGTTCATTTAGGTTGCCCAACAAAATTATTACTGAGACGATTTTTAGTTTCAAAATGTGTGGAGGCAAGCCCAAAACATCCAAAGAATTTAAAAATTCTGTGGATAGTTGGTGGCTTCGTTTTCATCCATCACGGAGTCGACTGATTTGTATGAATGCAACTCACCCGCGATTTGGTTTTGAATGGCGAAATTCAAATGATCGACGTTCTTGTTTTTCGCAACCAAACATGCTCATCCAATCATGGTCAATATAATTCTGAGCGATATTCGGGAAAACATTCATGATTAGTTCCTCCGGTGTCGTTGTAAATTTGCAAACATTTTGTGGAAACTCAATCAGGCCGGTGATTAAGTTTGCTGGAATCACACTATTGCCCATCGCCAACAATTGCCTGGAGAACTATGCAGCAGACTGGTCATTTTGTAAAGAAACTCGCATCTTTGTTGTCAAATGCAATTTCTTGACGTATCGCCATAAAGCAGACGCCTTCGATCTCGAAATGACAGGCAGCGTTTGACGAAAATCGCCTGATAGTAAGATTATTGCTGGCTACAAACGCGCATTGGAGGCCCTGAATCGTTTACGTAATGATAAGCGACCTTTCGGTGCACCCAGAAAAAAGCCTGTGTAAATTTAGCCTAAATCGCGGTATAAGTCTACTTAGTCCTAAGGCCATTTTGAACTTGGTAAGTTCTAAGATAACTTGCCTTATATTCCTTAGGTAACCGGACTTTTTTAAGCCTGTGTAAAATTAACCTAGTTTTTGGTAGTGATATGCCAAGTTGTCTAAGGAGTTTCACCTTAAATCTTGGATGAATTTAGCCTAACATTTTACCTTAGGAATGCATAACTTAACCTAATTTAATTTTTTTAAATGTGTAAAATCTACCTAGTTTTTGGTAAAGGTATGCCAGAATGTGTTGGCGCAGTTCGAATTCCGTAAAAAAAAAAGGACGGACCCTAGGCCTAGCTTCTCCCAACCATTCGTTTTGTGCGAGTTTTACATTTTTGGAACGAATGGAAGGGATTTACAATTTTATGCCGACTCCAAATGGCTTATTGAGAAGTTCTTTCAAGACTCTCGTTATACTCTCGAATGTTTGTCAGACGATCGCGGGAGGTGGCGCAGTGGAAAAATCCCTGAGTTGGAATTTTGGTTTTTCCGGGATTCGAACCTCGACCCCGCGCTTAGTAGTCCAACACACTAACCACTAAGCCATTGTGCTCAATAACCAATAAATAACAAATTGCATGCCTTTAACTTAAGGTGGTTGATTGAGACAACCGGAGGTAACGTCACCTTAGGTTTAAGCAGAGTTACGTATATCCTTAGGTGGATAACACTTATTTGTATCTAGGTTAAAATACCTAAGGCCCTTAGGCCCTATTTATTGGCAGATTTATGCTTGTCCAAAAAATTTCATACAAAAATATTTACCTAAGGCGTTTAAGGCAATTTTACACTGTATTTTTCTCTGGGTGCATTGTGCATTCGTCCCATATGATACCTAGTCTTACATTGCTGCAGTACTTTCGCCATCGCAGTGTTCTTTGAAATGTTGCATGTAGGTTCTTCATCCATTTGCAGATTCAATGACAATTTCAATGCTGTTCGACCGCCTTCTAACAAAGTAGCCGCTATCCCAGAAAAGACTAGGGCCAAAGCGATCTCAGATCTCGAACAAATTGTAGCCAAAATCAGTGAAATCAGGAATGTACTTCCAGTTCCACCGGGCGCATCAAGGAAGAAAATTCCGCCATTTTCGTTATCGACTGCTTGCATCAATGAAGGGCTTATGTTAATAACACGATAAGCCACACTTTTTCAAAAAACTGTTTTCTTACTCGATCTATTGGGAAATAGCATAATCTTTATACGCTATGAATTTGTTCGCTATTTTTCAAATGAGGTCGCTAGTATTCACAAGAGTGACATTTTCCATTAAGAGTTGTCATCGACTTTTTCGGTAAAAACGTTATAAGCCACATCCGCAAAGCGATATAAATTTTAAAAGTGCAAAAGAAAAATCATGAATTTCAATGAAGAAGCCATCGATAGTGATGAATTTTTTGAAGATAGCGATGACAGTGTCCTCGATAAGGATTTTAGGCGTACAGATGATGATTCATCATCGGAAATGAGTGAGGTATGAACAATCCTTTTATTTTTGTGGCTTATCATATTATTATAAAAAATTCAAGTGAAATGTTTTGCGTGGCTTACTATGTTAACTGTGGCTTATCATGTTGTTGAAAAACAATCAAGTTGCCTTTTGTTATGTTTTATGTTGCTTATTTGGAATTACTTTTTTTAGGAATCCAAACATAGCTCTTTCGCTACACTGCAAAAACTAAGAAGGGGTAATGAGATAACGCCAGAAAAAGCTTCTCCATCACGTTGGAGACGAAGATGTAACGATGATTACGACCGGGTTAAGGCTAAGCGAAGGCGCAACCAAGGTCAAGAGTATCTTGCCACAAAATCGAAAAAACTTGTTCATGCGCGTGAATTGGGCTCTCCTTGTAAGTGCAAGGAAAGATGTAGAGAAAAGCTAAATAACACTCAAGATAATATTTTTACCAAGTTTTGGGATCTGGAATCTTATGATCTACAAAATAGTTACCTTTTCGGGTGTATTAATGTGGGTAAAAAGAAAAGGTCTTACAAAAAAAAACAAAAACGTCAAGAGTCCGTTAGAAAGTTTTCCGCTGAGTACACGGTTAATATTGATGGGCAGAGTTGTCAAATTTGCAAAGTTGAGTTTATGAACATACATGGGCTTCAAAAGGCCCGAGGAAGGGTCGATCACATTGTGAAAACCAAGGCTAAAGGGTGTGGTGTTCCTTTAAAAGATAAACGGGGTACGCATACAAATAGACCAAACAGACTTTCATTGGACAAAAAACAATCAGTCAGGAATCACATTAATTTAATTCCGAAGTATCAGAGTCATTATAGTCGATCGAATAACCTACAAAAAACGTACCTTAATTGCGACATGACCATTGCAAGCCTTTATAAAGAGCTGTATGTACCTTGGTGCAACGATCAAAATATTGAGCCGGTAAAAGAAAGTGCATATCGCCACATATTTTGCACCGAGTTTAACATTGGATTCAAAGTGCCAAAGTCGGATACTTGTAAAACTTGTGATGAGACAATAATAAAGTTAAATTTTGCTAGACAAAATAACGCTGATAAGGAAGTACAAGATCTAACTACCATGATAAATTTACACATGGCTCGAGCTAAGGCAATGCAAGATTTGCTTAAATCTGAGACGGAGAGATCCAAAACTAATAAAAACGTCTGTGTTATATCTTTCGATCTTCAACAAGCGATGCCTATACCAAAACTTACCACTGGGCCTGCGTTTTATTGCCGAAAAATTTGGTTGTACAATCTTGGAGTGCATGATTGCACTGCTGACAAGGGTCACATGTACGTATGGACAGAAAACCAGGCCAAACGTGGAGCAGATGAGGTAGCTTCTGTCTTGATGAAGTTTCTTAAAAATAAACAGAATATTGAGGAGCTAGTCATATTTACTGACAACTGTCCAGGACAAAACAAAAATTGGCTTTTGATGTCGTTTTGGCATCATCTAAAAATAAAAAAAAATAAATAGTTGGCGCAACAGGTCCGGAGAGACCCTAGGCCTAGCTTCTCACAACCATTCGTTTTGTGTGAGTTTCTCATTTTTGGAACGAATGGAAGGGATCTACAATTTTATGCCGACTCCAAACGGCTAATTGAGAAGCTCTTTCAAGACATTTATACTCTCGGATGTTTGTCAGACGTTCGCGAGAGGTAGCGCAGCGGAAAAAAACCCTAAGTCGGAATTGGGGTTTTGCGGGATTCGAACCTGGGACCCCCGCATAGCAGTCCAACACACTAACCACTAAGCTACTGCGTCTACCACACTGGCATCATCTAGTCAGGGAAAAAAAGTTAAAAAGCATTACTCATCACTTTCTAGTAAGTGGACACACACATTTGCCATCCGACAGAGATTTTGCATTAATAGAGAAGCGTCAAAGAAAATATGCCAACCAAATTTACTCGCCACAAGGTTGGCATAAAGTTATTAAGGATGCAAACAGCAAGACACCTTTCGAGTTGAATGTTATGGAACAGGATGACTTCTTCAGCTTTGACTGTCTTTTGGCAAGTGTGAATAAAAAGGCTTCATTGGTGGACAAAACAAAATTGGAATTCGCTGCTGTTTTTAGCTTTCATTTCAAGGAAACTAGTCCAAAATCGTTTTATGTCAAACACACAGTAAATGGAGAGTGAAAAAAAGTAGTTTATATCTTAAAGCAGGGAAGACCTCTAGCTGCAATTTTAAGCCAGATTAAAAGAAAATATATTGAACCCGTAAAAATATCCAAAGCCAAGTTGCTCAATGTAAAATCGTTACTACCATATATTCCTCCAATTAACCATCCATTTTACAATAATTTGATTTCCATGGACTCTGAAGTTGAAACAGAAGCTGAGGTCATTGAATAAAGAACAAAAAATTATCAAAAAACGAATATCCGTTATAATATACTTTCTTTTAAAAACATTAATAAAATAAAACATATTTTCCTTCAATAAAATCATTCTACCAAAAAAAAAGTTTTTTTCTTATTTTTGAAATTATAATTTTAATGTATTTATTCTGTACAGAAACATGATAAGCCACCAACTTTTACAAGTTTTTTTTTTTATAAAAGCAGTCCATAATTTGTTTCGCATTACTTAGGCATAATAATGAAGAATAACACATAACTCATCTTTAAAAAAAAAAATCAAGTAAATGCCTTGATCAGATTATTTGTTATATTTTGTTTAAACTTTGAATGCTATTATCTCCACTATTTGAATTTGTGGCTTATCAGGCTTTTGCAATAAGCCCTTCAATTCATCGAACACTTTCTTTTACTCTTGATTCAACATTTGCACATTTGTTTGAACAGCTTGACTCAATGCGATTCGATCAAAGTCCATTTCTCGCTCCAGTTCTCGATTAAATGCGTCTTGCATTGAACGATTTGGCTGTGGCATCCCCAATTTGCACAACAAATCGCCACTCATGAGCAGACACATAATCCTCGATCAAAATCAAAGCTTTGTTGCGCATTTCATATGACATCACCAGTTCATTATCCGATGTCACAGCGCGAATTCGATGCAAAATATCGTTGGCCATAATATCATCTTTGTATAATCAAAGTATTTACTTCATTTGAAAAAGTTACTTAATGTAACATAGTAAACATTATTTATTAGAACAAACTTTTTACTTTTATTTAAAAAAAAAAAAAATTCAAAATTGTTGACAACAACAATTTGCTTGGAAAATAATTAAAATAATTGACAACAACAATTGCTTTTTTTTTATTTTTTTTATTTGAATTGTCACTACTCGATTTCTAACCAGTTTCTTTTTTTTTCAAAATGTATTTCCCCCTACAAACTTTCATAACCCCTTTCATCCCCCCAAAGTTTTATTTTCGCGACAAAAAGTAAATATAAACAGCAGTACGAACAAAACCCAAAAAGAATTATGAAAATCGTACCAGGGGTTATCGAGTTACATCATCATCGAGTTTCACTTCACCCCGAAAGAATTATATATATATAGATTTGTGATATGGAGTAGATGTCAAAGATGAAAGTGTCTCAAAGTAGCTCTAAGTCTATCCACATATTTTGGCGTATATTTTCAGTTCTCTTAAAAGAGTTTCGCTCAGTTTTTTGAGTTTGTCAGTTTTTATGTCGTTTTCCATTGGTTGGTGAAATGCCAAAAAATAATCTACGAAATTCTTTATTCAGAATCACCAGAAGGGTATTTATTGTGAAAATTTAACGGATTCAGAAGTGATTTTTCCGGACTCTGCCGGACGCTTCTTTTGCCGCAAGTGCACTCTGTTGGCTCAGAATTAATTTACTGACCTTAGTAAAAATCAGTAGGTACATATGCTTTGACAGCTATCCATATAATTAAAAGCACTGAACGCAATGATGGTAAAATTAAAGGGGTAGGTTAGAAAAAAATTGCAACTCGTATGGAGCAAGTCCGCATCTTTATTGTTAATCAAATGACAGATATGTGGTTGTGGTAGGTACACATTACACAAATGAGTTTAATTAGTTCAGAGCAGGTTTCAGTTCTATGCTGTGTTGGGCTTCGAGGAAAGATATGTCTATGAATGAAGTCAACGCAAAATATACTCCCACATGTTTTCGAAAGGAATTTAAATTCAAAATAACCACCTTGGACAGAATGTCACGTATGACAAATTTTGGTTGTCAATTGATGTTTTTATATGTGCAAACAAATAAAAATGTACCCTAGGCCCAGCTTCTCACAACCATTATGCTTTGTGTGGGTTTTTATTTTTGTGACGAATGGAAGAGACCTTTAATTTTATGCCGCGAAGCGCTTTCATGACCGTTCTGGGTTGTTTGTCACACGCGTGTTAGAGGTGCCGCAGTGAAAAAAAAAAACCTAAGATGTTATTTGGGTTTTTCCCGGGATTGAAAGTGAGACCCCCCGCTCAGTAGTCCAGCACATAAACCACTGAGTTACTTCGCCCACCGAAGGAGTATAGAGAAGAGAAGAACAGTGCGTTGAGGATAGTGCTTTAATCGGGTGAGATGGCTATGGTCCGGAATATTTCCAAATCGACTCTAAGGGACAACGCGTACGAGAAACAATATTCGTAAGGCGCTCTCAACTATAGGCAGCTAAGCCTGGATAACGATTCCTGGAGAAATGTTGGTTGAGGCGCCACCAAAACACATATTCTACTTTGCAATTACACTTCGGGGTAGTCGCAGTAGCTTAGTGTTTAGTGTGTTGGCTGCTATGCGGGAGTCCCGGGTTCGAATCCCGCAAAAACCCAATTCCGACTCAGGGTTTTTTTTCCGCTGCGCTACCTCTCGCGAACGTCTGACAAACATCCGAGAGTATAAATGTCTTGAAAGAGCTTCTCAATTAGCCGTTTGGAGTCGGCATAAAATTGTAGATCCCTTCCATTCGTTCCAAAAATGAGAAACTCACACAAAACAAATGGTTGTGAGAAGCTAGGCCTAGGGTCTCTCCAGACCTGTTGCGCCAACTATTTTTTTTTATTTTTTTTTAATTACACTTCGGTCAAGCACCTGATTAAAGTCTGATCCCACGACCAGCAATTTGTATAGCTAAGTCGGCACAATAGGCGAAGTGATACCTTTTACTAAACTAAACTAAATCTTCTCCCAAAAGTCTTCGGTTACAGTTTGTAGATTTAGGCATTCGAACAGCCTCTTATACACATAATGCCCTGGTTTCTCAAACCAAGTGTGAAGGACTTTCGCTAGGATTTTCGGTCGATCGGTAGTGTTGGTCTGAGACATCTGACAGCGGGTTTTATTTTTTCTAAGGACTTGTATTTACAAAACCTGAACGAAATTCTGAGACTATAATCGCTTTTTGCAATTTTTCTTCACACAAACGTGATTTAAAAACAAAAACAAAGGCAGTTTTTAAATTAACCCAACTATATCGTAGCTAAAATTCTATTCTATTATATGCAGCTACTATTATATTACTTGACTTGACAATCTGGACAACCGATTTGTGTCTCTTTTCGGTACTAAAACCTAGATTTTTTGGGTCGGAAAACCTGTCTAAAGGACGATAATTCGCAGACTGGGCTACAAATCGTGACATCCACTAAATAAACTTACGCACTAAATAGTTTGCTAAATATTTAGTTAACTCAACTTACTCGAATGTTAGGTATTTCCAAGCGTCCGTTTTTGTCAACAAATCCTGCTGGCAATGGTCTGCCGCCTGGACGGCTCCATCTGACCTTGGCTCTGAGTGGTCCTTCGTCACGACAACGGAAGATCACTTCACGACCTATATTTAGAAAGAGAGTGATGTTAGTTTTCGCTGTAAATACGTGTGCATTTCCAATATTCTGTCGGTGCAGCTAGCAGTCAGCAAGCGCTGTGAGATATAATAACAATTTGTACAAGTAAATATTTTTGTTTGTACAGAGGCTTTATTTTTTTATTTGTTCAGCTCGAGGGGTTTTCCTGATATAAAGGGGTAAATGTGTGTTTTTGAAATATATATATTGTCAAAATTTGTATTTTTGTTGCTGTTGTTGTTGTTTGTGCGTAAATGGATGAGGAATAACATTTTGTTGTTGCGTGCTTTTTTGTAGTGTTTATAGCTACAATATATTTGTGGTGGTTTTCGATTTGATATTCTGACTTACCCTCCATGATATATCCTTTGAATTATTATGTTAGGGATAGTATTTTTTGTTTTATTTTTTATTATTTGTTTGGTTAAAGAAGAGAGAGAGAAAATTGAACGTTAAGTATGTTTAAAAATAATGAAATGTCGAACTACTATACAAGGGGCGGGGGATATACCTACGTAAATGTTTTTTTTTTTTTTTTTATATTTTCTTTTACATTATTATTTTTTATTTTATTTGGGATAGTAAAAATGTATTAAATATAAAAATAAAATTCAACTTACTTTCTTTGATGATTTGACTGTCGGGGTAGGTCTTCAGGTTCAGTTGAGGTTCTGCCGGACTGTGTGCTGTAAATAGAATGGGAATATAATTTTTTTTTAAATTTGAAACAGAACTGGAGATGTGTGGGTGAGATTTTGCTAGTTAGAGGTTAAAGCGGTTTTGTAGGGCTTGTGCTACCTTTCCTTAGTGCACGGATTTTAGCTGGTAGTAAAAGCCTCTAGCTTCTGGAATAACGGCAGAGACGGTGGTCCTTGAGTGGGGTGTTAGAATTGTATGTGGTCTAGGTCTAGGTGTACAGTAGGTACATTTTTTAGAAAAAAGCGCTAGCACATATTGACGGAAGTGTAGAACCCTGCTACTTTAATTAAGTATGAATGCTCTGATATGAATGTCAGACAGTCTTTCAATTGTTTTCAGAAGAAAAAAAGAAGTCACGATTATGAGACGGTAAGGTTTTGGTAGTTCACAATGTTTGTTACCTAGTTTGGGGATAGACACTACGTTGGTCTACCTCCAAATGCATGATATGTAGTTCCACTTGAAACTAAACTTATATAAGCTAAACATGGGAACTCTGGGTATGAAAAAATAAATCTAAATTTTGAATGGTTTTCAATTCGAAAACAGAGTTGAACGAGACTTACGGATTCTGACATCATGAATGAAATCAAAGGCCATGGAGAGAAGGGAATTTAGTAAAACATTTCGCATCTCTGTCTCTGACAGACGTTCGTTCGGATCTGCACGTGGAATGTTCGAACTCTGAACAGACCGCGTGCAGCCGAACAACTAGCGGAGGCCCTAGACTGCTACAAAGCAGGTATCACCGCCATCCAGGAAGTGCGGTGGGATGGGCCGGGCAAAAGGAGGATGAAAAACTGTGACATTTACTACGGTGACTGCTACAGAGAACAAAAGCAGCGTCTATTTGGATGCGGATTTGTTGTAAGCGGCAGACTTAGGCAAGAAGTCTTGAGCTTTCGACACGTTAGTGAACGCCTTACAACTATCCGCATCAAGGCTAAATTCGCCAACATCAGCCTGATATGCGCTCACGCCCCCACAGAAGATAAAGACGATGCTACCAAAGAGTGTTTCTACGAGCTCCTCGACAAAACATATGAGCAATGTCCTAAGCATGACGTTAAAATCGTCTTGGGTGATTTTAACGCCAAAATAGGAAAGGAGGACATCTTTGGTAGCACAATCGGAAAACACAGCCTACACGACACCACGTCTGGAAACGGACTTAGGCTGATTGATTTTGCTGCGGGACGTAATGTTACCATAGCTAGCTCACGGTTTCCTCACCTCAATATACACAAAGGAACATGGCGGTCACCTGATCATCAAACCGTCAACCAAATTGATCACGTTGCGATCGACGCAAGGCACTCCTCCAGTATTCTAGATGTCCGAACTTTCCGAGCGGCCAACATAGACTCGGACCACTACCTTGTTGTAGCCAAGGTACGGATGCGGATATCCAAGACGCCACAACAACGAGAAAATACTGTGAGGAGATTTAACGTTGGACGACTACAAACGCAACAAACCGCCAGAACCTTTGCCGATCGCGTATCCCTCAACCTCTCGAGAAGTCCTATGCTGCCAGCATCAAGTGCCGAAGACCAGTGGCGCCGATGCCAAGAAGCCATCAAAAACGCCGCAACTGATGTGCTCGGTTTCACCAGTCCACCCCCTCGAAACCCCTGGTTTGACGAAGAGTGCCGGCAAGCACATGCAGCAAAACAAAGTGCCTACGAAGCGTCGCTGCATAGAAGGACGAGAGCAGCTCGTCAGCTCTACGAGCAAAAAAGGAGGGAAGAACATCGGCTTCTCCGGAGAAAAAAGAGAGAGCATGAGAAGCGCGCGATCGAGGATATAGAGAGGTGTTACTCCAGGAACAATGTTCGGAAGTTTTACCAAAAGGTAAAAAGAACGTGTCATGGCAACAAGACCCGAACGGAGACCTGTAGAGACGAGCAAGGAAACCTTGTAGTAGAGTCACAGTCGGTGCTGAGGACATGGAAAAACCATTTCTGCAGACTGCTAAACGGCGAAGACGACACAAATTCCGCTGTTAGGCAGAACGATCTATTCAACCTGGACGATGACAGCCAAGATTTCCGTCCACCTGACCAAAATGAAGTGAGGATAGCAATATCTAAGCTTAAATCCAACAAGGCTGCTGGTCCAGACGGCTTACCTGCCGAGCTCTTCAAGGCAGCCGGAGATGACTTGGTAGAGTGCATACACCAACTCATCTCCAAGATTTGATTAGAGGAAAGTATGCCTGATGAATGGAACCTCAGCATTGTTTGCCCGATCCACAAGAAAGGAGACCCTCTAAACTGCGCCAACTACAGAGGCATCAGTCTCCTGAACACTGCGTATAAGATCATGTCTGCTGTATTGTGTGAACGCCTGAAACCATTCGTCAACGATCTGATAGGTCCCTATCAGTGCGGTTTTAGGCCCGGTAAGTCCACGACCGATCAAATATTCACACTACGGCAGATTCTGGAAAAAACCCAAGAATACCAGATCGATACTCACCATCTTTTTGTCGATTTTAAGGCCGCATATGACAGCGTTTATAGAGACGAGCTATACAGAGCCATGTCTAGTTTTGGCATCCCTGCCAAACTTGTCAGATTGTGCAGAATGACGATGGAGAACGCTCGCTGCTCCGTAAAGGTCGGAAACAATCTCACCGAGACCTTTGATGTCAAAAAAGGATTTAGACAAGGTGATGCGCTGTCATATGACTTCTTCAACATCATTCTTGAGAAGATTGTGCGAAACTCACAAGCCAACACCAGAGGCACAATTTTCTATAAGTCTGTGCAACTGCTTGCATACGCTGACGACATTGACATTGTTGGTACAACACAGCGAGCTGTCACTGGTGCGTTTGCAAGTATTACTGCAGAAGCGGCAAAAATGGGTTTAGTGGTGAATGAGGGTAAAACAAAATATATGCTGTCAACAAGAAGGGACACACGACATCGACGAATCGGGCAGAACGTCACGATAGACAGCTATAACTTTGAGGTAGTTAGGGACTTTGTCTACCTCGGCTCCGCTATAAACTCTGATAACGACATCACATCAGAAATCAAACGAAGAATCACACTTGCCAACCGCTGTTTCTTTGGCCTAAGACGGCAACTGATAAGTAAGGCCTTGTCGAGAAATACTAAGGAAACTCTGTATAAGACCCTCATCATCCCAGTCCTGCTTTATGGTGCAGAAGCATGGGCGCTATCAAAGGCGGATGAAGATCTCCTTGGTCGTTTCGAACGCAAAATTCTTCGAGTGATTTTTGGTCCCGTTTGCGTTGACGGGTTTTGGAGGAGAAGATTTAACAGCGAACTCTACGAGCTGTACAGCGACATCGACCTAGTCAGAAAAGTACGCATCAGTCGTCTAAGATGGCTGGGACATGTAGAGCGAATGGACACCAACGCTCCGGCCCGAAGAGTCTTCGATTCTAACCCGGAGGGACAACGCAGTAGAGGAAGACCTCGCCTTAGGTGGCGCGCGCAAGTGGAAGGGGACCTCAACCAACTTGGAGTGCGCAACTGGAGGCAGTTAGCCAAAGATCGCGCTAACTGGAGAGGCGTATTGGTTGAGGCCCAGGTCCACCCCGGACTGTAGCGCCACCTAAGTAAGTCTCTGACAGTGAAAAGTTCTTGCCGAACCACACATCTTTCTTCATGTTTTTTTTCGCTTGCGCTTTTTTCGTCATTGAGTGCATTAACTCAAGAAACCATTGCTCAGCAAAATTCTTCGCATGATTTACAAAAAGTTAGAGAATAGCGAACCTCGCTTTTTTTCGAGATTCTGTATACATTGTTCAACTTTAACAATCTATGTTTTGCGAATTAGGTATGTAACACCCTCACACATTTGCAGGCAAGCTCTCGAAGACGAAGTTAAAAGTTGAAAAAACAAAATCACATGCCAACAAACCAAGCGAATGCGAAGAAGGTTCAATGTAATACAATAAAATAAATAAAATTATAAATAGACATCCGTTTTCAAGACTACCATGAATTTAAGCCTACATAACTGTAACTAGTGCTATCTGGCAACAACTTTTCTGTGTCGTTAACCAAATGTTTGGTGTATTTGACGAACTTTCTGAAATTCTAATTTGTTCCTACAATTTTTCAGTTATTTTCCGGTAAACTTAGAGAACGCCTTATGCCTTACCACTCTATATAAATTGTTTAGTTGTTAGGAAAGAGATTAGTCCAATACTGGGTTTAATTGCGAGCTACCAATCTTGTTAAGTGCAAACCGGCTATTTTTTTTTTAAACTTACTATCAATTTGATTGTTAATTGGACCGCAGTCCAATTCATCACTTATATCCAATGGACAATCTACACGATTGTTACAACGCAACGTGGCCGGAATACATGGACCGTTTTCGCAACGGAACATATTCGGGCCACAAGCTTTGCCATCAACTTCAGGATGGGTGGTGGATGCTACAGATAAAGCTACACACGCATTACATGAATTTTTTTTTTTTTTAATTGAAATGGGAATGGATTTCGCCGAAAAAAATATAACAGCAACTGTCTATAGATTGATCATTTTGTACTTACGGCAATTCCACTCATCTGAGCCATCCGCACAATCGGTACGTCCATCGCAACGAGCATATTCGCTTATACACTGACCACTCGAGCATCGGAACTGGTATGCCAGGCAGGCACGTGGTGCTTGTTCGGGTTCACGGCAATCCTCTTCATCAGAATCATCGGGGCAATCGGAACGTCCGTCACACTTGGCCGACTCGGGTACACAGTGCCCAGAACGGCAAGCGTACTGATTTTCCGCGCAACCTAAATTTTACGTAAAAGATAGGTTAATACGGAAGAAAGTATAAACAAAAATAAAATGTTTAAACAAATAGAAACAAAGCATGCACATACAAAACATTCAAGGATACAATAAAAAAGAAGAAGAATAAAATGGTCCAATTTAATTCTAAGTGCTTAAGTGGGTACACCAAGAAACGGATAAAATCACACAAAAACTAAATTTAATTAAAAGAACACTTTTTTTTTCTTGCTGAACAAAAAAATATTAACCCAGACAATTTTGCTCGTCGGAGAAGTCTTTGCAGTCGTAGAATCCATCACAGCGTTGTGTCAGATTAATACAGAGTTGATTGTCGTAGCAGGAAAATTCGATTTCCTTGCAAGGACCTTCGGTGTTAAAAAGTGGCAGTGAATGTTGTGTATTGTGCAAAAAGGAATAAAATTAAACAATTAATAGTTATCTAGTGCAAATTTAGTAGTTAAATATTAAATTATAAAAGGAAAGCTACATATTTTTACAGGAAAGTTTTTAACATTCTTTGGCATTTACAAATGTAGAATTAGGAATGTAGAAGAGCACCGCCATCTGCTCAGAGGTGTTTGTCTGGTCTTGGTAAGTCACTTTCTTAAATTTGTATTTATACCAGAAATAAGGAATGAGCAAGTTCTGTGCTGCTAGATTTTAAGTGTTATAAAGTCCGACATGTAATGAGTGTGACTCTTCATAAAACTGACCCTATTTTTATAATAATCATTGCGGCAGCAACAGGCAATGGATGCAATTTACGATGCTGTTGTTATTGCTTAAAGGGGACAAACTGGGTACAGAAAGGGAGTAGGTACTCGTAAAAGTGGCCACACTGTTAAAATTCTAACGACAAGCATGTTCAAGTTGCGAGTTACCAGTAAATTGGTTTGAAGGTACCAGACATCACCATCTCGCTTTGATGAACTTTTTCCGGCTCATCCAGCAAAGTACCTACTGAGCCACAAGAAAGTTACTAAAAAGAAGGGTTGCTGAAAAAATGCACGCCTCGTCGAACTTTGCCAGTGCAACCTATCCGACGACAAAAAAAAGCCTTGAGCTCCATTGCGAAACTTATGTGGTAGATATTCGATTGGGCTTCTTTAGATGCTCTCTCATTTCAGATTTCGTGTGGCTAAACCTTACTATAATAAAATTGTAAATTTTTTTTCCGGTTGTAAGCTGTTTGCTATGTATAGATTCGAAAAGTAGATACTGCACGAGATTTCGGTTTTCAAAGTTGCATTGAAAATTGTCGAGATTATGTTATACGATATGTTTTACCATTATTCGCTGTCCGGAAGCTAATATCTAAGAAAAGTTGTAATTCTCGAATGCCTTCTAGCTCAAAGCTTTGGAATGATTCATCCAAATGAAATAGGATTTAATTTTAAATATAAAGTTCAATTATGTAAAAAGATTTTAAGATATAAATCATCTTTGTAAGTTATCCTGAAGTTGAACAATAAGCAATAAACTATAATAGTCCAGGATCCATGGTCCATTTTTTAACTTGATAATGATTACTATCAAGCTAATTTTCCGTGAGTAGCTTCATTTTGATAAGACGCCCACAATTTCCTTTGCGAAAATTCTTGATTGTGGTAGTTAAGAGAGGTAGCAAGGCTAAAATATGTCGATTTGATGATTCTCAAATGTTTATTACTAACTGGATTGTGTTTTATTAAATCTTAAGATAATTATCTAAATTATTTGAAAAAATATTTGTCCTACAAAATCTATGGTTTGATCAAAGAGTCCCCTCTTTCCAACATGTATCGGTAACGAGATCACCAAAAATGATTACTAACCGGCTGTTTTTTTTTTTTTTTATTACTTAGATAATCACATCACATCACATCACATCACACTATTATATAAAGAGGTAATGTTTGTTTGAGGAAGGTAGTCTCCGGAACTACCGAACCGATTTCAAAAATTCGATAGAGTATTGTGATAGGCTACTTTATTTTTTAACTTTTCCATTTTAGATTTTTTTGATTTTCTGCACTATTTATTTTGACTTTTATATATCAAAAAATTAATTAGAAAACTACGTACCTACTATGTGCGGATTTTTTTTTAAAAGTAGATTGATAAAATCGAGATAAATTTAATGTATTATACGTTGGTCAACATTGATGGTTTGTTTTTGATTTTGTGCATCCAACAGTTTCATTTCTTTTATACAGTTGATAACGTAAAAATTAAATGTAAAAAGTTTAAACGCGGACAAAATAATTATTGAAAAGCAAATTTAAGTGATTTTTAAAAAAATGCCAAGACGAATGCGCGCACATATTGGCCAATGAACAAGGCAAGCAAGTATCAACGAAGCCAAACTACAGAAGAAAGCGATAAGTGGGACATCACATGGCATAGGACCAGATCAACAGTCAGGAAAATTGAGAGTGCAAGTAATGAAAACTGCGTCAAATCTTACTGCTGCTGGGATGGGAACAAGATCAAATCGGAATGGCAAGATGAGCGTCGTTGCTGACATTCGAACGACTGGCATTTCAGTAGAACGTACAGAAAACTATGTCGGTGATGCGATTTCGATATTGGAGCGATGACTGTAATTGTGTGCCACCATTAAAACGCGCTAAAAAAAACTGCTGTGCGAGTGGCAAAGTCAAATTAGCACATGCGGAGCCATTTGAATCGGAGGATTTTCTAAAGAACATTTGACAGTACAACAACTGTTTTCGTATACTTCATTGGAAACAAAAATCATTCAAAAAATGTTCTCTTATACCTACATCATGCAAACACACATTTTCTAACAACGGCACGGGATTCTACGCCGCAAAATTCGGATTAACAGATTCAAGGCCAAATGAGGACGTACAGCAATATTCGCAGGTGTACTTCATTTTGTCGGGGATGATCAAGTCGTAGCCTGTACAGAGGGCAACAGGAGTGACAAGAAACGTCATTCGACAATTGCAACCATTATAAATGCAATCAACGCTTTCAATTACAATGTTTAAAACGGCGATAGAGAAAATGAACTTTGAAGATCGCAGATTTCTTTTCAAACCTGATAATAGAACCGCACTTTGGAAAAAATAGAATGGATAGGAAACGTGTAGTGTCACTTCCAATACAAGAAATATTATTTAAAATGTTTAATTTTTTGATTCGGATGTTCCGGACTTACCGCTTTACAATTCGAAATTTAAAGTCGGCTCAATTATTATTTTGTTGAGCAACCTTAGTGCACCGAAACTTTGTATCGGATCGCGTTAGATATGATTGTGAAGAATCTCAAATCAAATGTCATGCAAGGACGATTTTGAGTTTAAAAGGCAAACATTGTCATATCGCGGACTCCGCTTACTCAGAACGATTTGGCATCTAAGCGTCTATGACAAATAATAAGTCGCAAGGATAATCGCTGGATATTTGTAGCATCAATCTTGAATTCCCATGTTTTTCACATGGTCCAATTGTATGTGGGCTGCTCACCTGTGGGAAAACCACTTTAGTACAAAAGCGGAAGGTTGACCAGCACCTCAATCATAGCAGTTTTATTGAAATACATTGATATTGCTATACTTCAGTTATTTCTATTGTGTTTATTATAACTTTTGAATAAAGAATTTGAATTGACGGAATTACATAAAGTAGCATGCGTTGTGCATGCTTGGAAATATTATTTTCATTACATTTATGAATTTGGGCGGAACGGAGTTCGCCGGGTCAACTATATTTATATAATTTAACAGTCATATTGTCCTACAAATTCCGTTGTACGTTATCCCGGTCCTACGCTCAGAAATTGTTAATACCATAAGACCATTTTTATCACTACTAACTGTAGGATAAAAATATTACATAATAGATTAGTGTGTTCTCTGCCCAAATAAAACAATGTCCTACAAAAGAAACAGGTATGTATCACTAGTCCGACAAGAATTGTCATTTTTTCGTTTTCCTATTTGTAACATAAGATACACTGAAAAAATCTTTTAAACACACCGAGTAAATGAGTCATTATGCCCATAGAAGTTAGAAATCAAATTTTTAATTCATATGTGCTCAAACAAGAATTGAAAAATCTCGCTAATCGTAATGCAGAAATTAGGTACCTGATCATCTCATTCATAAAAGCAACAGACAACAAAAACAAACCGGAAAATATAATGAAATCGAACCAAAAAGGCAGAAAAAGAATACATTAAAAAACCCACCCCTCATCAACACATTCAATTCAAAAATTACAAATAACAAAAAATCAGCCGGTTAGTAATCATTTTTGGTGATCTCGTTACCGATACATGTTGGAAAGAGGGGACTCTTTGATCAAACCATAGATTTTGTAGGACAAATATTTTTTCAAATAATTTAGATAATTATCTTAAGATATAATAAAACACAATCCAGTTAGCAATAAATATTTGAGAATCATCAAATCGACATATTTTAGCCTTGCTACCTCTGTTAGCTACCACAATCAAGAATTTTCGCAAAGGAAATTGCGGGCGTCTTATCAAAATGAAGCTACTCACGAAAAATTAGCTTGATAGTAATCAAGTTAAAAAATGGACCATGGATCCTGGACTATAAATTTTATACAATTAAAAAAAAACTAAAATGTTCGATTGAAGCTAGATCGTTGGACTTTCCCAGCATTCAGTGGAGGAAATTCTGTGTGTGTGTCGTGTGTGCGGGAGTGCGGCAAAATCTGTTTCTCTCTCTGTACATTTTGATGGGAAATTAAATTTTCAGATTGTACTTTTCACAAGTTGTAATTGTATCTTTTAGGACCGAAGTGTAACTTTGTCGTTGTGGAAATTCGTAGCTATATGCATTTTTGATTTCAATTCAATCCGAGCACGTTTCAACTCAAGCCGATTTCTGTACTTATCTTTTTTTAAATTTGTATATAAAAAAATTCTTTCCACATAAGGCGAAGAATGTAATTATAAAGGTATGCCCTGAGCTATTCTATATAATAGGTCCGTAAAGATAAAGTCACCACATTCATTTTTAATGATGCTAACCTCTGTCCTTATCAGATAGGGGATGTAGGCGCAGTAGCTTAGTGGTTAGGTTGTTGGACTGCTATGCGGGAGTCCCGGGTTCGAATCCCGCAAAAACCCAAATTTCAACTTAGGGTTTTTTTCACTGCGCCACCTCTCGCGAACGTCTGACAAATATCCGAGAGTATAGCTGTCTTGAAAAACATAAAATTGTAGATCCCTTCCATTCGTTCCGAAAATGAAAAACTCACACAAAACGAATTGTTGTGAGAAGCTAGGCCTAGGGTCCCTCCGGACCTGTTGCGCCAACTATTTTTTTTTTTTAAACCTCTGTCCAAAACAAAGAATTTTTTTTAAGATTTTAAATGTTCAAAGTCGTCTAGGGCACGATACTCATTATTACTGGTTTCTCCTGAAATAATATGGTTTGGCCAACAATATTCTAAATAACAGGATTATTTGCAGTGCAGTGCAGTGCATGGGATTGAGAGAGATAGGTATGTAATTGAGACTTGAGATTGAGAGGGAGTCACTTTTAATTGTCATTTAAAATGCGCTATTGCAATAGTGATTAGTGATTCTAATCGGATTCAAAATCACAAAACCTGTTTGTGCTCGGTACTATTTTGTTTTGCTATATTTTTTAAAATCATCATCATAGGTTACCCTGGAGGAAAACTAAGAGATTTGCCAAAATCTGTCTGTGCAACTGCACTTTTTCTGCTTTATGTTTTTTGTTTCCCTTTTTTAATTTTAACTTGAATTACCTATAGGATTGAGGGAATAATAGAAGATAACCTACCTACCTATTTGCTTGAATTTTTTTGTTTTACCGACAGTTTTTCTTCTCTTTTTTTCGGGTAAGCTACTGTTTGTACAACGCTAATTATTTTGTTTTAAATTTAAGAACTGGAACTCTGGCGAAGCAAGGCGAGCACGGGTCAGCTAGTTGAACATAAAAACGTCACTTGCTCTTTTTTGTGATAATATTCGTGCGATTCTAATATGCGTTGCCTTTAACACTTTTCAAAGAGTTTTGAAAAATGTAAATATTTATACATAAATAATTTACAGAAATAGATTCGCCCGATGCAATAAATTTCCTTGCTGTAGAAAAAGCTCACGAAAACCTAAAGAAACTCCAGCAGTTGTCAAACTCAAACGCACTTGTATTGGTAAATCTGAGAAAATATCTAGATTTGCAAAAGTGCTCTGAAATCTGAAAAAGACTAATTTTTTGATGTGTAAACATCTAAGCGCGCGTAATTGGAATCTGGTGGAGTGATTCCAAACAACTTGCGGGGACGTATATGCGTCACTGTGTTTTATCATTGCATATATTTTTTGGAATCTGGTGCAGTAATTCCACAAATTTAACTTCCCGGGACAGGGAATGCGTCAGGCGTCACTGTGTTTTATCATTGCATTCATTTTATCATTACATACATTTATGAGCTGGGGCATATTAATTTCAGCCTTTTGTGGATGTGAAATAAAACTGTGTTTTATCATTGCATACATTTCAGCTTTTTGTTGATGTGAAATAAAGCATGTTTTTTCATATATGATGGTCTCACATTTCTTCCCTGTGGCTGTGACGCACATCTCGAGGAAATTCAGTGCCAAATCTTTCGTGAATTACCAGGCACGCAGAAATCACAGCTGGACAACAACTAACAAAAATGTCGTAGACCAGCACCTCTACAATATGCAATGCAAGCCGAATGAAATTCCAATGATACTTTCTTTTACTGTATAACAGTTGATGTCATTTAACTTGCGGGGATGGAAATGCAAACGGGTATTTTCCACTGCATATGTTAGGAGTGTTTGTTGATGTGTAAACATCTAAGTGGACGTTGTTTCACTGTTCGATTTCACTGTTTAATACACTGCTTATAATTCATTCAGTTGTGACTCCTTAGCCTCAACTGTCATCCAACTCGCATCTGTAGGTACCTACATGCGTTTCAATAGTAAAACGCAGAAAAATACAGGAAAATACGTAATTGGTACAATTCCATATTTCTGACAATAATGCAATGTTTTGCCGTCATTGAAGATGCATTAAAATATTTTCAGATATGGGAAAGACAGATGCAGAACGTGCAAAAGATTACAGGGCGCGTTTACGTGCAAGTAAACCTCTGAAAGTCGGTAAAAAGGTTGGGAAAACGAATAATGAACGCTCGCGTGAATGGAGAACTCGTCTCGCAAACCAAACTGGAGTGACAATTACTGACAATGAACCGACGACATCACGATCAACTTTCAATGATGTTCTGACGATAAATGACGTGGATTTATCGTCAGTTCGAGCCAAAAGAAGGAGAACGGACATCAATGAAGTTTTGCAACCACAGGTAGTCAATACGCCCTACGAAGAGTACCGCAGACATGTTAAGGCTCACGCAGAGTTTGAAAATAAATTATTTTTATTTCATAATACATCAAAAATACGGTTATTACAATTCCCTCTTTTCTCAATGCCGTGTATCAAGCCACACACATACTGCACGCACGGTATTTATTTTTGTACCAAATAATAAATGAACATATAAAAAGTGCCCTGAGAGCAAAAAAAAAAAAAGTGCTCTGAGAGCGCCCAATCGAATACCACATGTCCACATTAGAGTACCTATATGAAAAAAATGTAACAGAAGAGGCTTTCAAACATCACATCAAACGATTCTTAAAGTTAGAACCAAACTGCGAAAATGTTGAACGTCATTTTGACAATGGATATGACTTCTTTATACACTCTTTTCTTAAAATTAAGTAAGATCTATGTACTACATTAGAAGACCAGCAGTTTATACTTAATGAACCGTCCCGACTTTAAGTTTACGGAAGCTCGCAATTGCGAAATTTGTATGCAAAATAAAGCCACTGTAAACTACTAAAATTTAGAGTGGAAACTAAAAATGTTTATTGGTAAGTGTTAAAAGAAAAAGTTTATTTAATGTTTTTAAATAATAATGTTACACCCTGTTTGCCAATATTTCTTTTTGTTCTTTCTAATTATATAATACTACCCGCTAGCGCTACTTTGCTGTCACGTCATAAACGTTACAGAATTTTTGTTTCATAGAAATAAAATACTTCCTATTGAATCATTGAACTAAGCGGTAGTTTTCTCATTTTCATCGCAACAGTAAGGCCCAACGTAAGAACCGCAAATAAGGTATTTATTTTTCTATGAAATGAAAGAAAAATAGGTCATCCCAATTGCGAATGAGTTCCCCTTCATTCCAGTTGATTTTGTGGAAGAGGTTGTTCTACCCCATTTAAAGGATAAAACATATTAAGGGATACGAAATAATTTTCGAAAACGATTGATGTTCAGAATAAAATTCCAACTTATGTCTTGTTTTCCGTAGTCATCTTGAATTTCTGACGTTTCTTAGTCCGAAAATTCCAAAAACACCTCTCTAAAGACCATGGAGGCGGATTTGATGAATTCTTTTTAAGAGTGTCAAGAATCCAAGTAAACTATACATTTTCTGTTCACAAAACAAGATGGTAAAGGTGGTAACTCAACGAAGTGGGATCTCATCGACTTTAAATTTTAGTTATTCAAAATAGCTATATATTCCATACGAATTTTGCAATTGTGAGCTTCCATCAATTTAAAGTCGAGACTAAAATTTGTTATTAGTACCTACGTCTATTAGTTAGATCTAAACTACCTGTTATTGAAATCAAACTGACAGAAATTCACATGGGATAAGTGATAAGTGCCGCCCCACTGTTACCGAACTCGAGGAATCTGCCCTGAAGGGAAGTGAAAATCCAAACTTTGGAGTAAGGCCGAAGCTGTCCTGGGAAACGAGAAATCGGGAAATTGGTTCTGGGTACGGAAAGTCTGACGACCTTACAAATATCTACTCATTTTTAACCTTCACTCTTAATATTTTGTAGTGACAATGGGGAATTTTATATTGAAATTTTTTATTTATTTTTTTTTCGATAGGAGGAGGAAAAGGTTTAAGTGGTCAAAAAAAGTAAAATAAAATTTGTACGGTTTCGTTTTAATGGCTATAACTGGGTCCTTAGACAGAGAAGCTTTACCTAGCGTAAAGAACGTGTGCATCTATAGCTTGGATGACGAAAATGAGTCGAATTTCGCATTATAATTGAATTGTTCGGTGGACCCAGCTAAAAGTATTCGCCTAAAATTCAAAGGGAAAACGCAGAAGACCATATGCAAGCGTAGGGGTCCTCTTCCTCATTCAACTTGAGTTAGACAAATAATGCGCCGGAGATGCAAAATGATTGACACTCTGTAGCGCCACCTAGAGAACACTGCCATTACCTAATCGAACAAATTTTATAACTGCGTCCTAGAATCTAACACTAAAGTTATACGCTATTCACACTGAGCCGAAAGCCTGGTTTTCGCAAAAACACTCAAAAACTTCATGGAAAACAGACGTTTTTCCATACATATTTCGACTTCCAATCGTTGCGTTCAGCAGAGCAGCAATTTCGAGTTTTCGACGAAAACACGGTTTTTGCTGCGATGTGAAAAGGATACCTATTAGAATCAATACGGGACCGACACACTTTTAATTAACAAACAAAAGTGACAAAATAACAGTTCTTCTGACACTTTTTACATACACAAGTTACAAGAGGTTTATATAGCACTTATGTAATCTGTGCAGTTTCGTCTCCGCCGAGTATGTTACATCAACGAGTAGAAGAGATATTGTGCAATCGAACAAGTGCAGGTGCACAAAACTGTACTAAATGTGAGTGTATACATATTTAAACAAAGTTTTGTAGTCAACTTACAATTGCGTTCATCCGAACCATCTTCACAATCAGCAGTGCCGTCGCATTTTTCCGAAAACTTAAAGCATTTGCCACTTCCGGGACATTTCAATTCTTCGCATGGATACTGTACTGGTGGATAGCCGCCAGAACTGCCACTGCCTCCGCCCGAGGATGTGTCATTGTAGTTACAGTTCTTCTCATCCGACTGATCAATACAGTCCGCATTGCCATTGCAACGAATCGAAATGGAATGGCACTCATCGTCACAGTAGAACTCGTTGTACGAACAGTCGTCCATACTTTCGTGGGCTGTCGAAAAAAAAGAGTCGACATAATATCTCATTAGCATGATTATACATTTATTTGTTGGTTAAATTTATTAATAATATTTACACATTTTTCCCTTTTAGAATACAAAACCGAAAATTTCTTTTTACACATATGTATTCTTTTTTTTTCTTTCAATTAAACTATGCATGATCATGAAAAAATAAATTTACAAACAATTTTCACACAAATATAAAACATTCAGATGAAAAATCAATTTTTCACATTCTCATAAATATTGTTGTTAAATAAAATATTTTACCATCCTTGCTGCATATTCGCGGAGACTCGTCGGATTTGTCCAAACAATCAGTTTGATTGTCGCAGAGAAACTCACTATTTATACATTTTGTATTGTCACATTCCCACTGGTCAGGACGGCAGTTGCCATTGATTCTGTTCAGTGTGTCATTGCGACCTTGAGCAGAGTAATGGTGTTTTGTGTGTGTGTTGATGTTTTACATTCAGTGACAGTCAGTGTTGTTATGATTTGTTAAAGTGATGTTATGTAATTTATTTGTTAGGTTCCACACCAAAAATCACACACAGAAAATCGGATGAGTGTATATGAGTTAAATGAAACAAATAAAAATAAAAAAAATATATAAAATAATAAATAAATTTGTGTAAGAAAATAAGTAGGGAATTAAATAGGGGAATTGACAAAAATATTGACTTTGTCCGAAATCACGCAGGTATGTGTTTTAGAGGACAATGTTCGTGTTTAGTACCTTTGACCGGGACTAGACAAGGACTTACAAATTGTGTATAACAAGATGAACACATTTGCCAGGTTCTACCAGGTACTTATTATGTGTCTGTATACATTCGGAAACACTAAACTACAAATTCAGACAAGATTTTGTGGTAAGCTAAAAGTTGTAGCGTTGAGTTGGAGGTTATTGCTACAGTTGTTTTGTTTTACAACAGACCTTAAGATAGTTGAAAACGAAATAGTGGCAGATATAGCACCTAATAGAACGTACCAGAATGATATACATGAACATGATCAAAGGAGGAATAGTTGTGGTGTGGTTTAGATTTCCAGAATTGCGCTACAAACCCCCAAAATCATTTGAACTACATTTAAGATCGACAGGTCTGCTGAATTCTGGAAATGCAAAAGGTTTGATGGCAAATGAAGTTATAGGAAGCCAGAAGAACGATCACGATTTTGAAGGTTGTGAGTTCAGCAGTGTGTACTTGTAGCTCTGTGTTTAAAGCTTGAGCTAAAAATGCAGAAAATCAGATGTACTACAATCAGATTTGAAAACAACAGGTCTACTCGACTGAATTCTTAAAATGAAGAAGATTTGTCAAGATTTTTAAGGTTTTAATGCTCAGTATGAGGAAATGCGCTACAAATTCTCAAAAAAAAAGCTATACAAAAACGTCTGAAAATCTATCAAAATGGCGCAGATGTTACTCTTTAAGGAGCCAGCAGAATCGCCAAGTAATGGAAGGTTGCGGCCCCAACAGTGTGTATTTAGAGTTTTGTGTTAAATATAATGTGCTACACATATGCATATAATGCAGTTGTACTCCAACTACTTTTAGGACCAGCAGATATTAAATAACGAAACGTATATAATATAAAGCCCTAAATAGCCAGCAGACTGGTTCGATGGCAATGAGCTCATCAGTGTACATTTGTTGGTCTGAGGTCTAAATTGTGCCACAAATGCGAAAAACCACATGAACTACAAGTAGCGACCAACATGCCTCCATCTCCAACTCTTTAACAACTGAGTCCTGGAAATGAAAGCAGATGTGATGAAGCTCTAATAGCCAGCAGAACAATCACGATTTGTAGTTTGTGGTATCAGCAGAATTTTATTTTTGTGGTAAAGTCCTGTGCTACAAAGGCTTTAATTCATATGCACTACAATTCCATCGGGAACCAACAGGTATGCATGTCTGAGTTTGGGCCATTAAGCCATAAGTGATGCTGATGATGATGACAAATGAAGCTCTACGGAGACAGCATAAAGATCACGTATTTGTAGTTTGCGGGCTCAGCTGAGTGTATTTGTAGTTATCAGTTGTAAAATCGTGCTACGCACGTCGAAATGGCTTTAATACATTTTATATTTTAGAATCTACTGGTTTGAATTAAAGAATTGAAAAGATGTGCAGATAACACATAGCACTCTAATGGAGCAGCAACATTGAACAAGCCTTCAAATCCGGACATTGACAGCAATCTGTTTCACAAGAATGTAGATTTTCAGGAGCATGATGCTTTTCAAACCACGATAAATTTAGTTTAAATAGATGCCAACCAGAAGCAGGTATTACTAAACAGGTAACCCTTTTTTTTTTATAAAATGCCCTTAAAAAGTTTGCGTGGCTAACTTAATAGGTTGATGAAATCCAAAAATGTTGCCATGTAAGCATGTACATATTTTTTAAGGATGTTGAAAGAATGACAGACGAAAAGGTTAACTATAGGAGTAGACTTGCGTTAGGCAAGTTTAGAAGAATACAATAAGAAAGGTCTGAGAAAAGTACACAATGTCGTCTTCGGATATAAAATTATGTTTCTTTTTTTAAGAAAATGCGACAGTATCAACTCTACTGTCCACTCTCTGTCATGTCATTACATTCAGTCATGAAAAAGGGCTCACGAATCAAAGGCCATTGATTTCTTGTAGCACTGATCCACATCACTGTTTAAATTTTTGCTCAGCAAATTGATGCAGACTCTAAAACACATAGACTGCTCTTTGTATAAATTTTGACTAGTCTCAGGAATGCTCTCCCATAAAAGATCTTTTGAAATTCTATCTCATCTATGGATATTACCATTACATCCGTCCTCATCACTAGAATCCGGACAATCTGGTTTACCATCACATATTTTCCCATAAATCACACAAATGTCATTACAAAAGTAATAAAGTGGAGGACATTTATCATGAACTGGCGTTATGTCATCTTGAATTTGGTTAAAAAATAATATTATTCAAATTAAATTTTATAAGTAAATGAATATGACAAACAAAAACAATTAAATAACAAACAAAAATCGCATGCATACACACAAAGTGTTAAATTTTAAATAAAGATTATATTCCACTGGTTAATGTAAAACCAAGAACACTTACCACAGTGTATTTCATCACTTGCATCAACGCAATCGGCTTTACCATTACAACGATTTGTACTCAATGTACATTGGCCATTTAAGCAACTAATTTTTTTTTAATGTATACATTGAATTTAAAATTTAAATGGCAATGTTTGATTTACATTTTTTATTTGTGGCATTGATGTAAGATGTGTGTTTTGTGTTATTTAGCGATTGAAGGATGAAAATAAAATAGAAAATGTGTTATTCAAAATTAGCGAAACAGAACTATTGTTTAAAATTAAGAAAAACAAAATAGATAAAGTTGTAATTTAAAATTCATTTTTATATTTTCAAGGATATCTATGTTTTTGGATGGTTGTTGTGTCAATGGGGTCCTATAGTTGGAAAACTCATAGACATCAACTGCCCTATTTTTTTTTTTTATTTCTGACTCGCTGTAGAGAAGGACAAAAATGGCTCGGAAAATGCACGAGAAAAAATTGAAGGAAAGAAGGACATCGGCTCTTATGGCGAAAAGCAACGAGAAGGTTCCTATTGAGAGGGAAAAGGTAAATATACCTCGAGGACAAAAGGAACGTGTTAAGCTAAGAAAATTCAAACAGAGTAGGTATGAACAAGTTTACCTTGTAGCAGAGTAGCACTCAGCGTTGAAGTTGTGAAAACAAAAAAAAAACACGTCCTCGGACTTAAATGGCGAAGATGACAAAAATTCCTCTGTCAGATAGAACGAACAATTCATTTTGGACGATAAACATTTCCAACCCAAACCTGATAGCAAAGTATTATACAGGCCCAATGCACGCGGAGCAACTGGAACAAAACTGATCAGTGATCAGATGCGAATTGGCAACTAGTTTTCTTTGAGTCGTATTCTGTGTAATAAAATAGTACGATGCACACGACGCTACTCGCTGAAAACTCGTTTGCGATTCACAAAACACAGTTTGTAACCACTCGTCTGCTGATTTGCATGTCGGGTTGTCGAACAACAGACCCACCTATTGCTGGTGGGGAAGGTTTGAAAAACATCCTGACAACATGACGACACTGAACGAACTAGAGTTTTATTGGTGGTAAGTTTCCTTATGTGTGGAGTCAAGTCACCGCTGATTCCTTAACTGGT
Organism: Cheilosia urbana; assembly: GCA_946477585.1. NCBI lineage: Eukaryota > Metazoa > Arthropoda > Insecta > Diptera > Syrphidae > Cheilosia > Cheilosia urbana. The sequence continues at coordinate 87,117,418 of OX297854.1, read as the reverse complement.
CTGTAACCCGAGTTGCTAACCGGTTTAATTTTTTCATTTTGCTGGGTCCGTCATTGGTTCCAGTACGAACGCCCTAAAACTACCTATTTGAAGATTTAACCTATCGGAGTATTTTTTGTACAATTTTGTTGATATCCAGCTCTTCCCGCAACCACGATCTTTGCTCTGTTATATCTAGTGACAGGTTTCTGGATCTTGTCTCGTACAGTAGTCGCCAACAAGTTCGGCTAATGAACAAATTGTCCAAAGTCACTGCACCGCCAGCTCAAAGTCCTACGGGTTCGACGGATAACATAGCTCCAGCCTATCTAGCACAACAAATGTAACAGTCCCATATCGAACCACCTTAAACATAAATATCCTCATAAATGTTAAACCAAAATAAAATATATGTATGTTAAAAAAAAAAAACAATATATGATCTTACAGAAAAGCACTCTCTTGACAGTAAGTGCAATTATATTCATCTGTACTGTCGTCACACTCAGGTACACCATTGCATCGCTGATCCTTTGGTATACAATATGATTTATCACATTCGAACTCATTAACTGAACAATATGCTGTGAATGGTATAATGATTTGGTTTCGTTGTTGTTTTTGTGATTTTGTATTTTAAATTTAGTAAAATGTTTACTTTTTTTTTTTTTTGAAGTTAAGAGGCTACGAATATATAGGTAAGTGGAGTGGTTTTGGTTAAACATGGACCAGTAGAAATGATGATTTTATATTTCTTTTTGACAAATAAACAAAATTAAACAAAAATTAAAACATTTACGCAAAAGCCACATTGGTTAAGAACGATTTTTTGTTTAACAATTTAAATCATAACTACTGGTGGACATTGTTTAATCTGGGTGAGTGTGGTGTGGGTAGGCAGGTGTTACAGGATTCATATCTGAGTTGTCTTTTTATTTTTTTTATTTTTTGTTTTAGCCAATTTGATGTTAGTCTTAAGTTAAGAAAAAAAAAATTACGAAGAATTTCCATTTTTGGGGCAAGGCGGGGTGTTAGCTTTTCAGGTTTAGTTTTTTTGGTGGACGGCAGCAGCTTTAGTTGCGTGTGAGTGGGGCTGGGTGAGTGTTTTTTTGTTGATGTTTTTCTTTTGTATTACCTGTGAATTGTGGGCAATTTGATTCATCGGTTTCATCGTCACAATCTGTATAGCCGTCACATCGCTTGTCAATGGGAACGCATTGTGTTTGATCGCATTCGAACTCATATAACTCACAGTGTGTTGTATCCATGTCAAATGTGTCTGAGATGCGTGTGAGAATGTTGTTTTATATGTTTTTTTTTTTTTAGTGTATAATGTTTGAATTTGGTTAGGAAATGGTTAGTTTGAACGGCGAATTTGTTAAGGTGGTATATATATATAAAAAAAAATGTTTATATATTTAAGTGATTTTTTTTTTGTGATGATTTGGGTTTGATTTTGGCTGGCAAATCAAGAAAGTAACGGTTGTCGGAGCTTAAAGTTGAATTGCCAGTGAAAACAGACAGCAGTTTGACTAAAGTTTGAAATTTTTTTGATTTAAGTGTGAATATGGACCTGAGCACCGAGGGGATGACGAAAGACTGATATGGGACCCTTTTTGCATATTTACGTGAGTAACCCTTACGGCAAAAAAACGAGACTGTGGTGTAAGCCTGTTCATTGGTACAACCCCTTTCGAGTTTTAGACAAAGCAAGCCTTTTGCCCTCTTTCGTATAAAAGCCCGTTTACAGATTTAACAGATATTTACCATATCACACTAGAGCGTAAATAAACCGCACAATTTCAGTGTGCTTCTCAATATACAGACTGTTTTATGCACACTACCGTTCAAAAGTATTTGTCCACCTACAATTTTCCGTTTTTTTTTTTTTCTGTTTTAAACATACAGGTAGATAGCAGATTACTATTTGCACTGCTGTACAACTTTAAATTACTAGAGGAACACGTGTCTTTTGTCTTTCTCATTTTATTACTTTAACCAATCGGGAATAAGACTTGAATGGATGTTATATATTCTTGAACTAGCTGACACGGCAAACTTCGTTCCGCCCAAATTCGCTAATGTAATGAAAATAATAATTCCGTGTATGCACAACGTACTTACTACTTTATGTAAACCGGTCAATTCAAATTCTTTATTCAAAAGTTATAACAAATACAATAGAAATAATTGAAGCAGGTTAAGTATTGTCGATTTGTTTCAATCAAACCGCAATGAATGACGTGTCGGCCAACCTTTCGATTTTTCACTAAATTGACCATGTGAGAAACATGGGAATTCAAGATTGACGCAACAAATGCACAAATATCTTTGCAGCAATTTATTTGTCAATTCAAGACGCTTAAATACGAATGGCAAACTGTTCTGAATAAGCGGAATCCGCGGAATGAGAATGTTTGCCTTTGAATTTTCACCTCAAAAACGTCGGTTGCATGAAATTTGATTTGAAATCCTACTGCAACAAATCAAACGTGATCCTTTACAAAGTTTCGGTACCTCAATGGTTGCGCAACAAAATTATAATTGAACCGACTTTCAATTTCAAATTATGTAGAGTTAAGCCCGGAGCATTCAAAGAATTCAAGTAATCCCCATAAAATGTTGTTTTCACGACAAAAAATAGCATATGTCCTTTCTTGAGCCCATGCGAATTGAAACCAAAAATCATAAAAATCGTTCCCGAGTTATGACATCAGTCTCTTTTGTCTAGCTATACCCACCCGGCTTTGCCAGTATCTTTCGTATAAAGTCCTGCTCGCATTTCACAAAGCGCTTTATTTGGACAATGTCCACTCATAATTTTAATTATACAGCTTTATCGAGTCCAAGAGTATCCTATCTTTCAAGTTGCAAACAACCATGCACACCCACAAAATTTCATTGAAATCGGTTAAGTTTCATATATCGATGCCAGCGCCACCTATCTGGTCCAAAAGTATCCTATCTTTTAATACTGCTAGACCTGAAATACAACAATATGAACAAAGCAAAAGAAGAATCATAAAAATTGGCCGAGTTATATCTACATTGAGTTTCACCCCGAAAGAATCTAGATATATATATAAAAATCAATGCCACTTTTCGTTGTCATTTTATAACTCAAGAACGGGCTCACCTATCCAAACCAATTGTTTAGGTTTTGTTCGGACTATTTAGTAGATGGTTTATGTGAAGTTTGCACAAAATCGGTCGAGCGGTTCTTCATTTATCACATTTTTTTATAACAAATGAATTCAATAAATGGCGGATCATTTTGTTAATGGGGATTTTGTTGTCAAATTGAAACTTTTTTTCAGATGGGGATTGTGCTGTCAAATTAAAACTTTTGTCAGTGTTGACAGTACCAGCATGTTGTTATGTTATTCATGCGGTCATAATTATTGCTTTATGTTTATATTTTAAACATGTTGTTGAGTGCATTCATACAAACGGTGAGTAATGAATTGTTCAAATGTACTATGTTTATGTGTGCGTGTACTTTTCTCAGTTTTTTAGCGAGCCGTCGGTGTTTCATATCGTTTACAGGCTTTATTTGAATTAAATTGTCAAACGCATTTACACAAACGGTAAGTTTTGAAATATTGAAGTGAATTACATGCATGTATGTGTGTTTGTTTATTTGAAAAAACATATTGTGTGCATACGGGTGTTTTATTCTTTTGTAACAGATGGAAGCACGTAGATTTAAAAATGAATTAGGCGTATATTTCGTTTTTCAATAATAATTTACTTTATATAGTACCCTATCTTTCGGGGTGAAACGATGACGATATAACTCGAAAATCACTGGGCCAATTTTTATGATTCTTCTTTCGTTTTGTTCGTATTGTTATATTTCAGGTTTAGGAAGTCTTAAAAAATAGGACTTTGGACCCGATATTGGCATTGTTGTCGATCTCCGAAGCCATTCACCCGATTGCAATGAAATTTTGTGGATGCGAATGACTGGTTCTAGCTTTAAAGATAGGATAGGTACTTTTGGACTAGATAGGTGTCAATGGTGTCGGTCACCGAAACAACTCAACCGATTTCAATGAAATTTTGTAGATGTATATTCTTCGTCCCCCCTTGAAGGATAGGATACTTTTGGAGCTGTTGCCGATCTCCAAAACAGATTCACCGAGTTGATTGAAGTTCTGTAGATGGGTATGATTGTTTCCAGTTTTAAAGTTCGGATAGTTTTTAACGCTATAGGTGCTACTTTCCAAAACATAAGCGGGATAGAAAAACGGGTTGTGGTGCTATTTCTAACGTTGTAGGTATAATTAAATTTAAATAAAACAAATTAAAATTATGAATGGACATTGTCCAAATAAAGCCCTTTGCGAAATGTGAGCAAGATTAAATACCAAAGGTACGGCAAAGCTGGGTGGGTACAGTTACATATATAAAAGAGACTGACATTCGTATGTGCATTCATAATTCGGGAAGGACATGGCTCAGTTAGAATTTTGTTGTGCAACATCAATGTACCGAAACTTTGTAACGGATGGCATCTGATTTAGTGTAAAGGATTTCAAATCAAACGTCATGTGCAAGTGACGATTTTGAGTGGAAAATCCAAAGGCAAACACTCTTATTCCGCAGATTCCGCTTATTCAGAACGATTTTCTATTCTATTCGCGACGTAAATTTCCCGTCTTTCTCGCTTTCACTATGGCAAATAATTTGCTGCAAGTATAATCGATTGATGTTTGTGCATTTGTAGTATAATTTGTAGTATAAATCTTGAATTCCCATGTTTCTCATATGGTCAAGCGGAAGGTTGGCCGACACGTTAAAATCATTGCGGTTTGGTTAAAACTAATCAACATTGCTATTCGTCATTTAATTCTATTGCATTTAATATAACTTTTGAATAAAGAATTTTAATTGGCCGAATTACATAAATTAGCAAGTACATTGTGCATGCTCGGAATTATTATTTTCGTTACATTAACAAATTTGGGCGGAACGAAGTTTGCCGAGTCAGCTACTTATATATAGAAGAATATTATTGAAGATAATTGAATTGAACTGGAAACAAATATTCGCCTACAGGCCACATGTTGAAAATTTTCCGACTTTTCTCTTTAATCTGTGTTAAATATGACTTTAGTCCAGCGGGCTTTTTGAATGTTTTTGTCGTCATGAGAAAAATTAAAATTTGTATACTGTCAGTAAAATTCACTTAAAGCCGATTTATGTCAGTCAGTTACTTATTTTTGGTCGCACAGATACTTTTCTATATGTCACGCCGAACTGTTTGATTTCATGTTGGGGAATCTTTCATTCAAGAGAACAAGAGTTATCACTGTGATTACCGAAAAACGTACACTGCATTATCGACGTTTCACTTAAAACCTTTCGCATATAAATAAGTAAACACTTTCTGTAAACTCATAACAGAAAAAAAAACAAAAAAAACTTTCTGTGAACGTATATCTACTGTTGGACGGCAGTGTGCATACACTCGTATAATAATTTAAAGAAAGAATTAAATAAAAGTGAATTAAAAATGAAAAAAAAAAAAAAAAACAAATAAAAAATGAAAGTCCGCGTCTGGTTTCTTTTCAACTGGACATTGTTAATATACGTTAGCTTTGGAATTTCATTGGGTTAGTTTCAAATTGAATCCTCTTTGGAATTTAAATCCCAAACTGATTTTTTTTTTCAAAATAAGTACCATAATTTTCATCTTTGTAATCATAATTAATTGACTCCTGGCAATTAATCTCGTCGGAACCGTCCGTACAATCAGTGATACCATTACAACGCTTATAACCCAATATACATATCCCATCGGCACACTGATATTGGAAACTCAAGCAATTTCCATTCAACCTACTATTATTATAATTTTGATGATGATCTAAAAAAAAAAGATGAAAAAAGGAGAAACAAGTTTATGGAAATGGAAGAGAACAATTAAAAAAAAAAAGTTTCAAATAATATTTTTCACATGAGTGCAAGAAAAAAAAAGTCAATTTTGAAAAAATCCATAACCATAATGTTGAAGTAAGAAAACCAAACCAAAAATTAAAAAAAAAAAACATTAAAATTTTGTGCAATTTTTAAATAATGCATTAGTGAAAAATAACGAAAAAATAAACGTGGGTTGGAGTTTGGAGCCGTCACAGAGGGACGTGCGTTGGTATTTGTTTTTACACTTGGTTTCTGTGACAAATTCTCAAATCAATTTTTACCTAAGCTTTATAAAAACAGTATGGTTTGTGAAATTCCTTTCTGTAAGAAAATCTAATATCTAAAACGTAGATCGGTGGAGAAGAAGAGGCTGCAGACATTTTAGTACAACTTGTGGTAGAATGCGTTTTTATTTCTTCTTTCAAAACAGAACACTTAAAATTTAGTATGAAACGCACTGGAGTACTCATAAATTCAGCTGTCAATTCGGTTCTTACATTCTGTCAATGCGATATTGGGTCGTATGAATAAAAACTTGCATCTCTTTATAGGAAAAGGCTGTAGCAAAGTAAAAGCCCTTATAGCAATTGCTTTGAATAGTTATGAATAAAAACCTACCTAGCTAAAGTAAGTTCGAAAATTCGAACATAGCATTAACTTCGCTGTGTAGGTACTTGCCTTGCAGTTCCTGTCATACCTGAACCTGATCAGTAATGACTTTTGTGGAAATTAAAATAAAAAAAATTAAATTCAGAAATATGGATGTAATCTACAGCTCCGATTGCACATGCTTTTTGTTTGCCAGATAGGTTGTTGATGTTTTATTTCTTCTTCAGGTGCCGGAAGTTGTATCAGATCATATGGGCTTGTTGGAAATATTTGTTGACAATCCAGCCAATTGGATAAAGAAGAACTATGAATAACCGAGAGGTTTTTGAAGTGTCAACCTAAAAGCCCGGATCTCCTATATAGGTACCTTAGAAATGATTCTTTTAAACATTTTCATCTGAACGAATATGAGCCAAATAGCCCCCTCTCAATACTTCGACGTGACAAGAAATAATTACTGCTGTTTGCAAGGATGTACCTTACCTGATAACACTAAAGGCTCACGTTACATAGGTATTTTCTTGATTTTCCTCTACAAAGAGAACTTAACTTCACAGTTTTTATTCATACGGAACGTAGCAAATACTTCTATTTTAACATTTCGTTTGAGTAAAAGCAATTGCTACGTTTTACTCATACCATCCGTTAGCTGTGGCTGTAAATAGGTAGGTATTCATATTTCTATTCAGATTGGTCAGTTAATTTATTGCAAGTCAACAAAATGCTTGGAACGAAAGAAGAAATACAAACTCAAAGTCTGAGTTGAGAAGAAACCAGGAATATATATATTTTTTTTGACAGCTGACAGAGACTAAAAGAAAAACACCTTTCAACGAGGATATATTCTTCGTGCCCAAAATTTGTTGGATAATCGTACAGACTCGTATCAGTAAGCATTCCCTAATCCGATTCACGTCTGTCAATTTGCATAGATATCTGGGAGTCAGCGCAAGCTGTCATATATAGAATTCAAATAAGCATTTAACAGATGACCAGCAAAAGCAACGGCTCTATTCTTTCATAGGCATTCCAGGAGCTTTTGACAACTCAAGACAACTTGAACTAAATAAGGAAGACTAATGGTCTTAATTTGGCTCTAGCCACAAAGACGATATGTGAAAGAAATAAGACTCTTCGACGACAACTTCTTGAACTAAATAAGAAAGACTAAAGGTCTTAATTTGGCTCTAGCCACCAAGACACTATGTCAAAGAAATAAGACTTTTCGACGACAACTTCTGCTCTGCTGAAAAGCGCCGGAAACAACGAAACACAGTCACTGGGATTGACTTAATGCGGCAAAAGGTAGACTAGATTTCGAAGCCCGATGTACGAGTACATAGGAGCTTCAGGATTGTTTTAGACAAGCATAATGGCAGCGTTGATATTCACCTAAGGCAGACTTAACGAAGAAGTCACCTGCGATGATAACGTATGATAAGTTTACTATCATAACTATCATGGTGGCAGACTTTGACAACAACTGTAGATTGTCTTAGAGGCTTCAAAGTCGTAATCAAAATGGAATACCTATTTTGGGAATAGCTCTAAAAACAGATTGAAACTGCATAAATGAGCCGTAACCGTATTCAGTATAGGCCAAAGACAGTCGAATTTATGGTTTCCAAACCACGACTCTCGGGCGTCTACCATTTACATGTATGGTTGTGCGATCTGCGCCAATGTACTCTTGCAAAAGAGGTTGGTACAAAGAATTTCCGTTAATGGTTCTATGAACACGAGTATGTTCAAGCGAAACTCAAAACTACCTATAGTTCTATATTTTATTTATAAAACTTATAAGCAGTTCAAAAGGATATCAAATAATGAGATCTTGCTACAACCTTGTGTTGCGTTTCTGCTTACCAAAGCCATTTATCAATGGGATTTCATCAACTTGCTATTTTCACATTGTTTTTCTACATTAATTTAACCAACTTATTTTAAGCACATAAGCCGTCGAATAAATCATTTGAATTTTTGGAAAAATATTTTGACAGGCTGTAACCTCAGGCTTTCACCCTCTCTACAGATAAAAGTTTCACTTAAGAAAAGTAGGATTTCACAAAAATACTGCTCCTAATTTCTAATCACAATCAGTACCATTTTTTGTTAAGTACCGCATTACCCCAAAGACTAAGTTACAAATTGGGTTCCGTATACCCACTTGCGACTTCGTCAAACCTTCAATATTCATCAGTACAAAAAAATCATCAAATTGGCTAGTTAAAAAAAAGACACTCAACAATCACACATGTCACATACCATCATTATTCTACATTTATTTAAATAAATACATTAAATTATATATTTATAAAGGTATGTTTTTTTTTTTTTTTTTTTTTTTTAAATAATCGTAAATTTATTTCTTAGTGATCATGCAAAATTTTCTACTTTTATACAATTCTCTACAAGTAGTTCTATTGTGTTTGGTGCTTAGCTACTCGTGCAAAATATTTCTAACACTACTAAATGAATATTTATAAAATTGAATGTAAAATTTGTATGTAGAATGTAACCCCCAGGGTACTTACTGCAGTTGTCCTCATCGCTGCCGTCTTTGCACTGTCGTTCTCCGTCGCATACTTGATCTTTTGGAACACATCCGCCGCCATGCAAACATTTAAACTGATGTTGTGGAAATTCATATTTTAAATTTAATTACATATGGGACAAGTCTTAATTTAGATATGTAGGTCTAAAGAGTGAGATATTCGGCCTTACCAATAATAAACTTTAGTCTGTCAGTTTGCGCAAAGAATCCAGACTTTCTAAAATCGCTTTACCAATAAACAAATCTAGTTGCCAGAATATCGCTAACTGTAGGGTTAAATGTTAGATAATGGTGAGAAAGTCATGTCTATCTCGGCTCAGGCATTAGCTAAATAAATCCTCCCTTAATGTCATTTTGAAGACGAGTGTTGCCCAGCCGTCCAAAATCAGGGTATCAATTTTCGGAATAGGAGCGAATTTAAACACGCTGTTGTTGTTCAACCTTAGCGTTTAAAATTATAAATCAATTTTAGTAAATTGTAAATGTTTTCTAATTTTACAAATGTATGCAAAAATTAAAAAACAAAATATTGCAATTTTGTTTTATTTCTAAAAGCTTGAAGCGTATAGTTCCGTGCTTTCCTCTGTTTTATCTTGTTTAACCGCTATTTCTTGCTTTTGAGTTGGGTTTCCTTTCAAAATAGTTTGCAAGCAATAAATAAATATAAGTTTGGGATATTTCCAAGGCATTCTTGACAGTCGTCGCAAACAGAATAAAATATCTGCTTACTCTCTGCGGAAACAATGGTTGGTGTGAAAAGGACTTCACGGAAAATATAGATATAAGAATAGAATTGTCACCACTTAGCAAAATACAAACAAATTTAGGAACTTCTGGAGGAATAGCAGGTAGTATGTGTGAATTCATGGAGGGAGAACTGACTGTTTTCATCCATAAAAATGTGCGCCACGGCTTTATATTTACTGTGAGAATTTAATTTTGTCGGTTTCTAAGTTTCCCGAATTAAGTTATACACAATTTTTAAACGATCAAATTGTTTTTATTTTCACATTTCTATATACTTTGGCAAGCTCTGTCTCGTAACCACCAATAAGGTTTGATTTGCAGCAAAGCATTCTAATAAACTGTGTTCCGTTTATTATTACATAATTTGAAAGGCATATTATTACGAAACAAATGCACTCATCAATCAATCATAAAGTATTAGAAATCAAAGGAAAATGTCTATAAAAAGGCGAAAATTGTGCCCGAACGAATGATAGGGCATTACTGATTTGCATATGATATTTGACAGATCGGCGGATACTTTGTGGATTTCCTATTCTGTGTATTGTTTTTTGTTTACAATAAGCCTCAAAAAGCCTTTGAAATATATCTGTTGTGCACATTTAATTGCAATTTATGTATTCCTTTTTTTGAATAAAATCCTCGTTGTGAAAAAAACCACTGACCTTGTTTTTCGCGAAAACAAATTATGAAATTCAAATTCTGCGTGACAACAAATGTAATAGATTCAACAGAAAGTGTTCGAACTAGTAAAGGTGGAGATCAAATTGTTTATTGTTACCATTTCAAAAATACTGTTCATTTTTGTTTAAACTGGCGGCCAATTAATATTCGAAATTAGTGTTTGATTATTGGTAAGGCCGATTGCGGCAAACGCCCATAGTTGTAAAAATATAAATCCGATGTACAGTAGGTTTCACGCCGATTTATATGGGCGCCATTTTCTTTTGACTGTCATCGGTCGGCTCATATTTGACAGCTAATGGCGGTCGTTCGAATTTAGTGAGGGCTATCGGATTTGCAAATTGAGTCACTAGCTTTTGATAGAATGCCCGTAAATTTGGCAGAAAATGCGAAATACCTTGATCGGAAACAGAATGTCGATGTAAAGGAAAAGATTGCAGCAAAAGCAAAAAGTGGAGACAAGGCCCCAAGGTCAAGTTCAGTTAATGTATGGGCAAGCGTGAGTGAATTAGTTTTTGAGATAGACCTAGGTAAAAAATTGGTCTATTGGGTTCGGACAGACGGACAAATAGGGTTCAGTTTTTGCGTACGGAACCTTAAAAAGGGCCAAAATGACAAAAAATTGTGGCAGACTTTCAAAAAAAGTGCCAAATTGCAACTTTAATCGCACAACGGTGACGCTGCAACAATGTCAGTGACAAGTGACAGCTGAAAAGTTTGTAAAAAAAGGACAAGTGAAGACTTTTTATGGCCAGAATAGTGATTTGCAATAAAAATTGATGAAAAGTAGTCTACAAGTGCAATATAAGAAAAAAAAAAATAGAGCAAAAGAAGTGTTTTTCGAAAATATTTGTACAAGCTGACATGTTCCAGTAATAGAGAGAAACTGTAGACTATTTAAAAATTGCTTAACAAAGCACTGCTTTTGTCCAAAAAAAGGGTGTTCGTCTTCAAGGTTTTTAGACGTTTAAACAAAAAAGTGAGACCATCTGTAAAAGGGATAAAGCCTGGCGAAAAAGCTCAGAAAGTTGTGTTTTTATTCGGATTCAAATATTTCTAGTTTTGATTGCCATTGGACTACAGATATTTGCACTTAAACTTACACAAAAACGCCATCTGGTGGAGTTTTGCAACAACACTTGTTATTTTGAACTATAGGCTATGACTATAAGGTCGGAATCCGTTTTCGATGCGTTCCACAATTAAAATATGCTGATGGACTTAAAATAAAGGTCTAGGCACAAACTAAGAATATTCTGCGTCGTTTTGACACTTCCCTTACCCCCGTATTAATAAATAAATATGCACAAAATTTAACGTAACTGCTGAGTAACGAGTTGATCACTTTTACGCAGTCTTTATTAACACGGGGATAAATGTTTGCATGTGTCCCGTTGCGGATGTCTCTCTCAAACTTACCTTAGAGCTCTGGCAAGAGCACAAATGTTCGCTCTCGTCATCATTATGCCGGCAATCGGCAGCTCCGTCACAGACCGCCTCTATCGGAATGCAACCGTCATTCCGGCATGCGAACTCGTTTTGCGTGCATTCTTCATTCCCTATGATATAATGTGACTTATTTATACCGACTTGAGGACATTTATACGATATTTTGAAATTTATGTAAACGATTTGTGTTCGTGTATGTGTAGGTGTATAAGGACAGATAGATCAAATAACTACCAGGAGGAGGAAATTAACAATTCAATTTCATTCTCCCTGCATGCAATTAATTTAAGAAAACAAATTCTATCTACAGGGTGGTTAGAAAACAAACAAACAAAATTCCTATGACAGTGTAAATGTGTGAAATGTGTTACTGATGTGGCATGCCATACATTTTATAGGTTCCTCCGTCACTGTCTGCGGCGCAACATAATTCTCACACTCTTTTTCATCCGAAATGTCATTGCAGTGGCGGAGTCCGTCACATCGCAGATTAATTGGAATACAGACGCCCGATTCCACGCATCGGAACTGATCGTGGCGGCACTTGGCCTTGTTTTCATATTTAATTTCAGAACTACTTATAGTATTGTATGAGGACACTATCTGGTGATGGTTTTGGTGCGGTGGCCTTGATGTGTGCGGTTGTGGTGGGGGTTCTTCGTCGTCCTCGGTCGGGCCAAAGTGCGCTGTGTTGTTTTGTTGTTTGTTGTGGTGTGGTGTGGTGTTGTGTTTTGTTTTTGTTTGTTTACAATATCCATGCGGTTAATTTTAAATTAATAGCCACAAACGTGCAATACCATTCCATAAACCATAACCGTAAAATAAGAGTACGATAATTTGGGAGAGAAAATAAAAATAAATGTTGGTTATCAGTGTTCGTTTGATTGCATTCAAGTTTTCTGGGACGATCCACAAAGAAAGTACACACAGAAAGTATACAAAGAAAGAAGACATTGAAGTAGAAGAAGAAAGTTCCGTCACCAGTTTAATTTAGAAATAAAAATGGTAAGTCACGAGAGAGTTGTTTGTTGTTAGAGATACAATCACCAGTCTTAAATAGAATTGGAAAGTATTTCCTGACCTCGGCAGGACTTGAAGATGTAGTTTACCTTTCATACGACTGTCTTACCATTTTTTTTTTAAGTATAAGGCGGCTTATTATGTGTTATTTTTAGGTTAAGGATCACAGGGACTCTGTACGTCGAATTAAACAAAAACTGGAATGTGAATGTAAAATATAGCTCTGCCTTTGGAGGGTTCTGTCTCAAAATTCGACATCAATTGCGGTTGTAGAAAGATCTACCTAAGCCAATGACCACAAACAAGAAGTGTTTCCGAAACATTGAACTCTTTGAAAATAAATTGCGGTTTAAATAAGTCACCAATCGCGCCGCCTACACGACAATCTTGAGATTGAAATTGTATTTAATTACAAAAGTTCTGTTTATGTTCGTCTTGTGGGCTCGGCAAAAATGTAAACTTAGCATGTAACTGTTTGGAGTGGTGGCATTATTGGTTGTGAAGTTCATATGCACAGAGAAAACTAAATTTAAAAATATGGGTACCTCACCCGAAAATATTTTGGATGTCATCCCCAAATCGAGGCTATTGTAGCCAACAAAGAGTTAACATAGTCAGAGGCGTTATTAATTTCGCCAGGTAAGAGTTTTTTTTTTTTTTTATTTGTTTTAAACTGTTTTAAAATTTTGTGTGCATTTTATAAAAGTGGATTCTTATTTTATTTTTATATTTTTTGTATTGTCTCTTCAACAGATACAAATATTAAATATTAGCTATTAACCGGGTTTCAAGAGGCAGCTGTCATACTTCATAGCTTTCCAGATTTTTAAAGAAGATAGGGTAAGTATAAGGGGCTTCTCTGGCAAGACAGGGTGCAGCGGAGCCCTTCATAGGGCCTAAACCATTCTGCGGCATAGGGGAACACACCCTACGAGAAGAGTTCAGGAGAATGGAAAAAGAAAAAAGAGCCACAATCTTTAAAAACACCAAAGGCCTGAGACAAGCAAAGAAACTCCTAGGGAACTATAACCTAAAAAGATTCAAGGCATGTATCGGTCTCCTAACGGGACACTGCAGACTAAGGGAACACCTGAGGAAAATAGGCTTATCAGAGGAAGGACTCTGCAGATTCTGTGATGAGAGCGCAGAAACCCCAGACCACATTTTGGAATCCTGTGGAGCATTGATCCATAAGAGGATTAAAAATCTGGGCAAGTACCAACTACTAGATAAGGATATACAAACCATGGACCCACTACTAATTCTCAGATTCATAAAAGAAACTGGACTGGATGAAGTGCTCTAGGATCGATATTCCTACCAAGGCTAAGACAGAGCAAGAACCCTCAAACACGATCCTTTATGGAACTGTAATATGATGGGGCTCTGGAAAAGGGCATGAACCTTTCCAAGGTATAAGCAGGGGGCACAATAGACCACAAGGTCGCAGTGCACTAGACCCTCTCTATTATTATTATTATTATTATTATTATTAAGTATAAGGGGCATAAAAGGCTTCTAAGAGGCTAATACATCCACCAAGGTGGGCTTTTTTTCTATGCAGGTATTAGAATACTTGTACTAGGCTATCTCAGCTTCCCATTTGGGTTCACAACCTCCCTATGAGGTTCAGACAGCTCTGTTTATGGGTATCACAAATCTGTTTAGAGGCTGTGACAGCCTCGAATGTGTGCGTATAAGCTCTGTGAGGAGGTTTTAACAGCTCTGTATGCGGGTCTGATAGCTAACTCGGATGTCTTCCAATATTATTTGTTGGTTACCGCAGCTCTGTTAGTGTGCTGTCCTCATGTTACTGAAGGCATCACACCTTACTTTTGGTTATAGTAGCCAAAAAGTTACCAGTTGATGTGCCTACATACAACAGAGGTGGCGCATTTAGTAGGGCTATCGTAGCTCTGTAGTTTTCTGAGTGCGACAATAATTCAGACACCAAAGAACGGCACTCGGCGAGCCGTTCGTGAAATAAGGTTATAAATCCTCAAAAATGTACCTCGAAATTGTATCGACTTGTAGGCTTTCACCAAGTCTGTTAACGCAGTTAGTTGAATGAAGTTATACCCTACAGTTAAGACGGTCTTCTATTCTAAATTCAGAAATAAAAATAAATACTGAACCGGTCTTATTTTTCAGCAACTTTGATTAAAATCCAGCAGATGGCAACCATGTAGAATGCCTAACTTAAACCCCTTACACGCTGTGCTCAAATGTTTGTGCCCTAATGAACACACTCTATTGTAAGAAATTAATAATGTAGCCCTGCACGATATGTCACTCGCGACTCCGAGCTCTGACTGCAAGAAGTTTATCTGTCAAATCGAGAGTGGGGTATCCGTCAAAAGAGACTTGTTGTTGTTGTATATGCTTTGCCACATTCCTTTGCCAAAACAAAACTTATGTGTAGGTAGAGATGGTGCTTCTCTAAAAAAAAAATCGGTCTTCACCTAATGACTAGCTCTCTCATCGGTAGGTGTAAAAAAAACTTGTGCTAAGAAGAAAACGCCCTATGCCAAGGTTATTAAGTGCCAGCTCCAGCTCGCAAACATAAGACCCGCCCCAATCTAGCAAATCTGAAAATGGAACCCAACCGAACCCAATAAAACGTCCATAACCTAACATATTTTTTTGTTGCAAAAGCCAAGCCTACTACCGACCTTCTAAAGGTTATTTATTGCATTTCTCAAGTCGAAATTCTTGTCGCAGATCTTTACATCGCACATTACAGTTTCAAGCACAATTTCAAATAGCACAGCAGGACATAATTTTTAATAAGCAATATGACATAAAACCAACACACAAAAGCAACACACCATCACCCAGCGGAAGGAATTAGTTTATACGGGTCAGTCTTAGCAACTACTTACAACAATCTTTCTCATCAGAGTAATCTTGACAATCATAAATGTTGTCACATAATTCCCGGTATGGTATACACTGACCGTTGTCGCAACGGAATTGATTAAATCTGCATTCACCGTCACCGCCTAAATTAGTTGCAAGGGATGAGAGTTAGTTTTGGTTAGTACAGCATGTTGTAGCGCGAGATATGCATTCTAATTAATATGGGGGATACGGAAAGGAGTATTTGGGCGATCCTATCAAATTGAAGGAAGAAACGTTGAAAATTAAAACTACTACCGTCTGGTTGCTGATTAGTTTTTCCAAATCCGCACACATAATTTATTGTTTTACACCTGCGATTACAGTATTGTTCGTGCAAGCCACGAAGCCAAAATGGATGCCGATGGAATTTTTAATAAAATATTGAAATTCCTGAACGTTATTTTGTCTTGATTTACATTGTTGGTCGTTTCGCTGCGGATAAATAAAACCCACAGCGAACCAAGCAAGCAGGTGGATTGTGCTTGTGATTGGGATAGTGAATTGTGCTTGTGTATGTATTGTTAAACTTTTTGATGGGGTGGCATGCAGTGACATTTGTTTGACAGTCAAGCAGATGTCAAAATAGGCGACAGAGAGAAGTTCATGTTGTCTGGCGGGCGCGCGAGAGATAGAGATATTTGACGCACTTCAAACATCTGGCTGGCGACAAGGTCGGATGCATTGCCAGCTTTTCAGCTGCCATCTGAACAGAGTATGCTAGAATGTGCTCACGAGACTTGAAGTGTATTAATTCTTCATCATTTGTGGCGGCAGGAAAGTATCACATGGTGATGCTGAGAGCTTCATATGGGAACAGGGTGAAACAGATTTTTGCAGAGAAATACTGAGTGGGAAAAAAAGTTAACTCTGACAATGTGGTGTTAATTTAATTTTGACGAAGGGTCATATATGTCTAAAGGTACCTTTAACACGGTAGTGACCTTATAAGACAAGTACTGTCCAATTTTTATATTATTATTTTATAAGCTTAAAAAAATGAATTTTTAACTAATTCAAAGGCTAAAACAGAGCACCAGCTACAGAGGCTTTAAGCTCTGAATTTTTGGTATAAAACTATGGTTAGAAATGGGAGAAAGTTTTGTGCGATCCGGTCATGTACAAGAGAGAAAAATGTGGGCGAAAATCGGACAATTTCGATAAAGAGCTTCGACATTTGGTGACTTTGGCATCTACTGCATACCTTTTGAAGAATATAGGTCTGTTCCCTTACGATAATGCTTTCGAATACATTAGTCAAATTTAGTCAAACTTCGTTTACTTCTACCCAAATTTTGCGTAAGGGAACGTAGTTTGACTAATGTATTCGTATGCATTATCATAAGGGAACAGACCTTTTATGTCAGCATGTTTATAACTGCATTATTGCTGTCTATAGGCTGTCGAGTTCGGTGTTTACGTAAAGCAAACCAATCACTAAGTTTTCAGTAATATGTAATCCTAGGCTTTTCGAAAACATTCGTTTCGTGTGAATTTTATTTTTGGGACTCATGGAAGAGACATAGAATTTTATGGCGAGTCCAAACGGCTGAATTGTGAAGGCGTTTCAGAGCAGTTATGCTCTCGAATGCTTGTCGGACGTTCGCAAGAAGAAAGAAGTAGCACAGTATAAAGAAAACTTATAAGATGTTGCTTGTGTTTTTTTTTTCGGAGGTTCAAACTCCGGTCAGGGTAAGACGATGAAAGCCGGCAGTATTACTGCACATTAGGACCAGTGAACAAAGAAAAGTTGTTTATGATACGGACAGCTTTAAGCTGAAGAAATGAACAAAATCTCCTTGAAGAATAAAGATGGAATATATGAATGAGGTCCGGAAGATTTTACCAAAAAGTTAGGAAAGATATTTCAAGGCTTTAAAACCGACTCCGAACCTGTACGAGAAAGCGAACACTATAGTAGAGTCGCAGTCGGTGCTAAGAATTTTGAGGGCCTACTTCTGCAGGATGAGTGGTCGTTGATCAATCAGTGGTTGAATTACCGCATCCGCGATCGAGTAATACGTGACTGAATTTGTTATTGCTTTGCTTGTAAAATTCCCAAAATTCAGTGACGTATGACTCGCTCACGGATGCGGTAATTCGGCCCCAGTATTGTCTTGTCAGGCAGTATATTGATCAGTCAATCATCAATATTGATGATAATAGGTGATAAATTCCATCAATCTGACAAAAATTAAAAATAGACAGCCATATCTAGAGGTAAGTCAAACCCAGCTGTGAGAATTGACGGTTTGACCTTTTAAAGCTCGAGGAGTCGGTTTGGCAGGGATCATATACAAACTCATCTGTATAAAACTTTGACGGATGAAGGCATCATTTGCGCTGTTCTCAAGAAAGGAGATTTTTTGATCTCGGCTAGCTACAGAAGCATTAGTCCCCTCAACATCGCCCACAAGGCTCTGTCTGCAATAATCTGCGAGCGCCTTAATTTGATCGTCATCAGCTTGAGGCTTGTTTTTATCAATGCGTTTTTGGAACGGAACTGTGCACAACTGGCCAAATGTTCACATTTTGACATATCTAGGAAACTACCCAAGAATTCCACATCGACACCCACAATCGATTTTAAAGTTGCCTTTGAAAGCGTGTAATAAAATGAGCTGTACAGAGGCATGTCCGGTTCGCCACGGCCGTCAAAGTTCGTTCGTTTGTAAAGGATGATGTTGGGAAACTCTCGTTGCTCGATAAAGGTCTCGAACAGTACCAACACACCGTTTTATGTCAGTAAAAAGTCAAAGAAAACAGACTTTTTTAACACAATTCTTGTAAGAATTGTACACGAAGCTCACATGCTAACTTCCGGGGGAACAACCCTTAAAAACGTTATGTAATTAAGCTCGGCTACGCCGATGACATTAGCATAGCTAGTCAGAAGAATTTGGCGAGCTGTCAGCACTGAGATCAGTAAGTGTTAAGGCAAAAGTAACAACAATGGGACTATCGATGAATGAAAAAAAAAAAAAAAAATGCTGTCAGAATGAACGTTTAACAACATCGGTGTCTTTAACAAAATGCAACAATGGACAGGTGTTATAGGTTTAAAGGTCTTGAAAGACTGTGTCTATCCAGGTTCTGATGCGAACTCCAGTAATGACCACACATAGAGATCCTGTCGCTGTTCTAACAGGCTTAAAAGGATATTGAATAGCAAAGCCCCTCGTAAGCTATGAAGCAGGCGATGTATGAGATCATTTATCATCTCCATCTTTCAATATGGCGCTGCGGCATGGAGGGTATCATGGGCGGATGAAAAAACGTACAGTCAGTTACTTTGAGCGAAAAGTTCGCCATGTGATATTTTGGTCTAGTTTGTATAGAAGGGTTCTGGAGGAGAAGGTGTGCAATGAAGAACTGTGCAGCGATAAAGACAGGTCTTAAGATTCGAATTAATCGGGTAAGGTGGCTTGGGCTATAGCCTATAGTGGAGAGGAAGACTATAGGTGATTATCTTACTATAGATGGCACACTCAGTCGGAAGGTGACACCAGCCAAAATGTAGTGCGCAACTGGTACCGAGTGGCGATGTTTCGATCTAGCTGGAGAGGCACTTGGGTTGGTACCAAAGTCTGAACTGTTGTGAAGTAGGAAGGTAAATGAGCTTAATAAGCATTAGGCCTGTCTAATGAATGATAAGCTAATTTAGGAAACAGACCATCTATGCAGTAGATTTCGGTAAGTATTTAAGATTGCTTTGCAAAACTTTTCCACAGACAGCTTGTTTTGTAACGTGAGCTGTCATTGGAACTTCAATCTTTAGATTGCAATTACAGATTAATACAAAAATCTGTTAACAGATTCAACGGACTGAAAAGCTGAGAGTAAACCTACTTTATCCATCGAATTTGGCAAATAAATTGCTTATGGGTAAGCTTTAATAGTATAAAGTGTGTCCTTCGACAATCCATCTGTCAGTTGAACACGTTGTCGTAACAGACACGATGAGTTCTATAAGTTGTGGCGTTTATATGTTAGAAAATGATTGAGCAACAAAAATCAAACCCTTGATTGGATTTGCGATCGCGTTCTGTCTCAAGCCAGATGAGTAGCTTATGCTCGAATTTGAATAAAGTAGTTCAACATTTTACCAATGCTTTGAAAGTTTAAAAAAAGTCGTCTTTTCGAAAGACGTTCCTATGGAATTTTCAAACTTCCCTTTTTTGAAAACGAATTTAAGCGAATGCACATTAAAGAAATAAACTGTGCCACCCTGCACAGAAGAACAATACCTACACACAAGCAATATTTTTGAATTACGCTGTGAAGATGGGTTTTCACTGCGCCTATGAAAGTACCTACTATACCCAACTCTAGAATACAGAGATGAAGAAGACGTAAAAGAAAAAAAAAATCCGGTTTTCACATTTAGTTACTCTAGCGTCTATACTATGGCGGGCAATGGTAATGCGACACCCCGTAGTTGCTGTTAAACGGCGTGACGAGCATGCACTAAATAGTTTTACATTATCTACGACGCGAATTTCGTTATAACAAATTACAGGAATGTCAAGATGAACTTTTGTTAATTATTCGCTCAATTACCACCGAAATTAAAATTAAACTTAAGGTATTACTTAACACAAACACAAATACAACTTACGAAATTAGATAGACTTACCTCCGTCGCGATGAGACTCTAAACTAAGTTATAACTTAAAACAACAAAAAATAAATAAATAAATAAACGCATTGTGAGGCAACTTTTGTGCAAGCAAGGCAAACATTACAAACTAACTAGATGTGATGATAAAATTGATTATACGAAAGAAATCTATAATACCCGGCTCACCATTACAATTGCGTTCGTCTGAAATATCTTCTCTACAATCGATATTTCCATTGCAGCGGAATGAGATATCTATACAAGTTCCATCATCACACTGCCATTTGTTATAAAGGCAAGCTTTTTTTTTTTTGTTTTTGATTTTGTCAGTAAAATGAAAATAATGAATCAATGTAATATTACACATACAACTAATCTAATAACAATCACATACGACAGCCTTCCTCATCCGAACGATCGTTGGGACAGTCTACTTTGCCATCACAACGACCCACTATTGAGATACACGATAGATCGCGACAAGTAAATTTACCCTCTGGACAGAAATACTTCAGTTTTGGAATAACTGAGTGTTGTTTTTTTTTTTTTTTCATTTCACAATAATGACAGTTGATTTATTTACAAAATGCGCAGCAATGGGAATAAGAATAGTTATTGATTATTTATATTGTTATATTAAAACTTGAACAAAAGATATATACAACATTTTGGGGCAATAGTTGCATAGAGTTTGACAGATCAGTTTGACAGGTTTCTGACTATTTTGACGATTAAAAAAAAAAAAAAAAAGTTTAATTGCAAAAGGGAAGAAAATGAAGTGGAAAGTGAATAGGAACCCAATGGAAGACTGAATTTAATGCATCGACAGAAAGCATAGTTGCAAAAAGGGTTGATATTGTACCCATTTCTCAAGTTTCAGTATTTTTTATACTATTTGAAATTTTTGAAATAAATCAGATTTTTTTACTTAGACATAAAAAAAAGTATGTTTTTTGGCTAATATTTGTCTTAACTTTTGAAAAAGAGCTTCTCAAATTAGTCGTTTGGAGTCGGCATAGATTTGTCCCTTCCATTCGTTCCAAAAATGAAAAACTCCCACAAAACGAATGGTTATGAGAAGCTAGGCCTAGGGTCTCTACGGATCTGCTGTGCCAACTATTTACTATTTATTTTTTCAAGGTATTTAAGTAGAACTTATATAGCTATGAGTAGTATCAGCAAACGTCAGCGTTATAAGTCCAAAAACAAGAAGAACAACTGCGTAAAAAGTGGTTTTGCTTCAATGTTTCCAGAGTTTGTCGAAAATGAAGCAGGTTTCAAGTCACGTAAAGCTGTCAATACAAAGACAGCGACGGTGGTTTTAAAAAAAATATATTTCTTCTAAAAACTTTCGCAATAGAACTCTGTTTTAAAAAAGCGAAATGTCAGACAAAGTTTAATTTTCAACAAAGCCTTGAACCTATTCAATTGAATATATTTTTAGATTAGATTCTATT
Source organism: Cheilosia urbana (assembly GCA_946477585.1). Taxonomy (NCBI): domain Eukaryota; kingdom Metazoa; phylum Arthropoda; class Insecta; order Diptera; family Syrphidae; genus Cheilosia; species Cheilosia urbana. The sequence continues at coordinate 87,095,475 of OX297854.1, read as the reverse complement.
AGATTAATCTATTCAATTGACGAAAAAACTATAAATATGGAAACGAAAACGTTTGCAATTTAAGTCGCTAACACCGTTGCTCCAAAGACATTTTGGAGTTGAGCCATTTTCCAAGCCATTCCACTCAAGTTTGAGTCACATTATAAATCATTACAAAAAAAGCAAAATTTTCGGTGAATGAATTTCTTGGTGAATCTTTTAACCAGCTACCTATTTGTCTTCGTGACGGCGTTCAGTCAACTAATTTCTCATTTCCTGGTTACGATTTTTTATTTTTCATCATATTTATATTTTAGGAAAATTAGGTATGTTCAATTTTTTTTTTTTACAAATAAGAGCCATTTCTCTTTGTCTCGGAACATTCAGCCAAAGCTGAAATACTTGAGGCAAACTACCCAATTGGGTACTTTTGTATACAACGCTGGTCACTAACTTAAAAATTAAGGAGTGTTGTGGATTTCTAATATATATTATGGTTAATGTTCCGAATTTTTAAGTGTATTATAGAAAAGTATTGTGGTACAATTGTAAACACTAAGTGAACGCAATCCTTTGCAAATGTCAAAAATGAAACCACTGAACTATTGCTATTCTCCATTTTGGGTTTGACAGAAAACTTTCGATTCGGCTTTGCAAGGGAGAGGACACACAGAAGTGGAAGTAACATCATTCAATTGTAATCCATTAAAATAAGTTTTTTTTTTTTTTTTTTTAAATTCCTTATAGTAAATAAGACTACTCCAAACGTTTTGTAAAAGGACGTATTTTTATTTGCTGACCTCCCTAGGAGAAGGTCGAAAAAGGAGGTTAAGGTTTTCAATGGATATATTTAGAGCAATTAGGTTTAACGGCTTAGAAATATTCTTCTTAGTGGGACACACGAGGCGAGCAGTATTTTTAGCTTGCGTCTTAAGTTGGATTCACCTTTTAACAACAACAGTAGTTGTCTATTATCGGTTTAAGTACAGGCTACAAAAAGGGACCAAAAATCGGTAAAGAAAGTTTATACAATTTTATTTCTCGACAGATGGCGCTCTAGCAAGTAAGGGAGAATTGTTTCTATTTTTTTATCAAACAACGATACAGTTTATTTACAACACTTAAAGAAATATTTTCGTGCCTGCTAAGCCGCACAATCCTCGACACAAAAAGGATAACTTATTATCAAATTAAATAAAATAATAATAAAAAAAGAGAAACCTTGTCAAACTGTTAACTCTCATCAATGTGAATGAAACAAAATGCCCCAATTATTGTTAACACACCATACAAGGAACAGGAGAATGGGATTCAAGGATCAAATAGGGAAGAAAAACAATTTGACATATTTTTTACACAATACTTACTCGCATCACAATCGTCTTCGTCGTCGCCATCGGCGCAATCGTAATTACCATCGCATAAAAGAGATTCACTTATACATTGATGCCTGCCTCGGCATTGATACTCTAGGCTGCTACATTCGGTAGCTTTTGTACAAAATTGTTTTTTTTTATATTGTTAGTTACACAAAAATCATGTAATTTTGTGTTGTGTGATGCCAGGTGATGTGTTTTTATTTTACAGATATATATTTTTTTAATTTTTCGTGATGATGTGTAGTTAGTCCCATTTAAATGATTAGTTTTTGACATAACAAAGATACAAAAATAAATTAGTAAATATATAGTAAAAAGAGTTTTGTAAGTTTTGTAAAAAGAAATAAAAAGCGATTCATTTGAGAGCAAGTAGATAGAGTTTCGTGGAAAACAGTTGGAAGTGAAAAAAACTCGGTGTAAAGAGAGTTCTGTGGAGTAGTGTCTATGCGGGGAATGTACTTACGACACGATTGGTCCTCATCATCGGCATCGGGACAGTCTGGAACGTTGTCGCAACGTTTGCTTCCAGATATACAGTGACCACTTCGACATTGGAATTCGCTTGACAAACAATCTGAAAAAGAAAAGAACACAAAATCAAGTGATTAGCAATTTTCCACCGAAGCAGGGGAAAGACATTGTGACATCAATTTCCCGCACAGAGGAAAATCATTCAAAGCAGTGAGCGACCAACACCCGTTCACTCACCGACTTTTACATTCCTAGTCGTATGCACGCATAAATCTAAATCCAGGATCGTGACATGAGTGCGGAGTGGTGCCACCTACTTAATGGCAAGTATCTGAGCCTATCGCTTGTACAATTGCATGTTAATCGAACGTATAATCGTCTACATTCCCCACGTTGTTGGTGCTTGTAATGTATACACACAGAGAGAGAGGAACTGAACGAACTTGCGGAGGAGTGTTGCCAACGATAGGCAGCGATATCAAGTGGCCGTCTCATGCTTCACGAAACTTGAAACTTCTGCCACTTTAGCCCTTTTGCAGCCTCGAGGAGTTTTCAATTTCACCCTTTGCCCTACAAACGGATGTTGATCCCTTTCATCCTGTTGTTTTTTTTTTTTTTTTTTGTAATTTCTATATCTTCTTCCTTTTTTTGTTTCTTCTGTCGCATCATTTAATTAGCTGTTAGGGACCAGGGATAATGTTCGCCGTAATTACGTCCTCCTTGGAGGCGCGCGGGTGTATGTGTATTCCTAATTAAAATCAGAGTTTGTTTTTGGAAGATGTAGCAAGCTATGCGCTTTGCCAAAGGAGGGAATCCTTTTTAGCCATAAAGCTAACACATTTCACTCGAGGACCTCCCCTCTTAAGCTTAGACTTTGCATTCGCCTCTTGTCACACAAGCAATTAGGGACAAAGGCACTGATTGCACTTGGTAAAACATCTCTGCTTTGACGTGCCACTAAAAAGGATAACGAGGTCATTGCGAAGGTGTTACAAATGAACTTTCGTCAATTTTTCTCCCATAAAGTCCAACAGGTATCTGATCAGATAATCTGTTTGTTTAAGGACTCACAGCGCAACCCACAAAGATTTGTTTCTCTTGAGATAGGTATAAACATCCAATTCCTGGATATACGAACATTTTGTTTTCGCAAAGGATTACTCCTCGAGGTTGATGGGCACTTCTGCTGTGAATTTTTTGTTCCGCCCTTGTCGGCTTCTGGTGTGCGAATTTGTTTTGATATTCAATATCTGGGATATTTCACTGCTATATCCTTTTGGCGATAATTCAATTCAAATGCACACACATATATTTTCGTTTGGAAATTCTTTGTTTACTTCACCGTCAGAGATGAGCCAAAACATATACCAACCATATGCCAAGAGATGCGGCTACATTTTTAGAGAAGGGGGAGGGAAATATTCGGCAGAAAAATTCACAGCATTAAAGGAGCCGTGTGTATAGGACGTGTACAACAAATTTGCAGCTATTTGCCTGCAGGGTTTCATTTTCCTGTGTGTGCCCCTTTTTTTTGGGGGGAAATCGATGAGATGATTAGTTAATCAGATCCTTTTCGGGGATTTCCGTCAATTACAGAGGATTTTTCAATTTCTGCGTATTTGTTTGGGCTATAGGAAGTTGGCGGTGGAGAGGTAATGGTATGAATTATTAAAATGAGGTGGAAATTGGGGACCTTTAGCACACTCTGTTTTAGAAGGCATCTGTTTTGTTGCATTTACCTTGACTGGATTTCGTTCAGTGGTAGAAAGTCGACCATTATAGTGACCTGGATTATACGCAAAATATTGGAAGACAAATTACCCACATCAGCATTGAATTTTTGTCTCAAAATCTTCCCAACAAAAATTAAGTGCACGACTAGGCCGAACGAAACTATCACGTCCACGAGAAGTTTGGTTGGATGTTTTCTTATTTTATTAGGTAGGTAGGTAAAGATCTGAGAAGCGATGCTATAAATAAATAATAGCTTAAAAAACTAAAAAAACACGCTTTTATGATAAATCGAACTTAAAACTGAAAAATAATCTTTTAATATAGGAACAAAATGATGAACGAATAAACTTTAGTATAGAATCAAAATGATTAACAAAAAATATAATTATTATTTCAAGAAAAGCGTGTGGTGCTCAATAATATCAGTTTTTGTGCGAAAGGCTTGGAAAATATGGCACAGAGCACCCCACGCTTTTCTTTAAACAATAATTGTTAATCATTTTCATTTCATTTGAGCTGTTTCTAAAATTACCGTTTTCAGTGATTCGGATTGAAAATTAAGGGCATACTAATTTTGAAAACATCAATTTTACTCTATGTATGCATTTTGGTCAAAATCGTTTATTGCCGTTTTCACGTAAACTAAAGGAAACCACATTTAAAAAAAAAAGTTTTTTTTTTTTCAAAAACCTATCGTATGAAAGTATAGAGAGAAAGTGAGTTTGCTATTAAATTAGAAATGGCCATATTACCTTAGAAATGAATAAGTGTTATAATCATATGGGCCATTTTCGAGATAAGTCTAAATTTGAAAAGTACCGTTATTCGATTTTTTACCGAAAAACTGAGTATGCAGTTATGTTGACCTCACCTACTTAAGCTTAAATATCAATTTTGGTTGAAATCATTAAAGCAGTTGTTACCCGTCAATGCAGAACTTCGCGGAAAAAGTAGCAAAAAAAGGATCATAAAATCCTTTCAAGGCATTTGCTTTACTGGGGAGGAGTGACCGGATGTGGTAAAACCCAACGACCGAAAATAAACAGTATAGGTTTACCTGACTTGTCATTTTGATATTTCAGTGTAACAAAAATTCTAAAATATGGCAAAAATATGCTCTACAAAGTGAAATATGCCCTAACTAATGGGGCTGAGAATATGTAGATGTACTTAGTTTTGTATATTAAAATATTTAATACAATATCCTCAAAATAAGCCATGCTTTTGCATGAATCCGGTTGCCCTAGTAATCACTATTAATTTATCGCAATATCACTACAACGCACTTATAATCACTTGTTACGTTAATGAAATGAATGCATTAAAAAACCTCACAAATAAACCTTTTTTCTAAAAGACGACATTTAAGAAAATAGTTAAACTGAATATTATTGGATCCTTCAGAAATACAAACAAATTAAAACCGAATGGCAACACCTCACATAATATGTTGTTCTCAAGGAGGATAAAGATAGGACAAACCCTGCTAATCTACGGTCAATCAGTTTGCTTCCGAATATTAGCAAGGTATTCGAGAAGGTCGTCAATAGATCTCTTTTAGGATGGGTTGAAGAAAATAAGATTATTCCGGACAACCAGTTTGGCTTTAGAGCGGGGCATGACACTATTCATGCCGCTTCGAAACTGGTTTCCGACATTCAGTGGAATAAAAGTAAGAAGCAATACACGGGTGCATGTCTGGTCGACTTTGAGAAGGCCTTCGATACCGTATGGTTGGAGGGGCTCTTTTATAAGCTGACCAGAATGGGCATTCAAAAACCTTTGCTGTATATGATTTATGACATGCTTATGGGAAAGAAGTTCGTTGTCAAAGCTGGCAACGTGACTTCGAGCAGGGTTTTCGAAATTAAAAACGGCTTACAACAGGGAGCAGTAAATTCTCCGGTCCTGTTTAATATTTACACAAGTGATCTGGTGGGTTCCCTCAGACACGCTATAGCGTACGCAGACGATTTAGTGGCGTACAGGTCAGGACCAAAAATCGAGGTCAGCAGCGTGACTTCGAACAAATTAAGGGGTATTGCGATGATTGGAAGTTGAAAATCAATTTCCATATCGGAAACAATCCTGTTCAGGACTCCATTGGCTGGGGCCTCTAGGGATACCAGCAAAAACTGGAGAAAATTAGCAATTATTGGACAGCAGGGACGACCATTGGTGGTGAAAAACGTGTCAGGTATCTAGGTATCCGGCTCGACCAGTATCTGTATTTTGACAAACATATAGATGCTTGTCTTGCTGGAGCTAAGAGGGCCTACGATCTCAGGGGCTTACTACCCCAATTTAATGTTCCACGAGAGTACGCTTCGGTCTGGCTTTATCCCGCCTGAGGCATTTCTTCATGTACACATGAAAGGGTTAGTCCAGACAAAAGATGGTGTGCCGCCAATGCTCAGGAGCTCCTCCATTTTAGTACCGCAATTGCGGATCGGGACAGGGTCGATACGGTAAAGCAGTTCACCGAATTTTGGTGGCTCGAGGAAGAGGTGAGAGTGGATACACTCTCCCGGGCCGGTGCGCTACTTACGTAGCATCCTCCTTAGTTTTAAGCTAGATTTAAGGTAGTAGGTTTAGGTTTAGAGTAGGGGGCCTTTGGGAGGTGCTGGGCTAGCCAACATGAAAGAGTGCTTCGGATGAACCCCTGTTGGCGGCCGACAGGCAATCAAGGACGCGATCAGGATGGTGACCAATCGATAAGATTGCTCACCACCTTGATTATAGGTAATGTAGGTTAAGTAGCTTAGGTAGTTTTAAGTAGTTTTAAACAAAACAATAATAAAGAATTCAAGTTTTCTAAAGTTTCTTGAAAATTAAAAAAACAAAACAAATCATAGATATAGATAGATTTAAGGCCGAAAGGCAATAATTTTAAGCATATTGTTAAGTTTAGAGCGCTCGCTAAGAGCCAGTAAGCTAGAATAAGATAAATGTTAGTTTTAAATTAGATTTAATCGTTTTTGTCTAGTATGTAAGTTTAATTAAAGATATAAATAAAAATTAATTTAAAATGAAAAAAAAAATTTGTTCTCAAAAGCACCAAAACCGAAAGTTCTTTGACAAAATTCAAAGAAAAACCCTTAATGATATGCTTTCATTGACATATGGTAACACTCTTCTGATGTGCTTCAGTTACACACACGACGATCGTGTGCTCATTCTGCCCGCGGCTGTGTGGTAGACTTGTTGTGGTGGGATATATGCGAATTTCAGGAAAATTACAACAGCAAATTCTTTGGAATGCCTGTGGTTTCGTTTTTATTTCAGTGGCAAGTCTTGTGTTTGAGTGCCGTGAGAGTAGCTACAGGCACCACTGGTAGAATAAAAGCTTCTCCATAAGGCCTGTACCGACAATTTTTCTTGGACAGAGTATAGATGAACTTAAAAAAAAAAACAGGCTGTAACTACCCCGTGAACGCTTTAGTGCTGTACCAAAAGCTAAAGTATGGTCAAAGCATGTCCACTACATAATATCTTGAACAACAAACAGTCTTCCACCGAAGGGAACCTACAAATCCCAGCCAAAGTTTAGGTGAGGTGAGGTTAGCTTAGCTAAAAAGCCATCAGCATTCACCAGTAATAGGTCCATTGTGATACAGTTTGGATCAATAATCCCATACCCTCACTCGGAAAACCAATTTGAGCTCTAATGAAGTGAAGTAGACTTCTTACGTGGGTGGTGGGTGTTATAAGATCGGTAGTATCATCAATGTAGACAGCCCCCAGGTAAAGTTGTCTCCTTTGAAAAAGAGCGGAGCCAGTACGGAGAAGATGTAGGATAGTGTCCTTCCCCATATCTAAACAGCTTCTACAGAAATCGTTTGAAGGTACACCGAGCCATGCATGTTTAATACAACATCACTGGGAGCATTGTTTTTGAGGACTTGACGCCTGTTAGCTGAATTTATGGAATATATTTCTAAACCAAAATAACTGCTATATTATATATTTATTAACCAAATAACTTTTTGCCCAATTGTATGACATTTCTAAGGAGCGACCCCTTTCATAATTAGGTTCTCCGGAAGGAAATGGCAGACGGCAACACGCCCTGTGAAGTTAATCTCAGCAAACTTTTCCATCCTTGTATTTATTATATTTTATTGGATTTCATCAAGTTTATACCCTTTCTGATGATCAACTGAGTGTTAAATTGAAAAAAAAAAAAAAAAAAAAAACAAATTAGAAAGTTATGGCATTTTACGTCGGTGTGCGTATTACTTGGTCAGTCAGTCCTATTTCTTTGGGATGCAATCAGGCTAGTTGACAATAAATGGGACATTGGGGCGGGTTACAATTGAAGGAACGTCTCACCGATAGTTTAAAGTTTGGAATTGTTTTTATGGGCACACGATTGAAATGCGTTTCTATAAAAATACAATCACAGATGTCCGAACCCGACCACACTCTTACAGGGGCAAAAAATTGAAAGTAGTTATAGCCATTACAAATTCGTCCTCCTCCAACCAACTGACTGCCTGATTCATCTATCAACACGTGTAGAAGAACATCCTAATTAATTTGCATTTGCCCATAAATCCGTCTGATCAAAGATCTCCCGATATCCCTCCAGCAGTTGGGTATAGGTACATGCCAACTATTTATAAAGCTATTTGCGGAAGCTCCGTTTGTAGCGAAAAATCAAAAACATGTCCGATTGGAATCTTTCGATTTTGATTACAACCCCCCGACAGTACACCAATAGCCAGCCACCTCTTATACTGTGACAGCAGCAGTGGTTGCGTGTGTCCTTTTATTTCCTTCAAACGGATTTACCGCACACAAATTAATTCGTTCGCTCATCAACCCATCGGAGATGCACAGCAAAATTCCAAACAACCCTCCCAACAACGACAGGAACAAAAATAAAAACACTCATACGCCCCATTGCATGCAGACAATAATCAGAAAACTTTCGCCAGTTGAATGCGCGCACACCACCGCAACGTTTGACATTTCCAAGCTTTATGCCGCTTTAAGGACCTCGCCATACCGGTCTTGTATGCATTGATTGCGTGACATTAAAAACGATGAGCTGTGCTGTTGGTGGTTGTTGTTATTATCTGAGGATGAGTCCTTCTTTTTGTGTATGTGTGTTTTTTTTTGTATTGTTGTTTGTTTTGCATAAGGGCGCCAATCACCCACAAACTGTCGCGGTACTACTGCGGTATCATCATCATTTGAAGAATTTGGTTGTAAAACTTCTGCAATGCTGCAAAAGAATGCAAAACTTTGGTTCCATCGGCTGAATCATTTTAAAGCCTGATTTTAATGTATAGACATTCCGTTGGATACCGTCAGGAAGAAACAACAGATATCAACGTTTACAAGTTTCTTAACCTTCTTGTGGAGGTTGGGTGTACCTATGTTTGAATTGGATTGGGTTTTTCTTTCTGTTTTTTTGTTATTTTGTTAAAATTCAGAAAGAGGAAAACAGGATGGTAGAATTGAAACGATTGCAAGTGGATTCATGACAAATGGCGGTCGAGAGAAGTTTCTCGTTGAAGTATTGCCTGTGGTGCAGGTTTTGTTAGGGCCGTCGACTGTGGTTGGAGATTTGTGAATCGTGTTAAGCTAGGTAGTCATAGGGTGTAGCATTACAGCTGAAAAATTGAGGTCCAATGGCAAGGAGTGTCAAACTAGTCAAACTGCATGGATGAAAAGGATCTCGTGTAGCTCTAAACCTGCGAGGATTTACATATTGCATGATACCCTCATATCATTGCAGACATAATAACAACCCTTTGATAATACAGGAACCATACCTAGTCAGTGGACTGAAGTTTTGGATTTTTGGGAAATTTCATTCAAAAGTACCTACATAGATTTATGAAGTAATCAAGTATAAAAATAAGTCAACATGATGTGGCTGAAGTGGCAGATGTGTTTGGTAAAAATTCAAAAGCCGTAGGTACTAAATTGTTAGAAATCTGAGCAAGAAGTAGAACTTTTAAATTGACATTATTTTAGTAAAAGAACGTCTCAATATGAGTGCGTTGTCTTACCAGCATCTAGAATAGACTGTATCAAACTTTGTACCAAATTGTTACAAATTGTAGTGAATTTTCGATATTTTCGAGAACAGTTTTCGTCAATTTTGCTGCTTAGGTGCAAAACGTATATCGACATGAGTGGGTTAGTATAGAGTAGCATTTAAAATAATCTCCAAGGCTGTACCAAATTGTACAAAAATTGGCGAACATTTTTGACTACAAAATTAATTGGGTGCATTTTGGAAAATATATATATATTTTTTTTGGAGGTACTAAGAGCAAATCCTAGTGTTACCCGATAGATTACAAAACTTGTACCAAAATGTTGGAAATTTGAAACTTCCAAATTGTCTTAATTTTCTGATGTACTTTTTGCAAACAGCTCGAAAAAAGAACATATCGCGCCGTAATAATAACACATTTTAGTCTCGATTTTCAACTTACCCAAATTTGGAGTCAAAAATAAAAATGTTTATTGGAATTTTGATTAAAGTGAAGCCAGGTTAGGAATATGTATAGCAACATTTTTGCTAATTAGTCAGAAATTTAAAAAAATTTATTCTGAATTTACATTTCATTGGTTAAACTCACAATTGGATGTGTAGGAATACACAATGAACTCTGTTCAAGTTTCTAGAATTTCAAATTGTATCGAAGCCATGTTTAAATTCCTTTTAAGCGAACATGAACCGAGCTAGTTAAGAGTTAAGTCTACAACTTAAAATGTTGGTACAAAATGTCAAAACTTAAAGAAATTGTATAACAAAATGATTTCCGTATGCACTTTTCAGAATTTTCGGTGGAATTTCTGGAGAGTTTTATTATATTCAAAATTATCCACCGTCTTTCCAAAAATTGTCGGTTAAAATTCTTGTAAGCAAACAAGTTCAAAAAACAAATACTAAAACTTTGAAAAATTGTAAGAAAATGCTTGCCGAGTGTTTGTATTTGACCAAATTTGGTTTAATTTACAAGGAGATATACATAATATCTGCAAATAGAAATGAACAATCGTGGTCAAATATTAAAGCGAAAATTTAAAAGTTGGTACCAATTTGAGAAAAATTTTCTGATTTTGATATTGACTTTGATCCCTTCGGCTCAAAAACAAAAATTGATAGAAAATAAACTAGTTCAAAATTTTAAACTAACGTGTTGGACAAATTCCTGAAGAAAAAATAAACGCATGGTAGGTCTAGAAACAAATTGTCATATATTTTTGTGCGGCAGTTTACAATTGATTAGAAATTTCCTTAGTTTTGGAGAGTATTTGTAGAAAGTTTATATCGAATTGTTTTTTGGAGAATTCAAGACCGGCAGAATATGCTTGGCAGCCAAAATTTCTGTGAATAAAGCAACTTTTAACCGGCTTCCATTTAAAGTTTATCCAAAACTCACCCTGACTGCCACCACTGAGCACAGCATCAGAAAATGAATAATGAAGCACTTGACTGAAAAGGATTTGCAGGCTTGCAAGTTGCAGTGGATGCTTTTATCTCCAAAAATCCTCTTAATGGACTTACGTACTCTGATGTATCTCCTGCTCCTGACTGAGTTAGCTGAGATCTACTACCTCGCACAATTCCGATGGAAATGGAAAATGTTTGATTTTTGTTTAAACACTTTACATCATGACGACGACGACACGATGAAGTGAGTGAAGGACTGACACACAAACACAACAGTGACTGGCGGGAAATATGCACAATTAGGGTTTGTGCTCCTTTGGCAAGGGTAAATATCCTTGCAGCGGAAATTTTGTGTTTTGTTGAGCAAATTGCGGTTAAATTAGGGTGAAAATATGATTATTGATGTACTGCTAGCAGAGAGAGAGAGAGTGAGAGAGAGAGAGAGTGTGGGCAGAGAGGGGTGCTTTAGTGGTGAAGGACAATTTAAAATGTTGAATTTTCAATCATCTCCGGTAGCAGGCTGACAGAATAATCCGGTGGAGTGCAACAAGAAACGTATTTCTTTCGTTGAGGAAAACGAAAGAGAAAGCAACAGCTGTGTAGTAGGGGTGGTGGCAAGCAGAGAGTCATCCTTAAAACTAAATGAAAGTTCTGACTCGAGTGGGGTTTTGTTCGAAGAGAAGCTGGAAACATTTCATTTTGCTTTAAAAGGTTAAACTTTACTAGGAGGCAAGGATTAGTAAACGCAATGGCGGGTGTTTTTTTCAATTTGTAAAACAGTAGGAGGTGCGAGAATTATAGTGGAATTGGCAGACAGTGGTAGATCACAATATGACTCTTGTTTGAAAGAAGGCAGTTTTTCTAACATACGTAGGTCACAAAACTACAAAAAGAAAGCTAAGCACCATTCAATCTTATTTAATTTGTTGATTAAATTTATGTACTATTTATAAATGTAAATACTTTTTACTTGCCCTTTGTTGCGCTTAGGTATATCTCATGTTTAACGTTTAGGTTCAAATTTTGTTTTCATTTTAAATTATATTTTTTTTTATTTTATTGCCTTTCTTTGCACAAAGTTTTGTCATATCTTGTACTAAATATAAGTCTATCTTGATGTACAGCGTTTCATATAAATAAATATCAAATAAATGGTGACAATGCTTTCGAACATAGTACACAATAAGAAAAAACTCTCTTTTCGAACTCATCTGTGAGTAACTACATAGTTTGTTGTAATTTAAAATCGTTGCGAAATTTTAAGTATGAACAGAACTCTAAGAAAGCTAATGATTCACCAATTAACCCGTCTAACAAATCAGTTAATCGATTTTAAGCGTGTACTCAAAAATAGTGAGTGGCAATGCTTTCGAACATTATGTTTGTTGACAGTTTGAAGATAGTCATCCTTGAACTATGCTCCAATAATGTATGAATAAAAAAACTTGAGAAGTGATGAGCTAATGTTTTTTTTATTATGGTTTCTAAAATCATATCAACTTCGAAATTTCAAAAGTCAAAGAACGCTTACTTATCGACTTCGATTCTCATATCTGTGAGTCACTAAATACTTACGAGTCCAATAAATTGTTTGGTTTTGAAATTTGGTAGTCTGTAAAAATGTAGGTGACAAATTTTTCGAACATATCCGAAGGAAAGTACGTTAGCTTTTCGAACCCACCAGTGATAGGGAATTGACGATTTCGGCTCAATCTCATTATTTGTTAGTTTCGCAGTTTAAAATAAGTTAATGAATAAATGGATTCAATCAATTTTATGTCGGGTGTAGTGAGAGTTTTAAATTATACCCCATCATTTTGGGCAACATATTGAGAAGATATGACCAGCGACCAAAATGTACTGCAACTACGAGGCTTGAAGTGTACATCTGAACTCTTTAAAAACTTATAGTATCAAATCTTGTTTCTGTGGTTCCCCACTTTACCAGTCCAACAAATTCATTGAAAAACAATGGATAGCCTTTCAAAATGATGATTAGAGTATTTCTTTTGAATTTTACATTTCGAAATCACTAGTGAGAACGGGGACAAACAGCGTCGATTGTGACCAACGCAATGGTGAAAATGGGATTTCGTCGTTATAGATTTAGGCTTGCTTGAAGAGAGTGATGTATAGTTCATGTCAGAGAAACTATGATAAAGTGGTTGAATCAGGTCCGATTATGGGATTGCGTACGATGGGTTAGAGTCAGTTGTGGAAGATCGAGAACTTAAGACTGTCCACTTGAGCATCGTACACTCGGGTCTCACTAGATAGGCGGGACAGTAAAAAAAATCATTCTTTTAAGAGAGACACATGTGTCTATGTTATCGCATTAAAGAAACAACATCTTTCAGTACCCAATTTAAGAACACACGACTTTAAAAAACCGGCACCACAGTCATTTGCAATTGTCTACAAAAATACCTACCTCCTAGTTATTACGTAGACGATAGGTTAACCCCCAAATGAACACCCCTTTCAGTACTTGAAGGATTGTGTTCGTTTTTCTTGTTGTCGCACAAGGGGTGTCCTTGGGAATTGCTTTGATCCCGTTGATACCACCCCTTCGACGAATGACTTTCTACCAGGTGCTCAGATATCCCAAAGGCTTCAGTTCCGCTTCTTTTCCGTTCGGTTAGTCACCAGCTCCTACCAAATGACACATATCTGGTTGGCAGTCTTCTTCTTTATTGCATTCGACGAAATCACGACAGAAAACTGTTGTCAGTTATGCGATACTTGAATACTTATACAGAAAAAATAGCAAGCATCTCAAATTGACACCGTATATGCGCGTAACTCACCCACTACAAACTGTTGCCGGTGTAAGGCAAGGATGCCACATTGTGCTTGTCAAACTGGAGGTGGCTTTGCATCTAAGAAAAAGAAGACGATGACTGTTGCTGGTTTGCTGCTCCTTTGGTTGGCTTTTGTGCGCGCGCTCTCACTTAACTGAAAGTGATTGCTATTTGGTTGTCGTCATTGTTCGTTGTGTGCTATTTTTTTTTTTGTCTCCTTTGGTATAATGCAGTTAGGAAGAGGGAAAAAAAAGAATGACAACAACGTTGATGATGGGTTATGCTGGGGCGTGTTAGCGATCCATTTTATGTGCGGCGAGGAGGAAATTGTGCATGACAAGTTGAAGGTGAACAGATTATGGTGGCATAAAGTGGAAACTTAATTCTGCTTGTAAAGTGGTTTCACAAAATCAGGTGTAAACGATGAAAGAACACAAATCGGGTTGAAGGTGTTGTGAGAAGTGGCGACTTGAATGTGAGTCGTAATGAGTGGGTGTATTTAAAAAATGTTTGGCCATTAAGCATATAAAATAAAAGTAGAGATTGTCTGAGGGAAAAAAATAGCAGTAACGGCCTCACGCTGGGCGCCAGTCACAATGAATTGGAAGAGAGCAAATTAAATCTCCGGAGAGAGGGAAGACAATTCTATGAAATGCTGCTGTCTTTCAAAGGTTGAATAGTGTCTCAAACTTTAAAGCTCTATTGGATAAAGGAGACTTTTCTGTAAAAGAAACCCAAAATCATCTATGAAACATCTGAAATAAGGCGGACTTATTTTAATCCAGCGAAGAACCAGCGGTAAATAATCCTATTCGAACAGTAGATAAGCCAATATAAACAACGCATATTCAGGACTTTGTCAAAAGAACTCTTTAAGAAATTTGTTAAAGCTATCTTTAAATAAAGACAAGAATCAATAGGATTCAATTCGAACTCAAATAAATACCACTTAGTAAACTTTGCAATGAAAGATGAAGTTCCGTGTAATCCAATGAACGAGCAATTTTCTTTCGACCCAGTGGTGCACTTTTTTTTTTTTTTTTTTTTGTAGAACAGTTGGAGACGTCCACACTGTACTTTGGTTAAGATTTTACAGATGTGGCATTAGGCAGAGACATGCCTCAATAGCTCTTGGTAAGCTCTTTTTTTTTTTCTGAATTGGGCATATAGAGCTGATGGCTTAATACTCGGACATGCACCCTACGAACAATTGAATTCAAAATACTAGATAGAACTAGATAGACTAGGTAGAAAGTATACCATTTTACTAACCTGGCTTGAACGCAAAATATTGGACAAAAAACTATACACAGAATTGCATTTTGCACAAATATCCCAACAAAAAAAAAAAATGTTGTGTGATGAAAGTATGGTTATTAACTATTTTTGCCCTCGCCTATTTATAATACTATAAAATATATCATCGAAGCCAGTGGCATTGTTGTTCTTCAATTACCTAGTTAAACATATTAATTCTCTAAATGATGATCTGGACAAAATCTTGAAGTGGGGAAAGGACAACTTGGTTGTATTTAATGCAAGCAAGACACAGCTCACAACATTTTCCAGAAAAAATGAATCAACAGTTCCTCAGATCCAAATGGATGACCATCCAATCCATCACAAGGACTCAATGCACCTTCTAGGAGTCACAGTCAACTCAGGAATCACATGGCAGAACCACATATCCTATATCGCAAAATCGGCGTCTGCAAAGTTGAGCTACCTATTTAGAGCAAAGAGGTAATTTAGCCCCAAGCAACTTCTCCTTCTCTACAAAGCACAGGTTAGACCAGGCTTGGAATATTGTTCCCATATATGGAGCTCGGCCCCAAAACATTCACTTAACCTACTTGATAGCATACAGAGACGAGCAGTTCGACTCATTGGAGACCCTACACTAACATCGAATCTACAACCGTTGGTGCACAGAAGACAAGTCGCTGACCTATGCTTGTTCTATAGGTAACTTCCATGGTAGATGTTCTGAGGAACTCAAAGACATTATCCCTCGAACTGCAACTTTTGGGCGCCCAACAAGACAGGCTGCTAATGCTCATGAGTCATGACCATACAACAACAACAACCGCGAGGACATCAACTTTCAAAAACTCCTTCTGTTACAGGACAAGCAAACTTTGGAACTCGCTTCCTGGGGATATATTTCCAGAAGACTACAATTTGCAGCAATTTAAGTGCAGAACAAACATACATCTGCAGGCATCTCGGGGCGCTGTTGAAGCGTTATAGGTTCGCCTTTCCCGGGAGAAGTATATAAAAAAAAAAAAAAAAAAAAAACCGAACCCTTATACTGGAAGGTATGACAGGTTCCTTAATGACTGAACGTTGGTCCGCTTTTTGCTCCATAATTCGCATGCAGCTACTGAAAGCGGTGGTTAAATAAAGACCGGAACTCGTTCAACTTTCCGGTTTTAAACCCAGCACTCACAGGTGTTTGCAAAATTTAACATATCCGCCAGCGCACTACCAGATAAGAAAATAATAAGTTGAAGTACTGTCTCAACTCAAAACCTAGCGTCGAATTAAACCGCAAATAGCTCCAAGCTATAGAACATACCTTGATCCTTCTGGAGTCACACAGTATACTTTGAATATACTCTACTGACAAAGCTTATTTTGTTTTGATTCTTGTCATGGAAGGTGACAAATATGACGAAGTCAAACATCAACCAAAATCGCCACTATCGTACCGACCAACACTCTTGCTATGCCTTTAACAAGTTGAAAATCATCGGAAACCAGAAATTACCTACGCCGCTCACCTGCTTAAGCAAATAAGCTTGGTTCCAATTTTTCAAAGCAGCCTATATCTGTCACGCCTGTCCCTTGCATCGAGAAGAATAGTAATCACCTAAAGCAAATTCATTCGGACTTACTTACACAATGGAACGAGTCATGCTGTGCGCTGTGGCTGTTGGCAAACATTGAAGCATGCAAAAGTGTCATCCATCTGAAATGGCATTGCAGTCGGTTGTCGGCAGTCATCTATTATTGTGATGGTGCAGAAATAATAGCAACACTCTATGTCGGAACGAAGGGGGTAATTTTTAGAACTCCGACAGTTCTTTCTCCATCCCCCCAAAACAGGGTTATAGACACACACAGTCGATTGCCATGCAATCGAATTTCAAAGTCAATTTCGTGTGAATAATTATACCAAAAACAGATAATTACCAGGTTAAACATCAGAGCCCAAATCGATTATGGATATACGATGTGAATGTGAGGGAAGGGGGTTCGTTTTCGGGTTGGGAAACGACTGCGGCAATGATGTTATCTAGTTAATTTTTTTATTGAACGGATATTAATTGTGAAGATGTGCAGATAGTTGTATAGGTTGTAGCAAGGGAGGGCCTTCTTATAAACATGTGAAGTTTTCAGTATTCACTTGTAGCTTAGAAACTCACAGTGGCGTCGCTTGATAACACGCATGATTTCGAAATCCGAATACTTGAAGAAGGCCAACGAATTGGCTGAACAAAAAATATATAGATGCGGTAGCTGCCGCGGTTCTCTGAGAGACTGTAGATCAGAGGGCGTGGTATATCCCTCATGAGAAATAAAACGTTGTTAGTTATGGTACAACAATTGTCATTTGTGATACTTTGAAAAATGTTAAACGAAATGAACAAGATCCGCGAGCCATCAGGTAAAAGGAATTACAAAATAAAATAAAGTGCACGACTGAGTCGCATGAAACTCCCTCGTTCATCAAAAGTATGACTGAGTCAGTTGAAGAAACCGTACCTAAAATCTAAGATAGGTAGTGTTAAATAAAATGCACTTTTAGGTTCATTCATTCGATATGGAAGTACATATTTAATATTGCAATTTTCGCAAGTTCTGGTTAGAGAGTTATAAGCGCCTACGTTACTATTTTATAAGCTCTTAGACTTTACATGATTTTTGAATCTGAGCTCCGAAGACAATCTCTTACTAATGTAAAAAAATGCTTCTACTTTTTGCGATCGTCCAACAATGAGAGGGGAAAACCGTGTGAGGCAATGCATTCCACATGCGTGTTGTTCTTGTTCGACTCACAAAAGAATCTCCGAAGGATATGCCATCTATCAGGCCAATCTTGCGTATTACTTACAAAAGGAACTTGAAAAGTTTGAATTTTTGTTCCGTTATCCCACTTTATTTATTAAACAGGGAAGAAAACCCAACAGCATGACTTTGAAAAATAAGGTAAGTAAAACATTAAAATTGTATCCCCAAATTGAAATAAATTGTTCATAACGGAAAGCGATACTTTTTGTTTTTAGCAAAACAAATCGGCGGCTCTTCCCAACAAAAACCATCATGCATTACATAACCGAAGATCTCCTCACGGAACACATAAATACCAAAGAAAGTAGATTATAGAAAAAATAGTGCGTGGAGTCCTTCCGCGCGGAGGAAGTGAAACTTCGTAATGTGGAAATGAAAATAGGAAGGGTAGAAATTGATTTTTAGTGAAATCATATTGTTTCTTTAAGGCAAACTTTATTAACATTGCTTACAATTCACAATTGATCGCATCTTTTAATTATCATTTTCGAGTGGAGAAATATCCAAATATATAAAATTTACAATAGCATTATGACACCTAAAGTAAGATACGAAATGTTGGAAGTCGCATTAGAAGTTTCACTTCAACAAGACATTAATTGCCGATTTAGTCATTATTTTTGGAAATTAATCTTCACCACAGAATATTCCTCTCCCAGAATTTGGTGCCAATAAACAACCTCACCATTGCATACTCTGAAGCGTGAGCGGTATCCTCACACCTTTGAGTATGCAATGCTTATAGTAGCGTTAAGCGTTCAACACAACCTTGTTGGAAGTCGTATAAGAAGATTCACTTCAATAAATCAAACAACATAATTCACCTATATCGTCTTTACTTCTTGAATTCTTCAATTCTTTACTGTAGGTATCAACGTAGGTACTATAACAACCATTAAAACAAAAACCTTGAACTCAATTTCTATATACACCACCATACGTCAATCAGCGCACGTCAACAGCCATTTGCGCATTTCCTCAGAAACACATTGTCGCTGTTGATTACACACACATTCACGTCGCATACTTCTCTTTCGTTTCACTTATTTTGGAGAAAACACCACTCAGTTTTTTTTTCATAAGAACGCACTTGTGCAATGTGCGCCACCCTCACCGTCCCTCACACCTTTGAATATCCAATGCTTTGATTAGCGTTAAACTTTTAACGCGACCTTGAGTTGGAAGTCGCATAAGAAGTTTCACTTCAAAAAAGCGAATTTTTCTTTCCGCTTTCCTTATTACCTTGTCTCCTACCTTACCCTTTAATCCACTGATCAGTGGAAGGAAATCTACCGGTCCCATCTCATGCCCCATAAGGCAGCACGCTGCGTACACACCTTTCAGCCTGTGGTCATAATTCAACTGTCTGAATTCTGAAAGTAGCATTCATTGAAACAGAAAATCAATCCTTCTCAAATGAGGTGTGGTGGGTTTTGGTTTTCACCTTCCATTTATTGGACGATCGCAAAAAGTAGAAGCATTTTTTTACATTAGGATGAGACATCTGTATATTAATTTATCTATATGGTAGGAGTTTTTGTTTTTTGATCTGTTAGGGCATGTATTCATTTTTGACGGATTAAAGTTGTCAATGATTGGAAGTATTGTTCGTGATAGACCGATATCTTTGCATAGATACATACATAAGAATTCAGAGATTTGTTTTTGAATTTGCATTAGCAGTTATAAACTGAATATCCCGATGGACTTGTGTGGGGGTGCAAATGAAATGACATTTTTTGATTGTGTAATTTTTCAAGTGGTTGCAATTATTTAAAGGTGCGTAAATGATCAATACAAAGAGAAGTTGGTAGTATTTGCTAAAAATAAGTTTTGAATTGCTGATATTGCATTTTTAATGAGTTTTTGGGTAATCATTTTTGAGAAATAAATAAAAAAAAAACTGATTTATTCGAATATTCTGAGAAAAACTAAGAATAGCAGTGGCGTCTCGTCAGGGTGTGCAAGGTGTGCATTGCACACCATGATCTAACGGAAATAAGTCCCTCATCAAACACTGTGTAATAATAATAACACACAAATAATGATATGCACAATTCCATAAACCATAAAACCTCCATAAAACAGTCAACAGCTAAAGCCTACACCATACCTATTCATATTCATCCTTTATAAATTATAATTCTTCTTTCAAAATTCCTTCACCGCTGAGAAAAAAAAAATAATAACTCGTACAAAAACTCGCTGTGCACCATTCTGTTGATTTCATCAAATAAATTCATCCAACTCCAAACTATATCCCTCTACATGATTTCTCCAGTATTCATCCCCATCGTCATTCGTCACCCGCACGCCGCAGTACTTAAATCGCGTTACTTTGATGAACTTGTAGTGAACTCGTGCGAAGGTTTTCTGTGCACGGGCTGTATTCATTTTCTCTTCTTTTGCATCTGTTCTGTTCTGTTTCCGTAAAGCGTCATAAGTCAAATATGCAATGTATTACATCGATACTCGTGCAAATAAAAGCCGTGCACGAAAGCCGATGAATGAATGGTTGAACTTCGCTTTTCGTTTAAGTGGTTGGGATTGGGGTTGCAGTTTCGTGCGGTGCTTTTGATTTTGTATGCGAAAGTTTTAATTTTCTATATTTTATTTTGAAAACAAAATAAGATATCAAAAACAGCAAAACAATGATTGAGAAAACAATAAATGGGACGTGTTTTCAGGCAATTAATTGATATTTCTAAAAAATGTATAATTTTAAAGAATTTGCACACCCATCTAAATAATTCACGCGACGCTGCTGAAGAATAGGTACTGATATTATCTTTAATATGTATTTTGATCATAATCGTTAGAGAGGTTTTTATAAAATTTGGAAGACAAAGCCGTACCAAATTTTACAATGTTTAGTTTGAAAAATACTACTGCTCCTGCGGGATGTAAGCATTACTTCTGTTCGGGATGTAAGCACTACTTGGTTTTTAAATTTTCATCGAAATCGGAAAGGGGTTTTTCGAGATATGAACAGTTCTTATAGCTAGCGTTTTTAGTGATTCGAATTGAAAATGAAGGACGCAATCATTTTGGAAAAATCAATTTTATTCTAAGTATGGATTTTTGTCAAAATCGTTCTAACCGTTTTTAGGTTACCTAACTAAATTTAAGAAAAAAAAATTATTTTTTTCAAAAATTCATATTGAACGATAATAGAAAAACTGAGGTTACCATTAAGTTAGAAATTAATATATTAGGTACCTTAGAAACTCATTTTTCTTAGAATCGTATGGATCATTTTCGAGAACTGTCCACATTTCAAAAGTACCGTCGTTCGATTTTTAGCGAAAAAAAAAAAAAAAAAAAACTGAGTACGCAGTCATGTTAACTTAACCAAATCAAACTGGTATGAACATTTTATATGAGAAGTACTTAGGTACCATTAATATTGAAGTTAACTCGCAAAAAAAAAAAAAACAAAAAAAAAAACACGCTTATGGCCTCGCTCGCGGCCGACAGGCAACCATGGACGCGATCAGGAAACAAATCGATGCGATTTCTCAACACCCCGATTATAGGTAATTTAGATCAAGTGGCTTAGGTAGTTTGAAGTAGGTAGTTTATAATAAACAAATAATAATGAATTCAAGTTTTCTAAAGTTTCTTGAAAATTAAAAACAAATCATGGATATAGATAGATTTTATGCCGAAAGGCAATCATTTTATGAATAAGGAAAAGTTTAGAGCGCTCTCTAAGGGGCAGTAAGCTAGAATAAGATAAATGTTAGTTTTAAATTAGATTTGTTTTTGTCTAATATGTAAGTTAAAGAAAGAAGTTATAAAAATGAGTTTAAAATGAAAAAAAAACATCTTTCAAAAAACTGATATTCTTTTTAGGTCGGAAAGAAAAGATGTCGAAAGCAAGCCACCCATGAACAGAGTTTGGACCTCCCACCAATTATGTAAAAAATGTAAATTGTGCCAACTTTTCCTTAAAGTCTTATAAAGTATCCCAGTCCCAATTGGTTGGTGTGAAAGCTCTTACTTTGCCCAAGTCCAACGCAGCAACTACTGCGTCCTACTTAGAAAGAGCTTCATATACCTACCTAAATTTCAACTTCATTCCTGCAAATAGTTTCCACTACTTTTCCACGTGCTCAAAATGTAAGTATAACTACATTCGGATTTATTTTTAATTACAGTCATCAAAGCAGGAAATATGCACACAAACACAAGGCCCATTTGTCAAACTAGATCTACATCGATTCACCCTAACCTCAGACAATGGTTAACCTAAATATAAGTCCCCTTCTCTATTAACAAGAGTGATTCCTCTAACTGAAATTCCGCATAACAAAACGACACTGTTTACCCTTAAAAAGATTCAGATTCAAATCAAACAAACCCCAAGAAAACCTCGCACGAAATTTAAGCGGCAAGTGAAAGTTCCCTTTAAGAATTGCACACGTTCTGTCAGCCCTTTTGCTTGATGGCTGAAACCCTTTCGGGTTATGGCAGAAGAACTTTTAGTGCTACTTGGTGCCAATCGCCGAGTTGAAATTCATCTAAAAATGTCCTCTCATTAATAAGTCAACTTGTGCGGTTCTTTTTTCGTTGTCGGTCTTAACCTCTGCCACGCTGCCTGCCATCACCATCCATGTATGAGGCAAACTCTATTCATTTTCATTAACCGCCGTTACAGTGTCTAGCGCTCGCGCTCCAGGTAAACATCCTGTGCTTGGGCGACAAACAAACACAGGAACTCATGTCCTCCGACTTTTAATCGACGTAAAATCAAATCAAATTACTCCCCTGTATGTTGTATGTGTGTTGGCAACAGTTGTTGTCTGATTCTGACTCTGACTATATACATAGTTGTTGGTGCTCCGCAATAAACACCCCATTCGGGAACGTGAACGAGTTGGGGATTTTTCTACGTTTTCATGTCTGCTTTTGCGGGGACACATTATATTCGATTTTAATAGACAGCGTAATAGGGCCACCATGCCCGTGGTGCCATGATCTTTGGTTATTAATATTCATTCACCAACGACAACAACCATCAGGATAACAGATGAAGAATGCTTGAGAATGCTAATGTTCTTGGTAATTTATTAGGCATGCATGCGAAGCGGAATGATGATTCCCAGACAATACGGCAATTGATTTTCGAATGGCAAACAGCCACGGGCGCAGGCACCGAAGGAGGGTCTCACTGGAGAGGAGCGAGAGTTAAGCTAGTTTCTATGTCAAGTGGAATGATAATAGTACGTATGGTCATCCAGCAGCAGCACTACCAGGATTGGAACACATCTTTAAGGAGGCAGCCGCGGCTTATGGAAATATTTTTTTCACGTGTGTGTGAGGAAGTTTTTGATTATGTGGCATTAAATGGTATCATTTGTTAATATTGTGTGCGGATACCCTACCCCTATATGAAGGGTTAGATTAATTGACCTTAATACACTACTTGCGGAGTAATCAATTGATTGATCACGCAATTGTGTGACGATAAGGGTTTGTATTTGGGGAAAAAATGGTAATTTGGTGGGAGACGAAACTAAACGATTAGGGTAGCGGGGGTTCTCTGTTTCTGGTAACCTAAGGAAGGGATGGATCTTCTTCAAATTCACAAGGGGACTGATTCTGGTCATTCGCTTTTATTTATGTAATTCGCATTTTACCCTATGACTGCACTTTTACAACTAATAGCTATAGTCTCAATCGTATTCTCGGATAGGTCTCTACAGAATCGATACGATTTTTTTGAAAGTTTGTACCCAACGAGGTGTCTTTTATTTTGAATTATATCTTAATGTGTTTTTTCACTGCGCCACCACTTGCTAACGTCTGGCAAACATCACAGCTTTCCTTAGAAAGCTTCTCAAATCAGCCGCTCCGACTCGTCAAAAATTGCATTCGTTGCAGAAATAAATATTGACGCAAATGAATTTATTTATTTATTTTTTTTTTTTTTTTTTATATACTTCTCCCGGGAAAGGCGAACCTATAACGCTTCAACAGCGCCCCGAGATGCCTGCAGATGTATGTTTGTTCTGCACTTAAATTGCTGCAAATTGTAGTCTTCCGGAAATATATCGCCAGGAAGCGAGTTCCAAAGTTTGCTTGTCCTGTAACAGAAGGAGTTTTTGAAAGTTGATGTCCTCGCGGTTGTCAAGTGTACTGTATGGTCATGAGCATTAGCAGCCTGTCTTGTTGGGCGCCCAAAAGTTGCATTTCGAGGGATAATGTCTTTGAGTTCCTCAGAACATCTACCATGGAAGTACCTATAGAACAAGCATAGGTCAGCGACTTGTCTTCTGTGCACCAACGGTTGTAGATTCGATGTGAGTGTAGGGTCTCCAATGAGTCGAACTGCTCGTCTCTGTATGCTATCAAGCAGGTTAAGTGAATGTTTTGGGGCCGAGCTCCATATATGGGAACAATATTCCAAGCCTGGTCTAACCTGTGCTTTGTAGAGAAGGAGAAGCTGCTTGGGGCTAAAGTACCTCTTTGCTCTAAATAGGTAGCTCAACTTTGCGGACGCCGATTTTGCGATATAGGATATGTGGTTCTGCCATGTGATTCCTGAATTGACTGTGACTCCTAGAAGGTGCATTGAGTCCTTGTGATGGATTGGATGGTCATCCGTTTGGATCTGAGGAACTGTTGATGCATTTTTTCTGGAAAATGTTGTGAGCTGTGTCTTGTTTGCATTTAATACAACCAAGTTGTCCTTTCCCCACTTCAAGATTTTGTACAGATCATCATTTAGAGAATTAATTTGTTCACATCTCTGACTGTGTGATGTAGCCGTATTCACAGGCCCATTGTTCGAGATGGAGGATATGAGAGTGCTGTCATCTGCAAAGCTGTAGATATTATTATTTGTCGATCCAAGCAAATCGTTGATGTGGAGAAGAAATAGAGTTGGAGAAAGAATAGATCCTTGGGGCACTCCTGCATTTATAGCAAACGAATTGGATGATACACCATCTACAACAACTTGGATCGATCTTCCCAGAAGAAAATTTTGCATCATCCGCAGAGTTGTTGTGGTAATCCGTAAGACGCTAACTTGCCTAATAGGGCTCTATGCCAGACTCGGTCAAATGCCTTTGATATGTCCAAGGCTACGGCTCTGGATTCGCCGTGTTGTTCAATTGATTGTGTCCATAAGTGCGTTACGTAGCTTAGCAGATCACCAGTTGAACGACGGCTCCGAAATCCGTATTGCCTGTCGCTTATTAATCGATGGCCTTCTAGATATTTGATTATTTCGACATTTATTGCCTTTTCCATTACTTTAGAGAGCATTGAAAGTAACGCTATTGGACGATAGTTTTGTGGCAGACATTTCTTCCCTTTCTTTGGAATAGGTTGAATGCGAGCGGTCTTCCAGCAAGAAGGAAACGTCTTCTGGGAGTACGACATGCTAAACAGCTTACAGAGTACAGGTGCAAGTTCTGGTGCACAGTTCTTGAGTACTATAGCCGGGATTCCATCGGGTCCCGTTGCCTTATTGCAATCTAGTTCTTTAAGGATGCGTTGAATTATTCGAGGCCGAAATTTCACTTCTGCCATCGATGATTGTATCCTCGGGATATTTGGTGGCTCTAGCTGTTCAGAATCTAGGGTGGAACTCTTTGAAAACATGCTAGCGAAAAGATCTGCCTTTTCTTTAGGTGTTGTTGCTAGCGTGCCGTCTTCTTTCACTAAAGTTGGAAAAGAAGAGCAACTAAAGTTATTACTGATTGCCTTTGCCATGGACCAGAATGCGCGTGAGCCGCTAGGACATCCAATCACTTTGTTAGTGACTCTTTCGCTGTAAGTTGTCTTCGCCGATTCAATAATTAGGTTGCATCTATTTCGAAGAATTGTAAATTCAGATCTTTTTAGTTCTGAAGGGTTTGACCGCCATTGCACATGCCAAACAAATTTAGAAAAAATGCACGTCTTCCAAAATAAAGTACTAAGGAACATAGTCAATGCACCTTGGTACATACGTAACGCTGATCTTCATAGAGATCTAAATGTTGAAATGGTTGAATATGGGGTTAAGAAAGTTGCTCGAAAGCACAGAAGTAGACTTCCAAACCAAGTAAACACAGAAATAACAGAACTTTTAAATAATGACAATGCAATCAGGAGATTGAGACGGATAAAACCTCTTGATCTATTAGATTTAACTAGGGCTAAGAATTCAGGTAGATATTGTTTTCGAACAAAACAAGTTTAGACAAACGGCGGATCTTTCTCTTAAATTCAAAAAAATAATTCAAAAATAAATTGGTGATTAGTCTAAGACTAGGTGCAATCCTATTCGGGATGGCGAATGTCAGTCCCCCGGGAGTTTTTTTAGATGAGTTAAAGTCCATCACTGTTGCAGAAGCATCCCTCGCGTACTACCTCTGCAATGTCTTTCGATGATTTTTTCTTCCAGCGAATTCCCAACACAAACAAATTTTTTTTGTGAGAAACTATGCAAACACGGACTATTTGCGCGAACTATTTGATTGTATAGAACAAAAGTGAGCAAAAAGGTGAAAATCTCTAGATTTTGCGATGTAGGAATTCAAATATGAACTACTGGTGGATTATTGTGACGATGTACTGACTTATTGTCCAAAACACACAAAATTGCCGGTCAGAAATGACAGACTTAAAAACACATGCCTTTCAAATATTTGAATAATGGGTTTCCGTAAACCAATTTTCGTTTGTTGTGTTTTTAACTCCCCCGATTAGGCACGTAGTAAGATACTGTACTCGTACAAAATTTCGAACTCAAAATATTAATTCTGACGTTATGATGAGAGAGAAACTCAAAAAAGTGAGTCGCAAAATTCTGTCCGTCTGTTTATCTGTCCGTATGCTCCTGAGCCTACAACACGATTTTCGATTTCGATAAAACTTTAAGAAACCAAAAAATGCTCATCCTGAGCAGTAACTTATAGTACTTAGTTTTTAGCTAAAAAGCTAAGCAATAATATTTTTCATACTAAACAATATGCAATATTTGGTACTGCTTTGTCTGCGTAATTTTACAAAAAGCGCTTTAACCATTTTGATGAAAATACAGTTTGCGACAATTTGATGCAGTTAATTTTTTAATATATAGTTTACATATATCTCTTAATATAATTTTGGCAAAGTCCTGTTTAGAGAGCTATAAGTTCCTACTGTACTACATATTTTATAAGCTCTTACAGTTTACAAGATGTTTGAGTACGAGGACAAGCGTAGTAGGAGTTTCTGTTTTTTGATTGCAAGTATAGTTCGTGCTAGATATCCTTACACACATTTACGAGTAATGTAAGAATTCAGAGATTTGTTTTGAATTTGCATTGGAAGTTATAAACTGAATATCCCGATGGACATGTGTGGGGGTGAAAATGAAGTGGGAGTTTCTGATTGTGTAACGCTCCAAGTGGTTGGACATATTTTAAGATGCATATTCAAAATGGTTGAGAAAAGAAGAAGTGAATCGCTTTTGGGTAATTTTTGATAAATAATTAAAAAAATTATTTATTATTTTTTTTTTTTGAGAAAAACTAGGTAGTTGATCTTATTTAAAATATACCTATATTATCTTTAATATGTATTTTGATCAAAATCGTTACAGAGGTTTATGTAAAATTACGTACCAAATTTTACAATGTTTAGTTTGAATTGGCTAACTATTTAGCTGAACACTGACTACCTTTAAGTTATTGTTCGGGATATAAGTATAACTTCGTTTTTAGATTCTTATCGAAATTAAAATTGAGGTTTTCGAGATATAAGCAGTTTTTAAAATTAGCGTTTTCGGTGATTCGAATTTAAAAATAAGTCCACATTAATTTTTAAAACACAAATTTTACTCCAACTACTACTCATTTTGGTCCTTATCGCCTTTTCCTAAAGGAAACCAAATTAAAAAAAAAAAAAAAACACTTTTTTTTTCAAAAATCTATTGTACGATAATGGATATGGTACGTTTCGCTTAAATTGTTGGGAAAATTAACTTAAAATTAATGACCAGCCTGGGAAATAGTAAGACGGTGAAACAATATTTTGTTGAAAATTTACTTGATCAAATAACAAACAAGTTAATAGAATAATGCCAATTTACAAATTGCCAAATGATCAAAAATTAATTTAAACAAATGCGAAAGATAAAAACCCCAATTAGTAGTCGCGTAATGATTGACAAACTTAAATAAGACCCCAAAAGAAGAAATGAAATAACGCATAAAAAACAAATTGCCAATTCAGGATTGCAAAATAAAGGAAATATTTAACGAATAGAAACGCCGAATGAATTTTGAAAAATAATGGTAGCCCTACGATAATGTAGACAAAAACTGATATAGAAGAAACTGAGTTAGAAATGACCATATAACCTTAAACAACTTTTGTTTTCGAGATATCGATTTCAAAATATCAAAAGTTACGTTATTCGATTCCAGAAATGTTACCAAGCTTACAAAGGTATGAAAATAATCTCAAACACTTGGATTTTACACAATCAGAAAGTCTCACCTCATTTGCACTCACAGACGTTCTTCGGGATGTTCACTTTGAAACTTCTAATGCAAATTCAAAGGCGCAGGGACATAAGTCCCCGGGACATAACTCCCAATTTTTAATTTTGGGACTTATAACCCACTTGAGTGGGAGATAAATCCCAAATTCGACTTGGGACTTATGTCCCACACTATCGGGACATAAGTCCCAAACAAAAATGTTGGGGCTTACGTCCCACCCAACAGTTTTTTTTTTTTTTTGTTTTGATAAGCTTACAGATTTTCCCAGAAGAAAGTCAAACGCAATTAGTTTACTAACAATTTGTGGAACACAATGTAAGCATTTCAGTAATTGGTTTCTTAGTTAGTCCAGTTTTTAATATTATAAGCTACTTTCGGGGAAATGGAAAGTAAGACTATAATAACTGCAAATGTTATGTAAGGGCTCAGACTTTGCATCGCGCGCGAAAAGAAACTTATAAAATTTTAGGTTTTGAGAATTTGAGAAAATAAAACTAAAAAAATCGCGCGATTTTCGCATTTTCTCATATCCTCAAAAGAAAATATAAAACTCTAGTTTTTGAGAATTTAAGAAAATAAAATTAAAATGTTTGGTTAGATTATATTTTTGGTTTGCTCCAAACTGTTAGTCTAATTTTCTAAATTATTAAGAACAATTATTGTTGGTGTGTGTAGTGGAAAAAGGGGTTGGATGCCTAATGGATTTCACAATATATTGCTAACTATTATCTATGCGAAAACTTGGGACTTATGTCCCATCTTCGGCAAAACAATTTTGGGACTTATGTCCCGATGGTGTGGGACATAAGTCCCAAATCGAATTTGGGATTTATGTCTCACTCAAGTGGGCAGGGTTCGGACTTCAGTTTTGAAATATCGCAGTAGATCTTAAAAAAAAAGTGCAGTAGATTCACTTTTTTTGCAGTAGATTTTGAATTTAGAAAAAAATGCGATAAAAACGAAGTTTTAAAATATTTTTTAAAAATGTATTGGTTTAAACATAAAAAACGACAGCCGACAGCAGAGCAGAACAACAACAACAATAAATTAAGAAACAGAGAAAGGGCAAGATACACTTGAGACTTGACTTCAGTACCGGTTCATGCAGGCAAATGCAGTGAAAACGAGATCCCATGCACATTTTTTTTTAAATCTATAGATTGCTGAGTCAATAAACAGTGTTTCCAGTAACTGGTTATTTGCAATGGGCTTATAAAAATATATTAAGAAAGGAAAATATGTAAATATATTCAATTTTGATTTAAGATTTCCGCAATTCACATAAATTGCAGCAGATTGCCATTCGAGCGCAGTGGTGCAGTAGATTTTATTTTGTTCTTAAAATTGCAGTTAATCTACTGCAATTGCAGTAAAGTCCGAACCCTGCAAGTGGGTCATAAGTCCCAAAATTAAAAATTGGGACTTATGTCTCGGGGACTTATGTCCCTGCGCCAATTCAAAAACAAAGCTCTGAATTCTTACATATTTATGTCTATCAGGAACCCTACTTAAACTAGCACCATTAATCTATTCCAGTCAAACATTAAACCATCACCTAACAGATCAAAAAAACAGAAACTCCTTGCCCATGTTACTCAAAAATCTTGTAAAATTATTAGTACATTAAGCGCTTACAACTCTCTAACCAGAACTTGCGACAATTGCATGTTATTGAGAGCTAAAACTTATAAAAACTCACATTGTTATTATGGATATATACCAACTGCTATATCAAATGAATAACCTAAAAGTGAATTCATTTAACAGTACCAATTCTTACATTTTATGTACGATTCTTCTTAACTTTTTACCTACTTACCAATTCACTCAAC
The DNA here is from genome assembly GCA_946477585.1 of Cheilosia urbana. Classification (NCBI taxonomy): domain Eukaryota; kingdom Metazoa; phylum Arthropoda; class Insecta; order Diptera; family Syrphidae; genus Cheilosia; species Cheilosia urbana. The sequence continues at coordinate 87,065,298 of OX297854.1, read as the reverse complement.
CAAACTTTTGATGAAAGAGAAAGTTGCGTTCGACCCAGCCATGTACAAGAACCTCTTTCACTGCCTTAAACACAACATATTCGTTCGATTTGTTGTTGTTGTTGGAAAGGTAGTGCAGAAATGCAATGCTGTCTGTAATTTGTTTTGGTAGAATTTCTACCACTGGCCGATATCTAGCAAAAATTAATGCGACTTCTGGATTTTGGTGCTAAAATTATTTCTGCTGTCGCAAAACATAAACTGTCCCTTTTGTCAAAGTTGCTCTTGATGATGCTGTCTTTATCTATCTCTCTCTTAATTTTTTCCATTTGCCATGTTGATTCTAAAAAAAACTCAACGCTCCCGCTCCGTCGACGCCAATAGGACGGAAAGTTATGTCTCCATTCCTTAATTAAATCAAATTAAGTATCTATTTGTAGTTTACGACGTATGAAAGTGTTTAAACAAAAGTTTAGACGAAGTGATGATTTAAGTACTTCGATTTCTTTTGAACAATTTTCAGTCAAATAAGACAGTTTTTATGAGCGATTCAATAATACATGTTTAGAAGAATCAATTCGGTTCATTAATGATTATTTTACTGATCAACAATTGCTCTTTCGGAAGGCGTGGCACACATCCCGCTAAATAAATATATTATACTTAAAAGCTTCCCCTGACAAGAAACAGTCTTACCGCTCCTGATTTACAGAAATTTATCTTACACTAGCTGTGCCCGCAACTAAAAGTGGTGAACATTGTCAATGTGAAACAATAGATCAAAAAAATCTATTTACCTAAAACACCAATTAAAGAAAATTAAATTCAACAGCGTAAGTACCTACTAAAGTTCCACTTCCTTACTGTAGGTACAACGTAGGTAATATCAAAACAACCACTAAAACAAAAGCCTGAACGGAAATTTGTATCTACACCAACAATAAATAAATCAAACAACATAATTCACCTATATCGTCATTACATTACATTCTTAACTGTAGGTTTCAAAGTAGGTACTATAACAACCATTAAAACAAAAACCTTGAACTCAATTTCTATATACACCACCATATACACCACCATACGTCAGCGCACGTCATCAGCCATCTGCGCATTTCCTCAGAAACACATTGTCGCTGTTGATTACATACATATTCACGTCGCATACTTCTCTTTCGTTTCACTTAATTTGGAGAAAACACCACACAGTTTTTTTTTTTCATATGAACGTGCTTGTGCGATGTGCGCCACCCAACCACCCCTGATTGGCTGATAATGTTTGATTTGAGAAAATAAATTAATTTTTTTCATGTTAGATTTTAGGTTGTAGCTCAGCTTCTAGAGGAAATAGAAAGCTGATTGATGGCTTGAAATAATTATAAAAGTTGGCTCTCCTAAGTATTTTGTTTTGTTTGCATTGATTAAGAATTGTTTGAGTAATGGCGAGTAAAAGGCAGTATAGTCAGAAAAAAAAAAAAACACATTTTGGTCAAAAACGCTCCAAAAAATAGGCATGGCAATGAAAGGAATAGCCTATATGTTGCTCAGAATCTTAAGGAACATTTCAAAAAAAGTTTCATCGAAATCTGTGCAGTAGTTTTCACGCCATTAGGTAACAAATAAAAATAAAAAAAATGTCTACAGTTTTATTCTATGTATATAGATTTGCATAGTACATACCTGGAGTGAAAAAAACAACACATTCAAAAATTAAGTATTATACAAAAATATAAAAAAATATATTTATTTAAAGAACTATAAAAAAAAACTTTTGCTTAAATATCTTGTCTAAAGTCCCGCTCACATTTAGTAAAGTCCTTTGTTTTGATACTACTGAATATTAGCTGCCATGCGTGACGAGAAAAGGCGTTTTCAATGTTCTTAAACACGAGGTTACGTTGAAGCAATGTGTTGTTACCAAAACAAATCAATAGACGTTTTTTAAATCATGCCCTAATGATCTTTATACATATATCATTGATTTCCATGGTTTACAAAAATAATACGAGATCCAACTGTTGCTGTAAACCATAAAAATCAATGATGTATATGGATCATGTGGGCATAATAAAAAACACCTAATAATATCAAAATTAAATGATCAACGTTAAACAAGTTACTGAAAATCCAATTGAATTAGCACAAGAAATGGTTTCCGTAATTTTTTTTATCAAAAATCATGAAAATCAGGCAGAACTTTTGACAAACACGATCTCACTGTATACAACGATTAAAATAAAAAAATAAAATATAATGCCCAGTACGAAATGTATGGAAAATCAATTTCTATGAATTTTCCAATTTCCTTTTAAAATTTTCCAAACACAGAATAAAAATCGTCTTTTTCGCTACCTGGATAAGTGAGAAATTGGGTAATTGGAATACCTTTATAAATGAGACTGAAATAAATGGCCCGTCTGAGTTTTCCTGGTCTACTTAAAGGGATGTTCAGTCATTAAGTGTGTTAAGTGTGTTCTCTAGAACCCAAAACCACTCGAGCGATGTCGCTAAACATTTTCGAGTTTGTTGCTATATTTATGGGGCAGTGTATAGAGGGTGTATTGAAACATCTGTATGAGCGGGTCTATCTCGATTATGCCTATGTGTGGAGCGGCATTTTTGTTAGTACTACTGTCATTAGCAAAAGCTAGTTCATTACTAGCGAAACTTGTTTAGCTATAAATTCTTAAAGATTCCAATTTCAAGGAGTTAACCAGATTGAGATATCTTATGACATGATGATGTCTACATATACATAAATTCGAAGGCTTCCACCTACACAATTAGCACTAAGTAGCTTATTTATAAAACCCTCACGAGAGGGCATATATAATAGAGCTATCAACTTATTCAACCCAGTTACATAAATCACACTGACAAGCCCTTAATCTGTTACACCTAACATCATATCATCATGCGATCATTAAATCTGTACACAAATAGACCTCCATGACTGCGCCATTATTACTTCACTTATGCACAATTTATATGCGCACACTCCTTCGACAAATCGATTGATTTATACTCCCGATTTCAAGATCAAACGCTTTACATTTCAAAATCAATTAGATCAACATGCATTCAGAGCGCGTACAAATCTATTCCATGCAAATATTGATAATGCCAATGAGTCCAACCCCCTTGTGCGCAGAACGGCTGCCACTGGAGTAATTAATCAACAACCAACCCATGGATAGCTTAATGTAGCATTAAATTAGCCGCGATATCATTTAGCGATCACCGATACGCGCAGTGCCTGATATGCAATAGATAAACGCGCACCCCTTCGCTTTGCTATATCTTGATGCAATTTACGAGAATGTATAGTCTACAACATGACAAGTTGTAGACAGGTGGATGTGAGGCGCACAAGCGATCGCTTTCGGCATATAGTTGATTTGCATTTTACTGAAAGTTGTTAAGCGCATGAGTAGAGGCAGCTGATTTTTAGCCGCTGATTAGCCGCTGTTTTGAGATCGAAAAATGTGACGTTTTACAGCTGAGATTGGTGTTTTGTAATGTCCTAGTCTGTCAATGTATCAAATGATAAATTCTTCTGATGTCGGTTATCGTGAAAAGCTGATTTGACTTATTGTTTACCAAAGAAAGGCTTAAGGTATGGTTTAAAAATTAATATCGACAACCGGCAGTCACCCTCTCCCAGCCGCTGCTGTTATATCTTTGGAGATGGTTATAAGGACCTCCCTCCCGGTGTCATACCCCTTAAAACGGCAAAACGATCTTGCAACCTCTAAGAGTGTAAATATACATACATAAAGTTAGTCAATTTTACTGTAAGTGTCAAGTATTGATTAATTTTCAATAACAAGGGTCGCTGAAATAGAGTACTCCATAAGTCTCGATCTTCCAACTCCGACTCTGAATCACCAAATGCAATCCCCATTCAGATAGACGCTTAATTGCTTGTTAAACTTATACAGCAAGTTTGCAGCATGCGTCTTTCTTGACTTAACAACCGAAGCCTGGTATATGCGTTTTTTTCTGTTTTGAGAAGTATACCTACTTGTTTTACGTTTAGTACAAGAGTGTTGCTTATGCGATCTCTACGAGTCACTACAGCAATACAACAAAAAAAAATCATTTACATTTTGCCCCTCAAACGGGGGTAAAGCGATCATTTTGGACAAAGGCAAGGCACACGTTTAATAATTTTCACTTTTCTATCAACGTGCAAAGTTTTAAAATAATACTACGGGGAGTTTGTGATCTAACTATCGTGTTTTATTAAAATCGTGTAAAAGCCTCCCAAAACCGTTGTTCATATTATAAAAACGTCAGCTTTTTTCCGCCTCTATACAGCAATGGAGTCGAAGTCGAAGCGAATTGAGCTGTGCGTTTGTGTTGTCAGTAAAGACAATCTAACCGGTTGTTCCCTTATTCTCCTTTCAGTGAGGGACTTCTCTAAACGCATTGGCTTTGCTAAAGCATTTTCTACAGCTTTTGCCATCTATGCTGAAGAACGAGTTACGTCACATTGTTTTCTAAAAATCGCGAGATGTTTTCAAAAGAACCGACATCGAACTCTTGGGGGCTTTCACAAAATTCCACAAATGAGTTTTTTTTTTTTTTTTTTTTTATTTTATTGTGTCAAGAAAATTACAATTTGATGAATACAGTTTTAGGGATACAGAGATTTTGTCTTGTACCATACTACTTAAATATTTGTACAATTTTTCACTAAATAATATCACAGAATAATATACAATTCAAAGGAAAAGCCACTTAAAACCTTCATTAAAACTAAATTTGCAGGGGGAAGAGAGAAGCGGTTTCCACACTTGATTTCAGACTACTATATAAAGATTGTTAATGTGTGAGAAGTTACACAGATAAATAACTAACAGATAAAGATAAAGAAAACAAAAACAAATAAATAAATAAATAAATAAACAAATAAATAAATAAATAAATAAACAAATAAATAAATAAATATATAAATAAATACATAAATAAGTAAATAAGTAGATAAATAAATAAATAAATATGCACATACATACATATGTATATAAAAAATAAATATATATAAACAATTAAATACATAAATAAATATACAAATAATTTTTATATTGCACTCTTATGAGACTAAGTTTGAAATCAAGTCGTTGTCAGATGAAGAACAAGAGATGTTATACTGATTGTTTAGTTTTACAATTCTATCTGAAACCATTTCAATGTTTGCCATTTTGTGAAGTTCTTCTGTTGAGAAAAACCAGGGAAGATTGAATATCATTTTGAGCAATTTTTTTTGTGCTATTTGCAGCTTGGCTTTTTGCACACTTACCCCAGACTGGAGATCTATAAATGAGTTAAGTTTCCATGTGTTTTCGCTGTCTTCCGGGGTACGTAGAAGGAAAGCTGACACTGATTTGATTTCAACAGAGATGGGCTTATTTTAAAGTCTTTAACCAAATCGTACATAAAATAAAATGCAAAATACATATTAGAGATCCAGATAGGCTTCTCAGAACCGCTCGTTTGCGGGAGTTTTTTTTTTTTTTTTTTTTTTTTTGTGGGACAAGTTCAAGGGATCTACAATTTTATTCCCAATGGGAACGGGTAGATTGAGCAGTTTTCTCAGTACATTTATAATAAAATTTGAAAAACTATCAGAAGAAATACATTATAAGACGCTCGCAACAAAAAAAAATATATTAAATGCAGTAGTTATTTATGTTTTTGAGGGCTCAACCATCATTATAACAACTGAGCTACAACTCTCATTATAATTAACTCGGATACATGGGTTATTTCTAAATTTCTGGCTGCTGCTTATTTTTTGTAACGAAAGTGGGTGTCGAACCCTAGTATCATCAAGCGCGGTAAACACTTAAAAAGGAAATATGTACAGGACAGACATTTTTTTTATATGATTTATCGAACGTGTACGTCTGCTTAAGTAAATGATTTATCGTTCAGTTAGCATTCAATATTAGTACCCTTCACTAACTTATCCGGGCACCATTGACGAAGACTAATTCCGCATCCACTACGCCAAGATCAGGATAGTGCAAAACCAATTCGGTTGTCAATTATACTACTTGATTTTTATAAATCACTGAAACTACTTAGCCACCACGCACCGTCCACAAGAATTGCCCGAAACTCCTCCACCAGCAATCTGTCACATTGTACTCTGTATCAGTAACAATATGTCAATTAACTTAACTCTTGCTGTTCCTTCATAAATCACACTGTGATAAGCAATAAAAAATAAGCCATAAATCAGATTTCGGGAATGGCCGGCATATAACAAAAAATAACCCCCACCCCCACATTAAAACAATTTGCATTCCAATGAATCAAAGGCAAATTTTGTTTTTATTCTCTACCCAAGACACACATGTGCTTGTGCATTGTGCATCCACAAGGATTCACAAAAAATTATGAGAACGACCACTCGAAACAAGTGATTTTCAGTGAGGTGGCAGTGGCCACCCACAATGACTGACAGACATAGCTCACTCTCACTCACGAATAATTTAATTTGTCGAAACCACCACTTTAGATGACCACGTCAATCCGACTCAGACCGGGTGCGAGCGTGTAATACAAAAACTGGAACAGGGTTTTCCGAAACAACAAGGACAAACATCAGGACCCAGGGACCAGCAATTCAACTAGTATAAACGAACGGTGTGCAATGGGAGACGAGGCGTGTTACATTTTATTTTTATATTTTGCTGTGTGATTTTATCTGTTGAAAGTGATTAAAAATTATGAGCCACTAGGGACTGAGTCCATCAGTGAATGAACATTTTTTGTTCTCACTGACCCTAAGAGAGTTGCGCAAATTTTTTATTGATGTTTGCATTTTATCAGGCATCCGTTGACACTGACAGAACATTTTTTTAATTTTTATCCACCACGAATATGCGGAAGAACAACACTAATCCTTTTGAAATTTCCTATCCATATGTACGTGTCACGAGTTTCTGTGGCGCTACTTTAGGCACGATTATTCGATTTGTTCGACATGCGGTTCCTTCACAGGATGGAGAAGCATCCATTCAGGTGGCTATTAATACGGCTAACACGGAGCTATAATGAGCGGTAATTTCTATTTACATGATCATTTCGTGATCGGTTAAATAAGGAAGGAGTTGAACGAGATAATTCAACGAAGTGGACGATCAACGATCAAAGACCGTGTTCCCACAAAATCGAAGGGAACATTTTTGTTTGCCAGTCGTAATGAGGGAGTAGGATGGTCTTCACGCTGCACGTCATTACTTGGATTAGACATGCAAATTACTCTCGCGGCATTTACTGCGGTTTGGACTGTAAAGACTAGTCACAGGTATCATCATCAATGCTGACTGTTTAAGTCATTACGAGGGTAAAGCCTCACTTGAAGTTCTGACAAAAATAGAAGCTGCCATTTGACAGAAGGGACAATTCACAGTTAAATACTAGAGGGTATTAAATTTTTCTTTTAGTACATATACATATATTTTAATTATTATTATTATAACTTTATTGCTATACATAAAGAAATTATATAAGCAAAAATAAATTACACCACTAGCTACCAGGGCTTTAGGCTTAACCTTAGTACATATTTATCTTTATATATAAAAACTAGCTGACCCGGCAAACTTCGTTTCGCCCAAATTTGTTAATGTAAAGAAAGTAATAATTCCGAGCATGCGCAATGCACTTCCTAATTTATGTAATTCGGCCAATTAAAATTCTTTATTCAAAAGTTATATTAAATGCAATATAAATAAATGATGAATAGCAATGTTGATTTGTTTCAATCAAACCGCAATGATTTTGTCGTTTCGGCCAACCTTCCGCTTTTTCACTAAATTTACAATGTGAGAAACATGGGAAATCAAAATTGATGCCACAAATGCACAAACATCCATCGATTATCCTTGCAATAAATTATTGACATAGTGAAAGCGAGACGCACGGGATATTGAAGTCGCACGAATGGTAAATCGTTCTAAATAAGCGAAATCTGCGGAATAAGAGTGTTTGCCTTTGAAATTTACCCTCAAAATTATCACTTGCATGATATTTGATGTAAGATCCTTAACCATAAATCAAATGCGATCCTTTACAAAGTTTCGATACATTGATGTTGCGCAACAGCATTTTAACTGAGCTGACTTTCAAGTCCAAATTATGAAGAGGTAAGCCCGGAACATCCAAAGAATTAAAAAATTCAACTAATCCCCATAAAGTTTTTTTCACATCAAAAGGTAGCATTATGCCCTTCCTTCCAACTAAAATCATAAGAATCGAACGATCCGTCCTCGAGTTATGAGTGCACATTCGGACGTCAGTCTCTTTTATATGTAACTGTATCCACCCGGCTTTGCCCATACCTTTCGTATTAAGTCTTGCTCACATTTCGCAAATTACTTTATTTGAACAGTGTCCATTAATAATTTTAATTATACAACTTTAGAAATAGAGTTTGATTTTATTTTTTAATGGGACGTGCCAAAATCCGTTTTCTGATCCCGCTTGTGTTTTTCAAAGTACCACCTATAGGGTCAAAAACTATCCGAAATTTAAAACTGGAAGCAACCATATCCATCTACAAAATTTCAATCAACTTGGTAGAGCTGTTTCGGAGATCGGCAGCAGCGCCACCTATCAGGTCCAAAAGTATCCTATCCTTCAAGCGGAAACAAAGAATAATAAATCTACAAAATTTCATTGAAATCGGGTGAGTGATTTTGGAGATCGTGAAACAACGCCATATAGTGGGTCAAAAATCCTATCTTTTAAGTTTGCGTTAACCTAAAATACAACAATACGAACAAAACAAAAGACGAATCATAAAAATTGACCCAGTGGCTATCGAGTTATATCATCATCATCGAGTTTCGTCCCGAAAGAATTATATGTATAAATTAAGATGATTATTATTAAAGAAAATTTAATTAAACTGAAAAACGACATATACGCCTACAACGCCACATGTTTCAGTTTTTGTTAGAAATAATAAATTAATTATTTTATATGTATTTTATCAATATAATAACTCCGATCGAAGCATCTGTTTTAAACGATATTCATTTTTTTACATCCTCTTTGACGATATTTGCAGCACGCATTATGTCAATGTTATGCCATAAGGTTAAGCGCCATAAGGTTACATCAAAAAAGTTTGAATTGTAAAAGCGCTATGGTTAGGTACATGAGATATAATTTAATATGGTGGTTAAGTATTCTTAAATTTTCTAATTCTCCGCGCAATTTTTTTAATTTTTTCTTTCATAAGATTTTTTTCCTGACAATAACAAACACAACAAAAAAAAGAATTAGTGAAATCGGTCCAGCCGTTCACGCGTGATGCCGTGACCAAGGGAAATATGGATTCGTTTTTAGGCCACTTCCTCAAGATGATAGCGGAAGGAATTGAGGGCGAAAAATCGGGAATAGGTAGGAAGGTGGAAAGGTGGGAGACAAACACTTCCTTTTCTTTTTGTGAACGCAACAACAGCTTGACTCAATGCGATTCGGTCGAAGTCCATTTCTCGCTCCAGTTCCAGCTGTGGCATCCCCAATTTGCACAACAAATTGCCACTTTGTTGCGCTTTCCATCTGACATCTCCAGTTCATTATCCGATGTCACAGTGCGAATTCGATGCAAAATATCGTCGGCTATAATATCATCTTTGTATAATCAAAGTACCTATCTACTTCATTTCAAAAAGTTACTTAATGTAACATAGTAAACATAATTTATTAGAACAAACTTTTTATGTATATTAAAAAAAAAACTTCAACTTTGTGGACAACAACAATTTGCTTGCAAAATAATTAAAATAATTGACAACAACAATTGCTTTTAAAATTCAAAATATTTTTTTTGTATTTGAAGTGTCACTACTTCATGTTATCCAGTTTCTTTTTTTTTTCAAAGTGTATTTCCCCATGAAAAAAATAAAAAAATTAGTGGTGGGCCACCCTTAACATTTAGGGATATGAAAAATAGATGTTGTCCGATTCTCAACCCTAGCCAATATGCACACTAAGTTTCACGAAAATCGGTAGAGCCGTTTCGGAGGAGTTCAACTACGCACCCCGTGACACGATAATTTTATATATAAGATATTCGTGCGTATGTATGACCGACCATCACGGCTAAACCACTGAAGCTATCCCCCTTATATTCACACCATATGTTCGTGTGGTGCTCCGGATGGTTTATGTTTATTTTAGACCCTATAGGGGGCGCTGGGGTCACTTTTTTGAAAATTCTTATTTATGGACCGACTTGGCTCAAATTTACACCATATAACACTTAACAAAATAGAAAGCTTTTGCCAAATTTTGGACCCGATAGGTGGCGCTGGCAGATATTTACGAAAAGTTATGATTCTTCTTTTGTTTTGTTCGTATTGGTGAATTTCAGGCTTAGGCAGTCTCAAGAGATAACATTTTGGACCCGATAGATGGCGCTGTTCCCGATCTCCGAAACAGCTCTACCGAGTTGATTGAAATTTGTGGATGGGTAGGTATGGTTGCTTCAAGATTGAAATATACTATAGTTTCGGACCCTATAGAAAGTACTTTGCAAGACATAAGCGGGATAGGAGAACGGGTTGTGGAAGCATTTCAATTATATATGGACATATGGAGCAGGACTTAATACGAAAGGTATTAGCAAAGGCGGGTGGGTACAGCTACATATGAAAAAGACTGACGTCCGTATGTGCGCACTCAAACCTCGGGAACCTATCCTTCAATTTTTATGATTTTTTGTTTAAATTCGCATGGGCCCAAGGAAGGACATATGCTACTTTTTGTCGTGAAAACAAAACTTTATGGGGATTAGTTGAATTTTTGAATTCTTCGGATGTTCCGGGCTTACATCTATACAATTGAAAGCGGGCTCATTTATCATTTTGTTGCGCAAACTCAATGCAACGAGACTTTGTAACAGAACGCGTTTGATTTGGTGGTGAAGGATCTCAAATCAAATGTCATGCAAGCGACGGTTTTGAGGAAAAAAAATCAAAGACAAACATTCTCATTCCACGGAATGCGCTTATTGAGAACGAATTTGTACGTCGTGTACTTTAAACCATTGTAGTCAAAAAGCGGAAGGTTGGCCGACACGTTAATCTTCTTTGTCGCGTTTGTCTACGCCTAAGGAAGGTTTATACGGCGACAAAATTGGAAAATTTGAACGGGAAATTGGAAAGTCTGTGAAAATTGATTTTCCATACATTTTCTACGGAGAGTTTTTTTTTTTTTTTTAATTTTGATCGTAGTACCTATACAGTGAGATCGTATTTTTCAAAAGCTATACCTAGTTGGAATCAATAAAATTAATTTCAGGTGGAAGTGAAAATTATTGACAAAATAAACACCTCGTAGCAACAACAACGCACTGAGGTAGGTCTTCCCCTCCGTTCTAATCACCAGTTGTCGGGCTTGTACTCGTCGCTCAGTTGGCGCAAGTGGTAGTCACTTGGTCAATTGGAGAAAAATCAAAATGCAAGTTCATTTCCTGACAGGGGAAAAACAGAAATGTCTTTCCAAATGGAATTATATACGGAGAATTGACTGTCAGAATTCAAAACTATTCAAAACAATCACTTCAAAGGAGTCTGATGATGAATTAGTGGTGTAGTTCGAAATAGCTATCATTCCTACCAAAGTGACTGTGTCTACAAGTTGTTGTCAAGAGTTCTTCCCTCGAAAAAACAACAATTCAACAATCAACATTAGGGTAAATCCCAAACAAGCGAGAATCGTTGTTACTCCTCGCTTCCCCCACTCAAAAATTATTTTAGTCAAATATTTAGTATTTAGGGCACGCTAGTTTATTATAATTGTTTCACATTAAGACAGAATTTCAATATTTGCCGCAGCAACACTACAGTGTGTCGCAAATTACAAAATCCGCACAATCGCTGGAAATTCTTTATTGTTCATCGCTGTCAAAATCATGTTGACAGACAGACGCCATTTGCAAAAAAACACACAACATTTACGAAGATACATTTAATTCAGAGCCTTAACTTTTAAAAAACATTTGTTTGTAAGGATTTGTGAAAAGCTTTCTGAACTATGTATAAGATTCCTAAAAGATGCTGTCATTTTCTGCTGATCAAAACTACCGACCTGTACGAACGTTCAGCCAAAGCTGCGCCACCTTGTATAACGTCGCTAATAAATCTTCGGGAATATCGTTCAAGCCTATAGCCTTTCCAGGGACTAAAAAAAAAACATTTTAAACAGAGTTTCAGCGAAATCTATACAACTTCGAAATAAAGTGCATGTCCAAAATTTGAAATAAAAATGATCAAGTACTTTGTCAATAAATTGTCAAAAGACGAAAAATTGATGCATTTAGTGTTCGTATATTCAATTAAACACATTAATGCACCACTTACATCAGACAAAAAAATAGTTCCTTGCGCTGCAAAAAAATTGAAGTCGAGTTTATTTTTTTCAATTTAAAAAAACAAAAAAATACCAAATTGAATTGGTTGGTCACAAATAACCAATGTGCCAACCGTGCCATAGACTTACATATGTATATGGACTGCTAGTAGCCAACTTTGTGTTGGTTCCAACATTAGCGTTAGAACTCTTGATTCAGAGCGGAATAAATTGGAAACAAATTATAAGAATTATGAGGAACTTAAAAAAAATACTTTGCAGGCAACAAAGCTCAGAATGTTAATGTAAAATAACAGAAAAAAAAAACTCATTCACAATAAATATACGAAAATGATCCAACTCTTGGGACAATAAATGCATTACAATACTATTTTTTGTTATAAAATTAAATATAAACTGCAACATTTTCGAGGCGATATCTATTGTAAAACATTCAGCTACAATTTGAATTTCAACGGTTTTACTTAGAAAATCTACTAACACTCAATGAGTGTCTCTGGCATTCTATGGGGAAATCCAAGATGGCTGTCTTTTTGTTACACTTTTTATTCGATACTACCGTCATTTTTTGGGTAGACGCAGAGTTTGTATGGAACTGCCATTTCACTAGATTTAACTCGGTTCTGATTGGCTGAAATCGTTCATATGTGCAGCTGTTTCAGTTGACGTTTATGGAGTGGTAGCCGACGAATCTAGTCAAGAAATTCGTGACTGAGTTTTCTAAGTTGACAGTTCGCATGTGTGACTGACTTAGAAAAAATGACGTTTCCGACCAATCTAGCTTTTGCGTTCAGGTAACATCTTATCCAGACCAATCTAGTCGACTTAAGATAACTAGATTCTTGATTATGCCCAATGATTACGACAATAAATCCCATTGAAAAGAAAGTATTCGGCACGAAATGGCAGCTAACATGACAGCGGGCGAAAGAAATTTTTGTGTTCAACTATGAGTGCGAAGTTTACATTAGGACAGTATTATTTTTAAGAAATAAATTCCCAATTTCGAAAAATGGCTTACTTTTTTTAATGGATTTACAAAATATAAACTTTCTTTTGAGACACCTTGTATTTTAGTTTAGAGATATTTGTGTCATGTAATATTTCAAGTCAAGTTTTGAACTAGAACTCGACTTATTAGGCGTTTTTCTTATTTAGCTCAGACACATCAGATATCATACTTTTTGTATATATAACGGTTCAGGTTCTGCTTTGAACTAAAAAAGAAAAACTATTATTATTTGAATGCACCAGATCGTGAAGGTAAGGTATTGAGGATCATCACATTTTTGAAGCAGATCTCAATAAGTCTGTTCGGCAATTTTGAGTCTCACACTATACGTTACTTAATCACCCCAAGCAGAAGTGAGTAAGGAGAATTTATAGCTCATGGTGGTATATGGATGTGTTCACTAAATGAATGTTCCTGTAAGACCATAACAAGCTTATTAAATTTCCATTACCAAGGTTAGTGATTTGTACAATTCTTACCCCAACAAGAGACCTCTCAAAACAGCACTGAAAACAATCTAATATAGTAAAATGCATTTACATTTACATGGTTGATCGGTTAATGGAAACGGCGATATGCTCCGCACTCCATTTAGAATTTCACACTCATTTACTGGCGATCGTAAAACTCTCCCGATTTAGTGCATTTTCGAGTGGACCGAATTAAAATGGAAATTTCTATTGATTTCCAAGACTTCACTTGCTGTTCGCCACAAATAAATTACCTCATCGCTAAATTGAAAACGCAGCACAAGTGATAGCCCCACACACGCACGCAACAATGAACTCTAGCTGGGTGTGTTGTTTTATTTTCCAACTGTTGATATATTTTTATGATGCCAACATCTGTGGACTATTAAAACAAATCGTTGAGTAAAACAATAACAACGAGTAAAAAAATAATATTAATAACAACAACCACACAAGATCGGAAAAGATCAAACCGCCCAACAACAACAATACAACCAGCAAGCGTCCATATAAACAGCAGGCGCACACTTGCCACTGCTGACCCATTAGACAAGAGTGAGTGGCTGTGCGACTCTGAAGCCTGAATGCATTGCAACAAGCAAAATAGATTAATTTATCCGAATGGACCACGCAAGAGGAATTCGAATCATTTCGCGGGTTCCGCGCGCGCGGCAAAAATCAAAATCACAAAAGTGAACGCACGCAATATGTGATAGGGAGATGGAATGCATTTATCAGATACACATAGTAACGCATCCAGCATTCACACATTATTTTAATTGAGCGAAATGCGTGCGGCAGATTGCCAACAGCCCGTATCTAGATGGACTTGCGGTGGTGGTGACATTATTGAATCAAGTGATTGATCGGCACAATGATCCATCTGACTGGGTGAGGTCAATTGATGGCGTCCCCCTCTGCAGAGTAAATTATTATGGCTTCTGTCAGAATGACACTGTTTTGTATGGTTGGTCAATTGATTGTTGAGAAGCTGCTGTATCATTCGAGTATGTGCATCAGTTTCATTGATATGTGGACCTCGTTGCATAGTGTGTGGTTAATAAGAGCAGATTCAAGCTATTTGGGTGCCTGGCATCACCTTAGGTATCCGAACATTTGTTAACAGCTCAGATTTAGAGCCTTATACAAACAACAACAGGTCGACTTCAGGGACAATATTTCGTGGTTTCATCACCCTCCATAAAAGTCTCAGGCCCGTTTGCTGTTACTAATAGCGATTTAAGTTCTACATAAATACCTTATGGGCTACTTCGTCTATGTCATAAACAGTCACATAGAATTTTAAGTTAAACTTAAATCCCTATGAGTAGTATCAGCAACCAACCAAATAAGTATCAGCAAACGGGCCTTAGACGGTTTTCAACTAAAGTCCGACTTTAGCTCAACATAAGATGCTTTTTAATCTCTTATCACTTGAGGCAGTAAAAAATCTACCGCTTTCCAGACAAGCGAATCAACTGTAGTGTGGCCTGTTAACAACTCAAAGTCTGTCTTTATGTACCACAGCTTCATCATCAGTGGAAGCCCTAAAAAGGAATGCTCGTAGCCCCAAAAGGGCCCAGGTATTCAGAAAACTCGATTAAGGGCCGTTTGGCGCAAAGGTTATCAGGGATATTATTTCTCCTTGTTATAGGGTGACCCGCAGAACAAGTCCAACGAATCAAGTCAAGCTCCTGCCAGAGTTCTTGAGACAACACACAGTGGCAGGTTACTAAGTTCAGTTATGTACAGAATGGGATTCTCGATAAGAAATATCCGGGTGAATTATAAATACCAGGCGAGTAGATTTTTATTAAGATTGCGCCTAAATTTAGACTCTTCACAAAAGGTGACCTGAAGCTTTTCTGTTTAAAAAGTTACCTGAGAAAATACGCCCACTGAAAATGGTCTTCAAAGTTCAAAGCCAATATACAGTCGATACCACTGTCAAAGTAATAGGTTTCGTAGGATAAGTCGTGTCCAGGTTCAAGAGAATTGGGCTAAAAGCCATTCGCGATTTATTTTAAATCGGCAAATATGTCTCAATGCTGATGGCAGTGATGTAAATATGAGAGGAAGAAGATTCGCCAAAGCGTAGGTACCTACTACAGGGACCCTACCTGTTTGAATACTCACATTTAAGCTACTATCAGAAGGTTTGTGTATACGCAAAAGTTTGTAAATGTTTGAAGAACCACAAATTTAATAGCAACAAATGGGATAAATAAACGGTTTGTGTATCATTTGTGAATAACATTTACAAACCGAATTTGTGTGTAAACATAAATCATCTAATCGGGTACACAAATTAATTTTTGCTTATTTGTTTACATTTATTGTATCATTTGTGTACCTCATGTCATTTGTGTGTTCCTAAAATTATTAGAACATGCACAAATCATCATGCGAATACACAAATAGTTTTAGGAGTTCAGTTGGAAAAAAGATTTAATGAGATTTCCTCTACGAGAACTTGGTAGGTATGTTGATGAAATATATTAGAAATATACTTGTTTTTACTTAAATATTAAAATATCCTGCAACCTACAGTTTGCACAAGCACGCATGGCTTTTTTGTTGGTGTTAAATAAACAAAACTATTCTTTTGGATTTCTCTTTTTTTTATATGTATTCGTATCAACATAGTATAAAACAAAGTCGCTTTCTCTGTGCCTCCATGTCCCTATGTATGCTTAAATCTTTAAAACTAAGGAACGGACTTTGATGCGGTTTTTCCAATAGATAGAGTGATTGAAGATAAAGGTTTATATGTATAATAACAGCCATTAAATAGTGGAGAAATACTGTTATTTTTGATGTTTCTAATGTGATGTAAATAATTACATTTTTTCCGCTTACATTGCAAACGTAGGCTGAACCCTACGTGCGAAGCCGGGGCGGGTCGCTAGTGTTATAAATTGCCTCATTATGGTTTAAAATCTATTGCTTTTTATGGTAGATTATTATTATTCTGAGACCCCGTTGGCAGTTGGCTATATGGCTTCAAGATGTTTGGCCGCAGAGCAAATGCATCATCAGCGACGAGGACATACGGAACAGGTGTTTCACGACCGGGTAGTACTTCCGGTGGTGGCAAGCAAAGCTGTTGGGTGTCCATCGCTTGTTCAAAAGTGCAGCGGTTAAAAACGCCGCCATCGGAAAACCTACCGTTGCGGCCAACGTCGACGTAAATCAGTTAATATTCGGCGTTTGCGATACCCAAGTAGTACAATGCTATGCGTGCCCTTATAATTATAAAAAAAACGCTATCCGAATTGGTGGTGCCACCATAACGACGTGCTTACCCTTGCCCTCGACAGCGCCGATGCAGATGGGAAATTGCCACAGCTCATTAAATTGCTGCGCTATAGCTTCCCAACCAGCCGCTGTTGTTGGCGCCTGTTGACAAAAAGTGTTAAATGACGACTTGGATTGATAGAGTAATGTTAACACTCACGTTCAGGTAGTCGTCTAAGAGAACTTTATATATTATATCCAGCACTTCCGGAATAACGGTAGAAATTGTATTTTGTGGAATCCGAAAAAGATACTGTTGCGATCGGAAACTCTCCCCAGAGGCCAGAAGGCGCAGCGTCAATATCAGTCGCACAGATGCAGAAATGCTAAAAAAGCTCTAAAAACCGCAAATTTTAAAAATTCTTCCTTTTTCTTCTTCTTCCTTTTGAGACATTCGCAAAAGATTGAGAAGTTTGCGCGAATTTTTCAAAATAACTTTATAACTTTTTTAAAATATAAATCTAAATATTTGGATAACGAATCAAATTATTTAAGTTAAAAATATTTAGTTTTTAAAAAAATTATTAATGATGTGGGTCAAAACTCCTTCATGGACTTTAGCTTGCGAATTTATGACCCTGCGCCGCTTTAAATGCATGTAGGTTAGATGGTTGGTTCGTTTAAGTGGCTGTATTCCCGTCTTCTGACGAAGGAAAGACACAAATAGCGCATTGAGCGCCGTTTTGAGATAACAACTAATAGAACCTGAAGAAAAAGGAGGAGAAGGGAGTAAAGAGAGCTCAAAACCAGCCTGTGGAATTGAGAAATTTTTTGATCTTATTGAAATGGATACTTTGGATGGCCGAAAGGTCATCATAAAAAGGGTGACCTAATACACTGCATCTGGTTTTGGCTAGGGCCGGACACTCACAAAGAAGATGAAACACTGTTTCACTCTTGTCTGTGTCGGCGCAGCTACGGCAGTGGGTGTTATGGGGGATACCAAGCCTGGCCGCGTGAGTTCCGAAAGGCCAATGGCCCGTACTAATTGCCGTTAGCCTGGCGACATCTATCAAGATCTTCCTTGAAATGACACAGTTTGTCAGGTTCCTCCATCTAGTTACGGCCCAAGTGGTGAAGTTCAGGAGGACCTCTCTCTTTACGTATCCCAGCGGAGGGAAAACATCCTCCGCACGAGACACGCACAGAGCAGACCCTCGTCTGGCAAGTTCATCAGCTTTCTCATTCCCTTCAATATTCCTATTGCCGGGAAACCAGACGAGAGTGATTTCAAACCGATGACAAGCCCTGGAGAGTGTCTCCCTGCATTCCACCACAAGCTTGGACGTTGACTTAGTCGAACCGACAGCCTTAATCGCGGCCTGACTGTCGACGAAGATGCCTATTTTTTTCCTGGGTATCGCTATGTTAAGTAGCAGTACTTCTGCCTGAAAGACACTGGCTGCGTTGGGTTGCAGGTTAGAAGTAAACTCGAAAACGTGACGCATTTCGATGAAACATTTAATGAACTATTTTCCAGTTTTTCTACGTATATATTTCTTGCGCTTTATACTTTTTATTGAAAATGGAAGTAAGTCTTCTGAAAACGGCTACACCTATTTTACAAGCAAGGTACCTAGACTCTTCCCCATGCTTATTCGTAAATGCTGCCTCTATCTCTTCATTTAAAACTTGAACTATCAGTGATTTAGGGCACTCATTCCATAACTTTGCAGACGATTATCATCGAAACCATAGACGTCAACAACTAGCATCTACATGGAAAAATTATGAGCTTAACGCAGTTAATTTCCCACAAATGTAATGGTTTCAATTTTAAAATAAAAAATCGGCCAGAATGTTACTCTTTATGGTCATCAAAATTTAAAAAAATGCCCCCATATTTTTCCATCTCACTCTATTTACAGTGGCAAACATCCTATAGTTATAAATAAACCAGTCCCGCTACTCCGCTCATGAGTTCAACAGATATAACTTGACGCCACTTCACTTCGTCTTTAAAATTGAAGAAACCAATTCCAAGACTTGTCTAAATATTAAAAATTCACCACCTCCTTCCGCTGAAACCCGAAATCCAAACAAATTTGAGAAAATCCCCCAGCAACCCCTTCACGTGAAACTATACCTTCTTTTCATGTTTCTCATATATGTGAACCTGGCATTGACTCACCCCCGCCATCATGTATATCCTGTTTCCATTTCAACACTCCCCCATCCGGTCCTTTAATCAGAACGACACAGAATCAAAGGACGGACCTCCGTATAGGAAACATAACATTCCGAGCGCACAACAAGAATCGGAAGTCCTTTTCTGTTTTTTTTTTTTCTGACGGACACTGTTAGGTTGCTGCGTATACCTACTACATCCGTCTCAGGTTCAATGTGGGTGAAGTTAGCAGAAAAACAAAAATTAAAGATGTACCACATCCAGTCTCTAATCATGAGCCTCTTTTCGTCCGCGCAATTATCACCCTATTGTGAATTTTGGCACCGACACAAATAATCACTCTGCCAAGACGACTGCGAATGGATTTGAGCGATTTTCAGTTTTCACCCTCATCGGCAACAGTGACATGGTTTCGGAATAAATTAACACATAACAATGTGGGTATGGCATGAAGTTTGCAGCACTTGACACCTGAGTAGTGGGCCACAAGTGGCACTGCTGCCAATCATCGATCAGTCAACTGGGCCACTACGTTAGACGAGCACCCATGTTTTGCAGCTGGTCGGTGGAAGTCTTAAGTACCGCGCGAACTCATGTGGACATGCAAATGCCAGCAGCGATTGACTGTGTAAAGTTCAGTGAGAGATTAAGTCGCACAATTCTTGAATGACCACCGAACGGATCGGCGGCGTGAGTTTTGAAATGATTCAGTTCATGTTGGCAGTTGGATTCAATGAATCGACTTGTGGGTGTGACTGTGTAGATGCAGTGCATTCGTTCGAGTCATGTAACTCAATTGAATGTAATGATCGTGTATTGATGACTTCATCATGGTAATTGGAGACACACTTGCATCGGGGGATTCATCTGTAATGCTAATCGGTTGACATCATGCGGTGGGGTTCGGCGGCTAATGGAATGCCAAACAATATGGACTGCATCTCGTGCACGGAAAGTGTAAGTGACGGGATGTATCAAATCATTTTCAATTGTCAACGGATCGGCGCCATGAGTAAGGATGTTGTCAATCTTTATAACACTCACCGAAATGTGATCATACTTTGGTGTCACTTTGTGTGTCATTCATCTTTCAATGATGACGTGATGATTTAATCAGTTTATGCGACATACGTTTGGGCTATCATTTTAGTAAGAGATTAAAAAGGCGCAATGATGATAAAAGTTACAAGTGACAAGTCAAAGCCATAAACCTCACTCTATGAGTGATGTGATGCAGCTGCAGTTAAACAGCTTTCAAGACTTTCCTGCCCAACAGTGAGAGTCATTCATAAATGGCGATGAAAACATTTCTTTGTTGTGTTTATTCCCACATATGCGGATATGGATTTCGACCTTCATACATACCGCCTTGGTGCCTTAAGCTAAGATTGCACGTTTTATTTTTCGTGAAAAATTTTGACATGCCGACGTCATTGTGCCGTAAGCACTTGTCCCAAACGTGTCACTACGTGTGATCGCCTGTCAAGCGTCTGGTCGCATTGGCTGTCGCAGCGTATTCTCACGAGAAACAAACGAGTGGCAATAGAAAGACTGAATTTGTGTGATGTCAGCATTTAAAAAACTCGATACTGTCAGTGCTATCGCAGTGAAACTAACCTACCGAACTACCAGCATGTACAGAACTAACTAATCAGAGGCCTTTTTTGGGGTAAAAGCTTAGGATAGGTCTCCCTATTAGACGTTGACATGATAGCCATCGATAAGAGTTTGCCTATCGAGGGCCTGCAGCAAAAATTTGGATTACGCAGGTGGAGTTTGAGATTGTTGAAGAGGAGGGTTTAGATTCACCCTGTGGGATTCAAAAAGGTTATCAGTCTCCTATTGCTATTCTTCGAGACCTCTTCCAGAGAGTCGAAGAAGGGTTTTCCGGATTAGGTACTAGGGAGTTTTTTCAGAGGCTTGTCTTTTAAATTAGTAACACTTTTCCAGCGAAAGCCAATTTGACAGCTGACAATGGGATTGGACTCATTTTGCTAAGCCATTTAAACATTTAAAAGATGTTTGTAAAGAGGCTTATTTTTCAAATTGGCAACACTATTTTTAAGCGAAGGATAATTTGACAGCTGACAGCGGGTTTGGGCTCATTTTGCTAAGCCATTTAAAATATTTAAAAGATGTTTGTTAAGAAGCTTGTTTTTCAAATTGGCAACACTTTTTCCCTTTTTCCAGCGAAGGAATTTTGCTTTGCGTGAGTCGAGAAAATTTACGATACAAATCCCCAGGTGCTTAAAAAGATGTCGATTTTTTTTTAATTTTACAATTGGTTTGTAAAGAGGCTAGTTTTCAAAATTGGCAACACATTTTCTCTCAAAACTTATTTCAAAACTGATTGGTGGTCGTTTCCACTTGTCATTAAATTTGCCATTCAAATACGAGTAGTTGTAGAGCTATATTGGAAGAACGAACCTTTGTTTCAAAGACCATAAGCCATTGTTACGGATCCCAGAGCCCTTAGTCTGGCTAATTGGAAGCTGCCTGTCCGGGATCGCTGAGAATGGAAGGCTGCACCTCAGGCAGATACTCTTCAGGGGTCGCGAGCCAGTTAACTAAGGTAATTAGATATGAAAAAAGGATAACAAGAAAAACGTTTCGAAATTCGACTTAATTCCGTCAACATGTCTGGAAAGCCTTCTTAAACAGTGGCGGCATGATATAACGTTTCTAATAAAGCCAATGGCATGCTCATGCTCACTAACACGATTTCTACGTGCTTTCTTTTACTTTATGTTATGAACCCCTAAAAACAGCCTTTCTTCAAAATAGAAATAAAACCCTTTTCGAAAACAAGACTTCATTTACAACTCATTCTAATGTTAGCTCAAAAATAAGCTGTCAACATTTATAAAAACTCCCTGGCCGGTAACATATAATTTAAAAGTCAATAACTACCCCACCAGCGCATCCAAATCATCCACCAATTTGCTTTGTTTAGCCAAACAAGCACACAAAAAAAAAAAAAAAATTGTTCGCAAAAAATAAACTGCCAGTAATCTGAGATGCAGCTTCAGCTTTTGTAAACTGACTATATCCACGCCGCTGCATTTGCCTTTGGTTTAAATTTATCCCCCGGATGCCAGAAGCCCACAACCGGATACACCCGACCGAAACACAGCTAGGACGTAGGACATCCTAGCTGCATAGCGTCCGCCTGCAAGAGTGCGTTATTTTTCGAAGAATATTTAACTTTGTTCTGACGGTTTTAGTGGAACATTGAACGAGGTGGCACAGCAAATTAATTAACACACGCTCGAGTGTCGAGGACGAGGATGGACGTTAACTATTTTTCGGCAAATCAATTGCATTATTCAACTGCCGATGCATTTTGCAAACTTAATCCGATTGAAGTTAAAGTTCTAGCTTTTTTTTATAGAGATTTTTTTTGTACGGTCTTGAAGGGATTTATTTTTTAAGAAGACGTCCGCGACGAGGGATAGAAAGGATTGCTCCGCAGTGTGGATTTAAAAATTACTTCCTGAAGTTACACAGTGTACACAGCAAATAGGAAGAAAAAATAAAATAAATAAATAAACATTAAAAGAGAACAATGGAGGCTGCAAGGAGAAAACCAAATAGAGTCGGGGATGTGTGTGTGTGTTGACCGCACAATCTAAGACGAGGAAGATCTTTTGGTAGAATTCTTTGGCAGCTTGTGGAATTGAATGGCAGTAGAAAATGGGGCCAAAGAAATGCACGCTCATTGAGGGGAGATTTTCAATTATGTTTTTCGGAGCTGGACAGTGTGTATGACAAGTTTTTTGTTTCGGTACTTTTGACGACGCATTACAAAAATGGGACAGTACTATTAATTTACTAAACAGGTCACGGAAGTTTTCAATACACGTTGGGGTGGTGGGAGCTTTGTACTTGGGTTGGGTGTGGATTCGCAGAATATTGTCGGATATTAAATGGCTGTAATTGGGGCATAAGATATCTTCTAGCTCGACGTGCCTTACATTCGCTTCGAGTGTAAGAAGTTGTTCAACAATATAAGCTTCAGGTACATAATTTCAAAGGGAAACCATCGGAAAAGCACCAGGATGCCATCATCCATTCAAGATATTTTGAAGACTCGGTTTGGTTTTTGCACAATTGGTCTGGTTCAAAAAGAGGTAAACAAACTGTGGCCATTCTTATACAACCAATCGTTTATAAGTTTTATTTTTGGAACGAATATAGGGGACCTAGAAATTTGTGCCGCATCCCAAGCACATTGCGAAGAGGCGGGACGTGCACGAAAACGTAAGAGGCGATTTAGATTTTTCCGAGGGTTGAACCTACTCACTCCACGCTCAGTGGTAGAGCACATTTACCACTGAGTCAGTCGCTGTTCTACCCAAACTTGAACCCTATTTAAAGCGAATGAAGATGTCCTCGGTAGAGGAGATTTAACGAGGAACTAAACGAGCTGTGTAAAGACGTAGACCTAGTGAAGGGCATGGCACGAACAGTTCGGCTTATAGCAAATATTACGAAGAACGAAATTATTCTCCAAAATTTGACAAGCACCCTAACAGGCAGACAGCGTATATAACGGGTGATTTTTTAGCTGGTTTGGTTTTGGCAACACTGGTTTTGACAGCTGACGTGTGTTTAGTACCTTGTGTCACTGTCAAACAGCTTCAGTTTCGTTTGCAATTTAACCATGGATCGTCTTACAAATGAACAACGCTTGCAAATTATTGAATTCTACTATCAAAATTCGTGCTCGGTTCGAAATGTTCATCGCGCGCTGCTTCCATTTTATGATCGGCATTCTCGACCTTCTGAGCAGTCTATTCGGAAGATTGTGACCAAATTTCGCACCAAATTTACTTTGTTGGACATTAAACCACCAACACGTTTACGTACTGTGCGTAGTGAAGAAAATATTGCGGCCGTATCAGCTAGTGTGACAGAAGACCGCGAAATGTCGATTCGGCGCCGTTCCCAGCAGTTAGGCCTTTGTTACAGCACTACGTGGAAAATTTTGCGGAAGGATTTGTGCGTAAAGCCTTTTAAGATACAGCTTGTGCAAGAACTAAAGCCAGCCGACCTACCACAACGCCGAATTTTTGGTGAATGGGCTCTTGGAAAGCTGGCCGAGGATCCGCTTTTTTATCGAAAAATTGTGTTCAGCGATGAGGCTCATTTTTGGTTGAATGGGTACGTAAATAAGCAAAATTGCCGCATTTGGAGTGAAGATCAGCCAGAAGCATTGCAACAGCTACCAATGCATCCCGAAAAAGCCACTGTTTGGTGCGGTTTATGGCCCGAAATGGAAGTTCTTGACTTGCATGATATGTGGTTTCAACAAGACGGTGCCACATGTCACACAGCACGCGAAACAATGGCGCAATTGCGAGGCGAGTTTGGTGAACAGTTAATTTCACGTTTCGGGCCGGTCAATTGGCCGCCTAGATCGTGCGATTTGACACCATTAGATTATTTTTTGTGGGGGTATGTCAAGGCTTATGTGTATAGGGACAAGCCCGCTTCGATTGACGCACTGGAAGCCAACATCCATGCATTCATTCGTGAGATACCGGCCGATATGTGTGAAAGAGTATGCCAAAATTGGACTCAGCGGATGGACTACCTGAGACGCAGCCGCGGTCAACATTTGCATGAAATTATCTTTAAACATTAAATTGCAAGGTTCAAACTATCGATTCAAATAAATATTTCATTCATTTTTTCGAATTTTTTGTGTTTTTTTTTTAAAAAAAAGTTCTAAACCTCTTAAAAAATCACCCGTTACTTTATCAAGCAGCAAAGTGAGTAGGAAACATATTTCCAGAAGGCCCTCGGGTAACGGTCAGAGACCTACAAGTTCTAGTGAAATGTAATTTTTGAAGAGCATTGGTGATGGATAAGCACTTGTGCTCGACGAGCATTTGTTATCGAACAGCATTTGTGATCGATGAGCACTTTTGCTCGACGAGCGTTTGTAATCGATTAACACTTTTGCTAGACGAGCATTATTGTGATCGACGAGTATTTTTGTAAATGACTAGCATTTGTGATTGATGAGTACGTGTGCTCGACGAGCAATTGTTTCTATTATAAAGACTGCAAACATTGACGAATATAATGACAATAAAGTTCAGATCCTAGTCGACAGCGGACTGAAAATGGTTTAGTGAAGTGGACATAAAATTAATCACAACGTTAATGATCTGCAATCGATTTAATTCAGTTGAAATAGTATGGTAAATGAAACAAATTCTGAGATCGAAAAACGATACACATCCTGTTTGTGAACAAAAATCGTTTTTCCGTCATAAAATGTCAGCTACAAAAGCATTTCTATCAAGCAGCTGATGCCAAGAAAATAATATAACCACCACGTTATCGACGAGCAATGCAATATGAGGATTTAATGTTATTCCACAAAGGAGTGATCGTCGGTTAAAGTGTCCACGAAAAGTCTAAAATTACGATCCCCAACTGTTGCGCCTAAGGTAGAAAGAAACCATTATTTTTATGGCTGAAAAATCATGAATGGAAGACCATGGTGAGGGATTGTCCGATGCAAAACATGACCATAAGAAAGATTTTCTACTTTCCTACTTTTTTTATAGCTCAACTCTAAGAAAGATTTATACTTCCCAAATGAGTTTGATTAGACTGGTCTAAGTCTGTCAATCAAGAAAATAATTTACGACTAGTTGAAAAAACTGCCTATGACCACAAAAGATATCTTACAATCAAGAGTACGCGTCCATTTGTACCTACTCCAAACAAGTGAACATTCTCTTGCGAGCCACACTATTGCAAAACCACTCCTAGGTGACTCTCTGATTTTTAAACACCGATACATAATACAATCGAGCTACATCTTATGAAATAAACGAAAAAAAAAAAAAAAAAAAAAACAGCAAACTCCTTGATTACTGTTTGCTTGGTTTTGGGGAGGCTGAATCAATGTTATCCGCGCCTAACCTCAACGCAGGACGTTCAACGTATTACAGTATAGAAAACCATATAAACTCGAGCGGACTTCTGAGACTTTGCCGAGTGCATGTCCACAATAAGGTGCTCATTCGTATTCTCCTGCGTAAGGTGGCTTGAAAAGTGCATTTTCTACTTCGCAAAAGAATAACCAAACAGTCATCCTGCGAAGAATATCTAAATTGTGTTTCACAATCCATTTGGAATCTCATTTCATTCTCCGTGGCAAGTAAGATATCCATATAATACACCGTCTTTCAGGAGAGTGAGGCTTGTTGACACTTTTTTCTTGTGCTGCTGGTATCTCGCACTCGCACTATGACATGCTAAAAGCAAATAGACGGAGGACAACCAGCCAAAGAATGAAGAGTCCCGATTAAGTCACGTATTTAATCAGTCGTACATTATATTCGTTTTTATAATCAGGGTGCACCATACAGTGTCGGGGTGACAACTGTTAGATATGTACGTAGATACGGTCCTCAACCTGATTCTGAGGAAAAAAAAATCCCTGTTCCCGTTGCAACTTTGCCGGGATAACTGGGTGTATTATCGCCTAAAAGGATACAATTCTCGTACACTGAGAATTGACGTTTGCTCAACACCTGTTATTGGGGCACACACACACGCTCCCTGGGTGGGTACTCTGCGGAGCCCTCTTCTTTGCGGTGATAGGTTTTTAGCTTCCTCATTGGAGTGACAGTTGGTTTATTAGGAAAACAAGAACCATCAAGGAGAACTCCGTCAAATAATTGTACGCGATGAAGTGCGACTGACGTGTGATAATGCGCATCTTGTCTATGAGTGGATGACGTGAAACCCGTCAGTCATCTTGCCTTTAAATGGGCTACGCAACTAAGGTAGGTTTGGAGTCGTACAGCTGGCAAGCGAAAAGGATGTGAAATAGATGATAGAAATGGATTATAAATCAAGGATGAAGTACTGTCAATGATGGGAGCTTCATAGGCTACAACCTGAAAAGGCTATGGACTGTTTGACGAAAGACAAACATCTCGTCATCTGTCGTGAGAAACTTAAAATATCAAGGCAGCTTTAATCAGGTATATGTCCCCGGAAAGTAGCCAAGGTTTACGAGAGTCCGTCCATACATAAAGGAACGGCAAAGAACTATATGAAGCATGTGGGAAGGTGCGAGTAGATACTACCACGAAAAAGGCTTCGAAATAGCTTTCAAATTACAACACAATGGATTTGTCAACATTTTTAACGACAACCTTCACAAGGGCTTTTTTTCAAAGCCAAGGGGCATCAGTGACAAGTTTGAGAGTAAACAGAAATGGCGAAACTAAACGGCCCGTCCTTTTTATTTGCTCGACTGCAATTTGAATAGTTGGAGACCTCTCGAAATACTAATGTTGATAAATGCCAAAAACTAGGATTAGTCGCAAGGCCGTATCTAGGGGGGGGGGGGGATCACAGGGGTTTGAACCCCCCCCCCCGAAATTCTTAACAAGTGCACATTTTTAAAACGAGAACAGAGCAAATCCAAACAAAAATTATCCAATTCGGCCACTTACCTAAATGCAAAAAGGTTCAAATCATGTCAAGCATAGCATTGACTTTTTTCAAATATATTTTTATAATTTTTTATAATTTGTTATGTTGAATATAGTTTTTTTTTTTTAAACTGTTACTACTATTGTTATAATGAATTTGAAATTTAGGATTATTTTATTTTCCTCAATTGCTTCCAAGCTATAAAATAAAAAGCTATTTTTTGAAGATCATATCCCCCCCCCGAAATATTTTTCTAGATACGGCCTTGATTAGTCGCATTATAACCCTGCACGGGCTTAACTTCTGCGAATTAAGAACGTAATGTGAGCGTCTCAGGACCGTTCTTTCCATTAACGAGCAGTCTTCACTGTAGTCTGTATAGTCAAACAAAGAGACATGTCTAATCAACATGGCTTAAGGGATACCATTCTGAGCTTTACAGGTGAGTACTTGGTCTATTTGCATCGGCAACTTGATAGATTTCACATGACTTAAATGGATAAGTCTATTATTTTTGGAAAAACATCTCAAACGTTTAAGAATGGCTGATTACAGAGGTTCAAAAATATACTGTCATTAAAAAAACAACAACAAAATGAATCAAAAACTTAAGAACTGAGCGCACCAGTTGTTCCGATTCTAGCTTTACAACCTTCAAACTTTATCCAGCTTAAGCAAATTCGTGACTACAATAAAATTGTATCACTAAACCATTAAACCCAAATCAGTTTAATTTAAAAACTTGTGATTGTGAAAGTAGTCGTTCGAAATAGCTTTAAAATTTCACTCTTAATGTTGCGCGTTCAAAACAAGACGTCAAATTAATACCGGGCAATAATTTGCTATTAAGGGCCACTCTCTTTAAGTGAGAAATGTCGTAACCACTTGCTTTCCCACATTCTATGTAATTTATGGAAAAGGGGATACCTATGGCTGTTTGGTCATAGGCGTTTGAATAAAACTACATAGATTAGCCTGCCAATATCTGCCCTTAAGGAAAATTGGCACAAACGTAAACACAAAAATCGTAAAAAAAGGTTTCAACAAAATGATCCCCCATAAACATTCATATTTAAACTGACACTGACAGAAGGCACCCTATGCTTTCTTTATAATAAAAATACCAAATCAGCCCACTCAATACAGTAAGACAATCGTCAACCTCCCTCCCATCACATTCGCTTCCGCACTAACTACACCCCGGCCGTCCTTGTACAAGAGCAGATGCAAGTAAAAGCCTTCATTTGCAGCTTCACTTCCTTAACGCACGCATCATGATCGTAGCATTGTATTCCATCCGAAATACGATCATCGCCAAGAGTGAAAACCTTCATTAGCAACACAAACTTTGTAACCAAACGCAGTTTACCCAAACAATGTAAAACCCTGTGTAATTGTAAACCGAGCACAGCTACCAGCACAGCCTTAGACTTTTCACTTCGGGAAGAAGAGTCACTTCAAGCCGAGCGTAAAGTGAGTTTTTGTTAGATTTCCTTATTTTTTTTTTTTTTTTGCTTGCCTACGACCTAATATGGAAATGACTAGCAAAAACACATATTGCGCAACTATAAAATGTGCAATTTTCATTGAATACATTTTCATTTCATGTAAAAGATACTGTGACGGAGATATACGCTTTACATGGACACTTGTTTGAACAGTGCTCCTTGGCTTAGCCCGTCACGGTTTTTTAGTTTTTCGGTTGTGCTGCACACAGATTTATGTTGACTCGGATTTTGGTGGAGTCATCTTTACATCTCCACATGAATGCTGGTGAGGTTTTGTAATGCGACGTCACATAGGTATACGTGGTAGGGGCGGGAAACAAGAAGTGGTGATATCGCTTAATCTGCGCTGCGAGGTGTGAAAATTCAAATTGCAGAGTCAGCAGGGTGGTTTGAGTTCTTATGAATGACATGGCATGGAACATGGAAGGCCAATTGGTGTAATCAGTGCGACGATCTGTTGGTTTATTATTTATGAAGCTTTTTCAGGGCGCATAAAGTCGGTTCAGAGTTTATGCAAAGCGATGACGGTTAAACGAATTGCAATAAAACTTTATGGTCACGTTTTATTTTTATAGCTTGAACAGGCAATACTTTGTAGCACCAGAGGCGGGAGCTAGCGTCAGTAACAATAGGGTCTGAGATCATTCGAGATCTCTAGAGGAATGCAGTGGATTTGAATGTGTTTTGGAAGGTCTGTGGAATATGAATAAAAAGAGTGGAAGTCAACATCAATTCGGTTCATGTATCTTTAGATACCCTGTATAAGCTCCGTGAAGTATGCAGCACATTCTGAAATATTTAGAAGCAATTGAATATTTCAACGTTAGAGACTGACGTATGACATGAGCTCAGCTCATTAGACCAAGAAAGTTGCAACAGCTGTCAGTTTTTTCTAGGCCACTATGAGTCGGTCTCCAAGTTTAAATCTACCCTTTTGTAACCTTATGTTGATAGGAATCGATATGTCGATGTTGAGAGGATGAAGCCTTTTTGCTTGTATAGTATCAGGAGATCTGCGTTTATGGCGTGTCTCAGCCCCTCAACCACCTTTACAACAGTACGATAGGGGATCTGAAAAATACAAAACATTTCCTAGAGACATCACTTAAGAGCTGGCTTTGGTATGTCCAAAATCTGAGCAGTCATGACAAGGATTCTGTGAAAACCTTCGAAAGACTAAGAAATAAGAACTTTGTCTGTAATATATTTCATTTCTTGGACCCAGCTTTTTGAAGGTTTTCACAGAATTCCTCTATAGCAAGTGCGGAGCTGAAACGGGTAAAACAATCTACCTACATGAAACATGAATGTAAGCGCAAGAATAGAGAACAAGCTCTAATGAACGAGAGTGTTTATATAGTGATTGACTGTTTTTTTTTTTTGTGTAAATATCTTTCAAAATAAAAAAAATTTGGCAAAACATTCTTCGGCACATGTATAGCTACGAGCATGATCTACACAAAAGTATACCTACATTCCTTTTTTTTTTTCAATCAAGAAATAAACAGCTTTGTGACAATGAAAATATTTTCTTCATCAAATTAATAATAAATTACTCTAAAACCAGTCGATTATCGCTACCATTTCAGCCTTTAACGTCAACTAGTCTCTGAGATAGATATAAAAGACCAGGCGCGACACATGACCAGGGGCGCTAAACTTCTTAGTCGAAAAACTGCTTATTTTCTTAGACAATCTATTAAACCCTCTTAAGGTTGAGGAAGGTTGTTAGAGCTTCACAAATAGATTAGCCACCATAGCGGGCCAAATGCCAATTAACCTCTCTTTCCACCATCCTATTCTTCGACCATTTACCAAAAAGCTAGATCACTGTTTTAAGTCTTGAACCTTTCAAATCATCGACTCCAAGAAATTGTGCTGCTTGAGGTTCTTGATAGAGAGGCTATAGTTACATATACGTAAAAGACTAGAGAAAGCAGGGGTAAACTGAACGACGTCGCTTAATTTATAAAGCACTTAGCCATAGCCTGATTGCGAAAACTCATAATCACATTTGTGCGCGATTCCCCCCTCTATTAACTCTGCCCTAAAGTAAAAAGATCTCGACACAACTGAGATTCGATAAATTTTTTTCCTCAAGACCCCCAGACCTTTCACGCATTTTCATCATCATGATTCACCGTCAAGATAGATATTAAATTTTTTTAAAAGTGATACAAATTTACATATATTTACTCACTACCTCAGCACGCACAACCATGCAACTCACCTGAAATGAGAGAAAGAGAAACAATTAATTATTATTATGTCAAAAGGAGGAAAAGTCTAAGAAAACATAAAATCGCGTCTAAAATTAGTATACACGCTCGCTACAATTTCGTCCCAGAAGTCCCACAGTCTAATGACTCCTCGAATCGATGCATTTCCAACGCAGCAAATAGATCAATTCATCTGGCTAAGCCTTTCTAAACCATTTCACCACACGCTCCCTTCAACACGCCACCACTGTCTGTGCGTATGGCAGCCGCACGCACGCAACCGACCTCTCAAAGGTATTTGGGGTAAATCTTTATTAATGCTACACATTTAGCGATCACCAACTGATCGCAGCTCAGATTAGAAGAGAAGAAAAAAAAAAACGTATACCTATCTGTCAAGTCTTTCTGTTGAAATTCATCCGGCAGTCAGATGCTCGGTACCAGATATTGTAATTATCGCATAGATACATTTAACAAATGCATGCGCAAACATTCCGGACAACGATTTATGCTGGAGTTGAAGAATAATTAACAATTAAATTGCACACGCCAGCGATGCATTTACTGCACATACTTGTGTAGTATCTAACAAGTCATTCCACATGCCGAACGTCATCGCGAGTGTATCTATTGTTGTCGGCACACTCCCTCTCAAAAAAAAAAAAAAAAAAATACACCCACATGCAGATCCAAGCCCAATTGTAGATTTTGTTTTAGCAGATCTTGGATTTGTGTGTCGAATGCGAATGAATGTGTGGATTGCCTTCTTTTGGGGTCATTCGTGTGGACTTCCTGTCAAACAAAGACAAGTGCATATCTCTAACAATTATGAAAAATTGAGATACAGCCATGTACTAGTGAGCGTGGCGGCCACTTGATGCAATTTATTGTGTAAACCGCTAACTAATCGCACTTTTGAGCCACTCAAGACTGAGCAATTTAACTGGAACATGATTTCTTAGATCTGCGCATGTATGCACTATATGCAAATGCAGATATATAGTGTCCTTAGCTAATTGCGACGTGATATACTTAAAACGGATGCCAATAGCATTTGACAAAGAGCTAAATTCAATTTTAGAACGTGATAAGCGACTTTATCTGCAGACGCATTTAAGCGTATTTTGCAAAACAAAACAAACAGAAATTGAAATGTGTAATCGAGTGGAGCATGTGTATTTCGGTGACCTTATCGCGACGTTATGGGGATCATGACGTAATCTCGAATGACAAAAATCCCGAAGGCTAAAAATCTCGATTTTTTTTTTTAAATCTCGAATGCTAAAATTTCGAATGTACAAAAATTTCGGAAGACTATCTCGAACAAATTTCGAAAATAAAAAGTAAATTCGAGATTTTTTTTTTATCTAGTTTAAGAGCTAAAATTCATATAAAACAAAATTGTATGTTCTGTTTATCAAATAATTTATTCATCTTGGCAAAACAACTACAAAATATCAAAATTAAACAAAACAAACATAACAGATGATAACAAATTAATAATTTCAAGATCGAATATATAAATAAATACAACTAAATAAAAAAAGTAAAAAATGTACAAAAAAAAAAAAAACTTATTGTAAACTTATGTAAAAGCGCCATCTGTGCTTTCAACGTATGAAGGTGTTTGCCAGACGCACCCATTGACGACTACTTGTCAGACGCACCCATTTCGACGACAACAGCTGCACCCAACTTAACGACGAAGGTGGGATGACAGCTGTTGGGAATTTAAATAGTTGTTGGACGCCGTCGTTTTCTTGGATAAGTTGATAGTTATTAATAAAGATTTTAATCGAGTGTAATCCTCTAAATTAATAAATAAAAACGTGTTTAAAACTCAGATGTGGGGTCAGAATATCACTGGCCTGTGAAATAAAATAAAATTTAATTAAAAATTCTGATAATAATTACATTAAACGTGTTAAAATGCCGCGTGTCTTGTCAAAACAGCAGTTGGTAGAAGCGCTCAGGGAAGCTGGCGTAGAATTCCCCGAAACAGCTACCACGGCCCAGTTAAAGAGACTGCACCACAGTGAAGTCAACAAAAGCAACAATTTATCTGCGGCAAGCGAGGAAGATGCCGATGCCGATGCCGATGCCGATGACGTTGCCGATGACGTTGATACCGAAGCCGACGATGCCGAGGAACTGAGAAGTGCCGCGTTGGATGAGGAATTAAGCGAGCTACGTAAGCGTCTCGAAGTGCTGAAGCTGCGGAAGCAGATTAAAGAGTTGGAGAATGATGCCGCCCCTCCTGCCGAACGACGATCGGAATTTGGCGAAATTGAGCACGCCATTCCAAAATTTGATGGTGATGACGTAAGCCATTCGGTAAAACATTTTTTCCGTGATTTTGAAGAAATTATGCAGACGGTAAATGCCGATGAAAGGTTTAAATTATTGAGCTTGAGACGTTCACTAATAGGAACCGCTAAAGTGTTCCTACTCTCGACGGTGGCGCTTAATTATAGCGAACTGAAGGCAGCACTATTAAAAGAATTCGACATAGCTGTGTCTCGCCAGGATGTGTACAGAATGCTAGCCCTAAGGAAGTGGAAAAAACAAGAAGAGTCGCTGCATTGCTACATTCTAAACATGCAGGCGATTGCCAAACGATCCGACATTGGTGAAACGGAGATCATTGACTTCATCATAGACGGGATGGGTAGTAACATATCCAATGTTAATCTGCTGTTAGGTGCTCGTACCATCGACGAACTGAAACAACTCGTTAATCGCTATCAGCAGAAATATTTGATGGAAAGTGCTACGAGTACATCAGGATGTATTTCTAATGCCGTATCGACGAAACCTGCCGCTGTAACCAAGCCGAATGTTAATAGAAATGCCGTACTATGCTTTAATTGCTCACAGACGGGGCATATTAAACCATACTGTCCACACCCTTTGCGCCGAAATGGGTCGTGTTTCCGATGTTGGGAGATGGGACATGACCACAGGACGTGCCCGAACCCGAAGAAGATGCTGTCTGCCGCTGCCGTTCCGAAGCGTAATCAACAAGTTGCTGCCGTTTCGAAAGTAGGGTCTGATAACGATGAAAGTTTAAGCGAAGTAGTTGGTGCTGTAAATTGGGTGAGTGTCGCTTTTGAAGTTGATTTGGCAAAAGATGTAGAATTCATGAAGTTCCTTTCTCTTTTTGATACGGGCAGCCCAACTAGTTTTATAAAGTCTTCGTATGTCCCGGTTAAGTTGCTGCGACGATTGAAAATTCCGAAATCCTCATTTTACGGGGTGGGTGGAAACAAATTAAATGTTTTAGGAGAAATGAAATGTAAAGCAAAATTTCATAATAAAATAAAGACGATAAAAATTAATATTGTCCCAGATGAAAGTATGGCTCTACCGATTATTTTTGGACGTAATTTTTTGTATGCTTTTAGTATCCATTTGACAAGAGTAAAGGTTAGATACTCTAAAGAAAAGTTGGTTGCTATAAATAGAAATAATAAATTTGTTTTGCCAAATGAACTTCTTACAACTCTTAATAGATATAGCCTCATCGGGAATAAGTGTTCGCTAGTTGGTAATAAACCAGAAAGATTTGAAATGGTATTGGAAGTTGAGGCAACTGAGACTAATTACGAGTACTATAAAATGCCGGATATATTTAATATTGAAGTTGTGTCTGACGAATTAGATTTGAATATTGATCATAAATTGGGTAAATTGTGCTGTGCCGAACTGAATAGTTTAATTATAGATGCTTATGTGTTGCCGAAAGATATTGAAGTAGAACCGTTAGATTATGAAATGAAGATTCATCTGACTGATAATGTTCCGTTCCACTGTTCTCCCCGACGACTGTCTTACTTTGAAAGAACTCAAGTGCAGGCAATAGTGAATCAGTTGGAAAAAGACGGTATTATTAGACAAAGTAACTCGCCGTATGCGTCTGCTATTGTGTTAGTAAAAAAGAAGAACGGAGAACTTCGAATGTGTGTGGACTATCGTGGTCTCAATAAAAAAACCATTAGGGATAATCAACCTTTGCCGCTTATAGAAGATTGTATAGAGTATCTTGAAGGAAAACAATATTTTACGCTCCTAGATTTGAAAAGCGGATTCCATCAAGTTAGGGTTTCTGAGGAATCTATTCCTCTTACTGCGTTCGTTACTCCAAATGGCATGTGGGAGTATTTAAAAATGCCGTTCGGGTTGAAAAATGCTCCGGCCGTTTTTCAGCGGTTTATTAATGTTATTTTCCGAGATTTAATTGATTCGGGTAAAATAGTTGCTTATATGGACGATATATTGATTGCTACAGCAGACTTTGAGGAACACAAATTATTGCTAAGAACCGTTTTGAGACGTATAACTCAACGGAATCTTAAACTAAATCTCTCGAAATGCCGGTTCGGTCATACGGAAATAGAGTATTTGGGATACGCCGTTTCTTCGCAAGGTATTGCGCCAAGTGATTCTCATATTGCCGCTATTAAAGAATATCGAGTGCCGACTAATCAGAAACAATTGCATTCTTGTATTGGGTTGTTCTCTTATTTCAGACGATTTGTGCCGTCATTTTCCCGAATTGCAAAGCCGTTGCAAAATTTATTAAAGAAAAATGCCGACTATGATTTTGACAAACCATGTTTGGACGCTTTTAATGAGTTAAAATGCAGACTAATTGAAGCACCGATTTTGGCTATTTATAGTCCTATAAAGGACACAGAACTGCATTGTGATGCCAGTTCAATTGGTTTTGGTGCTGTCTTGCTTCAAAGGCAAGATGATAGAAAATTTCATCCGGTGTCTTACTTTTCTAAGACAACTTCCGCTGCCGAATCTAGGTATCATAGCTTTGAACTAGAGACGCTTGCTATAATTTATGCTTTGAGACGATTCCGGGTATATTTGGAAGGAATACCCTTCAAAATAGTTACGGATTGTAGCTCGCTGACGATGACATTAGAAAAGAAACAAGTTAATCCACGGATTGCCCGCTGGGCCTTAGAACTTGAAAATTATAATTATAAAATTCAGCATCGTAGTGGTATATCTATGGGACATGTGGATGCCCTTAGCAGGTGCCAGGTTGCTGCAATTTGGGATGTTGATGATACGGATTTTCAAATCCAAATTGCGCAAGGACGGGACAAAATAATTATGGAATTACGGGATCGAATGGAGGTTGAAGAAGTCAAAAACTTTGAATTGAGGGATGGACTTGTATATAGAGTGAAGAGAAGTGGAAGAAAGGCATTATTCGTGCCGAATGAAATGGAAGATAATGTTATACGGTTGATTCATGAAAAACTAGGTCATCAGGCGCTGGAGAAATGTTACGATAAGATTGCTATGCATTACTGGTTTCCGAGCATAAGACGAAAGATTGAAAGATTTATCCAAAATTGTATTAAGTGCATTATGTACGCTATGCCGGTCCGTTCTAGCGAGAGGAACTTGTATAATATTCCTAAAAACCCTCTGCCGTTTGACACAATTCATGTGGATCACTTTGGTCCCTTGCCGTCCCTTAGTTCGAAAAGGAAGCATATTTTGGTAGTAATAGATGCTTTTACAAAATTCGTAAAGCTATATCCTACGAACTCGACGAGTACAATAGAAGTAATTTCCGCATTAGATAAATACTTTCAGTATTATAGCAGACCGCGACGCATTGTGTCAGATAGAGGTACATGCTTTACCTCTTTCGAATTTGAGGACTTTCTAATAAAACGAAATATAGAACATGTAAAGGTTGCCGTGGCTTCACCCCAGGCAAATGGGCAAGTCGAAAGAGTCAATCGGGTTATCAAGTCTATGCTGGGAAAATTGAGTGAGCCGGTAAATCATGCCGATTGGTCGAGTAAGTTACTAAAGGTGGAGTACGCTATTAATAATTCTATTCATAGCACGACGAAGAACTCACCTAGTATGCTATTGTTTGGTGTTAGCCAAAGGGGTGAAATAATAGATGAAATGACGGAACATCTAGAGGAAAAGATGGCTTCCGAGAGCTGCCGTAATTTAGATCAAATTCGTGCCGAAGCTTCAGGAGAGATTGATAAGTCTCAGAAATATAATTTAGACTATTTTCTTAGGCACAGTAAAAAAGTTAAAGAATATAAAGTCGGTGATTTTGTTGTTATGCGTAACGTTGATACTGCCGTCGGGACGAATAAAAAGTTTTTGCCGAAATTTCGTGGCCCTTATGTCGTATGTAAGATTCTCGGACATGACAGATATGTATTGCGGGATATTGAAAACTGCCAGTTGACTCAGCTTCCGTACGATGGTGTTGTTGAGGCGAATAGAATGCGAAAATGGTTGTTAGACCGAAATGAAGAGGCTGTTTCTATTGAGAGTCCAAGTGACCCTCTTGCCGTAGATATAAGTTTGGAGTAATATGTAGAGATTATTGATAAGTATTTAGTTTATCTTTTGTTCGAGGTCGATCAATTGTCAGATTGGCCGAGTTGTAAACTTATGTAAAAGCGCCATCTGTGCTTTCAACGTATGAAGGTGTTTGCCAGACGCACCCATTGACGACTACTTGTCAGACGCACCCATTTCGACGACAACAGCTGCACCCAACTTAACGACGAAGGTGGGATGACAGCTGTTGGGAATTTAAATAGTTGTTGGACGCCGTCGTTTTCTTGGATAAGTTGATAGTTATTAATAAAGATTTTAATCGAGTGTAATCCTCTAAATTAATAAATAAAAACGTGTTTAAATTATCAAAAAATAAAATAAATAAATAAATAAATAACAGCTGATAACTAGCGCACAACATGGACAATGTCACGTGGTTGATTGTTGTAAAGAGAATAGGCGTTTTTTATTTTCCTCAGATGATGTACAGAGGTTATTGATTTTCATGCATTGCAACAACTATGGGTTCATGTACAGTTGTTGTGTTGCATGTAAACCAATAGATCACCTGAAAAAAAACCTAATAATTGTGGTAATCTCGAATTAATATTAATTTTTGAGACAATGGTAACATTTTGCGCGCGCAAATTAATATTAATTCGAGATTTTTGTTATTCGAGATTATGGTTTCTAGATTTTT
Source organism: Cheilosia urbana (assembly GCA_946477585.1). Taxonomy (NCBI): domain Eukaryota; kingdom Metazoa; phylum Arthropoda; class Insecta; order Diptera; family Syrphidae; genus Cheilosia; species Cheilosia urbana. The sequence continues at coordinate 87,026,778 of OX297854.1, read as the reverse complement.
TCTTTCGATATTTTGGCATTCGAGATTTAAGCTTTCGAGATTTTTTTTTTTTGAGATATCGTAGTAAACTCGACATTACGTGATGCTGCACGCAACTAATTCATTTCGTAACATATAAGTGCCGGCTTGAAAGACTCCCAAACGGTGCCGAGTTAAATGCGCCCAAAATGAATTGGTTCAAGCTTCAAGGGGCAAGGTTTTGGGCAGCGAATTCAATAGATTTTTTAAGCGACAACGCGTTGGGAGGGTAAAGTATGACGAGACTCAAAGATCGGTTTGTTCTTTGGCTGAAATATACAAATTCAGAGCAGAATTAAAATTTCAAGTCTACTCCCTTTTGAACTTTATCAATTACGAGAACTCGAGATGATAATCAATTCTGACATTATGATGATAAAGGAACTCAAAAAAGTGGGTCTGTCCGTATGCTCCCGAGGCCTACAGCCTAAACAGCTACCATAATTTGGTTCAAACTTCAGACTTGGAGTTTGGGGGCTAACATTTCGGGGTCGTTTTTTGTTTGCAATGCTACCTCAATATTAATGGTACTTCCCACATAAAATGTTCACACCACTATGTCTTGTTCAAAAACGGCTCTAACCATTTCAACCAAAATTGATAGTTAAGCTCAAGTTGTTGAGGTTGCCATGACTGTATACCCAGTTTTTGGCTAAAAATTCCAATGATACTTTTGAAATTTCGACATATCTCGAAAACGGTCTATACGATTGTAGCAAATATTGATTTCTAAGGTAATATTGCCATTTCTTACTTATTACCAAACTCGGTTTTTCTCTATATTATAGTAAAATGGATTTTTGAAAAAAGTCATTTTTTAAAAATGTATAGTTTTTATAATTGATGTTTTCAAAATTATTGCGTCCTTAATTTTCAATTTGAATCACCGAAAATGTTACCTAGTTTTAAAAACCGCTCATATCTCGAGAACACCATTTTTGACTTAAAACTTTAAAAACCAATTAATTCTTAGATCCCGAACAATAAATTGTAATCGGTTTTCAACTAAATAGTTTAGCAATAGCATTTTTCAAACTAAACCTTGCAATATTTGGTTCTGTTTTGTCTGCACAAAAACTTGTACAAAATCCACTCGAACCATTTTGCTCAAAATACCTACATATTATAAGTATTCTAATCCCGTATTTAGTTTTTCGCAAAAAAAATTCGAACAAGTGCATTTTTTAATTATTTCTCAAACATGACTACCCAAAAGCCGATCTGTGTTCATATAGTGGTAGGTATTTTAAAAACTCAATACTCAAATTAAAACTAAAATATGTACTTTGAAATTTGTTTTTCAAAATATGTTTTAATTTAATGTTCAAACATTTTACGTTTTACGAGATTTTCCCCTTTTTATTTATAAAGCTTGTCCCTCTTTTTGCTTTTTTCATTCAAAAAGCGTCAAAATGTGTGCTTTTCCCCTTAATCTGAGACCACTGGTTCTGATGCATTTCGATATTCATACGGAGGCATGGTGGTGGAGAGAGGGCGGCCTCCTGTTAAAAAAAAAGAAAAGAAAAAGAAACCGTCACCCGTATTGCGATCGAGTTAAGGAAGACCTCCATATAGCACAGTGGGGCTGGCAAACACTGAGACGGGCGAATGCCTTATCCAAAATATACGAACCCGGATATGTCATAAAAAAAAATGTCCGAAAATCTGTGGGAAAGCAAAACACACAAAAACCTGCAATAGCAAAGGACTGCTAAAATCTTCGCTGATTGAATATTCCGATATTCCCAAAGTTATCATTGACACATCACCGCAAAACCATTGTCTTTTTAAGGAGCTATCGACCAGCGATCGTGCAAGATATTTTTTTTTTTTTTTTTTTGTGTTTAAATTCTTTATTCCAATTCTTTACGAAAAATACTTACATAACAAACATTAAATAAATAGATAAATACATAAATTTCATATATTAAGAAAAACTAAGATTAATTACATTATAATTTATTTCTTTTATTACTAATTCTTTAACCGTGAGTTGTTATCTATTTAATATATGAATTGGAACGAACACTTTGTGGTTAGAGGAACCAGTGACAAGTGTTTAAGAAGGTGAGATGTGTAAATCCGCACAAAAAGGAAAAAGAGACGCATTTAAGACAAGAATCACGTGATATGGATAAGATTGATGAGGGTGTGAATGACGAATATTGAATGGAAACTATTATGTTACTATATGCGTTAAAAATCCAATGTCTGATGTAAAGAGTAGCCAATTTCGTAATAATTTAAAGAATCTGGATTTTGATCCTATTTGATTGCGTATATCAGATGGCAGTCTGTTGTAGATAAAGGGAGCTATATTGGTTGCAAATCAGCGGCAATGTTCCGTTCTAAATTTATGAACTCTCACAGCGTTAGACGAGCGAAGTGAATGCAGGTCATATAAACTTGTTTGGGTATAACCACCTCGAAGATAGAACAACCTCAACACTTTGAAAATATATAGGTATTGCAGAGGCAATATCTTGGTTAATTGAAACAAAGGACGCGAAGGCTCCCAACTAGGTTTGAACAGCATCAACCTCAGTATCTTCTTCTGAGCTATAATAACCGGTTGTAAATTAGTTTTAAATGCACTGCCCCAGCAAGAGATACCGTACTCCAAACGTGAATTGACCAAGGCATAATATATTGTTAATAAAAGATTAGGCGGTACAAGCTTGCGAAAATGGTATAAATTATTTAAGCCTATGTAAATAGTTTTCCTTAAAATGTCTATATGAGGTTTCCAGTTAAGTCTACTATCAAGAGTTACACCTAGGTATTTAAATACAGAGACTGATTCTATAAGTAAGCATTTATCGACGCAATAAGAGCGATCACATCTAATGTTATGAAGTGCAATCCCATTTATTGGAAACTGATGTGTTAGACTAAAGGACATTACTTTTGACTTATTGCTAAGGACCATTTGATGATACCTGAACCAGTCATTTAATAAGAAGAGGTCGTTGGTGATTTGCTCAACTAAGTCATTATGACTAAGGGCAGCATAAGATAGGGCTAAGTCATCAGCAAAAGCGACCATTTTACCATGTAAAGGCAGCTTAAAGATGGAGTTTATGTAAATAACAAAAAGCAGTGGGCCTAGGACAGATCCTTGGGGTACTCCTGCTGCAGTGCAATGAACTGAATCGCTCAAATATGAATTAACCCGAACATGCTGCTTTCTGTTACAGAGATAGGATGTAAACCAGCTATGAATGTTATCTCTGAAACCAAATCCATACAGAACCTTCAATAAAATGCTATGATTAACTAAATCAAAAGCTTTAGTTAAGTCAAGAAACAAACCAGCTGTTTTTTTATTTTTGTCGACTGAATGATAAATATTTTCTAAGAATGATACTATCGCATCCTCAGTTGACTTGCCTTTTCGAAAGCCAAATTGAAGAGAGCTGAGAAGTTCATATTTATCAATATACTTGATCATACGATTGGTAACTATTTTTTCGAAAATTTTTGAAAAAACCAGGAGGATTGAAATTGGTCTATAGTTGTTGGGATCACATTTATCACCTTTTTTATAGAGGGGTACAATAATAGATGTTTTAAGACACTCGGGAAAAATTCCAGTTGCAAAACTCCAATTAATTAAATACGTTAGTGGACTTATTATTGCACAGCAAATCCTTTTAACAACCAAGTTACTAATACCATCGTATCCACAAGATTGCTTAGGTTTCAGTCGAGAGATCACATTCGACACTTCAGCTTCATCAACTGCACTGAAGAAGAAAGAGGAGAGTTGGGTACCTGGAAGAAAATCATGTATGGTACTCGCAGAATGAACTGGTTGTATATTACAAGATATATTTTTAAAAAAAGAATTCAGACCATTGCTCATCTCCCTTTCATCAGAAGTACTAACATTATCCGATAGATTTAGAGACTTAATTCTATTGTCACTCGAAGCTTTACCTAATAAATCGTTTACTATTTTCCACTGTCGTTTTGCATTAAATCTATTCTCCTGAAATTGACGCTTATAATAAGATTCTTTCTGTTTATTTATTTGCTGTAGTATATTGTTCCTCAAAATGAGATAGTGCTTTTGACAGAGGGTATATTTAAACGACTTTTGTTTTTTCGATAAAAGATATTTTTTTTGTTTAATCATTTCGCGAAGATGGTCCGACATCCACGGCTTTATATTTTTCAAATTAGATTTTTGTTTTGTGAATTTAAACTTGGTTAAACAGTCAACAATAATATTTAAAAATAAACGAAAAGCCACAGAGGGACAATTACAATTATAAACATCAATCCAATTAAAAGCAGAAAGATAACTATTAAGTTTAATAAAATCAGTTTTCATAAATATTTGTTCCCTGAGATGAGAGAATAAGATGGAATTTTTTCTACTATCATGGTTCAGAAAGTCAGGGAATGAAATGCCAGTAGCATAGTGATCTGTTATATCCCACTCTAATAAGAAAGAACGTACTTTTGAAAAACTCCTATTTCTGAGAAAAATGTGGTCAATACATGATTGAGTGCCTTCGGTAACTCTCGTTGCTTTATTTATTAGTGACTCAAAGCCAAAAGAAGACAGGAGGACAAAATAGCTGTCACTACTCGAAGGGAGTCCCAATATGTCAATATTAATATCACCTATAAGACAGGCGTTAGGGTTGTTAACACGAGATAGTATACCCTCAAAATCAGCCATAAAAATATCCCTGTGAACAGATTGCAAACGATAAACGCAGACAACATCCAAAATAAATTTATCAAATTCTAGTTTTAATATAATGGAACCTGAACTCCGTACATCAGGCACATAGACATCAGCGACTTCAATAGAATTTTGTATATACACGACAATTCCACCTGAAGAGTATTCTTCATTACAATTTGGATAAGGAGTATAACCCGGTAACGAATAATGACACAATTCACGGTTAAAAATCCAGACTTCAGTAAGAACTATTATTTGAGGTAAATATGAGAAGCAATATTGCAAGTGAAAACAAAGATTATCGAAGTTCTTTCTCATACTTCTTATGTTTAGGTGAAAAATATTGAAATCATTAATAATATTGAAAGAAAATGTACTCATAAGGAAGAAAAAGAGAAGCCGAAAGTAGAAATTGGAAGACCCACCTTATAGTCACGAGGCTGAGAACATAGAAAATTTACTTCCAAAGACTGTGTAATGGTGACGTCGACCAAATTGAAGCGATCCCCGATTATATTCGGCCGCAATAGATGTGGAACTCAATTCCAAATCCAACAAGCCTGCTGCCACAAGCTGCCTGTCAATTTAGGCAAAGACAACGAATACATTAGTTCGCCTAATTTCACAAAGTTAGGAGAGCTGTATGGTGCAGATGGGTTCTGTCAAAATCGAATGAAAAGTCACTGAGATGTTTCAACATAAAAATAATCTTTGGGTGATATTCGGTCTAGTTTGTATCGATAGAGTGTGTGAAGGAGAAGATTTAACGACAAGCTTTATATAGAGCCCTAGATCAGTTTCTCACAATCATTCGTTTGCGTGAGTTTTTGGAATTTTTAAGCCGAATCCAAACGTCTAATTGAAAGCCTTTCTCAAGAAAGTTAAACCCTACGATGATTGTCAGCCTTGGCGAGAAGTTAAGCAGTGAAAAGACTCATTTAGAAAAAATCTGTGTTTTTCTGGGGGTCCAACCTCATACCCCTCGCTCAAAATTCCAATACACTAGTCGTGTAAATCTCTACGTGAGCCCAACCAACCAACATTATATCTACACCTGCAGCCGCCCATGCTGCTGCACTTAGCAACAACAAAGACACTGGACAAGCGTAGACTACCTTGACAAACAGCTGTGACCAGACGCTCGTCAGCGATCAGCTCAGATCAATATGTACACAGCTGAGCCAAGTTCCGTTTCAAAATCGATGCAACTTCCACTTAGCAACTATAGGGACAACCCAAGCTGTTTACATTCCGATGACTTTTTAATCGTTTTTTTGTCAAAGCTCTCCCTCAGGGAGCTATTAACCCAATTCGTGTGACAATTTCATCTGTTCATTGACACTGCGTGATATGAGAAAAAAAAAACTCTCCATTTCACTTGACTTGTTTATCGGCTGATCAATTTGTTTATTGTCATTCATTTGCTTTGGTATAGCAATATGGTGGCATCGCATACACTCTGCCATTCATCGCAGAGATACGCATGCGGTTTTGCATGCGTTCGCAACTCCGCAAGCCCACCATAATATAACGCAATCAAAAGTGATATAGACGAACCGCAAAAGGCGCAACAACCACACCGCCGTCTTCCGCCACAATATACTCTCGATGGCGGACCGAGTTCACTGTTCGCTGTGTCTTAGAATAACAAACAAAAAACAGTGTTGTTGTTTTTTTGTGAAAAAGATACAAAACAAATATGGAGGTGCAGATTAATGGAGGGATTATGATTTTTCAAACAAAAGACTGGGCGGGGGGGAGACAAAAAAAAAACTGAAAGTGACGTTGCCAAGTGCAGCCAACAACTCACGGTTGACACTGAAAATGGATCTCGATCTCGAATGTGTATTACATAGACCGTCGTCGTCGTTTGCCAGAATATGATGATCCTATAGTACAGTGAAATCTTAGACGACAGAGAAAGGAATTTGCAACCTCAACGTTTATGATCATCAAAAGTGAACTTAGTTTATAAGCAGTGTGTTTGCAGTGTTATAATTTGATCTGGAGAGGAGGAATTTACATTTTAAAAGCGAAAATGGGAACAGGGAAGTAGGTAGGTGTAGATGGGAATAGTGGAGGATTTATTTCAGAGATCACAATGGGAAGAGAGGGGAGTCGGAAGTTGAATTTACAATATTTGGCATGAGCTCATATTAATTCAACAGTTGGCAGCATCGGCTTTCGTGAACGAACCGTAAAGTCAACCGATAGCTCTGAAGAATTTGAGAAAGAACTACGCTTCCATGGTTTTCTAGTAAAATCTTTAGACCCTTTTGTTCCTGTTGATGATAATGTAAAGTCAGAGGAAACGTCGACACGATGGATGTGAAAGGAGCAACAGCAGACAAAAGGCAGATTTCATATAAATTGAATATAATATATTTATTGTACGATACCAATTATTGTTACTTGTTGAAGAAGATGTTGTGCTTGCTGAGACTGAAATCCAAGTGAAAGATTTTCTAATGTTTCAAGCGCAGCAGCACAAACGACGAACAACAGCACAAAGCGGAAGGCAAAAACAATTCGCACAATGCAGGTAAAGCAACTGTGCGTGCAATGCTAATTGTTCGTGTAGTGCGTAAACGTGTTGTTGCGACAAGAGAAAATCTTTGACATTGGCTGTACTAAGTACAGTGATGCAAAAGATAATTTTTACAAAACAAAAAATAAATATTAACAAAATATAGAATTATGAAACAATAAATGAATAACAAAAAATGAATTGAAATTAACAATAAATAAATAAACAAAAAACTTGAATATAGTTCTCAACATCCCGGCCCCCCTGGAACGAGTTTCAGGAGCATGGCAGCAATGCAATTTTTGTTATAGGGCGTACGAATGAGCCCCGACTGGTCCGAATTGTAGCCACTCGAACATGGCCATCTGCGCCTGGTGTCACCGCTTCTACTTTGCCAAGAAGCCACTTTGTAGGAGGGAGATTGGGCTCCTTCAGCACAACTACATCGCCAGGTTTCAAACTTGGTTTGGACTGTTGCCACTTCGACCGTGTCTGAAGCGTTGTTAGGTACTCATTCGTCCACCGTTTCCAAAATCCTTGAACCATACTTTGGAGGTGGTTCCAGTGCTGCAAACGATTCATCTGTGTGTTCAGTAGGTTGGGTTCCGGAACAGCAGTGTACGGTTCACCTATAAGGAAATGAGCGGGTGTTAGAGGGTTTAGATCTTCATCAGACACGTAACACAAAGGACGAGAATTTAAAATGGACTCAATCTGAGTCAGAACTGTATACAGTTCCTCGAACGTCAAAATCGCTGAACCCACAACTCGACGAAGGTGCATCTTAACCGATTTGACACCAGCCTCCCATAAGCCCCCGAAATGTGGCGCCGAAGGGGGGATAAAATGCCAGGCGATGTTGTCCTTGGCAAGCGAAGCTGTTATGGTGTCGTTGTGTACCTCTGACAACACCAACTTGTGCATTTCGTTTAAACACCGACGAGCTCCTTGGAAGTTGGTTCCATTGTCGCTGTACACATTGGAACACAATCCACGACGAGAAACGAATCTACGAAACGCAGCAAGAAACGCATCAGTAGTAAGGTCACTCACTACCTCGAGATGAATTGCCTTCGTAGATAAACAGACGAAGAGTGCAATATATGCTTTCGACAATTTGGGGTTACGTCCTCGAGAAAGCTTTATCGTCAGAGGTCCAGCGTAGTCACACCCAGTGTTGGCGAACGGGCGACTTGGTTCTACTCTCGGAGCTGGTAACTCACCCATCAGCTGTTGGCTGGTTTGCTTGCGTTGCATGAAACAGACCTTGCACCTGTGGACCATCTTCCTGATTAGGTTTCGACTACCCAATATCCAATATCGCTGCCGGACGATAGCGAACGTCTCAGATACTCCTGGATGCAAATAGCTATTGTGGATATCTGCTATAATGAGAGAAGACAGTGAGTTATTTTTGGGTAGAATAATGGGATGTTTTAGATGAAATGAAATCGTTGCATTTTTGATTCTTCCCCCCACACGAAGCACTCCCTCATCGTCAACAAACGGGGAGTATTTGAGGAGTTTTGATTTAACCGGGAGTTCACGATTTTGAATTAGGCACCGAATATCCGCACTGAAGGAGTTTTGTTGCACACTTTTTAATATAAGGGCTCTAGCTTTCTGTATTTCACTCAAACTGAGACCAGAAAAACGTCGATTAGGTTTGGGGACACGGCAATTTAAGGAAAACCGAATACAGTACGCGATTATTCTCTGCATACGATACCAGGAGGATATGTTTTCGACGAGATTTTGGATTATATCGGTGTCGGCTGAGGTGACCAACACGTTGCGAGATGGATGTCTTTCCTCAATGTCCGTGAAATCCGGATTGCGAGAACCGATGTTTGATTGTGGCCAACGTTCTTCACCCATCGATAGCCAGGATGGACCTGTCCACCAAAGATTATGCGACGGCAGATTAGATGGAGTTACACCCCTCGATGCACAGTCTGCAGGATTTGATTCCGACGCGATGTGATGCCATGAGTATCGTGGAATTGTTTCGAGGATGGCAGCTGTGCGGTTTGCCACAAATGTAGTCCAGCGACGAGGTGGTGCAGACAGCCAGTGTAGTACGATCTCCGAATCGCACCACGCATAAGTTTTGGAGATTTTTGCTGTTATCGATGATTTGATTAGAGCTAACAATCGAGTCAATAGCAAAGCGCCACAAAGTTCCAATCGAGGAATTGAAACTGGTTTTAGTGGAGCCACCTTGGTCTTAGCTCCGATGATGGTTACTTTGTACGTGCCATCTGCAACTTTACAACGACTATAAACAACGGCTGCGTAGGCTAATGTTGATGAATCCGAAAACCCGTGTAGCTCAATCTCGTCCATTGATAAAAATACAGTTCTAGGAACCCGAAGTTGTTCGAAGTAGTGGAGTTCCTGCCTATATGTATTCCATCGTTCAGCTAAAGGAAGAGGTAATGGATCGTCCCAACCAAGATTTAATTCCGATGACCAGAGCTCTTGAAATAACATCTTGAATAGTACCACCGATGGAGCCAACAATCCTAGTGGATCAAAGATTCGGGATACTTCGGAGAGTAGAGTTCGTTTGGTTGATGAAGAGCCTATAGGGGTTTTCGACATTTGGAAGGAAAACTCATCACGTACAGGATTCCAATACATTCCTAGGACCTTGATTATTGAGCTTTTGGTGTCGAAGGCAGAGTAATCACGTTCTTCTACCGGAAGGTCAGATAGCAAGGGCCAGCAGTTTGAACTCCATTTTCGAAGTTCGAGCTTAGCCATGGATAAAAGAGTGACTAGCTCAGATTTCAGTGTGATGAGATCTCCAATTGAATTTGACCCCGTCATGACATCGTCAACGTAAACGTCATGGAGGAGAACACGAGATGCGTCTGGGAACTGTGCCTGGTAGTCAAGTGCTAACTGCTTCAAAACACGAACCGACAAAAAGGGAGCAGATGCAGTACCATATGTGACGGTACGCAATCGAAAGTGTTGGAGCTCGTCAGCAGGATTTTCACGCCAAACAATGCGCTGGAAATCAGTCTGTGGATGGTCTACCCAAATTTGACGGAACATCTTTACAACATCCGCAGTAAAGACGTACCGATGCTGTCGAAAGCGCAAACATACACCAATCAAATCTCGTTGAATCGGAGGACCTACCAACAATGAACTATTCAAAGACTGGCCATTTGAGTCCCTAACAGAACCATCAAACACGACGCGCAGCTTTGTAGACGTGCTGTCAGGCTTTAAAACTGCGTGATGTGGCAAATAAAAATGTTTTCCCGGTGTTGTCTGTAGCTCATTGCAGGGAATCCGTTCCATATGGCCGAGTTCCAAGTATTCCCTCATAAAATCTGCATACAACCGACGCAATTCAGGATTGAAACGAAACCTTCGTTCCATAGAGTGTAGACGCGAAACTGCTGATGGTAATGTGTTTCCGAACGTGGGTTGTGGCGATTTGAAGGGTAATGAAACAACATATTTACCATCCGATGAACGACCGAAAGTTTGTCGAAAGTGTTGCTCAGCTGGGTCGTTTATGAAACAATCGTCTCGAGGTTGTGCAACATCATCTAACTCCCAAAACCGCTGAAGCAAATGGTCAACGTCAAGAGTAGAATGGAGTGATGACAATGTGGGTTCGGGCATTGTTCTGTCGAAAAGCTCTCCAGTGATTACCCAACCAAACGATGTACTTTGAGCGAGTGGAACACCTTCAGGACCATCAATTTGCTTTCCCTTCAAAATACTCCAAAGTTTATCAGCACCTAGTAGCACATCCACAGGAGCAGACAGATTGAAATAAGGATCGGCCAACTCTAATCTCTCTATATGTGACCACAAAGAGATATCGAAGGAATGGGTAGGTAGGTTTGAAGTCAACTTATTCAAAACGAAGGTATCGACAGGCAAAACAGTTGAGTTGATTCGCGAACAGAGGTGCAAAGAAATGCAGCCTTTAGTATAGCCAGCTTCCATCGATGATAATCCGGAGACGGGAATTCGAGCGTGGGTGCGAGGATATCCGAGCCTTTGAGCGAATGATTCCACGACGAACGACGATTGAGACCCGGAATCGAGCAATACTCGACAAGCGATAAATTTCCCCTGTATGTCCTTTACGGTAGCCAATATAGTTGGTAAAATGGTTTGCTTGCGCACATTGGGTTTGAGCGAGTGATTGTTGATAAGTGACGACGAGGTGGATGGCAACAAGGAAACCGAAAACGAAGAAGTGTGAGGTTGAGGTGAGTCGGGTGCTGATGGTAAGGGATTTGCATCAGAAACAGGAGGTGAAACCGAAACCGGGGATTGATTGTTATTTTTGTATTCGGGATGGACCAGGGAATGATGACGTGATTTACAAACGCGACACCGAAAGGTGGATCGACATTTATTCGACGAATGTCCAACCCGAAGGCAATTAAAACAAAGTGAGTTTGTTTTGACGAACTGTCGACGAGAGTTATTGTCTAATGCAACGAATTTGGCACACTGAGCTAATATATGTTCATCTTTGCACTTGGGGCACTGCGATTTAGCTTCCGAAGCTGCAACAACATGCGAACGAATCTGAACAGGCGGTTTTGTACGCGACGAAATTGACCGATTTATTGTTTGGCATGACTCTAGCGCATCACACCTTGATTGCAAAAAGTCTAAAAGTTCATTAATACTGCAATCGTCCCGAGAACCGACTTCGGCTGCCCACGCTTGGTTAGTGTCTGGGTCTAACTTGTTCAGAAGCAGATAAATAAGCCATGGGTCGCGACCATTCGTTTCAATTGCTTTAAGGCCACGCACAACTTCATCTGCCCCGTCAGTTATTTTCCGCAGAGTATGGACGTTACTCATACTGATTGCAGGAAGCGACAAAAAAGACTGGATGTACGATTTCACGATCAAATGCGTTCTGTCGTATCGCGCTTCTAAACGTTCCCAAGCCTCCAGAAAATTTGCATCCGAAATCGGAATATGTTTGATAAGATTGGCCGCGTCATCTCGAAGGAATGACTTGAGGTAGTGAAACTTTTGCGTTGGAGTAAGATTCGTTTTACTGTCCACAGACCCAACGAAAAGATCACGAAAAGACGGCCAATCTTTATAATTTCCCGAAAATGGCGGAATAACGATTGCTGGTAAAATCACTGAAGCGGAATTTTGCTTTGAACTCTTATTCAATGTCTCGAGAAACGCAGATTGATGATTTACCAACCGCTCTATCACCGAACCGTCCGATTCCTTTTGAGCGACACCTTGTCTATCGCGAATACCTCTCACAAACTTTGAATGAGCCATGAAATATTTGTCCTCATACGAGACGAATTCGAGTTTAATGCCTTCAAGGTCATCTCCTCTAACATGCGGCAAATACTCATTATGCAACGAAGAGTACTCTAGCCACGTTTCCTCTAATTTGTTTAATCGAATCTCTAACAATTCAAGAGATGTCGATTCCTCGATTGTTGCCACGAACAATGATGCGCGATCTAACCTTTCTTGCGCATTTTCGCGCTGCAGTTTAAGTTTTAGCACAGTCATAATTGTTCGAGACTAGAGCTAAGTATATTAGGTATTTACAATGAAACACGCGACACGAAAGGAAATTCACTGTAAAATATACTCGTATGTGCAGATGATAGCTCTCTTTAGAATTTATACGAACTACAGTATAGAAATCAAAGAGAATATGCCATTCAAATGTTCACGAACAATGAACGCACGATTTCACACGTGGAAATTCCAAAAAAAATGTCTTAAATTTGTCTATTCGCGGTTCACTTTATATATTTTTAATTCGGCTAAGAAGGACCAGCAATATGTTGATGATAATGTAAAGTCAGAGGAAACGTCGACACGATGGATGTGAAAGGAGCAACAGCAGACAAAAGGCAGATTTCATATAAATTGAATATAATATATTTATTGTACGATACCAATTATTGTTACTTGTTGAAGAAGATGTTGTGCTTGCTGAGACTGAAATCCAAGTGAAAGATTTTCTAATGTTTCAAGCGCAGCAGCACAAACGACGAACAACAGCACAAAGCGGAAGGCAAAAACAATTCGCACAATGCAGGTAAAGCAACTGTGCGTGCAATGCTAATTGTTCGTGTAGTGCGTAAACGTGTTGTTGCGACAAGAGAAAATCTTTGACATTGGCTGTACTAAGTACAGTGATGCAAAAGATAATTTTTACAAAACAAAAAATAAATATTAACAAAATATAGAATTATGAAACAATAAATGAATAACAAAAAATGAATTGAAATTAACAATAAATAAATAAACAAAAAACTTGAATATAGTTCTCAACAGTTCCTATACCAGGTTCTTAACAATTTCCATTGCTCGATTCGTCAAAACAAATTATAAGGTACCCAATAGAATTAGAGAGCCTAGCTGCGGAGACTATTGACTTCGAACATTAAATACTTGGATTTCATTTTAAAGCATGTTAAGATGAATTTAAAGAACTCACAATCGCGAAGTTTTCAATACAAAATTATATATTGTGACCTAAAAAATATTTAGTACAATGGTTAAAAATGATTATAAGTGAGCTCTCACTAACATTACAAATGTAACACTCATGCGTGGTACTAAAAATGAATTTAAGTTGCGACTTTAAAACCACGAAAGCTCACATTTGCGAAATTGCTATGGAAAGTATCCATTGTGAACATTGTTAACTACTTGAATTTAAGGGCGGAACTAAAAATGGTTATTGGTACGGCTCATTTCAATATAAAAATAAAAACTTACCGTTTCGATAACTAATCGCAGTCTTTGCATCAGTGTATGGCACTTTGAGGCTTGCTCCAATAATTAAAAACAGAATGGGGTGTAACCACCCCATTTTGCTGTAAAATTTCCGCCTCACGTTGTGAAAGATTGTTCGATTATTTTGCTGTATATTTTTCTAAATTCGGCAGTAACGTGGTTTTGCTAGAATCGTTCTCCTCAAGTTGGTATACTCCTGTTTCGCTGCTTTAAATTTTCTTTGATAAGTGATTTTCTACTTTGCACTCACCGTGAGCTGTGATCGAGTGAAGAGTATAGTCACCCACAGAGTGGTTACTCTTAATGAACCGCTCTCTTATTTACCACACAATAGAAAGTTTAATTTACCCCGCACTCGCACTACCCCCTTCGACTAAGTGTCCTTAATTTTCACATTCAAACCAAAAAACATATTTTGCATCCCATCACAACACGCAGCTTTCATCAAATTTGGGGTCGCGAATGCCTGATAAAAGCGGGTGTAAAACGATTTAAAAAAATAAAAAAATCCATCGGCAATAATAGCGCTAACGAAATAAAAAAAACACCTCCCTCAACACCAACATTATACACAAACAAGATTGACGCTTAAAACGCGTGTATTGTGATGCAAATTTTGCAACATCCGACGAACCATCAAGCATGGTATCACAAGGATATACAAGGGCGTTCTAAATGGCTTTAAATGTTCACTTTGCACATTAAATGTCGAAGAGACTCCTTGAACCAAATCCTTGATGGTGTTTCCTTCAAATAAAATAAAACCAAAAATTGGGTACACGAAAAATATGAAAACACAACCAGAGTGCACATCCTTTTTCTTTTCTTTTTTTTTGACGTTCGCTTCCTTCTAAAATGTTTATTATTTTTTTCAGAGAGCTTTTCTTTTTAATTTTCAATAGCAATGGTCATTTTGTGAGACAGGACACAAGTATCCGATTCCATTTTGTTTTGGGGACATTTTTATTATGGACATAGAACTGATATCCTGCTGTGATGTGGTTAATATGGAATTTTATTCATTTTTTGCTCCAAATGAATCTCATTTCACACTTTGGCGGGCGGTATCTATGAAGAAGACGCATAATGAGGGACATTTTGAAGAGCAAAATAACGGCGGGAGTTGTAGTTAGCTAGGAGAGGGATTTCGTCGTGGTGACTAAAAACAACTATAGAACATTAGCTAGCCGAATTGGGGTGCTCAATGAAAGTGGACGACGACGACGAGTGTTTTGAAAAGATTCACTGCTATTCGATCTTTTGGGCAAGAAATGCCCTAAATAGATCGGTCTTTGATTTACACAAACAAATAACGAAATATACCAACTTCATAAGACCCTAGGCCCAGCTTTTCATTTAGCACGCACTCTGCAAACCGCAGAGAGAGAGAGAGAGAGAGAGAGAGATGAACCATAAAATGAAATGATGACGATGTAAGCGCTGATACAATCAAAAAGAGTCGTCGGAAAAAAACTAAGAAAGAGCCAGACCGCAGAAACTTTAATAGCTACCCCTGTTTACATTGCAGACACTCAGGAGGTAAAACAAGTCTTAATGTGCTGATCTAGGCGTCAGACTTGATGGTTATATAATTCAGACGTAACGCCGAGTTTACGAGAAGACTATGTTAATGAAGACCAAGCTAGGTCTACTTAATCTCCTTACATGATACAGATGTGTCATTGTAGGCAAGCTCCGAAAGCACCAGCGACATTATAGGCTCTAATAGAGTCCATACCAAATCGATGGAAAAATCGTAGTTCAACTGGTAATGTTCGTTCGTATTAAACTGAGCTTTATAGGGCAAATGGACTGGCGAATCTTAGCAAATACACTGGCGAATCTTTGATGATATTTGAGACCTACTACTCTCTAGATCGAAAAGATCTATTAAACAAATACGACAGTGAAGCATCCACTGAAATATCGACCTTGTGTATCGAGATCAAGCTGAACTACCCTACAGTCGTGGTAGCGTAGATATTCTCCATAAATCATCAGTCCCCGAATATATACAAAACACTTACTAAAGGTCCCGAAAAAAGTGCTGATCGGATGGTTCCTCAACAATGGCGTATTTTATACTATCTAGATCACTATGGCTAAGCAGATTGGCTAAGATGTATGCCCTTTGTATAGTAGATTTTATCTTGAGCTTGACCTAACTAATTCTAGTTTTGCTCTGCAAGTTGAAAGAACTGGCAGTTACAAATAAGTCGACGTCGTCATATAATATCCTATATTGTCACAGACAGGACTTAAATAAATAGTTGGCGCAACAGGTCCGGAGGGACCCTAGCTTCTCACAACCATTCGTTTTGTGTGCGTTTTCATTTTTGGAACGAATGGAAGGGATCTACAATTTTATGCCGACTCCAAACGGCTAATTGAGAAGCTCTTTCAAGACAGTCATACTCTCGGATGTTTGTCAGACGTTCGCGAGAGGTGGCGCAGTGAAAAAAAACCCAAAGTTGGAATTTGGGTTTTTGCGGGATTCGAACCTCGAACCCTCGCTTAGTAGTCCAACACACTAACCACTAAGTCACTGCGCCTACACTACAGGACTTAGGCTTTTCGAAAAGACAGTGACGTTTATCCGTTAAGATGATTACTGAATCACAGAAATCAGTGAGGGCCCTCAGTCAAGTAGCTCATCGAACTGATCCCTTAACCTTGGTAAAGAAATATGAACTGACAGTTGGAAGTAGAAGCGTATGAAGAATATGAAGATTTGGTGATGTTTAGGTACTGGCTACAGGTATATTCAACCGTTCGTTTAAAATTGTAAAATTGCATAGCTGGTAGCATCTTACGACTACAGAGACACAAGTCGCATAACTTTATATTTTCGTTTCAGTTATTTACAACAGGAACACACACAGATCCCATCGCATATGGACCTAACTTGCAACTATGCCCAGCGCAATTGAAACAATTCAAGGAAGTTGTAAACGTATTCCTGGATTTTTATGACCCCCTCCTTGGGTGGTTTCAGTGCTACTCATTTATTTAGAACGACATAGCGAATCCCAATACACTTTGAATGGAAACAGCATTGGAAATATTTAAGGAAGTTATAAACGTATTCCAGGATTTTTTTTAAATGACCCCCTTAATGGGGGGTCTTAGTCCAAGTCCTTTATTTACGACGAGATAACATACGGATCCCATCACATATGAACTTGAAACTCGGCCCGCAGTATTAGAAAGTCAAAGACGGTTCTAAATAAATTTGAGTTCTTTTAAATGGACCCCTAGTTGGGGTGCAACGGACCAAAAGTTAGAGGATAGTACGATAATGAAGATGTTAGTCGTCCCAAAATCTTACAGCAATGATGGGACTCCATTGAAGTCATCATTTCGTTGTCAAAATCATAACTTGGTTGCATACGGAGTTCGTAATACTCACGACCCCGAAACTTGTGCCCAGTTCATGCGCAATCAATGCGACAACAGAGAAGCGACACAAAGTTCATCCTTAAAAGTAAAACGCCAAATTAACGTCTATGGAGTATTTAAAAAACTCACTTCAACTTTACGCAGATGACGCTTCCAAAAATAGTGCACTTTAGAAAATTCTTTAGCTTTAGTGTAAAGTCAATTTTTTTTGCGGGAAAGTTTTGCTAAGTGCTCGCAATTATGAGATCAATTCCACAAGTCCGTGTGTGGTTAATAAAACGTCCTTCTTATAATTTCCTCGTGTCGCATCAAAGTGCGTCTAGGCCTTCTGCCAACAACAAAAATAATCCACAATAGCCTGCCCCGTGCCCCGCCACCTACTGTGACCCGCTGGGACAATTCGTATAGCTTATCACTACTAACAAATCCAAGACACATGTTCGTGCGCCAATTTGTCACCTCAAGATCACCTTATTAGCCCCCAAAGAGTGGGAAATAATCTTGAAATACAAATGCATCTATGCACCTAAACATGTCTGTGATTCAATATCATTGCAGTCGTTGTCGGCGGAGTGGTGGCGGCGTCATTGTCGCTCCCCGATGAGGTGAATTTATATATATTAATAAAAACAAAACAGAGGGGAAAAAATGAATGTGCAGCATCCGCTGGCAAGATGATAAAATGACATAAGCGTTCTGTTTGGTCGTGTATCTCTGTATCAGTGGTGTGTCGTTCGGGCCACTGGTTATGGTCTCATGCCATGGGTTTGCATAGCGTCACGTCAGCCCTCTGTCTGACGCGCGCAACTCGCACTCGGAATCGTACTCGTACTCTTATGCCGTGTGTATGGTGCTTGTGTAAGGTCCTCGTCTGTGAATCAGTTAGAGGAGTTGTTTTCCACTGTAGGAATTAGGAATCCTATTTATAGACTAGATACAATTTGGCTGGAGAAGATCTGTTCTATGCCCATACATTGTGCTGATCGAGAGGTTTTTTTTTTTTTTTGAGAGGTGAAAGATTGCATTTTGGATTGCTGTTTTGTTTACATTGTTTTGGTTGTTTTTATGACACTCGATGCAATTTGCGGACAAGAATGCGCCACAGGAATGTGCTACTTGAGGCGCAGAAGTACATGTTCTACATGGTAGAGGTTTGAAAATACAATTTGACTTATTTCGGATTTGGATTCATTTTTCATAACCGCACAAGGGCGGGGTATGTCGAAATAAATTGGTCCAAATGGGCATATGCATGAATAAGTGAGTTATTGGCATGAACAGATGCAAGATAGGAAACTCGAATACAATGAAACTGAAGGTGGTATCATTGGGGATTTGAAAAATGACGAATTATGTAAGAGCAAGGCTGATATATGCACTGTAGCGTCAAGCGTCTCAGAGTACAGTCGAAAGGATTTTGATGTTGAATTTCTAGAGCAAAGAGTTAATGTCATATAAGGTACTAAGCTTGTCTTCAAGCTTAATCTTGTCTGCAACGTCTAAAAGGCAGATATGATCTATTTACACGGTAAAGGAAATCCGATCAGAGATTTCGCTTTCAAGTCTTAGATAAGTGAGCATTAACACTTTTAACGTTCTCTAAATCAGACTGACAGAAGACGCATCTGTTGTTATCCAGTTCAACTATTAAGGCAATTTTTTACAAGAACATCGCATTGGATGGCTCCTTTTCGAATTTAAGTTGCCAAAAGCATTTACACAACAAGCTCAAAAGTACTACCTACTTTCAGCTGCAATTAGCTCAGTTCCGTTTCGCATAATATCTTATTTCAGACTTTTCCGAAACTCAACAAAAATCTGATTTCGTCGTCAAAAATAAATTGTGCACAGTCATTTGAGAAGGCTTGTCCTTCAACCTTTAGAATTTTAATTTATCTTAGAAACACTATAAAACACACTAGCACCCGCAACAAAAGTACCTGAGATTATTATCGCTGTCAAATAAGAGTGCAAAAACAAATTCCCACTCTAGCCGCCAAGCAAAGTCATGGCTAAATGAAAAAGACCCGGAAATAAAATAAAAACTACACAGTAAGTACACAGAATGCCACAGCACCGTAGTAGATATAAAAGAAATGATGCCAAATTATCCACCGTAATGAGCGGTGATATGATAGATAAATTCTATCGCTTAAAATAAAGCGCAATGAACCTTTTGAATGCACGATGGTTTATTATTTTGAAAGTGAATTTAATGTGTACGCACATGAATTGGTCAAATTGAAGGATGGCTACCACATCATTAAATGCGGATAAATGAGAATTTATAACCAAAACTGGGTTAGTAACTTGTTTCTTCTTTGCAGCCAGTAAAAATGTGTAAGAAGGAAGGTTCCTGTTAAGTGCATCTCATTAGGGAGGAAAATTGCATGTTTAACATGTTCCTTTGAAAATGTAATCTTTTTGTTGCATAGAATTTTCTTCTTTTTGTGCAGAATTCTTTTTTAAAACATATAAATATAGATAGATACAACCCACCACAAATCTGGTAAGAATATTGTATGCGTTTCTTTGGATTTAAATCAGTTATGTGTGCTGGAAGGGTCTGCTTTGGGCGCTAGGGGCAGTCATTTGCTATTTTTTAGCATACAGCTTATTCAATTCGGAAGGGCAACATTGCAGTGCTGAGGCCAAGAAGTTCTGAGTGACGGTAAATTGATTTTTTTGTATTGTATTGTATATATTGTATTTCGAATTAGTCAAAACATAGCACTAGGTTGACCCGAACTCTATGCTGAAACTTATTATTTCCGATAAGTACCCTCAAATATAGCTTAAGTTAAGCTTACTGTAAACTGTCACGCAGATTGCTTGCAAAAGTTAAAGAAGCCTTGTTCTTTGGTCAACAAAAAGGAACAATTTGGGTGACCCTGGTGGGTATGGGCGCAATGTGATTTCTGCCCGCTTCTTTGAAAAACATTCCAGCGATATCAATTTACAATTAAAATGTATAGTATAACCATTAAGACAGTGAGCATTACTAATAATAATTTTTAACCTTCAAACTAAATATTTCGTAGGTTACAATGGGTAACTCTATATGAAAAATGTCGCCACTGTGAGTTCGTTAAGTCTAGCCTGGGCACTAAATATTATTATTAGTATCGCGCAGTGGCTTAGCGGTTAGTATGTTCGACTACTAAGCGAGGGATGCCAGGTTCGATCCCCGAAAAAAAAAAAAAAATCCATCTCAAGGTTGTTTCCCACTGCGCCACCTCTTGCGTATGTCTGACAAACATCCGAGAGCACAATTGTCATGAAATAGCTTCTCAATTAGTCGTTTGGACTCGTTATAAAATTGTAGATCCCTTCCACTCGCACCAAAAAATGAAAAACTCACACAAAACGAAAACAAAGCTGACCCTACGGATCTGTTGCTCTAACTACTCTGCACAGTTACTACTGAGGATCTCGGTTTCAAATCATCACCTCAAATAGCACTAAATCTAAAATATTTTCCCTATGTTTTTTTTTTTATAATTTTACTCGCGCTCAAGGGGCTATGAATACCCTTATAATGCGAGGCACAGCGCGGCATTCAAGTTTTTAGGAAGAGAAAGATGGATAGGAAAGAGTTTGTGGCGCAGTGGATATTCTCCACGAGTGGCATCCTAATAGCTAGGGGAGAATTGTTGATATTTGTGTTCGCTTATAATTCACTTAAACTTATTCGCAGTTTTTATTTGTGAAAAATCCCCCACTCCCACTCAACAAGCGAACACTCTATCACTGCGCCACGGCCACCCAATGCCAACACTATCGGCGGTCCTTGCTTGATTTGACAAAAATTCTGAACTGCCACTGGCTTCCAGAAATCTACTGCCTTCTTTAAATCACAATCCTTACCGGTGTTGACACAATGTGATTTCTGCCCGAATTATTAAATATAGTTATGAATTCCAACTGATCGTGATTTCCAAGCAAAAATTATAAAGAATTTTACTCAGTGGCATCGCCAATGTTAGGTTTTATGGCTATTTACAAAAAAAAAAAAAAAAAAACTGAACTTATACTGATGTTCGCTTAAAAAGGCTAGAATTCTCATAAGACCCTTCACTGTCTTTTCGATCTTAAGGAGGCAGTATTTCGAATTGTGAATGCGCTAAAAGGCGATTATTATAATGATGAAATGCGGTCTACACAGCGAGCTGTATTGTTTTTGAGCTTGTGCCCAAAGTTGGACTTATTACTTCAACTACTTGACACAAAGTAAAAAAGCTTAACTAATAAGGTTCCGTTTTTCCTCTTTGGTAACCTTACAAAATGGTATGAAAAAAGACCAGACATTGTCCGCTGTATTTATTTTGGCTTTCCGCGTGTTGTTCTCCAAAAATTGTGCAAAATCGTTATTGATTTTCATCGATGTCTTATAAGTTATAACTCTCAACATTTTCAATTGTAATCCCTAACCAGCCCCTGGTCTTTGAAAATGGTATACAAAATGTATTTGTCGTGTTGCACTGTAGATCCAGGTGGCAGTCCACACCAAGTGCAGCCTCACTTAGAATACATCTTGTCACTGCTCTACATACACCGGCATGATATAAGAAAAATAAGTTGCAAACAATTTAAGTTGTAGTTCTTTTAAAAAAGAGATTACCCAAAAGACCTCACACTAATTGTTAGCGTACTTAGGTTCAATTTGAAGTAAACTTAGTACCATCTTCATCCATAAGTCATAAAGGCACAACAGCGAATTAATTGTGCAAAATTCTGGCAGTTCGAAAAACTCATTTACGATAGACCCTAAAAACTGTCAGCCGTCCCGCGACTTATCACATCAAATTGGTTTGTTGAAATAATTTCTAAATATGTACATATGTGTATTTCCGAAATTATAGGTCACTCGCTGACACTGTTTACATCCCCATATGGATTGAATCACAAATACACCCCAGCTGGGCACCTCCCAAAACGCCCTCCACCACTGCATTTACAAGTTTACAAACAAATCGGGGAGCTATTTTTCCAAACATAGAAGATTCCCGGTCGACCCACAACAAAATATATATATAAACACTGGGCCAATACAAATCAATAAGAGGAACAGGTGCACATCATGAATGCCACCTCGCACGCCATAAATAATAGTCCATTCGTTCTTCCACAAGTTGAATGCCCGCTCCTCATAATTTTGATCTCGTAAATGGCTTTGAAAGTGATCAAAGCAATCTGTTTTCGAAATCGATAAGAACGTGCAAATTGACGTCCCGTCATGGATGTGTTTCCCCAAACTGTTGTTTCGCACAAGAACTTGTGTCATTTACCACGTACCACGTACCCCGCCATAAACCACCTCGTAACCAACACGATCGCCCACCATTTCTGTGCACAATTCATGATCATCATGACTGGATCCGGTTGATCCTCGTTTAAAAATATCATCATCCATTTGAGGAGGCATTTTTGAGTAGGTAGAGTTATTGTACACTTGGGGTAATCCCCAATTGTATTTTAAAAATAAAGAACCACATTTTAATCGTTTCTTCCTTAATACGAAATAAACTTCACACTTTAATATTTAGTACTAGATTGTATGACAAAGTCAAGAAGGAGGATTCATAGATCCGAAAGAATCCCCTCATCCGCCGACTAGGCGGTATGTGTTCAGTTTTAGAATATGTCTCGTCTATTCTTAGAATCCATAATTGTGTTCGACGAATTCGCTTGGGAAGTCGCATATTGACATGTTTTACAAAAACAATCCATAGGAATCAGTTTCAAATGGTTTGGATAGCTGTGGAGTAAACACTTCTAGTATCTATGGAGTGTCGTCTGGGGGGAACTCAACATCTCAACTCCGTTTTGGGAGCAATTTGGTGAGAAGTTTATTGGGAGAGGTAATATATAGTAATTTAATCTGTGTTGTTTTTTTTTTTTCTCAGAGAAGATATTTGAATTCTGGTGTAAGGAAACTTACACCTCTAGCACGATTCACTTGAGATTGTCTCTATGTTGGAAGGCAAATTAGTAATAAAGTTCCAAGACGAATTTGAAACTCAAAAGGGAACATTAGTTGCTTTTAAGTTATAGAATATTCAAGGTTCGCTATTAAGAAAAATGTGAATGAGAAGAGAGTAAAGTAACTGCAACTCCTGAACCGCTACGACCTACAAAATCAGTTCAATTCCACTCATTTTGCGGCAGTAAGGGACTATCTTAACGTGGTATTGCAACGTTGAAAAGGTAAACATAACCTATAATGACTGTATCGGACTGTTCTGAGGAACTCAAAGACATTATCCCTCGAAATGCAACTTTTGGGCGCCCAAAAAGACAGGCTGCTAATGCTCATGACCATACAGTACACTTGACAACCGCGAGGACATCAACTTTCAAAAACTCCTTCTGTTACAGGACAACCAAACTTTGGAACTCGCTTCCTGGGGATATATTTCCAGAAGACTACAATTTGCCGCAATTTAAGTGCAGAACAAACATACATCTGCAGGCATCTCGGGGCGCTGTTGAAGCGTTATAGGTTCGCCTTTCCCGGGAGAAGTATATAAAAAAAAAAAAAAAAAAAAATACCTAGGTGAGGAGAGAGGGCACTCGTTGATTCAGGTTTAAAAACCCGGCCAAAAACAAAAACATAAAATGGTTTGCAGCTCAAGATTTTTCCGTAAAATGTTACTTTCCTTGCATCTCCCTGAAATTAGCCTAAAAACTTAACAGACAAGGCTTCTGGAATCGACTTCTCATTGAACTTTCAATGCTACTCCGAATAGGAATATCGTAGAACTTGAGGGAATAACATCTGAAGACAAAATGTATCGCACAGTACAAGTACCGCGCACGCTGATATATTTCAAGTAGTCAAATATAGTTATAGAAAGGTGTCATATCCAAAACTAATTGAAATGGAGAGCGGGCTTGACGATATTGTCTAAGGCGGTGCGATAAGTTAAAAGGCGGCCCAGCCTATAAAACTTTGTCAACTGCAGCCAGCTGGATATACATCGACTTGGTTAAAGAGAAACATTGGTTGAGCTTCAAGTCTAGCCCAGTCTAAACGTTCAACTTAAGTTGGCTTAAGTTAGAATGAAAGAGATGGAAAAAATATTTACTAAAGTTCAGTTAACGGCTTCACATGATCAACAATGATATTGTGGCTGCAAACAATATACGGGCTATACGACCATTTTTTCAATCACATAAAAGAGGACACTTAGTCCACTCATAATTTATTATTATCATATTATATTATTATCATAATTTGTAGGTTTTATAAAAGGAACATATACTAAAAAGATTACCGAAATTTGTAAGAATTGAGAAAGTCACTAATTGCATAATTCCTATCGTAAAATGGTATTTAGGAGAACAAGAGGACATTTGGAGGTCAGTTTAGTAAAAGGAGAATCTGTTGGTTTCTTTTAAAAAATCAGGGATCTCAAAAAGAGGACGAATGGTCACTGTAGGTATCAGTGATATTTTGAATAACCCTACATGATATCGATTTGGATCACTGTCGAGTGACCACTCACCAGTTAGTCAACAAAAATGAGTTCAGATATGATGAGTTTCAAGGCGATACTTTCCAATGCGGTGAGGGTTAGCGGATAATACTCGTGTGTGAATGGAATTGGCTGTTTCGAAGTCTCGATCTCAATTATTTGAGTGCCCACACTGGTGATGGTGTGATTGTCCCAAACTATCGCAATCCCATTTACAATTGTGTCATTTTAATCTTCCACTTATCCCAGGAGAGTGTTTCTACACAAGCAAAAGAAGTTTGGATTTTTTTTTACATTATATAAAAATGGACGAACTCATTAAGCTACGATTGAGCCTCCGCTGAAAAATTTAATTTATTGCCATTCAGCGAACGTAAGAAACGCTGAGTAAATTAAATTTAAGAATGAGGTAGCTTAGAGATTCTATGTTCTGTTCTGTCCACAACCAAATGATTTAAAATCAAGCATGACAATCAAGGATGAAATAAATGTGTGTGATATTTTAAAATGCTGTTAAATAATAGACCGATCTTTCAAAACAATATTTGCTTTAAAAATTATTGGCGTTTCCAAAGATTTTGGACTATTTTTGTTTGCAAAACAAGGCTTTTCAGAAACAGCTAACGTCAGTTCAATTACGAAAAAGTTACAGTTTTTTGTAACAGTTTTTTAAATATTTTTCCGGATCTAAGCACCAACTTCATCTGTAAATTTTATAAACAGCAATTTCAACAATTGCGAAAGGACTGTGTAAATTCTTTTAAGATGGTTTAAAACTGCAACATATGCGTTGAAATTTTGCATTATATTTATTTCCTGCCCACTTTTGCATTCAGAAAACCCAACTTACACGTTTGCGTTTCAAATTTGAACTTTTTTTTTTAATTAAGAAAAAAATATATATATTGACAAAAAGCTGGGGATTTTTCGGGGAAAAAATAACCAGATCTGGGGGGAAATATTTTTAGCGACACTGACTTGGGCTATTTTTTAGATCACCAATTTATTTGTATTGTATAGGCTGTACTTGAAAACTCTCTGTAGAAAAGATTTGGATAAATCAACGATCCGATTCGTCAAATTCAAAATATATTTCGTCATCCATACTGAGTAGTAGGTACATAAATTATTAACGACTTATTAACGGACGACTGACTTTAAACTGAGGTTGAATTACCACATCCGTGATCGAGTACTACTTGCCTGAATTTGTTATCGTTTTGCATGTAAAATCCACAAAATTAAGTATTGCTCCGCTCACGGATGCGGTAATTCGACCCCTGGGTACGCAATTTCTTTAGGTCGCCTATATAAACACACAAGTTTTCAACCCAATCTATAATTTGAAGAAA
Organism: Cheilosia urbana; assembly: GCA_946477585.1. Taxonomy (NCBI): domain Eukaryota; kingdom Metazoa; phylum Arthropoda; class Insecta; order Diptera; family Syrphidae; genus Cheilosia; species Cheilosia urbana. The sequence goes on along the minus strand of OX297854.1, from coordinate 87,000,525 downwards.
ACGCCGTCAGTTTAGCCACAAGCGCTTAAAATGGATGGTTGGACGGGGAGAATCGCGAGATCCCCTATTTGAATTCGTCGTGTAAACATATCGAGTTCGAAATGCACTATACTTTTCGATTGAGTGAATGAATTTAGTATACGAATTACGGAGGATCGAAAAAAGTTTGTAAACTCCAGGCATATTATACCCTAACAGAACTGCCATCGAAAACTTTTCTAAAACTACAAGTGTACAAAAACAATTTATGTTGTACATAATTCAGAGCGTAGAAGAAGTGTTTTTTTTTTACCCGAGATCTGGGCCAGTTTCACTGTTTTTGGGTTATGTGCTAAATTTAGCATTCAAAGTGTTTTTTTGTACGATAATATTTTTTCAATATGGCTACACTCAGATATATGATAGTTAATCTTTGTTTGCCCCGTGAGTTTAGTGATTGCAAGCAGAAGTTGGAAATCAACTTTTATTCAGCGATTAGCCTCATCTTTAACAGTGGCTTGCTAATAATCATTTGGTGCCAGAAATCCCCAATAGTGATCCATTAGACACCGATCCAAATATGCACTCATTTGTGCTGTTAACTTTTTAGAAAATTAAGCAAATCATATCTCGCCGGCCAGTGACTTTTTGTTCTCAAAACTTTGTACAAATATTTGAAGTGCTTTTCATACAAAATGGTGCCACATAAACTGGCAATTGAAGGTGGAGAAAATTATCTCCACAAATAAGCCTCCAAAATCTAGTGATTTGAGTTCGCTAGACTGTTTTCTGTGGGGCTATTGAAGTCGTTGGTTTATGCAGACAAGCCAACATCGAGCCTTCGAAAACCAACCTCACCCCCATTTTTCGTAATCGAACGACAACGGAGCTTCAAGATGCAGTTCCTGATATGTTGCCGTGATGGCCGTATGCAAGATATATATTTTTCCCAATATTTACTGAATTAACAAAAGTTAGTCCTCGTTTGCTCGACTTGTTATTGCTTTCTTTCTAAACAAACCCTGTAGTTCTACACTTGCCCTGTACATTGAACATAGTCTTGTTCCCTACTAAGGATTTTGTAAAACTCTCCGGGATCAAGCACCCTTTGTTGGTGTATTTTTTTTTTTTTTTTTTTTTTTTTCGAGTTTTGAAATTGTGTTAAAACTTATTTAACTCCAATTAAGCGACCAAAACGTTCTTGTGCTGTTCACTTTATCCAATTTGAATTTGACAGAGAAGGGGCTTTTGAAATTTTAGTTTTGCTTATTCTTAAAAAAGATTCTACAAGTCTTAAGCTCAAATTGGAATTGGAGCTACTACTACTAATTTGAAAAGAACGTTTGAAAAATCAAAAAACACTTTCAATTCGCGTTCGAGACAGCGAAACTTTAGGTAAGGTCAAGAAGTTTTCATCGCAACTTTACACAAAGCAATTTAGTCCAAGGCAAAAACGCAAAATTGTTACCAAAATTCCTGAAGTCTAAAGAACGTAAAGTTGTGGGGAACTGCATGTATCGCCTTGAAACACAAAATGGCGCCCAACGTGCAAGCTGAAAAGACTCATAAAAAGGCGAGCAGCGCGTTAATTAATTTTTAATTAATTAATCTAACCAATCATTCACGCACATAGATAACAAAATAGTAATTTTTGCAACCATTGTCGTAAGCATTTTATAAACCCCCCTGAAATTTATCGAGTGACTGTCTTTGAAAAAAAGTCATCAACGACTTGAATGATTTTTTTTTTCTGAGTGTGTAGAGAAACCAAATTAATGACATTCGATGAACGTGGCTGTTAAAAAGGTGACAAATTGCAACCTAAGTCTTAAAAAAGTTCAAGAGCCGTCCTAATGGTGTCAAATTGCAACTTTAGTCGAACAAATTAACAAACGCTGTCCAAAAAGTATCAAATTGCCACTTTTGTTTTACAAAGGTATAAGAGCCGTCCTAAAGTGTGATTAGGTATAGGTATAACGTGGCAAATTGTTTAAAAAACTGTATCTCCATTGAGTCTTTAAAATTATACAGTAAATGACGATTTTTTTTTAAATAGCAAGCTCTAAGGGCCGTTTACTGATACTAGTCATAGCGATTTAAGTCTAAAAGGGATACAACTCTATTAATGGATCACTAACTTCCGATTACTTATCCGACGGTTTCTGGGAAACAATAACTTCATACATGTAAATCTAGATGTACTCTTGTTAGGAATAATGTTCATGACAACCACTTCATGTCTCTAGCCCAAAAATTCATATCAGCTTCAAATGATTGAAAACAATTCTAGAAAATGTCACAAAACTAACAAATTTAAAAAGAATGGCAAACTTTTTGAAACGTTCACACTTGCAACTAAATTTCTTTCCCCAGCCTTGGGTATCCTGAAAAACAAAGTCAAATTTCAGATTTCTTTTACGAATTTTATAAACACAACCCACTTCCTATATAGTTCGTAATATAATTCATAGGATCATGACTTAATATCGAATGGCAAAAATCTCGAAGGCTAAAAATCTCGAAAAGTTCTTTTTTTTTAATGTCGAATGAAAAAATTTCGAATGTACAAAAATGTCGAATGTACCAAAATCTCGAAAATAAAAAGTAAAATCGAGATTTTTGTTTATGTAATTTGAGAGCTAAGATTCTGATAAAAAACATAAAATATGTTCTGTTTATCAAATAATTTATTCATCTTGGCAAAACAATTACAAAATATAAAAATTTAACAAAACCAAAATAACAGATCATTTATATTCATAGCAAATTAAAAATTTCAAAATTGAATATACATAAATGTAACTGATTATTTAGTAAAATAAAACGAAAAACTAAAAAAAAAATATTACAAATTTGTATTATGTACATGCAAGGCTTTTAAGGTGGACAATGTAGGTTGGTGCTGCACGTGATTGATTGCTGTCAACAGAAAAGGCGTTTCTTATTTTCCTCAGATGATGTATAATTGTTTTTGATGCATTACAACAACTATGGGTTCATGTAAAGTTGTTGTATTGCATGCAAAAATCAGTGATCTATTGCGAGCGCAAATTGTTAGCATTGTCTCCAAAATTAATATTAATTCGAGATTTTTGTTTTCGAGATTTTTTTTTTTTTTCGAGATATCGTGGTAACCCCATAAACAGAAATTTGTAAACCAACGTAAGATTCAGGAATAAATAAATTCATTTTTATTTATACATTCGTTAACAAAGCGTCCAAATTTCGCCAAAAAACTGATTAAGACAACACTTTCCAGTTGGTGTGGACATAGGTAAATTTGAATCCTTTAGATCTGTTTCCCAATCAAAGTTAGAGTCACTAAATATCAAATCTTGTTAAAAGAATGCATGCATCATGGAATTTTTCAAATTTGACTCCCAAAAAACCCAAAACAAATCCTCTAAGACCCCAAAACAAATTCTGAAAACCATTACTTCAGTTGCATTTTCACAACTTATCATTTCGAATATACCCAAGATCGGCTCATTCCAGAAACCACAATGAAAATGTTTCCGTGGATGACTTTTATCTCATTTTTCAAACTCTTCACTCAATCACAGAATTTTTCTATTTTTGAAAACTGCATACCAATCAAATTTGCATTAAAAAACAGAACTTGTTATATTTCTTTAAAAAAAATCACTATCACTTTTTTGCCAGTTTCAAATTTTATCTATTTTTTTCTAATATATATCACATTTAGAAGGATCACCGAAACACCACTGGCTCCCGGCTTATAACACAATTGGAATATGTAAAAAAAATATCCAAAGAACAGGAGGACCACAATGATGGAAAAAATTCAAATTCACCCGCACACGATAGGAAAGAAGCTTTTAACTCGTTAGCGGTTGAATTCTAACTGAAAATTTTATTTTCCACTGTCGTTATAGAAAATCTATCCGCGCTCACTCGGTGCGGCGGAAAAATAATATGTATCCAAGATACATACACACAGCGATGCAAGAGGCAGGCAACATGGTGACTTGGTGACGATGACGACAACAGCAAGAAAAGATACTTGTTGGTGCATGGGGGTAGGTAACTCTGGAAAATTTAAACCAAATAGTACTGTTCGCCAGTTCGAAAGGCGACGCGGACATGTTGGGTGGAAATTCTATTTGATGCACCAGCACCATGCACCTATGACCATGAAAGCTTCATTGTTGGTGTCGGAGAGAGGAAAACATTGCAGCCAGAGGAGGTTTGGATACCGTATCCAACAGATGCTAGAATCCAACCATTTTTTCGGAAGGGGAGCGATGCCAACTTGTTTGAAGCACGTGGTTAAAAGTGTGCAGTTGGATTGGGTTTTGATTGGGCGAAGACGGAGACAATGAAAGCTCTCTTTATTTAAAATAAAAGCTAGTTGCTGGTTCTTTTTTGAAGAAGGGTAGTTTGCAGCAACAGATCGAGTCTGCCTGGCTGTTATGATGCTGATGATTGGCACGTATATTATATGGTGTCATGCTCATCATATAAAGAACATTAGGGATGCGATATAGGAAATGCAGGCCTATACGACGCGAAACTGCTGAGCGTACCGTTCAATAATGGACGTTGAGGTTTGAAGATATAGAATCTGTTTAGGTGTCCATGTCCAGCCCTTATAAGAACAGGTTGATAAATTTGTCTGATACAGTCCTAAGAACTTGGTTAACGTGGTCTATAAATGGACTCTCGATATTCATACTTAAATTCGCTGGACTTCCAGCGAGATTTTATTCAAATCCTACAGCTTCTATCCAAAATATTACTAGGTACCTAACCTAAAAAATTTAAGGTGCAGAGGGAAATAAGTCCACGACCTAGTGGGAAGTAAAACCACTTTCGTAAAGTGGACTAAATTCCCATGTAAGGTATGGGAGCTAGGTCCACTTTCTTATGGCAACTTAGTACACATTCAAAAATAAGAAGATGGAACTAACTTACATCATTTAAAATTGGACAGTTTTTTTTTTTAATTTTGATTCTGTTTGACAAATTATTCCTTTCAAAACTCAGTTTGCAAGACTCAGAAAATAATCGCGCACGGACATGAAGTGGGACATAGGTTCAAAATCTTGTTATGGACTTCTGTCCTACCGAAGTGGAACATAAGTCCATTAAAAACATTTATGGAATTATGTCTCTTCTAACATGTTTTGATTTTATAGAAAAATGCTGGACCTCTTGCTTAAGTTAACTGAATTTAATAGCAGAGCTGCCATGCTAGAGTCTTAATCATCCAGCGGGGCCAATTGTAGCTGTTGCCGATGCTTCATTTAAGCTTGGACTACTTTGTGAATTTTAAATTTGGGCTATTTTGCATATTGAATAATCGCCCAAATTGTTTAAAATGGACAGTAAAATATTACTTTGGGCGATCTTTTCTCAAATTCGCGCGAATTTGCGGTAGTTATACCTATGTTATGTTATTTCAAATGCCAGTGGTCTAAGACTTTCAAGACTGTTTTCCCCTTATTTTATGAGCAACAAAATTCGAAAAATAAAATTTTTTTTTTTCCAGGTAGAAATTTGCTTTATTTTGATGAGAAACAAATAAAAAATGTATGCCGTTTTTATAAATAGCTTAAAAGAAACATATAACATAAAAATAACAACGATTTACATTCGGATACACTCATCAGAAATTATTATGTAGACGTTCGATGGGCTCTTTTCTTTCATATATGTAGTTTTTTTTTTTTTTTTTCTTTTTTATAATTTTACTCGCGCTCAAGGGGTTATGAATACCTACCCTTATAATGTGAGGCACAGCGCGGCATTCAAGTTTTTTAGGAAGAGAAAGAGGGATAGGAAAGAGTTTGTGGCGCAGTGGATATTCTCCACGAGTGGCGTCCTAATAGCTAGGGGAGAATTGTTGATATTTGTGTTCGCTTATAATTCACTTAAACTTATTCGTAGTTTTTTATTTGTGAAAAATGTTTCGTGGTACTGGCTCGGATTTGAACACGTAACCTCCCACTCAACAAGCGAACACTCTATCACTGCGCCACGGCCACCCGTAAACTTGAGTAAACTTTGACATTTGTTCTCAATCAAAATGCGTTCAAAGTACAATTTGAAGCAGTTTAAGTCTCACAGAGATTTTCGATTTTCCCTTTTTTTAGATTGGCCTTCGTTTTTTCCCCTTTTTCAATATAAAAGCGCCGAAATTGGAGCTTTTCCCTCAATCTTGGAGCACTGGTCTCACTGAAGTGGGATTAAAGTCCATTATGAACTTATATCTCGTGGGCTTATTTCCATGCGCCAATTTTTCTTGGTAACCGGTTTTGGTGTGCTACGATTTTTCTTTGGTTATTTTCAGTGTTTTTTTTTTTTTATTTATTTATTGTGTCTACCGAATACAAGATTCTTACAGACTATATTAGTCTAAAGTACAATAATAACTTGCAAACCGAGTTTCGATTTTGAAAATTTTGTACATACTCTGCCTCAGTTAAATTTAATTTCCCTTTTATCAATAAAAATTGCAAATCCCTACTTGAATCTTTAATTTTACTTTGTTCTAAGTCGACAGTGAGAATTTACTTCACATTAAAAGTGAAATAAAACCACTCAAGAGTTTTCGGAATTAATTTTCCATCTCACATGGGAAGTCCATTTCAAGAAAGTGTAAGTGGTTTTTATTTTCCACTAGGTGGGAACTGAGTCCTGCAGTGACTTATTTCCCTTGCACCAAAATTTAATATATATGCACTTAGTTTAAGCACACCAGGTGATTCGCATTTAGTTGGCTTCAAGTTTTAACTTATGCATTTCATTTTAAAATGATTGACGCAATTGTGACACAAGATGTATACACACTGTCAAATATGTGACAAATGACAACAGTAAGTAAACGCATGCGATAATTCTGTAAAAAAAAACAACAACTTGTTTTTGCGCGTAGATGGGTCACCCTGTCATAGAACAATGAGCAAAAAAAATCTCTAACTCCATTTTCATACAGTTTTTGAACAGACTCATCTCACCAATTTTTTTCAGTAGACTTTTAAAGGTTTCTAAAATTGACTCGATTTATCTGAAATAAATTGGCCGATTACTTTTACTAGTCAAAGCCATGTCTAAAAAGTCACATGAATAATAATAAATCTCAAAAAGTTCTTGACTAGAAGATTTATCGGCTATACCTACGATAACACTAACAAAGCCAATCTCACTTCAGCCAGTAAGTACCTAGACTTAGGGTACCGAATTTTAAATTTTCGGAAGCTCAAAATTTAAAAATTTGTGTGGAAAATATTCCTTTTTTTTTTTAATTACTAAAATTTAAAGTCGAAAATAAAAATATTTATTGGTGAGGCTCAGTGAGTTTTAAACGCTGCTTAAACAAACGAAAATGATTTCTCATTGTTCTAGGTCACCCTGCCAACTAGTTTCTGCCAAGTTGTCCCGTTTCAAAGAATTTTTGGTGGGTGGAGTCTGTCTTAAAGAGTTTTTTTTTTAAAGCGATGGGAGTTCAAGTAGGTAGCTGCCTATGTTTTCTGTGCGCCTGGTGTTTGTCAATTTCGCCGACAGACGACACAGACAAAACAGAATTTGCCTTGATCAGATCAATGAAAAATCCTCAAATTGAAATTCGTCAACAGCAGACTGTTTTTTTTTTTTTTTTGAATTCAAATCATACACCAATCAATTTTTTCTCAAATGTTCGCGCATTGTAAAGGCTTTCACACTCCATTGTGTTGTTGTAATCGTACACACGCTGAATTTTTTTTTAAAGTTAGTTGGACTGCTTTGACAAACATTTTTATAATTTTCGTTCATACTTGGACACCCTGTTTGGAAGTAGCAAAGTGTCCCGTTTCAAATTTGACTAGACTGTGATGTGTGGGAGGAGTCATCAATAAAATGCGTTTTCGCCCCATGTCTGCTGTCTTACGTGAACTGAAAAGAGAAAAGTTGGGTATCTATTTTTGCTGTGCGCCTTGGAAGTTGGAAGCTGAGCCAGAGTTCATACGACGAACAAAACCGCACCAACTTTGTGTTCTTGATCTATTTACATAATATTCACATTATACCTATTATAATGAAATGATATTACCTATATTATGAAAAGTGCGAGTAAGTGGTTGGACGATTTTTTTTATTTATTTTGTATGTAACGGAAGAAGGACACACAATTCAAACAAACACCAGGCGCACAGCAAAATTATCAAGCTACATAAACTCCAATGGCGATCGTATACAATTTTCCTTATAGGGGGCATACACGACACAGACATGTCGTTGCAAATTAATGTATTTGTCTCTATCAGTATCGTGTGTATCCTATGTCTATCCTTTGCAACGACCGTCTGTATGAATTTAAAACTTTTTGAATTTTCCTTGGTTTGCAACGACGTGTCGGTGTCGTGTATGTCCCCTATTAAACTTTCTTAAAAAACACTCCACCCACAAGAATTTGTTTGAAACGGGACAACATGGCAGAACCTACCTGACAGGGTGACCTAGAACAAAAAAAAAAATGTTTTTCGTTTGCGTCAGCAGCGTTGAAGGGAACGTTCCAAATTTACTTAAGGACTATTCACATGAGAGCGAATTGCGAACTGCGAACACGCGAATATTCGTAGTTTCTGACACTTCATTCACGTGAAAACTTTTTTTGGTCACAGATATCCGCGTATCAGTTTCATTTTTAAAGGTTAAGTTCTCTAGGGTTGGTAGAGCAGGGTGAAACCTACTTTACCATACTAAGGTCCTTGTGGTAGCATTGCCGTTTAGCCCATTTAGGGGCCAAATGAGCCTTTTTTTGGTTCTGCAGACCCTCGGACTCCACTTTTTGAAAAATTATCAAAATGGCCCCTTTTTCAGTTTAAGTGAGATTTTATTTTTTATTGAACGAAAAGGATTGTAAACATTATGAAAAGAAGTGTTTCGTAATGAACAAATTGTTTTTTGTTAAAAATATATATATATATATATATGTTTTTTTGTTATTACAGTGAAGTCTCACTTATATGAACTCTGAGTTATATGAATTATTCCAATATATGAACCACAGAATTTTTGTACTGGAATTCAGTTATATGAACTGATACTCTTATAAATGTACTGCAGTGTCATATAAGTGAATTTGTGTTGAATTTTTTCTGAAGTAAAAATAGTTATTTTGTCTAGACAGATTTTTTTACGTTTTATTTTACTTATTTGTATTTGGACGTGCAAGTCAGTTCGTGCTCATTTTCGAAGAAGCAACATCGGTTCGGTGGTGATTTGTGTTTTTTTTTTTTTTTTGTGTAAAAAATACTAACGTTATAATGTCGATGGTTGCGCGGAAACAACGAAAAATTCGTAAGTGTTTGAATATGGAGCAAAAGGGACAGATTATAATGGAATTAGAAAAGGGGCAGTCTGCTAAAACTCTCTCAAATAAATTCAACATTGCAAAGTCCACCATTGTTTCAATAAAATATATTTTTTGCTACATAGTTCCAATATATGAACTTTTCGGTTATATGAACTAGCCCAACAATCATTAGTTCATATAAGTGAGACTTCACTGTATTTGTATTTTATGTAAAGGAAACTTATTCGTCCTCTTTTTGAAATTTTTTAGGGGCAACGCTGCCTTATTGACCCATTCTGATATGGAATGAATATACAGGTCCCTACGGACCTGTTGCGCCAACTGTTTATTTATTTATTTTTTACAGAGGTGAGGATGAAGATCCCCTAAGGTGACTTAGAAGCGGTACCTGAACAAACTTGTAATGCGCAGTTCAAACCATGTTATGGGTCGGAGCTGCAAGTTTATTTTTCCGGACTGTAGAGGCAGCAAAAGTAAAGCAAGGCAAAATAAAGTCGACAAAGCTTTGAGCGTTTTTTTTTTTTTTTTTTTGTGAAAATGTACCGCCCACCATATTGCGTTCTTACTTTCGTATACTTCGTTCTTCGGTGGTTGGGACGGATGGACGGACGGACTTGGGTCTGTAGTTAAAATTGCCATCGAAGATCATTCGGACTGAAGGGATTAGTATTATCTAGGCTTAGGTTTGCAAAAATTCTAGAGGAATTTTAGGCGTATGCAGTGATCCCAGATTGGGGGAAAAGGCACTTTTATAATGAAAAATGGGAAAACGAGGAAAAAATCATAAATCTCTGTGAAATTTAAATTAAAAAATAAATGAATTTATTTATTTATTTATTTATTTATTTATTAAGATCTACGAAATTATAAAGTCAACAGATCGAGGAAAAAGAACCAAATAAGAAACTTAAAAATATAATTGTCTTGAATTTAACAATACTAGTCTTAAATCTTAAATCTAGATCTAGGCAATACTATAGCAAGTTGCTCATAAACAATAATAAATAGTTGGCGCAACAGGTCCTTACGGACACTAGGACTAGCTTCTCACAACAATTCGTTTTTATTGAACGAAGGGATCTACAATTTTATGCCGATCCCAAACGGCTAATTGAGGAACTCTTTCAAGACAGTTATACTCTCGGAAGTTCGTATAAGTTTCGCTATTAAACTTGATTTTCAATGCAAAAGATACCAACAGCACTTGAGAAATATTTTTCACTGGAATAATGCAGGACCTGGACTTAGAGTCTCCTAAGTTTTCGCTGACAAGTATTTGAAAACTGAAACAGAGCTAGGCCTCGAAAGCGTTAAAAATCGCCCAAGGGACACATCTTGATAATGAAGAAAAACACATTTAAGAACCACAGGAAATATCAACTTTGAATGAACCTCGATAAAGGAGGACGTTCACGGTTCACGCTGCCCCTCTCCGACCGATCTCTTTAAGCAGTGTATCTCAAAATATATACAACTATTGCCCGCTCAGTATTTGGTAGCTACTTAATCGCCTTAATGTAAACGGAAAGAATTCACTCGATAAGTAATAAGTACCAATAATTTTCAATTCAATTTCAAAACATCAGCAAACTAAACGAACGCGCAGGCTATACACAAATGCCCAAGTCCACGCGGAGAGTTCAAGTACGCGAGCTCAAGTAATTTATTTTATTATTTGCGACACAGAAGCTTCACAAATGTTTATTAAGCTGGTCCTTTCGAAAAAGCCAACTTGTCCCTCTCTACTCCATATGCGATCAATAGCTGAGACTGGGACCCGTTGCGTTTGCGACACCAACAAGCAGATAGAATGCATGCAGCATGCCGCCACTGTTTTTGTGCTGTGTCTCACTATCAACGGACAAAATTATTATTATTGATGATCATTTAATTTGTTATCTCTCAGAGCACAGCAACTGCTTACGAAATGTGGTGTTGGTTTTTGGAATTTCGTCTTCAAAAAGATGCTGGCTTGTTGAATGCCGGTGGTGGCAATAATGCCGGCTGAATATATGCAAAGCAGTTGATCGATGGGAACTAAACTAAACTGATATTCAAATGGAATTTGATTCCAATTCAAAGAGGCGGATAAATTGATTTTCGTTTGCTTGATTAAACAGTTTGGATATCGATCAAAAGGACTGGGTAATTAACACTTTCAAGCCGATTAGGCACGCAACTGAATAAAATTAAGATCAAATGGGGAGTGTGTGACTGTAATGACTTGCATACGGTATGGTGGCGTTTAGTTTAATGTGCGTGTGGCATGCATTTTTCAATTTGTCGTAATTAAAAACAATGTAACAAGGTTTTGAAATAGACGCATGTATGGGACAGAGAGGCCCTGCTTTTCAGTCGCTTGGACAAATTGTGGTTCATCTAAATTGGAGGACGGTCTTGAGGTTTTAGAAAAGTTTTTGTTATCTTTTTGAAAGTAATGGAATTTCATAAAATATGTTTGAAGATGATTCAATTGCGAAAACGCATTTTTGGTAAGTGGATATTCCAGCTTTGTTGTTCATCAAAATATTCGTAGCCTGCGGCGTAACTTTGATTTGTTGGCTAGTAATATTGATAGTTTTGTAAATATGCCCGATTTAATTTTTGTTACTGAAATTTGGATATTTTCATCTGAAGTCGATGACTATAGCTTGCCAAATTATGATTTTCGTGCCAATCCTAATGATTCGTATTCTGCAGGTGGAGTGGGAGTTTTTGTGCGTGATTTGTATAACTATAAATTTAATACCTACAGTTTGTCTAGTGCCGATATTATAAAAATATCTTTTCCCTTATGTGATGAAGTGTTTACTTTCATTTGTGTGTATAGACTTCACTCTAAGTCAGTTGGGGTGTTTATTGATGAATTTTCTGTTTTTTTAAATAGAGAGCGAGCAGCGAATCTTTTCATTTTGGGTGATTTTAACCTGGATATTTTAACCAATTGTCCTGTTGTGGACGCATATAATAGTCTTTTTTCTGAGCATGGGCTTACATCGTTGGTTAACGAACCTACGAGACTAGTCGCAGGAACCTGTCTTGATCACGTTTTTGGACGTGTCTCAAAAATTCCTCTAAATGAGTGTGCTGGTATTGTCTTCGATCTGGATATTTCAGATCATTGCATGACAGGTATAGCGTTTAGTACTTTAAAAAATAAGGAACAAAATAAATATATTCCGGAATTTGGGGTTGCTAAGATTGATTTCAACAAATTAAATTCCGAATTGCTTTATGATAAATGGGAGGAAGTATATGCTGAACAAAATCCTTCTTGTGCTTACGACGTATTTTTAAAGATTTTAAAGAATCGGATCTGCCGTTCAACCTACGTAGTTTGTAAGAAACAATCTGAAAGAAGATTAAAACCTTGGATTAATAGCAATCTGCTTAGAAAAATTAGGTTCAAACACAAACTAGAAAAAAATGTAAAAAACATCCATTTAACACAAATTTGAAATGCCGCTTTAAACGTTTTTGTCGAAAAGTTAATAAGGAAATTCGATTAAGTCGTGACAATTATTATCATAACAAGATAAGTAGCTCTAGAGGTAACCTTAAAGAAGAATGGAATGTAATTAACAGTATTGTAAATAGAAAAGTTATAAACCAATCAAATGCAATTTTGCTTCAAAACGATAACACGGATATTTCTGATCCTAGAGACGTAGCTACTTTATTCAATAATTACTTTACTACGGTCGGAGTAAATTCATTTCCTAGCGAGTTATCTTTGCCTTGTTTCTGTTGTACTAGCTATGGGCTTTCGAACAGCGGCTTCAGTAGAAACAGTTTTTATTTTGAACCAATCTCCGGTTTGGAAATCTGGAAAACAATAAATTCCCTTAAAAATACTAACTCTTGTGGAAATGATGGTATCTCGAACATTATGCTGCGAAAAATCGCGCTAAATATAGTAGATGTTTTAGCGCATATATTTAATTTGAGTGTTTTGTCCGGAATATTTCCTGATCAATTAAAATGTGCTGTTGTAGTACCCCTATTTAAAAAGGGGAGCAAAAAAGATATTAAAAACTACAGACCAATCTCTTTATTGCCCTCAATTTCAAAAATATTTGAAAAAATCATTAAAAGCAGAATCTTAGTATATCTTTCTAAGCAAAATTTTTTTAGTCCCTTGCAGTTTGGGTTCCGATCAGGTTTATCGACAGAAGATGCTCTGCTGGACTTTTGCTCTTTCATACAAAAAGGTATGGATGGCAAAAAATGCTGCGGCGCGCTTTTTGTTGATATAACCAAGGCCTTTGATATGGTTAACCATAGCATTCTGTTGAGCAAGTTACATAGTTTAGGTTTTCGTGGTTCTATTTATAACTGGTTTAAATCCTATCTAAAAGACAGAAATCAAAAAGTAAAAATAAATAATGTCTTAAGCGACTTGATGGAGATAAAGTTAGGTGTGCCACAAGGATCAGTTCTGGGTCCCATTTTCTTCTTGATTTACATAAATTCTTTATTTGAGCAGCCTTTTGTGGGAAAAATAAAGGCGTTTGCTGATGATCTTGCAATTGGATATGATTCTGCAAATCTTTTTAATTTAATTGCTGACATTAATTATGATGTTCATCTGTTAAGATCATAGTTTGCTGAGCATAAACTTGTTGTTAGCAATAAAACCAAATTAATGTTCTTCAGTCTTGATACAAACGAAATGACTGATATTAATGTTTTGTTTCATTCTCCTGATTGTATTGGATTCAAACTATTTAACAGCAATTGCTCGAGTCTTGGTTCTTTTCCTCTTTTTGATGCAAATGCAGTGTGTAACGATAATTGCTTTAGTATTGAAATAGTAAAGGAGTTCAAGTATCTGGGTGTTACGATTGATCAACATTTTAGGTGGAACCAACACATAGCAAATCTAAAACAGTACTTTCATTCAATAATTCGTTGCTTTTACCGTCTTCGAAAATTTGTGTCGAATACCGTTCTAAAAACTGTTTACTACGGATTGTTTCATTCCAAATTGGAATATGGGATATCTTGTTGGGGGGGTGCATACCTAAACAAATTACAGCAATTGATTGTTCTTCAAAAATGTGCTGTTAGGCAAATCTGTAATTCTGCACGCTTGGCACACTCTATACCACTATTTCGAAAAATGGGCATTTTACCGGTAAGACACCTTTATTACTTTAAGGTATTGAAGATATTTTTTATGAGATGCGGGTATATGCAAAGTCCTATACTAGACACATATAACTTAAGATTAAATTCCCGCTCTGTTTCTACACTACCTTTTCGGACTACACATTTTAGAAACTCCTACACTATCGTTTCGCGTAAGTTGTTTAATAAACTCCCTGAAGATATACGAAGCATTAGAATTTTATCAGTGTTCTTAAAAAGTATAAAATCGTGCCTTCTTGAATTTGATGTTGGTGAAATCGAAGTTTTGTTGCGCTATGTGGTTTGATTTAATCTTTGTTTTGATTTGATCTTTGTTTTGCTTGTATTCTTTCAGTCTTGCTTTGAATTTAGTCTCTTAAGTTGATTCAAATACTTCTGTAAAATTGTTTTCTTGAATGTAATGTTAAATATGTTTTACTGTTCACCCCACAATTTATTAATTTATTATTTTTTTGTAAAATGTAGCATTATCTCTATTTTTAATTTAAATACAAATGCTACAAACTATTCTCTTTAACCAAAAAATGTTCAGTTAGAATATGTTTATAAAAAATTTTTTGTAAATGAGAATAATGAATAAACTATTGAATTGAAAAATTGAAAAACTTTAGAATTTTAGCAAGTTTGAAAACTTTAAACGTAATCCGTTTGTACTAAGCAATTGGCGTTCACTAGTCACCGCATTTACAACTGAAGCCTTCAAGTTGTTGGTGACGTTTACTACAATTCCAGAGCTTATATGAATTCTTTATTTTAAAGGAAGCCTACGACAACGTGTTGGCATTAGATCTGCGATTATTTGATTGCAGAAGTGATATGAAGTTGGTACCTATACTTCGGTGACCATAATTTAGAAATACAAATAATGAACAACAGAAAACGGCAAACATTTCAACACTTTTATAGTAGGTACTAGATTACTTGTTTGCATTATATTTTTGTTCATTGAATTCTTAATGTTTAGGATATCGTTTTTTTAATATAAATGAAATGCAGACAGAACAAATAATTAACAACTACTAAAATACCGAACATTTAAATGTTTTTGTATACAAACAAAATCACAATGAACATCGTCTTCAAATACAGAACTGTTCACTATTATCATGAAAAAACACTATCCAAACTAGATGATCAACTTTCGTGTATCTACCCGATTTTCCCTGTAAATTTTGAATGTGAGCCCTCTTTCGCGAGCTCTTATTTTTCCTGTCTGTGAATACGAGTAATAAATGGCCGCCGGGTGGCACGGTATTCACTTTATTTTGTTTTCTATAGATGGATTTATAGATTTTATAATAATGTATTTTGTAATGTCCACTGATAATTTTATAAACCTTTCTAAATTATTAAATAACAAGTGCACTCTATTACCTACCAATAAACATTTTTATTTTCGACTCCAAATTTTAGTAGTTCGCAGTACAAATTTCGCAATTGTGAGCTTCCGTAAATTTAAAGGCGAGACTAAAATTTGTTATTAGTACGGCGCTAATGTTAGGGCTGGCTTTGAAGATTTTGAAAAAGTCGCAAAACAAAATTGGATTTGAATACAGAAAGGGGCATAACTAATTTGTCCACAAATGGCACAAACAAAAAAAAATCCCCAAATTGTTGCATTGAACATGGATGTTCGGGTGTTGAGCCAAGAAAGGTAAAATGGTCACCAAAGATTCAGAAAAAGGCAAAGGGCAAACTGTAATTTTAAACCGTAAAGAATTAAAACTGCTCAGTTCCTCAAACGTTATAAAAAAAAGTCGTTTATTAAAATTTACGTTAAACATTTTATATATGCATTGACGTTTTGTATAAAGAATTACAGAATTTCCCTTGTGGGATTATGGAGTGCATAGAAAAGACAGAAGAGGTGGTGGTGTTGCAATTCTGATCAGGAGATCAATACAGCATGAGCTACCTTGTAAGCGCGTAAATGTAAGCCCTACGCATAATGTTCATCAACGACGAGCGTGAAAGGTGCAATTGTTGGGCACGACGACGAGTTGAGGTGGACGGCTCTTCAGCCACATTATCGCGAACAGCAGCAATATTTTCTGCAGTACGAGCTGTACGAGCATGCACTGGTGTTTTCACATATCCTTCAGACCCGGTTTGCTTAAATTTTTGCACGATTTTTCCGATTGTACGCACATTTGAACGATTAAATTGACCGAAAAAATCACGAAGTGCACGAAATGCATTTTGATTTGAACGCCCACTTTCATAATAAGCCTCAATAACTTTAACGCGTTGCTCGATTGTGTATGGTTCATGGTTCAAATTGAGTTAGTCTGATATTGAGAAATGTCAAATGAAATGCAGAAAAAACTTGACGTTTAGGTGTGGTTCACATTCAACATCGGCCCTTAAACTTTAACCACCAGTTATAAACGGAAAAACATTATGAATTCATTTTTTTAAATTAAACAAATGCATAGGTACTTGCATTTTACGTACCAATTACATAATAATTATATGCTGAAACTGAAATATCTTTTTCCGACGACACAAAAAAAAAAAACATTTTCCATAAACTGTGTACAAATATTGTATTTCAAATATCTCTTTAAATATTTAAATATTTTCTTTAAAATATACAACAAAAGTGCAAGAAAACACGTAAGTTAATTTTTCTGATTAATATGATGAGATGGATTTCTGCTAGATATTGAAAAATAATTTTTGTATTAAATTTTTGGAATTGTGACAAAACTATATCAGGAATTTTATTTTCCAACAAATTCATAAACTTTTAAACTGAACTACGTTGTCAAGGCCGTGTGACTAATGGGCACCAAAAATGTGGAACACAGTCGGCTACACTTAAAATTCCACCAAAAAATGGCCTCCCGATTGACATCACGTCCATGCATAGGATTTCCTAAGTATGCGTGCCCCAGCAATGTAGTTCCTTTAATTTGCACAGGCACGAATACTTAGGAAATCCTCTGCAGGTAGCCATCTAGTTTGTATTATTTTTGATAATGAACGGATGGTCACCATACCTATACTCGTCGTCGATCTTTTTGCCGTAATTTAAAACCAATTTACATGAAATATATACCAAATTGAAGGTGAGATTTCGTAGGTGAAGTTCCTCATGTATTGTTTCACTTTTTGTTTTCCTAGAATGTGGTCGGATTTCGACAACTTGGTTTTTCTAGCTTTGTCAACCATAAATATTACAACTCTACAATGATCCATTAAAAAGGGTGTTCTTTATGCTCCCTGGCCCATATTATACATGATACATGAGGTAAGGTAAGGCACAGCACTAAACGTCGACATAAACACGTTTAAAACACAATTAGTTTAATCTAAAACAATTAGTTTAATCTGTTATTAGGGGGACAGAAAACTGTGCAATATTTTCGGCCCTTAATTCGGTGTTTCTTGCAACTCGTATATATGAATATAGATTTATGTCCATCAGGGTTGCCAGGTCTTGAACTAGGTCGATAGCCGAATTTCTAATCATTTTTGTAGCCCAATCACAACAATATTTCTTTTATGACTTCAATAAGAATTTATTTTTATTTTAAAAGATACAAAAAAAAAAAAAAATACAATTAGAAAAATATAGTCGTGGTTGATTTGAAATGTCAAAATCGTTGAGTGAACTCAGTGAATAAAAATATGTTGAAAGTTGCAAAATTCGTTAAGGCTATCTATGTTTAGAGTGGAGAAAAGCGCTGTAGTAAAATTGTCGCCGAAGATGAAAAGTTTTCAAATTTATAGCCCAACTGTAGGATTGGGATTGATAGCAAATTTTTTTTTTCAGACATTACCAAAGTAATTTTGACAAACAACTTGAGTGACCAGTAAAACCGGTGTATCATCTATTATTGGATTTAAAAGTGGATCCCCTACTATATGTCATTTCAAATGAGCCACAAATCACATGCAATGATCACACTAATGTCACAAATCACAAGTAATCCTTGCTAATCACCTGAACACTCACTTTGTCACCCCGTCGGCGTTGGCACATGCCAATGCGTTTCCCATTTATTACCGATCCTATAAATCTAAAATTTTATTCCTCATCAAACATGCGATTTGAGACATAAGTATTGGAGGTTTTTTTTTCCCTTTTTCCATTTGACCAATTCGTCAATCAACCATCTGCAACAGACAACCAGAGAGCACCCTGAATACCATCATCAGCTGAAACTAGAGGCGAAACTTATCACCCCGTCCTGGCTCATTAATGCGGTTCTAGAAATTTCTTTGCGGCCATAAATTATCCCAGGAATTATGCAAGAAATCATTCTGCACGCAAGTAGCACTGCTTCCGCCTTTAGCGCAAAAGGATTTATTTGTCTCTACCGCGTTTGGATGATGGGTGTGAGTATGGCTTATGCTAGATCTGTGCGCGCACAATGTTGTCTACAATCGCATTTAATTAATCAGCCAGTTGGGAACATTGATGCAACCCCAAGAAGAAGATATGTGGGGACTTTCCAGAATTCCCCGAAGCACGTGTTGCAATAGTTTTAAAAATAGAAAAATTCTCCCAACACTTGCAATTGGAATTTATTGCACATGCAGATTTTTGGACCGGCCGGCACTGGGGCACGCAGTTTTTGGCTAAATTTGCATGATTTACATTTCACTGAGGTGCGGGGAACATTTCAAGGGTCTGAATTATGTGAAAGCATAGACATTGTTGGGACACAGGGTGTTCCATACTGTGGGAAATTGGTGGACGGCATAAAGCTAAATCAATTAGACTGTAAGACTAACACATTTGTAATGAATTATTGTTATATATATAGTTGGGCAATAAAAACTAAAACTACTGTGGGAAATTATGAACGCACTTTACAAACTCGATCTACAAATGGAGGTTGAAGACCCAAAAGTTGAAGCCTTTCACAACAACGGTCCCGCCATTCAACTTTGCCCAAACTGCGGTTTACATCAGTTCCCTCACCACCTTTAAGAGACTTAAAGTGGTTACACTGAAAACATTCAATCCACAGCAAAAACCAGTCCACAAAATACCCATTCATCGAAACCACCCACCGCAGAGCTCTAAATTATAACAAGCTATAACATTCGCCCACAAAAAACAGAAGAGATTCAACAAAAACAATCCACACAGACAAGAAAATTAATTTTCCCAAATGATAAGTCGCACTGATAAAACCCGTGTGCATGCTTAACCTTCACGCCCTCGTTGCACACCCCCAAATGCGACCCGAACTTTTTGGCAACCGTAAAAAAAGCAAAAGCAGCCAAACGATTTGCCACCCGAAAATTGTAAAAACAATTTGTACATCGGATTAAAATCACCCCTCAGCGTATTGTCAAAGTGTTAAGTTTAAACGATGACGTTTACCATCCACCAAAAGGCACCATATATTCAGGACCTTCACAAGAGTGAAAGTAACTCTCATGGATTAAATGCACACAGGACCAGCAGCACCGCTGTCGGTCGGATGATGAGGATGGCGATGCTATACCCGCTCATATATGGAAAAGGGCTTCAGTTGTAGTTGAAAATGTGTGTAGTCTTCTTCGAAAGTGTGTCCTTGTTGTGCAGTGCTTACTGCTTCCACTTTCACATCCTCAATTGGTGAGATTACTCATCAGACATTCATATCTCTGGAGAGGGATTTTCCTTTCGCGTTGCTTTTCTGTTTTTTTTTTTTTTGCAAAGGATCTACCATCCGATAGGGGTATGGGAAGAAGCGATGACAGGCGAGGGGCGAGCTAAATTTGCATATGTAAAAAATGCATACTAAAATTTAATCAAAACAAAGTTCGTTAGAGAATAGACTGACATAGTAATTCGTTACACGAGAACCGGAACAATGGGAGTGTACTTGCTTGTATGTGGGAAAATTAAACTCACGTCCTTTAAACAATGTTGGTATGCACAGTCCATTGGGAGTGTTTTGAGGAAGTCACATTGTTCGAGAGCAGAAAATAAAAAAAAAAAATAAACCTGGTCCTCTAAACAAAACAACTGCGAAACAGTTTAAATTAAGCGAGGTAATATAAATATTTTGCAAGCGAAGGGATTTGGGCAGTAAGAAAGGACATTCAAACTTGGATACTGTGTGCAGTGCAAGGGTGCGTAGACATCGACAGGAGTTTGATTGATAAAGGGGGTGGAAGCAGCCTCCTTTTTTACCGATTGTAGTATTTTGTAGTTTTTAAGATATTTTTGCTAACTGATTATGGATCCATAGTGTACTACTTTTTATAAAATCATATCAATTACTCATTTCTTATTTTTCCAAAATTCTAACAACAGACTTAAACTACACGTTCGAATTCAAATTCTCGAGGGATACACTTCTTTTTCTCAATTGCTTTTCTGAAACAACTGTGAGTTTCAGACTAAACATTTATAAAAAACAATAATTTTTATTACATTTTTTAATGTTTAATAATTAAAAAACTGTGGAATATACAACTTTTTTGTATGTATTGAACTACATAGGATAAATTTTATTTTATCATTTTTATATATATAAACCTTTAAAGGTTTAATTTTTATTATGCACCGCGGAAGTTATTACCAGTTATATGTTAACTGGTGTAAAGTCTGGAATGGAATGGAAATGGTATGGAGAATCGAAAGGGCAATACCTTCGCCATAAACCAGATAGATGTAGGTCTTAC
The DNA here is from genome assembly GCA_946477585.1 of Cheilosia urbana. Classification (NCBI taxonomy): domain Eukaryota; kingdom Metazoa; phylum Arthropoda; class Insecta; order Diptera; family Syrphidae; genus Cheilosia; species Cheilosia urbana. The sequence continues at coordinate 86,979,443 of OX297854.1, read as the reverse complement.
TTCAGACTACAAGGGCGCAGTTAACTAAACCCCCTCCATTATTACTTTAGAGACAAGACTTGTCGTATTGGGATCAACCTTTTCGCCCGACGGGTATCACTAAGGGTAAATACTAAACTGTGACTCCTCGCCAGCCCACTAACCTAACCTACTTCAAAGACGCACTTTAAATTGACTACTGCGACTTTAAACTGCAAGATTGGTTACCATCACAAGCATAAGGTTATCAGCTTGCAGAATACCACACACCTCTGCTGAGTTCCTGTACGCAGGGTCAAAACCGGCAATAAAATGCCTGAGGAATTGGCCAGAAATGGATCAAGATGGAGCGCTTAAGCCGTTCAAGCCACCGCTCTGTAATCTTAGGGAGAGAGTGGAAAATAACACTTATTTATGTTAAGCTTTAAATCATTGGACCTACAGCAATCTGAAATAGAATTAAGATCTAATTGTAGATACTAAGAGACAGTCCTCTGAGCTTCTAATTTTTAAATATAAGTAGTTATAGATCGTCAGCATATAACAGACAATGGCAGTGTTTAATTGCTAATGTAAAGCATTGATAAAAATTGTATGAAGAGCAGTGGACCTAAATGGCTGCCTTGAGGAACCCCGGAGGTGCAATTAATCGATCTAGAGCAGACGTTGCCAATCAGATAAGACGATAACCAATATAAAATCTACGATTGAAAACAAAAGAGTATTGTATTTTTCGCCGATACCTATGCACACGTTATTTGTAAATGGCTAAGGAAATAAATTATTAATCCGAGGATATCCTTAATTTTAATCGAAATAAATCAAGTTTCAAATTATAAACAAATACAAACAGCCATATAAAATCTGTTTTGTTTTCCTACAAGTTTTTTAGCTGTCAAACTACCCTATAGCTGATTAAAAGATTTCCCAAGTGAACGCACACAATAATTTGGTTTTTTTTTTTCAGAAATAACAAAAAAGGACTCCTTCTTGTGTGGAATGGCTCGGAAAATGGCTGAACTCGAACTCCTATATGACTGATTGGAAAATGAGCCATATTCAATATTCACAGGTTCATTCTAACTAAATTTCAGACTTTTTATTGGAACTTGGGTGAAAAATTTGTAGGAAGCAATCAGTTTACTCAATATTTTGATTGTGGGGAATCCATGGGGAATACCACCACGAAGAATGGGGAAATAGGGGAATTTTAAGGCCGGTAATGGGGATATATTATCATGGAGGTTCGTTCAGATAACCTTTTTTTTTGGAGAACATGAACAAATTTAACAAAACCATCTCTTAAAATTTCAATCTAGCGACTATAAATAGAATTCAGGCTAAGATTTCAGTTGGGCGGTTGGAAATCTTTAACTTCAAAAGTTGACTCATTCCTTAATTGAGACTTATGCCCCTAGTGGTTAACATTAAAAAACATATAAATATTGCTTATAAAAACAATAAAAAAATTCCAGTTAATACTATTGAACAGATTATGTATTAAGTTCAAAAAAAATTGCTTTTAAGGAGGTTTGACACTGTACTTAAAATCCTTCTAGTAGCAACCATCGCTTCTGTATATAATCATAAACAAAGTAGAAAAGTTTGGACCTAGTTTGTTCCAAGGAAGTCCACCGACTTTTCTATAGGATAGCCGACGCGTTTCGAACGATTCCATAACTCGTTCCATTTTAAGTGCTTACCAATCGAATGAGAGACCAGAAAAATTAAGTAAGTTCTAACGCACGCTGCAGTTACACCCTCTCACATCCATCCAAAGCATTTGACTACTTATCAGAAACAAACAAATTAGTGACCATTCATCCAGTTGAACCGTAGCTGGCAAGCATTCTAATTGCAGAAAATATAAGAATCAGCTCTATATCGTCCAAATTAAGACTCTTATGTCATTCAGTTCAAGGCTCTTCATATGTACATACGATCGAAACGGCCAACAAAAGCGCAATCAGATAAGCGTCCCACTAAACTTAAAAATACCACACACATCCTCCAGCGAGTGCATATATGTTGTACGTGTACCCGTATACCGTTTTCGAAACCACTCGAAGGCCTATCAGAAAGAAACAAAACAGCAAAAATATGAAAAATATTAATAGAAACATGAATCCGCATATGCAATCGGGCATCACTTCACTAATTGATATCAATATCAAATTTGAATGGCATTTTGATATTTGCAATTGTTTTCCAAATCATAGTGTACACAAAGTACAAAAGATACTTGGAAGTGTAGTTGGAGAGGGTTGAGGCTTGAGGGTGAGGTGGAGTTTATGTATTCTGCAGTTGCGCCTACATTTCAGCCTAGAAATGCAATGTCAAGTGGGGCAAGGATTGCTGATGCTTTCCAAAAGAGTTAGTGCAGACTGTTAGAAAAACCTCATAACAAGAAAATAAAACATACTGACCAAACCGTTAGTAATTGGGTAGGCGAAAACTATTTGCATTTGGACAGTCCCATTAGGCTCTGTCCGACAGAGACAGAGACAAAGTAAGGAAGTTCTGTTTATAGTCTTGAATTTGGAGGAAATAAAGGAGTTCTACTGTCTACTACTTGAACATTTATTTTATTTTAACAATGTAATAAGTATTTAAAATTAAAAATGAACCACATCTTATGAATGCCAACTAGTGACAAATGTATTGTGCTACAATCAATTAATTAAAAAAAATGGTGCGACTGTATCCTACAGTCCCGAAATATGTGTATGTGTAAACACCGTGCGTGCGGTATGTGTGTGGCTTGATATACGTCATTGAGAAAATAGGGAATTGTAATAACCGTATTCTTAATATATTATGAAATAACAATAATTTATTCGTTCTGTGCTAGTTTCGGTAGAATAGATACAATCGGATTGTGGTAGCTGAAGTAAGATATGTACATTCGAAACTGTAATCTATCTTGATTACGCTGGAAGACAGCATCGATGGTTGTTCCATATCGTGCTGTTGAAATTTTCCGGTTGGAGTTCATTTGAAGATTAAATTTATCTTGCATAAAATCACTAAATGGTTGAGCTTCTGGAGTTGCAAAATTGATATTGAAGTCTCCGCTTATGATCATTGGTAAAAGATGATAGTCTCCCTGCAGAATTCTTGAAATTTCTTCTGAGTACGGTGCAAGGACGAAATGGAGAAATCTTATTTCACATCAACAGAAAGCTGAAATAAAAACGTATGCAATGATAAAATGTATGCAATGATAAAATGTATGCAATGATAAAACACAGTGACGCATTCCCTGTCCCCGCAAGTAAAATGTGTGGAATTACTCGACCAGATTGCAAAAAATGTATGCTATGATAAAACACTTCGACGCACTTCCTTCCCCGCAAGTTAAATGTGTGGATTTGCTCCACCAGATTCCAACAACGCGCGCTTACATGTTTACACATCAAAAACTGACAAACTTGTTTACAAATAAAAATAATAATAAACATATTTGAATATTTACAACGACATGTAACGTAGGTGATATTGGGAAATTTGTTTATAGTGACATTTAAATTTTTAAAAGCAACTACATCACATCACATTACATCACATCACATCACATCACATCACATCATCACATCACATCACATCACATCACATCACATCACACTATTATATAAAGAGGTAATGTTTGTTTGGGGAAGGTAATCTCCGGAACTACCGAACCGATTTCAAAAATTCTTTTACTTATAGAAAGCTACGGGATAGAGTATTGCGATAGGCGACTTTTTTTTTAATTTTCTGCGCTATTTATTTTGACTTTTCTATATCAAAAATTAATTAGAAATCTACGTACCTACTATGTGCGGATTTTTTTTTCAAAAAGTGGATTGATAAAATCGAGATGAAATTAATGTATTATATGTTGGTCAAGAGTGATGGTTTGTTTTTGATATTGTGCATCGCTCCAACAGTTTCATTTCTTTTACACAGTTGATAAGTTAAAAATTAAATGTAAAAAGTTTAAACGCGGACAAAATAGTTATTGAAAAGCAAATTTCAGTTATTTTTTAAAAATGCCAAGACGTATGCGCACAAATATTGGCCGACGAGGCAAGTAATTCAACAACAAATATCAACGAAGCCAAACTACAGAAGAAAGCGAAAAGTGGGACATCGCATGGCATAAGACCAGATCAACAGTCAAGAAAATTGAGAGTGCAAGTAATGAGAACTGCGTCAAATCCTACTATTGCTGGGATGGGAGCAAATTCAAATCGGAGTGGCAAGATGCACGTCGTTGCTGACATTCGAAGGACTGGCATTTCAGTAGAAAGAACAGAAAACTATGTCGGTGATGCGATTTTCGATATTGGAGCGATGACTATAATTGTGTGCCACCATTAAAACGCGCTAAAAAAACTGCTGTGCGAGTGGCAAAGTAAAAGTAGCGCCTGCGAAGCAATTTGAATCGGAGGATTTTCTAAAGAACATTTGACAGTACAACTACTGTTTTCGTATGAATACATTGGGAACAAAAATTATTAAAAAAACTGGTTTCATGCCGACTGGCAGGGCAATATTTTCCCTTATACATCATGCACACATTTTTTAACAATGGCACGGGATTCAACGCCGCAAAACTCGGATTAACAGATTCAAGGCCAAATTTACCATCGGATGGGTGCCTTTTTGCCAGTAAATGAGGACTTACAGCAAAATTCGAAGGTGTACTTCATTTTTTCGGGGGATGATCAAGTCGATAGGCGTTACAGAGGGCAAACAGGAGTGACAAAAAACATAACTCGACAATTGCAACCATTATTATAATGCAATCAACGCTTTCATTACAATGTTTAAAACGGCGATAGAGAAAATGAACTTAGAAGATCGCAGATTTGTCTTCAATCCTGATAAAGGAACCGCACTTTGGAAAAAATAGAATGGATAGGAAACGGGTGGTATCACTTCCAATACAAGAAAAATTATTTAAAATTTTTAATTTTCTAATTCGGATGTTCCGGACTTACCGCTTCACAATTTGAAATTAAAATTCGGCTCAATTATCATTTTGCTGAACAACCTTAGGGCCATTTTATTCACTCGAAGTTGAACACAACTTGGGGATTTTTATACATATATCAAACTCCTCAAGTTGTGTTCAACTTCGAGTGAATAAAACGGCCCTTAATGCACCGGAACGTTGTATCGGATCGCGTTTGATATGATTGTGAAGAATCTCAAATCAAATGTCATGTAATCACGATTTTGAGTTTAAAAGGCAAACATTGTCATATCGCGGACTCCGCTTACTCAGAACGATTTGGCATTTGAGTGTCTATGACAAATAATAATTTGCAAGGATAATCGCTGGATATTATTTTGTAGCATCAATCTTGAATTCCCATGTTTTTCACATGGTCCAATTGTATATGGCGTGCTCACCTGTAGGCAAACCACTTTAGTACAAAAGCGGATGGTTGGCCGGCACGTCAATCATTGCGGTTTTATTGAAATACATCGACATTGCTATACTTCAGTTATTTCTATTGCATTCAATATAACTTTTGAATAAAAAATTTGAATTGACGGAATTACGTAAAGTAGCATGCGCTGTGCATACTTGATGGAAATATTATTTTCATTACATTTATGAATTTGGGCGGAACGGAGTTCGCCGGGTCTGTTAGTACATTCATAAATAAAACATTTAGGCCCGTTAGCTGATTCCACTCAACGTGAATTAAGTTCCTTTTAAAATCTTATGTGACAATTTATCACATAGAAGAGCAGCCCATAAGGGATTTAAGTAGAACTTCAATCGCTATGAGTATCAGGAAACGGGCCTTACATTTTTATTAGCGCTTGCCGTTGAGCACATTTAAATTATTCAAACTGCTGCAAAATTACAGAGCAATTTTGGGGTTTTTAAAAGTGCGAGAACGAGTCAATGCAAGCCCACACGTTCGTGCGTATGTATGACCGACCATCACGGCTAAACCACTGAAGCTATCCCCCTTATATTCACACCATATGTTCGTGTGGTGCTCCGGATGGTTTATGTTTATTTTAGACCCTTTAGGGGGCGCTGGGTCGCTTTTTTGAAAATTCTTGTTTATGGACCGACTTGGCTCAAATTAACACCATATAACACTTAAAAAAAAAAAAGTTTTTGCCAAAATTTTAACCCGATAGGTGGCGCTGGGAGATATTTACGACAAGTTAGATTTCCCTGCATATCAATTTTATATCGACAACATTAAATTTAATTGTAATCTAATAATATAGTTAGTTGGCGTTGGTTGTCTATACTTTTTTGAATTTGACATTTCAGTAATTCATATTTCATTTAGCTATACAGTTCCTCGACGAAAACTCAAAATTAGTTTTCAATCAATTTTAAATAGGTAAATAACATTTTCATTCGATTTCCGGCACAAATAACATAACCAAGGAAAATGTACTTACTGGCCCAAATTTTATGATTCTTCCTTTGTTTTGTTCGTAAAATTTTGGACCCGATAGGTGGCGCTGTTGCCGATCTCCGAAACAGCTCTACCGAGTTGATTGAAATTTGTACTATAGTTTCGGACCCTATAGATGGTACTTCGCAAAACATAAGCGGGATAGGAGAACGGGTTGTGGAAGCATTAAAATTATTAATGGACATTGTCCAAATAAAGGACTTTGCGAAATGTGAGCAGGACTTAATACGAAAAGTATGAGCAAAACCGGGTGGGTATAGCTACATATAAAAAAGACTGACGCCCGTATGTGCGCACTCATAACTCGGGAACCAATCCTTCAATTTTTATGATTTTTGGTTTAAATTCGCATGGGCCCAAGAAAGGGCATATGCTACTTTTTGCCGTGAAAACAAAACTTTATGGGGTTTAGTTGAATTTTTGAATTCTTTGGATGTTCCGGGCTTACATCTATACAATTGAAAGTCGGCTCAGTTATAATTTTGTAGCGCAACCTCAATGCACCGAGACTTTGTAACAGAACGCGTTTGATTTGGTGATGAAGGATCTCAAATCAAATGTCATGCAAGCGACGGTTTTGAGGAAAAAATTCAAAGACAAACATTCTCATTCCACGGAATCCGCTTGTTGAAAACGAATTTGTACGTCGTGTACGATAAACCATTTTACTCAAAAAGCGGAAGGTTGGCCAACACCTGTTCTTCTTTGTTGCGTTTGTCTACGCCTTAGGAAGGCTCATACGGCGACAAAATTGGAAAATTTAAACGGGAAGTTGGAAAGTTTGTAAAAATTGATTTTCCATACATTTTCTATGGAGTTTTTTTTTTTTTATCGTAGTATACAGTGAGATCGTATTTGTCAAAAGCTATAGTTGGGATCAATAAAACTAATTTCAGGTGGAAGGGAAAATTACTTCAGTCAAAAGGTCAATTTTGGGCGGGACGAAGTTCGCCGGGCACGCTAGTCACTAATAAAATCAATGTGCACATGAGTTTTGGGTCGTATGCGCGCAGGTTACACTTTCACTAGTTTAAATAGAAAAATTAATTTCCACAGCATTTTTGCGCACATTTACATTAACAACATGGAAAGTAGATTTCAAAATCTTAGTTTTCATAGCGGTTGTAAAAATCTTTCACTTATCACGTACCACCTCTTTGCCATAAATTTAAAAAATAAAAATAAATAAATTTCAGAAAATTGTAATAAATTTTGTGTTTAAAGTGAAGTTTGATGCAATTTATTCTATTGATATATGAATCTGGGGGAGGATTGTAAAACATTTTTTAAATATTTCCTTTACTTTTTAAGTAGGGGAGAGGTGGCTAGTTTAGGACGGGGGCAGTTTAGGACAACTTAAGAAAACGTACTACAAAAAAAAACTTTTTAATGCTTTAATAACATTTTACAGTGGCAACTCCACTTCAAACAAACATCTGATGGATGTTGAAACGATACCAACTTTAAAAAATAAAATAAAACGAAAAGTGTGTTTCCAGACGACGGTTGTAATTTTTTTTTATTCCTAGACGTAAGCATATTATTCTAACATTATACTCAATTTACAAATTAAAAGTGTTCAATTATAATGTTTATATGTGTAGCGATGTTATTCAACCAAAATATTAACAATTTACATTGTTTTTAAAAAAAATATGAAGTTTTTAGTTTTTTATCCCTCTCGGGGCACTTTTGGACAATGCGCGAGGGGAACTTTTGGGCATGTCCTAATCTGCCCCCTTTTATCGCTTTCAACAATCTATTTCAGTGTGATTGTTTTTGCACTAATGGTAAGAAATTACAAGAAAAAGAAGGAAACCGCTTCTAACGAGCGTTTTTTAAGACATGTCCAAAACTGCCCCATGGTTGTCCTAAGGTGCCCCCCCAGAGGGGCAGAATGGGACACATTAAAGAGATTTTTAAAATAAATAAAAAATATATAAATCATAATTATACATATAAGTTTGGATATAAGAGTCAAAGATAAAACAACATGTAATAATAATTTTCAGGATCCGAAGGGATACTCCGCTTTTTAATGGATCTAGAGCGATTTTTGTAAAAAGTGTCCTAAGGTGACCACCTGTCCCCTAAATTTTAGTTTTTTTTTTTATTAAAATTGAAGCGGATTAATTAAGGGATTTCTAAAGTGAAGTAGATAATAAAGAATTCAATAAAAGTGCGAAGTAGGGAGTATATTTTATTTTTTTTTCCAAAATTAAAGTAGATCTATTTCAATTGAAGTACAGTGGTAGGGACCGAGCAGACTGGCGATTCTTGGTTGACAAGTAAGTTAATTTATGAATAAAAGTTCAAACTCCTAAATTGTTGAGCGCCAGATATAAAATATTAAACTGTCGAAGAAAATAAAAATTTACAGCTACAAAATTAATAATATCGCAAGCTTGAAGGCCATGATGGTGGCAAGTAAAGGTAGTTGGTTAGGCTAGTGCAAGGTATATAGAACTACAAGGTATGATATTCCGCGATTAATTTTTCGCTTGTTCTGCGCATCTACGTCACATGACGACAACTATTTTGACGTTTCTCTGAAAATGTATTCATATACGGGTGGTTTTCTGTTTGAAAGTTTTATTTTTTATAATAAAAGTATTTTGTGTGCTGTTTTCAAGTGTAATATTGTACAAATTATGTATATAATTGCTTATGAATCATTAATTCAATGTGCATAAAAGCTTTTGTCATGTGGGTAGTCCACATTAATATATCGAAACCTATGAACGTCGCTAAAAGATATTTTTGTCGGTGAAACTATTTTGTGCATTTCAATGAAAACTTTTAAAGCAACTCGCTAGGTCGCTACATCTTTTGCGCCAGTATTAAAGAAGACAAGGTGCGTCGAACTGGTCATCGACTGGACAAGAATGCTGAAGTCCGTCAGAAAGATTAATGAAAATCTTGCCGATCTAGAATCGGCAAGAAAAGCTGCAAAATGTTACCTAAACTCAATGGAAGGTAATAACATCATTTTTTGTTTTGTTTGTATCTAATATACAATTCGATATTTTTATATCCCTAAAGGTGGAGATAGCATTACCAGAAAATCACTGGTCAGCCTTTTGATGCGCATGAGAATGGCCAGCAGGAGCAATAGCAGCAAAGATGACAGAATTCCTCAGAATTTCCCATATCAACTTCCTATTCTAATCAACGGGCACGACGACGGCTAGGTAGTCGAAATGTTATCTGCTAGAACCTATTTGAAAACAAAGGAGTTTAATAAAAAATGATTTTAGTTTCATTTTATTAACTTGTTTAGTTTTCGTTTATTCGTGTTTACATTTTCGTGTATTTGTGAATTAAAAATTTTAATTTTAAAAAACATTTTACATCGAAAAAACTGTTTCTTTATTTATTTTTCCAAGGTACTATTTTTAGAAAGCAACATTAACTGATTGATGTAATTAGAGCAACATTTAAGTGAGGTAGAATTGTACATAATATTTTATCAAGAGTCTCTAGTTTTTGTACGAATTCCTGATTTGGTTGCTGAAGCCCTCCTTCTGAAACTAAGTTCGTCCAACAACATGAACTTGTATTGTTAGCATCCGAATATTTTTGCATTATTTGTGGCATTTTCAGTTTAAATCTATACATAATATATCCAGCTACATGCTCAAGTGCATAATATTGAATATCCCCCATATCTTTAGCAGCATCTGGGATACTCGTGTTGTGGTTTTCTTCAGTGAAATCTGAGAACAATGTGGAAGTTATGACACTACCGGGACAATCTTCAGATATCATTATATAAAGCTCATCTTCTTCATTAACGCAGTCCGGTGAAATTTTTACATTAAATTTGTCTTTACGACCGCACTTATGTACCACTTTTTTCGAGGTTTGTATCTTTTGGAAACCGGAAGAATTTAAGTTTTTCAATTTTTTCTGTCTTATTTCGACTTAATTTTTTGTTATTGTTGCTTTTGCAACCAAACACTGCATATTGTACCAATTTCAAACCACTAATATTTACCTTCTTTTGTTTTTAAATAATTATTTTTCGAGCTAAAGTAGAAAACACAACGCTTTTACAAAAAATTTCACCGAAATATCAAATGTGTTGTCGTCGAGTGACGTAACAGTGTAAGAAAGAGATGCAAGAAGACATGCGCAATATCATACCATGTAGTTTTATATACCTTGGGCTAGTGCACTTTGGCCAAGATAAACAAATTGTGATGACACGGGATCTATTTATTATGAATATTATCAAAACAAGACAGAACTGTTGCATAAATCATTGCAGGTAAGATCAGTTTTAAGTCGAAGCTGTGCGAACAATATAGATTTATTGAGTTGGCTTAAGTGGTCATGATTTTGAAAGCAAAAGCATAGTGTACTTAATCCTGTCCCCATATTCAGATGGTCAAGTTCGCTAGTCTATTATGGTTAAAAAAAATTTGACAAATGATAGGAAAATTAAATTTGAGAAAACCACCAATAAAGCAGCCACAAGAGGGACACAGGGTCTCAAGGGCACTGTGGGCCGCTTTAAATCGGAAGAAATCTGAAGAATTAATCAATCTCAGTAGAACAAAGTTAAGATTAACGGTAGGAATACTCTCTGGACACTGCCTTCTAAGGAAGCATGCCATGAGACTAGGCTTAGCTAATACGGATACATGTAGGTACTGTGAGGACCTACAAGCTACGGAAGACATTTCCCAGCTTCTATGCGAGTGTCAAGCAATTGCTTGGAGCAGAAGGAAGCACCTAGGCATGTACTTCTTTAATAACTTAGAGGAGGTTGGTTCCTCAAATAATATTGGGACCATAACCAAATTCTGTAGGGAAATTGATTGTTTGGGTGATTTGGTTTAGGTTTTTAACCGTAATGGTTCCCTGGGGATGGCGATGGGCCCGCGTTGGTGCCTGGTCTTTTGTGACGATCTCACAACCCCACCCAACCTAACCTATAATGGACAAACAGTTCTTCATGTAGGGCCCCCTAGAAACGAACTGTTTTCCTCTTTAACACTTTTCGTGCGCACGAAAAGGATTGCACGTTTTCGCCTTACAAAATGCCGATCCCTTTCAGGTCCTCAACACTCCCAGGTATAAATTCCTTGAGATTTTTTTTTAACGACTTACACGAGCTTTTTAGTACTATGTAACAGACCTCAAGAACAAGTTAATGAACTTTATCAAATAAAACATTTTAATAGAGAGACCATCTAATAAATAAATAAATAGTTGGCGCAACAGGTCCGGAGGGACCCTAGACCTAGCTTCTCACAACCATTCGTTTTGTGTGAGTTTTTCATTTTTGGAACGAATGGAAGGGATCTACAATTTTATGCCGACTCCAAACGGCTAATTGAGAAGCTCTTTCAAGACAGTTATACTCGCAGTGGAAAAAAACCATAAGTTGTAATTTGGATTTTTGCGGGATTCGAACCCGAGAGCGCTCGCTTGGTAGTCCAACACACTAACACTAAGCCACTGCGAGAGACCATCTGTCCAAGAAATTATTTGACATATGCGATCACTTGGCATCACCTGGCAAGGTTGACTTTGAATGTTTACTATAAAATTAACGAGTCCCTTTGGGTAGGGGTTAGGTTATAATTATGTCGGACAAAACTATGGAAGTCGGTTCTCGCGAAAGTGAAAATTCATCCGCCATCCTTTTAACTAGATTCTGGAGGCCCTAACCAATACAGACATAGTCTTTAAATTTCCGCAATATTAAACCAAATACTGAACTACCTCTAGCAACCAAGAAGTCGATATCCCTACAGAGATCAAGTTTTCTGTCAAATATGACCTCCATGATGGTCTTTTTTAGAGGAGATTATAATAAGTGAAATTTTACCGGTCCCAGATGACTTCTTTAGGAACTCCAGAGATGACATAAACTGATGAAAGTACCACTTTAAGACGAAAATATCTACTCAATACGAACTGTGAAAGGAAGATAGCCTACTCTAGAAAGTTGGAGTGAAAATAATCTCTATATCAATCACTATACTTTGGAAAACAATGTATAGTGATTAACGCTGTCAAAAGCTTTAGCAAATTAAGCATAAATGACGTCACATTTTAGGCCTTTTAAAAAGTCATTTAGGACAGTGTGACAGAAAATTGAGAGATTTGTGAAGATACACTCCTTTTCACTTGAATAGCACATTTCATATATTTGTTGTTATTTGCTTATCAATAAATATTCTTCTTCCTCGTTGTTATTGTTTTTGTTTGTTTTGTCTTCATCTTCATTTCAACTTTCATAAAAAAAAATATGGTGCACTGGAAATGTACCGTTATATGCTTTCTGCTGTTTTCTTTTAGTGTTGTGTATAATTGAAGCGAATTTTTTGTTTCACTTGAATAGCACATCGTGGTTGAAAGTTCATTTACTCAGTGCAAGTTTTCAATTATTGATCAAAGCTAAATTTAATTATTATTTGTATAACATTGTGTTTAATTTAAAATTATAATGGGCCGCGGAAAAGCTTTAACGGGCGAGGAACAAGGCAAAATAAAAGCCTATAGAGATTGTGGCCTTTCTGTGAGTGATATAGCGGAAAAAATCGGAAGAAGCAGAAAAGTAATTTGCAATTTTATTCAAAATGAACTCAAGTACGGGAAAAATATGAAAGGTCGTACGCAGAGTGTACTTTCTGCTGCAGATAAGCGGGCAATTCTGCGCAACGCTTCGAATTCGCATGATTCCTTGGCCAAAATTAAAGAAAAATCAGGAGTCCAAGCAAGTAAAACAACTGTTTGGCGGGTCATTTCTAAAGCACAACACATCAAACATCTTAAATTAAAAAAAAAACACCACTTACCCCTCAACGTAAAGAAATGCGATTAACATTTTGCCGATCGAACATGTCATGGAACAAAGAATGGCACCGAGTTGTTTTTTTCAGATGAGAAAAAATTCAATTTCGAGGGTCCTGATGGCTTCCATTATTATTTTTACGATTTGAGGAAGGAAACTCATCAGTTAGATCGCTTACACAGTCGAGAGGGTGGTGTTATGGTTTGGGGGGCCATATCATATTATGGAGTCTGTGAGCTTCAAATATTAACAACAAACATGAACGCTAGAACTTATATAAATGTTCTAGAGAAGTCTTTTCCGACATTGGACGATCTCTTTGGGCCTCTATCGTGGACTTTTCAAGACGATAATGCTCCTATACACATTGCCCGTGTGGTAAAATCGTGGATCGAGTCCAAAAATGTCACGCTTTTGAGCTGGCCGCCATACTCGCCGGACCTTAACATTATAGAAAATGTTTGGGGATGGCTGGTCCGGAAAGTTTATGAGTCGGTAAAGCAGTTTTCAACAAAAACTGAGCTAATCGAAGCAATTCAACGAGCCTGGACTTTAATTTCCCTTGAATATATAAAAAGTTTGTATGATTCAATACCAAACAGGATCTATGAGACAATATTAAACAAGGGAGGCTCCACCCATTATTAAATATTTTTAATTTTTTTTTTAAATTCATATTAATATGTATATAGGTATTTGTTCATACTTAAAATATTATTAAGTGTACATAATAATATAATATATTGAAGTGTGCTATTCATGTGAAATAAGAAACAAGTCCTATTTTTTCAGTATTTTTCTTTTCTAGCTTGGTTTTGAGAACGTGTTGGGCATTTGAAAGAAATGTTACTTTTTTCTATAAGATTAACTTTTATACTTGCAGCTAAAAAATAAAAACAAATCTTGGCTTTATTATTAAAGATAATATAAAAAGAATAATGGCAGTTTGCATGGTGTGCTATTCAAGTGAAACTGAGTGTAGATCTCACAGCCACAAATCCATGTTGAAACGGAGAGGTAAATCTTTTAAAGAGAGGTGCAAGTTTGTCGAAGAGTTTTTTTTTTTTTTTTTAAATAGCTCAGAGATGGTAGAAATTTTAGAAATTGGAATAAAATTAGTACTTCAAAAAAAAAAATGTCCAGTCTACAGAGACAAGCTAAACTCTAAATAGAGAGGCGCAGATCTGTCAATTTGCAGAAATTAAAACTATATACTAGGTGTGCTCGATTGATCATTTTAACGAGAATTTATTAACGTCAATTTAGAATGCAGTGAATGTGTTGCAAACAATAAAAGTTGTTAGCAGTAGTTTTTTTTTTTTTTTTTGTCAATTTTAGTCTCAACCCGGGACAAAAGCATAAGCGGACAACTGAAATTCTGACTTAAATCCGGTACATCCCGGTCAAACGGAGATCTTTGCATAGATGAACTAAAGAGGCTTTACAAAATTCGATTCTCTTTTTGTCTGATTTTTTCACCCCACATAACTCAAAGGACAAAAAATCTGTGCTATTAAAAAATAAAAATTGTCAAAAAAAAAATATAAAAAATAAAATTCCAACAAATATTCATACAAACAAAATTAAACAAAAGGAAATAAAAATAAAAATCACTCACCTTTTCTACAATCAACTTCATCGGTACCGTCACGACAATCAACATTACCATTGCACTTGTACGCAAGGGGCAGACATGAGTTATCACATTTAAATTCGTTAACAGTGCATTCTAGATTCGAAGAGAAAGTATGTTTATTTTTGTTTTAGTATTTCTGAGTGTAAGTGTGGAAATTTTGTTTATGAAAAACTATTCGCTATATGGAGTTGATGTTGCAATTGTTTTTTTTTTATTACAATAAATGGCAATGCGATTATGTAGGTACTATCTACGTGTTGTGAAAATTTTAAGTGTCAGTTGTGTTTTTTTTAAATTGAGTATTTAAGTTTTGTATTAGTTTTTTGTATGTTTTAGCGTAAGTTTTACGAATTTATGTTTATTTACATGTATTTTTACAAAAATGTTTACAAAAATTAAGATCAACTGTTTAAATTGCTCTAGGGAGAGGAGACAACGTGAGGGCTCTTCGTTTTTAGCAACTTTGTTTAAAATTGTTAAATAAAATATAAAAACAAAAACAAAAATACTAATAATTAACAAAACAATAAAATAACTACCCTGCACAGATTCCCCAGGGCAGTCGGCCTCATCTTCTCCGTCGGGACAGTCTTCTCTACCGTCGCACAGCTGGTCTTCGCAAATCGATCTGCCACTTTCGTAGCAACGGAACGTGGTATCACCGCGGCAATTGAGTTCATTTTCGTTTTCTCTATTGTATACCGGGCTGAAGATCTCCCCACCTCCAGATGGATACTCGGTATTGGCCTCGGTATCGGCCTCGTTGACATTATTGTTGTCGTAAGGATTTTCGCCAGCATTATAACCACCATCAGGTATTCTGTTATCATAGTCAGTATTTTCACCGCCCGTTCTGTCGTCAGGCTCGCCCGTTGACGGCTGAATGGTGGCCGGAATAGTTTCCGGTTCTGGGTTGCGGGGTTCTTCTTTTGTTTTAGAGAAAAATAAAATTGTAAGTTGACAGCATACATTTGGCTATATAGCAAATGTTTATATTTTTATTTGCTACGGGACAACACAAGGGGATGATAGCAATTTATATAATGATATAGCGATGATGAGACAATTTCGTACTGATTTTGTCTTCCATTGAATATTAAGCCAGGTGAAGATACGGTCCTTACAGATGAGAAAGGGAATAGCTCAGCATCACCTTGGAGATTTGGACTTTTGGCTTAAACACAACAACATATATGTAACATGTAGGACTAAGCGGGGAGGAAAGTATACGACGTCTTTATGGTTTAAAATAGGGTCACAAATGAAGCACACACAGATGTAGGACTAAAGTGATATTACACACAATTACGGACAGTACAGCAAGAGGTTTTTAGAGGTAGTTTTTTTATTAAATACACATGTACTTTTATGTTGTTAGTTTTAAAGATTAAATTAAATATTCTAGAAATAAGCTTTAGAAGCAGCGCCACCTACACGCAGTGAGTGAACAGGTTATCTACATTCGAATTTCACCCTTTTCCATCTCTCATTAGTTACTCCCTTCAACAACCGATTGTACAAAACTTTGTCACCATTACTGTTTTTTTTTTTTTTTTTTTTTAATTTTAAGACATATAACTAGTACCTTTTAAGCATACTGTAGGATCCAATGTTGTCAGACGCTGGATGTAAAAATTCCCACGTAGAAAACATAAATGTTCCTTTTTTTCCACACAGCTTTTTTACTTGTTATTTTTTCTTGGAAATTGTTTTCAATTTGTTCGTCTATTTTTACCAAATGTTACCCAAAAGTGTGTTAAAATATGAATAGCCAACCTGTGCTCGTCTCGCTAGCCTCCAACACTTTTTAAAGTGTTTTCCATTTACTGGTTAAATTTTATATTAAGACATTCGAAATTTTGCGTCCCGATTGATTTCTAAATATTAATACAGGAATAATTTACAAAAATAGATTCACCCTTTAATATCTAGATCTTTGCTGAAGAACAAATTCACGAAAACCTAAACAAATTCCACCAGTTGTCAAACTCAAACTTACCTACTTGTTTTGGTAAATCTGAGAAAATATCTAGATTCCCAAAAAAGCTCTGAAATCTAAAAAAGATTGCTTTTTTTGTACCAAACGAACATAAAAACTGCTCTGAGAGCAAAAAAAAAGTGCTCTGAGAGCGCCTAATCGAATACCGCATTATTAACTGGATTGACTATTTTCCGTGTCAAAATTTAGAATCATTGTGACACTTAGTGTATACCTAATGATAGTCCTTTATATGCGTGGATATGATAAAAACAGAGACATCTCTGTCAAGCAGCCAAAAAAAGAATGTGACGACTATCACACTGAGAGTGTCACTGCTTTGGGATTTGAATAGAAATATCGACTGCATTGTTGGTACAAGTATCTCTTTCTTTGTTTCTACTGCCAAATTCGTAAAAGTCACTTCGAAGATAATGTAGATGTAGTATTTAAACGTAATCTTAAGCTCTGACACACGGTCGTGGCTAAAGAAACATTAAAGTGAGTAGAAATCTACTCTTCTTTTCTAAGCTAACAAAGATGTGTCACTATAAACGTATTATTTTATGTCCATAAAAGCGTACAATCCCTGCCTTTGGAATGGTGACACATTGATAGAGTCTGAATTGAAGGCTGATTTCAAACTCTTGGCCTTAGTAATTTCTTTCGCTTTAATAGTAACTTTATTGGAGTATCTATATATGGCTTACAGCTAGTGCATTAATATTTAAACAAACAACTGACTTTTGACAGTAAAATTCGAATACTTAAGTTCATAAATGAAATCGAAGATCACTCCCATTCCCGATGCCGTTTGTCGCAAGCTACAAATCTTTCGAGTGGTTGTAAGAGCCATTCTCGGAATCTTTTCGAACTTCTGCTAGCGACCTAATTTTTTGGTTCAAACTCTATCAGTATGGATTACGATGGAAAATTATTTGCATCAACAAAGTTATTAGTATTTGACAAACACAGATAATGATATCATAATATTTGTGGCAGCTTTTAGTCAAAAATAAAGAACCTTTCCTCTATCAACAAACAATCGAAAAGCAAAAACAGGTTCACAGGAAATCTTGAAAGCTGATTATTGTAGAAGCCTTAGCATTATATGTATACCCAAAGTTAATTGATAAGCTGTTAATATCAAAGGCCTATTTAACAAGAAATATTACACCCTCTATGGTTCAGTAGCCACCTAAAGATTGAGTTTTCTCTATGATTGGGTCCCTTTGAGCTCTACTCAAACAAACTCATAGAATACATCTCGTTCGAAGAAAAAACTAAAACAAAGGGCATGCCTTTACATCGATCCTTGATCCAAGGCTTATCTGAGAAGTATCTATAATTACAGTGCACGAATAAATATTTGTTTTACAAGTCACAAAACTACGTTAGAAAAATGTACAAAAGCATTAGTATTTTCTCAGTTACCGTGCAAAACCGCGGTTAGTAGAACGAATTTACAATCACGTGCCCATTTGTTAGTAAACAAACCATAAAACAGTTTAAATCTCTCCCAATCAGACCAAAAAGAAAAATACCTTCTTCCGGGCAACCAAACTCATCGGTCCGGTCTGAACAATCTGCATAAGAATCGCACACCTGATAGCACTGAATAACCATACCATCACCACACCTAAACCCACGCTCTGGATTGACTTTACAATCGTAAGGCTCTTCGCCGTCATTACCATCTTCCCCGTGGGGTTCCGATTCAGGAGCAGGGTTCTCGTATTCGTTGTCAATTGGAGCAATGAGCTCAGGGTCCGTATCCGTATCTGAACCGTGGGTACTGTCGTAGTTGTTATCGGTTATTGGCGAGCCGGTAGAAGTAGGTGGGCTCTGTGTCGACGATGAATTCACAAAGTAAACATTATCCTTGACTGGCGGAACATTATTTATATCTGTCGAGGAGTCATTATACCACGAGGGGGGGATTATGAAATGAAAACGCCTTTCTACCAAAACAAACACTCACCACTAATATGACGGTAGACGTAGTTGTCGTCCAGCTCGGCGCCGACAGAGCCGATCTTTGAATATTTCGAAATATGCAGTTGCAGGTATGGGCCGAACTCATCGCCCAGCTTTCCAGTGATCTCCAGCTGTACCGTTACATGGACCTTGAAGGGGTCATTTGTCCGCCTAGAGGAGACAAGACATAGTTAAAGACCTGCAAACATTTGAGTGGCGTTTTCAACTTACGAAACATCAATGAGACTAACTTTGATGGTGTCGTCCTCGTCAACGGTCTCACCCCAGTCGTTGAACAAGTCTCGGAAGCCAACTTCCATTTCGCGGTGCAGCTCCATAAATTCGTTGCTGTCCTTGTTGCGCAACTCATCGGACCATATCTCGGTCGCGATGAAATTTACTCGATCTGCGGAAGGAAAAAAAGAGTTTGAAGGTGGGTTTTTATTTTGCAATTGGACACAACTTACAGTAGGAGATTTCGTTGGCCGACTCGTTGTCAACGTCGACAGCGTATTCCTCGGCGGAACCCTCATAATCATCGTCGTAGGTGTCTTGACGCTTGGAACGCTGCTCGTGGGCACTCCTAAGCCTGGCAAATTTTTGTCCTCTATTCGGTTGAGCACGGGCTGCTCGCCGCTTTTCAGCATTCTCAGTTGTTGTGGCACGTCGCCGATGGAGCTTCTTCTTAGGAACTGCAGCCGACTTTGCGGCTCTGTGCTTCTGGGCGTTTTCATCAGAACTGCCAAGCAGGCGATTCAACTCACGTCGAACGCGTTTTACGCTCTTCATCAGCCAGCCATCGCTACTTGCGTCTGCCTCATCGTCGGCATTATCCGCACCGACAGTAGGACCGCTGTCCTCTTCGATCTCGTCGACAGGCTGTAGCTCATCTTCGAGCAGATCGTATATGTCCAGCAGGTCGTCGTTTTTATTGGCAGCTTGCTGGGTTTTCGTTGTAGTTCGCCACCGGTCGGCCGTCGTCTTTGTGTTGCCAATATCAGCGTCGGTGAGCTCGTCGAATATTAAATCTGAATTTGAATCGGTTTGCTGGAAAAGTCAAAATTTACAATTAGTAATAAATATTTAATATAAATATTAAGGTGGGTGTTTTGAAGAGTGCGTATGCGTAGATAACCAACAGAATGCAGTTCGTTCGGATGTGAAAAAAAAGGACACTTAAAGCGTAGGCATGGTTTCAAATACGAGTGGTAGTTGGAGTAGGTACCTACTACATGAACACTGCATCAATGAAAACATGACTAAAAGGTTATCTTTGCAAGAGCTGCATTGTAGAAGAGGATTTAGATTCTACCATGGTTCCCTTTGAAACCAATTCGCCCCTCAACCAACCATTGTTCGAAACTAAATGCAAACAATGGTAAATATACATCTAAAATTAAATTTTCAAAAGAACGTTTGACTATAATAACTGTCACTAGAAAGACTCATCGGCGGCATGGCGCATTTCCGCTACGAAAGCTTCTCAATTTGTGTACACATTTTTAATCTGCAAAGAGAAAATTTCCCACAATTTTTATACAGACAGCTTTTTCGAGCAAAGCTTCAAATGAAACTGTACAAAATAATGGGAATTTCTTTAGTTCTTCGAAAGCTATTCTATCTATGACAACAACCACAGACATGCTGAATACCTCGAAGCTCGAACTTTTGATAAAAAATAGGTTTGAAGCAAGAATATGCAGTGAAATTTCATCGAAAAAGTGCAATGAGTTTTAGAATACCAATTGGCAAACGCTATGTGCTAACTATAAGTGCATTTGATCATTTCAATCAAATTGGGTACAAATTTGTTAAACTATAGATTTTACGTACGCTAAAGTTGGACAGCAGAGAGCTATAAAAAGGGGGCATTACTACCCCTCTACACAAAAAATGTCTATTTAGTTCAAGAAATTTCTTTGTGCTGGTTGGTAAGGAAAAACGGGGTTAAATGTAGCATGGATGTTTGAATATTTTAAAATTCAAGGTATCCTCTTAAAATAAAGAGTCACGTGAAAGAGAAAACTGTTGGTCTTCTCCAAAGCAAACGAATGTATGATCAGAGACAATACTAAGACCTTCAAGGCCCCAACCTCTTGCCGCTGTTGCCCTCAATTTCACATTCGCCATTTTGTTTTCCAATCAGTGTAATGTCAATTTGGAGTCATTGGTTAGTTATTATATATATTTTTTAACGGCGAATAATATAATTTCTTTGGTTAATAAAACTATCTAAAAGAGATGTTTTATGTAGGTAATAGAAAAAAATTAAACTGATACGCGGGTATCTGCGACCAAAAAAGTTTTCATGTGAATGAAGTGTCAGATTACGAATATTCGCGTGTTCGTGTTTTTGCTCTATTGCTAATAAAATAAATTTTATCCACACAAAACAAATAACTGCAAATTTAACGGATAAAATTCTATGAACGCTGGCAGCAACTTGTACGAATTTCTATTTATGTAACTATACTAACGTACTAAGCATTTGCCACTCCGTAAAATTATGTTATAGCTTGTAGGCAGGTAACGGAATTTCGGCCGGAGTTGGGGATCTCAGTAATATATCTGGTATCGATAGTCAGTTGGATGGAGCCATACTGTGTGATGTCCGAAAAATTGGCGGTTTGTAAGTTTAACTTTCTCGATTACGTAGTAGGAGGAAGATATTGTATTTCGTACAAAATTTCGAACTTGAGATGTTAATCAATTCTGACATTACGATGAACACGAACTCAAAAAAGTGAGTCGCAAAATTCTATCCGTTCTTCCATAGGCCTACAGCCTAAACCGGTGCTCGGATATCGTTCAAACGTCGGATTTGGACGTTGTGGGCCTACAGTTCGGGTCGGTTTTTTTTTTTTTGTTGCGGGGTAACCTCAATATTAATGGTAGGTCCTTCCCACATAAAATGTACGTAGGTACCAGTTTGATTTGTACCAAAATTGACGAAATTACCATGACTGCATACCCAGTTTTTGGCTAAAAATTCGAATAACGGTACTTTTGGAATTTCGAAATATCTCGAAAACGGTCCTTACGATTGTAAAAAAAAAAATAATTTCTAAGGTTGTCGTCATTTCTAATTTAATAGCAAACTCGGTTTTTCTCAGTTTTTTTTTCAGTTTTTCTCATGTACAATAGATTTTTGAAAAAAAAAAAAAAAAAAAAAAAAAAAAAAAAAAAAAATTAAGTTTTCTTTAGTTTTCCATGAAAACGACAATAACGATTTAGACCAAATTGCAAACTTAGAGTAAAATTGATGTTTTCAAAATTGTTGCGTCCTTAATTTATTGTTTGAATCACCGCAAAAGCTAATTTTAAAAAGTGCTCATATCTCGAAAACCCGGTTTTCGATTTCGATAAAACTTCAAAAACCAAGTAATGCTTGCATCCCGAACAATAATAGTTAAGCAATAGTATTTTTCAAACTAAATATTGCAATATTTGGTACTGTTGTATCTGCCAAATTTTGATTTTGATCATATTAAAGAAAATATCAGTATTCTAAATACGATTCCGTACTAAGTTTTCTTCAAAATATTGGAAAAAAATAAGATTTATTTAATATTATTTTTAGTTCCCGATCTATTTTCACATATCTACGGTAGGTATATCAAACCCCAACTGCCAATAAAAACGCAATAACAGCTATGCAATGCTTCTTTTTTTGCAAATGTTACCCACTTCTTCTTTTTTTTTTTCAATCATTGAATATGCAATACTCAGCTCAGCGCGGAACAAAACACAAAGGCCGATGATCGGTTAATTGTAAACAAATCTAGTGCAACGGGGTAGAGATAACTCTGCTGGCAACCCAGTCAAATCAATTGATCCTATGCTAAGATTAAGAATGCTGCAGAGCCTGGTATTACAAAGACAATAGGTTATATTTTTATCAATCGTTTTTCGCAATACCAACATCAATTTTAATTGATAAATTTGTCAATCGTCAACCGATTGATAGTTGATCTTCGCAATAGGGCTGATTATATGAGCTTTGTTCGGACTCCAGTTTTTATTTTGTAGCAAGATTTTACTCAAAGGCAGGTCCAATACAGAGAACGGTTTCGCGGAGAGTAAGAAAATTATCCATTTTAACTGATACTCCAAAGAAACGAGCGTTTCTTGGGGAACAAAATAAATGCATAGGTAGCCCGAAAGTTTGATGGAAAAAAGATGGTTAGTTTCCTGATTTTTTTTAACAATTTAATTTTGTTTTGTTTTTCTTATAACTTTTAATAAATTATCTTAAAAACAGATGAGACAAATGTTTTTTTTTTTTTTTTAAGGCGATATTTTGACATCTTTTCAGCAGACTTTATTCGTTTTTTTTTTTTTTTTTTGTGAGTTTTGTAGCCTAAACGTCCTAACGTTTGCGATCGTGGACACAGCTTAGGTATCGAGCTGCAAAAGAGAGAGAGAGAGAGAAGGACCTGGTTGAAGGTCCGTGGGGACCCAAGGCCTAGCTTCTCACAACCATTCGTTTTGTGTGAGTTTTTCATTTTTGGAACGAATGGAAGGGATCTACCCTAGGTTGGAATTTGTGTTTTTGCGGTATTCGAACCTTGACCCCTCGCTTAGTAGTCCAACACACTAACCACTTAGCCACTGCGCCTACGCAGCATAAACTTAAGTCAAATGTAATACTTCCAGCTACTTCTTTAGTGAACACTTGTCAGCAAAAGACTACGGTTCGGAATGATTAAGTAAAAAAAAAATTAAAATTAAAACAGAGCCTTATACCTTATATACCGGTACAATTTTTAAACTTTAGTTAACACACTTTTGGGCACAATCCAAATCAGTTGTAATACAATCACCTTTTAAGTACACACACGAATTTCTGCCATTTAAAAAAAAAACCTCAACTTAAAAACTCGACAGACAAATATTTGAGACAAAATTAAAGACCAACTAAAATTGGCGGCACACTTCTTAAACCCGGGCAACTATGAAGAGTCACACTCAAGAACAAAAAAAAATCCTCACGGTAATTCCGTTTCAATGTTTTACCGGCAAAAACATTCCGGCCAGTACACTCAGCGGTATTCCTGTTAATTGATTTGGGATTACGTAATATTTCTGCATGAATTGCTTTTTTTTGTATTTTCCTTTATAAAAACTTTGACAGGTTTATAGTTTCATAATTGGCCGCTGGTCTGGGGCAATGTACTTTTGGACATTTTTATTGAATGAATTATTGGCAGAGCTGTGATTTAGTTGCCATTTTTGTCGGTCAATGAATATAGTTTATTGTGGAAAGAGAATGTTTATGGTGTTTACGGAAACATTATAGAAAAAGGTGGAGATACGACCGTGGTTGGCATTTTTAATTTAGAAACAGTCTTTGGACAGAATGGAAATTAGTCAATTATGTCACATGATAAGGAAGCTACGAGCATTGTTTGTAACGAAAAAAAAAAAAAAAAAACTCTTCTAGCGGACAGTTTTAGAGAGGTACATGTTGGATGACTGAGTTGGGTATAGGTATCTTTGGCGAAAGTTCTACCTTTTAAATTAAATATTCATAAGTTTATATTGACACCGAAAACATCTGCGGATATCCTTCTTTTTAGAGGGCATTAAACACAGATTTATTGGTTTTAAAAAAATTACGATAAAACGCCAACCAATTTTATTTTAATCCCAGGTAGGGTTTATAGCACTTTTAACGTCTTATATTAAATACACCGCTTGGAAGCTTAAAATCCAAAAAAAATCTTTTTAACAAGGGGGCGACAACTTCCCTGCTGAATTCTCTGTGCAGGAACAGCGTTGCCAGACGGTCAAAATAGTTTCCCTCAGATAAATCTGTAACGCCCCCAGATTTGGCTATTTAAAAAAAAAAAAAAAAAACAGCCTTTGTCATTATTTTTCTAATATGTTTTACGTACTCGTATGGTACGATACGACTTAAAACTATTTCAAATTTGAAACGCGAATATGTTCGCTCTTACGAATGCAAGTATGCGCCAAATAAATACCCCGATCTATTAGGAATTTACACAGTCTCAGCGAAACTTTCATGAATTTTGACCGATAATGTTGGTGATTAAAAAATATTTAAGGAACCTTTACAAAAAAACTATAATCTTTTCATAGAAAATTAACTTTTTTCTTAAAGACATGTTTTGTACACGAAAATATTCCAAAGATATTAGAATTCTCCCGTGCAAGCTTTGGAGAATCGACCGTTTGGTTGGTTGGTTGGTTTAAGTGGCTGTCCGTCTACTGACGAAGGAAAAACACAAATAGCGCATTGAGCGCCGTTTTGAGACCACAACTAATGGAACCTGAAGAAAAAGGAGGAGGATGGATTAAAGGGAGCTCAAAACCAGCCTGTGGAATTGAGAAATTTTATGATCTTATTGAAATGGATACTTTGGATGGCCGAAAGGTCATCATAATCTAGGTCATCATCACCTAGTACACTGCATCTGGTTTTGGCTAGGGCCGGACACTCACAAAGAAGATGAAACACTGTTTCACTCTTGTCTGTGTCGGCGCAGCTACGGCAGTGGTTACCGTTTAGGTTACTTAGTGTTTCTTACGTTCACAAAATGCAGAGGCAGATTTTAAGGATGCAGGGAAATGAGTCCCCGGGAACTAAGTTCACAGAAGGACTTAGTTCAAGTTCTTAGGACAAGTTCACAGAAGGACTTAGATCCCACCTTTGTTTCACTGAGAAAAATGCTTGAAAAAATACCTTATTCCAGCACAGTGTTCCCAGTTTGCGTTTTTTTTATCAAGGAAATTTATTAGAAATTAGTCAGAACCATCAGTTTTATGTATGTTTATTGTATGAATTAAAACTTCTAGAGGGATAATAGGTTAGGATTTAAAACTGGTACACAAATTTTATATGGAAATGCCAACCAGAGGGTCGGACCAGGACATGATTGGTGCAAACTGGTTCATAAAATGCTGTTCATAGCATCGATTCGAATCGGTCGGTTCTGTTTGTAACAGAAAATTCGTGTAACGTACTGTTAACTGTTTGCCCTAACATTTTCAACAGAACCTTTAGCACCATGAAATCTAAAGTGGTAATAGCTAGTACACAAATCTTTTGTAGGTGATTTTAGCCTCAAATTTTCAGGGTATTGAGTACACCCGGAAAATTTCTCTTTTTTCGTTTTTTATAGTCTTATATTTATTAAAGAAGGTTTGGAAACGAAAGGTTTAAGCCATTTAGAAGAACTTTTCGGATGCAACTTAGAGGAAATGAGGAAACACTTAAGAGAAACATCTAGGTACCCTAAATTCACAAGTAAAACTGCGTTTGAACTTTTTATACTTTAATGTCATGCCAACACTGCTATGACCTCGTTTTGCAGAAGCTATCGGAAATGTTTAACAAAAACTCAGTCATTTTTAATAATTTGATCAAGAAGTCATTTCTCACATATACTAAAAGAACCTACTTTAAAGCTTCCATAAATATGGTCTCGACATCCAGCTGAGACTTTCTTTCTTTAACTTTCTTACTATCTACTTAAGTACGGCTTACATCACTAAGCAAAGTGGCTTATGTGGACAATTTACAACTTTAGCTCTGAGCAATAGAGTAAGAAATGTATTTTGTTCTTGCATGGGAGAGATGCCACGCCCCTTTCTCCATTTCTGACCTTTGTGTATAGAACAGGTAATATACGTCGGTTTACCAAACTTCACGGCTAAAGCCATAGTCATAGATCATAAATTTCATAAATTTGTTATTTGCCCCGACTTTTACTGTGATTTCACGTTTTCCTAGTACCCGGGTACTGAAAGCAAATGGCGCTAAAAACAATTTACACCAGAGCCATGAACCCATCTACCAAAAACGTGACAATATAAACTTTTTCCCCAGAGAATGAAAAGAGAGGGTGGCCCAGATTTGGCTATAACTGGCTGCAAATGGCGGCATCTATCAGTTATGTTTCAATGTTTGCGCAATACACGTATGCAGACGGTGGAACGCTATACTCACGCTTAAGACATTCTGGCTGTATTTTTTATGGAATAATTCGTCAGTGACTTTGTCGAAACGTGAATTTCGGCGCAAAATTTCCTGCCGTCCTTCATCCCCTGGTGAAACACTATAATGTGTTCAAAAGCTTGCCTCGAAAAGACTGCAATGAAACGATATAGAAGAGGCGTAGGAAGGCCTCGTAGTACTCTTTCCAACGAGAATATAACCACAGACGACGTGCCACACGCAATTGTCCATTTAACGTTCATTTCTGCAACTCATTTTATTGAAAGACTTGAAGTTGATACCTGACAAAGATCAAAAGCCCTTCAGCTACTGCCTTAAGACCGCCAATCTCGTCTAAAGCACGTTTATTTTCTTCTGAACCTCAACTATTTTCCGCTGAGAACGTATTTTTTAACGCCTTTAGACTTTTTTTTTTACGGGGCTTCATTAAATCATCGGTCTATGCCAATAAGCCGGCGACGTCAGAGGAGCTCAGAGCGAATATTGAACGAGAAATAGCGGACGTATCGGCTTACTGAACCTTAACGATTTTCAGTAAAAATACGTCGTAAGTGATGAGGCTCAATTCGATATCAGCGAATATGCAGAATAGTAGATAAGCAATACTTTTGGGCTTTTGCGGCACTGTTATCGGAACGTATCCTTCAAAGAGTCGGTATTATTCAAAGAAGACTCAAAATGCCATCTGCACCGAGAAAGTTTCATGGGCTAAATTTTCTTGAAGCCGCCATGTATAACGCGGTCACTGTGCGACTGCGAGCTATATAGATGATGATTAATGACTTTTTATTCTCGTAAATTGATGTACTTTGGAACTGAAGGACGTGAAGTTCAAATACGAAAATGCAACTGTGCTCAAGATCGTCTTTTTTGTATTCACGGCTCTATGAGAACAAGCCACAGAATCGGGTCTCCGCCTAAGGTCTCAAAGAGAATCGGCGAATAGAGTTCGATCTCGAAGCTCTAAATGGAACTATTTTTTATTTCGTTTACTGGCTGACAAAAGTTGCTTGAAAGTCGCCAAAAATAATTCCAAGCGTTTACGTCTATCCACCTTAAAACTGACCCACATATCCGCTTTAATATTCCGCAACTTGCAGACCAAGGTTTGTCCACTGAGTGGCTTCCAATAATCGAATTAATGTGAGAATACATCCCTCCCATCTGTATATATGCCAAACAGTACCTTCTGTGGGGTTAATGAAAAAGATTTTAACCCAGACAGCCACCCACCCCCATAACCAACAAAAACACCTGTCCAGCATGAATTCATAGGAAATGAAAACGAACCTTTCAGCTCTCAAACAAAGTCACTTCCTGATGTGGCCAACAGCAGAACTCTGGCATCCATCATTTCAAGGACACCGAATGAGTAAGTGTGGCGCACTTGACATACACGATGCCAAAACAGCTCTGGTACGAGTGTTTGTCGTTGTCCATGAGTTTATCTTGCCCATCTTGACGTGGCGGTTACCCAAGTGAAAGTTTCCTCGGCCACGTAATTGCATTAGTCGAGCAAAACAATTGAATTAAGCATGTGCCTATACGGAATCATACCAACAACCGGATGCATTTAAAGTTTTCCTCCATTCCACAAGGGAAATCCTTTTCAAGGCGACCGACCACTAACCCATGCCCTATTTGCTGCTTGTGGTGCGGTGCATAATCCACCACCGTGTGCATACGGGTGATCCTTATTGTCTGATGAAATGCAATTAACTTCGTTTCCGTGTGAATGACGATAAGTCGAACGACGTATATAGACAACTTTTTTTTCTGATTAATCCTTATCTGGGAAACACCTGTAGACATCTAGACCTAATGCACTGTGCAGTTTTGCTTGCTCGAGTTACCAGGGAAGTCATTGACTTTCCTTATGATAAGCGATAGATACGTCTAACGGAAAGGGGTACAACACTATTTATACAGTTCATAATAACTGTGGTTGTGCTGTTGATGGATACTTACTGTTAAATTGTCAAGATAAAAACCCATTAAAAAGTGGGACGAATTTGTTAGCATTAACATTTTGAAGTTTTGTATCTTTGCTGTTGTTTATAGTGCAGTTATCAGCGTGTATCTTCATTGTTTGATTTATATAGACACAATTTTGTTGGATGTGTGCTTTGCCGAGAAATTGTTTTCTTTGTGAGGTGCATTGTTTTTTAGAAAGATCACTGTTGAAAATGATGGACATAGGAGTGGAAACTGGGAGTGGTCCAAATAGTACTTGGGATGCTGTTGATCGGGTTTATGATGAATCATCAGTGGGGTGACGAAGAACGGGAAATGCTGAAAACGATCGGCATACACTGGGTAACGATTTTAGACAAAGATTCCCATCTACAGAAGGTCGAACGAAATGCTAACGACAATCTTGAAGACAAGATGTACTGGGGTTCGATAGCCTTATACCTTACGTAGGTGCATTGCGGTCTGACTATGTGAAAATCTTTTGCGTTTCAAACCTAAGCTTGGTATATGGTAAAAAGCTCCATTTGCAGGGCACTTATGATTGACCTTTCGTTGGTCAATTTTTTGTTATTATTTTATTGTGGCAAGAAAATTACAATTTTTGAATACAATTTTAGGGATACAGAGATTTGGTCTATGCTATGGTCCATGATACTAAAATATTTGTACAATTTTTTACTAAATATAATATCACAGATTAATATGCTATTCGAAGGAAAAGCCACTAAAACCTTCATTTAAACTAAATTTGCAGGGGGAAGAAAGAAGCGGTTTCAACACTTGATTTCAGAGTACGAAAATTATTATTGATGTGTGAGAAGTTACACAGATAAATAACTAACAGATAGAGATAAAGAAAACAAAAACAAATAAATAAATAAATAAACAAATAAATAAATGAATAAATATATAAATAAATATACAAATAACTTTTATATTGCACTCTTATGAGACTAAGTTTGAAATCTAGTCGTTGTGAGATGAAGAACAAGAGATGTTATACTGATTGTCTAGTTTTACAATTCTATCTGAAACCATTTCAATGTTTGCCATTTTGTGAAGTTCCTCTGTTGAGAAAAGCCAGGGATTGAGTATCATTTTTAGCAATTTGTTTTGTCCTTTTTGCCATAAAACATTATTGCTTGGAATATTGCTTAGAAAATTAATAATAATGTTGTCATCACTCAATGTTGAATTCCGGCATATAAATGGATAGAGAACTTTTATTGTCACATTAACCTTTTTAATTACCTACTTCTTGAACATGAGGATTGAATGTAAGTCGCTTATCTAAATATATGCCAAGATACTTAATATTCGATTTCCACTCAACTTGAGTACCGTTTATTATTAGATTGTTACTTGGAAATTTTTGTACGCACATCTACTGGCATTTCTACTAAAGACGCAATGTTTGCAATTTAATTTTTAACATTGGACTCAAAGCAAAATTCAAGGAGTGACGGAAATCAGCCTCTGTCACTTTTATCAATACAGAATTTAACGATCTAGGACAATGCGCCCATATACCTAATGCAAGCTGTAACGACAACAAACCAATCTCTGGCTAAACGCTGCAGGCTCCAAGCAAGGATGAACTTCCACATGGGGCAAGGCCTCGCTTATCGGCCCCTATATGGAGCCAAGCGACCATAAATGGCACAGGGACATAAGTCCACAAGACATTAATCCATAATTGACTTTTGTCCTACTTCGGTGAGACATAAGTTCAAAAGGGAATTATGTACCTCCAAAGTACATATTAAACACATCAAAAGTAAAAAAAAAAGTAAAACTTTCGCGGAAGCTAAAAGTTTACTCAAACAACTTTTTTTTTTAGCTTCCGAAAATGTTAGAAAATAAAAGATCGCCCCAAATAATATTTTGCTTTCCATTTTAAATAATTTAGGCGATTATTCAATATGCAAAATAGCCCAAATTTAAAATTCTCAAAATAGTCCAAGCTTAAATGAACCATCGGCAAAAACTATTGGGTTATTCAATAAGAGGTGTTATTGTGAAAGGATATGGTCCTGTATGTGTGCTCATGGTGGCCATTTGGCTGATGTTGTTTTTCATTTAACGGCATACCTTCCTCTTTATTATGAAATAAAAATCCGATCACTTTTCTGAAAAAAATTACATTTTTCTTTGAACACCAAAATTTATTGGAAAACTTTTTACAATGGGTGCCACCGCTGGTTGCTTAAGACTCTGGTGTGGCCAGCTATTAAATCCAATTAACTTAAGCAACAGGTACAGAATTTCTTTAAAATCAAAATATGTTAGAAGGGCCATGATTCCATAAAAGTTTTTAATGGACTTACGTCCTACTTGGGTGAGACAGAAGTCCATAACAAAATTTTGAACTTATGTTCCACTTCTGTGAGGCATATGTCCATAAGGGATTTATGTCTCGTGGACTTATGTCCTTGCGCCACCAAAAAGACGTTTTGGAAAATCGGGCAAGCCGAAGACTAAGATGAAATACGGTAAAAACGGACGTGTTTAAAGAATCGAAAAGGTTAACCACCGTCCTTCAAGATCCGAAATCAATTTAACTTTTATGGATCTCCTTAAGAAAATACGGCCGCACTTACACCAACAAGATGAAAGACAGACATTGGGTGGATGTCCCGCTGTACGCTTATCACACCGAAATAGGAAGAACTCTGGTCATGGGTAATCTGAGTTAGAGGAAACCGACGCGACTGTGATCGAGGATTTGTATTCATCTAGTGGTTGCACTTGCAATGCTTTGCTTTATTTAGGTAAGCCTCCATCACTGTAAGGAGACTTCTGCGAACCTTATTCATCCATCCAAGAAGCCAAATTAGAAAATATTTCATGCAGACTCTTGTGTATATCAAAACCTATCTCCAATCACCAAATTTAAGTAGGTAAACCTATCTTCAGAGTGTCATGGCTACAAATCCGATCGAAAGACGTTGTGGCTAGTATCAGCTTATGGTCTACGATAATAGCAGGAGCGTTCTATCAACGAATGGGTCTATTAACAGAAAGTTCTTATAGAGTTTGAAAGACGAGAAAATGCGAAAACCTCCAACATTTCAAAGAGAACAAATTCATAAAGAGATTAGGCTTTGAGAATGTAACAAGAAAAGTCTAAAGGACTGTGAAAGAGGGGAATATGAGCGAGCCTTCAACAATTCTAAAAAAAAAAAAAACTTCACGCAAGAATTGAGGTTGGGACTCTTACCAGCAAAGCCTTAAAAACTGTAAAAGAAGGGGATATGAGAGAGCCTTTCAGAATTCAAAAAGAACCAGTTTACCCAGCGATTCGGGCTGGGACTGCGACAAGAAAAGGATTAATTAAAACAGCGCAGGTAATACTTTATCATTTGAAATAAAGTGATAAGCGAGCGTAGAACTTAACAGCCGAATTGAAATCTCTTCCCTTACAAGACCTAATGGATTCATCCTGCGCGGAGGTGCAATTAAAGTCTTCTGACAATCTTAAGTTTGAGATGGTTTTACTGCTCATGTTTGGAGTTGAGATACATGTCATACAGAGGTGGAAGTCTATTTATACTCACGAAGAGAAAAGTCTACTGAACACTTTGGAAAGACTAAAGCCCATTTCTGTAGTCCATTGTCATTGTCTCCAAGGAACTAGGTCCTCCAAGGAACTAGGTTTCCCAAGGAAACAAAGAAGCTCTCAAAAATACAGCGAGCCGAAAAATGAAACTGCCGGTCTTGAAAACCTAAGAGTTGAAGTTCGGCAAAGTCACATTAGATCAACCGAATGCTGTTAAAGAGGATTATTGCTTTAGAACTTTGTACCTGTAAACTGTGAAGGTTCGTGGCAAGTTGAACACCGCAGTGTGGAGAACTTTCACCGTAGCTTTTGCTGCTTACAGTGAAAGGAATACTTACAACCTTAGAGAAAGACGCCTGCAAATCTATAAAACGGCTTTTCACGAGCCATTTGCTCGCAAAATGTGCCTACCAACTCACAAACGATTGGCCGTGAAAAGCTAGACCCAAAGTCTTACATCGACTTGAACCTGTTGCTCCAAATACTTTTCATGTTTACCATTACTTGATGTGTTGTTAAAGTGTATGAGTATATATCGTTCTCCTATGCCATTAGTCCTTAATTTTTGCAAAAAAGAACCGCAAGTAAAACGGAAGCAGTTTCTTCTTTTTGGCCCGTTTGCTGATTTAAGTTTTACTTAAATACCTTATAGGCTATGCTTTTTCTATGTCATAAACTGTTATATAAAATTTTAAGTGGAACTTAAATCGCTATGAGTAATCAGCAAACGGGCCTTAGAAGTACATCACATTAAAATTTTAGAGCATCAGCTAGACAGAAAACTGTAAGTGAAATGTCATGCCAAAATGGAGAATAAATAACTAATAGCCACTTTTACACCCGCCCTCACTTTAAAGTCACATCCATTTCATTCCCAACCGATCATTGAACCCCATTACACGTACTCGCACATACGTCTTCCGAAGGACTCAATCCGACAACAAGTGCCCTCCCAGATGAAAAAGTCTTGCAGGTAGCAAGATACTTAAAAATTCCTTCACATCTCACACTCGGCGCATTCCTTTGTATGAACTTAATATCACAGATTCATTGTCTCTCTTAAGCCATTAGGAACACACAGCATATTGTCCTGGAAATGTCACAGCAGTGCACGTAAACCCAAAGCTAATGAACCGCAAAAGCGTCGTTTGAACCGCATAAACCGCGCAGCAAACATTTGGATTTTCGTACTGAATACCTTTGCGCACTTTTCGGATGCAATGTACGGATCTAAATTTAGATACAGATTGAGAGTATCTCCAGCTCTATTCCATTGCAAATGTATCTGAATATCTCATAGTTGTGCGCGCCGCCAAATGTTTACATATCCATCGGCAGCTACATTAAAGATGTGTTATGGTGTATCTGCTGATACCATCAGCAATTCCCATTTTGTGATGTGGTAATGGGACCTTGGTTACGATGGGATAAACATACGGAACGTGCAAAAGTAAACACGAACGCGTGAGGGCGCGAGCCAATGTAATCCACATTGAGGCTGAGGTATATATCCAAAGTGTAACAGTTCAGGTGGAACGATGAGTGAGAGTTTGGTTGCGGGCAAGAGAGATACCCGTTGAGTGATTTACGAAATTCTCGGATTTCCCATACGAGCGCGCATGGGCGGGATAATCCAAGTTGAGCTATCTGAATTATTTTCGGTCGAGATCGAAAGAATTTGAACACAAGTTCAAGTTGACTCATTGCCAGGGAATGTGTGGACATGCAGCGTTGTGTGTGCTTCAGTGCGACGGTTCATCTGCACCAGCAGCTGCTGACACTAAATAGTGATCTTGCGAACAACAGCTGAGCAAAGTTTTCTTTATTTGCCAGTGAGTGACAGAGAAGCTTGACATAGTTGGCCCTTCTTGGAAGCGTTTCTTATCAGCAACAAATCATGCCACCGGAATGTTTGAAACCTTGTGTGGTAGAACGCTTCCGAGAACAGTCCATTACGTCAATAAATTGAATCATGGAGCGAGATAAAGATTACTGCAGCCCCAGAAGTCTGTTTTTTGAACCTTGAATGGGCAGTTTAGTGGGAATTTTGCGGCGCGATATAGGGAACGGAATGTGAGTGAGTTTAACAAGAATAGATAACTTTAGACGCATAGAAGACTCAGCTTTTGTCATCGAATAATTGTGAGTAAGAATAATTGAAAAAGACAGATATTGGTCAGTCCCCGGTAAGGCTGGGTAGGAACCTATGAACGTAAATAGGTAAAACCTCTCCCCTTGACCGAAGTAGGCACTACCGAATCTACTGTACACTGCAGCTCCTTCAATTGTCGTCTACATATCTGTTAGTCCCTAACAATTAACAATTGCACTACATAAAGGTCACAACTAATATTAAAAATGTCAACTCAAACGGAACTAAGACAGCAGGGTTCAGTGGAGCGAGGGATTCCCAATTCCACTCTCAAAAGACATAAATTTCAAACCAACTCACAACGATTGGCTGAAAAAAGCTAGACCCAAAGTCTTACAACGACTTGAAACTGTTGTGCCAAATACTTGTTTTTACACCTATATGGCTTAGGTCTGACAACAGACGGCAAGTTTTATATAATTAGAAAAGCGAATGAAATTCAGGGCTATAGGAAGGACAATACAAGGAAACCCGAGAAAAGAAAAACCGGTGACAAGCTGTGAGCAAAACAGTCAAATAAATCCCTAAACGCAGGGAAGACCAAATGCAAATGGTTATACTGTTTTCTTAGTAGACCCCGACCTTATCAGTATATGACTGCAGATAGACTCCCGTAAGCCTGTAAGACGATCATTCAAAATACAAAGAGTGCCCCTTTTTTCAATGAAGTAAAAGTCGATTTAATTCACCGGCACGGAGACTCATTCTCTAAGTAAGTCGTATATAGTTCTATAGGATCATTGCAATTGTTTAATTTACCAAAACTATATAAGAGCAGATACACGAGGTAATTGGTATAGAACTTCGTTTGTGGCTGCTGATGGGGCTGTCAAAAATGTTGGGTCATCTTTCACGTTCCCTCATACAGATGGAGCTTAATAAGCTAAGTCTTATTTTGTTGCTTGCTGCCTCTAGCAAGAGTAGTCGTCATACCAAAATTAAATAAAAATCTCTACTGCCTTGATAACGATTTCAGACTTATAAGTCGAACCTTTTTGTTGATAAAAAGCTTAGAAAGAATCTTGGGAAAATCTTTGCCAAAAGCAACAAGCTTATCAGCGCCAAAAATCCTAAAAAAAACACGTTTCAGAGTCTTGTCAGTGGGTTAAAGAGTGTGCTCAATCAGGATGGCGCTTTGGTTGGTTGGTTGGTTTAAGTGACTGTATTCCCTCATACTCTGATGAGGGAAAACACAAATAACGCATTGAGCGCCGTTCTGAGACCACAACTAAAGGAACCTAAAAATAAAGGGGGAGAAGGATGTTAAGGGAGCTCAAAACCAGCCTGTGGGGTTGAGAGATTTGATGATCTTGTTGAAATGGATACTTTGGATGACCGAAAGGTCATCATAAAAGGAATGACCTAGTGCATTGCGTCTGGTTTTGGCTAGGTCCGGACTAATATCACGCTAATCGTACCCAGTGGTCTTTCCATGATTTCACTTATCACGTTCGGAAACACTGCGTCATTCGCATACGCAACTACTTTAATACAGGGTGTCCGCCGGGAAGGTATACTACTTTGTTTTGCCGCCATTTCGGTAAACATTAGTCTTGACAGTTCATATTTGGCAGTCGTGAAGTAGACACGTGGCAAATTTATTATGGAACAATATTCGAGTAACCAACGTGTTTTAATCGTTAAAACGTTTTATCAAAATCAATCATCGATTACTGTGACGATGAGAAAGTTACGTGAAATTTTTGGGAGAAACAGCGTGCCAACAAAACGCACTATTTATCGTGTAGTGAATGATTTCGAAGAAAGAGGGTCTGTAGGTGATAGGCCCAAGCATGGAACACAACGTACTGCAAGATCGGCTAAAAACATTACTGCTGCTCAAGGAAGTGTTCAAAACAATCCATCAACCTCAATTCGACGCCGTGGTCAGGAGCTTGGTCTTCAAAGAACAACTTTGGCGACAATTTTGCACAAGGATTTGCAGTTGTTTCCATTTAAGATTCAGTTGACACAAGAGCTTCTTCCACAAGGCTTGATTAACATGTGGTATCAACAAGACGGTGCCAGATCGCATACAGCCAGGATTACAATGGAATTACTGTGAGACCTCTTTCCACGACAAGTTATTTCAAGAAATGGTGATGTTGATTGGCCTCCACGGTCGCCTGATTTGACTGCTCCGGACTTCTTTTCGTGGGGATATCTGAAAAGCAAGGTTTATGCAAACAAACCAGAATCGCTAACTCAAACAAAATATTCGTGATGAAATTAATTAAATACCACGTGAAATGTGTGCGAATGTAATGAAAAATGTGCTCAAAAGGGCTCGCATTTGTGAGACTAACAGAGACGGACATTTACCTGATATTGTATTACATACATAATTGCCGACATTAATTTAATCAAAAATTATAAACAAACAAAGTAGTATACCTTCCCGGCGGACACCCTGTACCTTCCCTGTCGAGTCTACCCCTAGTTCTAAGAGATATTCCTCGGTCGACTCAGTGTGGACGTTGTTAAAAGTGCCCTCCATATCTAAGAAGGTAGCTAAAGTGTATTGGTGACTCCGTCGCTTTGCACTTCAGGTATGTGTGTTGTGAATAAAATAAGGGAGATCTCTCAAGTCCTGTTCTTATGTGAAGGTCCAGAATACGTCCTAAAGTTTTGAATATGAAGGGGGTTAAGCTAACGGAAGAACCTATCCCATTGATATCGAAGATGCCTTTGACGAAACTGTTTTAGATGAGATGGCTGCCTTCAGGGACACAAGACTTGTAAGTCTGTTACGCTTATGATACAACATGAAAGGGCGAAAGAGAAGGTAGTTATAAGACTCTAAACCGGGAATACTTTTGGCAGGATTATTACTGCGTACAACTAATGGTGCATTACCCATGATGATTGAAGCTGTAAGTAAGTATGACCTGCGCCATCTCTGTTATTGGCGAAGAGAAATTTGGTCAAGGTGTTAACAAGACTTTGCTTCCAGTACTCTGGTGCAATGTGGTCGACTTTAAATTTATTGTCATCAATCGCTTATTCAAACTCTATACCCGGGCGTATACTTTTGCTTATGATGTCTCACTCTCTATATATGCTGTCTCAGTCAAAGAAAGGAATATTTCGAGACTTCTGTTAACAGACCTTCCTCCGTTTAAAGTGCTCCAATAGAATCAGTGATGAACTGCTCAAAAGTCTTTCAAATCTTTTGTCTAGACCTAAGCTTAAATTGCCTATCGATAAAGCTATGTGGCAAGCATAGGCCTCTTGAGGGCTTTCAATGTCTTACGGATTTCATGGGCAGATAATTTTCACCTTTAGTCTAAAGACATGCCGCGTTCTTGCTGTCGCCAGCGATAGAAAAAAACTTCAGGCAGACTTGACGGGACACCACCACGGGTCTGCATAGCCTTAACGTCTTTTGCTTAGACAACATGATATGTTGATTGTAAAAAGGGCGACAACAAAGTGGAGTAGCTTTTCGGTGGATATCCTGCCAAGCCTCCGAACTCGAACCGTGTATATGAACTGAATGGTGAGCTCTGCATCACTGTATAGAGTTTTCTAGCCTATACATACATTAGACATTTAGCAAAAGCAAAAGCAACAGCGTATCTTCTGGGTGCGGTTAAAGAGCAGAATTTCAATGTAAATGTTCTAGTGTATTACCAAAGTCTCGGACTAAAAAAAAAAACATTCGTTTAAAACCCATATGTACATTTTAACTGAGCCGTAGGTATTTGCCATTCCGACGTCTTCTGTCCAAAACAAGCTTAGAGACCTAGCAAGACCTTGGTTGTCTTGCGAAAGGTTATGGCGGGTGTTATGATTTTCGAAAAGGCACTAAAACCTTCCCCAGACGTCGGATTAAAGAGTTGTTTGAAGAAATAATAAATTTCTGATATTTTTTGCGACCCCGTCTTCAAGGCCAATTAAAAAAAAAAAAAAAACGATACTGCCAGTCACTAAAAGTGATCCCAAATTGGTCGCCTCAAATCAAACCAACAAGACGTGACAATCCTCAAAAGCCCCCCTCTACCAACGTCAACAAGTTAAGCCAACCTATCGTTCAATCCTAAGCAACTTACTCCCATTAGATGCGCAACGCAATTCATACCCCCTCAAACTTCATTGTTTCAGTGAATACAAAAGCAAATAAATCAAATCCTCATCGCGTAACAATATATATCCTCCACCTCAAGCCCCTCAGGGTGATGCTTAGCATCAAATCACTACATAAAAGCAGACTTTTACAACTTGACACCGCATAAATGATGTCATTATTGTTATTGTCATTTAAACATCACCCATCAGAGAGCAGAGCAGCAGCAGCAGCAAAAGGAGAATCCTCCCAAGGAGTTTGACGCTTTCATCCCTTCCAGCATGGACGATCTGTTTCACAGACACACTGCACTCAAACTCAACCAGCATCCCCTTCATTGACTGTATCAGTATCCAAGGCGCGCGATACCATACGACTGTATTCCGAGCACGCGTTAGCAATTTCTAGTGAAACATGCACAGCGGAGTAGGGAAAAAATCTCAACTAGAATAAGAACAAGAAAAACTCACAAGCAAATCCTTTCCTTAATGGGCAATGAAACAAGGACTTTGAGAAAGTTTTTTTTTTTCCTTCATATCTGATGGTTGGTCGTGCGAGGGGTGGCAGAAAAGATTCGGTGACACACTTCACACTCGGTTTGTGGGGGTTAAATGCGACGACCGCAAGTTAAAAACGAATTTACGATGGAAAGTGTCCTGTAGTCGTGTTCAGGTTTTACGTACCTTTACGACTTCAATTTGTCTACATTAGAGCGCGAGTCTCTAGGCAATGAGACCTAATTAGCGTAGTCATTATTGTTATGGAGGGAAAGCCATCAAATTTATAGGCTCTGAACGATGTGGTGTGTGCAAATCGAACAGGGATGCTTTCGCTTAAGCATGTAATTATAATTGGGCGCATTTTGAAAATTATGAAGTAATTCTCAAAGTTGTTATGATAGGTCCCACTTAATGGAATTTAATTTTTAATGGTAGGTACTAGGAATACTTATTTGTATTCGATTGGAGTCGACATACCTGCAATGAGAGAGAGAGATATAGAAAGTGTTAATACTTTTCAAAGGTTGGTTAAAGTTTTTAAATAGCTGCATAAATGAGTTGTTCAATATAAGCTGGGTATATACAGCCTACGATGGATATAAGACACGATCATATAAGACTATTACTCGGATATAATCATCTTTTTTTTCTTTTCTTTTTATAGGTTTCTTTTAACCGTCGTTGTGCCAAGGAGTTGTTTCACTAAACACAATCTTGTCTAAGCACACTATGGTGAGTGGACTTTAATTTATTTCTTATAAAAAAATTATTACTTAAGGAGACATATTATGCACCAGGACTGCAACGAAACTGTCAAATTAAAGGAAAAGGCTCCTTTTCGCGAATCCGCTTTACGTAAAGAAATTAAAATATTTAAAAAGAAAAAAAACTGAGAGGGCGTTTCTGACCAGATGTGAAACTTCTGTCGCTAAATTAGGATATTAAATTGAACTAGTTTCGCTTGTGGTCGAAAATCGACCATACCTTTTATAAGGATGTTGTTCGCAGCAGCAACAAAAATATCTACGTTTTTGAGTTAAGGCCTCAAGCACATACAACAATCTAAAATACATAATGTAAAATGAAATAATGTAAACAGCTGAAAATTGTTATAATATATCGTAGCACTCTCATTGTTACGCGTTCTTGGAGATTGTATCGCTCCATGGCTTGTTCACTTGTATTCTACATCTGTCTAGTCCACCAATGTCAAAACAGATTTGACATTGGCGGCCATTTGCAAAAATAAGAGCATCTTCCAATAGGGTTATCTCTTTTGGCCCATCTGTAGTACTAAAAAACGTAACACAATTTTCGATAATTATGGTGTTTTTTTTTTATAATCAAAAAAGAGACATCAACAGCAAATATAAAAAAACACTCCCCTTTAAAAATAGTTTTACTCATATTGAAAATTTTAAGATGTCACATCAATCAAAATTTAGAGCAAAAAAGTTATATCGAAAAATGTTCGTGTCCATACTTCTTCATTCAAACCAACCGTGTCGCGTCGTCAACACCTCGTAGATATAATGCCCCTGAATTACAATAAAGCAGGTACATAATTGCTAACTTTTAGGGGTACGCAAATTGCATTCCGAAAAAAGGTTATATTTAATCTAAGATGATTGATATTTGAATACGTTACTATGGTAACTTATGGCGGCGAGAAATTGATTGCATTGAATTGTGAGTATTGTATAATTTTCATAACTAAGATTTAATTTAATTTAGTAGTCTAGTGTCTGCGTAAGACCTAGCTTTATCAGTTCACTAAGCAGGTCCAGCGTGCCCATATAACTACATAAGTATTCAATTTAAGAACTAAGCTGAAAGAATTTGAAATTTTTTTATATCTCGGCAACAGCGCCAAGACTATCATGTCTTTAAAGTTGCAACCAACCATACACACCGACAAAATTTCACTGAAATCGGGTGAGTGGTTAAGAAGATCGACAACAGCGCCACCTATCGGGTCCATGACTACCTTATCTTTCAAGTTGCAATCAACCATACACACCGACAAAATTTCACAGAAATCGGGTTAGTGGTTTAGAAGATCGACAACAGCACCACCTATCAGGTCCAAAACTATTCTATCTTTCAAACTGCAACCAACCGTACACCGACAAAATTTCATTGTTGAGTGGCTTAGGAGTCGAGAATCGAGAGTCGAGCCGATGTTTCACATCAAAATATTTGTACCTCGTTATACAATTTGTTGTTATTGATCATGATCATCATTCAAGAAAGTTTCAGTACTACAGACGTAACTTCTGTCAGTAGAACATTTCAGCTGGTAGGGTTCGAAAAGTCCGTCCATAAATTTGAAAAGGAATGGCTCAAACTCCTGATCGACATGGAGATTGCTCCGAGCATACAAATCTCTTCTGATCTTATAAGCGATGAATAACTGAAGATGGTGAGGTATTATATACGCAGTTTTGTTAACCTCACCTACTTAAGCTCAAATATCAATTTCGGTTGAAATCGTTAGAGCAGTTTTCGAACAAATCAAAGTGGTATAAACTTTATATA
Source organism: Cheilosia urbana (assembly GCA_946477585.1). NCBI lineage: Eukaryota > Metazoa > Arthropoda > Insecta > Diptera > Syrphidae > Cheilosia > Cheilosia urbana. The sequence continues at coordinate 86,937,852 of OX297854.1, read as the reverse complement.
TGGGAATGGGAAGTACCATTAATATTGATGTTACCTTGTAAAAAAAGAAAACGGTACTGAACTGTAGTACAAATCCGAAGTTTAAGCCGAATTATGGCAGCCGTTTAGACTGTAAGTCTCGAGACAGACGGACATACGTACAGAATTTTGCGACCCACTTTTTGAGTTCCTCTATCATTGTAATGTCAGAATTGATTAACATCTCGAGTTCGAAATTTTTTACTTATCCAATAACTTCCTCTTACTACGTAATCGAGAAAGTTAAAAAAACCAACAAAGAGTGATCTTGCCTTCTTGGTCTATTTTGTAGAGGGCCATTTGGCAGCTCCTTACTGTCCTGACTTGATAGTTGCACTGCCTCGCACTCCTATCGGCTCTTAACTGTCTTCTCTTGACTTCTAAGATTTTCATCTTAAAAGGGTTCAGATTTGTCGCGGTTAACTGACTTAATTGCTTTCTCCAGCTTTGTTATTTGATAACGGAAGGCTGCTTATGCGGAAACTTCCCGTCGCGTGATAATTTTAATATTTCTTACTAAGCTTTAGAGCATTATAATCATTCTTATAATGATAATGACATGTGAGTCAGCATTAAGCACTAAGCAAATGAATAGTAAAAATACAGATGCCAATGAAAACCAGTTCTAAAAGTAAGAACAAAGGTTGGTATCCAATCCCCCCTATGTTAACCTACTCGCTTAGCTATGTGTAGATTGCTACATCTCATGTCAAAGTAGTTAACCAAATATTTAAACACCGATGACAGATCTATTTGGCTCACTGACATCATGCATTCCAATGCACTTATCCTTCCTCAAATATATAACAAACGAAATTAGTCACCAGCATCAGCCTAGTTTGTGGAATATAAACCTTGCACTTCTACTGTATGCACCAGAAAAGAGATCGCACAGACAAAAATCAAAAATTTAAAATTAAATTGCATTACTGCCACAACCACAACTATGTGCTCTTTCGCTTCTATGTATCTTGTGTTGCCTACGAAATTCATAAGACCCGCGTTATCTGATGTATAATATTCGACCGGGAGTAGTACAAGGTCACTAGCAGACAAACAAAGGATATACAATATCGTTCATGTAATTTGCGTCAATTGGCGTTGTTGCACCAGCTCCACAAAAACACAAGTCCGCACTATATACCCACCCACCCACTCCATATGTCGAGCATAATCGGTATGCATCTGTGTCTCCATCAAGTCTATTGTTTGTCACATTTGGGTCGAATGTCAAGAGCAAAAAAAAAAAAAAAAACCTATTTTTCGCGGGGAATGCGAGCAAATCCGCCGCGAAACTGCGTTGACCATGAGAGGCCGCTCGGCTGCGAACTGGACTGGATATAAGATTATGACACGATTATGAAATATTTTCCTGTCGCTCGGCGATTCAATTGGAAAATTAGATTCCCCATTGTCTTTGCACGTATATACCTACTCGCATTTATTTGGATCTGTGTGTCGACTTTCAACCCCCCTCGCACCCACCAAACATTACAGCCTGACTTTACTGGTACTGTATGAACTATGCTCCTCTTTGAGGCAAAGTGCATTTTGATTTGTTTCAAGTGACTTGTCCGAGTCGTCGTCGGTATATAGAATAAACGGAGAGTGGAATGCATTCGTCGTTCCATGTGGCAATCAAAGATTTACATCTCGCAACCATGTGTGTTTGTGTGTAAGTGTGGTTTTAGTATCTTTTTAATTTCCGCTTGATGGATATCTAGAAGAATCATCATTCCACCGGTCGATTATCTCGAACTATGCTGTGGGAGGGGGACTTCCCACTTGAGTTGGTTTTTCATTTTTCGTTGTTCTAGAAGGAGGCCTGGCTATTAGGCCAAACAGTTGGAGAGATTCTAGAAATCGGTTACAAAGCGAATTGATATCATATACGTACATGCGGAACGATCGGCCTTGTGGAGTCTAGTTTGGGTACACCTACACACTAAGCAGCAAAGGATGCCGGAAGCGGGAGGGTTGTATTTGCTTTTTAATTATCTAGCTATCTGCTTATTTTACAGAGGAAAATATACTCTTAAGTCATGAATGAGAAATCCGCAAATTGCTGGGCTTCGGTTAAACGGGGTATGAGGACGGACTATACATTACAATCGGTCTGTCAAATCAACATCCAGTTTTTTTTCGATAACTTATTCAACTGCACTGAGGCTTTTTTCGTGAATTTTATCGTACGTTCGTAAGTCAAGTCACTCAGAGAAAACTCCTTGTTTTGATGAAGACCAAGTTTTTTATCGATCTGTCTGAGAGATCGTATAAGTCTTCGAAAAAGTATCTTCCTTGAAGATTTCAGTGAACTGTATACCAGTGTTGTTAGCACCTCTCTTCATTTATCCTACGAAGCGTGGTCATTTTTTCCTTTTCTCAGTATTGAAACTGCCTTTTAAAAATCCACGATCTTTTTCCAAAATCCAGTTTTTAGAAGTAACATTTATATAAAAGACGATTTATATGAGCTGTTTTTTGAGTTTTGATGAAATGTCAGCAAAAATTTATAATTTGAATGTTTTTTGTTAGATTACTCAAATTGGCCTTTCGGACATTGAAATTCAAAAACAAAAAGGGATAAATCCCACGATATAACAACACCGCACTGTACTCCATGGCTTACAAAGCATCTTGGCTGTATAACGTTCACTGAAATTAAATAAAACCAAGAAAATAAATTCCGACACGCAAATTTGTAAAATGGTTTTTATTCCACGGCGGCGGTACATATGTGTTCTGCCCCTTCTTCCCGTTCACCCTTAATACATAGGTACATATAACAAGTCGATACATTTGTTTCGTCATCTTTGAGTGCTGCCACAGCTGTAATATTTTTTTTCAATGAAGTTGGGTCTATTCGTCCTCTTAACTGATGGAGTTACAGAAGCTACACTTAAAATATCATTGCTTAGATCCTGAGTTTCACAGAAGATGGCGGTACCTGTAGTCATCTTTAAACTATAAGTTTCATAACTGTGACAGTTTTTTTTGAGCCATTCCGTCTATAATTCCTGCAGTGGATCTCATCATAAAGGCCAAGGTATAGGGTAGTCTGTGAGTGTTTTCCCTATTGAGGCACTCCTTTCCGATTAAATGAAGACAAGCTACAAGTAGTAGGGTTTAGCTGACCACAGGTTGACTCTTATAAGCTTGATAGCAATTTTGGCAGCCTTGGTGCTACAACTTATGTCCAGGGTAAGTTTATAAGCACGTGTTGCTATTATGGATTATAATATCCCAATACAGCATGTGCTCTAAATTTTGGTAAAAATTGAGGGATGGCAGTTCTTCTTAATACAATTGAGTTATAGTCCGTGTTAAAACGTTCTTCCAGTAAGCCTGTTGCATTTCCAGAAGCGTTTTCTTGCTACTATCTACGATGATTGGACCTGAGCTATGTTTCCGACTTGGCAAAACAGGAATAACTAGAGGTTCTTTCATTAGCGACATGACAACTTTAAATTTTCAGTGTGAACGCACCCTCAAACCGATTATCGAACTGTCAATTTTAAATTACTCAGTATAATCAAAATCTTCATGGTGTAGTTCAAGAAGCGACAGCGGTCGCAACTTTAAGAGTGTTAACGCCAATTTTCAATCTTCAACAATGACGCGCATTTTTGGTTGAACGGCTTCGTCAATAAGCAGATTATGCGTTGCTGGGCAGGTGAGAACCCTCATGTGCTTCATGAAACAGCACTTCATCCGCAAAAAGACACCGTTTGGTGAGGTTTTCATGCCGGTGGCGTCATTGGGCCGTTTTTTTCTTCCTCGATGAAAATGTACGTCACGTAAATTGTATTCGCTACGAAGACATGTGGGTACGTTATTTCTTTGAGCAATTGCAGCAATTTGACATCAGTGATATCTGATATGTAGTTCCAACAAGACGGTGCCACAAGCCACACAGCGGGTGCAACAATCGAGTTATTGAAGTATAAGTTCGGTGAACGTGTTATCTCGAGACCCGGACCTGTCGGTTGACCGCCGAAATCGTGTGATTTAACGCTTCTAGATTTTTTTTATGAGGCTACGTGCCAACAAGTCAGCGACGTTAGAGGAGCTCACAGCGAATATTGAACGAGGCCGTATCGGTCGAAATAAGCAGCCGAGTTATCGAAAATTATTGGGTACAACGTATCGGCCGCTGCATACGTTGCCGTGGTGGACATATGAACGAATACGAATTCAATTCATAAATGTTTTGATAGTAATTCAAGCCAATACATTTTTTTCTGAGATATCTCAAGAACTTTGCATTTTATTTAGAAAATAAGTCTATGATGAAAGACCCTTTACATTTATGAAGATCCCCACCAAAAGGAAGTCACACTATAGTCTATGAAGTCAGTCTTCAAGAACATACAAGGCCTTTCTATGTTTCGGCGCCTCATCACATTTTGCTTCTTCTTTTTATTTTTTTATTTTTTTTTTTTTAATTCACCTCACGTTTCCTCACAACATGTAAGGACAAATTAACATTTAAAAACAAATTAACAAAACTACACGATTACGCTATGAATTCAAACAGCAAGATTAATATTCCAGAATTAGGTTCATGGCATCGACTGACACCTTTGGTTATAAATTACGTATTATCTCCATATGTGCGAGCGGATCGCTGTTGAGAGCTTAATTTTTGCTCAATTAGCTTCCAGTAGTTGTCGGTGATCATTTATCAAGTGGTCAGCTATTATTTAATTTTTCTTCTTCCGACCTATTAGGCAAAGCCTATAAATATCGTGTTTCTTGGAAGGCGATAGAAACTTCATATCGTCTTGGGTTTACATTACAGAGTGTGACGGTTGGTTACCATTTTTCTCTAACCGATCCATGAGCGGCTTTAGCTCTTTGATTTGATAATTATTCAAGGAAAGAGATGTTATAGTAGCTATGCAAATATTTGGTTGGTCTTCTGCGGATTTTTATGATAGGTGGTAAAATAATTCACGATCTGATTGATGGAGGACAAAATTATTGTATGCGGACTTTCGGATTTAATTTAAGAACTCTTGAATTCAATTAAATTTCACTGCGAGGGTTTGTGTTAGGCCTAGTGAATCAGAAGCCTTGCAAACAAGTAGCAAATATGCAGTGACCTCTTAATAAATCAAGAGGAATGTGTCAGTACGGATAAACTGTCAGATTTGGGTCGTTTTGAGCGGCATCACAGTTTGTTGCAGTTTACTCTGACAAAACTTTACGACAACCCCAATAGCGAATTCAAGCTGCGTAGATTTCTTTCATTCCCAAATTATAGCTCAATATGACAAGAAATTGATGGTCAGAGCGAGTTCATTGGTCATGTTAACAGAGACAATCGGCTGCAATGAATACGAACTACTTCAGATGTCGGTCTGCAGCTGGAGGTAGACTTAGCAGGCTGCAAATGAAAGCCAGAAAATTATGGGTTATTTCCGGCCACGCCCAACAGATGTTAAAGAGTAGACCAAGTCATTTATGATAGTTTTGAAATTTTTTTCGAATTGAAATTCAAAATCGATCTTTCTTAAAGATTAAAAAAAAAAATATTTGGCACAAAATATCCGTAGGGACCCTAGGCCTAGCTTCTCACAACCATTCGTGCTCTTTCAAGACAGTTATACTCTCGGATGTTTGTCAGACGTTCGCGAGAGGTGGCGCAGTGGAAGAAAACCCTAAGTTGGAATTTGGGTTTTTGCGGAATTCGAACCTGGGACCCCTCGCTTAGTAGTCCAACACACTAAGCCACTGCGCCGAAGTTCTTGAAGATTGCTATCCAAAATTGGAATGGATGGAAGCCACCTTAACGAGTTTATACTCATCGGGCCTTACTAATAAATCAAACACTAATGTCGGCTATTAGTTAGCTGCCAGTTTATAATAAACTGTACATAGCATTTTCGAAAGGGTAACAATAAACAATTTGAACTCCACCTTTACTAGTACGAAGACTTTTTGTTGAATCTACTACATTTGTTGTCACGCAGAATTTGAATTTCATAATTTGTCAATATCATATGCAAATCAGTAATTCCCTATCATTCGTTCGGGCACAATTTTCGGTAATATTTATAGACACTTTCCTTTGATTTCTAAACTTTATTATTGATGAGTGGATTTGTGTTTTAATAAGATACCTTTCAAATTATTCAATAAACATAACACAGTTTATTAAAATGCTCTCATGTAAATCAAACCCTATTGGTGGTTTTAAGATTACAATTATTTAATCGTTAGCAAGTGAATATTTTCGTAAATAGAAATAATAGCGTTAATTCATTTCAGAAAAAGCTATCACGTAGGAACCCAACGCATTTTAAGAATCTATCTTTTCCGTTTTTGCATTTCAATTGCAATTTTGCAACGAGACAGTGCTTGCCAAAGTATATAGAAGTGTGAAAATAAAAACAATTTGATCTTTTGAAAATTTTATAGATTACTAGCTGACCCGGCAAACTTCGTGCCGCCAAAATTCGTTAAAGTAATGAAAATGAAAATTCCGAGCATGCACAATGCATTTGCTAATAACATATACTCGTATTATATGTAATTTTGTCAATTAAAATTCTTTATTCAAAAGTCATATTAAATGCAATAGAAATAAATGACGAATAGCAATGTTGATTTTTTTTCAATCAAACGGCAATGATTTTGACATTTCGGCCAACCTTCCGCTTTTTCACTAAGTTGACCATGTGAGAAACATGGGAATTCAATATTGATGACACAAATGCACAAACATCCATCGATTATCCTTGCAACAAATAATTTGTCATAGTGAAAGCGAGACGCACGGGAAATTTAAGTCGCTTAAGTACGAATGGCAAATCGTTCTGAATAAGCGGAATCTGCGGAATGAGAGTGTTTGAATTTGAGTTTTCCCCTCAAAACCGTCGCTTGTATGACATTTAATTTCAGATCCTTCGCCATCAAATCCAACGCGTTCCGTTACAAAACTTCGGTGCATTGAGCTTGCGAAACAAAATTATAACTGAGGCGGTATCCTGAAATGAAAACTTCTTTCTTTAAAACACATTGATCATCAGTTTTCTTATCACCAAACCCGTCCCATTGCATAGTTTTGGCTGGTTTAAGCGCTAAAATTACTCGCTTACTCAACCATTCATTATTTTTGGGTAAGCAATGATGTTCGGGAATACTTTGTTGATATGCTCGTCTTTCGATGAGAAAAATTGAAAAAATTCGAAGGAAATAAAATCAATCCGCTCAATTCGTCGAGATTAGGAACACGACCATTACCGATCGTCAGCAATTACTTCGAAAAATCTGGAGCAGATTGATCGTTCAGCAATGCAACTCTCATGTTTGCTATCAGCTGACGTTTCTCATATAGCGCCACAGATTTGATGATTTGAGGCAAGCAAAGTCGGATGTCTTACGAGCACTACATTCATTTGAACTAATGTGTCTAATCCAAGCCAATCATATTCAAAAGTATTATTAAATACAATAGTAATAAGAATAACATTTTCGATGTTTTTCAATCAAATTGCAATGATTTACGTGTCGGTCAACCTTCCGCTTTTTCACTGAAGTGCTTTATGGTACACAAAATTTTTTGTTCTATTAGATATATGTGTAGTGCGTATGCGTACACGTACATAGCGGGAGGTTTGCCAACATGTGGCTCGCCACATACAATTGACCATGTTATGTCGTTTTCCATTGGGGCAAAAAATCGATCTTTCTTTTTTTTTATCTAAATTATTTTTCAATGAAACATTGGGTAAAAAATAAAATCCTTTTTTCGATTCCGATCACTGTTTGCTGATATCGATATTTTTTTCAGATTTACACATACCTACAACGACAATAACCACTATACTTTGCACAGGTGTTTTACGTCATTTTAAGAAGTTGTCTTTCAAGACAAATACGCAAAGTTTCATAAAAACCAAAATAACGAAATACATAAATTAATAGCTATGGATATGAAATGACTAAAAAGCACCAAAAATACTTCATTTTTTGTATCTACCATACCATATCCATAACAGCTGATATTTTTGTCAAATAACGCACTAAATTACAAAAGCAGATCAATTTCGTTGCATGTTCCATGAGCAGCGTAAAATCTGAGATCTGAAAAGATTTCTGGGGGTTTGGGACCCAACAAAAAGACGCCTGTTGTTTGGAAAACAACATTAGAAACATGAGAATTCAAGATTGTAAAGTTGCAAAAATTTTGTGAAAACTTAATCAGGCTGGTGATTAAGTCTGCTGGAATCACACCATTGCCATTATAAAATTTAAAATACTTTTTTTTTGTTTTTTTTTTTTTTTGTATTTGACTACTCGACTTTATCCAGTTTTTTTTTTTTTTTTTTTTTTCAAAGTGTATTTCACCATAAAAAAAAATTTTTTATTGGTGGACCACCCTTAACATTTAGGGGGATGAAAAATAGATGTTGTCCGATTCTCCACCCTAGCCGATATGCACGCTAAGATTCACGAAAATCGGTCGAGCCGTTTAGGAGGAATTCAACCACGCACACCGTGATATTACTTAATTCAGGAAACTTAGAACAACAGTTTAAATTCTCGCAGAAAAATATAAATCTGTGGCGTAAATGTGTATGGGCGAAAGTGTCACGTTTCCCTTTCCATGAATTCACACATACTACCTGATATTCCTCCAGAAGTTCCTAAATTTATTAATTGGCTTGTAATTTGCTGAGTGCTGACAATTCTATTCTTATATCTCTGTTTTCCGTGAAGTCAACCTTTTCACACCAACCATTGTTTCCTCATCCTCATTCTCTATTTTGCAAAGAGTTTAATAAGGTTTGGTTGCAGCCAAATGGGATCCGGCCGAAATTCTGCTTTGCAAACTGACAAATATATGTGTCTATCTGATGGGACAAAAGTGTGTAGCTTAGCTTAGAGGTTCGAGTTTATTTCATCAACTAAGGGACTCTCCAACCGTAGAGTTGAACGTTTTACGGATTATGTCTGGATTTTATTAATTTTTACGTGCAATAGACTTTTTCTTGTGAGGTTTTAATGGCCTTTCAAATAAAAATAATAATACCCCACCCACAGCTTGTTTTACCCCATATCAACATCAAACCGTCCTTTGAAAATTGAAAAAAAAAAAAAACTTTAAAAAGTAATTTTCCTTTGACGCCCAGGTGGAAACCCGCATTTTGTATACAGCTGAATCAATTTTTATGTAAATAACCCCATACGATATACCCCACATCCCACTATATAACAGCTCGTTAATTTCCGTCACAGAAAAGCGCGTCCAAAGTGAACTTCGCATCAACTCCAAATATAGAATTGCATCCGACGGGGATGACTAATGACGACAATGCACTCTCTCTATACTCCGCCACAAATCCACATGTAAATGCTATTTTACAAAAATAGGTAAGACCAAACGCATGCCGCCACCTCACTGACGCATCGCCATAATCATTTTATTGGGATGTTGTAACCTCTGTGTGACTATTCGTTTTGGCTAACATTGAGCGGCACAAAACCTAGGTTAAGGCCTAAGCATATGGTGGGCCGAAGAAGACGCAAAGCCTGCATGCCTATGCCTACGTATAGTTCGATCAAGTTATGAAATGAGCCCCTCCTCTGCCATCAGTGAGAAGTGGAAGTCGTTAAGTGGCTAATTATTATTAGCTTTCGAAAGAGGAAGGCGATACTATCTGTCAGATCCCTACATACCTGCAAAACGTGACATAAATACTGACGAAGACTGCAGTTTTAATTTTTATCTGATTTTTTGTTTTCTTTTTATCGTAATTATGAGCAGTCGCCTATTAATTAAGAGCTTACGTCAGAGGCAGGTAAACAAGGAAATACCTACGCACCATGCTCACTGACCTAACAGATACGAATTTTACTTTTCCCCCGTGAATGTTTAAAGGTGTTCAAAAATAGATCGTGCACGAAATTCTGTGTAGCGTTATCTTTGTCCTTCAGAGCGAAGTGCGATAAGCAATATTTTCGTCTGATTATGTAAGCAGTTTTCTAGATACCCATACTAGGTGCGAGTAACTATGCAAAGTTCCAGCATGTGTGTGCAATAAAATCGAGACAAAAGCAAAGCCGTGGCTGGGCGTAAATTCGAAAAGAGCGTGAATTGCTATCTCACTGAACGATAAGGAGATGGGGTCATATTTACACCTTTTTTTTATGCATGTGCTTGGTGATCTTTACTGCTCAGTTGTACTTTTTTTGAACATTGAGTGAATTAAAAAATCCTTCGGTGGGTAGCACAGCAAATATCCAAACCGCATCGGAAGTCGGGACCCTTTTTGAGCCTGAGGACCTTTGGCCACCACTTTTTTAAAAATGATAAAAATGGCAACATGAGTGCAAACATATGAAAAGAAGTGTTTCGGAATGAAAAAATTGTTTTTTTGTTAAAAATAAAAAATGTCTTTGTTTCTTTGTTGCTCTGTTTTTTTTTTTTTTTTTTTTGCTTAATTAGCAGTAGGTACCTATATGTGGAGGCTGGGACCCCTTTTTTGTCCCCTTTTTGAAAATTTTCAGCGGCATCAATGTGGACTAAGTGAATAACTTCGAAGGTATCAGATAATTGTCACCTAACCAAACCTACCACAGACAACAGGAGTACTCATTCAGCAGAGGGGACCTAGGTGCACCTTGTCAAAGACCATTTTAAAACAACCATCACAGATAGCAGCTTATAAAAGGCTGGAACTGACTAGTGTTTTTCTTTTTCTTTCTTTTACTTCGTAATTGAGAAAGTTAAAAAGTTTAGTTTGGTCCTTTAATTTACGGAAGCTGACAATTCCGGAATTTGTATGGAACTACTTAAATTTAAAGTCCAAACTAAAAATGTTTATTGGTAAGGCCCTTTAACTATTTCGAAGTATCTGGTGACGCATTGTCTTCATTTACAGCCAGACCGATCTTTCCCGCCTCCGTTTCAATACTTTTAAATGCACCCCTACTAGCAGCCTCCAGCGGTTTATATAAAGCTTTCTGGTTCAATGGATAGTCTTTGAAATCAATTCATCGGTGGCATCACAATATGATAACCTCGGCCTACGTATGGCTGTCGCTCTAACCTAAACATGCTACCAATTCAGCTTATCTATATATCATCTTTTAGCTGACTTCAAGTCTCTTAAAACCTCGATAAATATTCCAACTTCTGTTTGTTCCGGCATCAAATACTAAAGGATACAAAACTCAGACTGTGTTAAGAAAAAACAGACGCCGCTAACAGAGCGCAGAGAAGAGAATGTCAGAATCACTGACAAGAAAGAGATCCGACAGTGTTGTGTCATTATCAGTGTTTACTGTCACTAGTCCAAGAGCTCTTTAGACAGTCTGAAAGAGGTTTATAGTCGCCACATACTGTGCCGATCGACAAACCATGAACCACTGCCATTCTCCGACAGAAACCAATCAATTTTTGTACAGAAACCGTCCGTCGCAAACAATTACGAAGTCTTTTACTTTTTACAACTCTACATTTCCGGTGTGAAAATTTTAGCATCACTGATCGAGCACAAACACATCTATACCATCCCATCGCATAATGCCAAACCTATGTACCTCATGCTCATTTGTAAACAAATTAACGATGTTGACGAGGTGAAAACACACCGTCCCACTGCCGAGAGTCGTAAACCATTTTATTTCTGCCCTGCCACAGTTAAAAGTGTTAGAAATGCCAAACAGCAATAAAGGGAAATAAATTGTAAGCCGGTAATGGGATCACAACAGATCGTAAAACCGATCTCATCCCAGCAACCTTTATCCAATTATGGTATTTATTTACGAAATTTCTTATAGCCATTAGACATTTAGACCAGATTTACAAACAAATTCAACGACACCGATCAACCACAACCACCCACCCACATGGTCGGCTTTTTGATAAGACCGATGGTGCTACTGTCGTCTTGTTCGTTTCGGTCGGGCTTCTATGTGCGTTTCACAATCGCTGCCGCTACTATCCTAAGTGATTACGCCGTGATTAATGGAGCTCTTGTGCTCGGGAAAAATATGGCGCTTTCAAAGTTGCTGTCTACATACACTAGCCCTCGAATAGGAAAGTAGATTAAGTTCGAAACCAGTTAGTCGATTGGTAATTAATAGTACTACGCTTAAATGAGTTAATTTGGTTTTTGTTAATTTTGTTTCTATTGATTATTAATATTTATGGGGAAGATTAGCGGAACGACATTTGTTTTCGTAGGAGAATGTAAATTTGGCCAGCTGTTTGGTTTCACTTTCAGTGCCTAATCTGCGGCTTAAGTGGAATTTGTGTTTGAAATTTGAAGCACGTGATTATTTACATTTTGAAATGGCCATCATGGATGCCTTGGGTTATAGAGTTGTCACTTTGATTTTCGGTCTTTTGTTGCCGTGGGAAAATCGACCCAAGAAAGGGTTTTTCTTTTTAAATAAATTGCGATTTTCATTGGTGTCGTTTTGTTGGTAAGATTTTTTTCCGGGCTTCTGACTGTCTAGAGGTTACTTTCTTACTTACTTAAGGTGGCGCTACAGTCCGGGGTGGACCTGGGCCTCAACCAATACGCCTCTCCAGTTAGCGCGATCTTTGGCTAACTGCCTCCAGTTGCGCACACCAAGTTGGTTGCGGTCCCCTTCCACTTGAGCGCGCCACCTAAGGCGAGGTCTTCCTCTACTGCGTTGTCCCTCCGGGTTGGAATCGAAGACTCTCCGGCCCGGAGCGTTGGGGTCCATTCGCTCTACATGTCCTAACCATCTTAGACGACTAATGCGTACTTTTCTGACCAGGTCGATGTCGCTGTACAGCTCGTAGAGTTCGCTGTTAAATCTTCTCCTCCAAATCCCGTCAACGCAAACGGGACCAAAAATCACTCGAAGAATTTTGCGTTCGAAGCGACCAAGAAGATCCTCATCCGTTTTTGCTAGGGTCCATGCTTCTGCGCCATAGAGCAGGACAGGGATGATGAGAGTCTTATATAGAATCTCCTTAGTGCTTCTTGACAAGGCCTTACTAATCAATTGCCGTCTTAAGCCAAAGAAACAGCGGTTGGCAAGTGTGATTCTTCGCTTGATTTCTGATGTGATGTCATTATCAGAGTTTATAGCGGAGCCGAGGTAGACAAAGTCCCTAACTACCTCAAAGTTATAGCTGTCTATCGTGACGTTCTGCCCGATTCATCGATGTCGTGTGTCCCTTCTTGTTGACAGCATATATTTTGTTTTACCCTCATTCACCACTAAACCCATTTTTGCCGCTTGTGTACTAATACTTGCAAACGCACCAGTGACAGCTCGCTGTGTTGTACCAACAATGTCAATGTCGTCAGCGTATGCAAGCAGTTGCACAGACTTATAGAAAATTGTGCCTCTGGTGTTGGCTTGTGAGTTTCGCACAATCTTCTCAAGAATGATGTTGAAGAAGTCACATGACAGCGCATCACCTTGTCTAAATCCTTTTTTGACATCAAAGGTCTCGGTGAGATTGTTTCCGACCTTTACGGAGCAACGAGCGTTCTCCATCGTCATTCTGCACAATCTGACAAGTTTGGCAGGGATGCCAAAACTAGACATGGCTCTGTATAGCTCGTCTCTATAAACGCTGTCATATGCGGCCTTAAAATCGATAAAAAGATGGTGAGTATCGATCTGGACTTCTTGGGTTTTTTCCAGGATCTGCCGTAGTGTGAATATTTGATCGGTCGTGGACTTACCGGGCCTAAAACCGCACTGATAGGGACCTATCAGATCGTTGACGAATGGTTTCAGGCGTTGACACAGTACAGCAGACATGATCTTATACGCAGTGTTAAGGAGACTGATGACTCTATAGTTGGCGCAGTTTAGAGAGTCTCCTGTCTTGTGGATCGGGCAAACGATGCTGAGGTTCCATTCATCAGGCATACTTTTCTCTAACCAAATTTTGGAGACGAGTTGATGTATGCTCTCTACCAAGTCATCTCCGGCTATCCTCACTTCATTTTGGTCAGTCTTGGCTTTCATCGTCCAGGTTGAATGGTTCGTTCTGCCTGACAGCGGAATTTGTGTCGTCTTCGCCGCTTAGCAGTCTGCAGAAATGGGTTTTCCATGTCCTCAGCACCGACTGTGACTCTCCTACAAGGTTTCCTTGTTCGTCTCTACAGGTTTCCGTTCGGGTCTTGTTGGCATGACACGTTCTTTTCACCTTTTGGTAAAACTTCCGAATATTGTTCCTGGAGTAACACCTCTCTATATCCTCGATCGCGCGCTTCTCATGCTCTCTCTTTTTTTTCCGGAGAAGCCGATGTTCTTCCCTCCTTTTTTGCTCGTAGAGCTGATGAGCTGCTCTCGTCCTTCTATGCAGCGACGCTTCGTAGGCACTTTGTTTTGCTGCATGTGCTTGGCACTCTTCGTCAAACCATGGGTTTCGGGGGGGTGGGCTGGTGAAACCGAGGACATCAGTTGCGGCGTTTTTGAAGGCTTCTTGGCATCGGCGCCACAGGTCTTCGGCACTTGATGCTGGCAGCATAGGACTTCTCGAGAGGTTGAGGGATACACGATCGGCATAGGTTCTGACGGTTTGTTGCGTTTGTAGTCGTCCGACGTTAAATCTCCTCACAGTATTTTCTCGTTGTTGAGGTGTCTGGGATATCCGCATCTGTACCTTGGCTACAACAAGGTAGTGGTTCGAGTCTATGTTGGCCGCTCGGAAAGTTCGGACAACGTGATCAATTTGGTTGACGGTTTGATGATCAGGTGACCGCCATGTTCCTTTGTGGATATTGAGGTGAGGAAACCGTGAGCTAGCTATGGTAACATTACGTCCCGCAGCAAAATCAATCAGCCTAAGTCCGTTTCCAGACGTGGTGTCGTGTAGGCTGTGTTTTCCGATTGTGCTACCAAAGGTGTCCTCCTTTCCTATTTTGGCGTTAAAATCACCCAAGGACATTGCTCATATGTTTTGTCGAGGAGCTCGTAGAAACACTCTTTGGTAGCATCGTCTTTTTCTTCTGTGGGGGCGTGAGCGCATATTAGGCTAATGTTGGCGAATTTAGCCTTTATGCGGATTGTTGTAAGGCGTTCACTCACGTGTCGAAAGCTCAAGACTTCTTGCCTAAGTCTGCCGCTTACAACAAATCCGCATCCAAATAGACGCTGCTTTTGTTCCCTATAGCAGTCACCGTAGTAAATGTCACAGTTTTTCATCCTTCCTTTGCCCGGCCCATCCCACCGGACTTCCTGGATGGCGGTGATACCTGCTTTATAGCAGTCTAGGGCCTCCGCTAGTTGTTCGGCTGCACGCGGTCTGTTCAGAGTTCGAACATTCCACGTGCAGATCCGAACGTGATTGTCCTTTTTTTCGTTTTGCAGGGTCGTCAACAGTGAATCCGTCCTTATCCGAGGCTATTGGTTGCTTCGCAACATATATTGTTTTCCGTGGTAGGGTAGTTAGCCCCACGCACAACCCCCAACCTGGAGGACCAGGCCCTTTCTGCGACCCCTTGGGCAAAGGGAGCCGGAATATTCCGGAGTCAGTAACCCGCTGCGGGGATGTGAGAGCTGCCGTTGACCCATTAAGGGCTCTTCCGCCACCATCTCTATTTCAACACCCTGACTAGTGTTGAAAATCCTCAATGACCTCAGCTCCAAATACGTCGAAGTACTAGCTCATTGAGGTATCTGCCATGTTGACTGTTGACGCCACCGTTGATTCAACCATGTGAATTCATCCGCCGTACGTCCTATTTCTGAGGGGCTCATGTAAGACTTCTGAGACTCGAGCAGACAGTCAACTCCAACAGAGCATTATAGTGTTGCTATTTTCTACGTGTTCAACACTCGCACTTATTAGTTCAGCAAGTCAATTCCGGATGGACATAACCCAGTACCCGGTGGTGACCACTTGGAGGTAAAATAAGCACAATTGGTGTATCTGAACAGTTGCAACAACTGGGCATCGCCAAGTTGACGCCAATCAGTGTCTACCCTATTCATCTACACCCAACCACCAGTATTGCGACTAAATCAGTAAAAATGGGTTTAGTCGGAAATAGGGAAAGTCTACAGAACGGACATATTCATCGATAAGTGTGTTTTGAGGTCGGGACTTTAGTTCGGGTCCACTATAAACTCCACAAAAGATTATGCGTACTAGTTTTACGCGTTAAAAATTTTCCGAAAACTATGCCTGGTCTAGAACTTTCTAACCACCTGCCCTTATTCGTATGGGATCACATTGGACCAATAAGTTAGTTTAAGTCTGTCCTTCAAGACAGCCACCTTACCTAAGCTAACTGAGGACAAATGTCATCTGGGATCGAGGGAACGAATGACATTTGCCGGAAACTCACGACCGCCTAAAAAAGTACATTCCATAGATTGGAGAACACTACCTATGTCTTTTTCGAAAATCTTCGAAATTTCGGCCAAATAGTGTTCGATATATCGACTCTTTAACTTCACAGAGAAAAATGTCAAAAACCCAACATAAGGACGATAAAATTCCGCAAACCTCCCGATTAAAAAAAAAAACAAAAATCAAGAAATCAAGTATTTGACCTCGAAAACCTTCGAAATTTCGGCATAAGAGTGTTCGATATTTTAAATATTTTAATTCACAGAGGAAAATACCACAAACCGAACATAAGGACGCTGAAACTCCTCAAACTTTCTTAATAAAAAAAATCAAGAGATACAGCATTCGACTTCGAAAACCTTCGAAATGTCGGCCAAATAGTGTTCGATATCTCGACTTTTTAACTTCACAGAGAAAAAAATGTCAAAAACCCAACATAAAGACGATAAGACTCCTTAAATTTCCCGACTTAAGAAAAAACACAAGAAATCCAGCATTTGACCTCGAAAACCTTCGAAATCTCGGCATAAGAGTGTTCGATATCTTGATTAAGGAAAACACCACAAATCGAACATAAAGACGCTGAAACTCCTCATACTTTCTTAATAAAAAAAAATAAAGAAATCCAGCATTCGACTTCGAAATCTCGGCCAAATAGTGTTCGATATATCGACTCTTTAACTTCACAGAGAAAAAAATGTCAAAAACCCAACATAAACTCCTCAAACTTTCTTAAAAAAATAAAGAAATCCAGCATTCGACTTCGAAAACCTTCGAAATTTCGGCCAAATAGTGTTCGATGTCTCGACTCTTTAACTTCACAGAGAAAAATTCATAAAGACTATAAAAAACCTCGAACGGCACAAAACCGTTTGATACCTCAAATCTTTTTAATTCACAGAGGAAAATGCCACAAACCCAATATGAAGACACTTAGACTCCTCAAACTTCCCGACTAATAAAGCTTCGGCAATGCAGCCTATGAATTAAAAAAAAAAAAATCCAGCTATACACAATTCCCTTTCGCAGAGTGTAAACCTTACAAACATAACCAACAAAATCATAAAAGCTCAAGGGAAGTAGAATCTGTATACGCCAACTCTGTGTGGAGCTGACAGCCGGCCGGCCGCAGTTATACCGAGTACGGCACGCAAATCATTAATCTATGCCAGCCATATCAAGATTGTGGTGTCGGGTTAGTCACAAATAAGTTCCAGTCACAGACGTCAGCTAATTTGTCTAAGAAAATTGGAAATAGCGATAAAGTGGGCTAATATTTCATGTCAATGATCGTTCAGTAATGAGATGTTGAAAGTGTTTGCGCCTGTGCATAATTTACGCCTGAAGATGCCTCTGCGATAGCACGACTGCGAAAATTTAGAAGGGAAACAACAGCTCTGTATGTTTAGTTTGCACATCAATTATAGTTTTGCGATCGCCAATACGGGCGACAAACACTTCCAGAGGAAGAAAAAACTACGACCCCTTCTCCACATCAAATAGAGGATAAGTAGCTCTTCAAATCCATCATATGCCACGTCGGCCGACTTTAGTCTTGCGGTCTTACTCTTAACCTTGTATCTACGGGTAGAAGTTGACACAAGCAGCATTGAACTCCCGTCTTAATACATAGCAAAGGCTCGCGTCACCTGAATCAATAGAACACTACCCTCGCCTCGGAAATATACGCGCAGTCCTCCTCTCCATTCGCATGTCCCACTAACACGATTTTTCTTATTCCGAAAGGTTCCCACCGGTGGTGGTGCAATAGCCCCTTTCTTAAATACAAGCCGTGTGCAACATAAATTTAGATCTTGAGTCACAATGCTCGCTAATTGTGTTGCTGTTCGTTCTGAGATAGATTTTCTGTTTTATGCGATTTGTTCGCCTATTTTTCACTCCATAAACAGACTGTCAAGTGGCGGTGCTTGACAGTACGTATCTCTCTGACTCGCGGTTGCCTCCTAATTACACAGTATTTCTTTTGGCTTGGATTTTTGTTTATTTCTTGGTCGGTCGACGAGATGAGCTCTATGGGTGTGTGTGTGTTTGTGTAGAGGTTATGTTGAAGGGGAGGAGGAAGGAGCCGCCACTCTGACGACATGATGACTACCTTGACGTGATTGTTCTCTATCATGCGTCATCCCAGATATCTTGTTCAGGACAAGGGCTGTCATTTAGTGGGAAATTCAAGGCTTGCAGGAGCAAATGTACTATATAGTGTGGGTGGGCACACTTGGAGTGGATGAAGCCTTGAGGTGTCTTGTTGCGAACTGAGAGAAAAATACCCCCCTATTTGGTGGTTGTAAATATATATCTATGCTTTTACGGAGTCGTTGTGTGGAGATGGTCAGGGAATAGAGGGTGCTAACAATTTTCTGGTTAAATGGGCCGATCTCGCAAATGGGTGAGGGAGACGACCAGCAATCCAATTGGAGATGGAGAAATCTATGGTGACACCTTTTTGTTTAAGGGGTTTCGGGTGTTCAAAATTTCGTGATAGGTTGCGTCCGTTATATGTGAATTTAATTTCATAACACAAGAAAGTGATGGAGTAAAGGCGGCTTCAATAACTACCACATAAACCGCCATCATGTTCCGAACAAAATTAAAAAAAAAACTTGCCAGAAGAGCTACAGTGAAGCTCAAGACAGCACTGATGGTCAGCGTGACTGCTGTGCGACTTAAGTTGCAATTTGGTACTTTTTTTGAAAGCATGTCACAGTTTTTTGCCATTTGGGTCCTTTTTTAGTTCGAAAAAACGCTTCGCAAAATTTCTAAATAAAAACCCTTAGAATGTAAAGCAGTTGCCTGTCACAACATTATTATAGTGTTTAGAGACGCAATGATTGTTAAATATCGAAAATATTTAACATTTATAAATATATTTTTTTCTTATTGACCCTTTTTTCTTGCGAATTTTTAGAACTCTGCAGCGCTCACGCTGTCGACGGTTTTCCAAGTACGAGTAAGTAAAGAGAGCAAGCAAGACGATTCAATTTTAACCACAAAAGCTGCCGACTTGAGGCTTAAACACCTACTCTTGGTAGTTTTTAGTTCTTAAAAATAAGGGCGAGTGTGGGGGACATAGACTCAATAGCTAGAGAGTGGTTCTAATGAAATCCGATAGATGACGCAGTTGTTACTATTGCTTTCGGCATCGAAATGCCTTTCTCCTCAAGTCTCTATCTATAGGAAGTTTAACAGTTTATTCCTAACAGATTTAGAGAGTGTTTCTAATAAATTCCGATAGCTGGCGCTGTTGTTACTACTGCGATCGGCATCAAAACGCATCTATCATCTGCACTCTTTATGTCTTTATACGGATATTTAAATAGTTTATTTCGACTAAATTTGGACTGCGCTTCTAATGAAATCCGATGTCCAAGAGATGGCGCTGTTGTTTCTAAAGTCGTCACCATTTTGATGCATCGATCTGTATGAATACACTAACCACATGAACCACTGAACGGATTTGAACTTTCTTTTTACTGTTTGTCATCGTTAATAAATTTTTGGAGTTAAGCTCTAGGTGTCAAAATGACAGAGAAAATGCGTTAAAATTCAGCATTTAAGACGTTTTCGCCAATTGTTACCTATAGAGAGCGGTTGGATAAGAAAATATCTCATAGAAGAGTCCCATACCCATTGAAAGCAACCATAAAAAGGGTAGAATACGGGTCAAGTCGTCAAGGACAGAGGCCCTGAACCGCGGTACACGGAGTTGTTTAAGACATGCAAACATCAGGTTTGTATTATATCTGTCCATGAATGGACTTAAATTGCCGGAACCAGTGACCCCTACCGTCCATCACCGTGATACCCCACAACCTACCTCCCGCGACGCTGCCCACTACAACTGCCTCGCCAAACTTACCCTTTCCTTGCCCAACAAAAGGCTTAAAAGAAAAACTAAAACACAAAAAAGAAAGAAGACTCTCCCTCAAACTATCATCATTTTTTGGTAACAGCAAACTTGATATTCCCGCAGCCATTATTATGTTGGTCTGATTTGATCCCATTATCAGGAATACACTTCGCACAAGTCCTTCTCTGCGCGCCATATAAATACACGTACGATGATATAGATACTTATGCCTTGCAAATTTCTAGATAGATACCTACTTTGCTGTCGAATATAATAATGTGATGAGTTGCCTCTCTCTCCGGTGCGCTGCCACATGAAACAAGCAGAAAACTCGTCGAACGACGGGACCAACGAGAGAGCGTGTGAGGAACTGCTAAAGCATCTAATGGTTATGATATATGGCTGAACGATATTCTGGTCACGTTATTGAACATTTTGCCACTTATTTTAAGATTCCCTTTTGTTTTTTGTGATATCACTGTTGGTTTTGCAGTAGGTACATGTGCGAGTAGTTTGGGCATATGAAGACTGAAGACTTTGACTCTTTTTTTATTTTTTTGGAGATGAAGGAGTTTCGCAAGGAATATTGAGATTGGTGGTTGCAAAGTTTGAAGACGGTTTTAGGAGAATGAATGAGTCCTGGGCATGGGTACATCATATGAAATTCGCCTTTGGTCCCGCAACATATTCGTAAGCCTCTTGTCAAGTAATACGGTTTTTTTTAAAGCCTTGTTTACAAAAAAGACGTACCGGGCAATAACAGCGACCAACTGATTTCAGTGGCAAGGAGTTTTTGATTATATTTGCTAAATCCGATGAGATTCGATTTGGAAAAATTATTTCCTTGAACATTGCCGACTCTCATAGTATGCTCTTCGATCATGGGTATCGGCTTCTCTCCATAGGCAATTCCAACAAGCTCTTCTCCCTTCTTCGCTCTTCTTCGAAAACCGCATATACCATTCTCCTTTCTATGCGGAATGTTAGAGACTGTACGCTTGGGTCATCCTTCGTCTATCCCAGTACAAGCCTACGCCAAGCTCGAACGGAGAAACAAGGTTCTAATTGGAGTAGTGTCTGCTGTAAGAATTCTTTCGTTTCTTTAACTCTTGTGGTATCACAAAGGACCTATCAATCGGTCCCAGTTTGTTTATTAAAACAGTTACCCAATCTAACATAACTTATCCGGTAACTCGTTGTTCGAACATAGACAATCTTGAGTCACAAGCGAACACTCTATATCCACGAAACTATGGCCTCGCAAGGCACCTGAACTCAGATCCACACAGATCTGCAAAAACCTCATGACAGCGTCAGGAACCTATCTACCTACTTTAGTCTTTTTCTAAGGCATTCAATAGGAATCAACAGATGAGTATGTATATAATATATGGCAATTCGTAGAATGCAACTAACCTCTATAGCACCTAAGGGGTTCTTTTTCGAACAGGACTTATAAAACCTTTTCAACGATGGAATTTTCCACACGAAGGTGCCAACAGAGGTGTCGAAAACGTGTCTTTTTGAAGCCGTGCGATTTAGAAAAGAATCTCGCAGCTGCTGTCGAGGTTGGTTGCAAACAAGTACCTGCAAAAGTAAGTACCTGACGCCAACGACTATTGGCCGAATGATTTTAGGTTATTAATGAATGTCGATCATAAACTCTGTACATCTGTTATAGCTTATATAGGGAGGGCGTCAGTGCCGCCCATTGATCTTTTAGTATCAATGGAAAAGAGAAGTTGTCAAAGAAATCGACAGAAGCATAAGGTACTGAGAGGTTCACAAGATAGGTACATAACTCAGTTGCTAACTGGCAATGATCCAGACATCAGACTGTCAATATAGCCAGTGGTCTTATATGTAGACAAACAACACTTTCCTCTAGTGATCAGATCTAAAGAAGGTATGCAAAGGCAAAAAGGTATAGAAGCCTTGAACTTGAAAATGGTATAGAAGCTCCATTAAAATATACTCCAGCGAAGTTTTAATTGAAGACTTAAGTCAAATGCAGTCATCAAAATACGCAACTTAGCATGCCATTATTGCCTTGGGCCACTAGAAAACTTGAGGTCACAAAATAATTTACTGGTTATATTTTAATTCGTTCCAAAAATTAGAAAAGAAAAAAACTCACATACAAGACGAAAGGTTGTGGGAAGCTAGTACCTATGGACCTGTTGCGCCTATTATTTATTTATTTATTTATATTTCATGCGAACCTACGTACCTACCCTTATGCGGCCATTGTCTGAGGGCAAGATATATTTTTAGAGCTGTTACTTCCAGAAGCTACAGAAAATTGGCTGTCTCGGTATTCTATATACTATTCAAGTGCGGGAAAAGACTAAACGCTGTTTTAAGGTTCTCACGCCAAAAACTCCTTATAAGAAAGACGACTGTTAAACTACGGCACAGGTTTAATCTTATTTGCATAGGTTTGATGTCTATCCAGAGGTATATTTCGAAAAGCCTGAAGTTCATGAAAGTATCACCAATTACAATCTCTTCTCCAAAAAAAGGTGTTTCCATCTGGAGTTCATGAAAGTCCGACTAAGTGCACTCTCTTCTGCCAAAAAAAGGCGTTTCCCTCAGATAAAGCTTTAAGTCATTATTTCCACATGAACCGCCGGTACCTCCTTTTTGTCCAACTTGAGTTTGAAATTTTACCAAGAACTATAGCCAGACTTGTATAGTCTCACTTTAAACTCCTTGTCGCCTATAACACCAATATCTTGAGTTAAACATCCAGACGAAGTTGCTGCTGTCCCACAGATAAAATTAAAAACTGTTCAATATACTTTAAAAAAAATTCCCTACCGTTTCCAACCTCTGTCGATGGATTCCATTTTTGTTTCTCTTCATTTATCCAAGTTCATATGAAAGTATTCCATTCGAAACCCACTAAAAATGTTGTCTATAATTAAGCCCTGAATATCGATATTCAACACAGCCCCGTGTTGTGTGTCCACCAGAAAAGCTACCCGTTAATTACTAAGGAATGCCCTCCTGCTAAGTTTTCGAAATACTCGTAACAACCCCTTGTTCATTTAAATATCATATTCCCGTAACCAATTATTTTTGTGCTGGAAAGTAGAAATCTCAATTTTTTCCATAGCTAAAAAGGTTAACATTTCCAAATGGATATCCCCTTACACAGGATCATAGGTGGATATATCCAACCAGAGAACAAGTGAAAACTTTTCGCTAGCGTTCAGGAATCCTTACAAAAAAAAACATCAAATTTTCAACTTTTGATGAAAGATGCTCAGATACGACGACACAACGTAATGAAAATGCAAAACTTGCACGGATTCTTCTGCATTAGATCTACACAGACAGAGAAGACGCAACAAGCTGGCTTTGGCTGACATGATTTGCAATACTCGTAGTCATATGCCCGAGAGAGTGTTGCACAGTACAATAAGAATGACGGGCGTTGACGATTGGGTCAAGGCTCGCAGTGGATCTGCGATTTCTTTTTGTTTTAATTGCCTGGCATAATTTCATTAATGAGAACAATTGATAGGATAGGATAGAAGAGCAGCAGCTTGCAGCTAGAAACGGATGCTCGCTCGTTGTGACAAATTTATTTTTGTTTGTCGAGATTTCGATTGCGCGCACGCAATGTGGGTATAGGTATGTAGTGGCGACGATGTCGAGATGTTATCTTACGAAAGTTGTTGATGTGCGATGAACTGAAAAATATGTGTTTAATGCAATAAGTACATACATTCCTGGGAACTACGATTTGCAGTCAGAAATATGTGATTTTTTACGTAGATTACGGAATTGGTTCAGACTTTTAGAGCTTGTCTGGCGGGTTGCAAGATTTTGATGATAGGGGGGATTGGATCAAATGGGGAATTTGTCGGGATGGGCTCATTTTTGTACATCGTTTTTAATAGGAGTCTTCATGCTTCAGTTAAGCGCTTATTTAAGCCGTGACAAGGTTCTAACAGGGTCACCTATTTTAGGTAGGTATTTAAAAAAATTAAATTTGGACAAATAAGTAATAATTATAGAGCCTCCCACACTTGATTCCCTTCAATACTTTCAAAAGATTCAAAAGCCCAGGAGTACGGTTAGGAGGTCGAGTTTATATATTTCATAGATAGATCTTGAGCAAAAATTCACAAACTTTTTCACCCTCTAAAAGGAACCAAAATTTCAGTTTTTGGCAGTGTTTTATGAATCTTAAATCCTTAGAAAGTACTCTTGGATATGAAATTTGGAGCCCAAAAACAAGTGGACCTATTGCTCGTAAGATCAACCTTTGTTTTCGAATTTCAGCTGCCTAGGTGCAATAGTCTTCTATTTAATTTAAGAGGGCAAACTGGTTACTATTATATAGGGCTAGAAGTTAAAAGAAGACCTCAAGATAGGTTGAGCCAAAGCTTCATTATGCCCAAAATTGCGTCATCTGTATATTCTAGATACCTGCAATAAAATCTAAAGATGGACTTGATTTTAAAAGCCTCTCGCCCAGAGGCCGCCTACTCAAAATAATCGCAAGACACTGAGTCTTATAGCCTAAGTAGATCTAGAATTTTTTTTTTAAAATCCCTTTACATAAACAGACCTTCGTTCTCGAACTTACAATCACAGGGCACAGGGAGAATTTCGCAATCAATTTAATATGTAAAAAGTTCCGCGAGCCATCGTTCGTTTCGTATCCCGTTTTCAGCAAGAAGGTACTGTGATCAATTACAGCTTGGATGGAAGACCTTTATATACCTACATTAGGACGTTCCCGAGGCAACATAAGTCGCCTTCGAAATTAGACCTAGAGACGTCACCCTTGCCAAGCATCTGTATAACAGTTGCACCGAAAACATTTCCAATCATCGTTCCAAAGAGAATGGTTCACATTCTTATCGAAAGTGAACTCCAAAGTAAGCTGAGAGTATGAACTCTTCTACGACAGATCACTGTCAATCTTTAAGTTTGACACTCTAAGCTATGAATGAGTAGTTTTTGGAATCCTCACTGAAAGGCCTGTACTTCTGCCTTTCGAAACTTCTCTCTTTTAGCCTAAATCACAATTCGTCAAGCTGTATTCCCGGGTTGTGGATTAGTAAAATATCACCCAGGGATATTGTAACATAAATCGTTATTTGACAGCCAATGAGTTCACTTCCAGCGTAATAAAGTCTAAATCTTTGATAGACTGCAGCGGACCTTCCAACGATAAAGCAGGATAGAATTGCCTCACCCATTGGTGCGATCTAAGTCAAAGTCCCGGGGGAATGACAACCCTCAAACTAGCTACGAAAGAGGAGATAATAATAGAAGATTTTCCTTTCGCAATGGATAGTTAAACCTTAAATGAAAACATCCTAAGAAGCAAGGATCACCGAGTTAATTCTGAATAAAAAAAAATTCATGGGAAGTTCTGCAACTTGAAGGATTCAACGTATCGAAAGTCGAAAATGACCCGTCAAATACCTGTGAATGGATTTAAAGCAAACATGTTCAAAGGCTGCCAAGTAACGACTTCTGTATACAAACTGTAGAGACGAGGAAACTCTACTTTTTCAAGGATACCAGTGATCTTAGTAATACCAGGGTCTCTATCATTCTTAATCATAGCAAAAGGATCAATTAGTTTGACTGGGGTACCAGCAGATTTATCTCTACCCCGTTGCACTAGTTTTGTTTACAATTAACCGATCATTGGCCTTTGTATTCTGTTCCGCACGGTGAGAGGGAAATCTGGGGCCGAATTGCCGCATCCGTGAGCGAGCCATACATCACTGAATTTTGTGGATTTTGAAAGCAAAACAATAACAAATTCAGTCACGTATTAATTGCTCACGGATGCCTTAATTCAACCCCAGCAGTTTTGCTAGACGACTATCAAGCTAGGGCTTATTTATGATTATCCCTTATACTTCCGTGTTGAGGTGAAGTTTGGGTGGCTTTATCATCGAATGCCACTTAAACAAACCTTTTTGGTCCATAATATAAAGTAGACGCGCTTTAATTTCCAGCAGACAGAAACGTTCCATCCAACGAAATATAACCTCGAAAATTGTAGAAAAAAAGCTTGACTGAGGTTGCAGCCTGAATAAACCCAAATTTGCAAGCACTCTTCCACAATATTCCTTAACTGTTCCTGTAGAGTTTAATCAAAATTAGAAAAAGGGGTATGGCACTTTTTAAGCTAATATTTTACCAATTTATAACATTGGTTATAGTTACAAAGAAGATGGATCAAAAAAGGCGGCGGGATTGTTCAAACAAATTATTTCAAATTTAAAAAATTATTTGTTTCCTTAGCGTTTTAAATGGACGTCCAATTGCCTGCTGGAAGCATTCTACACAATGTGGTAGTAACGAAAAAGGGGTGTGGCGCCTCTATAAAAAAAAACATCACATTTCAAACGTTAATTCTCGGAGCCAAAGTTTTAAAACTAAGATTGACAATGCGGATTAAATACGAAAGATAATGACGGGTAAAGCTAGTATTGCATAAATTAATACTTCGTTGTAATATGTTGCTCCCGTTAAATGTTTTGTAGCAAGAACAGTACCACAAACAGGATTCATCGTTTCAAGTTTCAATAACATGAGATAGATACCTATACCCCCCACACCAAAAGAATGCAACAAGTTGTACCTAAACCAACATACGTCACTCTTAATCAGCAATTTTGTGCCTTCAATGCTATTGCTTTTAGAACACATCACCCGCCTAATCACTCAAGTAATGTGCCATTATAGCTATCGAATAAGGTCTACTAACAAGGTGGCTGGTATAAAAATGTGCACACAACAACCGCACGTCCCAATAATAACATCTAACCTCGACCTATGGCACACAAATTTTATAGCTTTCATGCATTTAACCTTCTGGTCAAATCAAACTTAAGCGCACGTCTTGCGAAAGCCCTTCCATTCCAAAAAGTACGACAATTAAACCCTAAACACATTTAAAGAAAATTATCTCTCCCTCTTTCTCTCTCGCTCTTGGATTATCTGCTGGTATAGGTAATTTACAGCTCAAATATCGCAGTGTCAATGTCAGTTTCCAAGAATAGCACATCGATTACATTGTAATTAATCAATTAACCATGCGAGTATATGTTCCTCATTTTGCCTCCAACCGTTTACACCTCTTATCGACTGGGAAGTTGGTATTGTCCATTTCGGTTCTATATTAAACACGAGGCAGGCAAAAAAAAAGAATCGAACATAAAAACAATCACCGTGAAATACGTGCAGGGAATATGAATTATTTTTAAATAATTTTAACTACATCATATACGTTTAACAGAAATCTACGCAACAACATACCAAAAGAAAAAGAAAAAAAAAAACAAAAGATGTAAATTGTAATCCGCAAGACCCACAGTGTGGCTGAAAAGTTTTTGGCCGCCAAAAAGGACTCGGTTAAAAATGAGTGGCAAATTAGTGGAAAATTTGTCTTTTGTAACGATAACACAACCCTACTCAACCTAACCCAACCTAATGGGAATATGCGAAAATTCCTCCCATTTTCGAATTCGAACATTTTAACATTTAAAATGTCATTTATAGTGATAGGTACCTACATTTCAAATTACCTTATAAAACTAGTCTTACTAGTCTAATAGTCTTCTTTTATAAAAATGTTGTTGTAGGTACATACCTGCAAGGGAGAAAGAAAGCAAAATACATAATTAGTTTTGAATCAATATTGAAAGTATTTTTTATTTAAAAAATGTTTGTATAAATAGAAATTGATATTTCAAAGTAGCAGTTGGTTTTTATAACAAAACAACGAACGAAACTTTCTCGTTCATCAAAAGTTTGGTTGGTTGTTTTCTTATTTTATTGGGTAGATAGTAACAAATCTGAGAAGCGATGGTAGATAAAATAAACGGTTCAAATAAAATCATCTTTTGGGTTATTCATCTGATACGGCAGTATAACAATATAAGGGGTTTTTCAACAGGGACGCTACAAAAGTAGAGCGACAGGGACAGCAAACGACGCCGAATTTCTTGCCGCTCTTTTGACATTTCTCTTCAGTAAGGTTTGCCATTTCATGGTGGAAAGATATACGAGCCAACAACAAGTCGAAATTATTAAAATTTACTACCGAAATTCGGAGTCAGTGGCCTCAACGTTAAGAGCGCTACGTCCAATTTATAGTCGTCATAATCGTCCTAGTGGACAAATTTGAATCCACAGGCGCAGTACAAAATGTTACCGTGCCAGTGAGACAAAAAAGTACCCGTAGTGTCGAGAATATTGCTGCCGCTGAGGCTTCAGTTGAAGAAAGCCCAAATGTGTCTCTCACACGTCGTTCTTAAGCGTTGGGCATCTCTGTGACGTCGTTGTGGCGAATTTTGCGAAAAGATCTTGGCCAACATCCTTACAAGATTAAATTGACGCAAGAACTGAAGCCACTTGACCACCAAAAGCGTCGTATGTTCGTGAATTGGGCTGAGCAAGAACTTGAAAATGATTCGGATTTTCATCGAAAAATCATCTTCAGCGATGAGGCTCATTTCTGGCTGAACGGCTTCGTCAATAAACAAAATATGCGGTATTGGTCAGGCAGCAATCCACACGTACTCCATGAGTCATCATTGCATCCCGAAAAAAATACGGTTTGGTGTGGTTTATGGGCCGGCGGCGTCATTGGGCCTTATTGAAAAACCCGATATATCAAATAACAATATGAGTGTTTATAAGCTGCAGCTCTCAGTAACAGGCGATTGTCGCAAGTTCTGGTTAGAGAGTTGTGAGCGCCTATTGTTCTATTTTATAAGCTCTTACACTAAACAAGATTTGTGGGTATACGGGGACAAACGTAGTATGAGCTGTGTAAACTCCAGGTGGTTGAAATGATTTAATTGTGAATATTGTAATCGAAATCGACTTTTGACAAACAATCTGTTGGCTTGCAGCGTAATAAAGTATAAATCAGTGAAAGACCGCAGCGAATCTTCTAACGAGAAAGCCGGATACTATAAGCTCACCCTTTGCTGCGATCTAGGAACACAGTCTTGTGGGGAATAAGTAGCCCTCGACCTAGTCACACTAGGCTGCTATGGAGTTAATAATAAAAGATTCTCTATTCTCAGAGGATAGTTGAACCTTAAATGGAAAATGTTAAAAACCTAGGATCACCAGGCCAATTCTGAATACAAAAGGAGCCAAGGAAATTCTACGACTTAAAGTACTCAACGTCTCGAAAGTCTATACTGGCCTGTCAAATACTGGACGAAGAAACTTTGCTTCTTCAAAGATATCAGTGATCCTTGTAAAACCAGGCTCTCTTAGCAGTAGGTTCAATTGATTTGACTGAATAGCCAGCAGAGTTACCGCGTTGCACTACCTAGTTTTGTTTACAATTACTTTTGTTCCGCTTTGAGGTGAGCGGTGCATATTCAATATGATACTTTTTTTTTGTATTTCGTTTTTATTAGCAGTGTACATATTATGTGTTTGCAACAGTGGCATAGCGAGGAGGGGGGCAAGGGGGGCACAGGCCCCGGGCGGCACTTTACCAGGGGCGGCAATTTGGAGCAGTTGATTTTTTGGATTTTTTTTTTACATATATATTTTTTATATGTATTTATTAATACTATTTTCGCTTGTGGTCGAAAACTAACCCTACCTTTTATAAGGATGTAATATTAAAACGTGTTACCACAATGAGTTTTTTAAAACGAAGCGTAAACGAAACGCGAACCGACTCGGGTCTCCGATGTTACTCATAAGCCCGTTTTCGAGGAAATTTATAGCAGGCATTCTATTTAAAGCTCAGAGTCAATAATCACTCCAAAGGTACTTAATCTACGTACAGTTGCAGCTGTCTTCATTACAGTGCAGTTCGACATATTCTATCCTGTATACTCAGGATCATCTATGGCAGTTTCATTCCGCTCATTTCATAATAAATACTAAAAAAGTGTATGGAAACTTCGGATGTTCACGTTTCAATATAATGATAATTTTGGCAAGTTCTGGTTAGAGAGCTATAAGCTACTATTTTATAAGCTTTTGCAGTTTACAAGATGTTTGAGTACGAGGACAAGTGTAGGAGGAGTTTCTGTTTTTTTATTGCAATATATATCCTTACATATATGTACGAGTTCTTACATATGTAAGAATTCAGCGATTTGTTTTTGAATTTGCATTAGAAGTTACAAACTGAATATACCGGGGGACGTGTGTGGACTGTGGGCGCGTTAATGAAGTGGGATTTTCGGATTGTGTAAGGCGTG
Source organism: Cheilosia urbana (assembly GCA_946477585.1). Classification (NCBI taxonomy): domain Eukaryota; kingdom Metazoa; phylum Arthropoda; class Insecta; order Diptera; family Syrphidae; genus Cheilosia; species Cheilosia urbana. Next base: position 86,907,437 of record OX297854.1, on the reverse strand, counting down.
GTTGGAATTGTTTTAAGGTGCATATTCAAAATGGTTGAAAAAAGAAGAAGTGGGCATATTTGCAAAAAAAATGTTTGCCTCGGTGCTATAGCATTTTTAATGGAAGTGCGGAGTTTTAAAAAAATATATGAACACAGATCGCTTTGGGGTAGTAATTTTTGAGAAATAATTTAAAAATTGATTTATTAAATTATTTTTGAGAAAAACTAAGTAGTTTATCTTATTTAAAATACATATTTATTATCTTTTATATGTATTTTGATCAAAATCGTTAGAGAGGTTTTTATAAAACTACGCAGATAAAACCGTACCAAATTTTGCAATGTTTAGTTTGAATAATAAATACTATTGCCTATCTATTTAGCTGAAAACTGAATACCTACGTATAAGTTATTGTTCGGGATGTAAGCATACTTACTTGGTTTTTAGAGTTTTATCGAAATTATAATTTGGGTTTTCGAGATATAAGCAGTTTTTTAAAAGTTGCCTGGATTTTGCTCATATTCCCAAGTTGTGGACAGAAGTTAACGTGGTGTTTATACCTAAAGCTGGTAAAAGCTCACACGTTAACCCCAAAGATCTCAGACCAATTACTTTGTCATCATTTCTTCTAAAAACCTTAGAGAAACTGATAGACATCCACATACGTTGCAGTGTCAACTCAAATCTTTTGTCAAAGGCTCAACACGCGTATTGTAAAGGGAGATCGGTTGAAACGGCCCTTCACTCACTTGTATCTACCATCGAAAAATCTCTCGATTGCAAAGAATTCACATTGGTTGCTTTCCTAGATATTGAGGGAGCGTTTAACAACGTCGAAGCAGAGGCAATTCTCGGCGCACTGACGGGCCTTGGAATTGAGAAATCGATTGGCGAATTGGTCAACCAGTTGCTCACCAACAGGTTTATCAACTCACAGCTGGGCGATGCATCGGTCCGGAGGTTCGTTAGTAGGGGTACGCCTCAAGGTGGCGTTATCTCACCCCTTCTTTGGAACCTAGTAGTGAATGAACTACTACTAATACTGGAGGGGGAAGGTTGCAAAGTAATTGCCTATGCGGATGACGTTGCCATCGCTGTCTCAGGAAAACACCTAAACACGCTTAGAGATCTCATGCAGAATGCCCTCTCTAAGCTCTCTAAATGGACCAAAAAATGCGGTCTGGCGGTCAATGCCCAAAAAACTGAACTGGTCCTCTTCACAAGAAAATACAAAATTCCCAATTTTGTACCCCCAAAACTAAACGGCACACTCCTGGTGCTCACCAATACGGCTAGCTATTTAGGCCTAGTTTTAGACAGCAAATTGAGCTGGAAACCCAATATCCTGCGGAGAGTTCAGAAAGCCACCACGGCTCTGTACTGCTGTAAAAAAGCCATTGGAAGCAGATGGGGACTCCAGCCTCGAATTACATATTGGCTATATGTATCCGTTATCAGACCTATACTCACTTATGGTGTTATTGTATGGTGGACTGCCCTCGAAAAGGCCATCCATCATAATCAGCTTAGCCGCGTCCAAAGAACGGCATGCATATGCATAAGTGGAGCCCTAAGAACCACTCCAACAGCGGCCATGGACGTAATGTTCCACTTGCTACCGCTGGACATCTATTGCAAACAAGTGGCAGCAAATGCAGCCACTCGGATGAAAGCAATTCAGTTGTGGACCAGTCGCCAAACTGGTCACTCATCGATTCTAAATACATTGGAATGCATTCCAAAAGATACTGATTACACCCTCCCTCAGTTTCAATTCGAAAAGAAATTCGAAACTTACATACCCTCCAGGAGTGACTGGGAGAACGAAATAGTACCCCGCAAGGAGTCTGTCTGTTTCTATACAGATGGGTCCAAAACTGAAACAGGAGTAGGGGGGGGTGTTTTCTCTTATGATCTAAATTGTAAAATCTCATTCAGCCTTCCTAATCACTGTAGTGTATTTCAGGCGGAGGTCATGGCGATCAAAGAGGCCCTGTCGTGGCTTCGGTATAATGTAATATCTGTAAAGGATATCACCATCTTTACCGACAGTCAAGCCGCGATTAAAACCCTGGATTCTGTCGTCTTCAATTCAACAACTGCCCTCAATTGCCGACTATCTCTGAACGAGATGGCGAAACAATTCAAAATTCACCTCATATGGGTGCCGGGCCATAGAGACATTCCAGGTAATTGCATCGCCGATGAGCTCGCCAGACAAGGCACTACTATGTCGACTCTACCAGAAAAAAGGAGTCTCTATATGCCTCTTGCTACTTGCAAGCTCCTAATTAAACAAAACGCATTAAGCGCTACTAATCGCAGGTGGTCTAGCTGCTTAACGTGCCACACCTCGAAACAGATCTGGCCTCAGCTGGATTCCAAGCGCTCAAAAAGTCTCATTACACTGAAAAGACCCATAATAAGCACTCTAGTAGGTGTCATCACGGGACACTGCATCATAGGGAGACATGCTCTCAGATTAGGCCTCCCTTCAAATGATTTCTGCAGAAGCTGTATGGACGAGGAGGAGGAGGAGACTGTTCTTCACCTTCTCTGCACGTGTCCAGCACTGTCACTCCGTAGAAAACTATACCTCGGAGAATATTTCTTCGACAATCTCAGCGAACTCGCAAACATAGGTATCAACTGCCTCCATCGCTTCATTCTTAGCTCCGGCTGGTTCAACGGGTAGATAAGGAGTCGATATCGATCCTGTGGTAACACAATGGGCCTAATTTGGCCTAAGTGAGGCTGCACTTGAGGCGGCCTGCCACTCTAACCTAACCTAACCTAAGCAGTTTTTAAAATTAGCGTTTTCGGTGATTCTAATTTAAGATTAAGGCCACAATAATTTTGAAAACATACATTTTACTCTAACTACTTACTTTAGTAAAAATCATTATCGCCTATTCCTAGAAAACTAAAGAAAACAAAAATCTATTGTACGATAATGGGTATGGTACGTTTCGCCTAAATTATTGGGAAAATTGAAGTTTTGCCGGGGTGGCGAAATTATCAATCTGAGAAATAGTAAAACGGTGAAACGATATTTCGTTGAAAAATGACCTAACCAAGTAACAAACAAGATAATAGAATAATGCCAATCAACAAATTGACAAATGATTTTTGCGAAATGATCAAAAATCATTTCAAACAAATGCGAAAGATAAAAATGCCAATTAGTAATCGCATAATGATTGACAAATTTAACGACTAAAAAACCAAATTGCCAGTTCAGGATTGCAAAATAAAGAAAATATTTAACGACTGAAGGGAAACAAAGAAAAGCCGAATGAATCTTGCAAAATAATGCTTACCCTACGATAATATAGACAAAACCTGAGCCTGCTATTCAGTGATAAATGACCATATTACCTTATAAATTAATTTTTGTTTTCGATGTACCTATGTATTTCGAAATTTCGAAAGTGTGAAAAAATTCCGGGGGCCGCATAGATTGGGTCTGCCCGGGCGGCTCTAACCCACGCTAAAAATGAAATATACCAGAAATTTCTTAGGTATTTTGTTAATTTGTCCTTTGACAATCCAGAATGCGTCCATCCTCAAATGTGCACTAAATACATTTATTTTAATGGAAGTGTACCTAAACCTACATAAGTAAGTGATTTATTTTTTTAAGCAGACGAAATTGACAGCGAAGACGAAGACTGGATCTTTATTTACCTACATTTTTTTTTTAAATGAAATATGTAAATATATACCTACCTACATAACATAACATATGTATGGTAAAAGAGTATTTACTCTTCACTCTCAAGAAACATTATATATTTACCAAAACAAAAATCTAGCGCAAGTTTGCGAACCTAACGGTTGGCAGCACTGGTACAAATCTGGAAGGCTAAATTGTGAATTTTTTCAGCACTACTTCTCTGTAATTTGTGTTTTTTTTTCCGGGAATCGAAGCTGAGACCCCTCGCTTAGTAGTCCACAACTGAGCCTAGAGTTAAAAAAAAAAAAATTCAATTCTTCCCCGTTGACACAGAGGGGCATCCCTCCCTGGTTTCGAACGTTCGGCAGAGATACGTGTGCCATGGGAGCTATTTTTAGCTTTACTCTTCGAGTAGTCGTTTTCATCAAGTTTCGTCGCCTCTATCAAGGTGGTCTGTGAATTTAACACACGTAGGAGGAAAACAGAAACATACATAACCGATGCAGTGCGAAGTAAAACGACCGCTTACAAATGGCGCACATCGATGAAAACTCACCTGACAGCTCAGTCTGATAAATCTTTGATCACTATCGGTGAGTCGAATAACTAACTTGTCACAATCACGTCCAAAGTCATCCGATCATCCCTCACTCCGACTAAGAATTCGATTTACCTCATTACAGAAATTCCCGCCAAATTTTGTTTCGAATGTCCGCCAACTAAGCAACGGTCAGTTCAACCTATCTAATCGCTCTTTTTAAGCCTCCCCCATATGCCATATGACCATCGTACACACTCGTACAGCTGAGCATGTGAAGAATTCCAACGCGATAATGTCCGGCAGACCCATGTTTGCACCATATTCCATATACCACCGCACTGATATCCACAAACTACCTATATGATGTATTGGTGTGTTTTCTCTTTTTTGTAAGAACTAATCTACTGACATAATTTCCAATATGCGATAAGCGTCAGAGAAGAGGGCTTTCGACGTCTCACCTACATTTGCGTTTTCCCCGCGCGCCACCCCCGTCTGGTTGTTGTCATTGATAAGACTCAATAATTTGGGGCCGACAGTGATTACCCGCTGATAGATTGTTCAATCGAAAGGCCTGTTTTGTTGAGTGCATTCTATGTCAATAAACTTGACAATTGAATTTACCGGCAAAGTTGTGCATTGTTGAAGCGCACTCATAAATATAGACGTATCCTTTTATCTAACCTGGTGAAGTTGGATGACACAGTTTTGTCGTGTAGAATTAATCACTTTTGTGTTTACAAAGATTATTGGTTTTATCGCAGTTTCGGAGACGCATCCTCGGCGACAGATGGCCGATATAGGATAACCACTTGACGACTTTGCCATGACATCAGATGACAGGTGGAGTTTACACCCACTCGACTGGCGAAGGGCGTTCCACTTTTGCACGAAACAGATAAGATTACATCAAAGCAGAGTCCAAAGTCCTTCCCTCCGCCATTTAGCTGTCAGTTATGTGTAAAACACTCCGAACGTATGTTTTATTACAGGATATGTCCAATTGACAGACTAATCCTTGCAACGCCCCGGCCAGTGATCATGCAAATATTAATTACGCGACGGTGATGACGACGATAAGCTCGGGTGATGTCATTGTCAATGAAATCACCGTCTCCGCATTTACGCGATGCGTTCATTCGTCCGTCGCTGAGTAGAGTGTCTGGATCGAATTGATCGTCTCGTGCAATGACGGCGACGCATTCGACAGTATAAATTGCGGCTATTACGATGCCAGATACGTGGCTAGCAGCTACAAAACTCGAACATAACAACATAGCCGTCGTACGGAGGGGGAAACGAACATAAAACGATCACTGCAATAAAATGCAGTGTGGTTGAGCGAACCGGCCCGATCGTGGATTGGCGGGGTGTCGGAGCGTTAGGGCACGCATAATATGCTCGCACATACTCACGCGTTCGTTCGAAATGCAACGTAAGTGAGACACGCGTGCTAAATTTGTGCCAAAGGAAAAAAATATAAATTTCAATAAAACAGTGTTGTTGGAAAGTAGTGCCCGGTTTATTATTAAATAAATAAATATAAAGTCAGGAATAGAGTTGGACATTTTTGGGCATAAGGTGCAGACTCATATTAGTTGGATGGATAGTATGCGAAAAGTCAGTTATGAGAACCCAAGCGGGTAAAAAACGTATTCTTTCGCTCTTCGTCGGAAAAGATTTCCATGTCTGAGGCATGCAACCACGACAACCTAAGCATTTAGTTAAAGTTCTTCATACACGTCGTGTATTATTCTTTTAGGAAGGGCAGAAGTAATCAAATAGACTGATTTTGTTTAGCTGTTGCAAGCCAGAAAGCCCTGACCAAGTTTTTGCTTAATAGATCTTCAGATAAACCCTACAAAACATATTGCAGCTGGTGTAAATTTCAATGAAGCTGTCTATATTTAAGCGTTCAGCAAACGCACTTTATGTCTAGTCCTTGAGATCACAACTCCCTCTTCTTTTGGGATCCACTTTTTAATTTTAAAAAATTTGAGAAAATAAAAGTTAAAAATGGGCGTTTTTGGAAATTCTTAAAGAATTCTAAAGCTAAAGTTAAAAGTTATTTTAATAGTGTGTCTAAGCTCCTCAAAGTTTTGAATACCATTTCCGGCTCCTGGACGCTTCTTATGCCCGATATTAGACATTTATATTTTTCTTATAAGGTTGAAAACTCCACAAATAGAGGGTTTCTACTTTTCTTCGACACCAAGTATCCACTTGCCTTTAAAAAGTCCTATCGCTTAGAAGGGCTCAAACAGAACTAGCTCTCTAAAAAAAAATAGGAGTTTAGAAAGCTCCTAAGGAAAGCTATCAACTTCTGTTTGACAGTTTGAAGAAAGTTAACAACAGGTCTGCTTAGATTTTAAGAAAAACAGATATCTGCTGAAGTTTTAAGAACCGAACGAAAATCTGCCCAAGTTTAAAGAGAATCCTCAAAAGTTTTCTGTATTCCATAGCTCATATCTCTTCAGAGCTCAGAAACGAAGCGCTCTAGGGTCAAGTCAACAATTTCGAAAGACAATTATCAACTAGTTCCCTTTATAAAATTTGACCTCGTATAAAGTTTAATATACTTCCTAAACTTTGACAACATTTCCGCTTGGGGTATCTATATATATAAAAATGGATCTTGGTTTGTTCGGATGCTTAAAACTCGAAAACGACTTAACCAAATTGGATACTTCCAGCCCTATTCTGCTATTCATCGGGCGGAATTTTTCTTCAATTTTCACTGAACACTATTCTACTATTCATTCGAATTGAATTTGGATTCACCTCGTCAATGTCGGTATTACTGCGTGGTATTCTCTTATTCACGTGAACGCATACATCCGATACAATTCAGATCCGCATGTCAAATGATGCGGATTTGAAAGTAAATGGATCGTTTGTCTGGTTGGTGGTTGATAAAATGTAAGTAAAAACTAATTTATGGCGGGATTATTTGCTTATGAATAAATATTATTCATTTTTAGAGGTTGAACAACAAACAGAGACCACTTTACAGCAATTCCACAATGAATATCCATATCTGTTTTTTATTTTTTTTTTTTGTTTTTAGTAAACCAAAATACTTTATCCAACTTCCAAAGATTGTCATAAATAGAGATCAAATTGAATACATTTATTTCAATTTCAAAAATAAACTTCTAATGGTTTTCACATGAACACGTGCTAACTTGAATGTCAAATTGGTTTGGATAATGTAGTTCACCCGATGGAAAGCAGAATGGAAAGGCAGAGTCAAAGGGAATCGGGTGGGTGAATCGAATGTACGATTCACGTGAATAGCAGAATAGGGCTGTTCCTTCTGCGGATTTGTTCGTATTTGCTCCGCGAAGGTTTAGGAAAAAAGAAAAATTGCGCGGAAAATTAGAAAATTAAAGTTTGTATGGGGAAATACACTTTGAAAAAAAAAAAAAAAAAATTAACTAAAATTAATAGAAATCAAGAAGTGACACTTCAAATAAAAAAAAACAATATTTTGAATTTTAAAAGCAATTGTTGTTGTCAATTATTTTAATTATTTTCCAAGCAAATTGTTGTTGTCAACAGTTTTGAAGTTTTTTCTTTTGTTTTTTTTAAATATAGGTACCTAAAAACTTTGTTCTAATAAATTATGTTTAGGTACTATGTTACATTAAGCAACTTTTTAAAATGAAGTAGATAGGTACTTTGATTATACAAAGATGATAAATTATGGCCGACGATATTTTGCATCGAATTCGCACTGTGACATCGGATAATGAACTGGAGATGTCAGATGAAATGCGCAACAAAGCTTTGATTTGACGCATTTAATCGAGAATTGGAGCGAGAAATTTCCCTTGGTCGCGGCATGACGCGTGAACGGCTGGACCGATTTCGCTAAATTTTTTTTTGTTGTTTGTAATTGTCAGGAGAAAAATCTTATGAAAGAAAAAATTAAGAAAATTGCGCGGAAAATTAGAAAATTTAAGAATACTTAACCACCATATTAAATTATATCTAATGTAACCATAACGCTTTTACAATTCAAACTTTTTTGATGTAACCTTATGACGTTGGCATAACACTGACAGAATGCGTGCTGCAAATATCGTCAACGAGGATGTAAACAAAATAAATATCGTTTAAAACAGATGCTTCGATCGGAGTTATTATATTGATAAAATACATATAAAATAATTAATTTATTATTTTTAACAAAAACTGAATTTCTTAGTGCACATCGTCGGAAAATCCTCAACATGTGGCGTTCAGGTCAATTAAATTTTCTTTAATAATAATCTTCTTAATTCATACCTATAATTCTTTCGGGATGAAACTCGATGATGATGATATAACTCGATTACCACTGGGTAAATTTTTATGATTCTTCTTTTGTTTTGTTCGTATTGTTGTATTTCAGGTTAAAGCTAACTTGAAAGATAGGATTTTTGACCCGCTATATGGCGTTGTAATCGATCTCCGAAACCACTCACCCGATTTCAATCAAATTTTATAGATTTATATTCTTCGTTCCCGCTTGAAGGATAGGATACTTTTGAACCTGATAGGTGGCGCTATTGCCGATCACCGAAACAGCGCTACCAAGTTCATTGAAATTTTGTAGATGGATATGGTTGCTTCCAGTTCTAAATTTCGGATAGTTTTTGACCTATAGGTGGTAATTTGAAAAACACAAGCGGGATAAGAAAACGGATTGTGGCACGTCTCATTCAAAAATAAAATCAAACGCTATTTCTAAAGTTGTATAATGAAAATTATTAACGGACGCTGCGAAATGTGAGCAAGATTTAATATGAAAGGTACGGGCAAAGCCGGGTGGGTACAGTTACATATAAAAGAGACTGACGTCCGTATGTGCACTCATAGCTCGGGGACGGATCGTTCGATTTTTATCATTTTTATAATTTATATATTTATCTACATAATTCGGATTTGAAAGTTGGTTCAGTTAAAATTTTGTTGCGAAACATCAATGTACCGAAACTTTGCAACGGATCGCATTTGTTTTATGGTGAAGGATCTCACATCAAATATCATACAAGTGATGATTTTAAGGGGAAAATTCAAAGGCAAACATTCTTATTCCGCAGATTTCGCTTATTAAGAACGATTTACCATTCGTGCGACTTCAATTTCCCGTGCGTCTCGCTTTCGCTATGACAAATAATTTATTGCAAGGATAATCGATGGATGTTTGTCAATTTAGTGAAAAAGTGGAAGGTTGGACGACACGTCAAAATCATTGCGGTTTGATTGAAAAAAATCAACATTGCTATTCATCATTTATTTCTATTGCATTTAATATAACTTTTGAATAAAGAATTTTAATTGGTCGAATTACATAAATTAGCAAGTGCTTGGTGCATGCTCGGAATTTATTAACAAACTAGCTGTGCCCGCAACTTCGTACGCGGCGTGAGACTGTGTAATCTATATATATAAAAGAAAGTCGTGTTAGTTACACCACTTATAACTCAAGAACGGCAGAACAGATTTGGGTGAAAATTGGTAGGGAGGTAGCTTAGAGCCAGGAGACGGACATAAGATACTTTTTATCCCGTTCGACAGCGTTCCCGTGTGACTTGACATGAAACGTCAGTCACTATAAAACGTGGTATAACAAAAAAGAATCAGACTTGGAATAACAAAACGCAAATGACAGCTACGTAATTGACGTATAATGACAGCTATGTTATGACGTATAGATGACAATTTGATATTTGTAAGAAATCAATATTTAAACTATTTCTATTAAATAAATAATTAACAATTATAATGTAATGATAGTGCCATTGCCCATTCGTATTGTAGTAAATCAGGCACTTAGTGAATCAGGCACTTAGGAATTGTGGTGAATCGGGCACCTGGTAACAATCTGTTTCCCTCTTCAAGTTCCACTTCCAATTGGAGACTGGAATTGTATTGCAGTTTGTATTAGTTAATTCTAGAACCATCTAGGGAAGATATGGAGTTTACATCTGGAATCTATCTACTTCTGGAACATTCGCCGATAGGTGGCAGCGCGGATATAAAAGGGGCGCGTTGACAACAGATGGACAGTTGATTTTTAACCAGCGATAGTTGAGTTCGAAAGAGTAATCGGTTGTGAAATAAATAAGTGTGAAGTAATAGAATAAAGCGATTGGATTGAGACGTTTAAGAATTGATTAAGGTGATATTGTTTTGAAGATAAATAAGTGAATATTTGGAAAGTGTAAATAAAGTGATTTTATTGGAACAGTTGAACAGAATAGTGTTTTATCTTTTCGAATCCCAGCCCAAATGTAACAGTATAAACAGTGAAGTGAACTATAAAACTCGGTATGGTTGAAAATTTGAGTTTTGAAATAAATCTATACTTATAATAAAACTATAGACAATTTTTTTGTTACCTAATGGCGTGAAAGCTACTGCACAGATTTCGATGAAACTTTTTTTGAAATGTTTCTTAAGATTCTGTGCAACATATAGGCTATTCCTTTCATTGTCATGCCTATTTTTTGGAGCGTTTTTGACCAAAATGTGTTTTTTTTCTGACTTTACTGCCTTTAACTCGCCATTACTCAGATAATTCTTAATCAATCCAAACAAAACAAAATACTTAGGAGAGCCAACACTTTTATAGTTATTTCAAGCCATCAGTCAGCTTTCTATGTCCTTTAGAAGCTGAGCTACAACCTAAAATCTAACATGAAAAAGATAAATTTATTTTCTCAAATCGAATATTATCAGCAGCCGCGATTCTTGATCGTTGTCGTTGTTCTGCTTGGGGGTGGTTTGGTGGCGCACATCGCACAGGCACGTTCATATGAAAAAAAAACTGCGTGGTGTTTTCTCCAAATTAAGTGAAACGAAAGAGAAGTATGGGACGTGAATATACATAATGTAGGTATATTGAATCAACAGCAACAATGTGTTTCTGATGAAATGCGCAGATGGCTGATGACGTGTGGTGATCAGCGTTGCCATAAGTGCAGATTTGTCTGCATTTTGCAGATTTTCAACATTGCTGCATATTTTTAAAAATCAGAAATCTGCGCTTCAGATTTTGTCTGCATCTCCAATAATATATTTTGTTCTTTTTAACAAATTTTAACATTTGTTGCACACTTGATTTCGCTGTATGCTGTAATTTTCGTATTCAGCTTTTTTTTTTTTTTTGTTATTGTTACATACATAAAAAAAAATTTGTTAAGGAAGATTTTTCTATAGAAATCTGCATTGCATTTTTTTTGTCATAATTGCAGATTTGTAAAAACATTTTTATGGCAACATTGGTGGTGATGGACGTATAGGTGGTGCATATAGAAATTGAGTTCATGGTTTTTGTTTTAATGGTTGTTATAGTATCTACGTTGATACCTACAGTAAAGAATTGAAGAATTCAAGAAGTAAAGATGATTTATGTAGGTGAATTTTGTTGTTTGATTTACGTATTGTTGGTGTAGATACAATTTTCTGTTCAGGCTTTTGTTTTAGTGGTTGTTTTGATATTACCTACGTTGTACCTACAGTAAGGATTAAGGAAGTGATCCTTTAGTTTAGGTCCTTACTTACTGTAGAGATTTGACAATGTGAAACAATAATTCAAACAAATCTATTTACCTAAAACACCAATTTAAGAAAATTAAATTCAACAGCATAAGTACTAAAGTTTCACTTCCTTAATCCTTACTGTAGGTACAACGTAGGTAATATCAAAACAACCACTAAAACAAAAGCCTGAACAGAAATTTGTATCTACACCAACAATACGTAAATCAAACAACAAAATTCACCTACATAAATCATCTTTACTTCTTGAATTCTTCAATTCTTTACTGTAGGTATCAACGTAGATACTATAACAACCATTAAAACAAAAACCATGAACTCAATTTCTATATGCACCACCTATACGTCCATCACCACCAATGTTGCCATAAAAATGTTTTTACAAATCTGCAATTATGACAAAAAAAATGCAATGCAGATTTCTATAGAAAAATCTTCCTTAATAAATTTTTTTTTATGTATGTAACAATAACAAAAAAAAAAAAAAAGCTGAATACGAAAATTACAGCATACAGCGAAATCAAGTGTGCAACAAATGTTAAAATTTGTTAAAAAGAACAAAATATATTATTGGAGATGCAGACAAAATCTGAAGCGCAGATTTCTGATTTTTAAAAATATGCAGCAATGTTGAAAATCTGCAAAATGCAGACAAATCTGCACTTATGGCAACGCTGATCACCACACGTCATCAGCCATCTGCGCATTTCATCAGAAACACATTGTTGCTGTTGATTCAATATACCTACATTATGTATATTCACGTCCCATACTTCTCTTTCGTTTCACTTAATTTGGAGAAAACACCACGCAGTTTTTTTTTCATATGAACGTGCCTGTGCGATGTGCGCCACCAAACCACCCCCAAGCAGAACAACGACAACGATCAAGAATCGCGGCTGCTGATAATATTCGATTTGAGAAAATAAATTTATCTTTTTCATGTTAGATTTTAGGTTGTAGCTCAGCTTCTAAAGGACATAGAAAGCTGACTGATGGCTTGAAATAACTATAAAAGTGTTGGCTCTCCTAAGTATTTTGTTTTGTTTGGATTGATTAAGAATTATCTGAGTAATGGCGAGTTAAAGGCAGTAAAGTCAGAAAAAAAACACATTTTGGTCAAAAACGCTCCAAAAAATAGGCATGACAATGAAAGGAATAGCCTATATGTTGCACAGAATCTTAAGAAACATTTCAAAAAAAGTTTCATCGAAATCTGTGCAGTAGCTTTCACGCCATTAGGTAACAAAAAAACTGTCTATAGTTTTATTATAAGTATAGATTTATTTCAAAACTCAAATTTTCAACCATACCGAGTTTTATAGTTCACTTCACTGTTTATACTGTTACATTTGGGCTGGGATTCGAAAAGATAAAACACTATTCTGTTCAACTGTTCCAATAAAATCACTTTATTTACACTTTCCAAATATTCACTTATTTATCTTCAAAACAATATCACCTTAATCAATTCTTAAACGTCTCAATCCAATCGCTTTATTCTATTACTTCACACTTATTTATTTCACAACCGATTACTCTTTCGAACTCAACTATCGCTGGTTAAAAATCAACTGTCCATCTGTTTGTTGCGTTATAAGACGCCACAAAGTCCCAATCCCACTTCCATCCCTCCCCTCCAATCCAAATCATTTTTTTTCTCACCATTCGGTCCTTCCCGTCGCTTTCGAGGGACAAGTGATCAGGGGGGTGTTTCTGAATTGGTTTCAATTCAGCGCTCTCACTGGTCATACGTCCGGAGAAAGTGGCAAAAGCAGGTCGAGCCCAGACGGACGGTCGGGAACCTCGCAACGATGAGTATAGGGGAGGACGTTCCCCGAGACACAATACTCCAACGATGACACGACTCCAGAGCTCAGACAACGAGGTCTCCATCACGATAACACGAAGGCAAACAAACCCAACACAATCGGAACACAAACACAACATAAACTGAACACCAACACAACATAAACTCGAAAGGCCGAGAGCCCACCATATTTACTGAGAATATTGTAAGGAATTGGCACGTTATCTGCGAGTCTCGTCACCCAAAATCTGCGCGGAGGTCCACGGAATAGAGTAGGGTACGCGAAATATTGAGCTAAGTTTTCTCTTCGTTCTTCTCCAGCTGTACTGCAAAAGGGCGAGCAATAAAGTCCACCGTCCCCAAGCTATCGTCTCTATGAGCCTCTCCTACCCTTTCCAATTTTAATTGGCTGACATTGTTGAGGAAAAATATATAATAATAACTAGCTGTCCCGGCAAACTTCGTTCCTCCCAAATTTGTTATTGTAATGAAAATAATAATTCCAAGCATGCACAATGCACTTGCTACTTTATGTAATTCGGCCAACTAAAATTCTAAATTTTTTAAAACTTATATTAAATGCCTTAGAACTAAATGACGAATAGCACTGTTGATTTGTTTCAATCAAACCGCAATGATTTTGACGTATCGGCCAACCTTCCGCTTTTCACTAAATCCATGTGAGAAACATGGGAATTTAAGATTGATTCTACAAATGCACAAACATCCATCGATTATACTTGCAACAAATTATTTGCCATGGTGAAAGCGAGACGCACGGGAAATTTAAGTCGCTTACGTACGAATGGCAAATCGTTCTGAATAAGCGGAATCTGTGGAATGAGAGTGTTTGCTTTTGCATTTTCCCCTCAAAATCATCACTTGCATGACATTTGATTTGAGATCCTTCTCACTAAATCAGATGCGATTCATTACAAAGTTTCGGTACATTGATGTTGTGCAACAAAATTATAACTGAGTCGACTTTCAAATCCAAATTATGTAGAGGTAAGCCCGGAACATACAAAGAATTCAAAAATTCAACTAATCCAAATAAAGTATTGCTTTCACAACAAAAGGTAGCATAAGTCCTTCCTTGTAACCAAAAATCATAAGAATCGAACGTTCCGTACCCGAATCAGTTTTTTGTATATGTAACTGTACCCACCCGGCTTTTTCCGTACCTTTCGTATCAAAAGTTATATTAAAATTAAATAAATAAATAAAATCAAATACTTGTCGGCCAACCTACCGCTTTTTCACTGAAGTGCTTTATGGTAGGTACACACATTTTTAAAAAGATCAAAAATAAAACAGAAAAAAAAAATACTTACATATGCAGAAAACACAAAGTCATGAGAATAACCACCTTCGAAAAAGTGATCGCGCAGACTGATAGTCTGTTGCGAGGGGAAGTCAAAATGTGTTCTTTTCTAATTTCAAGATACATTTTAAAATAAAAAGCGACATTATGAGAGCAAGTTATTCACTGTGTACTCTGATCCACTGTTGACACATTTACCCTACCTACACAAAATTTTTTGTTCTATTCCTATTATCGGGTTCGTACACGTACAAAGCGAGAGCGAGAGTGAAATTCAAGATTTATGATTAATTTATGAGATTAGTTGTCATAGCAAAAGCGAGACGTACGGGAATTGAAGACGCTTAAATACGAAAGGCAAATCGTTCTGAATAAGTGGAATCCGCGGAAATGAACATCTTCGACTTTGAATTTTCCAATAAAAATCGTTGCTTGCATAATATTTGATATTAAATTCTTCACAATCAAACGCGTACCGTTACAAAGTTTTGGTTCATTTAGGTTCCGCAACAAAATGGGATAGTTGGTGGCTTCGTTTTCCATCACGGAGTCGACTGATTTCATTTGTATAATGATCGACGTTCTTGTTTTTCGCAGCCAAAATCACTCTTACACTCAGCCAATCATGGTCGATATTCGGGAAAACATTCATGATTAGTTTTTTCGGTGTCGTTGTAAAGTTGCAAAATTTTTTTGGAAACTCAATCAGGCCGGTGATTAAGTCTGCTGGAATCACACCATTGCCATCGCCAACAATTGCCTGGAGAACTCTGCAGCGGACTGGTCATTTTGTAAAGAAACTCGCATATTTGTTGTCAAATGCAATTTCTTGACGTATCGCCATAAAGCAGACGCCTTCAAGCATTCAATTCATCTGCCGGAGTTGATCTCGAAATGACAGGTAGCGTTTGACGAAAATCGGCTGAAAGCAAGATCGTTGCTCCACCGAAAAGTCGCTTAACATGACGTAAATTCTTCAAAGTACGATTCAGGGCCTCCAACGCACGTTTGTGAGCCATTGTGCATTCGTCCCATATCATAATCTTACATTGCTGCCGTAGGTACTTTCGCCATCGCAGTGTTCTTTGAAATGTTGCATGTAGGTTCTTCTTCCACTTGCAGATTCAATGGCAATTTCAATGCAGGATGAGCTGTACGACCGCCTTCTAACAAAGCAGCCGCTATCCCAGAAGAGGCTAGGGCCAAAGCGATCTCAGATCTCGAACGAATTGTGTCCAAAATCAGTGAAATCATAAATCTATTTCCAGTTCCGCAATTTTCGTTATCGACTGCTTGCATCAATTCATCGTACACTTTCTGTTATTCTTGATTCAACATTGGCACATTTGTTTGAACAGTTTGACTCAATGCGATTCGATCGAAGTCCATTTCTCGCTCCAATTCTCGATTAAATGCGTCTTGAATTGAATGATTTGGCTGTGGCATCCCCAATTTGCACAACAAATCGCCACTCATGAGCAGACACATATTATGTATCCTCGATCAAAATCAAAGCTTTGTTGCGCATTTCATCTGACATCTCCAGTTCATTATCCGATGTCACAGTGCGAATTCGATGCAAAATATCGTCGGCCATAATATCATCTTTGTATTTATAATCAAAGTACCTATCTACTTCATTTCAAAAAGTTACTTAATGTAACATAGTAAACATAACTTATAAGAACAAACTTTTTAGGTAGGTATATTAAAAAAAAAAAAAAAATTGTTGACAACAACAATTTGCCTGGAAAATAATTAAAATAATTGACAACAACAATTTCTTTTAAAATTTAAATTAATTTTTTTTTTATTTGAAGTGTCACTACTTTATTTTATCCATTTTTTTTTTTTTTTTCAAAGTGTATTTCCCCATACAAAAAATAAAAAATTTAGTGGTGGACCACCGTTAACATTCATGGATATGAAAAATAGATGTTGTCCGATTCTCAACCCTATCCCATATACACACTAAGTTTCACGAAAATCGGTTGAGCCGTTTCGGAGGAGTTCAACTACGCACCCCGTGACACGATAATTTTATATATTAGATAATATAATAATAATATTAAATTCTCGGTTTTGGAGTCTCTAAGGCAATTTGGCACCACTGCCGAATCAACAAAAAAATTACAAGAATGGTTCTGTACTCGTTCATCGAAACGTCAGGCACTGGAAATTTCCCGGCGACCTGGCGAATTCGGATATGTGTGGAGTGAATGAGAGGATGCATTGGTGATCATTAACGGTCGTACCATGGCGAAAAAGCTGTGAGTAACGCTCAAAAACACTGTTAATGATCCCCGTTGCGGCTGAATGGTCGAATGCATGAATGTGTGAGGTTCGAGAAGGAACAAGAAAAAAAAAGTGTGGGAAGACAATCACTTCTTGGTTGGCCAGTGAGTAGAGAGGAAGCAGTGTCCGAATTGCCATATACGAGTTTTAAAATCGAGAAGTTTTTTTGGTAGTAGACTAGAGAGTTTTTTTGGAAAATTTGAGTCCGACGTAAACGGACATTAATTATTTAATTCCAAGCGTATAGAAAGGAAAAGGAAGGAGAAAAGGAGAACAGAGGATTAGTGGCAGGACTAGGTGAAGGAAATATAAAACGCCAGGACGGCAGAGTAGTGGAGAAGGGGGAAGGAGAAGCCCGAAAAGAAAGATAAGTAGAGTGGAATAAAGTGTTCGTAGTTAGGTTATTGATTAAAAGGAAAAGTGATTCCGTTGGTTTCCGTTACGAAAAACTCCCGAAAAAGAACGGGACACGCGACCCTTTTCTAGTGTTATTTTTAACCGTTCGGACAACGCGATAACGAGCCAATTCCCAACGGCTAGAAAATTGTCATCGAAACCGTAAATTCAATCTGTCGCAATCGACAATTTTTTTTTAACGACCGTCTGGTCGCCTCGCACTCCAAAAAAAAATTTAATTAGTTTTCATACCATTAATAAACAGCCGTGCTCAAACTGAGCTTTTATAACGCAAATATATCTTGTCTTCATTTTATTTTTCCCCTACAGCAATCATCGTCGGCATTGTCTTCAAAAAGGTTTAACAATTCCTTTCAAAGATTGTTTGGCGCCCACCCTATCGCAGCGTTTCTGCATTTCATTTTTTGAACCCACCCCAGCTGAGTGGCCGAGAGTGGCAGCGACCAACGCGCTGCTTGTTGCACACAATTTTCCCTTTTGTTCGCCCTTCGCCATTTGTATTTTCGCCCATCCATCATTCTCGACTTTTAATCGCCCGGTACGCAGCGGAATCTGCAATCGCGTTTGTTTTTTTTATTATTTTATAAAAAGGGAAAAATTTAGCAACATGTTGTCAACGCGCCCCTTTTATATCCGCGCTGCCACCTATCGGCGAATGTTCCAGAAGTAGATAGATTCCAGATGTAAACTCCATATCTTCTCTAGATGGTTCTAGAATTAACTAATACAAACTGCAATACAATTCCAGTCTCCAATTGGAAGTGGAACTTGAAGAGGGAAACAGATTGTTACCAGGTGCCCGATTCACCACAATTCCTAAGTGCCTGATTCACTAAGTGCCTGATTTACTACAATACGAATGGGCAATGGCACTATCATTACATTATAATTGTTAATTATTTATTTAAAAGAAATAGTTTAAATATTGATTTCTTACAAATATCAAATTGTCATCTATACGTCATAACATAGCTGTCATTATACGTCAATTACGTAGCTGTCATTTGCGTTTTGTTATTCCAAGTCTGATTCTTTTTTGTTATACCACGTTTTATAGTGACTGACGTTTCATGTCAAGTCACACGGGAACGCTGTCGAACGGGATAAAAAGTATCTTATGTCCGTCTCCTGGCTCTAAGCTACCTCCCTACCATTTTTCACCCAAATCTGTTCTGCCGTTCTTGAGTTATAAGTGGTGTAACTAACACGACTTTCTTTTATATATATAGATTAACAAATTTGGGCGAAACGAAGTTTGCCGGGTCAGCTAGTACTATCTAATTTAAGCCACATCTCCTGCAGACAGACAGATTGATTCAAGCCTCTACAAGCCATAATCGACACACAACCCCCAACCCTTCAGAAGTAGAATCTATTATGTAGCCATTAACCAACATCACCCTGATCAAATCACAATCACAGCCCGCTCTTCAACTTCAAATTTCACAACAAATCTCGATCACTTTTCACGAGCGATCTCCACACAGTTTCCCAATTGGAAAATCTGACTAATAGATCTATTTCAGACCCGGCAATCATGCTGCACAGCTTTTAAATTACAGCGCTGTGGATGCATCCTCCCAGCACCACCATCACCCTGATGTGATTCGCACTAGAACCCAATGAGTACATCGACCTAAATAGAGTCTCCGCGCAACTTGTACTTGTGTTCCCCAGTGGGCTCACAATTCACATCCCACTGGGAGAATATTTTCAAAACTATTTTTGGAAACTCGCATGACACTTCCGCGAGCAATTTTTTTTTTTTCGCCCAGCAAATTAGAACATTCCCTATAGGCTGAAGTGAAATCCATCCCGCATTACAGTTTTTTTTTTTTTTTTTTTTTATAATTTTACTCGCGCTCAAGGGATTATGAATACCCTTATAATGCGGGGCACAGCGCGGCATTCAAGTTTTTAGGAAGAGAAAGAGGGATAGGAAAGAGTTTGTGGCGCAGTGGATATTCTCCACGAGTGGCGTCCTAGTAAGCTAGGGGAGAATTGTTGATATTTGTGTTCGCTTATAATTCACTTAAACTTATTCGTTTTTATTTGTGAAAAATGTTTCGTGGTACTGGTTCGGATTTGAACACGTAACCTCCCACTCAACAAGCGAACACTCTATCACTGCGCCACGGCCACCCGCTACTGGTACATAATTTGCTCTAATTTAACTGCGCCATTGCGATCATTTTATGGGCGCGCTCCGTTCGCCCCAATTGATCGATCGTTAAATTAACGAAGTTAACTGATGGTCGGCCGCCGCTTTGCTGCATCCCTGCATCTTGACAGATTTATTTCGAAATTTGTTTGTTTGGCCTGGCCCATTTCTTGGAATTCCTCATCTCGCCATCGATGTTATAATGAGTCAGAAGGCATAGAGTGCGGTACCAAACCGATCCTCTCGGCTCGTAAAATGACATCACCCGCCGCAACTCAAAGGAAAGATGACGGATGATGGCGAAATTGTCCGACTTGTTGCAATAAATTCGTTATGCCCAGCATCGTAAGGCAATTTATGACTTCACCCCATTTCTGTCGATGATAACAAATGATGGACGGCTGACTTTTGCCCAGGAGCATGATCGTCATAGTGATCATTAAGTTGTCCAAACAAATTGATATTCATCGTTGCGCGGCTACAAAGTGATCTACTTCCGTATCGTCCTTAGTCATCAGCGAGAAGCTATCCATCTTTCGTAGATGTCGGCTAAATATATAGGTCCGGCGATGGGAGATCCTTATTGGTATTTTTCGCCTGAGGTGGAGAGTGTTGTAAATAGATGTGAACCATAAACTGGGAGAAGTCGATCTCGGGAAGGGTGTCATAAAAATTGGACGCCTGTGATTGAATACTGAATGTGTGGTCAGTTTGAGGAACTTGCGCATAGATGACGTTAACAGGGTATACACTGTTTGATGGTTGGTCTGAGCGGTAAGTGACGAACCTGCGTGAATGGCCTTAGGAAGTCCATCATTTCTTCTCATGTTTTAATGAGGATTTTTGGTGCAGAATTTTAGGTCTTGAGGAGGTCTAATAATAATTGCTATTCCTATACTTAAGTCTTGTGTCGAATATTTGCGAATATGCCTTATGAAGAAGCAAGAATCCCAGAAATGTGTTGCTTTCATAAAAAGCTGTCACACACGCTTTTGGGCCGAATAAAATGCAAGCCCAGGTATAGATGAATGGAAGTGAAGTCTCAAAGGTCACATGTCACTAACTACACATGTCAAACTAACGTCTCAGGCCCCTAAAGCGTTGTACAACATGACACACATGAAGGAACTTGACAACAGTATCAAGGCTTTTGGAAAAGAGCTACACGACACCAAATCTGGGAAAATCAAATTTGTCACAAAGTTGTCCAAATCGCTCGTTACCGAAACATGAAGAACTGCGGTATCTTCTACAACCCCATATTGAGCCCAAGATCGATTAAAGTTTAAGGTATGTATACGAAGAGAAGGGCCCCGTCTTCATTTGTAGGAAAGCTATTAATTTTCCTATGTTTCTCCGAGGAAATTCAGTATAAATCGCCAGATTTTACTCGCAGCTCGACGGGACAAATAGCAAAAACATGCAGATTCACCTGGTGAAACTTTTGTTGGAAATTATGTTTAAGTTTTGAGACAAATTTGAGCCATTTCTCTTTGACTCGTAGCATTAAGCCAAAAATAAAACACTTGAGTTAAATTACCCAATTGGGTATTTCGGCATAACGCTAGATAGAAAATAGAAGATTAAGAGATGGCGCCCTAATTTTTCTTGATTTTATTTGTATCTTGTTAAAACTCCGTCTTACAATCTCGATTTTTTCTAATGTAGACCGGGACATTTCGTGACTGAATCAACAATAGTCGCATGGTATATTCGTGTCTTTATAATTTCTTGTGGGATTAGTCTTTGGTGATACAAAACCACCAACTTCTGTATGGATAATACAAATAATAAAAAAATAAATAAAAATAAAAACAAAAGTTTTACCCAAAAATTTGTTTTATTTCAGAAACGACGCAAGTCAAGCGACTTTAAAGGCTTAAAAATCGGTTAGAACTTTAAAAAAAAAACTAAACATTCTAGCAGTTTACGAATGCTACTTGCCAGATTATAACTTGGTATAGGGGGATAGGGGGAGACTTGAGCCACTTTTTGTTAAATCGTTCACTACAACTTTTATATTAATCTTAAAAAAATTGTTTAACTTTTTGCACCAAAAAACACTTTTTCACTTCTAACAGCCAAACGCAATTGACAATTTAGAATTATTTTTGTGTGGAAGTTAAGGATCAAGCTCTGCGGCATTTGAATGTACCGTTGGAGGGTTTGAGTGGAATTTGGAGGAATTATTGGGATTGGTTCAAGTCTCCCATATGTTTAAGTCTTAAATCAAAGTTAATAACGTTGTGGAATTTGCTCATGTAAAACAGATATTTGTTGCTCCTGAAAAGTTAATGTTCATTGACTTATGTTGTTTCTAAAATAAACAATTCTAAGGAAGACCAACAGGGCATATGCAGGTAACGACGATTGGCTTGCTGTCAAAAATTGCAGACAAAGTGCCGTTATAATAACAATTTTTTGTCTCGACTTTAAATTTACGGAAGCTGAACACTAAAATTTAGAGTCGCAACTAAAAATGTTTATTGGTAAGGCCCAATATGTTTGTGGCACCAAGAACAGCATAAGTCGACTCATGTCAAAATTGAGTTAATGTTACGATCGGACTCCCCGTAGACCCGTACCCTGTTCCAAAATTTAAATATATACACATTTTTTTTATTCAAATATCTACGGTTGCTGTCTTCCCACATCTAAGGTCAAACCCTTAACCTGCTCCTGAAAAGTTGCTAAAAATGACTTAAGCTGTTTTTCCTTGTTGCCACATTATAAGATGCTGAGGTTGGGATTAGGACAGATCAAGCATAGATGGATGAATTGTCACATTTTCGAGCCCCAAAAAAGCAAGAAAACATGCAACCGCAAGAGTGAGTATCACCAAACTTTGTAGAAAAAAAAAAAAAAAAAAAAACAATCACTGTAGATTTGTCGGATTGTGTTCTATGTCCTAGACAGCTCTTTAGTCACATTCAGCCAAAAGCCGCCCTCCGGTAAATGACGAACACCAACTTTACATTTATGTAATAGCTGAGTAGCGGATAGGCGCTATCCCACGAACTGATCAGCGTCACATTTTAAGGTAAGTAGGTATATCGTGGTTGGGTGTTGTATGAATAGGGTAGGCACTGATTGGCGTCAACTTGGCGATGCCCAGTCGTTGTAACTGTTCATACACATCAATTGTGCTTATTTTACCTCCGCGTGGTAGCCACCGGGTACTGGTCTTGTCCTTCCGGGCATGACTTGCTAAACTTATAAGCGCGAGTGTTGAACACGAAGAAAATAGCAACACTATAATGCTCTGTCGGAATGACTGCCTGATCGAGTCTCAGAGGTCTTACATGAGCCCCTCAGAAAGAGGACGTACGGCGGATGAATTCACATGGCTGAATCAACGGTGGCGTCAACAGTCAACATGGCAGATACCTCAATGAGCTACTTCGACGTATTTGGAGCTGAGGTCATTGAGGATTTTTCAGCACTAGTCAGGGTGTTGAAATAGAGATGGTGGCGGAAGAGCCCTTAATGGGTCAACGGCAGCTCTCACATCCCCGCAGCGGGTTACTGACTCCGGAATATTCCGGCTCCTTTTGCCCAAGGGGTTACAGAAAGGGCCTGGTCCTCCAGGTTGGGGGTTGTGCGTGGGGTTAACGACCCTACCACGGAAAAAAAAGAATTGTTGCGAAGCAACCAAAAGCCTCGGATAAGGACGGATTCACTGTTGACGACCCTGCAAAACGAAAAAAGGACAATGACGTTCGGATCTGCACGTGGAATGTTCGAACTCTGAACAGACCGCGTGCAGCCGAACAACTAGCGGAGGCCCTAGACTGCTACAAAGCAGGTATCACCGCCATCCAGGAAGTGCGGTGGGATGGGCCGGGCAAAAGGAGGATGAAAAACTGTGACATTTACTACGGTGACTGCTACAGAGAACAAAAGCAGCGTCTATTTGGATGCGGATTTGTTGTAAGCGGCAGACTTAGGCAAGAAGTCTTGAGCTTTCGACACGTTAGTGAACGCCTTACAACTATCCGCATCAAGGCTAAATTCGCCAACATCAGCCTGATATGCGCTCACGCCCCCACAGAAGATAAAGACGATGCTACCAAAGAATGTTTCTACGAGCTCCTCGACAAAACATATGAGCAATGTCCTAAGCATGACGTTAAAATCGTCTTGGGTGATTTTAACGCCAAAATAGGAAAGGAGGGCATCTTTGGTAGCACAATCGGAAAACACAGCCTACACGACACCACGTCTGGAAACGGAATTAGGCTGATTGATTTTGCTGCGGGACGTAATGTTACCATAGCTAGTTCACGGTTTCCTCACCTCAATATACACAAAGGAACATGGCGGTCACCTGATAATCAAACCGTCAACCAAATTGATCACGTTGCGATCGACGCAAGGCACTCCTCCAGTATTCTAGATGTCCGAACTTTCCGAGCGGCCAACATAGACTCGGACCACTACCTTGTTGTAGCCAAGGTACGGATGCGGATATCCAAGACGCCACAACAACGAGAAAATACTGTGAGGAGATTTAACGTTGGACGACTACAAACGCAACAAACCGCCAGAACCTTTGCCGATCGCGTATCCCTCAACCTCTCGAGAAGTCCTATGCTGCCAGCATCAAGTGCCGAAGACCAGTGGCGCCGATGCCAAGAAGCCATCAAAAACGCCGCAACTGATGTGCTCGGTTTCACCAGCCCACCCCCCCGAAACCCCTGGTTTGACGAAGAGTGCCGGCAAGCACATGCAGCAAAACAAAGTGCCTACGAAGCGTCGCTGCATAGAAGGACGAGAGCAGCTCGTCAGCTCTACGAGCAAAAAAGGAGGGAAGAACATCGGCTTCTCCGGAGAAAAAAGAGAGAGCATGAGAAGCGCGCGATCGAGGATATAGAGAGGTGTTACTCCAGGAACAATGTTCGGAAGTTTTACCAAAAGGTAAAAAGAACGTGTCATGGCAACAAGACCCGAACGGAGACCTGTAGAGACGAGCAAGGAAACCTTGTAGTAGAGTCACAGTCGGTGCTGAGGACATGGAAAAACCATTTCTGCAGACTGCTAAACGGCGAAGACGACACAAATTCCGCTGTTAGGCAGAACGATCCATTCAACCTGGACGATGACAGCCAAGATTTCCGTCCACCTGACCAAAATGAAGTGAGGATAGCAATATCTAAGCTTAAATCCAACAAGGCTGCTGGTCCAGACGGCTTACCTGCCGAGCTCTTCAAGGCAGCCGGAGATGACTTGGTAGAGTGCATACACCAACTCATCTCCAAGATTTGGTTAGAGGAAAGTATGCCTGATGAATGGAACCTCAGCATTGTTTGCCCGATCCACAAGAAAGGAGACCCTCTAAACTGCGCCAACTACAGAGGCATCAGTCTCCTGAACACTGCGTATAAGATCATGTCTGCTGTATTGTGTGAACGCCTGAAACCATTCGTCAACGATCTGATAGGTCCCTATCAGTGCGGTTTTAGGCCCGGTAAGTCCACGACCGATCAAATATTCACACTACGGCAGATCCTGGAAAAAACCCAAGAATACCAGATCGATACTCACCATCTTTTTATCGATTTTAAGGCCGCATATGACAGCGTTTATAGAGACGAGCTATACAGAGCCATGTCTAGTTTTGGCATCCCTGCCAAACTTGTCAGATTGTGCAGAATGACGATGGAGAACGCTCGCTGCTCCGTAAAGGTCGGAAACAATCTCACCGAGACCTTTGATGTCAAAAAAGGATTTAGACAAGGTGATGCGCTGTCATGTGACTTCTTCAACATCATTCTTGAGAAGATTGTGCGAAACTCACAAGCCAACACCAGAGGCACAATTTTCTATAAGTCTGTGCAACTGCTTGCATACGCTGACGACATTGACATTGTTGGTACAACACAGCGAGCTGTCACTGGTGCGTTTGCAAGTATTAGTACAGAAGCGGCAAAAATGGGTTTAGTGGTGAATGAGGGTAAAACAAAATATATGCTGTCAACAAGAAGGGACACACGACATCGACGAATCGGGCAGAACGTCACGATAGACAGCTATAACTTTGAGGTAGTTAGGGACTTTGTCTACCTCGGCTCCGCTATAAACTCTGATAACGACATCACATCAGAAATCAAACGAAGAATCACACTTGCCAACCGCTGTTTCTTTGGCCTAAGACGGCAATTGATTAGTAAGGCCTTGTCAAGAAGCACTAAGGAGATTCTATATAAGACTCTCATCATCCCTGTCCTGCTCTATGGCGCAGAAGCATGGACCCTAGCAAAAACGGATGAGGATCTTCTTGGTCGCTTCGAACGCAAAATTCTTCGAGTGATTTTTGGTCCCGTTTGCGTTGACGGGCTTTGGAGGAGAAGATTTAACAGCGAACTCTACGAGCTGTACAGCGACATCGACCTAGTCAGAAAAGTACGCATCAGTCGTCTAAGATGGCTGGGACATGTAGAGCGAATGGACACCAACGCTCCGGCCCGAAGAGTCTTCGATTCTAACCCGGAGGGACAACGCAGTAGAGGAAGACCTCGCCTTAGGTGGCGCGCACAAGTGGAAGGGGACCTCAACCAACTTGGAGTGCGCAACTGGAGGCAGTTAGCCAAAGATCGCGCTAACTGGAGAGGCGTATTGGTTGAGGCCCAGGTCCACCCCGGACTGTAGCGCCACCTAAGTAAGTAAGTAAGTAAGGTATATCGTAGCCCCAAGCCGTCTACCGTCTCGCAGACCCACCCCCAAGAAAAAAAAAAAATTAAGCTACGCTATTAATGCCATTAAATGAAAGAAAAACAAAGGTCTCCATCTGACAGCCAATGCAACTACGGATCCAGTGATGCCAACCCGGATCAGAGTTTTTATGCCTATGCCCGAAAAAAATTATGCCTTTTTCAAAAATATTCAGGCCGATCATTGAATCAGACGGATGCTCTGCGGAGGGAGTAGTACCTGTTTTGAACATTTCCCCTATCATTGAAAACGCCGGTAGGTAAGTGAGTGGATGTCGGTAGCGAAGTTCACATTTCATGCCTATCATTGAAAACGCAACCGATCCGCGGTTCATACAAATGTTGTTGTTTTCAATCCGCATCAAAATCGATGCGGACTTCGAAGAGATAACACACATACACGCACTACAGGTTTTATTTTTCGAAAAAAAAGGATAAATTTAAAATGTTTACGAACAGTTAATTGATCTTTCCGATTTAGAAAGCAAACAACCCGTCTTCAGTACCAGGCAATGGTGGAAATGATGAAAAAACATTCGGATATCTTTTCCTCGCATACTAACACCTCTTCTAATGCTCCTAGTATCACTATTACCAGCTATTTCTTCAAAATTTAAGAAAAATCCAATGCTATCCCTGTTCGTACACTTTATACACCCAGAGAAAAATACAGTGTAAAATTGCCTTAAACGCCTTAGGTAAATATTTTTGTATGAAATGTTTTGGACAAGCATAAATCTGCCAATAAATAGGGCCTAAGGGCCTTACGTATTTTAACCTAGATACAAATAAGTGTTATCCACCTAAGGACATACGTAACTCTGCTTAAACCTGAGGTGACGTTACCTAGGGTTGTCTCAATCAACCACCTTAAGTTAAAGGCATACAATTTGTTATTTATTGGTTATTGAGCGCAATGGCTTAGTGGTTAGTGTGTTGGACGACTAAGCGAGGGGTCGAGGTTCGAATCCCGAAAAAAACAAAATTCCAACTCAGGGATTTTTCCACTGCGCCACCTCCCGCGATCGTCTGACAAACATTCGAGAGTATAACGAGAGTCTTGAAAGAACTTCTCAATAAGCCATTTGGAGTCGGCATAAAATTGAAAATCCCTTCCATTCGTTCCAAAAATGAAAAACTCGCACAAAACGAATGGTTGTGAAAAGCCCGTCCTTTTTTTTTTTTTTTTTTTATTTTTTTTTATTACGGGATTCGTACCTAGACCCCTCGCTTAGTAGTCCAACACACTAACAATTAAGCTACTGCGCCTACACATTCTGGCATACCTTTACCAAAAACTAGGTAGATTTTACACATTTAAAAAAATTAAAATAGGTAAAGTTATGCATTCCTAAGGTAAAATTATAGGCTAAATTCATCCAAGATTTAAGGTAAAACTCCTTAGACAACTTGGCATATCGTTACCAAAAACTAGGTTAATTTTACACAGGCTTAAAAAAGTCCGGTTACCTAAGGAATATAAGGCAAGTTATCTAAGAACTTACCAAGTTCAAAATGGCCTTAGGACTAAGTAGACTTATACCGCGATTTAAGCTAAATTTACACAGACTTTTTTCTGGGTGTAAAAACAAAATCGAATAAGAAAAGATTTTCATTTGACAACTGACTCGCTGGACTACAAGCAATCGGTAATGCGGTTTTACGGACCGATAATGTAGTCCATCCGCCGTTTTCAATGAGGTTTTCACTTGTGAAGTGATCCACTGCGGATCGGATTGAATCCGTCCGCAGAGCATCCGTCAGATTCAATGATAGGCTTGATTGTGCCTTTTTGTTAAAAAGATAAAAATTGCTTATTTTACAAAGAAACTGAAACTGCAACCCACAAGGTGATTAAAATTTGTTAACAGAATATAGATCAATCGATAGGTAATTCTACCTTTTTCGATTCAAGGTTTGGGTTTGGTGAGTAAGTCAAGTAAAGAATTAGAAAATAAGCATGACGCACAGTAAATGAAAATTAGTGATGTGACTTTAATCGAAGAATGTACCAGATTTATTTCTCTATAAAGACAGTTCTCAAAAAATTATGCCTTTTTCCTAAAAATTATTCCTCAATGCCTCAAGGATCGGAATTATGCCTAAAAGGGATAATTATGCCTCAGTTGGCATCACTGATGCAAGTATAAGTACTCTGTGCCACACTCCTTTCCTATACATGCCTTTGTTATAAAACGCTCAAGCTTCATCTCACAAATGTTATTCAACTTTCAGTACCGACATTAGGGTGTCCCTTATTTTTCGACTTTTTTTTTTTTAAACGCACATGTTCTTATTTTATTTATTTGATTCTAAAACGCAACCGAAAAAAATATAAGGTCATTTGGAGTATGTTAACCCGTGCCGACTTGGATCGAAACACGTCAGTACAAGTTACACTGAAAAAGTAGCACGTGTCTAAGCAAATTTTTATTGCATTTTTAATTTTTAAACGGTAAACACATATTTTTTAATCAGTTAATGATGTCAATGTAATTAAGAAGCAATACAAAAATCATTTACTTAACGGGAGATGTAAATCACCAAATAAAGGGTGCTAAATAACCGTCAAATGGACAAGTTCTTGAAGTTTTGTTTTTTAATATGCGCGAAGTTAAATTGACGGTCAACGAAAGCGAAAATCTTTATTCGTGAGTGTACTATTTTTTGGGAAAAGTCAAGAATCCCTAAAAAAGCACTACCCAACTCTGTGAAGAAGCTTATAAGTTTGTATCAAGCATTGCAAAAAAATGCAAAGAAAACCCAGGAGTTGCATAAACGACGAGAATCAGATTTCCAGGACGATTTGGATAACATATTTGACATAGGTCATGTTGAGCTCTTTAAAAAATTAAAATAGAAGAGGAAAGAGTCGTTTTACAGCGTTAGAGACAGTCAGGCTGCTTAGCGGGGTTTGAGAAAAAAAAAAAAACAAGCTGAAAAGGAAGATAGGTTTAGACAAAGGCGATTAGAAAAAGAACAAAAGCGTAGTAAGTACATGTCATCGGCAATACCATCTTCTTCTTTAGCGTCCTTGGAGGAGGAGTTTCAGCCTTAGACAGATGTCAGTTGAGCATAAGAGTCTCTGTTTATATACTTCAGGCTACAGGGGAATCTCTAGGGCTTAACTTTGAGGATTTTGCAATAAATAAGTCTTCGATTCAACGCGTGCGGGCACGGATTAGAAAAGAACGGGCAGAAAACATTAAAACCGATTTTCAAAATAATGAATGTTAGTTGTGCTAGGGAAGAACGACTTACTATTACTATTACTTTTGGAGATGGGGAACAACTTCTATCCGCGCCAAAATTGGAAAATTCTTCTGGTAAATAATAAGCTTTTTAGAGCAATTAAAGACTGAAATTTGGATGATAAAGTTCAGATTATGTGTTGCGATACAACTGCATCTTACACATGTCGTTAGACCTGTTCTCTTGGAACAGAAATTATAAAGAGAGATAGTCATTTTTAGTTGTCGGCATCAAATGTATGAGCTCGTGCTTTAAAGTGTCTTCGAAACGAACAGTAACAATAAGTCCAGACATACCTATTTTTAAAGCGTTTCGAGATGGATGGAAAAATATTGACACTAATTTCAACAATTTTCAAACCGGTGCAGACATTGAAATTACCGAATTTTTAAGTTCTTACTGAAACTTCAACAATATTCTTAGAATGAGATGTCGATAAGTAACTAAAAATCAGGCCCCCGAAAATCATTCAGCAGAAGAAGAGCAAAAACAATATCTCCTTAGTTGTGTGAAAGAGCACAGAAGTTATATCCTGATTGCAGGAAAGAAGTTTTGAAGAGGAAGTACCCGCAATAATTTCTTTTTGTTACCAATTATTCTTATTTAAGTGTTTAGTATAGTTATTTAATACAAATTTGAAATTGACATGAAATATTTGTATGTGAAAAAAATTTTTTTCTTAATTTTTCGTACAGATTTTCAATGTTGACTTTGCTAGTCTAGTCGGCACGGGTTAGCATCATTCCAGGAGCAAAATATTTTGCATCGAAGTTAGTATTGGCATTAAGAAAAAAAATAAAGGGTGTGCGTGAAAAAATTCTGAAAAAAAAATTTTTATCCGATATAAGGGACACCCTAACCGACATACAAACTCCAACCTTTCATGAGTACTTTCTAACTAGCCACTTTACTGTAAATGTTACTAGATCGTTCCGAGTGATGGGCCGGCCATTGAAAATTCCATTCCAACCGAAAATTCCAAAACAATTCCATAAGAGCTTCGAAAAAAAAAAAAAAACCGAATTCATTACAAAATATGTAGATATAGACTCACTCATAGGGCTTTCCTCCTGCCACAACCCTTTTCATAAGTCGCCATCAATGTCATTCGCGTAAGCATACAAAAAAAAAAAAATTAACGTACACCCAAACAGACTCAGGCATCGTTTCTTCTTTTTATTGAGCACGTAAAACGAGAAAATGAGAAAAAAAAAAAAAAAAACAGACGCACCGTCATGACCTTGAACGTAAAAAAAAGTTCGTCAGTCATCATCGAGTTCCTCCCCACCGACCTTCCACCAACCCATTGATATTCACTTGAAGTACACACTACAAAAGTGTGTAATAGTCAGATACAAATCCAAAGTTCGAGATATCCACACAACAAATAGTGACCAACGAAAAGCGAAGAGCGGCAAACAAAAGCCCCTCCTAGCAAAGCAGATCAACACCGGAAAACAATAAAAGGGAGAAAATTCGAAAACACTTTCGATTTTCCCAACCGAAACTGGTTGCGGCAGCGACGCACAGATTTCCATTGATAAGCATTCAAATTTCGACCCAAAAAAAAAAAAGATTGATGCGAGAAACAGATTAACACAGCAAGAGCAACTTTGAAAACTTTTTAGAACCAATGTATTTTAATTACTTTGAACACATTAGCACAGCAACATCGACAGCGATGTCAACGTTAGAGCTAATCCTAAATTCGCTGTTTCTGTTGCTGTTTATCAATCTTTAATCTTTATCAATTGTCACCTCGATAGAGGCAGCTGCATTAAGGCATTTTGAAATACGTATGGGCCTCGAAGTATCGATTTCCTTTACAGTTTATATACTTTAGAGTAGGGACACTCTCACTACATATGCAAATCGTACAGAACAGAAAAAAAAAGTATGTACAACGAAAACGTGTAATAAGCGAAAACATGTAAAAAGTATTGCTTTTTACCCTTATGTGCGATTACTTATGATAAAAAGAGTACATCAAAAGTTTTATCTACACCATCGGATGCGGCTACACTGTAAATTAATTTTCCCATAATGCTTTTCTTTAGGCGTTCCGACTGATTGTCACGCAGGAATGAATTGGCATGAGCAGTTAACCAGCTTTGCTTTCCTAAAGTGTGTTATATTTGAAGTTTTTGCTATTGATTATTGAATGAATGGGCTTAGTTATGGATCTTTAAAATAAATATTTCCTTCTATTCTAAATTGAACCTTTTTGCTTTGCTATTACTTCGTTAAATACCGTATTTGACGATTTTAAGTTTTATTCCCATCACTTTTTAGGTAATAAATTTCATAGCAGATGGTCACACTAAATACTTAGGTTCGCCGGAGAGTGGATTGTTTACATTTTGTTTGCACGTCTTTTTAGCCTAGTGTCTCCACGAGCAATATTTCATATCTTGCAATATTATACTATGAAAATTGCCAGTGGAGACAACAAATAGTATGATATAAAAAATTTCTTGAAATATATTGCTCAGCTCATAGAATGATATCGATAGTATGATATGAGCTGTCATTTCTGTGCAGTTTGACACTTGTATCCCTTTTTTTACGATGGCTGAGTAGCGAATGGACGGTGTATTAAGGCATCTAATGCGAGAAAGCAACGACATGCTCTGCTCAGCGGCATTTGAACGAATGAAATAGTATTCTATAAAATGCCCACCCTACATTTTATTGCATACTATCGTTCTTTCTTTCTATCAAATTTGACAGATATCAAGGTATGAAATATTGCTCGTGGAGACACTAGGTTACCTAGGAGGGCCAGAGTTGCATTGTTATCAGTTGTTGAATATCATCAATTGAGAAAACAAAGGGTTTTCAGTGGCAGTAAGTATTGTAAAAAAATGAATAGAAAAGAAAATTGAAGTGCAAGTGTTTATAATTTGAAAACTAAATAAAATATGGGGAGACATAGGTATCAAGTGTTTGGTGTGTGGGCGAGAGGAGGAAGAAAACGTTGGAGTAAAGTATTTTAAAATACTGAGAGGTAAGCAATATAAGGAATATATCGGGCAAGAAAAAATTGAATAGAAAAGAAAATTTGTGCTTTATTTTGTGATTTTTTTTTTACAAAAGCGAAGTGACTGCAATGCATTAACAAACAACATTTATTACACGAAAAATTCATCTTAATTTCGAGAACCCAAAAACTCAAGAAGGCTATTTTTCGCAAACCCGGAGCAAATTACTTTTCTACATGAAATGAATTTATTGTTTAATAATTTGACTTTACTTGAAAATTCTAGAAATCTAACTAAACAAATGCGTTTTATAAAAGGTTGGCAAATACCTTTGCTGTTTTCCGCAACCGAGGAGGACATAATAAGCTGCTGACTCCATTTCAATTTATGTGTTCAATTAAAATATCTTTTTCGGCAAAGTTTATGGAAGATGCTACTATTTATTTAATATTGAACTTCCAGACATTGCATATTTAACAAGCAAAACAAAATTAGGACAATTTGGTTAGCGCTTTCAAAACGGACCCTGATTACAAAATTGTCGACCTGGGTACTGATAATGCATTATATAGGTTATATTTTGAAGAAATACCACCTAAACCACAAGTGTGAATTGAAATTGAGTCCACAACTTACCGTTTTCTCCGTTTTTACCAGTTTCAAAGAATGTGAAGGTGCGAAATTGACACCGGCCCTTACAAGAATTTTTAGACTCATTAGAAAGTCTTGAACAAAAATGTATTTCTTGTTTTCCCGATAAGGTATGTATTTTATAAATAATTTTGAGGCGAATGTTTTTAACATTTAAAAAAATGAATTTCCTTAAAATTGTTGTAAAAATAATAATAAGGAATTTGTTGTTTAATTTTATGCCCGAGTACGAATTTATCATATTTTAGAAAAGTTCAATAGAGATAACAAAAAAAGTAACAACAAACAAAAATATTTAAGTGTATCACAATGTGAAGATAATTATAAATTGTTCAATAAAAATAATTGCAAAATGATTTTTTTTTACGTCAAGACTACAAATTGTCAACTGATAAGAAACACGTGGAGAGTGTCGCTACTCGTAAGTAGATATACTCTGCCCGTACCTACCCTGCATTTGTGCAACAGTCCAACAGTTATACATTGACAAGCGCGAAAATCGAAGTGGATGCGGTTTTGGTTATGCGGGCCAGACAGACGCAGTGTAGTCTGTAGACTGTGTGTACGCCAATGTCAGATGATTTAACAAGGTAAACTGGTGGTTGAAATTTTTTTTTTTTTTTCAGTACCAACACATGAGTTGAGGCCCCTCTACCGGGTTGTACCTACCTGAAGTTGGATCCATTTAGAGGTCCACGCATTCCAAGACGATGAGGGAGCAATCAAACCCAAACCCGATTTATTTAGGTTTATACCTAAGGTTATTTATTGGCGGGCGGCTTTAGCAGTTGCAGCACCAAATCTGACATGGGTTGCTCATATAGGTTTTCGGTTGAGTGTTGATGTCTAAAGATAACAGAGTTAGAGCTTAATCTGATTTGGAAAGGATTATGAATTACTTTCGGACACGGTGGCTGGGAAATTAATGTCGAAATACGTAATTGCTGTCGTTATAAATTCGGACTCGGACGGAACCTTTTCATTAGTCATGCGGACTGCAGACTGTCTGGAGGACATACTACCTACATAAATGCTGATCGAACTGTGGAAGGGAAATTTAAAAATAATTTTGTTTCGGGTGGGACCATTTTAGATTGTTTCACTGGCTGAAAGCTGAAGGTGTGACAGCTGAAAGCTGAAGGTGTGCGATCATGTTTAAGAGCATTTGTTGCGCTTTCATAAGACTGTCAGGTGTTGTTTTGTGGCAGACACACATTACTTGGTGATATCTGGGAACATTTATTTACAAAAAAGCCGAGAGCTTGACAACCGAAACTAAACAAATTTTGGAAAGTAAGAACGTTATGGATGACAACCTTAGCAAAAAAAAAAAAAACAAGCTTTAGAATCGTACCTAGTATGTCCGGACCGCACGCAGTCAAACAACTTGTGTGGACACAAGATTATTGGCCATTAAGTGAAATTTATAATAACCTTTCGGCCATCTAAAGTATCCTTTTCAACAAGATCATCAAATTTTCCAACTCCACAGGCCGCTTTTGAGCTCGCTTAACATCCTTTTCCTTCTCAAAGCGGCGCTCAATATGCGTTATTTGTGCTTTCCCTAGTCAGAAGGCCGAGAATACAGCCACTTAAACCTACCAAGGGAAATTCAGCGTCAAAAGACCAAAAGTGGTTTAAAGCTGTGGGGTCTAACATGCCGAGTATCACAAGCAGGGAAATGTCAGCTCTTATCTTATTGGATGCGGATTTGAGTTCAGAGCAGACTTAGACAAAAAGTGTTATAGGCTTCCGTGATGTTTGAGTCACAGGCCGATTTAGGAATAGGTAAAAGAAAAAATATTATAATCCCAACGAAACCTTAATTGGGTATTACACGGGGTAAAAAACAAAATTGGAACTTCCATTAAGCAGGCAACTGCAGCCTTTTGAGCTTGCTGCAAATTATTTGGTCGAAAATGATATACTGGACCAAGGTTACCATTGTCAGGCCTGCCTGCCAAGCAGCAAAATCAATGAAGTTTGGGAGATCCAAATGAGGATATTGAATTGGAACTCCACACCGGTTTTGCCTTAAGCCAAGAAGCTTCTCAAAAGCGCTCACAAGAAGCAGACTCTTCAACTAGTCTCAATAGACAAAATCAACGCAAACATTTTTACAAACTTCAAGCTGATATTTGATCATGGCGGAGCAGAGTGACGAGTGACCACGCTGTAAGTCGTCAGAAAAGACATAAGAAAAGTAGTGCACGTAGTACGCCGTCTTTATCGAGAAAATCGTAGAAGGGCCCTAAATATAGGAGGCCGAAAACTTGTAGTTCGGAGAGTGCTAAATTTCGGAGGTATAGAAGGCTTCTTGATTAAGGTTTTAACTTTTTAAGGGTACCTATTCCTAGGGAAGTTCTTTTCGAACCACAGACACACTTAGCTCATATGTCTGTCCTTTGTGACACCACACGAATCTTTTATAAAAGGTTGCTAACATTGCTCAATATACCAAAACTCCTATTTCATACCCTTACAGTTTTATTTTTGCGACAAGGCATAATGTCCTTCCTTGGTCCAATACGAACCTATCAAAATCGAACTATTCGTTCTCGAGTTATGAGTGCGAACATGAACGTCAGTCTATTTTCTATATAAAAAAGACCACAGTTTTAGCCTTGAAATTTTGAAAATAGGGACGCAACTTGTCTAGAAGCTTTAAAAAAAAATTGGAAGGGATTGGGCAAAGGGGCGTGGCCCCTCCCATACGAAATGCCAATTCAAACGCTATATCGATACTTTTTAGAATTGAAGTTCCAAAATTTTTAGTATTACTGTCCGTTGACCGACCAAAGGACTGCCCGAAATAAAGGCGGTATTGGAAAACAGGGCGCAATAACTTATTTAATTTATTTATTTACAATTTCTTGCCATTTAAGGTAGTTTTAGACTTACAATAAAGAAATTTTAACACAAAGTAGGGCCAACAAAAGACCACCGGTCAGCGTTGCCGTATGGACCCTTTAAGATCAAAATTCCTCCTTTTAGAGCCTATGGACCCTTGGCCCAAACTTTTTGAAAATTTATCAAAATGACAAATGAGTTTAAGTCATATTTTATTTTTTATTGCACGAAAAGGACTGCAAACATATGAAAAGAAGTGTTGAACAAAATTGCTTTTTTTTTCTAAAATAAATGTCTTTGGTGTTTTTTTTTTTCTTGTGATATTTTCGTATTTTATTTGGACGCCCCTTTTTTCGGCTCGGGCCCCTTTATAGTGCACTTTTTGAACTTACTATGCAAATTACAAAGTTTATTATCGACTTTAAGTTTACGGAGGTTCACAATTGCGAAATTTGTATGGCAAATATAGCCACTGTGAACTACTTAGAGGTTAGAGTCGAAACGTAAAATGTTTACATGTGCTCAAATTTACAAATAGAGAAGGATTTTCGATTTTTTCATCGATAACACACTCAAGCAAAGCTGGAAGGGTCTGGAAGTCGTAAATATGCTTCTAAAAATTGAAAAATGGAAATTTTTATATTTTCATTCGAAATTCCTAACAGTTGTGACATGTATGAACCTAAAACAAAGCTGCTTCGAAATAAGAAACTATGGTATTGGAGTTTGGTTCTATCTCTTACGGTCAAACTCTACACTAGACTTACATTAGCTTTGAGGCACCATCGCAACAATAGGCGTTGGTCATTATGCTCTCATGATCTATGTAGATCTTTGATTTTCATGTTGGATCTCGTATTGTTGTTGCAAACCAAGGAAGTCAATGATCTATATGGATCATGCGGGCATAACAAAAAACGCCTAATATTCTCACTTTATTCGTGCTTAATCTACTACTTCATAGTTACCACCGAATAGATTCACAGTTCAGCAACTTCCAACTCACCTGAAATGAAAAGAACAAATTTGAATATATTATTTTTATTATTATTTAGACAAAGTTAAGGAGTTGTTTAAAAATATTATAATATTATTACACACAACACGACAAGATTGAACCAATCAATTATCAGCCCCAGCCTACACAGGCTTCAAATAATTTTCAATACCAGCGATGATCATCGAACAAGACAAATAAAAAATTAAAAAAATAAAATCGCAACAATGTAAACCAAACCATTCCGCCTACTCCCATAATACTTTTTGCAAATGGATCTTCAAAAATGTGAACCGAAATTCCTTGGAAACATAAGAAAAAGGCGATAAAAACGAAAACAAAGGAAACAAAAAATCTCACAGATGCACATTCATTTAGCACATGGCTCTCTGCTGCCGCGCAAACATTAAATATATGTAAACAACATTTTACACTAAAATAAAAAAAAACGAACGGACAAATTTAATACACAACTGTCCTACTTATGGTCTCGCCCAACACACAGATCGTCGGCTTAATTTTAGTGAGAAATATTTTAGATATGCACACTATAGAACTATCTACAGAAAAAGTGTGATAATTACATTCAGCATTAAATGTTAACGCAAATAGATATCCGAGAATCGCGCCTGAATGGGGGAAAACAAACGTTTATGATGCGCATATTATAAAGCCCTGCACAGTTTGTTTGCTGTGTGCCTTGCCAATTTGATGGCTAGACAGGGTGATCGTTAATTGTATCTAATTTCTCAATCTTGCGTCTAATTGATTTGAAGATGAATTGGGTATGCGTATGGTTATAAAGACGGGGGAAATTTTCTGAGGCTATAGGCTTTTGCTCAAAGTATGATTGACGATGGCCAGATCTGGTGGTAGAAGAGTGGTGCATTTTCGTCCGTCGATTGAAAGGAGTAGCCCATTTTGATTGACATCAGCGTGGTTCTCTATATTCCACTTGAATGAGATATGAACCTCATCTAACAGCGACATAAACTGGCACGGAAAGTATATTCAAAATTAGTATATAGTATCAGTATTTTGTGGTGGATGAAGGAGTTGGCATCTCTAGTGGGCTTATACGAATTTTGACACGGATTTGAATGATGCAGATGCCAATCGCGGAAAAGGTAGCAATTTGTAAAGGCACACGATCTACAATTTTCATGATGGAGAAAAAACAGAAGAACCACCCAACCACTGGGGATTAAGCCACTTTTGGCTATTTTTAATCGATTGGAACTATCAATAAGATCTTCCCTTCTAGTCCTTCTTTTGGTATATTTCTCAAACAAAACTGTCCAAGAGAAATTGACTGAGTATCCATTGCAGTTGACATTCATGAGGCTATGATGGGATAGACAGACGACAGTCAATATGGAGGTCGCTGCCATCATTCTACTGCAGACTCCTTGAGCTATGTAACTTATACTTAGGGGTCGCAGGCAATGGAACAATTTTATTTAGCCTTGGACGCCTCAAAGGATTTTAATCAGAACTCACATAGAGCACTACAAAGTTCCTTATGGATTGCCCAAAAATGCTCTGTGGATGGACGTTTTCTTCTGAGGTTGTAGCATATGGCGCATTGTCTGATTACTTTGCTATATACTTTCTTCAACACTGTTTTTTGTCCGTATCATTGAATTACTTTGATATAAATTGCTTATAGGGGGCATACACGACACAGACACGTCGTTGCAGACCAAGAAAAATTAAAAAAAAATTTGAATTCACGCAGACGGTCGCTACTGATACATCTCGGGGAACTGTTAAAGCGTAATAGGTCCGCCTTCCCTCATCACATCGCTGAATTACGATGACCCTGGACACAATGTACCCAATTGATGGTCTAAGTGAAGCTGTGGAAACGGCCACAAGAGAAACCATTTTCTCGGACGATAAGAAGTTGTATCGATTGTCCATTGACATGGATGAGTTGTCCCAAAGTGCACTCCTCCCAAAGTCGAGGTGTATGGATATGAATAGCCCATGAATGAGTTGCGAAGATCCAGTATAGCATTTTGTTGAAAATAAAATTCATCCCCCTTGCTTAGCCACTTCCCCATTTTTTTTTTTTAACTTTGCATTGTAAACAAATGACTAACAGCGCCGTTCAATAAACATCTCTTTTAGTTTATTATTTCGCAAACATATTCGAGTCTTTATCCAAAATCCATCATCAAGATCCATGCCAACATATGCCACCGAGAGGGAAGCATAAATTAAATTAGAGGCCAGAAGGCCAAATCGCTTTTCCACGTTCAATATTTGCACATCAGTCTAACAACTTCAGTACTTTCGCGGGGCCAGTCAAGATCAGTCTCCGCAGCAGATGTGCTGCTCAGTAGAGAGAAAAAAAATCTCGACGCAGATTGACAATTTATTGAGTGGCATCTACAAGCTAATGAAAAACGAGCGCTCATTCCAATAAGCTTTTTGCGTCATCGATTTAATTAGACCGATTGAACATTCACAACCGCCTTAAATACAAACTCAAACGATTTGTCTATAACGCGGTCATCCTTTTACAATATCATCTCTATCCGCGTGGCGGTTTTTTTTTTTTTTTTTTTCTCCGAAAACCTTCAAACACTCTTTACGATCTTGAAGTATGTCTGGACATTTTGTCTGAGCTCTTATTTATTGCACTCCATCCGCGTGCATGAAATGTGTCTATAAATCTCATTTATATTCGCTTATGGATTAGATCACTGCGATTCGTGGAATTTGGCGAATGACCGTCATGAATCTGCCACCCACGCTGATAGAAAGATAGATCACCAGCGAATTTGAAGATACACACGGATTATGGAGAAGAAACGTACTGGTGCAGTTTTAGGTAATCGGGAACCGTGGATAATGAGACTTTATAGTGGGAGTGTGGGTATAAACGTGGTGTACCTAGTAGGACTTTTTCTTTTGTCAGACAATTCTTACTCGAATCCAGTTTTAATGTAAATTGTGAGCGCCCAGAGAGAGAGGTTCCTGATTGAGTTTTAGAATGAGTGTGGGTAGGGACAAAAGATGGTTCTTTTAGAGGCAATCCTGATCTCGAGAAGTAATTTCATTCGTTGAGTAAAGGACCAGTTTAAAGCGATGGATGTTGTGAGGGGCACAAGCGGCATTCTGTTGGATGTCACTTAAAGAGGCAGCAAGAATGTGGAGGAAACTGCGGAAGTTGGGTCGGCGTTGAGTAATTTAAACTGGACCTTTGACGGGTGAATTAAAACATCCTCTGCCAAAAAAAAAAAAAACTGGGTTAGCATCAATATCATCGGAATGGGGTCAATATTGGATCATCTCACAACGAGGGCTTGTGAATTTAAAATGTTGACACTGATAGAGAGACTCTGGATCATGTACAAGAAAATATTTATCAAGTTAAAGCCCACAAAGACATTGACTGAGTAGAGGTATTTAAGGCAATGTGTAGATTCTGCGACTAAAATCAGATACTCAAGGGACAAAAAGGTGCAGACAGCTTCGCATGTACGGTCGGGTGTCTATAGATCACTCTCATACAACTCATCCGTGGCCTATGAAATGGACAACTCATCTACAAGACAACTGACCCCTAGGTCAACTCATTTTGCAGATATTTCATGCACGATCATTTTTGGCGTGAATGGGTGGGTGTATTAAAATTCTAAAAACAGTTTAGACCCCTCATGTTAAGCAATAACTTAGCCCTCGTGTCTGTTCCAAACCAATGTCGTGAGTTGCTCGGTGAATAATTTTGGAATTTCCCTAAACCTTTAAAATGTGTGTCTTGTAGATCAAGTTTTTATGACTAACAAGATTGTGAAAGTCTCAAGTGAACCTTTACAATTTTGCTTTTATAGGGTAAGGTCCGGTTAGGTTTATGGGTGGATACGACAGAGCTTTCTGGCGATTATAGAGTCTTTTATAGGGTCCTTTTCTACGCTGCTAGCTAGTTCAGAACCTATTTACGAAAGGCCCTCAGTTTACTCATTGACACCTTCACCGCTGCGTCTTGGTACCCAACATATACTGACTTCAACCTGAATGTGAAAATATTTCACTGCATGTTGTGAGAGCCCCTGACATTTCATAGAATTTTCTACATTTCTGTACTTTGAATGCAGAAATGAGTGACAATTTCTCTTTCAAATCTTGATCAATACTTTAAGCTCTCCCGCCCTAATAACTGCACGAGTTTATGAGTGACAACACAGCTTGTGTTCGAGAGGAGTTAAGAGGTTGTACAACCTAGCCTAGAGTTCTTTGAAATGGGATATTCAGACTCGTTTTGCTAGACGTGTTGAAGCTCTCTGTGTAGATATACTGCACAAACGGGGGTAAGAGTGCTCTAGGTAGGTAGGTAGGTAGGTATCTATCGACCTAAGAGTGCTCTAGTGAGGTTATACTCGTAATTATATTGAGAGGACTTGTACCCGTTGCAGTGATCAAAAAATAAGACTGGAATCACAATGGCTACTTATGGACAGAAGCATTTAATTTTAGCTATGCACTAAGATCGTATCAACTACAGATGCCCCCCTACCGTATTTAAGAAGACTCAGTAATAGATCTGATGGGGTACTTTCAACGATGGTGCACTTTTGACTTTCGATATTACAGAAAGGCGGTTCATTTTTAAATAAAATGTTTAATTGCAACTCGTGGCACACTGTTCTCTTAGATCGTACAGGAACTATGACTGTTCTTGTGGTAAGGTCGGTTTTTAAATCGTTCATAACTTTTTTGCAATTTTTCCTTTAGACGAGGTAAAAGATATTTAGTTGTTTCTTATGGAAATTCTTTGGTTGTGAGTGGCAAATTTTTGGGTTTATAATATATTTAAGTTATTTTTTTGATTAAATGTCATATTTTAATTGAATCTTAAAGCCAAGGAGGAGGCACTTTCGACAAAAGCACAGGGGGCTGCTGGATCGGCAAGATATTCAAACCTTGTCTTCTTTAAGGACGTGGATATGGGTCGATAAAACGTGTAATGTTTTTTTTTTATAACAACTCCTTTTGTTACTTTTTTTTGAAATCTGAAAACTAGAAATGTGATTTTAAATTTGTTTTTTTATTTCATTTTAGTTTTAAAATTAATTTCGGATCTCATTTAATTTTTATATTTAGATTTAAGATTTGCTTAACTATTCAAATAAAGACAGTATTGATTTTTAATATATTGCGTCATCTAAATTCATGACGAAATTGCCCCACCCGGATGACGATTGTGCACCATCATAGGGCAGATTTCCCTTTTTAGGTCAGTTTTAAATGTTTTTTTTTTTTTGAAATTCTTAGCGTGAAGTTAACTTATATAAAATTATTAACATTTGTAGTAAAATAATCATAGCTTTCAGTAAAAAACAATTTATTTGAAAACTGGGAAAAAAAAAGTGTTGAATCTAAATCTAAATTTCACGAGGAAGACTTTTTACGAGCATGTTTAGTATACCTCATTCGGAATTGACCTTAAAGCACTTATGGTTTGATTTCTGTTTTTATGTTCTAACCTGTCCCTGACTAAATGGAATAAATTAGTGGGTCTATTTCTGGCGCACCTTCGTTTTTCTTAAAGACAAATCTATAGGTAAGTGAAACTTTTTCCACCTCTATAACTTATATTTTATAAATTAAACCTTTGGAACTGGACAAGACTTGCAAAGTTAAGTCTAAATTGAGAAGCTCTGCGTCGGCGACACTTTTATGCAGGTGAAAATGTTTTGAATTGTTAATTAAACTTTTCTTTTTAACTTATTATTCTTTTTCTTTTACATACACAATTCTTTCCACCATAGCTGCGTACTATAAAAGACCAAGTATTAATGTGTACCTTGTTTTTATAAATAAACTTAAACTTAAACTTTAACTTAACTTCTTCGCTAGTTAAACAGAGAACGTCTTGATCGGTTTTAAATTATAAACGACTAAGCCCACATAATAGCATTTCACTGAACATTCCTTTTAAAAGCTCTCCGAAGACTTATCTAATCGACTGAATTTTTGACCACAATCTAGCACAAATATGCTAAAGTTGGTCAGTCAAACTCCATACTCCTTATACTAAAACTATCAGCCCAACTAACCTGTGCGAAATTGTAACCAGCACCTTTCACAAAAATTGCAATCAACCCCCCCGCATGCACTCAACGTACCCTACATACATCCCCTCCCTCTTGCTAAGAAACAGATCCAGGCGACCAACCCGACCTCCATTATGGACAAATAAATTCGAACTGCAACACGCATTTCCCTACTGACCCACTTTTCCGCTCAATAATATTTACATCTTGTACTCGATTTATGAATCTATATCATCCACACATACGTACTCCTTGACTGGGTCAAACAAATAAATTATTAATAATTCATCAGCAGGTTTTTTTTTTTTTTTTTGCTTTAAGAATTTCATCGCGATATTTGGAAATAAGAAGAGATACTAATTGCATCTTTGATTGAAAGCACATGGAGATGGACTAGAGGGTAATATTGTTTTTCTGTCCGACATTTTCGTAATGTCTCGATCTCTCGCTAGAAGAAGA
Organism: Cheilosia urbana; assembly: GCA_946477585.1. NCBI lineage: Eukaryota > Metazoa > Arthropoda > Insecta > Diptera > Syrphidae > Cheilosia > Cheilosia urbana. The sequence goes on along the minus strand of OX297854.1, from coordinate 86,863,715 downwards.
AGTGCGTAATGTGCGTATAGCATATACGAGTACCGCCGCTGGCCGTCCCGCACTTGAAGAGCCCGAAGGGCTCTTATCGGAAATATGTTTCATTTCGGTTTAATTCAAATGCGAGAGAGTTATAAATTCGTTTTTGGCCTTGTGTGTGTGCCACTAATTTCCCGCCACAATTTCGTAATCGAAATGTTATTCAACAAAAAATAACGAGTAATTTGATTGCTTTCCTTGCGAACGCACATACCGATCGACCGACGCGACACGACGGTATGAATTAGTCACAAACAGATGTGCGATATGGTGGTTATGATCTTGACGCATATATCTACTCATTCGAATTGAGGCAAATTAAAAATGTCTTTGGCGGTGTGATTGGAATTGGGAGTATTGCTACATACGATCCTCTGTCTATCATAGGTGCGAGCAGTCATCGTAAGCACACGTTAGCATTTTGTATTATTCGATTATTTTATTCATTCCATTATTAATTAATACAACATTTAATATAATTTACTAAACTTACAAAAAGTACCATGCTAGAAAAGAATTAAGGATCGATGCAAGGTTTTAAAAATGAACTGCATAATATGTAACTAGATTATGTGTTTTTCATACGGAATGAAGAATTTGTACAGAAAGCGACAATAATTTTAATTAAACAGAAGAATGAGATTGAAAGTGTTTGGAAGCCAAGCCAAGATCCCTAATTGGTTAGAATTGTGGAGAACTTAATGACGTACGGCCTTACCATTAATCAACTTTAGTTTGGAAGCTTGCGCAAAGGCGCATTTTCAAAAAGTTCTTTACCAATAGACAAGTTTTGTTGCCAGAATATCGCTTAGGTCAGACTTCTCTTTCAAACCATCAGACTTATGATTCTCTGTATTTCATTGTACGTCCGAAGATAGGCTGGATGGTAAACTGATTGGCATTCCTAGCATGGCGAGTATTGCGGTTGAATTTCTGAAGGGGAGGAATGCAGTTGGCAATTTCATTTGAGCACTGTTTGTAGAAAAAACGTTAAAACAATGAGAGACACGAAACGTTTCTACGATGTTCAAGCGAATTGATAGAATTCGCGATATTCGTGTCTCCGATTAGTTTCATCGCACGGTTTTGGATCCTATCTAGTAAGTGTAATATAGTTTTCGGTGCACCAGACCAGATGTGGGAATTGTACTCAAGCTTTGGGCGAATGAACGCCTTGTATATTGTAGCCAGATCAGAAGGGGTAAAATATTTCTTGCATCGTTTGAGGAAACCTAGACATTTCGCTACATTTTTGGCGACTTCGTGTACATGATCATTCCAACGAAGGTTGTCATGAACGCACATACCGAGAATAGAAAGTCTTTCGGTTTCGGTAATGCAAGTGTCATTCATGGATAATGGCTGTAGATTCGGGTTTCGCTTTAGAGACAGCAGACAGCATTGTGTTTTTGAAGCATTAAATTCCACTCTATTTTCTGAACCCCATTTTGAAATGCTGTCAAGGTCGGAATTTAATGAGGTTAACATACGTTGCCGTTCCAGTTCTACGGCCGAAGAGCAGGGACGTGAGTCCTGGAAAGAATATGAAAAGCTAAGAGTGCTGTCATCGGCGAGCATTTATATGGTGAGTTTCAGAACTGAAACCATCCAAAACAACTTGAATTGAACGGCCAGAAAGGTAGTTTCTAATCCATTGAATAAGAGACGCATCGATCCCATAAGCACGCATTTTCGACAAAAGAGCTTGATGCCAAACTCTGTCAAATGCCTTTGAAATATCGAGCGCAACAATCTTCGATTCACCGAAGTGATGGAGAGATTGGTTCCACTTCTCGGTGAGATAAGTCATCAAATCACCAGTGGACCTGTTGCCACGAAAACCGTTCTGGCGGTCATTGAGGAGTTTCCGTGATTCAAGATATTTCATAAGCTGATGGTTTATCAGCGTTTCCATGACCTTAGAAAGAATGGACGTAAGTGCTATGGGTCGGTAATTGGTGGGAGAAGAAGATTCGCCTTTTTTAGGGACGGGCTGGACAAATGCTGTTTTCCACCTACTCGGAAAGAGTCCAGAAGAATAGGACAGAAGAAAAAGCTTACGCAGTGGTTTTGCCAGCGTGGAAGAACACCTCTTCAGAACGATGGGGGAGATACGATCTGGACCAGCGGATTTATTTATGTTGAGATCGTAAAGTACTCTTGCGACTGTGATTCATTTTTAAATTGAACCTTCAACAATTTCTAGGTCAAGTGGATAATTTCATTGGAAATATTTATGTCTCCATTGTGAGTTGGTAAAACTTAGCATGCCAAGTTTCATTGATTGAAATAAAGTGATTTTGTGTGCAAAAACTTGCAAAAGGACCACATGTGTTCTAATTCATTTCCCTTGTGAAGAAAATACTCCAAGTTTATGTCGTCTCTGATATGGACTGATTGTAAAACTTCAATACCGAAAAACGCAAATGGGATTTCCACGGAATTTAAATTTCCAGTCTACAAAAATACAATAAATTTCGATTTATTTGTTCAGGCAGTATTCCTCGTTACATACTCGTAGACCGAACATTCTCATGATCTAGTACTACGTCCGTAGAGCAAGAAAATTGCCAACAATGTAGATGATAGGCAATAGGCGGATTATAGAAATATTCTCTTTTGCGCTAAGCACTTATCTCAATATCTATATAAGAGATTTCCACCTATGGACTTGGTAGGAATATTCCTTTCGCCGAGTAGAGGTCAGCTAAGAACGGATCTTACGAAATACCACCCACAAGGGTGGTTGCGGGGGCGTAAAGAGATTTCTACCTATATATTGACTCATCAGAATATCTCTGGAACCATAAGGCGTAGAGACTTGAAATTTGTTAAGAATATTCCTTTTGCCGATTAGAGGTCAGCTAAGAACGGATTTTACGAAATTCCACCCACAAGGGGGGTTGCGGGGCGGTAATAATGCGAAATTTCCATTTTTAACCTATAGCTCCTGTCGACTCCAAATTTAGTAGGAGTCTCCTATATGTGATGTAGAAATGATCTACTCCCAATATGGATTGCGGGGATGGGCGTTAACAATGAAAATTTAAAATTTCCGAGCTGTAGCTCCTATAAGCTCCAAATTTGATAAGCATCTGCTATATGCGATAAGCTGAAACTAAGGAAACGAACCAAAGTCCACGAAAGTATTTACTAGCGTTGTGGGTGTGCCTGTGCATGGTTGTTTGCAACTTGAAAGATAGCATACTTTTGGACCCAATAACTGGATTGTTGTCAATCTCCAATTTTAATGAAATTTTGTGAATGTATATTATTCGTTCCCACTTGAAGGATTGGATTCTTTTGGACCAGATATAGGTGGCGCCGTTGTCGATCTTCGAAAACAATCAATTGATTTCAATGAAATTTTGTGGGTGTGCAATTGTGCATGGTTGGTTGCAACTTGAAAGATAGGATACCCAGCCTTAAAATTGTGTTCGTTTGTCGCCGATTCACGCCTTAACGCGTATTTACCAATCCTAACGAAACTTTCACACATCTTTGGTATTTTGGTCTATATATGGTTTTTGTGAAAATTGGTTGAAATCGGAAAAGGTACGTGAGTGTTGGCGTGCGTAAAAATCACATGAATTTCAGTAAATTTTGAGTGTAGCGCTGTTGTCGATCCCCTAAACCACCCAACAGATTTTAATAAAATTGCGTGGATGTGTATGGTTGGCTCGATTTTTAGCATTAGGGTAGTTTTGGACCCGATAGATGGCAATTTGTAAAAGACAAGCGGGATAGGAAAACGGGTTGTAGCACATACCATTAAAAAAAACAAACAGAAAATTTGAACTCTATATCTAAAGTTGTACAATTGAAATTATTATTAGACATTTATAACTTTTCGAAATCTAAGCGGGATTTAATACGAAAGGCACGGGCAAAAATAAAAAGAGACTGACGTCCGTATGTGCACACTCATAACTCGGTAATGGATCGTGCTTGGTGGATTCGTATTGACGCAAGGAAGGACATATATATGCTACGTGAAAATAAAAATTTAAGGAAATGTAATTGGGAATAGAACTGTGTATGGAGAACCGCACCTTAAAAAAATAGATTCGATAGAAACACGGGTAATGTCACTTCCAATACAACAAAAATTATTTAAAATGTTTAATTTTTGAATTAATTTGATGTGCCGGGCTTACCGCTACACAATTTGAAATTGAAAGTTGTCTCAGTTATAATTTTGTTGCGCAACCTCAATCCACCGAAATTTTGTAACGGATCGCGTTTGATTTGATTGTGAAGAATATAAAATCAAATGTCATGCAAGAGAAGATTTTGAGTGGAAAGTTCAAAAGGCAAACATTATAATTCAACGGATTCCGCTTATTCAGAACGATTAGCCATTCGTATTTAAACGTATCAATTTCCCGTTTGGCTATGACAATTAATAAGTCAATCGCTGGAATTTTGTGGAATCAATCTTGAATTCCCATATTTCTCATTAAGCCAATTATATGTTGCGTAACCTTCCGCTTTATATATCGTGTACCGTAAAGGACTTAGTGAAAAAGCGAAAGATTGACTTATACGAAAGATATTGAGTAGCATGTGCATTGTGCATGCTCGGAATTATTGTTTTCATTACATTAACGAATTTGGGCGGAACGAAGTTCACCGGGTCAGCTAGTATTTATATATACTTAAAATTGAAGAGATTAGACGGATGAACGGATGAACCAACGAAAGTGTCTGAGCCCTTGGAATGTTGAACAGTATATCATATGGAATAATGAATGAATAGACGGATGGATGCATGGATGGATGGGTGTATGGATGGATGGACGGATGGACCGATGGACGGATGAACGGATGAACGGATGAACGGATGAACGGTTGAACTGATGAAAGGATGGCGCGTTGAGCCCTAGAACTGTTGAACAGTAGGTGGTGACACTGATGGATGGTTGGGTGGATAAATGGATGGACGAATGCCTGAATAGATGAATAACTGAATGGACCGATGGCGGGATGAATGGATGAACGGATGGAGGGATAAATGGATGGACTAATGGACGGATGAACGGATGGGCGGATGGAAGTACGAATGAAGTTATGAATGGATGGATGAAAGGATGGACGGATGGACGGATGAGACTGTTTAAGCAATCTAAAATCGGTGAAGTTATTTCTTGCACCTAGAAAAACTGAACTGAAACTTACAAAATAAATACGTTGTAAAAGCAAATTTAGACCCATATAAGAAGCTGGAAGCTGGATCATACACCAAGATATATGTGGAGAGCCTTATTTGGGTCTAAGAAAAAAAAACCTGCGTTCCATGGAAACGATACGTCTGGGAATGCTTTTTTAAAAAAGTCCCAACAGGATAGTGCGACAATTGAAGGAAGTATCATATCGGCTTGGCATATTCTCTAACAATTTTTACAGAAGCTGTTTTGACGAGGAGAAAGGAGAAACTATTCCCCTTCTTCTTTGTACCTTTCCGGCTCTCTCACAAAGAGGAAAACTCTATTTGGGAGCGTTCCACTATAGTGATCTAAGCGATAAAAAAAAACAGACATCCGAAATCTCCTACGCTTAATCAGAAGCTCCAATTGGTTCAACGAGTATCACAAGGGACCTTATAATGGTCTAAGTTTCATAGCTGGGTCAGAAAGCGAAGATCAAAAGACTGAAAAAAATCTACTCAAATTAAGACTCAGTGAGTGGGTACATCGAGTTAAAATGAGCGGCATAGAGTCAAACTTAAGCTATTCTGACTGATCGCATAAGGGACTTAACTTGGGAGGTTACTAACAGAAGTCAGAGGAATAAATTGGATCGTTTTGAGTCTAAAAAGCCTTTAAGTCGTTAGTAATTAAATTATCATAGAAAAATCCTTTCGATTTTCCTTTGATGGCTGACCTGATAGCTTGGTTAACCAATTCTTAGCTTAACGCCTTGTGACTTGAGCTGATCTTGCTCTCTACTCCGCTTAATGAAAGCCTACCGTCTTCAGCCTCACGATGGCGGTTTAATCCGCAAAAAGTTGTACTCCTTACAGATATGAAAACAATATCGTACATTATATTCCAGATAGATGTCTAAAACAGATTCTACTGGAAAGGTTGCTACGGTCGATTTTAATGCATGTTGTATGTTGGCGTTATGCTTCCTAACAGAGCTTCTGTTAATAACGAAACCGACCTATGTATGATTTCAGCGACGGCTCGCTATGACGATACTTTACTAATTAACGGAGTCAGCCGGCCATAAAGTATTTTTTTTGCTAAAAGTAATTTCTACAGCTTGGACTTACTTTTAGCAAAAAAAAATATTTTAAAATTATTTTATTTTAGGTAAGGCTTTTAAGTCTAACTCTTCGCTCGGTCTTTGGACACAGGGCTGGCAATAGTGCCTGACGAACTGGCTAGAAATGTGCCTACAATCGATCATGATGATCATGGTTTATAATAAAGCTGGTTTATTTTATAGAAGGTATGTTTAAGGTCCTTGTTGACTAGAATTATGTCTCACGGGTCTATAACCTGTTGTTGTTTCTGCTTGAAAAGCGCTGTAGAAGATTAGTCGGATATCAAACAAAATTTAATATATTTTCTATTCGAGGTACTGCGGGATTTAATTTTTTAATAACCCTCCAATTTTAGTACGGGCTTGAAAGATGGAACTTCTTCTTAAGAACGATTTCACAAGCTCTCAAGCTGCGGCTCAATTCTAATGAATCGAAATGAAAAGATACAGAAACAACACTTCCGAATTGACAGTGAGGGTGAGTATTCTTGTGATGGTAAGCACAGTCCCTTTAACTATTAAGGGCGGTACTCAGAAGAGTAGACTTTGGTTGGAACCAGCTATTTCATTTACAAATCTAAATAAATATTTCATCTAAAAAGTGCGATTTATTAGTGATTCCAGCCTTAATATTATAACAAACCCTTAAAGTAGCAGATTCGAAACACAAAAAAAAGGTTTACCTGACACGTCTACATATATAGAAACACAAAATACGTGCATTTTTGATAATTTGACTGGAAACAACGATCACTAATCTATCTGCGCGCACCCAGCTAAATATGATCCGAAAATACCTGCCCAACCTCTGCTAAAGATTCAAACGCACGTGTAGCCCCGCTTAGCCATTAAATCTGTGGGAATGAGAAACCAATCGCATCTCAGTAAAAGCCCCGAGGCAAACCGGTGCAAAGTATGGACATCTCTCTGTAACGATGAAGTGGTGCCTCCCATTCACATGATATTATGCAAAGATCCTCTTCAATTCCGGTCTTCACTCATGTAGCTGCGATCTTGTCGTTTACTGACCTTACGTACACAAAATCCGGCATACAATTCGATGCCAACACAAAATTCCACACCCCATCAGAAACCCAAGTAACAGATATAATATGTTATGCAATCTTCCCGCAGAATCTCTTATCGCTTTTCGCAATGAATCTGTGACAAAAAATAAAATAAAATAAAAACTGAAATGGAAACCACCTTTTATGGCCTGCGCATGTGCATGCATAGCGTTCATGCTTTACAGATAATTACTTTTCATTTCGATATTCAAATTGCCTGTCGTCGTCGTCGCCTGTCAGTCGTGATGTTCTAGTTTCTCAAAGAAATAAGAAAAACCGTCTGACATTCAAAACTAGTCGAAAACTGTTTGCGCTTAGTGTCTGCTTGCTTTTGTTAGTGTCATTTCATGTTTCAGTCAGCCGCATAGTTTGAATAGTGCTAATCTCCTGTGTTGCCACTAATGTTACTGAGAAACACAAACAGTATATCTCGAATGCATAAAGTAATCTATGATCGCATAGAGGAAGTTACACATTGACACACTTGTTATGGACAAGCTGAATAAACTTTTTATCTTGGCATACGTTTTAGATCTGGAGGTGTAGGTACACTTGGCTGGCTGTTATCTCAAGTACGAGTAATGTAATACTTAAGCTTTAGACTGGTATCTGTGGCTATGTGTCTTGCTCATAATGGCCAGAGGATTATGCTTTATTAGGAGTGGGAAATATTTTGATTGCTGGTTGCAGGAATTTTTCTTTCTCACAATGAAATGGAATCCTACATCAAAAGCTTTGAAATTTGGGTAATTTTTTTCCAATGATTGCCTGTGTTTGAAAGACAGACAGACAAGCCGACCTGCAACTTAAGGCCAATATATCCTTTAAAAGGGTCTTCAAATCTTCGAAGCCACACCCGAGAGACGGCGCAGTAGAGGAAGACCCCGGATCAGGTTCTAAGACCTTAACTAACTTAGCGTGCGAAACTGGAGACAGCTGGCTAAAGATCGTGCTGGCTGAAGACGCTTATTGGTTGAGGCCCAGGTCCACCCCAGACTGCAGCGACACCTAAGTAAGTAAGTAAGGTCTTCAACAAGGCCCGTTTTTTTACGTGACGGGTATATATTTATAAGGGAACACAATTTTCAAGAGTGGTTGTACTGGTGGCTTACCTAAAGAGTCTGTTGTTGGACCTATGCTCTTTTGCACAACGTTTTTCAGCCCCCGGAAAACAAAATGAAATATCTTTTGCTAGGGATTGGTAAATAGAAAACACTGAAGTAGACGCTTTTGCATAAGACGTTGGATTACCTCAGGAGTCAGTTGTTATCTTTCTGCAAACAAAGAAAATTCAAGTAGACCCCATTGTAGAAAACGTTAGCTAACCTCAGGGGTCGGCTTTGAGTCATGTGCTCTTTCGCGTGCAGTTTTTAAGCCTTTGGAAAACAAAAGTGGCGTAGTGTAAGAAAATCAGTAAGATGTAATTTCTGTTTTTCCCAGGATCTAACTTGGAACCCCTCGCTTATTAGTCCAACACAGTAGCCAAAAAGTCACTGCGCCTTCCCCTTAACTTAGTAACTTGGTACAGGACATATGTGTTGAAGACTGGGTATTGAATTGTAAAAATGACTTCCATTAGGGGTCGAATTTCGGACCGAATTGCGCTTTAGCACAATATTTTTTCGGACATCCCAGAAACTGAATCTATGGAGTTTTGATTGGAAATCTACATAATTTTGATCAGAATTTGTACTGGACAGCCACGTATAGACGGCATCTGTGCAGAAGACTTTGTAGGACTTGGTATTGGCATACCTTAAGGGTCAGTTTTGGGACCTTTATTTTTGGTTGACTTGTAGTTCTTCTATAGTTGGAAATATCGAGGTACAGCATAATGGCGAAGAGCTGGATCAATATGTAGCCACCAAGTCATTAAGTTGAGGTAGATCGTATAAACAAGCAAGCAAATCGAACAAGAATGCGAATTAAAAACGCTCTGTGATCGAATACATTCCTTCCATACAGTAACGTCTACAGGACGGTTGAAAATCTCGCACTCCAAAGGTTGACCACATTTCTTAATTATTTGCAAAATTAGAGGATTAAGCTAAGGGCTTAAACAAATGAAAGAGAAATCATATTAAGTTGCGTATTCAAACCAATAAAATTGATTCAGTAACGTTTGCGTAGAAACCGCAGGAAGATAAGACCGTTTTTCAACAGCTCTGACATGTCTTGTTTAGAAGAAAAAATGCTTCTCATTGAAGCCTTCGTCTTTACCAATCTTTTAGTCTTTCAATTGCCTATGTAGCTTATAAGTTAATGGTACTGGCCCTGTTTAGACATTGAGAAAAGTTTTCCTTTTGTGATAGATCCAAGGGGTAGCACAAAAGAACTATGATCAGGTCTGCTCATGGTCATCTTACCGGCCTGAGTCGCATGCGAAAAGATTCTCACCTTTTCTAAGTGAGAGTTAACGAGCTTCAAGTAGAATGTGAGATGGATAGTTTATTTTTTTTTATTTTTTCCCCAAACAGTTTTAAGAAAGATCCCAAAGAATTCCTCAGGCCGACATCAAACGTCCTAGAAACAGTGAACAAAGATCTCGAATTACTCCGATCATCGAATTGTTCAGTATAAACTTTGCTTTGTACCTTTCCTGTAGGTCTTTTACCATTCTCTGTTATTTCTTTAAAGCTGCACCAGATGGCGTCTTAAGCTTAAAGTAAGTTGATATCTTATCCAGAGTGTAGATCCCCGTCATACAACTCATCCCTCCGTTATCAAATACCCCTTTGCTTGTTTGATGAAATGGACGCGGATGAAGCTGTCAATATATTGGAAATTTTCGTGGATGAGTTGTCCCGAAGATCAGTTAATTGGATTGCCATTAAACTAATGTCGATGAAGCTGTGAACATATTGAAAAGTTTCAATGAATTGGATTAGCATGAAATGGAGCAGGATGAAGCTGTGGATAGGCTGCTCTTTGTCGGAGTTGTAGCAATGAGAAAAAGCGGAGAATTCTGCGCTTCTTAGTACTGCACTAGGTCATTACCTTTGGAACCCTAAACGATCTTATAACGATGCGATTCATGAGACTCAGTGGGATTTGTGAAGAATATGATACTCTACATGATAAAAGGCATAACAACCAAGTTGATCGCACCAACGACTGTGAAAAGCACAATTCACATAAACAACATCTATACAGCTCGCAAATACGCGATTAATCTGGAAATCAATCAAAATATGTACCCGGTGTTTCATCGCGAATTTCAAACTAAATCTGTCTGACAAATGATCGACTGAATGGAATGCCGCCTCTCCAGGCCCAATCGATGAGTTCGAGTTGTTCCACTTAAGGAAAAGATCTGCGGCTACTGCCAGACGATACAAATGTAAATAAGGATAAGGAGGCCAGACCCATTTACATGCGCGCAGTGAGCATCAACATGTTTTCTTGTTTACATGCGGGAGCGAGAACAGAACTCCTTTTTGTAATGGACTCGGACACGATCTAGATCTGTTGAGGATGTACAAATGGTACGAATGTTGCCAATGGTGGAATGCGTTGGCGTTTGGCGCCAACTGCCCTACGAATATGGAAAAAATCACTGAGCAAAGGCGATTTTCACGGAGCAATTTTTCAGCGCGAATGGAATGATGACAAGAAAATAAACATAGCTGTTTTTTTTTCCCCCATTGGAACAGGAAAACCATATGTATGCGCGACCGCAAACTATGATCAATGTATCTGGCGATTCAAGGTCTCCCTCAAAAGATGTTTGAATATCGGCTGCATAATTAGCATAAATTTCGAAGTGACACACATGTATACCTGTACAGGCAGATATATCGAAAGACGTTCATTCAAAAGTTAGGCAAATTTATACATCCAATTGGCGGCCTAATGTCTCCAGCAACGAACTGTGGATTTTGTATGTGTAATACTCATCATCATGATCGCATCGGGTAGCCAAATATTGACCGACTTGAAATCGAAATTTAATGAAACTAACATGTGGATGTCGATGTGAGTTTTTTTTGCATGAGTTGGTTATTTAAATGAAATCTGTTGATGGTTCCGATTATTTATTTATTTTACAGTTTTGGTTGGGGTTTGTCTGCGACATTGTGTTGCCGCCAAAAATGACGAAATGTATGCAATTGGCGTTTTTATAAACTCTAAGAGGTATAGGCTGTTGAATGATGTAAGCAACGATTTATGTGGGTTTAATGCTCACATTCAGACACTGGGTGTAGTACGAAAATCATGTTTTTTTCAAGTCTAGTCCCACACCCACCGGCGAGCTAAGGAAGGGAACATTCATACCAGCAACGACGCGACCGACGGCGAGAACGGTCTAGCAACAAAATGCTGCTTTCCGATTGCTCCCACTCTAAGCAGTTACCGCTGTTCAGTTTGGCTTACCGTCAAACCCCTTTGCGGTGTGTTCAGTTCCAAACCACATTCGATGTTGGGTTGTCTTCTGAAACCCTAGCCTAGTAAGCTGGTTTTGCTGGAATCAAGTCCATCTTTGGGTCGCTATCTGACAGCCTGACACCGTTGAACACTGTCATCGTTGGTTCGCCTTTTGAGAGCCTGACCAAGGAAGCACGCTTTGCTGTAAGACCGTTCGGAATCGTATTGGTCATAAGGCCCTCTTTTGATACCGACCTGGAAAGCTAGCTTTGCTGTTAAGGCTGTTCGGAATAATGCTTGTAGTTGGGCTGCTTTCTGACACCCTGACCTAGACACCAACCGCTGTACTGGCACAATCTGATACCTGGGAAACAAGCTTTAAGTTGGACTATAGTTTGGAACCGCATTCGTCGTAAGGCCGCCAAACCCACGACGTTCTGCCATACTTTGAACTACGTTCTTCGTCGGCCCGCTAAAGAATACAAGGAAATGTTGGAATTCCCTTCTGACATGAATGGTGATCATGCGTTTATTTAAATTAAATTTAAATTTATTTTAATGAGCGGTGGTTTCCAAATCTGTTTTCTATTCAACTCGAATCTTGCGTTCAAATTCTGTGACACCCTTTACAATACCTGTCCCCTGAATGCAAAATGATCGCTGGTCAATGCACATGTGCAACGATGACAAACGTTTTAGAAATATATTCCAATTTCCAAGTCAACGACACTTGAAGAAGTCTCCAATAACCATCATCCCACTTTCTGGTATCAATTGTATTAACTGCCAGCGTATGAGGATCAAATGACTCAATACGGGTGGCACCGCCAGTGATTTACTGCCGCTGTCTATTAATTGGCAATCGGCACTCTGTTTCTGCTCGAAGGGACTATCATTTCAAAACGAATATATTTCATACTGGAATTAATTGTCTGTGTCAAAATGTGCAACAGAAAAATCGCTACCAAGTTGAGAAAAAGTGATGTCCTGAAAATAGCATTTTTTACATTTATGTATTTTAAAGTTGTATCTGAAAAATCGCTCAACAAGTGTCAATGTCATATCACAACCCTATGAGAAAAACGCCCTCCATTCAAATAGCCATGTCGGAGTTCATGTCATGTGAAAATTATCTACCCCGAGGGAGATATTTTAAATGTTAACTTTAAGTATAAATAAAACCGCAGCTGGGTGAATTCGCAAATCGATATAATTAACACCACAGCAGCTATAACTTTGCGCGCGAGTCAGCAAACTCATAATGGCATCTTAATTCCACCACACATGGGCATACACAAATATTCATTTGAAACAAAGTTATGAGTTCTTTTTATATTAATTCGGAGAACTATTATAAAAGACGGCAAGCATCTTTAAGTGCTTCTCTTTCGCAAGTGAATGTTATCGCCCCGCATGAGGAGCCCATATATGGCTTACGTCATCTAATGGCATATATGTAGAACATCCGTTCCTATATATGCATGTACCCCACTTTTCATTCCCATTTCAAGGACACAATCACACATCAATATTGTACTATCTGTTGGGAAAAAAAAAAAAATCTAAAACTTAAAATAAGCACACGCACATTATGAGAATGGGCACAGATTCGTCTGTGCATAGAATCTGGAGTGCAAAAGTTCAACCGGACAGATTACACTCCGTATATCTAGTACTGAAATACATTTCGCTTGTTTTTTTATTGAATTTTTTTTTATTCATTTTTTATTTCAAAGCTTTTTGTCAAAGGTTATCGCTACAATTAAATTAGGAAATCATGAACTACTTTGCGATTTCCCATACAAAAAAGAATTTTTTTTCAGAAATGTGGTTGACTATCTCACACACAAATGGATGAGTAAAAAAAAGAGTATCTAGAATAGTTGAAAGAGATTAGCTGGAAACGGAAGGCTTTAGGTTAACAATGGTTCTTAAATTAGTCTAGAAGATGCACAATTAATGACCGGTTACTTTGTTGCAGCGCAGATAATGGAAGCAGATTGGTGTTTCAAAGTGTGTCACCTATGGTGCATGTATTTGCTAAACAAGAACTTGTACTCCTCGGATAATCGGTCCTAGCGAAGTATTTGGAATGCCTTGCGGTACGCCTTCGCAATTGTATATTTCTCTTCCGAACACCTGAATTTGAGCCTCGGAAAGAGTATGCGTTGCGGAGAATTTTCCGTTCCGACGGATACCTCGCTAGGGCAGAATAGCACGTTCGCATGGGCACAAAATTAAAGTGCTTATAGCCGGGTTTTCAATTAAATACCTACTAAGTGGGGACCCTTATAGATAGTGCATAGGATGGCGTTTGTGAATCCCGAATAATTTGTTGCTATTAAAAGGTTTTTGCTATTATGGTGGTTGCTTATATTCGGGGATTACTGTACCTCTTTTCTTCTTATTTCATGGGGCGTTAGGAAGTGGTTATGCGCATTCTGGAGGCACTTTCTAGTACCCTGAAATTAAAATAGGGGCCTTTGAAATACTACATAGGTGGATGATACTGAGTGCCAATAAGTTCTGGTGATGCGTGTTATCTGTAACTAAAACCTGAGGCAGTTATACTCGTACCGATCAACAGGAATAAGTAGAAAATCCTATGAGGTCGAAGAAGTAAATTGAAGATGAAGTTTATAAAAACATAATACATAAGCAAAGCAAAGCAAATGGAAACGTAATTATTTTCTCTACCATACAGGGTGGGCAATTATTATTTTTTTATTAAAATATCACTCTTTTAAATTATTGTAAGCCCTTAATAGTTTTACTTAACAGTCTTCCAAAAAAGTTGAGAGAAGCAGGTATCGAAATTAACATAAAAGTTGAAAAAAAAAAAAAAAAATAATAATAATAATAATAATAATAATAATAAAAAAGAATAAATTCGTATGGGTCTGAGTGGATTTGATTTTGATTAAAAACTGTTACAATACTATGTGTAACTATTTTCCAAATACATAAAGAGACAGGTTTTAAAACGAGTTGTATGTTGTATCTCTGATTCTTCTCAGCGAAATTGGTAGGGAGTTCCGAACATACAGATTGAGGGAAATTAATTCTGTCGTGAAGATACTCAGCCTGTTTAGTTATGATAACTTTGGGCAGGAAGGATAATGACCGAGATTTCAGTAGGCTATCGAGACGAGAAAACTTCGCACCCGTATAAAAACACTGGTAGTGAGAAAGTTTTAACTAGTAGTAGTTTTATATTATTCGGGAAAAAGCTTTGGGTAACTCGAGGAGCGCGTAAGCTCCCATATATCTTATCGGCAGCGCTGCTGATATGATCGTTCCAAGTTAAGGTACGATTGAATAATAGCTCGAGGTTTTTTGCTGTGTGAACATACACTATAGGGTATCGCCAAGTTTTAGGGGAGGTAAAATTGATATATCAAATAACTTCTTTTTTATGCAGAATTGAGTGATTAACTGTGTCAAAGGCCTTGGAAAAGTCTAAGAGCGTCCAAAAGACTTACATTGCTACTGTCAATTGATACACGTATTTCATCTGTGACACAGAGTAAAGTTAATATGCAACTGCGCTGTGGACGAAAACCAGACTGACGAGTATTCAGTAAGTTGTGCTTCGACAAATATTTTCGTATTTGTTTTTGCACCAGCTTTTTCAAAATCTTTAGATAAGTATGAAAGAATAGCAATTGGTCGAAACTCCATATCCGTGCCTGTCTTCTTTTGAAAAAAAAAAAAAAAAAAATAGGTATGTAAGGCCCCTAGGCCTAGCTTCTCACAACCATTCGTTTCGTGTGAGTTTTTCATTTTTGGAACGAATAGGAGGGATCTACAATTTTATGCCGATTCGGTTCGCGAGAGGTGGCGCAGTGAAAGAAAACCCTAAGTTGGAATCTTGGATTTTGTGGGATTCGAACCTGGGACCCCTCGCTTAGTAGTTTTATATGAGTAAAATATATGGGAGCAAGATTTTGATAAATCAAGGATTGGTCAAATCAAGTGGCATTCGACTTTATTGACAAAATTGATTCGACAACATCCCTCTCATACAATTTTTCGAAGATAAATGTGCTATTGACACTAGATAGGTATGAAGGAGCAATAGAATATGGAAGGCTCTCGGCAACGAGCTTACCGTTTGATAGAGGCGCTGAAATTATTTTTTTTAAGCCATTGCAGTCAATATCATCTAGAGTTTTCAAATGGTCCTTCCCAATACCTAATTTCTTTAAATTATTCCAGAGTTTTTGTTCCAGGGGTAAAAGAACTGAATTTGTTTTCATAGAATTTCATTTTTGGCATTCAAGTTTCATAACAACTGTAATGTAAAACTATTTGAGGCTTACAATAACTAAAAAGACCAATGTCTTACTTTGTGAGTGATTTTTGAATCTTTGTCAAAATAAAATAAATAATAAAAAATAATAATAATAATAATAATAAAGCTAAAAATGTTGTAAAAGGTGTTTTATTAGCGCCTTGACAACTTCAAAATTTGAGGGTGGCACCCTTAAATGGATTATCGAACTGTCAATGTCAAAATATTAAGTAAAATCAAAATTTTCATTATGGTAAAGTACACGGAGGAACAACGTTTACAAATAATTAAAATTTACTACCGAATTTCCGAGTCGGTGGTCGCAATTTTAAGAGCGTTAACGCCAATTTTCAATCTTGAGCTATAAAGCGAATTTCTGGTTAAATGGCTTCGTCAATAAGCAATATATGCGCTACTGGATAAATGAGAACCCTCATGTGCTTTATGAAAGAAGTTCCTTCTAAGAAAATGCTCCAAAGGTTTAAAATTAAAAACATCGGCATTTTGCGAATATTTATTGTTCCGAGTACGACATCACCAATGAATGTATATTTCAACGAAACTCCAACTTAGAATATATCTTTGTCAAAATAAAATGCTACATTGTATCATTGCAGTTGGTTGATTAAAAAGAAAAAGTATGGAGTTCGAAAAATGCAAAATACTGACAAAACTTGCCCACTGTCGTATTTCGACTTGTTTTTTTTTTTTAACTAGCACACCTTAGCAACAAGTTTTCAACAAAAACACATATCTAAGAGTAGCTAGAAATATCTAAAAACAAAAAACACAAGGCCTTTTGAAAAACAAACGTCTAAAACTTATTAATAAAAACGTTTGTATGACGTGTTTTAACTCCGGCACGCACTACATACTCGTTAGTTTATCTAATGCAATTAATTGATTATACAATCACTTGCGAGAACACTTTGACTTTTTTTTAAGTTTAATATTAATAATGAATCGAGTCGGTTTAGTGGAGGCTAAATTCTATAAGACATAAAACAGATTAGCGTGTTTTACATTTTACTTATGGACAATTAGATTAAGCAAAAATGTTAATACTTTATCTTTATTCTCCATCCTCTATCTGTTTCTGAGAAGAGAATAAAAGCCTACGCATTAACAAGGCTGAGTCATACCTCATACCTCATATGTTGGGCCAACCGATGACCCAGGTGAACTTCATTCATGTGGTTGAACAGTGGTCGAATTACCGCATCCGTAAACGGCACTATACCGACTTTACTCAAAGAAAAACCTCCTCAGTTCCAGTAAGAGGTATGCAACGAGAGACGCGAATGGGACATTTCCCACCACAGATCTTGCAACTGATTGAACAGGTTTCTCAGCTCAAAAGAACAAATTGCTACAAATTATTAGCGGGAGTGTCAATTCACACCTTCAGATCTAACTAATTTGTTTCTCGGATCCATTAATTTGGATCCCACAAGATTTTAAGTGCAGAACTTCTTTAGCAGATTAGCAGGCATTTAAGGTTCGAATTTTCTGAAGGAATATGCACATGATTTCGAAAGTTGCTTGTAAATTGTAAATTGAGTCTGTTTTTTGTAAATTTTAATTCATTTGAAAAAAATGTCCTCATCATTGGCACTTGCAAATGATGATTGGGAAAGAAGCCACTGACAGATGGCGCTATCTTACGTTGGTCTCTTGTCAAGTGGCAATAATAAACATTTTGGAAATGCATCCAATGCACTTTTTATCATTCAAACGAGTTTTGAATATGTCCCAAGGCCATTGAAGGCACAACAAATGTACAAGTTGTTGGAAGCAGAAGATTTATGCATTAGAATAAAAATTCAAGAAACTATGTATTTTGTCAAACGCAAGCATATTACATTGAGCGGCTCTCCAGCCTCGTTTCGATCAGACAGCAGTCCATTAAGGTGCAGTCAGTTTTTTTGTTGAATGCCTATGAATAGTAGTGAATGAATTAGGGAAAAAATTGAGGAGAGACAGAATTGGAAAATGCCATAAATCATAAACATAATACCATCAATGTCACTAATGACAAAAGAGTTAAACAATGCTCCAAGTTTGATGACAAATGGGTGGTTGTTCCTTCCAATTTTAAGCTGAAGGTATCTATTTCAATATTATGTTGGTCAACAATTTGGTTCTGACGTAGGTCGTTCTCTTTGTACGCCCAAGTGACGCAATTTTCTATACAATAGAGCGCCATAACAATATTTCTTTCTGTCCATTGTTTGTGATGACAAAATTTGTTTTAAGAAGTTTCGAAGGAGAGGTAACAATGGATGGGTCTTGCGGACGTTATTTGTCAAATCGGAAATGGTGACTGTAGATTTCTTGAGCACGATCAGTTGGCTCTCCACTGCTTCTTGTACCTAACCCTTTTACTCTTATAAGGATTGTTTTTCAGCGACAGTTTTGTATCATTTTGCTTCGTTTTGGTCGAGTTTTTGAATAATTCTTTAAAGGCGACCATTGTAATGTCTCGAAAGGGGAACTGAAATGGTTGAGAATCGTGTTGTACTTCTGTCAGACGTGAATCTGTGTCTTTTGAGCGTCACAAATCGAAGTATAGTCCTGAAAGAGAGAAGCCACCAAGCAAAGTTAAGTTGAATAAACAAAGGTAGGTATGAGGATCTCATTCTACACTGGGAAATATAATCAACCCATCGCTTTGGTTGAATAGCCAATTAAAATCAAAGAGCCACCCGGACATTATAAAGTAAAATTTGTTGACAAACCAAGCGGAATAAAGGACGGCAAGCGAACGTAAATTTTTGTTTCCACTGCCCCACCTCTCGCGAACGTCTGACAAACATCCGAGAGTAGGTATAACTGCCTTGAAAGAGCTTCTCAATTAGCCGTTTGGAATCGGCATGAAATTGTATTCGTTCCAAAAATAAAATACTCACACAAAACGAATGGTTGTGAAAAGCTAAGCCTGTTGCGCCAACTATTTATTTATTTAAAGCGAAAGTAAACTAGTAACAGAAACCCAGATCAGATCCAAATTAAAACGAACACAAAGAGAGGGAGACGTCGCTAGGTCAACACGGTACAGAAGGCACTTCGTCGGAATATATCCAAAAATCAAACACGGAACTAACGCTAAGACATGATAATTCTTGAAGAATCTTCACCTCCTTCTAACTCAATTTAAAAATCATCACAAGAAAACAAACGTTTACAAAATCACTTCGAATGCAGTAAACTTTATCCACATGCAGCCACCTCCGCTGCAGACCCACAGGGCCACAGCACACTCTAGGTACCGTCATAAACAAAACCCCTGTCTGGACTGTCTAAGATGTCATTCAAAAGTTGTCACATCAAAGCAATTAACGCTCGAATTCTCCTTAATTTTGCACACGTTAATACAGTCGATCTCGTGGACTCCTCGCAGCCTCGCACAACTTTATAAAAAGAAACCTCCTTCAACCGATCCAGTTCATAAATTTAACGCAAAAAAACAACAACAACATAACCATCCAACTTTAAATGCATAACTCATGGATTTTTATGCCCGCAGGAGACGTGTCTCTCTGCCCACGATCACCGTTGTTGTCGAGTTCCCTTTTGAGCCACAACAAAAACTGCGGCGACAACCACAAAACGTGCTTACCGCACTCAGCTAACCAAACATAACCAAGCGCGAACAAAAGTATCTTTATACCTCTTTTGTATATACAATATCGTGGTGAAAAAAAAAAAATACAAAAATACAAAATAAAGAAGACCCTTTAATCCGGCCGAACTCGCTCACCTTAGCATAACTCGTGTATACTCCAACAGATTGTATAACAATGCATATCGCCAATAATTTCCATAGCAGCGGCATCGGTGCTGATGATCTACCCAACTGGGGTATCGACCCCATTCTGACACTAAACGTACAAAACTTGTAACAAAAATATTTAACTAAAAAAAAACTTCAAGCCCTGTGCACACTTTGGGCAAATGTGTATCTTTCCTTTCGGTAAAATTTTTTGTCACTTTCAAAAAACGAATTCAACTAAAACTGGCTACAAATGAAAATAAACGAAGAATTAAAAAAATATAATATATTAAACGTTTTCTCTTATCACACAGGTTAACTATGTACATCAAATCACACGACCCGAAGCAGAGAACATTCGAAATGCGCGAACCGAGTTTTATCGATGACGAACTTCCCCGCATACAAGTGAACCGGATACCGGCAGAGAGGTTGTCCTAGGATTTTGCACGTCTCAGCGAAAAGAAATTCTACCAATGCGCGATCAGCTTAAGATTTGAAATTCGGATTTGGATTTAAGATTTTGTCCTTCACAATGTGACTAACAAAAAAAAAAAAAATTTAACTCAATTCAAAAACACTGCAAAATTTAGGAGGAAAATCAGAGAAAAAAAAATGTATTTGATGTATTTATGACCGACAGGATCAAAATCTGAAGGAGAACCTAACGATGGCCCGACGATATGTTCTTCTTTTACTTTCGCTTTAGTTTTTTAGTTTTTTTTTTTTCGTACCACGAATCCACAACGAACGATCTGCGTCCGTACCGTTTGACGGCGCGCAACTGAATGAAATTCTCAGCCGAAATCGTTCTCGTTCCCCGCAGAAAATCGAATGAAAACATGAAGAACAAACGAAAAACCCCATAAGTAAACGAACACGAAAGAAAAACCTGACAATCGGCCAAAGACGACGAGTCGACGACGGCTACGGCTGCGGCAGCGATACCACCAACGAAAAAGCCACCAACAAAAGTATCTACACAGACCCACACACGCTGTGCCACCTCACAGATGCGTACACACACTGCCGCATAACTCATATTGGCTGATTAGTTCGCGCAATCCACTATCAGCAGCAGCGCCAGAAAGCAGAAACCCCAAAAAGCCACCATGTCCCGGTGGATACACCCACCCACCCTCGTCGTTCGCCAGCCACAGCATCAACCATCAACGTCTTCATCTTCCACGGCCGGCTTTAGGTAGCAATAGCAAGCCATAGCAATGGGATATAGGAATGGGAATTGGGAATGCACCGATGGATGTTGCTGTTGCTGATGGTGCAAAAGTTGGCGAGGGCGAGCTTACGATATCTGTTCGGCTCGTTGGAGAAACGTGCGAGAGAGAAATACGATAAGAGAAGACCGAACAAATTAACACAATGCTGCACAGAGAGATGGAGAACGAGAACCGTTGGGTTGTGTGGCTAAATAAAATCAAAACAAGTGAAACATATACATAGCCCGATAACCGAGAGTGGAAAAAGCACGTGGGTTTCGCAGTGTTGCCGATAGATACTTTTACGGCGCAGCAGCATCCTTCCGCGATGAGTTTAGGTCGTTGAGATGCACCGCCTAGTTTTATCATTGTATATAGAGTCTCTATATACAATGGTTTTATACGGGTTTGAGTTTGCTTTGATTTAGAAAACTCACCGATGTATTGATTAACAAAGACTCTACATATAGTAGCATACTCATAGTAAATGTATTGATTAACAAAGACTCTACATATAGTAGCATACTCGTAGTAAAATACTTAAATAATAGTAGTTGACTCGACAGGGCCAAATATGACCCGAGGACTGTTTTTTTTTACAGCCATTTGTCTATTTGAGCTCTGATATCATGGAACTAAGAATGAACCTCAACTTTTGTGCTGAATTGGAACGGCTGCATTGAGAAGCTTTCTCAACACAGTCTTGCCCTCGGATCTTTGCCAAACATTCGCTAAAGTAGCATTTTTTCCTTAAGATATGATTTATATTTTTCTGGGGTTTAAACCTGAGATCCCTTACTCGGTTGTCTAGCAAACTATTCACTGACCCCCTGTTCTCACGAGTTAAAGTGTTGTGATGAGTGGGCCCACTTAAAGATGTCCAGATTCGATCTGACAGAGAAATTAGATGGTTTGTGTAGCGCTGTTAGTACGTCTCATATCAACACATCCAGAAGAAACCGTCTTACTATATGTGTTCCTTGGCGATTTAAAAAAAAAACAAAAAACAAGTACGGCTTTTTCACGTTTGACAAAAAAAAAAAAAAAAAAAACATTTATTGGCCTCCTGTTTCCTCGAGACGTGTTTTAGAAGTCTCCCTTCGCAGTCGAAGCAAGACTATCCTTTTGTTTATAATTTTAAAAAACTCGAATGGTCGGTGTTGCTATTCGTAAAAGTATCTTCAAAGCTTGTGGACTAGTGGGGAAAACCACAAATTAAGAACAAGAATGGGTTGGTTTAAGGTTAAGCTACCGGAAACCACTGACTAGTTATATGCTCCGACACGAAGAAGAGACTTTGGATACGGACTTGCTGATTTGTTATCGACCTTTGGCTACCGATTTATGCGTGTGATTGGTTCCTAAATAAATTTGAACAACACTCTAAAAAAATGTGAAAATACAAAGTTTTATATTTAACATGATATTACCAACGGTATAAGATTGCCATCTGAAAATATATGCAAATTGTTGAACAAAATTGGACATCTTAAACAAGACTGTCAAACTGTCAAACCTTGCACTGGAAAAATAACCTCCCGCACTGGTGAGCTTCATTATGCTTCCATTTGAAGGAGATTTCAGCATATATCCAGAGCTCTAACTGATTATGGACGAGCTTTATATCTTTAGCACGTTTCGACAATCAGTACCTTCCAGCTAAATTCAAATAAATAAATAAAATGCAATATCGACTGCAGCATTAGTATAAGTAAATGAATAATAAGCACCAGGTTAGACAGATACTACTAAAACAATGTGGCCGCTACAGGCTGCCAACTTCTACCCATCCCCATTGAAAAAGCTTAGCTGAAAATAATAAGTTTCTTAACTTTTGTAGTGTACTCCCCGATACTCCCCAAAAAAGTTCTATGTATTATTACACTGCCAAACGAAATTATGAAACGGCAGTCCTGTCCTAGATTTATCAGTCAATTGGCCGTGTGAGTTTTTTTACGTTCTGAACTGGAACGGGAATCTACCATCATCATAGAGACTGAATCCAATGTCGAGGCCTTTCTAAAGAAAATTAGTTCTGTAATCTTGAACTTTAGAGTGAGCGCTGTCGCTCAGTGGTTAATGTGCTGGACTACTGAACGAGGGCTCTCAAGTTTGATCCTCGGAAAAGCACAAATATCATCTTAACGGCTAACAAACAGCCGTTCGGACTCCGCATATCTTCTCACTCTTTTATGATCCTGAGTTTAAAATATCACTCTTCACAAATGCTACATTACCGTTGATACTATATTTTTCTCAGGTCCCCCCAGGCATCGCCAGTCTTTATCATATGGACTTTGTAGGTTTGCATTGCTCACAGGTGTTAGAAGGTTTCTGATAAACTTCATCAACCCTTCAACATTGCTCAGTTATTTACGAAAGACAGTGCTTCTGCTCGTGAGCTGTTACAACAGCTTGTCAATCACCTTCACCGTCCTAAGATGCTTGATAATACAGTTTACATTATACAGTGTGATGAGACGTTCAACTTTCTTTCAGCGACTTATTAGAAGGGATTCCTTTTTGTGGGACAGTAATTTCGCGCACACCTCTTATATTTGTACAGGCTGCTATTCTACTTCAATTCCTATTATGTTTTGACAACTGCGATCAACTGTGATTCTATCAGCTTAAATCTTGTCTTCAGAGTGACAAGCCTGTAATGCTTCAAGACAGCTGAAACCCCATGTAGCTTGTCCAGTAAATCTTATATTTTACTGGATTATAATAGCAACAATGCTTTAAAGAACAACTCCCGATTTTTGCAGATAGATGTTACTCTTGCACCTAAAATATCTCGAGTTGTAGGTCTCTAGAAGTGTTAATTCAGACATTGATTGTCTGTCTGGACGTCGAATTTCGCTAAAAAAAATACATTAGTTGAAATATCTGCCGTGGAAGTTCCACTGGAATATAGGAATAGGTGAGGGTGTCTCTGAGCTGATGTGATATGGGTATTTTTTGGACTAATAGCGTCAAAATCCTAGTCTCTGCAACTTGTCAAGTATGCCAAAAGGATGCTTCTGTGCTGGAATTCATACATGAAAGCAATATAAGAGTACTGTTTAAACTTCTGCTTCATAGAGTAAGAGAAATTTCTTCGGGGGCATGAGCAACTCCTGCCATTGTTTAGTTGTCTACGATTAGTGCTCCTACCATGCAACTCAAATTGTACCTATTAGCCAAAGTTTTCTTAAACGTTGAGTGTTACCACCTGTTACCACCGCACCAATTGCACAAATTTACTTACCGATCCGGACTCGACTTCCAAGCGCTGTCTTTAACGTCTCAGGTATGCACATTCACAAAGTTCTGTACACCGACACGAATATACCCGAGGTATACCGAGCGAAATGGTGTATACAAAAAAGTGCAATGAACAAAACAAAAAGATGAACTACCCCAGGTGGCAGTCCAGCTTTACTGGAAAATCCACCCTCTTCGGAGGTCGGCTCTACGGATTCTGGGGAGAGCCACTTATTGCACTTCACTAACCCTTTTATTAAAAGCTTAAAGGGTATCTCGATCTCCTCCAACAAGATCGAATAACCCCGGGAAAATAAGTTCGCCGTGAGCGCTAGCGCGTGAAAATTAGGACTCAGTGAAAGATACAAGTCTTAAGGAAGATAATAAAGCACTTCGAATAAAGCTTAAGGAAATGGATCTACTCTATCAAGATCGTAAGAACGAGGAAGAACTGTTAAAAGAAGAAAATACGGTTCTAGGGAACACCTATTTGCAGAAAGAACGCGAATGTACTCCACCACGCTTGGCTAAGCGGGAATACCACACCGACGAAGAAGGGCTAGCACGCGAAACGAATTGGATAGCTAAGAAAAGACCTAGTAAGAAAAGGAGAGCCGGTTCTTCGTCCGAAATCGAGCCCCCAAAATAACTAACGCGTAAAGTGACACAAGAAGAACAACTCCGAGGGACTATTCAGATTCACGCACCGCCTCCAATAAACGTCGTTGGGGTAACGGAGTATAATAAATTGCTTAGCCTCCTTAAAGGAACGATAACGTCGAAATTTAAGGTTACATCTTTGAGGAATAATACATCGAAAATTAACGTCGATAACCACGAAGACTACCGGGCAGTGTCCCAAAAGCTAAATACCGAGAAGATCCGGTGGTATTCTTTCGAAATAAAGTCAGAAAGGCCACATCGTGTAGTAGCAAGGGGACTCCAACCCTCATGCAAAAAAGGAGAGGTTATAAACGATCTTGGAGGTCAATGGGCCAAAGGGTTTTAAATTCTTGATGCTGTTAATATCATCAAGAAAGACAAACAACAAACGGAAGAAGATAAGGATATCCTGGTAAGGCGTGGACTTCCTCTCTTTTTGCTTACCGAATTAAAACCATAGTAAATATTGTGGTAAAAAGCAAGCCCATGCGCAGAAATTTAAAAATAATTCCATAGTGCAAACGTTGCCAACAATTTAATCATACGCAAATGTATTGCAAAAAAGAGCCGCGATGTGTGAAATGCACCGGAAATCATTTCTCCTGAGACTGTGGAGCAAATAAACAAACCTCCACTACCTGTACTAATTGTAAGGGAAAGCACCCGGCAAATTATAGAGGTTGTGAATTAACTAAGGAGTTGCGAAAACGGAGAGATGCGCTCCTTAAGCCACAAAATAGAAAAACAAAGCCGCCAAGAAAGCTTAAGACCGCCCAAGCGGTAGTAGGCAATATAAAACCTCCGGTTCAAGAGCGTAATAATGTCACAGAAAGAGAGACAACAGAAAAGCCCTCGACCTCTATTGTCAAAAGAAACGCTACTGAAAAGTTAAAATCAGGAAATCCAATAGTGGTGAGTAGTGGCCCTCGGTCGTTTTTGCCGCCAATCTAGAAGAAACCTTTAAGCCGTACGACGGTCGTGCGGTTCACGACAGTGTTATTAGGACGGATTTACTATTCGAAGACTTATAGCAGTTACAAGTACAACGCTGAGGGCACTATAACGTGAAATTGAATCCCTAAAACCTAAGAAATCTCCTGGTTATGATTTTATCTCGGGAGAAGTTTTCAAAATTCTACCAAGAAAAGCAATAATTAAGCTTCTTCATATTCGGGTCTATCACAGAATCCGTCGTATTCGGCATTTTGCTGCGAACCCCAAAAGAACTGTTACAGAATCCGTCGTAGGGGAATTTTGAAATTCGTAGAAAGTGATATCACTGAATGTATCACGTTCTACGAATTTAGAAAGCAAAAAATGTACCCTGTGACGGATTCTGTGATAGTTCTTTCGGGGTTCGTAGCAAAATTCCGAATACGACGGATTCTGTGATAGACCCGATTATAAATGCCGCGCTCAGACTAAAACACGTTCCGAACCAATGGAAAGTTGCAAAGGCCATAATGACTTTAAAACCTAGAAAACCGCCAAATGAAGTAACGTCGTATAGACCAATTTCCCTTCTTCCAGTCGTATCCAAGGTTTTCGAAAGAATTTTACTAACGCGCCTACAACCGATTATACACTAAAATAATCTTATCCCTGACCACCAGTTCGGGTTCAGAACCAAGCATTCGACGATTGACCAAGCGCATAGAATTACTGACGTAATTGAGAAAGCATTTGAAGAAAAAAAAATATACTCAAGCGTATTCCTTGACGTCTCACAAGCCTTTGATGAGGTGTGGCATGACGGCTTAAATTACGACAAGTTCTCCCCGTACGCCTTTATTATGATATTCTATTATCATATCTAGGGAATAGACTCTTCCGTGTTAGAAATGGAAACAAATACTCGGAGCTTAAGGAAATTTCGGCCGGCGCGTACCGCTACGAAGCGTCCTTGGGCCGCTTCTCTATCTGTTTTATACTCGCGATATACCAAGAGAAGATGGCACTACCCTTGCCATGTTCGCCGACTACACCGCTATCCTAGCAGTAGGTAATACAATCGAAGAAACGACTGAAAAACTGCAAGTCGCACTGAATAAAGTAAACAAATGGACGAGGGACTGGCGGATCGCCCTTAACGAAACTAAATCTGTTCACATGGATTTCACGTATAAGAAAACTAATGACTTGCCAATTTTTTGGTCCGAATAACTTTTGCAAGCGAGGCCAAATACTTGGACACAAAGCTGAAATAAATGCCAATATTCTACAAACTTTTCAAAATAAAGTGCTTAGAGGAATTGTACAAGCACCATTTTATATAAATTAGAAACGACGATATCCACAGTGATCTCGGTATTCCAACCATCGAAGCTGAAACAACAAGCTTCGCGACAAAGCATAGAGACTGACTAATCAGACATGTCAACAACACAGTCCGACAAATTTTGGACGAGAGCAGTTTATTGCGCCGACTACAAAGAACGAAACCGTTCGACTTGGCAAGATAAGATAAACCGCGTCTAAATTGCGGAACTTACAGGATCTTTCGTGATCAGGAAAACTTTTCAACGTTTCACCTTACAGAATCTGCCCCGATGTTGCTGTCTCTTCAGTACTTTAATCCTCTTCAGTTGGTACTTTTCTGAGGCACTCCAATTCAAAATGGCTTTGGAGTATGCAAAGCTGTTTGGTACGCAGTATTTGTTCGACAATGTGATGTAAATAATCTGCCTATTGCTCTGCGACATTTTAAGACTTTCACTAAACTCAAACTCATTCTGATGATGATGGCACATCATTTATGGCAACACAAAGTGAGAGTATTTCCTTAGCTGAAACAGTAAGACCTTTAAGGCATAGCAATTTAAATTCTACATAAATACCTTCTAAGCTATTTTTTCTATGTCATAAACCGTCAAATAAGATTTTAAGTGCAGCTTAAATCGCTATGAGTAGTATCAGCAAACGGGCTTTCAGTTTCCACCAAATATCTCCGGTTGATAGGTAAAACTCACTGAGTGCGCATTTCAGCTAAAATGACCTTTTATCAGTAAGTAGGTACTATATTTTTGAATAATAGGTAGGTATATCGCAAGAAAAACTCAGTAAGATTTCGAAATTTAATCGACTATGGTTTTTTATATTTATACGGCAGGCAAAAACCTCATTATTTTCAATTATTAGCTCTAAGTGCACCTGTCACCGACGATGATAATTCACAAGAGTTTAGTTTCCTTAAATTTAAGACTAATTATGGAGGACTGGTGGTGGCTTAGTGTGTTGGACTACTAAGCGAGTGGTTCCATGTTCGAATCCCGCGAAAAACCCAAAATTGCAACTTAGGGTTTTGCGCCACCTCTCGCGAACATCTGACAAACATCCAAGAGTAAAACTCTTGAAAGAGCTTCTTAATTATTATCCGTTTGGAGTCGGAATAAAAATGTAGGCCCTTCCATTAGTTCCAGAATTGAAAAATTCACCGAAACGAATGGTTGTGAGAAGCTAGGCCTAGTTTACCTGTGGACCTGTTGCGCCAACCATTTATTTATATATTTTTGTTATGGAGCACAAAATAAAAACAACACTAACCCAAAACTAGTACAAAAAAAAATCCACAACAGCAACTCTTTTCATCAAATCACTCTCTCGCGCGCATTTTCTCGCACTCGCTTTGCAGACATTTCTCCACGTTACCAGACCACCATATTAGCGTCCAATTCACTTGGAATACCCCTATGCCCTATTCCCCGTCCGTTTTGTTTGAAGTTCGAACTTCGAAGTATACCATACCAATGTACCATCCAAAGGTGTGGACACAACACACCTCTCTCTGTTTCATGACACCAGGACCAGCTATAAAGTGGCACAGCTTTGGGGCATTATTCCAAACCAGTCTCGCGTGTCAACAAACAACAAACAAATCAAAACACACGACAGTCTATAAATAAAAGGAGAATAATTTACAATACCGGTAAACCAAATGAAAACAAATCCGAAAAGGGAAAAGCGAAGTTCGTTAGCGCGTTGTCTGCATGCAGTCACAAGCACAACTCACAATAGCCGAGTGTTCTCGGATCGGTGTTCGGATGGAAATGGAAATGGAAATGGAAATGGAAAAGTGGAAAAGGAAAAGTATCACCCGTTCATTCACAAATCAACACGAGTTTGTTGTTCCAATAGAAGACGAAGCACACACAGGTAAACAAACAGAACCTTAGTGAAAGGGCAACACACAAACTGGAAACATTGGAAATTCCCCCCAAATCCAAACAATAGAATAGACATAGGCAGATGCAAATGGAGATGCACCATGCACCTCTCGTAGATAGATTCTGTTCAGTGAGATTTGTCTTGGACTGTCAGTTTTCTCTTTTGTGGAACGTCCTACTGCTATATGTGATGCGAATTATGCACTTGAGTGAAGTGACTCTTTGGAGGAAGGCGTGGATCTGTTTTGCGTGGGCACGAAAATGCATTTTGGATACTGACGAAGGGATACCCCACCAGTCCCAGCATACGAGTACGAAGACTGTTTTTGCAGGACACAAATGTGGAATGACATTTATATCAATTTTAAGCATGAAACATGTGGCGAAAAATTAAACACATGCTTGATGATCGTCGCATCCGGTGATGTTCGTATGTATGCGCTGCATACATCATCTTTCTTTTTGTACAAGGGTGGGTTACATCTTACATGTTACTTTTCATTGCTGTAATTAGGTCACGCTTGTCGCGTCTGGAATTTGAAGACGTCTGTCATGTGCTTATGCTTTTAACTACACCAAAAAAACATTTGACTTAATCACTGGGGCAGACACAATTAATTCATGGGGATCTTGCAAAATATGTCTGGAAAGAGTTCTAGTGTTTTCTTTTCTTAAATCTAATCAAATCAAACAATCCTAGATGCATCTCGCAGAAAGCCGGAGTGCAACAGAGTTGTGGTTTTATTCGACGTGCGAACCGCGCTAAAAAATGCAAGTGCAACGAACTGGCATTGGTAAAAAAGGTGACCTTCAGTACCTATTTGGGAGCGTTCAGAAACAAAAATGCTAAAAACTCTTCGACGTGCGCCAGTTCGGTTTGGAACTACCTACTCGGAGGAGTCTGGCATCCTTGGGGAAAAAATTCCCATTGTAATTTATGAAACAACTTTGGAATATGGAGGAAATCATACTGCTCGTATGAAACGACATAAGTCCAAAAATTGAACACTTTAATATCCAAACAAGGGATTCATATTATAAAGAACTAGCTGACCCGGCGAACTTCGTACCGCCAAATTCATTAATGTAGGTAAATTCCGATGTCATGTAATTCGGTCAATTCAAATTGTTTATTCAAAAGTTAGGTATATTAAAATTAAATAAATAGGTAAATAAAATTAATTACTTGTCGGCCAACGTACCGCTTTTCACTGAAGTGCTTTATGGTAGGTATACCTACAACATTTTTTGTTCTATTTCTACTATCGGGTGCATACGCATACAAAGCGAGAGCTTTGCCGACACGTGAAATTCAAGATCTATGCCACACACATCCAGCGATTGTCCTTGCGACATATTAATTCTCATAGCAAAAGCGAGACGTACGGGAAATTGAAGACGCTTAAATACGAACGGCAAATCGTTCTGAATAAGTGGAATCCGCGGAATAAGAACATCTTCGCCTTTGAATTTTCCAATAAAAATCGTTGCTTGAATAATATTTGATATTAAATTCTTCACAATCAAACGCGTACCGTTACAAAGTTTTGGTTCATTCAAGTTGCGCAACAAAGTGGGATATAGTTGGTGGCTTCGTTTTCATCCATCACGGAGTCGAATGATTTGTATGAATGCAACTCACCAGCGATTTGGTTTTGAATGGCGGAATTCAAATGATCGACGTTCTTGTTTTTCGCAGCCAAAATCAATCTTCTCTTACACTCAGCCAATCATGGTCAATATAATTCTAAGTCATATTCGGGAAAACATTCATGATTAGTTCTTCCGGTGTCGTTGTAAAGTTGCAAAAATGTTGTGGAAACTCAATCAGGTCGGTGATTAAGTTTGCTGGAATCACACCATCGCCCATTGCCAACAATTGCCTGGAGAACTCTGCAGCGGACTGGTTTGTTGTCAAATGCAATTTCTTGACGTATCGCCATAAAGCAGACGCTTCAGGCAAGCATTCAATTCATGTGCCGGAGTTGTTCCCGAAATGACAGGCAGCGTTTGACGAAAATCGCCTGATAGCAAGATCATTGCTCCACCGAAAGGTCGCTTATCATTACGTAAACGATTTAGGGCCTCCAATGCGCGTTTGTAAACCATTGTGCATTCGTCCCATATGATAATCTTACATTGCTGCAGTACTTTCGCCATCGCAGTGTTCTTTGAAATGTTGCATGTAGGTTATTCATTCACTTGCAAATCCAATAGCAATTTCAATGCAGAATGATCTGTTCGACCGCCTTCTAACAAAGTAGCCACTATCCCAGAAAACGCTAGGGCCAAAGCGATCTCAGATCTCGAATTGTAGCCAAAATCAGTGAAGTCAGGAATGTATTTCCAGTTCCATCGGGCGCATCAAGGAAGAAAATTCCGCCATTTTCGCTATCGAATGCTTGCATCAATTCATCGTACACTTTTTTTTATTCTTGGCACATTTGTTCGAACAGCTTGACTCAATGAGATTCGATCGAAGTCCATTTCTCGCTCCAATTCTCGATTAAATGCGTCTTGCATTGAACGATTTGGCTGTGGCATGCCAGTGTTGCCGCCAGCTTTTTTAAAAGTGTAACAATTTTGTTCAAAAAGTGTAACAAATGGATAAAAAATGTAACAAACTGGAAAAAATTGTAATTATAAAGTCATCGTTTTTCAACTCAAAAAAATCTTTATGAGGAACTCTTTATCACATTTCAAAAATGCTCTTTTTTTAACCTACCTGTCCATTTTGTGTTTAACAAATATAAAAAACAAAATAAGAAACAAAATTATTGACCATCGTAGTAGATTTCAGTTTTTATTTCACAAACTTTATTTCCCACTAGATGTACACGTACAGGTGGCGCAAAAGTAATTCTCCTATCAGAAAATGCTATAAATTTTGCGATTGGCCCCTAATGTCAGTTCTGTTTTGACATTTGTGTAGTAAACACATGCAAAATACACGTTAATAAACAATGTTAAGCTACACTGCTCCAGAACGCGGAATATTGGTGACTATTTATTTGAGCAATAATCGGACGGTGACTTTGAACTGATCGCCTGATTGGACCGCTTCAGACTTCTTTTTATGGGGCTTTTTGAAGTCGCGGGTTTATGTCAATACAGCAAAAAAACATCGGAAGGTTATTTTTGCGCCACCTTGTAGAACATTGTCAACGGTGACGCGGCGTGACAGAAAAATATTGTTGTCTTTTCTTGTGACCTCCCATTCCCATTCCCACTTGAAGTTTAAAGTTTTGCACAACTTTTGAACTGTGTAAACAAACAAATACATTGACAGAAGTTGGTAGAAGTTTGCTCGAAAGAAAAAAGTGCTGCCAGTTCAACCTTTCAATATTTTTAATGAGAAAAACAAAAAAGGATTTTAATGGGAAAAAATGTAACAAAGCGAAAAAGAAAGTAACACTGTAACAAAATTATAAAATAGTTAAAAAGTGTAACACTTTTGTTAAACTTGTAACATTGTGGCAACGCTGGTGGCATCTCCAATTTGCACAACAAATTGCCACTCATGATCAGACACATATCCTCATGCAAAATATCGTCGGCGATATCATCTTTGTATAATCAAAGTATCTAGGTACTTCATTTCAAAAAGTTACTTAATGTAACATAGTAAACATAATTTAGTAGAACAAACTTTTTAGGTATCTATATTTAAAAAAAAAAAATAAAAATTGTTGACAACAACAGTATGCTTGGAAAATTATTAAAATAATTGACAAGAACAATTGCTTTTAAAATTTAAAATATATTTTTTTTTTATTTGAAGTGTCACTACTTGATTTCTATTCAGCATCTTTCTTTCATTTTCAAAGTATATTTGCTCATACAAAAATGAATACAAAAACCTTATCTGCATGGTCTATTAACCAACAAAAAAAAAACTAAATCAAAATCGGACAGCCTACCGACTGCCACACACACATTTAGCAAGTTATTTTTATAACCGAGCACGAATTTATAGTAAAATTCAATAATTTGCAAGCGTTGTTCATTTGTAAGACGATCCATTGTTAAATTGCAAACCAAACTGAAGCTGTTTGACAGTGACACAAGGTACTAAACACACGTCAGCTGTCAAAACCAGTGTTGCCAAAACCAAACCAGCTAAAAAATCACCCGTTATTTATAGAAGATAGATTGAAAATATGAAGAACATTTTACTACGTAGGGGATGGCACCAGTAGTCGACACCTTAACTTTTTTTTGAGTTTGATTGGTCCTTAAAAATCCATTCTTCAAGTATATAATCAAGTATTTGGTTCTTTTGAATGTTTGAAGTCTGTAGATTCGAAAATACTATTAAGTGTACGAGCTACCTAATGCAAACTATTTAGAAAATAAGTGAAAAGTGTATGGCCCCAATTTAATTTACTCATTTTCATAAAAAGGGGGGGGGGCTGACAACTGGAGAACGTTTAAAAGAACCGTGTCTTTTATAGTCAGCCCCCATTTCTCTAGTAAATGTACAGGGGGGCTGACTACTGGAAAACAAAATAAATTGATCGAAATTTTGGTGCGAATCAAGACAGATTGAAGTTTAATTTCAGAATTTTCAGTTATTGTAAAAAAAAAAATGAACGTAGTCTCCAGTAGTCAGCCGGAGGGGCTGAGCCTAGGATAATCATAAAAATAATGTCCCATAAGGTCGCCCCCCTCTTAATTATTTAACAAATGATATTATCAACATTTTAAGTTAAGAAATAGTTAAAATAAAATGTCAATAACATAACAATATAATCACAAAGTGCAAATACCTTAAATGGATTAGTATTTGTATCACTTTTCCAAAACCACTTCCACTATTTATTTTTTTGGAATACTACTCGTTTTCTGCGTTTATAAAAACTGTACTCAAGCGCGAAGCAGCACCAGGATTGTTGCAGGTTTTTGGACGCAGATAGAAGAAATGTTAGCCAAGGGAATAATATTTTTTGCTTGAAAGAAAGACCCAAGGATTAACTATTGCGCTGCATTTTGTATTCCAGAGGCTGACTACTGGAGGGGGCTGAACTTAGGGACCATCACCCTACTACCACTAGGGTAGGGCGGGGCTAGTTGGGCCACGGGGCAAGTATAGGTACGGTGACCATATTCGTCGAAAAAAACTAAAGCACAATCATTTTTAAGCTTCTGAGCTTTTTGTATTTGTTATGAAAAAGAAAAAAAGCATTAATGTAATTTTATATTTCGGCTTTACAGATTTTGATATGAGATTTCAGATTACATACAATAACCAATAAAATTCTGATTTAATGTTCGATTTGGCCGAAACAAAAAATATATTTTTAGGACAAAATCCGTGCTTTATTTAAAAAAAAAAAAAAAATTATAGGACGGGGTTAAAAAAGAAAGGACTGTCCTTTTAAATAAAGGACGGATGGTCGTCAGAAACTAAAAGCCCTACATGAACACGATGACACTCAATCGTAGCGTGCTGACTAACAGCCACGTGCCAAACCAGTTTCAGTTGCAAAATTCTGTCCGTGTGCCTGTCTGTCCGTTTTTCCACTGGCCTACAGCCTAAACCCCTAAACGGCTGCCCGGATTTCGTTCAAACTTCGGATTTGTAGTTTGTGGGCTTACAGTTCGGGGCCCTTTTTTTTTGCAAGGTAGCCTCAATATTATTCCCATATAAAATGTTCGTACCAGTTTGATTTGTTCAACCAAAATCGATATTTAAGCTTAAGTATGTGACGTTACCATGACTTGCATGCATACCCAGTTTTTTTTTTATATAAATTCTAATAACATTACTTTTGAAATTTGGACATATCTCGGTTCATACGATTGTAACAAAAATTCAATTCTACGCTAATACCTATGGTAATTTCTAACTTAATAGCAAACTCAGTTTTTCTCAGTATTATCGTACAAAAGATTTTTGAAAAAGTCTTTTTTTTTAATTTAGTTTCTTTAGTTTACCTGAAAACGGTAATAGTAATTTAGAACAAAATACAAACATAGAGTAAAACTGATATTTTCCAGAATATTGCGTCCTCAAATCTCAATTCGAGTCACCGAAAACGCTATTTTTAAAAACTGTTCATATCGAAAACGCCACCTTTGATTTCGATAGAACTTTAAAACTCAAGTAGTCCTTAGATCCTCAACAATATCTTATAATCGGTTTATAGCTAAATAGTTAACAAATAGTGTTTTTCAAACTAAACATTCTAAATAAGATCCCATACTTAGTTTTTCATTAAAAAAAATTGAAAAAAGAATTTTTTTTTTTTTGAAATATTTGTCAAAAATTACTACCAAAAAAGCCCTCTGTTCATATTTATTTTTAAAACCCTATACCAAATTTAGAATTTTCTCACAATATTTAACAGGTATCGGCTCGTTTTAACCGTTATATTTTAAACATATTTATATTGAAATCACAGTTTTTGAAAACTTTCTGAAAGGCCTTTTCCAACTAACAAAAACGAACAATGTAGCAACACATTGTATAAAAAAAAAAAAAAAACACATTGTATCAGGGTTCTCGAAATTGTCGCACAACGGTCACACTGTTGTCAGTTTTTCTCATCCGACAGTCGTATGGTAAGTTGTAACATGTCGCTACTCGACAATTCTTGGTCGTCTCATCACCGATGGTGGTTCGAAAAACCTCCGATGGATTATATCGGAACCGAAGCCGGATGATCAGTGTGTTTTAAAGAAGGAAATTATCATTCAGAGGATACCGATGATCCCAACCGATGTGCCCCTTCCCCTTGAGTTTCAACTAGGTAATTCAATTTCCGATATGTCTTGCATTCACCCATTCACCATGACGATTAACAAATCACAAGGTCAATTGAGTGTTTGTTGTCTGAAATTAAAAAACATGCTTTTGCCCATGGTCAATTGTACGTGGCATATTCACGTGTCGGTAAACCATCCACTTTATTTGTTCTTCCGCCTGATAACAAACCGAAAAATATTGTGTATCACAAGGTGCGTCAGTGAAGATAATAAATCCAAATATATACCAATGCAGCTAAATAGATAGCTTCATCAAAGCAATTCTTACTGGTAAGCCATTGAAATACTTGATTTTTGTACTTTTAATGAATTTGTATTTCCTAATGAACTATTAAACTTAAAAAAAATAGTAAATTAAGTTAAGTTAAAAGGTATCATTAAATTCATTGACCGTTAGGCGGTACGAAGTTCGCCAGGTCAGCTAGTTTGATATAAATAACAAACTTTTGATGAACGAGAAAGTTTCGTTCGACCCAGTCGTGCATATCTATGGGTTCATGAAGACAAATCGTCACAAGCACAAACAAAAGCAATTAAGTTCCCACTAGCATGTCCGGTCTAGATAGTACTCTGACCAGTTCCCCTTTTCTCTTCACTCCGCCGATAAAGATAGCTATCAATTCCTCCTCTGTAAGGACTTTCTCAACCCGTTCTCTGCTGTAGGGAGTTAATGTATTGAATCCCCTTTTAAAGGCGAAACCGTGGTTAGGTTTGTGCTCTTGTTAATCAATCCAACATACCAATAGGGACCACCGCTTAGACTTGCTATAAAGCTGACAGACATTTCAGCCACATTGCTGATACAGAAGTCCGACAGATTTTGAACTTGGCTCTACCACTTTTGTCGCTATGTATTTTTAACTTCAGAGTTCATTATAAGTACCAACTGATATGCTCGACTGCTGAATAGATGTAGAATAAAGTATATATAAAGCTCAACTAGTGACAGAAACGGTTACACATGACAATCCAGCGAGTTCCCCCTGCCGCAACTTTTTTGTTCCGTCCCGCGGTACATTTCACATACCCATGTACACCCATACAAATTATCACTTTTCCTATTCATAATTCTGTCACACCTACACACCTTTGCCCACTTCTATTCCCTGCTAACACAGGGACAAGCATCTGACTTGAAATAAAACCAATTACCAGTCGCCAATATTCTTGAAATTGAGCTCTTGATAGCTTTAGGCAAGGTTATCAACATCCATACCATTGGAGCCATTGGAAATAATTTTAGAACAGTTCGTACACACAGAATAATGTTACTTTGCACAGTTTTTTTTTCGAATCATTCATAGTTTTTCCTATTTAATCAAGTCGGCCAAATGTACAGCTTTGTCTCAAAGCTCCTTTGACTGTCATTGATAGCCTCACTAGTGACCCCTCAACTAGTAATTATCAACTACAAAATTATTCAAGAATAATGTCTATCGTTGAACGGAAAAGAAAAAAAATAGGAAGAGCCGTCAAGGTTTATTGACCTTGGAGGACTTCCTCGTACGAAACAAATTTGCACACCTCCTGTTTCAAACTTGGTTCCTTTTTAATTTTTCCATACGGAAAAAGGATCATGCGCCGCTCTGCCAAAAATACGAAAAAGCCTCTCCAAACCAATTATCACCCAATTCTCTACTCAACAGACCTAAATGTCAATAAATCATTCTGAAACCCGCTGTGACAAGTGCATGTCCTTTAATTGGGTGGCCAAACGCACACCCTATTGGGCGGCGGCACAACGCATGCCCAGTGAGTTGCACCACTGGCAGAGCAGCACATTCTATACCCTCACCCGAAATGAATTGACCTGTCGCAGTGTAGCTGAAAATTTTGTTTTCAGCTTTTGAAATTCAAAATCTCGTGTGATAACGGCGACAGAAACAGACTAGCACATCGGGTATAGGTGAAGAGTTCATCAGTTTCAAAATTAACTTGCGGAAATTGACAAGATAATGGGCCAGAGTTGTGGTAAGCGTTTCAAAATTTCATACAAAAATTATTTTTCTAATTGTTGTTTTTTACTTACTGATTTTTTCTTTGCTTTTTTTTTTGACAGTGGGTTATCGGTGTTCAATGGCTTTGATTAGGAGCTTCATTCAGTCGAAAGTGACTATTTTCCTTGAGATGAATGTAGAACAATGCCAAGAGAGATTGTGTGATATTGTGAAAGAGAACTTGGCCAATAAAGGTAGCCTTCAGAAAAGTTTCCCTCTTTAAAAACAGGGCCAACAATCATTGAGCTGGTTTAAATATCTTCTGATGTAATGGACAGTTATATGTAATGGTAGCGCTGGAAATATGAAAAGCCGGCGAGAATTCAATTTTTTTTTTTTTTTTTTTTTTTTTTTTTTTTTTTTTTTTTTTTTTTTTAAGGAAAACTTATACCAAACACCATATCTCGAAATATTTACAGAGGATTTTCCAACACTAAATAAACGAATAAATGAATCGAAAATTTATGGCTAACTATTTTTCGAAGAAGTAGGTTCGATTGAGAGATGCTACTCTAGGATAGGGATGTTACGGAGGTGGTTTTACCGGAGTCGGAAGCGCCATACCAACCTCCGCGGAGTCGGAGGCGGAGGTCGCACGCAGACACAAATTATTACTATATAAAATTTGAAAATATAAAATTGACACACGCACTCTAAACTTCAATGCAAATCTAGCCTAGTTATGTAAAATACATAAAAGAGTGAAAAGACAGTCGTATTGTAAAATGTCGCAACTCGATAATTCTTTGTTGTTCATGTTCATCGGTCGCCTCGTCACCCATGATGGTGCTCCGATAAACCTCCGATGTGATTATATCGGAACCGAAGCCGGATTCGGAGGTGCAATTTAAACCGGAAGTTCCGACATATCGGATTCGGAGTCGAAGCTCCGTATCATCCCTACTCTAGGAACAACGTACGTTTGGCTTACCAAAAGGTTACGAGAAGTAACGCTTCAACAGCGCCCCGAGATGCCTGCAGCTGTATGTTTGCTCTGCACTTAAATTGCTGCAAATTGTAGTCTTCTGGAAATATATCCCCAGGAAGCGAGTTCCAAAGTTTGCTTGTCCTGTAACAGAAGGAGTTTTTGAAAGTTGATGTCCTCGCGGTTGTCAAGTGTACTGTGTGAACATAAGCATTAGCAGCCTGTCTTGTTGGGCGCCCAAAAGTTGCATTTCGAGGGATAATGTCTTTGAGTTCCACATCTACCATGGAAGTACCTATAGAACAAGCAAAGGTCAGCGACTTGTCTTCTGTGTAGCAACGGTTGTAGATTCGATGTGAGTGTAGGGTCTCCAATGAGTCGAACTGCTCGTCTCTGTATGCTATCAAGCAGGTTAAGTGAATGTTTTGGGGCCGAGCTCCATATATGGGAACAATATTCCAAGCCTGGTCTAACCTGTGCTTTGTAGAGAAGGAGAAATTGCTTGGGGCTAAAGTACCTCTTTGCTCTAAATAGGTAGCTCAACTTTGCGGACGCCGATCTTGCGATAAAGGATTGTGGTCCTGCCATGTGATTCCTGAATTGACTGTGACTCCTAGAAGGTGCATTGAGTCCTTGTGATGGATTGGATGGTCACCCATTTGGATCTGAGGAACTGTTGATGCATTTTTTCTGGAAAATGTTGTGAACTGTGTCTTGTTTGCATTAAATACAACCAATTGTTCACAGGCCCATTGTTCGAGATGGAGGATATAAGAGTGCTGTCATCTGCAAAACTGTAGATATTATTATTTGTCGATCCAAGCAAATCGTTGATGTGGAGAAGAAATAGAGTTGGAGAAAGAATAGATCCTTGGGCCACTCCTGCATTTATAGCAAACGAATTGGATGACACACCATCTACAACAACTTAGATCGATCTTCCCAGAAGAACATTTTACATCCATCCGCAGAGTTGTTGTGGTAATCCGTAAGACGCTAACTTGCCTAATACCTGTAACGGTATACATATAAACATATGTTACCCTTCCACCTTAGAGACACAGGAATCTCAATTTTGACTTTGGTGGAAGGGCTGTCCGGTCAACAAAGCAAGGCAGGCATGCTTGTTTAAGCCAGTGCTTAGCTCGTCGGAGGGGTGGGATCTTCTGCTCGTCTTGCGGACTACCGTACTTTTACATGCCTGAAAATTTTTGATGGGAAATTCTAAAATTAGGAATATTAAAAGGATAGGAAGAAAATAGGGAAAGGATTGACTCTAAACGAAATGTATGTTAAGAACTTTATTAGCCAAGAAGAAAACAAACCACACCTATCATCTTGGTTGGTTAGCCTTCTTCCTTCTCTCTCTACACCGGTACCGAAGGTGTTATGGTACCTTTGAGCTGCCCTCCCCATAACCCTACTCAAGAATGAGCAGAGTACCGTGGTTGTTACTCGCTCATTTCATTAACAACCCCTTTGCGTAAACTCAAAACGCTCGACAACTCTTGCCGTCTGTCATCGTCGCCCACGTCATCTCAATCACCCCACATTTAAACCTACTCACTCATAATTCAATTAAACACTAAAAGGATCCTGAAAGTAACTTCACCAAAAAAAAAAATGTATGGTTTCAAACACCATCAAACAATTATTTAAAACACTTCATTTCAAGAAGTTATTTAATGTAACAAAGTAAACGATATATTTATTTGAACAAACTTATGATATAAAAAAAAATAAAAATCTCAAAATTGTTGACAACAACAAATGTTAAAGAAGAAAGGGATTTGAATATTTACAGGGAAAAAAAAATGTTGAATTAACATTTACATAAATATTTAAAAAGAATTGAAAACTACGAATTCGTGTTTAAAAGAAATAATAAAAAGGATATTTAAAAAACGTACCATTCATCCTGGATGCAGGTGCACTTGCAGCTGGACGACGTACCTAAAAGAGAATAAAAACAAACACTACCAAAGACAAAAAAAAATGTTCACAAAACACTAAAAAACGAATAGGTATCACAACTAAGGTATAGAATTAAACTAAGATTATGCAACAAACAGATTTATACTAAATTAATGGAATGTAACAAAAAAAAATTTATGAAATGAGGTTAAAAAAAATTGTATTATAAAAAAAAATCTTGACACGGTGGAGGATCCGAAAAATGGTTTGAAAATAGTTTTTGGATATTATTTTATTCTTTTTTCTTTGTTCATTAACTTTCTTTTTCACTTCCTTCAATACTTTTCTTTTTAGGTCAGCTATTATTACTGTTTTTGCTTTTAGATTATTTTTAAAGCATTCCAAGAGCACTGTTAGGGTCGGGGTAGATTTGGTAGGGTTATTTTGGGATATATGATGCAGACTTCTACAAAGACGACGAAGACCAGAATTCCGCTGAACGATTCGATATAAAAAATAAACAAATAGTTGGCGCAGTAGGTCCGAAGTGACCCTAGGCTTAGCTTCTCACAACCATTCGTTTTGTGTGAGTTTTTTTTTCATTTTAGGAACGAATGTAAGGGATCTACAACTTTATGCCGACTCTAAGAGTCTAATTGAGAAGAAGAATTTGGGTTTTGGCGCGACTTCAACACGTTAACCACTAAGCCTACGATTCGATATAGACGACGATAGACAGGACTTCCGTCAAGGAAAATTAAGAAAAGTTATATCTAGCTTAAGGGGATCTACAATTTTATGCCGAGTTCAAATCTAATTGAGTAGCTATACTCTCAACTGTTTTTCAGACGTTCGCGAGAGCTAGCGCACTAAAAAAAATTTTAAGGCGTGATTTTTGTTTTTCCGGAGATCGAACCTATCACCCCTCGCTTAATAGTCCAAATCCAAGCCACTGCGCTAACTCATTCCAAGACAAGGAAAATAAAATAGAAACGTCTTTCCCAAAAGAAAGCAGAGTGTTGACTGTCATTGACTTGGCTGAGGTGTGCTTTTACTAAGCTCGTTGACCTTCGGAAAGCCCTTCTCTAGCTCTAGCAAACTTTTTTTTAAAGTATACGACAACAAGCTAGCAAAAGATGTATGTTACTAAGCGTTGTAACCTTTTGAGAAATACGTGGGCTAGGCTTAGTCGGCGAAGAACGAAGGGCATAAACAGGTCGTGTGGTATACTTCGGAGACGGCCGAGGAAAGTCATCCATGCAAATGATTTTGTCACCGTTGCATATATGAGGAAGAAGACGACATTTCACTTACTCGACACCATCATTTATAAGAAAGCAAAGTACTTATTAGACGAACTTGCGCTGATATTGCTGCTGGACATATTTTTTTGTTCAAATCGACTTAATAATCACTTAAATAAATTCTTACATTAATGCGATTACTAAATAAATTAACAACATTCAACAAAACTGTCAAAGAATGGGTAAAAAATGCAAAAAAAAATTGAAAATTTCAAAAAATCACATAATTGCTCCATGAGTAGCTGATTCCATTTGCAAAGTAGAAGATGAGAATCGATCATTTTCCGAATCTTTCCTTTGGTGATGAGATTTGGGTACAAATCAATATCGCGGACACAAGCTGCCGAAAAAATTAAACTCAGTTGTACTGCTGGGATGATTCGTAGAGATCGTATATGAGAAACATAAAGTTAGGTTCTAAACTCATGTCCCCAACCTGGTTTAAGAGACGGCTAAGTGGGCGTTAGATTTGTTGCATTCGCCTTCAGGGAGCCGACGAGACGTTCGAATAATTTATTACACTCGTACATGGTAAGAATTTAGCCAAAGTTTAGGTTAGGTCCGAAAAGATTCGGTAACTACCTCGGCAGAATACGACTTGCTTAGACCTCTAGGTCGATTGTGATATACCGCATTAGAAAGGGAAGCAGAGTTGTGGTCAGGAAATGACGGACCTATGAGAGTCATAGCTTTGGATACTTACATCCTCTGAGAAGTTGTCTTCTACAGGTGCTATAGAAGCCTCAATAGAATTAACATCCCTCCAAATACATATCCAAAACTTGGCTGTATACAGCTCAGCATAAATTTGGAGCTTCAGTGATGAAGAGCTTAGATGTTCGGCACTCAACACGTCAGCCTCAAACATCCACCACCGAGCAAAGGCAGGACAGTTACAGAGGAAGTGCTCCGCTGTATCGTCGTCCTCTCTACAAGCAGGACAGATGGTGAGGACGCTCATGCCCAAAACATTTAAGTGTTTGGCAAAAGCTTGGTGACCCGAAAGGACGCCCACAAGCATTCTACACAAGGAAGGCCGCCGACCTTTTGGAGATGTCCGGACGCAGTCGTTTGGTCTGTCCACACCCAGCACAGCCACGCCACCGACACTCGTGTTCGCGAGATACCCAAGTATCAATGGATGACTTAACCACCGATGTAGGCAGACTCAACTCAGGTTCAGGTCCTAAGAATTCTTCCTCTGAATCCAGCCTGGCAAGCTCATAAGCGCTCTCATTTCCCTGGATACCAGTGTGACCTGGGAATAGGGTTACCAGATTAAAAAATACGAAAAGGGGGACATC
Organism: Cheilosia urbana; assembly: GCA_946477585.1. NCBI lineage: Eukaryota > Metazoa > Arthropoda > Insecta > Diptera > Syrphidae > Cheilosia > Cheilosia urbana. Next base: position 86,820,419 of record OX297854.1, on the reverse strand, counting down.
GTGAGTTTTCTAGGGGGACAAGGGTTCAAAAAGGGGGACAAACATTCCTCTTTTATTTTTGAACACCAGAGTCAAAAAAAAAAAAGTGAAATAAAAATAAGTTTCATTAGGGTACAAAACAAAAATGTGCACGAGAACAACTTTAGCACATGCACTGAAATGTAATTCGTGAGTGGTTGCATTCATCTTTGAAAGTTTTCTTGCACTTCAAATGGATGTGTTCACAGAGAATCTTGTTAAAAATATAAAAAGAAAGTATTTTCAAAGTTTGAATTGAATGTTTTCTTTTATTGAATTTTGACTTAATAAGGGGGACAAACAGCATTTTTGTATTAATCCCTACCTGGGAACCAAACAAGATACACTGTATTTAGCCTTCCGACCAAGTTCAGCGAAAGCTTGAGTTCGAGCACTAATTAAGACGAGGTAAAAAGCAGCGCTATCAATGTAGCTTGGCTATCGCTGCATACGCATATACTTCTAGCCCTCCACCTGTTTGTCACAATATAGAGCATAGCCATAAGGATAGCGACAATCTCAGCTTGGAAGACTGGCGCATGGTTACTTAAGGGGTAGTGAAGTCTTATGTTTCCACGAAGACTCCAGAACCAGACCCCTGTCCGGCTTTGGAGCCAACCGTAAATATACGATGGCATTATTTTCCTGGCTCAGAGTCTGGCCTAAGCCATTCCGTTGCCTGAGGAAAGTTGACGTGGTAGTTCTGTCGCAGTAGGATTTCTGAAGTCATTACGTCAGAGGGCATATCCATAAGACCGGGGTCAAAGGATAATTCTCGTTCTTCAAAACTCCAATGCTCGTGGTACCAAAGGCCACCTCTCTTTAACCGAGAGATAGCTTTCAGCGTACACCCCATGATAAAAATATCAAGGGGGGGGAGGTTCATCATATCGTCTAGAGCGGAGCCCGGTGTGCTGGGGAAGGCCCCTGTGCAGCCGAGACAAACCGTTCTTTGAAGTCTGGCAAAAGACTGTTCCACCATACAACCGATGCATATGAGAGGAGTGGGCTTAACATTGCCGTATAGATCCAAAGGACCCTTTTAGGAGATAAGCCCCCATGTCTTGCCAAAAGCGCCGTTACACTGCCAGAAAGTTTACAGCGCTTTATCGGTTTTCGCTTCAACATGCCTGGACTAAAGAAGCTTTCTATCGAGGATTACTCCCGGATATTTGACTTCATCGGAGATCAGAATAGTGCCACCTTTTAACACAAGCTGATTCCGACCAGTGACCTTCCCCCATCTCGTGAAGAGAACAACAGTCGTTTTAAGAGGATTCACTGAAAGCCCATTTCTTGTGCACCGGCCATTTATCAAGCCCAAGGATCTCTGAGCCCGAGAGCAGAACCGACAGACAGAACGGCAACATAATCCGCGTATGCTTGAGTATAGGTTCCAGGAAGATTGAGAAGCGTTAGCCGAGAGTAAACTACCATACACCATAAAAGGGGAGACAGAACACCGCCTTGAGGGCAGCCCCTGTTTACCCCTGTCACGACGCATTTGCCACAATCCGCCTCGGCAATCAACGTCCTGTACATTAGCATTGCTTTAATCCACAACACCAATGTTTCATCTATACCATGATGTCTGGCTGCATTGCACATGCTATCAAAAGTCGCATTATCAAAAGCCCCCTCAATGTCGACGAAAATGCCCAACGCGTACTCCTTCCGATCAAGAGCACTTTCAATCCTACTCACAAGGTTCTGAAGCGCAGATTCACAGGATTTTCCGCGCTGATAGGCATGTTGCATCTCTGAAAGAGGGTGCAGCTCAACCAGTCTCTAGAAATTTTTCAGCAGGAAGGAGGACAGACTTATGGGTCTGAAACTTTTGGCGAGAGTGTAGTCAGTCTTACATTTTTTTGGTATGAACACGACTTTAACCATACGCCAAGGAGAAGGTATGTAGGCCAAGGCCAAGCTAGCAGTGAAAATTCTTTTCAGTGTCGGCATCAGCTGACTACAACCTTGTTTCAGCATAACCGGATGGATGCCATACGGACCAGGGGCCTGTAACACAATACAACAAGTGCTTGTTAAACAAGTGAAATTCAACAACTGTTGAAAATTTGTGTAAGACGTACTAACCAGACGGGTTAGTTGTTTTCAACAGTTGTTGAATTTCACTTGTTTAAGAAGCACTTGTTGTATTGTGTTATAGGCCTCAGGTGACTTGAAACCCTCAAACGATGCAATTGCAAATTTGATGGCTGCATCCGTCACTACTCTGGATGCAACATACCAGCTACGCCGCGTGGTGTTTGACAGTTAAGGAGTGGCCACCGTTACCGGTACCACTGAAGAGCATGTAGTAACCTGATTTCCCGTGAAGTGAGACTAAAGGTCTTTGCCTCAGTGTAGGTACCATCAGATTTTTGGAACGATTCCAGTTTACTTGGTCTGTCCCTTTTGAGGACTTTAACAAGCCTACTGGTCGCACTTAGTAATTCGACATCCTCACAAAATTTCCTATAAGAGTCATTTTTCTATTACGAATTAGTCTCTTGAATTCTTTTTGTTTCGATCGATATAAAGTAAAGTAAAGTATAAAGATTCGAAAGATATTCGAAGCAGAACACCATTGTCGGGTCGCTTTTCGTCTCTCAAACCTAGGCCTAGCTTCTCACAACCATTCGTTTTGTGTGAGTTTTTCGAGTTTGAAACGAATGTAAGGGATCTACCAATTTTATGCCGACTGCAAACGGCCAATTGAGAAGCTATTTCAAGACAGTTATACTCTCGAATGTTTGTCAGACGCAGTGGAAAAAACCCTAAGTTGGAATTTGGGTTTTTGCGGGATTCGAACCTTGACCCCTCGCTTACTAGTCCTAAACACTAACCACTAAGCCAGTGCGCCTACTTCGATCGATATAGATTCCAGTCTTCTTCTATGTTGGTTTTTAAAGACCGACCGATGTACCAGTCCACGGGCAGCCCCAGCGGCGCCTCCGCTCCGGGGCTCACGCCTGTAGGTGCGACCGCGATGTTCAGTTTCCGTCCACAAGTACTGCTTCCACTGCTAGTAGCAGCACTGGCTTCATTTGGAGAACGCGTACGGGCAGACCCACAGACTTGAGCTGGATTTACTCTCTTTACGAGCTTCTTCTTGCTTTTCGATTCGGCAGAAGCGGAGGCAGTACCCGATCCAAGGGTTTGGTTGGCGTTAGTTGGAGTGACCTCCACCGACCTGTTCCTTTTCAAAGGCACCGCCGAAGAGTTGAAGGACGTGGTTGCGCCTTCAGCAGGTAAAGCATCTTTGCGCCGCGGATCCAATAGCTTCCTCCTTTTCCTCTTCCGCTGTCCCTTAGACAAGCGTAGCCCAAGGCTCACCTCTTCAGAAGCCCGTTCAACCATGGAGGTATCCCGAGTCTTACCGTCAGTGGCAGCGCAGTGGGCAGCAGCCTGTCTCATGCTCAATTTGCCGAGTGAATCGGACATAGAGCCGCAAAAGTTGCTTGTAGGTTCGGGTATGAATGTTGGGGCCTCGAGAATCCGTGCCCCGGCCGTAGTCGAGAAGACTACGGGTGGATTATGGCTATTGCCATTACCGCCTGCAGTTGACAATTCCGTTTGTTTCTCCAGTCATAGCATAATATTAGCGTTAACCACTGGCTCCTGTGGTTTAGAATACACCAACAGTTGGTTTGACTAAGGATAGGCTAAACCGTTACCTCAAACCATCCTCCTTTACCCGGGCTTGGGACCGGCATACTACTTCCGTAACACGGCGGAGTTAAATAAACCTTGGTGACCATCCAAAAGAAATGACTCCTATGTCGGTACTTGACACGATCTGCGCGGTAGCAGAACGTCTTCCAAAAAATATTATGTTTTAACATAAAACTCTCTATACGGAAATCGCTAAAAGAAAATCACGGGTTAGCAACAGCGTTGTCGCTTAGCCCCTGTTTGAGCCTCAGGACTAGGGTTACCATACATACCGGTTTGGGCGGGACGTCCCGGGACTCTTTTTAGTATCCTTTTTGAAATTTTTCAGCAGCAACGCTGTTTAGCAATAACTAACCTAACTGCCAAAACGGTTTGAAGTGATATGCGAATGATTCTCAATTTGGCTTAGAATTTAAATTACGACAAGTTCTCCCCGTACGCCTATATATGATATTCTAGAATCATATCTCTGGAATAGACTCCGTGTTAGAAATGGAAATGAATACTCGGAGCTTAAAGAAATTTCAGCCGACGTACCGCAAGGAAGCGTCCTTGGGTCGTTTCTCTATCTGTTATAAACTCGCGATATACCACTAGAAGATGGCACTACCCTTGCCATGTTCGCCGACGACACCACTATTCTAGCAGTAGGTATAATACAATCGAAGAAACGACGATATTACCTAAATAAAATTGACTAGCCGAAGTGCCAACCATGGCTCGAGGAAGACGAAATAGCAGAGCATTTTTTATATGCGAATGGCAAACTCTATAGCGCCGCGCTTAGACCATTGTGATTGCCAGAATCTTTAGAAAAAGGATTTTCGACGAATTTGCTTATACAGCAAGCGTCAGTTCGAGACAAGTCACTCAGGTCTTCGAAGAAGAACCTAATCCCTTAAGAAACCCGTTCGTAAAATGGCAAGGACTGGACAGAAGGTGAGATATGACTTCTTGTTCATCTGCGACTCTTCCAAGCTCCTACAGAAATCTGTATAGGGAACTTCCATTCTACGGACGTGTATATCGACTAGGGAGCTGATTTTATTTTTATTTACAGAGAGAAGACCTTTTTCGACGATTGGCGATTTTTAAAGCCTCTGAAAAAAAAGGATTCTAATGGAGCTTACCCCCACTGATGTCAATTTATGTAGGTCCCTAACTCACCTTAAACTAAGAGCTGTTCATCCTTTAACACTGTGGCCATTAAAAAAAAAAAAACAGACCTATGGCAATATTTTCCGGACTTTGAACCTACATTTCTGACAAATTAGGTCCCTGATGGCTGGAAAATAACAACCATTGACAGCACGATTGAGCAACTAATCAACAAAACTTGAAAATCTTTTATAAAGACTATTCACTGAGCAATTTGAAGAAGATCAACAAGCTGGGATTAAAATGCATCCACAGGCGAACTGACAGACCATAATGTTCAATAATTCGATATAGCAAAGGTCATAGCTGTCCGCCCTAATTGAAATATATGTATGTTAAAAAAAAAAACATTTTATTATACGCTCATCATCGTTAAGTCAGAAATGGTATCGTAAATTATTATTATTCAAGTGGCATCTCTTCTTTTTATTCCCTGTCCAATTTTTATTAAGTGTTGCGTTTCGAAAGAGTTTAGTACTGTTTGCGCCGACCCGCACAAGTGATTGCGCACACTCGCTTTCCCAGAAATTGATTGACCCATTATTTGCTTAACAGAAAAGAATGACATATGAACTGGTGCTTAATAATTTGTCATCGGCAAAAGTAAACATGCGGATGGTATTGAGGGCGACAGTAAATTTAAACGCAAATGGCATCTTAATTTATTATCGGAGAGGGGTTGCTTTATCTTAATTAACACGCTCTATTGAGCGGTTGCTGGAGAGATAATAATCATGCACTTTTGAAATGAGAAACTGAAGCTTAAGCTTCACATAAGAAACACATCAATCAAGTTTGTCAGAGACAGCAATGGCAGTAGGTGATGTCGCAGATTAGGTTGGTCGCATAGGAGAAAAGGAAACTTCTCTTAAGGAAGGTTCTACAGTCGGAAAGGTAGTGTCTGCAAGGTGACAGTGACGTTGTTATGGGATTTTATCTCCCATTGTAAGCTGGGCAATAAATGAATGGCGCTGTTGAGGAGGAGACACCTTCATTTAGAGTAGAGCTGAAGGTTGAATCAGTTCCAGTTGCCGCAAACGATGGCTATAAGGGTTAAGGGCAACATTTACAAAAGGCAGATATATATTACTTTCCACAGATTTGAATCCGATATACGGCATATGCAGCAGTATAATCAGACAACTCCTCCTTCCTTTCACTAAAGGCCTGTGAAGGGAACAATCTTTATGATTGACAATGATTACTCACCTTGCCGTGGTGTGGAGGCTTAAGTAGAGCAACTCATGGTAGGTCGGCTTTGATGGCATCGCCATCTGCCATACAACCTGCCAGCTCTACGAACTAAGTGGTAATCGAACCCGTCCCAACCCATCCCTCCTTTTCATCCCTTCACTCCCCCTGGGCTGGATCAATGACGTCATACGTACCGTGTCGAGGATCAGCCAGGCCGTGGGCCCAGGTCTCAATAAAAATAGCACTGGTCGATAACGGTGTATCCAGATACCGGGCGCCCTCTGGATTAATTAGCCTTATCTGCATAATGCGGGGCTCTGTGCAGATCGAACTTCCTTTCCCTAGCTACTCGTGGGATCAAAATTTCTAACCAAAACACAAACACAAAAACAAACAAAACAACTTCGGCAGCCAGCGGCGCCATTCCCATGCAACGCGTGGAAGAGCATCTGCAGGAACTCTGCATAAATGATGCTGCAAGTGATTGCTCGTTGCTTTCAGACGAGATCACAACTGAATTCACTGCTGCTCTGTGCAGCTTCCCACGTCCCCCAACACCTACACCGGCAGATCTTAGAATCAGGTCACTTGGTCGAGAGACCAAGGCAGCTTTGCGCATATTTGCCCGTCTTCACTCGAAGGCGGAAAAATTATGGACCGAGTCGGATAGAGCTTCATACGCATGGGCAACGCCCTGGGTATTGGAGTTTGCGAACAGGGACCCCACCCCCTCTACTTCAAAGGTCTCCATCCCGAGAAAATCTTCTGCCCCACCGCTGGGCAACAAGAGACCGCTCGTAAGAGTAAACCAACCTCGGAAGACTCGCCCCCAAGCTAACAGCTCAACGAGCGTTACAGGGGGTAGGACTGCAGTAGCGGCTGGATCTGTCCCCAAAAGGCGGAGGTCCCTTGATGAGGTGTCCAACGCATCGAAAAAGGCTAGGAACTCCAACGTGGGTTCCAAATCCTTTTCTGACGCGGCCAAGGACAACCTGATAGTCGCGGTAGTGGACCTATCGGATGAGGCAGACTCTCCTACGACAAGTGGGGACTCATAGAGAACAGAGTGATGAACTGTCTCTGTGAGTATATGTCCAATAACCAGCAGCCCATCATCTTTAAGGACGCTGGTTGGCATCAGGGATTCGTCAAACTGATCGCCTGCGACGATCAACGCTCGGTCGACTTCATCCGGGCAGCCATCGGTAGCCTCGGTGAGGTTTGGCCAGGAGCCAAGCTCGAGGTGGTGGATAGGAACTCCATCCCCCACCGACCAAGAGCTAGGGTCTGGGTTCCACTCGAACCACGAGACCCTGCTAAGGTACTTGCCCTTATGGGCTTCCAAAACCCTGGCCTTCCTGTCAAAGACTGGAAGGTCGTTGAAAACCCCCGCGGTTCCGATGAGGAGCCCAAAAAAACAGGTCGTTCTATGGTCATCTCAATGTCGCCTGAGTCCATCCCGATTCTCAGGGACAGGAACTTCCTGATTAACTTCGGCCTGAAGGAAGTAGAGTTGAAGCTCTTCAGGAAAGATGACCTCCATACCGCTGCAGCCAACGTGCGCAGCTCCACCGCATCATCCTCGGTAGACACCGATTCGCCATCAGAGGATTTGGATGCTACCATTGTGGAGAAGTCTGTATCAGATAGCAATGCCGCTAAATCTGATACAGATTAATCTTCACCACTCAAAACTGGCAACCGCCAACCTAAGGGTCCGTCTCATCGAGGACGGACTGGACATTGCCCTGATCCAAGAACCGTGGCTTGTCAAAGACCGAGTAACTGGACTCAGGGCTCCTGGCTATACCCTCTACTACGCGGAAGGTAAAGGTAAAATTAGAGCTTGCATTCTTGCTAAAACTACAATTAAACTTACTCTCATCCCCCAGCATAGCACAGGCGATCTTGCTGCAGCGCAGCTCACTCCCAACAACGGCGAACCAGTTTGGCTGGCGTCTGCTTATCTTCCATACGAAGAAGCTAGCCCGCCATCAGCTGAACTACAACAGGCCGTCAAACAAGCGGAGGACAAGAAGACCGGCATTGTGATAGGTTGTGACACAAATGCACACCACGACCTATGGGGCAGTACCGACACTAACCCTCGAGGTGAGTCTTTATTTGTTTATTTAGTAGAAACTAACCTTGTAGTCTGCAATAGAGGGAACAATCCAACCTTCATTGTTCAAAATCGGCAGGAGGTAATAGATGTTACCTTAGCCTCTCTTAATCTTTCCGCGGCTATCTCAAAGTGGGCAGTAACGGACAGTCCATCTTTCTCGGACCATCGATACATATACTTCACTCTAGACTGTAGCTACACTTCCAAAAAATGTTTTTACCGCAACCGGCGTAATACTAACTGGGTGAAACACAACTCGATCCTTTCTGCGAATCTAGCAAACCACACACCCTCGCCACCTAGCGATCAGACTGAACTAGATTTGCTCAACAACGTGCTCACCTCAGCCCTTGATAGGGCTTTCACGGGTTCCTGTCCTCCCACTGTAGTGAGAGAAGACAAGAAACCACCGTGGTGGTGCAAGCAACTCACTGCGCTTCGCTGCAAGAGCAGAAAGGCATTCAACAGAGCCAAAACAACGAAGCTAGACACGGACTGGGAAGCGTACAAAGATAGCTTAAGGACCTTCAAAAAGGAAGTCCGTAAGGCACAACGCAGCTCCTGGCGCAATTTCTGTGAGAACATTAACAACACCAGTGAGTGCTCCAGATTGCGAAAAGTCCTATCTAAATCCGCCCCCGTACCCTGCGTACTAAAAGACTTCAATGGCCAATGGGCAGAGTCAGATGCACAATCGCTGAATCTGCTCATGGAGGCCCATTTCCCTGGCTGCACGCCTGTCACTGGTAACCCTGACTTTAGCATGGATACCCCCTTGGGTACCCTTCCAAATGCAATCACCATTTGCGAGGAAAAGCTAAAGTGGGCTGTCAATAGCTTTGAACCGCACAAGTCCCCGGGACTTGATGGCATCTTCCCGGCGCAACTACAGAACGCCTTTGATATCGTCAAGGACAGTCTTAGGACGATTCTGGCTGGCTGCATAAATCTGGGCAGAATTCCTTCATCCTGGACGATGGTTAAAGTTGTTTTCATTCCCAAAGCAGGCAAGGCCTCACACACACTTCCAAAGGACTTCAGACCAATAAGTCTGTCCTCCTTTCTGTTAAAAACACTTGAGAGGATCATCGATCTTCACATCAAAAGCACTGTTGACCAAGCGCTAATCTCTAGCTCTCAACATGCATATCAAAAGGGCAAGTCCACCGAGACCGCACTTCATTCAATCGTCGGCTCGATTGAAAGGTCCCTCTCTTTCAAGGAATATACTATGGCTATCTTCCTGGACATAGAGGGGGCCTTTAACAACATAGAGACCCGTTCGATTATCCAAGCCTTAAAAAAGCTAAACATTGGCGAACAAATATGCTGCTTAATCGGCCATATTCTCACCTGCAGAAGGGTGACAGCTACGTTCGGCAGCAGCGCTGTCGAAAAACTTGTGCACCGAGGTACCCCCCAAGGAGGGGTGCTATCTCCACTACTATGGAATCTAGTTCTCAACGAACTTCTGATTTCGATGGAGCTTTCCGGTTGCAAAGTTGTGGCCTATGCAGACGACGTCGCCTTACTCACTTCAGGAAAGTATCCGCAGACTCTTTCCGATATCCTGCAACTCGCTTTACGTAAACTAGTAGTCTGGACCAACAGTTGCGGTCTAAGCGTCAATCCGACGAAAACAGAACTAGTTCTTTTCACTAGAAGGGTTAAGATACCTCTTATCACCCCCCCTAATCTCAACGGCACACCACTCGAGTTTGTCAAAAGTGCCAAATACTTGGGGCTGATATTAGACAGCAAGCTTTTATGGAGGGAAAACATTGCCGAACGTGCTAGGAAATCCCTAGTGGCACTCTACTCCTGTAAAAGGGCTGTCGGCTCGAGATGGGGCCTCCAACCCAACATAATGCATTGGCTTTACACTGCGGTAATCAGACCGATTATCCTTTACGGCATAATAGTATGGTGGCCGGCCTTGGACAAGATCTCCAATCTAAAGGCCCTTGAGAAGACTCAACGCCTAGCATGCATTAGCATCACGGGTGCACTGAGGACATCTCCTACCGCCGCTCTACAGATAATGCTCAATCTTCTTCCTCTGGACATCGTCAGTAAGGAATACGCCGCCAACGCGGCAATCAGACTAAGGGAGGGTAAACACTGGAGAGGACAACCAACTGGACATGCCAGCATCCTCCTGCAGACAAGCCCCTTACCTAATACAACTGACTACCTGCCTACAAAAATCGTTTTCGAAAAAGGCTTCACAAAGGAAATACCGAAAAGATCCCAATGGGACTCACGGAATGTCCTACATGTAGGAGCACTGTCAATTTTTACGGACGGCTCCAAAACATTAGAGGGAGTCGGGGCTGGTGTATTCTCAGAAGAACTGAGCTTGCGCCTCTCCTTCTCCCTTCCGAAACACTGTAGTGTCTTCCAAGCCGAAATCACAGCTATTCGTCAAGCCGTGGCGTGGCTGTCGATTAATAGTATATCACACAGGGATATTGTTATTTATATTGACAGTCAGGCTGCAATCAGATCCTTAGTCTCCAGCGAAATAAGATCTAAGGCGGTGGAATATTGCCGCGTATCTCTTAACGAGATAGCTGGACAGTACAACCTTACCCTTTGCTGGGTTCCGGGACACTGTGATATCCCAGGGAACTGTGCAGCTGACGAACTTGCAAGATTAGGCTCCTCCGGTGTTGATAGCGTTAGTCTGTACAACGTACAGGCACCGCTATCGCACGCTAAACAAATCATTAACGCGGACGCAACAAGAATTGCAAACCATAGATGGAAACATCTGGGATATTGCGACGTTGCCAAGCTCACCTGGCCGACCCTGGATACTAAAAGATCCAAGGAGCTTCTACGACTAAACAGAACTAGCATCTCGCTGGTTGCTAATGTCATTACCGGTCATTGTATTCTGGGCAGACACGCGCAAAGACTTGGATTGCCATACAATGACTTTTGCAGAAGCTGCAGGGATGAGGAAGAGGATGAGTCCGTCACTCACCTTCTCTGCAGCTGCCCAGTGCCCAGCTCTATCCAACCTAAGGATGGCGTACTTAGGAAACTACTTCCTCAATGATCTTAGTGATCTATGCGACACCAGCGCTGCTAACATTCTTAGCTTTATTAAAGGAAGCAAATGGTTCACATGAGTAACCAGATAAGGAACCCCTAAACACCAGTGGTATGCACAATGGGCCGATCAACGGCCTAAGTGTTTCTCTCATCGAGAGCCACTTTAACATAACATAACATAACATAACTTCAAGGAAGAAGTGTAGGTAATATTGATTCCATTTAATATACAAATCATTACCAAAACCATATCTAGTCAGAGAATCGATCGCTGAGTGTATCAATATCAGATTTCCGAAAACTAAAATTAGTACTGTGTGCGATTGGTACCTATAACAAACCTTAGATGAGAGGATGTTCTCACATGCTGTATTAAGCCAAATTTGACCCCAAAATGATCAAGGTTACTACTTGGCACAAGAAGCACTTTTATTGGTGTCACGACCACCGAGTTCTTCCACCTTATTCTAGCAAATCTTCGTGAATTGGTCACCATGGAACATAAGAAAAATGCGTCCTAAATTGCATCCAAAGTTGCGCATACAATACGTTCACAAAAGCATTAAGAATCGAGTCCAAAAACGCTCTCAAAACGCATGAAAAACGCGCCTAAATACGCTTTAAAAATGCTTCCAAAAAGACGTCAGACAACGCGTCAAAAGGTGCTTCGAAAACGTTTAAAAAAAAACACAATAGAAACGGTGCGAATCCTTCAAAAAAAGTTATCAGACTCATAAAAAAACGCTTCCAAAATCGATTCAATATGCTTCAAAAAAAAAAAAAAAAAAATACTCTTCCAAATCCGCTTCAAAAATACTGCCAAACACAATTAAATTGATTAAAAAACGCGATCAAAATCACACCAAAATCGCATCGAAAAAAAAAATCGCGGGTAATGTTTAAAAATCCATTTAAAAACCCGCCCCCAAATGGCGTCACAAACTCTTCAAAACACGCGTCTAAAAACTCATCAAGACATTTATCCAAAAACACTGCAAAATCAAGTCGAAAAAAACACAAGAAACAGGAGTAAGAAAACGATTAAAAAATCGCGTCAAAAGAAACTTAAGAAAATGCGTCTAAAAATGCCTCGAAAAACTCATAGGTACAAGACTCATCAAAAAAACGCGGCCGAAAACGCTTCAAACAACGCGTACAAGCCACATGAACAAATGCTTCATAAAACATGCATGCAGATTTATTTTTCAAGTGTTGAAAAAAAGAAAACCCGTAACAAAAATGATTGAAAACTTGAGTATAGGTACCTAATTGGAAAACTATTATACCCAAACAGCTTAAACCTACCTACAAAAAAATGCAAAACCAACCTATGCAAGTACCCCATTCGGTATAAAGCTCGTACAATATTCTTCGACAAAGTTTTACTTCGAATTGGTTGGGTTACAGGAAAACATATTTTACTAACCGCTGGCAATTTCGAAACATTTCATTGGGTGTTGCACAAACTAGAAAATGGGTACCATGTCCAGGCTAAGAAATATGTTTTATTGTGAACTCGCTGCTTTAAATTAATTTCAAATAGGTAACGGTTGTTGGAAAATACGAAACATTTATGAATAATTGCATATGAACTTACCGATTGTTGTAAAATTATTAACAAATGAGTTTGTTTGTTGGGAGGGCCACACAATTTGTTGATTTTTACGACTTGCCGAAAAAGCTCACACTCCGAATGTAAAAAAAATCAACCGATAACCGAGCGACCGAATCCGTGGAGCACTGTAACAAAAATTAACACTGATGGACTGCACAGCACCGAAAAATTTGGTTCACTTTACTTTTAAGGATAATACTGTTGCCTCCAATTTAATGTAAACTATAAATTAAATACGCGGCACTTTCAGAGAGAACACGCACTGAACACGACTCGAACACAATAAGACCACCGCGCACTATGCACTTTCTTGCAGACAGAAGACTGAAGTTGAGACTGAAACTGGACGCGTTCAGTAGCAGCAGCGATGCACTTTTTTGCGCAGATGGGCTAGACGGCTAGACTTAAACTAATCTAGTTCCTAGTTGTAGGAAGGTACTAGAACAGTATTATAATTCAATTTAATGGAAAAGGTGTTAACTATTTTTTAATGTTTTCATTGTGAAAAGAGGAACTTGACGGTTTTTATTTGTTTTGTAGGGAAAATATAATTGTTTCGGGAATTAAACTATCAAAACGAAAACAAATCACAAAATACGGAAAAAAGTCCGATTAGTAAGAACCCTGAGATTTTAGTACAAAGAATCATTATCTACATAGGTATCTATGCGAACGAATAAAGGTTTAAATTGTTTTTTTTTTTACCTATACGTGCGGCATGCCTTTGGTTGGACTTGGTAAAAATAATTAAATTTGACGAATATGTATTAGCGAGTGGTGCTGATGGAATAGTCGATCTTTGGTCGAGGCCAGGCTGAGGTAGTTTGGCTGTGTTGTTTCACCTACTATGCTTACACTTGTACGTCACAAACGTAAACGGCGTACAGAAACACGAGAAAAAATGAGTGGAAAAAGCTTCCAAAAACACGGGGGAAAACTTGTGGGAAACATGATAAAAACGACTTAAAAAAGCAAAAAACATATGAAAAATCGCGAGGAAGAAGTACAGGAAAAACGAATGGAAAAACGCTTCCAAAAATACGAGAAAAAACACTTCTAAAAACGCGAGGAAAATCTTGTGGAAAAAAAACGCCGGTAAAAACGTGTCATAAAATGGTTCAAAAAAATGGTTCAAAAAAATGCGTCAAAAACACGGGGAAAAACAAGTGGAAAAACGCGTCAAATGCGTGGAGAGTTAAAACAACTCAAAAAAAGGTTAGAAAACTCGAGAAAAAAACGCGAGAAAAATTACTTCAAAAAAAGCGTCAAGATATGTACGGAAAAAAAACAAAAATGCTGGGAAAAACGTGATAAAAAACTCGTCAAAAAACGCAAACATAATATCTGAGGTCTTGGTATTGTATGGACAATTAATCAGCGAATCGAAACTCATCGCAACGTAGCACAACGGGCTGTCATTCATATTATCTTAAAATTCCTATATGATGAGCTTAGTTTCTGAATTCGGACTTGTAGCGGAGGAACTGCCAGTGAAGACAGTAGAAGTTTAATAGGCCTCCTTGGGAATATACTTTAAGGAGTCAAAATGGGTAGCTGAACCTTACGGAGCCTAGAGATCTCTGAGGTGTTTTCTATGTTTCCAAGGATGGGAATGACTAGTGTGACTGCTGCAGAATTCTGAAAAGTCGCTAGAAAAAGATCCAACGATTTTTATTTGGAAAAAACTATTTGTAAAATTTTCGAATAGTAAAAAATTGTGCCAGGCTCTCAAAAAAAGTGCCAAATTCTTTTGCTGTTACTTTAAGCTTCAGGAAAATTAAAACTTTGCTACACATCTATATCAAGTTTACAGAGTTTTCTATGATGAAGCCAGTTGTTTGCTTCTTCACAAAAGCAGTACCTTCTCATTATAGTCAATACGAAAACCTGAAAATCAAATGCATATTGGCCACTATCGTATTGTTTAAAACTTCTAGCAGTTCAACTCGACATAAAGTTCTGTACAAAACATCGCATCCCCTGCAAATATCAAAGAAACGAGACCGAAAGTTGACCCTAAAAAGAGGAAAGGTTTCATACATTCTCAGTCTGCCTTTGCAGTTTGCAGGTACCTACCCACTTGTGCTTTTAAATTAGCATACTCTAAGATTTCTTCCATTTCCCAGCAATGGTGAATGCAGCACGTTCTCGATGCCAGATTGCAGTCAATAAATAAAAGAAGACGTAAGTCGTAGGTGGAAATTGAATCGATACGAACTGCTTCAAAGTCGTACATTATTATACGTTATGCAATTGCCGAGGACAAAAAGCGCCGTCACATGTCTCGCATACACCTTCTCATATCCTGTCACGTTTTAGTTGACACCATCAAAGAATTCCTATTACCAAGACGCTCGGCGTTTTGCTGAAGGATATTCATACATAACTCTTACTCTCAGAACGTTTGCATTGTTGGGTGAAAAAAATTCGTATAATGGGAAAGGAAAATCTCATTTGAGGGAAATTAAATGGACTTGTTGCTTCGTATCCTTTTATGTGTTGCCATGCCGTACGAAACAATAAACGACTGGGCACATGTGCTGTATTTTTTCAAAGACGCAACACGCAGGGGAACCTCTTTTAAGAATATAGCTACGCTCACGGCTCACTATGTACTTACTGTTGGGTCAGGTATTCGGTGTTAATGGGTGAACAAGGGTACACCTACACACTACACAGTTTTACGGCTGATTATCGATATTAATGACTTACTTTTAACTGCTAGACGATGCGCTACTTAAGTACTTTCGTCCTGATTAAGGGGGTTAATCCCAGGAGTTATTGAAATATGAATCTTAACTGTACCTACGCAATTCACTAGAATTAACTTCAGGACTGCATAAATTTGTAACAGCCTCAGGATGGCCTGCCAAACCTTATAGGGTTTCATAGGTTTCTATAGTGGGATGGTCATAAACCCATGATGGCCATAAGGGCATCACATTGGAACTACATTGATCTAAGTGGGGCGATACAGGTTTCTCTTGTCTCAAAGCACAAAAACCCAAAGTTTGGTAAGATAGGTACGCGCAACCCACTTACCTACTCGCTGAATCTTAGAGTTGGAAATTGGGTAGTTTTTTTTTTACAGATGAGGTAAATTGAGCATAATGTTTGTGCACAACAATATGTTGGTATGCTTTGTGCATTAGAAAATTCCAATGGAACACGATTAAGAAAACACGGTTTATTGAATGGAGAATTGCAGAATGGACAGTAGTGATGGTCTAGTGTGGATTTAGGGATTTAAAGACGGGGAGGGAGACTGTGAAGTCTGGAATCTGGATGGAGTGTGGTCCTATGCATTGGAAGTACAAATGGTTAAAAGGAGCGTACACCTACTTTATAGTGTGTAAATATCTTTAAAAATATTAACTTTTCGGCAGAACATTATTCGGCACATATATAGGTACGAGCATGATCTACAAAAAAGTACTCATCCGATTTTTTTGTCAATCAAGAAATAGACAGCTTTTTGTGCGAATGGATATATTTTTTTCATCAAATTACTAATTATACTAAAACCAGTCGATGTATCGCTACCATTGGTATTTTCCGTTTAACTAGAGGTTATAATTACATACCGGATGTTGTTTGCAAACCCAAAACCCAACACACATGCTTTGGCCTAAACACCGTTTTTATGCGTATATTGTTAGTTGTTCTTTACCAAAATCGAAACAATAAACTATAGCCATAAAAGTCGTATTTTATTATCAGCAATGATCTATATAGATCATCAATTTACATGCAATTACAACAACAGCATATGATGTTGCTTCTCATCGATTTATCGAATTATATTTCTTAAATTTCCCGCTGAATGGCTTGTTTCAATCACCAATCACTTTGCCAGACTAAAATATGCAAAGCCACTCATATCACACAAAATATTGATTAGTGTATTTTAACATTTTTCCACACTCGAATGAATTCCGTATAATTCGACATAAATGGCAGTGCGTTCGTCTTCTAAAAAACGGTTAATAAATGTGGTTACGATTTGACATCCCGTATAGATCTCCGAATGGGTTTATTATTTTCAACAAATGCGTAGAACAAGAAGTAGGTTTTAAAACTGAAAACCAATCATTTTGCATTATGTATTTTCAAAACTAGTCGACAGACGCTGTTTTTTCATAAAATCTGTGCTCTTCTCTATATATATTAAAAAGAGTTTTTTAGGGTTTGTTCGCATGGTCCTGTAGTTGTTTGGTTTATCTAAAGATTTGAACGAAATTGGTCGACGGGTTCGTGAGTCATGTCAACATCTGATTTTGTCCATATAAAAAAAAATAGTGCGTGGAGTCCCTCCGCGCGGAAGAAGTGAAACTTCGTAATGTGGAAATGAAAATAGGAAGGGGTAGAAATTGATTTTTAGTGAAATCATATTGTTTCTTTAAGCCTAGTATCCTGCTCGCGCTAAATTTTAGCGCCCCTAGCCTCCACTTCGTTTCCAAAGATAAATGGTCGCTAAATTACCTATTATTAAACATGATATAGATGGGACAAAACCCATATGCTTATGAACCATGAGTACCATGACAGATATCATTAAACGTAATTTTAATAGAATTTTCGAATTTCAAACTTAAAAGACGTAAGAAACCTAGAAATTATAAGAAGAAGTTCGACATGTGTCCTCAAACTTTCCACAATCTCCTTACCATAGTGGAACACTTGTTATTACCCAAAAGACGACGCCAAATGAGAGCATAAGTCCCCCTGAAAATCGATTCGCTTTATTTATATTTATATGTATCTCTGTTTTGGCTCTGTTGTAAACATTGTCTGCGTTTTCCGCCAGAAAAAAAAAATCATTGCAAACACTACACAAACACTTTCCTCCGTTTTTTTATGTCAAATTTTAACTTCGATTTAATGCACCGGACATTTATTTCGCGAGCTAAATGAGTGGAGACTTTTCATCGGCCCATCTATATGAAGTTAAGGATTTAGCGTGCGAACAGGATACTGATGCTTTGCTAAACTGCCTCGCTCAATTTTATCTTTGTAGACATTTTTGTATGGGAGATAAAATTTAGCGCGAGCAGGATACTAGGCTTTAAAACAAACTTTATTAACATTGCTTACAATTCACAATTGATCGCATCTTTTAATTATTATTTTCGAGTGGAGAAATATCCAAATCTAAAACATTTACAATGAATTAAAATGACAACTAAAGTAAGATACGAAATGTTGGAAGTCGCATTAGAACTTTCACTTCAAAAATACTACCCTATTAAATTATATGTGTATCAAATCAAACTAAAATAAGTAAATGAAATAATGAGGACGATACTCGTTGCTAACGCTCGCGCTGGCCTGTAACAGGTATACTATGCGCATACGTTCGAGTGCCACGCATTCACTCTCGCTCTGTCTCCTTCTATTCCCCCTCCCCAGGAGCGTTGAACGTTAAACCTTAAACGCAACCTTGTTGGAAGTCGCATTAGAAGTTTCACTTCAATAAGACATTAATTGCCGATTTAGTCATTATTTTTGGAAATTAATCTTCACCACAGAATATTCCTCTCCCAGCATTTTGTGCCAATAATCTCACTTACCATTGCATTCTCTGAAGCGTGAGCGCTGCCCTCACACCTTTGTGTATGCTATGCTTATAGTAGCATTAAGCGTTTAAGAAGTTTCACTTCAATAAATCGTCTTTACTTCTTGAGTTCTTCAATTCTTTACTGTAGGTATCAACGTATGTAGGTACTATAACAACCATTAAAATAAAAACCTTGAACTAAATTTCTATATACACCACCATAAGTCCATCAGCGCACGTCAACAGCCATCTGCGCATTTCCTCAGAAAAACATTGTGGCTGTTGATTATACACATTCACCTCGCATACTTCTCTTTCGTTTCACTTTTGTTGGAGAAAACACCACTCATTTTTAATCATATAAACGTGCTTGTGCTGTGCAATGTGCGCCACCCTCACTATCGCTCACACCTTTGAGTATCCAATTATTAGCGTTAAACGTTTAACGCGACCTTGAGTTGGAAGTCGCATAAGAAGTTTCACTTCAAAAAAAAAAAACGTAGGCGCCTAAGAGCGTGTGCTGTATGTGTACTGTGTGCTGATGTCATACACACGGCAAGTACACGTTGCGGCGCATACAAAATGATTATCGAAAATAACTTCGGGCACCAGCGCACAGTGTGTTATTTCACACATTTAGCGGAATTTAATGCAAAATTCAAAGTCGCCCAAATGATAATGTTTTGGTATGATATGAAAGGTAGAACCTCAGACAACAACATGCTAAAAACCAAAACAAAATTATAACGGTATTTACCGTTCTCTGACATCGCAAACAGAAGCTTAACTTGAGTAAACATTTTTTTTATAGTTAGCTGCATTTTTTCAGTTCCAATTGACCATTCCGTGTTTATTGAAATGAAAAGTTAGTTCATGAATGATATTTTTATTATTATTTTATGATATATTCAAAGTATTTAAGCTAAGTAAGAATTTTCTGCGAACTTAAAAATTTGAAGAAATCCTCGATTTGTTTGGAGGCCTTACGCCTGGATTCTTTTTGTGTGTCTTGTGACTTTGTGAAGAGTTTTAAAAATGTATCCACATGTATCCCTCGTGTAATAGTGCTTAAAATGTTCTCCTATGTTTTATTTGTCAGAATCCATTCACAGTTTTTGCTCTTGGGTGCTCAACCCATACAATTTTTTTGTTTGTTTTGTATAGGCCTATTACAATGAAAAATTACGTAATTTTTGATATTTGGAAAAACTCCAAGAAAGAGCACCGTAAAAAAGATATTTCGGTTTTTTTATGGAAAGCTTTGGTCTTGTGGACATGGAGAGTGTTCCTGGAGTTTAACAAACTTATGTAAGCTCTCTCAATAGCAAAATTTCAGCCAAGTGGGAACGTAGTGTTTGAGATCTGAAAAGATTCCGGAAGGACAATGAAAAACGGTTGAATGAGGAGATTAAGTAGCCGGATGAGTTCTTACAACCAAGTTCCAACAACAAGTACGAAGCCAGATCGTGAATAACCTTCAAAGTCGTTCAGAGAATGTGTACCCACAGTGCAAAAACGAAAAATATGTGAACTTATAAGCACTAGAACGCCAAGCGAAATTGCTGTTGCAGCAAATCTGATTAAAGAGCTTGTTCTTAGTTCTCCTGCAAGGGCTTCAAACTTAAGAATCATCTCTCCAGAGGAAGCGATTTTGCTGATGGTTAACACAAAATTAAGTACTTTTGAGTACAAAAATATACGCCAGCAGCTTAAAACAATGAATGCAAATTATTATTATTTTATTTTATTGTGGCAAGAAAATTACAATTTGTTGAATACAATTTTAGGGATACAGAGATTTTGTCTGGTACCATACTACTAAAATATTTGTACAATTTTTCACTAAATAATATCACAGATTAATATACAATTCGAAGGAAAAGCCGCTAAAAACCTTCATCAAAACTAAATTTGCAGGGGGAAGAGAGAAGCGGTTTCAACACTTGATTTCACAGTATGCAAATATTGTTAATGTGTAAGAAGTTACACAGATAAATAACTAACAGATAAAGATAAAGAAAACAAAAACAAATAAATAAATAAATAAACAAAAAATAAATAAATAAATAAATAAGTGAATAAATAAAAAAATATATAAATAAATACATAAATAAATAGATAAATAAATAAAATGAATGCAAATGTATACCCGGCTTATTATTTAGTTCAACAGGCAAAGAAAGAATGCTACCCTGAAGATTTTCTTCGGATCCCTATCTATCGAACGTACGAATACAAAGCTGCATAGAAAGATAAATCCGCTCCCACTGGAGAGCATTTCCCCGTTAAAAGCTCCGGACGAACTTTTAGATATAAATAGTTCAGATGAAAGCGAATTTGAATCTGATTAGTTTACGAATAGAAATAAAAATAAAATCAAAAATTATATTATGTTTAAATAAAGAAAGCTAAGAAATTCCTTAAAACCTACTGTTTAAGTTTTATAAGTTTTTTAAGCATTTTATTCATACAGCTTGGAAGGGGTAAAGTAAACTTAAAAGAAAATAAAAACAAGTTCGCGAAGATCTGAGCGAAACTATTCTATAAGACATTAAGATAATGAATGCAAGTAACATATTATAGGTAAGTTCCAAATTATTAAAGAAATAATTTAATAAAACTCTGAAAAACCTTACAGAAATATATATATAACGTAATTGAACAAATAAATATAACAAAACAATATTTTCATTCGCGAAACAAATAAAGTTCCGCTAGATGTTTGAAATAACACACTGTGCAGCGTCGCGAATTCGTGCAGGGCGAACGGAGATATATATGAGACCCTTAGCTCATACGACGCATTGCAACAGTGTTGCCGCAAGCTTTTTTAAAAGTGTAACAATTTTGTTCAAAAAGTGTAACAAATGGATAAAAAATGTAACAAACTGGAAAAAAATTGTAGGTATCTTCTATCACATTTAAAAAAAAAAACTTTTTTGACCTGCCTGTCCATTTTGTGTTTAACAAATAAAAAAAACAAAAAAAGAAACAAAATTATTGATCATCGAAGTAGATTTCAATTTCAAATTCATAAACTTTATTTACCACAAGATGTAGAACATTGTCAACGGCGACGCGGCGAGACAGAAAAATATGGTTTTTAAGGACTATTCACATGAGAGCGAACTGCGAATAAGAGAATTGCGAACAAATCAATTTAACTGTATTTATGAATTGAAAATTGCTATTTTTTCTATCACAAAACCATTATATTTAATTTATCTAACATCTAGTCTAAGAAAACCTGACTCTCAATTGATTTAAACAGCTAAATTAACAATTAAAGCAATTTTCCCGCGAACTGAAAATTCTTGCCGCGAACTGTCACACTTTATTCACAATCCACACAAAACAGTCGCGATCCAACAAACCCGCGAATGAAAAATTTGTTTCTACTTAACGTTTAAAAATGAAACTGATACGCGGGTATCTGCGACCAAAAAAAGTTTTCATGTGAATGAAGTGTCAGAAACTACGAATATTCGCGTGTTCGCAGTTCGCAATTCGCTCTCATGTGAATAGTCCTTTATATGGCTTTTCTCGTTCCCAAATACATTGACGCTGTGTCCAGCGTAAGCACGGGCATGCGTTTCGATGCGGCTAATGCGGGCAGCTGTCAAATTCAAACAGATGCTAGCAAAAAATGTAGATGTCCAGCGTAAGCACGATATTGCGGCAACGCGTGCATTGCGACCTCTCCGCATCGCACCAATTTTATTCCAATAGTAAAAAACCGAAAAAAAGCTATTTTATACAATAAAAAATTATTGTTAGTGGAACCCGCATGAACGCACTATCGTACTGTAATTGGACACACACGTATTCATCGCAAACTAATTGCAGTGCGTTGCGTAGGGGAATCGCATCGCACGCCAAAAAAGTGCTCGTGCTTACCAAAGATAATGGAATTTAATTCTATTATCTTTGGTGCTTACGCTGGATACAGCGTGACAGTAATTGGTAGAAGTTTGCTCGAAAGAAAAAAGTGCTGCCAGTTTAACTTTCAATATTTTTAATGAGAAAAACAAAAAAAGGATTTTAATGGAAAAAAATGTAACAAAGCGAAAAAGAACATTGTAACAAAATTGTAAAATAATTAAAAAGTGTAACACTTTTGTTACACTTGTAACATTGTGGCAACGCTGATTGCAATCCACTCATGTTCTGCAATGAAGAGGATGGATATCACTTTAAAATAATAAATAATAATGATCAATCCATCGATAGGTTAGTAACCGTGTAGTTATGTTTTTGAATTTTCTGTACAAAGTTTCTGTATTGTGTGTCATTCAATCAATCATCAATTTAAATGCAACTGTAATCGATCGCAAAGGTTAGATGCTCGAAATTATTTAGACCAAAAAATCTATTTTGAGCGGGACGATGTTTGCCAGTTCCGCTAGTATAAGATAAAAATTGATTGTGGATCAGCGGTGCCACAATGTTATAACAAAAATGTTACATTTTTTAATTATTTTATTATTTTGTTACAATGTTCCTTTTTTCCCCTTTGCTACATTTTTTTCTTGCTATATTTTTTTTTGTATTTTTCGTTAAAAATATTGAAAAGTCGAACTGGCAGCACTTTTTGCTTTCGAACAAATTTCTACCAATTTCTGTCAATGTATTTGTTTGTCTACACAGAGCAAAAGTTGTGCCAAACTTGGGAGGGAATGAGAAAAGACAACAACATTTTTTTGTCTCGCCGCGTCTCCGTTTTCAATGTTCTACATCTCGTGATAAATAAAGTTTGTGAAATAGAAATAGAAATCTAATTCGATGGTCAATCATTTTGATTCTTTTTTTTATTTGTTGTTTGTTGAAATGGACAGGTAGGTCAAAAAAGAGCTTTTTTTAATTTCAAAGAGTTCCTTTTTTTTGAGTTGAAAAACGATGATTTTTTGATTACAATTTTTTTCCAGTTTGTTACATTCTTTTTCCATTTGTTACACTTTTTGGAAAAAATTGTTACACTTTACAAAAAACCAGCGGCAACACTGATTGTGGTATTTGTTCGATTCAGTGTTACCAGACTTTACGTAGAAGCAGGTTATCCCACGGTTATACCCAAAAAATCCCTTTTATCCCTCGCCCTCGAATTGATTATTTCTTTTATTTTTAATGAAACTAACAAATTATGAACAAAAATTTAAGAAAAAGTAAAATCCCTTTTTTAAATATCCCTTTATCCCTTTTAGCTTATTTGAAGTGAATTTTTTTTTAATTGTTTGTACATTTCACTTTTGACAAATTCCCTTATCTGTGCCTTGATTTTGTGCGTTTTTTGTCGCAATTGCGCTAGGGAACGTTCCGAATCGGATTTGAATGTGTGAGTGCACCGCGCGCTGGACCAGCGTGACCGTTGTGCAAAAATTTGACACATTTTTCGAGGCCTATAATACAATTTGTTAGTACTTTTTCCCTTTTTTTAGTTGAAAAAGGAACTTCGCAAATTCTTTAACCAACTGTGATTTTCAAATAAATATGTTTAAAATGTAACGCGGTTGAGTATCACAATACTATTATAACGTCAAGAGAGCCTATACTTGTTAAATATCGTGCGAAAATTCCAAATTTGCAGAGTACCTAGCCTTAGGCCTCTTATAGTCATACGTAAAACCGAACCGTACAAATTTTCTTTTGCTTTTTTTGACCACTTTAACTGGTTGACTTCAATCTTCAATCTTCAATCTTGGTCTTAAAATATTGTTTACGAATTATAAAGTCAGTTTATCAATAAAATAAGCCAATTATCTTTAAATTTTCAAGAAAACAAAATTAATTAATTTTTCTGTGATCGGAAAAAGTTTTTCATACGGAAAAAATTATCAATTCTTATTTTAGAAAAATTAATTTGATAAACTAACTTTATAATTCATAAGCGACATTTTAAGATCAAGATTGAGTTTAACCATCAAGTTTAAGTGGTCAAAAAAGGGGAAATATAAAAAATAAAATAAAATTGGTACGGTTTCGTTTTACGTATGGCTATAACTGGGGCCTAAAGCTTCTCTGTAAATTAGTAATTGCACTTTTTTGTTTCACCGCCCTGAGTGTTAAAGAAAGGTTATAAATTATAGTTTAAAAAAAAAAAAAATTAGAGATTTTTTTAAGATAGTTCAAAAAATAGATGCAATTCGTTTTCGAATGAGAAATTTTAAAATGAAAACCTTAAGCCTTGATTTTGAATTATAAATACATATTTAGAAATTAAATAGCATTGGTTGTAAATAAATATATCAACTCTTATTTATATTCACATTTTAAGATCTCGTTCAATTTAGTTTTAAAAAGTTGCACAGAAAAAAAAAATGCAAGAAAAAAGTGCCTTTTCTGAAGCTCTTCTGCAAATTTAGAATTTTCCCACAATATTTAACAAGTACCTATTGGCTCGTTTTAACCGAACAAAGTGTTTTGATAGAGAACCGCATTATATTTTAGACATGTTTATTTTGATCACAGTTTTTGAAAACTTTCCGAAGTACCTTTTCCAACTAACAAAATAGAACAAAGTAGTAACAAATTGTATCAGGCTCCTCGAAAAAAGTACCAAATTGTCGCACAACGGTCACGTTGTTGTCAGTTGTTCTCATCCGACATCCTTCTCGCAACCTAAATAGGTTGCGTATGGGAAAGCGCGCCTGGAATTTTTACGAACAATGCTACAATAGAACAGGAAATATTGGAAGTTGTCAGTTCTCGACATCACGCACACATTTATAGAATCCGCCTATACGTGAACCCTTTCCGCAACCGCAATTGCGACAAAAACCGCACAAAATCAAGGCACTGGTCTATGGGTGTATTACCCAGAGACAATACTGAGACCCCCAACTTCGGCCGATTTTCCGTTACTTGCCTACAAGCTATATTTCTATGGGGTGGTACACGCTAAGTGCGTTAGTATTGTTACATAGAAATTTGTATTGACAACTGTCACTCACCAACACACTCGCACCTTGCGTGTCCCACTTCCGCCGTCGGCAAAGTTGCTTCCAGCGTTCATAGAATTTTGTCAGTTAAATTTGAAATTATTCGTTTCGTGTAAATAGTATTTTATTTTAGGAATTAGTGCACTTTTGCTGAAAATATTTATGAAAAATGATTACTGTAGAATGGTTGTATGAAAATAAAAACATTTTGGGCAATTTTTCTTCAGTTATTCAAGAAAAATGTACACATCAAATCGAAGTTAATGATATTCAAAAGCAGAAAATACACAACAATGTTTCTCCTAATATGTTTCTGGAATATAAAACAACTCATTTAGATAGTATTATTAACCAAACAAATTATATTAATCGACTTTTGAAAATTTATAATAATCAACCAATAGCATTCAGTTATCTTCAAATGTCGTATTCCCGAATTCTTTCACATTCCCCCATGGTTGGTAGCGGTTGGCAGCATTGCATTTATATTTTTTGTATGTTATTACATGTCACACGGATTCTAAATAGACATAACACCGATAGGAAAACAAAATGGCGAATTTGAAAAAAAACTGAGGGGGCCAGCGGCAAGAGGATTGTGAGTTGGGGGTCTCAGTATTGTCTCTGGTATTACCAGTGAATGTCGGATAGAGAAAGTAACGTGACATTGCGCATATTTAAACATAAAACCTTAAATTATGTCATTTTCGTGTAGGCTTTACAGATTTTGATCCAAGATTTCAGATTTATGCTGCCAAATCGAACATTATCCGAATTTTATTGGTTTTTGTGTTTATACTAGTTGACCGCAGACAAAAAAAATGTTACTTGCACTGGAAATTCGTTTAATATAAAGACCCATTTCCGTACGCGTGAAATAAATAATTTAGTTAAAAAAGCAACCCTTCCAACAGAAAATTCGTAATTGCCAGCTGCCTGTCATAAACATTGGTGTTAGTGAAAGTACATATGTGTGATCAACAAAAAGATTGTTTTTTTTTTTTTTGGCAAATCAAGCAAAAATAAATTTATTTTTTCTCAAAAAAAAAAAAAATAGGTATCTTTTTGCCAAATCGAAGTTTCTAAAAAAAAAATATTGGAAAGAAAAATTATACAAATTTAAAATGGTAACACCCACGATACTGCAAGTGAAATGTCAAACTGACAATGAGATAACAATTTCGTAAACAAAAATAAACAACGATAAGCAATAGATAGAGCCGCAGATGAGTCGTAAGTCTTTTTTGAATAATTTAATTGTTTCGGTTACAAAATAATATTTTCTCTTAAGCCCAAGAAAGTGGACGAAGGAAGAAACAAATGCTCTTGAGGATTACGACAGGATTCAAGTCGAATTTCAGCACACAAGGAAGAAAAAGTACGCGATGCAAATTGTGCTTTTCTCTTCGGATATTGAAAATACTGGATGTGCTATTTTCGTTTCTTTAATGGTAGCTTTGAAAAAGAATCTTTAAAATAAAGAAATTGATGTCAGAATAAGTTATTAATTTAATAAAATACATGTGCCTGCATTTGCAATTGCTTAGATTTTTCCATTCTTGTGCTTTGTGTTTACAAATGTCATC
Source organism: Cheilosia urbana (assembly GCA_946477585.1). Taxonomy (NCBI): domain Eukaryota; kingdom Metazoa; phylum Arthropoda; class Insecta; order Diptera; family Syrphidae; genus Cheilosia; species Cheilosia urbana. Next base: position 86,793,496 of record OX297854.1, on the reverse strand, counting down.
ATATTGTGACGTCTTATCTGTGTTTTAAAAACAACTGTAGCCAAAACTTAAAAATAAAATTCTTCAATGGTCCGTATTGTTTTATTATCGTAATCTGATCCGGATCAGATCACGCTGATAATAAAATTCGGCTAATATAAACATTGTAAATCAATAAAAATCAGAAGCTCCATGTGAGAGCATCGTAAATTGTGTTCGAGCAAGTTCATTGAAAGATTGGTTGCTGTTTGGAAAATTGAAATGCCTGAAGAGTATCTGAAATATTTTTCCTCTCAAATTTTTAAAAGATTTGTTGTACTTTGATAGATATTTTTGGACGAGCGGTTTTACGATGCATTTTTTGACGTAGTAGAAATAGGAATAGGTGTTTATTGGCTGCGTCGTTGAGTGATCTTGGGTATTGGCGTTCGAGTTGAAAGATTCTATATTTTCCGGAAAATATTTCTTGGTGGTCTGGACTTTGTGCAGATTACCGATGGGGACCTCACCTGGGTCTTGAGGAGTAAAGGTGTTTGATATCTATTGACGTTTGTTGGGTCTGCACACTAAGTTGATTGGCGTTTCTTTCTGAATATGATCTCAGGACTCGATTTGAAGTTCAAGTTGACTTTCGCGGTCTAGATATACCATACCTATTCCCTGTGATCTTAGAAGGTGGAAGGTTTCCAAAAGTTTTAATGTCGTTGACTTTCGGAAATATCCCATTCTGAGATATTCTCTCGGTCTTTTCGCTATCGCTCCCTTCAAGTCAATGATCTGAATTAGAGCAGTTGAACCCTTTTAGTTTCATATTCTTCAACTCATCTGTTGTTAGGTTTCATGTCTCCTCTGAAGGTTTAAAAACCATCGGTGAATGAAGAAACGAAGTTGCCTGCCACTACATCAAGCCATCGCGCATCAGACCTACGGAAAGCAGAGCACTTTCAAGGCTCTACATCTAGGGAGGTGTGCTGGCTCAGCATATTTGTGTCTGTCAAACGTTGAACTTCTCCGAAACGGCTTCGAAAAAATTTGTTCCATTTGGAGGCTGATGTCAGAACCCATTTTGGTCCTTTGCAAAGTTAAGAAGGAGTTTGGGGGTGAAAACTCCGCAAAGACCTATTTGTGTCACTGGTGCAACGTTTGACTTTACGTATCTTTCCTTGACTGCCTCCCATCTGTAGGTAAATAGCTGCTTCTTTGCACCTTTGATAAGGCATCGCTAAGCCCATGTTCTTCCATATAAGGACATTCTTTGAACCCCCATGTTTGCCTTTAAATTAAGTCCACCCCATTACGTAAAACAGTCGTGCAATGATGGAGAGGAGAAACCTTTTGACTTTGAGGCGTTTGGAGGTTCGAAGAAAAATAGATGGCGGCGCAGAAACCATTTTAACTCTGCCCGTGTATTCTAAAGGAATCGCGAGAGATTTCTTGACGGTGATTTCAGGGATGAACTCCACGAGATCTTAAGTTTGTTTCTCTTTCTTTAAGCTTCAGCGATGGTATCTCAACGTACTTCTTAAAGTGGTAATTTTTGAAGCTTTGGGCCGTTGCTTCTGCGCCTCTTTAAGTGCCATGAAGCTAAAGCCATTTCAAACATTACTATTTTGAGAACGTATACTTGTAAGAGGTCAGTTGAATGTCTTCGCCAAAATAAAAGCTGATATATTGTGAGTCTTGCTTCGTGCTCAAAATTCGCGGGTATATTTCCCAAACATCAGCGTCACATGTAAAGTGATGAAGCCTCCAACAGAGAATGGTATATCAGGGACATTCTGTTAATAAGACGAAAATTTTACTTTAGATAATGTCCCATCACTTGTCATAAACGATGCTTTGCGAACCACTCTCAGATTGTTCATGGAACTGAGTTCTTTCAAAACTGCATAATGTTCTAGAAAATAGAGTCGCTTGTCCAAAATGACGCCATCATGCTCGTAGCCCATGTGACATTGTTCCAAATAGTCCTCTGTACATGAGGGGTACTGATCACGCGTAGATTTGATGATGTCCCCAAACCGCTTCCTTTCTTTGAACTGCCGAGAAATGGATAAAAGTTTGCCGGAGGTAAAGGGACCTTCCACCAGCGGCTCACATTTCAATCAAAACGCAACTCACACACAATTTTTTCTAAGATTAGGTACGAGGTTCTTATAGAGCTCCGAGAATGAACGACCACGTGTGTCTATACCGAATGTCTGCAAAAAGGTTATCATTCAACGAGGGACCTGCAGAACTAAGTTTGGGATTAAAAAAAAACCTTAATTTCACATCAAGTATTCACCTTCTCGTGAGGTATCTCTTAGAACCGTTTTGTTACCTCTCCTTTAATCTTTCTGAGTGAGTTTTTTAGACGTTAGATGCCCCTCCTAGGGTTGATTCGATACCAGGTCAGTACTGATATCAGTACTATTTTCAGTACTTGCAACAGGGTATCGATACCCATGGAGTATCGAATAAAAAGTATCGATACCTACTCGTATCGAAACAAATGAGTCCTTCTTACTTTTTTCAACAACAATCAAAAACAACAACAACTATGTGATGAATGTTATGTTGTCTGGTGGCTGGATCACTTCATACTTAAACGGGGGGAATTAAACAACACAAATACCTGTAGTATATTTGTTATTCAGATAATAATTAAAATCAATGTATAGAAAAAAAATTCATTTTCAGGAATTTCGTTCAAAAATATCAGCTATTCCAAATGTTTGCCGCTTAGCCGATTTCTGCTCTTGGAGATGATTGTCCCTACTTTGGAAAAAAGTCGAGCACCAAATATGCAAATTCCTTATGAGTATTTTGGATGGGTTTGAAAGATATAGAGTGTGAACTATAAATGGGATTGAGAGTGATAGAGTACTGTATTGAAATGAAAATGATTTCAGGTGTATATATTGGTGTTTTGGTTATGCATAAATGAATGAGAATGAGAAAACAAGCTACTGTACTAATTCGCACGTTAACGTGGTGTACCGTGTACAGCATGTACATTGTAGCAATACAGAAACACACTCATACAGATAAAGGGCAAGCGTATTTTCGCATAAAGAGTAAAAATAATAATTTTGATTCGATACGAGTACTTTCATTCGATACCTACTTGAATCGAATCAGAAAGGTATCGATACCAATTGTACTTGTATCGAATCCAAAAGTATCGAGTATGTACTCGTATTTACTTGGATCGAATCAACCCTAGCCCCTCCTCGTGTGTATTGATTTCCATGCGACATTTATTTGATTTATTGATCGTTTCATCTTAAATTTGGAAAATCGTTTGAATGAAAAACCGCAAAAGGGTTGCTGTGCCAGACAAAAGACCTATGATGGGTTGTGTTTCAATGTGTGGTCAGCAAAAAACATTTTGTCATTACTTTGTCGACGCAAAAGATTAGGGTAGAGTATTTCAAATCACACTGCACAGTAAAATTATTTTTGTGACTAAAATGAATGAATAGAGCGACAGGTTCTACATTGATTTACCCAGGGAGGATTGCTTCACGCGACTATAGAAGGCTTCCTCCTGCCCGTTTCAAGTATTCTGCGTGAGTATATATTCAACCAGTATACCAGTATAGTATTGTAATGAAATGTAAACTCCTTGAAAGGGAAAGAGCTGTAAAGTTGACCACTGACCGAAGCAGTAATTTAATTACAGCCAGTTGCTATTGAAATCCTCGAATCGATGTTGAAATGGAAAAAAACAAGCTGTCTTTGGGGTATTAACGAAGTACTTTTTTTTTTTTCTTTTTTGTCTAAAAGGCCCATGTATATGCCATTGTACCTATAGATAGAACAGAAATTCATCCTTCAAGGCTTCTTAATATGACACTGATGCAAGTGGTCCAATTTTTAATGGCTCCGCCGCCACAGTGGAGTATTTGTATGAAAAAAACGCTCAAAATTATTTTATGATTTTTTTTTTGTAAATAAATCAATTGAAACACAGCATATTATGTAAATTAATTGTTTATTCTTAAATATTATGAAGAATTTTAAAGAAAATGTGTTTAATCAGAATCTGAGGCATAGGCAGTTAGCTTGGGATCAAAAGAGTTCGTGCCTCCTGGGATAGTGGTTTGGTTCTCTTGTGCTGCCGTGCTCTAAGGCTGCTAAGGTACGGGTCTGAGCTCAACAACAGTCTGTTTAAGACGTCTCTGTTACAAAAAAGCACGTGAACATTTTCGACTAAATTTCAGTCTATATTGCCTGAAGTGTTTGTTTCGAGCCTCCGCTGCCTCCTCCGATAGCTGACCGATAGGCAAAATTGCATGGTTTATTACCTCTGCGCCATGTATCAACACTTTGTGTATAGTTGGTGACATGGGATGCCAGCCGTACTATGTACAATTTAGCGGTATCGTGGGCGAAGGTGTTAAATTTGTCTGCATCAATTCTATATGCACTAGAAATCACTTCCAAGATAGTTTTGAAGCGAGTTATCAAATTAAGATTTTTCCCAGTTATACGAGAAGAACACTCCGGGTCATTGAAAAACCTTCTGGACGTGTTGCCGTCATTGGTATTACCAAATCCCGCTTTGGGTACATCTACTGGGAACCCCATTTGCTCTTTGAATGCGCCTTGAATTTTCTCCTTTGTAGCTTTCACAATTGCTTGTTCTTCAACCGATCGTGCCTGCCATTTTTTTAAAGGTATTTTATAAGCTAAATGGAGATTCAAGAGAAATGTCGAAATCGAAGCATGTGCTAAGTTTCGTATGAATAAAAACCATTTTGAGTTAGATCCAACTTTTGACATGTTCGAAAAGCGGCGGCACTTCCTTTTACTCAGATCTGTATGAATAAAACTTATCAGACAAGGCACATGCTTTACACAATAAAAGTAAGCCATGTGAATTTTCGATGATTTGTCTATAAATAGTTAAACTAAGTTTTGTTCGTGCAGGAAAACCAACAAAATACCTATGAAAAAATCAATTAGTTCTTGTCACACGAAAAGTATGAGTGTGGACTATTTATGGCTAATATTTCGTTCAGATGCAAATGTTGAGATTTTTTTTTTTTCTAACCGAGGGTAGGTGAAAATCTTCCAAAGACACTATGAGAATAGCAAGCGCGTGCTCATAGTAGTGTCAGATTTTTACTGACTAAAAACACCACCCTTCGAAGAATTGTTAGATACTGCAACTAAGATATAACTTATCAAGCAATTTTTCTATAACGAAATAACAACTTTTGACAGGCTACTTTCCAATGAAAGATCCTGCATGTTCCGCAATTTAGACGCGGTTAATCTTATCTTGCCAAGTCGAACGGTTTCGTTCTTTGTAGCCGGCGCAATAAATTGTTCTCGTCCAAAATTTGTCGGACTGTAGTGTTGACATGTCCGATTAGTCGGTTTCTATGCTTTCTCGCGAAGCTTCTAGTTTCAGCTTCAATTGTTGGAATTCCGAGATCCCTGTGGATGTCGTCATTTCTAATATACCATGGTGCTTGTACAATTTCTCTAAGCACTTTATTTTGAAAAGTTTGGAGAATATTGGCATTTGATTTCTTGGTACAACCCCAAAGTTGTATACCGTAGGTCCACACCGGCTTTGGCACTTGCTTGTATAGAAGCAGTTTGTTTTCGGTAATGAGCTGGGAATATTTTCCGAGTAGCCAGTACATTTCTCTATATTTGATATCGAGTTCTTTACGTTTCATTTTCACGTGCGAATTCCATTTCAGCTTTGCGTCGAGTGTCAATGCCAGGTATTTGGCCTCGTTTGCAAAGGGTATTCGGGCCAAGTTTAGGAAAATTGGCAAGTCATTAGTTTTCTTATACGTGAAATTCACGTGAACAGATTTAGTTTCGTTGAGGGCGATCCGCCAGTCCCTCGTCCATTCATTTACCTTATTCAGTGCGATTTGAAGTTTTGCAGTCATTTCTTCAATTGTATTACCTACTGCTAGGATAGCGTTGTCGTCGGCGAACGTAGCGAGAGTAGTGCCATCTTCTCTTGATATATCGCGAGTATATAACAGATAGAGAAGGGGCCCAAGGACACTTCCTTGCGGCACGCCGGCCGAAATTTCCTTAAGCTCAGAGTATTCGTTTCCATGTCTAACACGGAAGAGTCTATTCCTGAGATATGATTCTAAAATATCATATAGGCGTACGGGAAGAACTTGTCGTAATTTAAATTTTAAGCCGTCATGCCACACCTTATCAAAGGATTGTGAGACGTCAAGGAATACGCTTAAGCATATCTTTTTTTCTTCAAATGCTTTCTCAATTACGTCAGTAATTCTATGCACTTGGTCAATCGTGGAATGCTTGGTTCTGAACCCAAACTGGTGGTCAGGGATAAGATTATTATATTCTATAACCGGTTGTAGGCGCGTTAGTAAAATTCTCTCGAAAACTTTGGATATAACTGGAAGAAGGGAAATTGGTCTATACGACTTTACTTCATTTGGCGGTTTTCCTGGTTTTAAAACCACTGTGACCTCCGCAACTTTCCATTGGCTCGGCACGTGTTTTAGTCTGAGCGCGGCATTTATAATATGAAGAAGCTTAATTAATGCTTTTCTTGGTAGAACTTTGAGAACTTCTCCCGTGATCAAATCATAACCAGGAGCTTTCTTAGGTTTTAGGGATTCAATTTCACGTTTTAGTTCCCTTAGCGTTGCAGTGTTAAATCGTCGGATAGTAATTCCGTCCCAATAACACTGTCGTGAATCGCCCGACCATTGTACGGTTTAAAGGTTTCTTCTAAATGGGCGGCAAAAACGTCCGCTTTTTCCTTATCTTCCCTTGCCCATTCATTTTTATTTAATTTAATTGGCGGCGCGGGGATTTTGGGCCTTTTGGTGCCTTTTACAGCTTTCCAAAGTGAATAATTGGAATCTTTTTTTCGCCGTTAAACTTTCAAGGTAAGAACCTATCGCACGATTTTTTAAGTCCTCAAAAGCTGTCTTCAACAAATTGCAAAAATAATTTTAATGTGTTTTATGTTGCGGAGCGCGACTCTGTTGCCATTTTTACGCGCCTTCCTTTTTTCGTTGACCAACTCTTTTATTTCGGGAGGATATCGTAGACCGTATTTGGCCGGCGTTTTCCTTGGATTAGGCGTATTATTCCAGGAAGCGAGCTATACGATCTCAACGAAGCGATCTACTTCAACCTCAAGTTCATAGGGTGTCGTAAGTGGAACGCTCAGTTCAACATTCTCTTCAATTTCGTTCCTAAAGCCTTCCCAGTTAGTTGTTCTACCAGTTAATCTCGCTGGCTGAAGGTTATTTACTAGTTTTACGCTCAATGTTAAAATAACCGGTGAATGATCAGATGACAGATCAAAGCTCTCTTCAACTTTAATGTGGTTGGTAGATATTCCTTTCACGACGAAAAAATCGATCAGGTCAGGTATTTTTGAAGTATCAGTTGGCCAGTAGGTCGGTTTGCCCGTCGAGTGGACAAAAATATTGAGATGTTTTGAAGGAATCATTTCTAAGGTATATAAGAGATCCGGATTTTTAGCTTGACAGTTCAAATGACTGGCGTGTCAATAAATATTTCCAACAAGCCCATGATCTGATATAATTCCCGGCACCTGAAGAAGAAATAAAACATCAACAACCTATTTGGCAAACGAAAATCATATTTCCAGGTGCAATTTATAGCTATAGCTTATACATAGATTGCATGCATATTTCTGAGTTTATTTTTTTTAATTTCAATTTCCACAAAAGTCTCAAGGAAAATTCAAATTTACTGGTCAGGTTTGACAGAAATTGCAAGGCAAGTACATGTACAGCGAAGTAAAAGCTGTGTTCAAATTTTCGAACTTACTTTAGCAAATTAGGTTTTTATTTATACCGATTCAAAGCTATTGCTAAGGGATTTTACTTTGCTAAAACCTTTACTCAAAGCAAATGCTACTTTTTATGCATATGATCCCTCTTGTGTGTTGGCGTAATACCATATTCGGTAATTTTGCTTGTGAACAACATAGCTTTCCAAAAATGCGCCCCGTCACTAAAAGTGATTTTTTGGCTAAAATAGAGGTTCTCCTCAAAACGGTCACTTACTTTGACGTTCTATTTGATATTTTGTAAGAGTGAAGGCTCTAGTTCCGACGCGAAATTCCCCAAGCTGAAGACTGCAAAAGGTCGGCTTCTTGTGCACGGCAGGGAATTCACTGTCTCAGGCTTACATGTACAATTTCACGGACGGCGGCAATGTTCTTGGGCAATTTGGCGTTGCTTTGACATAAGGGTGTTGACTGATAGTTTATCGAATCGGTTGTCTCGCATTTGGCTACCAAGCGTTGGAGATTTGAACTGAATAATAAACACCAGATTAGAGTAAGTATACTGAAAATAAAACCCTGGTGTATTTGGTAAAAATGAGGCTTGATTCAACAATTTTTTTGTCCATATACGTCCAACAAAATGTTTCTATCAGATTGACAAAATTTTAGTAAGGTTTTTCTTCTGTTAAAACTTTTGTTGTGATTGTAAAAAAAAATGTTGTGTTAACAAAAACCGTTTCTTGTGCGTATGAAAATATTTTGTTGAAATGGTGCATTTACACGGTCACACGTTCCTACCACGGAAAATTTCGCAAATATTGCTGATTTTACAGAAATAAATTGTCGGTACTGCTGTTGTGCTTTGTTGAATCTATGAACAGATTGTTGGTTACATAGCCACATTTAATCAGCTCCAGCATTTTAATTTGGTGATTAAACAACAGAATTGTTGAGTGCATAGAAATAGTCTATCAATTATGTATGTTCTGTTGAATTAATTAAACACTTTTGTCGGCATGATTAATACTCAATTGCAGCAGTGCCTTAACTTTATTTTGAATAACAAATGCCGAACATTGCTTGAGAAATAAGGCCGAAGCAAATGTTTTCAGAATTGCCGAGAACTATATACCTATAACGTGTATTTAAAATTTTCGGAAATAGATGTAACTATTATTTTATATATAACTAGATTCTAAATGCTGAAATAACTAGAGGGGAAATTTGAGAAAATAATAGTTCAAAAATCGTGAGATTTTTATGTAGTTTTTTTTAGAATTTGAGAAAATAATAGTTAAATATTCGCGCAATTTTTAAACTATTATTTTCTCAAATTTTGCGAATTTTGAACTATTATTTTCTCAAATTTGACTTCTAGTTATTTTATTTTATTATTTTCTCTAATTCTAAATGCTAAAATAACTATACGGGAAATTTGAGAAAATAATAGTTCGACATTCGTCTTATTTTTGATTTTATTTTCTCAAATTCTAAATGCTGAAGTCCCTTTCAGAGGGGGAAATTTGAAATGTATTTATAAATTCAAAGCGAAATACCTAATGCCGACTGGGTTTTTTTTCACTTTAGCAAAGTGAAATAAGACCGAACAAGGAAATTCGGCGTTATTTCGCTTTCACAAAGTGTTTGTTGTTGTGTTGTTTCGTTGTTAACTGCATACCTTCTTCTTTATTATGAAATAAACATCCAGTCATTTGTCTCAAAAAATGACATTTTTCTTTGAATACCAAAAAAACACCTCTTATTGGAAAACCCTTTGTAAAACTATAGCTATTCCCGCCATGCTTCGCCCGTGCCATGATATAAAAAAAAAAAAAAAAACAGCAGAGATTGTGCTTGTGACCATACACCAGGTGTGATACTTCTCTCGTCGTCGAATTGTAGTAAGAAATTTAATTTAAAAACCAAATCTTTATAATATTATAATCTTAATCAGCACTGTAGACAGTATTCATTCATTTAAAAAGATTCCATAACGCAATCCAAACCAGAGTTTATATTTTTAGAGATTTTGTTTGCATTAAGATTTATTTTATTTAATCAACTGATTCAGTAGTCTAGTGTCTGTGTAAGAACAAGACTTATCAGTTCACTCCCCAGGTCCAACGTGTCCATAGAAGTCTTCACTTTAAGAATTAAGTTGAATGAATTAAAACAATATCTTTCTCTTACTACGTAATGGAGAAAGTTAAAAATGTTTATATGCTTTCTTTCAAACTACAACCAGCCATATATGTATACCCTACATCCACAAAATTTCATTGATATCGGTTGATCGGTTCAAATCAAAATCTCATGTAGAAGAGCGACAGCAGCGCCTCTTATCGCTTTCGGAAATACCCTATCTTTCAAGTTGCAAGCAACTATACATACCCACAAGATATCGCTGTTTAGGAGATGAGGCCAATTTCCGTCTCGGTCGATTTGAAGAAAACAAATTTTAATTTGTTTCTTTTTTGCGTTTTTTACCCATTTTTTGGCGGTTTTGCTGAATGTTATTAATTTATTTAGTAATCGCATTCACGTACAAATTTATTCAAGTGATTTTTAAGTCGATTTGAGCAAAAAAAATGTATTTCCTGTCAAAAGACACCATTCCCTTTTCCTCTGCCAAGTGGATTTCTGTCTGGCTCTTACCATGCTATGCACAACACAAGTTCCCAGCTGGTACCCTTTTATGTCTCCTAAAGCCTCTTTTATGTGACAGATGGCAGTAGAATTTGAATATGCTGTTGGCAACCTTTAATAAAGAGTGGTTTCTTTTTAAATCAAAGGTTATTTTGACGCTGACGGCTGTTTCCCGCTCGAAATCTTGACAGAAAATCAGTATCCTACCTCCGCGGAACGAAATAAGTCGCTCTACACTTGAACAATGTTGGGAAATATTGAAAACTAAATTCCAAAGTGAGTGCTGTGTAGCCCAAACAGTGCGTTTTTGATGCACCCACCGCAAACAAAATTGTCACATCTGGGGCTTGGAAAACTCGCACGTTATTGTCGAGAAGCCAATGCATCCACAGAGAGTGACAGTTTTGGTGCGGTTTGTGGAGTGGTGGCATCATTGGAACATTTATCTTCGGAAATGAGGCTGGGAACAACGTTTCGGTTAATGACGGAAACGATTCAAGCACTTAAGGCCAATATCATCCAAGCAATCCGTCAGCTACAGCTCGAAGCCATCAACAAGGTTTTGGAAAATTGGAGTGCAGAATGCGCTACTGCGATGCCGGCCGAGGCAGCCATTTTTTCTTGTATTGCATAGATCTGTAATACTGCGGAGGTATTAAAAAACACCCACATATTTAAAACCGTACAAGTGCTTATTAGCATTTGCGATTTACGTTATTTTCCCATCGATGCCATGACTACGAACGATTGCGCCTTTCAGGCCAGAAACATAATTTGCAAATGAAATTAGCAAAAAGGCAATCATTGCAAAGTAAATATTAACTCGTAGATATAAAGAGCAATTTCCTTTGAAACGAATCTAAGAATTCCGATTTATATTTTGGCGATTTAAAAAATAGAACTCATTGAAGAAGCAAATATTATGCATCCGAACTGAAAAACACATAACCATACTTTTTAGTTCAAAGAAATGCCAGACCAGACCGTGACTTGTGCCCAAATAATGTAATCTAAATCGAGGAGCTTATCAAACTATTTGCGCACCATTTATGTACACACCGCCTCTACGAGTACCTACCTAGCTAGCTATGCATTTAATTCATCTGTTGCGGATGAATTTTCTGCTTGGTAAACATGTTGTTTCCCCTAAAATCCAGTGTTTCTAAATGCGTGTGCAAATATCAGAGATAACTCCGAAAAAAGCTCATACTCATACATCTCTGAATTTTGTAATGCTTGTAGTGGAACAAATCAGTTTAAAAGAACCTTATAAGTTATAACACTTTGCGCAACTGTACCTACTATTTTACTCGTTGGCGAAAAATCGAATATTTATACAATTCTTTGTTTTTTAGGGTTCCGTAGCCAAATAGCAAAAAACGGAACCCTTATAGATTCGTCATGTCTGTCTGTCTGTCTGTCCGTCCGTATGTCACAGCCACTTTTTTTCCAAAATTTTAAGAGCTTTACTGTTGAAACTTCGTAAGTAGATGTATTCTGTGAACCGCATTAAGAGTTTACACAAAAAAATAGAAACAAAAAAAAACAAAAACAATAAATTTTGGGGGTTCCCCATACTTAGAACTGAAACTCAAACTTTTTTCATCAAACCCATACGTGGGGGGTATCTATGCATAAGTTTTCTGAATAGTTTGCGCGTGAGACACTTCCAAAGTGGTAGGTATGTACCTATACCTATTAATTTGAGAAACTTGTTCCTTAAAAGCTATAAAAACTATTCAATGTTATGTTTTCGTTTTGAATATCAAATAAATTTGTTTTTCTTAAAATTTTTTTTTCATTATCTGCTACAATTTTGTTCAAATCTACTTGTTTTTTTTTTTTTGAGGATTTGCTACACCTTCTAGGCTTGACATTTAATGCAACCCTGCTTCGGACCATTTGGAAGAGTGAACCAAGATCGTGCTATACTTTCTCGGTAGAGTTTCTTGAAGTCGCAGGTCTATGCCAAGAAGTCGCAATCGAACGATGCGCTTAAACCTAACTCAACCAATGCCATCGCTCAAATTCAGAGCCGGGTGAATGCTGCAGAGTCTTTTAAAATTGTACCACCTACATTCGAACACCTACATTAGAACCATTTTATATTTCATACATAATGGGCCTTACTAATATTTACATTTTTAGTTTCGATTCTAAACTTCAGTAATTCAGAGTGGATATATTTTCCATACCAATGTCGCAATTGCGAGCTTCCGCAAATATAAAGCCGAGACTAAAAATTGTTATAAATATGGCGCAAAGTCCTTAATTTGCCTTTCAAAAAAATTAATAAATAATTTCTTTAGTACTTCGCACATAGCTTTAATTTTTCCATTTCTCTCAAACCATTGCGCTCAAACATAAACAGGTTACGACTTTGAAGCTTCTTGTGATTATTTTGCGGTCATTTTTCATACAGATGGGAGCAAAAGCATTTAGCAAATTGTGAGTAAAATTGGAGAGGTGATCGATTATTGAGCTACCAAATGAATATAGCCTGCGAATAGCCTTGACAATGTAAAGATGCTATGAGACTGTATTTCTTTAATGTCAATAGCTTCTGTCCTTCAGACCGTCATGAGCACTTTATTTATTCAAGATCTATTTCACCCTTCACTCTTTATTATATACAAGGCGCTACCAAAGTTGGTAATATTTTAGGTAACAAGTGGCAGAATCTATATACAGAGAAAGGTTTATGTCCAACCGAAACCTTTAAAATGCGATACCACTTTCGAAGCAATCGATTTCGATGACCCTTGCACTCAAATTTTTACTTAGCTACCACCGACGGAGGTGTGAAATTCAAATCAATTTGAACAACAACTCCGGCCAGTGGCAATTTCATTGTTGGTGGTGTCCCAGCGAACGTACTTATGGACCACCCGCCCAACTCTCTGTCTCCACTTGAAATTCATTTTTCTCAAAAAATCTTCCAAAATCTTTGTAGTTCCACTCGCATACAAGAGTAGGACCGACTCACTGTGGTCCAAAATGACTTTATTTGTTGCAGAAATCATAACTTTTGAACGCATTAAGATATCGCTACAATTTTTTTTATTTAAAGGAAATTTCCAAGCCTATAAAAGCTAAAATTTTTAAGAAAATTGCTTCACAGGGTGTTTCTAAAATCTTATTCTGAAGTGAGATTTTCTTTGAAAAAGGAATTAAAGAAAACTTACAAAAAAAAAAAAAAAAAAAAAAACAGGTAGAATTTTACTAATCTTGTAAAAAAAAGATCTGCGGCTATTTAGTTGTTCACAGGGTGATCCAAAATATTTTTCTTTACAGCAGTGGATGCATAAAATTAACGAACCAATTTTTAAACTGTAATTAGGGTTCCGTAGCCAAATGGCAAAAATCGGAACCCTATTAGATTCGTCATGTCTGTCTGTCTGTCCGTCCGTATGTCGCAGCCACTTTTCTCCGAAACTATAAGAGCTTTACCGTTGAAACTTGGTAAGTAGATGTATTCTGTGAACAGTATTAAGATTTTACACAAAAATAAAAAAAAAACTGTAAATTTTGGGGGTCCCCATACATAGAACTGAAACTCAAAAAAAAATATTTCGTCAAACCCATACGTTCAAGTATCTAGTTTAGTAAGTCTGACAGCTGTCTGACTAGATCTATCTCGGTTGTGATTGGTTTAAATCGGTCACGTGGGCACCTGTGACATTTGACGTTTATGGAGGGGTAGCCGACGAATCTAGTCAAGAAATTCGTGACTGAGTACTAAGTTGACAGTTCGGGTATGTGGCTGACGTAGAAAAAGTGACGTTCCCGACCAATCTAGTTTTTGCGTTCAGGTTACATCTTATCCAGACCAATCTAGTCGACTTAAGATAACTAGATTCTTGAATGCGGCCAATTACTATAGATCTAAATTTTCAGAAAAAAAAAAAAAAAAAAAAAAAAAAAAACACTTGCCATCATCGTCATCATATTTTCAGCATTTAATTGACTTATTAGTTCTGGGCAATAGCTTTTCAACTCTTTCTGGGATCTAAAGTTTCTTAAAGAAGTGTCTTAAGCAAGTAAGTGTAAGTATTGAATGAATCTTAATTTTGTCGTTTTCGTGAAACCTTGCACGTATTTGAGTATCGATTTTGGTTGTAGTCTTTATTCCTTGATTCCTTTGCTTCTTCTGAAAGCTCCCCTATTGGCATAATTTTATGTTTTATAAGTTCCCCACCATTGTCCAGAATTTTCTGATGTATTGGAGTCAGGAATTTGTAGCTGTGTTTGGCTTTTAGATAATCCGAAGTTGTTTTGGTATACTCGCTGGATTTATCTACATAAATAGCTTCCTTAGATGATAATGCATAATTAAAATAACGCCAATATGTCAGCACTGAGAACACAATGTTTTTTTAAGAAAATTACAATTTCTCCGAACATTGCAAATACATAGTTGCAGCCAAATTTTTGCATATGGCTTATCAAATATTTAGGGTCAACTATCGCCGTCAATTTTCCACGGGAACTCGCGAGAAATTTTCTGTAGCTCTAACAAAAAAAGTTCTAAAAAGATGTTTGTTTTTGTAAAAATATTAGTTTTTTTTTTTTATTAAAATTTTTAATTCATCTATATTATAAAACAACTGGAAATTATTCATTGTTAGTTCAATGTGGCGCAATCCCAAAAAAAAAAAAAATAATGAAGTTCGTTCTTAAGGTTCCGTCAGAAATTTGACGTAGAAGGTTGAAATGCACACAACTTATGGTCTAGTTAAACGACAAATCAATGGTAGCGATACATCGACTGGTTTTAGAGTGATTAGTAATTTGATAAAAACAATATTTTCATGCGCACAAAAAGCTGTTTATTTCTTGATTGATAAAAAAAAAAATGAATATATACTTTGATGTAGACCATGAAGAATGTTTTGTCGAAATGTTACTTTTTTAAAAGATATTTACAAAAAGAAAACAATCAATCACTATATGTATAAAGACTCGCGGTCATTAGAGCGTGTTCTCTACTCTTGCACTTACATTCATGTTTCATGTGATTTACCTCATCTGTAAAAAGAACTTCGCAATTTCCAATTCTAAAGAAGTACGGAACCTGCGGTGAGCGAGTGACACTCGCACTTGGTCGATTTTTTCAGTTTTTTTTTTGTTAACTATAGAACAAAATTGACCAACTTTGAAAAGATCTATAAGTCAAGCTAATTAGCTGTTTTTGAAGCTCCGTTTATATTTCCATTAGAAATAAAAAACTAAAAAATTAAACATGGAATTTAGTACGTTTGCCACGAGATATGCCTTTTTGGACCACAGTGCGACCGCAATCTTTACATAACCGCATTGATAACTCATACCAGTTTTCAAGACCTCTTCACGAACAAGGACTTGGATGTGCAATGAAGTTGCAATATGATGAATGCATTCCTGTCCGTCTCTTTTATTGTTATTGAATTTCTCAAGTTCCTTCGGGGTATTCCATCCTATCGAATTTATGATGCGATACAGAATGTTGTGCTGCAGAAAATGTACATGAGAAGGAGAATAGACAAGGGCTGAAGAGTGGGAGTGAGGAACAAAAGGATCTCTCAGCGAAATAATTTGCGTCGTAAGCAGAGTTTTCCCTCACCCCTAAGAATATTGTCACTGTCACACTGGACACGGACTGGGGACAGCTAGGAGGATACGGCTGCACACACGGTCAGGCTGACGGTAATAGTATATTTCCAATTGAAGCTCCATAAAATTAAAATGACTGGGCCACGTGACTTTTGCAGCAGCGCTGCTTCCTCTCGAAGTATTTTGTTACGAATTACGTAGTTATAGGTAGAAATACGATTCACCACGTGACTCCATTGAGAAGAGAAATGTTAGAAACACACAGGACACAGTTAAACGATAGATTACGCAACTGGTTGTTGTGACGTCTTCATACAATGTCAGACTGTGCTGTGTGACCGACTGTGTGTGGCAGTGACATTGTGATACGCTTGGATGGGATTGAGTTGAAGCTTTGTGTTCGTCGACAGGTTGGTGGATGGGGTTTTGGCGAGGATGGTATCTTTGGAGACTTGCTCTGAGCAAAACAAAAACAATGGAAATTATTTCGTTCGAAATCCATAGGTACACAAAAACATATTTGTTGTTTCATTTGCAACAAACGAATCGCAGTATCCTGTTCAAAAACTAGCTGCGTCAATTACGAAGTAGGATTGTCTTCTTCGGACAACGCAAGGTACCTCAATTATTGGACCTTAATGTTGGGGTAGTCGGTAGTTAGGGCTAACTATAGTTACAGAACCCGCCTATACCTATCCCACATAAGGGAAACACAAAAAAATGTGTAAGTATAGGCATAGACAAATTAATATAGAGAACCATCACTTCATACAACGAAAATGATCCCAATTTTTCAATATCTACCTCATAGATGAGAAAAGGCTTACTATTGTACTAATTTCTGTACTATTTAGCTTTCCCGAGTACGCAAGTACCACTTCTCAGTTTTGAGTACTATTTGTACTATTTTTAATTTTCGGAATAAATCGCACATGTATAAGGTTATTTCACTTACGGCCATATTATTTACTCCAAAAATTAAACCCAGGTCCATATTATCATTAAGCCCGAACACAAGAAGGTATTTTAACCCGGCTTAAAATTTCAATTTCATATTATTAACATTTTAACGATGAAATATCGATGGCTTCGTAGTTAGAAGATGAATTTAGAACTGATGGAACAGCATAAATGGTGTATAATTATGTAATTCAATAAAACTGAAAATCAGCGCCCAGTAAATCAAAGCAACTGCCAAGTGACAAACAACAAAAAATAAATGTAAATTTATGTGAAATTAAATATTTCGGAGGTGTAAAATCGATCTAAGATCGGTTTAAACTCCACCATTAAATGCATTTGAATACAGCGGGCTCAATGCAATTTTTTGAGTGATTATTATACCTAAATGTTTTTTTTTTTTTGCTTGAATGCAATATAAATTAGTGGCATTTGTGAAAAAAAAGTATGTACCTACTATTTTGTACATTTCAGTACTATTTCATTTCAGTTTTTAGTACACTTGAGAAAAGTCGAATTTCATCACTGATCTACCTCCTCGCGACACATCCACTTTCATCGCATTAAGACATGCGATGCATCACCAACCCATCCAGGATACAGCACAAAGTACCTCCTAGTCAGAATGCATCAGTTGTCGCAGGCGCAGGCAATTCGTACAGGCCCGCAACGCAGCCTTTTTGTACCAACTCAGCCAAGAACGCCCATACATAACATCCACTGCCGTAGCTGATGTGCTGTGCTTAAACAAACCAGAGTGAAAGTGTTTGATCTTTTTTGTGACTATCCGTGAGCCATTTTATGATGGCTTACATTTCAATAAGGTCAAATCAAATGGCTCTGCGAAATACGGCCCCAAAAGAAAAATGAAATAAGGCCCCAAAAAATTATACAGGAAACAGCAACAACGATTTTTAATAGAATTGGGGGTGTTATTTCCTTTTTTGGGGACTCATTTCTTAATGAAAATTGGGGTCTTATTTCATTAAGAAATAAGACCCCAAAAGAAGAAATGAAATAAGTCCCCAAAATTATTTTTTTATTATTAATTGTTACCCTTCCGATATGTAATGCGTATGGGGGGCATGCTGCCCCCTTGCAACCTCCCCGCTTGGGTTTACTGTTAGATTGCGGGGTGGGTGCGAGGTTGAGTATATAAAAAGTTCCTTTAATCTAAACTAGTTTATCCAATATCAACAATATTAAATGAAAAGTAGTTTTCATTATTTTTAATTTCATTATGAAATAAACCACAAATTTGGGGCCTTATTTCTTTTTATTTTGGGGCCTTATTTCATCGCAGTGGGGCCTTATTTCATATTTAAAATTGGGATGTTATTTCATAATGAAATTTGGGGCCTTATTTCATTGGGGCCTTATTTCCTTCAGCCGTTAAGTTGTCATAATTCCGTATAGCTTGTTCATGAATGTGTTGATGCGGCCCCAGGCTATTCCCAGATCCTAGGTAACAAGCTTATACCTACCACGAATTCGATAACCCAATGACAATACCTACTTTTCAGCTCTGAGCCTTCTATCGAACAACCAACATGTCCTTTCTCACTGACTGAAACGATCTGCTTTCAAGGAGAACATCATTAAAATTACCAATTTCCCATGAAACTTTGTTTCAAAGATTTCCCCCCCTCGGCGTCGAGAACTGCAAATTTACATAAAAAGAACCATTTCATTGAAATTGCGTTTCTGAAATATATTTTCTTCCATTAAACACCATTGTAAAGTCAGCTGATAGTCCTATACTAGGTAGGTACTCCTTCAGTCCATTTGTAAGAAGGATAAACATCAAAGAAAATACATTTCCATACTGGTATACCTCACAAAGGTCACAAATCCCAATGACCAAGCACTGACTTTTAAAACCACTACAAAACAATTCCCTTTCAAATAAATTAATTATCACAGTCAGCTATGTAAGTAAGAGAATGAAGAAAATCAACGATTTTACACAATTTAGATCCAATTTCATCTCTGATTTCTTTTTCGACGCCAGACAAAAACGGGATCCCCCAGTTGCAGCAACCTTGAATGTGTATATGTATATACGCTGCCACTACCTTTGAGAAGTAGTAGACAAAGACGAAAAACTGTTTAAAAGTTCAAAAGAGTTGAATTCGTTGGGGTGCCGCCATGCTTGTGAAAATTTCCAATTATTTCCCCTTTTTTTTTATACTGGAATTGGTTAAACTTTACAGTGTTACCCGTTAATTATAGCCAAACAATGGAATCTGCCAATCGACTTGATGAACTCTCAAACACATTTTGGTTTGTTGGTAGGTAATTTCTTTCAGTGTTATAATGAGTTTTGCCGTGAGCTTGTTTGGGTTTTATGAGTGCAATAGATGGCTGCACTTGATTTTGCCAAATTACACCTTTGACATATTCGGCGGTTCCTGTGTATGCGAGTTTTATTTGAATTATCCTTCAAGAAAATTGATTAGCTTTAAAAGTACGGTTGGGAATTCAAAACCAAAATTTATGTAGTCACCTCCCAGTAGTTACTATACTCTGTCCAAGAAAAATTGTCAGTACAGGGAAGATAGGATGTTTGTCTCTCAGTCTGGTTGCAATGACTTACATAAATCGGTCCCTTTTTAAAGCTCTCACAGGGTTGCCGTAGTATGTATGATAATTTGCCATAACTCAGAGAGCAATACTGCTAGGGTTACCATCTTATTTCGCTGACGTTTGACGAATTTAAGTCCGAGATCTTTTTGCAATATTGTATGCAAAGTGGATCTGCTTAGTTTTGTTATATTTTCACTTTTTGTACTTCCAATAATATCTTGTCTAGCATTGGAAGGTCATTATTCATAAAAAACTGATGGACTATCCGCCTAATCACACATTTGTCAAAATCATCCGCCTTGCTCTTGATACCGGAATTATTTTTCTTCTTTGGTGGTGAATTGTGGCCTTTGATTGCTTTTTCCCTTAAAACCCTGTATACAGTTTGTTCCGTAACAGGAAAAACCGTAGCCGCATTTCCCACGGCTTCCGATTTACTTTTAAAAAGGCCATAGCATTTTTCAGTTGCATCAACAATTTGTTGTTTCTTTTCTACACTTAGGTCCTTTGAAGGCTTTGTAGCCATGTTTCTGTTTATTCATATGCACAATAAAATTAACCACTTGTTTAGATGCACTATCCGCTATTGAGATAACAACCATTGTTTCCTCCTTATATACACAAACAGGCGATTAGACAAAATTATATAACCACGACGCAATGCCATATACCTAAACAGATGGTAAAAGGACTGCACTTGTGCACATACATTTTTTTAATATAGACATAATACTAGATTACATATTTTTTGTTAAAAAAATTATTACCCGTCAATGGAAAGCTTCGCGGAAACAGTAGCAAAAAAAGGATCATAAAATCCTTTCAAGGCATTTGCTTTACTGGGGAGGAGTGACCGGATGTGGTAAAAGCCAACGACCGCAAATAAACAGAATAGGTTTACCTGCTTCTTCATTTTGATATTTCAGTGTGAAAAATATGCTCTACAAAGTGAAATTTGAATTTGTACCTACCAAAACATGCAGAAATATGCCCTAACGAATAAGGCTGAAAATTTGTACTTAGTTTTCTATAATAAAATATTTAATCAAATGTTATCCCTTAAAATATAATGCTTTTACATGAATCCGGTTGAGTTGCCTTAGTAATCACTATTAATTTATTGCAATATCTCTACAACGCACATATGATCACTTTTTGCGTTAATGAAATGAATGCATTAAAACACCTCCCGAATAAACATTATTTCTAAAAGACAACATTCAAAAATATGTTCTAACTGAATGTTATTGGATCTTTCAGAAATACAAACAAATTAAAACCGAATGGCAGCACCCCACATAATATGCCGCTCTCAAAAGCTCCAAAAAGCTTTAAAAAGCACCAAAACCGAAAGTTCTTTGACAAAATTGAAAGAAAAACCCTTAATGATATGCTAACATTGTCATATGGTAACACTTCTCTGATGTGCTTCAGTCACTCACACTGCTTATTTTGGTTGATGATAATAGCAAGCGAACACAAGCGATCGTGCTCATTCTGCCCGCAGCTGCGTGGCAGACTGGTTCCGGGGGGATGTATGCGATTTTCAGGAAAATTACAACAACAAAATGCTTTAGAATGCCAGTGTTTTCGTTTTTATTTCAGTGGCAAATCCTGTGTTTGAGTGCCGTGATACTCTCTCTAGGCACCACTGGTAGAAAAAAGAGCTTCCCATAAGGCCTGTACTGACAATTTTTCTTGGACAGAGTATAGTCAGCCTTTTAACATATTTTTTTCTGTTTGATTGGTCTTTGAAAATCCCTTGTTCAACTATTTTAATCGAGTTTTCAGTTTCTTTGAATATTTCAAATGCATAAATAGGAAAATACTAAGCTGTTCAGTATTTTAGCTACCTAAGCTATGTAACCCAATCGATTTACAAAAAAGTAAAGTAGGACATAATTTTGGACTACTCCGCTCCCTTAGTTCCAGTATTTATCAAATATTCAGTAGTCAGCGCCAATTTAATTTGTAAATTTTTTTTTTTTATAAAAACAGGGGGCTGACAACTGGCGAACGTTTTATGGAACTGTGTCTTTCATAGTCAGCCCCCATTTCTCTATAGTAAATGTGCAGGGTAAGCCCGATTACTGAAAAGCAAAGAAAGTTTATCGAAATATTTGCGAGAATCAAGACAGATAGAAGTTTCCATTCATTTTGCATACTCAGTGTCTCAGTTATGAAAAAAAAAAAAAAAAAAAAAAAAAAAAAAAATTAATTAACGTAGGGGGCCTAGGATAATAATAAGAGTAATATTTCATAAGGGCAGCAACCCTCTTAATTATTTAACTTTTAACAAAACATATTTTTTAACATTTTAAGCTAAGAAATAAGTAAAATAAACTATCAATAACATAAAAATAATCACAAAGTTCAAATACCTACCTTAAATGGACTAATATCTGTATCACTTTTCCAAAATCATTTTCACTATTTTTAACTTTTAACTTTTGTATTCGTAAAAATTTCGAACTCGAGATGTTAATCAATTCTGACATTACGATGATAGACGAACTCACAAAAGTGGGTCACAATTTTCGTTCAAACTTTGGAGTATTTGGAGTGTGTGGGCTTACAGTTCGGGCCGTTTTTTTTTTTTGCAAGGTAAGTTATTGTTATTATTGCTGTTAATAGTTTTTGAAAAAAATATTTTCAAACTTATTTTTGACCCCTCTACAAAAAACCGTTATCAATTTTTTGCGGCAAAGTTATCATACTCATGCCATTCAACACGTGTGCTATCAATTCTATAAAATTTATGTCATATCTACAAACATTTTGTGGACATGAAAATAAAAATGTTTGTAATATTGATTATCTGTATTTTGTTAACATCTTGCATAAGTTTTCTTTTACTTCTAAGACTCATTCAGGCAGTAAATTTTAACAGAGCACCATAGTGGTGGGAATTTTTTCGTGTTCAACACTCCCGCTTATAACGGGTGATTTTTTAAGAGGTTTAGAACTTTTTTTAAAAAAAAAAAACACAAAAAATTCGAAAAAATGAATGAAATATTTATTTGAATCGATAGTTTGAACCTTGCAATTCAATGTTTAAAGATAATTTCATGCAAATGTTGACCGCGGCTGCGTCTCAGGTAGTCCATCCGCTGAGTCCAATTTTGGCATACTCTTTCACACATATCGGCCGGTATCTCACGAATGAATGCATGGATGTTGGCTTCCAGTGCGTCAATCGAAGCGCCGAAGCGGGCTTGTCCCTATACACATTAGCCTTGACATACCCCCACAAAAAATAATCTAATGGTGTCAAATCGCACGATCTAGGCGGCCAATTGACCGGCCCGAAACGTGAAATTAACTGTTCACCAAACTCGCCTCGCAATTACGCCATTGTTTCGCGTGCTGTGTGGCATGTGGCACCGTCTTGTTGAAACCACATATCATGCAAGTCAAGAACTTCCATTTCGGGCAAAAAAAAGTTTGTTATCATCGCTCGGTAGCGTTCACCATTGACAGTAACGCTGCGATTCGCATCATCTTTGAAGAAATATGGTCCAATAATGCCGCCGGCCCATAAACCGCACCAAACAGTGGCTTTTTCGGGATGCATTGGTAGCTGTTGCAATGCTTCTGGCTGATCTTCACTCCAAATGCGGCAATTTTGCTTATTTACGTACCCATTCAACCAAAAATGAGCCTCATCGCTGAACACAATTTTTCGATAAAAAAGCGGATCCTCGGCCAGCTTTCCAAGAGCCCATTCACCAAAAATTCGGCGTTGTGGTAGGTCGGCTGGCTTTAGTTCTTGCACAAGCTGTATCTTAAAAGGCTTTACGCACAAATCCTTCCGCAAAATTTTCCACGTAGTGCTGCAACAAAGGCCTAACTGCTGGGAACGGCGCCGAATCGACATTTCGCGGTCTTCTGTCACACTAGCTGATACGGCCGCAATATTTTGTTCACTACGCACAGTACGTAAACGTGTTGGTGGTTTAATGTCCAACAAAGTAAATTTGGTGCGAAATTTGGTCACAATCTTCCGAATAGACTGCTCAGAAGGTCGAGAATGCCGATCATAAAATGGAAGCAGCGCGCGATGAACATTTCGAACCGAGCACGAATTTTGATAGTAAAATTCAATAATTTGCAAGCGTTGTTCATTTGTAAGACGATCCATGGTTAAATTGCAAACCAAACTGAAGCTGTTTGACAGTGACACAAGGTACTAAACACACGTCAGCTGTCAAAACCAGTGTTGCCAAAACCAAACCAGCTAAAAACTCACCCATTATAAGTGTAGCAAGACGAGTCCTCCAGAAAGAAAATACCAGTATATTATAGACAAAATAAGATTATTATTATGGACAAAAGTCCCCAATTTATAATCCAACACTCGCCAGGAGTGCAAGGAGTGCTCTACCACATTCTGAGCTGCATTTCTCCTTTCATAATGAGGCATACTATGTGCGCATTACCATCCACTTCCATTTCTTTTACAAAATCCCCCGGTGCCATCCTCAGCAGATACTTACTCTACCTATACCGTCTCTATACCCATATATATTCCAAAATCATCTCTATCGCCGTCTTAATGCGGACAATTACAAGATGTCCTCAACCATAAAGTGCACTACCTCTGCTAACAACTTACTCATTTGGAAGTTTCCCATAAAAGCGATTTAAACTTTTTAAGTGTGCTACACTCAGTTCTCCGTTTCATGAGAAGCTCATGAGGTACCACGCAATTTCCTTTATCGCCACCACCACATAATCACGTCCTTAGTCAACTATTAGATGTGTCCTTCAACTCTGAAAATTTGCAATGGTAAGTTCTATTATTGCATAACAACTCACATCACTGTGAGAGACTTGCCAATTGAAATTCTATAACAATGCGAATGAGGGCTAAGGGAAGGTATGCCTTGTCAATTCAATGTGGGACAGGATCCAGACGAAACGTCTAAATGCTCAGCTATGAGTATGGAATTGACTGGTCATGCATGTGTACATGTGCTGTGTGCACTCACGTGCCCAGGTTGCTTAGCAATATGTGGATAAGTTTTAAATGACCCACATTCTGATGGTACAGTTTCAATGGCCAACTGAAATGACCAACTTTCGCATTCAGGATATCGAAATCTCTCCGCTGAGGGTTTCTCATTCAAACATGAAAACGTGTACCTACTGCTTCCCTAGGCGATTATATCACTTTGGTATGATTGTGCGGGGTGGTACGACCGACTAGGTAAAGTTTCACAACACTCAAGCGAGGGATAACGGATAACGTATTTATGTGACACCGGAAATGAGATTCATAAATTTGCGAGTGGGTATATCGTACCAGGTTGGTATGCACCGTTTGGGATTGAATAGGTCAAGACACGAAATGTGCGGAAGTGACCGTTTTGGCACATGAGCTGGACATTATGCATGCGAATGTTAAATAAGACGAGTACCTTGTGGAAGGACAGTGGACAGATGGTTCAACTGAAATTCAACCCAGCTAAAGGGATTTGAAAAGTTTTGGAAAAGTGTTTGGTGGTTGTTTGGAATGGGTACTATGAGGTCTTTTAATTCCGAGATATAGATCGACTTGCTCAACTTAAAAATCGAAAAAAATACGCCTTCGCTTTAGTTCTCTGTTAAAATTGACTGGCTGAATGAGTCTCAGCAGTCTAGGATCTAGGTTAGGTTAGGTTAGGTAAGGTGGCTGTCTACAAAGACACACTTAGACCGTATGTAATTAAGGTCCTCTGAAGGGAGAAGGCCAGAGTGTTCTAGGCCGGACATACTAGTGGGCGCATTGCTATCTTTGTGCTTATGATTATTTGTCTTCTTTGTCTGTAAATTTCTCTCGCCTGTAATCATCAGATAACTCCTTGAAGCGAGGAGACTGGGGATAACTCATTGGACGATATGTCTTCCGATATATGCGCCGGGTAACCGAAACAGTGGTGTATGAGGGTAAAACAAAATATATGCTGTCAACAAGAAGGGACACACAACACCGACGAATCGGACAGAACGTCACGATAGACAGCTATACATAACTTTGAGGTAGTTAGGGACTTTGTCTACCTCGGCTCCGCTATAAACTCTGACAATGACATCGCATCAAAAATCAAGCGAAGAATCACACTTGCCAACCGCTGTTTCTTTGGCCTAAGACGGCAATTGATTAGTAATGCCTTGTCAAGAAGCACTATAATCCTTTAACGTCTCGTCATAATGGCGTAAATCGTGTGCGCTATCGGTGATTAGTAGATCGGCCCTTTCATTGTTTACCTTAATTCAGGTTTAATAAGGCTGGTCCCCCACCCCAGCACCGAACTTGACGAGTTGTGGGGGCTGAGTAATGGTAAAGACTCTCGAGAATCTCTCCAGAGGAACCGTGAAACCAAAGGGTGCTCTCCTACCCGTCCTTCCTTTCTTGTCCCACTCCTTCCATAACTTTCCTCCTAATTCTCTCTTATCCCATCCTATTTCCGCCTGGGCTGGATAAAGGTGTCATACGACCCGTGCCGAGTATCAACCTGGCTGGGGGCCCAGTTTCAAAAATAGCCCGAGTCGAAAACGGAGTATCCGGATACCTGGCGACCTCCGGATTAGCCAGCCTTATCTGTGTAATGCGGATCTATGCACAGATGGACCTCCCCTTCTCCGCTACTCGTGGGTCCATGATCAAAACAACCAAACAAAAACAAAAACACAAAATTTCAGAGTCCGGTGCTCTTAAACTACCGGCTGGAAGTACTGCCTCTGAGCCCGCTTCCAGTACTAGCGTTCCTGCAACGACGGCAACTAAGAACTTGGTCACCAAACCTGATCTTAGTCTTGCCGAAAGACGCAAAGAACGCTCAACTCAAAAACCCGGTGCTGCACGTCGTACTGCCTCGAGCTCGCGACACGAAAGCACCTCCACTAGGCAATACAGAGAGCGACGTACCGCCTCCAGAATTCTGGAGCGCTACAAGGACGTCCCGCTAGATCAGCTCTCAGTTAGGAATAAGGAGTCGATCTCCTGGGCAACGAAAGTTGTCAAGGAGATTCCTCCTGACTCCTCAAGGAAGGACTCCACGTCCAAAAGACAAAGGTCGATTGAGGAGTCCACTGTCGACCCAAAAAGAGTGAAGGTAAACTGCAGCAGTTCCTCACTCTCCTTAAAGCACAACAAGCCATTCAGTGATGTCCTCAAGGCACACCTTGTCCTCGCTGTAATAGACAGGAGTGACATAGATGGCAGCATTTCCCCTGAGAGATGGAGAAAAGTAGAAATGAAGCTGGCTACTAAGTTTCTACAGGTCATGGATGATCATCCAGGGCCTCCTCCCTCCTGTCGCGATGGCGGATGGCATCAGGGCCATGTGAAGCTGATCGCTTGTGCTGATCAAAGGTCTGCGGACCTATATAAAATAGCAATTTCGTCTCTGGGTGAGGTGTGGAAAGAGGCGCAGCTCGAGGTCGTAAGCAGGGAAGAAATTCCTAGCAGACCAAGAACTCGCTCCTGGATCCCTGCCGAACCCTCTGACCCCGCAACAATTATAAAAATCATTCGGGCAAGCAACCCTCATCTTCCTACAGATAACTGGAAGGTTGCTAAGCTGGAGGAACCTAAAGGAGACAAAAGATCTGCGATCATCGTGATCAACGTAGAGTCTCTGGCTCCTCTGGCTGCAACAGAAGGACAAATCAGCTACGGCTTCGGAGCTATAAACCTTAGGGTTTATAAGAAGGATGAGGAGGACCTTACCAGGGAGGGAGTGCGACCCTCCACCTCTGCTGACACTGTTGAACAGGTTAGTAATAAACTGACTAGTACGGCAGCGGAAGCGGAGGTGGTGGGATGCAATCCCGCGAATGAAGCGCTGTTCCCCGTCTCTGCCGGAACCGCATCGGTCAGTAATACACCGACCACAGCGGCTAAGGTAGGGACGGATGACTGCGCTCCTGAGAGGGCCCCGCGTCTCTCTAAGAGCAACTCGGTCCCACGGATAGATCTGGACATGGACAGCATTGGACTGTCGGACCTGGATCTATCCAGTGGACTCGGCAGCCCATCCGTAACTGATGTATCTTTCGAATCGGATACGGATGAGGCTAACATCACTGTGGTGGAGGCGTCGGGAG
The DNA here is from genome assembly GCA_946477585.1 of Cheilosia urbana. Classification (NCBI taxonomy): domain Eukaryota; kingdom Metazoa; phylum Arthropoda; class Insecta; order Diptera; family Syrphidae; genus Cheilosia; species Cheilosia urbana. Next base: position 86,765,874 of record OX297854.1, on the reverse strand, counting down.
GTAATTGTAGCAATGATGCTGCGGTTACTTCAGATTAACCTACATCACTCAAAAACGGCTTCGGCCTCTCTTCTTCTGCGGATCCATAAAAGCGCGGATGACATTGTCCTGATTCAGGAGCCCTGGGTCAATAATGATCGGGTGCTTGGACTCAGGACTCCAGGCTACAATCTTTTCTACGTGAGGAATGAAGGTATACCAAGAGCCTGCATCCTCGCGAAGAATACACTAAATGTTTTCCTTCTTCCTAATTACAGCGATCGAGACACCACGACAGTAAACGTTGAAGTTGGACTGCGGAAAATCTGGTTGACTTCGGCGTATCTGGCGTCCGACCTTCTCCTCCCTGCGGAACTACTGGGGAGAGCGATTGCTGATGTGGAGAAGTCCAAAGCTGCGATGATCCTGGGATGTGATGCCAAAGCGCATCACACTGTATGGGGCAGCTCCGACATCAATAAAAGAGGTGAGCTACTTTTTGATTACTTAATTAGTACTAAACTAATCATATGCAATATGGGATCCGAACCCACATTTGTCACTAGTAACAGACGAGAGGTGTTAGACATCACGCTAGTCTCCGACACCATTTACAATGATGTCAGAGACTGGAAAGTTTCTAAAGAACACTCCTTCTCTGACCACAGATACATTCAATTTGGCATAAACTGCCTCCCTCAAGCCCAACCCGTTTTTAGGAATTACAGGAAAACGGATTGGAACAAATATAGGAACAGTGTGGAATCTTCCACAATTAACAGAATACCTGTTCCCCCTACTAATACAAATGAATTAGATAGCATGGTTGAGGAACTCACTAAGACTCTCAACCGGGCTATGTCTTTCTCCTGTCCAATAAGTAAACCTCGGGGCAAGCCTAGACCACCGTGGTGGAATCAGGAGATTTTATCTCTACGTCAAAAATGTAGGCAGCTCTTCAATCAGGCCAAGCGATCCCGTGAAGCCGCTGACTGGGCCTTATATAAAAAAGCCCTCAAACCCTATAAAACCGAAGTAAGGAAAGCCCAACGGAATTCCTGGAGACTCTTCTGTGAAAAGATAGAAGAAATCTCTGAGGCCTCCAGGCTCAGAAAGATTCTCGCATCCACTCCTAAAGTAGCGAGCTACCTTAAGAGAGCTGATGGATCGTGGACCACCTCAAGTGCAGAATCTCTGGATCTACTACTGGATTCTCACTTCCCCAACAGCTGTAATGCTGCTTCGATACCAGCTAGGTCCTCTGAAAGACCGATAGAAAGCAGCTCTTCAAGTCTTATTACCAAGACCAAAATTCTTTGGGCCATTAAAGGATTTAAGCCATTTAAATCTCCCGGACCGGATGGTATAACACCGGCCGAACTTCAGAGGAACGCTGACCTAATCCTCCCTTGGGTAACTGTAATTTTTAAAAGTTGCCTGGATTTTGCTCATATTCCCAAGTTGTGGACAGAAGTTAACGTGGTGTTTATACCTAAGGCTGGTAAAAGCTCACACGTTAACCCCAAAGATCTCAGACCAATTACTTTGTCATCATTTCTTCTAAAAACCTTAGAGAAACTGATAGACATCCACATACGTTGCAGTGTCAACTCAAATCTTTTGTCAAAGTCTCAACACGCGTATAGTAAAGGGAGATCGGTTGAAACGGCCCTTCACTCACTTGTATCTACCATCGAAAAATCTCTCGATTGCAAAGAATTCACATTGGTTGCTTTCCTGGATATTGAGGGAGCATTTAACAACGTCGAAGCAGAGGCAATTCTCGGCGCACTGACGGGCCTTGGAATTGAGAAATCGATTGGCGAATTGGTCAACCAGTTGCTCACCAACAGGTTTATCAACTCACAGCTGGGCGATGCATCGGTCCGGAGGTTCGTTAGTAGGGGTACGCCTCAAGGTGGCGTTATCTCACCTCTTCTTTGGAACCTAGTAGTGAACGAACTACTACTAATACTGGAGGGGGAAGGTTGCAAAGTAATTGCCTATGCGGATGACGTTGCCATCGCTGTCTCAGGAAAGCACCTAAACACGCTTAGAGATCTCATGCAGAATGCCCTCTCTAAGCTCTCTAAATGGACCAAAAAATGCGGTCTGGCGGTCAATGCCCAGAAAACTGAACTGGTCCTCTTCACAAGAAAATACAAAATTCCCAATTTTGTACCCCCAAAACTAAACGGCACACTCCTGGTGCTCACCAATACGGCTAGCTATTTAGGCCTAGTTTTAGACAGCAAATTGAGCTGGAAACCCAATATCCTGCGGAGAGTTCAGAAAGCCACCACGGCTCTGTACTGCTGTAAAAAAGCCATTGGAAGCAGATGGGGACTCCAGCCTCGAATTACATATTGGCTATATGTATCCGTTATCAGACCTATACTCACTTATGGCGTTATTGTATGGTGGACTGCCCTCGAAAAGGCCATCCATCATAATCAGCTTAGCCGCGTCCAAAGAACGGCATGCATATGCATAAGTGGAGCCCTAAGAACCACTCCAACAGCGGCCATGGACGTAATGTTCCACTTGCTACCGCTGGACATCTATTGCAAACAAGTGGCAGCAAATGCAGCCACTCGGATGAAAGCAATTCAGTTGTGGACCAGTCGCCAAACTGGTCACTCATCGATTCTAAATACATTGGAATGCATTCCAAAAGATACTGATTACACCCTCCCTCAGTTTCAATTCGAAAAGAACTTCGAAACTTACATACCCTCCAGGAGTGACTGGGAGAACGAAATAGTACCCCGCAAGGAGTCTGTCTGTTTCTATACAGATGGGTCCAAAACTGAAACAGGAGTAGGGGGGGGTGTTTTCTCTTATGATCTAAATTGTAAAATCTCATTCAGCCTTCCTAATCACTGTAGTGTATTTCAGGCGGAGGTCATGGCGATCAAAGAGGCCCTGTCGTGGCTTCGGTATAATGTAGTATCTGTAAAGGATATCACCATCTTTACCGACAGTCAAGCCGCGATTAAATCCCTGGATTCTGTCGTCTTCAATTCAACAACTGCCCTCAATTGCCGACTATCTCTGAACGAGATGGCGAAACAATTCAAAATTCACCTTATATGGGTGCCGGGCCATAGAGACATTCCAGGTAATTGCATCGCCGATGAGCTCGCCAGACAAGGCACTACTATGTCGACTCAACCAGAAAAGGAGAGTCTCTATATGCCTCTTGCTACTTGCAAGCTCCTAATTAAACAAAACGCATTAAGCGCTACTAATCGCAGGTGGTCTAGCTGCTTAACGTGCCACACCTCGAAACAGATCTGGCCTCAGCTGGATTCAAAGCGCTCAAAAAGTCTCATTACACTGAAAAGACCCATAATAAGCACTCTAGTAGGTGTCATCACGGGACACTGCATCATAGGGAGACATGCTCTCAGATTAGGCCTCCCTTCAAATGATTTCTGCAGAAGCTGTATGGACGAGGAGGAGGAGGAGACTATTCTTCACCTTCTCTGCACGTGTCCAGCACTGTCACTCCGTAGAAAACTATACCTCGGAGAATATTTCTTCGACAACCTCAGCGAACTCGCAAACATAGGTATCAACTGCCTCCATCGCTTCATTCTTAGCTCCGGCTGGTTCAACGGGTAGATAGGGAGTCGATATCGATCCTGTGGTAACACAATGGGCCTAATTTGGCCTAAGTGAGGCTGCACTTGAGGCGGCCTGCCACTCTAACCTAACCTAACCTAAGGCTGGTCAAGGAGGAGGTGACCGGTCGACAGTACGCCTTCGGATGGGCGGGTGGTGACCGTATCAGTTAGACCCTCGCTTGTGTCCTCTGGCAACTTATAAAATAGGGCGGATGTAGCAAAAAGCGCATCAGTATTAGTGGCGATTGCAGCAATCAGCCTACAACGCATATTGCGGGGTGTTGCAATTGCAACTTGGTCAAAAGGTGAGTTTGACCGAGTGACGGTTTGTTTCGGATGTACGAAGGGTGACCGAAACAGTCTACCCCTCGATTGTAATCCACAAACACCCCGTCTAAGAGATGAGGGTGGAGCGAGCAGTAGTCGGTAAGAGCAACTGCTGGCGCTGAGTATATGTGGAATGGAAGATCATTGAAGCCATTTGGTCTTTGTAATGTATTTGCTGTTATAGCGTATGTCTGTGCTAGTCAATTCACTAAGGTCATCGAAGAAGTAGTCTCCTTAGTTGGTTTTGCGCAAATTTGCAAGAGCTGGACAGTTACAAAGAAGATTAAGAACGGTTTCTTCCTCATATTCATCCATGCAGCTCCTGCCAAAGTCATTGTAGGGTGTACCCAACCTACGAGCGTGCCTACCTATCAAACAGTGTCCTGTTAATGCCAACACTACGGAGCTGATTCTGTTTCTACCTACAGAGAGAAGTCTCTGAGTCCTTTTAGCATCTAATTTTGGCCACATTTGCTTGGATATGACGCAGGTATGCTGTTCCACCTATTGTTTGCGACCTTTATTGCCTCTTTGAATAGAAGCAATTTGGTAGATGCATAGGAGCGTACGGTTCACTGTTGTTGTTTGAGTGAAGGCTGTTTCCTTGTCTGGCTAGTTCATCCGTTACCCGGAATATCACTGTGACCTGGAACCCAGCACAAGGTTACTGAACATCCGTCCGCTATATCGTTGAGAGATTCCCGGCATTGTTTTACCAATTTTGATCTGGTTGTTAGTGTTGGCTGCTTCGCGTATAGCCATTATTTCAGCCTGAAAGATGCTACAGTGGTCTGGGAGACGTAAGTCAATATTCAACTCGGGCGATTGAGAGAAGACTCCCGCTCCCGTGCCTTCCGCCATTTTGGAGCCATCTGTATGAATTTCAAGTGTATAGTTATTTTCGATTGTGCTGTAGTGATTGGCAACACCGTCCATACGAAATTCCTCATCGCTGAACACACCAAGTTTTCTTATACATACAAACATTCGTTTAGCTGGGTTTTTCGATTGATTCCTGGTATACTTTTCCTAGCATGTAAGTTAATTGAAGTCTTTCTGTCAAACTTGTGAGAACAATAAAATTCACTTTCTTATTCATAAAAAAACTAAAAAGTCTTTGAATTACATAAATGTGGTAACATATAGCGATACTACAAGTTATTTCACTAACGGCCATGTTATTTGCTACAAGTTTAAATCCAAGTCCATAATATTCATTGGTTCACCGCGAACATAAACCCAGTTTTTTTAAACTTGGTCGGCGCTTAATCCGATTGAATTTAAAATGCACTCCGGAGACCAGTATTTTAACTCGGGTTAAAACACACATAAAAAACAAGCAATAAGCTAAAAAAAAATCTGTATTTAATTTGTGAAGTGGCTGAAATTTTGATGGCTTCTTCGTCAGAATACGAATACATCAAAGAGCTGATGGAACAGCAAATGGTGAATCAACGTCGCCCTCGTCTTCGACTATATCGAAAGCATAAGCCGTCTTGCTTTAATGATAACGATTTCGTGAACTTTCGGAAATATTTCCGCCTAAAAGAAGATGCATTTTGAAGGCTAAATTAATAATCAATGCAATTGGAAAGAAGCTCAGCACACAACAAATCAAATCAATTTCTAAGTGATAGCCAACAAAAATAAATGTAATTTTATGTGTAATTTGACATCACGCAGGCTTAAATCGGGCTGAAATCGGTTTAAACTGCGCGTTTAAATGCATCTTTATCCAGCTGGTTTAATGCATATTTTTGAGTGATTATTATAAATATAGGTTTGAAATTTTAAACCCGATGATTGGGTTTAAAAAATTCGGATGAAATGGTCCGGTGTAAAATTAACTTAAACCTAATTTAATACCTCTATCTCTATCTCTATATAATATAACAATCAATTGATGTGCGTTAGTCGGGTAAAGGCTCCAGAACGCCTCGACCGATTTGAATGATTTTCGTTTTGTTTTGTTCGTCTTGAATCAGGTATGGTTTAGGAAAAAAAAAAGTCGGAAGTTTATGTCGTTTTTCAGTTCAATTCAATTATTTTCTTCAATAATTTTTTTATACTTATACCTATAATTCTTTCGGGGTGAAACTATACTCTGTCCAAGAAAAATTGTCAGTACAGGCCTTATGGGAAGCTCTTTTTTCTACCAGTGGTGCTACTCTCACGGCACTCAAACACAAGATTTGCCACTGAAATAAAAACGAAATCACTGGCATTCCAAAGAATTTTGTTGTTGTAATTCTCCTGAAATTCGCACACATCCAACCACAACCAGTCTGCCACACAGCCGCGGGCAGAATGAGCACGATCGTCTTGCGTTCACTTGCTATTATCATCAACCAAAATAAGCAGTGTGACGTGTGGCAGTGATGCCAACCCGGATCAGAGTTTTTATGCCTAAGCCCGAAAAAAATTATGGCTTTTATCAAAAATATTATGCCTTTTTGGTAAAAAGATAAAAATTGCTTGTTTTACAAAGAAACTGAAACTTCAACCTACAAGGTGATTAAAATTTGTTAACAGAATATAGTTCAATCGATAGGTAATTCTACCTTTTTCGACCTTTATAATTCAAGGTTTCGGTTTGATGAGTAAGTCAAGTAGAGAATTAAGAAATAAGCATGACGCAGTGATGTGACTTTAATCAAGGAATGTACCAGATTTATCAAATTCAAAGTTCATTTGCATGAATTTGTTTATAAAAACAATTCTCAAAAAATTATGCCTTTTTCCTAAAAATGATTCCTCAATGCCTCAAGGATCGGAATTATGCCTAAAAGGCATAATTTTGCCTCAGTTGACATCACTGCGTGTGAGTGACTGAAGCACATCAGAGAAGTGTTACCATATGTCAATGTTAGCCTTAATGATATTATATTAAGGGTTTTTCTTTGAATTTTGAAAGAACTTTCGGTTTTGGTTCTTTTTGGAGCTTTTGAGAGCGGCATATTATGTGGGGTGCTGTCATTCGGTTTTAGTTTGTTTGTATTTCTGAAAGATCCAATAATATTCAGTTAAAACATATTTTGTAATGATGTCTTTTAGAAATAAGGTTTATTCGTGAGATCTTTTAGTGCATTCATTTCATTAACGCAACAAGTGATCATAACGTGCGTTGTAGAGATATTGCGAATTAATAGAGATTACTATGGCAACTCAACCGGATTCATGCAAAAGCATGGTATTTTAAGGGATAAAATTTGATTAAATATTTTATTACAGAAAACTAAGTACAAATTTTCAGCCTTATTCGTTAGGGCATATTTCTGCATGTTTTGGTAGGTATAAATTCATATTTCACTTTGTAGAGCATATTTTTCACACTGAAATATCAAAATGATGAAGCAGGTAGACCTATACTGTTTATTTTCAGTCGTTGGGTTTTACCACATCCGGTCACTCCTCTCCAGTAAAGCAAAAATGCCTCGAAAGGATTTTATGATCTTTTTTTTGTTCTGCATTGATGGGTAATAATTTTTTAACAAATAAGTAATCTAGTGTTAACCAACAGTGTGATCGACTTCACTACCCTACTGTAATGAGTGGTGAAATCCCAGCCACTCATGTTTGAACTAGGTATTATTTAGAGTAGGTCCTGCACATGCAGCTCGACTGGGTGAAGTTGGTGGATGGAGTAGTGATATTCATTCCATATCGACGGTGATGGGCGCTCGGTCGAGTTCGCGAGGTGTGCGGGGAGTGAAGCGTGTGCGGTTTATAAAGGGAGTAAAGCGTGTGCGGTTTATAAATCAGAAGTGGGATTCTTGATCCATGTGCGCATCCAATCCATATATTTTAGTTAAGCAACATAATATCTTTATTGCTTGCAAAATTGCGTCGTGTTATTGGAATTCGATCTGTGTGTTGTGTTTGTCTTTTGTGTGAAATAAGGATCGGTGACGTGAAGGCGCACGAAAGGAAAGTAAAGCACCCCAATGCGATGTAACTAAATGGAAAAAAAGTCCTAGTCATTTATTGTGCAGTGTTTATCTCTTGTTTTTGTAAGTGGTACCTGCGCTCTGCGTATGGTGTAGTGTTGTGTTGTGATCGGCGGCAAAACTGTAAAATCCAAGGGTACGCGCGACGTAGAAAAATCAAATAGAGGCACACATCGCTGGTCATCTTTTGACGGCATGAAGACACCATATCGGTCTACGGCGCAGATTAAAGGGATAAGTATTTATCTTGTTTTCATCAATACCTTTATTTGTTGTGCGGTTCATTGCCATCGGCTGCCATGCGGTAGGTTAAGACATGCAGTGGCGATAAGGAAGAATAACATAGGTATGAGTGTCGTGTTAGGGGTGGGTACGTAGAGTTATCAGTTATAGTTGACTGAATGCTGGTTCGTTGGGATATTTTCGCTGCGTGTTTAGGTCCCTTGACTACGTCATAAAGATTTGTGTACCTAGCGTATCTGGGTATTGGCTATACTACAGCAATTGTGTATTTGTAGTGTTTAGATATACGATAGGAAGCGGTGGAGGATTTGGATTCATGAATTGCATCCGTATGTAGGCTGAATGAAGACAGGCTACTTCGTATTTGCGTCTTTGATACTGTTTTTTGTTATGGGATGGTATTTCACGTAGGTGATCGATTGATGTTCATGTTCACTGGTGCCGTGAGATAAATTCTTGGCAATCTTTGAAAAATACCAAATAAAAAATTTAATCAACTAAGAAAAAAAAACTGAAAGAATAGAATGAGCGATGCCCAATGATGCTCTAAAAAGGGAGGAGTATGGAAAGAGATTTTTATTCCTTATTGTTCGCGAGTTGAAATGCAACTGACTGATAAAATCCCATCATCAAGAACATTGCTTCGGTTTGTTTGCACAATTGTTCGACAGAATGAGATCGAAGAATCGTTAATACGGGTTACGATTGACGAAGTATTTTAATTGCTGAAGGCAATAACATCGATAAGAATGTCGATCCAAAGATGTGCTTGTTTACACAAGTATCCAACATAGTGGATAACTATTATGAGAGATCACATAGTATTGTCTTACCTTGTGTCGCACATGAAAAGGGCAATTATATGAATATAAGGAATTAGCCCAAATTGCATATCATTCGTTGATATATCTCGCGCGGTACAATCATCGGGCAGTTCTTCGACAAGTCATGTGGGTGCCTCGGTAAGGCGAATGAGTAGTGACGAATTGAAGAAAAATTAGTTATTGAGTTTTGATCCTTCATTGAGTGTTGGCGTGACCACCAGTGTGTGGGTGAACACTATAGAAAACATCAGTCATTTGAGACAATATAGTTGACAGTACATTGTGCGTCCGTGGGATTGGACAAAGCAGCTGAGCAATGGCTGAAGGTTCAAAGAGGTCTGATTATTACTTCAAAACTAATTTGGTGACAGATTTCGAGTTATTGATTATGTTGGAAAGTAAGAGGACCCAAATGAAAGCTACGAGCAGTATCTTTCTATAGCAGATCAGCGCCTAAATGAATTTCTTTTGTTTTCCTTTGTTGTCTTCTTAATTTTACATGAATTGAGTAAATTTATTTGTTGAATCAAACTTTATTTTAGTTCGTTTTGCCTCTTTCAAAGTCGGCGTTTTATTTTTTGTTCTTACTATTGAACTGTAATTTGAATTGAGTAAATTTATTTGTTGAATCGAACCTTATTTTATATCGTTTTGTCCCTTTCAAAGTCAACATCTTACTATTTTCACTGATCGCAACTCCTTCAGAATGACCCAGAAAAAAAAAAAGGTGTGGTGTGAAGTCAGACCAAGCATTTTAATTTCTGGTCTGTTAGTGGAGGCACTGACGGACAACGTTATTATGGCCAAGTCGGTTGGCAAACTGCTAGTGTTGCCCTAATCGTTTACCAATCGTGATAAGGCGATTGATACACAGTCGAGATGATGGATGGTTGATGAGGTTGATACAGGAGGGTGATTCCACTGTCACCGCATTTTTATATATCTTGGAGCCCTTTGTTCCACCATGAGGCTCGATGGAGCGGGTCTGGGTTGTCTGGTCTACAGTCTGACAACCATCCTATGCAAAGGATACAGATTTAATCGCGAATACTTTTGGCGAGATTATTAAAAATACTTGTAGGGCTCTTAAAGAAATGTTGAGAATGTCTCGCAGATAAGCTAAGCGAACTTAAAAAAAAAAAAAATGCACGTATAGAATGTGCGTTTACTATCGACGTTTGAATAGTTCGATAGATCTGATGGTTAGCTTTTTGTTGTACTTGATATGACGTGTGGAGTGTATACTATGAAGTGTCATTTGGCGAAGAAATAAATATTTAACAGTTTTTCATGTATCCTTTCGTTTGAACTAACTTCATTAGACTCTTAGATTTGATAATCTGCCGCGAGTTAAATGGATTCAGACTAATTCCCTTTTTGTTTTTCTTTCTAATCTTTATTGGTTAACCGCAAATTTAAAACTAAGTTCAAGGCAACAAGTCATAAAAAAAAAAAACATATTTTCCGCTATCATTACACATCGGGGTCTGTGGTTGTTGTTAAACTGTGCTTGCTAACAAGCCGTGTATGGTGATAATGCTGCCGACTGTTAGGTACTTCTCTTGATTAGTTAGATGCGTGTAACTCGCGCAACATTTAGGACAACAGAATGGATGATATTCTGGTATTTGGTAAAGACAAAGACATTTTTTGTCAACTTTGAAAAAAAACTATTAAGTTAGCTAAAAGAATTGATCCTAACTCAAAACATATCTTAATGCAAGTTCTTTGAGGAAAAAAAAAGATTGTGTGCCTACCTAGGCCATGAAATTAGCAGTGAAAGTATTAGCTCAGAAGCTGCAAGGCGGAAGCTGTTACTTCATTCCCTATTCCCACCGGAATTAGACCTGTGAGGCAATTCCTAGTTCTATCCGGGTATTTTAGACGTTTTGTTGCGAACTTCTCCGGATAACAACCCCTTCGGATATTTTGTTGGAGAAGAAGGCGAGGTTGGCTTGAGCACAGGTTGAATAATGTGCGCTTAAGAATTTAAAATTAAAGTTAGGACTCGCTGGAGTTTACTAAAGATTTGCATATCGGGCGGAAAGGAAACAGTACCATAGCTACACAGGTTTAGTTGTGGTAAAAAAGCCTTCATCGTTTTTCGATATTATTTACTTGGCAAACGATTAACAATCTGCACCAATTGGAAGTTGGACTGTTGGGCGGGGGGTCTCAGGTTCGAGTCCCGCAGGGGCCCAGGTTCCAGCTTATGGTTTTTTTTCCACTGCGCTACCTCTCGCGAATATGAACATATGAACGGACATCCGAGAGTATGAATATCTTGAAAGAGCTTCTCAATTAGCCGCTTGGAGTCGGCATAAAACTGTGGATCCCTTCCATTTGTTCCAAAAGTGAAAAGAGCTCACACGAAACGAACGGTTGTGAGAAGCTAGGCGTAGGGTCCCTCCGGACCTGTTGCGCCAACTATTTATTTATTACAAGACCGGATGAACGAGATTGGGAAGTTCATCTTATCGGTAATACAATTTGGAATATATTGTCAAGTCCTACCACGCGTCATCAAGACCATTTATGAAGCCGTTCATTTGTTTAGAAGTTGTTGCTCGTTGGTCGATTATTTGTCCTCTTGATGAGTTCGACGAGGCGGTAGATCTCGAAAACGATGGTGATGATGACGAGGAGATAAGTAACTTATTGAACTTCTTGTTTTCTTTTGCTACATTTTATATGAGCTGAGCAATTTGACTGCTGATTAACGTTTAGTTTATCCTTGTGATTAAACATGTAAGGTAGGGCTGAAGGGCTTGAGTGTGATACCGATGTTTTAAAGTTTAGTGTAGTTTATACATTTAACAGCACACAATAAATTATAAAACAGAATCTCTCAGGAGTAAAAGCGAACAACAGTTGGTTAGGTATCAAAAATTGAACAGATAGTACATAGGTATTTTTGGTTTAAAAAGGTTTAGTATTTGTCGGTATCTGTTAAGTTTTTAGGTAGTAACGGTTTTATGGTAAATATAAAAGTGCAAGTATTAAAATATTAAAGAGAAAAGGGCTGTGACCATGCCGTAGGAAGCTGTGATCATGCGATTATGATTAAAAAGGGCTGTGACCATGCCGTAGGAAGCTGTGATCATGCGATTATGATTAAAAAGGGCTGTGACCATGCCGTAGGAAGCTGTGATCATGCGATTATGATTAAAAAGGGCTGTGACCATGCTGTAGGAAGCTGTGATCATGCGATTATGATAAGAAAGGGGCTGTGACCATGCCTTAGAAAAAGCTGTGGTCATGCGATTATAAGTAGAAAAGGCTATGATCATGTCGTAGAAAGGCTGTGAACATGCCGTAGAAAAAGCTGTGATCATGCGATTATGAGTAGAAAAGGCTGTGAACATGCGAGTTAATAAAATAGGAATAAACACATTTTCGGACAGAGAGATAGATAGACAGGTATTTTAAATCACTGAGGGCAGTGAAGCGTCGGATGGCCGAACTGTTAACCAACAGTGTGATCGACTTCACTACCCTACTGTAATGAGTGGTGAAATCCCAGCCACTCATGTTTGAACTAGGTATTATTTAGAGTAGGTCCTGCACATGCAGCTCGACTGGGTGAAGTTGGTGGATGGAGTAGTGATATTCATTCCATATCGACGGTGATGGGCGCTCGGTCGAGTTCGCGAGGTGTGCGGGGAGTGAAGCGTGTGCGGTTTATAAAGGGAGTAAAGCGTGTGCGGTTTATACTAGGTATATTAAAAAATGTATGTAGTAGAGCTGCACAAGTGCAGTCCTTTTACCATCTGTTTAGGTATATGACATTGTGTCGTGGTTATACAATTTTGTATTCTAATTGCCTGTTTGTGTTTATAAGCCGGAAACAATGGTTGTTATCTCAATCGCGAATAGTGCATCTAAGTAAGAAACTTTGTTACGGATCGCGTTTGATTTGATTGTGAAGGATCTCAAATCAAATGTAATGCAAGCGTCGGTTTTGAGGAGAAAATTCAAAGGTAAACATCTCCATTCCGCGGATTCCGATTTTTCAAAACGATTTGCCATTCGTATTTAAGAGTTTTGAATTTTACGTGCGTCTCTCTTTCACTATGACAAAAATAATCGGTCGCAAGAATAATCTCTAGATATTTGTGCATTTTTTGTGGCATCAATCTCGAATTCCCATATTTCTCACATGGTAAATTTATTGAAATCATTGCGGTTTGATTGAAACAAATCGACATTGCTATACTTCAGTTATTTCTATTGTATTTAATATAACTTTTGAATAAAGAGTTTAAATTGACAGAATTACATAAAGTAGCAAGTGCATTGTGCATGCTCGGAATTATTATTTTCATTACATTAATGAATTTGGGCAAAATATGGAATATAAAACGAAGTTGCATCCTTAAGACCCCATAACTCGAAAACGGATCGTACGATTTGAGCTATCTTTTCTTTCTTGTATTTGTGTACCTCTAAGGAAGGTCGATACGATGAACAAATTGGAAAATTTTGAAGGGAAATTGAAAAGTTCGTAAAAATTGACTTTCCATACATTTTGTACAGGGAGTTTTTTTTTTTAATATTGATCGTAGTGTACAGTGAGATAATACTTTTCAAAAGCTATTTTGGATGAACAAAATTAATTTGAATAGTGAATGCTCCAAATTATTTTAGTCAAAAACCCAATTTTGGGCGGGACGAAGTTCGACGGGCAAGCTAGTATAAAATATATTTTTATTTTTGCTTGAATTCAATATTTATGATATGAGGTTAAAAAAAAAAATTTAAAAAAACTATTCAGAAAAGTCGATTTGTATTATGATAGAGTTCCAAAAGTGAGAACTAAGTGCTAAAATTACAAGATCGAGAACTTAATCCAGTTTATTTCCCACAAATGCAATGAAAGCTGACGATATTAAAAAAAAGCGAGCAGAATATAACTTCTATGTTGATCAAAGTTTCGAAAACCATATCGTTCATACGATCGTTGATATACGTATACGTAATCTGCACTCTGGCAATCGTCTGCACATAGCTTAAGTCTGTTACCACGTTTTGAATAGCCTACCATCTCCAACGTGCCGTACATTCTGCCTCCAAAGTCTGTATACCTATACATACCGAACCATTTAAATTGAAAGTGACTTCCGTCATTGCATTTCCACGCGACTTCGTTCGAAATGTATCACAAAAACACGCCTCGGCAAAAAGTAATTAGAGTAATTCCTCATTAATTACTCGATTGGCATTCATCTTGGAAGTGCATTACATTTCCCACTAGATACGGCAACGACAACCAGCTGCCAGCAAAACAAAATTTTTGTTGTTGTATTTGTACTAAACGCACCCACAGTAGATAGGTAATCTCAAAGCAACCCCCATCCCCCACAACATAGTTCAAGTTCACATGCAGATATGACTCGGGCGGTGTTTATATGAATTTCCACATCATTTTCACCTGCAAGCTGCAATTTTCAATTGAAATAATACTCCGAAAGCTTTCCGCCATTCTTTCCAAATTCCAACCACGTCCACCTTCTACAACGGTACAACTACAACCCCCGCATTGGGTACTCCGAAAAAAGCTCAGCCGGCAAAGTCACTTGTGAATTGTGTTTCGTTTTCGTGTTTGTGATGCGCGAGCTGTCTTCTCTTATCCGTCCGACGGCAGTTTAGATTCGGCTAGCATCTTAAATGCATCGTTAAGCCAGAGGAAGGTTGTAACGGTACCGCTACCGGTGTACAAAACCCAAGTGAAAAATAAAGTTCAATTCGGAGACTCGAATTCGTCGTCGGATTGAGAAACATAAACAAAGGAATTTGCTGTACTTATTGCATGGGAGAACAAGTGTTGTGCGACGACAGTGTTCCAGATTCCATTGCCCGTGCATTGTTTTCCTTTTGAATGAAGTGCCAGTCCTCCTCCTCATCCTCACAGTCCTTGGCGTAAAAGTCACGTGGCTTTTCAAATCGAAAAAGACCGCGTCTGCGTGTGCAAGTGTATTTTTTGAGAGTGACTAAGGGACAACAAAACAACATCTGATCTGGATCTGGTTTTGGGTTGTTTTGCTTTGAATTTAATTGCCAGCTTTTTCTTCAGTGACTGTCAGTGGACATACAGCTCATTTCGCGGGTGAAATTCATTTCGATCGGTTCGGTTCGGTTGCCTCGTTATAAAAGTACAATTAAGCGGTCGACGAATGACGAACAGTTGATGTACGATTAAGTCGAATTTTCGAAACTCAGTGGAGCTGGGGAATTTTTTAGTTAAATTTTTTAAAAGTGCTTTGTGATCTCATCTTGATTGTATTGGACGGCAATTTTCATAGAAATGTGTTATCAATTTGTCACTGAATTTAATTGCGAACAATCATGGTGGTGAACTTTTGGGTTGACTTTAAAAACAAATCTGGGGCGGCAGCGGCAGAGCGATATGGACGTTATTTTCTTCATCAGTTGCTCAGTCAAGGTCAGTATAAATGAACGATTACACGGCCATTTTTTCGAGTCATTTAAGCTACGATTCGTCATTTGTCATTTGCGAAAAAATTGCGATCACACGAAATGACTATCATCGTCATTTTTGTCCCAAAATCAAATGACGGACACTTCGCGTCATTTAGAATTTTTCGTTGGGATGCCATTAAATGTCGAGCGAAAATATGGCGTTCACACGGTAATGACACGCCTCATCAAAATGGCAAATGTCACCTTTCCTATTATTTCAATTTCGCTTCATTTATCTGCTTTGCGATCAGACGGCAATGACCAATGAAATAATTATAGCTACTGCCATTTGGTGTTTTTCTCTCGGCGAAGACGCGTTCGTGTGCTACGACTTTATTAAATTAAAAAGCAGTTAAAAAAAAAAAAAATACAAATTAGTCGAAAATTAATTTTGCGATGATGGTGGAAATTGCGGAGACGGCGTATTTGACAGCGTGTATACTGGAAAGCAGTGACGATGCTCTTGATTACGAGCCAACGCGACGAAAGCGGAGTATTTGGCAAAAGAGATGGTTGAGCCGTCGCGAGAAGAGTGGATTTTGTGCTGAATTTCCGCTCGAATTGCGCGAAGAAGCAGCTGAGCTATATCGCAATGTCCTTCGTATGGCAGCCAATCAATTCTATTGTTTGTTGAGGTTGGTGAAGCCACACAATTTCCCAAGCATCGTTTTGGACGTGCTGAAGTTTATATTCTGGAACTGAGCTATCCCAAAGCGGCCGTTGCTTTTGCACCGCCGCAATTAAATGCGATTCCTCTTCGTCGCTCTACGAATGCCCAATTTTCCTATCCCGATTCAATCCTGCTTTCGGCGTTTTGCCTTATTTTCTCGACTTCGTTGTACTTTGTGTATGTACTATCCAAATTGTCGGCACTTGACGGCGATGGTTCGTTTTCCATTTTTTTTTTTCAATTAGTAACGAACTACACAACCACAACCATAACAAATAAAAAAAAATTTATTAACTATTTATACGTCCCTCCGCCACGAGAAAAACACCAAATGAAAGCACAGATATCGTATTGAATGCTGAGTCATTTGCATAGAAAAATGGCAGGGCATGAATTTCGTGCCTAGTCATTTTTTGGAGGCTGACATTTAAATGGCGCATCAGCCAAAAAGTTCTGTCATATGTCCTTGCCGCCATTGAAGAGCTATCACACGGCCATTTTTTTTTTCGCCATTTAAATGGCACAAAATTCATGCCATTTGGTCCGCTAGGAAAATTCCTAGTCATTTAAATGACGCCGAAAATGTTGTCCCAAAAATGGCGATCACACGGAACGACATTAAAATGACGGTTTTGTGACGCGATTTTTACGTCAGAGCGCCATTTAAATCACACAAAAATGGCCGTGTAGTCGTAGCTTACTGTGTAACTATCTGTTTATTGTAGGTATATATATATTTTGTTTGTGTATTTATATTTAGTATTTAGTTGAATTAGCAAATTGAATCTTGCAAGTGCCATTGAGTTGGACAGTCGAGTTGAATAGAGTTGTCGGGATAAGTCTTCCTATTATGCCCGGGGAGCTAAAATTGGAACCGTAGGCTGGTTTAAAGCCGCCTTATGATAAGTGAGTGCCACGAAGTGCTTATAACAAGTTTAAACCTCAAAAAGGTTTTTTTTAATGGTACTTGGCTTATTGTAAGGGAACTATGCCAAAATGTTTTGTAGAAGCGTAAATCCTTACTGCAATTCACTTTAAAGCTTCGCTCTATGTTTAATCTTTTAGTCTGTCATTTGTCCTCCAAAGATTATACAGTGTCCCATCCAAGATTTTGTTTGATAACAAGGCTTAGACAGTATTTAATCAGCGTACCAATTTTGCTTAAATAGCAAACTTATCGCTAGAAACGAATTTTGAACTTGTATTTGGGTACGGGAATTGAAATAGGCAGGGCGGTCTTGGACAATGCTGGGGCCCTTGATGACAATTGATGAATAAAAGAGAATGACAAAAATATATACCTATATTTTTTTGTTGTTGCTATAATCGTATTTAGAATAGCCTACAAAATTAACAGACTGTTACTATTAGTGTTGGAGACTATCGAATAAAAACTATCGACTTATTCGATAGTTGTTGAAAATTCATTCATTCGATAGTAACTGAAAAATCATTCATACTGCTATCGAATGAAAATATAGTAATTGAACGAAATCGTTTGTATCGTTAGTAACTACTTTTTTCACTCGATAGAGAGTTTGAATGATTCCATTCATTCATTCAGTTTTTCGTTCAACTTACATTTTCATTCGATAGTAGGTTTGAATGATTTCACTCGTTCAACGTTTCGTGCAACTAGGTACCTACTATATTTGTTAGTAAGCCTGAGTCTGAACGATTATTTCATTCGATAGTTCGAGTGAATGATTTTCGGTTTTGGAGTGTAGTTTTGTGTTTTGTATGCAATGGAAGTAGTACCTACGGCAACATGTATTGTACGATTATGTGTTCTGTTTATTTCTATAATATTTATGTTGCGACTTATATTTATGAGTATATTTTTTTTGTCTAACTGAATACTTAGCATATTCTAGAATTTTTGCGTTATCGGGTTGCGTTTCCGCTTAACGTTTTTAACAGTATTATATTTAATAATCAGAAAGACAGACAACACGCCAAATCACTAATCGTAGATTCGTGAAATTTTTAGCGTATATACAGTTAAATATGTAGACGTGCAGTATGTTTTTTTTTTTTCTTTTTTTTCTGGAGGCAATAAAATAAAGTTTTTCAGGGTCTTCAGCAGCCACATAAAGGAATTTTCGCCTCGGGCCAGCAATTTTTTCAATTTTTAAAACATACCTATATGTAAAAAGACGTTCTGGGGACTTTTGAAATATTTTTAAAAGTATTGAAATGTTTACTGCTTAGAAATACGAAACTACATAGATTTGTCACATTTTCTGTTGAACTCGCCGTCGGCATTGTCATTCGCTTATTGCTAACAACGCCCTCATTTACTCTCCAATTTTGTTATAGCTATATAAAAAAAAAAAAAAAAAATTATAGGTAGTGCTTTATTGAATACACCGGCCGGTCATATACATGTTAGATATAAAGAAATCCGATTCTGTGCCAAATATACTTGGCTTACTCCCTTCAAAGTCCAAAACTGATTTAATTCCAGGAGAACAGATTCTTCTATTTATACTTTTCCTTAAAGACATTTCATAAAATACAATTCAATGATATCTCAATCATAAATACAGTGAGCTGTTTACTACAAATTACTTTTCAACTATAACACGGCCATACTGAAATTTTCATCGTTCTCGATGAAACGAATTGAACTTTCATAATTGTTCAAAAAGAACACCAGTAGGTAATGATCATCATAGCCCAGAGGTTCAGCTCGCAGGCGTAAACTTGTCTCTTATCATTCTTATTCCAATAAAAAAAACGACTTGTAAGTATTCCTTTTCAATAACATGAAAAGTAACTTCAAAGCTGATCTCTTGTAGCTCTACCAACAATGTTACAAAAGAGGATGAAAAACTGCGATATTTATTAGAGCGACTTCTATTGGCAACAAAAACAGCGCTTATTCGGATGTGGATTCGTCGTTGGCACCAGACTTAGGCAAAAAGTCTTAAGTTTCAACTATGTGAACGAGCGTCGTA
Source organism: Cheilosia urbana (assembly GCA_946477585.1). NCBI lineage: Eukaryota > Metazoa > Arthropoda > Insecta > Diptera > Syrphidae > Cheilosia > Cheilosia urbana. Next base: position 86,746,815 of record OX297854.1, on the reverse strand, counting down.
CGACAATCCGCATCAAGGTTAAATTCGCCAACATTAGCCTAATATGCACGGATGCCCCCACGGAGGAGAAAGACGACGACACCAAAGATAGGTTCTACGAGCTCTTGGACAAAACTTACGAGCAGTGCTATGACATTAAAATTGTCTTAGGCGATTTTAACGCAAAGTAAGGAAGAGAAGGCATCTTTGGTAGTACTATCGGAAAGTACAGCCTACACGATACCACATCCGACAACGGATTTAGGCTGATCGATTTCGTGGGGGGCGAAATGTTGTCGTGGCTAGTACGCGGTTCTCGCATCTCGATATTCACAAAGGCACATGGAGATCTCCTGACGAATTATCCGTCGTCAACCAGATTGACCATATTGCGATCGACGCAAGGCACTCCTCCAGTATTATGGATGTCCAAAGGTTCCGAGGGGCGAACATTGACTCGGACCACTACCTTGTTGTAGCCAAGGTACGACTCCGCATATCCCGAACACCGCTAAGTCAAGTAAATGTTGTGAGGAAGTTTGACGTCGGACGGCTATAATCGCAAGAGATCACCAGATCCTTTTCCGATCGAGTCTCTCTCAATCTCTCAAGAGGTCCTATGCAGCCAGCATCAAGTATTGAAGACCAGTGGCAACATTGCCAAAAAGCCATCAGAGATGCCGCCTCTGATGTTCTCGGTTTTACCCGACCACCGCAACGAAACCCCTGGTTCGACGACGAGTGCCGGCAAGCACATGCAGCGAAACAAGAGGCACACAAAGCGGGGCTGCAAAGAAGGACAAGAGCTGCTCGTGAGCTCTACGCGCAGAAGAGAAGAGACGAACACCGGCTTCTGAGGAGGAAAAAGAAAGAGCATGAGAAGCGCGCGATCGAGGAAATAGAGAGATGTTACTGCAGAAATGAGGTTCGAAAGTTTAACCAAAGGGTAAAAAGAACCTCATAAGGCTATGGAGCCTGAACCGAAGCCTGCAAGGATGAACAAGGGAACATCGTAGTAGAATCGCAGTCGATGCTGAGGATATGGAAGAACTACTTCTGCAGACTGTTTAACGGCGATGACGAATTAATTCCGCTGTTAGACAGAATAAACCATTCAACCTGGACGATTCCAACAAAGCCGCTGGAGGAGATGGCCTAGCCGCCGTGCTGTTCAAAGCGGCAGGTGATGACTTGGCTAGGAGCATGCACCAACTCATCTGTAAAATATGGTCGGACGAAAGTATGCCCGATGAATGGAACCTCAGCATTGTTTGCCCGATCCTCAAGAAAGGAGACTCTCTGAACTGCGCCAATTACAGAGGTATCAGTCTCCTTAACATTGCCTACAAGATCTTATCTGCCCTTCGTAAACAACCTGATTGGTCCATATCAGTGTAGCTTCAGGCCAGGAAAGTCAACCATCGACCAAATATTCACATTGCGGCAGATCTTGGAGAAAACCCAGGAACTTCAAATCGATACCCATCACTTTTTCATCGATTTTAAGGCCGCCTATGACAGCATTTATAGGGACGAGCTATACAGAGCAATGTCTAGTTTTGGCATTCCTGCCAAACTCGTCCGTTTGTGCAGGATGACGATGGAGAATGCACGCTGCTCCATCAAGGTCGCTAAGCTCACCAAGACCTTCGATTTCAAAAAAGGATTTAGACAAGGCGATGCGCTGTCACGTGACTTTTTTATCATTGTTCTTGAATGAATAGTGCAAAACTTAAACGCCAATACCAGAGGCACGATCTTTCAGAAGTCCGTCCAATTACAAAATTGGCAGAACGCAGCGTGATGTAAATGGCGCGTTTGTGAGTATTGAGACTGAAGCGGCGAAGATGGGTTTGGCGGTTAATGAGGGCAAGACGAAGTATATGCTGTCAGCTAAAAAGGACACCCAACACTGACGACTCGGACAGAACGTCACAATAGACAGATATAACTTTGAGGTGGTAAAAGACTTTGTCTACCTAGACTCCGCTGTGAACTCAGACAATGACACCAGCGCTGAGATTAAACGAAGAATAACTCTTGCCAACCGCGGTTTCTTTGGGCTAAGAAAGCAATTAAGTAGCAAAGCCCTCTCTCGAATAACTAAAGTGACCCTTTATAAGAACCTAATCGTCCCAGTCCTGCTATATGGCGCAGAGGCATGGACTCTATCAAAAGCGGATGAGGTAACACAAGGTTTTTTCGAGAGGAAAATTCTTCTAGTGGTTTTTGGTCCCGTCTGCATTGACGGTGAATGGAGGAGAAGATTCATCGACGAACTGTACGGGCTGTACAGCGACATCGACCTAGTCAGAAGAGTGAAGGTCCAACGACTGAGGTGATTGGGTCATGTAGAGCGTATGGACACGAATGCTCCTGCCCGGAAGATCTTCGAATCCACACCCGAGGGAAAGCGCAGTAGAGGCAGGCCGCGACTCAGGTGGCGCATGCAAGTGGAAGGGGACCTTAACCAACTTAGCGTGCGAAACTTGAGACAGCTAGCTAAAGATCGCGCTGGCTTTAGGAGACGCTTGTTGGTTGAGGCCCAGGTCCACCCCGGACTTTAGCGCAACCTTAACGATAACTATCATGTTTGAAAATTTGTAAGCAATATCTGCCCGAATAAGGGAACAATCAGAACCTGAATCCAAAAGACATTGATATAATTTCCCATGAACAACAACGTCGGTAGTATTGCTATCAGTTAATTTTCCGAAAATATTCACCTTCCTTCTATCAATGACAACTGTACTCTTGGAATGATGTCAAAATCCTCTAAATTGTCTCTTTGTATCCTACAGTCAACATCGTCACACCACTTTTTATCATCCACTCTTGAATAGTCGGGATCAAATATAGGAAACGAACTTATGTTGCCTTGATTACGGTCATTCCCTTTTACCAACTTAATTATTTCACCTACTGGTTGTGAGTTTATTATGGAAGGATTATCGGCCTGAGACTTTTTAAGATCACAATCCGCTATTGCTTTTTCCAAACTCATTTTGGATTTAAATATTTCACAGATAAAAGAAAATCAAATAAAATGCAACTTATCTGATTATCGTTCTTGTAGCAGTAACTCTGGCAAACAGCAACAATTAGCAACAACAGTCCTTTTAGATCAACTAGTTCGGCAACGGAATGTTCTAGATTTTTCCTCTCCACTTGATTTTTAAATTTCGTGCAGGAGAGCAAATTATATTTTTTGACGTACTTCGACTTTCTTTTCAGTAGGTAGATACCTTTATAATTTAATTTGTAATTGTATTTTCTATTTTTTTATTTTTTTTATTTGGGCCAGTTGATTATGTAATATTAGGTAATATCCCACTTCTGATGTTAGATATAAAGAAATCCGATTCTGTGCCAAATATACTTGGCTTACTCCCTTCACAGTCCAAAACTGATTCAACTCCAGGAGAACAAATTCCTCATAAAATATAATTCAATGATATCTCAATCATAAATACAGTGAGTTGTTTACTACAAAGTAATTTTCAAGTATAACATTCATATACACTATACAGTATACACGGGTCACGTGCGCCCTAAAACTAAAGGTAAAGACGTCACTGGGAATAGGGTGTCTAATTATTAAATGTTCTTCACTTGGTGGAAATCTCCTGAAAGACACTATGAGTATTGCCGGCGACTGCTGATAGAGAAAGTAGTTTTCAAATTTTAGTTCCTAAAATCGCCTCTCAATTTGACTCATCTGCTTTGGCCTTACGGCTTACATTTGTAAAGTACCTACATAGAGTAAAAACCAACAACCTTACCGGAATTTTTCAAAATAACTTTATAATTTTTAAAAAATATAAATCTAAATACATATTTGGATAACGAACCAATTCTTTAAGTTAAAAATAAATTTTTAGTTTTTGAAAAATGTGTAAAGTTATTATGAAAAATTCGCGCTAATCTTCCGAACAAGATTTGCCAAAAGTAGGAGAGAAAAAGCCATCGAAACAGAAATCATATTAATGTATCATATTAATATGTAGATAGATACTTATACTTAACCACGCAATTGAATTGGCAAACAGACCCATATACTGCTTTATATAAGTCATACGAATAATTGTGGACTTATTGCCTACTTCAATTTTAAGATTGTGAATTGTACGTAGCCTACTAGATTTTTGTGTGGCCCCTACGTAGATTTAGAGGCTGAATAGCTCTTTTGGCCTGTCTTAAACCTGGGATGTTCCCCCAAAGTTGCGATGCACTTATTGTGCTCCCAGTTTCTTAAAACTGAAATTGACAGCTGATTTGAAGATTGCAGAGAAAGGTTCAGGTCCTTTAAAGAGGGTTTCATTGCATTTTCTGACAAGTTCGTTAGCTCTTCATTTCTTTCAATTCCTTTATTGCCGGGACGGGAACCCACCATATTTTGGTGTTTGATGTTTGTTAAAGAACTGCATTACTGATTCGAAGTTAAAAACGCCTTAAATACCTGAATTGTAGGTAGATGCGGTTTGCGCATTCTTTACTGACAAAGTTGTGGAATAACTTGGGCATTTCCCCGTAGGTATTAAGCCGATCCATCGGTATACAACTTTAGGCCGTTTTGGCAGTTAGGTGGGTTATTGCTAACCGATGCTTCTCTGTTTGTTCTTGTATAATTTTTTTTTTGAAAGTAAATGTCCTAGTCAGGCGATATCTCTCTCTCTCTCTCTCTCTCTCTCTCTCTCTTTCTCTCTTTCTCTCTCTCTCTATCACTCTCGTTAAACGTCATCTTCTCTCGAAAGGACAGAGCCAGAGAGAATACATCAAGTTAATCTTCTTTTATTTGGTGGAAACACTTTAGGATTAATTTTAAACCTCTTGTACTCGATCCCGGAATTTGTGTCCGGTGGAAACGTAGTATTAGTCTTTTATCATGGATTTTGTTCACATTCGACACAGGATTTTGTCCACATTGATAATCCCGGTTGATGGCGCCTTGTTATATCCTATTTATCTCTTCAGTGGCTACCTTCTGTCACCTTTTTATAAGAACAAAAGCGGCCAAAGAAATCTTCCTTGCAACACACCTGCTATAATGTCTCTTAATTCTGAGTACGAGTTGTTACGTTGCGTATGTTTGACATGGAGTCCAAGATGTTCGAGGGGAATTTCTTTTAGTTTCCACTTGAGGCGTACATGCGCTACCTTCTCGAATGCTTGACAAACGTCTAAGAGCATGTCAAAGCGTATTGTATGCTTCCAAATGCCTTCACTATTACGTCAGCTATCCAAAGCAGTTGCTCGATCTTCGATTGTTTGTATAAGCTTCACAAAACTGGGCTTTTACTTGCGTTCTTGCATGATGATAATTGACTTTGTTGGGAGCGTGCTCCAAATGCTTATTACGCCCTTACTAAGAGACAATACTTTCTTTCTATGGAAGCATATTTATTTTTCGCTTATAATGAGTACACATTTATTTGACAATCTCTTAAAACCAGCGCCAACCATCCCCAGCACTTTATAATAAGCTCCTGATGACTCAAGAGCACTGTTGCCACTTTAGCGATTTTTTCGCTATTTCTAGCGTATTTTTAAAGCTCTCGGCGATTTTTAATAAAATGTTGTCGTTAAAAAAAAATTGGCGATTTCTTGCTACTTTTCATTACTAAATCACCACGTACACGAATCCCGTACAAGTGGCATCTCCGACTCATTCGAATATAGTTTTTCAAGTATAAAAATGCTGCAGGTGTAAATAATTTGCAAGAACTGGCTGATTTGGCAATCACTGTGCTACCTCTTCCCCACTAAAATGCTGAAGTTGAACGAATTTTTAGTGCAATAAACATTGTAAAAAACAAACTTCGGAATCAACTTTCAACCCTGACGTTGAATTCTATAATATTGATTAGAAATCAATTAAAAGTGTTGAACAGGAGTTTTTTTTTTTTTTTTTTTGTTTTTATATACTTCTCCCGGGAAAGGCGAACCTATAACGCTTCAACAGCGCCCCGAGATGCCTGCAGATGTATGTTTGTTCTGCACTTAAATTGCTGCAAATTGTAGTCGTCTGGAAATATATCCCCAGGAAGCGAGTTCCAAAGTTTGCTTGTCCTGTAACAGAAGGAGTTTTGGAAAGTTGATGTCCTCGCGGTTGTCAAGTGTACTGTATGGTCATGAGCATTAGCAGCCTGTCTTGTTGGGCGCCCAAAAGTTGCATTTCGAGGGATAATGTCTTTGAGTTCCTCTGAACATCTACCATGGAAGTACCTATAGAACAAGCATAGGTCAGCGACTTGTCTTCTGTGCACCAACGGTTGTAGATTCGATGTGAGTGTAGGGTCTCCAATGAGTCGAACTGCTCGTCTCTGTATGCTATCAAGCAGGTTAAGTGAATGTTTTGGGGCCGAGCTCCATATATGGGAACAATATTCCAAGCCTGGTCTAACCTGTGCTTTGTAGAGAAGGAGAAGTTGCTTGGGGCTAAAGTACCTCTTTGCTCTAAATAGGTAGCTCAACTTTGCGGACGCCGATTTTGCGATATAGGATATGTGGTTCTGCCATGTGATTCCTGAATTGACTGTGACTCCTAGAAGATGCATTGAGTCCTTGTGATGGATTGGATGGTCATCCATTTGGATCTGAGGAACTGTTGCATTTTTTCTGGAAAATGTTGTGAGCTGTGTCTTGTTTGCATTAAATACAACCAAGTTGTCCTTTACCCACTTCAAGATTTTATGCAGATCATCATTTAGAGAACTAATTTGTTCACATCTCTAATTGTGTGATGTAGCCGTATTCACAGGCCCACTGTTCGAGAAGGAGGATATAAGAGTGCTGTCATCTGCAAAGCTGTAGATATTATTATTTGTCGATCCAAGCAAATCGTTGATGTGGAGAAGAAATAGAGTTGGAGAAAGAATAGATCCTTGGGGCACTCCTGCATTTATAGCAAATGATTTGGATAATACACCATCTACAACAACTTGGATCGATCTTCCCAGAAGAAAATTTTGCATCCATCCGCAGAGTGGTAATGGTGGTGGTGGTGTTGTGGTAATCTCCGTAAGACGCTAACTTGCCTAAAAGGGATCTATGCCAGACTCGGTCAAATGCCTTTGATATGTCCAAGGCTACGGCTCTGGATTCGCCGTGTTGTTCAATTGATTGTGTCCATAAGTGCGTTACGTAGCTTAACAGGTCACCAGTGGAACGACGGCTCCGAAATCCGTATTGCCTGTCGCTTATTAATCGATGGCCTTCTAGATATTTGATTATTTCGACATTTATTGCCTTTTCCATAACTTTAGAGAGCATTGAAAGTAACGCTATTGGACGATAGTTTTGTGGCAGACATTTCTTCCCTTTCTTTGGAATAGGTTGAATGCGAGCAGTCTTCCAGCAAGAAGGAAAAGTCTTCTGGGAGTACGACATGCTAAACAGCTTACAGAGTACAGGTGCAAGTTCTGGTTCACAGTTCTTGAGTACTATAGCCGGGATTCCATCGGGTCCCGTTGTCTTATTGCAATCTAGTTCTTTAAGGATGCGTTGAATTATTCGAGGCCGAAATTTCACTTCTGCCATCGATGATTGTATCCTCGGGATATTTGGTGGCTCTAGCTGTGCAGAATCTAGGGTGGAATTCTTTGAAATGTTTTCAGCGAAAAGATCTGCCTTTTCTTTAGGTGTTGTTGCTAGCGTGCCGTCTTCTTTTACTAGAGTTGGAAAAGAAGAGCAACTAAAGTTATTATTATGATGAATTTGTATCCAGTCTACCTTATCGGATAAATGACGAAATAATTTAGATCGTTCGTTATCGTTTGGTGAGCGATACAGGCAGCAAACGAATTTGGTACAACTTTGTAGAACGACCTTTAGCCATATTATGTCGAGATCAGTAGGTTCCATCTCTTCTTCTCTTACACACGCCAGATCTTCTCGGGCAAACACACATAGTCCCCCCTTATATCGAAAACGAGGATGTAGTTCGTATTCTGGACATTGAAGATATGTGTAATCAGTTGTTGAGTTTATTTGAGTCTCTGTTAAAGCTAGGACGTCTGGCTTTTTTTCTTGCAGATGCTGGTGCACACGACCTGCTCGACCAGGTTATAAAAAAATAGGAGAAACAAAAAAATCTAAAACTGAAGAAAATATAGCCGAAGCCTCTACTTCAAACTTGGAAGAAATGGATAGCCAAGAATTAGATGATTCCATTTTTGAGTTGGAATTTGATTTGTAAATTTCAATTAATTTATTTTTTTTAAAATGTTTTTTTTTTTTTTGTTACTTCGACTACTAGCGACAATTTTGTTTCTGCACTTTGCTTCAGTATGCCAATCCAACCTAACCCAGATGCACACATATGCCTATTTCATATTTACGACAGTACCTAAATCAAACTGTTTTCCATAACATTTTAAATTTCATAAATATTTAAACAAAATGTCTGTTTACACTCATAATATTACAGCCTAGTCACAGAGCTATGGGAATAAATTGATTTCGCAATGAAAACCTCGTGTGTTTTGCTTTTGGGTTGGTACGTATTGTACCGTCTCCTCGTTGTATATTTTCGTGTGGTGAGTTTTTGTTGCATTTTCTGATATTTATGTAGTAAGTGACATGGAATGTTGATGATTTTAAAATTTTGATTGAAAGAAAACAAGAAAAACAAAATCGTGAATTAATTTAATGAAAATTTGTTTGACATTGAACAATGGAGGCTTTAAAAAAAAGCTTGAAGGATTTGTTGGAACGGTTTGTGGTAGCACTCAATTTAGTGTCTGTGGTGGGTCATGTTAATTAAATTTGTTTGGGGTTCTAGGGATATTCCTCGAAAGGATTTTAGTAGATGGAAATTTGAAGGGAGAATGGGATTGTGATGGCTCTAAGTCCATAAAATTTCAAGAAGCTTCAAAGTGTAATAGTGCTGACTTGTCGATTTCAATTGTAATCTCCCTTAATCTTTCTTTTTTTTGCCGTTTGAACAAGGATAACACATATATTACAATTTACAGCGACCTATATATAGCCCATCATGGGACTTCTGGACTTAAGGTCAATTACAAACGTCTATTCAATCTATATTAACCATAATGGTTGTAGGACATCTACATTATAATTTTTAAGTAATCGGAGTCAATTGCGGAGGCTACTGCCAAAGATCTCCCACTTCCAACATATCCTATATCTACCTACATATATACAAAAAATCAATTGCTGTGCGTTAGTCGGGTAAAAGCTCCAGAACGGCTCGACTGATTTGGATGATTTTTTTTTGTTCGTTTTGAATCAGGGTTGGTGAAGGAAGAAAGAAAAATCGAAAAATTCTCAACATGTGGCGCTGTAGGATGTAGGTGAATATTTCGTTGTTCAGATCAATTCAATTACCTTCAATTATAATCTTCTATATAACGGGTGATTTTTTAGCTGGTTTGGTTTTGGCAACACTGGTTTTGACAGCTGACGTGTGTTTAGTACCTTGTGTCACTGTCAAACAGCTTCAGTTTGATTTGCAATTTAACCATGGATCGTCTTACAAATGAACAACGCTTGCAAATTATTGAATTTTACTATCAAAATTCGTGCTCGGTTCGAAATGTTCATCGCGCGCTGCTTCCATTTTACGATGAGGCTCATTTTTGGTTGAATGGGTACGTAAATAAGCAAAATTGCCGCATTTGGAGTGAAGATCAGCCAGAAGCATTGCAACAGCTACCAATGCATCCCGAAAAAGCCACTGTTTGGTGCGGTTTATGGGCCGGCGGCATTATTGGGCCATATTTCTTCAAAGATGATGCGAATCGCAGCGTTACTGTCAATGGTGAACGCTACCGAGCGATGATAACAAACTTTTTTTTTGCCCGAAATGGAAGTTCTTGACTTGCATGATATGTGGTTTCAACAAGACGGTGCCACATGCTACACAGCACGCGAAACAATGGCGCAATTGCGAGGCGAGTTTGGTGAACAGTTAATTTCACGTTTCGGGCCGGTCAATTGGCCGCCTAGATCGTGCGATTTGACACCATCAGATTATTTTTTGTGGGGGTATGTCAAGGCTAATGTGTATAGGGACAAGCCCGCTTCGATTGACGCACTGGAAGCCAACATCCATGCATTCATTCGTGAGATACCGGCCGATATGTGTGAAAGAGTATGCCAAAATTGGACTCAGCGGATGGACTACCTGAGACACAACCGCGGTCAACATTTGCATGAAATTATCTTTAAACATTAAATTGCAAGGTTCAAACTATCGATTCAAATAAATATTTCATTCATTTTTTCGAATTTTTTGTGTTTTTTTTCTATCTATATAAATAAAAATAACTTGATAAATGTGTGTGTGACAGCCTACCGACTGCCACACACATCCGATATTGATTTAGTTTTTTTTGTTGGTTAATATACCATGCAGAGAAGGTTAATATATTAGTATGATAAATTTTTGAAAGAAGGTGCAACCGCCATTCCAATAAATTCATTTTAGTACACTTTGAAAAAAAAAAAAATAAACTGGATAGAAATCGAGTAGTGACACTTCAAATACAAAAAAAAAATATTTTAAATTTTAAAAGCAATTGTTGTTGTCAATTATTTTAATTATTTTCCAACCAAATTGTTGTTTTCAACAATTTTGAAAGTTTTTTTTTTTAAATACCTAAAAAGTTTGTTCTAATAAATTATGTTTACTATGTTACATAAAGTAACTTTTTGAAATGAAGTAGATACTTTGATTATACAAAGATGATATCGCCGACGATATTTTGCATCGAATTCGTACTGTGATATCGGATAATGAACTGGAGATGTCAGTTGCATCGAATTCGTACTGTGACATCGGATAATGAACTGGAGATGTCAGATGGAAATGCGCATCAAAGCTTTGATTTTAATCGAGGATATGTGTCTGCTCATGAGTGGCAATTTGTTGTGCAAATTGGGGATACCACAGCCAAATCGTTCAATGCAAGACGCATTTAATCGAGAAGTGGAGCGAGAAATGGACTTCGATCGAATCGCATTGAGTCAAGCTGTTCGAACAAATGTACCAATGTTGAATCAAGAATAAAAAAAAAAGTGTACGATGAATTGATGCAAGCAGTCGATAACGAAAATTGCGGAACTGGAAATACATTCATGATTTCACTTATTTTGGCTACAATTCGTTCGAGATCTGAGATCGCTTTGGCCCTAGCCTCTTCTGGGATAGCGGCTACTTTGTTAGAAGGCGGTCGAACAGCTCATCCTGCATTGAAATTGCCATTGAATCTGCAAGTGGAAGAAGAACCTACATGCAAAATTTCAAAGAACACTGCGATGGCGAAAGTACTGCAGCAATGTAAGATTATTATATGGGACGAATGCACAATGGCTTACAAACGCGCATTGGAGGCAATGAATCGTTTACGTAATGACCTTTCGGTGGAGCAATGATCACCGGCCTGATTGAGTTTCCACAAAATTTTTGCAATCTTACAACGACACCGGAAGAACTAATCATGAATGTTTTCCCGAATATCGCTCAGAATAATATTGACCATGATTGGCTGAGTGATAGAGAAGAGTGATTTTGGCTGCGAAAAACAAGAACGTCGAACATTTGAATTTCGCCATTCGAAACCAAATCGCTGGTGAGTTGCATTCATACAAATCAGTCGACTCCGTGATGGATGAAAACGAAACCACCAACTATCCCACATTGTTGCGCAACCTAAACGAACCAAAATTTTGTAACGATACGCGTTTGATTGTGAAGAATTTAATATCAAATATTATTCAAGCAACGATTTTTATTGGAAAATTAATAGGCGAAGGTGTTGTTATTTCGCGGATTCCACTTATTCAGAACGATTTGCCGTTCGTATTTAAGCGTCTTCAATTTCCCGTACGTCTCGCTTTTGCTATGACAATTAATAAGTCGCAAGGACAATCGCTGGATGTGTTTGGCATAAATATTGAATTTCACGTGTCGGCAAAGCTCTCGCTTTGTACGTGTAAAAGCGGTAGGTTGGCCGAGAAGTATTTGATTTTATTTATTTATTTAATTTTAATATACCTTTTGAATAAAAAATTTGAATTGACCGAATTACATGAAGCAGAATGAAGCGAAAGCTCGGAATTATTAATTTCATTAATGAATTTGGGCGGAACGAAGTTCGCCGGGTCAGCTAGTTTATTTTTAACATTTTCCAACTTTCTCGTCGTATAAACCTTACTAAGGTGTAGACAAACACAACAAAGAAAAGATAGCTCAAATCGGACGATCGGTTCTTCATAGGTGGTACTTTGCAAAACATAAGCGGGATAGGAAAACGGTTTGTGGGTTGTGGCACCTAAGATTGTATAGTTAAAATTATTAATTAATAATAAAATTAACATTGTCCAAATAAGGCACTTTGTGAAATGTACGCAGGACTTAGTACGAAAGGTACGGGCAAAGCCGGGTGGGTACAGCTACATTTAAAAGAGACTGACATCCTTAACTCTGGAACGGATCGCTCGATACATATGCTACTTTCTTTCGTGAAAGCAAAATTTTATGGGGATGATATTCGCTTACCGCTATACAATTTGAAATTGAAAGTCGGCTCAGTTATAATTTTGTTGCGCAACCTCATTGTAACGAAACTTTGTAATGGATCGCGTTTGATTTGATTGTGAAGAATCTCAACTCAAATGTCATAGTTCTTGAGGGGAAAATTGAAAGGCAAACATTCTCATTCCGCGGATTCCGATTATTCAGATTTGCCATAGGTATTTAATTGTCTTAAATTTCCCGTGCGTCTCGCTTTCGCTATTTCAATCGCTCAGTTGACAGGTAAAGCTAATCTAATCTAATGATGTACTTCAACCAGCAATTTTTAAATACCAGTAGTTACCTACCCACAGCGCACCCATATCTACCCATTTTTGTTCTTAAATTCGCTTGGCAGAAGTTTTTCAAAACCCATATTCGGTATATAACCACACCAACAACCGGATGGATGGTTGAGCTGTTCATTTTTTGAGAATCATCTGTCCATGAAATATGTTTTAAACGATTTTCCAATTAAATCACATAAGCAAACGCACATTTTCCAAAAGACCTAACCGCCTCTAGTCCTGGGCATGGTGCTTTTAGTGTGCGGTCTTTTGAAGCCAATGTACGAGTTGATTTGTTTTGGCGTATACTCAGCAATTAAAGCAATTTCGAGCAAGCATCTGTATTTAATAGTTTTACGTGCCACAGATAATTGCATTCGCATTATTTGAAATGAGCTCGTGCGACACTAAAACGGAAACATTTTCCGACGGAGGTAGGTGCATCAGTTGAGTGGAGATTAAAAACATTACGGCACAGGGAAGTAGGTGGTTTTGAAGCGTGGAAAATCTAAAATCTAATAAAATTTCAACGACTGTCTGTCTGTATGTGGATTTGAACAGATATCGCGTTTTAACTACTTACCCAAACCGTTCGGATTGCTTAGAAAAACAGTGGGGAGGGGGGCTCTATGGAGCAGGAGCCAGTCTTTGCTACATAGAAATGAGCCAGATATTTCTGAAAAAATTCGGAAAGACCGTAGAAGCGATGTCACCTTGTAGGGGTCTCTCTTATCTCATTTGGGATTTGTTGCCGCATGAACTGGTGGTGATTACGTGGGAAGCTTTGATTTCGTTTCTTTGTCGAAGTTAGAAGCTGCTGATGAGTTTCCTGCCTATCAGATCGACCATTAAATGTTTGCTGCGAAAAGACCAACGAATTCCAATGTAAGACTCACCAGCTTTTTTTTCCGACTTCAAGGCCCGTTTCCTGTGGGAGGAGCAATGGAAGCCCGGGAGCTCTAAAATCTTGTTATTCGCCAGTGTACTATTTTTTGGTAAAAGGCAAGAATCCCTACAAAATCACTACCCAACTTTGTGAAGAAGATTATAAGTTTGTATCAAGCTTGGAGAGAATTGCAAAAAAAAAGAAAAAACAGGAGGTGCATAAACGACGAGAAGCAGATTTCCAGGACGATTTGGATAACATGTTTGACATAGGTCATGCTGAGCTCTTTAAAAAATTAAAATAGAAGAGGAAAGAGTCGTTTTATAGCGGTAGAGACAGGACGAACGGGCTGCTTAGCGGGAGTTGAAATAAAAAAAAAAAAAAACTGAAAAGGAAGATAGGTTTAGACAAAGGCGATTAGAAAAAGAACAAAAACGTAGTAAGTACATGTCATCGGCAATATCATCTTCTTCTTTAGCGTCCTTGTAGGAGGAGTTTCAGCCTTAGACAGATGTCAGTTGAGCATAAGCGTCTCTGTTTATATACTTCAGGCTACAGGGGAATCTCTAGGGCTTAACTTTGAGGATTTTGTAATCAATAAGTCTTCGATTCAACGCGTGCGGACACGGATTAGAAAAGAACGGGCAGAAAACATTAAAACCGATTTTCAAAATAATGTTCCGGAGGTCGTTACTGTTCACTGGGATAGGAAATTATTTCCTGGCTTGAATGTTAGGTGTGCTAGGGAAGAACGACTTCCTATTACTATTCGTTTTGGAGATGGGGAACAACTTCTATCCGTGCCAAAATTTGAAAATTCTTCTGGTAAGGGACAAGCTTATTCTGTTTTTAGAGCAATTAAAGATTGAAATTTTGAAGATATATTTCAGATTATGTGTTGCGATACAACTGCATCCTACACATGTCGTTAGAACTGTTCTCTTGGAACAGAAATTATAAAGAGAGATAGTAATTTTTAGTTGTCTTCATCAAATGTATGAGCTCGTGCTTTAAAGTGTCTTCGAAGCGAACAGTAACAATAAGTCCAGACATAGACATACCTATTTTTAAAGCGTTTCGAGATGAATGGAAAAATGTTGACACTAATTTTAACAAATTTCAAACCGGTGACATTGAAATTACCGAATTCTTAAGTTCTTACTTTGGAGAGTTCTTACTGAACCTTCAACAATATTCTTAGAAGGAGATGTCGATAAGTAACTAATAATCAGGCCCCCAAAAATTATTCAGCAGAAGAAGAGCAAAAACAATTTCTTCTTCGTTGTGTGAAAGAGCACAGGAAGTTATATCCTGATTGCAGGAAAGAAGTTTTGAAGAGGAAGTATCCGCAATAATTTCTTTTTGTTACCAATTATTTTTAATCAAGTGTTTAGTATAGTTATTTCTATATTCATTACTAGCTGACCCGGCAAACTTCGTTCCGCCCAAATTTCTTAAAGGTAATGAAAATAATAATTCCGAGCATGTACAATGCACTTGCTTATTTATGTAATTCGGTCAATTAAAATTCTTTATTCAAAAGTTATATTACGTAAGTGCAATAGAAATAAATAACGAATAGCAATGTTGATTTGTTCCAATCAAACCGCAATGATTTTGACGTGTCGGCCAAACCCTCCTCTTTTTCACTAAATTGACAATGTGAGAAACATGGGAAATCAAGATTGATGCCACAAATGCACAAACATCCATCGATTTTCCTTGCAATAAATTATTTGTCAAAGTGAAAGCGAGATGCCAGGGAAATTGAGGTCGAACGAATGGTAAATCGTTCTGAATAAGCGAAATCTGCGGAATAAGAGTATTTGCCTTTGAATTTTCCCCTCAAAATCATTACTTGCATGATATTTGATGTGAGATTCTTCACCATAAATCCAATGCGATCCATAACAAAGTTTCGGTACATTGATGTTGCGCAACAAAATTTTAACTGAGCCGACTTTCAAATCCAAATTCAGAAGAGGTAAGCCCGGAACATCCAAAGAATTAAAAAATTCAACTAATCCCCACAAAGTTTTTTTCACAACAAAAGGTAGCCCTTCCTTCCAACCAAAAATCATAAAAATCGAACGATCTGTCCCCGAGTTATGAGTGCACATTCGGAGGTCAGTCTCTTTTATATGTAACTGTATCCACCCGGCTTTGCCCATACCTTTCGTATTAAGTCTTGCTCACATTTCGCAAATTGCTTTATTTGAACAATTATACAACTTTAGAAATAGAGTTTGATTTTATTTTTTTATGGGACGTGACAAAATCCGTTTTCTTATCCCGCATGTGTTTTTCAAAGTACCACCTATACGGTCAAAAACTATCCGAAATTTAAAACTGGAAGCAACCATATCCATCAACAAAATTTCAATCAACTTGGTAGAGCTGTTTCGGAGATCGGCAGCAGCGCCACCTATCAGGTCCAAAAGTATCCTATCCTTCAAGCGGAAACGAAGAATATAAATCTACAAAATTTCATTGAAATCGGGTGAGTGATTTTGGAGATCGTGAAACAACGCCATATAGCGGGTCAAAAATCCTATCTTTTAAATTTGCGTTAACCTAAAATACAACAATACGAACAAAACAAAAGAAGAATCATAAAAATTGACCCAGTGGTTATCGAGTTATATCATCATCATTGAGTTTCGTCCCGAAGGAATTATATGTATAAATTAAGAAGATTATTATTATTATTAAAGAAAATTTAATTGAACTGGAAACAACATATACGCCTACAACGCCACATGTTGAGGATTTTCCGACGATGTGCACTAAAAAATTCCTCCTCTTTGAAGATATTTGCAGCACGCATTCTGTCAATTTTATGTCAAACGCCATAAGGTTACATCAAAAAAGTTTGAATTGTAAAAGCGCTATGGATAAATAAGATATAATTTAATATGGTGGTTAAGTATTCTTAAATTTTCTAACTCTCCGCGCAATTTTCTTAATTTTTTCTTTCATAAGATTCTTCACCTGACAATAACAAACATAACAAAAAAAAGAATTAGCGAAATCGGTCCACCCGTTCACGCGTGATGCCGTGACCAAGGGAAATAGGGATTCATTTTTATATATATAGATGAAATAAACCCCCAAAATTGGGGCCTTAATTCATTTTTTTTTGGGCCTTATTTCATCACAGTGGGGCATTTTTTCATATTTGAAATTGGGGTATTATTTCATTATGAAATAACCGTACCGTTTCACAAATGCTGTACTTTACTATACTATTTTCTGAAGCTGCTAACTAATTGTCGACATTAGTACTTGGTTATTAATGAGACCGATTATCACTTTGACCTGCAATCAATTCGATTAAATAAATAATTCCGATAAAAACCTTCACAATCTTTGCAAGCAACTTCCCAATCCCAACTCACCTCACTTGAAATTCCAAACTTCTAATACTCACACCGCCTTCCTCGCTGTGGTAATGACAATTTAATCGGCAACCAAGTATGATGTCTATATCTTCTTGCCGCATCGATTATTATCTCTTGACTATCTGTGGGTATCTTTTAATCGGATAATAAATCGGATTGATTGGGTCTTAGAAGAGATACATATTTTATGGTCTTTGAATCCCCATATCTAGGGGTAGTGAGTCGAAATGATTGTCATTGCATCCCATTTGGAGGCAGTATAATATCTTCCACTTATCGATTCGTCAAGTCAGTGCGCACAGATGTCAATCAAATTATGCGATTGGTCATCGATATACCTCTAGAACTGGAAATCGTTTCAAATGTTAAATATAAAATTAAATATTTTATCTGTGTGGGCAGAATTTAAGTCGTGTCGGGCATAAATTATACCTTGTGGCTATTTATATACGTTAAGTCGTCAGTTGATGTTGAATTGAAGTTGGTTAGAAATGAAATTGCGTGTAAAATACCGCACAAGAAAGGATTTCTAATAGAGAACCAAAACATTAAGAATGGAGAGAGTTCTTCTTCTGGAGGGTGAGTGAAAACTACCAAGTTTGAGGAAAATACTTTCGGTACCTAACCTAAGCCAATTTAAGTATAGAGTTGCTCTTAAAGATTTCGAATCGCCTGCTTCGAAACAGGTTATATAATGACTACATAAAATCGAGTTGACAATCAAAGCCTTTGTGTCCTACCAGAGATGGTACAATGTGGGCCTTTTAAACCTTCAGAATATTTCTAAGGCTTTAATTGACAAGGTTTATAGGCCGTCTTGGAAATACAAACCACTTTCATATCCCTCCATAGGTTTGAAATGTGTCCAAGCTCTAAAGTTGAGAAGAAGAACCATTCAAGGCTTTAGACTGCCAAAAACATATTGCATGGATGATTTTATCTGGTCTTTCATAGTTCAGACTTGTAAGAGGGGAAGCTTCTAATCCCCCATGAGCGCTAATGGAATTTATTCCATAGACAAAGAATGAAAAACGAAAATTAGACATTTCGAAACAGAGGCAAAGTCCATTAAAAACTTCCCATCCGTTCGTAGTTAAAATCGCCTGAGGAGAAACCAAAAAGTTGCCAAGCGTCTTGATGGTAAAAGTCTGAACCATAAGAACCTGTATCAAACTGCAAATTGCTTCACGGTTGTGGAATATTCCGATAAATGTTGCAACACGTTATAGGACTCTATAAAGAACCTTAACTTGTGGCTAAGCAGTGGCTTATTTACCGAAGCCCTGGCGTGTGGAAAAAAGCTCGATTAGTATCAACTTCTTTCAGCTGTTTGGCAGGTGAAAGAATTAGGACTTCGGCTTGTACAAGGCTTCAAGTGGTGCATCCGCAGTGCCGGATTATTGCCGCTTAAAACTTGCTATTTATCAGCTTTGTCGATAAAATTTTTTGAAATGTGGTGCCATGTAGAATTCTTGGCAGCCAGTCAGCGTCATGTCTTTAAAGCATATTTAGGTGGTTTCGAAAATAGATTAACCGTATTGAGCGTGCAGGTGTAGAGTGGCCGATGCATGTCCGGAATTTATTATTTGTGGTGTACCTTTATAGGGAGCAAATCAAAACACGAAACGAAAACACGCTCTATTTAAATTTGAATTTCACAATCGACCATCCCTCACGACGTTATAAAATACCAGAGACAATACTGAGACCCCCAACTTCGACCGATTAACAGTTATTTGCCTACAAGCTAAATTTTACGCTCCCAAAAAGTTTAGGTGCGCTAGTATTGTTGCATAGAAATTCGTATTGACAAAAAATGTCAAAAATCCTCTCAACCAACACATTCGCACCTAATCTTTTTACATTTCACTGTGGGCAAAGCAAAACGGATAGGAATTGGCGTACACGGACAGGACAACAAAATGGCGGATTCCTGGCAAAAATTGAGGGGGCCAGCGGCAAGAGGATTGTGAGTTGGGGGTCTCAAATACAATACCAGAGACAATACTGAGACCCCCATCTTCGGCCGATTTTCCGTTACTTGCCTACAAGCTATATTTCTATGGGGTGGTACACGCTAAGTGCGTTAGTATTGTTACATAGAAATTCGTATTGACAAATGTCGCGTAACTTCACTCACAAACACACTCGCACCTTGCGTGTCCCACTTCCGCTGTCGGCAAAGTTGCTGCCAGCGTTCATAGAATTTTGTCAGTTAAATTTGAAATTATTCGTTTCGTGTACCTAAATAGTATTTTATTTTAGAAATAAGTGCACTTTTGCTGAAAATATTTATGAAAAATGATTACTGCAGAATGGTTGTAGGAAAATAAAAACATTTTGAGCAATTTTTCTTCAGTTATTTAAGAAAAATGTACACATGAAATCGAAGTTAATGATATTCAAAAGCGGAAAATAGACAACAATGTTTGTCCTAATATGTTTCTAGTATATAAAACAACTCATTTAGATAGTATTATTAACCAAACAAATTACATTAATCGTCTTTTGAAAATTAATAATAACCAACCAATAGCATTCAGTTATCTTAAAATGTGGTATTCTCGAAGTCTATCACATTCCCCCATGGTCGGTAGCAGTTGGCAGCATTGATTTTATATTTTTTGTATGTTTTTGCATGTCACACGGATTCTAAATTGACATAACACCGATAGGAAAACAAAATGGCGAATTTGAAAAAAAAACTGAGGGGGCCAGCGGCAAGAGGATTGAGAGTTGGGGGTCTCAGTATTGTCTCTGTACAATACAATTAATCGCATACCTACTTTTTAAGACGACGAACATGCGCAAACAATCATCCCCCTCCAAAAGGACAATTTAAAAGCCCTCTTATACATACAAGCTATAGTCATGGTCGCCAGCCAGCCCAGACCAAAATCGTAAACAACATTATATGCATGTGCTAACACACAAACATGTATATTGCTACAGCGCAACACCAGGCGGCTGGAAACCAAAAAGAATTCTGCAGTTCCTATACCCTCTTGTGTTTGTTTACATTGTATGGTGTATATCTTTGTACATGTCTGTAGACAAGAATACGTTTTACAGTTTCCTCGATTGGATTTGCAATGCGACATAAGGCCATGATCAAAATAAAGAAATAACAATGAGAATAACAAGGCAAACCATGATTAGGTAGGTATACTGTCATGGAAAAAAGATACATTACAGTGGTAAACTTCTACGAGTATTAGAGGGAAGAAAGAAAGAAAACTGATACTCTGCACATATGTAGGTGTTAACTCACATCGATAAGCCGCTTTAAAAAAGATATCCAAACCTCATCTATCCTTGATTCAAATCCCAATATTTCTCTGCACTGCAAGGGATTCAGACTCGGAATGTCACAATATCTCTACAGCAAATTTCGAATGCTTCCGCGGCTCTCGCAGATACCACCTGTCATCGTCGGTCATCGCCTTAAGTCCTACGTTTACGTCAACACTCGTAAAAAAAAAAAGATCTACTCTTGCGGGCAGCAATCAATTGGAGCCACGCAATCACAGTCCAAATCCAAACACAAAGTTTGTATCTAACGTCTAACCTCACAAAAAATTGCAAATATTTGCATCTGAATTGCGAAATCAAATCCAATCATTCCCAATGGCTCTCTCTCACTCCGACTGAAGTCAAATTCAGCCAATTATCATTCACAGGGTCTTTTTTCAACACCAAATATCCTCACCCTGACCCCGAACGCCAAACCATTCCTACTTTGCCGCTCGGCTGTTTTGTTTGTGGTGTGATGGTGTGATGAACGATACCTATATTCTATATACCGAATGTGGGTTAGTGGTTTAACACACGTTCTGACTGGATACGTTACGTACAGACGTGTGAACACACTGCAAACAAGGATACAATAAATTCCGGAGAGATGAAATTGAAATAGTTGCACTTGTACAGTGTTTGCTTTTTAGTGATTTCGAGGATTCTAATTCTGTGTGTGCACGAGGATATTAGGTACCAATATGACGACGACGTGTCAGAATGTACGAACGAAGACATCTGTATTGCGCAACGTGTCAAGAACAGGGTAACTAAAAATAATTCAAAAGATCGTTCCTAGAGCTGAGTGTAAAACTCTATTACAATGTAAAGCAAAGGCTGTCGGAATGCATGGGTTCCGGAGACATTCTCCTTGTTACTTAAGTGGGTGTAAGCCATTTTACGGTTTTTTGATTGATTTTTGTGCGATGATACGAAGTCAGAGGGGGTCACAATTTTAACTATTTTAAAAGGGAGAAAATAATGTTGTTGTTTTTTTTATTTTTTTAAAAGGAAGCCAGGATCCCTTTAAAAACAGTTTTTTCAACGGCAAAGGACTGACATTTTTTAAAGTAAGTTTTTAAACGGCGAAGCCATGATTCCATTTAAAATAGGTTTTAAAAAGGGAAAGCCATGATTCATATGAAACTTTGAAAATGGCTTTGTAAAATAGGAAGCCGTGATCCGTTTTATAGGTTCTTAAGAGGAGAAGCCGTGATAACATTTAAAAAAGGGGTTTTAAAAGGGATCTTTTTTAAAGTAGGTTTTAAAAGGGAGAAGCCATGATCCCTTTGAAACTTCGAAAATAGCTTAGTAAAATGGGAAGCCGTTTTTAAGAGGGGCAGTCATGATTCCTTTTAAAACAAGTTTTTCAAAGGGACCATGATCTTTTTTTAAGTAAGTTTTTAAAAGGGGAATCCATGATCGCTTTTAAAATACGTTTTTAAAAAAATTGGTTTTGAAATATGAAAGTCGCTAAATGAGTATTAAACTTAACTTAACCCGATGTAGTTATTCTTGGCTTCCTAACATTGCAACATCAGCTGACTGTCTGTCTACTTTAGTTTTTCTTTAAGAAAATATACATGTAGGTACCAATACCTGCCGCAATTTCAAAGCCTTCCATTCGAACCTAAGTATGGGTTTCGCAGTGGCGAATTTGTTAATTTGTGGCTATCTTCAGTCCTTCGGAGGCTGTGGGTATCCGTCCGATTTTGGCACCGCTTTTTCCATTCTGGATTTTGTCGGTGACAGTATTTACTTTACTTACTTTAGGTGGCGCTACAGTCCGGGGTGGACCTGGGCCTCAACCAATACGCCTCTCCAGTTATCGCGATCTTTGGCTAACTGCCTCCAGTTGCGCACTCCAAGTTGGTTGAGGTCCCCTTCCACTTGCGCGCGCCACCTAAGGCGAGGTCTTCCTCTACTGCGTTGTCCCTCCGGGTTAGAATCGAAGACTCTTCGAGCCGGAGCGTTGGTGTCCATTCGCTCTACATGTCCCAGCCATCTTAGACGACTGATGCGTACTTTTCTGACTAGGTCGATGTCGCTGTACAGCTCGTAGAGTTCGCTGTTAAACCTTCTCCTCCAAAGCCCGTCAACGCAAACGGGACCAAAAATCACTCGAAGAATTTTGCGTTCGAAACGACCAAGGAGATCTTCATCCGCCTTTGATAGCGCCCATGCTTTTGCACCATAAAGCAGGACTGGGATGATGAGGGTCTTATACAGAGTTTCCTTAGTATTTCTCGACAAGGCCTTACTTATCAGTTGCCGTCTTAGGCCAAATAAACAGCGGTTGGCAAGTGTGATTCTTCGTTTGATTTCTGATGTGATGTCGTTATCAGAGTTTATAGCGGAGCCGAAGTAGACAAAGTCCCTAACTACCTCAAAGTTATAGCTGTCTATCGTGACGTTCTGCCCGATTCGTCGATGTTGTGTGTCCCTTCTTGTTGACAGCATATATCTTGTTTTGCCCTCATTCACCATCAAACCCATTTTTGCCGCTTCTGTACTGATACTTGCAAACGCACCAGTGACAGCTCGCTGTGTTCTGCCAATGATGTCGATGTCGTCAGCGTATGCAAGTAGTTGCACAGACTTGTAGAAAATTATGCCTCTGGTGTTGGCTTGTGAATTTCGCACAATCTTCTCAAGAATGATGTTGAAAAAGTTACATGACAGCGCGTCACCTTGTCTAAATCCTTTTTTGACATCAAAGGTCTCAGTGAGATTGTTTCCGACCTTTATGGAGCAGCGAGCGTTCTCCATCGTCATTCTGCACAATCTGACAAGTTTGGCAGGGATGCCAAAACTAGACATGGCTCTGTATAGCTCGTCTCTATAAATGCTGTCATATGCGGCCTTAAAATCGATAAAAAGATGGTGAGTATCGATCTGGACTTCTTGGGTTTTTTCCAGGATCTGCCGTAGTGTGAATATTTGGTCGGTTGTGGACTTACCGGGCCTAAAACCGCACTGATAGGGTCCAATCAGTTCGTTGACATATGGTTTTAGGCGTTCGCACAGTACGGCAGATAGGATCTTATATGCGATGTTAAGGAGACTGATGCCTCTGTAGTTGGCGCAGTTTAGAGGGTCTCCTTTCTTGTGGATCGGGCAAACAATGCTGAGGTTCCATTCATCAAATCTTGGAGATGAGTTGGTGTATGCACTCTACCAAGTCATCTCCGGTTGCCTTGAAGAGCTCGGCAGGTAAGCCGTCTGGACCAGCAGCCTTGTTGGATTTAAGCTTAGATATTGCTATCCTCACTTCATTTTGGTCAGGTGGACGGAAATCTTGGCTTTCATCGTCCAGGTTGAATGACTCGTTCTGCCTGACAGCGGAATTTGTGTCGTCTTCGCCGTTTAGCAGTCTGCAGAAATGGTTTTTCCATGTCCTCAGCACCGATTGTGACTCTACTACAAGGTTTCCTTGTTCATCTCTACATGTCTCCGTTCGGGTCTTGTTGGCATGACACGTTCTTTTTACCTTTTGGTAAAACTTCCGAACATTGTTCCTGGAGTAACACCTCTCTATATCCTCGATCGCGCGCTTCTCATGCCCTCTCTTTTTTCTCCGGAGAAGCCGATGTTCTTCCCTCCTTTTTTGCTCGTAGAGCTGACGAGCTGCTCTCGTCCTTCTATGCAGCGACGCTTCGTAGGCACTTTGTTTTGCTGCATGTGCTTGCCGGCACTCTTCGTCAAACCAGGGGTTTGGGGGGGGTGGGCTGGTGAAACCGAGCACATCAGTTGCGGCGTTTTTGATGGCTTCTTGGCATCGGCGCCACTGGTCTTCGGCACTGGATGCTGGCAGCATAGGACTTCTCGAGAGGTTGAGGGATACGCGATCGGCATAGGTTCTGGCGGTTTGTTGCGTTTGTAGTCGTCCGACGTTAAATCTCCTCACAGTATTTTCTCGTTGTTGTGGTGTCAGGAAGTCCTTGGCTACAACAAGGTAGTGGTTCGAGTCTATGTTGGCCGCTCGGAATGTTCGGACATCTAGAATACTGGAGGAGTGCCTTCCGTCGATCGCAACGTGATCAATTTGGTTGACGGTTTGATGATCAGGTGACCGCCATGTTCCTTTGTGGATATTGAGGTGAGGAAACCGTGAGCTAGCTATGGTAACATTACGTCCCGCAGCAAAATCAATCAGCCTAAGTCCGTTTCCAGACGTGGTGTCGTGTAGGCTGTGTTTTCCGATTATGCTACCAAAGATGTCTTCCTTTCCTATTTTGGCGTTAAAATCACCCAAGACGATTTTAACGTCATGCTTAGGGCATTGCTCATATGTTTTGTCGAGGAGCTCGTAGAAACACTCTTTGGTAGCATCGTCTTTTTCTTCTGTGGGGGCGTGAGCGCATATTAGGCTAATGTTGGCGAATTTAGCCTTTGGTGACAGTATTTGCCTCCAAGAATTTTAAAAGTTCCACTTTTCGGTGTTATAAATTTTAAAAAGCTAAGTTTTGACAAGTTGCTGCAAGGACTTAGAAAAAGTGGTTAAAAACGTCTGGATATCAAAGAAGCTTTTAGATAAAAGAATGTCTTTTAAATGTGGACTCATCTTCTCAGAATTGATAAATGTAAGCAAAAAAAAAAAACTTGCTAACTGGTTGCTAATACAGCCAAAGTGCAAACATGGACAGACTTTGGTGAAAATCTCTAAGCAAGGCACACCTTCATCTGCGGAAAGTATACGGAATATTATTGAAGGACTGAAATATAAAAATTATGAGCATCATGCGCCGATACAGCGATCACTTCTTTGAGTCGTTCTGTCCAAATATGTGCGTTGAGGATGCCATAAAGCTTTTTGAGTAGATTGTCACTTTTGCGATCAAATATTTAATTAATTATACATTCGATAATCACTCGACTGTTTTTTTCTTTTTTTCTAGGTATATCTGTGGCACCGTATACAGAAAAACAGATCAAGCTGGCTAAATTTACATTAAAAAATATTCCCACTGATCCTACTTCCCTGCCGCTCAGTGTACCTCCATGTGCTATTTCGAATTTCTTTACTTTGAAATAAAATCGCTCTTCTTGCACTTGCAGCATCATTATGACAAATAGTGGAATCACAAAAAAAATGTTAACACAACTTTGAAGGGCGAAACAAATCAAATGCCTCCCCCAATTGAAAGGAGGACATCGCATTAGACACTGGTGTCGCAGGTGGGTTGTATATACATATATTAATGGATTCTCTGCCCCTCCCAGTGGCGCTTTGCCTTGAGCTCAAGTCGGTATACACTGTCATCGGTGAGATTTGGCTCTTAGGCTATTCACACTACTTCACATTTCACAATTTATTTCCTCAGTTTTTCAATTCTAAGGATTCTCCTATGGATATGCTTCGTAATTTTTTTTTTTTTTTTTTTTTATAAAATCAATTCGGATTAAGTTGCTCGCAAATTCCTGAATTTAAGAAAGTAGCAGCTGCATTTGCGAGGATTATTATATACGGAAGGTGATGATTGGGATGGCACCTCGCTGCATATTGCATGGAATGGAAATTGATTTGCTTTTGAAGGTTAACGACGCTGCAAATTGAGAGATTTGCAGGAAGATTTAGGAGAACTGACATTGGAAGTGCTAAGTGAATCATCAAGGCTGTTATATGATGCGAATTTAAGGGTTATTACGGGGGTGGGTATCGATGGAGCGTACGGTGCAGTTCAGTTCTAAGTGATTTTGTACTGCTGAATATTGGTATCTTAATCCTTTGAACTGATCGTCATCAACCAAAATTGGCAGTCCCTTCATAGGACGTAGGCTAGGGCATTAGTAGGTATACGTCAGCTCTTAAGAATTTGGATAGGTTATTAGGAGAACGATGACAAGTCGATATACACAAAAATATACCACTTTATTACTTTACTTTGCTGAAACATGTGCTCAATAAAACACAAACTTAACTGAGGACTGTTTTACGGTCACAAGTTACTTTACTTTGCTGAGACTGGTGCTCAATAAAACACAAATTTAACTGAGGACTGTTTTATGGGCATCTAAGTCACTTTGCTTTGCTTCACTTTGCGCAGACAGGTGCTCAATAAAACACAAATTTGACTGAAAACTGTTTTATTGGACATCTAATTCACTATATGCTTTGCTTTACTTTGCTGAGATAGGCACCCAATAAAGCAGGACTAACGATGAATAGGCCCTTGGAATATTGCAAGTACTGAAACCTGTCTGCTAGCTTGGTGGTGACTTTCAAAACTTATGATGGAGGTATGACAAAGATAATAAATAAATAAAATGATTTGCTCCTGTCAGGTTCTTCTTTTAGGTTAGGGAAGGGTGTGTGGTGCGCAAGCCTCCAATCGGAGGCTCTCAGGCCCATTGTGAATCCCTTCATAGATTAAACAAACCCTAAAACAGTCTGGTGGACTCTTCATCTTTTTGAATGTTTAAGCGAGTTGATGCTCTTCGCGAATTTTAGAGGATCCGGTATCTCTGCTCCGTAGAATTCCGATAGATTTTCAAAGAACCTGGACCCCAGGGATGGGAGTCGTCGTTCTTGGAGAGCGGGACATTGGCACAGGAAATCTCCTGCAAAAGTCATTGGTTTCTCTATTTCATTCCCGGAGCATGGATTTGGTTGCGCAGTGACCTGTGACTATAATGTGAGCATGCGAATTCAGTTTTTATATAGGCACATTCGATATTTTATTCTTTTTCCGTTCAATTCTGGCCATAGGGGCCGTGCAATTTTGCAGCTTTCTTTTTCATTCGATATTACTATGTCCAGGAACCCAGCAGAGCTTGATGTTGTGGTTGTTGATTCTGCTTATTAAGTTTCGATAGTTCTTTAGAACCTTTGATTTTTGTGTTGGCTATAATTGTTTTAAGGGCGACTTGACTGTCTACGAAAATAGCGATGTTTAAGGTTGGAATGTTGCTATTACGTATGTGTCTAGCTGCCTTGTCTATGGTTAGTATCTCTGCTTCGAAAAGGCTGCAGGAATTGGGTAGTCTCCACGACTCCTTCATTTGCATTGTTTCTTAATAGATACTATAACTTATAGGTTTCAGAAAAGATTTTCCTAATTTTTTTTATAGAAATTGTTTCTAGGTATAGACTCGAACTAGAACTCTCCATTCAGCAACTGCCACACGACCTTAGAATGCGTATCTGAAAAGTTTCGCGATAAACATGTCCTTTCCTTTACCGAATGGTTGCGATATGCTATGCCTATGGTCCATTTGAACCGTCTGCTCCAACGCCATTTCCTTTATTTTTTTCTCCACGGCCCGCATTTCATGTGGCACCTGGCAGCCACTCACCAATTCCGGAAATGTGCTCACCAATTTATTGCCGTTGAAAATTTGTGGGTGTATTCCTTTGGCGGAAAATGTTCGGCCGCACATAAACACACGCTCTACGTAAACAAACTTAAAAGAGTCTGGGGGTCTGGCTTTCATAATATGCATTGAACTTGAACCGCGAAAAGTCTAACAAGTCATATCATCACATTTAAAACCACAAACAGAAGTGCTTCTGTGCAAGGTCGCGATAAAGAAAATCATCAGATTTATGGCCGGCTTCCTTGGAACAACTCCACGCCGCACAAAATACCTCGTCGCGCAGTGATGCTTTTAGGTCTGATTAATTAAGGTAGTCAAATGCATTTTGCACTTCTGCTTTTAGTTTTCCGGGTATACCTATACCCGGAACAGAATGTTTTTTCAAGAAAATTTGAGAAATTTTCAAATTGAAATCAGATTATCCGATTATAAATTTGTTGCCTTTTGAACGTTGGATGAATGTAGTACAAATAAACGAGGCTCCTCGTAAAATCGTGAGAGGAGGATAAATATTTAAATTGAACTCATACACACGATGGTCGATGTAACTTTTGTTTACCAACAAAGCAGCTGCACAAAGTCAAATTGTAAATGGGAATCATGCGGTCTGTTTGACGGAATTTAACGACAAAATCTCTTCCAACAAAGATATAAATATTGGTCCTGGCAAGCAATTTTCGTTTTAACGGCTTGGAGAAGAATCTAAAATATTTCACACAAGCGGTTGTTTGTCTATATTTAGCAAGTCGTGTCCGAGTTTTTGGAGAATCGTAAGAATACCAAATAAATAAAGAGCACGACTGGGTCGAACAAAACTTTCTCGTTCGTCAAAAGTTTTGTTGGTTGTTTTCTTATTTTATAAGATTGGTACGTAAAGATCTGAGAAGCAATAGTAGTTAATAGAAAGGGTTCATGAAATATAGAAAAAGGAAAAGGTACATAGTGTTAAATAAAATTCACTTTTAGCTTTTAATAGTTGAAGCTTTAGAAACAGACAATAGTTGCAAGTTCTTGTTAGAGATTTAAAAGCGCCTACTGTACTATTTTATAGCTTTTTCACTTTACAAGTTTTTGAGTACAAGAACAAGTTTTGTAGGAATTTCTGATTTTTCACCTTTTTGGGAATAATTTTCTTTTTGACTGGAAAAGATTAATGACGCTGGCTTAAGTTGTCAATGATTGGAAGTATTGTTCGTAATAGATCGATATCTTTACATATAAATTTATATATATGTACCTATATGCAAGAATTCAGAGATATGTTTTTGAATTTGAATTAGCAGTTGTTAACTGAATATCACGGTGAACATGTGTGGGTGTGCAAATGAAGTGGGATATTCTGATTGATAAAACTCCAAGTGGTTGGAATTTATTTAAGGTGCATTTTCAAAGAGGTTGAAAAAAAGCAGAAGTAGATAATATTTGCTGAAATTAAGTTTTGCGTTGCTGTTATTGATTTCTAATAGCTGTTGCAAATTTGAATTTTAAAGAGCGGTGTTGAGTTTTAAAAATATATAAGTATGAACAGAGATCGGCTGTTGGGTAGCCATTAAAAAACTGATTTCTTGAGAAAAACTTAGAACAGGATCTTATTTAGAACATATATACAATACATATTAATATGTATTTTGATCAAAATCGTTAGAGCGGTTTTTGTACAATTCGGCAGACAAAACAGTACCAAAAATTGCAATATTTAGTTTGAAAAATACTATTTGTTAACTACAGTAGTGTCCGCTTATAACGAACTCGAAGGGACTGACCAAATTGGTTCGTTATAACCGAAGTTCGTTATAAGTGATACGCTAAAAAAATCATCAAGTTTTGTTCTGAAAATCAAAAAAAGAAAAGAAAAAGTGTTCAAAACACAAAAAATAAGTATGTATGTACATATTTTTATTAAATTTTTTATTTAAAAAAGTCATGAATTTTAGATTGTTTTGTTTGAGAAGATTTCAATTCGCTTAAAAACAATTCGACGTCTGCAAGTCCATTGAAAATTCTTTGGGGAGTGTTTTGTGATTGAAGAAAAGCACGAAGGCCCTCAGCAAAGCGTAACGCGTCCGATATAGGTACTGGAGCTGCTACAAAATCGTCATTCTCACTAACTTCGTCATCTTCATTCTCGTCAACATCTCCACTACCACTAACAGAATCCACAATTGCATCATCATCCAGAAGTTCTACACTTATAAGGTTGTCATCAAAGTGCACATATTCTTCAAAAGCGTCGCTATCGATAACTGTTGTTAATGCATTTTGAGAACCTATGTCTTCATCGTGGTTAAGTCTGCACCAGTCAATTAAGGGTATGTCGTCCTCCAAATCGAAATTGTCCTCACTTCTGACGAATCCACCATGTCGAAAACAATTAAAAATGTTTTTTTGTGAAACTTTTTGCCATGCCATATGAATTAAATTTATGGCATCTAGTAGGTTAGGTGTAAAGGTGCCTTCATTTTTTTCAATTGAATTTATCACTTTAATGAGAAGCAAATGCCGATAATTGCTCTTTAAACTGTGAATGACACCTTGGTCCATGGGTTGCAGCCTGGAGCTTGTGTTAGGAGGCATGAACACTAACTTAATTGACTTCAAATCCTTTACCTCAGGATGTGCCGGGCAATTATCCACTAGTAATATAATTTTTCTATCTTTGCGACGTAGTTCATTGTCCCACTGCCTTAACTCATTTAAAAAAATTTCGGAAGTCATCCAAGCCCTCTGATTATTTTTGTAGTTCACCGGCAATTGTTTGATGTTCTTAAAGCACCTGGGATTTTTTGGTTTTCCTATGACCAGCAGTCTTCTTTTTTCAGTTCCCAAAAAATTTGCCACGACCAATACGGTTATGCGTTCTTTTGATAGTTTTCCACCAATGCATGTCTCTCCTTTAAAATGCAATGTTCTATTAGGCGTAAGCTTATAAAATAAACCAGTCTCGTCGCCGTTGAATATGTCCTCATCCTTAGTGTTTCCCTTAATACTTGGCCATTTGTTTTGCAACCAATCATCAACAATACCCATGTCAACTGCTGCCGCTTCGCCAACAATTTTTGCGGTCCTAATATCATGCCGTTTTTTAAATCTATTTAACCAACTCTTGCTAAGAGTGCATTCCTGATTTGTAAATTTTCGACCAAAGTCTTCGGCTTTTTTTTGTAGAATTGCACTACTCACGGTCACATTGTTGGCCCTTTGTTGGCTAAACCATTTCAACAATCCCCTATCCACCCTCTCGTTTGTAGGTTTTTTCACTTTTTTTACCTTTGAATTTGTTCGATTGAAGTGGTCCAGGATCTCCTCTCTTTTCTTCCAAATTGTGCCAACAGTCGATTTACTTAGCTTCATTTCCTTGCATAAATCGCTTTGTTTTACGCCTTCTTCTAAACGCTTTATTAAGTCGTATTTGTCTTTTAATGTGAAACATTTTCTTTTATTTGTTTCCAAATCTCCCATTTTACTTAAATGATTTTTAAGCGCGTCACTTCACTCAACCTTTCATTTGTAAACATAAGGTTACTCGGGGAAGTACCGAACAAATTATATTGAAGGAAAAAATGTTGACGTTTGAGAATGTTGGTTCGTACGCAGCTATCCAGTTTTCGGGGAAGTCCCGAAAAGTTGGGAAAATCTGAATGACAATGTAAAGTGACAGATTTTTGGTTCGTTGTAACCGGACATTTTCTTTATTCCACGCACAGAATGGGTTCGTTATATGCGAAAGTTCGCTTTAGGCGGGTTCGCTATATGCGAAATTAAAAATCATAATTCTCATGGGGCATTGATTGGGACTTCATGAAATGGTTCGTTATAACCGAATGTTCGCTTTAACCGGGTTCG
The DNA here is from genome assembly GCA_946477585.1 of Cheilosia urbana. Taxonomy (NCBI): domain Eukaryota; kingdom Metazoa; phylum Arthropoda; class Insecta; order Diptera; family Syrphidae; genus Cheilosia; species Cheilosia urbana. The sequence goes on along the minus strand of OX297854.1, from coordinate 86,715,270 downwards.
CTTTAAACGGTTACTACTGTATATAGCTAAAAACCGATTATAGGTTATTATTCGCGATATAAGAATTACTTGTTTTTTTAAGTTTTATCGAAGTCAAAAATGGGGTTTTCGAGATATAAGCGGTTTTTAAAATTAGCGGTTTCGGTGATTTGAATTGAAAATTAAGGACGCAGCAATTTTAAGAACATCGGTATTACTCTAAGTTTACATGTTGGTAAATTTTTAAAAAATGACTTTTTTCAAAAATCGATTTCACGATAATACCGAGAAAAACTGAGTTTGCCATTAAGTTGGAAATTACCATATAACCGTAGAAATTTATTTTTTGTTACAATCGTATGGGCCGTTTTCGAGATATGTCCAAATTTCAAAAGCACCGTTACTCGAATTTTTAGCCAAAAACTGGGTTTGTAGTCATGGTAAACTCACCCACTTAAGCTTTAATATCAACTTTGGTTGAAATCGTTAGAGCCGTTTCCGAGCAAATCAAACTGGTACGAACACTTTGTATTGGAAGTATCATTAATATTGAGGTTACCTTGCAAAATAAGAAACCGCCCCGAGCCCTAAGCCCACAAGCTCCAAATCCGAAGTTTGAATGAAATCCGGTCGGCCATTTAGGCTGTAGGCCTGCGGGACAGATAGACAGACAGACAGACAGACAGACAGACAGACAGACAGACAGACAGACAGACCGGAAAGAATTTTGCGACCCACTTTTTTGATTTGGTCTACTATCGTAATGTCAGAATTGATTAACATCTCGAGTTCGAAATTTTGTACGAAAACAATAACTTTCTCTTACTACGTAATGGAGAAAGTTAAAAATGAAAGCAATGCGTGAAAGCAAATGTGAAAACGATTTATTCGATTCACTCTTTCACAGAACCAGAATTGGCCCCCATCCTGTCAGTTTTTATTTCGTACCTATTTCTTCTGCTGAGTTGGAGTTGAGGAAATTTGAAATGTTTGTATAGGCGACATCACAACTCAATATAATACGGGAGCACAGAACTTTTTTTATGTTCAAGGTCGGTTTTATTTAGCTTTGAATTACATTATCTCAATCTCTGTTGGCATTTGAGTTTTGACAATCGTTGGTCGATAACAATTTTTTAGAGAGCAGGTAATGTCGCAACAACGTGTTGAAATTGTTTTAGCTTTTCATTTTAATAATTGTTTACTTGCGAATGTGCCGAGCAATGGATAATTCAGCGTGCAATGAATGAGCAATTTTCACATTTTGCATTTGCTGCGGAAATATGCTCGTAGTAGTAAATATTGAAAGAAGCATATTGGTTAAAAAAATCAACCTTTAAATAAAGCAAACCCTTGGATAACTTTTGAAACTATGAAACTACATAAAGCAGAAAATAAATGATGCAGAGTATTGCTGAGTGTCGATATATCTCTCAAGAAATGCAAAAGCCTTCATCTGCTGAAAATTCTTACGGAAGGTTGCTTATTTACCCAAATAAAACTCAATTGACACAACAACTGCATAAAAAAAAAAATAGCGATGAATGGCGTTGAACTTGAAGTGCTCAACCTTTGTACAGCCTGCTCTAATACCTATAGACAAAAACAATTTTTGACGAAAATTGTTATGGGCGACGAAGGGTTGCGTATCGGCATCCCTTTTTTTAAAATCCCTTTTTTTTAAATAAAGGCGGATGAAGATCTCCTTGGTCGTTTCGAACGCAAAATTCTTCGAGTGATTTTTGGTCCCGTTTGCGTTGACGGGTTCTGGAGGAGAAGATTTAACAGCGAACTCTACGAGCTGTACAGCGACATCGACCTAGTCAGAAAAGTACGCATCAGTCGTCTAAGATGGCTGGGACATGTAGAGCGAATGGACACCAACGCTCCGGCCCGAAGAGTCTTCGATTCTAACCCGGAGGGACAACGCAGTAGAGGAAGACATCCTAGAGGATGTTCTCGTCGTATAAACCTTCCTTAGGCGTAGACAGAAACAACAATGAAAATATAGCTCAAATCGGACCTCGGACAACCCGTTCTCGAGTAATGGGCGTTCTTACGGATCCAACTTTGTTTTATGTACGTATACATTAAATTATTAGTTAAAATTATTGCAGCACTAGCTACTTTCAGCTGGGAAACTTGTCCCATTTGAGTACGAGTCCACCTCTCCTCCTCCTCTTTTCTTGTCTACCAGTCCATAATTTAAGACAGTTAATTAAATTACAGTTGCTTAGTGGTGTTGGACTACTAAGCGAGGGGTCGAGGTTCGAATCCCGTAAAAACCCAAATTCCAACTTAGGATTTTGTTCACTGCGTCACCTCTAGCGAACGTCTGACAAACATCCGAGAGTATAACTGTCTTGAAAGAGCTTCTCAATTAGCCGTTTGGAGTCGGCATAAAATTGTAGATCCCTTCCATTCGTTCAAAAAATGAAAAACACACAAAACGAATGGTTGTGAGAAGCTAGGCCTTGGGTCCCTCCGGACCTGTTGCGCCAACTATTTATTTATGTATTTTAATTAAATTACATTTACCTTACCAGTAAACATTTTTGGTTTGATTTGCTCGAAAACGGCTTTAACGATTTCAACCAAAATTGATATTTAAGCTTAAGTGGGTGAGGTTACCATGACTATATAATACCCAGTTTTTGGCTAAAAATTCGAGTAACGGTGCTTTTGAAATTTGGACATATCTCGAAAACGGTCCATACAATTGTAACAAAAATTAATTTCTAAGGTTATATAGTCATTTCCAACTTAATGGCAAAATAAGTTTTTCTCGGTATTATCGTAAAATCGATTTTTGAAAAAAGGATTTTTTTAAAATCTACCAACATGCAAGCTTAGAGTAATACTGTTCTTAAAATTGCTGCATCCTTAATTTTCAATTCGATTCACCGGAAACGCTAATTTAAAAAAAGCTCATATGTATCTCGAAAACGGCATTTTTGACTTCGATAAAACTTTAAAAACCAAGTAATGCTTATATCGCCAACAATAAAGTATAATCGGTTTCCAGTTATATAGTTAAAAAATAGTATTTTTCAAACTAAACATTGCAATATTTGGTATTGTTTTGTCTGCCAAATTCTACGAAAACCGCTCTAACGATTTTGATCAAAATACTTATTAACGATAATATCAGTATTCTAAATAAGTCGTATTTATAGTTTTTCTCAAAAAATTCGAGTAAATCAGTTTTTTTAATTTTTTCTCAAAAATGACTACCCAAAAGCCGATCTGTGTTCATATATATTTATTTTATTAAAACTCAACACCGCACTTTAAATTTTTTACTTATTTTTAGCAAATATCCTTTTTTTCAACCATTTTGAATATGCACCTTAAAATAATTCCAACAATCAAAATATCCTACCCTGCATTTGCACCCCCACACACGTTCATCGTGATATTCAGTTTATAACTGCTAATGCAAATTCAAAAGCAAATCCCTGAATTTTTGCATATACATAGGTATATTATATATATATATACTTATATGTAAAGATATCGATCTATCACGAAAAATACTTCCAATCATAGACGACTTAAGCCAGTGTCATTAATATATTCCAGTCAAAAAGAAAATCATTCCCTAACAGATCAAAAATGAGAAACTCTTACTACCTATGCTTGTTTATAGATCTTTACCTACCCACCTATCTAATAAAATAAAAAAACAACCAACAAAACTTTTCATAAAGTAGAAAGTTTTGTTCGACCCAGTCGTGCACTTTATTTTAATTTATTTTCCGTTGGAACTGAGATCAACATTCAGTTAGACACTGGTTTTTTTTTTTTGCTTTTTTATTATATACAGAGATGCGATTTGTATCTCAACACCTTTTTTATTTTCTGCAGATTTTCTTTAGAAAATAAACTTTTTAAAGAGTGAAAATCCTAAAAATATACAAATCTTTGAGCTATTTAAAAAAATGTTCAACCTCGTGTTTGACGTCATGAACTTTTTAGGTACCTAGTATAGGGACCGATTTTTAACAAAACTATTTTTCAGTTATTGGATTATATTTAACACGCTTCTAATTCGTTTTTAATAAAATTTGCGTATCCTTTTGAGAGGATCTTTTTTCTTTTAATGCTGGGTTTCTAATTTTCTATATCCATTGGTTTTCTTTGCTTTAGGGAGCTGGATACGCTTGCCAGCAGTTTTAATCACATTTATTTCCTGCGATGAAGTGCGCATAAACTTCCCCAATGCGGTTTCCTTATTTCTGCCCCAGTGATAGACAGTTTATTGCAAACACGTGTGAACTTGGACATGTTTACATGATAGAATGATGTTCATTTTTTATACAGTCGAAGAATCAATTTTTTTTTTTTTATTATTATTGCCTATATGGGATGAATTATGAGGTAGGTACCTACAAACAAACGTTTAATTTTTCTTCATTCTACTGGCCATAAGTTGTATACGGGAACGTGCTAACACTCGTAAATATGTAGACTCGTTAAATATCGTAGCTCGCACTGTTCATCACGTCATAATAGTCATGGCGCGATAAACAAAGGATATTCAACGAGCACCATTAAGAACGATTTTTCTCAATCAGTTCAATAGCTGTTGTAAAAAAAAAAAAAAAACGTTTGTCTATAGATGAACATAAGGAGAACTTTTTATTTGTTTCAGATGGGTTGGATGGTGGCGTTTTATGAACTATTAATGTTAAAAATAAAAAAAATAAAAAAAATAAAAAAAATGCGAAGGCCGTGGGTAGAGCAAGAATGGGTCGTTGTATTGCAATTGTTTGGAAAAAAAAAACTCTTTTTGAAACTTGTACCGAAAATGAAAAAAAATTATTGGATCACGTGAGTTACGTTTTGATCTAATATCTTGATTGGTATTTTTTCTAAGCGTATAATTTATTTCCATAATAATAGTCTTGCTTCTGAATTATAAAGTTAGTGTATCCATACAAACAAATTATCTTAAAATTTTCTAGAAAAATTGTTTATTAATTTTGCTGTAAGATAAACTTTTTCCGATCACAGGAAAATTAATAAATTCTTTTTCTCGAAAATTTCAAGATACCTAATTTGTTTTTTTTTTTTTTGATAAACTCACTTTTTAGTATCTACATTGAGAATTGAGTGGTAAAAAAATTAAAAGAAAATGTGTGCAGTGTCGTTTTACATATGGCTATAACTGGGGTCTCAACGGCTTAATTTGGGTCAAATTTCTGTCGCTTGGCTTAAATTTAATCATTTCTTGGGCCAACTCGCTGGAGTATATGCCTGACCCCGTACCCTCACTGGTGTCGATCCATCAGTATATTTTGAGATTTCATTTCCCCTCGAAACTAAGTTCCAATGCCAGTCCTGCCTGTCAGGGTACTACACATCGAATGGTGTGTCAAAATCAAGTGTACCAATACTTTCATTCGCTTTTTCCGGGATTTCGGAGAACGTTGGCTCTAAAATAATGATTGTAAGTCCAGTGGTAAAAGATGCATAAACGCTTCAAGTGCAGCCGTTGGTCTGGTACGTAAAGCACCCGTAATGGCAATGCAGGCTGTTTCTTTGTACCCTGTCAACATATCCCGTTAGACACAAGGCGATATTATGGCATTTTATCAATCGAAATTTCCTTAAAAACATTTAGTTTTGATGCTATTTAGACAATTTGACTATTTCAACAGCATTGGGTTTTAATTTTTTTTGTTTTTTTTTTTTTTACTTCTTCCAGGTAAATGAAAATAACTACTAGCGCTGCATGACAGCACATTCCAATGGGAGTTTTTTCAATTTACATTCAACTTAGGACTCTTCCGAACTGAGAATACTACAGTTTCATTGGTATAATAAGTGCAAAGTCTTCAGTCCTTATATGTAATTATTTTAACAACATGTATTTACATTTCCGTTTGACATTGAAATTGAAACTCTTGGTATTGACTAATTGACTATTCCTTCCAAAATCTGAATGACATTAAACAAAATGACTTAAAGAGCATTGGAAAAATAATAAATATACCTACCTCAAGATTTACGAGTGTACATTTCGTTGATTTAAATGTAGTAGCTGCGACGACCCGCCTCGCACAACAGGAGGGAGGGGAGTCAACTTTTTTCATTTCTTGTTTGGCATTACTGACAGTGGCGGCAGCATCATCTGCACCAATTAGGAGCACAATTTGGAAGATAATTTCGCATCATGGCAGTCGTCGTTCATGTAGACGACATGAATTATTTATGTAATGATGACCGTGAAGTTGATGGATTTTGTATATACCGAATGTCCTTATCGAATTATGGGCATTTATTTTTAAAACCAATATTAATGATTGAAATCCAATGGACATGCCAGTTTTAAAATGTATCCCGTATCTGTTTCCACTAGTTTATCCAAAGCCATTCGTCATCACGGGATTTTAAATCGGAATCAGTGCGCATTGGGTTAAAAAGCGTTAAATTTATTTATTGTTGTTCATGAATTACTTGCAACAACCAACAAGTCGTAAATCCTTTTTACGCAAAGACAGACGGTTCAAGGAACACCAATTCTAAGAACCCGACAGAGAGGATTCCCTATTTGATCTTAACTTATGTGGACTTTAAAAAACCTTGCGAATGTGATTTTATTTTCCATAGTGTGGGTCGTCAGACCTTAAGCTTGGCACAATATGTCGTATCCTGCTGTAAGTGAGTGCAGGTTTTCCTGGAATTCACAGGTACATACACTACACATACACACTCAATGTAGTTCATTTGAAATGCAATTTTAAAGTTTTGTGAAGCGTACCATTTTAACAGCTTCCCTTAAAGTCACTTCGGAGAATGTACATGGAGTCAAATGGTCCAGGTAGGTACCATAATAATGACAATAATGGGTTAGGGTGGCAACTAAGGAATTGATGTGAACAATTTGAGCACCTACTCTGCTTTACTATTGATTTTGACAAAAGAATGCGACGTGGCGTCGGTTAAATAATTGATGCATTGCGCTGATAAATGTTTGCACTTGGGTTTTTAATGATTTCAAATCTATCAGATGAGATAAGGAATTAATGATTTTTTAAAATTATACAGGCGGTTTCACGGGTGAGGAAAGTAATCTTAGGGCACGTTCCCTGGAGACCTAATTAAATAACGAGGTATTAGAACTTCTATTTTAATGCAAAAGGATATCATCTATGACAATCTCAAACCCCATCGAAACCACGTTGAAGCTTTTAAAAACCAACCCTTCCCAAGCTATCGCTCAATGGCGAAAATATTGATATTATTTATATTTCTAATTGGGCAAGTACGAAAAACTCTATTACATGAATGACATTTAAGGCTCATCCAAATTGCATTTAAAATTGTTACAAGTTTAATCTCTGCAGAACAGATTCCAAGAATTATTTCAAATATATTATTTTGTCGTTTTGTCTAAAATTTCGGACATATATGATTTCTCCTTCATTTAAAGGTTTTGAAAAATATACATAGGTACTAAAGGAAGCACAGCGGCACGTTACAGGATTATTTTCACAGGGGATAAAAGACCACGGGAATTTGCCTACGACTCAATTCGTCAAGTGCATACACCAACTCATCTCCAAGATTTGGTTAGAGGAAAGTATGCCTGATGAATGGAACCTCAGCATTGTTTGCCCGATCCACAAGAAAGGAGACCCTCTAAACTGCGCCAACTACAGAGGCATCAGTCTCCTGAACACTGCGTATAAGATCATGTTTGCTGTACGCCTGAAACATTCATCAACGATCTGATAGGTCCCTATCAGTGCGGTTTTAGGCCCGGTAAGTCCACGACCGATCAAATATTCACACTACGGCAGATCCTGGAAAAAACCCAAGAAGTCCAGATCGATACTCACCATCTTTTTATCGATTTTAAGGCCGCATATGACAGCGTTTATAGAGACGAGCTATACAGAGCCATGTCTAGTTTTGGCATCCCTGCCAAACTTGTCAGATTGTGCAGAATGACGATGGAGAACGCTCGCTGCTCCGTAAAGGTCGGAAACAATCTCACCGAGACCTTTGATGTCAAAAAAGGATTTAGACAAGGTGATGCGCTGTCATGTGACTTCTTCAACATCATTCTTGAGAAGATTGTGCGAAACTCACAAGCCAACACCAGAGGCACAATTTTCTATAAGTCTGTGCAACTGCTTGCATACGCTGACGACATTGACATTGTTGGTACAACACAGCGAGCTGTCATTGGTGCGTTTGCAGGTATTAGTACAGAAGCGGCAAAAATGGGTTTAGTGGTGAATGAGGGTAAAACAAAATATATGCTGTCAACAAGAAGGGACACACGACATCGACGAATCGGGCAGAACGTCACGATAGACAGCTATAACTTTGAGGTAGTTAGGGACTTAGTCTACCTCGGCTCCGCTAAAAACTCTGATAACGACATCACATCAGAAATCAAACGAAGAATCACACTTGCCAACCGCTGTTTCTTTGGCCTAAGACGGCAACTGATAAGTAAGGCCTTGTCGAGAAATACTAAGGAAACTCTGTATAAGACCCTCATCATCCCAGTCCTGCTTTATGGTGCAGAAGCATGGGCGCTATCAAAGGCGGATGAAGATCTCCTTGGTCGTTTCGAACGCAAAATTCTTCGAGTGATTTTTGGTCCCGTTTGCGTTGACGGGCTTTGGAGGAGAAGATTTAACAGCGAACTCTACGAGCTGTACAGCGACATCGACCTAGTCAGAAAAGTACGCATCAGTCGTCTAAGATGGCTTGGACATGTAGAGCGAATGGACACCAACGCTCCGGCCCGGAGAGTCTTCGATTCCAACCCGGAGGGACAACGCAGTAGAGGAAGATTTCGCCTAAGGTGGCGCGCTCAAGTGGAAGGGGACCTCAACCAACTTGGTGTGCGCAACTGGAGGCAGTTAGCCAAAGATCGCGCTAACTGGAGAGGCGTATTGGTTGAGGCCCAGGTCCACCCCGGACTGTAGCGCCACCTAAGTAAGTAAGTAAGCAATTCGTCGATTTTCTGTATGCATTGTAATATTTAAAATCAATAAAAATTTGTATTAAAATAAAATATTGTTGGTGTTGAATTATATCCCATAGATAATCAAATCTAAAGGAGTATTAAATATAATAAGATTGATTATATTTTAATATTCCATGGGTTTATAAAAAACAAAAGAAATATTGAATTTGAAGTGAAAGTATTATATTTTAATCTGCAGTTTATTTAATTCGAATACAAATGTATTTCAATTCAATATAAATAAGAGTTTAATTTAAATACTTTTGCATTAAAACCCATCTTCATCTATATTAAAATGTAATTTATCATAATATGTCATATGACTGAACTTTATAATTTATTACTATTTTTATTATTTAAAAAGTAAATAAATTCAATTTTTAATTTTACAGCACTAGCTACCTGGGCCTTCAGCCAACTTAACTTTACTTTCCACTTCTGCCATCGAATTGGCATCCCTCACCTCTCACAGTTTTCTAGAAACAGCTCCTCGACCGTTGCGTTGGCCCTTTTTGGCGCTCCTTAAGTGTTGATTACATTTTCCGCATCATTAATTCGCAATATTAATTCCTGGGCTGCTATGTTTTATTCCGTTTTACCAAAGCCTTCCCTTGCACTTTTGCAATTCAAAAGATCTGAATCAAATCTATAAAAAGTCTCCCTACCGGTACATAAATCATTTTCGTTACTCGGTTTGAATTCTTTGTTTACATTCGACTCACCTTAGGTACCCACCCATCGTGGGTGCACTCTTGCCATTGCCAGCCATTCGCCGCCAATCGTTTTCTTCTCAGAGGACTTCTGCAAAGAAATCTACTTGAAATGTTGGATAACCACACTTGGCCAAGTAAGTCCCTCCCCATAGATCGGTAGTTGATTTTTTTCTTCATGATCTATTGTACTTGTGTAGATGCAACGATATCAATCAAAGCTCGTATCCTCGTGCAATTAAAATAAAGGAATCGTTTAAATTTCTGTGGCTGCATTTACATAAAGTTGCCTGCTGCTGATTGGTCTTTTTTTTATTAGAAACGATGAATGGGGTTAGCCTTGGAGGACGGTGGAAAAAAATCAACTAAGCTTAAAACACTGTTCGCAGGTTTTTTGATTTGTTCTTCTTTTTGACGAAGGACGAAGTAAAATACAGGCAGAAAGCTCCACTAGTGGTGTGCCTGATGTGTAGTTCCATTATGGTAGCCAGCTGCGAGAAGAACGGCTTCGTGATTGTGTAGGGGAAGGGAATGATGGTAAGATAGGCGAAATAAGGACGAATCGGGTTACGTTTACGAAGGATTCATTCATGAAAGTGCTTTTATATTTTTTCCATGAATAATTAATGATTAATAAGGTGCAGCGTTTGAAATGTTCACGAGCCTGGCAGGCTGCGGCTGGGATGAGCATCCTTTGGTTAAGTGAAACAAGAATTATAGTAGTGACTAGTTAGAGTAAGAGGTGAGAACTGGTACGTATATAGTGGGTAAGACTGAGCTTGGTGCGGTGGTCAAGGTCGAATGCGGAACCTTTTTATCCATATAAACGAGGTTTTTTAGGTAGATCGTCTGTTGACAAAATCAACTGTTGGCTGTTAACTGTAGAGTCGACAAGACTCAAACTTAATAGAGAATAAGTGCGGTTACTGGTAGACAGAGGGATATAGAATGGAACGAAAACGTTGGGGACAAAAGTGAATTGAGTGTATCATTCAACACGCTCTGGCTTGGCCGTTTTGTCAATGCATTTATGAACAAGCCACCCCTGCTAGCTCTTTTTCTGTTGTGAAACTATGAGCCCACTTTTTTTGTTATTTCATAAATACTGACTAGATAAAGCAAAAAGCTTTCAAAACTGAACAGATTGTCGACTGTAGAACACCTACCTACACATATCAAAATAAGAAGAGAGGTTTGACTACCTAAAGTCTTATCCATGAGTGGTAAAGTAGGATTTAGGCAGACTTGCGGAATTTTGACAGCTAAAGGTCTTTTCTTATCCAAGAACTCCGAAAAAGCGGCTAAAAGTCTCGGCACACTTGACTTCGACACACACACATCACGACGTGATGATGATAACAGAGAGTATTGACATTGGAATAGAGTTTTGAGAGAATTTGGTTACCTGAAAAGAATTCAAAGCTTAACCCCGAGAACAGGGTTTTGTTTTTTTAGGTAAATGCTGGGGCCTGTGCGAACGTATGTAAACAACCACGGCGTTGAATCAGTGAAACGATCACTTTACAAAACATTGTACATCGAAAATGAAGATCTCCACAAAGATCCTAAAATTTTCACTTTCGAAGCTGAAACTGTGAAGTCAATTGCAGCGCGTCTGTCAATCTCTCGACGAAACAAATTTATTACGGCGTTTAACTTCGCCTTCAGACTTAGTCCGATAATAATGACCCACGGAACCTGGAAAAACTCAACCCCTACTGGAAAAAATCACTTCGAAATGTATAAGGAACTATACTCTGTCCAAGAAAAATTGTCAGTACAGGCCTTATGGGAAGCTCTTTTTTCTACCAGTGGTGCCTGAAGTACTCTCACGGCACTCAAACACAGGATTTGCCACTGAAATAAAAACGAAACCACTGGCATTCCAAAGCATTTTGTTGTTGTAATTTTCCTGAAATTCGCATACACCCCTCCACAACCAGTCTGCCACACAGTCGCGGGCAGAATGAGCACGATCGCTTGTGTTCGCTTGCTATTATCATCAACCAAAATAAGCAGTGTGATGTGTGAAGTGTGATTGACTGAATCACATCAGAGAAGTGTTACCATATGGCAATGTCAGGGATGAAAAATGAACTTTGTGGACTGTAACTAAATCTTAGTTACGATTGTATTTTTTTGTATTTTTTCAATTCGCGTTTCTCGTATACAAGCAAAGGAGAAAAATATCGCTTTCGTACAAAATTTGAGATGTTTTTAGATTCTATGTAACTACATAGTATAATCTATATATATGTATATAAAAATCAATGCCACTTTTCGTTGTAATTGTATAACTCAAGAACAGGCTCACCTATCCAAACCAAATGTTCAGGCTTTGTTCGGACTACTTAGTAGATGGTTTATGTGAAGTTTGCACGAAATCGTTCGAGCGGTTCTTCATTTATCACATTTTTTGTAACAAATGAATTCAATAAATGGCGGTTCATTTTGTTAATGGGGATTTTGCTGTTAAATTGAAACTTTTTACAGATGGGGATTGCGAATCTGAAGAAGCTCAATCGAATACCACATTAGAAATTTTATATCTTTGCAATTTATTTTATTCATGGCTCACTTACTCTCACACTCTCACAGTAATGCCAATAATTAAAGACGCAAACTAAGGTATAGCTTAGCTCAGCTGTTCCATCTTGTGTATAATTTGTAAGATGCCAACTGCAAAGCACTTCACTTGTTTGTAAGGTGAAGTTTACGTTACGTACGTTGTCCAGTGGAATTAGTTGCGTTATAGCAATAATATGGATAAACGAATACAAAAAATTAATTATGTATTATTTCAAAATGAAAAAAATACTCTTTGAGGGTAACTTTTTCAGGGCGATTGTATTTTGTATTTTTTCAAAGTTCATTGTAACTTAAAAGTTACGATTGTAACGCGTTTTTCAACCCTGGGCAATGTTAGCATATCATTAAGGGTTTTTCTTTGAATTTTGTCAAAGAACTTTCGGTTTTGGTGCTTTTTGGAGCTTTTTGGAGCTTATGAGAGCGGCATATTATGTGGGGTGCTGCCATTCGGTTTTAATTTGTTTGTATTTCTGAAAGATCCAATAATATTCAGTTAAAACATATTTTTGAATGTTGTCTTTTAGAAATAATGTTTATTCGTGAGGTGTTTTAATGCATTCATTTCATTAACGCAACAAGTGATCATATGTACGTTGTAGAGATATTGCAATAAATTAATAGTGATAACTAGGGCAACTCAACCGGATTCATGCAAAAGCATGGTATTTTAAGGGATACAATTTGATTAAATATTTTATTATAGAAAACTAAGTACAAATTTTCAGCCTTATTCATAAGGGCATATTTCTGCATGTTTTGGTAGGTATAAATTCATATTTCACTTTGTAGAGCATATTTTTCACACTGAAATATCAAAATGATGAAGCAGGTAGACCTATACTGTTTATTTTCGCATAATTTGTTGGGTTTTACCACATCCAGTGACTCCTCTCCAGTAAAGTAAATGCCTTGAAAGGATTTTATGGTCCTTTTTTTTGATACTGTTTCCGCGAAGTTCTGCATTGACGGGTAATCATTTTTTTAACAAATATGTAATCTAGGTATATATGTCTATATTAAAAAATGTTTGTAGAGCTGCACAAGTGCAGTCCTTTTACCATCTGTTTAGGTATATGACATTGCGTCGTGGCTATATAATTTTTTTCTAATTGCTTGTTTGTGTATATAAGGCGGAAACAATGGTTGTTATCTCAATAGCGGATAGTGCCTCTAAGCAAGTGGTTAACTTTATTGTGCATATGAATAAACAGAAACATGGCTACAAAGTCTTCAAAGGATCTAAGTGTAGAAAAGAAACAACAAATTGTTGATGCAACTGAAAAATTCTATGACCTTTTCAAAAGTAAATCGGAAGCCGTAGGAAATGCGGCTACTGTTTTTTCTGTTACGGAACGAACTGTATACAGGCTTTTAAGGGAAAAAGCAATCAAAGGCCACAATTCACCACCAAAGAAGAAAAATAATTCCGGTATCAAGAGCAAGGTGTATGATTTTGACAAATGTGCGATTAGGCGGATAGTCCATCAGTTTTTTATGGATAATGACCTTCCAACGCTAGACAAGATATTATTGGAAGTACAAAAAAGTGAAAATATAACAAAACTAAGCAGATCAACTTTGTATACAATTTTGCAAAAAGATCTCGGACTTAAATTCGTCAGCGAATGAATTTGTTGTTGGAAAGAAGTTTATTATTATTTCTTGGAGACGAAGATATCTTACTTACTTACTTACTTAGGTGGCGCTACAGTCCGGGGTGGACCTGGGCCTCAACCAATACGCCTCTCCAGTTAGCGCGATCTTTGGCTAACTGCCTCCAGTTGCGCACTCCAAGTTGGTTGAGGTCCCCTTCCACTTGCGCGCGCCACCTAAGGCGAGGTCTTCCTCTACTGCGTTGTCCCTCCGGGTTAGAATCGAAGACTCTTCGGGCCGGAGCGTTGGTGTCCATTCGCTCTACATGTCCCAGCCATCTTAGACGACTGATGCGTACTTTTCTGACTAGGTCGATGTCGCTGTACAGCTCGTAGAGTTCGCTGTTAAATCTTCTCCTCCAAAGCCCGTCAACGCAAACGGGACCAAAAATCACTCGAAGAATTTTGCGTTCGAAGCGACCAAGAAGATCCTCATCCGTTTTTGCTAGGGTCCATGCTTCTGCGCCATAGAGCAGGACAGGGATGATGAGAGTCTTATATAGAATCTCCTTAGTGCTTCTTGACAAGGCCTTACTAATCAATTGCCGTCTTAGGCCAAAGAAACAGCGGTTGGCAAGTGTGATTCTTCGTTTGATTTCTGATGTGATGTCGTTATCAGAGTTTATAGCGGAGCCGAGGTAGACAAAGTCCCTAACTACCTCAAAGTTATAGCTGTCTATCGTGACGTTCTGCCCGATTCGTCGATGTCGTGTGTCCCTTCTTGTTGACAGCATATATTTTGTTTTACCCTCATTCACCACTAAACCCATTTTTTCCGCTTCTGTACTAATACTTGCAAACGCACCAGTGACAGCTCGCTGTGTTGTACCAACAATGTCAATGTCGTCAGCGTATGCAAGCAGTTGCACAGACTTATAGAAAATTGTGCCTCTGGTGTTGGCTTGTGAGTTTCGCACAATCTTCTCAAGAATGATGTTGAAGAAGTCACATGACAGCGCATCACCTTGTCTAAATCCTTTTTTGACATCAAAGGTCTCGGTGAGATTGTTTCCGACCTTTACGGAGCAGCGAGCGTTCTCCATCGTCATTCTGCACAATCTGACAAGTTTGGCAGGGATGCCAAAACTAGACATGGCTCTGTATAGCTCGTCTCTATAAACGCTGTCATATGCGGCCTTAAAATCGATAAAAAGATGGTGAGTATCGATCTGGTATTCTTGGGTTTTTTCCAGGATCTGCCGTAGTGTGAATATTTGATCGGTCGTGGACTTACCGGGCCTAAAACCGCACTGATAGGGACCTATCAGATCGTTGACGAATGGTTTCAGGCGTTCACACAATACAGCAGACATGATCTTATACGCAGTGTTCAGGAGACTGATGCCTCTGTAGTTGGCGCAGTTTAGAGGGTCTCCCTTCTTGTGGATCGGGCAAACAATGCTGAGGTTCCATTCATCAGGCATACTTTCCTCTAACCAAATCTTGGAGATGAGTTGGTGTATGCACTCTACCAAGTCATCTCCGGCTGCCTTGAAGAGCTCGGCAGGTAAGCCGTCTGGACCAGCAGCCTTGTTGGATTTAAGCTTAGATATTGCTATCCTCACTTCATTTTGGTCAGGTGGACGGAAATCTTGGCTGTCATCGTCCAGGTTGAATGGATCGTTCTGCCTAACAGCGGAATTTGTGTCGTCTTCGCCGTTTAGCAGTCTGCAGAAATGGTTTTTCCATGTCCTCAGCACCGACTGTGACTCTACTACAAGGTTTCCTTGCTCGTCTCTACAGGTCTCCGTTCGGGTCTTGTTGGCATGACACGTTCTTTTTACCTTTTGGTAAAACTTCCGAACATTGTTCCTGGAGTAACACCTCTCTATATCCTCGATCGCGCGCTTCTCATGCTCTCTCTTTTTTCTCCGGAGAAGCCGATGTTCTTCCCTCCTTTTTTTCTCGTAGAGCTGACGAGCTGCTCTCGTCCTTCTATGCAGCGACGCTTCGTAGGCACTTTGTTTTGCTGCATGTGCTTGCCGGCACTCTTCGTCAAACCAGGGGTTTCGGGGGGGTGGACTGGTGAAACCGAGCACATCAGTTGCGGCGTTTTTGATGGCTTCTTGGCATCGGCGCCACTGGTCTTCGGCACTTGATGCTGGCAGCATAGGACTTCTCGAGAGGTTGAGGGATAAGCGATCGGCAAAGGTTCTGGCGGTTTGTTGCGTTTGTAGTCGTCCAACGTTAAATCTCCTCACAGTATTTTCTCGTTGTTGTGGCGTCTTGGATATCCGCATCCGTACCTTGGCTACAACAAGGTAGTGGTCCGAGTCTATGTTGGCCGCTCGGAAAGTTCGGACATCTAGAATACTGGAGGAGTGCCTTGCGTCGATCGCAACGTGATCAATTTGGTTGACGGTTTGATGATCAGGTGACCGCCATGTTCCTTTGTGTATATTGAGGTGAGGAAACCGTGAACTAGCTATGGTAACATTACGTCCCGCAGCAAAATCAATCAGCCTAAGTCCGTTTCCAGACGTGGTGTCGTGTAGGCTGTGTTTTCCGATTGTGCTACCAAAGATGTCCTCCTTTCCTATTTTTGCGTTAAAATCACCCAAGACGATTTTAACGTCATGCTTAGGACATTGCTCATATGTTTTGTCGAGGAGCTCGTAGAAACATTCTTTGGTAGCATCGTCTTTATCTTCTGTGGGGGCGTGAGCGCATATCAGGCTGATGTTGGCGAATTTAGCCATGATGCGGATAGTTGTAAGGCGTTCACTAACGTGTCGAAAGCTCAAGACTTCTTGCCTAAGTCTGCCGCTTACAACAAATCCGCATCCAAATAGACGCTGCTTTTGTTCTCTGTAGCAGTCACCGTAGTAAATGTCACAGTTTTTCATCCTCCTTTTGCCCGGCCCATCCCACCGCACTTCCTGGATGGTGGTGATACCTGCTTTGTAGCAGTCTAGGGCCTCCGCTAGTTGTTCGGCTGCACGCGGTCTGTTCAGAGTTCGAACATTCCACGTGCAGATCCGAACGTCATTGTCCTTTTTTCGTTTTGCAGGGTCGTCAACAGTGAATCCGTCCTTATCCGAGGCTTTTGGTTGCTTCGCAACAATTCTTTTTTTTCCGTGGTAGGGTCGTTAACCCCACGCACAACCCCCAACCTGGAGGACCAGGCCCTTTCTGTAACCCCTTGGGCAAAAGGAGCCGGAATATTCCGGAGTCAGTAACCCGCTGCGGGGATGTGAGAGCTGCCGTTGACCCATTAAGGGCTCTTCCGCCACCATCTCTATTTCAACACCCTGACTAGTGCTGAAAAATCCTCAATGACCTCAGCTCCAAATACGTCGAAGTAGCTCATTGAGGTATCTGCCATGTTGACTGTTGGCGCCACCGTTGATTCAGCCATGTGAATTCATCCGCCGTACGTCCTCTTTCTGAGGGGCTCATGTAAGACCTCTGAGACTCGATCAGGCAGTCATTCCGACAGAGCATTATAGTGTTGCTATTTTCTTCGTGTTCAACACTCGCGCTTATAAGTTTAGCAAGTCATGCCCGGAAGGACAAGACCAGTACCCGGTGGCTACCACGCGGAGGTAAAATAAGCACAATTGATGTGTATGAACAGTTACAGACGAAGATATCTACGCGAATTAAAAAAAATTAGAGAAGAGAAAAGAAAGATGTATTTTACTGATGAGACCTGGCTAAATTGGAAGATGGTAACCCTAACAGTATTGCTCTCTGAGTTATGGCGAATTATCATACACACTACGGCAACCCTGTGAGAGCTTTAAAAAGGGACCGATTTATGTAAGTCATTGCAACCAGACTGAGAGACAAACATCCTATCTTCCCTGTACTGACAATTTTTCTTGGACAGAGTATAATGTGGTATTCTATTGGGCACAGAACACTTTTTTTTTTTTGCTCTATACTCTGTTCAATTTATATTTTCAGTACAGGGAAGATAGGCTATTTGCCTTTCACCCTTACTATTATGGATTTTAATAAGCTGTCTCCATAAATTGGCATAATACTCTCACAAATAACGGTAGGGTTACCAAATACCAACCCTTTATTAAGAAAAAATGGTGTAACTGCCTATTAACAGATCCTTCAGAAATACAAAATAATTAAAGGAGTACCTAAAAACTGTATGGCAACATCCCACATAATCAAATTCATTTATTCGCTCTCAAAAGCTTTAAAAAGCACCAAAGCCGAAAGTTCTTTGACAAAATTCAAAGAAAAACCCTTAATGATATGCTAAAATTGACATATGGTAACATTTCTCTGATGCGCTTCAGTCAGTCACACTGCTTATTTTGGTTGATGATAATGAGGGCGTTCAAGTATCTAGTTTAGTAAGTCTGACAGCTGTCTGACTAGATCTATCTCGGTTGTGATTGGTTTAAATCGGTCACGTGGGCACCTGTGACATTTGACGTTTATGGAGGGGTAGCCGACAAATCTAGTCAAGAAATTCGTGACTGAGTACTAAGTTGACAGTTCGGGTATGTGGCTGACGTAGAAAAAGTGACGTTCCCGACCAATCTAGTTTTTGCGTTCAGGTTACATCTTATCCAGACCAATCTAGTCGACTTAAGATAACTAGATTCTTGAATGCGGCCAATAGCAAGCGAACCGGCGTTACCAGACGGTCAAAATATTTCCCCCCAGATAACTCTGAAAAACCCCCAGATTTGGCTTATTTAAAAAAAAAAAAAAAAAAAACAATTTTTTTTTCATTATTTTTTTTAAAAACTTTTTTTGTATGATTTAAAATAAGAAATTTCGAAATTGTGTGCGCCAAAAAAAAAAACAACACAGTGTCAACGCATGTTCCATTTTGAAACATCTTGTAATGGATTGATTATTTAACTGCATTTTAAAATAACATGCACAGTTTAAGATTACCAAAAAGGATATTATAACAAAAATGTAAATAAAATAAAGTTTACAAAAAAACCCTAGATTTCCCCCTAAACAATTTCTCCCCCCAGATTTCCCCCCATCGACCAAAAAAACCCCTAAATATGGGGGGAAAACCCCCAAACTGGCAACGCTGAAGCGAACGCAAGATGATCGTGCTCATTCTGCCCGCGGCTGTGGGGCAGACTGGTTGTGGTGGGATGTATGCGAATTACAGGAAAATTACAACAACAAATTTCTTTGGAATGCCAGTGGTTTCGTTTTTATTTCAGTGGCAAATCTTGTATTTGAGTGCCGTAAGAGTAGCTACAGGCACCACTGGTAGAAAAAAGAGCTTCCCATAAGGCCTGTACTGAAAATATAAATTGAACAGAGTATAGGTCACTTTTTATGTTTGCACACGAAATCTGAAATCTGACAACGAATCTGAAGAAGCCCAATCGAATACCACATTAGTTGCAGTGTGAAAGACATTTGTATCGATGGTAGGTTGCTTTAGTGCGTACAAATCGCACACTCCTCATATGCCCTCATTCAAAATATTTCCACCTGCCCTAGAAAAAAGAAAAAAATAAACTCCTCATCTAAAAGATTTTAAAACATAATAAAAATAAAAGTGAAAACATTTATCACCGCAATGCAAAAATCATTTTAACGACGCCATCGCATCCTTTTGTCAAACTCAAGAGTAAAGCAGAAAAGTGGTGCTACAATAGTTCACATAAATTCCTTAGTTGCCATCCCAACCCGTTATTGTCATTAATATGGTACGCGGCAAATTTGAATCCTTGTACATTCTCCGAAGTGACTTTAAGGGAAGCTATTAAAATGTTACGCTGCACAAAACTTTAAAATTGCATTTCAAATGAACCCCATTGAGTGTGTATGAGTATGAACCTGCGAGTTCTAGGAAAACCTGCACTCACTTGCAGCAAAATATACGACATATTGTGCCAAGCTTAAGGGCTGACGACCCACTCTATGGAAAATAAAATCACATACGCAAGATTTTCAGAAGTCCACACAAAAGGGAATCCTCTATGTCGGGTTCTTAGAATTGGTATTCCTTGAACCGGCTGTCTTTGCGTAGAAAGGTTTTACGATTTTTTGCAAATAATTCATGAACAACAATAAATAAATTTAATGCTTAACTAATGCGCGCTGATTCCAATTTAAAATCCCCAGATGTTGGGTAAACTAGTTGATCCATTTTGTATTGTATTAAGAAAAATCACGTAGGTACCATGTTGTATGCATGCTGTATCTAACCATATTCCGGAATGTTGTTGATCAATGCATTGAATATTGACGATATCGCTTTTGGAGGAAAAAAGCCAATAGTTATAGTTCTGATTTCATGACAAAGCAATTTCATGCATGTACGGTGAATAGGAAACAAAGAGATTGTGCTTCTTTGGCCACAGATCAGGAGTGAAACTTTCTCTCCTTAAATTGGGATAAGTTTATAATGTATGTTATAGTTGGCGCAACAGGTCCGGAGGGACCCTAGGTCTAGCTTCTCAAAACAATTCGTTTTGTGTGAGTTTTTCATTTTTGAAACGATTTTTTTTTTATATTTGATGGATCATATTAAGAAATTTAATTTAGAAATCAAATCAATACATAATAATTTTAATACAGCGCAGTAGATAAGTGTTTTCATTAATTTAAAATTTCATAAAGCAAACCAATCCAATATTTTTCATTTGGATTTGGTTTCTATGCACGGTTAAAAATCCTGGCGTTAAATTTAATATTTTTGGGGTTATACATATATAATTCCACACCGAAAAAATATTTAAATCGAATATTTTGCATGTATTAAAATTAAACAACTAATATCAGTTTCTAACTGTATTTGAAACCAAAACGAAGATTGAGGAAGATCTTGAATATTTAAGAGTTTGGTTCTCTGCTCATAAATTAATTATTAGTGAGAAGACTAAGCTAATGACTTTTAAAATATCCGGCAATGCTATGTTTGATCACAACCTTTTTTTCCATTCTCATAATTGTAAAATGTTCTGCCTACCTTTGCATAAATGCGGTAAAAATAATTACATTGATAGTGTGCAATGCTCAACAAATTGTTTTAAGATTGAAACAGTGCAACACTACAAATATCTTGGAGTCTTAATAGACTCCAACCTAAATTGGAAGGATCATCTACGAACTGTAAAATCGCATTTGAACTTGGTGGCTCGAAAAATGTATCTAATTAGACCTTACTGTTCAAAACATGTTCTAACCGTAATAATTATATTATGTCTTGCACGCCAAAGTTGCAATATGGCATCACTAGTTGGGGTGGATCATATACTAGCTCGTTTAGGCCTCTTTTGATAGCACAGAAACACTTAATAAAAATTATTTGTGAAAGAAATCGACCCTTGTTTAAAACGTTACGAATTTTACCAATGAGACATCTTTATGTTTTCATCTCTTGAGAGAGTTCTTTAAACAAAGTAGGAACATACCAAGCAGAAACTCTCAAATTTACTGCTTACGTATTAACAATTTAAATCTAGTCAACGTACAAATCGCACATAAAACTCATTTTGCTCACTTTTATACTTACACCGCCCCGACCTACATTTTTTAATAAATTACCATTGTGCATCAGGACAACTTTGAGTTGTCATTCGTTTTTGAAAAAAGTTAAGGACTGTCTATTCACAATTGACTATGATCAGATAGAATATTTCTCAAGATCTTTATTCTAGTAAAAAAAAAAAATTTGAATTGTATGAACTCGGCAATTTATAAATAGTTTGCATTTTTGAATTTTGGCTTTTGCATATTTATATAAATTTATTGTACTTACTGATATTACCCCACATCATATTGTTCTTATTTTTTAAACATGAATTTAACTGATGTGTCATTCAACACTAACTTTGATAGAATGAACACTCCTATTCTTTTCAAAATAATTATTAATTATATATCACACTCTGTTAAAATTGCTACCACTTGAAATAAATAAAATTATTATTATCAATTATCAATTATCAAAAGATTAATTAATTTTAAATAATGTCTGCTATTACAAAATATGTCTGAAATATTAAATTTAAATATAGATGGAAATGAGTTTCAATGCAGACGTATTTAGATTAAACCCTTATTTATAGGTATTGAAAAATTCAAGAATTTAAGTACATTTGTATTCGAATTAAATAAACTGCAGATTAAAATAAAATACAATCTTATTACATTTCAATTATAACACCAAAAATATTTTATTTTAATACAATTAAATTATTTTTTTATTATTATTATTATTTATATAGAAAATTGCCAAACGTAGGCAAATTCCGGTGTCTTTTATCCCTTATTAATTATTCAGTTAATTACTTACTTTTTGGTATGTTATAGCTATACAATACATATTTCTGAGGCAATGAACTGGAATCTCTAGACCGGCCTTATCTTCAATAGCAAATCTATTAGGAACATCTCTGCACTTCACAACTAAAAGAATAAAAAGCAATTATTACGACTTCCTACAAGAATACTTTGAAATTAAAGTTACTTACTTGTTAGAATAATATTTTTATTGGATATCAATGTAAATATCTCCCTTTTTAAGCATGACTTTTACATGTTTATATTTTTAACACATTTTCTTTTTAAATAAACTTTATCCTAATCATCCACTCCATTGAGTAGGACGCTCAAACTAACTGTAAATTCTTGACCAAGCGACAAAATAGTATATTTGGGTTGAAAAGTAATACCAATATATTTAAATATATTCACTTTAGTTCAGATCCTGTATTAAAACCAAATACAAATGTATTGAAGTTGATGGTTTTAAGAAGTTCGCCTTAAAATGTAATCAGAGTAGATTTTATATTTTAGGTCAACTTTAACTTAATTCTAATTTTAATATAAACTGGGTAAGATTGTAGTACTAAAATACTGGATTTTCGAGATCATTCGAGATTAAAGTTCAGAAAATTCGTATTAAAATGAGCATCTAAATGAAAAATTATTAAATTTAAATATAAAAATATTACAGAAAAAGTTTAATAAATTGGAAATATTGAAAACTAATTTTTCCTGTGTTGCATAGACCTGTAATATTGCGGAGGTATTAAAAAACATCCCCATATTTTTAACCGTGTGTGGTAACAACACAGAATGAACTTAAACAACTGATTCAGTAGTCTAGTGACCGTGAATACCTAGCTAATAAATTTTATAATCTCAGGTTTGATTCCTGGTTGAAACTTAACTTTTTTAATCTTATGAACAAAATTAATTCCAGAGAATTCACTACCGTTGCCTCGCCAGATCACAATTTTCTTAACACATTCACCAGTTCACTTCCTAGCTCCAGCGTGCCCACAGAAGTAGTTAGTTATTCACTTTTTAAATTTATTTAAAATCGTTTGAGAGGTTTCAGAGATCGACAACACCATAATACACCCTATACTCATAAACTCCCTTAATAGTCGTTTTTCTTTTTTAGTTCAGAGCACAACTTGAACTGTTATACAAAAAGTTTGTCCTTCTTTTTTAGCTCAAATACATCAGAGCTCGAAATTGTGTTTCTTTTTTCGTTCAGAGAATGATCAGAGCGCGCTCTATGAGCTAAGAATTAATTGACTGAGTGAAATGCTGATTACGCATATACATTCACACTTCCAGTCATATTTGAGAGAAAAAAAAAAAAAAAAAAAACAGGAAAAACAGAAAATCATCAGAACGATTTGAGCACGCTCGGTTCAGACCGCGCTCATATAGCTCGATCTCAGTTCAGTGCTCAGCTCTGAACTAAAAAAGAAAAACGCCTACAGCCGTATTAGTATAAAACCCATAACTGCTCTCTTACTCATATGTTACCTAGCACCTAGTTAAATAAATAACACATTAGTTAAATTTTCTTATTAATAAATGAAAATAGCTCATATAATAACTAACTGATGTTTTCTCTAAAATAGCTACATAGAGCTGGCATCACCTAACAAAATTGTACTAAAAACTATTACAGTAGTGTCCGCTTATAACGAACTCGAAGGGACTGACCAAATTGGTTCGTTATAACCGAAGTTCGTTATAAGTGATACGCTAAGAAAATCACAAAGTTTTGTTTTGAAAATCAATAAAAAAAAGAAAAAGGGGTTATCAAAACACATAAAAAATAAGTTAATATTTCAGTATAAAAGCATTATATTTTTATTAAATTTTTTATTTAAAAAAGTCATGAATTTTAGATTGTTTTGTTTGATAAGATTCAATTCGCTTAAAAACAACTCGACGTCTGCAAGTCCATATATCGCTTTGTTTTACGCCTTGTTCTAAATGCTTTGTTAAGTCGTATTTGTCTTTTAATGTGAAACATTTTCTTTTATTTGTTTATAAATCTCCCATTTTACTTAAATTATTTTTAAGCGCGTCACTTCAATCAACCTTTCGGTTGTAAACATAGGGTTACTCGGGGAAGTACCGAGCAAATTATATTGAAGGACAAAATTTTGACTTTTGAGAATGTTGGTTCGTACGCAGCTATACAGTTCTCGGGGAAGTCCCGAAAAGTTGGGAAAATTTGGATGACAATGTAAAGCGACAGATTTTTGGTTCGTTATAACCGGACATTTTCTTTATTTTACGCGCAGAATGGGTTCGTTATATGCGAAAGTTCGCTTTAGGCGGGTTCGCTATATGCGAAATTAAAATTCATAATTCTTATGGGGCATTGATTGGGACTTCATGAAATGGTTCGTTATAACCGAAAGTTCGCTTTAACCGGGTTCGCTTTAAACGGTTACTACTGTACATATGTCATCACGGCTGGCTAATAAAAGAAAATCGAGCAAAACAAAAAAAAATCAAAACAAATGTAATTTCCAAACATTTTCATAGGGTTTCTCGTTTTTTGTACACTTTTATTCGAATTGGAGCGATGGTAACCGAATCCTCCCCTAACATATTAACATTATTCAAAAACACTGAATAACAGTGAGCCATTTTGTTTCCCAATTTTTTCAAATTTAAATTTAATTTATTTTGTCATTGTGACAGGAACCATGTTTCTAATACCCTTTTCACACCGCAGCGAAAGCCGTGTTTTCGTCGAAAAATCGAAATTGCATTCACGCCGAATAATTACCCGTTTTCGTTTGACATTTCAATCATCTGTGAGACACTATTCGTGAAACTTCTGTGTAAACTATTTTGTTTACCAATTTCGATCGCATCAATTAACAAATAAAATTAGTTCAGAGCATTACAAAATAATATTAGACCATCAGTTAGCGTCGAAAATGATTTTAAGTTGTGAGGTGTGACATTTATTCAGTGTTTTCGTGGAAAACGACTTTAAACGACTCGTTTTAAAAACTGAAATATGTATGAGAAAACATCTGTTTTCGATGAAGTTTTCGCGAAAACCAGGTTTTCGGCTCGGTGTGAATAGCGTATTAGAGTTATTGAATCGCTAACAGGCCTCCTACCGTAAGTTAGTTATGTGATAGTTACAAAGCGCTAGTTATCTTCTAATAATGTTTATTAATACGAATTTGAGTTTAACGAATGTGTTTGCCATTAGTTAGGCCTAACATGTAGTTACGCGACAATTATTAATACGGCTGCTAATGTTTACTATGCCTATAACTTATGAAAAAATACAAATCCAAACACAGTATCTATTAATACGGAGTTGCATATAACTCGTTTCCACCCATTTTTGCTAATATGCGTCACATAAATATGCCAAGACTATATATATTTGGGTAGGGGACAATACATAGAAGTGCACAATACAAAAATTTTCCACACATGAATTAGATACAGCAGGCAAAAAATCGCAATCCCTTAAAACCGTGTTAGGTATCTCTGAAACCGCAGCAAGCAAAGTGATAAAATTTCTAAAATCTATTTTCGAAAGTGTTCGACATTACTAATCTAATAAAATTCAAAATGTACCAATCCGCCTAACGGTTTATGATTTATATGAAATTTAAGCAAAATGTTGGCTTCTAACTTAAGGTCCTCATAACTCAAAAACTGTTGAACTACAAACGATGGAACTTTGCATATCTATTCTATGCTCCCTTTTCTACCTGTAATATAAAATAGAAGACAGCTCGCATTACTGGACACTTTTTATTCGCAATTCAAGGGAAGCCTGAAATAGTTTCGATTGCTTATTTTTAAGCGCTCCGATATTTCCCCTTCATAGCTCCATAGCAATGCAAATATGGAATCGCTTAAAAATGAGCAAATGCGGGCTAACTTCACGTAGGGTAACTGTGTGGCGAATGAGGCAATAATCTGCCAATCGGAAGGGAAACATTTTACATCATGGGAAATCAGAGAATTTACTTTTTCGGGAACTGTGTTACCCTTTCAATTTCAAAGAACACAATTCCCCGTTTACCTGCATTTGCCATGACAACAAACAAATCGCAAGGACAAACTTTTAATAAAATTGGAGTAATGTTGAGGCGACCAGTGTTTTCACACGGTCATCTATGTATATTGTATGTGTTGCGTGTAGTAGAGTAAGGTATTTTACTGGTTTAAAATTGTACGTAAGTGAAGAAAATGGACAGGGAAAACTTTATAAAGATGACATAGCATTAACAAAAAAGATAGTATATAAAGGAATTTTAAATATTCTTTGATCTATTTTATAATTAGTAATATCAAAAAAAAAATGTTTGAATT
This sequence comes from Cheilosia urbana, assembly GCA_946477585.1. Classification (NCBI taxonomy): domain Eukaryota; kingdom Metazoa; phylum Arthropoda; class Insecta; order Diptera; family Syrphidae; genus Cheilosia; species Cheilosia urbana. Next base: position 86,688,787 of record OX297854.1, on the reverse strand, counting down.
GTTATTTAGATTAAGTTAAATTAGTAGTAACGAATCGGATTCCTGAAAAATAAAAAAACGAGTACAAATTGTAAACTATTTTGGTTATTATTGCTTTATTCTCTCCCAATCGTTACTAATTGTTAGTGTGTGAGAAAGAAAACACAAACAAACTGTATTTGAAAGGTATTAGGTAGATAATGATCTGCAAAAAAAAAAAAAACAAACAGGCGACTTTGCCAATAAACGTTAATAAACGCGCGAACAGGCGACTTAGCCGCGAAGGGCGTTTTCATTGGTGTATGCATTTTAGTAACTCAGATCAGTAACAACCACGAGCAACGACTTTGTGTTTGTATGCGCACAGTTTAAGTTTTTTGCATAAGGGGGTGCGGGAGAGATATATATATATATATAGAGAGAGAGAGAGAGAGAGAGAGAAAGAGAGAGGTAGAGAGATAGAGAGAGAGAGAGAGAGAGAGATAGAGAGAGAGAGAGAGAGACGTCACCGCGCTATTCAAGCAAAAATGAACTTATAGAATAATTTGGTAGAATTTCGACCACGGGGCGACCCCTAGTATACATAAAACATAAGACCTTTCTTATTATTGACATCATGGGGAATTTCCAGAATCAAGATCATGGGTGAGTCGCAACATTAGGCGTGTTTTTTTGAGCTTCGATCTCATCAAAGCAAAGTAAAGTAGGATTTTCAGCACGCAATTACAACAACTGGACACCAGCCCACTCCCTCGAAACCCCTGGTTTGACGAAGAGTGCCGGCAAGCACATGCAGCAAAACAAAGTGCATACGAAGCGTCGCTGCATAGAAGGACGAGAGCAGCTCGTCAGCTCTACGAGCAAAAAAGGAGGGAAGAACATCGGCTTCTCTGGAGAAAAAAGAGAGAGCATGAGAAGCGCGCGATCGAGGATATAGAGAGGTGTTACTCCAGGAACAATGTTCGGAAGTTTTACCAAAAGGTAAAAAGAACGTGTCATGCCAACAAGACCCGAACGGAGACCTGTAGAGATGAACAAGGAAACCTTGTAGTAGAGTCACAGTCGGTGCTGAGGACATGGAAAAACCATTTCTGCAGACTGTTAAACGGCGAAGACGACACAAATTCCGCTGTTAGGCAGAACGAACCATTCAACCTGGACGATGACAGCCAAGATTTCCGTCCACCTGACCAAAATGAAGTGAGGATAGCAATATCTAAGCTTAAATCCAACAAGGCAGCTGGTCTAGACGGCTTACCTGCCGAGCTCTTCAAGGCAGCCGGAGATGACTTGGTAGAGTGCATACACCAACTCATCTCCAAGATTTGGTTAGAGGAAAGTATGCCTGATGAATGGAACCTCAGCATTGTTTGCCCGATCCACAAGAAAGGAGACCCTCTAAACTGCGCCAACTACAGAGGCATCAGTCTCCTTAACATCGCATATAAGATCCTATCTGCCGTACTATGCGAACGCCTAAAACCATATGTCAACGAACTGATTGGACCCTATCAGTGCGGTTTTAGGCCCGGTAAGTCCACAACAGACCAAATATTCACACTACGGCAGATCCTGGAAAAAACCCAAGAAGTCCAGATCGATACTCACCATCTTTTTATCGATTTTAAGGCCGCATATGACAGCATTTATAGAGACGAGCTATACAGAGCCATGTCTAGTTTTGGCATCCCTGCCAAACTTGTCAGATTGTGCAGAATGACGATGGAGAACGCTCGCTGCTCCATAAAGGTCGGAAACAATCTCACTGAGACCTTTGATGTCGAAAAAGGATTTAGACAAGGTGACGCGCTGTCATGTAACTTTTTCAACATCATTCTTGAGAAGATTGTGCGAAACTCACAAGCCAACACCAGAGGCACAATTTTCTACAAGTCGGTTTGATGGTGAATGAGGGCAAAACAAAATCACATCAGAAATCAAACGAAGAATCACACTTGCCAACCGCTGTTTCTTTGGCCTAAGACGGCAACTGATAAGTAAGGCCTTGTCGAGAAATACTAAGGAAACTCTGTATAAGACCCTCATCATCCCAGTCCTGCTTTATGGTACAGAAGCATGGGCGCTATCAAAGGCGGATGAAGATCTCCTGATTTTTGGTCCCGTTTGCGTTGACGGGCTTTGGAGGAGAAGATTTATAACAGCGAACTCTACGAGCTGTACAGCGACATCGACCTAGTCAGAAAAGTACGCATCAGTCGTCTAAGATGGCTGGGACATGTAGAGCGAATGGACACCAACGCTCCGGCCCGAAGAGTCTTCGATTCTAACCCGGAGGGACAACGCAGTAGAGGAAGACCTCGCCTTAGGTGGCGCGCGCAAGTGGAAGGGGACCTCAACCAACTTGGAGTGCGCAACTGGAGGCAGTTAGCCAAAGATCGCGCTAACTGGAGAGGCGTATTGGTTGAGGCCCAGGTCCACCCCGGACTGTAGCGCCACCTAAAGTAAAGTAAGTAATTACAACAACTACACTCCACTTGACACTTCGAGGAATCACAGTAGTTGTTGTAATTGCGTGCTGAAAATCCTACTGTGCTTTGCTTTGATGAGATCGAAGTTCAAAAAAACAGGCCTATTGTTGCACATGCCATGCAAAAAATATTGATTCAATGCAATTATGAACAGAAATACTGCTCCAAGTTTGCAGCAGTTTTGCGTTTCCGAAAAATAGTTCATATATGCAGTACATTTTGTTTCCACTTTCATTCCTATAAAACACAAATAATATATTCTAACTTTTTAATAAAAAAAAATTCATTTATTTTGGATAAATCTATTAAATTTTCATTTATTTTACTTACATATTTTTTCTTGCCATCTTCCTGCAACTCGGCAACAAAACAAAATTCAATGCAGAGTTGATCGCAGTTTGACGTTCATTTGCCTTATATGAACGCAATGCTTATTTGCCCTCATGCAAAGATAATGCATTATTTTTACATTAATGAACGCAAAAATTGCAGTTCTGCCGCATTTTTACTTTTATGAACTCAGCCCATTTCAGAATACAACTTATTTTTATGGCAAATAGTTAAGAACCAACTTCACTGCCTTAAACAAAACTTTTTTTGCTTTTTTTGTTGGGAAGATTGTCCAGACATGCAACGATGTGTGTAGTTTGCTTCCAAAATGTCACGTATAAACCAGGTTACTATAATGGTAGAATTTCTCTTTCAAAGCAAGCAAAAGGGCGTGCAGAATTATATTTTCTAAATAATTTTCTTGTTAAAGACTACTTTAATGCTTCCAATATGCGCCGATATGCTTACAGGCAGGTGAAAGATCTGTATTTGAATTCTTAAAGTCATAACTTGTACCTTGTCCTCTAAAAATATGTTTTTAAGAAGCTAAGTAGGTATGCTCTGTAATAGAAAAATATTGGCCACGCTTGTGTCACTTCTGTATAGCCGCCTTGGCTTTGACAAGTTGAGCCGTCAAACTTTTAGTTAAAGAAGGCAGAGGAGAAGGATCCCCAACAATCCGAGTATAGGAAAGCCTCCAAACAACAACACAAAATCAAATGCTCTTTTCGTATTATTTTTTTTTTTTTTTCTATTTATTTATTTGCATTTAAATAGTTTCCAAAAAATATAAAAATCATAAACTATTTGTTCGAAAAACATCTCGCTACAAACTTTATGATTTACCTAGTTCTCCATTAAAAATGTTTATAAATAAGCCATCACAAGGAATTTACTATTTTGAAAATAACTCTCAGATAAACGCCGATTCAATAAGTGAGCCATAAAGTGGCTCTCTCTTCGTTTTAATTGCTTCCTTTTCGTTTCAATTCAGAAACCCATCGCCATACACAGTTTAATTGCAAACATCAATATTGCTCAGGCATTTCAGTCTTTCAACACCCCATCCCTAATTAAATCCGGTATTGCTTTGAATGTCACTCTTTCAGCTCGCTGAGCACAAGACACTCGACAGTAAAAAAAAAAAACACAGCAATTAGTGCCATATATAGCATCTGCCCGCAATTACAATTCATCCCCATATCCTTAAGTAACTACACACATATAAATACCTACTCGCATATACAGATGAAGAAGCTGCACAACAGACTCTTTGATATCGCATCCAATCCAACATACCCTCGTGTGTAAGCAACAGACCGGGCTCGGTCTGGGTAAAGACTGAAGATTAAAGACCTTCGCCTTCACTTGGAAAGAATAAAATCGATATCGTGTGCACAACCACAGCACCTCCGTATTTATAGACTTATATAATCAAAGCAAAGAGCAATCCGCTTCATGACCGTCCACTTGCACAAGATCAAGGTCTTTGCATTATTCTTAATAACAATATCGTATTAAAAACGGAACAAAAAAAAGGAAAACTCTTGATGGCTACCTAAGAAGTGGCGCCTCATCTGAACCGTGTGAATTGAAAATCTCCGGCTCCGGCCACCAACTGCAACATTTTGTGGTATGGGATTTTTTGTTTGCTTTTTTTTCCTCACAGTCCTTGTTCAAGGTCATTCTTCACATACAGTTGTTGCAGTTTTTTCAGTTTTTTTTTTTTCGAAATTTGGAGAATTTTAATCAATTTCAAACGAGCGGTGGCAAAAGGGATTATAGGACGAGGAGAGGGACTGGGACTTGGATTAGGATTTACCTATTTGGATTCATTTTCCTACAAATCCGAGCAAATTGGCATGGCGTTCTGGCCTGGTGACAGGTGGCAGTGAGAAAAGAAATTAGATATTTAAGGCGAAGGTTGCGAAAGGATTCTGTGAAGTTTTAAAAGCTTCATTTTATCTTTGACACTAATATCGGCTGATGTTTGTATTAAAATATGTCTAGTGACAGCAGATTGAGGATAGGCTCAAGCCCTGGGGCTGAAGTTGTCCTTGAACTAGGTTTACGATAAGGTCTTAGCTGAATATTGGCCCAGTCTTAGCTGAATATTGGCCCAGGGAAAACAGGCCTTAAGAATATATATAAATGAGCGATGGAAAATAGTTAAGAACCACTTCCGCTGCCTTAAACACAACAGATTCGCTTGATTTTTGTTTGTTGGGAATATTGTTCGGAATGCAATGCTGTCTGTAATTTGTTTTCGAATATGTTGCGTATATAAGCCAGGTTAATATAATGGTAGAATGTCTACAAAGGGGCGAACTCTAGTTTATTAGCTATAGAGCTAGGTATATAGATTTTTTTCTCATGTTTTTTATTTGTAAACCCTCAAAGGCTCAGAAGCAATTTTTTAAAAATACAGTAAATGTGGTTCTGTCTTTGTCCAAATCTATTATTAAGGCGATAAAGGAACTCAAAAAATGGGTGTCTCAGTTCTGTCATCTTGAACTTGCAATGCACAAGGAATTTTCGATTTATCTAGTCGTGCATTCAGTTGTTTTTTGTAAAGTCTTTAAAGCAATTTTTAAAAATACAACAAATGCAGTTCTTTATTTGTCCAAAACTGTTATTGCAACGATAAAGGAACTCGAAAAAGTTTGTGTCTCAGCTCTGTCATCTTGAACTTGCAATGAACGAGGATGTTTCGATTTATCCAGTCGTGCTCTCAAGCAATTTTTTTTTGAAATTACAGGTAATGCGGTCCTGTTTGTCCAATTAAAAAAAAAAAAAAAACAAAGTTAGATATTTTCTTCATTCATTCATGGCATGGAGAAGCGAGATAGGGTCTGAAATATGAAGTAGCAAGTTCGCGTCTTTCTATCTGTGGAGCTTTAAAATTAAAATTAAAACGGCCTTTAAAATTTTTCTTAAGTCCATTGAGACTTAAGTTTAAATTTTAAGTATACGCACTTGGCTCTGGACCTTTTATTAGTATCGACAGGACTGTTTTAAACGACCTGATTATCAGTATATTGTAATGGCGCCCATCGCCGTCCAATTCTAGGCAAATTAAAATAGATTAAGAAAAATCGCCAACAAACTTTCATCATCAATTATTCACCAGCATAATTATTGTCGTCACACCCACGAAGCGCGACAAATGAAACATTTATATCCATCACGTAGTCAGAGTCAGACTCATGTTTACATTCTTAAAATAAAAAAAAAATCATTCAGCAAATTCTTCCAACAACATCTCTATACCGGAACTCGACAAGGATGTAGCGAAAAACCAAGAGCAGATATTCTACAATTCATCTCTCTCATCCAATGACTAAGAAACATGCTCATTAAACAAAACGTATGTTAGTTATACAAATACATATAGATAATCAACTTTCTGCTAACAGTGGATTTTTCTTTGCTCATTATTTTCGTATAAAGACAGTGGTGGGTGGGTGTCGGATACATATTGGACGAACGCAAAAACAGCAAATAAAGTGCACGACTGGGTCGCAAGAAACTTTCTCGTTCATATCAGCAGTTTGGTTGATTGCTGTTTGTTTTATTTGGTGTAGGTATGTATCTCAAAAAAAACTCTGAAGCGATTTAAGAATCTAGATAAAAAAAACTTGGAGCCATTTTCATGTAAACTATTGCAAACCAAATTTTGTAAAAAAATATTTTTTCAAGACAAGTTTTTAACACTACGCCACCTCTCGCGAACGTCTGACAAACATCCGAGAGTATAACTGTCTTGAAAAAGCTTCTCAAATAGCCGTTTGGTTCGGCATAAAATTGTAGATCCCTTCCATTCGTTCCAAAAATGATAAACTCACACAAAACGAATGGTTGTGAGAAGTTAGGCCTAGGTTCTCTCCGGACCTGTTGCGCCAACTATTTTTTAAGTGTGTTCTACAATGTTTTTGAGAAAAACTGGATTTGTCATGTTAGAAATGATCATATTACATTGGGATTGAATTTCTACTAAAATCTTATGGACTGTTTTTGAGATAAGGCCGATTTTCAAAAGTACCGTTATTCGATCTTTTAGCGAAAAACTGGGTATGTTTATGCAGCCATGTTAATCGCATCTATATAAGCTCAGAAATTAATGTTGGTTGAAATTGCTGGAGACATTTAGAAATAACCAAACTTACAAAATTGGCCTCGAACTGTAAGCCCACAATCTCAAAATCCGAAGTTTGAAGAAAATCCGCCCAGCCTTTTAGGTTATATACCTCAGAAGCCGACGGACAAACAGACAGACCTTGCTACACCCACTTTTTAGTGTTCCTCTATCATCGTAATGTCAAAATTGATTAAAATCTCGAGTTCGATATTTTCGTACGAATACAACACCTTTCTCTTAGGTACCTACTATACGTAATCGAGAAAGTTTAAAAAATACTACATCCTTCAGTCATTCTTGTTTATTCCTGTTATGCCAGCCTGAGGAGAACGAATGACAAATCGATGTCTTTTTTCTTTTCTGTTAATCCGTCAGCTGTGACAACATTTTCGGAGGCAAGGACGCAGAGAAACTCACTGTGACGGAATGTGACGTACGTTACTTGTGTTTCTTAAGAACATAAAGGCAACTTTCTTTTTCGTTTGAGATTATTTGTGCTTCGTTTCTCTGAATTTATGGTCATGGCAGTATATTAAATTGCAATTAAGAAAAAATACAGCAAGGATTTAAATACTCAAAAGTGGAAGGAAGACTCGTTTATAGGCAGGGGGGTTAGGTTAGGTTAGGTAAGGTGGCTGTCTAGAAAGACACACTTAGGCCGTATATAGTTTCGGCCCTTTGTGAAACCACAGACCGAAACCGAAAGACTTTCTATTCTAGGTATGTGCGTTCATGACAACCTTCGTTGGAATGACCATGTACACGAAGTCGCCAAGAATGCAGCGAAATGTCTAGGTTTCCTCAAACGGTGCAAGAAATATTTTACCCCTTCTGATCTGGCTACAATATACAAGGCGTTCATTCGCCCAAAGCTTGAGTACAATTCCCACATCTGGTCTGGTGCACCGAAAACTATATTACACTTACTAGATAGGATCCAAAACCGTGCGATGAAACTAATCGGAGACACGAATATCGCGAATTCTATCAATTCGCTTGAACATCGTAGAAACGTTTCGTGTCTCTCATTGTTTTATCGTTCTTTTCTACAAACAGTGCTCAAATGAAATTGCCAACTGCATTCCTCCCCTTCAGAAATTCAAACGCAATACTCGTCATGCTAGGAATGCCCATCAGTTTACCATCCAGCCTATCTTCGGACGTACAATGAAATACAGAGACTCTTTCATAAGCCGTACAACGCGAATGTGGAATACCTTGCCCAGCTCTGTCTTTCCTCCCCAGTACAATTTACAGACATTTAAGACCAATGTGCATCGGTATCTCCTATCTCCTCTATCCCAATTTCCTTAATGCCCGCGCTGTGTAAAAACACTATAAGAGTAGTCATAACCTCTTTAGCGCGTGTAAATTATAAAAAAAAAAAAAAAAAAAAACACGAGTTAAGGGAATGGGGGGGGGGGGGGGGGGGGGGGTAAGGCCAGAGTGTTCCAGGCCGGACATACTAGTGGGCGTATTGCTATCTTTGTGCCTGTGACTTTTGTCTTCTTTGTCTATAAAAAGCAATTCTTACGTCTCGTGTAGAGAGTTGGGGCAGTTTATCCTCGGATAGGGGAGGGGTGACCGAAACAGTCGTCCTCTCGCCTGTAATCCTCAGACAACTCCTTGAAGGGAGAGACTGGGGATAACTAACTGGACGATATGTCTTCGGATACAAGCGCCGGGTAAACCGAAACAGTGTACCCTTCGCTTGTAATCCTATAACGTCTCGTCATGGTGGCGTAGCCGTGTGCGCCAGTGGTGAGGGGAACTTTTTTCTAGATTCCGACTGGGACTGTTGACTTATTCAATCGACGTTACTAATAATCATATAGAAACTTTGCCATAAATATATTCCATAGGGGTACATGCTTCACTGCAAAAATAGATTGGCTAAATGCGAGATACTCGTCATTGCTCAGCTACAACAAGCCGCTGCTAGGTGAGTAGTTAAGTTTTGACATAGAAAATCAAAACTAAACATTTCTAATCGAAAATGGCTTTATTCGTTTGCACAATAGTCTCCATGAAGATCCAGCACAAGAAGCATGTTTTCCACTCCGATTGAGGTAGGTACATTCAAAACGCGTGATTTGAACACATCGAAAACTCTTGACCAAATGTTGAAGAGAGCTGATCGGCACACTGTAGTTGGTTTAACCAGGGTTGCCAGATTTTTATTTTACTTTTAGCGCCCAAACCTTAAAAAAAATTGGCCCAAAATCGTTGCCCAGATTGAAACCCAAAAATTCGTGGACAATTTTGGTATTTTTCTCACTCACACGCATCTCATTTATGCGGGCTGCGGATTTTATTTGACTTCAATTTTCTGCAGTTGGCTTTTGTGGCTTGTGTCAAATCAAAAGACCTGCAAAATAAATTGGTGTGCGTGCAGGTTGAACGACTGTTAGATTTCACTTCACTGCAAGAGTGCTGCCAAGTTTTAGAATTACGTGCTTCTTTAGTTTTGTGAAGGAATAAAACGAACAAAATTAACACAAATTTTGCAAAGCGATATGTGTAGCCCAAAAGTGTTTTGGGCCACTTTTTTTACCTCTTCTCATATCAGATGAATGTAAGACAAACTCAGACATCTCTTCGGAATTACCTCTAGCACTGATATCCGAAGTTATATATAGTTCGTCGAATATTGTCCCGCCTGAGTTTTTTGCGGTTTGAAACTATATCCCAAAGAAGTTTTTTTCTTGTAACCAGACCTAAAAGTTTGGTCTGCGTATGGTAAATGTGTATCGAGCAGAAGATTAAGTGATTGTCCAACAGTCATCCGTCATTTTGGAACATGATTCTGTTTGTAGCCTAAATGTGGCAGACGATTCTTCCATTTGACCGAAAAATATCGTATTTTATGAGAGAAATGTTGAGGAATGTTTTTAAAATTCCAGTCGGGCAATTTTGTTTACCTTTGGCTTTATTGAAAAGTGTTCTGCAATTACCTATTTTTAAACATTTCGAATTCTGACGTTTACTATAGAGCAGGTTTTTCTTGCCTCTTTCGTAAATAAGAGGACTTAAACGAAATAGTGTCTTATTGATGAAAAAAGGTAGACCTTTGACTATAAGCTCAAGCTCATTTGTGGGACTTGAGGGTTTAAAAAGATGTTGCTGATCCTTAGCTCACTAGCAAAGCTACATTATGTCTCGTTTAAAGATTAGGGTATTTTTTAAAGGCTTGCGCTTGGCAATGGACACATTAAAGAATTTAGTTCAGTCAACTATATTGGTCTGAACTAGATGTAGCTTGAGCGCAAAAACTAGTTTGATTGGTAACGTCAACTTTTCCAAATGTATGTATGTATAAACTGTCAACCTATAGTACTTCGTCAGGAAATTCTTGAATATATTCTTCAGCTATCCTCCATATAAACGTCAACCGAAAAAGCTGTTCATATGACCGCTCTAGGTAGATCAAAGCTGGAGCACATAAAGATAGCCAGTTGTCGGACATACTAAACTAGATTATTGGGTGTCCCCAATACTTTTTGACCGACAACCAAATTGACAGCTGACAGCTAACTTGCATGCGATTTGGTTTGCCATTTGACCATAAGATGGCATACGATACACGGCCTTAGCTGCCTGAGAACTATTCCAAAATTCGGCTTCCATATTGTAAAAACCTACTACACCGATGACAACTGACAACTACATACATACATCAATAGTAGGTTTTTTTATTACGCCCACATGATCTGTATAGGTCTATAGATTATTGATTTCCACGGTTTATAACAATAATGCGAGATCCAACTGTTATTGTAAACCATGAAAATCAATAATCTATATGGATCATGGGGGGATTATTTAAAACCCCTAGTGACAACTTGTTACCTTGTTGAGTAAGTACTTTATGTCATTCTAAAATTTGGGACCTCTATATTTTTGTAGCTGTCATACTCCTTTTTTAGCCAACCAGACCATGCAGCAATGCCAACACTTTTCCTGTTGCGATAGGCAATCTTCGTTCCCACTCTCATAATAAACTCGAAGCCCGCATCCATTCTTCACTACTTCCGCCGTAAATTGGCTGCAACATATATTAATTGCCACGGCCCAGGGCAAGCATGTCAAACTCGCGGCCCGCGGGCCACATGCGGCCCACTACGAATAATTGTGCGGCCCAGCCGGCAGTATTTATAATTTTGAGGTTAAGTTATTAATTTGTTTTTTTTTTTTTGTTTTTCGAAATGTTTTCTAAAAATTATACGGCGCTAGCGAGGCATCCGGAACGGAAAATTCTCCGGTTTTATAGGATTCGGAAAATTTTTTCTGCGTGGTATTCTTCGGAACTGTTCGGAGAATTGTTCCGACATTTTGTAACGCAGAACTGCGAATCACGTGGAAGTGCAATGAAGTGCATTTTTTCTTAAATTTTCTCCGACAAAAATTGGTTGCGAAATCTGTTTACGATTTGGAGTGCGGTGCGCCATCGCAATTGTTTGTTTCTCTTTCGAAGTCGGACACCTCGGAGCCTCCGAAATAGTATATATGCGTTGCATAGAATTTACCGTTCCGACGGAGCGAATAAAGTAATCTTATTAATAAGGAAAAAAGTAAAAGTGGATCTTGTTTTCTTCTTCTTTTTTTGCGGCCCATTAAAATTTATATCCTGCTGGGTTGGCCCCTTGTGGCCATTGAGTTTGACATGCTTGGCCCAGGGTATTCTATTAGTTTTCGTTGCAACTTACTTTCGTAAGTTCTTCCAATTAGCTTCAAATTGTCGATTAAACGATAGCCCTGGCCCAACGTTACACATCCCCTCGGGTGGTTTTCTAACAACATGTAGTTTGCATTTTCCCTATCGCCCTGTGAGAATATTTTCCTTGCTACATTTATGTTCACGAAGCAATATACTGACGGGGTGGAAAACAACAACAACAAAAACAACAACTGTGGGTGGCTTATTGAGAGCTGAGTCCTCAACTGCATCTTTTTCACGTGAACTCAAACTCAGACCAACCGCGGCGCTAATAGAAAGGACGATGTACCCCGTTGGGACAAAAATTGACTGCCAGTCAGGAGTTATAAAAGTGTGTTGGCTCACCCATAAAATATATTCATCTATCTTTTTAAATGAGTTCAAGCGAAAAGGATTCGCTCATTTTTATGGAATTTACATTTTTCCCATTCCATTTAGGATTGCATAAGAAACACCCGCTTATTCAGGATTGCATAAGAAACGTCCGCCGTCGAGCAGAATTTATTGTTGGAGGCTAAATAATGAGCACGCAGTCGAATATCGTGGGTAACGAGAGCCCTTGGGCTGTAGGCAGTGATGCCAACTCGAAAAAAAGTATGCCTTTTTCAAAAAAATTATGCCTTTTTGGTAAAAGGGATAAAAATTACATATTTTACAAAGGAACTGCAACGAACCTACAATGTGATGCAAATTTGTTAACAGAATGTTGGTCGATCGATAGGTAAGTAAACCTTTTTTGATCTCTGTAATCCAAAGCATGACCCTTAGTTGTAAATAAAAATTAATTATGCGACTTTGATCAGGGACTGAACCAGATTTACCAAATTCAAATTGTATTTGTATGAATTGTTGGTAAAAAACAATTCATAAAGAATTTTGCATAATATAATTATGCCTTAGTTGGCATCACTGGCTGTAGGCGCGATTACCAGTTAATGGCATTTGATTATGCGAATCCAATGAATTATTTTTGAAATCTCTGAGAGGGTGTTCATCGTAACCGCTCATCCTTTACGCAATTCGTTTGATAATCGTCGTCTGTATGGGATGTGGTAACGCACGTGGAAGATGGATTCGACACTTAGAAGCTTCAAGGTAAATTGATTTTCAATGTAATGTTACACGTTTGTTAGGTATATACAATATAATGGTCTCTTGAAATTGAATTTTTATTTTAAGTCGAACATTTTTTCTCTCTCTATAAGTAATAAGTAGGAACAAAATCAGGGGTTGAATTTATACATCCGTGATCGAGTACTATACGTGATTGCATTTTTTTTTATAGTTTTGCTTGTAAAATCGACAAAACGTGTGTCTCGCTCAATGATGCGATAATTCAACCCCAGCTCCGCACTGAGAGCTTTAACAAGACACTCTAGACTCTACCATACAACGATTTTTGGAGGAGCTGTATATGGATGAGGAGCAAGAAGAAACCGTTCACCTTTCATTTCACCTGTCCAGCTCTTGCTACCATGCGCAAGGCCAACTTAGAGGGTCACATCTTCGACGACTTGAGCGACGGACATATGAAGTATCATATTATACATACATTACAAAGTCTAAATGGCTTCAATGAACAACAATACAAACTCATTGTTAGCAGAAAGTTTCATTAATTTGCACACCCATTTCTGCCCGCACTATTCTCTTCTCTTAGACGGGATGAGAATGCAGACGGGAGTCTACCCGAAGACAAATCGTCACAAAGCATACACGCAGCAACAAGGCAGCCACTGTTATGTTCGGTCTAAAAATTTCCATCTTTCATTCCTCTCACTCATGTGGTATCACAAAGGACCTATACATCTGGTCTAAGTGCGTCTTTCTGGACAGTCATCTAACCTAACCTAGTCGGCATTTAAAGAATCGAAATAACTTGATCTGGACCAAATTGGATACTTTCTTCTGCGGGTTTGTTCGTAATTGCTATGTGAAGGTGTAAGAAAAAAGAAAAGTAGGAAAATTCTCTACAGGTGGCGCTGTAGCCGAACATTGTGTTTCTCAGTTCAACTCATCTATACATCGGTATCTATATATATTTATTATACGTTAGAAATTGATGTTCCCTGTAACGCGTGAACCGATTTTGTTTTTGAATTTCCCATGAAAGGTGCCGTCAGGCCCAAGGTGTATACGGTCTTTGCATGTGTACTGTTTTATGAGTTATAAGGGTTTTAGTTAACACACCTGAATTTGTGCGTATATATATGGTATTTTCAATCTTCGAAACCACTTAACCGATTTTAATGAAATTTTACAGCTTAAAAGAAAAAATAGTTTTGGATCCGATAGGTGGCGCTGTTGAGATACAATAGTTTTATTTAATCCTTTCAAATTAATTTTTGAAGAAAATACTTCCATGGACATTCCGCCATCGCCCCGGAATTTCAGTCTCATTCGATTCGATTTTACTCCCAAGTCGCGCCAATAGATGTTTCACATTGTACGGAGCCATACCTAGGGACACAAATTTATATAATTTGATAATCTAAATTAGCACTGAAACGTATCTGTAAGAACAAACAAAAATAATAATGGAAAAACCTAAAAAACAAGAATTAGCAAAAAATGTAGGTAAACAAACTCGTATATTGGAGTTTGCCCACTCAACTCAACACCATATCCAATGTGCGTTGAAAGGACAAACCACAATGAAAGAATGATAATCTTACCTGTGCATTAAATTAGATCATGATCTCAAGATAAATTAATTGCAATTAATAACATAAATAATTTCTTACCATGTTTATGTCCATTGTCTGATCAATCGTTTAGTCGTTCAGTTTGTCTTCGTTCCATTTCATTGTGTTCCAAGGTAGTGGGTGATCGTAAAGATGTAGTTGAAAGTTTTGTTTAGTAAGTTACGTTATTTTCTCTATGATAGGTATCGTTACCTTATGTATGTATGTTATTAGGAGATAGAATGAAAAGACTTGTATGACTTGACTATTAGGAATTAAGAACCACCTCGCTCTCGTTCCTAGGAAGGGAAGCATATTTTGACAAAACGAAGGGGAAAGAAAACAAAAGAAAGAAAAGAAAAGAAATAGAAAACAGAAATGAAAAAGAAAGACAGGGTCTACGGAGGTTTTGGGAAACAAAGAAAGGGGTAAAACAAATGCACCGCAAATGATAAATTGGTTTGCCGACAGGCCTTCATAGTTCAAAGTTATCGTTAACTGACAGCAAGTGGTCGATGCCCTTTTCCCAGTCAGCTGGACAATTTTTCCTTGTGGCACATACAGTAACGAGAAAAAATAAATTGTTTTTACAAAATTTAGTGGGTGAATTAGAACGACGAGTAGAATTTAATTATTATTCCTCCTGGTGCAGGTCACCCAAAGCTGAAAATCTGCAGACATCCAGAAATTATCATAGAGCTCTAACTGGCGTAGTAAAGGTAGGCAAAACTATCATGTAGTTCTTTGTGGTTGTCTTGACATCTCCCCCATTTGGTTATAGGTTTTTAAACACAAAAAGTGACTCGGGCTTGTATTAAGCCCAAAATAATCTGTGCCCGCAAAAGATCTGTGGGACCGTAATTGCGCTATTTCTGCCGTTGGACTGCTAGTGAGTCAACAACATACCGCCAGCCAACGGCCTACAGCATACGCTAACGGGTGCAAAGCCCACAGTTGCGGCACAAAGGCTCTTAACAGGCCCGAGAATTTACTTACCCAGCAAAGGGGAGATTTTTATTGGGGTGCTTTTCTCCGCTCCCCCTCCACAGACATACACAAGTTCAATTGCAACAGCAGGGTGCTCCGCCACCACAGTACACCCACCAAAATCAACTGCGCTGAAAGCGCATCACCGTCAACATCGACAGCATCATCACATAGTGAATACTTTTCCTCTTTTTTTTGTGAAGTGCCATAGTGATTTTTTGTATTAACGTAGTTTTTATCTTTTAACGTAGCTTTTAATTTTTTTGCATTTTTCTTGAAACCTGCTTTTGATATTTTAGTTTTGTGCGCGATTGCGATTATATTCGAAAATAGGTACCTATTTTTAGGCCAATAATTTACAACATATATGGAACTTCTTGTGCTGGCGCCAGAACAATGGGGGATATGAAAAAAGTTAATTTAAAAAACCAAAAAAACCCGACTGACTGTAAATTTAAAAAGATTAAAACAAAGCACTTTCAGGTATAACTGATTGGCAGTCGGAGGCTGAAAGTGCCTTGTTTTATATATTTTTATATTTAGAAGAATACACAAAAAAAAATTCGTTTGTGAATGGTGTACAGTATATTTATTTGTCAGTGTCTTAGGATTGTAGCTAGGCTGGGTCATCGATGTATGAAAAAAAAAAAATATTTTTATTTTGGATTGGAATAGTGATAAAAGTTTGACCCATATCCAAGGGATTCTAAAAACAAAAAAAAATATTTTTAAAAAAACTTCCTTCTACCCGCGCATTGAATTTGAAAATTTGTGTTTTCGCCGATGTTTCGATATTTTTCAACACTTTATTCTGAAATGGTTTTTAATTTTTTTTTTTTTTAAATAAGAAAGAATGAACAGAAATAGTCATTAATATTGTAAATTAATTTTACTTGTTAATAAATAATAATAATAATAATAAAAATAATTTTTTTTATTAGTAGGTAACTCTTAAAAGTTGAAAAAAAAAACATTAAAAAACTACTCAGTGGAAACTTTAAAATCTTGCTTGCTCTCGAATTTTGGCATAGATTTTCTGGAACTTATTTTTGCTTTAATGAGACCATCTCTGGAGCTTTTATCGCACAACTGCATCGAAGCCTCTGTTACAATTTTTACTGACCGTTCAACAGATTGCGTGTGACATGGAAGTCTTAAAAAAGGTATTATGTCATCACCTCCTGATTCCACTAGCGAAAGCAGTGTTTCGTCTGTAATATCGCGAAGAAGAGGAGGCTGTTGATATTCTTGTTGCCAGTCTATGAGCTCAACGTACGACTTTGCACTAAAATTTATGTCCGGGACAGTGAAAACACGAATATGTTGTTCGAAATTGATCGTACGCCTTACTTTTAAAATTCTCCTGCCAGCAAGCTCTCGAATGTGTTTTTGGGGATCTGCCAGCATCGATAATAAAATATTTTCCGGATGAGCAAAGAAGCTATTACGCTTGATTACTGGATCTATTACTTTTTTAAGTTGAGACGGAAGATATCGTGAACTAGAAACTAGCTTCCAAAAATGCCTAGATCCATCCTTACACGAAGGATGCACTTTTATCTGGAACCAAACAGGCGCATATACTCTAACAACAAATGTGGCCAAATATTTAAGGTTGCTAGATGGTGTCTTAGTGGAAACATACAGGCGTAATATTCTGTTAGCTTTCGTCAACCAGCGAGCGTGAGACATCTTTCCTGGAGATCTGTTTGCTAGATCAGAAGAGCATTCACCACTCACGACAGCCGATGCTATCTGGTAAAGGTAGCTCTGATCACTGCTTAGGTCTTTGACCTCACCAATATCTGGCAATACAACCCCCTCCAACTTTTCAAATGGCACAATTGGTTTTTTTTCACAGTCTTCAAGAAGCTTTCCGATATTACCTGCGTAAGAATTTGGTCCAGTGGTTGTGCCATCTAAGTGCAAAAACAGGTGTCTCAGGGGAAGTTCATTCATATGTAACAGACAAATGATCCATTGCAGGGGTTTATTTAAACGTTTTTCCATAAGTCTTATTATACCGCCTTTCTTTCCAGTATTTGTCGCTGTTCCATCACATCCAACAGCTTTAGTGTCCTTTAAGGAAATATTTTGCGAAGAAAGCAATTGAAAGATAGCGAGTTCGATGGCCTTAGACGTCCCGTCACTTGGAACAGCGTAACCGATGTAAATAGAGTCTGGTTCCTTGATGACTGATATATGCTCCTCGACGATAACTTGACGGTATTTTTTTGCACCTTTTTCAACAATCCTTAATGTTTTGTCCTTCCTGCCATCAAAATAGAGTGCTGGCACATTTATGCAACGGTCCTTAGCGCAGATCTCTTTGCGAACATTTGCTCTCTCACGACGTACCTTAGATTTATCTATTAAATCAACAGCTGATTGTGTATCATAAAGCACAGCAGATGCAATTGCTGCAGCAGCTCGATCAGATACTCCATATCGATCACATGTTTTGGACAATGTTGGCAGTCTCAGAAGTGGTCTTTTTTTTCGTCGTTCACGTGTCACTGATGATGACGGCAAATAATCGTCGCTTTGACTGCTTTCTGAGTCATCGGAGTAAATGGAACATTCTTCCGTTAAGTCAACTGCATCTTTCTTGGTAGTACTATTTTCGTTGTAGTATAGTTGTAGTCTTTCGCTCCTATTACGATGTTTTTCATTTTTGGTTGTTGCTAAAGAGTCTATGCCACCTATTATCATTTTTCTCTCCGATCTCTGATCAATAAGAAAATTATGTTCTGCCTTTGGAATTCTTTTTTCTTTCGAGCACTTACATCTATTCAAATCTTTGCATTTGCAAGAGCAAATATCAAAAAGCATGTTTGTACTTATATGAAATTCTGCCTTTTTAGCACTTGAAAGTCGCTTCCAAGATTTTATCAACTTCTTACATTTAGAGTGGTATACTTTCAACAATTGTATCACACGCTTGAGGGTAACGGTTGGAATAGAAGCCTTGCACCATATACTTATCAATCTGACTGCAACAATTTCCGCGATATCTTTAATTGCTGGTTCCTTTCGGGTATCTGTGTTAAGCTTAATTTGATACCTCGTATAGTTATAAAATTTCATGACCTCTTTATAAGAAGGCAAAACATTATCTTTCATATTTTCGATATTACCAAAAATGCAACAACCAGATGCTTGTCTTGTTTTTTCCATAATGTAGGTACTGCTTTTGATATCACAACCGTATATTAATATGAAATCGAGTGAAACTAACACTGGCACTTCACGCACTAAATTAATGCAACTACAAATTTCTGTTCACAACTTGGCGTCTTGATTGGCAACTTTTGAAGTTACGGCTGAAAAAAAATATGCTGTTTTTGCCGCCTACTTGTTTTTGTTAATCTTTTTAATCAAAGTAGAATAAGAATACATTTTTTAACGTAAGGAACCTATATTAATTCATTTGTCAAACAAATCACAGATATTAATAAAATGATCCTATTTTTGTCAAAATTTCCCAAAATTTCTTAATATTCAAATTAAATGCGCGGGTAGACCGACTAGAAAAACAAAATTTAAAAAATATGTGTACGCATTTTAAGGCTTGGGGTCACATTTTAGTTGCTATTCCAAAACGATCGGACAAAATTTAACTTTTCGACCCACCCTTGTAGCTATCTATTTCTTACCGGTCTCAAATAGTGTTCAATGTGTTTATGCAATAAAAATAATATTATTTCAATTAAAATAATTGAATTCATGACTGCAGACACTCTATGATAAATGAGTAGGTACCTATTTCCTTAATGCGAAACGTAAGCCCATAACTCCAAATTTGAACGAAATCCGGGCAGCCGTTACGTTTTTCGCAGTCTCAAAAACTATTCTCGCTAGTATTTTTTTGTGTTACAAACAGCAAAAATGAGGCCACAATGGGCCTTACCAATAAACATTTTTAGTTTCGACTCTAAATTATATTAGTTCACAGTGGCTATATTTTGCATACAAATTTCGCAATTGTGAGCTTCCGTAAATTTAAAGTCGAGACTAAAATTTGTTATTAGTACGGCGCAATGAGTCTCAACGTTTTTTGATGCCCGACCCAATTTTGTAGATCACAGTAGTTCACTTTTTATAGTAGGTACATATTTAAGGATTTATTCACCAGTAACCCGGATAATTTGACACAGAATCGAGCCCTAAGGACACGATTCACGAGATTTCTCCCCAAATTGAGTTAAGAAAAATAAAACAGAGATATCAACTAGCACTTTATCAAACGCTTGCTTAATGTCAGACTGACTTGGTGGAGTTGACACTAGTTATTGTACTTTATTTTCGCTGAGATATGATGTTTGTTTTAAGTCCTACAATAAAAACAAACAAAAATGGACCAATCTTCAGAATTTGATATTTCTGTCGGTATAGCGGTTGGAATCTTTATTTTTGCATGGACCGAATATAATAAAAAAAAAAAAAACTCCGGATTAACGTAAGTTTTATTGTCTTCACAGCAAAATGGTGAACACCCTGGCGAATCGGGCCTAACACTCCACAAGACCTCGACTGTGAATACATCAGAAAGTAATTTATTCCGCAGTTCAGTGTATTCCATCTCTTGACATTTCTCACTGTGTGACAATTATTTTTTTTTAGTTTTTTTTTTTTTAAATTTATATTATTATAATTATTTGTTTAGCCTATGACACTCCGGGGAAGAATACGAATCTAGTGACACCTCACTCTTTAAAATCGGTTAAGCCGTTTAGGCTACAGGAGGTCATGTAGGAACGTACATAGGATACGCGCGAAACACATTACCCTCTCTGTGTACAGTCGGGTAAAAAAAACATGAGTAATTTTAGTTTTTTTTACTATATTTTTTTTTAATTTTTATAGGCATTTAGTTTATACATAGTATTAAGAGCAGAGAATTTTTTTTAGTTTAATTTCGATTTATTAGTTGTATCCTTAAGATACAATCTTCTTTTAATTTTAGTTTTTTTTTTTAATTTTCTTGATTTTATTTTATCTTTTTACTAGAGTTAAGTTTCTATTAATTTGATTTCCTTTTCCTTTTTTTTTTTTAAGTAGCACCATTTTTCAATGTGTTTCAACCAAGTTTCGTGTGTAGATTCATTTTAAATATGAGCGGCTCATGGTGCGTGGATATTTGGAAAGGCCGTCCTTTTGATGGATCGACTATGGCAATACGCGATTAATATGAACCGACGATTATACATGACACTTTTCAGCGTTGTTTTTCAGCCTATTCGGCTTGACTAGTGGTGTGATTGGAGGGTTACTAAGGGGCTATCTCTCACAATTTCGGCCAGAGAGGGATAGCTTTTGGATATGTCTACGGGCATGAAGGGCGGGTTGGCCATCCCTTGCCATTAACATCTGGCGTGTTTCGAGGTCTTGACGAACCTCTACCTTCAAGAGACTACGGAAGTCGAAATTGCGTTAAGGGTAAAAGTAGATAGGTTAGATTTAGGTTATAGTATGCATAGCATAGGGGCTTGTTTATTCTTTTAGGTTATTTTATATATAGATTAGGCTAGATAGGTTAGTTTGGCGGTGTCTCTTCCGTCCTTTCTTCGAGGTATTGGCATAGGTCCTTGGACATTTTTTTTCCTACGCTTTCTTTCGATTTAAATGGTCCGTTTGTCTGTCTGAGGTCAAAGTAGAGTAACTTTCTCCTTCTTATTTTCTCGTGGCATGAAATTAAATGTTTGTTGAGCAGGTGGTATGTGGTGATGGGGCAAAAACACCCCCGTCCGACTAGCTAAGCCGAGCAACGACAAGCATTCCGCGCCCTCCTCACCTGTACCGAAGCTGCCCCTGTGGCTCGACCCTAGCTCACAACAACATCAAAAACAAAAAAGCGCGACTAATTGTAAAAAATAACTAAAAATATATTAAAATCTAACTGGTCAATAACACGCTGGAGGGTAAACTGGTGAATGTGTTACGAAAATTGTGATCTGGCGAAGCAACGGAAGTGATTCTCTCGAATTTTAAATCATAAAATTCAACAAGAAAACTTCAGTTTCAACAAGGAAATGAACCTGAGATTGTGAAACTTATAAAATAGGTTTTGCACATATACTAGACTAGACTACTTAAACAATTGATTAAATTAAAACTAACTAGTAACCACATAAAAACAAAAACACTAAAAATAGAAAACGTTGGATTGGATTGCATTATGAAAGCTTTTTAATCGGATGAATACACTTCTACTGCGCTGTATTAAAGTTGTTTTAACATATTGATATTTGGTTTTTAAATTAAATTTCTTAACACAATCCAACTGTAACACAATATACATAAACATACATTATAAATCCACATATATAGATGGATACAAGGACACTATTTTTTTCCATACGCCGTACATAGGTACGTAAAATTGTTTTGTCATTAAAACACATTATGTGCTTTGGTTATAATATGACAGAGATTTATACTTACATACAATTTTTTTTTCTCCAAAGACAATAATTACAGTATTCAAACTAAAAATAAATATATAAACTAAATATATAAACTAAAAACTAAAACTGAAACTAAAGCTACTATCAGTACGGTGACCATCCGTTCATTATTATAATGAACTGTTCATTATTTGAAGTAGATGTTCATTATGAATTATTTTGTATTAAAAAACATAAAAATGTTCATTATTTCAAAAGCTGTTCATTATTTGTTCAGTATTTTATTCAATTTTGTTGAAACAAAAAAGAAAAACTAACCAAACCAAAAATCTTTAAACAAAATGATAATTCAAACGTGCCCTAATTTACTGACAGCCGTATTAATAAAAAACCCATAACTACTCTCTAACTCATAAGTTACCTAGCACCTAGTTAAATAAATAACACATTAGTTAAATTTTCTTATTAATAAATGAAAATAACTCATATAATCACCTCTATTCTGAGATTCGAATTGAATAGAAAGTTATTCGATTTCCTCCAACTGACATTCCTACTTTCGATTTCGATAGAGATTCATTTTTTGTTCATTTCTCCCCGCATTCTCAGTTTCGATTGCATTGAATTAAATGTCAAATTCTATTCGAGCAGAAATTTCGGAACGAAAGCTGTAGGTATTTAAAAATGTAAGTTGAATTGTTTTTTAATAAATTGAAAGAAATGTTGCTAATTTTATCACAAAATGTATATTAAACGCATATTATGAAATTGGAAGCAACATTTGTTCGTCTTAAAAAAAAAAAATATTTATTTGTATTAATCGCAGGTCGCAATCCAAATGGACGAACCACGGGCAATTCGAAATGCTGATTAAGTTAATGGAGATAAACCCGGATATTGGAAAGGGTTTCAGCAGCAACAAAATTGATGCAGCTTCGTTTTGGAAAGACGCTAATGAAAAATTAAATAGTTTGGGACCTCCATTTAAAGATGCCACCAGCTGGAAAAAGGTTACCGTAACTAAATTACTAACCGATTCATAATTCCCAAATAATTCATTGATAGACCTGGATTGACTTCAAGGGCAATACAAAGAAAAAACTAATTGAAAATGAAAAAAAGAAAAAACAATCGGTATGCAATGATAATAATCTTGCTATATTTTCGCCTCTGGAAGAAGCTGTTATAAGGATTACGGCAATAAATAAGGCTGTTGAGGGAGTGGACGCTCGGATTTTTGGTATTTTAAATTCAAAGTGTGACCAAAGAAAGGAGATATGCAATTTACCAAGCACTTCCAAAGATGTTTCAGGTGAGGGGTCTGATGACGAGGATCAGTTTTCATCACCTTTATATAAAGAGTGTCCGATTCCTGTCAAAAGAGCAAAAAGAGCATCAACAGCGGATTATGTTAAATAGGCAGCAGGAAATAGAAATGCACCATACTGCTACTGTTGCTTCAAAATTGGACAGCGTGATTTCGAATTTAGAGAAAATTTCTATGTCGTTAGACGAGAGCAACAATGAAAAACGTCGGCACAATATGGAAATCGAAAAACTTCAGCGAATCAAGGCGAACTTGAAGCAACAAATTCTGGATTCGCAAATGAATAATCTTATTCAATCTTAAGATACTCATATACAAAGTGTAAATACTGGTACCTGCAATAAAACTAACCATTTAATTTAAATAAACTGTATTTTTGAATGTTTGTGCATGTTTTAAAAATAAGAATGGAATACGTTATGAATACTTAAATGAAATAGCGATCGAGTTTCGTATGTTTCTTGCTTCATTTATGTATCTTCCTACGCTGTCGTTGTATTCATTATTACTGACATGGTTATAAGAAGAATAATCTTGTTCTTCGTTGTTTCCTATTATAGGCGATTCCTCAACTTTGTAGTGTATGCAGATATTATGCAACGCTGCACAGACATTCGCTATTTGCGCCGCCTTTTCTGGAGTATAGTGGAGCTGTCTAGCTTTGAGGCAGCATCTGAAACGATTATTATACAGTCCAATCGTTCTCTCAACAATATTTCGTGCCTTTGAATGCTGTATCGTCGGCTGAGAATTGGTTTGACGTATACGCCATTTCAACTTTTTTGGGAAATCGCAATTGAAAGTTTACGGTTCAATTAAAATTAAATGGGTCGATAGAAGTTTCTCATTTTTTCTTCAGTATTATTTGGATAAATCTACTTTCTGATCATAATAACATGAAAGCTCCGTCTCTTCTAGTTTATGATTTATTCAAAGATTTCCTCAGAATGGTTTTGACGTATACGTACGGTGACCATCCGTTCATTATTATAATGAACTGTTCATTATTTGAAGAAAATGTTCATTATGAATTATTTTGTATTCCAAAACATAAAAATGTTCATTATTTCAAAAGCTGTTCATTATTTGTTCAGTATTTTATTCAATTTTATTGAAACAAAAACGAAAAACTAACCAAACCAAAATTCTTTAAACAAAATGATAATTCAAACGTGCCCTAATTTACTGAATATGCAAAAATGGTAATGTAGTGCAAATCTTTCATTTCGAAATACTCCCTACATCATTCGCGGAACTCACCTTATATCAAAACGTCAAAATCGAGCATTCAGATAATTTTTAATTCAAAAGCTTTTCAAAATTCAAAGAAAAATTTCCGTTGTGGTAAACATTAAAATTGGTAAATTTTATTTGATATTATTAATTAAAATATACCTAATTAAACATTAATAATTATCTTTAAGTTCACTGGTATAAAGAATATAAATACTTGAAATAAAAAAACAACAGAAGGCGACGTGAAATGCAACACAAGTGCATGGCCACATTTTCTATTGCCAACCATGGAAAACTCGACATAGAACAATATTAGGTCCTTCTGTAATTTTAACTAAATAAAGCAAAGACTGAATCCTTGTTATATTTAAAAAAAAAAAAAAAATAAATAAAAAATCATAATTAAGAACTGGGCTTAATTATTATTTTTATTTTGGTTCATTATTTGGAATTCAAACAGATGGTCACCGTACGTATACGCCACACAAGATACTTATTTTTTGTATTCATACACGTACGTCAAAAGAACTGCACGTACGTCATTCCAATAGTAAGCACAGATGGTGGTGCTGACCAGAACACTACCTTCACAGAAACATAATAAAAGACCTTTTTTATGGAATTTGTTATTTTTGTTTATTAATGAATGCATTTTTTTTTTTGTGTTATACAGCATAAAATAATTCCTATGAAAAAAAAAAAACAAACGTAATAGAAAAAAGTAAACAAAAATAATATCTTCTTGGTCCTGAGTCGAAAACTCGAAAACACGCGATTTCCCAGACATAAGACTAATCTAGATCAATTGTTTACTCCCGAAAACCCCCATATACCAAATTTGAGCGAAATCGTTAGAGACGTTTCCGAGATCACAGAAATAAATTTATATACATACAAGAATTGCTCGTTTAAAGGTATAAGATGTTCCCTGCTATAACAACCATTAAAACCAAAACCTTGAACTCAATTTCTATATACGCCACCATTGCACCATACGTCCGTCAGCGCACGTCATCAGCCATCTGCGCACTTCCTCAGAAATACATTGGGCCTTACCAACAACCAAATTTAGACTCGACTTTAGCGCAAAAGTCGAAATTAAAATAAATTGTGTACCAACAATCAAGTTATCTCTGACTTTAAGTTAATCGAGGTTGTAACTTTCGATTCGTAGAAAGTCTAGTCTAACCCATTATTAAAGTTTAAACGTCAGTCTGGATCTGGAGAAAAGTCAATTCGGCGTTTTGAATTAAATGAGGTTAGTTATTTAATTATGTTACAAATGTCTTATCCCAAAATCAATTTTTTGTTTTGTCTTGTGCAGGAAATCGATTTAATTTAAAGCTGCTTCCCAATCCATATTGATGCATATTTTGTGTGTGTGTGAAATGTAATTATTGGACAGCAAATAAATAAAAAAATAAACCTGTAGTGCCCAAAGAATTCTTTTTGCCATATATCCGCAAAAATAAACTCATCGCTGCTCAACATTATTGAAAAAGTACATAACTATAATATATTCAAAATACAAAATGCCAATTTCAGCAAATTATTTGAAAGCTCGGAAAAAAATTATAACGCACTTGAGTTATACTGTTATAATGTTGCGATAAAGTCAAATGTAGTTAAAGTTTCGATTATTTTGATTGTTGGTACCTATAAATTAAAAGTCGAAACTATAGGTTTGGTTGTTTGTAAGGCCCATTGTCGCTGTTGATTACATACACATTCACGTCCCACACTTCTCTTTCGTTTCACTTAATTTGGAGAAAACATTACGCAGTTTTTTTTCATATGAACGTGCTTGTGCGATGTGCGCCACCCAACCACCCCAAAGGAACAACGATCAAGAACCTCGGCTGCTAATAATGTTCGATTTGAGAAAATATATTTTTTTTTATGTTAGATTTTAGGTTGTAGCTCAGCTTTTAGAGGACATAGAAAGCTGATTGATGGCTTAAAATAACTATAAAAGTGTTGGCTCTCCTAAGTATTTTACTTTGTTTGCATTGATTAAGAATTGTTTGGGTAATGGCGAGTAAAAGGCAGCAAAGTCAGAAAAATAAACTCACTCACCATTAAACGCATGAAAACTCGAAAACACGCGTTTTCCCAAACATAAGACTAATCTAGATCAATTATTGTTTACCCCCGAAAACCCCCATATACCTACCAAATTTCAGCGAAATCGTTAGAGCCATTTCCGAGATCAAAGAAATAAATAAATAAATTTATATACATACATACAAGAATTGCTCGTTTAAAGGTATAAGATATGCACATACGGCAAACCAAAACTAAACCTTTTGTTTTTGTCCACGCGTACGTGTATACGATGAAATACACATATTTACTTAATAACATGCACGTACGTCAAAACAATTCTGAATATACTTTTTAGTTTTCTTGTCGTATGATCGAAGTCTGTGGACATACGGCAAAACAATACTAAAAAAAAAGAAAATGGGAATTGCATAGAAAATTTGACGTATATCCAAAAAAAAAGGCGTTTACGTCAAACCAATATTCTAACTTATTACTTTGGGTGGATATACGTCAAAACAATACTAATACCAAAAGACAACATTATTTGGAAAGAGCACACTTGAAAACATAAGACTGCATTTATAGTCCAAAAAGTACATTTTGGCGTATACGTCAAACCAATTCTCAGCCGACGGTATGTTATATTTACTTTCAGGACTGCCAGGAGCAGGGGTTCGAAAAGGAGTCATTACCCAAGGCTCTAAAGCATATCCAGAATCACCTTTCGAAAAAAGTATAATTAATTACCATAAAAATGTATTGAATGTTTTATGTATACCAAGAAGCCAAGTATGAACACCTCTATTAGCAGCGTATTGTTCTAAAAGTTGGTTTCGAACAGAAGAAACTTGCCAAACGAGGGCGTCGTGGGTTGAGCCAGGATGTGATGGATCTATGTATCTGATTCTCATACTGTTATCACAAATCTATGTAATGTAAAAGTATTTATAGTGGATGTATTTTGTTTTCAAAAATATACTCACAATCAACACGTTTATGCTATAGAACCCCTTCCTATTGTAGAACAGGTGCCTACATGTGATTGAAGGTGTTTTTATTGCAATGTGTGTCCCATCCACGCAACCAACTATACCAGGAAACCTATGCCTGTTATAGAAGTGCAACTTTATAGTTTCTTTCTCTGCGTCGTTCATTTGGAAATTTATCCATATTGGACATAGGATGTTTTCCAAAATATCTAACACCTGGTTCATTGACTTTGAAACTGTGGGCTGAGCCATGCTAATGTCGAAATCTTTACCCACCCCAAGCTGGTAGCCGCCTGCTGCTAGAAGTCTTAGAGTTGCGGCTAGTTTTATAATTGGGGGGATTGATAAAGAAGTTCTATTGGGTATTTGAAGCACAAGTTCATCCAATACGTATTTAAAGGCTGCTTTATTGAGTCGAAAACTTCCAACAAATCTTAAAGTAAACAAAAAATTGTATGGTGTCAAAGCGAAACAATAAAAACTTACATGTCGTCCGGCAGATTAAATGGATTCGATTTGTCTCGGAGTATTTTTCGATTCAATTTAACCGATTCTTCCTCCAAAAATACATATAGAGCCATTTATTTAATAAAAACGAAACAAAAAAATTACAATATGACATCTAAAACTTTAAACAGCTGATTTCGAAAATCAAATTCATCCAGTGCAATCATTCGATAATGAATTCCTTTCCCTCGAAACTTAGAATGTGAGGAGTTCATTCGAGTGAAACTTTTAAATTCGAGGAATACTCTATTCGATCGAATCTCAGAATTAGCGTGAATAACTAACGTTTCCTCTACAATAGCTACTTAGAGCTGGCATCACCTAACCAAATTGTACTAAAAACTATTACATTATGTCATCACGGCTGGCTAATACATTTCAATTGTGACAAGTGAAAAAAAAAAAAAAACAAGAAAATAAAATCAAATCAAGCAAAACAAAAAAAAAATCAAAACAAATGTAATTTGTAAACATTTTCATAGGATTTTCTCGTTTTTTGTACACTTTTTTTCGAGTTGGAGCGATGGTAACCGAATCCTCCCCTAAAATATTTATATTATTCAAAAGCACTGAATAACGGTGAGCCATTTTGTTCCCCAAGTTTTTCAAATTTAAATTTAATTTATTTTGTCATTTTGACAGGAACTTTGTTTCTTATACCCTTTTCACACCGCAGCGAAAACCGTGTTTTCGTCGAAAAATCATTAATAAATAAAATTAATTCAGAGAATTTCAAAATAATATTAGACCTTCAATTAGCGTGGAAAATGATTTTAGGTTGTGAGTTGTGACATTTATTCAGTGTTTTCGTGGAAAACGACTTTAAACGACTCGTTTTGAAAACTGAAATATGTATGGGCAAACATCAGTTTTCGATTAAGTTTTTGGTGTGAATAGCGTATTAGAGTTATTGACTCGCTAACAGACCTCCTACCGTAAGTTAGTTATATGATAGTTACGAAGCGTTAGTTATCTTTTAAAAATGTTTATTAATAGGAATTTGAGTTTAATGAATGTGTTTGCCATTAGTTAGGCCTAACATGTACTTACGCGACTATTATTAATACGGCTGTGAATGTGCAAAAATGGTAATGTAGTGCAAACCTTTCATTTCGGAACACTCCTACATCATTCTCGGAACTCACTTTATGTCAAAATGTCAAAATCAAGCATTCAGATAATAATCAATTCAAAAGCTTTTCAGAATTCGAAGACAAATTTCCGTTGTGTTAAACATTAAAATTGTTATATTTTATTTGATATTATTAATTAAAATGTAACTAATTAAACATTAATAATTATCTTTAAGTTTACTGATGCTACTCAGAAGAAAATGTCTTACCTACAAAAAGAATATAAATTCTTAAGAAAAACAACAGAAGGCGATGTGAAATGCAACACAAGTGCATGGTCACATTTTCTATTGCCAATCATGGAAAACTCGACCTAGAACAATATCAGGTCCTTATTTTAAATAATGAGGATACTTATTCAATTTTTAAGCGTTTATTTTACAACATTTAGTTAAATTAAAGACTGGATTTTATTTATTTATTTATTTTGCCCAACATAGGTACAAATTAAGAGTTCCTTCTGTAATATTTATTTTAACTAAATAAAGCAAAGACTGAATCCTTGTTATATATTTTTTTTTTTAATAAAAAAATAATAATTAAGAACTGGGCTTAATTTTTTTTATTTTTATTCATTATTTGGAATTTAAACAGATGGTCACTCTAACTATCAGACGGTTTGTGCATACGCCAAAATTTGTGAATAAATTTATGTATAATATACATAAACCGTCTGAACCACAAATTTGATAGCAACAAATGGGATACACAAACGGTTTGTGTATCATTTGTGAATAGCATATACAAATCGAATTTGTGTATAAACATAAATCGTCTGATCGGGTACAAAAATTAATTTGTGCTTATTTATTTGCATTTATGTATCATTTGTGTACCTCAGGTCATTTGTGTGTTCCTAAATTTAGAACATGCACAAGTCATCATGCGAATGCACAAATGGTTTTAGGAGTTCAGTTGAAAAAAAAAATTAAATGAGATTTCCTCTACGAGAACTTGGTAGTAATGTTGATGAAATATGTATATGAAAAATATACTGGTTTTCACTTGAATATTAAAACATCCTGAAACCTGCAGTTGCACAAGCACGCATTGCTTTTTTGTTTGTGTTAAATAAACAAAACTATTCTTTTGGATATTTTTTTTTTGATATGTATAGTTGTATACGTATGTATTTATAAATTGCATTATTATGGTTTTAAATCTATTGCTTTTTATGGAAGATTATTATTATTCTGAGACCCCGTTGGCCGTTGGCTATATGGCTTCAAGATGTTTGGCCGCAGAGCAAATGCATCATCAGCGACGAGAACACACGGAACGGGTGTTTCATGGCCGGGTAATACTTTCGGCGGTGGCAAGCAAAGATGTTGGGTGTATATCGCTTGTTCAAAAGTACAGCGGTTAAAAACGCCGCCATCGAACTTCCGTTGCGGCCAACATCGACGTAAATCAGTTTATATTCGGCGTTTGCGATACCCATTAGTACGATGCTGTTCGTGTCCTCATAATTATAAAAAACGCTACCCGAAGTCGGTGCCACCATAGATTAGATTAAATTGTAGGACGGGAGAGCTTTCAATGAGCTCTGGTACTGCGGCTTCTTAGATGATCCTATTGTGCCTTCCCTAGTAAATTCTTAGAGCCATATCTTCACTCCAGAGACCGTCAGGAAGACAAGGATCTTCTCTGAGTGTATATTAGCAAGAGATGCTGAATTAACGATTTCATCACCTAGGATGTTTTTCCTGAGACGACAAAGGGCCGGACATTCTGTGATTATGTGAAGAGAGGATTCGTCACTCTCGAGACAAAGTCTACAGATGGGATCCGGTGAGACGCCAATGCGGTGAAGATGTTTTTTCACGCGACCGTGGCCACTAACTTTAGTTTTCTCAGGTTGTTTTTAACCAGATTAATCAAAAAGAGTGATTTTCTGGAGTAGAATTTGGGGAAAAATGTTCTGATACAATTCTGCCCAGCTCTGTTTTGCCAGATCTCGTTAGAATCTATACGAGATTGGTTCTTGATGTAGTTCCTGAAATGATTTTTGCTGACTCCGCAAAAGGGTTCTGGTCCGATAAGTGGAGTGGTTGCTCCGATTTTAGTCAGTGAGTTAGCCGATTCGTTACCCTCAAATCCTCTATGGGCTGGAACCTAGTGGAGGATGACTAGGTTTTTCTTAGAAAGTTCATAGATGGTTGAGAATGTTTCGAAGACGAGTTTGAATTTGATGACAGATGAGTCAAGAGCTTTGAGAGCTGCTTGGCTATGGTGCCACCATAACGACTAGCTTGCCCTCGACAGCGCCGATGCAATTGCCACAGCTTATTAAATTGCTGCCCTATAGCTTCCCAATCAGCCGCTGTTGACAAAGAGTGTTAAATAAATATATACTGCATCCAGCACTTCCGGAATAGTGGTAGAAATTTTATTTTGTGGAATCCGAAAAAAGATACTGTAGCGATCGGAAACTATCCTCAGAGGCCAGAAAGCGCAGCGTCAATATCAGTCGCACAGACGCAGGAATGCTGGTGCGCATAACTCAATCGGCCATTTGAATGTACGGCGTTAAAAGAAAATGATCGAACTGAGCTGCAGTCATTCGGACAAAATTCTGATACAATTGCGGCCCTTCAGCACTCAATTCTAAAAGTAGTTGTGAGCAAAAGCCGTCTGTCTCGCGGTGGTCAAGCCAATTTGTTCTCCAACACGAACGGCGCTTGCGTGGTAACACGGCGACGTTTTGTTGTCTTTCATCTTCCTTGTCGGTACCAAGTAAATACGCAGCCAAAGTAATTGAAGCACATTTTTTTAACTCTTATTTTAACGAATCGAAACGATGGCATTAGGTATATTTATATATTTAATTTTTTGATTTGATATACACGTCAAAATCAACAAAGGAAAATAAAAACCAATTTGTATAGAAATTTACAAACCGTCTGAACCACAAATCTGTATACAAGAAAAAAAAATTGTAGATGTCGTATTTGTGTATAGCAATAAGCAAATTAAATTTGTATATTTTTCTCAAAATACACAAACCGTCTGAACCACAATCGGAAAACATAGCCTACACGACACCACGTCTGGAAACGGACTTAGGCTGATTGATTTTGCTGCGCTAGCTAGCTCACGGTTTCCTCACCTCAATATACACAAAGGAACATGGCGGTCACCTGATCATCAAACCGTCAACCAAATTGATCACGTTGCGATCGACGCAAGGCACTCCTCCAGTATTCTAGATGTCCGAACTTTCCGAGCGGCCAACATAGACTTGGACCACTACCTTGTTGTAGCCAAGGTACGGATGCGGATATCCCAGACGCCACAACAGCGAGAAAATACTGTGAGGAGATTTAACGTTGGACGGCTACAAACGCAACAAACCGCCAGAACCTATGCCGATCGCGTATCCCTCAACCTCTTGAGAAGTCCTATACTGCCAGCATCAAGTGCCGAAGACCAGTGGCGCCGATGCCAAGAAGCCATCAAAACCGCCGCAACTGATGTGCTCGGTTTCACCAGCCCACCCCCTCGAAACCCCTGGTTTGACGAAGAGTGCCGGCAAGCACATGCAGCAAAACAAAGTGCATACGAAGCGTCGCTGCATAGAAGGACGAGAGCAGCTCGTCAGCTCTACGAGCAAAAAAGGAGGGAAGAACATCGGCTTCTCCGGAGAAAAAAGAGAGAGCATGAGAAGCGCGCGATCGAGGATATAGAGAGGTGTTACTCCAGGAACAATGTTCGGAAGTTTTACCAAAAGGTAAAAAGAACGTGTCATGCCAACAAGACCCGAACGGAGACCTGTAGAGACGAACAAGGAAACCTTGTAGTAGAGTCACAGTCGGTGCTGAGGATATGGAAAAACCATTTCTGCAGACTGTTAAACGGCGAAGACGACACAAATTCCGCTGTTAGGAAGAACGAACCATTCAACCTGGACGATGACAGCCAAGATTTCCGTCCACCTGACCAAAATGAAGTGAGGATAGCAATATCTAAGCTTAAATCCAACAAGGCTGCTGGTCCAGACGGCTTACCTGCCGAGCTCTTCAAGGCAGCCGGAGATGACTTGGTAGAGTGCATACACCAACTCATCTCCAAGATTTAGTTAGAGGAAAGTATGCCTGATGAATGGAACCTCAGCATTGTTTGCCCGATCCACAAGAAAGAAAACCCTCTAAACTGCGCCAACTACAGAGGCATCAGTCTCCTTAACATCGCATATAAGATCTTATCTGCCGTACTGTGCGAACGCCTAAAACCATATGTCAACGAACTGATTGGACCCTATCAGTGCGGTTTTAGGCCCGGTAAGTCCACAACAGACCAAATATTCACACTACGGCAGATCCTGGAAATAAACCCAAGAATACCAGATCGATACTCACCATCTTTTTATCGATTTTAAGGCCGCATATGACAGCATTTATAGAGACGAGCTATACAGAGCCATGTCTAGTTTTGGCATCCCTGCCAAACTTGTCAGATTGTGCAGAATGAAGATGGAGAACGCTCGCTGCTCCATAAAGGTCGGAAACAATCTCACTGAGACCTTTGATGTCAAAAAAGGATTTAGACAAAGTGACGCGCTGTCATGTAACTTTTTCAACATCATTCTTGAGAAGATTGTGCGAAACTCACAAGCCAACACCAGAGGCACAATTTTCTACAAGTCTGTGCAACTACTTGCATACGCTGACGACATCGACATCATTGGCAGAACACAGCGAGCTGTCACTGGTGCGTTTGCAAGTATCAGTACAGAAGCGGCAAAAATGGGTTTGATGGTGAATGAGGGCAAAACAAAATATATGCTGTCAACAAGAAGGGACACACAACATCGACGACTCGGGTAGAACGTCACGATAGACAGCTATAACTTTGAGGTAGTTAGGGACTTTGTCTACCTCGGATCCGCTATTAACTCTGAAAATGACATCACCTCAGAAATCAAGCGAAGAATCACACTTGCCAACCGCTGTTTCTTTGGCCTAAGACGGCAATTGATTAGTAAGGCCTTGTCGAGAAATACTAAGGAAACTCTGTATAAGACCCTCATCATCCCAGTCCTGCTTTATGGTGTAAAAGCGTGGCCGCTATCAAAGGCGGATGAAGATCTCCTTGGTCGTTTCGAACGCAAAATTCTTCGAGTGATTTTTGGTCCCGTTTGCGTTGACGGGCTTTGGAAGACCTCGCCTTAGGTGGCGCGCGCAAGTGGAAGGGGACCTCAACCAACTTGGAGTGCGCAACTGGAGGCAGTTAGCCAAAGATCGCGCTAACTGGAGAGGCGTATTGGTTGAGGCCCAGGTCCACCCCGGACTGTAGCGCCACCTAAAGTAAAGTAAGTCTGAACCACAAATGTTTGTAGAATACATAAATGGCATTAGTGTACGAATTTGTATAAAATCAGTGTATGCGATACTCAAATGAAATTTGTGTATATCTACAAACCGTCTGCTAGTAGCTTAAGTATTCACTTAATTGATCTACAACAATACAATTGACATTCAACAAGTTTCTGGAATATAGTTATCATATAATACGTGGTATTTTTGAATACAAATGTATGAAGTGATCCAAAAAGATGAAAAAGGCTTATTTACACCGCACCCAAATTCAGCATTTCGGGAAGGAAACAAATTTCAAAATCTAATTTTGCGTTCCCACTGAAACTTCAACATTTTAAATGACAGCTACTGTCTGAATTGATTACTGGTCTTTTTAGGGTTCCGTAGCCAAATGGCAAAAATCGGAACCCTATTAGATTCGTCATGTCTGTCTGTCTGACCGTCCGTATGTCACAGCCACTTTTCGCCGAAACTATAAGAGCTATACCGTTGAAACTGGGTAAGTAGTTGTATTCTGTGAACCGCATTAAGATTTTATACAAAAATAAAAAAAAAAAAACAGTAAATTTTGGGGGTCCCCATACATAGAACTGAAACTCAAAATTTTTTTTTTCATTAAACCCATACGTGTGGGTATCTATGGATAGGTCTTCTAAAATAATATTTATGTTTCCAATATCATTTTTTTCTAAATAATAAATCTCGGTTTCGAGGTCTTCCCGTCAATTTTACTTCAAAAATGTTCTTAGGCGTATTCTGTGCTTCTCTGTTTAGTGTTTAATTTGTCTCAGTAGATTGGAACGTTTTTGAAAGTCTGGAAAAACTCGTTTATAACAAAAAACTAGATTGAGGAAAATTGTACTAAATCTCTGAAAATCTGCAAAACTTAAACATTTTACAATAACCCCTATTAAAAAAGTAGTATATATTTATGACAAACTCACACCATTCTTATAAAGATTTATCTCTTCGTTTTAACATGCGTTGGTGGTTGGTATTAGATCTACCACTATATACAAATCTCACAATCTTCTGTCACAATGTTCTGAATAACCTTGAGAAAAGCTCACAATGTGATGTTATTTATACTTTGTGTCACCGATAATCACTTGACTTTGATTTTCGAACGGAAAAGTTTTGTATTTTACTCCAACACTCTAGAGTCTAGGGAATCATTCCTATCCCACACAAATCCTTCATAATGAATTTATTTCTAATGCTACCCGCTTTTATTTCTCCATGTTACAGGGAATCCCTTGAATTTGTAATACGCTTTGCATTAAAAGGATACGCGAATTCCAAAACTCTTGACACTATTACACGTTAGTACCACTAATGCTCGGGGATTTATTAGCCAAACGAAAACTAAGTCCGGCTTTGGCGAGCATTTTATTTAATTACCTACGTAATTACAATTTATCTCACTTCGCTTCATTACCTGTGGCGATGGTGTGGTGACAGCTTTAATTAAATTTCACTGCCATCATTCGGCTATGCACCGCAATATGTCACCCGCTCCCCGAGGCGGCATGTCCACCCATCGCTTCGCCTGATTAATTATAATAAATATTTTATTTATTGTCTATCCATAGGCGCTTGTGGTTGCATACATACATAGTCCTGGCAGATTGGCATGTTCCTCTCTATCCAGAGTGTGGTTTAATATATTTATAGTTGCCACTAATGAGTTTTTAGGTCGCCCCGTTAATGGTTTTAATGGTCCCTCACTGAAAGTATTTCCATTCAGATCCAGGACTCGGCTGGATGGGAACAAAAGAATTATTTTTTTTTTTTTGACAAAAGAAGTCCACTGATGTACTGATCATTTGTATAATTTTAAGATTCTCAGCACTGAAGAGTGGTTCATAATTTGTGGAAAATGCTTGCTTTGGCCAGCGTCCATATTGTAATTAGGAACAATGGCAGGAAAGTTCTATACACTGCGGCAGTTACGTATAGTGAAGGATTCATGATTCATAAACGGAATGGATACAGAGTGGATGAAGTGAGTTTTACTTTTGCTTGATGATTTGCATGACTGTGGGTGGTATAGTGAGGGAAATTGTAGCAGTCAGCACTTGTGGCTGTCAGAGAACTTGAGACGTTTGTAATTTTTTTTTTTAAGAAGCGATTTTGACAGGCTTATATGGGGTGAGAGAAAATGGATGCATTAGTAAACTTGATATAGGTATAGTTCTCTGGTCTTTTGTCGACCTCACAATTCCACTCAACCTAACATAGGTATGAGGGGCGAATAATTCAGCTACTCCAGAGGGGAATCCAGCTTCAATTGTGCTTAAAGCTTTGCCTGCCACCATTCACTTTGTTTTCGAGCGTAAAATCCTTCGCAAAATATTCGGCCCTGTTTGTGTTGATGGGTCTTGGAGAAGGATATTCAACGACGAAATTTACGAGCTATACAGCGACGGTCAGATAAAAATAAAACCGTACCTCCCATAGACGATACCAGAGAAAGACCCGCTTTTTCTCTTTCTGAGTACCTCCGCTCATTGCTAACTTCGGGGCGCTTTACAGTTATTTTGACTCCTTTTTAAGCGCCTGGAAATCACCATCAGTAAATTCGGACTCCTTTTAGAAATGTAGGGCGTTTTTTTCACAGTTCACAATTGCTACCTACAGGGTGTCCGCCGGGAAGGTACCTATACTACTTTGTTTTGCCGCCATTTTGGTAAAGATAGTCTTGACAGTTCATATTTGGCAATCGTAAAGAAGACACGTGGCAAATTTATTATTGAAAAATATTCGACAAACCAACGTGTTTTAATCGTTAAAACATTTCACCAAAATCAATCATCGATTACTGTGACGATGAGAAAGTTACGTGAAATTTTTGGGAGAAACAACGTGCCAACAAAACGCACTATTTATCTTGTAGTGAATGATTCTGGGCAATGTAAAACCCTCAAATTATTCATCAGTCACCTTTGCATCCATTAATAGTTACAGTCTGGTGTGCAATTTGGTCAGGAGGAATCATTGGACCTTAATTCTTTGAAAATGAAAACGGCGTAACGGTAACTGTGAATGGAGAGCGATATCGTGATATGATTGAAAACTTTTTAACGCCACAAATTCATGCTTTGGGCTTGATTAACATGTGGTATCAACAAGACGGTGCCACATCGCATACAGCCAGGATTACAATGGAATTACTGCGAGACCTCTTTCCACAACAACCTATCATCCCTCATTATATTTGTTTTGTCACATAGAGTTTAATGTTTTAAATATTTCTACTTCTTACAAATTTGATTTTAAAAATGCTAATTATAATAACATTTGTAATGAGCTTTACAATTTTAACTGGAGTCCATTTTTAACTCTAGGAATAGAAGAACTCTGCTCGATATTTTATCGCGTTTTAAAGAACTTAATTTTTGGTTTTGTCCCGGTTGTTTAAATTAAAAATATTATTAATGATATTTGTCCTTGGGATAATGATGAAACACGTAGACTTAAAATTCTATAGGAAGTGGCGGTCGAGTATGTCGAATGATGACTATACTTTATGTTTATATCGTCATCTCAGAACCGAGTTTAAATCTTCTATATACCATGCCTACTCGGCTTATATCAATGATGTCGAATCCAAAATCAAATTATCGCCAAAATTTTTTTGGAATTTTGTTAATTTACAAAAGAATAGTGATGGCTTTCCGGCTTCATTCTCCTATGATGATCGGTCAATAGATGATCCCCGCGTTATCTGCAATAGTTTTGCAGAATTTTTTCAATCTGTATATTCTAATCCTAGTTCTGTTTTAGATGAACACTTTTTTTCTTATTTAGGTGCATCACATTCCTCTATTTTTAGTAACATCGCTTTTCCCGAAGATATGATACTGAGTAAACTTAGAAATTGGGCCCCTAATTTTAATCCTGGGCCCGATGGTATTTCAGCAGGCTTTTTAAAAATGTGTGCCCTTCCTTTACATTCCATACTTTGCCACATATTCAATGTATCGTTGAAGACAGGTATCTTTCCTTCCCTATGGAAAAATTCTTTTATAGTACCAATATTTAAATCCGGTAGGAAAAAAAATATTGAAAATTACAGAGGGATCTGTAAACAATCGTCGATTCCTAAACTGTTTGATGAGTTGGTGACTGATGAGTTAAATTTTTTCTGTAAAAATTTAATTTGCAATAACCAACATGGCTTTGTAAAAAACAGATCCACTGCTACGAATCTTCTTCTTTTTACAAATTTTGTTATT
Organism: Cheilosia urbana; assembly: GCA_946477585.1. Taxonomy (NCBI): domain Eukaryota; kingdom Metazoa; phylum Arthropoda; class Insecta; order Diptera; family Syrphidae; genus Cheilosia; species Cheilosia urbana. The sequence continues at coordinate 86,650,262 of OX297854.1, read as the reverse complement.
AGTGAGATATCTAAGGGTAATCAGGTCGATGCCATTTACACTGATTTCAGTAAAGCGTTTGATCGTGTTGATCACAAACTTCTTCTTTACAAACTTGAACGTTTAGGGTTTCCTACAGTTTTTCTTGATGGCTATCATCCTATCTAAGTAACAGATACCAGTTTGTAAAGTTTCGAGGACATTTATCCAAAGAAATCATTGTAACATCTGGTGTCCCACAAGGAAGTCATATAGGCCCACTCTTATTTATTTTATTCGTTAATGATGTTGTCAAATTTGTTCCACATTGCAATATCCTGATGTTTGCCGATGACTTTAAAATATATTCTTCATGCAATGATCTCCAAGACTTCGTTTTGTGGTGCAATAAAAACTACTTGTCCCTTAATGTTAGTAAATGTTCGGTCATTACTTTTTCCCGTCGTTCCTCGCCTTTCATTCACGCGTATTCCTTCATAAGTAGTGTTATTCCGCGTGTATCTTTGATAAAAGATCTAGGTGTTATGTAAGATAGTAAACTATCCTATATTTACCACTATGAATACATCACAAATAAAGCCAATAGAGCATGGGGAATGCTTAAACGTTATGCTAGAGTGTTCACCGAACCCTATGCGCTGAAAACTTTATATTTGTCGTTTGTTCGATCGCTGCTGGAATATACGTCTATTGTTTGGTGTCCATACTACAATACTCATAAAGTAAGAATCGAAGCAATTCAAAATAGATTTCTCAGGTTTGCCCTCAGACGTCTACCTTGGTCGGATTTTAATAACTTACCCCCTTACTCAGCCCGATTACAACTTGTTGGGCTCACGTCTCTTGAGGTTAGGAGAAAGGTATCAAGAGTTGTTTTTCTTCACAGAATACTTATTGGGGAGATTCACTGTCCTGATATTTTAAGTCTTGTGGGTCTTAATGTTGTAATTTGCGTAGTAACAGATTCTTTTATATTCCTCGTTCTCGTACGAATTGCGGAAGATCCTCCTCTTTAAATGGTTTAATGTTATTGTATAATGAATGTGCGTCTTTAATTGACATTAATATGACAATACCATTAATAAAATCCATCTTGTTTAATTATTTCCAGTTATAATTGTATTGCTCAGTTCGTAATTAGTTTTGTACTTGCTTTTTTTTCTAAATTATATTTATTTACTTCATTTTTTTCTTAATTTTTGTCTCTCATTTTATTATATTTTTTCATGTCTAAAAAGGCCTAGTACTTTGTTGACAAAAAATAAACAAATAAATAAACAAGTTATTTCAAGAAATGGTGATGCTGATTTGACTGCTCCGGACTTCTTTTTGTGGGGATATCTGAAAAGCAAGGTTTATGCAAACAAACCAGAATCGCTTGAGCAACTCAAACAAAATATTCGTGATGAAATTAATGAAATACCGCGTGAAATGTGTGAGAATGTAATGAAAAATGTGCTCAAAAGGGCTCGCATTTGTGAGACTAACAGAGGCGGACATTTACCTGATGTTGTATTCTATACATAATTGCCGACATTAAATAAAACATTTATCAATATAAGATCCATTCTCTTTCATTTAATCAAAAATTATAAACGAACAAAGTAGTATACCTTCCCGACGGACACCCTGTATTTAGTTGAATTCGAAAGAATTTGTTTTTACCTGAATTTGAATTACAATTATATCGCTGATAAATAATTTATTCTTTAAAAAGAAAAAAATATATTAAGATCGGAATGGGACTCCTTTTTTCATCCCAGACTCTTTTTTTGACTCCGTCTGAAAATGTCCAGAGGTAACACTGCCTCCGCTCTGTTTCGGACAAAGTTTTGCTGGCAAACAAAATCACACTAGGACAATATTTCATAACATCAATATTTAATTGTATCAGAACTGCTCCAAGTTATATGACTTGTCGCATCAGCTATTAGTCTTGCACACATTTTCAGATTACAATATGTTTTTTTTTTTTTTCGACCCCAAAAAAGATTCATTTAGACGACGACGTCCCCAAATAAACTTTACATCTGTTTTGTTAGCTTGACAATCCCCGATAATTTTTCACTGTTTTTATTTGCATCTACCAAGCTTTATTCCCCTAACTTGTTTACTATGTTTACTCGGTTTCTGATCCAAAAATAAGTTCAACATCAAAAAATGTAAAACATGTTTTTCTGTCCATCTGAGACTGTGTTCATGTACCTTGTTTAAAATTGCAAGCATGTAACAAATCCATCGGCTGATGTAAATGCACTTAGCATTTCTTGTGTGTACACAAATTTATTTCTTCTCGCAGGAAGCTGCTGCAGTTGCATTAGGAACCATTCCAAAGTGCGCCCTGCATGTTCAGTGCAGTACAAATCCGACAAATCCGTGACAAACAAATTTATCGTGCGGATGTCGTTTTCCAAATAACAAGAGGGGAGTCTTCGCAGAAATAAAAAGTGCGCACGATGTAAAGGGCGCCCTCATTGAAAGGGTAGGATTGTGTTTACTTATACTTTCAACTGAAAACTGAGCAAAAGACTGAATTTTAATAAAAGTGTTCAAAGCGAGGTAGAGGAATACCTCCCTCTGCGGCTTTATAAGTGCATAGCTTCTTTCGAGATGAGGCCTTAGAAATAAAGGAAACGTCGCGTCGCGTAGATTGAAATACAGATCCATGCGTCTTCATCTAAGTTGCTATTGGAAAGGTTTCGAACTCTAGTGAGTACACTCGCTGCTCGTAGTACACATTAGCCATTGGGGATGTCTTCTTCAATTTGTAGAGTGCTTTCACATTAGGATGATGATGGAAAAGAATGAATAACTCTGCTTAACCCTAATCATACCAAGGAATTTTCGTTACGTGCCATACAAAGGTGTGCCTCTCAGACACATTGTATCTAATTAAGTAGCTCACTGTATTAAATTGTATAACACATGTACAAACAAAGAGTTATATACATTTTATTCATTCTAACTTTTATTGAACATAGCTTTCTTTTTTTTAATATTTTTTTTTATATTTTCCACTCGGGATACATTTGTTTCTAAACAATGAATGAAGCTACGCCACAGCTATCAATCATATTGAAAAAAATGGCTAAAGGCCATTTGTTGGTCTTGCGCTTCACCGAATATGCATGTGCCATTATTTTGATCTAAGGCAGTGTTTTTCAAACTTTTTGAGTACGCGGCCCCTTTGTTAAGAAAAAAATGTTACCGACCACCATCTCATAATGTCTTAGTTAGTTAATAGCATTACTTTTTTTTAAATTCTGAAGTGCGCATCAGAATTGTCATATAATTTCTCCAACTGAGAGCACTTATTCATCAAAAAATAAAGTGTTGTGTTGTTTACGAGTGAATATGGACAAGTTTCTCAAAAGACCGTTGCAGCCTTGCACATCCGGTGATTTAGCCGCAGATGGAATGCTAAGAATGGAATTCAATTCAAAAACTATTGATAATTTTTGGATAAAGAGAAGAGGAGAGTATCCTGAGCTGGCAAACGAGGCTTTGAGGATGTTAGTGCCATTCGCCACTTCATACCTGTGTGAAGTCACATTCTCTTCAATGTTTGACATTAAAACTAAGAAGAGAAACAGACTTAATTTGGAAAATGATTTAATTTTGAAAGTGTCGAAAATTAATCCAAGATTTCAACGTTTATTAAAAAATAAGCAGGCACATATGTCGCACTAAAAAATTTTGTGTTTGATTTAATTTTATTTTTTTATCACAGGACTTTTGTTTATTAGTCTTAACGGCTTTTAACCGCGACCCCCCATGGAACTCTTGGCGACCCCCTAGCCTAGGGGGTCGCGACCCACAGTTTGAAAAACACTGATCTAAGGTATCGACTCCTCCTTTCGTTGAATTATAATACAAATTTATTTCTAAAAAAAATAAATAAATAGTTGGCGCAACAGGTCTGGAGAGACCCTAGGCCTAGCTTCTCACAACCATTCGTTTTGTGTGAGTTTTTAATTTATTTCTGATATATTTTAATTGACTGATCGGTGATGTTGTCATGATGAATGGTCGACAAAAGGATCACAGGTCGATTTTTTATTTTTATTGCCGGTAGGATACGCGACTCCGAAAGGTAACCAGTTGATCATTTATAGTTAGGTTGTCAGCCGGGAATATAATGCTTCGACAAAAATTCAATTCACTATTTTCCACACGTCTCTAATTGGACGGTCCCGGTGTTTTTATCGTCAAATCGCATAAATCGCTACAATTGGGTAAATCTGTTTCGTGACATGCTTTATATAAAAAAATCCATAAAGAGGCTCCAGTTCGTTTTAGTCAATAATTCCTTGCTTATTTCTTCTGGCAGTAGCAATCAGGCCTTAAAACGCTCGAATTTCAATGTCTTCAACTGGCTTCCATAATTTTCCAATAGTACGAACAGCATCTTTATTAGTGAAAGTCACTATAATAGCAATGGTTGCATCATCAAAAAAATTAAAAAAAAAAAAACAACCTGAATGCATCAAATGGATGGTTAACTTCGTCGGCACTTTCTTGAAAATCGATCTCGCTAGAAGAAGTATCGTCATTTCGATTGTCTTCATCCTCACTAACTTCTTCATCAACATCCCTTTCATTTTCCTGTATTGCAGCGACCATCTCCCCTTTATTTAGTGCTCTACGCCGATCAGTCGTAATAGCAAATATAATGCTGTAAAAATTCGCATTTTATAATTCATATTGATTTGACTTGCCAGATTAAAAAAAAAAAACAGATAGATATTGAACTAATGTATTGTTACATTCAGGCTGGGATTCGAAAAGATAAAACACTATTCTGTTCAACTGTTTCAATAAAATCTCTTTATTTACACTTTCCAAATATCCACTTATTTATCTCCAAAACAATATCACTTTAATAAATTCTTCAACGTCTCAATCCAATCGCTTATTCTATTACTTCACACTTATCTCACAACCGATTACTCTTTCGAACTTAACACCATCGCTTGTTAAAAATCAACTGCACTGCCTGTTGTCAACGCGCCCCCTTTTATATCCGCGCTGCCACCTATCGGCGAATTTTCCAGAAGTAGATAGATCCCTGATGTATACTCCATATCTTCTCTAGATGGTTCTAGAATGAACTAATACAAACTGCAATACAATTCCAGTCTCCAATTGGAAGTGGAACTTGAAGAGGGAAACAGATTGCCCGATTCACCACACTTCCTAAGTGTCCGATTCACTAAGTGCCTTTCACTAAGTGCCTGATCTACCACAGTATAATAGCAGATATATTTAACAATGTATAATCACCTCTGCACTTAGCACCAAATTCATGGATCAACTGGTTGCAATTTCTTTTCACACATCCGTATGTAGTTGAAAAAAAAAAAAAACAAAAAACAGTAAAGTATGTTTATCAAGATATCTAAAATTCTGTAAATATATTCAAATTTATCTTACAATTAGTGGTTTTATGTGTCAAAAATCAATTGCTTGGAATACTAAAAGACATAGTTCGATTAAAATTGTATCTAGAGAAATATAGCGCTTTTAGAATGGAATCTGCCTTCGAGGCACACCTTGGTAGAATTAGAGACCCAAATAGGAAACTGCTTCGATGTACTCTGACTTTCGGCGTGTGTAAGTTTTAGAAGTAAGTTCTCCTTAAGGGAACTAGGGATTTTATCCAGAAATCCTTGCACTATCCAACTCAATCCGAATTCCTTACTACATAAGCGTGTTACAAACTATGGTAATGGCATAGAGCCAACATCTGCGAAATCGGCTGCACCGATGGTAATACCTTCATGGAGATGATTTTTCTTACCCGACTTTTTTCAAAGACAGTATAGCGGCAATTAAAGCGATCTGCGTCGGAGAAATATCATTGAAACTCGTAAATCGCTATCGCGAAGGTGTATGCAGATTCTGAATTCGAAGTACAATGTATAACTGACGGCTACAAAGATGTGTCGTGCAAAAAATACCCGATAAGCTGGGAAGAACGCGAGCCTATCCCTTGAACTAAAGCAGTCTGATAATAGGATGATGGTTGCTGCCAGCCTGATCTCAGATAGGCGTCAAGTGAAAGGTGGACTTAGCTCGATTCGTATGCCTACGTATTGGCCTCGAAAATGTGACGCACAATGTGGCAGAAAGAAATCACCCTTAAATCGTTTTCTGCCTTCTTAAGTGTTATCAACAAAAAATGAGAATCAGCACGGATATCCTGGCCAGAGGATGCGCTTTCACATCACTTTCTGTTTTTGTGCTTGTTTAAAACTCTGCCAGATCAGCTGTCGCATCCATGGAGCATGCCTTTTCGTGGAATGCTAAGTTTTGGGATGGTTTTCACACATAGGATTCTTTTTTCCTTTTATGCGTTAATCAAATCTGATTAAACCAATATTTAGATGAAGAAATAGCGAAAGACTCCGATTTTAAAATTTAGCGATTAATTTATTTTATACAATTTCCACGAAGTGACACGTTGAAAGGCGCCATAACGAAAGAGAGCGATACGAGGCAGAGTACGAGTTTTTATAAGGAGTAGTCTGAATAGAAGTGACATTTCCTTGTCGTGTCAAGCCCCCTTTAGAGGTGAGTTATATGTTAAGGTGTGTCCAGAGTCTAGACCAACGAAACATATATAAGCATTTAATAATTTTTTCATAAACATTTCATAAATATTTTATTAACATTTCATAAACAGTTATTAAACAGAAAACATTTTTTTTATGAAATGTTTATTAAATTCGTGACGGGCAATAATTTTTTGTTTTCACATGGTGTAAATTCAGAAACGTTAAACATTTGCGCAGTGATGGGGCATCACTGCTTATTTGCTATACTGATGCGATGCGAAGTTTATGCTGATGCGTTAGTGATTGAATGTATCGTTTGAGTTTTAGAACGCATTGTTTGTGAAAAAAATAATTTAAAGAGTTCAACAAAAATTTATAAGTTTGTCTTTCAAAAACATAGTAACCTATTGATAAAAAAATTTATTTAATTATTTTTCTTTCACTTCCGGCATTTTTCTTACTTTTATGCCGGCGAATCAACAGCGCATCAGGTATTTCCGTGATGCTTTTTTGCGTTGTGTTTGCGCATCAGTTTGATCAACTTTGCAATAATGAACACTTGACGTTGAAAGTGATGCAAAAAGTTTGCATTAATGAACATTTTGCAAAGCATCATGAGCATCATGATGCGAGTGATGCGTTACTGAATTTACACATGTTTCCGGGCAGAAATTAGGAGTTGTTTTTGTGTTTTTTTTTTTTTTTAATTTGTTTAAATATAAAAATTAAAATGTCGAAAAAATCTTGGAGTAATGAGGAGGTTATTCCTTTAATTAACTCATTTGAACTAAAGCGAGTTTTGTGAGATCCCCGGGATGATATACGAGTATATAAAAAAAAAACAAGAAAAAAGATGCTGATGATGTTTAATGTTATAATAACTTTAAGCCTCCTGAATTTGTTCTACTTTTAAAAAAATTGTTTGCCAGTTGCCACTGGTTTTTGGTCTTCTTCTTATATCCTCTTTTTTTATGATAATAAAGCACGCTGCTTATAATCCTACCGCTTTAGAGTTCATCATTATTTAGTGCAGAAATGGATAAAAATTAAACACTTATGACGCAAATGTTTCACTGGTCTGGACAAACCTTTAGATGTGGTTTACATTTTTTTGTGTCCTAAAATTATTGTTTGGTGTGAACAATACAAATTTTCCGACAGCTCGCAACATCCAGAGCCAGACTGGCTACCCACCGGTTCAAACAGGTTTTCATACATCACCGAAGATTTTTTTTTGTCATAAATCATAAGGGTGCCACTAAGGATCAACTATACCCTCATAGCTGGGGAGGGAAATACAAAGAAAAGTTCATCTCTCCATTATCATAATGGCGCTCATGTCAAACTGCCATAAAACGTACACGCTAATTTGCTCGCAATGACAAATTGACACACCGTAACCACACGATTGACGTCTTAAAGGAAAAATACTTTTCCGCGTCGCAATTTCAAAACCACCTTGCACGAACCACATCCCCCCACCTATAGTGCTATACAAGGGTAGGTGCAGTGCATTGCATTGTATGGTAAGCGTATCACATTGCATCTTCCATTGTCTGCCATCAGGTCACTCGAAAATGGAAACAAAGTGCACCATCTCTTTAATTACTCTCCAGCAGGGCAATCTGTGTGGAAGTGCAAAACTATGAGGTGTCGAACAGTGATGAAAATCGACTTTTCTCAAGTGTACTAAAAACTGAAATGAAACGTACAAAATAAAAGGTACCTATTTTATTTTCAAATGCCATAAATTTATGTTATTGCATTCACGCAAAAAAAAAGATCGATTATACATCTACTTTATGTTTAATTTCACATAAATTTACAATAATTTTTTGTTGTTTGTCACTTGGCAATTGCTTTGATTTGTGAGTGCTGATTTTCAGTTTTATTGTACTACATAATTATGAATTAAACCTCCAATATGCCTCTTTTTTTAGCCGAAATATTTCTGAAACTTAACGACATCTAGCCCTAGCCGCTAGCCCGCTTGTGCATTCGATATAGACGAGGAGGACGTTGATACACCATTTATGCTGTTCCATCAGTTCTAAATTCATCTTCTAACTACGAAGCCATCAACATTTCATCGTTAAGAAACGAAGAAATGTTAATATTATGAAATTGAAATTTTAAGCCCAGTTAAAATACCTTCCTGTGTTCGGGTTTAATGATATTATGGACTTGGGTTTAATTTTTGGAGTAAATAAAAAGGCCGTAAGTGAAATAACCTCAAACATGTCCGATTTATTCCGAAAATTAAAAATAGTACAAATAGTACTCAAAATTGAGAAGTGGTACTTGCGTACTCGGGAAAGTTAAATAGTACAGAAATTAGTACAATAGTAAGCCTTTTTTCATCTATGGTGTGGAATGGGTGATGGTCACAAGTCAGCGGCAACTTGGATGTGCATGGCAAACAACGTTGCCAGATTTTTTTTTCCAAAAACTGTGAATTCCAAAAAAAAAAAACGTATTCTCTACCAAAAAACTGTATAAGCTTCAAAAACGAAGAGATTTTAGTGAAATTACGCTTTTTTTAATTTTATTAAACAAAAATAACAAAAAACAATTCATTTTAAATAAAATAACTAACTTTTTTTGTAATTAAAGAAAAAACCAAAAACATTTTACCTTATTCTTTCAAATCTGAAATTAAAAAAAAAAATGTAATTTGTACTAGGAGGTAATTTTAAAAACTGTAAGCCTGTCTAAAAAATTGTAAACTACAGTTAAAACTGTGAATATGGCAACGTTGATAGCAAACCACAAATGTTAAGGGGTTAGTTAATTAGGTTACCCGTATCTATTGTGTGTGCCGCATCTATATACCCACAGCATGATTGATACATGTCAGTTAAAGCTGTTTTTCCAATCTCTATGTACAATTTTAAAGACTACACCAATCTGAGTTGCATGCGAGTGACCGACTTTAAAACTTTCGACTTTTGACGTGACACAGAGCTACATACGAGTACATTCTGAATCGTGCATGTGATCCAATCTGAAACATGTTTTGCATACCCCACATGTAGCATATTTTTTCAATCCAACAAAAACAGCCACATACTTAATTCTTGGCTGGGAACGCTGCATCTGATGGCTGGCCCACCCGCACCGACTCCATTAATATCCATCATTGTTATTATAATTCCCATGGTATACACACACTGCACACTGTACACCCATTGGCCAGCCAAATACGAAAAATGCGATGACTTCCAACCGAAGCTTGTTAAAGATATGACGTACACAGACCCCTCCCCCACCCCCTTAAGCAGCTCCATAAAATAACAAGTTGTATGTAAACATCCTTGAGGGAGAATCACAACTTTGTACACACTCCAGAGCCATGTTGGTGGAAAATTCTTTCCTCCCCCCTAATTTGGGAAATTTGATTTCAAACGCTTATGCAATGTATCCTTTCAGCAAGGAATCCATCGTCAAACTGATGACCTTTAATGCAAATTCCAATGCAATATATAGAAGAAGTTTCCCTAAGGGTAATTTATAAGAGCCATATTGTGCCGTGGGCCTTGTGCAAATCCTGCGTCCAATGAACTTGTAGGAAATTCCAATTCAGTGCAAAGGAGGTACCCTCGTTTTGGAATTTTATTAGAATGCAATTTTGTGAATAAACTCTTCAGCGGGAAGTAACAAAAAATCTTGACTTTGGCCCTTCATTGTGAAATTCTTCTGTCAGCAGTTTTGCTCTTCTTTTTTTTATGTTTGCCGTGCTCTTGTCATTGTCTTACTTTAAAGAATGTCTTGAATTTTGCGGAGAAATGTCCTTGTCCTCTGGAAGTACTTAGTAGTGGAAGTTTATCCCCTGCCTGCCCCATTTTCCCTCATTTATGTAAAGAAGACCAACAAAAGCACGACGACAAAGTTTCCATCGTCATCTGTCTTGGAGTTTCCCTCTGTGAATCGTTATTCTGGCTAAGAGTTAATTTTTGTTTCTCCCCATAAATGGGGGTAAGACTAAAAATGCAGTTTGTTTGCATTTGAGGTAGTTCATGTATGGTCGCCAGGATTTGTGTGCGGGCGAGAAGTGCTGACAATGCAGTTGTAGTTAGGGAATTATCCAACTGTAAGTTTGGTGGGCGAATTTTATTCGATTGCGTGCTTGGAGCTAGAAGTGCGACATTTTCTTGGGAGTTGTCGTAAATTAAATTTTACTTCGAGGGGATGATGCATTACCAGGTCTTTTTTAAAATGGGAGAGCCTAACTGTGGCTACACATGCAAGAATCTGCAGCCAAAAGTGCCCTCAGGATCAGCCAAACCAAAAGCTGGAAACCCTACAGAATGGGACATGCACAGATTCTGAACAAATACGTGGGAGACTCTGTCACTTCTGACTATTTGTCTCCCAACCTTCACTTTGATAAACCATTCTCTTGCTATTTCCCCAGCAGGGAGGAATGGAACACAGACGAACCCACAAATAGGAAATCGATATCCATCTACACAGATGGATCTAAGATGGACTGTGGTACAGGTGCTGGAATTTTCTCCGAAGAGCTAAATATACACCACTCGATCAGACTGCCTGATCACAGTAGTGTTTTTCAGGCGGAGGTTCTGGCAATCGCCGAAGCTGCCCATATGGTGTCAATGATGGCAATACCAAATGATGATATTACCATATTTATTGACAGCCAGGCGGCTATAAAAGCAGTGTCTGCTATTGAAATAAAATCGAAGCTAGTTCGCCGCTGCCGTGAAGAGCTTAAGGTTCTCTGCTCGCAGCATACCACGCGCCTCTGTTGGGTCCCTGGACACAGGGACAAAGCCGGCAATGAGATGGCTGATAAACTGGCAAGAAATGGATCTGCTATGGATCAAGATCGGGCGATTAAATCGATCAATCCACCGCTCTGTAATCTCAGAGAGAGAGAGTGGAAAACAAGATTCGAATGAAAGCCAACAACAGGTGGAAGGAATTAACTACCTGCGAAATTTCACGGAAGCTATGGCCGGAGTATAATGCAGGTCGGACTAGCAAGCTTATGCGGTTTGATAGAACGTCGCTGCATAAACTGGTAGGTGCCCTAACAGGGCACAACTTCCTGAGAAACCACACAATGAAATTAAAACTCAAGAATGACGATATATGCAGGGGCTGCGAAGACGAGGAGGTGCATGAGGACACACCTCACTTCCTCTGTCACTGCCCAAGTCTGTGTCACTTGAGGAACAGAACACTTGGAAGATACCACTTCCATGACATACAAGAACTTTCAGATGTTAATTTATCTAATCTTTACAGGTTCATAAATACATCAGGATGGCTGGACAAGGTCGAGTAATTAGAAGGAACTAACAACATCGCCAACAACATCGGCTACCCCCCAACAAGGGCATCACAATGGGTCCACATGGACCTAAGTGGGGTACTGCAGGGTCTACTCTGCCGTATCCACCCGTTAACCTAACCTAACCTAACTGTGGCTCTGGGGACTGCGGCCTTTTCAAAAGAAGCCTCTTGAACCTAATGTGTGATATAGATCGCCCTCATACAACCCAATACGCGTAGGGTAAAACCGGTCAATATGTCATCCATTTTTTGTTTTCGTTACAGCTCAAAAAATAAAGCATATTTTAATTGAAAACATAAAAGTATAAACTCTCTGTTTATTTTAAAAACAAAAAAATAGGAACATAAATATAATTTATAGTTTGAAACATACTAACATTTTTAAAGGCGTAAAAGTTACAAAAAATAAGTTCATTAAAAAACTGGATTTGGCACCCATAGGGGGGTGATATGGTAATTTAAGTTCTCTGGGAGTTTTTCTTCCCACACTCGCTATAAGTAGGTATTTAAAGAAGATGTACATGAAAAATGTGTAAAGTTCTCAAATTTGCAATATAAGACTAATAGCGGGAGGAATGGCACCGGTGTCACATATGTCGAACTTGGGGGTGCCATATCTCCCAACTGATGTTGTATTTTTTTTTTCATAAAAACCACGAATAAAAGCGTACATGCAGTAATAATGGTAAATGGAAGTAAGCACACACGATAGGTACCGAATACATTTCTACCAACACTTCTTTCACTCATACAAACAACAAAAATTTTTTCGAATTTACTCTTAATTTTTTTTTTTTTGTTCGTCTGTAACTAAAAATGTTCACCTGCAAATCAGTTCGCGACTACACACTTCAGGAACTTGTTTTAAAATAAAATCCTTAAGTAAGAAATATTGAGAGGGTGCCATATCTCTCATGGTGCCATATGACCCGACTTTACCGTTTACCCTATATCTATCCGACAACTTATGCACAGTAAATGTAAGTAAAATTCTCTAAAATTTGGTACACAATTCGGACAGGAACTTTAAAAAGGGCCCAACCCATAGAATCTGTCGCATCCGTTGCGGCAACGTTTTCGACTGACGGTTTAATAGAATACACATTAGCTTATGGAAGGTGACCCATAAGCAGCGCACGTGCCGGATGCGACGGATAAAGTAGGTTTACTTTTTACTTTTCTGTTCGTCGACCGTCGTACCCGTTGACAGTTGGTTGTTGGTCTTGGCACATCGTGAGAGGATGAATTTTCATTGGTGGAAATATTGAGAGCATAAGAGAAACTGTCATCGGCTGTCACCTGTGCATTTATATCGTGGGAATTCTTCCTCTTTTCGGGAATTTCGATGTCCGAAAAGCCTTTCGTGAAAAAAAAATAAATAAAAAAGATACATAAAAAAGAGCTTATTTAAATCGCTTTTTAGAAAAATTTCTTAGTATCAACATTTTCTGGTACAAAAGGGTAATCATAATAATATTAACAAACTGTGATTTTTATACCAAAGGTAATTTAATGTGATAATCTTTCCGTAAAATATGAATTTTACTTTTAAAAGTTAAATTTAAAAAAAAAAAAAAAAAAATCAAGGGAATTATGTAAAAGGGAATTTTAGTATGGTGGAAAGGGAAAAGTTACCACGTTTCGTGGGCCAAATAATGAAAGAGTATTTAAAACACTGCCTGTCATCGTATGCGATGGATTCTATGGGACTGCTCGTTGCTCGTTCCGTTGAATACGTCAATATTGACGAATCCGACGACGCGACGGATGCAACGGATTCTATGGGCTGGGCCCTTAACATATTCTGAGATTACGTGTACGCAGCTTCCAGATTCTGTAGATGTTATTTATGTACATACCGAGCGCACTGGCAGCAGCTATAGATTTGTCTTTTAAACATAACAGTTATGCCATTCTTGTCGTCTTTAAATTTGGGGCTGGGATTCGAATATCCTCTTGCTTACCAGGAGCATTGTTCGCCATTCGTTTTTCATTTTATTTAGCATGACATCTGGAATTAAAAAGTTGACGTAACAGTTCCATATAGGACCCTGGCCTTCTCTTGAGTTTTTACTATCGGAACGAATGGTGGGGGACCTTAAATTTTATGCCGCGTCGAAACGACTGTATTGGGACGTATTCTGGGGACATTTTTGTGAGCTCGGATTCGGATGTTTATCAGACAGTCTTGACATGTGCGGTGCATTAAAGCCAATCTGAAGATATTATTTTGTGCCAATCTTGTCATAAAACCGAAGACATCTTCCCACTGAGCCACTGCTACAAATGTTCCTCTATATAGTTGGAACCACTTAAAATATGCACCTATGCTTTTCTGCAATATGTCCGTGGTGGCTCTGCGAAATAAGGCCCCAAACAAAAAATGAAATAAGGCCCCCAAAGAAGAAATGAAATAAGTCCCCAAAATTATTTTTTTTATTATTAATTGTTACCCTTCTGATATGGAATATACGTATGGGGGACATTTCAGTATGAAATAACACTCCAAGTTTGGGGCCTCATTTCATTTTCTCTTTTGGGTCCTTATTTCCTACAGCCGTCCGTGGTGCTGTACAATTTTATTTTAAATCTGCTCTCCGAAATGGAAATTGTTCCGAAAATGTTCGCTCATAACTTAAAAAAACAGTAAATGTTTGGAAAATTCAAATCAAAAGAGATTGACGATCGCCTGAACTAAAAAGCACTACTTGTCCGACTTTAAGTCAAATAGAAAGTGGAAGGTTGAATAATTTGGAGCTTTATGTCATCTCTTAGTCGCATTCAGTGTACGCTGGTACATGTCACCCTGGACTGTATAGCGCCCCCTAAGTAACTATTTCGTATGAAAGCAGTGTTAAGAGTTCTGTTAAACATGACAGTTGTTGACACGTGTTGGACAGAAAATATTTGCTCTCCTTGTGTTCTCCCTTGTCATCGTACCGGGCATTTTTATTGCTGTTTTTTTTTTTTACTTACGTGACAGTGAAAGAAAGTAAATTATTCACTTTGTAGTTTTGTCGTCCAGATGATGATGACAACAATAGTCGTGTGATGTTGATTTAGGGTATTCATTCACTGGGGTGAAGCAGATAAGGGATGTCCACATGCAAGGAGTTCCGTAACTTAATTCGAGGTAGACAATAGACAACCCAACATTGAATAGGGAATGTTTGGGATAATGTTATTTATTTTTCATAAGGTAGATAGGTAAACATCCGAGAAGCGATGGTTGATAAAAGAAACGGTTCATAAAATATAGAAATAGTGTTAAATAAAATCCACTTTTGGGTTATCATCGTATATGGCAGTATTAATCAGGCCTTTCATTGAATCCGACGGATGCTCTGCGAAGAGAGTAGTACCTGTTTTGAACATTTCCCCTATCATTGAAAACGCCTGTAGGTAAGTGAGCGGATGTCGGTAACGAAGTTCACATTTCATACCTATCATTGAAAACGCAACCGATCCGCAACACATACAAATGTTGTTGTTTTCAATCCGCATCTAGGGATGTCAGACGTCCCCCTTTAGGGGGGACAGTCCCCCTTTTTCATACAAAAATTATGTTTTTCCCCCCTAGTACAAACCACTGTCCCCCTTATTAAGTCAAGAATCATTAAAAGAAAACATTCAATTCTAACTTTGAAAATAATTTCTCTTAACATTTTTAACAAGATTCTCTGTGAACACATCCATTTGAAGTGCAAGAAAACATTCAAAGATGAATGCATCCACTCACGAACTACATTTCTAGTTCTCGTGTGCGTTTCTGTTTTGTATACTGTAATCTTTCTCTCTTTCAGTTTTTATTTTGAAACCAAAATTTACTTTGGTAAAATGACCGAACCCAAAGAAAAAACCAACAAAAAAAGAGTGAAACTTATAAAACTTATTTTAAAAATGAAAAAAGAATATTTTACCCCCTTTTAGAACACTTATCCCCCCTAGAAAACTCACGATGTCCCTCTTTTCGTATTTTTTAATATGGCAACCCTATCCGCATCAAAATCGATGCGGACCTCCAAGAGATAACACACATACACGCACTAACCCCCGTATTAATAAACGCTGTGTAAAAGTTATCAACTTGTTACTCAGCAGTTATGTCCAATTTTTGTATGCTATCTGACGTTTGCTAACTAACTTACTTGTGCACATTTTTTTATTAATAAGGGGGTAAAAGTTTTGTTTTTCAAAAAGAAAGGATAAATTTAAAAAGTTTACGAACAGTTGATCTTTCCGATTAAGAAAACGAACAACCCGTCCTCAGTTCCAGGCAATAAATGAAAGTTATGCTTTACGTGAACACCTGCCTTGACGGCTTAATTTCACGGTGGGCATACCCACATTAGTGTCGCTTGAAAGAAACGTCGACAAAGCGTCCCAAGGCCAGTTCAAGTAGAAGTACAAGTACTGACCTTGGTAAATTACCGTGGCTGTTTGGTAAGATACAGTCCGTCGACCCATACGTGATGGGCGAGGCCTATCTTGGCACCTCTTCGTTCTGAAAGAACGCTTTTACCTTCCACATTTGGATTAAACCACAGCCACCACGAGTCCATCCTCAAAATGATGGAGGCTGACCAATAATGAAATTGGTACAGGGGCCCCTCCATCTCCCGTGGTACCAGTTTAAGCTAATGGTGAAGCTTTCGCAACCCGAAGGTTACTCCCAGTTCGACTGCTTACCCAGTTCCGGCCTGAGTGGACCAATGCGTTCAAAAATGTTAGGTGAACAGAGCATCTTGAATTCCATATTACTAGCGAAAACAGATAGCTCATCACCTATTTGTTCTTGCACTGATTAATTTGGTGATGCCCACAATAAAGGCATCACTCAAATTTGGGCAGTGCCCCAGTTCCAGGCAATGGTGGAAATGATGAAAAAACATCCAGACATCTTTTCCTCGCATTCTAACACCTCTTCTAATGCTCCTAGTATCACTTGTAGGTAAGCTGAAAAGTATAGAGGTACAATTTAGAAATGGTTTCCTCCTGGCACGTATGCCATATGTAAGTAAAAACAATTTCTAGAAGAACGACGGGCAGGGCACGTGTATGGCATAGGGGTCTGCCAAAAGGAGAGATAATACAAGACTGATAGCTGTGTTGCTGTGTAGAATCTAACTTTATTCACAAAAATTGTTTCTTTATATATCTATTCCCCATGAGCATTTCCAATGCATATCGATACATAAAATAGGTCGCTAGCCATCAAATATCAGCTTGCGATAATGTATTGCACCATTCACAATTGTCTCAATTACATTAATTGTTGGTCAACACTCCAGTGAAACCGTGGTTGGGTGGTTGACTCAATGCTAATTGGGTCATTGTGCAATGTGTACAATGAGTGTTTTTATTTACTTTTGTTGGGATAGGTCATCTGCTATCCATGTTCGTACACTCTATAAAAACAAAATCGAATAAGAAAAGATTTTCATTTGACATCTGACTCGCTGGACTACAAGCAATCGGTAATGCGGTTTTGCGGACCGATAATGTAGTCTATCCGCCGTTTTCAATCAGAGACAATACTGAGACCCCCAACTTCGGCCGATTTCCCGTTACCTTGCCTACAAGCAATACTTGTACGAAGTGTA
This sequence comes from Cheilosia urbana, assembly GCA_946477585.1. Taxonomy (NCBI): domain Eukaryota; kingdom Metazoa; phylum Arthropoda; class Insecta; order Diptera; family Syrphidae; genus Cheilosia; species Cheilosia urbana. Next base: position 86,632,804 of record OX297854.1, on the reverse strand, counting down.
CACAATTTAGTGCGCTAGTATTGATACATAGAAATTCGTATTGACAAATGTCACGAAACTTCAACACACCCACACACCCTCAAAAAATATCAACAACTTCCGGTGACTTCCGGTGTCGGCAAAGTTGCTGCCAACGTTCATAGAATTTTGTCCGTTAAATTTGAAATTATTCGTTACGCGTGAATAGCATTTTATTTTAGGAATAAGTGAACCTTTTCTGAAAATATTTATGAAAAATGATTACTGCAGAATGGTTGTAGGAAAATAAAAATAATTTGAACAATTTTTCTTCAGCTATTTAAGAAAAATGTACACATGAAATCGAAGTTAATGATATTCAAAAGCGGAAAATAGACAACAATGTTTGTCCTAATATGTTTCTAGTATATAAAACAACTCATTTAGATAGTATTATTAACCAACCAAACAGACAAATGTCGTATTCCCGAACTCTATCACATTCCCCCATGGTTGGTAGCTGTTGGCAGCATTGATTTTATATTTTTTGTATGTTTTTACATGTCACATGGATTCTAAATTGACAAAACATCGATAGGAAAACAAAATGGCGAATTTGAAAAAAAAAACTGAGGGGGCCAGCGGCAAGAGGATTGTGAGTTGGGGGTCTCAGTATTGTCTCTGTTTTCAATGTTCACAATAGCTTATATTTTTATTAAGTAAAGGGCCCGATTCGCTAGGGTTTTCACCATTTTCCTGGTGAACACGATAAAACTTATACGTCAATCCGGAGTTTTTATTTTATTTTATTTTTTTTTTAATTTTTATTGGACGCCCCGGTTATTTCCACTTCGGTCCATGCAAAAATAAAGATTCTACCTGATACACGGACAGAAATATAAATTTCTGAAGATTGGTCCATTTTTGTTTGTTTTTGTTGTAGGACTTAAAACAAACGTCCTATCTCAGCGAAAGTAAAGTACAACAACTAATGTCACCCTCCTCCAAGTCAGTCTGACAATATGCAAGCGTTTGACAAGTGCTAGTTAGATATCTCTGATTTGCTTTTTCTATCTCAATTTGGGGAGAAATCTCATGAATCGTGTCCTTAGGGACCGATTCTGTGTCAAATTATCCGGGTTACTGGTTAAAAAATCCTTAACTTACTACAAAAAATTAACTACTATGATCTACAAAATTGTGTCGGCAATGTTGTTTTTGGTTTGTTTTTTGGTAAAAGATTACTCCGTCGGATTTGATAATTATATTTATGTGAATAGGCTGTGGATCGAGTCAACTCCCCGGGAATACATCTTTGCAGATTCTGTAATCGACATGAATAAGTTTTCACTTGTGAAGTGATCAACTGCGGATCGGATTGAATCCGTCCGCAGAGCATCCGTCGGATTCAATGATAGGCCTGAATATAATAAATAGCAATGTGATATTTTATAAGTTGAAGCTCGCAGTAACAGGCAATTGTCGCAAGTTATGGATTATGATATGAGAGAGTTGTAGGCGCCTACTGTACTATTATAAGATTACACAAGATGAGTACAAAGCAAAGTGTAGCATCAGGAGTTCCTATTTTCTGATCTGTTAGGGCATGATTTTATCTTTAACTGGAATAGATTAGCGCGCTGGTTTAAGTGGTCTATGATTGGAAGTAGGATTCGTATTATGTAAGAAATCAGAGATTTGTTTTAGATAGTTTTTTTTTTTTTTTTGTAAAATTATGCAGACAAAATAGTAACAAATTTTGCAATATTTAGTTTCAGAAAAACTATTGTTTAACCACTTAGCTAACCACAGCGAGAAAATACTGTGGGGAGATTTAACGTTGGACGGCTACAAACGCAACAAACCGCCAGAACCTTTGCCGATCGCGTATCCCTCAACCTCTCGAGAAGTCCTATACTGCCAGCATCAAGTGCCGAAGACCAGTGGCGCCGATGCCAAGAAGCCATCAAAACCGCCGCAACTGATGTGCTCGGTTTCACCAGCCCACCCACTCGAAACCCCTGGTTTGACGAAGAGTGCCGGCAAGCACATGCAGCAAAACAAAGTGCATACGAAGCGTCGCTGCATAGAAGGACGAGAGCAGCTCGTCAGCTCTACGAGCGAAAAAGGAGGGAAGAACATCGGCTTCTCCGGAGAAAAAAGAGAGAGCATGAGAAGCGCGCGATCGAGGATATAGAGAGGTGTTACTCCAGGAACAATGTTCGGAAGTTTTACCAAAAGGTAAAAAGAACGTGTCATGCCAACAAGACCCGAACGGAGACCTGTAGAGACGAACAAGGAAACCTTGTAGTAGAGTCACAGTCGGTGCTGAGGACATGGAAAAACCATTTCTGCAGACTGTTAAACGGCGAAGACGACACAAATTCCGCTGTTAGGCAGAACGAACCAATCAACCTGGACGATGACAGCCAAGATTTCCGTCCACCTGACCAAAATGAAGTGAGGATAGCAATATCTAAGCTTAAATCCAACAAGGCTGCTGGTCCAGACGGCTTACCTGCCGAGCTCTTCAAGGCAGCCGGAGATGGCTTGGTAGAGTGCATACACCAACTCATCTCCAAGATTTGGTTAGAGAAAAGTATGCCTGATGAATGGAACCTCAGCATTGTTTGCACGATCCACAAGAAAGGAGACCCTCTAAACTGCGCCAACTACAGAGGCATCAGTCTCCTGAACACTGCGTATAAGATCATGTCTGCTGTATTGTGTGAACGCCTGAAACCATTCGTCAACGATCTGATAGGTCCCTATCAGTGCGGTTTTAGGCCCGGTAAGTCCACGACCGATCAAATATTCACACTACGGCAGATCCTGGAAAAAACCCAAGAATACCAGATCGATACTCACAATCTTTTTATCGATTTTAAGACCGCATATGACAGCGTTTATAGAGACGTGCTGTACAGAGCCATGTCTAGTTTTGGCATCCCTGCCAAACTTGTCAGATTGTGCAGAATGACGATGGAGAACGCTCGCTGCTCCGTAAAGGTCGGAAACAATCTCACCGAGACCTTTGATGTCAAAGGCTGTCATGTGACTTCTTCAACATCATTCTTGAGAAGATTGTGCGAAACTCACAAGCCAACACCAGAGGCACAATTTTCTATAAGTCTGTGCAACTGCTTGCATACGCTGACGACATTGACATTGTTGGTACAACACAGCGAGCTGTCACTGGTGCGTTTGCAAGTATTAGTACAGAAGCGGCAAAAATGGGTTTAGTGGTGAATGAGGGTAAAACAAAATATATGCTGTCAACAAGAAGGGACACACGACATCGACGAATCGGGCAGAACGTCACGATAGACAGCTATAACTTTGAGGTAGTTAGGGACTTTGTCTACCTCGGCTCCGCTATAAACTCTGATAACGACATCATATCAGAAATCAAACGAAGAATCACACTTGCCAACCGCTGTTTCTTTGGCCTAAGACGGCAACTGATAAGTAAGGCCTTGTCGAGAAATACTAAGGAAACTCTGTATAAGACCCTCATCATCCCAGTCCTGCTTTATGGTGCAGAAGCATGGGCGCTATCAACGGCGGATGAAGATCTCCTTGGTCGTTTCGAACGCAAAATTCTTCGAGTGATTTTTGGTCCCGTTTGCGTTGACGGGATTTGGAGGAGAAGATTTAACAGCGAACTCTACGAGCTGTACAGCGACATCGACCTAGTCAGAAAAGTACGCATCAGTCGTCTAAGATGGCTGGGACATGTAGAGCGAATGGACACCAACGCTCCGGCCCGAAGAGTCTTCGATTCTAACCCGGAGGGACAACGCAGTAGAGGAAGACCTCGCCTTAGGTGGCGCGCGCAAGTGGAAGGGGACCTCAACCAACTTGGAGTGCGCAACTGGAGGCAGTTAGCCAAAGACCGCGCTAACTGGAGAGGCGTATTGGTTGAGGCCCAGGTCCACCCCGGACTGTAGCGCCACCTAAGTAAGTAAGTAAGTAACCACTTAGCTGAAAACCGAGTACCTACAAGATATTGTTCGGTGTATAAGCATTACTTTGTTTTTAAAGTTGTATCCAAATAGAAAATGGAGTTTTCGAAATATGCGCTGTTTCTAAAATTAGCGTTTTCGGTGATTCGAATTAAAAATGAAGGATGTTTTTTTCAAAAATCCATTGAACGATAACATATAGGGAAACTGTGTTTGGTATTAATTTTGAAATGACCATATAACCTTAGAAATATTTCGTCCAAATTTTCGTTATAATCGTAGATATTGACCGTTTTCGAGATGTGTCCAGATTTCAAAAGTACTATTTTTCGATTTTCTATCAAAAAACTGAGTACGCAGTCATGTTAACCTCACCTACATAAGCTTAAATATCAATTTTGGTTGAAATCGTTAGAGCCGTTTGCGAACAGATCAAACTGGTATGACCATTTTGTATGGGAAGTAGGTACAATTAATACTGAGGTTACATTGCACAATAAAAAACCGCCCCAGACTGTAGGCCCACAAACTCCAAATCCGAAGTTGGAACCAAATCGGGTCAGCCGTTTAGGCTGTAGGCCTCGGAAGCATGCGGACAGACAAACAGACAGACGGACAAAATTCCGCGACCCATTTTTTTGAGTTCCTCTATCATCGTAATGTGTAGTAGTCGCAGTAGCTTAGTGGTTAAGGGTTTTTTTCCGCTGCGCTACCTCTCGCGAACGTCTGACAAACATCCGAGAGTATAAATGTCTTGAAAGAGCTTCTAAATTAGCCGTTTGGAGTCGGCATAAAATTGTATATCCCTTCCATTCGTAACAAAAATGAGAAACTCACACAAAACGAATGGTTGTGAGAAGCTAGGCCTAGGGTCTCTCCGGACCTGTTGCGCCAACTATTTATTTATTTATCATCGTAAGGTGAGAATTTATTAACATCTCGGGTTCAAAATTTTGTAAGAATACAACAATCTTTCTCTTACTACGTATTCGAGAAAGTTACAAATTAATAACATTTTCCAATCCAATTCCGACCGTTAGTGTCCGTCCCTATGAAGAACTAGACACCGCGCACTAGGTAAGACATTTTACGATGACCTCTTGACAATCCAAGGTATCTATTTCAATAAGGTTATCAAATTTCTCGATTCCATAAACTGGTTTTGAGCTTCTATAACAAACCTCTCCCTCTGTATTCCTTTTGCGACTTCAAAACGGGACTCAAGTGCTAATTGTTTTTTCTTTGCTAATAGGTCACAACCAACAGGTACAAATCGTATAAATAAATTCCTGATTTTAAAATAAGTAGTTAAAATGAAATCTCAAACATTTTAAATTCCATCCCTACCATTTATATGATATTTTGACACACCACCCCCGACGGTGTTTTGTGAAGCCCAATTGTAGGCTTCTTTCAATCTGCTTATGAACTAATACTTTTTTTTATTTTATTGCAGATCCTCCAACAAACCGATGAGCAACGCAATCAATAAGTCCATGCAACAATACAGCTCTGCATCAGCACACACACACCTACATTCATCCTCGCCGACCTTGACACTGCGAAGAGATTTATCATCATCTGCCAGTGAAAAGAGCATCAACGCTTAGTAGAGCATTCGGAAAAAATCGATTCCTGACACTAGCTGTTCCGTTTCATCCACTCTCGCTGCTTGATAATACAGTATATATAATAAACACGACTTAATTATGTTGACAATGAAGGTCCATTGTGTCCCGGCGAGGACTCGTTCACATTCAGGTGGCTCTTTATTCTGCTCATTGTCATTGTGGAATGCGACTGCGATGGCAGATACAAAATAGCAACACTATCAATGACAGTTGATACTGACATTTGCCTTTGTTCTCAGAATTTGCATCGATGCAAGAGCCGAATTAAAAATTATTCAGCCGCAACCACCCACAATCGGTGTCAACATAATGGCGGAGATGGAGATTTACCCCTCCAAGTCAACACTAACAGATCCACACGAAGGATTACGAAGAATCGGTGGGGCTGGTGTAGCGGAACCGCCACCGGAACCTATTTCAGCAGCAATCATGTCCATCCGCTCGATTATAGCCAGGGAGCTGGTGGAATTTACAAATGTTAATGTTACGACAACACCACCGAGCGGAGCAACAGATGCGACAACCGTAGTGACATTTAATGCGTCCACCTTTGCGAGTGGGCCGGTGCAAACCATCACCTATCCTAGCACAACGCCAGCCATTTCAAATGAGCGAAACTGTTCGATGGCCTTCGAGGACTACAACCAGCAACAGCAAAATGGTAAGTGATTGGGGTTGTAATCATATTAACTATACTATACCAGTGATGTGACTTGTGAAGGGTGTCCTTATTGTGATAAATGGGGCTCCATAGATAGGGGCGCAGATAATTTAAAGTGCTAAGAAAAAACTGGTTAGTCGAGAGAATTAAGCGGAATTACGGTTGGTAGATGTTGGCCATGCGTGTCAAGTGGAATTACGGTTGGTAGATGTTGGCCATGCGTGTCAAGTGGACATGGGCTACACTTTTGTGTCTGAACAGTTGGAATTGATGAAAGTCAGCCTTCGTATAGGTATGGAGGTGTGCTGCGTTCGATTCGCATCACTGAAATCGTGTATTTCTGTAGTCAAAATTTGACAGTGAGTTGCAGTAACTGAGTCCATTTCGTTTAAGTAGTAGCGGTGTGGATGTTCTTTTGAAGTGACTGCATTGTTTTATGAAATAGATGAACACAGATTTTTCTTTATGGGTTAATATAGATAGATATTTTTATTTCATACCATATGCGGGGGCTGCTTTACGAGATGTTCAAATTGGAATTATTTACAATTAAGTATGCATATACTATTTCGGTGGTTCGAAAATGTCGATCTGGACTAAATTCTCGTCGCACGTTTATTATTGACGCGTTTTTTTGCAGGTTTTTTGATGCGATTTTCCGCACGTTTCTTCGCGCGTTTCTTGATGATTTTTTAAACTTTATTTTCGCGCGTTTTTTGATGCGTTATGCGTATAAAGCCGAAAATTCATGAAAAATCGTATCCAAAATGGTAAAAACAGAAGCTCTAGAAAAGCGTAAAAATTGAGATGTTAGCTAAAAAGCTTGTCAAAATTAATGCCCAAAAACGTGTAAAAAATTCATTCAAAAATCGTGTCAAAAATCACATAAACAAAATAAAGCTAAACAAGAAAACGTACCAAAAACTACTCTAAAAATTTTAAAACAAAATACGTTCCCGAAATTAAATAAAATGCTTCCAAAAATACACAGAAAGGGATCGCGAAATACTCCAAATGAATGTCAGAAATTGTAACAAAACACACGTTCAACAAGTAGCGCCTTCAATGGACTGAAGAACATGTCAGAATTACTACTATCCAAAAAAAAGGATCAATACTTAAAATTTTTTTTTTTTTTTACAAAATTGCATCACTAGCTGCCTTAAAATTTAGTCCAGATCGACATTTTCGAAAGATAGACATTTCCACAAGAAACGTGTCAAAAATTACACTTAAATTGGCCAAAAATATACCAAAACTTTCTTAAAGAAATCTTAAAAAAAAAAAAAAACGTCAGAAATTACGTCGAAAGAGTCATTATAGCTGCGTACAAGAGTTCGTCAGAAATCGCATTTTAAAAATAACATTCGACATTCGACCCAGAGTTCATTCAGAAAAATTTCAGTCAAAATTTCTATCATTCCGCCTCTTCATTATAAGGTTCGCAGACGTGAATTAATAAGACCTGCTTCATAAGACCTCCAAAATTCTCGGTCGTTCGACTAAATGTTATTAGAAGCAATCCTCATACGAATAGAGAAGAAACGTCGGAGTTACTCTTAACGATCTCATCCTGGGTCTACCTGGTAGGTTCTGGTGGCACTGAACTGACGGCAAAACACCTTAAAAACTAGTCAAAAAACTTTAAGTTTGAATTGGATGTTTTTTGGCGGGATTTAGAAGGTCAAAAAAGTGTTTTATACATTGAGGCGAAACATTGAATAAGTTTTTTGCCCCGTTGCCATCTGGCGCATTTTTGAGACTCAATACCCGTGAAAATGACCAAAACGGCCCCTTTTGAGTATTGAAATTTTAAATTTTATTGAACGAAAAAGAATGCAAAAATCCCACGGAATAAATATTTGAAGCCAAAAGAAAGACCCTCACTTCAGCTGCATTTTACATCAGCTTATGCACGTCATGGCTTCAGTCTAGGGACGTTGTGACTCCTGTTCGACGTAAATGAAATACCTTCTGAATGGTTAAACGGAATTCCTTTTACAACACGCCACTAATACAGAAATACAGAACACCTGCAAACTGCAGAGTGGTAATCCAATTCCGATCAATAAATCCAATTAAATAAACAATTTAATCCCTGAATCGATTTTAATGTTTGCAGTCCTATTTCGAGCGAGAGCGAGGCTCCACCCCTCCATTAAATGAACATACCTACGGCTGTCGTGGCGGGATGTAATTGTCGAGGCACTCGCCCAGAGTGTTTTAATCCCTTTTGCATGCCGTACCTCTGCCACTTATTTTTCAACAACGAAATTTCGATTGCACAACTACAGGATGCAGTCATTGAACCTTCATCTGGCAAGCGCAATGAAATGAATTATTGACGCCAGAAACAACATCCGCACGGACGATTTCATGCCAATTAAATACACATGGTACCTCTGGTCGGTAGCCCTCGATGGCCAACAATAGACATGGTGTGTGAATGACGGACGAAGAGTTTTAGTTTGATAACTGAAAATCGAAAGGTTTTGTCTTGTAAATATTTAATCAAGCAATTCAATCATAGCTCCGGGTTGCAAGGCTCACTGAGTGTGAGTGAGGGTGTATTGTTGTCAGGCTATTTTAGTTCTATATTTCCAAAGACCAAAGATTCCATGTGCAAGTATGTATAGGTTATAGCAGTGTACGTCATAGTTTAGCACCCAATATCTGTCTCATTTTAGTAATGGAATAGGGTTTTTTTTTTTTTTTTGTGACTAATTTTCTATCCTCATTTCAGGTGTCTTCTGCAACTGGACGTGGGATCAATTCCTCTGTTGGCCGCCAACACCTGCAGGTGCACTAGCACGTATGCGATGCCCTGCTGTGGGACACGGAATCGATATTACAAGTAAGTTCATGCAAATACGTCTCATGTGACTATGCGAGCTGTTCTCCTTTGAATTTGTAACGACCATCGCTTCCATATTTCTTTAGAGCCGCCCTAATGACATTCACGATCCATAGAGTACATTCGCCTTTATAAATATATATTATGAACACACACACAAGAGGAACCCTTGCCTTGCGCTAGAAGCTGGAAGGACAAAGTTTCCGCAAAAATATTGCGATTCTCAATTTTACACGTGCATTGTATAGTTTTTGTGCATAATCGTGAAACCATATTATCGCTCAGGCTGTGAAGCAAGACTTTTGTGTGACACACTGGTCCTCATTGACGCTATAAGGACTTGAACTTATGAAAGAAGTATGTTGCCAACTTCACAGTGCAATAAGGCAACTTTCTAATTGAAATATAGTGAAACGCCTGGGGGGAAAACGTTCTCATCGATCCAGGCTGCCGACATGGGGGTATAGTTGCATCAGGCAGTATGTTTAGCATTTACAATTTAATAGAATTATGCTGGCAACACACTTCTCTATATCTGGACTGCTTGGAGGCATTTTTTTGTTACAGGGGCTTTGGTAATGTTGACTTACAGTTTATGTGTATTTTTGCATTGATCGGAACTATGAACAGTTGAAATGTGACCTCGTTCCAAGGCGGGAATTTACCTACTAGAAAACTAGTCCTGTCCTTCATTTAGTTCGTCTTCTGTATATGTCGAACCTGGTTAATTGGAATCTAATAGGCCATTTATTTCAGTCTCACTTATAGAGGTATTCCAATTACCCAGTTTCTCACTTATCCAGGTAGAGCAAATATTCGTTTTACTTAAGGAGGCCTTCAAAATAAAACTTGAGGTGCAAACATTTGTAGCGAAAAACACGATTTTTGTTGCAAGTCTGTCTCACTTACAGAGAGGATAAAATAAACAAATTTGCAAGTCTGCTCCAATAACAAGAGGTTAGTTTATAAAAAAATATAAGTTTCACTTATTGAGGTGGAAAAAGTTTCACTTATAGAGTTGTTTTTAAGGAAAATGAAGGTTCACCAGAATTAAGCCCACTAATAGAGGTATTCCACTTAACCAGGTGCCACTCAGACAGGTTTGACTGTATATAATTCTTTCGGGGTGAAACTAGATGACGATATAACTCGCTAACCACTGGGCCAATTTTCATGATTCTTCTTTTGCTTTGTTCGTATTGATGTACTTCAGGTTTAGGCAGTCTTAAAAGATAGGAAAATTTTCGAGCCGATAGGTAGCTCTGCTGCCGACCTCCGTAACCACTCAACCGATTTCAATGAAATTTTGTGGATGGGTATAGTATGATCAAGTTTGAAAGATAGGATACATTTCGACCCGATAGCTGGGCCTGTTGTCGATCTCCGAAACAGCTCAACTGATTTGATTGAAATGTTGTGGATTGGTATGGACATGATTGGTTCCAGTTTGAAATATACCTAGGATCGTTTTGGACCCTATAGGTGGTACTTTGTAGATGATAATCGCGATAGGTAACCAGGTTGTGGCACCTCCCATTTAAAAAAAAAAATCAAACGCTATCTATTTCTAAACTTGTATAGTTAAAATTATTAATGGACATTGTCCAAATAAAATACTTTGCGAAATGTGAACAGGACTTAATACGAAATGTAGGATCAGAGCCGGCTACGTCCGTATCTACACCCATAACTCGGGAAGAAATCTTTCGATTTTTATGATTTTTGGTTTCAATTCGCATTGGCCCAAGGAAGGACATATACTACTTTCTTTCGTGAAAACAAAACTTTATGGGGATTAAATTGGGGATAGAAGTTTGTATAGAAAACCGCATTTTGAAAAAAAAAAAGAAAAAATTGACTGGATAGAAAACTCACTTCTAATACAACCAAAATTATTTAGTATGTCTAATTTTTTAATATTTTGAATGTTTCGGCCTTACCGAAGATAAAAAGAATCCCAAATCACATGTCCGGCAAAAAACGAGTTTGATGGGAAAGTTGAAAGGCAAATATTGTCATTCCGCGGATTACGCATGCTCAGTGTTGCCAAAAAAATATTTTGACAAATTTGCAATTATGACAAAAAAAAAAAATCTAAAATGCTGATTTCTATGGTAAAATCTTACTACACAATTTTTTTTATACCTAATAATAATACCAAAAAAAGAAAAAGAAAAAAGAGTTGAATACGAAAATGATAGCACACAGCAAAAGCAAGTGTGCAAACAATGTTGAATATTTCTTAAAAATAACAAAATATATTTTTGCGAATGCAGAGAAAATCTGATTTATGGCAACGCTGCGCATGCTCGAAATTATTATTTTCATTATATTAACGAATTTGGGCGGAACAAAGTTCGCCGGGTCAGCTTGTACCTTGTACTTCATAAAAATCGGTTACGAAGAAACGTCTGAATCTGAATATTAAATATTGGCGAACCTTCGTAAGGTTATTGGTTATTGATTTAAATAATGATTGCTTCACGTGTATTCAATTTTAAGTATTCAAAAGGTAGGTGGGGTTGAAGCCTATTAAAAACACAGAACTTTAGATAATTCCTCCAACGGCCTTTGGGCGGGCGTCGACTACGTCCGAACTTAATTTTAATTTGTTTAAGGTTAAAGGCCCGTTTGCTGATACTCCTCATAGCGAATTAAGTTCTACTTAAATACCTTATGAGCTAATTTTTCTATGTCATGAACTGCCACACAAGATTTTAAGTGGAACCATGAGTAATATCAGCAAAGGGGCGTAAATCAACTTGCCGTGGCGTACGGAAAATTAGTTGCGTTAGAGCATTACGATGTGCAGTGTATTGTTGGTTTAGTGTTAGGTTAGGTTAGGTTAGGTTTCTGGGCTGACGAAGCGGGTGACCCTCGCCCCGCCACACTCAGGTCCTTGTGGACCCATTGTGATACCCTTTATTTGTGGGGTTTAGCCGTGTTGTTTAGTGTTATGGCAGATTTAAATTGTAAAGAGACGTGCAGTCGACGACGCAGAGCCGGCAAATTAAAGAAATGTCTGCTGCGTCCCTTTGTTCATCGAGGGTATTCAGTTTAATGAGCTTGATAAGTTCTCGATAAGCAGGTAAGGTTACCAGCGTGACCGTTGTGCCACAATTTGGCAGTTTTTGCGACGACATTGATAGAATTTGTTTCTACTTTTCCCTGTTTTTTAGTTTGAAAAGGCACTTTGCAAATTTTATAAAAACTCTGATTCTCAAAAAAATATGTTTAAATTGTAACACGGTTGCCTTTCTAATGTTTTCAAAAGACTATTTCTATTTCACTATTTTCCAGCTGGATGCACATAAATAATTATAAATTATTTCGAATCTGGATTTCTTTCGCGAGCTTCTATTGCATCTAGCACGGGCTTGACTTTACACCTAGAACGTCCTGGATACACTTTTTTGTAGGAAGGGAATCGTAGTGTTGTACCTATTTAATAAGAGATTCAAGTTTTCTTATTTGCAAAAGATCGCTTTTTTTTTCTTCAGTTTTTTTTTAGGCGACTATAAATTTAAAATCTAGTGCTTTGGGACAACATAGTTAACGCAGGGTTCATATTGTTCTAGCTCTTGTCAAAAACTGGTTCATGATCCAATTTTTATATTTGATAAACAAAAATAACAGAACATATTTCAATAAAAATTATTATGTCCATCAAAGGTAGCTTATTGTGATAGCCTACGTTTCCTGATAGCTCCTGCTGTTGTTTGGTGAATTAATTACCGTGTCTTTTTGGTATTATGCCATTGGAACAACATTGGAACAATGGCGTGTCAATACGCCTGTAAGGAAAAAACATTTCTCGTTTTTATTTGTAGAACGAATTTTGTTCATTTTTCGTCGATTCTGTTGGCCACAGACTGCGAAATATTGGTGAATGTGTCTCCTTGCTACACTTAGACGGTATGTCCATCGAGATCATGATATTTGTTTTTGTTGCATTAAGTTTCGACCCAATTCTTGGTAGCTCGTCTGTTTTTTTTTTTTTTTTTCATTTCCATTAATGTCACTACGTCAAGACTCAAGAGACCCAGCAGATAGTGATACTGTCTCGTTCTAGGAAGTTTCCAGATTTTCTGTAGATTTTGATGGTTTTTGCTGTCTTGTCGAAAGCCAAAAGTTCTCATTTATCTTTAGACTCGCCCTAGGGACTCGCAGAATACTCCGGCTCATTGATTTCTTGTACGCTTGTCTATGTGTTAGTATACCATCTACTGAGTTTGGGGTATAGGCTGTTTTTTTTTTTTTTTTTTTTTTTTCAAAGTTCGATATCATCAATCCATTTTTCTGCCAGAACCGTTGACAGTATTCAAGGGCGATAAAAAATTCAAACTGAACTTTGAGAAACAGAAGGTAGGGCGAAACTGATTATGAACTATAGTATTAATCCTGGTACTTCCCTATTTTCTGAGATTTTCCATTCACTTTACTTTGGAAAACAGAAGGTGGGACAATACCGATTAAGGCATATAGTATTACTCCTGGTAATTCCCTATTTTCTGACATTTTCTATCCAACTTACTCGTGTGCTCATCCTCCATTTAGTGGGTATCCATAACGATCTCCTACCCAAATCTGCTGCCTGGCGTTGTGCCTATAAGGATGTTTTTGAATATGTACCTATAGCTCAAATCAAACAAAAGACAAACGCTACTGTTCATATCATTTTCCACTTGCCCAGTCAATATCGATGCATCAGTTTTCAACTTGAAACTAATCCCGCTCTTATTCCGCCCACTTGATTTGAACGAAATCCAAACAAACGCCACATACCGAACATCACACGACCTTAATCATGATACATTTTCAGTCCAAGTCGGTTGTCGACACTAAAGGACTTAACCCATCAAAAGTTTCATGCCGCCCTCCAACAATTGCGTCGTCCTCATTTATGCATGTGACCCAGTTTCATGATTGCACAGAGTTTTGAATGCCAAAGACCAACGGCAAAGGACTCACAAACTTAACCAACGTTCAGTTGTTTTGTAGACCATTATAAATATCACCCGGGAATGCAAGTCGTTTAGCCCTCGGCAAGGCAACGATGATGACAGAAATAAAAGGGTTAATTAACCCAGCGGACTGCAAACTGAAATGTACTATGTACTCGTACCTCATCAACAGGCGGGGATGATTTCAAAATTCTAGTTCGGTTCTCACGTGAGAAGGACCATGTGTGTGAATTACATTTACCGCTCGAATGCATTTTGTCGCGGGCTTATTGTCATTGGGTTTTGCAATGGCAGTTATTGCCGACCCGACATCCATTGACGTCAGGCTTTCATCAAAGGCAATTGGCATCTGGGTCCTTTGACATTTAGACAGTTAATGGATTTTTTTTTTTTTTTCAGAATTCGCTGAACGCTCCTGCCTTCTGGATGGCCGATGGGGTGGGAAACCGAACGACACCATCTACAATCCGCATGGCTGGACGAACTATACTCCCTGCTTCAAGCCTGATGTGAGAGATTTGATGCAGCAGTTCTACTCCGGAGGGAATTCGGAAGTTGTTGAAGCACTTTATATACATTCACAAACGGTTACTAATTGGTTTGGTTTTTTTTTTTTTCCCAAACAGATAAAGTTCGCTGTGGCCGAGAGGACTCGCACATTGGAAATAGTTGGCCTTATGTTGTCGCTGTGTGCGCTGCTGCTGTCGTTGCTGATATTTTGTAACTTTCGCAGCCTGCGAAATAATCGAACGAAAATCCATAAGAATTTATTCGTAGCGATGGTGATACAAGTGATTATTAGACTGACGTTATATTTGGATCAAGCTATCATACGAGGAGGGCGAGCATCGACGGGGAACTCCAGCCTGAATGGGATCGAGAATACCGTGAGTTGGGTTTATTTTCTTTTTCATCGCGTGATCATTGCCATCCATCGGAAAAATTCCGAATTCATTATTTTTTTTTTTCGACAACAACAAATGTCGGAATGAGTGTACACCATCACACATTCCTAACACGGAAGATGAAAGTACTAAAGCTGTCTGACTAAAAGGGACAGCATTACCTAACAAGCAAAAAAGCGTGACAATTTATTGGGGTCGGCGATCTTGTTTACGTTGTTGAAATTACAGGAATGCTTCGCTTGTTGATATTTTTATAGCGATTATTTTCTACACTTATATCGAAATTCCGCACTCCCATAAAACAAAATGGCTTCCGGAAGTGATCAATGTACAATTATTTAAATTAATAATTTAATAATTAATAAATTAATAAATTTTTGGTTTAATTTACTGAAACTAATTAACACTCTGATTTGACATGTTTTAAATCAGAAATAGAAAATTGATTGCAGGAATGTTGGTCCCCGGAACTTTTGTTAACTTTTACGTTTTTGTAATTATGGGTAGAACTGCTAGAACATAAATGACACTTTAGGCGTCTGATTTGTGATCTCATTCTTAAGCCTTTATTATCATTGACTGCGGACAAACGGATCTCTCTATCCAGTGATGGTGTAAATGCAGCATTATTAAGCAGCGAAATGTGAATTGTCTATATTAAAGTGAACAGAAATCTGTTCGATTTATTTACGTTTCTAGGATCTCTATCCAATTTCATGTCCATGGACCGTAGAACATCCATGAGTCTTCCTGGAGTGTTCTGAGCACTGTAAGTACTAAGTGTTTTACATAGTATCGAGGGCGTGGCTCCTCACATAAAACATTCGACATACAAAATTTAAAGGGAAATATCGTGGCATCTGCAGCGGCAGTTATAAAATTTGGTATATTAGGGCAAATCGTATGTACCTTGTAAAGTTTTTGCGGAATAAAAAATATCTGTTTGCAGTCTCTACCTTGTAATATGTTTGTGGAAAGGCGAGCGTAACACATTCCAGAAAAAAGAATCTGTTTGTAGTATCAACATTGTAAAGTTTTGATGCAAAATCGGGTACTTTCCACGTAAAAAAATGTTTAAGACCCTATATTTTGAAACACATGAGCTGTAGTTGCGACATTTGGTGCACCGATGCTTTTTGTAAATAGTTTGTGAAAAGTGGGAGAGATAGGACAACTGGGCGTAACACCTCACATATGGAGGATGTCAGGCAAAAGTCATCACATGCGTTTCAGTTTATAATCTTAATGCTCGCATAGGAAACAAAAAGTCACCCGCTTAAACATCGAAGATGAAGGCTCTGGCTACGTCACAACTCATAAAACGCGCAAAGTAGTTATTTAGGACATGAGGGCTACGACTCTTTTAAAAGGCATCCACTGAGAGCTTTTGCCTCGATAGGATATATTCCCCAAGAGCTGTTGCAAACAGTTTAACCTTTAAGATAGCTTAGTTTGTGAGGTTAAGATTTGGTAAGTCTCGATCAAATTATTGATACGACAGACTTATATAGTCACACTTAGCCAAGCATAAGTTTTTAAAGGCTCTCGGCCTATGGCCTGATAAAAATTTAACAAAAACTTAAGAAAAAATCGAATTGATAAAACTTTGCAGTCGCTCCTTCTCTGCGAATGTCATTACTTGGAGCAAAAGCATATTAGAAGGTACTTCTTCGACAAGTTAGAGGAGGTGGTATGGACGGGTTGGTTAAGGTTCTTATGTCCGTGAACCTTCCTTGAGCATGCCACTTATGTTCTCACAACCCTGCATAACCCAACCTATCCCAATCTACTGTCTAACGCAGTTAACTCCACTTACAAATGCTGGCATGAAAAAAAAATCTGTTAACCGTCGACTCCAAGGCAACTAGGTCATGTCCAGTGTAGTGTTGCCAACTGTATCCGCGGTACTTCTATAATATTTTGAAGACTCCCTCTATCGGATTCTTCATGTTTTCAGTAAAGAAGCTGCAACACAAATTAGGCTGTTCTTGAAAAAATATTTAACGTTCATTCGCGTGCCAAAAGCTTTTTATTTAGCTAAGAACTTATCTTTAAAATTCAATTTTCAACCATAGACTCCCTCTAGCGGATTCTTCATATTTTCAGTGAAGAAGCTGCAGCACAGATTGGGCTGGTCTTGAAAAATAATTTAACGTTCTCTTGCGTGTCATAAGCTTTTTATTTAGCTAAGAAGTTATCTTTAAAATTCAATTTTCAACCATAGGCCGGATCCCACTCACTTGTAGTCTGGTAATAGGTTGGTGGTCATCGAAACATTCTGTGGACAGTGTGCATATATGCTTTTTATTTTTGAATGGACGGTTCGTATGGACGTTTTGCTTTTGTCAGTCGTCGGCGTTTCAGTTCTAGACCGCTAATTTATGCGTTTGCAAATATGCTGTCGTTCGGTTTTCTTCCACATCTTTGCCAATTGTTCTAGGAGTTCAGATATCTTAATCCGTAGATCAGATTAGATGACTAATTACGTTATTTCTATTTGGACATTAGGGTTGTCCCTGTGGAAATCACTGACACGTTTTGTGTTCTCGTATTCATTACAGCAGTTTTGGATGCCGTGAACAGTTGGCAATCCCTTTTGTCAAGTCAGTTTCAGTTCTTGCAAATAATTTTGATTCTGAATATTAATGCGAGTTCTGTCTTGGAAGTAGCTGTATTTGAGCATCGCCTCATCATCCACTTTAAAATTATTAAAAATATTAATTGGTAGGGGAACAGAGGTGAGATTGGTAAATAGAACCAATTGCAAATAATAATTACGTCAATTCTCGGTATAGCAAATCAAATCGCTCGCTATAAGATCGCCAATCAACACGAAATAAAGTTTATAACGTTTACCGTACGATTTTTTTTTTTTGTATTTGCCATTGCCAAAAACCTCTCGGGCAATAAGCAATCAACGTCAAAATACAAGGTGGCGCAAAAGTAATCCTCCTATCAGAAAATGCTATAAATTTTGCGATTGGCCCCTAATGTCAGTTCTGTTTTGACATTTATGTAGTAAACACATGCGAAATACACGTAAATAAACAATGTTGCAGCTCTTAAAGACAATATCCGTCAAGAATGTGAGGACCTATCGCCGGAAGTTTTGGCCAAAGTGAAGTAGATGTATTTGTAACGGGTGATTTTTTAAGAGGCTTAGAACTTTTTAAAAAAAAAAAACACAAAAAATTCGAAAAAATTAATGAAATATTTATTTGAGTCGATAGTTTGAACCTTGCAATTTAATGTTTAAAGATAATTTCATGCAAATGTTGACCGCGGCTGCGTCTCAGGTAGTCCATCCGCTGAGTCCAATTTTGGCATACTCTTTCACACATATCGGCCGGTATCTCACGAATGAATGCATGGATGTTGGCTTCCAGTGCGTCAATCGAAGCGGGCTTGTCCCTTTACACATTAGCCTTGACATACCCCCACAAAAAATAATCTAATGGTGTCAAATCGCACGATCTAGGCGGCCAATTGACCGGCCCGAAACGTGAAATTAACTGTTCACCAAACTCGCCACATTGTTTCGCGTGCTGTGTGGCATGTGGCACCGTCTTGTTGAAACCACATATCATGCAATTCAAGAACTTCCATTTCGGGCAAAAAAAGTTTGTTATCATCGCTCGGTAGCGTTCACCATTGACAGTAACGCTGCGATTCGCATCATCTTTGAAGAAATATGGCCCAATAATGCCGCCGGCCCATAAACCGCACCAAACAGTGACTTTTTCGGGATGCATTGGTAGCTGTTGCAATGCTTCTGGCTGATCTTCACTCCAAATGCGGCAATTTTGCTTATTTACGTACCCATTCAACCAAAAATGAGCCTCATCGCTGAACACAATTTTTCGATAAAAAAGCGGATCCTCGGCCAGCTTTCCAAGAGCCCATTCACCAAAAATTCGGCGTTGTGGTAGGTCGGCTGGCTTTAGTTCTTGCACAAGCTGTATCTTAAAAGGCTTTACGCACAAATCCTTCCGCAAAATTTTCCACGTAGTGCTGTAACAAAGGCCTAACTGCTGGGAACGGCGCCGAATCGACATTTCGCGGTCTTCTGTCACACTAGCTGATACGGCCGCAATATTTTCTTCACTACGCACAGTACGTAAACGTGTTGGTGGTTTAATGTCCAACAAAGTAAATTTGGTGCGAAATTTGGTCACAATCTTCCGAATAGACTGCTCAGAAGGTCGAGAATGCCGATCATAAAATGGAAGCAGCGCGCGATGAACATTTCGAACCGAGCACGAATTTTGATAGTAAAATTCAATAATTTGCAAGCGTTGTTCATTTGTAAGACGATCCATGGTTAAATTGCAAACCAAACTGAAGCTGTTTGACAGTGACACAAGGTACTAAACACACGTCAGCTGTCAAAACCAGTGTTGCCAAAACCAAACCAGCTAAAAAATCACCCGTTACTATTATCTTCCTTTATTAACGGGCGTTTGGGCCTGTTCAGCTACCGGTACTGGGGATTCGTTCCATCTCTTGATAGTTTTTGGATCTACAAAATGTATTTGCTATTTCCACCAAGCCTGCGAAAGTGCCCACTCCCACAGACGTAGCTAGGTAGCACCTGAGGCCGCACCCGATGGTAGAACTGAGTTTTGGTGAATGTGTAAAATATCGAAAAAGCTACCCTTTCTGAATCGGATAACAGTTTTGGAAAATCTTATAATGGATGATTCATTTTATGCTGGGTTCTATTTCGATTCTATGTTATTTTGGCATTGACAGTGCCACATCTGTAGGCGCAGTAGTTTAGTAGTTAGTGTGTTGGACTGCTATGCGAGGGGTCGAGGTTCGAATCCCGCAAAAAATCCAAATTCCAACTTAGGGTTTTTTTCACTGCGCCACCTCTCGCGAACGTCTGACAAACATCCGAGAGTATAACTGTCTTGAAAAAGCTTCTCAATTAGCCGTTTGGAGCCGGCATAAAATTGTAGATCCCATCCATTCGTTCCAAAAATGAAAAATACACACAAAACGAATGGTTGTGAGAAGCTAGGCCTAGGGTCCGACCGGACCTGTTGCGCCAACTATTTTTTTTTTATTTAGTGCCACATCTGCACTGTCCAAAGAAAATCACTTTTGGGCCCTAAAAACGTTTAGAAAAAGTTACTGTAAACTTATTCCCAAAGTGGACGTTCTGTTCGCGAAACAGGTCGAATTTTAACAATATATTTCAGCGCCGTCAAAACCGATGTACATAAACTTAGTTTATAGGTCTGTTCCCTAACGATAATACATTCAAACACATTAGCCAAATTTTGTCAAACTTCGGTTCATTACTTAAAAGTTGGGCGGAAGAAAGCCAAAAAGAGATAGCAAAATATTTCCTCTCAATAAAAAAACATTCAAGTATTAGAAATCTGTAGGAGGTGGTTTTAGTGAGTAAAAATCTCACATTACTATGAGCACACGCCGAGTGTCCTCATAGTATCTTCTAGAAGATTTCCACCTACTTCGGAGAAAAGAAAAATATTAGCCCAAGAAATTCCTTTGGGCGAGTTGGTTATTGCTGACGGATGGTTGTCAAACAGTCAAATGATAATTTGTAACAGACTTTTTATTTTATTTCATTTATATTTTGTGCTTGTATAGCATTATAGATGTAAGAAGAAAAGAATTGAACCTTTTAATTTCTGCAATATAAGCAAATCTGAAATATAAATTTGTGCTTTGTTGATATTTTGCATATTCCAGCCTATAGGAAAAATTCGCATTTTTCAAATTTGTGGCTCAGCGCGTTCCTTTTCTGTTTGGTTATATGTATTTCATTTCGGTGAGCGAATTCTCTCGCAATGAGAGAAATGTGTCATATTGCAATATTGAACCAAAAAGTAGGGGAACAGACCTTATGCAATTTAGTACTTAGTTAATGATGATGTAGAACAGTTTGTGAAAATGTCAGAAGATTGGCATGGTAATTGACAACACTAGCAACCCTCATGCACGCTCGTAGCTTATTTACACTAAGGGGAGTGATTGTCCAACGAAGTTGGTGGCTTCTATGATTGACAGAAAAGACTAGATCCTCGCTGAAACTTGCGAGATCGAATTAGCTGTAAAAATACGGGTTTTCGATCACCGGCATTTTTGGTATATATTTCGTAGTAATGATGGCAACAACATGTCTCGGAACAGACAGCGCTACCAGGAGCAAGATCACCGATTTTCCCCTCGGCCATTTATTGAGGAATTAAAATTGGCTAAACTCTGCTTCTGTAGTCGCAGTAGCTTAGTGGTTAGTGTGTTGGACTGCTATGCGGGGGTCTCAGGTTCGAATCCCGCAAAAACCCAATTCCGACTTAGGGTTTTTTTCCGCTGCGCTACCTCTCGCGAACGTCTGACAAACATCCGAGAGTATAAATGTCTTGAAAGAGCTTCTCAATTAGCCATTTGGAGTCGGCATAAAATTGTAGAGCCCTTCCATTCGTTCCAAAAATGAGAAACTCATACAAAAAGGAATGGTTGTGAGAAGCTAGGCCTAGGGTCTCTCCGGACCTGTTGCGCCAACTATATATATATATAAACTCTGCTTCAAGAAGAATATAGTGCTGCATTCCACATAGGTCTTTTGCACAAACAAATTCAATAAGCTTGCGACTCAATTAGACAAGTACCTACCACCAAAGCTTAGGTAGCTTGAATACAGTCTTTTGTGTAACATTTCACTAAGAATTACTGTCCTTCAAGCTAAATACTTTCAGCAGATAACACAACCATTGCGCCCCAGCGCCAGCGTGAAATGTGTGCACTCAGTCACACAGCTAACGCAAAAAACGCATTTTTATTTCCACATAATGATATACTCCAATATATGTATGTATGTAGACCCACCATCACATTCCATTTGGAATGCTAACCAACTCGCGCAGCAATCAGTTCGCAAACCTAATTCACCTATATGCTATATTTACCAGCATCAAACTGGCAGAAAGGAGTCAAATCCCTACAGTGTCAATCCATGCTCAGTTACACAACGCCTTCGAATGGCATCGGGATGCCAACAACGCCACCATGCCATTTCATTACGTTACAATCAACCCTCAAACCATCATAATATCATCATCATCATAATACAGAAAACAATCGATTTAATGCGATAAATCCTTTCACCTATTTGCCAACTGTCAGCCATATGTCTGTGAAGCATCGTACGTCCTGCTCGAATACGCACGCACTGCAATGTTCATGTGGATGTTCATCGAAGGATTATATTTGCATAACGTGGTTACTGTAACCGTATTCCAAGGACGCTTTCCGCATACAATATATTCCATAATTGGGTGGGGGGTGCCGATGATAATGGCAGCCCTATGGGCTGTTGTAACAGCCCACTACAAGGCGAACGAGACATGCTGGTGGAACTACAACCTAACACCGTACTACTGGATATTGGAAGGACCTCGATTAACAGTGATACTGGTAAGCCAAACACTGCATAAATTATCCTCCAAAATCCGTGTACTTCTTCTTTCCCTTGCAGTTCAACTTCTTCTTCCTGCTGAACATAATCCGGGTGCTGGTGGTAAAGCTGCGACAGAGTCAGACCAGCGATGTCGAACAAGTCCGCAAGGCGGTACGGGCCGCTGCTGTTCTTCTACCTCTGCTGGGCATTACGAATCTGCTGCACATTATTCAAGCGCCGATCAACCGAACCGCCTGGGAGTTCGCACTCTGGTCATATGTCACGCATTTCCTAACATCCTTTCAGGGATTCTTCATTGCGATGATATACTGCTTTCTGAATGGCGAGGTAAATTTATACTTATTACTCTTATTAAATACTTATTATACTCATCATTATTTTGTCCGCCCTCTATAGGTTCGTGCTGCCTTATTAAAGAGTATAACGGTATACATGTCCCTACGTGGCCATCCTGACTGGGCTCCACAACGTGCCTCAATGTTTTCTGCCGGCTACAACACCGCTCCAGACACCGAAGGACATGTACACGACTCAACGAAGTAACTACTAAATCTACCACCCACCTTTTAAGGTAACACTTATTGTATTTTATCCTCTTATTTGCAGAATTGATTCACCACCGCAACGCTGTAGCAACGGCGACAACAACAACCACCACTCCTCACAGTATGGTCCACATGCGCACGTCTATCAGACGCGAGGAAACGATCGAAATCGACGCAATCGCAGCAACTGGATGATGTTGTTATGCTTTCGTGGCCAAAAGGTACTTAGAGTACCGCCAGCAACAGCAGTTCCACCCGAGTCAGTTGTATTTGAGTTGTCAGAGCAGTAGTAGACCTGTTGTTACAATTTTTTCTTAGAGTTTCCTAGCTCGCATAGCAAAAGTTCCTATATTTTCTACAACTTTTTGAGATGAACCTATTTTTTGCTTAAAAACAAAACGTAAACTTAGCAATGCATCTTCTACATTTTGTCACGTACACATGTTATATGTATATACATCGCTTCAAAACAAAAAAAAAATCAGCTATCACTGATGCCACTTTAGGTATTTAAATTATTTATTTCCCTTTTTATTTTATCTAATTTTGTGTAAATAGTTTTGTAATTTTTCGTTGTTGCATGAGTCTTTTTGTCACAGTAATTACTAAAACTTTATCCTATTATAAACAATGAATAGTTCTTTCTACTGCCTTAGGTGTGAGTTTGTGTATTCCCTTTGCAAGACTTCCCCGTACCTAGAACAAAATTGTCTGCCATACATAAATCAGCAGGCTTTCCTTGGCTTGTACGATCTCTCTCTTCAATATTTTGGAGATTTTTAAAAAAATATGTGCCACGAAATGTTCGACTCTGATAGGTACCAACTAAATATTTTGATGGAGCTATGCTTGCATCCTACATAGTCATCAGTGTTTGATTGGCCGATTTGACTATAAATCTAGTTTCGTGTGTCTAGGTTCAATAAAGTTATGTTCAGACGATTGCCAGATCTGACAATATTGTCAGACAAAATATTTTCTTCGCGATCATTTTGGGGTTTATTTCGCAGTCAACATGCTTTTGTTGTTGTTTTGTTTCAAAAGCAGCTCCCTTGAGAATAAATTACAGGGCATCACAGACTGGTGGCGATTTACATAAGTTTAATTATAGTGCCTACTTTTTGTTTTCGTACAAAATTTCAAACTCGAAAAAGTGGGTCGCATAATTCTGTCCGGTCTGTTCATCTGTCAGTCTGTTTGTCTGTCTTTCTGTCTGCCTGTCCGTCCTTCCATAGGCCTACAGCCTAAGCGGCGGCATAGATTTCGTTCAAACTTCAGATTTGGAGATTTTGGGCTTACAGTTCGGGGCCTTTTTTTATTTTGCAAGGTAACCTCAATATTAATGGTACTTCGCATATAAGATGTTCGTTGCCATGGGCTGATATGTGCTTTAGAGATACTGATGTCAATATGTGCGCAGAAGCCGTAACCAAAAATATTTTACTCGGTACTCGAACTTTATATTCCACATTGCATCAAAAAATTAGTTTCAAATAAACCATGGTTTAACAAAGAATGCAAGCGAGCTTACTTACTTACTTAGGTGGCGCTACAGTCCGGGGTGGACCTGGGCCTCAACCAATACGCCTCTCCAGTTAGCGCGGTCTTTGGCTAACTGCCTCCAGTTGCGCACTCCAAGTTGGTTGAGGTCCCCTTCCACTTGCGCGCGCCACCTAAGGCGAGGTCTTCCTCTACTGCGTTGTCCCTCCGGGTTAGAATCGAAGACTCTTCGGGCCGGAGCGTTGGTGTCCATTCGCTCTACATGTCCCAGCCATCTTAGACGACTGATGCGTACTTTTCTGACTAGGTCGATGTCGCTGTACAGCTCGTAGAGTTCGCTGTTAAATCTTCTCCTCCAAATCCCGTCAACGCAAACGGGACCAAAAATCACTCGAAGAATTTTGCGTTCGAAACGACCAAGGAGATCTTCATCCGCCGTTGATAGCGCCCATGCTTCTGCACCATAAAGCAGGACTGGGATGATGAGGGTCTTATACAGAGTTTCCTTAGTATTTCTCGACAAGGCCTTACTTATCAGTTGCCGTCTTAGGCCAAAGAAACAGCGGTTGGCAAGTGTGATTCTTCGTTTGATTTCTGATATGATGTCGTTATCAGAGTTTATAGCGGAGCCGAGGTAGACAAAGTCCCTAACTACCTCAAAGTTATAGCTGTCTATCGTGACGTTCTGCCCGATTCGTCGATGTCGTGTGTCCCTTCTTGTTGACAGCATATATTTTGTTTTACCCTCATTCACCACTAAACCCATTTTTGCCGCTTCTGTACTAATACTTGCAAACGCACCAGTGACAGCTCGCTGTGTTGTACCAACAATGTCAATGTCGTCAGCGTATGCAAGCAGTTGCACAGACTTATAGAAAATTGTGCCTCTGGTGTTGGCTTGTGAGTTTCGCACAATCTTCTCAAGAATGATGTTGAAGAAGTCACATGACAGCGAATCACCTTGTCTAAATCCTTTTTTGACATCAAAGGTCTCGGTGAGATTGTTTCCGACCTTTACGGAGCAGCGAGCGTTCTCCATCGTCATTCTGCACAATCTGACAAGTTTGGCAGGGATGCCAAAACTAGACATGGCTCTGTATAGCTCGTCTCTATAAACGCTGTCATATGCGGCCTTAAAATCGATAAAAAGATGGTGAGTATCGATCTGGTATTCTTGGGTTTTTTCCAGGATCTGCCGTAGTGTGAATATTTGATCGGTCGTGGACTTACCGGGCCTAAAACCGCACTGATAGGGACCTATCAGATCGTTGACGAATGGTTTCAGGCGTTCACACAATACAGCAGACATGATCTTATACGCAGTGTTCAGGAGACTGATGCCTCTGTAGTTGGCAAGCGAGCTACCGCAGCGAAAAACAAGCCTTCCGTGAATGGCGGTCAAACCCTTCAGAACTAAAAAGATCTGAATTTACAATTTCTTCGAAAGAGATGCAACCTAATTATTGAATCGGCGAAGACAACTTACAGCGAAAGAGTCACTAACAAAGTGATTGGATGTCGTAGCGGCTCACGCGCATTCTGGTCCATGGCAAAGGCAATCAGTAATAACTTTAGTTGCTCTTCTTTTCCAACTCTAGTAAAAAAAGACGGCACGCTAGCAACAACACCTAAAGAAAAGGCAGATCTTTTCGCTAGCATGTTTTCAAAGAATTCCAACCTAGATTCTGCACAGCTAGAGCCACCAAATATCCCGAGGATACAATCATCGATGGCAGAAGTGAAATTTCGGCCTCGAATAATTCAACGCATCCTTAAAGAACTAGATTGCAATAAGGCAACGGGACCCGATGGAAACCCGGCTATAGTACTCAAGAACTGTGCACCAGAACTTGCACCTGTACTCTGTAAGCTGTTTAGCATGTCGTACTCCCAGAAGACGTTTCCTTCTTGCTGGAAGACCGCTCGCATTTAACCTATTCCAAAGAAAGGGGAGAAATGTCTGCCACAAAACTATCGTCCAATAGCGTTACTTTCAATGCTCTCTAAAGTAATGGAAAAGGCAATAAATGTCGAAATAATCAAATATCTAGAAGGCCATCGATTAATAAGCGACAGGCAATACGGATTTCGGAGCCGTCGTTCCACTGGTGACCTGTTAACCTACGTAACGCACTTATGGACACAATCAATTGAACAACACGGCGAATCCAGAGCCGTAGCCTTGGACATATCAAAGGCATTTGACCGAGACTGGCATAGAGCCCTATTAGGCAAGTTAGCGTCTTACGGATTACCACAACAACTCTGCGGATGGATGCAAAATTTTCTTCTGGGAAGATCGATCCAAGTTGTTGTAGATGGTGTATCATCCAATTCGTTTGCTATAAATGCAGGAGTGCCCCAAGGATCTATTCTTTCTCCAACTCTATTTCTTCTCCACATCAACGATTTGCTTGGATCGACAAATAATAATATCTACAGCTTTGCAGATGACAGCACTCTTATATCCTCCATCTCGAACAGTGGGCCTGTGAATACGCCTACATCACACAATCAGATAAGTGAACAAATTAATTCTCTAAGTGATGATCTGGACAAAATCTTGAAGTGGGGAAAGGACAACTTGGTTGTATTTAATGCAAACAAGACACAGCTCACAACATTTTCCAGAAAAAATGCATCAACAGTTCCTCAGATCCAAATGGATGACCATCCAATCCATCACAAGGACTCAATGCACCTTCTAGGAGTCACAGTCAATTCAGGAATCACATGGCAGAACCACATATCCTATATAGCAAAATCGGCGTCCGCAAAGTTGAGCTACCTATTTAGAGCAAAGAGGTACTTTAGCCCCAAGCAACTTCTCCTTCTCTACAAAGCACAGGTAAGACCAGGCTTGGAATATTGTTCCCATATATGGAGCTCGGCCCCAAAACATTCACTTAACCTGCTTGATAGCATACAGAGACGAGCAGTTCGTCTCATTGGAGACCCTACACTCACATCGAATCTACAACCGTTGGTGCACAGAAGACAAGTCGCTGACCTATGCTTGTTCTATAGGTACTTCCATGGTAGATGTTCTGAGGAACTCAAAGACATTATCCCTCGAAATGCAACTTTTGGGCGCCCAACAAAACAGGCTGCTATTGCTCATGACCATACAGTACACTTGACAACCGCGAGGACATCAACTTTCCAAAACTCCTTCAGTTACAGGACAAGCAAACTTTGGAACTCGCTTCCTGGGGATATATTTCCAGAAGACTACAATTTGCAGCAATTTAAGTGCAGAGCAAACATACATCTGCAGGCATCTCGGGGCGCTGTTGAAGCGTTATAGGTTCGCCTTTCCCGGGAGAAGTATATAAAAAAAAAATACCAGTTTGACTTGCTCGAAAACTGCTCCAACGATTTCAATCAAAATTGATATTTAAGCTTAAGTTGGTATTTGGTACGGTTTTGTCTGCCTAATTTTACAAAAACCGCTCTAACGATTTTGATAAAAATACATATTAAAGATAATACCAGTATTCTAAATAAAGTCCCGTACTTAGTGTTTCTCAAAAAACTCGAATAAATCGTTTTTTTTTTAAATTATTTCTCAAAAAGGACTACCCAAAAGCCGATCTCTGTTCATATATACATACATATATTTTAAACTCAATACCACAATACTTTAAAATTCAAATTGCAACAGCCATTAGAAATGCAATAACAGCAACGCAAAACTTATTTTCAGCAAAAAACATTAATACTTCAACTTTTTTTCAACAATTTTGAATAATTATGCACCTTAAAATAATTCCAACAATCAGAATATCCCGCTTCATTTGCAACACCCCACACACGTTCATCGTGATATCTAATGCAAATTCAAAAACCAATCTCTGAATTCTTGCATAAACATAATATATAATTATAAGTAAAGGTATCGATCTATCACGAACAATAATTCCAATCATTGACAACTTAAACCAGCGTCATTAATAGGTATATTCCAGTCAAAAAGAAAATCATTCCCAAACATCAAAAATCAAAAACTCCTACTACATTTTGTTCTCGTACCTACTCAAAACTTTCTCGCTCGTCAAAAGTTTTGTTGGTTGTTTTCTTATTTTATAAGATAGGTAGGTAAAGATCTTAGAAGCTATGTTAGGTAAAAGAAACGGTTCATGAAATATAGAAAAAGGAATAAATAGTGTTAAATAAAATTCACTTTTAGTTTTAAGAAGTTGAAGCTCTAGAAACAGACAATAAATTATTGTAAGTTCTTCTTAAAGAGTTAAAAGCGCCTATTGTGCCTACTATTTTATAGCTTTTACACTTTACAAGTTTTTGAGTGCAAAAACAAGTGTAGTAGGAGTTCCTGATTTTGTATCTATTGGGGAATGATTTTCTTTTTTGACTGGAATAGATTAATGACGCTGGTTTAAGTTGTCAATAATTGGAAGTATATATATATGTGTATAAGTATATGCAAGAATTCAGAGATTTGTTTTTTTAATTTGCATTAGCAGTTATAAACTGAACATCACGATGAACGTGTGTGTGGTGCAAAGGAAGTGGGATGTTCTGATTGTTGGAATTATGTTAAGGTGCATAATTATTCAAAATTGTTGAAAAAAGGTAGAAGTAGAAGTATATAGTATATAGCTTAAAACCGATTAAAAGTTTTTTGTTTGCGAAATAAGCATTACCTGGTTTTTAATTTTCGAAGTCAAAAATGGGGTTTTCGAGATGGGAGCAGTTTTTATAATTAGCGTTTTTGGTGATTCGAACTGAGAATTGAGGGCGCAACAATTTTAAGAACATCAATATTACTCTATGTTTGCATTTTGGTCAAAATCGTTATTGCCGTTTTCAAGTAAACTAAGGAGAACTAAATTAAAAAAATGACTTTTTTCAAAAATGGATTTGTCGATAATACAGAAGAAAACTGAGTTTGCCATTAAGTTAGAAATGACCATATTACCCTAGAAATGCATTTCGTTACAATCGTATGGACCATTTTTTTCGAGATGTGTCCGAATTTCAAAAGTACCTACCGTTATTCGAATTTTTTGCCAAAAACTGGGCTACTTAAGCTTAAAAATCAATTTTCGGTGAAATCGTTAGAGCCGTTTTCGAACAAATCAAACGGGTATGAAAATTTTATATTTGAAGTACCTTAATATTGAAGTTACCTTGCAAAATAAAAAAACGAATTGTAAGCTCACAAAGTCCAAATCCGAAGTGTGAACGAAATCCGGGCAGCCGTTTAGGCTGTAGGCTTGTGGAAGGATGGGCAGACAGACAGAGGGACAGATCGGACAGAATTTTGCGACACACTTTTTTAAGGTTCGTGTATCTAACAACAAACAAATATCTTTCTCTTACTACGTAATGGATAAATTTAAAAAGGAAAGGATTATAAACTTTCCTAGATCATTTTCGTTGTTAAATTGACTTCTTCATCCGCGTACATATTCGAAATTTTTTCATTCACACGCTTTGCACCAATCTACAGAAAAATGCAAAGAAAATAACACCGAAACTTCGTTTTGTTCGTTCAAATTATGAAAAATACTTGTCTACTTTGTAGATGTCGTAACCACACCACATCTGTATAACAAATGAGTCTGCAAATGTCCTATGCGTCTGTCTGTCAATGGTCTCAAAATAATAAAATTGGGTGTTCAGACGATTGGCAGATACCTGACAATTTCATTGTCAGATTATGGTCTGGCTGGCAAACCTAACAATGAATTTTCTGCAAATATTGGTAGACATTTGGGACAATTTTTTTCATTTGTAGGCCAGCCAATATTTTCTGATCTGGCAATCGTCTGAGCATAGATTAAGTCTTAATACGAAACCTACGAAATGATGCCAGCCTTTTCGCTTTTCGTTCCACTTTATGTTTTATGATGATTCAGACAAAACATTGTCCGTTCTCCTGGCTGCTACTTAAAATTGTTCTTGACTCCCAAATTGAGAACACTATCGGGGGGCTGTGAATTTTACCTCTCTTAGATGTCGGAAAAGATATACGACGAGAAATTTATAATAACGAAGTAGAGCTACTGCTTCAACTCGTGTAGCTGACTTTAAAAATTATTTTAAAACGGCTTATGAAGACATTCATAAGATCTGTAAAAAAAGACCACTTTAAGCTGTACAAACAATCAATTTAAGCACCGACAAATGAAAAAGTCACTTACCTCAATAATTGCACATTAGAGAAAAAATCGGTTATACAAATTTGTGTCAGCTGTCAGTACATAAAAGCTATTTGCAATAAAGGCGATGCAGTAAATTATCCGATCGTGATTTTAAATAGCAATACAGTCCACAATTTTATGCTATTTTGGCCCCTTTTTTAGTTGGAAAAGGCGCTTCAAAATTTTTAGAAAATGGTGTATAATTATATATAACACTATTATAGTGTTTACAGAGCCAATGCTTGTTAATTATCGTTCATAATTTTTAAATTTGCAGAATAGCTTCAGAAATGACACTTTTTTCATCATTGGCCCTTTTTCTTGCGACTTTTCCGAATTCTGCAGCGGTCACACTGATCGTTATGATATACATTTTTTTTATTTAAGGCCCCAGTTATAGCAATCCGTAAAACCAAACCGTAAAAATGTTTTTTTGCTTTTTTTGACCACTTAAACTTGGTGGTTTAACTTAATCTTGGTCTTAAAATGTTGCTTATGAATAATAAAATTAGATTATAAAAAAAAAGTATGTAAATGATCTTTAAATTTTCTAGGAAAATAATTTATTCATTTTTACGTAGGTACGAAAAACTTTTACTGATCAACTTCTCAGTCAATTCCCCTAAAGAAAACCGAATCATTCCACTGAAGTATTTCATTTCTTTACTGTTCCATCTGTCAGGAACTTTTTTTCTGATGGAATCCAATCAGTGGGGGTTGGTTTGTTGTAGGTAATTGTCTTAGGCCCGGTTTCTTAAATTTTGGTCATCTTTAATCATCGTTTATTCCAGCTTATAACCATCGAATGCGTTTGTTCAGCAAAATATTAACCAGAGAATCAGTAGTTTGGTTAGTTAACCAGGGAAATCGATAACCAGCTGATTTTGAGTGGTTAATGAGATTTAACCACTGATTATCTGTAATTTCGTTCGTTCAAGATTTTTTATATATTGAGAGAATGAGAAAATTGCGATTGTCGTTGAATAAATTAACATGAGGCCTGTTAATTTGTAATACATTTTATTGGATTTAGCTTTATTTCGGTTTTGTTCTCAAAAAATCATTGACTAACAAATACAAATTTTCATTCTTTAGTTCTTAAGAAATTCCTGTATAATTTGGTTATGATATTAATTTTTGTGGTTATTAAGTTTAGTAAAAATAAATACAATAATAAAATACCTACCTAAATAAATTACTTATCAAAAACAAACGGACCCGAAAAAACAAAAAAATATAACCATGGATTCGGTCAATCACTAAATGACAAATAAACTGGAAAAATGGAACGATTTTCTGCAAAGCTATGGTTTGGTGACCGAAGTGAAAAATCTTTCAAGACACTTATTTGTTATCACTGATTTATAACCTAAATCAGTGGTAACCTACCAATGCTTTAACCAGCTGTGAACAGACCGGCCCTTAGTACGGAAACTTTTTTTTGGCAGATTTTTCGCTATGACCGCCGAAACGAAAAAAAACTCAGTTTCATACTGTTCCAACTTTTTCGGTTGCATTTTACGTATGGCTATAACTGGGGCCTAAGACAGACCTGACTCAGTCTGCGGGAAGTGTTTTATGTTATGTCGTTTTCCATTGGCTTCACTCAGGGATCCACTTATTCTGTAATCCAATGGAACAAGAAAATTGCTTTTGATTGAATCCACAAAAGTATATGAAATGCCAATAAATATCTACCTACCTATGGCAGCTGTCATCTGACTTGTATAAAATACATAAATTACACTTTGCTGAGTGCTTCTTGAGTGGATTCTGACTTCAAATCGAGAAGCGAAATTCTCTTCTCAGAATTCTCAGAAGAGTATTCTTTGTGCCAATGGAATGGTTTCAGAAGCGAATTTTTCGATTCCAGACTCTCCCGGGTGCTTCTTTTTGCGCAATGGAAAACGACCTTACTTATTACTTTTTTTTTTACATACAAGACTGTAAATTTCTTACTGACAAATGTGTTTTGAATGTTTTCTCATTAAATATTTTGAAATAAAATTAAGCACTGGCGAAGACGGGGGTACAGTCCTGAATAATATACTGATACCTGAAAGTTAAAAATTGTTAACATAGGCTCCTGCGCAATTTTCAACAGCCATCCCTATATTTCTTTTTATTGGTAAGACTTGAGCCTTAAAAGGGTATCTGTTCCAATTTTTTTTTTTATGGATAAAGTCAATCGGCCCTACCAATAATCAAGTTTAGTCTGGCAGTTTGCGCAAAGACTCCAGACTTTTCAAAATTGCTTTACCAGTAAACAAATATAGTTGCCAGAATATCGCTAACTGTAGGGTTAAATGTTAATGGTGAGAAAGTCATGTTTATCTCGGGCATCAGCTAAATAAATCCTCGCTTAATGTAATTTTGAAGACGAGTGTTGCCCAACTGTCCAAAATCACCGTATTAAGTTTCGTAATAGGAGCGAATTTAAATACGCTCTTGTTCAGCCTGGGCGTTTACAATTATAAATTAATTTAGTAAATTGTAAATGTTTCCTAATTTTATTCGTTGTAATACAACAATGCAAATGGTTCTTAAGTATAACAAACACAAATTTGTACAAATGTATACAAAAAAAAAAGAAAAATATTGCAATATGTTTTATTTCTAAACGCTTGAAGCATAATTATATTTCTGTGTTTTTCTCTGTTGTATCTTGTTTAACGGCTAGTTCTTGCCTTTGAATTGGTTTTCCTTTTAAAATAGTTAGCAAGCAATGAAGGGATGCTTACTAAAAAAAATATTTTATATAAGTTTGGGATAAGATTGCCATTCTTGTCGTCGCAAACGGAATAAAATATCTGCTTCTTTCTAAGTTTGAAAGGCTCATACTTGAATACCTACTTTTTTCAACAATTCTCAGAACTTAAGGCGACTCAAGTAGATATTTGGCTGCAAATAAACTCTTATTAAACTCTTTGCAAAAGGAGTTTCTTTACCGAGAATGAGGATGAGGAAACAATGGTTGGTGTGAAAAGGTTGACTTCAAAATACAAGCACTTGTACAAATTTAGGAATTTCTGAAGGAATAGCAGGTAGTATGTGCGAATTCATGGAGGGGAAAACGTGACAATTTTCGCACATAAAAATGTACGGCACAGATTTATATTTTTCTGTGAGAATTTATTTTATTTTATTTTATTTATTTTACACTTCTATATATACTTTGGTAAGCTCTGTCTCGTTGCTTGGCAAATTGAAACTCGAAAACGGAAGCGATACGTTCTAAAAGCGCTTATGGCTTCCTACTAATTGGTATTTCTGAAATGGATTAGCGGGCTATCATTTCTAAATTGTGATCTTTAGACCGCCAATAAGGTTTGATTTGCATTAAAGCATTCCAAGTAAACTGTGTTAAATTTATTGAATAATTTGAAAGGTATCCTATTAAGACACAAATGCAGTCATCAATCAATAATAAAGTATTATAAATCAAAAGAAAGTGTCAAAACAAATTATTAAATTCAAATTCTGCGTGACAACAAATGTACTAATAGATTCAACAGAAAGTCTTCGTACTTATAAAGGTGGAGGTCAAATTGTTTATTGGTACCCTTTCGAAAATGCTGTACATTTCATTGTAAGCTGGCAGCCCTGGCAGCCAACTAATAGCCGACATTAGTGTTTGATTATTAGTAAGGCCGAGAAACTAAATTAAATTTGTTGAATAGGGTTGGTGGGTGTTAATGGCTGGGTGGGAGCTGCAAACCCAATATTCATTTGGTATTTAAGGTTCTCTTTCGAATGGTTTATGGTTTAATACTGGTTTTGGATGTGTCAGAAAATAATAAAATATTCCGATAACGTCTATGAGAAATTTTTCAATTTACACAACATTTGTTAGGACTCTCTCTTCATTTATCCAACGAAGCGCAGTTATTTTTCCCATTTCACCGTACTCAAATTCCCTAACTTCCACCGATCCTTTAAAAAAAAAAAAAATTTTCAAAGTTAAATTTGTACTACACTGAAAAAAGTAAATAATAAATTAAACTTTAGTATAAAAATCTCAGTTTGTTAACATTACTACTATGACTATAGAAAATGTTGATAAAAGGCCGTTTACATGGACTCATTTATGCACATTCAGTGCTTTGATAATCATGATGAAATGTATGTTTTGATGAAATTTCAGCAAAAAATTATACATAGTTTGAATGATTTTTGTTTGATTTCTGAAATTCCCACGATTCTGCTGCATTTCCCTTTATCAAATGGAAGGAATTTTGGAAATCGAAATTCCCACAAAAAGGGATATATTCCACGATATAACACTGTAAACAACTTATCCTTCCTTAATGCTTTAGGAACCACGTGGTCGGCTCTCCTACTATTGCAGCTGGCTTGGAAATCCACCAACAACAAAGAATATATGTACATAACTAATTTAAAAGTGGTGTTAAATCATCTGTTCGGCAGGAAATATTTTTGTAGCTAGTCTACTTTGTAGTTAACGTGTGTCCCCTTCTTGTGATCCGTCAATATGTACCTTCATTCTCCTTAGCTTCCTGCTTAGAGCTCTGACACTAGTCTAGCCTCTTATATCTTTTCAGTACTTGTCCTACATGTATCCTTACTTATTTGTTGAAGAGAGTTTAATATTTTTAAGTGCCTCTCTCACTACACCTGGCGGTAATAACAAAAATTCATTTCATTTTACACATTATTCAAAATTAATATACCTATGCATTTTTAAATTTATTATACTAAATAACACTTCGCTTTAGCCAACAGCCATAGCAGCAAACAGTTTTCTTTTTCTTTAATAACATTTACTTTTGTTAAAAGAGATTATAGATTTCTTAGCTAATTTTACTTACAGAAACAAAACAAAAATTACAGTGAATACATTAAATTTAATTTATTTTATAAATTTTATAAATTCTCTCTTTCCGTTTTGTTTTTGTCTTTTTCTTTTCTCTTTTTTTGTACAATTACAGAACAAATGTGTGATGTCAAACAAAAAAATGCCTCAACCAATATTTATGACAGCAAAGTCAAATGCTTTAGCGTAGTTGATTAATTTAGAAAAGAAAAGTTTAAATATAAAATAAAATGATTTTTTATACGTGTTATATAAGAAGATGATGTAAGGTCCTAGAGAAATACAGAGCAGAAAATATTTATATAGATATACATATAGAACGGTTTGTATATTTAAGATTAAGATTATATTTACAACTTAACAGAATGTTATGTAGACTGTGTGTGAGTGTATACAACGAAAAGTAATTTGGATTTTATTCAAAAACCACGAAGGATATTTAAGGAAACACTTATATTTACAAAACTATTTCATACGAGATTATATGAAAATGAATATATAAAAGGATTACAGGGATTTAGTGGGTATAGCCTGTCTCACAAGAATAGGTTCTAAGTTTTTTTTTTTTTTTTTTTTTTAAGAACTGTACGATTTTAAATTGAAGTGAAACACCTATAAGATATGGAAACTTCTATTCGATAAATATGACACTAATGATGAAATAATTTTGATCATTTAGCCACCCGGGAAGCCTTGAATAAACTACCACGTGGATCTCTAACTTTCCACGGCTATTTCGATGATTTGAAGTCGTACCTCATGAATGGGTGACTCAATGTTCCCTCCAAGGCTGAAGTCGTTACTAACTTGGACGCATAGGAAAAACAAATGCACGGTTGGTGCAATAATTCACAATAATTCGATTCGAACGACCTTAAATATCGCCACAAATAATAATAAAAAAAAGACCCTAGGCCTAGGGTCTCTTATAGAGTTGTTGTGCAAACTGGTTGTTTTTTTTTTACGTTCTGACGTGTTCCTGATACCAAAGCCAGCTACACCGAAGAGATTTCATTATTAAACAGATTTAATGGTAAAATAGTGTGTCCCTGTCGACTTCCAATTACTCAAACGCCAAGTCGAGGAACTCACAACGCAAACGACGACCGGCTGATCATTCAGCAAACAATATAGATACCTACTAAAAAGTGGTAACAGCTGCCAGAGTGAAGCCGATGTGTAGAAAGATTCTCTTAGAAAACCACGCACCAAGTGTCAGACAAACCCACAATGACCGAAAGAAGTTTGGCAACATACTATCGCATAATCAACGGCCCATGCCACTTCCACTCCCTTTATTACCCCGCTGTTAGGCTTTTTTTAAAACCCCATCACCCTGACGTAACATCTAAAATAATTAAACCCAGAAAATGCATTTTTCTTCGTGAGACAGATTGTTTATATTCAACCTATTATAATAATATTTCATATTTGCTATTTTGTATTTTAGATATTACGTAAATCATGGCGTCAATTAATAAGAATCTTTATCATATAGTTTTGTAAGCGTAT
The DNA here is from genome assembly GCA_946477585.1 of Cheilosia urbana. NCBI lineage: Eukaryota > Metazoa > Arthropoda > Insecta > Diptera > Syrphidae > Cheilosia > Cheilosia urbana. The sequence goes on along the minus strand of OX297854.1, from coordinate 86,595,858 downwards.
ACCCCATTTGAAAATACTGTTCACCAACTTAGTTAATCGTTACGTTTAAATAAGTTTATTGTGTAAGTGTAAGCTAAAAATATTTATTTTAACACCTAAGAAGTAACTAATTTATATATCGAGTAATGTTTAAAATTAAAATGTTAAAAAATTAAGTTTTTGTACAGAGCTTTCGGTAATTGTTTTTAGATAAATAATATCAAAAGGGTCGTTTCAAATAAAGTACTTTAACAATCGAAATTTTTTTTATATTTGTTTAGCACGAGGTAAGTAATAGCAAGCATCAAAAATGCAACAAAATGCATCCCAGATAGGACAAATATCATTGCATTGCCTGCAGTAAGCTGGGTTGCGTTGCGTTGCTGAAATGATCGCAGGAATAGGTAGGAATTCAGAGACAAATTGTCCGTGAAGCTGGGCTGCGTAAGGTTGCTGCAATGATCGCACCAATGGGTAGGAATTCAGATTCAAATTGTCCGTGATATACCAGGCCTGTGATAATTTCAGCAACGCAACGCAACCCAGCTTACCGCAAGGCATTGCAACGATATTCAGCGTATCTGAGATTCGTTTTGTTGCATTTTTGATACTTGCTATCATTTATGGGGGCCTGGTATTTCACGGACAATTTGTCTCTGAATTCCTACCCATTCCTGCGACAATTTCAGCAACGCAACGCAACCCAGCTTACTGCAGGGCAATGCAAAGATATTTGTCCTATCTGAAATGGATTTTGTTGCATTTTTGATACCTGCTATCATTTCTGGGGGCCTGGTATTTCACGGACAATTTGTCTCTGAATTCCTACCCACTTCTGCGATCATTTCAGCAACGCAACGCAACCCAGCTTACTGTAGGGCAATGCAATTATTTGTCCTATATGGTTTTGTTGCATTTTTGTACCTGCTTTCATTTCTGGGGGCCTGGTATTTCACGGACAATTTGTCTCTGAATTCCTACCCATTCCTGCGACAATTTCAGCAACGCAACGCAACAAAGCTTACTGCAGGGCAATGCAAAGATATTTGTCCTATCTGAAATGGATTTTGTTGCATTTTTGATACCTGCTATCATTTCTGGTGGCCTGGTATTTCACGGACAATTTGTCTCTGAATTCCTACCCACTTCTGCGATCATTTCAGCAACGCAAAGCAACCCAGCTTACTGTAGGGCAATGCAATTATTTGTCCTATATGGTTTTGTTGCATTTTTGTACCTGCTTTCATTTCTGGGGGCCTGGTATTTCACGGACAATTTGTCTCTGAATTCCTACCCACTTCTGCGATCATTTCAGCAACGCAACGCAACCCAGCTTACTGTAGGGCAATACAATTATTTGTCCTATATGGTTTTGTTGCATTTTTGTACCTGCTTTCATTTCTGGGGGCCTGGTATTTCACGGACAATTTGTCTCTGAATTCCTACCCACTTCTGCGATCATTTCAGCAACGCAACGCAACCCAGCTTACTGTAGGGCAATGCAATTATGTATTTGTCCTATATGGTTTTGTTGCATTTTTGTACCTGCTTTCATTTCTGGGGGCCTGGTATTTCACGGACAATTTGTCTCTGAATTCCTACCCATTCCTGCGACAATTTCAGCAACGCAACGCAACCCAGCTTACTGCAGGGCAATGCAAAGATATTTGTCCTATCTGAAATGGATTTTTTTGCATTTTTGATACCTGCTATCATTTCTGGGGGCCTGGTATTTCACGGACAATTTGTCTCTAAATTCCTACCCACTTCTGCGATCATTTCAGCAACGCAACGCAACCCAGCTTACTGTAGGGCAATGCAATTATTTGTCCTATATGGTTTTGTTGCATTTTTGTACCTGCTTTCATTTCTGGGGGCCTGGTATTTCACGGACTATTTGTCTCTGAATTCCTACCCATTCCTGCGACAATTTCAGCAACGCAACGCAACCCAGCTTACTGCAGGGCAATGCAACGATATTTGTCCTATCTGAGATGTAATTTGTTACATTTTTGGTACCTGATATCATTTCTGGGGGCCTGGTATCTCACTGAAAATTTGTCTCTGGTTTCCTAGCCATCCCTGCGATCTTTTCGTCAACGCAACGCAACCCAGCTTACTGTAGGGCAATGCAATTATTTGTCCTATATGGTTTTGTTGCATTTTTGTACCTGCTTTCATTTCTGGGGGCCTGGTATTTCACGGACAATTTGTCTCTGAATTCCTACCCATTCCTGCGACAATTTCAGCAACGCAACGCAACCCAGCTTACTGCAGGGCAATGCAAAGATATTTGTCCTATCTGAAATGGATTTTTTTTGCATTTTTGATACCTGCTATCATTTCTGGGGGCCTGGTATTTCACGGACAATTTGTCTCTGAATTCCTACCCACTTCTGCGATCATTTCAGCAACGCAACGCAACCCAGCTTACTGTAGGGCAATGCAATTATTTGTCCTATATGGTTTTGTTGCATTTTTGTACCTGCTTTCATTTCTGGGGGCCTGGTATTTCACGGACTATTTGTCTCTGAATTCCTACCCATTCCTGCGACAATTTCAGCAACGCAACGCAACCCAGCTTACTGCAGGGCAATGCAACGATATTTGTCCTATCTGAGATGTAATTTGTTACATTTTTGGTACCTGATATCATTTCTGGGGGCCTGGTATCTCACTGAAAATTTGTCTCTGGTTTCCTAGCCATCCCTGCGATCTTTTCGTCAACGCAACGCAACCCAGCTTACTGTAGGGCAATGCAATTATTTGTCCTATATGGTTTTGTTGCATTTTTGTACCTGCTTTCATTTCTGGGGGCCTGGTATTTCACGGACAATTTGTCTCTGAATTCCTACCCATTCCTGCGACAATTTCAGCAACGCAACGCAACCCAGCTTACTGCAGGGCAATGCAAAGATATTTGTCCTATCTGAAATGGATTTTTTTTGCATTTTTGATACCTGCTATCATTTCTGGGGGCCTGGTATTTCACGGACAATTTGTCTCTGAATTCCTACCCACTTCTGCGATCATTTCAGCAACGCAACGCAACCCAGCTTACTGTAGGGCAATGCAATTATTTGTCCTATATGGTTTTGTTGCATTTTTGTACCTGCTTTCATTTCTGGGGGCCTGGTATTTCACGGACAATTTATCTCTGAATTCCTACCCATTCCTGCGATCATTTCAGCAACGCAACCCAGCTTAGTGCAGGGCAATGCAATTATTTGTGCTATCCGATTGCCTTTTTTTTGCATTTTTGATACCTTCTATCCTTTCTGGGGCCTGGTATTTCACTGACAATTTGTCCCTGAATTCCTAACCAGTTTGCCTTGTCCTGGAGAAGACTGACTAAATTTGGCCAAGTGCCTCCTTTGCTGAAACGAGTTGATTAACCAAAACAAGAAATAAAACAACAAACAAATTTAGTTGTTTATAAAGTTTGTCTATTTTTTATTTTTAAATTTTAACTGATTGTTTCTTTTTCTTTACTTAAGTTACTTATTTATTAATATGTGTTAACAGTAATCAGTTATTCGGTTTTTTTTTTTTAACATTTTTAGTTTGCTTATTAAAGGATTAAAATAAAAACCTTACACGTACATTTAAATAGACTTCAAATATTTTACAATTCTTAGTGTTTGATACATTCGAGTGTTTTTGTTATTTTTGTATTTTTTGTTTTGTTTTTGCGTGTATAAAGTCTTAAAGTTTTGTATTAAATAAACAAAATAAAACACATGTACATAATATAAAATAAAAAAAAAATACTTATAAAATCGAAGCATTGCTTTCAACAGGAAGAATTGATGACTTAAACCAAAGTCAAAAAAAAAAATAATACTTATATTAAATAAATAAAATTGTATATGCTTTTTAATAATATAACAAAAAGTCTAAAGCCAGTCATAGGGGGAAAGGAAGAACTTAATTTTTAAAGTATTAATATTTTATTTTATTTGTAAGTTTTCTTAGTTAGTACAGTTTTATATTTATTTTTAAATATAATCTATAAATATTATAGGACGGAAAACTGAATAATTTATTTATTCAAACGTAAAAATTAAAATAAAAGTTATTTTGTTATAAATTTATTCCATTTGTGACTGAGAACAGATTAAAGATGTTTAACAAACATTTTATAGGATTATAGGACACCAAACCGTAAGTTAAAAGTAATTACAGAGTGTTGCTTTGACTACAAAATGGAGATATATGTATGTCGGTTGATTTCTTTATTTGTGAAGTTGTTGGACACGTTTTGTCAGCGGTAGTGTAGACTTATGTAGGTCTATATATCTATATTAGATTAATAATCAATTGGTAGTGACTCTAAATAATGTTTGGAAGATAATTTGGATTTGCAAGTTGTATAGATTTCTCAAAAAAGGGGCCACGTGGTTGAGCGTTCTTGCCTGAAATAAGGCAGTATGGTTATGGATTTAGTGGAGATTGGTCTCGCCCTTCTTTTTTCCCCTGTAGCTTACACAAAATACTTGACTGGCAAGTCCGCTTTAGCGACAGAGTCCGTTGCTTATAAAGAGAAGGGTCCTGAATGCGATCTAATTAGGGTCAAAAAGAATCTATCTTCTATTGTTGAAAATAAAATCACATAAAATGAGTTCGGCCAATCAATTAGCGTGAATGGTGTTCGCTATCGCGAGATTATAACGAACTTCTTGTGGCCAGAAATTGAGGATATGGACCAACAAAACAATGGCTCTTATGCGCGAGAAATGCAAATGATCATGTAATTTGACATCGTTGAGCTTATTTTTTGGGGATATTTAAAAGAAAAAATGTACGTCAATCAGCCAAGAACATTTAGAACAATTCAAGAGCTAAGGAATGAGATAATTCGGCACATTAACGACATTGAACCTCAATTATGTCTCAGAGTCACTTAAAATATGGACCATCGGATAGAGGTATGCCACCAAAGCCGTAGCGAGCATTTGGCCGATATTTTATTTCACAAATAATTGTCAAAGATCCTTCTACCATAATAAAAAATATTAAGATAGTTCTCTGAAAACCTTTTGTTTTCTTTACAACCCTTTATAACTCTAACTTATGCTAGGATGCGTTAGGTAAACGTAGTGGCACTTCGGACAGCTTTTAAAAAATAGTCAGTAAATATAACTTCAAATCGCACAATGTCAAGACAACACAAAGGAATTGAATTGAACAAAAGCTATGTTAATTTTTTAATATTTCATTAAGAATTAAAGGACCACAATAATCGGCAGTTACAGCAACCAGCATTAAACAGGAAATGACTAATTTAGTGTGTATTTCAAACAGCTCTCAGAGGAAGTGGTAGCAAGCCGTGTCTAGTTTCCTCTTATAAAACCCATATATAGGTTATATACGAAACAAATGAAAGTCGCAGACTAATTCTTTTACCACCATTTTGGTCATCAAAGCCTTTATTGAATGTGGCAAATTTTAAGCCGTAGATGGTTCGCGTGATATAAGGCCAAATCTAAAAATGAATGCGACAACACCGTCGAAGATCAACATTATTACCGACATAATATTTATTTTCGCAGCTGTAATACGAAGATAATATATATAAGGGCCGTCAGAGGTTTATGTAGACAAACGCCTTTAGCGATGTGTGAATTAGAAGTACAGCCAATATCTGGCTTTGCTTGGAAAATGCAGACTACAGGGTCGAGCCACAAAAAATAAGGTATTACTCAAGGTAGAAGCCGCGACTTGGACCATCACACGCCTATCAACGGAGTAGAGAAGACATCCTAGAGTCTTCTTGATCAAATATGCTCAAGAAAAACGGACAGCTAACAACCAAGAAATTTAACACGTTGGCAGGATATTTGTGCAAAGAATGACGATGATGCATGCTACGAGTGGGTTAACATTTTTATTTACGGATCTGTCTTCTAGTACTTTATTAATTTCATTTAAATTTGTTTGGAGACTCGTGACCGGAGCATTGTGAAAATTGAGGCTTAGCTTAGGAATGGAAATATATTTCGCTGGCTCTTTTGAATTCGGCTTTTAAATAAAATGTGCAGGAAAATATGGGCCTAAAGGGCGACATATAAAACTTAACAACTGAGGCTCGTTTGCTGATACTACTCATAGCAATTTAAGTTCTACGTAATTATCTGATGGGCTACTTTTTCTATGTCATAAACTGTCATATGAGGTTTTAAGTGGAACTTAAATCGTTTTTTGAGTAGTTTCAGCAAACGGGCCTGAGAGGCGGGTTTCTTTTATGTCGAACTTAAACTCAAGTCTCATGCCCAAAACTTCATACCGAACTTATACTTTCCTTGCGGCTTGCAGCTAATACCATTACGGATGACTGCGATACATTTTTCTGATATATTCATAAAATATTGTTTTTTATCCATTTTCTTAAAGAAACACAGGGGGCAGATTCCGTATATCAATGATCGTCTGAAGGATATCGTTTTGGAAACTTTAATCACCATTAGAAGTTATAATCTGCTCGAATTTTTTTGAATATGGTCAGCTTTCGTTACATTTGTGGGAAATGAATTGGATTAACCTCTCGAACTTGTAATTTTAGCACTTAGTTGCTAGTTTTGGGTTCTATCGTTTCGACGATAAACGTCTGAAAAGTTACGGAATGAGTGCCCAGTCTTTCCAAAGCGGTGGGTTAGTAAGAGTCTATCGCAAACGAACCCATTTCGTTTATCCAACTTTCTAATGAGATTCTCAAAGAGATTCAATTTGAATCAGTTCCAATTCGAGGTGGACAACAACCATTTTGGGTGGCAGTTGGGATTACAAGCTCTCAATAGCTGAATGGAAACTATTTACAGGGTTTATGCTTACACGTGGTGAAGTTAAGTATATGAGTACACGCTCAAGTTATGTATGGGTATGGGTACCGAAGTGTATTTGTTCGCGTACTTTGTCAAACCAAAGAATACATAGTATCTGTCAAATTCAAACAATTTAGCGAAAAGCTGGGAACGTTCAGGAAAAGTTTACCTAATAACAGCTGGCTTAAGCGTTTGTGCTAGATTTTATTGGTTTTGATTGATTGCATGCATGCGAATACGTTTTTCAGCTGACGATTATTGAGGGTTATGTCGTTTCTATTGGTTTCATTCAGGACTCACCCATTCTGCAATCCAATGGAACAAGAAAAATGCTTCCACAAAAGGATTGGTGAAATGCCAAAAAATTCTCTACGGCTGCTGTCATCTGACTTGTATAAAATACATAAATTTTACTTGTGTGAGTGCTTCTTGAGTGGATTCTGACTTCAAATCGGGAAGCGAAACTCTCTCCTCAGAACCACCAGAAGAGTGTTTTTGGTACCAATGGAATGGTTTTAGAAGTGAGTTTTTGATTGCGGACTCTCCCGGATGCTTCTTTTTGCCCAATGGAAAACGCATACGACAAAAATTCTAAGAATTTCTTGACATGTGGTTGATAGATATACTCAATCAATTGTATGACGGACATAGTAAAAGTGAGGTTATTGACAAATCTCATTGGGAACAGAGAAAATCCAGTACAGACAGTTCTACCAAGCCACTCAGACTTTTCAATTACCCTGCTGCGATCAACACTTCGAATCCTATGGACAGATGGTATATTCGAAGAGGGTCGGCATTCTGTAAGGAGAAAACATTCAAACATTATCGTGTACGCACGAACGATTTGCTTCTGTAACATAGAGCAAATGATTCGTCTTACAGAATACCGATTCAGAAACTTATAGGTCTGTTCCCTTAAGATCATGCATCCGAATACATTAGTCAAACTTCGTTCACTTCTACCCAACTTTTGCGTAAGGGAACAGATTCTTATAAAAAAAACAAGCGAGAGCTCATAGAAAACTGTCGAAAATTGAAAGCTGAAATATCTGGGATGGAAATGCTGGATTTACCAATATACAGTTTTGCTTTTACTACCACAGAAATAAATTGAAAATAAAAAAATCTGTTCATAGAGACAGGAATGCGAAATCTGTTCGGCTGTGAACATAGTTTCCACCATTTAAATCTAGACCTCTCGAGAAAATACAAGATCAACGATAACCTACCTCCTAATAGGATTTAGGACAGTCCCCATAAGAAGAATATGTACTTAGGCGCTCAGCTGATGGAGTAAAGAAGAAACAGGGGTTGAATTACTGCATCCATGATCGAGTAATTCGTGACTGAATTTATTGTTTTGCTTGTAAAATCCATAAAATTCAGTGACGTATGACTCGCTCACGGATGCGGTAATTCGGCCCCAGATCTGTCTCTTATCCATCATGTCTACCAAGCAAACCAATAATGAAAGTCTATGTTTATTATTCCTCGCGTTCCATTGACCACGAGTACGAGCTACGAGATGACAAGCGGCACGCCCAAATTGACAACTACAATAAATGGCTATGGAACTCTAGCGCAAATTGCTAGATATAGGTAAATTGTTTCCTAGTTCTCTCTGTCAATAGTAATATAAATAATAGAAATGCATTTTCTTTCGAATGCAGAGGTAGCCAAACATGAAAAGAAGCCCAAAGATGACAGTTACCTAAATTGTAATGTAAGGTATGTTGGAGTATAAAAATTGGATCAGTCTTCTAAAATGAGTAGGACATAAGCGTAGCGATAGTGCTCCGGCTCTTAGAGTCTTCGAGTCCAATGCAAGTCGAAAGGGAATCTTCACCGCAGTCAGATTACTCAACTGAAGGAAAATTAGCAAAGGTTAGAGGTTAGGGAGAGTATGCACGTATGGATTACCTTTGTTACTCTGGTCGCATATCTTTTACCATTATTTTTAAATAAACTCAACAATATTAATCTCCGCCTTCAACTCATGAAGTTTGCTCTGTTCTTCGCTTTTCGAAGAATCCGACAAATCCGTTGCGTCGAAATACAAGCCAGGTCAAAATGAACGTATTCAACCACAGAAACAGTCCCATTTCAGTCGAAGGATAGGTCAATGTTAGAGCATTTAACCAAAGAAACAGTCCCATTTCGGTCGAAGGATATGCCAGGTCAAAATTGATGTGTTTAACCAAACGAACAGTCCCATTTCGTCGAAGGATAGGCCAGGTTAAAGTTAATACATTCGACCAAAGGAACAGTACCATCAACCCTCGATTGCGGACAATAACGAACGACCCACAAAACGGTAACCTCAACTTTGCCAATGTACTTCAAACTCTATCCTGCGCTTTATGGCTACTATTTTCAAGACAACCACAAGGCAACCCGATTCGCACAGTAGATCATATACGACCAAAGCCATCAAGTATTTTTTTTTTTTTAAATATTGTTCCTCCTGTCCAAACACTAGCGCACACAACTATGCTACATTTTTTCTTACAATCTACATAAATAACAGAAAAAAGAAACAGAAAAAATTTACAATTTACCATCACACACCGGCTGCTGCTGCGGCTGCTTCTCAAACCTCAATACTGTTTAAACTGCCCGATGACATATTCTCCGTATGGCTACCTAGACGATTGCGCTTCATGATGCCACCGCCACCGGGGCCACTTCGATTAGGCATTGGAGAGCGCTGGACACGCGGACTTCCCGGCACAATGGGGATACCGACACCGCCGTTGTTGTTGTTGTTGGTGTTGCCGGATGTTCGTCGAGTTCTCCTCAGCGATGGTATCCGTGTCGGCAGGCCGTCGATGTTCATCGCGGAGTCGGGCTGTGGATAGTGGAGATTTCGTGCGCTGCGCTCGAGAGTTCGTCTGTGAGCCTCCATGGATGGCGTCAGGGGCGGCGGTGGAGGTTGATAGTGCATTGTTGGCGGATGATGATTGTTGTTTTGATGTGGCGGCACTGGCGGTGGGTGCTGTTGGTGCTGCAACTGGTGCTGGTGATGTTGCATTTGCTTTTGTAGCATTGTTGGCGATTGGGGCGGTGGTGAGGTTTGGTGGTGATAGGGAGGTGTCGACATTGTTGTTGTGGCCGGCTGGTGGGACTGGAAATAGCGATTAAAGTTGCTGCTCATTTGTGGAAAAAGAAATGAGAAAAGCCTACCTTATCGCCGTCCTGTGCCAGTGGGTTTGGTGTGATGTTCATTCGCGGCATTATGCCGTTCATGCGATGACTGGGCTTGTGATGCTGGGGGCCGATCACAGAGGGTGTCACGAAATCAGCTTGAATGTGGTCCAGTTGTGGTTTGTCTTCATCTGTGCCGAGAATTTCCGTTTGAAATTAAATCGACTCGATCAGTTCGCGTGTACTTACCCTCTGGCTGGGAGTTTTTCCTGCGTCGCATGCATAGGCATGCCGCCACCGTCGCTAACAGCAGGAGAATACCGCCACCTGCTGCTCCGGCCACAACGGGGTAGATTGAGTTGTCCTCCTCGTTCGCATTTGTCGCTGGTATTACTGAAGGTGTCACCGGTGAGGGAGTAGTAGGTGGTTCTGTGAATGAAAACAGCGTGTTAGATCAAGAAAACGAGGTTTTAAGTAGATAACTTACTTTTTGTCTTTCCCTGGAGAATTGTGCTGAAATCCGAAGCCGCGGACGCTGTAAACGACTGCAACTTGAATTCGTATGCAGTTCCGGGCTCGAGCATGTCAATTTTGAACTTCCTCGTATACAATCCATCCACAGTGGCCTTTAGATACTCGCCGGCTGTCGACGCAGGTCTGTAGTAGGCATAGAACCCATCCACCATGTTGGACCGATTGGATGCCAAGGTCCAGTGCAACATTATCGCTGTTTCGGATATGGCCTCAACTTCTGTCAGCACTGGCGGCGGCAAGTGCCGCCTAGATGGCTCCAACGCCGAACCGCTTTCCAGGAGGAACTTGCCGGAGCTAGTTCCCTCCTTGTTGTCGTTGTTCGAGTACACGGCGATGATTCGGAACCTGTAGAGCCGATCCGGCTTCAGACCAGACACAGAGGATGTGAAGTTCTTCACTCCATCGTGGCTGCGATCCCTCTTCCCGTACGTGATGTCTTCGTTAGTTGTTTGCCAATTTTCGCGGGGCACCGTCTTGGCGATGTCACCAAGCATGCGGTACTGTACCTTGAAGAATTGTATCTGCAGACCGTCGTTCCGCGGCACATTCCACCGCAACATCACCGATTCGTCCGACAGACGAGTCACGTTCGGTCGACTAGGCGGAATCATGTTGGCTGTGAATTAGAAAACAAAAACAGTCAGTCTTAGGAAAAAATTCAAAAATTCTCTGGGAATGCCAAAGCAAGGAAAGGGAAAACGCAAGCTGAAGGACGTCGACTGGGCGGCAGATGAAAACTTCGATGAGAACCGGTCAATTGTGTACGTCGAGCACACGGATGAATGTCCGATATTCAAGGACAAGGCGTTGGAATTGGGCAGTTACTTGCAAGCGCAATTCCCGGAGAAAATAATTCAGCTGGTGAGGAACCGGAATGGGAGACCCGGCGCTTTTGAAATATCATTCTCAAAGACGGCCAGAACATCGGTGCACGATCTGTGGTCAGGCATCGATAAGGGCCCACCGAGGAGGGAGAAGTTTCCCGCTGACTTCCAAGTGCTGGTGCCAGAGGTAAAGCGGGTGTTGAAGAAGGTTTATATGGCGCCACCTGTGATTAGGTTGGACGGTGAGCGACCGAACTAGAAATGTCAGTTAGCTAGAAGGAACTGACTTGGTTTAATATTTTTGGATTTTTTTTCTTTCTTTGGAATAAAATAATCAGTCGAAAGGCGACGGTTCTTTTAATTCGGATAAAGGTTATAACGTGGACAACTTATGTACAGACTCTCATGTGCATTTAATTACTTTGGGAACTTGGGACACATTTTGACTGTCATTCTTAGCCAAGGGAGCCCCTGGTATGACTTTAAAGATCATTGGGAGTTAAACTGCATCCACCTCATCATGCACGCGTATTTTTGCACGAGACGGGACAGAGAGATCCATTTGTAACCAGTCAATACTAATAAAGGCCTAAGAATGAGATTACAAATCAGACGCTTAAAGTGTTATGGATGGTCTGTCTACCCATAATAATATGTACGTAAAGCGGAAATAAAAACCAGTTCCGGGGACCAACAATTCATCAATCATTTATCTTGTACAATGTACATATAAATATGCGAAGGGAAATAGTTAAAAACCACTCACTTCCTTAAACAAAAAATATTCGGCCCTAGCGAAGTATCCATCGGAACGGAAAATTCTCCGATTTTATACGATTCGGAGGATTTTTGCTGCGAGGTATTCTTCGGAACAACTGTTCGGAGAATTGTTCCGACATGTTAAAACGCATATCCGTTCCGTTGCGATGAAGTACATATTTTTGTTAAATTTTCGAGAGCTACATTCCGATATCCTCCAACAAAAATTTGTCGTGGAATTTGTTTACGAATTGGAGTGCGGTGAGGTGCGCCATCGCAATTTTTTATTTCTCTTCCGATGTCGGACACCATGAATGGAATTTGAGACTCCGAAAGATTATGCGTTGCGGAGAAGTTTCCTTTCCTACCGATACCTATAAAAACAATCTCCTCCACGTAATTTTTAATGCAGTGTTGATTATACCTCTTATCGAGTGCTTGTAGTTCAATCAATACTACGCGTGCCACATACTCGGATTCATCAAGAAGTTCTACTAATTCCGAATCGCTTTCACCGCTGGATGAATCAACTAAAAATAGGAGTGTTTTTTCTTTTTTTTTAGCTTCGATCTCAAAGTAAGCAAAGTAAAGCAGGATTTTCAGCAAGTAATTACAACAACTAGGTACCTACTACTTATAGTTTTCGAAGTGTAGAGCGTAGTTGTTGTAATTGCGTGCTAAATGTCCTATTTTACCTAATTTGGATAAAACATTCGAAATTTCCATGCAATGACATTCTTTGCTGTAGAAGTATAATAAAACCTAAACAAACTCCACCAGTTGTCAGACTCGAAGGCATTTGTGTTGGTAAGTCTGAAGCAAATCCGATAAAAACCCCAAATTCGCAAAAATACTCTGAAATCTGAAAAAGAAATCTGTTTTTTTCATAGCAAACGAACATAAAAAAGTGACCTAGAGCAAAAGAAAGTGCTTTGAAGCATAAACTAAGTAATATATAGACCGTCAGCTCCCGCGCACCTACCCGATTCCCCCCGCAAATTTTGAAAAGAATTCTCTCTCAAATTCTCCCTTAAATTTCCTATCCGTGAATACGTGTGAAGCAGAAAAAGAAAAAGAATTCTTAATGGAGGGGGTAAAATGAAAAAATGACACACAGCAGTCATCCAACATCGTGGTATTTCTACCTTTTTGTAGAAATTTTGATGGCCGTAAAACCTTACGTGCAAAACAGGAATAAAGCTTCAAAATTGTGGTTATATGAGAAATCTGCAGAAAAAACATTCAATTAACATTGCAAAACACTAAATGTCTATAAAAAGTAAATTTCCCTTTATCATACAATTTCTAGTACCAAGAGATAATCATTATAATGTTAACAAACTGCAATTCTTATACTGTAGGTTAAATTAATGTGAATTTCTTTCCGAATAATAAACATTCTACTTCTAAAAGAAGGATTTTTGGATATACGAATCGAGGGAATTTGATTTCGATGAAAAGGGAAAAATAAAGAGAGACTGCTAAAAACACTGACTGAAATTGTTTGTATTTGGTGAGTTTCTATCAGCTGATGGATGCGTTCTGGGAGTTTTAATTTGTCTTGTTGTTTTTTTTTTTATTTCACCACGAAAACATGTATTTTGCAAAATGGTTAGTTACTAATGTAATAAATATATAGATAAAGAAATAAAATGAGAAATATTCATTCGTGGAAATAGAATAAGACATTTTTCTTCTTACAATTACTGTGTCTGTTTTCGTTTGTTGTTTTTTGGTCGAAAAATTATTTCGCCAGTGAATGTCGACAGGTAAAAAGCAACGAATTCAAAGGCAAGAATTGTTAAGGAATATTAAAATAAAAAATATGTTGGCGTTCAAGGGAGATTTATCAAGATTTCTGAGTGGGTACGATTTTTGAGTTATAATCTTTTCACGAAGTTTTCGTGCAATAACAGAAAAGAAAAATAAATAAAAAACAAAGAAATCAAATTTATTACAAAATTTGAACCAATTTGATATAGAAAATAATTTCAAACTAAAGCAATAGGTAAATGAAAACAATAGAGTCAGCCGAGAATAACTATGAATAATGTTTATTTAGAAAATTGTAAACTTATGTAAAAGCGCCATCTGTGCTTTCAACGTATGAAGGTGTTTGCCAGACGCACCCATTGACGACTACTTGTCAGACGCACCCATTTCGACGACAACAGCTGCACCCAACTTAACGACGAAGGTGGGATGACAGCTGTTGGGAATTTAAATAGTTGTTGGACGCCGTCGTTTTCTTGGATAAGTTGATAGTTATTAATAAAGATTTTAATCGAGTGTAATCCTCTAAATTAATAAATAAAAACGTGTTTAAAAAATAACTTTTTTTTTTGTCCATTAAATTCGGCCTGTTGTTTTTTATACTATTTTGGTGCAGATTTATTTTCGAAATTTTACCTTCCAAAATTATATACAACCTTCAATTAATAGGACATAATAAAAAAAATGTATAGAAATTCTGATGGCCAACCAATTTGAAGGTAGTTGAATATCGATTCATCGTAGGTATGACAAAAAAAAAATATATTTTCTAAATTTTCATTGCACTTTAGCTACAACCAACGAAAATGAGTTGTTTTCTTTTTTAACTGTACCTATGGGAAAGAACAGAAACAAAAATGTAAAGCTATCAGTAAATTCCAAATATGTAATTATTTGTAGATACTGATTTTATTTTATTTTTGCAAATGATCCCTATAGTTCATCGTTTTCTATTGTTCACAACTATAATGTAAACATCATGTACTGTATGGATTACCTAGGTAAAATAAAAGCAATCCTTTTAATATTTGTTTTAATGACAAAAATTAAAATTGGAACTAAATTCACCACACCATACCCACCGTTTTTTTAACGGCCAATTATTTGAATTATTTGAATTTCTTACAATGTCACCACAGAATGAATTGTCAGTTATCTGTCATTGTTCCTATGTGCCAGTGTATGCGTGCGCCTAATCTACTTTAACATGGCACATATACTTTCGCACATAGCAACACGGAAAACAGCTTGTAGGCATACTCTCTTCAAGTGGGCGGAGCTGACGGTCTATTTAATACTTAGTTTATGCTTTGAAGGTGCCCAATCGAATACCAAATGGCATAAATCAAGTCAGCTGTCAAGATACTCGATTCTTAAACGTCCCCATTGATAAAGTGAAAATTATCAACTCTTTTCTGAGCATTAACTTCAAATGTTTACACGCTATCCGACGTCTGCCAACTAATTTATGTGTGCATATTTGTTTATTATAAGGGGCCATTTTTTTTTTATAATTATAGTCGACATAAAGCCCAATGGGAGACTCCTCTCTCGATTGCTTCGATTTAATGCTTTTTTATTTATCCATGTGTACCTTCACGAACGAACCTTTTTTGACTACTGCAATTCTGCAATATAAAAACCATAAACGTCAAGAAAGTTTATAAGAAAACTTTTTTAGAAGGAACTATCTTAATATATAAAAACGTTCGTGCGTATGTATGACCGACCATAACGGCCGAACCACTGAAGCTATCCCCCTTATATTCACACGATATGTTTGTGTGGTGCTCCGGATGGTTTATGTTTATTTTAGACCCTATATGGGGCGCTGGGGTCGTTTTTTTTTTAAATTCCTATTTATGGACCGATTTGGCTCAAATTTACACCATATAACACTAAAAAAACAGAAAGCTTTTGCCAAAATTCCCAAAATTTGGACCCGATAGGTGGCGCTGGGAGATATTTACAAGTTAGATTTCGCTGCATATCAATTTTGTATCTATCAACAACATTAAATTTAATTGTAATAATATAGTTGGCGTTGGTTGTCTAGGTATACTTTTTTGAATTTGACATTTCAGTAATTCATATTTCATTTAGCTGTACAATTGTTCGACGAAAACTCCAAATTAGTTTTTAATCAATTTTAAATAGGTAAATAACATTTCCATTCGATTTCCGGCAAATATAACATAACCAAGGAAAATGTTCTTACTGGGCATAATTTTATGATTCTTCTTTTGTTTTGTTCGTATTGGTGTATTTCAGGCTTATGCAGTATTAAAAGATAAAATTTTGGACCCGATAGGTGGCGTGGATGTGTATTCTTCGTTCCCACTTGAAGGATAGAATACTTTTGGACCTGATGTCTGGTGGTGAAGGATCTCAAATCAAATGTCATGCAAGCGACGGTTTTGAGGAAAAAATTCAAAGACAAACATTCTCATTCCACGGAATCCGCTTATTGAGAACGAATTTGTACGTGTCGTGTACTGTAAACCATTTTAGTCAAAAAGCGGAAGGTTGGCCGACACGTTAATCTTCTTTGTTGCGTTTGTCTACGCCTAAGGAAGGTTCATACGGCGACAAAATTGGAAAATTTGAACGGGAAATTGGAAAGTTTGTGAAAATTGATTTTCCATACATTTTCTACGGAGAGTTTTGCTTCTCGATTTGAAGTCCTAATCCACTCAAGCAGTGTAATTTATGTATTCTATACAAGGCAGATGATGATACTAAGTCTGAACTTCATTCCACACCGTCCAGAATTATCTACATTGTGCGATCTTTGTAATATGAAGACACGAGAAGATGTATTCCAGTTCCTGGCATTATGCCCCATTTTAAAAGAAATCCGAGTGAGGTTTTTCAAACCGCACGTTTTAGAGCAGAAGTAGACGAAGCTATTTGTATTCCAAATGGAGAGCGTGGCTGGAATTTACTCTACAACTATTGCGTTAAAGAACTTCGCTATAGGGAATAATAGTTGAGGAAATTTTTTTAAACTTAATGTACTCATCCATAATCATAAACCAAGTAATTTATAATATGCCTAGACACTAATTATTGTCAATCTGGTAGACGGCCATAGGCCAATCCAATTTAGACTGAAAACTTACCAAAACATGTAACCAACTTTTTTTTTTTTTTTTATGTTTTTAATGAAATAAAAGTCATATACAACTAACTAACTAACTACAAGGCAGATGACAGTTGCCGTAGATCATGTTTTTGGGATTTCACCAATACTTTTCTGGATTCAATCAGAAGCAGTTTTCTTGTTCCATTTGATTACAGAATGAGTGGATACCCGAGTGAAACCAATGGAAAACGACATAAGTTGACAGTTCGCATATGTGACTGACGTAGAAAAAGTGACTTTCCCTACAAATCAAGTTTTCGCGTTCTATATGTTATTCAAACCAATCTAGGCGAATTAAGATAACTAGATTCTTGGCAAGGGAGTCGATTCTGGTTCTGTGAAAAACTCAAACGAATATGTTTTCACCCTTTCACGCGCAATTTTGATATGAAAATTTGAAACCAAACGTCAAAATTTTTCATTATGAATACCTAATCTCTTTTCACGGCACCATTTGCAAGTGAATGTTTTTAGTGAAAGTTTGAAAATTCACAACCCTCTTTCATACAACACAGTGTGCGGTATTGAATTCACCACTGAACCAGAATCGCATTTTAGTATAAAGTGAATCGTAAAAATGAAAGCAATGCGTGAAAGCGAATGTGAAAACGATTTATTTGATTCACTCTTTCACAGAACCAGAATCGACCCCCAAATATCAAAAGAATATTTTAACGCTTTGATTAAAACATTTGTACTTTTCTCATTCTTCGAATAAATTCAAACCAAACTGCCGCTAGTTTCTCTAGCTGTTTTTTCGAATTTGAAACAACCCTCACCCGTCAACCACGCCACCTATCTACCAACATGCAAAACAATTACCACCATAGCCAATCCACAACCCAACAGCATCTCACCACAAAAGAGCGACAGCTCTTCCCCACACACTCGAACTCTCTTAAATTCAGTTTCGAAACAACTTTAGCGAAAATTCCAAATCGACAGCAGCGCACCACTCAACTCAATGTTACCCACGCTGGCCGCCGTCAGTTGCTCATTGATAATCGGAGTGAGTGCAATCGTCGCGTGTTGCGCTCCGTTCCGAGTCGAGTGTTCAAAATTACCTTCCGCATGTAGTGGTGTCAAGTGAATAAAAGTGACAGTTGCATACACAAATAAAAAAAGAAGAAATAAATAATTTCCTCTCATCAATATCGCAGAATAACTGCACAAATTCGTTTTTGATTCTAAATTTAATTGGAATTATACTCAAAACACTGTCTGTTGAGTGGGTTAATGCAAACGACATGTCTAGTGCGGGCAGTAACACCAGCAAGGGAGCTGCTCCAAATCAGACCACTTCGCCAACGGCAAACACCAGTGGAGGCAGTGTGAATGGTACCACTGCCGGACTGTCGCTGACTCCTCGCTTCACCAACGAGGAGAAGGCCATTCTGTACAATCTGTTCCACTTGCACGAGGAAGTCATCGACATCAAGTATCGCAAGAAACAAAAGGGCAAGTACTCGGTGCGCGACGCCTGGCAGGAAATAGTCGACGGCTTCAATGGACATCCCAGCGTTGCGACGCAGCGAAACCTCAAGCAGATTCAGAAATTTTGGTTAAATGCCAGGTAAAGAGAAAATTAGTTCAGAAGTCCTTGAATTCCGATGGTTTTCTTGGTGGCGACGGTGGAGTGAGTGCCGTCGATGAGTGGGTTCTTCCTTATTCACTACTTCTATGGAAAATATGGCAGATTTTCTTTTTTTTATCTCGTTTCTGTATTTCACTTGCGTGTGATGAGCACCACTCGAAAAATTAAGTGAAATGAAAATGGCGGCAAGGCATTTGAGTTGTGTGTACGAGTGGGACAAAGAAGGATGACAGTACAGAGAGTGACAGCGCAGAAGGAGGGGTGCGCCATCTGTATGTGACGTGAATTTTAGGGTTCGGTTACAGTAGGGCCGGCTAAAATGTGGCAAGCATTTTATTTAGAGGAGTTAGTGTCGTGCACCTGCCGTTAGATAATTTAATTTGTTAATTTTGATGCTTGCTGTTGTGGAGCAGATTGTTAAAAACAAGTAAAATTCAAAGGAGCTTCTATTGTGATTAATTAATTGTGATTAATTAGTGAGGTGAAAGAAGTGTTCTTTTTTTATTTAACGTAGTAAATGTATTTCATCTAGTGTTCTTGTGCGGATGCATCACAAATCACATAGGAGAGTAGTTCCCATAGCAACTTATGAGTAGTTAAGTGAATTTTTGGCGGTTTAAAAATAAAATAATTCAAAGAAATTGAAAACAATTTGTTTTCGTGACTACTAGGTTATCAAGGATTTCAGCTGAAGGTGCTTAAATATCCCATATTAACTTGAGAATATAAAGTTTGTGACTTTTAAATTTGTTTTAATGAGCTTACTGATATCAGTGGTTTCCTAATCAAAATAATAAACTTCTTCATTCTTTTTCTTTCCCTACTTGGGTTTTTCCTACTTCCTCAGGGGGATGTCTTTTTAGCTTTAGCTTGTCTCCGGGGAATTATTTGGTCCCAGGTTTTTATAACTCGAGAACAATTCGAACATGTACTTTAACTGATCCGTAGTATAACTGGGTGTCCGTTCACGTAAGTTCTCGCTATTTTCAAAATGTTCACCCAAATGAAAGAGGTTTTCAATCTATTATGCACAAAGCACAATTAACGAAAAGTCCTTGTATAAGACAACATACCAACACAATTGCTTGCGCAAGATAAGTAAAACGGTAGACCAGTCCACGACGTATATAAAAAACACTTCGGATATAAGAAACTATTTTTTGAATTTAAGGTTATATTCGTCGTGAACTGTACAACTAACTAATGAAATCATACATACAATTTTAATAAGTCAATTGATGGAAGCGACATTCACGTAGAAAAATATAAATATGCATTTGCAAATACGCATTGGTCTTGTGGGTTGTGGTACTACATAAAAGGCTCATTTGCTAAGTAGAGCTCCCCTTTGATGAAGGCTATCAATCTTTATTCTCTGTATCACTATAGGCACTGACCTGAGCGATTGGTCACTTGAGTCGTTGTCCATTCATTATAGATTGGTGACAATGTACCTATCCCCTCGAGATCCTACTTTGTCCAAAGTTGATACGAACATGAAGAACAACTTTTGTGAGACAGCACCAAGAATCGAAGGAACCTTCTGAAAATACAGTGCATCGAACTAATAACAAATTTTAGTCACGACTTTAAGTTTACGGAAGCTCACAATTGCGAAATTTCTATTGAAAATATAGCCACTGCCAACTACTAAAAATTAGAATCGAAACTAAAAATGTTTATTGGTAAGGCCCACTTTGTTTGCAACAAATACTTGAAGAAGTGGATCAGGGTTGGAACTGTCTGTCTGTTTTCATTTAAATATTTTCTAATTGCATCTACATCAACAGACGAGAGCTTTCACTGATCAGTATTCTCCTCAAAGGAACTTTACTTTCGCCATTTCCAAGATTATTTTCTGGAAAACTTTCAAGTTACAGACAAAACCTCTGCCCTAAGATCATTTTGGTTTCCTCTCAGTGAGGGAATGTCGTTAGTTATGGAGTGTAAACACTGTAAGAAGCAACTTTATATGGCTACACTTCCGGACAGTACTATACGCCGCATATTGACAAAATTTCTAAAGCTATTCATACGAGTTCCGCACTCAGATTTAATCACGCGCCACGAGATTAGCAGAAGTCGAATAAGACTAACTACTTCGACGCCTTTTTGATCGCGGGCGCTAGGAATTCTGTTCGATTGGACTGGTTTTGCAATTGTTCCTGAGGATGAAGTCTTTATTATGCTCTTCGGCACAAGACGCGAACTTTTAGTTACAACTTCTCAAATTGTCTGGGGTTAGGCGGTCTCACCTATCATTTATGAACCTTTTGGAGCCAAAAGATGATTGCCAGAGCGGGTAGCAATTGGAATTTCATTCCACAGAACTTTGTAAGCATTACAGAAAAGACCTCGCACTCTTTGTAACCAAGTATGGGTTCGAATAGCGAGATCTGATATAGTTTCTTGTCGGTAGCCTTCTGTTGCTTTCACAAACTGATTCACAAACAAATGCTAAGCAGAACCCAAAGGTACATTAACACTACTCATGGATTTATCCTCGAGAGTCTTTAAATCTATTAGGAGGAATTTGTACAGCTAGCGTTAGATGCGACTTTAACGTTTGTATGTTTTTTCTTCGTCACGTGGACGGACAGAAAGTACAGTTGGTCAACAGTTCAAAGTTTTGTCCGTTTAGGAAGCAGTGACAGAAGTTTTGTATTCTTTTTCGTTGTCATGTGGACGGACAGCAAATACAGTTGTTGAAGAGTTGAAAAGTTGTGTCCATTTAGGAAGCAGTGACAGGCCACATAGGAAGGTTTTGCATTAGGTACGTTTCTTCCAACTGCGAGATCTATGAAATGAAGATCAAATTATGTTTTACGAAGTCGGCTAGGACAAGGCACTGAAAACTGCTCCATATATTCGTTACTGTAGACAGAAACAGCCGTTTTTTTTGTTTGCAATTCACTGCCAGTATGACAGTCTCGTTGATTTCAATGTTGTAACCCAATAATCTCCTGGGGATGGCGATGGAACCGATTTTGTGCCTGGTCTTTTGTGACGATCTCACAACCCCACTCAACCTTATCTAACCTACCTAGTAATCTATGTTCCTATCAGAAACCACAGAGAGAACAAGAATTCATCTCTGTCGTCTGTAACCTCCATTCGAATCAAACGGCGCTGAACGAAACCCCCAACCACCTCCCCATTTCGCACAATTTCCTTTAACTCCTTCACTAATCTCTGTTTCTTTTCAGACTACGCAAACAGTACCCCTTCCAACCGGGACCAGCAAAAAAAGAACGCGCCTCCAACAACGCCAATGTTGCCGCAGTAGCTGCTGCTGCACAACAGGCTGTCATCACTGTGCCGGCACCGATCAAGTGTGAGCCCGAGTACGCTCTGGCTGGCAGCGAAACTCCCGACACCACACACAATGACGATTACGAAGAAATCGAACTGCACGCGACAACAGTGAATGATCCTCTTACCGTTGCTTCCATGGACGACTCAACAGATGGTCAACAAATCCAGCAGCAGCAACAAATACAGATCACCCAACAGCAATCACAACAGCAGCAACAACAACAACAACAACAACAACAACAGCAGCAACAACAACAACAACAACAGCAGCACCAGCAGCAACAACAACAGCAACAACATGCAACTATTCAAGCTCAACAGATCAATGTCGACCAGATCAGCGCCGAGAAACTCACCCTCAACGATTTGCTGCACTTTAAGAATGCTCGTCCGCGCGAAGAGATCATTTTACAGATCAAGCACGCGGACGGAGCACCTATTACCCTTCCATCGCCAACGCGCATCACCATCCCACAGCAGCAGACAACAACCTACAATCAAATTATCGGCGAAATTAAGCCCCAGCCGCAGACGCAGCACATCCAAGTGCAACAATATCAAACGCAACAGGTTCAACACCAAACTACCCAACAATTGGCACAGCATCAGATTCAGCAGCAATACACTGCGGCGAATCCGACATATTGTACTTACACCACACAGCACTTGCCGCAGGTTTCAACTCCGTCGAGCATTGCCCAAGCCAGTTCGTCGGCCAATGCGACCAGCTATGTGGTCACCGAGTCCTTCGATGACAAAATCAACTATTTCAAGTTGAAAGAGGCTGAACTGCGCTACAAGGAGATTCAGCTGCAGTTGGAACAGAAGCGAATCGATTTGTCGCGAATGCAGGAGGAGCTTAAGCACCAGAAGGAGATGCATCGGTTGCAGGTGGACGAAATGAGAATCAAGATTAGAATTTTAAGTGAAGAGGAGAAGCGTTTAAAAAATAAAGAGAATAGATTAGAGAGTTAATTTATAAGAAGAGGATGGCTTTTTAATTTGCTTTATATTTCAGGATGGGATCGGATTGTTGGGGATGATCTGCAGTGCTTCTATGAGTCGATCTATTGTAGATAGAACTCTCAACGGAGGAGAAGATAAAGTGGAAGCTAGTTTTGTCTGTGGAAGTTATTCGATAGAAACCCAAACCTGGAGGAGTGGTCTGTATATAGACGCAGATTATACTGAAAAAGTAAATATTTCGGATAGGGCTGATCCCCGCCTGGAGATTTGCATTTGGGTAGGTGAGCCCGTTTCTTTAATTAAACGTCCGCTGGTCGTATCTCGAATATGAGATTATAATCTATAGGTTCCTACGACAGGTGAATGAATGAATAAATCTACTCGTGTTCTTGATAAAGAGGACAATGTCCTCGGTGTGGTCTCTGATAACGAGAAAACTCTGCACATGTGGGGTAAACTACAATGGCGGAGCTGTGCACAACTTTCGTTTGCCGTGGCCGGGTCTAGATATTAACTTGTAACGAAAGAAGGGTCTCCCTCATGAAATTACGACGTAGGTCTTCGTCGATCTACAGTCGCGATTGCGCAAGCATTTGTAGAGTGCAATCCCACTCCTCTAAATTCGGGTGGAAGTAATTGGGTTACAAGGAGGATTCTCCTGGTAGTGTAGTGCACGCACTTGCACAATCGCGACTGTAGCTCGATGGAGACGTGGGTTCTTTGTTAACTCTACTCAGTTGTGGATGGGTTTGTTTTTAGAGCAGCTTTATCGTAAGGAGAGGCCTACGGACATGCATTTCTCATTTAAAAAAATAAAGAAAACAACTTGCACTCACCCATTTTATGCTTCCTCTTGCCCTTGTTCTTGTTGCCATTGTGCTCGTGGTTGAGTTTCGTTGGAAAGTTTCCCAGCGGAGTTGTTCCCGGTTCGCCTTGGACTGGCTTCGGCAGCACTTGTAGCAGATTGCTTTCGCTTACCTGTGGACAAAACAAAATTCATACTCCACACCGGTAGGTCACCTTCAGTCATCCATCACTCACCTCCCCAACTTCGTTCTTGGCGAAGCACTGTACAATTCCAGCGTGTCGCTTTTGGACGCGCTTAATCACCAGTCGCCTGCCCTCGTGATACGTCTCATTATCGAGTGAAGTGTCTTCGCCATTGATCAGCCAGTATATATCCGGAATGGGATTGCCCGTCGCCGAACAATCCAGTTCCAGAGATGCCTCCTCATTTGTCAATGTCGCCGCCGGACCACGCAGTATCACTGGCCGCTCCAGTACATGCAACTTTATTATTTGCACCAGCACTGGTGAGATTCCATTGTCCAGCCGACACACATAGGTGCCCCTGTCCTCTGGTGCGACATTTGTTATCTGCAGTCCATACGGCAGGGTCCGCGTGCGATTGTTTTCAATATTCAGCAGATCGGGGCTGCTCCATACCGCCGCTGGCGGTGGACTACCGACGCCTGGACACTCCAGCACAACGGTCTCCCCCGGCTTCGCTGTCACGTTGTTTCCCGGTGGAATGAGAAAATTCGGCGGGGTACGTTCGGTGTAATCGATGCGAACGTCGATGCGCTGCGGCAACTGCACTTCGATTCCGGTGATCGCATTCATCGCGGAGCAAGTGTAATTGCCTGAATCCTTGGCCGACACCGAACTCAGAACCAGAGCTCCCGACGAGGGAAGTGTCTCCGCTTGGGGAACCTTAATGCCATTGCGGTAGAAACTCCAAACTGCTGGCGGATTCGATGTGACTGTTCCACATCGGATGAGAATGCAGTTCCGCGGAGCCAGACTCCATCGGACGGCGTTGCGCGAATACCCGTTGGCGTTGTCTACACTGATCGATGCGAGTGTCAGGCGCGCCATTACCGAAGCTATCTTCGCAGATCCAAACCACGCTACACACTGGTACTCGCCTAGCGTATCGGGGCTCACATAGACGCGAAGTTTCGACACACGTTCCTCGTTGGACACATTGTCGTCTGTCTTATCCTGAAACGACGGGTCGGCGGGGTGCGAATTTGAATGCCGGAACCGCCACTCCACGCGTTCGGGAACCAGATTCAGTTCGCACTCGAACAGCACCTCGTCGCCCTTTGGTGCGACGATCGACTCTGGCGATCGCACCATGTGAACCCCAAGCGATGTCGGCTGCTGTGATGTCATCATATTAGAACTGTTTGTCAGTGTTGTCCGTTGCGTTAGCATCAGCAGGACTATGGCTAAGAGGTGGCAATGTGTGGCATTCAACATGGCGGCGCGTCTGGATTTCTGAAATAAAAAAAAGAAAACAACTGAGATGAGAAGGCGAATGGCAATCGGATTTTTTATTGTTTTATTCAGCGGGACAGGTGAAGCCTTAATTTATTGATGGACACTTTTTCCATTCCAGCAAGATGGATAAATGGCGCTCCTCCTCATAAAATTTGATGGCGGTGATCGCGAGTTAATAGCTACATGCACGACGCGAAGTACACAACGAAAGGGAGATGAGCATTCCACTGCAACGAATGCCATAAATCAAAGTGAGACCCTTGGTCGGTCTGGATTAATGAATTCATATTTTCTTTTTATGGTCTCTTGTCGCGCGGATTTTCTGAGTTGTTTCCTTTGAAAATGTCCTTGATATCGTTTGTTTTAATATGCGACTGTGGCAAGAAAGCCAGGTGCGCAAGTAAAGAATGGTTGTAGAGACAGGTTTATGATTGGAGGCTGCGAGATGAACGTATGGTGGGAAGAATGCGAGTGGCGGTCTGCGCGGAGGTTCGTAACGTGACTTTGCGGTAGCAGTTCTAATGAGGTGATGGGTGGTGGCATTTTGGGCAGTTTCGTCATCGCGGGAAACGTCTGTGTATAACTTGGAGACCTACTTCTGGATTTATGTCACAAAAATAATAAGATCAGGATTCCATTGGATAATAGTTTGTTGTTGAACAAGTTGTAAGCGACACCGACTATTATTGGAACAGTCACTGAGTAAATGTTTCTATTTCCCAATAGGGGTAGAAACTCATACCATAGGTCTATATTTTGTAGATCTCAAAAAATTGCAGAGAGCGGGAGATATACTTCTTATGTGGTAGTGTATTCGATTATGGGCTTCTTAAGATTCGCAGATTTTAGATTTCGTCACTTGTTCTTTTTTGTGTTGAAATACGAATATCATGCGATTCGAAAATGTATATGTATAGCATTCGGTATTTTTCTATGCGTTTTCGATTGACTGGTTAAATTTAGTACTAAAACAATCGACATTTCAGTCCCGATTGATTTCTAAATATACCTATAGTTACATAAATAATTTTCAAAAGTGGATTCACCTGATGTAGAGTAAGTTCGGGTAATGTGGAGTAGGCGGGTAATGTGGACCACTGCCATATCTCTTCTTCTGTTAAGAGTAGGGGACTATATCTGTTACTAAACGTAAGTTAACTTATGCAGACAACCAATTCCTGCCCTTCTTCTCTTCTCTTAAGCTCTCTTTTTTGCGCAATATGGTATTTGTTGTTTTTTTTAGTAAAGTCGTTAATTATTTTGACTGCGAATAAATCGTGTAAAATATAATGAATTTTAGTTTCATTCCGTTGGCTGTTTTATTATTCTGAGACTTTTTATATTGCTCTTTTAGTATTTTAGGCCAGTTTAACAGTTCAGTTTCTCATTTTGTTTTCTTTAAAATAGCACCATTGCGGGAAATGTGGAGTACGCAGGAACTAATGAAGTATAGAGTACTCCGCATTAGCCGCCTGTTTTGTAGTGGTTTCATTGTTTTTTTTTTTTTTTTTTTTTTTTTTTTTTACCGAGGGTAGGTGAAAATCTTCCAAAGACACTATGAGAATAGCAAGCGCGTGCTCATAGTAGTGTCAGATTTTTACTGACTAAAAACACCACCCTTCGAAGAATTGTTAGATACTGCAACTAAGATATAACTTATCAAGCAATTTTTCTATAACGAAATAACAACTTTTGACAGGCTACTTTCCAATGAAAGATCCTGCATGTTCCGCAATTTAGACGCGGTTAATCCTATCTTGCCAAGTCGAACGGTTTCGTTCTTTGTAGTCGGCGCAATAAATTGTTCTCGTCCAGAATTTGTCGGACTGTATTGTTGACATGTCCGATTAGTCGGTTTCTATGCTTTCTCGCGAAGCTTCTAGTTTCAGCTTCAATTGTTGGAATTCCGAGATCCCTGTGGATATCGTCGTTTCTAGTATACCATGGTGCTTGTACAATTTCTCTAAGCACTTTATTTTGAAAAGTGTGTAGAATATTGACATTTGTTTTCTTGGTACAACCCCAAAGTTGTATACCGTAGGTCCACACCGGCTTTAGCACTTGCTTGTATAGAAGCAGTTTGTTTTCGGTACTGAGCTGGGAATATTTTCCGAGGAGCCAGTACATTTCTCTATATTTGATATCGAGTTCTTTACGTTTCATTTTCACGTGCGAATTCCATGTCAGCTTTGCGTCGAGTGTCATTCCCAGGTATTTGGCCTCGTTTGCAAAGGGTATTCGGGCCAAGTTTAGGAAAATTGGCAAGTCATTAGTTTTCTTATACGTGAAATTCACGTGAACAGATTTAGTTTCGTTGAGGGCGATTCGCCAGTCCCTCGTCCATTCATTTACCTTATTCAGTGCGATTTGAAGTTTTGCAGTCGTTTCTTCAATTGTATTACCTACTGCTAGTATAGCGGTGTCGTCGGCGAACGTAGCGAGAGTAGTGCCATCTTCTCTTGGTATATCGCGTTTCATTGTGACGTTAATTTCACTTTTTGTTTGCATAATTGAAGTTAATGCTCATTATTTATTTTTACAATATTGGATAAAGTTATTAAAATGTATCTTTGTCTTGATACAGTTCTTTCTGGTAGTGCGAAGTAGTACCCCACAATACCCGCATAGATGGGTCCACATTACCTGACACTTTTGAAAATGACAAATTTTGAAACTTTTCTAAACGTTTGCAAATATTGTTTTTGTTTATGAAAAATTGCGCTATTAGCAAAGTAAATGTTGACAACTATACTACAATGAATAAGAGCAATGGCCCCTCTTAACAAAATCAGTTTCAATTTCCGAAATATTTTAGGAAACAAAAAGCGTACTCCACATTACCCGAACTTACTCTAGCCTTTCTTTGCACTAGAAAAACTTGACGAAAACGTAAACAAACACCACCAGTTGTCAAACTCAAACGCACTTGCATTGGTAAATCTGAAGCAAATCTTAAGTCTTTATACTATACTCCGTCCAAGAAAAATTGTCAGTACAGGCCTTATGGGAAGCTCTTTATCTACCAGTGGTGCCTGTAGCTACTCTCACGGCACTCAAACACAAGATTTGCCACTGAAACAAAAACGAAACAACTGGCATTCCAAAGAATTTTTGTTGTAATTTTCCTGAAATTCGCATACATCCCACCACAACCAGTCTGCCAGACAGCCGCGGGCAGAGAGTATCCAAACTAGAGAGCCAACTCCCGTGCACCTACCCGATTTTCCCCGCAAATTTTGAATGACAGCCCTCTCTCGAGCGCTCTTATTTTTCCTGTCGGTGAATACGTGTAATTAATGGCCGCCCGGTGGTACTTTTTCAATTAAAAATAATTTGTAAATGCATTTATAACAATAAATGTAGCACGAAGAAATGTTGAGTATGGTTTTTTATATAGCTGTACTTGTTCTCTATCCATATTCGGTTCCAAAAAATGTTCATCCATTCACATTTAAGATCTTTTTAATTTTGTTTATATGAATTACATTTTTGACAGCAGAATTCATGCAGATAAACCTTGGGGGTTGTTCCATAAATAGGTTAACAACATGTAAGTTAAGCCCAAGGTTCCACTAGGGCAAAAGTAACTTTATGTGGTATTCGATTGGTACAAAAAAAAAGCAATCTTTTCAGATTTCAGAGCACTTTTGCGAATCTATGTAGATATTTTCTCAGATCTATCAATACAAGTGCGTTTGAGTTTCACAACTGTTGGAGGGCTTTTTGGTTGTTTTCAAATTCGTTTATTTAGCACCATATTTGTACACAATCAAAGTGCGATTGGAAAATCTGTAGTTGAATAACACTGAACAGTGCTGAATGATGTTACATAGGAACAAATGCTTTTCATATTTAAAAAAGAAAGAAAAAGACGTATTAATATCGTAAAAATACAAGTAGCTATGTCTTTAAACTCCTAACAAAAATACAATAGGCCTGTTTTTTTGAGCTTCGATCTCAGCAAATCAAAGTAAAGTAGAATTTTCAGCTCTTAATTACCACCACTACGCTCTTTTTGACACTATGAGGATTCTTAGTAGTTGAAGCTCAAAAAAACACGCCTAATAATGTGGTATTTAATTGGATTTTGCGATATAATTTCCGATTTCGGATTTGGCGTATTCAATCGTGAGAATCCAAATAATTTTGTTTAATGTAGGTATCCTCATGTTCTATTTCGTGTTTTGTAGATATAGCGCAATACTTTTAACAAATTTCAGTCTCGACATTAAATTTATGGTAGCTCATTATTGCAAAAAATTTTTTTTTTTTGAAAATAAAGTTTATTTTGAATTACTAATTACAGACTTGTCGTCTGTTAAAACGTAAAATAACACACTTTCAATTTGACAAACGACAAATGTTTGGTGTTAGTGTAAGTAGGTGTGAATTTCGCTCAGAAATAAAGATTCGAAAATTTATCCAGACTCTGAAAAAAAGTTAAAGCTTAATTTGAGAGCAAAAGTACCTACATATATACCTACGGAACAAAAATATTGAATTAATTTTTTGATTTTAACAAATTCATGTTTGCACATATTTATATTGTGTAAGTATGCATTTTACGCATCAATTAGAGATTGTAAAATATGTTTAAACTGAAATATGTTTTTCCCACGGCATACAAACTGTTTCCCCTACATTGTGTTTAAATATTGAAGTTAAGAGATTAAAATCCACAAAAAAAAGCAAAAGTGCAAAAAACCGTATTAGTTCATTTTTCTCTGATTAATAACATGAGATGGATTTCTGATATTGACAAATGATTATTAAAAGGTATTTGACATTGTGATGAAATTATATTAGGTACCTATATTATATCCGAAATTCGATTTTCCAACAAATTCATAAACTTTAAAAATGTTTAACTTGAACTGCGATGTGAACGCCGTGTAACTAATCGGCACCAAAAATGACGAACACAGTCGCCCCCACTTAAATCCAACTTAGTAATGGCCGCCCGATTGACAGTCCATTTCCTGCCTAGGAATTGCCTATGTATGCGTGCGGCAGCAATGGCGCTCCTTTGATTTGTACAGGCACTAATACTTAGAAAATTCCTAGGCTGTACAAGGTCATAGGAAGTTTGTGGGCAAATGTTGTACCGTTTCTGCTCTCAGTTGGCTCTCTAGTTTGCTTCCTCTATGGCCGCGGGCAGAATGAGCACGATAGTCTTGCGTTCGCTTGCTATTGCTATTATCATCAACCAAAATAAGCAGTGTGAGTGACTGAAGCACATCAGAGAAGTGTTACCATATGTCAATGTTAGCATATCATTAAGGGTTTTTCTTTGAATTTTGTCAAAGAACTTTCGGTTTTGGTGCTTTTTGGAGCTTTTGAGAGCGGCACATTATGTGGGGCGCTGCCATTCGGTTTTTTTCTGAAAGATCCAATAATATTCAGTTAAAACATATTTTTTAATGTTGTCTTTTAGAAATAAGGTTTATTCGTGAGTCGCTTTAATGCATTCATTTCATTACCGCAACAAGTGATCATAATGTGCGTTGTAGAGATATTGCGATAAATAAATAGTGATTACTAGGGCAACTCAACGGGATTCATGCAAGAGCATGGTATTTTTTGGGATAAAATTTGATTAAATATTTTAATATAGAAAACTACCTGAGTACAAATTTTCAGCCTTATTCGTTAGGGCATATTTCTGCATGTTTTGCTACAAATTCATATTTCACTTTGTAGAGCATATTTTTCACACTGAAATATCAAAATGATGAAGCAGGTAGACCTATACTGTTTGTTTTCGGTCGTTGGGTTTTACCACATCCGGTCACTCCTCTCCAGTAAAGCAAATGCCTTGAAAGGATTTTATGATCCTTTTTTTGCTACAGTTTCCGCGAAGTTCTGCATTGAAGGGTAGTAATTTTTTAACAAATATGTAATCTATGTATTATATGTCTATATTAAATAATGTATGTAGAGCTGCACAAGTGCAGTCCTTTTACCATCTGTTTAGGTATATGACATTGCGTTTTCTAATTGCCTGTTTGTGTGAGGCGGAAACAATGGTTGTTATCTCAATAGCGGATAGTGCATCTAAGCAAGTGGTTAACTTTATTGTGCATATGAATAAACAGAAACATGGCTACAAATACAAAGTCTTCTAAGGATCTAAGTGTAGAAAAGAAACAACAAATTGTTGATGCAAGTGAAAAATTCTATGGCCTTTTTAAAAGTAAATCGGAAGCCGTAGGAAATGCGGCTACGGTTTTTCTGTTACGGAACGAACTGTATACAAGCTTTTAAGGGAAAAAGCAATCAAAAGCCACAATTCACCACCAAAGAAAAAAAAAAAATAATTCCGGTTTCAAGAGCAAGGTGGATGATTTTGACAAATGTGCGATTAGGCGGATAGTCCATCAGTTTTTTATGGATTATGACCTTCCAACGCTAGATAAGATGTTATTGGAAGTACAAAAAAGTGAAAATATAACAAAACTAAGCAGCTCAACTTTGCATATAATATTGCAAAAAGATCTCGGACTTAAATTCGTCAAACGTCAGCGAAAGAATTTGTTGTTGGAAAGAAGTGACATTTTTTCTTGGAGACGAAGATATCTACGCGAAGTAAAAAAAAATTAGAGAAGAGAAAAGAAAAATTTATTTTACTGATGAGACCTGGCTAAATTGTAAGATGGTTACCCTAACAGTATAGATCTCCGAGTTATGGCGAATTATCATACACACCATGTCAACCCTGTGACCGATTTATGTAAGTCATTACAACCAGACTGAGAGACAAACATCCTATCTTCCCTGTACTGACAATTTTTCTTGGACAGAGTAGGTATAGAGACCGAGATCGACAACAACGCAATAGTGGCCGCCTTCCACTGCCCGCTAGATGACTAGCGGCATGTTAAACTCCATATAAAAGAAATTGACATTTCACAATTTGCGCTAGACGTCTAGCACTTTTTGTGGAATACCCTTTCAGGCATTGACAACTTATGTATGGAATGCTAGTGATATGCCATTTTCGGCATTTTTTTTTTTTAAAAAAGTTCGTTTCCATAGAAACATGTAAACAAAAGAGTAGGCGAATAAATCTTGTAAAATATAATGAAAAACATCCGAGAGTATAACTGTCTTGAAAGAGCTTCTCAATGAGACGTTTGGAGTCGGCATAAAATTGTAGATCCCTTCCATTCATTGAAAAATTGAAAAACTCACACAAAACTAATGGTTGTGAGAAGCTAGGCCTAGGACCGGAGGGACCCTAGGACCTGTTTGGTTCAAAATGTTTACCACAAATTAAAGATTTTTTTGCAATGGTCCTCATCAACTTCCTGCCATTAATTTTGGAACATGCGTGAAGTTGGCTACTAGCAGTCCATATATATAGTCAATGCTTTCAGGGAAAAACAACGACCTGTCAAAGGAAATCGTTCAAACGTTTACAAAATAAAAATACATACGAAGCCGAGCAAGTGTAATTGTGGTCAAATTTGTAGTAATGTAAATAAAATGGGAATTCAGATATTATTTTTATAATAGGTATTTGTATCATTTCTTCTAGCGTGTGCGTTCTATCATCTGGGATATTTTGTGCTAGACGTCTAGCGGGCAGTGGAACCCAAACGTTTCTACAATCAAGCTTTTGGTGATTTACGATCAGTGGTTCTGTAACTACGCCACCATTGACTTCGGCCATTTTTCGCCCAAGGCAGACAATTTCGCGCATCAAAAGATGAGTTTGTAAAATCTTATTTTCTGTATATCCCTCACATTATGACCGTTGAGTCACATAAGTCATAAGCTTGATGAAACGTCTTTCATCGATCACAAGATCCGTTTATCAGTCTGACAAGTAACCTTGCAAATACTAAGGAGTGCAAACCAGTCTCAAACCTTGTATGATAAACTTATCATGAGACATGAGGTTACTCACTCGCTCCACATCATCCCACGAGCTAATTCTTTTACAGCTATACAGGTTCTTTTTTTTTTTTTACTTGGTCTTGTTATCTTTTCAACCCGCACAAACCATTGCACTTACGACTATGTGATGCTTATCAGAATCACACGAGAAACGTATAGTATATTCTGCATTCCATGGGCAACTTTTAACATTTACGACAGTCATATAAAAAAAAAAAAATAATAATAATAAGAAAACCAACCAACCCATAAAGCCAGGACGACTTTTCTGTTCCACCAAGAGTAACCTGCTGCTCCTCCACCGCATGCGACCAACGAAAAAAACGACCGAATAGAAACAGGTTCAACCACCGAGATATCGATTTTTTATTTCTTCTTCATATAGGTATATCGCGTTCGCTTCATTGTTTTTCTGTCCAGACCCAAACCGAAAGTGCGCACTGAGTATGTAACCCGATAGCCCGCAAATTGCGCATGCGCAAAATCTGCGTGTGATTTAGCGATGAATGCGATCGCTGGTGGTGGTTGTTGTTAAGGATTTCGGTTTTTTTTTTTTCATTTTCTCTTGTGTCCAGGGCATGCAGTAAAAATTAATTTTCCTACGTTGTCCATCCATCCGTCCATCTGAATCGAAACTAAGGAATTTAAAGTTTTTCGTTTTCGTTCGCTTTATGTCTTTTTCGGACAGGACTTGGATTTGTTGTGTCTTGTGTGTGTGCTGCGCAAAACGAGCAACCAAAAGTTCAGTTTTGATCAAACGAAAAGGACATGCGTCTGTCCTGGCCAGCCAAAAGTGAGATGTAGCTGTAGCTGCAGCGTGTAGCAGTAAGGTTTCTTAATTGAACGTGCGTAGGTATATAGGATATGGGTTTACATTTTGCCGTGTACATGTGCATTTTGTATTTTGTTGTTTAGTGTCATTTTCATATATAAGTGACCGCATATTTCTTACGAGGAACAACTTTGCAATTATGTACTTAGTTCTAGTTTATTAAAAGTCAAATTTTACGCAACTTCTTGGGCTGTTTCCAACATACACTTTGGCTATTTAAGGTCGGTTTCGGGCACCTTTGCCTTGGCATTCATCATAAATGCACCTCGTCGCTGATGATGATTGCATGGTCAAAATTGGGACGCAAAATTCCACAAGTTGAAGTCTCCGAAAGGCCGATTTGTGCATGAGGCAAGGTATTGACTGCCTAAGGTTCTCCTATAGGTATGCCTATACTTTCACGGACCGCGGGAATGTTTTCGGCCGAATTGGCTATTCTCTGACTTAAGGGTGTTGATTAATTGTCTACGCGACTGGTTTTGGCCACAAAATAGTGGAGAGTCCATTTTGAAGGGCCACCGTAAAATGGGCGATATGTTTGCACTGATTAAACATTCGTGTTGGTAATAAAGTTTTATCATTTGGACGTGCTGCTCAGTCGTGTAACTTTCTATGTTGATTCGATATCAGTGAATGAATAATATAAAACCTATATCAGAAAGACCCCACCAAAACAACACGGCCGCCACAGGCTGTCAAAATGAACCCGTAATAATTGAAAAACGATTTATATAGTACAAATTCAGGTTGGACATGTTTGCGATCGCAAAACTCGAAAAGTGTTCGATCGATTAACTTGAAACTTTGAAACAATAATGCACTCGAATACGAGCGTACTTTGTTATAAAAAAACGAAATAAATTTTAAAAAGGGGCGTGGTATCTCCTATACAAAAACTAAACAATAAAAACATTTAAAAGGCCATTTCTCAACACCCATGAGAGTGGGAGCTGAAAAGGTAATATACTGAAATCTTCAGCGTTTTCGTCCGTTAAAGACAGCTTTTGCCCCCAGAATTAGAGTTTTTTTTTTTGTCAACGGGGGAAATCTGGGGGCAGATAATTGTTAAGTGAGAAATCTGGAGTTTTTGTAAAATTCCATTTTATTTGTATTTCGTTGTATGTAATATCTTTTTTGGCAACCTTGAAATGAGCTTCCACAGAAAAATTAGATTTATAGATATTCTGTGAACGTAAGAACCACTAGGTAACTTATTCTTAAGAATGAGGTATACTTAGCGTAGAGATTCTTCCTTCTGTTTACAACTAAATGATTCAAAATTGAGCATGACAATCCATCCAGGATAAAATTAATGTGCGTGTGTTATTTTAAAATAATAAATAAAATAAATAGTTGGCGCAACAGGTCCGGAGGGACCCTAGGCCTAGCTTCACACAACCTTTCGTTTTGTGTGAGTTTTTCAATTTTGGAACAAATGGCAAGGATCTACAATTTTATGCCGACTCCAAACGGCTAATTGAGAAGTTCTTTCAAGACAGTTATACTTTTGGATGTTTGTCAGACGTTCGCGAGAGGTGGCGCAGTGGAATTAGGGATTTTTGCAGGATTTGAACCTGGGACCCCTAGCTTAGTAGTCAGACACACTAACCACAAAGCCACTGCGCCATTTTATTTATTATCTTCTATATATATAATTCTTTTGGGGTGAAACTCGATGATGTTATAACTCGATAAACCATGGGAGGATTTTCATGATTCTTTTTTGGTTTTGTTCGTATTGCTGTATATCAGGTTTAGGAAGAGAGAAAATTCCGGAAAATCACCGTACGGTCCTGATTTGGCATCCAATAATTCTTCCTATTAAATATTTATTTTGACTTTTCTGTTTCAAAAATTAATTAGAAAGCTATGCACGTACAATGTGCGGATTTTTTTTTTTGTTTTTCAAAAATTAGAATGATAAAATAACCACTGGGCCAATTTTCATGATTCTTCTTTTATTTTGTTCGTATTATAACGGGTGATTTTTTAAGAGGTTTAGAACTTTTTTAAAAAAAAAAACACAAAAAATTCGAAAAAATGAATGAAATATTTATTTGAATCGATAGTTTGAACCTTGCAATTTAATGTTTAAAGATAATTTCATGCAAATGTTGACCGCGGCTGCGTCTCAGGTAGTCCATCCGCTGAGTCCAATTTTGGCATACTCTTTCACACATATCGGCCGGTATCTCACGAATGAATGCATGGATGTTGGCTTCCAGTGCGTCAATCGAAGCGGGCTTGTCCCTATACACATTAGCCTTGACATACCCCCACAAAAAATAATCTAATGGTGTCAAATCGCACGATCTAGGCGGCCAATTGACCGGCCCGAAACGTGAAATTAACTGTTCACCAAACTCGCCTCGCAATTGCGCCATTGTTTCGCGTGCTGTGTGGCATGTGGCACCGTCTTGTTGAAACCACATATCATGCAAGTCAAGAACTTCCATTTCGGGCAAAAAAAAGTTTGTTATCATCGCTCGGTAGCGTTCACCATTGACAGTAACGCTGCGATTCGCATCATCTTTGAAGAAATATGGCCCAATAATGCCGCCGGCCCATAAACCGCACCAAACAGTGGCTTTTTCGGGATGCATTGGTAGCTGTTGCAATGCTTCTGGCTGATCTTCACTCCAAATGCGGCAATTTTGCTTATTTACGTACCCATTCACACAAAAATGAGCCTCATCGCTGAACACAATTTTTCGATAAAAAAGCGGATCCTCGGCCAGCTTTCCAAGAGCCCATTCACCAAAAATTCGGCGTTGTGGTTGGTCGCCTGGCTTTAGTTCCTGCACAAGCTGTATCTTAAAAGGCTTTACGCACAAATCCTTCCGCAAAATTTTCCACGTAGTGCTGTAACAAAGGCCTAACTGCTGGGAACGGCGCCGAATCGACATTTCGCGGTCTTCTGTCACACTAGCTGATACGGCCGCAATATTTTCTTCACTACGCACAGTACGTAAACGTGTAAGTAAATTTGGTGCGAAATTTGGTCACAATCTTCCGAATAGACTGCTCAGAAGGTCGAGAATGCCGATCATAAAATGGAAGCAGCGCGCGATGAACATTTCGAACCGAGCACGAATTTTGATAGTAAAATTCAATAATTTGCAAGCGTTGTTCATTTGTAGGACGATCCATGGTTAAATTGCAAACCAAACTGAAGCTGTTTGACAGTGACACAAGGTACTAAACACACGTCAGCTGTCAAAACCAGTGTTGCCAAAACCAAACCAGCTAAAAAATCACCCGTTAGTATTTCAGGTTAAGGCAATCTTAAACGATAGGATACTTTGAACCCGATAGTTGGCGTTTTGGTCGATCTCCGAAACCACTCACCCGATTTTAATGAAATTTTGTGGAGGTATATATATATATATAGGTAGCGCTGTCGCAGATTTCACGAAACAGTTTCTACCGAATTCTTATACTTTTTAATAGGTTGGTTCCAGTTTGAAAGTTTTGGACCCTATAGGTACTAATTTGCAAGACATAACCGACATAGGAAAACTGTTTTTAGCACCTCCCATTCAAAAGTAAAATCAAGCGCTATTTCTAAAGTTGTATAATTAAAATGATTAGATACTGTCCAAATAAAGCACTTTGGGAAATGTGAGCAGGAGTTAATACTAAAGGTACGGTGAAGCCGGTCGAGTACAGCTACATATAAAGACTGACGTCCATATGTGCACTCATAACTCGGCAACGGATCGTTCGATTTTTCTGATTTTTTGTTTAAATTCGCATTGGCCTAATTAAGGACATATGCTACTTTCTGTCGTAAAAACAAAAGTATACGGGTATAAGATTGGGGAAAGAAGTTTGTAGGTATAGCATTTTGAAAAAAAAAAAAAAAAAAAAAATACCTAGACTGGATAGAAAACGCACTTCCAACACAACAAAAATTATTTTAAATTTGTAATTTTTGAATTCTTTGCCTGTTGCGTACCGCTACACAATTTGAAATTGAAAGTTGGCTCAATTACAATTATGTTGCGCAACCTCAATGCACCGAAACTTTGTAACGGATCGCGTTTGATTTGAATTTGATTGTGAAGAATCGCAAATGAGAAGAAAATTGAACGGCAACCGTTCTCATTCCGCGAATTCCGATTATTCAGAAGAATTTGCCATTGGTATTTAAGCGTCTTCAATTACCCCTGCGTCTCGCTTTCCTTATTCGTTATTCCAATTTTTCACGTCGTCAACTGTTGCGGCAACGTGTTAGCAAACCTTCCGCTTTGTACGTTGTGTACCATAAATAAAGGACTTTAGTGAAAAAGCGGAAGGTTGGACGACACGTCAATCATTGCGGTTTGAATGAAACACATCGACATTGCTATAGGTACTTCAAATGTTTCTATTGAAAAAGTATAAGTTGTGAATAACGAATTTGAATTGACGGAATTACGTTAAGCAGCATGTGCATTTTCCATGCTCGAAATTATTATTTTCATTAGACATGAAGGAATTTGGCGGAACAGAGTTCATCGGGTCAGCTATATTTTAAAATGCTGTTGAATAATCGAGCGATCTTTCAAAGCTATACTTGCCAGTGAAATTGTTTTGTTCTTATATCTTTGGACTATTTTCATTTACGAAACAAGTCTTTCAAAGGAAAAAGATTTGTAAAAGTTCCTTAATATTTTTCACGATTTAGGCGCCATCCTCATCTTTAAATTTTAATAAGAAGAATTTCTTCAAAGTTGCCCAAGGACTGTGTTTATTTGCAAACTTACGTATCCGCGTTTCAATTTAGAAATTTCTTCTTTTAAGTCAGAGGCGCAGTGGCTTAGTGGTTAATGTCTTGGACTACTAAGCGAACTTAAGGTTTTTTTCCAATGCGCCACCTCTTGCCAACGTCTGGCAAACATCCGAGAGTTTGTCATGAAAGAGCTTTCGCAGTTGGCCGTTTGGACACAGTGTAAAATTGTAGATTCTTTCCATTCGTTCCAAAACTGAAAATTCAATACGAATGGTTGTGAGAAGCCAGCGTTGCCAGACTGTCAAAATATCTCCCCCTGATAAATTTGAAAAACCCCCAGATTTGGCTATTTTTTTAAACATATTTGACGACTTAAAAGATGGAATTTTGAATCTGAAACGAGAACATGTATAAGTTTGGTTTTCCGAATGCATAAGTGTGCCCCAAATAAATACAACGCAAAATGACAACGCATGCTGCATTTTAAAAACATCTTGTAAGAATTTACTCAGCCCTTACGCAACCTGATAAAATTGTTGTTTATAAAATTTACAGATGAGTTTTCTTCTTAAGTCTGGAATTATATTTAAGGAACTAACGGGTGATTTTTTAGCTGGTTTGGTTTTGGCAACACTGGTTTTGACAGCTGACGTGTGTTTAGTACCTTGTGTCACTGTCAAACAGCTTCAGTTTGGTTTGCAATTTAACCATGGATCATCTTACAAATGAACAACGCTTGCAAATTATTGAATTTTACTATCAAAATTCGTGCTCGGTTCGAAATGTTCATCGCGCGCTGCTTCCATTTTATGATCGGCATTCTCGACCTTCTGAGCAGTCTATTCGGAAGATTGTGACCAAATTTCGCACCAAATTTACTTTGTTGGACATTAAACCACCAACACGTTTACGTACTGTGCGTAGTGAAGAAAATATTGCGGCCGTATCAGCTAGTGTGACAGAAGACCGCGAAATGTCGATTCGGCGCCGTTCCCAGCAGTTAGGCCTTTGTTACAGCACTACGTGGAAAATTTTGCGGAAGGATTTGTGCGTAAAGCCTTTTAAGATACAGCTTGTGCAAGAACTAAAGCCAGGCGACCTACCACAACGCCGAATTTTTGGTGAATGGGCTCTTGGAAAGCTGGCCGAGGATCCGCTTTTTTATCGAAAAATTGTGTTCATCGATGGGGCTCATTTTTGGTTGAATGGGTACGTAAATAAGCAAAATTGCCGCATTTGGAGTGAAGATCAGCCAGAAGCATTGCAACAGCTACCAATGCATCCCGAAAAAGCCACTGTTTGGTGCGGTTTATGGGCCGGCGGCATTATTGGGCCATATTTCTTCAAAGATGATGCGAATCGCAGCGTTACTGTCAATGGTGAACGCTACCGAGCGATGATAACAAACTTTTTTTTGCCCGAAATGGAAGTTCTTGACTTGCATGATATGTGGTTTCAACAAGACGGTGCCACATGCCACACAGCACGCGAAAAAGTTTGGTGAACAGTTAATTTCACGTTTCGGGCCGGTCAATTGGCCGCCTAGATCGTGCGATTTGACACCATTAGATTATTTTTTGTGAGGGTATGTCAAGGCTAATGTGTATAGGGACAAGCCCGCTTCGATTGACGCACTGGAAGCCAACATCCATGCATTCATTCGTGAGATACCGGCCGATATGTGTGAAAGAGTATGCCAAAATTGGACTCAGCGGATGGACTACCTGAGACGC
Source organism: Cheilosia urbana (assembly GCA_946477585.1). Lineage (NCBI taxonomy): Eukaryota > Metazoa > Arthropoda > Insecta > Diptera > Syrphidae > Cheilosia > Cheilosia urbana. The sequence goes on along the minus strand of OX297854.1, from coordinate 86,555,537 downwards.
AGCCGCGGTCAACATTTGCATGAAATTATCTTTAAACATTAAATTGCAAGGTTCAAACTATCGATTCAAATAAATATTTCATTCATTTTTTCGAATTTTTTGTGTTTTTTTTTTAAAAAAAGTTCTACACCTCTTAAAAAATCACCCGTTACATATTAAAAAAATAAAAAAACTTTTTACTTAATCAACCTGATATTATATATTTTTGAAAGATTTGTTTTCCAAACGAAAATAGTCCAAAGATATTAGCACAAACAATTTTCACTGTCAAATATTGCTTTGGAGAACCGATCGATTATTTAACTGCATTTGAAAATAAGACGCACATCTTAAGGCAACTTAAAGGATATCATAACGAAATACAAATAAAATAGAATTTTAATCGATCAATCATCTTATGGATCATGCGAGCATAATAAAAAACGCCTATTGTTAGCCATTGGGCACTGTTCAAAGTTGACAAGTTCCGTCTTAAAAGCGACATAAACATAGGCTTGTCGAAAGGAGTCCTCCATGAATTTTGCCAAAAAACTACTCAACATGTTTAGAAATGAAAACCCATTTCAATAGTTTGTTCAAAGAAGCCTCAGTCGGACTTAGGGATGTCTACAAAAAATATCTTTAAAGGGTATGAGCTACTGCCGATCTAACTATCTATCTGTAGGAGGACCGCTGAAGATTGCAACCTGACCACCATTAACAATGCTAACCTGATACATGCAAATCCCACCCAAGCTATACGAAAGATCGACCACAACTCTTCACAAATTCACACCTGAACTTCCTAAATGTCGACTAAGAAAGGACCTGACAATTGAGAATAATTTTGTGCGTTTTCAGAACCTCTACTCAGTCTCTCTCCACCATTCCAAGATTAAGACCACCCCGAACATTGAGAGAAAAATTCGTACTGCCAATCCACCCACAACTCTCATCATGACCGGATAAAATCGTCAATTCCATAGCGGAACATCCCACTATACAGACACAACAACGCATGCAGCACAGAGCCTTCCTTCTAGTCCATCTGTAACACACGTTCATTGAATCTAATTGCGGCACATGAACCCATGACCAAAGAACCAGAACCAGATCTCTGACAAGAACCTGCGCAAAAAGCCGAAGCCGATGCTATCGGCAAACCACATTCCAAAGAATCGATCGCAATGGTGCTGCGTTATAAAGAAAAGTTCTCACTACTATGCCCCCCGCCCTCCCAATTCTTACCGCTCTGGAGTCGATGATTCCACGTCTCTAAAATGGTGTACTTTGAAGAACCTTCCTTCGATTTGTGTGTGACCTCCAAACGCACTTTACGGAATCACAGATTAAGTAAATCTATAGGAAATACCCAGATACAAGTTCAACTCAGAGCAGTTTGCCAGCGAACCTTCTATTGCATACTGGGATACTGTATGCAAGTGTTGACTTCCTTTTGGTCGAGTGTTTGGGGTTCAGATTTTGTTTGACTTAGAAATGCATGCGGTGCAGGTACCGCGCGCCGTTTAGTATCTTCTGTGTTGTATCTACGAATTACAAGAGCAATGGTATACGCAGGTAGTTCATGCACCGATCGACACAATGAGATAAAGAAAAAGAAGGAGAAGAAGAAGAATAAGAAACCGGAGGAGAACAATATAGGAGGATGAGAAGAATAAAGCGAAGGGAATTCACATGCCAATTGAATGATGAAGAATGCTGTACAATGCACGTTGAAGTGGACGATGATGCTGCATTCCTGCATCAGAATCAGAAACTCCGGCCAGAGAAAGGGACCTGCTTCAGTCGTTGTCGCTGGGACAATATAAGATGCGACGTTACTCAACGGACGGTGATATGTGCTGTTGCCATTTTGAATCAGGAGGATAAAAAAAAGAAAAGAAAAAAAAAATGTTGAGATACCACCATCGCGTCGGCTCGAAGAGGTGGAATTGAATTGGAAAATAAATATTAAAGGCGTCCAAACAGAGCCGACGGGTTACAGAATACAGAAAAGCGAAAGAAGGGGTGAACAAAAACATTACTTTGTATTTTAAATGCCATTCATGTTGATTTGACAGTTTATTTTGATGTTCGTGATGGAATTACCAATGGAAATTGTATTTCAAGTGCACACAGTCGCTCGATATAGGACAGTTTTGATTGGAAGAGCGGTCAGTAGTTCTAGTAAGTGCATAGGATGCCTTTCAAAATTGTAAATTGTCAATTGGTGGTCATTGTTTTTTAGCGCTAAAACCGATTAACGCATCCAAGATGTTTCAAAGAATGTTTTGTCATTAGTCATTTTGTATTATGCTCACGATTTATATAGATCATTGATTTCCACGGATCACAAGAATAGTAAAAAACACACAAAATTTAATTGACATCGGGTGAGTGGTTTAGAAGATCGATAACAGAACCACCTATCGGGTCCAAAACTATCACCCCACACCCACAAAATTTCATTGAAATCGGTTGAAAAATATGTTTAAACGTATTTACTACCTTCATTATATCTTCTGTACTGAAACTGAACTCCTCCCAAACGGCTGGACCGATTTTTATGAAATTTTTGTATGTGTGTTTGAGTGGGTCCCTGGATGGTTTAGATACACAATTGTCCTGGTAATTCTAAAGGATTGATTTTTAAATGTTTCATTCAATTTTACATAAATAAAAATTTTGGATGCGTTTCTTAATTTTTTTTTTTACGAACTTCGATGCATTTTTTAACGCGTTTTTGATGCCCTTTTCCACAGGTTGTTTGACGCATTTTTCGATGCGTTTCTCCACGAGTTTTTTATGCGTTTTTTTAAAGCGTTTTCCACGGGTCTTTTTAACCATATTTTGACACATTTTCCACGTGTTTTTTGACCCATTCTTTCCACTCGTTTTCAAAGATACTTATATTATAACACATCGTACTAAGACAAAGCGAGAAACGGTGGGTACTAACTAGTTCTTATTCCTAGTCTGCAGCTGCACAGGAAAATGTTATTACGGCAACTCATCGAAAGACTCTTTTCATACAAATTTAGGAACCTTCATCAAAATATAAAATAAAATCTCAATTCTCAAACAAGAAACGGATTATGCTAAGCCTAGGTGGTACCTATGTCCTACATGGACATGTTGCACCATTTATTTAATTATATTTGTTTTTCAGTGGTTGTGGACTAGTATTAGATAAATTTTATTGAAAAACTGTAATCTGTGGCATCTTCTTGGGCAGAAAAAAAAGTATATCTCGAATATCGCATCGTATAGTATGTTATCTGGGGTCAGGGTTGAATTGCCACATCCGTGATCGAGCAAGAAAAGATAAGGTAATAGAAGCCCAGTAAAACAAAATAAGTGACGATATAAAATTTCAAGAATAAGAAAGATTTTTATGACTCTTATAATCGGGAAGGGATCTGGATCTGGATCTGGAATTTGGCCAAGCTGCCAGCTGCCTCCGGTTGTTGCGCAACACACCTGTTGGCTCAACCGGACCCGAATCCAAGACCTCGGTCCAAAGCGTTGGTGTTGATTCGCAGAACTCATATCCCAGCTATAGCCACCTAAGGCAAGGCGCAAACAAGCGATATCCGTCGCACAAATTTCTTTTAATAGTGTCCTGCAATCGATCATTAAATACTAATACTAAATACTACTTAAATACTAATCTCGGGAAAGGCCCAGGTCCACCCCTGCCTGTAGCGCCACCTAACTAAGTAAGTACTCTCAGGAAAAGCGAACCTATACAACTCCTCAAAAATGTCCCAATAGACTTAAATGTACACAAAGGGTTGGTTTGACAAAGGGGGACCAACCCTTTGTCAAACCACATAAAGCGCTCTTTCCTCTTTACACTCTAGGGAAGTTTGAGCTTACTTGACTGTATGCATTTGCATTTTATAAATCGCAAATGTCCTTATTTTTGAAAGCTTGCAGATGCAGCTTACATCTTAGGGAAATAGCTAGAAGATCTTCAGAGAAAGTGAAGCATATTCTTCTCCTCTTTGATCGTTTAAGTCGACGTGAAGCCTATGCGAGTGTATCTTTATCTTTAAACTTCAACAACGCAAACTCCGTCATAAACAGGCACTCATATACAGACAGATAGCCTGCACATTAAACAGCACGATCACCGATCTTATTTGCATCTTTTGGCGATTCCCGATTTTATTACACAAAACAAACAAGTTGGGAAATCTTTTCAAAAGATGTATAAACATGGTCAGCACTCCCTGCCTATTCATTTGTCAAAGATTCCACGTGTAAGTGATGTAATCAGTTCTGACACCTCTTCAGGCAACGGCGTCATGCTGATCGCACTCCATATCCACCAAGCTCCAGTCTATTCATTATGTGGATGCGCGATACATACTAAAACACAAGAAAATCAACCACAAATTAGACACTCGAAATTCATAACCGATTCCTAACACCAGCCGCACGGGAATAATGCAAATGACCCGAATAGACCTCCCAGCTCTGCACAGCACACAAGAGAAAAAGACGACTTCACACAACAACCGTAACCAACATATCCTACTGCCTCAGAAGTATCTATCAATTATCACATCAATACACTAGATCACACCTATAAATAAGCATAGTTATCACCTGCGCCGCCGCCACGGCGAAACGGCAAGCCGGGAACATTGTGAATATGAGTCTTTCGAGAGAGACCATAAAGTGAAAGAATGGAGCTCTGTAAAACAAGCTTGGAGTGTAAAATTAATAAAATTCAATTCTTTATCGGCTACCATTTGATGGTTGGAGTCAGCGCTTCCCTTTTTCTGTCAATCAATCAATCATCTTAAAAGGGTGCGCCCCCAGAAGGGTGGATTCTGCGAGTGCAACTCGAAAGCAGCGTCTCTTCTCGCATACAGTAGCCCATTCGGCGTCGTCGTAAAATTCCAAAATGCGACGTAGTGGCATTTCGCACCGCAGATAAGATCACAAGATTGATGAACCAGTTGTGGCACCCAGATTCGTTTTTTTTTTTTTTTTTTGTCATTTTGTTTTAAATGGAGGTGCGGTTGTTCTTAAAATGCCAAATCGTTGGCGATCTTGTCACACAAACTGATCATTTAATGATGGTCGGCTATATACGCGGAAACCGGTCCGACATTCTAATGAAAATATATCTCCTGCTGAATCCTTTTCGTTCCTTTCAAAACGAAGAGATTAATGTGGGTTCGTCGCCGTTGATGGGTCTGGACAATGGACGCCTGCAGAGATGCACATCGCTGAGCCAGCAACGAGATAGAACTTGCAATGTAAATTAATTTAATTATTTTCAAGTTTTAGCCGCATGTACCCGGGGCTCGTTAAGGAGATTGATGATGGGTGGTGGTTCTGGTGGTGTCTTTGGTTTTGGATGGTTTACCAGTTTGGTATATTTGGACCTGGACTGCGTCCAGCTTCAAGTCATCAGTTGGGATTTAGTGGTTTATTTGTGCCTGTCTCGTGGCGGCGTGATAAATGCATCTGATCTCGCCTTGTTTGTCAAAATCTGCTATTCAAGCAATGGACTGCGAGATGACGGAAATATGCGTGAGCATGCGTATTGATGGATTTTTTAAGTGACTGCACCATGAACAGCGAGTACGACCGAGTTAATAAAGCATTGCCTTTTGATAAATGCAATAATGCGTAAAAGACGATGTTAAGTCAGGTTGCAGAGAAAATGCCACAGAAAATTAACCTGACTGCAGAAACTCGTAGCTTTGCTGAGGCTTCAGTGACGATAGAGAGGGCTTGCGAAAACAAAGCATTGTCTTTGCTATTGCCCAAGCCTCAAGCCAATTAATTACTTGCGAGGGAGGTACTTCTTCCAGGACATTGGAGATTGGTGGGTTTTCCAGTGCAACAATTGACAAGCTAACGAACTTCATTGTAAATCCAGGGTTTTTTAGTGGTGACAAATTGTTTGCATCATTTGTTTTTTGTGAGCTAAGGTCAAGTGAGTTATTCAGCTAATACCAATCTCTCGGATACGGCGAAAGGTAAACTTAAACCTTATTATTTTCAACACTACCTCACTAAAAATCGATCCCCTTAAGTATCCTTAGCTTCAGGTCTTATATAAAAGTTCTGGAAATTGTTTAAGTCATTGCTATAGCTTCTATTAAGCCTAATAAATGGGCCTTTTGCATTCACCAGAATTAAAATTAAACAAGTTTCAGATCTAGATGCGCTGCTCGCTGATAACCAAAACCTCTCAGTACGAAGAGTCATGCTGCTGAGACTATTAAGCAAAGAAGGCACTTGATCTTAAGTCGTGCTCTTGCTAGCATCTACGACATGTAAGCGGTCTCAAAAGTAAAGATAAATGCGGTAAGGTTAAGTCGGTCCCAATAACGACAACGGCTGCGACGAGTTGCTGTTCAACAGTGGTGGTTATGCTTATATAATAATTATGACCACAACTCTAAGGCATACTGTAGATGAACATCCAGCACACCTAAGCGGCTTTGTCAAAAGTCTAGCTTTGAAGTTAAGGAGCCCGGTAAGGTAAGTCCAGGGATCGAATCGTCTCTTTCGTGAACGAGTAATACCTGACGGAATTTGTTGTTGTTTCGTATGTCAAACCGGCATAATTCCGTGAACGTACAGCTTGTTCACGGATGTGGCAATTCGACCCCAGATCTTTTATTCTGTCAAAGACCAATCTTTATCTTAAACTTCCCGTCATTTACAGAAAAATAACTAAAAAGCCAATACAATAGAGAAATTAACAGAAAGTGCGCACAAAGCCACCTATAGCTTTATGTGTAACAGATCTATTGGTAAGAAAGAGGGAATTACAATCTCGCAAATCGCAAAAGATCCTTTGTAAGACCTTTACGAAGGTAAGGTGTTGCCGTCGGTCGAGTGAAGTGCACTAGAGTAGGCAAAGTGCGACAAGCTGTCTTTGTTTCCATAAGCGCGACTTACATACAGTCGGCTGCCAGTACAATCTATAGACTAAAAATCTCTTAAGAAGTGACCGATAATTTTACTGTCCCTTCTCCGATCCTGGATCGGAACCCTTACAGTTTGAGAATCTCGACGAAAAATTTTAAGCTGCGCGTAACTGAAAAATAACTAATACATAATAAATAAATAAATAGTTGGCGGAACAGGGCCTTAGCGACCCTAGGCCTAGTTTCTTATAACCTTTCGTTTGTGTGAGTTTTTCATTTTTGGAACGAATGAAAGGGATCTACAACCCTTTCAAGACAGTTTATACACTCTCGGATGTTTGTCGGACGTTCGCGAGATGTGGCGGAGTGGAAAAAACCCTAAGTTGGAATTTGGGTTCTTGCGGGATTGGAACCTGGGAGCCCTCGCTTAGTAGTCCAACACACTAAACACTAAGCCACTGCGCCTACTTGCTCAAGTGCAGCTAGTACTGTGTCCGTGATAATTACACCTTTAAAATAAAAATTCGACACCCGAAATAGGTTTTGTGTGAGCAAAGATCAAGGGAGTCTGCCCTCCAAGTATGCGTAGGTAAATGGGTATCGTCATAAATGCAAAATGCTTATTCTATAGCCTGGTTTGTCTGGTTATTGTAGAGTTTTTCAGGAGAAAGTGATTACGATTAAAGAAGTCTTTTTTCATGACTTAAGGCTGACCAGTTATCCAGCATGAATATCACGGTTTTTACTGATAGCTACGTTAAAGTGTTCTATTAATTTCGAACGTTGTCAAAGGACTTGTCAACTTTAGATACCTTAACCACTGCGCTACAGAGAAACTTTGATGCTAAAACTCAGTTGAACCGAAGGGAATAATCTTTGAAGCAAGATGCACTCATCGACAGAGAAGGCAGGGAAGATATGCAGCATATTTCGTCAATGCTTCTGAAAAGTACGAATCAGTCTTTGAAGATAACTATTAACAATCCGACCCGAAGAGTCTTCAATTCCAACCCGGAGGGACAACGCAATAGGGGAAGAACTCGCTTTGGGTTTCGTGCGCAATTGAAAGAGGAGCTCAACAAACTTGGAATGCACAGCCGGTGACAGCTAGCAAAGATCTCGCTTACTTGAGTGGCGTATTGGTTGAGGCTCAGTTCCGTCCCGTACAGTATAGCGCAGCCTCAGTAAGTAAATAAGCTCATGTTCTATTAATGCAGCAGAAAGCTGATTGATAGCTCAAAATATTTGAGAAAGCCTTGTCGTATGTACTCACTTTATGATTACGAATTTTTTGAGTAAAATCAGTAAAGTCAGAAACAATTCTTTTTAGTGAAAACGCCCCGAAAAAGTAGGCGTGGCAATAAACGGGAACGACGCACTGTGGTGTAAAATTACTTTTTTGGTTGCAAGAATCAAAACATGCATGATTTTTTCTTAAGGAAATTTCCAAGTCTATACAAATTGTGATTTCTAAGAAAATTGCTTCTCATGGTGTTTCTAAGACTTAAATAAGATTTTTTTGTTAATTTATTTATCTATTAATTTATTTATTTGTTAATTTATTTATTTGTTAACTTATTTATTTGTTAATTATTTATTTGTTAATTTATTTATTTGTCAACTCAATTATTTGCTAATTTATTTATCTGTTAATTTAATTATTCGTTAATTTATTTATCTCTTAATTTATTTATGTGTTAATTTATTTATCTGTTAATTTATTTATTTGTTAATTTATTTATTTCCCTTATATAACTATTTGTTAATTTATTAAATTGTTAATTTACTTATTTGTTAATGATTTATTTATTTGTTAATATCAATTGCCTTTTGATTCGTTAATCTATTTCTGTTAAGTTTTTAATCTTTTTTATGTATAGCCTTAAATTATTTATTTTTTTTTTTCTTTGTGAATTTGAGGTTTTTTTTTCGTTGTTTCCTCAAAACAAAATGTTTAATTTTCAAAAATTTATATTTCAATATACCTACTAATTAAACTAATTGTTCAGTAGTAAGATTATTAGTATCATATCTCTGTGATTGTAAATTGTTGCGGCAACAAGCAAATGTAATATTGAACGTAATAAAAATATCTAAAAAAAATATCTAAAAAAATAAGATTTTATTTGAAAAAATAAATAAACAGAGAAAGGAATTGAGGAATAACTTAAAAAAAACAGGTAAAATTTTACGAATCTTGTAAAAAAGGGTCTGCGACTATTTAATTATTCACAGGGTGATCCAAAATAATTTTATTTACAACAGTGGATGCATAAAATTAGCAAATCAATTTTTAAAATTGTTGGCAAATATTTAAACAGTAGTTTTTCATTCTTTGGCACATCAGTGTATCCTAAGTGTTTAAGTGATATATTTTATATGAAATAGGGTAGGAAAAAAGTAACCGGACGAAAAAAAAAATAATAAAATAAAATCAAATAGAATACAAGTTCCTGAGAATTCGAAACATTGATGAATTTTTCTTAAATGCATCTGTTATTCATTGGTATTTGCTGGTATTTAGTTTGCAGCAAAGCCTTTGAAAACTAACACAATTTATCCATTGTCATTTACAAATCGGGGTCGTTTACAAAAACCAATTGGCATTTAAATACAAAGGGGCGTGGAAATGGGTGTATTTTTATTGATCATTTGCCTTTTTGCACGACGTAGCCTCATTTTCATTTAAGAAATATTTCAGGAAATCACATAAAGTTTATAATGTCCAAAAAGACGGAAAAGTCAGTTTTTGAAGCCAAGTAAAGTTTGCAATATTCCCTTCTATCTGAATGCCCTCCATTTAAACGACTTGCCTACCTCTTCAACCTTTCGAAGCACCTTCCCCTGAACAAATCGTTTTCAGGTAGAACTTCTCCCATTGCCGAGCGATAATGAACGACCACATTAAGTTCCTTTTTTGTCACCGAAAACTATAATCCAGAAGATCTTAAGATCTTGCTGTGGAGGTGAACAAAAACCCCTAAAAATATTGTCAGCACTTATCATCTCTCCATGGGCAATGGCCAACCGACAACAAACTGGTTATACTCTTCCAACGAAATCAAATCAAAATCATAACGAAACAAATTTAATTCCCTATCCCTATACCTGTTGCTCCTTGTCGCTTTCGTGTTTGTCCACTTTTTGGTCACTCTTTGGTATATTGTATGGAGTTTCTTTGGCTTGCAAGTTGGAATTTCCACCTCGACGATAAGCCATTAAAAATTCATTTCTACTCCACATCCTTCGGTCGTAAGAAAAAACTACTGGTAGGTGCCTCGCCAAAAGTGAGGGGATATCACTCCTTTAATGGGCCTATAATTTGATCTGACTGTTTGTCTCTCTTCGGTTTTATTTTCTTAATAGCTTCTCAATATATGTATGAAATGAAATAGAGGACGTCGTCGTGCAGAAATTAATCATCTCAAGGAGGGTTGGTCCTGTGTAACCACCAGCGACATGGCCAGCATTCAAAAAGAGAATCTATAAGCGCGCGCATCTGTTCCGAGTTCTTATAGTGAACTAAGATTTCGAGCAGATTTGCTATTCTGATCGCGTGTTACACATGGAGATTCTTTTGAAAAAAAAAATTTGTTTTTTCTGTTTGAGCTCTACAACATGAACAGAGAGATGTGGAGAACTCATTAAGTCCAGCACCTGATGCGTTAATGTGAAAACTGTGCGTTGACCTTAAATCATCTTCATCAGCAGTGTGCGTGTGTAGCGCTTGCGCATCATCATGGCCGCAATTCCACAGATTGTTCTGAAGGGGAAAGATTTTTTATTTTAATTTTCTCTTGCTTCTTTCTGTAGTCTGTGTTTTCGGCTGGATACAGTTGAGGAGATGATGAATGAATGGGTAACATTGGGAGGATGTTGCCCTACTTGTATACACTACTTGGCTGTTGTTTTAGTTCGTTGTTTTTGGGTAGCGCAGAAATTTAAAGGACAGCAGAGCAAAACATGCAATTGGCATAATTGCACTCGAGATGTATCTTTGGGTGTCTTTTAGCACTGCTGCTGGGTGAATTTAAATTTAAATGGTCTTGAGACGGCCGGCGTCGAGGAGGAAAACGCATTTCGCAAGCTTCCTGTTAAAATTGAGTGAGAGCGAGTTGATAGGCCAGCATTAAGGAGTGTCAACGAGTTGCGATTCCAGAGAAATTGACTAAGCGGTGTGCGAAGAGCTGTGCGAAGAACTGGCTGCTACTTGAAGTGAATTAGGGAAGCTTCATTCGTCTTTGATTAAGTAGATGTTTCCTTTGTCTTTTGCTGTATTGTTATAAACGACTTTCACTTGACTGCGCAGTTGAATCAACCGGTAGGTATATTAACTGAGTACCTAGTCCCATGCCTAGTTCACATGACAATGCGACCTGAAATTGTATCAATTTAACTGAGTAAGTGGGTACAAGAGTGCCTGAACATGAATTCACTTAGTCTAATGGTAATGACATGAGAAACATGAGAAAATGGGCCCCAAGGTTGCACCACCTACGAGTATTTATTTTGATTTTACGTAGACAAGATTTGTCGAATAACCACGCCCTACCCTGCCAAACTGCTCAAAAGAGCCCCAAAACCTGTCAGACTGACTAACTTAAGAACCGCTGTTCCTACGAAAGAACCAATTTAACTATTTGTGCCCAAGTTGAAAAAAATCATCGAGAGCATTATTTTTCATTCACGCTCATAGCAACAAATTAAGAAAAAATTAAGTTATCATCAGCGGCACCCATTAGGCTGGATCATTTTTAATGGGAACCTTTTTAAATTGTTTCACAGCTTGCCTGGGGGTGTCGAAGATCCATTTATTTTTTATTTTTTTTAATAAAGAGAAACTAATATGAGTAATGACCTTAGAGCATATCTGACATACCAACCGGGAACATTGAACCAGAGACATCGACTTTTGTTATTAGACTATCAGATAGTGAGAAGGGCTGCCACGTAAACAGAAAACTGTGCAGTCGATCCTTAAAAAAAAGCGGCCAAGTGCGAGTCAGACTCGCCCATGAAGGGTTCCGTAGCAGCAAGTAACAGACTATAAAAGTTTTTTTATTTATTACTAGCTGACCCGGCGAACTTTGTTTCGCCCATATTCGTTAATGTAAAGAAAATAATAATACTCAGCATGGACTATGCACATTTGACTTTAGGAGAAACATGGGAATTCAATATTGATTCCACAAAATTCCAGCGATAGTCCTTGAGACTTATTAATTATCATAGCGAAACGGGAAATTGCTACGCTTTAATACGAATAGCAAATCTTTCTGAATAAGCCGAAGTCGCGGAATTAGAATGATTCCCTTTGAATTTTTCACTCAAAATCGTCGCTTTTTCCATGACATTTGATTTGAGATTCTTCACAAAATTTCGGTGGATTGAGGTTGCGCAACAAAATTATAATTGAGCCGACTTTCAATTTCAAATTGAGTAGCGGTAAGCCTGTCATATCAAAATAATTCAAAAATAAAGATTTTAAATAATTTTTGTTGTAGATATTGGAAGGGACACTTCCCGTATTTCTATTCTATCTATCTTCTTTTTTTTTTTTTTTTAAATGCGGTTCTTCATGCAAAATTCCATCCCCAATACCATCCCGTAAACTTTTATTTTCACGACAAAAAAAAAAATAGCATAAATGTCCTTCCTTGGGTCAATACGAATCCACGAAGCACGATCCATTCCCGAGTTATGAGTGCACATACGGACGACAGTCTTTTTTACATATAACCGTACCCACCATATCAAAATAGTGTCCTATCTTTAAAACTGTAACCAACCATACACAGCCCCAAAATTTCATTGAAATCGGTTAAGTGGTTTATGAGATTGAACACAGCGCCACCTATCGTGTCCAAAATAGTCCTATCTATCACTATTTTGGACACGATAGGTGGCGAAAAAGATAGTCCTATCTATCAAACTGTACCCGTAGTCGCAGTAGCTTAGTGGTTAGTGTGTTGGACTGCTATGCGGGGGTCCCAGGTTCGAATCCCGCAAGAACCCAATTCCGACTTAGGGTTTTTTTCCGCTGCGCTACCTCTCGCGAACGTCTGACAAACATCCGAGAGTATGACTGTCTTGAAAGAGCTTCTCAATTAGCCGTTTGGAGTCGGCATAAAATTGTAGATCCCTTCCATTCGTTCAAAAAAAAAAACAAAACGAATGGTTGTGATAAGCTAGGCCCAGGGTCTCTCCGGACCTGTTGCGCCAACTATTTATTTATTTATCAAACTGTACCCAACCATACACAGCCACAAAATTTATTCAAATCGGTTAGGCTTATGATATCGACAACAGAGTCACCTATGGGGTCCAAAATATCTATCTATCTTTCAAACTGTAACCAACCAAACACAGCCACGAAATTTAATTGAAAACGGTTGAGTGGTTTAGGAAAAAAAAAAAAATTACTCAAATTCATGTTTTTTATTTTCACGCACGGATAAGTTTTCCGATTCCAGCGTAGGAACCGTACAACTAAAATTTTTCAAAATGTTGAGAAAACTGAAAAAAAAAACCGACTGGAAATTCGACAAAAGTAATTTGACAAAACAAAATGTATTTCTCATAAGACCAAAAAAAAATATATTTTACCAATTGCAACCAAACTTCACAAAAGTCATATAATTAGACCAATACCAAAGATGTGAGAAAGTTTGGTTAAAATCGGTAAATGCGTTAAGGCGTGATTCGGCGACAAACGAACACATAATATTTGATATTAAATTCTTCACAATCAAACGCGTACCGTTACAAAATTTTGGTTCGTTTAGGTTGCAAAACAAAGTGGGATAGTTGGTGGCTTCGTTTTCATCCATCACGGAGTCGACTGATTTGTATGAATGCAACTCACCAGCAATTTGGTTTTGAATGGTGAAATGCAAGTGATCGACGTTCTTTTTTTTCGCAGCCAAAATTACTCTTACACTCAGCCAATCATGGTCAATATAATTCTGAGCGATATTCGGGAAAACATTCATGATTAGTTCTTCCGGTCTCGTTGTAAAGTTGCAAAAAGTTGTGGAAACTCAATCAGGCCGGTGATTAAGTCTGCTCGAATCACACCATTGCCCATCATAAATAATTGCCTGGACAACTCTGCAGCGGACTGGTCATTTTGTAAAGAAACTCGCATGTTTGTTGTCAAATGCAATTTCTTGATGTATCGCCATAAAGCAGACGCCTTCAGGCAAGCATTCAATTCATCTGCCGGAGTTGATCTCGAAATGACAGGCAGCGTTTGACGAAAATCACCTGATAGCAAGATCATTGCTCCACCGAAATGTCGCTTATCATTACGTAAACAATACAGGGCCTCCAATGCGCGTTTGTAAGCCATTGTGCATTCGTCCCATATAATATAATCTTACATTGCTGCAGTACTTTCGCCATCACAGTATTCTTTGAAATGTTGCATGTAGGTTCTTCATCCACTTGCAGATTCAATGGCAATTTCAATGCAGTTCGACTGTTCGCTGTTTGACCGCCTTCTAACAAAGTAGCCGCTATCCCAGAAGAGGCTAGGGCCAAATCGATCTCAGATCTCGAACGAATTGTAGCCAACATCAGTGAAATCAGGAATGTATTTCCAGTTCCACCGGGCGCATCAAGGAAGAAAATTCCGCCATTTTCGTTATCGACTGCTTGCATCAATTCATCGTACACTTTCTTTTATTCTTGATTCAACATTGGCACATTTGTTCGAACAGCTTGACTCAATGCGATTCGATTGAAGTCCATTTCTCGCTCCAATTCTCGATTAAATGCGCCTTGCATGGAACGATTTGGCTGTGGCATCCCCCATTTGCACAACAAATTGCCACTCATGAGCAGACACATATCCTTGATCAAAATCAAAGCTTTGTTGCGCATTTCATCTGACATCTCCAGTTCATTGTCCGATGTCACAGTGCGAATTCGATGCAGAATAATGTCATCCATATCATCTTTTATCTACTTCAAAGTATCTACTTCATTTCAAAAAGTTACTTAATGTAACATAGTAAACATAATTTATTAGAACAAACTTTTTAGGCAGGTACCTATATTTCAAAAACAAACAAAAATTTCAAAATTATTGACAACAACAGTTTGCTTGGAAAATAATTAAAATACTTGACAACAACAATTTGCTTTTAAAATTTAAAATATATTTTTTTTTATTTGAAGTGTCACTACTCGATTTCTATCAAGTTTCTTTTTTTTCAAAGTGTATTTCCCCATACAAACTTTCATAACCTCTTTCATCCCCTCCAAGTTTTGTTTTCGCGACAAAAAGTAAATAAAAACCTGATATACAGCAATACGAACAAAACAAAAAAAGAATTATGAAAATCGTCCCAGGGGTTATCGAGTTACGTGGCCATCGAGTTACACCCCGAAAGAATTATATATATAGAAGATTTTTATATTTCAGTTGATTGTATAAAAGGTAAATTGCGGTTTACGATTTATGACGTATAAAAAAAAACTTCTTATAGATCTCGTTCAAATCAAGTTTACATGGTAATGTACATCATATATTTTTTTTTAGTTTTATCATTCTCTTATTTTAGAAGTTACTCATTTTACCCCTCTCGCGCAAACTATTCAGTTTAGAAAAAAAAAATTATATTAGAAACCTAAATATCATTTTTGAAGACCTATCCATGCATAGGTACCCCACACGTACCTATGGGTTTGTGATGAAGAAAACATTTTGAGTTTCAGTTCTAAGTACCAACATTTTTTTTTTTTTTTTTTTCTACCAAGTTTCAACAGTATAGCTCTTACAATTTTGGAAAAAAGTTGCTGTGACCTACGGACGGACAGACAGACAGACATGACGAATCTATAAGGGTTCCGTTTTTTGCCATTTGGCTACGGAACCCTAAAAAGGAGAGCAGTTACCTTGGACTTTTATGCAGTATGCAGTTCCAAAAATTAAAAAACTCGAAAAACGAATGGTTGTGAGAAGCTAGGCCTAGGGTCCCTCCGGACCTGTTGCGCCAACAGAAATATGAATGCAATATAATAGCTCCAATTGCACCCGGAAATATGCAATTGCTGGGTATTGTATCAGATCATAGATTTGTTGGAAATATTTGTTGACACGCCAGCCAATTGGATAAAAAAGAACTATAAATTACCGAGAGGTATCGGTACCGGATCTCCTATAGGTATTAGGTATACCTTAATTCTTTCTAAACATTTTCATCTGAACGAATTTTAGCCAAAACGTCCACACTCATTTTTGTTTTCCATATTATGTTGGTTTTCCTGTACAAAGAGAATTTAACTGAAATATTTATAAAAAAATATGTACGAAAATTTACAATGCTTAGAATGTTTTATGTTAAAAATGCGCATGCGCAATCTAGCAATTGCTACGTTTTATTGTATTGTATTGTCCATCCATCCATCCATCTTAAATACTATATTTAAACAACAAATTAATTCAATATTAAGGGAAGAATAATAGTACATAATCACTTCACTTAGTGTAGAATGACTCGCAGGAGTGAAATTTAGCAATTAAACTGATATGGGGTATATTCATAACAATAAGAAGAGGAAAAGGAGCGCTGAATACATGCTTAAAGGAAACGTAATTATGAGTACCTACTATTACGACACAAAACGAAAGTATGATTCAATAATATTGTATTCGATAGTAAAAAGCCTTTCTAACAGCAATCGGTAAATGAGAAAATTTGGTTCTACGTGCAATAGGAACATTAACTAGTGCTAGGTTATCAACACGTACGCTGTAGATTCTTGAGTTTGTACTAGGAGTGTTACCACTTTGCTGAAAGAATTTTTTGAGAACTTTGAAAACATAAAGATGTCTTAAAGGCAGAATTCGCAACTCTCTTCTAAACAAAGGAAAACTATGAGCAAATCGATTTTTTACACAGAGTAATCTAATCAAATGTTTTTGAGCTGTAAGTAAAGGACGAAAACTGTTCGCATAAGAACCTCCCCAACTTGTAATACCATAAAGCAACTTAGAGTTTGCAAAATCATAGTAAATCATAGTTAAAACTTTTTTTTTAACAGAAAGGTCTTAGAAACCACAATTCCATGCCACCCGCATCGTTTGAGATTTAACTTATTGCGTATAACCTTTCCAGTTCAAATTAAATTCAAAATTTAAAGTGTCTTCTTTAAATCTTTTTAAATCTTTTTTCCGTCAGTCGGATTTTTTGGTTTTTGAATTAACGTTTTTTATTTTGTTTTCGCTATATTAGTATTTTATGTGGAGGCCCCTTTTTTCGGCTTGGGCCAATTTTTAATCCCATTTTTGAAATTTTTCAGCGGCAACGCTGACTCCACGCACCACACAGATACCACAGATGACTACTCGTTGCTATCGAACAAAATATCGATTTATGTCAATCAAGATACGAATTTTTTCCAGCATCTCCCCCAATCTCTTTGATGTCCGTACAGAATCACAATAAGACAAGAACAGAAAGGAGTGTTTACAAAATACCGATCGGATACACGATCGGATCGGGTACGATCGGACATGCGAATGGCGGAACTCATAGAAAACCGACACGGATACAATTATACAAGCAATTTGATACACGATTGCTGTTCGGTCAGGTATCACGATCGGCCGGCCAAGATCGCCTTTACACTCCGCTGGGTTGTGTGTTCAATCTGCCAGAAAAATGTTGAAGCAAAAAGAAGACAAACATACTTGGCATTCGTGTTCGGAACAGAAGTATCTCTGCTCTCACGGTAAATCGTCCAATTTGAATATTATTTGGACACAGTAAGAGATAGCAGCTATTCGCTAATTACCTAGACACACAGCGCCGCGAATAAATATCGCTTCCGACTGTCGTGAAATAGATCTCACGCGTATATTGTGTCTATTAGGTATTAATGACATCGTCATTATAACTCTGGCTAATTTACGATCCAATTTTATGACGGTAATTAAATTCTTTACGATTATTAACATGAAAATAAACAAATTTCGAGGTTCGGCTTATAGATTGAGAAAGTCTTTGGTGTAAATTTAAATCAGCACATCGGAGGAGGATTAAAATTGAAATTCCTCCGGACGGACATGAGAAATGTCTGATTTAATTCGCTAAGCAAAGATAGAGAGGATGCCGCCAGCAGACATTCACCATTCACCTGTGTGAGGACTTGTTGCAAGCCTGAGCTGGCTGCCGGCATGGATGCATTTAATCAAAACGAAGTGGTCCATGTCAGTGGTTTGTCAAAACTGGATTACGTTTCTTAATTAGTTTTGCATATGTTTCCAGAAGGGAACACACTTTCAATTAGAAGATGGAGATGCAATTGGGCACACAAACCTGCGGCGGAGAGTGTTGCATGTCAGAAATTGTAAGATATATGTGACAATGACAAGCGATAAATATTCGAACGGTTCTGCTTTCGCATTTGATTGCTGATTGTACAACTTTTACTTGCGTCAAACTGATGCAGAGGTTGTCTTGGCTTGATGGCTGCAAATTAATTTAAATTATCGTTAGAAGCAATCACGTGTGGATTGGTCACACTGCAAAATTGGGACAGACACTTTTGTCCATTTCTTAATTGGCTGCGTGCATGCGAGTGCGGCAATAAGACCAGTGCCATGGAATGGGAGTCGTAAAATTTATTTAGTGGTCGGTTCTTTTTCTAACTGCGGTTTAGTGGGGATGACATTGGTTTGAGGTGGTATATCGTCGGTGTGCTGCAAAAAGAGCTCAAGTCCACATTTTTGTAAAATGGACTTAATAATGCAAAAATGTCCCAAAAGTCATAATCTATCCCTGCAAAAATATCCCATGTCCGTTTAAAGTTGTTTTGTAGTTTTATTGTACTAAAACAGTTCATTCTATGTCCAAAACACCCAAATGTGTGGAGCAAGAAAGACCCAAGTGGACCTGAATCTTTTTTGCACAAATCTTTTTGGCTACTTTCTCTATTTTTGCTGCAAAAAAAGCTCAAGTCTTCAAATTCAATTAAAATACAAAAACCAGAAAAAAAATTATTTCATAGTCTACTTCAAAAATTGTTATAGGGGGAATTCCCTATTCCTTTGCTATGATTTGTTTTGAATGTACGTTAGATAAATGATTATTATTGAGAGTTGTTAATGTAAATAGGTTGTGCTTTTAACTTATCTTTAAAAAAATGAATTCCTCAAGCCGAAGTGCTGTTCTTCTACAACTTGCAATAGAAAAAGGTAATCATTTTGTTTCATTATAGCTTGACCAAAAATGTTTTTTTAACTTAATGCCAAAATACATTTAGGACATTAGAATAAAAATTGTAAAATAGATGTGTGCAATCCCAGTACTTCAACAGCTTCAAAAGCAAATTCCACGGAATCAAATGGTACTTCCTGACTTTTACAAATCATTTTATGATGTAGGTCTTAAATTTGAGTGTATTTTGTGTTTATATATTCAAGAATCAATTGCTAAAATAAGTAAACAACACTTGGAAAGAGAATGGGATGAATCAAGCCTTGAACAAGATTTTTCAGGCGACGACGATGACCTTGATTATGTTCCCCAAAAAAACACTGAATTAAGCAATAATGATGATGAAGAAACGGCCATTATTATGGAAGCACCCCAAAAATTTACCGCAGGAACACTCACTGAAAAGAAAATACGTGTTTCTGGTAAAGGTCAGCCCATAGATTTGAAAAAAGTTCACATCAAAAAGGTGTATAAAAGCAGCCTTCCTATCAGTTTTGAAAAGAAAAAAGATTTACTTAATCTTTGCAAGTCAGAAGCCATCCCGGAAGAGTTTCATATCTGGTACAAAGGCTTGAAAACAAGCAAAACCACCAGAAATAAGGCCCCAGAACCTGATATAAATGATGATTCGAAATCAAATCAAGATTCATAAATTAAAAATAAAATTTTCATAAAAAAACTCATGTCCATAAAAAAATATTTTTTAAAGCAAAAAAGGTATGTCCAAGTTTCATTTTATTTTTGTTTAAAATCGATTTTCAAATCTTAACAACTTAATGATTTTTTCAGGGGCCATAAACTTTAAATCTTCAATAACTCAGAAACACAATTATGTGACTTGAGCTCTTTTTGCAGCATACCGACGATATATTGGCATTGACAGGCAGTTGTGGCAAACACCTGCAGTGGGAGGTGGGTTTTTTGTGAGTAACAATTTCGCACGCACAGGCTAGCGGTCCTGCTCACTGTGTCTTTTAGAAAATTACGCCCTGCTCTTGCCTCTTTGAGTATTTCAATTAAATATCTACGCTCCCAAAGCTCTATAACTTTTATTTTCCAGAAGTCACAACATTCAATCATAATCATGGCAAAGCGAGAGAGGTTTTTATCAAAAGTACTTTCGTCAGCATGTCACAGTCTCTCAAGTTTGTCAAGTTAATTTTAATAGGAAGGTGCCCGAAGCTTAAGCGCAGTCGGCACTTTGGAATAGCTTTCGAGTGAGTATATCATATAAACTGTACCCAAGTATAAAAGCCATTAACGAGCTCTTTTGGATGGTTTGAAATAGCCCGTCGAAGTTGATCCAACACAACAGAATCGGACCGGAATTGATTTGAACACAAACTACAAGGCTAGACCTCTGACTCTCAAAGACCTTCTAAAATCCTGAACCCCTAGACATTTTCGTACAGAAAGCGCCTTTGGCTTAAGCCAGACTGGGAGCTGGAACGACATGACCGGTCATGCGAAGATTCTAAACGAATACGCGGGCAACAATGTCTGCACAGACTACGCAACTCCCCGCCTAGACTTCGAAAGCCCTTGTCCTTTATTTACTATTTTCCCAGTAGGGAAAATGGCAAAAAAAAAAAAAAAAACAGAACTTCGAAGATCTCTCTGTTAGGTCTATAAAACACTTGCATAAATTTTGAACAGCCTCGGGATGGCTTGACAACCCGTAGAGTTTCGTAGGTTGGTGAGGGTCAAGGACATCACAGTCAATCTGCATTGATCGAAGTGTGACGGAAACAGGTTTCTCCTGCCACTTACCTAACCAAAGTTAAAAGTTAAAAAAGTTCGAGAAAGAAACGCATGCTACGCCTTTCTGAAGCTGACAAAAATCATTCGACTTTGGTGTAAGTTCTACTTTCTTTATTTGAGGACTGATTTATCGAGTTTTCGCATTGTTATTGACTATTTCCTATGCCACACAAGCCTCTTTTCCTAAGAGCTATTGGCAGTCATTTCGCATCGAATTTGACCTCCTCCAAAGAGGCGAACGCTAGAAAGAGGAAACGTTCGTCAATTAAAAACCTGTTATCAGATCACTTAACAAATACACTCCATCCCCAAATGATGTCACGTGTACACTGCCATTGGCTTGAATAGCATCACGCGAAATGTCTTCATGTGATTAAGGAAGAAAATTCAAATTAAATTCGACACTAAAATTATCTGGATATTAAGAACCATTAGAAGAGTTCAGTCGCATGATCAAAGAAAATCCGTCTGAGATGTTGACAGTGATGAAAAAAAGAAAACATGTGACAGAACAGGTTATGTGCAAAGGTGAATTCTTCAGATCTAACAACTGTATGGCACATGATTTGGCACAAAGCAACCCAACCAAACCGCACAATTTGAGTGAGGTCCTATAGAGAAACCCCTTTCAAAAAAAAAGAAAGAGAAACAAAATGTTAAACACGTCTGAAAACAAATTTCGCGGCTAAAGATTATGAACGTGTTACATTTGGTGATTCAATACATTATCGCGTTGTCTGCGGCCACAAAGTATGAATCAGATCAGCAGCAGCACCGCATTCTCATGCAAAGATGGCTTAGCTTTTTTACTTCTCCTATTCTTAGGCGGATCGGAGATCCACTTTTTTTTCGTGGCTTTTCACAAATGGGTCTTTGCGTGTTGTCTGGTGGTTTTATAATTTCATGGGAAATAGCAAAAAAAAATCGAATGCTTCAACTGGGAGAGGAATTTGTTTGGGCGGACTGTTCATCATCAATTCATCAATTAAGGGCCGGAAGCGTGGCGTGTAATTTTCTCTCACTTTCGGTGAGGGAATACGCGTATGTTGTCTATACTGTTAAGATTGTTGTTTGGAGCTTTTTGGCAAATTATAGATAATTTCATAGAAGTGCCAAGATATTGGAGTGAAAGCAATTCATCATCTTTCAGATGAATTAGCTTTGATTGTGGCCCAAAGCGGAAGGCGTGGAGGTATAGACTCAAACCGTTAATGGTCAAATCAGATGTGGATTCGATTGTATATCCACCTGCTTGCTTAAGTATTCAGATATGATTAGCAATATTGACTTTTTTTTACATTTTTGATATTTCAGATATTTAAAAAAAAATAGTGGTCGTACACGGTTATTATAATTCTGGCGTTCAATTTAATATTTTTGGGGTTATGTATGCAATTATGCATGTATGTATATGAAAACACGGAGAGAGTATAGAACAAAATTTAGAAAATAATTCAAGAATAAATCTCTAAAAACTTACCTCAGCAATTTTGGAAGGCAACAAAGAAAGTGAACCGACCAATATGTTGAGGCATATTTTAATTTTGACTGGAATACGGGATCTGATTTAGAATACTGATATTATCTTTAATATGTATTTTGATCAAAATCGTTAGAGCGGTTTTTGTAAAATTTGGTAGACAAAACAGTACCAAATATTGCAATGTTTTGTTTAAAAAATACTATTTATTAGCTATATAGCTGAAAACCGATTATAACTTATTGTTCGGTATGTCAGCATTACTTGTTTTTTTAAGTTTTATCACGCGCATTCTGGTCCATGGCAAAGGCAATCAGTAATAACTTTAGTTGCTCTTCTTTTCCAACTCTAGTAAAAGACACGCTAGCAACAACACCTAAAGAAAATGCAAATCTTTTCGCTAGCATGTTTTCAAAGAATTCCACCCTAGATTCTGCACAGCTAGAGCCACCAAATATCATCGATGGCAGAAGTGAAATTTCGACCTCGAATAATTCAACGCATCCTTAAAGAACTAGATTGCAATAAGGCAACGGGACCCGATGGAATCCCGGCTTTAGTACTCAAGAACTGTGCACCAGAACTTGCACCTGTACTCTGTAAGCTGTTTAGCATGTCGTACTCCCAGAAGACGTTTCCTTCTTGCTGGAAGACCGCTCGCATTCAACCTATTCCAAAGAAAGGGAAGAAATGTCTGCTACAAAACTATCGTCCAATAGCGTTACTTTCAATGCTCTCTAAAGTAATGGAAAAGGCAATAAATGTCGAAATAATCAAATATCTAGAAGTCGATCGATTAATAAGCGACAGGCAATACGGATTTCGGAGCCGTCGTTCCACTGGTGAACTGTTAAGCTACGTAACGCACTTATGGACACAATCAATTGAACAACACGGCGAATCCAGAGCCGTAGCCTTGGACATATGTATCAAAGGCATTTGACCGAGTTTGGCATAGAACCCTAATAGCCAAGCTAGCGTCTTACGGATTACCACAACAACACTGCGGATGGATACAAAATTTTCTTCTGGGAAGATCGATCCAAGTTGTTGTAGATGGTGTGTTATCCAATTCGTTTGCTATAAATGCAGGAGTGCCCCAAGGATCTATTCTTTCTCCAACTCTATTTCTTCTCCACATCAACGATTTGCTTGGATCGACAAATAATAATATCTACAGCTTTGCAGATGACAGCACTCTTATATCCTCCATCTCGAACAATGGGCCTGTGAATACGGCTACATCACACAGTCAGAGATGTGAACAAATTAATTCTCTAAATGATGATCTGGACAAAATCTTGAAGTGGGGAAAGGACAACTTGGTTGTATTTAATGCAAACAAGACACAGTTCACAACATTTTCCAGAAAAAATGCATCAACAGTTCCTCAGATTCAAATGGATGACCATCCAATCCATCACAAGGACTCGTTGCACCTTCTAGGAGTCACAGTCAATTCAGGAATCACATGGGAGAACCACATATCCTATATCGCAAAATCGGCGTCCGCAAAGTTGAGCTACCTATTTAGAGCAAAGAGGTACTTTAGCCCCAAGCAACTTCTCCTTCTCTACAAAGCACAGGAAAGACCATGCTTGGAATATTGTTCCCATATATGGAGCTCGGCCCCAAAACATTCACTTAACCTGCTTGATAGCATACAGAGACGAGCAGTTCGACTCATTGGAGACCCTACACTCACATCGAATCTACAACCGTTGGTGCACAGAAGACAAGTCGCTTGTTCTATAGGTACTTCCATGGTAGATGTTCTGAGGAACTCAAAGACATTATCCCTCGAAATGCAACTTTAGGGCGCCCAACAACACTTACACTTGACAACCGCGAGGACATCAACTTTCAAAAACTCCTTCTGTTACAGGACAAGCAAACTTTGGAACTCGCTTCCTGGGGATATATTTCCAGAAGACTACAATTTGCAGCAATTGAAGTGCATAACAAACATACATCTGCAGGCATCTTGGGGCGCTGTTGAAGCGTTATAGGTTCGCCTTTCCCGGGAGAAGTATATAAAAAAAAAAAAAAAACATTGTAAACAGAACGTTGTTTGATCAAAAAATATGAATGTTTGTTTTTAGCAAAATTATAATTAAAACTTTTGGAAATAAAATTTTCGAACCGATTTACATTTAATTTGAACATGAACATGTTTGAATAAACACATTTTGTTAAAGCACCGTTATATTTCGTCATTCAAGAAGTTGAAATGTGCAGTGAGAAGTTGCATTTAATAAAGGTGCGTTGATTGAATCGGTCACTGTTTTTAATTGTGGTGTTAGAAAATGGAAAATTGTAAATTTGATAAATTAACAAACAGTGCGGAATGTTTTTCGAGTTCTGATGACAGCTTTTCGGCGACAGAAATAGATGAAAATTTGAAAATTGACGACAATTTTAACATCGACAGTATTATTGACGCATTTATGGGAAAAAAAAAATTAGAAAAAAAAAAAACTAAAAACATTTAAAAATAATTCGAAATTTTTGGAAAACTGGCCTTTTACAGGCATTTGGTTATAAATTGGTAAGCATATTATTTGTAAAAAGAAATTCGCATGTTATTAGCATAAAACTCCGTGAGCCATAGCTTGCGCAGAATTCTGTAAATCTGAAAAGGGTCTTAAAATGTGTTAATTATGTAATATTAGTTTATGCTCCCATTCCTATGACACTGAGTACCTTCATAAGATTTCACTTCTTTTTTTTTGCATATACATAATGCGAGATTTTTGTCTCTTATAACCCAAAAAGGAAAAACTCTTTGCTACTTAAATGGAAATGGAGCGATTTCAAAAAGCACATTTTTTAATACTACGGCAAAAATTTAAAAGACCAGAAATCGAGAGAACAATTTACATCTTGCAAGCACATCTGAAATATAGTTAGTTGTGTGATTTTATAACCTTAGTATTTTGACATATATATTTTATTATTTAAGAAATAAGTTTTTTGTCAAAAAATGTGGCACTTAATCTCTCTATATTATATAAAAATCAATTGCTGTGCGTTAGTCGGATAACGACTCGACCGATTTGAATGAATTTGGGTTTGTTTTGTTCGTCTTGGATCAGAAGAAAGAAAAGTCGGAAAAATCCTCAACATGTGGCGCTGTATACTTATACCTATAATTCTTTCGGGGTGAAACTATATGATAATATAACTCGATAATCACTGGGCCATTTTTTATGATTCTTCTTTTGTTTTGTATACTTTCGGAAACTTGGTAGATAGGATAAATACTTTGGACCCGATAGGTGGTGCTATTGTCGATCTCCGAAATAGCTCTACCGAGTTGACCGAAATTTTGTAAATGGGTATGGTTGCTTGCAGTTTGAAAGATAGGATTATTTTGGATCCCACAGGTGGTACTTTGTAAAACATAAGCGGGATAGGAAACGGGTTTTGGCACCAGATTGGACATTGGCGAAATAAAGGACTTTGCGAAATGTGAGCAGGACTTAATACGAAAGGTACGAGCAAAGCTGGGTGGGTACAGATACATATAATAGAGACTGATGTCCGTATTTGCGCACACATAACTCGGGAACCGATCGTTCGATATTTATGATTTTTGGTTTAAATTCGCGTGGGCATAAGGAAGGACATATGCTACTTTTTGTCGTGAAACAAAACTTTATGGGGATTAGTTGAATTTTTGAACTCTTTGGAAGTTCTGGGCTTACCTCTACACAATTTGAAATTAAAAGTTAGCTCAGTTTTAATTTTGTTGCGCAACCTCAATGCACCGAAACTTTGTTACGGATCGCGTTTGATTTGATGGTGAAGGATCTCAAATGAAATGTAATGCAAGCGTCGGTATTGAGGGGAAAATTCAAAGGCAAACATCCCCATTCCGCGGATTCCGCTTTTTCAGAACGATTTGCCATTCGTACTTAAGCGTTATGAATTTTCCGTGCGTCTCGCTTTCACTATGGCAAATAATCTGTACAAGAATAATCGCTGGATATTTGTGCATTTGTGGCATCAATCTTGAATTCCCATATTTCTCACATGGACAATTTATTGAAATCATTGCGGTTTGATTGAAACAAATCGACATTGTTATACTTCAGTTATTTCTGTTGTATTTAATATAACTTTTGAATAAAGAGTTTGAATTGACAGGATTATATAAAGTAGCAAGTGCATTGTGCATGGTCGGAATTATTATTTTCATTACATTAATGAATTTGGGCAAAATATGGAATATAAAACGAAGTTGCATCCTTAAGACCCCATAACTCGAAAACGGATCGTACGATTTGAGCTATCTTTTCTTTCTTGTATTTGTGTACCTCTAAGGAAGGTTGATACGATGAAAAAATTGGAAAATTTTAAAGGGAAATTGGAAAGTTCGTTAAAATTGACTTTCCATACATTTTGTACAGGGAGTTTTATTTTTAATTTTGATCGTAGTGTGCAGTGAGATCATATTTTTCAAAAGCTATTTTCGATCAACAAAATTAGTTTAAGGTGGAAAAGTGAATGCTCCAAATTATTTTAGTCATGTTGTTTTATTACGTTGCTAACATATGTCTTTCCAGGTTCCATTTTAATCTTGATGTATGCAGTTAAATTAAAATGGGTTATATAATGGAAAACGTAAGTAAATAAGCGAAATGAAAAAAAATATATATTTAAATATTCGAATATATTTATTTAAAGCCTAAATAATTTTAACTCAAGGAGATTTATATTTAGTAA
Organism: Cheilosia urbana; assembly: GCA_946477585.1. Classification (NCBI taxonomy): domain Eukaryota; kingdom Metazoa; phylum Arthropoda; class Insecta; order Diptera; family Syrphidae; genus Cheilosia; species Cheilosia urbana. The sequence continues at coordinate 86,528,460 of OX297854.1, read as the reverse complement.
AATATTCTTAAATATTTTGAGTTCAAATTAAACAGATTTCCATTCAAAAATTTGAATAAGATTCTGTTAGACGGACGTGGAAATCAGTTTAATTCAAATTAATAAAATTTATAGTGAATACAATTATTTCAAACAGAAAACGAGTTGATCCAATTGAAAACCAACTACAATAATGATTCAAAGCAATAAAGTAATTCAAGTTTAAATTTAACAAAAATCCTTTTGGCACCAAATCATATTTGTTTGAATTTGATTTGAACACGAATGTGTTTAGTTTTTTTCTCAGTGAGAGACGCTTTCGAAACATGACCAAATTTCAAAAGTACCGTTATTCGAATTCTTACCCAAAAACTTGGTGTGCATTAATATCAATTCAGCTTTAATATCAATTCTAGTTTAAATCGTTAGAGCCGTTTTCGAACAAATCAAACTGGCACGCACATTTTATATGGGAAGTACCATTAATATTGAGGTAAGCTTCCAAAAAAAAAACTCCAAATCCGAAGTTTGAACAAAATCCGAGCTGCCGTTTAGGCTGTAGGCCTGTGGAAGGACGGACAGACGGACAGAGTTTTGCTACCCACTTTTTTGAGTTCGTCTATCATCGTAATGTCAGAATTGATTAACATCTCGAGTTCGAAATTGCGTACGAATACAATATCTTTCTCTTACTACGTAATGGAGAAAGTTAGAAAAGATGATTTGAACATGCGATAGTCATTCCTGTCCAACTACAATAAGTTATTGCTATACAAGCAAATTCTCAAACCAGTATGGACCTATGGGCTCCAGTTGTGGGAATGCACATTCCAAACAAATTACAAAAACAAAATCAGGTCTTCTGGGTACATACGTAACGCTGATCTACATACAAAATTTAAATATTGAAATGGTTGAAGAGAAAGTTAAAAAAAACTGTTCATATATAGCATAGCGGTTGTTCGTAAGCTTCAAGAGGACCGCCAACTGGGTTTGTTAAGTCTTCCTTTTAACAGAGGTGTCAAGATGGACCGTCTCAGAATGGGAGTAACGAATTATTACTTCTCTGCCATTACAGGCTCTTTCATAACCTATCCTACAGAAGAATCGTCCTCCTATGCAATTTATGTAGAAACGGTCCTTTTAAGGGCTAAAAAAAGTAAAAGTGGTAAGCTTCCCATTCGAACCAAAAGCAAAGAAATGATCGCTTTCTTTCAAGAACTATTACAAAGAGCTTAAAAGCAGCTTCAAGTTATATTCCATCTGCGGGTTCTGCTGGATAAAACTCGTGACAAGGGTGACATCTTCCAGCTTCCAAGAAGGTTTCCTTAATTCTTTTATAAAAATAACTTACAAGGATGCACTTCCCACTCAACGCTTACACGAGTATTTGCAATCATGACACAGCACAAGATTCAGTCTTCCACAGCCATTAGCCCGATAAAATTGTTTACCAAACTACCAGTTTGCCATTCTATATGCACACTGTAGTCGCAATTGAATTGACCCCAAATAGCAAACACACACAACCACTAACTCAACCACAATTACCAATTTCCAATTCCTTAGCCATCTGCTACTGAATCCTCGCCTCGTTCGTGGTCACCGGCATCATCACCATCAATATCCACGGAGCATTACATTATCATCGGTTATTCTTTGGCCAAGAATTTCTCCTCAAAACTGAACCCAATTGCAACTGGATGCTGCTGCTGCAGATATATATCTCCGCGCAACATCTCAACACGAATACAATCAATCTTATGCGCGAATCCACATTCCTAACCGATGCCGTATGCCAATAAATATATTTTCAAATTCCGAGAATCGGGTGCGATTTGGTTGGTTCCGAAATAGCACAGGTCTTAGATGACACTCTTGTGGCATATTGCGAACGAAAATTGTCTATAGACAGCGATACATTTTGTGAACTTGTTTCAGGCAGTCTTCTAAGATCACACCTCGTCGAGGGGAGAAGCGAATTCAATTGATCGACGACGTTGGTTGGAGTTATGCCCTGAGAAGTTTGTGCACTCTTCCCGCATTTTTTCGCATCCTTTTGCGATGCATCAGAGCATCAGCATCACCGACGGACGAGATAAAGAAACCGGAAAAAATATTACACTATAATTGAAATTCCATAGCTGGAAGAGGTGCGGACCGCTTTTCACTCTGGCGAGGGTCTCTCTGGGTTGTATATCTTCAAAAGAAGGCGTTCTATGGTTATTCTTATTATAATGTACTCGTACTCGTTCATCGGTATCGGCACAGAGGGACAGACCAAAGTGAATATTTTTATTCCAATTGAGTTCAGTCGACATGAAATTTATTTGCAGGAGGAGAGAACACACAGAACAAGAGGTAAATTACGAAAAATGTTGGCTAAAATTGTGAAAAATTTGTTCCGCGGTACAATTGATTGGGGCATGGTTGAAATAGATTTCAGTTAAGGTATATGGTACTCACTTTGGTTGGCTGCGTGCTGGGTCTTCTGAGGCTCCTTTGTTTTAGGCGAAATGGTGTTCCGTGTGTTGTGTGTACACGTTTATGAGCGAGTAATCAGCATATTTTCTCCTCTATCTGAAATCGGGAAGAGAAGGAGGAATGGTGAAAATTAATTTTTAACAGTAGGTTATATAAAATGACACGTGAAGGGAAGTGGGATAGGCAGAGAGCCAATTCAATGTTTGAAATTAGTTCAACAATATTGATTTTTTTTTTTTTTTAAATCTTGCTAAATATTTTTTGGAAATCAAAACTAGCTAAAAACCCAACAAGTTAACAAAAAAAGCTGTTTTTTTTTTTTTTTTTTTTTTTACCGAGGGTAGGTGAAAATCTTCCAAAGACACTATGAGACTAGCAAGCGCGTGCTCATAGTAGTGTCAGATTTTTACTGACTAAAAACACCACCCTTCGAAAGATTGTTAGATACTGCAACTAAGATATAACTTATCGAGCAATTTTTCTATAACGAAATAACAACTTTTGGCAGGCTACTTTCCACTGAAAGATCCTGCATGTTCCGCAATTTAGAAGCGGTCAGTCTTATCTTGCCAAGTCGAACGGTTTCGTTCTTTGTAGTCGGCGCAATAAATTGTTCTCGTCCAAAATTTGTCGGACTGTATTGTTGACATGTCCGATTAGTCGGTTTCTATGCTTTCTCGCGAAGCTTCTTGTTTCAGCTTCAATTGTTGGAATTCCGAGATCCCTGTGGATATCGTCGTTTCTAATATACCATGGTGCTTGTACAATTTCTCTAAGCACTTTATTTTGAAAAGTTTGTAGAATATTGGCATTTGTTTTCTTGGTACAACCCCAAAGTTGTATACCGTAGGTCCACACCGGCTTTAGCACTTGCTTGTATAGAAGCAGTTTGTTTTCGGTACTGAGCTGGGAATGTTTTCCGAGTAACCAGTACATTTCTCTGTATTTGATATCGAGTTCTTTACGTTTCATTTTCACGTGCGAATTCCATTTCAGCTTTGCGTCGAGTGTCATTCCCAGGTATTTGGCCTCGTTTGCAAAGGGTATTCGGGCCAAGTTTAAAAAAATTGGCAAGTCATTTTTTTTCTTATACGTGAAATTCACGTGAACAGATTTAGTTTCGTTGAGGGTGATCCGCCAGTCCCTCGTCCATTCATTTACCTTATTCAGTGCGATTTGCAGTTTTGCAGTCGTTTCTTCAATAGTGTTACCTACTGCTAGGATAGCGGTGTCGTCAGCGAACGTAGCGAGAGTAGTGCCATCTTCTCTTGGTATATCGCGAGTATATAGCAGATAGAGAAGGGGCCCAAGGACACTTCCTTGCGGCACGCCGGCCGAAATTTCTTTAAGCTCAGAGTATTCGTTTCCATGTCTAACACGGAAGAGTCTATTCCCGAGATATGATTCTAAAATATCATATAGGCGTACGGGAAGAACTTGTCGTAATTTAAATTTCAAGCCGTCATGCCACACCTTATCAAAGGCTTGTGAGACGTCAAGGAATACGCTTGAGCATATCTTTTTTTCTTCAAATGCTTTCTCAATTACGTCAGTAATTCTATGCACTTGGTCAATCGTGGAATGCTTGGTTCTGAACCCAAACTGGTGGTCAGGGATAAGATTATTATATTCTATAACCGGTTGTAGGCGCGTTAGTAAAATTCTCTCGAAAACTTTGGATATAACTGGAAGAAGGGAACTTGGTCTATACGACTTTACTTCATTTGGCGGTTTTCCTGGTTTTAAAACCATTATGACCTCCGCAACTTTCCATTGGCTCGGCACGTGTTTTAGTCTGAGCGCGGCATTTATAATATGAAGAAGCTTAATTAATGCTTTTCTTGGTAGGACTTTGAGAACTTCTCCCGTGATCAAATCATAACCAGGAGCTTTCTTAGGTTTTAGGGATTCAATTTCACGTTTTAGTTCCCTTAGCGTTGCACTTATGAGTGTTAAATCGTCGGATAGTAATTCCGTCCCAATAACACTGTCGTGAGCCGCCCGACCATTGTACGGTTTAAAGGTTTCTTCTAAATGGGCGGCAAAAACGTCCGCTTTTTCCTTATCTTCCCTTGTCCATTCATTTTGATTTATTTTAATTGGCGGCGCGGGGATTTTGGGCCTTTTGGTGCCTTTTACAGCTTTCCAAAGTGAATAATTGGAATCTTTTTTCGCCGTTAAACTTTCAAGGTAAGAACCTATCGCACGATTTTTAAAGTCCTTGAAAGCTGTCTTCAATAAATTGCACAAATAATTCAAATGTGTTTTATGTTGCGGGGCGCGACTCTGTTGCCATTTTTTACGCGCCTTCCTTTTTTCGTTGACCAATTCTTTTATTTCGGGAGGATATCGTAGACCGTATTTGGCCGGCGTTTTCCTTGGATTAGGCGTATTATTCCAGGAAGCGAGCTGTACGATCTCAACGAAGCGATCTACTTCAACCTCAAGTTCATAGGGTGTCGTAAGTGGAACGCTCAGTTCAACATTCTCTTCAATTTCGTTCCTAAAGCCTTCCCAGTTAGTTGTTCTACCAGTTAATCTCGCTGGCTGAAGGTTATTTACTAGTTTTACGCTCAATGTTAAAATAACCGGTGAATGATCAGATGACAGATCAAAGCTCTCTTCAACTTTAATGTGGTTGGTAGATATTCCTTTCACGACGAAAAAATCGATCAGGTCAGGTATTTTTGAAGTATCAGTTGGCCAGTAGGTCGGTTTGCCCGTCGAGTGGAAATCGCAACTGTACTCCATACCTGCCCCATAGAGCATTCTTCCTTTTCGCGAGATGTATCTAGAACCCCAGAACGTGTGTTTCGCATTAAAATCGCCGCCAATAATGAAGTTTGGTTTGAGCGATTTAAGCAAGTTAGTATAATCAGTTTTTTCAAGCGCGGAACGCGGTGGACAGTAGATAGATGAAATTCTAAGACTACGCTGACTATTTTTTACTCGAATCGTGCACAGTTGCATAGTTTCAAGCTCTATCTTCAGGTCTTCGTATTGTTCAATGCATTCTTTAATAAACAATGACGAACCACCTCTCGCGTTTCCCGAAGGGTGACAAGCGTGGAAGTCATTATAGCCTTTTATTTTTAAGCTCGATCCCCTTTTCACGTGAGTTTCAGAAATCAAGCAAATGTCAAGATCTTTCTCGCGTATGAATATTTCCAATTCGTCGAGTTTTTGCAAAAGACCGTTTGCATTCCAAGTGCATATTTTTAACATTGGTTTGTCATTCATATTTTATTTGATGTACGCGTTTTCCGTGAATTATTTTCGAGCTTAACCAAGCGATCGAGAATAATTTTATTTATTTTGCTTTGTTCCTCAAGTTTCTGCAAAATAACTGAGAAAACATGTGAAGCAGGGTCCGGCGAAGTTTCAACGTTTTTTGCTCCTTCGGATGCCGCGGCCTGAGCGTAGGTCTGCACTCTGGCTGACCGAGGGCCACTATTCGCCACTATTGGCTTTCCTGATTTAAACTTTTCAGTAGCGTTTCTTTTGACAACAGAGGTCGAGGGCTTTTCTGTTGTCTCTCTTTCTTTGACATTATTACGCTCTTGAAGCGGAGGTTTTATATTGCCTACTACCTTCTGGGCGGTCTTACGCTTTGTATTAGTTAGCGGATTTTTTTTTTATTTTGAGGCTTAAGGAGCGCATCTCTCCGTTTTTGCAACTCCTTAGCTACTTCACAACCTCTATAATTTGCATGGTGCTTTCCCTTACAGTTAGCACAAGTAGCGGAGGATTGTTTATTTGCTGCACAGCTTTGGGAGAAGTGATTTCCGGCGCATTTCACACATCGCGGCTCTTTTTTGCAATACATTTGCGTGTGATTAAATTCCTGACAACGTTTGCACTGTGGAATTATTTTCAAATTTCTGCGCATCGGCTCGATTTTAACCACAATATTTACTATGCTTTTAATTCGGTAGATATCTTCGATATTGTCAGACCTATCAAAGGTAAGCATAAAGAGCGGAAGTCCACGCCTTACCAGGATATCCTTATATTCTTCCGTTTGTTGTTTCTCCTTCTTGATGATATTAACAGCATCAAGAATTTTAAACCCTTTGGCTTAGAGGTCGTTTATTACCTCTTCTTTTTTGCATGAGGGGTGGAGTCCCCTTGCTACAACACGATGTGGCCTTTCTGACTTTACTTCGAAAGTATACCACTGGATCTTCTCAGTATTTAGCTTTTGGGACATTGCCCGGTAGTCTTCGTGGTTATCGACGTTAATTTTCCACGCATTATTTCTCAAAGATGTAACCTTATATTTCGATGTTATCGTTCCTTTAAGGAGGCTGTGCAATTTATTATACTCCGTTACCCCAACGACGTTTATTGGAGGCGGTGCGCGAATATGCCCTCGGAGTTAAGGGCTCGACTTCAGGCGAAGAACCGGCTCTCCTTTTCTTACTAGGTCTTTTTTTAGTGATAGATAGATGAGTTGATAAGTTAGGTCACGAATGAGCTGTATATGTTAGGAACGATTGGAAGGGAAAAAGAAAAGAAATAGTTGGGGCAATAGGTTTGTAGGGACCCTAGGCCTAGCTTCTCATAAACCTTCGTTTTGTGTGAGTATTTTTGAGCGAAGGGATCTACAATTTTATGGCGAGTCCAAACGGCTAATTGAGAAGCATTTTCATGACAGTCATACTCTCGGATTTTATATAGATCTATAACTGGCTGACCTAACTGAATCTAACCTAGGAAATAGCAAAACTTGGCTCCGATCCACCTGGATACTGCTGAACATCAGAAAAGTTCTCAGTGGCATGGCTTAAGAATTTTAAAAATACGACAACTTGTTAGACCTTATTGGGTCTATCTATACATAACTCAATGGAACCGAAAAAAGCCATGTGGTACCCATAGAAGCTATGTATAAAAGCTTTTGCGAACCCATTGAGCAGATTTCACAAGATTCGCTCTACAAATAGTCCAATCACACTGGCTGCGACTTACACAATTTACGCGATTTTTTGTTTTGTTTTGTGATTCCGAACTCTAATGAAACGACGAAAAAGCGACGGGGAAAGTGATGGAGTCTTGTTGGTAGTGAGGTACTAATTTAGACGGAATGAGTCATATTTTGAATTGCTAGGATAAGCGTTCTAGGGAGCGCTTTCACATTTTAAATATTTATATTAAGCTTCATAAAAGTTCACTTATTTTGGCTAAAAATTTAGCTATGGTTAGGTTGATCGTTTTTGTTTGTAGCCCGCTACACTTAGATAGTTCATATTAGTCGGTTAGTTTCACGAGAAAGATTGCTTATTGTCCATGTCTGCTTCGCGTCATATACTCTGCAAGCTTAAAGGGATTAGAGAGATTGGGAACGTGTTAAGGCCTATTCTGCTGTCGGATCTTATAAAGATGGCATAATGCCAAGGAAGATAGCCATACAGAATGTCGTGAAGACCACATATGTTGCAGAGAATTTCAACTGGCATAATGGAAGAGAAGGTTTGTCACAAACTTTACAGTCTGGTATACTCCCCAGGGAAGACCTTTTGACTTATAGATGATTTCTTCCAACTACATATCTCTTAAAAAAAAAAAAAAAATGTACAGCAACCACCACTCAACTTATTTGAGGATATATAATATATACCTATATATCTATCTCCTATTGCATCACCCTCAGTCAATTTGACTCCATGGAGTAGTTTCTTGATAAATTTCCCATAAAGCGATTCCACCCAACTGCTACCGTTGCAACAAATTTCTACCCACTTCACAGCGCAACAACATATTGTCACGCTACTTAAACCGCAACGACACAAAACAATATGTACCAACTATAGGCGAGGCGGAGGTAGAACAATAACTCTCCCATCAAGACACCCGGGAGTGGAGTACTGCCAAGTTCACATTTCATAACATCATTAAATGGCTGAAAAATGATCCATGCAGTCATCCATCCATCCGAGTGACTCCTCTCGTTCACGTTGCTGCTGTTTCAAGCATTATAATCTGCTGCACATCTTGTTCGTATTGCGCTGACATATTCTTCAGATATAGCTGCGCACTCCCTTCTAGAAAGCTTGCTGCACCTTTTAGAACTCGTAGGCAATAACAATGAATTGGCCATTTGACGAGAACACGGTCGGTAATTCAATGCCACAGCAGAAAGACTTATGACGTTGGACTGAGTGCAGTGGTTGCGTTGTTGTGATTCTTGTTTTTTTTTTTTTTTTTTTTTTTCAAATTTGTTTGTATAATTGCACAGAAATAGAGATGGGCAAGTTATGCATGAGAACTCGTCATCTAATTCCCCGTGGGACACTGGCGGCAGTAAGCGGGAATGTCTTGCTTATATGTGAAGTGGGTTTTTGAAGTTCGACAGTAGGGTGGAGGATGGCGGAGCCAAGTGAGAAAGATTAGACCAATTTTAGGGATAACTACCATAAGAACGACGGAGAACTAGGTCTTTCTGACAGAAATTAGCTACGTTACGAGCCAGATAGGCGGTGCTTCATTTTAAGCAAGCCTTTTGTAAGTGTGTTAAGGGGTTTTGGGAACTGAAATTAATACAACTGCCTATACGCCTTTGTACTTGTACAACTTGTTTAATTTTTAAAACTTTGCTAAGGCAAGGTTGACACAAAAGTTCCTGTCTACGTGCATCTTATCGTGAACTTCCATTCGTTTCGAGGTTGGTCAGTAGTGTGCGACTTAAATACCTTTCCATTGAACAGCAAAACCATCATCAGGAGACGGCTTTTTAGAGGTTCCGCTACGATCTTCTTTGGCTTTCCAACTGCATGAGTTCGATAAGGTTATGTCCCTGAACTTTAGCAACGTTTTCTAGTTTCACTAAACTTCACTTAACGTGCTGCTCTCCAGGAAGTAAATCAGCAGAACAAAAACGTTGCCGCATTTGTCATTTGGACTAAGTTAGTCGGACTTAGAAGGGCAGATGGTTTCGAAGGCCTTGTGGCCTGAGTTATATCGCAAAAAGTTTGGAGATTTTTTATAGGAATACTCCGCTCGTTGCCCTTTCTAAAGAAGTCGCTCTGAAAAGACTCCTCTAAAGGAATTTAGAGTAGGCTGGCTCATTAAAGAAATTGCTCATAGGTTCTTTCAGGTTTCAGACGAAGAAGAGCTTCGTGATGACCTTAAAACCCTATCGTAACTTACTATAGAACTGCCACCATGAGCAGAACCAATGTCTGTTAGCAAAGCGCTTTTATCCCTATCAGATAGTGCCTTAGACGTCAAGCCTTGATCTTACAGCCCAAAGGTTGATAATGGAATGAAATCTTCATAGCCTGCTTCAGCGGCACAAGGTTTATTTACTTACGCCCCATGAAAAAATGCATATACGAGGTCGAAGTGACGACTTACTAGCTTCTGTTTAGACGATAAGATGGTTCCTTGAGATTTTAAATCAGAAAGTTGGTTTGGGGCGGGGTAATAGGAGTCATAGACTGGGCATACCCCAAAGACCTGCTAGCAGAAACCACAAAGTTCTAACATTCCTATAAGCGCAATAATGAACATACTTCAATATCCATATTCGACTCCGTTTCAGTCGACGAAAGTTAGTCCCCCATAGTATCGAAAGTTCGAACCTTAGAATCAAACCCCAAGTCGGAACTTTTTCGCATATCCAACTATGGAATGTCAATAAACAAAATTGTAAAGAACTTCAGAGTTCTAAAGCCACAAGGACTTGCCTTAGTACTTTCATATAGAAAATCAAAATATCAAATATTCGGAAATCAATTCTTAATCCTGGTTTGATATTGAATAAGAACAAGCTCCATCAAAGTCCGTTACAAGAGTGCACAGGCAAACGATGAAAATTGAGAACCGACAGACTGTCGGATCCAAAAAGCATAAAAAATGGGACAAAGAGAAACACTTTCTACAGAAATAAGCAAGACCGTTAGAAAAGCTATTTAGTAGCACTAACGCTGGGTTTAAAAAGACACTCAGAATTTCTACAAAATGGTTAAGTGATCAACTCAAGGTTTGGCTACCTAAACCAAACTCGGTTATAAATAGTCTTGGAAATACTATGCCTGCAGACTTTACCATGAGAATGAGCTATTACTGCAAAAGCCCGATCATAGTTGAAGATAAAATATTAAATACATAGTTGGAGCAACAGGTCCGTAGGGACCCCAGTCCTGGCTTCTCACAACCATTCGTTTTGTGTGAGTTTTTCGTTGTTGGATCGAATGGAAGAGACCTACAATTTTATTCCGATTCCAAACGGCGAATTGAGAAGCTCTTTCAAGACAGTTCTACTCTCGGATATTTGTCAGACGTTCGAGAGGGGAGGCCAACACAGCATTTTCTAAGCCTCTGCGCTATACGAAGATGCTATACGAAATTAGGTATAGTTGGGCAACAGGTTATAGAATTATAGGCTAAGCTTCTAGCAATCATCTGTCTACGTGAGTATTATTCTTAGGAGGAATGCAAGAAGCTATAGAGAGACCAAAGCTATAGCAGCAAAGTATCCACCAGCAGGCTTAGGAGCGGCGCTTTATATTGAAAGTGGCTGGAGGGGACGTGGATAGCAAAATCCGTCGATTGGAACCTCTATAGGCACCACAATCAGTAGTACAAAAACAAACAGACCTGGAAGGCAAAATATTATATTTCAAACTTCTTTTAAAAAGGTGTGGGAGGGGCGCTTGTCATCTTATTCCTCCCATCAGACTGGGAGTGAAAGTACTCCACCTTAAAAGTTTTTCGACACCACCATTTAGGTGCAAAGCAAATTCGGGAAAAAAAAGTAGTACAACGAAATATACCCACAGCAAAAGACAGCTCTTGTCGAAAAAGCTATAAAACGAAATATTCCGTAAACGACTCTTCCATCAAACGTCCTTAACTTTTTAAGTGCCTGGGTGCGGCATCTTCGTCTCTGCGGGCAAACGTATATTTGCGCTTATGGCGAATAAAACGTGAGAACTTACAAAAAAAGAAAACCTACGCCGTTGCCTCTTCAAAACTCTAATTAAAGACTGCGATGTTGGATCACTAAAATAAAAGTAAATACTTGAATGAAGTGTAATCCCATCGCAAAGAGACGCAGTTCTGGCTGTGCAACCTGTAATTTTGATTCGCTTTAATCGCATACTCTCCGTTTCAGGTGAATGTATACTATATACCTTCGAAGGGCAATGGGGAAAGCTTCACATCATAAAATTCCTTTATTTGATTTTTTTGTTCCTGCACCGAATCGGAACACACCAAGCCGTGTGATCCTTGACTGCATTAAATGCGCACTCGGTTCGTCATCCTCGATTAAATGCCTTGTGTGTAATCCGAGATTCGTACAAACGAAGAATCTGTAGGATGTTGATAATTATGCATTATCGCCAATAATACGGGCCCAAGTGCAGACAGGACAAGAGAGGGAACGGAATAAAAAGAACTGTGCGCACAGCTCTTAACAAAGGATCGCTCGCATTTTGATATCGATGATCGATGATAATGACGATGAGGATGACGATCAAGGGGTGGGGCAATGAAATCCGAGTAGAGAATGCCAGAGTTATTAAAATGTTCTCTCAGCGATTTTCCTTTTAATATCTTCATTGATTTGTGAAATGGAATTTGCGGTTTCATTGAGTTAACCTGGTGGATTGTACTATTCTTGGTAATTAAAGTGATTTTCTGAACAGTTTCATGGGACAGAGAAATTCGCTAATGCACATGGTGAATGCCATTTTGAAATGAATTAAAAAAAAAAAACTTCTGCACAGCTTAGACGGTTTTGAGGTTAAAATGGACAGGCACTGGCTACTGGTAAGATCCAAAGAAGTTATCATAGCACAGAACATCAGCTAACGAAAGACGGACGGTGCAGGTATATAGCCAAAACCCAAGCTATATTTGAGTCCAGACATCCAGATTGAAATCCTGGAAATATGTTCTGATATTGTGACAACTGAAATAAATAAATGGGCTATGTACGTGCAAGTTGTTTCAGTATCCTCGCTGACGAAACAATGGATGTTACTGGCACTGCACAACTTTCGATATGCCTTCGATCGACAGTGGCTACGATAGTCAGGTATAAACGATGTTTTTTTTTTTTTTGTGGTCTAACATGTATATCTTCCAATACCATCTGTCACCTTTGACAACTCTTTGACAGCTGTCAGACTTACTAAACTAGATACTTGGACGTCCTCTACTGAAATTAGGTTCAATCCACAATAAAGTTTCAGTAAAACTGAAACTCACATAAGTAATCAATCCGTAGTCGAAAAATCATGTTTAAGGAGGCCTGACGTAGCTCAATTGATTTTTTTTAACAACTAGCGTTGGTTCAGATGTGCACTATTGTTCTCGAAATATCAAAAACAAAATCTTTTCCCCCACTCAACGATCGGGTTGTGTAAAACAAATTTGTACATAAAATCAGAGAAGATCCTAGGCGTAGCTGTAGCGAACTTTGCCTCCCACGCTGATCACTACCTTCTGGTGTCAGTCCCCGCTCAGCCGGGAGACTTGACCACCCCCTTGGGGAGACATACTTAAATTCTTCGGGTAAAATAATAAAAACAAATAATTTATTCAGTTGATATCTAATTAGAATTCATTTTTATTATATTTGTGGTATTATGAAAAAAAAAAAAAAACTGTTTAACGTTTTTTATAATGAAAAACAAAAAACTAATACAAAATGAAAAACATAGCTATATAATGTATATTCATCAAAGAGACGTAAAAACTCAAAATTATTGAATTTTTAAACAATTATAAGATATTAGAGACTAAAAAGTAAAAAACAATATTAAAAAAACTTCAAAAACTTAACAAAAATATGTTATGTTATGTTAAAGTGGCTCTCGATGAGAGAAGCACTTAGGCCGTTGATCGGCCCATTGTGCATACCACTGGTGTTTAGGGGTTCCTTATCTGGTTACTCATGTGAACCATTTGCTTCCGTTGATAAAGCTAAGAATGTTAGCAGCGCTGGTGTCGCATAGATCACTAAGATCATTGAGGAAGTAGTTTCCTAAGTACGCCATCCTTAGATTGGATAGAGCTGGGCAGCTGCAGAGAAGGTGAGTGACGGACTCATCCTCTTCCTCATCCCTGCAGCTTCTGCAAAAGTCATTGTATGGCAATCCAAGTCTTTGAGCGTGTCTGCCCAGAATACAATGACCGTTAATGACATTAGCAACCAGCGAGATGCTAGTTCTGTTTAGTCGTAGAAGCTCCTTGGATCTTTTAGTATCCAGGGTCGGCCAGGTGAGCTTGGCAACGTCGCAATATCCCAGATGTTTCCATCTATGGTTTGCAATTCTTGTTGCGTCCGCGTTAATGATTTGTTTAGCGTGCGATAGCGGTGCCTGTACGTTGTACAGACTAACGCTATCAACACCGGAGGAGCCTAATCTTGCAAGTTCGTCAGCTGCACAGTTCCCTGGGATATCACAGTGTCCCGGAACCCAGCAAAGGGTAAGGTTCAAGGTTGTACTGTCCAGCTATCTCGTTAAGAGATACGCGGCAATATTCCACCGCCTTAGATCTTATTTCGCTGGAGACTAAGGATCTGATTGCAGCCTGACTGTCAATATAAATAACAATATCCCTGTGTGATATACTATTAATCGACAGCCACGCCACGGCTTGACGAATAGCTGTGATTTCGGCTTGGAAGACACTACAGTGTTTCGGAAGGGAGAAGGAGAGGCGCAAGCTCAGTTATTCTGAGAATACACCAGCCCCGACTCCCTCTAATGTTTTGGAGCCGTCCGTAAAAATTGACAGTGCTCCTACATGTAGGACATTCCGTGAGTCCCATTGGGATCTTTTCGGTATTTCCTTTGTGAAGCCTTTTTCGAAAACGATTTTTGTAGGCAGGTAGTCAGTTGTATTAGGTAAGGGGCTTGGCATGTCCAGTTGGTTGTCCTCTCCAGTGTTTACCCTCCCTTAGTCTGATTGCCGCGTTGGCGGCGTATTCCTTGCTGACGATGTCCAGAGGAAGAAGATTGAGCATTATCTGTAGAGCGGCGGTAGGAGATGTCCTCAGTGCACCCGTGATGCTAACTAATGCATGCTAGGCGTTTAGTCTTCTCAAGGGCCTTTAGATTGGAGATCTTGTCCAAGGCCGGCCACCATACTTTTATGCCGTAAAGGATAATCGGTCTGATTACCGCAGTGTAAAGCCAATGCATTATGTTGGGTTGGAGGCCCCATCTCGAGCCGACAGCCCTTTTGCAGGAGTAGAGTGCCACTAGGGATTTCCTAGCACGTTCGGCAATGTTTTCCCTCCATAACAAAAATAACTAAATAAGTCTACCCCTTTCCCCCTACAAATACAACCTATAAAATGGAAAAAAATCTATGAGAAGATAATGACTTAATGATTGATTGCTTCATCGATAAAGAAGGAGCATTTGACAACACAGTATTCTTCCAGAAATACAAAAGCATATTTGAAACACGGGATTTAATTATAGGTAAATGTAAATGGATGCTAAAAGATTAAACTTTGCTTAGTCAGCAAAAACTTAGCGTGAAAGCTACAAAAGGATACCCATAGAAAGACCTGTTCTCCAGCTACGATCCATTGTATTAAATCTTAAACGAACTGCTGATTATTCTCAGTAATGATCGCTTTTAAATCGAGGTTTATCCAGATGATATAGCAATTCTAGTAAGAAGTAAATTTGAATATCGGATCGCATCTAGTAACCCTAAACTTCGTTGATTAATTATCTACATAAATTTGCCAATAAATGTCAATCAAATAGGAAAAGAACCATTATTGCATTATCTAAGTCCTGGTTTCTAAGAGGAGAAATGAAGAAAGGCTGGGATAGAAAAAAAACTAGAATAATCTTTCCATGACCGCACTATGGACCAGTAATAGTCTACTTACTAGGTTCATTTCGTTGAAAGAATGTTATGGAAAATGCATATATGCTCATCACGAAAGATTTTTATCGAAAATAAATGAACAGTTGGTCCGTAAAAGTACACTAGGCGTCTAAAGAGTTTTTCATTTTTGGAACGAATGGAAGGGATCTCTACAATTTCATACTTATTCCAAACGGCTAATTGAGAATCTCTTTCAAGACAGTTATATACTCTCGGATGTTTGTGAGACGTTCGCGAGAGTTGGCGCAGTTGAAAAATCCTAAAGTTGGAATTTGGGTTTTTACAGAATTCGAACCTCGATCCCTCGCTTAGTAGTCCAACACACTAACCACTAAGCCACTGTGCCCATAGGCCCTTTTAAAAATAGCAAGATGCAAAATTAGGAAAGCATGCTGGCCACTGCAAATCGCCTCTTATTGAGGTAATGCGCTCTGGTAAGTTCTCCCTCAAAACAGCCATCGATCCCATTGAAATTTTGGGCCAAATCATCAAAGGTAGACGCAGGTCTGCGAATACAATGGCAGCGCCGTGTGGATTGCAAGATTGAAGCTCTTGCTTTGCTGCCTTAATGTTTTCAGGTAATTTGAAAGACCGAGGGATTCCAGTTCATCGTCTTGTCACTCTCATAGTTCGCCTGAACGTCTGTCCAGGACAGGGCCCAACGGAGCTACATTGAAGCGATTTTAGGAGGCCCGCTGGGTGGCGATCAACGAACATCAGTTCCAAAAGTAGGCCTCAATGACCAAAGCACTCTCCTCATTGTTTCAACGCATGCTAGCGACTATCTTCCAAAGAAACAATATTTTCAAATCACGCCTGTCGAATGAGATCACTTCCGCCCTTCCGCCTGAATGCCGCGAATTTCAAAAAGGGAAGATATGTTGAAGCACCCTACATAAAAATAAATGAGAGCATACCGGAAGTAAGATAATTAATCACCTGTCAGTGTCACTGTGACAGCTGATACTGATCGATAATATATCAAACAAAGTTATGACACAAAGCGATTAGATTAACTGAATGCGTCCACTAAAACTTTCATTTTCAAAAAAAAAAAAAACATCTTTCCGTTGACACCGTGCATGACTAACTTATGAAATGGAATGAATGAAGATGCAATTTCCCAAGGCACGCAGTTACGCCTCCACCTATCCATCGGCAAAATCACTTTGTCTCATTTATTTATTCATCATAGCGAAACACGTCAAACACCACTATCCGCACTGCAATCATTTGATTATATTTTTATTTATGACCTTAATTAAGATCTCCTCCAGTGAGTGGATAATTGCACACCATAAATCCGTCTCTGCATAATGTGAAAAATTTTCAAATCAATGGATTTTCGCCGAGAAAATTGCAGATCAAATGCAAGTACAAGTAGTTTATGCTGTGCAATGGGCACATCAAGAACCATTGATAGCTGAGCATGTGGTGAGTCATGCATCTCGTCATTATACGGCGGATGGTGGTTACGTTTATTTTTATACTTTGGAAATGATAGGCAGTGAGTGTTTTTTTTTTTACCATATTTAGTCATGTTGGTGGTGTTTACGAGCGGACAAAGATGAAAAGATACATACAATTTGTACACGACACGAAGTTGAAGTAGATGGGGTCATTTAATGCAGTTACATAGAGTTGGAGTGCTAAAAAATGTTGCGCTGTCTAAGTTGGCTCATTACCGAAATGTGTTTGTGCGTGGTGCCAGATTAAGATTGGATTAAGTGCAAATTATTGGCCATGCAGTGAGTCGTTAAATTGTGTTGATAATGTATACTCAAATGGGGGGGAGACTGCATAAGTTGGATGTTTTGGTAGAGCTTGGGTAAGAATATGCGATTTTTATGGGTGCAAGATAAAAACAAGTTGTCTTCCCAATTATCTGGTATGATTGGGTTAGTTCGAACATTAAAAAAAAAAATCATTTGACATAGAAAGAGTTTTAAATCAGATGCTGGCACTTTGTAGCAGCTTTCTGAAGAAATATATTCTGAAATCAACAAGTAATTATTTGAAACTATGGGCTTAATAAACATTTCTAGTTTCGACTCTAAATTTTAGTATGTAGTTCACAGTGGCTACAAATTTCGCAATTGTGAGCTTCCGTAAATTTAAAGTCGAGACTAATTATGTGAAAATATAAATACTGCGACCTTTTGGTCGTATGTTTGTACCCCCTGCTTACGCCTCAGAGAGGTTTATTCCCTCATAAGAGTTTCCCTCACAGTATAATTCCTTTCGCAGTCTTATAGCACTCTCCAGTCCAAGTTCCTTTAAGAATCTAAGGACGAGAGCTGGCTCCAGTGAGAGTATTTTCTCCTTAGATAGTTGGTACTTGCCCAAGTATTTCAATGTTTTGTGTGTTAAAGTACCACATGATCTCAGCACGCGTTCTGTGATTTCACTGGACTCATCGCAGAATCTGTAGAGTCCTTCTGTAGATATACCCAGTTTTCTAAGGTGTTCCTTGAGTCTATAATTCCCCGTTAGGATACGAGGTTATTTTTGCTCATGCGGTTACAAGCTTGAAATCTTTTCCGGTTGTATTGCCCCAGAAGTTTCTTGGCCTGCCTCATTCCCTTAGTGTTATGCCAGGTTCATGCCCGGTTTTCGTCCTCTAGTTTCCTAAATTCTTCTTTGAGTGTGTGATCCCCCCCCCTATTCCGCAGAATGGCTCAGGACCTATGAAAGTTTCCCTTTTCCAGACGAGTTTGCTGTCCAGGTTTAGTCCCAGATATTTAACTTCATTGACCGATGGTGTGATGAACCCGATAGCCTTGTCGGCCTCAGCCGTTCAAGTTTCCTTTTCTTCGTGGATGGTACTATTATTGTTTTTGCCGGACTTAGCTTAGTCAATCCGTTACGCACCAATCCCGAGTTATTTCGAGTTCCATTTGTCACAAAGGATTCCCTAAAATGTATCCCTGGTAATAATTACTATGTCATCAGCATATGCTTGACAGTTGGTACCATGGTTCGTCAATTTCTCAAGTAGCTCGTCCACCACAAGACTCCACGATAGAGATAGAACTCCTCCTTGCCGACAGCCTCTTGCTGTGCTGTGAGTCTCTGCTAATCTTGATCTCATGAGTTCATACATCCACCGCGATACTGTGTTGCTTACTCGGGCACTCATTCTCAAAAGGCGACACTTTCATAGTTATAAATATGCGATTCAGTAGAGCCTTTTAACTCTAGCTATAATAAAGGCAGGTCTACCAAGAAATAGGGCAGTCCAGAAAGAATCACCGCAGTTGGACAAGGCGTTTTGGTAAAAACGCGCGTTCGCGTATTGTAGCAGCGTCACTAGAAAAAATAAGGGACAAGACAAAGCTAACTTTTTGAAAGCATTTACAGCCACGACGAATAAGTGTCATGTTTGGCTCGCTTATTTCTACAAAACTCGTATGGCGGTGCACATCAGTGAAGGAAAAGTTGCTCTTCGACCTTTGATTTCAAAAAAGAGATTTAGACAAGTCGACGATCTGTCGCTAGACTTCTTTAACAGAGATAAGCCGAGATTCAATGGTATCAGTTTCCAAAGCCTGTGCAATTACTTGCATACGCTGAAGCTAAGATTACACTTCAAGTCATTTTTCGTGGCAAATTTTGACATGCTGACGTCACAAAAATACGCTCTTTCTATTGTCACTCGTGAGATTACGCTTGACGGCCAGCGTGACCAGACGCTTGACAGGCGATCACGTATAGTGACATATTTAGAACAAGTGTCTACGTCATATTGACGTCGGTCGGCATGTCAAAATTTGGCACGAAAAATTACACGTGTGATGTTATTTACATCTTTGGTCGAATTCAGAGAACTGTTAGTGTCTCCTTTCAATATACGGACGGTCAGAAGCGGCAAAGCTGAGTTTTATGTCAAGACCAAGTGACAAACAATATTGGGTGACGGCATAGATGATCACAATAGACACTAGATAGCTAAAGCTTTGACGCAGGAGCTTTGTAAATATCGACTTTGATTTGAAACTCAATCAATCGAAGAGAAAATCTTTTTTTGGCCAAAGAAAGCAATGGGGTAGTTCGGATTCTTCAGGAGACTTCTTTATGCCAGTCCTGTTCTGCGTCAAAGACGGTTGAATGTTAGCGGGGGCGGAAGACGATATACTTGGACGTCTTAGAGAGACCAATTCGCAATTTTTTACAAATTTTTGCCTGAAAAGCTTAAGCGTAGAAGGCTAAATGACGAGGTTTGGTTAGAAAACTGCGAATCAGACTTTTAATACCTATGTCTAGATCATATAGAACTAGTGGCTACTAAAGCTCAGATTCAGATAGTCTTCGACTATAGACCTTAAAGGCACAACGCAATAAAAGAAGTTCACGTCGCCGGTTTAGTTGATAGAGCACATAAGTGAAACATAAACTCCACCAACGTGGTGCAACTGGTGGTTGGTTACAGATAGCTTGACCTAGAGAACCGAAACGGTTAAAAAAAAATAAATAGTTGGCGCAACAGCTCTGGAGAGACCCTAGGCCTAGCTTCTCACAACCATTCGTTTTGTGTGAGTTTCTCATTTTTGGAACGAATGGAAGGGATCTACAATTTTATGCCGACTCCAAACGGCTAACTGAGAAGTTCTTTCAAGACATTTATACTCTCGGATGTTTGTCAGACGTTCGCGAGAGGTAGCGCAGCGGAAAAAAACCCTGAGTCGGAATTGGGTTTTTGCGGGATTCGAACCTGGGACTCCCGCATAGCAGTCCAACACACTAACCACTAAGCTACTGCGACTACTAAGCGAATCGGTTGATCACCTTAAAATACCGCCACCTTATAGTACTCAGTCCAACTATTGCCTAAACTTGATAGAAATTTACATATATGACAGCTCCAACTGACTCTACAAAATTTAGATTGGCTATTAATCTTCAGCTTTTGTCTCCGTCCTCTGCGGGAGCTAATTGCAAACAAATTAATTTCACAGCTCTAATAGTTGAATGACCAAACGCTAAAGATTCCCGCCACTGCTCGTGGTCTCACTATTAATCTCTTGCCAATATACAAGTGGGATGGACTTTTAAGTCCCTCACAATGTGATGGACAACTTTGTCATTCAATTGTTTTCTGGTCGCCAGTCTTTGAATCTTTTGAATAATCTAAACGTGCCAACATTAACGCTTACTGTTTTCGCTACTAAAATCGCATTAATCAACGGGCTGCTTTTATGATAATAGCCCCACTCAATCCTATCGCAATCAATCAGTATTGCCAAATCTGTCTAAATGAGGTATGAAACCCTATTGACCTGTTCGATTTGTCATTCAACCTACCCCGCCATTCAAACAATCAGAACGCAGCAGATCACCGCTTGGAATTTATTGATTAATTTGCCTAATAGAATTAAACGTTCCGTTTAGATGAATAAACAGGCAGACAGCCGCCGGCTTTTTCTTTTGTTTATGGAAATTTCCATAAATTCATATTCATCATTGGCCTTTTTTTATTCATTTGTTTATAAGCGAGTGATTAGAAATATTTTAACATTTTTTTAGGAATTTATTTAACTTATTATTTTAGTATGTATATATTTTCGCGTCAAGGAGCTATAATGTCAAAGTCGACCGTTATTGATGTGAAATATGATTCGGCAGTTCTATTTAAAGAGACGGGCACAATGGCATCAACAGAGGTTATATTCTATTTGTTTAGCCGGTTTTATTAAACTTTTTTTTTTTTTTTATTGAATGTTTCTATTTTATTGCGATTTTGATGTCTGACCTTTTGAATAAGAGAAATAAATTCCAAGCGGTGACTAAGACTTGATAAGAATGTGCCAAATTGTCCAGACAATAACCATACTGGCTTTCTGGAGTAAAGGTGTTTTATTTGATTGCTATGGCTATCGGATCTGCATTTACTAAATTGACTCCCGGTGAATTTTAACAAGGCGGTGATATCATTGCGTGACTCAGTATTTGGAGACCCTTGCAGGTATCAGACAGTATTGATTGTTTAAAGGTGACTAAAGCAGAATTGAAATGTAGAGCGGGCTTAAAGCGTTCAATACCCTGAAATCCGTAGAAGATCGCTTAAGACGTCTTACAACAAAAATAAATATATACACTTCTGAGCTAATTCTGTACCCATGACAGTCTTGATTGTACAAAGGCGACTAAAACAGAATTGAAATGTTCAAGCGTTCAATACAATGAAGTTTGTAGAAGGTCGCTTAAGAAGTCTACCAAAAAAATATATATATTGTTACATTCGGGCTGGGATTCGAAAAGATAAAACACTATTCTGTTCAACTGTTCCAATAAAATCACTTTATTTACACTTTCCAAATATTCGCTTATTTATCTCCAAAACAATATCACTTTAATCAATTCTTAAACGTCTCAATCCAATCGCTTTTTTAATACTTATCTCTCAAAACAATATCACTTTAATCAATTCTTAAACGTCTCAATCCAATCGCTTTATTCACTTTATTACTTTACTCTTATCTATCTCTCAAAACAATATCACTTTAATCAATTCTTCAACGTCTCAATCCAATCGCTTTATTCTATTACTTCACACTTATCTCACAACCGATTACTCTTTCGAACTTAACACCATCGCTTGTTAAAAATCAACTGCCTGCCTGTTGTCAACGCGCCCCCTTTTATATCCGCGCTGCCACCTATCGGCGAATATTCTAGAAGTAGATAGGCTCCAGATGTATACTCCATATCTCCTCCAATCCAGATTGTACTAGAATAACTTGACATTGGAGATTCCAGTCTCCAATTGGAAGTGGAACTTTAAGAGGGAAACAGATTGTTACCAGGTGCCCGATTCACCACAATTCCTAAGTGTGTGATTCACTAAGTGCCTGTCAATAAGTGCCTGATTTACCACAATATATTTCTCTGAGCTGATTCTGTTTTAGACAATGTTGATTGTATAAAGAATTGAAATGTAGAGCGGGCTTAGAGTGTTCAACACCCTGAAATTCGTAGACGTAGAAGGTCGCTTAAGACGTCTGACAACAAAAATCTTAGAATCGATAACTATTTTGGGACCCTGTCGAAGCGATGAAGGTTCACATGTCCCAAGAGAATCTTCGATCAAACCGACCAAATACGAATTCCATAGAAAGGAAGGAGGAGAGTTCAATTTGAGGGAAAACCTTGGAAGCTATTCAGTGAATCGATTGCAGATACCAGTGAAGTTACGGGACTCCTCAAAGTGTTGACCAAAGAAGTGGCAGCCCCCGGTTGCATTTTTTAGGAAATCTAATTGGTAGGTTTTACACCTCATCGCATGCAATGGCATATTATATTCTTCTCTTCATTTAAAAGGCCTGGCGATTTATTTCTGTACCTTACTCATCAGAGCACATCAATCGTGCGTACGAAAACGTCTCAACGCCTTCGCCTTACAGAATCTGCCCCCAGGATAGTGCTTGTACCTTTCCTAAGGTTGAGTTATATATGCCTGGGGTATGGAGCGATGTGCGGGTGGTATTTACACCTACTATACAGCAAGACGCCAGTCGTTCTTAAGACACTTGAAAGGTTTATTCCCGTTTATAAAAAAAAAAAAAAATGTTGCTACGGAACTTTATGCGAGCGCGTAAATTTAAATGCAAATCGTAAAAAATGGCTCTATGTGAAATACAGTCGAACCTGCCTTAGAAGGACCTGGTTAAGTGGAATATCTTTATTTAGTCGACCTAATTCTGGCGCATCTCTCTATTTCATAAACAAATTGGTCTATTTCATATTACATTTTTTTTTCCCAGCGCCACCTCTTGCGGACGTCCGACAAACATCGGAGAGTACAACTGTCATTAAAGAGCTTCTCAAGTAGCCGTTTTTGTGCGGCATAGATTTTATTTTTATTTTTTTTTTTTAAGTCCAGTGGAGTCAAGTTGGACCTGTACTTTTCGCAAAAATGTCGAGGAGGAAATGCAACAGTTTCAGCACCGCAAAGAAACGTATAGTTCTTCTTCAATCTTCAATCCCGCTTGTGGTCTTCCCTCCGCCTGCTTTGTACCAACTCCACCCGACCCTATTGTGACCAAACAACTCGTTTAAACCCAAACGTCGATTCAGTATGTACTTTTGATTTGAGTGCGTTGATGAATTTCAATTGACAAAATCAACCCCCGTCATCGCCCGCATTAGATCTACATTTTTGGCAACCTCGTCGGTTCATGCTAAGTCACTGTCTCAATCTCAACTCTCAGAGCCTCGTGTGTGGTCCTCCACTTGGATTCTTTTTTTTAAAGAGCAATTTAACTGCAAGACACTTTCTCAAGCGAAGCGCGCTCGTGTTTGTGTCTATGTTATTGAGCCCTATTCAAACCGTGTCGACTCATATTCAAATGAATGCAAATAAGCACGCTCTGTATACGCTTCAGCGATCAGCACACCAACCAAGGCACGTCGAACATGATGCAGATGATGATGGTTTGATGGTGCTGTTCGTCACAATCACAACTCATCAAAATTGTAATTCTTTCCAGCACGTTCCGTGGAGGTATCCGATGAACGCTTATGCCAAAATGAACGCTTATGCTTATTCGAATGTTTGCACAGCAGATACTCATTTTGTGTTAATGTTGACATTTCACTCGATGTTACTTATGAAATCACAAATCGACGGATATTACAAAATAAATATATTTGCTTCCAGCTGATAAAAAACTGCGATCAATTCTGGTACAAGCAGACTTCGTTTTTCGTTTGAAATTGATATTTCCACATCGATTGATGGAAAAATTGGAAGCACGTGCCTCTGGATATACTTTTGTGGGTCTTCAGTGGTTGACCATAGGTCTGCATGCTCTGGCGTCGCGCATGCCAAAAACCACACAGATCAACGCTGGGGTTACCATTTTAATGTAAAAAAAAAACGCACACACATTAATTAAGCGTAATTTGTGTGTTTATTTGGCGTCAAAAAGGCGTGTTGTGTTTTTTTTTATTGGACAGAGAGGCGAAGCAACTGCTGGTCAGATATTGATTTTCATATATCCCTGTCGACTTTATGGGGCTTCATTAAATTAATTGATGGATCGGCGGTGGTTTGTTTATTTAAAGCGACGATATTTTTTTCTCACTCGGCTGGGATTTTGGAAAAAAAAATTAAATTACATTTTGTGTGGTTTTACGAAGACCATAGGGCGATAAGAAGGAGGAAAGTAAACAGAAGACAAAATTATTTGAGACATTGTTGACGGTGGTCAGCAAATATAGAGATAGTCGCCCTGAAATGTAACAGCCATCTGTCGGGTCATGAATGTTCAAGGCTGGGGTGACTTTTTGGTGATGAGAAATCGTACACTGACTTATAATAGAAGTCCGTGTAAGGTATTTGAGACCTTAAGGCATCATATAGGTATTGCTAGAAGACAAAAATTAAATTCTTGGGTTTCCCTTAGCAATGCTTGATAGGATAGCATCCTTCTAATTTGGCAGGACTCAAATCCTCAAATACTCAGCTACTCATCCCTTAGTTCACTTTTTCTTTCATTATAGTAAGATCTCGCTAGAAGCAAACTTCACTCAGATCGCCTTGAAAAAGTCCAAGAGCTTGAACTCTAGTTACCGGACTCAATGGAAATTTTTGGTAATTTTAACTTTAAGTTGCCGACAACACCAACACAACATGAGTACTGAAAAAAAAGGTACACCATAGTAATGAAAAAGTTCATCAATATGATAAAAAAAATCAACAATTTTAGTCCAGTGAACTTTTTCATTGCTATGATGAAACCGATTTCATCAATATGATGAACTTCGAAAATAATAAAATGTGTTCATCATTCATCAACTTTGTTCATCAATATTATGAAAAATTCATCAATGTGATGAACCGAAATTCCCCTTTAATTTCATAATGTGATGAATGTATTCATCATATTCAAAAAATTGTTCACCAATATGGTGCACACTTTCTGTGCTATCAAAATTGTTTTCATGTACCTAGTTGTAAGATTGTTCACACAAATAAAAACATGAAATAAAAATACTGACGCCAATATAATATATGACGCCGACTTTTTTTTTTCAGTGAGTTGGTACGGTTATTGTTTGTCACATAAAATGTCCACTTCGACACTTGAGCTAAACTCAACTGCCAGTCCAAGCCCCGACTGTTAATGGAATTTAACCTTCTCCTTCGATCTGGTCCCGGAACTAATTATGGTCATTACAAGCCCATGTTCAGAGCTAATATTCCATTTAATGAAGTCTGTAACTAGGTACGTTGAATATAAGACAAGAATACTCATCATAAATCCCCATTAACCGAATCGTATTACTGTCTAATTCCGTCGAGTGATTCATTCGACAATTTACCTCGTGAATGCCCATGAATCACGTGATCCCAGCTCGCTTGCAAATGCCAAACCACCTCCCACCAAGCGAAATTTGTCACTTTTCACTTCATTCATTTGGTCGGTGGCTATCAATTTATTGGCCCATTTGCAACAGCAACAGGCAACATCACATCAACAAATCCACTGTGCTCTCGAAAAATATTCACTCAATGAAGATGTCAATAAACTCGCACTTCGGAATGAGAATCGATTTGACGACGGCGTCGCCAAATGACACAAAAACACACCGCAATGAAATTGGCTAAGTGTAACCACCCGAAAACTGCGTCCGACTTGGCCACATGTCAAAAACAGAGCTCCCATCCCATTCCCATTAGGATGCTCGAAAATAGTTCTTTCGAGATGCGTTTTCCGTTTTCGTCAATTATTATTTATTTTGCGTGCAGTTTGCTCAACCGATGAATGATGGATCTTCACAAACACACACATGCGCGTTCTTTTTTCTGAGGAAAATCAAAAAACCATCAATGTCCCCCATGAGAAAATTAAAAAATTAATTTCGTCTTTGTAGTTTTTAGGACAGCGTATTTTTAGATTCACCTACAAAGCGGCAGATCTGTTGATTTTTTTTTAAATCGGTCCCAAATCAAAGGGAACCTTGTAAAAGAGTGAACGGCCTTTCGACGTCTTCCCTGTAGTGTTTTGAAATGTGGGTGAGCGGTGTCTTCATGTGACATCTGAGTTATTGACAAGAAAATGGTTCGCTAGATGAGCTATGAGAAATTCTCGCATGAGAAGGGGAAATTCCATGGCGACATCGGAAATCGTTCTAAAAGTTGAGTAGGAAGCGCCCCATTTATGTGTTCCGTGCAATGAGGCCAGTGAAGGATGTTGTTTTAAATTGCTCGTAGGATGTTTTAATAATAGTCACTGTATGAGGAGGCAGGAGACAGGAGACATGTCTGGTTAATGTGTCGGTTATGCTACACTTTTGCAAGGGGAAGGAGGTTTTCACCTTTAGGCAGTCAGCAGGGGAGGCTTTAAATTGTGAAATGCACTGAAAACCGTGCATTTGTCGAAAACTCGTCAATGCATTCACACCGAACACGTACTAGTTTTCCTTTGACGTTTCAATCAGAAATTAGTTAAACTTCAGTGTAAACTATTTTGGTTACAAATTTCGAACGCATTAATTAACAAATAAAATGAAATCAGAGCATTTCAAAATGATATTAACCCATCATTTATGTGTGAAAATGATTTTATTTTGTGAATTGTGACATTTGTTCGGTCAGCTCTTCTGCTGAATTTGCTGAATATTGCAAAAGGTGTGTTTGCCTTAACAACCTAACGATTTGGAAGTCGTTTTCGTTTTCGACTTTAAACGACTCGTTTTGAAAACTGAAAATGTATGGGAAAACTTCTGTTTTCGATTAAGTTTTCGAATGTTGTCACGAAAAACCCGGTTTTCGACTCGATGTAAATAGGTTATCAGAACGATTTTGACCAAAATGCGCATACTTAGACTAAAATTGATGTTTGAAACGATAATTTTAGAAACAGATCAGATCTTGAAAATTCCATTTTCGATTTGAATAAAACCTTGAAAAGCAGTTAATGCTTACGTACATGAATAATATCTAAGTCTCACTTTTCAGTTGAATAGTTAAGCAATAGTATTTTTCAAACTAAACATTGCAATATTTGGTGCTGTTTTGTCTGCCAAATTTTACAAAAACCGCTCTAACGATTTTGATAAAAAAAAAAGCATATTAAAGACAATATCAGTATTCTAAATAAGATCCCCTACTTAGTTTTTCTCTAAAAAATCAAATAAATCAACTCCTTAATAATTTCTCAAAAATTACTACCCAAAAGCCAATCTGTGCTCATATATTTTTTAAAACTTGGGAGGGCTAACTATTACACGAAGATATAAAAACGAACTCATCATTTTTTTAGAAACTAGAGCAACTAACTTTTTCCTATCCATTGGATGCCTCTTCAAGCAATTTCGATTTCAATTAAAATTAAGCTAAAACTAAATCTATCTTATATATAAAAATCACGTGTCACAGGTTGCTCCGCGATGGAATCCTAAACTACTGAACCGATTTAAATCAAATTTTGCACATTGTGTGCAGTTTCATCCCACTTGAGAGATAGGATAGTTTATAACTCAATTTATAGTCGTTGATTTTTTATTGCAAATTATTTATTTACAATTATCGAAACTTCTCAGCAACCATTGTTCATATTCGTTATTCTGCTTTGGGGTGGTTGGATGGTGCACATCGCATTTGAACAAAAACTGCGTGAAGTATACTCCGACGTGAAATGACAGAGAAGTATGCGAGGTTGAGGAAATGCACAGATGGCTGATGGTGATGACGTGTGATGGCGTAAATACAAATTAAGAAATTGAAATTAAGAAAAAAAAATATACAGAGTCTACTATGTGATGGAAGAGTAGGTATAATAAGAACCGATTTTTTCCACTTTTTTGTACTTTTTTTTTAACAATCTGTTATTTCGATTTAGTTCAGACTTTATGCTACAATTTATTTCACGTTACATTTTCTTAATATGTAGGTATATGTATATGATTTTAATAAAAATTTTGCACACTGTGTTTAATAGTTTATAACTCAATTTATAAGTGCATTGTTTTTGTATTGCAAATTATTTGTTTATTATTTAACAAAGATAAGCGGAATAGGAAAACAGGTTGTGGTACCTCCCAAAAAAAAAAAAAATCAAACGAATTTAGCCACAGCAACGCGTGGCTGGGTCTTCTAGTATTATATAAAAATGAACCCCTATTTCCCTTGGTCCCAGCATCACGCACAAACGGCTGGACCGATTTCGTTAATTCTTTTTTTGTTGTGTTTGTTATTGTCAGGAGAAAAATGTTATGAAAGAAAAAATTAAGAAAATTGCGCGGAAAATTAGAAAATTAAAGTTTGAATGGGGAAATACACTTTGAAAAAAAATTAACTGGATAGAAATCGAGTAGTGACACTTCAAATAAAAAAAAATATTTTGAATTTTAAAAGCAATTGTTGTTGTCAATTATTTTAATTATTTTCCAAGCAAATTGTTGTTGTCAACAATTTTGAAGTTTTTTTTTTTTTTTTAAATATAGGTAGATATGTATACCCAAAAAGTTTGTTCTAATAAATTATGTTTACTATGTTACATCAACTAACTTTTTGAAATGAAGTAGATAGGTACTTTGATTATACAAAGATGATATTATGGCCGACGATATTTTGCATCGAATTCGCACTGTGACATCGGATAATGAACTGGAGATGTCAGATGAAATGCGCAACAAAGCTTTGATTTGACGCATTTAATCGAGAATAGGAGCGAGAAATGGACTTCGAACGAATCGCATTGAGTCAAGCTGTTCGAACAAATGTGCCAATGTTGAATCTATATACCTATATAAAAATGAATCCCTATTTTCCTTGGTCACGGCATCTTGCGTGAACGGCTGAACCGATTTCGCTAAATTTTTTTTTGTTGTGTTTGTTATTGCCAGGAGAAGAATCTTATGAAAGAAAAAGTTAAGAAAATTTCGCGGAAAATTAGAAAATTTAAGAATACTAAACCACCATATTAAATTACATCTAATGTAACCATAGCGCTTTTACAATTCACTTTTTTGATGTAACCTTATGGCGTTGGCATAACATTGACAGAATGCGTGCTGCAAATATCGTCAACGAGGATGTAAACAAAATAAATATCGTTTAAAACAGATGCTTCGATCGGAGTTATTATATTGATAAAATACATAATTATAAAATAATTAATTTATTATTTTTAACAAAAACTGAATTTCTTAGTGCACATGGTCGGAAAATCCTCAACATGTGGCGTTGTATGCGTATGTCGTTTTTCAGTTCAATTAAATTTTCTTTAATAATAATCTTCTTAATTCATACCTATAATTCTTTCGGGATGAAACTCGATGATGATGATATAACTCGATAACCACTGGGTCAATTTTTATGATTCTTCTTTTGTTTTGTTCGTATTGTTGTATTTCATCCGATTTCAATGAAATTTTGTAGATTTATATTCTTCGTTCCCGCTTGAAGGAAAGGATACTTTTGGACCTGATTAGGTGGCGCTTTTGCCGATCTCCGAAACAGCTCTACCAAGTTGATTGAAATTTTGTAAATGGATATGGTTGCTTCCAGTTTTAAATTGCGGATAGTTTTTGACCCTATATAGGTGGTACTTTGAAAAACACAAGCGGGATATTTTCCCATTCAGTCCCATTCAAAAATAAAATCAAACGCTATTTCTAAAGTTGTTTAATTAAAATTATTAATGGAAACTGTCCAAATAAAGCAATTTGCGAAATGTGAGCAAGATTTAATACGAAAGGTACGGGCAAAGGAAGTACATTATACTACCTTTTGTTGTGAAAATAAAACGTTATGGAGATTAGTTGAATTTTTGAATTATTTAGACGTTCCGGGCTTACCTCTACATAATGTGGATATCACGTGCGACTTCAATTTCCCGTGCGTATCGCTTTCACTATGACAAATAATTTATTACAAGGATAATGGATGGATGTTTGTGAATTTGTGGCATCAATCTTGATTTCCCATGTTTCTCATATTGTCAATTTAGTGAAAAAGCGGAAAGTTGGCCGACACGTCAAAATCATTGCGGTTTGATTGAAACAAATCAACATAGCTATTCATCATTTATTTATATTGCATTTAATATGACTTTTGAATAAAGAATTTTAATTGGCCGAATTACATAAATTAGGAAATGCATTGTGAATGCTCGGAATTATTATTTTCATTACATAAACAAATTTGGGCGGAACGAAGTTTGCCGGGTCAGCTAGTCTAAAATAAATATAAGTAAAAAACAGTCTAACTTAACTTTCCAATCATTTAAAAGAAATAAATAGTTGGTGCAACAGGTCCGGAGGGAACCTAGGCCTAGCTTCTCACAACCATTCGTTTTGTGTGAGTTTTCCATTTTTGAAACGAATGTGAGGGATCTACAATTTTATGCCGACTTCCAATCATTTAGGGATATTAAATTAAATTAAAACTGTTTATCTTATAAGTGTAAGACTTATAAGTGAAAACTTAATAAATATTATTTTTATTATTATTATTATTATCTAATCTACGTCCTTATACCAATTTACAAAATAGATAAAATCGTTTAAGTCACGTTTTGTTTTCCTCTGATAATTTGCCCATTCCCAGAACTCAATAAAGAAAAGGTTTCCGTCTATCGTATTTCACTGCGTCAGTAAATAAGATTGATAGCACTATAACACATTTTTACCTTCGCTCTCAGTATCGGTTGCATTTTTATTCGAAGCTAGGATTTATACACATACCCCGACCTAAACCTCACACGCGGTGTAGTAAAAAAAAAAAGCCGCAGTTAAGGTTCAAGAGAACCCTCTTGAAGCAAACGCATCGTAAAAATATTATTACTGAAATAAAACGAAAAGTGCAGGTCCGCTTTCAATGATAAAAACTATTCCCAGCCAATTTCACTTCAACTAAAAAGCGTCCATTAAAATAGCGATCACATTTTGTAAACAGCCGGATGGATTTTATTTTGGCAGCAGCGGCATTCATTTTATTTATTTATTTATTTTTCTTGGCTCTAGAGGACTTGAATCGATGAGTAGTACTTTGTGTGTTTGGTAATTACCAAAGCAATTTTGCTGGCGACACCACACACTGATTTCAGCCTCTTTTATTGTTATTTTATGATTTGAGATTTGCGTATTTTTAGTTTGAATTTTGAGTGGTTGTTCGTGTACAAATAAATGTTTGAGGAAATATTCTTGGGGAATACTAGCTCTGTATGAACACCTGATTTGGATTTTTCTTCAGACTGAAAACGATCTCCTGTAAATAGAAGCACATTACCACCGTCCTGTCAGATACCCTGAGTTAAAGTTGTTACCTCGAAGATGGCCACCCTGATCTTGTTTCAATCCTAATTAGCATCAGATGCAAATACGATACTTCGATTTATTTTATGAAACCTATACTCGTTCTCATTAGCCAAGTCTAACGTCAACACGAAGTCTATAAATCGACAGTTGAGAGTGTTGTAAGTCTCAGCCAGCACATGGTTGCCAGGTTGCCACCCACTTCCACTCTTCTAAATTATTTACAAAAAAAAAAAATCATCAACAACTAACATTGACTTAAAATGCCCATTAGAGCTTGTTATCTTAACAAGATGGGCCCCAAGTTCGCCTACATACTTGACGGATCATCTATAAAAACATCACCTCATCTACAGAAGTTGTCCTACCGCCTATAATGCCCACACTCACTTACCAGTTCCGTTGGATGGAATTTCATCAAATTTCGTGTGTGGGATATATTATAATTTTCACCAAAAAAAATCCAAATTTTCACTTAACAACAACGGCTTTCAACAAGCTTAACAAATGCATTTAGAAAAAAAAAAAAAAACTCGTAAATCAGAAATCGAAATGTTAATTGCGTCCGATGCACAGACATGACGAAGAACAACACCCACCCACCCAACAGTCAAGTCAGTGACACTTGAGGGAAAGCTTGTGTTTGTTTTGAAAGGGAAATATTATATACTAGTGGGCACAGTGTCGAAGTGGATTTTAGACGAAATATAGTGCAGCGTGCTGTTGAACAGTGTGCCATCGCCAGTGGGCAGACTGATGTAGCAATTAATTGGAACAAACTGCGAAGGTGGGAGGTGCTTGTTTTATGTTTTTGAATAGACTTGCTTGAAAAGTTCCGAAGTTGACTGTGGTGTCTGAGTCGACAGAGGCACTTCACGATTTGCATGATTTTGTCCAAAGAAACCAACTTCCGAAGTATAAATTCAAAATGCAATGTGTTACAATACGAAGAGAGAATACAACTACTATAATTGAAGAAGTTTAGGTTGGTTAGTTTCAGGAATAAAATTTTAATAAAATCATAAAGAAATATCCTGGAGAACTCGATACTGGATTTTCATCTTATAGTAGGGACTCATTTAGAAATAAATTAATTCTGTTACAGCGGACGCTGATATATTAGAACTTTCGGAAATTTGAATCTTCCAGAAATTAGAACCTGAGTTTTTAATGCATTGAATGCTTTAATATTAGAACTTGAGGTTCTCATTTCTGAGCGATTTTTTTTTACCTTTTATGCACAGAGATTTATATAAGAATAATCAATTTTGGAGGGAGTTTCACTCTTTATAAGTCCGGAAATTTTAACATTTCGGAAATCAGAAATCGTTCCAAATATCCACCGCAAGTGAATTCTCCTCCATGAAAAGAAGTTCGACAGTAGACGACAGCACGACTGAGTCGAACGAAACTTTATCGTTCATCAAAAGTTTGGTTCGTAGTTTTCTTAGTTCATTAGGTAGGTTGGCAAAAATCTGAGAAGCGATGTAGATAAAATAAACGGTTCATGAAATATAGAAAAGGGTATAGTGTTAAATAAATTTCACTTTTTGGTAATTCAACTGATATGGCAGTGCATATAACAATGTGAGTTTTTAAAAGTTGAAGCTCTCAGTAACAGGCAAATGTCGCATGTTCTGATTAGATTAAAACGCGCTTACTGTATTATTTATAGGCTCTTACACTTTACAAGATTTTTGAGTACGAGAACAAGCGTAGTAGGAGTTTCTTATTTCTGATCTGTTGGGGCATGTTTTTATTTTTGAGTGGAATAGATTAGTGACGGTGGATTAAAGTGTCTATGATTGGAAATAGGTGATAGATCGATATATATAAGAATTCAGAGATCTATTGGTGCAGGGAAATAAGTCCCCAGGAACTAAGTCCACTGACGGACTTAGTTCCCACCTAATGGGAAATAAAACCACTTTCGTGAAGTGGACTTAGTTCCCATGTAAGGTGGGAAATAAATTCCGAAAACTCTGAGTGGTTTTATTTCCCTTTTAATGTGAAGTAAATTCCCACTGTCGACTAAGAGCAAAGTAAAATTAAAGAGTCAAGTTGGTACTTTGCACTTTTTATTAACTAAAGAGAAAGTAAATTTTATATGAGGCAGAGCAATATAATGTAAAAAATTTCAAAAACGAAATTCGGTTTGAACGGTCGTGCGAATTTTTTACTTTTATTTTCTCAAATTTTCGAAGGCTAAGAATGCCAATTTATTTTCTCAGACAACTTTTTTGTTTTAGCCTTCGAAAATTTGAGAAAATGAAAGTAAAAAATTCCCGCGAATTTATTACTTTTATTTTCTCAAATTTTCGAGGGCTAAAAATGCCAATTTATTTTTGAACAACTTTCTTGTTTTAGCTTTCGAAAATTTTAGAAAATAAAAGTAATAAACTCGCGCGAATTTTTTACTTTTATTTTTTAAAATTTTCGAAGGCTAAAAATGCCAATTTATTTATTTTCTCAAACAACTTTTTTGTTTTAGCCTTCGAAAATTTGAGAAAATTGAAGTAAAAAATTCGCGTGAATTTAGTCTCGTGGACTTATGTCCCTGCGCCAAAAATCACCGCAATTTTTTTTTGATTACTTTCAGAGCCTTGCTAACTGAATTTCGAAGAGAGTATTTTGTCATACAGAATAAAACTTAAAAAATTCAGCTTGCAGACTCTGAAAATAGTAAAAGAAAAATCGCCGTGATTATTTAAACAAAAGTGTATCCAATTCTAAATGTTGGAAGTTAGTTCCCTCTTCTTCTTTTTGAATGTGTACTAAGTTCCCACAAGAAAGTGAACTTAGTTCCCATCTTACATGGGAACTAAGTCCACTTCACGAAAGTGGTTTTACTTCCCACTAAATGGGACCTAAGTCCCTCAGTGGACTTAGTTCCCGGGGACTTATTTCCCTGCACCGATCTATTAAGCAGTTATAAATTGAACATCACAATGGACGTGTAAACTCCAAGTGGATGGAATTATTTTGAGGTGCATATTTAAAATGGTTAAACAAAATTAGAAGTGGGTAATATTTGCTAAAAATAAGTTTTGCATTGCTATTATTGCATTTTTAATGGCTGCTGCAATTTGAATTTCAAAGTGCGGTATTAAGTTTTGAAAATATATATGAACAAAGATCGGATTTTGGGTTTTGATTTTGAGGAATAATTAAAAAAAAAGGATTTATTCGAATTTTTGGAGAAAAAAAAAAGAAAAAAAAAGTACGGGATCTTATTAAAAATACTGGTATTATCTTTAGTACGCATTTGATCAAAATCGTTGGAGCGGTTTTTGTAAAATTTGGCAGACAAAACAGTAGGTAACAAATATTGCAATGTTTCGTATGAATAATACTATTGCTTAAGTATTTAGCTAAGGACCGATTTTAAGTTATTGTTCGGGATGTAAGCATCACATGTTTTTTTAAAATATTGCCAAAGTCGAAAATGGGGTTTTCGATATATGAGCAGTTTTTAAAATTAGAGTTTTCGGTTATTCGAATTAAAAATTAAGGACGCAAAAATTTTGAGAATATCAGTTTTACTTTAAGTTTGTATTTTTGTCAAAATTAGTGCCGTTTTCCGATAAACTAAAGAAAACTAAACTGTAAAAAAAAAATACTTTTTTCAAAAATCCATTTTACAATAATACAGAGAAGATCTGAGTTTTCCATAAATAAATTACAATACTATGAACCATTTTCGGGATATCTCTGAATTTCAAAAGTACCGTTAATCGAATTCTTAGCCAAAAACTGGGTATGCAGTCATGGTAACCTCAGCCACTTAAGCTTATATATCAATTTTGGTTGAAATCGTTTGAGCCGTTTACGAACAAATCAAACTGGTATGAATATTTTGTATGGGAAGTACCTATAATTAATATTGAGGTTCCGGTGCAAAAAAAATAGGTCCCGAACTGTAAATCCCCAAACTCCAAATCCGAAGTTTGAACGAAATCCGGACAGACGTTTAGGCTGTAGGGTTAGGGAAATAGGGAAATACCGACAGACAGTCTGACAGACTGGACAGGATGACAGAATTTTGAAACCCACTTATTTGAGTTTCTCTATCATCGTAATGTCAGAATTGATTAACATCTCGAGTTCGATTTTGTACAAATACAATATCTTTCTCTTACTACGTAATCGTGAAAGTTAAAAAAAATGTAGTTAGATACTGTGGTAAATGGAACTATTTAAAAGAAAATCCAAAAGTAGTTGCCTTCATGTCACTACAGCAGATAAATATTCCACATCTAATTCCTACTCTATTTTGTCAATTTAAAATTGAGGACCTAACTACTAATAAAAGTAAGTAATCTTACAGACCTGTAAAGTCCTATTAAAAATGTATAAAGTTTGAAATGCACAGGTTCTACATAGACCCTGGCTTTTCCCTAAAAGGTTAGAGCTTGAGTTAATACGCTTGACTACCGCTGGAGTTATTACGTAGGGCCTTAGTTTGCAAAAACCAGAGCTTATTTGTATTCCTAATTTGTTTAGGTCCAGCTTCTCTGCGGAGAGTACCACTTCCTGAGTAAGTAAGTGAGTTGATTGCTTGGCGCACAGATAGCGCTGTTTTCAGAAGCGCTGATAAGTCTCAGATTGAGTACCAGAAAAAACAAAAACCACACTTTAAAGTTTTTATTCTACTGTTTTAATGTGCTGAAAAATCTTCTCGTACTAGCCTTAAAAACTTGACATGAAATTGTAGGTCCCTGCTAAAAGTAAGACGAAAAAAAAACTTCCGATGATTTGCAAGAGTGGTAGCTACTACTGCAAATTTTGGACACAAATTTGAAAAGGTCACTCAAAGCTTACCGCAGTGACTCAGTGGTTAGTGTACTGGACTACTGAGCAAGGGGTCTCAAGTTTGTTAACTGGAGAAACACAAATTTCATCTTTAAGGTTTTTTTTTTTTTTTAAAAAAACGTTTATCAAACGGCATGTAGTCGCAGTAGCTTAGTGGTTAGTGTGTTGGACTGCTATGCGGGGGTTCAAGGTTCGAATCCCGCAAAAACACAATTCCGCCTTTGTAGGGTTTTTTCCGCTGCTCTACCTCTCGCGAACGTTTGACAAACATCCGAGAGTATAAATGTCTTGTAAGAGCTTCTCAATTAGCCGTTTGGAGTCGGCATAAAACTGTAGATCCCTTCCATTCGTTCCAAAAATGAAAAACTCACACAAAACGAATGGTTGTGAGAAGCTAGGCCTAGGGTCTCTCCGGACCTGTTGCGCCAACTATTTATTTTTTATTTTATTTTTTTTTTTATCAAACGGCATAACAACCTACACTAACGAGGAAGTCGCGTATTAGCTGAAAAGGTCGTAGCTTAGACGATAAGTGATGCTGATGAGAATATCGCCAAGGAAATAATCCTCAGCCATTCTATGATGCCTTTCTGTCATCAGCAGCAACTGATCCTTGCTATCGCCGAACCGTATGGGTTCGCTTTTCGACTAAACTTATAAGACTAGCTCTGTTTATATCGTTTATATATTGTTTAGTGATCTTACAGATGGTCAGGGGTGCATCAACGGAACCCAGCGATGATGCAGAAATATTCGAATCGACTCCCAGGACATATTAAATTGCGAACGATCGAGAAAATGTGAATACTTTCTCTCAACTTTCTGCAAATTGTGCTCCTTCCTCATGCCACGTGCAAGCACAACTTATGAGAAATGGAATTCGATCCATATAATTGGCATACTAGATCATCGTCAGCATCCCACCTTCATCCGCTGAAAGAACGATCGCCGGCGCATATACGAGTAGAAAGCCGATACCACCTTCAGGCGGCAGTATATGTTCCTCTATTCAACTGTATTGCACAACGCTCAGTGGGCCCTCTAAAAATGGCAACGAACGACAGAAATATCAATTAAATAACTTTGCACAGAAATAATGTGCGCACCAGTGATGCCCACTCTCAGCGCCCTGGCAGTTTAAAACGCCCGCACCGTCGTCAAATCGTTGTTCTTTCAGCACGTCCAACATACATGCAGCATACAGCCTGGGTATATGTACCAGCACCGATCTTGAAGTATCTAAAAGTGTTTGCTGCACTCTATTTTAGCCCGCGAGAGAGACCATACACAAGCTATGTGTGTGGTGCTGGTGACGATTTGGCACGAATATGTTTTAGATATACAATTTTATGCTGCGCCTCTGCAGTATCCCGCTGAAGTAGGCCACATCTGTTCAACTGGAAAATGTGTGCATTCGTGTTGACGATGTTGTCGTCGGCTTGGTGGTGGTGGTGTTGGAAATTTGCATCCGGGAAGATAGCGCAGAAATTGAGATGTATCCACTCGCATGCTCGAGATTGAGAGAGTGTGGCATGATTCATGCACGGCAGGCGGAGGACTGTTTGACAAGTCACTAATGTAGGTGAGTTGTTCGCCGAAGAATGTGCGCCGGCTATAGCCTCGGTTGGCTAAAGTGCATTGCACTTGAGCATGCATATGTGTATCAGGCGAGGATCGCATTAATTAAAATTTGAATTAAACACGTACTTTGGCGGATTTGTTGTTACAATTGGAGGAGAACCACAGACGGGAAGTTGGTATGATGCACTTGTTGATGGAGCGTAATATGGACTGCTGAATCAACATAATCGTCACGTTTCGGACGAGATTCTTGATCGCAGGAATGTGCAGGGACGAATGGTGCCATATCATGCAAAAGGAGGCAACTTCTAGACTGTAATTTGAGACGCTGGAGTAGGCAAGATTGAGCAATATATGGACGACTGAATGCCTTGAGGTGAAGGTAAAGTGGAAATTTGTCGGATGAATAAAATACTCCTGGGATGACAATTTGAGTAGAGGTATTCGTCGACACTTAAAGATTAAGTGGTAAAGATACGAGTAAAAAAAAAAAAAATTCAAGAGTATTTTAAACTAGTTGGAGGAAGATGTGCTATACAGCAACTGCACGCAAAGTGACAAAACCCTTTTAGAATGTTCTTCGGGTATGACGAGAGGGTGGCAAGCAAAACTTCAGACCGAAAAATCACCGCGCTTACTAATGGAACCCGACAACTAGAAATGGTAACAATGGCAAAGCTAACTGGACGTGGGGAGATGTACTCAGGCTCAAGTTTACTTAAACAGTACCGCCACCGAAGTAAGTAGGTGCGGTTAAATAAAATATTGACAGTAGTTGAAAGAAAGTATTCAAATATCATCAACTATTCGAACAGTAGACCAAGTAGAAAAAAACAGTTCAAATAATAACACTGAACCTACAAGAAACTGCATGGGCAGCAACTCCTGAAACAAAAAAAAAAAGATTAAGTAAAACTATTACCTACCTTCGCGAAATATGAGAAATCGCGACAGAAAAGAGGAAAGCTAGAAAGCGTTGGCAACAGATAAGGGCACCAAGCGACAAAACCACACTAAAAAATTTAAACAATAAGCCCAAGAATCCTATAACTGAATTCAAGAATGAGTTTTTAAAAACAGTTTTACAAATGATGAAGGCAAAAAAGAAAAGTGGAAAGCCTGGCAATATGTTGAACAATAAACTGGCATCAGGTTAAAGTCTATTTTGTCTCATCTTGTCTTTAGATGGACAAATATATTTTATGTTCGTATCCCATTTTCCTACTTGGATAAAACCAATAGTCCAGCAAAACCCAGGTAGAATTACTTTTAGTCAGAGCTTACATCGATCTTTATATAGAATGGAAACTGCGATTTTTTCCTTAAAAGTTCAACGACTTTTACAGTCCCATACCGCCCGTTTTGATTCGTTAACCCTTCTTATTCGAATCGTTGTGATTGTTCAAACTTGCAATAAGGCACCGCCTTAAAAAAAAAAACAACTTAGAAGCTCCAAGGAGAAGCTTTCTAAAAAGTGAGCCAACTGCTGGTTTCTTTCTAAAAAGTCTACACATGTTATTTTGACACTGACAGCGCTTAATTGCCATGGCGTTTAAGTACCTATCTAGTTTAGTAAGGCTAACAGCTGTCTGGCTTGATGTGCTAAGTCTAGTATGGCCTAAATCGATCAGGTCAACAGTTTATTTTAAGTGACGTCTATTGAAAGGTAGCCGAATCTAGTCAAGAATTTTGTAACTAATTTCTAAATTGCCAGTTGGAATAAGTGGCTGAAATAGAAAAACTTACGTAACCGACCAATCTATAGTTTTTGCGTTCAAGGTGCAAGTTGATAACTAGGTTTTTGTAACGTGCCCATTGTCTCATATCTTCAAATTTATAAATGAATCGTTATACACTTTAACAAAGCTTTAAAATGTTGGGCAACTTATTTTCAAAATCTGTGCTTGCAAAACCGTTCAAATTTTGAAAGGAAAGTCAAAAAATTTCCGTCGCAATAAATTTGGTCTCCTCTACCCAAGTTTTGTAAGGAATATTCGTGAGATTGGCAAGCATCATAAGTCAATTAATCGTCCATGGTCTTTGTCTTGCGTTCTCGAAAAAAACTGTTCTCAGCAATGTGGTTTCTGAAGCGATGGCTTTATTGGAAAATGACAACCATAGAGACGGTCAGAAGAATAATTCATTGGGGAATGGGAATTGGACGATCCTCGGTTTCAGCTAGAGCCTACATGCCGCAAAATTCGTGCAGTAAACAGTCTTTTGCGTGGATACCTCAATAAAAATATAATCAGACATTTATATGAAGTTACTGGATATAGGTATACGAAAAATATAAAAAATTACGAAACTTAAGATTGGACGCCCTTGAGCTCTTTCCGTAGACTACAGATAAATGTTTTTTTTTTTTTTTTTCAGGCCGGGATTTTACTCGCCGGATCCAAAGTTTACCCAAAGAAACACTAAAACTTTGCTTAAGAGGTACACTTTATTGGTGGGGTAAGGTGGCCTGTTATTAAACCAGTCGCAGAAGTCACTTAAATGAAGTCATACTCCGCAACTAGTAAGAAGTCTCATGCTCACACACCACATTGGACCGTTGGCTGTTAAAAAAAATCGAACAGTTTACCTTAAATTTTCAAAAATATTCCGAAATCAGAAACCCAAATTTCTGTCTTCATAACCCACTCAAACAACAAATCCGGTACCTTTTGGTCAATCCAGGGCTCAAAGTACATATTTGCAATCCACTGGACTATTAATTAATAATAAAAAATTCTTTCATATTATGGAACTCTTACAGAAACAATTTAAGTCCCACTCGCACCGTTCACTCAAAATAATGACCGCCACCATCAACAACATGCCTAACCGGAAACACGCCTCCATGCCAAAGCTCACTGCATCATAAACCATTTCCCCTGTGTAAGACATCGTGTTCGCACACACACTCCGAATGTCGTTAATAAATTCCACGAATACCGCACATTATACAATAAACGTCCACCTCCTCAAGAATGCAAAAGCCGACAAGCTTCGTAGTGTAAATAATGACGGACTGGCCCATAACTCTGCTAAAATGCCCCAAAACAAAACTATTAACGTGCAAAAAAAAAAAACAACAATTCGCCATCATAAATGATTTAATGCGGATTTTCTCGCGCCAAACGCCCACGCCACGCACTTGTTCTGTTCAGACACAACGACAGCACTGAGCCCCGAGAGTTTGTTTTTTAACAAAAATCAGTCTAACAGATGTCACCTCTCAGCTCTTTGTGTTTGTCATTTTATTTACTTAATCGCAATTAATTGCAACTAACTGGGGTCTATTGGTGGACTCGTAAAACAGTGCCGCCGACAAAAAACAATTTCATAGACACATCACACCGCATATCGGAAGTGGCAACATAATCGGGGAAAGGTTGTAAAAAGAAACGACATTGAAGCGGCTAGTTCATTTTTATGACATAATCTTGTCCGATTGGACGTCACATTTGACCGGAGCGACTGTAGTGTAAAGAACCAAAAGTTGTCTAGTTCCAGATTAGAGGAAGAGTCAAGAGTGCGAGCTCTATCGTCGCTGGTGTGCATGAAAGGAGGTTAGGATTGAGACTCTTGTTAGTCTAAGAGCAACAACCGAATTAGAGGTGGAAACCAACTTAATATAACTTTTGAGGCGTAGATAATGCAAATTGAGTATAGCTAGATATGTATGATAGAGGCAGCAGATCAAATTGGTTTACATTAAGATTTTGTCTGTCGAATAAGGCGAACATCAGGAACTCATATGGCCGTTCTATGTAAATCAACACGTGCCTGGTGTAGAGTTTGGTCGGTAGTTTAGATTGAAGATCTTCTTTTTGGGACATCAAACATGCCGGCAAGGTTAGGTATACGCATCTGCATACGAAATTTGTGAAAAGGTCGTCCGAAAAATGAAAACAAGTTTCCAGACGATTTTTGTAATTTTGAGGAAAACACCAGTCGTGGAATATTGTTAAAAATATCACAAATACTGAGACATAGTACATGGAAATTGCAACACAAGCGTAACAAATATTTGTGCCACCAAGGTGCACATCTACGAAGATCGTATGCCACTTGTTGAAACTTCTAACAGGCGCTTATTGTAAGACGGTAGACTTGATTTGAAGAAGGTTATGATGTTTTGAAGGACTAGAGAGCTATTTATATGCAAGACCGGTCAGCTACATGACCGTAGAAAGAAATGAACAGCTAAGAAGAGGTTTCAGCTAAAGGCTCACTAGACACTGAATACGATATACGACGTGTTACTTATAATAAACTTAATGTTTCTCTGTCCAGTTTAAAAATCAGTTTTTGAAGAAAAATGATCTCTGTCCGCTTATCAAAAAAATCGACCAGAGGGAAATCAAAACGATCCTGCCAACATGCCTGATCGTTCGACTTGACGTGACGGGTTATTAAGCTTCTAGGACCAAAGAGATGGGACAAAGCTCCTGACAAATAAATTCATATTTTTAGAACAATTAGTTTTAGACAGACAAATGTGTTAAAAAGTATGCCCGATGAATAAAACCATAGCAGAGTGTTCCCCCCGTCTAAAACAGAGGTAACTCTTGGTAGCCCTGGACCGGAACTACCCCATAACTACAGCGGAATAAGTCTTCTGAATGAACTTATCGGTTACCTAAACTCTGTGAATGACTAAGTTCAGTTAGGTAAGTCAGTTGGCGAGCCTAGAGAAACCTGTACCTGCCACACTTGGACCAATGTAAGTCCATTGTGATGCATTTTGCTTTTAATAATCTCAACTCAATTAAAAACCTACTGCGAATGCCTAGACATCATTGGCACATATGAACACATATTGCCAACCAACGACAAACAAAAAATACTAACGCACCGGAAAGTCTTAGAAAAAGACTCAGGTTTCTCTTACACCTCTTCATCGACCTTAAAATCACGAAGAAACGAACTATATAAAGCTACGTCAAATGACAGTGACAAACGTGCGCTGATACATTAATCTCAGCAATCCTCAGACGTCTCAGACAAGAGGGCACTTTATACGTAACTTTGTTCCCGTCTTTTTTGAAGAAATTTTACGAAATTGTCAAGCTTATATCGTGGTTCAATTCACAGGTCCGTGAACTTGGTGGGTTGTCAGTGGTGAATTTACTGTGATGAGGAGAAAACGAACCACTCTGTACTCAATAGAGTATGACAGAGTAAGATACTTCAAATAACGAAGGCTTGCACAGTAAAGGGTCCTTAAGTGGTCCACACATTCGGAGATCTATATCAACAAACTAAGTGGGCCTAAGATGAGGCACCTATGAAACTAGAGACCTAGATCTTACTAGGGGCACTTTTTACTTGGGACTGTCAACAGCTCTTGCCAGTGGCCATGGTGCAGTCATGAAAGTATCTGGGACAAGTGTCCCATATACCCCTGTTGCCCCGTCTATTTATTTTTTTAACATCTTTGAAGGTGCACTCCCTCTCTAACGATAAAACTGCAAGCATTTATGAAGCGTTTCACCGTTTTAAGGGTTCCGTAGCCAAATGGCAAAAATTGGAACCCTATTAGATTCGTCATGTCTGTCTGTCTGTCCGTCCGTATGTCACAGCCACTTTTCTCCGAAATTATAAGAGCTATATCGTTGAAACTTGGTAAATAGATGTATTCTGTGAACCGCATTAAGATTTTACACAAAAATAGAAAAAAAAACAGTAAATTTTGGGGGTCCCCATACATAAAACTGAAACTCAAAAAAATGTTTTCATCAAACCCATACGTGTGGGGTATCTATGGATAGGTCTTCAAAAATGATACTTAGGTTTCTAATATCATTTTTTTCTAAAGTGAATAGTTTGCGCGAGAGACACTTCCAAAAACTAAAAAAAATATATGATGTACATTACCATGTAAACTTGAAACAAACATTTTTTGAACGAGATCGAGCGAGTAGTTTTTTTTTTATACGTCATAAATCGTAAACCTCAATTTACCTTTAATACAATCAACTCAAAACAAAAAAAAAAAAACATTTAATTTCATAAATTATACAGAAACCCTGAACCATTATTTCCTAATAATAAATGATATAAAAATACACTATTATTAAAATATCGATCAAAGTTACAACGAACTACAAGAACTTTTATGTTATGTTACTTGCTGTTTCGTAACCCTTCATGAGCGAGTCCGACTCGCACTTGTCTTACTTTTTTTTTTTTTTTTTTTTTTTTCTTCTTTTTTCCGGACTATTTCTCTAGCGAATATTTCTATCAGAAAAGGTGACGTGAGCCATAAAATAAGTATACAAGTTCAATGTTGAGAATGACAGTAAAGTTAAAAATTCTATAGTTAAACACGCGATTCCATGAATATCGTTTTTTTTTTTTTTTTTTCAAAAGCAAGAAGAACGGGTCGACCTTAGAAACGATGTCGTTTTAAAAATACACGTTTATAAAAATTATTTCGAGGACAAGCAACCATTTTGCAAAGCCATATTTATTCAGCGGCCAAATGTCTCTTCCACTTCACGAAAATGCTCACCCAAAACCCTCTTTGACAACCATTTGGTAGACACTTTCGTGCAGCTTAACACACTCACTAAGTTAACCAATATCGATCTCAGAGGAAGCGTGCATAACTTAAGGACGTCCATTGCCTTAACGAGCTCCTGCTTCGACTCACAGTCAACAGGTTGATGTCTATTCCAGACTGTGTCACACTGCCACGTAATATGTACTACGTGCCTTGAATACCTCCATCAACCATCATTTCGCATTAATTTCGTCTAGCCGTCAGACGGACAGTTGGTTTTGTCTACAGAAAAGAGTGCACAAACTAGATCTGGCAGAACTAGGACATCTAAAGCGTTTGCACTTGTCTTTAAATTTATTTCTAAACTTTGACAGCCAGCTCATCTGCATAAACACTGTTATGTCACCCCACTACGGGACATAATTCCCATGTACTCGTATCAGTTGAACTATAAACAAATGTACAAACACGAGGAAACAATAATTAAAAACAAACTTACC
The DNA here is from genome assembly GCA_946477585.1 of Cheilosia urbana. NCBI lineage: Eukaryota > Metazoa > Arthropoda > Insecta > Diptera > Syrphidae > Cheilosia > Cheilosia urbana. Next base: position 86,483,478 of record OX297854.1, on the reverse strand, counting down.
TCAAAAAGAGAAGGCGGCGTTTGCTTGTCTTTTTTGTTTTTTGTGAACTTCCTCAATCCACCTGAAACGAAAAAAAAAAAATATATATATATATATATAGGAAACGCCATCAGAATTTGTTACGAAATCAAAATCATTTTCATTCATAAATCAACGAAATTCTACTGGGGAAACTCCTTCGCGACGACGACACCCCTACTTGTTATGCACAGCACCGCAACCGCATAGGGGTACCGCACGTTTCAGCTGTTACATGTGTTTTTCTGAAAAGTTTTGGATTTTCCATTCACGAAAGGAATTTATGAATGAAATGGAAGGTATACGGGGAAAGAATCTTATCTAATCGAGTGCCCTAAATAATTTTGTAATCGGAATGATGGACTGGACATAAAATATACAGCTACCATAAAATAAGAAATCCAAGTGATTAGACTGTAAATCAACTGGGAGAGGGTTTTACCAGCCAACGGAATATGAAATGGATCGTTCTATTTTAACGATCGTATTCATTGTGAATATTGAAATGGAAAGGGATGGGTTGTGTTTCTTCGGATGGATGTAAGGCAACCTAAAGCTGTTGAAGGCTTTAAGTGACGCAAGTGAGAACGATTCTAGTATTCAGCGGAGTTGTGAAAAAATGTGGGTCCCCAAAGCAACAATTTCGCTTTCTGTTATGCCCGATTCCGAAAAAAAATTTAAATAATCTTTGAGGCTGGGGCTATGTCCTGCAGCTGATATAAATGCCTCATATAACATCCTATCACAGATACTAAAGTTCCATAGATATCGCATCCAGTGCAAATATAAATGATCACTTTTTGTATCTCCTATTTGAAGAGGTTTATTGAAGCCGATCCTTGCAACCAAATTCAACAGAACAAACTAGATGGTCAGCTGAGAGCAGAAACGGTACATTTGCCTACAAGCTCCCAGTGATCTTGTCCTGCATAGGATTTCCTAAGTATTCGTGTCTGTACAAATCAAAGGAGCGCCATTGCTTGCACGCATTCTTAGAAATTCCTATGCTAGGACTTGATGTCAATCGGGAAGCCATTTTTTGTTGGAATTTTAAGTGGGGGCGACTGTGTGCGACATTTTTGGTGGCCATTAGTTATACCCCGGTATTCACATCGCAGTTCAATTTACACAATTTTGAAGTTTCTGAAATTGTTCAAAAATTTAATTCCGGATATACATAATATAATACAATTTCATCACAATGGCAAATCCCCTTTAATAATAATCATTTGTTAATATCTAGGAGAAATCCATCTCTTGTAAATTTAGAAATAGATGCACTTTTTTTTATTGATTTTAATCTTTTAACTTCAATATTTTAACACAATTTAGGGAAAACGTTTTTTGTATGTCGTAGGGAAAACATATTTCAGTTTCAGTACAATTTATATTCTGTAATTGGTACGTAAAATGCATACTTGCACAATATATGCATTTATTAAATTTCAAAAGTTAATTCAGTTCTTTTTTCCTATTATACTACTGCTTCCAAATTTAGCTATGTTGGGCTATGCATTCGGGTAAAACCCATGCTACAAAAACCTTCGTAGATCAAGCTTTATTAACGTGTAATCTTCTATATTATATACATAATTCTTTCGAGTGAAACTCGATGATGTTATAAGTTATAACTCGATAACCCCTGGGACAATTTTCAGGAGACGTACGAATTGCCGCGAAAAAAAAGTGTCGACTACTAATAATCTCGACTTTAACATTCGCTAAAATCTCGACAAAGTTTTGATCAACTTTTACATATATCGAAAGTTTTAAGCCTCGACACTTATTATGTCGACTTTATCTGTTGAATGTCGGTCAAATTGTCGACAAATTTTCATACCCACATGTATCTACTTTATTACATAAATGTAGATGAAAATGATTCCAATTTGTGTAACTTTTGATTTAATTAATTTTTTTCTTTGACGAAAAAGTACATTTATCACTCAGTTTACTTCTTTCTAAAATATGTTTAAATATATAAAATTAAGAATATGTTAAGTATTTCAAATGAAATTAAGTATTTAGTTCAACCTTAAATGAATTGCAATGTTGTTTATAATAGTTCAATCTTGAATAATTTTCTTTTTCACTGAGAATAGTTTTAAGTTGCGTTTCCTTTCGTTATACATATATATTTTGTTGGTTCCTTGGGACTATGTACTCCTTAGATAGTTTTGAGATTGATTTATGCACCCCAATCCCCAACATCATGTGACGATCGCAAACGCACTTTCAATCTCATATGCCACGCTTCGAAAATATTTTGAGTTCTGGGCAGGTTTAATTGCATTTGGTCGTGTACTGACCAGAAAGATGACTTATAAGCAGAAGGCAACATATTAAATTAAACCTAGAAACAAAACAAGTAAAAAAATTGTTTCATGTATGTTTATCAATATTGAAAATGCAACATTTAGCCATCAACAACAATACAAAGTGAATGGAGAGTGTTATCAAACAGTTAGCCCAGGACTTTTTTACTCAATGTCGACTATAGTTAAGTGAATGATGTTAAAAGGTGAGCAAGCCATTGGCTTTTTTTCAGCGACAGAGCAATTTAGCGAATCTCGATTTCTGAGCGAAATTCACACCTACTCATACTAACTAACCCCAAAACATTTGTCATTTGTCAAACTGAAAGTGTGTTATTTTACGTCTTTAGAAACGACAAGTTTTTGAAAAATAGAGAAAAATTTACATTATGGTCCGTGCAATGGGTATTAACATAAATTGAGTAGATTTTTCTAAACACATATTCCAATTTAAGAACAGCGACAAATTCAAAGAAAGAACAAAATTTGTTTACCAGATTGCTTTCCGATATTAATACGTATTTTTATGAGCAATTATATTTTTACTGTTCCTTAGTAACATCATTTAACACTTTTCGTTCAGTGTTATTCTGTTATTTAACTACAGAATTTCCAATCGTACTTTAATTTTGTACAAATTAATATACCCTCCAAGCCAAATTGCCCTAGTGGAAACTTGGGTTTAACTTGGATGTTGTTAACCTATTTTTGGAACAACCCCCAAGGTTCAGCTGTTTGAATTCTGCTGTCAAAAATGCAATTCATATAAACAAAATTAAAAAAAAAAAACTGCAATGTGAATGGATGAACATTTTTGGGCGCCGAAGATGTATAGAGAACAAGTAAAGCTATCTAGAAAACCATACTCAACATTTATTCGTTACATTTATTGTTATATAAATTCATTTACAAATTGTTTGTAATTGAAAAAGTGCCACCGGCCTTTAATTACACGTATTCACCGACAGAAAATATAAGAGCGCGCGAGAATGGGCTGTCATTCAAAATTTGCGGGGAAAATCGGATATGTGCATGGGAGTTGACTGCAGGGTTACCTTCGAAAATATTCGGAAAGGATCCGAAAAGCGGTCCCTGGCTTTTAAAAAGGGTCCAGTAAGAAAGAAAAACAATAGTATCGAAACAGTATCCCAAATGTTTTTATTTTATTTAAAAAAACAAAATTTATTTATTTATTTATTTAAGAAAAACAAAAAAACGAATCGTGTGTTCATTTCCGCTTAACGTATCTATTATTTTTACTATGGGTAGAACATCCATGACAACTTAACGTCTGATTTGTATTCTTATTCTTACTCCTTATTATCATTGACTGTGGACAAACGGATCTCTCTGTCCCGTTTCGAGCAAAAAAGCGCGTGCATGATGGTGTAAATGCAGTTAAAAACTTCAATTTTAAAATGATACCTGAGCTTCGGGACGAAATCGAGAGAAACTGTATGTGTTTCCGAAGAAAATTATGGATACATGCAATTTTTTTTAGCGCTGATTCAAACACCATACCTAAAATCTACAAATAGTAGGTACGTTTAAATGTGAAAACAATATTTATGTCGATTCTACGTCGATAGTTGATGTAAAGAGAGAATATTATGTTTTGCGGCTTGTAAATAACCAATTTTGAAGAAAGGGTCCGTAGGCGTTAAAAAGCGTCCTAAATTTTCTTAATTGGGTCCGATTTGGACTTTTTTGGAAAAGCGGGTTCTGGGGTCCCAGCGTGCAAAAAATGTTCAATCGGACCCTAAGGGGTCCCAAAGGTAACCCTGGTTGACTGTCTAGTTTGGATAGTCTCTGCCAATACCACGATTTGGAAACAACAGACGTTGACCTGTGCGTTGCATTCGAAAGATAAATGCGAGAAACAGATTAACACAGCAACAGCAACGGCAACTTTGACAGAACCTTTAGAAGCAATCAGCGTTACCTCTGAAATATTTCAGAAAGAGTCCAAAAAAGAGTCCCGACAGAAAAAAGGAGTCCCATAGTAATACCTCTGAAAGTTTGTATAAAGAGTCAAAAAAGAGTCCCATTTCGATCTAGGCTTTCTTAATGCGCGCTCAGTGGACTTCCACCTTCGAGTTTGAATACCCTTGTTATGATAACAAAAAACGCCATTTTTTTTATACGTTACCTATAATTATATTGCAAATTCAGGTAAAGAAGTTTATAAATAGTACAAACAAAAATCAGTTCAATTAAAATAAATAAATAGATTAAGTAGCCAGCTATCTGTTCTTAGTTAACTTATATATTAACTTATACTTATAATTTAATTCATTAATTCATAAACAATCATCGTTTAAAGTAAAAAAAAGAAAAAAAAAAAAAAAAAAAGAATAAAATAATATTTTCAGGTAACACAAAAAAATAAATAAATATCTAACATATTAGTTATTAGGAATTCTGTTCCTGTACTGTTGATTTAATTCGAGCCAGGAACCCAGTCTTCTATTTGCTTATTCTCTAGTAAGTTGAGTGCCGAAAACCTTAAGTCGGTTGGTAAGTTTATTTTAGTAAGTTTTCCAGCTTCGCTACTATGGGGCAATGTTAAAATTTTGATTACAAAATCGTAAACATTTTTGAACAAATCAACGACCCAAACAACGACAACACAGAAATATAATCCATTCAATGCAATAATTTCCAGTTTCCATTTCTCATTCCCATATCCAAAATGTTTCATGCATTTTGTCTTTGTAATTTCACACATATCGTATTTAGAATGTAGGTTTTTTTGCACAAAGCCATTGACAAAATGAATGAAGCTATCCAAATACAAGTAGGTAGTAAAATAAATTTTACAAAATGACTCTACGAATGGGGCATCATTTTATGATTAAGTTACAGAAAAGGAGTCCGATTTCACTGATTTTCAAAAAGATGAATCCTGGAGTCCAGGCGTTCAAAGGTAACGCTGGAACCAATGTATTTTAATTACTTACATTAGCACAGCAACATCGACAGCGACATCAACGTTAGAGCCAATCCTTAATTCGCTGTTGCTGTTGCTGTCGCTGTGTTAATCTGTTTCTCGCAAAATACATTTTCTTATTTGAATTCGTTTTCGTTTGCCAATGCAAGATTGCAACGACTGACTGATGGGGATGGGGATTGGGATGGTTGGTCTGGTGCGGTGTTGGCTTTGTTTGGTCATGTGTAGGTATACACATTACACATATCTATGTATATTTTTTTTTGTACTGCTGTGTGGCAGTGTGTGCGGCGGCGATCTCAGCAGCTGTGGCTTCCACTTTTTATTTTAAAGTTACTTTACTTCATTCGACGTCAGCGTTGCCGAACGGTCAAAATATTTCCCCTCAGATAAATCTGAAAACCCCCAGATTTGGCCACTTTAAAAAAAAAAAAAATGTTTTTTGTACGACTTAAAAGAAGGAATTTCGAATTTGATATTCGCACATGTAAGTCTGGTTTTCCGAATGCAAAAATGTGCGCCGAATAAAAAAACACAAAATATCAACGCATGTTGCATTTTGAAAACATCTTGTAAGAATTTACATAGCCTTTGCCAAATTTTGATGAAATTGTTGTGTTTTATATTTACATATGAGTTTGTTGCTTAAATGCCGATAAATATTTGAGAAATTTATAGAAAACTATAACTTTTTTTCTAATCAAACTGGCATTATCTTTTTTTGAAAGACTTTTTTTGTGAACAAAAATAGTTTAAAGGTATAAGCACAAATTATTTTCGAATAGGTATTGATTTGGAGGATCGACCGTTTATTTAATTTCATTTTAAAATAACACACACATTTTAAAGTTGCCAAAAAGGATATTATAATGAAATAAAAATAAAATGAAATTTAAAAAATAAAACAGATTTCCCCTTAAACAAATCTGGAGGAAAAACCCCCAAACTGGTAACACTGTTCGACGTCGACATTCGAACGATTTGGATGTGCCATTTTTATGGCCAACCAATTGTTTCTTTCTTCGTAAATATTATTTGTATTTATTGTCAGCGGTACTTTTCAGCGATATATTTTTCAGTTTTATTTTCTTTTAACTTTCATTACATTACATAGTAAGAGAAATTTATTAATTTCGTGCAAAATTTCGAACTCGAAGTCTCTTAAATTCTGTAGGGAAACTTAGAGTTTTGGCGAATTGGTTTCGTTTTTTAACTGTTAAGCCTAGTACGCAGCTGTTCAGGAACGAAGTGAATAGTGAAACGTCTTGCAAAAAGGCAGCGAAAAACAATTTGTGGAGGGTTCCATCAGATGCGAAAAGTAGAGCGAATTTTTATGATTTTGTTGTGACACTTTTGTATGGGATTTTTTGTTCCGGAACAGCTGCGTACTAGGCTTAATAGTTCCCGCACAAACCTATACTCAACCTAACCTAAAACTGCTTACAAGCAAATAAATAAATAGGTTGAGAAAAAATAAACCGCATACTCTATATAGCTACCACCTACGTAATAGCTAAAACCCGCGAAAAAAAAGTTAAAAACTTTCCAAACGAGCTATTTCTGTTCATGCACAAGTTTGCAGACCAAAAAAGAAAAAAAAAACATGTTGACAACACTGTACAGTGTACAAAGTTGTTATACACAGTTCAAATGTTTACAGATTTGTACTCGTTGTCTTGTACGTTCTCAGGCTTTCTACTTTTGAATATCACACCCAAGCCGTTCCCAAAAATTCGGATTTCAGTTTTTTCTTGTTGTCCCTATCGCATATAAAAAAAAAACAGCTGCAACACTAACCCATAAATTTCTCACCCGAAACACACAAAGAACGCCACTAATGACATCAGACCAAACGAGGAGCCAGAGGAACACCAAGAACCAGATAAAAGGAACCAAATAAACAAAATAATGTCCCAACTACGGATATACATATACAAAAGGTTTGCAACACATTCCCGAACAAAATATTTCAAGGACAAATGAATAACCTCCGACGGATATCTGCGTTTGGCTTTGACAACAACAAGAAAACAAAAATAAACAAAAGGAGACATCTTGTCAATTTATTTACTCTAAGCCATTTACCATGCAGCCATTTTAACCCCGGGAAGATTGCACTTTTATCGAAATGATTTCTGTTCTTGTGTAGGGAATTTTGTTGGTTGCCAAATCGGTGATTGTTATCGATAAAAATGAAATCCGCACAGTAGGCCAGTAGTAGGCAGCAGGTATGGAGGTGACACGATGCAGGCAGAGCGCAGGTCTGATTGATGACTGTATAAGCAAAAGTGAAAGTCGGCTTTGAAAGGTTCAGGTTGGTGAGAGAATATTTGAGGCAGATTTTATAAAAGGTCTTCCACCGTACTAATAACAAATTTTAGTCGCGACTTTACATTTACGGGAGCTCACAATTGTAAAATTTATGTGGAAAATATATCCACCGTGAACTACTAAAATTAAGAGTCGAAACTAAGAATGCTTATTGGTAAGGCCGCTTGTGCTGATATAGGCCCATTTGTTGTAAGTTTGGATTGGTTAGGTTGTAGAGGCATATGAGATAGTCAAGTCTCGTACGGCAACAGGCACCAAAAGCCAATCGCGATCCCCGATCTTGAATTGGGAAGTAGAAAGCTATCGGTAGTTAAAATATCCATAAGAGGATACGGGCACCTATACCCATGAAAACAAGCAAAGATTTTTTTTGAAGCTTGTAAGAAGGTAAACAGTGGAAAGGTTCGACTGTCTTCCAAAAAGAGCCCTTAAATAGCTTTTACGATTATGCTGAAGTAGTCAACGCGTGTCTTTAGGATGTCCTTTTAACAAAGTCTTGGAAGCACCATAGATGACTCCTTGGGAATAGGCAGAGCATACTAAATACGATTTTTAAAGTCCTCAATCTAAAAATGTACATAGGCCAAAAAGCCTTGCGTAAGTCAAAATCTTCTCAAAGGAATATGGCCCCACAAAAGTTATGAATGACGAACTTCTGAATCTTTCGGATCTAGGATCGTTTATCGGCTTTGCAAACGACATCGCTGTGGTACGATAGGCCATTTTGGACAGCGCACCATAGTTACGAAGATGCTTAACTAGGTTTACACTCTCAAACCATGAAAACGAAAAACGGTAGGAAAGTTAGGGAAATAGAAACAAAGTACCTAAACCGTTTGTTAAGTACCTTGGAGTGATTGGTAACGTTCGTCTTAGCTTTTATTGACATCTTCAGCATGTGTCTAATAAGACGTACAAAATTCTATGTGAATTTCAAAGGCTGATGAGTAACATTGGAGCCCGGTGAAAAATATAAGAAGACTTTGCTTATGGTGTGAGCAGCATGCAAGAGAAAAAACACATCAGAAAGTGCTTCAAAAGCGCGTAAAAAACGATCGAAAATATGCGTCAAAAACACGCGTGAAAAAATTAAAAAATACGAGAGTAAAAACGCGTAAAAAAACACCTCAAAAATGCTTCCAAAAACGCCAGTAAAAAAGCGTAAGAAAAAAATATCGAAAAAATGCGTGAAATAAAACGTGTAAAAAAATACACCAAAACGAATGAAAAAACGCGTGAAAAAATGCCATACAAACGAGTAATAAAGCCAGCCGTAAAGCGTTGAAAAACGTCTGAAAACACTTGTGGAAAATTCCTCAAAAAACACAAGTAAAAACGCGTGACGACAAAAATGCATTAAACCCCGGATTGTTGACATAATGAAGCTGCGCCTGCGTCTCGCTCGGCGATCATAATAAGCGAATAATTTAAATATTGGATTCAGTTTGGTTTTTATCTTAAGGTTTATAGATAGCTACTGCTCTAGGACAAGTATTCTATGGTTCTATGGTATTGTAAAAATAATGCATCTAAGAAACACGACTTGAACGAGACCTGTTGAGATGAGCAAGTAAACCTCGTAGTATAAAGTCAAAGACATTGTTGTGTGGATAACATGGAAAGTTTTACTGACTTATAAAAGGCGAAGAGAGCCAAAAATCCGCTTTGGAGCATAACGAACCGTTCAATTTGGACCATGAAAACCAAGATTTTTGCAAACCCTATCAAAATGAAATGAGAAGCCCAATATGTAAATGCAATAAGGCTGGTGAACCGGACAGACTAACAGCTGAGCTATTTAAGGCAGCTGGGGACGACTTTTTAGATGGCATACAGCAACTCATATCAAAGATTTGGTTCGTAAAATGTATCCCTGATGAGTGGATTTTCAATATCCATAGATATATTGTAAGGCGGGAGAGCTTTCAATGAGCTCTGGCACTGCGGCTTCTTAGAGGAGCCTATTGTGCCTTCCCTGGTAAATTCTTAGAGCCAATATCCTTACTCAACAAGAAAGACTCTTTAAACAGGATCAATAAGGATCAAGCATCAATGTTCTTAGCATCGCATAGAAGATCGGAGATCCTATCCGGTATACCGTATACTATATGAACGCATGAAGCCATTTGTCAAAGAAGCTGATTGACCCCTACTGGTACCTTTTTTGACCCGATATGTCCAAAACCGACCAAACATTTGCACTAAGGCGAATCCTGGAGATAGCCCAAGAAGTCGAGATATATATGTAGGTACCCCACCTTCAGTTTATCCATTTTAATCCCGAATTAGGAAGCATTTATTGCTATATAGAGCCATGCCTAAAATGTTTACATCCCTGCCATGACCTTAAGGTTCCTCCACTCCATAAGGTCGTACAAAATTTTACTGAAGCATTTGATATCAAAAAGGAGGTTTTAACAAGCTGATGCACTGACATGTGGTCTTTTTGACATATACAGCCCTATTCTGCTATTCATCGGGGGGAATTCTTCACTGAACACTATTCTACTATTCATTCGAATTAAATTTGCTTTCACCTCGTTATGTCGATAAGGTGGGTACTACTGCGGGGTATTCTCTTATTCACGTGAACGCACACATTCTATACAATTCAAATCCGCATGTCAATAGTTGCGGATCTGAAATTAAATGAATCGTATTTCTGGTTGGTGGTTGAGAAAATGTAAGTAAAAACTAACTAGTTGCGGGATTATTTGCTTATGAATAAAGGTTATTAATTTTTATGGGTAGAACAACAAATAGAGACCAATTTACAGCAATAATTTCCACAATGAATATCCATATCTGTTTGTTTATATTTTTTGTTTTTAGTTAACCTAAATACTTTATCCAACTTCCAAAGATTGACATAAATAATGATCAAATTGAATACATTTATTTCAATTTCAAAAATAAACTTCTAATGATTTTCACATGAACACGTGCTAACTTGAATGTCAAATTGGTTTGGATAATGTAGTTCACCCGATGGAAAGCAGAATGGAAAGGCAGAGTCAAAGGGAATCGAGTGGGTGAATCGAATGTACGATTCACGTGAATAGCAGAATAGGGCTGATAGTTTGATAAAATCGTGCTAAACAAACCAACACAAGTGACATAATTTTGCAGACAATTACAATTAATCGGATAGTATCGAAGTCATTGGCAGAAGTCAGCGGGCTGTCACTGACGCGTTTGGCAATTTTATGGCAGAAGCTGGACAAATAAACTGAGTCAACAAGGCACATAACGTCGACGAATCGGATAAGAGACTTAGGAATCCGCTATAAACTCTACTCTTGAAAATTGTTGTAACATTCGCAATTGAGTATTAAGGCCTTATAAAGAAGCACTAAACTGACTCTATCTACAAGATCCTCATTATTCCTGTTGGGGTTTATCACAGGAGACCGAAAGCGCTATCTTAGTTCGGTCCTTCGTCTCTGGCGGATTAAGATAACACCTGTCTTTACAGCGACGTCTACCGAGCCAAACTACGAGGTTAAATTTTTCAACTTAATAGATGGGGCCCCCACTTGATACTAAGGGTACCACGTATAGATATGACCTCCCAATACTGCACGTTGACCCGCTGGTTCGGCGCTATCTACGTACTATTTAGCATACCACGCATAAGTAGTCTATATTTTAACCAACTCACTTGCAGTATTTAAGTACAACTCAATCCATCCAGGAATACGTCTTAATTGTTAATAATGATGTGGATCTCACGCTCTTCACTAATGCCCCCAATTAGTTGAGAGCCACCGCCCAACAACCTCGTCTATTTAGCCATCATTAAGCGAAACATCGCGAACTATAATTATTTTAATTATTTCAAAAAACACAATTAAACAGCCACACCACAAAACCTATCCGACAACCGAAAAGGTGGGGTCCAAAAAAAAAAAAAAAACCAAACAAGAATCCATCAAAATTAGAATTGGAATGCAGTTAAGTAAGCACACTCCTAGAAACAGATATGATTATGGCGTCAAAGTGATGGCGCTAGCCAATAAAATGAGACACTGGTTACATTAGTTCCTCTCCCACCGAATTGACTGCGCCATTTTTATGTCTGTCTGCATAAATAAATTACGTGGGCGGCAGAGAGCCACTAAAAATCGTTTGAGCCGATGTTCCCCAAAACCGACCGTATGTGGTCGCTTAATTGATTCTAAATGAATACACAAACATGTTTGGTGGTTTCTGGTCCGCTTCCATTATACAAATCGCGGTAATTTATATAAACAAAAATTATCTCCATCCCACGCGACATCATCTCGAGCAGCGCAAATCCATATTTATCGCAGTTCTCATATAAAATGCCATACTCATCGCATGACGGCTCCAAATGGAAGATGTATGCAAATCTCAAACTGAAACTCAAACGTCGACTCAATAAATAAGGATCAGACACTCTAATGAACTCTTTTGACCATCAGGCACTCTCAGCTTAGCTCCACAGATCAGGCCGAGAGGGACGACATTTTTACTTAATTTTTTTTTTCTTTTTTCTTTTTTCCTGTGAACTGCACTGGACTGAACGGCCCACTCTGTGGCAATGCCGATCCTGAGGCATTACACCGAGTGCATGATTAACGATTCCAGAGTTGGCCAGAGAGAGAGAGAAATTGGAGCTGTAGGGAGTTTCACATGCGCGCATATTAGAATTCCTGAGATTGCCACTTCTGTCCGGGGTCCGGGTGAACCGCAATGGCAGTCATCATAAAGACTGCACAGGCTCACTCGGCGTGGCCGAGATAAGGACGCATGCGAGGAAAATTGATGGTTTGGTGTGCTGTTTGTCGTCTACCTGTTGCGCGTTGCACACGGAGATTAACTGCTTTCAGAGCTGTTGGAGGCTCCACGCTGGTTACCTGTTAATTTCGGTCTAATTATAGGGGATGGTCAAAGTGGTTAAGATAATTAAGAGCGAGATGCGGGGTTTTAGTTTAGCTTGTAGGAGAACCCATGCAAAAAGTATGGGTACCTCCGAAAATTGAAAAAAAAAAAAAATATATATATATATATAATAGTCTGCGTTCAATGTTATCGAGCGTGATGTTTACGTTAGCGGCTCTGTTTTAAAATGCGAAACAGTATTTAAACTAACTATGCTAGAAAGCATGAGATCACACTTAAAAGTGATTTTATACAGTGACTTCACGAGTAGATACACTGAATTGAGAGATTTATTGAGTAAGCTGTTAACCAGGTTTTTGACTTGACTTTTGTGATGAGTTTGCCCGCTCAGGTTTCCATTATGCGCACGAAGAAATTGAGTACTGTTAAAGAATTTTCCTGTTTTTTCTTCAATTTTCACAGAAAAGTGCATGTATAAAATTGCACAAATGGTCGCGTTCACTTCGCTTAACGCTTGTGCTAAATGATTTCTGTTGCAGAAGAGGGTGATGGTTGGAGTGAATGAATGCAGTGAATGATGGAAAATATTTTAGGTATAGCCAAATCTCCCGAAGTTAAAATAATTTAAAGTTCATTTTGTATAAGAAAAAAACAAAATACATAATAAATACTTAAAATGCAAAAAACTCGATATATATAAAACAAAGCTGCATCCGTAAGACCGCTATATACGAAGTCGCAATATCAGGATTTCAGGATGAATTTGTATGAAAAATATTGTGTAAAATGAAGGGACTACGAATTTGCGTCGTTATATCCGCAAGGTCACTAAACCCGAGGTCGCAAAAGCGAATTTCACTGTATTTGGAAGTCACTGATGCTTGTTTGCCAAAGTTCACCTTTCTATAGCCTTCGCGATTTTTCTGCTGCTAATGATCAGTACTTCTGTATAGGCCCGTGAAGTTTAGACAGCCTTGTGCTTCATTGCAGTAGTTCATCAACTCCTCGATGATTACGAAATTGTCTATATCATGAGCCAAACCAAGTATTTGTGATAATCCTGGTAATTTCCGTCATCGCACATCAGGTTGCAGAGCTGCGATTCTAGAAGAGGCTCTTCAGTGCCGCCTTTATTGTCGATGTAACTCATAGGAAAGCTTCTTTTGGAACAACTCATAAGTGTCTTTCCTATATATATCTCCCAAATGTCATCTGTAACTATGCTTACATAGATTTATCCAACTTTATAGCCTCTATAATGCTATCCACCCCAAAATAGGTAACCGTTTAATCACCCTTCCTAACAACTGTGTGATTTCCAGCTTAGAGAACCAACCAACTTCGAGTATCGAACAATTGCATCTAAAAGCCTCTAATAAACCACCATTCAATTGCATGTAAAAAATCCATTTACACAAAACCATTGTCATCCAATTGAGATGTCACTCAAAGCAAAGTTCTCACACTTGTTTCCCGTTCTTTCTCGCGCGCGCTCACTCTTCGGAACCATTTTGTCACAATTCACACCCTCATTTCGAGGCAATTAATGTCAGCAAATAAGTGTAATTAAATAATTTTCCAAAGACGTGTGTTGACACTTCATAAAGCCGGCTATTGTCTTCCGGTTCCCGTGCCAAGCCTGTAAAAACACACAAAACACACGCTCAAAAAAAAAAAACTCCATCCAACTGGCAGGTACACTGTTGGAATTTTCCAATCTGTTTGCTAAAAAAAAAAAAACGACGAGAAAAAGCCTCAAACGGATACAAGATTTCCATTAGCTAGCTCCGCTCATTAGTCCACACGTAAGTACACAAACCTCCCTGACTGGGTTCCACCAGGAATGCCTTAGATAAATATGGCAGACCTTTCTTATGGGCCATTGTTTGGGAAAGCAGATTTCCTTCTTTTCTCTTCAATTTGAGATCATGTCATAAGTGGATTTGAGAAGCGTGTTACAATTTTAGTCGTGTTTGTATGTGTGCATGTATACACTTTGGATCGAAGTACACAAACCATTGTAATGCTAATTGAATTGAAGGTGAAGGCGGTGGTCCACCGTACGGCAGAGGGAACTGAAAAACGTGACGCAGGGATCAACAGGCAGAACCATTACCCTCAGAACGGGCACTAAGCACAAGCAGCAGCACAAATTGTAATGCAATGCGCGGCACAGTTAAGGAAAAGCCTCAAAAGATTGATTGTTTTTACTGTTGGTTGTGGTGTTGTTGGATATTTGGGTGGTCCCTCTAGTAAGGAACCTCGTTAGCGGAGCGGAATGGAATGTTTGTGTTTTTTATAAACAAATTAGAGCGACCTACTTAGGGGGTGGTATGCAGGAAGTGCTTACTGGGAGAGGAGCCGCCAGAGACTGTCAGAAAGACCGACAAAATTCCACTGACTTTACTTAACTGTATCTGATTTTAGAGCTCATTTAGAAGAACCGATCTCTACTTGGGCGAAGGACATTCGTCGTAAGCCCACTTTGAGAATTAAAAAAAAAGTATGCTTCCTAACAAAGAAACACCGAGGAAACATCTCGAAACATCGAGAAAAAATAATGAGCTCATTTAGTTTAATTCAAACGCCTGTGACAAAAAAAGCCGTCGAAAAAACCATTTCCGCAAATTGCGCAAAACCATCAAATTGGTCAAAAACAGTCAAAGATTATACCCATCGTGACTCGTGGCTGTCACTGAATTATTTATGTCCAGGTAGGACCCTAACAGACATAGCTTACACTGAATTCGTCCTTGTGCACCACACTATCACTCTCTTTACTCTCGCATGGCTCCAATTGTTTGTTTGTGCAAAATCCTATTCGGATTCCTTTGTAGTTACATTCAGACTATATACACACACAATGACTTAAAAATTGAAAATAAAAATCCAATTTTACGAGTCGCTGGTGCACCAATTTCAATCATCGCACTGTGGTCCAAAATTACTTTTTTTTGTTGCAAAAATCATAACTTTTGAACGCATGACGATTTTCTTTATTTTTATTTTTCTTCTTTAAAGAAATCTGTAAAAACAGCGATTTAAAAAAAAATTGACTCACAGGGTGTTTTTTGTAAATATTAGGCTGAAGTGAGACTTTCTTTGAAAAAAAGAATTAACAGGGAAAGGAATTAAGGAAAAACTTAAAAAAAAAAAAACAGGTAAAATGTTAAGAATCTTATGAAAAAAAGTCGACGGCTACTTAATTGTTCATAGGGTGATCCAAAATATATTTTTTTACAACAGTAGATGCATAAAATTAACGAACCAATTTTTAATGTTTTTAGAAAGTACCTATTTAAACAGTTTTTTTTTTTTCATTTTGTAGCGCATCAGTATAGGTATACTATAAACTGTTTGAGTAATATATTTTATATGAAACAGTGTAGGAACAAAAAGGAAACGGACGAAAAAAATAATAAAATAAAAAACGAGTAGAATACAAAATATACCTATGCTTATAAAATAAAATTAAAAACACAATATATCTTTTTTTATAGATTCGTCATGTCTGTCTGTCTGTCCGTCCGTATGTCACAGCCACTTTTTTCCGAAAGTTTAAGAACTATACTGTTGAAACTTAGTAAGTAGATGTATTCTGTGAACCGCATTAAATTTTACACAAAAATAGAAAAAAAAAAATGGGAGTTTTGGGAAATTTGTTTTCATCAAACCAATACGTGTGGGGTATCTATGGATAGGTCTTTTAAAATGATGTTTAGGTTTTTCTAATATCATTTTTTTTTCGAAACTGAATAGTTTGCGCGAGAGACACTTCCAAAGTGGTAAAATGCTGCTACGGAACCTTTCATGGGCGAGTCCGACTCGCACTTGGCCGCTTTTTTTTTTTTTTCAATTACTATAGATCAGTGTTGTTATATCGTGGGATTTATCCCTTTTCGTGGGAATTTCGATGTCCGAAAAGCCTTCCGTGGGATAAAGGGAAAAAGCACCAAATCGTGGGATTTTGAGGAATCTAACAAAAAACATTAAAACTATAAATTTTTGCTGAAATTTCATGAAAACTCCTACATTTCACGATGATTATTAACACACTGAATGTGCATAAAAAACTACTTATATAAATTGTCTCTTATCAAAATTTTCTAGTACCAAAAAATAATCGTAATAATGTTACAAACTGTGATTTTTATACTAAAAGTTAATTAACCGTGACTTTCTTTCCTTGTATAACAAATTTTACTTCTAAAAACTGGATTTTGAGGCGAAAAAGTGTCGTGGGATATAAAAGGGATTTTGAGTACAGTGAAAAGGGAAAAATTACCACGCTTCGTGGGATAAATGAAGAGAGAGTGCTAACAACACTGCTATAGATCTTTGTTTTCAGAAAAAAATGCATTACCCTCATCGTCAGCATTTCAAACATTTATTAGACTTATTACAGTTCTTGGTAATTACTTTCGTTGAGATATTTTGGGGGCGTGTCTTAAATCCTTAGATGATAGTGCATTTAAAATAACTTGTTTAAAATAACTTGCAGTTTCTTTATAATTTCCTTGTCTATTCGGTTACTTCTGGATTTTCGAAAATTTTCTTTCCATCATTTGTATTATTCGAAACATTAAAAAATGTTCTTAAAAGCTTCTGTTTGGAATATTCATATTCATATTTTATTTTGCACGCTCCGCTCTTCAGTAAAGCCTTTTGAAAACTTACACCATTTATCTATTGTCATGGTTTAAATACTTGCATATGTACATGCACAAGGATTGTTTTACCTGTGATATTTAAGCTTCCCAATGGGGTAACAGTGGAAAATTAATATTTCCACCTTTTTTATTAGTTCATAAAATACAATTAAATATTTGTTTCATGTTTATGATATAAATTAATTATAATCTCCTTCTTTTGGCAAGTTAATCTATATTTACGTATACTTTAAGAATAAGAATAATTGTTCAAAATAATTTCAAAACTATTTTTATTTGATGTAAGAAGAAAACAAAATAATTGAAATATGCCATAATGAAATTAGCTTTTAAGGTCAAAATGTCAGCACTGGGAACACGACTTTTTTATAAGGAAATTACAATTTCTCCGAACACTGCAAATAGTTGCAGTTTAGTTAGGTTCCACTATCATGGTCAATTTTTCACGGGAACTCGCGAGAATTTTTTGGTAGCTCTACCCAAACCAAAAAAAAAAAGTGCTAAGAAAAGGTGTTTTTTTATTTAAAATATTAGGTTTCTTTTTATTAAAATTGTAATTTACCTATAATATACAACAACTAAACTACATTTAAAAGAATTACATTTTTTTATATGCTATAGTTGCAAAAAAAAAAAATATTAAAGAAGTTCATTTTTTTCTATTTTTTTACTCTATAACAAAATTGATCAACTTTGAGAAGCTCTATAAATCAAACTAGTAAGCAGAAAATTATTTTGTTTGCTGTTTTTGAAGCTCCGTTTTTATTTCTATTAAAAATAAAAAACAAAACAATAAAAATAAAACATCGAATTTTTGCCACGTGATTTGCCTTTTTGTACTACAGTGCGTCATCGTCGTCGTCGTCAAATTATCGAAAAGAACATTTATTCACCCATTTGATAGTTTTATGCGCGCGTACACAAGGCTGCCAAGATCGTCCCCCGATATGGCAGAACAATGGTCCAATCGATACGGATAGCGAGCGGCCCTCCATCCTCCGATTGTGTGTCGGCGATTTTTCCTCGTTACGACTGTTTGCCATTTAAATGATGTTAAGTTTGCGCAACCTGGTCGCTATCGATCAGTAGAAGAAACAACAAAACCAAAAAAAAAAGCGATATCGGAATCTCGACTAATTTGCGACTCGACCGGAAAATAACACGAATTGCAATTGACATCCATCACTATACCCGTTTGAGTGGAGGTGGTGGTGATGGCGGCTCCTCCTGGGCGTCTAATTAATATTCCGCCGAAAATACTTTCCTATGCGCGGTTTCCTCTCGGACGTGCCACCGGTATGGTTTTGGCAGAAGGAATTTGTGTGCGAGACCGCCTTGATCTTCGAGCAAAAACCACACACGAATGAGTTACAAAATTTAATGACGAGTTGAAAATGATTCTCCTTGCTGTGTCTCCTCTTTGCGTCTGTCTGTTTTTCTTTGTTTCGGGTATATTTTTAATGATTTATTCGCTGATTTGGCCATTCGAGCACGTCGTCGTCGACGTGCGGTTGAAAACGTTTTGTATACTCCCCATGGACCGTATATATGATTCTGTGGAATTTTATGGATTCGAATGTCGAATTTGTTGTCAAATTTTCATGCGATGCTAGTTGGAAGATGAAGTACTTCCTCTCAAACGATTTGGTTGGGAATTTTCTTCCCGAATTCCGAGAACTTACGGGGCAATGATGGAACGTAAGGAAAACGTGCTCTGTAGTTGTGAAGAGCTGTATTTTGATATTGTTTTGAATGTATATTTCAGAAGAGTGATATGTGAGACGAAATTTATAAAAACGCGCTACCAATAGCTGTAAAATATGTACGCCCTTTTCTTAAAAGTACTTACACGAGTTGGAAAATGGAGGGAAACGATGAAGTTGCGTTTTTGGAGGCCGAACACACTGGTTGCATTTGAATAAGGAGAACAATGCAAATTTGTATGTATGTATTTAATTAATTCTGTGAGCGAACATTGAAAACCCGACCAGTGACGTTTTCCCAAAAAGAATTACACCACACACGAAATTCTATTCCGCAAAAATGCAAAGAAAACCCAAAGTCCAAATCACAAAACCGACTTAAAGACGAGAGCAAAAAAAAATGTAAACTACAAATCGTATGCCCTTCCGGCACAGAGCAATCAATGGAGGACGGGAATTTTATTTTCAAAACTTGTATGCATCCTTTTTACCCACGACTATGGTACCTACTTATTTTTTACTACAACCAACTCTCCATAGAGTAGCATAATTTCAACGTATTTTTTATAACCGAATACACATTTTTAAAGAACCTTTTCTTATTTTAATCAGAGATTTGCTTTCAAAATTCTGTCTTCTCACACAGAAGTTCTGTTATTCGAAATTTTTTTTTTTTTTTTTAGTTTTGCTCTTCAAATTTAAAGCAACAAAGTTCTGCTTATTCAGATATGTTTTCAACAAACTTGAAACAAAAAAAAACTTAGATATTAAAAAACAAATAATTTATGAAAAAACAAAAATTAGAAGTTAGAAAAATAAATGAAAAAAACAATCAAAATTAAAATAAATACTAAAAGAAAAATGAATAAACAAAACCTATCTATTAAAAAAAATCTAAATTTTATTTAAAAAAAAAATTGAGAAAAGATGAGTTAAGCATTAAAGAGAAAAGAAATTGAAAAAAAAAAAAAAATGCCAAGAATTAAAAAAGTTTTAAAATATCTACGTTCAAAAGCGCGCACGAAAGTGTTCTGTACATTTCTTCATTATTTTATAACAAACAAATAAAAAAGTTTTGGAAAATGTTCAAAAGCGCGCGTTTAGAGGTCTATACTCTGTCCAAGAAAAATTGTCAGTACAGGCCTTATGGGAAGCTCCTTTTTCTACCAGTGGTGCCTGTAGTACTCTCACGGCACTCAAACACAAGATTTGCCACTGAAATAAAAACGAAACCACTGGCATTCCAAAGAATTTTGTTGTTGTAATTTTCCTGAAATTCGCATACATCCCTCCACAACCAGTCTGCCACACAGTCGCGGGCAGAATGAGCACGATCGCTTGTGTTCGCTTGCTATTATCATCAACCAAAATAAGCAGTGTGAGTGACTGAAGCACATCATAGAAGTGTTACCATATGGCAATGTTAGCATATCATTAAGGGTTTTTCTTTGAATTTTGTCAAAGAACTTTCGGTTTTGGTGCTTTTTGGAGCTTTTTGGAGCTTTTGAGAGCGGCATATTATTTGGGGTGCTGCCATTCGGTTTTAATTTGTTTGTATTTTCGAAAGATCCAATAATATTCAGTTAAAACATATTTTTGAATGTTGTCTTTTGGAAATAAAGTTTATTCGTGAGGTGTTTTAATGCATTCATTTCATTAACGCAACAAGTGATCATATATGTGCGTTGTAGAGATATTGCAATAAATTAATAATGATTACTAGGGCAACTCAACCGGATTCATGCAAAAGCATGTTATTTTAAGGGATAAAATTTGATTTAATATTTTATTACAGAAAACTAAGTACAAATTTTCAGCCTTATTCGTTAGGGCATATTTCTTTTGGTAGGTATAAATTCATATTTCACTTTGTAGAGAATATTTTTCATGCTGTAATATCAAAATGATGAAGCAGGTAGAGCTATACTGTTTATTTTCGGTCGTTGGGTTTTACCACATCCGGTCATCACTCCTCTCCAGTAAAGAAAATGCCTTGAACGGATTTTATGATCCTTTTTTTGCTGCTGTTTCCGCGAAGTTCTGCATTGACGGGTAGTAATTTGTATAACAAATATGTAATCTAGGTATAGATGTCTATATTAAAAAATGTATGTAGAGCCGCACAAGTGCAGTCCTTTTATCATCTGTATAGGTATATGACATTGCGTAGTGGTTATATAATTTTTTCTAATTGCCTGTTTGTGTATAAAAGGCGGAAACAATGGTTGTCATCTCAATCGCGGGTAGTGGATCTAAGCAAGTGGTTACTTTTATTGTTGTTATGAATAAACAGAAACATGGCTACAAATTCTTCAAAGGATCTAAGTTTAGAAAAGAAAAAACAAATTTGTGATGCAACTGAAAAATGAATTAAAAGTAAATCGGAAGCCGTAGGAAATGCGGCTACTGTTTTTTCTGTTACGGAATGAACTGTGTACAGGCTTTTATGGGAAAAAGCAATCAAAGGCCACAATTCACCACCAAAGAAGAAAAATAATTCCGGTATCAAGAGCAAGGTGGATGATTTTGACAAATGTGCGATTAGGCGGATAGTCCATCAGTTTTTATGGATAATGACCATCCAACGCTAGACAAGATATAGTTGGAAGTACAAAAAAGTGAAAATATAACAAAACTAAGCAGATCAACTTTGCATACAATATTGCAAAAAGATCTCGGACTTAAATTCGTCAAACGTCAGCGAAAGAATTTGTTGTTGGAAAGAAGTGACATTATTTCTTGGAGACGAAGATATCTACGCGAAGTAAAAAAAAATAGAGAAGAGAAAAGACAGATTTATTTTACTGATGATACCTGGCTAAATTGTAAGATGGTAACCCTAACAGTATTACTCTCTGAGTTATGGCGAATTATCATACACACTACGGCAACCCTGTGAGAGCTTTAAAAAGGGACCGATTTATGTAAGTCATTGCAACCAGACTGAGAGACAAACATCCTATCTTGCCTGTACTGACAATTTTTCTTGGACAGAGTATAGTGGGTTCAGACAGACGGACAAAGGCGAAACTAATACAATACGGTTCCGTTTTTTCCCTTTGGGAACGGAACCTTAAAAATGTGCATAGACAGTATGAAGCCCTTTGGGACATTTTTCCCTTTCGAACTTATATGGAAGACTACTTTTATGTATAAGCAAGTCATAGTTTTGCGTGTAGCCTTTCTTTAAATTCACAAACAGACCCTATACTTCTCCTCGTAACACCCAACTACACACATAAAAACTAATTCTGTTTTTACTGTCTCGTTCTGAGAGGTACTTTTTGTAATGAGAAATTCAGAAGCTGTAACGCGGAACCTATAACCACTGTCGCCGGATTACGTTGCGCATCCCCAAACGCGCATGGTACGTTCCGCAAACGACACAATAATTGCCAATTGACGCTGGAATTGTCACGCGCGCATTGGGGCACAGATACTTTAATTTACCCTCCAGAAGGAATCTTATGTTGCACTGACGTCGCCACTGAACACTGATACCCCACGGCTAACATGGTTGTAATCGTTGTCGCCATCGTCCTATGTCGCCAGCTGTATACATACTCATACACAGAAGCTCATACTGCGACGAGATGACAGCCGGCCGAGCTTCTGGGCCACGTATCGCTGGCAACGTTAGACTGTTTGCGTGCATGAGCAGGAAGGAGGTTGCCGGTCTGCCTACCTCTTGCGAGAGGTTTTTCTTCTTTTCTTTGCTGCTTCTGAGAAGATAATCATCATGGCGGCATGCGTTTCTTCTTCAACTTAAAGTCATTCAGTAGACGCGCAGCCCAGCACCAAAAGAACACTAAAAGCCCAGCCAACTCTGAACCCTTGTCCAATATGGTGATGGCGAGGAGTCGTTATATCGAAACGAATACGTTCCCCTGTCTGTTTGATGGAAGTTGGCGCACGTCTTTTTTTTTTTTTTGTAAGCAAAATACAGACGGACGGACGGACGGACAAGCAGACAGATAGACGGATAAAGTGGCAGGATGGCATAGCAAAACGATTGCAGGCGACAAAAATAATGGCTTGTGCGTGCTAGGAAATCTTCATTGCGTTGCAACAGTCAGGGCATGCGTCTGCGAAAGGAATTGCGCGCGTTGTTTGCTTTATTTCTAATGGCACCATAAGTGGGCCGAATTAGCATTTAAGTGGGAACTCAATGGGAGTTAGCAACCGAGTGTTGGCATACATTTTGAAAGCTTCTATGTGCTTAGCTATCACTATTATACGCAATAAGGAAATGTGCCTGTAAGGGAGTAGAAGTAAGGGTGAGGCACATTAGGGTGTCTGTTTATGGGAAAGTGCGTTTTTGTAAAGAGACAGTCGGGGCCTATAGCGGCTAATAGTTTTTGATATTCTGGAATGTTAATTATACTATTAAATATTTTTATCACTGGTGTACATTTGCCCCTCTTAACTGTTTGTGCCCCTTAAATAATTTTAATTAATCAGAATTTGAAGCATTTTCTTAATAACGGTTCTAAAACTTGTAACGACCAAAATGCCTAATTTTTATACCTATTCCATGTCGACGATTTACAGACGGAAAAGATTCCGCTTAAAAACCTTTGGCCCTACAATTGGTTTAAATTTTGCTTGCGAGCCGATTCTCTTAAAATCAAATGATGAAGAGGCTGGTCACTTGAACTCAGACCATAATACAGTCAAAAGGGCAGCGCAAAAAAAAAAGTTATTACCAGTGAAATCAACATTATCATTACAATGAAGATGCGGGCCGCAGCAAATATCAAAACCTTCTTGGACGCGAACTCTCATAAGCCTTAATACACACATGCATAACAATAATTTTAGGTAATTAAAAACTCCAAAAAATGAGTATAATTATTCAAAATGAAAGTGCGGTACTAACGTTGAGTTTTCATGACACGAAAAATAATTAAAAGTGCCTATGACCATTTGGCTAAGATGAGCTGAGGTAGGTTCAGCTCCATGTCCAAATGAATGGATATGCAAATGGTTATGTGTTTTGTATTCATTATTACAAAGATAGCAATAAACGTGTAACACTCGCTAATTATCTAATTATTATTGTAACGCCGAAATATTTTTTGAATTTGTATATGAACTGAACGTTTTGTAGTATACGTAAGTATTGTTATTGCAGCCTGTAGACTGGCATTTCAAAATCGAAAGCTGTCAAAATCGGCGATAATATATTTATCTATAACTTAAAACCAAGGCCACTTACAACAGTGGAACAGTCTTTATAATTGCTTTACAAATATGTATATAAATAGGTTCGATAAATTTTAGGCGTGTGCTTTTCATTATGGCCTCTTCGCAGAAACGTGGAAAACATTTTTTTTTAACTTGTTTCGTGTTAAAGAAACCATTTTACAATTAACAAATATTTTTCCAATATTTTTACGAATAGGCCGTAGTCGAAAGTGGCCCCAATTTTAGTAAAGACATCTGATTGGACTAAGAAATGCCTTTTATTTTCACTATCAACACGCACTAATAGTCTAATAGCGGACCCCCGCCTCCTTTGCTAAGCGTTTAGATCAAAACATAATGTTGTTAACCCTAATAGGCTAATTTTCGTCGATTCGACGTCTTCGAAATCCTTATCTTACTATCGCTCTTAACCCGGGTAGTTTGGCCCTTTTTCGATGGTCTGCCACAATTTTTTGCAATTTTGGCCTTTTTTTTTATTTGGAAAAGGTGCTTCGAAAATTGTCCAAACGCTCTTATTTTCAAATAAAAATCTTTTAAAACGTACCGCAGTTGCCTAGCAGAACATTGTTAGAGTGTCTATTTTTTAAACATGTTAATTTTAAACTTAAAAATGTTGTACTTCCTTTTAAGACTGTTTAATTATAAAAATTGACGTACTTATTTAGTAAAAATTGCGTTTTCTAATGTTTCAGGAAAAAAAAAAGTAGAACTTCATGTAACACAATACTTTAAAAAATATGTATTAGTATTTTTCGTCGAATTAGCTTATTAGGGTAGTCTTCTAGGCTTAAATGAGGAATGATGTATTTTTAAATCATCAGAAATCCGCACCTTATATTAATGCCAACATCCAATTTCAAACAAAGAGAAAAGCGAATCCTCAAAAAGAGTATTAATTTAGTTGTAAGCTAGTGGCCTATAATAAAAAAAAAAAGAAAGAAGAGAGAGTGTGCTTGTGACCACACATCATCAGAAGTAAAACTCCAAAGCTATACCTGAGTTTAATATTTAGATAATATTTTAAGCGTCTTCACATAAAAATTAATATTTTAGATTGAATGTTAAATTTTTGTTTTTAACGGCGCCACCTATAGGATCCGAAACTGTCCTATTTTTCAAACTGCAACAACCTACCTATCCACAAAATTTCATCGGTTAAGATGTTTTTTTTTTTTTTTTTTTTTTCTGCATACTTAACTAAAGGAATTCAACAGTATACCTATCTGGTATAGAGGATAAATTATGTTGTATAACTTACCGAAAAAAATACCTGAATCACTCTTTTTGATGATTTCTGTTTTTCACTTTACTTTCCGATAGAATTGTAAATATTATATTTAATATTGAACTACTTGAGCGAGTGGTTAAAATTTTGTTTAAAATATGTAGGTATAGGTAATATAAATAACGAAAAGAATGTGGGCAAGTAAAAAATTGCAACATTGTTGCACATGCCATGCAAAAAATATTGATTCAATGTAATTATGAACAGAAATACTCCTGCAAGTTCCTGTAGTTTTGCGTTTCCAAAAAATAGTTCATATATGCAGTACAACTCGGCAACAAAATTCAATGCAGAGTCAATCGCAATGCTTATTTGCCCTCATGCAAAGATAATGCAGTTTTTTTACATTAATGATAGCGAAAATTGAACTCAGCCCGTACTCTCATTCTTTCTACTTAGCGATATGTATAGATGCACCCTACAGCCTACTACCACACAGCCTCATAGAGCAATGAAATTTTGCAAATTAAAGATTCCTACCTATAGTATGAACAACAAACACAAAGTACCTCTCATTCTTTTTACCAAGCGTTATGCGCCGTATGGTCCACGTCCACGCACCCATACGAGACATATTCTTTAATGTTTGCGATGTGCGCCTACCACCCCCAAAAATTCAAAATTTTTGATTTAGCAATTTGATCAACTGCGATCTGATTTAAGCTCAAAATACTCATGGAAGTATTGGCTATAAAGAGTTAGATAATAAGTTGAATGAAGAATGAAGAAAATTCAAAATAAAAAAAACTGATCACTGCATGCATAATAATATAGCTTGCCTGCTCCTACTTACTACTTTCCGTCTCTCTAGTTGACTGAAATTCTTCAAAACATTACATGGCCCTGAAATTTCACTGCCGCCTAAGAAGTTTAACTTCAAAAACAAAAAAAAAAAAAACAAAAAAAACGTTTTCATAAACAAGAACGAAACACTTCCATTTATTTCACTTGTTGCTGAATCTATTTTCCGGTACTAATTTGTCTTATATTTATATATACGGTGACCATCCGTTCATTATTATAATGAACTGTTCATTATTTGAAGTTGATGTTCATTATGAATTATTTTGTATTCAAAAACATAAAAATGTTCATTATTTCAAAAGCTGTTCATTATTTGTTCAGTATTTATTCAATTTTGTTGAAAAAAAGACGAAAAACTAACGAAACCGAAATTCTTTAAACAAAATGATAATTCAAACGTGCCCTAATTTACTGAATGTGCAAAAATGGTAATGTAGTGCAAGTCTTTGATTTCAGAACACTCCCTACATCATTCTCGGAACTCACCTTATGTCAAAACGTCAAAATCGAGCATTATTCAGATAATAATCAATTCAAAAGCTTTTCAAAATTGGTGAATTTTATTTGATATTATTAACTAAAATAAACCTAATTAAACATTAATAATTATCTTCAAGTGCACTGATGCCACCCAGAAGAAAATGTCTTAACTACAAAAAGAATATAAATTCTTAAAAAAAAACAAGAGAAGGCGATGTGAAATGCAACATAAGTTCATGGCCACATTCTCTATTGCCAACCATGGAAAACTCGACATAGAACAATATTAGGTCCTTATTTTAAATAATACTTATTCAGTTTTTAAGCGTTTATTTTACAACATTTAGTTAAATTAAAGACTGGATTTTATTTATTTATTTATTTTGCCTAACATAGGTACAAATTAAGAGTTCCTTCTGTAATATTTATTTTAACTAAATAAAGCAAAGACTGAATCCTTGTTATATTTTTTTTATTGAGGTTTTTTTTTAAATAAAAAAATAATAATTAAGAACTGGGCTTAATTTTTTTTTTTTGTTCATTATTTGGAATTCAAACAGATGGTCACCGTATATATATATAACGATCCCTTGAGTACAGAGTATAGTCCGTCTCGCTTCATCCTTTGCTTCGTTGCGGTTAGACGCACACGGGTAGTTCAAATTCAATATTCATAGGAATATTGAACAGAGTTGAGGTTGTGGATTCATTTCTTAGGATCTAGATCTAGACCAATAATCGCTATAATAGTGTTGTGATAGGCAACTGCGTTACATTATAAAAGTTTTTATTTGGAAATAACAGCATTTGCAAATTTTTGAAGCGCCTTTTTCAACTAAAAAAAAAACTAAAAATTGTTGCAAAACGGTCACGCTAGTTACAACTTTTAATTAAGATTTTAATTTCCATCAATACTTAAATTTAAAAATATTTCCCGCCAAGCGATGGATGATTTCTCAGAGTAGGTACTTCTATGACCTGATACTGACTGACATGACAAAGTGTTTTGTGTATCTCCATTTATAGTCAATCGATAGCTCATAATAAACGAAGCGGAATGATCCACCTCGATCATCATCTGACAGAGAATATAATTAACTTCTGTCTGAAACACTCACGCCCACCTATTTAATGGAATTCGAATCCAACCATTCCAATATCTTACGTCGGGTTAAAATAAAATAACTTTTCCTCCCATTTCTTTGCCATTTCCATAAAAGGTACTACCCTCACCAGACACCCACCTATGCCACTCTGCGATCTGCAAGAATTGGATCACGATCACCAGAACAGCAAAAAAGTAAAATGTTCCTACAAGCCGGTGAGACAAATGGATAGGAGAACGTTACCCCGCACTTGATGTGGTTAATTGGAAATTAATTGTTTTGTGTCTTCAATATTCATTCACATCCAGATGGGAAACAAAAGCAACAGACAGACAAACTTCTTACTACACCATCCCGCTGCGAAATGACGCTGCCCGCCTGTCAACTTCGGCAGCCGATATTATGTACATTTTGGCCCACGCAATGTGATTCAATTTTTAGACGAAAGAAGTTTCGAAATAGTTTTCCTTTTTGACGGTTGTTTTGTGTTTTCTCGTGTGGGTAGTTGTATTTATTTTTTTGGTTATGGCGAAGAACTCATTCATTAAATTCTCAAATCGACTTTAGATGAGAAGAAACGCATTGCTCTTAATTGTATAGATATAGGCTTTTGATAGAGTCGGTGGATCTATTTATTGGTTTAGAATTTATGGAATTTTTTAAATTAATTCGTGGAACATAAAATGTATAAGCTTATTTAATTAGAAACGATTGTGTCTGGCGCTATGGAATAAATTATTATACCGACTAGACACTCATGGAGCAGTTCGAATGGATGGGTCATAGACATGATTGTCATCATATGATATTTATTATCTTATTTTTTAAGATATTGAGATGGCTTCCAAGCCTTTTTTTTATTATGCTCAAATGATCAATATAGATCATTGATTTCCATGGTCTACAACACCAGTTGGATATGGATCTGGAATACTATTGTTGTAAACCGTGTGGGCAAAATAAAATGAAGTGCACAACCTGGTCGAACAAAACTTTCTTCTTGATCAAAAATATGGTTGGTTGTTTTCTTATTTTATTAGATAAAGATTAGGCTTATGCATCTGCTAAGCCAGTACCTACTATAACAATGTGAGTTTTTAAAAATTGAAGCTCCTAGTAACAGTCAATTGTCGCAAGTTCTGGTTACAGAGTTAGAAGCGCCTATTCTTACAAGATATTTAAGTATTAGGTACTAGGACAAACGTAGTAAGAGTTTCTGTGTTTTGATCTGTTAGGGCATGATTTTATTTTTGACTGGAATAAATGAATGAATATGATTTAAGTTGTCAATGGTTGCAAGTAGTATTCGTGATAGATCGATATCTCTATATATATATATATATATATATGTGTGTATGACTATGTAAGAATTCGGACATTTGTTTTTGAATTTGCATTAGCAGTAGTTATAAACTGAATATTCCAATGGACATGGGTTGCAAATGAAATGAGGTTTTCTGACTGTGTAAACTCCAAATGGTTGGAATTATTTTAAGGTGCATATTCAAAATGGTTGAAAAAGGGAAGAAGTGGGTAATATTTGCTAGAAAATAAGTGTGTTGCTATTGTTGCATTTTAAATATCTGTAGCAATTTTAAAGTGCGGTATTCAGTTTTAAAAATACTTATTTATGAAGGAAGACCGGCTTTTGGGTAGTCATTTTTGAGAAATAACTAAAAAACGGATTTATTCGAACTTTTTTGAGAAAAAATAAGCACGGGATCTTACTTAGAATACCGATATTATTTTTAATATGCAATCGTCAGAGCGATTTTTGTAAAATTTGGCAGACAAAACAGCACCAAATATTGCAATGTTTAGTTTGAAAAATACTATTGGTTAACTATTTAGCTGAAAACTAATTTTAAATGATTGTGTGGGATGTAAGCATTATTTTGTTTTTAAAGTTATATCGAAGTCGAAAATGGGGTTTTCGAAATATTTATTTCGGCGATTCGAAGTAAAAATTAAGGATGCAATATTTATTTTGAGAATATAAGTTTTACTGTAAGTCTGTATTTTGGTCAAAATCTTTATTGCCGTTTTCAGGTAAACGAAAGAAACCAATATTTTTAAAAAGATACTTTTTTCAAAAATCCATTGTACGATAAAATAGATAAGTTGGAAACGACAAAATTACCTTAGAAATACATTTTTAGGATTCCGTAGCCAAATGGCAAAAAACGGAACCCTTATAGATTCGACATGTCTGTCTGTCCGTCCGTCCGTATGTCACAGCCACTTTTTTCCGAAATTTTAAGAACTATACTGTTGAAAATTGTTGAGTAAATATATTCTGTGAACCACATTAAGATTTTAAAAAAATAGAAAAAAAAAAACAATAAATTTTGGGGGTTCCCCATACTTAGAACTGAAACTCAACATTTTTTTAGGTTTCTAATATAATTTTTTTCTAAACTGAATAGTTTGCGCGAGATACACTTCCAAACTGGTAAAATGTCTTTCGACGATTTTCTCTTCCAGCGAACATCCAAAAATAAAAAAATGGTCAGATTTGACAGTATTAAATCTAAATGTCAATCAAGTAGATACTTAGTCAAAGAGTTATTGACAACGTTTGTCGGCTACCCCATCTTGATCAATCCAGATCATAAAAACAAACAGATTACATCAGACTGCTGGTGATAATTTTAAGGCCAAATGAAAGATGAAGTTCACCTTTGTCCAGGAAAGATACAGCATTTAAGACCCTGGGCACTGTTATCCACCAACCACATGCTTCAAATCAAACACTCTTACATGATCTGATTGGCCGCCATTTGCGTTTGATTTATTCCCAACGGCAAATACTAACTATTACAAAAACATTGTCACAATTAACGTAATGACATGCAGAATGCAATGAGACAAAGCTCCAACTAACAGCCAAGTCATGTTGCAATATATCGCTGCATCTAAACCACTCCGAGATCCGGACTAGAAACAATTTTCGTGCATCAATTTGAAATCGAATTCAATGCAAATGGGGAACATTTTGCGCCATTAGCGCTTGTGTTTAATGCCACATAATAGCACATTTCCCACAGCTGCTTGAGGTGATATGCCATTCAAATCAAGAAACACGCCGTGTGTCTGTGTATGCGAGACAAACTGATACAATTCATCTAGATTCGATATCAATGGCGAAGGATGAAGAATTTGCGTGGCTAAAGATTGAGCTCTCTGTCGCTTGATTTATTGCACAGGAAAAACAAGAAAACTGCGTACACGCAACAGATACAGGCGGTTACTGCTTTCGCTTTGATATCGAATAACAGCCGAACAGCGAACACCTCCTTGAATGACAGGAAAATGTAATTTAGTGTGGAAAACGCTGCCTCTAGGAAACAAACCGTCAATAGGCGAATTTAAATTGTGTGTCACCTATAGGCCGGCTGAATGTGTGTTTATGCTCATGTTTATGATTTTGTTCTCGGGCAATAGTGAAAGTGGAAATAGATTTTTGTTCCCATTTTGTTCCTTGTTCTCGTGTGGCTGTGTCGCTGTTGCTGTGGATTATTTTTGTCGGGCGTCGAGGTTTTTCATTTTTCCAAGTGAGTTGTTGAATAATTTATGTGGCTTTTCGAAATAGGCACAGTTGGATTTTGTTGTTGTATCGTAATGGGATCGCATTGGCACGGAGTGCGAATTTGAATAACTTATCGAATGGAATGGGTTTGTTGGTTGTAGGTAGTTGACTTTTACAATCAGTTCTTAAGCTGGAAAGAGCACCACTTCGCAACATTAGCCGTTTTTTATTATGCCATCATGATCTATATAGATCATTGATTTTCATGGTTTACATTTTACAACAACAGTTGGATCTCATATTATTGTTGTAAACTATGAAAATCAATGATCTATATGTATCATGCGGGCATAATAAACCTTCCGTGACGGTTGACGGATGGCTATTAACAATACCTAAAGAGAGGTTGCTTTGCTTCAATGTTTTTGATGAGTTCTACTTAAGGTGCTGTAAAAACGAGGCATATATCCCGAACGTGCAACCACAGAATGACGGATGTAAGATTTTGACCACGCCTCCTCGAAGAGCTGGATTTTAAAAAGGCAACAGCCCCATAGTACTCAAGAGCAATGGGCCCGAACTTGCTCCCAATCTATGTTACCTATTCAATTTGTAGTAACTCCCAGAAAGCGTTTCCTTCTTGCTGGAAGACTGCTCGCGTTCAGTCGATTTTCAAAAGAGGGAGGAAATGCTCGCCGCCAAACTTTACTTTTCATGATATTTAAGGTAATGAAGGGAAGTCCAAAATGACGAAATAATCGAATACCTAGATAGACACCGATTTATAAACGACAAACAGTCGGATTTTGCAGCCCTCGTATTACTGGAGCCCTGTGTAGCTATAAAACCTATACCTACTTATTGACGGAGACAACTGCACATTATCGAAAGTCCAGAGCTGTAGCCTTGGACATCAATCGGGTCCGAAGAGCTCTACTTATCAAATGAGCCTTTTATGGAGTACCAGAAGACCTTTGCGGAAAGCTTTCTTTCTTTTCTATTTCGTTTTCTCGCAGATTGTAGTAGATCGTCTGTCATCGGCTTCCTTTGCTATATAAACGGTGAAGCGCCCCAAGGACCAATGTTTGTCTTAACTCTTTTGATTTTGGAAAAAGCTGTTTGCAGAAATCAGTGGTAAGGAATTTATCAAATAAAATAAAATGAATAACGAAAACGATTCTAATTATATCGGTGAACTCTCCATCCCTCTATCAAAATTTTGTTGGTTTGTGTTTCACATTTTTTTTTTTATAAAAATATTAACTACATAGCCAACTCATACATTTTTGTATGGGACAGAAGTGAAGCCCCGCCACGATTTTGTAAGGCAAAAACGTCTACAATTGAACAAATGTTTCTGGAAGTAGTTGCTTATACTTAGAGATGTACAGGAGGTAGGAAAAGGGTAGGTACTGATATGAAATCAAATGTATTTTTGACATCTTTTAAATATAAACAAAATTTATGTATTTTGATATATGTACCTATTTAGATTTAGATAAGATAAGATTTTTACTTCGCTTAGAATTTACAATTGGCTATAGCACAATTTACATAATTTAATAATATTATTATTAAATTACAAAAAAAAAAAAAACAAAAAAAAAATGATTGTTTTTGAGGAAAAACAACGACTAAAAAACCTCAAATTAAGGAAAAAAATAAATAAAAATTCAAATAGAATAAAAAATAATAATAAATAAAATATATATGAATGCATAGATAAATAAATAAATTGATCGGTAAATAAATAATATTTAGATTTAGATTTGGCCTTTTTTCACGGCACCGAAGCGATTATGTTTTATTTGTATGTAGTTCTAGAACAAATCTTTTTTTCAATTCTGGGCCTTGATTTTAATTATTTAAAATTTTTGAACAGAGACGATTTAAAAGGAATTGTGGGAAGTGAAATAAAATCGTACTGGTTGTACGTCCGATTGGGAGAAAATCTTTTAATCTGAAAAAAATCTGAGCTAACTCTTTTAATTTAATTTGTTTTACATTTGTTTTACTTTTGATGCAAATTAAAATGAAGGGATTTATAGTGCATTCGGTAGCTAGCGCTACTACGGTGGAGGGAAGAAGAAGTAGTTCTGCACTCAAGTTCCTGTAGTTCGAACTCAACATATGCCACTCAACATTATCTAAGTAAGACTTAAATATTTCTAATTGTTTGTATATTAATTGTAATTATTTTTTTAAATTCTTATATAATATATACCTAGGTGATAAAATGTAAAATGTCAATTGAAATGATTTCAGAAAAATGTTATTGTTGTTGATGTTTTGGAGAATTTTCAGAGAACTAATTATTCTTCTTGTATACGTGGCAAGTAAAAAAAACTATCAGGTAAGCATTAACAAAACCATGCCAAAATCTGTTTAAAACAGTGGGATCTGGAAATACCGGACCGAAATTGGAAATCAAAGCATTTTTAAGCGAATGTAAAGGATAGACCGGTACCAGAAAAATATGGAACGGATTATAATTTTGTAATCATGTTTTTTTCAGCACAAAATGTGGACCTACATAAAACAGAATACACACTTTTTACAATTTTTACCATTTTCCACAATTTTTTTCCGACTTCACAAACTCATTTCGCGCAATACCTTCCTGAAGCCAACAATATGAATAAATTTCCTGAAAGTATTTTTGGACAAAAAAAAAGCATCTTATAGCGCCACACAATAAACAAAGACCACGCGGATTCTTTTGAAATTAAATTTACTACGAGTAG
The DNA here is from genome assembly GCA_946477585.1 of Cheilosia urbana. Taxonomy (NCBI): domain Eukaryota; kingdom Metazoa; phylum Arthropoda; class Insecta; order Diptera; family Syrphidae; genus Cheilosia; species Cheilosia urbana. The sequence goes on along the minus strand of OX297854.1, from coordinate 86,449,469 downwards.
ATACTCGAAAGTAAAAATAAATTCTCATTTGTCGCAAGGTTTTGCATCTCCAAATAGATACACACAAACGAATTCCATTCGCTTTGGCTAAATATAAATAGTAGCGAAAGAAAAGATTAAAAATAATTTCCAAAAAGCAAACGACTTTAATTAATTAAGAGAATGTGTAGCCTTCGGAAAATTCAAACAAAATTCCAATAAATCTTAACAAGTTGAATGTTGAATGCTATCTGTTGACAGATAACATGACTTTATGCCTATAGTAGCCGTTATCTACAGTGCAGTTCTGTTCGTGTGAGATTATGAAGAGTTTTTTTAGTGATAACTAGGAACATGGTTTCTGGCTTTCATAGTTGAATTATTTAAGTGAATGTTAACAGTCACAAACTTTGCTGTTGATATGGATCGAGGAGAAGTAACTTAAGTAAGAAATTTCGAAAGACTACGCAAATTATAAGCCCAGACGAATCTATGCCACTTGCGCTAATGTATCGAAGTGCGGAAACAGGTAAGGTCAACCTGTTGACAACCCTAAGTAATGAAGTTGACCACCTCATATTGTTGTACCTCAAACCTTTCGGACGCGTGTTTCATTTGCTCCCGCTTCGCGAGTTTAGATAAATTTAATTTCCTTGTTTTGATTTAGTCGCCGCAGTGGCCGCAGTGTTTGACTACTAAGCAAGGCGTCTTAGTTTGAATCCCGCAAAATCACAAATTCCAACTTAGGGTTTTTAACTCTCTCCGTTACATAGTAAGATTGTTTTCGTACAAAATTTCGAACTCGAGATGTTAATCAATTCTGACATTACTATGATACACGAACTCAAAAAAGTGGGTCGCAAAATTCTGTCCGGTCTGTCCGTTCGTCCTTCCACAGACCTACAGCCTGTCCGGATTTCATTGAAACTTCGGATTTGGAGTTTGTGGGCTTACAGTTCGGGGCCGTTTTTGATTTTGCAAGGTAATCTCAAAAATCTAAAATGTTTGTACCTGTATGATTTATTCGAAAACGCCTCTAACGATTTCAACCAAAATGTATGTCTAAGCTTAAGTGGGTGAGGTTACCATGACTGCACACCCAGTTTTTGACTAAAAATTCGAAAAACGATACTTTTGAAATTTGGACATATCCCGAAAATAGTCCATGCGATTCAAACAAAAATTAATTTCTAGGGTAATATGGTCATTTCTAACTTAATGAAAGACTTAGTTTTTCTCTGTATTATCATAAAATCGATTTTTGAAAAAGCCTTTTTTTAATTTAGTTTTCCTTGGTTTACCTGAAAAAGGCAATAACGATTCTGACCAAATAGCAAACTTAGAGTAATATTGATGTTCTTAAAATGTTTGCGTCCTTAATTTTCAATTGAAATTAACGAAAACGCTGATTTTAAAAACCGCTCATATCTCGAAAATCCCATTTTTGACTTCGATAAAACTTTATAAACCAAGTAATGCTTATATCGCGAGCAATAACTTATAATCCGTTTTTAGCTATACAGTTAACAAAAAGCATTTTTCAAACTTAACCTTGCAATATTTGGTATGTTTTGTTTGCCAAATTTTACAAAAAACCGCCCGAACGATTTTGATTAAAATACATACTAACGACGATATCAGTGTTCTAAATAAGATCCCGTACTAAGTTTTTCTCAAAAAATTCGAAGAAATCTGTTTTTTTTTTATTTAATTATTTCTCAAAAATGGTTACCCAAAATCCGATCTCTGTTCGTATATATTTTTTAAAACTCAATATCGCTCTTTAAAATTCAAATTTTCAACAGCTATTAGAAATGCAATAACAGCAACGCAAAACTTATTTTCAGCAAATATTACCTACTTCTACTTTTCTTCAACCGTTTTGAATATGCACCTTAAAATAATTCCAACAATTAGAATATCCCACTTCATTTACACACGTTCATCTTGATATTCAATTTATACATAACTGCTAATGCAAATTCAAAAACAAATCTCTGAATTCTTGCATATACATATGTATATATATTTATATGTAAGGATATCGATCTATTGAACAATACTTGCAATTATTTACAACTTAAACCAGCGTCATTAATCTATTCCAGTCGAAATGAAAATCATTCCCAAAAAAAATAACACTTGTTCTAGTACTCAAAAACTTCTAAAGTGTAAAAGCTATTAAATAGTACAGTAGGCGCTTATAACTCTCTACTAAGAAATTTATTTAACACTATGTATTCCTGTTTCTTTTACCTAGCATAGCTTCTCAGATCTTAACCTACCTATCTAATAAAATAAGAAAACAACCAACAAGACTTTTGATAAAAGAGAAAGTTTTGTTCGGCACAGTCGTGCACTTTATTTTTTCACTGCACCACCTCTCGCGAACGTCTGACTAATGTCCGAGAGTATAACTGTCTTGAACAACTAGGCGTTTGGAATCGGCATAAAATTGTAGATCCCTTCCATTCATTCCAAAAATGAAAAACTAACACAAAAAGAATGGCTCTGAGCTAGGCCTAGGGTCCCAATGAACCTGTTGCGCCATCTATTTATTTTTTCGCCTAAAGCTCAATATTACCGAATACCAATCTATCACCTTATCACGTAAGTACAAGAAGTCCCCTCCCTATCTATACCTATACTTAATGATGAACCTATATCCATCGTACAGTCTCTTCTTAATCTCCGTTCGCATATAGATGGGATAATTCAAAGATGGTCAGAGGAATTCTTCGACCCTTATGTGACTAAGATCTCTCTGAACCACTTTTGTACGCCCCCACCCTTTTTCTATTTGAGCTCCTCGGTCTTTCTTGGTCGATCCCTTAATTATTCCTCAATATCTAGACCGCCTCAGACTCATTAACTTGAATAGCCTTGAGGATAGCCGGGATGCTGCAGACATTATTTTCATTCATCGACTCCTACCAGGCTCTATCGATTGCCCGTCTCTTTACAACTCCATCTTCTTGAATTCAAATCATAATTTAAGATACCCCCGCTTCTTCTATCTACCGACCAACCGCACGCCCTGCGGTTCCAATAAACCAATCTCCCAAAGTCTATCACCAATGGACGTGTAGTTACGGACTAAGCCTAATTGATCTTATTGACTTATTGTCACTGTACCAAATACGCGGTTCCTCACCTCATTATTCGAGGGGACTGAGATCATTAAACCGTCATACACATTAACCACTGTGAGCAATGTAGTCTTCTTAAGACCAGAAGTACAATTCTGTGGCAACAAGGAAAAACACTAAAAGTCGACTTATGTCAAAAATGAATTAATGAATTGATCGGACGCACCGTAGACCGTACCCTGTTTCTGACTTTTAAATATTTTTTTCATTCAAATATCTATTACGGTTGCTGGGTTATGAATCAGGAAAAATGCATAAGTCGTCTTCCCACATCTAAAGTCAAACCTTTAACCTGCGCTCCTGAAAAGTAGCTAAAAATGAATTATTGTTTCCGTTGCTTACTCTTCCAATTCATTTAAGAAGGCTCGGAAGTAGGTAAGATAAGTGGATTGGCGAGACGGGGTAAACCTGTCCAGGTAGACGCCACACTTAAATCAATGTAGATCCGTTGTGATGAGGTTAGGGAATATTTAACACATGGTTTCTGGACTTGCAGAAGACAAACGACTCCGTGCCCCTAGGCAAACTCTGGACGCTACTAAAAGAGTGTGAAATTTGGCGGTTATGCCCTGAAGAATTTTACGATCTTTTCACCTAAACTATGAAGGCTGTGTTAGGGAAAAGGGCGGTACAGTTCGACTTTATCAAGAGTGCGTTTCGTCTTCTCTTCTTTTCATTGTTTATATATGAACTGAATGACACTGTGAAGCCTTTGGCGAAGTGCGTTTTAAATTGGGAGACCTGAGGTAACGATAAGTCACTTGATCTTCGCCGGTACTCTTGTGGCGGAACATCATAGTTGGGTCCATTGTGTCCAGTGCATGGTACCCGTAGCAGTGCAGCCTGGATAAACCGCTTCTCATATTGGAGCCACATACATTTAGTATGAATCTCACGGGTTCTTAAAGCTCATCATCTGAACATCTTTGGACCAGAGCTTGGAGAACCAGATCTTTTCAAGGTTTTAAGTAACCTTTTGACAGCTTTAATCCACAGAAATATAAAAAGCTTAAAGCTGCTGAAGTTATTCCTCTTCATAAAAAGGGTTGTCGAAAATCAGTGAGTCACTATAGACCAATATCATTACTTCCAACGTTCTCTAAACTTTTTGAAAAAGCAATGAAAAATCGTTTTTTGTCATTCTTAAACAAGAATAATTACTTATGCTATCAGCAGTTTGGATTTCGCGAAGGTAAATCGACAGAAGATGCTACCTTAAAATTATGTAGTGAGATATGCAGTGGTTTCAATAGCAATACTTGTCCTATCACATTATTTATTGACATGACAAAAGCCTTTGATATGGTTAATCATACCATTCTTCTGGACAAACTCTGCAAAGCTGGATTCAGGGACTCAGTATTAAATTGGTTTAAGTCCTATCTATCAGAAAGAACTCAAAGAGTAAAAATTAACGGAGTTTTTTAGTAATATGTTGCAGTTACGGATTGGTGTGCCTCAAGGTTCAGTTTTAGGCCCTATTCTAGTTCTTATTTATATAAACTCCATATTCAAATAAAATTTTAGTAGAAACATAAACAGCTTTTGCTGACGACATGGCATTTACTTACGTAAACAGTTCAGTATTCGAGTCGGTAGTAAAATTAGAGACTGACGTGAAACTGTTAAGGCAATGGTTTGCAAAACACGAACTAATTGTGAGCGAAAAAACTAAGCTTATGTTTTCCAATCTAAGAAATTCAAGTCTGCTTGAGTAAGTAAGTAATGTCGTTTTTCACTCTGCTATGTGTCCAAAACTTTCAATGTTTGCTCATAAATGTGGTAAAGTAAATTTTCATATGGATGTATCCTGTTGTTCCAACTGTTTTAAAATAGAATCTTTTGAATGTTTTAAGTATCTGGGAGTATCAATAGATAAGAATTTGGTTGGAAAATCCGTGCAACTGACTTGAAAAAGTATTTTATGTGTGCGACGCGTAAAATATTTCTGTTACAACCTCATTGTTCTAAAAAAAAACTTCTCACGGCAATTTACTATGGTCTTGTTAACTCAAAACTACAGTATGGATTAACGAGTTGGGGTGGAGCTTACAATAATACAATTGAACCACTTCAAATAGCACAAAAGCATATTGTCAGAATTATTTGTAAAAAAAAGTAGATTAACAAGTAGTTTGCCTTTATTTCGACTCCTTAAAATTTTACCAATAAAATATTTATATGTTTACAAAGTTCTTAAAGTGTTTTTTATGCGTAGCGGATACAGTGCAATATTAGGAAATTCAAATGTTTACAGCTAAAGAGTAAACTGTCAGCAACTAGTAAAAATACCGGTGACAAACAAGACAATTTTTCCAACTTCTATACTTTTTCAGCTCCTACATTGTATAATCGATTACCATACGAAATAAGAAAAATTAATATACAAAGCTTGTTTTAAAAAAAAAAAGTCAAAATATGGCTATTTAATATGGATATTTCTCAAGTCAAAAATTTTTTTATGAGCAATATTTAACCTGTTTCTTTTTGTATCTTTTTTGTTTCCGTACCTAGTCTTAAATTATTTATTTTTGTTCTCAGAATTGCTGTTCATAAAATGCAAACACAACTATTTGTACTATTTATTAGTTCTTTTGTTTTTATGTAAAATCTTAAGTTAATTTATTTTTGGTCTTTATTCTTGTTATAGAAAACCCCACAGCTATTGTATATGTATGTATCGAATGGGCCATTCGCCTCTAGTCTTTATAAGGCTGTACAATGTCACCCTACCAAATTTATTCTAACTTTTGTGGAATAAAATAACAATAATAAAAAAAAAGTGCATAAAAACTGCGGTCTGGCGCAGCTCACAAACCTAAGACATGAAGCACCACAAAGGAAGATATGATAAAAATAGAACCACCGACATTTTCAATATTACTTGTACTGATGAGGTCACAACCAGATGGTCAATATGGACCATTGGAGGTAGATCCGGGCTTGAAAGCCGGAATCGGACGATTAATGTGGATCATTGGAGGTAGATATGGGCTTGAAAGCTAAAAACGAACGGTCAATATGGACCATTGGAGATAGATCCGGGCTTGAAAGCTAGAAGTTGCATTCTATACCCACGAAAAGAAATAGAGGCACCACTCAGCCCTGACGATATAAATTGTTTACCCGACAATTGAATCAGATCGTCGACAGTTTCTGCCTGACCCCAAGAGAAGTTAAGTAGATTTTGTCCGACGATGGTGAGTCATACTTTATCACAAAAAGTGTTGAAAATCTTAAACTCTGCAACATCGAAAATGACGGCCGGAGATCTAAGAAGGATGTGTCGAATATAAGGTAGATTGCAAGCTACATCGAGACAGAGACCTCCGAACCGTACATTTTCACATCCCTCCCAACTGGTATCAGTGCAGTCCATACCTATACGTGTTTTCTATATATACATTCCAGCAGTTTGAACGAGTTATGCAAATGGTTGGGCTCAGCAGCATTTGCTGTTTTTTTTTTTTTTTTTTTTTTCTTCTTCTTCTTTTTTTGCGTCCGCTCTTCCTCACAGGACACGTCGTCGTCAGCCAGAGTATTATAGTTCCACAATATCTCAGTCTCTGTCTCAGTGCTACCCTCACGGTTGCCACATTGGTCATTTGTGACCAAATTTGGTCTTTTTTTTCTATCTTGGTCACATGGTCATTTCTTATTCCATTTGGTCATTTTTTACGAAATGAAAAAAGAAACTCGACTTTAATTTTTATGCAATGCGCTTCTTTTTTTTTGTCTGATGTAAATGCTGCATTAATGTGTGCATGTACGGTCACTGAATGAATTCAATTCCTTCATTTAACAATTTATTGGCAGAAATACGAAACAACTGCTACTTAGATTTGATCTCAGTAATAATGATTTGTGAAACTTATCCATAACTAGCGGAACTGACAAACTTCGTTGCGCCCAAAACAGATTTTTTGATTTAAATAATTTCGAGCATCTAACCTTTGCGATCGATTACAGTTCCATTTTAATTGATGATTGATTAAATAACACACACTGAAACTTCAGAAACATTTAAACTACACGGTTACTAACCTATCGATGGATTGATCATTACTTTTTTTTTAAGTGATATCCATCCTTTTCATTGCAGAGCATGAGTGGATTGCAATGCGTCGTATGAGCTATGATGCACGAATCCCTACGCAGGTGCTCGAAGTTGTTTTCGATAATCTCACCGGAATCACTGAAACTATGCTGACGACTTAAAAAAATTACCAATACAGCACTGAATGACGAAGCATGAAAGACTTAAATACATATCTTCACGATTTCGATGAAAAAAAAAAAACCTAACATAACAACTCACTGACAGCTGTATGCATGTATACGTGCGCATATGTGACATCAGCACACAGTAAACATACAGCACACGCTCATAGGTGCCTCTCTTTTTTTTATATGGACAAAATCAGATGTTGACATAACTCACGAACGCGTTGACTAATTTTGTTCAAACTTTAGACAAACCAATTACACGGCCATGCAAACAAACCCCAAAAATTTGATCGAATTCGGTTTGACCGTTCGTGAGTTATAAAGTCACAACGCTTTTGCAACTCTTTTTTATATAGAGAGAGAAGAGAAGAGAAGAGAAGAGAAGAGATAACTCCAAAGGTGTTTTGTTGGGTTCCGAAATTTCACCTTTAATTAATAGTTTTCCTAACTTGGTTCAGGGTAATCAGGAAGATGTAGTGACGGAGTAGAGAATGCTAAGATTTTTAAATGATCAAATGAACGATGAAATTGACACATGCGAATTTTGGGAAAAAGTCGGTTTTCTTAAAAATGCTTTGAACGAGTATTGCTTCGAAAATTTAGCGGAGCAACGTTCGACATCAAGACCTACCGTCACCGATGAAGTATCTCAACGAATTGGTAAGCTTGAGAAACTAATAGACTCCCAAATGTATCCGCAAAAAGTAGGTTACAAAAATTGATCAGCTTTCATCTATTAACTGCTGGAATGATAAAGCTACCATATACCACATAAAAAACCGTCTTGTTGGGTTGGCTAAGGTATGGTATTCAAATTTACCAGATTATGATATATCTTGGGAGGATTGGAAAATTCTTTTAATAAAATCTTTTCCAAATCACATCGCCTTTTCGTTTACATTAAGAAATCTGGTCAAGAGATATAAGCAGCCCAATGAAATAATAAGGTGCTTTGTGAATTTATTTGTACCTGTTTTTGTTTTTTGTTTTTTGTTTTTTTGTTTGTTATTAATAGGTATAGGTAATTAAAAAAAATGTTGGTCATTTTTAGGTACAGTTGGTCATTTTTTTTTCCAATTTTGGACACAAAATTTATTTTCAAGTGGCAACCGTGGCTACCCTCCGCTTCCTCATTGTTTATTTTGCCGAATGACCCGACGACGACGACAACTAAGCGAGAGAAGAAAAATGAAGCAACCACGTCGTCTCACAGAACGTGACTTGAGGTTTTCTTTTTTGTTAAATGTTCATCAATTGTTAGCTGAAGATGGCGACTGAAGGATGAAGAGAAGAATAACAAACTCGAGTGAATGGGATTCCTGTCTACCTATTCAATTCCAGTTTTTGTGTGTACACTTACAATTTCATGACTACTGCTGGTCACAACACTAGATCTACCCACTGTGGCCATTATCATCACCAACTAAGAGTGAGGAGCGGCGCGTCCCGTAAATAAAGTAGTTAGGGGCAGTAACCATACGGCGGGCGCAAGCGCGCCAAGAGATATAATGCGATGATAGGTACCAGGAATCCAATAAACTAACGTAATCACGGTCAGGATCAGGTAAAAAGAGAGTCCGCAAATGAAACGAGAACAACCCAACCGACCAAGTAGAGCATCGTCACGGGGGGATTGCTGGCGACAAAGACTAAGAAGAAGAAAGAAAGATTTTCACAGGATAAGTGTCACGGACTTTGGGAATGGCGATTATTGTGCAACCGTCAAGTGCTAAATGTGAGCTTAAGCGATCCAATTAGAGAACGCTTCCATGGAAACGGGCAAACAAAATCCGATTTTCGTTTAAATAAAGGAGGTCGTTCATGTTGTCGGTGGCAGCCCCTGTGTTGACAAGTTAATCTCCGCAAATGAAAATAAGCAACACCGCATACATCGGTAAGGGCGACACATTTCGCGACATTTTAATTAGTCACACGGGATAGAGCCGGATAGGTTTGGAGAGAAAGACACACACAACTTGTGTTGAATATCTTCTATTTCTTTTTCTTTTTTTTTTTCTTTTTTTTTAATTTAGTAGCAGAAATCCAAGAGTCGGTTTAGAGAGCTGATAGCGCACAATAGAACATAATGCGGACGTTTTTATTTGGGACAGGATGTTTTTTAATTTTTTGTTTTTTTTTTTTTAACGAAGGGTTCTCCCTTTCTTCATCTATTTTTCCCGCGGTCCGGACGTGAAACACATTTCCATAGAAGTAAACGTTATGTTGGCCTCTGTTACAGCATTAAGATTGACCTTGTAAGGCGGGATACAAACAGAATGATCATCTTATTTCAAAACTACTATCGAATATTTTCTTGCTAATTTATCTGTTCTTTTAGGCATCTTCCACACCTGATTAACAAAACGCCATAGACAAACAAAACTGTTGTTCTGTGTGTTTCGAAATTTAAAAACACACACACACAAGCAAAAAAACAAAATAAGGCGTTTTGTTTCCCCCGGTATTTGGAAGTTCCCTAAATGCCTCAAATGTCTTCATGTCTGGGGACACGGCTGTGGGCTTCAATAACCCTAAAAGATTAGATTCAGCTTTAAAAGCTGCTTCTTCGTCGTTGAAGAAGCTGCTTTCGCCCCTGCCAAGGTATCAGCATGTAAGACCCTACTTAGGTCCAAAAGGCTTGCAGATTCTGATATGAGCAGCAATTTGGAAAAGATGAATGACCCTATGTACCAGTTCCAATTTTTGATCCATGTGTGGTTACAGAAGGGGATCTGGTGTTGGGTATGTGATAATAGGCTTTCAAGACGCGCTTGAGAAAGGTTCTAAAAAAAACATAGATACGGCGAGATATGCCCTGCGTAATGAAGAGGACCAGAGTGTTTCTGTTTGAATAGTCTGAAGTCTGAACACCCCGTTCCGTTAAATTTCAAGGTTAGGTTAGGTTGGTTAGATTGGTTTAGGTTGGGTTAGGTTAGGTTAGGTTGGGTTAGGTTAGTTAGGCCTAATTTCAAGACCCGAGGTTAGAGAACCCTCTGAACATAGGTAAGGGTTGACTGGCTGCCATCACATACCAGCTTGGAAATTTTTATGAAACTGCGCTTCAAAATCTCTGTTGTATTAGAGACGGCGTCGACATTTCTTATATACATTTTAGAACGGCACATTTTGGCGTAGTGGTTCTTACCACCACACTTTCTGCAGATAACACCCAACGCTGGACATTTGTATTTATGTACTTCGCCGCATCTTGTACATTGACTTGATTTTAATTGTGCGTTAGACTGATGGACTTTATGACTGTGTTGTGAGTGGCGTGATGACTGGTTCATTTTATTTTGTGATATTTGTTGGAATGACCTTTGGTTAGGTTTGTTAGTATGCATGTTCTTTGACTGTTTGATTTTGTTGTTTTTACTTAATGCTCCTATGAATGCGCTTTTCTCACTCTGATGCTGCAACTTCTGCGAATGCTCCTTCGCTATTTCCAATGATCTCGATATCTGTATGGCCTTCTCCAAGTTGATATTGCCTTCGTTGAGAAGTCTCTCTTTTATGTAAGAGTAACCAGCATGTAGGCCACATACAAAAATATCCCGTACGAGTTCTTCTCTTAAACTCCCAAATTCACACGTCAGACTTAAATTCTTAAGCACGGTCACGTATGCATCGGTAGATTCATCTGCTTTCTGTGACCGTGAAAAAAAATGGTGACGCTCCATTGCAATATTTGCTTTTGGCAAAAAATACGACTCAAACAATTTTACTAGATCATCGTATGTTACTTTGTCTAGGTCCACATTGAATGAATTAAATATTTCGAACGATGCCGGACCCATGTGTAGCAAGAGTAAAGCAACCTTCCGCTGATCTTGCTTAGCCTCCAAACTTGAAGCCCTCATAAAAATTTTGAATTGGTTGTACCAGTTTTTCCACGCTGACGCTAGGTTTGAACTTTTTAAGTTTAAAGTTGGAATTGCTGACGCATATCCCTGAGTTTGATAATTCACTTTTAAATCACACTTTTCGGATTCAGAGTTTGCCATATTTTATGGATTTTTTATTTTTTAATTTTTCAAGACTTTTAATCTGACATATATGTGCTTACATGTATTTATATATACAACAATCTCATCACTAGTATTAAATGTGCGGTAGTCCAGTAAAGAGTAGGCGCAGTGACTTAGTGGTTAGTGTGTTGGACCACTAAGCGAGGGGTTGAGGTTCGGATCCCGCAAAAAAAACAAATTCCAACTTAGGGTTTTTTTCACTGTGCCACCTCTTGCGAACGTCTGACAAACATCCGAGAGTATAACTGTCTTGAAAGAGCTTCTCAATTAGCCGTTTGGAGTCGGCATAAAATTGTAGATCCCTTCCATTCGTTCCAAAAATGAATAACTCACACAAAACGAATGGTTGTGAGAAGCTAGGCCTAGGGTCTCTCCGGACCTGTTGCGCCAACTATTTATTTATTTATTTATTTATTAGTATTTTAGTATTTAGTATTTTAGTATTTAGTATTAATTTATTGTTATAAATTCATTTAAAAATTGTTTGTAATTGAAAAAGTGCCACCGGGCGGCCATTAATTACAAAAATAAGAGCGCGCGAGAGAGGGCTGTCATTCAAAATTTGCGGGCAAAATTGGGTAGGTGCATGGTTTGTAGTTTGGATAGTCTTTGGATTATAGTATATGAAACATCTCATTTAGATTTTTTTTAAATATTATAATAACCAACCAATAGCATTCAGTTAGGTATCTTAAAATGTGGTATTCCCGAACTCTATCACATTCCCCCACGGTTGGCAGCATTGATTTTATTGTTTGTATGTTTTTGCATGTCACACGGATTCTAAACTGACAGAACACCGATAGGAAAACAAAATGGCGAATTTGAAAAAAAAATTGAGGGGGCCAGCGGCAGTAGGATTGCGAGTTGGGGGGTCTCGTTATTGTCTCTAATAAAAACAGCCAATTTCAGCAAATTATTTGAAAGTTCGGAAAAAAAATATAACGCATTTGAGCTTATACTGTTATAATTTTGCGGTAAAGTCAGATGTAGTTAAAGTTTCGATTAATTTGATTGTTGGTATCTAACTAAAAATTAAAAGTCGAAACTAACTAAATTTTTAAACTCGAATTTTCGGTTTGGTTGTTGGTAATGTCCGTTGTGTTCCTTAGTAATGGGAGTGTTTACTAATAGCCATAATACATGGGAAAACAAATAATTGTGTTCATTTTATTGCATTTTAAAAAGAGACTTGTATTTGACCCACCCTGTATTCTACAGGATGAAATCATCGGAAAAGTTCAGACACCAACCAGAAAGAGACACTCAAACTATCATACCAACCAATTCTTTATAGATTTAAATTAATTCATACATTTACTTGGAAACTTCCGTTTGACACAAAATAGTCGTATAAATTAGTGAAGATCCTCACTTTGAAATCTAAACGTCAACACCCTACAATTTGTGACCCTATCTTCAGTCATAAGCGCCCTTCTTGGTACCGTCGTATTTCATTTACAAGTCACCTCCCTCGACCCTACGACTCAATCGGGTCACATCTTTAAGAATTTTCTCTACCCCAAAATCAGACAGACTCCTTACAAATTTCAACGAACGCAACCATATCCCACAAGACACCAAAAAACGAGATCCCCAACAGCAATTTCATTTAATTAAACTTAATAAAATCGTCGGCAGATTTTTATTTCCACAAGCCGGCTCCGAAAAAAAACGCGCTTCCTACCCTCTTACACATATTTACATGGCAAGTCCGTAATCCAACAGTATCAACAGGTGGTCGAGCATTGAAATTCCAAAATAAGAGATGGCCCGAACGTTGTCGGAAAGCGAAAAAAAAAACGAATTTAAATACATTATTCGGTCGAGATGTCTCCCCTTCCTACTGTTGCTGCTGTTCACCCAATTCCAAGTCAGACACGATCGCAATGTAAGATTCTTATCGCCCCCAAGGAGAACAACGTCGGGACTATTTAAACGCGCCGAGTATTTAAATTAACAATCCGACGTGTTGTTGTGGCTTTTTTGGTCAGTGGTTAGAGTGAGTACGAGGTGTACTGTGTACACCCACCCGTCAATGAGTGGAGGAAATTCATTCGCAAGACTAAGCGCGCACACTCTTTTGCGGCAGTATATACGCAGAAAAGAAATCGCAAACAATGTCGTCGGACAAAGTTGGACACATGGCGCGTACGAAATCGTTAAGGACCACCATATTTGGGCTATACAAGAGGGCAGCACTCAACTGAAGGAGGAATTGCTGCGATTAATTGCGTCCGCTTTATTTGCAATTGACAATCAATCAGCGGATTTGGGCGACCAGTACAGAGATGGATCGGCTGGTGATCTGATAAGAGGATAATGCTGTGCTGCGTGGTTATGGTGTAGTTGGCATGTGCCCGAGTCAGAGTATGGAGTGGCATCACTAACAGTAGGTGGGTTATACTTACAATGGCGGCGTCAAATTAATTGTAGCAACTCTCACTTACCTGAAAAGAGAAGAAAGTTTTTTTTTTTAAATAACGACGAAAAATATGTAAAATGTGTTAACATTTGCAAGGTATTATAGAGTTAGATACTAACGTTGGTTGGGATAGGTACACCTTATACGTAAGCCTCGTAGCTATATTGGTTTTCGGAGTTGTACGGAGTACTGTTGTTTTTTTAGACTCAAAAACCACATATTCCTCAGTTGTGTGTTGGGTGAAAGCCTCCCAGAAAACTGTGAGGAATCACTTGGGTAGGGTCCAACTCTTAGCATGTATAGGAGTTGCAGACTTAAAAGACGCTAGACTTATGTATTAAGAAAACATCGACCCTAACGACACATCGTAATGGCACAATCGTAGCACCACCCATGGACATAGAAAGATGCCGGTACTTGTCAAAAACGAGATTAGGGAGCCTATGAAAGGGTTTAAGTGTGCGTATTATGGAAAAGAATCACAAAACGCGTTTTGAGAAGGGATGATTGCATTGCGGTATAAGTTGGACTACTTGCTTGAGAGTCAGCTGGAGTGAAGAAATATCCTTAAAGCACTGTACAATCAAGCGGTGATCAGACGCATGGAGCAAACTAACATCACAACTTCATTGGCACTGGAATATGTACTAAAGCTCAATAAGTGTTCATGTTCATCTAAAAATGAAGTAGCAATTAATGAATGATGATGATGAACAATGAGGATCGAAGGAAACGAAAAGACGTACTCCCTTGCAAAACAGGGGCCAACTGAAAAGTTACTTGGACCAGAACCATTCATTTCATTAATTTTTCAGAGGAATGGTAGAGCAACTGATTCATAACAGCTGAGAAGGTGGTCAACCGTGGAACAATGGAGACAGGCTTAAAAGGCAATTAAGTGCTCCACTTAAAGAAGGGTTCTAAACACGAATGGAGGAACATTGAAATGGGTGGTGATTTTGTCTACAGGACATGGTAATTTCGGGTATCACTTAAGGCAAATGGGCCTTAAATAGGATGATACCTGTAATCTATGCCTGGGAGGAATCTGAGACAGTGGCACATATATTGTGTCAATGTCCGTCGTTGGCTGGCAAAAGAATGAGGATCTTGAGACATCATTGGGTCGACCCAGTCGATGAAACAGATCTCCCATAAACAGAAACTAGCGTTTACACTGGGAATCGAGCCCAGGGAAGAACTCTGGAGAAATAGAGAGAGTCTCTATGGGTAAGATTTATAGTCGTAGAAAGCCGAAAAGAGGCCCGACGATGGTGGTCTAAATCGAATATCTCTCAAAATCTATATATAGAGTATAGACTCAAAAATTGCGTACCGCTTTTTTCTCAAAATACTGCGTTTATACTGTCAAAAAAAGACATATGCTTTAACAGCATCAGAAAAAACTGTTACTAAGCGGTCATAAAAAAATTGTCTTTATGATTAGCATTTAATGTGAAAGAGCTTATTTCGCAGTCGCTGTACGCTCATACTTCTACTATACTACTTCATCTATGGACAGCTCCAATTGAGCCGCTGAAACTTTTTACATGAGCTTTGATAAAAACACCAAAATGGAAAAATTTCGAAGCGGTCATGAGCAAGTTGAGTGAATACAATTTGTACAATGCCAGTGAAGACGCGGCAAATTCGCACACGAAATTCAGGCATGCAAAGAACTACTGTATACGAGCGACAAAATCAAGGAATGGAAGAATGGCCATGTTTCGAATGTAAATCGCAGGGTATCTAGAAATTTTCAACCATCTTAATAAAGCCGATTGTGAATACAAAGAAATGGCTTCAATCGTTTGGTACACTCAGAAAAAAGACGAGCTAAAATCAAGAATATCAGTGATATTTTAAGCCTATTCGTTGACGAAAGTCTGGTAAAATCGAAAAATCTTAACCCAAGTACAAAAATCAAATTTTAAGCTCATTTTTAATTAACTTAACATTCTTACTTCAATACTATTTCGCTATTATTTTAAGAATGTGGTTCTTAGATTATGTCTGAAACAAGTTTATTTTAAGAATACAAAAGCTACGCTTTGGACCATTGTAAACCTAAATTAAGCTCGAAAATGCCGGGAATGAGGATGAATCCACCTTAATATGAGTAGAAAATTCTTTAAACAAGAGCAAAAATATAAATTTGAGATTGTTTTTAGTAAGCTTAAGCGGCTTGTTTCAATACTTATTCGCGATTATTTTAATAATGTTTTGTGTGAGTTTTTCATTTTTGGAACGAATGGAAGGGATCTATAATGTTATGCCGACTCCAAACGGCTAATTAAGAAGCTCTTTCAAGACATTTATACTCTCGGATGTTTGTCAGACGTTCACGAGAGGTAGCGCAGTGGAAAAAACCCTAAGTTGGAATTTGGGTTTTTCCGGGATTCGAACCTGGGACCCCTCGATTAGTAGTCCAACGCACTAACCACTAAGCCACTGCGACTACGAACGAATATCATGATCGTTTAGATCTTAATTGGTAGGTATGTACTTTTCCGTCCTGCAAGTTTTAGATTGTTTCGGCTTGATTGGAGAGTATTTATTCTTATTCGATCCTGCATTTGTGTGCAAAAATAATAATTCAGATAATATGATTCCGATTTTAAAATTTTGTAGGTTTGATTTAATAACAAAAAGCTTGAGTTCAGAATTTTGATCTTGCTCTAAGATTCATTCGATTTATTTTGAGATTGACCACTTAAGAATGAAGAAAACTAAAAATAAGCCTAATCGTACTAGAATTTAGCTTACGATATTTTTCTGAGTGTACATTTTATTCTTGCCAGGAGCTACGGCATCGGTGCAACGAATCTTTTTTGCAGTTAACAAAACTTCAGGACTTCAGGAAAAATTCGGAGGAAAAACTTCAGAGGGCAAATACCAAACAACAACCACAGAAGTGGATATAGAAATGGAAAACGAAGACGATTCAGATGATGGAAATGAATTGCTCGGTGGTTAATTTGCTATTTTTGCCAATTTTTATTGTGCAAAATACTCATGTTTTAAAATTGATTTATTGATTTTTAAAAGTTGTCGGTGAAATAAACTGTTTTTGACACGAAAAATGATACGAGCGTTCCTTATACGCAGTGCTATGTGAGAGCTGAGAGCTGAGCTTTTGTTGAAAGACTTAATACTCGTTTGGCCTCTTTTAGATCTGGGATGTTAACCCAAGATGAGATAATCAATTGATCGCCGTAATTACCGACATTTTAAAAAAAATCAACTAAATTGGTTGCAAATTACGGGCGACAGAGGGAAACATACACTTTTTGACACTTTGTTTTATATAATATAGAGATAGAGATTATTTTCGTAAGTCATGATACAGGTATGTAGCTGTTACTGTCATGACTTTTTGTGAAATAGCGAAAAATATTGGTATCGCACGGCTACTGTCGCAAAAGAACACCCGAAATCTTGCCGACCGCGTCTCTCTTAACCTCTTAGTAAGCACTTCAGTATCACTATATAGCATTGGTGTTGAGGAAGTAGCAATACAGCAAATGTGCCATCAAAAGTGTTGCCACCGATGTACTGGGTTTCACTAGGCGATCGCAAAAAACCCCTAGTTCGATGAGGATTTCAGGCTAACAAATATAGATAAGAAGAATGCGGGTGCAGACAAAAACCAGATCTACTGGGCGAGCGCCCATCAGAGAAGGGCACATCGACCTGTAAGAAAAAGAAAGTGGACGAAAAGTGAGGGCCGATCAGAAGCCTGCAGAGGTATTGGTAAATATGGTGGTAGATTTATAGGCAGCGTTGATTGTCTAAAAAGAACGCTTCTGCTGACTAGAGCGGAGACAGAAAACAATCCACTGTCAGGCAAAATAAACCGTTCATCCTGGCCGATGATAGTCAAAATGTCCGTCAACCCGACCACAGCGAATATCCCAACTGAAGTCCAGCAAGGTTGCTGGAGCATTTGGCTCACCGGCCAACTTATCCGCAAAAAGATTTGGCTTACTAGTCATCTAAGGAGTAAAGACATCTCTCATATAACCAGAGAGAAATTAAAAAGCCGTCCCCATCTTATGGGCTCCCTTAGACGCGGCAACATCAAGCAAGAAACTAGTGAAAACTATAAAAATCTAATAACGATGTTAGATCATCAAACATGAATTTTATTTACATTTGCTTACAAAATTTCATTTGAAAAACTCTGCCTCAAGATCACGGTTTATGGGGCTGGCCACTTGTATCTATATAAAGCCACAATCCACCAACCTACTTTATATTTCAGTTCGAGTCGTCTCCACGAAATCCATAAACCATCTCAAATCAACATAAATACGATAATTTTGATGACAGATCTTAAATACGTATGTGGGAGTCAGTGTTACACAAACACAAATACCTCTCCGCACTATCAAGAGTAATTTCCTAAATTAGTCATAAAACATTGTTTTTATTTCATTTCCAATTCCCGAACTGCGGTAAATTGATAATTGTTATCAAGACAAGAGACTAGTAGGTAGTAGCAGAGGAGAGACGCTCTTCTTTGTTCTTGTTTTATTTACATAAAAATAATGACCAAAACGAATTCGGGTGACACACATTAATCACAGCAAATAAATTAATCGTATCTGTTAAAACAAAACGTGAGGTAGTTTTTTTATTTTGAATTGATTTGATTACTATTTTTGAAAAGCGTAAGGCAAAATTAAATCATTGCTGTTTGACGTGTTTATTTATGTTGAACGTTCTTTTTGACACGGTAGTTGCGATGGCATACGCAAATGGAACGCCGAACTTGAAGCACAACTAAAATAGAGAGTAGGCCAGCTGCTGGGCTTCTTTAGGAATTTCATAATATTTTGGCAATGACAGCCTGTTCGGGGTCAGAAAGGAAAAGAGTGACAGAAGCAGAGTACAAAATGGATCGATGTATGCTTTAGAAATAAACCTGCATGTGAATGTGATTAGGAAAACTTCATTCAGATTCGTCATAAGAAGATTATTGGCCAGCATAAATATGCCATTGTATTCATGGAAAATTTTGAAATTTCGACTTGTTAAATCCATTCGATATTGGCTCATAAGTCATAACAATCATAACGCAAAACTCCGCTGTTCAATCATAGCAACAGCGTTGCCCTTTGGCCTTTTTGAGCCTCATGACCTTGGCCACCACTTTTTGAAAAATAATAAAAATGGCCACTTGTTTTACTTGTAAGTATTTCATGTGGAGGACCCTTTTTTCGACTCGGGTCCCTTTATAGTCCCATTTTTGCAATTTTTCAGCGGCAACGCTGCACAGCAATTGAAATCAAAGAGAAAGAGAACAGAAATGAATGAAACCCCGTCTCATTTAAGGATTTTTCTCGTTTAAGTAAAAAAAAAAAAACGATTAGCCGCAGCACGGCACTGTGTCTGTGAGTGGTTTTTGATTGAATGTCAGTTCGATCGAGATAGAGAATTCCATTAGCAACGGGCGCATTTCGTGTGTAAGAAAGAAATGTCATCGTTTTACATTCTGAAAATCTTTCTTTATTAACAGACTTTTTTTAAGATAAGATCGTACCTTAAGAATTGGAATAATCGTTTAAGGTAAGATTACTAGGGCATTTTTTCGAGTCATTTAAATGACTCTGTGACGTCAGGAAAAATGTCGCATTTGCGAAAAAATGGCGATCACACGAAATTACCATCATCGTAATTTTTTCCCCAAAATAAAACAGACAGACACTGTTCGTCATTTAGAATTTTCCGATGGGATGCCATTAAATGTCGAGCGAAAAAATGACGATCACATGATAGGTATGCCTCATCAAAATGACAAATGTCACCTTTTCTATTAGGTATTTCGATTTCGGGATCTGTTTTGCGTTATGTCCTACCCTATTGAGACATAAGTCCCCAATTGTTTTATTTTTATCAAAATATTGTGGAAATCCATTAGGCATCACACCCCTTGTTCCAAATATTTTAGTTTTATATTTTCTTTTGAGAATTTGAGAAAATATATATTAACAACATTTCTTTTGCTTGAAAAAAAAAGCTTATAAAATTTTAGGTTTTGACAATTTGGAAAAAAAAATTAAACTAAAAAAATCGCGCGCGAAAGGTTAGGTTAGGTTAGGTTGAAGTGGCTGTCGGCTATCCGACACACTTAGACCATTTATCAGGTCCCTTGTGATACCACATGAATCTATACTTATTCTTCCTACTCGTTGAACCAGTTGGAGCTTCTAATGAAGCGCAGGAGATTACGAATATCTATCTTTGTGAGATCGTTCAGATCATTGAAGTAGAACGCTCCTAAGTGGAGTTTTCGTCTTTGTGAGAGCGCTGGACAAGTACAGAGAAGATGAAGAATAGTTTCTTCTTCCTCCTCGTCAAAGCAGCTTCTGCAAAAATCGTTGCATAATACGCCAAGCCTTTTTGCATGCCTGCCAATAAGGCAGTGTCCCGTGATGACACCTATTATAGCACTGATATGCTTCCTATCGAGGGAGATCATATGCTTAGAACGTTTTAGATCCAGCTTTGGCCAGATCTGTTTTGTCGCTAGACATGTTGAGCCGGTTGTCCACCTGAGATTTGTTCTTTCGATGGCATCCAGCTTAATTGTGAGTTTGCAAGTAGCGATTGGAATACCTATGGAATCCTTGATTGGAAGCAGAGGTATTGTAGTTCCGTGTTTGGCGAGTTCATCAGCCTTGCAGTTACCTGGGATGTCCCTATGCCCCGGCACCCAACAGAGGTGAATATTGAACTGCTCCGCCATCTCTATAAGAGATGAACGACAGTCTTGGGCTGTTATAGAGTTTGTGGAGACCGATTCCAGGCACTTGATGGCAGCTTGACTATCAGAGAAGATACGGATATCTTTAGCAGATATCACGTTTTCCCTTAGCCAAGATAAGACTTCTTTTATCGCCATTATTTCCGCCTGAAAAACGCTACAGTGATCAGGAAGACGGAAGGAGAGACTAAGATTTAGTCTATCTGAGAAGACACCACCACCAACACCGTCCACTGTTTTGGAACCATCCGTGTAAAAGTGGATCGATTCATCATTCAGGAATGCATCCTCCTCCCAGAATAATCTAGTAGGAATGTAGACCTGGAAGTTTTTATCAAACCGCAGTTCTGGTGTGGTGTAGTCGATGTTTTCGTGAAGGTTCTTAATGGTGTTCAAGATAGCAGCATGGCCAGTAGTTTTGCTGGTCCATTGTGAAATAGCTTTGAGGCGTACGGCTGCAGAGGCTGCCGTTTGCCTGCTGAAAACGTCAATGGGTGTCAGATGAAACAGGATATCAAGTGCAGCAGAGGGGGTAGTACGGAGAGCCCCGCCGATGCACAAGCAAGCCGTTCTTTAGACTTTGCCTAGTTTATCGCGGTTAATCGCTTTTTCTAAGGCAGTCCACCAGACAACCACACCGTACGTGAGTATTGGTCTTATGACCGAGATATATAGCCAGTGGGTGATACGAGGCTGTAAGCCCCATTTGTTCCCTATAGCCTTTTTGCAAGAGAAAAGTGCCACAGTAGCCTTCTTGACTCTTTCTTGGATGTTAGGTTTCCAGGTTAACTTCCTATCAAAAATAAGGCCTAAATACTTAGCTTCATTTGAGAATGTTAATCTGGTGCCATTAATAGATGGAGGGTCGATGTGTGGAATCTTGTATTTCCTAGAGAAGAGGACAAGTTCAGTTTTGTGAGGGTTTACACCCAACCCACAACTGTTTGCCCATTTTATTAGCTTGTTAAGAGCGTGTTGTAGGAGTTCTTTTATCGTGTTAAGGTTAAGGTACTTTCCTGAGACGGCAATAGCAACGTCGTCCGCATAGGCAATCACATTGTAACCTCCCGCTTCCAGGCATATCAGCAGTTCATTCACCACCAGGTTCCAAAGAAGGGGAGATAGGACGCCACCTTGTGGAGTTCCTCTACTGACCGCTCTTCTGGCCGATGTCTCACCTAGATTTGAGTTGATAATTCGGCTATTAAGCATCAAATTGATCAGCTTTTCAAGTGAGGCATCCACGTTCAGAGCAGCCAGTGCACCAGCGATTGCAGATGAGTCAACGTTGTTGAAAGCGCCTTCTATATCCAGGAATGCAACCATTGTGTACTCCTTATGGCGAAGGGAGTCTTCTATGGAGCGCGTTAGCGTGTGTAGGGCCGTTTCTACTGATTTGCCCTTAGAATAAGCATGCTGTGCAGTTGACAGAAGTTTTTTGTCAATGCTTTTGCATAAATGGATTTCAATCAGTTGTTCTTAAGTTTTTAGAAGGAATGATGAAAGACTAATAGGTCTGAGATCTTTCGGATTCACGTGAGAACATTTGCCTGCTTTGGGTATGAAAACCACTTTGACTTCTCTCCATTGCATTGGGATGTGTGCTAGATCTAAACAGCTTGTAAAGATTATCATAAGCGTTGGCAGGATGATATCCGATGTGTTTTGTAGTTCGGCTGGTATTATGCCGTCTGGTCCCGAGGATTTATATGGCTTGAAGCTATGAAGCGCCCAAAGCACTTTGTCTCTAGTGATCAGACCTTGTAGATTGTTAGATTGCACGTTTGATCTATTTGGATCTGTGCGTACAATACATTTTGAGCTGCCAGGGAAGTGGGTGTCAAGCAGCAGATTAAGCGATTCTTCGCTTGAAGTCGTCCAAGAGCCATCTGCCTTTTTCAGACAGCTTGGCATTATTGGGTTTGTTGAGAGAACTTTTCTTAGCCTTGATGCTTCAGAAGACTCTTCTATCTTACCACAGAAGAGTCTCCAGGATACTCGCTTGGCTTTTCTTATTTCTTTTTTATATATCTTTAGGGATTCTTTATAGATATCCCAGTCAGTCACTTTTCTTGTGTCTTTGGCACGATTGAAAAGTTTCCTGCAATTTGACTTTCTCAGTCCCAATTCTGAAGTCCACCAGTGTGGCTTCTTCTTACCTCTCGGCAGAATAAGGGGACATGAGGAGGACATCGCATTATTTAAAGCCAACGTAAGATTTTTGACTCTAAGATCAAGCTCATTGGTGTTGCAGGGGGGACTTAAAAGCTCTGATGTAATTGATTGTTTCAGAGTGTCCCTATATTTGAGCCAATTTGTTTTCCTAGGATTTCTAAACGGAGTTTGGCAAGGAGGTTCATCGGCTAAGTTAAATTGAATGTAGCGATGATCTGAAAAGGAATGCTCAGCTGATACTTTCCAATTGGTAATCAATTGACTAATGGTATCAGAGACAAGAGTGATATCCAAAACTTCTTGTCGGTTCCTTGTTATGAAAGTAGGTTCGTTTCCTACATTGCTTATGATAAGGTTTGTACTTAAAATGTAATCAAAAAGTGACTCACCTCTATCATTAATGTCCGTGCTGCCCCAAACCGAGTGGTCACACCCGATTATGAGGTTGGTTTTAGTCCTCTCTCCATCCGCGATCGCTCTCTCTAGTTTGTCCCCAGGGAGAGGGCCCGTGAAGTCATGGGCCAAATATGCTGATGCTATCCAGTAGGTGCCTTTCGCGGTCACTAGTCTAGCTACAGTTACATCTGCATCGCTGAAATTAGGGAGTAAGCATAATTTAAGGTTACGTTTCGCTAGTATACATGATCTGGGTCTACCTTTGTCATTCACATACAGCTTTTCGTATCCAGGAGTCTCGAGTCCACGAACCACGCTGTTGTCAAACCATGGTTCCTGTATCAAGACTATGTCTTCTCTACCCTTTGAAAGGCGGAGGATGAGGGCGGCCGAAGCCTCTATGGAGTGATGAAGGTTAATCTGCACTAATTGCAGCATTGTTGCTACAATCAGGCGGAGAAACCTCCACCACGGTGTTATTTAGTTCTTCTGCTTCTGAAGATGAACCAAGAAGTTCGTCCTCGCTTAGCAGAATTTTGTTAAAATCGTCCATGTCCATGTCCGAAAGAGCGTGTTCCATGGAAGAAGTGCTTGTGCTGGAGGCATCGTCATCCAGTGAAGGGAATGAAACCGATGCTCCAGGGTCGGAGGTCTCTGGTTCTGGACCAGTGGGGTAAGGAGGCATACTGCCTGAATCTAGCTCGTCTTTTTTGTAGACTTTTAGTGTGATAGATTCGAAACCGAATCTAATCACACCTTTGCTGAGCACTAAGGGAGCAAGCGACTCTTTATTGATGACGATAAGAGCGCACCTATAGAGACCTCTTTGCTCTTCTAGCTTTACAACCTTCCAGTTGTGAGTCGGGAGTGAAGGATTGCTCAGTCGAATGATTTCGAGAACCTCCTCACTTGATGAGGGTTCTGCTGGAATCCAAGTACGAGTTCTTGGTCGGCTTGGGATATCCTCCCTTGCAACGACGTCGAGTTTCGCACCCGGCCAAACTTCTCCCAGTCTGCTTATGGCAAACTTATAGAGATCGCAAGATCTCTGGTCATCGCAGGCGATAAGTTTCACGTGGCCCTGATGCCATCCGCCATCGCAAGTAATAGGAGGTGGTCCCGGGTTGTCCCTCATTACATTTAAGAAGCTGCCTGAAAGCTTCGTCTTGACCACCTGCCACCGTTCAGGGGAGATCGTGCCATCATCGTCACTGCGATCGATCACAGCTAAAACAATTTTGTTCTTGAGAACGTCACTAAAAGACTTTTGAGATATGACGTTGGAGGACCTGTTGGGGGCGACGGTGCTATGCACCTTAGGTCTTTTGGGAGCCGGAACGGTCCCCTCCAACGATCTCTGGCGCTTAGACGTTAAGTCCTTGCTGGTCTTTAGTGGATCGTCCTTTAAGTATGATACTGCCCATTCTAATTTGCTGTTTTGTTCAGCAGTCCTGTCAGCCTTCGGAATTTCTCCCAAGACCTTCCTTAGGTGAAAGGCGTAACGACGTTTGCCGTACGCTCTTTTCGCGGGAGTGCGATGTCGCTCATCTCCACTGGAAACGTTTTTGTTTCTTTTTGCGCTGGTAGCAGTGGTAGGGCCATGTATGTTCACAATCCCACCACTGCTAGAATGTGTACCTGCTTTCTTGTACCCACTGCAGCTGCTCACATTGGAGGAATCATGAATAGTCACAATTTTTCCGCCGCTTGCTGCCGCAGGAGCTGTTACAGTAGTCAGCGAAGTCGCCTTACTACTGCCCGGTTTTAAAGGAGAACCGGTCTCATTTTTTTGTTTTTTGATTTTTTGATTTTTTGAATTATTCATATTATTTTGTACCCACGAGTAGCGGAGAATAGAGGTCCGTCTGTGCAGAGATCCGCATTACACAGATAGGGCTAATCCGGAGGTCGCCAGGTATCCGGATACTCCCTTTTCGACTCGGGCTATTTTTGAAACTGGGCCCCCAGCCAGGCTGATATTTGGCACGGGTCGTATGACACCTTTATCCGGCCCAGGCGGAAATAGGATAGGATAAGATATGAGGATTAAGGAAAGTAGTGGAAGGAATGGGATAAGAAGGGAAGGAGGGGAGTGGGGGAGCACCCTTTGGTTTCATGGTTCTTCTGGAGATATTCTCGAGAGTCTTTACCACTACTCAGCCCCCACATCGCGCGCGAAAAGAAACTTATAAAATTTTTTTTTTGAGAATTTGAGAAAATAAAACAAAAAAATCGCACGCGCGATCCAAAAAAATTATAAACATTTACAGTGATTGTAGTCTCACTTTCCATTTCCTCGAAAGTAGCTTATAATATCAAAAACTGAATTAACTAAGAAACCAATTACTGAAATGCTTGCTTGTGTTTCGCAAATTGTTAGTAAACGTCAAACTAAACCAAGATAACCGAGCAAAAAATTCAGTTGTACTGGATAATTCGGTATGCTTATAAAAACAAAAACAAAAAAAAAAATGGTTGGGTGAGACATAAGACCCATTTTTAAGAACATTTTTGTTTGGGAGTTATGTCCCAAATCGACTTTGGGATTTATGTCTCACTTAATTGGGTTGAAAGTCCCAAAATTTAAAATGGGGACTTATGTCCCTGCGCCCAAAAATATAGCTACTGTCATTTAGTGTTGTTCTATCGGCGATGACGAATAGCCGTATAAAGAAAAAAAATATTATAATAAATAAAAAACGTCGAAAAGAACTTTTGCTATGATGGTGGAAATTGCGGAGACGGCGTATTTAGCAGCGTGTATGATGGCATAACAATTTCCCAAGAATCGGTTTCGACATGTTGAATTTTGCATTCTGGAACTGAGCTTCCCAAAGCGCCCGTTGCTTTTGCACCGCCACAATCAAAGGCGATTCCTCTTCGTCGCTCCATGAATGGCCAATTTTCCTTTCCCGATTCACGCGTTTTGCCTAATTTTGTCGGAATAGTCCAAATTGTCAACACTTGACGGCGACGACGGTTCGAACTCTCAATAGTACACAATAGCCGTGTTTTATTATCAGCACTGATCTATATAGATCATCGATTTACATGCAATAACATCAACAGCATATGATCCTGCTTCTCATCGAGATCATGAATAATGATCTGAAAATTATTTCTATTATTTCCCGCTGTGTGGCTTGTTTATTCTTAAATGTTGGTCTGCCTGTAAACGATAGCCTCACAATCACGTTGCCAGATTAAAATATGCAAACCCATTCATAAAACACAAAATATTGATTAGTGTATTTTAGCATTTTGACAAATTCCCTTATTTGGTCTATGGGTGTAGTACCAGTAGAGAAAGTAACTTGGCATTGCATATTTAAACATAAAACCTTAAATTATGTCGTTTTCTAGTAGGCTTTACAGATTTTGATCCGAGATTTCAGATTTCTGCTGCCAAATCGAAATAAAATCCTAATTTTATTGGTTTTTGTGTGTATACTTGTTGACCGCAAAAAAAGAAGCTTTTCATTTGCACTAGAAATCCATTTCAATTGATTTTCACACATTTATAATAACGCATTTTCGAAATAATTTAATATAAATACCCATTCCCATACGCGTAAAATAAATAATTGAGCTAAAAAAGAAATTCTTCCAATCCTTCCAATAAACAATTCGTAAATTCTTTCTTTCTTTTTTTCCGCAAATCAAGCAAAAGTTAATTAATTTTTTCTCAAAAAAACAAAAATTATCTTTTTGCCAAATCGAAGTTTCTTAAAAAATATATATTGAAAAGAAAATTATGCAAATTTCAAATGGTAACACCCACGATACTGCAAGTGAAATGTCAAACTGAGATAACAATTTCGTAAACAAAAATGGGTAAACAACGATAGGCAATGGAAAGAGCCGCAGATGAGTCGCAAGTTTTTTTTGAATAACTTCATTGTTTCGGTTACAAAATGATATTTTCTCTTAAGCTCAAGAAAGTGGACGAAGGAAGAAACAAATGCTCTTGAGGATTACGACAGGATTCTAGTCGAATTTCAGCACTCAAGGAAGAAGAAGTTAGCGATGCAAATTGTTGCAATGGAAGTGATAAATCTCTGTTTTTCTCTTCGAATATTGAAAATACTGGATGAGCTATTTTCGTTTCTTTAATGATCGCTTTGAAAAGTAAGCTTTAAAATAAAGAAATTCGTCACCTGAATGCAAGAAGTGGATAACTCAAAATTTTTCGTTTTTGAGATATTTACGTTTTCTGCTACCTTGAGAAATCCGGTCTAACCGATTTTTTGACCGGAAAAATAATGTTCTATGACTAGACATAAATATAGATTTCTATAATTTGAATGAAACTTGGCCATACGTAACGTGTTCGTTACGCTGACAATTTCATAAAAATCAATTATTTGTTGTGAATAGTCCTAGAATATAGCTGCTCCACGATAACGCGGCAGTCTCATATCTCAACTGTGGGAAAGTGCGTGCAATCAAACAAGACTTTATAGTGGAGTAAGTACTCACTAACATGGTAGTTGGTAGCTGGTATGTACCATACAATAGTTTACTTCTTTTTTTTTAATGTATGCATTTAGCAATATTTTGGAAGACTGAATTAGATTTAAAGTTCCTTTTTTTGCAAAACGTTGTTTGAGATTAGTTTGGAAAAAAGAAAAAAAAATTATGAAATATAATATCAGTTAGTTTTTGTCTTCAATTTTTAGTAAAAACTAGCTGACCCGGCGAACTTCGTAACGCCCAAATCTATATATAGAAAAATTGAGCCTTAAAATTGTGTTCGTTTGTCGCCAATATACGTCTTAACGAATTTCCCTATTTTAACCAAACTTCCATACATCTTTGGTATTGGTCTTTATATGATTTTTGTGAAGTTTGGTTGCAAATGGTAAACGTATGTTTGTGTAATTTGTTTATAAAAAAGGTGCAAAAAAAAAATATATTTGTGGCGCTGTTGTCGATCTCCTTAACCACTTAACCAATTTCAATGGAATTTTGTGGCTGTGTTTGGTTGGTTACAGTTTGAAAAAGAGGATACTATTTTGGTATGGTGGGTAAGGCTATATGTTAAAGAGACTGACGTCCGTATGTGCACTCATAACTCGGGAATGGATCGTGGTTCGGTGAAGATTTGGTGTTAAACATAATTTTTGATGCCAAATCTAAAAAAAATAAAAAAAAAGTGTTTCGTCAAAAACAAAAAGCAAAAATGTTGTGGACAATTTAATCACTATTATTTTTATTTAAAGCATGTTTTTTTTTTAACTATCGCAGAGCCTTTTCATAAACTACATTTTTTGTTTTGCCCTGAGTAGTAGTATAAATAAACAGAACTGATGGCTTTCCTACACGTGAACATGATACATATAATTGTCCGTGGGAGAAGCATGGATACTCTAGGTCGATTCCACACAATTCCAACGATTGTCCTTGCGCCTTATTTATTGTCATAGCGAACGCCGGAAATTGCAATCTTTTGAATTCAAAAGCTTCAATAAGATTGTTCATAACCTTTTTAACTGCTAATCTTGTTCCGTTGCACAATCGAGGCTGATTTATATTCTGAAGAAGAATAATTGGTGCACCAACTTTCAATTGTAAACGATGAGGCGGCAATCCAGGTAAATCCAACGAATTTAGAAATTCCGTCTGATAATTGACAGCGTCATCTTGATTTGTGACCGTGTCTACTAATTGATACGTTACAATCTCACCAGGCACATCAGTTAAAATATCCGCATACAATTGGCCGACGTCCTTATTTTTGGCAGCCAATACTGCTCTTTCAGCTAACCAATTGTGATTTTTATAATTTTGCGCAATGTTTGGAAAAACACTTGAAACCAATTGTTGTTTTGTTTGTGCGAAATTACAAAAATTATCTGGCAAAGTGATTAAATCAGTGTTATCAATAGGAATTTGTCCATTTCCTATCGACAGTATTTGCCTAGAAAATTCTTCAGCCGATGGGTCATTTTGTATTTGTACTCTCACATTTGTTGTTAAAGTGAGTGTTTGTACATTTCTCCATAAATTTGATGACTTTAAATATGCCTTTATTTCATCTGCTGGAGTTGCACGGGGTATCACTGGCAGTGTTTGACGGAAA
The DNA here is from genome assembly GCA_946477585.1 of Cheilosia urbana. Lineage (NCBI taxonomy): Eukaryota > Metazoa > Arthropoda > Insecta > Diptera > Syrphidae > Cheilosia > Cheilosia urbana. The sequence continues at coordinate 86,420,239 of OX297854.1, read as the reverse complement.
TCACCAACCAATAATATTAAAGCGCCACCAAATATTTCTTGATTATTACGTAAATCTTTCAAAGTCCTATCCAAAGCTTCCACCGATCTCTTATGTGACATTGTACATTCATCCCATACTATTAATTTGCATTGTTGCAAAGCTCTTCGCATTCCAGAATTTTTAGAAATATTACACGTTGGATTTTCATTAATTTGCATATTCAATGGTAATTTAAGTGCGGAGTGCGCTGTACGACCACCATCCAATAATGTAGCAGCTATTCCAGACGATGCAACTGCTAATGCTATATCCTTCGGTGATCTTAAACGTTTTTCCGGTACCACCTGGCGCGTATAAAAAAAACATTCCTCCGCTTTCGTTTTGTATAGCTTGAATTATTGTATCATATACATTTCTTTGTTCTCGGTTCAATTTCGGCAGATTCAAATTTATAAATGTGTTCAGGTCATTTATATCGTATTGTTGTTCACGTTGCATTTCTTGATTAAATACATGGTCGATTAGGAGCTGGCAAACCTAATTGTGACAATGTTTTATTTGCAAATGCTAAGCACATATCTTCAATTATAACTAATGCCTCATTATAAATTTCGAGTGTTGTTGTATTGTCAAAATCTTCCAACTCGTAGTTTTTAACTTCTCGAACGACATCTTGAGACGTCAAATCACTATAAAAGGCCATATAATCTTGATGAAGGCCAAAACCATCTAGATTTCCTGAAAATATCTTTGTGTCATTATTTTAAACCAAAAATTGCCAGTCATAAGCAGACACATATCCTTGATCAAAATCAAAGCTTTGTTGCCCTTTTCATCTCACATCAGATGATTATCCGATCCGATCAGTTCATTATCCGATGTCACAGTGCGAATTCGATGCAAAATATCGTCGGCCATAGCACACAACACACCGTCACCAGTCCGCAGCGCTTCGAACGAAGTAGGGCCACAAACATTGACCAAAAGCATTCTCAAATAGAAGCAAGAAAAGGGTGAACTGTGTATATTCTACCAATTGCATCACTTGCATAAACACCACGAAATGCGGAAACTACTTCACCTTGTTTCCGCCGCTTGAACTTCTTCGACGACGCATTCCAATATCGGGGCATTTCGCAATAAGAAAGTGTTCGCGCAAACTCGTGGCTTCGGCAAGTGTCAAAAAATTGGTTAATGTTGTTGCAGGTGCCATAACACTACTCACGAATGAGCAGAGTACCAAGATTGTTACTCGCTCATTTTTCGTAATAACCCCTACGTGAAAACTCAAAACGCTGAACAACATCATTGTCCACGTATCTCAATCACCCCTACATTTCAACTTACTCACTCGTACTAATGCAAGGATCCTGAAAATAATGGATTCAAACACCATCAAACAAATATCAAAGTATCTACTCCACTTTAAAATGTTACTTAATGTAACATAGTAAACATAATTTAAAAGAACAAACTTATTAGGTAGGTACCTATATTTAAAAAAAAATTCAAAATTGTTCACAATAACAATTTGCTCGGAAAATAATTGAAATCATTGACAACAACAATTGCTTTTAAAATATTTTTTTTTTTTTTTTGTATTTGAAATGCCACTACTCGATTTCTATCCATTTTTTTGTTGTTTCAAAGTGCATTTCCCCATACAAACTTTCATAGCCTTTTTCATCCCCTCAAAGTTTTGTTTTCGCGACAAAACTTCACACAAATGATATACAGACCAATAGCAAATATGTGTGAAAGTTTGGTTCAAATCGGTAAATGCGTTAAGGCGTGAATCGACGACTAACGAACACAATTATAAGGTTTTCTTTTTATATATATAGATTACTATATTCCTATTTTGACCGGACTTCTGGTCAAAAGTTCTTATTTTAACTTTTGACCGGATTTTTTGACCGAATTTAAAAAAATAAAAATCGGTCATACGGTCAGATTTGACCGGATTCACTTTTTTTTAGTGGCAACACTGTATAAATGTAGTTCAATAACCAGCAAACTCATTTTTATGATATGTTGTCATCTATTGAACATTACAAAAAGTGGACAAACAAAACATCGAATAAAAACTAAGTGCACAAATTAGGCATCTTCAGATAGCCGCTTTTTGCACTAATTTTGTATTCAAGCAAGCAATAGTTGCTAGAAGTAAGATCAAGTTACCTAGTTTATACACTGTCCGCTATAATTTCTTATTAGGTATTTCGTAGGTATGTTGTTTGTTTACATTTTTTTGTCTGCCTAAACGCTTGATTCATTTTTCATTCATAAAGACTTAATGTCTCTATTTTCAACAAAGCCACCGGCCCTGAGCGGTGATTACTTCGACTTCTGCAATTGATGATGATGATGAGTAAAAGATATTCTAATTTTTGTTTTAATTCATAAATAAACTGTTTACATCTATTTGCTGTTTATATTCAATTCTAAGATAGTTACGGAAAACTGTAAAACAAAAACTAGCCAAATACGAAAAGATAGGTTAGTGACAATTTAAATTTCAATCAGTTAAAAATAGTTACTGCAAAAAATGGATAACTGTCGTTTTTAAAATTTAAATGTCTTTTTCTCAAAGACATTATGTATTATATCCATAAATGTTTGGCGCTTTTTGACTCATTTAACTTCAACTAGTGGCACAGTAAAAAATATATTGTAGCTGTATTGGAAATAGATAGTGAAAAAGTCGTTTAAATAAGAAGCAAAATGTTTTTTGCCGATTTCTCAAAAGTGTGAAAAGTGAAGTTACCCACTTTTTGCATTCAGGTGAGGAATTGATGTCAGAATAAGTTATTAATTCAATAAAATACTTGTACCTACATTTTCAATTGCTTACATTTTTCGATTCTTGTGCTTTGTGTTTACAAATGTCATCATACTGTGACGTCTTGCCTGTGTTTTGAAAACAACTGTAAATAAAATTCTTCAATGATCCGGATCACGCTGATAATAAAATACGGTTAATAGTTCGACTTGGTCTTTCCTTGCCTCAATGTTAAAATGTGTATTTCGGAGAGGTATCTGAACAAATGGCAGCTGCAAATCCACCAAGCACGAAACTGTAAATTGTAAATTGTACTACCTATTTCAAATCGATAGAAGTGCAAAAGCAGCCCATGGACTTTTTTACTCTCAAATACCAGTGCATCATGTGTTGATGGGAAGAAATGAACAGAGAGACAAAGTGGGTCGATCGGGTAAATCAATTTTTCCACATAATTCAATTTCTGCACTTTACTTAACCGTGAACACTTTCAAATCTTGGTCGCTGTGTTTTCCTAGTATAGAAATACTAAGAGTTTGAAGATTGCAAAGGTTCAGTTTGACACAAACTTTTAACAAACTTTTCGGTTTACGTTACAAATTCCGCTACTAGTCCGTTTTTTTTTTTTTTCTGACAGTTTTTTTTTTTTTTTGTACCGCGACCCACCCTCACATTCGCAACCATTGGAAAGTCAAAACCTAGGTGGAGTGTCAAAAGTCGTTAAACAGAACTTTTCACAGATCAACAGGCATAACAAATAAACACCGATTGGGTCATACTCCAATTACTCAATCGCTGATCGGTCCATTTTTTTTTTTTTTTTTCTTGTATTATAGGTAACCCTCCCTTTGGATGTAAACACTGTTCTAAATTTGTACACTTTTACGACTTCCGCAGAGCCACACAAAGCGCCACAAACGCGATCGTTTAATTTCATTCAACAATCATAGCGATCAGCCATTCAATTGACAAAAACCAAAAGCAGCTAGACACAGACCCAAATCGGGGTATTTTCTTTTCGTAGATACGTATAGTCAAGCATGACATCGACATGCTCCAATGAACCGGGCGCCCATAAAACTGGCGAAAAGTATTATTAATCAGTCGTCGGTGTATGAGTACGAGTATCTATTGCATATAACGAGAGTGGATAAGCATTATGGATTTATTCGATCGACATTATGGTATGCGTGCGATATGATTTTTGTTAAGTTGAATTTTGAAGATCGCTGGGGGTTTTTTAAGTGGGTGCGAATATTGTGTGGCTTTTGTTGGGTGTCAGTCCCAGCTGTTGAGCAGTTTAATGAACGAACAGTGTTAACATTGTTAATCACCTCGGGCTTTAGCGTACAATTAATCAAAGTCGGATTTTTATCTAAGGAATTTTTATACATGTATTTTTTTTTTTTTTTTTTTTTTTTTTTCAGTAAAGTGCCAAGCTATTTATTAGCTGTAGTTAGTTTATCTTTTTTTTCCAATCGATTGTAGTTAATGGTCCAATTAATGTCATCAGTATTACTCTTGGGAGTTGAGTAAAATCGAAGATATTTGATTGACGTTGAATGGGAGGCGATTATGAGTTCAATTGAATAATAGGCTGTTTGAAAGATTGACGGCGATTATCATCAAGTCGAGTTGAATGTGAGCGTTGAACTATGCATCAGTGTATGAAGCTAGACGGGCCTTGGGCAGTTTGGAACAATGTATTGTGTACGCGTTGACCATTTTAAGACCGTGGGGGGGTTTGTTGGAAACATTTTGACAAGTGACAAGATAGGTACATATAAATTTCCTAATTTTTTGCGAGAAGCTGCAAATAGGTGTATATACAAAAAGCTCGCGTAACTGCAGCACAAAATTCAATTAGAATTAGAATTTTTTCAGCGGGCCAGTGGATGATACGTGCCTGTAGAAAAATAAGTAGGTATTCATTACGATCCTCTTTTGTCTTTATAGTTTTTCCATCAGCAAGTGATGTGCCCTCTATTCATCAAACCTTCCATCCCAAAGGAACACGATCTTTGTATAAGAGGTTATTTATTCAATGAACCACTGATAACCAAGACTTAAGACTGCCTTAGTTTTAGTTTCTCGATCGTCATAATTGTGTAGAGGAGCACAGAAAAGGTTTCTTGAAGGGCCCTACTGTGGAGAGTAGCTTAAAGTAGAACCCAATGACTTGATCCGCTATTACGCACAGCAAGTGGAGATAGGCCCACTTTAGACATTTTGTGAGAAGATGGCTTACGAACTTTCAAGAAGATTCAATTTGTGCAAGAGCTCAAGTGGCGTGGCCTTTATGTGCGTCTAAGGGTGCTTCCACACCGGATGGAAGAAAAATGTTTTTCTTTGTGTTTCTGAAATTTAAATACACACATTTAAATACGAGCGCCCACACTGAATAAGGCAAACCAAAGAAAGGAAACAAAATAAGGTGTTTTGTTGCATCTGGTGTGGAAGCTCCCTTACTGTCGGTGAAAACATTATTGCTCTCGAGTCTTACGAAAAATGTTGCTCAGTGGTGAGGCCCTTTTTTACCAAAAATACCAGTTTCAAAGTCGAATATCCAACGATTTTTGGTCAAAATCCAGACAACCGCCAACCGGTAAACAATCAGCTAAGACCCGTATACGTCAGTGGAAAGCCAAATCGGCCGAAAGCATTGCTGTGGCCCTTGAAAGTATACAGGAGAACCCGAGGCAGTCAATACCTCGCCATACAACAAGAACTCGGCCTTCCACATACTTCAACTTGGCGAATTTTAATCGGGACTTGGGCGTACAGCCGCACAAGATTCAACTTACTCAGAAGCTCGATGTTGATTAATGATTATAGGCAATGCAGTTTGTTCGTTGATTGGGCTTCGGAGCGTTTAAAAGAGGACCCCAATTTTGGCCGGAAAATCATCTTTAGCGAAGAGGCGCATTTTTGGCTGGATAGCTATGTAAACAAGAAAAATTGCCGTATATGGGACGTCACCAAACCTACACGAGGTTCATTCTGAGGCCATCACCATGCTGCAGATCGATCCTAACCGATGTCTTTTGGCCCAAGTTGAACGATATGATGGCCAACGACTTGGGTGTTACAGCCAAAGACTATCCAAATTAGACGCTCAACTGCACGTCAGTTTTTTCCCCGCAAATTTTGGATGACAGTCCTCTCTCGCGCGCTCTTATTCATCCTGTCTGTGAATACGTGTAATTAATGGCCGATGGGTGGCATTTTTTCAATAACAAATAATTTGTAAATGAATTTCTAACTATAAATGTAAAAGGAATAAATGTTGAGTAAGGTTTAAGACATCTTTTATTGTTCTCAATCCATCTTCGGCGCCAAAAATTGTTCATCCATTCATATTTCATGTTTTTTTTTATGTGAAACATCTATTGGCGCGATGAAAATTCCGTGGCGACCCGGCGGAAATTGGCCTGTCGCCATCGCCATCACTACGTCGCCGCTCTCGATTCCTAAGACTCAACCGCTTTCAATGAAATTTTATCGGTGTGTATGGTTGGTTGCAACTTGAAAGATAGGAGAGTTTTGGACCCGATAGGTGGCGCTGTTGTCGATCTTTTAAAACTACTCAACGGATTTCAATGAAATTTTGTGGGTGTGTATGTTTACTTGCAACTTGAGACAAGTGGCGCTGTTGCCGAGATAAACCCAATTGTTCAATTCCTTTATCTTAGTTCTTAAAGTGAATACTTATATGGGTTCGCTGGACCTGCTCAGTGAACTACTAAATCTAGGTCTTAGACAGACACTAAACAACTGAATCATTTGATTAACAACACAATACAATGAAGTTGGCCCAATCTCGAAATTGCATAAAAAAAAATAAAAATAAATAAATAGTTGGCGCAACAGGTCCTGAGGGACCCTAGGCCTAGCTTCTCACAACCATTCGTTTTGTGTGAGTTTTTCATTTTTGGAACGAATGGAAGGGATCTACAATTTTATGCCGACTCCAAACGGCTAATTGAGAAGCTATTTCAAGACTGTTATTTATACTCTCGGATATATGTCAGACGTTCGCGAGAGGTAGCGCAGTGGAAAAAAAACCCTAAGTTGGAATTTGGGTTTTTGCGGGATTCGAACCTGAGACCCCTCGCTTAGTAGTCCAACACACTAACACTAAGCCACTGCGACTTCCTCGAAATTGCATAAACGATCAAATTATGTTCAATAGTGACCAATAAGAGGCACAAAATCCTGAACAAATCGTACCGCAAAGACATTAACTGTGCATTGACTGAGACGCTATAAAGGTCTACACAAGGACCGCCTCGGCATTTGTATTTGGAACGTTGAAGAAACAGAATCTAGCCATCACCTACTATGCGACTTGGCTAACCGTACCAACCACAGCAGGTTGAAGATTATTGGTAACAACTTCTTTGACGAACCACATAGAGCTTAAAATGTACTCACATTTTATATACAGAAGGGGGGGCGGTTCCAACAGCACAAAGACTTAGGCCCGAATTGCTGGTACAAGTGTGCCGTTACTACAGCCGCTAGAGCACCCATATTCCTGGATATCTAGTTGCTTTAAGGGGCCGATCCATAGAATCCGTATCGTCAAATTAAATTAGAGTTATTTCTGGTTGACTGGAGGTTTCCAGAAAAAGTAGCGTGCTATGCGGTATTATGTCCACGAGCACTGGAGTGTAGTGAAAGTAATTGAACCATGCTTCGGTCAACCTTTTAGGTGTTCACTTATACGATTGACAGGTTGATACAATCCAGAGCAGCTTACGGGAGGGAATCCATAAGCAGTCTACTTTTCTATCCGTTGCAACGTGTAAATCAAATGGCACACAGTGACAGCAGGCACTTTCGTTGGCAGGCACACAGTGATAGCAGGCACTTCCGTTGGTGGAAATATTGAGAGAATGAGAGACACTGTCTTCGGCTGTCACGAATTCTACGGGCTAGCGCTGGGCCCTTAAATCCTTTTTCCAGTTAGCATTCCAACTAGTTAGATAGGCATAATATTTATAAGTAGGCTTCATTGGTGTAACCCTCAAGTAAAAAACAAATCTAATAATTATTTAAGACTTAAAGAAATTGTAAAATTGTAGTTGACAACAAGTAGAGAGAACCAAGTGATTCCAAAGTTCTGATTAAATGTATGTACTGGTCGACTAAAGCTTGTCGAGTATAGCAGGAACAATAACAATAACATTCGGCGAGCTTAGCCGTGCTCCGCCAGCAAGCACCACGCTTCCCAATCTCGATATACACATTCTTCATTCGTATCCGTTTACATTCATTTTAAATTTATTTTTATTGGTATCATTAAATAAACTTACGTGCTAGACAAAAACGATTAAATCTAATTTAAAACCAACATTTATGTTATTCTAGCTTACTGGCTCTTAGCGAGCACTCTACGCTTAACAATATCTTTAAAATAATTGCCTTTCGGCCTTAAATTTATCTATGTATATTTAATTTGTTTTGTTTTTTATTTCCAAGAAACTTTATAAAGCTTGGATTCTTTATTATTTGTTTTATTAAAACTACTTAAATCTACCTAAGCTCTACTCAGCATACGGTACCTATAATCAGGGTGGTGAGCAATCTCATTGATTGGTCAACAACCTGATTGCGTCCATGGTTGCCTGTCGGCTGCCAACAGGGGTTAATCCGCGCCGCCCACGGACCCCCTACACTACGCCTAAACCTACCTGTCCGTTTACAGTATATAAGATCCCGTCCACATTCTAGCTTCCCATCGCATTTCTACTCCCAGCGTCCAATAACCTGCCTTTTACAAATTTAAAGCTTTGAATGTGGTCAAACAATTTTAGAAAGCCACGCAGCTGCTCCCAGTCGTCTCAAATATAAAAAGTTTTTATTAAAACATACGAGCTAGGGTTCTGTGCAGGGTTTCCGTTAACTTAAAAAAAATCACTAACTCGAACCTAAAAATCCACCGGATATGCTAATTTTTTTTTTTTTTTTTTTTAAAGTCACTACAAAAAAATGTTCACTACCTACAAATGAAAAAAAAAAAAAATATTCAATTTTAACAACATTTTTATTTTTAACAATTAGTCAAAAACATACAATATGTAAATAGATTATGTTAACTTATAAAAAAAAAAACAAATTCAGTTTCAAAGTTACAATAAAAAAAAAAAACAAAATAGTTTTTAAAATCACTACAAATCAGAAATAATTTGATCGATTTCATCTTCATCACTTTCATTTACCTCAATATCCGAGGCATTTTTAAAATATTTTCTTAAAAGAACATTTTTAGGAATTTCGTATTCATGACAACTTTTTTTTTTTGTATTTGTATTTGATTTCTGATGAGCATTATTGAGTTCAAAGTTTTCGTTAATATTTCATTTCTCAACTTATTTTTAACTATGTTCATCATACTAAAAACGCGTTCCACTTCGGCATTTAAATGTGGAGGCGACATTACAGTTCGAACAAGTTGGAATAATATTGCAATTTGCAAGCAGCGTTGCCACAATGTTACAAGTGTAACAAAAGTGTTACACTTTTTAACTATTTTATAATTTTGTTACAGTGTTACTTTCTTTTTCGCTTTGTTACATTTTTTCCCATTAAAATCCTTTTTTGTTTTTCTCATTAAAATATTGAAAAGTTGAACTGGCAGCACTTTTTTCTTCAGAGCAAACTTCTACCAATTTCTGTCAATGTATTTGTTTGTTTACACAGTTCAAAAGTTGTGCAAAACGTTAAACTTCAAGTGGGAATGGGAATGGGAGGTCACAAGAAAAGACAACAATATTTTTCTGTCACGCCGCGTCGCCGTTGACAATGTTCTACATCTCCTGGTAAATATAGTTTGTGAAATAAAAATTGAAATCTACTACGATGCTCAATAATTTAGTTTCTTATTTTGTTTTTTATATTTGTTAAACACAAAATGGACAGGTAGGTTAAAAAAAAGAGCTTTTTTTGAAATGTGATAAAAAGTTCCTGATAACGATTTTTTTGAGTTGAAAAACGATGATTTTATAATTACAATTTTTTCCAGTTTGTTACATTTTTTATCCATTTGTTACACTTTTTGAACAAAATTGTTACACTTTTAAAAAAGCTTGCGGCAACACTGAAATGTCAAACTCGAATACCAGGGATGTAACATCACCAGGGGCGTAATAATTTAGAAAAACATGTTTTTGAAAAAAGTCACTAGAAAAGTAACTAGAATTTTTTAGTGACAAAAATTTATTTTTTGTCACCAAACTTTTGAAAATTCCACTAGATATAGGTAGTGACAAAGTCAATAAAACGGCAACCGTGGTTCTGTGCGGACCTGTTGAGATAGTTTTTTTTTTTTTTTTTGTAATTTTAACTCTTCTAGCTTAAACGCATCAAATTATGCCCAATCGGACCCTTGATCGAATAAATACTGTCAAGTGGCTGTATTGTTTGGTAAGGTATAGCCACTTCCGCGAGTTTGAAACCGAATGCATTTTTAGCATGAAGGGGATTATGAAAATCAGATCTTTTAATTCACACCCGAGGGATGCAGTAGAGGAAGACCGCGACTCAGGTGGCGCTCGCTAGTTGAACGGGACCTTAACGAACATACAATTTAAAGACAGCTGACTAGATATAGTGTTGGCTGGAGACGCTTGTTGGTTGAGGCCCAGGTCCACCCCGGACTGTAGCACCACCCAGTGGTTAAGTGTGTATGAATCGGGTAGGCGCTGATTGGCATCAACCTGGCGCTTCCCAGCTGTTGTAACTTTTCACACAAATCAATTCTGCTTATTTAACCTCCCAGTGGTAACCACCAGGTCCTGGTCTGCCCGTCCGGGAGCGACTTGCTGAATTTATAAGCGCAAGTGTTGAGCACGAAGAAAATAGCAACACTATAATGCTCTGTCGAAAAGACTGGCTGAACGAGTCTCAGAAGCCTTACATGAGCTCCTCAGAAAGAGGACGTACGGCGGATGAATTCAATAGACTGAATCAACGGTGTCAACAGTCAGGGTGACAGTTACCTTACTTGAACGCCAGCTCTCACATCCCCGAAGTGGGTTACTGATACCGGAGGAATCCGGGCCCTTTCGTCCAAGGGGTCCAACAGCTTAGGGGTTGTACGCTGGGGTAGCTGCCCGACTGCGGAAAACCAACCTAGTTCCCAAACAACAACAAGCCTCGGATACTCATGATTTTACTTTTGACGAACCTGGCAAACGAATAAAGAACAACGAATTTCGGATCTGCACGTGCAGTGTTAGGTCCCTTAACAGAACGCGTGCAGTCAAACAGCTAGCGGAGGCCCTGAACTGCTATAAAGCAGACCTAACCACCATCACAGAAGTGCGATGGGATGGAACGGGCAAGAAGAGGATGAAAAACTGCGATATTTATTATGGCGACTGTATCTGTATAAAAAATTTGGATGTGGATCCGTCGTTGGCGGCAGACTTAGGCAAGAAGTCTTAAGTTTCAGCTGTGTGAACGAGCGCCTCACGACAATACAATACGAATTCGCCAACATTAGCCTAATATGCGCCCATGCCCCCATAGAAGAGAAAGACGACGACACCAAAGAAAGTTCTTAGACAAGACATACGAGCAGTGCCCTAACCTAGTGTCTCCACGAGCAATATTTCATATCTTGCAGTATATCATACTATGAAAATTGCCAGTGGAGACCACAAATAGTATGATATAAAAAATTTCTTGAAATATACTGCTCAGCTCATAGAATGATATCGATAGTATGATATGAGCTGTCATTTCTGTGCAGTTTGACACTTGTATCCCTTTTTTTACGATGATTGAGTAGCGAATGGACGGTGTTCTAAGGCATCTAATACGAGAATGCAACGACATATTCTGCTCAGCGGCATTTGAACGAATGAAATAGTATGCTATGAAATGCCCACCCTACATTTTATTGCTTACTATCGTTCTTTCTTTCTATCAAATTTGACAGATATCAAGCTATGAAATATTGCTCGTGGAGACACTAGGTAACTATGACATTAAAAATGTCCTAGGTGATTTTATTACAAAGATAGGAAGAGAGGGCATCTTTGGTAGTACTGTCGGAAGGTGCAGCCTACACAACACCACTTCCGATAAAGGAATTAGGCGGCGTGAAATCGTGGCATAGCAAGTACGCGGTTCCCGCATCTCGATATTCATAAAGGTACATGGAGATCTCCCGATCAATCAACCGTCAACCAGATTGATCACATTGCAATCGAAGCAAGGCACTCCTCCAGTATTATGGATGTCCGAACGTTCCGAGGGGCCAACATTGACTCGGATCTAGAGGTAATTTCCCTCAAAAAGCCATAGGACTCAGAAGAAATGAGTGCGTAATAGGTAGGTCTCGAATCCATATCCGACCAGAGCGATAATGACTTTCCCCCAAGGTCTGCGCACCTAATTTGAACACACCTATACCTGCAGCATAATTACAATTGCATTCCTATCCCATCTCTCACATGGTACGCAACTTGAACTATATTTATCTAAATAGGTACCTATCTCTATTGACGACCACAAAAAAAAAAATAAACAAAAACTAGACTGCAATCTCTCATCACACAAATTGTTTCCTATGCCTTGTATCTATTATATGTTCTTTCGTTGGCTGTACACAACTCTTCTTGCACACACACACAGTCAACCACGATAAATCATCAACACAGCTATAGAAAATACAACAAACAACACAGCGCAGAGTCATCGCGCCATCCATCCCGTCGAACTTGAGTCATTAATAGCCGAATGTAATTTATTTTCGGAACTTCTTGCGTGTGCATCTCGCACTAGGACGCTGATGGGATGACGACGACAGCGCACTGACTTTCATTCTTATCTATGCTCACAACAAAAAATAATCCCAAAGAGAAAAAAAGGACAACCACACTCAGGTAGAAAGCATATTCTTGTTAATTTCCTTATCTACCTGGGTCACTCTGCGACTGCCATGCACCTGTGACGTTCCGATAGAGAGCTATGTTCACAACATCCTATTTGCCTTTGCGATACTGATATAACTCTAGGTTTGCTCGAAATAAAAACTGGGAATGGAATTAGGTGTTGTTATGATTATTTGCTTGGGGTAAATATTTGCATGCAGATTGTGCTGGTCGTCTCCTTATTGGAATAGGAGTTTTTAATTTTTTATTGAGACCTCGCGTGGACGTGAAGTGATGTTTAGATAAGGCGAAGACTAGGACTGGTTAGGGTTCTCAAGGCACAGAAAGTGGATGTAGAGTGGGTAGGTATATGGGGGCGACGCATGAGGCGAGGAATCATGCAAATGAAATGCACGCACTTTCACGCCCTTTACAGAGGTACCAAAGCTAAGATTGCACCTGTAATTTTTCGTGGCAAATTTTAACATGCTGACGTCACTCCTGCGTCTCTCGTGAGAGTACGCTGATACAGCCAGCGTGATCAGACGCTTGACAGGCGATCACACATAGTGACACATATAGGACAAGTGTCTACGTCATAATGACTTCGGCATGTCAAAATTTGCCACGAAAAATGACAGGTGTAAGCTTTTGTACATGAAAGTGCCACTTGAGTGGAAGACCCTTCTTCTTCTTAGCTAAACGCCCTTATCGAATTAAACAAGGTAAATAAGGGTTAAAAAAAGGTAAAATATTCGGCCCAGTTTGGTTTGATGGGTTTTGGAGAAGAAGATTCAACGACGACCTTTACGAGTTGTACAGCGACATTGACCTAGTTAAAAAGCTGCGTATTGGACGCCTAAAATGGCTGGGACATGTAGAGCGAATGGACAACAACGTTCTGGCCTGCAGAGTCTTCGACTACACCCCAGAGGTACGATGCACAAGTAGAACACGACCTTAATCAAGTTGAAGTGCGCAAGTGGAGGTAGCTAGCTAAGGACCGGGCTATAAGAAGAGGCATGTTGATTGAGGCCCTCTAACTGCAGGGCCACCGAACGAACGAAAGAAGGGCTATTGTCTAAATGACGGAGCAAAACAGAGTTGTAACGCCCTAAGCCGATTGTATAGCTTTTAGCAAGTTGAGTAGCGATTTGCACTATAAAAACATATTTTGCGGCCTCGTCTTTCCTTAAATTTAAACCTTACCCAACCAATTCGAGTCGTTGTTGCTTTGTCGATCTGCAAATACATGGCCCTGGGGAGCTGATCTACAGAAGGACAACGAGGAATGTAAGTTTTAACTTGTCCACCGACTTGTAGGCATCAGCTGACATCATCTGCGATTTCAGTGCCAGGCTAATTATTTCTAATTTTAACTATAGCTCGCATCAGTACCGTTCTTCAATCTCGCCCACATAACGCGAACAAAGCGCCTTCGTTGGTAATAAATCCATAAAAAGTCCAAGTCCGCGGTGCCACGCTGCCGGGTTGTAACCATTCGAATACGCAATGACCTCCTTTAAATACAGACGGATTAGCGACGCCCCATCGATGAACGACATAATAAAAATTCTGGCTACGTATAACGGACAAACATACAAACGCAAGCATTCCATTTCCCATTGATAGTATAGGACTGTTCGAGTACCTTTCTAAAAAAATTTAAATATCCTATTTGAAAGAGCGGAAAAATATTATTATTATTAATATTTTTATACAAAAAAGTACGCGATCGGTTTGTTCAAGAATTTAACGAAAGTTCGAGTTATCCATTCCTTGAATTACTACGCAAAGTGCAGGATGCATGTGTTAGGTTAGGTTAGGTTGAGTGGGGTTGGAACATCGTCACAAGAGGCCAGGCACTATAGCGGGTCTATTGCCATCCCTCAGGGAACCAATACGGTTGAAAACCTAAACCAATTCGCCCAAACAGTCAATTCCCCCTCAGAATTTAATTATGGTCCCAATATTGTTTGAGAAATCAACCTCTTCTAAGTTATTAAAAAATTACCTTTCTAGGTGCTTCCTTCTACTCCGAACAATTACTTGACAGTAGTATAGAAGATGGGAGATGTCTTCCGTGACTTGTAGGGCCCCACAGTATATATCCGTATTAACTAAGCTTAGTCTGATGGCATGCTTCCCTAGAAGGCAAATTCCTACCGTTAATTTTACCTTTGTTTTACTGAGATTGATTAATTCTTCAGACTTTTTCCGATGGAAAGCAGGCCACAGTGCCCTTGAGACCCTGTGCCATTCTACCTGTGAACATCTTGTGGCTGCTTTATTAGAGGTTTTCTCGAAGAAAACCCTGGAGTCCTGTCGGTCAGGGTATGACACATCGAACGGTGTGTCAAAATCAAGTGCACCAAGACTTTCGTCCGCTTTTTCCGAAAAATTTGGAGAACATTTCCTTTAAAATAGTACTGTACTTGTACTGTCTGTCCTATCCTACTAAAAAGCCCTGCATTAATGAGCCGTAGCGCACTATTACCTACATTTGATTGTTTTTGTAAATCAATTTCAATTTCAATTCAATAATTTATACATTATTCTCATTTACAAAAATCCAGTGGTAAAAGATGCATAAATGATTCCAGTAATGGCAATGCAGGCTGTTCTTTGTACCTTGGTCAACATATCCCGTAGGTACCTACATACTTATTGTTCGTGGCTTTCCACCAGACAAGAGCCTCATATGTAATTATGGGCCTTACTACCATTTCGTATGTATAGCCGATACAACATCGTCGGCCTAACAAATGAAAACAGCATTGTGAGCCTTGCGGACTCTTTCCTTGACGTTAAGTTTCCAATTTAGTTTTCTGTCTAATACCATGCCAACAAATATTGCACTTTCCGAGAGAAAGTTCCACTTCAGCAGCTTGAAGTGTGGTATCTTGTATTTTGCATTGAATTTGTTTTGTGTTGAATCGTAGTCCACGCCCCTCAGCCCATATTCTGAGCTTGAGGGCTATTGAGGGCTGTTTCCATAAGTTCGCTCATAGTGTTTAGAAATTTTCCTTGAACAATGATAACAACGTCATCCGCATAAGCGATGACGCTGAATCCTGCATTATTAAGTTCTTTAAGTATATCATCTATGACCAACACCCAGAAGAGGGGAGACATGACCCCTCCTTGAGGGGTGCCTCTATTAACAGGTTTTCTTATAGAATTAATATTTCTCGTCGAGAGCATTTCCCATAGCCAATTCGTAATGCGTTGCTCGCCATATATCTTTTCCAAGGCGCTTTTGATTGTTATTAAAAGCCCCCTCAATATCCAAAATGACAGCTAGTGTAAATTCTTTCTGTTGAAGGCTGCCCTCTATTTTGCCTTCAACCTCGTATAGAGCCGTCTCTACTGATTTACCTTTTAAATATGATGCCGAACATTATATAAGATTTCGTTGCAACGCTTGCTTCTTACATATTTATGAATGTCAATAAGCCTACCAAGTGTCTTGAGGAGAAATGACAACATAGACATACTAATAGGTCTGAGATCTTTCGCTGAAGTATGGCTTAGTTAACCCGCTTTAGGGATAAATACCACTCTTACTTCACTCCATACCCTAGGTACAAGTGCAGGTGTTAGAAACTGACCACCGCTCATAAAAATAATTTTTGAATCTTTAAAGTAATACAAATATTTTACCGGTAGAATTTTCAATGTTCTGAATCAAACCATACAACCAAGGGCTGAAGTTTCGTTTGGTAGGCACCCCATAAAACTGTACTACAATTTTGATTGAAATATTCAAAAATAAACTGTTCATTTATTAAAGTATTTTCTACGGACAGTAGACCAACTCATATTTTGTCCAAAAGTAACACCCTGATATTTAAACTGATTAACCATTTCAATTTTAAAACACTTAGTTCCACAGGATAGTTTGGTCATTAGACAACAATACTTACAGGTACCTCATTACAGGCACAATTAGACAAGAAGGATCTATCACAATTTAGTTCGTGAAAAAAGATTTCGTAGTCAGGGAACTCTACTAGAGCTGAAGTTCATTAATTTAGCTTCGTTACTGACAAAGCTTATGTACAGTAAACCATATTCTCGGAATGTGAACATCCTGATTTATATGGGCCCTTATGGTGCCTGTCCACTTGAGAGTAAAACTACTGCGAGTTGCTCTCAGGCCACTCTCGAGAGCAGTTTCGCAAGTGGACACGGTCGCGAGAGTAACTCGCCGAAATTTGTTTGCTACTCTCAACTTTTCGACTTCCTGAGAGTTGTTTGTAAGTGGACACATGTTGTGCTTACTCTCGGAGAGCAACTCGCATAATTCAAACAGTGTTTGTATTCTGAGAGCAGTCGGCTGCGAGTATGGCATCAATTTGGAACGCTGAAAATGTTACAAAATTGATAGAGAGGTATGAATCCGAAGAAATTCTTTGGAATACATACCTTCCTGAATTTCGGGATAGAAACAAAAGAAATATAGCAATAAAGAAACTAAGTGAAGAATTTTCATGTACCGAAACAGAAATAAAAAGAAAAATTCACAATTTGAGAAACCAGTTAAGATAGTTATAAATTTTATTAATAGTGTTTGTTTAAAGTTTGTAACATTCTCGTACTTGTATACATAGGTTACTCAAGAACTAAACAAAACAAAGAGAAGAAAAAGTGGAGCCGGAACTGATGAGGCTTACACCAGCAATTGGCCCTATTTCAAAGCTCTACAGTTTTTGATTCCATCCGTCAGTGCATCGTCCAGTCAGTCAAATTTGGTAAGTTATTTTTCTTTTGTGTTGTAACGTAGCCAGCTAGTTATGCAATGTGTTTGTACTGCCACGAAACTTCACCAATCGGGGTCATAAAGTACTCTTTGAATTCATCTCTTACATCCTTTTGAGAAACACTGTAATTGTTGTTTTTCCCATTTTTAAGAGGGTAAAATGAGTTTTCCAAATTGTTCTCTAAACGCCAGCTCCCTTGTATTATCTCATATGTTTTTGCATGTTCTGAGTCAACTGTGCTATTGTTTAAATAATTTGAATCTTTTTCCGAACGCAAGAAGTTGTGAAGTGTACAGATCGCCGTTACTACATCTTTTGCTCGATCAGGATTGAGATTCATTGGTTTTCTGAGCACTCGAAAACGGTTGGCTATGATTCCAAAAGCATTTTCAACGATTCTACGTGCTCTACTCAAGCGGTAATTAAATATACGATTTGGTGCTGGTTGATTACGAAACGGATATGGTTTCAATAAATAGGTGGCCATGGCGAAAGCATCATCGGCAACGAAACAATATGGAACTGGCTTATTTCTACCGGGAAGTGGTTTTGGATTAGGTAAATGAATGGTGTTTTGTGTTAATCCATCGTGTAATGAAGTGTTGAAAAATACTCCGCCATCAGAGATTCGTCCATTGCATCCAACATCAATGTATATAAACTAATAGTTCGCATCAACGACTGCCATCAAAACAATGCTATGAGTTCCTTTATAGTTGTAATAATGGCTTCCACTATTTTTCGGAGCTTGCATTACGATATGTTTTCCATCCAAACTTCCGATGCAATGAGGAAAATTCCAACGTTTTTCATATTCTTCTGCGATTTCCAACCAATCCGTCTTAGTGTGTGAAAATATATATAATGAAAATCTAATCAATCTTGTCTTGATATATACGTTTATACGATGTTTCTTCTCTACTTTCAGGTTACAGAAGAACAAATTCAAGAAAGTGTTGAAGGGCCTAGCATTGAACTACAAGAGAGCTCTGTTTCAAAAGAAACCCGAAAAAAAAGGAAGCACGAAAGTGATGAGGAGGATGCTCTCAGAGCAGCCTTGAAGGTCTTACAAAAAGAACCCGATGAATTTGACATATTTGGACAGAACGTTGCTCAAGAATTGCGCAATTTGCACCATAATTTTTACAAAAGAAAACTGAAGAGTGAGATTCGTCAGGCAGAAGTTCGTATAGCTGATGAAGATGATGCGTTTACTCTACCGTCTTCAAGCTTTCTTCCTTCTCCAATGAATACTTCGGCATCGTCTGTCTCTTCCGAAATTCAAATAATTGATGAACAACTCAATGATTCGCAATCCGCAAAGGACTACGTTGAAAGTTTCCAATTTCAGGACTAGCCATTTAACATTGTCAACTAATTTTGTATTATTAACAATAAAAAAAGTTTTGAAAATCATAGTGTATCCTTACATTTAAATATTTTTCTTTTAAATTTTTGAAAATTGCTTGGCAGACTTCTCTCACAATTCTGCCTATGGTACACACTGGTATACGGAACAAGTACTGCAGACTACCATAGGAATCACCTGCATGGAATGGAAAACTACCAGTAATACTTGCAATTTGCAAACAATTTTAAATACGGACTTACCGGATGCCAAAAATCTAAGTGTTAACAAAATACGTTCACGAACTGGTATAGCTTTCCTAAATTTTGTATCGTTTTTAAAAATTGTCGGTCCAACGGATTGTATTATATATTCCACTTGACTACTTGACAACCGATAAAAATTTCGGAATTGTTGAGGATCTTCGATTTGAAGCTCTTTTGTGAGATTATATCCCACCCCAAATTGACATCGACGATTCACCCATGGTTTAACCCAGCAAGTTTTTGTTTTTTTACATTTATTTCGTCTTTTGACAGCAATATGAATAACAACTGCTGCTGCTGCAACTTTTTGCGTGTATGACATCATGATGTCTCCTCTCAGATAACTAAAGTGAAGTGGACACGGGTATGAGAGTACTATCCCCAAATTTACTCTCAGAAATCTCGCAAACAACTCTCGATAGTAAGATCTCAAATATTTCACTCTCAAATGGAAAGCTACTTGAGAGCAACTCTCGAGAGTTTACTAGCGAAAGTACTCTCAAGTGGACAGGCACCTTTAAGCTTAAATGGTTATCTGACTAATATGCAATGCCAATATCGTCGGCAAAGGCTGTTACTTTCCATATAAACGGTTGACTAAATAGGAAATTTATAGAGATTGAGAACAGTATTGGACCAAGAACTCACTAAATTTCCTATTTTAACTTTTTGAATTCTGTCCTTCAAATAAGACTCAAACCAATTATGCATAAAGCCTCGAAATCCTATACACATACAACTTGTGGTAGAGAACATTGTGCTTAACCATGTCAAGTACTTTTGTGATATCAAAGAAGAGACATTTTTTATAGCTGCGTCTAGTGATTTATATGTATATAAATGAGCAAAACTCCAAAAAGGCATTTTCTGTAGAGAGATTTTCCCTAAACCCAAACTGAAAAGCACGAAGAAACCTTGTTTTTGCAAAATAGTCCAGTACTCTACTCTTAACAACTTTTTTAAAAATGTTTGAGACTGAAGATTGTAAAGAAAATGGCCTGTAATTATTTTTATCACTTTTTTTGCTTCCCTTTTTATAAAGATGTAGGTATAACATTTGCGTGCCTAAGTTTTATTCAGAAAAAAATACCTGAACAAATACTTAAGTGGAAAATATAAGCAGATATGTCCACTATATTAAGTGCTAGGATTTTTAAGAGTAAGATTGAAATTATCATTTAGACAAGAACAATAGTTGCTCAGTGAACTGATAATTTTGCAAACCTGTGATGTCTATAAAAATAAGCTACTGTTTCTTATAGTATCGTCGACTAATTTAGAACTAAAGCAATGAGTACAGCGTGAAGGAGACTCCTCAGGAAGAGACCTCAGACTAACGAAACATTTTAAATGACAGGACATTTTTCGCTCTCCGCATTGATTGGGAAAAAAATGAAAAATGTCCTCAATATTCATAAGACAGGCTATAGGCTCTATCTTCAGCCCAAGTCCTTCACAATCCAATTTAAAACAGTGCCAGAAGAACTGCACCACACTCTGATTTATGCGATGCAATTCCTCCAAATGAGCACCGCACGTCGATCGTTTACGTTCGCGTTTAGTGGTTGCGCGTTGTGCCTCTTGTTCGAGGTAAATATGTTGCCTACCTCTATAAAAATCTAAATGGAGTTTACTTCTATCCACAGCAAACAGCAACTCGAACGACGATGCCAGCGTCAGGGTTGCCATATTCGACGCTTTATCGTATCTGTTTCTTAAAAAACGATAGAAATGAAACAATGACCGCCCAACACAATTTTGATCTACATATAGGTATACAATTATCGTTTTACAAATTTTGTGTTAGTTTCCTTCGTTTTATTCCTTCACAAAACTAAAAAAAAAAAAAAAGGAAATATTTTCAAACAAAGACTCACTTTTAAAACTTGGCAGCACTCTTGCAGTGAAGTGACATCGAACAGTCGGTCAACCTGCACTCACCAATTTATTTTGCAGACCTTTTGAATCAACAAAAGCCACAAAAGCAAATTATCGGTGCTATGACCGGGATTCGGGCGTGGGGATTCAAATTGGCTACAACGAACTACTGCCAGAAAATTGAAGTCAAGTAAAATCCACGGCGCGCATAAGTGAGGTGGGAAAGTCGGAAAAATAAAAAAAATTTCCACGATTGTGGGCTGAATTTTTTTAGGTTTGGGCGCTGAAAGCAAACCAAATTATGGCAACCCTGGCTAGCGTATGCTTGCCTATATGCATCCCCTTCTTCGCGACGAAGAATGGGAAATGGAGATGGGCACAAAGTTAAACTGTTGGGATTGGGATGGGATGATGATGGCATTCCTTTCGTGAAATGAAAACAATGCAAGGAAATGAGAATTTTCCAATATTTTCTACTTTACATACACCGTCGTCGTTTACTCTGTCCTTGTCCCGTCGTTGTTCTCCTTTTGTTTTGTTTTGTTGTCCCATCCTTTTCGTTTGATTTAATTTTAGGTTGTGAAAAATCTTTCTTACGTCCGTTGTCCCACATGAGTTCTTTTTTCCTGTACACACATCTCTCTAACTACCTCAGGAGTGGAGTAAATGTATCCCTTACACACAGATGGGTTAGGTTAGGTAGGTGCTTATTATTATTGTATGCTGATGGTGTGTTGCCCTGCAAATGGGTCGCAATTGTACAATAATAACAACAAAAATACAAACGATAACGACACAGAACAGAAGACAGAAACAGAAGATGCAAGACAAAACAGAAATAAGAACTGAATGAGGGAACAGAATACAGAATCCCATCCCATGCCCATCAGCAAGAAGCGAAGGAGAAGACATATGGGAAGAGGAAAAATAAGAGATGTTCAAATGTTTGGATGGAACGATCCACAGTCCACATTCACACTAGTATCGACGAGTATGCCTCTTTTTGGTAAGAAAAAAAGAAGAAATATTGTTGATGCTTGTTGATTGTTGCACTGTTTTGTTTTCTTTGCGGCCCAAGGCGATCGTAAAGTACAGTAGCTGGGGGAAGTTTTACCACCGATAGGAATGGGGATCATATTTTTTCAAATAAATCATAGCAGCTTTGAAAAAACCTAGCACGACGAAGTGCAAGCGGTAGAAATTTAGCTGGAGTATATAAACGAGGCAAGAATTTCCAATCGATCTACATTTAAGAGAATTGATATGCTCGTAGTCGGTCTTACGATACAGCGACTGAGTAAAGTTTTGTCACGTATACGGATAACGGAGACCAACCCAAGAACGAAACCAAGTTAGATTTCCCAGCTAAATTCCTTAAAACATCGGTGATACAGATTCCTGTTAGAGTCCGGGTTTTCAAGACTGCATGATCACTTTTACTACTTCCTAGTCATATTGAAGGCATTTTATTCAAAGCTGTTTTGTTTTTTAGAAAGTCGATTCAGTCTTCGAACCTTCCAAAAAGAGGTAGCTGCTTTTGATGATGAATTGAGGCAATATAACTGGAGGCCGCCTGATATAAATCGTTCATTTGAAGAATTTTACGTTGGAAACTATACAGGTCTGAATACTTGAGTGGGTCTTGTTAAGGTTCGGTTATAGAATGGGTCTCGATCAGAAGTCAGTTAAGCTTTGTGAGTGTCAATATTGAGTAGAGAGGGATGTATACAACTCATGCAAGCATTTCACTTCTTTGAATAGAGCTTTGATTGTTAGCAACTCTCAAGATTGTTAACATAGTTAAGAAAGCAATTTTCGAAATAAGCTTCACTCAGATTGGCAAAGGCAGATGCGGTCATATTTGGGTTCTTGTTTCAATTCAAATCAATTCATTACTTTATTTAGCTATTTTAACATTTTTACATATAAATTAAAATAAATATTTAAGTAAGACTTAAGTATAATTAATCTTAATATAATTAATAACATAGTGATATTGTGTTTAAATCGAAATAGGTTTTTTTCAATTTTCAGTTCATTGGGAAGTTCATTAAATAATTCTAAGCCATTGTACTCTTTTGGGCAAACCGCGTTCTGAATAGAGGGAGCCTTATATCGCTTCTGTTCCTTACATTATATCTTTGTATGTACATCACCAACATATATTAATTTATTACACAAATAGCTCGGCAACAGCCCAATTTTCATATTAAAAACAAAAATCAACACATTCATAATAGTTCTCTGGTTTACACTTAACCATTTTAGTACATTTAACATAATAATAATCGGTGTCCGCTAACTACACCTCAAGATTATTCTCATCGCTAAAGCTTGACGCTAATATCTTTCGATAGTGTTTCCTCAATGTTGGTCATTTGCTTACGTGCTCGAAGGTAAGATTGAAGCCATTTCAGCTCACTACCTTTCACTCCATACTTCTCCACTTTCGTAATCAAAATGTCTCTATCTAAGAAAACATCTACATGTATCTCTCTTTCCTCTGGTCGCTGCATGTTTGTTAAATTTTAGGCATTGATTGGAGACGCTAAGTCCTTGTAAGTCGTAGAAATTCTTTCGAATTGGCAAGGAAAGCCTTGAAGATGTGTCCATTTTTTTTACTCCGAATGGGTGTATTATTTAACATGGGAAAGCAGAGTATGTACGTCTTAAACTATAGGTACATATAAAAACCAATGGAGCTTAGTGTAACGAGCTACAGACCATGAAATGACACTGTGAATGCCAACCCAGCAAATGTAGAAATCGTGCTGTCCAACTACTTCGTGAAGCGACAATGTTCCACTGCCTTGGATATTTTAGGGCCGATAGCTGGACGAGTGCAGCTGGCCCATCCTTCAGCTTTAGATACACTGCAATCCATGATAGATCAGGAATGAGAATTTTTTAAAAATCTAGTGCAACCACTTTTACGGGCTATTGATACCTCAGTGATGATTGATGATGATATATAGGGAAATATAAACCATTGCTGTTTTACCTACTTCAAAGTCGATTTACAAAGTTATGTCTTGATTAGAAGAGTGTGTCTGCGGAAGGACTACCAATCTGTAAATTGCTGCGTTACTAGCATCTTGCTTACTCACGATATCTAGATGGAAATAGTTTAGCAAAGTTTATAAAGCTACGTTCGCAGAGGTTCTCATTGCACCTATAATCCACCAGAAAAGCTACAAGTTACCACTTTTCGGGAGCACCTAAGTTGGAGCTTCTGTTCAGGTCCAACTGAAGAAAAGTTTTATCGTTCTAATTGCCGCGCTGTAGGACCAGCGCCTTGTATTGAATTGAAAAGTGAAAATCGATCTTCCTAGTTGGGAACGTGTGGTTAGGACTTTCATGGCCCGAAACCGACAGGCCTTAACTAAAAGTGTCAGGTATTCGCACAACATAAGCTGTTCAAATTGTGTACTCTATGTGGGGAAGACCGATTCCTCTGTAGACAGAGTTTAGGGCATAGCTTTTCTTGTAGATCAGGCAAAACGATGCGAAGCTCCCACTCATCTGACATAATCTCTCAATCCAGTCATTTTAAGCTTCTTTGAAAACATGGCCGCCTAGACCGTCAAGGCCCAAATGCCTTGTTGGTCTTTAGGGTTTTGACTATTGCAAGCCTAACTTCATTTTGAGTTTGTGGATGACATTTTTCCTACCATCGTCTAAAGTGAATTCTTCGTTCTCCCTAATTCAAGTTGACAGAGCGACATGGGTCTTCGTCGCATTTAAACAGCCTACCAAAGAAGTAACAACATAAACGCAGTACCGCAAGTGATTAACCGGCCCGGATTCTTTTGCCATTTCTTTAGATTTTTGTATCAAGTAGGTAGGTTCGACTATACCTACGGTTTCAAAGTCGGAAACGTCATTGGTGGATTGGTTTTCTTCAGAGCTTACTAAATATCATTCAAAAACTCCAGAATGGCAGAGAAGTTTCATGAAACGTACCTCAGTTCAAGATTATTCAATATACCTACCGCAACTTAGTTAGGTAAACAGCGAGTTTTTGTGATCAATTTTTCACAAAGCATTTTGAAAATATAGCGCTGGGCAACGCAAAATCTTTCACTGAGAACTTTTATTCAATAGGATGTAGGTACAAAAATTAAGTAGGACATAAATCCTACATACTTAGTGTTAATGTAGTCAAAAAGTTGAAGACAAGTGATTTTGGCACATGAGTACCTATCATGCGGTGCAACCATCACAGGCTGATTTCTCTGCGTTTATCAGCTTTTTTTAAAAAAAAAAAAGTGGCATTAAATGGAGTCGAATAGTAAGTTATAACTGACTAGGTCCACCCCCGACTATAGACCTTAGTAAGTCTAGCCTTAGGTTCATTTGCGTAAGCGGTTTAAATCGAACGCAATCGATATAAATCGATACAAATCGCACAAAATCTATATACCTACGCGGTTAACTTCTAATCAAAAAATTACCGAAAAAGAGCAAATTAGCAACGAGTAGCACCTCTCATGACTCGAAACGGCTCATAGAATTTAACTGCCGACTACTGGTAAATATTTCAAATGCACAAATTTGACAGGAAACAAATTCAAAGTCCTTCTTAGAAAAATTAAATCTGGGAAAATAAGGAAAAATCGGTGGTTGTCGAGTCTTCGCCTAGAACCTTTCATATGTTGCGAAAGTTAAGTTTTGTATTTTATTTGTGATATGGAGAAGATGTCAAAGATGAAAGTGGCTCAAAGTAGCTCGAAGTCTATCAACGTCTTTTTTGCGTATATTTTCAGATTTCTGAGAGTTTTGTTAATTTTTTTTAAGTTTGACAGATTTTTAGTGTTTGGCTCGGGAAAGTACGCGAACAGACCTCTTATCTTAATTGCGATGGGCGAATGAGAGTCTGCATTTAACCTAACTTAAATGAAGTGAATTTTACAGCTCGACTTCATTGAATATTGGGTGTGAAGTGAGCCTTTCTTATCAGGAATTAAATTGCTTATACAAGACACTATATTTGCAGAAAACTCTTAGAACTGTCAATATTCGTTCGCAGTTTCCCCATCACCAATCTCCTTTTAGTGCTTCGGCTTGAACCAGATATATATAAGCAGCTAAATTTCCCCTCCAGCCACAAAGTAAATTGTCACTCTAGCGGACAGCCGGACTGACAGAGAAACAGACAAACAGACGACAACCATGCAGGATAGCATACCTGTCAACCAAACAAATAGCAACTTACTAGAAATACAAACTATATTATGTAGCACTGAACTGCTCCTAACCATATTTTCGCAGAAAACAGTTAACCTGTCTTTTATCTTACGATTTGCCCCTCATGCACGCCGCAGACTTACCGTTTTCAGATTGAGATGTAGGTATGTTGCTTGTCCTCTCCTCCGTAGCTGGTTTGCGGGTTGGTTGAACCGCTTTCGCAAGTGCGTTACACCTTCGCCTCAGGCAGACATACGCGTACACCGCTGCAGATGTCTAATTAGAGGCAATTTTCACACACTATCACTCACTTCCACTTGTCACAAATTTTTTTCTTCTTTTCTTCTTTTCTTTTTCAAACGAAAACTATTTTCCAAACAACAACTGTAATTCTCTATTCTCGCGAAGGACCACTACTTTCTTATCGCGTCCTCGCTTGGAAATTATTCGCAGCGCACTGCACTTGTTCGGATTCGCCCGACAGTAGATCACAGAACGAGAATTCACTTGTATTGACAACGCGTACGCGAGTAACGTAACACTTTCCGATTAAAATTCAACCGGCAAATAATCGATAAAACCGATGACTGACTACGGACTAGGTACCCAAAATCGTAAATAAGCGATTTTTATTGACTTCTAATGAGGTGCGCATTTGATAGAAGGAAAACAAACGAATCAGAATCACTACAATTGTCGCCCATTTCGAAGATCTCACTTCCTCATGCGAAAAAATTGAAGATAGGATGTGACACTGTTTTCTCGTTGTGCGATCAAAGAACTCGCATATATAAATCATGGGCGTGAAAAATAACAAAACAAAGAATGAACATAAAATATACGCGCGCAACTGTCACAGAAATTGTTTTCAAGGAACCGCACTTCTTCGAAATCAATTCACCGACTGCCGAAACACCGACTCACCTCGCTGGCTGGTCGTTAAAAACTGATCGGCACGTCACTGATCGCGCTCGCGTTTATGTGAAACAAATCTACACAACTTGTATTTTACTTCTTCTTCTTCTTCTTATTCTTATTTAACTAGTGGCTACGGCTGGTGCTCCTGCTCTGCTTGTGTTGTGCTGTGCTTGCTTGTTCTGTGTACACATACATGGCAACGCTTGATGGTGACTTGACAGTTGAAGTTGACAGTCACGCAAAAGTGTGCAATGCATACGAGAAACGAGATACGATACCAACACGAAAACACGAAGTCGCGTACGTACAAGATACAAGAAGGTACAAGTCCAACGAGAATACAGGTCGGCTGTCTTTTGTTGGTGTTGCTTTGCTGGGCTCCCGCTGCAGCTGCATGCTTCTTGCTGGGTTTTTAGAGCGAGAAGACTAGACTAGACGGACTACGGAACGGAGGAACAGACAACCATGAACATGATGACAACAAACAACAATTCCTTGGGAAGAACGAAGAAGTAAGGCAAGACAACGATCAACGATTGAGGGAAAAGAAAACGATTCATGGAAATCTCGAGAAAACGCTTGAGTGGGTTGGTGCAGTGTTGCCAGGTCGTGCGGAATTCTACTTTTTGTGGGGAATTTCAATAAAAAAAACATACGATAAGTGAAAAGGGGAATCTTCCCTCTTCCAGAAAGAAATGTGGGGAAAATAAAAAAAAAATATTAAATTTCAATACTTCACTCCAATATTGGGCACATTCAGGAATCTAATTATCTTCAGTGGATTAGATTGGTCTGGATAAGATTTAAACTGAACGCAACAACTTGATTGGTCGGGAATGACACTTTTTCTACTTCAGCCACATTATGCGAACTGTCAACTTAGTACTCAGTCACGAATTTCTTGACTAGATTCGTCGGCTACCCCTCCAAAAATGTCAACTGAAACAACTGCTCATATGACCGATTTTATCCAATCAAAACCGAGATGCGTCTAGTCAGACGGCTGCTGTCAGAATTACTAAACTAGAAGCTTGAACGTCGCCATTGCCTTTTAAATAGAAGCAGGGTTGTGCTGCAATACCTAATTGGGTAATTTGGCTCAAGTATTTTAGCTTTCACTCAATGCTCCGAGCCAAAGAGAAATGGCTCATATTACATAAAAAAAATAGTTGGCGCAACAAGTCCGGAGGGACCCTAGGCCTAGCTTCTCGCAATCATTCGTTTTGTGTGAGTTTTTTTCCTTTTTGGAACGAATGGAAGGGATTAACAATTTTATGCCGACTCCAAACGGCTAATTGAGAAGCTCTAAGTTGGAATATGGGTTTTCGCGGGATGCGAACCTCGACTCCTCGCTTAGTAGTCCAACACACTAACCACTAAGCCACTGCGCCTGCAACCAAACCAAATACGTTTAATAAACATAATATTTCGATTCTACAATGCTTTTATTTTGTTTTTCCACTTTATTATAAATTTTTCAGTACATTTTTGACATACTTATGCTACAGCCATATAAAATCTGTTTTGTTCTCCTATCAGTTTTTCAGCTGTCACTTATTTTTATCTTCTTATATGACACTGACGTTGTTGCGAAATGCCCTATAGCTGGTTAAAAGAGTCGTCAAGTGAATGGACCTAATGACTTTTTTTTTTTTTTTTTTTTTTTTGTAACTACAAAAAACTGCCTCTTGTGTGAAATGGCTCGGAAAATGGCTCAACTCCTCGTACCCAAGTAGCGCGTTTCATTATAATCGTATGCCTATGATGACTGATTGGAAAATAAGTCATGTTCGCTGAGAATCCTGAGATTTATTGGCGAAAACTGTATAAGATCTAGACCGCTATAGAATAAAACCACTGTTCCTTTTAACATTATAAAAATAAGTTAAAGTTTATATGTACAATAATTCATTATGACGTTTTCTATTTACCGTAATTTCCCTTGTGGGATATTTGTTGTGGGTGGGTACATTCCATGCATTGTGAAGTCGTTGTTCGCCGTCACGTCAACAATCCATATTAATATGCACAAGCACAAGTTCATTCTTACTAGATTTCAGTTTTTATAATGGAACTTGGGTGAAAAATTTGTAAGAAGCAGTCAGTTTACTCAATATTTAGATTTTGGGGAATCCATGGGGAATACAAGCACGAAAAGAATGGGGGAAAAGGGGAATTTAAAGGTCTGTGATGGGGAATTTCACTTAAAGCGCCTGGTAACACTGGCTTGGTGCCCTTTGCTTTGAGTTTTCTTTCTTGTTTGGAGTTTTTGTTTTGTTTGTTTTTTTTTATTTTGGATTATGCTTTGGGATGGTTTGTAGTGGGACTGGACGCTGGATGGTGGATGGACTTTGACAGTTTGGTTGGATTTTCTTGACGTCTTCGGCTTGAAAATGGAAATCTGTGCGCTGTGCCTTCCTTGATTTACATTGGTTTCACTCGGGGATCGACTCAATCTGTAATCCAATGGAACAAGAAAACTGCTTTTGGTTGAATCCACAAAAGTATTGGTGAAATGACAAAAAATAATCTACGGCAGCTGTCATCTGACTTGTATAAAATATATAAATTGCACTTGTGTGAGTGCTTCTTGAGTGGATTCTGACTTCAAATCGAGAAGCGAAATTCTCTTCTCAGAATCACCAGAAGAGTATTTTTTGTGCCAATGGAACAGTTTCAGAACTCAGAAGCGAATTTTTCGATTCCGGACTCTCCCGGACGCTTCTTTTTGCCCAATGGAAAACGACATTAGTGTGTTTTTTTCGTAATTGCGCTAGGGAATGTTCCAAATCGTATTTGAATGTGTGAGTGCACCGCGCGCTCGACCAGCGTAACCGCTGTGCGACAATTTGGTACTTTTTTCGAAGACCCTAATACTTGATCGGAATAACAATGATCGGAAAAAGTTCTGCGTACGGAAACTGTATAAATTTTTATTTTAGAAATATGAATTTGATAAACTAACTTTATAATTTATAAGCAACATTTCATTATCAAGATTGGATCTAACCATCAAGTTTAAGTGGTCAAAAAAAGCAAAAGAAAATTATTTCAATTTCGTATGGCTATAACTGGGACCTTAGTATTTGCACTTTTTTTGTTTCACCGCCCTGAGTGTTAGAGAAAGGTTATAAATTACAGTTTTTTGTTTTACGCTCGTAAAACAATACAGACGGTAAATTGATCACTTTCATCAAAACTTTTCTATATAAACAAAATCTAAGCAAAAAAACTTTGATTCTGACTTATAAATATATAGAAATTAATTAAACATTGGCTGTAAATATATCAACTCATATTTATATCTACATTTTAAGATCTCGTTCAATTTAGTTTTGAGAAGTTGCAATAAAAAGATGCAAGAAAAAAAGCTCTGAAGCTCTTCTGCAAATTTAGAATTTTCTCACAATATTTAACAAGTATTGGCTCGTTTTAATAGAAAATAGTGTTGTGTTAGAGAATAACGAAATGGAACAAATTAGTAACAAATTGTATCAGGTTCCTCGAAAAAAGTACCAAATTGTCGCCAACGGTCACGCTGTAGTCAGTTGTTCTCTTCTACCAGAAGCAGAACTCAGAAGAGAACTCAGAAGTCAGAAACTGATCGTTGAGAAGAGGTGAATTACGATTTTCGAAATCAGGGTCAAGAGAAAAAATTCGAAGATCGGCATCGGCTCATCGACGGCTTTTGTATATTGTAGTATTTAAGGGAACTGAACTGAAGTAACATACGGAGAGAAATTGTGTGGGTAATTTTCTGGCGTTTTCTTCAACTCAGCATTTGGTAGTAGGTATTTAGGACAGCACAGAAACCACAAAATGTTCATTTACTTACTTTTTTGCCGGCGAATCAACAGAACATAAGGTCGTATTTCTGTGATGCTTTTTTTCGTTATGTTTGCGCCTCAGTTTGATCAACATTGCAATAATGAACCAAAGACGATCCAAATCCAAACTAGTACTAGACAGCCAACTCCTATGCACGATGCACCTAGCCACCTCACCTACCCGATATTGCCCAGGCGCCAGGCCAACAAATTTTGAATGACAGCTTACAGGATGACAGCCCTCTCTCGCGGGCTCTTATTTGTCCTGTCGGTGAATACGTGTACGTGTAATTAATGGCCGCCCGGTAGCACTTTTTCAATTACAAACAATTTGTAAATGAATTTATAACAATACATGTAACAAGAATAAATCTTGAGTATGATTTTTTAGACAGCTTTACTTGTTCTCTATCCATCTTCGGTGCCAAAAAATGTTCATCCATTCACATTCTAGTTTTTTTTTAAATTTCATTTATATGAATGACATTTTTGACAGCAGAATTCATGCAGCTGAACCTTGGGGGTTGTCCCATAAATAGGTTAACAACATGCAAGCGAAGCCCAAGTTTCCACTAGGGCAAAAGTAAACTTTAGAAACTGTATTTCCCGAAAATAAATTTCCGTTTGGCTTGGTGGGTGTTTTCAAATTCGTTTATTAAGCACCATATTTGTTCACAATCAAAGTGCGATTGGAAATTCTGTAGTTGAATAACACTGAACAGTGTTGAATGATGTTACATAGGAACAGTAAAAATCCAAATGCTTTTCATATTTAAAAAAAAAGGCGTATTAATATCGTAAGAATACAAGTAGCTATGTCTTTAAACTGCTAACAAAAGTACCTACAAAAATGTGGTATTTAATTGGATTTTGCGAAATGATTTCCGATTTCGGATTTTTGTTGGAAAATAGAGTCTATTTTGAATTGCTAATGTCATTTTCCATTGGGATTTTTAGAATAATGCTCTCAGACTTCAGATTTTTCGTGCCCAATGGAACATAAAATGAGATTTTTCTTTCCTTGCATTTGTGGTGGTGCGTGTTTTAAAAGTCAGCTGTTCTTAAATTGTAATTTGTGTTTACAAAAATCTATTAAATTTATGTTAATACCCATTGCACTGACCAAACGTAGATTGTTCTCTATTTCTCACAGACTTGTCGTCTCTAAAAACGTAAAATAATACACTTTCAATTTGACAAATGAAAAATGTAGGTAAGCAGGTGTGAATTTCGCTCATGAATGAAGATTCGCTGACTCTGAAAAAAGCTAAAGCTAAATTTGAGAGCAATAGTAGATATATTTAATTGTGTGTAAATCAGCATAGAACTTGATTTCAGATTGGTGGTTGGGTGCTGTATGAATAGGGTAGGCACTGATTGGCGTCAACTTGGCGATGCCCAGTCGTTGTAACTGTTCATACACATCAATTGTGCTTATTTTACCTCCGCGTGGTAGCCACCGGGTACTGGTCTTGTCCTTCCGGGCATGACTTGCTAAACTTATAAGCGCGAGTGTTGAACACGAAGAAAATAGCAACACTATAATGCTCTGTCGGAATGACTGCCTGATCGAGTCTCAGAGGTCTTACATGAGCCCCTCAGAAAGAGGACGTACGGCGGATGAATTCACATGGTTGAATCAACGGTGGCGTCAACAGTCAACATGGCAGATACCTCAATGAGCTACTTTGACGTATTTGGAGCTGAGGTCATTGAGGATTTTTCAGCACTAGTCAGGGTGTTGAAATAGAGATGGTGGCGGAAGAGCCCTTAATGGGTCAACGGCAGCTCTCACATCCCCGCAGCGGGTTACTGACTCCGGAATATTCCGGCTCCTTTTGCCCAAGGGGTTACAGAAAGGGCCTGGTCCTCCAGGTTGGGGGTTGTGCGTGGGGTTAACGACCCTACCACGGAAAAAAAAGAATTGTTGCGAAGCAACCAAAAGCCTCGGATAAGGACGGATTCACTGTTGACGACCCTGCAAAACGAAAAAAGGACAATGACGTTCGGATCTGCACGTGGAATGTTCGAACTCTGAACAGACCGCGTGCAGCCGAACAACTAGCGGAGGCCCTAGACTGCTACAAAGCAGGTATCACCGCCATCCAGGAAGTGCGGTGGGATGGGCCGGGCAAAAGGAGGATGAAAAACTGTGACATTTACTACGGTGACTGCTACAGAGAACAAAAGCAGCGTCTATTTGGATGCGGATTTGTTGTAAGCGGCAGACTTAGGCAAGAAGTCTTGAGCTTTCGACACGTTAGTGAACGCCTTACAACTATCCGCATCAAGGCTAAATTCGCCAACATCAGCCTGATATGCGCTCACGCCCCCACAGAAGATAAAGACGATGCTACCAAAGAGTGTTTCTACGAGCTCCTCGACAAAACATATGAGCAATGTCCTAAGCATGACGTTAAAATCGTCTTGGGTGATTTTAACGCCAAAATAGGAAAGGAGGACATCTTTGGTAGC
This sequence comes from Cheilosia urbana, assembly GCA_946477585.1. Classification (NCBI taxonomy): domain Eukaryota; kingdom Metazoa; phylum Arthropoda; class Insecta; order Diptera; family Syrphidae; genus Cheilosia; species Cheilosia urbana. Next base: position 86,386,929 of record OX297854.1, on the reverse strand, counting down.
ACAATCGGAAAACACAGCCTACACGACACCACGTCTGGAAACGGACTAAGGCTGATTGATTTTGCTGCGGGACGTAATGTTACCATAGCTAGCTCACGGTTTCCTCACCTCAATATACACAAAGGAACATGGCGGTCACCTGATCATCAAACCGTCAACCAAATTGATCACGTTGCGATCGACGCAAGGCACTCCTCCAGTATTCTAGATGTCCGAACTTTCCGAGCGGCCAACATAGACTCGGACCACTACCTTGTTGTAGCCAAGGTACGGATGCGGATATCCAAGACGCCACAACAACGAGAAAATACTGTGAGGAGATTTAACGTTGGACGACTACAAACGCAACAAACCGCCAGAACCTTTGCCGATCGCGTATCCCTCAACCTCTCGAGAAGTCCTATGCTGCCAGCATCAAGTGCCGAAGACCAGTGGCGCCGATGCCAAGAAGCCATCAAAAACGCCGCAACTGATGTGCTCGGTTTCACCAGTCCACCCCCCCGAAACCCCTGGTTTGACGAAGAGTGCCGGCAAGCACATGCAGCAAAACAAAGTGCCTACGAAGCGTCGCTGCATAGAAGGACGAGAGCAGCTCGTCAGCTCTACGAGCAAAAAAGGAGGGAAGAACATCGGCTTCTCCGGAGAAAAAAGAGAGAGCATGAGAAGCGCGCGATCGAGGATATAGAGAGGTGTTACTCCAGGAACAATGTTCGGAAGTTTTACCAAAAGGTAAAAAGAACGTGTCATGGCAACAAGACCCGAACGGAGACCTGTAGAGACGAGCAAGGAAACCTTGTAGTAGAGTCACAGTCGGTGCTGAGGACATGGAAAAACCATTTCTGCAGACTACTAAACGGCGAAGACGACACAAATTCCGCTGTTAGGCAGAACGATCCATTCAACCTGGACGATGACAGCCAAGATTTCCGTCCACCTGACCAAAATGAAGTGAGGATAGCAATATCTAAGCTTAAATCCAACAAGGCTGCTGGTCCAGACGGCTTACCTGCCGAGCTCTTCAAGGCAGCCGGAGATGACTTGGTAGAGTGCATACACCAACTCATCTCCAAGATTTGGTTAGAGGAAAGTATGCCTGATGCCTCTAAACTGCGCCAACTATAGGGGCATCAGTCTCCTGAACACTGCGTATAAGATCATGTCTGCTGTATTGTGTGAACGCCTGAAACCATTCGTCAACGATCTGATAGGTCCCTATCAGTGCGGTTTTAGGCCCGGTAAGTCCACGACCGATCAAATATTCACACTACGGCAGATCCTGGAAAAAACCCAAGAATACCAGATCGATACTCACCATCTTTTTGTCGATTTTAAGGCCGCATATGACAGCGTTTATAGAGACGAGCTATACAGAGCCATGTCTAGTTTTGGCATCCCTGCCAAACTTGTCAGATTGTGCAGAATGACGATGGAGAACGCTCGCTGCTCCGTAAAGGTCGGAAACAATCTCACCGAGACCTTTGATGTCAAAAAAGGATTTAGACAAGGTGATGCGCTGTCATGTGACTTCTTCAACATCATTCTTGAGAAGATTGTGCGAAACTCACAAGCCAACACCAGAGGCACAATTTTCTATAAGTCTGTGCAACTGCTTGCATACGCTGACGACATTGACATTGTTGGTACAACACAGCGAGCTGTCACTGGTGCGTTTGCAAGTATTAGTACAGAAGCGGCAAAAATGGGTTTAGTGGTGAATGAGGGTAAAACAAAATATATGCTGTCAACAAGAAGGGACACACGACATCGACGAATCGGGCAGAACGTCACGATAGACAGCTATAACTTTGAGGTAGTTAGGGACTTTGTCTACCTCGGCTCCGCTATAAACTCTGATAACGACATCACATCAGAAATCAAACGAAGAATCACACTTGCCAACCGCTGTTTCTTTGGCCTAAGACGGCAACTGATAAGTAAGGCCTTGTCGAGAAATACTAAGGAAACTCTGTATAAGACCCTCATCATCCCAGTCCTGCTTTATGGTGCAGAAGCATGGACGCTATCAAAGGCGGATGAAGATCTCCTTGGTCGTTTCGAACGCAAAATTCTTCGAGTGATTTTTGGTCCCGTTTGCGTTGACGGGCTTTGGAGGAGAAGATTTAACAGCGAACTCTACGAGCTGTACAGCGACATCGACCTAGTCAGAAAAGTACGCATCAGTCGTCTAAGATGGCTGGGACATGTAGAGCGAATGGACACCAACGCTCCGGCCCGAAGAGTCTTCGATTCTAACCCGGAGGGACAACGCAGTAGAGGAAGGCCTCGCCTTAGGTGGCGCGCGCAAGTGGAAGGGGACCTCAACCAACTTGGAGTGCGCAACTGGAGGCAGTTAGCCAAAGATCGCGCTAACTGGAGAGGCGTATTGGTTGAGGCCCAGGTCCACCCCGGACTGTAGCGCCACCTAAGTAAGTAAGTAAGTAGATATATTTAAAAATATTAAAAATACTCGACCAAAAAAAAAATGCATCTGAATGTTTTTAGTTTTTACTGTAAGCACACATTTGTTTTTGCTTACATATCCTACATTGTTTTTACGCATTGCGAAAACCGCATTTAAAAAAAACACTCATTGCTTAATTTATTTATTAATCGCAAATGTACCGTTTCTGTTCTCAGTTAACCATATAGTTTGTATCATCTTTGTAATGAACACTTGGCGCTGAAGGTGATGACAATAGTTTGTATTAATGAACTGAACATTTTGCAAAGAGAAGTGAGAGAGAGAAGAAAGAGTGATGCATTACTGAATTTACCACGGTTGCCTGATTGGGCGCTTTGTCGTATTTTGGGCTATCTTTTTACTTATAAAACGATAGAAATTTCTTCCATGAGCGCCCAACACAATTTTGGGCTATTGTTTGTTTTATTCTTTCACAAAACTAAAAAATGAAATATTTTCGAACAAACCCGCACTCTTAAAACTTGGCAACACTCTTGCAGTCAAGTAACATCGAACAGGCCTTTGATTTGACACAACGACACAAGCCACGAAATGTCAATTGCAGAAGATCGAAAAAATGTGCACTGAAATGGGAAAGTGGGGAAAAAAAATACTTAAGGTATTCATTCGCCCAAAAGTTGAGTACAATTCCCACATCTGGGGCCCTACTCTGTATTTCGTTCCGATAGTGAAAATCTCCGAAAACGAATATTTTGTACTCTCTATTTCAAAAATGGATTGAAATCTACTACTTTCGGATAGACAATTCCGATAGTTGAATTTTCGTACCTGGCAACTCGTTTTCGAATGTCAAAAGCATTCAAAAACGGAAAATTTGTTTCTACAACAAATGTGATCACGGAAGTGACTACGAATGTTTTAAATTGTAATTTTTTTTTTAGAAAATTGATGTGTTTTGGACGCAATATTTTTTCTATCTACCTTTGCAATACAACTTGATGTTTTTTATTGTGCCATGCCAAGGGAATATCTAGTCATTATAGCCTCCTTGCCCTAAAAACTTTAAGGTAACAGTTAGGTATAAGATGGCTGGAATTGTAGTTGATCTTAAAGGAGCAAAGAGTTCATCTTGTATGTCATTTAAAACATACAAAAAAACGTTCTTCGAAAGGCGAAAGTTCTGTACAAAATTTAAATAATAAACAATATACCTAGTTAAATAGTGAACTGAATTCTTCCCACCAATAACATTTTAATTTAATGTTTAATTTCGCCATTCAAAACCAAATCGCTGGTGAGTTGCATTCAATTCAACAAATCAGTCGACTCCTTGATGGATGAAAACGAAGCCACCAACTATCCCACTTTGTTGCGCAATCTAAATGAACCAAAACTTTGTAACGGTACGCGTTTGATTGTGAAGAATTTAATATCAAATATTATTCAAGCAACGATTTTTATTGGAAAATTCAAAGGCGAAGATGTTCTTATTCCGCGGATTCCACTTATTCAGAACGATTTGCCGTTCGTGTTTAAGCGTCTTCAATTTCCCGTACTTCTCGCTTATTAATAATTCGCAAGGACAATCGCTGTATGTGTGTGGCAAAAATCTTGAATTTCACGTGTCGGCAAAGCTCTCGCTTTGTACGTGTACACACCCGATAATAGAAATAGAACAAAAAATGTTGTGTACCATAAAGCATTTCAGTGAAAAAGCGGTAGGTTGGCCGACACAGTATTTGATTTTATTTATTTATTTAATTTTAATATACCTTTTGAATAAAAAATTTGACCGAATTACATGAAGCAGAATGAAGCGAAAGCTCGGAATTATTAATTTCATTATACCTACATAAATGAATTTGGGCGGAACGAAGTTCGCCGGGTCAGCTAGTTTTTGATATAGAAAAGTCAAAATAAATAGTGCAGAAAATCAAAAAAATCTAAAATGGAAAAGTTAAAAATAAAGTAGCCTATCACAATACTCTATCCCGTAGCTTTATATTAGTAAAAGAATTTTTGAAATCGGTTCGGTAGTTCCGGAGATTACCTTCCTCAAACAAACTTTACCTCTTTATATAATAGTGTGATGTGATAAATTTAAACTTTCCCCCATTTCTTTGTAAAATTGTCCAAAGTTTTGTTTCGAATCGTTGTTTCAAAGTACATGTTAATAGTTGTGTGTCCGACATCGTTCATTTTCATGCTGGCGTACCCCAAGGCTCGGTCCTGGGACCAGTTTTATATAACTTATATACGTCCGATTTCCCGACTCTTCCAGAATGTGAAGCAGCCATATATGCTGATGACACGGCCATACTTTCATCGCACGAACTCGGTCTCAATATTGAGACGAATTTTAAAAATGCGATTAAAATACTGCAAGAATACTACTCAAAGTGGAGAATAAAGCTTAACGCCGAAAAGATCCAAGCAATCTTTTTTACACGAAAAAGAAAACCTTGCTTCATTCCGGCTAACCAGATAATAATTAATGGCCACCCTATTAGATGGGAGCCTTCTGTTAAATATCTCGGAATACGTCTTGACACAAAACTGACTTTTAAAGAACATAATATGAGGACGATTAAAAAAATGAATATTGCTATCAAAATGTTATATCCATTTAAAAATAGAAATTCACTACTTTCAAATGAAAATAAGATTATAATTTACAAAACCATCTTTCAATCAATTCTCTTATATGGTTGCCAGGTGTGGGGTAAATGTGCTGAATGTCATATAAAAAAATTACAAATATCTCAAAACAAGTTACTAAAAATGATGCTTAATCTGCCTTGGCATCATTCCACTTCAAATCTGCATATAAGAACAAAATGTTGAGTTGATCTCCAATTTTTTTTTTTTCATATATACTTCCCCCGGGAAAGGCGAACCTATAACGCTTCAACAGCGCCCCGAGATGCCTGCAGATGTATGTTCGTTCTGCACTTAAATTGCTGCAAATTGTAGTCTTCTGGAAATATATCCCCAGGAAGCGAGTTCCAAAGTTTGCTTGTCCTGTAACAGAAGGAGTTTTTGAAAGTTGATGTCCTCGCGGTTGTCAAGTGTACTGTATGGTCTGGTCATGACTCATGAGCATTAGCAGCCTGTCTTGTTGGGCGCCCAAAAGTTGCATTTCGAGGGATAATGTCTTTGAGTTCCTCAGAACATCTACCATGGAAGTACCTATAGAACAAGCATAGGTCAGCGACTTGTCTTCTGTGCACCAACGGTTGTAGATTCGATGTGAGTGTAGGGTCTCCAATGAGTCGAACTGCTCGTCTCTGTATGCTATCAAGCAGGTTAAGTGAATGTTTTGGGGCCGAGCTCCATATATGGGAACAATATTCCAAGCTTGGTCTAACCTGTGCTTTGTAGAGAAGGAGAAGTTGCTTGGGGCTAAAGTACCTCTTTGTTCTAAAGCTCAACTTTGCGGACGCCGATTTTGCGATATATGATATGTGGTCCTGCCATGTGATTCCTGAATTGACTGTGACTCCTAGAAGGTGCATTGAGTCCTTTTGATGGATTGGATGGTCATCCATTTGGATCTGAGGAACTATTGATGCATTTTTTCTGGAAAATGTTGTGAGCTGTGTCTTGTTTGCATTAAATACAACCAAGTTGTCCTTTCCCCACTTCAAGATTTTGTCCAGATCATCATTTAGAGAATTAATTTGTTCTCATCTCTGACTGTGTGATGTAGCCGTATTCACAGGTCCATTGTTCGAGATGGAGGATATAAGAGTGCTGTCATCTGCAAAGCTGTAGATATTATTATTTGTCGATCCAAGCAAATCGTTGATGTGGAGAAGAAATAGAGTTGAAGAAAGAATAGATCCTTGGGGCACTCCTGCATTTATAGCAAACGAATTGGATGATACACCATCTACATACAACAACTTGGATCGATCTTCGCAGAAGAAAATTTTGCATCCATCCGCAGAGTTGTTGTGGTAATCCGTAAGACGCTAACTTGCCTAATAGGGCTCTATGCCAGACTCTGTCCTTATAATGCGGGGCACAGCGCGGCATTCAAGTTTTTTTTTTTTTTTTAGGAAGAGAAAGAGGAATAGGAAAGAGTTTGTGGCGCAGTGGATATTCTCCACGAGTGGAATGCTTTTGATATGTCCAAGGCTACGGCTCTGGAGTCTGGATTCGCCGTGTTGTTCAATTGATTGTGTCCATGAGTGCGTTACGTAGCTTAACAGGTCACCAGTGGAACGACGGCTCCGAAATCCGTATTGCCTGTCGCTTATTAATCGATGGACTTCTAGATATTTGATTATTTCGACATTTATTGCCTTTTCCATTACTTTAGAGAGCATTGAAAGTAACGCTATTGGACGATAGTTTTGTGGCAGACATTTCTTCCCTTTCTTTGGAGTAGGTTGAATGCGAGCGGTCTTCCAGCAAGAAGGAAACGTCTTCTGGGAGTACGACATGCTAAACAGCTTACAGAGTACAGGTGCAAGTTCTGGTGCACAGTTCTTGAGTACTATAGCCGGGATTCCATCGGGTCCCGTTGCTTTATTGCAATCTAGTTCTTTAAGGATGCGTTGAATTATTCGAGGCCGAAATTTCACTTCTGCCATCGATGATTGTATCCTCAGGATATTTGGTGGCTCTAGCTGTGTAGAATCTAGGGTGGAATTCTTTGAAAACATGCTAGCGAAAAGATCTGCCTTTTCCTTAGGTGTTGTTGCTAGCGTGCCGTCTTCTTATACTAGAGTTGGAAAAGAAGAGCAACTAAAGTTATTACTGATTGCCTTTGCCATGGACCAGAATGCGCGTGAGCCGCTAGGACATCCAATCACTTTGTTAGTGACTCTTTCGCTGTAAGGTGTCTTCGCCGATTCAATAATTAGGTTGCATCTATTTCGAATAATTGTAAATTCAGATCTTTTTAGTTCTGAAGGGTTTGACCGCCATTCACGGAAAGCCTTGTTTTTCGCTGCGGTAGCTCGAATTAAAACACTTGTTTCTTACTTTTAAAATTAAACAATATTTATTTGGAACTATGTCCTTTATTATTGAAATACTTTTTACTAATTCTAAAAGGAGCTTAAGGCTACTATGTAGTTACAATAAGACTGTTGATAAATTCATCATACAGTCGTATTTATATACTTTTCTTATCTATCTACAAGGAGACCCAAGCGTACAATCGTCTTGCTTGATAATGAAGAAGAGATAATATTCCAACATTGTATACAAACGATATTATCTCTTTTACATATGTTATCATTGTAGCGTTGTGTGCAAGACTGTACTAGAGACTAAAGATATCATTGAATACAAATAATGTTATCTTTTTTCTCAATATGTTTTGCTATGGATACTTAACTCTCGCTTGCATTCTTTGTTAAGCCAGGGTTTATTTGAAGCTAATTTTTTGATGCAATGTGGAATATAAAGTTCCATACCGAGTAAAATATTTTCGGTTACGATAGAGTGATTTACGTCAAAGTAATAAGTGGCACTAGTGACCTCTTATGGAGATTAGACAAAGTATCAGGAAGAGCATCTCTTCAAAGTATGCCTTGTATATATTGTAACCTAGTTACCTAGATGTCGCTCTAACTCAAAAATGTAAGATTTTGTATAGTGCCACTTTTGTTTTCAACGTGCGATGTATACGTAAGAATTCTGGGATTTCTTTTTGAATTTGCATTAGCAGTCATGAACTGAATATCCCGACGGACGTGTGTGGGAGTGTAAATGAAGTTGGATTTTCTGATTGTGTAAGGCTCCAAGTGGTTAGAATTTTTTCAAGCTGCATGTTGTTAAATATGGTTGAAAAAAAGGAAGAAGTGGGTCATACTTGATAAACATAAGTTTTGCGTTGCTGTTATTGCATTTTTAATGGAAGTTCGGAGTTTCTTAAAAAAAATATACCTATGAACTATAATAATTAATAATTAATAATTAAAAAAACTGATTTATTTATGTATTTTGATCAAAATCGTTAGAGCGGTTTTTGTAGAATTGCGCAGACAAAACAGTACCTACCAAAAATATGTTTCGAAATTGGGACTTTCAAGATATGAGCAGTTTTAAAAAAAAAATCTGAGTCAGTTCAGTTAGAAAATACCATATTACCAAATGCATTTTTGTTACAATCGTATGGACCGTTTTTGAGATATGTATTCCGAAATTTTAAAAAAATTACTAGGGGCGACATAAATTGGGTCTGCCCCAGGCGGCCATAACCCACGCTACGCCACTGGACGTAGCTGATATACAAAAACTTTTGAACAGAAAGAAAAATGCAAATAATAGAAAACGCAAGATCTATAAAATATAATCTTTCAATCGGTTTCGTTGAGGTTTTCAACTGACACATATATATTGAATACACAACACGCCAAAATAATGGATGCAAAGGATGAAGTAAGATTATTTTCAACATTTTTTGGCCGATGACTTACTTACTTAGGCCCCAGTTATAGCCATACGTAAAACCAAACCGTAAAAATCTTCTTTTGCTTTTTTGACCACTTAAACTTGGTGGTTTAACTCAATCTTGGTCTTAAAATATTGCTAATGAATTATAAAATTAGATTATCAAAAAAAAAAAAGTATGTAAATGATCTTTAAATTTTCTAGAAAAATAATTTATTCATTTTTACGTACGAAAAACTTTTACTGATCAACTTCTCAGTCAATTCCCCTAAAGAAAACCGAATCATTCCATTGATGTATTTCATTTCTTTACTGTTCCATCTGTCAGGAACTTTTTTTCTGATGGAATCCAATCAGTGGGGGTTGGTTTGTTGTAGGTAATTGTCTTAGGCCCGGTTTCTTCAATCTTGGTTATCTTTAATCATCGTTTATTCCAGCTTATAACCATCGAATGCGTTTGTTCAGCAAAATATTAACCAGAGAATCAGTAGTTTGGTTAGTTAACCAGTGAAATCGATAACCAGCTGATTTTGAGTTGTAAATGAGATTTAACCACTGATTATCTGTAATTTCGTTTGTTCAAGATTTTTTATATATTGAGAGATTGAGAAAATTGCGATTGTCGTTGAATAAATTAACATGAGGCCTGTTAATTTGTAATACATTTTATTGGATTTAGCTTTATTTCGGTTTTGTTCTCAAAAAATCATTGACTAACAAATACAAAGTTTGATTCTTTAGTTCTTAAGAAATTCCTGTATAATTTGGTTATGATATTAATTTTTGTGCTTATTAAGTTTAGTAAAAATAAATACAATAATAAAATACCTACCTAAATAAATTACTTATCAAAAACAAACGGACCCGAAAAAACAAAAAAATATAACCATGGATTCGGTCAATCACTAAATGACAAATAAACTGGAAAAATGGAACGATTTTCTGCAAAGCTATGGTTTGGTGACCGAAGTGAAAAATCTTTCAAGACACTTATTTGTTATCACTGATTTATAACCTAAATCTGTGGTAACCTACCAAGGCTTTAACCAGCTGTGAACAGACCGGCCCTTAGTACGGAAACTTTTGTCTGACAGATTTTTCGCTATGACCGCCGAAACTAAAAAAAACTCATTTTCATACTGTTCCAACTTTTTCGGTTGCATTTTACGTATGGCTATAACTGGGGCCTTACTTAAGGTGGCGCTACAGTCCGGTGGTAATTAGTTGGCATACCCGGTGATCTATGAACCTATTCGCAAAACGACACAAATATAGTTTGAACATGAATGATACACAAGTTCGAAATCTGACCAAATAAACTAAACAAAAAAACTTAGCTTTTACTTAGTACCGGGAACCAAGCCCTCTCTGGCCAAATAGCTGGTGTACACAATGGTTGATGGATTGGTCTGTTGATGGTTTGATATGTTGTCCGAAATAACCTTGGTCGATTTTGCAGGTTGCGGAGACAAGGATGCGCGGCTATCGGTTGTGGGGATATTGTTGCTGGGTGTGGAAATGTTGTTGTCGGTGAGGTCACGATCATCGGGCAATGGTCTTGCTGTGTGGCCGCCAGAGGAAAGCCGGGGGGGGGGTGGGGGGGGGGGGGAGACTAACGTATCTCTCTTTGTGACGCAATGAGGCCCGTCACATCTCGGGTCGGTTCATACTCGACTCAGCACCAATGGTGTGGAAGGCCGAAAAACCAATTTTTTTTTTTTTTTTTTTTTTTTTTTTTTTTTTTTTTTTTACCGACGGTAGGTGAAAATCTTCCAAAGACACTATGAGAATAGCAAGCGCGTGCTCATAGTAGTGTCATGTAGTGCATGTTCCGCAATTTAGACGCGGTTAATCTTATCTTGCCAAGTCGAACGGTTTCGTTCTTTGTAGACGGCGCAATAAATTGTTCTCGTCCAAAATTTGTCGGACTGTATTGTTGACATGTACGATTAGTCGGTTTCTATGCTTTCTCGCGAAGCTTCTAGTTTCAGCTTCAATTGTTGGAATTCCGAGATCCCTGTGGATATCGTCGTTTCTAATATACCATGGTGCTTGTACAATTTCTCTAAGCACTTTATTTTGAAAAGTTTGTAGAATATTGGCATTTGTTTTCTTGGTACAACCCCAAAGTTGTATACCGTAGGTCCACACCGGCTTTAGCACTTGCTTGTATAGGGAATGTTTTCCGAGTAACCAGTACATCTCTCTGTATTTGATATCGAGTTCTTTACGTTTCATTTTCACGTGATTCCATTTCAGCTTTGCGTCGAGTGTCATTCCCAGGTATTTGGCCTCATTTGCAAAGGGTATTCGGGCCAAGTTTAGGAAAATTGGCAAATCATTAGTTTTCTTAAACGTGAAATTCACGTGAACAGATTTAGTTTCGTTGAGGGTGATCCGCCAGTCCCTCGTCCATTCATTTACCTTATTCAGTGCGATTTGCAGTTTTGCAGTCGTTTCTTCAATAGTGTTACCTACTGCTAGGATAGCGGTGTCATCGGCGAACGTGGCGAGAGTAGTGCCATCTTCTCTTGGTATATCGCGAGTATATAACAGATAGAGAAGGGGCCCAAGGACACTTCCTTGCGGCACGCCGGCCGAAATTTCCTTAAGCTCTGAGTATTCGTTTCCATGCCTGACACGGAAGAGTCTATTCCCGAGATATGATTCTAAAATATCATATAGGCGTACGGGAAGAACTTGTCGTAATTTAAATTTTAAGCCGTCATGCCACACCTTATCAAAGGCTTGTGAGACTTCAAGGAATACGCTTGAGCATATCTTTTTTTCTTCAAATGCTTTCTCAATTACGTCAGTAATTCTATGCACTTGGTCAATCGTGGAATGCTTAGTTCTGAACCCAAACTGGTGGTCAGGGATAAGATTATTATATTCTATAACCGGTTGTAGGCGCGTTAGTAAAATTCTCTCGAAAACTTTGGATATAACCAATGGGACGCCTTTATTTTATCTCCTTTTCTCGGGGATAGAACTTTAACCTCGCACGAAAATTGCCGACAAATGTGGCCTGTGAATTCCAGAATTTTTAGGGGAATTCCGAGTTCTGTGATACCGGACGAGGTGTGGCACGAGGAGGCAGAAGAGCACGTGATTTTAGCTAAAGCAAATCTTAGTTTGGCCGGCGACACGCGATTTTGGCAGGGTAATCTTTCTTTTTGTATTCTGCGATTTCGAGTGCTCTCACTTTTATTTCAATTTACGCCGTTAAGAAAGTCGGTTAATAATCGGGCTTGCGGATTAATCACCACAGTTGTGCACGCAGAAAATAGATATAAAAAAACGTATCACGCCTCGCGCCACGTCCGAACTCTCTCAGTGTCTTTTTTATTCTCCCCTCATAGCGGCCACTATAGTTACCCGCTAAGCAGTTTTACATGATTAGCTAACGCGCTCACTCCTACATGTTCCCTCGATGGCACAACATTTGACCAACATAGCTCCCTGTATTTAATCAAAAAAATCTAGTTCTTGACTTAAAATTTAAATTCCGATTTTTGGCCTCTTTCCGAATTATAATCATTAAAATTCGAATTAAAATGTGGGAGCTAAAAGAGATTGAAAATCCTCGTATAATTTGAGCGAAAAATACTTCACTCTTATCAGCTTCCGCTCAGCTCCGTCCATTATCAAGCGAATTCAACCAGACCGACATCTTTCCCATCGCCTATCCCCGACAGGGCCTTCCGTTTCCTTTAATTGCGATTTCGGTTACTTTTCAAAAAGAAAAGACAACTAAAATAGAATCGGATTTCAATGACTCCCTACAAATACATTAATAGAATATCTACCTAAATAAATTACTTATCAAAAACAAACGGATCCGAAAAACAAAAAATATAGCCATGGATTCGGTCAATCACTAAATGGCAAGTAAACTGAAAAAATGGAACGATTTGCTGCTGGTTTGGTGACCGAAGTGAAAAAACGGTCAACAGACACTCATTGGTTATCAGTGATTTATAATCATGGGATAACCTAAATCTGTGGTAACCTAACCAAGGCTTTAACCAGCTGTGAACAGACCGGCCCTCAGTATGATGAAGGGCTGGTTAAATTGTTCATCAGATCCAATGAGCGAAACTAATGTGGTATTCGTTTGGGCTTCTTCAGATTTGCTCTCAGATTTCGTGTGGCTAATCGAACATAAAAACGTCACTTGCTCTTTTTTCTGATAATATTCGTGGGATTCGAATACGTGTAGCCTTCAACACTTTTCAAAGCATTTTCCATTCACTGGTTAAATTTTAAATTGAAACATTCGAAATTTGCGTCCCGATTGATTTTGAAATAGTTATACATAAATAATTTACAAAAATAGATTCACCCGATGCAATGCCTTTCTTTGCTTTAGAACAAATTCACGAAAACCTAAACGCCCTCCACCAGTTGTCAAACTCAAGCGCACTTGCATTGGTAAATCTGAGAAAATATCTAGATTCGCAAAAGTGTTCTGAAATCTGAAAAAGATTGCTTTTTTTTTGTACCAAACGAACATAAAAACTGCTCTGAGAGCAAAAAAAAAAATGCTGAGAGAAGAGAGAAAGCCGCACCAGACTTGTAACGTGTGGTGTGATCTGTCGTTTCGTGTTCTGTGCACACTTATCTAGTGTGCTGTCATTTATTTAAATGATTTTATGTGTTGTTTGTTTTGCTTTTTTGACGTTATTGATTTCCTAGTTCATGTGTACTCTTTCTTTCACATATGCAATTTCAGATACTGTATATGTCTCGTTTCATTGCGCCATAGAGCGTTGTGGCGCAATCGGTACAGGAGCGATTTCGACACAACGCGACACACTGCAACACAACACACGAGAAATATATGTTTGTATATGTTGTACGTATATGAAATCTATTGGAGTGAAAGCGACACGCCACTCCACATCACAACACACGTTACAAGTGTGGTTCCGGCTTAACTTTGCATTGCCTTGCTAATAAAAGTTTTCAATAAAACGCGAGTATTTATAATTACGTTCGTACTAACTGCAGCACCCTGTATGGAATGTCCCCCAACAACCTACCTACCTTACTTAATCCCACCACCAATCCAAGACTCCCATCAGAAATCAATTCTGTTATAATGCGTTCCAAAAGTAACGAAAGTTAGATGGTCCATCAATGGTTGTGGAATTAGCTATATAAATAGGTTCCACACATCTAAGACAAATTGTTGGAAAAAAAATACGTTCCAGAAGAAACGAAAGTTAGATGGTCCATCAATGGTTGTGGAATTAGCTATATAACTAGGTTCCACACATCTAAGACAAATTGTTGGAAAAAAAAACAAAATTCACATCGACGTTAAGGCCATATTCGCCAGGTGTTTACATTTAACTTACGTTAACCGGAGTTTTTATTTTTTATTTTTATTGGACGCCCCGGTTCTTTCCACTTCGGTCCATGCAAAAATAAAAATTCCAACCGCTACACCGACAGAAATATAAAATTCTGAAGATTGGTCCATGTTTGTTTGTTTTTGTGGTAGGACTTAAAACAAACATCCTATCTCAGCGAAATTAAAGTACAACAACTTACAACTAGTGTCACACTCCTCCAGGTCAGTCAGACATTATGCAAGCGTTTGATAAGTGCTAGTTAGATATCTCTGTTTTGATTTTTTTATCTCAATTTGGGGAGAAATCTCATGAATCGTGTCCTTAGGGCCCGATTCTAAGTCAAATTATTCGGGTTACTTGTGAATAAATCCTTAAGTTATGTTATGTTATTGTTACATTCAGGCTGGGATTCGAAAATATAAAACACTATTCTGTTTAACTTTTCCAATAAAATCACTTTATTTACACTTTCTACTTATTCACTTATTAAGTACCAAAACAATATCACTTAAATCAATTCTTAAACGTTTCAATCCAATCGCTTTATTCACTGTATTTCTTTTCACTTATTTATCTCACAACCGATTACTCTTTCGAACTTCACCACGGGTTAAAAATCAACTGTGTCTTTCTGTTCTCAACGCGCCCCTTTTATATCCGCGCTGCCACCTATCAGCGAATATTCCAGAAGTAGATATATTCCAGATGTACATTCCAATTCTTCTCTAGATGGTTCTAGAATGAGCTAACTTGACAGATTCCAGTCTCCAATTGGAAGTGGAACTTGGAGGGAAACCGAGTGCCCGATTCACCACAATTCCTAAGTGTCTGATTCACTAAGTGCCTGATTCACTAAGTACCTGATTCACCACATTATGTACATAATTTACAAATAATTATATAATTTACAAAGCATTTGTACATTCTACGAATGGCTGTCAATTCGTATTTGATCTATTTCTTGCAGTGATATTTTCAGCCTATAATTAGAAATAATAATTGTGTTTATAACTATCGGTAAGAATATTTTTTATGACTTTATTTTACAATGTGTTATAGTACTTTCCGAATGGCTGTACTTTCGCTACAATGGTTTTATTCGTTTTCGTATATTTTGCTGCCATATTTGGATATTAAATACGAACTGTGTTCGTGGTATATACGAAACCTTTGTATATTTTACGAATGGCTGTAGTTTCGTATTTTTACGAATATTTCATTTGCGTTATTAAACTTACCTTCTTAAAAATTTTGCCGTCACTTTGTTTTCGTAAGCACTGCGTTCGTACAATGTAACGAAAGGCTGTCAATTCGTATTATTACAAAAGTTTCGTTTGCATATTTATTCAATACTTAATATATATTTCACAACGTACTATTTTTTTCACGATTGTTTTTCGTGACATACTTTCTTTTGGCGAGTTGGAATTTGTCCATTTTATTCGATTATTTCGAAAGTATGCTACCATGATTTTTACTTATTTATTGATTATCTATCACATTTACTTGCTCCATGTATAACTTATTCAATTATTACTTTTCCACAACAAATTAGAGCAACAACTTTATGTCGCGGTCCTTAAACACTTCCCGGACCAATTAGTTCCGAAATTGTTTGAGGGCACCAATGTTTCCATGGGCATGCAAGGCGAATTCATTCACCATTGGTCAACCTGGAAAAGCTGTCAGTCATTGGAACAGCTTGTGCCAATTGCCTTGCAACCAATTGACAGCCAGTAAAAGAAGCATATATCCCGAAAATGTTCGTGCAAAGTTCGACAAGTATAAATTTGCACAACATTATTTTTAGCAGCAGTCCATATGGGAAAATACCAAGAAAAGCATGGCGAACTGGATGAGAGGACGCGAAAATTGTTGGTGGAAACATTTCTACAATATTGCGTCTCAAACAATATTGAAACTGTTTCAAAGGGCCAATGCAAAACACTCGCGACGGAAATCGTTTCAGCATTTCCTGGAGAAGCTTTGGTAACGATACCATTCATTGGCTTTATTTTTGAAATACCCGTTTTACATTATTAAAAAAAAAAAAAAAAAAAACACTAACTTTTATTTGTATTGTGTAAATAGGGATACAACTATGTCGAGAGACCTGGAGCGCCACTTGGAAAGCTCTACAGTAAATTCCATAATTGGAAAAGCTCTAAGTTGGGTAAATCCTCGGAGCCGAAAATAACAAAGAGTGCTAAAAAAAAGAATGCACCTTAATCAGGGTTGCCGTTAACTCAAAAAAAAAGTCACTAACTCGAACCTAAAAATCCACCAGATATGCTATAATTTTTAAAAAAGTCACTAGAAAAAAATGTTCACTACCAACAAATGAAAAAAAAAAAAATATTAAATTTTAACAACATTTTTATTTTTAACAATTAGTCAAAAACTTACAATATGCTAATTTTTTTTTTTTTTTTTTTTTTTTTTTGTTTTGTTTGGGGGTTCGCTGGAAGGAAAAATCATCGAAAGACATTGCAGAGCAAGTACGCGAGGGATGCTTCTGCAATAGTGAGGGACTCGAACAACCTCTAAAAAACCTCCCGGGAGGGACTGACTTTCGTCATCCCGAAATGGGATTGCACCTAGTCGTTCGACTAATCGGCAATTTATTTTTAAAATATTTGGAAAATTCATAAAAAAAATCCGCCGTTTGTCGGATTTCGAAACTTTTTTATTTGAAGATATTACCTAATCTCTTGGCCCTGGCTAACTCTTATAGATCAAGGGGTTTCACCCGCCTCAATCTTCTGATTACATTGTCAGTATTTAAAAGTTCTGTGATTTCAACGTTAACGTGGTTATGAAGCCTACTTCTGTGCCTTTGGGCAACCTTTTTAACTTCATCTTCAACCATTTCAATATTTAGATCTCTATGTAGATCAGCGTTGCGTATGTACCAATGTGCATTAACTATGTTCCTTAGTACTTTATTTTGGAAGACTTGAATTTTTTGTAAATTTGATTGGCATGTGCATGCCCACAATTGGAGCCCGTAGGTCCATACTGGTTTCAAGACTTGCTTATATAGCAGTAATTTATTGTAGTTGGACAGGGATGAATATCTCCCAATTAGCCAATACATTTTACTGTATCGCATGTTCAGCTCATCTCTCTTTTTCTTTACATGCGCTTTCCAACGCAGTTTAGCGTCTAGGGTCATGCCCAGATATTTAGCTGTATTTGAGTATTCCACTACATTGTTATTAATGTATACTGGAATGTGTGGTACGTTTTTATACGTAAAATTAATATGGACTGACTTAAGGTCATTCAATCTAATCTGCCACTTTTTGGTCCATTCTGAAATACCGTTTATTGCCATTTGGAGCTTTTCTGTTGCAATTTCGACAGTTGCTCCAACAGCAAGCACAGCAGTGTCATCTGCAAAAGTTGCTATAGTAGTTTCTTCACTATCAGGTAGATCGCTAGTAAACAGAAGGTATAGCACTGGACCTAGCACACTACCTTGTGGTACACCAGCTTTAATTCCTCTTAATGTTGAGTACTCTGTCTCTTGTTTAATTCTGAAGAATCGATCTGTTATATATGACTCCAGAATTGTTGAATACTGCTCCGGCAGTTGCCTTTGTAATTTATGGATCAGTCCCTTATGCCAGACTTTATCGAAAGCTTGTGCTATATCAAGAAATATTGTAGAGCACACATTTTTCTCTTCGAATGCTTTTTCGATCTTATCTGTGATTCTATGCACTTGATCAATTGTAGAGTGCTTGTTTCTAAACCCAAATTGATGAATTGGAACTAGCAATTTTTCATCAATTATTTTTTGCAGACGTTTTGCCAGCATTTTTTCGAATAGCTTGGACAACATTGGTAGTATCGATATTGGGCGATATGAGGTTACTTCGCTAGGTGGTTTACCTGGTTTTGGTATCATTATTACCTCCGCGACCTTCCACATGCTTGGCACATATCTCAACTTAAATGCAGCATTTATAATCTGCGCTAGCTTTTTTAAACCTTTTCGAGGAAATTGTTTTAAAACTTCCCCTGTGATTAAATCGAACCCTGGGGCTTTTTTTATGTTTATGCCCTCTTTGATTTCTTTGGCAAGTTCTTTGGCTGTTACCGGCCTAATAGGTCTGTCTTCTTCGCACCTTTCTTCGTTTTCTTGATAATCTTTATCTTCATAAGGTTTGAAGACGTTTTCAAGGTACTCTGCAAAAGTATTTGCTTTTTCTTGACTGCTTTTTGCCCAGTTACCTTCTTTGGTTTTTACTGGCGGAATGTGAGCTATTGGCCTGTTCATTTTCTTTGTTGCCTTCCAGAGCGAGTAGTCGGTACTAGCATCATTTGTCAGACTGGTAAGATACGTTTTTAAAGACTCGTTATTAAATTCCCTTATGGATTTTCTGAGCTTATTATTTAAGTTGTTCAGTGTGGTTTTATCGCTTGGCGCCCTTGTCTGTTGCCAACGTTTTCTAGCTTTCCTCTTTTCTGTAATAATTTCACATATTTCACGAGGATAAGAGTTTTGTTTAATCTTCTTTGTTCTTTTGGGAGTTGCAGCCCATGCAGCTTTTTGTATATCCAGCGTAAATATTTGCACTGCTTCTTCTAGTTGCTCTTCCGTTTGAATAGCTGATGATAATTGGATACATTCTTCCAATTTCTGCCTGAAGTGGTTCCAATCAGTCAGTCTATTAACTAGTTTAGGGCTATGTTCTTTTATTATTATTCTATCGCCAAGTGTAAGAAGTATTGAGGAATGATCTGATTGAAGATCAGGACCTTCCTCTGTATTTATTTTATTTGAAGATATATTTTTGGTTATAAAGAAGTCAACAAGATCTGTGGTTTTATTCCTATCTGTAGGCCAGTAGGTAGGTTTCCCCGTTGAGTGATATTTGGCGCCGACTTCTTTAATAGCTTCATATAATTCTCTGCCTCTAGTATTTGTTAATCTAGATCCCCAATATTTATTCTTGGCATTAAAATCCCCTCCCGCGATGAATCTATTGTGAAATATGCGGAAAAGACTTTTAAAATCATTTTTCTTTAGTCTATAGCTAGGAGAGCAGTATACTGCTGCAACAGATATTTGTCCACTGCTCGTTTTTATACTTATGGAAATTCCTTGTATAGCGCATGATTGGAATTTTGCTTCTATATGCTAATAGATTTATGTTAACTTATAAAAAAAACAACAGTCTCAAAGTTACAATAAAAAAACAAAATACGTTCATTTATCTCAATATCGGAGGCATTTTTAATTTTTTTTAGGAATTTCGTATTCGTGACAACTTTTTTTTTTGTATTTTTAGTTGATTTCTGATGACCTTTTTTTTTTTTCTCCGGGTAGATGGAAATCTTCTAGAAGACACTCGGCGCGTGCTCATAGTAGTGTGAGATTTTTACTCACTAAAACCACCTCCTACAAATTTCTTTTGTCCTGCAACTAAGTTATGACTTATCAAGCAATTTTTTTAATCACGAAGTTTTACACGTTTGGCAGGCAACATTCCGGCGAAAGTTCCTACTCATTCCGCAATTTTGACACGGTTGATAATTATTATCGGGCTAAGTCCGAAGGTTTAGTTCGTTGTAGACGCCGCAATAAATTTGTTTCATCGAGAATTTCACTGACCGAGCTATTAATATGATATATCCTAAATCGATTTCTATGCTTTCGAGCGCATATTTTTGTTTCGTCCTTAACGGTGGGAATTCCGAGGTCTCTATGGAGATCTTCATTTCTAATGTACCATGGTGCACTGACGAATGATCTTAGTACTTTATTTTGAAATACAGGGGCCAGATTCTGTAAGGCGAAACGATCAAACGTTTTCGTGCGCAGGAATATTTTGCCCTATGTTACACAAGCAAATTCTTTGTGCAAACGAAAGCGTTTTTCGTTTCGTTTTTTACAGAATCCCACTCCAGGCTTCATCACTTGCTTATATAATAAAAGCTTGTTCTCGAGGGTAAGCTTGGAGTAACCAATAAAGTTCTCTATATAATGATTTTAAGGTCTTCGCATTTTTTCTTTACATGCGGTTTCCATTTCAATTTTGTGTCAAGAGTCATTCCGACTGACTCTTGATGAGCATTATTGAGTTCAAAGTTTTTGTTGATATTTTATTTCTCAACTATGATCATCATACTTAAAATGCGTTCGACTTAGACCTTTGAATGTGGAAGCAAAAAGTCAAATTGAATTTTGCAATTTGCAAGTGTCAAACTCGAATACCAAGGATGTAACATCACCAGATGCTTAATAATTTAGAAAAACATGTTTTTCCAAAAAGTCACCAGAAAAGTAACTAGAATTTTCTAGTGACAAAAAATAAATTTTTGTCACTAAACTTTTGAAAATTCCACTAGATATAGCGACAAAGTCACTAAAACGGCAACCATGACCTTAATCCATATCAGGAGACTGAAAACGAAGAGGAAAACATTAGATCTCTCATTTACGACAATTTGTCTTTCGACGATAAATTAAATAGGCGGAAAGGTTGCGTCGGGACAAGACTAAATTTAATCAATGACGAAACAAAAAAAAAATCCATTTTCGAATCGTGGCCACAATATAAAGAACCCAATGGCTACAAACTGGTAATTGCCTGTGACTGTTTTTAATGTTATTTATAATTGTTATTAATGCAATTTCTACCATTCTTATTAGCTGGAATCTGATTTCAATCATGTCTTCGGCACAAAAAATGCATTCTTGGACGAACACAATGAATTTATTGAAACAATGATTTCACGAGTTTTACCCGGACTTTTACGAAATGCTACTGACATTGACCTCCTTAAGGAAATTAATATAAATAAAGATAAATTGAACCGAGGTATTTATACATTGCTTATTTTTACTTTTAATATTCTTGTGATTTAATTTATTGAATTCGAATCTACTTGAACAGATGCAATTTGCGCCGCTGTATTTAGGCTAATACAGTCGCTTTTACCTAACGCTAAAATAGTTAAACTGTTGGCGGACTGCTTCAATCCAAAAATGAGGA
The DNA here is from genome assembly GCA_946477585.1 of Cheilosia urbana. NCBI lineage: Eukaryota > Metazoa > Arthropoda > Insecta > Diptera > Syrphidae > Cheilosia > Cheilosia urbana. The sequence continues at coordinate 86,365,732 of OX297854.1, read as the reverse complement.
GAGAAGCCCAAGAAAATTTTACTTTGGAGGAATCGCGAGACGCGTTCATCGTAGTTTGCGAGAATGACATATTAAATAAAGAGTAATTTGATGCTAAGGTATTAAGAGAATATTCAGTGCCGCCATTTATAACAATAATTGGAACAATTTTGGCACCAACCGCACCGACTTATAAATGGAAACGGAAAGCCTGCCCAGAGCCAAGGACATATGCTTTAAGGAATATAATTTGTTTCACTGGGAGTATTCGCCAGCCGCGCGGCTTATTTGGCAGTTCATTAATAAGCAATTTATGAATTACCAGATGAGTCGCCGAATCCAGTGGTCCATGTCCTCATAAAAAATATTAAAGGTAATTTAATCGCTTTAGATATGTATAGCCAACAAAAATTGAAAAATATTATTACATAGACGCAAAGCAGAAGCAAGAAGAGACGAAAGGGTCACCATAGAAAATAAATAAAGCAGCAAACTAATAATCAAAATAAAAACATAAAAATCGGTACAGCCGTCATTTTAATTAAAATATGTAGTTCATTTTACAATTTTCTTATTTTCTATTTCAGAAAAAAAAAAAAACTGTTCTGTTTAGAACTTGTCTCAGACAAACATTTTTAAAGTCACCCACACTGTTTTTTGTGGATTGTCACAACACAAGCCAAAACAAAAAAGAAGATTGAGTGGAAATGTTTGTCTGAAAATTAAAAATCTGTCCTCAATCCGATACTAATGCATTAGTGCAAAAGTTTTCGTAATATTTACAAATTTTTATTGCTAAATAGTACAAATACATTGGTACAATAATCAAATGGATTCGTAAATATGAAACGAACTAATTCGTACATTTTACAACTGCATTCGTCGTATTTATTAAAGTTCGTTTGTAGATTAAACGAATTTATTCGTAACATATATTTTTTTGTCGTTCGTACATTGTACAAGGAGTGACATGTAATATCTACAAAGTCGTTCGTCTGCTGAAAACTACAAACGGTTTCGTAAAATGTAATACTTAACAATTTCGTGCATATTACGAATTTGTTTTTTGGGCGTTGCATGTGCCTTTATTTAACACTTTTGGTTTTAGGGCAAAAGTTGTAAGCAACAAAAAACAATTGGAGCGATTGGTTCAACTAATGGTGGAAAACGAGAACGTTGCAAAAGGAATTTCTTCGAAAAGCATCTTGCAACAATAGTGGGAGCTTTTTTCATTAGAGTTGAACGGCTTAGGTCCTCCACGGCACGAATGGCAAAAATGGCAAAGGGTATAAAAAAAAAGGAATCTATACTTATAATAAAACTGTAGGCAATTTTTCTGTTACCTAATGGCGTGAAAACTACTGCACAGATTTCGATGAAACTTTTTTTGAAATGTTTCTTGATATTCTGTGTAACATATAGGCTATTCCTTTCATTGCCATGCCTATTTTTTGGAGCGTTTTTGACCAAAATGTGTTTTTTTTTCCGACTTTACTGCCTTTAACTTGCCATTACTCAAATAATTCTTTATCGATGCAAACAAAACAAAATACTTAGGAGAGCCAACACTTTTATAGATATTTCAAGCCATCAATCAGCTTTCTATGTCCTCTAGAAGCTGAGCTACAACCTAAAATCTAACATTAAAAAAATAAATTTATTTTCTGAAGTCGAATATTATCAGCCGCCGCGGTTCTTGATCGTTGTTCTGCTTTGGGGTGGTTTTTGGTGGCGCACATCGCACAAGCTAGTTCATCTTCATATGAAAAAAAAAACAGCCACAACGTGTTTCTGAGGAAATGCGCAGATGGCTGATGACGTGTGGTCTGGTGGGAGACGTATGGTGGAGGTGGTGTATATAGAAATTGAGTTCAAGGTTTTTGTTTTAATGGTTGTTATAGTACCTACGTTGATACTTGCAGTAAAGAATTGAAAAATTCAAGAAGTAAAGACGATATAGGTGACTTATGTTGTTTGATTTATTTATTGTTGGTGTAGATACAAATGTCCGTTAAGGCTTTTGTTTAAGTGGTTGTTTTGATATTACCTACGTGGTACCTACAGTAAGGAAGTGAAACTTCAGAACTTACGCTGTTGAATTTAATTTTCTTAAATTGGTGTTTTAGGTAAATAGATTTGTTTGATTTATTGTTTCAATGTCGACAATGTTCACCGCTTTTTTTTTTAGCTAGATTGTTGATTTTAAACAAATATGCCGTTGAGAAAACGGTCAAATCTCTTTTATTGGAAACTACACAGTCTCACGACGCGTACGAAGTTGCGGGCACAGCTAGTTTATAATACATCTTTACTTAATTCTAATCGCAATTATTTAAGGTATGGGCTGATATGAAATGCAAAATCAAGAAAAAGAAAATAGAAAACAAATCTGAAATTAATGCAACAGGAGGAGGCCCGAACCGTTTGCATCATTTTAGCGATATGGAGGAAGCGGTAATTATTTATTAGCCTAATGGAAATAAATACCAGTGTAAATCCATCTGAAAGAGAGTTCGGTTGTGAAGAAATAGATATTGATGTCAGCACAAATACCATAAATGATAGTGCTGACAATAAATCTGCGTAGAAACCACACAAAAAAAAAGAAAGGCTGAACATAAGAATCCAAATATAATGGAGGAACGCAAAAACACAAAAGGAATTTTACCAACACTTGACGAGACTTATGGGTGATATAAAAAAAAAGAACAATGAGGAATATTGAACATTACAGTAAGAAAGGTGTACAACAGAGAATGAAATTATTGTATTAAAAAAAGAGAAATTAAAGGCTTATAAAGAAAACAAAGAAAACGAAACGAAAGACTAAATTACTTTAAAGTAGTAATTTGATCTTAATTTATGGATTCACTTTCTTTCTAACACAACGTAAATATGCGGTAAATAAAGACTTCTGAATTATTTTTACTTTTGTTTGTACCTGTTTAAAATTAAGTCATTTCTTTTTTAAGTATTTTTTTTTTTATTAAGTATACTACTATATTTATTAAGAACCAACATGAATGTGATAAATTAGTGAATTAAATTAAACTGTTTAAAATAAATACATTTCTTTCTTTATTTCTTAATTTAATTTGAAAAATTAAAGAGTCCTAAGGATTCTATTTCTAAATTGAATTGCGTAAACTTCATCCTCATCTTCCATCATCAACATCTCAATCTCCTCCTCAATATTGTAACGAAACGCCACCGTTCGTCACACTTTTATATGGACAGACACTCCACTGGCGGCTATTGCACCAATCTATTATGTGACTTCGAGAATTTACATTGGTCACGCATAAGTCACACTCTCTCCGAATGAGGGTAGCATTTGGGTACTCATTGTTTTCCCACCACTGAACCAGTGATCCAGTGAACACCAGTGAACTAGGAGGAAGACACCCCATCGGCCCAACCCGTAAACCCGTTAGCGAGGAAGAGTCCCGCTGAATCAACCCGTAGACCTCACTAGGAGGAACAGACCTCAACCTGTATACCCGTCGGCGAAGGAAAGATACCATTAAATAGACCCGTAAAACTCAAATGAGGGAGAAAAGTCTCGCCTTTTTACCGAGACCAGTTTCCCAGTTCCGATGACCTCTATTCAGCCTGGCCCCTCAAGAGCAGCTAGTCAAACAACAAATCATAGACACTCGTCACGACTCACCACGAATCAAGGAACTCAACCCATAAAATTAACGTTACTTGACAAAAGAATAAAATTAAAAATTAAAGTGCCATTGAATTGAAGTACAGGGTGTCCGCCGGGAAGGTATACTACTTTGTTTGTTTATAATTTTTGATTAAATGAAAGAGAATAGATCTTATATTGATAAATGATTTATTTAATATCGGCAATTATGTATGGAATACAATATCAGGTAAATATCCGCCTCTGTTAGTCTCACAAATGCGAGCCCTTTTGAGCACAAATTTTCATTATATTCTCACACATTTCACGCGGTATTTCATTTCTGGTTTGTTTGCATAAACCTTGCTTTTCAGATATCCCCACAAAAAGAAGTCCGGAGCAGTCAAATCAGACGAACGTGGAGGCCAATAAACATCACCACTTCTTGAAATAAGTTGTTGTGGAAAGAGGTCTCGCAGTAATTCCATTGTAATCCTGGCTGTATTCGATGTGGCACCGTCTTGTTGATACCACATGTTAATCAAGCCCAAAGCATGAAGTTATGGCATTAAAAAGTTTTCAAAAATATCACGATATCGCTCCATATTCACAGTTACCGTTACGCGATATTATTATATCGTCATCTAACGACCTAATTTGCAACTGGTATGTGTCTACCGAACCGTCATGTTCAGACCACCGACATATCAGATTTGAAATTAACGAACCCAATTCTAAAATTGCGTCATACCGTCCTAAGAGAAACACAGACTGGACCTCTTATAAAGAGCACCTAAGTCATACTCTAAACGATAAAATATCCCGAATTGATACTAAAGATAAACTAGAGCACTCTGCCGAATTGGTAAGATCTTCTATAATATCTGCATTCGAGGAAAACTGTCCCTTAAAGACTAAAAAGTACAAAAGGGAAACCATCTGGTGGAGCAAAGATCTCGAAAAACTAAGATCTAGAGTAAGGAAACTATTTAATAAAGCAAAACGCAATGATGACTGGCAAACCTACTCCAGTGCTCTAACCAACTACAACAAAGAAATTAAAAAGGCCAAAAAAGAATCATTTAGACGGTTCTGTGGAGACATTTCTGATATTCCTTCCAGCTGCCGTCTCCATAAAGTTCTTGCCTCTGATAGGACTATCTCTCTAGGCACACTGGCCGATGAGAACGGTCGTCAGACACAAAATAAGAAAGAGACACTTCAACTCTTACTTAAAACTCATTTTCCCGGTTCAACTATTATTGATCCTCTCGCAACAAACCTATCCCCCCAACTCGAGCGGATTTGTCTGCCGACGAGAGGGGACTGGAAAATTGCGAAACAAATCTGCAACCAGAACGCCATTAAATGGGCCATAAACTTCCTGAAGCCTTATAAAGCAGCAGGTGAAGACGGCATATTTCCTGCACTTTTGCAGCAAGGAATTGATGTATTGGTACCCATACTCACCAAACTGTTCAGCTGCATACCGGAAGCCTGGCGGAAAGTAACAGTCATATACTTACCTAAAGCAGGGAGGAATTTGGATTCAAGCCCGAAATCCTTTCGCCCCATCAGTCTCATGTCTTTTATTCTTAAAAGCATGGAAAAACTCATTGATAGACACATAAGGGATGCAGCGCTAAAACATTTTCCGCTCAGTAAGTCTCAGCATGCCTATCAACCAGGTAAATCCACCGAGTCAGCACTCAATGACTTAGTAACAAAAATTGAATCCTCCATTAATTGTAAGGAAATCTGTCTTGTCGCTTTCCTTGATATTGAAGGAGCTTTTAATTACACGTCCTATGAGTCCACCCACAGGACTCTCAACAATAGGAATCTATCTCCCATTATTGGAAGATGGATAATGTCAATGCTGAATAGCAGAATAATTCAGTCCCGCATCGATGATGTGGAAATCTCGGCACTCACAACCAGAGGGTGTCCTCAGGGGGGTGTACTCTCGCCCCTCTTATGGTCCCTTGTCATTGACGATTTACTTCAGTCCCTGATGACAAATCAAGGGATCTATGCCGTAGGATATGCCGACGACGTTGCAATCGTCGTCAGTGGTAAATTCGAAAGCACGGTCTCAGAAATACTGCAATACGCTTTATCTGTTGTTCAGAGATGGTGTAATAAAGAAGGTCTTTCTGTTAATCCAAAGAAGACAACTATAGTCCCCTTTACTAGACGGAGGAAACTTGATCTCCTGATTCGCCCTACCTTGTTTGGCGAAACCATTGAATTCTCTCGAGAAGCCAAATATCTGGGAATTATCCTTGACAGTAAACTATCATGGAACCAGCAGATTGAACGTACCGTAAACAGAGCCACCAGATCTCTATGGATCTGTCGTCGTGTCTGCGGTAAAAACTGGGGTCTTAGGCCTCGGATGCTTTACTGGCTCTATACGCTCGTCGTAAGACCAGCGGTTACCTATGCCGCCGTGGTCTGGTGGACGAAGACTAACGAAGTCACCACAGTCAAAAAGCTAGAACGAGTCCAACGTATAGCTGGAAACTGTATGACGGGCTGCTTACGCTCCACACCGACTATGGCACTTAATGTCATCCTTGGTCTAACACGTCTTCAAACTTATATTCAAATGGAAGCCAGACTGGGAGCTCACCGCCTGTTCCATTCGAACAACTTTGACCCCTATACCAATCAAGGAGGTCATCTGTCCTTATTCGACACCATTGAGCCTTCAAGCTCATTCAGCATGCCTCTTGATGACATGCTACCGGAATATGTCTTCCATAAAAACTTCTCCACAATCATCCCCCCAAGGGAAGAATGGGAGAAATACAAACCTAATCCATCTCAACTCGACATCATCTGGTACACAGACGGTTCTAAGATGGAATCAGGGACTGGCTCTGGAATCTACGGTGAGTCAAACCAGGTGAACTTGTCAGTCAGCCTTGGGAAAAACTTATCCATATTCCAAGCTGAAGTCCTTGCAATCAACCATTGCGCTAGAATAAATCTTAGTTCTAACACACGTGGAAAAACCATATTTATATTTTCAGATAGCCAAGCAGCTCTTAAAGCTCTCGACTCATCTGTCATCAAATCCAAACTCGTCTTAGAAACATTCTCAAACATCTATGAACTTTCTAAGAAAAACCTAGTCATCCTCCACTGGATTCCAGCCCATAGAGGATTTGAGGGTAACGAATCGGCTGACTCACTGGCTAAAGTCGGAGCAACCACTCCACTCATCGGACCTGAACCCTTCTGCGGAGTCAGCAAAAGCCATTTCAGGAACTACATCAAGAACCAATCTCGTATAGAGTCTAACGAGATCTGGAAAAACACAGCTGGGCAGAATTGCACCAGAACATTTTTCCCCAAATTCTCCTCCAGAAAATCACTATTCTTGATCAATCTGGACAAAAACAACCTCAGAATACTAACAGGAATAATCAGTGGCCACGGTCGAGTGAAAAAACATCTCCACAACATTGGCGTCTCACCGGATCCCATCTGTAGACTTTGTCTCGAGAGTGACGAGTCCTCTCTTCACATAATCACAGAATGTCCGGCCCTTTGTCGTCTCAGGAAAAAAGTCCTTGGTGATGAAATCATTGATTTAGCATCTCTTGCTAATGTACACCCAGAGAAGATCCTGGTCTTCCTGACAGCCTCTGGGGTGAAAATATGGCTCTAAGAATTTATCAGGGAAGGCACAATAGGCTCCTCTAAGAAGCCGCAGTGCCAGAGCTCATTGAAAGCTCTCCCGCCTCACAATCTAATCTACCGTTACGCCGTTTTCATTTTCAAAGAAGTAAGGTCCAATGATTCCTCCTGACCAAATTGCACACCAGACTGTAACTTTTAATGGATGCAAAGGTGACTGATGAATAATTTGAGGGTTTTCCATTGCCCAGAACCGACTATTCTGTTTATACACATATATATTCAAATGAAAATGTGCCTCGTTACTCATTATGATTTTTTCCTGAAAATCGGGGTTGTCATATGTACGGCGGCGTAAATGGTCTTGTGGAAAAAGCTCTTATGTCAACTGAATCTTAAATGGAAACAAATGCAAATCCTTGTGCAAAATTGTCGCCAAAGTTATTCCTTGAAGACCAAGCTCCTGAGCACGGCGTCGAATTGAGGTTGATGAATTGTTTTGAACACTTCCTTGAGCAGCAGTAATGTTTTCAGCCGATCTTGCAGTATTCATTATTCACTACACGATAAAAAGTGCGTTTTGTTGGCATGTTGTTTCTCCCAAAAATTTCACGTAACTTTCTTAACATCTCAGTAATCGATGATTGATTTTGATAAAATGTTTTAACGATTAAAACACGTTGATTTATCGAATATTTTTCCATAATAAATTTGCCACGTCTACTTCACGACTGCCAAATATGAACTGTCAAGACTAATGTTTACCAAAATCGCGGCGAAACAAAGTAGTATGCCTTCCCGGCGGACATCCGTTATTAAGAGAATTGTTAAGTTTTGTTTAAGTTTGAGTAAAAAAAAATATACATATATAAAAGATTTTATAAGTTTACTAATAACTACAAAAAAAATTATTATACATAAAAGGTTTTATAAGTTTACTAATAAACTTTTGTTTTCGGTGCTACAGATCCCAACCCCTGATAGTTTACAGAAGGGACTGAACTCTCCTCTGTCGAGGTGATCTTCAATTGATATCCGGGTAAGCGCATACCTGAGATACTTGAATGTTAAAGACCGAAACCGGAAAGCCGACCTTAGATAAACTAGTTAGGGAAATAAGTATAATTTTGTAAAAATAACATAATTAAGAAAGACGAATAAAAAGAGTCCTACCAGCTGAGGTAGGAGAAGGTTCTCGTCTGACGAAAAGGGAGGGGAATGTAACGAAACGCCACCGTTCGTCACACTTTTATACTGTTCTTGATAGAAAAAAACGTTTTAGCTAATTTCGTAACAGAGAGAAATAAAAACCACCGCTTCTTTCAAACGTCATAAAAATTATGACTGATTTGTCCCGAAGCCTCTCAACACATAACCAGTTGGAATACGCATCTATTGCAACCAAATATGACACGCCACCCTGTTCAAATATGTCCATAGCAATTTTTTCCCACGCAAACTTGGGCGACTCATGCTGGTTCAAAGGTTCTTTGGAATTATTGTACCTATGCTTTTCGCAAATTCGACACATTTGAATTTTGCTTTCAATGTCCCTTGACATACCTGGCCAATAAAACAGTCTACGGGCACGTAGTCGTGTTTTTTCTACGCCTAAGTGGGGAGCATGCAACATATTTATAACTTGACTCCTAAGCTTTTTTGGTACAATTAACTTATCACCAAAGAACAGCAGCTCCTCATTCACACTTATCTCATCTTTAATTTTATGAAACTGTTTACATTCAGAGCTCAGTTTCTTGTAACTTGGCCATTCGCTCTCAATGTATTTCAATATCTGACCTAAGCACTCGTCGCCCCGGGTGGCTACCTGATAACTGGATTTGTTTGCCTCGGACATACAGACTCTATTGACAATACTATGAACAACATAATTTAATTCCATCTTCTCTACCGCTGCCGCGTTTAAATAAGCCCTTGACAAGCAATCAGCCAGCAGCAATTGCTTTACGGGCACGTATTTTATGCTAAGACCATGGTACTTTAATAGAAACATAAATAATCGCTGCAGTCTCGCAGTAACTTTATCTAGATCTTTCTTGATTAAGTTCTCAAGCGGCCTATGATCTGAATGAACCTCTATATTACGGCCATAGATGTAGTAGTGGAACTTTTCACATGCAACGACAATAGCTAGAAGTTCCTTTTCAATCTGAGCCCACTTTTGCTCACTTGCCGACAAGCTTCGTGAGGCGAATGCTACCGGTTGTCCTCCCTGTAATAACACGCAGCCCACACCATCCTTAGAAGCATCAGCTTGTATCACGAGCGGCAAACACACACGTAACTGGTGCCTGACTAACAATATTTTTTATGTTATCAAATTCTCTTTGATGTTCTTCGCCCCACTCCCATTTTGTTCCTACTTTTGTTATGTCTCTCAATTTTGTTGTTATGATTGATAGATTGGGTATATACTTTGAGAGGTATTTGCACATACCCAACAATCGCATGACAGCTTTTTTATCCCCGGGAATCGGTAGCTCCGTTATCGCTCGTAAATATTTATCGTCTGGCTTTATACAACCTTTAGCTATTGACTGACCCATAAACTTAACCTCTGTTTATCTATACTGCAGCTTATTTCTGTTGAACTTAACACAATTTACTCTTGCTCGTTCTATAACCTTCATAAGTATTTGATCGTGCTCATTGTAGTCTTTGGCTGATACAAACAGATCATCGAAATATATTTCTACACCAGGAATGTCTCCAAATATCTGAACCATTTTTCGCATAAAAAGCTCCGGAGCGCTACTTATGCCAAATGGTAGTCTATGCCACTTATAGCGCCCAAAAGGCGTAATAAACGTCGTCAAATCTGCACTCTCATCATCCAACTCCAACTGCCAGAATCCATTTTTTAAGTCAATCACAGTGAAGACCCTTTTGTCTGTAAGGCGGCTAGTAATAGACTCAGCAGTTGGAATTGCAAAATGTGGGCGACGAATGCATGTGTTCAACGGCTGCGGATCCAAGCACAACCGGAGAGTTCCGTCCGCTTTTTCAACAATTTGCAGATTATTAACCCAATCTGTCGGGTGTTCTACCAAACTAATTACACCATCGCTAACCATTGTCTCTAACTGAGCTTTTAATCGATCATGCAGACTGAATGGTATTTTCTTTTTATAAGTGAGCACTGGCTCGGAACCTTGTTTTAATTGAATGCGGCACTTGCCTAGAATACATCCTAAACCTTCAAAAATATCACAAAATCGTTCAATAAATGCTTTCTTCGAGTCTGGCAGTTTAACTTTTTGATTGTTTTGTACAACCTCAACTCGTTTAACTAGATTCAACGCCACGCAGTCGGCACGACCCAGAATAGGCTGACAATTGCTGTCAACTACCTCAAATCGAATTGCCATGTATTCGTTTGTTAGTTTTACAATACACGGCAGTGTAATAATTCCAAACGACTTTATTTTCATATCATTATAAGCAAACAATTTATTTCCCGATTTTTTAACTAAGTGTAAGTAATTCATTTCTTCTATATATTTCCGCGGTAAGCAACTCACATCGGCAACTGTATCCAATTTGAAATCGACCTTCACATTATTAAATTTCATTTGATGGTACCACCCTACCGGCCCTATACGTCTACAATCAAAACTGTTTATAAAAAGTTTATTGTTATTTTTTTTCATCGCTTTACCTTCATCATCATAATATCGCCTATTAACTGACTCTACTCCATGTTGTTCAACTGACTGAGATGATCTCGCTGGCGCTCTCCTTCCTCCGCTTCGTATTCGACTACATGCACTCGATTTCCGCTATTTGATCGCCGGCCGCTATACTTGTTTCTGCATACTACCGCAAAATGACCAGCTTTGTTGCAAATTCGACACCGACGACCTTCTACTAATGCTGGACAAAATTTTTCATGCTGTCCCATTGTTGTCATTCCACATCGATCGCATAGCTGTATGTCTCTCTCCTTCTGTCGATTTCCCCATGGCTTTTTGGTTTTCCACGTTGTTAGAGTTTTAATGGCATCCACTTTCGTCTCCTTCTCGTCTCCAGATAACAGTTTTTTATTTCGTTCTGATAGCTCCGCAATTTTGCACTTTTCGATAATAACTTCCAGGCTGTCACTACTCGACTCCAATAGCTTTGCTCGCAATTTTTTGTTCTCCAAACCCAAAATTATCTTGTCTCTAACCATTCGATTAATATATGATTGCTGACATTCCTCAGCTGCACATGTAAATTCACAGACTTTGGCTTGATTTCGCACTTCTGTTTCAAATTCTACAAATGGCTGATCTTGATTTGTACAATTAAACCGAATTTGAATGTCTCCATCACGATATTGCGTCGTTGAATGCAGTAGTTTTCAAAGCGTGTCATGACTATTGACAATGTTCTTGCTGTGCGGGCAAAGCGAGTGCATTAAATATTTCGATGCCCCTCTCCCCAATATGGTGAAGAAACAACGCTACCTGATTGTTGCGAATTGATTGTTCCGCCATTGGAAGTATTAACAACGATTATGTTCGCAGTTTTTTTTTTTTTTTTTAGTTTTTTTCAATTTTTAGTTTTAATTACACCCCACATCTGACACCATGTAACATTATTTGAATGGTGAAATAAAAGATTTACATTAGTTTTCTTCTTTATTCTTCTAGTTCTTACATGCGAGTCTAATTAGCAACTGACTATTCATCGCTGGTTCCACTCTAGACAACCGCAATGAATTGACAAAGCTGTACAGTTGTTTCTCTTACTTTCCCTACTCTTAAATTACTCTTACAGTTTTATTATCGAAGTTCACTGGTCTTTTATATGTACATAAATTATACATATTTCTCCGTATTAATAAACACTGTGTAAAAGTTATCAACTTGTTACTCAGCAGTTATGTAAAAAAATTTTGTATGCTATCTGACGTTTGCTAACTAACTTACTTGTGCACATTTGTTTATTAATAAGGGGGATTATGTTTACAATAATTGACAGCTGACATTTTACGTTTTTAGATAAAATTTCCTTTTGTGGATTTTTTCGATTGCAGTGGGTGTGTCTCGTGCACCTGCACTTTTGTTGATGTCATCAACATTGCTATTGCAATTGCAATTTAAGAATTAAAAAAAAACTCACTAATTTAGCAATGGAAACAGACCGAAAGACATATTAAATTAAACATTACACTTGAATTAGGAATAAAACTGTACATTAGATGCCACCGTATCCGTTCGGAAAAAATTCCGATACGAAAGTCAAATCCGATCTGAACTCAAATTGCGTTCGAAGTATCCGTTTCGGAACAAAATATATAAAGCACATAAACGCGTTAATTTCACATTCAAAATATTCCGCAGCAATTTTCATATTTGCATATTTTCGGATCACATAGCGCAAAATTTGTTTCCAACAACACAACAAATTTTCAATCTCATATTTTGCCAGCGTGTGTTGGTGTAGGGTAATTTTTAAAAAATATCCCGCCCTGTTAAGAATTGGCCCGAAAGTGTCCTTTTTTCTTCATTGGAACATAGAAGACATATAAAGACACATCTAGATTTGATCTTTTGATATAAAGGGCAAATGTTTTCTTCGATCGAAAACATCATTAAATTGCCGTTCGTTTTTTAAAAAAATGTGGGCGAAACTGAATACGAACGTTGCACACCTTTAAAATAGATCTAAAATAGATCTCATAGACATCTGTAGGCAGTGTTGCCGAAAGTACTCCCATAGGAGTATTGTACTCCTTTTAGCTTCTATGTACTCCAGCACTCCTCCTTTCACATTCGTACTCCTATTTTTTTTTAAAGAGCTAACATATATTTTACACAGAAAAGTATTTTTTGCACGAAAGTGTAATTTCAACCTTAATAAATTTAATTCACTTAAATTTTTATGAAAATTTGGCAGCACTTTTAACTGCCAAACTGTCGTTAGAAAGGGAATTTCCCTATTTCTAGTTTGCTTTTGTTTTTCGTGGGCTTCATGCAATTTTGAACTGTCAGTTCGGTAATTATTTTATTGTTACCTGAGATTGCGGCTTAGTGGTTCCGTTTTTTTTAACTCCTCGAAAAGTAAATAAATTTTATAGATAATTTAGTGAAATTGGATTTCTTGGAGACGATAAATGCAAAAATAACGTGTTTCCACCTGTTTTTGCTATTATATGTCACATAAACATGCCAACACTATATATATTTAGGTAGGGGACAATACATAGAAGTGCACAATACAATTATCCACAAATTGTGAATTACAGCAGGTAATTTAAGCGAAAAACGATAAAACATTGCATACTATTCTATGCCCCCTTTTCTACCTGTGATATAAAATAGAAGACAGCCCGCATTACTGGACACTTTTTATTCGCAATTTAAGGGAAGCCTATTTTTAAGCGCTCCGATATTTCCCGTTCAAAAATGAACTTATAGAATAAATAAACACGGGGCGAACCCTAGTAAACCTAAATATGCAAATTTAGAAGGTTAGGGTCTTAGTGTCCACTAGTACCTACACCTTTTATTAACCAATAGTAATTAGTAGGTACTGTTAAAATATGGTATTTCCGAACTCTATTAAATTCCACCAAGATTGGCATCAACTTTTTGACAGTATTTTTTTTTGGAATGCACATAAAACGGATAGGAATACAAAATGGCTAATTTACGAGATAAGCGGCAAGAAAATTGTTTCGGGGTCTAAGTATACTATACATTGTCTCTGTTGACTAACTCGTAAAAGAACTGTCAGATTTTGTAGAATAGAATTCGTACAAATCGGAGAAATTCCATTCGAGACAAGTTTTTTTTTTTACTTTGAAAGTTGAGTTTGACAAAGGACTTTGACAGCCGATACTTATTATAGGTATACCTATTTATAGAACGTCAACTAGTTTGTCTGGACTATAGCTATACGAGCGCGTAAATCTTATACCTTTAAACGAGCTAATCTTGTATGTATATATATTTCCGTGATCTCGGAAACGGCTCTAACGATTTTGCTGAAATTTGGTATATGGGGGTTTTCGGGGGTAAGCAATTGATCTAGATTAGTCTTATGTTTGGGAAAACGCGTGTTTTCGAGTTTTCATGCGTTTTGAGCTTATTTTTCTGACTTTACTGCCTTTTACTCGCCATTACACAAACAATTCTTAATCAATGCAAACAAAAAAAATACGTAGGAGAGCCAACACTTTAATAGTTATTTCAAGCCATCAATCAGCTTTCTATGTCCTCTAGAAGCTGAGCTACAACCTAAAATCTAACACGAAAAAAATAAATTTATTTTCTCAAATCGAATATTATCAGCAGCCGCGGTTCTTGATCGTTGTTCTGCTTTGGGGTGGTTTTGACGTGGGTAAAGCTGGGACCGCCACATTGGAATTTCGCCAAACAAAGTATATGTGAATTAGTTGCTATTTAGTTGCTATTTAATTGCTCTATTCCTGATTTAGTTGCTCTTCGGGAAGTGGGAGATTTTGTGGCGGTCCTAGCTTGGAGGTAAAGCTGGGACCGCCACATTGACTTTTCAAGGATTTTTTTTGCGCATACCTATCATTGATTTAATTGCTCTGGGGAAATGTTTTTTTTTTTTTAATCGGACAAGCCGTTCGCGCACAATTTCAAATTTAAGTTTTTTTGTAACGGTCAGTTCGCTATGAAACTCTTTTGATTTTCAAGGAAAAGCAAGAAAATTATTAAAAAATTCATAAAAAATTAACCCATACGAATATAACTACGTCACGTATCTCAAATGAAGGGTATATTCGTAGGCTATTACTAGATTCAATCAAATATTTTGTTGCTCTTCTATAAATGGGAAAAAAAGGTGAGCCACAATTACCGAAAACAAACACTTTGAAAAATAAAAAAAAATAGTTATCGTTCCAAAACAACTAAGCCACGCACATCCAAATAAACACCTATTCACTAGCTATCAACTCATATAAAAAAATGCTCCATCGCTTTTCTCTAACAGTGTCAAAAAATAAAAAGTTCATTTTACGACCAAAAAAGTAAGCTAATAATACCAAAATAAAAATTTGGAAAAGCTTAAAATTCACATATCCCTTTCGAATACTACTATAACACATACCTCTTTAGAAGCGCGTATTCATTAGCTATCACACCCTATACTCAAATAATTAGTTGCTCTTCGATTAATATGTAAAAAAGTAAAATGTTCAGACTTCCAAAAAAAGCCAAAGACACGCCAATTACAAACAAAAAATTGGGAAATTTGAAAAAGTTCATATATCCCGTACGAATCCCACTAAAAGACATACCTTATTAGAAGCGTATATTCATTAGCTATCATACCCTATACTCGAATAATTAGTTGCTCTTCGATTAATATGTCAAAAAGCAAAATGTTCAGACTGCCAAAAAGAGCAAAACACACGCCTAGTACAGACAAAAAATTTGAAAATTTGAAAAAAATCATATATCTCTTTCGAATACAACTATTAGACATACCTCATTAGAAGCGTGCATTCATAAGCTATCAAACCCTATATTCAAATAATTAGTTGCTCTTCGCTTAATATGTCAAAAGGTAAAAATATTAACAAATGTCATTCCATCGGAAATCCAGTTCGCACATGCAACTCTTTTGTTTTCATATGGAAACATTGAAAAAAGTCATATATTCCGTACGAATTCTACTATGCCATATATCTCATTATAAGCGTGTATTCATTAGCTATCACACCCTATACTCAGATAATTAGTTGCTCTTCGATTCATATGTCAAAAATCAAAAAGTTCAGATTACCAACAAAAGCCAAAGACACGCTTAGTACAAACAAAAAATTGGGAAATTTGAAAAAGTTCATATATCCAGTACGAATCCCACTAAAAGACATACCTCATTAGAAGCGTATATTCATTAGCTATCATACCCTATACTCAAATAATTAGTTGCTCTTCGATTAATATGTCAAAAAGCAAAATGTTCAGACTGCCAAAAAAAGCCAAAGACAACCCTAGTACAAACAAAAAATTGAGAACTTCGAAAAAATTCATATATCCCGTACGAATCCCAATAAAAGACATACCTCATTAGAAGCGTATATTCATTAGCTATCATACCCTATACTCGAATAATTAGTTGCTCTTCGATTAATATGTCAAAAAGCAAAATGTTCAGACTGCCAAAAAGAAAAAAACACACGCCTAGTACAGACAAAAAATTGTAAAATTTGAAAAAAATCATATATCTCTTTCGAATACTACTATTAGACATACCTCATTAGAAGCGTGCATTCATTAGCTATCAAACCCTATATTCAAATAATTAGTTGCTCTTCGATTAATATGTCAGAAGGTAAAAATATTAACAAATGTCATTCCATCGGAAATCCAGTTCGCACGTGCAACTCTTTTGTTTTCATATGGAAACATTGAAAAAAGTCATATATTCCGTACGAATTCTACTATGCCATATATCTCATTATAAGCGTGTGTTTATTAGCTATCACGCCATATACTCAGATAATTAGTTGCTCTTCGATTCATATGTCAAAAATCAAAATGTTCAGATTACCAACAAAAGCCAAAGACAACCCTAGTACAAACAAAAAATTGAGAACTTCGAAAAAATTCATATATCCCGTACGAATTCTACTATGCCATATATCTCATTATAAGCGTGTGTTCATTAGCTATAACACCCTATACTCTGATAATTAGTTGCTCTTCGATTCATATGTCAAAAATCAAAATGTTCAGATTACCAACAAAAGCCAAAGACACGCTTAGTACAAACAAAAAATTGGGAAATTTGAAAAAGTTCATATATCCCGTACGAATCCCACTAAAAGACATACCTTATTAGAAGCGTATATTCATTAGCTATCATACCCTTTACTCAAATAATTAGTTGCTCTTCGATTAATATGTCAAAAAGCAAAATGTTCAGACTGCCAAAAAGAGAAAAACACACGCCTAGTACAGACAAAAAATTTGAAAATTTGAAAAAAATCATATATCTCTTTCGAATACAACTATTAGACATACCTCATTAGAAGCGTGCATTCATTAGCTATCAAACCCTATATTCAAATAATTAGTTGCTCTTCGCTAAATATGTCAAAAGGTAAAAATATTAACAAATGTCATTCCATCGGAAATCCAGTTCGCACATGCAACTCTTTTGTTTTCATATGGAAACATTGAAAAAAGTCATATATTCCGTACGAATTCTACTATGCCATATATCTCATTATAAGCGTGTATTCATTAGCTATCACACCCTATACTCAGATAATTAGTTGCTCTTCGATTCATATGTCAAAAATCAAAATGTTCAGATTACCAACAAAAGCCAAAGACACGCTTAGTACAAACAAAAAATTGGGAAATTTGAAAAAGTTCATATATCCAGTACGAATCCCACTAAAAGACATACCTCATTAGAAGCGTATATTCATTAGCTATCATACCCTATACTCAAATAATTAGTTGCTCTTCGATTAATATGTCAAAAAGCAAAATGTTCAGACTGCCAAAAAAAGCCAAAGACAACCCTAGTACAAACAAAAAATTGAGAACTTCGAAAAAATTCATATATCCCGTACGAATCCCAATAAAAGACATACCTCATTAGAAGCGTATATTCATTAGCTATCATACCCTATACTCGAATAATTAGTTGCTCTTCGATTAATATGTCAAAAAGCAAAATGTTCAGACTGCCAAAAAGAAAAAAACACACGCCTAGTACAGACAAAAAATTGTAAAATTTGAAAAAAATCATATATCTCTTTCGAATACTACTATTAGACATACCTCATTAGAAGCGTGCATTCATTAGCTATCAAACCCTATATTCAAATAATTAGTTGCTCTTCGATTAATATGTCAGAAGGTAAAAATATTAACAAATGTCATTCCATCGGAAATCCAGTTCGCACGTGCAACTCTTTTGTTTTCATATGGAAACATTGAAAAAAGTCATATATTCCGTACGAATTCTACTATGCCATATATCTCATTATAAGCGTGTGTTTATTAGCTATCACGCCATATACTCAGATAATTAGTTGCTCTTCGATTCATATGTCAAAAATCAAAATGTTCAGATTACCAACAAAAGCCAAAGACAACCCTAGTACAAACAAAAAATTGAGAACTTCGAAAAAATTCATATATCCCGTACGAATTCTACTATGCCATATATCTCATTATAAGCGTGTGTTCATTAGCTATAACACCCTATACTCAGATAATTAGTTGCTCTTCGATTCATATGTCAAAAATCAAAATGTTCAGATTACCAACAAAAGCCAAAGACACGCTTAGTACAAACAAAAAATTGGGAAATTTGAAAAAGTTCATATATCCAGTACGAATCCCACTAAAAGACATACCTCATTAGAAGCGTATATTCATTAGCTATCATACCCTATACTCAAATAATTAGTTGCTCTTCGATTAATATGTCTAAAAGCAAAAAGTTCGGATGGCCAAAAAAAGCCAGATACAACTAACTCTAGTACAAAAAAAAAACTAAAAATTAAAAAAAAAATCATGTAATCCTACTATGTATTTTGTTTTTTCTTTTTTATATAAATCTTTACGATGGCATTAGTTCTTTAAACAAAATTGTTCTTGCTTGTCAAAATAAACTTAGAAAAGCTCTGAACAAACTGTCACAAAGTATGCATCAAATTTACAATGTTGTTGATCGTTGCCTACCAATTTATATAAACCCTGAAAGTTTGAAACAACCCTACGTCCAAGTTTTATTAACCCTGAACGTATGCATTGATTGTAACTTTGAAATATCTAAATATGTACCGGCTGAGTAAAAATGGGTCGGGTACAACTTAACCGCGTACAACCGAAACCAAGCCAAATTTCCCACCTTTCGCCATCTATATTTCAACTCCGCTACTGACAGACAATAATCACAACATTCACCTTTAGTGGATAGTGTTACCATCAAACGAGTATTATGTGGAGTGCTAAGGGCGACATTCGCCAGGGTTTTTACCATTTTCCTGGTGAAGATGATAAAACTTACGTTAATCCGGAGTTTTATTTTTATTTTTATTGGACGCCCCGGTTTTTTCCACTTCGGTCCATGCAAAAATAAAGATTCCAACCGCTACACCGACAGAAATATAAAATTCTGAAGATTGGTCTATTTTTGTTTGTTTTTGTTTTTGTTGTAGGACTTAAAACAAACATCCTATCTCAGCGAAAGTAAAGTACAACAACTAGTGTCACCTCCTCCAAGTCAGTCTGACATTATGCAAGCGTTTGATAAGTGCTAGTTAGATATCTCTGTTTTGCTTTTTTTATCTCAATTTGGGGAGGAATCTCTTGAATCGTGTCCTTAGTGCCCGATTCTGTATCAAATAATCCGGGTTACTGGTGAATAAATCCTTAACTATGTACTACAAAAAATGAGCTACTGTGATCTACAAATCCAAACAACACCAAAAAATGTCACGCCAAACAAACAAAACAAACAAATCGGTTTGTGTTTTTGTTTTTGAGACTGCGAATTTGATAAATAATTTGATAATTTCTAATGTCTAAATAAATTTGTGGAATTGGAAATAATCCATGCTCGTTACTGTTTTTCGCAGTATTGTTCTGTTTTTGACTCCAAATTTGCATACGGCAATTTTTTCTCGAAATACTGCGTAATGTGACTCAAGATATTCATACGTTGATTTCTTCGAATACCTCAAAACAAACTCGGAATTGCTTTGTCATTGCTTTATCTAATGCTAGCTAGAAGATAGAGGGGTGGGAAATGCTTTATATTTGTTGTAACTGAATGGAGCTATCAAGACAGTCAATATTTATTTAATTTAAGTATGAAACTAAAAGAAAAAGATTTTCTTAGAAAAAAAAAAAAAAATTAACATTTTCAGAGAATTTGAGAAAATAAATAAAGTAAAAAAATCGGGCGAATTTTCAACGTTAGAGAATTTCGGAAAATAAAAGACAAAAATTAAAAAAAAGATTCATCCATCCATAAGTTAAAATAAGGCTTTGTAGAACCTACTCCATTTCACAAAATGTAAAAAAATAAATTTCTATGGCCAAATCAATACACACAAGAACCAATAAAATTCGGATTTCATGTTCGATTTGGCAGCAGAAATCTGAAATTTCAGATAAAAATTAAAAAAACCAAATCAAAAAAGCAATGGCCACAATAACTTCGAACACATATTGTCTTAAAATATGGTACCACTTATTTCCCATATTAAATAGGTACCATAGATTACAATTCGAACGATAAGGGTGAGTAGTAAGAAAGTAAGGGTTCAGTTTAATGTTTGAGATATAGATGGCGCTAGGTGCGAAATATGGATGGGGATGAAAATTCATTGAAAATGTATCAAATTATAAATTTTTCAGCTTCTTTTTGTCATTATTTTTAAAATAAACACGATTGAAGGTTTCTGATTGTTTTAATTTGAAAAAAAAAATGACTTTAGCTTCAGAGAATTTCAGAAAATAAAAGTACAAAATTCGGGCGAATTTTCAACGTTAGACAATTTCAGAAAATAAAAGACAAAAATTCAAAAAAGATTCATCCACCCATAAGTTAAAATAAGGCTTTGTAGAACCTGCTCCATTAAAAAATTGACATTTTCAGAGAATTTGAGAAAATAAATAAAGTAAAAAATTCGGGCGAATTTTCAACGTTAGACAATTTCAGAAAATAAAAGACAAAAATTAAAAAAAAGATTCATCCATCCATAAGTTAAAATAAGGCTTTGTAGAACCTACTCCATTTCACAAAATGTAAAAAAATAAATTTCTATGGCCAAATCAATACACACAAGAACCAATAAAATTCGGATTTCATGTTCGATTTGGCAGCAGAAATCTGAAATTTCAGATAAAAATTAAAAAAACCAAATCAAAAAAGCAATGGCCACAATAACTTCGAACACATATTGTCTTAAAATATGGTACCACTTATTTCCCATATTAAATAGGTACCATAGATTACAATTCGAACGATAAGGGTGAGTAGTAAGAAAGTAAGGGTTCAGTTTAATGTTTGAGATATAGATGGCGCTAGGTGCGAAATATGGATGGGGATGAAAATTCATTGAAAATGTATCAAATTATAAATTTTTCAGCTTTTTTTTGTCATTATTTTTAAAATAAACACGATTGAAGGTTTCTGATTGTTTTAATTTGAAAAAAAATGACTTTAGCTTCAGAGAATTTCAGAAAATAAAAGTACAAAATTCGGGCGAATTTTCAACGTTAGACAATTTCAGAAAATAAAAGACAAAAATTCAAAAAAGATTCATCCACCCATAAGTTAAAATAAGGCTTTGTAGAACCTGCTCCTTTAAAAAATTGACATTTTCAGAGAATTTGAGAAAATAAATAAAGTAAAAAATTCGGGCGAATTTTCAACGTTAGACAATTTCAGAAAATAAAAGACAAAAATTAAAAAAAGATTCATCCATCCATAAGTTAAAATAAGGCTTTGTAGAACCTACTCCATTTCACAAAATGTAAAAAAATAAATTTCTATGGCCAAATCAATACACACAAGAACCAATAAAATTCGGATTTCATGTTCGATTTGGCAGCAGAAATCTGAAATTTCAGATAAAAATTAAAAAAACCAAATCAAAAAAGCAATGGCCACAATAACTTCGAACACATATTGTCTTAAAATATGGTACCACTTATTTCCCATATTAAATAGGTACCATAGATTACAATTCGAACGATAAGGGTGAGTAGTAAGAAAGTAAGGGTTCAGTTTAATGTTTGAGATATAGATGGCGCTAGGTGCGAAATATGGATGGGGATGAAAATTCATTGAAAATGTATCAAATTATAAATTTTTCAGCTTTTTTTTGTCATTATTTTTAAAATAAACACGATTGAAGGTTTCTGATTGTTTTAATTTGAAAAAAAATGACTTTAGCTTCAGAGAATTTCAGAAAATAAAAGTACAAAATTCGGGCGAATTTTCAACGTTAGACAATTTCAGAAAATAAAAGACAAAAATTCAAAAAAGATTCATCCACCCATAAGTTAAAATAAGGCTTTGTAGAACCTGCTCCTTTAAAAAATTGACATTTTCAGAGAATTTGAGAAAATAAATAAAGTAAAAAATTCGGGCGAATTTTCAACGTTAGACAATTTCAGAAAATAAAAGACAAAAATTAAAAAAAGATTCATCCATCCATAAGTTAAAATAAGGCTTTGTAGAACCTACTCCATTTCACAAAATGTAAAAAAATAAATTTCTATGGCCAAATCAATACACACAAGAACCAATAAAATTCGGATTTCATGTTCGATTTGGCAGCAGAAATCTGAAATTTCAGATAAAAATTAAAAAAACCAAATCAAAAAAGCAATGGCCACAATAACTTCGAACACATATTGTCTTAAAATATGGTACCACTTATTTCCCATATTAAATAGGTACCATAGATTACAATTCGAACGATAAGGGTGAGTAGTAAGAAAGTAAGGGTTCAGTTTAATGTTTGAGATATAGATGGCGCAAATTCTCTGAAGCTAAAGTCAATTTTTTTTATCAAATTAAAACAATCAGAAACCTTCAATCGTGTTTATTTTCAAAATAATGACAAAAAAAAGCTGAAAAATTTATAATTTGATACATTTTCAATGAATTTTCATCCCCATCCATATTTCGCACCTAGCGCCATCTATATCTCAAACATTAAACTGAACCCTTACTTTCTTACTACTCACCCTTATCGTTCGAATTGTAATCTATGGTACCTATTTAATATGGGAAATAAGTGGTACCATATTTTAAGACAATATGTGTTCGAAGTTATTGTGGCCATTGCTTTTTTGATTTGGTTTTTTTAATTTTTATCTGAAATTTCAGATTTCTGCTGCCAAATCGAACATGAAATCCGAATTTTATTGGTTCTTGTGTGTATTGATTTGGCCATAGAAATTTATTTTTTTACATTTTGTGAAATGGAGTAGGTTCTACAAAGCCTTATTTTAACTTATGGATGGATGAATCTTTTTTTAATTTTTGTCTTTTATTTTCTGAAATTGTCTAACGTTGAAAATTCGCCCGAATTTTTTACTTTATTTATTTTCTCAAATTCTCTGAAAATGTCAATTTTTTAAAGGAGCAGGTTCTACAAAGCCTTATTTTAACTTATGGGTGGATGAATCTTTTTTGAATTTTTGTCTTTTATTTTCTGAAATTGTCTAACGTTGAAAATTCGCCCGAATTTTGTACTTTTATTTTCTGAAATTCTCTGAAGCTAAAGTCATTTTTTTTCAAATTAAAACAATCAGAAACCTTCAATCGTGTTTATTTTAAAAATAATGACAAAAAGAAGCTGAAAAATTTATAATTTGATACATTTTCAATGAATTTTCATCCCCATCCATATTTCGCACCTAGCGCCATCTATATCTCAAACATTAAACTGAACCCTTACTTTCTTACTACTCACCCTTATCGTTCGAATTGTAATCTATGGTACCTATTTAATATGGGAAATAAGTGGTACCATATTTTAAGACAATATGTGTTCGAAGTTATTGTGGCCATTGCTTTTTTGATTTGGTTTTTTTAATTTTTATCTGAAATTTCAGATTTCTGCTGCCAAATCGAACATGAAATCCGAATTTTATTGGTTCTTGTGTGTATTGATTTGGCCATAGAAATTTATTTTTTTACATTTTGTGAAATGGAGTAGGTTCTACAAAGCCTTATTTTAACTTATGGATGGATGAATCTTTTTTTAATTTTTGTCTTTTATTTTCTGAAATTGTCTAACGTTGAAAATTCGCCCGAATTTTTTACTTTATTTATTTTCTCAAATTCTCTGAAAATGTCAATTTTTTAAAGGAGCAGGTTCTACAAAGCCTTATTTTAACTTATGGGTGGATGAATCTTTTTTGAATTTTTGTCTTTTATTTTCTGAAATTGTCTAACGTTGAAAATTCGCCCGAATTTTGTACTTTTATTTTCTGAAATTCTCTGAAGCTAAAGTCATTTTTTTTCAAATTAAAACAATCAGAAACCTTCAATCGTGTTTATTTTAAAAATAATGACAAAAAAAAGCTGAAAAATTTATAATTTGATACATTTTCAATGAATTTTCATCCCCATCCATATTTCGCACCTAGCGCCATCTATATCTCAAACATTAAACTGAACCCTTACTTTCTTACTACTCACCCTTATCGTTCGAATTGTAATCTATGGTACCTATTTAATATGGGAAATAAGTGGTACCATATTTTAAGACAATATGTGTTCGAAGTTATTGTGGCCATTGCTTTTTTGATTTGGTTTTTTTAATTTTTATCTGAAATTTCAGATTTCTGCTGCCAAATCGAACATGAAATCCGAATTTTATTGGTTCTTGTGTGTATTGATTTGGCCATAGAAATTTATTTTTTTACATTTTGTGAAATGGAGTAGGTTCTACAAAGCCTTATTTTAACTTATGGATGGATGAATCTTTTTTTTAATTTTTGTCTTTTATTTTCTGAAATTGTCTAACGTTGAAAATTCGCCCGAATTTTTTACTTTATTTATTTTCTCAAGTTCTCTGAAAATGTCAATTTTTTAATGGAGCAGGTTCTACAAAGCCTTATTTTAACTTATGGGTGGATGAATCTTTTTTGAATTTTTGTCTTTTATTTTCTGAAATTGTCTAACGTTGAAAATTCGCCCGAATTTTGTACTTTTATTTTCTGAAATTCTCTGAAGCTAAAGTCATTTTTTTCAAATTAAAACAATCAGAAACCTTCAACCGTGTTTATTTTAAAAATAATGACAAAAAGAAGCTGAAAAATTTATAATTTGATACATTTTCAATGAATTTTCATCCCCATCCATATTTCGCACCTAGCGCCATCTATATCTCAAACATTAAACTGAACCCTTACTTTCTTACTACTCACCCTTATCGTTCGAATTGTAATCTATGGTACCTATTTAATATGGGAAATAAGTGGTACCATATTTTAAGACAATATGTGTTCGAAGTTATTGTGGCCATTGCTTTTTTGATTTGGTTTTTTTAATTTTTATCTGAAATTTCAGATTTCTGCTGCCAAATCGAACATGAAATCCGAATTTTATTGGTTCTTGTGTGTATTGATTTGGCCATAGAAATTTATTTTTTTACATTTTGTGAAATGGAGTAGGTTCTACAAAGCCTTATTTTAACTTATGGATGGATGAATCTTTTTTTTAATTTTTGTCTTTTATTTTCCGAAATTCTCTAACGTTGAAAATTCGCCCGATTTTTTTACTTTATTTATTTTCTCAAATTCTCTGAAAATGTTAATTTTTTTTTTTTTTTCTAAGAAAATCTTTTTCTTTTAGTTTCATACTTAAATTAAATAAATATTGACTGTCTTGATAGCTCCATTCAGTTACAACAAATATAAAGCATTTCCCACCCCTCTATCTTCTAGCTAGCATTAGATAAAGCAATGACAAAGCAATTCCGAGTTTGTTTTGAGGTATTCGAAGAAATCAACGTATGAATATCTTGAGTCACATTACGCAGTATTTCGAGAAAAAATTGCCGTATGCAAATTTGGAGTCAAAAACAGAACAATACTGCGAAAAACAGTAACGAGCATGGATTATTTCCAATTCCACAAATTTATTTAGACATTAGAAATTATCAAATTATTTATCAAATTCGCAGTCTCAAAAACAAAAACACAAACCGATTTGTTTGTTTTGTTTGTTTGGCGTGACATTTTTTGGTGTTGTTTGGATTTGTAGATCACAGTAGCTCATTTTTTGTAGTACATAGTTAAGGATTTATTCACCAGTAACCCGGATTATTTGATACAGAATCGGGCACTAAGGACACGATTCAAGAGATTCCTCCCCAAATTGAGATAAAAAAAGCAAAACAGAGATATCTAACTAGCACTTATCAAACGCTTGCATAATGTCAGACTGACTTGGAGGAGGTGACACTAGTTGTTGTACTTTACTTTCGCTGAGATAGGATGTTTGTTTTAAGTCCTACAACAAAAACAAAAACAAACAAAAATAGACCAATCTTCAGAATTTTATATTTCTGTCGGTGTAGCGGTTGGAATCTTTATTTTTGCATGGACCGAAGTGGAAAAAACCGGGGCGTCCAATAAAAATAAAAATAAAACTCCGGATTAACGTAAGTTTTATCATCTTCACCAGGAAAATGGTAAAAACCCTGGCGAATGTCGCCCTTAGCACTCCACATAATACTCGTTTGATGGTAACACTATCCACTAAAGGTGAATGTTGTGATTATTGTCTGTCAGTAGCGGAGTTGAAATATAGATGGCGAAAGGTGGGAAATTTGGCTTGGTTTCGGTTGTACGCGGTTAAGTTGTACCCGACCCATTTTTACTCAGCCGGTACATATTTAGATATTTCAAAGTTACAATCAATGCATACGTTCAGGGTTAATAAAACTTGGACGTAGGGTTGTTTCAAACTTTCAGGGTTTATATAAATTGGTAGGCAACGATCAACAACATTGTAAATTTGATGCATACTTTGTGACAGTTTGTTCAGAGCTTTTCTAAGTTTATTTTGACAAGCAAGAACAATTTTGTTTAAAGAACTAATGCCATCGTAAAGATTTATATAAAAAAGAAAAAACAAAATACATAGTAGGATTACATGATTTTTTTTTTAATTTTTAGTTTTTTTTTTTGTACTAGAGTTAGTTGTATCTGGCTTTTTTTGGCCATCCGAACTTTTTGCTTTTAGACATATTAATCGAAGAGCAACTAATTATTTGAGTATAGGGTATGATAGCTAATGAATATACGCTTCTAATGAGGTATGTCTTTTATTGGGATTCGTACGGGATATATGAATTTTTTCGAAGTTCTCAATTTTTTGTTTGTACTAGGGTTGTCTTTGGCTTTTTTTGGCAGTCTGAACATTTTGCTTTTTGACATATTAGTCGAAGAGCAACTAATTATTTGAGTATAGGGTATGATAGCTAATGAATATACGCTTCTAATGAGGTATGTCTTTTATTGGGATTCGTACGGGATATATGAATTTTTTCGAAGTTCTCAATTTTTTGTTTGTACTAGGGTTGTCTTTGGCTTTTGTTGGTAATCTGAACATTTTGATTTTTGACATATGAATCGAAGAGCAACTAATTATCTGAGTATATGGCGTGATAGCTAATAAACACACGCTTATAATGAGATATATGGCATAGTAGAATTCGTACGGAATATATGACTTTTTTCAATGTTTCCATATGAAAACAAAAGAGTTGCATGTGCGAACTGGATTTCCGATGGAATGACATTTGTTAATATTTTTACCTTTTGACATATTTAGCGAAGAGCAACTAATTATTTGAATATAGGGTTTGATAGCTAATGAATGCACGCTTCTAATGAGGTATGTCTAATAGTTGTATTCGAAAGAGATATATGATTTTTTTCAAATTTTCAAATTTTTTGTCTGTACTAGGCGTGTGTTTTTCTCTTTTTGGCAGTCTGAACATTTTGCTTTTTGACATATTAATCGAAGAGCAACTAATTATTTGAGTAAAGGGTATGATAGCTAATGAATATACGCTTCTAATAAGGTATGTCTTTTAGTGGGATTCGTACGGGATATATGAACTTTTTCAAATTTCCCAATTTTTTGTTTGTACTAAGCGTGTCTTTGGCTTTTGTTGGTAATCTGAACATTTTGATTTTTGACATATGAATCGAAGAGCAACTAATTATCAGAGTATAGGGTGTTATAGCTAATGAACACACGCTTATAATGAGATATATGGCATAGTAGAATTCGTACGGGATATATGAATTTTTTCGAAGTTCTCAATTTTTTGTTTGTACTAGGGTTGTCTTTGGCTTTTGTTGGTAATCTGAACATTTTGATTTTTGACATATGAATCGAAGAGCAACTAATTATCTGAGTATATGGCGTGATAGCTAATAAACACACGCTTATAATGAGATATATGGCATAGTAGAATTCGTACGGAATATATGACTTTTTTCAATGTTTCCATATGAAAACAAAAGAGTTGCACGTGCGAACTGGATTTCCGATGGAATGACATTTGTTAATATTTTTACCTTCTGACATATTAATCGAAGAGCAACTAATTATTTGAATATAGGGTTTGATAGCTAATGAATGCACGCTTCTAATGAGGTATGTCTAATAGTAGTATTCGAAAGAGATATATGATTTTTTTCAAATTTTACAATTTTTTGTCTGTACTAGGCGTGTGTTTTTTTCTTTTTGGCAGTCTGAACATTTTGCTTTTTGACATATTAATCGAAGAGCAACTAATTATTCGAGTATAGGGTATGATAGCTAATGAATATACGCTTCTAATGAGGTATGTCTTTTATTGGGATTCGTACGGGATATATGAATTTTTTCGAAGTTCTCAATTTTTTGTTTGTACTAGGGTTGTCTTTGGCTTTTTTTGGCAGTCTGAACATTTTGCTTTTTGACATATTAATCGAAGAGCAACTAATTATTTGAGTATAGGGTATGATAGCTAATGAATATACGCTTCTAATGAGGTATGTCTTTTAGTGGGATTCGTACTGGATATATGAACTTTTTCAAATTTCCCAATTTTTTGTTTGTACTAAGCGTGTCTTTGGCTTTTGTTGGTAATCTGAACTTTTTGATTTTTGACATATGAATCGAAGAGCAACTAATTATCTGAGTATAGGGTGTGATAGCTAATGAATACACGCTTATAATGAGATATATGGCATAGTAGAATTCGTACGGAATATATGACTTTTTTCAATGTTTCCATATGAAAACAAAAGAGTTGCATGTGCGAACTGGATTTCCGATGGAATGACATTTGTTAATATTTTTACCTTTTGACATATTAAGCGAAGAGCAACTAATTATTTGAATATAGGGTTTGATAGCTTATGAATGCACGCTTCTAATGAGGTATGTCTAATAGTTGTATTCGAAAGAGATATATGATTTTTTTCAAATTTTCAAATTTTTTGTCTGTACTAGGCGTGTGTTTTGCTCTTTTTGGCAGTCTGAACATTTTGCTTTTTGACATATTAATCGAAGAGCAACTAATTATTCGAGTATAGGGTATGATAGCTAATGAATATACGCTTCTAATAAGGTATGTCTTTTAGTGGGATTCGTACGGGATATATGAACTTTTTCAAATTTCCCAATTTTTTGTTTGTAATTGGCGTGTCTTTGGCTTTTTTTGGAAGTCTGAACATTTTACTTTTTTACATATTAATCGAAGAGCAACTAATTATTTGAGTATAGGGTGTGATAGCTAATGAATACGCGCTTCTAAAGAGGTATGTGTTATAGTAGTATTCGAAAGGGATATGTGAATTTTAAGCTTTTCCAAATTTTTATTTTGGTATTATTAGCTTACTTTTTTGGTCGTAAAATGAACTTTTTATTTGTTGACACAGTTAGAGAAAAGCGATGGAGCATTTTTTTATATGAGTTGATAGCCAGTGAATAGGTGTTTATTTGGATGTGCGTGGCTTAGTTGTTTTCGAACGATAACTAATTTTTTTTATTTTTCAAAGTGTTTGTTTTCGGTAATTGTGGCTCACGTTTTTTTCCCATTTGTAGAAGAGCAACAAAATATTTGATTGAATCTCGTAATAGCATACGAATATACGCTTCATTTGAGATACGTGACGTAGTTATATTCGTATGGGTTAATTTTTTATGAATTTTTTAATAATTTTCTTGCTTTTCCTTGCAAAACAAAAGAGTTTCATAGCGAACTGACCGTTACAAAAAAACTTAAATTTGAAATTGTGCGCGAACGGCTTTTCCGATTAAAAAAAAAAACACATTTCCCCAGAGCAATTAAATCAGTGATAGGTATGCGCAAAAAAAATCCTTGAAAAGTCAATGTGGCGGTCCCAGCTTTACCTCCAAGCTAGGACCGCCACAAAATCTCCCACTTCCCGAAGAGCAACTAAATCAGGAATAGAGCAATTAAATAGCAACTAAATAGCAACTAATTCACATATACTTTGTTTGGCGAAATTCCAATGTGGCGGTCCCAGCTTTACCCACGTGTGGTTTTGTGGCGCACATCGCACAAGCACGTTCATATGAAGAAAAAAAACAGCGACAATGTCTTTTTGAGGAAATGCGCAGATGGATGATGACGTGTGGTGTGGTGATGGACGGATGGTGGATGGTGGTGTATAAATTGAGTTCAAGATTTTTCATTTAATGGTTGTTATAGTGAATACGTGGCACTCGAACGCATGGGCGTAGTATACCTGTTACAGGCCAGCGCGACCGTTAGCAAAGAGTAGCGTCCTCATTATTTCATTTACTTGTTTTAGTTTGATTTGATAATACACATATAATTTAATAGGGTAGTATTTTTGAAGTGAAACTTCTAATGCGACTTCCAACATTTCGTATCATACTTTAGTTATCAGTACCTGGGCGACCAATTGTAATTTCAAAAACAATACAAATTAAAAAAAATATATGTAAACTTGAACATATAAAAAAAAAAAGAAAAGTAAGTCACCGAGCGGGGTTCGAACTCGTAACACTCGTTTCTTGCCGTCCGCGTCATAGTAAAAGGAAAGAAGTAAGACATCTACCGGCATTTAGGCGACATACATTTTTTTATACCTATGTTCATGTTTAAATATATATATAGGTATTTTTTAATTTGTATTGTTTTTAAAACTACAATAAATAGTAATAACCGAGCAAAGCTCGGTCACCCAGATATTATTGACTTATGAACTAAATGGCAACTTTAATTGGCAACTGGACGTTCATTAGCTGGAAGAAAAATAATTATGTTTTTATACCTACAAGTTGTAGGTAACTTAAGGAATATTCACATGAGAGCGAATTGCAAACTGCGAACAGGCGAATATTCGTAAATTCTAACATTTCATTCACATGAAAACATTTTAAGTTCGAACGAGTTCTTAATTCGCGGGTTCGTGGAATGCACGACTGTTTTATGTGGATTGTGAATAAAGAGTGACAATTCGCGGCAAGAATTTTCAATTCGCTGGGAAATTTCTGTAATTGTAAATTTAGCTATTTAAATCAATTGAGAGGCAGTTTTTTTTTTTTAGATTAGCTAGTTCAATATAATGGTTTTGGGGTAGAAGAAATATCAATTTTCAATTAATAAATAAATATACATAAAGAAAAAGTTTCTTTCAGCAATAAGCTGTAACAAGAAATCTTACTTTGATTTAGAGAAGATAGCTAAGCAGGATAGTCCTGGCATTTTGCATTTAAGTTGCAATCCGCGTTGCGCTTGTTTTGTTATCTGATTATAATCAACAACTAGTACAGTAGCATTTGTCCATTATGTGGATTCAAGTTCGACATACTGTTGCATGCTACAAATAACATCTTTTATTTCATCTATTTATTTTCATTTCAATCTAGTAAGTCCAAGTCTGATCTAGTTAGTGATCGGCCCTGTAGATGGTACTTTAGATTAATTTTCGGGAGTCTGTCTTTTCATTCTATGGAAGTTGCACTCCCTATGACAGTATTTATTCAGTCATTCAATCATTTAGTTTAGTCAGAGCGTTTAGTAAACCAATTTATCGATAGAAGTCAGCCTAGTTATACCAGCCCCAGCCATCATATATGAAGAAAGTAAAACAGCAAGTTAAAACATTTAAGAAGACAAAGAAGTTTTAAGTTATTAGGAGTTATATATAGTACCTATGGATAGATCTCTAAGGAGTAATCGCGGAAGACCAAAACATTTAAGACCAATAAAAACTAAAACATTTGAAAGATCAAGTTCATTATCGCAACTAAACCATTCGTTAGAAACGGAAACCCCATTAATTACTAGACCCCGAATTCTAAGAACACCTGATATGCCAACTACAGCACCTATCATTACCAGATCGAAACAAGGCAGAACGCATCAGCCTATTAGTAAATTTTATAGTTTTCAATCTCAATTAAATATTTCACAAAGGGAAACTATGGAGCAAAACAATCAAGCGCTGACATCTGAAGCTGGTCCAGCGCCCGTGTCTGTGATTTTTCCGGAAGCTAGTTCTGCCAATTTCTCTGCTCCAATTCCTAGTTCTAGCGACAATAGGCCCATTGAGAATGCAAACGAAATTTCAACTTTAACCCAATCTAGTAATACAAGCGCAGAATCAATCGCTGCTGCTTTTCAGAGAATTCGGGAGGCGAATCAAAGAGTTTATCTAAATGAACTAAAATCTATAAGGGACACTCTTATTGAAAGACTCGATAGTTTAAATCTAAATAATAGAACGCCTAGACCAACTGAAGAACGTATGCTAAACCAAGCGCAGTTTACTGAGTTCGATCAATTTTTAAATGCGTTAGCCTCAAGTCACAATCGACAACCGGATAATCCGCCTACGTACAATATTCATTCGAATCCCAACTCATCATCTTCTAGCCAAAGAGTCAAAATAGATAAATGGCAAATACCTATCATTTATGGGAGTGGTAACGTTAATGATTTTTTATTTAAAGTGGAAACACTAAAAGCAAAGTCACAGTGCTCATGGAATGATGTCTTAGCTAATTTTCATGTACTTCTGAAAGGAAAGGCCGAGACGTGGTTTTGGTTCTTTCTTAGAAAGAATCCCTCTGCTTCCTTTGAATCACTCGAACATGCCTTAGTAAAAGAATTCGGTAAGACTGAAAATGACCACGATACAGTGATTAAAATGTTAGGTCGTCGTCAAGCGTATAAGGAGTCATTCGACGATTATTATACGGCATTGATAACTTTAAACTCAAGGTTGCATGAACCGATGAATGACTTCAAAATGATTGACTTGATAAAAAAAAAATGCGAAAGAGAGTCTAGGTCATTTACTTTTTCCCTACCCAATTAATAGTTTGGAACATTTGCGCGATGTTGCACGTAAAGCCGAATCATTCCTACAGCATCAAGCATCGCAAAGATACCAACCCCCGAAGCGATTGATTTCTGAAATGGAAGATTCGAATTTGATTGACAAAAGTGGCAATGAGAATTGTGATGAGCAAGACATTTCAGCTCTGACACAAACCCGCAGATCAGTGAATTCCAGGTATCCCATGGGAATCTCGTTCATTTGCACAACTCCCGAGTCAATAGAACCAATACAGTCATTAGAAACGCATAGCCAATCTAATGACTTTAATACCCCTAATAGTCCTAAACCCAGTTATGTTGAACCCTCACGCGTGGTTATTGCTCGACGAGTTACTTATAGTGATAAAGCTAACACCACTATGCTGACAAATTCTCCGAATCTATCACTACATCAAAGAATGATCAACTACCAAAAAGTCAGAGCAAATATTTTTGGAACTAATACTAAACCCCTTCTTTCCAGTAAGATCCAGTAAGATTTTAAAATATAGAAACAGATATAGTTGCCGCCAGAAACACGGACAAAACTTAGAAAGTAAATTCTTAAATGACAATCAAGACCTTAGACCTTTTGTTAACATTAAACTAGGAACCGAGATGGTATATGCTCTGCTAGATTCTGGAGCTTCCGTAAGTGCACTTGGCAAGGATTGTTTAGAATTTTTGAAACGTTATGCAATTCCTATAAAGCCAATCAAATCGCACCGAAGAACTGCCGATGGGACCAAACAAGATATCCATGGATTTTGTAAGATACCGATCTCATTTAATAATCTAACGAGATCCATAGACTTTTACGTGGTACCTAGCCTTCAGCAAAAAGCTTACTTAGGTATAAATTTTTGGAAGGAGTTTAATGTGGCTCCTCAGATCGTTTCTGAGCTAAGCATAGTTGACAATTCTCTTTAATTATCAGAAAACCTTCATAACTTAAACCAATTTCAACTATACGAACTCGGGAAAGTTATATCTCGTTTTCCATCATTTACAAAGCTCGGATTAGGAAAAACAGAGATTGAAACACATTTTATAGATACAGGAGATGCGGTTCCGATTAAGGCTAAACATTTTCCTCTCTCACCCCCGAGACAAGCAGAGGCTTTCATTGACCTAGATAGGATGCTCTCACTTGGCGTTATTGATGGAAGCAATAGTCCTTGGTGCTCACCTATAATCCTCGTTAGAAAGCCAGGGAAAGTTCGTTTGTGCTTAGATTCGCGCAAATTAAACAACGTGAAAAAAAAAAAAAAATATTTTATCTGGTATCCTTGTCATCCTTCAGATACGCAACAAGGTATCGGTCGGAACAGAAAATTCTCCGACTTTATACGATTCGGAGGATTTCTGCTGCGGGGTATTCTTCGGAACAACTGTTCGGAGAATTGTTCCGGCATTTTGTTACGCATAGCGGCGAATTAGGTTGAAGTGCAATGAAGTGCATTTAGTTTGTTAAATATTTTACAGCTAGGTTTCGATATCCTCCCACTGAAATTAGTTGCGGAATTTGTATACGAATTGGAGTGCGGTGCGGTGCGCCATCGCAATTGTTTGTTTTTCTTCCGAAGTCGGACACCTCGAATGCAATTTGAACCTTCGAAGAAGTATGCGTTGCGGAGAATTTTCCGTTCCGAGGGATACCTCGCTAGGACCGATTATATTGCTTACGAAAAGTTCAACTTTTACTTTCTGTCTAATCGTAATAAATTTTAGGGTATTCAATTAATAAGGGCACCTACCTATTTGAAATTCGAAATGTCATAAACGTTCACGAGCTGGATACATTTATAAGATTAAGTGACAGCTGGCAGCCCCTAATATTTTTGAACCACTTCCACTTTTTTCCATCCCTATTAAAATAGGTAGAACCTTAACATATATCAACTAACAAGTCAGCCTAGATACAAACCTCTTCTCGGGGTATTAACTTTGTCTTCATAGTACATTTCCATTGTTTGTGCGATGTGTCGAAAACCAAATTGAAATAGAAATAAACTCTCCACATTTTTATAAAACATTTTTATAATGATTTTTTTTTATTCACATTTGAAAACAGCGCAGTGTATAGCATTATTAATTAATGGCTCTGCTTGCATTTTTGTTGTTTTTTTATTCACACTCTTTGCATTTAAGATAAATAAATTCTTCTTAATATTAATTAATTGTTTGCTCTTTTTAACAAATAGTCACCTAAACAGTAAAGAAAAGTATAATCTCTTAAAAATTAGTTTAAATATGTAACTTCTGTATTTAACCTAAGAGGAATGGAATGCACTAACACAAGAGATGTTTTTTTTATATATATTTATAAATAAACTTATGATTTGTAAGATAATTAACAACTTAATAATAATCATTCGCTCTTATTTCACCTTTGTTTCCACAAAACTCGTATTTGTTTGTAGCATACAAAAAGCTTAACTACATTTTTTTTTTGTTTCTTTCGAGTATTATTGTTATTAACCTAAGCTTTAGTTTTAATTTTTTGTTCATGTATAATCAATTCGTCTAATTTTTTTCATTTATTTATATCGAAAGCTATTTATTATTCCCATTTATTTACATTGCGTGCGAGTTACTAAAAATTGTTCTTCTTATTCGAATTTAGTCGACTACTACATAAAATTAAAAAAAATTACTTAAAAAATAAAAACAAATCAGTTTCTGTTTTTCCGTTTAGAGCTGAGAGCGAATTTAGTTATATGAATTATTTTTATACAATTTTCTAAGTGAGCGCGCGCTCTACGGCCAGAGTTTAATTATTTTATGTGTCGTTTAATTAATTTTTTTTTTATTTAATACTTTTAAGGCTTATAGGCGTTTATTTTGTTTTTATTAGCTGATACATATTCTTTGTTTCCATATGTATAATTGAATGATATATAATATGTTCGGTTGGTTTTTGATGTGATCATGATGTGTGATGTGTGTATAATTTGTTTAAGTTAGTAAATAAATTTTCTTTTGTTACAACGAATTTCAACAATAATATATATATGGACAAAAAATATCATTTTTTAGTGAAAGGTACTAGTTATGATATAATATTTTTAATCAATAGCTAACAATGTGTTGTTTGTACAAGTTAATCATAGATAGGAGTTTTATGTATTTACAGTATATATACAGAGAAACAAAAAAATAAACGAACTATATATAAAAAATAATATCAACAGGTACAAAATGTAGTTATATCTTCTTTGGTAGATTAGTTAGTAAGTTATTATTTTGTTGGCTTAAACTAAATACAAAAAGAGGAATACTGATGAGAACTTAAGGTTGTTTTTAGTTTTGTGTACACCTGTTGGGAATAGTATTTCATGGGTAATGCCATCGGACTGTAGCTATATTATTATTATCTTAGCTTTATTTTTACAAAAATTAATTACATAAGAAACACAAAAATTATAGCACGAGCTACCAGGGCCTTAGCCTATATAGAACAAGCGACTATAGAAAATAAAATTAAGACCAGTAAAACCTCAACTGATATTGAACTTATAAAATATTCGCACCCCTAAGCATCTATCATTGTAGACACAAAGAACGAAGAGGAGCTGGCTCAAAATGAGCCCAAAAACATATAAAGCCTATAAAGCTAAGATTGCACGTGTCATTTTTCGTGGCAAATTTTGACATGCTGAAGTCACAAAAATTCGGCCATTCGGTGGTCACTCGTGTGTCTTTGGTGAGAGTGCGCTGCGACAGCCCGCGTGACCAGACGCTTGACAGGCGATCAAAATTCACAAGAAGTGACAAATTTAGGACAAATGTTTACGTATGGCAATAACTGGGGCCTTACTTGTGGTTTAACATTGTGACAGTGCCACAATTGGTGCAGATAAGGGAATCAATCTTCACAATGTCACTGCGGTTGGATAGAATTTGCCTATCGTGGTTCATTTCTAGTATAATGTGTAGTATAAGTCAACACCAACACCGTTTGTCCCCTTTTTGAGCCTCAGCACCCTTGACACCCACGGGTTACCCATGAAATCCCGAAGCACAAAATCCCAAATACAAAATCCCGAACACAAAATCCCGAAACACAAAATCCCGAAAAAGCAAAAACCCGAAGCACAAAATCCCGAAAATCATTGAATATAATATAAATCGCGCGATTTTAGACACCAGTTTTAGTTAGGCAAAATAATTATTGACTATAAGTTTTGAAATAAAATTGAATTTTCGTGTAAAATATCGCAATACATAGAAAACTTGTCGTTCTTAAAAGAACGCTGTTATGCGCACTTACGTTAAATTAAAGTGTTCTGATTTCTGAAAGAAGTTAACACTTTAATTCTCATTAGTTTTCTAGAATAAGTGATGTTGTCCGACGAGTTATTTTACCGAAAAAAAAAAAAAAAAAAAAAAAAAACACGGTAGAAGAACTCATTAGCTAATTTTACTTAATGAGATTTCAATCTTCTTCTTTTTTTTTGTGAGAATCACAAAGAACGAACAATGTTCACTTAGGTAGATTTATCTGACGAGTTATTTACCAGAGAATACGGTAGAAAAGCTCGTTAGATAAAAGTACTTAAGTAACAATTTTATTCTTGAATTGGGTTGGAAGTTCGCTCTTGGCCTCGGGTGTAAATGTAGGTGACGATTGCGGAATGGTAATGGAAATAGCATTTTCCAAATCAACTGTTTTTCTGAAAACGACAAATTGTTTAATTTGAGAGATATTGAATATTTCAATTTATTAAAAATTTAATAAATTTGGACAAAAAAATTGCTGGCTATAAAATCCCGAATTTTTCTGGATTTTTCCTTTAAAACCATTTTTCGGGATTTTGTGATTCGGGCAAAAGAGTATTCGGGAATTTTTGAGACTCAGGATTTTTCAATATTTCTAATTTTTTTTGTTGGAATTTTGAAATTTGGTCAAACTTTGGTTTCCCCCTCAGCACCCATGACCCCCACTTTTTGAAAAATTATCAAAATGGCCCCTTTTCAGTTTAAGTAAGATTTTACTCTTCATTGAACGGAAAAGACTACAAAGTGCAAAAACTTGTTTTTTTTGTTAAAAATAAATGTCTTTGTTTCTGTTTTTTTTTTATATATATTATTATATATTTTATGGCCATAGGACATAGGACAGTAGAAAATAGAAAACTACAAATAAAAGCTGTCCACAAGTGTACACATTTTCTACAACAAAAATTCAATAATTTGTGTTCAGTTGTATAAAGCTAAGTAAGATTCTTATGGATTTTCATTCTCTTGTTTTTTTATTTCATATATAAAAAGCATTTTGTTTTGTAAAAAATGCGAACAATAGTGTCTTTTGTTTAACTTTGTTAAATAATTGTTTTGTTGTTAAGTTAAATTTAAATATTCGATTGTCTTTCGTTTTGCAAGCTGCTAAGTAACCTATAAATTGATCTATTTTATTTATTATATTTTTTTTTGTATATGTATTTGTATGTACAGTATAAAAACAAATAAAAAAATGTCGCTTAAGGATTAGTTAGACATGTTTTTGGGGGGAGCAAATGAGATATTTGTTTCTTTTTATGTAAAAAGTATTGCTTATGTTATTTTTCACTATACTAAATTTAATTGATAAATCATTTTGTAATGGGGTAAACAATAGATAGTGGGAATCAGGGAGAGAAGGGTTCAGATGGGTTGATGATGGCTTGAGAAGTTGGTATTTTTATTTTAGAAAATAATTAAATTTTTAAGGCTTTTAAAAAGAAAATGAAATCGTTCCATTGGCACAAAAAAAATTCTATTCCAGTGATTCTGAGAAGAGAACTTCGCTTCTCGATTTGAAGTCAGAATCCACTCGAGAACCACTCACACAAGTGTAATTTATGTATTTTATCAGTCAGCTGACAGCAGCCATAGATTATTTTTTGACATTTCACAAATACTTTTGTGGATTCAATCAGAAGCAGATTTTTTGTTCTATTGGACTACAAAAAACAGAATGAGAACGAGTGGATCCCCGAGTGAAACCAATGGAAAACGACATTACGGATCTAGAGTTTTGAACGTCACCAATGAAAGCGGTAACAATTTTGAATTCAGCTGCTAATACTTGTGGTGGTTTTTGCACCAAAAGAATTTTCCTTAAGGAAAAATTGCCATAAGAGCAATTTTGAGTTCCACATAAGTTCAATGCTGTCTTCAGTCAGTACAAATACACGGAAGAATAGCAACTTCGAAAATATTATTTTCAAAACCGAAGCACAATTCGACAATGGAAAGTCGCAATATTTTCTTTAGCGAGTGGATGTAGGTCTACTAATTATTTTAGACAAAGCCTTACATGCAAACATTTTTTTTTTTTTTCGGATTGAAGTAATTTTACCATGCCTTGAGATTGCTTTAACTCTTAAAATGCAAAATAAATTTTACTTTCTGTATGTTCAATTTAAATTTTGTTACAAAAGCTCTTGCGGATCTTGGAAATCGTTTTCACTGAAGAACACTTTATGTGATACTAAAGTAAGCGTGGACGTTCAAGTATCTAGTTTAGTAAGACTGACTGCTGTCTGAAAAGATGAATCTCGGTTTTGACTGGCTGAAATCGGTCATATGAGCAGCTGTTTCAGTTGACGTTATGGAGCAAATCCGTTCTATACTGTAGAAGTGATATTTCTATACACAAAAAAACGTCAATGAAAACTCTGCCGATGGATTTCTGGTGACAATACATAAAGCCAAGCGTCATATGGCCAAATCTCGAAATTTGGCCTTATGTTGATTTGTGAAAATGTGATAAAGCCAAATTTGTTTAATTATGTAATTTAGATTAAAGGAACTTCGCATATCCTCAACCTCCTCGCAACCACCCCGTAATCCAGCAGTGAGCCCAAGCAGCAAGCTCCCCATACATATCCTATGTTGGTAGGGTAACAATTCCATTTATCATATATAAAACTCTATGAATGTCGCTAATATCTAACATGTTTGCCTAGGATAGCTGGTTAAGTAGGTACCAGCTAAAACGGCTGTCACTGTAGAGCAATTGAGTAGATATAATGTCACTCACCCAACACAAACAAAATTGACTTCATGCCAGGGTTGCGGTTTTATAATTTCTCTGGGGAGTATAATACAATTTGTTTTGTGGAGTACCGAGGAGTATAGACCAAAAATCAAGAAATTAATTTTTAAGCTAAATCATAATGGGAATTTACTCTATTGATCACCACTTTATTATCAAAATCTCGTCATCAGAAACCTTCTAACACCTGTGAGCAATGCAAACCTACAAAGTCCATATAAAAGTCCATATGATAAAGACTGGCGATGCCTGGAGGACCTGAGAAAAATATAGTATCAACGGTAATGTAGCATTTGCGAAGAATGATATTTTAAACTCAGGATCATAAAAGAGTGAGAAGATATGCGGAGTCCGAACGGCTGTTTGTCAGTCGTTAAGGTGATATTTGTGCTTTTCCGAGGATCGAACCTGAGAGCTCTCGTTCAGTAGTCCAGCACACTAACCACTGAGCGACAGCGCTCACTCTAAAGTTCAAGACCACAGAACTAATTTTCTTTAGAAAGGCCTCGACATTGGATTCAGTCTCTGTGATGATGGTAGATTCCAGTTCAGTCGATATTGCATTGCTATGAATTTAGCTGGAAGGTACTGATTGTCGAAACGTGCTAAAGATGTAAAGCTCGTCCATAATCAGTTAGAGCTCTGGATATATGCTGAAATCTCCTTCAAATGAAAGCATAATGAAGCTCACCAGTACGGGAGGTTATTTTTCCAGTGCAAGGTTTGACAGTTTGGCAGTCTTGTTCAAGATGTCAAATTTTGTTCAACAATTTGCATATATTTTCAGATGGCAATCTTATACCGTTGGTAATATCGTGTTAAATATAAAACTTTGTATTTTCACATTTTTTAGAGTGTTGTTCAAATTTATTTAGGAACCAATCACACTCATAAATCGGTAGCCAAAGGTCGATAACAAATCAGCAAGTCCGTATCCAAAGTCTCTTCTTCGTGTCGGAGCGTACAACTAGTCAGTGGTTTCCGGTAGCTTAACCTTAAACCAACCCATTCTTGTTCTTAATTTGTGGGTTTTCCCACTAGTCCACAAGCTTTGAAGATACTTTTACGAATAGCAACACCGACCATTCGAGTTTTTTTGAGATTATATACAAAAGGATAGTCTTGCTTCGACTGCGAAGGGAGACTTCTAAAACACGTCTCGAGGAAACAGGAGGCCAATAAATGTTTTTTTTTTTTTTTTTTTTTGTCAAACGTGAAAAAGCCGTACTTGTTTTTTTTTTTTTTAAATCGTCAAGGAACACATATAGTAAGACGGTTTCTTCTGGATGTGTTGATATGAGACGTACTAACAGCGCTACACAAACCATCTAATTTCTCTGTCAGATCGAATCTGGACATCTTTAAGTGGGCCCACTCATCACAACACTTTAACTCGTGAGAACAGGGGGTCAGTGAATAGTTTGCTAGACAACCGAGTAAGGGAACTCAGGTTTAAACCCCAGAAAAATATAAATCATATCTTAAGGAAAAAATGCTACTTTAGCGAATGTTTGGCAAAGATCCGAGGGCAAGACTGTGGTGAGAAAGCTTCTCAATGCAGCCGTTCCAATTCAGCACAAAAGTTTAGGTTCATTCTGAGTTCCGTTATCTCAGAGCTCAAATAGACAAATGGCTGTAAAAAAAAAAAACAGTCCTCGGGTCATATTTGGCCCAGTCGAGTCAACTACTATTATTTAAGTATTTTACTACGAGTATGCTACTATGTGTAGAGTCTTTGTTAATCAATACATCGGTGAGTTTTCTAAATCAAAGCAAACTCAAACCCGTATAAAACTAGGCGGTGCATCTCTACGACCTAAACTCATCGCGGAAGGATGCTGCTGCGCCGTAAAAGTATCTATCGGCAACACTGCGAAACCCACGTGCTTTTTCCACTCTCGGTTATCGGGCTATGTTTCACTTGTTTTCATTTTATTATTTTTAACAAACCCATTTTACAGCAGACGGATGGTCCCTTCAAAGTTGACTCATCAAATTTAGGTGGCTAAATTCGAGACAGCCGGTCGGTAAATAATCAACCAAAAATTGGTCCACCCATGTGGCAGAAGAAGGGAATTTCAAGTATCCACAAGAGTTTGTTCGCCACGAATATAAAAAAATCGAACACGAATCAAAACTTAGTGGAACATCCAGAAAATTAAATTTATTTAAGATTTTACTACGTTTAGAAATGTCAAGACAAATTAGTAGATAGATAGATAGATAGTAGGTAAATCCGAAATTAAAAATAGGAGTACAATAATTCGTCTTTGGGGAGTACGGAAGTACAGCCGATGAAAAATGTGTATAATACTCCTATTGTAGTAGTTACATTCGGCAGCGCTGCTCCATGCAGTCACACATACTTCCGTATTTTCAAATTAAGAGATAGACAATGGGCTTTACTAATAATTATTTTTGATACTTAATATTTTGTAAGTCACAATATGCAATTTTGTATGGAAAATTGTGAGTTAGAAAAATTTAGCATATAGCTTGTAGCTACAATAAAGAAGAAAAGATTATTAGTATCAAATGTCCAAACTATTGCACTTTTTTTTAGGAATCTACTGTGTTTTTTTTTTTTTTTTTTTT
Organism: Cheilosia urbana; assembly: GCA_946477585.1. Lineage (NCBI taxonomy): Eukaryota > Metazoa > Arthropoda > Insecta > Diptera > Syrphidae > Cheilosia > Cheilosia urbana. The sequence goes on along the minus strand of OX297854.1, from coordinate 86,322,967 downwards.
TGCAGCACTTATAAGAGTATATTTTCTAAGAACGTTTTGAGGTAAAGTATTTTGAATTGAAAACGTGCATTAGAATGAGGTAGATATTAATACCAAAGTAAGACCTGGGCATTGGGCTAACGCTCAGAAAAAAAGTTTTTGAACTGTCGAATAATTTCGTTGGAAGAAGTATTCATTATTCAAAACGTAGCCAGACAATACTCGGCATTTATCAGCGGCTTAAATACGGTATTTCACGAGCTTTGCACAATTTTTTTTTCTTTTAATGATTTGCATTATCCCTTACAAGAAGAGCCAACGATACAAATTCTGTTTACTGGGATTCTTCTGAAAATATTATTTACCCCTATTGCGAAGATCAACTTTCAATAATTGATAATCGGTATTGTGAATGTCAATCTTGAACAATTTTATTAGCAGTTGTCAATTTTTCTATCAATCGGAATTTCGGTGTTAATAAGGACGGCTCATAAATGAAAATGTTAAACATCAACATTCTTAATTGTTATTTTCTAAGGGCTATATTTTTCAATCCATTTTGGGCACATGTAATTTTCCATAACGCGTTTAGCAGTTCACTTACTCTATACAAAGCCGGTCAGAAGAAATTTAAAAGTGCTGTCACTAGTGCTAAACGCACTGTCTGGCATACCTTCTGTAACGAAATAGAAGAAACTAGAGAATCAGCTAGACTTAGGAAAATCCTATCAAAAGAACCTGCGGTTCCTGGATATCTTAAAGACAATAATGTCAACTGGACACAGTCTTCGGAAGAGAATTTAAGTCTCCTTCTCCTCGCACACTTTCCGGGTTGTATCCCCAATACAACCATCCAGTCTGCACCAAGCACCGCAACTACCGTTGCAATTCCAGATGGTATAATAACCGAGGAAAAACTTAACTGGGCGATTGAGACTTTTTCTCCATTCAAATCTCCTAGGTTGGATAGGATTTTCCCAAACATGCTCCAGAAAGCCAGGTCAATTATTTTACCAATTCTGATGAGACTCTTCACGCGCTGCCTAGAATGTGGACACATTCCCAAGGCATGGCGAGAAGTAAAGGTTGTCTTCATTCCGAAGGCAGGCAAGTCCAGCCTCACGACTGCTAAAGACTTCAGGCCTATAAGTTTAACATCATTTATCCTGAAGACCTTGGAAAAGCTTTTAAACGTTTTTATCCTCAGTCGACAGGACGATAAAATGATCTCAACGGCTCAGCACGCATACATTAAAGGTAAAGGAGTTGAGACCGCGCTGCACGAGGTCACTAGCATCATAGAAAAGTCCTTTAAAGACAAAGAATACACACTGGCCGCGTTCCTCGATATTGAAGGAGCATTCAATAATGCTAGGACGTGTGCAGTGAAGAGAGCACTACTCAATAACAAGGTAAACCCAAAGCTTACCAATGTGATTGAAAGCTTGCTTAATGAAAGAAATATTAATGCAAAACTAGGTGACATTCAACTTAGAGTGACAGCCTCAGAAGGTACACCACAGGGAGGAGTCATCTCCCCCTTACTCTGAGTCCTTGAAAGACTACTAAAATTCGAAAACAGAGGGGTCAAAGTAATTGCTTATGCAGATGACGTAGTAATACTTGCTACAGGCAAATTCCTACCTACCATAAGCGAACTACTAGAAAACGCATTACGAACACTTAATATGTGGACAAAACAATGCGGTCTTGGAGTCAATCCACAAAAAACTGAGCTAGTCTTGTTCAGTAACAAAAGAGTGATTCCAAACTTCGTTCCTCCAACTATTGAGGGTATACCTCTCAGAGTAGCGGAGAGTGCTAAATATCTGGGTACGATCTTGGATAGGAAGCTCAATTGGAAATTAAATGTCAATGAGAGAGTAAAAAAGGCTGCAAATGCTTTTTACGCATGCAACCGAAACTTCGGAAAAAGGTGGGGATCAAACCCTAAAATAATTCTGTGGATGTATACGGCTGTTGTGCGTCCAATACTCACATACGGAAGCTTAGTCTGGTGGCAAGCCTCAAACAAAGCATCGAACTTAAAACTAATGACCAAAATACAAGGACTAACATGTATAGGTACAACCGGCGTAATAAGGACAACGCCTACTGCTGGAATGGAGGCAATCCTCAACCTGGTACCCCTAGACCTACACATGCAAGAATCTGCAGCCAAAAGTGCCCTCAGGATCAGCCAAAACAAAAACTGGAAACCCTACAGAATGGCACATGCACAGATTCTGAACAAATACGTGGGAGACTCTGTCACTTCTGACTACTTGTCTCCCAACCTTGACTTTGATAAACCATTCTCTTGCTATTTCCCCAGCAGGGAGGAATGGAACACAGACGAACCCACAAATAGGAAATCGATATCCATCTACACAGATGGATCTAAGATGGACTGTGGAACAGGTGCTGGAATTTTCTCCGAAGAGCTAAATATACACCACTCGATCAGATTGCCTGATCACAGTAGTGTTTTTCAGGCAGAGGTTCTGGCAATCGCCGAAGCTGCCCATATGGTGTCAATGATTACAATACCAAATGATGATATTACCATATTTATTGACAGCCAGGCGGCTATAAAAGCAGTGTCTGCTATTGAAATAAAATCGAAGCTAGTTCGCCGCTACCGTGAAGAGCTTAAGGTTCTCTGCTCGCAGCATACCACGCGTCTCTCCTGGGTCCCTGGATACAGGGACAAAGCCGGCAATGAGATGGTTGATAAACTGGCAAGAAATGGATCTGCTATGGATCAAGATCGGGCGATTAAATCGATCAATCCACCGCTCTGTAATCTCAGAGAGAGAGAGTGGAAAACAAGATTCGCATACGCTGCCTGTCATTTCGAGATCAACTCCGGCAGATGAATTGAATGCTTGAAGGCGTCTGCTTTATGGCGATACGTCAAGAAACTGCATTTGACAACAATCATGCGAGTTTCTTTACAAAATGACCAGTCTGCTGGAGAGTTCTACAGGCAATTGTTGGCGATGGGCAATGGTGTGATTCCAGCAAACTTATTCACCGGCCTGATTGAGTTTCCACAAAATGTTTGCAACTTTACAACGACACTGGAAGAACTAATCATGAATGTTTTCCCGAATATCGCTCAGAATTTGTTGACCATGATTGACTGAGTGTAAGAGTGATTTTGACTGCGAAAAACAAGAACGTCGATCATTTGAATTTCGCCATTCAAAACCAAATCGCTGGTGAGTTGCAATCATACAAATCAGTCGACTCCGTGATGGATGAAAACGAAGCCACCAACTATCCCACTTTGTTGCGTAACCTAAACAAACCAAAACTTTGTAACGGTACGCTTTTGATTGTGAAAAATTTAAAATCAAATATTATTCAAGCAACGATTTTCATTGGAAAACTAATTGACACATCTTTGGTATTGGTCTATTTATATGGTTTTTGTGAAGTTTGGTTGCAATTGGTAAACGTATGTTTGTGTAATTTGTTTACAAAAAACGGTGTAAAAAAAATATATTTGTACTGTACTGTTCTTTTTTTTTTGGTCGTCTTATGAGAAATACATTTTGTTTTGTCAAATCACTTTTTTCGAATTTCCAGTCGGTTTTTTTTCAGTTTTCTCAACATTTTGAAAAATTGTAGTTGTACGGTTCATACGCTGGAATCGGAAAACTTATGCGTGCGTGAAAAAAAAAAACATGAATTTGAGTAATTTTTTGTTTTTTTCCTAAACCACTCAACCGTTTTCAATGAAGCTTTGGGACTGTGTATGGTTGGTTACAGTTTGAAAGATAGGACACTTTTTTGGTATGGTGGGTACGGCTATATGCAAAAGAGACTGTCGTCCGTATGTATGCACTCATAACTCGGGAATGGATCGTGCTTTGTGAATTCGTATACCCAAGGAAGAACATATGATACTTTTTGTCGTGAAAATAGAAGTTTCCGGGGATGGGATTGGGGATGGAACTTTGCATGGAGAACCGCATAAAATTATTTAAATTATTTAGAATCTTTATTTTTGAATTATTTTGATATGCCGGGCTTACCGCTACACAATTTGAAATTGAAAGTCGGCTCAATTATAATTTCGTTGTGCAACCTCAATCCACCGAAATTTTGTAACTGATCGCGTTTGATTTGATTGTGAAGAATCTCAAATCAAATGTCATGGAATTAGCGACGATTTTGAGTGGAAAATTCAAAGGAAAACATTCTTATTCCGCGGATTCCGCTTATTCAGAAAGATTTGCCATTCGTTTTTAAGCGTATCAATTTCCCGTTTCGCTATAACAATTAATAAGTCTCAAGGACTATCGCTGGAATTTTGAGGAATCAATATTGAGTTCCCATGTTTCTCCTAAAGTCAAATGTATGAACTTCCGCTTTATACATCGTCTATCGTAAATAGCGTTGCCAGACGTCCCGGTTTGCCCGGGACGTCCCGGATTTAAGACAGAATTTAGGTTGTCCCGGCGGGACAGTTTTTGTCCCGGGTTGCGACTAAAATTCATAAATAAAAAAAAAAAACAAAAAAATGCTGCAAACATCTTTTATTATAGTTTTCAGACTTTTAAAATTAAACAGGAGCAGTACGAGAAACGACAACGAAAATTTCCGATATGGAGCGAGTGCGTGCACTCCAACCTTATTAGCGTAAACATATCAGATGGGAGCTTTTTTGGAGTTTATTTTGTTGACATTTCAAGATTATTTGAAAATAACGCAGCTGTATTTTTAGCCTGATTTTATTTTTGAAAAAATTATGAAAACATGAGAGAAAAATGTCCTATCATACGGGCATAACAAATTCTCGTTAATATTTTTAACCAAGCACACCTAGAATATAGGAATGGGGACGTTCGGATTCCTAGTTTCTGTAAAACATCAACTAGATATGTCGGGACTAGGTATAGGTACCCGAAAGCGTTGACTATACAACTTGATTTGTTTTTATATTCTCGCGGTCAGCGTTACCTTTGTGTGATTTTGCCCTTTTTTATTAAGAAAAGTCTCTTCATACATTTTCAAAAACGTTTATTCTGAAATAAGTACATTTAAAATGTTGCCTACCACAACACTGTTATACTGTTATGCGAACTAATGTTTGCTAAATATCGTGCGAAAATTCTAAATTTGCAGAGTAGTTTTAGACACTTTGTTGGCTTTCTCTCTCACCGGACATTTTCTCGACTCTTCAGAATTCTGCGGCGAGTGGCCACTCTGTTTATTTTAAAATTTGACTCTTCGAAATGTCAATTGAGTACTCAGGCAGGACTTTTTTGATCAGATTCGTCGGCTTCCCCTCCATATAATGTCAACTGCAAAAACTATACACGTGACCACTCTGGGCCAATTAAAAATCAAATCCATCTAGTCAGTCAGGTGTCAGACTTACTAAGCTAGAATCCGAATGTGCCCAATGTAATTTTTCAAAATTGACAGCTGTCAGTCAAATGAATAGAAAATATTTTTTTATTTGTCCCGGGAGAAATTTATAAATCCCGGGTTTTTTCCATTATTATGCAATTTGTCCCGTCGAGCTGCGAGCAAAATATGGCAACCCTAATCGTAAAGGACGTAAAGGACATGTGCATGATGGTGAGTTCATAATTGCAACATTGTTGCACATGCCATGCACAAAATATTGATTCAATGCAATTATGAACAGAAATACTGCTCCAAGTTTGCAGCAGTTTAGCGTTTCTGAAAAATATTTCATATATGCAGTACATTTTTTTTTCACTTTCTTTCCTATAAAACACAAATAATATATTTGAACTTTTTAATAAAAAAAAAACCTTAATTTATTTTGGATAAATCTATTAGATTTCATTTATTTTACTTACATATTTTTTCCTGCCATCTTCCTGCAACTAGACAACAAAACAAAATTCAATGCAGAGTTGATCGCAGTTTGACTGTCATTTGGCTTATATGAACGCAATGCTTATTCGCCTCATGCAAAGATAATGCAGTATTTTTACATTATTGAACGCAAAAATTGTAGTGTTGCCGCATTTTTACTCAGCCTATTATTATTTTCATTACATTAACGAATATGTTCGTTAACAAAGTTCGCCTGGTCAGCTAGTTTTTCAATAAATTTTACAGATTTGTAACACTCGTTATTATTGTTTAATTAAATTGTTTGCGAAAGTCGTAACGATCACTCATAAATATTTTAGAACTGACAAAGTTGAGTTTTCAATCCCAATAACTTTATTTTTTGGGTTACGTTCACAATCTATATATATAAAAATAACTTACTAAATGTTTGTGTGACTGCCTACCGACTGCCACACACATCCGATTTAGGTTTAGTTTTTTTTGTTGGTTAATAAACCATACAGAGAAGGTTTTTATATTAGTATGATACGTTTTTGAAAGAAGGCGCAACCGCCATTCCAATAAATTCATTTTTGTACACTTTGAAAAAAAAATAAACTGGATAGAAATCAAGTAGTGACACTTCAAATAAAAAAAAAAAGTATTTGTAATTTTAAAAGCAATTGTTGTTGTCAATTATTTTAATTATTTTCCAAGCAAATTGTTGTTGTCAACAATTTTGAATTTTTTTTTTTTTAAATATAGATATCTACCTAACTAAAAAGTTTGTTCGAATAAATTATGTTTACTATGTTACATTAAGTAACTTTTTGAAATGAAGTAGATACTTTGATTATACAAAGATGATATGGCCGACGATATTTTGCATCGAATTCACACTGTGACATCGGATAATGAACTGGAGATGTCAAATGAAATGCGCAACAAAGCTTTGATTTTGATCGAGGATAATATGTGTCTGCTCATGAGTGGCAATTTGTTGTACAAATTGGGGATGCCACAGCCAAATCGTTCAATGCACTTAATCGAGAACTGGAGCGAGAAATGGACTTCGATCGAATCGCATTGAGTCAAGCTGTTCGAACAAATGTGCCAATGTTGAATCAAGAACAAAAGAAAGTGTACGATGAATTGATGAAAGCAGTCGATAACGAAAATGGCGGAATTTTCTTCCTTGATGCGCCCGGTGGAACTGGAAATTCATTCCTGGTTTCACTGATTTTGGCTACAATTCGTTCGAGATCTGAGATCGCCTTGGCCCTAGCCTCTTCTGGGATAGTGGCTACTTTGTTAGAAGGCGGTCGAACAGCTCATTCTGCATTGAAATTGCTTGCAGATTCACAAGTGGATGAAGAACCTACATGCAATATTTCAAAGAACACTGCGATGGCGAAAGTACTGCAGCAATGTGAGATTATCATATGGCACAATGGCTTACAAACACGCATTGGAGGCCCTGAATCGTTTACGTAATGATAAGCGACCTTTCGGTGGAGCAATAATCTTGCCATCAGACGATTTTCGTCAAACGCTGCCTGTCGTTTCGAGATCAACTCCGGCAGATGAATTGAATGCTTGCCTGAAGGCGTCTGCTTTATGGCGATACGTCAAGAAATTTCATTTGACAACAAACATGACCAGTCCGCTGCAGAGTTCTCCAGGCAATTGTTGACGATGGGCAATGGTATGAGTCCAGCAAACTTAATCACCGGCTTGATTGAGTTTCCACAAAATTTTTGCAACTTTACAACGACACCGGAAGTTCTAATCATGAATGTTTTCCCGAATATCGCTCAGAATTATATTAACCATGATTGGCTGAGTGTAAGAGTGATTTTGGCTGCGAAAAACAAGAACGTCGATCATTTGAATTTCGCCATTCAAAACCAAATCGCTGGTGAGTTGCATTCATAAAAATCAGTCGACTCCGTGATGAATGAAAACGAAACCACCAACTATCCCACGGAATTCTTAAACTCTTTGGATGTTTCTGGCTTGCCTCCACACAAATTGAAACTAAAAATCGTCTCAGTAATAATTTTGTTGCGCAAACTAAATGAACCAAAACTTTGTAACGGTACGCGTTTGATTGTGAAGAATTTAATATCAAATATTATTCAAGCAGCGATTTTTATTGGAAAACTCAAAGGCGAATATGTTCTTATTCCGCGGATTCCACTTATTTAGAACGATTTGCCGTTCATATTTAAGCGTCTTCAATTTCCCGTATGTCTCGCTTTTGCTATGACAATTAATAAGTCGCAAGGACAATCGCTGGATGTGTGTGGCATAAATCTTGAATTTCACGTGTCGGCAAAGCTCTCGCTTTGTACGTTTACATACCCGATAATAGAAATAGAACAAAAAATGTTGTGTACCATAAAGCATTTCAGTGAAAAAGCGGTAGGTTGGCCGACAAGTATTTGATTTTATTTACCTATTTATTTAATTTTCATATAACTTTTGAATAAAAAATTTGAATTGACCGAATTACATGAAGCAGAATGAAGCGAAAGCTCGGAATTATTACTATAATTACATTAATGAATTTGGGCGGAACGAAGTTCGCCGGGTCAGCTAGTAGTTTATATTTTTACCAATTATATAATACCAGTATCAATTTGAATTGATAAATTTTGTCAATTATCAATCGATTGATAGTTGATCTTCGCAATAGGGGTGACTACCTACTGGTGTCCATCAAAACGGCCAATTAGGTCCCTTTCATCCCTTTTATTGTAGTTTTTGCAACAGATTCACCGTAGTTGTCTTTTACATGTCCCTTGTCAGTCGTTTAATAATTTTTCGTTTACCAAACATCGTTTGAACCGATTATTATTGGAGTAACTCAGAGTGCCCACTTAGGTCCCCTAATCTTTTATTTTCGTAGTAACCTTTCATACCAACATATCCATCATAATTTTCGATTGCCTGAAGATACTCAACTACTTTAAGCCACCCTAACCCTCGCTTGGAAAGCTAACCAAAACCAAAACAAAAATTAAGGACGAAAAGAACAGCTCAAAAGGAATATGGACGGTTTTAAAAAGTATCTTCTGGACTAATCTCAATGTTGCAGCATAATTATCTTAAATCGTTTACAAGCTAATAGTTTTTTTTTTTTTTTTTTTCATTTGCTTACCTATATTTTTAACAATTTTTTTTTTCATTGGTATTTAAATCCACTTATTGCTGGCAGTGTGCAAATTATCAATTAATTTTAAATTTAAATTTATTTCTCTATAACTTTCTATATATGCGAATGCCAGTATTGCTTGCTGTTTGCAAAAGAGACGCTAGCATGTCTGCTTGTAACTCAAAGTACAAACAAAATTCTTTAGCTATTGGGTAAGAGTAAAACATATCAATTCCTTTATGCTCTGCGGATGTATGTGTGTGTTTTTGTGAATTCGTTTAGAGGCAAGACTGTGTGTTTGCCAATATTGCAAGCAAGTAGTGTAGTTTTAAAAATGGAAAATATTCTTAAAATGTTCTGCTATTCGATAGTGTGTTGGACTTAAAGCTAAGGTTGCTTACCTTGGTTTTCTGCTTCTCTTTTTTTTTAATTTAAAATTGATAACAAATATCACAAATTAATTTGTAAATCTCTTCTCCTTGCGTGTCGTGGGTGTAGCTTATTTACAGATGTGTGGGAATTGGATAACCAAAATGCGCGCCATCTGTTGAGGAGTCGATGAACTTACTGCTCGAAACTGCTATTATCCGATTGATGGCGCACCAGAATTTTTGGCTAGAGAAACTCTCGTTTGGAGCGTCCTCCGCCGCCGCCACCACTGCTCGATGATGAGCCGCTAGGCGCCGCCGCCGCTGTCGATCCGGATTGCTGTTGGCCGGGCGTTGTGGCCGCCGATGATGATGGTCCGCTACTACACATTTTGTCACTAACTGCAATCAGCTCTGCCTCCAGTAGTCGAACTTGTTCGGGACTGGTTTGTGTCTGTTTTGGGGGCGCCGGGGCTTTCCTGCTCTTAGAACGGCGCTTCTTGAGCATCAGTGGACCCAGGCCATTGCCCCCGGAACTGGACACCGCCGGATTTAATAAACTCAATTGACTAGTTGCAGGCGGAGCTGGCACACTAGCACCAGCAGCAGTAGCAGCTGTAGACGTCGGAGGCAATACCCCACCACTGCTGCCACCACCTCCGCCACCGCTGCCGCCAACCGTACTTACTGTAGCTCCGGTCGCTGTTGAGATCGTTATCACTGTATCGATGGTTGTTGTGCTGGATGGTGTTCCGGACACAGTTAGGCCGGACGATGGAAAACCCTCAATACCGAGACCGCACAGTACGCCATCGCCTGGCGTTGTTTGTCCCGACGAGTCGTGCGACGACAGCCTTTTAACCAGCTCGCCGAGCATGTCCTCGATACGGCCGATACGCTGCGACATTCGTTGCATTTCCAATCGTACGTCCACCTTCAGGTCTAGTACGGTTGCGATGAGATCACGTTGGGCGAGTGTGGGCGGCTGCTCGCGAAGGCCAGTGTCGTATGTGTCTGAGGTGGTGGCGCGTGATGAAGCCATTTCGATCTGACGTTCACGCTCTAAAGCTAGGTTACGCTCTTTAGCCGCATCCAAGCGACTATCGCGACTCGGTGGCGACGATGAGTCCACCTCGCCACCTTCATCGATTGTATCTTGGCGGGCTAGGGTGGCTTGGCTGGCCTGGAGTTTCGGTGCTTTTGGGAATACCTAAACGCGCAGGGATACATTCGATTAGTTAGAAATGAAATATAAAATTCACACAACGACACATGACTACTAGCATGACATTACTACATAGATACACTAAGTACATGTATGTAAATTACTTTGTTGCCTTGTCCACCGTTACTACTCGAGGTGCTACTCTGGCGTCCTTGGGCGGTGCTCTCGCGCAGACTCTCGCGGGCGCTTAGACTTCTAGAGACTGCCACTTTGGTGCTGGTATCGCTAGCCGAATCAACACTAGAACTACCGAGTAGACGACCCCATTTACTAGCGCGCGTACTACGGGCTGACGGTGGGCCAGATGATGGTGATGGTGAAGGTGATGGCGAAGGAACTGCTGCCGTTAGGATGCGTGAGTCCTCTGTTAGTGTTAGCTTGGCTGGTAACTTCTTGGATAAGGATAAGTTGGTATTCATGGGAAATGGGTGTAATGAGCGAAACATTTCAATTAGTATTTCCGAATTTGTTGTCAAGCCAATTATGTTTAAAAATAAAATACAAATATATATACCGTGAGGTTGTTTTTACAAAATTTACAGACACACATCATTTTATGTTGGAAAAACAAATAAAATGTAAGTACGAGAAGGTGTTTGGTTGGGTTGGCAATGTTTTTGGGGGATTAAAAAAGAGAAAGTACACATTTTACGGCATAAGTTTCACATAAATACGCACACAGAGTTATAGATAGTTTGGTCAGCAGCTGCGGAAAGTCGGCAACGGTTACTGGATGTAGGTTAAATTGACTTGCAAATTAATTCGGATGCAAATTAGCATTGTAGATTGTAAATAAGATACCACGGGGATAGCTTTAGGCTTAATGATGAACTTGAAATGTTTACTTTACAAACATTGACAAGGATGACTTTGATTTGCAATATTATAAAGGATCGCTTATACTTCTGGTCAGTTAACAGTAGCGTTGCTATTGACATCCCGTTTTTTTTTTTCATATATTTGTCCCTGAAAAAGCAAAATCCTGCAATCCTACTACCTATCGAAGGCCACAGAACATTTTCCCCTGGCTCTCTTGCAAAGCATTCAATATAGAAAAATGCAATTTTATTTTGCGTCAACTGAAAAGACACAAGAGGCCTTACAAATAATCACTTTTAGTCTGGCAGTTTACGCAAAGACTCCACACTATCCAAAATCTCTTTACCAATAAACAAAGATTGCCAGAATAACGCTAACTAAAGGTTTAAATGTTAATGGGGAGAAAGTCATAGCTAAATAAATCCTCCCTTAATGTCATCTTGAAGACGAGTGTTGCCGAACCGTCCAACATCACTTTAGTAAATTTCGTAATAGGAGCGAATTTAAATACGCTGTTGTTCAGCCTGAGCATTTACAATTATACTAATTTTAGTAAATTGTGAATGTTTTCTAATTTTATTCGTTGTAATACAACGAAATGTATGCAAATAATTAAAAAATATTGCATTTTTGTTTTATTTCTAAACATTTGAAGCATATTATTTCTGTGTTTTTCTCTGTTTTATCTTGTTTAAGCGCTAGTTCTTGTTTTTCTATGGGTTTTCCTTTTTGAATAGTGTGCAAGCAACGAATGGATGGTAAGGGTAACTAAAAAAATTATTGTATATATGTTAGTTTGGGATATTTCCAAAACTTTCTTGACGGTCATCGCAAACAGAATAAAATATCTGCTTACTTAAGTCCCAAGAAGGGACACACAATATCGACGAATCGGACAGAACGTCACGATAGACAGTTATAATTTTGAGGTAGTTAGGGACTTTTTCTACATCGGCTCCGCTATAAATTCTGACAACGACATCACATGGCTAGGACATGTAGAGCGAATGGACACCACCGCTCCGGCCCGAAGAGTCTTCGACGCCATACCGGAGGGAAAACGCAGTAGAGGAAGACCTCGCCTTAGGTGGCGCGCCCAAGTGGAAGGGGACCTCAACCAACTTGGAGTGCGCAACTGGAGGCAGTTAGCTAAAGATCGCGCTAACTGGAGAGGCATATTGGTCGAGGCCCAGGTGCACCCCGTACTGTAGCGCTATCTAAGTAAGTAAGTAAGTAACTTAAGTTTGGACGGCTCATAACTTTTTCCAACCATTCGCAGTACCTTAGGTGACTCAGCTAGATATTTGGCTGCAACGACACCCTTATCAGACTCGTTGCAAAAGGAGTTTGTTTACAGAAAATTTGGATCTCTGATGAAACAATGGTTGGTGTAAAAAGGTTGACTTCTAGGAAAATATAGATATAGGAATAGAATTGCAAGCAAAATACAAGCCAATTAACAAATTTAGGAAATTCAGGAGGAACAACAGGTAGTACATTATGTGTGAATTCATGGAGGGGGAAACAGGACAGTTTTCGTCCATAAAAATGTGCGTGACGGCTTTATATATTTCTGCGAGAATCTAAAAATTTTTTCGGTTTCTAAATTTTCCCGAGTAAAGTAGTACAATCTATACAATTTTCAAAAGATCAAATTGTATTTATTTTCATACTTCTATATACTTTGGCAATAACTTTCTCATTTCAAATTGAAATTCAAAAACGGAAGCGTTATGTTCTTAGAATGCTTACGGCTTCCTACGTGATATTTAATAATTTAGCCGGCTATTATTTCTATTTGCAAAAATATTCACTTGCTAACGATTAAATAATTGTGATCTTTAGACCACCAATAACATTTGATTTGCAGCAAAGCATTCTAATAAACTGTGTTCCGTTTATTGAATAATTTGAAATTTATCTTATAACGACACAAATTCAATCATCAATGAATCGTGATACATGAAGTATCAGAAATCAGAGGAAAGCGTACTAAAAGAAAGTTAAAAATTACCGGATATTGTGCCCGTACGAACGTAGGGCATAACTGATTTGCTTATGATATTTGACAGATTAGCTGATAATTGTGCATTGCCTACTTTGTGTTTTGCTTTTTGCTTATAATAATCCTCAAAAAGCCTTTGAAGGATATCTGTTCGGCAAATTTAATTGCAAAAAATGTACCTATTCGTTTTTATGAAAATAAAATCGTCGTTGTAAAATAAACCACTTCCCTTGTTTTTCACAAAAAAGAAAAAAAAATTATGAAATTTAAATTAGGTATGCGATGACAACAAATGTAATAGATTCAACAGAAGGTCTTCGTACTAGTAAAAATAGAGGTCCAATAGTTTATTGGTACCATTTCAAAAATGCGGTAGGTACATCTTAATTTAAAACTAGACAAAAGATTGCTGACTTGCAAAGTGACAAACATCGTGCGGGTACGTGAAGGAAGCTAGATCGAATAAAAAGTAGGAGAAGTTCATAATATATGTATATTTTGAAGTATTGGCGGTTTGCTGAAGATCTAACATCTAAAACTGTCTGTACATGGGAGGATTTTGCAGACTGTAACTGTCACTCGCTCTCACTGAATTTTATCACCATTGGAAACATGATTAGAGCCACAAATATACCCACAGTGAAACCCTACCTCATCGGACTAGAACTCATGACATCAAAACCATCGAATTAAGATAACATAAGGACTTACAAAAATTTGCATGTGCGCTCTAAAAAATGATATTTTAAAAAAATTGCCCATTTTTGCATTACCAGAAAAATAATACCTTCGTCCTCATACTTCCAATAACCGTTGCAAGAATAAAACAAGAAACAAAATCCAATTATAAACATCCATTACACATCGATTTGAACTGAAAACAAATTTACTCAACTCTATAACAAACATGTCCGACAAACCTTTGTTCGATCCGAGTCACCATCGCCTTTCTCAATGTCGCTCGCACCAGACACAACCTCCTTGGAGCCGGCCTGCACCTGCGGTGTCCTACGGAACTTTGAGAATATTTTCCGCACCAAATGATCCTGATTCTGAGGCAACTGTGGTTCGTTTTTACGCCTTTCGGCCAATTCCTTCTCGCGCTTAACGTCGGCCACCTTCCGGAATATCAGCCGGTGGCGCAAATTGTACGTTAGCACTAGATTCCTGGCGAAGCTATTCGCAAAAGCCGAATAAAAGTCCAGCACCTCCAGCAACTTGTCCCGTTTAATCGCGTGTAAATCACAGTAAGTCAGCGCACGTACATTCGCCGCACTCTGGCCCACAGCAGAGTCCTTCCAAAACTGGTCGCCGAATACGTCCCCTTTACCTGTGGATGATAAACCAAATCTATAATCAATCCGCCGCCATAACTGAGTATAGGCATATTTTTTATTGAAACTAACCCAAAATAGCGACCACCTCGTCGTCCTGTATCACCTCCAAACTGCCGGTCACAATGAAGCACAAACTGTCTATGCTTTCACCAGTGTGATAGAGGAGATCGCCTGGCGCCGAATGTGACATCATGAAGTGCATGGCCAGCGCTCGAAGGCATCCGTCAGATGCAAGCCGGAATGCCGGATGCTCGTTGAATACCTTTCTATTTAGGTGCACACAAATGTCGGCCTTCATGTCCTTCGGACAGTAGTTTAACACCTGCTTACAAGATACACATCACGAAATGGCATTGTTGCATCATCAAATGTTGCCGGACGCAGAGGATGTTTGACACGCAACTTACCTTCTCGGTGTCGAGTCCTTTGGTCATCGCCCACGTGGACACGACATAGTCCATGACACGTTCGCTCAGCGCCTTCGGAACCTCGTGCAGCTTCATGAACTCACGGACGTTGTTCAGCATGTCGTGGTACTTGGCGGTGGCAGATGTCATTTGCTGGATGATGGTTGTTACATGACCAAAGATGGTGGCGTACAAAAGAGCTGCATGCCGGGGGATAAGTTAAATTTAGTTAACTCCTTCCAGTGATTACAGTACGGGTCATAGTGATACAAAGACAGAGATAGAGAGAGAGAGATAGAAAGATAGAAAGAGAGAGTGGGAGAAAGGGGGAGTAAGTCCACCGAAAGGATATATAACACAGCCAGCTAGAACAGTAATAAACACTAAAATGATGATATATGCAATGCAGAAGGGCAAGGAACGACATCCACTTGTTCGAATGTTTCACACAGTCGATGCGGCAGAGGTCCTGTCAATGTGATGGATGCAATCGCTCGGTGTTGGGTCCGGTCTACGTTGCTTTTAAGTGCCACAGGGAGTCAATTTTACGGTTTGTTGACGCACAATGCAACGAAAAGAATGTGCAGTAGTTTTGATTGGTATCCGGGAGGGAATAGTGGTCAGATTGCGTTACTGGTGACAAGGAAATTCAATATTCTTCCATTCACCATAATAGCAGACCGAAAGAGTCTCTGTCGCTTGGGGACGCAAATTCGAGAACATAATTAGAATGAGAATGGGAATGGGAGTGGGAGTTGGAATGGTTTTGGGGTGGCACAGCGGCTGGGAAGCTTTGTGGAAAGTAAGTTAAACTGTCATTGTTCTCGAGTTAGGGACTTGGGGATGACTGACATGCCAGTTGGAACGGAATTGTTTCAGATTATCAGACGAGGGTATAAGCGAGTTTTTCCTTGATGAGCCTTGGAGGCAGAGCATTTGGTGAAGGAATTTTTAGTTAAACTGCGACAGCTGCTTTGGAATGAGAATATGAGAATTGGCCTCCACTAATCCTAAAATTGAAATGGATATTCAGAAAAGGGAAAAACTGAAGAAGACAACGCCATAGCTAGAGACTAAGCAAGAAGGAAGGAAGGAAAATCAAGGAAGTTACGATTTTGGAAGGAAAGGATGTAATCTGTCAAAAGGCAAGTCGATGTTAATGTTGCAGCTGGAAAAGCAGTCGAGCAACGTATCAATGACGCATCAATGCCCGCGTTCCACTGCCGGTAAATGAATAGCGGCATGTCAAACTCCATTTAAAAAAAGTGGCATTTCACAAAAAGTGCTAGACGTCTAGCGCATATGGTGAAATTTTATTTATTTATACAGTGCCTGTTAAAGGACTTTATAAAGAGGCTCAATTCTAAAAAGCGGATTCTTCGATGGAACGGTTTACAAACTGTGGATCTACATATTCAGTGCCTGTTTAAGGGACTTAATAAAGAGGCTCAATTCTAAAAAGCGGATCCTCTCCACACTTTCTGCGTTTGAACCACTCTGTATGTTGGACATGATAAGGAAAAAAAACCGGAGAAGATGCTGAAGCATCAAGAGAGCAGTGGCGTCCTTTTCGAAAAGCATCAGGGAAGGACAAGAGGTGGTATGAGAACCTTGCCCTTTGCTTCTGCAAACCACTACTCGCGGACAATCGTTGTCCCAATCCGAGCCAACTTCGACTGATACGGTAGGCACTCTTGGAAACGGCTTCAACATACGAGCATATCTTTTGCGTATAGTTAGAAACCTAAAGACTGTCAGTTACTCTATGGTTCCATAGGTGCCATATTTCCACGACACATGTGCCGGGTTTCATTTAGGGTTATCGATGTGCCAGAAGAAGCTTCTTCCGTAGGTTATAATAGACGGCAAGATATGACCGCGACTTTGCACGCGCAGACCACTGATACATACAGAAACGACTTTTATCTTCTGAATGTTACCCCGATTGTGAATATAAAAAGGCCGTGTCCTGCTCCATGGTAAGACCAGTGAATTTCTGAAAGATGCATACAAAGTGGGTGAGTGCTTCCAACGTGATGCGTGTTCAAATCCACATACAAAGAGACGAATTTTACAATTTTACCACTTGTACAGACATTTCCATAGCGATCACTGCATACGACGTCTAGGATACTCAAAGAAGGCTCAACCAATTCATGAGATGTGTGCACTTATGGCTGAAATATAAACAGCCCAGCATCGGTGAAGGCGTATAGACAGTCTAGCTCTTGTTGATAAAGAGGCAAATGCGGACTAGACTCGAATTTGGAAATCAGCCCCGTTTTCCTTGGGTTAAGGGCTATCTTAAAATTGAGCGGCCAAAAGAAGTTCCAACCAAGATAGCCAACGAATGGTGAAAGACGTTGTCGTAAGTCTGACTTCAAAGTTGAAGGAGGCAGTGAGCCAAGGACGGTGATCACCACGTAGACTTATTTCTTATTTTGGCCCAGGTAGCTCCGCCGACATTCGTCGGTTGACAAGTAAAACTCACTTCGTGCAAATTTTAGTCTCGGCTTTATTTACAGAAACTCACAATTGCACAAATTTTATGAAAAATATAGCCACTGTGAACTACTTAAATTTAAAGACGAAATTAAAAATGTTTATTGGTATGGCTCACTTACTCTTTCTTGCGATAGATTATTGAAAATTGTAGTACTTAGTGATAAAAAGTCATTTCAGCTAAAATGTGTAGGTACTTGTTGACTTTTACCTGTCAAGCGAAGAAAATTAAATAGGACTTTGGAGTGGCCTCTTTTAGTTGGTATTGCGAACAGGGACTCTGCGGTGGTTTTGTCGAAGGGTATACAGAGAAATGAGTGGAGCTATATCAGTTAATTTCCAGAACGAGGAAGGAGTAACTACCTCCCGACGGTCTATTCGTACAGCAGGTTAGGTTATGACAGATCGCCTGCCAGCTAAGAAAGTCAGCAACTTTATGTCAATGATCTCCAGTTTAAATTTGTTTTTGTTTCCTGCGTAATTGTTTGTAACCCTGAAAGCATTGCATATATCACCACATAGTGAATCGTTAAAGGAGTTAGGGATTGCTTAGTCACAGATGAATTTTATGCTTAAATATTCTGTAGTAAATTGCTAAATAGATTGTGGAAATGAAAAGCGTTATCAAGCGATGAGATTCCAATTTTTTTAAATAAACTACGAGTTGCGAAATAAACATTTTTAGTCGCTAGATATAAAAGTGTTCGATTAATTTTTTGTTGGCTTATTAAACGTTGTAATTGTAACTCATCAGTGGTGCGTGCGACTGAGGTACTGGTGTAAAAAAAATCATAAGAAATAGAACATAGTAGTTAGTAGTTGTCATTAGTAGTAGCGTTAGTACAGCGATTTCCACGGCAGTTTTTATGGTTAGCAGAGAAATTTGAAATCAAGTTTCGGTAAGGTAAAGCATGGCGTCCTAGGAACTTTAATCAACTGCGTTAATACTACGAATCGATTCTGGAGTCTTTTTGGTTTAGATAAATAGTGGCAGAGAAACAAAAAGAGACCCGATAATGGTTACTAGATAGCCCAAAAAAATTACAGTTTTAAGGAACCAGTGAAAAATTCGAGTATCCAATTCGGAGATTAATAGCCAGTGCTGGTAACACTGATAGGCCCGGTTTGTTCAATCTTGGTTATCTTTAATCATCGGTTATTCCAGCTGGTAACCATCGAATGTGTTTGTTCAGCAAAATATTAACCAGAGAATCAGTAGTTTGGTTAGTTAACCAGAAAAATCGATAACCAGCCGATTTTGAGCAGTTAATGAGATTTAACCACTGATTTTCAGTAATTTCGTCTGTTAAGATTTTTTAAGGACTACGTAGGTATTCATTTTGACGTAGCTGCTAACCAAAAAAAATTGTTGTACAATATTGTGCGAAAGAAAAGTAAAATGAAAATAATAGAATGAACGAATGGTTTCAGTGACGTTTGCAACTAACATATTAATATAATACACAACACGCCAAAATAAAGGATGCAAAATATGAGGTACGATTATCTTTGGCCGATGACAGCTCTCATAAATTGAGGTAAAGCACACGCGATAGGAAAAATATTGAGAGAATTAGAAAATTTCGTTTGTCGTTGAATAAAATAAGATGAGGCTTAAAAATTTGTAACAATTTTTTTTTAGTTTTGTTTTTATTTCGGTTTTGTTCTCAAAAATTTTCTTCACAAAAACAAAGTTTCATTCTTCAGTTCTTAAAAAAAATTATAAAATACATAAAATATCTACCTAAATAAATTACTTATCAAAAACCAAAGGACCCGAAAGAAAAAAAGAAAAATGTAACCATGGGTTGTGCCAATCTATGATTGACAAATAAACTGGAAAAATGGAACGATTTGCTGCAAAGCTATGGTTTGGTGACCGAAGTGAAAAAACGGTCAACAGACACTCATTGGTTATCACTGATTTATAATCATGGGTTAACCTAAATCTGTGGAAACCTAACCAAGGCTTTAACCAGCTGTGAACAGACCGGCCCATAGTTGTGTAGCAGCTGATGGAACTATAAACAAATTATTTTCCGCTGCTTTTTCGCAAGACGTTTCGCTGTCCATTTGACAACCGGAAAATATATATTATATATATTTTTGTTTTTGACGCAACACATTTCAAAGAAAGACATTATATCTCGATATTTCGAGGTTAAGAATGGGATAAGAAATAATTTCCTCAACACTCTTATTCGCATATTTAGAGTTTCTTAAGATATTGACATGGAACGCCAACGGCCTCCTAAACAAAATTAACGAACTAGAAGTATTTCTACGGAAAAACAATATTGATATATGCTTGATATCGGAAACCCACATTAAAAAGGGACATGAACCCAAAATAAAAGGTTACAGAGACTATCATGCGCATCATCCTTCGGAAAATGCCAGAGGCGGATCCTCTATTTATATTAAAGATTTCATTAAGCACTCAACAGACATAAAAATGGAACTCGATTCTATGCAAATAAGTTCAGTCTCCGTAAAAGTAAACCATTTAGACTACCTTATCGGATCTTGTTACTTTCCCCCAGGATATAGACTGGCAGACGACGACCTTGACCGCCTCTTTGACTCAATTGGGCCTAATTTTATTATCGGTGGGGACTTTAACGCGAAACACACTTTCTGGGGTTCAAGATGCAACTCAACGAAAGGCAGACTACTTTACAAAGCCAGTATGAAGCATGGTGTGGACTTATTTTCGACGGGAAAGCCAACGTATTGGCCAACTGACAAAAATAAAATCCCTGACCTAGTCGACTTCTTTATAGCAAAAGGGCTAAACAAAAATCTGACGGAAGTAGAAGAATGCTACGATCTATGCTCCGACCACTCAGCAGTCACCCTGAAAATGGGTGGAAGCGCAGCAAAAAAGGAAGGACCACCCAGGTTAACTAGTAACAAAACCAACTGGGACGTTTTCCGAAAAGATTGCAAAGAAAATATTGCTCTAAATGTGCCACTAAAGACACCCCTCGAAATAGAAGATGAAGTTGACAATCTCGTGGAATCTATTCAGAGCGCAGCGTGGAAAAATACTCCCTTCCGGAAGACAGCCACACGGTACAATAAAGTCAAGTACACGCCTGAAATAGAAGACCTCATACGAGAAAAGAGGAGAGCGCGTAAGAGATGGCAACAATCCCGCGCACCCCCTGATAAAACTTATCTGAACCATCTTTGCAACAAACTTAAAAATGAGCTACAGGATCTTAGAAATCTTGAAACTTCTACTTACCTCGAGGGCTTGACTGCTGAAAAGAGCTCAAACTACTCACTTTGGAAAGCCTTAAAGTCCATAAGGAAACCCGTAATGCACTCGCCACCAATTAAAAAAGCTAACGGCGAATGGGCAAAAGGGGACAAAGAGAAAGCGGATTTATTTGCCGAGCATCTAGAAGAAACATTCAGGCCATTCGATGGACGACCTTTGAACGAAGAATCAAATGCTAGTACGGCATCCGACAACTATAAAGTAAAAGCCGTATCTTTGTCCGAGCTTAGAATCACAATAAAAAAGCTTAAAAATAACAAAGCACCAGGATACGATCTAATCACTGGCGAAATTCTGAAGGAACTACCGAAAAAAGCATTAGTTAAGTTGCTCTACATTATAAATGCTTCTCTGAGACTTTCATACGTTCCAAGGCAATGGAAAGTAGCCGAAGTCATTATGGTTCCGAAACCGGGGAAAAGTACAAATGATAAGAAATCATATAGACCTATTTCGCTACTGCCGATAATATCTAAGGTTTTCGAGAAACTTCTGCTAAAACGATTACAACCAGTAATTGAAGAAAGACGCTTGATCCCAGATCATCAATTTGGCTTCCGGGTCAAACATTCCACAATCGATCAGGTGTATCGAATAACAAATGAAATTGAAAAAGCTCTAGAATGGAAAAAGATTTGCTCCAGCGCTTTTCTCGACGTATCGCAAGCCTTCGACAAGGTATGGCACGAAGGCCTAAGGTATAAGCTAAGGACAATCCTACCGGACAAATTATACAAAATACTGCAATCCTACCTGGAAAACAGACTCTTTCGTTTTCGACATGAGACTGAATTCTCGGAATTCAAAGAAATTCACGCCGGTGTCCCGCAAGGAAGCGTTCTCGGCCCAATCTTATTCCTGCTCTACACAAGAGATATACCACAAGATGAAGGGACCATCGTAGCAACGTTCGCAGACGATACGGCTATCCTCGCAATAGATGAGTCAGTCGAATCATCAACGCGAAAACTCCAACGGGCTCTTAACAAAGTATCCGAGTGGACAAAGACCTGGCGAATCGCCCTTAACGAGACCAAGTCGACGCATATCAATTTCACGTACAAAAAGATAAACAACTTACCCGTTTCCATTAACTCGGTACAAATACCATACGCAAACGAGGCAAAATATCTAGGAATGACCCTAGACGCGAAACTTAAGTGGAAGCCACACGTTAAGAAAAAACGCGACGAGCTCGAAATCAGACTTAGAGAAATGTATTGGCTTCTCGGAAAATTTTCGAAGCTAAGCGTATACAACAAACTGCTCCTGTATAAGCAAGTGCTAAAACCTTCTTGGACATACGGTATACAACTCTGGGGTTGTACCAAACCAAGCAATATGGCTATAATACAAACATTTCAAAACAAAACGCTAAGAGCAATCGTGAATGCTCCATGGTATATAAGAAATAGTGATATCCACAGAGATCTAGGAATTGCTACCGTGAGTAACGAGGTAACAAACTTTGCTCGCAAACTTCGTACTCGTATTCATGCTCATTGCAATAATGAAATAACCCGTACTCTGGAAGTGACAAACCTTGAGCGCCGACTACAAAGAACAAGACCGTTCGATCTAGCGCCATAAGGAGAAACCGCATGTAATGACGGTATTAGTAGGTGCGTTCGCTGGAAAGCTACCTACCAAACGTGATTAACACTACAGAAGCGTAAACTACTTGTTAAGGTAACTTAGTCGTAGTCATCACAAAAATGAAAAAATGAGAGGAAAGAATTTCATACTACTATGAGCGAGCGCTGCCGGAACTCATAGTGCCTCTCTGAGGGGTGAGGTTTAGCACGTAGGCAGATTATTTATATCTGAATCGGGCATAACCAATGGTACGGGCCACTGGTATCTTTTGAAGATTACTCACCTCCTGGCGCAACCAAAAAAAAAAAAAAAATATTTAAAAAAAAAATGTTGTGCGTTTCGTTTTTCAAAAAAACCGCACAGGTTTTGCAAATACCAAGAGAATCTGATAACCAACCAAACTTCCTTTTGTTGCCGTGTACATAATCATTTAAAAAAATAAAAATGGATGTGCATTTTCAAAATCGTTTGTTCATTATTTTGAAGACCCACCCTTCCTTGTGTTCAGAAAAACTAAAATCAAAAATAGTGGAATAATTGTGGCGATTTGTAAAATACTGGAAAAAAAGAACTGTCCGACATAGCGACTCTGATTGATTTTAAAGGAAGGAAATAGCAGCTATACGCATCTGAAGATTTCCATTTTCTCTACGACTTGCTGGTCGTATTAGATATAGCCGTAGGCATAGACCAGTTCCGATCAGCTTTACTTTCAAGTTTTACGAACTTTTACTAACTATTCCGATTACGAATTTATGGCTAGAGAGGGTCATTGAGAGACCAAGATTAAAAGTCACCTGACTACTGCGATTGACAGATGAATTGAAATTTGTTATCCTATTTGGCATACGGATAGACACAACTGGCGCTATGACAACCACACCTACAGCTGGACTAGAGGCGATCCTCACTTTGACACCTCTAGACCTATACATTGAAGAATCCGCTGCCAAAAGTTCTTTAAGGATCAGCCAAACTAACACTTGGAAACCTTGCAACTTTGGGCATGCACAGATCTTATATAACCACGTAGGGAACGTTGTCACTTCTGACTATATGTCTCCCTATATAGACTTCGACAAACCATTCACCTGCTCCTTTCCGAATAGGGAAGAATGGAACACAAATGAACCCACAAAAAGAAAATCAATATCCATCTCCACAGATGGTTTAAAGATGAACTGTGGCACCGGTGCCGGCATATTCTCTGAGGAATTAAATATACATTGCTCCATCAGACTACCTGATAACAGTATTGTCTTCCAGGCGGAGGTTCTGGCTATCGGTGAAGCGGCCCGTAAGGCGTCAATGTTGGCAAAACCTCGTAGCGATATTACCATCTTCAATGACAGTAAGACAGGAAGCTTTGGCCAGAATATAACAGAAGCCGGACCAACAAACTACTACAGTTTGACAGGTTATCGCTATCTAAGAAAGTAGGGTCTCTAACTGCTCATAACTTCCTTAGAAACCACGCAATGAACTAAATCTCAAAGATGACGACATATTTAGAGGCTGCGAAGAGGATACACCTCACTTCCTTTACCACGTTGCCAGAAACCGCACAGGATATGTCATAGGATGTTAGAGCCTCTAGCCCACGCAAGGGGGAGCAGCGAGTATAAAAGTAAGTATGTTCTTGTGGTAGATTATACGATTCTCTACAGGTGACGATTAGAAAGGATTTTGTGAAGGAAGGGTCCTTTCTCTTCCAACAGTCGCTGCTAACACTGACAGATACCTCTGGACTTCTGAAAACAGAAACAACGGATCCTATGATTTAAGACACAACATGAAGCAGGATATCTATAGCTGAACTTCGTTGAAATATTTTTCATTTGCGCTGTTTCATTGAGTGGGAAATAATGTGAATTCGGAAAGAAAATTACATACTACTTGTCTATAACAAACAGCTCAAATAAGAATACACAACTTTAAAGAAAAAAACATTACAAGACTACGAGTACCAACACTAACATCGATTAAGGATTGTTATAGAGGTTAGATTAGACTGCCATATAATGGACTCACACATTGCAACAAATTGTCCAACTATGGTGCCAAATACAAACGTTTTAGGTTCTTTTTATGTGTCTCACTTTTAGTCCGCGTTTTATACAAAGCCAATAGATTTTTTTTTTAAAGATAAGTTTAAAGATACGAGTATTTTAATAGTGTGTTTAGGTACTGTTTAGTAACATCCAACAACTACTTAGCAATTTACTCAAATCTACTCCGTATGTCTGTTAGTGTCTAAGAGTAACTGAGATGGGAAATGTGCGGATGAACCAGAACGCGACATATTCTTGTAGCTCTGTGGGGGGACAGCATCGATTCTAGCATTTATTAGTTCTAGCGGTGTTATAAGTATATACAAACACACACAGAGATACAGTGACGACACAGATACAAATGATAATGAATGAGTATCGGTGACTTTTTCAGATTATATGTATTCTTGTTTCTGTTTGTTTGTGTATTTCTTAAGTGGACGTGGCAACGGAACGTGTCAAACACAGCACCTGCAATTATCATCATGCAGATGGTGAACACCTTCTCGTTGTCCGTCTCAGCGGCGACGTTTCCAAAGCCCACCTGAAATTGAACAAGATTCATATAAATGCATTTGAATTTTTTTTTTTTTTATCTGTGACATAAATAGAAGATGTTATTCAATTTGATTTGACAAAACTCACCGATGTCATGCAGGTCATTGTGAAATACAATGCCGTTACATACATACTCTTTCTGGATGGACCGTTTATCAGTTCGGGGCCGGTTTCGTTGCTGGCCCACACATACGAGTACGGACTCTGGGTGACATTTGCCAATTTCCACAACCAACTGTATTGTATCTACGGATATGCGGACGAAAGTATCTGTTTAATCGGGTTTTTAGATTGGAATTCATGTGCATACTCACTCCATTATCGGCATCGCTGCGTCCAATCGAATACCAAATGCATGCCAGCCAATGCGCGACCAGCATATAAAAGCACAAGAGTAGTATTAACATCGCGGCACCGTACTCGAGGTAACGATCCAATTTGCGTACGACACGTCCCAAGCGCAACAGACGCACCACTTTAAGGGCACTAAACAGTGAGCCAATGCCGTCCTCGTCGCGATCAAAGGCATTGAACACATCATAAGGCAGACAGCTGAGCAAGTCGATAATGAACCACGACTTTAGGTAATTCATGCGAATGACTTTTGGATCGCTGACCACCTCGCCGCCGGGTCCAACGAATGTGGTGTGAAAATTTAAAACTGAAATTGAATAACGAACAGGATTTTTTTTAGTGAGTGGTTGGCAGAAAATGTTACAGACTTTAAGTTAATTTTTTTTTTTGCTGTTGCTATTCGCAAGCCGTTCAGGACACGGCTCCGCAACGAAATGGAAATGGTATATGGGCTCGATTCACTCACAAAAAGGACTCTAAACTCCAATATTATATTTTAGGGCACGAGCCTGTACGTTTTAAGGCCCAACTTATTTCTTAAAACACTATTTTTAATAAAAATACAATTACGTTACGTCAAATACGTAGCCGTGTCCCGAAGCCAGACTAACGTCAGTCAGTACAAAAATAACGTGCGAATAGCCACTTCGTTTTTTTTCTTTTCTGTAGGTCACAATATCTAGTTTTATATCTCTGGTGAACCTCGCTATTGCGAGTTTGTTGAAATGATTATTAGACTTGTATGGCTGAGTATGGCCGTGCGCACTAATTATGTTGTTTGTCTATCATCACCTAAAGAAGGACCTGCCCCGCCTTTCGTTAAATTTTTTAAAGCAACACGATTTTATTTTGTAGCAATATTATAATGTCAAACCGTGATGGTAAAAAGCGTTCAGATGGGCTATTTATATAACCAAAGCGTTCCATACGGTCGACCATAAGATTCTCCTGGATAAACTTGAAAAAAGCGTGCATTCGTGGCTTCATGTTAGATTGGTTCAGATCTTCTTAAAAATAGGTCACAAAGTGTGAAGATTGATGACATAAAGAGTAGAATGATTATCAACTTAGGGTTATCCCAAGGTTCTGTCCTAGGTCCGATTATCTTTCTTATCTTCTTATCGTTCGCAGATGACATAGGTTTCGCATATGGTTCGGCCAGTCGCCTCGATCTGGTTCTCGACATAAATTGGGATTCAAGCCTTTGAAGAATCTGGGGTCAAATCGCGTCCTCCATGATCGAGCATTTCGTGACGGAATTTGTTTTTGTTTCAAATGTAAAACCAATTTAATTCCGTGAACGGGTAGCTCGTTAATGGAAGTGGCGATTCGACCCCTGGTTTTCGAAGCACAACTTTGGTATTAGCTCAAAGACTAAGATTATGGTTTTTAGTTTGTCTCCACTTGACTTTATATGAATATTTATTTTCACGCACCTGAGGAGAGCCAAAGATTCAAACTTGCTTGTTGCAATTGTCGGTCTGGTTCTTCTTCTCCTACTTTTTACTGGAAAGAATTGAAAATCACCAATTGCAAAATTTTGAGTTGCAATTCACGAACTTGGATATTTTTCGCAAGTCACAACGATTTTGTCGTGAATTGATACAAAAATTCGTAATTTAACGACGAAGAATATCAAATTCAATTTTTTAAATTTTACGATTAGAAGTATTAATTCGAGCTTCTCTTATTTCACCAATGCAATTCACCACTTCAATAGGTCAATTTCACAAACACCACTTTACAATCTCAAACTGCAAAAAATATTTCGTGATTTACCACCACTGAATGATGAAGCAATAAAATCTTATAACAATTTAGCACATTTTTTGTAATTTCCATGGTGTGTATTTTTTGTATGCATCAATCCTTTAATCCTTTATTTTTATGGATGGATTGGATATATGTATGTATGTGGTTTTGCTGGAAAGCTGCAATCATGGGCAGATACAGGCAGTTGGCATTGGCAGTCGGTATTCAATCAGGTGGTAGACAGGGACCCATCCACCTGTCGCCCGGTGAGATACCACCACAT
This sequence comes from Cheilosia urbana, assembly GCA_946477585.1. Lineage (NCBI taxonomy): Eukaryota > Metazoa > Arthropoda > Insecta > Diptera > Syrphidae > Cheilosia > Cheilosia urbana. The sequence continues at coordinate 86,295,465 of OX297854.1, read as the reverse complement.
CATGCTATAGGCTCCGTGAAGTAGTCTTGACTACGTTTCGGAGTTTGGCAGATGGGCCGGTGCAACACGGATGTGACACAAAAGCCATGATACAACTTCCTGAGATAAAGAATTCCGGAGGTAAACTAGTCTCCCATTCGGATCTCTGGGGGGGACTATCTCAGGGGGTTCAACATGCAAATAATCACCCACAAGACTTGCATGACGTCAGACATCAACGAACACAAAGACAAAGGAGACTAAACACTAACAGAAGAAAGCTAGCAACAGATTTCTGGAACATTCGAGGTCTAGGACTCAACAATGTCAACGTCAGCTGTGTGCACCAGCATCTGCAAGAAAAAAAGCCAGACGTCCTAGTATTAACAGAGACTCAAATAAACTCAAAAAATGATTACACATATCTCAATGTCCAGAATACGAACTACATCCTCGTTTTCGATATAAGGGGGGACTATGTGTGTTTGCCCGAGAAGATCTGGCGTGTGTAAGAGAAGAAGAGATGGAACCTGCGGATCTCAACATAATATGGCTAAAGGTCGTTCTACAAACGATAACGAACCATCTAAATTATTTCGTCATTTATCCGATAAGGTAGACTGGATAACATAACATGGATTGGCTACGATATTCTAACCGAACGTACGAGGCAGGGAAACAAGCTGAAAACTTCGCCATTTGTTGCAATTTCACTCAGCTCGTTGATGAGCCCACGCGAATTCCTGACAATCCAACAAATTACGGAAACACTCTCAATCTGTTTCTCACAAAAGAGCCAGATAATTATGAAATAAAAGTGTCTGCTCCCTTAGGGAATTCGGATCATGCTCTAATATCTGCTATCCTCTCTATACCGATACCAATAGGAGCGAAAAAGGATCGTTATCGTTCGATTTGGAATTATAGTAAATCTAACTGGGACGAGCTGCGTAATTTCTTCGCTTCGTTGCCATGGGCTGATATGTGCTTTAGAGATACTGATGTCAATATGTGCGCAGAAGCCGTAACCGAAAATATTTTACTCGGTATGGAACTTTATATTCCACATTGCATCAAAAAATTAGCTTCAAATAAACCCTGGTTTAACAAAGAATGCAAGCGAGCTACCGCAGCGAAAAACAAGGCTTTCAGTGAATGGCGGTCAAACCCTTCAGAACTAAAAAGATCTGAATTTACAATTCTTCGAAATAGATGCATCCTAATTATTGAATCGGCGAAGACAACTTACAGCGAAAGAGTCACTAACAAAGTGATTGGATGTCCTAGCGGCTCACGCGCATTCTGGTCCATGGCAAAGGCAATCAGTAATAATTTTAGTTGCTCTTCTTTTCCAACTCTAGTAAAAGAGACGAGCAGTTCGACTCATTGGAGACCCTACACTCACATCGAATCTACAACCGTTGGTGCACAGAAGACAAGTCGCTGACCTATGCTTGTTCTATAGGTACTTCCATGGTAGATGTTCTGAGGAACTCAAAGACATTATCCCTCGAAATGCAACTTTTGGGCGCCCCACAAGACAGGCTGCTAATGCTCATGACCATACAGTACACTTGACAACCGCGAGGACATCAACTTTCCAAAACTCCTTCTGTTACAGGACAAGCAAACTTTGGAACTCGCTTCCTGGGGATATATTTCCAGAAGACTACAATTTGCAGCAATTTAAGTGCAGAACGAACATACATCTGCAGGCATCTCGGGGCGCTGTTGAAGCGTTATAGGTTCGCCCTTCCCGGGAGATGTATATAAAAAAAAAAAATCTTTGCTTAGAGCAGTCGCGTTAAAGTTGTTAAGGTATAAGTAGTAAGCATTCTGGAATATTATCTTGTAAGTACCTACCTATTTAATTATAAAAAAAAAACTGAAGTAGGTAACAAATCTGTATTTTTTTTTCAGAATGTACACCTCGCTATAGAAAGGAAGTAATACTGGTATGGATTGTAAAATATGTAGGAACTCAAAAAGGATTATAAAGGTTCGTATCAATGGCAAGTTCTTCTAAACAATTTGTGTGTATTTTAAATTTTAGCATAGATATAAACACTACCCCAGACAAATCCCATTGCCTCCGGACTATATGGCGTCGTATGAGTCATGGATATCAAAAGGAAAAAATACGGCTATAAATATGTATATTCCAAAATAAACTTTATCAATCACAAGATATAAGTTGTAAATTGAGAATAAAGTTTTCTAATTTCACTACTCAAGAATCGTAAATTACAAAATATGAATTGTAAATTGATAAAAATAAATAGCAATTTACGACAAAGAATTTTTAAATTACAAATACTGAAGTAGTAAATCAACCCCTGTTGTTAACAAATCAACACTATTGAGTTGCAATTCAAGACTAAATGGTTGCAATTTGCTAAGGGATGAAATCGTAATTTGCAACAGAAAAGTGGTAACTTAAGATTTTTTTTTGCAATTCACAACCACAGTAATATCAAATTGATAATTATGTGTCAAATTGCGATCGGTTGTGGCAATATGTATTTCACATCCGATCGCATTATTTACACTGAGAAGTGTTGATTCACGACATTTGAGGGTCAATATCTTCACTTTGTACAGTTTCTAGAATTGCGAATAAAAAGTCGTGAATTAGTAAATCTTTAGCTAAGCTCTTAAATGAAACAAACTTTTTGTGATTCGGTGCTTATTTTTCTTAATTTGATCTTTAAATTTTTTCCATGAAGTCAGTATCATACCTCTGCGGAACGAAATGAGTCGCTTTACGGTTGAATAAGGTTGGGAAATATTGAAATCTTATTTCCAAAGTGAGTGTTTTGTATAGCCAAACAGTGCGTTTTTTTTTGAAAATATTTGTTTGTCGAAATGAAGCACCCACCGCGCCTGCTGTACGCTACGTTAACAAACAAAATTGCCGCATCTGGGGCTCGGAAAACCAGCACGTTATTGTCAAGATGGCAATGCATCCATCAAGAGAGTGACAGCTTGGTGCGGATTGTGTAAGGGTGGCGTCTTCGCACCATTTTTCTTCGAAAATGAATTTGGGAATAACGTTTCGGTCAACGGTGGGCGTTACAGAGCCACTATTTTTTTTACTGAAATTGAAGGAATATATTTGGAAGACCTCTGGTTCATGCAGGATGGCGACCCATGTCACACAGCCCATGCCATTATCGATCTTTGCGCACCAAATTGCCAAATCGTGTTATGATCCGTCTTGGCAATGCCAATTGTCCGCCTCGGAGATGCGATTTGACCCCTTTGGACTAATAAATCGTGAAGGACCGTTGTTTTGCCAACAATCCGGAAACGATTTAAGCACTTAAGGCCAATATTATACAGCCGAAATCATCAAGTAGGTCTTGGAAAATTGGAGTGACAGAATGAGCTACTGCGAAGCCAGCCGAAGCAGCCACTTGAACGACGTTGTGTTCCATAATTAATGGGAACTTTTGCTCTTACTAATAAAGCATTGAATTACATGGAAAGAAATTAATTTTGTTCATTTTATCGCATTTTCTAAACGAAACTATTTGGCGCACCCTTTCTACAATGGGCTAGAGAAATAAAAATGTTCAGATTTATAACGATCGCAGTGGCTAGTGTTAGTCAGCGAGGGGCCTGAGGTTTCGATCGCTGATAAAGCACAAATTACGTATTAAGGTCGTCTGATAAACATCCGAGAATATAGCTGTCACGAAGAAGCTTCTCGATTCAGCCGTTCGGACTCGGCATACAATTTTAGGTCCCTTCGTCCCAAAAATGAACTAGCACAAAACGAATGTTTGTGAGAAGCAAGGGGTAAGATTCTGTATGGCGAAAATGAAGCGTGCGCACGAATGATTGGCTATAAGTTGCAAAAGTATATCGTTCGTGCACACGAAAACGTTTGAACGTTTCGCCTTATAGAATGTCGACCCTTACTTTGGGTACACGAACCTGTTGCCCCAATTATTTATTTATGACGAAATAGTTGTTAGCCACTACTGTAAAGAAGAAACCTTAAATTGCGGATACTATAGCTCAGACAGTCTTTAACCATTTTCAGAAACTCTGGGTCTTACCAATAAACGTTTGTAGTTTCGACTCTAAGTTTAAGTAGTTGACAGTGGCTATATTTTCCATACTAATTTCGGAGTCAGCTTCCGTAAATTTAAAGTCGAGATTAAAATTTGTTATCAGTACGGCGCTCTATGTTTTATTGGATATATCAGAGGGAGACATCGAAAAAGGGAATGCAAAATGTCCGCATGTGAACGATATTCCATTTCTAGGTGCAACCACCTGACCTTTCATATTTTAAAAATAACAAAACGAAACTCAACACTTGTTACTTACCAATGTCTATAAAGAATATAACATCTACAATTGAATCGACTACTAACAATGAAACGTCTTCTGAGGTCTTATTTTTAAAGGCTACATTATATGGCACCTGCAAAGAAACACACCGAAACGGCATCCATCTCTTGTTTATTACAATACAATTTATTTTATTTCCAAATGAACGACACCAGCAACAGTATAGATAAAAAAAAAAAACTTTTTCTATTTCGAAACACATCTGAAGCAGATGGCAGGTGAATGGCATCGCCATAAATTGGAAAAAAAACATCTGACACAAAATGGATCCTGTTGCTGTTGCTGTTTGTCATATAGTTTACTTACCATAATAGCGGTATAAAATGTTAAACATAATATCACCCAATCCCAAATTGCTTTAAATGCACAATAATGTAACAGAATGTGCGGTGGTGTTTTAGGAGCTTCCTGTCTGTACTGTGGCATAATATCAGCGCTAAGTGACATCATCTTCGGTGTTGGTTTCACAGGCACATAGACACACATCGTTCGTTGGGTGGCAATGGTTGGTTGGTAATCGTTATGACACAGGCAATGAAAGTAGAAAATCATTTTAGTGCTAAATAAATAATTTTGAGGGGCAAATTTGAATGTGATATGGTGAAGAAAAATAAATTGGGTATACGATATACGCCATCAGGAAATGGTAACTGTAACTGTTCGTTGATTGTTGACGTCTATTTATTCTTAATGGGAAATTAATAAAGTCAAAGTTTATCAGTGCGGATTGAGTGTAGGGACTAGGGAGCATGGCATATTGTTGGCAAATGGCAACATATTTCGAAATATAACTAAGAGTTTTCAATTTGTATTGTCGTACCAATGACGGTGTTATTTCCTAACCGATTTTCAGGGAACACGGAATAAATGAAAGATGGATATTTGTAGGTAAAAAGTTCAAAAGAATACGATGTGTTACTCGGAAAACTTCGACTTCTAGCTATACCCAGAGGTGATAGCATCAGGAAATTCAATTTTAAGAAGAATCTCATAACCCAACTCAGCAATAAGAAAAACTGGTGCAATGAATCCACGACTTACGGATTGAGCCACCACACTGTAAAATGGTATGATGGATCGAGAACGGTCGAAGGAACCGGTGCAGGAGTGTTTGTGCCAGGAACTAAATACTGCGAATCCATGCGCAAATGTACCAGCCAAAATATGCGCTATAGATAGATGCGTTCGAATCATTCTCAAGAAAAACAACAATAAAGCAGTAGTGATGTTTGATAGTCAAGCCGCCATCAAGGCACTTGACGGCTATATCATAAAGTCTAAGGTTGTATGGGAATGCCTGCATAGGCTTAACGAATCAGATAAGAACAACAGAGTAACCATCTGCTGGATACCTGGTCATGCAGGCATCACGGGCAATGAGGCTGCAGATTCTCTAGCAAAACAGGGTGCAGGGGAACCCTTAATAGGGCCTGAACCATTTTGCGGCATTGGGGAACACACTCTACGAGAAGAGTTCAGGAGAATGGAAAAATAAAAAAAGAACCACAGTCACTAAAAATAGCCAAGGCCTGTGGCAAGCTATAGCCTAAAAAGATTCAAGGCATGTATCGCTCTAGGCAAGAACAACCTAAGAATCCTAATAGGTCTCCTAATGGGACACTCCAGACTAAGGGAATACCTGTGGTGCACTGATCCACAAGAGGGTTAAAAATGTGGACAAGTACCAGTTACTAAATAAGGATACACAAACCATATACCCACTACTCATTCTCAGATTCATAATAGAAACTGGACTGGATGAATTGCTCTTAAGTTGCCAAGGCTAAGACAGAACAAAGACCCTCAAACACTGTTCTTAATGGAACTTTGATACAATGGGGCTCTGGAAAAGGGCATGAACCTTTCCAATGTATAAGCAGGGGGCACAATAGACCATGAGGCCGTAGTGCCGTAGTTCCTCCCTCATTACTGGTCATACTTTTTAGGGGGTTCGGCAGAAGAGTCGGAGGTTGAAATGGTGAGTGATCTCGTTCAGAAATCGATATTTGCAAAATTGCTTCATAAATCTTTTGATAATAATTCAAGCCAATAATTTTTTTTTGATATCTCAAGAAGTTAGCTTTTTAATTAAAAAATAATTTTTCAAATCCTTAATAAAAGACCCTTTATAACCTTTTGCCAAAGATTCGGCCGCAGCTTGCAAATAGAAACTAAAGCCTTATGATTTTAGCGCTTTTACATAAAAAAGTGCTACAACTTTTTTTCGCTTATGGACTATTGAATTTCAAACTTATATCTAAGAAAGATGCTGAAATAAAATAGTAAAGCTTCGAACACTTGACAAATTGACTTACCAATAGGTAGTCGTATCAACACTAAATGTAGGCTATGCTCTTGCTGGGCTAAATCCGCTTTGTGCAAAATAGACAGACTTATTTTACAAAGCCTTTAAAAGATATGCCACTGTTGCCCTAATTTTTGGGTAACGAAAGCGCGTGTTCCCCATTAATGGTTTCAACAACCCGTTGCCATAGTTCCTGTAATATAAAATTGCTTTTTTAATGACAATTTTTTTACTGGAAGCCTAGTGTTGCATCACAGAGGCCAAGTCCAAGAAAAGTTTGCACACAGTTAGTCGTTTATTATTGTAGAAGATTTGTTACTTATTACTTCACCCCCGAGCGGGGTCGTTCCATGAATGGCCTTTATAACGGGTGATTTTTTAAGAGGTTTAGAACTTTTTTTAAAAAAAAAAACACAAAAAATCGATAGTTTGAACCTTGCAATTTAATGTTTAAAGATAATTTCATGCAAATGTTGACCGCGGCTGCGTCTCAGGTAGTCCATCCGCTGAGTCCAATTTTGGCATACTCTTTCACACATATCGGCCGGTATCTCACGAATGAATGCATGGATGTTGGCTTCCAGTGCGTCAATCGAAGCGGGCTTGTCCCTATACACATTAGCCTTGACATACCCCCACAAAAAATAATCTAATGGTGTCAAATCGCACGATCTAGGCGGCCAATTGACCGGCCCGAAACGTGAAATTAACTGTTCACCAAACTCGCCTCGCTATTGCGCCATTGTTTCGCGTGCTGTGTGGCATGTGGCACCGTCTTGTTGAAACCACATATCATGCAAGTCAAGAACTTCCATTTCGGGCAAAAAAAAGTTTGTTATCATCGCTCGGTAGCGTTCACCATTGACAGTAACGCTGCGATTCGCATCATCTTTGAAGAAATATGGCCCAATAATGCCGCCGGCCCATAAACCGCACCAAACAGTGGCTTTTTCGGGATGCATTGGTAGCTGTTGCAATGCTTCTGGCTGATCTTCACTCCAAATGCGGCAATTTTGCTTATTTACGTACCCATTCAACCAAAAATGAGCCTCATCGCTGAACACAATTTTTCGATAAAAAAGCGGATCCTCGGCCAGCTTTCCAAGAGCCCATTCATCAAAAATTCGGCGTTGTGGTAGGTCGGCTGGCTTTAGTTCTTGCACAAGCTGTATCTTAAAAGGCTTTACGCACAAATCCTTCCACAAAATTTTCCACGTAGTGCTGTAACAAAGGCCTAACTGCTGGGAACGGCGCCGAATCGACATTTCGCGGTATTCTGTCACACTAGCTGATACGGCCGCAATATTTTCTTCACTACGCACAGTACGTAAACGTGTTGGTGGTTTAATGTCCAACAAAGTAAATTCGGTGCGAAATTTGGTCACAATCTTCCGAATAGACTGCTCAGAAGGTCGAGAATGCCGATCATAAAATGGAAGCAGCGCGCGATGAACATTTCGAACCGAGCACGAATTTTGATAGTAAAATTCAATAATTTGCAAGCGTTGTTCATTTGTAAGACGATCCATGGTTAAATTGCAAACCAAACTGAAACTGTTTGACAGTGGCACAAGGTACTAAACACACGTCAGCTGTCAAAACCAGTGTTGCCAAAACCAAACCAGCTAAAAAATCACCCGTTATATATCTCTCTGTGAACTTTTATATTTCTGTATTATTTTTAAAAAACTGTAGCCTATGTCCTTCGGGCACAGATAAGAAATATACAGATGTCTCATCCATATGGGAAAAGATGATGTATGAAAACGAAATCTACTTAAAAAAAAAGCTTTTTCAAAAGCTTCATATATGCACAATAGTTAAATGAATCTTTGCCTCTTTTTCTTCTCTCTTCTACTTTCCACGCATAAAAAAACCGCACACAGAAAGTATGTACATTGCTTTCTTCCTGCCTTTTGCTTCAATTCACACAACGTTGAGAAAAAAATATTTTTTTTGTTTGTTTATTTTAACTTGCGGTTTGTGCGTAGGGGTGGATCGTGGTTATCGTGATCGTCATCATTGATTTAGCACAAACTCGTATCCATGTTAAGATGTATGGTTGTTATTTTGTTTGAATTTTGATGTGCAGTGCGTATTTTAGGTTCAGGATATTTTAGTTCAGATTGTAGATATCCAGCTATTCTATATTTATTTCCTGTTGAATATTTAGATTTCCATTGAAAATTATTTAGGAACATTATAATATGCTACCTAGTTGTTTTTAATAAGCAACTTCGGCCTGAGATAACGAGTCAAATTGTACATTTTAATAAAATAACCTTTGAAACAGAATGCTCTATTTCTCGCTTTTATCGGTTCAATGTTTAGCATATAAATTTGCATTTCCTGTAAAAAACTAATATTTTGATCATTCCGTGTAAGCGCAAGTTTTCCATTAAGAAGGTCAAAAACCTATTTATTTTTCTTATAAATTCATCGGTTCAATTTCAAATTGTGTGTGTGATTTAATAACGTAATTTTTGTTGTGTTGGAAGTGAGTTTTTTATCCAGACAATTTTTTTTTTTTATCTGTCTTTCAAACTGGAACCAACAAAACTTCAATGAAATCAGTAGAGCTGTTTCGGAAATCGGCGACAGCGCCATCTATCTGGTCGAGAAGTATCCTATCTCTCAAGCTTCAACAAACCATTTCCAACTATAGAATTTCATAAAATAGGTTGTTTGGTTTCGGAGATCGACAACAGCACCGCCTATCGTGTCCAAAATTATCCTATCTTTTTTTAGCGGGAACCAGCCATACGTATCCAAAAACTTTCATTGAGATCGGTCGAGTGGTTTCGGAGAGGGATGCCACCTATCGGGTCTAAAAGTATCCTATCGTTTAAGATTGCCTAAACCTGAAATACAACAATACGAACAAAACAAAAGAAGAATCATGAAAATTGGCCCAGCGGCTATTTTATCAATCTACTTTTTGAAAAAAAAAAAAAAATAAAAAATTCCGTACATAGTATACTTAGCTTTCTAATTAATTTTTGAGATAGAAAAGTCAAAATAAATATTTAATGGGAAGAATTATTGGATGCCAAATTCAATCACATTCCCCCATGCTTGGTAGCAGTTGGCAGCATTGATTTTATATTTTTTGTATGTGTTTGCATGTCACACGGATTCTAAATAGACATAACGCCGATAGGAAAACAAAATGGCGAATTTGAAAAAAAAAAAAAAAAAAACGGGGCCAGCGGCAAGAGGATTGTGAGTTGGGGCTTGGGGGTCTAAGTATTGTCTCTGGTACGTTGTGGTCCATGCTTGGGCCTATCACCCACAGACCCTCTTTCTTCGAAATTATTCACTACACGATAAATAGTGCGTTTTTTTGGCACTCCCAAAAATTTCACGTAACTTTCTCATCATCCAACTAATCGATGATTGATTTTGATAAACAATTTTAACGATTAAAACACGTTAGTTAATCGAATATTTTTCCATAATAAATTTGCCACGGGTCTACTTCACGACTGCCAAATATGAACTTGCAACTAATGTTTACCAAAATGGCGACAAAACAAAGTAGTACACCTTCCCGGCGGATACCCTGTATACCTATATAGAGATTACATAATTATTTTCATTCCTTTGCTCTTGCTGTGTCTCAACCACAAGGCAAAAAGGACTCGCTTTTATTAAAAATGCACATCACTTGAAACCAAATAACATGAAAAAAAAAAAGAAGATTTCTTCTAGAGTCTGGCATCAAGTGATTCGAATAGAATTATGCCTGCTGCTGCTACAGTATGAGAATCGCACATCTTATCAATATCTGGCAGCGTGCTTATGCTCAGCGTTGCCACTTCAAAAAAAGAGGAGCGCAGTAGATCATTAAAAAATATGCAGTAGATTCGATCTTTCCGCAGTAGATAATCACTTTAATATTGTTTTTATAAACGTTCCATTAAATAAATTACCATTTTGGAAATACTAAAGCCCAGGAGAGTGGGCTCTATGGGTGTCCAGCAACCGTTTCTGACATTCATATCAGACATTCATTGACATTCACGTTAAGTTTGTTTCGTAGTTTATTTTTTAAATGTCTTACAATCGAAAACTTTCGCTCTGCAGCAGCACTACTAATGGTCAGAACAATTTTAACTTTTTTGTTTGTGGTTTTCAGAAAATATTTATCCGTTTTTTTTTTTTTCGTCTTGTTAAATGAGGGTTTTCCACACTGACACGATAGGCGATACAAGAATTTAAATTTCAAAAATCCTCTCAGCTCAAAATCCCGTTAGTTAAGCGAAAAACGAGAAAATAATAGAAATATAGACAGAGAGAAATTGGTTTCATGATCCATGAGAAGGTTTATCAAACAAAAAAAGTGCAGTAGATTGGATTTAGTGGCAGCAGATTTGTTTTTTTGCGAAAAATGCAGTAGATTTACTGCTGTTGCAGCAAAGTGGCAACGCTGCGTTCTGCTTACTTGGTGTATTATTATATTTTTGTTATCTTTCTCTTCCATTATTCGGCAATTTATAATTCCTTTCCTCTTGCTTTGTCCATAAGCCCACAGGAACAAGGCGTAAGGGAAGGGGGCAAGCTCTTTGCCAACACAAATGAATGGAGCGAAGGAAAGGCACTAGGAAATAAAAGAGCTTTATTCTCAACGCTTATTTTGAAAGCTCCTTGTCTGGTAAGGCGATGAAAAAGGTTGTCTGGTAAGGAAAAAATATGCTTCAAAATTTTGTACAGGCATAAGACATCTGTATATTTATTGTCTGTGCTTCGGGTTTAATGGAGCTTTTTACTAGGGACCATTTTAATTGATTCAGTAGTTTCGAAAATTACCACAAGAATTCAGCCCGGGTGACTTGGGCGTTTTATTGGATATCGACTGAATTTTTATCAAGTCTATTTAGATGAGTCCACCAAAGCAGGCGCCAACCTTCTATTTTTTGCAACTTAGGCAAATAAATTCGACCCGTCTTAATGACTATTACCCGACTTCAGCTTTATCCCACAATTAAGGCTTTAAGTCCACGATAACCTGATAAAACTACACAATTTGCATGTAAAAGAAATTCACTTCGAAACAATCTGACAAAAGAAAATAACTGTCTGTTATACCACGCAGCTACGTGCAACCTTCCCACTAGAAACTTAAACCCGCATGAAACACAAAACCCTTGGCAGAAACTTTTCGCTTACGCAATGCACTTTCGTCATACGAAACCCATGTGGGATGCGGTGCATGGGAAAAACTCTAGTGAGTTGAATTTAAATATTCTCCCCCCCCCCCAACCAACAAAAGTTTTTCGTCCAACAAAACACTGTTTGTTGTTCGTCGGTTGAAAGCGAAACTTTAAACTCGAAACCGCTGAGTCACTCTTCCCATGTTGTGTGCTTAAACAATTTCACGATTTATTCCGTCTGATTCTAAACTTTGCCTTGCTAAAAAAAAAAAACAAAGAAAACTTGGAAATAATGTTGCGACTCTGATTTCCGAACTCACTGTGGCGTATACGTAACCTTTTTCACTGTAATATCTACTTACATGTGCTAAATTCGATTGTTTCGTTGGATCCTTCAGCGTCGGCAAATGGGCGCTGAATTGTCGACTCCGCGTCACCGATCTCGCCAGTTTGGCGAACTTTGACAGACCTAAAACTTTAGAGTAAATATCAAAAGGTTCTTAAATTAAACAAACATTGACACAAGACACGACACGACATTATAAGGTTGTTTGCTTAAGAGTTAGTCATTTTTAAATAAAAGTACTCATTGTTATTTAAACTCTGTGGTTATTTATATGCCTTGTGCGATGAACAAGCATAACGCATACATCACACTCATGCAACATGACGACGAGTAATTGTAAAACACAATGCAATACAATTGTGAACACACAGATGCAAACAAATGGTAAAATTGAAAAAAATCAACAACAAAAAAGGGACGAGAAAGCAATACATACATACAATACATACATATATGTATTTGATTTTCAATTCGGGATTTGCTGGAGATTACCTACCTCCCTTTGTATCCTCGCTGTCGATTGGCTGCTTCAGGGCTGTTATATCGCGAAACGTCAGCAAAAAGAGCACCACCAGGTCCCGTTCGTTTCGGATCGGTGCCACTTGTAATAACAGCCATAGTGGAGTTTCTGCAACAAAAAAAAAAGTGAACAAAAACAAATAACAGTAGGTAAAACAATGTCGGATAACAATGAAAGGATAATAAAAGTTTTTCTAGGCATGTGGAACGCGTCCGGGACACGGGACATATTTTATTTAAACTTTGTTGATTGGGTTTTTCTATTTTCTGTTTCCACAGAGTTTGTGACCAGTTGATATTCCTTGTGAAGCGATACGCTATTTTTTCCGCTATAAACTGTTGATTTAATTATGTGAGTACGTGTTTTACGTGGGGTGGACTATGGCGTTAACTGCTACTCAACAAGGGTGGTGTGTGCGAGCTCGCAATGTCCCTCAAATAATATTCGAAATTGGATAAAATATGTAAATGAGACGTGATGATGGTGATGGCGAAAATGTGATACCAAAGTTGCTGGTGTGCTGAGAGTCGGGTACTATTGCGGGTTATTTGGATGAACATTTTCGATCTGTCCTATCCTGGCGGACTCTTTCCAAGCAGGTGCAAAACTACTATTGTCCAGCACGTCTCTATAAAGGGCGTACGATTTTCTTCCACTCTTTATACAGACTCATTGTGCTTCGGGACTTACACGGTCGTGGAAACGATAGTAAATCGCCACCTCACGAACAAATTAAAATTAAGTGGTTGGGTTCGTTGGGACTGGCTATAAGGTTAGCAACAGTTCCACTGGTGATTTGATAGCTTGTCTCACCGAAAAGTGGCTTAAAGGATCTCCCTAACTAGCTTATATACTGATCTGTTGCGGCAACTATTTATTCAGTTTAATTACCCGAAAGTTGTCGGTTTTAACACTCTTTGTCCTTCCTATGTGTCATCATGCCAAATCTAGCTGAAACAAACATTTTCGACCGTTTTCAAGACTTAAGTAAGAAATATCGTGGGAAAAAGAAGAATCAATTCTTAAATCAGGATTAGTAATCTTGTCAGGGATTATCCTGAATAAAAAAAAAATTATTAAAAATATATACCTAATTGTTATGACTTATAAGCTTAGTCTAATACCTACACACCATGTTTTAAAAATAAATAAATAAAATAAATAGCAAGCGTCAGAACCACACTTAATTCCAATTTGAATCAGCTGTGTTCTTTCGTTAACTACATAAAAGGAAGCGACACCTTTTTTTTGAACTGATAACTTCTTTAGGCGCGTTGGGCACTATTTGGATGGGCAAAAACTAGCAAACTCGCGACACCGACACCGACACCGACACCGATTGCATACTTCTTTAGGCGCGTTGGGCACTATTTGGATGGGCAAAAACTAGCAAACTCGCGACACCGACACCGACACCGACACCGATTGCATACTCTTAGTTGTAAACTTTTGTACTATTGCTTACTTTTAGGGGTAGGTAATTTATAGCTTAATCTACGATGATTTTTATTTGAATACGTTACTATGGTAATTTATGGTAGCGACAAATTGATTGTCACCAAAATTATTTCATTTACCTGTTTTGTATGGGGAATTCATAACTTAATTTTACCAGGCTTAATTCCGACATATTATATCCACGATTTTGGGTTTGTGCACATTTACGGCACAGTAGCTTGTGTTATAATTACCGAAACAAGAAATAGAAAACTGTGGTAAACTTGCCACCCTAAAAGTAGGTATACTATATAAATAATTGTAATATTCATGTCGCCTTAGTGTATACTGTAAAATATGATTAGTAATTTTTGTGTAAAATAATGAATATAAAACTACAATTGATGCCGTACCACGAGATCTAGAGCATTATCAATGGCGATGCGGCAAGACAGAAAAATATTGTTGTCTTTTCTCGTTCTTTTTCTTTTAAAAGTAAAATTTGTATTTTTCGGAAAGAAATTCATATTCAATTTAGCTTCAGTATAATTATTATTAATTTATTCGTTCTGTGCTAGTTTCGGTAGAATAGAAGTAGATACAATCGGATTGTGGTAGCTGAAGTAAGATATGTACATTCGAGACTGTAATCTATTTAGATTACGCTGGAAGATAGCATCGATGAAAATTACTTATATATGCTAAAGATAATTCTGCATTACTTCAAGATAAAGTTGGGAAGAGATTTGATGATATTCCAATCATTTTGAGTGGGGATTTCAACATCAACTTTGCAGATGATAAAAACTACCATTAATTGAATTTTTAAATAGCAAATTTGATTTAGTGATGAGCAATGATCGCAATCTTAGCACGACTAGACATAAAACTACAATTGATGCCATCTTTACAAGATATTTAAATAGATTCGAATCAAAATTGTTTGTTTCCTATTTTAGTTACCTACCATAAACCTATAGTATCCGTTTTCAAATATAATGATAATAATGATGATGATGATGGAAGAGTTTGAAGTTGTTGATGAAATTTCATAAGTGTCATTGGTATTCATTTCAAAGAATACCCATTAATTTTTAAATTTAATATTTCATGTATCTGTAAATTTATACATTTTAAGCAATTTTGTATGTAAAATAATATGTATTATTTTTGATGTAAAATACCGCATTAAATGAAAATGAAAAATGTAACATAATTTTTGTAGTAGTAGTAGTTTATAATAATGAATAAAAAAACACTTTATTTAAAACCTACTTCCTACACAATAATATATTTTCTGACGATTCGAAAAATACACACGTAATTGTTCAAGTTATCACTTCTGTCGGCACTCCCGGAGTGCCTTTTAATTTTTTTTTTCAATAATATGGAATATGCACCTTTAAATAATTCTATTCAATTTATAACTGCTAATGTAAATTTAAAAAAAAAAATCTCTGAATTCATACATAATGTGATCATTGACACCTTTAACCAGCATCACTAATTTAGTCATGTCAAAAATAAACTCATACCCTAACATATAAGAAAACAGAAACTTCTTGTATACGCTTATACCCCTTAACCCAAAAATCTTGTAAATGTATAAAAGGTACTAGAGCTTCAATTTATAGGATCTCATACTGTTATTTGATAAAAATTAGTAGTGTCATTTCAGGTGAATAACTTAAAAATAATAATTATTATATCTCCTGCAGCATATTAAGAGCATACGATTTTTATAGTTGAGAGCCATTTTATTTAAGAATTAAACGAAATAGTTATTTCGATTCGGTCGATTCCCTTTCATGAATTTTAATTTTCTTTTTTGACTAGACAAGTTTTCAAATTTTTTTATTCTTATTTATTGATTATTATACCTCGATAAAATAAATTGTATATTATATCGTATAAGCAATGAATTTTTTTCGGCATTTTGTTTGAATCTGTTGGTGGTTTGAGCATGATGATTATTGTGTAAATATCCTCGTTTGTGCTAAGTGTAAGGATGAACACATCGTTAGTTACTTAAGGGAATCTTAACGTAACGCAAGGGCAACCAACTACTCTTTAGGTTTCCCAACAATTCGTTTTTCAAGTTTTATACCGAAGTGGGGTTTTATCTTAATTTTTGTTTTATATTCGTAAGGTACGGAGAGATTTGGTGTTGTTTCTTTATGTTCTTACTTAAAAGTCTGTTTTAATTGATATCGATTGTGTGCTTCTTAAAAATAATTAGGCATGAAGAAAAGTTAACGATCGTCCGGTATTTAGTGAAAATATCCCTCGCCTCCGTCGATATATAACTGTTCCTATTTCTTTAAAGGAGTGGGTATCGTAGAACATCGCAAATTAATAGGGAGGACACCATCATTCATTACAATCTCGCTGAAGAGCTGTTACAGGTACACAAGCTTTGTCTTATTCGTTTGAAATATTATATGTGGCTAAGTTTAACAAAATCTAGCCCCGCCTGTTTCGAATTGCTGGGAAAGTTACAAGCCCTGCATCCACATTGCGGGTAGATTTGTCCAAGTTGGCTTCAAAAACGTGAATGTAAAGCATTTTTGGCGTATTTCTGTACGAAGTAGTGGGATATTGATATTTCTACAAACCGCTGGCTGATCCCACAAAAATGTTTCCTAGAACGCAGACAGATCTATGAGTGTTTCAACAGACTCCACATCATTCGGAAACCTTTAATCGGCTAAGATAACTTCACAAAAAACTCACACCTTGTCAGCGTGCCAACTCCGCTTTACACCAGCTCTTGTTCTATCAGCTATACCTATACCACATCCATATCGATTCGCAAAGGTCAAGGACAACGCCTTTTGTAATAAAAACGAAAACATTCAATTTGACACCCGCACTCAATTCATACTTGTTCCACTCACTACGAATTTAATCGAATGATGGACAACATCGCTGGCTATTCATAAAGATTAATGAACCGAGAACAGCAAACGAATAAGAAAAACTGCCAAACATTTCGAAATCCCCCCGCAGAAGCAAGTGACACACCTTGCCCTGTCACATTCAATATCCCACGAACATATCAAACGCTTAAAGCCGGTTAGCAATGATAGGTATACACTACACAGTGTGGCAGTGGCAGAGTCGCAATATGCCAATGGGGAGCAATAACAAACACGTACGAGGACGAGCACGGCAAAATGGATCGAAAGGAAAGCCTTCCCAGTTGGTATATGCTCTCAGTTACACCGCTATTGTTTTTGGCAGTTTGCCAACAGTCAACACATCAACGTTGCAACGTGTGTTGCACTCATGTTGAAATGGGGCAATATAAAATTCGGTAGGTAGAACAGAAACAAATGAGTGTTTTGTGGTTCCATTATGGCCAGAGCGCAAGTTACCCGCGGGGCATACAATTTCCAAAAGTAGGTAACAGCCAATTTTGCGGTCGTCAAACCTATTGTGTAAGCATGCACATACACAGACAGTGTGGATTTTGGTTTTACAGTCGTAAAGGGGAAAGAAAAATGGCTCAGGGGTGATGTTGTAGTTTGCAATTCATAAATTCATCTTCCACCATCAAATCATACACTGGGTTAGAGGAGATTCCCTTGGCCCAATAGATACGGCCATCATCACTCATCATCATCAGTTTCAGTATAGGCATCAACAAGGGTTCAACATTATTTTTTGTGCAACACTCGGTGGTCCTGTTGCGATTGCCAGTGATGAGTGCTATTATTGAACGAAAGAGCCTTGAGGTGGGGAGCCAAACTTTCCATCAACGTAGGTCTCTGAGGAGGCACCGAACATTGTGTTTCATTTGGTTCAGAGTTTTCAAAAATAGAATTGTCATTGGAACTGAAATTTACGGTGGCAATTGCACAATGCACAGGTTGGGGGGTGGCAAGTTTATGCAAGAGTTGTTCGGGGGTGTTTACTTGAAGGTCGGCATGTAAGTGTACTCGTACATGGGTAGGGGTATGAGTACTCGTGGTTTATTCCATTCGATGACTTTGATACGGTACCCGAAATTGGTTGGGCGTGTAACAGGGTCTATTGTTCTGTAGCCATGAGTGGAAATAATTAGATTGTACAAGTGATAAGTTAGTTAAGACAGCCTCCTTTGACTGAATTTTTGTGTAAGTGGCGAGTTCAAATTTTGAATCTCTACACAATGGAGCTAAGTAAAGCTGTGGCAACCGCCACAAGAGCTCCCACTGACCTAACCTAGAATCTTGGTTCAGCCCCCAAAAACATCGGAGTCTCCGCATCTAAGATGTTTGCATTTGTGACTTTCTCCACTACGTAGTAAGAGGAAGATATTGTTTCTGCACTGATACACTTTGTATCTCTGGATGACATACGGCATACAACGTTACCTGGGTTTTTGGCACTTTTACTTTGGCCGCTGACTCCACCAGACCTACATTTTTGTTAGTTATTAAGTTTAAGTAATTTGAATTGTATAAGTAATAAAGTAAAAATGTAAATTATACCACGTACAAAATTTCGAACTCGAGACATTACCAGTTCGTACATTACGATGATAGAAGGGTGATAGAACTCAAAAAAGTTGGTCGCAAAATTCTATGCGTTTATTCGTCTGTCCCTTCATCCACAGCCCTACAGCCTAAACGGCTGCCCGGATTTCGTTAAATTTCAACCAAAATTGATATTTAAGCTTAAGTAGGTGAGGTTACCATAACTACATACCCAGTTTTTGGATAAAAAAAAAATCGAATAGTAATACTTTTGAAATTTGGACATATGTATCTCGAAAACGGTTCATACGATTGTAACAGAAATTCACTTCTAAGGCAATATGGTCATTTATAAGTCAACAGTAAACTCAGTTTTCTCTATATTATCCAACAATGTGTTTTTGAAAGAAGGCATTTTTTTAAATTTAAAATTAAATACTTAGTTTACCTGAGAACTGCATTAACGATTTTCACCAAAATACAAACTTAAAGTAAAATTGATATTCTCAAATTTGTTGCGTCCCTAATGTTCAATTCGAATAACCGAAAACGCTAGTTTTGAAAACTGTTCATGTCTCGAAAACCCCAGAAAGTCGTCAAAAAAAAAAACAAAAAAAAAACATCGACAAATGATGATAAGCTTTATCGAATCTGAAAACGACGTCCCATCGAAAATTAAACAAAGATAAGATCTTGCCAGTCGCCGATTCTTCGGCTGTAGGAAATAAGGCCCCAAAAGAGAAAATGAAATAAAGCCCCAAATTTGGGGTGTTATTTCATAATGAAACTGCGATGAAATAATGCCCCAAAATAAAAAGAAATAAGGCCCCAAATTTGTGGTCTACTTCATAATGAAATTACAAATAATGAAAACTACTTTTCATTTAATATTGTCGATATTGGATAAACTAGTTTAGATTAAAGGAACTTTTAATCCTCGCACCCACCCCGCAATCTAACAGTAAACCCAAGCAGGGGGGTTGCAGGGGGGCAGCATGCCCCCCATACGCATTCCATATCGGAAGAGTAACAATTAATAATAAAAAAATAATTTTGGGGACTTATTTCATTTCTTCTTTTTTTTTATTTTCATTAAGAAATAAGGCCCCAAAAAAGGAAATAACACCCCAAATTCTATTAAAAATCGTTGTTGTTGTTTCCTGTATAATTTTTTGGGACCTTATTTCATTTTTCTTTTGGGGCCTTATTTCATTGGGGCCTTATTTCGCAGGCCTGAAAAATCACATTTTGTAGGTAATAATACGCTCTTAAGGAGCCTATGTACATTGTACAATCCCAGTACTGCCTTACAAGATCTGAAGTGTAGGCCCCTTTAAAAAAATCACCGTACTAGCTACAGTCGTAAAAGAGTTGACGGAGCTAAGGAATCGTTGTACAAGAATCACAAAGTCAATAACTCTTCAGTTCACATTTGTGACTACTTATCCGTGTAAAGTGAAGGAACCTCGTTGAATCTGGCGAAAAGTCTTCGAATTTAACCTAAACTCGGTTAGAATCGAAGACTCGCAGTAGAGAAACATCTTGCCTGCAGTGGTGCGCACAAGTAGAAAGAGCTTTCATCAGCATTGACATAATGTGCCCAATCGGGCTCTCTGTTTCTTATTTTGGCCCTTTGTCCGGGGTCAAACTTCAAAGTGACACTGAATTCATTCATTCTAAGTGATGTTTAATTGTTTAATAATTCGACTTCGTATTTTTTGACTTGTACCTGTCTTGAATATAATTAGTATATGTATGAAGTGTCAAGTATTAGTAAGAATATATGAATAAATATTTATGTTGCCTTATAGCTTTTTTCATTCTTTTGTTTTTGAAAAGTTTTCTCTGAAGGGTATTGGGCTGCACCTTTTCGAAATGGCCCTCAGAAAGGCTCTCAATATATATATTTTTTGCGGCAAACTCGTCGTCATTTAAATGCAGAGGCATGTTAATTAATGCGCGTCAAGAAGAAGGACAAGAGTTCCAAAGGAGATTAGACATGCAGGTAAGTCGCCCTGTGAAGGAAGCAAAATAATTCTCACAACATTCTACTGGCACGTTCATAGTTCCCGCATAATTGCAGAAAACGCTGAGTACGATATACACACTCACACTCGAGTTACTTTTGTTAATATTGAAGTTTGCACTCTCAGATTTGTTGTGCAAACAAATTCCCTCGAATTAAGTATCCACAATTGAAATCGAATGCACTTTCCAGCAAACGGATGATGAAAAGTCGTCCTTCTATTCCGATTTTCGACCTTGCACTCAGTGAAAGCAAATACATTTCCAATCCCGCAGCACCAGTTTTACCAGGCTTACTGCCAATTTATTGCTCCTCTCTGCATATGTGACGCCTTCGATCATCCTTATGGAGGGAAACCACAGCCAAATCAAATCATCATATTCAGTTAATTTCAAGGAACTATATTTGGGCAAACTTTGACACATGCACTCTGTCTCCCACATCGCAAGATAAATGTTTATCCCACGCAACTTTTATTGGTTCGCAAAACTTTCACCCACCGCACTTCGTGTTCGGGATATCTTTTGAATGTTTGTCCTCCTCACGCCCGATATGAGTCCTCTTTCTAGACCAAGTGTCTGCACGAAATTTTCTCCAGTGTATCCACTTGGTCTGCGAAGTAGTACTTCTTATCTCTCTCGGATACTTGTCTTCCAATTTGCTTATTCGTCCTTCTATATATTACGTCAAAAATTGAGTGCGCGTCATTTGAATATATAACACTTCTAATGGGACTTGATGTCTTTCGTGCAACGGAAAACGGAATTAATGAACACAATCTTCCTTTCACTAAAAACAAATCCCCACTCGAGGATATGCGAATCCTCTCGTCTTGCATTGACAGCAAATGGCATTCATTGTATTTTTATTCATCGTCTTCTTCTTGTTCTTGCCGTTCGCACTTGAATGGATATCCAGAAATATGGCATCCGTGTAGGTGAATGCATTTGAAGGACCTTCCGGTATATTCTTTCCACTTGTTCCAAACAAGTATGAAGTATCCCATCAAACAGAGATGGCAACAATAACACGTGACGCAACATAAGTCCACTTTGCAAGAACACGATAGACTACAGTCGGTGGGTCCGAGAATAGGATAAGTACAAGGACGATGGGATAGAAATTACATTGGAAACCAAAAAAAAAAAAAAAGAAGAAAAATTGGAGAAAAACATCATTAGGAAGAGGCATATTTGAGTTAACCCAGCACAGGGATAGAAGTGACAGCAAGCGAGCACTTTAGCAGTAAGATGTGCAGAGAAGAAGATCTATTTGGGATTTCGGTATCAATTTGAAAGTGAAATTGCTCACTGGGGAATCAGTTTATGAAACTACGGGACTAATAAAATGTGTTTGAATAATGTTGAGGAATACATTACACGAAGGTATGCGTTTGTCATGAATTACTTATGAACGGGTGTGTGATGTCTATGTAGTAGGAGTGTGTCCTTTTTCTTGGTACCTGGGGCAACCTGTCCGTATTTGGATAAAGCACAGCCGCATTGTAAATCTGAAAGACATTTATATTGGTCATACAAAAGAAGAATTTTTATTCTGCCAACAACTACGTTTTAGCATACATCAAACTACTGGTTGGCTGTAATGTGGCACACAAATCGCCACGCCACTATATGAACTTACTTTGATATTTTCAAGCTTCAACTATATATAGGTACTGCGCATAGGAAGTACTTTACTTACAGGCCTAGATGTACGACAAGGACTGGGCGAATGTGGATCAATTGCAGATTGTAAAGCGATAGGATATACTGACTATAATGGCAAGCACGCAATTCAGAGAGTCCTATAGGGTGCCTGACAGCAATAATGCGCCCACTAGCATGTCGTCTAGATAAGACTGGCCTTCACCCCACCTTCTCTTAACTCACGTGGTATCACAAATGCCCTTAATCAATTTGCTAAGTGTGTCTTTCTAGACAGCCACCTAACCTAACCTGATGAACCTAAGGATGCTTGATCAACGATTTAAAACAGAACAGGCACTTTTATTCGATAGTAATAAGTCGCAGGCAATTATAGCGTACCCATAACGATCTCTCTCTACGACTTCCTTAAAATCTCTATTAAAAAATCAGCTCAGCAGCTGAGGAACTGCTTTTGTACGGGAACTTAATCTCAACAGGCTCTTTTCAACCGAGTGGTAGACCAAGGACTAGAGTGCAAGTCGGATACTTACTGCAGAACTTCAAGCCTCGTAACTAAACGAACGTCGACAGATATAACCACCTTCCTAAGGACAAACATCTCTGCCGGCGGCGTTGCTGATTCGATGCCAGCGTCTCTAATTTCAAAAGCAATTGTAGAAGCATGAATCGAGTACTCGTATTAAATTGATGTCAGAGTGTGGCAAGTGACAGCCGAGTACGCACACGGTGCTGCTTGGGATGTGTTCCAAGACGTAAAAAAAGGTAGGTAAAATCTAAGATAATCTCACGAGTCCACTGAGAGCAGAGAGTGTTTGCTAATGACTTGCAAGGCCCTCGTATAAAGACAGTCTCCGTACCTACACGAGGTTTCTTTCTTTTTTCTTTTTGAAAAACAAATAAGCTCTTTTACTGCTCGTTGTGACATATATAAAGTTGTGCCTCGAAACTACTTCCACAATAAATAATGCGCTTCATAGATTAGTTTAGGTGGCTCTATAGAAAGAAACGCTTAGACCTTAAAGTTCTAGGGCCATACCACATGATTAAGGGGAGAGAAACCCGGAGGAGGTGTCCTTTGAGAAATTTTGAGGAGTATGGCTTGATTGAGACAACGCAATGAAACTAAATCTCAAAGATGGCGATATCTGTAGTGGCTGCGGAGACTAGGAGGTCCACGAAGACACACCTCACATCCTTTGTCATTGTCCGAGTCTATGTCACTTAAGGAACAGTACACTTGGAAACAATGAACTTTCTGATGTCTCGCTGTCTGATCTTTACAGGGTCGTAGTGCCATCGTCCAAGACAATTGCCTTGGAAATTTAAATAGATCTGTCAGTGCACTTACAAATAATTAAAAAAAAAATTAAATTAAATTAAATTCAAATATAACGCTTAAGGCGAAATCACCTTACTCCACTGTCCCCATTCAAATTGGTGCGCTTATTCTAGAATCTAGATGATAGGTCAGAACAATCTTAAACTAAAGAAGTTATTTTTTCAGTTACAATAAGTTAAAGCGCCTTAAACCGTGGATGTCATTGTCACCTCTTAATAAAACTAAAAAGAAAAGTCATCTTCGTGCTTTGGTTAGTAAACATCCTAAGAGTATTCAACTTAAAAACTATTATCTTTGCCTATGCAATGAATTGAAAACCGATATAATCAAAAGCAGAAATGATTATTACACTCGTAATCTGGCTGACAACCTCGGAAATGTTAAAAAGGAATGGAGACTCGCGAATGAAATTCTGAATAGAAATGTATCAGAAACTGAGCTTAAAATAAATAAAGACAAACAAGTTATTTCCAACCCGTTGAATGTAGCTAATACCATTAATGAGTATTTTTCTAAAACTACCAATGCTTTTCAGGCGTAAGACTCTCGTTTATATGATGACGTCATTCCATGATGTTTGTAGTCCGGATAGTTTCTGTGTCTATGATTTTTCTGCATTCGAAATTCACAATTCTACTTCCCATGACTTAATCTCAAGTCATATACTAAGAAATATCTCTTTTTTTAACTGCAGGTGTTTTGTGTTACATTTTTAATCTTAGTTTTAAGGGCCCAGGGCCCAGCCCATAGAATCCGTTGCATCCGTTTCGTCAACATTAACGCATTCGACGGAACGAGCATTCCCATAGAATCCGTCGCATATGGTGACAGGCAGTATTTTGAATACTCCATCATTATTTTTTTTTTCCACGTGGTCATTTTTCCATTTTCATCAGACTAAAATTCCCGTTTACATAATTCTCTTGATAGGAGTTTTTTTTTGTGAAAAAATCTAACTTTTAAAATTCAAATTCATATTTTACGGAAAGACTATCACATTAAATTACCTTTGGTATAAAAATTACAGTTTGTTAATATTATTATGATTACCTTTTTGTACAAGAAAATGTTGATACTAAAAAATCTTGCTAAAAGGCGATTTAAATAAGCTCTTTTTTAATGTGGTGTTTACACCGTGAAATATAGACACATATTTTGATGAAATTAAAAAAACAATTTTAGTTTGAGTGTTTATTGCAATATTTTCTTTTTTCTCACGGAAGGCTTTTCGGACACCGAAACTCCCGAAAAGAGGAAGAACTCCCACGATATAAGAGCACCGCGCACCGGTGACATCCGATGACAGTTTCTCTCTCTCTCTCTCTCAATATTTCTCCTACGCCGCAACGGACGCGACGCGACGGATTCTATGGGTTGGGCCCTTTAGTTGTGCGTTCCCGGGTGCGTGGAGAACAGCTATAGTTATTCCACTGCATAAAAGGAGATCTTAAGGATTTAAATAATTATAGATATATTTCGCTGCTATCGGTTTTTTTTCTAAGGGTTTTGAAAGGGGCATGAAGAATAGAATAACGTTACTTCGAAATAGAACTGAATTCTTCAGTAATATTAAGTTCGGTTTTAGAAATGGAAAGGCGACAGAAGATGCCCTCTTGACATTCTGTAGTGAGCTTTATAAATCAATTAATGAATCTCATATTCTGGCAGCTTTGTTCATCGAGAGCTGGATTTAAGGGATTTATTTATGATTGGTTTTGTTTCTACTTATTAAATCGTAATCAAAAAACACGCATCGAAAGTTCTTTAAACTCAAAAAGCTTCAAGTTTTCCTCAAGTTTTCGATTTTGGTCCCATCTTATTTTTGATATTTGTTAATTCCTTGTTTTTTTTTTTACCATTCAAAGATATTTTAACTGCTTTTGCCGATGATACTGCTCTTTCTTACTAATATAAAAATAATTTTGAAACGACTGCTAATATAATTCATGATTTAGAAATTCTTGAAACATTGGTTTTTGTTTCACAACCTAGTTATTAGCAACAAAACAAAGTTTATGTTTTTTAACATAATGGGGTCAGTTTCTGAAGGTTTTTGTTTAACCTATCATTCTCCTTGCTGCTCTAGGTTCCAACTATTTCCGTCAACATTTCGGTCTGATTTATCTTGTGTCAATGGCTGTATTGAAATCGATTGTTTTGAAAATTTTGAATACATACTTATGACTTTAAATAAAAAGCTGAGTTGGAATGAAGATAGCTCAAATTTAAAACTTTATCTTAACAAAGTTGTCAGGCAGATCTACCACCTTTATCTGTACTGCCCTCAATCAACCTTGAAACTTGCTAATAGTGGCCCTGTGCAATTTTATATGTAATATGGAATTTGCTGCTCAGGTTGTACTCATTCGTCTTAAATAATTTAGTTACTTATTAGACAGAAACACTAAATTCACATTATTTCTAAGGTATCCCGTTGAACACCTAGTTTTGCCTTATTCACTAGCCTTGGTATTCTTCCCATATGACATAATATGTACTTTTATAATGTGTTTACATATTTTTTCAAAGAAGCTGGTTTTAGCTTTGCAAGAAATCAGGAGGAATCTATACTTATAATAAAACTGTAGGCAATTTTTTTGTTACCTAATGGCGTGAAAACTACTGCACAGATTTCAATGAAACTTTTTTTGAAATGTTTCTTAAGATTCTGTGCAACATATAGGCTATTCCTTTCATTGCCATGCCTATTTTTTGGAGCGTTTTTTGACCAAAATGTGTTTTTTTTTCTGACTTTACTGCCTTTAACTCGCCATTACTCAGATAATTCTTAATCAATCCAAACAAAACAAAATACAAATAAGAGCCAACAATTTTATAGTTATTTCAAGCCATCAATCAGCTTTCTATGTCCTTTAGAAGCTGAGCTACAACCTAAAATCTAACATGAAACAATAAAATATTTTCTCAAATCGAATATTATCAGCAGCCGCGGTTCCTGCAGTGATGCCAGATCGGGGAATGTTTCCCTTTTTGTGGGATTTTCTCACTTCAAATAAGCTAAAAGGGTAAAAGGGATTTTTCAAACCTCATAGTACAAAAAAAGGGATTTTACTTTTTGGTCAATTTTTGTTCATAATTTGCTAGTTTCATTAAGAATACAAAAATTAGTCGACCTACGATCAAATTAAATACATATTAACATGTTTAAAAAAAAGTCATTGAAACCGTATCTTAATATGAATTTATTTGTGTTAGCTTGCATATTAGGTAATGTATAATGTAACTTGTATTTGGTAATAATAAAAAGACTAAAAGCCCGATTCTGCCAAACCTCTCTGATACGTCACAAGTTACAAAACCCTCACAAGGTGAGGTGAAACTTATTTTATTAGGTTTTCGTATTCTGTCAGCACACTCTCAACTTGCGAGGCTCACAAAAACAATCGAAACTGTGATCTCCTATGGAGCAGGTCACAAAATTTAAAACCAGTCATAACGGCTCATAAGTGACAATATTTTTATTAGATGACACTGGTACCCTATTTCTACGTACCTAGTGACCCGAAAATTCCATTTCATCATAAATTTATAATCATTTCGTGAAATATAGATTTTTTATTTGTTAGGGAATTATTGATTTTTGATGAATTATTTTTCTTTAGTTCTTAAACATTTCTCTGTTAATATTTCGCGTATTCGCGAATCACAATAAACCTCACAGGAAATCAGCCTCAAACGGTCTTGTGTGTGACTTGTGAGGGCTCACAAACTCAGAATCTGGCTGTAAATTTAATGAAATACATGTTTTTTTTAACTTTATATTTCGTGGGATGAATTTGGGATTTTTGAAATTTTGGCGGGGGATAAAAGGGATTTTTTCGGTTTGACCGTGGAAGAACCTGCTTCTAAAGTCTGGCATCACTGGGTTCCTGATCGTTGTTCTGCTTTGGGGTGGTTTGATGGCGCACATCGCACAGGCACGTTCATAAGAAAAAAACTGCGTGGTGTTTTCTCCAAATTAAGTGAAACGAAAGAGAAGTATGTATGGGACGTGAATATACATATGTATATTGAATCAACAGCAACAATGTGTTTCTGAGGAAATTCGCAGATGGCTGATGACGTGTGGTGATCAGCGTTGCCATAAGTGCAGTTTGTCTGCATTTTGCAGATTTTCAACCTTGCTGCATATTTTTAAAAACCAGAAATCTGCGCTTCAGATTTGGTTTGAATCCGCAATAATGTATTTTGTTCTTTTTAACAAATTTTAACATTTGTTGCACACTTGATTTCGCCGTATGCTGTCATTTTCGTATTCAGCTTTTTTGTTTTTTTTTTGTTATTGTTACATACATAAAAAAAAAAAATTGTGAAGGAAGATTTTTCTATAGAAATCTGCATTGGATTTTTTTTTTTGTCATAATTGGAGATTTGTAAAAACATTTTTATGGCAACGTTGGTGATGCTAGACGTATGGTGGAGGTGGTGCATATAGAAATTGAGTTCATGGTTTTTGTTTTAATGGTTCTTATAGTATCTACGTTAATACCTACAGTAAAGAATTGAAGAATTCAAGAAGTAAAGACGATATATGTATGTAGGTCAATTATGTTGTTTGATTTACGTATTGTTGGTTCAGATACAAATTTCCGTTTAGGCTTTTGTTTAAGTAGTTGGTTTGATATTACCTACGTTGTACCTACAGTAAGGATTAAGGAAGTGAAACTTTAGTACTAATGCTGTTGAATTTAATTTTCTTAAATTGGTGTTTTAGGTAAATAGATTTGTTTGATTTATTGTTTCACATTGACAATGTTCACCGCTTTGTTTTAGCTAGACTGTTGATTTTAAACAAATATGCCGTTGAGAAAACGGTCAAATCTCTTTTATTGGAAATAACACAGTCTCACGCCGCGTACGTACATTTATATCTCCCCGCTCATTCAATAAACTTCCCGAAGAATTAAGAAGCGCTCGTATTAAATCAAAAATTTTAGGTAAAGTTAAAAAGTCGCTGTTTTCTATGAGTCATTCTGATATAGATATTTGACTATTGGTGATTGAGAATTTATACACACATTAAAGTAGATACACAGATTCCTTAGTTGTAAAAAATTATTTATTATTGTGTACCCCACATAAAATAAAAATGTTTTGTATTCTTCAATTAATGGAACATTCGCCACTTATTCTTTTGAATAACAGAATGTTTCTAACTATTTCAACAACAAAAAAATATTGTTTGATGGTCAATTAATACTTATTCAATTTATGTTAGTATTAAGCTTGACCTATATTTTTTCCATTGAAATAAAGAATTGAATTATTAAATTAATTTAATCACATCACATCACACTATTATATAAAGAGGTAATGTTTGTTTGAGGTGGTTGGGTGTTGTATGAATAGGGTAGGCACTGATTGGCGTCAACTTGGCGATGCCCAGTCGTTGTGACTGTTCATACACATCAATTGTGCTTATTTTACCTCCGCGTGGTAGCCACCGGGTACTGGTCTTGTCCTTCCGGGCATGACTTGCTAAACTTATAAGCGCGAGTGTTGAACACGAAGAAAATAGCAACACTATAATGCTCTGTCGGAATGACTGCCTGATCGAGTCTCAGAGGTCTTACATGAGCCCCTCAGAAAGAGGACGTACGGCGGATGAATTCACATGGCTGAATCAACGGTGGCGTCAACAGTCAACATGGCAGATACCTCAATGAGCTACTTCGACGTATTTGGAGCTGAGGTCATTGAGGATTTTTCAGCACTAGTCAGGGTGTTGAAATAGAGATGGTGGCGGAAGAGCCCTTAATGGGTCAACGGCAGCTCTCACATCCCCGCAGCGGGTTACTGACTCCGGAATATTCCGGCTCCTTTTGCCCAAGGGGTTACAGAAAGGGCCTGGTCCTCCAGGTTGGGGGTTGTGCGTGGGGTTAACGACCCTACCACGGAAAAAAAAGAATTGTTGCGAAGCAGCCAAAAGCCTCGGATAAGGACGGATTCACTGTTGACGACCCTGCAAAACGAAAAAAGGACAATGACGTTCGGATCTGCACGTGGAATGTTCGAACTCTGAACAGACCGCGTGCAGCCGAACAACTAGCGGAGGCCCTAGACTGCTACAAAGCAGGTATCACCGCCATCCAGGAAGTGCGGTGGGATGGGCCGGGCAAAAGGAGGATGAAAAACTGTGACATTTACTACGGTGACTGCTACAGAGAACAAAAGCAGCGTCTATTTGGATGCGGATTTGTTGTAAGCGGCAGACTTAGGCAAGAAGTCTTGAGCTTTCGACACGTTAGTGAACGCCTTACAACTATCCGCATCAAGGCTAAATTCGCCAACATCAGCCTGATATGCGCTCACGCCCCCACAGAAGATAAAGACGATGCTACCAAAGAATGTTTCTACGAGCTCCTCGACAAAACATATGAGCAATGTCCTAAGCATGACGTTAAAATCGTCTTGGGTGATTTTAACGCCAAAATAGGAAAGGAGGACATCTTTGGTAGCACAATCGGAAAACACAGCCTACACGACACCACGTCTGGAAACGGACTTAGGCTGATTGATTTTGCTGCGGGACGTAATGTTACCATAGCTAGTTCACGGTTTCCTCACCTCAATATACACAAAGGAACATGGCAGTCACCTGATCATCAAACCGTCAACCAAATTGATCACGTTGCGATCGACGCAAGGCACTCCTCCAGTATTCTAGATGTCCGAACTTTCCGAGCGGCCAACATAGACTCGGACCACTACCTTGTTGTAGCCAAGGTACGGATGCGGATATCCAAGACGCCACAACAACGAGAAAATACTGTGAGGAGATTTAACGTTGGACGACTACAAACGCAACAAACCGCCAGAACCTTTGCCGATCGCGTATCCCTCAACCTCTCGAGAAGTCCTATGCTGCCAGCATCAAGTGCCGAAGACCAGTGGCGCCGATGCCAAGAAGCCATCAAAAACGCCGCAACTGATGTGCTCGGTTTCACCAGCCCACCCCCCCGAAACCCCTGGTTTGACGAAGAGTGCCGGCAAGCACATGCAGCAAAACAAAGTGCCTACGAAGCGTCGCTGCATAGAAGGACGAGAGCAGCTCGTCAGCTCTACGAGCAAAAAAGGAGGGAAGAACATCGGCTTCTCCGGAGAAAAAAGAGAGAGCATGAGAAGCGCGCGATCGAGGATATAGAGAGGTGTTACTCCAGGAACAATGTTCGGAAGTTTTACCAAAAGGTAAAAAGAACGTGTCATGGCAACAAGACCCGAACGGAGACCTGTAGAGACGAGCAAGGAAACCTTGTAGTAGAGTCACAGTCGGTGCTGAGGACATGGAAAAACCATTTCTGCAGACTGCTAAACGGCGAAGACGACACAAATTCCGCTGTTAGGCAGAACGATCCATTCAACCTGGACGATGAAAGCCAAGATTTCCGTCCACCTGACCAAAATGAAGTGAGGATAGCAATATCTAAGCTTAAATCCAACAAGGCTGCTGGTCCAGACGGCTTACCTGCCGAGCTCTTCAAGGCAGCCGGAGATGACTTGGTAGAGTGCATACACCAACTCATCTCCAAGATTTGGTTAGAGGAAAGTATGCCTGATGAATGGAACCTCAGCATTGTTTGCCCGATCCACAAGAAAGGAGACCCTCTAAACTGCGCCAACTACAGAGGCATCAGTCTCCTGAACACTGCGTATAAGATCATGTCTGCTGTATTGTGTGAACGCCTGAAACCATTCGTCAACGATCTGATAGGTCCCTATCAGTGCGGTTTTAGGCCCGGTAAGTCCACGACCGATCAAATATTCACACTACGGCAGATCCTGGAAAAAACCCAAGAATACCAGATCGATACTCACCATCTTTTTATCGATTTTAAGGCCGCATATGACAGCGTTTATAGAGACGAGCTATACAGAGCCATGTCTAGTTTTGGCATCCCTGCCAAACTTGTCAGATTGTGCAGAATGACGATGGAGAACGCTCGCTGCTCCGTAAAGGTCGGAAACAATCTCACCGAGACCTTTGATGTCAAAAAAGGATTTAGACAAGGTGATGCGCTGTCATGTGACTTCTTCAACATCATTCTTGAGAAGATTGTGCGAAACTCACAAGCCAACACCAGAGGCACAATTTTCTATAAGTCTGTGCAACTGCTTGCATACGCTGACGACATTGACATTGTTGGTACAACACAGCGAGCTGTCACTGGTGCGTTTGCAAGTATTAGTACAGAAGCGGCAAAAATGGGTTTAGTGGTGAATGAGGGTAAAACAAAATATATGCTGTCAACAAGAAGGGACACACGACATCGACGAATCGGGCAGAACGTCACGATAGACAGCTATAACTTTGAGGTAGTTAGGGACTTTGTCTACCTCGGCTCCGCTATAAACTCTGATAACGACATCACATCAGAAATCAAACGAAGAATCACACTTGCCAACCGCTGTTTCTTTGGCCTAAGACGGCAATTGATTAGTAAGGCCTTGTCAAGAAGCACTAAGGAGATTCTATATAAGACTCTCATCATCCCTGTCCTGCTCTATGGCGCAGAAGCATGGACCCTAGCAAAAACGGATGAGGATCTTCTTGGTCGCTTCGAACGCAAAATTCTTCGAGTGATTTTTGGTCCCGTTTGCGTTGACGGGATTTGGAGGAGAAGATTTAACAGCGAACTCTACGAGCTGTACAGCGACATCGACCTAGTCAGAAAAGTACGCATCAGTCGTCTAAGATGGCTGGGACATGTAGAGCGAATGGACACCAACGCTCCGGCCCGAAGAGTCTTCGATTCTAACCCGGAGGGACAACGCAGTAGAGGAAGACCTCGCCTTAGGTGGCGCGCGCAAGTGGAAGGGGACCTCAACCAACTTGGAGTGCGCAACTGGAGGCAGTTAGCCAAAGATCGCGCTAACTGGAGAGGCGTATTGGTTGAGGCCCAGGTCCACCCCGGACTGTAGCGCCACCTAAGTAAGTAATGTTTGTTTGAGGAAGGTAATCTCCGGAACTACCGAACCGATTTCAAAAATTCTTTTACTAATATAAAGCTACGGAATAGAGTATTGTGATAGGCTACTTTATTTTTTAACTTTTCCATTTTAGATTTTTTGATTTTCTGCACTATTTATTTTGACTTTTCTATATCAAAAATTAACTAGAAATCTACGTAGGTACCTACTATGTGCGGATTTTTTTTTCAAAAAGTGGATTGATAAAATCGAGATGAAATTAATGTATTATACGTTGGTTAATAGTGATGGTTTGTTTTTGATTTTGTGCATCGCTCCAACAGTTTCATTTCTTTTACACAGTTGATAAGTTAAAAATTAAATGTACAAAGTTTAAACGCGGACAAAATAGTTATTGAAAAGCAAATTTAAGTTATTTTTTAAAAATGCCAAGACGTATGCGCACAAATATTGGCCGACGAACAAGGCAAGCAAGTCAACAACAAATATCAAAGAAGTCAAACTACAGAAGAAAGCGAAAAGTGGGACATCGCATGGCATAAGACCAGATCAACAGTCAAGAAAATTGAGAGTGCAAGTAATGAGAACTGCGTCAAATCCTACTATTGCTGGGATGGGAGCAAGTTCAAATCGGAGTGGCAAGATGCACGTCGTTGCTGACATTCGAAGGACTGGCATTTCAGTAGAAAGAACAGAAAACTATGTCGGTGATGCGATTTTCGATATTGGAGCGATGACTATAATTGTGTGCCACCATTAAAACGCGCTAAAAAACTGCTGTGCGAGTGGCAAAGTAAAAGTAGCACCTGCGGAGCAATTTGAATCGGAGGATTTTCTAAAGAACAGTACAACTACTGTTTTCGTATGACTACATTGGGAACAAAAATTATTAAAAAAACTGGTTTCATGCCGACTGGCAGGGCAATATTTTCTCTTATACATCATGCAAACACACATTTTTTTAACAATGGCACGGGATTCGCGGCTGTAATTCGGATTAACAGATTTACCATCGGATGGGTGCCTTCTTGCCATTAAATGAGGAAGTACACCAATACTCGCAGGTGTACTTCAGTTTGTCGTCGATGATCAAGTCGATAGGCTGTACAGAGGGCAAACAGAAGTGACAAAAAACGTCATTCGACAATTGCAAGAATTAAATAATGCATTCAAATCTTTCATTACAATGTTTAAAATGGCGATAGAGAAAATGAACTTAGAAGATCGCAGATTTGTCTTCAATCCTGATAAAGGAACCGCACTTTGGAGAAAATAGAATCGATAGGAAACGGGTGGTATCACTTCCAATACAAGAAAAATTATTTAAAATTTTTAATTTTCTAATTCGGATGTTCCGGACTTACCGCTTCACAATTTGAAATTAAAATTCGGCTCAATTATCATTTTGTTGAACAACCGTAGGGCATGGGGATTTTTATACATATATCAAACTCCTCAAGTTGTGTTCAACTTCGAGTGAATTAAACGGCCCTTAATGCACCGGAACTTTGTATCGGATCGCGTTTGATATGATTGTGAAGAATCTCAAATCAAATGTCATGTAATCACGATTCTGAGTTTAAAAGGCAAACATTGTCATAACGCGGACTCCGCTTACTCAGAACGAATTGGCATTTAAGTGTCTATGACAAATAATAAATCGCAAGGATAATCGCTGGATATTTGTAGCATCAATCTTGAATTCCCATGTTTTTCACATGGTCCAATTGTATGTGGCGTGCTCACCTGTAGGCAAACCACTTTAGTACAAAAGCGGAAGGTTGGCCGGCACGTCAATCATTGCGGTTTTATTGAAATACATCGACATTGCTATACTTCAGTTATTTCTATTGTATTAAATATAACTTTTGAATAAAGAACTCGAATTGACGGAATTACGTAAATAAGCATGCGCTGTGCATGCTTGGAAATATAATTTTCATTACATTTATGAATTTGGGCGGAACGGAGTTCGCCGGGTCTGCTAGTTATTAAATAAGTACGCATGAAGAATGGAAGTATCATTCAGCGATTTCTGGAAGAGCTTTAGGGAAGCGGAATAAGAGAACAACGGTAGACCTTTGCTCCTATCCAGCTCTTGTCACTTTGTGCAAGGACAACTTAAGTTACGATTACACGTGTCATTTTTCGTCACAAAAATTCCGCCATTCGGTGTTCACTCATGCGTCATTCGTGAGAGTCCGCTGCGACAGTTTTGAGAGACGATCACATGTAGTGTTACAAATTGAGAACGAATGTTTATGACATGAAAAATTTAATGTTTAATCGTAGCTTATGTCTCGAACTAACGTTTGCTGTCTTAGCTAAGATTGTTTTAATCAGCCGTTTGTTCCTCCAAAGAGAATCCCCCACCTGGCGGTTCTGACTGTATCAATCACCTTAACCTTGGACCATCGATTTCCATCAGCTACATCGGTACAGAGTCTGAGTAGTTTTGCTTAAATGATATCAAAATGGAGACTGAGGTCTAAGTGTGTCTTCCCAAACATCCAGAACCGACTAACCCTAAGCGCAAGACCCCTATAAGGATATTAAGGACTTAACTAACGCCCGCATTAGAAGCCTCTCACCCATCATCAGGAGCAGGTGTGGTTATTAAAAAATACTGCTTCAAGAATCAAGGCGTGCTAGCCACTCTCACCAAAACTAACCAAAACTTCAGCTTCCCTATTATTAAAATCTGGGCAGGGAAAGATGAACAAGAGTGTTGAAGACCTTTAGTCCTTTATTTTGAACACATCAGATGACATTTACCATCATACATTGAAATGGAGGGTCATATGGATTCTGCTTGTCCCTTCCAATAATTGTGCAACCAAAGGTGTCAATGCCAAGAATGCATATCAAGCTTTATATTCGATAGAGATCTTAATGCAAAATAGATATCTCTGATGGTCGACCATGTGAAGTCCCCTAAAAAATCTGACAGGAATCATTTGAGCTTATAGGAAATCAGCTAAGAAATCTAATTGCGCGAAGTTAGTTCGAAGTTTGACCATTTAAATCGACCAAAGACCGAAACGCACTGGTTCCAAATTAAAGCTTAAAAGTCCAAATGTCTCTTCTAATTGTTGCTGGTATAAAAATAAGGAATCGCAGCTGTTCCTTTCTCAAATCACATACACAAATCTAGGTTGACACAACCGTAAACAGAAACAGTATATAGAAACTAAGCACCTGTACCATCTTACCCCTATTTGGAATATTAGTTCGTAAGGCTTTTAGCCTCGCCAGAGTTGATTTAAAAATAACCTCACGATTTTAGGTCAGTACACAATGAGGAAGTACGTTCGTAGGAATAGAGCACAATAAGGCACAATCGACCTCAATTCCCCAAAATTCCATCCTTTCTAGTGTAATATAACACAAAGCAACATTTTTTACTTCAAATGAAGACTTCCAATCCCATTCCAATGGCGTATGGTTCCCCAATCGATTGCGGATTTTCCACTTCAACCACATTAAAATGAATCTAGTCTACCTCATTGTGCCTTCATCAATTTATTGCCACAATATCGCCGGCAATTCAAAGGACATCTTACAGTTTGTTGCTCTTCAGCCTGATCCCCGTGGGTGCCTTTTAGAATTCCTTCTTCCGCTTTATCTTATTGTGGTTCTGTAAATTGCCTTTTCCCCGATGTAGTGATTCAATGCAGTCATACTGAACGCGAAGAACCATTACGTAACATTGTATCGCCCTAGATAGCATGGAGTGTCAAGTGGCATTCAATCGGTATCGACAGTGATTCATGCTACGTAGGGGTTCATACGAGTTCATGTGTTTGTTATTGTTTACACTTTGTACACCGTTCCCACTATGGAATAATTGGGACAAAGGGATCATATTTTAGTTTACTATGCTGTTTGAATATTTTATTGCTTAGGATAAAGAAGAAGAATTTGCTATAAATAAGAATTAAGTTGAATAATAAAGACAGTCTTGTACACACGCTTGACTCTTAATTAACTGCGGCATTTTTGCCTTCATATTCAGCGAGCTGCGCTTCATACAGCAACACATAGCGTGCTACGCTTAAATAGCTTAGGGCACCGCTAGGGAACAAACATTACATGGCGATCCTGCCATCTTCGCTTGGAATCATCACTTAGAACGAACTTTACATGACATAGAGCAAATTAAGATGACCTACAACAGAGCGGAGCTGGACAGACTTTTCGAAAAATTGAACCACCACGAAGAGTACACACCCGAAACGACAACCCAAGAAGTACCAAAGTACATCCCAACACCAAACACCGCATCATTGGCATTACGGTAGACAGAAAACAGAAAAATCTGTTGATCAATAAATTGAAAACATTACATCTAGAACGTAACCATGGGGCAAAGCCAGACGAAAGAAGAAACCATAAACAACAACCTGAACGGCACTAGCATCGTAGGAAATAACGGGCAGAATTATATTATAATAATATTATTGTTAATCATATTAATTTTTAAATTTAATAGCTACTAAAAAAAAAAAAAAATATGTTAAAAAGCAAATAATAAGAGGTAGGGTAAACCATGTGTAACAATAATAAAAGAATAAAGAAATGAAAAACACAAAAATGTTTAATCCAGTATGGACAATTTTAAACCACTGTTAGAAAAATTAGATAACCTCAAGAAAAACCCAAACAGAGATTATACAGCAGACTACATAACAAGAACAAAAACTGAAATAGATAAGATTTGGGAAGACATCAGGTTAGAGCTAGAGGAGGAAGAAGTAGCAGAAGTAGAAAAGTATTTCCTTGGAATAGTTGAGGAAATAAACAAATTACTAAAACCAAAAGCAATTAAGAAAATAGACGTAAAGACATTAGAAATGACGAGGTTCGAAATATTAACAGCTGCAAAGCTGGTTCCGGAATTTGATGGAGACCAAAAGAAGCTATACAACTTCTTAGGTTTGATCGAGGTATATAGTAACACACTGACTGACGCAGCAGACAAAAAACAACTAATAGACTTCATACTAACCACAAAATTAAATGACAAGGTGAGACACAAACTGTTATCAGAAAGAAAACCCGAAACACTAGAAGCACTAAAAACAACATTGACAAACATTTATAGGCCAAAGACTAACCCACTAAAAATACACAATGAATTAGCTAGGACTTATCAAGGCAACTCTAGTATTAGTTCATATGCTGAAAAAATAGAAGCCATGGTAGCAGAATTGAATGACATCCAGATAGCCATGCAGGGTGAAGCAAATAAAGAAGTAATAGTCGCGCTTAATGACCAGTTAGGGTTAAACGCCTTTAAGAACGGGCTAAATGAAGCAGGTAGAACCGTAGTACAGGCGGCAAGAGTAGCAAATCTTAGTGAAGCCATACAAGTCGCTCAAGAAGTAGAGGCCACACCCACTCAAAACAGTGTAATGCACTTCAGAGCATACATGAGAGGGGGGTACCAAAGACGTGGGAATCCAAACTTACGCTTCGGCTCAGGCAACTATAATGGTGGCTACAACCACCAGGACAGATCCCAAAACAGCAATAACCGTGGTAGAAGAAATTTATTAAATAGGAGGAACAATAATAACAATCAATCAAGAGAACAACAACAATACAACGAAAGGTCGGGAAACGTAAGTTCCCCCGGTCGACAGAATCGGGGAAGAGCAAGTGGCAGAGGAAGATACTAAATATGAAC
This sequence comes from Cheilosia urbana, assembly GCA_946477585.1. Classification (NCBI taxonomy): domain Eukaryota; kingdom Metazoa; phylum Arthropoda; class Insecta; order Diptera; family Syrphidae; genus Cheilosia; species Cheilosia urbana. The sequence goes on along the minus strand of OX297854.1, from coordinate 86,257,233 downwards.
AAAGGGAATGACTTCACAAATTTTGTTAGTATAGAAATAAAGAAACCTAGAGGAATATACACCTTTCTGGTGGACACAGGCGCAGACATTTCGGTCTGCAGAAGTAACATGATAAATACGTTAAACCCAAAGGAGGTATGTCAGATAAACGGCATAACTGATAAAACAATATTTTCGGAAGGTACAGCCAATTTAGAATTACAAATTGGAGATAAAATTGTAGAACATGAATTTCACGTTGTAAATACAAACATGAACATAGCAACAGATGGAATATTAGGAAGAGATTTCCTAAGAACATACAACTGCAAAATTGATTATGAGACCTATGCGCTGGTAGTATATATAGAAGATGAGGAAATAACACTACCAATGAACATGAACATGAAGAATATAGGCAAGCTAACGGTACCACCAAGGACAGAAATAATCCAAGTAGTAGAAATGCAACTGAGTGAAGATAGTGTGGTAATTGGAAAGGAAATAAAAAAGGGAGTATTCATAGCCAACACGATAATACCAGCAAAGGGCATAAAACATATAAGGATTATGAACACACGTGAAAACGCGGTGATCATTGAAAACACCACACTCGGAATACAACCTTTTAAAGATTTTGATATACTATTATCATACAGTCAAACCAAAACTCAATCTGAACGACTTCAACAATTAAAAAAGGAAATAAAACTCGAAAATGCTAGCAACGCAGAATCAAAAATGATCAGAAAAATTTGTGAAAATTTTCAAGACGTATTCCATATTGAAGGCGAAACCTTATCTGTGAATAACTTCTATGAACAACGCATAACAATGCAAGACAGCAACCCAACGTACATAAAAAACTACAGACTACCTCATGCACATCTACAAGAGATAAACAAGCAAGTCTCAGACCTGGTACAAAAAGACATAGTAGAAGCATCAACGAGTCCGTACAACTCACCACTTCTAATCGTACCCAAGAAAAGTAAAAACGGTCAAGAAAAATGGAGACTTGTAGTAGATTTCAGATCGCTAAACAAAAAAGTAGTAGATGATAAATTCCCACTAACTAGATTGGAAGATGTACTGGACAAACTGGGCAATGCAAAATTTTTCTCAACGTTGGATATGACGAGCTCATTTCACCAGATACCCCTACACAAACATTCAAGACCGTTAACAGCATTTTCTACCACCGAGGGACACTATCAGTTCAAAAGACTTCCGTTCGGACTAAAAATATCAACAAACAGTTTTCAGAGGATGGCGTCAATAGCCTTAAGTGGATTGCAAGCAGCAGCATTCCTATACGTAGACGACATCATAGTATTTGGTCCAAACATTAGAGAACACAATAACAACTTGATCAGGGTACTGAAGAGACTCCGTAAATACAATCTTAAGCTAAACCCGGGAAAATGTGAATTTCTGAAACCAGAAGTCGTATATTTGGGACATTTAATAACAGCGGAAGGAGTTACTACAGATCCAGAAAAATATGAAGTGATAAAAGAATACCCAGAACCAAAGAATGCGGACGATGTAAGACGATTCGTAGCATTTTGCAACTATTATAGAAGGTTTATTCAAGATTTTGCGAACATAGCGAGACCGCTTAATCAGTTACTAAAGAAGAAACAACTATTTACTTGGACAGAAGAGTGCGATGCAGCATTCAAGAGACTGAAACAAAAGTTAATTTCACCTCCAGTGCTAAGCTATCCGGATTTCTCAAAACCTTTTATTCTAACCACAGACGCTTCTAACTTTGCGCTAGGAGCTGTGCTTTCACAAGGAGAAATTGGAAAAGATAGGCCAATAGCTTATGCAAGCAAATCTCTTAACAAGCATGAACTGAATAAACCCATAATAGAAAAAGAACTATTAGCAATTCATTGGGGAATAAACTATTTCAGACCATACTTATTCGGAAGAAAATTTGTAGTTTACACAGACCATAGACCACTAGTTAGCCTATTCTCACACAAAAACCCTTCATCAAAACTAACCAGAATACGCGTAGATCTAATGGATTATGACTATGAGATAGTGTTCAAACAAGGAAAAATGAACACAAATGCGGATGCACGCTCGAGAATACAAATAAACTCGGAGAAACTAAAAGAAATGATACCAAAATGCAATATAGATATAGTAACAAGCGCAATGAAAAAGAAAACGGAGCAAATAGAAACATCAAGAACAACTGAAAACTATGCGAAAGCCTCAGACCCAAATGTAGGGATTGATCACCTCCACATATGGGACTGTACATCAATATCGGATATAAGGCGGATGAAGAGGATTGAATTTAATGAAGTGAAAAGAAATAGAAAGGGTACCCAACGACGAAGTAATATAATTATAGCAGCGAACACTGTAATTGTAGAATTTAGCGATAATTCTCTGTCAGAAGTAAAATTGATTTTGAAGAAGCTAATATTCAGGATGAGCAATACAGGAATCAATAGACTAGCGCTAGCGAGAGATAGTTTGATATTTAAAAATATGTACGTACATGAATTCAAAGAGATATTTAATAAGCTGCAAGAGAAGAGAACAATTGGAGAATGTCTGGATATATTGATATACGAACCTCCAAAAAAGGTAGAAGATGATGAAGAAAAGCATAGATTAATTAAAGAATATCATAGCTCAAAAATAGGAGGACATTGCGGTATTAGAAGATGCATCAGCAAGTTAAAGCAGAAATATGTATGGAAGAATATGAATCGAATGGTAAAAGCATTCATCAACAAATGTGAAGATTGTAATCAAGTTAAAGTAACAAGGTATACCAAAGAAAATTGTGTTATAACAGATACGCCAAGTACATCATTTGAGACCATTTCAATAGACACAGCAGGACCTTTGAGACCTTCGAAAGGCTTTAGATACATTCTTACAATACAATGTGAACTAACAAAGTTTGTGGAGGCATTCCCAGTAGAAACTAAAGATGCCGTTAATATTGCGAAGACAATAGTAGAGAAATTCATACTAAAGTATGGATGTTTTAGAAAACTTAAAACAGACAAAGGAACTGAATTTACCAACGAACTACTAAAAAACATTTGTAAGCTACTAAACATAGAAAAGATAGTATCAACCCCATATCATCATGAAACATTAGGATCCTTAGAAAGAAATCATAGGGTTCTAAATGACTATCTGATGACGATAGGAGACAAGGATAGTTGGGATGAGTGGTTACCATACTGCACATATTGTTATAATTCAACACCTCATAGTAGCACTTCATATTCACCTTTCGAACTAGTTTTTGGTAAGATAAGCACTTTACCATGTGAAATATTGTCGAATAAAGAAAAAATATATGACTTAGATAATTATTTAAATGAATTAAAATGTAAATTAAGATACTCGCACAAGCAAGCAAAAGATAATTTGTTAGAAGATAAGAATAAAAGAGTTAACACACAAAATAATATTAATAAATCTAAATTTAAAGTAGGTGATAAGGTATTTCTAAGAACGCAAACTAAAAAAAAGTTCGACAGACCATTTAAAGGTCCATATGAAATAATATCACAAAAAGGTCCTAATAGTTGCATTATAATAGATAATAAGAGTTATGAGATACATAACAATAATTTGATTAAATCTAGACAAGATTAAGAATATATATAAGAAATTAACATGCACATGTCTAAAAGCATAATATTATAAGATTACCATATTAAGTACGCACTGAACACAAAAAAAAAATGCACTAATACGAATGCTATTTATTTAAATTTTAAGAAATGTAAACAAATATCATTTTTCTGTGGGGGAAGGATGTAGTGATTCAATGCAGTCATACTGAACGCGAAGAACCATTACGTAACATTGTATCGCCCTAGATAGCATGGAGTGTCAAGTGGCATTCAATCGGTATCGACAGTGATTCATGCTACGTAGGGGTTCATACGAGTTCATGTGTTTGTTATTGTTTACACTTTGTACACCGTTCCCACTATGGAATAATTGGGACAAAGGGATCATATTTTAGTTTACTATGCTGTTTGAATATTTTATTGCTTAGGATAAAGAAGAAGAATTTGCTATAAATAAGAATTAAGTTGAATAATAAAGACAGTCTTGTACACACGCTTGACTCTTAATTAACTGCGGCATTTTTGCCTTCATATTCAGCGAGCTGCGCTTCATACAGCAACACATAGCGTGCTACGCTTAAATAGCTTAGGGCACCGCTAGGGAACAAACATTACACCGAACTGGCCCGTTGTGACATTACGTTTTTTTTTTTGGGGGGTTTCATTTTGTAAGACTATTTTTGGTGAATCATCCCCCTGCTGTAATTTTTCATATCCATAGAAGTACACCAAAAACTTTGCCATAAGCCGCATGAAATACAACACGAAGCAAGCTAACGATCCAGTAGAATGTAGCCATGGACTAGGGGTGAATACCTTCGACCACCCGTGTGTTTCCGTTTACGGCCGCAAGTCAACAAGGACAACAGCTCTTGTTTGTGTCCTTAAATGAGCTTAAAAAAAGCCCACCTGCAGCCAGAACGACGTTTACTTGTGTATATAGGTACCTATATTTGAAGGATTCAATTCACCGTACTGCACTAAAATTGAATATCGAAAACCAGCCATATCCTTGCTAGAGAGGATGGATGAATTTATTGCATGAAATCACTGCAAATATCCGCCACCTGGACGACCGCGTTCAATCGACCATCGGGAATAATAGATATCGGATACTTTTGCTGACATCTCATCTGGGAGAAACTAGGCCCCGCAGGCCATTATCCTTGCAGAATGCAATATACTCTGTCAATTCCAGTCGTACTGCATCCATCTCATAAAATTTAATATCCCATGGCATTTGGTACTTGAACCAAAAGAGGAGATTAGATGGAGGCAAATGTTATGATCCGGCATTAAGTTGACACGTATATCGTGCATATGTGTATATAGGATTTTGCAGGAAAAAAAGAAGAAGCCAAGAACAACAATAAGTCCTTTGGGGTGGGGGAATTCTATTTCTGTTCGCTGCACAGCACATTTCTTTCTGCCACAACAATAAAACGGAATTCCTAATCCACATCGGATTTTGATTGCAGAATATAGGCGTCTTTGGTGTCTGAAGCTTGATTTTAATGACGTCGATGTAGGTATCGAGGATTTGCAATCCAACAGACAGACTTAAGTGGCAAGTGACTGAAGTAATGATGCTGGTAGCTACAACCAACTAGGAGTTATGTAGAAGGGGTCAAACGTTTTCCTGTCTGTCAATCGTCGGAGAAATCGAGCAATCTGCATGCAGAAGAGTCTATTCAACATGAACGACCAGTCAATGTTAACATCCTTCCGACCAAGAAGAAGTGAGATAGTCCAAATTTTTTAGTCCAACCGAGCGACTGCAGCTCATGACCTATTTTTCGGTCTTTCATATCGAGACACTAGTAAGAAGCATGGATCAGTTTAAATAAAACACTTGTTCGGATCAAAGTTTGCTCCGATGATTGAAATATTGGCATTGGGTAGGTACCCCGTACAGAAGATAGGAGGGACTCTTAACTGGGTCAATTTCAGAAAAACATAGGTCTCCTGAATATGGTGAATGAGAGCTTTTCAGCTACACATGTGAACGCCTTAAACCTTGAACACGACGCCTTTCAATGCGTTTTAAGGAAAGAAGAAATTCCAACCAGTGACCAAGTCTTAAAACTCCAAAAAGTATTAGACCAACGAGTCCCCTATCGATAAACCGCCACCGTTATTACTGCTTACACATATTATAGTCGAACTTGGGGGCTCTAAGCTAGAAGTTTACGCCTCTGGAGGAACTCCTCAGGGTGGGGTTATATCCCCACTACTGTGGGTCATAGTTCTAAATGAGGTGCTTATACAGCTCAGAAACAGGCTTAATTCCTCCCAACACTTTCCGAACAAATTGGAGCCGCTCTGAAAACCCTAAAACATCTGGACCAGGAAATGCGGCCTAACGTTAAATCCTCAGAAATCCGAACTAGTTATTTTCATAAATAAAAGGAAAAAACCACAGTTTGTCACACCTCCTGTTTGCGGTACACCCCTCAGAATTTCTGACAGCGCGAAAGACGTGGGACTTATACTAGATAAGAAACTAAATTGGAAAATTAACCCACATGAAAGAATACAAAAATCCACATTAGCCTTTTACTCCTGCAGCAGAATGTTCGGCAAAACCTGGGACTATATCATAAAATTAAACTGTGGTTGTTTCGTATGTTGGCCGGCAACCTACAAAGCCACATATACCACTAGAGAAAATGGATAGACGGAGTCCTACCCAAAACGCAATCCATAGCCGTTTCTACGGTAAGGGCAATATCACCTGAAGGGATTGCCTTCTTTATCGACAGTCAGGCAAAAATAAAAGCCTTAACTGCAACGGAAATAAAATCGAAGCTTGTGAAAAGCTGTCGCGAAGAGCTCAAGGTTCTTGGTACTCAGCACAAGATATTGCTCTGCTGGGTTCCGGGACATGAAGGCATTCCAGGAATGTGAAATCGGACAAATAATCTAGACAGGGTTCGGCAGCAGTAACATAACCAGCTGATCCCTCAGTGAACATCCCGCCTTGCTCACTCCAGTTTGAAGCAGGGGGAAAGGCCCTAAAAGAGGCGAACGCTAGATGGGCGGCACTAGAAACTTGTCGTACCACAAGAATGCTATGGCCAACTTTCAATGAAAACAGAACCGAGAGTCTCATAGGAAAGGATAGAAAAGGTATTTTCACACTCTTAGGAATCTTACCGGGGCACAACACTCTGCGGTATCACATGAAGAAAATGCGCTTGACGGAAGTAGACCTATGTAGGGGCTGTGGTGATGAGGAATCTCTTGCGAACAAAACCACTTCCTATGTCACTGCCCAGGTCTCGAACTTTTTTCGAAAAAGAAAGAAAAAAGTTTAAGCGAATTATAAGCGAACACAAATATCAACAAATCTCCCCTAGCTATTAGGACGCCACTCGTGGAGAATATCCACTGCGCCACAAACTCTTTCCTATCCCTCTTTCTCTTCCTAAAAACTTGAATGCCGCGCTGTGCCCCGCATTATAAGGGTATTCATAACCCCTTGAGCGCGAGTAAAATTATAAAAAAAAAAAGAGAGATAACGAAATGCTTACTAATGGTGATAAAAAGGTGACTTCGCTTTATTGGGAAGCTTAAAGTGGTTTAACGAATAGGGACGAAGAAGTGCATAGATAATCCCGGTCGTATCACAGCATGACTATTACTGGGCTTAGTCTGGTGATTGATGTAAGGTGACAGCTACATCAATCTTATCTAGCCTAAGCTATGCTTCCAAAATACCCGATTAGAATCCATCTTTCATTTTGTAAGTGAAGGGCGTACAAAATATGTATAACCCATTAATACCTAACGACAAGGTGTTCATCTCTGTGCCACTTCGTGTTACGTTATGTAAGTGCTAAGGTCAGTCCAACAGCATAATTGTTTACGTACCACACCCACATGGGTCACGAATAAGTGCAAAGCCGCACAAACATTAAGGTCAACCATTGAGCTTACTTCTGGTCAACCCAAATGGCAAGAGGTTATTCGCAAAACACTTTAATATGAAACAACAATTGAAGAGACATAATATCTGTTAAATGGGCAGGACGGTCACCACCCGCTATGATCGATGGAATTATGTAAAACACTTTGGTTATCATGTTTCGTTTCCTAATTGCTGACAGAGACACAGAAAATCAATGCTTTCCGGGAAGTGTGATTATGTTGAGAAGGACAAGGAGATAGCGATAGATTAATGACTTGGGGGCGAATTAATTATCACACCATTGTCGAGTGGGATTACACAAATTCAATACAACGAAGCAGATACACTTTACAGCTAAGAACAAAAGGGAATGCATACATATTGAAGCCTTACTAGATAGAGCCTATAAAAAATTGTTGCATAAACTCACTGTTCTTTTTGTATAATAAAATTTCAAATTGATCCTGTTGCTGATTCTCCAGGGTGTATTCCAGACGTGCCACCGTCTCTTTGTCTGTCAGCTCACCATACATGAAGCCACATCTGCAAAAAAAAAAAAAAAAAAAAACAATTTAAATCCGTTTGGTTGAAGGAGGCTTGGGGAAAATTAATTGTTATACTTTTGGGGAATTTTATTTTCATATTTGTGGGATTGTGGCGAAGAGGGAGACGACACCCTACACCAGGGATGGAAAATTTGCCTTTTGGACGGTATTTTTGCTCTGATTGTATTAAAATGCTACCAAATATTCGAGTAGGTATATTTGCTTGCGGAACATGTAGATATCTTATTAACACTAGTTAAGATTGGAAGCAAAAAACGATGGCAAGTAGCAGTTGAAAAGTTTGTCATGTCAAATGAAGGACAGAAACCAACACTTGCGGCAAAAGTAAGTGCATATTTTAGTCAATTTTTTTTTTTTTGAATAACGGTACCTTTGTAATCTTTCGGACATGAAATGAGTCAGAATGGCCGGAATTTCAATTGAAGGATTTCCTCCCAGCAGTGTTGCCATAAAGATATTTGGATAAAACTGCAATTATGACAAAAAAATCTGCAATGCAGATTTCGCAAAAATCTTACTTCAAAACAACAAAAAACAAAAAATAGCTGAATACGAAAATTGTAAATGTACGCCTGGTCTGGCATACAGAGGCAGCCAGTGAGCAAACAATGTTGAAATTTTTTTTTTTTAAAGGACAAAATATATTATTGCAAACGCAGACTCTGGTTGTTAAAAGACTGCAGCTAGGTTGAAAATCTGCAAAATGCAAATGAACAGCTGTATGCAATACATATGTGGAAAAACATGCGCATAACGCGTCCGAATTCGTGAATCGTTAAACAGATTTTGGACGTGTTTTCCGCATGTTTTTCGACTCCTTTTCTGAAGGGTTCAATGTTTTTTTAACGCGCTTTTCGATAGGTTTTTTCTTTGAAGTTCATTTTAACATATTTTGCAGTTTTTTTAAGAAGTCTTTCGACGCGGCTTTTGAAGTATTTTTCAACGTTTTGTTTAAATCATTTCCGGACGCGTTTTTGAAACGTTTTTTGATTTGTTTTTCGACTCGTTTCGTAACCCTTTTCGGTGAATTTTCCTACGAGTTTTTGACGAGTTTTTTTTTATATGTTTTCAATGTCATCTTTAGCCTTTTTTTTCTACATATTTTTCAGATTTTTTGGAAGTGATAGACTTACTCGATTTTTGACGAGTTTTTAGGAGTCTTAGTTAAAGAATTTTCGGACGCGTTTCTGACTTGTTTTACGACTCCTTAACCCTTTTCGATTAATTTTCCTATACGAGTCGTTTTTTATACGTTTTCGATGTGTATAACGTTTCGCATTTTTAACTCGTTTTTTGGAAGCGTTTCTCAATGCTGTCTTTAATCTAACATATTACTAAGGTTTTTTGAAAGCGATAAACTTACTCGATTTTTGAGGAGTTTTTCGACATAATTCGTTAACTCGTTTGTTTGAAGTGTTATATTGATGAATTTCTTCACTGGTACGGTCCTGCAAAAATGTTTTCATATTGAAAAGGGTTTTGAAGCGTTTTAACGTGTTTTTCAAAGGGTTTTTGACGCGATTTTCAATTATTAAATAATTAAAATTAAACTATAATTAATTAAAAATCAACAGAGCCCTTCACTGGCCCAGAAGTCTTTCGTGGTCTGGGAGAATGAGGATATAAAATTCGAGTTTCATACAGGGTTTGCGTCAATGGCAAACGAAATCGGCAGAAAGTCCACAGATAGGTGCAGGCTCTGCTTACAAAAAAAAAAAAAAAAAAACTGTGGAACACTTTCTTTGTAAATGCCTTCCATTTAACTACGAAAAGTGTGATAGCAATGAGCCCTTTTAGCACCTGTTCTTTTTGTGACGATCTCACAAGCCCGCTCAACCAACCTACAAAGCATATATCGTTCCCAAAAATGGGGATGGGCGCGTTATGGCGCCTGGTCTTTTTGTGACGATCTCACAACCCTACTCAACCAACCTACGAAGCATTTATCGTTCCCAAAAATCGCGGTATCCACACTAGCTATACAAGTTTCATTTTATTACAAATTTCGACATTTTATGCCACTCTCTCATCAGATTTTCTTTTCTTTTTTGCTAATTCACTCTCACAGTTGCGGATTCGGAACAAGGTAGTGAACACAATTTTTCGTGTACACCAGAAAACTCACGAAAGTGCGAAAAAAAAAAAACAACAATTAAGACAGTTTATTGAAGTGCATTCGATTTATTATACGCCAAAGGTACCACATAGCATATTTTTTTTTTCGTTTTTCTCTGTTTAATTCGATTAGCTGCTAAAAAGAGCACTCTCCCAAAATGCATGCATGTGCTTCTTGCGGTGATTCTCTCCCAATTGAAGGAGATTTCGTTGATTGTTCCTTTTGCAAGCGCAAACTGCATTTCCAATGTACAACGGTCTCAGAAAAAACTTGGAGGACCATGGGTGCTCGCAAAGAATCTTGGAGATGCCAGTTGTGTAGGAACACGAGCACAACCGAAGGACCCATCAACGCAAATGCAGACCCACCTAGATCGAAGACACCAGATGTGCAAGCACCGAAGCGAATAAGACCGATAAACAGCCCCGAACCAGCACCTAGAGGCAATGTCAACGACAACCAAATTGTGCTCACTGAGATTCGTCAGCTGAGAGATCAACTAGTGAAAATAACTGCGAGCTGTGAATTCCTGGGAAATAAATACGATGACATTAATGCAAATATGATTAAAAACAATGCTCTTATTGAAAGTTTCACCAAAGAAATAAACGAACTAAAAGAAACAAATAAAAAAAAAGACATTGTTATAGAAAACATGCAAACACAAATTCACACTTTAGAACAGCAAATGCTTAACAAAAACATAGATATTAAAAACATTCCAATGACTCCGCAGGAAAATTTGATAGAAGTTGTAAAAGGAATTGGGAAAACAATCAACAATATAATAAACGACATCGATATAACCGACGTTTACAGAACGAATATTAAAAATCCCGAGAAATCAAACATAATTGTGAAGTTTACATCAAATAATAATAATGTAAAATAATAAGTGCAAAACACAATTTATCAAACAAGCGCGAGCCGTACGACCAATTAAGCTTTCTGCTGTTAGGAATAATACCAACAACCATAACATAAATGCTACGCCCGCTGAATTCGATGCCACAATTTATGTAAATAATCAACTTACAAGGCACAATAAGTACCTCTTATGGCTGACAAAAGAAAAGGCAAAACAAGAAAACTGGAAATATGCGTGGGAGAGCGCGGGAAAAATATTGGCACGTAGAAGTGAGAACACACCATCGTTGATAATTAATACTGAACAAGACGTGAACAATATAAAGAGCGCATAATAATTGTAGTAGCTTTTTGTCAGAACAAATAGAAGTTTAAAACAGTACATAAAAATGGAGAGCACTGACGATACACTGGAACTAGAAGTTAATTTTAATTGTAGGGTAATACATGGCTTTAGCGGCATTGACATTAATGAATTAAAAAATATTAAAAGTTGCTATATATGTTTCAATATAAGATCGATGCGTCTCCATTGGAATATTTTCTGCTTAAGTATCAATCACTTTATTAATGAATTAGATGTAATTATTTTGGTAGAAACAAATATTAAAGATGAAGAGAGCGGATTTTATCAGCTAAATGGTTTTCAACAAGAAATACTAAATCGAAATGATCAAAGAGGGGGAGGAATAATAATGTTTGTTCGAAACAGTTTAAGTCATCAAAGAATTTCATCGCCAACGGTTTCATATGAAAGTATTAAAATTCAGTTTACGGAAGAGAATAAAACAACATACATGCTTGGAATATATAGACCTCCTGGTTTTAGCAAAGTCGCATTCATTGAAGAACTTGGCAATGACTTAAGAAAAATGAAGAAAAATGAAGAATACATTGTTTTGGGTGATATAAATATTGATGTTCAAAATAAAAAATCAAACTTAAGCTATGTAAAAGACTATTTAGAGATGCTAGCGTCATCGAGACTTATGAATGTCATAACAAAGTGCACGAGAGTTGATCCACGTAACGGTACTAAGTCACTGATTGATCACATCTTAGTTAGCAACGTCGATAATAAAATTTATACAGTGGTTATTGAGAACGAGATTACCGACCACTATCCAACACTGTACTACAAAAAAACTCAAACGAATTCAGAAAAAACGGTTGTAAGTTCTTCACGTATATGTATGTAATTCGAAACTAAACCAACTCATTCAAGAAGAAAATTGGAACTCGCTTCTTGAAGAGTCAAGCATTGCTCAATGCACATGTTTGCTGATGATGCGCAGATCTACCTTAGTTTTTCACCACAACAGGTAATCGAGGCTACAACACTAATAAATGCAGATCTTCAGCGTATATTTAACTGGTCAACCGAAAACGATCTACTCCTAAACCCTCTAAAGTCCAAAGCACTTGTGATCCACAAAAGAATAATAGACATTTCCAATTTTCCGCCCATTAAATTAGCAGGGCGCCAAATAGAGTATGTTGATTCTGCCAAAAACCTAGGTGTTATTTTCAACCGGACCCTTACGTGGACCACACATGTTAATGCCACTATTGGGAAAGTATACGGCGGACTACGCGCTCTTTGGGCCACAAAATACTACATCCCTACACCAACAAAACTCCTAATATCGAAAACTCTTCTCTTACCTATACTACTATATTGCTGTGAGATCTTCTGCTGCCCAGATTACAATACTAGAAGAAAGCTCAATGTTGTGTATAACAACATTGCCCGATTCGTATATAATTTAAAGAGATATGACCATGTTTCCCTGTACGCAAAACAAATAAGCGGTTGTACTTTCGACGGTCTACTCACATATAGAGCGCTATGTCTGTTGCATGATATCTTGCAAACTAAACAGCCGGAATACCTATCAAACAAGCTCCAATTCCTTCAGTCGAGTAGATCGTGTATGCTCATACAAACTAAATATGCATGTAAACTTTCCGAACGTCAGTTTTTTGTTAGCTCTGTAAGATTGTGGAATTCTCTGCCCATTAATATTAGGAAGATTAGAAGCACGAATAATTTTAGATCCTCTCTGTTAAAATATCTGGCCACTGGAACCGTCAATGTTGTAATGTAAAAACCTTCTTCAATTTGCTTTATTCTATATTTTTAATTTCTGTCTAAGACTGTAAATCTCTTCCCTATGACTTATATTTACTTAGTTACTGTATTTATTTATTTGCACATGTTATTCTAAATTAAAGCTAAAGGCTTGCAAACTTTAAAAGATGCTTGTTGTCTTAAATTGTAAGCAATACTGTTATCAATAATAATAATAATAATAATAATAATAAGAGGAGAATGCTGAAAATATGTACAATAAATTTGCCAATAAACTAAAAAATATTTACATGAAATCAACAATCAATAAAAAAGTCTTAAAAATACGGAAAAACAATCCATGGATAACACCGGAACTCATCGCTGAATGTAAAAAAAGAGACAGATTATACAGGAAATGGAAAAATAATAGATTAAACAATAATTATGAAACAGAATACAAGACCTTACGGAACAAAATCAACAAAAATATAATTATTCAAAAATCCAAATTTTATAAAAAACAGTTTATGGAGTTCAAAGCAGATCCGCGGAAAACCTGGGGACTTATAAATGAAATCCTAGGAAGAAAAAAAAAGAGCATTGACGAGACACTGATGAACAATTTCAAAGCGGGATTCAATTCGCTTCCTAACGATTTTGCTGAGTTTTTCTCTACACAAACTGAAAATATAATACACAAATGTAATTTACATACATCAAACAATAGAAACTTGCATGTAGAAAACACAATCTTCGCATATGTTACAAATGTAAATGAGGTTAAAATTATTATAAAGTCACTTGGGCCGAATAAGTCACCTGGTATTGATGGTATCAGGGCAACTGACATACAAAGGTATGCTGATTTGTTTGCTCCGATCTTGTGTAAAATAATCAATTTAACTTTAACCGAGGCAACAATACCAAAACAACTTAAGACTGCTGTGGTAAGACCAATTTATAAAGGTGGAGTTAAGGATCGATTATCTAATTACCGACCAATTTCAATACTGCCGGTCTTTGAAAAGTGCCTAGAGGGCATTGTTGTTAGTAGATTACAGAGCTTTGTTGAAAAACACTCTCTCATTAACAATAGTCAGTACGGGTTCCAGAAAAACAAAAATACTGGACAACTAATTGGTGAATTTGCTAACTGCGTGAACGAGAGCTTAAATAAAGGTCACCATGTACTGGTATTGTTCATGGATTTCAGCAAGGCTTTTGATACACTCAATCACTCAAATCTTTTAGAAGCGTTGGAAAGAATCGGGATTCGAGGTGTGATGGCTGATTGGATGACAGACTATCTTCATAACAGAATGTTCTGTGTCAAAATAAAAGATGCTTACAGCGATGCAAAATATGTTAAATACGGAGTACCTCAAGGTTCTAATTTGGGTCCACTTCTTTTCATAATTTATACCAACGAGCTCCTTCGCACTTTTAAGCTAAGCATTCCATTCGCTTTTGCCGATGACAATACAATTGTGGTACGACATAAATCTCTTGATACGGCGATGGTGATGATGAAAAAGGAATTCGACAAAGCTATACAATGGTGTCACGATAACGGGTTGGTAATTAACGCTTCTAAAACCAAACTAATGCATATTCGAAGCCCACATTTCAAAAAAACCGATAAGCAAATATACTGCAGCAATGATTTATGTCCAAGCACGCCCAGTGAATGCATCGAAGCTGTTGAAAGTTATAAATATCTTGGAGTCGTTATTGACAGCCACTTCCTTTGGGACAAACATATAGACAAGCTACGCAATGATCTTAAGAAAGGCTTATATGCAAACTCACATTTGCGGAACCATGCTTCAGAGGACGTTCTGCGACAAGTCTATTATGCATTAGTAGAATCAAAGCTAAGATATGGTATACTTGCTTGGGGAAACGCTGCCAAAACTCACATCAACAAGATCCAAAAACTTCAGAAAACGATCTTAAAAACCATTCAGAATAACAGACAGCAAAATGGAAACAGTTTTAAGGTGCTTAAAGTCGAGGAAATCTTCAAAATGACTACAGTTCTACAATACCAAGATGACCACCGCTTCGTTCGACCGATACAACATCAACTTAACACCAGACAACGCGCACAAGGTATGCTCCAAATTCCAAGAAACTACAACACTTATGGTAGAAGACAGCTAAAACACACTGTCCCTTCAATAATAAATTCTTTGCCTCAAGAACTTAAACAAATTAGAAATTATAAAACAAGAAAAAAGCAATTAAAGCACTTCTTCCTAAATGAATCCAGATAAAATACTATTGATAACTTTTATATATGTAATCTGTAAATGAAATCAAATTTTGAAATTGATAACTTTTGTAACTTTAAATACAACTCACTTTTATTAGTTAAAATCAAATTGAAACACAATCTTCTGCAGAAAAGCCTAGGCTTCGCAGGAAAACATGAAAATTATAAGAATAATGATGATAATAATAATAAAAAAAAAAAAAAAAAAAAACTCTTGCGGAATTGCGCCCTTGTTTGATCCACAATTGGATTTTGGATATCTTTATCCCGCATTTAACATTTTTTTATCCACCCAACAAAATTGCACCAGCTTATAAAATGATGTTTCTCAATTGCCAACCACTTATTTTTAACAATACTGCTTTCAAACTTTGTAACAACTTCGACATCGAACTATAGTACGTTTAAAATGTATTCCATGAAACATCTGTCTTCTGTCATATGCCATCTTTCCCTGTCCCAACCTTCCTTTTGAAAAAAAAAGAAAAAAAAAAAAGAAGCTCACTGACAGTTCAAAAGTTGATACTGTGACTTATCTAACCCACTTGATCTACTCGCCTATAAGACGTCCGGCATAGCGATTGTGATTGTTTTATCATGGTTCCACTCAAAAGCCATTCTCCAAACCCGTGCAACCCAAAAAACCATTGCGGTCATCTCTCGAACACAATTTATCGGCATCCCCATCTGCAAGCATACTCATTGTGTTTACCACCCTATTTCATCCCAAGATGACCTCATTTACCAAACATCCTGCACTCTGAAACCACACGAAGCTAACTTCCATCCTCTCCCACCGACCCATATAGCGGGTCAATAATAAAAAAAAAACTTCCAGCGCGAAACAATTAATTCCTCGTGTGTCGTATCCGGAAAATTGAACCCTTTTCCTTGTCAGGAGGTGGTTTGTAATTTTTTTCCTCGACGACATTTATTTTTGCGACTGAATAAAATTTGTCTTCTCACTCCACCCTCCGGCGGGGGTGGATGCCGTTTGAATAACTCAACCTTAATTAACATACGAATGTGCGACTATTATGATGTACTTGAGGAAAAACAGCACGAGCGGACATAAATAAAGAGGAAACTAATAAATTCGACACAATTCACGCTCGAACGCAAATGTTAAGTGGGACAGAGTGTCGCTGTCACACTGTCAGAGGTCTTCTGATGATTAAAACAAAACCAGTATAAGATGTGTCGTTATTTTGGCGTTAATTAAAATTTGCGCCCACTCTCCGCCTTGTGCCAATATGCATGGCTGGCTTTTCGAGATGTTTTGCTCGAGAGATTATACTCGGATGGATCAAGTGACACAAAATTTTCATTCGCGTCGGTTATTTATGACGCAAGGACTTTGTTTTTTTTTTTTTTTTCCTCCATGACCTTAAACTGCTTAATGGAGATTCGTTAAAATCTATGGCGTTCATTTGAGCCAAGGATAGAGTTCTATCTGTTGGGATGTGCACATGTCCACGTCCATATGTCCACAGCATATCCTTCTGAAATGGTGGAGACGCATCTGTTTTATTGCAACACTTTCTTATAATATTGCGCTGAGGGCAGTATATTTTGCTATGCGGCGATGGATTTGCCTCAAGGATTATAGCCTTTATTGTGACACATTTGGCATTAAACATGAGTTAAGGGCGCTCAAATGTAGGAATAAATGTTTCGTTTTGCATATATATAAAAATATGGTCCTGGATACTGCTCGGGGCGTGTTATGAAAACGAATTTGAATTTGAGGAGAAAAAAATTCTAATGTCGTTCGGCAGGGAGTAGGTGAAGTGGGTTTGATTAGTATACCAAGCTGAAACTTTGTCCAGTTTCTTCGTAGTGGCGTGGGTGTTAATCGTGGCAAAGAATTTTTGAACAGGTCTTTGCGCTGTCTGAGTACCCTTGAAATGGATGCAGAAATTGACTATAATCCGAATAATAAAAAAATCTAGACTGAGCCTTTTTCATATTACAAGGCTCTCCATTTTAGTGCAAGTATCCAAATTTCATCCCAGTAAACATGGTTAAATATCGAAGCGAAGCTAATGTTTCTAACTTTTCACTTAGGAAAAGTGGGTCCATCTTTCGAGGCCTATGGGTGTGCGATGATTGTGATATCTGTAATCTGACACGTCTGACAAACATTCCAGAGTATAACTGTCATAAAAAAGAACGTCTTAATTGGCCGTTTGGACTTGGTATAAAATTGTAGATCCATTCTATTCGTTCCAAAAAATTAAAAACTCACTCAAATCGAATGGTTGTGAGAAGTGTCCCTACGGAACTGTTGCGCCAAATATTTATTTATTTATTTATAAGTAGGTACTCTTTGATGTCTAGAACGACAACTTTCCCGTTCATCAAAAGATTTGTTGGTTGTTTTCTTAATTTATTAGATAGGTAGGTAAAGATCTGGGAAGCAATCCTAGATAAAAGAAACGGTTCATGAAATATAGAAGAATGAAAAGTGTTAAATAAAATTCACTCTTGGGTTATTTATCTGATACGACAGTACATATAACAATGTGAGTTTTTAAAAGTTGAAGCTCTCAGTAACAGACAATTTCGCAAGTTCAGGTTAGAGAGTTATAAGCGCCTGTTGTACTGCTTTATAAGCTCTTACACTTTACAAGATTTTTAAGTATACAAGGACAAGGGTAGTAGGATTTTCTGTTTTTTATCTGTTAGGGCATGGTTTTATTTTTGGCTGGAATAGATTAATGATGCTGGTTTAAGTTGTCAATGATTGCAAGTAGTGTTCGTTTTAGCTCGATATCTTTACATTACCTATATGATATGTAAAAATTCAGATATTTCAGGTATAATCTGATTATCCTGATAAACGGGTGTGGGGGTGCAAATGAAGTGGGATTTTCTGATTAAATAAACATAAACAAGATGCTGTCTTTAATGACGGAAGATCGACCATTAGAAGACCATCTTCATCTCCGCAAAACAACATTTTCGTTCATGGTAGCCAATGTCTTCCGCAACAAATCACAATCTCATGGAAACATCAAGGAGAAGACATAATCCCCGTATGTTGCCAACGGTTCGACAGATCTCTTGTAGCTCTTACCAGAGCCCTTATAAACGAATATCAAAGCAAATATTAAGGATGCCGGCACTATACATGTGCACAATCAATAAGTGTACATATATGACCTATATTTTAGTGCGTCATGGCATATATCCATTCTAGGACCGAACAATGTGTTACAACTTACAAGTAATGGCAATGGGACCAAGAAAGAATTACGATGCTACGTGAGTGCTATAAGTGTAATCGTATGAGCCGAGGAGGGCGAACGGATTTTCAACTTTGCTCCTACATTAAGCAATTTAATATTACATTGTCCTCATTTGTTACACCAACACACACATTCCATTCACAAACCGGATGAACCGGGTCTGGTCCCCATTCTGGCCCATCAACTCGTATATATACGACACGAGTATACAAAGTGAATAACTTCGAAGGGAAGCTTGTGTAAAACATGAATTCCCAAAGCAACAGCTGTTTGCCAGAAGAGCACAACATTTCGAGATACTTTCGCTACGATGCGAGTGCGGAGAGTAACTGTGGCGCCATCCATGCAGCCTTGTATGACTAAACTGAACAACCCTTAAGGTGAAAATCGTTATTTTTTTAAATCTTCAAAATGAAGAAGGGAAAATATTTTCCCAAGTCACAGGATACATTGTGTGTGTATATTGTATAAATATTTATATGCCGTGCACTCGGAACATGCTTTCGCCATTAGTTTGTTTTGTGTGCTATATGAAATTTTATATCTCCGGGTGAAGGATGGATGCGGTGGGCTTTGTAGTTTTAGCCTCAGAAATGAGTGCGCGATGATGGAAGCTGGTGTAAAAGAAAAAACGGCCACGAGAGAACATAATCTGAGGAAACTCTTTCGAAATTATGTGGAACACGGTTCGGTGTAAATAGAAAAATTGGATTTACGACCGCAGGGATGAGGGTAAAGCTGTTAGGGTGCGCGTGCGAAACGTGAGAAAAATCAGAGCGGTTATCTTACCAAGAGATTCAAAAGTGGATTACACTTTGAATGTCAGTCAAGGGGGACTGTCTTATATACACGGTTAAAAATATGTTTTCTTCTTTAACACCTCCACAGTATTACAGGTCTTCGCAATACAAGAAAAATTAGTTTTCAATATCTATTGTTCTATTAAAATTTGTCTGTAAATTTGTATATTCAAACTAACTGATCCGTCGAACTTCGTGCCATCTAACTGTCAATGAATTTAATGATACCTTTTAGTTTAGCTTAATTTATTATTTTAATTAAGTTTAATAGTTCATTAGGAAATAAAAATGTAATAAAAGCACAAAAAACAAGTATTTCAATGGCCTGGTCGGCTTTCTTTCAAAATCTCGCAAGTCCCAATTTAAAAAAAAATTACATTTAATGTGTTCCTGATGAAAAACAAATTACTGAATTTAAATATTAATACATCGTAAATCCATCATGTATCCTTTTACCTCTATCAACTAGTTTTAAAACCTTCTAAGTCTATCGGCCTTCAAATTTATATTTAAAAAACTCGTATATGTCCGTCTTACTTTTCTTTAAGGTTCCGTACCGAAAGGGAAAAAATGGAACCTTATTAGTTTAGCTTTTGTCCATCTGTCCGAACCCACTAGACCAATTTCATTCCTAGCTCCTAGGTCTATTTCAGAAACTAATAGACGTAGAAGGCTGAAATTTGCATACACCAGGTTTAACTACATACATGCGGTATGACCACTAGTTGAACGATAAATACCAATGTTAGCGATACATCGAAGGGTTTTAGAGCAATTAGTAATTTGATGAAAAAAATATTTTCGTACCCACAAAAAGCTGTTTATTTCTTGATTGACGATAAAAATGGATATATACTCTTTTGTAGACCATGCTCGTAGCTATATATGTGCCCAAGAATGTTTTGCCCTAAATTGCTATTTTAAAAGATATTTACAAAAAAAAAAAAAAAAAAAAAAATAGTGCGTGGAGTCCCTCCGCGCGGAAGAAGTGAAACTTCGTAATGTGGAAATGAAAAAAGGAAGGTTTAGAAATTGATTTTTAGTGAAATCATATTGTTTCTTTAAGCCTAGTATCCTGCTCGCGCTAAATTTTAGCGCCCCTAGTCTCCACTTCGTTTCTCCACACCAAAGATAAATGGTCGCTAAATTATTATTAAACATGATATTGATATAGGGGACAAAACCCATATGCTTATGAACCATGAGTGCCATGACAGATATAAGTAAACGTAATTTTAATAGAATTTTCGAATTTCAAACTTGAAAGACGTAAGAAACCTAGAAATTATAAGAAGAAGTTCGACATGTGTCCTCAAACTTTCCACAATCTCCTTACCATAGTGGAACACTTGTTATTACCCAAAAGACGACGCTGAATGAGAGCATAAGTCCCCCTGAAAATCGATTCGCTTTATTTATATTTATATGTATCTCTGTTTTGGCTCTGTTGTTTGGCTTTGCGTTTTCTTTTATTTACCACGCAAACATTGTCTGCGTTTTCCGCCAAAAAAAAAAAAAATCATTGCAAACACAACGCAAACACTTTCCTCCATTTTTTTATGTCAAAATTTATCTTCGATTTAATGCACCGGACATTTATTTCGCGAGCTAAATGAGTGGAGACTTTTCATCGGCCCATCTATATGAAGTTATGGATTTAGCGTGCGAACAGGATACTGATGCTTTGCTAAACTGCCTCGCTCAATTTTATCTTTGTAGACATTTTTGTATGGGAGATAAAATTTAGCGCGAGCAGGATACTAGGCTTTAAGACAAACTTTATTAACATTGCTTACAATTCACAATTGATCGCATCTTTTAATTATCATTTTCGAGTGGAGAAATATCCAAATCCATAACATTTACAATGGGATAATGACAACTAAAGTAAGATACGAAATGTTGGAAGTCGCATTAGAAGTTTCACTTCAAAAATACTACCCTATTCAAATATTATATGTGTATCAAATCAAACTAAAACAAGTAAATGAAATAATGAGGACGCTACTCGTTGCTAACGCTCGCGCTGGCATATAACAGGTATACTACGCGCATGCGTTCGAGTGCCACGCATTCACTCTAGCTCTGTCTCCTTCTATTCCCCCTCCCCAGGAGCGTTGAACGTTGAACGCAACCTTGTTGGAAGTGGCATTAGAAGTTTCACTTCAAAAAGACATTAATTGCCAATTTAGTCATTATTTTTGGAAATTAATCTTCACCACAGAATATTCTTCTCCCAGCATTTGGTGCCAATAAACTCACTCACCATTGCATACTCTGAAGCGTGAGCGGTACCCTCACACCTTTGAGTATGCAATGCTTATAGTAGCATTAAGCATTTAAGAAGTTTCACTTGAATAAATCAAACAACATAATTCACCTACTTATATCGTCTTTACTTCTTGAATTCTTCAATTTTTTACTGTAGGTATCAACGTATGTAGGTATGTACTATAACAACCATTAAAACAAAAACCTTGAACTCAATTTCTATATACACCACCATAGTGGTCATCAGCGCACGTCAACAACCATCTGCGCATTTCCTCAGAAATACATCATCCCTGTTATTATATATATATATATGTATGTATACACATTCACCTCGCATACTTCTCTTTCGTTTCACTTTTGTTGGAGAAAACACCACTCATTTTTTTTTTTCATATGGACGTGCTTGTGCTGTGCAATGTGCGCCACCCTCACCCTCGCTCACACCCTTGAGTATCCAATTATTAGCGTTAAACGTTTAACGCGACCTTGAGTTGGAAGTCGCATAAGAAGTTTCACTTCAAAAATAAAAAACAGTCAATCACTATAAGACTCTCTGTCATTAGAGCGTGTTCTCTACTCACGCTCACATTCATGTTTCAAGAATTACGGAACCTTCGGTGCGCGAGTGACACTCGCACTTGGCCGGTTTTTGAAGTGAAACTTCTTATGCGACTTCCAACTCAAGGTCGCGTTAAACGTTTAACGCTAATAATTGGATACTCAAAGGTGTGAGCGAGGGTGAGGGTGGCGCACATTGCACAGCACAATCACGTTCATATGAAAAAAAAAAATGAGTGGTGTTTTCTCCAACAAAAGTGAAACGAAAGAGAAGTATGCGGGGTGAATGTGTATAATCAACAGCCACAATGTGTTTCTCAGGAAATGCGCAGATGGCTGTTGACGTGCGCTGATGGACTTATGGTGGTGTATATAGAAATTGAGTTCAAGGTTTTTGTTTTAATGGTTGTTATAGTACATACCTACATACGTTGATACCTACAGTAAAGAATTGAAGAATTCAAGAAGTAAAGACGATATAGGTGAATTATGTTGTTTGATTTATTGAAGTGAAACTTCTTAAATGCTTAATGCTACTATAAGCATTGCATACTCAAAGGTGTGAGGGTACCGCTCACGCTTCAGAGTATGCAATGGTGAGTGAGTTTATTGGCACCAAATGCTGGGAGAAGATTATTCTGTGGTGAACTTCTAATGCGACTTCCAACAAGGTTGCGTTAAACTTTCAACGCTCCTGGGGAGGGGGAATAGAAGGAGACAGAGCGAGAGTGAATGCCTGGCACTCGAACGCATGCGCGTAGTATACCTGTTACAGGCCAGCGCGAGCGTTAGCAACGAGTAGCGTCCTCATTATTTCATTTATTTGTTTAAGTTTGATTTGATACACATATAATTTAATAGGGTAGTCTTTTTGAAGTGAAACTTCTAATGCGACTTCAAACATTTCGTATCTTACTTTAGTTGTCAAAATTAGATTGTAAATGTTATAGATTTGGATATTTCTCCACTCGAAAATGATAATTAAAAGATGCGATCAATTGTGAATTGTAAGCAATGTTAATAAAGTTCGTTTTTAAGCCTAGTATCCTGCTCACGCTAAATTGTATCTCCCATACAAAAATGTCTACAAAGATAAAATTGAGCGAGGCAGTTTAGCAAAGCCTCAGTATCCTGTTCGCACGCTAAATCCATAACTTCATATAGATGGGCCGATGAAAAGTCTCCACTCATTTAGCTCGCGAAATAAATGTCCGGTGCATTAAATCGAAGATAAATTTTGACATAAAAAAACGGATGAAAGTGTTTGTGTTGTGTTTGCAATGATTTTTTTTTTTTTGGCGGAAAACGCAGACAATGTTTGCGTGGTAAATAAAAGAAAACGCAAAGCCAAACAACAGAGCCAAAACAGAGATACATATAAATATAAATAAAGCGAATCGATTTTCAGGGGGACTTATGCTCTCATTTGGCGTCGTCTTTTGGGTAATAACAAGTGTTCCACTATGGTAAGGAGATTGTGGAAAGTTTGAGGACACATGTCGAACTTCTTCTTAAAATTTCAAGGTTTCTTACGTCTTTTAAGTTTGAAATTCGAATATTCTATTAAAATTACGTTTACTGATATCTGTCATGGTACTCATGGTTCATAAGCATATGGGTTTTGTCCCATCTATATCTTGTTTAATAATAATTTAGCGAGCATTTATCTTTGGTGTGGAGAAACGAAGTGGAGACTAGGGGCGCTAAAATTTAGCACGAGCAGGATACTAGGCTTAAAGAAACAATATGATTTCACTAAAAATCAATTTCTACCCCTTCCTATTTTCATTTCCACATTACGAAGTTTCACTTCTTCCGCGCGGAGGGACTCCACGCACTATTTTTTTTTTTTTTTTTTCAAGTCGGTTTTTTGCGCCTCATCATACATTCGGGATTTTCGACTCACGACTTTTTGAAAGAAATCCAACGACATTCGCTTTGATCAAGCTATGTATTAGCCTCAATGTAATTTGTATTTGGCCTCAATTGTTGACTTTGTGATGTGTTAATATTCACGATGAATATTGAATTCATTTAAACTCAAAGGGCATCGCATAACAGATGGGATCATCCGACTCCTCGGAATGAGAACTTCCTCACATTTGAATTTTCCTTTGAGTTTCGTCGCGTGAACCACATTTATCATCAGTTTTTTTTTGAAGTGATAACTTCTTTAGGCGCGTTGGGCACTATTTGGATGGGCAAAAATTAGCAAACTCGCGACACCGACACCGACTCCGACACCGACACCGACACCGACACCGACACCGACACCGACATCGACACCGACACCGACACCGACACCGACACCGACACCGACACCGACACCGACACCGACACCGACACCGACACCGACACCGACATCGACACCGACACCGACACCGATTGCATACTTTTAGTTGTAAACTTTTGTACTATTGCTTACTTTTAGGGGTAGGTAATTTATAGCTTAATCTACGATGATTTTTATTTGAATACGTTACTATGGTAATTTATGGTAGCGACAAATTGATTGTCACCAAAATTATTTCAATTACCTGTTTTGTATGGGGAATTCATAACTTAATTTTACCAGGCTTAATTCCGACATATTATATCCACGATTTTGTGTAAAATAATGAATATAAAACTACAATTCGAGACTGTAATCTATCTAGATTACGCTGGAAGACAGCATCGATGGTTGTTCCATATCGTGTTGTTGAAATTTTTCGGTTGGAGTTCATTTGAAGATTAAATTTATCTTGCATAAAATCAATAAATGGTTGAGATCCTGGAGTTGCAAAATTGATATTGAAATCTCCGCTTATGATCATTGGTAAAAGATGATAATCTTCCTGAGGTTTCAGAGGTTTACTTGCACGTAAACGCGCCCTGTAATCTTTTGCACGTTCTGCATCTGTCTTTCACATATCTGAAAATATTTTAATGCATCTTCAATGACGGCAAAACATTGCATTATTGTCAGAAATATGGAATTGTACCAATTACGTATTTTCCTGTATTTTTCTGCGTTTTACTATTGAAACGCCTGTAGGTACCTACAGATGCGAGTTGGATGACAGTTGAGGTTAAGGGGTCTCAACTGAATGAATTATAAGCAGTGTATTAAACAGTGAATTCGAACAGTGAAACAACGCGCACATAGATGTTTACATATCAATAAACACTCCTTACATTATGCAGTGGAAAATACCCGTTTGCTGTTACACAGGAAATGAAAGTGTCATTGGAATTTCATTCGGCTTGCATTGCATATTGTAGGGGTGCTGGCCTACGACATTTTCGTTATGCGAGAAACAGATTTACACAGCAAAAGTTACAGTAACTTTCACAACTTTTTAGAACCAATGTATTTTAATTACTTTGAACACATTAGCACAGCAACATCGACAGCGAAGTCAACGTTAAAGCTGTCAAAAATTCGCTTTTGCTGTTGCTGATGTTTACATATCAACAAACGATCCTAACATTATGCAGTGGAAAATACCCGTTTTCTGTTACACAGCAAATGAAAGTGTCATTGGAATTTCATTCGGCTTGCATTGCATATTGTAGGGGTAATTTCCGTCCCCGCAGTTAAATGTTTGGAATTACTCCACCAGATACCAACAACCCGCGCATAGATGTTTACACATTAATTATTTTTCTTTTTGAGAGAATTCTTTCTAGAGAATTCCCACGGTCTATTTATTACTGAGTTTATGATGAGCGCTACCTACCATATGATAATTATGCTCCATGTATGATAATATTTAAGGTCTTGTATGATGTAGCAACACATTATCATACGCAAAATGTATATGATAATTTGCACATTCTATAAAAATCAAAACTTTACATATTATATACTCTCTATAATACGTTTATAAATAAGGCTGTAATTCTCTACTTGACTCACTCAAGAAACCCAAGCAACCCAACATTCTATTATGAAATTTTTATCTTTTTACCAAAAAGGCATAATTTTTTTCGAGTTTTGGCATAAAAACCTTCGATGATAACTTATGTGCAAGAATACGGCAGCACTGTTTATGATCAATGATGGCTGCTCTGCTATACTATCTTTTGCTACTACTATATTATTATTATAGAGTTATGCCCAATTCACAATTCGGCGTTGCATGCGTGCGTGCGGCGGCGCGCTTTGACACGCTTTATCGAAATTTTACGATTTTAAATGCCAAAGCGCGCGAGCAACAATTTTGTAAAACAAAATGCTGCTTTGAAGCGAATACGCGTTAACAGGGAAAAGTTTGACAAACTAAAAGTTCTGTTTGTTTTTTGGCTGAAAAATACAAATTCAGAGCAGAATTGAAATTTCAAGTCTACTTTCTTTTTTCTTGAAGCTGTAATTTTAAGCAAGAATTGAAAAACGATTCTCCAAAACACAAGAAAATCATATTTAACAATATATCAAAGCACACAACAACCTTAATACGGATGCAAGACCCTTGAATAATATTTTTCCTTCAAAAAATCTAAAGAAATTAGTACTTGCCCTACAAAAAAATGTTATTCCTCATTTCCACACACTGAATTAATTAATTGTGCTTTGAAAAAACATCATATAGCTTTTTAAAAGTTGTGTGTAATAAATATTAGCGGATCTGTGCCACTCCATCTATAAACGGCACATTCTATGACTTAAAATCGAACAATTCGAAATTCTAAAGTTGTCAAACGCGCGCGATAGTAGAAATAGAAAGTATAGCTCCACTCAGGCGTCGCGTTGAACTTTACGATATTTACGATCTAAAGTCGAGTCAACCAACGCATGAAGTTGTATTTTGTGTGGCTGGCACCAGTGTTGTTATATCGTGGGATTTATCCCTTTTCGTGGGAATTTCGGTGTCCGAAAAGCCTTTCGTGGGATAAAGGGATAAAACACCAAATCGTGGGATTTTGAGGAATCTAAGAAAAAACATTAAAACTATAAATTTTTGCTGAAATTTCATGAAAACTCCTACATTTAACGATGATTATTAACACACTCAATATGCATAAAAAACTGCTTACATAAATTGTCTCTTATCAAAATTTTCTAGTACCAAAAAATAATCGTAATAATGTTAGAAACTGTGATTTTTATACTACAAGTTAATTAACCGTGATTTTCTTTCCTTGTATAACAAATTTTACTTCTAAAAACTGGATTTTGAGGCGAAAAAGTGTCGTGGGATTTAAAAGGGATTTTGAGTACAGTGAAAAGGGAAAAATGACCACGCTTCGTGGGATAAATGAAGAGAGAGTGCACTGGCTGGCACCATTATGAACGCTTTGTTTCTACATAATCTGTCAACGCAAGCGCGAGTCAACGCGAAATTGTGAATTCGGCATTATAATTCAGCCTCGACGCACGTTTCTATCATAGAATTAACTTACTCTTGTGATTTGTGAAGTGTTAATAATTATATACTGTATAAAATAAGTAATATTGTACTGCAGTGCTTTTGTTTGTAAATCTATCATTGCTGATAAATTAATAATAATAAATAAAAAAAAAAAACCAACACGTGGGTACAATTATTTATTACTATATAAATTACAGCTTTCGAATATTCTAGATTCTTTTGGTTTTAGGTTTCAATTAATCATGAAAAAAAAAAAACGGATGATTCTCACGAAGAACAAAAAAGAAAAGGTCAGATAAGTGACTCATCTGATGATGAAAAAATAGAAAGATTTAAAAAAAAAAACAAAAACAAATGTAAGCGATACAGAAAAAAGCAAAAGCAAAATAATATTGTGGTTGCTGCTCTGGCTAGGGCCACTGCTGATTTTTCAAGTGATTCTTCTGGTTCAAAAACTGAACAGACGAGACAAAAACAAACAAACAGAGAAAAATGTAAACGGTATAGAGATAACAAAAGAACATCAAATTTAGAAACACAAAATATTTATAATGGTATGTATATGTTATGTTAGAAATATGCCAAATTTACCACCAGTCATCCATACTTCACAAATTTCAGGCCCATCCACCAGATATGTGTCTTATGTACCACCAGCCATACATACTTCACAAATTGCAGGCCCATCCACCAGATTTGTGCCATATGTACCACCAGTTCTCCATAGTTCCACAATCGCAGGTTCATCATCAAGAGATGTACCTTATATTCCACAGATTCATTCTAACAACAATACCCCCGTTCACGTGATAGAAGATATAGTACTGCAAAGCCATCCTCCCTCGCAAATTGACCCAGCTCCACCTAATATAAATCTTCAAACATACTCTGCTTTTCATGATGAAAACATAGAAAGATTTAAAAAAAACAAAAACAAATGTAAGCGATACAGAAAAAAGCAAAAGCAAAATAATATTGTGGTTGCTGCTCTGGCTAGGGCCACTGCTGATTTTTCAAGTGATTCTTCTGGTTCAAAAACTGAACAGACAAGACAAAAACAAACAAACAAAGAAAAATGTAAACGGTATAGAGATAACAAAAGAACATCAAATTTAAAAACACAAAATATTTATAATGGTATGTATATGTTATGTTAGAGATATGCCAAATTTACCACCAGTCATCCATACTTCACAAATTGCAGGCCCATCCACCAGATATGTGTCTTATGTACCACCAGCCATACATACTTCACAAATTGCAGGTCCATCCACCAGATTTGTGCCATATGTACCACCAGTTCTCCATAGTTCCACAATCGCAGGTTCATCATCAAGAGATGTACCTTATATTCCACAGATTCATTCTAACAACAATTCTCCCGTTCACACAATAGAAGATAGAGTACTGCAAAGTCATCCTCCTTCGCAAATTGACCCAGCTCCACCTAATATAATGCTTCAAACATACTCTGCTTTTCAACATAATTCCTCTGCGCATTTAATATTTGAAAAAGATTTTGTTGAAAATGAATTTGGCCTTGCTTGTGACATTTGCGACAGACTGTGGTTTAAAAAAGATTTAAAGTATTTCCCAAATAGCGATACAACTCTAAATATTGAATTTATAAGAACATTGCTCTCAAATACTGATAAACTGGAAATAAAAATGTGTTCAACTTGCTTCAGGGCAATTATACAGGAACGCATTCCACCACTATGTGTTTACAATGGATTCAAATATCCACAAGTTCCTGAATGTCTTAAAGACTTTCCTTTAGACTTGGTAACTGAAAGGCTTGTATCTCCAAGGATTCCATTTATGCAAATTCGTAGGCTTCGACATGTTCATGGTCAATATGGAATTTATGGGCAGGTGATAAATGTCCCAATCGAAGTAAATACAATGGTGAATCTGTTACCAAGACAAGTAGATGATGATCATGCCATAACAGTTCATATTAAAAGAAAAAAAATTCACAAATCTAGCTATTTGTATGGTATAATCAAGAAACGAAAAATAAAAGTGTGGTTACGATATTTAAAAGATACACCTCTCTACACTTCCTACGGCGTTTCAGTTGACGAACGATTCCTGAACGATAGGAATTTTGAAGTTGAAGATGAAATTGTCTTTGATGAATATGGTGACAATTTTTAGAACAAATACCAATTGATGAAAGTTTAGTAGCACAGCAGCAAACATTAATGTGGAACGACGATATGTACTTGGGAATCGCTCCCGGTGAAGGTAGTTTTTTATTTTTAGTCTCATTTAATTTACTGAAAAATAAAAAAATTATACATTTTTCTTTTAGGTAATGTTCCAATCAGTCTGCTATTTGATGAACATGCTGAAGAATTATCTTTTCCGCAAATATATTTGGGACAATTTAGGCATTTTCGTGAAGGCCTATCGGTCACACCTTTTATGATGGCAACAAGTGAGCTTAGGAGATCGGATAGACGAGGAGTAACCCCTCAACACTTGTTATACATGGCTATGAAAATCATGAGGCTTAAAATTAAGCAGTCGCTTTCCATTGTATTCAAGCATGTTGGCAAAGGTATTGGAATTACTAAAGAGCAAATACAATCAGATGATTATATTCATGGCTGTATTGAGACGAATTTGGCATTTCTTCGCTCCATCCCCAATTCAGCATTTTATTGGGCAGAAAGAAAAAGAGATCTTTTTGCCATGATTCGACAATATGGTAAGCCGACTGTTTTCTTTACTATAAGTGCTAATGAAATTGGATGGCCTAAGTTATTGCAATTGTTGCATAATTTGAAACATAATGCGGAAATATCGGCGGCAGAAGCTGCAGATATTCATTTCATTAAGAAAAGTACTCTTATCAATGAAGATGCAGTAACTTGTGCTATATATTTTAATAAGTTAGTCAATATTATTTTGAACATATTACAATCAAAACGGTACAGTCCATTAAAAAAATACAGAATTTTACATTATTTCAAAAGAATTGAATTTCAACATAGGGGTAGTCCACATGCTCATATCTTAGCTTGGTTAGATAATGCTCCATAAGACGCTCTTGGCAGAGATTACAATAAAGCCATCGATCTCATAGATTTTCTTACATCAGTATCTGCTTCAGAAGCTTCTGGTAATATCCGACTACAAACTCACAAGCATACTTTTACCTGCTATAAGGGTATAACATCGAGAAGACAACAAAAATGTAGATTCGAAGCTCCATTCATGCCAATTAAGAAAACAATGATTTTGACGCCTATGAAAAGAACGAAGGATGGTTTCCAACACTATAAAGCTAAATATAATGCAATCCGAAAAAAATTGGAAACTTACGAATACAATGATTTTCAATCGTTTTACAGTGAAAATAGTATTGATTCTGATCAGGAATTATGTTCATATAATTCGAGCAGGAATTACTAGACCACGAGTATTTTTGAAACGGGAACCTTGCGAAAAATGGCACAATCCCTTTAACCCATTCTTATTGAACGTTGTAAAATCCAACACTGATTTTCAATTTATAACTGAAGAATATTCTTGTGCCGCTTATGTTGTAGAATATGTGAATAAGACTAATAGGGGTGTTAGCAATTTGCAAAGAAAAATAATTGAAATTATGGATGAACATCCTGAATTCAATATTTTTGAGATTACTAAAGATATTAGTATTAATCTTTTGAACCAGACTGAGATGACGAGTCAAGAAGCTGCATGGTATTTATTGAGAGAGCCAATGTCAAAAAGTTCGACCATAATTGTCTATATACCAACTACATGGCCGGTCGAAAGGCATAGAATAAAGAAGACCATGAAGGATTTAAGTGAACTAGTTGATGATTCTATAGATATATGGAAAGAAAATTGGTTCGACAAGTATGAGAAAAGACCTGACGATTTAGCGAATATTTCTCTTGCTCAGTTTGTTTCGAAATATAATAAAAATAGAAATAAAAATAACAAGGATGAATATGTACAACGAGAAGAACCAAGAGTGATACGATATCGTAATTATGATATGGCTACAGACTACAATGAATACAAGAGAGAAATGGTTACTTTACACCTCCCGTTTCAACACGAAGAAGCAGAAATTCTTGCAGAAATGAGGTATCTTCAGTTGTACGATGAAAATGAAGCACTGATCCTAGAGAGAAGAAAAGAGTTCGAATCAAGTCTTGACATCCAAAAGACATTGGAAATCTGCAGAGAGTTATGCCGTGAAAATGTTCCCGATGACGGAGAGGAAATAACCGACGTCGTTGGTAGAATTCCTGATGAAAATCCATTTGCTGAATTATATGGTAATCCAAACGCTGACCTAAATGATGATTTACGCTTTGCGCTGTTTGATAAGCTTGGAGCTATTGCTAAAAAAAAAGAAAATATCTTGCCCTATGAAGAATTTTATGCACTTATGCGCAGAGCAAACGAAGAACAGCAAGAAATTTTGTTTCACATTATAGATCATTTAATATCAAAAGACAGACAAATACAAGAATCATTGCTGATATATTTGACTGGACCAGCTGGGAGCGGTAAAACGTTTGTTATAAAAGCACTCATGGAGATTTACAATAGATTTTCAGATACCGACGGAATTTTTAACGCATACATTGCTTGTGCTTCAACTGGAAAAGCTGCTACAGCCATAGGTGGCACAACGGTGCATAATGCTTTAAGCATAACACTTTCAAGGCTATTGCCACTTAATATTGAAAAAGCTCATCAATACAGAGCACTTTTTCAGTTCGTTAATGTTATTATCATTGACGAAATAAGCATGGTTTCCGCTGAATTATTACAGCAAATTAACGCACGGTTGAAGCAAATAACTGGCTTGTTTGCAAAAGATTTTGGGGGATTGGATGTGATCCTTATCGGAGATTTGCGTCAATTACCCCCCGTAAAAGCCACGCCAATCTTCAAGCAAATTAAAAAAAGAATTACATGTGAAACACCTTGGCGAAAATTTAAACAATTTGAACTGAAGACGGTAATGCGACAAGAAAATATAATTTTTTCTTCAATTTTAACGAAGATCGGAAATGGAACTATTCTAGAAGAAGAAGAATTGAATACGATAGAATCTAGATTTGTAACTAAAGAACACGCACAATCAGTATGCCCGGAAGGAACTAGACTTATGTTTACAAATGCTGGAGTTAACGAATACAACAGTGCAATTTTGAACACTTGTGGAAATAAAATTGTTTCATTAGCATCGGATGTTTTCGTTGGTTGTCACAATGTAGAGCAACAATCTTTTGTTAGGCAGAAGTTACATAAAATGAAACCCAATGAGACTGGCGGTTTACCTTACGAATTAGTTCTAGTTCCTAACCGACCCTATATGATAACTACAAATATTGATGTCGCTGATGGTTTATCAAATGGCACTGTAGGAAAATTACTTTACATAGAATCGAATGCAAATGATGAAATCATAAGACTTTGGTTGAAATTTCCAAATACTATTGGTCAAAAACGCAAAACAAAGTCGAGAAACCACATTGCACGCTTGAATATCGACAAAAACGCTGTTCCAATTTCTTCTCAAACATCTTCAATAGCACTCAACAACAACAAAACTATAGTGGCGAAAAGAAAACATTTCGCACTTATTTCAGCTTTGGCTATGACGATTCACAAGTCTCAAGGAGGTACTTTTGATGCTATTGTTTATGAATACAATCGCTGTCACACAAGAGAATTGGTTTACGTTGCATTATCAAGAGTAACTGATATAGAAGGTTTGTTCTTGGTTACTCAAGAAGATACAAGGACGAGCTGGAAATTCCATCATGGCAGAGTAGGAAACGCAATGGAAGATAATTCAAACGCAACAAAAAATCAAAAGAGATCAACGACTCATCTCAATGATTTATCGATGGAATTGAAACGATTGCATGAACAAAGTTTACAAACCATTACTCAAACTTTCATTAATTTCGTTTCTGAAAATAATGCGTTATCTTTTTTTTCATTTAATTGTCAAAGTTTACGTGCGCATGTA
Organism: Cheilosia urbana; assembly: GCA_946477585.1. NCBI lineage: Eukaryota > Metazoa > Arthropoda > Insecta > Diptera > Syrphidae > Cheilosia > Cheilosia urbana. The sequence goes on along the minus strand of OX297854.1, from coordinate 86,223,567 downwards.
CAAGATCTGGCAATAGACGCTATCGTTAAAAAAATTAATGTGTTAATTTTAACAGAAACTCACATGGCTCACGAAGAAATAATTAACATTCCGAATTTCAACTTCGTTGCAAGTTTCAAAAGAGACTGTCGTCCAGCAGCAGGAGTAGCTATTTATAAAAGATCTGAAGAAACGGGCATATTTTGTACAAATAATATGGATGTTCATGCGAGGTACACCAGTATGTTTAGTACTAATGTATCTAATATCGGTGATTTATGTGTTTGTCGTTGCCACTCTGAAAATGGACAACTTATTGTAATGGTTGCCGTTTATATTTCACCGAATAACTCTTTGAGTGCAATACGGTCGTTTTTGTATGAAAATTTACTTATATATGCTAAAGATAATTCTGCATTACTTCAAGATAAAGTTGGGAAGAGATTTGATGATATTCCAATCATTTTGAGTGGGGATTTCAACATCAACTTTGCAGATGATAAAAATCTACCATTAATTGAATTTTTAAATAGCAAATTTGATTTAACGATGAGCAATGATCGCAATCTTAGCACGACTAGACATAAAACTACAATTGATGCCGTCTTTACAAGATATTTAAATAGATTCGAATCAAAATTGTTTGTTTCCTATTTTAGTTACCATAAACCTATAGTATCCGTTTTCAAATATAATGATAATAATGATGATGATGATGGAAGAGTTTGAAGTTGTTGATGAAATTTCATAAGTGTCATTGGTATTCATTTCAAAGAATACCCATTAATTTTTAAATTTAATATTTCATGTATCTGTAAATTTACATTTTAAGCAATAGATTGCAATTTTGTATGTAAAATAATATGTATTATTTTTGATGTAAAATACCGCATTAAATGAAAATGAAAAATGTAACATAATTTTTGTAGTAGTAGTAGTTTATAATAATGAATAAAAAAACACTTTATTTAAAAGTACTTCCTACACAATAATATATTTTCTGACGATTCGAAAAATACACACGTAATTGTTCAAGTTATCACTTCTGTCGGCACTCCCGGAGTGCCTTTTTTTTTTAGCAAACGCGTGCCATTGCATAGTTTTGGTTGGTTTAGATTTCGAAGCATATTGACTACCGAGCCAACCTTTATAGTCTAAGAGCTACTGAACGTTTTAATAACCTCATCGTTAAATTGGAAATTTATAAATATTGTTGTTAATGGGCTGGGGCAAGGGGGATTTTTCGTTAGATAATAGTATACTTGTACCCAGAAAACATTTTCATACAATGCCAGACGTTTCTGATGGGGCCTTAAGGCTGCCAGACGGTCTTAAAAATGCGGAAAAAGTCGCCTCATTTACGTCATCGCTTCATGGAAAATTTATTTTTGTTCAATTTTACAAGTATCCCTGAGTCCGAATATATAGTTGCCAGACGAAAATTCTGGGGATTTCGCCGTGCCAGACGCAGGGGAAAAACGCATTATCAACATTTATTCCTCTAAAGTGCTAAAAATAATACCTCAAAATCTTAAGATTTAAATAACTTTCGACCATGAAATTTTGAACTGTTACAGATAATTGGTTAAATAATCATTCCCAGTTTTCAAATTTACCATTAGAACCTCCCATACAGTTTGTAAAAATAAAGCAGCCCTTTTTAATATTACATATTTCCAAATTTGATTACTTTTTGCTTTTCGCTTTTAGCCCCTATATTCTAGGCAAGGAATTATTATACACTATACGATGCAAAACTATACGGTGAAACAAAAAAGGAACAAACAAGAAACAAAAAAAACAAAAAAAAAACGTAAAACGGAGTCGATTGGGGTATATAATCGTACGTCGATGGCAAAAAATTATTTGCACAATGTGTTTTTCATACTACTCTTCAACAAAGTGGTACTAAGGAAATATTTTTTTGCAAATTGGATTGTTAATTATTAACTCCTAACATTTTCTTGAAACGGTAAACACAAAATAAAAAAACAAATTAAATAAATAGCGGTAAAAAAACAACAAAAAGAAAATGCCAAAATTATTGTTTCATTGAAAAACACAAGCACAAGCGCATTTAACAGTTACAGAGATGAAACGGCTGATTAGAGTGCTGCCAAATAATGCAGACTGTTATTACGATAAGTTAAGCGTCACCTTTCATTCAGACAAATTGTTTCAACTGGTCCATCAGAGAAGTTGCAATAAAGACAGGTGCGGCGATTGTTGCAGAGTACAAAATAAGCGTTTCAGTAAAAAAAAAACATTCAGCCAAACACCACGCAGTTTAGTAAGAGAAAGCGTTTTTAAGCTTGAAAATCCGAATCGGGAGAGACAGAAAACGGGTTACTTCGAATAAGGAAGCCACTCTAATTATTCGTTCAATTTAATGTAATCCTTGCGAAAAAGTGAAAAATGAGTGAAAAGAGTTGAAGCAAGGGTCGTGTAATTTTAGTGAATGAACATTACGTAGAACATTAAATGAAAACAAAACATCAGCCAAGAAAGGCCTATATTACATCAAGAAACAATAACGCAAGACATCAACAATTCGCAGGAGAGCATATTAATAAGCCACCGGATTTTTGTAGAGGAGTATTTTGGACTGAAGAAACTGATTGTTCTTTGGATAGTAGGTACTTATGGCCGAACACTGACGTTGTCGGGAACTACTCTATTACCACTGCTCATATTCTCTTCTCCCCATCCTTCGCTTAACTCCCACCATTCATCCGTGAAACCGGCCGCAGAGATAGCGAAGGCGAAATAAGATCTTTCTTTGCAATTAAAAATATTATGTAACCTATTTTGTAAACAATTTTTTGAAATCATTATTCCTTTCGACGGATCTAGGTGTGGCATGCTTCAATTTGGTATAAATTTGAAATTGTTCTCCATTTAGTAGGGTTAATATGCTCTAAAACATATTATGTCGGTGTCGATTAATATATAGATACTAGCTGTGCCCGCAACTTCGTACGCGTCGTGAGACTGTGTAGTTTCCAATAAAAGAGATTTGACAGTTTTCTCAACCGCATATTTGTTTAAAATCAACAATCTAGCTAAAAAAAAGCGGTGAACATTGTCGACATTGAAACAATAAATCAAACAAATCTATTTACCTAAAACACCAATTTAAGAAAATTAAATTCAACAGCGTACCTAAGTACTGAAGTTTCACTTCTTTACTGTAGGTACCACGTAGGTACTATAACAACCATTAAAACAAAAACCATGAACTCAATTTCCATATACACATACACACCCTCCACCATGAGTCCATCACCACACCACACGTCATCAGCCATCTGCGCATTTCCACAGAAACACGTTGTGGCTGTTTTTTTTTTTCATTTGAACTTGCTTGTGCGATGTGCGCCACCAAAAACCACCCCAAAGCAGAACAACGATCAAGAACCGCGGCGGCTGATAATATTCGATTTCAGAAAATAAATTTATTTTTTTAATGTTAGATTTTAGGTTGTAGCTCAGCTTCTAGAGGACATAGAAAGCTGATTGATGGCTTGAAATATCTACAAAAGTGTTGGCTCTCCTAAGTATTTTGTTTTGTTTGCATTGATAAAGAATTATTTGAGTAATGGCGAGTTAAAGGCAGTAAAGTCGGGAAAAAAACACATTTTGGTCAAAAACGCTCCAAAAAATAGGCATGGCAATGAAAGAAACAGCCTATATGTTGCACAGAATCTTAAGAAACATTTCAAAAAAAGTTTCATCGAAATCTGTGCAGTAGTTTTCACGCCATTAGGTAACAGAAAAATTGTCTACAGTTTTATTATAAGTATAGAAGATAGCAAAGTCACTTTAGATAACCTAAAAGAAGCACAGGCTCTCTAGAAAATCTAGCGGGCTTATTTGTGATAGTGGAATTTTCTGCTGAACTCTGAAGGAACTTTACCCGACTATGAATTCATATCGTCCATTTTACAATGACACCTGAAACTAGATTAAAATTAAAGAAAAAATAACCTCGCAGTGCCAGCACTTCCACCATTCTGCCTCCAACTTAGGTTATGTTTCACAGCACAGGACATGGGGATGGGGATCGTCATATAATACGACACTAGGCAACACCATGTGGTACAAACCTCCAACTAAACGTGACCACGCAAACGTGCCTAGCATACAAAAACAAGACCGATTCCCTCGACACCATGCAGCACATTTAAATCGTATGTCATCTTATTCGGGCTAAACAAGCCGGCTAATTAATGCAGTATCCACTACATCAAATGTAAATGGTGCTGTTGCGCTGCAAAAGGTGCACACAAAACATCAACTATGCATGTCAATCGCTGGCCAAAGAACAGCATCTAAACTAAAGTCGTTCGGCTTTAAGGAAGTCACGTATGAGATCCTTCTACGTAAAGCCTGTTTATCTGATGTATCCATGGGTCTATGTGTCTCCTTTAGTGCCATTATAGTATGGCACAGGACTATAACTTATTTATAGAGCCCGCAATCGAGGAATTAAATTACGAACCGCATCGCATTCGGGGGACTAAAATAGAAACCACCGCACATCGTGTCACCGCCTGGTGGACTAGAATAGGCTCCATCTTCTCATTATCCTTTTCCTTGAATTGTTTTGTTTTCTAATTTCTATGTCAGAGATCCTTTTTTCTGCTCTACAGCGATATAGTTAGATGTGTGTAATCCTTGTGCTTTTTTTTCGTTCGCTTTCTGTTCCATAAACAGGGCCAAAGGAGACAACATTTCTTTCTGTGCATTGTCTAGAGCTGCTCGCAGTGGGGCGGCAGTGCGCTGGTGATTGTTGGCGACTGCCATATTGTTGGGTGAGGTTAAGGATTCGGATCCTATTGTTGTATTCTCGAACCGCCGCCGTCCGCCGCGGGGGACTTTCTGTTTGCCCCTTGCAATTTCACAGTGTTGGCTTTTTCGTATCTGCATTGATTCAACCGCTCCCATTTGAGGTCGGTGGCTTGATGGTGGCGCGCAGTTTGTTGCACGAAGAATGACACGTCGGTCGACGGGAATGGTTAAATATAAAGTGGAGGATGTGAACAAATTGACAGTGCTAAAAATAACGCATTATGCACTCGTAGTTGGTAATTAATGTGGCGGTGTCATTTTATATACACAGTTTAAAAAGGACAGCGAAGCGGAAAGTGTTGCAACACAAGGTGGCCGGGTTACGTTCAATTGGGTTAGAAGGACACTGGGGTGTGTTTGAGATATTTAATTATGTAAGCGTTAGAGTGTCCCATAAGGGAGTGTCTTTGTAGGGCGGGATAAACAACTTCGTTGGTGAAGGGTCAAATTGAGGACTCAAACTGGATTCGAAATTAATGCGGATCATCGGAGAACAAGAACGAAATTGGACCGTATACACTTAGTTGGTTAAAAGTGGTCTTGGATGAGGCCCACCAAAGTGGGCAAATTGGGCTGCCACTGGGACAGGCAGACGACCCGCTGTCTTTACCATGAAACCAATCGGGTTTTGTTTTTATTGATGCTGTATAATTCTTCGTCGTGCAGTTCATCAAGATCGAGAAAAGTATTGACCTCGTGTAGCCTCCCGGATACTGGAGAGTGAGTCTCTTGGCGAACCTCATTATGTCACAACCCTCAATGTCTAGTTATGACGCAGGTAGGTAAGTGTGGGTAAAATGGGATGTATGGGCGTTTTCTGAATTTGAACTCCAGCCCGTAGAGCCTTTGATTCTAATCTGGACGCGAGACGCAGTATAGAGGAAGACCTCGTCTTGGAAGCGGACCTCAGTCGACTTGGAGGCAGTTAGCCAAAAACCGAGCTAACTGGAGAGGCTTATTCGTTGAGGCCAAGGCCCACTCCGGACAGCAAACCCATCTATGTATTAAAGTAAGTGCACAAATGGAGAAAGTTAGCTTAAGAGTGGGATAACTAAAGACGTACGTTGGTTGAGTCCTCATTTCACCCCAAACAAAAGCTCTTATCACATTTGAAAGTCTAATTTGAATACCCGGCGGCTTTAAATGGCGTTTATAAAACTAGTAAGAGGAAGAACCCTGGAACTGGTCGCAGGCGTTTTCTCAAGCGCTTTCGGATTGGATTAGTCAAATAAACTAGACTTCCGAACATGATTATGGGGAAGGACGTATCCGTTTTTCAAGCGCTATAGCTTCATAACTACCGACAATATTGTGAAGAATAGGTACCTAGTAGAAACAAAAAAGGCCTACCTTAAGGCTATCACAAAAGTACCTAAGTACCTATCCTCAACCGGCATCCGCTTGATATCATTGTGGAGTAAAGTAATCAATAAGTGCCATGAGAATCAGCCTATCAATAAAGACTAGGAATTTCAGGAACAGGGTCACTCAACGATCCAAAAGAAGGGGTTTGGCAATTTACCTTTCATGGATTACATCACTCCATTCTTTGAATTTATAAAACCTTTCTCGAGTGCCCAATGCAGCAGTGATGTATGAAAAGATAGGCTTATACCCAGACACGTTTTCCCTGGGCCATTCTTTATTGACAGCCGGGCAGCCATAAAAGCCTTAACAGATCCAGTACTAAAATCGAAGTTTGTATTGTAAAGTGCTCCAGGCTCTTGGAAGACAGCACAAGTCATTTCTCTGCTGGGTCCCTGGATATGGACATGTGCCCTTTTCAGGCAATGAGAGAAAGGACGAACTAGCGCGATAAGGTTCGGCTAACAAACATGTCAGCAATTTTTGATTGCATTAGTGGAATATGTTTTCAAGTTCAGAGACAAAATTTAAATTTAAGCAAAGTTGTTATTATTTTTTTTTTTACTTTAAATTTTACAATGAGGTACCTACCTACTACCTATACTGATTGAAAAGAAATCACAAGAAATATTTAAAAACAGTCAAACAAAAATCAAAAACACAGCTAAAAGACCAGCCGGCTGGATTGTATAAAATCTTCCAGCTAAATGCGTATCAAACCATTCAGAGCTGATGGCAACGCTGCAAAAAAAAAAATAAAAAAATAGTTGGCGCAACAGGTCCGAAGGGACCCTAGGATCTACAATTTAATGCCGACTCCAAACGGCTAATTGAGAAGCTTTTACAAGACATTTATACTCTCGGATGTTTGTCCGACGTTCGCGATAGGTTGCGCAGTGAAAAAAACCCTAAGTTGGAATTTTGGGTTTTTGCGGGATTCGAACCTCGACCCGTCGCATAGTAGTCCAACACACTAACCACTAAGCTATTGCGCCTACGTCATAGCGTCAACTATAAAAAAACAATAAATGCAGGACACCACTTAATGTCGTATTTTTTGTATTTCGATGTTTTGTTAACAAAATTTATGCCATTCGTTTTGTATGACATGGGTCTGTAGATATACATTTTGCATTTCTTGATTGAAAAAGAATTTTCTGTCCTTCTTATTGTTTCTAAATAGTTTAAAAGAAAATAAATTGGTTATAAAATTACGTGATACACTTAAAATATCAAGTTATGTGATTTTATAAAGGGTTTTCCAATAAGAGGTGTTGTTTTGGTATTCAAAGAAAAATGTCATTTTTGAGATAAATGATCAGATGTTTATTTCACAATAAAAATGAAGGTATGCCGTTAATAATGAAAAACAACATCAGCCAAATGGCTGCCACGAGCACGCATACAGGACCATGTCCTTTCACAATAACACCTCTTATTGAATAACCCTTTATATACCTATAGATTTATTCATTTGTTACTGCATCTTCCTAGTCAACTAAAAACTTGTCAGTCAATTTTTCCTTTCAAAATAGGTTGTAGGTACTTTTATAACTTTTTCTTCAACATCCTTAATTCATATTGTACACTCAATTTGATTTGAAAATCCGATTTATCCATGATCCCATTCCTCGAAGCTAATTTACCAAGCTCTCCGTTGCATTCAGTTCAACTTTACATTTTATTTGTGAAACTCCGGACCGAACCAACAAACCTATAGGTATAGAGGGATTCCCCTTCACAAGGTAAATCGAAATCACCGTACAATAAATCCTTACTCCACATAAATCCATCTAATCCATGGAAATACCTATATATAGAAATATCCAACGAGTCTATTGCGGATGAAATCGATAGCTCAGAGTGAAAGAAAGCAGGGAGAAAAAAAATCGTACAACCCAAGGATAAACATAAATTTCCGACATTAAAAATATGTACAACAAATATAATAACGATTCAAATAGAACATTAAGGGTGGCGGAAAAGGAGGAGCAGCTCCCGAATATAGTCCCGGCGGTTTATTGTTATTTACAACGCACTCTTGTAAAACTCTGAATGCCACCATAACCTCAAAGCAGCGATAAACAACCGCATTTTATGGAAATCAAAATGACTTGAGCGCACGCAAAATTCATTCCAACGGAATATTTATATTATACAGTTCCAGGATAAATTGAGAAGCGCAAACAAAAAAGGATACACTGATGAATGGGTGCAGCTGCGAGCTATCTGTTACAGCTGAACGGTGGTATTGTTTCGCGATAAAGTCAGTTTTCCAAATTAACTGTCATTTGAGTCCGATAATACAATTAATTTGTTTATTTTTGGGTTCGTTTTATTTTTTAATGCGCACGAAGTACTGTAAATGTGAAAGTCCCCCAAGGACATTGTTGTTGCGATAAGATTAATTTTGCCGTGATTGTTGGCTGGAATGTTAATGAGAAGGCGAAGATGTTGCTTATAGGGTCACATTCGTGTTTGTGAAGTAGTAAGTCCGTTTCTGACAAGTTCTTGTTTTAATCACGCTATTTTTAAATATATAGACCTAGACGACTCACTAATCGGATCAGAAATCCAACCCGCTCCTATTTACGACATAGTGTAGAGAATTAATTTGTTTATCTTAGTCCACGCTGTGACCAGGAGGCAGACGGGACCTGGACACAAAGTGATGTTAATTGCCGGGAGACCCATGACCCAGATTTGAGCTGTAGACGAATGCATAGGGTGTTCGTTTTTAAGATGGACTTGGAAATGAAATAAACGATTTACATACCGCATGGTACTACACGGAAAGAACTGCAAAGTCACCAATTGCGAAATTTTGAATTCAAATTCACGAACTATATATAATTCGCAAGTCACAACGATTTTGTCTTGAATTGATACAAAAATCCGTAATTTGACGAGGAAGAATATCAAATTCTATTTGTTGAATTTTACGATTAGAAGTATTAATTCGAGGTTCTCTTATTTCACTTCAATAGGTCAATTTCTCAAACACCAATTTACAATCTCAAATTGCAAAAAATATTTCGTGATTTACCATCACTGAATGATGAATCAACAAAATCTTATAATAATTTCGCACTTGTAAATTGAATAGAGAAGTCGTAAATTGCAAAATATGAATTGCAAATTGATAAAAATAAATTGCAATTTACGATTAAGAATTTGTAAATTGCACCTACTGAAGTAGTAAATCAACCCCTGCTGCAATTTACTAAGGGATGAAATCGTAATTGCAACAGAAAAGTGGTAATTTACGATATTTTTCTTGCATTTCACAACCACAGTAATATCAAATTGATAATTATTTGTGTCAAATTGCAATCGGTTGTGGCAATATGTATTTCATGACCGATCGCATTATTGACACTGAGAAGTGTTGATTCACGACTTTTGAGGATCAATATCTTTGTACAATTTCTAGAATTGCGAATAAAAAATCGTGAATAAGTAAATCCTGAGCTAAGCTCTAAAATGAGACAAACTTTTCGTGATTCGGCGCTTATTTTTCTTGATTTGATCTTAAACTTTTTCCGTGTAAACATGAACATGGCTTTCACTTTGAAAGGAAGCCAATTTTTTACATTAGCCGTATTTTATTATCAGCCATGATCCATATAGATCATCGATTCACATGCAATTACAACAACAGCATATGATCCTGCTTCTCATCGAGATCATGAATCATGATCTGATAATTATTTCTACTATTTCCCGCTGTGTGGCTTGTTTCATTCTTAAATGTTGGTGTGCCTGTAAACGATAGCCTCAGAATCACGTTGCCAGACTAAAATATGCAAAGCCGTTCATAACACATAAAATATTGAATAGTGTCTTAGCATTTTTCCACACTCGAATGGATTCCGTATAATTCGACATAAATGATAGTGCGTTCGACTTCTAAAAAACGGTTAATGTGGTTACGACTTAACTTTAATGGGTTTATTATTTTTAACAAATGCGTAGAACAAAAAGAAAGTTTTAAAACTGAAAACCAATCATTTTGAATTATTTTCAAAACTAATCGACAGGCGCTGTTTTTTCATAAAATATTAGACAAAAATTGATTGTGGTTTTTATTCAATTTCGAAAATAGTTTCAATTTTGTGTGCATTGGACATCACTTTTGATGAAATTCCTTATTTGGTCTATGGGTGTAGTACCAGTGAGTACTATACTATGTATAGAGAAAGTAACGTGGCATTGCATATTTAAACCTTAAATTATGTCGTTTTCGATTTGGCTTTACAGATTTTGATCCGAGATTTCAGATTTCTACTGCCAAATCGAAAATTAAATCCGAATTTTATAGGTTTTTGTGTGCATACTAGTTAACCGCAAAAAAAACCTTTTCACCTGCACTGGAAATCCATTTCAATTGATTTTCATACATTTATAATAACGCATTTCGAAATAATTTAATATAAAGCACTGTTTCAGCTAAAAAAGCAATCTTTCCAATTAACAATTAGTAATTGCCTGTCATAAACATTGGTGTTAGTGAAAGTATATGTGATCAACAAAAAAGATTGTTTTTTTTTTTTTTGGGCAAATCAATAAAAAACAAAATTATTGTTTCTCAAAAAAAGTATCTTTTTTCCAAATCGAAAACGACATACGTTTCTAAAAAAAATATTGAAAAGAAAAATTATGCAAATTTCAAATGGTAACACCCACGATACTGCAAGTGAAATGTCAAACTGAGGTAACAATTTCGTAAACAAAAATAGTCGAAGTCTTTTTTGAATAATTTAATCGTTTTTTTTTTACAAAATAATATTTTCTCTTATGCCCAAGAAACTGGACGAAGGAAGAAATAAATGCTCTTGAGGATTACGACAGGATTCAAGTCGAATTTCAGCACACAGGAAGAAAAAGTACGCGATGAAAATTGTGCAATGGAAGAAGTGATGAATTTGTGTTTTTCTTTTCTGTTATTGAAAATACTTGATGTGCTATTTTCGTTTCTTTAATGATCGCTTTCAAAAATAAACTTTCAAATAAAGAAGTTGATGTCAGAACAAGTTATAATTCAATTTTTGATTCTTGTGCTTTTTGTTTACAAATGTCATCATATTGTGACGTCTTATCTGTGTTTTGTAAACAACACTGTAGCCACAACTTAAACATAAAATTCTTCAATGATCAATGAGCTGCTTAAGTATGGCTTTGAACACAGAGCGCCATCTGTGAGTCTAACTTGTACCGTTATCGTACCTATGGCTTTTTCACACTATTCGCTTTTGACTGGAAAACAAACTGAACTGTGGCGTGAAAAAGAATTGTTCCTTCTACACGGCGATGGCGTTTCTCGATTCGCAGCCGTCCACAGCCCATTGCCACTACAACTCACGGCGACCGATAGCATTAGACAGCACAGTGGTGCAAATTACCAAACCATAGACGGGAAAAACCGTGCAAAAACAGAACAGATTCGGTAATTCGGGATCGGCGTTTTGGAAAGCGAAAACGTTCAAACGTTTTCATGCGCACTAGTTACACAATCGTTCGTGTACACGAAAACGTTTGAAACTGTAAGGCGACAACGTTTAAACGTTTTTATGCTAACGAATGATTTGCTCTATGTTACAGAAATGATAGAGCTGAACTCCAGACCGCATTATCGTTTGAAGAAAGTGTTCAAATCCTTAATGGATGTGGTGGATGGAGATTGCTTACAAGATTTCTTGTCCATGCTATGAATTATCGAAATTCTTTTGCTGCACTGTAAATCCCGTTGTATTTTTGTTTTAGCCAAACTAAAAGCCTAGGTATATAACAATTTATTTATATGGCACAGTGACTGTAAATTTCACAGAACATGAAAATAAAGAATATATCTATCTACTTATCTATCTATGTTACAGAAGGAAATCGTTCGTGTACACAAAAACGTTTGAACGTTTTCGCCTTACAGAATGCAGTTCCGAATTTTCGCCGTTTAGTCAAAACCGTTCAGTGAGATCAAAACAATTGGCTCAAATAAAAACGCAAAAACGTGGAAATACTTTCGTGTACACGGTCAGATTCTGTGGGGTGAAAACATTGAAATAATTTCGTGTGCGGTAAAAAAGTTGAAATGCTTTCGTATACATGAAAACGTTTCAACGATTTCGCTTTACAGAATCTGACCCCAGGGCCCTATTCCACAAAACAAATTAACAACTTTTCACTTTGCAATTATCAAATTATTTTTTTGGCAAAGTGCTAAGTGTTTCTGTTCCACAATATCCTTTGCAAATCTCACTTTGCACTAGCATTTAATTGCAAATTCTTTGCGGTCTCCTGAAGAGTCTTTGCGCTCTCCTGCAAAGTGAGTGTGCACAGTGTTCCACAAAGCATTTAATCATCTTTGCATTTCTGACATATCACTTTTCACTTTGCATTGCTACATAAATAGAAGTTATTAAAATGAGCCGCAAATTAAAAATTGATTATTGTCAGTGTCTTCAGTGGATTGCATGTTTTCACTACTCCTTCCGATGCACAGGCAATGGGTACTGTGTAAGATGGCACAAACAATAACTACCTTACTTGCAAACTCAGGCCTCAGTCGCAAATAATTTAGACACGGGCATCTTTCTTTAAGAATGCCAAAACTAAACGGCATCGGGTCATCGCACTATGTTTTGAGACAAAACGTCTATTATAACGTCGTTTCTGCAAACTGTTGATTTTGCAACACCATGCATAGCTGTAACACCATGGTACTGGCAACCATTTCCTAACAAATGCAAGCAAAGTAAAGGGTTATTCAATAAGAGGTGTTATTGTGAAAGGATATGGTCCTGTATGCGAGCTCGTGTTGGCCATTTGGCTGATGTTGTTTTTCATTATTAACGGCATACCTTCCTCTTTATTCTGAAATAAACATCCCATCATTTATATCAAAAAATGGTATTTTTCTTTGAATACCGAAATAACACCTCGTATTGGAAAACTCTTTAGCACTTGGTTTTCAGCCGACAACGCATGATTGCGCTGTGTATTGTGCTCTTATTTCTCTCCAATTTTATTTAAAAGGAAATCAACTTGAATTTGATTGATTGAAGAAATTTTCGTTTCGCGCGAATGGTATGCAACGACAGCTTTTTCTTTGACGTTTTTAAGCTTCTTTGCGGATTTGACTGTTAGGTATAAGTTAGGCTTTCAACCATTCTTAGCAAATAAGGTGTGAAAAAGATAAGAATGTTTTTTGCACTGCTTTATATACCTATAGCTGTATGTCTTTAGTATAAAATCTATATTTCTACTTAACAATATAAATTCTTTAGGCTGGTATTGAATGTGCCAATCTAAAACTAACAGCGTTTTCATCCACATTTAGAGTTAAATGAAATATCCTGTAAATAAGAAATAACATAAAAACCCTTCGGACTATGATAATGATCCTAAAACTATGTAATTGAAACAACACAGAATCTTAAACGCTTATGAGCAGGAAAACGAAAAGAAAGATTCGAGAAAATGTAAGCTTTCGCATGTTTTGTTCGTTTTTCGTTTTGTTTTTAATATAATCCCGCCCCAGCTGGCATCTGTCAAATTGGTTGAATCTGGAAAGTGTTGCCCACTGTGTTGTAGGATATTAGGTTCACAATTTACAAACTCTCACTAAAAGCATTCACTTGCAAGATATGAACATTTTTAAAGTTTGCATTCTCATTTTCTTAGAATGAGAATCTAAATTGGGGTGAATGGGTGAAAAGATTTTCGTTTCACTGTTTACAGAACGATAGCTGACCCCCTGGTCCCTGGATAGTGAGAAAAATACGCCCCTTTTAGAATAAGTTTTACTCATGAGTTCGTCAGTATAAAAATTAAGTGCAAAAAATGTCGGCGAAAAATATGCCGAAAAAGTTTCCAGTAACATCATTGAAACGCAAGAGCTTAGTTAAGAACTCGCAGATATGCCCCTGAATTAAAATTATACAGTTGCTTGCTTTTAAGGGTAGGTAAATTGCATTCCTTTTTCGAAAATAGGTTGATTTATATTTTTTCAATAAGTGATTATTCCAAAGCCTAGTACGCAGCTGTTCGGAACGAAATTTGCCGGTGGTCTCCAAATGGACAGCGAAACGTGTTCCAAAAGGAAGCGGAAAATAATTTTCGGAGAGTTTCATCAGCTGCTACACAAGCAGTATTCTTACCTGCACTGGCTATTTATCTCCGATTTGGATACTTCAACTTTTCACTGGCTTCTTAAAATGTTCGTTTGGGAAGTATCCTAATTTAGGCTATTCACTTTAAAGTTTGGCGACTTTTACGCTCCTTAGGTATTTATAAAAAATAAATGCATACTTCAATTGCGAACGTTCTATTTTCGTATACGTAAGTAAAGCTTTCTATACAGTTAGGTAGGGTCAGTTGGGGTAAATGGAAACACTTTCTGCCTTTTTTTAAACCAAATTTTGAAAAAAATTAAACCGAAAATGTTTGGTATTTCCTTTCAACTTTCGGATACTAATTTTATTATTAAAAAACACCAAGAATTGTACTGTTGATCATTGCACTTCTGATCTGTAACCATGAAGCGCAAAATAGTGCTGCTTAAATTTACCCCGGCGTTGTTTACATTTCCCCCGATTATTTTGAAAATCAAGGGGTAAATGGAAACAGTCCGTTTGATTCCTGTAGATACTAGGAACTTCGGTATGGGGTGAATATAAACAAGCTATTGGCTATTGATTGATATTGATTTGTTACGACTAAACTTTTCAGTGATATATAAAAGTCACCGGCGAGTAAGTACGGAGACAGATTGGTGGCAATTCAAATTGTTTTTTTTTTTTTTTTCTTGGCCTACGACTATTAATTTTGAAAGGATAAAATAACCTAATTGCAAATTAGACAACTCTAGTTTAATACAGTTTTTGAACAGACCCTCACATTAAAAAAAAAAATAATCTTACATGAATATGCATGATGTCTCATAGGGAGACATGCTCTCAGATTAGGCCTCCCTTCAAATGATTTCTGCAGAAGCTGTATGGACGAGGAGGAGGAGGAGACTATTCTTCACCTTCTCTGCACGTGTCCAGCACTGTCACTCCGTAGAAAACTATACCTCGGAGAATATTTCTTCGACAATCTCAGCGAACTCGCAAACATAGGTATCAACTGCCTCCATCGCTTCATTCTTAGCTCCGGCTGGTTCAACGGGTAGATAAGGAGTCGATATTGATCCTGTGGTAACACAATGGGCCTAATTTGGCCTAAGTGAGGCTGCACTTGAGGTGGCCTGCCGCTCTAACCTAACCTAACCTATGCATGAATATGAAAACACACTGTTCAAGTATGCAAGCATGGTATTCTAGCAAAATGCTATTTTTTTTTTAACATTGGAAAAGGGAAACAAGCAAAGTCTCTCAATTAGGAGTTTGCGTTGTGTTGTGTTTTTTTATTTATTATTGTCGCCTTAAAAACAATTTAATCAGAATAAGTGTTCCTGTGAATTACAAAAAAATTGGCATTTTAGATCTTAATACTTGAGTTTGGGTACTTTTGGATCCAACATTTTTCAATTTGGCTCCATAAGTGAAATGTCACAGAGTGGACCAATTTCCGTTTGACTTGATGTACTTTTTAAACTATTGGTTTCGACTTACTGAAAAATGAAATATTGAAAAACAGCTCCAAGGTTCGATAAGTAAAACTCGTAAACTTATTTTCGTCTTCAACGATATCGGAGGAAGAAGTTTAAGATCATAGAAAATAGTAAATTTTGAGTTTTTTTAAAACGCAACTCAATTGGTTCCCTGTGTACTATGGAGTTGATACAGTGAACCTATTGTATATTTATTAAGTCATTAGAAAAAAAAGAAAAAAACAAGGAATTGATAAAAATTTTAAAAAATTAAACAATTCAAAAACATAAGTCATAAAAACAACAAAAAGTAATAACAACAATAAAAAAAAAAAACAAAACATTAACGAGAAGGACTTTCAAGGACTTCAATAACATCATAAAACTTATAACTACGGAAAAATAATAGCAAACATTTTTTTTTTTGGGTTCTGTTTCACAAATTTTGCTGACATATTAATTTTAATTAATAATAATAATAATCAACATTTTAAACAGTATCCCACAAATCTCACTAAGTAAATTACTTTTTTAGATGGGACAAAAATAAAAAGCAGGACTTCTGGTTTACTAACCAGTAAAATTAACTTTTTCTTGAGCACAACCGACACTGACGAGAGCACTTCTTCAATCGCCATGTAAATTCATAAGGGATCGAAACGTAGTTTATTTTTCCTCTACTTCGTTTTTCTACTATAAGTAGAGAAATAAGTAGAAAACAAAAACTTACCAATGCATTTATAAGGAGATGCGATTACTCAGATAATCCTCTCATTAACGAGTTGGCTTACTAATATTGCCACATTTTTCGTTTTTTGTGATATAACTGGTATTTCATTCTTCTGATTGTTAGTTTATGGTAACCTTAATAAGTGTTACTGATTCAAATGTTATTTGTTGTTTATAACGGGTGATTTTTTAGCTGGTTTGGTTTTGGCAACACTGGTTTTGACAGCTGACGTGTGTTTAGTACCTTGTGTCACTGTCAAACAGCTTCAGTTTGGTTTGCATTGCAATTAAACCATGGATCGTCTTACAAATGAACAACGCTTGCAAATTATTGAATTTTACTATCAAAATTCGTGCTCGGTTCGAAATGTTCATCGCGCGCTGCTTCCATTTTATGATCGGCATTCTCGACCTTCTGAGCAGTCTATTCGGAAGATTGTGACCAAGTTTCGCACCAAATTTACTTTGTTGGACATTAAACCACCAACACGTTTACGTACTGTGCGTAGTGAAGAAAATATTGCTGCCGTATCAGCTAGTGTGACAGAAGACCGCGAAATGTCGATTCGGTGCTGTTCCCAGCAGTTAGGCCTTTGTTACAGCACTACGTGGAAAATTTTGCGGAAGGATTTGTGCGTAAAGCCTTTTAAGATACAGCTTGTGCAAGAACTAAAGCCAGCCGACCTACCACAACGCCGAATTTTTGGTGAATGGGCTCTTGGAATGCTGGCCGAGGATCCGCTTTTTTATCGAAAAATTGTGTTCAGCGATGAGGATCATTTTTGGTTGAATGGGTACGTAAATAAGCAAAATTGCCGCATTTGGATATCAGCCAGAAGCATTGCAACAGCTACCAATGCATCCCGAAAAAGCCACTGTTTGGTGCGGTTTATGGGCCGGCGGCATTATTGGGCCATATTTCTTCAAAGATGATGCGAATCGCAGCGTTACTGTCAATGGTGAACGCTACCGAGCGATGATAACAAACTTTTTTTTTTGCCCGAAATGGAAGTTCTTGACTTGCATGATATGTGGTTTCAACAAGACGGTGCCACATGCCACACAGCACGCGAAACAATGGCGCAATTGCGAGGCGAGTTTGGTGAACAGTTAATTTCACGTTTTGGGCCGGTCAATTGGCCGCCTAGATCGTGCGATTTGACACCATTAGATTATTTTTTGTGGGGGTATGTCAAGGCTAATGTGTATAGGGACAAGCCCGCTTCGATTGACGCACTGGAAGCCAACATCCATGCATTCATTCGTGAGATACCGGCCGATATGTGTGAAAGAGTATGCCAAAATTGGACTCAGCGGATGGACTACCTGAGACGCAGCCGCGGTCAACATTTGCATGAAATTATCTTTAAACATTAAATTGCAAGGTTCAAACTATCGATTCAAATAAATATTTCATTCATTTTTTCGAATTTTTTTTAAAAAAAGTTCTAAGCCTCTTAAAAAATCACCCGTTATAACCTGCTCATTTATCTGTTAACTTATTTATTTATTTAATTGTTTTTATGTGTTTACTTATTTATTTATTACTTTGTTTATCTATATTGTTTATTTATTTAATTGTTTAATAACTTATTTAATTATTTATTCCTTCATTTATTAAATAAATGCAATTAAATCATTTTTAAATTATTAACAAAACAATTAAATTGAATTGATTCATATGCTACTCATTGCATATACTTATGTTATATTATTGTCTTTAAATAGAGGTTTTTTTTTTTGTTTTTTTCCTCTAAACGCATTTTTCTTAATTTTGCTCAGAAGAGCCGATTTAATATCCAATAATAGCCGTATTTTATTATCAGCCATGATCTATACAGTTCATCGATTTACATGCAATTACAACAACAGCACATGATCCTGCTTCTCATCGAGATCATGAATGATGATCTGAAAATTATTTCTACTATTTCTCGCTGCGTTGTTTGGCGCTGTTTGTTTCATTTTTAAATGTTGGTGTGCTTGTAAACGATAGCCAAGCCACACGTTGCCAGACTAAAATATTCAACACCATTCATAACAAGCAATCAACAAGCATATTTTTCACATGCGAATAAATTTCCCGTCCGTATTTCGAGCAAAATATTTCATAAACATTTAAGTAAATGTTTCATAACCATTTATTAACAAAAAAATGTTTATGAAATATTTCGCATTTTCCCAATCGTAAATAATTATTGTTTCACAAGTTTTCCTGTAGAAAGGTGAGAGTTGTTTTTCGTTGTCTTCTTTTATCATAAAATACGAATTTCCAAATAATCTTGGAATAATGAAAAATGGAAACTAGCAGGCTGTATAAATTAAAATTATTTTCAAAGCTAATTATTGGAAAACACATTTCTTTTTTATCACAAAATATGTAGTACAAAGAAATAATGTAATTGCAACAATTTTCGTCGATTTTTTTGTAACTAACTTCAGTTTGTTCATTTGGATTTTCGTGTTTAAACCGCTGTCATTTACTTCGTCTTAGAATTCCAATTACGGACGAGAAGTGCAAACTGCGGTAATTTTCATTACCTACATTTCGAACTGATTGTAAACCATTTCCTTTTAAAAATAAAACGCACCGTATAAGGTATAACGGAAGCGGTGTTGTTGTTTTCGAGCCCCTGGCCATGATAATAATTAAAAACATTTTCATAAATATATATAAAAATAACCTCTTCAGACCCAGACGAATAAAAGCAGGAAAATGATAGATTTTAGTGGATTTTTAATCTTTAATGAGATGAAATAAGAGATTTGCATTTAAAAAAAAAAATATTTTTATTAACTTCATGGACAAATTCCTGGTGCACATATGTGTACCTCAGGTCTGTCATGGCATAAAATACCCTAATTTTACTTTATTAAAAATTGATACAGTTAAAAAAAGTTGTTTTTTCAAATGCATAAATAAACCTGTCACTTTGTGCAGATTGTACGGCAGCGAAATTTGCATCTAGGAAGCCTGCATTTCGATGAAAATCTATCGTAAAAAAATGGAACTAGTATATAGTCCTGAAGTACACATATGTGTAACTCCAAAGTATGTAGCTCAAATATAGCTCAGTTTTGTTGGAAATAACATGAAAAGATAATATTTTCGAACTTACAAACTAAAATTGAACTCAGTAGCACATCACAAAAAAGAAATAATACTGCGAAACAACAATTTAAAATTTTTACCTGAATAATTACTTTTTCAATCTGAGGAACCCAAAAAAAACGATAAAACTGGCCTACTATAAAATTCAAATAATGTAAGTTATTAAACGCTTAGCGCCATCTAAAAATTTATACCGCAAAATGATTATATATACTTGATACTTAACTGCAGCTAATTGCGAAAAGATGGATGTAGTGTACCAAATAAATGTTTTAACAAAGGTGCACATATGTGCACCTACGGTCTGAAGAGGATAACTTGATAAATGTGTGTGTGACAGCCTACCGACTGCCACACACATACGATTTTGATTTAGTTTTTTTTGTTGGTTAATAGACCATGCAGAGAAGGTTAATATATTGGTATGATAAATTTTTGAAAAAAGGCGCAACCGCCATTCCAATAAATTCATTTTTGTACACTTTGAAAAAAAAGAAACTGGATAGAAATCGAGTAGTGACACTTCAAATACAAAAAAAAAAAAAATATTTTAAATTTTAAAGGCAATTGTTGTTGTCAATTATTTTAATTATTTTCCAACCAAATTGTTGTTGTCAACAATTTTGAAAGTTTTTTTTTAAATACCTATAGGTACATAAAAAGTTTGTTATAATAAATTATGTTTACTATGTTACATTAAGTAACTTTTTGAAATGAAGTAGATACTTTGATTATACAAAGATGATATGGCCGACGATATTTTGCATCGAATTCGTACTGTGATATCGGATAATGAACTGGAGATGTCAGGTGGAATGTGCAACAAAGCTTTGATTTTGATCGAGGATATGTGTCTGCTCATGAGTGGCAATTTGTTGTGCAAATTGGGGATGCCACAGCAAAATCGTTCAATGCAAGACGCATTTAATCTAGAATTGGAGCGAGAAATGGTCTTCGGTCGAATCGCATTGAGTCAAGCTATTCGAACAAATGTGCCAATGTTGAATCAAGAATAAAAGACAGTGTACGATGAATTGATGCAAGCAGTCGATAACGGAAATTGCGGAACTGGAAATACATTCATGATTTCACTGATGTTGGCTACAATTCGTTCGAGATCTGAGATCGCTTTGGCCCTAGCCTCTTCTGGGATAGCGGCTACTTTGTTAGAAGGCGGTCGAACAGCTCATTCTGCATTGAAATTGCCATTGAATCTGCAAGTGCATGAAGAACCTACATGCAACATTTCAAAGAACACTGCGATGGCGAAAGTACTGCAGCTATGTAAGATTATCATATGGGACGAATGCACAATGGCTTACAAACGCGCATTGGAGGCCCTGAATCGTTTACGTAATGATAAGCGACCCTTCGGTGGAGCAATGATCTTGCTATCAGGCGATTTTCGTCAAACGCTGACTGTCATTTCGAGATCAACTCCGGCAGATGAATTGAATGCTTGCCTGAAGGCTTCTGCTTTATGGCGATACGTCAAGAAATTTCATTTGACAACAAACATGCGAGTTTCTTTACAAAATGACCAGTCCGCTGCAGAGTTGTCCAGGCAATTATTTATGACGGGCAATGGTGTGATTCGAGCAGACTTAATCACCGGCCTGATTGAGTTTCCACAACTATTTTCAACTTTACAACGAGACCGGAAGAACTAATCATGAATGTTTTCCCGAATATCGCTCAGAATTATACTAAACATGATTGGCTGAGTGTAAGAGTGATTTTGGCTGCGAAAAACAAGAACGTCGATTATTTGAATTTCGCCATTCAAAACCAAATCGCTGGTGAGTTGCATTCAATTCAACAAATCAGTCGACTCCGTGATGGATGAAAACGAAGCCACCAACTATCCCACTTTGTTGCGCAATCTAAATGAACCAAAACTTTGTAACGGTACGCGTTTGATTGTGAAGAATTTAATATCAAATATTATTCAAGCAACGATTTTTATTGGAAAATTCAAAGGCGAAGATGTTCTTATTCCGCGGATTCCACTTATACAGAACGATTTGCCGTTCGTGTTTAAGCGTCTTCAATTTCCCGTACTTCTCGCCTATTAATAAGTCGCAAGGACAATCGCTGTATGTGTGTGGCAAAAATCTTGAATTTCACGTGTCGGCAAAGCTCTCGCTTTGTACGTGTACACACCCGATAATAGAAATAGAACAAAAAATGTTGTGTACCATAAAGCATTTCAGTGAAAAAGCGGTAGGTTGGCCGACAAGTATTTGATTTTATTTATTTATTTAATTTTAATATACCTTTTGAATACAAAATTTGAATTGACCGAATTACATGAAGCAGAAAGAAGCGAAAGCTCGGAATTATTAATTTCATAACCTACATTAATGAATTTGGGCGGAACGAAGTTCGCCGGGTCAGCTATTTAATATAAATACTTTTGAATAGCGAATTTGAATTGACCAAATTACATTAAGTAGGTAGCATTCATTGTGCAAGCTCCGAAATATTATTTTCATTACAATAACGAATCTAGGCGGAACGGAGTTCGCCGGGTCAGCTAGTATTTAATAAATAATTCATCGGCGTTTTCAACGACAAAAACATTTCCGAAATGTTTGACAAAAAAATGTTTCTGAACAAATCTTTCGCTGGTTAATATGAACTAGCTGCGAAATATTGTTTATTTGTTGCATATTTCAACATAAAATGTTAAATTAGTTTTTAAAAAACAATATCGAAAATCAAAACTACTCAAATTTGACTCAAATGGTAACACCTTCGACAAGCAAGTGAAATGTCATGTCCATTGAAATCATGTTGTGACGTCACGCTGCACCCAATGTTTGCAATATGGCTGGTGGCAGTATGAAGTTTGCCTTTATGTTTCACCGAATGCTTGCAATATGGCCCGGTGGCCAAATGAGGTTTGCCATACTCATAGCAACTGTAGCCACAACTTAAAAATAAAATTCTTCAATGATCCGTATTGTTTTATTATCGTGATCTGATCCGGATCAGATCACGCTGATAATAAAATACAGCTAATGTTTCAGTAGAAAGATATCATAAATCACATCTCTGTACTAAATATATGTACGATAACAAAAGAAATGTATATTTTTATACCAATAAAATAAGATCTATCTATAAGCAGAGATTCTGTAAATCTAAGAGATTAACTGTGGGACGTGAGCCACTGTGGGATAGTTTACCCTACCTCTTCTAAAAGCTGCCAACACAGCCGTACAAATGTCAATTCGCAAGCAATTAAGGTCCCGGACAATAAACGTGTGTGAAAAGAGAGTGGAGAATTGTACCAAGCGACCTACTACCATTACCCATTATTCAACCATCATATCGCAGTAGCTCTTTACTGCAAAACTAGAAGGAGAGCTAAATTTTTCGTTCATGATATCGCTGTGTCACTTTTGTATGGGATTTTTAGTTCCGGAACAGCTGCGGATGCAGACTTGGCTTTAACATGGCGGCGGTGTAGATAGAAAAGTATTCGGTACGCAGCATTTATTGTTAGAAAAAAAAAATGAACAGCTTATCGTGTGTGCTTATTTCCATATACCATTTTTATTATTGCATGTACTGCATGTTTTTCGTGAAAAAAAATACGACATCATTTGCATTTGGGAGATATGGCACCTCCAAATTCGACATATGTGGCTCCGGTGCCATTTCTCCTGCTATTAGTTTTTTTTTTGTATTATCGTTTTTAGAAATGGCGACTATTTATTTAAAGAACTTAATAGTATGTTCCTATTTTTTGTTTTTAAATTAAACAAAGAGTTAATATATTTATCTTTTAATTTAAAATATGCTTTATTTTTTGAGTTGTAACGAAAACAAAAAATGGGTGCCATTTCTCCCGACTTTACCCTACGCATGATTTTTTATTGGTGCACATCTATGGGACAGTACTTTTTGAATGCTATAAGTTTCATTCTCCTTTATTCACGTAGCAATATAACGATGATGATAATTTAACAATAATTTTGCTACTTGGCTACGGACGCCCGAAAGTTCTATGCGTGCTCTATTTAAATCGGGCTATATTAGTCCAAATTGCATTTGGAATGGCAAGTCATTTGGAGATACACCAGAAATTTACAGTAGCAAATTTGGAGGAGTCTTATGACTTAAGTCATTGAGTTGGCTTTTCAGTTACCACATGAAGTAAAAGACCACATCCACAGATTAATGTTTGCAAAAATATGGACTAGCCCCACACATTTTGCCACTTTAGATGCACACTGCTCTGCGCACATTTCTCCCTTTAATTAAAGCCAATGTCTTATATAAGACTTTCTATTGAAGAACATTTTGTGATCGTCCAGTTGCTGCCGCAACCAATTTCCCCTTCCAAGGATTCCAACATCCCAACAAACAAATGGTTGTCTGCCCATATTTGCGAAAGCCACCACTAAATTTTCTTTATCACACCCATGTGATAAATCAAACAGAATTTTCTACCCGCGGTCAGAACTCAGATCCCATTCGTCCTTTAAGTGTTCCGCTACAAAAACTTTAATTAAATTTTGTGACACAGTTAACCCTTCGAGTTGGGATGATAAATGACTCCACTAAGTAACCGCACACATACTTGTCGTGCGCCAAGTGAACTTTTTCCACCGACAGAGGGAGCAGAACTTTTCCTCGAACAAATTGTTAACTCGAACTCGCCGTATATGCAAAAGGATAAGGCAATGATGCTAGTGGGAGCTATGGTTCTGTGAACAAAAAAAAAAAAAAAAGAAGAAGAAACTATTGATTATGGCACACCTGCACCCATATCCTGGTTCCATTTTGTGTTTGTACGTAGAGTGAAATCAAACGAACGTTGGTGTCCTTTTGTTTCGAAACGATGCTGTGACTTCAAAAAGAATCGAGTGGTAACTTTAACACAGATCCATTTATGTGCGCAAAGGATGTGCTTGTTCGATTTATCATTGTGCACAGTTTAAAAGTGAACCAAACGTATCCTTCTACCAGTTTTCTTTCAGGTCAGTATGTAGGTATGAAGAATTGTTTTTAGTGTCTGCACATATGCAGTGGTGTTTTTTGAGTTCTCCTCCTCAGTGGATTGCTATTGTTGTCATCAAGTATAGTTGAAACGTGAGGAGTAATTGGTTTCGAGAGTTTATTTTTTTTTTACACTTTTTTTAGGAACCATTGCAATGATGCTTCGTATTCAGAGGACGCTTAACAATAGCTGGGCGTTTCTGTTTCTGATGTCGAAGATGGGATTATGCTCCTGCAATTTTTGAATATATATCAACAATAAGATTTGGGCTTTAAAACAAATTTTATGTACACGGTGGGCCAAATATAAGTTTCTTTTTTAAAAATGCAATAAAATGAACAAAATTAAATTTGCCGTCACTCCAATTTTTCAAGACCTTGTTGATGGTTTCGGGCTGTAGCTCATGGATCGATTTTGGCATGGGCTGTGGCATGGCGCGCCATCCTGCATGAAGCATGAACCATAGGTCGTCCAAATTTATGTCTTCGATATTCAGTAAAAGAAATATCGGTTAACATGGTTCTTCTGACCATAGTGACTTGCCATAGACTAGGGCGTTTGGACATACAGTTTCACATGTTTCCGACGAAAGATCTTGTTATAACTAGTATGGTATAAAAATGCATACACATCCACATCCACATAATGTACTCAGCTCATGTCAGTTAGGTCTATACAAATCTAACCAGTTGCTAATAAAAACGCCTCAGAAACGGACGTCTTTTACTGCGTAACACAATAGATCTCTTCTTTCTTTGCAGAGCGTACTGCCCAATTGGTTTATTACAATCTATTACGACTAGTAAAGGGTTTTCCAAAGAAAATGAAGTCCATGTGTGCGCGTATAGCTCGAGAACTAACCGTTTCATTTTAACGATTTTGGACTTGGTGGTTTCGTTTTGGCCCAAGGAAGGACATAGGTTACTTTCCGTCGCGAAACAAAAACTTAAATTGGATTCTTTCATCCAATCATTTATGAAAGTTTGTATGGGGAAACACACTTTGAAAAAAAAAATAAACTGGTTCGAAATCGAGGAGTGTCACTTCAAATAGAAAAATTAAATTCTATATTATTTTTTTGCGGGGAAATTTGGTAGGTGCACGGGAGCTAACGGTCTAGCCGATAGGTGGCGCTGTTTTCGATCTCCTAAACCACTCAGCCAATTTCAATGAATTTTTTTGTGTACATAAGTATGGCGCTGTTGTCGATCGCCGAAACTACTCAACCGATTTCAATTAAATTTTGTGGTTCAATACGATTGGTTGCAACTTGAAAGATAGGATAGCTTTAGACCCTGTAGGTAGGTGGCACTTTGTAAAAGATAAGCGGAAAAGGAAAACGGGTTGTAGTTGTATAATTGAAATTATTATTGGATACTTGGCACTTTGCGAAATCTGGGCGGGATTTAATACAAAAGGCACGGTCAAAACCGGGTGGGTACAGCTCGTAAATGGATGGATATGTCCCGTACCGTACCGTAACGTACTTTTCAAAGAATAAATTGCATAGAAAAAAGGTCAGTGTCACTTCTATTATCTACAACAAAAATTATTTAAAATTTTCAATTATGTATTTTGATGTTCCCGACTTACCGCTACACAATTTGAAATTGAAAGTCGGCTCAGTTATAATTTTGTTGGGCAACCTCAATCCACCGAATTTTTGTAACGAATCGCGTTTGATTTTATTGTGAAAAGTCTCAAATAAAATATCATGAAAGCGACGATTTTAAGTGGAAAATTCAAAGGTAAACATTCTAAATCATCGGATTCTGGTTATTTAGAACGATTTGTCATATCAAAATGCCGTTTCGCTATGACAATTAATAAGCCGCAAGGACAGTCACTGCAATTTTGTGGAATCAACCTTGAATTTTTCATGTTTCTTATAAAGTCAATTGTATGTGCTGTAACATCCCGCTTTTTACGTCGTGAACCTAAAGTACTTTAGTGAAAAAGCAGAAGGTTGACCGACACGTCAGTTATATTTCTATTGTATTTATGGTGGTTGGGTGTTGATGAATACGGTAGACACTGATTGGCGTCAACTCGGCGATGCCCAGTTGTTGCAACTGTTCAGATACACCAATTGTGCTTATTTTACCTCCAAGTGGTCACCACCGGGTACTGGTCTATGTCCATCCGGAATTGACTTGCTGAACTTATAAGTGCGAGTGTTGAACACGTAGAAAATAGCAACACTATAATGCTCTGTTGGAGTTGACTGTCTGCTCGAGTCTCAGAAGTCTTACATGAGCCCCTCAGAAAGAGGACGTATGGCGGATGAATTCACATGGTTGAATCAACGGTGGCGTCAACATGGCAGATACCTCAATGAGTTACTTCGACGTATTTGGAGCTGAGGTCATTGAGGATTTTCAACACTAGTCAGGGTGTTGAAATAGAGATGGTGGCGGAAGAGCCCTTAATGGGTCAACGGCAGCTCTCACATCCCCGCAGCGGGTTACTGACTCCAGAATATTCCGGCTCCTTTTGCCCAAGGGGTCGCAGAAAGGGCCTGGTCCTCCAGGTTGGGGGTTTTGCGTGGGGTTAACTACCCTACCACGGAAAAAACACATTATGTAGCGAAGAAACCAAAAGCCTCCGATAAGGACGGATTCACTGTTGACGACCCTGCAAGACGGAAAAAGGACAATGACGTTCGGATCTGCACGTGGAATGTTCGAACTCTGAACAGACCGCGTGCAGCCGCACAACTAGCGGAGGCCCTAGACTGCTACAAAGCAGGTATCACCGCCATCAAGGAAGTGCGGTGGGATGGGCCGGGCAAAAGAAGGATGAAAAACTGTGACAGTTACTACGGTGACTGCTATAGGGAACAAAAGCAGCGTCTATTTGGGTGCGGATTTGTTGTAAGCGGCAGACTTAGGCAAGAAGTCTTGAGCTTTCGACACGTGAACGCCTTACAACAATCCGCATAAAGGCTAAATTCGCCAACATTAGCCTAATATGCGCTCACGCCCCCACAGAAGAAAAAGAGGATGCTACCAAAGAGCGTTTCTACGAGCTCCTCGACAAAACATATGAGCAATGTCCTAAGCATATGACGTTAAAATCGTCTTGGGTGATTTTAACGCCAAAATAGGAAAGGAGGACATCTTTGGTAGCACAATCGGAAAACACAGCCTACACGACACCACGTCTGGAAACGGACTTAGGCTGATTGATTTTGCTGCGGGACGTAATGTTACCATAGCTAGTTCACGGTTTCCTCACCTCAATATCCACAAAGGAACATGGCGGTCACCTGATCATCAAACCGTCAACCAAATTGATCACGTTGCGTTCGACGCAAGGCACTCCTCCAGTATTCTAGTTGTCCGAACTATCCGAGCGGCCAACATAGACTCGGACCACTACCTTGTTGTAGCCAAGGTACGGATGCGGATATCCCAGACGCCACAACAACGAGAAAATACTGTGAGGAGATTTAACCTTGGACGACTACAAACGCAACAAACCGTCAGAACCTTTGCCGATCGCATATCCCTCAACCTCTCGAGAAGTCCTATGCTGCCAGCATCAAGTGCCATAGTCCAGTGACCCCGATGCCAAGAAGCCATCAAAAACGCCGCAACTGATGTGCTCGGTTTCACCAGCCCACCCCCCCGAAACCCCTGGTTTAACGAAGAGTGCCGGTACCGGCAAGCACATGCAGCAAAACAAAATGCCTACGAAGCGTCGCTGCATAGAAGGACGAGAGCAGCTCGTCAGCTCTACGAGCAAAAGAGGAGGGAAGAACATCGGCTTCTCCGGAGAAAAAAGAGAAAGCATGAGAAGCGCGCGATCGAAGATATAGAGAGTTGTTACTCCAGGAACAATGTTCGGAAGTTTTACCAAAAGGTAAAAAGAACGTGTCATGCCAACAAGAACCGAACGGAGACCTGTAGAGACGAACAAGGAAACCTTGTAGTAGAGTCACAGTCGGTGCTGAGGACATGGAAAAACCATTCCTGCAGACTGATAAACAGCGAAGACGACACAAATTCCACTGTCAGGCAGAACGAACCATTCAACCTGGACGATGAAAGCCAAGACTTCCGTCCACCTGACCAAAATTAAGTGAGGATAGCAATATCCAAGCTGAATTCCAACAAGGCTGCTGGACCAGACGGCTTACCTGCCGAGCTCTTCAAGGCAGCCGGAGATGAATTGGTAGAGTGCATACACCAACTCGTCTCCAAAATTTGGTTAGAGGAAAGTATGCCTGATGAATGGAACCTCAGGATCGTTTACCTGATCCACAAGAAAGGAGACTCTGTAAAGTGCGCCAACTATAGAGGCATCAGTCTCCTTAACACTGCGTATAAGATCATGTCTGCTGTACTGTGTGAACGCCTGAAACCTTTCGTAAACGATCGGATAGGTCCCTATCAGTGCGGTTTTAGGCCCGGTAAGTCCACGACCGATCAAATATTCACATTACGGCAGATCCTGGAGAAAACCCAAGAAGGCGACGCGCTGTCATGTGACTTCTTCAACATCATTCTTGAGAAAATTGTGCGAAACTCACAAGCCAACACCAGAAGCACAATTTTCCATAAGTCTGTGCAACTACTTGCATACGCTGACGACATTGACATTGTTGGCAGAACACAGCGAGCTGTTACTGGAGCGTTTGCTAGTATTAGTACAGAAGCGGCAAAAATGGGTTTAGTGGTGAATGAGGGTAAAACAAAATATATGCTGTCAACAAGAAGGGACACACAAAATCGAAGAATCGGACAGAACGTCACGATAGACAGCTATAACTTTAAGGTAGTTAGGGACATCACATCAGAAATCAAGCGAAGAATCACACTTGCCAACCGCTGTTTCTTTGGCCTAAGACGGCAATTGATTAGTAAGGCCTTGTCAAGAAGCACTAAGGAGATTCTATATAAGACTCTCATCATCCCTGTCCTGCTCTATGGCGCAGAAGCATGGACCCTAGCAAAAACGGATGAGGATCTTCTTGGTCGCTTCGAACGCAAAATTCTTCGAGTGATTTTTGGTCCCGTTTGCGTCGACGGGATTTGGAGGAGAAGATTTAACAGCGAACTCTACCAGCTGTACAGCGACATCGACCTGGTCAGAAAAGTACGCCTAAGTCGTCTAAGATGGTTAGGACATGTAGAGCGAATGGACACCAACGCTCCGGCCCGGAGAGTCTTCGATTCCAACCCGGAGGCCGGAGGGACAACGCAGTAGAGGAAGACCTCGCCTAAGTGGCGCGCTCAAGTGGAAGGGGACCTCAACCAACTTGGAGTGTGCAACTGGAGGCAGTTAGCCAAAGATCGCGCTAACTGGAGAGGCGTATTGGTTGAGGCCCAGGTCCACCCCGAACTGTAGTGCCACCTTAAGTAGTATTAAATATAACTTTTAAATAAATAATCTGATACATACATGATGGTACATGCTCGGAATAATTATTTTCGAGTTGGGGTCAAAATTCTGGATGGGTCAAAGTTCGGCAAACAAAAAAAAAGGTTTGCAAAGTGTTCCAAAGCAAAGAAAATCCTCTCACTTATTTAAGCATAAAGTGTAGAGAAATTCTGTTTTTAAAAATGTAGTGTTGTTTTACACAATTACTCTTTTAATCAGTGTTTTTTGCTACCCCTTCGTGAAGGTGTGCTGATAGTGTTATACTCATAATGAATGTTTCAATCATTAAATCCAGTAAAGGGAAAGATGAGTTGAATGGGGATGGGGAGAAATTGAAAAAAAAGGAAAATTATTACAAAAAAAAAAACTAATAAGAAGAATACTAAAAAGATAACAGGTCTTAAACGAATATAAAAAAAAAGTAGAGCTTTCTCTAGCTTTGGTTAGTTTCTTAATTTTTTGATTATTTCAAAAAATGTAAAATAATTTGCTTCTTATGGATTTTTTTCTGGTAATTATGTATGCTCATTAATATTCGTTTTTTTTAAGCAGAATAAGCAAAATTTTATTGCTTAAAATTTGAAAGGCAGAATTTTGTAAATGAGAATTAAAAAAAGCATAATTTCGTAAAGCAGAATTTTTGTGTGAGGAGACAGAACTTTTCATTACATTTAAGAATTCGGGCGGAACGTAGTTCGCCGAGTTGGCTAGTTTAATATAAGTCACAGTTTTAGAAGATAGGATATTGTTATGTGGTATAACACATTCGGCAAATGATGCGTTATTTTGTCGAAATTTTCTTTAAAAATTTTGAATAAATATTACTGAATCTCGGTGATGCAGCGTCGAATATCCACCTTCAATGTACGGCAGGTTTAGGCTGACATTTTGACGAATAACGATGCCATCAAGGCGAAAATGTGCTTCATCGCTAAGGATGACTTTGCTTGAAAATTTTAGATCTTGGGGGAATTTTGGAGACCCTTTAGAAGAAGACAAGTAGACCAAAGAAGCATAGTCAGCGAAAAAACGGTGCTGCGCATTTACACTCATATATTTCTAATGTGAACAGGCAGCAGATTCATTAAAGCAAAATACCTTATTGACGGAGTTCATCCTTCTTGGTTCTTGCGTAAGACTTGAGTTGTCTTCGCTTTGGTTCATACGGGTGCGTACTTTAACATGTATTCCACCGCCGCGCCGTGGGCAGGATTAGTCTTGTCTTGGAAATTTTGGCTGATTATATGTTCGGTCTGTGGTAAATATTTTTCACAAAAGGGTACCGTCACAGAGCCGTGTACTACCAAACAGATAGCCAATTATTAAGGAAGCCGGGAACCGCCAAAATTACACCAGTTTTTGGTATTTTCTCTAGAAACAAAAACCGCACCCAACACCCGCCATTTTGATGCAAATCTTAGGACCCTATCAACTCGCGAGCGAATTAAAATCACACTCCTTGAAATCCTCCTCCCTTATACTACCCGCACCCCGCAAAAATGATTAAAAATTTAACACCAATTTGGGCATACGATATGTATCCGCCCATCTTTGACGCAAAGCTTCAATAAACCCAAATCCCTTTATGACCATACCAGGTCGTATAAGATTATTTTCATGCGCCAAGTATCACAGGTTGTAATTAAAGCCCTTCCCCCTCTATCCGGTGGCACAACAATGCCAAACCTGGCTACGTCTACTTGTGAGCATAAAATTCATGATGCAATAATATTCATGAAGTGCGTCGCGTGGAAGTATTACTTAGTCCAAAAATTGTATTCTTAAACAGAATGTCATGTCGGGGATCACTGTAATTTACACAATGGCAGTCGGAATTTGTAACTTAATTTGGAACACATTCCAGCAACCAATTAATAACTAAACCGCTTAACTATATAAGCATGATTGTTATTACCCACCAAGCCCCATCAAGATTAATGCGATTTCACATTTTTACAGTCAGAGTTATAAATCCACGTATATGTTAAATTTGACTTACCTGCACGATTTCTGCATAACCTCGGCACGATTGTAGCCGCTAATTTTGCAAAAGGACTCATTGCAATAGACAATTGGGAAGTCAACGATTTGGGCGTTGGCCAACAGAAAGGAGCTGTCCGCTGCAAAGAAAAACCATATCCCTTTCATTACCCAAGTGCAAAATACAACAAATTCACATCAGCATTTAAGAATAAAAATATAGGATAATATGCCCTCGCGGGCGACTGCAAAGTACCTACTTAATTTTAATTATCCTCTCGCGAAAACATAGTTTTCGTGATGGAATATTTTATAATTTAACTTGCAGGATATAATGTACCTGCCTCTGCTGTCGTCACGCAGAGAGTAGCAATCTGTGAGTGCACTCGCGTTTGTTTTTATAATTTTTTAAATTCATAAGCAAATTTGTTATTCACGAGAGTATACCCTCTAGCGATATGTAGTCACCTGTGTACAGAAATGAAGCAGGGAAACTATGGGAGGGAGATGCCAACTTTTCCAGGTGGTGAAAAGTTAATTTTGTAGAAAATATACGGCGGAAGAGGGAGTTGTATGGTTACAACGCATTTAGAAACTATTGCGAAAGTTGAAGAGTTATACGGAGATGACTATGTAGAGAGGGTTGCAGGTCAACGATTCGACACTTAGTCCCTTTGGCTGAAACTCTTCATAGCGATTTAAGTTCTACTTAAATACCTTTTCTATGTCATAAAAATTTTAGTGGAACATAAATCGTTATGAGTAGTATCAGTAAACGGGCCTTAATAAAAACTTACTCAGGTGGCCCTACAGATCCAGGGTGGATCGGGGCCTCAGTCAGTACCCATCTCCAGTTTTTGCAGTCTTTGACTACCTGTTTCACAATCAACGTTGGATAAAATCCCATTACGGGCAACCTCAGACGAGGTCCTTTATACGGCGTTACATTTTCGGGTGGGAATCGAAGACTCTTTGAAGGGGAATTTTTGTGTCTATAAGCTCTATAGCCATCTTAGAAGATTGATTCGCCCATTTCTGATCAAGACGATGTCGCTGTATAGCTTTTGGAGGTTGCTGTTAAATCTCCTCCTCCAAAACTCGTCCAAATGAGAACGGGATCGAAAATCACTTGCAGAATTTAGCTTTCAAAATTATCTCCATCCATCTCGCTAAGGCCCCAGTTATAGCTTTCATTGAAATGCATCATTGAAAATTTTGATTTCCGATTTTGAGACGATTAACCAAACAATATTGGCTTTACTTGGTATCAAAATAAAGCTAATCAATTGTGGAATTTTTTTACGAAAAAAAAAACTTAATTCTGATTAAAACTTTTCTTTAAATCCACTTTTATTATTTCACTGATTGAAATTGATTTCAATGAACAGCTGACTTTCGTTCCTATAACTTGGAACCCAATCGTTTGTTCCAATGATGCTTTTCAATGATAGCTATAACTGGGGCCTAATGTAAGGGGTCTTTCATCAAGGATTTGAAAATTTATTTTTTAAATAATGCAACCTACTTGAGATATCTCGAAAACTAATTTTATTGGTTTACATTAGATACTATCAAAACAGTTATGAATGGAATTCGACTTCGTTCATATATGTCCTTATCGGGAACGTATGCAGCGGTCGATAAGTTGAACCCAATTTACGATGACCCGACTGCTCATTTCGACCGATATGGCCGCTATTTCTCGTTCACTATTGGCTCTGAGCTCCTCTAACATCGTCGGGTTATTGGCACAGACCAAAGATTTAATGTAGCCCATAGACGCACGCATACACTTGCATTGACAGTTGACTGACAATTCATTCTGTGGTGACATTGAAAACAATTCAAATAATTGGCAGTTATCGGGACGTGTTAAGACACGGTGGGTATGGTGTGGTGAATTTAGTACCAATTTATATTTCACTCAAACGAATATTATAAGGAGGGGAAGTAGGGTAGACGGGGGTGCATTTGCCATAGGGGTACATCTGCCAATCGTTTTTTTTTTACAAACCAACAAAGTATAAAATATCGAAAAATTTCTTTTCATTGCTCACCTCTTAGTGCAAACTTCCCACAAAGTTTGACAGTTCTCCGCCAGACACCAACCAAGTTGGACGTGAGTTTGTGTTTGAAGCCTACTCGATCCAAAAATTTAAGGTAATTTGTCATCCTTTATTTAGAATATTTTTTTTTTTTTTTTGTTAAATAACTGTTGGCTGCATATATTTGTCGAAAATATGTTTGCTGCAGTTTATAAAAGTGATTTATATAAAGTTTCCCAAAAGGAAAAAAGTTATTAGTTATTTTTCCAAAAAATAGCATGCGGGGGGGCTTTGCCATTTTTTTGTGGTGAGGATTTGCCTGGCAAAGCCACCTCATGGGGTGCTGTTACCAGTGACAAAGCCACCCTATGGGGTGCTGTTACCAGTGGCAAACCCACCCCGCGGTTTACTTTTACCAATATTACAATAAATGCTTCACGGTTACGATGGCATTATCTTCTTTATTTAAACAGTATTAAATGTTGGTAAACGTCTGCATAATTTACAACTTTATAATGATGAATAGTCTGATTCTAAGGTACTTGGTATACCCTCCCCATCCCCATGGCAAACTATCCCACGTAGGGAGGCTTTGCCAAAACATTTTTCTTTTTTTTTTAAATAATAATAAAAAATTGAAATTATTGACTGATCAAGATGAAATGTACTTTAAAGTGAAAATAATAAAGCAAGGTACATATTTAATATCAAAAACAACTAAAACACGGTAAAGGCTATGAGTAAGGTAAAACTTACTAAATACCGGCAAATGCATCCCCGTCTACCCCGTCCAAAATGACACATATGGGTAAAATGACGTACTAGTCTTAACTTGAAATGTGATACACTTACAGCACTAGATGCTATCTTCCAAGGTGATTTCGATGATATTTGGAATCCTGTCAAAATGACAGCTCCATTAATAGCCGTGAGTCAGTGCCAAAAATTAAAAAAGTATTTTCAGCCGCAAATTTTTTTTTTTTTTTTTTTTTTAACTTTTTTTCGTGTTTTGGTGAGTTTTCTGCAGATTTTCTTTAATATTATTTATTATATCGATAGTTTATGGCAAAACTTCGAAAATAAGCTAATAGTCTGTAATAAAATCAGAGTTTTATTACAGTATATTTCGAAAATTTTGTCAAAACTATGGTATGGACTAAATGACATACCATAATTATGGACAAAACGACATATGCATGCGTGACAGACGATGAGGACTTTACTGCCGACGGCGATGACGACTGTCCGTGCATGTATTGCAACGACATTTTTTCTCACTCCAAGCCTGGCGAAACTTGGTTACTTTGCATCAAGTGTAATCTTTGGGCTCATGCATCCTGTGCTGACGTGCCCAAGAACAAAAAAACATTCATTTGTGAACTATGCAATTAAACTTAACTTGTAGCTAAAAAATAAATTTATAAAAATAATTTATTATTAACGATTTGTAAGATTTTAGCAATGTAGGTTTGGAAAACCATTTATTTTTTATAGTTTGCATTTTGTTTAAATTAAAATAGAATTGTAAAATGTTAGCAATAAATTTATAAAGAAATAAAAAAACATAACAATTGCAATATCTCTTAAAGAAGACGGCAAGGGTGTGGGGTCCTCAAATCAAACGGAGGTTCCGCGTGCAGTAAGCACTCAGTGAGTGTATTTATATACTCCAACCCTAGAGCGCACTACTTAGCCATTGCCGAGAAAAAAATTCCTAAAGTTTCAAATTATTCAAAAAAAGTTGACAGAAATATTATTTTTTCATAATGAATTGATTTTCAACTACAAATTGGTTGGTCATCAGAATTTCTATAAATTTGTTTGTCATGTCATATTAATTGTTAAGTGCTATGAAGGTGGTATGTATATCATTTTGGAAGGTAACATTTCGAAAATGAATCTGCACCAAAATTGTATAAAAAACAACAGGCTGAATTCAATGGATAGAATAAAAGAGTTATTTTCTAAAGAAACATGTTTTCATTTTTTACTTTAGTTTGAAATTATTTTCGATATCAAATTGGTTCAAATTTTGTAGTAAATTTAATTTCTTTGTTTTTTATTTATTTTTGTTTTCTGTTATTACACGGAAGAAACTTCTTAAAAAGATTATAACTCAAAAATCTTACCCACTCAGAAATGTTCATAAATCTCTCTTGAACGACAACATATTTTAAATTTAATATTCCTTATCAATTCTTCCCTTTGAGTTCGTTGCCTTTTTCCTGTCGACATTCAATGGCCAAATAATTTTTCGACCAAAAAACAATAAACGAAATAGACACAATAATTTTAGGAACAAAAATGTCTTATTTTATTTCAGCGAATGAATATTTCTCAGTTTATTCCATTATTTATATGTTGAATACATTAATTATTAACCATTTTGCAAAATAAACGTTTTCGTGGTGAAAAAAAAAAACAAACAAAAACAAAAAACGAATTAAAACTCTTAGCTGATAAAAACTCACCAAACACAAATAATCTCAGTCAATGTTATTAGCACTCTCTCTTTATTTTTCCCTCGAAGCGTGGGCATTTTTCCCTCTTCATCGAACTCAAATTACCTCGATTTGTTTATGCAAAAATCTTTCTTGTAAAATTTGTATTATTTGGAAAGAAATTCACATTAAATTAACCTTCAGTATAAAAATTGCAGTTTGTTACCATCGGATAGGTGCGCGGGAGCTGACGGTATATTTAATACTAAGTTTATGTTCTCGACATAATTGACGTGACTGGCATTCACACAGTGGGATATGTAGACGACATAGCAATAATGGCCAGAGGCGATTTCATAGACGTCACCGCAGATATCATCAGGAATGCGCTCAAAGTGGTTGAACCAGGTCTGGAAAAAGGGCTTTCCATTAATGGGGAGAAAACCGATCTAACAATCTTCATTGAAAAATCTGGAATTTCGACCCCTAACACTTTTTGGATCGGAAGTAACAACGACCAAGAAGGTTAAGTATCTGGGAGTCTATCTAGATACTAGACTTACTTGGAACTACCATGCTGAGGAGAAGGTCAGGGTGGACAGAGGTGGGGACTCTCGCCTAGCTCAGCATACTGGATGTATACGATGATAATACTTTATCCCTTTATCCAGAGCAATCATATCTTTTAATGAAGCGTGTAGAAATATCGACTTTTGTTTATCAAGAGATAAATTTAAGGCAATACTTTTGAATGTTTACTTATTTTGATTGGTAATTATAATTTGAAATATCTGTTAGCATTAAGTGGCTTGTAGATAATTAAATAAATAAATAAAATAAAAAAAATAATTATAGTTACTAATAATATAGTAAAACTATGGGACTACAGACCCATTATCACCTACGCCTCGGTTGTATGGTGGGCAAAAGCCTCCCAGAAAACTATGAGGAAGCACCTGGATAGGGTCCAACGCTTAACAAGTATAGAAGTTACAGGTGGAATAAGGACAACGCCAACATGCGCATTGGAAGTGATCTTGGGGATCTTACCGCTAGACTTATTTATTAAGAAAACAGCGGCCCTAACGGCACTTCGTTTGCATTTAGATGCGAAATGGCACAATCGTGGTTTCATCTGGAACTTGTCAAAATGGAGATTAGGGATCTGAACATGCCTATGGATGGGATAACAAGGGTGCGTATTATAGAAAGGAATCACAAAACTCGTATTGAGAATGGATAACTTCCAGAAAAAATGAGTGGTGAAATAGTGATTTTCACAAATGGATCCATGATGGATGGCGGAGCGGGTGCCATGCCGGTATCTATTCAAAAGAGCTAGAACTGACCCATCACGTTAGCCTCGGGAAACACACTTCCGTATATAAGGCTGAGATGATTGCATTGACTAATTGCTTGAGAGTCTGGTGGAGGGAAGAAATATCCTTAGAGCACTAGACAATCACGCGGTGATCAGACGCATGGAACAGACAAACATCACAACATCATTGGCACTGGAATGTGTACTTAAGCTCAATAAGTGTTCATCTTAAGTACATAACACTGACTTGGGTACGAGGACAGATAGGGATCAAAGGCAACGAAAAGGCGGGCTCTCTTGCAAAACAGGGGTCAATTGAAAAGTTGCTGGGACCAGAACATTTCTCTTCAATTGGCAAAGGAATGGTAGATAAGCTGATTCACGACAGAACACCTGAGAAGGTGGTCAACCGTGAAACAATGTGGACAGGCTAAAATGGCAATTAAGTGGCCGAAGTGCTCCACTCAAAGAAGGGTTCTTACCATGAGTCGAGAAAAATTGAAATAGGTAGTGACAGGACATGGTAATTTCGGGTGTCACTTAAGGAAGATGGGATAGATAGGATGATACCTGTAAACTATGCCTGGAGGAATCTGAGACAGCGGCACATATACTGAGCCAATATCCGGCGTTGGCTGGAAAAAGAATGAGGATCTTGGGACATCATTGGGTCGAGACCCATAAACAGATACTAGCGTTAACACAAGGATATGAGCCCAGGAAAGAACTCTGGAGAAATCCACAGAGTCTCTCTGGGTAAGATTTATAGTGGTAGAGAGACGAAAAGAGACCCGACAATGGTGGTCTGATTCGAATATCTCTCGAAATCTATATACATACGTATATAAAAGAAAGTGATGTTAGTATCTAAGTTTATAACTCAAGCAAGCCTGGACAGATTTCAATGATTTACACCAATTCGGACTGGTTTCCGGCCGAAGGACACCCAAGAAAATTCCCGAAAAAATATTATGAAGAAAATTCATTTTCCCATATATTTTGTATGGAGCGATTTTGCGATACCATCTTCATGATAGATGACGTTTATGTTTACGTTAAATTGTGACAATTTGTCGCGACATTTGTTTTTTTTTTCGTGGTATGTTCAGGTCAATCAAATATGTGTAAAAATACGTGAGTAAAGGCAGTGTTCGAGATTCAGGCTCCTGATAATTAGGTAAGATCTGGATGTTTTTTCAATCTTGAATTCCCATGTTTCTAATGTCGTTTTCCATTGGGACCCCCAGAAATATTTTTCAGATCTCAGATTTTACGCTGCTCATGGAACATGCAACGAAATTGATCTGCTTTTGTAAATTCATGCGTTACTTGACAAAAATATCAGCTGTTATGGAAATCGACTTGAAAAATGTTTCCCCTGTTGTAGATACTCGTACAAATGAAATATTTTTGGTAATTTGTAGTCTTCAGATGACGAGGAAGACAATGAAGATAATAATTCCTCCGAAATCATATCCATAGCTATTAATTTATGTATTTCGTTATTTTGGTTTTCACGAAACTTTGCGTATTAGTCTGGAAAGGCAACTTCTTGACGTAAAATACCTGTGCAAAGTATAGTGGTCATTTTCGTAGTATGTGTAAATCTGGAAAAATATCGATGTCTGAAAACAGTGATCCGAATCGAAAAAAATATTGATTTTTTGCCCAATGGAACATGAAAAATTATTTAGATCAAAAAAAAAGAAAAAAAAGATTGATTTTTTGTCCCAATGGAAAACGACATTACATATGGTCAATTGTACATATGTAGCGATGGCAAACCTCCCGCTATGTACGTGTACGCACTATACATATATCCAATAGAACAAAAAATGTTGTATACCTTAAAACACTTCAATCGACAATGTTATTCTTATTACTATTGTATTTAATATAACTTTTGAATATGATTGGCTTCAATTAGACCCATTAGTTCAAATGAATGTAGTGTTCGTAAGAGATCCGACTTTGCTTGCCTCAAATAATCAAATCTGTGAGGCTATGTGAGAAACGTCAGCTGATAGCAAACATGAGAGTTGCATTGCTGAACGATCAATCTGCTCCAGATTTTTCGAAGCAATGGCCGTGTTCCTGATGTCGACGAACTGAGCGGATTGATTTGATTTCCTTCGAATTTTTGCAATTTTGTCTCATCGAAAGACGAGCATATCAACAAAGTATTCCCGAACATCATTGCTAACCACAAAAATAACGAATGGTTGAGTAAGCGAGTAATTTTAGCGGCTAAGAATAAAAACGTGGATGACTTAAACTTTCTAATTCAGGATCAGATCCTTGGTAGGCAATTTGCATTCATTCAAATCTATACCAACAACCAACTATCCAACTGAATTTGTAAACTCCTTGGATATTCCTGGCTTACCACCGCACAATTTACAACTCAAGGTTGGCTCGGTAGTCATCATGCTTATAAATCTAAACCAGCCAAAACAATGCAATGGAACGAGTTTGGTGATAAGAAAACTGATGATCAATGTGTTTTAAAGAAGGAAGTTCTCATTCCGAGGATACTGATGATCCCAACCGATGTGCCCCTTCAACTTGAGTTTAAACTATAATTCAATTTCCGATTTGTCTGACATTCACCCATTCACCATGACGATTAACAAATCACAAGGTCAATGGAGTGTACGTGGCAAATTCACGTGTCGGTAAACCATCCACTTTATTTGTTCTTCCGCCTGATAACAAACTGAAAAATATTGTGTATCACAAGGTGCGTCAGTGAAGATAATAAATCCAAATATAAACCAATGCAGCTAAATACATAGCTTCATCAAAGCAATTCTTACTGGTAAGCCATTGAAATACTTGATTTTTGTACTTTTATTGAATTTGTATTTGAACTATTGTACGAAGTTCGCCAGGTCAGTTAGTCTATATATATAATGTAGCCCCCAAAAAAGGCGTTAAATCACTCGATCTCGGCGGCCAATCGAAGGGTCCCCTTCTCGAGATAACGCACGTACACTGAACCGAGACTTCAATAACTCGATTGTTGCATCCGCTGTGTGACTTTCAGTGCCGTTTTGTTATTTTTTTTTGTTATTGCTTAATCTCTGTAGCGAATACTATTTACCGTAACGTGACGGTCATTTTCATCGACGAAAAAAAAAAAACGGCCCAAACCGCAGCAATCAGTGACTTTTTGCGGATGAAGTGCTGCTTCATGAAGCACAGGAGGCTTCTCACGTTCTCACCTGTCCAGTAACGCATATTTTGCTTATTGATGAAGCCGTTTAACAATAAATGCGCTTCATCGCTGAAGATTGAAAATTAGCGTTAACGCTCCTAAAGTTTCAACCACCGACTCGGAATTTCAGTAGTTAATTTTAATTATTAGTAAACGTTGTTCCTTCGTGTACTTCACCATGATGTTGATTTTACTGAATATTTTGACATTGACAGTTCGGTAATCGGTTAAAGGGTGCGTTTACACACAAAGTTTGAAGTTTGAAGTGAAGTTGAAGTCTTATATAGAGCCTCCTTACCGGTTTTCTTTCAATTACCCTCTAAGGCAGGCGTAGTTCTTCGCTTGACTCTTGACGTAACACGTAACATTTCAGCAGAGCCGAGTAGCTCATTGAAGTACCTCAAAGTTCTTGCGGTACTATTCTTCGATGACAAGGATTGGTTTTGCCCTCATTCACGACTTAAACCATTTTTGCTGCTTCCGCTCCAACATTACAAACTGACACTGACAGCTCGCGGAGTGACGACAATGTTATCCGATTTTGTATGTGCCTCTTCAGACTTTTGAAAA
This sequence comes from Cheilosia urbana, assembly GCA_946477585.1. Classification (NCBI taxonomy): domain Eukaryota; kingdom Metazoa; phylum Arthropoda; class Insecta; order Diptera; family Syrphidae; genus Cheilosia; species Cheilosia urbana. The sequence continues at coordinate 86,181,969 of OX297854.1, read as the reverse complement.
GTTGTAGGTACATCTTGCGGGTATCTCAAAACCTTTTAAGAACGAGTTTGAAGAATTTACATGACACAGCTCATTACCATGTGAGACTTTGACATCAAAGATCTCGGTGAGATTAGTTTCGACATCAGTGGGGCCTCGATCACTCTACATCATCATTGTGAATAACTGACGAAGTTGGCCAACACTTAAATATCTGACAAGTTAACCTTGAAGTACCCACAAGCTTTTCCCAACTACAGTCCGTTTTTTCCACCTCACCTTCCCACGGTGAAATTGATTCAAGTTTAAAAGTAAGCACTCTCTCTGTTTTTTGACAATGTAACCTTAAATGTTGACTTGCAAGTGTATGTTTACACGCTTAAGTAGAAACGCAAATAAATCATAAAAAAAATGCGAAATCTAATCCGGCAAATATGACAAAATAAATATCGTTGAAACACGAAACGTGTATGCGTGACTTCACAAACAATTTATGTCACTGCGTTTGAAATTTATTTATTCACTTGAAGCAAAAAAAGAACAAGTCGTTCAATACCGAAATAAGTCAGTTGAACAGTACGCGAATGGTGTTCTAATGAAGTAAAAATGTGCTGATACATGGATGATCAGAACTGGAAAAGAATCGAAATTAGAAGGACAATAAATACTATTTTGGGGAACTTAGGGCCCATCCTATGTGATATTCCGACTGTTTGTTATCAACTTTTGTGATGTTTTTGAACTTACTGTCAGCATTTGAAGGACTGTAAATAAGAGTTGGCGTAACAGGTCCGTAGGGACCCAGGTCTAGCTTCTCACAACCATTCGTTTTGTTTTTCATTTTTGGAACGAATGAAAGGGATTTATAGTTCTATGCCAATTCTAAGCGGCTGATTTAGGTGGCGCAGTGGAAAAAAAACTCCAAGAAAGAATAGTTTTTATTGATGCACATAAAGGGTGTTCTGAAATTCACTCCAAATTTAAAATTTGTTTGGGGTTAGTGTGGCAACCGAAAAAACAAAATACTCTTTGACAGCTCATCAGGGATAGCAAAAATGGACCACTACGCGAAAGAATAACGGGCCTCACTTTAATAACCTTTTTAACCATCAAATTAACTAACTTTATATGAAAAAATTCTAAATATGAAATATTTATATCGCACAACATGTTTTCCCATAGATATTTAAATAAATCTAAAGATAAGAAAAAGATTTTATTATATTTTAATACTCCACGGGTTTATAAAAAACAACAGAAGTATTGAATTTGAGGTGAAAGTATTATATTTTCATCTGCGGATTAAAACTCCTCAAGTTTTCAATATAAATAAGGGTTTAAAGTAAAAACGTTTGCATTGAAACCCATCTCTGTCTTTGTTTAAATTTAATATTTCAGACATATTTTGTAATAGCTGGCATTATTTACGATTAATAAATTTTGTATTAGTTTTTTTTTGTTTTAAATAAGACATTAAATTTTAATATTTTCCGGCGTTGACTTATGTACACCCAAAAATATTAAATTTAACACAAGGATTTTAACCGTGTACAATCGTCACGTTGTTTTCAGCTGGCCAGTAATTCTCGATAGTTTTTGTCAAAATGTATTATTTTATTCAATTAGTTGGAAAACCTCTCATGACTAAGATGTACTTTGTCATTTTCTGACACTATTTTCATACAGATGGCTGCTTCTACTAATGAGAAACGTTCTTCGCCGAACTCATTCTAAAATCGATTGTTTTACAAACAAATATATCCACGCGTAGAACTTTTTAGCCATCCTTTTCGACAGGCTGCTGAATGATATAATTCAAATTGGATTTGCAATTCCTACTGGTGGGCCGTCAAAATGTCACAGTGTCAACTCACAGAACAAAGGATATGAAACGCAATAAAAATAAACACAACATACCAACATCAAGCAACCAACCAAGCAACTTCCTTTTCAATGCCACGAAGCCATCCAAATTGAATGCATTCATTCCACTTTCTTTGGAAGCGAAATGAAATTTCCAGCACGTCGTGTCGTCTGCCACCAAAAGAAGCCCAGTTGTCGGCTACAACTATGCCATATATTCGCGGCAACATTGAATCCACAATGTCAAGTGAGAGACACGGCGCGTGTGTGTGATATTGGCAATGCGTCTCATTTTGACATTTATTACGTCAGGCATCAGCAGCTGTCTAAGTCACCACCTGCACAATGCGATCCCATCATGTGTAATTTCATGGTTCTTCTATAATATGCTCGGTAATGTGACTACGCCGTGCCACCTTCGCCGTCGTCACCGACGCGGCATGCAACATTGTTTACACGCTGCCAGTACACAGCCAACTCGTTGAAGGTTGCTGCTGATGGGGGAACCAGAGCCCCGGCTATGCTGCATGCTGGCACTTTGTACAAACCTTTGACATTGAATTCAACAATGCGTCGCCACACTCTCTCCTCGGGTTGGCTGCCTGCCACCCTTCCAACCGCATACACACTGAACACTGTACCCCATTCAGGGCGTATTCAGCCATAAAAATAGTTGGGCATGCAATTTATGAATATGACTGTATGAATGCCCTGCGAGGCAGCAGTGCATATTATGTGGTGTGGTGTGATTCTTTTGTATGGTGAGATGTTTGTGGCCTCCGAGGATATGTGGAAGAGAAAGAACGCGTGGCTTAATGTAAACGAATTCCCACAGAAGAATGCCATGTGACAATGCGAGGGCCGATCATTTTTTCTGTGTGACAAGAGACTTTGAGGGCTGTTTGGCTACTGGCTAATTGACAAGGAGGCTCATCAGTGTCGCACCGGCGGAACATATGGTGGAACGTGTTGTAAAGAGGCATTTTTTGTCTCCAATTGCCTACGCTCTTGAAAGCCGAGTATTTCTGTCGAATGTGATGGATTTATTCGACTAACTAACTGCTTTGAGGTTGGCAGTCCTCCAATCTGGAGAGAGTGGAATATTTTTTTCCTCTTTTCCTTGAGATGCTGTTTTGAGGCCATTACCGCACGAAATTGTGTTAACGATTTTCAAGTTGGTGTAGCATAGTTCTCGGAGTGTTGGCCAGGGCTGTTTTTGGGTCAAAAGTCACGGACAAAAATGTTTGGGGCGTCGTTATGTCCACTTTATCTTTAGAAAGGGGTTGGGATAGTAATACTACTTTGGGTAGGTATCGTATTTCGAGTGCTATTCGCTTCATAATTGGAAGTGATATATGGGTTCAGATAAAGCTGACACAAAAGAAAGACTGGTTGCAAATTTTCAACGAACTTCTGATCTGTTAGTAGCCCAGGTGGACGACTGATGCTTGGAGAAAGTTTAATAGGCACAATGTTGCACAAGACTTAGGAAATAATAAAATAAGCATATCACGAACACACGAGAGGTATGTAGGCTTGGTGCTTGGTTTAGATATCAGGTCCCAAAAGAAATGAAAGAGGAAGATCTTTGATTCAGTTATTCTGCGTCGTTATAATGCGTTGAGTTTGTGGAGTTAAAAGAGGGACATTTAAATTTTCTTTTATTCAACTTTTTGTATGTACAATAAACGCGTCAAACGTTTAAGAAGCAAGTGAATGTCCATCTTTCGACTCGAGTTTTATTCAGAAAATCAAATTTAAAAAAACAAAGTGCAGAACTGGGTCGAACGAATCTTTCTCAAAAGTTTTGTTAGTTGTTTTCTTATTTTAGTAGTCAGGTAGGTGGGTTATAAGTCTGATGTGTTTTCTGATCTGTTGGGTACCTAGTCATTTTTGAGAAATAATTTTAAAAAAATGATTTATTTGATTTATTTTTTTTGCGAAAAACTTAGAAGGGGATCTTATTTAGAATACTTATGCCTACTTTTTGTAAGACGCAGATCAGTTTCTTAAATTTGCGTTTTCGGTTTCGAATTGAGTTTTAAGGACGCAGTCGTTTTGAAAACATCAACTTTAATCTAAGTATGCAATTTGGTAAAAATCGTTAGAACCATTTTCAGGTGAAACAAAGAAAAGCACATTTTCAAAAAAGTGTTTTTTTTTTAAATCCATTGTACAACATACTATTGAAAAACTGAGTTTTCTATAAGGTTAGAAATAAGCACATTGCCTTAGAAATGAATTTTTGTTAATACCGTATTTTTTTTTTTTTTTTTTTATATACCTACTTCTCCCGAGAAAGGCGAACCTATAACGCTTCAACAGCGCCCCGAGATGCTTGCAGATGTATGTTTGTTCTGCACTTAAATTGCTGCAAATTGTAGTCTTCCGGAAATATATCCCCAGGAAGCGAGTTCCAAAGTTTGCTTGTCCTGTAACAGAAGGAGTTTTTGAGAGTTGATGTCCTCGCGGTTGTCAATTGTACTGTATGGTCATGAGCATTAGCAGCCTGTCTTGTTGGGCGCCCAAAAGTTGCATTTCGAGGGATAATGTCTTTAAGTTCCTCAGAACATCTACCATGGAAGTACCTATAGAACAAGCATAGGTCAGCGACTTGTCTTCTGTGCACCAACGGTTGTAGATTCGATGTGAGTGTAGGGTCTCCAATGAGTCGAACTGTATGCTATCAAGCAGGTTAAGTGAATGTTTTGGGGCCGAGCTCCATATATGGGAACAATATTCCAAGCCTGGTCTAACCTGTGCTTTGTAGAGAAGGAGAAGTTGCTTGGGGCTAAAGTACCTCTTTGCTCTAAATAGGTAGCTCAACTTTGCGGACGCCGATTTTGCGATATAGGATATGTGGTTCTGCCATGTGATTCCTGAGTTGACTGTGACTCCTAGAAGGTGCATTGAGTCCTTGTGATGGATTGGATGGTCATCCATTTGGATCTGAGGAACTGTTGATGCATTTTTTCTGGAAAATGTTGTGAGCTGTGTCTTGTTTGCATTAAATACAACCAAGTTGTCCTTTCCCCACTTCAAGATTTTGTCCAGATCATCATTTAGAGAATTAATTTGTTCACATCTCTGACTGTGTGATGTAGCCGTATTCACAGGCCCATTATTGGAGATGGAGGATATAAGAGTGCTGTCATCTGCAAAGCTGTAGATATTATTATTTGTCGATCCAAGCAAATCGTTGATGTGGAGAAGAAATAGAGTTGGAGAAAGAATAGATCCTTGGGGCACTCCTGCATTTATAGCAAACGAGATTGATGATACACCATCTACAACAACTTGGATCGATCTTCCCAGAAGAAAATTTTGCATCCTCTATGCCAAACTCGGTCAAATGCCTTTGATATGTCCAAGGCTACGGCTCTGGATTCGCCGTGTTGTTCAATTGATTGTGTCCATAAGTGCGTTACGTAGCATAACAGGTCACGACGGCTCCGAAATCCGTATTGCCTGTCCCTTATTAATCGATGGCCTTCTAGATATTTGATTATTTCGACATTTATTGCCTTTTCCATTACTTTAGAGAGCATTGAAAGTAACGCTATTGGACGATAGTTTTGTGGCAGACATTTCTTCACTTTCTTTGGAATAGGTTGAATGCGAGCGGTCTTCCAGCAAGAAGGAAACGTCTTCTGGGAGTACGACATGCTAAACAGCTTACAGGTACAGGTGCAAGTTCTGGTGCACAGTTCTTGAGTACTATAGCCGGGATTCCATCGGGTCCCGTTGCCTTATTGCAATCTAGTTCTTTAAGGATGCGTTGAATTATTCGAGGCCGAAATTTCACTTCTGCCATCGATGATTGTATCCTCGGGATATTTGGTGGCTCTAGCTGTGCAGAATCTATGGTGAAATTCTTTGAAAACATGCTAGCGAAAAGATCTGCCTTTTCTTTAGGTGTTGTTGCTAGCGTGCCGTCTTCTTTTACTAGAGTTGGAAAAGAAGAGCAACTAAAGTTATTACTGATTGCCTTTGCCATGGACCAGAATGCGCGTGAGCCGCTAGGACGTCCAATCACTTTGTTAGTGACTCTTTCGCTTTAAGTTGTCTTCGCCGATTCAATAATTAGGTTGCATATATTTCGAAGAATTGTAAATTCAGATCTTTTTAGTTCTGAAGGGTTTGATCGCCATTCACGGAAAGCCTTGTTTTTCGCTGCGGTAGCTCGTTTACATTCTTTGTTAAACCACGGTTTATTTGAAGCTAATTTTTTGATGCAATGTGGAATATAAAGTTCCATACCGAGTAAAATAATTTCGGTTACGGCTTCTGCGCACATATTGACATCAGTATCTCTAAAGCACATATCAGCCCATGGCAACGAAGCGAAGAAATTACCGTTTTCGAGATATGTATGTTGAAATTTCAAAATTACCGTTATTCGTATTTTTAGCCTATAACTGGGTACGCAGTCATGGTAAACTCACCTACTTAAGCTTAAATATCAAGTTTGGTTGAAATCGTTAAAGTCGTTTTCGAACAAATCAAACTGTAATGAACATTTTATATGGGAAGTACCAATAATATTGAGGTTACCTTGCAAAAAAACAAAAAAACGGTCCCGAACTGTGCCCACAAATTCCAAATCCGAAGTTTGAACGAAAACCGGGCACCTGTTGTGGAGGAACGGACAGAAAGACAGACGAACAGAATTTGGCTACCCACGTAACAAAATCATCATACAGTCAGAAATGATTAACATCTCTAGTAGTTCGAAATTTTTTACGAATACAACATCTTTCTCCTACCTACTACGTAGGATTTAGCTCGTGTGCGTCATGCTTCTAGATTCGGTCGATTCTCTTCCGTATGTATACTGTGGAAGCCACGTCTTACACTTATACCGAACGGCTGAATTAAAAAACGTTCTCAGAAAAACAAAAAAGACGCATGTTCGTCAGACGGTCGTGAGAAGGCTGGAAAAAAAACAAAAGCTGTAATTTGTGTATTATTCATGAAGTTAAACCTGAGACCACTAGTTTAACACTCCTGCAACTTAGGCACGTCCTAAACGCCAAATGCAAATCACTTTAAATTAGACAAGAAGTGTCAAAAAAAATTTGCTGCGTGAGGTCACTTCTTTTAGTTTATACAGAGCAATCTTATTTCATCGGCCTTAATGAAAATCGTAGATATGACAGCCCCCCCCCCCCCCCCAAGTCGGAGAAAGCTTCGCAAAAATTTACCTTGACATTTGCAGAACAATACATTTTTGTTTTTTTGTATTTTGACTTGTTTGTCCAAATTCGCTGTCGTCCATTTCAGTGCGCAAATAGACACAAAGAAAGCACTTTCAAGTGATTATTTACCCTTTAGCGACATTGAGACGCACACAAAAACAAAAACGATGACGGCAAAACGTGACCGACCAACAAATCCACATGAAAAATGAAAAATAACCGAGCATAAATTTAATTGTGACGTTTGCTTTCTGACATTTATGCAGATTGTGCGGGTTTATCTGGGAATGCTTGTCGTTGAAATATAACGCGGGAGCTTTTAAGTGCGAACCATAGAGGAGGACCTCTTTTTCGGTTGTTATCGGTGAGGATAGATATGTTCGCTTTTGGTTTATTATTATCAACGTGCTGGCTGGGTAGAAGCCCGCCTTTTGTTCCCATGCTGCCATTGTCCAGTGAGCATGTGGAAATATAAAGTTTGTACTTTTTGGGTGATTTATGATTGTGACAGTCACGGGGAGGCAACATTTCCGGCTGTTGTTGTTTGATTATGTGGGACACATACATTTTGATACACAATATGCTGAAGGGGAAGCATTCATTTTAAGGAGACGTTGGTATCTGTGTATTTTGCAGCTCTTTTGGAATGAACCGGTACGGTAGTAGGAAAGAACGGTTTGTGGACTCACTTGACTAGCAAGTTAGGAGCCTCATTGGAATGGTCTTGGGTCTCTGGACATGACTAGGTATATATCAAGCACATATTTTGGATTCTATATTGAAACGGCTTACGTGAACGTACGTGAACTTTAGCGCCGATTGTGACAGTGGAAAAATGCATGTCGCTTAAAGAGGGTGCCAAGCTCTCCAATTCTTGCCCAGCCCGTTCCTAATAGAAAGCTAATATCCTTGTCAAACTAATTGCCGGTGCATAGCAATAACTTGGATTCTTTGGCAGGTCACGGAAAAGCGTCCCTGAAATTCCCAGCAGGATGGTTTATGTGCGGCGACAGGCTTATCTTACTGAAAAGTCAAGTAAAACTTTAAAGGTATTTATGACCTTCTTGAAATTCTCATTAGGATACGGTTTATGTGCGACGACAGGCTTATCTTACTGAAATGTATAGTAAATCTTCGAAAGTATTTATGACCTTCTTGTTTGAATCTGTGATCAAGGTACACATAACAGTCCGCTCTGCATATTAGTTGAATCCCATTAAAACCGTTAGAAAAATCAAAGAATCCGTTTCTTAGTTTTCCCGTTCAATCTGGGCCATCTGTAATTATAGGAGGGCCAAATTCGAGCTAGGCTTTAGATTTTTAAGTCATGCTTATACCAACTCTTACCTAAGGGACTGCTCGAAAGAATTAGGTAGGAAGGAACTCACTGAAAAGCAACGCAAAAAAAATCTTGAAAAACCTAAAATACACGAAAAAAGCCAAATGCCCAGAATGTTGCCAAAGATACGTTCGAAAAACGCTCTAAGAACATGCCAATAAAAGGTTTCAAAAATTCCACAAATAACGGTCCAAAAATCTTAAAGCTCTATAAACACAGATTCAACATCAAACCTAATCACCGAGGAGGAGAAAAGCCTCTTGTCCCAAGGTCCGACAACCTCCAAACTAGCTTCGAATGTAGAAAGGGAATGGGTGATTGCCATCGACAGGAAGGAGTTACTACCCATTTCTTGTGGTGGCGATAGAAGTTGCTCTAACGCCAGCTCATTCAAATTTTCTTCCTCGTCTGCCACACTATTTTACAGTCGTCTAGATGAGTAAAATACTAGGAAAAAAGACTGACTTGGAGAAAATGATCAACTTAGGCTTTGAAAAGCCCAATAGGGCAAAGTCTGAAGTTATCAGAGAATGAGCCTCACGTACAAGAGAGCACGGCGAACACTTTTTTAAATGCGTTTTTGTTATTTTTCGGCGGCAAATTTGTTTGATTGCCCTTCGTGTTTCCTGTGTGTTTTGGGAAATCTCTTCGACGATGATTCGTGGATGTTTTTAAGGTGTTTTTAGGGCAAATTGTGGGACGTTGCTCAGGTTTATATTGACGTTTTTGCTGTTGATTTTTGGAGTCTTTTCGGGCGTGTTGAAGAACACTTTTTGGGTAATTTTTTTTTTTTTTTTTGTGTTTTGGGACATCCTTTTGATGATTATTTGTGGAGGTTTTTAGGGCAAATTGTGGGACGTTGTTCTAGTTTATTTTAACGTTTTAACGCGTTTTCAGGTCGTGTTTCGGGAAAATTTGTATGGGCATTTTCGGACCGTGTGTTAGAAAATTGTTTCTTTTTGTGCAGTTTTTGTAGCGTATTTTCTTGATTCTTAGGCGTATCTTCCAAAATAAAATAGTTCACTGCATGCCGTAAACACAGTCGGACTTTGATTGCAATTATTGTTTGTCTCATAATTTTTAGGACGTTTTGATTCGGGTTTAAGGAGTTTTTTGAAAGCTTTGCTGATGTGTTTTAGTGATTTCTATCGGAAGATTTGTTAACATTTCCTAGCGATTTTCGGGTGACGTTTTTTATGACGTTTTTAGCTACTTCTTCAGCTCTTTTCCAGCGTTTCTTGAGCTTTTTCTCGTGATTTTTTGTTGGGACAATTTGATGCGTTTTATAGAACATTTATCGAATTGTGTTTTGCGGTGCATATTTGGTGTTTTTTTGGGGAATTTTTAATTGTATTTTGTAACGTTTGTTGGTGAGATTTGACGCTTTCTTCGCGACGCTTTTCGGGTAGTTTTCGATAAAGCTTTTCGATGATAAAAACATCATACAGGTAGAACATTGCAATAGCATACGAGTTCTCCATGACTATTATTAAGTCTTTCACAAAAAATAAAATAAAAATAGTTGGCACAATAGGTCCGTAGGGACCCTAGGCCTAGTTTCCCACAACCATTCGTTTTGTGTCAGTTTTTCATTTTTGCATCGAATGGAATTGATCTACAATTTAATGCCGAGAAGCGAGAACGACTAAATGAGAAGCTCTTTCAAGGCAGTTATGTTCTAGGATGTTTGTCAGACGTTCGCGAGATGCGGCGCAGTGGGAAAAAACATACAAGTTCTATATAAGTTAAGTCATTCAGGGTAGTAAAATGACGCAGCTTAATGAACACATTCTTTTAGAGGAATTAAATTAGTCGATGTATTTTTTACCAATATTTCCATTCTCTGCATTCTTTGGCGACATGTTAAAAACAACTCAAAACCACTTTCCTTCCATTTACATCAAACTTCCCTTACGAAACAATCTATCATGTGAACGATTTCGACCATCCGATTTTTGGTTACAGGCTTGTGGCATCTACAACAAGTCCATGACACATTTGATCAACATTCATCTCCTCAAATTGAGTGACTTTCCCCTTTCCCCTTTCTTTATAAATATTGACGTTACTTTCCAATGTTGGCAAATTGCTTCAGCAATTTATCAAAACTGTTGTTCTACAGGCAAGTCAAGACACATCATTATTAATATATTATTCACCACATACAAATAACCAAAATAAACCATCTCATCCAAACACGAATTAGAACCTTTGTACTATCAACTTATTCAACTTATCTATAGACATCTATCTGATATCATGACATGTCTGCTTGAACGCAATTCCTCCCACAGAACGCAGAATATGTTATTAATATCCTCCTCAATGGAAAAACCAACAGCCCGCGTCCTTTCAGAAAGTAAATGACACACACAATTTGTCTTGGATTTTTTCAACCCAAATCACGGGCGTGTCCCGTTTATATTTGTCTTCGGCTTGCACTGAAAATGTCCTCTTAATTTACACCCTCGCTCGCTCCATATACAAACAGCCGTTGGACAAACAAATCTTTTAACTGGCCAAATAATAAAATACGACAGCGAGCATTTTATTTATTGTCATCGCAGCCGTAAAATGCCAAATTAAAATACAGTGAGGCTATAAAAGAAATTACAACAAAAGGGTCCTGAGGACTGACCCTCAGTGGTGTCGGCTACCTAAACTTTGCAAATTAGGCCGTCACAGAATGCGATGACATTTCGGAGTACGTTTAGGCACATAAAGCAGTTCAAGTGCAAACTTAACACCTTTTAAGAGCCCACATTTTCATTTGTAGTCTCAGTAGTTGTGACACTGTAAACAGGGATCAACAGGATTGTTGGCCATTGTCGTTGCGGATTTTAATCCGAAAGAGGCAATACAATTCCGTCTGGCTCGTGGATGAGGCCAGGTATAGTCGAACTTTCATTTCTATCATTGGCTGCCCATTTTTAGTTCCGAACTCTACTGTTGAGATACGCTGGAGTTTTAGCCTCAAAGTACAGCCGTTGGGGATTGTAATCATGTTTACAAGAGGTCTGGATTTTTTTGCATGCTTTTAAGGTCGTTGTGCATGACTTTGCGATCTAATATTATCTTACCGACCATAGACCGGCTGCTATGACCCTTTCTGAGCTTTATAAATTAATGCTGGACCGAAATTGGGAAGAGAAACCTTTTCATCAAAGGAAAGTTTTCAATAAGGCCCACTCTTCTGCGCCACACAGCAGTACCCGGGACGTCTTTAAGGAATACACTGCGACATTGACCCAGGTAACAAGTTTATAGCGATTTAAGTTCCAAAGTGAATTGGAGATAGGTTACGATAAAAAGAAAGTGTTTGGCATTAAGAGGCATTGAGATGAAGATCATTTTTGTGACACCATATGGAAAGTCGTTCAAGATTCTATTGTAAAAGAATATAATTGTAAACTGAACGTATAGGTCGGAACACCTTCAAATCGTCGGCAAACATAAGACACTGGGAACTCAAAACCAAGTCAGGAATGTCATAAATAATTAAAAGGAAGAGCAGAGGTCCTAAATGACTAACTTGAGGAACTCCATAGGTAACATAAACTGGCGATGAGAACGTGCCATTTATGCGAACATATACTTGACACGACCCGTTAAGTAGGAATGAATCCAATTTACGAAATTGGAGTGAAGTCCTAAGCTTGTTAGTTTGGAAATTAATATATTTTGGCTAACGGGATCAAACGCTTAAGCAAAGATTGGACGATAGTTAGTAATATCATGTCTTGATCCAGACAGATATATGGGCGTTACAAATGAGCTTTCCAATTTGTAGAAAAATCTCCAGACCGGAGTGACAAATTAACAACTAAACACAGAGGTTCAGAAAACGCGATGGAGCGCTTTTGAAGTAAAATTGGCGGGATGCCATCCATATCAGCATTTTTATCTGAATTTAATAGAGATAGAGCAATTCGAACTTCTTCAGGGATTGAACACGCTAAGTTTCCGATATTAAAGAAATCACAGGACATTGAGCTATTGCTAGAAATTATAGGTTTTGTAGTACCACAAGAATATACAGACTGAAAGGTTAGCAAACATGTTACATATGGTTGAAATATCAGATGAAGATACGTAACTTAGACGCATACAGCTAGGAATACCATTTTAGATTGCTTTTTGCTATCAATAAAGCTCCAGAAGCGTTTACTATTTGTCTTCAAATTAGATCCGCTAGAAAGAACATACTGTCTGTAATACTTATTTAAAACATCAAATTATTTTTGGAGCATCCGATAAACTGTCGAAAGTTTCGAGTCGTTATATTTGGAATCGCTTAGAGGCCTTATTTTTCCTATTATTTAAATTTATGAACCTATCATTAAACCAAATGGGTTTATTACCCTTGAGAGACTTAGTTTTAGGTTGAAACAAATCAATTTTCACTTTTACAGCATTCATAAATAAATTAAAAAATTATCTAATCATGCTATCTAAATAAGTTGGAAATATTGCTAAAATTTGCGTTTATTTCCATAGTTTTATTTAAATTTAAGTGTCACCGGAATCGGGTTTAAGAAATTCATAAAATTCAAACAGCATGGATAATGCTACATGAAAGAGTGGGATCATGGAGTTGTTGATACTAATGTCGAGTTCGGAACCAACATATGCTAAAAATAGGACTTGAAATGTACTTTTTGTTGGTATGGAAGGTAGGTACCACGCCTCTTTTTTTATTACTGGCCAGTGCCCACAGAATGCTTCCAACAGGCGACATACGCCCATTTACCGAATTTCAAGGCCAAAGTCGTCGCATATTTCAAGATATTGTGTTTAGAATCATTTTGTTGTATAGGAAGTGCTTTTCCCCGTTCAACTGTTCTGCCCCCTTTTTGTGCAACGTACTTTCTGCAGACAATGTATATCGAATTTCGAAAACTTACAACATTAACTTAGATAAGTGTCGAGAAGTAGCGTTTTGAAGGTCATTTTTTATGGAAGGTGCTATGAACCTTTTAAAGTGGTAGAGAAAATTACAAAACTCTTAAGACACTGAAAGGGAAATTGTGTTGCTAGAGTCTTTTAAATTCAAACAGCATGAGCTACATTTAAGTAAGATTAAACGTCTCGGTCTGACCTCGGTTTTTACCATCTCATAAACCTATCTGCGTACGATATTACTTTCCATTTCCTGTCACACTTTTATTCCGGCTACCTACACCACATGCTTAACATAATGGAAGCAAGTAAAGGGTGGGCCAACTTGGACTGAATGACTTGAAATGCTTAACATTTTTAACTTTCTCCATTATATGTAATAAGAGAAAGATATTGTTTTCATATAAAATTTCGAACTCGAGATGTTAATCAACTCTGACATTACGATGATTGAGGAACTCAAAAAAATTATCGCAAAATTCTACCCGTCTGTTTGTCGGTATGTCTGTCCCGAGGCTTACAGTCTAAACGGCTGCCCGGATTTCATTCAAACCTCGGATTTGGAGTTTCGGAGCTCACAGTTCGGGGCCATTTTTTGTTTGCACGAATGACGGTACTTTGAAACTTGGATATATGTATCTCGAAAACCGTCCATACGATTATAACAAATTCATTTCTAAAGTAATATGGTCATTTATAACTTAAAAGCAAATTCTCTGTATTATCGTAAAAAGGATATTGAATTAAGTCATTTTTTAAAAATTGAGTTTGCTTTAGTTTACCTGAAAACGGCAATTACGATTTGGACCAAAATGCAAACTTAGAGTGAAGTTGATGTTCTTAAAATTATTGCGTTCTTAATTTTCAATTCGAATCAACGAAAACGTGATCCGGTCGAAATTCTGCTTTGCAAAATACTGTCTCCTCACACAAAAATTCTGCTTTACAAAATTTTGCTTTTCAAATTTTAAGCAATAAAATTCTGCTTAAAAACAAAAAACAAAAAAACAGTATGATCATGCAAAAAAAAAAATATTTGCGTATGCATTTCAGGTTTTAATAATATATTAATATAATGAATACAGGTAATAAGTTACAAGAAAAAAATCCAGAAGAAGCAAATTATTTTACATTTGAAATTACAAAAAATAAGAAACTAAAAAAAGCTAGAGAGAGCTACATTTTTTGATATTCATTTAAGAAAACCAATATGGCTAAGATCTGCTCCCTTTTTTTAGAACTCTTTTTATTTGTTTTTTTAATAACTAGGGGTCGCCCCGTGGTCGAATTTCGACCAATTTATTCTATAAGTTCATTTTTGAAGGGGAAATATCGGAGCGCTTAAAAATAGGCAATCGCAACCATTTCAGGCTTCATTTAAGTTGCGAATAAAAAGTGTCCAGTAATGCGGGCTGTCTTCTATTTTATATCACAGGTAGAAAAGGGTGCATAGAATAGATATGCAAAGTTCCATCGTTTAAAGTTCAACAGTTTTAGAGTTATGAGGACCTTAAATTAGAAGCCAACATTTTGCTTTAATTTCATATACTTAATCAAAAATTTGAATTTTATTGGATTAGTAATGTCGAACACTTTCGAAAATAGCATTTAAAAATTTTATCACTTTGCTAGCTGCGGTTTCAGAAATAACACGGTTTTAAGGGATTGGGATTTTGTTTTTTCAAATGGTTCTAACTTTGTAACGGTTGAACTACAAACGAAAAGAATTTCACTACAAACAGCTACAAACGATTGTCTATCGAACTGCATTTCACGTTTTTCATTCTAGAAAAAGTGCGAATTAACTTCACGCGGGTGCCATGTTGTTGTTGTTGTAATTTCATGCAATTCGCTTAAATTTACCTGCTTTAATTCATAATTTGTGGATAATTTTTGTATTGTGCACTTCAATGTATTGTCCCCTACCCAAATATATATAGTGTTGGCATATTTATGTGACTTATAATAGGAAAAAAGGGGGGAAACACGTTCTAGGCAACTCCGTATTAATACATAGATTGTCCTTTTCTTTTTTAATTCCTCCCCATCCCCCCCCCATCCATCCACTCATAACGTATCTTTCCCTTTTTTGGATTTAACGATTGAAACATTCATTATGAGTAGATATAACACTATCACAGCACACGTTCACGAAGGGATAGCAAGAAACACTACTTGGAAAAGTAATTGTATAAAACAACCGTGCAATCTTAGAAAACAAAGTCTCTAAACTTTATGCTTACAAGTGAGAGAATTGGCTTTACAAAATTCTGCAAACAATAAAACAAAATTTTGGAAAGTGGAAAAAGTGCGCCCTTTTTACCACTTTCCAAACTTTTTTTTTATTGTTTGCAGAATTTTGACCCCAACCCAACGAAAACGTTAATTTCAAGAACTGCTCATATCTCGAAAACCCCATTTTCGACTTCGATAAAACTTTAAAAACCAAGTAATGCTTAGATCTAGAACAATAGTTTGTAATTAGTTTTCAGCTATAAAGTTCACAAATAGTATTTTTCAAACTAAACATTGCAATCTTTCATTTTAAATTCATTTTTATTGATTCTTTCTTTAACTTACAGACAAGACAAAAACGATTAAATCTAATTTAGAACTAACATTTATCTTATTCTAGCTTCATGGCTCTTAGCGAGCGCTCTAAACTTATATCAATATGCTTAAACCAAACATTGCAATATTGGGTACTGTATTGTCTGCCCCATTTTACTAAAACCGCTCTAACAATTTTGATCAAAATACATACTGAAGATAATATCAGTATTATAAATAGCATCCGTACTTATCACCCAGAAAAAAGCCTGTGTAAATTTAGCCTAAATCGCGGTATAAATCAACTTAGTCCTAAGGCCATTTTGAACTTGGTAAGTTCTAAGTTAACTTGCCTTATATTCCTTAGGTAACCGAACTTTTTTAAGCCTGTGTAAAATTAACCTATAGTTTTTGGTAACGATTATGCCAAGTTGTCTAAGGAGTTTTACCTTAAATCTTGGATGAATTTAGCCTAACATTTTACCTTAGGAATGCATAACTTTACCTATTTTAATTTTTTTAAATGTGTAAAATCTACCTAGTTTTTGGTAAAGGTATGCCAGAATGTGTAGGCGCAGTAGCTTAATTGTTAGTATGTTGGACTACTAAGCGAGGGGTCTAGGTTCGAATCCCGTATAAGAAAAAAAAAGGACGGACCCTAGGCCTAGCTTCTCACAACGTAACGTTTTGTGGGAGTTTTTCATTTTTGGAACGAATGGAAGGGATTTACAATTTTATGCCGACTCCAAACGGCTTATTGAGAAATTCTTTCAAGACAGTTATACTCTCGAATGTTTTTCAGTAGATCGCGGGAGGTGGCGCAGTGGAAAAAACCCTGAGTTGGAATTTTGGTTTTTGCGGGATTCGAACCTCGACCCCTCGCTTAGTAGTCCAACACACTAACCACTAAGCCATTGCGCTCAATAACCAATAAATAGCAAATTGTATGCCTTTAACTTAAGGTGGTTGATGAATGGTGATAAGCATTTAGGAGAAATTTCATCCATTGAGACAACCGGAGGTAAAGTCACTTTAGGTTTAAGCAGAGTTACGTATGTGCTTAGATGGATAACACTTATTTGTATCTAGGTTAAAATACCTAAGGCCCTTAGGTAATTTTACCTATTACTCATTACCTATGCCATGCATAATCTGCCCTATTTATTGGCAGAATTATGCTTATCCAAAACATTTCATATAAAAATATTTACCTAAGGCGTTTAAGGCAATTTTACACTGTATTTTTCTCTGGGTGATAGTTTTTTTTTTTTCAAAAAATTCGAAATGGTTACCCAAAAGCCGACGCAGTTTAAAATTCAAATTGCAACAGCCATAAAAAAATGCAACATAAAATATTTCCAACCACTTGGAGTTTATACAATCAGAATATCCCACTTCATTTGCACCCCCACACATGTCCATCACGGGATATTCACTTAATATTTGCTAATGGAAACTCAAAAACAAATCTCTGAATTCTTACATATACATATAATGTAATGATATCGATAATTCACAGACCCTACTTCCAATCATAGACACCTTAAACCAGCGTTAGTCAAATTATGCCAGTCAAAAATAAAAGCATGCCCTAACAGATTAGAAAACAGGAACTCCTACTACCCTTATCCTTGTACACAAAAATCTTGTAAAGGGTAAGAGTTTATAAAATAGTACTGTAGGCGCTTATAACCTTCTATAACCCGAACCGTCTGTTACTGTTTTACATGCACTGTTATATCATACAAATAACGCAAACGCAGAAGTTTTGTTCGACCCAGTCGTGCACTTTTTTTTTGCAGATAAAGAATTTTTATAATGTCAGACTTGGCTCTGCGAAATAAGGCCCCAAGGAGGATATATTTCCAGAAGACTACAATTTGCAGCAATTTAAGTGCAGAGCAAACATACATCTGCAAGCATCTCGGTGCGCTGTTGTAGCGTTATAGGTTCGCCTTTCCCGGGAGAGGTATATGAAAAAAAAAAAAAGGCCAAAAAAAAAAAAATGAAATGAGGCCCCAAAAAATAATACAGGAAACAACGATTTTTAATCGAATTTGTGGTGTTATTTCCTTTTTTGGGGCCTTATTTAGTAATTAAAATTGGGGTCTTATTTAATTATGAAATAAGACCCAAAAGAAGAAAAGAAATAAGTCCGCCAAAATATTTTTTTATTATTCTTACCCTTCCGATATGGAATACGTACCTATGATGAACCCCCCTGCTTGGGTTTACTGTTCGATTACGGGGTGGGTGCGAGGTTGAGTATACACAAAGTTCCTTTAATCTAAATTAGTTTATCCAATATCAACAATATTAATTAAAAAGTAGTTTTCATTATTTTTTTATTTCATTATGAAATAACACCCCAAATTTGGGGCCTTATTTCATTTTCTCTTTTGGGGCCTTATTTCATTGGGGCCTTATTTCCTACAGCCGATAGAGTTATCTTCGAATCCACTCCCGAGGGAAGGCGCAGTAGAGGAAGACCACGACTCAGGTGGCGCACGCAAGTGGAAGTGGACCTTAACCAACTTAACGTGTGAAACTGGAGACAGCTGGCCAAAGATCGTGCTGGCTGGAGACGCTTGTTGGTTGAGGCCCAGGTTCTACCCGGACTGTAGCGCCACCTTAAGAAGAAGAAGAGTTTTCGGGCCATATTTTTTTTTTTTTTTTTTTTCAAAAACGAAACTGGTGTACTGGTGTAAGCAAAATTTCATTATTTCTACTTTAATTTAAAAAGCAAATAAAATAAACTTTGAAAATAAATAAAATAAATTTATAAGCATTTAAAATCAGTCAGTCCGAGTTTCTCCCTGTGCATAATTTGGAAAAACAAAAATATCCAAGACTTCTAAGCGATTACTTTTATGGGACGCTAAAGTTCGTCCGACCGACAAATGTGCCACGCACTATTTGTTTGCTCCTTACATTGTTTCCCACGCACATCCGCCTCTGTTCTCTGTCTCTCTGCTAACACAGCAATTGATTAATTAAGTGTAACACAGCATACGTATGCAAACACGTTCGCCTCCGTCTGTAGTATTGCGTAAGTAATGCAATAAAACTACCAATGTCCAGTGTATGGCCATACCCCATACGCAAACGACATCCTTTCGGACGATTAATTCCGCTCTGATGCAGGCGTTCTTTGAACGCATCTCCCTACCAACAATTGGTATTGATTTCCATCGATCCAATTGTCCTGCACAGTGGACACAAGCAAAGTGGTCTGTATACATGTGTTTTTGGGTCAACGTCTACCCTTTCCCAAGGGACAACCAAACTGCCAATTGACGCTATTCAACATTCACATATCTCAGCCGGGTTATTACCGAAATAGTAATCATTATTTACAGTGCAAGTATCTAATTGAGCAAATCCCAAACAGAATTCGTTTACAGGCAACAGACCCAGCCCTTTGCTAAATTGGATTAGTGCAACGCCAGCCTAAATGCTGTTTGTCTGAGCGGTACATCCGATACGGACTAAATGTCACATAAATTAAGCCTAGTGACTTTTTTAATCCATTTCGTACACTGGACTTATTCTAACAATTTGTATATATGGATATACCGCTGCGTATGGCGAAGTGCTTGTGCTTGTGTAATGGTATTATGCCGAAAGCCCCATATGCGATGGCCTCTGCGCTTTGCCTTGAATGTGCGGTTAGAAAGGTGGTGGCTCTAATTGCGTTGTTTAGCAGGTTTTCGTCAGTTTTTTTTTTTTTTCTATATCGATGTTTGAATTTTAAACGTAAATCTAATTAGACTAATGGCGGGTGCAGAAACCTAAAAGTTCGCCATAGAGTGTGTGGGTGATCCATCCCTTTTTGGCACATTAATGTTTGATTGGTTGCAGGCTTCCGGTTTTAGTTGGCGGTGAAGGCAAATAATGTATTATTCATGGGATTTCTCCAGCTAATAACAGAGTCCTTTGATATTCTCGTTTAATTTACATCCAATATTTGACGTTGTTTTCGGAGATGATTACACAGCTTCGGGGAGAGAAAGATAAAGAGGGAGAGGGAAAAGGATAGGGAGAGGGGGAGAGAGTGCTAAGGGAATCACTTATGCATTTATAAAGTTTTAAGTGAAACTCTGGTACAGTGGTCGGCTTTTAGATGGGTGGTTCGTTTTTGTATCCAAATCCTATCTGGCCGGAAGAGATTTACTTGCATCTTGGGCAGGTAATCGGTTATTTTTGATACAATTTCTTCAACTCTCTGATGGAGAAGTGTATTTTTGTGTTTGAAAAGAAAAATGAATAGAATGAAGTGCACGACGGGGTCGCACGAAACTTTCACAAGAAGTAGTATGGTTGCGTTAATTGGTAGATAGTTAAAAAGTGCAGAAGCAACCTTAAATCAAACCAAAACCAGTATAGCCAGAGTCTACAGGGGGTTCCTGACTGAGATACTTTCCACTTTTAATTTACACAGTGGAAAAGAAGACCGAACGTCCGTTACAAAGAACAAACAATCGCGAATGCTAGAGCGCTTGGTCTAGATAACTGAAAGCGTGGTCGGGATCGCAGAAGATGGAGGGCTGCCATGTCGTGGATGGATGTCGTAAAGTGTTTCGGATTTTATAGGCTTCCCAAGAGTAGTCTGGCAGAGACTCTTTACGGCTCGAGGGGCCATTAAGTAAGTAAGTAGG
This sequence comes from Cheilosia urbana, assembly GCA_946477585.1. Classification (NCBI taxonomy): domain Eukaryota; kingdom Metazoa; phylum Arthropoda; class Insecta; order Diptera; family Syrphidae; genus Cheilosia; species Cheilosia urbana. The sequence goes on along the minus strand of OX297854.1, from coordinate 86,161,483 downwards.
TACTACGTAGCCGACAACCACTGCCCCAGCATCGCGACATCATTAAAGAGGTAGCCGCGTTAGTCTACAAGTTATACCCAAGAGAAGAAAGGTATAGAGAAGAGGGCCATGCGTGGAAAAAGAGGTCTTCCAGCTCAAAGAATCAACGATTCTAACGATCGAAACAACCTGTGGCCTGTCAGCAGAAACCTCATGGCTTTAAGATGGAAACAAAGGTTTTTTGAAAGAGCGAAACATAGTCTCCGAAGTTCAAAGAACAGCAGCATTTCCAGAAGCTGCTAATGGGCATCTTGTAGTTATTTGGGACTAGTTCACCTACGTTTTAATGAGAAAAAGACTGTGGTATCGACAAAATATGTACTGTACTGAAAAAGTGGGTATGATCAATACGTCGAATATGAAAAATATGTTTGACAGATTACTAGAATAAACGAGAATAAACGGACTGGACTGAAAACAAGCGAATAATAAAGACGTGTCCTATTATGAACTCGACATATAACTCTACAGATATGATGACGGCCGGTGGTTTTACCAGTATACCTATTTAAACAGAGAAGTAATCTGTTCATAGGTCTTATGCAGCAAATCATCAACCAAGAATCCGGGTGGAAGAATGCAAGCCCAAGGACTGAACTTACAGATCCATAAGTCCCATCTACAAAGAAGCGGAAAATGTAAACAGATACAGTACACCAATCTACGCGGACCAGTGAGTGCAATTTTAAAATATAGCCTGTCGACGTCTTTAGTCACCTTCTGAAGCAGATATTGCGCAGACCAACGCAAAAGTCCTAAATTCGGACACCCAGAAAATCGCCATTGGAAAAACTAAAATCTCCGCAAAAAACAAAGGCAGCAAGGCAAATATATGGTTTACCCAGTTCAAGTTCTAGGAGTCAGCAGAATTTACAAACATATCTAACGCGCCACAGAATGTGTTTCCACTCAACAGCTATTCACTGAATTTAACTCTCCTCCCCGAGAGCCTCCGAACCTACTGAAACTGTTGCACATAAATCACTCTCCATTGGTGGGGAGACAAACACTTGATGGTTCAACAATGCACTCCACCAGTATCATTCATCTCTCGATGAGAGAGTCTTAATACCACACCGAAGGACATTGTTCATGCATAATGAGTGATGGTTGGATAAACAACCGCAAATAGCTTTTTTTTCTTGATCCTTTTGCCCCTTCACGGCCCACTTAGCTCTTATCTATTCACTTCAGACGGTCTGTAGTTTTTCTTCCATAAAGGGATTTGGCTTTTATTTTGCGAAACCTCTTTGATGACGATACGGAGAATAATGAGCACATTTGGCCACTTGTCCGAGCAGTGCACCCAAACGGCAAGGGTCACATTCAAATGCGCATTTAATTTATTTTTCCAATTTCTCCAATTTGTTTTGGAAGGACACCAGCATCGCCTCCTGCAATCAGTGCGTTATTTACGTTTTACCCAGCAAAGTAACGTGCCAGTAAAATTCCTCCCGCAATCCTTATGAAGTCATGAACTCGTGACGGCAACATTTGCGTCAGCCTTGTGGTATACAAAACCCTATATCCCAACTCTATACAAATGGTTTGCGTTTCAATGCGTTGATAATATGACGAGTACGGGAGTGTGTCGACGTCCAACAGAAGCATCAGCAGCGTCAGAAAACTATGGACAGGATGTCCGTTGACATGAGCTCATCATGGGAGCGGGTAGGTGTTTGTGCGCATTTCATTTGGTTTGTGCCTTTATCCTTTTACGGTCGACCGTAAACTCTGTTTTTGTGCAAAGCACCAGAAGTAGTAGGCCATTCGGTGGCCGCTTTATGACGTCGCTTTCTTGATGGATTTTCAAAGAACACAACTTGTGGGGGGTATACTGTTACTGTAAGGATCCCTAGGTAAATCAGAGAGCCCTTTCAAGGGTTTTGATTTTTTTCCATTTTATGATGGATCCGATTTTCTGTTAAACGCCTTTGGTGCCCATTCGTTTGTCGTCGTTAAAATGTTACAAGGACACTGAACGTGAACCAGATGATACACGCCGAGACAATGAAAGGTATTTTATAGGGATAATGTGTTTAGTTGCATTTTCTTTATTTGTTTATTTATTTATTTTTTTTTTTTTTTTGTCTCTGGCAACGAGTGGTGGGTTGTAAAAGTTGACATTTATTTGGTCGTTGGTACCTACTTACCGAATTTAATCTTTGATTTATATTCGTACCTAAGGATTTATGGCTCTAATGAATGTGGGGCATCACTGAAAGGACTTTTATTTTTGGAAACAAATTTAAACGAGACGATATCACTTTGGGGGAGGTCGTTCGTAGGCCCAATTTGGCAAGATACAGACCCTCCTCAACCAAGGAACTCAGTTTGGAAGAAGGGTTCTAATTTAGTGCGCGTATTGATGATGTTTATTTATGTCAGATTATAGCCGAAGTTGATAAAAGTAAAATATGAAATGAAATAAAAAAATCTGTTGATAATTAAAAACAGGAATTTTGGCATCAGACAAGAATCGTAGGCTGCTGTGAGAACGATTGGTCGGTAATAAACGTGTTGATACTTCCAATGTGATTTGAATTGAATAACCATCTTCGCGTGTATGTATACATACATCTGTCTCTTTTCTTTTTCTGTTTCTTTTGTTACGAATAAAGGTTTTAGTTCTAGTTCTTTCTCTACCTCCGCATGAAGCGAATTATATATGTATATTAAAATAAATACATAATTTGATTATATTGTTTTTTGTGATCTCCAAAGGTAAGGTTCTCATCAAAACTTCTCAAAAGAATTAACTTAGGAAAGGATCCAAGTTAAACAAAAATACGCAACTGCACCCAGCTGTCAAAATTCGAGTTGAAACGATTTGGCACTTTTTTGAGAACCTACCACAATTTTTTTCTATTTTGGCCCTTTTTTAAGTTGAAAAATGTACTTCAAGATTTCTCAAATGCTGTTATTTCCAAACAAAAACCTTAAAAGTAAGACAAGTGCGAGTCGGACTCGCTCATGAAGGGTTCCGAAACAGCAAGTAACATAACATAAAAGTTCTTGTAGTTCGTTGCAACTTTGATCGATATTTTAAAAACTACTCGCTAGATCTCGTTCAAAAAATGTTCGTTTGTAGTTTACATGGTAATGTATATCATATATTTTTTTTAGTTTTATTGTTCTCTTATTTTAGAAGTTAGGGGGGGGGGGGGGGCCAACATTTTACCACTTTGGAAGTGTCTCTCGCGCAAACTATTAACTTTAGAAAAAAATTATATTATAAACCTAAATATCATTTTTGAAGACCTATCCATAGATGCCCCACACGTATGGGTTTCATGAAAAAAAAATTTTGAGTTTTAGTTCTATGTATGGGGACCCACAAAATTTACTGTTTTCTTTTTTTATTTTTGTGTAAAATCTTAATGCGGTTCACAGAATACATCTACTTACCAAGTTTTAACGGTATAGCTCTTATAGTTTTGAAGAAAAGTGGCTGTGACATACGGACGGACAGACAGACAGACAGACATGACGAATCTTATAGGGTTCCGATTTTTGCCATTTGGCTACGGAACCCTAAAAATGTGCCGCAGTTGCCTATGACAACACTATTATAGGGTTTAGCGAGCCAATGCTTGCTAAATATCGTTCAAAAATAATAAATGTACAGAATAGCTTCAGAAATGGACCTTTTTTTTTAATTGGCCCTTTTTCTTGTCATTATAAGGAACTGGCGAGCAAGAAAAGAGATCGAATGATTTAATTTAATGAAAGCGGTTTCTCTTGAGGATCTTGAAACAAGAAGTGAGGTCAACTGAAAGACCAAAAAGCATTAAGGTCGAAAGCCAATAACCACAACCATATTTAAAATTAGTAAATATGTAAATAAATAAATAGTTGGCGCAACAAGTCCGGAGGGACTCTAGGCCTAGCTTCTCGCAACCATTCGTTTTGTGTGAGTTTTTCATTTTGGGAACGAATGGAAGGGATCTACAATTTTATGCCGACTTCAAACGGCTAATTGAGAAGCTCTTTCAAGACATTTATACTCTCGGATGTTTGTCAGACATTCGCGAGAGGTAGCGCAGTGGAAATTCGAACCTGGGATCCCTCGCTTAGTAGTCCAACACACTAACCACTAAGCCACTACGACTACGACCAACATAAGTTGCTTTTAAAATCGCTCTGCCTCAACTTAGCCAGGTTCTCTCAAAAGCATCTGCATCGTAACCGAGTTGACTGGCTACACAGTTAACCAGCTACCTACCCCCGCCAGCCAAAGCCCTTCAACGCACAATTAAAAAAGCAAGCAATTGTTGTTTTGAATAGATCATTGTTCTCGCTGCCCGCAGCCAGCTTTTTAGATAATTACAAAGCACTGGTATTCCTCAGAACGTTTCATTTTTCATAAAACTGAATGGATGGGTTTTTCTCCCATTCACCTGTATCGATCTGCGGATGGCCCCATTTTAATTACGGAAAACCATTTTTTTCATGGTAACATGGAAACACCCCCAGAGTATCACTGCTGCTCCTTGATGCACTGTGTCTTCCAAGCGACTACCTCGAAAAAGGAAAAAACTCGAAATTAATTAAAGTGAGGTATATCTTGCACCAGTTTCCTTTGCATCCATAAATTTCCACGGAGGAAAAAGTACACTTTCCATGCAAATGCGTTAGGGGCAATTAAAGAATTAGAGTACCCCAGCTGCACTCTGTGCGATCCTTGCAGCCGCAAGTGTACACAAAGCGAATTAATTGGCGAATCCTTCCAAGTTGCCTGTGTAAGTAAGAGGCCCTTAAGTCGGTCTCGACCGTTATTTAGTGCAGTCCTCCATTTGCACTAATGTTATATATATTTTAGAGAATAGCTATGTGTGTGGCTACACTTTCCATTTTTTGTGTCCCCCATTTAAAAGACGGTGTGTGTAATACACAAAATCTACTTATTCTGCATTTTTTGTTTGTTTCAATTTGTTGTGGATACATAGTTGCTTTTCAAGTATATAAAGCTCGAGTAGATCTTTTAGGTTTGTTTAGGAATACTGTAGTGTGGTCCTTCCTTCCATTTGAATCTGATGACGTTCCAGTTTTTAAGGCGAAAATTATGCAACGCTACAAGCATGCAATTTAAAATGATTGCGGTAGTCCTTTTTTTCTTGCTGTTTTCCAAGTCATTATCTTTTAACGCGAACTAAATGGGACCATACATACGGAAACCGGAAGTCTGTTTAGGGGAGGAAATTAAAATGTTTGGCTGTGTGGAGTAAAAAGAAACGCCCGCACCTGCAGCGGCTGTTAACATGAAAATACCGCGCAAAATATGTGCTTACAGGACATGAGCTGTGGGATTCCGCACTGTATAGGAATTGTATAGAGTATTCTGGTGGTGGAAATAAGGATAAGTGCTGTCGAAATCGGACGCAGTCGTTTGCAGTATTGAATGCACAGTAAAATGATATGGAAGGACATTTTTGAACAGAGTCGACGGTAGGGGGTATAAGTTGTTTGTTAACCATACCTAAGGAGTTTTTATACGATGTTAGAGTTAATCATTCCTATCATACTTCTGGCTAATGGATCGTGATCGAGTACTTTGGTCAATTAAAGCACCATTTTGCATTCTTAATGAACGAGTGGAGAAGAAAATTCGTATGAAAACTATACAACAAATGAAAAGAACCTGTAAAGTATCACGAAAGCTTTGGCCAGAATATAACAGAGGCCGGACCAGGAAACTCTTACACCTATCGGCTAGTTTTAACTTCCACACAATAATCATTTTTTAATGTCCAAGCATAATGGCGAAATTGTCCATACAAAGTTTCATATTGTGGCCTACAGACTAATAAGGTGAAGGATAACAAATATTACTAGTAAGGCTCAATGAAACTAAGTCTCAAAGATGACGACATATGTAGAGGCTGCGGAGATGACAAAAAAAGGCACTCCGGGAGTGCCGACAGAAGTGATAACTTGAACAATTACGTGCGTATTTTTTGAATCGTCAGAAAATATATTATTGTGTAGTAAGTACTTTTAAATAAAGTGTTTTTTTATTCATTATTATAAACTACTACTACAAAAATGATATTACAATTATCATTTTCATTTACTGCGGTATTGTACATGAAAAATAATGCATATTATTTTATATACAAAATTGAAATCATGCTTCACCTTAACCTGTTTCCGATGGAACAGCTCATTTACATTTTTTTTCGATATCTAGATGTCGCTCCTTTCGTTGGAGAGAATCATTTACCCATGATACCCATATGCAAACATTTTTCTTTCGAACAAACTTCTACCAATTTCTGTCAATGTATTTGTTTGTTTACACAGAGCAAAATTTGTACAAAACTTCAAACTACGAGTGCGAATGGGAATGGGAGGGAACGAGAAAAGACAACAATATTTTTCTGTCTCGCCGCGTCGCCGTTGATAATGTGTTACATCTCGTGGTGAATAAAGTTCGTGAAATAGAAATTGAAATCTACTTCGATGGTCACTAATATTGTTTCTTTTTTTTGTTTTTTTTTTTTTTTTTTTTTTTTTTTTCAGTTGAAAAACGATGATTTTATTTTTACAATTTTTTTCCATTTGTCACACTTTTTGAAAAAAAATTGTTACACTTTTAAAAAAAGAACCTGCGGCAACACTGACAACTAGGCGTTACCTGGACAAGAACCTTTCGGAGATTAAGTGTTACCTATATTTATATTACCTAGACAAGAACCTTTCGGAGATTTAGTGTTATACATGTCGAGTGTCGCTATTATACATGTCGGTGTCACTGTTATACATGTCGGTGTCGCTGTTATACATGTCGATGTCGCTGTTATACATGTCGGTGTCGCGAGTTTGCTAATTTTTGCCCATCCAAATAGTGCCCAACGCGCCTAAAGAAGTTATTACTTCAATAAAACACTTGGAAGCTATTACTCCCATGACTAACATAAACTGCAGCGTTGACAGACAGTCAAAATACTTCCCCCAGATAAATCTGAAAAACCCCCAGCTTTGGTTATTTTTATATTATTTCTATGTTTTAACGTACGTTTGATAAGTAGGAATTTCAAATTTGAAAAATGCAAAACTGTGCGGCAAATATATACACTTAATGAAAATGTCAGCGCAAGTTGCTTTTTGAAATCAATGAAATTGTTGTTAATAAAAATTTACAGATGAGGTTGGTGCTTAAATACGGCAAAATATTTAATTAGAAAAGAAACTATAACTTTTTCTTAGTGAAACTGTCATTATCTTTTTTTTTTAAAAAGACTTGTTTTGGAAACGATAATAGTTCAAAGATATAAGAAATTATTTATTTCACTGGTAAATATAGCTTTGAAGAATCAACGGAGGAGGTTATAGATTTTTAAAATAACGCACATTTATTTCATCGTTTTGTCATGGATTGTCATGTTCAAAAAAAAAAAAAAAAACTATGAATCTCAACGCTACCTCATTCCTTAGTTTAAGTTACTCTGCGTTTCTTACGTTCGCAAAATGCGGAAGCACATTTTAAGGTTACCAAAAAGGATATAATAACAAAATACGAATAAAATAGAACTAAAATAGAAACCCCAGATTTCTCCCTAAGCAATTTCTTCCCCAGATTTTATTAACATCAAGGATTCAACACAACCACGCGGTAACAGCATTCAAAACATTACTATCAACGGCGAGCGCTACAGATCGATGGTAACCGATTTCTTTTGTCCCAAATTGAACTACATGGTAGACCACATGTGGTCCATCAGGACGGTGCCACAGCAGACGCCGCGATGGACATTCTGCATAAACGATTAGAGCGTTTTGTTATCTCTTGCAGGGGTGAAATCAAACGCCTCTTCGTTTTCACCATGCAAGCGAACTAATGAAATATCAGGAAATGAAGTCAAACAATTCATGCAACCTCTACCATGTGCCATCCAACTGTTTTCGATGTTCCGTACACAAAACAAAACGACTTACAGCCGTAGTGGGTCATTATACTTTGCCAAGCAACTCTTGTTCGCTTGGCTTAAGAGGGTGGTGTGGGCGCCATACTGCGAACTTTGTGATTAAGTTTAAGTAAAAATACTTTTCTGACAAAATCTCGGAGCTGATGAAAGGAGCTCTGATAGAGAAGCTTCTCATTATTGCAGCGGGCTTCTTCAATGCAACAAATGAAGGCATCTGCTTAACAGCACAATATTTCAATTCAGTAGGTAGGGGGAAAGCGGGAGACTTGAGCCACTTTATGTTAAATCGTTCACTACAACTTTTCTATTAATCTTAGCCACATGTTGAATACATTTTTTTAAATATACATTTATCTATTTTAATGTTAGCCACATAAACTCTATATACACGCAAGAGATTTTTGCCACGTGCAAAATGTTTGGGAACAGATTTTTGGCCCAAGTCTCCCTCTCAGCCGGGAGACTTGACCACCCCCTTGGGGAGACTTGAACATACTTAAATTCTTCGGGTAAAACAATAGAAAAAAATAATTTATTTAGTTAATATCTTATTAGAATTTATTTTTATTATATTTGTGGTATTATAAAAGAAAAAAAAGCTGTTTAACGTTTTTTATAAAGAAAAACAAAAACCTAATACAAACTAAAAAACATAACTATATAATGTATACTAAAAGAAACATAAAAACTCAAAATTATTGAATTTTCAAACAATAATAAGATATTAGAGACTAAAAGTAAAAAACAGTATTAAGAAAAAACGTTAAAAACATAACAAAAATAAGTAAATAACTTAATTTATTTATAAACTACCATATCATTAAGGTATTTTAGTCATGTGTACGATTAGCCTCTAATTGGTACCTATCACAGTGAGGGCATTCAAAGATCTCATTGTCCCTTTTGGTCAGTCCAACACATATCTCGTGCACGTATTTGTTACTAAGACGCAAAGTCGCATAGGTATCCATTATTTCATCAGAACCACTGATCAACTCTCCCCTTTGAAACCGGCTCAAGTCTCCCGTTCAGATTTTTTCACAATTAAAAGTTAATAACATTTGTGCAACACAAGCTAGCTGGATTCCGTTCTAATATCTACTAAGCCAAATAACTGTTTTGTAACATAATATTAACTATTATTACCTACCACGTCAAAAAAAAAAAGTTATCACAAAAAAAACAAACATTTTTTTTTTTACTTTTTGCACCAAAAAACACATTTTCACTTCTAACAGCCAAAGTCAATTGACAATTTAGAATTATTTTTTTGTGGAAGTAAAGGATCAAGCTCTGCGACATTTGAGTTTACCGTTGGAGGATTTGAGTGGATATTGAGTGAATTATTGAGAGTGGTTCAAGTCTCCCATATGTTCAAGTCTCCCGCTTTCCCCCTACATGATAAGAATAATTCATTTCAAAACTCAAACTACCCAGTTTCAATCAAATCGTATAAATAGACACAGTAAATAATTCAAGAAAAAAAAATAGAAACTTATACTCACGTTGTGAATTCGATCGCCTGATGATGTTTTCCAAAAATGTGTTTTGCGGTGCAACCAATCCTCTCCGTCCGCCCGGCATTTTTGATGCGGAATTGTCAACACACTCTTGACGCACACTATTCACAATTATTCTAGCAGTTCGCTAGAGTCCACAGGAATATTGTGGCACACACAAAACTTCATCACTTGCCCCTTGTTGGGTGGATCATTGTTTTTTGCTACGACCAGTATCAAAACTTAAACACACGAAGGATTCAATTCATTCATTTCGGGCATCCACGGGATATGTTTGTGTTTGTTTCTAAAGAACCGCGCACAGGATCATCGCCGTCCTACAAATTGTTCCAGCTTATATGAGGTGTATCACTTTTATCTGGCCGCGTGTGAGTACTCCCTTAATTTGGTGAAAGAACAGCGAGAACATTTCCACCGCCGATGGAATACATGCGGTGTTGTGGCTCAAGAAGAAGACTGTCGGAGGTTTCACATGGTTTAGGCATTTTATAGACCGTCTCTGGTTGGTCTGTGGAAGAAAGAGAAAAATTGAAATTTGATTTTATAGAGGGTGTTATTGACGGAACTTGTGGGGGATTAATGTCAGCTATGGAAGGGGATAATCGTGCATATTGTCAAAGCTGTCACATTGTCGCAAACGTGATTGATATTATGGTAGCTGGTTGTCGGTTGTAATGCAAGTAAGAGACGGAAGGAGAGAAATATTAAAGGGTTACTAAAAATAACGGCCGATGGTGCAGATGCAGAAGCTTTTTTAAGTTATAAGCCAGGTAACTTTTTTTCTTCGAAAGATTTTGCGTAATTTAGGACTGTGCCCTTAAAAGAAGTGAACGTAATAATTTGCATTCCCAACCATTGTTTTTTTCTTTTTTTTAGATATCTCAAGAAGGTTGTATTTCTTTTTTGTTTTTTTTAAGTTTTCAAGTTCTAAATGAAAGACCTTTTGGCAATGTTTAGTTTAAAAAATACTGTTTCTGAACTATTTAGCTGATTAAATACTGTTCGGGATGTAAGCTTTACTTTTTTTTAAAGTTTTATAGAGCTCGAAAATGGGGTTTTCGATATACGCAGATCTGTTTCTAAAATTTGCGTTTTCGGTTATTCGAATTGAAAATTAAGGACGCAATCGTTTTGAGAACATCAATTTTACGCTAAGTATGCATTTTGGTAAAAATCGTTAGAGCCGTTTCCAGGTAAACTAAAAAAAGACATATTTTCGAAAAATGATTTCAACACTTCTTTTATTTGTTTGCAGTCTTTTTCGTTCAATAAAGAATAAAATCTGATTTAACTGAAAAAGGTGCCATTTTGCTTATTTCTCATAAAGTGCAGGCCAAGGGTCCTGAGGCTCAAAAAGGGGCCAAACGGCAAGACTGGTTCGAAGTTTCTTGCGAATACAATATCTTTCATTTCATTTGAACCTTCTGCTACAACAAGTTAAAATTATGTACCTGATATGTTCGCTTCTTAAAAGAACACCAACAGAACGCAAACGTAGTCTAAAAAAAAAAACTCTACATTCGATATGAAACATATCCCCAAGGCAGACACCACGTCCCTTAAACCTAGGTTGAAAATATTTTTAAAGACGAAAGCTAATCCAGACGGCGACGTCCAGAAAAACTATAAGCATGTTATATAGGTATACAAAAATCGATACACGACATAGCTGTATACTTTTTGAAGCACGAAGGTTGCATGCCGTTTGTTAAAGTAGGTAAGTAGGTTGTAAAAAAATTGCCAAGGACCTGGTCATGCAATCCAAATAAAAGGAAACGACAAAAACTCGCCCCCCGACCCACGGTTATGTCGGCAAACGTTTCCTTTTTCAGCATTTAACCCCAACAACTGAACTGTATAAGTATTCCCACGTGTCTTTCTTCGCGACCCGCCCGCACCCAAACACCGATCGAACAAAGGCTGTTAACTATCGATTTTATAATTAAAGGTGAGAATCCAGCAGGCAAAGTAAAGAAACCCGAGCCAAACGATAAATAGGTACACAATTAAATGAAAGCGGACGCCATCCGAATCGATTTTCATTCTCATTCTCATTTTTATTCTCATTTTCATTTTCATTTTCAGTATGTACTAATCTGCTGCACAGCCCCACTGCAGCTAATCTTGGCGTCTCATGCTGTGCCGTCTGCATTGGCGTTAAATTATCCCAGCTAACAAATGCTCAACTTTTTCCTTTTCCTTCCACTGGGATTTTCTTCAATTTTCTTCTTTGAGAGAAGAAACTCTTTTTTTTTATTTTTTTTTTTATTTTGGCGGGAAAATAACTTCCTGCGAGCGGCCAATAAATGAAAACTGAAATTTCTGCAAATGAAATTTATTTCAATTTGAACTGTTTTCTCTTGAGAAGGGGGAATTTCATCAAAGTTGCCAATCAATGAGGAAGAAAATTGCTTCTCCCCACTTTGCGTTTCGTAATGGAATTCAGTAGTTTGCCTCCGCGAACCGCATTCCTTTGATGTGATGTACGTATAAAGTATATAGACGAACTATGCAGTGATGGGTTGTTATTTTTTGCATTTCCCCTTTCATCCTTTCGGGGTGGATGAAATTCCACGAATTAATTAGCGTCCAGCTATTTAGGGGAAAAACTGCCAAGTTACAACCAAAATTGACCGGCAAAACGAGAAACGGAATGAAACTGCATTTTCCACCAGATGGACAGAACGAGAGAGAGAGGGAGGGAGAGAGAGGGAGGAAAAGCAGAGTTCCACTAGGATAATGGGTTCGGTTTGTGCAGAGTGGTTGTCGAAGAGGAATTTGCACAGAAGTTACGTTGAAATAGTTTCAAAGGTATGGAAATTGCAGTTGATGAAGGAATAAACGCGCGGGCGGGGGCGGGCACAGAAAATGAAAGGCAACATGGATGTAGTTGTGACGTTGGTAAGTTTGCTTGCAAGGGTAAATGTGGGTCAATCGATTTTCTTTTCTTTTTTATTAGAAAAGTACCTAAAAAAAAAAATTAAGAAGCGGAGCAACGTAACATCGTTGCAAATGTCCTTGTTTGGCAGTTAGTGGAAGATAATGGTAATGGGGGAGGGGTTTGGTTGGCTCATTCGAAAAACTGTTGTTTTGAAGAAATAGAATACAACGACGAGGATTAGAGTGTTCCTTAGATGTGATACAATCAAGCAGCAGATTGGGGAAGGTAATGCTATTTTATGAGGCAATTTGTCGAAGAAAAAAGTTCAAAATTTCATTCAGCGGATCATCTTGAATAATGGAAAAATTGTCCGAGTGTGCCTTGAGAGTTGCCATGGGATGGACGGGGGCTTCTTTCAGAATTTAAAGACACTAAGCTGCTTTTAATGCTGTTTGATACATCTATTTTTTAATAATGACGGCAGATAAAGTCCCTTACGTTACAACTTGGAACTCGCAGAAGGGTATTTTGAGAGTAAATAAACACAGTCAGAAATCACAATTTAAGCCCGCTCAAGGCTAAACCAACTCGAAAAGAGACAGGTTCTTTAGCCCAAAGAAGGTTCCTCTTTTCCAAAAAAGGAAGAAAACAAAACCGAATGGTGTTGAAAACTGTGGAAACCGACGCAAAAATATTCACTTGACTTATTTATCTTTACCAAGCTACTGACCTATTTTTTTTTTTTTTTTTTTTATATACTTCTCCCGGGAAAGGCGAACCTATAACGTTTCAACAGCGCCCCGAGATGCCTGCAGATGTATGTTTGTTCTGCACTTAAATTGCTGCAAATTGTAGTCTTCTGGAAATATATCCCCAGGAAGCGAGTTCCAAAGTTTGCTTGTCCTGTAACAGAAGGAGTTTTTGAAAGTTGATGTCGTCGCGGTTGTCAAGTGTACTGTATGGTCATGAGCATTAGCAGCCTGTCTTGTTGGGCGCCCAAAAGTTGCATTTCGAGGGATAATGTCTTTGAGTTCATCAGAACATCCACCATGGAAGTACCTATAGAACAAGCATAGGTCAGCGACTTGTCTTCTATGCACCAACGGTTGTAGATTCGATGTGAGTGTAGGGTCTACAATGAGTCGAACTGCTCGTCTCTGTATGCTATGAAGCAGGTTAAGTGAATGTTTTGGGGCCGAGCTCCATATATGGGAACAATATTCCAAGCCTGGTCTAACCTGTGCTTTGTAGAGAAGGAGAAGTTGCTTGGGGCTAAAGTACCTCTTTGCTCTAAATAGGTAGCTCAACTTTGCGGACGCCGATTTTGCGATATGCCATGTTATTCCTGAATTGACTGTGACTCCTAGAAGGTGCATTGAGTCCTTGTGATAGATTGGAAGGTCATCCATTTGGATCTGAGGAACTGTTGATGCATTTTTTCTGGAAAATGTTGTGAGCTGTGTCTTGTTTGCATTAAATACAACCAAATTGTCCTTTCCCCACTTCAAGATTTTGTCCAGATCATCATTTAGAGAATTAATTTGTTCACATCTCTGACTGTGTGATGTAGCCGTATTCACAAGCCCATTGTTCGAGATGGAGGATATAAGAGTGCTGTCATCTGCAAAGCTGTAGATATTATTATTTGTCGATCCAAGCAAATCGTTGATGTGGAGAAGAAATAGAGTTGGAGAAAGAATAGATCCTTGCACTCCTGCACTCCTGATTACGTTCTATAAGTATTTCCATTGCAAATAAAAATAAAGACATACATTTTTCAAAAATCATTTAAGTAGTTTTAGTCAAGACTTCAGTCATGACAACAATGTGATAGAGCTCGGGAATACCACATTTTAATATAACTCATTGCTGTTTCGTTAGTTATTTATTATATATTTTTAAAAGGCGAATAATACAATTTGGTTGGTTAATAAAACTTTTTAAAGAAGATTTTATATATGTATATGGAAACCGCGACGGGGTCAGGCGTCTTCTCTGAATCGTTGGGTATATTAAAATCGATACGCCTCCCCGATCACAGCAGTGTCTGTATTACGTGAAGGTATTACCTTCTTTATCGACAGCCAGGCAGCAATAAAAGCCTTAACTGCAACAGAAATAAAATCGAAGCTTGTGAAACGCTGTCGCGAAGAGCTCAGGTTTCTTGGTAGGTACTCAGCACAAGATATTGCTCTGCTGGGTTCCGGGATAGGAAGGCATTTCAAGCAATGAGAAAGCGGACGAATAAGGTAGACAAGGGTCGGCAGCAGTAACAGAACAAGCTAATCCCTCGGTGGACATCCCGCCTTGCTCACTTAAGCTTGAAGCAGGGAGAAAGGCCATAAGAGAGGTGAACGCTAGATAAGATGGGATGACGGAAGAATAACTTTTTAGAGGCTGCTGTGATGAGGAAGCTCTTGAGGACACAACCCACTTCCTATATCACTGCCCAGGTATCCAACACAAACGGTACAGATTAGTAGGGAGAAACCTCTTCCACGATCTAGACGAGCTTTCCAGCACACCAGTAGACAAGATAATGTGCTTTATCAAATCCATAGAATGGTTTGTATACAACAGCACAGTGAGTAATTAATTGCCATTATTTATGGACAGGGTTATTATGGGTAAGGGATAACCTTTCCCCCATGGGCAACACAAAATGGGTCTATGTTGACCTGAGTGTGGCACGGAGTACTGCACGCCAGCCAACATACCTAACTTAACCTATATATGCACTAGAAACTTATTAGGACAAACATTGTTGTGTTTTTTCCACTTTTGAATATCATTAACTTCGATTTCAGGAATACATTTTTCTTAAATAACTTAAATTGTATTATTCGCCTTTTAAAAATATATATACATAATTACTAACGAAACAGCATTGAGTTATGTTAAAATGTGGTATTCCCGAGCTCTATCACATTGTTGTCATGACTGAAGTCATTGAATACTTATAGAACGTAATCATAGGTCAGTAGCTTGTTAAAGATAAATAAGTCAAGTGAATATTTTTGCGTCGGTTTCCACAGTTTTCAACACCATTCGGTTTTGTTTTCTTCCTTTTTTTGGAAAAGAGGAACCTTCTTTGGGCTAGGTTAGGTTAGGTTGAAATGGCTGTCGGCTAACTGGTTAGGTAAGTCGACACACTTAGACCATTATAAGGTCCCTTGTGAATCTAAACGTGAATCTATAATTCATTCCTCCTACTCGTTGAACCAATCGGAGCTTCTAATGAAGCGTAGTAGATTTCTGATGTCTATGTTTTTTAGATCGTTCAGATCACTAAAGTAGAAAGCTCCAAAGTGGAGTTTTCGTCTCTGTAAGAGAGCCGGACAAGTACAGAGAAGATGGAGAACAGTCTCCTCCTCGTCAAAACAGCTTCTGCAAAAATCGTAAGAGAATACGCCAAGCCTTTTTGCATGCCTGCCGATAAGACAGTGTCCCGTGATGACATCTATTGTAGCACTAATATGCTTCCTATCTAGGGAGATCAGATGCCTAGAACGTTTTAGATCCAGCTTTGACCAGATCTGCTTTGTCGCTAGACAAGTCGAGCCGGTTGACCACCTAAGATTTGTTCTTTCGATAGCGTCCAGCTTTATTTTGAGTTTGCTAAAGAACCTGTCTCTTTTCGAGTTGGTTCAGCCTTGAGCGGGCTTAAATTGTGATTTCTGACTGTGTTTATTTACTCTCAAAATACCCTTCTGCGAGTTCCAAATTGTAACGTAAGGGACTTCATCTGCCGTCATTATAAAAAAATAAAAATTGCTCAAAATGTTTTTATTTTCCCTCATGTTCATTTTTCATAAATATTTTAAGAAAAAGTACACTTATTCCTAAAAAAAAAATAGTAGGGGAGAGTGGGTACGAAAGTAACGGCGGGTCGGTTGTAACACTGAGGTTTTAAGAAAACGTAGATCTCTTTGCGTTTATTTTTAAATGCAGAATTTCTTGCAATTATGTTCTGAATACACCCCAAAAAAATACACTTCAGTGTACTCCTATATGTCAAATAGAGTCAAAAAAGTGAAATTCAAGTGCGAACATGTTTTTTTTTTTGTGAATATTTTTTGTCATATTTCGTAAAGTAAGTAAGATTTAACTTTATTAAAGCTATATAATCTTAGTATGTATTATCTTTTATAGTTGGAGTTTAGTTTTTTCTTAATAGGATTTCTAGTTTCTTTTTTATTTAATTTTTAATATAAAAAAATAAGGGGTGGACGGTTGTAACATCTTTTGTGTGGACGGTTGTAACATGTTACAAACGTCCACTCAAAATTTCTCGACATGACAGTTTTTGATGTTTTGATTTTAAATCTAAAAATTTAGCGATATAAGGAATATGAGCTTACTCCATGCATTGTCACTGATAGACCTTCTCCGGCTGAAATCCCTAAGGAGCCACTGCTTTCAACTTAATCGGCAGCTACCAATTTTGAAGAAATCAACTTGCCTTCTCTTCCTTTGGCAACTGCCGATATTGAGATTGACACAATCATGTTGCCTCTCACGTCATCAGGAGCTGCATTTTCTCCTGAAATTGTTATGCCATATCCAACATCTCAACTTTCACGAGTTCCTCCTCGAGGTGGAAGAAAAAGGGGCCGAACAGCTATCCTAACGGATACCCCGGAAAAAAATGCTTTAGAAGAAGAGGCGAATAAAAAAAAAATCAGCAAACCTAAAGCACATCTGCCTAAGAAAAACACGTTTTTGCAGACAAAAACAAAACGAAAACCAAGGACGAAAAAGTCAGAAGATACAAGTTCCAGTGAGGAAGAAGACTCCGTTTGTGCTTATTGTTTTAGCAAATTCTCTGAATCGCTTCCTAAGGAACAGTGGATTCAATACATTTCTTGCAAAATGTGGACTCACACTATGTGTGTGGGTCAGAATTCAAATCAGCTTTTCTTCCAATGCCGCAACTGCGAATCTGACTAATAGTTTTTGTTTGCTTGCTTTCTTTTTACTTATATGTACAAATAATTTAATTGTTTTAATGAATTAAAAATTTATTTCAACCATTAAATATAACATTTACTTGTTTCCTTCTAAAATGATGTATATGGTGTTACAACCGTCCTTTCACCATGTTACAATCGATACACCGAGAAGGTCGGTTGTAACATTTGACTTGCTCTTTATTTTAGCACCCTAGCTCCGATCTGCGACAATAGTTGGAAACCAAGTTATTATCTTACGGTAGTCAAAAGCCCACTTATTAACATGCATTTTGTTTCAGTTTGGTACATTCAGCGACTTGCAAGTTATGAAAGGGAATACGAAAAATGTTACTTGCGTACCCACTCTCCCCTATCCATTCGTAACGAATATTTTCAAATTTGGCAGAAACTTTGCCCCCAGCGGAAGTGGTTCATATTTTTGAGGGTGGTGTTTGTGAGCCGGAATTTTTGAAGTTTCGTGACATTTGTCAAATACTATTTTTAGTTTACTAATTCCTATGTATCAATACTGGGGCACCAAATCGTGACCACTCCGTAAAAAATATAGCTTGCAGGCAAAATAAGGGGAAATCGGCCGAAGTTGTTGGTCTCAGTATTGTCTTTGGTAGGTCCAATTGAGCGGATTCAAAGTATGGCAGATTTTCGATAATACTTTGAACCTAATATATATGTACTAGCAAACTGAATAGTTGTGGAACTACAAAAGCCCGATTTATAAAAGGTTTGATTTAAAAAAAAGGCTTGGCTCCATTCGGAGTGGACGTTAAAAATAAAGTCATTTTCAAAGCGAGAGACACCTTTACTTGTTGCTTCGTTGATGATAGCTTGTGTAACACAATTTGCAAAACCAAAAACATGCAAATATGGCGGACAAGAGGTCTGAATTAAGAGTCTGACATAATTCAGACTCGTGGAGACGCGGTGTAACTACAGCATTACCTGACTTTGAGCATATCAAAGAACCACTTTTGTAGAATGTCAATTGTTAAACGGTGAAGAAGATCGAAACGATCAATTAAATCTCGAATCTCAAGATTTCCACTTTATTTAATTTTTTTTTTAACTTCTGATTCGCAAATGCGATATAGAGAGTTCCGTTTACCCGACCAAATTGAAGTGAGAACTGCGATATCAAAAATCATGTCTAAGGCAGATAAACCAGACAGCTTGTACGACTTTATGGCAGTAAAGTCCACTGTCCAGACCTTGACAGATCTTGGAAAAAAAATCAAAAAATCCAAATGGATAAGAGCTATACAGAGTCGTCCACGTGTGAAGGACTATCCGCTTTATATGCCCCCATCTACAAACAAGGCGACCCTATATATAAAGGGCGGGCCATCTAGTGTTTTTTTATTAAATCATAGGTTATTTTAAAACTGACAGCTGTTTCCCGTTCGAAATCTTGACAGCAAGTCAGTATCATACCTCTGCGGAATGAAATAAGTCGCTTTACGCTTGAAGAACGTTGGGAAATATTAAAAACTTATTTCCAAAGTGAGTGCTATGTAGCCCAAACAGTGCGTTTTTTTGAAAATAAGTTTTGGCCGAAATGGAGCACCCACCGCGCCTGCTGTACGCAAGTTTGTGCAAAAAGTTCGTGACACTGGTATGCTTCCTAACTGGTATGCTTGCTACTGCTTGCTTGCTCATGGTCCCCATCGTCGCGCGAAGACGAGAAGACAAGCAGTGGCATCATTGGACCATTTTTCTTCGAAAATTAGACTAGGAAAAACAATTCCCAGGAGTTTGGACGACATCTAGTTCATTGCAGAATGGCACGCATTGCCACACAGCCCATGCCACAGTCGATCTTTTGGGCACCAAATACCCAAATCGTGTTATCAGGCGTCTTGGCGATGTCTATTGGTCACCTCGGAGCTGCGATTCAAACCATTTGTTTTTTTTGGTGGGGAACCGTAAAGGACCGATATTATGCCAACAATCCAGAAACGATTCAAGCACTTAAGGCCAATATCATCCAAGAAATCCGTGAGCTACAACCCGAAATCATCAACATGGTTTTGGAAAATTGGAGTGACAGAATGCGCTTCTGCTAAGCCAGCCGAGACAGCCACTTGAACGACCGTCGTTCTGTTCCATAATTAATAAAGCCATTTAACATCGAAAAAACGTAATTTCTTCATTTTGTTGCATTTTTAAAAAGAAACTTGTATTCCTGTATCCCTGTATTGCAAGATCTATCGAAACATATCCCAGAATAATGCCGCACATAAGATTATATCCAACGTACTAATTGAAAGTCCGAACGACTGGCAACACACTAATCGGCACGTACCAGTGTGTTATCGATTATAATCCTAGTTTCCACAATTAGACAAATCCTTGAAAATATCAAAGAATATCAAGTCGAGACTTACCATCTTTTCAAACATAAAGCGATCGGTTTCCCACCTAGGTTCACTTCATGGATTAAGTCTTATTTAGAAGATCGCAAGTATAGTGTCCTTTTTAGATTTTCTGTTTCCAAGCCAATCATAGCATCCTCTGGTGTACCGCAGGGTAGTCATCTCGGACCCTTGATATTCAACTTGACAATAAACGATGTAGTACGTGTCATTTTACTTTCTGACCTGGATATTTATGCAGATGATATGAGGTTCTCCAAACAAATCTCCTGCACTGCCGATTCTTTCTCATTACAATCTGACCTTGACAACTTCTACACCTGGTGTCAACAGAATCGTTTAGAACTTAACACGAAAAAATGTCAAGCCATTAACTTCTCTCGTAAACGTCATCCCCTGAATCAAAGATCCTATTTCATGAACAACGAGTCTGTCTCCACGGTTCCATCTATTCGTGATCTGGGCATTATTTGCGACGATCAACTTAACTTTCGTCGTCACATCGACAACATAATTAGCAGGGCTAACTCTGCACTTGGCTTGGTAGGAGTTTTCTAACCCATATGTCACTAAATCCCTTTATACGACGTTTGTAAGACCACTTCTCGAATATTCCAGCCAAGTCTGGTCACATTACCATCAGGTACATATTTTGAGAATCGAAGCTGTCCAGCGTAGATTCATTCATTTTGCTTTACGTGGGCTTGACTGGGATGACCCTCACAATTTACCTCCCTACGAAAATCGCCTAAAGCTGCTCAATTTACAGGCTCTTATGTTTCGTCGCGATATCGCTGATATAATCTTTGTTCATCAGTTAATATCTGGTAACATCGATTGCCCACATCTACTGCATACAATCTCATTGAACACTAATCCTCGACGCCTACGGTCAATTCCCTTTTTCCGCCTTCCCCATCACCGTACTGCCTATGGCCAACACGAGCCTTTAACAAGAATGCTTTGCAAAGCTTCTTGTTACCAAATTTATTTGACGTAAATTGCACCAAAGCAACTCTTAAAAATGCGCTTCACAAATTACCTTAACCATTAACATCTCATTTCCTTCTATCTAGTGTATATATATATTTTTTTTTTATACCTATTTAATAATATAATTATGCGCTGATGTGTTATGTTTGCGATTGTACTTTCAATATCTGTAACTATTTGCATTTTGGTCTTAAGTTTATATATTATTTATTGTACACGCTTGTATTAAGCAATTAAATTAAATTAAATTTCATCAACTTCAAAGCCGCATATAAAAGCATTCCGGCAAAACTGATCCAGCTGTTTCGCGTGACACTGAAAGTCAAGCGCCGCACAACATACTGTTAAGACTATAGCTTTTCCGAACTATATTTCAAACATGCACCAGATTTCGGCGCACGAGGATGCGCTATCGTGTGACTTCTTCAATGTCGTTCTAGCACAGGGTAGGTATGAACACAGAAGGCACTTTAAACTACTGGGTTAGCGGTCGTTCAAAGCCTTAACGGCGATTCAAAAACAGGCGAAATCTATTGGCCTTAAGGAAATGAGAATAAGGCTAAGTACATGCTATCAACGAACAAACAAGATTCTGTCCAGTTTCTACCGCCTAGGACAAAACGTAACTACTATTGATAGGAAAAATGTCGAGGTACTTCCGGCGAAGAATTACCATAGGAAAGCGTTGCTACTTCTGTTTGGCCAAACAATTGGGCTGAAAAATAAAAGGACAAAATGTATATGTACGACCATAAAAATCCTCAGTTCTCAAACAGTTCCGCTTTAATGCTATGAGTGCTGTACGACAAACAGGAAGAAAGAGATAATACTGGACTCCTTCGAAAGAAAAATTGTTCGATTAGTTTGTTGTCCTGTGTGCGAAGAGGAGGCGAATGGAGGAAAACTGCAAACGCTTAGAGCTGTACAATGATGTGGATGTAGTCCAAAAACCCAAAAAACGTCGCCTATACATTAGCTTGGCCACAGCAAACGAATGGACAAGGCCGGCACAGGTTCGGGACGAGAAGAAAGGTTGAACCTCCTTTTTAAAGACCAACCCATTGCTGATGGTCTGGGTAACTGAAAGCAGAGGATGGAAGAATGTGTCTCAGGCGGAGGCTTTTCATAAGTCGGGAGCCCTTCGAGGAGTAACAACCTTTTACCTTTCGTCCTTCAATTTCAGAACAGTCCCTTACAGTTCCCATTGGGGCAACTGCTGCCAAGTTTTCCTTCCTTCTTATCAACATCGCTATTTCGTTGTCAGACCCCTCTAACTGATTAATTGAACAGTGGCTGCCTTCTGGTTAGTGCTCTGCGAAAGTCGCTCCAATCATTATTTTTAGACAAATGAGTGTGACCCACTTTATTTGAATTATCTAATTTGAGTTGAGTATCGAAAAATGTTTTCCACTTCCCACGATCATTCTGCAAATATCCCTAGACGTCCGAACAACCTCTTACATCGCCATCAACCTACTCATTATGATTTCAATTCAATTACCGGGACAATTCACATGATAAATTGAGTTATTCACACACCCGCATAGAAACACATTGAAAGAGAGAGGCCAAGTTAAGTAGAAAGTACCCCTGGAATCACAGCGTACACACTTAAGCGTTTTCATATCCTTCCAATAGCCAGTCAGTTGTGTGTGGGTGCACCATATATATCATGCTGTTGGAAATATAATATCCAACTTTGCTTAGTCTTTAATTAGTTTTTCCCTGGAAAGGAGGAATAAGGATAGAAACCGACGGCAGCCCACTGACGTGGCTATTTACGCAGCAAATTGTACCAGTCGACAAGAAACTACCACCAAAGGAGTACCGAAGAGAAACCGAATTAATTAGGGAAATATGAGTGCGAGGGGCGGTGGGGCACACAGTAGGCACCCCGAGTGGAAAACTACGGTGGCGTATACGTATAATCAAATTGGCAGGTCAATGAATACTTTATTTGTTGTGATAAATACTAAAAGGCACGACGTATTTTCTTCGGCTGGGATTTTCTTAGGCAACAGATAATAATTTCTGACACTAAACCCGTCTTAACGGCAAAAGTGATTTATGTTTCGTCTTTAATTACTTTTGGGTTGCCGGAAACTGCTGCTGATTCCTGGCATTTGCGATCCAAAGACTGACGAATACCAAGAGAGTTTTATTTCTCCTTTGCTATGGCAAGGCTAAACAATCGGTGGTATAGTACATAGAGCTCCATTTATCAAGCGGTTTCGTTTGCCAAGCAAAATTGATTCAAAAAAAATACAAGAAAAAAAAAACATCCAATTTATTGTGGGTGATAGTCCTGACTTAGTTATGTAGTTGCATACTCTTCACGTCATCTGGTAGTTGCCAATTGACTTCAAGTGGTGCTAAATCACTGTGTACATGCTTTACTAGAGAAGAGTCTCTCCTTCGAGTTGGACTTTGGAATTTTATATTCTTACGTTAGCAGAGCGCCAAGTGGGAGTGCCTTTCGCATAGGTCTTACCTTAGTTGAGTGGGCAGATGCCGACAGTTGTACTCTGCTTTTATATAAGTGGTATTTCGGAAATACAGAGGTTTCATTACTTTGAGTGCAGCATATACTAGGTAAGCACGTATTGTCATTATTATGAGTTGACTAGAAGCGTGGCAAGTTTCAAGTTGATTATAGGTTCTGGTCACTACATGGGCATTTTTGGTCTTGCCAGTTGATGGCGCTACTCCGTTTTGAAAAAAAAAATCTAGTCCAAAATCGACCCTACTTATTTTAAGTAAGATGTAATACTAAAAAAGTATCACAATTTTCGATAATTATGGTGTTGTTTTAACTTTCTCGATTACGTAGCAAGAGAAAGATATTGTAGACAAACTCAAATAAGTGGATTTTGAAATTTTGTCAGTCTGTCTGTCTGCCAAGGCCTACAGCCTAAACAGCAGCCCGGATTTGGAGTTTGTGGGCCTTCAGTTCGGGGACGTTTTTATTTTTGCAATGTAACCTCAATGTTAATGATACCATATAAAATGTTTATATCAGTTTGATTTGTTCGAAAAGATCATATCACCATCTTTGAGCTTAAGCAGGTGAGGTTAACATGACTGCATACTCAGTTTTTCGCTAAAAATCTATTATCGGTACTTTTGAAGTTTGAACATATCTAGAAAACGATAAATACGATTGTAATAAAAATGCATTTCCAATGTAATATGTTCACTTCTAATTTAATAGCAAACTCAGTTTGACCAAAACGCATACTTAGAGTAAAATTGATGTTTTCAAAATGATTGCATCCTTAATTTTCAATTCGAATCACCGAAAAACGTTTATTTTAAAAACTGCTCATATTTCGAAAACCCCATTTTCGATTTCGATAAAACTTTAAGAAAACAATGCTTACATTCGGTACATTAACTTGTACTCGGTTTTCAGCAAAATCGTTGATCGTTGGTGCCTGCTCCAGAAAAACGAGACCCAGTGAAAAATAAAAGCTTTAAGGACGAAAACGACGAACTTAAAACAAGGCTATCAAACATGGAACAGCTATGCGAAGAGCTTTGCAAAGAAATTAGTCAACTTAAAGCCGAAAATATGGCTATTAAGAACTCAACGAAAGTACGGGATGAATCCAACCCTAACTCTAGCAATCCCAAAAACCTGATTACCAAACGGACGAAGAAGAACTTCGTCACGAAACCGATTGGTTGCTAAAAAAAAGACAGGGCAAAAAAAGGAAAGCTGTATCCTCACCTGAAATAATGAATCGGGAGAAATTATCAAATAGTGAAGCCATACAACCAAAACAGCGGCCACCACCGCCAATTAATGTAATCGTATAGAGGACTATAACAAGTTGCATACCATGTTAAAGACTTTGTTGCCAACAGACTACAAAGTAAAGTCACTTTAGGAACAATGCGTGGAAAGTCAACGTTAAGGACCTCGAAAGTTACCGTCTATTGTCTCGTAAATTTAATACAGGCAAAGTAGAATGGTATTCTTATGAGAATAAGTCAGAAAGACCTATACGCGTCGTGGCAAGAGGGTTACACCCGTCATGTTCGAAAAATTATGTAGTAAATGACTTAAGAGACAGGCACTTTAAAATTATGGATGCCGTTAATATCATCAAACGAGAAAAACAGAGTAAAGAGGGAAATGAAACTATGGTAAACCGTGGTCTCCCGCTCTTTATACTAACCTTTGATAAGACTGAGGACTTAAACAAAATTTATGATATAAAAACAATTCTTATAGTCCAAGAGCCCAGGGCCGCCAGACGTTACTTATTTTCTGAGTAACAAAATGTATCGTACAGAATAGTGTTAGTGTATACAATGAAGGTATCCATACCTGCTAGCTTGGGCCGGCGGCCAATTCACCTGTACCAGGTTCTAACGGTAAATAAAAAAATCTATCACTTTTCTTAAAGTCTGAGTGATAATTTTTGTATATATTTTACACAATTTCATTAGAAATTTCATATTAATGTTGCCAGACAGTTTTCGTCGGCAGTAATTTCCACCAGACGCTTCAAAGTTTGCGAAAAAAAAAAAACGTAAGTTTACTTAGAGTTTGAGTCTTGATTTTTATACATGATATTTTGGAAACTATTCCAACACAATTTGCAAACAGCAAGACAAATTGTAGGGGCCAAATATCCCCCAGACATATTTAAAATCTGGCCTTGAGTATGAGTGTGAGATCATTATTCGTAAGCTCAAGCGTGAGAGATATTCAGTAGTATTGATATCGTTCAGTACAGCTGTTCGGCTACAACGTGTGTAAATGAAATAAATATATTGGCAGTGTTTTAAAGAATATCATGGCAGAGTTTTTAAACTGTGTTTTCTGATGTGAATTTAACATTATTTACAAAAGAGACAAAACAAAAGTGTCGAACAATTTTAAAACAAAGAAAGGAACATAGCCTCAAATTCAAGGATGCTCAAATTATCCAGGTCTAAAAAAACAACTAAAACTCGTTGGCGGGATCTTCGTGAATATCATCAAGAAGCTTTTAAAGAAATATGTAATTTTGTTGATGAAAATGTAATTAAAAAAGGACGCTGTTTTTTTCTGACTTATCTCCATAGATATTATATGCAATTATTAGAGGAAATTGATGAAGAAAATCGATGAACAAATATATAACAATTTCAAAGATGAAGATGTGCTACACAAAGCTGTTTTATTGTTGAGAAAATCCGTCTTACAAATCGAGAAGAAAAAATTACCACAACATATAACAATACAAAATTTACAGAACGGAGAAGCATCAATTCCACAAGAATTAATGGATTTTGGTTCCACTCTAATAACTAGTAGCAATCGAAAACGTAAAGAAAATCCAAAATGTATTCGTCAAGTCAAATCGTATTGTGAAGATATCGTATATGCTGTCCACAATGGTAGTGTCAAAAACGTGCTTGGAATGTCTTTGAAGAGTTTAACTAGTAGCCGTAAGATTACAGATATTATTCATAGATATGGTCATTGTATTAGTTATACTGGAATTGAAGAGTTGGAGGCAGAAGCGACATGTACTTCATTACAGAAGTCGAGTATACCTATGTCCTGAAACGATTAAAAAATCACCACATCTCTGCACCGGTGTTGCTTTTGACAATTTTGATCGATTCGTAGAAACAAAGAGTGGAAAAGATACGTTACACGATACAGTTGGCATTATTTGTCAAAATATTGATTTAAATAGATCAGAAGAAACACAATTATCAAATATTATTAAATTTCAATAATTTACTGAGTGACAGTGATAATTCAATACAAATAGTTTCTTATTTGACTCCTATTAACAAGTCGCCAACCAATAAATCAGTAGTTTTGGAGACCATGAAACGAAGCCAAGAAATTTGTAAACAAGTCTAACAGTCTTCCGTCCAAGTTACTTACGATCTCGCCATTGCAAAAGTAGCTTTACAAATTCAAGTTAATTGTAAACTAAATCTGGATAATCTATTCATACATCTGGGACTTTTTCACATTGTGATGGCTTATTTTAAAGCTATTGCCAAAATCATTGTAGATTGTGGTTTAACCAATATTATGGTACAAAACAGTCTGTTAGCTTCGGGCTCGGTAAACGGATTTCTTGAAGGAAAACATTTTAATCAAAACATTATGTGCGCGCTCATACTCAAGGTTAGATTTTAAATATGTCTGGGGGATATTTGGCCCCTACAATTTGTCTGGCTGTTTGCAAATTGTTTTGGAATAGTTTCCAAAATATCATGTATAAAAATCAAGACTCAAACTCTAAGTAAAATTACATTTTTATTATTTGCAAACTTTAAAGCGTCTGGTGGAAATTACCGCCGACGAAAACTGTCTGGCAAAATTGTTATGAAATTTCTAGTGAAATTGTGTAAAATATATACAAAAATTATCACTCAGACTTTAAGAAAAGTGATAGATTTTTTTATTTACCGTTAGAACCTGGTACAGGTGAATTGGCCGCCGGCCCAAGCTAGCAGGTATGTATACCTTCACAGTATACACTAACACTATTCTGTACTATACATTTTGTTACTCAGAAAATAAGTAACGTCTGGCGGCCCTGGGCTCTTACTCTATTAATATTGTTGTTAAAATTTAACCTATGCGTAAGTACAAAAAATTGGTTCCATAGTGCAAACGGTGTCAAGGATATAAACTAGAGATGCCACGAATATTCGGCAACTATTCGGTATTCGGCTATTCGGCCACATTTTTCACTATTGAAAAGTTAATAGAAAATCATGAAAAAAAAGAAACACTCAGTACGTAAAGAATCACCAACAGACATACAAATAACAACAAATAATAAGTGTTATGACACGACCGCGACCTAATCGCAAATGAAACAAAACTGACCGCGCCTACATACGTACAACTTCAGCGATACAAGTTTAAACTCGTAAGTGACGAGTTGTGACTTGTCACTCACGGAAATTACTACAAAGTGTCGCCGAATATTCGGCCGCCGAATATTCGGCGCTTCGGCCATGAGCCTCGCCGAATATTCGGTATTCGGTATTCGGCCAAATTACTATTCGTGGCATCTCTAATATAAACACACGCAAACCTACTGCCAGAAAGAACCACGGTGTGTAAAATGCGCCGGTAGTCATCTGACGCGACTTACTGCAATTCAAATAATAAAGCTCCCGCGCAGTGTATTAACTGCAATGGTAACCATCCTGCAAATTATCGGGGCTGCGAAGTAGCTAATGAGCACCAAAAAAAGACGGACGCAATACATGAAGCCACAGAAGCAACGAAACAACCCAAGGATTAAAACCGTGTTAATCAGTACCTCGAAACCGGCAACATTAGATAAGCCCAACAATAAAAACGGAAAACGGGCAACAGAAACGCCATCGGACATCGTACATCAAAAAACAGATATGCTAACATACGCGCAAGCTGCAGAATCGTGTAATGGACAAACTAAAAATCCACTAGACGCTGTTTCCAATGTCTGTTCGATTATTCTGTCGAGACTTGAGGAACAAAGCAAAACGAATAAACTAACTGTCGACAGGCTAGTTAAGCTCGAAAGTAATATTTCGAGACAGAAACACAACCAAATATGAAGCGAATGTTTAAAATCCTAACATGGAATGCCAACGGTCTTTGGCGAAAACTCAGAGAGCTAGAATTGTTCTTGCGGGAAAAAGGTATCGATATACATATGTTTGATATCAGAAACCCATATAAAGGAGAAATCAAATCTAAATATCAGAGGTTACATGGACTATCACGCCGTTCACCCTTCGAATACGGCTAGAGGTGGAGCTTCCTTATATATAAAGGAGTGTATAGGCGCAGTGGCCTAGTGGTTAGTGTGTTGGACTACTAAGCGAGGGGTCGAGGTTCGAATCCCGCAAAAACCCAAATTCCAGCTTAGGGTTTTTTCCACTGCGCCACCTCTCGCGAACGTCTGACAAACATCCAAGAGTATAGACTGTCTTGAAAGAGCTCAATTAGCCGTTTGGAGTCGGCAATTGTAGATCCCTTCCATTCGTTCCAAAAATGAATGACTCTCACAGAACGAATGGCTGTGAGAAGCTAGGCCTAGGGTCCCTGGACCTGGACTATCGACACGCATTTTTTAAAATATCTTCTATCTACTGCCCACCACGATGCAAGATAGAGAAAAACGATAATTCAAATCTAATCAATTCCCTCGGAAAAAAATTTATAATTGGAGGTGATTTTTACGCCAAACATAGTTTCTGGGGATCAAGATGCATATCACGAAAGGGAAAAATACTATACAATACGAAATGTGTATACAGTACAATTGCGATTCTCATTCGACAGGCAAACCAACATACTGGGCGACTGATGTCGCTAAAATACCTGATTTGATTGATTTCTTTATTACAAAAGGACTACCCGACAATCGTATTAAAGTTGAAGAATGTTTTGATTTTTCTTCTGATCATTCTCCGGTAATTTTAACAACGACTGAGCCATTTATAAAAAATGAAATACCGCCAAGGCTAATAAACGGCAAAACAGACTGGGAAGGCTTCAAAAAATATGTCCAGGACAATACTGAACTGCGTGAATCACTCAGGACGCCTTACGAAATAGAAGTTGCGGTCGACAGCTTCGTCAATATCGTACAGCAGACAACATCGAAATATAACTGCGTCAAATACCCGCAGGAAGTAATTAATATGGTCAGAACAAAACGAAAAGCGTGAAAAAGATGGCAACAAACTCGAGCCCCGCAAGATAAAGCGAACTTAAATCGACTTACTAACTTTCTAACAAAGTCGATTAAAGATTTTAAAAATGACGAGGCTAGAAATTATCTCGAAAACCTAACAGCTGAAAAAGAATCCAATTACTCGCTTTGGAAGGCTATTAAAGCCACAAAAAGGCCGAAGATCGCAGGGCCGCCTATTAGGATAACCCAAGATGTTTGGGCAAAAAGCGACAAAGAGAAGGCGGATGTTTTCGCCGGTCATCTAGAAGAAACTTTTAAGCCTTTCGATGGTCAAGTGCTTAATGGAAATATTAATGCATCAGGCAGACTAACATCTGAAAATAATGTAGTAATAAACGCTACACTCACCGAGCTCGGACAAGTAATAAAGAAACTTAAGCCCAAAAAAGCTCCGGGTTATGATCTGATCACGGGTGAACTTCTTAAAATGTTACCTCTAACTTAACTAAGCTTCTCCACATTATAAACGCCGCGATCAGATTACAATACATTCCGAGTTAATGGAAAATCGCGGAAGTCATAATGGTTCTTGCCTTAACCAGGCAAACCACCGAATGAAAAAAAGTCTTATAGACCAATCTCGCTTCTTCCAATTATTTCTAAAGTTTTTGAGAGGATATTACTCAGACGCTTACAACAAATTATAGAAGAAAACCGTCTTATACCCGTCCACCAGTTCGGGTTTAGAAGCAAACATTCGACAATCGATCAAGTGCATCGGATAACTGACGTAATAGAGAAAGCTCTAGAAGAAAATAAAATTTGCTCTGCCCGTGTTCTTGGACGTTTCGCAAGCATTTGATAAGGTTTGGCATGAAGGCCTCAAGTACAAATTAAGACAAGTTCTCCCCGAACGGTTATGGAAAATTCTAGAATCGTATCTAGAGAATAGACTCTTTCGTGTCAAACACGGAAACGAATATTCGGAATTTAAAGAAATAAGGGCAGGTGTGCCGCAAGGAAGCGTCCTTGGGACTCTCCTGTACCTGCTATTTACGCGTGATATTCCGCAAATAGAAGGTACTACCGTAGCTACTTTTGCCTATGACACTGCTATACTAGCAGTGGGTACAACGACCAAAGAAACAAACAAATTATTACAAGGCGCGCTTAACCGGGTCTATGAATGGAAAAAATCATGAAGTATTGCTCTTAACGAAACGAAATCGGTCCACGTGGATTTTACATATAAAAAAAAAATAACTTGCCTGTAGTTATAAATGCGGTACAAGTTCCGTTTGCAAACGAGGCCAAATATCTCGGAATGACTCTCGACACAAAATTAAAATGGAAACCGCATGTAAAGAAAAATGCGAAGAATTTAAAATCAAATATATAGAGAACTTTATTGGTTACTCGGAAAATATTCCAAGCTTACCCTCGAGAACAAGCTTTTATTATATAAACCAGTGATTAAGCCTGTATGGACATATGGTATACAGTTATGGGGCTGTACCAGCGAAACAAATCTAAACATTGTACAGACTTTCCAAAAGAAAGTGCTAAGATCATTCGTCAGTGCACCGTGGTACATTATAAATGAAGATCTCTATAAAGACCTCGGAATTCCCACCGTTAAGGAAGAAACGAAAATATGCGCTCGAAAGCATAGAAATCGATTAATAGGCCATATTAATAGCTCGGTCCGTGAAATTCTCGATGAAACAAATTTATTGCGGCGTCTGTAACGAAGTAAACCTTCGGACTTAGCCCGATAATTATCAACCGCGTTAAAATTGCGGAACGAGCAGGAACATTCGCCGGAATGCTGCCTGCCAAACGTATATAACTTTGTGATAAAAAAAATTGCTTGATAAGTCATAACTTAGTTGCAGTACAAAAGAAATTTGTTGGAGGTGGTTTTAGTAAGTAAAAATCTCACACTACTATGAGCACGCGCCGACTGTCCTCATAGTGTCTTCTAGAAGATTTCCACCTACCTCGGAGAAAAAAAAAAAAAAAAGTGTTTGGTTCTGTTTTGTCTGCCAAATTTTACAAAAACCGCTCTAACGGTATTCTAAATAAGATCCCGTACTTAGTTTTTCTTTAGTTTATTTTGAAAAACTCAATACCTACCGTCCTTCAAATAAAAAACAATTGCATATAAGAAAAATTTCTTTTTAGCAAATACATATAATATCACACTTTTTCTCATTTTTGCAACCAAATTGAATACGCACCTTAAAATAGTTCCAACCACTTTGAGCTTACGCATATTCAATTAAGAACTGAGTGCTTATGCAATTTCAAAAATAAATCCCTGAACTCTTACATAATATTTATATGTAAAGATGTCAGTCTATGGCGAACTCTACATCCAATACCAATTATATACAGATCAGAAAACAGAAACTCCTGCTACCTTACGACTCACATTGTTATTCGATACGTACTGACATATCGAATGAGTAACCTAAACATGCATTTTATTTAGAGTATTAGAAATCAAAGGAAAGTGTCTATAAAAAGTACCGTGCATTTTATTTAACACTACATATTCTTATATTTTATGTACGGTTGCTTCTGAACTTTTTACCTACCTACCAGTTGACTCAACCAAACTTTTGACGAACAGGAAAGTTTCGTGCGACCCAGTTGTCGTGTCTTTATTTTGATTAGTCTAATCAAATCGTCTGATAAGAACTGAGAAAAATCCAAGTTAAAGACTGACAACGTGGCTTCGACATCTTCGAAGATAGATGACCAATCCTA
The DNA here is from genome assembly GCA_946477585.1 of Cheilosia urbana. Classification (NCBI taxonomy): domain Eukaryota; kingdom Metazoa; phylum Arthropoda; class Insecta; order Diptera; family Syrphidae; genus Cheilosia; species Cheilosia urbana. The sequence continues at coordinate 86,129,348 of OX297854.1, read as the reverse complement.
TACCATAGCCATAGCCCCAGTCAGCCTTGGGAAAAACTTATCTAAATATATTTCAGGCCGAAGTCCTTGCAATCAACCATTGCGCTAGAATAAATTAAGTTGTAACACACGTGGAGAAAACATATTAATCTTTTCAGATAGCCAAGCAGATCTCGAAGCTCTTAAATCATCTTTCAATTCCAGCCCACAGAGGATTTGAGGGTAACGAATTGCCTAACTCACTGACTAAAATCGGAGCAACCAATCCACTTAGCGGACCTGAACCCTTCTGTGGAGTCAGCAAAAACCATTAAGAACCTATCTCGCATCGAGTCAAACGAGATCTGGCACAATACAGCTGGGCAGATCTGTACCAGACAATTTTCCCCAAAATTCTCCTCCAGAAAATCGCTCTTCCTGATTAATCTAGACAAAAATAACTTGAAAATGCTAACAGGAACAATCAGCGTTCACGGTCTAGTGAAAAAACATCTCCGCCGCATTGGCGCCTCACCGGATACTACTTCTTCACATACTCACGGAACGTCCGTCTCTATATCGTCTCAGGAAAAAACATCCTTCGTGAGGAAATCGTCAATTCAGCAACCCTTGCTGACATGCACCCAGAGAAGATCCTTGTCTTCCTGACTGCCTTTGGAGTGAAAATATGGCTCTAGAAATGTAGGTACTAGTGAGGACAATAGGCTCCTTTAACAAGCCGAAGTGCCAAAGCCCCTTGAAGGCTCTTCTGCTTCATAATATATCCACCATAGCTTCTTCCGATCCAACGTGCATAAGATCCCGAGTTTCTTAAACTCATCTACTTGTTTCAGTGAGAGTTCTGTAACATGAAGAGTGAATGGAAGATGCTAAGCGCAGGCGACACCTTTTCAATGCTTCTACACTTTCGGTGAGGAAATCAAACAGATATCAGGAGAAGACCATCATTTCCATACTCCGATTGTATGACTCTCTAAATCTATAGACAGGTGGAACTTATCTGCCGTTCGGTGGTGCAGGGCAAAGTCATCCTTTACCATAAGTTGTCCCCCTGAAGTAGAATTGAACATTATCCGGCTTGGACAGCCGATTAATTTGGATATTCTGAACTCAAAGCCATATACCCCCTCAAAGGTCCAATACCCTTTGCAATCCCTTTTCAAACAGTTACAGCTAAGGGTGGACAACTAATATCAGTCCACTCATGATTCAGTAGTTGTGCGGTTCTTCCCGCAATCACTAATGAATGACTCAATTAAAGTTTTGCTCTCGCAACTTATTCAACACTCTACATCGGGGTGCTCTTGAAGGATGAGATGCATCCTACATGTTATATGCTACATGCTTCATACATCTGAAAGGACCAAAAGTGATTTACATATTGGAGCATTCCCGAAATAGGATGCATGGCTCTACTACGTGCACTCGTAAGGACATGCCGAAGCGATGCCCAAATGCAGCACCCCCGCGCACAACACACACGAAAAAGAATTTATAAACACAATTTAATTGTTATGCGCATAAAGGATCACATTCGGCACTAGCATCTTGCTCCACCTGCCTTCGTGCCACCGTATATATTAGCACCAACTCAATGAAACTTAATTAACTCAATTTTACACAATGATGAATTTCAATACGTTAATTTCGTTCAAGCTTTATGTAACTGTGTGTGTGAGTGTTTGGGGGAAGGATGACTATGACTACGCTTTGGCCCCACTCCCGCCGTGTTGTAAAAGTTAATTGGGGACTTATGCGGATTTACCAACTACAGTTGTAGGGTTAATTTGTACTGCGGCTATGGCACAAGGCTGTACGTAAGTAATGTGTATGTGGCGGCACAGTTTCGTTTGTTTGTGGTGAGCCGCAGGAATGACCTGCATTTGGTGAGGAGATAAATGAGTCGGAAATCTTAAGCGTGGTCTAAGTGAATAAATTCGTAATAAAATTCTGGCTGATAAGTCAGGCGATTTGTCAGTTCGAACGAGGATGTGGGGCAGTGAAATTCATTATAAGTGCACAGTATGCCAATTCGGACGGCGGGGGTGATGTAGGACATGACCATTTCGAGTTTTTGGTAGATAAACAGAGCACGTTCAAAAAATGGGTCAGTGGGATTCTTATTCTTCTTCTTTACTGCAAGCAACGGAAGGAATGATCTTAGAACTAGGATGTTTCTGAAGCGATCTAAGTCACAGGTGGCTTTCTAAGGACACGTTACTGCGAAATTCAATGGTCAACATTGAAGACGGAAGACAGTCGCGATCCTATTCAAAATAATTGGCTTCAATAAAGGAATATGGTGGAAGCGTGCTATACCAGCAAGCACAAAACGAATTGGAGCAAGTCTATGACGAGAGTCACAGTACATGTCATAGAGGATGATGAGTCATATGCAAAGCACAAGAATATATGACGAAGAAGCATAGCATAAGGGAAGCTTCAGATGGGAAATTCGTACTGTTTTACTTTGAACAAAATGAAATATGGAGGAGCCAACAGAAAAGATCGCGTAGAAGCAGTTCACTTCCGCACCAAAAGAATACAAAGCAGGAGTGTGATACACAATCGAATCGAACACCTAAGATTGAGGTCATTCAGTCAGTATTTATGCGCCTCTACCGCACTAGCTAAGACCAAATAGTGATCTCTGGGTAAACCATTCTTCGACTCCCTTGAGAAGGTCTCGAAGAGGATTATTAGGGAACTGATGACCTTTTTGAATTCCAAGGACTAGCTCTCAACCCTCCACTTCGATAATTTCAAACGAGCAGGTCGAATGCGTGGTGGGTACGAAACGGCAGATGAGCCTACTTTAAAAAAAAAAACAAAAAAAAAAAATAGTTGGCGCAACAGGTCCGGAAGGACCCTAGGCCTAGCTTTCACAACCATTCGTTTTGAGTTTTTCATTTTTGAAACGAATCGATAGATTTCACAAATTTATGCCAACTCCAAACGGCTAATTGAGAAGCTCTTTCAAGACAGTTATACTCTCGGATGTTTGTCAGACGCTTGCGAGAGGTGGCGCAGTGGACTAAAACCCTAAGTTGGATTTTTTTTTTTTTTCCGGGATTCGAACCTCGATCTCGGTTCGACTTAGTAGTCCAAAACACTAACCACTAAGCCACTGCCCCGAGCCAACTTGGGTTTTTCAATACGCCACACCTACGTAACTAAGAGACCTTTTCAAAAATAACATATATAGGTATTGGAGTTTGTCGATAAATAAAGTGATTTCCCAAACAACTCCATTTGGCGTGAGTATAGCTTTGCTGTGGCGCATTAAAATCATGTACGATCAGCATGAGAATACACTGAACCAAAAAGGTAGTTCACATTCCTGAAAAAGTTCATCATATATAAAAAAAAACTAGCTGACCCGGCGAACTTCGTTCCGTCAAAATCATTAATGTAGGTAATGAAATTAATAATTCCGAGCTTTCGCTTCATTCTGCTTCATGTAATTCATGTAACTAAAGTTATATTAAAATTAAATAAATAAATAAAATAAAATACTTGTCGGCCAACCTACCGCTTTTTCACTGAAGTGCTTTATGGTACAAAACATTTTTTGTTCTATTATCGGGTGCGTACACGTACAAAGCGAGAGGTTTGCCGACACGTGAGCACGCCACATATAATTGACCATTCGAGAAACATGGAAATTCAAGATTTATGCAACACACATCCAGCGATTGTCCTTACGACTTATTAGTTGTCATAGCAAAAGCGAGACGTACGGGAAATTGAAGACGCCTAAATAAGAACGGCAAATCGTTCTGAATAAGTGGAATCCGCAGAATAAGAACATCTTCGCCTTTGAATTTTCCAATCAAAATCGTTGCCTGAATAATATTTGATTTTAAATTCTTCATAATAAAACGCGTACCGTTACAAATGCCAATGCATTGGTGCATTTAGGTTGCGCAAAAAAAAATATTACTGAGCCTATTTTAAGTTTCAAATTGTGTGGAGGCAAGCCCGAAACATCCAAAGAATTTAAAAATTCCGTTGGATAGTTGGTGGCTTCGTTTTCATCCATCACGGAGTCGACTGAATGGTTTTGAATGGCGAAATTTAAATGATCGACATTCTTGTTTCCCAACTGGTTCACCGACAAATATGATAGCAATTCCATCGACTGTTGGCGCATTAAATTATCGTGCATGAGCACCAGCTGGACGTTTGTTAGCGGAAATGATAAATTGATGTTCGTCTGAGTGCAGATCCGTTTCCAACACAGTTTTGAATTGGCGCACGTAAGCATTGCGCTCATGCAATACATCTCACAAAATTCTGATGATATCTTTATCCATTTTCTGAAGAATTGCACTTCGCATATCGACTTCCTTGTCCACATTACCGATGAAATACATTTGGATTATATTAACGATTGTCTTGAATAACTTCTGCTCCGAAAGACGCCATTTGAAAACAACTGTTATATTGTTGAGCTCTCATCAAAAAGTATCGGGATTTGAGTGTATTGTTGTAAAGCAATGGCTCAGGTGGATCTGGCAAAGGCGGCAATTTTATTTTTCCACTCATGCAGCATAATCCTGATGTCTCCGATGGAAACTTCAGTGCACCACAATGCAGACATACAATAGTCATAGCACCAATCGAGACACATGGAAGTGCGCTGTATTCAACCGCGCATTGGTATTGGAATGCTACTCGCTGCAATTCTACATTCACGACGTTTCTTCTTCTTCGTTGATTTTCATTTATTTGAACGCTATGCTGATGACGATTGCATTGTTGTCTATCTCGGTCTCCACTTTGGTGGACTGCACGTAGTTCTTGCGATATTCTTTCCCGAAGTTCCAACATATTCTCTCGATTGTTTATATTCCGATCTGACTGTTCGTCCTGATTTTCGTTTTCACGAACACTCGCCATACGTTGTGCATTGCGGCTGCGACGTGAAACGTTTGACCTTCTCACTGGCGGCATGATCAAATTTGTCTTGGATTCGAATTCAATCAATGAAATAGTTTAAAAAATTAATCATTTTTGTCGTATTGGAAAGTCAAACTCCTCGTTTTTTATCCAGTTGTTTATTTTTTCAAAGTGCTTTTCCCCATACAAACTTTCCTCCCCAATTTCATCCTCTTAAAGTTTTGATTTTGCGACAAAAGGCAGCCTTCCTTCCTTGGCCCAAAGCGAATCTACTCATTTCAAAAAGTTACTTAATGTAACATTGTAAACATAATTTATTAGAACAAACTTTTTAGGTATAGAGTGCGACCTCAATAAAAGCAACCCTCGATACGTGCAACTCCTCGATAAAAGCAACACCTTAAATCTTACCATTGTTGACTCAGTAATTGCAACTCCTCAAAAAAAGGTGACTCGATAAAAGCAACTATTGGTTCATGAGCTCTTATTTCGTTCGCTATTTGTAGATATATTTTCCTTCTTGTTTATTTTTGCTATGTTTGGGCAGTTATTTTACAGTTATTTGCTGTACTTTTTATACAAATGTTTGTTACATGATGTGTGCGTTTTATATAGCAGGCGTAGTTTTTCGTGCATTTTCCTCTGTAGTCGTTAGTGACGTTAGTCGCATTACTGTGTGCTATTAGTTATGGCTATTGTGAAAAGTGTTCCTAAGCAAAAAAGTGAAATTTTAGACCAAATAAATAAGGGTGTAACTGCTACATCGCTTTCTTGGAAATATAAGGTGAACAAGTTCAGCATAAGTAGAATTAAGAGGAGAGAAGGAGCGCTGACAAAATTTGTTGCAAATTCTGAATGTGGACCGGGAAAACGAGTAACTCTAAGAGCGTGTGAGTTTCCACGTATGGAGAAAGCCTTGTGCAAATGGTAGATCTAAAGTGATGACGAAAATGCAGTTAAAGAATCAACAAGCACTAAACATTTGCCTTCAATGGGCTGAAGAAAATGATGCTTCACTGAGTAACATTTTAGCTCTGCAAAACTTACGAGAGTCAGCTGTGGAAAAGAATTCTGCGTCCAAAAGACACAATCAAAAATTTCTCAATTTTTTAAAAACAATTAAAATTCGATTTTTTTAATTCTAACTAGCTGACCCGGCGAACTTCGTTCCGCCCAAATTCATTTATGTAGGTAATGAAATTAATAATTCCGAGCTTTCGCTTCATTCTGCTTCATGTAATTCGGTCAATTCAAATTTTTTATTCAAAAGGTATCTACCAATATTAAAATTAAATAAATAAATAAAATCAAATACTTGTCGGCCAACCTACCGCTTTTTCACTGAAATGCTTTATGGTACATAACATTTTTTGTTCTATTTCTATTATCGGGTGTGTACACGTACAAAGCGAGAGCTTTGCCGACACGTGAAATTCAAGATTTTGGCACACACATACAGCGATTGTCCTTGCGACTTATTAATAAGCGAGAAGTACGGGAAATTGAAGACGCTTAAACACGAACGGCAAATCGTTCTGTATAAGTGGAATCCGCGGAATAAGAACATCTTCGCCTTTGAATTTTCCAATAAAAATCGTTGCTTGAATAATATTTGATATTAAATTCTTCACAATCAAACGCGTACCGTTACAAAGTTTTGGTTCATTTAGATTGCGCAACAAAGTGGGATAGTTGGTGGCTTCGTTTTCATCCATCACGGAGTCGACTGATTTGTTGAATTGAATGCAACTCACCAGCGATTTGGTTTTGAATGGCGAAATTCAAATGATCAACGTTCTTGTTTTTCGCAGCCAAAATCACTCTTACACTCAGCCAATCATGTTCAGTATAATTCTGAGCGATATTCGGGAAAACATTCATGATTAGTTCTTCCGGTCTCGTTGTAAAGTTGCAAAAAGTTGTGGAAACTCAATCAGGCCGGTGATTAAGTCTGCTCGAATCACACCATTGCCCATCATAAATAATTGCCTGGACAACTCTGCAGCGGACTGGTCATTTTGTAAAGAAACTCGCATGTTTGTTGCCAAATGCAATTTCTTGACGTATCGCCATAAAGCAGACGCCTTCAGGCAAGCATTCAATTCATCTGCCGGAGTTGATCTCGAAATGACAGGCAGCGTTTGACGAAAATCACCTGATAGCAAGATCATTGCTCCACCGAAATGTCGCTTATCATTACGTAAACAATTCAGGGCCTCCAATGCGCATTTGTAAGCCATTGTGCATTCGTCCCATATGATAATCTTACATAGCTGCAGTACTTTCGCCATCGCAGTGTTCTTTGAAATGTTGCATGTAGGTTCTTCATCCACTTGCAGATTCAATGGCAATTTCAATGCAGAATGAGCTGTTCGACCGCCTTCTAACAAAGTAGCCGCTATCCCAGAAGAGGCTAGGGCCAAAGCGATCTCAGATCTCGAACAATTGGAGCCAACATCAGTGAAATCATGAATGTATTTCCAGTTCCGCAATTTTCGTTATCGACTGCTTGCATCAATTTATCGTACACTTTCTTTTATTCTTGATTCAACATTGGCACATTTATTCGAACAGCTTGACTCAATGCGATTCGGTCGAAGTCCATTTCTCGCTCCAATTCTCGATTAAATGAGCCTTGCATTGAACGATTTGGCTGTGGCATCCCCAATTTGCACAACAAATTGCCACTCATGAGCAGACACATATCCTCGATCAAAATCTAAGCTTTGTTGCGCATTCCATCTGACATCTCCAGTTCATTATCCAATGTCACAGTACGAATTCGATGCAACTGACATCTCCAGTTCATTATCCGATATCACAGTACGAATTCGATGCAAAATATCGTCGGCCATATCATCTTTGTATAATCAAAGTATCTACTTCATTCCAAAAAGTTACTTAATGTAACATAGTAAACATAATTTATTAGAACAAACTTTTTAAGTACCTATAGGTATTTTAAAAAAAAAAACTTTCAAAATTGTTGACAACAACAATTTGCTTGGAAAATAATTAAAATAATTGACAACAACAATTTCTTTTAAAATTTAAAATATTTTTTTTTGTATTTGAAGTGTCACTACTCGATTTCTATCCAGTTTATTTTTGTTCAAAGTGTACAAAAATGAATTTATTGGAATGGCGGTTGCGCCTTCTTTCAAAAATTTATCATACCAATATATTAACCTTCTCTGCATGGTCTATTAACCAACAAAAAAAATTAATCAAAATCGGATGTGTGTGGCAGTCGGTAGGCTGTCACATAATAAAAGCAACTGCCCAAATTTCTATTAGTTGCTTTTATTGAGGTCGCACTGATTTAAAAAAAAAAGAAATTTCAAAATTGTTGAAAGAACAATTTGCTTGGAAAATAATTAAAATAATTGACAGCAACAATTGCTTTTAAAATTTAAAATATTTTTTTTTGTATTTGAAGTGTCACTACTCGATTTCTATCCATTTTTTTTTTTTTCAAAATACATTTCCCCATACAAACTTTTATAACCTCTTTCATCCCCTCAAAGTTGGTCCAAAACGAAACCGCCAATCCCAAAATCCAATTAAAATCGAACAATCCGTTCTCGAGTTATGCGCGCACACACGGACTTCATTCTCTTTTATATAATATAGATACTAGCTGACCCGGCAAACTTCGTTCCGCCCAAATTTGTTAATGTAGTGAAAATAATTATTCCCAGCATGCACAATGCACTTGCTAATTTGTGTAATTCGGTCTTTACTAACCTATCGGTGGATAGATTATACTTATTTTAAAGTGATGTCCATTCTCTTCATGGCCGAACATGAGTGTATTGTAATGCGTTGTATGAGCTATGGGTCTCAAACAGTTCGCCCTGCACGAATTCGCGACGCAGGTGCTCGAAGTTGTTTTCGATAATCTCAACAGAACCACTGCAACTATGCTGACGATAAAAATGTTTTTTTTTTTTATACGGACAAAAAATCGGGAAGTCCGATTAAACCGGCAAACGCAAATGAAAAGTGTACACTGCTGTCCATGAAAATATAATTATTAGATTTACATCTATCTAAGATATAAAATTCTCGTGTCACGGTGTGCGTGGTTGAACTCCTCCGAAACGGCTCGACCGATTTTCGTGAATCTTAGCGTGCATATCAGCTACGGTGGAGAATCGGACAACATCTATTTTTCATCCGCCTAAATGTTAAGGGTGGTCCACCCCTAAATTTTTTTTTTTTTTTAGACAAAAGATTTTGTTTTTATATTTTTATGATATAGCATACACAAATACGTACAACCTTAAATTTTCACCCCTCTACGATCAACCCCTATTTTTATTTGTTTGGCGTAGAGACTTGAAATTTGGTAGGAATATTCCTTTCGCCGAGTAGAGGTCAGCTAAGAACGGATTTTACGAAATTCCACCCACAAGGAGGGTTGCGGGAGCGTTAGAGACTGACGTCCGTATGTACACACTCATAACTCGGTAATGGATCGTGCTTGGTGTAATCGTATTGACCCAAGGAAGGACATAATTATGCTACGTGATAATTAAAGTTTAAGGGAATGGAATTGGGGATGGAACTGTGTATGGAGAACCGCACCCTAAAACAAATTGATTGGATAGAAAAACGGGTAGTGTCACTTCCAATACAACAAAAATTATTTAAAATGTTTAATTTTTGAATTATTTTGATGTGCCGGGCTTACCGCCACACAATTTGAAATTGAAAGTCGTCTCAGTTATAATTTTGTTGCGCAACCTGAATCCACCGAAATTTTGTATAGGATCGCGTTTGATTTTATTGTGAAGAATATCAAATCAAATGTCATGCAAGAGAAGATTTTGAGTAGAAAATTAAAAGGCAAACATTCTTATTCCACGGATTCCGCTTATTCAGAACGATTTGTCATTCGTATTTAAGCGTATCAATTTCCCGTTTCGCTATGACAATTAATAAGTCAATCAATGGAATTTTGTGGAATCAATCTTGAATTCCCATATTTCTCATTATGTGGCGTAACCATCCGCTTTATATATATCGTGTACCGTAAAGGACTTTAGTGAAAAAGCGAAAGGCTGACTGATACGAAAGAAATTGAGTTCGCCGGGCCAGCTAGTAACTCTATATATATAAAACAAAGTGTATGTTTCCCTCTGTCGCCGGTAGTTACGATGTTCAATTGATAGGCCGAAAAAATTAAAAAAAAAAAAACAAAAAAAAAACTACTTAATTTCTACCAGTGTCTGGCGAAGCCGGCGGGGTTCAGCTAGTAAACTTTATAAAACCTCATACCAAAAACAACAAAACAACAAAACTTACCGGCAAGTGCGAATAAAATGTGCATGTACGTTTGCGTTTAAACGATAAACAAATTAATTAATATAACATCCGTTCAGAATGCGAGTGCGATGAAAAAAAAAAACGTAACATAATAACTCACTGATAGCTGTATACATGTATGCGCTGCAACCTGTATTTGCATATTTTTGTATTTCTATCCGGTTTATCAATAAGAGCGCTACAAAAGTTTTTTTTTAAATAAAACAAAAACGGTTTTGGATATCAATGAAATTCGTTATTCCTGTGAAAGTACGTTCGATGCCATTATGTATGGAACTCGATTTCTTTAGCAGGGCCACCACGGGCACGCCTGCAGAAGTCCAGACGCTGAACCCATTTTTCGACGGTTTTCAAGCATAAATCGGCCGATACTGCTGTGCAATTTCACGTTCGATATTCGAACGAAGTTCATCAATCGTCGCTGACCTGTTGGCATAGACCATAGACTTGACGTAGCCCCACAGGAAATAGTCTAACGGCGTCAAATCGCACGACCGAGGCGGCCAAGCGACTGGACCATTTCGTGAGATAACACTTTCTCCAAACTTGGTTTCCAATAAATTGATTGTGACATTCGCTGTGTGGCTTGTGGCGCCGTCCTGTTGGAACCACATGTCCTCCAAGTCCATATCATCCAATTGGGGCCAAAAATATTCGGTTATCATTGAACGGTAGCGATTCCCATTCACAGTAACGTGCCGGTCTTGATCATCACGGAAGAAGTACGGCCCAATGACGCCGCCGGCCCATAAACCACACCAATATAATTTGATGAAATGGCAAACCTTACTGAAGAGAAATGTCAAAAGAGCGGCAAGAAATTCGGCGTCGTTTGCTGTCCCTGTCGCTCTACTTTTGTAGCGTCCCTGTTGAAAAACCCTTTATTTTTTTTTATATGGACAAAATCAGATGTTCTCATAATTCACGAACGCGTTGACCTATTTCGTTCAAACTTTAGGTAAACCAACTACACGGCCTTAAACAAACCCTAACTTTTATCAAATTCGGCTTGACAGTGCGTGAGTTATAAAGTCACAATGCTTTTGCAACTCTATTTTACATATAGAGAGAAGAGAAGAGAAGAGATATATAGAGATGCAATAGAAATACACGACGAATTGCAATGTTGATTTTTTTCAATCGTGTCGGCCAACCTTCTTCACCTTCCGCTTCACTACATAGTATAAAACAAAATCGCTTTCTCTGTCCCTATGTCCCTATGTCCATATGTATGCTTAAATCTTTAAAACTACGCAACAGATTTTGATGCATTTTTTTTTAATAGAGTGATTGAAGAGGAAGGTTTATATGTATAATAGCATCCATTAAATAGTGGATAAATACTGTTATTTTTGAGGTTTCTAATGTGATGTAAATAATTACATTTTTTCCGCTTACATTGCAAACGCAGGCTGAACCCTACGAGATTTATCAAAATAATGTATCTACTAAGTATTGTACACATTGAAAAGGTCTACAGAAAACTCCGCGATGGTATATGTCTATCTCTTATGGATATCCCACAATAACATTTTTTTGTCATTTACTTTTTACGACAAAAAATGGCTATGGCTAAATAATTCAAAAAAGTAAAATGTTCGATTGGAGTTAGATCGCTGGATTTTCCCTGGACCTTAGCCACAGCAACGCGTGACTGGGTCTTCTAGCATACCTACTACTACTATTTATATACCTACAAGCTACAACCATATATTAATTTGTCTATGGTATAAATGCTATTCATCAATATGACGACGTTCTTTTTTTCTTTTCTTTTTTCAGTGTAAAGAACACAGTGGGCCATCTGACGTTATCGTTCCTCGAACTTTTCTAGTTGTGGAATCTTTTAGAATCAGTTTCGGTAGACGCAGAATTGCATCTTACATAAGTTCCACAAAAGTGGACCCAGGGTAAGTTACACCGTTCTGGTAGAGGCGAACTATATATTTGCTGAATAACTTTCAATCCGATAGGGCGTTTTTGCCATCAAGAGTTATAACCGCGCGGTATTTTGTTCATGCATCCTTTCCAGCATCTCTACAGCAGTTCAGCCTCTGGTAAGTTCCGTATCGATTGCGTCTATATTCCCTTGTTTTACGGAAACCATATTAATATTCCGAGAAAAATTTTGTGTTTGAAAACCAATTACCTAACAGCCCGATTCTGGCAAACCTGACTGATACCTCACAAGTCACAAAACCATCACAAGCTGAGGCGAAATTTATTTTATGAGGTTTTCTTATTCTGTCAGCACACTTACATCTTGTGAGCCTCACAAAAATCGAAATTGTGATAACCTACGGAGCAGGTCACAACATTTAAAACCAGTCATAACGGCGCATAAGTGACAATATTTGTGTTGGATGGTACTGGTAACCTATTTCTAGATACTTAATGACCCGAAAATCACATTTCATGCTATATTTATAATCATTTCGGGAAATACAAATAGATATTTGTATAAACAACAACTAAGGAATGTGATGAATTTGATTTGTTAAAATTTCGCGTATTTTGCCTAAAAAATTATTATTTTATATGTTTTTATTAACTTCGTGTGCGAGGCCGGGCTTTTACGGAAAAATTTGTTTCAATTTGTGCTGAGGTGAACATTTTGTTAGTTTTGCTGTGAGGATGATCGTAGAATTCGTAAAAAGTTATCGAATCACAACAAATCAATCTCACAAGCTCTTTTGACTTGTGAGGGCTCACAACGGCAGAATCGGGCTGTAAAAGTGGGCTTTGAAAAAGAGAATCAATTGTCTGTCAAACGAATACAGTTTGGTTGTCAATTGCATAATTATTGGTACCTAATCCTCTGACTGAGTCTAAACAGACTGATAAAAATGTGTTGAGGATAGACTCTCCACCCTCCACCTTCGCATTGTCAGGCAACCAAACTCCTTTAAATCTATAAGAATTCTGTCAAAACAATCCTTTTTCCAAACCCTCTGCTCGTAGATAACGGAACATTATAACTTATAACCGATGCAAGAAGTCAGTGAAACACACCGCAGATAATCCCTCGTAATCCTTTTCCATTCATAAGGCATACCATACTTCCGCTCGCAAACAGAAAACAAATTTCAAGGATGGGAACAGCTCTATCAAGTTCATCGGACCGAAAATTAAGGTATTCATATATATTCAAGATGTTTACTGACACACACACCATCATCGCCATTCTCAGTTTCACAAATCACAACTCGAAAAGTTATATCTTAAAGGTACCTTGGTGGAAGAGAATTTTTTGTTTTCGCTCTCTCCCCTTCTTTAGAAAGGAAAATCTCCAAGAAGGAGAAACTGTATTAGACTTCCGATATTATCCGTTCTCGAGGTGCTTAGCATATATCCCGACAAAAAATGTACTTCATGTACGTCTGGCGTTTGGACTTGTGTGTGAATATAAATATAACAGAAAAGAAAAGAAAATGAAAGGAAAAACGGCAGAGCCAGAGTCGGAGCACTTTATGGTAATGGAGTAAATGAAAATTCGCAATAATCAAAATTTCCGCTTGATTAAATTTTAAATTCGAAATTGTTTCAAAAATTAAGACACGACTCCTGATGTTGAAAGTGAGGGTACTTTCCGTTTCGGATGTGATATGAATTCTGTTGTTTATCGGCGAAAAGGGTTTTCGGTTGCTCGCCCTTAAATTGCGGTCATGTTTTGAATGAAAAAATAGAACCATGCGGACAAATACAACATATGCCTTTAACAGTAACATTGACCCTTAAGAGCCAAAGCCAAAAAATGTAACATATCCATTTATCAGGAACACCGACCCTTTGACTATATGATTAGAATTTCTGATAAAGAGCCAAAGTCCGGAAAAGATACGATGGTCGTGGTTCAGGATCTTTTTCATGGTTAGTCTTTGGTAATAAAAGGGACTTGAATATGTTATCAGTGTACTGGGACCGATTTTTTTAATTCCTACTCCTCTACCTGAGGGTCGATGTTAACTTTGATCTTCTCAAACAATTCCACCTTTACAGAATTTAATTAACATCGTTGTTTCGAAATGTTTCCGAGAAAACTTTCTCCCATAGTATAAGTACTAGTCAATCCGCTTCAGATTTTCCTTTCAAGTGCCTGTAACACAGGACAAACTTATACAGAATTTCTCACCAACGATATTGTTCAAGGACACTACAATTGTCCCAGTCGAAAAAGTTTCTTGTTTGTCCGAGGAAGGGGCATCCATCGGTGATTATGCACCGACTCCTATTTGATGTTGAGAGCGTGCTCTTGGTCGAAGACGGTCAATCGGATTGTTCAACAAGTTGATTGGTAAAAACGATACACTCTTAGGTATGGGTTGAAGAAGTTAGTAAGGATCCAATTTGTACTGTTTATTGGAAGCGAAATAAAATTGAAACAAGGTAGGAACGTATTCACGAAGAATCTTTCATTTCGGAAACAATTTAAATGACTGTCTGTGCAACTTTGAAACTTCGCACAAAGACTTGCGGGAAAAATAGCTGATTTCGTATAATGACATACAAATTTCGATTAAAAGTAAAGTGAATCCTCCTAATGATGCTTTTTATCAAAGCTATGAGATCTCCTGTCGACATTTCTTTGACTCAGTTAAGCTATTGAAAGAAAGTTGTGCTGTTGCAAAATTTTGTATTATGGTTTAAGATAAGAAGATGAGCTTATGTTTCGTGGATTTATGTCCCTGCACCCGAGAGACAAGATAGCTTAGCAGAAAGTAACCTAACGATTTTAAGTTAAACAGCATTTTAAAAGATTAATTAAGCCAAAAAGAATTGAAGTTGTGGTACATTTATTGATTTGTTTCGTTGTATAAGTTAACAATCTTATTTGATTACTAGCTAACCCGTGCTCGCCTTGCCTCGCCAGAGTTTCCTTTCGCATACACACAAAATCTCCTCCATTGAACGCTGGAAAAATCCAACGATCTAGTTTCAATCGAACATTTGAATTTTTTGAATTGTACAAAATTTTTAGTTTTTTGTTTATTGTTCGACTTCAGGGTAACGTACAAATCTGATTTGCATATATGTATCTTAAAAAATAAAAAATCCTATTTCATTGGGATGAGTCATTCCAAAGCTAGGAGCTAGAAGGCATTCGAGAATTTAAAACTTTTCTTGGATTTCCGCTTCCGGACAGTGGATAATGGTAAAACTCTAGGGTCTAGACGATATCGTTTTTTTTAATTTTTGCTGATCAAAATAAGTTATGCTCAGACAGATTTTTTAAGATTCCGTACCCAAAGGGAAACTTTATTAGTTTCGCTACGATGTCTGTCGGTCTGTCCGACCAATAGACCAATTTTGTACCTTTAACTTTTCAGAAACTAATTGAAGTAGAAGGCTGAAATTTGCACATCCGTAATAACCTCTAGTTAAATGACAAATTAGTAATTTGGTGAAAAAAATATTTCATTCGTACAAAAATTGCTTATTTCATGATTTACAAAAAATCGAACCGAAGAATGTTTTGCAGTAAAAGTTAATATTTTAGAAGATATTTACAAAAAAAAAAGAAGAAAAGACAATCACTATATAAAGTACGCCTCCTTCAACCATTTTTCATTCGTTTTTGGTGTGTTCTCTTTATCGATTCCAATTGGAACTCACTCAACTCGTGTTCATTCACCATGTTCTCTTTCTCTTGTGATTTACCGCATCAGCAAAAAAATGTCTCTAAAGAAGTACGGATTACGGAACCTTCGGTGCGCGAGTTACACTCGCAATTGGCCGTTTTTTTTTTTTTTTTTTTCTGTATGTTTTTAATGCATTTGTGGAGAATGAATTAGATGAATCTATTAAGCCGGTTTGTTGATACTACTCATAGCGATTTTAGTTCCACTTAAAATCTTATGTGACAGTGACAGTTTATGCCATAGAAAAAGTAACCCATGGCCATAAGGTAGGGGAAGGTGGGATAATATTGTAATCTCGAAGGCTAGAAATCTCGAAAAGTTTTTTTTTAATCTCGAATGCAAAAATTTCAAATGTACAAAAATCTTGAATGTACCAAAATATCGAAAATAAAAAGTAAATTCGAGATTTTTTTATGTAGTTTGAGAGCTAAGATTCGAATAAAACATAAAATATGTTCTGTTTATCAAATAATTTATTCATCTCGGCAAAACAACTACAAAATATAAAATTTAACAAAACAAAAGTAACAATTCATTATAAGAAATTAATAATTTCAAAATCGAATATACATATAAATAAAATAAACTAACTAAACAATAATGTCAAAATAAATCAAAAAACTTATCAAAAAAACAAAAACAAAATACATATTACAAATTTTAATTATATGCAAGGCCTTTAAGGTGGACAATGTAGATACTGCACGTGATTGATTGTCAAAAGAAAAGGCGTTTTTTATTTTCCTCAGATGATGTATATAGATCATTAATTTTCATGCATTACAACAACTATGAGTTCATGTACAGTTGTTGTATTGCATGCAAAAACCAAAGATCTAAGTAGATCATCTGAAAAAAAAAAGTAGTAATCTCGAATTAATATTAATTTTTGAAACAGTGGTAACAAATTGCGCACGCAAATTGTTACCATTGTCTCAAACATTAATATTAATTCGAGATTTTTGTTATTCGAGATTATGCTTTCTAGATTTATTTTTTCGAGATTATTTTTTTCGAGATATCGTGGTACACCCATGGGAAGGTCATGTTCCTTGGACCGGAAATGCTTCTTTCGTTCAACGCATTTTTTTATTTATTTATTTTTTTTTTTTTTTTTTTTTTTTTTTTAATTTTACTTTTTAATTTTATATTAACATGTATTACTTTGGATATGAGTTGGTGTTAAAAATATTTCTAAAGATATTAATGTATGCCTGGAAAAACCTACATCGTAAGCAAACCTCGAACGGTCCGAGGTACATACAGTGAATGTACCTTGGACTATTAGTGTATGTACCTTGGACCGAAATCAATTGTGTTCATTATCACACTATTATATAAAGAGGTAATGTTTGTTTGGGGAAGGTAATCTCCGGAACTACCGAACCGATTTCAAAAATTCATTTACTAATAGAAAGCTACGGGATAGAGTATTGCGATAGGCTACTTTATTTTTTTATTTTTCCATTTTAGATTTTTTTGATTTTCTGCGCTATTTATTTTGACTTTTCTATATCAAAAATTAATTAGAAATCTACGTACCTAGGTACCAACTATGTGCGGATTTTTTTTTCAAAAAGTGGATTGATAAAATCGAGATGAAATTAATCACATCACATCACATCACATCACACTATTATATAAAGAGGTAATGTTTGTTTGAGGGATGTAATCTAACTCGGATGTTCCGGACCTACCCCTTCGCGGAAGGGTGGCCGACACGTCAATGATTGCGGTTTGATTGAAATACATCGAGATTGCTATAGTTCAGTTATTTCTATTGTATTTAATATAACTTTTGAATAAAGAATTTGAATTGATGGAATTACACAAAGTAGCATGCACTGTGCATGCTTGGAAATATTATTTTCATTACATTAACGAATTTTGGCGGAACGGAGTTCGCCGGGTCAGCTAGTATTATATATTTTAGTATCTTTTTCCATTAAGGAAAAATGTGCATCCATTTATTAATTAAATAATAAAAAATTATTGAAATTAAAATGTAAGTAAGTATGTCCAAAGACAACAAATAACTGAGAAGGAACTCGTTAGAAAATTTAATTTTTTTTCTAGCAGCTGTAAGTAACTCCGAAAACGACCAGTCACTTTCGGCTTCGAAATCATCATGTTCAACACTTTAATCATCAGCATATCTTTGGCGAGAAGGTCCTGTACCTTTTGCTTTCCTGCTCTCGGTTTTGAATGGCGTGTCGTTTAGACTATGGGTGCCGGTTTCCTGACTTGCTCCTTGGAATTTTTTTTTTTAAGAAAGTGGAAAACAGAACTCTTATCCAAATTTACTTTGGCATAGACATAGGTCCAAGGTACATTCGCTACACTTTTTTTAAGAATAATAAATTAATAATTTTTAGATGCATAAACTTACACATTAAAACCGGTAGTATGAAAGAAATATCTTCATTGAATGAGTACAACACTTGGTGCTTATACACCAAATGAACTCAAACTGAAATGAATCAGGAAAAATTATGAAAGAACTTTTAGTAACATGTTCAGCCAATTGCCAGGAATTGGCATTCGGTCCAAGGTACACGACCTTCCCCTATCTAAAGCTGCGATTACACGGTAATTTTTTTTTTTTTTTTGTGTCATTTAAATGGCGCTCTGACGTCAAAATTGCGTCACAAAGCCGTCATTTAAATGTCGTTCCGTGTGATCGCAATTTCGGCGTCATTTAAATGACTAGGAAAATGGCGGACCAAATGGCATGAATTTTGTGCCATTTAAATGGCGGAAAAAAATGGAAGTGTGATCGCTCTTAAATGGCGCTTAGGACGAATGACAGAACTTATCGGATGATCCGCCAATTAAATGTCAGCCTCCAAAAAATGACCAGGCACGAAATTCATGCCCTGCCATTTTTCTATGCAAATGACAAATGACGCAGCATTTAATACGATATCTGTGCTTTCATTTCATGTTTTTCTCGTGGCGAAAGGACGATTAAATAATTAATAAACTGTTTTTTATTTGTTTTGTTGTGGTTGTGTTGTTCGGTTCCTATTGAGAGAAATGGAATACAAACCATCGCGTCGCCTTTAAGTGCCGACAATTTGGACTACTACGTCAACTGTGTTGTGAGTTTGAATACACAATGTACACCAAAGTCGAAAAAATTAGGTAAAACGCAGAAAATAGGATTGAATCAGGATAGGTAAATTAAATTTGTGGATCGACGAAGAGAAATCGCGTTTGATTGTGACGGTGCAAAAGCAACGGGAGCTCAGTTCCAGAATACAAACTTCAGTATGTCAGGCAGTGCTTTTGGTGCTGGCAGGGCGCCTAAAGAAACGAATAAAATGTTATTCGAATAAATATGATTATCTCTAGATTAGAGTCGAATCATATTTGTAAATAGCGTTGAGAACTTCCAGAATGATGCACGTTATCGTTGGCTGCGATACGCAGAAAAGGAATCGCAGCGATCGAAAACTTTCACCAGTGGCCAGGTAGCGCAGTGTGATCACCAGTCGTACTTCCGCTGAAACACTCACTCTCTCGCATATTTGTGTTCTGTTTTTCGATGTGTGGCTTCACCAACCTCAGCAAATAATCGAATTGATTGGCTGACATACGAAGGACATTGCGATATAGTTCAGGTTCTTCTTCGCGCAATTCGAGCAGTAATTCATCACAAAATCCACTCTTCTCGCGACGGCTCAACCACCTCTTTTGCCAGATCCTCCGCTTCGTCTCGTTGGCTCGTAATCAAGATCGTCGTCACTGCTTTCCCGTATACACGCTGCCAAATACGCCGTCTCCGCAATTCCACCATTATCGCGAAATTCCTTTTCGACATTTTGTATTTATTATAATTTTTTTTTTTTTTAGTTTTTCACTGCTATTTAATTTATATAATAAATTTATAATTTAATAAAGTCGTAGCACACGTACGCGTCTTCGCCGAGAGAAAAACACCAAATGGCAGTAGCTATATTTCTGTCATTGGTCATTGCCGTCTGATCGCAAAGCAGATAAATGACGCGAAATTGAAATAATAGGAAAGGTGACATTTGCCATTTTGATGAGGCATGTCATTACCGTGTGATCGCCATTTTTTCGCTCGACATTTAATGGCATCCCAACAGAAAATTCTAAACGACGCGAAGTGGCCGTCATTTAATTTTGGGATAAAAATGACGATGATAGTCATTTCGTGTGATCGCCATTTTTTCGCAAATGACAAATGGCGAATCGTAGCTTAAGTGTCTCTCTAATGCGACATTTTTTCCTGACGTCAGAGCGCCATTTAAATGACACAAAAAAATTACCGTGTAATCGCAGCTTAAGTAGAACTTAAATCGGTATGAGTAGTATCAGCAAACGGGCGTAATTTTTGAACTTAGTTGCTAGTTTGAGAGGTCTCCGGCTTCGACCAAAGTCGTCTTAAAACTTGCATGAATAGGACCCTGATGATACTCGTATTTGTTTAGACTAAATCGCCTATGCTACTGTGATCTATTGGACAAATAATAACGAATAAACAAAAGTCAAAAAGCTAAAACGGGTAAAACGTATAGCCGGAAACTGTTGTTGCGTTAAAATCAACGCTCAAAATGTTGGTCCTTCCATCCCTCTTATTCCTAATCTATTTTCATTTTGTTTTGCCTTTCGTACCCTTTTTCTTCTGGTATCTTCCGGGGGCTTCCCTTTCGCCCCGGGAGGATGTTAAAACATGTTGTTTAGAGCCCAGACAGACGCTCGGGTATCTCTCAACGGGTGGATGGACGGTCCCCAATTCATAACTAAAAATAAGGGATCTTCACCGAAATACAAAATACGACGATCAATCGCCCAAAGGCCGCCTAAATACAAACTGGAAAATACTTAATAATATTATAAACGATAACTTCCAATTACCTCTGTTCTGTTAGTTTACCCTTTCAGCGCGGAAGCTCACTCGAAAAACCCCAATCCCCAGTACAGAGGACGTTAAGGAATAAGGAGTTTCCTTAGGAGAGGAAGCATAAGAGAAAGAAAACAGATAAGTAGGGTGTTGTGAGTGTGTAATAGGTTGTTCGTAACCGTTTAGTTTCTGATAATTTGTGAAAAATATAGTCGAGTACGGTTTCGTCCCGTTTTCTTTAACCGTAGCAATTAACGGCTACTTTCGCGACCCGTTGTGTCGTTTTGTGATTGTTATCCAACGAGCCGTATGGTAGACGGAAATTATCCTTTGGCCCAAAACCGCAAAGTGAAATAGTTGATTTATAAAGTTTGGTCCATTTTCCCATTTGGAAATTGCGTGCTTCATTCATTTTTTTTTTTTTTTGTCTGACACTCAATGTTCCAACTTCTCGTTCTGGTTTCGAACGGAGGAGATTCAAAGTCGCGCAACAAAAAAACAGTTCTGTAAGGCGATACTGAGAGCTTCCAGCTCTGTGATGTTTTTCTTAAACAATCCGTGACAATTTTCCAATTTTTATTTCCTCAAATCTACTTGAAACCAATAAATTTGTGAAATTTTCCCCCTTGTGGGCAAATAATTGATCTTTTAGTCCATTGTTTCCAATTTTGTTACCATCGATAATGGTCATACCAAAGGTTTCTGAACCTTATAGGTCATTCCCCTATTTGTTCTTCATTAAACAAATTTCTACCGTCGAAATCGAACCCACACCCAGTTCGCCGCCTATTCTCGGCGGCTTCATTTGTTTATTCGATTTGTTTACGCTCTAGAGTCGTTTTCCCTTCTTCCAGTTTTCACTGTGGGCGCGTGTTGCAGCACCAGTTGATTTTGCCTTCCGTAGATGAACAGCTTTCTTTACGAGTCCTACTTATTTGAAGGTTGATTCAAGAAGGACGTTAAAAGAGAAGGTGAAGATATAGACATTAAAATTACATTACAGCGACATCTTACTTTTTATGTATATGTATCATTATTTGAATACATATAAAAATTTTCGCGTGAACAACCACTGAATATCTATCTCTGACATACACCCAGAGAAAATCCTTGTCTTTCTGACTGCCTTCGGAGTGACTACTCTGGGACCCCACAAAGGAAGGGACAATAAGTGCCTTTAAAAGAGGTTGCAGTATTAGAGCCCCATGAATGCTACCCCGACTAATAATACCTACCATTGCTATTGTTCTAAGCAAATCTTAAAATCGATTGTCTTACAAGCGCTGAATGTCCGCATTTTCACTTCAAAGTATAAATTCATTTACTGCTCTGTACAAACTTCACTGGACCGAAAAAGCAATGCGAAGGAATGTACCCTATGATAAAAACACAAATCTCAAAGTCCATCACATTTCCTTGGGAAAAAATATCCACTTTGGGTTTCCTTTCGCAAAAGTCAAGGACTCTTACAACGACTCAACATGAAATTGGATATTTGCCTGCACCACGGGACTTTCAAGTTTCAACCACTTCTATAAGGACGATCTAATGGATAATTCAATTCCCTTCAAATGACAATAATGCCTGCTAAAGTTTTATTTGAAAAGTTTCCTAATGATTATTTGATTATTTTTCACCTATATATCCCCCAGTGCGTGGTTACAAATAAAAATAAAAAGTAAATAGCCAAGGTGGATAGAAGTACCTACATATACAACCTGTGATGTCTTTAATACGAAACACGAGTCCTCTGCCTTTAAGTCGACTGCACAGTAAAAATAAAAATATGTCAGCCAGTGTCCATAGAAGATCAATCAATATCACGATGTCAAACAAAACACCATCAAAGGCGCACAGAAATCAGCAAGACTATTAAATTTTATTGCAACAGAAACAGAGAAGCAAATTGAATTAAATTCGATTAAATTGAAATTATTCTCATTTCAATGCACTCTGGTGTAGTCCAGTGAGTGTAAGGATGTTAATGGCCGATTCGGGTTGTGAGTTTGCATATCTCTTGGATATGCGCCACTGACACTCAGCCATAAAAAATGCATATGCGATATGCCCTGAATGGACAGAATCAATCGATTGATCTCTTTTAATTTGATATATAACAGATAACAGTAATAACAATAGGGAGGGCTTAGTGCACTGCGATTTTAAGGTCTATTTTGAATAACTTTAAGCGGTTTGCTCGCCCTTCCATAGCCAAGTACATTTTAAATTTGGATGAATGTGAAGCGACAGAGGGAAAGCTACAGATTTCATGCGGAAATCCAGGGTTAATAATTAGAATGGGTTATACCCAGCTCAGTCGGAAGAGCTAACGGAAAAACCTTACTATACAGCTGCTGACAGTACAGTGTAGATTTGGGTCGTCTAAAAAACTTTTTTAGGTCTGACAAGTTAATCGGCCAAATCGTTTCCCTTCTACTTAAATATATAAGTAGGGCAGGGCCTGCATACTGCTCCACTAAAGGACTTTTCAATTGGGATTGGTCGTTGTTAAAATGAAAAAAAAAAAAACAAGAAAAAAAAAAAAAAAAAAACAGCTCTCCTTTTGAGGAATTAACGCAATTATTTTTTTATATAAAAGGCCCATGTATTCCATTAGATATATTTATATATATGAAACATAGAATCGGTCAAAAGTGTCTGCTGTGGCTTCTCAGGGTGCCACGGACCCGAGTGGTAAAATTTGTAGTGACTGCTGCATAGATAAGGCTGAATTTGAGCATTTGTTATGTTAATGTTAATGGCATCGGTCGATCTTGACTTATTGGGATAGACCTACGACTTCAGAGGGGGGCCTATTCCAGAAAGCAACCAACATAATTTGGGAGCTGGAAAGATACTTTTCGCCAAAAGCGAACACGGTCGAAATTAAGGTAACGCTTTTGATACGATCCGCCGCGCATTTGGGAATAACCTCCCAGGAAACGCCACAAGAAGCGAAGTTAAATTGCCCGATCTTGGTGTCCAATTCATGTCACTTCTGTGAGAGATAAACCTCAAATCGGACATGCAGAGTGTCCATCGTGGCGTCTGCTGTGTGGCATAGCTTCATCCTTTTGGATCAACATGTCGTCTACCCCAATATCGTTTATGCTGGGCATGGAAATCGGTTGGCACTGTTTTGTAGCGCTCGCTGTGGACTGTGATGACCACACCGACATTATTTTCACAAAAGTACAGACCAGTAACGGCGCCGGTACAAAATCCCCAACAAACAGTAACTTTTTGTGGACGCATTGCCACCTGGTGAACCTCCTGTGGGGTATTGTCATCACATCTACAGAAATTTTGTTTTTTAGCATAGTCCAATCCATAATAAAAAAATGCGTGTCGTCGCCAAAGATGGGTTTTCGGCCAAAATTGGGGGCCTCTTCCAAGCGCTCCGAAGCCCAGTCAGCGAAGAAATAACGCTGCCTGTGATCATTAACTTTGAACTCCTTTGTCGGTTGGATCTTCTACTGGTATAGACTCAATTCCCGAAGCAAAGTTCGCTAGTTTAAGGCTGCTTAAAGTGGTCTTCCTATATGCTCGGCGAGGTACTGACTGCCATGGGTTCTCCTGTTCACTTTAAGAGACGAATGGCTGATTGATTACCGAACCGGTTGTCTTGAATTTGGCAACCAAACCTTGCAGAGTCGACTTTGAAGGGCCAGCGCGTCTGGCGTAAATTGGGCGCAACGTTTGCACTGACGAACACTCATTTTAATAGTCAAATTATGTCATTTGGACGTGCCGCTCAATCGTGCAACTTGCTATGTTGATTTGGCATCTGTGACTAAAATAATAAAGTCCATAGATAAGACGGACGACCCCACTGGCTGCCAACAACGACCCGTTCCAATTAAAAAAGCCTTCTATTACAAAATAAAAAACGTTCTGGGATTTAAAAAGGGGTATCCAGCCCAGAACGCCCGACTGCCAATCAGGCAACAGTAGCAAACGTTAATCAAACGGAAACAAGTCTTCTAGGAATCGGCAAAACGATTCGGTTGTCATAAAAGAAACCCGACTACCGACTACTACATATGCTAAGGATAAACATGATTTAAAAAAATGTGTTCTATATCTTAATTCAATGATTTTGAATACACCCAACCCCATACCTCATTCATATGCAAACGAGATTCAACTGAAACTCACATTGCACCTAGGGAAATTTACATTCCGACTGCTGCCCCCTACAGGATTACCCATACCTACTGCCGAAATTCCATTAAAACAGCCACGTTCCCCTCCAGTTGGTATGGTAGTTCAAAGTAAATTCATGGTTTACCCACTTATACTCATTCCGTACTTGGTGGTTGGTGCTCGTACTTTCCCATTTCTTTTTGATTCATGCCTCATGTTTCTGTTTTTTTTTTTCTATTTTTTTTCCTAAACTAAGGACATTCTTTTGTCGTTGTTCGGTGTATCTCCTGCGGCAGTACTATACTAAGTTTCTCCACGGACCAAGAGGAGGAAAAGAAAACCCTCATCCAACCAAGCCCTAGGTAAGAGGATAATTACACCCAACGTATCCACTCGTAGCAATGGCTAAAGTAGCTTGGTACATTTGCTCGTATATATCTGCGGAGGAGAGACTTTTTCTAATTCAAGAGATGAGCGTGTTGCCGAACAATTTTCTTGGATTTATTTCTTGAGCTTCCACAAATACAAACAAGGCAATCCGATTAAGCTGCTCTTGTGAAAATTCAATTTAGATTTGCTCCTTATCACCAGTCCTGCCGTCCTAGTCGCACAGAGACACAGTTAAAAAACACTGCGAAAGTTGAGGCGGTCCAAAATGCTAAACTGTTTTTTACTTACACACATAAACATATTTGGAAATTTTCAATTAGCTGGCGCAGTAAAAGTTCGGATACAGGCAACTCGGATTATGGGTGTCGTATTTGCCTTCGGAAACGATGATGTACATTCTTTTATCTCAATTACTTTAAAAGTTGGTGTTGCTTGCTTCTCCTTCAAAAAATAATATGCGGTTTTTAGGCCGACAGAAAAAATAACAACTGACAAACTCAATTAACCAGGGGTAGATATATCATGCGGCTGAAATGAGGTTCTCCTGCTTCCGGAGTGATGGGCATCAATTGTTGTACTATGGGTATGGGAGCATGGGGAAGAAGAATTAATTGCATCAGATCAGGGTAAGCTACAGCGAAGTGCGGAGAAAGATTGGGATGGGCATGGGATGCAAAGCGTGTCAATGGCGTCGGTACTCACTGCTCGGTGACGGTGACACGGTGAGCGCGAGAGAGGATTTTATTTCAAAATAGACTGATAGAAGCAGGGTAACCTTTTTGACCCCTTGGGTCCGATTGAACCTTTCTTCAACACTGGGACCGCAGGACCCGCCTTTTTCAAAATAGTCGAAATCGGACCCCTTTCTGGAAAAACAGGACGCCTTTGGACCCTTTTTCAGAATTGGTTATTTAACAATTCACAAGAAGCAAACAATTTCTTTTCCATTGACTGTTTACACACCAATCGAGTATCGAGTTATAAATATAACTATACTATAGCAACTACAAACTACAATGAATCGGCATAAATCTCGCTCTCACTATTATTAAAAAGGACTATCCCAAGTATTAATTAACACTATGTAAAAGTTATCAACTTGTTACTCAGCAGTTATGTCCAATTTTTGTATGCTATCTGACGTTTGCTTACTTACTTACTTGTGCACATTTTTCTATTAATGAGGGGTATATTACTAATTTATGAATACATAATAAAGACTACAAAGATTCATCGCAAATTAAAAATGTATGCAATATTTATATTGGGCATGAAGCTGAATCTTGCACTTTAAAAAAGAATTTACCTGAACAAGACATTGCTGCTATAAAGCACAATGTTCTTAATACAAACAAAATGTATGTGATCAAATTAAGCTAGGAATATAATATTACCGATAAAAAGATGTGTTCATTAAAGTATTTAGATCCTAAGGTTATAAATATGCAACAAGATTTTAATTATTCGTTACTTGTTTCGTGTGAGTTTGGTCGTTTTACTTCGGATCCAGAAAAAATAATAAATGAGCACAAGTTGCCTAAAAATAAAGCTAAAGATAAGACGTTGAAATATTAATTTGATTGGTTCATAGTAGGAAACTTAAAGCACCATTGCCAAATAGTAGCGCATGCGCAGAACGAATGCTTTCAAAATTAACGTTCTTTTAAAACAAACTTACTATCTGCAATAAACATATTTAGAAGGTGAGAATTGGAAATGTGGGTTCCTATTTCCGATTTAGTCCGGAAATACAGCGCCGCACTTTCAAATCGATAATTTTTTTTTTTTTTTTTAGATTTATAGCAAACTGTGAAAAAATGTAATTTAAATGCTGTATAAATTTGTATTATTTTTTTTTAGTTGCATGAAATACATATATGTGAAATCTATACCTACAAACAAAATATTTCTTTTGCTTTTATCAAATTGATTTACCATTACTTAGAAATCTCTTAATATGCCTCTTGATATAATCTACTTTAATTTTTTTATAATATTTATTTAAAATGAATAAAAACCATGGGATAATGTTTCGATACTGTGGTTTTTCTTGAATTTCATACGGGACCCTTTTTGAAAGCCAGGGACCCTTTTTGGATCCTTTACGAAAATGTTCGAAGGTAACTCTGGATAGAAGTAGAAGCTAAAGGCAGAACGCAGAAGGCAGTTTGCGTCTGCCCGCCATACACCAGGCACCAGGGTACTCATTCCGGCGCAGGGACATACGTCCCCGGGACATAACTCCCAATTTTTAATTTTGGGACTTATAACCCACTTGAGTGAGACATAAATCCCCCACACCATCGGGACATAAGTCCCAAACAAAAATGTTGGGCCTTATGTCCCACCCAAAAATTTTTTTTTTTTTTTTTTGCTTACAGATTTTCCCAGAAGAAAGTCAAACGCATTACTTAAGATTACAAAAAAAAAAAAAAAGAAGCAATGAATTTACTAACAATTTGTGGAACACAATGCAAGCATTTCAGTAATTGGTTTCTTAGTTAGTCCAGTTTTTAATATTGCTAGGTTCGTCCAGTGGTCGAAAATCGACTACACAGTTTTAACATTATCATCATATAAATAAAATTGGTGTAGCGATATTTGACTTGAAGCGAATTTTACTATCCGTCTTTAAATAAACAATTCGTAATAATTACTGATCGTATTCGGGTCAATGCTGGAATAAATATTAGTAGCTAATGTTGTACTAAACTTTTTTAATGTTGAAAAAATATAGTACTAAAATTAAAGAAAATGTAGGTAGGTACCTATTGCATTTTGTTTCATAGTTCTGTATTTTTATAATACAAGTGGTTGCAACTGAATTTGATGCTGCTGCAGTTGATGCCAGAAACTCGATTAAGTAAAGAGTATTTGACTTTCGGTTGAAATCTTGAAAGACTAATCCCTTATTTCTTAAAAGAAAATCGCGAAAAAACAGCAATGAAAATATCTGCGCACAATTAAAGTCATATTTTCTCTTAGATCATTTTTGATGAAATGAAATTGGTAATGCTTTTCTTCACATTGCCATTTTTTACCATTATTTGTAAAAATAAATTATAAACACCCGCCAAATCTACGTGTTGTTGACTTCACTTGCGAAGAAAGGTTATTCCGTCAGAAGTCTATTAAAATGTGATTCTACAAAAGATTTCTGCTAACCCTTTTTAATAGTAGGTTCCTACCAACTCAATTCTCAATAAATTCTTATAACAAAACTCAAATGTTCATCCATAAACATTTGAGAAGTGCAAATTTTCCCAAATTTCCCTTTTCTCAGGGGTGGAAAAATGTATATCTACTCTTTGTTCACACCAGCGACGACGCTGTTTTGAAATCAGTCTACTCTACAGTCTTGTTCTTGTGTCGATCGGCGATCGATAGACAATTTCGGAAATTGTTTGAAGTGTACAATTAAGTTTGGACTATGTAAGTCCGTCCGAACTTAATGGAACTTTGCACGCGCAAGTTTACAGGAGATATTTAGCTCTCTTTGCGACACAAAATAGAGTCTTGCGACAACAAATCAATCTAAAAAATGTGTGCACTTTAAACAATTAATATACCCTTACCTCCAAAATGAAATGATATTGTTTCAACAGTCAAAAATAGTCGATGCTCACTGTATGCAGATGATTTAAAACTATATTTAAGTATTAAAAGTTTTGATGACTGCTCTTTGATTCAATCAGATCTGAATAATATTGTTCATTGGTGCAACGCCAATGGCTTAAAACTAAATATAAAGAAATGCAATGTGATTTCTTTCAATAGATGTGCGTCTACCTTTGAATATGATTACTCGGTAAATTCAATGTATTTGAATAGAGTTATGAAAATCAAAGATTTGGGAGTCATGCTCGATACAACATTTGCCTTTAAATGTCATATTGAATATACTGTTGCGAAGGCTAACTCAGTTGTAGGTTTTATTAAACGTAATGGAAGAGACTTTAGAGATCCTTTTGCCTTACTTTCACTGTTTACCGCATTAGTTCGATCCCTGCTTGAATATGCTGACGTGATTTGGAATCCTGCTTTTTCAACTTATTCTGATCGCCTTGAAAAGATCCAAAGGCGTTTTACAAAAAAAGTTTTTTATAAAATGAATTGGGAATTCTCTCCTAATTATAAGGCAAGGTGCTTATTACTTGGTATTAAATCTTTAAAATCCCGCCGTCAAATACATGATATAATGTTTGTAAGAGACTTGCTATGTTTTCATACAAGATGTTCTAGTTTGCTCTCGATGATATCAATTTATACACCCACGCGATCCTTAAGAATACGTAATCTTCTCTTTCAAAGAAGTCATAGAACAAACTACGGCTGCAATGAGCCCATGACAAGAGCCATACAAGCTTTCAATAGCGTTTACCCTAGCATTGATTTATGTTTACCGAGAGTTCAATTTAAAAACAAATTATTGTACATATTTATCTTTTAACTAATAACTTTCTATTATTATGCAATTTTCCTATATATCTATTTCATACATCTGTTAGTTATAAGAATACTTGTAGATGAACCATAATAAACAAATAATAAATAAAAATGTCTCTATCGATTGACACAACACACAAGACTGATTTCAACACAGCATCGTCGCTGGCGTGTGCAACGAATACACATTTTTCAACTCCAGAGGAAAGGGAAATTCGGGAAATTTTGCACTTCTAAAATGTTTATGACTTATCAGGGAATCGACTGGGCGAATCGCGAAGGCGAAATGTACGTTCATTCGTCAAACTAATCCAATCACTCCTACGCATATTCTCTTCTCTCCATCATTCGCTTTACACACACTATTCCATTCACCCCTCACGAAGGTATTGGTATAGAGAACAAAGTTATACGCAATAACAGCATATAGCAACGTTCTCTGGGTGTGATTCTCTTTTGTAATTTCTGATTCACATATCACATTCATACAGGAACAGGAGACAGAACTTCTTCCAAGCGAAAGAAAAATGTGACTAATCGAATTAGAATTACTCTTGCGCATATTCTCTTTTCTCTTCCTTCGCTTAACTGCCTGCCACCATCATCTCATCTGTGATACCGGCCACAGAGATAGCGAAGGCGAAATATTATCTTACTCTTTTTGGGCTTTAGCATCTCCACCATCTGTCCTGCCTGTGGAGAGGATGACGATACAGCGGAGCACTTCCTCTGTAGCTGTCCTGCCTTTGCTCGCATCAGGTGGCGGATCTTTGGGGCTAACGTGGTGAGTGCCGAACATCTAAGCTCTTCATCACTGAAGCTCCTTCTCATCTTTCTTCGAAGACGGGAAAACTAAGTACATAAATGTAAGGTGTCTGTTTGGCAGTACAATGGACCAGTAGTTGTGTCTGAGTGCTCCATCGGATAGTAACAACCTCCGACAGAAAAAAAAAAAAAAAAAAAAAAAAAAAATCTTACTCTTGATGCGTACAGTGTTGTCGTTGAACGGTAAAGCAAAAACTTTTTTGAAATAATTATTCTTTTCACCGATCTATGAGTGATCTTCATTAAGTAGGGTTAATACGTATTTTCTGAAAGAAATTTTTGCAAATTATAGTATTTTTCGACCGATCTATGAGTGGCACGCCTCAAATTGGTGAAAAAATAAATGCAATTGATATTCATTTAGTAGGTTAAATATGTTCTGAAAGAAATCGTGTCGGCAATTAATATATAGATAAGCTACTTTCGGGGAAATGGAAAGTGAGACTATAATCACTGCAAATGTAAGGGCTCAGACTTTGCATCGCGCGCGAAAATGAAAATTTTAGGTTTTGAGAATTTGAGAAAATAAAACTAAAAAAATCCCGCGATTGAATTCTACTTGAAAAAAGAAAAAGTATAGCTATTCGAATCCAGGAAAATTGCAATTTTTGCAAATGTTTGTTCTGCCCTCCATAACAGCAATCGAACAATGCGAAGATTTGGCAAGTGCAATACCCGGATGAGACAGTTGTTGGCTTAAAAAATGAGGGAATACCTAAGGCTGGTAAATGCTCACACATTAACCCCAAAGATCTCCGACCCATTACTTTGTCATCATTTTGGCTAAAAACATTAGAGAAACTATTAGACATCCACATACGTTGCATTGTCAACTCAAGTCTTCTGTCAACTTCTCAACACGCGTATAGTAAAGGGAAATCGGTTGAAACGGCCCTTCACTCACTTGTATCTACCATCGAAAAATCTCTCGATTGCAAAGAACGCGTTTGACAACGTCGAAGCAGGGGCGATTCTCGGCGCACTGACGGGCCTTGGAATTGAGAAATCTATTGGAGAATTGGTCAACCAGTTGCTCACCAACAGGTTTATCAACTCAAGGCTGGGCGAGGCATCGGTCCGGAGGTTCGTTAGTAGGGGTACGCCTGAAGGTGGCGTAACCTCACCTCTTCTTTGGAACCTAGTAGTGAATGAACTACTTCTAATACTGGAAGGGGAACGGTGCAGGGTAATTGCCTAGGCAGATGACGTTGCCATCGCTGTCTCAGGAAAACACCTCAACACGCTTAGAGATCTATTGCAGAATGCCCTCTCTAAGCTCTCTAAGTGAACCAAAAAATGTGGTCTTGCGCCCTGGCGCTCAATGCCCAGAAAACTGAACTGGTCCTCTTTACAAGGAAATACAAAATTCCAAATTTTGTTCCCCCAAAACTAAACGGCAACCTTTTGGTGCTCACCAACACGGCTAGCTTTTTGGGCCTAGTTTTAGACAGCAAATTGAGTTGGAAACCCAATATCCTGCGGAGAGTTCAGAAAGCCACCACGGCTCTGTACTGCTGTAAGAAAGCCATTTGAAGCAGATGGGGACTCCAGCCTCGAATTACACATTGGTTATATGTATCCGTTATCAGATATATACTCACATATGGCGTTATTGTATGGCGGACTGCCCTCGAAAAGGCCATCTACTATAATCAACTTAGCCGTGTTTAAAGAACGGCATGCATATGCATAAGTGGAGCCCTTAGAACCACTCCAACAGCGGCCATGGACGTAATGTTTCACTTGCTACCGCTAGACATATATTGCAAACAAGTGACAGCAAACGCTGCCACTCGGATAAAAGCAATTCCTTTGTGGACCAGTCGCCAAACTGGTCACTCTTCTATTCTAGATACATTAGAATGCATTCCAAAAGAAACTGATTACACCCTCCCTCAGTTTCAATTCGATAAGAACTTCGAAACCTACATACCATCCAGGAGTGACTGGGAAAATGATGTAGTACCTCGCGAGGAGTCTGTCTGTTTCTACACTCAGAATATATATATGTTTCTATAATAGAATATCAGTGATATTTTAAGCCTATTCGTTGACGAAAGTCTGATAAACTCGAAAAATCTTAACCCAAGTACAAAAATCGAATTTTAAGCTCATTTTTAATTAACTTACATTCTTGCTTCAATACTATTTCGCGATTATTTTAAAAATGTAGTTCTTAGATTATGCCAGAAACAAATTTATTTTTAGTATTCAAGATCTAAACCTTAGATCACTGTAAGAATATCTGGGTTTTATTTTTTTCAAGCTTTTTCCTAGCTTCTCACAATCATTCGTTTTGTGAGTTTTTCATTTTTGGAACGAATGAAAGGGATCTACAATTTAATGCCGACTCCAAACGGCTAATTGAAAAGCTCTTTCAAAACATTTATACTCTCGGATGTTTGTCAGACGTTCGCGAAAGGTAGCGCAGTGAAAAAAAAACCTAAGTGGGAATTTGGGTTTTTGCGGAATTCGAACCTGGGACCCCTCGCTTAGTAGTCCAACACACTAACCACTAAGCCACTGCGACTACGAACGAATATCATGATCGTTTAGATCTTAATTGGTAGGTATGTACTTTTCCGTCATGCAAGTTTAAGATTGTTTCGGCTTGATTGGAGAGTATTTATTCTTATTCGATCCTGCATTTGTGTGCAAAAATAATAATTCAGATAATATGATTCCGATTTTAAAATTTTATGGGCTTGATTTAATAACAAAAAGCTTGAGTTCAGCATTTTTATCTTGCTCTAAGATTCATTCGATTTATTTTGAGATTGACCACGTAAGAATGAAGAAAACTGAAAATAAGCCTAATCGGACTAGATTTTAGCTTGCGATATTTTGCTGAGTGTATACAGACGGGTCCAAAACTGAAAGAGGAGTAGGGGGTGTTTTCTCCCATGATCTAAATTGCAAAATCTCATTCAGCCTTCCAAAGCGGCCCTATCGTGGCTTCGGTAGGTATAATGTTATATCTGTAAAGGATATCACCATCTTTACCGACAGTCAAGCCGCGATTATATCCCTGGATTATGTCGTCTTCAATTCAACAACTGACCTCAATTGATCGTTATCGTTCGATTTGGAATTATAGTAAATCTAACTGGGACGAGCTGCGTAATTTCTTCGCTTCGTTGCCATGGGCTGATGTGCTTTAGAGATACTGATGTCAATATGTGCGCAGAAGCCGTAACCGAAAATATTTTACTCGGTATGGAACTTTATATTCCACATTGCATCAAAAAATTAGCTTCAAATAAACCCTGGTTTAACAAAGAATGCAAGCGAGCTACCGCAGCGAAAAACAAGGCTTTCAGTGAATGGCGGTCAAACCCTTCAGAACTAAAAAGATCTGAATTTACAATTCTTCGAAATAGATGCATCCTAATTATTGAATCGGCGAAGACAACTTACAGCGAAAGAGTCACTAACAAAGTGATTGATGTCCTAGCGGCTCACGCGCATTCTGGTCCATGGCAAAGGCAATCAGTAATAATTTTAGTTGCTCTTCTTTTCCAACTCTAGTAAAAGAAGACGGCACGCTAGCAACAACACCTAAAGAAAAGGCAGATCTTTTCGCTAGCAGGTTTTCAAAGAATTCCACCCTAGATTCTGCACAGCTAGATCCACCAAATATCCCGAGGATACAATCATCGATGGCAGAATTGAAATTTCGGCCTCGAATAATTCAACGCATCCTTAAAGAGCTAGATTGCAATAAGGCAACGGGACCCGATGGAATCCCGGCTATAGTACTCAAGAACTGTGCACCAGAACTTGCACCTGTACTCTGTAAGCTGTTTAGCATGTCGTACTCCCAGAAGACGTTTCCTTTTTGCTGGAAGACCGCTCGCATTCAACTTATTCCAAAGAAAGGGAAGAAATGTCTGCCACAAAACTATCGTCCAATAGCGTTACTTTCAATGCTCTCTAAAGTAATGGAAAAGGCAATAAATGTCGAAATAATCAAATATCTAGAAGGCCATCGATTAATAAGCGACAGGCAATACGGATTTCAGAGCCGTACTTATGGACACAATCAATTGAACAACACGGCGAATCCAGAGCCGTAGCCTTGGACATATCAAAGGCATTTGACCGAGTCTGGCATAGAGCCCTATTAGGCAAGTTAGCGTCTTACGGATTACCACAACAACTCTGCGGATGGATGCAAAATTTTCATATGGGAAGATCGATCCAAGTTGTTGTAGATGGTGTATCATCCAATTCGTTTGCTATAAATGCAGGAGTGCCCCAAGGATCTATTCTTTCTCCAACTCTATTTAATAATATCTACAGCTTTGCAGATGACAGCACTCTTATATCCTCCATCTCGAACAGTGGGCCTGTGAATACGGCTACATCACACAATCAGAGATGTGAACAAATTAATTCTCTAAATGATGATCTGGACAAAATCTTGAAGTGGGGAAAGGACAACTTGGTTGTATTTAATGCAAACACAGACACAGTTGAGCTACCTATTTAGAGCAAAGAGGTACTTTAGCCCCAAGCAACTTCTCCTTCTCTACAAAGCACAGGTTAGACCAGGCTTGGAATATTGTTCCCATATTATGGAGCTCGGCCCCAAAACACTCACTTAACCTGCTTGATAGCATACAGAGACGAGCAGTTCGACTCATTGGAGACCCTACACTCACATCGAATCTACAACCGTTGGTGCACAGAAGAGAAGTCGCTGACCTATGCTTGTTCTATAGGTACTTCCATGGTAGATGTTCTGAGGAACTCAAAGACATTATCCCTCGAAATGCAACTTTTGGGCGCCCAACAAGACAGGCTGCTAATGCTCATGACCATACAGTACACTTGACAACCGCGAGGACATCAACTTTCAAAAACTCCTTCTGTTACAGGACAAGCAAACTTTGGAACTCGCTTCCTGGGGATATATTTCCAGAAGACTACAATTTGCAGCAATTTAAGTGCAGAACAAACATACATCTGCAGGCATCTCGGGGCGCTGTTGAAGCGTTATAGGTTCGCCTTTCCCGGGAGAAGTATATAAAAAAAAAAAAAAAAAAAAAACGAGATGGCGAAACAATTCAAAATTAACCTTATATGGGTGCCGGGCCACAGAGACATTCCAGGTAATTGCATGGCCGATGAACTCGCCAGACAAGGCACTATTATGCGATTCTACCGGAAAAGGAGAATCTCTACATGCCTCTTGCTACTTGCAAGCTCCTAATTAAAGAAACCGCATTAAGCGCTACTAATTACAGGTGGTCCCATTGTACGACGTGCTACACATCGAAACAGATCTGGCCTCAGCTGGATCCCAAGCGCTCAAAAAAATCGTACTACACTGAAAAGACCCATAATAAGCACTCTAGTAGGTGTCATCACGAGACACTGCATCATAGGGAGACATGCTCTCAGGTTGGGCCTCCCTTCAAACGATTTCTGCAGAAGCTGTATGGACGAGGAGGAGACTGTTCTGCACCTTCTCTGTACGTGTCCAGCACTGTCATTCCGTAGAAAACTATAGCTCGGAGAATATTTCTTCGACAATCTCAGCGAACTCGCCAGCATAGGAATAAACTGCCTCCATCGCTTCATTCTTAGCTTCGGCTGGTTCAACGGGTAGTTAAGGAGAACATCGATCCTGTGGTATCACAGTGGGCCTACTTTGGCCTAAGTGTGGCTGCACTTGAGGCGGCCTGCCACTCTAACCTAACCTAACCTGTACTTAGTAAAAATAAGTTATGTGTTGCTGTTATTGCATTTTTAATGGCTGTTGAAATTTGAATTTTAAAGTGCGGTATTGAGTTTTAAAAATATAGGTAAAAAAGATCGGCTTTTGGGTAGTAATTTTTGATAAATAATTAAAAAACGGTTTTATTCGTTTTTTTTTTAGAGAAACTAAGTACAGGATCTTATTAAAAATACTGATTTTATCTTAAGTATGCATTTATGAGATATTTGAACAGTTTTTACGATAATATAGAGAAAAACTGAGTTTGCTTTTAAGTTAGAAATGAACACATTACCTTAGAAATGCATTTTTGTTACAATCGTATGGACCGTTTTCGTAAGGTTAGAATTGATTACCATCTCGAGTTCGAAATTTTGTACGATAACAATAGAATCTATTCCCTTGCGATAATGGATTCAAACACATTAGTCAAACTTTGTTCCCTTATGCAAAAGTTGGGTTGAAGTAAACGAAGTTGACTAATGTATACTCGCATGCACTATTGTAAGGGAACAGACCTATTACCCTAGTTTATAATGTATCTGTTGCCGAAAAAATTCTAACTGTTGTTGACATGCTGAGTTCAAATACCTATATAAGTGGAATTTATCGGTCAGCTAACACACAAAAACACTTGAATGATGAAAATTCGAAATAAGTCACTTGAGCTGCACAAGAATTTCTGAGGGTAGATTCGAAAATAGCACGTCACGAGTAAACAAAATCCATCATTAAGTTCGCGGCAACAGACAAAAATAAAAATTTTGTAAACCAGTGTTATCTTTCTCTTACAATCTACGTAATGGAAAAAGTTAAAAATAATGACAAAAAGTTGGGGTTTTTTTTTCGTATTTTTCAGAGCTTTCCGGCGGAAAATATGTTAACCGTCTGTCAACGCTGCTTAAAGTCAAAAACAGATAGAGATTGGTGCGAAATAAAGAAAACACAGACGTAGCGGTCAGTACCAAAAGAAACCCAGAAAAGTCGACTCGTCAGTCGTCACCGATCAGCCGAATTGGTCATCGCCTGAGAGTCAACCTGTCGGCGCAGTGGCTTAGTGGTTAGTGTGTTGGACTACTAAGCGAGGCGTCCCAGGTTCAAATCCCGCAAAAATCCAAATTCCAACTTAGGGCTTACCGCTAGCGTCTGACAATTAGCCGTCTGGAATCGGCATGGAATTGTAGATCCCTTCCATTCGTTCCAAAAATGAGAGAGAAGCTAGACCTAGGGTCCCTACGGACGGGATATTTTTTCCAATACTTCAGACAGTCCTAGTTGGAATAATCACCGTTAGACCGTTGGGTACCTCTTTGTTAGAAAATCAAGAGCCCAAAGTACCTACATTCCTTTTGTAAGATCTACCTACCTGCTTTTCAAATAATTTATTATTTATTGTTCTTACCTTAGAGCGACTGAGTCTCGAAACAAATTCTGATCGGAGGTCAAAATTGACCGCATTGAATTGTGTTGATATTCCATGCAAAACACAAAAACAAATTCAGTCAGGATCTACTCGATCACGGATGCCGTGATTCGGCGCCACCAGGATTCAGCTTTTGTACGAAATTTGAAGAGTTCAGAGTAGCCTCCCGCACCTGTCCCCAACCCAAGGCTTCTTAGGACTCATTTTTCAACAGTAACCCCGACAAGAACACCAATACCTTATACCAAGGACTTAATTTAAAATTGGTCGATTCCAGTGACTAAAACTATTGCAAAAGCTGGTAAAATAGGTTACCCACTTTATCTTATTCCCGGCTACCTACCGTCATCACAATCACAAGTCAAGCAGGTTGCCCAAAAGTGAACTCTATACAATAATAATAATTAGCGGCAAGAGTAACCGAAACAAAAAATGGTTCATCTCATTACGTAACACATTCGTATGGCATGTCCTAATTCTATTCAATGAAAGTATTGTTTGTTTAGAGAAGAAGTGCCACCCTTCACGCATCTTGAATAGGTTAATGCTGCTGGTTGTTGAAACCAAAAGAACACCCTTTCCAAAGCAGTCGTGAAGCACCATCCAATCATATCACTGGGCAAGGCAAACTGTACATTCTCCGCGACATTAAGAACAATCGCAAAGAATGCCGAAACGGGTCGATATTTTAGTGGATTTTCAGGCAAGCAAGTAGCGCCTCACCGTTCATCGTCTATCTACAGCAAAGGACACTTTGAACATTTTAAACCAATTTCTCTTTAAAATGAATGACACCTACCACCAAGGACGTTAAGCTATTTCATGAACCTTCAGAGTAACGTAGGTACCTCGTGTTCTAAAAATGCAATTCTGAAGGACAATACTTCAATGACAACAGCATAATACAGGTAGATGAGTAGAGTATATAGGTAAATGTAAAATGTACTTACAATTATTTTGTGTGTGCAATGGCTGCACTAGTGCCCGTAGTTCTGTTGATGCTGCTGTTGCTCTTTTAAGGGGTAAATTTGATTTATTACACCCACTGGAAGATGTTAGCCTTCCTCCTGTCAATCCACCTCACTATCTTCTGCCGTCGTCGTCTTCTTACGCATTTGAATGTGTGTACCTACCTTGCTGTTGTATAAGCAACCACCCACGCAATCCCGTTCTGTGAAAAAAAAAAAAACGGAAACCGAAATTTCGTGTGCCGTATGACCTACTGCGTTACATCGTGTGTAATCATCCTATCTATCACTTTTTCACATTCACTTTCGAAGGACCTTGCCCGTATTAATTTCTCCGATTGCACCTACTTTTCTTCTTGGCAACGAACGGGAAAATTATAACAATATCACTTACACTTTTTTTTCGACTGGCACCGCACAAAGGATATTCACCACGAAATCCCTTTTTATTTCAAGGCGAACGCAATCACCACTACACAAACGGAAGGAGAACCAGAACAGTACAGACCGTCACTTTGTATATCCCTTTTCAGGCTGTGGAGCTGTTTAAATTTTTAATTTTCCAATTGAACTGAATCCGAGTGCCCACATTTTTGCATTCGCATCAGCACAATGGGAGGAACATTAGGGCACACGGCGAGGAGAAAAAAAAAACTGCACACACGGTGGAAAATGGGTGAAAGGACACCAATGAACGGTTATACCACTCCTTTCTAACCTACATTTATACGCCTATACGAGAATAACCGAGTTCTTGCTGCTTTTTTCTAGCTTTTTGTTTCCACTAGTCGATTTTTTTCTACCGAATTTCACGAGCACTGATGATATTTTTCGCACAATCTCCTAAACTATCCCAGACACTACTTTTTTTCTATATATTTTTGAGTATTTTTCCTGATATTTTTTAATCCACAAAATATTGGTTAATGATTTTTTTGTATAAATAAATTCCTTGGAGACACAATTTGTATCTGCGGTGCAACGCGATTCACCTCAACTGCGCTCCTAATGGTCGACTACAAAGTTTTACACTCGTTTACAAGAAAGGAAATTTTCTTTTATTCGAATTTAGTTGCATACTGCGTGTGCGCTGAACACAAATAACGGGACATTTTTTTTCTCAACTGGAGTAAAAGAGATGTGTAAACTGTTTCAATTTTGATATCAATTGGAGGTGAGAAATTGATTACTGACAGTTGAAGGGGGACTGTTCGTAACGCTAATTTTCACCAGGACAGTAAGAGGGAAAAGTTTGATGCATAGATATAAGGGCCATATACGCCAGGGTTTTCGCCATTTTCCTGGAAATCAAATAATAAAACCTTACGTTAATCCGGAGTTTTTTTTTTTTTTTTTATTGGACGCCCCGGTTTTTCCCACTTCGGTCCATGCAAAAATAAAGATTCTAACCGCTACACCGACAGATATATAAAATTCTGAAGATTGGTCCATTTTTGTTTGTTTTTGTTGGCAATTTGGGAAGAAATCTCATGAATCGTGTCCTAAGGGCCCGATTCGGTGTCAAATT
This sequence comes from Cheilosia urbana, assembly GCA_946477585.1. Taxonomy (NCBI): domain Eukaryota; kingdom Metazoa; phylum Arthropoda; class Insecta; order Diptera; family Syrphidae; genus Cheilosia; species Cheilosia urbana. Next base: position 86,089,179 of record OX297854.1, on the reverse strand, counting down.
ATCCGGGTTGGTAACAAAAAGAACTACTTTGCTCTACAAAATTGGGTCCCGCATCAACAAAATTTGAGACTCATTGTGCCTCATTCGCTGTTTGTAACACAACAAATTACTAACGGGAATAGTTTTTGAGACTGCGAATTTGTTGTGAAAATAAATTTAAAAGCGTTTTGTATAAATTGAAATTGTCGAACTAGGAATGTATTTTCGGCATTGACTTATTATAATATGGACTGCTAGTAGCCAACTTCACGCATGTTTCAAAAATACTAACGCGCTCGACGCTCTACTGTTTTACAGCGGAACACAAAGTAAACTTAATATGACCGAGTTAACTGTAATTCTGAAATTAATGGATACTCGGTAGTGTTTGCAAATATTCAGTGGCTTATAAAGTTAACAAAAAAAAAAAAAAAATTAAATATTTTAAAATGAAGGTGTTGCGATTCCCATTATAGGCAACATCAAAAGAAATACTCTACGCAGAAGTCTATGAAAATGACATTTCACTAGCAGTCCATATACAGCATGTCAATGGGAGATAGGTACCTAATTATTGAAGCTGCGCCAGTTTGTGAACAAACTACTACAAAATCAAAAAATGTGCATGGGGTACGTTGAAATAATACCTATTTATTAATCTAGTTTAGCAATGTGGTATTCGATTATTCGATTTATCATACAAAAGTCAAAAGTAAAAGCAAACATGGATGCATTTGACAGAAATGAAAAATAAGATGTCAAAAATGGAAAAATGTCTCTCTCTCTCTCTCTCTCATCCGTGAAACCTCATCTTCTCTCGAATGAACAGAGCCAGAGAGAATATGTCAAGTTAATCTTCTTTTATTTGGTGGAAACACTACACAGGATTAATTTTAAACCTCCTGTACTTAATCTCGGGATTTGTGTCGGAAACGTAGCATAGGAATCTTCAGATTCGCCTTCGACACTTCTCTACGCGTTTTCCATTCACAGGCTATATGCATTTGTTTGCAGTTGAAAAATTTCATGTAAAATTAAACAAACTCCACTTTTTTTATTTTTTTTTTTTTTATCGTTGTGAAACTCAAACACACTTGGATGGGTAAAGCTGAAACGATTCTGGGAAAAAATCCAGATTCACAAAAGTGCACTGAAATCAGGAAAAAAAATGTTTTTTTCGTACCAATCGAAAGTGCTCTGAGAGTGTGCAATGCAATACTACCACTTACCACATAAGTCTGACTGCTGGGTGACTTGGTGTTTCTCAGTTTTGGTTGTCCTAGTTCGGTCAAATGCACAACTTATTCAATTGACGTTTATGGAAGGGTAGCCTACAAATCAACAATTTCTTTACTACGCACCTACTATGTTGACAGGTTTAAATACACAATACAGCCGCATTCGCTGACGTAGGGAAAATTACATTAAGCTTAGTACGGTGCTCTTGCTATATTTTAGGTCACATACAAAAAACTCTACACAATGAATGCATGTAGGTAGAATTTTAGCAAATGTTTAGAAAGATAAGTTGGAGAGCAGCCAAAATTTAGCTTAGATCGAGTACCGTGCTAATCTGATACACCTATGGTATTCATTATTTGATGATTTGACGAGGTTAGTTAGTTGTTTGGCGAAATAAATGAGTTCAAGGCCATGGTATCTACTTATTCAAATCGACAAATTTACTAGTTGGTAAGTTTCACGAAGAATTTGTCGAAAAAGTTTTTTTTATATCTGTCCACTTCAAAATTATTACATTTAAAGTTGTACTTTTGAAATCATATAGATTTTTAATTTTACTTCAAATGTCTTAACATAACACAAGGAGGTGGTAGATTTTTCTTTTAAAATTGTATCTATTACATTATCCGAATATGTGAAAAAGTTCTATTGCCACATCTCTAACGCGATACTTTACTACACAAATTGGTAGCTGTCACTTTGTTCTTAGCCCTGACACTGGCAGCGGCTGTGTAATTTTGTATAGTGTTAATTTGAGCTAATCGAACTTTACAAAGTGAAAATTATTTGCATTTCAATTTAAAACAATTAAAGCCCGTAAAACATAATATAGGTAGTCAGTAAATTTTGTAATAGTTCTACAAAATTGTACATTGTACAATGAAAGAAGACCTAACAAAGTAGAATTTAGAACTCCAGAGTATATTATATCGATTCTCAAAGCACGACAACTTTTACTGCAAAAGAAGAAGACAAATGCCTTCTTTTTTGTTTGTTTACGATATCGGCGTCTTCCCTAATTTATTGTCGATCTTGATGAAAAAATTGGTCATAATTCGTACGGCCAGAGTTTAATCGCATCGATGGGGTAAATATTCTGTATAGTTTCAAATTGTAGTCTACTGAAAAAGTGTTGGAATGAATGAGTGGATTGTCTTGTCTTTTTGTGTTGTGTTGTTGGAGGCTGTGGAGTCTGCCACATTGGGCCTAAGCACTTTCGTTACCTACTCAATTTCCTGTTAAATATACCTTATTATAACCTTCAACATTCAAGACGCTTTTCTAGCCAAGCCGTCGGACTTATCTGTCAATTTACTTTCTTTACAGCTCACTAACCCCATGCGATCATATTAAAGACAACAAGTAAGCCAAACTACTTTTGCATGTATCTTCTGCCGCAAGGGCAGTTCTAAAACAATCACCGAACCAAAGTTGTGTAAAACAAATTACCACCTTTAGCCAATTTCGTCTTCGGTAAACGAATAAATTTTAATTCACTACAAAATGAGTAACAAACGGCCGAAGCGTGGCTCGTATCTTTCGAAAAGTGAGGCAGAAATGCTGATATCCCTCATCATCAAATACAGCAATGAACTCCAGGACGAGAAAATTGATGCTGCCTCACTGAGAAGGAAGGAGGAAATATGGAAAAGAATTACCGATGAGTTCAATGCAAACAGCAGTCAAGTAAGTACACATTTGGAAACAATACTAGTATATCCTCCTAAATGCAACTAAACTGTGTGCCCTTTCATTTCAAAAATTCTCTCTCGCTCTCTCTCTCTCTCTCTATGTGTGTTTTGGCTATATGATTTTGCGACTTCTGAGGGTTGAAGTTTGAAAAACTTGACAAAGTTGCACGCTCCTCAATGTGCTCCTGCAACCCCTGCCACTGTCTTATTTCTACTTCGTGACAATGATACCAGCTTTTTCTTAAAAGAAATCTTACATACATTCTAACGAGACAGTCGAATCGCTGTAGACCAGGACTAAGACTCCAAGCAATCCCTTTACCACCTCGAAGACAGTGCAAAAACTTAAGACATCCAAATTCTATCGGAAGGCTTAATCACTTGGTCTTTCCTGGTTCCAGGTCACTCTGGATTCGTAAGGCAGGAGATATCTGTTGAGCTTACTCCAAAATGATCGTAACAAGCCTTCGCAGAACTTGAACCTGTGAAACCTCGAAAAGATCTGGCAAAATCGATCGTATTGGCTGTCAGGCGTGAAATCACTAAGCAGGCGGTTTTCCATTAGCTTCGATTTTATATGTACCTGGCAAGTCATTGTCAACGTCGAGTTTCGCTGTGGTGTTTCCTATTGTCTTTGCCTGTTTTGTGTGTTTTGTGATGTACTGTAGCCCGAACGATGTTGTTACTTAAATAAATAAATAGTTGGCGCAACAGGTCCGGAGGGACCCTAGGCCTAGCTTCACACAACCATTCGTTTTGTGTGAGTTTTTTTCATTTTTGAAACGAATGGAAGGGATCTACAATTTTATGCCGACTTCAAACGGCTAATCGAGAAGTTCTTTCAAGACAGATATACTCTCGGATGTTTGTCAGACGTTCGCGAGAGGTGGGGATTTGAACCTCGACCCCTCGCTTAGTAGTCCAACGCACTAACCACTAAGCCACTGCGCTTACCGATTTCTTACTTAACTTCCTGTAAATTCCAGTGCTGGAGCTCACTTCAATGCCTAAGTAGGCAAAGGGTTTCACTGCCTCAAAGATGTACCTGATCATTTCGGGGTTTTGTCCAATGCGTGAGTCTTTCTTGACTTTCTCGTGAACAGTTTACGTTTTGGTTTACTTTTATTCACTGCTCGCTAGACTTATCTTGCCGCTTCGACCTCAACACTCACAAATGTACCACTGATACCTCGCCGAGTTATTCCGGATGTGCCAATGTCACCGACGTAAGCGAGTAATTGCAACCAATTGAAGGATCGTAGCCGCTTGTTAGTTTTATATATTTCTTTAAGATCAATACTGACCTAAGTGTGGCTTGGAGTACGCCCCATCTGCCCACTAACCTAACCTAACCCTTAGGTATGGTGCAAAAAAAAAAAAAGAAAGTCACAAGATAGCGTCTCACCGTAAGACACTGATATCAAAAAGTTTTGTTATGTCCTTAAGCGAGAGTTCCCCAACTGCAACATTATGTTGGTGTTACCGAATCTGTCATATAGGGTTTAGATTTAGATTGGAGGTGAAAACAAATTACCATCTAACTGCGGCCGCTCACGATGCCGCACTAGGCGATGTGAATTCTAGTCTGAGTCAGGATGTCAGATATGTCTATATCTATACGGTTACCAACAAAGCAGTTGGACAAAAACATCGTCTCACTAAATGGGCCAGCAATATCCTTATCCTGAATGCAGGTCTCTCCACCACTATTTAACATACACATGCATCGTTCGGAGAATTAAAAACTGCATGGGTGGACATAGCCAACCCTAAGCCAACAGATAGACTGAGACTTCCTTTCCACATTTTCCAATAAACTACATCCTCTGTTAACTTCCATTTCAAATGACACCTCATTCCAGTTTCGCAGTGTGAGCCAAGTCAAGGGCAAATACAAGAACATAAAGAGGACGTTGAAAAAAAACGGTTACTTACGTGCACGGAAAAACAGGGAAACTTTCGATATTGACAACCTATACGAGGACAGGTAAATTTCAAACTATGAGTTAGAAAACAAATGTAAGCATCGACTTGTTTTAGGCACTACGACGATGACGATGACGACGACGAGTTTGAATACAAGCCAGACATCAGTAAATCCTTCGCATGGAACGACTATGACAGTCCGCGCACATCGGCCGGCCGGTCGTTAGACATGGCTGATAATACGATGGACGAAGAAAACGTTACCGACCCCAGTGAGTTCTTAGACCATTCCGCGTTTAATCCCCTTGTGGAGGGACATCCTAAACCCAGAGGTTCGAGTTTTAAAAGAAGGCTACAAAACAATGAAGATGTACGAAAAAGAGAAGAGGATGCAGACAGAGAAGAGGATGTAGAGAGAGAAGTGGATACAGATAGAGCAGCGGATATGCAAAGAGAAGAGGAAACTTCGGACAGAGGAGAGCTTTTCATTTTAGAAAAGAGGATCCTGGAGAAGAAACTCGAGAATTTGGAAATCGAAAGAGAGCAGAGTGCTACGGAGCATCTCCTGCGCGTAGAACTTCTGAAAATTCAAATAAAATCGTTCAAGGAGAAAACATTTCCAAGTGAAACTGATTAAATGTTTGTTTTTGTCACTTTCCCTGTATCTTTTAAGTAAGTAAAGACAAAAATAAACTCAACGGCCAACTAGTAAGTATAATCTGGATTGCTCAGTTACTTACTTACTTACTTAAGGTGGCGCTACAGTCCGGGGTGGAGCTGGGCCTCAACCAACAAGCGTCTCCAGCCAGCACGATCTTTGGCCAGCCGTCTCCAGTTTCGCACGCTAAGTTGGTTAAGGTCCCTTTCCACTTGCGTGCGCCACCTGAGTCGCGGTCTTCCTCTACTGCGCCGTCCCTCGGGTGTGGATTCGAAGATCTTCCGGGCCGGAGCGTTGGTGTCCATTCGCTCTACATGTCCCAGCCATCTTAGACGACTGATGCGTACTTTTCTGACTAGGTCGATGTCGCTGTACAGCTCGTAGAGTTCGCTGTTAAATCTTCTCCTCCAAAACCCGTCAACGCAAACGGGACCAAAAATCACTCGAAGAATTTTGCGTTCGAAACGACCAAGGAGATCTTCATCCGCCTTTGATAGCGCCCATGCTTCTGCACCATAAAGCAGGACTGGGATGATGAGGGTCTTATACAGAGTTTCCTTAGTATTTCTCGACAAGGCCTTACTTATCAGTTGCCGTCTTAGGCCAAAGAAACAGCGGTTGGCAAGTGTGATTCTCTCTCCTCTCTTCCTATCTTTGCATTGAAATCACCTAGGACAATTTTAATGTCATAGTTAGGGCATTGCTCATACGTCTTGTCTAAGAGCTCGTAGAACCTCTCTTTGGTGTCGTCGTCTTTCTCCTCCGTGGGGGCATGGGCGCATATTAGGCTAATGTTGGCGAATTTAGCCTTGATGCGGATTGTCGTAAGGCGCTCGTTCACACAACTGAAACTTAAGACTTCTTGCCTGAGTCTACCGCCAACGACGAATCCACAACCAAATAGGCGCTGTTTTTGTTGTCGATAGCAGTCGCCGTAGTAGATATCGCAATTGTTCATCCTCTTCTTGCCCGGTCCATCCCATCGCACTTCTTGGATGGCGGTTATATCTGCTTTATGGTGGTTCAGGGTCTCCGCTAGTTGTTCGGCTGCACGCGGTCTGTTAAGGGACCTAACATTCCATGTACAGATCCGAAATTCGTTGTCCTTGTATCGTTTGCCAGGTTCGTCAACAGTAAAATCATCCGTATCCGAGGCTTGTTGTTGCTTCGAAACTAGAACATTTTTCCGCAGTCGGGCAGTTACCTCGGCGTACAACCCCCAACCTGGAGGGCCAGGCCCTTTGTTGGACCCCTTGGACGAAAGGGGCCGGATTCCTCCGGTGTCAGTAACCCACTTCGGGGATGTGAGAGCTGCCGTTGACCCATTAAGGGCTCTTCCGCCACCATCTCTATTTCAACACCCTGACTAGTGCTGAAAATCCTCAATGACCTCAGCTCCAAATACGTCGAAGTAGCTCATTGAGGTATCTGCCATGTTGACTGTTGACGCCACCGTTGATTCAACCATGTGAATTCATCCGCCGTACGTCCTCTTTCTGAGGGGCTCATGTAAGACCTCTGAGACTCGATCAGGCAGTCATTCCGACAGAGCATTATAGTGTTGCTATTTTCTTCGTGTTCAACACTCGCGCTTATAAGTTTAGCAAGTCATGCCCGGAAGGACAAGACCAGTACCCGGTGGCTACCACGCGGAGGTAAAATAAGCACAATTGATGTGTATGAACAGTTACAACGCCTGGGCATCGCCAAGTTGACGCCAATCAGTGTCTACCCTATTCATACAACACCCAACCACCAATTGCTCAGTTACGTACAGGTAAATTTTTTGTTGATGTTGTTGTTCTAGCAATTTCACTCATCATTCGTCGATACGTCTCTGGTTCTAAGTCCTAGGAATTGTGCCAATTCAATTGGGTGGGTCCATATAACATATATGCGGGTTGGTTAATTGAAGAAGTGTTATGCGTCAGGCGGGACTCTGTTGCAGCAGTTTGGGCATTTGTTCTCAATGTTGGGGTCTAGGCGATGCATGTATCGTAGGTGTTTAGTATGTGGAACTACCCCGAGCGCAGTTGGGCCAAAGTTGTCCTGATTGATCGTGGAAGTTGTTTCTCTGTGTTTCGGTGACAATTGGTGGGGTCAGCCGTCGAGCACTACATTCGCTTTTTAGCTGGCTGGATCGCGTTGGTTACGGAGGTCTGGTGAGTGTGCTTTTTGCCTCCAGTGTACTGCTTTTAATTGTTGAGGCTAGGTTGTTGTGTGGGATGGTCTACTTTTTCTTGGAAGTCTGTGATGCATCTTCGTATGTTGCGAGGTCGCTTTGAAGATAATCTTAGATTGTTGTTGGGGTGTGCATTGTGTTACGCATTTTTGTCGGAAGCATCATTGTTTCGTGTGTAGGTAAATGGTCTCCGTTTGCAATGGCGTCCTTTGATTGTGCATATATCTGTATTATGGCTTATTTGAAGGTGCTTCTAGTTGGTGTCGCTTAATTGCCGGCTCCAGATGGGAGCAAGTGACTTGATGATGTTATTTCCGGACCTGATTTTTGACGCTGGTAGCGTGTGTCGAGAAACTGAACGTCGAATTTGACTCCCTGAACCTTAGGGTAAGCGATTGTGGGTATAAGCACAGACAAGAGAAATATACAGATAAAGAATGATAGAACAAACGCATGTTCAAGAAAAATTATAAAACCAGCATACACAAATCGAGAAAACCAGCATACACAATACAATACCTGGTATGAAGTGCCTGCAACATGAAGCAAGTCCATAAGGATTGTATGATTAGAACGAAAATGTATTATGGGTTTTGTTTTTCTCAACCTCCTTTGTACATGTACTGCTATGGGTTTTTGGATTCGTTCTGTAATTGTAATTTTTTGTCATTCATTATCATTAGTTCCATGGTTCCTGTTTTTTTAAGCCATGTGTACAAACAAGAGAATTAAAATACTGCATTTCAATTGATAACGTGAAATAAGAAAAATCTCTGTTTTAGATTGGAGGTTGGTGATTGGTGAACTTCTATTTCAAACACTCGCAAATAAGCAAAAAACCATTGAACTTCTGTGTATTTTTTTCATTTTAAACACTGTCGCAAATCCCATGCAAAAGAAACCATGAAGAAATTAGCATATCAACTAAAAATTTGTTTTCCGACACGGTGGTATGTATTTAATCTTCCATTTTATTATAATGTTATGTTTTCTTCGATAGAAATTTCGTCGAATAGGTACTACTAGGTACTAAACATTGGTTTACTTATATCAGACAGTTAGTCAACTTTTCTTTGATTTTCGTTAGAACTTTTTCATGGAAACCCGTTGACAATTCTTTTATTTCCCTCCACTTGTATAAAGAAGTGGTGTGAGGGAGATGGAAGTCAAGAGTTTCTCTCATAAAATTATATAAGGCGGCATTTCTAAAAAATGAATTACCTACCTATGTGAAATCCATTTTTCTTTTTAAGAGTGGGTTTTATTTTTTGTTAAAAGTGTCCCGGCAAATACATTTGCGTTTTCCAACAGTCTTTTTATTTGATTTGTGTGACAAACTTCCTGTTTGTAATGTTTTCAGTCTGCGTCTTAAAGCTATTTGTTTTAAACTATTTGATTTGCTTGCACATTTGTCTTTTCCAAATCATTATGTTTTTTTTTTTTTTTTCTTTTAATTTCAAGATTTCTGATTTATAATCTTGCATATTTTTAACGTTCTCAGAATTTTCAGTAGGTACCTACATGGTTGTTGTTGGAACAGGGCCTTTCTTAAGTTTTCTTAATCTTTTTCAAAATGTATTTCTCTCTTGCTGGGAATTTAAAAAAAAAAACCTTCTGCTTAGATTTGCTTCCGCTGGGCGCGACAAGAGTTTATGCAACATTGAATACGGTACACATATTCTCTAGTTTTAAGCATTATTTCGTTCATAGAGCTGAAAAAAGTTAAAAAAAGGTAAAAGACAAGTGCATCCACAACCACACGTTCTCAGAACAAAATAATAACAAAATTTGCACTCTGACTGAATGAAGCCGAAGTGAAAAAATAAAGTTCAAATGTCCTCGCTTTGGTGATTAGGTATACTTGTTGTGCGTTATCAGAGACAATACTGAGACCCCCAACTCACAATCCTCTTGCCGCTGGCCCCCTCAGTTTTTTTTTTCAAATTCGCCATTTTGTTTTCCTATCGGTGTTATGTCTATTTAGAATCTGTGTGACATGCAAAAACATACAAAAAATATAAAATCAATGCTGCCAAGGCCAACCGCTACCAACCATGGGGGAATGTGAAAGAGTTCGAGAATACCACATTTTAAGATAACTGAATGCTATTGGTTGGTTATTATACATTTTCAAAAGACGATTAATGTAATTTGTTTGGTTAATAATACTATCTAAATGAGTTGTTTTATATACTAGAAACATATTAGGACAAATATTGTTGCGTATTTTCCGCTTTTGAATATCATTAACTTCGATTTCATGTGTACATTTTTCTTAAATAACTGAAGAAAAATTGCTCAAAATGTTTTTAGTTTCCTACAACCATTCTGCAGTAATCATTTTTCATAAATATTTTAAGCAAAAGTGCACTTATTCCTAAAATAAAATACTAATTACACGTAACAAATAATTTCAAATTTAACGGACAAAATTCTATGAACGCTGGCAGCAACTTTGCCGACAGCGGAAGTGGGACACGCAAGGTGCGAGTGTGTTGGTGAGTGAAGTTACGTGACATTTGTCAATGCGAATTTCTATGTAACAATACTAACGCACTTAGCGTGTACCACCCCATAGAAATATAGCTTGTAGGCAAGTAACGGAAAATCGGCCGAAGTTGGGGGTCTCAGTATTGTCTCTGGCCTGCATTATTGCCAACTCCAACCCCAACATGTACTTTGTTTTCTTTTTGTCCGCTCGCAGTATTTTCAATTTCAACGCAACCCCATATGAATGGAGAAGGTATTCGGGAATCGGGAGGTATGGTATGATATGCGATCTGTGTTCTGTATACATAACATATACTGTATGTAGTATGTGCGCAAGCTATGTAAAAAAAACGTTGTGGAAGAGGTTTTTTTTTACTCTGTGATAACGCACCAGAGACAATACTGAGACCCCCAACTTCGGCCGATTTTCCGTTACTTGCCTACAAGCTATATTTCTATGGGGTGGTACACGCTAAGTGCGTTAGTATTGTTACATAGAAATTCGCATTGACAAATGTCACGTAACTTCACTCACCAACACACTCGCACCTTGCGTGTCCCACTTCCGCTGTCGGCAAAGTTGCTGCCAGCGTTCATAGAATTTTGTCCGTTAAATTTGAAATTATTTGTTACGTGTAATTAGTATTTTATTTTAGGAATAAGTGCACTTTTGCTTAAAATATTTATGAAAAATGATTACTGCAGAATGGTTGTAGGAAACTAAAAACATTTTGAGCAATTTTTCTTCAGTTATTTAAGAAAAATGTACACATGAAATCGAAGTTAATGATATTCAAAAGCGGAAAATACGCAACAATATTTGTCCTAATATGTTTCTAGTATATAAAACAACTCATTTAGATAGTATTATTAACCAAACAAATTACATTAATCGTCTTTTGAAAATGTATAATAACCAACCAATAGCATTCAGTTATCTTAAAATGTGGTATTCTCGAACTCTTTCACATTCCCCCATGGTTGGTAGCGGTTGGCCTTGGCAGCATTGATTTTATATTTTTTGTATGTTTTTGCATGTCACACAGATTCTAAATAGACATAACACCGATAGGAAAACAAAATGGCGAATTTGAAAAAAAAAACTGAGGGGGCCAGCGGCAAGAGGATTGTGAGTTGGGGGTCTCAGTATTGTCTCTGATGCAGGCTGCCTGCATGATTATACAATAATCTAAAAACAGAGTAGCTGGAGCCATCTACATGAAGAAAAAGAATTAAACTCGATGTGTACCATATTCTACATCTGTATATTTCTCTTGTCTGTGGTAAAAGTCTCCCGGGTATTGGTAATGGTATGTCCAGCTCGAGTCTCACTTATTTCGTTCAGGATGTAAATAGATCTGCAGTGGATTTTTCTGATGAAAGTTTAGATTGCGATCCTTAAAGAATGTCTTTAACATTCCCAGGTACACGTTGAAAAGAATGTTGGCACCTGACTCTAGGATTTTGCAATTTTTTGTTTATAGACGGCTTCGGCTTTGAGTAGGGGGTACTCGAGTAAACTGTGTTGAAATCATTCTAAGTATAAACTGCATCTGGTAACGACATAATGAATATGTCAAATTAATGAAATATGAATTGCTATGGCAACTCTGCTATTTTTGTGTTCTTTATCTTTAATTAAATAAAAGATGGTTGCTTTTTATTGCGTCTTAAAGTTTGTTCAAGAAGGTTCACAGTGTTTTATTTAATTTACAAGGTAAACATTTCAAAGACGGACGTTCATCTTGTTCTTGTCCATCTTGCATCTCAGTTCAGGTACGTCGTGCTTTTATTGCAAATAGTCAATTCCGAAAAAAGTGTTTTCTGTAAATCATGTTAACTTGGTGAGTTTCAGTGTTTTTGTGGAAGTTAAGCTCGCGCCAGACTTGTAACGTGTGGTGTGTTGTGGTGTGGTCTGCCGTTTCGTGTTCTGTGCACACTTATCTAGCGTGCTGTCATTTTTTATATGAATTCAAATGTTGTTTGTTTTGCTTTTTTGACGTTATGGATTTCCTAGTTCATGTTTGCTCTTTCTTTCACACATGCATTTTCAGATAATAAATATGTCTCGTTTCATTGCGCCATAGAGCGTTGTGGCGCAATCGGTACAGGAGCCATTTCGACACAACGCGACACACTGCAACTGCAACACAACACACGAGAAAAATATGTTTCTATGCATATAAAATCCATTGGAGTGATAGCGACACGCCACTCCACATCACAACACACGTTACAAGTGTGGTTCCGGCTTTAAGAATGTAATGTCGTTTTCCATTGGGACCACCAGAAATTTTTTTCAGATATCAGATTTTACGCTGCTGATGTTATATTATAACCAGAAAGAAAAAGAACGCGTTGAACCACAAATTTGAAAAATGTGAATTTTTTTATGCGGTAATATTCAAATATCAATAGAACAATTCACAAATTTATATTCAAGACCAAGATTTGAATTGCTGCTATTGCATTAATTGAAAAGTTCAATTCTTTTGCTTCTTACATCTATTTTAATGCTATACAAGGATAAAATATAAATGAAATCAAATAAAAAGTCAGTTACAAATTAGAATTTGAACGATTTGACAACCATGTGTCAGCAATAACCAACTAGCCCAAAGTAAAGGAAATGTTTTGTTCTCTCTTCTTGGCTCTAGTTTTGACTCTCTTCTCCTTCTGCTTAACTTTTGCGCAGTGTTGCCGGAGAGAAATATTATAGAGGAGTACGCAGCCAAAAAATGGGAGTATTTTGAGAGAAATAGTAGTATTTTTTAGTCTATAAAAATTAATGTGGGGAAAACATTTTTTTAAGACTTTATTTAGAAAAAAAAAAAAAAAAAATATTTACAGTCGAAACTCTATAAGTCGAACCTCTTTAAACTGGAATTTTTCGACACAATTTTTGCACTTTCTTCAATTTTGCATAGAAAAGTCATTCTCTAAGTCAAAATCCCTCCCAGTCGAAAATCCTTCTAACTCGAACATATTCTTTTGATTCTTGACCCATAACAATATTCCTCTAAGTCGAATTTTTGTCAGAAGTAAACAAAATCAAAAAAAGACCTCCCTCCCGGAAGTGTTGCGTCGCGACGATAAAAAAACGTGGGCAGGTACCCAACATTATTTGTGTTGTTGGTTGAGTAGCAAATTTGAAATCAAAAATAACTTATTTTCTTACCTAATTTTGTTCAAAATGTACCTACTTTCCTACTTTCTACCTTAAATAAATTCATTTAAAAAATATATAGTAAAACCCTCCAACTCGAATACTTCCAGAAATCCCTCTAACTCGAACTAATTTTTATTTAATTCAACTTCGAGGGATTCGTCTGTATATAACAAAAGTTGGCTATCGTTGGCTCTTGCAGAAGGTGATTTAATTAAATATAAATTTACTTTGATTTATTCTAATAGGAATAATAATGTTTCAAGCAATAATTTAACAAAGCTTTTCATTTTATTAAAACTTTACATACAAATTGAAGGAGTTAAAAAAAAAACAGAATCACAAAACCACAATCTTAGGTAACAATAAAATAAATACCGAACTGACAGTTGAAAATTGCATGAAGCCAACGAAAAACAAAAACAATCTAGAAAGAGGGAAATTCCCTTTTTAACGACAGTTTCGCAGATAAAAGTGCTGCCAAATTAGCATTCAATTTTAAGTGAATTAAATTTATTAAGGCTGACATTACACTTCCGTGCAAGTGTAAGATATTTTAGGTCTTTAAAAAAATAGGAGTACGAATGTGAAAGGAGGAGTATGGGAGTACGGAGAGGCTGAAAGGAGTACAATACTCCCATGGGAGTACTTTCGGCAACACTGCTTTTGCGTGAGGGAACGGAGTTGGACTGAAGTTGGCGAATCTGTTCGAATGCATTATTGTTAGGGAACAGACCTAATATATTTAAGTTATTTATGACATTTAAGTGCATTGTTTTTTATAAGTTTTGTTAAAAACAATAACGTTTACTACTTCGAAGGATGGGACACTTTCGACAAAATCAAATGGGGCTATTGGGATCGTCAAGATATTCAAATCTTAACTTTTTTATTAAGGACGTTGGTATCGGTCAATACACAATCGGTCGTATGAATAAAACGTAGCAATTGCTTATACAAGAGAAATGTCAAAATCGAAGCATTTGCTACGTTTCGTATGAATAAAATACAATTTGAGTTAGTTCCAACTTTTGACATGTTCGAAAAGCGGAGCCACTTACCTTTTACTCAGATCGGTATGAATAAACAAAGCAAATGCTATGCAAATCCTGAGTCATATTTCCAGGTGCAATTGGAGCTATAGATTGCATACATATTTCTGAATTTCATTTTATTAATTTCAATTTCCACAAAAGTCGTTAAAATATCAAGGAAAATTCAAATTTACTGGTCAGGTTTGACAGAAATTGCAAGGCAAGTACACGTGCAGCGAAGTAAAAGCTATGTTCGAATTTTCCAATTTACTTTAGCAAACTAGTGTCGTTTTCCATTGGGATTTACAGATTTTGCTCTCAGATTTCAGATTTTTCGTGCCCAATGGAACATAAAATTAGATTTTTCTTCCTTTGCATTTGTGGTGGTGCGTGTTTTAAAACTCAGCTGTTTTTAAATTGTAATTTGTGTTTATAAGAATCCAGTGCTAATATGCATTGCAGCGGCCAAATGTAATTTTTTTCTCTATTTTTCAAAGACTTCTTATCTAACAACGTAAGTAAACACACTTTAAAGTTTGACAAATGACGAATGTTTGGTGTTAGCTTTGCTTTTTTTGCGCCCAATGGAACATGAAATCTGACAGCCAGCTGATTTCGAGAGCAGAAAAACTGCTTTTTCTGACCCAATGGAAAACGACATAGGTTTTTATTCATAGCGATTCAAAGCAATTGCTAAGGGCTTTTACTTTGCTAAAACCTTTTACTCAATGCAAATGCTAGGTTTTATTCATACGACCCAATCTAATGGGCATATCTCATATGCTCTAATGACCTAAATGCCATAAGGTTTGTTTGACGTGGGCCCTAGTTCTCACTGGGTTTACCCTAAAGTGTTCGATATAGCACTAAACTCACCTGCAATCGACATGACTTGGCGCCCAAGTTGTGCCCTGAACTGACCCCAGTGAATTAGTCGGGGCAAAAACTCAGTGATGAGTTTCACTGTCATTTCGTTTGCTGTTATTCAATTGTTGTGATATCGCGATAAAGGTAAATACAATAAATCTCATATTCAAAAGTGAATTGTTTGAAAACAACCACGTTTATGAACTAAAATTGTATATTATAGGAAAATGGAATGGAAAAAAACTGGAATCAGAGCTAAAAAAATTTCAAACTCATCATCTCTATATTCCAAACGCTATTATTAACTATTTGAATTATGGAAATCGCAAGATCAGAACTAAGTGCTCTCATTTTTAACAATAAACCGAAAAAAATGTTATCTTCTTCATACTTTGTTCACTAAAAGATAAATATTTTTCAATTTCAAAAACTGAGAATCTTCAGGGCAACATATTTTGTGTTCGATTCAGTAGCCGAATATTCAGGGTTGTGCAGGGTTTCTGGCAGACATGAAAATCAGCTGACACTTTTCAGTGCGCACTAGTGGGCACTAGTGTTAGCCACGTCAAACAAACCTATATATCTGTGCCTAAAAGGTAAAACATCTTATGTCAATTTTGTACACTTTTCAGGAGAGCAATTTTAAACCGCATTTACACTATCACGCACGCGCATTTTTGCACGAGACGGAACAGAGAGATCCGTTTGTCCGCAGTCAATGCTAATAAAGGCGAAGGAATGAGATCACAAATCAGACGCCTAAGGTGTCATGGATGTTCTACCCATAATTATAGATACGTAAAGCGGAAGTTCCGGCGACCAACATTTCTGCAATCACATGAAAACATATCTATTTCCGATTTAAAATATGTGAAATGAGAGTGTTAATTAGTTTCAGTAAATTAAACCAACAATTCATCAATCATTTATACGAAACTAATAAATAAATGTACCTTCATCCCATCCGGAAGCCATTTTGTTTTATAGGAAAACGAAATTTCGCAAGTCATCGCTATAAAAATATCAACATGCATAGCTTTCCCATAATTCCTACCACGCAAACAAGATGGCCGACCAAAAAACGTATCACGTTTTTTTGCGTGTTAGGTAATGCTGTCCCTTTCAGTCAGACGGCTGTTTAGTATTGGGCATCCCTTTAATTTTCCGTGATAGGAATGTGTGACCGTGTAAATGCCCCATTAAACTTCAAGCGGTGTACTACAGTTGATGACTTAAGCTGTTTTAAAACAGTTATATCTTCCTCATTATTTGAAATTTTTTCACCTGGCTTGGCTTAAAAAATAACGTCCAAAAACGTTAAATAGCTAAAACAACTTATGTCGACTTAAGATGTTTTGCCTTTTAGGCACAGATATGACCAAGCTGATTTTGACAGATAAAAATGCCCAAATAGCATATAGTGTAATCGGACAATAGGATCTAAAAACAGTGGATAAGTGGTTAAAACAAAATAGACTTATGTGGTTTTCCATTGGGACCAAAAATTAATCTTTGTTTTTTTATCTAAATCACTTTTCGCGTTCCATTGGGCAGAAAAATCAATCTTTTTTTCGATTCGGAGCACTTTTTGCAGATGTCGATATTTTTTCAGATCTACACACCAATAAAATTTGCCCAGGTGTTTTACGTCAGTTTAACAAGTTTGCTTTCGAGAGAAATGCGCAAAGTTTCGTGAAAACCAAAATAGCAAAATACACAAATAGCTATGAAATATGATTTCGGAGCAATTATTATCTTCATTAACTCCCTCGTCATCTGAAGACTGCAAAAAACCTTTTTGAGGTCGATATCCATTTGCGATTTTTCCAGAAACGAATGCAATTTGAACAGCTGATATTGTTGTCAAGTAAGGCACTAATCCATTTACAAAAGCAGATCAATTTCGTTGCGCGTTCCATGAGCACCGTAAAATTTGAGATCTGAAAAAGATTTTTGGTGGTCCCAATGGAAAACCACATTAAACTCAATGTCAAAAAGACTCAAAGGATGATTATGAACAAGAGATCAGGAGAGGACATAAGACTGCCGATTGATGGTAAAACTATCGAAAAAGTAACAATTAAAGTATTTAGGAATAATTATTTAAAACACTATAGGCGTTACGAATCATATTGATTATATATGTAAAAACGTATCTAAAAAAGTAGGTTTCTTAAAAAAAATACGGAGTGATATTTCAACTCTAAGTGCAATAAACTTATATAACGTAATTGTAAAACCATATTTTGTAGCAAGCACCTAATCAACATATAATGTATTTTAGTAATTATCATATTAATGAATAAAAAAAACAAGTATTATCGTTTAATCAAGCCCTTCTGGCAAGACTATATTCAAACCAATATTGTTAATTTGTAAGATCTGGCAACGCTGCTAATAAAATAAATAAAGCTCCGAAAGCGCTTTCACGGCCGATCATAACAAATAATAAACAAACAAGCAAAAGCTCTTTTGTAAATTAGTATATAAGGAAGTTGAAAATTTATAATAAAGGAGTTGAACTTGCGACGTGAACAGTACGGTAGAGTACCTCAGCCTCTGTTCCACTACCAAGAACGACTTGTATGCCAAAGCGTCAGTATTTTTATTTTGTTTCCCAGAACAGACTCTGCGCAACCCAGGACCCGTCACCTCGTTGCCTCGTTTTCCTTCCGTTTGCTTACTTACGCCTGCAGTACGGTAGAGTGCCTCAGCCTCTGCAGCGTGTAAGAGGGGAAGCGGCGCACGACGCATCAGCGACGGCCAACTCGTCTCTCGTCGAGTACTACACCACTACAACTACACCACTACAACTGCACTACTACATTGGCGCCCACCTAGCGGCCAGAGTTTTGGGAAACACCACGTTTCACGTACCAACAACACAATAACAAAGAATATTCGAATTGGATCTACGAAGAAGTGCTCGCATTGCGGAGAATCAGCGTGCCCGTACCACCATGACTACCTATACCGAAGAGCAGGTTCAAAAATTGCTCTCCTCGCTTATGACGCAACAAGCTAGAAGCGGCAGCTTCAGCAACTGCACCAGTCGGTTTTGTGGCGAAAGAGACCCACTAAAGGTGGAAGAATTCATCGCAACAATTAGCTGTTTCAAAGACGTGGAGCACATCTCAGAGACCGATGCAATCAAGGGATTTCCCCTTCTACTAGAAGGCGATGCTCGGAGTTGGTGGCAAGGCGTTAAGTCGGAGGCGAATACTTGGGTAGATGTTCTGTCTCTTCTAAGAAGCGCATTTGCACCAAGTAAACCAGCTTATCGAATTTACCAAGAAATATTCGACACTAAGCAGAAAGGGAAAGAGATCACAGACGATTTCATTCGAAAAAAGAGAGCACTGTTCGCTCAACTACCTGTGCCTAGACCATCTGAGACCATGATGCTCGACCTAGTCTATGGATTGCTACACCTAAACATCCGTGACGGCGTTCCAAGACAAAGCATAACATCATTCCAGCAACTGATCGATAAAGCCAGAGCAGTAGAACATAGCATGGCTGAAAAACTCCAACAAAGGCCCGAACATAGCAGCACCAAAATGCGCTGTAATTTCTGCGACAATATAGGTCACACAATATCCGATTGCAGAAAAAAAAAGAAAGCGGAGGCAGAAGCAGCTAATCAGTTGAGATCACCCTCTAACCAAGGCATCTTCTGCTATAAATGTAAAGCACCTGGATTTTTGAGGTCCAATTGCCCTTCTTGTAAAGAGCTCCCAAAAGGTCCACAAAGAGTTTCTTTCAACCTCATAAAAAACACTCTCGGCAACGATCAACCAACGATTCCAATCATTTCGCACGGGGAAAATGGTATCGCATATATCGATACGGCAGCAAGAACGAGTGTTGCTGGTCGCCATCTTTTCGAACATTTGCTGCGAAACGGAACCAAGTTCACCAAGCTCAGCGCAAGCGTTACCCTTGCTGATGGTAGTGTCCAACACGATGGGATTTGCATGGCCACAACAACCATAATTTTTGGTAACCGATTAAGGCCAATCTCGTTTATCGCGCTTCCTAAAGCCAAGGACAATAGAACCCTAATCGGCATAGACTTCTTGGAGGAAAATGGTGTCATTTTAAATCTGGGCCAACGATGTTGGTACTTCCAAGATCAACCCAAGAAAACCTTCGAATTTTACGACACAAATAGCACTATTGTTTCACCAGCGTCGAGAATGTTGCGCGAAGTCAAAGACTACAAGGATTGGTTGGGAGAATTGCAAACAATCTCCCCATGTCAGAGAACACCAACAAGAAATTCACAGAACTCAGCATCTAACACGGATCAATATCCGTCAACATCCTCAGCCATGAGCCACTTGTTCAGCCCAGTTTCCCCCATCTCACCATTAAAAATGACTCCAATCAATGACGAAGAACGATATGGTCCCTACCCCTGAGAAAACCAGACCATCGACAAAAATTACGAAAACAACGAGTACTCACCTCATGCAATAAAATCAATTTTAGGTAGCTCCGTACGCCCAGAAATCAGTCCTGGTAGGACAAATCCACCAGACGATCTTTTTCCTAAATTACAAAAACGCGGCACTCCCATGGATGTCGAAGATTTCTTTACTGAAATTTTGTCAATCGACGTAAACTTAAGGGACGATGAAGGAACCAAACTCAATCGCCAACAAATCGAACAACTAAGTAGACCAAAATCGAAAAGAAGAGAAAAGACATCAGCAATCTTAGAACTTAGAGAACCAAGAAATGTCAAAGAGCTTCTCTCCTTCCTGCAAACTTGTTCCTGGTATCGCCGCTTCGTCGAAAATTTTGCGGGGATATCAAAGCCCCTCTCCAACCTCACCAAGAAAAACGTGCCTTGGAAATGGTGTCATGAAGAACAAATGGCGTTCGACAAACTGAAGAACGCCCTAACAACAGCACCAGCGCCGCAACAGTTTCGCGAAGATGAACCCTTTCTTCCAAAAACGAACGCTAGGGGCTACGCCATTGGAGCGGTATTGGTCCAGGGGGAGAAGTCAGAGGAACACCCGATCGAGTATGAGTCAAGGCTACTGAACAACGTGGAACGAAACTACTCTACCAATAAAAGAAAAGCATTAGCCATGTCTGATGAAAGCACCCAAGCTCGCAACAAAACATATGTAGACAAAAAGAGACGGCCGAAGAGCGAAATCAATGTGGGAGACGAGGTCCGGGTTACGACGCATATTCTGAGTCAAGCATCAAAAAACGTCACATCAAAGTTTGTACCACGGCGAGATGGCCCATACGTGGTCATAGGCAAAGTCGGCGCTTCCACATACCAAGTCGCAAATAAAGATGATGTGGCAGTCCCGGTTGGCACCTATCACGGTTCCGCGCTAACCAAGCTGCACCGAGACCCTATATCAACGGCTGAACCACTAAGGAGACTACGGAGAAGGGGACGACCCAAGAAGCTACTCTGAGTCCTGTCACTTTGTCGGGACGACTGAAGTTCCAGAGGGGGAGACTGTAGCAAGCACCTAATCAACATATAATGTATTTTAGTAATTATCATATTAATGAATAAAAAAAGCAAGTATTATCGTTTAATCAAGCCCTTCTGGCAAGACTATATTCAAACCAATATTGTTAATTTGTAAGATCTGGCAACGCTGCTAATAAAATAAATAAAGCTCCGAAAGCGCTTTCACGGCCGATCATAACAAATAATAAACAAACAAGCAAAAGCTCTTTTGTAAATTAGTATATAAGGAAGTTGAAAATTTATAATAAAGGAGTTGAACTTGCGACGTGAACAGTACGGTAGAGTACCTCAGCCTCTGTTCCACTACCAAGAACGACTTGTATGCCAAAGCGTCAGTATTTTTATTTTGTTTCCCAGAACAGACTCTGCGCAACCCAGGACCCGTCACCTCGTTGCCTCGTTTTCCTTCCGTTTGCTTACTTACGCCTGCAGTACGGTAGAGTGCCTCAGCCTCTGCAGCGTGTAAGAGGGGAAGCGGCGCACGACGCATCAGCGACGGCCAACTCGTCTTTCGTCGAGTACTACACCACTACAACTACACCACTACAACTGCACTACTACAATTTTGAATACTGTTCAACTATTTTGTTTCTATGTAGTGATAATGTGATTAAAATGCAATAGATATGTATCTATCAGTGTTATGTTAAATTCTTTAAAGTGGTTATCTGTAAAGCAAAGAGTGGTGTTGAATGTATTAGTGTTTTTATATAAAGTTAGAATAATTTAATGCCAAAATATCTAGGGAAATATGTGCAATATATAAGAGATGTTCAGCCTTAAGCCTAGTATCCTGCTCGCGCTAAATTTTAGCGCCCCTAGTCTCCACTTCGTTTCTCCACACCAAAGATAAATGGTCGCTAAATTATTATTAAACATGATATAGATGGGACAAAACCCATATGGTTATGAACCATGAGTACCATGACAGGCATCAGTATACGTAGTTTTGATAGAATTTTCGAATTTCAAACTTGAAAGACGTAAGAAACCTAGAAATTATAAGAGGAACATGTATTCTCAAACTTTCCACAATCTCCTTATCATAGTGGAACACTTCTTATTACCTACGCAAAAGACGAGGCCAAATGAAAGCAAAGGTCCCCCTGAAATTCGGTTCACTTTATTTATATTTATATCTCTGTCTTGGCTCTATTGTTTTGCTTTGCGTTGTCTCTTATTATCACGCAAACATTAGGTATCTGCGTTTTCCGCCGAAAAAAAAATCATAGCAAACACAAGGCAAACTCTTTCCTCCGTTTTGTATGTCAGAATTTATCTTCGATTTAATGTACCGGACATTTATTTCGCGAGCTAAATGATTGGAGACATTTCATCGGCCCATCTGTATGAAGTTAAGGATTTAGCGTGCGAACAGGATACTGCTTTGCTAAACTGCCTCGCTGAATTTTATCTTTGTAGACATTTTTGTATGGGAGATAAAATTTAGCGCGAGCAGGATACTAGGCTTATGCATTAAGAAATAATAATGATTTTAGACTGCCTAATATGTTAAATGTATGTTCACAAAATTCATTGATTTAAAAGGCTTTAAATTATTTAACGAGCTTCTGAGTGCCGAGTGAACAAAATTATATTGTTGTCATCGATGTTTGAGTTCGTGGGATTGTGATTTATTTTCATTTTCGTTTTTTTTTTTTGTGAAACAATAACAAATATGAAATGAAAAAATATGACCACCGAGACAAATATGACCATATTGGGAATTTTGGTCATATAGTCTAATATACAGTTTTGATAATCCTGGCATTTTGGTCATTTGATAAATAATCTGGCATTCATATGCATTATTGGCATACAGTCGAATCTTAGCTTGAGTCTGCTATTTAGTTGACTCAGACCTTTTGTTAAATAGTTTGTACGCACATTTTTTACACCAAAAAAGTAAGCAATGTGAATTTTCGATGGTTTATCTATATAAATAGCTTGTGTTCGTGCATGGAAACCAACAAAATACCTGTGAAAAAATCAATTATTTCTTGTCACGCCAAAAGTATTGAGTGTGGACTATTTATGGCTAATATTTCATTCAGATGCAAATGTTTAGAAATAATCATTTCTAAGGTATATAAGAGATCCGGACTTTTAAGTGGACATTACAAATGACTGGCGTGTCGACAAATATTTCCAACAAGCCTATGATCTGATACAATTCCCTGCACCTCAAGAATAAATAAAACATCAACTACCTATTTGGCAAACAAAAATCATATTTCTAGGTGCAATTGGAGCTACAGATTGCAATCATATCGCTGAATTTAATTTTTTTAATTCTAATTTCCACAAAAATTCAAATTTACTGGTCCGGTTTGAGAGAAATTGCAAGGCAAGTACACGTGCAGCGAAGTAAAAGCTATGTTCGAGTTTTCGAACTTACTTTAGCAAACTAGGTTTTTATTCATACCGATTCAAAGCAATTGCTAAGGGCTTTTACTTTGCTAAAACGGCTGAAACCTTTTACTCGAAGCAAATGCTAGGTTTTATTTATTTATTTTTTTTTATATACTTCTCCCGGGAAAGGCGAACCTATAACCCTTCAACAGCGCCCCGAGATGCCTGCAGACGTATGTTTGCTCTGCACTTAAATTGCTGCAAATTGTAGTCTTTTGGAAATATATCCCCAGGAAGCGAGTTCCAAAGTTTGCTTGTCCTGTAACAGAAGGAGTTTTGGAAAGTTGATGTCCTCGCGGTTGTCAAGTGTACTGTATGGTCATGAGCATTAGCAGCCTGTCTTGTTGGGCGCCCAAAAGTTGCATTTCGAGGGATAATGCCTTTGAGTTCCTCAGAACATGAACCATGGAAGTACCTATAGAACAAGCAAAGGTCAGCGACTTGTCTTCTGTGCACCAACGGTTGTAGATTCGATGTGAGTGTAGGGTCTCCAATGAGTCGAACTGCTCGTCTCTGTATGTTATCAAGCATGTCAAGTGAATGTTTTGGGGCCGAGCTCCATATATGGGAACAATATTCCAAGCCTGGTCTAACCTGTGCTTTGTAGAGAAGGAGAAGTTGCTTGGGGCTAAAGTACCTCTTTGCTCTAAATAGGTAGCTCAACTGTGTCTGTGTTTGCATTAAATACAACCAAGTTGTCCTTTCCCCACTTCAAGATTTTGTCCAGATCATCATTTAGAGAATTAATTTGTTCACATCTCTGATTGTGTGATGTAGCCGTATTCACAGGCCCACTGTTCGAGATGGAGGATATAAGAGTGCTGTCATCTGCAAAGCTGTAGATATTATTAAATAGAGTTGGAGAAAGAATAGATCCTTGGGGCACTCCTGCATTTATAGCAAACGAATTGGATGATACACCATCTACAACAACTTGGGTCGATCTTCCCATATGAAAATTTTGCATCCATCCGCAGAGTTGTTGTGCTAATCCGTAAGACGCTAACTTGCCTAATAGGGCTCTATGCCAGACTCGGTCAAATGCCTTTGATATGTCCAAGGCTACGGCTCTGGATTCGCTGTGTTGTTCAATTGATTGTGTCCATAAGTACGGCTCTGAAATCCGTATTGCCTGTCGCTTATTAATCGATGGCCTTCTAGATATTTGATTATTTCGACATTTATTGCCTTTTCCATTACTTTAGAGAGCATTGAAAGTAACGCTATTGGACGATAGTTTTGTGGCAGACATTTCTTCCCTTTCTTTGGAATAAGTTGAATGCGAGCGGTCTTCCAGCAAAAAGGAAACGTCTTCTGGGAGTACGACATGCTAAACAGCTTACAGAGTACAGGTGCAAGTTCTGGTGCCGGGATTCCATCGGGTCCCGTTGCCTTAATGCAATCTAGTTCTTTAAGGATGCGTTGAATTATTCGAGGCCGAAATTTCACTTCTGCCATCGATGATTGTATCCTCGGGATATTTGGTGGCTCTAGCTGTGCAGAATCTAGGGTGGAATTCTTTGAAAACATGTTAGCGAAAAGATCTGCCTTTTCTTTAGGTGTTGTTGCTAGCGTGCCGTATTCTTTTACTAGAGTTGGAAAAGAAGAGCAACTAAAGTTATTACTGATTGCCTTTGCCATGGACCAGAATGCGCGTGAGCCGCTAGGACATCCAATCACTTTGTTAGTGACTCTTTCGCTGTAAGTTGTCTTCGCCGATTCAATAATTAGGTTGCATCTATTTCGAAGAATTCTAAATTCAGATCTTTTTAGTTCTGAAGGGTTTGACCGCCATTCACGGAAAGCCTTGTTTTTCGCTGCGGTAGCTCGCTTGCATTCTTTGTTAAACCACGGCTTATTTGAAGCTAATTTTTTGATGCAATGTGGAATATAAAGTTCCATACCGAGTAAAATAATTTCGGTTACGGCTTTTGCGCACATATTGACATCAGTATCTCTAAAGCACATATCAGCCCATGGCAACGAAGCGAAGAAATTACGCAGCTCGTCCCAGTTAGATTTACTAACGGTGATTTTTTAAGAGGCTTAGAACTTTTTTTAAAAAAAAAACACAAAAAATTCGAAAAAATGAATGAAATATTTATTTGAATCGATAGTTTGAACCTTGCAATTTAATGTTTAAAGATAATTTCATGCAAATGTTGACCGCGGCTGCGTCTCAGGTAGTCCATCCGCTGAGTCCAATTTTGGCATACTCTTTCACACATATCGGCCGGTATCTCACGAATGAATGCATGGATGTTGGCTTCCAGTGCGTCAATCGAAGCGGGCTTGTCCCTATACACATTAGCCTTGACATACCCCCACAAAAAATAATCTAATGGTGTCAAATCGCACGATCTAGGCGGCCAATTGACCGGCCCGAAACGTGAAATTAACTGTTCACCAAACTCGCCTCGCAATTGCGCCATTGTTTCGCGTGCTGTGTGGCATGTGGCACCGTCTTGTTGAAACCACATATCATGCAAGTCAAGAACTTCCATTTCGGGCAAAAAAAAGTTTGTTATCATCGCTCGGTAGCGTTCACCATTGACAGTAACGCTGCGATTCGCATCATCTTTGAAGAAATATGGCCCAATAATGCCGCCGGCCCATAAACCGCACCAAACAGTGCCTTTTTCGGGATGCATTGGTAGCTGTTGCAATGCTTCTGGCTGATCTTCACTCCAAATGCGGCAATTTTGCTTATTTACGTACCCATTCAACCAAAAATGAGCCTCATCGCTGATCACAATTTTTCGATAAAAAAGCGGATCCTCGGCCAGCTTTCCAAGAGCCCATTCACCAAAAATTCGGCGTTGTGGTAGGTCGCCTGGCTTTAGTTCTTGCACAAGCTGTTAGTGCTGTAACAAAGGCCTAACTGCTGGGAACGGCGCCGAATCGACATTTCGCGGTCTTCTGTCACACTAGCTGATACGGCCGCAATATTTTCTTCACTACGCACAGTACGTAAACGTGTTGGTGGTTTAATGTCCAACAAAGTAAATTTGGTGCGAAATTTGGTCACAATCTTCCGAATAGACTGCTCAGAAGGTCG
Organism: Cheilosia urbana; assembly: GCA_946477585.1. Lineage (NCBI taxonomy): Eukaryota > Metazoa > Arthropoda > Insecta > Diptera > Syrphidae > Cheilosia > Cheilosia urbana. Next base: position 86,062,965 of record OX297854.1, on the reverse strand, counting down.
AGAATGCCGATCATAAAATGGAAGCAGCGCGCGATGAACATTTCGAACCGAGCACGAATTTTGATAGTAAAATTCAATAATTTGCAAGCGTTGTTCATTTGTAAGACGATCCATGGTTAAATTGCAAACCAAACTGAAGCTGTTTGACAGTGACACAAGGTACTAAACACACGTCAGCTGTCAAAACCAGTGTTGCCAAAACCAAACCAGCTAAAAAATCACCCGTTATAATTCCAAATCGAACGATAACGATCCTTTTTCGCTCCTATTGGTATCGGTATAGAGAGGATAGCCGATATTAGAGCATGATCCGAATTCCCTAAGGGAGCAGACACTTTTATTTTATAATTATCTGGCTCTGTTGTGAGAAACAGATCGAGAGTGTTTCCTTAATTTGTTGGATTGTCTGGAATTCGCGTGGGCTCATTAACGAGCTGAGTGAAATTGCAGCAAATGGCGAAGTCTTCAGCTTGTTTCCCTGCCTCGTCCGTTCGGTTAGAATATCGTAGCCAATCCATGTTATGGGCATTGAAGTCACCAAGTATAATAACTTCAGCGGTTGGATGATGAATTTGAATCCAGTCTACCTTATCGGATAAATGACGAAATAATTTAGATGGTTCGTTATCCTTTGGTGAGCGGTACAGGCAGCAAACGAATTTGGCACAACTTTGTAGAACGACCTTTAGCCATATTATGTCGAGATCCGTAGGTTCCATTTCTTCTTCTCTTACACACGCCAGATCTTCTCGGGCAAACACACATAGTCCCCCCTTATATCGAAAACGAGGATGTAGTTCGTATTCTGGACATTGAAGATATGTGTAATCAGTTGTTGAGTTTATTTGAGTCTCTGTTAAAACTAGGACGTCTGGCTTTTTTTCTTGCAGATGCTGGTGCACACAGCTGACGTTGACATTGTTGAGTCCTAGACCTCGAATGTTGCAGAAATCTGTTGCTAGCTTTCTTTCCGAATGCGAGACTAGTTTACCTCCGGAATTCTTTATCTCAGGAAGTTGCATCATGGCTTTTGTGTCCCATCCGTGTTGCACCTGCCCATCTGCCAAACTCCGAAACGTAGTCAAGACTACTTCACGGAGCCTATAGCATGATGTGGTGGTATCTCACCGGGCGACAGGTGGATGGGTCCCTGTCTACCACCTACGACCCAATGGACACGACGGATTCTATGGGACGGGCCCTTAACCTTGAAAAAGATTTTTGCTCCCAATTGAACATGAAATTTAACAGCAGCTGATTTTTAGAGCAGAAAAACTGCTCTGAATCTGAAAAAAGGCTTTACTGCCCAAAACTACATGAACCACATTAAGTCAGTCAGCTGCCAGACTTCAGATTTACTAAACTGGCCACAGGCCACACAATAATTCCACAATACCGCGGAATATAGTAGGTTCTCTTTACACTTTAGGTACCTACATGATTGTATAGCCAAATGAGTATATACGTTTTAGTCCATTCCGCACCGCAACAAACAACAAATTCATATCAAAAAGTGATTTTATCTTAAAAGTCAACAGATCAATTGTCATCTATTAATTAGAAAGAACTGCACTTGGGTCTAAATTCAAATATTCCTCATCTTGCTGCATAGTCTCAGAGCAGCAAAAAACAAGTCGATGGCTCCATTTACATAATCCAGTTCTTTGTAGGCCTCTTGCATTAGCTTTGACTTTCGCCTGCCAATAAACTTGCCAGACTCATAACTAGAAAGAAAAAATAGAAAACGCATTCCTCCCAAAACCCAGACCCACAATGCCACAACCACAATCCAATATCCAATCCAACGCAAACATGTTCTCTGTGACAAAAAAACAAAAACAATAAAAGCGAGAAAATACGATTTACATCTAAAATTAGACGCACAGCACAAGGCACAACTTTGGCGCAGCGTTGGATCAGGTATTCCATTCAAAATCCAAAACCTGACGATGTCGACTGCGACTGCGATTACTTAATTCCTGGTGAATGGGACAAAAATAAAATGATGAGTTCCACTCATTTTCGAATGCGTGTTGGTCAGCGATGCCAGATGTGGGGATTTTTCCTCTGAATTTTTCACTGAATGGGGAAAAGTGATCTTAAAATGGAGAAAAAACAACATACACGAATGTTTATTAATTTTGCATCATTTAAAAATAAATCCCGAACATAAAAACATCACCGCGTTTGTAGAATCTAACCCCCTTAATAAAAAAATGTGTATACAAGTAAGTTAGCTAGCAAACGTCAGATAGCATACAAAAATTGTACATAACTACTGAGTAATAAGTAGATAACAGCAACGCAAAACTTATGTTTATCAAATATTACCCACTTCTTCCTTTTTTCAACCATATTTAACATGCAGCTTGAAAAAATGATAACCACTCCCACACACGTCCGTCGGGATATTCAGTTCATAACTGCTAATGCATATTCAAAAATAAATCCCAGTAATCTTAAATATACATATATGTGTATTATATTATATGTAAAGATATCGATCTATCGCCGACACTACTTGCCTTGCAATCATTGACAACTTACACAGATCAAAAAACATAGACTTGTGCTACCTTGTCCACGTACTCAAAGTGTTAGAGCTTATAAAATAGTACTACAGTAACAGTAGGCGCTTATAACTCTCTAACCAGAACTTACGAAAATTGCCTGTTGAGAGCTAAAACTTTTAAAATCTCGCATTGTCGTTTGATATTTATTTATTTATTTATTTATTTATTATTTCGCCTTATAAGTTACAATCTTATTATAGACTACTTCTAATACATTCCAAAAAAAAAAAATATTTATTTGTTTAAGTTTAACTATCTAACAATCAATTAATTATATAAATCTAAAATCACAAAGAGTTCATAATAGCAGTTTTACATAGCATTCTACTCATATTGAAATCAATTAAGTTACTATATAAATTGTAATTGACACAAGCCTTAGTTATAGGGTCGTTGCGACCATAGTTTGTTCTGTGCCTGGAGACATGAAAAAAATATTGTTCCCTAGGCCGAAGAATGCGCAAAGGAGTGTATATACTATACAGTGTTAATAAAAACGAACAATTAATAGTAGAGGTAATTACATCATGTGCAAAAAGTACTGAGTAATAGGTTCTACTTTTAGCAAGAGGTTTTAAATTCAAAAGCGCACATCTTGCTTCATAAGGAGGGAAATTATTATTCCAGTTCATTTTTCTGAGAGCGTATTTAGTGAACCGTTTTTGAATTTTTTCAATCCGTACTTCACTATTGCGGTAGTAAGGACTCCAAATAACACAACCATATTCCAATATGGAACGGATCAGTGAATTATAAATTGATTTAAGCGTGTAGGGATCCTTAAAGTCCTTAGAATTTCGGCAAAGAAAACCTAACATACAATTAGCTTTGTGAATGATATAATCAATATGAAGGGCAAAATTTAATTCCGGGTCAAAAAGAACTCCCAAATCTTTTTGGTCGGTTACTCTTTTGAGAACTTTTCTTTGAATATTGTAATCAAAGGTTATTGGAGATTTATTTCTATTGAAAGTCATGACCGAGCATTTATTTATATTAAAATGTAATTAACTTGGTTAAGATCCGTTTGCAGTTGGACCGCATCAGAAAGAGAATTTACGGATCTAAATATTTTTAAATCATCTGCATATAAAAGAGATTTGGAGGATGATATAAAAGATGGTAGGTCATTAATAAATAGAAGGAATAGGAGCGGACCAATATGGCTTCCCTGGGGGACTCCTGAGTAATTTAAAATTTCGTTAGACAGAGCGGATCCTAACTTCACAAATTGTTCACGATTGTTCAGATAACTTCCGATCCAAACTAAAATATTAGAGTGGAAACCAAACATTTCAAGATTCTTTAGCAAAACATTGTGTTGTACCCTGTCAAAGGCCTTCGAAAAATCAGTGTAAACACAATCAACCTGAAGACGATTTTCAATTTTATGAAGACAATAATTTGTGAAAATAACTAAGTTGGTAGTAGATGATCTACCTGTTACGAAACCATGCTGGTTTTGAGATATATGTTTGCACACAGCCGAGTATATCCGCTTCTTTACAACAGCTTCAAATATTTTCGGAAACATTTGCAACTTAGCTATAGGTCTGTAATTTTCAACAAGTCTCTTAGATCCAGATTTATGAATTGGAGTAATATAAGAATACTTCCAGCAATCAAGAAATTCACCTAGCTAAAGAGACTTATTAAATATGATCGTAAGCGGGCAAACTAAACTACTTTTGCATGCTTTAAAAAACAAAGGTGGAAGGTTGTCAGGAGCAATGCTCGAGCTCGAATCAAGCGATGATAATTCAAGTAGAATTTCATCTTCTGTTAGAAAAACAGATCCTAAATCAGTAATTCGTCCACAATTAGGTAATGAATTGCAATCAGTTACGTCATTTACAAAATTTGATTGAAAATATGATGCAAACATGTTACAGATTTCATTCAGGTTATCACTATCAACTCCGTTATAACTCATAATAGATGGTACACCAATTGATTTTCGCTTAGTATTAATGAAAGCCCAAAAGGCTTTAGCATCGCGTTTGATATTGGTTTCCATTGATGAAACGTATTGCATATAAACGAATTTCTTTAAAAATCATATTCTTTTCTTAATCGCAAATAATTATTTCGCGCAGTTAAATTGTGTTTACTTAACTTATTGGCTTTATTTACAGCATTCTTCAGTCTAGATAAACTTTTATTGAACCAATTAGGTTTATTAGAGCGTATTATTCGCTTTGTTGGTACAAATGAAGAAATCGTGTTATCAATAATTTTTCTAAATTCCGCAAATGCAAAGCTTAAGTTATCAGAGTCAAGAGTGATTTGCCAATTTATGGAGCTCAAACAACCGTTTATAGCATTATAGTCTGCTCTAGTAAAATCCAACTTATCACTATTACCTTCCGCACATAATGAGTTTAATATTAACAAATTAAATGATACTTCTAGCGCATCATGGAATATACTATTATTTAATAAGGGAAAATCAGCCCGGCTGACAGACGCTTCAAGCTCTTCGCTAGTAAAGATTAAATCCAGCACATTACCCATAGCGTTCCGAAAATAATTTAACTGTCGGAAATTCGTGGCAAGCATAGTGTCAATTACTTGAGTTTCATTCTCTCTTGAAACATTAAATGGAAGAACACATTTATCATCTTGAGAAAAAACCCAAGTTACATCAGTTAAGTTAAAATCACCTAATACTACAGCATATGATGAGCTATCAAAACAATTGACGATATTGATAATATTATTAATATGAGCTTTGTAAATTCCATTATCTGCATTCGGAGGAATATATGATAGGAAAAAATATATATGAATTAAATCGGCATTTTCAGATAAATAAAAGTCTACACACACACAAATTTGCTCAATCAAACCCGACTAATCAGATAGTGGAATTTTTCTACTCTTATAATTTTTACGCACAGCTAATAATACACCACCTCCTCTATCAAAGCCGGTTTGGTTGGGACATCTATCATTTCGGTACACCTCAAAGCAGGGATGGAAAAGTCGATACAATTGTATCGAATTCGATACAAATGAGTTTGCTCAAGTACAGAAGTACAATTTGCCTTTGTTTCGATAACTGGTGGACTGTATATTTGCTTGAGTTGCGCTCTTTTATATTTTATATATTTTTTATTACTTTTCTCGTTTTTAAAATGAAGTATATATCCTAATAATAATAAAAACTAATTGAGAAAAACATATTATTTCGTCGGCAGAGTTGATGTGTATGATACATAGTGGATTTTGTATCTAACTTATACTTTGTTAGTTTTGAACACACTCCCCCCTTGAAGTCTATGCTTCAAAGTCCACTGGCAGGCGACACAATTTTTGAACAGGGCGTTCGTACCTGTTTTTTCCATGTTTTGCGCTTTCATTCCTTGTTTTTATTCGCTGTACGATAAAAAGGCTGTGCGGGCAGCTTCTCTCGGAACGATTTGTAATTTCGTTTAGCGGCTACGTTATTCTGTGCACGATATTTGTATTCCTATTGCACTTTGATCGAAAATACAACAAGAATACAAAAGCGCTGTATGCAGTTATCCATAGCTACACCAAAATCCATATTACAAATTGAACTTCATGTGCAGCGCAGTATCGCACAGAAGTCAAGATGTAAATTGCGTTAGGTGTAGTAGCGCAGCGATACAAAAAAAAAATCATTTGCATTTCAAGTGCAGCGCAGGTTTGCACAGAAATACAACTGAAAAGTGCGTAATGCTCAGCAACATAAAAAAAGCGCTGTATGCAGTTATCCATCGCTACACCAAAATCCATATTACAAATTGAACTTCATGTGCAGCGCAGTATCGCACAGAAGTCAAGATGTAAATTGCGTTAGGTGTAGCAGCGCAGCGATACAAAAAAAAATCATTTGCATTTCAAGTGCAGCGCAGGTTTGCACAGAAATACAACTGAAAAGTGCGTAATGCTCAGCAACATAAAAAAAGCGCTGTATGCAGTTATCCATCGCTACACCAAAATCCATATTACAAATTGAACTTCATGTGCAGCGCAGAATAGCACAGAAATAAAATTGTAAATTGCACTAGGTGTAGCGGCGGTGCGGCGCAGCGCAATAAGTTCCAATTGCATTCCAAGCGCAGCGCAGAATAGCACAGAAATGCAACTGAAAACGCAGTGTCCAGCAGAGCATTGCTGCAGTAAAAGTTGCGGAAATATTAACAAAAAATGCTACAATATCATTCCAAGTGACGCGCAATTTGCGTGCACCTATACTTACAGCGCATGACCACCGCAGCTTGGTCATATTTATCACTGTCGTTGATGCCGGACAGTTACATGCGTTCCTCTTTCTTGCTCATAATTTGTGCTTATCACGCGGATCAGCTGATTTCACTGGTTCAATATCCGGCTCGATGGACCATGTTTCGATAACTGGTGGACTGTATATTTGCTTGAGTTGCGCTCTTTTATATTTTATATATTTTTTATTACTTTTCTCGTTTTTAAAATGAAGTATATATCCTAATAATAATAAAAACTAATTGAGAAAAACATATTATTTCGTCGGCAGAGTTGATGTGTATGATACATAGTGGATTTTGTATCTAACTTATACTTTGTTAGTTTTGAACAGCCTTATTTCGTTACAAATTATCTATACCTATCTTTCAAATTCTCTTGCAATTTGTATTTTTCCAAAAAGTAGAAAATCAAGTCAAATGACGATCTATTTGTTTTAAGTTTTACACAGAGCGTTGACTGGATTCTACTTTTCATTAGAAACTTGTCCTATTATGAGTTTCAAGCTCAGGCAGTGTGACCAATTAAGCATATTTTCTGCTACATTAAATAGGATTATTTTATTTTTTTAAATCATGCAAGCATTTCTTTTACCATAATTTCATGCTGGATCAGAAAAAGTTAACAGGATTTTGGTTAAGCCAAATTATGAATTAAAGTAATAAAATAAAATCAAAGTAGACGACCCTTAGTGTTAACAAGTCATTACAATTCTCATTTGATAGTGAACACATCCATTTAACGAATTCAGCATTCAGGAAGAGATTTTGATTTAATTTTGGGAACTATATCTTATTTTGACTATGAATATAGAAACTGAGAGTAGACAAAAATATATGTATGTATATGTTTTTTTTTTTTTATGAGGTCATTAATTTGTATTTATGTTATTATTATTATTTATTTTGGATTCACTTTTTTATACGAAAAAAATGTTTTCAATACAATTCGCTCCATTTCAGTACAATCTTACAACAGTTTTCAGTACAATTGGAAAATGTCATTTTCCATCCCTGCCTCAAAGTCGTTGTCATCGTTGTTGTCGGTAAACAGTTCAATAGATTCAATGTTCGAATGTAACCATGTCTCAGTCAATGCGATAATACCATATGAACAATCAGCAGCAGCAAAAAAGAATTTAGCGATTTTGGTCCTCATTCCTCCAACATTTTGATAGTACAAAGAGAGAGAACAAAATGCATAGGGCAACGGATTATTGGTAGCAGCGGCGACGGCGGCGGCGGCATCGGCAAGTATTATGCGAGTACGTTTAGGTTCGGCGTGCGCATTTCGTTTTTTGGAAAAAATTTAAATAATCGCACTCGAATGCCATTAAACCACATATTAGAGTTCAGAAATATGTCAATCAGATTTTCTGGTACGCCTAGTTTAAAGTTGATATGACTGAGAGCATTTTCATCGACACCTTCTTTAATCAGCTTGTGACATTTTAGTTTGGACATGTCCACATTAAACGCAGCTGATACGTATGCAAGTATAGACTGACATGTTGTAGAAGGTTTGAATGAGGATAGATGCAACCATTTGAATTGAGTAATGATCTCTAGTTCTAGACCTATTGCAGAGTTGTTGTTGTTAGTTCCTATGATTGCTCTATCTCGTTTATTTGAATGTTTAGGTTTAATCGTCTCCCAAACATTTGGATTAATCTCTAATGAATTAGAAGATGAAGGTATAGATTTGGCAGTAACAGAAGCAGTAGTAGCAGCAGTACACGCATTATCAAATACAACAGGTTCAGCAGCAGCAGCGGCAGCAGTAGAGGCATCGTTCATAACAACAATATTAGAGGCAATATTCGCAGTAATAGCATCAGCACGATTAGCGTCGTTGCTGATCGAAAGAATCGAGTCGGAGTTAGTGATGCGCGATAATCCAAAATCATATCGATTAATCGATACTTCAGCATCGGTAGGAAAATATCGATGCAAAAAAATAATCGGTCCGAAAAAATCGATAATATCGATAATTTCGATTTTTTTTTATTTAAATGCTAAATATTCTTTTGCAGTAAATAAACAAATAGGTAACAATACAATATATCGACCTGAAAATTAAATTGCTCTGGACAATTTATTATGAGTTCTAGGGAATTGTGGTTTGACATTGATGAGGAAGAGGATACTTTTTTTTGGAAATAGCAAGAAGAAAGAAGCAACTAAGGGATGCTTCAAACCCCTAGAATTGGAAGAATAATCAATCAATAATCAATCCAAATTCCAAATGGTATATTTGAGCAATTAAAATAGGTAATTAAAATAGAAACTTTACATAAAGAACGAACATTTTATTGCAGTTCCGTACAAATTAATTTCATCAAGAAAGAAAGAAGAAGCCAATGATGATTGGCACTCGCAATACCGATTTTTGTATTCACAATCAAAAATGAGTAGAAATTGACAATGAATCAAAAATCCACTGCCAATTGACAATCACAATACCGATTAAAGTAATGGGTTGATAAATACCAAAAACCAATTGATAATTTTTGAGAACTACAATAAGGGCCTAATTATCTTCGCCTTTGAAATTTCCTCTCAAAATCTTCACTTTAATCTCGGGGCGCTGTTGAAGCGTTATAGGTTCGCCTTTCCCGGGAGAAGTATATATAAAAAAAAAAAAAAAAATTTGATTTGAGATTTTTCACAATCACAATTCCGTTACAAAAGTTTCGGTTCATTGAGGTTGCGCAACAAAATTACCAAAATCGCTCGTGTATTCAGGCAATCATGTGGCGTTTTTCATTTTTAGTTCAGAGCAGAACCTGAACTGTCATACAAAAAGTTCCTAATACAAACGTTCATAATTTTTTTTTTATGTGAGTCTTTTCGTAATTTTAATAGTTACCTATTCGAATCCAACAAATCTGAGATCATCAAAATCTGTCCGGCCGTTTTTTGGTTAAATGGTGTAACTATCCCGACTTTGTTTTATTTATATTAATACATACATCTAACATTAAAAGAAAACTTAATAAATTTCCATTATTAAATGCAATAATAAGTAAATAATAATTAATTAAAAACTCTGAATGGATTAAAGTATGTATTTAGTTTATTTAACTTTATGAAGCGAAGGTTAACTAACTTATTGATACAAGCACTTCCAAAATTATGGTTTTCTTTAGACTTGTTTTAATGACTGCACGTAGCATGTGCGCTACAGTACATAACATCAGAACTTTATAAAAATATAATACAAATCTCTCAAGCGAAGGCAAAGTGGAGACCTAGAAAAATTGGTGGACTAAGAAAATGTCTTAAGTTTATTGAGTCGTGACATGTCATTTAGGCGCGTCGTCATATCTTTTAATCAAAGACCGAACAATCAAAAAACTATGAAAGTTGTTTCGAGTGCAAAAAATCGGTGGCAAATCATCGATGCATCGATAATATCGAGAATAAATTATCGAGTGAAATAATCGATATTTTTTCACGAAAATATCGATGAATCGAGTGATTCGATATTTATCGCACATCACTAGTCGGAGTCTGACGGCAAAGTAGAGCCAGCGTTGGCAGCAGATGATGAGTTTTTATTATTGATTGTCTTCGAACTAGAAGCAGCCGTGACGAATGGTTAGCAGATGTTGCAAGTTGCAAGTTGGACACTTTGGAGCGAGAGAGTGCATTGACCCTACCGGTTGTTTGTGAACGCGTTACCACTTGAGACTTTGTGCAATTTTTTTTTGAAGAACGTAAAACAAATTCTTTAAGTTCAATTATTTCATTATGCAATTGATCAATTTTAGCAAATAATAAGTCATTGTCAACCATAATATGCCGACACTTAGGGCACTGCAGTGATACCATTACAGGAGCACAATTGAATAATAGAACACTTGTAATGAAATGGCAAAAACTAGTTGATTAGCACAATAGCAGAGAAACACATCCAATCACTGTGACGGTCACGAATTTACCTACTGCCATATCGAATGAATAACCTAAAAGTGAATTAAATTTAACACCAATTCTTACTTTTAATGTACGATTGCTTCTGAATTTGTTACCTACCTAATAATTGACTCAACAAAACTTTTGATGGACGATCAATTTTCGTGCGACTATACTTCTTCTAAGGTACCAGGGTAATTAAGTTTAAGTAATAAAGAGCATTTTCGCAGTAATAAACGAGACAAAACTGCAACTTCTATTGCCAACTAGAACGTTTGTTTACGTTTGGAAACTTTACTTCTTTTGATCAAAACTAAACACAATTACTCGAACTCATAAGAAAAGTATACCTGTGATGTTAGCACGCATCTATATAGTAGGACTTGCATATTATGTAGAGAGAGTTTCTCTATTTATTATATCAGACCTCTAATACCAACAAAAGCAAAAAACTTCCACACGAACTTCAGCCTACAGCATTCAGCTATACATCGTTTACAGTTCCTACCTACGCATACACACAACTTCTAGCGAGAAAAGAGAAAAAGAGTATTTTCAATGCAGTTATTGTTACTATTTTATAATTTTTGTTCAATTTCTGATAAAATGTAGTTGCATTGCATACTAGAGAGCAGCGTTCATTGGATTTTGTTGCTAAGCAACAGTTAATGCTCGTAAACTTTGAAGATAAATTCTTTGGACTGAAAAAATAATCTGTTTTTAAATTTTATATATTAAAAAATAAATGTAAATGCTCTAAATTGCCGCCCCTAACAAAGTGCCGCCCGGGGCCTGTGCACCCCCTCCCCCCTCGCTACGCTACTGATGTGTCATTTTCACATTCAGTTCATTAACTACAACCCCTTTGCAAATTCAATATCAGATGTGAAGTTCGCCATTTTATTTGCTACTCAATATTTTCTATAACTTTAACTGAAGTACCTTAAATATTTTTTTTTTTATATATATATATTTTTTTTTATTATTTATGTACATTTATAATTTATAATTTACTTTTAACCTGCCTCGTAATGTAGGACTCTGTTATTTATGAATTACATACGCTGCTTTTTAAATCTATTCATTTAATTTAACTTATTAGTAATTTATTCTTTTATTAGTTTTTGCAGTAGGTAGTAAGGTATACTTGAATTCATAGAATTTTAAACTGAAAGACTTTGAATATTTTACTTTCCTTCTATGTGTATTTAATATTCATTTTTTACCTTCTTTGTATGTATATAACTACCATAAACGACAATGTGTCTTATGGATTACCTATATTGCTTCTCTAGATTTTAATAAGTTTCTATGTTTATTTATTATTATCACTTTTTATTAAAGAGTAAAGACTTATTTTTGTTTTACCTGGATATTAACTTTAAAGCCAACGTAAAGTGAATTAATTATTTATGTCTTAAATTCTCATGAAATTTGCAGTACCTCATAAAAAAAAGTCTTAATAAAAGAAAACATTACACCTATAAAAAATTCGTATTTACCTACTTTTCTTCAATGAATGAAATGGGGAAAAAAAGGATATGAAATGGGGAATTTCGGCAAAAAAAATCTGGTATCACTGGTGTTGGTTCAAAGTTCATTCAGCAAGTGGTTGTTGGTTGAGTAGATTTTGAGTTTCTTGAATTTTGATCTTGAGTGCTAGGCAGTGCGCCGGTGCCGGAGTCAGAGCCCATAGCTTCGAACCACTCTTCCCGCGCCTGGCAAATACCATATACCAACCAATACCACATGTAGGCACTTCGTATGGCGCGGCGCTATAGTACTCTTCCGCTCCCCTGTAATTTGAAAAAAACAGTTAAATCTTACATTCCGATCTTAATGATGATCATAGATCATGTCACACGTCACACCTCTCAGTTAAGCAGGTAGGTGTGTAGTGTTTATGGTTAGGGTCTGTTTAGGGCTCAGTATGAAACCTTAAGGGGCACGGCATTAGGAGACAGTCCATAGAGGAGGCGCGACCCAGACCCAACCTGAATCGCTCTCACTCAGCCGCTCAGTGGTATTTTGAGCGAGACACTCATTTATTTTCTTTCGGTTCTTGAATCGACTCGTTTACTTGGCAGCCAACATCATTTAACGTAACGTTAAATCAGTTCGCATTCATTTCGTGAACGATTTGGTCGGGTCTATCGTGCAGTTCCTGAAGTGCTAGCAGTTAAATATAAAAAAATTCTCTAGATTTTGTGTCAAACAATATATTTTTACTACTGATTTGAGTTTGCTTATTTCAATTTACTGTTTCGTGTTCGAAGTGCATTTTTAAAAAAGTGTTATCAATCTGATCGACAGAAAACCGCTGGTGTTTTGTGGGTGATAAATATACTGCTGCTGCTGCTGTTGAGTTCAAAGGTGGTGCATTTGTTGCTTATGACTTATTTAATATTTTAATTAAATTCCGAGCCATGTTACTGTCGGATTGTTTATGTAGTTGTTTACTGAAATATTTAGCGAGAATGTGGGTTATCAAATTAGCGTCCTTGTCCTCTGGTACCCTTTGAAGGGCAGTCAAATTGATTTCATCGGACATGTGTCTGTCGGCTGCCAATTTCGACATGTAGGTAGGTACCAATGGCAATGATCCTCGTAATATTACATTGTCGGTTATCTTCTTTTTACTAAGAAACTAGTTAAAGTTTTCATTTCGGTTTTTTTGTTTAATGGATGTCTTGAATGAGATTAGTGAAGCTGGTAGTGTTTGGAGGCTCCACCTACTCTACCCACTCCCTTTTTTATTTGCGGCTAGGTTAAAACTGGATTTAGCGAATTCTTGTGCATTCTTTTCCTACTTTTTCTATTACAAAAGTGAACGCAACACGGCTGTCTGTCTGTATGTTTTATATAGAATCCTTATCTGATCTGCAATTCGAACATCAGTGTGTATTCTGATAGTTTTTCTAGGACTATTCAAAGGGTTTCAGGTTAGGGGCCTAGCACCGCCCACACCACAGGCATTATTTCTCTTACAAAAAAGACAACGACATATTTTGACAAATGACAATACACCTGTTGCAGCAATAGTTGCAAACATTGGCAGGTACAAGGCTGTATAGTATATTGGATATGAAAAGAACTTTGCCAAATGTGGGCGGTATTTGACAAAGGGGCATGGCACTGTAAATTAAAAAAAAAGAAGGCCTTTCTCGACATTAATGGGAACCAAAGTGGATAGATAGTGAATTTTCTTGAGCGGTGTTGAGTGAAGCACTTAGCAAAATGGGGTCGAAATTGCAGAACGAGGCGTAGTAGGTACCTTCCATACAACAAATTGATTTGAAACTTTTTTCGCGGCATTTATGGCAGATTTATGTTTTGGGACGCCATAAAATAGTCGCAACGTGCGCAATATTTTCACTGACGAACATTCATTTTGATACTAAAGTTTTATCATTTGGACGTGCTGCTCAATCGTGTAACTTGATTGTAATTTGGCATCAGTCAATGAGTAATAACTACCAAATTAGGCAGATGCTACCACGACTGTTATAGCTGATACAGGTTGCTAACTTCGACTCGTCCCAAATGAAAAACGCTTAGCTAAAAATAAGTTTCTTAATTTTTTTTCCACACTCACCGGTACTTCGTTCGTTCGCTCTCATGTGAATAGTCCTTATCGAAATTACGCCCTTTGCATAATGTGGGCTTGATAAGGCAGCTTAGTGTGGCACGTTTTATACAACTAAGCTGTCTAATTCAGTATGTCCTAACATTTATGACAGTTTATGCCTTGACCTTTTTGAAGTATGTCTACTCAGTGGCCATTGCCTCTTGAGGAAACATCTTCACCGCCTTTCACTGGACCCTACATGCAGTATGTAGACTTTGTCTGTGAAGAATCCTCTCTTCACATACTCATGAAATGCGAGAAACTCGTCACATCTGCAAATTTAGCTAAAGTACCGCAATGCCAGAGACCTGGCAAGGCTCACCTATTTCAAGATCTATCATTCTAGTTTAACAACTAGTTTCTCACAGCTGATTGAAATATCAAAGGAAAACTAGTTGGTGTTCGGTGTGAATGCATCGTGCGGTATGAATAGGCTATAAAACCCCGGCCTCACTTACGATGCCTAATATACAGTCTGCGCTACCCCTCCAATATATTGACGTCACAAAGGATCAGCTAGCTATATAAAGCCCTATTTAGACGTTTATTTCAGTTTCAGTTGAGCTATCAGTTAAGCTTTTAACTAAACTGATGTCTAAGTGCAAAAATTGATGCAGTTGATTTATCAGTTAAACTGATGTGTAGGTAAATACGTTTTAGTTCTGTTGTCATCTCAATTACATTTGGTGGTGAATCTACGTCTTCGAGCTCCTGTTTTTTTTTTACCAATATGTCGAAACGGAGTGATCATTTGGTCGATTTCGTTGAAACTGAACTGATTACTGATCGTCTAAATGTGCCTGAAGGCATCAGCTTAACTGAAAGCTTAAGTGATAGCTCAACTAAAACTGAAATGATCGTCTAAATTGGGCTTTGTGTATTAGTCACAGAAATATGTCTTCCAGATAACATACGCACGACAAAACAATTACTCATCGTTACATAGATCAGCAGAGCATGAAATCAAATATAAGTACATACTTGTTGAACCCACCCTTGGACAACATTTTTAAATTAAACTTCCTCTCCCAATGCCCACATTTGCTTTTTTTTTTCTTTTATTTGTCAACAAATCTAAAGTCTGATCTAATTTTAGCACCGCAGCACATAAACCGTCCTGACCTTACCCAATGTCTGGTCCAAAGTCCGTCTTATGTTGTTTCTGTTCGCAACATTATGCTTACACTATACCACGCTCGCACAGCGAAATTTTCTTACACAAACGGCAAACATTTGTCGCAAGTCGCAACGTCCAATTGACTGCGGTGTGATTAATTCGAACTATTTGCGGGTCAAATATGTTCACCAAGTGATCCAAATTGATGCCAATGAACAGAGTCTTGCCACAAGGACTCTCTAGGTGTTAGCTGTGGTTGGACATTGAACTAGGCAATTGAAGGGAAATGTGCTCCCAAGTTTAGGCACAATACCAAGTATGTACTGTTCATATACCTTTAATTTTAATTCGGACTTTTGTAGCCCAATTACCCACGCGTCTGTTTATACCCTTTATGGATATTTAATTACTTTCCAATTTGTCGCAAGCCAGACTGGTCGAGTGTTATTATCATTAGTTTATCGATTCAAGTATCTAGATATCGTGGTGGAGTAATTACAAGTCGTTACCATTAACGATCGTGTTGATTGCAGTAGCATTGTTATGTAAAAGCGGTTTGCTATCTAGATACTAGATACCCAACCAAAGGGAACAATGTATAGATTGGATATAAGATAGTAGGTGCGACTTTTTCCAGTTAATGTACACGTGCTGTTATGTCAATAAGCAAGCGGCACACATATGCATGCACTTGGAGGTGTAATTATTAGCAGCCAATTTGTTGCAAATAGATTGAGATGGATTTAGCTAGAAACTACTCAAAATGACAACGAAACTTTTTCTGACGATACTCATCAAAACGATAGTACTCAAAACTAAAAAAAAAAAAATAAAGTCAACGACTGGGTCGAACGAAACTTTCCCGTTCATCAAAAGTTTGGCTGTTTATTTTCTTATTTTATTGGGTAGGTAGGTACAAATCTGAGAAGCGATGCTAGATAAAAGAAACGGTTCATGAAACATACGAATAGTGTTAAAAAAATATACTTTTGGTCTATTCAACTGATATGATAGTATGTATAATCAAATAAGAATGTGAGTTTTTATGAGTTGAAGCTGATGGCGAATGTTCAGTACCCCGGGTGTTTTTTTAGATGAGTTAAAGTCCACCACTATTGCAGAAGCATCCCTCGCGTACTAGCTCTGCAATGTATTTCTATGATTTTTTACTTCCAGCAAATTCCCAACACATAAGACCGACTCTTAAAATACTTTTTTTTTCTCGCATATTTAAACTGATAAATTCATCTATTTATAGAAGCTCGGTTCGTAATACTTATCTCGTATTGACGCCCTATTGATACAATAATTTAGGCTTACAACTTTTTATCTCTATATGACGATGATGATGGATTGTGGATTGACGTAATTGAATAAAAATCAAAGGAAAAGAACATGCTGCTCCTTGGACTTTTAATCAGCGAATTGTTATACGACTTGTCCTCGTTTCACACATTGTGCTGATATGTCAGGGTTACCATATCGTGCGATTAATATAACGATTTGCGGTAGCATTGGTTTAAAAAATAAAATCGATATACAACAAGTTCTTCACTTTCATAATCAAGGCCTCGAGACCGCATTCTGTAAGGCGGGAACGATCAATCGATTTCGTGTGCACGAGTGTTATACTGAGGAAAATCGTTTCGTCTTACAGAACGCCGATCTTGCAGCTTTCGATATATATTTTTAAGAATCGCGTTGCATGCGCTCGTTGATCGTTTTTAACGCTTTCAAAACATCCCAAATGAATCGTTTCTACCTAAAGTGGTTGTGCTGATTGATTATTCTTCTTATTTGTACTTTGTCAAATAAATTGATTTGAATTAAATTGATGAGGTTTTAGTCATTCATAAAATTTGGCAGTCACTTTGTGGTTTTCATATCGTAGGCAAGCATAGAAGAAATTACTGATGGAACTTCAATCCTCTACACAAAAAGAGGGACAAAGTCCCTGATCAATATACAGGGTTTTTCAATAAGGACGGGACGATGTTAAAAAGGATTGAAACAAGCATGTGAGCAAGGTAGTAATGAAATGTTTTTTTTTTGTTTTGTATTTAAAAGGCCCATGTATGCCTTTTTTTAAGTAGTATAACATTGTTCAAAAGTGTCAGCCGCGGCTTCTTATACGTTGGCACGGACCCGAGTGGTTCAATTTTAAATGACTCTGCCACATAGATCCGGCTGAATTTGAGCTATGGTATTGATCATTGGCTTTAAGGCCATCGGTTGATTGTGGCTTATTGGCACAGATCTACGGCTTCTGGAGTCAAATCGCACGAATGCTGGGCTCATGGAAATCGGTTGGCATTGTTCTTTAACGCTTTTTCACAAAAAAAAAAAAAAAAAAACCGACCAATTAAACCCCCGCGCCGGCCGGCCCAAAATCCACACCGACAGTAAATTATTATAGATACATTGCCACCTGGTGAACCTGTGGGTTGGCGTTGTCCTATCTACGGACATTTTTCTTTTTAACATAGCTATTCAAATGCCCATCGTTGCTAGAGATGATTTTTCGGCCAAAATTGGGGTTCTCGCCCAAACTCTCCGAAGCCCAGTCAGTTGGATCTTGTACGGCTATAGGCCCAAGTCCCGACAGAAAATTCGCCTAGCTAAAGTCTGCGAGAGGCCGGCGTCTTGTGGACGGTGAGGAATTGACTACCTCGGGTTTTCCTGCACACTTTCTTTGAGTTACGGGTGAAGGCGGATTTTTTTTTTTTACTGACCTGACCCGGTTGTTGCAAATTTGGCCACCAAACGCTGGAGAGTCGATTTTTAAAGAGCCACTGTGTTTGCTTTTGTTGTAGAATTCACGCAACGTTTGCACTGATGAACACTTGTATTAAGATACAAAAATTTTATCATTTGGACATGCCGCTCAACAGTGTAACTTGCCATAGTAATTTGGCATCAGTGACTGAATAATAAAGACCAGATTATACAAAACGGCTCTGCGAAATAAGGCCCCAAAAGAAAAATGAAATAAGGCCCCAAAAAATTATACAGGAAACAACAACAACGATTTTTAATAGAATTTGGGGTGTTATTTCCTTTTTCGGGGCCTTATTTCTTAATGAAAATTGGGGTCTTACTTCATTATGAAATAAAACCTCAAAAGAAGAAATGAAATAAGTCCCCAAAATTATTTTTTTTATTATTAATTGTTACCCTTCCGATATGGAATGCGTATGGGGGGGGGCATGCTGCCCCCCTGCAACCCCCTTACTTGGGATTACTGTTAGATTGCGGGGTGGGTGCGAGGTTGAGTATATAAAAAGTTCCTTTAATCTAAACTAGTTTATCCATTTATATTTGGGGCCTTATTACATTTTCTCTTTTGGGGCCTTATTTCATTGGGGCCTTATTTCCTACAGCCATACAAAACGCCACCAAAACAACACGCAGCCACGATACATGCTGACAACTTCGCTCCGTCCCAATTGAAAAACCCTCTACATACTGAATATTTTACTTTAAAAACATGCAACTCTATTGAAAGAACCCATATCTATCAATCGCATTTTATTTTCCCCCCTTTGAGGCGGTCTAATGAGTACACTAGCATAAACAGTCTTTATAGACCAGTTCTCTGAACTCTGATGCCTTTCGTCAACCAAACATTTGTCCTCATTCCAAAATCCTACCCAAAAATAACTTTGTCTAATAATAAGTATTTGTAAGTTGTAAGGTCAAACTACCCTCTGCCTGGCACTAGGCTGAAATGAACAATTTCGCCCCTCTCACAGAACTTAAGCGGACATTCGCCTCATAGGTGGTATTTTGCTGTGCACATCTGATCGGGAATACTATATATCTCATCAGGAATCCTTCGAAAGCGTCATCGTGCATGGGACTTGCTGTGCTCTAGGTCAACCATCAATATCCTAGGTTTGAACCTGTTTCTTGTACTTACCGTGGGGTTGCCCATCAGTTGAATAAAAACTGTTTCTTTTCTATATAACTAGTTTGGATCAGTTTCCATTTCACAGGAATGGGATCCTTGTTTACAAAATAAAACCTGCACGCACGGGCACAATATCTTAAACGAGATTAAAAACATTTTTCGATACATCATTGCAATCACTGTGGTAAAAATGAAATGCTATGGTCGCACATCGGCGATATAGGTTCCAGAAAGTCGGAGGGGGCAGCTTCAATATTTATTTTCTGTTCAGCCGAAAATGCCTTCATGCTTTCATTGCTTTCATAAAAAATTTAAAACTCTTGAGAAACGCCAACAACACCCCTATAATCATTAAAGATAACACAAATAAAATGATAGCAAACATAGGCCCCTTAAAATAATATTACCTCTGCCACCTCAGACAGTCGCACCTTATCAATTTCTAGTTTAAAGTATAATTTAATTTGTTGTGCCAACCCCTCTGCGACTAAACAAATCCCTAATCATAATAAAAACAATAAAAACAATACGAATGTATTTTTTTTTTTTTTTGCTTTCAGATTACGTTTTGCAATTGTGTGAGGTAGCTAGCCACTCAGCATTGCAAGCTCAGTCAGTCAGAAGAATTTTGTCGCTTACCGACGACGGACTTGACCTTAGTGTTTTTTTTTTTTTTTTTTTTTGTGTTTCTGTAAAATTTTCTACAAACTTGCACCATGATCCGTACAGCGACTAGTCGCCTGACCGGTCAAGGCATCACTGTCTTGCGTGCGACAGCTTCAACGAGCCAAACTACGGTCAGTGAGAAGCGATATCAGCGTACCGCCGCCACGGAAAGATCGGGCGAGGTTGACAAGAGTTTGAATTACACTCCTGAGGAAGGATACTGGAAGTCGTCAACATTTGAACCGGTCACACAGCAAAATATCACATTGGATAAGTACGTGTGGAAGAACATCAAGAAATGGGAGAATAAAGTTGCAGCGGTGAGTTGAGTGATTTTTGTTTGTGATTAAGAGATTTTTTTTGTCAAAGTCGTGTGTGGTTTTTAACAACAAAGTGAAGGGAAACAAATTTGCGTTTTTAACCATCTACGAATTGATTCGTTTACTGAAACTTAATCTTTAGACTATTAATCGGAACGATCTATACTCATCAGATGTTTCTAGGTCAAGTTTCGAGTTCCGATTTAGGAGTGTTCAACATACATTTGCGCGAGGCATTGAACATGCAATATCGCAACTTCTACGGTGTGGTATATCTGACTTTGATTACAAGGGTTTTGAACCGGGTCTGATATCCTATTCACACCGACCCGAAATACCGGGCTTTCGCGAAAATACTCGAAAATTGTCATCGAAAACGGAAGTTTTCCCATACATATCCTTCGGTCCTCCAACCTATTTTTTCTGGGTGTAGGAAATAAGGCCCCAAAAGAAAAAAGGAAATAAGGCCCCAAATTTGGGGTGTTATTTCATTATGAAATAACATCCCAATTTCCAATATGAAATAAATCCCCACTGCGATGAAATGAGTCCCCAAAATAAAAAGAAATAAGGCCCCAAATTTGTGGTTTATTTCATAATGAAATTAAAAATAATGAAAAGTACTTTTCATTTCCATAATATTGTTGATATTGGATAAACTATTTTAGATTAAAGGTGAAGTGATTTAGTGAAGTGAAGTAACGGCAATGGCACGGTTTACAATATTTTGCGGGGTATCTGACACCTCAGTGAGAGGACAGAACGATATTTTTAAAACGAGTCGTTTAAAGTCGTTTTCCAAGGTTAGGTTTCCAAGGAAAACGACTTCCAATCGTTGGATTGTTGAAACAAACACACCTTTTGCAGTATTCAGTAAATTCAGATCACCGAACAAATGTCACAATTCGCAACTTAAAATCATTTTCCACAATTAATTGTTGGGCTAATGAATCTGAATTCAATTTATTTATCTGCACCGAAGTTTAATGACTAGTGTCTCACAGCTAAGGATGCAAGATCGTTCTTAAAAACATCGATCTTTGAAAACATCGATGGTGCCGCACGACAAACATCGACGTTAAAAAACATCGGTATTAACTCCGATAGATCGATGTTTTTCCGATGTTTTATTTATCTTCTCCATCACACAAATTGTTGACTATATTTACGACGTTCTGTACCTACTACACAATATACTAGTCTTTCAGTTTCAACCCAAAAACCTTAACTAATTTCCAGTCAACTAGAACTAGACCACAAAACAATCAAATAAAATGCTAAATAAAACATATTTTCTCAATGGATTTATTTATTTAAACGTAATTTTGAAATGAAATTAAGGCAGAGACATAATAAATGTTTATTTGTTCGAATGTAACAACTGCGAAATGGAATTGAGGAAAAGAAGCTTGGATAATCTAGTCCCCAGAAGTCTATTTCTATCCTGAGTGATGGTTGAACCAGACCCTGAGAACAAACGCTGGCTTGGAACAGACGTGGCAACGACGTGAGGGGGACAACCCTAGTATGAAATGTTAATATCGATGTTTACGAACCAAACATCGATGTACCTATTATTTTTTTTTAAAGTTTTTAGTATAGTTATTTAATAAAAAGTTGAAACGGAAATGAAATATTTGCATGTCAAAAAAAAAATTGTTCGTATAGATTTTCAATGTTAACTTTGCTGTCTAGTCGGCACGTGTTAACATCATCCCAGGTGCAAAATATTTTGCATCGAAGTAACTGGTTCCAGCTTAAAAGATAGGATACTTTTGGACCAGATATGTGTCAATAGTGTCGATCTCCGAAACCACTCAACACATTGTATATAGTTCGCATCAGGTTGAAAGATAGGATACTTTTGGACCCGATAAGTGACGCTGTTGTCGATCTGAGAAACCGATCAACCGATTTCAATGAAATTTTGTGGATGTATATTGTTCGTTCCCGGTTGAAAGATAGGATAATTTTCCACCTGATAGGTGACGCTGTTGTCGATCGCCGAAACAGCTCTATCGAGTTGATCGAAATTTTGTGGATGGGTATGGTTGCTTCCAGTTTGAAAGGTAGGATCATTTTGGATCCTATACTTTGTAAAACATAAGCGGGATAGGAAAACGGGTTATGGCATACCACCTTCTAAAGCTGTATGATTAAAATTATTAATGAACATTAGCCAATTAAAGCACTTTGCGAAATGTGATCAGGACAGCTACATATAAAGACTGACGTCCGTATGTGTACTCATACACTGGCCGTGGCGCAGTGATAGAGTGTTCGCTTGTTGAGTGGGCGGTTACGTGTTCAAATCCGAGCCAGTACCACGAAACATTTTTCACAAATAAAAACTGCGAATAAGTTTAAGTGAATTATAAGCGAACACAAATCAACAATTCTCCCCTAGCTATTAGGACGCCACTCGTGAAGAATATCCACTGCGCCACAAACTCTTTCCTATCCCTCTTTCTCTCCCTAAAAAAAAAAACTTGAATGCCGCGCTGTGCCCCGCATTATAAGGGTATTCATAACCCCTTGAGCGCGAGTAAAATTATAAATAAAAAAAAAAATAAAAAAAAAAAAAAATACCTCGGGAACTGATCGTTCGACTTTTATGATTTTTGGTTTAAAATCTCGTGGGCCCAAGGAAGGACATATGCTACTTCTTGTCGTGAAACAAAACTTTATGGGGCTTACCTCTACACAATTTGAAATTAAAAGTCAGCTCAGTTTTAGTTTTGTTGCGCAGACTCAATCTACCGAAACTTCGTAACGGATCGCATTTGATCAACAATGATCTCAAATCAAATGTCATGCAAGCGACGATTTTGAGGGAAAATTCAAAAGCAAACATTCTCATTCCGCAGATTCCGCTTATTCAGAACGATTTTCCATTCGTATTTAGGGGTCTTGAATTTCCCGCCCGTCTCGCTTTCATTATGAAAAATAAAAAATAATTTGTTGCCAGGATAATCGGTGGATATTCGTGCATTTCTGGCTTCAATCTTGAATTCCCATGTTTCTCTCATGGTCGATTTAGTGAAAAAGCGGAAGGTTAGCTGACACTTCAAAGTCATTGCGGTTTGATTGAAACAAATCGACATTGCTATACTTCAGTTGTTTTTATTGCATTTAATATAACTTTTAAATAAAGAATTTGAGATGACCGAATTACGTAAAGTAGCAAGTGCATTGTGCATGCTCGAAATAATTATTTTCATTATATTATTATTTATTATTTACATTAATTACATTACATTACATTTGGGCATATGAAATATAAAACAAAGTTGCATCCGTAAGACCGCCCATAACTCGAGAACCGATCATCCGATTTGAACTATTTTCTTTGATGTGTTTGTCTACGCTTAAGGAAGGTTCGTACGCCGAAAAAAATTGGGAAATTTTGAAGGGAAATTGGAAAGTTCGTGAAAATTGATTGTCCATTAATGCTGTACGGGGATTTTTTTATTTTTTTTTTATTTTGATCGTGGTAGACAATGAGATAGTATTTGTCAAAAGATATTTTGGATCAAAAAAAATAATTTCAGGTTGAATAGTGATGCTCTAAATTAATTTAGTCAAAAAGTAAATTTTGGGCGGTACCTACGCCGGGCACGCTGGTATAATATAATTTCATCACAATGGCAAATCCCTTTTAAATAATAATCCTTTTTTAATATCTAGGAGAAATCCATCTCATGATAAATCAGAGAAAATTGAACTAAGACGGTTTTTTTCACTTTTGTTGTAAATTTTGAAATACATGGATACACTTTTTTTTTTGATTTTAATCTCTTAACTTCAATATTTTAACACAATTAAGGGAAAAGGTGTTTTTGTATGTAGTGGAAACAAAACATATTTCAGTTTCAACATTATTTATAATCTGTAATTCGTAAGTAAAATGCTTACTTGCAGAATTTATGCATTTGTGAAATTCCAAAAATTATTATTTTTTTTCCTATTAAATTACCTATGTAGGGTTATGCAATGGGTATTTACATAAATTGAATAGATTTTTATAAACACAAGTTACAATTTAAGAACAACTTAAACATGCACCACCACAAATGCAAAGAAAGAAAAATCTCGTTTTATGTTTTTTAGGCACGAAAAATCTGAAATCTTAGGGTAAAATATGAAAATCCCAATGGAAAATGACATTAAATATTCAAAATAATTATATTTCCATACAAATTTTGCAGTGTGAGCTTTTGTAAATTTAATGTCGAGACTGAAACTAGTTAATAGTACTGCGCTCTATCTATAGAAAACGAAATAGAACATGCGAATACCTTTCAACAGTTAACTAACCCGAAATCGGAAATCAAATCGCAGAATCTAATTAAATACCACATTATTGTCTTTTTTAAGGAGTTTAAAGAAATGTTATTTTTACGAGATTGCTTTCCGATATTAATACGCCTTTTGTATGACAATCATTTCGAGTTTTACTTAGTAACATCATCTAACACTATTCAGTGTTATTCTGTTATTCAACTACAGAATTTCCAATCGTACTTTGATTGTGTACAACTTTAACTTTATTTCGTTTAGAATTAACAATGGGTTATAGCACAATTTACATAGTTTAATACAGAGATATGACAAATTTATGTCTTTCTACTGAATAAAGTTTACGATATACAAAAAAAAAAAAAAAAAAACAAGGAAAAAAAAATGATTGTTCCTTTTTGAGGAAAAACAACGACTAAAAAACCTCAAATTAAGGGGAAAAAAAAAAATAAATAAATAAATAAATAAAAATAAAAATAGAATAAAAAATAATAATAAATAGAATATATATGAATGCATAGATAAATAAATAATTTAAATAAATAAATAATATAAATAAATAAATAATATAAATAAATAAATAAATAATATAAATAAATAAATAAATAAATAAATTGGTCGGTAAATAAATAAACAGATACATGAATAATTAGGTAAATAAATAAACAAATAAAATAACATAAATGAATTGACAATGGAGAAACATATGCGTAAGTAAATAGATAGTATCAAATTGACAAACATTTATAGTAATGTAATTAAGAGATTAATAGATGATATACAACCAAATTAACAAAAGGTAGAACATTGTGTTAGTTAATATCAGTGAAGTATGTGATATTCAATATTTAGTTGATTTATAAGAGGATTGTCAGTGATATCACATCTGATCTTAAATTTGTCGATTAGTTTGCGTATTCTGAAGGAGATCATTTCAACATTTGCTCTTGCATGTAGATCTAGCGTAGAATGATGCCATGGGAGATTAAGCATCATTTTTAATAATTTGTTCTGTGCGATTTGTAATTTATTTATGTGACATTCAGCACAATGTCCCCAAACCGTGATTGTGTACAAATATGGGGCTAAATAAAAGAATTTGAAAACACCCTCCAAGCCAAATAAAAATCTATTTGCGGGAATACATTTTCTAAAGTTCACTTTTGGGTTTAACTTGGATGTTGTTAACCTAATTTTGAAACAACCCCCAAGGTTCAGCTGCATGAATTCTGCTGTCAAAAATGTAATTCATATAAACTAATGTGGTTTACCATTGGGACCAAAAATCAATCTTTTTTTTGATCTAAATCACATTTCGCGTTACATTGGGCAGAAAAATCAATCTTTTTAGGGTTCCGTAGCCAAATGGCAAAAATCGGAACCCTATTAGATTCGTCATGTCTGTTTGTCTGTCTGTCTGTCCGTTGTATGTCACAGCCACTTTCTCCAAAACTTGAAAGATCTCGATATTTTTTCAGATCTACATTTACCAATGTATT
Source organism: Cheilosia urbana (assembly GCA_946477585.1). Taxonomy (NCBI): domain Eukaryota; kingdom Metazoa; phylum Arthropoda; class Insecta; order Diptera; family Syrphidae; genus Cheilosia; species Cheilosia urbana. The sequence goes on along the minus strand of OX297854.1, from coordinate 86,036,785 downwards.
TTGCACAGCTGTTTAAAGTCAGTTTAAAAAGTTTGCTTTCGAGGCAAATGCGCAAAGTTTCGTGAAAACCAAAATAAAAAAATACATAAATAGCTATGGATATGATTTCGGATGAACTATTATCTTCATTGTGTCCCTCGTCATCTGAAGACTATAAATCACCAATAATACTTCATTTGTATCTACAACAGGCGCCGAAGATGGATAGAGAACAAGTAAAGCTTTCTTAAAAACCATACTCAACATTTATTCTTGTTACATTTATTGATATAAATTCATTTACAAATTGTTTGTAATTGAAAATGTGCCACCGGGCGGCCATTAATTACACGTATTCGCCAACAGGAAAAATAACAGCGCGCGAGAAAGGTTTGTCATTCAAAATTTGAGTTGAAAATCGGGTAGGTGCACGGGAGTTGACTGTCTAGTTTGGATGGATAGTCTTTGTCCTCTACGATCCTGGGCAGTGCTTCCACTTCCACTTGCCCTTAGTTGGAGCAGCATTGTCCCTTTGATCGATGAGAGCCAATGCAGTCGACGTATTTAGGGTTTTGGCCTAAGTCCACACATGGTACAGCTCGTAGGGTTCGCGTTTGTATGTTCTTCTCCATTCACCCTCCTTACACACAGGATCAAAAATCTATAGAAAAATTTGTTCCTTTCGAAGTAACCTAATATCAGCTTTCCCTTCCCGCTTATCTACCAGCACTCGTTCAGTAGAACTGGCAGATTAAGGGCTTTTATGATCATTTATATACATTTCGTCCTTAGAGCTTGAAATTGTGAACCCAATTCTTCGCCAGATGTCCACTAGAGTGTCTTTCGTGGAGTTTATGTTTATTCCGAGGTTGATGAACTTTTTAACCACCTCGAAAGTGTTGTTATCAATTGACTGATTAATTTAGCGGGAAATATTTAGAGCAGACTTTCGTGGAGTAACAACCTAAATTGTGTTGCGGGCACATTATCGTGGACATGTCGTAGATATGTTGCATGCACTGATTGTATCAAGTGCTGGCAAATGTTGTAGCCATTTGCTGGAAGTTTTGTATATATAAATGTTTTAATAATATGTAATTACAAAAAAAAAAAATAGTGCGTGGAGTCCCTCCGCGCGGAAGAAGTGAAACTTCGTAATGTGGAAATGAAAATAGGAAGGGGTAGAAATTGATTTTTAGTGAAATCATATTGTTTCTTTAAGCCTAGTATCCTGCTCGCGCTAAATTTTAGCGCCCCTAGTCTCCACTTCGTTTCTCCACACCAAAGATAAATGGTCGCTAAATTATTATTAAACATGATATGGATGGGACAAAACCCATATGCTTATGAACCATGAGTACCATGACTGATATTAGTAAACGAAATTTTAATAGAACTTTCGAATTTCAAACTTGAAAGACGTAAGAAACCTAGAAATTATAAGAAGAAGTTCAACATGTGTCCTCAAACTTTCCACAATCTCCTTACCATAGTGGAACACTTGTTATTAACCAAAAGATGAAGCCAAATGAGAGCATAAGTCCCCCTGAAAATTGATTCGCTTTATTTATATGTAAAGGGTGATTTTTTAAGAGGCTTAGAACTTTTTTTAAAAAAAAAAACACAAAAAATTCGAAAAAATGAATGAAATATTTATTTGAATCGATAGTTTGAACCTTGCAATTTAATGTTTAAAGATAATTTCATGCAAATGTTGACCGCGGCTGCGTCTCAGGTAGTCCATCCGCTGAGTCCAATTTTGGCATACTCTTTCACACATATCGGCCGGTATCTCACGAATGAATGCATGGATGTTGGCTTCCAGTGCGTCAATCGAAGCGGGCTTGTCCCTATACACATTAGCCTTGACATACCCCCACAAAAAATAATCTAATGGTGTCAAATCGCACGATCTAGGCGGCCAATTGACCAGCCCGAAACGTGAAATTAACTGTTCACCAAACTCGCCTCGCAATTGCGCCATTGTTTCGCGTGCTGTGTGGCATGTGGCACCGTCTTGTTGAAACCACATATCATGCAAGTCAAGAACTTCCATTTCGGGCAAAAAAAAGTTTGTTATCATCGCTCGGTAGCGTTCACCATTGACAGTAACGCTGCGATTCGCATCATCTTTGAAGAAATATGGCCCAATAATGCCGCCGGCCCATAAACCGCACCAAACAGTGGCTTTTTCGGGATGCATTGTTAGCTGTTGCAATGCTTCTGGCTGATCTTCACTCCAAATGCGGCAATTTTGCTTATTTACGTACCCATTCAACCAAAAATGAGCCTCATCGCTGAACACAATTTTTCGATAAAAAAGCGGATCCTCGGCCAGCTTTCCAAGAGCCCATTCACCAAAAATTCGGCGTTGTGGTAGGTCGGCTGGCTTTAGTTCTTGCACAAGCTGTATCTTAAAAGGCTTTACGCACAAATCCTTCCGCAAAATTTTCCACGTAGTGCTGTAACAAAGGCCTAGCTGCTGGGAACGGCGCCGAATCGACATTTCGCGGTCTTCTGTCACACTAGCTGATACGGCCGCAATACTTTCTTCACTACGCACAGTACGTAAACGTGTTGGTAGTTTAATGTCCAACAAAGTAAATTTGGTGCGAAATTTGGTCACAATCTTCCGAATAGACTGCTCAGAAGGTCGAGAATGCCGATCATAAAATGGAAGCAGCGCGCGATGAACATTTCGAACCGAGCACGAATTTTGATAGTAAAATTCAATAATTTGCAAGCGTTGTTCATTTGTAAGACGATCCATGGTTAAATTGCAAACCAAACTGAAGCTGTTCGACAGTGACACAAGGTACTAAACACACGTCAGCTGTCAAAACCAGTGTTGCCAAAACCAAACCAGCTAAAAAATCACCCGTTATATGTATCTCTGTTTTGGAGCTGTTATTTGGCTTTGCGTTTTCTTTTATTTATCACGCAAACATTATCCGCGTTTTCCGCCATAAAAAAATCTTTGCAAACACAACACAAACACTTTTCTCCGTTTTTTTTATGTCAAAATTTATCTTCGATTTAATGCACCGGACATTTATTTCGCGAGCTAAATGAGTGGAGACTTTTCATCGGTCCATCCATATGAAGTTAGGGATTTAGCGTGCGAATGGGATACTGATGCTTTGCTAAACTGCCTCGCTCAATTTTATCTTTGTAGACATTTTTGTATGGGAGATAAAATTTAGCGCGAGCAGGATACTAGGCTTTAAGACAAACTTCATTAACATTGCTTACAATTCACAATTGATCGCAACTTTTAATTATCATTTTCGAGTGGAGAACTATCCAAATCCATAACATTTACAATGGGATAATGACAACTAAAGTAAGATACGATTTGTTGGAAGTCGCATTAGAAGTTTCACTTCAAAAATACTACCCTATTAAATTATAGGTATGTGTATCAAATCAAACTAAAACAAGTAGGTAAATGAAATAATGAGGACGCTACTCGTTGCTAACGCTCGCGCTGGCCTGTAACAGGTATACTACGCGCATGCGTTCGAGTGCCACGCATTCACTCTCGCTCTGTCTCCTTCTATTCCCCCTCCCCAGGAGCGTTGAACGTTTAACGCAACCTTGTTGGAAGTCGCATTAGAAGTTTCACTTCAATAAGACATTAATTGCCAATTTAGTCATTATTTTTGGAAATTAATCTTCACCACAGAATATTCTTCTCCCAGCATTTGGTGCCAATAAACTCACTCACCATTGCATACTCTGAAGCGTGAGCGGTACCCTCACACCTTTGAGTATGCAATGCTTATAGTAGCATTAAGCATTTAAGAAGTTTCACTTCAATAAATCAAACAACAAAAATAATTCACCTATATCGTCTTTACTTCTTGAATTCTTCAATTCTATACTGTAGGTATCAAAGTATGTAGGTATGTAGTATAACAACCATTAAAACAAAAACCTTGAACTCAATTTCTATATACACCACCATAAGTCCATCAGCGCACGTCAACAGCCATCTGCGCATTTCCTCAGAAACAACCACCACTTTTCTTTTCTTTTTCATATGAACGTGCTTGTGCTGTGCAATGTGCGCTACCCTCACCCTCGCTCACGCCTTTGAGTATCCAATTATTAGCGTTAAACGTTTAACGCGACCTTGAGTTGGAAGTCGCATAAGAAGTTTCACTTCAAAAAGTGAATATACACATAAGAGGCAGATACGCGATAAGAAATAAACACGCAACATGTTTGTACAACTCTTTTCCTGCAGAATAATGTTCTATTTGGCAACAGAAATTTGAAATCATATCAAATCTGATATGCCAAATAATCGAAAAGGGCATACCTGTTTAGAAAGTTTTAGTTATACGAAAAGAGTAAGTAAGTATAAGTAAGTAAGCTGCCTTTTCGCAGACGTTTCGCTTTCCATTTGGAGACCACTGGAAAATTTCGTTTCAGAAGAGTTCCGTACTACGCTTAGACAAGAAACAAGCCTGAGGCTAAAATCAATTTGCTGAGTCACAACTTACGCCATCGTACGGCCACTTGCCTATTTGCGCAGCCTTTGGTCCTCAACATCGTCCAAAGTTCATTTCTCTCCCTGTGTACTCTGGTACACACATCTAAATTGATTGCTCTTGTTTCCAGTTAACTGCCGTCGTATGCAATCGCAATGCACACTTTGTTGCATCCGCACTGGGAAATCAATATATATATGTGCACAGAGTCAGTCAACATCTACGTGAAGTTAGCCCGCACTTTTTCTAGAATGAAAAACGTGAAATGCAGTTCGATAGACATTCGTTTGTAGTTGTTTGTAGTGAAATTTTTTTCGTTTGTAGTTCAACCGTTAGAAAGTTAGAACCATTAGAAAAAAATTTCAGCCCGCACTTTTGGCTTTTTGAAATTAAAACTAGCCAGTTGCATTCGAAATCGTTTGTAGTTGTTTGTAGTGAAATTCTTTTTTTTTTTTAATTTTTTATTTCGGAGATATAAGGACATTTGTGTTTGCACCTATAACTCCGAATTTCCAATAGATAAAAATTATTTAAAAATACTGGTGCATAAAGCACATCCTAACTTAAATAACTGCATTTAAAATTTCTGAATTCACTCAAGCGTTACTTAATAAAACGCAATTAAAGTCAAAAATCGCATCCCCTTAGAGTTTCATCCATACATGGATCTCCCACCAACAACAAGACAACGGTAAACACATTTTCGCAAAGCATTCATCCCTGTCCATCGATATGAGTCACTATTTGTCCATTGGCAACAACAACCAGTCAATCAACCCCTATTTTATCCAACAAATTTTTCTATTCCTTCGAATAACATTTAAAACTAACCCCTTTTAAACAATTTATAACAACAAAAATGCAATATTTACAAAGTATGTACTCCTGGCTATCTAATGCAATTCAAATTTTTTGAATTTATCACAAAGACGAAAATTTAGATGCAACTTAAACACACACTACTTTGTCATACAAACTCATATCAATATTTCCGTTACTGAGCAACTCAAAATAGGGAAATCTATTTTTTTCTAATGCTTTCTATTAGATGTATCTAACGGAATAAAAAAAAGTGATCTTTTATCAATAGATAATGATTTATTCAAGATTCAAGAAAATCGTTAAAATCGTCCGCGCAGACCGATTTAAGGGGATGGATATTTCAAATGCTGGACAACTACAAACGACAAAAACTAGTTGGTTGTTAGAAAGCATGTATGCTCTATCTAATAAAACCAAAAATTTCAAAATTGTACCAACCAAAAAGAGTTTGTATGCTATTTAAGCAGAAAAATAAAAATGGCGATATCTCCGAAACGGTACAATGCAAAGTGATGAAATTTTCTATTTTCAATAGATTTCCACCCCATTACTCTAATAAAATAAAAATTGTATCAATCGGCCTAACGGTTTATGATTTATATGAAATTTAAGCGAAAGGCGAGCTTAAATTTGCGTGTGAAGTTAGCCCGCACTTTTTCTATAATGAAAAACGGAGTTTGCAGTTCGATAGACATTCGTTTGTAGAGGTTTGTAGTGAATTTTTTTTCGTTTGTAGTTCAACCGTTAGAAAGTTAGAACCATTAGAAAAAAAAAATTGCAATTCCTTAAAACTGTGTTATCTCCGAAACCGTAGCAAGTAAAGTAATTAAGTTTTCTATTTTGGAAAGTGTTTCACTTTGCCAATCTAATGAAATACAAATTATACCAATCGGTTTAACGGTTTACGATTTATATGAAATTTAAGCAAAATTTAGGCTTCAATTTAAGGTCCCCATAACTCAAAAACTGTTGAACTACAAACGATGAAATTCTACACTGCTATTTTATGTACTCTTTTCTAACTGTGATATAAAATAGAAGACAGACCGCGTTACTGGACACTTTTTATTCGCAATTTAAGGGGAGCCTGAAATGGTTCAAATTTGCTCATTTTTAAGCGATTCGATATTTCCCTTGCTAGGATGCTGTGAAGGGTGGAATAAGTTTTTTTCCAATGGAACTACCCATCTCTTTCTAACAAAGTTGTCAGAAATAATTTTTTACTAACGGTTAAAGTTTTATTCGCAATTTAATTTCGGAATAATTCCCATTTAAGCAACCCGATAACTCAAAAACTGTTGAACTACAAACGATGAAACTTTACATTTCTAATATATATATATTACTTAATGCATGGTATAAAGTACAAGACAGTCCGCATGACTGGGTACTTTTTATTCGCAATTTAAGGGAAGTCTAAAACGTGTTCAACTGCCCATATTTAAGCAGTTCGATATTTCTAATGCTGAACAACTTCAAACAACAAACAATAATTTTTTCTAATCCGTTGATCATTCTCTTTCTAAGGACGTTAAAAAAATTACTTTTGTTTAACAAATAATATTTTATTTGCATTTTTTTCAGCTACCGCCAGGCCTCATTTTCTGGATAGGATTTTTCAGAAACTGTGGCACTACAAACGATGAAACTTTCCATTTCTAATGTATGCACCCTTCTAAATGCATAGTATGAAATAGAAGCCAGCCAGCACTTCAGGACAAGTTTTATTCTAAGTCTAAGCGAAGCCCAAAATGTATTCGAAAAAGCTGCAAGAAGATGTTCACAACATGACTTCATTTCATTGAATGTATCTTCTCTATACCCATTCTAACAAAATCAAACAATTTTATTTCGATCGTGTAGATCACAATTTGCGTTGAATAAGCATGAATAAGTAGGTATGTATCTCTTTTCTAATGCAAAGTGGGAAATTGTGTGCATCGCAATCAAAGGGTTTGCCTTTATTCCACCACCCTTGCACATATCCAATCAGGTATGAGTATGACCCAACCACGCAAACAAAATGTAGGGCACATGCGTTTATTGTGGTGCGGATCGTGTCGTGACCGTCGCAGAATAGATTTTTGGGGGTGTGACCACGATTGAACGCATATGATCGTGTGCGCATCGTTCGGTGAATGACCGACATTTTTTTTAATCCTTCGAAAGGAGAGAGAATGAAACGGAACAATAAGCGAAATATTAAGCACTTCGCGTCCTGTTTTTGTGGGAAGTTTGAGTAAGAAATTGTGACTGGACATGGAGTGTAGGTACAGTTATGTTTGGTTGTTTTGAAAATGTTAAATATGTGCAGTGTAGGCCATATAATGTGATTGGCATGGACAATAATAAAGCCGCAAAAAATGGATACCGAAGTAGGTAGGAACCTACCTACCACGGTAATTTTTTTTTTGAACAATTGCTAGCATTGATTCTGTTGAATTTGAAGGGCAGGGATGGCACTTTATACTACAATCGTTCATTATTGATGAACTAAAATATACCATAAGTATTTAAAAAAAACAATAGGTGTAGGTAGGTAGTACATACCTATCTGTTTTAATTTTTTGTGTAGGTACTCTTGAAGATTGTATATTTATAAGTCTTGTTACCTACCTACCTGCAATCCTCAAAATATAAAAACTCACACAAAAGGATTTTGAAGCTAGGCAAAATCCTATGCCAACTTTGCATAAATGGATGTGTACTTATGACTTATGAGTACCTACATAATAAATAGGTATAGGTATGTTGTGTTTTATGTGAGTTTGTTGTTGTGATCTACACGATCGAAATAAAATTGTTTGATTTTGTTAGAATGGGTATAGAGAAGATACATTCAATGAAATGAAGTCATGTTGTGAACATCTTCTTGCAGCTTTTTCGAATACATTTTAGGCTTCGCTTAGACTTAGAATAAAACTTGTCCTGAAGTGCTGGCTGGCTTCTATTTCATACTATGCATTTAGAAGGGTGCATACATTAGAAATGGAAAGTTTCATCGTTTGTAGTGCCACAGTTTCTGAAAAATCCTATCCAGAAAATGAGGCCTGGCGGTAGCTGAAAAAAATGCAAATAAAATATTATTTGTTAAACAAAAGTAATTTTTTTAACGTCCTTAGAAAGAGAATGATCAACGGATTAGAAAAAATTATTGTTTGTTGTTTGAAGTTGTTCAGCATTAGAAATATCGAACTGCTTAAATATGGGCAGTTGAACACGTTTTAGACTTCCCTTAAATTGCGAATAAAAAGTACCCAGTCATGCGGACTGTCTTGTACTTTATACCATGCATTAAGTAATATATATATATTAGAAATGTAGAATTTCATCGTTTGTAGTTCAACAGTTTTTGAGTTATGGGGACCTTAAATTGAAGCCTAAATTTTGCTTAAATTTCATATAAATCGTAAACCGTTAAACCGATTGGTATAATTTGTATTTCATTAGATTGGCAAAGTGAAACACTTTCCAAAATAGAAAACTTAATTACTTTACTTGCTACGGTTTCGGAGATAACACAGTTTTAAGGAATTGCAATTTTTTTTTTCTAATGGTTCTAACTTTCTAACGGTTGAACTACAAACGAAAAAAAATTCACTACAAACCTCTACAAACGAATGTCTATCGAACTGCAAACTCCGTTTTTCATTATAGAAAAAGTGCGGGCTAACTTCACACGCAAATTTAAGCTCGCCTTTCGCTTAAATTTCATATAAATCATAAACCGTTAGGCCGATTGATACAATTTTTATTTTATTAGAGTAATGGGGTGGAAATCTATTGAAAATAGAAAATTTCATCACTTTGCATTGTACCGTTTCGGAGATATCGCCATTTTTATTTTTCTGCTTAAATAGCATACAAACTCTTTTTGGTTGGTACAATTTTGAAATTTTTGGTTTTATTAGATAGAGCATACATGCTTTCTAACAACCAACTAGTTTTTGTCGTTTGTAGTTGTCCAGCATTTGAAATATCCATCCCCTTAAATCGGTCTGCGCGGACGATTTTAACGATTTTCTTGAATCTTGAATAAATCATTATCTATTGATAAAAGATCACTTTTTTTTATTCCGTTAGATACATCTAATAGAAAGCATTAGAAAAAAATAGATTTCCCTATTTTGAGTTGCTCAGTAACGGAAATATTGATATGAGTTTGTATGACAAAGTAGTGTGTGTTTAAGTTGCATCTAAATTTTCGTCTTTGTGATAAATTCAAAAAATTTGAATTGCATTAGATAGCCAGGAGTACATACTTTGTAAATATTGCATTTTTGTTGTTATAAATTGTTTAAAAGGGGTTAGTTTTAAATGTTATTCGAAGGAATAGAAAAATTTGTTGGATAAAATAGGGGTTGATTGACTGGTTGTTGTTGCCAATGGACAAATAGTGACTCATATCGATGGACAGGGATGAATGCTTTGCGAAAATGTGTTTACCGTTGTCTTGTTGTTGGTGGGAGATCCATGTATGGATGAAACTCTAAGGGGATGCGATTTTTGACTTTAATTGTGTTTTATTAAGTAACGCTTGAGTGAATTCAGAAATTTTAAATGCAGTTATTTAAGTTAGGATGTGCTTTATGCACCAGTATTTTTAAATAATTTTTATCTATTGGAAATTCGGAGTTATAGGTGCAAACACAAATGTCCTTATATCTCCGAAATAAAAAATTAAAAAAAAAAAAGCATTTCACTACAAACAACTACAAACGATTTCGAATGCAACTGGCTAGTTTTAATTTCAAAAAGCCAAAAGTGCGGGCTGAAATTTTTTTCTAATGGTTCTAACTTTCTAACGGTTGAACTACAAACGAAAAAAATTTCACTACAAACAACTACAAACGAATGTCTATCGAACTGCATTTCACGTTTTTCATTCTAGAAAAAGTGCGGGCTAACTTCACGTAGATTCAGTCAACTACTTCCCTTTGGGTGACACTTTATGCAATACGACTTGTTTGTCACACGAACACGACACCCTATATAAGTACAATACCCCATCTATACCTATTGCAACTCATTTGAATGCATTTTCTACTCACATTTTTCGTTCTCAAACCGCAGCCCCCGTGTTAGGCTAAGTAAAATGCAATTTTCATTTAGATGCATCTCCGACGCTTTGCATACTCGTATGTCCTATACTTTTAGCTTGTCCCAGGTGATTGGAATTGGAGGCTAAAAATAAAAGTCGGCTACCAGCGCGTCGATGATGCCCCGACTAAATTGCCGACGCATCCTCCCACATCTAGTGTTGCAATTTAAAATCACTTTACAGCCGGGAAAGACAACAAGTCGTCGAGTTTATATAACTTAAACGTGGCTCGCCCGCAACGTGATTTATTTCCTTTTTCTGTTTTTATTGTGGTTCACTTTTCGCTTATCAACATCAGCGTCACAGTCGTAGTTGTAGTCGTCGCAAATGACTGCGAGCTTTTGTTGTTTACTGTCAACAATAGAAAAAAAACAAATGCTTTAATAAATTAACGAAATTTGCACTCAAACAAACTAAACTAGACAATCTAGGACTTTGGACGTTGAACTCTTCGAGGAAAGTGTGCAAAGTGTTTATTATGTTATAAGTATTTGTTTCACCCGATTGTTTCAATTGTGTTTCAACAAATATTCGTAAATAAAATAAGTATTGGCGCTATTATTAGATTGCAGGCATATTTACTAGCAAGATAAATAAGTCTCCGAAAGAGGGCCGATGAACCTTTATCGAGAAAGCGAATGAAGTTGCAATTGCAATATGGAGGTCGCAGACAGTGTTTACTAGAATGACCTTCGTTTTTAGCAGTGATTAGCCAATTGTCGTTTTGACGTTGTAAAAGCAATGGAGTAGTTACTTACCCCGGAAGTGAGCGGCTGAATCGAGTATTCTGTTCACTGTTAGTCTTTTATACGTTTCCGCAATCTTTATCTGTTAACCATGAACCATCGAACATGTGTGGGTCGCTTGAGAGTGTCCTTGGCAAAAATAATATTTCGGATTAGGGGGTGTGGTATCTCCCACACGACAGACATTTATGTTGGAACCCCTGTTGGAGCTATTAGGTTTCTTCAGGTAAGATTATACCTACTTAATGCCAAGTGGTCATAAAATGCCAATTTCTAACAGTTCTCCTGTAAAAATATGGTCATACAATGTAATGGGCATATCTCTTATCTAATGTCTCATAAAAATGCCCAAATAGCATATAGTGTAATCGGACAATAAGTACGAATGTCAGCATAAGCCCTATAGGCCCATATGCAGTTTATTAAAATTCCTTTATGGCATTGCTGTCATTTTTGATGGAACAAGAATTATTTTGTCATCATTGTTTGAGTTGGTGGAATTGTGATTTATTTTCATTTTCGTTTTCTTTTTTTGTGGAAACAACTACAACATTTGGTAAAAAAAAAAACAAATGCCTTAAATGACCATCAAGGCAAATATGACCATATTGGTAATTTTGTGCATTTTCATATGCGCAATTAGCATATATAGTCTAATCTTAGCTTTTCTATACGTTTGTAGTAAAAATGGAAAAGACTTTCAAAATGGCATTGGTGAGAATAAATTCTGTCTCAGAAAGAGACGCATATGCCCAGAACACATGTGCAGAATTTCTGGACGCAGTAAAGCGCGCAGTACACCAAGTAACAAAAGTTAAGAAAATTGTTTGACATGCATTGCATCGGCTAATATGGCTACTGTCATTCGCCTACTAAGCCCCTAAGGTTTTTTTTTGGAAATTTGTTTGTAATTAAATTCGTTGAAAATGAAAATTGACAAATTCCATAAAATTCGCAAAATTGTATTGCTTTTATCGGTTTACCAGTCGTACTGGAAGATTTTGTACCTGTGCCGGTTAGCTGAAATTATGTTTTCGTTGACAAATTCTATTATAGTTATTCTTCCATTTTTGTGTCAGCAATGTCAACGTCAAACGCAATGATGCCAAATACGCTCAAATTTAGTTTCTTTATTGCAGTGGATTTAAAAATAGCGACAACTTGTATTACTGCAGCACACGCTGAATTAGTGAATTTACATGATGTTCTCTCCCATGGTTTCTTTTTCCACTGCATGCGAAATTGTGTTTTGTTCATAACGAAAAAGTCAGGGAACACTTTTGTATAGTAATCTATGAAAAATGGAAAAAGTGGTACGAAAAGTCATTAAAATGTCTAATAAACTCGAAAACATTACTAATTAGAATATTAGTTGTTACATTTAGCGATGCAATAGATTTGGAATTAATGGAACATCTTTTTGACGATTCCGAGTAAATCATCTGTTAACTGACAGGTGACTGACAGCTTTTCCAATTCTGAAACCAAGAAATTTGTTGAGTAAAAATTCGTAGGATTCTCAGAGGGGTAAAATCTTGCTCGCACGGTGACGCTCTATTTTACAATTTTTTCGAGTTAAGGAACGGCATTGTGTAAAAATAATACAATTTATAAGTAGAGGCTTATTGTAGGGTAGAGGTGGCTAGTTTAGGACGGGGGCAGTTTAGGACAACTTAAGAAAACGTACTACAAAAAAAAACTTTTTAATGCTTTAATAACATTTTACAGTGGCAACTCCACTTCAAACAAACATCTGATGGATATTGAAACGATACCAACTTTAAAAAACAAAATAAAAAGAAAAGTATGTTTCCAGACGACGGTTGTAATTTTTTTTATTCCTAGACGTAAGCATATTATTCTAACATTATGCTCAATTTACAAATTAAAAGTGTTCAATTATAATTTTTTTATGTGTAGCGAATGTTATTCAACCAAAATATTAACAATTTACATTGTTTTTAAAAAAAATATGAAGTTTTTAGTTTTTTATCCCTCTCGGGGCACTTTTGGACAATGCGCGAGGGGAACTTTTGGACATGTCCTAATCTGCCCCCTTTTATCGCTTTGAACAATCTATTTCAGTGTGATTGTTTATGGTTTTCTTTGTTTAGGTTTATCTCTGCACTAATGGTAAGAAATTACAAGAAAAAGAAGGAAACCGCTCCTAATGAGCGTTTTTTTAGACATGTCCAAAACTGCCCCATGGTTGTCCTAAGGTGCCCCCCCAGAGGGGCAGAATGGGACACTTTAAAGAGATTTTTAAAATCAATAAAAAATATATAAATAATAACTATACATATAAGTTTGGATATAAGAGTCAAAGATAAAACAACAAGTAATAATCATTTTCAAGATCCGAAGGGATACTCCGCTTTTTAATGGATCTAGAGTGATTTTTGTAAAAAGTGTCCTAAGGTGACCACCTCTCCCCTATTCAGTCACGAATTTCTTGACTATATTCATTGGCTACCCCTCCATAAACATCAACTGAAAATGTTCATGTGATATAACTATTGTGGTATTCGATTGGGCGCTCTCAGAAAGACTTTTTATGCTCTCAGAGCATTTATTTGTTTCAGATTTACTTAATACGAGTTTTTTTTTTTTTTTTTTTTTTTTTATAATTTTACTCGCGCTCAAGGGGTTATACCCTTATGATGCGGGGCACAGCGCGGCATTCAAGTTTTTAGGAAGAGAAAGAGGGATAGGAAAGAGTTTGTGGCGCAGTGGATATTCTCCACGAGTGGCGTCCTAGTAAGCTAGGGGAGAATTGTTGATATTTGTGTTCGCTTATAATTCACTTAAACTTATTCGTTTTTTATTTGTGAAAAATGTTTCGTGGTACTGGCTCGGATTTGAACACGTAACCTCCCACTCAACAAGCGAACACTCTATCTCTGCGCCACGGCCACCCGTTAAATACTTAATACGAGTGAGTTGGAATTTGACAACTAGTGGAGTCGGTTTACGTTTTCGTGAAGTTTTTCTGCATCGGGTAAATTTATTTTTCTAAATTATCTCTATATATAAAAATCAATTGCTGCGCGTTAGTCGGTAAAGGCTTCAGAACGGCTCGACCGATTTGAATGATTTGTTTTGTTCGTTTTATATCAGGGATGGTTTAGGAAAAAAATCCTCAACATGTGGCGTTGTAGGCCTATATTTGGTTTTCAGTTCAATTCAGTTGCCTTCAATAATAGTCTTCTTTATATACCTATAATTCTTTCGGGGCGAAACGATGACGATATAACTCGATAACCACTGGGCCAATTTTTGTGATTCTTCTTTTGTTTTGTTCTTATTGTTGTATTTCAGGTTTAGGCAGTCTTAAAAGATAGGATTTTGGACCCGATAGGTGGCGTTGTTGTTTATCTCCGAAACCACTCAGCCGATTTTGAAATGAAATGTTGCGGATGCATATGACTGGTTCTAGCTTAAAAGATAGGATAGGTACTTTTGGACCAGATAGGTGTCGATAGTGTCGGTCTCCGAAACCACTCAATCGATTTTAATGAAATGTTGTGGTTATATATGGTTGGTTTTCGGTTGAAAGAAAGGATAATTTTGGACCCGATAGATAGCGCTGTCGTCGATCTCCGAAACCGCTCAACCGATTTCAATGAAGTTTTGTAGATGTATATTCTTCGTTTCCGCTTGAAGGATAGGATAGGACCTGATAGGTGGCGCTGTTGCCGATCTCCTAAACAGCTTCACCGAGTTGATTGAAATTCTGTAGGTGGGTATGATTGTTTCCAGTTTTAAAGTTCGGATAGTTTTTAACGCTATAGGTGGTATACTTTGCAAAACCTAAGCGGGATAGGAAAACGGGTTGTGGCACGTCCCATTCAAAAATAAAACCGAATCCAATTTCTAACGTTGTAGGTATAATTAAAATTATTAATGGACACTGTCCAAATAAAGCACTTTGCGAAATGTGAGTAAGATTTAATACGAAAGGTACGGGCAAGCCGGGTGGGTACAGTTACAAATAAAAGAGACTGACATTCGTATGTGCATTCATAACTCGGGATCGTTCGATTTTTATGATTTTTGGTTGGAAGGAAGGACATGTGCAACCTTTTGTCGTGAAAACAAAACTTTATTGGGATTAGTTGAATTTTTGAATTCTTTGGATGTTCCGGGCTTACCTCTACATAATTTGGATTTGAAAGTCGGTTCAGGTATAATTTTGTTGCGCAATATCAATGTACCGCAACTTTGTAGATCGCATCTGATTTAGTGTGAGGGATCTCAAATCAAATGTCATGCAAGTGACGATTTTGAGGGGAAAATCCGAGGCAAACACTCTCTTTCCGGAGATTCCGCTTATTCAGAACGATTTGCCATTCGTATTTAAGCGACTTTAATTTCCCGTGCGTCTCGCTTTCACTATGGCAAATAATTTGTTGCAAGTATAATCGATGGATGCTTGTGCATTTGTAGTATCAATCTTGAATACCCATGTTTCTCACATGGTCAATTTAGTGAAAAGCGAGAGGTTGGCCGACACGTCAATATCATTGCGGTTTGATTGAAACAAATCAACCTTGCTATTCGTCATTTATTTCTATTGCAATTAATATAACTTTTGAATAAAGAGTTTTAATTGGCCGAATTACATAAATTAGCAAGTGCATTGTGCATGCTCGGAATTATTATTTTCATTACATTAACAAATTTGGACGGAACGAAGTTTGCCGGGTCAGCTAGTTTATGTATAAATATTTTTAAATCAATCGGGACGCTAAATTCGAATGTTTTAATATAAAATTTGGATCTACAAATGAACTGCAAAGGAATTAACTAAAAAAAAAATTAAATGAGTCCCAAGAATTTCCATATACATTTGGGAGTTATTACAGGTGAAAGAACTCCGAAGTGTTGGGACTTTTTTCCTCAAGTTTTGCATTTATAACACCTCTTACTCTTAGTGTTAGGAGTTATTTAATAAAGAAGTAACTCCCAAAGCCATGCAGATGAAATAAGTGCAAATTAGGACTTATTTCATCAGTCCGGATTTGGGAGCTATTTCATCTATGTTTGGAGTTATTTCATTTGTTATAGCATTACAAATTGCTACATTTTGCCTTCTAAATTGTTTTTTTTTTCACAACTTATTTGGACTTTTTTCATCTTTTCTTATTAGAAATTAATTCATGATGAAATAACTCCTAAATATTTGGACTTAGATACTTCAATTTTGGATTGGGACTTATTCCAATGTACTAAACATTCAGGCTGGGATTCGGAAAGATAAAACTCTATTCTGTTTAACTTTTCCAATAAAATCACTTTATTTGCACTTTCTAATTATTCACTTAATAAGTACCAAAACAATATCACTTGAATCAATTCTTGAGCGTTTCAATCCAATCACTTAATTCACTGTATTACTTCACACTTATTTATCTCACAACCGATTACTATTTCGAACTTTACCAATCACTGTTTAAAGATCAACTGTCTCTCCCTCTTCTCAAACATGCCCTTTTATATTCGCTCTGCCACCTATCGCGAATATTTCAATTATTCTGGATGGTTCTAGTATTAGATATATAGTTGTTCTAGAATTTGAGTGTGGTGAGTTACACTTGACAGATGACAGATGGCATTGACATTTGTCAGATTTGAGTTTCCAATTAGAACTGGAAGTGAAACTTGTTTGGTGACAAAGGTTTTCATTTCACCATTCTAGGTTCGACACTCCACACCACAGTACTTTAGAACTTGTTTCATTAAAACAGTTTGGAGTTATTGCACTTATTATTAGAAAGTCCTTTGATAGGTAATATTTGTTTTGGGGTAAATTCCTTTGCAGTTAATTCGTTGTGCCCTGTGAATGGAAAACGCGTAGAAAACTATCAAAGGTTACACAATACACATATTCGAATCGCACGAATATTAACACAAAAACCAAAAAGTGACGTTTTTATGTTCGCTTAGCCACACAAAATTTGAAATGTAGGGGGCGCGGTTATATAAATGAACCACTTAAACCTTATGTCTATATATGGCTAGGGTTGTCATACCTAATATAAAAATATTGGAGGTGCGAATTCGAACGGCGCCGTTTCATATTAGAAGGGACATTTATTTTGAAAGCCATCTTTCAAGACTGAGAAGAGGGTAAACCCAATTGAACTACTGAGTTCCAAATAATGCCAAAGAACTCGGAATAATATTTATTAAAGTTCGGCCCAACTGAAGATGTAAACTCCAGAGTTCTTTCGATCTAGGGAGATTGTCAGCTTCTTCCTCTGGACCAAGAGAAACAGTCTTAAGCTACGACTACACGTGCCATTTTTCGTGGCGAATTTTGACAAAAATTCGGCCATTCGGTGGTCACTGGTGTCTTTCGTCAGACGCTTGACAGGCAGTCACACGTAATTTTAAACTTAATTCCGGTTTACGTCATAATGACGTCGGCATGTCAAAATTTTACATAAAAAGTGGCAAGTGTAATCGTAGCTCTAGTAGATAAGGGAATACTTTTCATCTCTTGGCTGTGGCAGCTGCGTAAAATTGACCAAAGTTTGTCAAAGTTAGTATTAGCGAATGGAACTCGATTAAGAGTTTTTTGATTTCTTCTTGGTCTTGAGTGACATAATTTTCAAAATCATTTTCAAAATTATTTGCAAAATCATTTCCAAAATCTTTTTCTATTTGAATTGATCGATTTCTTATCTTCTTGACTGTCTTCAGTAATCTTTTTCGATTTCTCTTTCCAGGTCTGTGTTGTTACAGGACGTCAATACACCTACGCCGAGTTGCGCGATTGCACAGTCGCCCTCGCCATTCGTCTGCAGTCACAGTTCAAGCTGAAACCGCGCGATGTGCTGGCCATTTGCTTGCCCAATTTGCCCGAATACCCAATTGCAACGTTGGGTTCTCTAGAAGCTGGCCTAACAGTGACTACCGTCAACCCGATTTACACTGCTGGTACGTCATTTTCAAATCGTATATTTACTTGCGTTTTGTTAAGTCTTGCTTTACATTGCGAATGTACAAAAACAGGTATTAAGTCATTATCCACCCGGAACGACCTGTTGCGCTCTTAACGACATGCAATCTGCAGCTTAGGCTATAATTTATTTACGGATCCAATTACGGAAATTATTTCTCGTCTTAATAAGTCGAAACGCCGACAGACTTTTGACTTGTGAGTATGTACCTACCTATGAGTGAGAACATCAAACTCCCGTCCAAAGGTTGTTGCATATATGTATGTTGCGGTTCTATTTTCCTAGAAAACTGCCTGCCACTTGAGCTTCAAGTCTTGCATTCAATTCCTATAAGAACCGGTTGCATTTGCATCTTATTGATGTCCCCAATTCGCCACTCAATTGAAATCAATAAGCTGGCAAATAACCGCCTAACTGGTAAACTGTACCTACGTCTATTAGTTTGTTCGATTATTTTTGTTTTGATGAGGTATGAGGTTTGTCCTCTGCATGGTACGTTCACATCAGTTCGTTAAATTGCGCACACATCGCCAACCAAGAACAAGAACACCTACTACAGCCTACAGTATAGAGTTGTGACTTGATTTGGAGGCGTGTTAATATGACAGACAGAGATTCACATTTGTTTATTTGAGGGTACTTTGGACTTTGGATGCACAGTCTTTGTCTGTTTGGTTAAAAATAATTTAATTTTCCAGTTTGAAGCGGTAGGTATCATAACAAAAATATGTTTGCTTATATTTTTTAATTGTTCGTACTTTGCTCTGCGGGGCATAAAGCGGCCCATAGACAGCACACCGGTGTGCGGTGTGCGGAAATGTGTGCCGTGTGAGGGCTGGTGTGCACACCGATTTTTTGTGTCACACACGGTGCGAGTAAAAATCAAAAGTTTTTGATTTTTGGTGTCGGTGTCTTGATCGGTGAGATGTGTCGTGTGTGGGGATGCACGTGCACTTTCAGTTCTATGTTGTGAAGAGCGTGGGCATTCGGCGATTCGGCCGTTTTTTGTAATAAAGTAAAATGGCAATTCGTGATTGCGAATTTTGGCGATCCTTTATAGATACGTATTAAAAACGATTTCTTCGACCAAATTATTATTTTTTTTTATTTGTATCTTTATTTAAACACGAAGCGATTGCAATTAATGCACAAACCTCATCGTCCACATCACTCACAGTCATGGTTTGATCTGTCCTCGTTGAGACCACTTGCATAGATAAAGTGTGTACGATTTGGTGTAACGTGTGTGGCGGAATGCCACACCGGTGTGCACACAAGTGTGCTGTCTATGAGCCGCTTAAGTCCGTATGACACTACATTTTTTTTTTTTACTTTTAAATTGAAACAAGAGCAGGACGAAAAATTAGAACGAAAATTCCCGATTGGAGTGAGTGCGTACGTACCAACCTTATTAATGTAGAGATGTCAAACACAATGCATTAAAAATGTATTCAATTTACATTTTTCAGCTGCTGGCAGCTTTCTTTTTTTTTTTTGCTATTTGGCCCATTTTTTGTTGGTTAAGAAGGCGCTTCAAACATTTATCAAATGCTGTTATATGTAAATAAAAACTTTCAAAATGTAACGCTGTTGCCTATCACAAGTCACAACACATTTATAGTATTTAGCGAGCCAATGCTTGTTTCATTACATATCGTTCAAAAATGCTAAATGTACAGAATAGCTTTAGAAGTGAAACTTTTTCTTCTCCTTGGCCCTTTTTCTTGCGACTTTTCAAAATTCTGCAGCGGTCACGCTGTACCCATTGTCTGAGGGGTTGTAGAAGGAGCCAATGCTCACAGATTTTGCATAGCCTCAACCTGTACCGTTGGTCCAAGATTGTAACTCTATCGGTCCACCATAACATAGCGTAAGCTTTTCCATCTGTCGCTTACTGAAAAAAAAAAAAAAAAAAAAAAACAAACATTCATAAACGCATTCTTTCTAAGATCAGTCAAACGCGGATAAATCTGGGAGCGGGTCGAAATTCTGCTTTTAAAATTCTGTCTTTACACATAAAAATTCTGCTATACAAGATTCTGCTTTTCAAATTAAAGCAATAAAATTCTGCTTATTCTACTTCTTCCAACTAACAACTAGCTGTATATAAAAAAAATGGGGCTTAGTGTCAACAATTTAAAACTTAAAAAAAAAAAAAAAATACAAATTAAAAGCTAAAAAATAAATACAATTTAAATGAAAAAGAAACAATAAAAACAATACCTATCTTATGAAAAAAAAAAAACATTAAAAAAAAAAAGAAAATGCGAAATTTAATTACCCAATTAATATTAAAAATAAAATAAATGGGTACATATTAAGAAAAAAGGAGTTCAAATTTAAAAAAATAAACAAATTAGAAAAAGAAAATGTTCTCTCCATCTCTGCTTTACAAAATTCTGCAAACAATAAAAAAAGGTTTGCAAAATGTTAAGAATCGCCCGCTTTAGAACACTTTCCAAACCTGTTTTTATTGCTTGCAGAATTGCGTAAACCAAATTTTTAAAAAGCAGAATTCAGAAAAGCTGAATTTTGAAAAGCTGAATTTTGAAAACAGAATTTTGAAAACCAGAATTCAGGAAAGCTGAATTTTGCAAAGCAGAGTTTTGAAAAGCGGAATTCAAAAAGCAGAATTTTGAAAAGTAGGAATCTGAAAAGCAGAATTTTGGAAAAAGATTTTGACCCTTCCAGAACTTTGACCCCAAACCGATAAATCTTCTAAAAATCTGGGGAAAAACTCCTTAATGAACGCGAGAAAAAACGCCTGAAAAAAAAGCGTCAAAAAGAGCGTGAAAAACGCAAAGAAAAGCGTCAAAAAATGGAAAGAAAAACGCGAAAAAGGCCTCAAAAAACCCATGGAAAACGCGTAAAAAAATCTAAAAAAACAAGCGCCTCAAAGAATGCGAAAAAATCGCCTCAAAAATCCCTAGGAAAAATGCGTCAAAAAGCGAAAGGAAAAATCTCAAAAAACGATCTAAAAAAACTCGAGAAAAAAAAAACATCAGAAAAACGCAAAAACTCATAAAAAAAAACTTAAAAGAACACCTCAAAAAAAAAAAAAAAAAACCCGAGAAATTCTGCTTTCAAAATTCTGCTTTTCAAAATTCTGCTTTACAAAATCCTGCAAACAATAAAAAAACTCGCGCTTTTTCCACTTTCCAAACTTTTTTTTATTGTTTGCAAACTTTTGTAAAGACAATCCTCTCACTTGTTTAAGCATAAAGTGTAGAGACATTTTTTTAAGAACGCAGTGTTTTAGATAATTACTTCTCCAAGTAGTGTTTTTTGCTATCCCTTCGTGAACGTGTGCTGTGATAGTGTTATACTCATAATGAATGTTTCAATCGTTAAATCCAAAAAAGGGAAAGATAAGTTGTGCGTGGATGGATGGGGATGGGGAGGAATTAAAAAAGAAAAGGACAATAATTATAAAAAAAAAAAAACAAATAAAAAGAATTCTAAAAAAAGAGAGCAGATGTTAGCCATATTGGTTTTCTTAAACGAATATTAAGAAATTAAAAAAAGCTATAGAGAGTTACATTTTTTGATTTCAAATGTGAAATAATTTGCTGCTTTTGGATTTTTTTCTTGTAATTAATTTACCTGTAGTAGGTATATTATTAAAACCTGAAACGCATAATATATTGTATTACAAAAACATTTTTTTTTTGTTCATGATCATATTGTTTTTTTTTTTTTTTTTTTTAAGCAGAATAAGCAGAATTTTATTGCTTGAAATTTGAAAAGCAGAATTAAAAAAAGCAGAATTTCGCTAAGCAGCAGTGTGAGGAGACAGAATTTTGCAAAGCAGAATTTCGACCGGATCCCGCCAGAAAAATCATCGAAAAGTACATGAAAAAACGCGAGACAAAATGCGTAAGAAAACGGAAGGAAAAATGCCTCATAAACGCTACAAACTTGTTAGTTTTTTTTTTTTAAGTGCTCTAATGATTGACTGATCACAGAGGGTTGAGAGATAGTCCATCTCGTTAGATTTTGACAGACGGGTAGCTAACGTAGGTTAGGTTTGGGGTAGCAGTTAACTCCTCGTGGACCTATTGGGATAATAAAAATGCTGTGCGAAATCGCAACAAAAGTTAAAAGTTACAAAACATCTGACAAGCATCAAGGTCAATCCGAATCACATTTAAAAGCAAACAGTGAACTGTTCACGCATAGAACCCCACTACCAGCGTTGCCATAAGTGCAGATTTGTCTGCATTTTGCAGATTTTCAACCTTACTACTGACTTTTAAAAACCAGAAATCTGCGCTTCAGATTTTGTCTGCATCCGCAATAATATATTTTATCCTTTTTAAGAAATTTTACCATTTGTTGCACACTTGATTTCGCTGTATGCTCTAATTTTCTTTTTTGTTGTTATTGTTACATAAATAAAAAAAAAAATGTGAAGAAAGATTTTTCTATAGAAATCTGCATTGCAGATTTTTTTTTTTGTCATAATTGCAGATTTGTTAAAATATTTTCATGGCAACACTGCCCACAACCCACACACACGTTGCCAAATAGCTTCCAGTAAAACTTTATACTTTCGAACGCTCAACCGATTGCTTTCATATAAAGTTGCTCCAAAGTGCACGAAACAAACTCGTCCCCAATCTATTAAAGCGGACGAGAGGTGAAAAATTAAATGACCCCTAATAAGTGATTTCCACACCCAAACTAGACAATCGCACTAACGGCCAGGCGACACATCCGATAATGCGATAATACACTTACAATTAGATTGCGTCAATGCACAAGGCTCCCAAAATTGATTGTGATTGTCTGTCGCAAAACAGACGGTCGCAGTTTTTGTTGATACCCCCGCTCTTGACATTGACAGTCTGCAGGAAAAAATGTAATCCATATTTATTTTGGCTTATTTCAGAGGAAATTGCTCGACAACTGACCGTCAGCGATGCGAAATTCATCATTGGTACTGCTAAGGGCTACAAAGTGCTGAAGGAGGCTTGTGCCATTGCCAAGAAGAACCTTCCGATTGTCGTTATCCGCACAAATAGTTCCGAGTCACTTCCAGCTGGAGCTGTGGATTTCTTTGAACTCGTCAGCAGGAATAATCTTGATTTTTCTCAACTCAAAGAGACCGACATAACCGCCAATGATTTAGCCTTCCTGCCCTTTTCATCGGGTACCACCGGGATGCCAAAGGGTGTGATGTTGTCCCACAACAATATCACCACCAACTGCGAACAAATTCAAGCAAAGGTTCCATATGTGCCTTTTATGATGGAGACTACCACCACGCAGCAGGAAGTAGTGCCGTGTGTGTTGCCATTTTTCCATATTTACGGTCTGACTGTAGTTATGCTGTCGAAGTTGTTCCTAGGCACGAAACTGGTCACACTCACTCAGTTCAAACCCGAGGACCTTCTCAAATCTCTGCATGAGTATAAGGGAAGCACCCTTAACTTGGTTCCACCGATTGGTAAGACACATCCATCACGACTTGAGCTTGTTTTCGAAAAGATATTTTTCCTTTTCAGCGCTCTTCCTGACACACTCACCGAAGGTGACACCCGAATATGTTCCGAGCCTCAAGATGATCATGACTGGAGCAGCACCGATTGGACAGAAAGATGTGGAGAGATTCCTCAAGAAGTAAGTACACCAGTATCCGGTGATCCAAGGTTTTGTTTGTTTAACCAAATCTTCTAGATTTCCAAATACGGAGTTCTGTCAAGGATACGGTATGACCGAGTCTTCCCCAGTAGTTATGGTCACCCCGAATGGGTGCAAAAAGTACAACAGCGTTGGATTGCTAACAGGCAGCACTTGCGGCAAGATCGTGCCTTTGGATGACAGTGATAACCGAGGTGTAGGCCCCAACATCACCGGAGAGGTCCATGTCCGCGGACCGCAGGTCATGATGGGTTACTTGAATAACGAGGAAGCCAACAGTGATATATTCCGCGACTGTCCTTCTGGCAAGTGGCTTCGCACTGGAGATGTGGGATACTATGACGAGGAAGGTTTGTTCTACATCACCGACCGCATGAAGGAGCTGATCAAGGTCAAGGGCTTCCAAGTGCCACCCGCCGAACTTGAAGAATGCCTTCGTAGTCATCCGAAGATTTTGGATGCCGCCGTGATTGGTATCCCTCACGATCAGCACGGTGAGGTGCCGAAGGGATTAGTGGTCCTCAAGCCAAACGTTCAAGCTACTGAAGAGGAAATCAAGTTGTTTGTAGCAGAGAAAGTAGCGCACTACAAACAGTTGGAAGGAGGTGTCACATTTACAACGGAAATTCCTAAGACCGCCACAGGGAAAATCTTGCGGAGAGAACTAAAGGATAAGTACTGCTAGAGTTTTTTTTTTTTTTTTCTAAAGGAATTTCATGTTAAGAATATTTTTGTATGTAAAGCTTAAAGTGATGTTAGGCAAATTTAATGCTATGTTGTTAAGCTCAACAATATCTGCATAGAGTTAGATATTTAAGTGGAGAAGCAGTAAAGGTGATGCATTTGATTATTAAGAGCGAATGCTTATTTGTGCAATAAGTTTATATTTATATAAATTAAAATTAATTAATTCATGTTGAGTTGAGAGTAAAGAAAACCATAAAGTGATAGATAGAAGGGGCGAAACATTGTTTTATATAACATAAAGATTACAATAATAAAGACGAGTTGACTTTTTTTTTTATAATAAAACCGAGTTGTGTTTGCATCACTATTTTAAGTTGTGGTCGGTCTTCGGTCATCGCTAGTTGTCGGCTCTGCGAAATAAGGCCCCAATGAAATAAGGCCCCATATAAAAATGAATTAAGTTCCCAAAAAATTATACAGGAAACAACAACAACGATTTTTAATAAAATTTGGGGTGTGATTTCCTTTTTTGGGGCCTTATTTCCTAATGAAAATTGGGGTCTTATTTCATAATGAAAAAAGAAGAAATGAAATAAGTCCCCAAAACTATTTTTTTTTATTATTAATTGTTACCCTTCCGACATGGAATACGTATGGGGGGCATGGTGCCCCCCTTGCTTGGGTTTACTGTTAGATTACGGGGTGGGTGTGAGGTTGAGTATATACAAATTTCCTTTAAGCTAAATTAGTTTGCCCAATATCAACAATATTAAATAAAAATTAGTTTTCGTTATTTTTAATTTCATTATGAAATAAATCCCAAATTTGGGGCCTCATTTCATTTTTTGGGGCCTTATTTCATCGCAGTGGGGCCTTATTTCATATTTCAAATTGGGCTAGTATTTCATTTTCTCTTTTGGGGCCTTATTTCCTACAGCCCTAGTTGTCATTCATAATAAATTTGTACAAGAATGGGAAGTATTGGATTTCGGTACGTTGGTTCTTAAAATCAATTAAAAGCTGACAGCTAACCAAATTATATCTTCACCTGACACCTTCAAAAAAGTGTCGAAATAATCTAAAAAAAATCTAAAAAGCGTCCATAAGACTTCTGAAAATGCTTCGAAAAAGGTTAAAAAAACAACTTGTTTAAAATCTAGTCGTAGAGAGTGTCTAATGTGGTATTCGATTGGGCTTCTTCAGATTAGCTCTCAGATTTCAGATTTCGTGTGTCTAATCGGACATAAAAACGTCCCTTCCTCCCGTGTAGCCTTCGATAGTTTTCTACGCGTTTTCCATTCTCTCACAATTTTTTTTATTAAAACAGAGAATGGAAAACGTCACTTCCTCCCGTGTAGCCTTCGATTCTCTGACAAATTTTGTTATTAAAACACTCGAGATTTGCGTGCCGATTGATTCCTAAATATTTGTACATAAATAATTTACACAAATGGATTCACCCGGTACAATGCCTTTCTTGTTTTTTGCTGTAGAACAAATTCGAAAACCTAAGCAAACTCCACCAGTGTCAAACTCAAACGCACTAGTATTAGTAAACCTGAAGCAAATCTGAGAAAAAATCTAGATTCGCAAAAGTGCTCTGAAATCTGAAAAATATTGCTTTTTTGTACTAAACGAACATAAAAGTGCTCTGAGAGCGCCAATCGAATACCACATAGGAATGCAATAAAATACCGGTCCAAATGTGCTTAAAAAGTTCGTCAAAAAACACGTTGACAACGCTGCAAAAAATACGCCGAAATACGCGTTCTAAAACCTGTCGAAAAATCAACCAAAAACGTATTGATATAGAAAATGTCAATAAACGGGCATAAAAATGAGCAGGAAAACACTTCTGAATCTCTTTGGGAAAAACAAAAACACTTTTGAAAATGCTTTTGAAGATGTAGCTAAAAACGCCTCTAAAACCGTTGAAAATTCGTCCATAACCGAAAACAGATCCAAAAACGCATCTTGATACACTTAAAAAAAACTAGGTACCTACCTACATAAAAAATGTCAATTACGAGTAAAAAAACGTAACGAAAAACGCTTAAAAGAAGTAATAAAAAAGGTTCCAAAAACTGGGTCCCAAAACACTTCTAAAATACGTACAAGAATGCAGAAAATACGCGCAATAAAATTAGTTCAAAAAGTACGTATGAAAACTGTGAACATTTTTCAAAAACGCGTCGAAAATAAAGACGAGGAGCGCATCCGGGAAATGTGTCGAAAAAGGCATCCATAAATAGTTACAAAAACGAGTCGAAAAACCACTTGAAAAACGATTTAAGACAGACATGCAAATGTTCAAAAACATTTCTGAATACCGGACATAAAATAAAATACCGGTTTACTTACAAACTTTAAAAAAAATGTCCAAAACGCATTTATAAGCACGTCAAAAAAAAAAAATATGACTAAAAATAAAAACGCTCATGCCCAAAATTACAACCAAATACGCATCGAACTAATAACTTATAAAGGGTTGTTAAGTTTTAAGCGCCGATGTTGATTTTGAATAAAACACAAATTATTTAGGAAATTATTTCTTTTTATTATGATAATAGTGGTATGGTTCAATTATGTATGGAACAAAATATCGGCCAAATGGCCGCCGCGAGCTTGGCGGCACACCTCCATCCGATGTCCCAAATTTTCGATGACGCTGAGGCATAATTGAGGTTCTATGCCGTTAATTTCTTTCAAATTTGTCGCGCAAAAGAGCCATTGTTTCGTTAGCTGTGTGGCAAGTGGCACACAATTCCAATTCGGGCCATTAAAAGTTCGTTATCATCTCACGATAGCGAACACCATTTACAGTAACTGCCTGACCGGCCTAATTTTGGAAAAAATACGGCCCGATACGGCAATTCTGCTCATTGACAAATCCACTGAGGTGAAAATGTGCCTCATCACTGAAGATGATTTTCTTCGATTGGCCTTATTTCATTGGGGTCTTATTTCCTACATCCGATCAGGGATGAAAAATGAACTTTGTGGACTGTAACTAAATCTTAGTTACGATTGTATTTTTTTGTATTTTTTCAATTCTCGTTTCACATATACAAGTATAGGTACGGTGACCATATTCGCCGAAAAAAAATAAAGGACAATAATTATTTTGCTTCCAATATTTTTGTATTTATTTGTTAAAAAAAAAAAAGTTAATATCGTTTTCGATTTTGGCTTTTCAGATGTTGAGCTGAGATTTCAAATTTCTGCTGCAAAATCGAACATCATAGTACATTTACACCGCACCTAAATTCAACATTTCTGAAAAAAAAATTCCGAAAAATTCGATTTTGCGTTCCCACTGAAACTTCGAATGCTAGTTTCAGAATTGATTATTCATCTTTTTTTCTGTTTAAAATCAGAAATGGTTGTAGAGGTATGCAACCACTTCTTTCTTCTTTGATATAATAACTTTTCGTTCCATATTAAAAATTTGAATAACTTGTAATAATTGATTTGTTGACAACTGTTTTTTTTTTTTTTTCATGTTAGTCAGATTAAGATTAATTTTTTGGATAAAAAATCAATTTCTTTTTGTGATCGATATTGCTTTTGGGTCTACAGGAAAAAAAATAAAAAAATAATGAAATGTGGATAGATTTAAAAACATATTCATTTTCATTACGAACACCTCTAAATTCTAAGTAGGGTTTTCCGAAACTACATTTAGTTGTAAGAATAGCTTTAACAGCATATACATTCATTTGTGATTTGGCACTGCTCCAACCTCCAAGAGTTATTCATGATTGAAAATACTCTTCAGTTGGTGCACCGCGTACAACAAACCCGGTAGGCACAAACTGAAATTTAAGGTGTGCAGTGCATGCACTGAAGCACTGAGGTTGTAAACACAATTTCAAGTAATGTATGTACCTACATTATACGTAATATTTTTAATTGCACTAAATGCAAACAATTTTTAGTCAGTGTTTTAAAGGACAGTTTCAAAAATAAAGGACAAATTCCGTCCTTTATTAAAAAGAAAATAATAAAGGACAGGGGTTAAAAAGAAAGGACTGTCCTTTTAAATAAAGGACGGATGGTCACCGTAAGTATAGGAGAAACATATCGTTTTCGTACAAGACTTGAGATGTTTTTAAATTCTATGTAAATATTACAATATTCTATATAAATAATGTAAATATATATCACCTATCACATATCGCCTTTCGTTTTCCACATGAATTTATCAATAAAGTGTTTGATAAAAATGTATTGGGAAGGTGAGGGTTTCATTTAGAACAAAAGGTTGTACTTACTCAGTTTTTAGCTCAACAGTAGAAGAACAATACTTTTTGAAATAAAAATTGCAGTAAGTGTCAAAGCAATTAAGACCCCACTTTCATTATTTTATTATATTTCTTATTACAGTTTAAACCATTATTTTTTGCATATTTTATTAACGTAAACACTTAATTCGAAATTTAAATTCCAAGAAACCCCTGGATTCGAAATAAATTCGGTGTTCTTTTATTTCATCATTAAGTTATGTATTCACCAAAAACCCTCAATTTGGCTTAAAACTTTGGCGAAGATACTTGTTTATCTGTTTAATAATAAACTTTTAAGATCACCAATCTATTCCAATAACTATAAAAACATTTCTGAAAAAAAAGAACGGAAATGAACTTGTAGAATGTAGGTATCTATAAAACCTATAAAACAATAGGTATTAATTTTAAAGATAAAGGAAACAGTATTACTCACTTAATTCTTAATTGAGTCCGACGCCAAGCCCAATTTAAAAATAGCGATTTGTGCCTATGTAAAATGACAGAAATAATAGTAGTACAGGGTGTCCGCCGGGAAGGTATACTTCTTTGTTTTGCCGCCATTTTGGTAAACATTATTCTTGACAGTTCATATTTGGCAGTCGTGAAGTAGACACGTAGCAACTTTAATATGCAAAAACATTCGATAAACCAACGTGTTTTGATCGTTAAAACATTTTATCAAAATCAATCATCGATTACTGTCATGAAATTTTCATGAAAAAATCCTAATGAGTGACAAGGCACATTTTCAATTGAATGGATATGGGAATAAACAGAATAGTCGGTTCTGGGCAATGGAAAAACCTCAAATTATTCATCAGTCACCTTTGCATCCATTAAAAGTTACAGTGTGGTGTGCAATTTGATCAGGAGGAATCATTGGACCTTACTTCTTTGAAAATGAAAACGGCGTAACGGTAACTGTGAATGGGGAGCGAAATCGTGATATGATTGAAAACTTTTTAACGCCACTTCATGCTTTGGGCTTGATCAACATGAGGTATCAATAAGACGGTGCCACATCGTATACAGCCAGGATTTCAATGGAATTACTGCGAGACCTCTTTCCACAACAAGTTATTTCAAGAAATGGTGATGTTGATTGGCCTCCACGGTCGCCTGATTTGACTGTTCCGGACTTCTTTTTGTAGGGATATCTGAAAATCAAGGTTTATGCAAACAAACCAGAAACGCTTGAGCATGAAATACCGCGTGAAATGTGTGAGAATGTAATGAAAAATGTGCTCAAAAGGGCTCGCATTTGTGAGACATAGATCAATATAAGATCCATTCTCTTTCATTTGTCCAAAAATTATAAATAAACAAAGTAGTAAACCTTCCCGGCGGACACCCTGTACTTACCAGCTACCAATCAAACGTAGTGTCAACCTTCTGTGGTATTCGATTGGGCGCTCTCCGAGCACTTTTTATGATCTTTGGTACAAAAAAAAATTCTTTTTCAGATTTCAGATCACTTTTGCGAATCTAGATATTTTCGCAGATTTACCAATAAAAGTTCGTTTGAGTTTGACAACTGTTATAGAGTTTATTTACATTTTCGTGAAGTTTTTCTACTGCAAGGAAAGGCATTACGTCGGGTGAATCTATTTTTGTAAAATATTTATGTATAAACATTTAGAAATCAATCGGGATGCAAATTTTGAATGTTTAGCATAAAATTTAACCAGTGAAAGGAAAACGCTTTGAAAAGTATTGAAGGCTACATATTATATTCGAATCAACACAAAAGTGACGTTTTTACGTTCGAGTAGCCACACGAAATCTGAAATCTGAGAACGAATCTAAAGAAGCCCAATCGAACACCACATTAGAAACTTGTACGTTGTACAGTGATATCGATAAACGAATAAAAAAAATTGTAACAGGTCATTGTATTAAATATGCATTGAGTGTAATTACGTATTTTTTCAAAATAAAAAAATACTCTTTGAGGGTAACTTTTTCGGGGCGATTGTATTTTGTATTATTTCAAAGTTCATTGTAACTTAAAAGTTACGATCGTAACGCGTTTTTCAACCCTGCATCCGATACGAATACGATATACCTTCTGCTGCTGCATGGGCGCCTGGTGATTTATGGGGACTTTTTAGCTAATTTTTTAAGAGTTCGATTTTATGAAGCTTCGTTTATGTGTGTGTATGCGTGTTTGTTGTTAACCATCGAATGTTGTTTTTACATAGAAATTTCAGTTTTTAGCTTTTTTTCAAATAAGATTTGTTTGCTGTACCGGTTGGATGAACGAATGAAATGAACGAAGCTGACATTTTTCCCATTCTAGCCGACAGCCTCTTCAACATTCATTGTTCGTCTGAAATAATTTGGTTCTTATATCCGAGGTGCTCTTGATGTTTATGCGAACACAAAACTGTGTTCGGTAACTGCTGCTTAACTTTATGGTAATGAACTGAAATAACTTAATCGAAAATAACGAAAGAAAATTTTCATTTATTCGCTAGTGTAGGGAAGAATTTAAATAGGTACCTAGTAAATTTAAAACTGGTGCGGTTATGGTTCACTAAATTTTATCTTTAGAGACTTGTGTGAAAAACTGGGATTCGCGAAATAAGCTGTTCTGCTTTCAAGCATCATTTTAAAAGGGGAACTAGTATGATGGACTACAACTGAGCGAGGGCCTCGATATTACTTTACATCTCTCGCGAACCCCTGACAAACCGACAGTACAACTGTCCGCAATTCAGCCGTTTGGACATAAAATTGGGTAGAGCCTAATTGCGGCCGCACCGAGTGTCCGGCCACCTCTCAGAAAAATCGTTTGTAACTAGTCACTAGTGTATTCGTTAGTTCTCTTTCCGATGTTTTGTCTTATATTGTTCTCTTAAACTTCCCTCTGAATCTGTCACAACTCACAACTCACAAGTCTTGTTGCGTTTGCTCTGTCGCCGCGCCGTCAAGAAATGAACTCTTTTGCCTCGTGTTGCATTGATGAAGGTTTTGCGTGAATTTACTGTTCCAAGCGTTAGTGAAATTGCTGTCGGGAATTAGTGTTTTGTGTGAAAACTGTGTGGGTAAGTGTTTTCAAATATTGTTTTTCTAATAAAATATATTATTTTTTAATTAAAATTAGCTTTTAAATGCGAAAAACTTTTGTATTTATTGCTGTTTTTAAGGGGGCCGGGGCAACTCGATTAATTTTTTTTTTTTTTTTACTGAGTACCCAAAATGATAGCTAAGCCTACCCTGATCAAAAATTTCCAAGTTTTCTAGTGTTCGGCCGCCCCTTTTCAACGCGGAATCTTAGTGGCCGGATATAGGACACACGTATCCTAACTCCAACCCCCTCTTTTATCTTAGGTCTAAAACAAATTTTTATTAGATTCCCATTTACTTTTTGATCTTAAAATATTAAAATTCTTGTCTTAAGCGACTTAAATATGACCCGGGCAAATGAAAAGCATGCTAAGGAACAGAAAAAGCGCGTTATTCTATGCCTATAGAGGAACCGATTTGGAACAAGCCTTGAAATCCGTGAAAATAAAATGTCAATCAGGGCAGCGACAAGAAGGTTTAGGATACCAATGACGTCTCTTCAGGACCGAATTCACAAAAGAATCTCAGACAAACTTGGGAAATTTAAACCGTGCCCTGTGCTCTCTGCATAAGAAGAAAATAAGCTTAAAAACTGGCTTATAAATCTACCGAAATGTGGCTTTCTTCAAACCTATAAAAACCTCTCGAAAACGGTGCAAGAAGAAAGCCGCAGAACAAGGACAGCAACTCCGGTAAGAAATGGTACTACGGTCTTATTTGACGCCATCCCGATTTAGGCCTACAAACCCCTGAAACTGTATCTAAAAGCCGCGTTCAAAAAACAGAGGAAGGAATAAGAAAATGATTTACAAAGCTCAAAGAATAATTTTCCCAAGAAGATGCTTTAGAAATACTTGAGGATTCTTATAGAATATTTAATGCCGATGAAACGGGATTCAGTATGTCTCCAAAAACTAGAAATGTCATTGCCCCAAAAGGAATTAAAAATCTTTACGAAGTCAAGGCAGCAAATGAATAAAATAATTTAACTGTTCTGATGACTTTTTCAGCGATCTCCCTACTGACTGAAATCAGTATAAAGCAAGTGGCCTGAATGGGTTTTTGGCAAGACGGAGACCGGAAGGATGCGGGGAGAAACTTTTCTTCAATATCTGAAAGAAGGTCTCGGTTCGAAGATGTTTCAAGGCTCGCAAGCCGCCTATGTCAATTTCATCTCAGGCTTGGAAAATGTTCCAAAAAGACGAAGAAGATAAAAAAAAGAAAATGAAAACCGCCGAAGTTGAAAAAAGGAAGCTGTCCCAAAATGTCCTCCTTGTAATGAAGATGTCCTTACGGACGTGGAAGAAGAAGAACTTAAGAATATAGGCTGTGTGTGACAACTGCGAAAATTGGTTTCATCTCCAATGTACAAATCTTTCAACCATGTTTTTTGCAGATGCCAAGGTGGAAGACTTTATTTGTCTAAACTGTGACAAAAAATGATTTTTTTTTTAATTATAAGCATTTTTTGTTAAATTACATTATTAAAAGTGTACTTAAAAAGTAATATTTTTATATTAAATTATTATTATAATTCCCTTTAGATTTAACAAAAAAAAAAAATCTTACCTGTATTAAATTTCAGGATTTTCTGTTTTTTTTTTTATAGCTTAACCCTCAAAAAAGGAATAAACTAATTTAATTTTTCTTTTTTTTTATTTATTTTTATTGATACAAATTACTTTTTTTGAACTTTTTATAGTAAAACATTCAAATCGAAAAAAAAAATAACTAAAAGTCCTTTATTTACTCGGTGGCCGAAGATCGAAGATGGGACACCAGCTGGGGGTCGATTCTGGTTCTGTGAAAAAGTGAACCGAAAGTGTTTTCACCCTTTCACGCGCAATTTTGATTCTCGTTCTATGAAAATGTGAAACCAAACGTCAAAATTTTTCATAAATGAATAATTTCTTTTCACTGCCCCATTTGCAAGTGAATGTTTTTGGTGAAAGTTTGAAAATTGATAACCCTCTTTCATACAATACAGTATGCGGTATTGAATTCACCACGATATTTTCACTAATACGGGTGATTTTTTAGCTGGTTTGGTTTTGGCAACACTGGTTTTGACAGCTGACGTGTGTTTAGTACCTTGTGTCACTGTCAAACAGCTTCAGTTTGGTTTGCAATTTAACCATGGATCGTCTTACCAGAGACAATACTGAGACCCCCAACTCACAATCCTCTTGCCGCTGGCCTCCTCAGTTTTTTTTCAAATTCGCCATTTTGTTTTCCTATCGGTGTTATGTCTATTTAGAATCCGTGTGACATGTAAAAACATACAAAAAATATAAATTCAATGCTGCCAACCGCTACCAACCATGGGGGAATGTGATAGAGTTCGAGAATACCACATTTTAAGATAACTGAATGCTATTGGTTGGTTATTATAAATTTTTAAAAAACGATTAATATAATTTGTTTAATTATAATGCGATCTAAATGAGATGTTTTATATACTAGAAACATATTAGGACAATTATTGTTGTGTATTTTCTGCTTTTGAATATCATTAACTTCGATTTGATGTGTACATTTTTCTTAAATAACTGAAGAAAAATTGCCCAAAATGTTTTTATTTTCATACAACCATTCTACAGTAATCATTTTTCATAAATATTTTCAGCAAAAGTGTACTAATTCCTAAAATAAAATACTATTTACACGAAACGAATAATTTCAAATTTAACTGACAAAATTCTATGAACGCTGGAAGCAACTTTGCCGACAGCGGAAGTGGGACACGCAAGGTGCGAGTGTGTTGGTGAGTGACAGTTGTCAATACGAATTTCTATGTAACAATACTAACGCACTTAGCGTGTACCACCCCATAGAAATATAGCTTGTAGGCAAGTAACGGAAAATCGGCCGAAGTTGGGGGTCTCAGTATTGTCTCTGGTCTTACAAATGAACAACGCTTGCAAATTATTGAATTTTACTATCAAAATTCGTGCTCGGTTCGAAATGTTCATCGCGCGCTGCTTCCATTTTATGATCGGCATTCTCGACCTTCTGAGCAGTCTATTCGGAAGATTGTGACCAAATTTCGCACCAAATTTACTTTGTTGGACATTAAACCACCAACACGTTTACTCACTGTGCGTAGTGAAGAAAATATTGCGGCCGTATCAGCTAGTGGCTAGTGTGACAGAAGACCGCGAAATGTCGATTCGGCGCCATTCCCAGCAGTTAGGCCTTTGTTACAGCACTACGTGGAAAATTTTGCGGAAGGATTTGTGCGTAAAGCCTTTTAAGATACAGCTTGTGCAAGAACTAAAGCCAGCCGACCTACCACAACGCCGAATTTTTGGTGAATGGGCTCTTGGAAAGCTGGCCGAGGATCCGCTTTTTTATCGAAAAATTGTGTTCAGCGATGAGGCTCATTTTTGGTTGAATGGGTACGTAAATAAGCAAAATTGCCGCATTTGGAGTGAAGATCAGCCAGAAGCATTGCAACAGCTACCAATGCATCCCGAAAAAGCCACTGTTTGGTGCGGTTTATGGGCCGGCGGCATTATTGGGCCATATTTCTTCAAAGATGATGCGAATCGCAGCGTTACTGTCAATGGTGAACGCTACCGAGCGATGATAACAAACTTTTTTTTGCCCGAAATGGAAGTTCTTGACTTGCATGATATGTGGTTTCAACAAGACGGTGCCACATGCCACACAGCACGCGAAACAATGGCGTATGGCGCAATTGCGAGGCGAGTTTGGTGAACAGTTAATTTCACGTTTCGGGCCGGTCAATTGGCCGCCTAGATCGTGCGATTTGACACCATTAGATTATTTTTTGTGGGGGTATGTCAAGGCTAATGTGTATAGGGACAAGCCCGCTTCGATTGACGCACTGGAAGCCAACATCCATGCATTCATTCGTGAGATACCGGCCGATATGTGTGAAAGAGTATGCCAAAATTGGACTCAGCGGATGGACTACCTGAGACGCAGCCGCGGTCAACATTTGCATGAAATTATCTTTAAACATTAAATTGCAAGGTTCAAACTATCGATTCAAATAAATATTTCATTCATTTTTTCGAATTTTTTGTATTTTTTTTTAAAAAAAAGTTCTAAACCTCTTAAAAAATCACCCGTTAGAACCATAATCGCAATTTAGTACAAAGTGAATCGAAAAAATGAAAGCAATGCGTGAAAGCTGAAAGCGAATGTGAAAACAATTTATTCGATTACTCTTTCACAGAACCAGAATCGACCCCCTGGGGCCTAACTCTGTAATTCGATTCTAAAGTTAAATCGTTCGAATTCGGAAAATATATACTCCGTTATTTGAAAATCGGAAATTGAAATCCGAACTTCATTTGTCTAGATACCTTTGCTCGAAAATCGGAAATTTCGTACTTAGCAACTCGATTTTCGTTGCTAAATACATTCGAATTTCTGAAATTTCATTCGATATCTAATTACCATCCGGAAAAGTATTGCTGAAAGCTAAAATGTAAGTATATATTTAAAAAAAATACATAAAAAATATTTTTGGATACAATGTTATAAATTAATTGGAGAAAACATAATAAATATTGATATGACTATAATTTAAATAATTTTATTTTATTTTAAAGGGAAACCACGAACAAAAATATAAATACAAAACAAAATCAATTTGAAATTTTAATTGATTTTATGTGTTCCCATCCGGATTTATCGAAGGGCTATTTAAAAACTGCGGACGCACGGAGAACTTCAAATAATCTGTGGAAGCGTGTAGCAACCGATTTGAACGCAGCTGGTCCACCAATGCGTGAAGATTATGCATGAAAAAAAGTAAGCTTTTTAACGTGATTGTACAAGTTCAAAAATATTTATTTTAAAAATCAAAATATTTGTAAGGTTTGGGCCGATTATAAAAACAGTATAAGGTCCAAAGTACGAAAAAACAAAAATTGTATTTCGGGAACAGGAGGTGGCCCGTCTAAGTATTGCAGTCTTAATGCTTTAGAAGAAAAAGTAATAGAATTGCTGCAGATAGATGAGGCTGTAAATGGAATGACGGGAACAAAGGATTTTGGGTCAGGAAATGAAAACGGAAAAGAAACAACAACTGATGACGAAATTGGACAGATGTATGAAGCCGTAATGATGGACTCGGAAATGCGAGCAACGGAATCTCGCAAGGAAAATGTCATGCCACCTATTTCGAACCCTAATGTTTTTTCCAAAATCAAAACAAAACTTACACAAAACACAAGTAGAGAATCAAATCGAATACCAAAAAAATTCTCACAAGATGTTTATTGAAATAAACGAGAATTTAAGGAACATTTTAAGATACAAGAGGAAGCAATTCGACTTGGATGAGAAGTATAAAAGAAACAGCTAGAACTTAAAGAGGGGAGATTTGATTTTGAAAAAGAAAAATTTGAATTCAAAAAAAAGAATGAAGTCGAAAAAAGCAGAATTAATGTTACGAAATTAGAATTAAAAAAACAAATTTTGGAGTTGAAGACGAAGACCAAGCCAAGAAATTAAACTTAATTAAGAACCGTGATTTTAGCGGAAATCAAGAATTTTTTCATTTATATCTTTAGAATAACTATTTTTCTTTATAATAAAATTAATTCAATTGTTAATATAGGTACTTTATTTATTAGATTAAGTTATTTTTTATGTTATCTCTTATCGTTTTAGCAATATTTAAATAGTTCTGTCCGCTTGGTCCTGGGCCATCATGGTAAGAAGCAACATTGTTTATATTTAATTCGTTGTCCCTTTCTTGAGGGGAAAGTTCAGGAGGATCTTCAACATTGTACTTTAAACAAATGTTATGAAGAGCACAACAAACATTTAAAATTTCAGTCACTTTCTCTGGGGCATAATGAAGTTCCCTCGCTGCAAGTAGGCACCGAAATCTTGCTTTCAAAACCCCAAATACTCGTTCTATGGTGGATCTAGCCTTACTAAATTTATCATTAAACAATGATTCCATTGAATTTTCCGGGGCATTCCGATATGGTACTAATATCCATGGTTCGAGTGGATACCCGGAATCTCCTATGAAATACAACGCTCGTATCATAATTTGGTTTATTTTTATAAATAAATATGGTTACCAATAATCCATGTTGATTTGTCTCCGTTTTTGAAGTTATTTTCGAGATATTGCCGCTGATTGGAAAGATTCCAAACATGTGAGTCGTGAGATGCTCCACCGTATCGTCCATTAACAGCTCGGATAATCATCCTGTGATCACATATCTTCAAGAAACAAAGTTCATAAATTAATTAAAAGAATTCAAGAACTAGATTTTAAAGTGAACTTACCACCATCGCATTTATGCTGTGCTTTAGTTTCCGATTGAAAAATAAATGTTCATTTTTCCTCGGTCTTACCATTTGTATATGTGTCCCATCTACGACTGCAACGATTCCCGGTATGCCAGATTTCAAATGGAAATATTTTTTGGCTTCAATCCTTTCCTCAATCGTCATATTAAAATTTATATTTTTTGGACACAGCTGTTTTTCGATAGCTTTACACACTTCGGAAATAACCGTTGAAACCGTCTGCTGCGCAAGCCCAGTGAATCGATCTTGACCTGTTTGGTGCTGGTATCCACCTTGTGCAAGAAATTTAAGAGTTGCACCTAGTTTTAAAATTGTAGGTATTGAAGACGATCTCTTCCTTTCCCTCAGATCATTACTTATGCTGTTCAAAACATACATAAACGCATCTTTTGAAAGGCGATAATTTCTTACAAAACTAGAAAAAATATTAACATAGGTAAATAAATTGTTTCGCCATTAAATTTTGTGTTTTATCACATTACCTTTTACTTGATAAATCCATTATGTTAGAATTGTCTCTTAGTATCTTTCTTTGAATTCGTTCTTCAACACAAATTTCTTCATCAAACCACAATGCAACTGAATCCATATCCATATTGAAATTCAATCATCAACGAATAAATTCAAGTAATCAAAAACGAATTTTTTGACATTTTGTTTAATCGGAACATTTATTCGAAAGTTGCAAAGGTTTTTTGCAACATTTCCTTTCGATTCGAAAGTTATACAGAGTATCATTTGAAATTAGAATCGGAAACGACTTTCGAACAGTTTTTACTTTCGAATCGAATTACAGAGTTAGGCCCGGTCGGAAATAGGAAACAAGGGACCGACCACTGGAAAAAATGACTTTTTAAAAAAAAAATCCAAATAAATGTTTTGTTGCGAAAACAAATTAATGTTCAGTTCATTTTACCGCTGAAGAATGCAATAAAGAATCACATATTTATTTCAAGAATTTATTTGAAAATGTTACTGTGCTATATTTTATGTCGAAAAATCCTTAAGATGCCGGCAACAGGCGACTCTACCATAGGTCTCCAGCAAAATTCGAAGCTTGGCCTAGGGTATTTACTGAATCACTCTTCTTCAGATACAAATGATGTCGCTGTACAGAACCCAAAGCCTTGATGAATGACGGAACCACTTAAACGAATGCAAAACACCAGTTTTTGATTTTAATATTATTTACGTTTGTTCAATTTTTATTATTTACTTTTAATATCTAATATTTATATATTCTCTTGTGTATATATATAATCATTTCAAATTCCTAGTTACACCAAACAAAAAATATTCCCTTTCAGCTATGTTACCATATTTTTGCTTCTCCTTCGTTTTTTTTCCGTGTGTTTTGTTATCGTTTCTCTGTTGTATACATAATCATATAGCTTTCAATAATAATAATAATAATAATAACAATATATTCTTGTTTGCTCTTTAATTTTACTACATAATCCTTCTTTGTTCAACTCAGTATAAAGTTATTTATTTAAATAATAGCTCTCCCTCTCCGTCTACAAATTTGTCTATATTTTTACAAAAGAAAACAACAACACAAAAACACCCCACACTTTTATTAACGAAAGTGCTACTGTTTTCTGTATTTGTTACAACTTACATGGTTCACCTATACGTATACTTCTATGGTAAATACACGAGCAAAGTATTTGAATTTTTGAAATTTTTATCACCAAACGATTGAAATCGGGGAAGATACAATGAATTGTTGTAGTATGCGTTCCTTTTGTTTTCAGATTTACATTATATAAATTAGATTTACGTTTACTTTAACTTCTATCGACAAATTGCGAATCATTTGTTTGGGATGGTTCTTTTTGTTAGCTGAACATCCGAAAACAAATCGTATTTTGTTTTTGTTTTTTTTTTTACCATGCTACACTCTTAGTTAACCTTTTTGAGTTTTTAATATATGTGGTTTAAGTTAGATATAATTTTTGATATAATCATATTTTGCTTGTTTGTTTTATGTACAACGATACAATCTTTAATACACCCAGTTTAGTTGAAATAATAAAATACTAAGTAAAGAATATTTTGTTTTATACACTTAATACTCTCCGTGGTAGGGTTGTCTATTTAGAAATATGCATAAGATCGCTGGTTAAGTGGTTGGTGTTCTCAACTGTTTTTGCTTTTGTTTGACTAAATCTAGAGTTGAATTTTAATTTGTAATTATCTGTTTGTAGGTAAATTTGTTGTAGTATTCGCGTATGTATTTTGTTTAAATCTAAATTATGACTCGTCCCGGACGTTGTGTACCCAACTGGCCGGCACCCATTGCGGTTCGCGTTCGAGGGAATTTATTTCGGCCAACAATTGGTGATAGGCTCGTTCGGTGTCGTTATTTATAATAATCATATCGAAGAGATGGCCCCAGCGTGCCTCCATATCACGGGCGGTGGCAATGATGTCCTTAAGTTCTTCTTCCTGTAATGATATGGAATACAACAGTTAGGAGTGCACCATAATATGGGGGATAGTTTTGTACCTTAAACGGTTCACCATTTCGGAGTTTCTTTTGTCGAAGTTTATCCAAGCTGGGTGGTGCTACCAGAACTACGTAGGGTTTCAAATCGGACGCTCGTAGTAATTTGAGACTCTGTGGGTGCAGATTTAGAACACATATTTTGCCGCTGGCCACAACGGTTCGTATTGCTTCCAGTGATGTACCTAGAGAATGGTGCAAAGAGGGCGTTTTAGTGTGAGGGTGACGAGAGTTTGTTTTGATAACTTACCATAATAGGCCTTTTCGTACTCGCCATGTTCGACAAAGCGTCGAGCTAAGATATCGGTTTCGAATGCGGCGCGAGATATAAAATGATAGTCCTGCCCAGGAACTTCACCATCTCGTCGGGCGCGGGATGTATCTGGAAGTGAAGAGAATGTTAAAGTTTAGATGAGAAAATACAGTGCTGGAAATATTTGTGAGGGATCTTTGGCTTGCGTAGAATCAGGGCCTATTTCACCAACCACTTTGCATTTTGCAAAAAAAGAAAATAATTCCTGCAAAGTACAAGTGCAAGTTGGGTGCAATTAAATATATAAACATACACGCATATGTTTTTCACTTTGCAAATTTGCAAAACACGACTATAAATGCAAAGTTCTCTTTCTAATTGATGAAACACTTATACTTTTCACTTTGCAAAAAAGTCTGAAAAAGTGCAAAATGCAAAGTCGTGAGAGCTTTGCATTTTTGTTGAAACACATCGCACTTGTGCTTTACCGAAATAATTTACCGCAAAATTGCAAAATGCAAAGTGGTTGGTGAAATAGGGCCCTGGTCTAAAATGACTCAAAGTAGTAGCTGGGAACCGTGAGAGGAAATTGCAAATACTCGCTCGGGACAGTATTAATCGGCCCTAGCGAAGTATCCGTCGGAACGGAAAATTCATCGATTTTATACGATTCGGAGGAGGAGGAACAACTGTTCGGAGAATTGTTCCGACAATTTGTAAAGCATATCGGCGTCAAATTTGTTCAATTTTTAACAGCTAGGTTTTGATATCTTCCGACAGAAATTGGTTGCGGAATTTGTTTACTATTTGGAGTGAGGTGCAGTGCGCCACCGCAATTGTTTATTTCTCTTTCGAATGGAATTTGAGCCTCCGAAAGAGTAGGCATTGCGAAGATATACCTCGTTAGGGCAGAATATCACTAACAATAGAATGAAAAGTGTTGTTAAAGCTGGCGGTTAAGGTGCGCTGTTAACGCGACAAAACACCACCTTAAGAAGCATGAAGTCCACCTTGAGGCAGAATGCAGCAGGAGACGACACTTATGTGTATGATGGGGATGGCAACGACGTTACTGTGAACAGAGATAGCACAGAGGCATGAAGTCAGGCGTAATAGGTCGAGGTCGAGCTAAAGAATTGTATACTCGGCCGTTTTGATAAAGTCGCTTGGTTCTTCGGAGCAACAAATTGACGTCGTTGGACCTTTTTTTTGTGGCCCACCGTTAAAGGACTATTATGAAAAATGGCTTCAAGCCATCAAAAAGGTAGGTACTGCAACATTAAGATGACCGGATGCACTACTATCAAGCCAGTACGGGTACGGGGCAGTTTGAAGAAAATCACAATCGATAAGAGCAACAATTATTGAAAATAACTGAACGGCTCTCATTTTCTAACAATTTTTAAAGGAAATCAACAGATGGTCACCCTTTATAAGAGCCTCTTGCTTAACTTTCGATCTCAAATAATGTGACAGAAATAGTCCAGCTTTGTCACTAATTCAATCTTCTTCACGCTGTTTAGTTACCTATCTCTTTCATCTCAAATATTAAGGCCCTTTTAAAGGTTTATTAATGGGTAATTGGTTATGTAAAGGCATGGGGTTTGAATGGTACAGCTTTATC
The DNA here is from genome assembly GCA_946477585.1 of Cheilosia urbana. Lineage (NCBI taxonomy): Eukaryota > Metazoa > Arthropoda > Insecta > Diptera > Syrphidae > Cheilosia > Cheilosia urbana. The sequence continues at coordinate 85,994,296 of OX297854.1, read as the reverse complement.
GAAAAAGGACTTGGCTTCAGAAGCAAAGAATGTGATGTTTCTCCTATGTAAAATTGGTTAAAGTTCAACCAATGCATGATACGATAACCTAAAACTTATAAAATTAGTTTTTTTCTATACTAGCTCCACAACAAATTTTGAACAATAGGGTTAAGGACGATACTATCAAGACGCATTGATCCAATTTAAATAACCTTTATCATGTACGAAGGACCATAAAAGTCCTAAGAACTATTTTAGAAATATAAGGTGAATCCGGCCACTCTGACTGGTGGTTGGGTGTTGAATGAATAGGGTTGACACTGATTGGCGTCAACTTGGCGATGCCCAGTTGTTGCAACTGTTCAGATACACCAATTGTGCTTATTTTACCTCCAAGTGGGCACCACCGGGTACTGGTCTATATCCATCCGGAACTGACTTGCTGAACTTATAAGTGCGAGTGTTGAACACGTAGAAAAAAGCAACACTATAATGCTCTGTTGGAGTTGACTGTCTGCTCGAGTCTCAGAAGTCTTACATGAGCCCCTCAGGAAGAGGACGTATGGCGGATGAATTCACATGGTTGAATCAACGGTGGCGTCAACAGTCAACATGGCAGATACCTCAATGAGCTACTTCGACGTATTTGGAGCTGAGGTCATTGAGGATTTTCAACACTAGTCAGGGTGTTGAAATAGAGATGGTGGCGGAAGAGCCCTTAATGGGTCAACGGCAGCTCTCACATCCCCGCAGCGGGTTACTGACTCCGGAATTTTCCGGCCCCTTTTGCCAAAGGGGTCGCAGAAAGGGCCTGGTCCTCCAGGTTGGGGGTTGTGCGTGGGGCTAACTACCCTACCACGGAAAACAATATATGTTGCGAAGCAACCAATAGTCTCGGATAAGGACGGATTCACTGTTGACGACCCTGCAAAACGAAAAAAGGACAATGACGTTCGGATCTGCACGTGGAATGTTCGAACTCTGAACAGACCGCGTGCAGCCGAACAACTAGCGGAGGCCCTTGACTGCTACAGAGCAGGCATCACCGCCATCCAGGAAGTGCGGTGGGATGGGCCGGGCAAAAGAAGGGTGAAAAACTGTGACATTTACTACGGTGACTGCTATAGGGAACAAAAGCAGCGTCTATTTGGATGCGGATTTGTTGTAAGCGGCAGATTTAGGCAAGAAGTCTTGATGCACTCACGCCCCCACAGAAGAAAAAGACGATGCTACCAAAGAGTGTTTCTACGAGCTCCTCGACAAAACATATGAGCAATGTCCTAAGTATGACGTTAAAATCGTCTTGGGTGATTTTAACGCCAAAATAGGAAAGGAGGACATCTTTGGTAGCACAATCGGAAAACACAGCCTACACGACACCACGTCTGGAAACGGACTTAGGCTGATTGATTTCGCTGCGGGACGTAATGTTACCATAGCTAGTTCACGGTTTCCTCACCTCAATATACACAAAGCAACATGGCGGTCACCTGATCATCAAACCGTCAACCAAATTGATCACGTTGCGATCGACGCAAGGCACTCCTCCAGTATTCTAGATGTCCGAACTTTCCGAGCGGCCAACATAGACTCGGACCACTACCTTGTTGTAGCCAAGGTACGGATGCGGATATACCAGACGCCACAACAGCGAGAAAATACTGTGAGGAGATTTAACGTTGGACGGCTACAAACGCAACAAACCGCCAGAACCTTTGCCGATCGCGTATCCCTCAACCTCTTGAGAAGTCCTATACTGCCAGCATCAAGTGCCGAAGACCAGTGGCGCCGATGCCAAGAAGCCATCAAAACCGCCGCAACTGATGTGCTCGGTTTCACCAGCCCACCCCCTCGAAATCCCTGGTTTGACGAAGAGTGCCGGCAAGCACATGCAGCAAAACAAAGTGCATACGAAGCGTCGCTGCATAGAAGGACGAGAGCAGCTCGTCAGCTCTACGAGCAAAAATGGAGGGAAGAACATCGGCTTCTCCGGAGAAAAAAGAGAGAGCATGAGAAGCGCGCGATCGAGGATATAGAGAGGTGTTACTCCAGGAACAATGTTCGGAAGTTTTACCAAAAGGTAAAAAGAACGTGTCATGCCAACAAGACCCGAACTGAGACCTGTAGAGACGAACAAGGAAACCTTGTAGTAGAGTCACAGTCGGTGCTGAGGACATGGAAAAACCATTTCTGCAGACTGTTAAACGGCGAAGACGACACAAATTCCGCTGTTAGGCAGAACGAACCATTCAACCTGGACGATGACAGCCAATATTTCCGTCCACCTGACCAAAATGAAGTGAGGATAGCAATATCTAAGCTTAAATCCAACAAGGCTGCTGGTCCAGACGGCTTACCTGCCGAGCTCTTCAAGGCAGCCGGAGATGACTTGGTAGAGTGCATACACCAACTCATCTGCAAGATTTGGTTAGAGGAAAGTATGCCTGATGAATGGAACCTCAGCATTGTTTGCCCGATCCTCAAGAAAGGAGACCCTCTAAACTGCGCCAACTATAGAGGCATCAGTCTCCTGAACACTGCGTATAAGATCATGTCTGCTGTATTGTGTGAACGCCTGAAACCATTCGTCAACGATCTGATAGGTCCCTATCAGTGCGGTTTTAGGCCCGGTAAGTCCACGACCGATCAAATATTCACACTACGGCAGATCCTGCAAAAAACCCAAGAATACCAGATCGATACTCACCATCTTTTTATCGATTTTAAGACCGCGTATGACAGCATTTATAGAGACGAGCTATACAGAGCCATGTCTAGTTTTGGCATCCCTGCCAAACTTGTCAGATTGTGCAGAATGACGATGGAGAACGCTCGCTGCTCCGTAAAGGTCGGAAACAATCTCACCGAGACCTTTGATGTCAAAAAAGGATTTAGACAAGGTGACGCGCTGTCATGTGACTTCTTCAACATCATTCTTGAGAAAATTGTGCGAAACTCACAAGCCAACACCAGAGGCACAATCTTCCATAAGTCTGTGCAACTGCTTGCATACGCGGACGACATTGACATTGTTGGCACAACACAGCGAGCTGTCACTGGTGCGTTTGCAAGTATTAGTACAGAAGCGGCAAAAATGGGTTTAGTGGTGAATGAGGGTAAAACAAAATATATGCTGTCAACAAGAAGGGACACACAACATCGACGAATCGGGCAGAACGTCACGATAGACAGCTATAACTTTGAGGTAGTTAGGGACTTTGTCTACCTCGGCTCCGCTATAAACTCTGATAACGACATCACATCAGAAATCAAACGAAGAATCACACTTGCCAACCGCTGTTTCTTTGGCCTAAGACGGCAACTGATAAGTAAGGCCTTGTCGAGAAATACTAAGGAAACTCTGTATAAGACCCTCATCATCCCAGTCCTGCTTTATGGTGAAGAAGCATGGGCGCTATCAAAGGCGGATGAAGATCTCCTTGGTCGTTTCGAACGCAAAATTCTTCGAGTGATTTTTGGTCCCGTTTGCGTTGACGGGCTTTGGAGGAGAAGATTTAACAGCGAACTCTACGAGCTGTACAGCGACATCGACCTAGTCAGAAAAGTACGCATTAGTCGTCTAAGATGGTTAGGACATGTAGAGCGAATGGACACCAACGCTCCGGCCCGGAGAGTCTTCGATTCCAACTCGGAGGGACAACGCAGTAGAGGAAGACCTCGCCTTAGGTGGCGCGCTCAAGTGGAAGGGGACCTCAACCAACTTGGTGTGCGCAACTGGAGGCAGTTAGCCAAAGATCGCGCTAACTGGAGGCAGTTAGCCAAAGATCGCGCTAACTGGAGAGGCGTATTGGTTGCGGCCCAGGTCCACCCCGGACTGTAGCGCCACCTTAAGTAAGTAAGTAAGGTGAATCCGGCCACCGAGTATAGTCCCTGTTGAATCCTGCTGAGCTATTTAAGCCTCCCCAATAGAAAACCACTTCACATAAGTTGCTAATGATTTTAACAGCTTAAAATTAAGCCAAACAAACAGCGATTAGCGCTGTCTACTATTTGTGCAGAAGCCTGAAAATTAATAGACGAGGTTTTGCAGCTCTTTGTATTATATTGTCACTGAATGAGAAAATGGAGTAAGAAAAGGAGCAGAAGCGGCAATGGACTAGCGGTCGACAAACCACTAAAGATCAAAACAATCTACTGTATGTATGATACGATTTAAAGCTTTTATTATCCACATGAAAACTGTCTTTAAACTTCATTACGGTCCAAGGCGGCTTCTTTTAGTGTTGAATATTAGGTCAATAGGATAATAGGATATCGTCCAACAACTTTCTAAAAGCAAGATTGATTACCATAAACCTTATTTAACTAGTATTACTTCCAGTCTTAGAAACCGGCAATAAAATGGACCTTATTGCAGCTACTTTTATTAAAGCTCTACCACATAAAGTAACATTATTCAAGTCATCTTCCCTCGGCTTTGAATGGATACAATCTTATCTAGACAACCGTTTTTACAGTGTCGTCCTATCAGCCTCGTTCTTGTCTTCCTCTTTAGTTCACAAAGATCATGAGAGATCATCAAACACTTTGCACGGCAATTCAAAATGCTTCAAAGCCACATCACAACGCGACTCCTGCCTCTCATGCGTCAACAATTGAAAAAGACCACCGAAGTTTTCGTCGATTTGCTCTTCGTGGTCTCACTTGGAAAAATGCGCTGATATTCCCTCTACACCAAAACCGCTTCAAACTCATTAACTTGAAAAAAGCCGCAAACATTCGGTTTCAGTCAGGCTCCGTGTCCTTACATCTCCTTGATCTCTAACAGTTACCCTTGTAATTTACGTTGTTCCTCCTTTATTCCGCCTACCAAACTGTTCGTCTGTTTGTAACGATCCACGCTCTCATGTATCGCGCAATTTTAATTTATTTCAGTTGCAACACCCTCGTGGATCTTCCTGATCAGCGGAGCCTAGTTCTAACCCAAAAGTTCTAGATTTAAATCTTAGTTCTTAGCCCGTGTTTTGTAGCTTGCATTAAGCCGAGTATATATGACTGCGTTTGCCCATACCAAAAACAGTGTAGAGAAAGAAATCAGCGAATCTTCACCAATATCGTAGGTTAGCCTCTTAAACTGATATGGTTAGCTACCCATACCTGATTAAATTAAGTGTTGGTTGGCCAAACGCTTTCAAAGTTCAAGGTTCAATCAATGACTTCGTAACCTAAAAACTACATGGAGAACTCCACCCTCCCAGAAAATTGTAGCAAGAAACACTGTCACACACAAACAGCACGACACAATCCTGAAAATACAAACGAAAATCGCTTAAAAGTATATTACTCCTACCTTCTTTTGAAGGTTGTTCCTCAATCAGATAGAAAACCACAAAAAGTAGGAGGTCGTTCAGTTAAAACGGTTTTGAAAATAAAAGTTTAATTTGGCCACAAGCGATAGAAGGATTCACCCCAAGTCAACACTACAGAAGCGATTACTAATCTTATTTAAACTTACGTGGCACAGCAGCGGAGAAACGATCTGAATCGGCCATCAGACGCTGCCGCAATTCGTGTCGTCCAATATTTGGCGGTCCTATTAGCACAATCGGTCTTTTATGTGTGGCACGTGGATAGTATAGAGCGACCTCCTCGTATGTGAGTATTTCCTCTAGGTCTGGCTCATCGGGAGCCGTTGTGGCATACAATGGGTACCTAAATGCAAGATCATTGTAATTTCAAGAAAAGTTCTGTGATTTTGCCTGAACTTACCCAGCTTCTGAACTGGCCTTCTTCTTCTTTTTCCTACCCTTACGTGCGCAGAGTAACGTTGCGCCTTTGGTACTATCTTTGCCACGGTTGCGCGCCAGTCCCGCCTCTTCGGCGATGGCCAATTTCATGGTCTCCCTCTGATGTTGAAACGATTGACTAGGTATCAAGCCGGCTAGAGTTTGATCTTCTTCACCCTCGCGATATGCCTGCCACCAGTTGGGGTCTTCGCGTGAGATTACATGCAGGACGTCGCCCTTTTGGAAGCTGATACCCAGCTCTCGGCACGGAATGTACAGATCATCCTCCGGATCGTAGTCGAAGTGGGCTCGGACATGTAGCACGGCTGATTCGCGGCCGCCTCCTGGTGGTGGGCTGCCAGCGGGAACTATCAAGAAGGTAAGCGTGCCCTGCATGGCACCCAACAGCGAACACACTTCATTCACTGTCTTGCCGCGAAGCTCCTGGCCGTTCACTTCGAGAATCTCATCGCCCTCATGTAAAAGGCCAGACTTTTCGGCCGCCCCGCCTCGCACTATCCGACCAATGACAACAGCTTCGCCCTCATTGCGCACAGTAGCGCCCAGGGGTTCCGATGACTTTTCAATCTGAATAATCCGAATGTGATCGTTTTGGTCGTTCAGTGTTCCGAAGGGCGCATTGAGCGGCTGAGGTGATTCTGGTCGCTGCTTGATGAAACTGTTCGTCAACGGCGTCTGTGGTATTGGCACCGGCATCGGTTGCCTGTGCTGATTCCGAATAGACGCTGAAACAGATGCCGACGCTGCTGCGGCCGCCGCTGCTGCTGCTACTGATACTGGTTTTGGGGGCACATGGCTTGCGATCACAGATGGGGTACAATCAGTCAACGTTGCTACACGATCGTGCGCCAGAAGGAGGCCTTCCATTTCATGCGACGTCAGCAGGTTGCCTAGCTCGATTGCGATCGCGGAATTCGATTGCGACAACACCTCGACGATATCTTTGGACAGAGCCTGCGCATTGGCGCTTATCGGTTGGGCGACACGCGGTCGTCGCCTCTGTAGGACGGCAGCTCGAGCGGCGAGCGAATGAGCGACACCCGGTCCGAGGAGAATGTTCTGGACAGCTGTCACTCGGCCAGCAAGTGTTGACATACCACTTTTCGTCAATTGATTTTGTAGTCTTTGGAGGGCGGCAACCAATTCGCCATAGCCTATACAGATTGGACATGAGTTAAGTGACGTATATTGAGAGCCTGTGTTTCGTTTGACTTACCGAGAATCTTTTCCGTTTCCTCGTCGTCGGTGTAGGCATCATTGTCGACACCAGTAACACGTTCGACCGCCGGTTGCTGCTGCTGTTGTGCAATTGGCTTGTCCTGGAGCGCCTTGAGCTTTCGCGAACCACGCAAACTTGCCCGCAGGAATTCATTTTGCTGGGCTATTCGTTCCTCTTCCTCGCGTCGACGACGAAGTTGTTCCTGAAAGGAAAAAAAAATGTGTGTGTGGTTAGTGGAAGGTTTAAAAGACCAAAGTATTCGCAAGTCTTTGGTTAAAACAGGAGGTCTGTAAAAATGGGAAAACTCCGATCAACTTGAGTGGGGTTGTATTTTTAAGGAGTGACAATAAAGAAGAACACCTCATTCACTGTCTTGCCGCGAAGCTCCTGGCCGTTTTACTTTGAGAATCTCATAGCCCTCATGTAAAAAGCCAGACTTTTCGGCCGCCCCAAAGCGCAAAGATGGCTGCGGAATGCTTATAAGACGAATGGATAGCGAAAAAAGGGAGAAACATCAACTTTTGACACCCAAATAAGTTGCATTTGGGAGGGATACCAAAAACTGTGAGCAAAAGGGGCTGCGGTACAGAAACCTTCAGGAGTATGTGAAGGAAACTTATAGTATAGAGATAGTGGTGAGGCTTTTGCCGACTCATACCGTCCGCCAGATAGAACAGAAGATATTTGTAACTTCAGAGCGTACAGCGATTGGGCCGTGCTGAAGGGCCCTGCAAAAGGAAAACCTCATGCCATCTATGGAGGAGATGTAGTCTCCGAAACATTGACTACTATGTCTTCCTTAAATCCTAAGGCCTTTTCAAACACCGGTCTTCGGTACCATTTTAGTTGGGGAACTTGCTGATATTGCCTGTTTTTTCGTCAAAGTTCAGGGGCTGATTGTGATGTTGTACCTTTGCCACAAGAGCCGCAGGCAAATTATCTTATCATCACTCCATAGTCACCGCTAAATGTAGGAAGATGATTTCCGTTGGTGGACGTTCCTCCTTCTTATGTAGCTCCGCAAATATTCGTTGAATTATTAAAACAATACCACGACTGCCACCGACAATCGACTGTCTCGTTCACCATCACCACTCCTGTTATTTTATTTGCTTATCTACTATTTGATTAATTAGTCCATGTGGGAAGTGGGAAACAAACACGCCTATGCCGCCCGCATTTTAAATTCCTACATCTTTAAAGGGGAGCCAAGTGTGTGCAAATATATTTCTTTTGAGTCAATCTTTTTGCTGCGTATACACCCAAGACACTCGTCATAGGAGCCGCCTTCGAAAACTTATTTGTATCGAAGGGTAGACGAACTGAGAACAACAATGTTGGCAAAGAGAATAATTCAATTAAATAGCGACAAGCACACAGAATAACCACGACGCCTCCACCGCCGTTATAATAGGTGAAGCAAAAAGCTGGCGAGCAAATAAAAAAAAAAAGTATCTAAAAGAACCTTCGCTTGGGATAATCTTTAAGCCATCATGTGCTTGTGCTTGTGAGTGGGCTTTTCAATGTTCAACTGAGGAATTTGCGCGTTCCATGCAACCCAGGTAATGACAGACAAACGAGAATTGATAAAATCAGTTTTCATGGCTCTGAAGCTACGATTTGTTGCGGTTTGGCCTTTGGTTTTGGCACTCTGACTGTAATGCGTTATGCAACGCGATGTGAGGGAGAATTTCTTGACAAGTGCATTGAAGTACCTACATTTCGGTGATGGTTGTCGGGTGGATGAGACAGAAATTTGTCAATATAGAGAAAACAAAACACTTTATGGGTTTCATAGCGCTGGTAAATAAATAGATTACAAGGTTCGCGGGTTAAACTAAAGCAGATGTGCCGGAATTTTAGTAGACTGAAAACTGATATAACACGTGGATTACTGTTTGAAGCAGTTTTCTGACCTTGAGCACCAAGGGGTTATATCTTCATTTTTTTGACATTTTGAAGTGGCACTGTTTCCATAAACATTTGTTTCTGAATTTTGACCTATGTCGTTTTCCATTGGGACCAAAAATCAATCTTTTTTTCTTTGATCTAATTCACTTTTCATGTTCCATGGGACAGAAAAATCAATCTTTTTTTCGATTTGGATCACATTTTGCAGAACTCGATATTTTTTTCAGATCTACACACAACAAAAAAATTTGCACAGCTGTTTTACGCCATTTTGCGAAGTTTGCTTTCAAAATAAATGCGCAAAATTTCGTCAAAATGAAAATACAGAAATACATAAATAGCTATGGATATGATTTCGGAGAAAATATTATCTTCTTTGCTCCCTCGTCATCTGAAGACTACAAATCACTAATAATACTTCATTTGTATCTACAACAGAGAAAACATTTTTCAGGTCGATATCCATTTGTGATTTTGCCAGGTAACGCACTAATCCATTTACAAAAAAGTAGACCAATTTCGTTGCATGTTCCAAAAGCAGAGTGAAATCAGAGATCTGAAAAAGATTTCTGTTGGTCCCAATGGAAAACGACATTAATGATGTTCCGCAAACCCTGAAAGTTCATAAAAGTAGACCAACATCGAAAGTGAAGTTTCTATCTCGGGCGTTCCTCCATCTACGATATTATGCGCCAGACTGGTAGCGGTCAAGGGAACGCGGGTATTATTCCCCTTTTTTGTATTCTTTCATCAAAGGCAATTATTTTGATTGCCAATTTGTTTGCATTTAATAAGAGCGTTAATTAGCACAAGCTGGAACTGAGCGTATTAGCGCCTAGAGGCGAATTAGTGCGTTACTCGAAGTCGTGCTTCTTTCCGTTTTTTATTCGATGAGAATTTGTATATGAAGAGTATACAAAACTGGATTTGAACGGGCAGGAAGATAGTTCCTGCAATCTCGGATAAAAGTCAATACAACAGGTATACGAATCGTCAAAAGAAGTTATGTCGTTTCCCATTGGGACCACCGGTTATTTTAACATTGAGCGTAAAACCAGTAAACAACCTTGAGCCAGCGAGACTAACTGGGAAGGCTTTAGGAACGAAATTGAAGAGAATGTTGAACTGAGCGTTCCAATCACGACACTCTATGAACTTGAGGTTGAAGTAGATCGCTTCGTTGAGATGGTACAGCTCGCTTCCTGGAATAATACGCCTAATCCAAGGAAAACGCCGGCCAAATATGGTCTACGATATCCTCCCGAAATAGAAGAATTGGTCAACGAAAAAAGGCAATAAAAATGTAATATGTCGCGCTCCGCAACATAAAACGCATTTGAATTATTTGTGCAATTTGTAAAAGACAACTATTAAGGACTTTAAAAATCGTGCGATAGGTTCTTACCTTGAAAGTTTAACGGCGAAAAAAGATTCCAGTTATTCACTTTGTAAAAGGCACCAAAAGGCCCAAAATCCCCGCGCCGCCAATTAAAATAAATCAAAATGAATGGGCAAGGGAAGATAAGGAAAAAGCGGAAGTTTTTGCCGCCCATCTAGAAAAAACATTTAAACCCTACGATGGTCGTGCGGTTCACGAAAGTGGTATTGGGACGGAATTACTATCCGGAGATTTAGCACTTACAAGTGCAACGCTAAGGGAACTAAAACGTGAAATTGAATCCCTAAAACCTAAGAAAGCTCCTGGTTATGATTTAAAGTTCTCAAAGTTCTACCAAGAAAAGCAATAATGAAGCTTCTTCATAGGTATTATAAAAGCCGCGCTCTGACTAATACACGTGCCGAGCCAATGGAAAGTGGCGGAGGTCATAATGGTTTTAAAACCAGGAAAACCGCCAAATGAAGTAAAGTCGTATAGACCAATTTCCCTTCTTCCAGTCATATCCCAAGTTTTCGAGAGAATTTTACTAACGCGCCTGCAACCGGTTATAGAATACAATAATGTTATCCCTGACCACCAGTTTGGGTTCAGAACCAAGCATTCGACGATTGACCAAGTGCATAGAATTACTGACGTAATTGAGAATGCGTTTGAAGAAAAAAAGATATACTCAAGCGTATTCTTTGACGTCTCACAAGCCTTTGATAAGGTGTGGTATGACGGCTTAGAACTTAAATTACGACAAGTTCTTCCCGTACGCCTATATGATATTTTAGAATCATATCTCGGGAATAGACTCTTCCGTGTTAGACATGGAAACGAATACTCTGAGCTTAAGGAAATTTCGGCCGGCGTGCCGCAAGGAAGTGTCCTTGGACCGCTTCTCTATCTGTTATATACTCGCGATATACCAAGAGAAGATGGCACTACCCTTGCTACGTTCGTCGACGACACCGCTATTCTAGCAGTAGGTAATACAATCGAAGAAACGACTGCAAAACTACAAGTCGCACTGAATAAGGTAAACGAATGGACTGTAAAAGTGAATTTCGCGTGTAAGAAAACAAATGACTTGCCAATTTTTCTAAACTTGGCCCGAATACCCTTTGCAAACGAGGCCAAATACCTGGGAATGACACTTGACGCAAAGCTGAAATGGAATTCGCACGTGAAAATGAAACGTAAGGAACTCGATATCAAATATAGAAAAATGTACTGGCTACTCGGAAAACATTCCCAGCTCAGTACCGAAAACAAACTGCTTCCATACAAGCAAGTGCTAAAGCCGGTGTGGACCTACGGAATACAACTTTGGGGTTGTACCAAGAAAACAAATGCCAATATTCTACAAACTTTTCAAAAGTGCTAAGAGAAATTGTACAAGCACCATGGTATATTAGAAACGACGATATCCAAAGGGATCTCGGAATTCCAATAATTGAAGCTGAAACAAAAAGAATCGCGAGAAAGCATAGAAACCGACTAATCGAACATGTCTACAATACAGTCCGACACATTTTGGACGAGGACAATTTATTGCGCCGGCTACAAAGAACGAAACCGTTCGACTTGGCAAGATAAGATTAACCGCGTCTAAATTGCGTAACATGCAGGATCTTTCATTGGAAAGTAGCCTGTCAAAAGTTGTTATTTCGTGATAGAAAAATTGCTTGATAAGTTATAAAGGGTTTTTCAATAAGAGGTGTTATTGTGAAAGGATATGGTCCTGTATGCGTGCTTGTGGTGGCCATTTGATGTGTTTTTGTTATTAACGGCATTTTTCTTTATTATGAAATAAACATCCGATCATTTATCTCAAAAAATGACATTTTTCTTTGAATACCAAAATAACACCTCTTATTGAAAAAATCTTTATCTTAGTTGCAGTATCTAACAATCTTTCGAAGGGTGGTGTTTTTAGTCAGTAAAAATCTGACACTACTATGAGCACGCGCTTGCTATTCTCATAGTGTCTGTGGAAGATTTTCACCTACCCTCGGTTAAAAAAAAAAAAAAATCGTTCGATATCATATACATAGCCATTTATGTATTTTGTTATTTTGGTTTTCACGAAACTTTGCGCATTTGTCTAAAAAGCAAACTTCTTAAACTGACGTAAAACAGCTGTACAAAGTATATTAGTACATATGTGTACTCCGAAAAAATATCGAATCTGCAAAAAGTGATCGAACAAAATATTGATTTTTCTGCCCAATGGAACGTGAAAAGTGATTTAGATCAAAAAAAAGAAGATTGATTTTTGGTCCCAATGGAAAACGACATTATAAAGAGAAGGAGCTCCTATTATACAATTCGTTCTGTGAACAGATTGACAAAAAAAAAAATATTTTTGTAATGAGGCTGGGCAACGTATATTTTAAGCTCATCCCAACGCAGTTGCGATGAATATTACAACGAGGCGAGCTTACGCAGTGACTCTGCCCGACAGCGTTGCCAGACGGTCAAAATATATCCCCCAAGATAAATCTTGAAAACCCACAGAATTGACAATTTTTCTATAAAACCTTCAACTTGTTATCACTATTTTTTTTAACGTGTCTTATGTACGACTTAAAAATAACTAAATAGTTGGCGTAACAGGTCCGTAGGAATGCTAGACCTAGCTTCTTAAAACCATTCGTTTTGTGTGAGTTTTCATTTTTGGATCGAAGGGAAGGGATCTACAATTTTATGCCGAGTCCAAACGGCAAATTTGAAAAGCTCTTTCAAGACAGTTACAATTTCGGATGTTTGCCAGACGTTCGCAAGGAGGAAGGAATTTTTTTTTCGGGAATCGAACCTGGGACCCCTCGCTTGAAACTCCAACACACTTACTACTAAGCCACTGCGCCTACGACTACGAGAAATGAGAATTTGAAACGCGGACATGGATGTTTGATTTTCCGAATGCTGAAGTGTGCGGCAAATAAATACACATCCCTTACGCAACTTTGATGAAATCGTATTTCCCTCCGTCGACAAAAGAAAAAAAAAAACTTAAATCTTGGGGGAAAACCCTACTGCTCAATGAGTAAATTTGGATTAAAACAGTAAATACGGCCAAAACCATATATTTTTTAACTATTTTCGTCTTCTACTGACCTGCCTATAGATCAACTCGAAGCAAGCACATTCCTTTAGACGGGAATAGAGAAAAAGAGAATTTCAAAGTGTTGCCAGTTTGGGGATTTCCCTCCAAATTAAAGGTTTTTTTTTGGTCGACACGAGCGGAAATTGTTGAGAGGGAAATCAAGGGTTTTTTAAAATTATATTTTATTTGTATTTCGTTATAATATCCTATTTTGTAGCCTTAACACGTGTGTGCTATTTTTAAATGCAGTTAAATAATCGATCGGTCCTTCAAAACAATATATGACAATGAAAATTATTTGTGCTAATATCTTTGAACTATTTTTTTTTTTTTACAAAACAAGTCTTTCCAAAAAAAGATTGTGCCATTTTAATTAGGTACAAAGTTATAGTTTTTCTATAATATTTAGTACCTTAAATATTTTTCCAGATTCAAGATATTTTAACCGTCTGGCAACACTGCCTTAGGATAAGAAGGTAGTATACAGTCGAGTGAACAATTTACTAAGTGTTTGTAAACTTTACCATATAGGGTGATTTTTAAGATTATGCTGTCTGACTAGATGTCTGAATGAATGAAAACAGGCGCTGAATATTTGCGCTCAATTTATCTAGAGTTTTTGTCCGCATAGTCTTGTGTTACAGCAACCCTGACAAGGTGGATGAACACTTGAATTTATCATACCTACTATACAAAGTGAAGTACATTCATAGGAATTTCACACGAAAATGAAAATGAATGACTGTGCGAGGTTAGGTATACTTTTAAGATACAGACCTCCAAGTCAAGTGGATTTGAGACATGCGTGCACATGAAGTGTGTTCCAGGCAGATAACCGTACGGAACCTGCGGAACTACTTGAGTTGAGACCGATATCCAACAAAAATGTCGCTATCTACATTAATATGGTTAAGCTGATCTGAAGACGCTAAAGGCGCTTAGTCAGGAATAGTCAGCACTGAATCATTTTCGATTATATTGGTAACTTAGACACTTGTAGATTGAGTTATATTGGACAAAATCTCGAGAAAAAAATTGATCAGAGCAAAGTTGAGAAAAGCGATAGGGATTACACATTCCACAAAGACTAGTTTACGGACACATGCAGGTACTATGAGGACCTGAAAGACGTGGAGGACATCATAAACCTTCTGTGTGAATGTCAAGCTCGGAGTTCGGAGCTGAAAATAGAAAGAATCACATTGAATGGTATACTTCTTCGATAATTTAGAGGGAACCTTCTCAAAATGTCTTAAGATTCTGTACTTCCTTATATTAACAACTATTCGGGAGAATTGGCTTAGCTTCTCTGTCCGTGAAGGTTCATTCTAGAGATGGAGATGGGCCCACTACGGTGCCAAATGTCTTGCGAACAATTGACAACAACGCGCAATCTAAGCAATGTTAGATTTAACTCGGTAGCTCAACTTCCTGATGAAGCAAAAATCCGATTGACAGCTTGAAATAATTATGGAAGCGCTAACTTGATTATGTAAGCACTCTTTTATTTAGGTATTGGCCAAAAATGTCAAAAGCACTCTCGGAAAAAAGTTTAAACAAAATCTGTTCAGTACATATTTCATGTCAACAGCGACTATACATTGGGCACATTCAAAAAGCTAGTTATCTTACAAATTAGATTGGTCGGGTCTACATCAACCACATGCCCGAACTGTCAACTAAGTACTCAGTCACGAATTTCCTGACTAGATTCGTCGGCTACCAATCCATACATGTCAACTGAAACAGCTGTCCGACAGCTCTCAGACTTACTAAACTAGGTACTTGCACGTCCCCATTTTCTTTGCTGCGCCAGATGTTAAATAAAAAAACCTTCAATTGAATGCCAACTAAGGCTGATTTGGCGTTCAATAAACTTTTGACTAGAATCGTCGCTTACACTTACTGAACTACGCCAACTAAAACTATTGTCCACTTGACCAATGAAGGCCAATAAAAGACGCTCCAGCCAGCTTAATCTACCCTACCACGGTATTATCAAACCCTGCGTAAAAGTTATCAACTGGTTACTCAGCACTTGACGTCAAAACTAGATAAGTTTCTTGTGCATATTTTTTGTTTGTCATCATTAAGACGGGTCTAGTGTTTCGGGCAATCAATCAATTGAAATATGTACTTTCATTCGAATAAATCGCAAATACTAACAAACTCGTTTTTGGTTCCGCCGATCGACTGAAAGAAACTCCTGACATTTTACCCGCAAGCCCATTAACTTGACGCGCTGATGAAATACTTCCAAAGCTAAGCACTTGGAAGTCCAACTGTATCCAACCGTTAGGAGGTCTGCCCCTGTTTGGTCAGATATTTTTATTTATTTTGTTATTGATGCTTTGTTTGTTTACCTGTTGCTGTCGAAAACGATTCGAGCAATTCACATGCGTGCTACGGCGCAAGGACACTCGTGCTGCACTCTTGTCGATGGTGTTGGATTTTTCCAAATTCTCATCCGAGTTATCGTCGAATTTCCAATTGAACTTATTTTTATTGTTATTCACATGTTCACTGTTGTTATTGTTGTTTGTCAAAATACTATTATTGTTTAAATTCACTGACAGATCTGAAGCTGGTATTGTGGTTGCCACGGAGCCATTATCATCAAACTCACTCAGGCTATTACTCAGGGTAATGTTTAACGTTGACACGACCATTTTGTTTTGTTTTTTTTTTTTTTTTTGTTAATGTGCGTGGTAGTAGGTAACATGCATTTTTTTTATTTAACAATTTATATTTTTATTCATTCGTTGTAGTGGGTTTTTTTTCGTTTTGTTTGTTGTTTGCATAGTCTGCGATTTTTTGTTCAATTGGGTTTTTGTTTGCTTATTGGGACTCTTTTGAAAGAAAGGTAAACAGAATTCGTTAGTGGGGAGTCGATGTGTTGGTGGAATAAATGACTCAAACGTAGAGAGGTATGAATTATGCTAATTAACGGGGAATGGTGGAGTTTTTTTTTTCATTTAACTGGACAATTGCGTTGCGATGAAAATACAATTTCCGTTCGTGAACTCATGTGACTGTGTGGATTCGAAAAAATATGTTTATGACACTTGTCACGCTGACTGAACGAAGTCGTCAACGATAACGATTCAAACTGGACAAAGGTAAAGTGTTACAACTGATGCGGGACATTTTAGAATTCCATGGAAAATCATTTTTCACATGCAATATACATACAAGGATTGATGGGGGGGATTGTTCGAATAAATGAACAGCCGACTTATCCAAGAAGTTGGGAGATGTCGATTGCAAAGGCGAATGCATTATGACAACCAAAGACTGTTTCTACAAGAGTACGAGCTCCGTCGATGTAGATAAATCGTCCTCGCTGTATGACGTATGAGTACATATTTGGCTAAACAGTCGGAAGGCATAGCCTACACAAATTTATCAGCAACGACTGAAATTAAAAAAAAAAAAAAAAACAGATCCTTTGACAATTGGGTAGCATTAACCTAACTAGAAGTCGTATTCAGTCAGCATCAAATGTCGCTGCCAGTAGCTCATTAGAGACTCCGCAGATGATACTAGGTTTAGCAACAAAACGTTTGGATTGATGAAAAAAAAAGGCCAGGAACCAACAAACCAAATCACCTACTGCAAGCGACGCTGCAAGCTCTACGAATAAAAGAGGAGGCAGTAGATCGGCTTCTCAGCAGTAAAAACAAAGAGTCCGAGAAGCGCCCTAATCCAGACGTTTTCGGAAGTTTTACTAAAGATTTAAAATAACGTGTCAAGGAAACACGGCTTGAAGAGAGATCTTTATAGGTGAGCAAGGAATTTGAGTTGTATAAACACAGTAGATGTTGAGGATACGGAAAAATGACTGCTGCAGATTGCTAAACGACGAAGGAGACCAAAATCCTGCTATCAATTTGGAGGACGAAAGCCAAGATTCTGTCCCACTAGCTAGATCGTTATAAGGTTAGGACAACAATGTTCAAGCATAAGTCCAACGAGGCTGCTTGAACACATGGGCCAGATGATGGCTATCTTTGGTTGGAATCGCTCAGAAATCAGGACTCTCAAAATTGCTCTGATTCTGAAAAAAGTGTTTTTTTTTTTGCGGCCAATGGAACACGAAACCTGACAGCCAGCTGATTCCGATAGCAGAAAAACTGCTCTGAATCTGAATCTGAAAAAAGTGTTTTTGGCATACAAAATTTAAAACCCCGTCATATTGGGCCTCAAATGAAAAACGTCATATTTAGCCGTATTCCAAAGACAGTTGGGCCGTGTAAGAGTTAATACAAAGGACAATTATTGGGATATAGAAACTTGCGCTTCTTGAAAAGATTGATGATGGAATTTCCACAACACGAACGCTTGGTGCGCCAAGAACCCTAGGAAACGCCATTAAAAATTTGTGCAATTTCTGCCTGAAGTACTATTTATCCTTTTTTTAACTCGGGGCCGACACTTACCTACTGTTGTTTATTGCCGAATAATCGACGAGTTTGTGTCACTGGAACTGTTTCCCGGATTCCACTAAAGGGACACACAATTTCAATCAGAAACTAAAGCATCAGTTGGAAAGTTTGGGGCCGCAAATTTGTTCAAGAAATTAATTGACCAATTATTTAGGTTAGAGCCAATCGTCGAACGTTTCAAGTTCTACAAAAAACCTTGCTCTGGCGTGTTCACTGATTGCAAGAGTGTGTTGAGAAGGGCATTGTTTTTGAAATAAAGTTCGCACTGTCGAAATCTACATATATAAAACTAAGAGGCAAAATGCGTATGTTTCCCTCTACCGCATATAGTTTCCAACCAACTGTTGTTTTTGTTTTGTTTTAAATCTAGATAACCCGAATTATTAATTTTATTAATCACAGGCAAAAAAAAAAAAAACATTCAAAAACCCGCTGATTGAGCTCAAACTTGCTGGCATTCTTCGATTTTGACCCGGGAGTGTTTCTCGTGAGTGTTTCCCCGAAAGAACTGTTACAGAATCCGTCGTAGGGGAATTTTGAAATTCGTAGAAAGTGGTATCACTGAATACACAATTTTCTACGAATTTCGAAAGCAAAAAATGTACCCTACGGGGGATTCTGTGATAGTTCTTTCGGGGTTCGGAGCAAAATTCCGAATACGACGTATTCTGTGATAGACCCGAATATCTGAAGCTCTTTTTGTATACTTGAAATGAATCGTTTGATTAAAAACTCTGCGCAGGAAGTTCCAAAAAATCATTCAAATAAATAAACGGACAGGGGCAAATAAATGTTCTCTTCTGAAAAAGAGATTGTTAAA
Organism: Cheilosia urbana; assembly: GCA_946477585.1. Classification (NCBI taxonomy): domain Eukaryota; kingdom Metazoa; phylum Arthropoda; class Insecta; order Diptera; family Syrphidae; genus Cheilosia; species Cheilosia urbana. The sequence continues at coordinate 85,975,661 of OX297854.1, read as the reverse complement.
AAAAATTAACGCCAGTAATAGAAGATTTTCTGAATGATTTCATTTTGCCTATTCACAGATGTTATTATCTTAAGTGAATACAAGACTGAGTTGCCAACTCTGGAAGACTTCGAAGATAATCGCCTAAAAAATCAGAGCCCACCATGTGACTTCAAAATGTAAACAACCCTTCTAAAATAATTTTCCCACTACAGATCGCTAAAGTAAAAAAGCAACTGCACGACAGTCAAAGTGCCATACCACCTGTCAAACAAACGCACATTGTTCTGACAATTATTTTAACAAAACTGACATAAAACGAAATTTATATAAATAAAACCAGCTTAAAATTGAGATCAATTGGTTTTCACTTAGAAGGTCATAATCAAATGTTGTCAAAGTGACAACTGTCCGCTCGCATCTTACTTCTCCGCCTCCTCCATTTATGTGTTTGCGTGTATGAATCACTGTCATTCGGAATGCCTGCTGTCACGACAAATGCCCAAATGTGCAAGCTGTTCACGTACGCGCGATAAACGTCGTGTTGTGAATAAATGTTTTTGTTTTATTCCATTTTTCTCTTTTCATAAATGCTGTTTGTGACGAGGCGACGCGACGTGCCGATCATCATCGATGAGCAAAATCGTCTATTTGTGTAAACTTAATTTTATTTATATTTTCGCGTAAAATAACAAATTTCGGTCTTCTATTGTGTATGCGATGCTAAAAGCAGCCGGCCTAGTCCTCCGTAGGCACTTTGATTTTAATTGATTTTCGTTTCGCTGTCAAAATCATCATCAATTTAGAATTGTTATCGAGAATGAATGGAGGGCCTTGGCGCATTCTTCCGCAACTGGTTTTGGAAGCTATACGTCAGAGAGCCATTAAAAACTCATATGCGGGACCGGGTGATTATAAGAGAATTAGTAATGGATTTCGTAATGGTATTCAAAATACAATCATTATTCAACGGGCAATAATGTTGCCCCGACTTGTGGCAATTCAGACGAGCTACAGGGGTTACCCGAAGAGGAGCAATGTTTATACCACTCAATTGGTCGTGAAAAGTATTGGATGTGGTTTTTGTTCTTTAGATGTCAGTCGGTGAAGTAGATCAGTAAGTCTAAGTAGTTCATTAGAAGAGGATACCTGTGGAAGTCAGCTTGAGGCAAGACGACTGGAGTTTTAGGAGCTTAAAGCAAAACTCAAAAAGCCGGCAACATCACAGCAGTTGACGACTGTAGAAAATCGAGCGATGCTGCGAAATACAACAGTTCCAAATTACATATATACATTGGTGGCAAAGTAGAGGAGTAGGTGACATCTTTGTTAACACACTATTCGGAATCAGGCAAAAGTTAATTAACTTGGCGGAAGGAACAGCGTATGAACCCGTGTTTTTCACAACCAAGTCTAAAGCTACGATTAAACGTGTCCATTTCGTGGCAAATTTTGACATGGTTGACGTCAGGATTCGGCCATTCGGTGGTCACTCGTGCGTTTTTCGTGAGAGTGCACTGCTATAGCCCGCTGAACCAGATGCTTGGCAGGCAATTACACGTAGTGACAAATTTAGGATAAGAGTTTACGTCATAATGACGTCGGAAATATCAAAATTTTACATAAAAAGTGGAATATGTAATAGTAACTTAAGAAGGGATTGATGAAAAGTATATTTTTGAAGCTTGTGACAACTTTGGCTTGGACCAATAATTATTTAAAACTGTCCATCAGCTCAGCTATATCTGTGAGAAAGTTAGAAGTCGAACAGCCAGCAACAGAACGTTTGAGACTCCATTAACCTCCCGAGAAGTTCTGTGCCGAAAGGTTCAAGTAATACAAAACAGTGACAACACTGATAGGAAGCCAAGATGACATGTGAAGTGAAGTTGGAGTTCTAGGCACACCGTAAGCAAAGCCAACACAAAAGTCACCTAAGATACCTACCTGCTGACAAAAAAGAATAACAAGGGCGGTCGAAATTTTATTGAGTTGCGGTAGGCAGATTTTACTCCAAAGGGCAGTGTTGCGAGATTGGGCGCTTTGTCGTATTTTGGGCTAACTTTTTTCTTAAAAAACGATAGAAATTTCTTCCACCGTTTTACAAATTTTGTGCTTGTTTTGTTCGTTTTATTTCTTCACAAAACTAAAGAAAGAAATATTTTCCAAATAAACACGCACTTTTAAAACTTGGCAGCACTCTTGCAGAGAAGTGACATCCAACAGTCGTTCCCAGAAAATGGAAGTCAAATAAAATTCGCGGCGCGCATAAGTGAGATGGGTAAAAGGGTAAAATACCAAAACTTTTCACGATTTTTTGGACTTCTTTCTGGGCATTTTTACATTTACATTTTTTTAAGGTTTGGGCATTTAAAGCAAACCAAATTCTGGCAACCCTGCCGAAGCGATGAACGAAAGTGTAAAAACAGCATGTTAAGACTGTAGGTACCTACGCAGAAAAATGTTGAGCTGGGATCAGGGTGACCGAGCGTTGTGCAATGCACAGTTGAAATTTGGCAATTTTTCGATAGCCAACAATTTAAAATTTGTTTTTTTTTTTTTTTTTGATATTTTAGACCCTTTTTAGTTGGAAAAGGCGGTTGGAAAAATTTCCAAATGCTAAGAGCCAAATAAAAATCTTTCAAATGTACCGCAGGTGCAGAACCAATGCTTGTTAAATATGGTTCAAAAATTCTAAATTTGGAGAATAGCTTCAGAAATGGCCCTTTTTTCATATTGACACTTCTTCTTCGCGAAGGCTCTCTTTTTATGCATTCCTTACCTCGTTATATGTGTTCACATCCGCACATATCTTCAAAAAACAGTGCTACGGGAACAAACACAAAATAGAAATTTCACGTGACATACTCGAAAGATTTCAGCTTTTTTCCCTTGCGACAAAAGCTTTGGGTCAATCCGTGTATAGAAGACGCTCCCAAGGACGTATTGACAATTGACGGCGTAAAATCACCTTTGACCTAAAGGATTAGAATGACAGATACCTTACGTGAATATTCTGACATAGTTGGGATTGGAGTTAGCGATTCATTTTTAGGAATCATGGACCATTTATAAGCCATCGGGAGCCTTTAAAAACTGCGAAGCTAAGAACACTGCAGCTACATTTCAAAACATAAATCTTATATGTGCACCGAAGGGGCTAAATACCCCATGGAGAGGGGTCTTTACCAAAACCTATAAAACAAGAGTAAGAGGTTGTAAAACGCGATGTTTTTCATCTTGGCAAACCTGGAGTAGTCGTTGAGTCTACAGAGTGGAAGTGGATTTTTTTCTTCTATTCACTGTGCATCATTTTTCATTTGATCTCTCATAAACGCCAACAGCCAATGGCCCCAGTATGAGTATCTTAAGCGAAACACAGTGTTGAGCTGTGTGAGACGTGTCATCCATTTGTATACTGTTTACCTTCAGCATAATCTTGGTTTAAAAGTTTGAAAAGACGACCCAAACTATATTCACAACCATGTAAGCTTTGTTTTTGGTTTGTAGAGAAAAAAATTTAAAGAGTATGTCACCTTCCTGATGTTATGACAGCAACCACGGTTGTATTTCCAGTTTACGATATGCAAGATCAAGGTCAAACCTGTTTTTTTTTTTTCGCAAAATTGGTAAACAAAAAGCGAAAATATTTAAAAATACATCGTTTGTCTTTTTATTTAATTAGGAGAATATCGACAAAGGATCTCGTATCTCACAACTATTGGCTTTTATTTTTGGTGCCTCGACCTTGGGACCTTGTTAGGTAAACAAGTCTCCGTCTACACTTCGTAAGACTATTTTTATCACTTGTATCGTCGGTAAGAATGAATGGCAAGACCCAACGTTATCCATCAACTGTACCCATCTACAGAAATGGATTCAAACTAGCCGTGGGCTTTAGAGTCATCTTAAAGTTTAGGACTATCCAGGTCAATCAGTCTTCCTAACTACAGCTTACAGCAGCATATTGCAAACTGAGTTACGATTACGATTATACTACCAGTAACAACAGGTTACCATATATGATGGCAAAACCTCATATAGATATAAACTTTTCCATCAACAGCCAAGCGGCAACAAAAGCAACTTTAGAAATAAAATCGAATCTTGTAAATGACTATCACGAATAGCTACCGGTTCTAAGCGCGCAGCAAAACGTAGCAACTTAGGAGCGTCTCAGCTAAATGAAAAAAGCTGGTGCCTAATGAAAGTCTGATTGAATAGTAATGACTCCATTGGCTTAATACAAAAAAGCAATATACAAACAAAATACTATAGTAGTGACAAATGAAAGACAGAGAACGCTCGTGGAAAGCTGAGAAAACTGAGGAAATTTTAAATAGTTTTTTTTTTTTTTTTACTCAAAATCCAAACGGACATCATTCTGCTAAACAACCATAACAAGAAAATGCGAATCCGCACAAACGATGAGTATACGCTGATGAGGAGGTCAAAGGGAACTCCCCTCTGATGTCATATCAGGAAACGGATTCCTGGAAAATATTTGTTCATTGACTTAGAAGAACTCTCCAACAGGTCCGTTAATGATTTTTAATAAAAATGTCGGTAGGTCTCCATATCGTGGCTTATAAGCCCTAAGGGCTGCATAAAATTGATCCGCATTGACCTTAGTGTGACGGTCATACATTCCAAAACTATCGATTCAAGTGGCTGACCCTGTCCCTGAAAGTCAACTTTAGCAGAAGGTACAAAACACCAATCACGGACCGATCTGTGAAAGGCGGGCGGCCACAGGCTAGACGAGTCCAAGTAAGTGTGATTCTGATGTCTCACACTCTCACAGTCTGATCTTTATTGGTATTTGAGGAGAGCGGGTTGGCTGGGCAGCGTCTTGTAACGGGTGATTGTTTAAGAGGTTTAGAACTTTTAAAAAAAAAAACATAAAAAATTCGAAAAAATGAATGAAATATTTATTTGAATCGATAGTTTGAACCTTGCAATTTAATGTTTAAAGATAATTTCATGCAAATGTTGACCGCGGCTGCGTCTCAGGTAGTCCATCCGCTGAGTCCAATTTTGGCATACTCTTTCACACATATCGGCCGGTATCTCACGAATGAATGCATGGATGTTGGCTTCCAGTGCGTCAATCGAAGCGGGCTTGTCCCTATACAAATTAGCCTTGACATACCCCCACAAAAAATAATCTAATGGTGTCAAATCGCACGATCTAGGCGGCCAATTGACCGGCCCGAAACGTTAAATTAACTGTTCACCAAACTCGCCTCGCAATTGCGCCATTGTTTCGCGTGCTGTGTGGCATGTGGCACCGTCTTGTTGAAACCACATATCATGCAAGTCAAGAACTTCCATTTCGGGCAAAAAAAAGTTTGTTATCATCGCTCGGTAGCGTTCACCATTGACAGTTACGCTGCGATTCGCATCATCTTTGAAGAAATATGGCCCAATAATGCCGCCGGCCCATAAACCGCACCAAACAGTGGCTTTTTCGGGATGCATTGGTAGCTGTTGCAATGCTTCTGGCTGATCTTCACTCCAAATGCGGCAATTTTGCTTATTTACGTACCCATTCAACCAAAAATGAGCCTCATCGCTGAACACAATTTTTCGATAAAAAAGCGGATCCTCGGCCAGCTTTCCAAGAGCCCATTCACCAAAAATTCGGCGTTGTGGTAGGTCGGCTGGCTTTAGTTCTTGCACAAGCTGTATCTTAAAAGGCTTTACGCACAAATCCTTCCGCAAAATTTTCCACGTAGTGCTGTAACAAAGGCCTAACTGCTGGGAACGGCGCCGAATCGACATTTCGCGGTCTTCTGTCACACTAGCTGATACGGCCGCAATATTTTCTTCACTACGCACAGTACGTAAACATGTTGGTGGTTTAATGTCCAACAAAGTAAATTTGGTGCGAAATTTGGTCACAATCTTCCGAATAGACTGCTCAGAAGGTCGAGAATGCCGATCATAAAATGGAAGCAGCGCGCGATGAACATTTCGAACCGAGCACGAATTTTGATAGTAAAATTCAATAATTTGCAAGCGTTGTTCATTTGTAAGACGATCCATGGTTAAATTGCAAACCAAACTGAAGCTGTTTGACAGTGACACAAGGTACTTAACACACGTCAGCTGTCAAAACCAGTGTTGCCAAAACCAAACCAGCTAAAAAATCACCCTTTATATCCACAAGACGAAAACACATTAAGAAAACCGAAGCAACACCAACGGTTAACCACTACAAAATCATATCGCAGTGGGTCGACGAGGACCTTAATGCGGTCCTGTAGTGTTTAACATACTCTAACTACCCGTTTACCTAACCTAACTTAGTGTAATGCCCACAGATGGATCTAAAATGCCAATCACCCCTGTGTAAGTACAATAACGGATTTCCAAGCTGAAGTCTACGCAATATAATAAATAAGCTCCGTCCCTTAGAAAGTGTAAGGCGTAATCTCACCTTTGAGGAGGACAGTCCAACTTTGAGGAGGACAGTCCACGTTTGAGGAGGACAGTCCACCTTTGAAGAGGACAGTCCACCTCCGTCCTCCACCAAAAGAGAAATGCCTTTTTTTGTATCTTTCTAGTCTATTTGTTAACGTTTGTTGTCATTGAATTGTTATTTTATTATTATTTATTTTACAATAATTGGGAAATATACGCATTTTAAGTGTTAATTTTTTGTTATTATTTTTTTTTAAGTCCTCCATGAGATTTTTTAGAAGGTGGCAAACCCAACCAACATATTTTCGGACTGAAACTAGAAGCTATTGACTCTTATAAATTCCAAATTCAGACTGCTCTGGAAAAGTCTAAACCCTATCAAGTAGCTTGCTGCCCACAACAAAGTCAGTCTCTCTTCGGTTCAACCAGGTCACCGGGAATTAGAAGACGAGCTATAGTCCGCAAGAGCTTAACAACGCCCGCCATTGGCCAAGAATCTTTATGTGGTCTGCCAACCAGTAGCTTTAAGTGAGAGCTGAATACCTGGAAGATCCAAACGAGGTTGTCCGATTGGAAATCCACACAAAGTACGATTCAGGTTAAAAAACCTGTCGACTAATCTAAAACCCTTTACCTACTCACAATGACCAAAAGTGATGCAACAAGAGTCGAAACTCTCAACTAACAGCTTCACAGAAAACGGCAGAAGTTCCACTGCCATGAGCAGACTCTGCTTAGAAGAGCAAGGAGTTGCAGAACACGTCCGAAGCCCCATAGAAGACTAAAGGAGAAAGACATTAAAAACTCCTCAGCGATCGACAATCGTAAGGTACATTCGGGACCTTAGTTTGTACGCATGGCCAAATCAATAACTAGACGTAGTCATTCAGGGTGGAGTCTCAAAGGGCTACTCCGCTAGTAGTAGGGACAAATGATTATCTCATGTCTCATCCATCAGCTTAATAAAAAAAGCTGATGCCTAATGAAAGCCTTACTCAACAATAATGACTCCATCGGGTAATTTCCGACAGGCAATTAAATTGGGGAAACAACTCCGATCGCAGTACTTCATCGGGTATAAGTTTCACCCTTTTTGAAACTTACCTTACCTAGGGCACATTAAATTCTATGCCCTATCCAAAGAATTGAATTTTAAAAACTTTGTCAAGACTAAAATACAATCGAATTTTTCTTTGACGTTTGTGATAGTAGGATGGTAAAAAAAAATGTATTTTCGGGGGCTGAACCCTAATAACTACAGAAATATCTTTAACCGTATCTTTTAACCATCCACTTTTTTGCATATGACCGGAAAAGACACCCCGTTTTGCCTAGCTCAGGAATGGTGCACAGCTAACACTGCCTGACCTCAGAAGTCACAAAATACATCTCACATCTTCTATGTGAATGCTATTGCTCGAATTAGAAGAAAACAACTTCGCAGGTAAAACAAATAAGTAAATAAATAAATAGTTGGCGCAACAGGTCCGTAGGGATCCTAACCCTAGCTTCTCATTCGTTTTTGTGTGAGTTTTTAAAATTTTTGGGACGAATGAAAGGGATCTAAAATTGTATGCCAAGTCCAAATCCAAACGGCTAATTGAGAAGCTCTTTCATAACAGTTATACCCTCAGAAGTTTGTCAGACGTGGCGCAGTGGAAAAACCCTTAAGATGTATTCTTTTTTTCCGCAGATCGAACCTTGGAACCTTCTCGCTTAGTAGCCCAACACACTATCCACTAAGCCACTGCACCAATTTCTGACAGGTACTTCTTTAATAAGTTAGAGGAAGTTGGTCTCTCTAACAAAATTGAGACGAGTGTGACCGTTGTACGACTAAAATCGCAATTTGGCACTTTTTTAAAGAGCCTGTCACAATTTTGTCCATTTTTGTATTTGGAGAAAAAAAAACTTTTAAAATGTAACGCAGTTGCCTCACTTTTATAGTGTTTAGCGAGCCAATGCTTTTAAATATCGTTCAATAACACTTTTTTTGTCATGGGCCCTTTTTCTTGACACTTTTTAGAATTCCGTCACCATTTACCTGCCTAGGAGAATTGCTTAAAGCTGCTCGATTGACAAGATCTTAAGCTAAGATTACACACGTCATTTTTCATGGTAATATTTGACAAGTTGACGTCACAAAAACGCTCTTTCTATTGTCAGTCGTGTGTCTCTCGTGAGTCGATTGACGGGCGATCACACCTAGTGACACATTAAGAACAAGTTTTTTCGTCATAATGATGTTGGCATGTACAAATTTGCCACGAAAAACGACACATCTAAGCTTTAGGACTCGTCGTGATATCGTTGAACGTTGATATTTAGTTTTTGTTCATTAAGTTACTAACTGTAAACATAGATTGCCTTATCTGCTGCATCAGATCTCTTTGAACACCAATCCTCGTCGTGTAAGATCGTTACCCTATAATTCCGCTACCCCATCACAGAACTGAATGCTTTGCAAAGCAATGCAAAGCAAACATGTTTCCCAACATATTTTAGTAAATTGCACAAAAAAAAAAAAAAATGTCCACCTTTAAAAGTACCTACTTCGAAATTTGCGAGGTATCGGATAGGTTCTCAAAAGCTGCCGTTCTACTATACATAGTTTTTTTACGTGACGCATCTATTTCAATCACGGTCCATAAGTTAGCAGCATGTCTACGACATGTTTACGACATGTGCTGGCAGCACAGTTTACGTGTTGAATGACGAAAACTATTTCCTTGGCGTTCCCAAGCATTCGGAATTAACCCAAGGGATGAGAAAGCTGCAATTCTACCCTGTTACAAAAGTTAAAAACATTTGTCCCAGAAAAATGTTGGTAACTTGTTTTGGGCCCAACCTTAGCCTGTTTTGTTTTGAAAATGAGTACAAAATGTAAAATTTAATGGCGTCTGGTCTTTTTATATCGATTTTACAACCCTACTCTAACTAACATAATCTAACATAGCCTGCAAAATAAATATCCACACATCCGTTTACTGACAGAAATTTTCAACTAAAACACATTTGGCTACAACCAATACACTTGACTCGCGAAAACCTCAGCTAAATCAAACCTTAGCCCCATTCACATGATCACTCATTTATATTCCATCGGTCTTATGTTTATATGGATTTTACAAGAAACCTCCGATAAGGAAATATCTCAAGCAACCAGCTAATTAATTGATAGCGCGAATCTTTGCTTTTCGTTATCACTTTTTTTATTTTTATTTAATTTTGTTAAACTTCTTATTGTTTTTTCGTTTTATTATCGCCACATTTTTCATGGATTGTATCATTTTTTTTTTCGGAACAATGTAGGTATACTCTAAGAGTCCAGGGGTAAGGGTAGGGGTATCGATTTCGCGTTTTTTTTTTCTTACTTTCTCACGATCACAGCACAACAATTTTCTCCGAAATAAAAACGAGTGCAACAAGCATTAATTAGCGAGCGACACTCCTTTCATTCGATTTTTTTTTGTGAAACGTGTTGCTGCAATTTAAATAAAAAAACTGTAACTAAACACGCCCACTTATGTAAATCGGCATGTATACCACGTAGAATGTTGCAGTTTCATTACTTGTAACACTTGGCGTAGTTAAATATTTGAATTCGGTTCGAGAGCGAGTGCACAGTAACCACTAACAAAATGATGTATCTATTGCAACGAAAATAAATCCCCACTGAGAATAGATTTGTGATAGCCTTCCATACTGAACTGAGATGCTATTTGGGTTTGGCGCGGTAGGAAGTAGGTTATATTCGAATTTATTCGGCAACGAAATTTGTATTTAGTTGGTTCTTCGAGTGATCGCGCGTTAAAATCGAACAGATAGACATTGAGCGTACCCTTAAAAAGAATTTACAAGAAGTAACATCTTTTGGCGGTTGATTGAAAAACACTTGCAACGATCAGTTGTATATTTTAGTTACCCAAATAAACCCAAACAAACTTGCAAGAATTACCAAACCGCACTTGAAACAACCAATATTGGCACATGAACCGATGGAACCGTGAACCTGGTTCCTCTTAACTTTAAATACTGAAAAGCAATTTCGAATCACTCGTTTTGCGCTCCGACAAGCCACAATTCACAAATAAACCGACGAAACAAAACAAAAATACCAAAAACAAACCACACGCTGAGAGAGCTACAGAGAGAGGAAGGGAACTCGAGAAACTTTTGACCGTACCGTACGTAATCATTTACCAACTGGTTTCTCGTTTTAACTCAAAGTAGCACGTTCCCCGTCATCATAGGCATAGAATTCTTCAGCCACTATACCAAGTGGTAGCTGGTGGTGGTAGTGGTGGTGCTAGTGCTGGCCCCGTACCTCGCTTACCACTTAAAGCGAACGCGGGTATACTACATCGCATATAGTACGGTACGGTCGTCGTCGATACCAAAAGGTATCTTCCACTCATATATACACAAAAACACTTTGTATTGGGGGAGTTAGATATTTTATTTTTTTTAAATTATACCCGAGTTGGATAGTGGAGAGAGATAGCTTGGTAAATACATTTTATTGGTAACAAACTCGCAGGGTTGCCATTGTTCCGCAAACATGAACAGGCACAGAGCCTGACGAAAGCGTACTTAATGTGCCCATCAATTTGAATATAGTAATGTGCTGCATGCTGCTCATGGAAGCAAAGTAATGGTGCACTTCGATTGACCACACGAGCAATACTTTATGGGACGGGATATGGTGGTTTTCGTGGCATCTAAAGCAGGCAAGTGAAAATTATACAGATAAATATGCACCGATGGGGAAGAATGTGCAATGTGCAGTGACAAGGTGTAAAATCTGAAATCCGTATGCATGGTAAAACATGGAAGGAACAAAGGACGACTGTTTCTATTGTGTGCGGATAATATTATGCATATGGCCGTGAAACGAAGGGAGTTTTTTATTTTCATTTTTTACAAGCCAGGTGGTACCTATTTATTTTTTCAAATTTTAGTGGAGCAAAGTGGTTGCAAGAATGAAATCGAAAAGTTTAGTGAAAATCAGTTTGTGAACGGATTGAATGGAATTTGTCCCCTATGTCGGACAGTTTCTTATCATGCTTTTGTGAAATATTAGTGGCTGTCATTACTAACCTTGAGCCATTTGAACATTTCCTCTGCCACTATCCAGCTACAGCGAGGCTACGTAATAACATTTTGGGAGTAAATTTGATACCAGACCTTACATGCCAGAAACGAAAAAGAAACGAAAAAGCTCTCCAAGCGAACAAACAGATTCCCCGACAACACAAACCCTACATCCACTGGCTGCCCATAATTGAACCAAATTCTTACCCCCTGTTCTTTCACAAATCCTATTATAAATATTCCAACCGTATAAAACAAGAGAGGACCACAAAGGGCCCAGCAGAGGCCTCAGTGAAGAGCGGAAAACTCACTCTCACCAACCAACGTTGAACTCCGGATTTTTTTAAGGAACAAATTTTCCATTTTTTACTTAAAAAAAATGAATGCACCACCTATCGGTCCTAGGCTATTCTCTCTTTCAAGTTGCAACTAACCATAAGCACCCACAAAATTTCATTGAAATCGATTGAGTGGTTTAGAAGATCGACAACAGCGCCACCTATCGGATCCAAGACTATCCTGTCTTTTAAATTGCAATCAACCATGAACACCCACAGAATTTCATTGAAATCGGTTAAGTAGTTTAGGGGGCATACACGACAACGACATGTCGGTGCAAATTAATATATTTGTCTCTATCGGTATCGTGTGTATCCTATGTCTATCCTTTGCAACGACCATCTGCGTGAATTCAAAACTTCTTGAATTTTCCTGGGTTGCAACGACGTGTCGGTGTCGTGTATGCCCCCTATTAGGAGTCGAGAGCGCGGCAGCTCAGTGATGGCGACAGGCCGTAACACCGTAATTTACGTCTAATTTCGTCGAGTCGATTTTACTCCCAAGTCACGCCAATAGATGTTTTACGTCAAAAAGTCTAGAGGCGTTTAGTCACATGATCTCGGCGGCCAATCGACTGGTCATTTTCTCGAGGTAACATGTTCACCGAACTAAGACTTCGACTACTGGATTGTTGCATCCGTTGTGTGAAGTGTGACTTGTGGCTCCGTCTTGTTGGAACCACATATCACTGATGTCCAATTCATGCTATTGCCCAAAAAAGTAACGTTCCAAAATGTCTCTGTATAGCGAATAACATAATTTTATAATAATTATTATCATATAAGTCCCATGCCCAGTTGGCTGACACTGCGAGCTGAAAGATCTTCTGTATTAATGGGGAGAGGTTAATCTAAGAGACGTGCGATCTCCTTGATGAAGGTCAATAAGTCCTTAGTAGCAGAGTGCACTATATCTGGTGGTGTACGAGTCTCTCATCAAATGTATTGAAGAGGATACATGAATTGGCAACGCGACCAAATAAATCATGTTCTGCGGCTAATTTGGCCAGCGGAAATTATTTTCGTCTCGAAAGTTGCTTTAGCTGCGACAAGGAGACAATCTTTCTGCTTCGTCGAACCTTCGAACGCCTGGACACGTGCCTCGGACTGATCGGCGGTGACTACAAAGCAACCCTTTAATATTTTTTTTTCACCCGTTATATTTTGAATTTTGTCAAATTGAATTCTAAGTTTCTTTTATAATAATAAACAAAGTTCAAAATTGTAACTTGGAACCGAGTAGCGTATATTCTCCTTGTTCCGCATAGCAACCAAAAACTGGTGACCCAGACGCGCGTTCAAAACGGACAAAAAACATAATAAAAATGAGATATTGGCAATATGGCACCAGATCCTATACAAGGCGATAACCCGAACTTTCGTGCCGGCCCATCGAGCGACCCATCAGCCGGAAACGATAATCCAAAAAATTGTTTTTTTTTTTCAAAAACTCGTCTTACGTGATCTGCCCTTGATTATTGACTTAGCCCGGGTTTTCCGTCCCTGTCTTAATATTTGCAGAGCGCTCCAGTGACAACTCCCTGAATTCAGAGGTGATTTATAGTTTTACATTATTTAAACAACTTCATGTTTACAGGAAAATTGTTTTGAATTTACCAGTAAATTATGTTTTTTGATTGAAGAAAATAAATAAGACACTCACTATAAACACCCTTTATAGTAGCTTAAAGTTCAACTAGACACGAAAAACCCATTACGACTAGATACCCACTTGCGCGACAATTCCATTAAGGTATTCCCGCTCGTTTATATTTATGCCAAACAACAGAGACGTCACCCACATTCAGAACGAAATGGTAGCTAAAATAAATGCAATCCCTAAATGACGTCAATAACGTCAGTCTGACGTGTAATCCTCGCGATGCATAAGCAAGTAAAGCAGTAGTTACCCAAGTCATTGCAATTTGCAATCCCCGCGCATAAATCTGTCAATAACGCAGAAAATTCCACTGCAAACGCAGCTGAATTTACATTAATCCACTCAAAAACAGAACCATCCTTCCTTCCAGGTTCCATCAGCTAAAGACACAATTCCAATTTCAAATTTAGTTCCACCTGCCAACTATAGGAAGAAAACATCTTCCTCCTCCACCCCTCGCGCTTTACACTGGTACGTATTCCTTCAGTCCGACGGACGTCAGTGTCACCCACTTCGCATTACATAATAAACTTGCGCGCGTCATAGAAAATGCAAGAGACAAAAGACAGAATGCCATAAATAAAACTAAAAGTCCACGCTCTCGAGAATATAAAAGAATAACAACTCTGCCACGTTATGTACACCTTTACACAATCCAGCGAGGCTTCTGTAAGAACTAAACATCCCCCGTTCAAGTGACTGGGTAATATTAGACGTTGACTGCAGGGCTGTGAGGGGCGGACATTTTAAAAGCCATGTGAATGGAACACTGTTGCATAAAGTGTAGTCGTCGTAGAATAATGACACGGGCAAATGCATAACACAATGGATAACAAAACACACAAAAAATAACAAAAAAGGAAAAAAAAAAAAACGGACACAATCCATTTCTATCTTCCACTTCACCTGTTATCCTAGACAGATATAACAGATATAAAAGCGTAAAGCGACGAGTTAACGTGCACTAAAGTAGGGTAGAACAAGAACGTATTTAATTGACTGACAGCTGTGGACAGTGGTGTGCAGTAGTTTGCAAACACTTGCAAAATTATCAAGAAGAATTTTTTTGGTAATGCAGTTGATGATGATAAATGTTTTTACTTGTGGCAAAAGGAAGAACAGCATAAGCCGACTTATGTCAAAATTGAATTTATGTTACGATTGGATGCACAGTATCCCATTGTCATATTTACTTATTCAAATATCTCTTAAAAAACGCACATCGAAAGTCAAACCTTTAACCTGCGCTCCTGAAAAGTGGCTGAAAATGACTTATGCTGTTTTTCCTTGTTGCCACAGAATACATTACAAACACACTCTCAAAGTAAGAGTGAAATATATTTTTAAAAGCCAGACATTCCGAGTGGTCACTTTCAAAAGTACAATCGTCGTAAACTATATTTGGCTGGACTAGATTTTTCGTGAAGACAAAAACAAGTGGCATTAGTAATAATCATTTTTTCACTCTAAAGATTTTGTAGGTCACAATATGCAATTTTATATGGAAAATTTCGCCACGGTGAGTTTTTAAAAATTTAGCCTGAACACTAAAAATGATTATTAGTATAGCGGAAGGTCTTTGATGTATCTTGCCCTGCATCAGGCATGTAATAGAAATGTCAAATGAGTACTCAGTCGAATTGTTTTCAATCATTTGTCAGCTGCTTCTCCATAAACGTCAACTAAAAACATCTCTCTGGCAAAACGGAAGATCAGCATAAGTCAACTTATGTCAAAATTGAAATAATGTTACGATCGCATGTATACTACCCTATTTTCATATTTATCTCTTACGGTTGCCTTAGTCGTCTTCCCGTTTTCTGATTCTACTAATAACCTTATGGGCTACTTTTTCTATGTCATAAACTGTCACATAAGATTTGGAAGTGGAGGTGGAACTTAAATAGGTATGAGTTGTATCAGCAAACGGGCCTAAAACCTTTAATCCAGGCTCCTGATGAAAAGTGGTGGATACTTACTTATGCTGTTGCCAGAAATCTGTTAACTTGATCAATCTTGGCCGACAAAATCTCAAGTACATTACGCCAGACAGCTGTCAGATTTAGTCAACTTGATTTTTGAACAACCCTAATCACAATTGGAAGCTCGCAGATCGAGGACACTGAATAACAACGTTAGGTGTATGTGAAAAGAGGGCTAAAGGGAGAGAAGGTGGCTAAAAGGAGAGAATGGCGCGAAAAGAAGAGAAGGAAACTAAAAGGACGACAACCTAAGATTTATATTTACACTGAAAACTTCTGGAATATCCCACAGAATCGAAAAGAACCATCGATACATATGTAATAAAACTGTAGCGGGTTTTAAAACCGTTACTAGTTGATGTGTAAAACTCAGAGAAGGCCAAAGACTAATAAGTTCATTTTCAGACCCTATTTTTTGGGTGAGTTTTTGATCAAAATGGAGCAAGCAGAATAGTGTCCCATACTTACAAAGAAGCCGCAAGATGTATATAAAAAAAAAGGTATACCCAAAAAGGGTTCAGAAAAAGATTCAACAGTAGGGTAACGCATCAGCTAAAATAAGATCAGCAAAGAAAAAAGCAGACCACCAAAACTTCCACATAATTCCGAAAACGAAAACGAAAACCTCTAGTAGCGCTAGTACATTTTACCAACAGTCAAATTCTGACTCAAATTTGGAGATGGTCAATGTCTGGCAAACATCAGAAAGCAGGAGTCTTCAAAGCGGACTCAATTCGACCGGTCGAAGATGGAATAGTAGGTCCTTAATACATATAATTGGTAAAACAAGTCCCTTAAACGACCTGACCCTAGCTTTTCACGACCAAATACTATAGTGTGCTTTTTTTAAATTTTGAAAGCGGTGAAAGAAAGAAAGGCATAATTTAGAAGCTTCCTCAGGTTTTTGTCAGACGGTCGTAATAGGTTGAAAAACCTTCAGACGTTATTTGTGCTTCTTCGAAGATTGAACTTGACCAGCACATTAACCACTAAGCCCACAATTTCTAATGTGTCAACAATACGAAACATACAACTTATATGACTGTGAAAAGCTCCCCAGGATTTCATCTCTCACATGTGCATTTGCTTAACGACTAGCGATCCTCTAATAAAAGCTGAAGCTCATTCCTTCGGCAATCATCCAACAAATTCAAACGCATAAAAAATAAATCAAACTGCTTCCTAACTTCCAGCATCGACTCTACCACTGAAGACTGTGATGTTGTCATCGTTTGACCCAAAAAGGAAAAAAAAAAAAAAAAAACTCCTACTGTCTACTGGATAAAACCAGTAACACCGATTTTCCCTTCCATTTCCCATTCGGTTTCGCTAACTTTCCCAACCGATAAGGTCATCATCGCATCGCAGTCTCGACAGATAATGAACGTTTTACATTTTATGGGCTACGTAGATCTTGTGCAGAGATGTACACTCGTACAGCACTGGAACTTCATTTTTATGAGGCCATTAAAATAAATTATTAAAAAATATTTTTCAAAAACGTACTGCACGTTTTTCCAGTATCTAAACTGGTTATGCTTTGGATACGGGCCTGCAATTACGTTCGTAAGTGCCGATGAAATTTGGATGAATTTCGCGCCATCCCAACCATGCCCCAGCTACAGCTAGTACATATTATAGTAAGTAAGGTAATGACGAAAGGAATACGCGAAAGAAGAACCAGACTAAGGGAAAACATATAAGCACTGACCTAGTGTCCGAGTTTCATTCGATTTTGCATTTGCTTTTGGTTCGCTCTTGTATTTTTTTTTTTTGTGTTCCCCAATCAATTTATTTTTAACGACTTATTTATTCCCTTTTGTTGTTGTGGAAAATTTAATTATATATCTACCTGCAGCGGAACTACCTACAGTGGCAACAAAAAAAGGGGGAAATTTTATTTACACGGAAGTTGCAAATAAATACAAAAGGAAAAGTGAAAAGCAATTTACATTGCGGCCAGCCGGGAATACCCTTAACTGATATGGTTGGCTACACGGGTATGTATTTTTTTTTTTTTACATATGCGTTTGATTGATTTTTTTTTTTTTTTTGCAATTATGGCCGATAATTTGATTGGGGCTCCTCGTTTGGGAGGTTAATATATTTAAATGGGTGTTTGAGAGCTGATGGACCAACTGTTCGCAACTGGGGGCGACGGATCACGGATGTAGCTGTCTGGAGAGCAATGTCAGTTGTGACGTAGGTCCGCCTCGCACTGTAGTGTTATGAAGAAGAAAGAGAAAAAACGGTTTGAAGTCTATACATGGACAAGTACATTGCCCGTTTAAAATATAGAAACAATTTACAGACGCATAGCAATCAATTAAGTGTGATCACAGTCAACTTCTACCCGAATGTTTTCTCCCACATGAACGTATAGCGAACGTCGTTAGATTTAATTTCAAAATTGAAAGATGCAAAAAGGGTAGAGGATTTTTCAGAATGAGTGCCATAAAAAAAAAATATTAAAAGTGCAAGTGTGTGAGAAGGGCATTCACATTGGCGCTGGCGTCAAACATTTCACGCGCAACATACATCGCCTGTGATTCCAAGATGAACTCGTCGGCGAACGAAATCTTCTTTCTCGAATTTGAAGCTAGAGAATCGCCTGATTAGTAGGGATCTGATGCTGATCAATGGTCCAGGATAAATTTTATGAACACAATGGTGAGATTTTCCATATAAAATTACCCATTGTGACCTACAAAACATTTAGAGCGAAGGGTAAAAATGATTATTAGTAAGACCTAATATGTACAAGTGAAATAAAGAAAAAATATTTATTTCAAGTGCATTATTACTGAAATTGGTAGCACAAGAAATGCCGAGGTGACATCACTCTTACGGGCGGCTATCGACAGTTGAATAGATGTGGGCATTGTTTGTTAAGAAGACCTCAAGGCAGTGGAAAACCACGAAGAAGGGATCTACAATTTTATGCCGACTCCAAACGGCTAATTAAGAAGCTTTTTCAAGACATTTATACTCTCGGATGTTTGTCAGACGTTCGAGAGAGGTAACGCAGTGGGAAAAAAAACCATAAGCGGGAATTTGGGTTATTGCGGGATTCGAACCTGAGACCCCTCGCTTAGAAGTCCAACACACTAACACTTAGCCACTGCGACTATATAATTCGGGACTTATAAGTTAACGTAAAACAATCTATAACACATGCCACCGTCACACGGAGCAACGACCCGAAATCATGCCATCTAGCAACCAGCGACGAGACCTGCACCGAAAGCACTTTCGCACGGGCATATGACACCGACCGGCGACGACCGTACGATTCCAGGAAAATACATTCGAAACAGAAGTGCAGTGGCAGCAGATAATTAGTATTTAAGCTAGTCGTAAGAATTTCAATGTCAGTCTTAAGTCAGGAGGCAGAAACGCTGCCGAATTTTTAAATAAAGTTTTTTTTAATAAAACTAGATTTTAGTTTTATAACTGGCGCCCGAGCAGGGACCCTGGTAACACGGTAAAAAAAATTAGTTCACTATAGTTAGTCGCGCCTGTACTTAAGTAGTACTTAACTAACCATTTTTTTAAAAAAAGAAGTCCCCAAGTGGTACGTGTGTTAGTCGCGGAAAAGTCCCCAAGTGGTACAATAACTATACCGTATCCGGAAAAGTCCCCAAGTGGTACAAACCGATAAAACATTTAACCAGTGTAACGTGCGTGTAAAGAGTGCGTCAAAAACCAGGGTCCGCACGAAAATCAGTGTAACCGGTACAGTGCAAAGAAAAAAAAACTTCAAAACATTAGAAGAACATCTAAACAACTAGTGCTGGTGAACCAGAGTTGGAGAAAACATCAAGGGCCCCCTAGTAACAAACAGTGAACAGGTGTAGTTAAGACTACTGCCGCCAACAACATGCTGATGATCGTGTATTTAATGTAAGCATAGATTAAGGTATACTTAGGAACATAAATAGTTAATCAAATTAAAGTAAGGAAAAGAATATTATACAAGTCTATGTAATCACAAGAAAAGTGAAACTCCTTAAGAAACTAAAGAAAATAGCGTAAGAATAACTCGAAAGAGAATTACCATCTGATTATTGCATAAAGCAGTTGAAGAAAATTAATTTCCACTTATCATCACTTACATTATAAGAACAAGAATTATTTGGTTGTCGGTCTAATTTCATAATTTCAATTCCACTTAAAATGCCTAATGAAAATTTGCTACGACCATCCGCGCTTGATGGCCATGCGGCTCAAGCTGGCCAAGCAGGGTCATCAAATCCTGTTATTAACCCTCCCTTGGAATCCGTCATCGTTTCTATGGTTCGTGAAGCTTTTCAGACCGAGGGTCGAAATCTTGTACACTCCATTCTAAACCCATATGCGGATCAGTTCACGGGAACTGACCAAGCTATATCGCCCGACCAACAAGCAAACATTAACGACCTCGATAAAATTCCAGATGTGGTACGCAGCCTACGCGAATTCTCTGGGGAACCAGGAGAATTTAGTTCATGGCGCAAGAGCGTAGAGAGGATCCTAAAAATATATGACTCGATCAAAGGATCAGCAAAATACTTTGGTATTATAAATACCATCAGAAACAAAATCATAGGAAATGCAGACCATGTCCTGGAGTCGTACAACACTCCATTGGATTGGAAATGTATTTCAAGATGCTTGACCATGCACTACGCTGACAAGCGTGATTTGGGAACACTAGAGTACCAAATGACAGGGCTTGTGCAAGGCAACACATCTATACAGGAATTCTATCAAAATGTATACGCGCATCTTTCATTAATTCTCAATAAAATATCGTGCATGGATATCAGTGCGGACGCTCTCAATTTGCTTATGCAAACTTATAGAGATAAGGCACTTGACACTTTTATTAGAGGGCTTAAGGGTGACCTTCCCAGACTGTTGGGAATGAAAGAACCCTTGGATTTACCTCAAGCCTTGCATCTGTGCCTGAGGCTAGAAAATCAAAACTTTAGATCACAGTATGCGATTGCAAATAACAATAACAGAAGAATTCAGCACCCCGAACCGCCACCAATCCCACCTAGACGAGGAAACTTCAACCACCCACAAGGTCCAAGCCGCCAGTCATTCTATCCAGAACTAACATATTTACCTCAACCACCCAGACAACAGATTTCATATCAATACAACGCTAGGCCTCCTCTACCTCAAAGGCAGGTTGTTCCACAGCAAAATCGACAACAATTTAACCCACAATACCAACAACAATTTAATCCACAATACCAACAACGTTTTGGCAATCCCCGGCAACCACCACAAGAGCCTATGGATATATCGACAATTCGGACGAACAACGTAAACTATATAAACAGACCCCGTATGAACAATTGGCCACCAGCACCGAAAAGACCATCAGCTCCCCATTCTCAGCAAGTACACCCTAACAAGATTCAAAGAAACTTTCATATTGGTACCGATATGACTCAAGCAGAGGAAATCAGCCAATATGAGGGCATACAAGCGTACGTAGACAACTCGAACGAATATGACCAAACTTTACAAGACTATACTGACATGACGCAACCGGACAATAACGATTCTACCGATATCATGCAACTAACCGATATACATTTTTTAGATTAACCAATTCTTCGCTGCCATATTTTGAATGTGCAACGAAGAATGGAGATATATTAAAAATCCTCATTGATACCGGATCCAATAAGAATTACATACAACCATCCCTAGTAAAGAACCCTTTGTTAAATGAAAAACCTTTCTGTTGTAACTCGATTGGAGGTAACATCCAAGTCACTCAGCATACTTTTGTCAATCTTTTTGGTCTTCAAAACATAAAAATTAAATTCTTTCTTATGCCCAAACTCAAATCGTTTCACGCCATTCTCGGGAATGACAGTCTTAAGAGCCTTTCTGCAGTTATACATACCAAAGATAACTACATGGTTATCAATAACAAAGTAAAGATAGGTATAAAACAGATGGCTTCGCAATCCATTAACTCACTTAACATTAGGACGAACCACATGACCTCAATACAAAGAAATTCCTTAGACAAAATTGTACTCGATTTCCCGAAACTCTTCGATGAACCTGAAGAGAAATTAACCTACACCACCGGGGTAAAAGGCGAGATTAGGACAACATCTGATTCACCCGTGTACACCAGATGCTATCCCTACCCTATATCTCTTAAAAGTGAGGTTGAAAAACAAATCAACAAACTTCTCAACGATGGTATAATTAGGCCTTCACGATCCCCTTACAATTCTCCCGTATGGGTAGTGCCTAAAAAAGCCGATGCTTCCGGAGAGAAAAAATACAGACTCGTCATAGATTACAGGAAGCTAAACAGTATTACCGTGGCAGATCGATACCCGATCCCTCAAATAAATGATGTGCTAGCACAACTAGGCCAAAATAAATGGTTTACTGTAATAGATTTAAAAAGCGGGTTTCATCAGATCCCCTTAAAAGCATCTGATATCGAAAAAACGGCCTTCTCGGTCAACAATGGCAAATATGAGTTCACGAGGCTTCCATTCGGTCTCAAGAATGCTCCATCTATATTTCAGAGAGCACTCGACGACATACTGCGCGAACATATTGGTGCAATTTGTCATGTCTACATAGATGACATAGTCATTTTTAGTAAAGATGAGGCGACACACGAGCAAAATATTCGGAAAGTTTTCCAAACGTTACAAGCCGCAAATATGAAAGTGCAACTGGATAAGTGCGAATTCTACAGGCAAGAAGTAGAATTCCTTGGTTTTGTTATTTCGCCCAACGGCATTAAAACCAATCCAGAAAAGGTCAGAGCAATCCAAGATTTCCCCTACCCTCGTACCCTAAAGGAACTTCGCTCATTCCTAGGTCTGTCAGGGTATTATCGCCGCTTCATTAGGGACTACGCAAAGCTTGCGAAACCCCTAACAGCCCTTTTAAGGGGGGAGGACGGACGAATGTCCAAAAACCTCTCAGGCAAAAAAATAATCCACCTCGATGAACCAGCCAAACAAGCCTTTCAGAGAATCAAAAATACCTTAACTTCAGAAGAAATCATACTCGCATACCCCGATTTCACGAAACCCTTTGAGTTAGTAACCGATGCTTCAAATTACGCCCTAGGAGCTGTCCTATCACAAGAGGACAGGCCCATTATGTTCATATCTAGGACATTAACTAAAACCGAAGAAAGCTATGCAGCTAATGAAAAGGAGATGCTAGCTATAATTTGGTCATTGAACAACTTCAGGAACTATCTATATGGGCCAGCAAAGGTTATAATTCACACTGATCACCAACCGCTTACCTACTCCTTAAGTAACAAAAACAACAACACCAAACTTAAGAGATGGAAAGCGATCTTAGAGGAATATAATTATGAGATAAAGTACAAGCCAGGAAAAACAAACATAGTTGCCGACGCCCTCTCCAGACCCCCCATTCGAACTGAAGTTAACTCCCTCACTCCAACCGTACACAGTGACGAAAGCTCGTCCCATGGCCTCATAATCAGTGTTGAGACGCCAATAAATGCTTATAAAAATCAAATTTTCTTAAATATTGGTGATACGAGTAAACAAGAGTTTCGCATAGTATTTCCCACCTACCATAGACACCTAATAACAGAGCCCTCCTTTACCTATAATAATTTAATAGAAATCCTAAAAGTACGATTGAACCCCACAGTTATAAATTGCATCAGAACAGAGGAACGAATTCAGGGTATGATTCAAGAAATCTATAGAGACCATCTTCACAGTTATCGCATTAGATTCTCCCAAGTTCTTGTCGAAGATGTAACCGACGAAAATCAACAAGAAGAGATAATAATAAGGACACATCAACGTGCTCATAGGAATGATCGCGAAAACAAATTACAGATTCTTGAAAAATTTTATTTTCCCGGTATGTCTCGCAAAGTAAGAAGAATAACAAAACTATGCTCGGTTTGTAGAGAAAATAAGTACGACCGACACCCGGAGAAGATCGAAATTCAGGCGACCCCTATACCAACTTACCCCGGACAAATAATACACCTAGATATTTTCTCAACTGAAGGCAATCTTGTACTGACTGCGGTAGATAAGTTCTCTAAATACGCCCAGGCTAAGAGAATACAATCAAAGGCCATAGAGGATGTTCGAACACCTCTCAGAGAGATTATATTTTCTTACGGTATTCCAAAGACTATAGTATTCGATAATGAGAAGTCTTTTAATTCAATCCCGATCATATTCATGATTGAGGATGAGTTCGGCATCGAAGTTTATAAAACACCACCATACACGAGCAGCTCAAATGGACAAGTCGAGAGATTTCACTCGACTCTCGTTGAAATCATGCGATGCATAAAATGTGAACAAACACACAAATCCTTCACGGAACTTTTAGAGGCAGCAACGAACGCATATAATTTTTCAATACACTCTGTGACCAGTAGGAAACCGGTCGATATATTTTTTAGTAGAAACGCAGATCCTACCAAAATTAACAAAATCCGTTTGGAAACCAAGGACAAATTACAAGTCAAACAAGAACGTGACTTAGCTTACCATAATAAGGGAAAGCAACCAGTAAAGAACTACTCAACAGGCGACGTAATATACGTCAAAAGAAACAAAAGATTAGGCTCAAAACTTACGCCGAGATACGCAAAGGAAATCGTAAAAGAAAATAAAAAAACAACGATTCTTACTCAATCCGGCAAAGTTGTTCACAAATCACACATCAAATCATAATAGATCTTCCTATACCTTTCTTTCTAGACAACTGTACCTATACATGACCGACTGCTTAGCTGACGTACAGATACTGGACTATACAAACGCAAGACTTGTGACCATAAACACGGGTACATCAAGACTACAAACAGGAACCTATAAGATTATTCACGAGATCGATCTGTCGAAATATTCCGAAGCCATAGAAAGCATAGAGACATCCATGAGAGAAAATCTACCAACCTCCCACAATAGCTTTCACCTGTTATCCGAAGAAATATCAACAATCAATTCCTTGATAAAACGTTTAGTCCCAAACCATCCTAAATCCAGAAGGTCAATTGACTTCCTAGGAAGCGCTTGGAAATTCATTACTGGCAACCCAGATAAACACGACTTCCAAATAATTCAAGAAAAAATTAATAACGTCCTAGAAAATAATAATAGACAGATAGTAATTAACAAACTTGTAATAGATAAAATAAATAACGTAGCTAATAGAACTAACGAAATAAATAAATATGTAAAAGAAAATGGAAACATAATAGAACAGTTAGTTTTCAACATAAAATATAAACTAGATCTATTAAAAGAAGAAATAACAAACGTGGCATATGCCTTACATTGGGCAAGAGTAAATATTATAAATTCATATATCCTGTCGAATATTGAAATAAATACTATCGAAAAAATTATAAATAATAAAGAAATACCATTCAAGAATATAGAAGAGGCAATTGAGTTCTCAGAGATAAAGATAGCATTTAACAATACCATTTTATTATACATAGTAAGTTTACCAACTGTAAATGAACAAATTTGTAAAAAAATTATTATAAAAGCAGTAAGAGAAGAAACAAAAATAATAAAAATTGACTTTAAGGAAATTATAGAATGTGAAAACGAAATCTATGGAATTGTAACAGATTGTAAAACAGTGAATAAACTATCCATTTGTCCTAGAATTAATATCATTAACATAAGCAATACAACATGTATTCCAAACCTAATACGTAGTATCCCAGCCAACTGTACTGCAATCAACAGCCAACACATTCCTGCGGTCGAAGAGATATCATCAGACATCATTTTCCTGAATCGGTACGATGGGCAAATCTCAATAAACAACAACATGATCTCACTCAACGGTACGTTCCTTATAAGGTATGATAACAGCAGTATACAAATTGGAAAGAACACGTTTAATTCCATCGAAACCAGTCATCTCAACCCTCTCCCGCCAATCCTGCAACCAACTTCATCGGACAACATACTAGAAGAAGTTCTCTCGCTGGAAATGGTAAAAGAACTCCACACAAACAACACCCAGTACATCCAACTCCTGAAAACCGACTTCAAAAATAATACTATGCTAAGTTTTGGAGCGTGTCTACTATCCTGCATTGTCATATTGGTCATCTTCAGGAAATTTACGAAAGCCAACAACTCAGTAGAGAATACTGTAACCAAACCAGAAGTATCGACAGAAGCCTTGGAGACTACCAAAAGCGAGCCGTCCCCACGACCAAGGGCAAGAACATCCCGCATAAGCCAAATACCATTCTTTTAAGTGAACGAGGGCGTCCACTCTTAAGGGCGGAGGAGTTAACGTAAAACAATCTATAACACATGCCACCGTCACACGGAGCAACGACCCGAAATCATGCCATCTAGCAACCAGCGACGAGACCTGCACCGAAAGCACTTTCGCACGGGCATATGACACCGACCGGCGACGACCGTACGATTCCAGGAAAATACATTCGAAACAGAAGTGCAGTGGCAGCAGATAATTAGTATTTAAGCTAGTCGTAAGAATTTCAATGTCAGTCTTAAGTCAGGAGGCAGAAACGCTGCCGAATTTTTAAATAAAGTTTTTTTTAATAAAACTAGATTTTAGTTTTATAACTTATATAATATAATTCGGGACTTATGTCCCACCCCACTTGGACTTAAGTCCCGAAAACAAATTTCGGGACTTATGCCCCAATAAACATTTTTTTCTAAATACAAGCCCAAAGACAAACTAAGAAGATATTGGATAAACTAATTTAGATTATAAGGAAGTTTGTAACGGGTGATTTTTTAGCTGGTTTGGTTTTGGCAACACTGGTTTTGACAGCTGACGTGTGTTTAGTACCTTGTGTCACTGTCAAACAGCTTCAGTTTGGTTTGCAATTTAACAATGGATCGTCTTACAAATGAACAACGCTTGCAAATTATTGAATTTTACTATCAAAATTCGTGCTCGGTTCGAAATGTTCATCGCGCGCTGCTTCCATTTTATGATCGGCATTCTCGACCTTCTGAGCAGTCTATTCGGAAGATTGTGACCAAATTTCGCACCAAATTTACTTTGTTGGACATTAAACCACCAACACGTTTACGTACTGTGCGTAGTGAAGAAAATATTGCGGCCGTATCAGCTAGTGTGGCAGAAGACCGCGAAATGTCGATTCGGCGCCGTTCCCAGCAGTTAGGCCTTTGTTACAGCACTACGTGGAAAATTTTGCGGAAGGATTTGTGCGCAAAGCCTTTTAAGATACAGCTTGTGCAAGAACTAAAGCCAGCCGACCTACCACAACGCCGAATTTTTGGTGAATGGGCTCTTGGAAAGCTGGCCGAGGATCCGCTTTTTTATCGAAAAATTGTGTTCAGCGATGAGGCTCATTTTTGGTTGAATGGGTACGTGAAGATCAGCCAGAAGCATTGCAACAGCTACCAATGCATCCCGAAAAAGCCACTGTTTGGTGCGGTTTATGGGCCGGCGGCATTATTGGGCCATATTTCTTCAAAGATGATGCGAATCGCAGCGTTACTGTCAATGGTGAACGCTACCGAGCGATGATAACAAACTTTTTTTTGCCCGAAATGGAAGTTCTTGACTTGCATGATATGTATGTGGTTTCAACAAGACGGTGCCACATGCCACACAGCACGCGAAACAATGGCGCAATTGCGAGGCGAGTTTGGTGAACAGTTAATTTCACGTTTCGGGCCGGTCAATTGGCCGCCTAGATCGTGCGATTTGACACCATTAGATTATTTTTTGTGGGGGTATGTCAAGGCTAATGTGTATAGGGACAAGCCCGCTTCGATTGACGCACTGGAAGCCAACATCCATGCATTCATTCGTGAGATACCGGCCGATATGTGTGAAAGAGTATGCCAAAATTGGACTCAGCGGATGGACTACCTGAGACGCAGCCGCGGTCAACATTTGCATGAAATTATCTTTAAACATTAAATTGCAAGGTTCAAACTATCGATTCAAATAAATATTTCATTCATTTTTTCGAATTTTTTGTATTTTTTTTTTTTTAAAAAGTTCTAAGCCTCTTAAAAAATCACCCGTTATATACAATATACTTAACCTCGCCCCCACCCCGTAATTCATTAAATCCAGTAAAACAGTAAACCCAAGTAGGGGGGTTGCATACGTATTCCATGTTGGAAGGTTAACGATTCGCGCGCGGTAGGTACTGTTGGATGTAGGAATCAGAAAAATAACGTTGTCTAATTTCATTCGGGACCTATGTCCCATTTTCAACGATAAAAATTCGGCCCCACTTTAGTGAGACATAAGTTCCGTACTGAATTAAATTGAATTCGGGACTTATGTCTCGGGGACTTATGTCCCTGCGCCGGGTGAATTGTGAATGGAAGCCACTGACCCAACTGAAATAAATTTACTCTATTCGACACAGATGCTCATCCCATATCAAGTTTTAGCAGGTCATGTTTCAGCAAAGAATGCAAAGAGCAAGGCTAGCAGTCACAACTCACAACTATCTACTAACGGAATAGAAGGTCTGAAGAAGGTCTCTGCAGATACTGTGATGACTCCGAAGTGAAATCCCAGAACACGTAGTGTGATCATGTGGGGAACTGACCCACAAAAGACTGAAATACTTGGCCAAGTACCAATTATCAGACGAGGATATACTATCACTGGATCCAGCTCTCATCCTTAGACTCTTAAAGGAAACTGGACTAGAGAGAGTGCTATAGAACTGATTTCTACCGCCAAGGAGAAACAAGAGTACAAGAACCTCCAAAATGATTCCGAAAGGAACTATATTGTGAGGGGAACTCTTTAAAAACCCAAGTATTAGTATATAACAAAAATCTTTTTGACCGATTTGTTGAAGTTCGTTAAGGAGAAAAGTTAAAATCCACAGGCGACCCTTCCATCTTTCCGATTTCTTTGCTTGAAGTGCAGCGGTGCCCCAAGGCCGAAGGGGCTTCTCGTGTGGACGACCAATAGTATTAAACTTTCCCAATGAGCACTTTAAGATCATCCTCGCGGAAACAAAGTCAATGATGGTAGAAAATAAGTTTCCTCAGTGAAAACCTGGACAAAAGCTTAAAATGAGAATTGAAGACTCAGTTGAAGATATAGCCCCAAATACAAAGAATGTATACCTATACTACAAATATAAAGGTACGACAAAACCTATCAATCCCAAGGCTATGAACATTCTTAGAGTCATTAATTGGGAATTTATATGGCAGGACCGCATATCGATCAGGGTCCTATATGACTAATATATATGATGTCCTACCTTGGTGAAAAGCAACTAATTTTTCTTCTGCATAAATCACATACAGATAAGACAGGGGGTTGAATATTGTTAACGAATATTAATTAAACCTACCTACTCCACAGAATGTAGAGGTGATTATTTTAACTAATAGGAGATCCTATATATACCTTAATTCGCCCTATTCCTACAGAAGACTATTCATCCCCTGCCCCCTTGCCAATGACAATTCTAAAGACACAGTACCTTACCGTTAGTATTTTTCAAAATGTTGAATATGAGCCTTTGCAGAACTCCTACATGACAATTTTGGAACTGCAGGCATTTTCCAGGATTACAATCTGAAATATTTAAACGAAAGAGCTATTTGCAAGCTACTTGGAGTGCAATTGAAACGATAGCCCTTTTTGAGACAAATAAATAATGGGCCTTACTAATCGAAAAGAACACATACCTATAAGCCTATAACCCAACGGATGAGTAAATTCCTATACCAGCCTGCTGCCTCTGTTAAGCGCCCGGTATGCCCCTCTCACAAAGAAAAACCCTATTGCCATGGTCACAGTGAAAAAGAAAAAATTGACAAATAGTAAATAAATTGTGGGCACAAAACAAAAACCGTAATTTATATGCAAACATCAAGCCATGGAAGTGTCTATCTTCACAAAGAATGCGCCTCACGCATGACTAAACGATAAATTAATTTCCATCTCATGTTTCGCTGAGTCACTCTCACTAGTCGTTTACGTTTGTGTTTTCTGTAAACTTAGAGAATTGTAATATCTAATGCAAAACCTACAGGAACTTCTTAATGATTTTCATTCTACATCACAGAAGTTACCTACTCGCTACTCCGTAAGTAAAGTCCGCCGACTTGCCGGAAGTGCGCGTTCCCTTTTATCGTGCGCACTTCAATGCGTTTTGCATTTTTAATTTGATTTATTCCCAACGCCATTGGACAGAGTGCATGAATAAAAACACACAAGAGCTAAAACAAATATAACACAGAAGAACTACAGAAAATAAGTAGCCATGTAAGGTAAGGTTAAAGGTGGCAAGCAACCCCTCGCAAAAGGCCTCGCGGTATAAGCTCGTTAAAATCGCGTTAAGATTCTAATGAAAAATAACGCTGTTTATTCATTAACAATATTGTTTTCTATTCGCATTCCTTTTTGCTTTCGTGGAAACCATCTAAATGTGAGGAGGCGCAGAGGTGCGTTGTGTTAATTTTAAATAAAGCACTTTTTTCTGTTATTGAAGTAGTTACATAAAAAAGAATAACTAGATGCTTGACATGACTTGTGCTGGCAACAAGTATGTGTGGCCCTCAAACTAGAAATACGGTTTTGAATGAGCAGACGTTAAAATAGTTTGAGGGGCATAGGTATTAACGTTTGTGGGAAGTGGTGCATATTCTTGGGCGGACGATGTTGTGCTACCATCTGCCAAACAAAAGTATTGGAATGAAGTTCTTGGTGCAGGCAAAAAAAAAGTCTCAGGAAACTAATGTGGTTTTCCATTGGGCCCACCAGAAATCTTTTTCAGATCTCAGATTTAACGGTGCTCACGGAAAGCGCAACGAAATTGATCTGCTTTTGTAAATGGATTAGTGCGTTAATTGACAACAATATCAGCTGTTCAAATTGCATTCGTTCTAGCAAAATCGCAAATGGATATCGACCTCAAAAGTTTTTTTCCTTGTTGTAGATCCAAAAGAAGTATTATTGGTGGTTTGTAGTCTTCAGATGACGAGAGAGATAATGAAGATAATAATTCCTACGAAATCATAATTACCCATAGCTATTTGTGTATTTTGGTTTTCACGAAACTTTGCGCATTTCTCTCGAAAGCAAACTTCTTAAACTGACGTAAAACAGCTGTGCAAATAATATTGGTGTGTGTAGATCTGACAAAAATATCGAGATCTGCAAAAATTGATCCGAATCGAAAAAAAGATTGATTTTTCTACCCAATGGAACGCGAAAAGTGATTAAAATCAAAATAAAGATTGATTTTTGGTCCCAATGGAAAACCACATAAGTCAACTGAGGGACTTATGTGGTATTCGATTGGGCTTAAAAACGCCACTTGCTCTTTTTTGTGTTGATATTCGTGCGATTCGAACATGTGTAGCCTTCTAAACTTTCCCAATCGTTTTCCAATCACTGGTTACATTTTATATTAAAACATTCGAAATTTGCTTCCGGATTGGTTTCTAAATATTTATACATAAATAATTTACAAAAATAGATTCACCCGATGCAATGCATTTCTTTGCTGTAGAAAAAAAATTCACGAAAACCTAAACAAACTCAACCATCAGTTGCCAAACTCAAACGCACGTATTGGTTAGGTTAAAATGACTGTCGGCTAACTGGTTAGGTTAGGCGACACACTTAGACTATTATAAGGTCCCTTGTGATACCATGTGAATCTGTATTCATTCCTCCTACTCGTTGAACCAATTGGAGCTTCTGATGAAGCGTAGTAGATTGCGAATGTCTATGTTTTTTTAGATCGTTCAGATCATTAAAGTCGAACGCTCCCAAGTGAAGTTTTCGTCTTTGTAAGAGAGGCGGACAAGTACAGAGAAGATGGAGAATAGTTTCCTCCTCCTCCTCCTCGTCAAAGCAGCTTCTGCAAAAATCGTTAGAGAATACGCCAAGCCTTTTTGCCTGCCTGCCGATAAGACAGTGTCCCGTGATGACACCTATTGTAGCACTAATATGCTTCCTATCGAGGGAGATGAGATGCCTAGAACGTTTTAGATCCAGCTTTGGCCGGATCTGTTTTGTCGCTAGACAAGTCGAGCCGGTTGTCAACCTAAGATTTGTTCTTTCGATAGCGTCCAGCTTTATTTTGAGTTTGCAAGTAGCGATTGGAGTACCTAAGGAATCCTTAATTGGATGCAGAGGTATTGTAGTTCCGTGTTTGGCGAGTTCATCAGCCTTGCAGTTACCTGGGATGTCCCTATGCCCCGGGCACTTGATAGCAGCTTGACTAACAGAGAAGATACGGATATCTTTAGCAGATATCACGTTTCACCTTAGCACCTCTTTTATCGCAATTATTTCCGCCTGAAAAACGCTACAGTGATCAGGAAGACGGAAGGAGAGACTAAGATTCAGTCTATTAGAGAAGACACCGTCCACAGTTTTCGAACCATCTGTGGAGAAATGGATCGATTCATCATCCACGAATGCTTCCTCCGCCCAAAATGATCTAGTAGGAATGAAGCCCCTTTTAATGTGAGGTAAAATCCCACTGTCGACTAAGAGCAAAGTAAATTAAAGTGTCAATTAGGTAGTTTGCAATTTTTATTGACAAAAGAGAAATTAACTTTTAACTGAGACAGAGTAATATATTCACAAAGTTTAAATCTACATTACAAATTTTTCAAAATCGCCGCGATTATTTTTAAAACAAAATATTCAATTCTAAATGTTGGCAGTTAGTTCCCACTTCTTATTTTTGAATGTACTAAGTTCCCATAAAAAAGTGGACTTAGTTCCCACTTCCCACCTTACAATTGTGAACTTTAAAGTCGTTTATAAAATTTGTATAAGTACGGCGCATTTTGTGAATTTTGAAAAAAAAAGTCCACAACTCCAAACATAAAGCAGACATTTATTTACTTCTATCTTTTGAAAATTCAGCCAGTCTTTATAAAAACTGGGACTTATCAATAAATATTTTTAGTTTCGACTTTAAATTTAAGTAGTTCACAATGCACCAATTTACGGAAGCTCACAATTGCGAAATTTGCATGGATAATAGCCACTGTGTTTGTGTAATCTCTTTCCTTTTCCGTTTCCGCAATAAACTTACTTGTCGATCGATGATCAAGACCAAACAATGCGTTTTTCATTTCTTTTATTGAAATACTTTTCTACTCATTGAGACACTTTCAGCCAGAAAATAGGGTAAAGTATTATGCCCAGTCAGCGCGTTTTGACACGCTTTATAGAAATTTTACGATATTAAATGCCAAAGCACGCGAGCAACAATTTTGTTAAACAAAATGATGCTTTGAAGCAAATACGCGTTAACAGGGAAAAGTTTGACAAACTAAAAGTTCTGTTTGTTTTTTGGCTGAAAAATACAAATTCAGAGCAGAATTAATTATTATTATTATTATTTATTGGCATAAAAAATAAATTTTTAACTAATACAAAAGGTAAAAAAGAGCACTAGCTGCAGAGGCTTTCAGCTCAAATAAGTACAAAAATTTACGGAGTGAATTATAAGGCAAGTAAGAAAAGGAAGATCATTATATGATCAAATTCTCATTACGGAGGAAAAAATAAACTTTTGTTACGTTATCGTGGTTGATTGTGTTTAATAATGTGTAGACTGATTGATTATCTGACAAGAGGGAATTAAATTAATTGGAGATACGACAAGGAATACCTATGTCCGATGATATGTTCAATGTCAATAGTGTTGTTGCAGACTGTGCATTTTGGTGGGGTTTTCCCCTTTAGGATGTGTTGATGCGTTGTAATAGTGTGCCCCAAGCGAAGACGGGTGAAGTTGGAGTTCATTTCCTTAGAGGTTGTTGTCGGGTAGATCGGAATGGAGCGGCATGTGTTGACTTTTGCGGTGTGGTGTTGGTAATTTCGCCAACTACAGATTCTTAGCATATTGATCTGTTGGGTGATTTCTTTTTGTAGATCATGTTTTGACATTATATTAAACGTTGGAAGAGGTGCATTGTTGCAAGATTTTGCAGCTCTATCCGCAAGTTTATTATCCTGTATCCCCATGTGGCTTGGGATCCACATCAGTTTTATTTTTTTTGAGTATTTTGTGAGGATACCCCTAATGTGGTTTATAAAGTCGGTGTTGTGGTTAGGGTTTAAGGTGGCCTTGAGCGTTGATAGGCTGTCCGTGCATATTATGGCCTTTCCACGGAGTTTGGCCATTATTTTGACTGCTTCAAGTAAAGCAAGTGCTTCTGTGACCCATTTTCCGATGTGACTGCAAAGGATGTAGTGTATGTTGATTTAGAACCGTCTGTAAATATAGGATTCCAGCCTTTAGATTTAAGCAAGCTGATTTCCTGAAGAAAATGTGCCTTGTAGATACTTTTGTCTGTGTTGGTTTTGTTATATTCCGACAGGGACAGTAGAAACGAGGATTCTTTAATGCAACATGGTGGATAAGATGGGAAGTGGTGTTTTATGCGTTTGATGGGAAGGCCATGTTCTTTTGCGGTGCTTATTGTTCGAGCTATGGCTGATGGAAGACGCTTGGTTGTTTTTGATCTGATAACACAAGAGATATCTTTGTCAATGATTGAATTGTAGGAAAAGGAGAGTTTAGCTAAGAGTTTAATAGAGCACTCTGCTTGACGTTCTTCTAATGTAGGAAGTCCTGCTTCAGCCATTATATTTATAATTCTGGTAGTCCGATATGCATTTATACTCCTCCTGGCTGCTTGATGATAGTTTGATTTTAGGAGGTTAAGCGTTGTCTTGGGACACTTGCCGTACACGAAAAGTCCGTAGTCAATTTTACTTAAAACTAAAGCTCTAGTTATATTACAAAGAGTATTTATATGTACGTTTAATCTTTTACAAGCTAAAAGCTTTAATGTAACCAAACATTTTGGGGCCAATATGGATGGGTACCTATGTTGTCGAAGGCCTTTTCGAAATCTAGTGATAGTATTGTAACGTGGTTTCGAGAAGAATTAAAATTTCAAGTCTACTCCCTTTTTTTTTTGAAGCTGTAATTTGTATGCACGAATAGAAAAACGATTCTCCAAAATACAAGAAAATCATATTTAACAATATATCAAAGCACACAACAACCTTAATACGGATACAATACCCTTGATTAATATTTTTCCTCCAAAAAAACTAAAGAAATTAGTAGTTGCTCTACAAAAAAAAATGTTATTCCTCATTTCCACACACTGAATTAATTAACTATGCTTTTAAAAAAACATCATATAGCTTTTTAAAAGTTGTGTGTAATAAAAATTAGCGGATCTGTGCCACTCCATCTATAAACGGCACATTCTATGACTTCAAATCGAACAATTCGAAAGTCTAAAGTTGTCAAATGCGCGTGATAGTTACGGTGACCATCCGTCCTTTATTTAAAAGGACAGTCCTTTCTTTTTAACCCCTGTCCTATATTATTTTCTTTTTAATAAAGGACGGATTTTGTCCTTTATTTTTGAAACTGTCCTTTAAAACACTGACTAAAAATAGTTTGCATTTAGTTCAATTAAAAATATTACGTATAATGTACATGCATTACTTCAAATTGGGTTTACACCCTCAGTGCTTCAGTGCATGCACTGCACTTCAAATTTCAGTTTGTGCCTACCGGGTTCTAATGTACCAACTGAAGAGTATTTTGAATCATGAATAACCCTTGGAGCAGTGACAAATCACAAATGAACCTTTTGGAAAATCGAACATAAAAAGCAATACCGATCACAAAGGAAATTGATTTTTTCTCCAAAAAATGTATCTTTTTGGCAAATCGAAGACGACGAGTCATCAGTCCGCTGAGTAACAAAAGAAAAAAAAAAAAAAAAACAGTTGTCAACAAATCAATTCTTTCAAGTTATTCAAATTATAAATACCTATGAATCGTAAAAGTTACTATAACAAAGAACAAGGAAGTGGTTGCATACCTCTATATTGAGCCCAGCAATATATTTAATAGCCTGAAGCACTTAAATTCTTTACAATAATTATAGCTAAAAAATACAATTCTTTAGGTCCAACCATTTCCGATTTATAAACAGAAAAAAAATCAATAATCAATTCTGAAACTAACTGTCATTTGAAATGTTGAAGATTCAGTGGGAAAATATTGGAAGCAACATAATTATTGTCCTTTATTTTTTTCCGGCGAATATGGTCACCGTAGTGATAGTAGAAAGTAGCTCTACTCAGGAGTCAGGCGTCGCGTTGAACTTTACGATATTTACGATCTAAAGTCGAGTCACGCGCATTTTGTATTTTGTATTTTGTGTGGCACCATATGAAGGCTTTGTTTCTACATAATCTGTCAACGCACGCGCGCGTCAACGCGACATTGTGAATTGGGCATTAAGGATAAAGCCAGCTATATACGCAAACACACTTTGAGCTACTTAAATTTACAATCGAAACTAAAAAATTTTATTGGTAGATAAGGCCCAATCCCAATGGCTATTTTCGATACAAATTTCGCGATTGTGACCATTCCTAGATTTAAAGTCGAGGCTGAAATTTGTTATTAGTACGACTCTATACTTTTTCACTTACAGCTA
Source organism: Cheilosia urbana (assembly GCA_946477585.1). Taxonomy (NCBI): domain Eukaryota; kingdom Metazoa; phylum Arthropoda; class Insecta; order Diptera; family Syrphidae; genus Cheilosia; species Cheilosia urbana. Next base: position 85,939,654 of record OX297854.1, on the reverse strand, counting down.
TTTTCAACGTATTTTTGACGGCGAAAATCGAATTGACGTTATTGGCGAGACACAATTTACGATATTGACGACATACACGGCATTAACGACACTGTACTATCGGCGACATTACAGTGTCGACAATTGAAAACGACGCGTCTGGGAACAACTTTTTTTTTAAGGGAAGCCATTGTTTCTTAAACTGCTTAGCACTCCAGGAAGTCCAAAATAAGGATAAATTATAACTTAGCCCACTTATCAGGGTAATTTGTTGACAGCTGACCATAAACTGCTGGAAAATTTTAGAAAATTTACCAAAGATGCCCGTTATCCATTATAAATCTATAAATTATCGCAATTTTGAACGTGCCCAATTATAGCCACGTCGGCATTTGGCACTAGCCACCTAAGTTCTCAAGACTCTACAGTCTACACTATTATCCTACTCTATAGATGCGAATTTATTTAAGTTGATACGTTTAATGAATTGAAAGGCCCACGGACGACATGGACTTCAGCGCCACTTATATTTACAATCTACTGATAGGTAAGTGTCAAACGATTTGGGCGACATTTAATATTTGAATTTAAGGGGCGTGTTCAGTGATTAGTTTTGTGGACTACTGGGCGAGGGATCTCTGGTTCGATTCCGGAAACAAAAATTACATCTTTAAAGTTTTTTCTCGCGAAAGTCTGACAAACTTCCGAGAGTAAAAATGTCATAAAAGAGCTTCTCAATTCAGACGTTTGGAATTGGCATAAAATTGTAGATCCCTTCCATTCGTCCAAAAATTGAAAACTCACATAGAAGACAGAACGAATGATTGTAAAAAGCTTGGCCTGGGGTCCCTACGGACCCGTTGCGCCACCAACTTTTTATTTATCCCTACGGACCCGTTGCGCCACCAACTTTTTATTTATTTTAGGGGTAAATTAACATTTTTACGGATGGGTCGCTGGGGGTAGTAGAGGGCTGTTCTTAGTAGTAAAGCTTCGCATACCACCTAAGTCAAGGAAAATTTTTGGATTGAAAGTGGATAAATGTAGGCAAGTCGATATTGCGTTCAAAATGTCATTAAGAAGTTGTAAGCCTGAAACCGGACATGACAGATAAAGGTAATAAAAGGCCTTAAAAGATGCGAAGTTTAAATATGAGGCTGCGGACTATGCCTTAAAGGTGTGAAGACGGCGTTTTCGGTGCCACTGCCGGCAGCACTTGCCAACAGAAGAGTAAGGTTTTTGGATTTCGAATGGTTGGACTACCACAGAGAGATCCTTTTATACCTAAGACTGAGACTTCAGTATTAGGTATCTCGGGAAAATAGTCATCCGGCGGCAGCGATGTTATTTAATTATATTATGCGGTCTTTTTGAAAGATACTTCAATGAGTTAGCGCAGTATTTCAAAAGAAGCCAAGTTCAAATCATAATGAGCAATTAATAGGAAACTAATGCTGCCTACTTCAGTCCCTAATTTCCCATAAAAAGTGCAACCATTCGTTCGGATATCCGTACACGCACAGAGCATAGTTTTCTTTTAAGGTACTCCCCTCGATTTCACCATATCGTACCGTTATCGTATTTTGAACTCATTGAACGGATGTTAATTACCACGATCACTTAATCACAACCAGCTGTTCATTACGGTCCATTAAAAAGCTTTGGCTTTTCGTCATTAGCGTTTAGCAAAATAATGATAGATCCGAGATCGAAAGAGAAAGTAAAAACGTTTATTAGTATTTATAATGAATTTAATTTTGAACGTGAAGTAAGTGGCATAAATGGCACAAATGTGGTTAAGGGTATATGAAATGAGGCACGTTAAGTGGTTTTACGAATTGTTATTTTGAAAAATATTGTTGACACCAATTATTAAAAAAATAGACCGCTATAGGAAGCTCAATTGGTCGAAAAAAACAAAGAGAAAGCCACCATCGAGAACATAAAAAGCGGAACCGCAAAGCCCTCCAAACGAGACTTAGCTCAGCAGAGAAAAAGTGAGTAAATTAACACAAGATATGAAGACTCAACAGACTGGACATGTCACAGACTGGACATGTCACATGTAAATTCAATGATTTTTTACAGGTTTTCATTACCGAAGCTATTAGCATACCTATGACTTCTGAGATGACAAAAGGCTCTTAGGATAAAATTAGGCGGGTGTACTGCAGAGCCCGTCAACGCACAGTGGCCTCTCAATTTGGAGTGACATCTGCCAGGTAAAATACCAAAATGGTCGGGCTGTGTTGTAGCTGCGAAAAACGGAGCTGAATCTTGAGCTGAATTGCTCCATCCGTGAAGGAGCTTTACAAAGTCAAATTTACAGACAGCCAATTCCGTTACGGAAAATACGATCCGACCCCAGCTACTTACGTTAAGAAGGAAATATTCAAATACAATTTCTCAAGTACTCAGGAATCGCTCAACTGAGAACCTATTACCACAGTTTAAGTTGAATTAGAGGGAGGGCAGTGCTTCAGTGGTTAAAGTGCTTCACCTCTGAGTGAGGGGTCTCAGTTCTACGCGCTAGAAAATGCACAAAATATTCCCAAAGGGCCTTTTTCAATGCGCAGTCTGTCGTTAACATCTCAAAAATATCCTAGAGACCTAGAGTACACTTGTATGCGCAGTGGCTTAGTGGTTATTGGGTTGGACTACTAAGCGAGGGGTCCAAGGTTCGAATCCCGCAAAAACCTAAATTCCAACTTGGGGGTTTTAATCCACTGCTCCACCTCTCGCGAACGTCTGACAAATATCCGAGAGTATAAATTTCTGGAAAGAGCTTCTCAATTAGCCGTTTGGAATTTGCATAAATATGTGGATCCCTTCCATTCGTTCCAAAAATGAAAATAGTTTTTTGGCATATTTTCCTACAAGGGCAAAGCCTTCGCATGAGTATTACCAAAATATACCTTCGGGGTAGGGTAGGGCTAGGGAGACGCTGCGATGGTGGCGTTTATTTAAAAAAAAAAAAAAAATATGTTGAAGAGTCAACATTTTTAGTTTAAACCTCAAAAATTTATTGAAGGGTATTTCCTAGAGGCCGCTGTCAAAGATTCATTAGAGCACAATTTTTGACAAGCTCTTTAAGAACACCTTTGAATTTGGCTACCCCCATACCCAACCTATGCTACAATTGGTGGAAATCATTTCCCAAACGCACTCAAGACATAATGCAACAACAAGTGTACCTCTCAAAATTTAAATCACAGCAGCACGTTCATCATTAGCCGTCAAAATGTTAGTCAAAGTTCGTCTCTTGAGGAACAACTTTGCTATGCATTATTGTTTCAGACTCGAGACAACAACGGACGTCATAATTCCATGGCGCGAAGAGGAATTTAAGTTTTCTTCTCCACCACCGCAACCCTGAAGGTACATCTTTGCAGCCAATGTGCACTTCAATTTCTTGTGGCTTAATTAAATATGAAATTTATTCCACTCTTGTAGCGCCGGCATTGACAGCGCTAAAAAGGCCCCTGAACAGCTTCGCAAAGTACAAGTCGCGACATACTGACGACGACGATGTCGGCGATGATGGATTTTCTTCGTGGAATCTCCAAAGGATTCGGTTACACTTTGTGCAACCACATCACGCCACGCGTACCAAGAGGTAAGAGGTAAACTTGACACCACTCGTAGTTTATGACTATCGATGGCTTCACTAGTTTATAAATATATATGTATTAGTTATATGGACTCTGAAATAAACCGACTCACCTGGTATTTTTTGATGCTGTCTAACTGTTCCAACGTTGGCTCGACTATTTGGGCAATCTGCTGCTGCTGCTGCATGGATCCAGTGCCGCTGCTATTGTTGTTATTGTTAGCCACTTTGCGATCGGGCAATTGCGGCGCCGGTGCTCGATTGACCAGACGGCCATCTTTTTCCATACGCAAGTGATCACGAGGCGGTGGAACTGGCTTCACCGAACCATTCAGCTGTGGGTGAGATAGTTTTCAGAAAAAATATTCTTCACACGAGGAGAGATCTCATTGCGAAATGTTACATGGAGGTGAAGGTGTTTGTTACAAGGAATGTGTTAGCAGCGTTAGTGATAGTGTATGGGAGTATAGTTAGAGTGGTGGTCTAGCAAGTTGAATGCGAGTGTTTGTTTTTTTTTTTACTAGGGCTTGGACAATTTTTAGCCGTTACCTAAACATGGGGGATTCATAAAATATAGGTATATAAATCAGTGAGAAATAAAAAAGGATCCCAAGTAAGGGGAAGTGCGATGAACAAGGTTTCGTTCGGTGGACGCAACGAAACCCCTGGTTCAATAAGAAGTGGCAGTTCTGCTGCTATAGAACTGCATGAAAAAAGAAGAAGACAGAAACATGGCTTTCTCAAGAGGAAAAACAAAGTCCTGTAGAACCTATTCCAAAAGGTATGTTCCAGTGTTCTACCCGAGGTCAAAAAGATCTTCTAAGGGATACAAGGCCTGAACAGAAGCCTGCAAAGATGCGAATTGCAATACGGCGGTAGATTAAAATTCAGTGCTGAGGATTCGTAAAGAAAACGTCTGCAACATTTCAAAGTGAGGAGTGCAATATCCAAATATATAGAGCTACGATTACACGTGCCATTTTTTGTATCAAATTTTGACATCCTGATCTCGCAAAAATTCGGCCATTAGGTGGTCAACCGTGTGTCTTTCGTGCGAGAGTGCGCCGCGACAGCCCGCGTGACCAGACGCTTGCCAGGCGATCACACGTAGTGACAAATTTAGGACAAATGTTTACGTCATAATTACGTTGGCATGTCCAAACTTTACATAAAAAGTGACATGTGTAATCGTAGTATAAGTCTGGGCTCTTACACGGAAGAGTGTATGGCCTAAGCTCACCATCGTGTACCCTATCCACAGAGGAACAGTTTTCCTGGAAAGCCGAGTATACGACGTATACGTAGGTAAAAGTGGCGGTTCAGCTTTGAACCCAAGTAGCACTGTGATGTGCCTTTTTGTTCTCACCACTCGTATGACCTAGTTTGTTATGACTGTTAAGGGCGTGATGCATTCGGTGCCTATATCCAACCTGTGTAGTTGAGGAAACGAAAAAAGGTTGGTTCAGCGGCGATATCTGGCTCTTGCTGGTGCCGGACATTTGGAGAGAAAATGGGAGAGAATTTCTTTCTCTTTTATGTTCCCGCAACTGTTTGGCCGCATGGTCTCCAATTCGCCAATGCCCCGTGGTCAACCTTCTCTATTGGAGATTGGTTTTCTACAGGAAATGTGAATGAACTTGTCAGCTATACTGTGTGAAATTAAAAGACTCTACGTTAGTAGCCTGATCGGCCAAAATCAGACTGGTTTTAAGCCAGGAAAGCGAGGTCAAAATGTTTATCCCCTGGTAAATCGTCAAAAAACGCTCAAATTCGACACAACAACTTTATCGACTTCAAAGTTACCTATACGATAGCAAATGAAGGGGGAAAGCCATGTCAAGAGCCTATCGTCTATAACCTCGTGCGGGACGAGTATGGAGACATCTCGCGGATCCATCAAACTACCGAAACCTTTTATGTCGGAAAAATGTTGAGACAAGGTGACGGGAAATGAAGTACCTAGGAGAGGTACAATTTTTAAAAAGTCCGTCAATGACTTGCATATCCTAGTGAAATTTATCAATACAATGCGGTCCATTTAACGGTGGTGTCGAAGACTGGTTGGGCTATCAACGAGAACAAAACGAAGTACCTATGACCAGGAAAAAGGACTCTCAAGTTTGGCAAAATTTAACGACGGGTAAGTATAATTACAAAGAAGAAGAAGCCGCTACGATTTGTCGAACTAAGCTCTACATTCACCAGTCAAATGATATCGGTTCAGAAATTGAATGAATATCTACTCATGTCAAATTACTTAGAAGGCTTCAGAGCAGTAAGCAGTAAAGCAGTCCCCCAGTTCTGCTGAGTGGATCTTGCTTTAACTGATCTTTGCCGATGCTGTGCTTGAGGAATCTGTGCTAGATTTTAAAGAAAATTCATGGAAAACAAGGCCTTTGAAAAATATTCCGACAAGTCTGTAGGTAAATGAGACAAGTTCTAAATGCCGCAGGATGGCTTTAAGATCCCTAGACCTGTACTTACTGTTCAGCATCTTGGATCTAAACGGATCTTAATGCGATCATCTTGCACTAATTTTCCAAATTCAATGACAATGCACTTTGACACGTTTGTCCATAGTCTTCCCTATTAACTTATATTTAAAAATAACTTTTATAAATGTAAATAGTTAAAAATTAAACTAAATAAAACAAAATGTTATTTAAAAGATAAGGTATATAGGCGTTTCGCGTCTTACTATAAGTTCATATAGAAACCTTTTAAACGATAAATTCAAAGTTTTGCCATAAAAGACAGATTTTTCTTTGGCTGTCTTCGACGCAATAAGTTTCATTCAGAAAAGCTTACTACTAGTAGATAATTCATCTAAAATTTCCAAACACTGGACATCTTGTCTTGTCAAAATTGGGCGGTTTAAGTAGAGGAACAGGACGCTAGAGCAAGGAATCGGAAACGAAGATCTAACCATTTAACTCCATGATACTGATTCCGACATACCGAAAGAGCTGTTGCAAGGTAGAGAATACTATTGGCTCTCAGGGTTCAAGGATAATTAAATAAATTACTTCTAAGCGCTAGATAAATCCTCTTTTTTAATGTATATAGTTGAGAAGATTGGAGAAGTCAGATTCTCCCTAACTCGTGGGTCCAATTTATAATCCATACCTACTCTAAAAGACTATAGCCTCGACTGGCGAGTTGGACTGCTTTGGAGAAGTCAAGAAGAATCTGCACAAAAAGCGAAGAATCTTGAGGAATCAGTGGGCAATAATGGTATATCAAGGGACTCAACTAAGCAAGTTAATGGAGAAAGACAGTGCGGTACGGCAATGCGGCAATAGGTCAGTTGAATCTGCTGGAGATGGGCTTCTACAGCGAAAAACTCGGGGCTATTCAACTGAACCTTCATCACCCAGCAAACCAGTATAAGAAGTGATACTTAAAAGTTTCAAGGAAGCTGCATTTTATAGGCAAAATAATTAGACCCGGTGTCGCGGTAAGGCACCGAGATCTAGTGGAAAAATTTCTGGGTCTTATGAAGCTTGTTATGGAAGCTTATAACATCTAGGTACATACCGGCTATATTCTGATTCTGTTGATTCTCTAGAGCCTCCTCGGACGAGAGAGTTCGGATCTTTCTGAACAGAAACAAGGGTCTTGTAATCGGTTTGATGAGAAATTGACTCAAATTTGTATGACTTAACCTAACACCTAAGGTCTAAGGATCTAGCGATCTAAAAAAGAGGAAGAAAATCAAATTTTTGTGAGGGGCAGAAACAAGACCCTCGAAAGATTAGGAAACTGGAGGTTTACGGATCAAAGACGAAATAGGCACTCTCGGTAACTTTGGTCTTGCCAACACTAAACTCATATTCAAAGAGGGGAGAAGATATGCAACTGAGATGTTTTTCTGATGTGAATGTGTAGTCCAAAAAGCTAGAACCACATTGACTAGGAGAAATTTCACGATTCGATGTGATCATGACTGCAGATTGGGTAACCAACTCCGTTCGAAGATCGTTGGTGATAGCGGAGGAGGTAGGAGGGAGAAGCGCTTTTCAACACTAAGGAACTTGCTTCGAGATGGAATCAATGGTAGCGTTTCAATTCCTGTTAGATCGAACTACAAGTGTCATACCATATTTTTGGAACAATTTGAACCCTGGTTTCAATGCTAAGCCAGGGTGTTGCAAAACGGTTCATGGTGATGAACTAATAATGCGGGAGAATAAAGATTATATCCTAGGTATCTTCGAGAGAAAGATTTTTCGCAAATATGTTGATCCGGTCTTAGAAGAAGAAGTTTTCATTTACGAGTTCAACGTGTCAGGAGGAGGTAGGAAATGTGCCCTTCGAACTTACGATCAACATGAACGGATATGTACATATATACAGGGATTCACGACACGGGACCTACACAAAAAGTGAGTTGACAAGAAACTGCGATAGATTACATTCAGGTTGCCAAACTTACCTCAGTTCGCATAAATCAATGCATGAATCTAGTCTATAAAATAATCTATAAAGTTATACTACATAAAAAAGGTGCAAGCAGAATACGCCAAAAAGCCTTTTTAAGTAAATTGCCATTTTAAGAGAGAATAACTGATAACAAGACAAATAGAAACTATACAATATCAGTCCCAGGCTAATGACCTTGGTATGCTAAACAATTCTCTAAACTCTTTGAAGCAATTCATTGACCCCACTGCACTTCAAGATCACTATGAAGTACAACCTATTCGCCTTTGCAGTACTCATACCTCAGGTCATGACTCAACGTAAACCACCTTTTAATGACCAAGAGTCACTTCGTTACAGCCGAACAGTCAAAAGTTCTCCAATTTAAGATACGTGCTCTGAAAAAAAAAAAAAAAAACATTTGCCCAACATACGTGCACTCCCAGTTATATAATAATCTCTTTCGCATTCTTTTTGAAACTGATCTGCAGCCATTCTGCAATAATAGGGCTATTAATAACATGCACAAAGGCCAAGCGCAAAACCTTATCAAACGTCGCACTCTAATCCGGTTACCATAAGCACTGAGCTCTACATTCAAGTGCTCAACCTGAGACGACCGCCCGACTTTGTGAACCTGTTGCTCTAGCTGGGGCTGAATAGCTACCACACTCTAGTTAGGTGTCATGTAAACAAGATCACATCATAAAATTCCCAGGCAACCAAAAAATTAAAAAAAAAAAATATATATATACATATTTTATGGATGCCACGATAAAGTTGACCAGTGGAGCATAACGCAAGCGGAAACGATGCCCATTCAAACGTGCTGCATCGCAACACCCACCTCGGGTGGCTTAACTCATATAATGACAGCGACAACAGCACTCAGCACACCACAATATTGTGGCAAGAACAAAAAAAGAAATAATATTTCCGCCCGGAGTAAAACTTTGGGTGACGATGATGATGATGACGACGGCGACGACGACAACGACAACAAGCTTGCGACGAAAGTAGCCCAAGTCAGTGGAGTAGCAAGTCTTCCAGATCTCTGGCGTCGTTATCGCCGCCGTCGTCGGAGTCGTCGTCGTTATTCAGCTCCGATTGGGAGGCATCTAGTATTTCCAGATCTCTGCACCAGAGGAGTTCATTTCAGTTTCTTTTCTTTTTAATAAACCCAAACAGAGTGTGGAAACCAGATACAGATACAAAATAGAGATACACTTCCACTACACAGTGAGGTGCCCGAGAGAGTTATTTGTTCCTGTTCGAGTTCGGCGGCGGTGTTTTGTGGGTTTCTACGGCTTTTTGCGGAACGAATGCAAATGGGCGAGGAAAAATGTTTGCCTACTTTTGCTGTAGGTAATTTTGTTTTTCTCACGATGGGAAAAATGCGGACGGGCCAGTAATGTTGGTTTAAGGTGCGGCACGATTGTTTTTTTATTTATTTTTTTTTTTTAATAAATTTACAGGGTTCTATCTTTATAGAGTGATAGGTACATAAAGGAAGTGAATTGGTGAACTGATTAGACCGAGGAGCGCGTGAGAGTCATTCATTTTAGGAGATTTGTGAATAAAAAAAGGTGGTTATATCCTTCTTTCAAGCTGCCACAATCTAGCCCTTAAACTTTTTCTTTCTTTTGCCCGAAGTAACAAGTTTTGATAACGCTTTCGTGTGACCTTTAAAAATAACTTGCACTTTAAGTCTTTAATGAATATTTTGACAAAAACAAAATCTTTCATAGACATAAGGTTATACATTACAAATTATGTACATAGAAGAAATAGGAAAAAAAAAAAAAAAAAAAGTGCACGACTGGGTCGTACGAAACTTTCTCGTTCATCAAAAGTTTTCTTTTATGCTTTCTTATTTAATTGAGTAGGTAGGTAGAGATCTGAGAAAAAATGCTGAGAAATGAAAGCGGCCAAGTGCGAGTCGGACTCGCCCATGAAGGGTTCCGTAGCAGTAATTAACATACCTAACATAAAAGTTTTTTTATTTATAATTTTTGTATTTGAGTTGATTGTATGAAAGGTAAATTGCGGCTTACGATTTATGACGTATAAAAAAAACTACTTACTAGATCTCGTTCAAGCCAATTTTCGGTGGAAGCTTACATGGTAAGCTTTGAGTTTCAGTTCTAAGTATGGGCAACCCCCAAAATTTACTGTTTTTTTTTTTCTATTTTTGTGTAAAATCTTAATGCGGTTCACAGAACACATCTACGAATCTATAAGGGTTCTGTTTTTTTGCCATTTGGCTACGGAACCCTAAAAACAGCCCCGAACTGTAAGCCCACAAACTCCAAATCTGAAGTTTGAACGAAATCCGGGCAGCCGTTTAGGCTGTAGGCCCGTGAAAGGAAGGACAGACAAAAGGAAAAAGTTTGCGACCCACTTTTTTGAGTTCGTCTATTATCGTAATGTCAGAATTGATTTACATCTCGAGTTCGAAATTTTGTACGAAAACAATATCTTTCTCTCACTACGTAATGGAGAAACTTAAAAACTATCTTTGTTTTATTCCATTTCAAAGTTCTATACCTCTATAAAAAAAAAACACCCTTTATATCTAGGTTTAAATTGATAAGCTTGTAGTCATTAGAAGTTAGGAGAACTGTGGAATACGGGTGGATGAAAAGCGAGGTGCGATCGGAAAAGGTAATGGGCGAACATATACTAACAACTAGGGGTCGCCCCGTGGTCGGCGACCAATTTATTCTATAAGTTAATTTTTGAAGGGGAAGTGAAGGGGAAATATCGGAGGGCTTATAAATAGGCAATCGAAACCATTTTAGGTTTTCCTTAAATTGCGAATAAAAAGTGTTCAGTAATGCGGGCTGTCTTCTATTTTATATTACAGGTAGAAAAGGGTGCATAGAATAGATATGCAAAGTTTCATCGTTTGTTGTTCAACAGTTTTAGAGTTATGGGGACCTTAAGTTAGAAGCCAACATTTTGCTTAAATTTCATATAAATCATAAACCGTTAGGCCGATTGGTACGATTTGAATTTTATTAGATTAGTATTGTCGAACACTTTCGAAAATAGATTTTAGAAATTTTATCACTTTGCTAGCTGCGGTTTCAGAAATAACACGGTTTTAAGGGATTGGGATTTTGTTTTTTCAAATGGTTCTAACTTTCAAACGGTTGAACTACAAACGAAAAGAATTTCACTACAAACAGCTACAAACGATTGTCTATCGAACTGCATTTCACGTTTTTCATTCTAGAAAAAGTGCGAATGAACTTCACGCGGGTGCCATGTTGTTGTTGTTGTAATTTCATGCAATTCGCTTAAATTTACCTGCTTTAATTCATAATTTGTGGATAATTTTTGTATTGTGCACTTCTATGTATTGTCCCCTACCCAAATATATATAGTGTTGGCATATTTATGTGACTTATAATAGGAAAAAAGGGGGGAAACACGTTTAAGGCAACTCCGTATTAATATATAGATTTGGGACGAGTCGTTTTTATTGCACCACAAAACAAAGTCTTGGAGATGTTCATTCAATCAAATCAAAACTAATCGGATCATTACATGAAGAGCATATTTTAAAAATCATCGCCAAACATCAGGATATTGCAATGTTGAGCAAATTTGACAACATAAACAAATAAATAGTTGGCGTAACAGGTCCGGAGGGACCCTAGCTTCTCGCAACCATTCGTTTTGTGTGAGTTTTTTTTTTCTTTTTGGAACGAATGAAAGGGATCTACAATTTTATGCCGACGGCTAATTGAGAAGCTCTTTCAAGACAGTTATACTCTAGGATGTTTGTCAGACGTTCGCGAGGGGTGGCGCAGTGAAAAAAAACCCTAAGTTGGAATTTGGGTTTTTGCGGGATACGAACCTCGACCCCTCGCTTAGTAGTCCAACACACAAACCACTAAGCCACTGCGCCTACAATTTGACAACATAATCAACGAATAAAATAAATAAGTGTGGGCGCAAGTGACTTCCTTGTGGGACACCGTATGTTACCATGATTTTCTTTGGATAAGTGCCAACTTCAACTTCACAAAATGGTAGGATCCTTTTAAGAAAAACTGTAGTTAACCCTAAACATTCAAGTTTGTAAAGAAGAAGCTTGTGGTCAACTCGGTCAAACACTTTACTGAAATCAGTTTAAATGGCATCGACCTGATTAGATATCCCACTAATAACAAAATTTGTAAAAAAGAGAAGATTTGTAACAGTGCATCGGCTGTTTTTTTTTTTTTTTTGGTTTTTGCAAATTAAATTCTTGCAAAAAAAAAAAAAAAATGCGACTTATCAGTCACCAACTCATCCATCAGTTTAGCAATGGACGTTCGTTTGTATACAGATCTCTCTGTAATTTTTATTTTTCCTACCGGATTTGAATATTGGTAGGTACTATAAAAAATGTTTTGCATAGGGAGGGAAAGATACCAGTCTTCTACGATACATTGAATAAGTGGCAAAGTATGGAATGTAAAGGAAGGACACACATTTTTAAAAGGATTCAAATTTAGAGACAAATTTCTAAGTTTCCTCAGTATCATATCTTCGGCAAAAGCAATGTGATTAAAAGTAGAGGAATGTGGTGCACCTAAATAAGAAAAGAAGTGTTTGTCGATAACTGAACCGGGATTTGAATACACTGATTGAAAAAATGCTGCAAAACTAGGTATGGCAGATAATGCGGAGATAATGTAATGTTACTTCAATATCCCAAGAAAAAATACCATTAATAAAACTTTTAGTTGGAACAACTGGAAAAACCAAAAACAAAAATTGAGTTATTAAGATGCGATACAATACAGAGCAGAGTTCTTCTATTCCTAGAGTTAAAAATGGACTCCAGTTAAAATTGTAACGCTCATTATATATGTAATATTTAAAGCATTTAGCTCTACGTGACAAAAGAAATATAATGAGGGATGAAAGGTGTCTTCAGGAACCAGCGGAGTAAGCCTTCTAGTAACATAACTATCCTTGTTATAATTGGAGAATATGAGGTTCAACGAGCGTTTCTGACGGTTTTAATTGGGTTTATTTGAAAAAGTCCAATCGATTGAAAGCAGTCAATGAATTTCAGTCCAATCAATTTTGGGTTGGTAGCGAATGGCATACAAGTATCTAATCACTATGGCAAGTAAGTAGTGTTCTAGGAGGTATATAGACATTCACGATGAAGATTTTGATGAGGTGAGATCATATTTTGCTGCCACAAATTTCGATATCCGAGAAATCGTCAAGATTTAGTTCCCTAGGATTTATATCTTTTTTTGATTGCTATAAGAACACCACCAAATCGTTCAAATGAACTATTTTCAGGTGATCGATCACTGCGATTTTCAGAGTAAACGGTTAAATAGGGATAGGGTGGTCTGCTTTTGTCAATTAAAAAAAAAAAATCATCATCATTAAGTTTGTGACATTTGGCGGACCCGAACTGTTGATTTCACATTAGCAACACTATACCAGAGAAAATAACACATCAGCAGCTCCTATGGCAAACTTACAGTCACTTTTCCAAAGGACTACACAACACACAACCTAACTCTAAACACAGGCAACGTATTTCTAGTCCTTCACCGCAAGTGCCAAATGTGTTATTCGCACGCAAGGAAAATTATGAGGATGATGCTGTTGGCCGTTCATGTTGATGTTGATGGTTTGCAATACAAAAACTAAAGTGTTGCCAGTTTCCACGCTTCGACCCACTCACACGCCCCATCCTTTGCACCTTTTAAGTTGACACCGTAAGTGTGGATGGTAATTAGCAAATAAAATAACAACAAAGTGGTAGAGGAAAAAGTTGAAAAATCATAAACCATACACAATGTTGCAAGAGTAACTAGATAGAAACTACGTTGGGCGCCAAATATTTAGGGATACCCGGAAGCAAGAGGAAACTCCCCACGAAAATATAAATCAACTAAAAATGCATACTAAAACAGAATAAGAAGAAGGGATAGGACAACAAAAAAAGAAAAATAGTAGAAAAGAAGATGGAAAAAAAGAAAACAAAATACCTCATCATTCCGCCTTACGGCCACTTGTGGCTGAGGCTTTTGACGCTCAATGGAGCCCTGCGAGGACGATAATGAGCTCTTCGCCTTAACCACCTCCTTCACGATTTGCGGAGGACGCTTTGTTGTAGCCGTTGTTGATGTTGTTGTGGTTGATGCCAATGATGATGACGACGTCGACGACGATGATGATGGTGCTGCCGTTATTACTGTTGCCACAATCGTGTTGTTATTGTTGCTGGTCGACGACGATAACGACGACGGTGACGATGACAATGATGTGGTGGTCATCGTTGTGTAGGACGCGTTCAGTACATTGCCAGACACAGCGCTCAGCAGATCATGCGAATTACTACGTGGCAGTGGATTGGTGGCCGTACTGGCGTTCGACAGAGTCGATGATAGATGCGGTGGCGGTGGATAGCGCGGCGGTGCCTTGATTATCTCGATAAAACTATCGGGCACATCGACGGGCAACTCGCGATGCTTACGCACCGACACCTGGGGCTTCAGCTCGCGCAATTCGTACTCAGGTGGGCCCAACTCACCCGAAGACGAGCTGCGCGTACTAAGCGAACCGCCACAAGAAGAGGTGGTGTTCGTTAGCAACATAATGCCATTGGCGGCCTTCGCCATATTGTTGTTATTCTGAAGCTGATGGTAGCTAATCGAGTCGAAGGACTCTTTGCTGCTGTCGTCAAATGACAGCGATCCCTTTCGATACAAATCGGACAATGGATCCAGGTCAACGGACAGATTGTCTGTTACAACTGAACCGCCACCACCCATACTACCGCTGCCACTGCCACCACTCAAGTGTTTGTGTTTTAATGGTGTATCATGCTGTTGTTGTTGTTGGTGTATCTGTTTTGTATTGTGTTGCGGTTGTGGTATCTGTTGGTGATTGTTTACCACAACGGTGTACTGTTCGAGTAGTTGAAGTTTTTCGTGTATATGTTCGTTATCAACATTTTGTTGCAGATGATCGTTATGATGGTGGTGATGATGATTGAGATGATAGACATGTTGTTGATGGTCATGAATTTGGTCATATTGAGAATGCAATGCAACCGTTAGTTTACCGCTACCACACAACAACAAATTTGTATTTACCTGTGCAGCGGCGTTGTTGAGTGTTGCGGTTGGTGTTGGTGTTAGTGTTGCTGGTGCACCAGGAGTGCTGGATCCTGATGGTGGACGGGGTGGCGGATATCGCGGTGGTGTTTTATTGCGGGCTATAAATGTGTCAGGGCAATCGACTGCCATCTCACGATGTGGACCTAAAAATCAATAAAATAAAAATAAAAAAATTAGCTAGGTTTGGGTGTAAATTGTTCGCAACAAACCGTTATCTTGATTTATCGAAAGCATTGTCAACATTTCTTGATCGATTTCTTTGCTATCCGAGTGCTGGCGATAATGTTGACTACTCATATAGTCATCTGGCAGGCATGGCTTCAAGTCGTCACCATCGATCACAACGATGCTCGAGCCCGATCGACGGCGCGGCCTGAAATTGAAAAGAGGAATGCAGTTTAGACTAGGATGTGATGGATACAAAAGGGACCTAAAATATGCACGGAACAAAAATTTGAAATTGCCTTTAGTAAGAAAACTGGGTAACGGCCTTTAGACTCTTCTTAAGAGGGACAAATGAGCGTCAATTGTGTTCAAATAAAATAAATGGAAACCTACTGAAAAACTCCTGTAAAAACTGCAAGTCGGGGTTGCAGAGCTTTCATATTTAAAACTTTGCAAAAGAAAAATCAAAGGTCTCCTCAGTTCGTGCGGTCCATGGTCATCATTTGGCACCATCAGTACCTTGTGTGGTGATCATCAATTATATGTGTTGCCAATAGGTACATATTGCCAGGAATCGTCACTGGAGCGGCAGCAGCGAAAATTTCCTTCGTTCGCGTTCCCATTGCATTGTCATAGATTGACTTTCTGCCTCGAAGGTAATCTCTCATCGTGCTCGTGAGGGTACTGCCGAACCTGGAAAATGTCCTCTGTCTGAGACGTTGATATAGTATCATTGCGTGTGCTAAAGGTCCAAAGCTACCAGAAAGTAGTTTCCTTTTTTTCTCAAATGGTGACAACTCTGCTTGTCCTCGCAACAAATTCCAAGCACCTCCTCTACTGCAACTATTGTTGAGTTTCTGAAGCAGTTACCTCCCATAACTACTGCCGAAAAACGTATACATATATATTATTATTATGTTGTTGTACTGCGACCAGTTGGTCTATTGTAAACCCTGCTTCCGCCTTAGAGAGGTATATTTCCTCATAACAGTTCGCCTCACAGTATATATCCTTTCGGAATCATTTTATAGGGTCTTGTACTCTTCTTTCTCCTTGGCGGAGAAATCCGTCCTATAGTACTCTCTTGTGGAATTTTACTGGACTCTTCGCAGAATCTGCAGAAACATTCTTCAGATATACCCAGTTTCCTAAAGTGTTCCTTGAGTCTACAGTGCCCCGTTAGGATCCGGAGGTTGTTTTTGCCAATAGCAGCCTGGCTGTCTAACATTATGGCTATATCACAGTTGACATCGTTTCTGTCGAGGTTGATTTGGACACATCTCTCTATGGCATAGATTTCAGCCTGAAAGAGGCTGGTACTTTTGCCCATTGGTTCAGAATATTTGGTTCCAGGCCCAAATACTACCGCTCCAGTTCCCTCATCATTTCTCGACCCATCTGTGTGCCTCTTTGTTGTGTGACTGCTAAGTCTGTGAATTGTGGATTCGCTTCTAAAGTTCTTCTATTGCTGAGCTTAACAACAAAGTTCTTTTGGAAATCAAATTTTTGGATGATATCGTCTCCAGGAAAGGCCAATATTGGTTGTTTTTTGAGTAAGGCGTCAAACTGTCTCAGTGTAATGCACTTTCCTCTTCCTACTTTTTCCTTGGCCATTATTAGAATCGTTTTACTTGCACATTCCTCAGCCACAAGGTGCAACGAAGTTAGTTCCAATAGCACTTCCATAGCTGCGGTTGGGCAAGTTCTCATGGCCCATTCTAATACTTAGGCATGCCAGTCTTTGCACTTTATTGAGTGTCTTCCTTGTGGTGGATAGACTGGTTCTTTTTGCCCATGCAATTGCTCCATACATGATCATTGGTTTCACATTAGCAATATACATCCATCTGAGGATGGTCGGGCTACATCCCCAGGATTTGCCAGCTAGGCTCCGGCAAATCATTAAAGCCCGCGTTGCTTTCCTGGTTATCTCTTCTGTGTGCTTTTTCCAGACGAGTTTGCTGTCCAGGTTTAGTTCCAGATATTTAACTTCATTGACCGATGTCAATGTCGTGTGTAATGTACCCGATAGCCTTATCGGCCTCAGCTGTTCAAGTTTTCTTTCTTTTCTTTTTTTTTTGTGAATGGTACTATTATTGTTTTTTTCCGGATTTAGGCTTAGCCCAGCCGTTTCGCACCAGTCATGAGTTATTTCGAGCCCTACTTGTATAATGTCAGAAAGGCTTAAACAAACGTAGCTTGCGCATTGAAACTGTATCAAAGCTAACATTCGGGAATGTACGCCGAACAGGCAACTGCATCTTAACAAAGAAAAGCGATCTACATCCACTGTCAACAATCACAGCGGGCAACATAGTCTACATAGCCACACAACGAACAAAACGGCACAAGTCCTTCGTTCAATTAGATACAACGTTTAAGGCGGTCTTTTAGTGCGACACCATCAGCCGCACTCCCCCAATGATAATCTACACCTCCATTCACATTCTGAAGGTCTTTCGAGATCTTTTGAGACTGATCTCGACCTCTTGCAAACCGCTAACTAGGAAAAATGGGCGAAGCTAGAGGTTATCCCAATCAGACCGAGAACTCGTGCCTGTATCAAACCCTTCTCTATTGACAATATACTTCAAGTCATAAGACTAAGCTGACCGTCACAACTTTTAAATGCCTTGAAGCTCGAAAGAACTTTGTTTACGAAACAAATATTATGTATAGAGGATTAAGAGACTCTTTACTGGTCGCAATGAACGCGAATCTTTAAAGAGTCTCTTGGTGACTTTTCCATAAGTACATATAAGGTGTGATTGAAAGACATGATAGCCTTCCCAAATCAAGTTTTTTTTTTCTAATGAAGACGAACTTCATCTATGGCATTAAAATACCGGACAACACTGATGTGGAGCTTAAATGCTTGATTGGACAAAATTATCAGTTGCTAGCATTGATCCCAGATTGAGGGGAAAAGCGACAATTTTGACCCTTAGAGGAAAAAGGGGAACTTCCTTTCGAATTTAGGGCATTTGCGGATACAAAAATTTCGAAAACAGTCTTCAAGTAGGTACAGATTAACCTCTATCAGTCCGTCGAAGCTTCGATCGTCCTCATTCTCCGCTTTTATAAAGGTAGAGAAGACATTGTCTTAGTAGGTACATTAACAGTGTGCTTCTTGGAATCTAGTATCCTAAATTCAAAACAATGCATGTGTGGAATAAAAAGGTTGACTCAGATCATTTTTAGAGGCAAAAAGTGGAATTTAAAGCAACTGGTTGAGGGCTGTTTATGACTGATGATGATGAGACTGTGAAAACTCTCTTTGCCTAACATACGAAGGACCTCAGCAAAAATGTTCAAAAGCAAGCAAGATTACAAAATTTGACTACACCCTCCCCTACACCCATTAATCATAGTAGTTAACCCTTGAGTGTTGCACATTTTTCCACTGCAACTTTGGTTCTTAAACAAAGCGCACTACCTATGCGTTTCTAGCCGTCTAACCAAAAGTTAATGACTAGAAGACTCGCCCCATTTTTGTGTAACATGTAAGAAATTCATATTCCACGCTTGGATAAATTGTTGCTCTTCCGTAATTGTAGCAGCGCCGGAAGGCAACCCTTCCCTACCCTTCCGTAGAATTATCCACACAATAACGAAAAGAATCCAATTAGCAGACAACAACTAATTCCCATTATTTCGTGCTGCACTGCACAACGGAAACGGTATAATTTACTGAAACTATCATGCAAAACACTTGCTCCGGGCACTGCTGTGCCGGAGACTTACCTCGCAGTGGGATGTCCCTAAGCTGGGAAAGAAAAAAAAAAAAAAAAAATCACAAAAGGGACTCCGACTACGATTCCTTCCTATTTCCGGAATATCCGCCTGAAATGTGTAATTACAATAATGAAGATAATAGTGACTTCCACTGCAAAGAGCTCAACATCACCTGTGGATGTGTTCGACCCCTGTACTGTATACAAAACCGGGGAAGAGTCACTCTTGCCGTGCACAGAGGATCCACTGATGTATGACGATAAGCCAGCATATGGGTTGCCTAGCAACTACAGGTGCATCCAACAGACAGAATCAACATTAATGAAGGGGGACGACGAATGAAAGCAACCCTTCAGGGAGCACTTGCTGCAATTTGATGAAGACGAATCGCTCTTGTTTGGGACAGTTACCTACACCATATATCTACACGGTTTCCATCCACAAAGTGGGTTAGAATTAAAAGGATTCTTTCGATTTACATGGTCAATGCACTTTCTTTGGTTTCACAGCCGAGGCACGGGGGGGTGGGGGGTTTGGAAATGGAATTTATTGAGCGAAGACGACCCCATAACCAATCTGGAATGTGTTTTGTGTGTTTAACTCCAGGGGAGAAAACGAGATCACCTGTGTGTGGGCTATAGGGAGTAACTATATACCTATTCTCCTTGTACAGACACGTGGAATCGGTTGTTTACCACAGAATTTGTGTTAAAAAGTTTCCACGTTTGGGACGAGGGGATGTTTACCTTTTATTTACCCTCTTTGGGTTACCGTTTGCGGTGTGAGCATCGCCATGACATTCTGACAGACCAAATGCATGCAAGATATATGTATATTTTTTTTTTTGTCAGTGTTTACTTTTGGTCGTCCTGGTTTCGTACATATGCATATTTCAGAAATTGTAAAACAGCGGAACGGAAAGGAACTCCCGTCAGGATGTTTACATTGGGGGTAAGGTTTGTACTTTGTTATAATAAGAAAGGTATATCCGACTCATGTCGGTTGGGATTTTCTTGAAAACACTACACAAATGTGGATAACAAAATGCCACGGGCTCTTTTAATGCTGATGAATGTGTACATAAACAACTGTAATAAAAAATTAAATTCTAAAATCCCTATAGTAAATATGTGTTTTTTGGATTTGGAACCACGTCTTGAAGCTGAGCTTTTTTGTTTTAAAAAAAAATCAATCATCACATTCGGTGTGGTTTTGTTTCAAATATAGTTGAAGCGAAGAAGTCTTAAAGTATGGCAGGCTACTGTAACCCTGGATCAACTGTTCATCAGAATCGAGTGCTATAGTAATTTGAATGTGAGCTATGGCGGTCGAAGTAAATTTCCAATAAATACAGTCTGAAAGATGGATAAATTTGACGCTCCGAAGAGGATCTACAGGGTGGGCCAAATACAGGTTTCTTTTTAAAAATTCTGTAAATTGAACGAAATTATTTTTTTTTTCCCATGTATTATAGCTTTATTGGCAAGAGCAAACATTCTCATTAACTAATGAACACAACGTCGTTCAAGTGGCTGCCTCGGCAGGCTTCGCAGTATCCCATTCATTCACTCCAATTTTCCAAGACCTTTTTTTTTTTTTTTTTCTTAAATTTCAAGTTTGATGGTATTTGTTTTTTTTTAAGTATTAACAGAAGTAACTTGATTTGAATATACTCAATTTGAAAGAACATTTTCCTGGCATTCAAAAATCGTTAAGTATTTTATTGTAAGTGTTGCCGTGTTTTTATTACCTATATATTTTCATTAATTTAAAGTTTTTTTTTAACTACCCCCTCCGCCCAAACGGAGAGATAGACATGAAAATCGCCCACAAATCGAATGTTTGTGAGAAGATAGGCCTAAGATCCCTTACGGAACTGTTGCAACAGCTATTTATATGTTCATTTTTAAATTTAAAGACCTCAATATATTCTTGATGCTGATTTTTCGAAATGAGTGATTTAAGTGATTTTTTATTTAAAACTAATTTGATTTATATAACTAAGCAGATGCGATTTTTCAAAGTCTGGCAGCAAAACGTAAATGCTGTTATAAGTCTATCAAGAGAATAAGGAACAGTTGACATTGAGTTCCTTTCAACGATAATCTCAATGAAAAATGTCTGGCAAAGACCTTTGCTGTTTTATTCAACCGACACGAGGGAATAATAAGTTGCTAGCTCCATTTGAAATCATCTGTTCATTTAATTGATATTATTCAGCAAATACGCATTGCTGTTTGCGAATACAACCAATTCAAATTGCGTTAGAATAAAAAAAAAAAAAAAACGGATTCAAATCCAAACCGAATCAGAGTACAAGCAGAGTTGTAAAAATTGGTGTTGGAATTAAATTAAGTCAGCATTCTAGTGGTTACTTTTGATGTAAAATCATCTATTGGAGCGAAGTGGGTGTAAAACCGATTCGAATGAGACGGAAATTCTTCCGTGACGGCGGCAATTGGCCTGTCGTCATCAATACGCCGCCGCTCTCGACTCCTAAAGCACTCAACCGATTGCAATGAAGTTTTGTACCCGATAGGTGGCGCTGTTGCCGAGATATAAACATTTTTTATCAATTCTTTGAAATTAATTCTAAAACTGAATACTTATATAGGCGCAGTGGCTTAATGGTTACGGTTAGTTTTTTGGACTACTAAGCGAGCGGTCGAGGTTCGAATCCCGCAAAAACCCAAATTTCAACTTAGGGTTTTTTTCATTGCACCACCTCCCGCGAACGTCTGACAAATATCCGAGAGTATACCTAACTGTCTTGAAAGAGCTTCTCAATTAGCCGTTTGGAGTCGGCATAAAATTGTAGATCCCTTTCATTCGTTCCAAAAAGAAAAAAAAAAAACACACAAAACGAATGGTTGTGAGAAGCTAGGGTCACTGCGGACTTGTAACGCCAACTATTTATTTATTTATTTAATACTTACATGGGCACCAGTTGATTAAAGTAAATCTAAATGCAAACAAAAACTCTAAAGAAACGTTGGATTGGATTGCGGTATGAATTGGTATGGTTTTAAATGAATATGTACACTTATCTACTGCGCTGTTTCTTAATAGATACAATTCATCTACAACACATATTTTTAACATACACATTTTAGCGAGAGAAGTTTCACGTCCGGCGTGTGGTCACAAGCACACACTCTGTTTCTTTTATACAGAGTTTTAATTTTGTTGATGCGTTCGAAAGTTTGGAGCAAAATTGTATTTTTCGTTTTCCCGAGTTGTGCTTTTATGATAATACCTAGGTAATTATTTAAAAAAAATAAAATGTGTAGCATATTAAACAACGAATTTATTTACTTTTTCGATATATTTATTTAATAATAATAATACCTTATTTTATAACAAGTCACCTTGTTTGTTGTTGCTATGCATCCTATGGAATGCGAAACAATAGACGGACTAAGTTTGCAGACATTTTTCGGTATTGGTCAAAAATAAAAACATTGCGATCACTACTTCTCGACACTCATGGGAGCTCAAGCTGTAAAATTTAGCACAAGCGCGTTGTAGGCTTAATACATAACAAAGGTAAGTCAGATTCTTTTTTGAATCATAAAAGACAAGAATATATTCAAGCAACAAAGGTCGTAGGCACGAGAAAAGCCGGGCAGGCATTTGTAACGGGTGATTTTTTAGCTGGTTTGGTTTTGGCAACACTGGTTTTGACAGCTGACGTGTGTTTAGTACCTTGTGTCACTGTCAAACGGCTTCAGTTTGGTTTGCAATTTAACCATGGATCGTCTTACAAATGAACAACGCTTGCAAATTATTGAATTTTACTATCAAAATTCGTGCTCGGTTCGAAATGTTCATCGCGCGCTGCTTCCATTTTATGATCGGCATTCTCGACCTTCTGAGCAGTCTATTCGGAAGATTGTGACCAAATTTCGCACCAAATTTACTTTGTTAGACATTAAACCACCAACACGTTTACGTACTGTGCGTAGTGAAGAAAATATTGCGGCCGTATCAGCTAGTGTGACAGAAGACCGCGAAATGTCGATTCGGCGCCGTTCCAGCAGTTAGGCCTTTGTTACAGCACTACGTGGAAAATTTTGCGGAAGGATTTGTGCGTAAAGCCTTTTAAGATACAGCTTGTGCAAGAACTAAAGCCAGCCGACCTACCACAACGCCGAATTTTTGGTGAATGGGCTCTTGGAAAGCTGGCCGAGGATCCGCTTTTTTATCGAAAAATTGTGTTCAGCAATGAGGCTCATTTTTGGTTGAATGGGTACGTAAATAAGCAGAATTGCCGCATTTGGAGTGAAGATCAGCCAGAAGCATTGCAACAGCTACCAATGCATCCCGAAAAAGCCACTGTTTGGTGCGGTTTATGGGCCGGCGGCATTATTGGGCCATATTTCTTCAAAGATGATGCGAATCGCAGCGTTACTGTCAATGGTGAACGCTACCGAGCGATGATAACAAACTTTTTTTTGCCCGAAATGGAAGTTCTTGACTTGCATGATATGTGGTTTCAACAAGACGGTGCCACATGCCACACAGCACGCGAAACAATGGCGCAATTGCGAGGCGAGTTTGGTGAACAGTTAATTTCACGTTTCGGGCCGGTCAATTGGCCGCCTAGATCGTGCGATTTGACACCATTAGATTATTTTTTGTGGGGGTATGTCAAGGCTAATGTGTATAGGGACAAGCCCGCTTCGATTGACGCACTGGAAGCCAACATCCATGCATTCATTCGTGAGATACCGGCCGATATGTGTGAAAGAGTACCTATGCCAAAATTGGACTCAGCGGATGGACTACCTGAGACGCAGCCGCGGTCAACATTTGCATGAAATTATCTTTAAACATTGAATTGCAAGGTTCAAACTATCGATTCAAATAAATATTTCATTCATTTTTTCGAACTTTTTGTGTTTTTTTTTTAAAAAAAGTTCTAAGCCTCTTAAAAAATCACCCGTTATAAGTTGATTCGAAACAGTGTAACAGAAAATAAAGAAATTCATTTCTTAGCCAATTTTGTTTTGAATTTCTCAATTTTTATTGATAGATTTATTTTAAAATTCAATTTTTTTGTTTTAATGGTCCAAGAAAACAGAATACACTTTTTTGATGTAATGTATGGGCTATTATCGAACCAAATGTTTCTAAACAAAAATCTATTGAACATTTTTCGAGAATGTGGTCAAATTTTTGACGCTGGATTTTTTCTAAATAAATAAATAGTTTGGACGAATGGAAGGGATTTATTTTATGCCGAGATTGAGAACAGGGTGACCGTTGTGCGACTAAATTTGGCACAGCCAGCCACAATTTTATGCTATCTTGGCCCTATTTTAGTTGGAGAACACGCTTCTAAAATTGTTCGAATGCTGTTATTTTCAAATAAAAATCTTTAAAATGTGTCGGAGTTCTTTCTCACAACAGTATTATGGTGTTTAGCGAGCCAATACCATGTAATTAAAAATGGCTCAAAAATTCTAAATTTGAAAAATGGCTTTAGAAATGAAACTCTTTTCCACAGACACAAAAAATGACTATCTCTTCATAATCGTGAGCTCTTTTCAAAATATTGAGAAGTCTTGATTTTATTTCGTATTATTTCAAAGTCGCTCGAGGTTTATCAAAAAAAAGTAGGTAGGTACGTTTAAGTTTGATCGTCAAAATACACAAATAGGCAACAAAATTCTCAATCGCACATTTATGCACGAGTCAGCCTAGTCACAGCGAAAATTAAACACCACAGTAGTACGAGTACGTCACAAAATAATTTTCTAATCGGATTACGTATGGGCAACGCTGTCACCTTGTAATCCCAAACCATCGCCCCGCGGCGTTGGCCAAGCACATGTCGATGGCGTTAGGTCTTATCGCCCAAAACCATAACGCCCAAAATGAAAAAGGTCATAACGCCCAAAAGCCGCGACATCGCCCAAAACTTAAAGGAATAAAGCGTCACAAAGCCCAAATAGAATGACATATCGCCCAAAGTAATTATATAATGTCATAAAGCCCAAATACAGAAATGTCATAATACCCAAAATATTTCTTACTATTAAGTTTGGGTGTTACGACATAGTTTTTGGGCGTTATGACATTTTTAAAACCAGAAAACTTACTTCTGTTTAATATCAAACAAAATGCAAAAATACAGTTTGGGGGTTATGACATTTTCTTATTTTTGTCATCAAAAACCGTTATTTTACTCCTGATGCTTTTTTACAAGCTATACACATGGAAAACAATGTTCTAGTCCTGCAGTGCTTTTAAGTGATAAAAATTCTTCAAGTGGCATTAGAAAAATGTTTGAAAATGTTTGTGAAAGGTAATACTATCACCTTCCGCGCCCGGAAGGGGGAGGGGGCGGCGCGGAAGCGGCGGCGGCCGGCCGCCTTAGCGTCGCGCCACGCCGCGCCGTGCCTCGCCGCGCCTCCTCGCTGCGCGCGATAAATAAAATTTGGGATTAAAATATTTTTCAGTAATTTTTTTGGGCGATTTGTCAATACATTTGGGCTTTTTGACGTTTTCTTTCTCAATATCTTGGGCGATGTGACGGATTTTGGGCATTATGACATTTACTTACTTGAGTTCTTTAACCTTGGGCGATAAGACCCAACGCTACTTTAAGCAAAAATAATGTTACATGAATTTTCCACCAACAAATTGCCTAGTGATGTTTTGGGCGTTATGACATTTTTCAATTTGGGCGTTATGGTTTTGGGCGATAAGACCTAACGCCCATGTCGATGTCGTTGACTTGGGTTTTTCAGAAAAAAATTATTCACTTCAATGCACTTCTCAGCCTGCATCCTACGTCCATATCTTTCGGTAATTTCAAATGAATTATGAAATATAGTTAAGCCGTGATCTTTCAAAAATATTAACCAACAACTTTTGCCCCTAAATCGTTTTCCGGGGGCGCAGGCGACAGTTAAATACACACAAGTCCTTGCTTTCTTTGATGCCCGTTTGTTTCTTGTTGTCATTCTCTACAGACACGAGTGCTTTGCCATCTCCCATCTTTCCGGTGACGGTGTAGGTAAAATACTCATGTGGCTACTGGGTCACATATGAGCTCGTCATTATACCCTTTTGGACGTGCTCAGGGGGACTTCCAGTTTTTTATGTGTTCCATCAAATAAACTTAAACCCCTTCAACTTAGGCACAGTTCTTTACGCAGCTCATTACTTTTCACCAGACAATTTCCTCTGCCCATTGGAACATGAAAAATTATACTTTTCCTACTTTTGATGGTTATACCATCTAATTAACTCATTAAGGACAAATTGCTGCACTAAAAGCCGTCTACGGCAGTCTCTGAAACTTCCCCACTTTATCATCATCATCAATCCAAGGGGAAGCGATAATGCATTTTGACCTGTTCTATTCTGGCAGCACAACTTCCCCATTAACAACACCTCAGTTGCATCAAGAAAAACTTTCCAAAGTAATTACCCTAATGGACTTTTTGGGCGAAGAGAATCACACAAGAATAAAAAAGAAAAAAAAAAAAAAACTCAAGCTTAGCCAGCTAAGTAGAGAAGATCAATAAATCTTCTTCAATCGGTTCAACTCCTTTCCAGGGATAATCTTGTGGTGGTCCGTTTTTTTTTTTGTATGGTGTTTCTTTTTGACACCGCAGCAGTAACTATATACTAATCGGATTGGACATGGACAACTCATAAATCGGTCTTAGGACGTCAAGCGGAATTGGCCGTGGCTTAGGACAGATTTGAGTAGGTGTGCACCGCCGGCGGCGCGCGGTGGGAATTTCATTGGAATGTGTGAACATTAAAACTTTTGTCGCGTCCAGATGCAATCAAAGTCTCCATGAATCCATTAAGTGCACCACTTTTTTAATGATTTTTTTTTTTTTTTTTTTAATGTTTGATAAAAATGTGTGTGAAAAGTCTCTTTAGTTTGACAAGGGAAGGGAAGGAAAATTTGGACAAGTCCTGCAAGTTCGGTAGTTTGCATATATCCCGATACTGGTAAGAAATAAGCCTTTATTTTTCTTGTAAAAAATATAACTTGAATCTTGTCCGCATTATGAAAATTGGTCTCAATGTTGGGACCAACTATATGCGACAAGCAACAGCAGTATCATCAGCGTATGCAGCAATTTAGCATTCCGGTAAATTCAGGATATATGCTACCTATATACAAGTTGTATAATATTGGCCCATGGACTGAGCCCTGGGGAACACCTGTGGCAATATGCAATAAGTTGGACAAACTTTCATTACCTAACTTACACTCTGTAACAACGACTTGACATGAAACTTCGCACAATTCTACAATGAAAAATTGGGTAAATAAATTCCAGCATTTGAAATAAAAGGCCATTCTGCCAAACTGTGTCGAATGCCTTCTATAGATCTAAGAGTATAATTCCCGTCGACATCCCACAGCACGATTGTTTTTTACGCTATTGCAAATTCTCAAAATTTTAGAGATTTTTTTTAGCTAAAGGTTTTTCTTTTACTAGCATCCTCTAGCTATTTCCATAAGTTGTTATTTATATTTTCCACAATTCTATACAAAACAAAATCAAGTCCCAATTAAGTATCAGGAATAAAACCAAGTAAGTAAATGCGGACAAATTGCACCACCTTGTGGTACGCCACTATTCAACCGATCCAATCGAGGAATTCCATTCCATCAGGTAGGAAGGTAATCCATTTCTGTCGTCTAGCATTACAAATCTCTATTATATTCATTTTCCCCGCACCCTCGGACGATTTGGAATTCAGACCCATTTGAGGCCGATTTCGTGATAACGAAAGAATTCCATTAAAAATATGATTGATCTCAACTGAGATCAGTCATGCATTTCCATTCCGAATCCGAATCCACCCACCTCCAGACAAAGATCTCCGTCTCTGCTATACCTCCAACAATTCTTGGGCATATCTTTCTGCGACAACGTCACTTATTCATTTCCCCATTCCACGCCTGGAGGAGATTCCTCTTCCGCGATAACCATAACGATGCTCATCGTTCAATATCACACTCTCACCCGAAAAGGTGTGCATGATGCTGAAACCGTATGTTCGTCCTTTTGAATACCCCTCGAGGCAAAATCTCGTAATTTCTTTATGACGGTGTTTTCATTTTTTTTCTACCCCTCCCTTTCTCGTCTCCTTCTCCAATAAAAAAGGTATACAATGGAAACTTTCAAAGGGAAAAAAAATGTAAATAAAAGGGAACCGGAGCCTTTTGTTATTGCGGCGGAGTGTTGTTGTTGCGAACAGGTATTGTCCATGTCCTCTGCATTATCATCAGGTGGGGAATTTCAGATTTCAGTTAACGACCTGACCTGAAATGTACCACCACTAACACCAACATCAGCCATCGAGGCCATCAGCATGAATCATCGTCTCTTCGTCATAGTCGTACTATGCTGAGCCGACGAAGATCATTGCGCATTTTTATGTTCTCGGAAGGAACGTTCAAAGAAGGTGTATGTGTGTGCCATTTATGCTTTAGGTCGTAAAATAAAACAAAACCGAATTGAAAAGGAAGACGCAACAGTACGAGCCGAGAGTTTGAAACCCTGTGCAAGGAATTTGGCTTTTTTTTTTGTTTGTGATAGGTGCATCACGGCCGAATGACTGACAGGTTATATCCTTTCTTTAGATTTCGTAAGATTGATGTTTGTATACGGGAGTAGTAATTAATGTGCCCGGAGCTATTGAATTTTTTGGTATAATTATAAGTTTGTTTACTCAAAGGGAACGAATGTATATTACTTTCGATGCTGATTACTGACAGGTAGGTTTCATGAATGAAAGAAGAGAAAATTGAAAGAAGTGTTGCGTATTTGTGAAAACTGAAAAATCAAGAAAAGCGAACATATGTAGCACTTCTTGGAGTAAGAGTCACGGGTAACATTTTGACCGAAAATTTGGGGCCGAACCGTAGAGAAGAAATATTAATTTATAGACCTCTCTATAAAGCAAATCAAATGAGAATCGGTAAAGTTTTTTGTAAATACATGTGGGTCTCTATAGCGGGTACAGCGAGCGCGATACGAAAAAAGCGGCGTGGCACCTATACCAGTTAATTCGGCAGCCTCCTGTCATTTAAAAAATAAATAAATGCCATCAACCGGCAGCAAGATTTTTAGGACCCATGGTTTTGCCCTCTTTTGCTTCTACTACGTTATGTTCGTTTGAGAATCTGCTACAATAAAAGGAACATATGGAATAGGCACAGGTCACCGAAATCTGTGCACCAGCTATTGATCATTTCATGGCAGTGAATGGTATCCTATAAGTCCAATTGACCATCGATTTAGCCTGACTTTTCTTGGTTCAATGAGATATAACATCTGTCAGATAGCGATGTATAAATACCCAACATGAGTTCAGTTGGCGCAACAGGTCCGTATACCCTAGGTCTAAAAAACCTACATGTTAAGTCGAGTCCGAAACTTTTCCATAAAAGTTATACTCTCGGATGTTTGTCAGACGTTCGCGAAGGTTAACCGTATATTGTGTTTTTCCGGAGGTCGAACCAGAGACACCTCGCTCGTCGGTCTATCATATAAACCATTGAGTCACTGCGCCCAACTAGTTTATTATATTTGCGGGAGGGCAAATTACAAACAGCTTAATTAGAAACTCGTTGGTTAGAACTGCAGGTATATTCCGAACCACACTACCAATTCGCCATCAACCCCCTGGATGTGAAAAACGCGTTTACTGTGGCCAGTCAGCTAAGCTTTGAATAACCTCTGCCACGATTTTGTATAAGGCAAAAACGTCAACAAAATAATTGCTAATACTCTTATTGGGATGCAAAGGAGGTAGAAAAGGGGTATTGCTATCACATGAAAGGTATTTTTGTCATCTTTTAAATATAAGTAAAATGGTGTGTATTTCGACATATTTATAGATTTAACTTCTTAATTCTAGCCTTGTCATTTTTTCAAGGGCATGGAAGCGATTATGATAAACAACGAATATCTAAAAGAAATTCTGGGAAATGGCAGAAAAAAACGTACAGGTTGTATGTACGTCTGACTACGAGAAAATTTGTTAATCTGGAAAAAATCTGAGGTAACTTTGTTAATTTAATTTATTTAACATTTGTTTTAGTTTTAATGTAAATTAAAATCCAGGGATTTATAGCGCATCCGGTAGCTAGCGCTACTACGGTGGAGGGAATCATAAGTAATTCTTCCGCAAACATAAGGCCATCATCGCACTCAAGTTCCTGTAGTTCGAACTTAACACATGCCACAGGTTATCTAAGTAAGACTTAAATATTTACAATTGTTTATACATAGATTGTATTTTTGTTTTTAAATACTTATATAAGTTATAATAAAATGTAAAATGTCAATTGAAATGTATTGAGAAAATTGTTGTTGTTGTTTTTTTTTTAGAATTTTCAGGGAACTTATTATTTTTCTTGTATACGCGGCAAGTAAAAAAATATCAGGTAAACAGGTATCGAAGATGACGATATTAATTAAATATTAAAAAGGTCAATCAATCACTATTCAATAAAGTCATATTTAACTATGCACATTGTTATATGTTTGAAAAAAAAAACATCAACTGACAATAAAATATGTAGTTAAAAATATTAAGCAGTTGATTTGCCAAAAATTATTAATTGATAATGAAAATTTTTACTATGAAAATAGTTAAAAAATAGTCTTTAAATAAATAACTCTTTAAATGCAGCATAAGACTATGATTCTACTTTATGGTGACAAATGTGGACCATAGGTATATACATAAATACAGCGGATAAGGTTACGCTCGGTCACTTAAAGAGAAAGATTATCTGTAAAATTTGCAGTCCCGTTTGGTTTGGTTATTAGTTTCTCCAAACAAGGATTGACAGGACCAGTATCCAGTAGTAACCAGGGTAACTTCAAATAAACACAAATGATATGTTAAAAACAGTTCCAACAACTGGCCAATGCCCATCCCTATTCACACAACACTCAAGCAGCTAAGATATTGGGCTTCTGTCTTGCACAACTACGAAAAGATGAGTCTTTTTGGCTTTTAAGTTCAAAGCATAAATATGTATGTGATAGTTCGTCGACTATGACTAGATCCCTACTGCAAATTGATAGATTTGATGTCAATTTCATCACAATGGAGTTTGACAGCCGTTTGACGTGTTGCCCAGCTGTCAATGGAACGCGGCTATTAACAAAATGAGTCAAAATAGAGCCTAACATATAATATGTCACTGTCAACCAGAGTACCAGCGCCTTTCGTGTGTATACAACAGATGTTTAGAAAACAATCGGGGCAGAAATTTCGAGTAATTTAATTTAAAGTCTAACCAGTGAATGGAAAATGCGTAGAAAAGTGCCGAAGGATACACTATTCCAATTGCACGAATACAAAAAAAAAGAAGAAGTGACGTTTTTAAGTTCGATTAGACAGACGAAATCTGACAGCGAATCTAAAAAGAGCCCAATCTAATACCACATTAGATGAGGCGCAGGGACATAAGCCCCGGGACGTAAGTCCTAATCTTTACTTTTGGGACATATGTATATACATTTTTTTTTTTTTGATAAGTTTACAGAATTTTCACAGAATAAGTCTGATCAGACCGATCAAATATTCACACTACGACAGATCCTGGAAAAAAACCAAGAATACCAGATCGATACTCACCATCTTTTTATCGATTTTAAGGCCGCATATGACAGCGTTTATAGAGACGAGCTATACAGAGCCATGTCTAGTTTTGGCATTCCTGCCAAACTTGTCAGATTGTGCAGAATGACGATGGAAAACGCTCGCTGCTCCGTAAAGGTCGGAAACAATCTCACCGAGACCTTTGATGTCAAAAAAGGATTTAGACAAGGTGATGCGCTGTCATGTGACTTCTTCAACATCATTCTTGAGAAGATTGTGCGAAACTCACAAGCCAACACCAGAGGCACAATTTTCTATAAGTCTGTGCAACTGCTTGCATACGCTGACGACATTGACATTGTTGGTACAACACAGCGAGCTGTCACTGGTGCGTTTGCAAGTATTAGTACAGAAGCGGCAAAAATGGGTTTAGTGGTGAATGAGGGTAAAACGAAATATATGCTGTCAACAAGAAGGGACAGACGACATCGACGAATCGGGCAGAACGTCACGATAGACAGCTATAACTTTGAGGTAGTTAGGGACTTTGTCTACCTCGGCTCCGCTATAAACTCTGATAACGACATCACATCAGAAATCAAACGAAGAATCACACTTGCCAACCGCTGTTTCTTTGGCCTAAGACGGCAACTGATAAGTAAGGCCTTGTCGAGAAATACTAAGGAAACTCTGTATAAGACCCTCATCATCCCAGTCCTGCTTTATGGTGCAGAAGCATGGGCGCTATCAAAGGCGGATGAAGATCTCCTTGGTCGTTTCGAACGCAAAATTCTTCGAGTGATTTTTGGTCCCGTTTGCGTTGACGGGCTTTGGAGGAGAAGATTTAACAGCGAATTTAGAGCGAATGGACACCAACGCTCCGGCGTCTTCGATTCTAACCCGGAGGGACAACGCAGTAGAGGAAGACCTCGCCTTAGGTGGCGCGCGCAAGTGGAAGGGGACCTCAACCAACTTGGAGTGCGCAACTGGAGGCAGTTAGCCAAAGATCGCGCTAACTGGAGAGGCGTATTGGTTGAAGCCCAGGTCCACCCCGGACTGTAGCGCCACCTAAGTAAGTAAGTAAGTAAGTAAGTCTGATCAGACAGATAATAACAACTTTTTTTAAGAGTCAAAGCAATTTTGCGAATCTCAATATCTGAGCTAGATTTACACCTATTTGCACTAATACCAAAACATTTGTCATTTGTCAAACTTTCGTTTTTAGACGAGAAGTCTTTGAAAAATTTACATTTGGCCACTGCACAGATATCAACACAAATTGAATGGATTTTTATAAACACAAATAATAATTTGAGAACAGCTGACTTTTAAAAAACGCACCACCACAAATGCAAAGGAAGAAAAATCCCGTTTTATGTTCCATTGGGCACGAAAAATATGAAATCTGAGAGCAAAATCTGTAAATCCCAATGGAAAACGACATGAAGCAACTCGAGGAAATTACTGCCATTGAACGCTTGAATTAATGACAGCTACAAAAGTTCGGCTGGTTTCCAAATATTTACATTTTACCTAAAGGGATGTTTGGAAAATGGAAAAGACGTCGCACTGTTAAAATGGGCGACTTCTTAAGTTGCTGTTGTCAGTTTCACGGGGTTTTAGGACAAACAAAAAATAAAGGTGACTTCTTAAAATGAGAGACTTTAGTGTCTTTAGTTTACAAATTGTAAAAAGCAACAACACGCTGCAGAAATACTTAAATTCAAATGCAATTCCTCTTACCAGTGCTTTAAAATCCTCATTTCGTCGACTCTAATCGTCTGTTAATCCTCACAAATTGGTATATCCTCCACTGACTGTTTGTTATCCATTCAAATACGCTTCACTTGACTCGATTTCGTGTTCACACTTCATTACACTTTACAGTCATCCTAATCGATTTGAAATGCCTCATACGAGCGCACTCATATTCGTTTAATTTGAATTTCTAATACAAAACTGTCGCGTGCATCAGAAAACCGCGAATGCATGCACTGTGTGTGTGCATTCCTCAACGCGCCGCTGACAAAAACGAGCTTAAAAAATTAACAACAAATTAGAAAGCATCACCGCACAGCCATCGACTGCACACAACAATTTCACTTTCAATGCACAAAACGAACGGTATTTGATATATTTACAAAAAACTTAAAAGCACACACGAAGCATCTGCAATATCTAATTTGCACGGCAATTTCTATCGACACTCCGGATCTGATTTGTCTACACGATCTTGCATTATTTATGAGATGCGATATTTGATCAATTAATTTCACTCAATCACTGGCCGTGCAGTGATGGACGGGGATCAGCCAGCCAGACAGAATTGGATATCGAATGCAATGGCACTCTCTCTCTGGAATCGATGATACGGAGTACGGACGCCCGTACGATCACCTCGAAATCGAACTGAAACACACGGCGGAAAATTAGATTTTCAATTTTTTTCTTTTTTTTTTTTGCACCTTATCTGTCAAGTATCAGACGGTCACTGGCGCACACGGTAATTATATTTAAATGCGTTTGACTTCTGGGAATGCCCTTTGTCCGATTTTTGAGATTTGCCTGTGACAACAATCACCGTTACTTTATGATTTTTAAATTTTTTTTGACAGCTCAGGTAGGTGTTCGGATTTTGTTTGTCTCCACGTAGACGACAAGCCCGTGTCGTTTGGTGATATTCGTTATGTAAACGTCGCGGCCAGACTGTTGTTGCTGGGGTAACTATCAAAAGACGAACGCTGAGCTAGGCTTCACGAAGACACCATTCAGCCAGCCAGCCAGCATGAGCACGCATACACACGGAAAATTACACGAATGGATGAGGAGGAATAATTTTTTTTTTTTTTTTTTTCTTCTGTTGCCTCAGTTCGGTTGGGTTTTATGTGTGCAATGGAGTGGAGACTGAGAGAACTGGCAACAGGTAGGGGAATAAAAAGTACAACAGGTAGATCTTTGTTTTATGTGGGCAAACATAAATGTATGCATGTTTGCTTGCGCGCATTGGTGTGGTGTCGGTGTGTTTGGTTGGCAGGAGAATAGGGCGTTTGTAGTGCTAATTAGAAGCCATGGCGAATACGATTTGCAGCTGTCAGCGATACTGAGGTGTAGCGTGTACCTAGATATTATTAAAAGGTTTCAAAAACAGTGGATTATTGAAGTAACTCGAACCGCCGCCAGAATTTTGAATTTCCACTGACGAGTCTAGGTTTTGAATTGACAAGCAAATGTGACACTACTTTCAGAATTTAAGATCAGTTTTGTTCCGAAAATTTCAATGAGAACAAAATCATAAAATAAATAACTTTGCGAATAATTGAAACAAATGACAAGTAAAGAAAAAGTTATTAGTTTAAAATGAATATTCAGACTATACTCAAGACATTTCAGCAGCTCCTAAGGACTACAAATAATAATGTTGATAAGGACAGTTCCAACAACTGGCCATCGCCAATGTCAATCAGAGCCCATCCCTATTCATACAATACGCAACTAACTCAGATGTTGGTCTTTCGTTTTGCACAATTCCCAAAAGATGAGTCTTGTTGGCGTTTAAATATGTGATCGTTCATGGATAGGAAAATGTCAATTTAATTATATGGAGTTTGACATGTTGCCTAATCATTTAATGCATAAAACTCTCAGGTACTACTGAAGGTCAAAGTAGGATACATTTGGAGTGAGTGTGTGAAAACATTTAAACTGCAATAACCAGATTGTAACAGTGACTTGGCATCACTAAAATGTAATGTAGGAGGAAGAAGTAGAACTGTCACGCGCTCTCTCCATTTTGTTTTGGAAAAGAAAAAAGACACGAAAAAAAAAACTCGGAAGATGTTTTTCGTACAAAAAAAAAATACATATATAAATTCTTGTTTTAGAAAAATTTTGTAAAACCAAGATTGAACTCAATCATCATTTAAAAGTGGTAAAAAAAAAGCAAAAGAAAATTTGTACGGGTTCGTTTTACGTAAGGATATAACTGGGACCAAAGAAATGAACACCCTTGTTGTTTGGGAACATGAGTGAAGTAGGCTAACAGAAAAGTCACTGAAATAGTGACATTTTCATTCTAAAAATTAAATCTAGAGGGAATTGGTAAGAGATGCTGGCTACTATTGCGATATTTGATCGAGGAGTTTGTGGACCACTACTTTTCAATTTAATCAACGGATGACAGAAACGTCAGTAACCTTTCTATGTTATTTACATTCTTGAGTACCTCATTAATTTGTGAATATTTCATTTATTTCTTATAATGACAAATATCTCCTTCTACAGAAAATTGAATGCAACACGTGAAGCTTTGTGCGCCGGAATAAAACAAACAAAATTAACACAACATTTGTAAAACGAT
This sequence comes from Cheilosia urbana, assembly GCA_946477585.1. NCBI lineage: Eukaryota > Metazoa > Arthropoda > Insecta > Diptera > Syrphidae > Cheilosia > Cheilosia urbana. Next base: position 85,903,635 of record OX297854.1, on the reverse strand, counting down.
ATGTAGAATGTAGCCCAAAATTGTGTTGGGCGTTCATTTTCTCATTTCTATCGTATTTTAAGAAAAAATATAGCCCAAAATACGACAAAGCGTACAATCTGGCAACCCTCCGATAAAATCCTACTTTACTTTGCTTTGCTGAGATCGAAGCTAAAAAAAAAACAGGCCTTTCGATGTTTCACCGGAGGCACGCTTCAAGTTGTCGTTGATGTGAACCAAATACCCAAAAATTGTTATGATTTGACAGATAAAGCAAGGGGAAATTTGAAAAATAAAAAAAGCTTGTGATTGTCTTGGAACTTGGAAGTTGGAACTTGGAACTCGCCCCCAGTCGGAACTTCAACTGATTGGATTTGACAAATGCCACTTTAGATCTGACTTGTAAAAGACTGCTGTGAGCAGTACTCGATAACGACATTTTCACAATATTAATCGCTCATGATATGCCGCTTAAAAAATGGCCACTTGCCCACTTAAGATTGCCACTCAGATTTTTGCCGATCTGCCACTCAGTGTGTGGCCTTAGCCTTAGACAGCAGTGACTTCAATCTAACAATTTCCTACCTTAAAGTCAAATTTAATGCATACTTATAATCTAAGCTAAGAGTTGATTTTTTTGCCAAAAATTGTAGCTAAAATGTTTTATTGCTAAAGGCCATTGTTTTTAAGTTCTTCGCATTTCTTTTTAACAAACTACTCCCTTTCGGCTTTGCGTCGGAAGTCTTTATGATTTATTTGGCCTCAATCATGTATACTAACGCCTCAAGAGCCAATGTATACTAACGATAAGGCCTGAAAGGCCGGTCTTCGACTTGGTCCCAGAGACATACAGCAGTAGGGTATTGCACAAGTGGAAGGTAAATTCAAATAAAATGAAAAAAAAAAAAAAAAAATAGAGTTAGTTATACAAAAACAGCGCTCACTGGCGGCGTATTGGGTGAAACGAAGGTTAACCGGGGATGGTTCCCCATTTAAGGAGAGTGTGTATATAACGTTACATGGGATGGGTAAATTCGGGTCGAAAGTTATGTAAATTGAACTCAATATATAGCAGAACTTAGATTCCTAAGAAGGCGCTGGCCTCCTCTGTAGATAGTTTATTTGCCTTCTTAAATGTTGGGTTTTCTATATGTTTCCCTTCAAGAAATTTGAATTTATAAAATTGTATTTAAAATATTTAAGATTATTTCAGTGGAAAGATATACAACCCTACATATCATATCTCTGTACTTTAAATTGTGTGATGGCTCTCCTTTGTAATTTTATAACTGTAAAAATAAATGAAGTAAATTTATTTACCAGGCTGCCTTAAAAGAACCAGGCAAAAGTCGAGAGAGCGGCAATTTATAACCTTTTTATAGGCAATTGTCCTATTCTCTCTCTTCAGTATTAATTTACCGCTTATTACTTATTTGGCGTAATTATAAGGCGCTTGTAGAATTGGTTTGGATTTTTTAAATTTTTAACAGCAAAAATGTCTTCCCAAGAACAATAAATAGAACTGTGCATGTGCAATCACTAAAAGAAGTTTTTCTAGTTAGTTAGTGGCTTTTATCGTAATACCTACGAGTGTAGTTCCAACGAAAGAGTTTGTTTAAACATTTTTGTTGTTCTTTCATTTTTACTCCCCACGTTTCTAAATTAAACTGTGATTAAGTAACAACATACGACAGTACTTATTGCTTAGAATAACATTCCCAAAAGTTGGAGTACATTTAAAAGAAAAGTTCAACTCTTACACACAACTCCCATTGTTGTAGTGGAACTACTCTCTTCGTTATATTGGTTCTCAGACCTAACTCAATAGTGCCCAGCCAGGCCCACACAAACAAGCACAAAATACCTGTCGTTGGAAAATATGTTGCATGCTCTGCTCAATGCTCTACTGCATGCATTTACAACGAAAGAACGCCCAAAGCAAACGCGAAGAAGAACAACTTAAACAATCTTCATGTATACAGCTGAGTGTGGGAGTGCGGCTGAGGAGTAGTATCACTTTACCTGTTAAAAGAAAACAAATCATCGAAATGCTACATCTCCTCGCCCACTATACGCGTACTCTCCATCACCATCTGGATGATATGCATGACAGGAACAGGAGACAAGCCCAAGCGGACCAGTGAAACTCTCGTGAGAGTCATCCATTTATTCGAAAACTTAATAACACCACGTATCTCACGTAATGAACAGATTAAGATGGAAACTAACAAAAACAACTTCGGGAGTGAAGATAAATTGAAGTGATTACCATAATCGAGGTGACTACGAACTGAATCACCCTATGCGGACAAAGAAGCAAGGTCAACGCCATGCGCGCTCTATATAAAAATGCGCAATCAGAACATTAGACTGACAGACAGCCGAGCGCGGCATGCATTAATTATTCGTTAAAACTGCACCGCTCTGGAATCTGACGTAAATCTCGGAAGACATTTCCCCATTCTTTGTCGGAAAAAGGTCATCCACCCGCGCCGCGCTGGCCACCGTATACGGTAATGCATTTAAGGTCTGGTATCTAAATGGGAATTAAGCATAAAGAAACCACTCCGTGTTCATGGGGTTGGTGTTAGGTTTCCTTCAATTCGAATTTTGTTTAAGACTGTCAACATATTTATGTGAGGAATAGGTACTATTCACATCGGCAGGGTGGTGCTATTGGCATTAAGCAACCCAGAGACAAGGATTATGACTTCTTCCATTGTATCTAGCTTTGGCAACAGAGTGTGCTCAAAAGGAAGAGAGATATTAAAGCTCCATGAATGACTTCTTTGAAGAAAGCCAAGAATGAAAGAAGTACTTCAACTGAGTCCTAGCTAACGTGTTCGATAGTAGTGGATGCCATGGGGTGCCCTAAGGAGCCAATCTGTCAGAAATGAATGCCTAAATGAATTTCAGCGGTTGGACGATTTTACTAGAATGAACCACTGGAGTGTCGCCATCAGTGAGGCAAGATGGCAGATTCCTCACGTTTACTTTTATGCGTTTCCCTTTGACCATTTGCAATAACTTTAAAAATAAATAAAACTGGCAACCCAAGTCCGGGGGTGGGATTCTGTAAAAAAAAACAAAACGAAAACCACTTTCGCATTTCAAAAAACGAAAGAAATTACGCGAAAGCGAACATTTTCTTCATGAAACAAGTAAAATTATATTTTGGCAGTCTCAGTATGACGTTTTATTTTCGTTAAATTATTTTAACAACTAACAGCTGACAATTGAAAATATTTTGTTTGTTGAATTTGATTGTTTGCGAAACGTTCAGAATGAAAATGAAAGGTATTAATATTTATCACTTAGAAATCGATCCGATTTGCTGTGAGCTGAGTTTCATTTCTATTGTATAATTTAGCCTCTAAGATTCCTCTTTTTTTTAGCCGAAAATAGCTACAACATAAAAGATATAAGACTGTACTACTCTTTGAAGTTTAAAGAGTAAAAATCGAAATATATATAATATATAAGAGAAGAAAGGCGTCAACTACAATAGGGGTAGGGGAGCTATACAAAGAGTGAATGTAACGCATAATCATGCTCAAATCAGAAGATTTTCGCAGCCCTTAAGTTCAAGGCGACAAGGAAGATCTTCTCTGCTTCAAAGATGAAACCATTTCAGCGAAGAGGGCCTTTAACTGGATAACTTCAAGTCACCGAATCGTAAAGAATGGAAGGTTGCAGTGTTTCGGGCAGAGGCTCTTTGAGCCCAATATTTTTTTTTTTTTTTTAAAGTGACACAAATGATTTAAAAATAGCGGCATTGTAAGGTTCCCTTAAGTCAGTAACAGCTTGGCAGGAAGCCATTTGCCTGATTTTGTAAAGAACATTCTTCTTGATTTTTTTCGAGATGCAAATCGTCGAAGGGTATTCAGACGAAACAGAGTGTACTGGTGGACGGCAATCATTTTGACAGCGAAAATCTAAAAGGATCTCAAGAGTCCGCTTGAGAACAAAAACCACCCATCCATGTGCAGAAACACAAAATCTAGCACTCCGCACGGGCGTACAGCGTACACCGTACACTGTACCCGTACAGTTTCTCCACTTGTCCTTTCAGTAAACTGCTATTGCTATCTTACTAGTTACTACACTAGTCGCCGCTCGCCGCTCGCCGGGCTCTCCGATTACCCTTTCTCTCTCTTTTTTTTTAATGGAATAGAATAATCACATTAATAACACAAGAAAAATGGCCAATTAAAATTCCGTAAGTGTTCGCTAGACCAGTAACAGAAAAATAAAAATACTTGATATGAGTGTACTCGCAGTTGGATTCATTGGAAAGGGAAACACATCGAGGCCTGACCGTACGTATAGTGCGGTATCTCTCAGATGCATTTTAAAATTCACTGTTTTCCTAGCGTTGTTCGGTGTAATGCATCTTTCGGTTGTTATTCAGTTGGGTTGCGGTGGAAGAGAATTATTATCCATAGGGTAATCATATAAAATAATTTTTTTTTACTATTCTTCTGGCTTCGTTTTGTACGTGACTATTGGAGTAAAGAAGAACGTGGCGCATGAGAAGCGAACGTACGGGTTAGAAGTTGCATTAGAAATTAGGTATAGAAATGTCACGGAGTACTGTGGGTCAAAAATGGGGTATTTCAGGAAAAAACAGGAGGCATGTTGTACCCAGTAGCGGATGTAGAATGCTTTCCTGGTTGGTGGCAATGGTATTTAAAGACACTTTTGGAGCGGTGTCAAGTTGTGGTTTATTAAGACTGTCTAAGACTAAGGTACAATATTTTTAAAACATATTTTATTTGATCAAATGAGTGAAACTTTTGTTGTCTTTGATTGTAGCTCCGCTTTGAGGTGTTGAAGTGGGAAAAAGCTTTAGTTTTGAATGTTTAATTTGCGTTACTTTAAAGTGAGCAAGCAAGTGTCACGTCTGGAGGACAGACAATGGACTAAGTTGAACTCAGGCAGCTGGGACTCAGGAATGGAGAAAATAAGATAAATAGTAATTAAAATTGGTACTAATGGATTCTTTTCTACACCAATTACAGTTTTTTTTTTTTTTTTTTTAAACGATAAGGAGAAATATTTAACATTTTTAAGGAATATTATTTCAATAAAAGAATAGAGTGCAGTCTGGATCGTACGAAACTTCCTCGTTCATCAAAAGTTTGGTTGGATATTTTCTTATTTTATTAGGTAGGGAGGAGCAATGTGTACATGCCCAACTGCAGCTATGGAGGTACCCGTAGAGCTACCTCCTCTACACCTCATAGTTGAGGCGCAGATAAAATGCAATTCTACGGATGGCAAAAGAAGGAATCGGAAGGAAGAAATGCATTAGTTCAAAAGAATACGATGTATTACTCGGAAATTGAATTTTGAGAAGAATTTCATAACGAAACTCAGCAATAAGAAAAGAAAAGCTGGAGCAATAAATCCACGATTTACGGGTCAGGAACTAAACACTACGAATCCATGGGCAAATGTACCAGCATCTTCCAAAAGCGGAAATATGCGCTATAGAAATGTGCGTTCGAATCATTCTCAAGAAAAACAACAAGAACTGTAATATAGCAGTGATGTCAGATAGTCAAGGCACTTGACGCCTATATAGTAAAGTCTAACCCCCTTATTAATAAAAAAATGTGCACAAGTAAGTTAGTTAGCAAACGTCAGATAGCATACAAAAATTGGACATAACGACTGAGTAACAAGTTGATAACTTTTACACAGCCTTTATTGATACGGGGGTAAGCTTTTAGGGGAATGCTTGCACAGGCTTTACGAATTAGGTAAAAACAACAGAGTAACCATCTGCTGGATACCGGGTCATTCAGGTATCACGGGCAATGAGGCTGCGGATTCACCGGCATGACAGGGCGCAGCGGAGCCAGGGTCTGAACCATTATGCGGCATAGGGGAACACATTCTATGAGAAGAGTTGAGAATGGAAAAAGAAAAAAGAACCATACAGTTTTTAAAAATATCCAAGGCCTGAGGCAAGCTAAGAAACTTCTAGAGAATTATAACCTAAAAATATTAAGAGCATGTATCGGTCTAAGCAAAGACAACCTTAGAATCCTAATAGGCCTCCTAATGGGACACTGTAGAAGTGTAGACTAAGGGATCACCTGAGGAAAATAAGCAGGTCTCTGCAGATTTTGCGATGAGAGCGCTGAAACCCCAGACCACATTCTGATGGAATCCTGTAAAGCATACTGATCCATAAGAGGATTAAACATCTGGGCATTAGTTACTTGATAAGGATATACAAACCATAGACCCACAACTCATTATCAAATGCATAAAATAAACTGGACTGGATGAAGTGCTCTAAAGTTGATATTCTTGCCAAGGCTTAAGGCAGAGCATAGAACCTCTAGCACGGTTCTTAATGTAACTGTGATATGATGGGGCTCTGGAAAAGGGCAAGAACCTTTCCAAGATATAAGTAGGGGGCATAATAGACCACAAGGTTGCAGTGCACTATACCCTCTCTATTATTATTATTTAATTGAGAACCGATGCTAGATAAAAGAAACGGTTCATAAAATATAGGAATAGTGTTAAATAAAATCCACTTTTGGGATATTCACCTGATTCGGCAGTATAATATACTATATCGAATAACAATGTGAGTTTTTAGAAGTTTAGGCTCTAGTAACAGGCATTTTGTTGCAACTTCTGATTGGAGAGTTTTAAGCTTTTTGGGTAAAAGGATATGCGTATAGTAGAAGTTTCTGTTTTCTGGTCTGTTAGGGCATCAGTGGCGTGGCGCGAACATTTTCAAATGGGAAGTCGAAGCAAAATTAATCCCATACAAATGTAAAAAACATTACATCTTTGTACCTTGAAACAAAATCATACATTGAGCATTTGCAAATATGGCTCACAATACTAAACTCACTTTAAGTCGTGCACTGCAATCAGTCAACTGAATTTGTATTTTGTAATGTAAAACAACACACTTCCCCTTACCTATCTCAACATACTACCTGCCACTGCCAGGACAAGGAAATCGAATATCGAATAACTCGAAGAAAAGCGTGTTATTTTGTTCATAACCACACCCCCTTCCCCATTCCCAATACACAGTAGACAGTACCCAGCGAAAATAAGGGATAAATACAAACAAAATGTTCACTCAAAAAAAGTCAACTTAGTGAGACTGAGAACAACTTGAAGAAAAGCGCGTTATTTTCTACATAACGAAGTGGGTGTTGAAGAAAGAGGTGTCGATGTCAAACACAGTGCTTAGGGAAGAAAAAAAGAGACAACAAGTAAATATTCTCTCAGAATCAACTATCCAGTGAGAGCTTTAATAACCCGACATATTTGGGGTTACCTTCGCGCTTCACTTTGTCGTGACGATGATGATGAATTGATGAGCGATGAAAATGGATACACACAAAATTCATTTGGTAGGGTGTCATGTATATCAGCAGCGTCGCGTGAATTATTTAGATGGGTGTGCAAATTCTTTAAAATTATACATTTTTTAGAAATATCAATTAATTGCCTGAAAACACGTCCCATTTATTGTTTTCTCAATCATTGTTTTGCTGTTTTTGATATCTTATTTTGTTTTCAAAATAAAATATAGAAAAATAAAACTTTCGCATACAAAATCAAAAGCACCGCACGAAACTGCAACCCCAATCCCCAACCACTTACACGAAAAGCTAAGTTCAACCATTCATTCATCGGCTTTCGTGCACAGCTTTTATTTGCACGAGTATCGATGTAATACATTATGTATTTGACTTATGACGCTTTACGGAAACAGAACAGAATAGATGCAAAAGAAGAGAAAATGAACACAGCCCGTGCACAGAAAACCTTCGCACGAGTTCACTACAAGTTCATCAAAGTAAAGCGATTTAAGTACGGCGCCGGCGCGGCGTGCGGCCGACGAATGACGATGGGGATGAATACTGGAGAAATCTTGTAGAGGGATATAGTTTGGAGTTGGATGAATTTATTTGATGAAATCAACAGAATGGTGCACAGCGAGTTTTTGTACGAGTTAATTTTTTTTCTCAGCGGTGAAGGAATTTTGAAAGAAGATTTATAATTTATAAAGGGTGAATATGAATAGGTATGGTGTAGGCTGTAGCCGTTGGCTGTGTTATGGAGGTTTTATGGGTTATGGAATTGTGCATATCATTATTTGTGTGTTATTATGATTACACAGTTTTTGATGAGGGACTTATTTTCGTTAGATCAGGGTGTGCAATGCACACCTTGCACACCCTGACGAGACGCCACTGATGTATATGTAGGTATTTGGTTTTTGGTACATAGTGTTGACTGGTAGAAATTTAAAAAGGAAAGTCGGTAGGAATCGGGTTATATGGACGCCACGCCACTGTAGGGCATGTGGTATTTTTTGACTGGAATAGATTAGTGACGTTGGTTTAAGGTGTCAATGATCACATTATGTAAAAATTCAGTGATTTGAATTTGCATTATCAGTTATAAGCTGAATATACCGATGGACGTGTGTGGGGGTGCAAATAAAGTGAGATTTTCTGATTGTGTAAACTCCAAGTGGCTGAAATTATTTTAAGGTGCATACAGCATACTGAATATGGTTGAAAAAAGAAGAACTGGGTAATATTTGCTAAAAATAAGTTTTGCGTCACTTTTTAAGGAGTTTTAAGAAAATATATGAACACAGATAGACTTTTGGGTAATCATTTTTAAGAAATAATTAACAAACGGATTTATTCGATTTTTTTTTTTCAGAAAAACTAAGTACATGAACTTGTTTAGAATACTGATGTTATCTTTAGTATGTATTTTGATCAAAATCGTTAGAGCGGTTGTTGTAAGATAACGCAGAAAAAACAGTACCAAATATTGTAATGTTTAGTTTGAAAAATACTGTTGCTTAACTATTTAGCTGAAAACTGAGTATAAGTCAATTTTCGAGATATAAGCATTAGTTGGGTTTTAAAGTGTTATCCAAATCGCAAATGGGGTTTTCGAGATTTGTACATTTTTAAAATTAACGTTTTCGGTAATTCGAATTGAAAAATAAGGACGCATAATTTTACTCTTAGTTTGCATTTTGGTCAAAATCGTTACTGCCATTTTAAGTAAGCAAAAGAAAACTAATTTTTATTAAAAATTACTTTTTTTTTTAAATTCCATTATACGATAATACAGATAAAAAACTGAGTTCGCTTTTCGCTTTTCAGTTAGAATTGACCATATTACTTTGGAAATTAGTTTTTGTCACAATCGTATATGGGCCGTTTTCGAGATATGTCCAAATTTCAATATATATAGGTAGAGGTGGCGGTTCAGGTTTGAACCCAAGTATCACTATGATGTGCCTTTTTGTTACCACGACTCGTGTTGCCTAGTTTTTGATGGTTGTTAAGGGTGTGATCAGTGGCGTAGCGTGGGTTGACGCCACCCGGGGCAGACCCAATTTATTACGCCGCCGTAATTTGTTCACACACTAAAAAAAAAAACCTTTGTAAACTTGGTAAAATTTCTGGAATCGAATAACGGTACTTTTAAAATTTCGAAATATGTTTATCTCTCGAAAACAAAAATTCATTTCTGAGGTTATTTGGTCATTTCTAACTAGGTTTTAGGTTTTCTCAGAAAATTCGAATAAATCAACTTTTTAATTATTTCTGAAAAATTACTACCCAAAAGCCGATCTGTATTCCATTAAAAATATAGCAGGAAGGCAAACCTTTTTTTTTATGTGTAAACATCCAAGCGCGCGTTGTTGGAAGTAATTCCACACATTTAACTTGCGGGGACAGGGAATGCGTCACTGTGTTTTATCATTGCATACATTTTATCACTGCATACGTTTTTATCGTTGCATATATTTATGAGCTGGGGCATATTAATTTCAGCTTTTTGTTGATGTGAAATAAAATTTCTCCATTTCGTCCTTGCACCGTACTCAGAAAAAATTTCAAGAATTCTGCAGGGAGATTATCATCTTTTACCAATGATCATAAGCGGAGACTTCAATATCAATTTTGCAACTCCAGAAGCTCAACCATTTATTGATTTTATGCATATACTAGCTGACCCGGCGAACTTCGTTCCGCCCAAATCCATATATATAAAAATTGAGCCTTAAAATTGTATTCGTTTGTCGCCAATACACGTCTCAACGCATTTACCGATTTTAACCAAACTTCCATACATCTTTGGTATTGGTCTTTATATTATTTTTGTGAAGTTTGGTTGCAAATGGTAAACGTATGTTTGTGTAATTTGTTTACAAAAAACGGTGCGGAAAAAAAAATATATTTGTGGCGCTGTTGTCGATCTCCTAAAACACTCAACCAATTTCAATGGAATTTTGTGGCTGTGTTTGGTTGGTTACAGTTTGAAAGATATGACTATTTTGGCCATGATAGGTGGCTCTGTGTTCAATCTCCTAAGCCACTTAACCGATTTCAATGAAATTTCGGGGCTGTGTATGGTTGGTTACAGTTTGAAAAAGAGGATACTATTTTGGTATGGTGGGTACGGCTATATGTAAAAGAGACTGAAGTCCGTATATGCACTCATAACTCGGGAATGGATCGTGGTTCGGTGAAGATTTGGTGTTAAACATAATTTTTGATGCCAAATCTAAAAAACTAAAAAAAAAATGTTTCGTCAAAAATAAAAAGCAAAAATGTTGTGGACAACTTAATCACTATTATTTTTATTTAAAGTATGTGTTTTTTTTAACTATCGCAGAGCCTTTTCATAAACTACATTTTTTGTTTTGCCCTGAGTACGAGTAGTAGTATAAACAAACAGAACTGATGGCTTTCCCACACGTGAACATGATACATATAATTGTCCGTGGGAGAAGCATGGATACTCTAGGTCGATTCCACACAATTCCAACGATTGTCCTTGCGCCTTATTTATTGTCATAGCGAACGCAAGACGTATCGGAAACTGCAATCTTTTGAATTCAAAAGTTAAATCTGGTGGAATCATTGGAATACGCGGAATCAATACATCTTCACCTTTAAATTTTCCTTTTAAATTCGTTGCTTCAATAGGATTGTTCATAACCTTTTTTACTGCTAATCTTGTTTCGTTGCACAATCGAGGATGATTTATATTCCGAAGTAGAATAATTGGTGCACCAACTTTCAATTGTAAACGATGAGGCGGCAATCCAGGTAAATCCAACGAATTCAAAAATTCCGTCGGATAATTGACAGCGTCATCTTGATTTGTGACCATGTCTACTGATTGATACGTTACAATCTCACCAGGCATATCAGTTAAAATATCCGCATTCAATTGGCCGACGTCCTTATTTTTGGCAGCCAATATTGCTCTTTCAGCTAACCAATTGCGATGTTTATAATTTTGCGCAATGTTTGGAAAAATACTTGAAACCAATTGTTGTTTTGTATGTGCGAAATTACAAAAATTATCTGGCAAAGTGATTAATCCAGTGTTATCAATAGGAATTTGTCCATTTCCTATCGACAGTATTTGCCTAGAAAATTCTTCAGCCGATGAGTCATTTTGTATCTGTACTCTCGCATGAGTGTTTGTACATTTCTCCATAAATTTGATGACTTTAAATATACCTTTAATTCATCTGCTGGAGTTGCACGGTATATCACTGGCAGTGTTTGACGGAAATCACCAACCAATAAAATTAAAGCGCCACCAAATATTTCTTGAAGCTTCCACCTATCTCTTATGTGACATTGTACATTCATCCCATACTATTAATTTGCATTGTTGCAAAACACTTCCCATTCCAGAATTTTTAGAAATATTACACGTTGGATTTTCATTAATTTGCATATTCAATGGTAATTTAAGTGCGGAGTGCGCTGTACGACCACCATCTAATGTAGCGGCTATTCCAGACGATGCAAGTGCTAACGATATATTCTTCGGTGATCTTATATTAGCTAGTAGCATGGAAATCAAAAACGTTTTTCCGGTACCACCTGGCGCGAATGAAAAAAGAACATTCCTCCGCTTTCGTTTTGTATAGCTTGAATTATTGTAAAATATACATTTTTCTTTGTTCTCGGTTCAATTTCGGCAGATTCAAATTTATAAATGTGTTCAGTTCATTTATATCGCATTGTTGTTCACGTTGCATTTCTTGATTAAATACGTCATGCAATGGTCGATTAGGAGCTGGCAAACCTAATTGTGACAATGTTTTATTTGCAATTGCTAAGCACATATCTTCAATTATAAGATAACTAATGCCTCATTATAAATTTCGAGTGAAATAATTAATTCCGGATTTCTAGAAATACGATGCATTCTATTCAAGATATCTCCGGTCATATAGTCACGATAATTCTGCCACAATTCCACAAAAAAAAAAAAAAAATATTTTAAAGTAAAAAAAAAAAATTTTTTTTGCACCATTTTTTGTAAAAAAAATTGTCAAAATCTTCCAACTCGTAGTTTTTAACTTCTCGAACGACATCTTGAGACGTCAAATCACTATAAAAGGCCATATAATCTTGATGAACGCCAAAACCATCTAGATTTCCTGAAAATATCTTTGTGTCATCATTTTAAACCAAAAATTGCCACTCATGAGGAGACACATATCCTCGATCAAAATCAAAACTTTGTTGCGCTTTTCATCTCACATCAGATGATTATCCGATTCGATCAGTTCATTATCCGATGTCACAGTGCAAATTCGATGCAAAATATCGTCGGCCATAGCACACAACACACCGTCACCAGTCCGCAGCGCTTCGAACGAAGTAGGGCCACAAACATTGACCAAAAGCATTCTCAATTAGAAGCATTCGTTGTTTTTCGGGTGAACTGTGTATATTCTACCAATTGCATCACTTGCATAAACACCACGAAATGAGGGAACTACTTCACCTTGTTTCCGCCGCTTGAACTTCTTCGACGACGCATTCCAATATCGAGGCATTTCGCAATAAGTAAGTGTTCGTGCAAACTCGTGGCTTCGGCAAGTGTCAAAAAATTGGTTAATGTTGTTGCAGGTGCCATAACTCTACTCACGGATGAGCAGAGTACCAAGATTGTTACTCGCTCATTTTTCGTAACAACCCCTACGTGAAAACTTAAAACGCTGAACAATATTATTGTCCACGCATCTCAATCACCCCTACATTTCAACTTACTCACTCGTACTAATGCAAGGATCCTGAAAATAATGGATTCAAACACCATCAAACAAATATCAAAGTATCTAGATACTCCACTTTAAAATGTTACTTGGTAACATAGTAAACATAATTTAATAGCACAAACTTATTAGGTAGGTTCCTATATTTAAAAAAAATTTAAAAATTGTTCACAACAACAATTTGCTCGGAAAATAATTGAAATAATTGACAACAACAATTGCTTTTAAAATTATTATTATTATTATTTTTTTTTTTTTGTATTTTAAATGTCACTACTCGATTTCTATCCATTTTTTTGTTGTTTCAAAGTGCATTTCCCCATACAAACTTTCATAGCCTTTTTCATCCCCTCAAAGTTTTGTTTTCGCGACAAAACTTCACACAAATGATATACAGACCAATAGCAAATATGTGTGAAAGTTTGGTTCAAATCGATAAATGCGTTAAGGCGTGAATCGACGACTAACGAACACAATTTTTAAGTTTTCTTTTTATATATATAGATAGATAGAAGATAGATATGATATGATAAATTTAATCTTCAAATGAACTCCAACCGGAAAATTTCAACGACACGATATGGAACAACCATCGATGCTGTCTTCCAGCGTAATCTAGATAGATTACAGTCTCGAATGTACATATCTTACTTCAGCTACCATAATCCGATTGCATCTATTCTACCGAAACTAGCACGGAACGAATAAATTATTGTTATTTCATAATATATCAAGAATACGGTTATTACAATTCCCTCTTTTCTCAATGACGTGTACCAAGCCAAACACATACCGCACGCACGGTGTTTACACATACACATTTTTCGGGACTGTTGGATACAGTCGCACCAATTTTTTTTTTTTTTTTTTTCAACCATTTTGAATATGCATCTTAGAATAATTCCAACAACTTGGACCGTTACACAATCAAAAAATCCCACTTTAACTACACCCCCACACACGTCCATCGGGATATTCAGTTTATAACTTCTAATGCAAATTCAAAAACAAACCTCTGAATTCTTAGATAGGTACCTATACTCGGTTGTCCTCATACTCATACATCTTGTAAACTGTAAGAGCTTATAGCTCTCTATACAGAACTTGCCAAAATTATATTAATAAATATATATAAACTAGCTTTTTGACTAAAATAACACTATTTCACCTGAAACTAATTTTTTGATTCAAAATATCTTTTGACAAAAACGATCTCAATGTATACTACGATCAAAATTAAAAAAAAAAACTCCCCGTACAAAAATTATGGAAAATCAATTTTCGCGAACTTTCCAATATCCCTTTAAAATTTTCCAATATTTTCGCCGTATGAAACTTGCTTAGGCGTAAACAAACCAAACAAAGACAAGATAGCTCAAATCGGACGATCCGTTCGCGAGTTATGGGCGGTCTTACGGATGTAACTTTGTTTTAGGTATATTCTATACAAGCGACCCGCCCCGGCTTCGCACGTAGGGTTCAGCCTGCGTTTGCAATGTAAGCGGAAAAAATGTAATTATTTACGACATCACATTAGAAACCTCAAAAATAACAGTATTTCTCCACTATTTAATGGATGTTATTATACATATAAACCTTCCTCTTCAATCACTCTATCTATAAAGAAAACAGCATCAAAATTCGTTGCGTAGTTTTAAAGATTTAAGCATACATAGGGATATAGGGATAGAGAAAACGACTTTGTTTTATACTATGTAGTGATACCTGACCCGTGAACTCCTTTCCTCCCAAATTCGTTAATGTAGGTAATGAAATGAAAATTCGGAGCATGCACATGCACAATGCTACTTTATGTAATTCGGTCAATTCAAAACTTCAAAAATTATATCAAATACAATTGAAATGACTGAAGTACTGCAATGTCTATTTGTTCCAATCAAGCCGCAATAATTGGCGTGCCGATCAACCTTACGCTTTTTCACAAAATTCACCATGTGAGAAACCTGGGAATTCAAGATTGATGCCACAAATACACAAATAACCAGCGAAAAAAAATATTTGTCATAATGAAAGCGAGATGCAGGGGAGATTCAAGACGCTTAAATTTCAAATCGTTCAATGTTTGCCTTTTAATTTTCCCCTCAAAACCGTCGCTAGCATTACATTTAATTTGAGATTCTTCACCATCAAATCAAACGCGCTCCGTTACAATACAAAGTTTCGGTGCATTGAGGTTGCGCAACAAAATTACAAGCCAACTTTCAATTGTATAAAGCTAATCCCGGTACATCCAAGAAATTCAAAAATTCAACTAATCCGCATAAAGTTTCGTTTTCAGAACAAAAAGTAGCATTATGTCCTTCCTTGGGCCCATGCAAATTTAAAACGTAATAAATAAATAGTTGGCGCAACAGGCCCGGAGAGACCCTAGGCCTAGCTTCTCACAACCATTCGTTTTGTGTGAGTTTCTCATTTTTGGAACGAATGGAAGGGATCTACAATTTTATGCCGACTCCAAACGGCTAATTGAGAAGCTCTTTCAAGACATTTATACTCTCGGATGTTTGTCAGACGTTCGCGAGAGGTAGCGCAGCGGAAAAAAACCCTAAGTCGGAATTGGGTTTTTGCGGGATTCGAACCTGGGACCCCCGCGTAGCAGTCCAACACACTAACCACTAAGCTACTGCGACTACTCAAAATTTAAAACAGAAACCATAAAAATCGAACGATCCGTTCCCGAGTTATGAGTGCACATACGTACGTCAGTCTCTTTTATATGGAGCTGAATCCACCGTATTTAATGTATCCAAGTGCATTTAATTATACAACTTTAGAAATATCGTTTTATTTTATTTTTTAATGCCAAAACCCGTTTTCCTATCCCGTCTATGTTTTGTAAAGTACCAATAATAGGATCAATAACTATCCTATCTTTCAAACTTGAAGCAACCATACCCATACCAAAAATTTCAATCGACCCAATAAAACTGTTTCGGAAATCGACAACAGCGCCACTTATCGGGTCGAAAAGTATCCTATCTTTCAAGCTGGAACCAACTATAATATATATCCACAAAATTTAATTGACATCGATTGAGCGGTTTCGGAGATCGACGATAGCACCTATAGGGTCCAAAATAGTCCTGTCTTTTAAGACTGCCTAAACCTGAAATACAACAATACGAAAAAAAAGAACCATGGAAATTGGCTCAGTGGTTATCGAGTTATATCGTCATCGAATTCCACCTCGAAAGAATTATAGGTATAATAATAATTATATATAAGATTACTATTGAAGATAATTGAATTTTACTGGAAAACGAAATATGCGCCTACAGCTCCACATGTTGATAATTTTCCGATATTTCTTTTTTCCTAAACCATCCCTGATTCAAGACGAACATAACAAAATAAAAATCTCTCAAATCGGTCGAGCTGTTCTGGAGCCTTTAACCCACTAACGCACAGTAATTGATTTTTGCATATATAGAGAAGATTATATAGGTATTTAAAAACAAAAAAATAAAAAAAATTAACTGCTCCAAATTGCCGCCCGGGGCCTGTGCCCCATTGACCCCCCCCGAAATTGTGGCAGGCACTCGAAAAAAGTGCCAAATTGCAACTTTAGTCGCACAACAGTCACGCTGGCTGTAGCAGTCAACTTTTACAAGAAAAGCAAGAAATCATGCAAATGGCGAAATCTGAATTTCTTTAGTTCATGGCTGGGACTCATACCTCAGCACTCCTCAAATTTCAAGACAGGCAAGAGGTGATTGCCAGCATTACCTTGTAAAACGTATATTTGGGAAAATTTTGCACTGCAAACTTTCTCTCTTAGATCTGAATTAAAAATTCTATTCTGGTTATGTCCACCAGCATTAGTCCTTTGATACATGTTCAAAGCCCTTAGCTCACCACCCTCAACTATTTTCCAAATCACTTTCCTATCACGCGGAAGCAAATTGAACTCTTTGTTCCGCTGCAGTATTTGAACACTCTTGGACCCTTACCACGGCTCGCAGTAATTTATGCTGCATCCATAATTACCATATACCTACTCCTATTACTTTGAGTGTTCATTTCTCGTCCGTACCACGACTTCGCTTACTTTGCTCTCTAAAACTAAATAATTCCATTCGCATCGCTGACTCCACTAAATAGCATTTACATCTGAAGGCTCCTGCAACCACATCCGTTTTCCAGGAACTGCAAACAGCTATTCTAAGACCATACAAAATACCTATCAAAGGAACTGTTATCCCACTCGGTGTGCCAACAGCGACGTAATATCTCGGTTGACTTCGTTCGAAATTTTGAACTAGGTTTATAAAATAAATTCAGATCTAGCATTGACTGCCAGTTGGGTAATTATAAGTTATGTGCATGACACCCACTCCACTTGGTAAAGTAATTGTAAAGAATTGATGAAGGTCCTGCAATGTGTGCGCAGTCCGTCCTTTAGCAAGTTTTCTTTTATTAATCAAAATGAAAAAATGGGTTCGCACAAATCGGATTATGTAAGGACATGGAGTCACATTGTCGTAACCGCTGGATATTTTTTAATGAAATCTAATGTGGTGGGTGTTATTTGCACTTCCTGGCGCGAAATGCCATCAAACGTGGGAGGTCATCAACAGCCGTATATAGCCATGATTGACGAGTAAAAAGTGATGAAGCAGGGAACGGTGCACTTCGCCTACATCTGGTATGACGTATTAAATGGGTGAATTGGTGACAAATTTATGCGGATCTTAGGAACAGCCATAATCGATTGCACTTTCCACACCCAAGGAACCCATAATATCAATAATTAGTTGAAATTACGACAACACTGCAGCTTACGACCGCGGTGGTGAGTAAGAGCGGTTTTTCGAAAAATGTGCGACAATATTGCTGTTACTGTTTTAAGTTGACGCTTCATGATTACAGAATACACAAGCCAAGTAGTCGTTGAAAAAATTAGCTAATCTTAAATCTTGCTAATGCTCTTCGTCAATGGATGGTAGTAAGTCCCGCGTTTGGTAAGAGTTTAAGAAAACATTCGAGCGCCTGGTATTACCGAAACATTTGAAAACGATGCTAACGATGCTTTCATTTCAAATGCGGAAAGGCAGTTGGACTCTATAATCTCACGTTTGGATATTGTTTGTGATCTTTTAAATTCAAAGAAACTGCCAGCTTGAGGAGGAAAATGAGTAAAGGCTGCGTATAAAACGACTCGTTTTAAAAACTAAAATGTGTATGGGAAAACATACGTTTTCGATGAAGGTTTCGGCTCGGTGTGAATAGGGTATTACAGTAATGGCAAGTACTTCCGACTGATGTTCAACTCTTGGAACTATTACTTAGCTCCAAATGAAATTGTCAATGAACTTGGGCGTTTCCAGGATGTGACACAGTTTCTTCTTCTTCTGGTAAAGTTACAGCCCGCCGTACTAATAACAAATTTTAGTCTCGACTTTAAGTTTACGGAAGCTCACAATTGCGAAATTTGTAGGGAAAATATAGACACTCCAGTGAACTGCTAAAATGTAGAGTCGAAATTAAAATGTTTATTGGTAAGGCCCAGCATGTATAAGTATAGTGGTAGACTTTGACGACAGTTGCTCTTGCTAGACAAACTGCTGAATTTGAGTTGTAGACCAGTAATCTTGAAGAAACAATTTTCGCAATAGAGAGATGCACCATTCTAATGCGGTTTTCAATTAGGACGGGTCAATGTAGGCAGCCTAAAGCGGCCATGTTGTTTTGGTGGCATATTCTGTCTAATCTGGTGTTTATTATTCAGTCACAGATGCCACATCACCATGGCAAATTAAACGAATGAGCAGCATTTGCAAATGATAAAAACGTATTATGTATTAAATTAGCGTTACTTGTCCATTTTAAGGCAGACGTGGTGGCCCTTTAAAGTCTACTCTTAAAAGGTTAGGGTGCTAAATTCTAAACATCCAGCTCGGTAAGCAATCAGTTAACACCCGTATTTCAAATAAACATCAGACCGGTCGGGAACATTGCCTGGGTACAGAAGAACCAGAGAGAGACATCTCCTCGCCGAGCCTCTCGCATACTTCAACTTGGCGAATTTTGCGTCGAGACATGGGTCGACACCCGTAAAAGATCCAACTGACCTAATTAATGACCACCATACAACGCCGTTTGTTTGCTGATTGGGCTTGGGTGCGTTTGAAAGAGGATACCAATTTTGACCCAAAATTCATTCAACGAAGAGGCGCTTTTTTGGATCAATTTCCATAACAAGAGAAATTGCTGTGTATGGGACAACCCATTAACGCTTGTTAGGCTTTAATGAGTATCGTAGCATCGGCTTACTATGCAGAATCTAAAAAAGCTTCAACAAAAAAGTATGTTTTGCCTTGCGGAATCCTTTTGAAAACATGGGGTAACCCTCAAAAAGCAAACGAGTTGCTTGAACGGGCTTTACCTACCTTTAATGAATATTATGGTTATATCCTCCCTCTCCGCCATGTTACATATATTACACAATACCGGTAGATCTTCTCTATGAAATTGATAATTAAGCGGAAGTAGTTCAGATCGCAGTTTTATTGTAAGTGATATTTCCTCGGCGCTGTAGTCATCTTTGAAGTAATTCCGATCCCCCAAATTATAATTCAGCTGACTATAGATAGATCGATGCAGTGATTCCGATGCTTCTCTTTCCGATTGCTGTCTGAAGTCAAGATCTACAGCTGCAATCAACTGATACAGCTTTGGCTTCCATGATCCCAGGTTTTCTTCATTCAAGTCCAGGCTTATTCCACACGTGTGCGCAAGGTCGTTCCATTTACTGTACCAACTATTTTTGCCTCGTAGTGCTTCCAAGGCCACATGTCTTGGTAATCTTTCTCAAGGCATGTTGAAGACTTTCAAAATGTAGTCCACATGAAGTTTAAGTGTCTTTATAGCCAATGGAGAAAGACCAGTCTCCAGCATTATGAGATGACATAGTTTGGGGTGTTGAGTGGCAAGCGGAATATCCTTTTGATATAAAACCTCAGTCGTTTTTCCACTTCCTCAAACCGGCTTCCGCCCCACACCTGCGCTGCGTACGGCATAGATGACTCTGCAACCGCCTCGAAAACACGAAACTTGGTGCTATGAGATATATACTTGTTAGCAAAACATTTTCTCCAAGTTGTATTTATCACGGTTTTGGCCTTTTCAAGCTTGCCTTTCAGGTGTTGTACTTTATGTAATTTGGTCAATTCAAATTCTTTATTCAAAAGTTATCACACTATTATATAAAGAGGTAATGTTTGTTTGAGGAAGGTAATCTCCGGAACTACCGAACCGATTTCAAAAATTCTTTTACTAATATAAAGCTACGGGATAGAGTATTGTGATAGGCTACTTTATTTTTTAACTTTTCCATTTTAGATTTTTTGATTTTCTGCACTATTTATTTTGACTTTTCTATATCAAAAATTAATTAGAAATCTACGTAGGTACCTACTATGTGCGGATTTTTTTTTCAAAAAGTGGATTGATAAAATCGAGATGAAATTAATGTATTATACGTTGGTTAACAGTGATGGTTTGTTTTTGATTTTGTGCATCGCTCCAACAGTTTCATTTCTTTTACACAGTTGATAAGTTAAAAATTAAATGTACAAAGTTTAAACGCGGACAAAATAGTTATTGAAAAGCAAATTTAAGTTATTTTTTAAAAATGCCAAGACGTATGCGCACAAATATTGGCCGACGAACAAGGCAAGCAAGTCAACAACAAATATCAACGAAGTCAAACTACAGAAGAAAGCGAAAAGTGGGACATCGCATGGCATAAGACCAGATCAACAGTCAAGAAAATTGAGAGTGCAAGTAATGAGAACTGCGTCAAATCCTACTATTGCTGGGATGGGAGCAAGTTCAAATCGGAGTGGCAAGATGCACGTCGTTGCTGACATTCGAAGGACTGGCATTTCAGTAGAAAGAACAGAAAACTATGTCGGTGATGCGATTTTCGATATTGGAGCGATGACTATAATTGTGTGCCACCATTAAAACGCGCTAAAAAACTGCTGTGCGAGTGGCAAAGTAAAAGTAGCACCTGCGGAGCAATTTGAATCAGAGGATTTTCTAAAGAACAGTACAACTACTGTTTTCGTATGACTACATTGGGAACAAAAATTATTAAAAAAACTGGTTTCATGCCGACTGGCAGGGCAATATTTTCTCTTATACATCATGCAAACACACATTTTTTTAACAATGGCACGGGATTCGCGGCTGCAATTCGGATTAACAGATTTACCATCGGATGGGTGCCTTCTTGCCATTAAATGAGGAAGTACACCAATACTCGCAGGTGTACTTCAGTTTGTCGTCGATGATCAAGTCGATAGGCTGTACAGAGGGCAAACAGAAGTGACAAAAAACGTCATTCGACAATTGCAACAATTAAATAATGCATTCAAATCTTTCATTACAATGTTTAAAATGGCGATAGAGAAAATGAACTTAGAAGATCGCAGATTTGTCTTCAATCCTGATAAAGGAACCGCACTTTGGAGAAAATAGAATCGATAGGAAACGGGTGGTATCACTTCCAATACAAGAAAAATTATTTAAAATTTTTAATTTTCTAATTCGGATGTTCCGGACTTACCGCTTCACAATTTGAAATTAAAATTCGGCTCAATTATCATTTTGTTGAACAACCGTAGGGCATGGGGATTTTTATACATATATCAAACTCCTCAAGTTGTGTTCAACTTCGAGTGAATTAAACGGCCCTTAATGCACCGGAACTTTGTATCGGATCGCGTTTGATATGATTGTGAAGAATCTCAAATCAAATGTCATGTAATCACGATTCTGAGTTTAAAAGGCAAACATTGTCATAACGCGGACTTCGCTTACTCAGAACGAATTGGCATTTAAGTGTCTATGACAAATAATAAATCGCAAGGATAATCGCTGGATATTTGTAGCATCAATCTTGAATTCCCATGTTTTTCACATGGTCCAATTGTATGTGGCGTGCTCACCTGTAGGCAAACCACTTTAGTACAAAAGCGGAAGGTTGGCCGGCACGTCAATCATTGCGGTTTTATTGAAATACATCGACATTGCTATACTTCAGTTATTTCTATTGTATTAAATATAACTTTTGAATAAAGAACTCGAATTGACGGAATTACGTAAATAAGCATGCGCTGTGCATGCTTGGAAATATTATTTTCATTACATCTATGAATTTGGGCGGAACGGAGTTCGCCGGGTCTGCTAGTATGAAATAAAATAGAAATAACTGAAATAGGTATAGCGATCAATGTGTTTCCGCTTTTGCACTAAAGTGGTTGCTCGCCATAATGCCATAAATATCCAGCGATTATCCGTGCGACTTATTATTTGTCATTGATGCTAAAATGCCAATGGCAAATCGTTCTGTATAATCGGAGTCCGCGATTTTAAATTTTAAATATTTTTTGTTGTATTGGAAGTGACACTACCCGTTTTCTACCCATTCTGTTTTGTTTTTTGTTTTTTTTTTTTTAAGTGCGGTTCCATTATCAAGTCTGAAGACATATCTGCGATTGTCTGAGTTCATTTTTTCCATCGCCGTTTTAAGCATCGTAGTCAAAGAGTTGTTTTTGTTTGCATTAAATAATTGTTGCAATTGTCAAATTACGTTTTTGATGTGTAAACATCTAAGCGCGCGTTGTTGGAATCTGGTGGAGTAAATCCACACATTTAACTTGCGGGGACGGAAATGCGTCACTGTGTTTTATTATTGCATACATTTTATCATTGCATACGTTTTTATCATTGCATACATTTATGAGCTGCGGCATATTAATTTCAGCTTTTTGTTGATGTGAAATAAAGCATGTTTTTGTTATTTCATAATATATCAAGAATACGGTTATTACAATTCCCTCTTTTCTCAATGACGTGTATCAAGCCGGACATATACCACACGCACGGTGTTAACACATATTTCGGGACTGTTGGATACAGTCGCACCAATTTTTTGTCACTCCTGTTTGCCCTCTGTACCGCCTATCGACTTGATCATCCTCCTACAAAATGAAATACATCTGCGGATATTGGTGTACGGCTTCATTTCATGGCAAAAATCCACCCATCCGATGGTAAATTTGACCTTGAATCTGTTAATCCGAATTATGCAGTCTTGAATCCCGTACGTATGTGTAAGAGAAAATATTGCTTTGCAAGTCGGCATGAAACTCAGTTTTATGAATGATTTTTGTTCCTAACGAAGTCATACGGAAACAGTTATTTTACTGTCAAATGTTCTTTAAAAAACCATCCGATTCAAAGAACGATTTTAATAGCTCCGGTGATAATTTAACTTTGCCACTAGCACAGCAAAGGCCGGTCGTTTCGCCTTTCAATTTCAGCGCGTTTTAATGGTGGCACACATCGCTGTAATATCGAATCGCATTGCCGCCATAGTTTTCTGTTCGTTCATACTGAAAATGAAATACCATTCGTTCGAATGTCGGCAACGACGCGCGTTTGCCACTCTTCGATTTGAATTTGTACGATTTGACGCAGTTGTCATTACTTGCACTCTCAAATTGCTTTCCTGTTGATCTGGTCTTATGCCATGCCATGATCGTCTGCCAATATATGCGCGCGTTCGTATTGGCATTTTCAAAAAATCAAATACATACTTACATTTCCGCGTTCAAACTTTTTACATTTAATTTTTACCTTATCAACTGTTGACCAACGTAACGTGTAAGTTAGTCTATCCAAACTTACCAAAACTACATATTAAATTGAACTTTTAATATTAGGCATGATAGCTCTGAACTAACGGTGATGTAAACTAAGAAATTCAATTTTTGGTAGAAATAATAAATTAATTATTTTATATGTATTTTATCAATATAATAACTTCGATCGAAGCATCTATTTTAAACGTAAATGTTATGTCAAACGCCATAAGATTACATCAAAATAATTTGAATTGTAAAAGCGCTATGGTTACATTAGAAATATTTTAATATGGTGGTTAAGTATTCTTAAATTTTCTAATTTTCCTCGCAATTTTCTTAATTTTTTCTTTCATAAGAACCTTCTCCTGACAATAATGAATACAACAAAATAGAATTAGCGAAATCGGTCCAGCCATTCACACGTGATGCCGTGACCAAGGGATCGATTTTATCGCGGCGATGTGAACGCCAACTAATCAGATGACAGTTAAGGTTTGGAAACACTCCTTCTGTAATTGTAATTTGTAAGTCTTACGACTGTGAATTTTATTTTCGTTTTAAAAACACCAAATACCCGAAATTGAATTTTATGTTATTGAAAGTACCTATATAATAAAAAAATACTCTACTATTTCTTTTGTTTTATTGTTTAAGGTGATGACAAACCTTTGTATGGTTTGTGCGCTTTCTGTTTTAGTTTATTTGTTTCTTCAGTTTGGAATGTCGGAAATAGTTATATCTACCAGTAATTATTAACAATGCATGTCGTATTGAATAATGGTTATTTATTAGTTCGTTTTTTTTTTTCAACTTATATTATATGTGAGTGCGAAATTCCAGATACAAAGTCCAAATATACAATCTCTACCGCAAGACACCTACTGTCAATCGATTAGTTACTCACCCATTACCTTTTCTTTGTTTCTAACTACGATTTAGTGAACTGTTGTCTTGAAATCATGACCATTTCGGAAAAAAAAATCCAACAATATTTGGAAAAACTTTCCATTCACGATGATCGGCGCCAAACAAGTAATACGCAATCCATCTCTCAGCTTCATGCACAAGTCCAGAGGCAAATCCCTTCTTCAATATCCGACAATTATATTCTTTTGAAAAGAAAAGAACCATTCAAAAAGGACCTCTCTTTTTCAACAGAAATAATCGTCATATGTCATATCCCTTTATGTACCTACACGCATCTTCCTTTAAGTAAACATAGCAGGATAACGTGTGGAATTTTTGTTTTCCTATGTTGTTTGCCGTATATACACCAAGGCGTGGGAATCAAAAACTTGTTCGGAGATTTTTCAATGAATCACACAGCCAGGTACACTATAGGTGAACGTGTGCAATGAAGTCCAAACATATGGTGGTCTTTCGTTGTCCGGTTTTGCGAAAATGCAAGAAATTTCACAGAATCAAACTGAATCCGATACATCTGCGATGTGAGTGCAAAAATTCAAAGGTCGATACGCCTACCTATTGGCAGGGGTTAGGTAATAGCGTACAGGGGCATTTATCCCACGAAGCAAGAGCGGACAGCCATATTCAACGGGTTACCAGGAAACCTGAGTCAGCGTAGAGGAATTCGATTGTTTAGACTTTATTTAGAGGAACGGCGCACACACACGCTGCCTATTAAAATGCAGTTGCGCGTTCGATTCTTTTGTTTTCGGCGAATACCTATGCCTTCGCCTTGTGCGAATCGCCATCGATTATGTTGCTAGGATTGTGTAAGATCAAGATATAAGTAAAGCGGTTTTAAATTAATAAACTCTGAATTTGCATCGGTGCAATGGTATGTTTTATCACTGAAAGTAGTTCGGTGCCCACCAAAATAAAGTACCTACGCGTTTGTCGTTAAGGCTCTGGGACATTGGTATAAAGGAGTACGGGGTCAAATTTGTGTTTATTCCCAAGATCGTTTGAACCTTTACTGCGTGTAATAAAGTGGGTCAAACATTTTTTTTCTTTTTTTAATTATGGGTTCTAATAGCGAATGTGATATCTCTTATATAAAAATGAATGTCTGTTTGTTTGTCCTTTATGGAATCATAAACTATGCATTTGATCATGTGATGATCCTTAGCAAAGTTGTTGTGCATGAGTCCGCGAATGTTTCTGAGTTGATACGATCAATTTCGGACAAAGGGGCGTGGCACCGCCCATACAAAAAAAAATATTTTATTTAAAAAGTCACCATCGAATGTGTATTTATGAAGGATCTGACTGCTGATTAACGTTCCAAAAAAAAAAAAAAGTCTTATATTTTGAAAGCCACCGAATCGATTGAGTTCAAATTTATTGCCGTGACAGCTTATGCTGAGTTGTGGGTGACATAAGAATTTATGTTAATTGTGAAATTAATTTAAAGGACTTTAGTGAAAAAGGGAAAGGCTTACTGATACGAAAGAAACTGAGTAACATCTGTATTGTGCATGCTCGGAATTATTATTTTCATTACATTAGCGAATTTGTATATATATATAAATCAATTGCTGTGCGTAAGTCGGGTAAAGGCTCCAGAACGGCTCGACCGATTTGAATGAATTTTGTTCTGTTTTGTTCGCCTTGAATCAGGAATGGTTTAGGGAAAAATAAAAGTCGGAAAATTATCAGCATGTGGCCTGTAAGCGAATATTTAATTTTTCAGTTCAATTAAATTATTTTCAATAATAATATTCTATATAGTATTATATATTTTATACCTATAATTCTTTCGGGGTTAAAATCGATGAAGATATAATTCGATGACCGATAATTTTCATGATTCTTCTTTTGTTTTGTTCGTATTGTGGTATTCAGGTTTAGACGGTCTAAAAAGATAGATAGATAGATATATCTCCGAAACCGCTCAATCGATTTCAATGAAATTTTGTGGATGTATATTGTATACGGTTTATTCCAGTTTGAAAAATATGATTCTTTTGGACCTGATAGGTGACGCTGTTGACGATTTCCGAAACAATTTTATTAAGTTGATTGAAATTTTTGGGATGGGTATGGTTGCTTCCAGTTTGAAAGATAGAATAGTTTTGGACCCTATTGTTGGTACTAACTTAATAAAACATAAGCGGGATAGGAAAACGGGATGTCAAACTAAAGTTGTATAATTAAAATTATTAATGGACATTGTCTAAATAAAGCACTTTGTGAAATGCGAGCAGGACTTAATACGAAAGATACTGGCATAGCCGCTGCATAATAATAGAGACTGACGTCCGTCGGGAACGGATCGTTCGATGTTTAATTTGATGTATAACTTGAAATTGAAAGTCGGATTGGTTATAATTTTGGTTTGCAACCATTGACGTAGCTTTGTAACGGATCGTGTTTGATTTGATGGTGAAGGATCTCAAATCCAAATGTCATGCAACCGAAGCCGACGGTTTTGAGTTGAAAATTCAGAGGCAAACATTCTCATTCCGCGGATTCCGCTTATTCAGAACGATTTGCTCTTCGTATTTAAGCCTCTTGAATTGACAAAAAACATGCTTGCAAGGATATTTGTGCATTCGAATTTGTGCGGAACAAAGTTCGCCGGGTCAGCTAGTTACATATATAAAATATTATTGTACTCGGTATATTATTAATGCCTCCGGATCAGGCTTAAAGTGCCTATTATAGATGACAACTCAACTTGGTTGTGCTGTCTTCATGACAACTCAGCTTTGAGACAACCAAACAGATTTTTCGTATTATGCAAGACAACTCTTTTCAGTTGTCTTTAGAAAATAAATTGCCATATTTTGGGATCATAATATTGAAAATCGAAATCAGCTGAATGTCAATTTTGTGAATTTATTTGTGGAAATTGAAATCGAACGAAGTAAAATATTTGCAATTAAAACAAAAAAGTTAAAAAAAAAAAAAAAAACTATGGAAAATAGTTTTGATTTATTTTTTTGTGACTCTATAATACATACACACAACTGAAAAGACAACCATTTTATTATTTGTCTACTCATAGGACGATAGTTGTCCTTTGACGGACAACTAGTTTTAATCTATAATTCCAATTGAAGAAAGACCAACTTTAGGGGCATAAAGTTTCGAAATAAGGGATTGAGAGGGATGGGGTATAAATTGTAACAACTAACAATAACAAGTGGAATGTAAATGAGATTAAGAATGAATAATACCTAGAAGTTAGAAGTTAGTTAGTTAGGTAAATCAACGTTGGAGCTAATCCTAAATTTGCTGTTGCTTTCAAATTCGCTGTGTTAATCTGTTTCTCGCATTACTGACAGTTTTTCTTCTCTTTTTTCGGGTAAGCTACTTTTTGTATAACGCTGATTATTTTGTTTTAAATTTAAAACAAAGTTATGCAAGTACGAGTACCTACTACCTACGCGGAGGAATTAGTGGATACAATTTTGTTATAAAGCCATCAAACGCTTCCCAACGGTTGGCTTCGATATATAGCCAAATTCTCATTAATGTATACAATGATAAGTAGGTACCACTGATTATTTAGACCATAGCTGTAATGATATGACGAACAAAGTAACACCATCTGCTCCTCTTTTTAAAATAAACAAAACTGCAACTACCAAACACTGAAGTGTTTCACTTCATTTTTTCTCCACAAACTCTATATCAACTTATGACTTTTTTTTTTTTGTCTTCTTTTTGTTTAAGCTTTCCCTATTTAGATGTCAATTGTCAAGTCTTCAGAAATCTTAGTCCAATGACAATAAACCAAAAAATATATTGAATATAATTTCCAATTTTGAAACGAACAAAACTCTTTTTCGCATAAAGTTTAAGAGCCACTGGATATCCAAAAGAAAAAAACAACACCAAAAAGTATGCAATTGTTTGATACAGATGGTTAACATTTGAATTGAAATAGCCATAGGCCCACAGGGCGTAGTTAACGAAAAACGTATGGCGGATTAGTTTCGGAAACACTTCAGTCTGCATCAGTATCTACAGCATAAACTAAGAATTAAATAAACCGTCAGCTCCCGCGCACCTACCCGATTCCACCCGCAAATTTTTTTAAAAATTCCTTTTTAAATTCTCCCTTAAATTTGGTGAAATTCTATCAGTTGATGGATGCGTTTTGAGAGTTTTAATTCGTTTTTTTATTTCACCACGAAAACATGTATTTTGCAAAATGGTTAATTACTAAGGTAATAAATATATATACATAAATAAATGAATAAACTGAGAAATATTCGTTCATGGAAATAGAATAAGACATTTTTATTCTTAAAATTACTGTGTCTGTTTTCGTTTGTTGTTTTTTGGTCGAAAAATTATTTCGCCAGTGAATGGCGACATGTAAAAGGCAACGAATTCAAAGGCAAGAATTGATAAGGAATACCTATTAAAATTAAAAATATGTTGGCGTTCAAGGGAGATTTATCGGCATTTCTGAGCATAAACAAATCATACTGAGACCCCCAACTCACAATCCTCTTGCCGCTGGCCCTCTCAATTTTTGCCAGGAATCCGCCATTTTGTTGTCCTATCCGTGTACGCCAATTCCTATCCGTTTTGCTTTGCCCACAGTGAAATGTAAAAAGATTAGGTGCGAATGTGTTGGTTGAGAGGATTTTTGACATTTGTCAATACGAATTTCTATGCAACAATACTAGCGCACCTAAACTTTTTGGGAGCGTAAAATTTAGCTTGTAGGCAAATAACTGTTAATCGGTCGAAGTTGGGGGTCTCAGTATTGTCTCTGTTTCTGAGTGGGTACGATATTTGAGTTGTAATCTTTTCATGAAGTTTCCGTGTAGTAACAGAAAAAAATAAATAAATCAAAAACAAAGAAATTAAATTTATTACAAGATTTGAACCAATTTGATACAGAAAAGAATTTCCAACTAAAGCAATAAATGAAAACAATAGAGTCAGCCGAGAATAACTATGAATCACTGTTGCAAAAAGGCTTACTATTGTACCTACTGATTTCTGTACTATTTGACTTTCCCGAGTACGCAAGTAGGTACCACTTCTCAATTTTGAGTAGGTACAATGTTTACTATTTTTAATTTTTGAAATAAATCGAAAATATAGGTTATATTTCTCTTACGTCCTTGTTATTCACTCCAAGAATTTAAACCCAAGTCCAAATTATAATATTCCATAACATTCAACTCGGGTTAAAACCTAATTTCATAATAGTGACATTTCTTCTTTCAGGAAATAAGTAAAAGTGAAATAGAATGTAACATGTTGCAAGACGCTAAAAAAAAAAAGGATTTTATTTGTAAAGTGGATGAAATCGAAGAGCTGATGGAAAAGCAGATGGTGAATTAACGTCGTCCTCGTCTTCGACTATATCGAATGCACAGACGGGCTAGTCAATGCTTACGATCTCGTTTATTTTCAGAAATATTTCCGGCTTCAAAAAGAGTCATATTGGAGGCTAAATTCATAATATGTAAATACAATAAAAATTAAATTCAGCACACAGCAAATCAAAGCAATTTCCAAGTGATAAATATAATTTTATGTGAAATTTAACATATTTTAGGTGGGAAATCAATTTAAAATCGGTATAAAATCCGCGTTTAAATGCATATAAATATCCAGCGTGTTTAATGCATGTTTTTGAGTACCTATATATTATAAATGTAAATTTAAATCATTGGATTTAAAAAAATCGGATTAGGGTGTAAAATTAACTTAAACCTAATTTACAATCGAAGTGAATAAAAGGTCGTTGTAAATTCAATAAAATATGATTTTTTTGAATGCAATAACATAAATTTATGGCATTTAAAACAATTATGTACTATTTTGTACGTTTCAGTAATTTTGCATCACTGCTATGAATAATGTTTATTTAGAAAATAACTTTTTTTTGTATGTCCATTAAATTCGGTCTGTTGTTTTTTATACTATTATATAATATATATATACATATATTGTCAGTCATCTGTCAAGTTCTTATGTGCAAGTGTATGCGTGCGTCTAATCTACATAATCACATGGAAAACAGCTTGTAGGCAAACTCTCTTCAAGTGGGCGGAGCTGACGGTCTATTTAATACTTAGTTTATGATCTACCTACAGCAGAGACAATACTGAGACCCCAATCTTCGGCCGATTTTCCGTTACTTGCCTGCAAGCTATATTTTTATTGGGTGGGACATGCTAAGTGCATTAGTATTGTTACATAGAAATTCGTATTGACAAATGTCACATTGTCACGTATCGTTGTCAAAAAGTCCGGCTCACCAACACAAGTGCACCTCGCGTGTACCACTTCCGCTGTCGGCAAAAATGCTGCCAGCGCTCATAGAATTTTGTCCGTTAAATTTGAAATTATTCCTTACGTGTGAATAGTATTTCATTTTATGAATAAGTGCACTTTTGCTGAAAATATTTGCGAAAAATGAAAAATGTAGGTAGATTGTATGATGGAATATAAAAACATTTGGAGTAATTTTTCTTCAGTTATTTAAAAAAAAATGTACACATGAAATCGAAGTTAATCATGCTTATTTGGAGATTCGAACGAATATCCAATTCTAACGAATGTCTATCAAAATACACAAAGTTCATTCGAACGAATCGAGACATTCGTTAGAATTGGCTATTCGTTCGAATCTCAAAATAAGCATGACATTCAAAAGCGAAAAATGCACAATCATTTTTGTCCTAATATATTTCTAGTACATAAAAAGTCTCATTTAAAAAAAAAAAAAAAAATAGTTGGCGCAACAGGTCCGGGGGGACCCTAGGCCTAGCTTCTCACAACCATTCGTTTTGTGTGAGTTTTTCTTTTTTGAAACGAATGGAAGGGATCTACAGTTTTATGCCGACTCCAAACGGCTAATTGAGAAGCTCTTTCAAGACATTTATACTTTCGGATGTTTGTCAGACGTTCGCGAGAGGTGGCGCAGTGAATAAAACCCTAAGTTGGAATTTGGGTTTTTGCGGGTCTCATTTAGATAGTTTTATTAACCAAACGAATTATATCGCCCTTTCAAAATAGAAAATAACCAACCAATAGCATTTAGTTATGTTAAAATGTATTCACGAACTCTATCACATGGTTGGTAGCGGTTGGCAGCATTGATTTTATATTTTTTGTATGTTTTTGCATGTCACACGGATTCTAAATGGACAGAACACCGATAGGTAAACAAAATAGCGAATTTGAAAAAAAAAAAATTGAGGGGACCAGCGGCAAGAGGATTGCGAGTTGGGGGTCTCAGTATGGCTGTATGGGTTGTCTCTGATCTACAGTACCAATGATGCCAACTCTATGATAAGTTTGCAAATGTTTGAAACTTTCACAAAATAAAGACAGGTTCCCTCGTTATAAAGCGTAACTTTTTTATTGAGTTATCTTTGTTTAATAAGAACATACTAAGGAGTTTCTTGTGAGCTAGGAAACATACGAGTTACAGAGCAGTTATGAGATTTTTAACAATAAGTCTGTTAAAGTATAAACAAAAGATACAAGGTGCTCGACCTCGAATATATTCGAAATATAAAATGTACAGTTTGCTTTTGCTGCTGTTAACCCAGTTCCCATCCTGCAGATATTATTCCCGATATAATTTCCCATTTTGTATTAACTAATAAGCTAATATAACCCCTGGACCTTTTAAAAATGCTGTATGCTAAGTATTGGTCTCGTATGATACAAATAAGCAAGTTGCACGATAACTCACTTGCAGGAGTATGTTAGCAAAGATCTGTACTCAATGGAATTCATTGAATCGAACTAGAAATAATAACAATTTCTATTTGCAGTTGCTGATGTTGTCAATATCATGTTCATGTTTATGTACGGGTCTCTTGAACATAATGGTGACGTTTAAAAATCTAGCTCAGTAAGCCAGATAGCTGCCTAGCTCTTGCTATGTCTTAGTTTTTATTGGCCTTGATCGGCCATAATACGATCGGAAGTCAAATGGCGTTCGAAGTATCCGTTTCGGAACAAAATAAATGAAGCTTATAAACGCGTTCATTTGATATGAAAATATTTATATCCGCAGCATACGGTTATCAAAAATAAGTGTTATAACGCGATGCCATGCAATGTGACAAGGTGCGCTATATGTCATCGGAGAATTTTCCTGAAAATTGTATCCAACGTATCTCTGAAATTAAATTTCTCCGATAACGTACAAATCGGAGTAAGTTCCGTTCCGAACGGATATATCGATAGGGGTGAATGAATACCCCCGCTTAAGTACGTTGTGTGATTGCTCAGTTTGTGGATTCTGGTGTATTCATTGCTCCAAATATTCTTGTTGGTGATGCCGAACACAACTCAAAGTAATAACCTCTACAGCCCAAACGGCTGGATGTATTTGTTTCAAACTGCGGATTTGGAGTTTGTGGACTTACAGTTCGGAGCCACATTTTTTTTTGCAGGTTATCCCCATTATTAATGCTACTTCTCATATAACGGTTTTTAGCAAGTTTGATTCCTCTAAAAACGGCTCCAAGGATTGAGCTTATTATTATTAGATCAATATTGCTTTAAACTACGTATATAAATAATCAGTTTAATGTTTTTTATAAACGGTCCATTAATTAAATTAAAATTTTGGAAATACTATAAAACCCAAGGAGAGTCTGAGGCTGTCCAGACATTATTCATTTCCTTACAACAAATTACATTTTCAAGAGTACTTACGTTCAGTTTGTTTCGTGGGTTATTTTGGAATTGGCTTACAATCGAAAACTTTCGCTCTGCAGCAGCACTATGGTCTAAACAATTTTACTTTTTTTTGTGGTTTTCAATAAATATTATTCATGTTAAACATTTTAAATAAGCTCTCAGAGACAGAATCCCGTTAGTTTAGCAGAAATCGAGAAAATAACAGAAACATAGAGCCAAGGTTAACTCATTTCAAAATGAATGTGGCCAATTTCACAATAAGTTGGCTTCATTTAGACGTTTTTTGCAGCGGTTCTTTGAATGTCAGTTTTGTACAGCTGTCTAAGACAAGGTTTATCAAACAAAAAAAGGGCAGTAGATTGGATTTAGTGGCAGCAGATTTATTTTTTTGCGAAAAGTGCAGTAGATCTACTCCTATTGCAGCAAAGTGGCAACGCTGGCACTGCATACAGTTTTTCGCTTACTTTGCAAACTTTGCAAACTTCGCCTAATCTCAAAAACGGTCCATACGATTGCATCAAAAATGCATAAGTAAGGTAAGATGGACATTCCTAACTTGATAGCATTTGTTGACAAAAGGCATTTTGAATTTTATTACCCTCTGTCGCTTAAGCTTTTTTCTTTTTAAAGGGTACCTTATATTGTAGTCTGTTTTTGAATTTGTGATTAGCACAGCCGTTAAGCACGATTCCCATTGCTCCAGCTCATGCAATGGCTCTATTTGCTCCGCAACTTTTAAATGAGAGTTTTGAAATTTGTTTTCCATAGGCTTTCTGGGTGATTTCGACTTTGAAAACAAAAGTGTTCTCTTTTCTTTGACCAAGTCGTTCTAGTCCGTCTTTGAGAAGAGCACTATTAGAGTGCATCTATGCCGCTCGGTGGTTTATTACCTGCTGCTCTTTAGCCCAAATAAAAAAAAAATCCACCATTTGAAAGCAAGTTGTTAACTTGTTGCAAATTCCCCATGTTAAGTCCCTTTGCTCAACGCAGTTCATTACGTTCCTTCTTATTCGAGTGCCATCTTGACTGTTATTCTGTTTCTCACTCTGCCAAACAGAGCAAATGGTGTATGCAGACTGATTTGTGCTTAAATGCCCTCACAAATTCCACCTCTAACCAGGTGCGCTCGACTGAAAGCAAATTAGATGCTCTTACGCTGTTCAACAACACACGTTAAGACTCTCAACTAACGGTACCCACTAACCGCATTAAGTCAGTTGATTTTATATATATATATATTTTTTTTTTAATTTATATACAATAACATTTCGCCAGCCTAACGGTGCATGTAAATATAAACATTTCCTTGCACTTTTTCTCAGCGGCTCACCGCTCACCTCAACCCTTCTCTCGCCGGCAGTTTAATTGGATTAAAATATTTCCGAAGAGAGAGGTAAAATCAAGAGAAAACAGCATTTTTCTCCCAGTCGACTTCACCTTTGGGGTGGCCCCCTATTCGGATTTGGCCATACGGTGTAATGAGCGTTGACCCATCGCCGTCGTGGCTCAGTTCTGGGTCAATGCATATTGTATTGTGTGACGACTGCCATGACAGCAAGCAGCCTGTCACGTACTAGAGCAAAGGAAAAGAAAGCCAATGGCCGATTGACCAGGGAACTTGAAACGGAGTGCACAAAGGTGCATTTGGAATTGTGGCATATCAGCCAAACTTGTCATTAAGACAAAAAAGAAATAAACGCTTAACGCAACATTGAATTCTCCGCACTTGCTATTGCTATAGATACTTGTTTGCAGGCAGTGATTATTCTCATTCATTTCCGCACAAATTGCTCTTCCGGTCGGTGCGGTAGCTACATCGGTATATTTAGAGTTTGATGAATATGCGGGGCAACTATAGTCAGTACGCGCCCAATTCTTTTTTTTTTTGTATTGTTCAGAGCTACTCACTCGGATTCATGGGTTGGGGATTGGGGTGGATGTATATGTGACATGTTGAGAACTTGTTCGAAGAGGGAAGTGCATCGTGTTCCCGATGGTTATGGTAGTGTGACCATAATACTGCGCAGTAACGAGGGCTGTGTTTTTAAGTGACACAAACGAGAAAGGAGGTTCTATGTAAAACTGTTTAAATAGGCAGCTTTAATAATCTCTAAGGTCTACGAACAAAATGCTGTCCAGTGTAACAAAAGTCGTTTAAAATTGTGTCAACACAAGTGCAGGGACATAAAGCCCAATTTTTATTTTTGGGGAAATTGAATTTGAACCTTAAGTCCCACCGTAAACCCCAATCACTTTTTGTTAAAAATCGGACATAAGTCCAAATTTTTTTGTTGAGTCATAGGTCGAAGAGTAAAAAGATTTCAATAATTTTTGATATTTTATTTGAACGGAAAAACAAAAAAAAATATATATCCAAATTCTTATTAAGTGGAACACAACCCCCAATTTTTTTTTTTTTTTTTTGCCTTAAGTGTTAAGTCCCACTTGGGTGGGGCATTATCCCCAAAAATAAAAATTGGACTTTATGTCCCTGGGCCTTATGTACCTGCGCCATGTGTTTGTCAACACATACCTAGCAAACATATTTTTTCCCTAAATAATGATTCAATTCAAAGGAAAGATATTATTCCATGGGTAAGATGAAGTAGCACATGCTCTTCACGACTATGTAATGGTTCGAAGGCATATAGCGTGAGGTGCGAGTGACATTTATCCCAAAAATAGGAAAGGCCAGTCATACCGCACAGCGAATTAGTTTGTCATAGATCGTGATTTATACCTACTTACATTAGGACATCGATTTTATGAAGACTATCTATCAAAATCGCAGTACGCGCAGTACATGAAAAGCAGATCTATTGACGTGGCTTAGTAGAGGTGGTAGATGAATCCCTACTGCATAAAAAGTACACCTTGAGTGTGTTCTTAGACATTAAGAGGGGCTTCAAAACCATCGATTTGAGCAGCAGTACCCACCTACATATCAGTCTTTGGCACGGATTAGCATGTGCTATAGCGATGACCATTTGGTAGGTAAGCTTGCAAGAAGTGCAACAAAAAGATCTTATATTTGGGTCCAAGATGCGAAAGAACTCCGCTGAGTATGATTGCAAAGAAGATTGATATTGAACCCTTCAGTGGAACAAAACCTATGCTGGACCAACCTAAAAGAACTATGACCAGAGGTGAGTGAGCGAGGGACTCCGCCACCGGCTGGGCATTCCGCATAATCAGTAATGAATATTGCTAATGCAGCAAATGGAATCCATTTGCTACTAGGGTCCCTCCGGACCTGCTGCGCCAACTATTTTTTACTCTCCAAAAAGTTAAGTATCGCGGACTCTATTTAGATACTGGACCTACTTGGAATGACCATGTTAAGGGGAAGGTCCGGAGGGCAAAAAGGCTACCACATCAGTGATGAGGGGAGGAATTTGTTTGTTAATTTTTTTTTTTTTGTCGGTGGTCGTACCATCGTGATCAATAAAAAAACGTTTGTTTTTTGGTTTCCAATATATTTTCATAATATTAATTTAAGCGATTTTTTATTAATAATGAACAAAAGATCACGTGTATTAAAAACAATTGGAAATACGTAGGTACTTCAAACTGAACTGCCTATTTAAAACTAAAATATATTAATGAAAAGAACCCGTCATCTGTTTGGATGATTGTTACAGAAATGTAGCATTTGCGCAAGAGTGAGCAAAAAGGGTTAAACGATTTTGCCGCAGGACTACATTTAAAATATTTAATCCCAACCATTTCATCTCTTAAGACCTGTTTTCTTCAAAAAAAAAAAAAAAAAAAAAACAAATTTAAATTTTAAATTTTCGTTGTATTGATACTATGGATTGTTTTTTAGGAAAACATCGAAACTATCGAAAACTGAAACTACCGATGTTTAACCAACACCAGACAGAGCTGGGGTGATAACTAGACCTATTATCACTCTGGCAGTGATTGGTCTATAAAAGAAGCAATTAAAAAGAAGTAAAAACTATTCCAGAACCCATTAAAGGGCTTCTGTTGCTTCTTGCAACTTTTGAGGATCTCTTCTAAAAGAAAAAATTAAATCTAGAAGCCCGACATTTCTTAAGTTTCTGACAGACCCCGTATTACAACCCGTATTAAGCCTCCATGATGTCTACATTACATGGTCCTAGAGGACAAGCTAAAAAAGTTCTACTTCCTGAGATAAAGAATTCCGGAATTCTAGTCTTCCATTCGGATCTCCGGGGGGGATGCTATCTCAGGGGGTTCAACATGCAAATAATCACCCACAAGACTTGCATGACGTCAGATATCAACGAACACAAATACAAAAGAGAATAAACACTAACAGAAGAAAGCTAGCAACAGATTTCTGCAACATTCGAGGTCAAGGACTCAACAATGTCAACGTCAGCTGTGTGCACCAGCATCTGCAAGAAAAAAAGCCAGACGTCCTAGTTTTAACAGAGACTCAAATAAACTCAACAACTGATTACACATATCTTCAATGTCCAGAATACGAACTACATCCTCGTTTTCGATATAAGGGGGGACTATGTGTGTTTGCCCGAGAAGATCTGGCGTGTGTAAGAGAAGGAGAGATGGAACCTACGGATCTCGACATAATATGGCTAAAGGTCGTTCTACAAAGTTGTACCAAATTCGTTTGCTGCCTGTACCGCTCACCAAACGATAACGAACCATCTAAATTATTTCGTCATTTATCCGATAAGGTAGACTGGATACAAATTCATCATCCAACCGCTGAAGTTATTATACTTGGTGACTTCAATGCCCATAACATGAATTGGCTACGATATTCTAACCGAACGGACGAGGCAGGGAAACAAGCTGAAGACTTCGCCATTTGCTGCAATTTCACTCAGCTCGTTGATGAGCACACGCGAATTCCAGACAACCCAACAAATTACAGAAACACTCTCGATCTGTTTCTCACAACAGAGCCAGATAATTATGAAATAAAAGTGTCTGCTCCCTTAGGGAATTCGGATCATGCTCTAATATCTGCTATCCTCTCTATACTGATACCAATAGGATCGAAAAAGGATCGTTATCGTTCGATTTGGAATTATAGTAAATCTAACTGGGACGAGCCGCGTAATTTCTTCGCTTCGTTGCCATGGGCTGATATGTGCTTTAGAGATACTGATGTCAATATGTGCGCAGAAGCCGTAACCGAAAATATTTTACTCGGTATGGAATTTATATTCCGTGAATGGCGGTCAAACCCTTCAGAACTAAAAAGATCTGAATTAACAATTCTTCGAAATAGATGCAACCTAATTATTGAATCGGCGAAGACAACTTACAGCGAAAGAGTCACTAACAAAGTGATTGGATGTTCTAGCGGCTCACGCGCATTCTAGTCCATGGCAAAGGCAATCAGTAATAACTTTAGTTGCTCTTCTTTTCCAACTCTAGTAAAAGAAGACGGCACGATAGCAACAACAACTAAAGAAAAGGCAGATCTTTTCGCTAGCATGTTTTCAAAGAATTCCACCCTAGATTCTGCACAGCTAGAGCCACCAAATATCCCGAGGTTACAATCATCGATGGCAGAAGTGAAATTTCGGCCTCGAATAATTCAACGCATCCTTAAAGAACTAGATTGCAATAAGGCAACGGGACCCGATGGAATCCCGGCTATAGTACTCAAGAACTGTGCACCAGAACTTGCACCTGTACTCTTAAAGCTGTTTAGCATGTCGTACTCCCAGAAGACTTTTCCTTCTTGCTGGAAGACCGCTCGCATTCAACCTATTCCAAAGAAAGGGAAGAAATGTCTGCCACAAAACTATCGTCCAATAGCGTTACTTTCAATGCTCTCTAAAGTAATGGAAAAGGCAATAAATGTCGAAATAATCAAATATCTAGAAGGCCATCGATTAATAAGCGACAGGCAATACGGATTTCGGAGCCGTCGTTCCACTGGTGACCTGTTAAGCTACGTAACGCACTTATGGACACAATCAATTGAACAACACGGCGAATCCAGAGCCTTAGCCTTGGACATATCAAAGGCATTTGACCGAGTCTGGCATAGAGCCCTATTAGGCAAGTTAGCATCTTACGGATTACAACAACAACTCTGCGGATGGATGCAAAATTTTCTTCTGGGAAGATCGATCCAAGTTGTTGTAGATGGTGTATCATCCATTTCGTTTGCTATAAATGCAGGAGTGCCCCAAGGATCTATTCTTTCGCCAACTCTATTTCTTCTCCACATCAACGATTTGCTTGGATCGATAAATAATAATATCTACAGCTTTGCAGATGACAGCACTCTTATATCCTCCATCTCGAACAGTGGGCCTGTGAATACGGCTACATCACACAATCAGAGATGTGAACAAATTAATTCTCTAAATGATGATCTGGACAAAATCTTGAAGTGGGGAAAGGACAACTTGGTTGTATTTAATGCAAACAAGACACAGCTCTCAACATTTTCCAGAAAAAATGCATCAACAGTTCCTCAGATCCAAATGGATGACCATCCAATCCATTGCAAGGACTCAATGCACCTTCTAGGAGTCACAGTCAATGCAGGAATTACATGGCAGAACCACATATCCTATATTGCAAAATCGGCGTCCGCAAAGTTGAGCTACCTATTTAGAGCAAAGAGGTACTTTAGCCCCAAGCAACTTCTCCTTCTCTACAAAGCACAGGTTAGACCAGGCTTGGAATATTGTTCCCATATATGGAGCTCAGCCCCAAAACATTCACTTAACCTGCTTGATAGCATACAGAGACGAGCAGTTCGACTCATTCGAGACCCTACACTCACATCGAATCTACAACCGTTGGTGCACAGAAGACATGTCGTTGACCTATGCTTGTTCTATAGGTACTTCCATGGTAGATGTTCTGAGGAACTCAAAGACATTATCCCTCGAAATGCAACTTTTGGGCGCCCAACAAGACAGGCTGCTAATGCTCATGACCATACAGTACACTTGACAACCGCGAGGACATCAACTTTCCAAAACTCCTTCTGTTACAGGACAAGCAAACTTTGGAACTCGCTTCCTGGGGATATATTTCCAGAAGACTACAATTTGCAGCAATTTAAGTGCAGAGCAAACATACATCTGCAGGCATCTCGGGGCGCTGTTGAAGCATTATAGGTTCGCCTTTCCCGGGAGAAGTATATAAAAAAAAAAAAAAAAAAAACAAAGAAATGTCACAATCGTTATCGACATTGACGAGACCCCATTGCAAGCATCTACTCGTACATCTCTGAACAGTTCCGCACGATGAATTGCTGTTTTCAGCTGTTTTCTGCAAATGTAAGACAGGATCATTCGTCATTATTTGCAAAAGCCAACAGGTGATAACTGACAAATCAAGACAGTTCAACTGGTTTTTGGGAAAGGTCGTCATGCAACATTATTCGCCAAATTGAAAATCTCTGCTGGCCATGTTCCTTGCAAACTTAAATTTTCTCAAACTGGAGCAAGTCTTGAGCATAATAAACTCAAAGCAAAGCGCAATCAGGGCTATCGTGAACGAAATTCCCCCCGAAACATCTCCCATTATTCAAAAAAAAATATCGGTAATGAATTTCGAAAAAGTGAAAAAATTCGCCCCGGAATAAATTGGTATCGAGAAGAAAAATTCCCGCCGGAATTTGATCTGATTCCCCCCGAAATATTTCATTTGTAGATTTGTAGGTGGAAATTCAAAAACTAAGCAGTTTCTATGGGAGTTTGAAGTCTTTTGGTTTTTTTTTTTTTAATTTGGCTGTTTGAACCGTGAAAATATATTGGCATACTTCAAACAAAAGAGAACAACAATTTTTAATCAAGAAACTATTTTGTTTAAATATATTTTTTCAAAATGTGCTAAAACGAATTAATAGGTGTAGCTTAGCTCAACTAATCAAAAACAATTGGAGATGATGGTCAAATGTATTCGATGAAAATCTTCTGCAAAGAACCGCAGGCATGTGCTGAGCTTGACGACGGCATTCGCCTTTAATGGTTTTTTGATTGTTGATAGTTTGTCTGAGAGAAAATCCATACATCAGATAAATACTTGCACATTTTGTTTATTGAGCCTGTAGCACAGGTAAAATCTAATAAAGAACAAATATGTAATAACTATGTTGCAACTCTTTTTCATTTCTACTTACAACGCCTGTGGTAACTCTAAGGGATTGGATTTATCTCATAAAGTTCTTCTGTTCAGTTTCACTTAATTTTTTTCTTGAATTTGTTCCTCGGCCAGCAATCTTAAACGCCGCGCTGTGCACTTTCTTTGTAAGCTTCATATAATTCGTTTTCTATTTTACCGATTCGAACACTTTCCTCACTAAAATACGTATAAATCCAATTCGCGTCTTTGCAATTGGTTAAATTAACGAAATTAATTGGTTTAAAACAAATATTTGCAAAATATTCCCAAATATGAGCTTAATTGACAATTGAATAAATCACAACTGACAGCGGTCAATGCTTTCGAACATATTTTCGAAAAATTCCCAGGGAAATAAATTCCCATGGAGATTCGCGATAGGAGGAATATTTTCCAGGGAACCGAATATGTTCAGGGGAATTTTTTCCTCTCGGAATTGCCGATAGTTCTGATTGTAAACATTTGTAGTACACAGACAGCAGACACACACATGTACGGTAAAGGTTTTTCGTACAAAGTGAAATAGAAATTGAGACACGTCAAATACTTCTCAATTTCTAAAAAAAAACGACTAGCTGCGCCCCGCCGGCTTCGCCAGGGCTCTCATCGCGTAATTTATGAAACGATAGTCGTTGAAACGATTGATTGAACGAACGATTGCAAAATAGCCATCGTTCAATCGAATCGTTTCAACGAGGGATTAACTTTTTTTTTTAATTTTAATTTTTTTTTTTTTTTTTTCAATTTGTTTGGCCTATCAATTGATTGCCGTAATTACCTACATTTAAAAAAAAATCAACTTGTTGATTGAAGCCGTGATCCACCCCGGATGGTAAGTGCCACCAAAACTTAAGTAAATTAAGTCGTGCAAAGAGATTTCTCCAGAGTCAAACGTATGCTATAATATCATCTTAACTACACAAAAAGTTCCAGTTATTTTTCAGATAATCCGAAAACTCAACCGCCATCTTCATGTGCGGACCGTCATTGAAATAATGTCCCTATTTCAATGGCTGTCCGCACATGGGAATGACACTATGACAGGCGTGTTTCTTTTTTAGTTCAGAGCTTAGCACTGAACTGATCTCGAGCATTATGACCGCGCTCTGAACCGAGCGTGCGCATGTTTTTCCTGTTATTTTGTTTGTCAAATGTGACTGGAAGTGTGTATGTATGTATGTATATATATCAGCTTTTTACTCAGCCTGATTAGTCAATTTGTTTTGAGCTCATAGAGCGCGCTCTGCTTATGCTCTGAACGAAAAATAAACACAAATTCGAGCTCTGATGTGTCTTAACTAAAAAAGAAAAACGAATGTAGTATACACATAAATTCCAAACAATAATTCATAGTTACAACCAGACCTACAATAAATATACTTCCTTCATAATTTCAACTAACAAACAAATTCCCATACAAGATACACATTACACTACACAGCCGAGTGCGATTAATGCGCTCGACACCCGATACATGATAAAGCCAATAGCCGCTATGAAGTCAAGGCCACCTGACTTGTGTCGAATAATGCTACGACAGCATTATGTCAGCACATTCTATCAACCTGCGAATTTATATTGTATTTTGATATCTCTAGAAATATGTATGTATAAGCTCGATTTTAAGTAGCAAGTAAGATATTTTTGTATAAATAGGCTAAGCATTTAGAAATAAAATTAATGTTGATGATACAAGCAATGTGAATGGTTTGGCTTCTTAGCCTATGTTTATATTTACAGCTCGGCTCTTTAGCCACCAAATACAGTTCGGCTTTTTAGCCAGAAACGATATCGGCTTGGGATAGCCTAAAATCCACATAGTTAATGTAGGGAGGTAGACATTTGTTTAAATCTATAATAAAACATTACATGGCGATCCTGCGTATCTAGAACCACAAAAATGAAGTCTGAAGATCCTGTATT
This sequence comes from Cheilosia urbana, assembly GCA_946477585.1. Taxonomy (NCBI): domain Eukaryota; kingdom Metazoa; phylum Arthropoda; class Insecta; order Diptera; family Syrphidae; genus Cheilosia; species Cheilosia urbana. The sequence continues at coordinate 85,860,228 of OX297854.1, read as the reverse complement.
GTTGGATGATCCAAAGATCGTTGCTATTGCCAAGAAGTACGATAAGACACCAGCGCAAATTCTCATCTACTATCAGCTAAAGCATGGAAACATTGTCATTTCAAAATCGGTGATAAAGGCGCGCATCACGTCAAACTTTGATGTCTTTGGATTCGACTTTAACGACGACGATGAGAAGACCATTGATGATTCTGATTGTAATGCTCGATTGGTTCCTATAGTACCTATGGACATCAATACCATCCTTTCGAGAACGATGACTATTAATTGACAATAAGCACACTATATCCGAAAAGAATTTCGTTTTGTTCAAAACAAACTCACGACCAAAATGTATTATATACCTACTTCATAGAAGTTAAGATGCGTTTGATTTAATTAAATAAGAACCATCAAATAAGAAAAATAAATAAAATATAATGTAAAATTTGAAATAAATCTGTTCACCAATAAAAGAAAAATAAATAATATATAATGTAAAATTTGAAATAAATTTGTTCACCAGTAGAAGCATAAACAAAAAAAAATATATCTATATAATTTTTTTTATAACAGTGGTGGACAGAATTCAAAAGAAAATATTGTTGTAAACTCAGGAGACAATAGTAATAGCAAAACAATAGACCTAATTATAGTAATAACGATAGTTATAATTATTGTAATAATAAGTAAGATAGCAAGAAATCTTTGCAAAAAGAAAATAAATAAAGTAGTAGTTAAGGAAGTAAATAAAGAAATAGCTAGGATTAATGTTTAAATGGCATAAAACAAAATTAATTACTTATTAATAAAAAATAAATTACGTAATAACGAAAACAATTTGCAATTAGATACAATGGCGACATTTGATATTTTAACAACACTAAAAGTCATTACCGAATACAACGGAGAATTTGACAAATTGAATAACTTTATAAACATGGCAAACTTCATAGCGGATACTCTCAACAGTAACACAGAAAAAGAAAAACTATTTAAATTCATTTTAGAAACTAGATTAACAGAACTAATAAAAACTTTAAGAAAGATATTTAGAAGCAATAAAAATACACTTCAATTACAGACTGAATTAGGAAAAACTGTTCAGGCACCTAGAAGCATTGAAAGCTACGCCATAAAAATAGAAAGTCTAGTTGCAGAATTGAACACATTGCAGATAGCTGAGCAAGGAGAAAACGGTAGAGAAATCATAACTAAACTCAATGATCAGCTTGGTTTAAATGCCTTTAAGAACGATTTAAACGGCTATGTAAAAACCACAATCTTTGCAGCCAGTCCAAAAATATTATCCGAATCAGTACAGCTGGCTTCTGAAATAGAATCGACATATGACACGGCACATATGAGCCACTATGTCCATTCCGATGATTCCGTCATCAAACATTAATGTCATAACTCGAGCAATGACAAGAAACAAAACTAATAGTGATATACCCAAAAGCAATGCTTTAGACGTAAGGCCTGATCAACTTTACGCCTGGGAATGCACTTCAATTGCAGAAATAAAAGAAAACGTACGTAAACTAGAATTCAAAATTGTGCTCAAAAACTCGCGAGAAAGAAGAAATACTTCGCTTAAAATATACGTCGACGATGAAAAATTTATAATAGAATGCAGCGATAATCCTAATCAGGACTTAGGTCCGATTCTGGAGAAACTCGTATTCGTAATGGCCAAAAGAAATATTGATAAATTAGCTAAATGAAAAAGTTATAATAGAATGCAGCGATAATCCTAATCAGGACTTAGGTCCGATTTTGGAGAAACTCGTATTCGTAATGGCCAAAAGAGATATTGATAAATTAGCTATATGAAAAAGTTATAATAGAATGCAGCGATAATCCTAATCAGGACTTAGGTCAGATTTTGGAGAAACTCGTATTCGTAATGGCCAAAAGAAATATTGAAAAATTAGCTATAGCAAAAACTAATGCATTATTCGAGCACATTAACATAAATGAATTCAAAATGACATACAACCTGTTGCAACAAAAACGTAAAATTAGTAAAAAGCTAGCAAACTTAAAACTAATAATATATCAACCAGCGCTGAGTAAAAATAGACAATGAAATAAAGGAGGTACATAATAATAGATTAAAGAAAATAGATTTAGGTAAAACTTAAAACAAAAAAAAAAAATTTTTAATTAAAAAATTTTTTTTTTTCTCCCGAAGAGAAGGGATGTAGTATACACATAAATTCCAAACAATAATTCATAGTTACAACCAGACCTACAATAAATATACTTCCTTCATAATTTCAACTAACAAACAAATTCCCATACAAGATACACATTACACTACACAGCCGAGTGCGATTAATGCGCTCGACACCCGATACATGATAAAGCCAATAGCCGCTATGAAGTCAAGGCCACCTGACTTGTGTCGAATAATGCTACGACAGCATTATGTCAGCACATTCTATCAACCTGCGAATTTATATTGTATTTTGATATCTCTAGAAATATGTATGTATAAGCTCGATTTTAAGTAGCAAGTAAGATATTTTTGTATAAATAGGCTAAGCATTTAGAAATAAAATTAATGTTGATGATACAAGCAATGTGAATGGTTTGGCTTCTTAGCCTATATTTATATTTACAGCTCGGCTCTTTAGCCACCAAATACAGTTCGGCTTTTTAGCCAGAAACGATATCGGCTTGGGATAGCCTAAAATCCACATAGTTAATGTAGGGAGGTAGACATTTGTTTAAATCTATAATAAAACATTACACGAACTTCTTGTATAACAGTTCAGGTTCTGCTCTGAACCAAAAATATAAAAACGCCTGAAAAGGCGTTTTTCTTTTTTAGTTCAGAGCACAACCTGAACTGTTATACAAAAAGTTTGTGTTTCTTTTTTAGCTCAGATACATCAGAGCTCGAATTTGTGTTTCTTTTTTCGTTCAGAGCATGATCAGAGCGCGAGTTAAGTATCCATAGCAAAACATATTGAGAAAAAAGATAACATTATTTGTATTCAATGATATCTTTAGTCTCTAGTACAGTCTTGCACACAACGCTACAATGATAACATATGTAAAAGAGATAATATCGTTTGTATACAATGTTGGAATATTATCTCTTCTTCATTATCAAGCAAGACGATTGTACGCTTGGGTCTCCTTGTAGATAGATAAGAAAAGTATATAAATACGACTGTATGATGAATTTATCAACAGTCTTATTGTAACTACATAGTAGCCTTAAGCTCCTTTTAGAATTAGTAAAAAGTATTTCAATAATAAAGGACATAGTTCCAAATAAATATTGTTTAATTTTAAAAGTAAGAAACAAGTGTTTTAATTGGCGATCCTGCCAGGAGGTTAAATATACTTTTTAACTTCAATCGAGCGGACCTCGGGAACAAGTAGTGAAATCTAGTATAAACAGAACACTCGCGTTACCGGTTACAAGAATTACCTAGCATAGCAGGTACAAATATAGCTTCTTCGTACGAAGCAGCAAAGCAATTCAGTGAAAGTGTATATGTGGAGAAAAAAAACACACAAATTCGACGACAACAGACACGAGTTCAAAATGGAACAACTCGCAGTATTAATGGCAAGATTAGAAGCTTTAGAAACCAGGAGCAACACAGTAACACAAACCCTAGAGCACACACGCACAGAGAATGCAAGGTTAGCAGCAATAATAACTAACCAAAATCAAATAAACACTAATTTAGAAACAAAACTAAATGAAGTAAAATCTGGATTAGGCATAGTACCAAACATACCTGTGCTAGAGGAAATAAGAACCACATATACAGATGGTAGTGAAATACAGTTAGACGCATTTAAAAGCCTACCTATTTTCAACGGCGATCAATCAAATTATCGGTCGTGGCGCGAAGAAGCATCCAGATTAATGGACAGCATTAAAAACTTCAAAACACACAGTAAGTACGCAGCAGCATTGACTATAGTGAAAAGTAAAATACAGGGTGCAGCCGCGAATGTGTTAACTAATTATAACACAATTTTTAATTTTGAGGCGATACGTAACAGATTAGATTATACGTACTCTAATCAAGAACCTCTATACGTGCTACAAGACATGATGAAAGCCATCACGCAAAAAAGAAGCACACTGTCTGAATACCACGACGAGATAAATAAAAATCTCAATTTAATAATATCAAAAATCACTATGTCAGGTGATCCGCCGAATATAATCGACAGACTAATTAAAAATGCTAACGACGACGCAGTTCGTATATTCATTGATGGTATGAGTGACAACTTTACAAGAGGATCATTATATTCAGCTACAATAAATGATCTAGAACACGCATTCGCAATTGCTCGCAGAATAGAACATGATAATGTGCACAGGCATTTACATCTCACTCAGGATAAGCACCACAAAAATATGCCACATGAACGCAGAAACGAAAGAAGACCAAATTATTCGAGCCAAACAACGAATTATCAACCCCAGAAGCAATACGATAATATGCAGCAACACAATCAAGGACCACAGCCGATGGAGATAAACTCGAGACAAATTGTACATGCACAGCGACAAAATTGGAATCAATACAAACCCGATGTATATAATCCACCAGCGAAACGTGAACACAGCGGGAGTTTCAACACACACAACAGACCGCAACGATCTTATCAGCAGAACTTCAAGCAGCAGAGAGTAAATAACTCCCGACAACAACGCAGAGACGATGTCAGCAGTACATATGCAGAAGCAGATGAAACGGAATGTATGGTAAATAATAACATAAGAATAGATCATTTAAACTAGTAGACGGGTTGCCCTGCTTAAATTTAACTAGTACTATTTCTAAGAAAATTTATAAAATTCTTATTGATACTGGTGCAACCCATAATTACATTAATAGAAAATGCGATTCTAGCAAAAAAATTAAAATTAAACCTATAAAAATAAAAACAATGCATGGTTATTCTATGGTAGATACAAAGAAAGTAGTTAGGATATTAAAGAAAAATATAACATTTTTTGAATTAGAGGATATTCAGTCTTTTGATATGATATTAGGATATGAAGGACTTAAAGTTCTAAACGCGGAAATAAATTTCAGTAATATGACTCTAACTACCATAAGCAGTGTCGAATCTATTCAGAAAATTAATTACATAATTGGGGAAAATAATATTTATAAAGCAGACATAGATAGACTGATGAAGATTAATAACAGCATAGGACCGTTACCCTTTACAGATACTATAGAAGCAAGCATTAGGACGACCAATGATAATCCGGTTTATGTTAAACAATATCCATATCCCATAGCAGATAACGAATTCGTAAACAAAGAAATACAGAAACTCTTACATGACGATATAATAGAAAAAAGCCATAGTCCTTATAACAGTCCCATATGGACAGTACCTAAAAAAGGTTTGGACGAAAAAGGAAAACCAAAACGGCGCATGGTTGTTGATTTCCAAAAACTTAACGCTCACACTGTAACAGACAGATACCCCATTCCGGATGTCAACATGACAATTCAAAATTTAGGTAAAGCCAAGTACTTTACAACATTAGATTTGGAGTCAGGTTTCCACCAAATTAAAATCAAAACAGATGATAAAGAAAAAACAGCTTTTGCTATAAATGGCGCAAAATATCATTTTAAACGAATGCCTTTCGGGCTCAAAAATGCACCAAGCATATTTCAGAGATGCGTGGACGACATTTTGAGAGACTTTGTAGGTAAATTCGTACACGTTTACATTGATGACGTATTGATATATTCTTCATCTGAGGAAGAACATATACAGCACATAAGTCAAGTATTCGACGTACTCAATAAAGCCACATTAAAAATATCTGATGAGAAAAGTAAGTTTTTTCAAGAAGAAGTAGAATACTTAGGTCACATAATCAGACATGGTAGAATCACTACGAACCCTGAGAAAATAGCAGCTATAGAAAATTTTCCAGTCCCACAAACGGTAAAGGATTTGAGAGGATTTTTAGGTCTTACAGGTTACTATCGTAAGTTTATAAAAGGATACGCAAGCATAGCCAAGCCCCTGACATTATATTTACGAGGAGATAACGGTAAAGTAAACAAAAAACAAAGTAAAAATATTAAGTTAAATCTGAATGATTCAGCATTAGAAGCGATTAGAATTTTAAAAAATTATTTGAAAGAACAAGTCGAACTTTTTCAACCGGATTATAGTAAACCATTCGAGCTTACTACTGATGCATCCAACATAGCTATTGGAGCCGTACTAAGTCAGAATAAGCAACCTATACACTTCTTGTCAAGAACACTGAGTAAGACAGAAGAGAACTATAGCACAAACGAGAAAGAGCTATTAGCGATCATATGGTCCTTACAAAAACTCAGAAACTACATATATGGTATAGCAGACTTAACCATATATACCGATCACCAGAGCCTTATATATTCTGTATCAGAAAAAAATCCCAACACAAAGCTGAAACGTTGGAAGGGAATCATTGAAGACTTTGGAGCAAAATTAGTTTATAAACCAGGAAACCTAAATCTTGTAGCTGACGCATTATCACGTCAACGCATAAATACTTCTACCATAGAAACAGCACATTCAGCTGAAAGTTCTTCTAATGATATAATAAAAACTGTGAATCAGCCTTTTAATGCATACACTGCACAGTTCGAACTTATTGAAGATATAACAAATAATATCGAAACACAAATCTATTTTAGTAACAAAATAAGACTCATAATAAAGTTTAAGGACAAAGACTCTTTACTAAGGCAGATGAAAGAAGTTATACAACCCCAAAAGATTGTAGCTTTGCATACGAAATTTGAAAACATATACAAATATGGTGAAAACATAAAAAAAGAATTCCCACTAGTAAGATTTATATTCACACCAAGAAAACTTCAAGACGTGACAAATTTGGAGGAACAACTAAAACTTGTAAGGGTAACTCACGAAAGAGCACACCGAGGGTTACGTAACAATATACAAGAAATCTCAGAGAAATATTACTGGCCCGATCTAAATAAACAAGCAAAGAGTTTCAACAGAAAATGCATAGCATGTCTATTTGGAAAATATGAAAGAAAACCTATCAGAGAACCTCTGAATAATTCAGAAATACCAACACATGTGGGAACACACATTCATATGGACATATACTTCAACGACAAGTATACTTTCCTTGTAACAGTAGATAAGTATTCTAAATATACAATCCTTCGGGAAATCGAAACTCGAAACAGACTGTACGACGTTATGGAAGAGGTCTTATCTAATTATTTCCCAAAATGTGAACGACTCATGACAGATAACGAGAAGGGATTCAAAACAGAAATGGTGAACCAAATGTGTTTGAAATACAACATAACTAAAGTAGAAACTCCAGTATACAGATCGACAGCGAACGGTCAGGTAGAACGTGTAAACGGTACAATAACTGAACTGTCTAGAATATTCACAATTCAGAATAAAACAAGACTTATCGAAGAAATATTTAGAACAGTGCGTGAATTAAATAATTCTATACACTCAGTTACCGGTTTGAAACCTAGAGACATTTTCTTTAATCAAAATAAATATAGCAATAGTGAAATTATAATAAATAAACTAAACTCAGCATCCAAAAAAGTGATCGAACGTCTAAATAAAGGAACTCGACACAGAGAGTATAAAAAAGGAGATAAGATAATGGTAAGAATCACAGGTCTTAGAAAGAAATCTAACGCCAGATACATAACAAGAATAGTAGAAGAAGATAAAGGAGACACTGTAATCTCTAAAGAAGGAATAAAAATTCACAAGGATAACATAAAGAATTATCATTTTTCAGATGACGAAAATATTAATATTCCTAACATTACTAGGAATTGTACAGAGTCAAGAAGGGCAAGGAAACGTTCAAATAACTGAGTTACTAAACAAGAAGTTTATACTTACGCAAACAGATGACGTGTATTTATTCAAAGAACAAACTTATTTGTTACATGCCACCAACCTGACTTCGATATTTCAACCTTACGTAAATATCGTAACTAGTAAATATCAACCTACACAAGAAGAAAAAATTTGGTTAAGTAAAATTAAGAATTTAGCAGACCAATTACAAGAACATACTAGGCATACTAGATCAATTAACTTTTTAGGAACAGCTTTCAAATATGTGTTTGGTAATCCTGACCATTATGACTTAGTTAACATAGAAACGAGTATAAATAATCTCATAGAAAACAATAATAAACAAAAAACTATAAATTCTAGATTTGAACAAATTTTGCAACAATTCGAAGGTCAGAGCCTTAAAGAACATTTAGTAATAGAACAAGTGTACGAACAATTATTATTATTGACCAGAACAATTAATGCAGCAAAAAATAATGAATATTTATCAGAAAGCCTAGACTTAGATGACATTAAAAATATTATTCAACATGAAATAATTCAAGTACCCATAATAAATATACTTGAGTACTCTAAAATATTATTAGCTAGAACTGATGAATTCTTCATCACAATATATAAATATCCAGTTCTAATTAAATCATGTAAATTGTATAAAGTAACACCTTTAAATTCAAAACATGGAAAAATCATTACAGATAAAACAATTGCCTTATGTAACCAAACTTATTTAAGAACAAGAAATTGTCAAAATCATCTAAGTAAAAACATTTGTGAAATTAACTTTGAAGAAGAAAATTGTCTTATTCCACTTTTAAAGAATATAACTTCAAAATGCAACATTAAACAAGAATACGATTACGACTTAGAAATTGAATCCGGTGTTATGTTATTAAGCGGTAAGCATAAGTTAAATAATCAAACAATTAATGGTATAAACTTAGTTACTTATGAAAATACTATAAATCTAGACGATAAAATATACAAAAACATGCATAAGCAAATTAAAGAAGTTATATTAAGAAATCATAATTCAGAGTCTTACATCGACCAAATAATTAAAGAAGATACAATGTACAAATTCGATAACATAGATACTTTAAAAAAACTAATTATTCCTTTTGAAGAAAAACCGATATTATCAACTATATACACAATTGTAACACTGATTGTTATTCTAGCATTTACGTACGTAATGATAAAAACTATACAATGTATAACAGATCGTCAAAAACAAAAAAAGATTGACGCATATAACAAAACTTATGAAAGAGAAATGTTAAAAATAGCGTCGAAAAATCGGGACGATTTCGTTTAACAAGGGGGGGAGTTAAGTATCCATAGCAAAACATATTGAGAAAAAAGATAACATTATTTGTATTCAATGATATCTTTAGTCTCTAGTACAGTCTTGCACACAACGCTACAATGATAACATATGTAAAAGAGATAATATCGTTTGTATACAATGTTGGAATATTATCTCTTCTTCATTATCAAGCAAGGCGATTGTACGCTTGGGTCTCCTTGTAGATAGATAAGAAAAGTATATAAATACGACTGTATGATGAATTTATCAACAGTCTTATTGTAACTACATAGTAGCCTTAAGCTCCTTTTAGAATTAGTAAAAAGTATTTCAATAATAAAGGACATAGTTCCAAATAAATATTGTTTAATTTTAAAAGTAAGAAACAAGTGTTTTAATTCGCGCTCTATGAGCTCAGAATTAATTGACTGAGCAGGCTGAGTAAAATCCTGATTACACATATACATTCACACTTCCAGTCATATTTGAGAGAAAAAAAAAACAGGAAAAACAGAAAATCATCAGAACGATCTGAGCTCGCTCGGTTCAGAGCGCGCTCATATAGCTCGAGCTCAGTTCAGTGCTCAGCTCTGAACTAAAAAAGAAAAACGCCTAAAAGGAAATTTTGTTTCGGACACATTCGGCATAGGTATTTTAATTTAGTATCGTGTGCGGAAGGCCTAAATCAAAATTTATTTTGAAACCTTATTCCGCTGTTAGAGGAAGTTTGGAGTTTTTTAGAATCTTAATTTTTTTCTTATTTTTAATAAAGGATATAAATATATAAACAGGAACACGTCATATTGTGGTTGTATTTGTATTTAGATAGGCATAGATAGAATGGTTCCGAACGTTTGTTCTTGAAACCTTCGATATAATTCGATATATTTTTTGAATTTTGACTTACCTCAAATCCTGTCGTAACGATTGATCACCCAATAAAATCTCCGTACGTCCTTTTGATATGCTGCTTTGACTACTGTGTAACTGTTCGTATAGCGCTGCTGCTGTCGCTCGTAAACTCTCATCGGCTCCAATCTCACCGTCTACGAGATCTTCATCAAGCTCTGGTAGCAACTGCAAATGGGACACAATTAATATAAAAAAATTAACCAATGGTACCTACATATATATATGTAATTAAAAATTTGTACAAGCGTGGTAAGTAGTAAGAGAACTCACCTCACGCCTCGGTGTATGACAGTTCGATATTAATAGATTAAAATGGCTGGTACTACTATTACCGTACGGTGTGGCCGTCCCCGCTGATAGAACAGACGCACTTGTTAGCTGCGACGGTGCATTCGCAGAGGACAGCGATATACTTATATTAGCGGTATTGCCAGCACCAAAATTACTAGTATTATTGCTATTATTGTTATTACATAGATTACTATTGTTTATCAATACACTACTGCTTGTATTATTGTTATTATTGTTTATAAAGTTACTACTACAACTATTACTTATTAGTAGGCTGTTTGATTTGATAGACGGCTGCCCTTGGTGTTGCTGTTGTTGCTGTTGTGTTGGCGGTTGATGGTGGCGAATTGCAGCTTCGACTGACGCCAGCGGCAATGGCGAGGTTGCGGTTTGCGCATCAACCAGCACCGCGTGCGACTTCAAATTGTTCAAATTGTTGCAGGCAACCACGTTCTGCGGCTGCTTGTGCACCACTGGCCCGGCACTGGTGTAATTGTTAATTAAATTGTTACTACTACTTATGTTACAACTATTTCCGATTAATAACAGGTTATTGTGAAGATAGCTGCTGCCACTGTATAGATGCGTGGACGCCGCTGTTGTTGAGGATGACGTTGTCGTCGTCGTCGACGCTGTTATCGATAACGGCGTCGGTAATGGCGTTTGCGTCACCTCGCCTTCACCTAGTAATGTGTTAGTAATACCGGGAGTTAGTGGATATCCAGCAGTATCATTACCTGTCACGAATGTCCCTGAAGCTGGTGCTAGCTTGATGTTGCTATGGTGGATAGTTGGTGTTATCGTTATAGTTGATTGCACGCTATTGTGATGGCCAACAGATGGCGCTGACTTGTAGTTCTGATTGATTTGATTGTAGTCACTTCCGCTACTACTACTTGTTGGATAGTGATTTGGTATCACGTTGACAGCTTTCGCAGCGGTATGCACAACTACAGCTGCTACTGACGATGACAATATCGCTGATGCGGGTGATGTTTTTATTGCTGTTTGTGTTGTACTATTGGCGTTCTTATCGGAGGGTGTCACCGTGCTGGGTGTGGCCGACACAATAACCGACGACGATGATATTGGTCCGATTGAAGCAGCTGTGGCAGTTGTTATCGTCGATATACCCGTGGTTATGTGATTACTGGTAAAAGATGTCACATATATCGGTGAGGCTTCTTTAAGGAAACTGAGATCCTGGCTTGTGGTCTGGCCGCCTTTTAGACTATTTTGTTGATTTAACTGAAATGGAAAAAAGAGGTAATTATGAGTTAATGGTATAGAAACTGTAGTGATAGTTGTACTACTTATAGTTTGTGGAACCTTTGTAACAGAAAAGAGGTTAAGAATGAAACTTAAAAAACGTTCTATGTCTTGAAAGCATTTTTTAGTAATGTTGTAGGTATATTTCTAAATGTATAGGTAATGAGGAGGCAGCCTTCGGATGGCCAGTGCGTTTTTATAGGAGGACATCAGGTCAAATCCCTACCTAGTCGAATATTTCTTAAAAAAAACTGGGAGAAGTTTAGTCCCTTAAGCAATTTTTTAAACACGAAAAACTTTTTTGAGAAATTCAGACGTCGAAAAGTGTGAATTAGTTTTTGTTTCACATGTAAAATCAAGTGAATTGCGTGAACGTACAGCTCGTTCACGGAAGTGGTGATTCGACCCCAAATCATACGAGTGAAAATCGCATCGAAATCCGATTTAGCGAGGAATAGACACTTGCATTGTTATTGGAGAAGGTTCCTACATGTATGTAGGTAGATTAGATTAGGTTGTAAGGCGGGAGAGCCTTGAAGAGGCTCTGGCACTGCGGCTTCGTAAAGGAGCCTATTTTGCATTCCTCCAGAGACTGTCAGGAAGACAAGGATCTTCTCTGGTTGTATTTTCGCAAGAGTTTCTGAATTGAAGATTTCATCAACAGCGATGGTTTTCCTGAGACGACAAAGAGCCGGAAATTCTGTGATTATGTGAAGAGAGGGTTCATTCTCAAGATAGAGTCTGCAGATGGGATCCGATGAGACGCCAATGCGGTGAAGATGCTAGGATTCTCATATTGTTTTTGTCCAGATTAATCAGAAAGAATTATTTCTGGAGGAGAATTTGTGGAAAAATTTTCTGGTGCAGTTCTGCCCAGCTGTATTGATCCAGATCTCGTTAGACTCAATGCGAGATTGGTACTTGGCATAGTTCTTGCAATGTTTTAAGGTAGAGGGACACCTATTCTGAAATGAACTGATACGCAGGTTTGGCCGATATTTTGTTTCATACGTAACTGTTCCATTCATCTATAAACCATCTCTTATAAAATAAACGATGTGTTACTTTCAATTGTAAAAGATCTTGGGGTGATTTTTGGTAAAAAAAAAACTTTATTTCTAAGACTTTTTAATCGCCAAGGGTAATTCAATGTTGGGAATTATCTTGCGCAATTCGAAAGTGTTCTGTGATCCTCATACTTTGAAATTACTGCTTTTTCGTTTGTTAGATCTACTCTTGAATATTGTAGTACTATTTGGTGTCCTTTGTATGAAGTTCACTCATTTAGAATTGAGAGAATACAAAAACATTTTAATAAAGTGTTAGTGAATAGGCCTCACTGGGATATAGATAAGCCTATGAAACAAGATGCAAATTATTTCGTCTCTTGCCTCTTAACATTCGGAGAAAATTCCCTGAGATTATGATCATTCGTGATGTATTGGCTAATTACCCGACTGGACAAAGGGAGGGTTATGTGTTTCGCGCGTATCCTATGTAAGTTCCTACGTGACGCCCGGTAGCCCAAACAGCTTGACCGATTTTGAAGAGTGAGGTGTCTTTAATTTGGTATTCTTTCCCGGAGTGTCATAGGCTAAACAAATAAATATAAAAATATAAATAAAAAAAAAGCAAAAAAAAAAACGCCGCAAATGTCAGCGAGATATTTTTTACAGTCAGTCGGGTTTTTTGTTTTCTTAAATTAATTAGTTATTTTATTGATTGTTCCTATATTTTGGCCTTAATAAACTTTAATGTTCCTGCGAGGATGCTAGAAACCGATTGTTTTTTTGTTGTTTTTTTAATTTCGTATCACAGAACAAATTATGCTTCAAATGAACCATTATCTAGGTGCTTAAGCAATACCGTTTTCGATATGATCGACTTTAGTCTAAGCAGATTTTCTTTTAAAAATAATTTGCTATTCATTTAAAGTAATGGTGGCAATGTTTAATGTATTTTATTTATTGTGTTTTATTATTGTCAAGTAATCACTAAGGTATTGTAACTTTGTTTGATGAATAATTAGAGCGGATTTTGTAAAATTTGGCAGAAAAAACAGCAACAAATATTGCAATGAACAGTGATATTCCTTAACTAGCTGCTGAAAACTGAGTATTAGATATTGTTTGAAATGTAAGCTTTATTTATGGTTTTAAAAGTTTTAATTAACTCGAAAATGGGGTTTTCCGTAGCCGTTATGAACTATTCGCCTTGAAAAGCGAATTGCCGAATAGTGTACTTCTTATACAAAGTCCTAGGTGCTCGAAAGCAGTGTAAAGTTCTATCAGATTGACTATGGTAGTAGAACAGGGACGGTGTAATTTCGTTAGACAATCAAGGACAATAAGCTGTTGCAGTCTAGTCAGCATTTTGTGGCGAAGCAGGGTTTAAGTGGGTCTTGGTTGGGGGGTAGAGGTCGATTGCCATCTGTTCCACTTCAAAGTATAAGGCCTCGATATCGATAGGCCTTCTCTCATTAAGACACAGCTTAGGGGAGGCTTTATTGTCACGCTTGCTTTGAATTGCAGAAGCACGGTACTCTTTCCAACTTCATCTTTTACCCGCACTGAATACATCTCGAACCTAGCAAACGAACAAAGGACAACGAATTTCGGATATGCACGTGGAATGTTAGGTCCCTTAACAGACCGCGTGCAGCCGAACAGCTAGCGGAGGCCCTGATCTGCTATAAAGCAGACCTAACCGCCATCCAAGAAGTGCGATGGGATGGACCGGGCAAGAAGAGGATGAACAATTGCGATATTTACTATGGCGATTGCTATCGGCAACAAAAACAGCGCCTATTTGGTTGTGGATTCGTCGTTGGCGGTAGACCTAGGCAAGAAATCTTAAGTTTCAGCTGTGTGAACGAGCGCCTTACGACAATCCGCATCACGGCTAGATTTGCCTACATTAGCCTAATATGCGCCCATGCCCCCACGGAGGAGAAAGACGACGATACCAAAAAGAGGTTCTACGAGCTCTTAGACAAGACGTACGAGCAATGCCCTAACATTAAAATTGTCCTAGGTGATTTTAATGCAAAGATATGAAGAGAGGCGATCTTTGGTAGTACTGTCGGAAGATACAGCCTACACGACACCACCTCCGATAACGGGTTTAGGCTGATCGACTTCGCGGCGGGGCGAAATGTTGTCGTAGCAAGTACGCGGTTCCCGCATCTCGATATTCACAAAGGCACATGGAGATCTCCGGACCAATCAACCGTCAACCAGATTGACCACATTGCGATCGACAGCGCCTCTCCAGTATTATGGATGTCCGAACGTTCCGAGGGGCCAACATTGACTCGGACCACAACCTTGTTGTAGCCAAGTTACGACTGCGGATATCCCGAACACCGCCAAGACAAGTAAATACTGTGAGGAAGTCGGACGGCTACAATCGCAAGATATCTCCAGAGCCTTTTCCGATCGAGTCTCTATCAATCTCTTAAGATGTCCTATGCAGCCAGAATCAAATATTGAAGACCAGTGGCACCATTTCCAAATAGCCATTAGAGACGCCGTCTCTGATGTGCTGGGTTTCACCCGACCATCGCAAAGAAACCCCTGGTTCGACGACGAATGCCGGCAAGCACATGCAGCGAAACAAGAGGCATACAAAGCGGCGCCGCAAAGGGGGACAAGAGCTACTCGTGAGCTCTACGCGCAGAAGAGAAGAGACGAACACCGGCTTCTGAGGAGGAAAAAGAAAGAGCATGAGAAGCGCGCGATCGAGGAAATAGAGAGATGCTACTGCAGGAATAAGATTCGGAAGTTTTACCAAAGGGTTAAAAGAACCTCCCAAGGATATAGAGCCCGAACCGAAGCCTGCAAGGACGAACAAGGGAACATCGTAGTAGAATCGCAGTCGATGCTGAGGATATGAAGAACTACTTCTGCAGACTGTTTACCGGCGATGACGAACAAAATCCCGCTGTTAGGCAGAATGAACCATTCAACCTGGACGATGAAGACCAACAATTCCATCCACCTGACCTAGATGAAGTGAAGATAGCCATATCTAAGCTGAAGTCCAACAAAGCCAGTGGAGATGGCCTAGCCGCCGAGCTGTTCAAAGCGGCAGGCGATGACTTGGGTAGGAGCATGCATCAACTCATCTGTAAAATATGGTCGGAGGAAAGTATGCCCGATGAATGGAACTTCAGCATTGTTTGCCCGATCCTCAAGAAAGGA
This sequence comes from Cheilosia urbana, assembly GCA_946477585.1. NCBI lineage: Eukaryota > Metazoa > Arthropoda > Insecta > Diptera > Syrphidae > Cheilosia > Cheilosia urbana. Next base: position 85,844,379 of record OX297854.1, on the reverse strand, counting down.
GATCCTCTGAACTGCGCCAACTACAGAGGTATAAGTATTCTTAACATCGCCTACAAGATCTTATCTGCCTCGTTGTGTGAACGCCTGAAGCCTTTCGTCAACAACCTGATCGGTCCCTATCAGTGTGGCTTCAGGCCAGGAAAGTCTACCGTTGACCAAATATTCACACTGCGGCAGATCTTGGAGAAAACCCAGAAAGTCCAAATCGATACCCACCACCTTTTTATCGATTTTAAGGCCGCCTATGACAGCATTTATAGAGACGAGCTATATAGAGCAATGTCTAGTTTTGGCATCCCTGCCAAACTCGTCCGTTTGTGCAGGATGACAATGGAGAATCCACGCTGCTCCATTAAGGTCGGTAGAGAACTCACCGAGACCTTCGATGTCAAAAAAGGATTTCAATGCGCTGTCATGTGACTTCTTTAACATCGTTCTTGAAAGAATAGTGCAAAACTCAAACGCTATCACCAGAGGCACTATCTTCCGAAAGTCCGTCCACCTACTCGCTTACGCCGACGACATCGACATAATCGGCAGAACGCAGCGTGATGTCACTGGCGCGTATGCGAGCATTGAAACGGAAGCGGCAAAGATGGGTTTGGCGGTCAATGAGGGCAAGACAAAGTATATGCTGTCATCAAGAAAGGACACCCAACACCGACGTCTTGGACAAAATGTCACCATAGACAGATATAACTTTGAGGTGGTAAAGGACTTTGTCTACTAGGCTCCGCTATATCTTCAGACAATGACACCAGCGCTGAGATTAAACGAAGAATAACTCTTGAAAATCGCTGTTTCGCCCTCTCTCGAACAACTAAAGTGACCCTTTATAAGACCTTGATCATCCCAGTCCTACTTTATGGTGCAGAGGCATGGACTTCATCAAAAGCGGATGAGGCTACTCTTGGTTACTTCGAGAGGAAAATTCTTCGAGTAATTTTCGGTCCCGTCTGCATAGACGGTGAATGGAGGAGGAGATACAACGACGAACTGTACGGTCTGTACAGCGACATCGACCTAGCCAGAAGAGTGAAGGTCCAGCGACTGAGGTGGCTAGGTCATGTAGAGCGAATGGACGTCAATGCTCCGGCCCGGAAGATCTTCGAATCCACACCCGAGGGACGGCGCAGTAGAGGAAGACCGCGACTCAGGTGGCGCACGCAAGTGGAAGGGGACCTTAACCAACTTAGCGTGCGAAACTGGAGACAGCTGGCCAAAGATCGTGCTGGCTGGAGACGCTTGTTGGTTGAGGCCCAGGTCCACCCCGGACTGTAGCGCCACCTTAAGTAAGTAGAATACATCTTGAGCGGGGTCCGAAAACGCTACTTTGACAACAAGTACCCCCATTTCATTTCAGTCGACCGACGCGACAGCTTAAATGATTTACAGAGTAAAATTAAAAGTTTGACTCGCGAAAGTCATCGTAAATTCATTGAGCTCTCAGGCGGATTGTCGGTGTCGCCCGCTCATAAATGGAACAAAAATCAAATAAAACTAATTAATTTTTTTAGCTGAAAGGGGAAATCCCATCCCACTGTTCGCTTACAGACGCATTGTTTGACTTGTGCTGATTGCAGCGCACGTAATTGGAGAGCGCGCCCGAAGTCGCACGTGAGAGTTATTTCGTGTTAGCTTTATTATTATTTTTATTTTTTTTTTTTAAGAAAGACAAACTAATTCAAAAAGTAAATAAGAAATGAGAAAATGGTATAAATATTCATGAAATTCCATTTCGTTGCCATTTGTGGTGGAAGGTGGTTGGTGGTGCTATAGCTGTTCGGAATCGGCATTTAGATTTGCATTTGATGGATGCTTTGTGGAAGTTTTGTTGAGTTTTGTTAACGATTTCTGTTTGAAGTGCATTCAAGCTGGTAGGGGACACACAAAGGGATTCATTAAGTTGCTCATCAATGGTGCGGTGCGTTGAGGTGAATGCGTTATTTGTCTTGAGGAATCCATGGGTGGTTTACCGAATCGGATCAATTATGGATTGTTCTCAAAGAGTTGTCGACCGCATATTTGAATGAGGAATTGCAATGTTTACTATTGGTGTGGAATGAAATGTTTGAAATTTGTAAAGTTGTAATTTTGAAGAAACATTTTTAGTTCTTAGAAGAGATACACAAGAGGAAGGTGCCTCAGAGAATATAGTGTGCTGCAAGCTAGGTCTGAAGGGTTTTTCATATGTATAAATTATTGCTTAATAACTTCTATAATTGTCTCAAAGCAGGACAAAATTGTCAGAAATGATTACTGCTTAGTTTTTTTAATAAGGGCCTGTCTAGGTATACGGTTATTTTTTAAACTTATGATTATACGTACCGTACGTCTCAGTTCAATTTATATAAAATGTGCAATGAATGTTAGCTTTACGTTCTATTTGACTTTATATGCTTCTTGGTATCGTAAAGAGACGCAACTCCCTGCGGTGGCACATGACGAAAAATTCGACTGATGCAGATTAACTTTGCAGACTTTGCTGCGGTATTGAGGGAGTTTTTAAGGACAAAACGCACTGCATATGTATCTGTCCAAGTCTCCAACAGTGCAGTAACAAATTCATTGGAAGTTTCTTCGTCTATAACCTAAATGAGTATCTAGCGCACAAGCACAGAAATAAAGTACACGACTGGGTCGAACAAAACTTTCTCGTTCATCAAAAGTTTGGTTGATTGTTTTCTTATTTTATTAGATAGATAGGTAAAGATCTGAGAAGCAATGCTAGATAAAAGAAACGGTTCATGATTTATAGAAAAAGGAATAGTTTTAAATAAAATTTACTTTTGGATTATTCACCGGAAGTGACAGTACATGTCAAATAACAATGCGAGTTTCTATAAGTTGAAGCTCTCAGTAACATGGAATTTTCGCAAGGTCTGGTTAGACAGTTGTAAGCGCCTACTATACTATTTTATAATTGACAATCAGAGACTACCTACACCAGAGACATTACTGAGATTTTTTTTAAATCCGTGTGACATGCAAAAACATACAAAAAATATAAAATCAATGCTGCCAACCGCTACCAACCATGGGGGAATGTGATAGAGTTCGGGAATACCACATTTTCTTAAACAACTGAAGAAAAATTACTCAAAACGTTTTTATTTTCAACCAATCTACATTTTTCATTATTAATAAATATTTTAAGCAACAGTACACTTATTGCTAAAATAAAATACTATTCACACGTAACGAATAATTTCAAATTTAACGGACAAAATTCTATGAACGATGCAGCAACTTTGCCGACAGCGGTAGCGGCACATGCAAGGTGCGAGTGTGTTGGTAAGTGAAGTTACGTCACTGTCAACACGAATTTCTATGTAACAATACTAACGCACTTAGCGTGTACAACCCTATAAAAATAAAGCTTGTAGGCTAGTAATGGAAAAGCGTCCAAATTTGGGGGGTCTCAGTGTTGTCTCTGACCTACACAATCTGACAAAAATCTGCGCAGCTTTTTAAATCTTTTTTCAATTAAGTTTTTTATTTCTAGCTTTTTATTTTACTTTGTAGTCGGAGATTAAGTAGGTACGTTAGTTGTCAGCGTTTCAGGAGCACTTTATTAAAATCTTTAAAGCACTTCTATTTCATGTTGGTCGCAATATGTAATAAAAATAATAATATTTCAATAAAAATAAATAAATTCATGCGGACACTCCACAAGACAAGAGTGAATACATCAGAAAGTAATTTATTTCACAGTTCAGTGTATTCAACATCTTGACATTTCTCACTGACATTTGTGTAACTTTTTTTTTTATATACATATATGTCAAGCCGTTTGGGCTACAAGGCGTCACGTAGGAACGTCATAGGGCACGCGCGAAACACCTCCCTGTGTCCAGTCGTGTAACAATAAGGTTTGCGTCGCTGATATTTCATTTTTAATGGCTGTTGCAATTTGAATTTTAAAGTGCAGTACTGAGTAAAAAATATATAAGAACACAGATCGGCTTTTGGGTAGTAATTTTTTGAGAAGTTATTAAAAACTGATTCCTTCGATTTTTTTAAGAAAAACTAAGTACTAGAACGTCTTTAGAACTATTAGTTACTTATTTTTAATATGTATTATGATCAAATACATTTGTAAAATCACGCATGCAAAACAGTACCAAATATTGCAATGTTTAGTTTGAAAAATACTGTTGCTTAATTATTTAGCTGAAAACTGAGTATAAGTTATTGTTCGGGATGTAAGCATTACTCGGTTTTTAAAGTTTTATCCAAATCGAAAATTAGGTTTTCGAGATATGAACAGTTTCTAAAATAAACGTTTTCGCTGATTCGAATTAAAGATTTAAGACGAATTTCGAAAACATCCGTTTTCCTCTAAGTCTAACTATATGCATTTTGGTCAATATCGTTAATGCCGTTTCCAGGAAAACTAAATTTAAAAGATCAAATTACTGCTTACAAAAATCTATTCTACGATAATAACGATAAAACTGAGTTGCTGCTAAGTTAGAAATGACCATATTACCTTAAAAATGAATTTTTGTTAAGACCGTACCGTTTTCGAGATATGTCCAAATTAAAAATTACCGTTATTCGATTTTCAATCCAAAAATTGGGTCATGGTTAAGCTTAAACACCAATTTTGGTTAAAATCATTAGAGCAGTTTTCGAACAAATTGGTATGCAAATTTTATATGGGAAGGGCCATTAATATTGACGTTAACTTGCAAAAAAAAAACGACCCCGAGCCCCGAACTGTAAGCTGCCAAACTCCAAATTCAAAATTTTAATTGAAGCAGCCGTTTAGGCTGTAGGCCTCGGGGCATACGGACAGACAAATAGATTTTCACGACCCACTTGTTTGAGTTCCTCCATCATCGTAATGTCAGAATTGATTGACATCTCGAGCTCGAAACTTTGTACGAATACAATATCTTTCTCTTTCTACGTAATCGAGAGTTAAAAAGGACGTAGTAATTCAAGACTTCTGCTAGATCTTCTCATGTAGATTACCTAATTAAATAAAGTGCATCATGCCATAAAGTCTCTTAACGTCCTTTTTTCAATTTAATTTTAAATTTTACAAAATCCTATATAAATAAAATATATATATTCATTGGTAAGGCACACCCTAAACAATTCGCTGACGACAACTTTGTCTCTCGCTAATTACAAAAGAATGCCAGCAAATTTATGTTAACTGCAATGTGCAAACGCATTCAGGTGTGATACTTGATGCAGTCTGTCTGGCACAGACAAAGTACAAGCAAATTAGCATACACTATATGCATACGCCACCTACCTATGCACTTCCAAAAGGATACCACACCTAAAGGCAAAGGAAAAAAGCTGACATTCTGTGTATCCGTTCATCCGCCTGCATCTCCATATAAGACGATTTGATTGATACAGCATCTCATATTGTCTGGCACTGGATGATTAATTCATCAGAATTTTGATTGCCCCCAGAGACCACTTGTTTGGTGTGGTAGATACAACACACCTTAATTTAGATAGCATATTGATGGCTTTCAGTTGAAATTATTTAAATTACCCATCGGCTTGAGTGTTTTATTTTGAGTTGGACTACTAAATCATGAGTCATTATGCATCAGCCATATGGCCACCCCCTTTGACGCAGCTCACGATCTACTGTTTGTGATCGAATCGATTTGTCAATTAATTACATTCATTGCCTATTGTGTGTGGTATCATGTATGAGAACAAAAAACAGAGTTCGCTGTAGTTATGCTGGCTCTAAGACCGCAGGCTATCATAAACTGTTCATTAAAGGTTAGGGATTTTCGGTGTGATCCACGAGGTTCTACCGTACATGCGGCAACAGGCCCAAAAAGCTTTAGTTGCTTTGGTAATTTTTTGGTTGATGTATAAGCTGCGATTTAGATTTTTTAACTAACTCCAAGATATTTGGCTTCGTCGGAGAACTCAATACTGAAGTTTAAGTTTAAGTTTAAATTTGATTTCCTAGTGAAGGGAAGTGGGTTAGCTTGATAGCTTGACCCCAGTATAGGACTGTTTTAAGGGCGCTTTGCATGAGCAGTGTAACTTGGTTTGCTTCTTTGCCCCTAACTATGATGACTAAGTGATGGGCGTAGCCAACAATATGAAAGCCTGAGTAGTGAGTTTCTTAGCAGTAAGTGGATTTACACAGCTCAGCAAGTCTGGCACAAGGGGAATAAATAAACTCTATTGACCATCCACAACCACTTATACCCTTACCTCAAAACTTTCGGAACTTTTTTATGATTTGCGCGGTAAAAGTAGCCCACCTAATTCCCTAACTGCCAAAACGGCCAAAAGTGGTACACGGATGGTTGCAAAATGGATTCAAGGTTCAGAGCTTGCATACACGACCAAATACGTCTCAATTACTATGGGGAAAACCCTCAGTATATATCAGGCAGAGCTCCATGGCATTAAGGAATACACTAGCCTAATCAACACATCAGGTATTAAGGCATAACCATCTACTTATTCAAAGACAGTCAAGCAGCTTTCAGCGTTTCAAAGACAGTCAAGCAGCTTTCAAAACCCTCCAGACTCTCGGCTTCAGAAACACAACTCAAATATAGCGGGATCTCGGGAACGAGGATATTGAGGGAAACGAAAAAAACTGATGAACTTGCCAGAAGAGACTCAGAATCGTCTAAATCAGCTGTTAGTTCGGTCTTTGAATACAACACGTGTATGACATATTGGAAAGAAATTACAGTCCTCAGAGACGCCAAAAGGCAATCCAGCTAATTTAAGAACAATGCAAAAAAAAAATTATAAATATATGAAGCCATGATATCGGCTTGCGATACCACCTAAACTAAATGCACCTGACTCCCTGGAGTACCGGCTATTTCTCGTGCAATACGAAACAGCAATAATGCTAAGCTCTATTTAAAGTCAGAATTAAATTCTTCTTCGCGAATAAAATTAAATTCTTCAAAGTCCAGGTGAATTGAAGTAGAAATTCGGTTACCTTAATTATTTTTTCTAACAGAAGCTACAAAACAAAATGGTGATATTACACCAGGAAGATGCTGAGGTCAGTCTTGAAGAAGCTGTTGCTTTCCGACTTTTAAGCAACGCCTTAACCCATATCGATGGTAGGATGTAGGATCATCTTTATCTCTTTGAAGCGAAGCATTTGATATGGAGTTATATCTAATATTGTCAAAAACAACCCTCAAGGAAAAGATTCAAACAAAATTAAGACGCCAACAAGATCTGCTGCATGACGCCAAGTTATACAATAACGACCCAATCAGAGCGGCTTCCTATTGCCCACTAAAAACGGTAGTAGTCCATAACGGCAAAATGTGTATTGAGGGTAGGTAGGTATTAAAGCTTCATATCTCCCAAGCTATCTTCTGTCCCAAATGCATACAGAAAAGAAAAAACTCTCTTCCCGCTCGCAAACACTTACATAAAGAAACTACGTGCTTTGAGTAGCAGCTGTCAAAGCGTCATATTGCTTGCACCAACTTAGAACTTAATTTTCGTGATTTTAAAGCCATAAATGCTGTTTGCGTCTACTTCTTTTGGTTACTTCTTCCGTCGCTTGCAATGAGATAATTCGGAGATCTACCAAGATGAAAGAGCGCGCCATATACCTCAGCAATCCAAAAGTGTGACAAAAATATAAATACCTTGACACGTAGGGTAACTGATCGCTGTTACGTCTGTCATATTATATGAGCGTATATACACAATGGCCAGTCCGGTCACACTCGTCACTTTCGCTATTAACGGCGCTGCGCACACGTACATATGATTGTATGCATTGAGCGCTCGTATTTTGGACTGAACACATATACACACAGACAAGTTGAAAGTGACTGTTACGAGGTAGATGACTTTCACTGTCGATTTTGTAATGGATATCGAGTACAAAGACTGGCAGTAGTTTATTCGGTTAATTCGAGTGCTCTTACCTTAATTGATAGTTGTGACATATCAACTGGTGTAACCCGCTTGAGCGCCGACAAACGTTGTAAACGCTCACGAGCCTGCTGTTCGACAGCAATAACGAAGGCATCTTGAACGGAATTGGCAAGTTCAATAGCTGAAAAGAAAGGCAGATAAAAAAATGTGATGAGTAATTGTGAGATTAAAAGGAAATATATGAAAATGGGAGATTGGTTACCTAGAATGCCCTTAGCTGAGCAATAGCTTCAAGATAAAAGGCATAAGTTATTCACATCATCGAACCTACCTGACTCACTAACCCTCTATGGCAAGCATGTCAAACTCAAAGGCTACCACGGGCCAACACAGCAGTATCTAAATTTGTATGGGCCGCAAAAAAAAAATATTATTTTTTATAATATTAGAAAACGGATTTATTTCACAAAAACAAAAAACAAAAAACAAAAAAACAAAAACAATAAATAGAACAAAAATAAGGGCAACACTAATGTTTTCTGCCTGATACTTGGCATCTCTTCTCTGTTACCAGCTTTTCTATTTGTGGAGAAATCTTGTCGGCGGTGATAACTTTCAAAACAGACCCAAGGTGTATATCGGTTATTCGGGATCTAACTGGTGACTTATTCCCCTTCATGACTGAAAATAGCTGCTCGCACCGATAGGTACTTCCAAACATGCAAATAATTTCATATGCCAATTTTCGAGTATTCTCAAATCGGACTGGCAAATACTTGTAAAATTCTGGCATTCCAACTTCACCGAATTTAGATCTTAATTCGGAGTCACACTGTATTTCTATAACCTCCATTTGCATATCATTCGGTACTGATTCTATATTTATGGAGAAAATCGAAGAAAATAATTCCAACTTATTTTTCAAAGACTCAAAATCTGCAAATCTTTTTCCAAATTCAGTTCTAAGGCTGAAAATTTTGTCCGTATATTTTTGAAACGACGAAGTTTCACCTAAAATTGGTTTATACATACTGCATGTTGGAAAATGCGTCAAATTATCATTTCTCAACTGATTTTCCCATAGAGCTAGCTTGCATTTAAATGCTTTAACTTGGTCACACATATTCGTAACAATGTGAACTTTTCCTTGTAGTTTTAAATTTAAGTCAGATAAATGTTTTGTTATATCTATCATGAAAGTCAAGTCCTGCAACCATTCTAGATCACGAAACATGCTGGTGTCTTGGTTTTTAGTTATCAAAAACTGACATATTTCGTCTTTCAAGTCCCAGAATCGTTTGAGAACATTAGAGCAAGATAGCCAACGTACCTCGGTATAGTAGGTTAGACCGGAATATTCGCTTCCTAGTTCACTTAACAAATGAGAGAACTGACGCTGATTTAAGCCACGAGATCTTATAAAATTTATAATTTTTTTTATAGGATTCAACACATGTTGCATATTTATTACCTTTGTACATAAAACCTCTTGATGGATTATACAATGAGTGTGATGAATATTTGATCTTTCGTTAGTTTCACTTATTTTCTTTTGAAGTATTGCTACGAAACCGTTGTTTTTGCCGGTCATTGAAGAAGCTCCATCTGTTGCAACAGAAATCAATTTGGACAGAGGTAGGTCGTATGTTTGTAGAAGTTCATAAACACAATTAAAAATATCTTGTCCTGTTGTAGTGCCACTCATCGGTACTATTTCCAATAATTCCTCAAAAATATTGAAATTATTGTCGCAAGCACGAATAAACACAGCCAGCTGAGCTAAGCCCCCAATGTCCGTACTTTCGTCACAGGCAATGGAATAAGCTTCAAAACTTGCGGACTTTTCTTTGATCTGATCACTTAAATTACCAGCCAAATCAGTTACTCTCTCCGCAACAGTATTTCGAGACAAAGAAATTACCTGAAAAGCCTTCACACTTTCAGGACAAACAATTTCGGCAGCTTTAATCAAACATTCCCTGATAAAATCACCTTCGGTAAATGGTTTTGAATGTTTAGCTATCAGCTCCGACAAAACGTAACTTAAGCACCGCCGCCTCACTTTCTTCAAAAACTTTAGTAAACATGAGTTGTTGTTTTTTTAGTACTGACTTAAACTCTTTTAATTTTTGTTGTCTTATCATTCCTTCATAGCTGTCATATTTAGATTTATGTTGTTCATAGTGACGCTTAATGTTGTATAACTTTGGATCACTTATGTGATTATTACATATTAAACAAACTATTTTTTCTTTTACTTCACAACAAAAATATTCTAGTTCCCACTTTTCTTGAAAATTTCGATGTTCATCACAAATTTTTCGCTTAGGTTTGCTGCCACTTGGTTTTGAGAACGACATACCGCACCGACTTACTTACTTTACTTAAAATATGAAATTATGGTAAAAATGTCTATTACGCACAAAAAATGTTTACCGAAGTTTCGACGAGAACGGATATATAAATGTATGCGCAAACAGCCGCCCACATAAACTCATTTATTTTGTTCGTATGCCAAATTGCAAAATCAAAAGGGGACTAAAACAAAATACGCAAAAAAAGAGGCACCACAGCGCATATAGCAAAGAGAGGACCGTTTTAGCGCTCTCGAAATTTGTTTGTGTGCATGGGAATGGGGGTAGGATTGGAGAAATTAAAAACAATTGAATGTCCTGGTTTGTTTATATTAATTACTGACATTGATAGTATTTTCACATTAAAAAAATTACTCTGTGTGTAAACTTGAAAACTTAAAATGCAAATTATAGACTTAACCTCAAAATGTTAAATACCGTGGGCTGGGCCGCACAATTAATCGTAGTGGGCCGCATGAGGCCCGCGGGCCGCGAGTTTGACATGCTTGCTCTATGGCGAGACTTTGTACAATAGATATGGCACAACAGGATTCAGTTATCACTGACAATGGCTTCAACCAACCTTCCCAACTTTTTAAAACCCTCAATGGCGAGACTTTTTACAAGACAAACGGTTTAACAGCCCTCATTTACTGACTTCAGCAAACCTTTCTGACTTTGTAACCCTCAATGGCACTACTTTTATAAGACACATGTAGCAACAAAACTCAGTTATCGGTGACATTGACTTGATCGAACCTTCCCAGCTTTCTAAAACCCTCAATGGCACAACTTTTTACAAGACACAGTTGTCGCTGACAATGACTTCATCGAACCTTCAAGACTCAGTTTTCGGTGACATTGGCTTCATCGAACCTTCCCAGCTTTTTAAAACCCTCAATGGCGAGACTTTTTACAAGACACGGTTGCCACTGACAATGACTTCATCGAAGCTTCCCAGCTTTTTAAACCCTCAAGAGATATGGAACAACAAGCTTCCCTTTCGCTTGCACTGACTTCACTGCAACTATTAAGGACCAGGCAGCGATCGTTAGGAACACCATTCTTCGACCGCCTAGAAAAAGATTCAAGGAATAGTATTTAAAGACCTTTTTGAGCTTCACCGGTTAAATCTATATTCTACTAGCGGACCTGGCAAACTTCGTCCCGCCCTAAATAAATTTTTAGATTTGAATAATTTCTAGCATCTGATCTTTGCGATCGATTACAGTTGCATTTTAATTGATGATTGTTTGAATGACACACAATACAGAAACTTTGTACTGAAACTTCGAAAATATTTAAAATACACGATTACTAACGTATCTATGGATTGATATACCTTTTTTAGAGTGATAGAGATGAGTGGATTGCAATGCGTCATATGAGTTATGGGTCTCATATAGTTTGCCCTGCACGAGTTCACGATGCAGGTACTCGAAGTTGTATTCGATAATCTCACCGGAATCACTGAAACTATGCAGACGACTAAAATTTTTAACAATACAGCACTGAATGACGAAGCATGAAAGACTTGAATATATATCTTCACGAGTTCGATGAAAAACAAAAAACCGTAACATAATAACTCACTGACAGCTGTATGCATGTATGCGCTGCAACGTGTGTTTGCCGTGTGTATGACATCAGCACACAGTAAACAGCACACGCTCATAGGTGCCTACGTTTTTTTTTTTTGTTATATGGACAAAATCAGATGTTTACATAACTCACGAACGCGTTGACCAATTTCGTTCAAACTAGATTAGATTAACCAACTACACGACCATGCAAACAAACTCTAAAAATTTGATCGAATTCGGTTTGACCGTTCGTGAGTTATAACGTCACATCGCTTTTGCAACTCTCTTTTATATATATAGAGAAGAGAAGAGAAGAGATTTGTCGCAAAAATAAAAACAAACACAATTGAGTAATTCTGAGCAGCTAGACCATTTTTTTTATTTCCCTTATTAAACTCATTTGTATGTGGACGAGAAGGGAGCTCTCTGCTGCCTCAAGGTCAGGAAGGTCTAAACTAAGGCCTTTGGCATTAAGAAAGTAAACAATGCGCAGCTAAAGCTTAAAGATAATCCTAGACTTTGCCTACGTAGGCTCTGTTAGGTCGTTAGTCAAAGTGTGTTTTAATGTCCTCCACCGAACTCCTAAGAGATTTTATAGAATACCTTCTAAAAATCGCTATTCTGCTCTATCTTAAGTACAAACTCATGAAAAAGCGGACACAACTATTCTTGAGACTTTTATGTCTTTCGGGGTTTAGGATTCGGCGATTCAACGACAAACTATACGAGCTCAGCGACACCGACCTTGTCCAGAATCTCCGTATTAAGGTTTGGATATGAAATAAAGCGTGTAGAGCAAAGAAGCATCAACATAGCAGAGGAAGGAAGACTTCGTCAGAAGTTGAGAAAAAGCTCAACAAAAATGGCTAACTAAAATGGCTTGTTGTTTAAAGCTGTGCTTTTAGTTTGAGCTCTGACCGCATGCAATAAAAAAAACAAATAGAAGAAGAGAAACAAGGTTCAAGTCCCCATTAGAGGTCACTGCTGACTGCAATTGACATGTTGCATTCATAGGGCCAGTATGCATAGATATACTTAGGTTAGAGCTTTTGGGAGGCGAAGGCAGCTCGGAAAACCGACGCAGCATTAGTCCTATTTGTGTCATTGATTTGGGTTCAAACTTTCCATTTGTAAGCCTTATTTTGCTTTCTGTAAGTTTAGCTTTAAGGCGTCGACGCCGAGTGATGGACGGTAACTATCTGTTTTTCTTTTAAGGAACATTTTTTCGACAAGTTTTGTTGATGTGCTCAAAAACAATTTAACAACCGGAACCGACATCTGTAGATAGGATGCGGATATAGTCCAAAATAGTTATACGTTAGATCGAACGAAGTGGATAATATTCATCCAGCCAGAAGGGTCTATGAGTCCCAGGTTCAAGACGATAGGGAAGACCCAACTTCCATGGCAGTGGCAGAGACCAAACAATGACAGATGTCTGGCCAAATGGAATCAAAAGACTCTCTAATGCGCTATTCACACAGAGCCGAAAACCTGTTTTTCGCGAAAACACTCGAGAACTTAATTGAAAACAGAATTTTTCCCATACATATTGCAGTTTTCAAAACGAATCGTTTAAAGTCGTTTTTCACGAAAACGACTTCCAATCGTTGCGTTGTTGTAACAAACACACCTTTTGACCACCTGAACGGAGAAATGTCATAACTCACAACTTAAAATCATTTTCCACTTTAATTGATGGGCTAATAGTATTAGGCTAATTAGGCTAATGCTCTGAATTAATTTTATTTGTTAATTAATGCGATCGAAATTTGAAACCAAAATAGTTTACACTGAAGTTTCACGTTTTATTGTCTCACAGCTGATTGAAATGTCAAACGAAAACTGGTTATTGTTCGGTATGAATGCAATTTCGAGTTTTCGATGAAAATACGGTTTTCGCTGTGGTGTGAAAAGGGTATAACGGAGCCCCCTTAATAACTAAGAAATATCCTTTAAACGACTGTCAACTTGCTTAACAAAAAAAAACTTGTTAGAAAATTCATTCAATGAGAAACTCCCTAAGTTCATCTAGAAAACATACAAAAAAGGGAAACTTTGACAACTTCTTTCTTGTTTATTGTTGCCTCAATATTTCACCTTAAAAACGGAAACGTTTGTCCTCGATTTTTTGTTCCTATAATTTTCACACATTCTCCCACACAAATGATAAACGACTTACCAGTCACAGTCATCTTTGGCATGTCAGCGACGACTATACGACAACTCCGGCTGACGCCAGTACTATACTCGTACTCTCTGTATATGAGTTGTATCATAAAATTCGAGAAATGTCCGACACACTTTCGGAAGTTTTGCCTGCCTAACTTAACCGTATAGAACGACTTATCTGCTCGATGGAACTGACACACTGTATACAGACCTGAACACACTCATGAACAATGAGAGCGAATGCGGCACAGCAAATGTAAGTAGTAGGTACTCACGTAGCGACTTGCAAAACTTTACCCATAGTGAAGCTGTGATATACACCGAGATAGCGTGAACACACGTGCAGTGGGGAAACTGTCAACTAACGAAATTTATCTGCAGCTACCTACGTTTGAAAATATTTCCTACGGTCCCCATCCACCCTTGTCTATGTTGCGTGCAGTGAGGAACAGACACATTGTACTTATATGATAAATCTAATAATGTGAAACGTAAAAATGGCAAAAGATAAATTATCTGAGAACTGAGATGAACATGGGAAATATACGAGAAAGGTGTGTGTTTGTGTAGTTTACTATAAAAATTGAGGAAGTTTTCGCCTATTTTTAAGGGCGAACGCTTGAAGTGGATTGTGGATCTTCAAAGTGGAGCCATCAACTGCAGGAACAGCACGGAGTGACTCGTTACTCGAGAAGTGGATGTCAATAGTATTTATAACAGTTTGGGTTTGTAACTGTCACAAGAAGTCCACCTTTAAAAGACTTTGTTGGCGAATTTTGCGTCGGGAGTAACAACTGTGTACTAGGCTTAAGAACAAAAATCGCCGTATATGGGAGGCATTCACTAAAAGTTACTGTTCGGTGCGGATTTTGGGTCCATTGTTATTTTTTTTTTGAAAAAGAAGTTGGCGCGAGGTCATCACAATCAATGACGAGCTAGCCGATATCTTTTGGCCCAAATAAAACTTTATGAAGGTAAACGTAGGCAGTTCCCGAAGGACGGAGCTATCAATCCAACGTCGCCCTTAAAGCCAACAAAGCCGATGCTATCGCTCAAATTCTGCGGGATCTATGCGGTGGAGTCATTCAAAATTGGACGACTGGTAGTAACGTGAGAAGGCGCGGCGGACATTTAAACGATGGATATAATAATATTGGCATACACGGGTCTTTTCAACCGTTCCATTGGCACAAAAAATACTCTTCTGGTGATTCTGAGAAGAGAATTGCGCTTCTTGATTTGAAGTCAAAATCCACTCAAGAGGCACTTACAAAAGTACAATTTATGTATTTTATACTAGTCAGCTGACAGCTGCCGTAGATTATTTGTTGGCATTTCACCAATACTTTTGTGGATTCAATCAAAAGCACTTTTCTTGTTCCATTGGATAACAGAATGATTGGATCCCCGAGTGAAACCAACGGAAAACGACATAATAAAAATAGAATGCGAAGTAAACCGTCCGTTAGAGTAAAAACAGAAAGAAAGAGATGCGAAATTATTGTAGGGCGAAGTGATTGCAAAACAAATAATATTCACTCCTTTGTTTAGGTCACATTTTTGACATTTCTTCGCTTGCAGGAGGCAGGAACTACAAATTGAAATAAAATCAAAAAAAGGATCAAGACGCGGAAAAAAATGGATTTAATTCTCGATGGAATGTTGAAAAAATATATATTGGTTTTTTTTTTCATCTTTTAATTGAATAGTTTTTTGAATTAATTATTTTATTATTATTAATTTATTAAAAAAGGAAAAATAAAAATCTCATTCTTTCGTCTTCTCTATCTGCTGCATCGTCGATGGGTGACAGACTTTCATTTTCGCGATCACGGCTGATGTAGTCCTTATCATTCACTTTGCTAACACTTTTCATTTTAGGTTATTTTTCAATTTATTTTAATAAAAATGAAAAACCAAAAAACAATTTCCCATAATATGTGATAAACAACAAAAAACAAATGTCATTATTTGTGAATTTTGACTTTAAACCGGATTAAAAACGGGTTAAAGTTTTTTAAATCCGCATTTAAATCCATCTTTAATTCAGCGGGTTTAATGCATGTTTTTCAGTGAATAATATGGACTTAAGTTTAAATTGTCGGGTTTAAAAAATTCGGGTTAATGGTCGGGTGTAAAATTAACTTAAACCTGAGTTACACCCGGAGTGAATAATATGGCCGTAAGAAAAGCGAAACAGCAAAATGCGAAGAATAAAAAAACAAAACAATAGGCACCCATGTATAATATAGTTTTTTTTTTTTTTTTTTTTTTTGTAACAATTCTAGACGTACCTTTTTTGGTTATTCGGATGGAAATATCAATTTTAATCCCTCGTACAATAATTTGGAGAAAAACTGAGTTCGCTATCAAGTAAGGAATGGCCATATTACCTTATGAATTTGTAACAATCGTATGGACCGTTTTTTGAGATTAGGGCGGATTTTCAAAAGTACCATTTATCGATCTTTAAGCGAAAAACTGGGTATGCCTATGCATCCATATTAACCTCACCTACATACATAAGCTCAAAAAAAAACTTTGATTTAAATCGTTTAAGCCTTTTTCATGTAAATTATTGCAAGCCAAATTAACGTTTTTCAAGATAAGTGAGTTGTACAATGATTTAGAGAAAAAATAAGTTTGCTATCATGTTGGGAATGACCACATTACATTAAAAATTAACTTTGTTAAAAATTTTTGGAGCATTTTGGAGATAAGGCCAATTTTCAAAAGTTAGGCTGTTATGTAGACTCCAGCTACTGAAGCTCAAATATGTATTTTCGTTGAAATCGTTGGAGCCGTTTTCGAAAAACTCAAATTGTTTTCATTTGATAAATGGGAGATACCGTTAATAATTAGGCTAACGTTTTGTTTTTTTTTTTTTTTTTTTTTAGGGTAGTGTGGGACTCTAACCGCACTAAAAACACCTCCTTAATCATGACCAATCAAAGAAAGATCGACAAATGATTTTAGTTTCAACGTTCAGTTGCGTTTGAGAAGGTATTACAATTTGAATACGGGTTCTCATTATTTAGATTATAAGGTCGTGAGGTTTAATTCTTCTTTTAAAATTACAATTGAAAAGCTGCCTGCCTTTTGTCGTTACTAATCTTGACCCCCAGTAGGTTTGTTTTGCAAATCACCCCCAATGATAAAGTTATTGCCTAGAGATCGAAGAAGGTCGTTAAGATCTTCCTCTGTAGGCGAATGCCTTGGTGGGCAGTATATAGCAGCTATGTTGAATTGCTTGCTTTTAGTCGTAATGCTTATTGTCGCTACTTGCATAGTTGGTTTTTCTATTTTTCATAAAGTTTTAAAATAATTTTTACCATTACAGCACTACCTCCCATGGCACTGTCAGATTGGATTGTAATCCGTGTTCCCTGTTTAAAGTGGGTTTCAGAAATCAGGCGGACATCAATGTCTTCATTGCATAGATATACCTGAAATTCAGATATGTATTGGTGTAAACCGTTTCAGATTTCTAATCATGGTTATTTTTTTGATTTTTTCTTTTGGAAACTTCTTTGCTCAGTAGCTTAATTACATTATCTTGATTATCCAATCTTTGAATAATAGTGGAAAGCAATTCCTTTACTGATACACGGAAAGAAGTTTAATATCAAATCAAGAAAAATAAGCGCCGAATCACGAAAAGTTTGTCTTATTTTAGAGCTTAGCTCAGGATTTACCAATTCACAACTTTTTATTCGAAATTCTAGAAATTATACAAAGTGAAAATATTGATCCTCAAAAGTCGTGAATAAACACTTCTCAGTGTCAATAATGCGTTCGGGCATGAAATACATATTGCCATAACCGAACGCAATTTGACACAAATAGTGTTATCAATTTGATATTACTGTGGTTGCCAAATCCAAAAAAAAAAAAAAAAATCGTAAATTACCACTTTCCTGTTGCAATTATGATTTCATCCCTTAGTAAATTGCATTTTTATTTTGTCTACTTTAGTGTTTTCAACATTTACCTGTTTCTTGTTTCTATTTTTGAGAGAGTTCTGTTGAAGTTTGGCAGTATCTCCCTTTTTCTTTTCTTCATATTTGTTTGCTACCGAACAGCCCCTATAATTTACTGAGTGATTTCCATGAAAGTTGATGCATTTAACTTTCTAATTATTTTTTGTGGACAGCTATTTGTTGGATGTTTTCCTTCACATTTAATGTATACCCAAAATCTCTTTTACATTAGCTTTGCGTGTGCCCGAAAGCTTGGCATCATTTGCACTGGGATATTGAGTTGGTTCTTCTCCGAAGTGGCTCAATCTTGACAACAATATTCATTATTGACCTAATAGCGTATACCTTTTTCAATATTTTCTTGATTAGGCTAACGTGAAAAAAAATGGCCCCGAACTGTAAGCTCACAAACTCCAAATAAAAAAGTTTGAATCAAATCAGTCCATCCGTTTGGTCTGTAGACCTCAGGAGCCGACGGACAGACGGACTGAATTGCGAGATCCACTTTTTGGAGGTCTTTTGTAACATCAGAATTGATTAAAATCTCGAGTTCGAGTTTTGTACGAATACCGTTCTCTTAGTAGTGTTGAAAACGGATAGTAATAAACAACTGTACATATTAAAATCGGAACCCATACAGCTAGTACTATCCACTGTTACATACTTCATAATTGTTTCGGTCGGGGAAAAAAAAAACATACACCCGAGAAAAGCCTAATCAATTTTGTATAGGACGATAATTCCACCTAACAGATACACACATTTCCCGCCATTTGTTTCTTTGAATACAAAAATAATTCTCCATCACTGAGTGGTACAATTGTCCTTCTATTCAACTTTGGCATCCCCCGCCCTATAGTCATCGCTCACTCTCGGCCGATTCTTCCCATTCATATTGAATGTTCTGCTCTATAGTCATTCATATTTTATGCCTGCACGACATAGTTACACATTATACTCTACCAACACCTATGCGCGGCTGCCTCCCCCATCCAGGGTACACTGTGACATTTCCTGTTCAAGAGAACTGTTCTCTTACACATTCGAAACGAAAAAACTTGATCTGCTAGTAGTTGTAGGCTTTTGTCCTTCACACCTCCACCCCTCGAGGGGATTTGGCAGTGAGGCGGTTTACCTACACTCGAAGGTATGTATTATGAATTCTTGCTTGTATGTAAAGAAGGAGATGAAAAAGGAATGTTTGGGGTGTACAAATGACATAAAAACTCCTAGAAAGAGGAACAATAAATTGCCAGCAAGTGTTTCCATTGTTGTATTTGATTTCATTGTGTTATGAAGCAATACAATTTTTTTTAAGTGTTTCAGAAGTAATATATCTATTTGCAAAAGCTTGTCTTCTCTTCCACTCCAGTTGCGAGAGTGAAGAATCGGAGGAATCATCAACACTGAAAAACAGTTCTTTTACACCGTGTCTTCACGAGCAATATTTCAGAGCTTACTATCTGGCAATTTTCATAGAAAGAAAGAACGATAGTATGCAATAAAATTCAGGGTGGGCATTTCATATAGTATACTATTTCATTCGTTCAAATGTCGCTGAGCAGAGCGTGTCGTTGCATTCTCGCATTAGGTGCCTAATACACCGTCTATTCGCTACTCAGCCATCGTAACAAAAAAGGATACAAGTGTCAAACTGCACAGGAAAGACATCGTACTACCGATATCATGCTATGAGTTGAGCAACATATTTTAAGAAATTTTTTATATCATACTATTTGTGGTCTCCTGGCAATATTCATAGTATGATATACCTATTGCAAGATATAAAATATTTCTCGTGGAGACACCGGGTTAAGTTCAGCTGACAGGTCACCAAATAGACAATGATCTCATATACGAGTATAAAGTGGCAAACTCTTTTTCCAGCGACAACTAACTTGACAGCTGACAGATAACTAGACTAGAAAACAGAAAGACTAGATTATGTGCCATATAATAGCTCTAGGCCCTTAAAAAACAATACCCTATGCCCGATTTTATTAAAGAAGAAGAGGCACACAGAACGGGCCGGTCGAAGATGGATTAGTAGAGTTGAAATGGTTTACAATGTATTTGGTCAGAACCTTCAAGTGGGTATTTGACTTTTGGATTGAAAAAGCTCCGCAATTCAGTCGTTCGAACCGTCATAAAATTGTAAACAAAACGAGTGGTTGGGAGAAGCTAGGTCTAGTGCCATTCATTTTCATTTTAAATTCATTTTTATTTCAATTTAACTTACATACTACACAAAACGATTAAATCTTATTTAAAACTAACATTTATGTTATTCTAGCTTACTGGCTCTTAGCGAGCACTCTAAACTTAACAATATCCTTAAAATGATTGCCTTTCGGCCTTAGATCTATCTATATTTGTTTTTTTTTTTTTGTTTTTTTTTTTTAATTTCTAAAAAACTTTATAAAACTTGGATTCTTTACTATTTGTTTTATCAAAACTTCTTAAATCTACCTAAGCTACTTAACCTACATTACCTATAATCAGAGTGGTGAGCAGTCTTATCGATTGGACACGTTCATGGTTGCCTGTCGGCCGCCAACAGGGGTTCATCCGCGCCGCCGAGACTCGATCGAGGCCATAAGCGTCGGTCAAGTCTCGGAAGCACTCTTTCGGGTGGGCTAGCCCGGCCCCTCCTAAAGACCCACTACTCTAACCCTAAACCTAGTAACTTAATATCTAACTTAAAACTAAGGAGGATGCTACGTAAGTAGCTCACCGGCCCGGGCGTATCCACACTCACCTCTTCCTCAAGCCACCAAAATTCGGTGAACTGCTTTACAGTATCGACCCCGTCCCGCTCCGCAATTGCGGTGCTAAAACGGAAGAGCTCCTGAGCAATGGCGGCATACCCGTCGTGGATGAGCCGCTTATCCTTCGCGCCGTGGTGGCTGTGGTACAATACCTGCACAAAATCTTTTGTCTGGACTAACCCTTTCATGTCTACATGAAGACCGCCTCAGGCGGGATAGAGCCAGACCGAAGCGTACTCTCGTCGTACATTAAATTGAGGTAGTAAGCCCATGAGATCAGGTTATTATCACTGGCCATAAAGGGCCATCGCCCTAGCAACGTGCCTCCCGAATCACCTTAAAAAGGAAATAGTCAATCCTATTCGGTCGAGCCCCATTGTATAAGGAACCGTTGAGCTTGTATTTTATGTACTAAGATTCAGGAGTTCTAAACAACCCTAGGCCCTGAGGTATTGCCTCCCAAACACCCGAATCTTTTCCATATAGGACGGCGCTACATTGAACCACATGGGACAGCTATAAGCGATGATAGGCCTTATAAGGGCCACGTAGCAAATGACCTTTACCATGGAGTCAAGTTGACTGCTGCGAAACAGTCTCCTTGTCAGAGCGTAGGCCCCCCTTAGCCCGAGCAAGGCAAGCATCTATATGTTTGTCAAGATACAGATACTGGTCGAGCCGGATGCCAAGATACCTGACCACGTTTTTCACCACCAATTGCCGCCTCTGCTGTCCAATAATTGTTAATTTTCTCCAGTTTTTTCTGGTATTCCTAGAGGCACCAGCCAATGGAGTCCTGAACAGGATTGTTTCCGATTTTTGGAAATTGATTTTCAACTTCCAATCATCGCAATACCTCTTAATTTGCTCGAAGTCAAGCTGCAGAAGGATGTTGATGACCTCGATCACTTGTGTAAATATTAAATAGGACCGGAGAATTCACTGCTCCCTGTTGTAACCCGTTTTTAATTTCGAAAATCCTGCTCGAAGTCACATTGCCAGGTTTGACAACGAACTTCTTTCCCATAAGCATGTCATAAATCATATACCTACAGCAAAGGTTTTTGAATGCCCATTGGTCAGCTTATAAAAGAGCCCCTCCAACCATACGGTATCGAAGGCTTTCTCAAAGTCGACCAAGCATGCACTCGTGCATTGCTTACTTACTACTACGCGGTATGAATAGTGTCATGCCACGCTCTAAAGCCAAACTGGTTGTCCGGAATAATCTTATTTTCTTCAACCCATCTTAGAAGAGACCCATTGACAACTTTTATTCGGGAGCAAACTAATTGACCGCAGATTAGCAAGGTTTGTCATATCTTAATCCTTTTTCAGGATAGGGAATTTCGGTCCGCAGATAAAAGTGGTTAAGAAAGGCCCTCTCCTCGGGGTCGCGGTTACGGCGAACAGGGTTGTTCACCGTATACACATTTTCTAAGAAGGCTAGGCCTAGTGTTCCTACAGAGCTGTTGCGCATTGTATTTATATATATATATTTTTTTTTTTGTGTTATGTCCCACGAAAGTGGTAAATGACGAAGGAATTATGGCTCTGCGAAATAAGGCCCCAAAATAAAAATAAAATAGGGCCCCAAAAAATTATACAGGAAACAACAACAACAAAATTTCATTATGAAATAAGACCCCAAAAGAAGGAATGAAATAAGACCCCAAAAGAAGGAATGAAATAAGTCCCCAAAATTATTTTTTTTATTATTAATTGTTACCCTTCCGATATGGAATGCGTATGGGGGGGCATGCTGCCCCCCTGCAACCCCCCTGCTTGGATTTACTGTTTGATTACGGGGTGAGTGCGAGGTTGAGTATATAAAAAGTTTCTTTAATCTAAACTAGTTTATCCAATATCAACAATATTAAATGAAAAGTAGTTTTCATTATTTTTAATTTCATTATGAAATAAACCACAAATTTGGGCCCTTATTTCTTTTTATTTTGGGGCCTTATTTGATATTTGAAATTGGGGTGTTATTTCATTATGAAATAACACCCCAAATTAGGGGCCTTTTTTCATTTTCTGTTTTGGGGCCTTATTTCATTGGGGCGTTATTTCCTACAGCCAAGAATTATGCCTCGTGGACTTATATCAATGTGCCGCTTTGAAATGCTTGCAAATAGGTGTTACTGATGCATTTAAATTCGTGTTGGGCGTTGTTTATTTTTATTATTGGCTACTGTGCTAAGTACTACATTGAGCTTCTATGAGCCACAGAAACGAAGTAAAACATTTAAAGCGTTACCACAACGCAGACACATCTATTCACTTCCAGACTGTCCCACCATCCGTTAAGGTCAAACACAAACAACTTGATTTTCTGGTCTAAATACTGC
The DNA here is from genome assembly GCA_946477585.1 of Cheilosia urbana. Taxonomy (NCBI): domain Eukaryota; kingdom Metazoa; phylum Arthropoda; class Insecta; order Diptera; family Syrphidae; genus Cheilosia; species Cheilosia urbana. The sequence continues at coordinate 85,821,308 of OX297854.1, read as the reverse complement.
GCCACAACTCAACTCAATCGAAATAAAAATACCCACCCAATTAGGCTCTCTTCTGGAAATTTATAAATAATTTCATTAACATCAATGTTTGACCGATAACACCACTGATCTCTCTGACCTATATATTAGAATGCAAGATAGTTGCATCGCTGTGCAGTGCAGCCACCAGCAGCACATCCATGCATAACCAGCCAAACAGGTTGCAAGTTATTTTCGTATCCATTTCCTCAAGAATTCCATCCTCTGTCGAAGAGAGACAAAAATACACACACACGCTTTATTGGATGCATAACTTAAGGTCCACAGATTTCACTTCTAACTATATAAATGTTGTTTATGACAACAGAAACAGTGTATCTAAGAACATAATTTAAGGCACCAGATACACGGGAGATAAGCCCGGGAGGTCGTTGCACCCATTATATCCGTAGTGCTCTTTTGCGTGGCATGTCTTTCGCTGCATACCATAAGCAGGGTATAACATCGATCGACAATCACAGATAGACGCATAGTAATTCGCCGACTTTTTCGACTTATCATGGCTAACTGGCCAGAGAGACTGGTTTCCAACACTAAGCTTTTATTTGCTCGGCGGGATCAGAAAAAGGCGGGCTAAACAGATCGACAGATCGACGCATTTAGCGATCGCCATAGTGACTAAAAGTGGGAATGTCAATAGAATGAGTTTGTCTTTCCCTTTTTCGACCGGATATGGCAAGCCATTTGACGGGATTTACAAAAACAGTAGCACCAAGAGGGGAAAGGTAGACAGCAACATAAAAAAAAGAAAAATTCTACAGACCTCTGTAAACGATCACTAAGTGAGTGTACGTGTGTCTAATGAATGTACGTGTGTCCCACTTTGAAAGTCAGGTTTTGTTTGATATGTTCGTTTTTCGTTTGGGCTGTGTTCCGTTTCGGAATGCGCCCGTCTGTCTGTTTGTCGATGGCAAGTGCAGAGGGATGCATATATGCAAATTAAATCTTAATCGCGCGGAATGTTACTGAGGATCTACGTATGGACACGTTCAGAAGAGAGCTACTGTATACTGAATGCCTGTAGGTTGGGTTTGTTTCTTTTTCGCGCTGTCCATTAGCCGGACGACAATCCTTGCATACAATGTTGTACGTTGTTAGTTACAATGTTGTAGTGACGGAGGGTTTACACTTTGTAAATGCCTCATGGAGGTCTGACATAAATACGTTACAAAATAGTGAATAAATGCAAATTAAATGTATACTTTGTAGTTGGTAGATAAATTGGTTGCACTGCGAGATAAGACTCTTCCAGGGCACTTCGTAAGGAAATGCATTTTTAACATCGGCCCCGATAAAACCTGAATCCGACTCTGAGACCATCGCCTGTACTAAGAAGCTTCATCAGTTGTACAAAGCTTTGGTCTGAACTTCGACACCTTAAATCAGAGCTTGAGTAACATCAAGCTGTTCATTTGTCGCAACTATCTCACGTACATCAAATCTGTTTGTTTTCTCTCGCCGTGGTAGACGTAGTGTACTAGTCTTAATGTATATCCGGACTTGACTCGCTTGCCTGATAAGAAAGTACTAAAAAAGTACCATCGCTATATATCCCCTGTTCCCTAAAAAGGCGATCAAACACGAATTGCGCTAATTGTGTTTTCCCCTGGTAGAAAACCGACAAAACATTTACACAAGCCAACGAAAGTCCTCTGTCGGAATTGACTAGCTGCATGAGTGTCAAAAAGACGTCCAGCAAGCGTCCTAAAAAAACAACATAGAGCGTGCTTGTGGTTGTGACCGTATACACCAGATGTGAAACTTCTCAAAAACCAACAGCCGTATTAATAATTGTCGCGTAACTACATGTTAGGCTTAACTAATGGCAAACACATTCGTTAAACTCAAATTCCTTTTAATAAACATTTTTAGAAGATAACTAACGCTTTGTAACTATCACATGACTAACTTACGGTAGGAGGTCTGAAAGCGAGTCAATAACTCTTAGGCCCGTTTGCTGATACTGCACATAGCGATTTAAGTTCTACTTAAATTCCTTATGGGCTACTTTTTCCACGTCATAAACTATCACATAAGATTTTAAGTGGAACTTAAATCGCTATGAGTAGTATCAGCAAACGGGCCTTAGAAACATGGTTCCTGTCAAAATGATAAATGAATTTAATTTAAATTTGAAAAAATTGTGGGACGAAAAGGCTCACCGTTATTCAGTGTTTTTGAATAATGTAAGCATGTTAGGGGAGGATTCGGTTACCATCTTCCCAACTCGAAAAAGAAATGAAGAAAAAAACAAGAAAATAAATAAAACATTTAAAAATAAATATAGATTTTCAAAATTTATTTTCTTTTTTTCTTTTTCACTTGTCACAATTGAAACTGAAATTGTATTAGCCAGCCGTAATGACAGCCAATGTAATAGTTTTTAGTACAATTTGGTTAGGTGATGCCAGCTCTAAGTAGCTATTTTAGAGAAAACATCAGCTAGTTATTACATATATGAGTTATTTTCATTTTTTAATAAGAAAATTTAACTAATATGTTATTTATTTAACTTGGTGCTAGGTAACATATGAGTTAGATAGTAGTTGAGGGTTTTTTATTAATACGGCTGCAAATCTTTATAATATAATAATCTTAATACATAGCAGTAGATAAGTGTATTCATTCATTTAAAAAAGCTTTCACAACGGAATCCAATCTAACGTTTTCTATTTTTAGAGTTTTTGTTTGCATTTTGTTTTCATATCATTACAACTATGATTTCATTTGATCAACAGCTGAAGTAGTCTATTATCTGTGTAAGACCTAGCTTTATCAGTTCACTAAGCAGGTCCACCGTGCCCATATAAGTATTCACTTTAAGAATTAAGTTGAAAGAGTGTAAAATTGTTTATATCTCGTCAACAGCGCCACACTTCAACTATCATATATTTCAAGTTGCAATCAACCATACACACAAAACATCTACTAAATTTTATTAAAATCGGTTGAGTGGTTTAGAAGATCGACAACATATATACCGACAAAATTTCATTGAAATGGGTTCAGCGGTTTAGGAGTCGAGCGGCGAAGTAGTGAAGGCGATGGCGCAGGCCAATTTCCGCCGTCGCCATGGAATTCCCCTCTCAATCGAGTCGATTTTACTCCCAAAATCCCAAGTCGCGCCTATACAACATGTTTCACATTAAAAATACGTACAGCAGATTAATTCACTGGACTGAATTGATGGTGTCGTCATGGTGGCAGATACCTTGAACTTATTTGGATCTGAGGTCTGTAAAGACTAAAGACTAAAGAATGGTTGTGAAAAGCTAGGCCTAGGGTCTCTTCAGACCTGTTGCGCCAACTATTTATTTTTTATAGTGGCGAACGAACTCTTTATGCGCCAACGGCAGCCTACACAGCCCTAAAATTGATTACTGTCACCACGAAATAAGAGGCCGAAAAATTGCAGCAAATACCCTCTAGAATGGGGATTGTCCGTCGGGGTAACTTCCCTACCACGGGAAGAAAAAATATTGTTACGGTGCAACTAGTTACAACCATTAGATATATGGGTGACCCAAATGTTGATGACCCCATCAGTAAATGAAATAAGGACAAGCATTGTGAAATGTCCGGACCTCAAACAGAACTCAGAGACTTAGGATGGGCACGAAGTCGATAATGAAGCTAGATGTGAGGAATAAGACAGCCCAAGAAATGTGAACAAATGTGCGATCTACCAAAGTCAATACTGCAAGGGTCAAGGTCATCGATTAGAACAAGGCTTAGGCAGGAAATCTCCGGCTTTATAATATAACGCTAGTCTGATCGAGCAGAAGAAATTGATGATACATCTTATAAAGCAGTCGACGATCGTCCTAAAAATACGCATGATGAGTGCGCAAAGTACAACGTCTTGGCGGATTTTACGCCAGCAAAGAAAAGTGGGTTGTTTTTGGAAAGTACACCCACAACAAAAACACTCGGAAATGGAAGCATTCAAAATATTTTCCTGCAGTGCGAAACGTCATCATTGCCAGCACATTTCCCGTTCAACCATACACAAGCAGACGTGACAGGTCCCCGGACCATATCCTACACAGAGCGAGATCGCTGCCTGATTATTACCAAAGTAAAGGATATAATATATTATATCGGATATGAATCACTAGCCAACGAAGGTTTTAAAAGGTTTGAAGGCGAAAACTATTGTTGCAATGACCTTTGCTAGACTTTTTGCCGACTTTAGCCATGCATTCACAGACATTATAGACTTTTGCGTCTGACGTCTAAACCATTGAACTAATCTTAGCACTTCGACAAATCTAAGAAAAACCCCAGAAATTCAAGATCGATGTACAACACCTCTTTATCAACTTCAAAGTCAACTATGCAGGTTGAAGACACGGCGATGTCCTGTCAAGCTAATTTTTTAACAAAAACTAATTTTGGAACTTATGTCCAAATAGTGTGGGACATAAGTCCTAAATTCGATTCGGGACTTATGTCTCACTTATGTGGGTGCTTTTCGCACCGCTTTAATCAAAAAAATCTACTCCGTTGTATCCCATAAACTGTTTAATAGTTTTCCTATGAATATTCCTGTAATTAGATCCTTGCCCAGATCTTTAAATAAAGTTAAAATTTGGCTTGTTAGTTTAAATCATGACTGTTTAACTTCTTTTCATTAAGATTTCTCTTCTCGCTTTATGTAACAATTGTTGAATTAAATATATTGCAATATGGAAATAACCATTACAAGTGATGGAATTTTACGCAAAATTTGTTTTCACGCTCAAGCCGTTTGATATCCCATCAGAAGAAAGCATTACCTTACGCCAACCCCTCCTCGAATTTATGTATCGATTATGTTGTCAATGTCAAAATTAATGACTCAAAACCAACCGAAGGGTATCTTTTACCGGACAAATTACCCATCATTCATTTTAAAGATAATTCTTAAATAACCGCATCGTCCTAATGATCCGAGATACCTTTTCGTTTAGTACAAGCGTTTGGCACACCACTTCGTCCTTAGATAACAGCAATTTATCCCACCACCATCACCGGATATGAGTTACTTAGACATCAAAGCCATTAGTGAAAAACCTCGGAATGGCTATAATGTGACAAATTTGCGGTTAAGCATGCCATAACCCATCGGGAAGGCAGTGCCTCTTTATAACGCAATCAACCCTCGTTCCCTCTCACGTGCTGTTTATGAATTCCAAAAGATTGGGATGATAGCTTCCGGTATCAAAGATGCGATGCAACATTGCCGCGGGAATTAAAAAAATATGTGACAAGTGCATCATAACTTGTGCCCCATTAATTGGCTTCATTTAGGGGTTTACATTAAGTCAAACTGCGGGGCGCGTACAGTGTTGCCGCTGGAAAACTTCAAAAATGGACCCTAGCCGAAAAAAGGGGCCTCCACACAAAATACTAATATAGGGAAAAAAAGCAACAAAGCCATTTATTTATAAAAAAAACACACAAATTTATTCATTACGAAAAACTTATTTTGATATGTTTCATTCCTTTTCGTTCAATAAAGAGTACAATTTTACTTCAACTGAAAAACGGGCCAAGCGTCTTGCAGCTCAAAAAGGCGCCAAATGGCAGCACTGGGCGCGAGTTAAGTATCCATAGCAAAACATATTGAGAAAAAAGATAACATTATTTGTATTCAATGATATCTTTAGTCTCTAGTACAGTCTTGCACACAACGCTACAATGATAACATATGTAAAAGAGATAATATCGTTTGTATACAATGTTGGAATATTATCTCTTCTTCATTATCAAGCAAGACGATTGTACGCTTGGGTCTCCTTGTAGATAGATAAGAAAAGTATATAAATACGACTGTATGATGAATTTATCAACAGTCTTATTGTAACTACATAGTAGCCTTAAGCTCCTTTTAGAATTAGTAAAAAGTATTTCAATAATAAAGGACATAGTTCCAAATAAATATTGTTTAATTTTAAAAGTAAGAAACAAGTGTTTTAATTGGCGATCCTGCCAGGAGGTTAAATATACTTTTTAACTTCAATCGAGCGGACCTCGGGAACAAGTAGTGAAATCTAGTATAAACAGAACACTCGCGTTACCGGTTACAAGAATTACCTAGCATAGCAGGTACAAATATAGCTTCTTCGTACGAAGCAGCAAAGCAATTCAGTGAAAGTGTATATGTGGAGAAAAAAAACACACAAATTCGACGACAACAGACACGAGTTCAAAATGGAACAACTCGCAGTATTAATGGCAAGATTAGAAGCTTTAGAAACCAGGAGCAACACAGTAACACAAACCCTAGAGCACACACGCACAGAGAATGCAAGGTTAGCAGCAATAATAACTAACCAAAATCAAATAAACACTAATTTAGAAACAAAACTAAATGAAGTAAAATCTGGATTAGGCATAGTACCAAACATACCTGTGCTAGAGGAAATAAGAACCACATATACAGATGGTAGTGAAATACAGTTAGACGCATTTAAAAGCCTACCTATTTTCAACGGCGATCAATCAAATTATCGGTCGTGGCGCGAAGAAGCATCCAGATTAATGGACAGCATTAAAAACTTCAAAACACACAGTAAGTACGCAGCAGCATTGACTATAGTGAAAAGTAAAATACAGGGTGCAGCCGCGAATGTGTTAACTAATTATAACACAATTTTTAATTTTGAGGCGATACGTAACAGATTAGATTATACGTACTCTAATCAAGAACCTCTATACGTGCTACAAGACATGATGAAAGCCATCACGCAAAAAAGAAGCACACTGTCTGAATACCACGACGAGATAAATAAAAATCTCAATTTAATAATATCAAAAATCACTATGTCAGGTGATCCGCCGAATATAATCGACAGACTAATTAAAAATGCTAACGACGACGCAGTTCGTATATTCATTGATGGTATGAGTGACAACTTTACAAGAGGATCATTATATTCAGCTACAATAAATGATCTAGAACACGCATTCGCAATTGCTCGCAGAATAGAACATGATAATGTGCACAGGCATTTACATCTCACTCAGGATAAGCACCACAAAAATATGCCACATGAACGCAGAAACGAAAGAAGACCAAATTATTCGAGCCAAACAACGAATTATCAACCCCAGAAGCAATACGATAATATGCAGCAACACAATCAAGGACCACAGCCGATGGAGATAAACTCGAGACAAATTGTACATGCACAGCGACAAAATTGGAATCAATACAAACCCGATGTATATAATCCACCAGCGAAACGTGAACACAGCGGGAGTTTCAACACACACAACAGACCGCAACGATCTTATCAGCAGAACTTCAAGCAGCAGAGAGTAAATAACTCCCGACAACAACGCAGAGACGATGTCAGCAGTACATATGCAGAAGCAGATGAAACGGAATGTATGGTAAATAATAACATAAGAATAGATCATTTAAACTAGTAGACGGGTTGCCCTGCTTAAATTTAACTAGTACTATTTCTAAGAAAATTTATAAAATTCTTATTGATACTGGTGCAACCCATAATTACATTAATAGAAAATGCGATTCTAGCAAAAAAATTAAAATTAAACCTATAAAAATAAAAACAATGCATGGTTATTCTATGGTAGATACAAAGAAAGTAGTTAGGATATTAAAGAAAAATATAACATTTTTTGAATTAGAGGATATTCAGTCTTTTGATATGATATTAGGATATGAAGGACTTAAAGTTCTAAACGCGGAAATAAATTTCAGTAATATGACTCTAACTACCATAAGCAGTGTCGAATCTATTCAGAAAATTAATTACATAATTGGGGAAAATAATATTTATAAAGCAGACATAGATAGACTGATGAAGATTAATAACAGCATAGGACCGTTACCCTTTACAGATACTATAGAAGCAAGCATTAGGACGACCAATGATAATCCGGTTTATGTTAAACAATATCCATATCCCATAGCAGATAACGAATTCGTAAACAAAGAAATACAGAAACTCTTACATGACGATATAATAGAAAAAAGCCATAGTCCTTATAACAGTCCCATATGGACAGTACCTAAAAAAGGTTTGGACGAAAAAGGAAAACCAAAACGGCGCATGGTTGTTGATTTCCAAAAACTTAACGCTCACACTGTAACAGACAGATACCCCATTCCGGATGTCAACATGACAATTCAAAATTTAGGTAAAGCCAAGTACTTTACAACATTAGATTTGGAGTCAGGTTTCCACCAAATTAAAATCAAAACAGATGATAAAGAAAAAACAGCTTTTGCTATAAATGGCGCAAAATATCATTTTAAACGAATGCCTTTCGGGCTCAAAAATGCACCAAGCATATTTCAGAGATGCGTGGACGACATTTTGAGAGACTTTGTAGGTAAATTCGTACACGTTTACATTGATGACGTATTGATATATTCTTCATCTGAGGAAGAACATATACAGCACATAAGTCAAGTATTCGACGTACTCAATAAAGCCACATTAAAAATATCTGATGAGAAAAGTAAGTTTTTTCAAGAAGAAGTAGAATACTTAGGTCACATAATCAGACATGGTAGAATCACTACGAACCCTGAGAAAATAGCAGCTATAGAAAATTTTCCAGTCCCACAAACGGTAAAGGATTTGAGAGGATTTTTAGGTCTTACAGGTTACTATCGTAAGTTTATAAAAGGATACGCAAGCATAGCCAAGCCCCTGACATTATATTTACGAGGAGATAACGGTAAAGTAAACAAAAAACAAAGTAAAAATATTAAGTTAAATCTGAATGATTCAGCATTAGAAGCGATTAGAATTTTAAAAAATTATTTGAAAGAACAAGTCGAACTTTTTCAACCGGATTATAGTAAACCATTCGAGCTTACTACTGATGCATCCAACATAGCTATTGGAGCCGTACTAAGTCAGAATAAGCAACCTATACACTTCTTGTCAAGAACACTGAGTAAGACAGAAGAGAACTATAGCACAAACGAGAAAGAGCTATTAGCGATCATATGGTCCTTACAAAAACTCAGAAACTACATATATGGTATAGCAGACTTAACCATATATACCGATCACCAGAGCCTTATATATTCTGTATCAGAAAAAAATCCCAACACAAAGCTGAAACGTTGGAAGGGAATCATTGAAGACTTTGGAGCAAAATTAGTTTATAAACCAGGAAACCTAAATCTTGTAGCTGACGCATTATCACGTCAACGCATAAATACTTCTACCATAGAAACAGCACATTCAGCTGAAAGTTCTTCTAATGATATAATAAAAACTGTGAATCAGCCTTTTAATGCATACACTGCACAGTTCGAACTTATTGAAGATATAACAAATAATATCGAAACACAAATCTATTTTAGTAACAAAATAAGACTCATAATAAAGTTTAAGGACAAAGACTCTTTACTAAGGCAGATGAAAGAAGTTATACAACCCCAAAAGATTGTAGCTTTGCATACGAAATTTGAAAACATATACAAATATGGTGAAAACATAAAAAAAGAATTCCCACTAGTAAGATTTATATTCACACCAAGAAAACTTCAAGACGTGACAAATTTGGAGGAACAACTAAAACTTGTAAGGGTAACTCACGAAAGAGCACACCGAGGGTTACGTAACAATATACAAGAAATCTCAGAGAAATATTACTGGCCCGATCTAAATAAACAAGCAAAGAGTTTCAACAGAAAATGCATAGCATGTCTATTTGGAAAATATGAAAGAAAACCTATCAGAGAACCTCTGAATAATTCAGAAATACCAACACATGTGGGAACACACATTCATATGGACATATACTTCAACGACAAGTATACTTTCCTTGTAACAGTAGATAAGTATTCTAAATATACAATCCTTCGGGAAATCGAAACTCGAAACAGACTGTACGACGTTATGGAAGAGGTCTTATCTAATTATTTCCCAAAATGTGAACGACTCATGACAGATAACGAGAAGGGATTCAAAACAGAAATGGTGAACCAAATGTGTTTGAAATACAACATAACTAAAGTAGAAACTCCAGTATACAGATCGACAGCGAACGGTCAGGTAGAACGTGTAAACGGTACAATAACTGAACTGTCTAGAATATTCACAATTCAGAATAAAACAAGACTTATCGAAGAAATATTTAGAACAGTGCGTGAATTAAATAATTCTATACACTCAGTTACCGGTTTGAAACCTAGAGACATTTTCTTTAATCAAAATAAATATAGCAATAGTGAAATTATAATAAATAAACTAAACTCAGCATCCAAAAAAGTGATCGAACGTCTAAATAAAGGAACTCGACACAGAGAGTATAAAAAAGGAGATAAGATAATGGTAAGAATCACAGGTCTTAGAAAGAAATCTAACGCCAGATACATAACAAGAATAGTAGAAGAAGATAAAGGAGACACTGTAATCTCTAAAGAAGGAATAAAAATTCACAAGGATAACATAAAGAATTATCATTTTTCAGATGACGAAAATATTAATATTCCTAACATTACTAGGAATTGTACAGAGTCAAGAAGGGCAAGGAAACGTTCAAATAACTGAGTTACTAAACAAGAAGTTTATACTTACGCAAACAGATGACGTGTATTTATTCAAAGAACAAACTTATTTGTTACATGCCACCAACCTGACTTCGATATTTCAACCTTACGTAAATATCGTAACTAGTAAATATCAACCTACACAAGAAGAAAAAATTTGGTTAAGTAAAATTAAGAATTTAGCAGACCAATTACAAGAACATACTAGGCATACTAGATCAATTAACTTTTTAGGAACAGCTTTCAAATATGTGTTTGGTAATCCTGACCATTATGACTTAGTTAACATAGAAACGAGTATAAATAATCTCATAGAAAACAATAATAAACAAAAAACTATAAATTCTAGATTTGAACAAATTTTGCAACAATTCGAAGGTCAGAGCCTTAAAGAACATTTAGTAATAGAACAAGTGTACGAACAATTATTATTATTGACCAGAACAATTAATGCAGCAAAAAATAATGAATATTTATCAGAAAGCCTAGACTTAGATGACATTAAAAATATTATTCAACATGAAATAATTCAAGTACCCATAATAAATATACTTGAGTACTCTAAAATATTATTAGCTAGAACTGATGAATTCTTCATCACAATATATAAATATCCAGTTCTAATTAAATCATGTAAATTGTATAAAGTAACACCTTTAAATTCAAAACATGGAAAAATCATTACAGATAAAACAATTGCCTTATGTAACCAAACTTATTTAAGAACAAGAAATTGTCAAAATCATCTAAGTAAAAACATTTGTGAAATTAACTTTGAAGAAGAAAATTGTCTTATTCCACTTTTAAAGAATATAACTTCAAAATGCAACATTAAACAAGAATACGATTACGACTTAGAAATTGAATCCGGTGTTATGTTATTAAGCGGTAAGCATAAGTTAAATAATCAAACAATTAATGGTATAAACTTAGTTACTTATGAAAATACTATAAATCTAGACGATAAAATATACAAAAACATGCATAAGCAAATTAAAGAAGTTATATTAAGAAATCATAATTCAGAGTCTTACATCGACCAAATAATTAAAGAAGATACAATGTACAAATTCGATAACATAGATACTTTAAAAAAACTAATTATTCCTTTTGAAGAAAAACCGATATTATCAACTATATACACAATTGTAACACTGATTGTTATTCTAGCATTTACGTACGTAATGATAAAAACTATACAATGTATAACAGATCGTCAAAAACAAAAAAAGATTGACGCATATAACAAAACTTATGAAAGAGAAATGTTAAAAATAGCGTCGAAAAATCGGGACGATTTCGTTTAACAAGGGGGGGAGTTAAGTATCCATAGCAAAACATATTGAGAAAAAAGATAACATTATTTGTATTCAATGATATCTTTAGTCTCTAGTACAGTCTTGCACACAACGCTACAATGATAACATATGTAAAAGAGATAATATCGTTTGTATACAATGTTGGAATATTATCTCTTCTTCATTATCAAGCAAGACGATTGTACGCTTGGGTCTCCTTGTAGATAGATAAGAAAAGTATATAAATACGACTGTATGATGAATTTATCAACAGTCTTATTGTAACTACATAGTAGCCTTAAGCTCCTTTTAGAATTAGTAAAAAGTATTTCAATAATAAAGGACATAGTTCCAAATAAATATTGTTTAATTTTAAAAGTAAGAAACAAGTGTTTTAATTCGCGTAATGCTTTCATATGGCTATCTATAGCTGTACATAGACGACCAACGATGACCCAAAGTGGGTGGCAATGGGATGATTGTAGCAAAAGTAACGTCCGATATACACAGACACACCACACCACCAGATGCGGTCAGGGATATGAAAATCCAATTAAGCTAGTATGTCGCGTCAACTTAAACTTAAAATCATTTTCCACGCTAATTGAAGGTCTAATATTATTTTGAAATGGTCTGAATTCATTTTATTTATTGATGATTTTTCGACGAAAACACGGTTTTCGCTGCGGTGTGAAAAGGATATAAGAAACGTAGTTCCTGTCAAAATGACAAAATAAATTAAATTTAAATTTGAAAAAATTGGGGGAACAAAATGGCTCACCGTTATTCAGTGTTTTTGAATAATATAAATATTTTAAGGGAGGATTTGGTTACCATCGCTCCAAATCGAAAAAAAAGTGTAGAAAAAACGAGAAAACCCTATGAAAATGTTTACAAATTACATTTGTTTTGATTTTTTTTTTTTTTGTTTTGCTCGATTTGATTTTATTTTCTTGTTTTTTTTTTTTTTTTCACTTGTCACAATTGAAATGTATTAGCCAGCCGTGATGACATAATGTAATAGTTTTTAGTACAATTTGGTTAGGTGATGCCAGCTCTAAGTAGCTATTGTAGAGAAAACATCAGTTAGTTATTATACGAGTTATTTCCATTTATTAATAAGAAAATTTAACTAATGTGTTATTTATTTAACTAGGTGCTAGGTAACTTATGAGTTAGAGAGTAGTTATGGGTTTTTTATTAATACGGCTGTCAATGTTTAATGTAACAAAAAAAACACCACCAGATGCGGTCAGGGATATGAAAATCCAATTAAGCTAGTATGTCGCGTCGGAGTGGTATCTATCACGATGGTGATGATGGTTGCAATGAAAGGTGAGAGCCACACTGTGTAGTGGTGGTGGTGGTGCGGGACTACACCAGTTGCATATAGCTTGGTTTGTAAATCTCTTTTGTGCTGGCGATTCTAACCTTTTTATTGTAATTCGATATTCGTATCGGTGCTACTGTTTGGGACCATCATCGTAGAAAATACATCGGAAAGAGCATGATTGATTTGTGCCAAGCTCGAGTTTCAATCGGGAGCAAAGTTAATGGGTTCCTTTCGGTTTTTCCCTCTTTTTTTCTAAATAGTTTTTGTGTATGTGTGGAAAATTTCTCTAAAGAATTCACCGCTGGCAATTGCTGTGCGGGTTAAATTAAATATAGATTCGATTGCTAAAAGGTTTCCCGGTGCACTTTGGAACGGTACTTTGTGCCGACAATTAATTGCGAAGCAACAGCATTTGTCACTTCATTGGGGTGGCAGTAGCTGAGGGGTTTTCTATTCTTTTAAACTGACTGAACATGAACATCGGGTTTTTTTTTCAGGAATTTGAGGTCTATAGTTGAAATTAACTATAAAGCCCACATTGAGGTGGACCCCCAACATCTTGGAGCAAGCTTAGAAAGGCAACACGTGTTTTTAACTGCTGGTCACTCCAACTGCGGATAAGGACATTATGTTTAACCGCTACTACAGCTACAGGTGGTCCATCACAAAACAAATCTGGCTCAAGCTGGATGTCAAACGATCCAACAGTCTAATGAGACTGGGTTACTGCCCTAACTTGAGTATTGCCTTTATTGTGGGCTTGACAAAATTAAACAGTGTAAGATAAAAACGCCTATAGTAGCCATTTAGTGACCCTGATAGGTTCCGGACGAAAACTCGGTCGTACACAAGGCCGTATCTAGGGGGAGGTTTGATCCATTTTAATTTTTTTTTTTTTTAAATAGAATAGTTTCTTAATTTTTTTTTTTTTTTGTAATTTTCAAATGTGAAATAACTTGCTTCTGCTGGATTTTCTTGTAGGTAATTTATTTACCTACCTGTAATATATTATTAAAACCTGAAATGCATAATATATCTATTATAATAGAAAAATATTTTTTGTTCATGTTCATATTCGGTGTTTTTTTTTAAAGCTAAATAAGCAGAATTTGATTGCTTACAATTTTAAAAGCAGAACTAAAAAAAGCAAAACTTTTGTGTGAGGCGACAGAACGTTACATAGCAGAATTTTGAAAGCAGAATTTCGACCGGATCCCGTTAAATATAGCCACTTCTCTAAGCGGCTGCCCTAATTTGGTTCGAACTTCGGATTTGGAGTTTGTGAGCCTTCAGTTCGGGGCAGTTTTTTTTTTTTTTGCACGGTAACCTCAATACTAATGGTACTTCCCATATAAAGTGTTCATATCAGTTTGATTTGTTTGAAAACGGCTCTATCGATTTCAAAATTGGTATTTGGTGAAAACGTCAATAACGATTATGATCAAAATGCATATGTATAATACATAGTCAAATTAATATTTCCAAAGTTATTGCGTCCTCATATCTCAAAAACCCTCTTTTCGAGTAGGAAAAGTTTAATTGGAGAGTATTAGAATCGCGTGATGCCTTCATCCCAAACAATATTTAATACTCAATTTTCAACTAAATAGTTCAGCAAATAGTATTTTTTTTAACTAAATATGTATTGAAACTTTTGTTACTATTTTTTCTGCATAATTTTACAAAAACCGGTCTTACGATTTGAATTAAAATACATATTAAAATAATTATAGTTCAGATCCCATTTTTCCCAATCCCAATCTGTGTTCGTATATTTTACTAAAACTTGATGTAATTACAGCTACAAAAAAATTGTTTTTGCAAGTACATATTTCTTTCTTTCTTTTTTCAACCAAATTGAGTATACACCTTAAAATAATTCCAACTACTTGGAGCTTCACTTGCACCCCCACACACGTTCATCGGCATATTCAGTTTAAAACTGTTAGTAATTCCCCGAATTTTTACATAATACATCTATGTAAAGATGTCAGTCTATGGCAAACCCTACTTCCAATTCCAATCATAGACACCTTATACCAGCAGATCAGAAAACAGAAACTCCTGCTAAGTGTGTTCTTTGTACTAAAAAATCTTTTAAAATGTAAGAGCTTACAAAAAACGACAATTATTGTCTTTCACTGAGAATTTTTCAACTTATAAAAACTCACCCAAAAGTTTATTTTATTCTTATATTTTATGAACCGTTTTCTATCTAGCATCGGTTTTCAGATTGTTACCTACCGACCTAAAAAAAAAGTGCATTTTAATCCTTTTTGTGTTCGCCTTATACAAAGGCCGAACTCTATATATTCAAAGAGCCTGATGCTAGACTAAAAAGGGCTGATTTTATATGCTTTGCTCTGTTTGATTTTTGTGTTAAATTTATACAGCTTTGAGGCAAAGGTTTTCTTTTTTTTTTTTTATTTAAACAAATAAATGGTTTGTACTTTTGACGTTTGTCTTAAAGACCATACTTTTCAATTAATACTGAAAAACGGACGCTGGGGACAATCAAGAATCTAATTTAGAAAGTCCGACAGCTGGCTGACTTGATGTGTCTCAGTTTTTATTGGCCGCTTTTGCTCATGTTAACAGGTGTTTCAGTTGACGTTTATGGAGGGGTAGCCGAAGAAAAGAAATTTGTGACTGAGTACTAAGTTGACATATGTGGCTGATGTAGAAAGAGTGCTGGGGCCGAATTACCGATCCGTGAGTGAACCATACGTCACTAAATTTCGTGGATTTTACAAGCATAACAATAACATAACGTGATTAAATCACGTATTACTCGATCCCGGATGCGGTAATTCAACCCCTGACCTAGAGAAGACCTCTAGTCATCAAAAAATACAAAATGTCCTTGAGATGAAACTTAATTTAACAGGCATAACAAGCTTTAAGAGAAGTAAATTTTAAAATAGATCTCTAACGAAATATCTCTGTAGCTGATCTGCTGTCAAAATCACAGTCTAAGTAGGTACTTTGGAAGGCTGAAAAATATATTCAAAGAGACCTTACGGGAATGGACCGGCGACTCAAAGGAAAACGTAGCTTTTCTGGAAGCAGCTGACAAAAATGTTTTCTTAGCCAAGATGAAAGTCTTGTAAAAGACCAGAATAAATTCTGTCACACAATTACCAGCGCTCATCTCTTAGACCCGTTAACTTCTTTTCTTAAACATGTACATTGTTTACTAAAGAATAGAAGCCATTTTGGTTTCAGCTTGCAGTCAATTAACATGGAATGGGGTGCTATAAGGAAAATATAATCGCGGTAATAGCGTTCCATAAGCGCTGACAGAATGATGGTCAAATGCTTGATCTGCTGAAACTTCGCGCAATATCGATAATTTTCGTTTATCGAGCTATTGGTCACTTCAGTGGATTGTCGAAAGTATATGACAAGACATGAAGCGTCCGATAAAGACGTTAAAACAGGTGCAACATTTAACCAGGAATATGTCCTAGAGGGTGTTGTAAAGACGCAAATAAATACTATTTTCAATGAAGAAAGATGGTTCTTTCAACAAGACATAAAGTTTGTGGTTTTGGCATAAGGCTTAAAACGCAGGAGTGGCTCAGCTTTTATAGCCGCAGAGGATTGGCCTTCGGTTAGTCCAGATCTGAATCCATTAAAGAACGCTTGCAAAGCTCCTCACAAAAATTTGTGAGGTCTAAAAAAAAGCATTGACCTTGGCAGCGTCAACGATGTCCATGGAAAATGTACGTGCCGCTATGAATTGTGAATTGTTTGAGAGAAACAACTTTTTTTTTTCTTTTATTTCAATATAGCTATCATTTCTACCAAAAGTGACAGTGTCTGCGAATTTTTGTTAAGAGTTGTTTCTCTCAAACAATTCGCAAGAACTGAAATAATGATAGCCACATTCGCAGACAGAACCACTCTTCTATCAACAGATGGATGCGTTGCTAAAATAATACAGAAAAAAACCTTAGGGGAAAAGTAGATGTCCGATCAATATGAAATCCCATACTTAAATGATGAAAAATACTTTGTCAAAAGCAAACAAAACCATTTGTCGGTCTTTCTTTGAAACTTTAAATCCTCAAACTTCAACCCACAGTTTTGTTCGCATGATTCATTTAAATACTGAAAATAATCATGCGTATGAAGCAATATTGCGAGCCCTGATCCACCGTTTGCGCCGGAATGTATAGGTGCCACCACAAGTAATAAGAAGCATTTTAGCTCTGACTCATAGTTTAGAAAATAAATTTACCTTCATCTCGTACTGCACGTATAGATCATTTAAAAAAAGTAAATAAATTAAAAATCATCTCAGAAAAAAAATGTATGCGGCAGTAAGAAGTTTATGCGTCACAATTTTTTTTTTTTTTTTTTTTTTTCAAATACCTAGCCATTTTTTTATCAATGTTCTTTTCTTTCAGCTTAAGAACTTTGAACATGTTCTAAACGTGCTCAGAACGATCCGATTTATCTTAAAAAAGCACTTCAGCACCAAGTGAAAATTATATTGTTGCTCTTCCTTTGTCTTTAATCACTGTAACGATCTACTTCAATTTTCTGTACCAGCTTTCGCATTCCTTTTCATTCACCTTCATTGTTAGCTGTCAAAATAATCTGTTTTTTACTCAGACTTATCAGTCAATTTGTTCTGAGCTCATGGATAGCGCTCTGCTCATGCTTTAAGAATAAAATATGAAAAATAAACCCAAACCTAGATGTCGGAACGCAAAAGAAACCCGAACTTATTTTTGACAGTACATGCTCTTCTCTGAACTAAAAAAGTAAAAAAAAAAAAAACCCCTAACAGTGACAAGATTGGCTTCTTTACAAAACCAAACACAAGAACTATCTCTTTTTCACTAAATAAACAACATTCACAGGCGTTGACTCCTTTTGCGTTTGAAGTGTAAAGTGACATTTGATAACATGTCGTTGTAACATTCCTAAAATCGATTAAACTGCGTAAAGTAAAAAATATCGTATTACTTTTTAATTACAGGCACTTTTCCGAAACACAATCGTATCACATCGAATCGCAGCGATAAGAAGCACTTAGGAGAAAACAGATACTCTTAAAACACATTTATATAGGTACAAAAAGTTTGTTCTTTTCTCAAAGATAAGATAATACACAATAGAGGGCGTTCTCCAATCAATGACCCAGCAACCTACAATTCTGTTTCGAGATAACAAACTGGGTAAACATAAACAAACGACATGCAATTGACTCAGGCGTCATAAGAGTGATACATGCTCGCCATCTGCCATGTATTAATCACTCAAAATTTCTCCGCAAATTATATGAAAAACATACCGCATTAATATCCATAGCGCTTAGTTCAAATAAATCAAAACGCAGTAGCAGCCCAAACAACTCGCTAAATCTGTGTTACACACATCACATTATTAAACGTTCTCTATATGTTGACAGATTAAAATGACAAAAGAAAGATAAACAAAGTTACGTGACACGTCAGGTAGACTAAGTCAAATAGTTGACGGAGAGCTTCATGTTCCATTTCAATACTCTAGAATCTAGATTAAAATATGTCCGTGTGTGTTTTGATATGGATATGAGTACCTACCTAGTTGTCGTCAGTAGTTGTTGTTGTTGTTGAACTCCGTCCGGAGTTGAACTGAAAAGTGAACGCAACGCAAATATGCGCGTAACACAGTAGCGCTCCATCTATGGGAAAATCGAACTTTGTTTTCAAGTGGGACCAGGGAGGTGCGGAAACATTTTGAGGGATTAAAATGATTACCTAATTGATTGATTGATTATCTTTGTTAATGGATTTTGTTAATTGTTTGTCGACATATTGATGGTGATTTATGTTTGTCATGGGGATGACAAGGGAAAAAATAACTGAAAGTAATTTCCAGAGACTTCATTCAGAAGTGGCTTATTTGCCCTTTTATGAGCGAGTAGTTTACACAACGACAAAAGTGTTGGGCAATTAAATGGTTTTAAGTTTAATGTGTCGCTCCGAAAATTGGCTTT
Source organism: Cheilosia urbana (assembly GCA_946477585.1). Lineage (NCBI taxonomy): Eukaryota > Metazoa > Arthropoda > Insecta > Diptera > Syrphidae > Cheilosia > Cheilosia urbana. The sequence goes on along the minus strand of OX297854.1, from coordinate 85,802,118 downwards.
AGCACTTGATTGTTTGAAAATGTGAGAGCTGACTTTAGTTTGAGACTATCATCACTACAGCATCACCATCACTTCATCATAACCTATTAAAATTGTTTCTTTTTAAAGGTCTGTATTTTTGGAAATGGCAACACTGTTTTTAGCGGCAACCAATTTGATTATGATTATTTTGGTTTACTATTTCAGTGTTGGCAGTTTTAACACCGCGCTGTTGTTTTTGCCAGTTTAAATATTAGCTAGCTTTTGTTTCAAACGTGCAATATACGATTCTTGTCTTGTTTTAAAACTGATAATTTTTTTTTTCGACCAATTTTTGTTATTATTGTTGAAGTTCAGCTGATGGTCTTACCTTTTTTTTATTTAGAAGCCTACAACTTTTGTGTGAGTGGGATTTTCGAACATGCAAAATGACAAAATTTAGAATGAAATGAATCAGATCCACTTAAGACACATGAGACCCAACTACACCAAATAAAGAACACGCTTTGGTATCACTAATCAGTTATACCAAAGTGAGACTTATACAAAATGAATGACGATGATATGAGATCTTAACAAGTTGGCGCTATGTGACATATTGCCATGAAATTATTGACGTATGGATTCAGAAACAAGGTTATAACGCGAAATGGACCATTATTCATAGAGATTTTGCGATTTGGGGCCGCTATTACTACTTTGGGCTATTAACAATCGTTGGAGTCTTTTGATAATAAGGCTTTGGAAGATAGATGCAGAGCTTTATTGTTGACTGCTTCGGCAATATTTGCCTGAAACGTTGACTTGACAAATTTTTAGAGATTGGCTTGGATATGAACAAGTGTACTGGTGGACCCTCTTTAGGCCAAATTTAAAGATGACGTATTGTATTCGACTGGTGTCGAATAGTTTGAATCAAAATTTAACTGGTTGTGACCGCCGTGCTTTTCTTTCTTTCGAAAGTAAATTTCGCATATTTTGCAAACGTATTGACCCTAAAAAATCACTCGGCCGATTTTGCCAAAAATAATACAGTTTTTATTTAAGCATGCTGTGTTCAGAGAGTGGTTTGAATAAAGTCCAATAGGTGGCGCACTTCATTTTACAGTGTTAATGGATGTTTAACACTGTCAAAGAATTAGTTATCGATTCATAATGTCAATACGAATCACTTGCTTCAGTCAGTTCCTTCCCTATCATATTTAGTTTGATCTTTTGTTGCAAATAAATGTTTTTTTTTTTTTTTTTTGCTAGGTATTAGTCCCTTATGTGGACGCACCTGTTTTCGTACAAAATTTCAAAATCGAGATGTTAATCAAATCTGACACTACGATGATAGAGGAACTCAAAAATGTGGTTCGCAAAATTCTGTCCGTCTGTCGATCTGTGCCTCCTTCTGTGCCTACAGCCCAAACGGCTGCTCAAATTTGGTTCAATCTTCGGATTTGGAGTTTTGGGGCTTACAGTTCGTGTCCGTTTTAGGTAGGTATTTGAGGAGTAGGTGAGGTTAACATGACTGCCAAAGTGCATACTCAGTTTCAGGCTAAAAAGTCGAATATTTTATTTTATGTTATGTTAAAGTGGCTCTCGATGAGAGAAACACTAAGGCCGTTAATCGGCCCATTGTGCGCACCACTGGTGTTTAGGGGTTCCTTAACTGGTTACTCATTGAACCATTTACTTCCGTTGATAAAGCTAAGAATGTTAGCAGCGCTGGTGCAGCATAAGAACGCTAAGATCATTGAGGAAGTAATTTCCTAAGTACGCCATCCTTAGATTGGATAGGGCACGGCAGCTGCAGAGAAGGTGGGTGACGGACTCATCCTCTTCATCATCCCAATTCAATGGCAATGACAGTATTGCAAGTATGGCAATTTAAGTCTTTGCGCGTGTCTGCCCAGAATACAATGACCGGTAATGACATTAGCAACCAACTAGGTTAGGTTAGGTTAACGGGTTGCTAGAGCAGGGTAGACCCTATACCATACTTAGGTCCTTGTGGACCCATTGTGATGCTCTTTTTTGGGGATTGATCGTTAGTGCTGTAAATAGTTAGCACATGTCTCTCCTTCATGTATTTACCCGACGTTGTCCGACAATCCTGATGTCCTCAAGAACCTGTAAAGATCAGAGAGTGTAACGTCAGAAAGTTCTTCTAAGTCATGGAAGTAATAGCTTCCAAGTGTGAGGGAGGAAGTGAGGTGTGTCCTCATGAACCTCTTCGTCCCCGCAGCCTCTTCATATATCGTCATCTTTGAGATTTAGTTTCATCGTGTGGTTTCTTAGAAAGTTATGACCCGTTAAAGCCCCTACCAGCTTAGACAGCTGTCCTGACCTGTCAAACTATAGAAGTTTGATGGTTCGGCCTCTGTCATATACTGGCCATAGCTTCCGAGATACTTCACAGGTAGTTAGTTCTTTCCAAGTTAGATGCTAGGATTGTTTAGTCGCAGAAGCTCCTTGGATCTTTTAGTATCCAGTGTCGGCCAGGTAAGCTTGGCAACGTCGCAATATCCCATATGTTTCTATCTATGGTTTGCCATTCTTGTTGCGTTAGTGATTTGTTTAGCGTAAGACAGCGGTGCATGCACGTTTTACAGACTAACGCTATCAACACCGTAGGAGCCTAATCTTGCAAGTTTGTCAGCTGCACAGTTCCCTGGGATGTCACAGTGTCCCGGAACCCAGCAAAGGGTAAGGTTGTACTGTCCAGCTATCTCGTTAAGAGATACGCGGCAATCTTCCACCGCTTTAGATCTTATTTCGCTGGAAACTAAGGATCTGACTGCAGCCTGACTGTCAATATAAATAACAATATCCCTGTGTGCTATAGTATTAAACGACAGCCACGCCGTTGCTTGACGAATAGCTGTGATTTCGGCTTGGAAGACACTACAGTGTTTTGGAAGCGAGAAGGAGAGGCGCAAGCTCAGTTCTTCTGAGAATACCCCAGCCCCGACTCCCTCTAATGTTTTGGAACCGTCCGTAAATATTGACAGTGCTCCTACATGAAGAACATTCCGTGAATCCCATTGGGATCTGTTCGGTATTTCCTTTGTAAAGTCTTTTTCGAAATCGATTTTCGTAGGCAGATAATCAGTAGTAGTAGGTAAGGGACTTGTCTGCAGGAGGATGCTGACATGTCCAGTTGGTTGTCCTCTCCAGTGCTTACCCTCCCTTAGTCTAATTGCCGCGTTAGCGGCGTATTCCTTGCTGACGAAGTCCAGAGGAAGAAGATTAAGCCTTATTTGTAGAGCGGCGGTAGGAGATGTCCTCAGTGCACCCTAGTGCTAGGCGTTTAATATTCTCAAGGGCCTTCAGATTGGAGATCTTGTCCAAGGTCGCACACCATACGATTATGCCGTAAAGAATAATCGGTCTGATTACCGCAGTGTAAAGCCAATGCATTATGTTGGGTTGGAGGCCCCATCTCGAGCCGTCAGCCCTTTTGCAGGAGTATAGTGCCAGTAGGGATTTCCTAGCACGTTCGGCAATGTTTTTCCTCCATAAAAGCTTGCTGTGTAATATCCGCCCCAAGTATTTGGCACTTTTGACAAACTCGAGTGGATTGCCGTTGAGATTAGGGGGGATGATATGAGGTATCTTAAAACTTCTAGTGAATAGAACTAGTTCTGTTTTCGTCGGATTGACGCTTCGACCGCAGCTATTGGTCCAGATTACTAATTTACGTAAAGCGAGTTGCAGGATATCGGAAAGAGTCTGAGGATACTTTCCTGAAGTAAGTAAGTTTTTCGACAGCGCTGCTGCCGAACGTAGCTGTCACCCTTCTGCAGGTGAGAATATGGCCGATTAGGCAGCATATTTGTTCGCCAGTTAGTTTAGCTTTTTTAAGGCTTGAATAATCGAACGAGTCTCTATGTTGTTAAAGGCCCCCTCTATGTCCAGGAAGGAAAAATTCGAATAACTGTACTTTTGAAATTTTGACAAACATTATCTCGAAAACGGTCCATACGATTGTAAGAAAAATACATTTCTAAGGTAACGTGGTCATTTCTTACTCAATAGAAAACTCAGTTATTCTCTATGTTATCGTACAATGCATTTCTGAAAAAGTAAGTTTTTAAAAATTTGGTTTTTCCTTGAAAGCGGCGACAAAGATTTTGACAAAAATGCATACTTTAAAATTTATGTTTTCAAATCATTATTATTATGTCCTTAATTTTCAATTCGAATCACCGAAAACGCTAATTTTAAAAACTGTTTATATCTCAATAACTTTAAAGACCAAGTGATGCCTATATCCCGAGCAATAACTTATACTCGGTTTTCAGCTAAATAGTTAACCAAAAGTATTTATCAGACTGAACATTGCAATATTTGTGACTGTTTATCTGCAAAATTTTACGAACACCGCTCTAAAGATTTTGATCAAAATACATATTAAAGATAATGGGGACGTTCGGATTCATAGTTTATGTAAAACGTCAACTAGATTGGTCGTGACTAGGAATCCGAACGCGTTGACTGAGCAAGTTGAATTGCTTATGTATTCTCGCGGTCAGCGTTGCCTTTGTTTGATTTGTCTTTTTTTATTCGGAAAAGACCCTTCATAATTTGTTCAAAAATTGATATTTAAAATGTAACACGGTTGCCTATCACAACTATATTACACTGTTATGCGAACTAATGGTTGTTAAATATCGTGCGAAAATTCGAGTTTGCAGAGTACGTTTAGAAATGGCACCCTTTTCTCTCACTGGCCCTTTTTTCGACACCTCAGAATTCTGCCACGGCCACTCTGTTTATTTTAAATCTGACTCTTCGAAATGTCAACTGAGTATGCAGGCAGGATTTTCCTGACTAGATTTGTCGGCTTCCCCTCCATAAACGTCAACTGCAAAAACTAATCACGTGACCACTCTGGGCCAATCAAAACTGAAATACATCTAGTCAGACAGCTTGTCAACTTACTAAACTATGAATCCGAACGTCCCCAATATCAGTATTCTAAATAAGTTCCCCTACTTCATTTTTCTCCAAAAATTCGAATTAATCGGATTTAAATTATTTTTCAAAAATGACGACCCAAAAGCCGATCTGTGTTCATACATATTTTTTAAAAAACCGTACTTTTATTAAAAATTCCCTAAATTGTTACATAATCTATTTCTGTAATGAAACCCGCCAGCAGATCAGAAAACAGAAACTCCTGTTACGCGGTTCATATACTCAAAAATCTTAAAAAGTGTACGAGTTTTAAAATAGTACAATAGGCACTTATAACTCTCTAATAAAAACTTAATTGCCTGTTACTGAGAGCTAAAACGTATGTTCTGCCATATAAAATGAGTAACCTAAAGGTGAATTTTATTTTATTTACCTATTCTTATATTTTATGCACGGTTGACTCAACCAAACTGTGGATAAACGAGAAAGTTTCGTTCGACCCAGTCGTGTACTTTATTTTGTTTCGGGCCCCCTTTTCCCCTTTTCATACGCTGCGTATGAAGTTATTCGAAACAGCTATAATCTGAAGCAAAGTGTTTGTTTAAAATTAAATATGTCCCAGAATTTATGCTGTAAAGTTCTGCAAAAAAAAATTGCAGCGTTATAGCTGAACGCATGATGTCTGATTACTGATGGAACATTAAGCGAGTAGTACGTTAAAGTTTATTAAAATTGGCCCGAAAGCGGGAAAACACGAGCTTGGAAACGAAACTATATGCCACTTCCTTATCAACAATCCCTGTTCCTCAGTACCAAAAATAAGACTTTCAAAAATATCTTTAGAAGGAGACCAGCCCACAAGCTTTCAAAAGAATAAATACATGTGCGTTTCCACGTAACGTACCTACACATTTAGGGCTAATAGCTACACAAACCACATCAAATACGTTGCCTTTGCGTACTGCTGCTGCTTTTTAAAAGAAATATGATCTTTAAGGGATATCGATAGATATCTTTCCATCCTCTCATAAATAGATTTCCACCCGCCAAAGACTAAATAATGTCACAAGGGGAGTTGCACCTTCTGCTCGCCATCTGCCATCATGTAGATAAGAAAATTGCATCAAGAAAGTGAATTCTCCCATAAAATAATAAGCGAGACACAAAAATTCCAATTGAATTCCCATGAATAAACTCAGAAATGCAATTATGAAACCCCTTCGAGCTGCATCCTCGCAATAGAGATTAATCTCTGTAGAGCAGTGTTCACAAATTCCCTGGTGCCTGTAATTAAAAACGAGACAGACGCAAGCAAAGAAAGTCATCCCTGCTCCATTCACCCGGGTTCCTGGATACGCCGAGCTCGTATTTAAATTCCACTATAACTAGCGGTTCGGTTGTTAAGATGCATTTTTATTTTATGACTCGCGCACAGCACAATCCTCTAATCCAATTCAAATGGCTTCTTAGCCCCGGGGGCAAACAGGAATGTGGTTTGTGGGTCGTCGCAACCTAGTCTATGTATACATATTATATATCTGGAAATAATTTCGTTAATAGGAAAGAATGTGCACCGGAGGTGATTTTGTTTTTTTTTTCTGTAATTCAACCCAGTTGAAAATAATCACTTGTCCTACCGTTATAATAATAATGGTTGATGAATGGAAAAACTGGTTCCAAATTGAAAGAATTTTGTTTAGAGGTAGCCACACGGGTTAAAAGAGTCGTCAGTCGTCACGTGTTAGTTTGGACTTCGAATTTGCATAAATGTTTAATAAAGACGAGGCAGCTAAGAGTCGTTTTGAGTGGCCACTGGAAGGGGTTTTAATCCGAGTTATGTGCGATAAGTTCGGTTTAGAGGAAGAGGCGTTGTGTGGAGGTTGTTCGATTTTGTTGACTCCCATGGGTTTTCAGTGGACATGGTAACAATTTGGTTTGAGTTTAAATATTGCGATTGGGTTTTTTTTTTTTTAAAGATTTGTGAAGGTCTTCTACTCATAATTTGGGAATATCTTCCGCCCGAAAGAGGTTATAAGACGTTTTCTATAGTACCACTTACATAATAACAGAACCATTCAGTCACAACTGGGAAACAGCTTTTCAGCAAAGAATGTTGAAAGAGTCACGCCCCATTTTGAGGTTGATTTCCATGGTTTACAACAATAATACGAGATCCAACTGTTGTTATAAACCATAAAAATCAATGCACTATATGGATCATACGGGCATAATAAAAAAAAAGTCTATTGTAAGAAACACTACCCTTCCATTTTCACTCATTTGACCATCAACTCGTTCAGATGAGTTGGAAACGAAATGTATCCATCAAAAATAAATGCGATAAAAAAAAAAGTATGACGCACATCGTACCTACTATTTCGTTCAGCTCAGTTATAAACGAAATCAACTACGACCTATGAGTATGGGTTTGTGTGGAGTTCGTGTGGTGCTTGGGTATTGGATGTGATTAAATGGAAACGAAGGCATGAGTAATTCTAATTATGCTGCTTTCACGTTCTACTCTTTCTGGAAGGCTATGAACAAAATGGGAAATTCGTATATACGATGTTATGGGTGGGAAAATTTAATGAAAATATTTTTAAACCAATCTAGAAGGTATGCCCTTAACGATAGAATATAAATAATTTGTCTGTGTATATAGGTATGTTATTCTTGAAAAGTACTTTGTAGTAAACAACTCACTATATTAATGATTGAGATATCATTGAGTTATATTTTATGAAATGTCATTAAGGATATTTTCTCCTTGAGTTGAATCAGTTTTGGACTGTGAAGGGAGTAAGCCAATAGTATATTTGGCACAGAATCTGTTTTCTTTATATCTGACACGTAATATATCACAAAAAATTTAAGAAAACGCCTACACTTTTTACTGACTTCTGACTTTTACTGTTCGTGTTGGGTCCGAAAAACTCAGGATTCCATTTTTGATACGTTCGTATACCAGACTGTACCTACTTCTTGGATGCAGTGTCGGAATACAATCGGTTCATTTCGCACGGTCCAGTATTTTTGACTCGAAAAATGTCCTAAAATATCCGTCTTAACCATAGCTAGGGGACTGCGTTAAGTATTTTCAGGTGTCCCACATGTTCCTGATTTAAACTTTTGTTCTACCTGCAGTTTAAAGGCGCATCTACCCGCAGGCCTTACAATAAGGAATTGAGAGATAGCTCAATAATGACCTCAAGTGCTGATGTTGGCCACGTGAACCTTCTGAAGCTTATTTGCCGTTGTCCGTTCAATTATACTTTCGGTCACCAGGCGGTTACCTAGTACTTGCTAATGGGTCTTATCATCATAATTTCATTCTGGGAAGTAAGCCCCGAGCTATGTCTTACCAGGCACCGACTCTAGAACTCAGTTAGAAATCCACACTTTTTCGATAGGTATCATTTTAAGCAATATTTCTTGCCTTGTCTACATATATATATACATATATATATATAAATATATTTATATATAGATTTCGAGAGATATTCGAAATAGACCACCATTGTCGGGTCTCTTTTGCAGATAAATCTAACGTGAGCCCACCAAGTGTTGACATGTTTGTTACTTTGGGTTACGTGTTCAAAAGTACAATGCTGCTCTTCATATTTAATCGTTCTATTAAATTCACAACGCCAATCATCACAATTTACTACAGAAATATGCAATACAACCAGCAACCTCCCACATGATCATGAAAACGATCATGAAACTCATCACCACATCAAACGCTGGCACAAGTTTACCATAAACTCTAAAACGATAATAATAACATAAACATCACGTGAACACGATTCAATAATAACTGTATAGACAGCATTGAACTTCTCCCATCTAAGGCTGCACCTATAGTCAAGCTGCTGGCGAACCGCACGCCTCTACCCCTCAAACCGCTAGCACGACTTTATAAGAGTCTTAGCCACCAACCACGTCATGATCATTATCAAACGAAATAATTGTTGCTAACATCTCATCCTAACCGTCGTCTTCGTCGTCGTCAGTCGCATCACTGCTGTATCTTTGTATCTATATCTCTGGTAAAACAATTGAATACTATTTCGGAGGGAGAACACAAAAAAAAAATTTTAAAAATTGTTGTTACCACGCAAATAATTTTCCATGACATCGCTAAGTGGTTAAGCAGTGCTCTATGTACATAGGGATTGCGGATAGCGTGAGCTTACCTGCCCATGAAAATTGGCGCGCGCTTAAACACCCCAAAGACGGAGAGAGAGGGCGCATACAGGCGAATCGCCAAACATAGAGCTAATCTATTTTCCAACGGAAACATGAAACCATTCGTTTTTTAATTTGATTTGTTTGTTTTATCTCTCGAATTGGTAAATGATTGCAAATGTATTCACAAAGCTACACACAGCATCCGCGGTTGGTTTTGTCGCTCGTTATGGCCAAACTCTTAATCGTTGTCATCATTGCTGTTGACGTTGTCATCTAATTGAAACCCGACACAGACAATGCTTAGCGAGAAGACACGCTATTAATTGCAAGCTATGCGCCGTTGCTGGTTGAGGTGGTTCGTGTTTGTTATTGTTGTTTGTTTCTCTTCGTTGGAGCTGCAATTCGGTCGTTTGACGTTTGAGTTGGCAAGGTAGCCATTTTGGGTAATTACCCAACCATCAAGAGCTTGAGCTGCAGCAACAGTAGGTATAACAAACGGAACTTTAATTAAGAGGTTTTTGTTTTGTTTTATTTTACTTTTGCTGTTGTTGTTTCTGGTTTCTTTCTGGGAAAAGAAATTTTGAATATGTGGCAATGAATCGGAATTGGAGGATTCACTTTTTTTTTAGGTAGGTAAATTTATATCTAATTAAGTTGGAAGGAGGGGAGGCTTCTTTGCTTTTGGCTTCAATATTTTATACTCGACTTTCAGGCTTATCAGAGACGGTCCTTTTGTGGAAATCAAAAGTCATTTGCTTGATCTGAATGCACTCATCGCAAAAATCTACTACAATTTGCCTTCAGTTTGGAGGCATAATCTTGAAATAAGTACCGCTTCTTCCTTTCGTTATAAGAAAGTTTGTGGCTGGGCTGGAAGATTTTTAAGCTCCTCAACAATTAATAGGTACTATATTTTTTGAAATTTAAATATGTTTCGGAGGCCTCCTTCTTAAAAAATTGATCAAATTTCAATCACAATTTCCAAAGTATTATAGTTTTAATATTTAATTTTATTTTTTTTTATTAATATTGTGTGAACCTGTGTTATTTATCCTTTAGAGGATAATTCACTTAAATTGAATTAAGTTGAATGAAACAAAAAGTTCCTATTTATTTTAAAATAAACTAATGTATGTAAGTACCTGCCACCCCTGAACTGTCAAACACCACGTGGCGTAGCTGGTATGTTGCATCCAGAGTAGTGACGGATCACCTGGTCCGGATGGAATCTATCCGGTTATGCTGAAACAAGATTGTAGCTGATGCTGACGCTGAAAAGAATTTTCAACGCTAGCTTGGCCTTGGCCTACATACCTTCTCCTTGGCGTATGGTTAAAGTCGTGTTCATACCAAAAGTAGGTAAGACTGACTACACTCTCCCCAAAAGTTTCAGACCCACAAGTCTGTCCTCCTTCCTGCTGAAAAGTTTGGAGAGACTGGTTGAGCTGCACGTGCGCAATGTCGCTCGCACCCTCTTTCAGAGATGCAACATGCCTATCAGCGCGGAAAATCCTGTGAAACTGCGCTTCAAAACCTTGTTGGTAGGATTGAAAGTGCTCTTGATCGGAAGGAGTACGCGTTGGGCATTTTCATCGACATTGAGGGTGCTTTTGATAATACGACTTTTGATAGCATATGCAATGCAGCCAGACATCATGGTATAGATGAAACATTGGTGCTGTGGATTAAAGCAATGCTAATGTACAGGACGTTATTTTCCGGGGCGGATTGTGGCAAGTGCATCGTGACAGGGGTTAACAGGGGCTGCCCTCAAGGCGGTGTTCTGTCTCCCCTTTTATGGTGTATGGTAGTTGACTTTCTGCTAACGCTTCTCAATCTTCCTGGAACCCATACTCAAGCATACGCGAAAGATGTCGCCGTTCTGTCTGTCGGTTCTTACCTCTTCCTCTTAAAACGACTGTTGTTCTCTTCACGAGAAGGAGGAAGGTCAGTGGTCTGACTCAGCTTGTGTTAAAAGGTGTAACTATTCCGATCTCCGATGAAGTCAAAAATCTGGGAGTTATCCTCGATAGAAAGCTTCTTTGGTCCAGGCATGTCGAATCGAAAACCGATAAAGCGCTGTCAACTTTCTGGCAGTGTAAAGGCGCTTTTGGCAAGACTTGGGGCTTATCTCCTAAAAGGGTCCTTTGGATCTATACGGCAATAGTAAGACCACTCCTCTCATACGCGTCGGTTGTATGGTGGAACAGGGTTTCACGGAAACGTGTTACTGCCTCTTTTGCCAGACTTCAAAGAACGGTTTGTCTCGGCTGCACAGGCGCCTTCCCCAGCACACCGAGCTCCGCTCTAGACGCTATGACCCCCCCCCCCCCCCCCTTGATATTTTTATCATGGGGTGTACGCTGAAAACCATCTCTCGGTTAAAGAGAAGTGGCTTTTGGTACCACGCGCATTGAAGCGATGACTCCAGAAATCCTATAGCGACAAAACTACCACGTCAACTTTCCTCAGGCAACGGAATGGCTTAGGCCAGACTCTGAGCCAGGGAAAGAATGCCATCGTATTTTTACGGATGGCTCCAGAACCGGACAGGGGTCTGATTCTGGAGTCTTCGTGGAAAGCGAGAACATTAGACTTCACTACCCCTTAGGAAACCATGCGTCTGTCTTCCAAGCGGAGATTTTCGCTATCCTTATGGCTATGCGCTATATTGTGACAAACAGGTGGAGGGCTAGGAGTATATGCGTTTGCAGCGACAGCCAAGCTGCATTAAAAGCGCTGCTTAACCCTCTTACCTCGTCTAAATTAGTGCTCGAACTCAAGCTTTCTCTGAACTTGGTCGGAAGGCTAAATACAGTGTATCTTGTTTGGGTCCCAGGTCACACTGGTATCCATGGAATTGAGATAGCTGATGAGCTTGCCAGGCAGGGTTCAGAGGAAGAATTCTTAGGACCTGAACCTGCGTTGGGTCTGCCTACATCGGAGGTTAAGTCATCCATTGATACTTGGGTTTCTCGCGAACACGAGTGTCGGTGGCGTGGCTGTGCGGGGTGTGGACAGACCAAGCGACTGCGTCCGGACATCTGCAAAAGGTCGGCGGCCTTCCTTCTGTCTCTCAGGAAAAGCGACTGTTGACTGCTTGTGGGCGTCCTGTCGGGCCACCAAGCTTTTGCCAAACACTTAAATGTTTTGGGCTTGAGCGTTTCCACCATCTATCCTGCCTGTGGAGAGGATGACGATACAGCGGAGCACTTCCTCTGTAGCTGTCCTGCCTTTGCTCGCATCAGGTGGCGGATCTTTGGAGCTGAAGTGGTGAGTGCCGAACATCTAAGCTCTTCATCACTGAAGCTCCTTCTCATCTTTCTTCGAAAGACGGGAAAACTAAGTACATTAATGTGGGTGTCTGTTTGGCAGTACAATGGACCAGTAGTTGTGTCTGAGTGCTCCATCGGATAGTAACAGCCTCCGACAAAAAAAAAACCTATAATTTTGTGGAACTTATTTTTTAAAAGCTGTAATTGTTAAACGAAAAACTAGTCAATGTTAAGTTTTCTCTCGATTTTCCTGTACAATTTGTCTGTACACCGCGTCACGAACATCTGTTGTGCCTTGTGTACGAGCTCGATGTTGCGTTTACACAAATGCATACATATCTACATGAGTAAGAAATGATATTTCGCACAGAAGTGAATGTTTAAATTTTTTTTTTAAATGTCATGTTTATAATTACTCGTATCGTTTGCTTAAGAGAATAGTCCACATAAGAGGGGTGTCCGTTAAGAGTTCACTGAAGTTTTACTTTTCACTATCTACAGTGATCCCGGGATAAGTGACCCTCACTTAATTGCATTCCTCCTTTAATTCATCCGAAAACTGAGCAAACAGAGCATTCCATTAGAAATGTACAAAACTATACTCTGTCCAAGAAATATTGTCAGTACAGGCCTTATGAGAAGCTCTTTTTTCTACCAGTGGTGCCTGTAGCTACTCTCACGGCACTCAAACACAAGATTTGCCACTGAAATAAAAACGAAACCACTGGCATTCCAAAGAATTTTGTTGTTGTAATTTTCCTGAAATTCGCATACACCCCACCACAACCATTCTGCCACACAGCCGCGGGCAGAATGAGCAAGATCGTCTTGCGTTCGCTTGTTATTATCATCAACCAAAATAAGTAGTGTGATGTGTGAGTGACTGAATCACATCAGAGAAGTGTTACCATATGTCAATGTTAGCATATCATTGATGGTTTTTCTTTGAATTTTGTCAAAGAACTTTCGGTTTTGGTGCTTTTTGGAGCTTTTGAGAGCGGCATATTATGTGGGGTGCTGCCATTCGGTTTTAATTTGTTTGTATTTCTGAAAGATCCAATAATATTCAGTTAAAACATATTTTTTAATGTTGTCTTTTAGAAATAAGATTTATTCTTGGTTTTAATGCATTCATTTCATTAACGCAACAAGTTATCATATGTGCGTTGTAGAGATATTGCGATAAATGAATATTGATTATTAGGGCAACTCAACCGGATTCATGCAAAAGCATGGTATTTTTTGGGATAAAATTTGATTAAATATTTTAATATAGAAAACTAAGTACAAATTTTCAGCCTTGTTCGTTAGGGCATATTTCTGCATGTTTTGGTAGGTATAAATTCATATTTCACTTTGTAGAGCATATTTTTAACACTGAAATATCAAAATGATGAAGCCGGTTAACCTATACTGTTTATTTTCGGTCGTTGGGTTTTACCACATCCGGTCACTCCTCTCCAGTAAAGCAAATGCCTTGAAAGGATTTTATGATCCTTTTTTTTTTGCTACCGTTTCCGCGAAGTTCTGCATTGACGGGTAATAATTTTTTAACAAATATGTAATCTAGGTACATATGTATATATTAAAAAATGAATGTAGAGCTGCACAAGTGCAGTCCTTTTACCATCTGTTTAGTTATATGACATTGTGTCGTGGTTATATAATTTTGTATTCTAATTGCCTGTTTGTGTATATAAGGCGGAAACCATGGTTGTTATCTCAATCGCGGATAGTGCATCTAAGCAAGTGGTTAACTTTATTGTGCATATGAATAAACAGAAACATTGCTACAAAGTCTTCAAAGGATCTAAGTGTAGAAGTGACATTATTTCTTGGAGACGAAGATATCTACGTTAAGTAAAAAAAAACTAGAGAAGAGAAAAGAAAGATTTATTTTACTGATGAGACCTGGCTCAACGAGGGACACACTCGAGAAAAAATTTGGATAGACCCAACTATTACAACACCACGACAAGCGTTCATTGAAGGATTGTCAACCGGACTGCGATCACCATCTGGATAAGGAAAGAGATTGATTATAACCCATATAACGAGAGGTGTAGCAGTTATTACTCATCGGATTAGTTGATGTTTTAATAAGTTATATTAAAAATTAGTATTTTATGTTTAACAATATTTATAACGAATAAATTGATTACGATGATATATTTTTTGTTTTTTTTTTTTTTTTTTGTTACGAAATTTGTATTTTTTGTTGGAGAACAAACTGAAGCGATTAAGCCTACTGGTGATACCCTTTAAAAGAAGCGAATATTAGTAAAGGAAAACTAAAAAGATAAACGGAAGTTATTTCGTTCAGCAATATTTTTATTTTAAATTGGAAGATGGTAACCCTAACAGTTTTGCTCTCTGAGTTATGGCGAATTATCATACACACCACGGCAACCCTGTGAGAGCTTTAAAAAGGGACCGATTTATGTAAGTCATTGCAACCATATTGCAACATCCTATCTTCCCTGTACTGACAATTTTTCTTGGACAGAGTATAGTTGACTATTTGCGATTTGACCGCTCTAGATTTGGTTTCTTGTGGGGTTTCCTGAAGTTGAAGGTCTACACCAATAAACCGCGATCGCCCAATGTCCTTAAAGTCAACATAACCGCAGTGCCATCGCTCAAATTCAGGGGTCGAATAAAGTTGGTTTTACATGTGAAACAACAACAAATTCCGTCACGAAATGCTCGATCACGGAGGACGCGATTCGACCCCAAGTAGATCTATGCGATAGAGTCATTAAAAATTGAACCACTCGAACCAAACTCCTCGATCCCTGCAGACATAATGAAGATGAGAGATGTGCAGTCTTTCCTGTGACGTGACAAGCAAAACTAAATAAAAAAAAACTTGTCCACAGAACAGAGGACGTTGACAGTAAAACCAAAAGTCTTAAATGGTTGTACTTGTATTTGCTTCTGCTATCACTACTTTGAATACGCTGATGCTCCCGATCGGTGCAATTTTCAGTGAACAAAATACATCAGACCTTGAAAATCTTAACTAAAAAACTATAACCCCTATCGAAGACAAGGCAACTTCTGATTAGAGCTCGAAAATATCTCTCAACCTTTTCAAAGGTCTTAGTATTACTCTCAGTTGTTGAAAATTTGAAATAATATCTAATATCTTATAATGATCAGTTTTTTATCACAGTATTTTTTTGTTTCCCCCAATTGAAAATAAAGGTTGAGAGTTATTTTCGAGCTCTGCTTATGATGCGTCTAAAAGACCAATGTTGAGGAAACTTATGACAGGTATAAAGGGCCCAACGTAGCGGCAACATATTCACCTGCCAGGTAGACAGAATCAGTTTCAGTAAACCCCGTTCCTTTTGAAAATATTCAAATAGGGACACCAATCAGAAACAATGGACACTTTCTGTGAACAATCCGACAACGTAATTACTCTCCCAACCACCTTTTTATGGTAAATCCCCATCTGTCACCGATTAAGTTTCACTATTTCGCTTTCACAATAACAAAAAGAGACATAGAACAGATTGCCAACGCCAACGTGTTAAAATCCAATGAAGAAATGACACCAATAGAGCTTTAGTGTCAACCGGGAATTAATTTATGGGTTATCCGAAGATTAAAAAGAAAAACTGGCAGCCAAGGGTTGAATTTTCTTGTTTCGAACAACATTTACATGACGGTTGACCCCAAAAACCCAACCGGGGTAAAAGTTGCAGTGCGAACAATTGGCGTAAAGAGGTCGTGCGATAAATTGCACTAAATTGGATTTGGACGGCTGACGTTGTTTATTTGCTCATTTTGACAGATCAAACTATAAGACATAAATTTACTATTTCTACATACGTACGCACACTAATGCCGCAATTTGTCAGGGATGCACACAGTTTTTCAATTAATTGATAGAGATCATGGCGCATGCAAGTGTATAGGTTTTCATTTCAAAAATGAAAGACTTGCGGTCGGGAATAAGCGGTAGAACAGTATGGGTAGGCAAATCAATAAATGGTAGTCAACTCATGAGCTTATTTTAATCAACATTGAGGCAGTTGATTGTAAAATGTTTCAATGCATTCATCACTGGGAAATAAAGAGGCTTACCCGATGGAGGGATGTTGCTCCATAAACAAGTTTCTAATGCATTAAGACTTTCGCCGATTAACATAAGTCTGCTCCATTAATAACTGATTATACTGGTATTAGAACTGACACTAGTTAAGCGACCTTTTAAATTTAAAGTACTTATTATTGAATTCGAAAGTTTTCACTAAACTGTCTTAGTTGCGTACTAAATACCCATTTTTTTTATAAATACCAGTTGTGCTCATTGGAAAATATGTAGAAGACATTCATCTTACGACTCGCCCATATAAAGTGGTTTGCCACGCCCATTTTAATGCATGGATTATTTGTTAATATTTTTTTAGGAGAAAAGCGCCCTCGAACGCCAGAAGAGCTATTCGCTTTCTTACTTAATAATGAAAGCACCTGCGGATTTCGGAACCCATACCGACTTGAGGGCAGAGCTGTGAACATTTTTTCGGCGAACCCTGATAAGAACACAAATTCGTCTTCCCATCGTTTTGAGGGCGAATGATGGTCTTCAAGATTAACTGGAAACTTGACGTTCGAAAAAGGGTATGCAAGACTGACAATGCTCTATTCATTTGCAAGATTTAGCGGCGAAAAATGAGGCTTAAGACCCGAATATATTTTGCTATGTATACCTACAGTCGAGCCTGGTTAATTGCAATCTACTGGGCCACTTATTTCAGTCTCACTTATGAAGGCTAACCAGTTCCTCAAATAGAGGTACTTTTTATAACAATAGTTTGTTTTGTCCAACATACAATCGAAAGTCTTGGTACACTCGATTTCGACATACCTTGCGAGGTTATATACGCCTATAGAGGGATTGGTTGATTGGAAGGCTACATGGGCCACACTGACCTTTCCTGGAATCAATGGCTTTTTTTAGGAATCCATGTTCGCCTAATAGGCATCATTAGAAACATTATAAAAGATGATCTTCCGGATATTTACGGCAGGCAAATATTTCGTATCTCCTGCAGAAATCGGACATCCAACCTTTGGGCATGTCTACCGATGGCACAGCATGCTTATGAAGTTTGTTATGCAATGGAACCTCGCCGATGTGATGATTTCCTCGCCAAGGATATTTTTCCTGAGACGAAGAAAGGCCGAGCATTCCATGAGTATGTTAAGAGATACCTAGACTGTCCATTTAATGATAACTTCCTGCAATACCGGACTTACAGCTCCAACGAGGCAGCGACTTTTCGAATGGCGATGAAACACGCTGCAATAATTCGGGAGGCCAGAGAGAGGTTGAGAGACGCCGTTTGCGTTTTTGACGATTGGTAAATTAAAAAGGTATTGACCGAAAATGAGTGCCAAATCTAGGAAAGGTATAAAGTCCGACATATACTTGAGAGATTAAAACCTACATATGTACGCAGGAAACTTAACCTTAACCGAGTGCGATTTTGGCTCGGTTAAAAATAATGGGTTAAAATTAACTAAGTCTATGTAGAAAATAAACACGCACTGTTAAAATTAATACACTTTATCAGTTGTTATTAACCAAGTTTCGATATTAATATCAAATAAACTGTCTTATTTTGTTAAAATCTAATGAGTAAATTTATTGATAACAACCAAACCAATTTGAAGTTTTACAACAATGATTGGTTTATTATAACAACAGTTCCTCTAACCATTTTTAGATCCATTCAATTCAACTATAAGTGGGTTGGCAAATAACAACAACACATAGTAACCTAGTAAAATTCTGCCATTTGGGTTGGCAAATAACAACAGATTAAGTTGGTTAAATTCTTAAAAGTGGACTGGCTAATAGCAGCAACCGAGTAACTTGGTTAAATTCAAAGAAGTGGGTTGGATAATAACAACAGAGTAGCTTGGTTAAATTACCAAGGGGGGTGGGTAATAACAACAGAGTAAGTTGGTTAAACTCTGATAACGACATCACATCAGAAATCAAACGAAGAATCACACTTGCCAACCGCTGTTTCTTTGGCCTAAGACGGCAACTGATAAGTAAGGCCTTGTCGAGAAATACTAAGGAAACTCTGTATAAGACCCTCATCATCCCAGTCCTGCTTTATGGTGCAGAAGCATGGGCGCTATCAAAGGCGGATGAAGATCTCCTTGGTCGTTTCGAACGCAAAATTCTTCGAGTGATTTTTGGTCCCGTTTGCGTTGACGGGTTTTGGAGGAGAAGATTTAACAGCGAACTCTACGAGCTGTACAGCGACATCGACCTAGTCAGAAAAGTACGCATCAGTCGTCTAAGATGGCTGGGACATGTAGAGCGAATGGACACCAACGCTCCGGCCCGAAGAGTCTTCGATTCTAACCCGGAGGGACAACGCAGTAGAGGAAGACCTCGCCTTAGGTGGCGCGCGCAAGTGGAAGGGGACCTCAACCAACTTGGAGTGCGCAACTGGAGGCAGTTAGCCAAAGATCGCGCTAACTGGAGAGGCGTATTGGTTGAGGCCCAGGTCCACCCCGGACTGTAGCGCCACCTAAGTAAGTAAGTAAGTAAGTTGGTTAAATACTACCAAGCTAGTTTGTTATTTACGACTGTGGAAATTTGAAATCGATAAATCGGTTATTTTTAACTGAGTTTCCTTAAAGAAGTTGGCTTGGTTATATATAATCCACTATATATATATATATATAGATTTCGAGAGATATTCGAATCAGACCACCATTGTCGGGTCTCTTTTCGTCTCTCTACCACTATAAATCTTACCCAGAGAGACTTTCTGGATTTCTCCAGAGTTCTTCCCTGAGAGCTCGATTCCTAGTGTTAACGCTAGCATCTGTTTATGGGAGATCTGTTTCATCGACTGAGTCTCCACCCAATGATGTCCCAAGATCCTCATTCTTTTGCCAGCCAATGCCGGACATTAACACAGTATATGTGCCGCTGTCTCAGGTTCCTCCAGGCATTGTTTACAGGTATCATCCTCTCTAAGGCCCATCTTCCTTAAGTGATACCCGAAATTACCATGTCCTGTTAACAAAGTCACCACCCTTTTCAATGTTCCTCGACCCATGCTTAGAACCCTTCTTTGAGTGGAGCAGGTCGGCCACTTAATTGCCATTTTAGCCTGTCTACATTGTTCCACGGTTGACCACCTTCTCAGGTGTTCCGCCGTGATCCATTTGTGAATCAGCTATTCTACAATTCCTTTGCCAATTGAAGAGAATGGTTCTGGTCCCAGCAACTTTTCAGTTGACCCCTGTTTTGCAAGGGAGTCCGCCTTTTCGTTGCCTTCGATCCCTATGTGTCCTCGTACCCAAGTCAGTGTTACTTCATTTTAAGATGAACACTTATTGAGCTTAAGTACACATTCCAATGCCAATGATGTTGTTATGTTTGTTTGTTCCATGCATCTGATCACCGCCTGATTGTCCAGTGCTATAAGGATATTTCTTCCCTCCACCTGACTCTCAAGCAAGTAGTTCAACGCATGCAGCAATGCAATCATCTCAGCCTGGTATACAGAAGTGTGATTCCCGAGGCTAACGTGACGGGATAGTTCCAGCTCTGCTGAATAGAAACCGGCACCCGCTCCGTCATCCATCATGGATCCATCTGTGAAAATCACTATTTCACCACTCCTTTTTTCTGGAAGTAATCCGTTCTCAATACGAGTTTTGTGATTCCTTTCCATAATACGCATCCTTGTTATCCCATCCATAGGCATGTTCAGCTCCCTAATCTCGTTTTTGACAAGTTCTATAATCCACTAACTCTGTAGGAGCTATATTAACGGAAGTTTTTAGCCGAAAGTTGGTTAATTTTTAATAACTGCTATTACTGCGTGTGGCATTGAGTCTTCCGCGAATGCATAATGAGTGCTCCAATCCACAATGAAAATCGTCGAAACCAAACGAAACTTAGGGTCACATTTCTTTAGTTCACGACTGACTTCAGTCCGGGTGGTATTCGCATCTTTACGAATGGCCCCAAAACTAGTCAAGGGCATAGTGCCGGTGGCTTCGTGCAAATAGACAATACTCCGCTTTCTTTGAGCAAACATGTCCCTACTTCTCAGGATCCGAACCTGCGTTGGATCTTCCTGCGTCCGTCCATTGACGATTGGGTTTCTCACGAACACAATTGTGTGTGGCACCGCGAATTGCAGTAAAAAAAAATCAGAGGACAACTAATTGCCGTTGAGAAGAGGGCAATGATACCTCGGATCAATCTATTGCAGGTGGCAGATCTTCTGTGGTAATGTGGTGAGTGGCTGACACTACAATCTCCTCATTGCTGCGGGTGATACTGGTGGTCTAATGGGCCAGTTTGGTTTGAGTGGTCCATTGGACTGTGTGACTTTGGATGCTAACAAAGATGGAAGAAGCACAAAAAGAAAATAAAAGCCCCAAACTTGAAATTTAGAAAAATCGACTGGTTTCTGGGAAGTAACTTAGACCTTTCAACCTCATGTTGTATAAGCAAGTCTCTAAGCCTGTTTGGGACATGCAGCATCAAATAATGAGGACGTGTACAGAAAAAAAATACAAAAATTATACAGACATCTGAAAATAAGGATCTTCGTGGAAGTTTAGATGACTCCTGGCACATAACAAAAAGCGTCTTGCCGCGTGACCCAAATATAATAGGCGACAGAAATGATTAGAGAGCACTCTGCATCGCACAATTGGGGACGTCAAAGCCTCATGCTGACTACGACACAGAGGCGGTCTTAAATGTAAAAGACATATAAGAGACAATATCCGGAGATTGAGAAGAACTCAGCCTGATGAATGATAAAATTAACTTGTGGTCTAAAGTGGTGTTAAAAGTTTGTTTTTTAAAAATCATATCAGTCTTATATTCGGAAGTATGTTTCCCCAGTAAAAAGACCGAATAATTTCTAGTTCTTCTGAGTAGATACATGATGAAGAGCTTCACCACGTCAGCACCAAAGATCCGCCACCTAATGCGAGCAAAGGCAGGACAGCTACAGAGGAAGTGTTCCGCTGTATCGTCGTCCTCTCTACAAGCAGGGAAGATGGTGGTGTCGCTCAAGCTCAGTACATTTAAGTGTTTGGCAAAAGCTTGGTGGGCTGAAAGGACGCCCACAAGCAGTCTGCAGTCGATTCTCCTGAGATGACCGGACGCAGTCGTTCGATCTGTCTACATCCAGCACAGTCATGCCACCGATAATCGTGTTCACGAGAAACCTAACCACACATGCAAGCTCATCAGCGATCTCATTTCCCTGGATACAAGTGTGACCTGGGACCCAAACAAGATTCACTGTGTCACAATATAGCGCATAGCCATAAGGTTAGCGGAAATCTTCGGGTAGTGAAGTGTGATGTTCTCGCTTTCCACGAAGATTCCAGAATCAGACAGCATCTAGAGCAGAGCCCGGAGTGCTAGGGAAGGCCACTGTGCCGTTCTTTGAAGTTTGGCAAAAGAGGTAGTAACACGTTTCCGCGAAAGCTCTTTCCACCATAAACAACCGATTCATATGAGAGAAGTGGTCTTACCATTGGCGTATAGATCCAAATAGTCCAGGATCCCTAGTACATTTTTTTAACTTGATTACTATCAAGCTAATTTTCCGTGAGTAGCTTAATTTTGATAAGACGCCCACAATTTTCTTTGCGAAAATTCTTGATTGTGGTAGCTAACAGAGCTAGCAAGGCTAACATATGTCGATTTGATGATTCTCAAATATTTATTACTAACTGGATTGGGTTTTATTAAATCTTAAGACAATTATCTAAATTATTTGAAAAAATATTTGTCCTACAAATTCCGTGGTACGTTATCCCGGTCCTACGCTCAAAAGTAGAACCTAGTACAGAACTATATAGCTTGGTACGCTATCGCGGTGCTCCAATTGAATGTGTTGATGAGGGTGGGTTTTTTTTTCATGTAGGTATTCCTTTTCTGCCTTTTTGGTTCGATTTCATAATACGTTCAGCTTTGTTTTTGTTGTCTGTTGCTTTTATGAATGAGATGAGCAGGTACCTACTTTGTGTGTAGTTTGCATGTGTATTTCTTTTTCTGTGGAAGAATTTCTGCATTACGATTTAGGTACGAGATTTTTCAATTCTTGTTTGAGCACATATGAATTGAAATTTTGATTTCTAACTTCTATGGGCATATGACTCATTTACTCGGTCGGTGTGTTTAAAAGATTTTTTCACTGTATCTTATGTTACAAATAGGAAAACGAAAAATGACAATTCTTGTCGGACTAGTGATACATACCTGTTTTTTTGTAGGACATGGTTTTATTTGGGCAGAGAACACACTAACCTATTATTCATATTTTTGTCCTACAGTTAGTAATGATAAAAATGGTCTTATGGTCTTAACAATTTCTAAGCGTAGGACCGGGATAACATACCACGGAATTTGTAGGACAATATGACTGTTGAATTATATAAATATTAACTAATAAATAAAAAAAAAATCAGCTGGTTAGTAATCAGTTTTGGTGATCTCGTTATCGATACATGTTGGAAGGGGGGACTCTTTGATCAGACCATCGATTTTGTAGGACAAATATTTTTTCAAATAATTTAGATAATTGTCTTAAGATTTAATAAAACACAATCCAGTTACTAATAAATATTTGAGAATCATCAAATCGACATATTTTAGCCTTGCTAGCTCTGTTAGCTACCACAATCAAGAATTTTCGCAAAGGAAATTGCGGGCGTCTTATCAAAATTAAGCTACTCACGGAAAATTAGCTTGATAGTAATCAAGTTACAAAAATGTACCAGGGATCCTGGACTAAAAGGACCTTTTTATGAGATAAGCCCATTTTTTGCCAAAAAGCGCCTTTGCACTGCCAGAAAGTTGACAGCGCTTTATCGGTTTTCGATTCAACATGCTTGGACCAAAGAAGCTTTCTATCGAGAATTACTCCCAGATTGACGCCTTTTAGTACAAGTTGAGTCAGACCAGTGACCTTCTTCCTTCTCGTGAAGAGAACAGCCGTAGTTTTAAGATGATTCACTGAAAGCCCATTTCTTGTGCACCAATCATCTATTAATCCCAAGGATCTCTGCGCCAGAGAGCAGACAGTCCTCAAGCCTCAGGCCTCAACCGACAGACAGAACGGCGACATCGTCTGCGTTGGCTTGTATGTAGGTTCCAGGAAGATTGAGAACCATTAGCAGAGAGTCTACTACCATACACCATAAAAAGGAAGACAGAACATCACCTTGAGGGCAGCCTATGTGTACCGCTGTCATGGAGCATTTCCCACAATCCGCATCGGCAATCAACGTCCTGTACATTAGCATTGCTTTAATCCACAACTTCAATGTCTCAACTATACCATGGTGTCGCGATAAAGCGCGATAGTAATAATTATTGTGAACTACAAAATATTCCTTGTGAAGGTTAAAAATGATTTTAAGTAATACCGCATTTACACCGAGCGAAAACACTCGAAAACTTCATCGAAAAAATAATTTTTCCCATACATACTTCCGTTTTTCACTAATTTTTTTTTAAATTTTGGTGGGGAAAAAACCCCAATTTATTTGGCTTAATACAAGCTATTACAATTAAACTAAGACTTAATTAAATCTACCACTAAAAGCTAAGGATGGTGAAGGAGGTCAATTTTAAGGGAGGGACTACTGCGGTTGAAGTCAAAAACAGTATGGTTTGAATTAACCTTCCGCAGCATACGGGAGATAGGTTCGTTTGACCCATATGAGGTTCGGTGAATTGGTAAATAGAAGAGACGGGGACAACGAAGATTCCGAGGGTTAGTGTTAAAGGAGATAGAGTTGTAAAGAGACATACAGTCGATGGAGCCTGAGAGTTGACGGTGGATAAAGAGAATGTCTGCTACGTCTCTGCGTTCCTCAAGGGTATTGAGGTTAATAAGTTTGAGGCTGTCTTGATATGGAGGTAAGATTAAGGGATCAGTCCAAGAAAGCCCCCGAAGCGCAAAACGAAGAAAACGAAGTTGGATACTCTCAATTCTGTCTATATGAACACGTTGAAAGGGAGCCCACTTCCAATCGTTCGGTTATCAAAACAAACATACCTTTTGCAACATTCAGCAGAGCAGCTGACCGAACAAATGTCATAAAACTCACAACTTAAAATCATTTTCTACACTTATTGATGGGCTTATATTATTTTTAAATGCTCTGAATTAATTTTATTTATCAATCGAATTTTGTGAACAAAATAGTTTAGAAGTTTTACTACTAGTGTCTTACAGCTGATTGAAACGTCAAACAAAAACTGGTTACCTACACTCAGAAAAAAAAACGTTGTTATCCGAAGAATTTTCAGTTCTTGTTAGATTGTGAGTGAAAAATTGTTAGCTCAAAAAAAAAGTTCTTCCACCAACAACTCATTATTCATTAAATTATTGGTTTAAAAATGAAATTCTTGTAAAAACAGTTTTAAAATTCTTAAACAATTTCAAGAACGAAAAATTATCAGCCCAACAAGAAAATTGTTCTATTAAATATTTCTTGAGACAAAATATCCTTCAAAAAATCAAATTGTTAACTCAACAGTTCGTTTTTCAGTTAACAGTTCTCATTAAGAATAAAAGAACTTGCCATAACAATGAAAAATGTTAACTATTTGTATGATAATCTGATTTAAGTACATATTTCTTAAGCCAAGAACAAAATTGTTATTTCCCAGTCAGAACATTAAATTGTTGAAAAAGCTCCATTGAATGTTAATTGAGAATAAAATGTTTCTTATGCCAACAATCCGTTCTTACGTATGTATAATTCAACATTTCGTAAGAAAAGGACAGATACAAAATATGGCGCAATGGAGTTGGTGGTCTGCAATTTGACTCATTGCGTAGACGATAAAGACAAAATCCTTTCAGTTCAATCTAACCGTCTCTATTACACGACGCGACGTTAATCTTTCTTTCCCTCACCTACAAATTCTGAGTCAGAGAATAACACTGACGCTTCCATCAAAGAGTATATTTGTATCATCGTTGGCTTGCATACAAATGTAGGTACGCACTATATCTATATCGCAACTGTTTCTTTAAAAATGTATTCTTGAGTTTTAAATAAAAATTGTTACGTTTTCAACAACTAGTTCTTGGGATAACAACTAGTTCTTGACACGACAATTTATTCTTAAATTCATAAAAAAGTAACTGTAAAACTTTTCCTTACTACAAGAAACAAAGCAATCATCATTGTCTTATGAATTGCGAGCGCGTGAACAACATTTTTTGTAAAAAGTGCAAGATAAAAAAGTGAAATTAAAATGGAATTTCAGATGGATCAACCTGAAAATTAACAACTGTTGATTAACCATATTGATGCTGACACCCTTGAATTATTTGTAAGTTGGGGATTATCCTGTTACGGGCTGAAATCATTGGAAGAGTGTCGCATAGCTTTCCAGGAACTACTCTTAGTATTGAAAATATTGAAAATCTTTTTGGATTCGGAGAATAATTGTTTTTTGATATGCCAAGAATTCAAAAGTTTATTTTAAATTTTTCAAAATGTGTAAAAAGTGTCACTTTAAACAGCTCTGAAGAAGTTGTTCGATTTTAGTTTTTGTAAGTTATTTTTAAGAATTGCTTATGCTTATGGAAAAAAATATATGTTTCCTTATAACACAAAACTAGGTAGTAGTTTTGAGCGTTTCATTTTTATTTTTCGTTGCTCTTAAATATGTACATTTTTCTAATATTTATGTTGATTTTTGTGTGGAGAAGGAATAGTTTTTGGATTACTCAAACTAGGGGATGTTCTCAAGGTAAGTTTAAATTTATATATAAAAATATTGGGCTTTACCAATAAACATTTTTAGTTTCGCCTTTAAATTTTAGTAGTTCACAGTGGCAATATTTTTCATACAAATTTCGCAATTGTGAGCTTCCATAAATTTAAAGTCGAGACTAAAATTTGTTGATAGTACGGCGCATTGGTTTAAAGCAAATAGACGTTTCGACATAATGTATAGAAATATCATAATAAATGTTTCCCGTATGGTTTGCCTTTTAAATAAAACTTTTGGACATTTAGTTTTGCCGCTGCACTATATTTCTTACATTTCATTTCTGTCATGATATTTATATACCTATCTATATTGTCTTACTTGAAAAAAAATTCAAATAGATTTATTTCAACAACCATTATTTTTAAAGTATGTTGATAACGAGTTCTTAACGGAACAATTTAAGTTTTTGGAAATCTGCCAATTTAAATATTTTAACCAACAATTGTTTTCTATGTTTTGTTGACAATTTGTTTTTGTGTCAACAATTTGTATTTTTAAAATTTCACATTTATTGTTTTTGAACCAAGAATTTTCTCTCTTAAAATTTTAAATATTTTCATATTTGGCCACACAATATAAATTGTTGAGGGTTTTTAACAACTCGTTCTAAAGACAACAGTTTACATTCTTAAAATTTTGACATTTTGTATCTTTAAGTCAAGAATAAAAGTTCTGCCATCACGAAAATACTTGTATTCTCAAATTAGAATTTTAAGTACTTGGGTTCATTTTAAAGTACGAAAAGTGTTGGGCCAAAGTATAAAATTCTTAATATTATAATTTTTTTTTTCGATATATCGTTCGTTGTGAATGCAATTTCGAGTTTCCGGTACGGTGTGAATAGGATGTAAGGCCCAAAATGTTTATAAAAGTCCTCATTTAATAATAAATTTGCTTTGAAAAGTGCAATTAAGTGGTCAATTAACTGAGACGTTTTCGAAAGGCGATCCATCCACAATCGCTCACCATGAGGTGTATACATACAATTTACATACACGGGCGCCTCGTGGAATATTATTAGACTTGGGTGAAGCACCCAAAACCATTGGGACAGTTATTCTGCCATAAATTAAAACATCTCTCAGGGCAATAAATATTCATGACAATAGTCCCAGCACAATCAATATTTGAATTGCTCACAATCACGACAACACGACACATGCCTAGTACCTATATTTTTAATCCGAGCAACGAGTTTCGATTTTTGTAACAAAATCCTGTGCAAAAATAAAACCTTACATACGAAACAGAATATCAATAAACAAAAGTGTGAAAAAATGTCACAATTTAATTTCACAAACTGTTGTGTTTGTCTCTCGCGGTGTACCTACCCGTCTTTCTGTACTCGGATCTGTTTGCAAACAAAACCGACGAGATTCTTTTCTGTATAGTTAGCTAAATAGTGAGCTATGCGATTTTTTTTTTTGTATAAACCAATGTGAAGAGTTAAAAAAAGTAAGAACACTTCGGCTGCCGCCATTATTATTGCGAATTTTCGCATTTCCACCGAGCATACAGGTGCAGCTAAAGTCTGTCTCTCTATCTAGATACGAGTAGTCGTACTCGTACATCGTACTTGTACGCTACGTGAACGTGCAATGGATATTAGTTTTGCTAGTTGACCGACTCTGAGGAATTTTTTTTCCTTCGATGGATGGTGGTGGGGCTCGGGGGGAGCACTATGTGCATTTAGATACTTTTTTCGCTGACTCTCTACCATACAATAGCTTTCTCCCCACACCGAGGCATAGGTTTTTTTTAAAACCAATTTTTTGTTTTTCTCTTTGAAGCCAAAGAAAAACGTGAACGAAACGTCAGTAAAATTGAAATATTTCGGTACGCAAATTGTGAATTTTTTGTTAATGGCTTGCGGCGAAAAATGTGTCAATGCCGCCAGAGAATGTTGTGGGTCTTTTATTTTATTTATGTTTTGCTGCAGATATCGCTGTCTGATGCGTTTTTGTAATGTGACACTGGTTGGATCGAGTTGGAAAAGTTTGCATTATACGTCACATTGTTTGATTTTGTTTGCCACACATTATATGGAGTTGGCTTAAACAAACAGCACATAGATAGGGGGGTATTTTTGGAGATTATAAAGGTATTTACTTTATAGAGATGGATGGATTTTGTGTAAACAGATTGCGCATCGGTTCTTCAACTAAAAGGAAGTGGCGATGGGCTTCGAAGGGATGAGTAAGTTTGGAAGTTTTGGATAGTGCTGGGGACTATCAAAAACAATTATCGACTTATTCGATAGTAGCTAAAAATATCATCCATACTGCTATCGAATGCAAATATTAATTGAACGAAAAGTTAGTAGCTACATTTTTCACGTTATTACGTTTGAACGATTACACTCACGCATTCAGTATTTCGTTCAACTAATATTTTCCTTCGATAGTAGGTTTGAGTTATTTCACTCGTTCAACTTTTTGTTCAACCAGGTACTATAAAAAAAAAATAGTTCGCGCAACAGGTCCGTAAGGACCCTAGGCCTAGCTTCTCCCAGCCATTTCGTCGCTTTTACGGCAAAGTGACATAAGTCGAAATTCGTCATTTTTGAGTTGTGTATACAAAAATTACCACAATTTTTTTTTTTCGTTCTAAACGGCGTAATTTTACTTCTTCTACTTTCCACGTTCTAAAAAGTGTCGTTTCGATTTTCCACTAAAAACCCCACAATTTTTTGTGCCTCAATGGCATTTTTTTAGTTGCCCGTCGCGATTGGTAGTGTTTTAGTTTTGGCAAAATGGCGTATTGCGAAAAATATCAAGCGACAAAACGACACTTTTTTCTCAAAACTTCGTATTTTTTTTTTTAATATTGCCTTTTTGTGCAAATTTATATACTATTTCAAAGAGGGAAAAAAAATAATTTAATTATATGTAAACGCACTTTGTATATCTATATATTAATACGGAGTTGCCTATAACGTGTTTCCACCAATTTTTGCTATTATACGTCACTTAAATATGCCAACACTAAATATATTTTTGTAGGGGACAATACATTGAAGTGCACAATACAAAAATGTTCCACATATTATGAATTATAGCAGGTAAATTTAAGCGAAAAACGATGAAACTTTGGATATCTATTCTACGCACCCTTTTCTACCTGTGATATAAAATAGAAGACAGCCCGCATTACTGGACACTTTTTATTCGCAATTTAAGGGAAGCCTGAAATGGTTTCGATTGCCTATTTTTAAGCGCTCCAAAATTTCCCCTTCAAAAAAAAACTTATACAATAAATTGGTCGAATTTGACCACGGGGCGACCCCCAGTTGTTTTTAATTAACTAGAAAACATTTTTTTGTGTGACGCAAAACTTTAATCATCGCTCCTGAAAATCATACATTTTGGACTTATGTCACTTTGCCGTGAAAGCGACGATTTTTTAGTAATTCAGAGTTAGTAGATTTTCGGTTTTAGAGTGTAGTTTTGTGTTTTGTATGCAATGAAAGTATTACCTACGGAGATTGTGAGATTATGTCTTCTGTTATTTCCTAAATATTATTTAAGTAGCGGTTTCGTTTAATTTTTAGTTTTACGTTTTATCAATCTATATTTATTTAAATTGAGAATTTTTTTTTTTGTCCAATTTCAGTATTTTGTTTATTGTATATTCTGCAGTTTTTGTGTTATTTTCGTATTGGGTTTCCGCATAACTTTTTGAACGGTGTTAAGCAATTAAAATTCCAAAAAAAAATATTCCACGTTATAATTCTTTTATTAATTGCAACAAATCAAAATTACCAGATGGTTCGCTGGTTTCTACTAACGACGAGATGTTGACTGGGTGGCTGCTAGAACATAAGTGCCGTGACTAACAAATTTACTTCGCATATGCAATTGAACATAATAGACATATAAAAACTAGAACGGTAATGCTCTCACCAGCAAGCACAGAATTCAAGTTCATGCTGGTGATGAGCGATGACCAACGGCACTTGCATATGCGAGCAACAAGAAAAACAGCGGAATTAGATTTCAATAAAAGAATACAGACAACTCAGTCGAACCATAGGGTATGTAACATTATGTTAGGTAGTTAATTTAGAAATATAATTTAAGTTTTAACAATTTTAGCTTTAAACAATTTAAAGTAAGAACAAAGAAAATAATTTGGAATAAGGAAAAGAAAACAAACAAAATTGATTCCAAAACATGCCGGCCCCGCTGAAGGTATTCAGCAAATTGGTAAAATAGCTAGTTTGGTGATAGGGCGTTTAAAATTCCCCTTTCTAGTACGCAGTGTAACGATTCTAACGTGACCATCCTGGCCTGGATGGACCTCTTCGACTCTTCCCAAGGCCCAATGTGACGGCTGCTGGTTAGGCTCCTTGATGACGACCATATCGCCAACTCGAAAATCTCGTTTCGTTTCTCTCCATTTTGGACGTTGTTGGAGAGATGTCAGGTAGTCTGTTTGCCATCGTCGCCAGAATCCCTGCATCATGTTTTGTACAGCTTCCCAGCGGCCCAAACGATTGGCGGGGACGTCCAAATAGCTAGGTTCGGAAACAGCAGTGTACGGTCTACCTATGAGAAAATGAGAAGGCGTTAGTGGGTTTAGGTCAGAATCTGAAATAGCACAAAGGGGCCTAGAATTCAAAAGGGCTTCGATTTGGGCTAACAATGTAGACATTTCCTCGAACGTAAGAAGGTTGGTTCCGACGACCCGACGAAGATGCTGCTTTACCAACTTGACTCCGGCTTCCCAGAGTCCACCAAAATGAGGGCTGTGAGGAGGAATAAATTCCCATTTGATTCCTTCGGTAGCCAACGTCTCAGCCACCTTTTCCTGATGTTCTCTGGATCGAACCAGCCGCGACATCTCACACAAAACACGAGCGGCCCCTTGGAAATTTGTTCCGTTATCGGAATACATTACGCTGCACTTTCCACGTCTCGCAGTAAATCTCTTAAGCGCAGCCAGAAATGCATCCGTTGTTAGGTCCGTTACCATCTCGAGATGAAGCGCCTTCGTTGTCATACAGACAAAAAGTGCGATATATCCTTTTACCAACTTGGGTTTCCTTCCTTTGGACAGACGTAGTGTAATTGGGCCCGCATAATCGCACCCTGTATGTAGGAAAGCAAAAGATGGGTCCAAACGAGAAGACGGTAAATTTCCCATAAGTTGGGACGAAGTCATTTGTCGAAGACGAAAACATGTAACGCAATCATGAACAATTTTCCTTATAAGATTTCTGCTACCGATGATCCAATATTCCTGGCGAATTAATGCAAATAGTCCAGACACACCAATATGCAGATAGATCCGATGAGCATCGACCAAAATAAGTTTTGTTATAGGATGATTCTTCGGAAGGACAATTGGATGCTTAATCCTGAAAGGAACGTCCGTAGCGTTTGAAATTCTTCCGCCAACCCGCAGCAGGCCTACTTCATCGAGGAAAGGGGACAACGAAGATAACGAGGAGGCCTTCGAAACATAGCGACAACTTTTAAGCGAATGTATATCCATTTTAAACTGGAGTTGGCACCACAACAGACAAAATTGCTTAGCATGAACAAATTCAGAGAACGAAAGACGGCAAAATGTTCGATCCTTTGATGGAACTCTGCAATTTCGGCTGAAGCGGAAAACGTAACCAACAACTCTTACAAGCCTTCTCCACGATGAGATATTAAGGGACAGCGCTTCTAGAAAGTGTTCAACCGGAGACGCGATAAGCACAGCAGCAGGCTTCTTTCTTTCCTCAGCAATAGTTTCCACGACGTTTACATGATTTATTGGCCAGAGGCTTACCTCCTTACAAAGCCAGGCAGGACCTTTCCACCAAAGTTCCAGTTCCAAGAGTTTGTTCGGTTCAATTCCCCTTGAAGCACAATCCGCGGGATTTTCTGCTGAACAAACGTAGTTCCAGAAGGACCGAGGCAAATTCGCTAAAATCTCCGATGTGCGATTTGCTACAAAGGTATTCCACCGCCGAGGGGTAGACGAAAGCCAAGATAAAACAATCTGCGAGTCCGAAAATGCCGACGTTCGAAAAGGAACAATATCCAACGATGACCGAATCAGCCCTATTAAACGAGATAAGAGGAGGGCTCCACATAGTTCAAGCCGAGGAATCGAAAGTTGTTTAACCGGAGCGACACGCGTTTTTGCTGCAACCAATTGAACTTCAATAACACCATCTACAATACTGCGAGCGTAAACCACCGCCGAATAGGCCCTTTCGGATGCATCGGAAAATCCTATTAATTCAAACACTTTAGAATTTACTGTGAATCTTCTCGAAATCCTAAGGTTTTCAAAACAGGATAGCTCTACACGATAAGACTTCCATTTATCCGCTACTTCCATAGGTAAAGGATCATCCCAACCTACTTTTGTTTCGGCAGTCCACAGCTCCTGAAACAATATTTTAAACAAAATAGTAGAAGGAGCCAGGAATCCAAGGGGATCGAAAATCCTTGCAACGTCCGATAAAAGGGTTCTTTTGGTGGGTAACAACTGATCAGGTAAAGTAATTTTGTAGGAGAATGTGTCGCGGTGAGGGTTCCAAACTAAACCGAGAACCTTTGTCCATTGCGATGCGCTATCTAAGTCCAGAGAAACACTTTCATCACACTTAATCTCGCTTAAAATGGACCAACAGTTCGAACTCCATTTGCTCAACTCCAGGCCACCGCAAGAAAGCATATTTACAATCTGGTTTTTCAATTCCAAGGTATCAGACACCGAATCAGCTCCCGTCATTAAGTCGTCGACGTACATATCATGCAAAATTGCATGAGATGCCATTGGAAATTGATGTTTGTAGTCTAAGGCTATTTGACGCAGTACTTTCATTGATAAGAAAGGAGCAGGTGATGTACCGTATGTTACGGTACACAAACGAAAATGTTCAATGGGTTCACTAGGAGATTCCCTCCAAACAATCCGCTGGAAATCCCTATGTTTTGGATGAACCCAAATCTGCCGAAACATTTTAACTATGTCTGCACAAAACACGTATTTATGTAGTCGAAACCGTAGGCAAACGTTGATTAAGTTACGTTGCAGTGGTGTTCCTATATGCAACATTTCGTTTAGGCTATTGCCGTTCGTATCTCTATGCGAGCCATCAAAAACAACACGAATCTTACTGGTGACGACAGCATGATGTGGCAAGTAAAAGACGTTTCCAGACGTTGGTTCGATTTCAGCATCTGGAATACGCTCCATATGGCCTAAGTCCTGATAAATTTTCATAAATTTTCGATACTCCAAACACAAAGACTCATTGCGGGAGAACCGACGCTCCATTGAAAATAGTCGAGATAAGGCCCCAGCGATAGTATTAGCGAACTTGACTTCATTTTGCCGAAACGGTAGTTCAACCATGTACTTGTTGTCTGGGGTACGAGATAAAGTTTTAGAAAACTGAGCATCTGCTTCGTCTTCACCATTTAGGAGAGAAAACTTGCACGGAACTTCTTCGATCTCCCAAAACGACTTCAAGATCAAGTCGAGATCAACACCGGCGTGCAATGATACAATTGACGAATCTGGCATACTGCCGGTAACGACCCATCCAAATATGGTTTCATGAGCAACAATATTTCCCTTGTCATCAGTACGATGACCATTCAGCAAAATACTCCAAGCCTTGTCAGCGCCCAATAAAATGTCAATGGGTCCTGGAGTATCGAATCCTGAATCCGCCAGACGAAGGTCTTTAAGAAAAAGGGTATTGTCCCAAACGAAAGCAACCGATGGAGTTTGTGAGGTTATTTTCTTCAAAACATATGCCTCAACTTCTAGCTTATTCGAATCGAAACGAGAATGCAACGTAATGGTTACAGCACCATGTGTAACACCAGCTTCCACCGACGAAATTCCCGATATAGGTAACCGAGCATGGGAACGACGGAGGCGTAACCTATTCACCAAGCTTTCTGTCACAAACGAAACCTGTGACCCGGTATCAAGCAATACACGCGCGAGTTGAGGGTTTCCGAATGCATCTAAAACCGTAACGACAACAGTGGGTAAGATGCCAGATGGACGAGAATCATTTTTAATGTGATTGCTGACGATCGATGAAATAGCATTGGCACTAGTGGATGGCTCACATTGAGCACTCAGGGATTCAGTTGAACGATTAGCGTTATCCAAATGAACTAAGCTGTGATGTCGAGTATTGCAGAACGAACAACGAGTTTTAACTCGACATCGTGCAGACGAATGCTTAGTACCGAGGCAATTATAACACAACCGCTGATCCCTAACGAAGCTACGGCGAGAACTAACAGGCATGGACAAGAATTCTTCACACTTGGGAAGCAAGTGATCTTCCCTACACTTTGGACACGAAGATTGTACAACGGATAAAGTTTTGATGCTGGTATTTGGGCGAGAGTTTTTATTCACACGATTTTTCGGAGCACTAGATTCTAACGCATTGCATCTAACCTCTAAGAAGCCTATGAGATCTTGAATGGTAGAATGTTCTGAGTTTTTACTTTCAAAAGCCCAAGCCTGGCGAGTTTCTACATCGGTTTTACCAAGCAACATGTATATTAGCCACGGATCTCTGCTTTCAGATTTCAGAGCTGCTAATCCCCGAATAACTTCATCCGCGTTGTCCACAAGTTTACGCAAGTGAACTCCATCACCCGATACTACATGAGGTAGTTTGAGAAAACTTTCGATATACGCGTTGACTATATATAACGGCTTATCGTACCGGGTTTCAAGTTTTTCCCACGCTTGCTCGTAATTAGAGTCCGATATGGTTAAATGATTTAACAATTTGGCAGCTTCATCACGCAAAGAACTCTTTAAATACCGAAATTTCTGAGATCCCGATAAACTAGCGTTACAGTCTACAGTTTTCAGAAACATGTCGCGGAAGCCCGGCCAATCGCGGTAATCACCGGTAAAAGGCTGCAGTTTCATAGGAGGAAGCTCTACCTCGGAAACACTCGTTTTACTTGAGCCCGTGGAAGCCGACTTCCCCAATTGCTCTAGTAGCGCTGCTTGCGAGCTAACTAAATTAGCCAACGAACTCGTGGAAGCATCGTCCCGCACCGGAAGCGCCTTCCTAATTGCTTTAACTAGCGCACCTTTAGCCGTTATGTATTTGCATTCCACTACTTCGAAATCAGATTCAGGGTCCCCGTACCCTTCTTCAGCATGGAATGCAAAAAGTTCTTTTTGGCTTTCACAAAAGTCTTTCCACGCAATTTCCAACCGCTCTAACCGAACTTCTAATACCGCGTGTTCAGAATCCGCGGGAATATCTTGCACGAAATTGTACACGCGTGTAATTGCACCCTTTAGATGACCACGAGCTTGTTTCAACGCTTCCATTTCGATTACGATAATCCTTCAACCGACCGCGTGTTTTCTATATGTAGAGTATATGTAGGTATTACGTAGGTATGCACAATTAATTTCGTCAATCCCGTGCAGCAAAGCCTTATATTGAACTCCTATAGGATAATCCCAAGTCCTACCAGCAACAGCAATCCAAAACGATCAAAAACAGCAACGACAAAACAGGCGAAAATAGCTTATTCTAAAGTATTACCTGTGTTTGAATATGTTGCTAGCAACCACCAAACGAATAATCCGCGAAAGAAGGACCAATTTTGTTAAGCAATTAAAATTCCAAAAAAAAATATTCCACGTTATAATTCTTTTATTAATTGCAACAAATCAAAATTACCAGATGGTTCGCTGGTTTCTACTAACGACGAGATGTTGACTGGGTGGCTGCTAGAACATAAGTGCCGTGACTAACAAATTTACTTCGCATATGCAATTGAACATAATAGACATATAAAAACTAGAACGGTAATGCTCTCACCAGCAAGCACAGAATTCAAGTTCATGCTGGTGATGAGCGATGACCAACGGCACTTGCATATGCGAGCAACAAGAAAAACAGCGGAATTAGATTTCAATAAAAGAATACAGACAACTCAGTCGAACCATAGGGTATGTAACATTATGTTAGGTAGTTAATTTAGAAATATAATTTAAGTTTTAACAATTTTAGCTTTAAACAATTTAAAGTAAGAACAAAGAAAATAATTTGGAATAAGGAAAAGAAAACAAACAAAATTGATTCCAAAACAAACGGAGTTATCCCTATACATCAAAAAGACAACAGGCCAAACCACTAATCGTAGTTCGCAGATTCGTAAAATTTTTAGCTGTATATTCTGACCTTGGCACGAGTACGAAAATAGATAACGGTTCTTGTAGGGGGGTCAAGAACAAGCTTTTTTTTAACTATGGGAGTTGGAGGGGTCTATCTCGAACTGTTTGGTCTGGAGAGTGATTTAAAACAAAAAAAAAAAAAACTTAAAATGAAAGAAAATATATAGGTAGGTAGGTATTTAAAAACATTACAATAAAGAACTTTACCATTTTTTAAAGGCAGCAACCACTTCTTTCAATTTATTTTCAAACCAAGTAATTTCAGTTAATATTTTTTGAAAAAAAAAAAAAAAAAAATTACAAACTTGAAATATAAGAAAAAAATAGTTGCATCCGAAATACCGCCCATAACTGAAGAACGGATCGTCCGATTTGAGCTATATTTTCTTTATTCTTTGTTGTGTTTGTCTACGCCTAAGGAAGGTCAAGTGATTTTCCATACATTTTCTACGGGAGCCTTTTTTTTTAACTTTCGAGTGTAGTACACAGTGAGATTGTAGTTTTTAAAAGATATTTTGGATACAAACAATTAATTTCAGGTGGAATAGTTAATGCTCCAAATTATATTAGTCAAAATATAGTTCGTCGGGCCTAGCGGGACCTTCTTATAATTTAGAATAAGAGTTGAATTTTTCCAAAAAGTCGAATCTTAAACGTTTTATTGTTGAGGGCCAATCAAAATTTAACAAACTTTTAGGAATTATTTCATTTATTTTTGGGGCCTATTTCCTCAAGTCTCATGTGTATATTTTTTTTTCCATATCTACAGATACAAGCCGAATTAAATTTCCTCGAAATCCATCTACCATGTGCATCACAATTATGGAAACCAATTCAGATGTTATCCCAACAATTACACCGAACGAACTGTTTAATGCGTGCAAGAAGATAGGCGACAATAAAGCCCCCAGACCCGATGGCATACCAAATAAGGCGGTTAAGGCGGTTATCCAAAAGAGACCGGACATCTTCATAGCAACAATGTAAAAGTGTCTAGAAGAAGGAGTTTTCCCTGACCCGTGGAAGTTACAACATTTGCTACTTACCAAAAGGAAATAAACCACCTGGGGAGCCGTCATCATATCGCACAATATGCCTCCTAGATACAATGGGAAAGATT
Organism: Cheilosia urbana; assembly: GCA_946477585.1. Classification (NCBI taxonomy): domain Eukaryota; kingdom Metazoa; phylum Arthropoda; class Insecta; order Diptera; family Syrphidae; genus Cheilosia; species Cheilosia urbana. The sequence continues at coordinate 85,764,635 of OX297854.1, read as the reverse complement.
CTTGAACGGATCATATACGACCGACTACTCGCAGTAGCAGAGGAGAAAGGAGCATTGTCGGACCATCAATTTGGATTTAGGAAATCACGCTCCACCGTCATGGCAATCAAATTAGTGGTCGACATAGCTGCAGAAGCGATACAAGGAGAAAGATAGCGATATGGGACAAAAGAATACTGTGCAGTAGTGACACTGGACATAAAATATGCCTTTAACTCGGCTAATTGGTCGTTCATTAAAAGATCGCTTGCCAGGATGGACGCACCCTATTACTTGCGAAAAATAGTTGCAAACTACTTTACCAACAGAAAGCTGAGGTATGAAACTGACGAAGGTTTAAAATACTACAATGTTTCTGCGGGCGTGCCACAGGGATCGGTACTCGGCCCCCTCCTATGGAACATTATGTATGATGGAGTTTTGGGACTTACGTTGACACAAGGTGTCCGAATAATTGGGTTCGCTGACGATATAGTCGTTGTTACAGTGGCAAAACACATTCTCGAGGTAGAGTCAGCCACGAACGAAGCGATTATACTAATAAAAGATTGGCTAGTATCTGCCGGCCTAGAATGGTCAGCTAGACCATAAAACGGAGGCTATCCTAATAACGACTCACAAAAAGGTTGAATACGCGAACTTTCGGGTTGGCCGTCAAATAATAAGATCAAAAGAAACCATTAGATACCTAGGAGTTACACTTGACAACCGGCTACAGTTTAAAGCACACGTGGAATACTGGAGTAAAAAAGCGTTACTACTACAGGCAGCACTCTCTCGGATACTCCCGAACATTGGTGGACCTGGCTATGCTAGGAGGATCCTACTATCCAAGGTAATCAGCTCAGTACTCTTGTAAGCTGCCCCGGTTTGGGCGTGTGCACTTGCGACGAAAGAAGTAAGAAGAAAACTGTCTTCCGTATACAAACTCAGCGCATTAAGAACAATCAGTGGTTTTCGAACCATCTCCGACGAAGCGGCCTTTGTTATAGTGGGTATGATCCCAATAGACATTCTCGCTGACGAGATGCTAAGGATCTACAACAGGAGAGCCTCGGTCCAACAAGAGGAAAGAGAAATCGCGAGAAGGATTGAAGAGAGAACTGCTTCACTCATCATGTGGCAAGACAGGTGGGTCAGCACTACGAAAGGCAGATGGACCTACAAGCTGATCCCGAACATTGAGATTTGGACAAAGAGATCACATGGAAACGTCAACTACCACCTTACGCAGTTCCTAAGTGGTCATGGTGGCTATCGTAAATATCTTCATCGATTTGGACACGATAACTCCCCCTTTTGCCCAGATTGTCCGGAACAAGAGGAAGATACGGAGCATGCAGTTTTTCACTGCAGAAGATTTATAGAATGGAGAAGGAATCTGCCTAGCCCGGAGCTTTTCATAGACCACATGCTCTATTCGGAGGACAAATGGATGACTTTGTGCAATCTTGTAACGACTCTTCAAGATGAGCAACGAAGAATAGAAAAGCTTAGAAGAGCAGTACAAACAACAGAAGCGTTAGAAATAGCTGACGTAATACAAGACGCAGCATAAAAAGCTAACCAGCCCCGCGAAGTAATACCTAACGGAAGTCCCGCGGTGAGAGTGGTTGAAGGACATAGTGGTGTCGATTAGTACGTAGGCGCACTCCTGGCATCGATTAGAGTTGGTAGCACGGGCTACCGCATCTTTACGACATCCCTTGGCGCATCAAAAAAAAAAAAAAAAAAGCCGAATTAAATAATAGAAATTGTAATATGGTATATTCACAGTGTTAGTTATCAGTGACCATCGCCAAAGTAGGCATTTAAAACTGAATTTCACATTAAATTTGGATAGAATTTGTCTTACCAAGAATCACTGAACTGCGCAACAACATTCTTTAAATCATCTGTCAACGGAATTTTAGACTTCTTGATTCTTACTACGAAAGTAAGTAAAAAAAAAAGCAAAAATCTTCAAAGATAAAATTTGAACGAGTTTTTTCCTTTATTTGCTTTTCTAAAGCTAAAAGTCAATTAATTTGTTCAGAAAAATTTGTTGTTATAACTTCAGATAATTTGAGAAAATAAAAGTAAGAAATTCGCGATCCCAAAACAAAAATCCCTTTGCCATTGATATATGGCGTGACATGCCGCGCCCTCCTCACCTGTACCGAAGCTGCCCCTGTGGCTCGACCCTGGCTCACAACAATGGCGCCCAACGAATTTTACCGGCTAGTCCAATTGCGACTCTAAGGGGATGATTTTATATAAGAAAGTCATCGCCTTGGACTTGCAATAGACTTCGCGTTTTTTAATTTCTTTTTTTCTTTATAACATTGTACTATTGTCTTCTTCTTCGTTCAAGTACTCTGGTTACGCTTTTGATCTCAACATACATCGAAGGCAGCTGTCCGACTGTTACGCCAAAAGCCAGGCATTTCCGTGAGGTAGCTTGAGATCTGTGAACGGATCAAGAGCGGCTTTCGGGTCTGACACGAACGGAAGATGACTGACCAATCTCAAGGCGTGTAGCTAAGAGTTATAGTGAGGTAGTCAACTGTTTGTGCCGGGATCGAGAGCTAGGTCAATGTAGATGGGCTAATCACTAGCTGCTATCCATAGGGTGAAGGCATGAATGTCAATCTTTTGTGAGGCGTGGGTGTTGGTCCAGATACTTTGACCGTGTTGAAGCTTAACTTGAAGGTCTCAGCTAGCCTGGAATTTGGTATTACCAGATAGCAAGTAGTGGCAGGGAAAGAATGGTTAGGCAACAACACTCTTCAAGGGTTCGAGATACTGGTCACGGTCGGATTGGACTTAAGAGAACCACTCAAGGAACATCTACGTTACTGACTATAATCCATTGTAGAGTAAGCTTCGCGTTAACTTTCCCGTTCCCTCTCATTAGTATTGGCAGAAGTACTTGAGCGCTTCATTTCCTTTTCTTTTACTTTCCTTTTTTTTACATTCTATGTAGTCCATTTTGTCCGTCCGCAGTCAAATTAAAGTAGCTTTTACCCTTCTTTTTTTTGGCACGAAACAAATTGTGTGTCGAGCAGGTGGTGTATGGTGAGGGGGCAAGAACTACCCCGTCCGACGAGCTGAGCCGTGGCCGTCCACACAGCGGGTGCAACAATCGAGTTATTGAAGTCTCAGTTCGGTGAACCGTGACCGTGTTATCTTGAGAAACGGGCTCTCTATTGGCCGTCGAGAGCATGTGATTAATGGGGCTACATTAAATCATTGCTCCATGCCAACAATTGGCTACGTTACAGGAGCTCCGAGTCAATATTGAACGAGAAATAGCGGCCGTATCGGTCGAAATGTGCGGCCCAGTCATCGAAAATTGAGTTCAACGTATCGACCGCTGCATACGTTCCCGTGGTGGACATATGAACTAAGTCGGATTCCTTTCATAAAGGTTTTTATGGTAATTCAAGCCATTCAAAGTTGTCAAAACCTTAATGTAAGACCCTTTAAAAAGTTATAACAAGGCTAGAACTTTAATCCTGTTTAGAGAGACTAATATTTTAAACACATAGCAGAAACAAGAAAGAAACCTATCTGTTTTATCCCATTTTAAAAAAAAGAGACTATAAGGAAGCTCTCGATGAAGGCGTGACTCAAAGCTGGAACAAATTTTCACACTTCGACCAATCCTGAAAATAAACCCACGAAGGCCAAGTCTCAACACTCATTATCTTATTATCGATTCTAAGGCCGCATATGACAGTAGAGATAGTAAAGTCATGTCTATCTTTGGCATCACTGGCAAGCTCGTTCGACTATGATAGCGATGTAGAAGGCTCGCTCCTTCATCAAGGTCACTTTTGCTACGTCAGTGACATACATAATATACGAAATGTCCGCTTAGTACCTACACAGTCAAGAAATTTTTGACTACATTTGTCGCCTACCTCCCCATAAACTACAACTCAAAAAAAAAAAAAAAAACTATTTGCAGGACCAAATTGAGCCAGCTGGTGGCTGTCAGACTGACTTAACTAGCATTTTTGTTGTCCCCAATTCTTCTTTTTCGTTCTACATACGAAGCTCCACCCTCGAAGCAGGGAAAGAAATAAAATAGAGACGAACGACAATTTGACCATGTATGCTTTTGTTACTACAAGAAGACTTTAACCATCCTTTTGCAGAGCCAAGACCAAGAACATCATTCGGAAAGAAAAAAAAAACACAATACTCTGCGGTACCATTTATGTGAAAAATGTGTCCAACGAAAGACGATTTTTGCTTTGAGGTTAAGACCCGCTTTCTATATGTCACAGCCGAGGTCGCAAAGACACAACAAATTCCCTGAGAGGTTCTTCTTCCTAGACCTAGACCATAAATAGAAAAGATAATGAACAAGGGAATTACAGAGTTATTTACAGAACTTTAGAAATTGGAAAAGGACAACCTCTTTTTCCCGGCGGGCATCTAAATGGGGCATTGTCAATGGAAGTATGGCATTTGCCAGCTCACAAGCCAATCCTAAAGACTCTTAAAACACTCCTATCATCACTTTTCAGTTGCCATGTGAAAATTGCACGAAATTAAGCAAATCCACAAAGCAGAGTACTTTGCGAGCTGTTAACGGTTTAAACACGAAATAGTAATTTATAGACCCACCTCTCGCCAATGTCGGGCAAAGAACCATAAATATAACCCATGTCCTGAAAAACATTTTCAAACAACGTGTCACAGCACGGCTGGAGTCCTAAAAAAAGTTTGCACCATAGGTAGGTTTTAAATACCCACTAGAAAAACAATTCCAATTGTCTATCTAGTGGATAACCTTTTGACAGCTCACACTATTCACCACAATAATGTCACACGGTTCGACAACTAAAAAAATATTTACCAAAATGGACAAATGGCCAACTATTTATAACTCAGAATACTTAAATTACAGTAAAAATCCCACCTTATAGACAATTTTAAATAAACAATCCAAACAAACCTGTGCATTCCAATTAGTAGTGTTCTCGTATCCGTTGTTTACAGCTTCTGTTTGTTTAGATCAAATTTTCTCCCAGACGTCAGCCGTCAATTTGATTGGAATTTTATATTTTCGACAGTTACTGTTGCACTCACTTTCCAACTACACTGCGCGTTGCACAAATATCCAAACAAATCAACAGCACATATACCTACAGTAGATCAAGTGACAAATCACAACAATAATAACAGAAAAGAAAAAAAATCGTTTGTTTCAGCAGCTTTTTTGTTGTTTTATTAATTTTTCTCTCGTCATTTACCGACACCGACTAACACAATGACATAATTTTTTTCTTTTCATCACACACTGTATCTTTGTGGAAGAAGAGAGGAAAAAATCACGGCGGCACGATATGAAATAACAACAACAACAATGGGAACGATTATGATATTCGTATCCAAATACAAAACCCGTGATACCGGATTGGATGCTGTGTTGAATAGAGATGTGGATGGTAGCGAAACACCTGAGAAAGAGAGGTGGCTGGACGATTACGATGGGGGTAAGGTGAGTAAGATCATTTTGTAGAGATGTGGAAATTCCTTCTTTTTTTTCTTCTTTTTTTTAAACACTTTTTTGTATACCTATATGTGTATATTTTTTTTATTATTATTTTTAATTAGAGGAATTTCCACTTGATTTTCCGTTCACTTTATCTCCGTTCCCAATAAGAATCGCGAATAGAGTGAGCGGATGGAAGAAAGAACCGCAGACGACAGGTATCCACTTTTGTGTCGTTTCTTTTCGTTTTCGCAATTTTAAATCACAAATCCAATTAGAAAAATAAAAAATTCCATTACCCACGAATGGAATCCACAAGTATTTCTACCACTTTTGGTTGTGTTTTCCTCGGTTTCTGTTTTGAGGGGCGCTTCAGGCGATAATCCGATTGAGAAATATTGATTTTTGTTTCGAAATGATTCGTTTGACACAATGGGGGAAAATTCCCTTAAAAGTAAACAGAAAATGTGTCAATATATAGTATCCAGTCAGACGGAAATGTTGCCACGGCGCGCACACACGACGAAAACAGGTAGAAAACTGTTTCCAACACGAAGACGTTTAGCCAACGACTGACTGGCTGCGGCTGGCTGAGTGCGCCGCGTTGTAGAGATACTTTTTTTTTGTAAGCTCCAAGTTCCAACCAGAAAACTCGTTGTATCTGGCTGAGTCATGAACGCAAGCCCAATCCGAGTCCGTGTAGCTGGCGCACTATGCCAGAGAGTGGTAAGAACAATCTACTATCTGCGGCGAGAGGAGTATGTTTGTATATGGATATGCTTCTTGTGAGTGTATGCTTGCACTTGCAGATCTAATTGGATCGACGATCGACAAGATCCAAAAGAGCACAAGCGAGAGAGCGCGGAGTTTGCTTTGATATTCTTCTAACAACGTAAGCACTAAGCAGAAGCACTAACAGCATAGCAGCGTTTCCGTTTTCTGTGTGAAGCAGCGAAACTGGCTCCCCACACTTGGTTCTCATTTGTTGGACAAACGGACGGAGCACTGGATATCGCTGGTGGCCAAAGTGGCATACCAGGCGAACAGCGATAGAGATAGAGCAACGTTATAGCAATTGTAACAAATGTGAGTGGCCCCTACAGGTGGAGACTCACCGACACGAACGAACCCACCACCAGGTAAGAGAACCAAAGACCACCGAGTATGGGTTCAGTTGGCGGGGGTCGGGGGAACAAGTGCTTGGTGTTGGATAAAGATAAGTACAAAAGAGTGAGCTACACACTCGTGCAAGCGATGAGATTAGGTGAGATTCCATTCCACAGAGAATGACGCGACTGATTTTGGAAGAAGGAAGCGCACATTTCAATTCAGGTGAACAGTATGAAAAAGTGTTTCTTTTTGGGGCGCAGAATAACGAAGGTATCTCTGAAGAAGGAAGGAAGTTTGAAACTACTAGAGTTCGCCTATTGTGGTGATAATTCTACCATAATAGTGACCTGGCATATGCATAACATATTGGAAAACAAATTAAAAACAAATTAATAAATAGTTGGCGCAACTGGTCCGTAGGGACCCTAGGCCTATCTTTTTCATTTTTGGAACGAATGGAAGGGATCTTCAATCTTATGCTGATTCCAAACGGCTTATTGAGAAGCTCTTTCACGACAGTTATATTCTCACGTGCGTGAGAGGTGCCGCAGTGGAAAAAGACCCTAAGCTGGAATTTTGGTTCTTGCGAATTCGAACCTTGGATCCCTTGCTTAGAAGTTCAACACACTAACCACTAGCCATTGCGCCGACTGCTACATAATTACAAATTTTGCACAATTTCTCAAAAAATAAAAAATAATAATAATAATAATCAAGCGAATACGTTACGTTTAAAACCTTGATTTTTTTAACTACAGCACTCCCCGGATATATGCCACCCCTTAATAGCAATAAATTATGCAACGTTGGGATTTACAAACGTCATCCTATGCATTACAGGGGCCCCCCTTAATAGGAATTTAATTGAAAACCCGACTATAAGCACTATAATTTTATACGCCTGTGCATATGCTATTATCCGGGAAGTACTGTATTTTCCTTCTCCTAAGATGTCAACAATGAAGAAGCAAAGGCGTTATGTAGATATTGTGTCGCTATTGTAAATATAAAGGGTGGGCCATCTAGTGGTTTCTTTTTAAATAATGTGTTATTTTGACACTGAGAGCTGTCATATTCAATAATCTTTAGTAATCTTAAGTAAATTGGATAAGATCTACCTAACCTTTTTGAAAAGAAATTTTAGCCGAAATGAAATGACGAGATGCATTTTCATCAAAGCGGTTACGTTATCAAACAAAATTGCCGCGTCTGGGGCTCGGAAATCCCGCACGTTATTATCGAGAAACCAATGCACCCAGAGAGTTTGGTGCGTATTGTGGATTGGTGGTACCATAGGTGGTACCATAGGACCATTTTTCTTCGAAAATGAGGCTGCTAACAACGTTTCGGACAACGTTGGGCGTTGAAGAGCCATGTTAACCGATTTTTTTTAATCATAACACGCCATGCCACACAGCCCATTCCACGAGCGATTTTTTAGGCAGCAAATTCTTATATCGTGCATCAGCTGTCTCGGCGATTTCAATTGGCCGCCTCGGAGTTGCGATTTGATCCCTTTGGACTTTTTTTTTGTGGGGCCAACAAAAACTGAAATACATCAAGCCAGTCAGCTGTCAGACTTACGAAACCAGAAATCCAAACGTCCCCAATTTCTTGACTGAGTATTAGGTTGACATTTCGTATACTCGCATGTGGATGACGTAGGAAATGTGACGTTTTCGAAAAATCTATCGTTTTTTGGATTCAGGGTACAAAATCCAGAGCAATCAATATTCGACTGAAGTTAACAAATTTTCAATTGTGCCCAGTTATTAATTTTTGTGTATCTCAAGCAAGGTGGTTGGGTGTTGATGAATAGGGTAGACACTGATTGGCGTCAACTTGGCGATGCCCAGCTGTTGCAACTGTTCAGATACCCCAATTGTGCTTATTTTACCTCCTCGTGGTCACCACCGGGTACTGGTCTATGTCCATCCGGAATTGACTTGCTGAGCTTACATATAAGTGCGAGTGTTGAACACGAAGAAATAGCAACACTATAATGCTCTGTCGGAATGACTGTCTGCTCGAGTCTCAGAAGTCTTACATGAGCCTCTCAGAAAGAGGACGTACGGCGGATGAATTCTTATGGTTGAATCAACGGTGGCGTCAACAGTCAACATGGTAGATACCTCAATGAGCTACTTCGACGTATTTGGAGCTGAGGTCATTGAGGATTTTCAACCCTAGTCAGGGTGTTGAAATAGAGATGGTGGCGGAAGAGCCCTTAATGGGTCAACGGCAGCTTTCACATCCCCGCAGCGGGTTACTGAGTCCGGAATATTCCGGCTCCTTTTGCCCAAGGGGGCGCAGAAAAGACCTGGTCCTCCAGGTTGGGGGGGGGTAACTACCCTACCACGGAAAACCAAACATGTTGCGAAGCAACCAATAGCTTCGGATAGGGACAGATTAACTGTTGATGACCCTGCAAAACGAAAAAAGGACAATGACGTTCGGATCTGCACGTGGAATGTTCGAACTCTGAACAGACCGCGTGCAGCGGAACAACTAGCGAAGGCCCTAGACTGCTATAAAGCAGGTATCACCGCCATCCAGGAAGTGCGGTGGGATGGGCCGGGCAAAAGAAGGATGAAAAAATGTGACATTTACTACGGTGACTGCTATAGGGAACAAAAGCAGCGTCTATTTGGATGCGGATTTGTTGTAAGCGGCAGACTTAGGCAAGAAGTCTTGAGCTTTCGACACGTAAGTGAACGCCTTACAACAATCCGCATAGAGGCTAAATTCGCCAACATTAGCCTAATATGCGCTCACGCCCCCACAGAAAGAAAAGACGATGCTACCAAAGAGTGTTTCTACGAGCTCCTGAGCAATGTCCTAAGCATGACGTTAAAATCGTCTTGGGTGATTATAACGCCAAAATAGGAAAGGAGGACATCTTTGGTAGCACAATCGGAAAACACAGCCTACACGACACCACGTCTGGAAACGGACTTAGGCTGATTGATTTTGCTGCGGGACGTAATGTTACCATAGCTAGCTCACGGTTTCCTCACCTCAATATCCACAAAGGAACATGGCGGTCACCTGATCATCAAACCGTCAACCAAATTGATCACGTTGCGATCGACGCAAGGTACTCCTCCAGTATTCTTGATGTCAGAACTTTCCGAGCGGCCAACATAGACTCGGACCACTACCTTGTTGTAGCCAAGGTACGGATGTGGATATCCCAGACACCACAACAACGAGAAAATACTGTGAGGAGATTTAACGTCGGACGACTACAAACGCAACAAACCGCCAGAACCTATGCCGATCGCGTATCCCTCAATCTCTCAAGAAGTCATATGCTGCCAGCATCAAGTGCCGAAGACCAGTGGCGCCGATGCCAAGAAGCCATTAAAAACGCCGAAACTGATGTGCTCTGCAGACTGCTAAACGGCGAAGACGAAACAAATCCCGCTGCTAGGCAGAACGAACCATTCAACCTGGACGATGAAAGCCAAGACTTCCGTCCACCTGACCAAAATGAAGTGAGGATAGCAATATCCAAGCTGAAGTCCAACAAGGCTGCTGGTCCAGACGGCTTACCTGCCGAGCTCTTCAAGGCAGCCGGAGATGACTTGGTAGAGTGCATACACCAACTCGTCTCCAAAATTTGGTTAGAGGAAAGTATGCCTGAAGAATGGAACCTCAGCATCGTTTGCCCGATACACAAGAAAGGAGACTCTCTAAACTGCGCCAACTATAGAGGCATCAGTCTCCTTAACACTGCGTATAAGATCATGTCTGCTGTACTGTGTGAACGCCTGAAACCTTTCGTCAATGATCTGATAGGTCCCCATCAGTACGGTTTTAGGCCCGGTAAGTCCACGACCGATCAAATATTCACACTACGGCAGATCCTGGAGAAAACCCAAGAAGTCCAGATCGATACTCACCATCTTTTAATCGATTTTAAGGCCGCATATGACAGCATTTATAGAGACGAGCTATACAGAGCCATATCTAGTTTTGGCATCCCTGCCAAACTTGTCAGATTGTGCAGAATGACGATGGAGAACGCTCGCTGCTCCGTAAAGGTCGGAAACAATCTCACCGAGACCTTTGATGTCAAAAAAGGATTTAGACAAGGCGACGCGCTGTCATGTGACTTCTTCAATATCACTCTTGAGAAAATTGTGCGAAACTCACAAGCCAACACCAGAGGCACAATTTTCCATAAGTCTATGCAACTACTTGCATACGCTGACGACATTGACATTTTTGCATTGTTGGCAGAACATAGCGAGCTGTTACTGAAGCGTTTGCTAGTATTAGTACAGAAGCGGCAGAAATGGGTTTAGTGGTGAATGAGGGTAAAACAAAATATATGCTGTCAACAAGAAGGGACACACAACATCGACGAATCGGACAGAATGTCACGATAGACAGCTATAACTTTGTCTACCTCGGATCCGCTATTAACTCTGAAAATGACATCACCTCAGAAATCAAGCGAAGAATCACTCTTGCCAACCGCTGTTTCTTTGGCCTAAGACGGCAATTGATTAGTAAGGCCTTGTCAAGAAGCACTGAGGAGATTCTATATAAGACTCTCATCATTCCTTTCCTGCTCTATGGCGCAGAAGCATGGACCCTAGCAAAAACGGATGAGGATCTTGGTCGCTTCGAACGCAAAATTCTTCGAGTGATTTTTGGTTCCGTTTGCGTTGACGGGATTTGGAGGAGAAGATTTAACAGCGACATCGATCTGCTCAGAAAAGTACGCATTAGTCGTCTAAGATGGTTAGGACATGTTGCCGTAGGTGGCGCGCGCATGTGGAAGGGGACCTCAACCAACTTGGAGTGCGCAACTGGAGGCAGTTAGCCAAAGATCGCGCCAACTGGAGAGGCGTATTCGTTAAGGCCCAGGTCCACCCCGGACTGTAGCGCCACCTTAAGTAAGTAAGTAAGTATCTCAAGCAAAGAAAAACGTCATCAGAATTACACAAAGCTAGCTTTTATTCCTTAGATACAAGTTTTAGGCCCGTTTGCTGATACCACTCATAGCGATTTAAGTTCAACTTAAATACCTTATGGTATACTTTTTCTGTGTCACAAACTGTCACATGAGATTTTAAGTGGAACTTAATTCGCTATGAGTAGTATCAGCCAACGGGCTTTAGTACGTATAGTTTTTAAGATGTATAAAGCTTGCCAACTGGGGGCAATTTTTCAACCAAAGTGATGAAATATGGGACAAATAAATGAGGAATCATATGGACAAAGAAAGACGTACTCACCCAATCTAGAATCACTTCTTCGCTTAACCCGAAGCTTTATCATACACGATTGTATACACTGCAAAGGCAAAAAAAAGAAAACAGCTGTCAATAATCTCCAAACAAATCACGGGGAACCCCATGTAAGCATACGAAGCAAATCCTTACCTCATGTATATGACGAATAACCTCGGACCGGGGTAAATCCTCCAATTTTCTCTCATTAACATCGAGTACCTCGTCTGCCACTTCGAGATTATCTTTGTCACCTGGTGAGCCGTACAATTTGATTTTTCCATCTCGTGTTTCGACAAGGATTACCACGTAACCTTGAAGTTCAACAACTTGCTGCAAATGGACAAGTAAAGAAATCTATTTGTAAAAACAATTTTTTCGATTTTGCATTTTATCCGAAATCGGTACTTTTAGAAAAGAAATTTTTATGTAATTATACAAGCTGTTAAAAGGTGTAGTGGTTGGGTGGTGTGATTGATTGATATCAGCTTGGCGACGTTCTGTGGCATACACATCGCTTGTGCTTTTTTACCTCTAGGTCTTGTCCATCTGCATTCAACTTGGAAAACTTATAAGGGGGAGTGTTTGGCACTTTAGCACTCTGTCGGGATCGACTGTCCGAATGAGTCCTATAAGCCTTGCACCAGGACTTCCGAAAGAGAAAAATAATTCACTAGATTAAGTGTTTTTTTTTTTTAGTAGTCAAGATGGCAGATACCTGACGTAGACTGCTCGAAATTGTTTGAAGTTGAAGTCAAAAAGATTTTTTAGCTAGATGATTCTTTATGGACTAACGACAAGTTCATATCTACGAAGTGGATAACAGGCACTGTAAAATCGCGGCCCAAAGGATGCAGGTAATGAGCTGCCCCTTCATGTTGTGGATACTGCGGAGTTACTACGGTGGAAAAAAAAGTTGTAAAGAAGCTAGGACAAGCCTCGGATATGGGTGAACCTAGCAAATGAAATATGGACAACAGCCTTCTGGTATGAAATGTCCGGACCTAAGAAACCTTAAAAAGGTACAAAGCCGATATTGCAGCCTTCCAAAAAGTGAGAAGAGATGGAAAAAGCCTAAGAAAGCTAAAAGGAATTCGGAATCTACCTAGTCTAGTGCAACAATGTCCACGTTTTTAATAGGGCTAAGGTAAGGAATTTCAATTTTCTTTAACATAAGCCGCATACAAATTTTAAAACATCATGTGTGTTCCAACATAGGAAAGTAGACGCGTTTTGCAATCTTCTCGAGGTCGACACCAGATTTGTTTTGCGGCTTTAACACCAGATTCAGAAATGAGGTCATCTTTGGCAGTGCATAGCCTGCCGGACAACACTTTAGACTCAGCTCAATCAACTTTGCTGGCGGGCCAAGCCCAATCACTGCTACTACAAAATTCTCACACTGCTATACTTATATACACAAGGCGACTTGGCACCTTAATTAATCACGTGCACCTTTTGTCTCGAAACAGTATTTCATCTTATTTGTAAGTGTCCGGCCCTAGCCAAAACCAGACGCAGCGCACTAGGTCATCGCTTTTATGATTACCTTTCGGCCATCCAAAGTATCCATTTTAACAAGATTATCAAATTCCTCAACTCCAGAGGCAGGTTTTGAGCTCCCCTAACATCCTTCTCCCTCTTTATTTTTAAGGATCCGTTAGTTGTGGTCTCAAAACGTCGCTCAATGCATTATTTGTGTTTTCTCTCATCAGAGTACGGGGGAATACAGCCACTTAAACCAACCAACCAACCAACCATTAATGTTACAGCAGAGGATATGTTCGTAAATTCTACCAGACGGTAAAATCATATTCCCAAAAATGAAAACCCCGCAGAGGAAGAAATGCTAAAGACTTGGAAATACTTCAAGAGACTGTTAAAAGGCGAAGGGACCAATTATTCGCTGTAAGATGAAATTTCTCGACACCCGACAAAATCCACGTGAGGAAGCTTAAATGGAATAAGGCTGCAAGAGCGGATGGTTTATCGGCCGATATTTACAAACCACCGATTCTGGTGTATGTTGGACAAGCATGGACTTAACCCTCCCTAAAGGTACCCAAAGTAAAATCTCAGCTTATCGCTAAACTTAAAAGCGATCTCAATCAACTTGATGTGCGAAACTTGAGACAGCTAGCTACGGACCTGGAACTGGCTGGAGTGTCCTTTTGGTTGTGAACTCCAAAAAGGTCTTCATCAGCAGCCATTCTGCAAATATCTAAGAAATTCCGAGCTTCATGATCATGGCTGATGTCGGCGCGGTATTGATTGGCTTCTTTCTAAACCTCCGAAAGTAAGCTGACAAGGTTTCCAACCTAGCATCTCTAAGAATTTCATGTGGATGCAAGACTTTCCAACCTTTTCCTAGATTTTATGCTAAAGGGCATCCGTTTCCTGTAACTACTATCGGAAGACTATAAATTCCATTCTTCCTGAGCTAAGCGACAATGACAAAAGTTCGTAATTAGTACGCTCCATTCAAAATTGTTTACATCCCTTATTGGTTATAACAAAGACAACTACGAGTATTATATTGAGTTAATAAAAAGGCGAAATATCCTGTCAATTCTGCGCCCTACAGCAATTGGCCATTGCATTAACACCACTTTTCGACAATTCACATCCATAATTCATTTGCACAACTTAATGGAAAAGGATTTTAATTATATTTCCTTATGCACTGCAGGCGATACATTTCTCTCCGCCCGTCTCACCACCACCGTTGCAGCAGCGCACAGAAAACTTTACCACACACTCGCGTACACATATGGCCACCGCATGTGCCATGGTCGTCTCTTCCCCAAAACGAGTGTTTTTCTACCACATCAAAGGACACGTTCCTTCACACTTATTTCGTATAGTTTGCCATCGTTCACATTCTCACACAACATGTCTCTGCTGCTGCTCACGCTGAATCGTATAAGGATATATCAGCAACAACACTTTGCCATATATAATACAAATGGTACGTCTGCAAATGCAAAGGATGCTGTAAATTACCTCGCGAAAAAGGATGCAGGGATGTTTAAGGAAAAATCTTCAATACCCGTCAACAACCGACAAAGGGGTAATAATTTCTGAGTTTCAACTGACACAACACTCATATGAACGACAAATAAAAACTTACATTCCACATTCCCATCAATAAAATGAGAGAATAGATGATGAACACCCTCTCACTAACATGTATAGATTCAGTGAATTCGTCCTTGCGCATGAAATCATCATCATCATCATCATAAATAAGTGCCACCCTCACCCCCGCACTATAGCAACATAGAAGGCACAACAGTAAAATGGAAAATCCTTGTGCAAGTCCTGTGGATGCTGTCTGTTTTGTACTAAATTTCACTGTCTCTCTTTCGGTTTTTTGCTTACAGCAGACACAGTAGAGACCTTCTCTCATTAAAATTTATTCAAAATAAATTCCACAGATTTTTACTACTTACAAAATTGTTATGCTTTTGTTGTTACTGTCGTTGTAGTTGTTATCACTTTGTTCCTCTAGAATTTCACATTTTCTACACAACAGCTGCTGCTGGTTCGCCGATGGTGGTTCGTTGGGAAATACCTCCGCTTCGCATGTAAGTATCCATTTTCTTTATGAAATGGAAGTGGATTTGTGTGGGGGCAGTGTTATTTTGTTTTTTCTCATGTTAGCCCTGATGTGTTGGAGTGCGGCTGGCGGATTGTAAATTTCTGTAAATATTTGTGGGAGAACAGAGAGAATGGACTAGCTTGCCACAAGACAAAAGAGTCCGCGAATGTAAGAGCTGAGCTATTGGTTCGAAATAGGGAAGACAACTATTATACGTACGACAAGGCTAATGGCTAAGAAGTAGAGAGATGGGTTTGATGCCACATACCCACTATAAGATGAGGAATTGGGTTCGGTGTAGTCTAAGAGGTGAATGAGAATAGGACATCCTGCAAGTACCTGGGGAGTTGCCGGAGCTCTAAAAAAGACTAAAAGACGCAGTGGGAAAATGTCATGCGACCGCATGTGTGAAAGGAGGCATGCGGAACATGTTAAAGTACATAGGCAACAGCGGTAGTGGCGATTTAAGGAAGTATTCAATTGGTTTCTGCTTTGTATATAAAATTAAGTTACCGAATTATTCAAAAATGGGTCGATTCAGTCCCTCAAGTTACTTGAACAAAACGGTGGGCAACGAGAAGGTCGTCAAAACTCTTATAATCGTATCGACTTGGACGAAATCCCATGTTTGCTATTCGCAGGCAATTCGCACGACTTACTTTATACAAAGGGATCTGGATCACAAGACGCCAAAAAGACGATCCGATTGGAGGCAGATACACCGCTCCCCGCTCCATAGTTGAATGCATACCCCCATTGTTCCGAGCAGCCAAATGAGGATCAGGCTGCATCTAAGTAGCAATGCGGTACTCGCATTCACCAAACAGATGCGGCAAGATGATTTTTACTCTGATTTACCTATTACCGAGTAGCGACAGTATTGGGTCGTATGAATAAAACTTATCAATTGCTTTTACTCAAGAGAAATGTCAAAATCGAAGCATTTGATACGTTTCGTATGAATAAAAACCAATTTGAGTTAGTTCCAACTTTTGACATGTTCGAAAAGCGGCGACAGTGACCTTTTACTCAGATCGGTATGAATAAAACTTATCAGACAAAGCAAATGCTATGAAATCCTGAGTCTGCTAAAGGTAACTCAGACCTTTTGATAAATATTTCGTATGCACATTTTTTACACGAAAAGAGTAAGCAATGTGCATTTTCGATGGTTTGTCTATAAACCAACCAAAACCTGTGAAAAAATCAATTATTTCTTGTCACGCCAAAAGTATTGAGTGTGGACTATTTATGGCTAATATTTCGTTCAGATGCAAATGTTTAGAAATAGGTAATCATTTCTAAGGTATATAAGAGATCCGGACTTTTAGGTTGACAGTTCAAATGACTGGCGTGTCAACAGATATTCCCAACAAGCCTATGATCTGATACAATACCCGGCACCTGAAGAAGAAATAAAACATCAACAACCTATTTGGCAAACAAAAATCATATTTCCAGGGGCAATTGGAACTATAGCCTATAGATTGCATGCATATTCCTGAATTTAATTTTTAGAATTTCAATTTACATAGAATCTCAAGGAAAATTCAAAAATTCAAATTTACTGGTCAGGTTTGACAGAAATTGCAAGGCAAGTACACGTGCAGCGAAGTAAAAGCTATGTTCGAGTTTTTGAACTTACTTTAGCAAGCTAGGATTTTATTCAAACCTATTCAAAGCAATTGCTAAGGGCTCTCACTTTGCTAAAAGGGGTTGAATTAGCTTCTACAGATGAAGTGTTTGAAAAAAACAAAGTGTCCACATAGGAACTTATTCCTATCATCTCGAAAGATTGAGGTTCTCAAAAGGTGTTGGAGAAAACCTTAAGCTGCAAATGGCATTTTTCATGGATTAAACAGAAGAAAGGAAAAAAAAGGGTGCAGGGAAATAGTCCTATGTAAGGTTGGAAATAAATTCCGAATTCCGTTTTATTTCCCTTTTAATGTGAAGTAAATTCTCACTATCGACTAAGAACAAAGTAAAATTAAAGAGTCAAGTTGGTACTTTGCAATTTTTATTAACTAAAGAGAAATTAAAGTTTTACTGAGGCAGAGCAATATATATTCACGTATTGATATAATGATATAAAAAATTTTCTAAATCGAAATTCGTTTTGCAAGACTCTGAAAGCAATCAATCGAATTTTTTTGCTTTTATTTTCTCAAATTTTTGAAGGCTAAAAATGCCAATTTATTTTCTCAAAGAACTTAGTTAGTTGCCTCTTCTTATTTTTGAATGTGTACTAAGTTGCCATAAGAAAGTGGACTTAGTTCCCACCTTACATGGAAACTAAGCCCACTTTACGAAAGTGGTTTTACTTCCCACTAGGTGGGAACTTAGTCCCTCAGTGGATTTAGTTCCCGGGGATTTATTTCCCTGCACCGAAAAAAGAAGGGGTAAGTGGTCACGATATCTTATACATAAACTAGCTGACCCGGCAAACCTCGTTACGCTCAAATTCGTTAATGTAATGAAAATAATAATTCCGAGCATGCACGATGCACATGCTACTTTATGTAATTCGGTCAATTAAATTTCTTTTTTCAAAACTTATATTCACACAATAGAAATAACTGAAGTATAGCGATTAGCGATGTCGATGTGTTTCAATCAACCGGCAATGATTGGACGTGTCGGCCAACATTGCACTATTTCACTAAAGTTCTTATCGTACACGACGTATAAAGTGGAAGGTTTGCTCAAACGTGAGAACGCCATATAAAATTTACCATATGAGTAACATGGGAATTCAAGATTGATACAACAAATTTCCAGCGATTGTCCTTGCGACTTATATTAATGCGGAAGGAGAATGTTTGCCTTTGAATTTTCTCCTCAAAAAGGACGCTTGCATGAAATTGGATTTGAGATTCTTCACAAACAAATCAAATGCGATCTGTTCCAAAGCTTCGGTGGATTGAGGGTGCGCAACAAAATTATAACTGAGCCGACTTTCAATTTCAAATTTTGTAGCGGTATGCTCGGAATATCCAAAGAATTAAAAAAATAAAAATTTGAAATAGGTTTTGTTGTATTGGAAGTGGCACTACCCGTTTTTCTATCCAGTCAGTTTTTCTATTTTCACGACATTTATTTATTTTGACAATGTTCACTAATAATTTACTTATGCAACTTTAGAAATAGCGTATGTTTTTTTTTAATAGGTGGTGCCACAACCTGTTTTTCTATCCCGCTTATCTTTTTCAAAGTGCAGACTCTCCGTTCCAAAACTATTTTTAAACCGGAACCCACCATACCCATCCACAAAATTTCCTTGAAATCGGTTGAGCGGTTTCGGAGATCGAGTGTCACCCTGAAAGAATTATAATAGGATTCAAAATATTTTTTTTTTTTTTGTATTTAAAGTGTCACTCCTTGATTTCTATCCAGTTTGACATTTCAGTAATTCATATTTCATTTTCATTTAAATAGGTAAATAAAACATTTCCATTCGATTTCCGGCACAAATAACATAACCAAGGAAAATGTTCTTACTTCGCCAAATTTTATGATTCTTCTTTTGTTTTGTTCGTATTGGTGTATTTCAGGCTTAGGCAGTCTTAAAAAATAAAATGTTGGACCCGATAGGTGGCGTTGTTGTCGATCTCCGAAACTGCTCAACCGATTTCAATGAAATTTCGTGGATGTATATTCTTCGTTCCCACTTGAAGGATAGGATACTTTTGGACCTGATACAGCTCTACCGAGTTGATTGAAATTTGTGAATGGGTAGGTATGGTTGCTTCAAGATTGAAATATACTATGGTTTCGGACCCTATAGATGGTTCTTTGCAAAACATAAGCGGGATAGGAGAACGGGTTGTGGAAGCATTACAATTTATTAATGGATATTGTCAAAATAAAGGACTTTGCGAAATGTGAGCAGGATTTAATACGAAAGGTATGAGCAAAGCCGGTGGGTACAGCGCACTTGCGCACTCATAACTCGGGAACCAATCCTTCAATTTTTATGATTTTTGGTTTTCTATTCGCATGGGCCCAAGGAAGGACATATTATGCTACTTTTTGACGTGAAAACAAAACTTTATGGGGATTAGTTGAATTTTTGAATTCTTTGGATGTTCCGGGCTTACGTCTATACAATTGAAAGTCGTCTCAGTTATAATTTTGTTGCGCAACCTCAATGCACCGAGACTTTGTAACAGAATACGTTTGATTTGTTGGTGAAGGATCCCAAATCAAATGTCATGCAAGCGACGGTTTTGAGGAAAATAATTCAAAGACAAACATTCTCATTCCACGGAATCCGCTTATTGAGAACGAATTTGTACGTCGTGTACTGTAAACCATTTTAGTCAAAAAGCGGAAGGTTGGCCGACACGTCAATCTTCTTTGTTGCGTTTGTCTACGCCTAAGAAAGGTTCATACGGCGACAAAATTGGAAAATTTGAACGGGAAATTGGAAAGTTTGTGAAAATTGAATTTCCATACATTTTCTACGGAGAGTTTTTTATTTTTTTTTTTAATTTTGATCGAGGTATACAGTGAGATCGTATTTGTCAAAAGCTATAGTTGGGATCAATAAAATAAATTTCAGGTGGAAGTGAAAATTATTTTAGTCAGAAAGTCAATTTTGGGCGGGACGAAGTTCGCCGGGCACGCTAGTATTTAATAAATCTTTTTGTCTTTTGATAACAAAATTATTCGTGTTAAAGTTATTTGGGAAAGAAAAAAAGTGGGACATAAATTACCCTAATGGTAGAATATAGCAAAGAACTATTCACATGAGAGCGAATTGCGAACAAATCAATTTAACTGTTTTTATGAATTGAAAATTGCCATTTGTTCTATCGAAAAACTATTATATTTTGTTAATTAAAAAATTATTAAATTATTAAAAAATTTGTTTGAGCTTATCTTTAAAAATGAAACTGATACTATGCGGTTGTTTGCGACCAAAAAGGGTTTTCATGTAAATGAAGTGTTAGAAACTACGAATATTCGCGTGTTCACAGTTCGCAATTCACTCTCATATGAATAGTTCTTAATATAAAAAAAAAAACGAATCAGATACCTAACCTAGACGCGATGATCGACGCATCAATTTAATTTTTTATAAAATGTGTGATATAAATAGGTATATTAGAGGCTTTAGGTTACTTTTATTAAAATTACAGCATTTTCCTTTAAAATAAAATGTTTTTTTATGTTTTTAACACAATTGCCTCCTTAACTATTTTCGACAAATTTATTGCATTTTTTGGGGTCACTTCTCACCAATAACTTCCTGAATATTTACTCCCAAGACCTGAAGACCTGGTTTACCGGAAATGTGAATTTACATAAACCGCGGAAGTAATCGTTGTTCGATTCATTTAATCGAGTTTTTAGTAAGTCAACGACTTTTGCAAATGACGTCCCTCAGAAAAGAACGCACGCATGCGTAAACTTATTATAAAAGGACATTACCATATTTAGTGATAGCCAGACAGCCAAAAAAGCGGATTCTGCTATATTGGAATAAAATTCGCATTCCATACCACGCATAGGTATCTCCTGGCATAGGTATGAACTGGCAAAAAATGGGTCGAATGCTTTAGTCGATCAAGCTACCACTCTGTAATCTCAGAGAAAGAGTGCGGGTAAGATATGAAGCCAAGAGCTGGTGGAAGGAACTGATTATCGGCGAAGTATTGGGAAAGCTTTGGCCAAAAAAATAAAAGTCGGACAAACAAGTTTTAGAAGATCTTCGAGAGTATAAAAGCCCTGACAAGTCCTATAAACCTTTAAAACCATTCAATGACATTAAATAACAAAGATGCCAAATGGCAATACATATGTACACAAATCTCTATCACTTGAAAAATGGAATACTCTTGTAAAATACTACATTTGAAAGATTTACCGCCACCTTTAGAAGACTTTCAGTTCATCAGGATGGCTGGACAAAAGGTCGAACAACTCGAAGGAAGATAACATGAAGACAGTTCAGTGCCAAAACCAAGGTCTAGCCCGCATTAGGGTCTTCAGAATGGGTCCACAAAAACCCAAGCGAGGTACAGCAGAGTTCACTCTGCGCCCAATGTCTGTCGGTTTCTTTTCAGGAAAATAAATGAAAAAGCTCAAATACCTTCGAGCTGTTTTTTTTTTTTAATATCCATTTTGATATTGTTTTCCACCGTCGAAGTTTTTCTAGGTACCTCTTGACATCCGGTTCGCGAACGAGTCTCACAGTCTTACCAAACGATATATTCGACTTGTGTCTTGTTTTCCTCCCAAGTCCCATCCAATATAAATAACAAAATTATTATTTATACCCGCCCAAATAATTTTACCAAAACGGAGACTAAAAGTAAAGCCCACCGACAGAACCTCAACTTATTTGATACTCGACAGGAATACCGAATACGCCCGTTCGCCCATTCAAAAGTTTCACTTTTAAGAACACAAGTAAATCCGAAAAGACCGTGAGTTTCGAAAGAATATTCGGGATATGAAAGAATTCTTGCAAAATAATTGAAAAAGTTGCGTATACGCCATGTATGGCCGTTAGCTACAATTTTTTGTTTTCCAGCTGTCCAACAACAGCACGAAACTTTAGCGTATGAAGACGTAGTGCAGGAGGAGCATCCTGTAGCAACAATCAATATATTCACTTGGTTTACTACAACAAAAGTACTAAACTCTCAAATATAGATGCACACGACCACTGAAAGTCGGGGCAAATTCTCATGGCCAAAAGAAAAAAATTATCCTCTTAAGAGAATAGGTGATTATCCTTAGTGCCCTTTACTTTATACAGAATCACTGGCTGTCAGCAACACCTGATGTCCAAAAGTAGCATTTAAACTCTCGACACTCTTTGCTGGCTATAGGAGACATCAAAATGTGTTCACGCTGTTGTGTATCCAGATACATAGTACACATGAACTGCACTCTTTAAAAGCAAACAAACAAAAGGTCTCTACGAGCATCATCAGCAGCATAAGGATAATGCAAAGTAGACACGAACGAAAGTGCTCCTAGATGTACCCCCTGCACATTTGGCATTGTGCCAGCCAGGAATGGTTTCGTAGTAAGAACAGTCTGTACAAAAAATTATCCACTTTTGTATTAGCCAACAGACTCTGCTGGTTTACATTTGCAATTTGCCGAAGGATCGCAGGCAATACTTCCTGTAACTTCATTACCTACGTAAACAGATAATGTAAGACGGGTTATTCGAAAATGTTCTTTTCCAAATGTAGCAAGATGCGTGCCTTACTTTCTAGTTGCAAGAAGTGTTGGTTAGAGAGGAATGCGAGTTGATCCCATAATTGTTTGGCAATTCAGGGGAGTGAGATAAGTACAAGCATTGTAGTTCTTCCTTAATTATACCAATTCTAAAAAAAACTGCGCAGTCTTGCAGTTCGATCGTCGGAAAAATATAAATTACACACAAAAATAAAACTCTCATGGAAAAGCTCCTCAAGTCATATTTTTCCTCATTTCCGGCATACAATCTTAGGTCCTTTCCATTCCAAAAAAAAAAACTTCTACAAAACTAATGGTGTTGCGAAGCTAGGTTTAGGGTCCCTACGGACCTGTTGCGCCTAAAAAATTGTTAGTTAAAAGATGGAGCTAGAGAGTCCTATTTAAAGGGTCTTTCATTAAGGACTTTACAACTTCTTTTTTCAATAAAATGCAAACTACTTGAGATATGTAAAAAAAAAATGTTTGAATTACTGTCAAAACATTTTTGAATGGAATTCGACCTACAATTAGTTTATTATGTCCACCACGGGAACGTATGCAGCGGTCGATACATTCAACTCATTTTTCGCACATTTCGACCGATACGGCCGCTTTTTCTCATTCAATATTGACTCTGAGCCCCTCTAACGTCACTGGCTTGTTGACATACGCCAATGATTTAATGTAGCCCCATAAAAAAAAGTCCAATTCATGCAATTGCTCAAAGAAATTACGTTCCAACACGACTCTGTAGCCAATACCATTTACCGTAACATGAGTCATTTCCATTGACAAAAAAGAAAAAAACTTAATGCCGCCACCGGCATGAAAATCGCACCAAACAGGGATTTTTTGTAGATGAACTGCAGTTTCATGAAACTCATGAGGGTTCTCACTTGACCCGTACATATATATTATTTTATATAAAAATGAGCTTCATCGCTGAAGATTGAAAATTATCGGTAACGGTATCGGTAAAGGTGCCTGTCCATTTGAGAGTACTTTCGCTCTCGAGAGTCACTCTTGGTGAAAAATTAACTCTCCGCGAACTACTCTCAAGACTATGACCACTTGCGGGCTTAGTCCGGAGAGCTGCTCGCAGTATCAAATGGACAGGCACCTTAACTTAAGGATACGAACACCGACTCGGAATTTGGGTAGAAAATTTTAATTATTTGTAAACGTTTTTCCTTCGTGTACTTCAAAATAATTTTACTCAACATTTTGACATTGAAGTTCGGTAATGGTTTAAGGGTGCATTCACACTGATTGTTTCAAGTTTTCAAGTCACTAATAAAACCCCCTTTATGTATACCAAAATTTATTGGAAAATTGTAATCCGCAAAAATCTAATTTCTTTTCCTTTTTTTCAATGTGTAAAATAAATATGTGGAGGTTGTAGGCTACTTTTGTGTTTGAAATACATACTGAATTTTTCATTTAAAAAATTATATAAAATATAATATCAGATTTTTGAGTTGAGGTTTATGGAATACCCTCTACTCACGACCAGCGTTATCACTTACACTACATATGTACTGTAGTACTGTGCTACATATTTGCTGGATTTTTTAACGCCGTACTACTACTACTACTTAAGAGCCAGCCATTTTAAGGAGTTTCCCTGTAAGAAAGCAAATTTGGAATTTTAAATGAGCAGTGGTGCTTGCAGATTGGTGCTTTCGATCTTATTTTGAAATGTGGACCTCAAAATAGAGACATTGTGTCAATATGGGTGGAATCAAACAAACAAACAAAAAGAGTTTAGGAAGATTAATTTAATTTAATTTAATTACTTAATATGTACAAGCATGTAGAAAAAAAAAACTAACAATAAACAATAAAGTAAACTTAAGACTAAAAATTATTTGAAAAACAATCTACATAAATACTGGGTTACTGGGTATATGCTGTCTTCCACACGGTAGTGCTTCTGCTGAGAGAGTTAATTTTAATGCAAAAAAAAACACAGGTACTACATTTGAAGATGCTACTTTTTTTTCTCTAAGGTACTACATTTGCTAAAGACTTTAGTGGCAACGCTGCTCACGACAACTTTGCATCACTGCATCCGGTCGTTTTCGAACATCCGCTTTGAGTGCCAGATTTCAGATTCTTAAGTTGTTAGAGCTTAGAGGGATGCGTTCGAACTTATCTTCGTTGTGTTGATGATAAACAAGTGTAGGATAAGGTGTCCCACGATTATCTATACAGCACTGATGGAAAGGACATTAGACCTCATGCCCTTCAGCTTCATCACTTATTCATCTAGGTCTTCTCCGTCGCATAGGTGACTAAAATAGCTTGACTCGCTCATGTTGTATAGCCACGTCAACATCATGTCTTGCTTGCCTAAAAATTCTTCTTGAATCACTGGCCTTCCCCTGTGTCGCTGGGTTATCTTCTAGTTCTAGACATTGTCGCATCGAATAAATATAAATACATTTATAGAAATGGGGAAACTGAAGCAAGTTTGTCATTGGAAGCAAACTTAGATGAAAAGTATTGGGCTTCATACGTGTAAGCGGATGCTATAGATTTTTCCTTGTCTTCCTAATCTTAGCGCTTAAAGTGGCCCATAGACATCACACTTGTGCGCACACCGGTGTGCGGTTTTTTTTTTTTTTTTTTGGTTGCGTCCAAAGGATGTGTAATCTTCGAAAGATACTAGTTGCCCGTGCAACTAGCATGCACGATTCGCGGGATATGATTCTCCAGTGCCTCGCGCCTCACGTACTAAACCACACCCATGTACTCTTCTACCACTCTCCCCGCGGGACTGCCGTTAGGTATTACTTCGCGGGGCTGGTTAGCAACTCATGCTAAATCATCTACGTCAACGTCTGCCACTTCGACCCTTCTTTGTCTTTCGGCTCTTCTAAGCTCATTTTGTACGCTCGTTATGTATGAACATATTTCCAGTCAGTCGTCTTCTGAGCTCATCATACGCTCTATGAGAAGCTGTGGAATGGGTAAGTTCACTCTTCCTCCTGAAAATCTTCTGCAGTGGAACATTACGTGCTCCGTATCCTCTTCTTCATCTGGGCATTCTGGGCATAGAGGCGAGTTATCGTGGCCGAATCTGTGAAGATAACTTGGATAGCAGCCGTGCCCGGACAGGAACTGCGTGAGGTGGTAGTTGCAGTCCCCGCTTTTTCTTCTTGTCCAGACCTCGATGTTTGGGATCAGTTTGTGGGTCCATCTGCCTTTTGCCGTGTTGTCCCACCGGACTTGCCACAGTGCTAGAGATGTTGCCCTTTCTTCTTCTTTTATCCTTTTTCTTATGATGGACTCTTGCCTGTTGACAGTTAGCCTAAGGTAGATCCTTTGCATTTCGTTAGCGAGAATGTCAATGGGAATCATTCCCGCAATAACGCAGGCTGCTTCGTCCGAAATTGTTCGGAATCCGCTTATTGTTCTTATTGCGCAGAGCCTGTATGCTGACGAGAGCTTCCTTCTTGTTTCCTTTGATGTAAGAGCCCCTGCCCAGACCGGTGCAGCGTATATCAGTATTGAGCTGACCACCCTGGATAACAGAATCCTTCTGGCGTATCCAGGGCCACCGATGTTTGGCATAATCCGGGAAAGAGCTGCCTGCATCTGTGACGCCCTTTTGCTGACGTACTGGATGTGCGTTTTAAAGCTTAACCTGTTGTCGAGCATTACTCCTAGGTACAATAATGACTCCTTTGATCTAATTAGTTGGTTTCCAACACGGAAAGATGCATATTCCACAGTCTTTCGGCTGGTT
Source organism: Cheilosia urbana (assembly GCA_946477585.1). Classification (NCBI taxonomy): domain Eukaryota; kingdom Metazoa; phylum Arthropoda; class Insecta; order Diptera; family Syrphidae; genus Cheilosia; species Cheilosia urbana. Next base: position 85,738,245 of record OX297854.1, on the reverse strand, counting down.
ATCAACACAGCCTCGGTCTTGTGGTCAGCTAGTTCTAGCCCTGCAGACTCTAGCCAATTCTTGATTCTGGCTACTGCTTCATCCGTAGCGGACTCTATCTCATGGATATGTTTGGCCACAGTAACCACAGCGATATCGTCAGCAAAGCCTATAACCTTAACTCCTTGTGGCAGCGTTAATCGGAGAACCCCGTCGTACATTATGTTCCACAAGAGGGGTCCAAGAACCGACCCTTGTGGTACTCCCGCGGTGGTGTTGTAGTACTTAACACCATCGTCAGTATGGTATCTTAACTTCCTGTCGGTAAGGTAGTTTGCTACTATATTCAGCAGGTAGTACGGCGTTTCCATTCTGACCAAGGATCTCCTAATGCATGACCAGCTTGCCGGTGTGCGGTGTGCGGAAATGTGTGCCGTCTGTGGGCTGGTGTGCACACCGATTTTTGGTGTCACACACGGTGCGAGTAAAAATTAAAACTTTTTGATTTTTGGTGTCGGTGTCTCGATCGGTGTGATGTGTGTGGGGATGCACGCGCTCTTTCAGTTCTCAGTTGCATCAGAATCGTTGATATGCGAGGAACGTCGGCATTCGGCCGTTTTTTGGAATAGCAATTCGTGATTGCGAATTTTGGCGATCAATTTTGGCAGAACAAACATACATCTGCAAGCATCTCGGGGCGCTGTTGAAGCGTTATAGGTTCGCCTTTCTCGGGAGAAGTATATAAAAAAAAAAAAGGTTTTCCAATAAGAGGTGTTATTTTGGTATTCAAAGAAAAATGCCATTTTTTGAGATAAATTATCGGATGTTTATTTCATAATAAAGAGGAAGGTATGTCGTTAATAACAATGAAAAACAACATCAGTCAAATGGCCACCACGAGCACGCATACAGGACCATATCCTTTCAAAATAACACCTCTTATTGAAAAACCCTTTAGATGTGTACAAAGAGTTTCCGGAGCTCTGGCAAATAAAGTCAACTGAATATAAAAACCGCGATAAAAAAAAAGAAGCATGGGAAACCTTGCTGCAGAAATATAAAGAAAATGAAAGCCATGCAACATAGACAGCGATTGCAATTAATGCGCAAACCTCATCGTCCGCATCACTCATGGTTTAAACTTTCCTGGTTGAGACCACTTGCCTAACTAAAGTGTATATGATTTGGTGTGGCGTGTGTGGCGGAATGCCACAAGTGTGATGTCTATGGGCCACTTAAGAAAATGCACTTGAAAATGTTTTGTGGATAGCATTTTGAGAGCAAGAGTGGTTCAGAGCGGCACGAGTATATTTAGCAAAAGCAGACAGTGGGGTGTCGCAGACCAGCACTCTGACTCTTACAGACTATTTGCACTATGTGCTGTGCGAGTGCTGATATGTTCATTAAGTCAAGTCCTAGATTCAAAAGAAGGAGAAGAACTACAAGAAAATAACCAATGTATTGCCTATGCAATGCGTTCTATTATCCTTTGATAAGTTTTGGGTTTGTCCTTAGTTGTGCACAGGTCGTAGTCGTACGACGGTTGTATACATCCAAACGTTGCCAGCCACAACATTTTGCCAAAGGCTACAGTATTACAGTCATAGAAATAAATGAATGCTTCATCAATTTTTTTTGGAATACAGAATCACTTCTATCCCAGTCCCGGCAATAGAGAATGGAGAGAGTGGCTAGCCCTTAAGGGTAAGGCCGGGTATTTTGGTTTTGATGGTGAAAAGCTTCAATTCGGTTTTACTCTGGTTGACACCAAGACCGAAGGTCTAGGCAGACTTTCCAAATACCAGTGTCATTCTGTCGTCCTTATATCCAATAAATCTAATTTATCCTGTTGAAGATCAATGGTAGTTGGCAAACCACACGTAAGAGTTGGCAGCACTGAAAATTCTAACAACCAGTTGTCTCCAAAATGAAATTTACCATAATATGCTGAGTCAACCTATTTTATTCCTATTCATATCATACCTAAGAAAGGTTATGTTTCATAATTAAATTAAATAATAAATAAATTAAATAGCTCCTCTGCCTGAAATTTGAAGGATTTTTTTTCATTACTATATGAACCGCAGCAGAGGTATGAACTATACTCTGTTCAATTTATATTTTCAGTACAGAGAAGATAGGCTATTTGCCTTTCACCCTTACTATTATGGATTTTAATAAGCTGTCTCCATTTTAAAGCTCTCACATGGTTGCCATAGTGAGCACTATAAATTGGCATAATTCTCTCACAAATATCGGTAGGGCTACCAAATACCAACCCTTTATTAAGAAAAAATGGTTTAACTGCATGTTAACAGATCCTTCAGAAATACAAAACAATTAAAGGAGTACCTAAAAACTGTATGGCAACATCCCACATAATCAAATTCATTTATTCGCTCTCAAAAGCTTTAAAAAGCACCAAAACCGAAAGTTCTGTGAAAATATCCATAGAAAAACCAGTAAAGATATTTTTGCAAATAGATTAGGGTAACACTCTTCTGAGATGCTTAAAACACACACATGTTTATTTTCTGCGATAAAAAAAACAACCGCACACGAGAATATCACCGTCGTCGTCATCCTCATTCTGCTCGCGACAGCCTGGCAGACTGGTCATGGTGGGATGTATGCGCCTTTGAGGACAATTGGGTGGGTTTTTCGTAAATAACAACAACAAATTCCTTGGAATCGCCAGTGGTTTCGCTTTTATTTCAGTGGCAAATCTTGTGTTGAGTGCCGTGAGAGTAGCTACAGGCACCACTGGTAGAAAAAAGAGCTTCCCATAAGGCCTGTACTGAAAATATAAATTGAACAGAGTATAGCAACGCCTGTAGGTTTACCTGCTGCCAAACTTAGTTACGCTCGTATGTCCTGAATGATTCTGGTGCATTAATATTGTAAGAAGGTTTTCTGTCAATAGCTAAGGTCTAAGGACTAATACTATCTGCCCTGTGCACTTTGTTGAAAGTCCCCTCTATGTCTTGTAAAGGTGGCTGAGGTGAGAGCAGTCTTTTTTTTTTTTTTTTTTTTTATTTCATAACAACAAACTTAAAGCTAATATAATAGGATTGATACAATAAGAAAATCATTTTTTTTTTTTTTTTTTAAGCATTGTATGAAATATTAAGATACAATCTGTTGTCGAAGACAAGAGGCGAATGTATCTATCATTACGAAATTAATATTTAAAACAGTGAATAAAACTATTGATGGGGAAAATATAATACAAATTACGATAAAAATTAAAAATTTTAAATTCGAAAATTAGAAATTATAAAATAAAGATAGAAATTAAGACGATTTACAGACTATTCAATTATGTAATTGGAGTAAAAAACAAATCAATATGAGAATGGTTAAAAGAGAGAAGCCATTTTTTAATATTATTTAAAAATACTGTTCTCACTCTCTCGCATCTAAAGTTTTCTGGCAGTATATTGAACAAACGAGGCGCAGTAACAGAATAGAAACGTGAAAAATGTGTTTTGTAAATTGCTGGTACCCTTACAAAATTTCTGGTGTTTACTCTCAGATTGAAATTTTCATGAACTCTAACGGCGTAGTACCCGTAGTTTTCAAAAAATATTTTTAAAACTTTATAGCAGTAAAGGTGCCTTAGAGGGAGAATTCCAAGTCTTTTGAAGAGCTCAAAACTAGGAGTTCTACGGTTCACTTTAGACATAATTCTTATTGCGTGTTTTTGCTTCTTAAGTAAACCTTCTACATTAGAAAAATACGTACCACCCCAACAGGTTAATCCGTACTGCAACTTAGTTTTAAATAAAGCATTGTAGACTAACTTCAATATGGGCAGACTACAGTGAAGACTAAGATGATATAGTTGCCTTATGGTTCTATTCAGATACTGCTTTAGGTTGACAATGTGATCCTTCCAACTGAGCCTATAATCCAATATAATACCTAAATACTTAAAATTGTCGACGCGATCAATTTTGAAGCAGGCATTACTGCAACTTTCATTACTGTTAAAGGTAATAGCGTGATGGAGGCTTAAACGAAATCTCAAGCAATTCGGTGAATGGTACTGCAAAGGAAAGTCATCGCATATTGAACCTTTGATATTAAAAAGCATAAATTTAGTTTTATTACTAATTACCAATCTATGCTGATTGAACCATCTTCGCAATATATCTAAATCATTATTAACATCCAAATAAAGATTAAGATAACTCTTATTGGAATAGGAAAGGGCAGTATCGTCGGCAAAAGCTGTGATTTTGCCTTTAAAGGGTTGAATAAATAGCGAATTAACATATATTAAAAACAGAATAGGACCCAACACATAACCTTGGGGAACACCTATATTAACCAAACGTTGTGAGCTGAAACAGTTTTTTAATTTCACTATTTGCTTACGATTTTTTAAGTAAGAAGCAAACCAGTCATAAATAAAACCTCTGAAGCCAGCATTGAAGAGTTTATTTAACAACAAAGTATGATTCACCATATCAAAAGCTTTAGTTATATCTATGAAAAGAGTAGCGGGAATTTCAGATATATTCAAGCTGTTATAAATTTCGCCAGTTAGTTTTAATAAAGCACTTTCCGTCGACCTTCCGCTTCTAAATCCAAATTGAGAGACACTAAAAAAATTTGTTCTATATAGGAAAGACAAAATTCTAGACTTCATACCTCTTTCAAAGACTTTAGAAAAAACAGAAAGAAGGGAAATAGGGCGATAGTTATTTAATGCCGTAGTATCACCTTTTTTATGGAGTGGTATTACTACTGCTGTTTTTAATGATTCTGGGAAAATTCCAAACTGAACGCAGAGATTAAATAAAAGCAAAGGTCATCCGAAATATGAAAAGAAATGTTTTTCAAAACCAAGCTGGAGATCTTATCAAAAGAAGAGGAATTGGAATGAATATGAAAAGAAATGTTTTTCAAAACCAAGCTGGAGATCTTATCAAAAGAAGAGGAATTGGATGTTTTAAGTGAAAAAATTATTTTTTGAATTTCAAGTGCAGTAAACTGTTCAAAAAAGAAGCTTTCAGATTGAAGATCCATTTGTTTTAAAGAATAATCATTTGGGTTTTCTTCCTTAGAACAGTCTTGAAAAGAATTTAAGTTAGAAAAAAAATCATTAAATAAATTGGCAACTTCTTGAGGTTCAGATACAGGAGTATTGTTGTTGTTAATAATAATATCAGAATCTGTAATACCATTAGACCTGTTCAGAATTTCGTTAATAACTCCCCATTCCCTTTTAACGTTAACAAAATTCGCAGCTAATCTATTATAAAAGTAAGTATCTCTACAACGCGGTATTTCAGTTTTTAGTTCTAGACACAATTTATCATAATATCTTTTCAATCCCCCATTATAAGGATGTTTTATAACTTTTGAATATATTTGTTTTTTCATTTTAATTTTTCTTAGTAAAGGGACAGTCATCCATTGCTAAAGACACTTTAAATTATTATTTTTATTACAAATTTTCAGAGTACAATTGGAAATATGAAATTGCAACTTTCTTAAGAAGAGATCAAAAGCAATTGATGGATCCTGAGCATTATAAACATCATCCCAAAACTCAAAATTTAATTTCGATTTAAGAGCAACAAAATCAATCTTGTTATATGCATATTTTGTATTCACTGATTGTTGAATTCTAGATGCCCTGCAATCAAGTTGAATACTGGTTAAGCTGTGGTCTGATATTTTCAAATCATAAGCCACTGTTTTATAAGCAACGCTATTGCTTCTATGAATCCTTACAAAAATATGGTCTAAGCAAGATTCTAAACGAGTAGGGGTAGTTAAAAGAGATTCAAACCCAAACGAAGACAAAATTGATAAATAGTTATCTACTTCAGGACTTCAGCTGAATCGAGCAAGATATTAATGTTAAAGTCCCCTAACAGTACAATATTTTTACAAGTTAGAAGCTCCAAAAATTCCGTGAATTCATCCAGAAACACCTTTACTGTGCACCTATGGAATCTATAAATACATATAAAACAATAACGAACACCAGAATTTTCGCAAAAAACATTAATAATATCAGCACTTTCTATTTTCCATTTTTTCACTTCGCAACCTCTCTCTCTCTTGCTCTCTCTCTCGATCTTCCTAGAGCTATACGTGCCGAAGCATAGATGACCAAACCGACCCTTGGAATGAAGAACATTTTCACAGTACATCTCCTAACAATCGTTGTGAGCCGTTGATATTTGATATTCAATATTTTGATATTTATTGATATGAAACGCTCTACATCAAGATAGACTTATAATAAGTACAGGATATGACAAAACAATTTGCAAAGAAAGATAAATATAAGTAAACAATAAAAGAAAATATAGTTTAAAATGAAAACAAAATTTGGAGTTGGATGTTGGAGAATTAAACATTAGATATAAGCGCAACCAGGCCCAAGTAAAAAGTTAATAAAAAAAATTGGTGCGTCTGTATCCAACAGTCCCGAAATATGTGTATGTGTAAACACCGTGCGTGCGGTATGTGTGTGGCTTGATACACGTCATTGAGAAAAGAGGGAATTGTAATAAACGTATTCTTATTATGAAATAAAAATAATTTATTCGTTCTGTGCTAGTTTCGATAGATTAGATACAATCGGATTGTGGTAGCTGAAGTAAGATATGTACAATTGTACATTCGAGACTGTAATCTATCTAGATTATGCTGGAAGACAGCAGCGATGGTTGTTCCATATCGTGTTGTTGAAATTTTCCGATTGGAGTTCATTTGAAGATTAAATCTATCTTGCATAAAATCAATAAATGGTTGAGCTTCTGGAGTTGCAAAATTGATATTGAAGTCTCCGCTTATGATCATTGGTAAAAGATGATAATGTCCCTGCAGAATTCTTGAAATTTCTTTTGAGAACGGTGCAAGGACGAAATGGAGAAACTTTATTTCACATCAACAAAAAGCTGAAATTAATATGCCCCATCATAAATGTATGCGATGATAACAACGTATGCAATGATAAAATGTATGCAATGATAAAACACAATTTTATTTCACATCAACAAGAAGCTGAAATTAATATGCTCCAGCTCATAAATGTATGCAATGGTAAAAACGTATGCAATGATAAAATGTGGGCAATGATAAAACACAGTGTCGCATTCCCTGTCCCCGCAAGTTAAATGTGTGGAATTACTCCACCAGATTCCAATAACGCGCGCTTAGATGTTTACACATCAAAAAGAAAAAAAAAAGAAAAAAAGGTAAATCAGTTGAAATTTGAAAAATGTTCAAAGTAGACAGTAAGGAATTTTCTGTGTTCGATTCTAGACTTCAGATGGTTGGGTAGATTGTTCCACAGTTTGAAAGCATAAATGAAAAATTGCCTGTGTGATGTTAAGCAGGTGTATGTGGCAGGTCGCAATACCAAAAACCGATTAGACGAGCATAAGTTAATTTTTTTAAATAAGTAGTTTGGTTCTTTCTTATGGAAACTTGAAAAAGACATCCAGGCTACATCCAAGAAGTTGACTAACTTCAGATGAAATATGATCAAACGGACAAAGATTTAATACAAATTGTGCAATCGAATTGAAAGCGACCTTTAGTTTTTTAGATTTAACCAGTTTTAGTTTAACTTGTGTGGGCAAAATTGTTCTTGTAATCGATAATCTTCTTAGCGACGCATAGACTTTATTTATTATAGAATTAATGGGCATAGTGGGCATTTTTTGTTGAAGATGAACCCCAGATTTTTTGCGTAGCCGACATATTCGACGTGACAGTTTAAAAATATAGGTGGAAAGTCGGAGAAATGTGGAATGGCTTTCGTTTTCTCAAGATTACGTTTAAGCCCATTGCGCGTGGACCGATCGAAAATAGAGCATAAATCGTCGCTTATACTTTCGCTATAGCGTCCTCAACAATGCCAATGGAAAAACTAAGGATACTTTTGGACATCATCAGCATATATATGAAAACGACAGTGAGATAAAACGAAAGGCAGGTCATTGATGAATAGAGAGAACAGTAATGGACCACGAATAGTTCCTTGAGGGAAACCATTATTAATAGGAAGAAACGAAGACAATTTACTATTACATGAAACAGCTCGCAGGCGATTAGTCATATTTGAATAAAATAATTTGCTAGAAGTGTCAGAAAAGTTGAAATATATCAGAAGTTGATCACAGAGAATATTAGGATTAACATAGAGTCAAATGCTTTTGAGAAGTCAATGTTATCGCAGGAGTGTATAATTTGCATCAATTGCTTGTCTTATTACGTCAGAAACTTTTAATAATGCAGATGTGCAGCTGTGTCCAGGCCGGAAACCTGACTGCAGAGGGTAAAGACGTTGTTTACCTTTTTAGATGTTCAGATGATAGATTCAAAGGCTTTTGATATTTAAACTTTCCGCCCTTTTTAGGAATTGGGATGATCTTAGATTTTTTCCATGCAATAAGGTACCTACGTAGAAGTCATGATAGAAGGAGGATTTTTATAAAGTCAGGATGAACATTATCTAGTCCGACAGACTTGCATTTAATAGAGAAGACTGTGTTTCCTACGTTGTATTCATCAACTGCAGCCAACAAAAATTCATTTTCCCTATTGTACAGCCCAGCGAGTGAAAATACACTTTCATTATCATGCTGAGCAATCATGCGGTCTGTGGCTTGTCACACAAAGGGTGTTGAGAAACTATGGTTCAACTCATCTAAGGGCCGATTTTTCAATAGTCACATAAATTGCCTGATTGTTAACTAACGATTAAATTTATTTCACTCTTTATCTGCGAAATATAAGCTTTGAGTTTTTCAATCACAAAATAATAGGTAGATAGCTATTCGAAGGTTAAGTGGTGTGAGTGAGACAGATTGACTGACAATATGTTGTGTTAAAACATAGCAGATAGTCTTGTTGAAAGCTTGACGTTTATCATTAACCGTTTTAGTTTCAGTGCAAAAAGGTTCAACTAATTTACAATGGAAAATTCTATTTTAATGTTTTCCATTGGGACAGAAAAATAACTATTTTGAGATTCAGAGCAGTTTTTCTGCTCTCGAAATCAGCAGGCTGTCAGATTTCATGTTTCATTGGCCGCAAAAAAGCACTTTTTTTGAGAGTCTGAGCAATTTCGCGAATCTCGATATCCGAGCGAGATTCACACCTATTTGCACCAATACCAAAACATTTGTCATTTGTCAAACTTTAAAGTATGTTTACTTATGTTTTAAGACGAGAAGTCTGTGAAAAATAGAGAAAAATTTATATTTGGACGCTGCAATAGATATCAACATAAATTGAATGGATTTTTATAAACACTTTCAGAACAGCTGACTTTTAAAACACGCACCACAAATGCAAAGGAAGAAAAATCTCGTTTTATGTTCCATTGGGCACGAAAAATCTGAAATCTGAGAGTAAAATCTTAAAATCCCAATGGAAAACGACATAAGAATTTTCTAAAATATAAATAAAAGTGTGGACTTCATAAGAATCAAAACAGTTCTATTACATATTTATAAGATAACTAACCTTTCTGTTTTTTGTACGATTTTGTTTTTTATCATGGAAAGTATGTACCGGCAAGTATCTTTTTGGAGCCTGAATCTTCGTTTGAAATCTGCATTTTCCCATTGTACATAATGATTAGGTTTCTTTCTCACTACTCTTTGTTTCCCTGTTGGGTTGAACTAATTGTTTGCTAATTGCTCTTCTTCAATAATAATATCGTCAATACTGTCAAACAATTCCATTTTCACAATATGAACATATTTCCCCAAACAAATCTTTTACAGTAGAATTTTCAAATTTGACAGTTCGTTTACTTTAATTAGAGATTTTATCCGTCTCAGAAATGGACAGATAACTTTATGAGACAGTTAGCTGTTATATTCTTCGAATAGTTGCCCTATCTGATTGGCTATCTGACTATTGAAAAATCGGCCCTAAATCAATATTGTCATCTGAAACTGAGATGTTATCCTTACCCAATCCAAAATCACGAACTTCCACTGAAACTTAGAAATGCGACCTGAATTAAATGTATTACTATAATAATTAAGCTTGGTTGATCATATTAGTTTGGTAACGAGATTACGCGATGTTTTAAAGTTTCTTAGCATTTCTGCACATCCAAAGCGTTTCCAACGACGATATGACACATCTCTCCTTCTAATAGCATTTAGAATGTCCTTTGAGAGGTAATCGATAGCAGATGTCATAAATATAGTTTGTTTATTAACGTCCGAAGTAAGAAAAATTGTATTCCACTGCGCAGACAATGCGCAAATCACTGTACTGGATAGGCTGCACTAAGTTTTTATTCACGTCTAATTCAAATGTAGCACAAATGAGATCGTGGTAATCGATAGCAGATGTCATAAATATAGTTTGTTTATTAACGTCCGAAGTAAGAAAAATTGTATTCCAATGCGCAGACAATGCGCAAATCACTGTACTGGATAGGCTGCACTAAGTTTTTATTCACGTCTTATTCAAATGTAGCACAAATGAGATCGTGATACGAAAACACTGGAACGGATAATTGACTAAAATATTAACAAGACTTTGATCACTAACTAGGAAACACATCTAACAAAGGCGGCACAAAGTTAGGTTTGACTCAGGTTATAGGTTTGGCTCATTATAGTTCACGAAAGAAAGGCCAAAATAGTTCATAGACGTTTAGATAGAGTTGGATAAGGAATGCAAAAGATTTATATTTAAATCTCCACAAAGAATGAATTCAGGTGCAAGATGAGATATTTCTTCCAGAATTGGGGAAATGACACTTGGATTGGCGATGTGTGGTGTTGGTGGCATACGATATAAGCACCAACGATGCATTTATTTTCGCCATTGATATCAATAAAATAATAGTCAAAAGACTGGGAGCCGTCCGAATGCATAGCCCGACTAGACCTGATATAGTCCCTAACATATATAGCAACACCTCCTCCAATTGTGTGAGAGAGATCAGTGCGGTAAGGCTTTTTAAATCCTCTTAGAGAAAATAAACTAATCTTTAAATTAGGGTGAAACCAAGTCTTGGACAAGATGGAATTAAAAAAAGGACACTTAATCGACAAATTTTCATACAGAAAGGGAGAAGCAAAATACGAACCCACTTAACTCCCACACCTATTGCCACTTAAGGCATTTCCCATATAATAACACTTTAAATGCAGAACAATTCTTCGCATAAAATGCAATAAAAACGAGAAAACAATTGTCAACATAAACACACAGATACCCCCCTTCAAAAAAAAAAGGACAATTATTGAAAAGCCCTCAAAACAAAAAATAAAACACCACACACACAAAGCCCACAGCAACGCTGTGAGAAATTTTCTCGGTTTCTTCTCTTTGCACTTTATTTATGTGACAGATGACAATTGTCCTCAGTATCGCCGCCCACCCTCTTCATATCAATGTCGGCCGTGTCACTTCAATAAAACAATTGCCCACTGGGTATTGGTATATGTACTCCAATCATACTCCAAACTCCAGAATGACTGCAGACTGCACGTCAATTGCACACAGATGATGATGAGCGTTTTGTTCTCAGATTGCATTTAAAAAAAATATATGCACAAATAGGAAAATAAAAAATAAATAAATAAACATCCATTTCAGTCTTTTCTAAAATAAATTCCAAGGAATAACAACAAAACGATTACGTGTGGAACGTATTGTGGAACGCATTAATTATGGGTAGAGACTAGCGACGAATTTAAGGATTTTTCGCAATTTTTTTTTAAGGAACAAATTTGATAGACTATAACAGAGAAGGGGATTTCCAATTCGTAGCCGAAGAAAACGTCACAAAAATGGGTTTTGTTAGGCAAACCTCGGGATAAAAAGATGAACTTATGTAACCTTACCTTTCCAGATGATGTTGAGGCTGTCGATGAAGTTTGTGGCCCAAGTGCCGATTTAGTATTCGCTTGCATTTCACATTTAAGACGGAGATTTTTGTTTGTATAGAGAATCTGTAATTTCCTAGAGTCCTTGATCCTCAAAGCAAAAAAAAAAAAGGAGACAGAAACTAGTACAGCGAATGCAAAGTGGAGGAAGCAGGAGGCCTAGGAAGGAAGTCACAATCACACTTTCATTGTTCGAAGGGATTTGCGATTTTCATTCAACACATACCGCACGAGAAGACACTTATTTTCATGATTTTATCCTTAAGCCCACACAAAAGAGGCTAGGTCATCCCCTGGGCAGGGATTAACATAGGGTACACACAGAGGGGGGATGGAAATTTCGGGCCAATTTTCCTTTTTCTCACGCAACTCGTTTAAATAAGCAGTTCGATCAAATGCCAAAAAGGTAGGCCCGACACCAATGCGAAAGATCACGCACGACAGGGATAGCAGAACGCCCGATTTTGACAAAGTTTTTCTGTTTTCCGGTGAATTTTTGACAAACGAAAAGCCAACGGGGAACTTAAAAAAAAAAATAAATTTAACGTACGACGATGCACAGAGGAGAGAATCAATATTTCAGAGACTTTCAGTTGCGGACTGCAGAAGTTAAACTTAGCTAGGAGGCCATCCACACTCAGTGTGTCAGCATCACCATAGAAGCGGATTCACGCCGTTGCGTTGCCATGTGGAACGTAAGCATCGATACTGTACGCTGTACCACTCCTCTGGACCATGTGTGTTGGTGTCAAGCTCTGAGTGTGTTAAAAGAGAGAGACTGTACTAAAAGTAAAGGCGCATGACGTATGGACATGGTACATCGTACATGGACAGGATGAGGAGAGGACACACGCAGTTAAAGTAAAGGTGTCTCTGTCTCGCTGCGGCGGCAGGTCGTTTAATGAATGATTCGCCTGATAAATGGCGAATTATTATTCAGCTAAGGGCTATAAAGTCATTTTGTGAAGAAAAAAAAAAAGAACCGAAAGGTTCTACCGAGATTTGAACTCGGATCGCTGGATTCAAAGTCCAGAGTGCTAACCATTACACCATAGAACCTTGTGACAGAACGTATTCAGTTGATGCATATAAGAGGGATGGATGTGAGAGGGTTTTTTTGGAATGAGAAAACCCTACAAAGGTAAAATGGCGGCGTCCGAAAAAAACTAATGCGAGAAACAGATTAACACAGCAACAGCAACTTTGACAGAACCTTTAGAACCAATAGGGGTATTCACGATCCGGTGCAACTGGTCTTGTATCATTGCAAAAGTGCGAAAGTGCAACTTTTTTTCGCACTACAACAACAAAATATACTGAATAAAATTTCGCTACACTTTTGCACTTTATGCCTTGCCCCTATTGCAACCGAAAAATACAACAGAGTAGCCTCATCAAGTTGACAGTTCGCTAAATTGGAAAAAAAAAAAAAGAGAATGGAAAACAAAAATAAGTGCCGCCGAAGGGAAAATCATAATTTTCATTAGGTAATATTAATTAATTAACATAATTTTGTCTCCATTATCTTCCAATAAACAGAATCGTTTTTCTTTTTCGCCTTTTAAAAGTTTTGTTTCAGAACAAATGTCAATTGTCAAATTGGATCTGGCATTTGCTTCAGTTTTGCTATAGATAAGAAAAAGTGTGTTCACGATCTGATAAAATAAAATAAAATTTCGCAATTTTACTAGGTCTGTTACCTACACCGAATCGTGAATACCCCTAATGTATTTCAATTACTTTGAACACATTAGCACAGCAACATCGACAGCGACATCAACGTTAGAGCCAATCCTATATTCGCTGTTGCTGTCGCTGTGTTAATCTGTTTCTCGCATAAGAAATGGAATAATTAGACTTAGGTACCAGCGATTTTCCTTGCAGTTCACTGATCGAATTGGATGGTCAGGTACTTATTTTATAAACGAAAAGCAATTGTCAAAAATTCACTTAAAATTGTAAAACTAATTTACACCACCGACGCAGACAGACACGGCCTGTATAACACCTCTGTTCGCTGGACGTACCTACATGGAATCGTAATCGACCGGCGCGAATGCAACTTTAGCGACCTAAAAGAGCCGATAATACAAAAATTAATTGAACACGAATATTTTTGAAAAATGTTTACCAAAATAAAACGCATATAAAACAGAAACTGCTTAAAATTTTTAAAATCACAAGTTGAGTGTTGAGGTAGGTGGAATTGGGTGGAATCGAGTGCAGAAATTGGTATCGTAAATCCTATCCGAAATCCGAATCACCATAATCAGGCAAAAGTACTAGGTACTTGTGGCTGCGTCCTTGTAACCAGAACTCCGCTCAAGGTCAAATATTCGCTCGTTGGAGGAAAACGATGCCTGAATCATAATTTCCTGCACAAGAGTGTTCGTGCATTTGACGTTTTCTTTTGAATGCATTTGGGATTTTGGGATCAATAGGGTAGTTCCTGATAACGTCAGCGTCAAATAAGAGACTAGAAACAATATAGGTGAAGGCTAAAAGAAAATGTAGCAAGGCAGAGTAAATTATGGCTCGAGCATAGTGTCGTTAACAAGTTCGCTGTTCGCTCCTCTTCGCTCGTCGTTCGGGACACGGCTACATAACGAAATGCCAAAGTTAAATCGCATCAAAGAGGTGTATGTGTATCGCCCGCAAAAGGATTCTAAGCTGCAGAATTTCATTTTCGGCAAGGATCCTGTACGTTTGAATTACCAACTTACATATTCCTTAAAACACTATTTTTATTAAAAATATCATTAAATACCTAACCCTTAAACGCATGATTTTTCAAAAATTAAAAAAAAATATATATATTTTATTGTAACAAACAACTCGTACAACATTCTGTTATTAATAATTTTTGAGAAAAATTACTTTAAATAATGAACATTTTTTTAAAAAGTATATGGCACACCATGCATTTAGCATAAGCATGTTTGTAATTTCGTAAAGATATTTGAAATTTAAATCGCGAAATTCATACAAATACAAATGTTTAGCTCCCTAATTAATAAAAAAAAATGTGGAGAAGTAAGTTAGTTAGCAAACGTCAGATAGCATACAAAAATTGGACATAACTGCTGAGTAACAAGTTGATAACTTTTACACAATGTTTATTAATACGGGGGTAGAAGTTTTATAATAATGATATTTAATATTCATTTTATGAAAGTAGGGACAAAAAGTAGTTTTCAAAACAAAGCAAATAATAGCAGGTATCTAATAATAATTAGCGATCTTTTCAGAGGAAAAAGAATATAAGCAATAAACTAGCTGAACCCCGTCGGCTTCGAAAGGCAATGATAGAATTTAAATGTTTTTTTTTTTTATTTTTCTATTTCTTTGGCACTTTGTTCTATATATAAATAAATAAAATAAATAATTGCACATTATTTTTATATATAAATGTACACATATTTTAGATTGCTTTAAAAATAATACTTCATTTACATTTGATCAAAGAAGGTAGCACAAACAAAAGGGCTGATCTACTAATTATGACGAGACGTCAAAGGATTATAACCGAAGGGCACATTGTTACCCGTCGTATATCCGAAGACAAATCGTCCAATAGTTATCCTTAGTCTCCTCTCTTCAAGGAGTTGTCTGAGGATTACAGGCGATAGGAAGACTGTTTCGGTCACCCTTTCCCTATCCGAGGATAAACTGCCCCGATACTCTATTTCTATACCAGATGCAGGAGGATTGCAGATAAAGACAAATAGTCACAAGTAAAAAGATAACAATGCGCCCACCAGCATGTTCGGCCTAGATTTTCTTATTCCCTTAACTTATATGGTATCAGCGTATCCCAGAAGACCTAACCTAAGTATATATGGTCTAAATGTGTCTTATATGATTGATTCCGTCATGTCTTACATCCTTACTTGATATAGAAGTAGCGAGTCCTTGTCTTCTTTTTTTTTTTGCAGCGTGTAAAACTGCAACAGATGGACTTCCTGAAGGCCTTCCACGTTATGTAGAGAAGCTAAAGCTCGTTCCTTTATTACACAAAGATTTAGACAATTTAATTCGGAATCTATTCATGCGCATTTTTTTCTGACCGCTCGCTTTTTTATACATAAGCCAAGCATTGATGACGGCTTAGTCGGTTAAGTGATGGAAAAGGCGCATGTATACCATTTATTTAGATATTTTGGTGAATCAGGCACTTAGGAATTGTGGTGAATCAGGCACTTAGGAACTGTGGTGAATCGGGCACCTATTCACCCTTTAAGTTCCACTTCCAATTGGAGACTGGAATCTGTCAAGTTAGCTAATTCTAGAACCATCTAGAGAAGAGTTCGAATATACTTCTGGAATATTCGCTGATAGGTGGCAGAGCGGATATAAAAGGGGCGCGTTGAGAACAGAGATGGACAGTTTAAGTGACATTGTTTTGGTATTTAATAAGTGAATAAGTAGAAAATGTAAATAAAGTGATTTTAATTGAAAAGTTAAACAGAATAGTGTTTTATCTTTTCGAATCCCAGCCTGAATGTAACATTGGTGTCAGAAGTGGGATAAAACTTATTCTGTGCTAAGTATCTAAGTGCTATTAAGACTGAAAAAAAAAAGAAAGTGAATTTGTGAATTTGTGAATTTTGAAATAACAAAAGACAAACAAAATTGGTCGTTTATTGCTACATCCGAAATCCATGCTATTCGACGTGGTAGAAGAACAAGTAAGTACAGGCATTGATGTTAGCACTATGATGGAATTACTTCTTGCCAAGATGGAAGAACAGAAGATTCTCTAGACGAACAGAAGAATTCTATGGAATTGAAGTTCGGAGAACAGAAGAATTGTCTAGAAGAACAAAAGAATTCTATGGAATTGAAGTTCGCAGAATAGAAGAATTCTATGGAATCGAAGTTCGCAGAACGAAAGAATTCTCTAGAAGAGCAGAAGAATTCTATGGAATTGAAGTTCGCAGAGCAGAAGAGTCCTCTAGAAGAACAGAAGAATTCTCTTGAAGGACAGAAGAATTCTCTTGAAGAACAGAAAAAATCCATTGAAGCCGCACAAAAAGATGCCGCGGAAGAATTTAAAAATGTTCTGGAAGTTAAAATCGACGCAATTGATGAAAAATTAAACGAGCATGATACCAAATTCGAAGAAATTAATCAAACATTCCATAAACACGAGAACATAACTAAAGAGCTCGAAACAAACTTCGAGAACATAGCAAAAGAGCTCGAAAGTCTGCTGACTGCCCAAGAAGGAAAGAGATGCAACCACCCGTTTTTGATGGTCAAACATCGTGGCCAATCTACAAGAGACAGTTCGAAGCAGCTGCAACGACCAACGGATGGGACGACGAGGAAAAGTCGATTGCACTAACGCTCGCATTACGAGGCTCAGCTGCAGAGTTGCTTCAAACTGTCTCAGAAGAAAAACAACGCAACTACGACGCTTTGGTTAAAGCTATTGAGATGCGATTTGGCGACGACCATATGCAGCAAGTGTATAGAGTGCAACTGTGCAGTAGAATCCAGAATAGGGGAGAAACACTCCAGCAGTTGCAAGCGGATATCGAAAGGCTAGCGCATTTGTCATATCCCAATGCCGGCGAAGATGTCATTAATGAAATGGTTATTGAAGCTTTTACACGAGCCATAGAAAACAGACAAATGCAGATGGCTCTACGCATGGCTTGAAAGAGAACTCTTCCTAAGGCACTGGCATTTGCCTTAACGATGAAAGCTGCTGACCAAGCATCTCAAGGGTTTCACCGTGTAAGAGAAATAACATCCGTTGAATGCTCATGCCAGAGAACAGAAGTAGTAGACCGCAATAATTCTCGCAGGGGACCGATCCCTTGCTGGAACTGCAACAATATTGGACATCTACAACGGCAGTGCAGAGCTGAACGTAGACAAGGCAGTTGTCCACATTGCGGAATTAGGAGTCGAAACGAGGAGGCATCTGAACATTCGGCGGATGGAACATCACAAAACCATCAGTCGGGAAACGAGTAAAAACCAACTTCGCGGGGCAGAAGCTGGTTTTTGGAACCGACGCCCCCAGGACCACAATTCAGGTTTCCCAGACCAAACGATGTAATAGGAGCTTGACAGTGGAAACACATATCGACCAGAAAAAGTATGTGGCCACAATTGATACAAGTGCCACCGCTTTCATAATCAGAAGGGACATCGTTCGCCAATCATGGCTGCACAACACCAACAGCTACTGTCTAAAAACTGCAACTGGAGCAACGGCGTATGGTGAAGTTCTCTTGACAATAGATCTTGCAGGAATAGTCTTCTCCCATGCATACTTAGTGGCTGATATATGTGAATGCATCATCGGAATTGACTTTATGAAGTCGCATGATGTAGTACTCGACATCGGTATGAAAGTTCAAAAGTATAAGAACATCGAGATTTCAATGGTTTACGGGAACGAGAACGTCGCAGATCTAAGGACAGTTGTAAGTGAGGACGAAATATTACCACCTTCGTCAGAGACAGTGATTTGGACAAGGCTGGAAGGTGATCATGGGAGCCACCGATTCTATCTAATCGAGCCAGCTCCAGAAAACATTATCAGAACTATATCGTGGGAAAGATGCTCGTTGAACCCAAAAACAACTTGTTTCCCGTCCGTGTCCTCAATGTGGAGCATAAAATCGTGAAGCTGAAGCAAGGGGAAGTTATCGGAAAGTGCGTACCGATTACTGCGGTTACAAAGTTGTCCAATGACAGTCCTGCGAAACCAGTAAGACCTACGGAGATATCCGAAATGAAAAAGAATATACTCGGAGAATGTAAGCTGGATCAGGAGCAGCGGACCATGGCAGGGAGTCTAATCAACGAGTTCGCTGATATATTTGCTTCACAGAGTGGCGAGTATGGTCGAACACATCTCGTACAACACCGAATCGACACCGGGGATCAAAGACCAATTCGTCAGCCTCCCAGATGACTACCATTGGCTAAGCAGTCCGTGGGCATCGCCGGTCGTTCTGGTCAAGAAGAAAGACGGAAGTACGAGATTCTGCGTGGACTCTCGCCAGCTAAGCAATGTCACCAAGAAAGACAGCTACCCCCTGCCAAGAATTGACGATACCCTGGACACACTATCCGGAGCCAAATGGTTTTCAACTTTTGATCTGAAGAGTGGCTACTGGCAAGTGCAGATCCATCCAGAAGACCGTGAGAAAACAGCAGGAAACGGGCTCTGGCAGTTTACAGTAATGCCATTTGGACTGTGCAATGCTCCAGCAACTTTTGAACGTCTAATGGAGCGCGTTTTGCTGGGACTCACGTGGAAAACCTGTTTGGTCTACTTGGACGATGTCATCGTGGTAGGAAAAACATTTCACGAACATCGAAATAACCTAAAGGAAGTGTTCCAAAGGCTACGAAGTGCGCAATTAAAACTGAACCCGAAGCAGTGTGCTCTATTTAGACCAGAAGTGAAGTATCGCGGACACATCATCTCTTCCGAAGGAGTCAAAACTGATCCAGAGAAGGTCGATGCAGTGAAAAACTGGCCGGTTCCTGAAGACAAACATCAATTGAGAAGCTTCCTGGGACTTGCGACCTATTATAGACGATTTGTAAAGGACTCTGCCGGGATCGCAAAGAGTTTGCATCAAACGACAGAAAAAGGCAAACAATTCAAATGGTCAGGTGAGTGCGAGAATAGCTTCAAAGAACTTAAGCGACAGTTGTGCGACGCCCCCATATTAGCGTACCCCACTCCTGTTAAAACATTTATTGTGGATGCAGACGCTAGTAATGTGGGAATTGGAGCCGTTCTTTCCCAGGTGCACGATGGCCAAGAGAAGGTAGTTTCGTACTTCAGCAAAGTGCTCTCAAAGCCAGAAAGGAACTACTGTGTTACCAGGCGCGAACTCCTTACTCTGGTATTGGCACCAAAACATTTCCACAAGTACCTTTATGGGCGGAAATTCATCCTTCGCACAGACCATGCGTCTTTAAAATGGCTGCTACATTTTAAAAATCCTGAAGGACAAGTCGCGAGGTGGATCGAACGGTTGCAGATGTACGACTACGAAATACAACATCGAAAGGGAAGTCTTCACTCTAATGCAGACGCTCTCTCCCGTCGACCGTGCAAAGCAAACATTGCTTACGACATGAGGAAAAACATGTCGTGTCCATTCAAAGGGTGAGAGCTATGCCCAACGGTGGCTGGGATGCGCATGAAATCGGGGAGGCTCAAATGGAAGATCCGGATATTGAACCGATTCTCGCCTGGAAGGAGCATGAAGGAAAACCAGACTGGCAGGAGATATCCAATAGGAGCCCGGAGCTGAAGGTATATTGGGTGCAGTGGGACTCCCTTCATGTACAAGACGGCATTCTAAAAAGAAAATGGGAAAGCTCGGATGGAACGTCGTTCGTAATGCAGCTTGTTTTTCCGAGGTCGAAGTGCTAAGGGAATTGCATGATGGAGTGTCTGGAGGCCACTTGGGAATAAATAAAACACTCGATAAAGTACGGGAACGCTACTACTGGGTCCATTCAAGGGAGGATGTTGAAAATTGGTGCAGGAAATGCGTAACATGTGCGGCCAGCAAACGCCCGAGGGTGAAAGTCCGAGGCAATACAATGTTGGAGCTCCCTTCGAAAGGATAGGAATTGATATTGCGGGACAGTTTCCTGAAACGAACAATGGAAATCGTTACATCCTTGTTGTTATGGACTACTTCAGTAAGTGGCCTGAAGCATTTGCTATCCCTAACCAAGAAGCTAAAACCGTGGTGGAGCAAATTGTCTACAACTGGGTAAGCAGGTTCGGTGTACCGATGGAACTGCATTCGGATCAGGGACGAAACTTCGAGTCCAAGATTTTCCAAGGAGTGTGCCAGTTACTCGGGATTCACAAGACAAGGACAACACACCTTCATCCACAATCAGATGGGATGGTGGAGCGCTTCAACAGAACCCTAAATGAACACCACTCTAAGGTCGTTGGCGATGACCAGAGAGATTATGATAAGAAGATTCCCATGTTCTTATTGGCCTATCGAAATGCAGTGCATAATACCACAGGACGTACTCCATCTGAAATCGTCTTTGGTCGAACAGTCCGCCTACCAAGCGAGTTGATGTTTGGATCCCCATGCGAAAGACCCAAGGATGAGGAAGACTATGTTGCAGACCTCAGGGATATCATCAGGGATGTGCATCGAAGGACTAGAGGAAAGATAAAGATAGCCAGTGACCGCATAAAAACGAGGTACGATACTAAAACGATAGCTACAGGCTTCCAGGAAGGAGATCTGGTATGGCTTTATAACCCTCATCGAAGAAAAGGTTTATCACCTAAGTTGCAACACGACTAGGAAGGGCCATATAAAATCGTAAAGCGCATCAACGACGTTGTCTATCGCATCCAACGAGGAAGAGGCAAGCTGAAAGTCGTTCATGTGGATCGTCTTCATCACTATAATGGCGAAAATGTTAGCGAGTTTGTTCTAGAACCATCTAGAGAAGATTTGGAATATACTTCTGGAATATTCGCTGATAAGTGGCAGAGCAGATATAAAAGGGGCGCGTTGAGAACAGAGATGGACAGTTGATTTTTAACCAGTGATTGGTGAAGTTCGAAAGAGTAATCGGTTGTGAGATAAATAAGGGAAAAGTAATACAGTGGATAAAGCGATTGGATTGAAACGTGTAAGAATTGTTTTAAGTGATATTGTTTTGGTACTTAATAAGTAATTTTTTTTTTTATATATATACTTCTCCCGGGAAAGGCGAACCTATAACGCTTCAACAGCGCCCCGAGATGCCTGCAGATGTATGTTTGTTCTGCACTTAAATTGCTGCAAATTGTAGTCTTCCGGAAATATATCCCCAGGAAGCGAGTTCCAAAGTTTGCTTGTCCTGTAACAGAAGAAGTTTTTCAAAGTTGATGTCCTCGCGGTTGTCAAGTGTACTGTATGGTCATGAGCATTAGCAGCCTGTCTTGTTGGGCGTCCAAAAGTTGCATAAGTAGAAAGTGTAAATAAAGTGATTTTAATTGAAAAGTTAAACAGAATAGTGTTTTATCTTTTCGAATCCCAGCCTGAATGTAACAATATCATTGAATTTTTTATTTTATTTTTTCCTCAAAAACGGTTTTCCAACTACCAGAAGCCATACAAACACCGAACATCTAAAATCAAATTGTAGTATATATTATATACATGAGCCCCTCGGAAAGAGGACGATGAATTCACATGGTTGGATCAACGGTGGCGTCAACAGTCAACATGGCAGATACCTCAATGAGCTACTTTGACTTATTTAGAGCTGAGGTCATTGAGGATTTTCAACCCTAGTCCGGGTTTTGAAATAGAGATGGTGGCGGAAGAGCCCTTAATGGGTCAACGGAAGCTCTCACATCCCCGCAGCGGGTTACTGACTCCGGAATATTCCGGCTCCTTTTGCCCAAGGGGTCGCAGAAAGGGCCTGGTCCTCCAGGTTGGGGGTTGTGCGTGGGGTTAACTACCCTACCACGGAAAACCAAACATGTTGCGAAGCAACCAATAGCCTCGGATAAGGACGGATTCACTGTTGACGACCCTGCAAATCGAAAAATGGACAATGACGTACGGATCTGCACGTGGAA
This sequence comes from Cheilosia urbana, assembly GCA_946477585.1. NCBI lineage: Eukaryota > Metazoa > Arthropoda > Insecta > Diptera > Syrphidae > Cheilosia > Cheilosia urbana. The sequence continues at coordinate 85,715,775 of OX297854.1, read as the reverse complement.
TGTTCGAACTCTGAACAGACCGCGTGCAGCCGAACAACTAGCTGAGGCCCTAGACTGCTATAAAGCAGGTATCACCGCCATCCAGGAAGTGCGGTGGGATGGGCCGGGCAAAAGAAGGATGGAAAACTGTGACATTTACTACGGTGACTGCTCTAGGGAACAAAAGCAGCATCTATTTGGATGCGGATTTGTTGTAAGCGTCAGACTTAGGCAAGAAGTCTTGAGCTTTCGACACGTCAGTGAAAGCCTTACAAAAATCCGCATAAAGGCTAAATTCGCCAACATTAGCCTAATATGCGCTCACGCCCCCACAGAAGAAAAAGACGATGCTACCAAAGAGTGTTTACGAACAAGGAAACCTTGTAGTAGAGTCACAGTCGGTGCTGAGGACATGGAAAAACCATTTCTGCAGACTGCTAAATGGCGAAGACAGCACAAATTCCGCTGTCAGGCAGAACGAACCATTCAACCTGGACGATGAAAGCCAAGACTTCCGTCCACCTGACCAAAATGAAGTGAGGATAGCAATATCCAAGGTGAAGTCCAACAAAGCTGCTGGACCAGACGGCTTACCTGCCGAGCTCTTCAAGGCAGCCGGAGATGACTTGGTAGAGTGCATACACCAACTTGTCTCCAAAATTTGGTTAGAGGAAAGTATGCCTGATGAATGGAACCTCAGCATTGTTTGCCCGATCCACAAGAAAGGAGACTCTCTAAATTGCGCCAACTATAGAGGCATCAGTCTCCTTTACACTGCGTGTAAGATCATGTCTGCTGTACTGTGTGAACGCCTGAAACCTTTCGTCAACGATCTGATAGGTCCCTATCAGTGCAGTTTTGGGCCCGGTAAGTCCACGACCGATCAAATATTCACACTACGGCAGATCCTGAAGAAAACCCAAGAAGTCCAGATCGATACTCACCATCTTTTTATCGATTTTAAGGCCGCATATGACAGCATTTATAGAGACGAGCTATACAGAGCCATATCTTGTTTTGGCATCCTTGCCAAACTTGTCAGATTGTGCAGAATGACGATGGAGAATACTCGCTGCTCCGTAAAGGTCGGAAACAATCTCACCGAGACGTTTGATGTCAAAAAAGGATTTAGACAAGGCGACGCGCTGTCATGTGACTTCTTCAACATCATTCTTGAGAAAATTGTGCGAAACTCACAAGCCAACACCAGAGGCACAATTTTCCATAAGTCTGTGCAACTACTTGCATACGCTGACGACCTTGACATTGTTGGCAGAACACAGCGGGCTGTTACTGGAGCGTTTGCTAGTATTAGTACAGAAGCGGCAAAAATGGGTTTAGTGGTGAATGAGGGTAAAACAAAATATATGCTGTCAACAAGAAGGGACACACAACATCGACGAATCGGACAGAACGTCACGATAGACAGCTTTAACCTTGAGGTAGTTAGGAACTTTGTCTACCTCGGATCCCATATTAACTCTGAAAATGGCATCACCTCAGAAATCAAGCGAAGAATCACTCTTGCCAACCGCTTGTTTCTTTGGCCTAAGTTAAGGTAGTTGTGGATAAAAAAAAAAAAATAGTTGGCGCAACAGGTCCGGGGAGACCCTAGGCCTAGCTTCTCACAACCATTCGTTTTGTGTGCGTTTTCATTTTTGGAACGAATGGAAGGTATCTACAATTTTATGCCGACTCCAAACGCGGCTAATAGAAGCTCTTTCAAGACAGTTATACTCTCGGATGTTTGTCAGACGTTCGCGAGAGGTGGCGCAGTGAAAAAAACCCAAAGTTGGAATTTGGGTTTTTGCCGGATTCGAACCTCGAACCCTCGCTTAGTAGTCCAACACACTAACCACTAAGCTACTGCGCCTACAAGGTGGTTGTGGATACAACGCTGTTTAACAATATAACAAAAAAGACACTGCTCTGGCCATATCCAACAACATTTTTTTTTTTACGTCCAAACCAAGCTCATTGTTGAAATCATTACTTGAAATCGTACACAATACTATTTAGCTTTGTTGTCCAACAGATTTTGTTGATAAGAATCCAAATCCGAATCCAAATAGACAGACTTCTCAAAATACTTTATTGAAAATTGGAGGTTGTAGATGACAAATCAGGATCTGTTTTGGGAATAAATAATTTTATGAAGAACTGGAAGTTATTACACTTTATAGAAATATTTACTAGCCGATACCATGCAATTATCATTATTTATAGAATCACAACTTTTTTCTATGGGATTTGGGTACCTAACTACACAAATGACCAAGTTGTCAGCTGTCAGAGCGTCCATATGCACGGGCATATTGTGGTAAATCAGGCACTTAGTGACAGGCGCTTAGTGAATCGCACACTTAGGAAGTGTGGTGAATCGGGCACCTGGTAACAATCTGTTTCCCTCTTAAAGTTCCACTTCATATTGGAGACTGGATTCTCCAATGTCAAGTTATTCTAGTACAATCTGGATTGGAGAATGGAATAGAATCTGTTAAGTGATTCTAGTACCTTCTGGAGAAGAGATGGAGTACATCTGGAGTGCATCTGCTACTATCCATTTCTAGAATATTCGCCGATAGGTGGCAGCGCGGATATAAAAAGGGGCGCGTTGACAACAGAGAATGCAGTTGATTTTTAGCGCGCGATAGTTGAGTTCGAAGAAAGATAAGCGTGAAGTAATAGAATAAGGCGATTGGATTGAGAGTTTAAGAAAAGTAATAAAGTGATATTGTACTGAGAGATAAATAAGTGTAAAGTAATAAAGTGAAAGTAATAAAGCGAATAGATTGAGACGTTTAAGAAATGGATTAAAGTGATATTGTTTTGGAGTTAAATAAGTGAATATTTGGAAAGTGTAAATAAAGAGATTTTATTGGCAAAGTTGCACAGAATAGTGTTTTATCTTTTCGAATCCCCACAGCCAAAATGTAACAATATAATGTTTTGAAAAAATGTCGGTTTTAATGACGATTCTTGTCAGTGAAATATAGCCTTCAACACCAAATTAGAACTACTGCGCCCTACTTGATTCATAAATTGACACGAGATATTTGTGCCAAAGTGACTCGATACTCGACAGCAGCAGTTTGTTTTGACACAATGCCGATAGAACTCGTTGGATAAATCTTATGTCGTTTTCCATTTGGACAGAAAAAACACCTTTTCCAGATTCAGAATAGTTTTTTTGCTCTCGAAATCATTTGGCTGTCAAATTTCAAAGTCAGAGCAATTTTGCGAATCTCGATTTCTGATCGAGATTCACGCCAATACATTTGTCATTTTTTGTCAAGTGTGTTATTTTACGTTTTTAGAGACGACAAATCTGTGAAAATATAGAAATATTTACATTTGGCCAGTGCAGCAGATACTAACATAAATTGAATTGATTTTTTGCAATTTAAAAACAGATGACTTTTAAAACACGCACCACCACAAATGGAAGGAAAGAAAAATCAGGTTTTATTTTCCATTGAGTACGAAAAATCTGAAATCTGAGAGCAAAATCTGAAAATCCCAATGGAAAACGACATTATTAACTCAAGGCAGCCAGCAAAATACACCAGTTTATACTGATTTATTATTAATATTACTTTTCCAACGTATCTACTGTCAGAAGAGGTCACAACCAGGTCACAACAACTGGTCACAACTTCCTGAAAGTCACATTTTTCAGTTTGCTTCTTGTTGTGATTATAACCTTTATTATGTTCGATTGTTCAACACAACATAATGAAAACACAATCATCTGACTGCAGCTGCAGATTTTGCCTCTTCTTTTCTTTTCTGTGCAATTGATTAAATGAAAACACCTATCAACCTTTTTGAATCAAATAAAATAAAAACAATTTTGAAATTCCACATTCACTCATAACTATATTACCACTTGTTCTACCTAGTCTTGGAACAAACTCGCTAGATTTTGTTGACATACCTACTAGCCTACTACTACACAATTGCAACGCAAGAGTGCTCGTCTCGCTCTCCTTCATAGAATGGTAACCACCCTGTCTACCCTTCTTTCTCTTTCATTTTCAAAAGTCAATTTCCATTTCTACCAACTCTAAGAAACGAAATTTTATGACACTAGTGGAAAATAATGGCCGATTGGTGGTACTAAATACGAGTTACGAAAATCGCAAATGATGTTGTTTCGCGATAATAAACCAATAAATTACAATTAAATCGAATCGAAATTAATCGCAACTAATAACAAATCGCGAAAAGTTTGCCCCTGGTGTGGTGTGAGTGCCCGGAATATTGCGTAGCTTCTTCCTAACCCGATCATGTTTTGCAAAATGTGCACCATTGCATAGAAAAAACCAAAAAAAGGCTAAAAAAATCACAAAAAATTCAATTTATTCTATTTGTGATAAGATTGTGTGTTTTTTTTAATTATCTGTTTTTTTTTTGTTTTTTTTTTTTTTTCGGAAGAACAAATTGAAAACGATAACAAATTACGTCGGGCAGCAATTTGTTCTTGTCCACCTCGGTTGTGAGACAGAGGCGTTGGGTTTTTTTTTTTTTGATTCCGCTTATCCGAATGCCACCGTTGATTCTGTTCAACGATCCTTGTTCGAGTGCGCAAAAGAGTTCAACACTGCTGAATGGAATGCAGCGTGCTGATACCACATCTGTTCCTCAGCCAGCTAGTGGAACTGCACAGTCCCAAATGATTTCGATTAGCGAAGAACTGCATGATTCCACAACCAACACAATGACTGCTGCTGGTGGTAGCAGCACAACATCAGGGAATGGTGCAGCTCCGGACGGGACACTCTGGACAGCGTTGTACGACTACGAAGCTCAGGGCGAGGACGAGCTGTCCCTGAAGCGGGGACAGATTGTCTGCGTTCTATCGATAGACAGCAACATCTCGGGCGACGAGGGTTGGTGGACGGGTAAAATCGGTGACAAGGTGAGTGATTCTTCTTGTTTGGGATTGTTTTGCACATGTGTGTGCCCACACGTAGCCATTGCCCAAGTGGGGACATCTCTTATTCTCGTCGGGCTTATCTTTGCGGATAGACGAGTTTGTGCTTTGTAATTAATTTTCATATCTTATCTCGCGTGCTAAAGGCGACGAGTTATTTGCAGATATTTGTCTCGGCTTTAAGTTAGGTATTATTATTATTATTTTTTTTTCTGTCCCCCTTCTGAACAGAGTCCAACACAACACCGGCAGCGAAGCTATTATTGGAAGACGACGTAAACGCGTAACGTCTGTTGATTGCGGGGAATCGGTACTTTGCAGTGAAAATATTCACACTGTGAGAGTGTGTAGTTTGGTGTGCTCCAAGTTGCCATGTGCACTTGTCCTTTGTTTCCTTTAGTCCCTATTGTCAGCTCATTGTACTCCCGAAAAGGTCAGCATCAAGGGCGAAATGCTCTTGAGTGACATAAATGAACACCGCAATAAAGAGGAAGGCAATGAACATGCGGAGCATTTGTCCTTAAACTCGGCACTGGAAAGAATGATAATTTTTACTTGAGCAGTCGGTTTGACAGCAGCCAAAGCTATGTAAAGTGTGTCAGGAATTCGCGAAAGCAACAAAATCTGTGAGCTATTATATGAACTGCTCCACTCTGTGTGAGTGCTGGGTTTCAAAATGTGTAACTAGCTAACGCACTATTATTAAAAAATTAGGTGGAGTCTTAATAAACCTTCATCACTTTCACTTTGATTATGAAACTAAACAAGTAACTTGCGTTCGTTTCATGTGACCCATTTACCGTGTTTGTGAATTCTGAAGAAGTAGCCAACGCAATAAACAAGCACGTATCCTACATCATTAAGGAGCTTTGAGTGAATGGACTAATTCTATTTTTGCGCGATTTATTCGAATCTTAAACGATTGTATTACGCAGGAGAGGTGGCAGTGACCAACTGGGTCAACTGGGGCTCGCGATACTTATTTTGGATTTTGTTGCCATATAAAGGTGACTGCGTGAAAATATATTTCAATTGCTCACACTCCTCGAGACAAGCGACTACCTAGAAAAGCAAATTCAGCTTGGGAGTTGTAGATGTTGATAGGGTTTCTGGAAGGCTCGACATTATTCGTGGAAACTAATATTTAATACACCAGGTTGCCGCAATTCGGCAATGCGATCCAAGGCAACATCAATCAATACTAATCGACCACATTTCGATGGCTCAAAGACACGAGACAACGTTTTCTGTTTCTGTTGCGAATATCCAATTTGGTCAAAAGCAGGACTTATGTTATCTCAATCGCTAGGAAGATTTCTGCCAATCATTGTACCACTAGCTCTTGTGAAAACCATTTGCAACTAAAGCCCTGCCAGGAAGTCAGAGGACAATTTCCGATCGTTGTTTTATATTCACTTGACGCCACTTATCGGAAACGTCTTGTTTGATGGTGAATGCGTAAGTAGTAATGGAAGCTAAAGAGCGATTAAGTCGATTTTACAAAATACCAATTGATTAAGATTACTACGAACCCAAGGGTTCCGCGGAACACAGTTTAAGAACCGAGGCTTTAGTGAACAAAACGGACGGAGAAGAAGAAAGTCAATTTTTTTGCGCAGTCAGTGTGAAACAGTTTGTCACACAGTTTGAGGCCAGAACTTCATAGCGTCCATCCGAGCATTATGTCCGTGCCATCATTTCAGTTGGACAAAAAAACTCCCAAAGAATTCGTTCTTTATCCATGCTTCTGTACAGACCACGCGTGGGAAGATGACAGCATTAGTTATATACATCTGATCAGTGTTTTTGACAAGGAGACAATTGAGTGAGTGGTAAGACTTAAAATGTCTTCTAATGCCCAGAAAACAGCAATTCGGCAAATGTCTTGGCTTGATTTCTATGATGTGATGTTACTTTTCAGAGAGAGCGTAGACCAAATCCCTAACCCTTTCCAGGGTATAGCTGATGTCTTCATATAGTTTGTTGACGTTTCGTTTGATTTTTCGATGTTATGTGCTGAGCTCTGCCAATGGTAGATATCGGTTAAAGTCCTTAGCGTAAACAAATTATGCCCTTGTTGGTTTGTTAGTTCCGGATAATTTTCTCAAGTAGTCATACATGACTACACAAGAAAGGAGACTCTCTAAACTGCGCCAACTATAGAGGAATCAGTCTCCTGAACACTGCGTATAAGATCATGTCTGCTGTACTGTGTGAACGCCTGAAACCATTCGGCAACGATCTGATAGGTCCCTATCAGTGCGGTTTTAGGCCCGGTAAGTCCACGACCGATCAAATATTCACACTACGGCAGATCCTGGAAAAAACCCAAGAATACCAGATCGATATTCACCATCTTTTTATCGATTTTAAGGCCGCATATGACAGCATTTATAGAGACGAGCTATACAGAGCCATGTCTAGTTTTGGCATCCCTGCCAAACTTGTCAGATTGTGCAGAATGACGATGGAGAACGCTCGCTGCTCCGTAAAGGTCGGAAACAATCTCACCGAGACCTTTGATGTCAAAAAAGGATAAAGACAGGGCGACGCGCTGTCATGTGACTTCTTCAACATCATTCTTGAGAAAATTGTAAGAAACTCACAAGCCAACACCAGAGGCACAATTTTCCATAAGTCTGTGCAACTGCTTGCATACGCTGACGACATTGACATTGTTGGCACAACACAGCGAGCTGTCACTGGTGCGTTTGCAAGTATAAGTACAGAAGCGGAAAAAATGGGTTTAGTGGTGAATGAGGGTAAAACAAAATTATATGCTGTCAACAAGAAGGGACACACAACATCGAAGAATCGGACAGAAGGTCACGATAGACAGCTATAACTTTGAGGTAGTTAGGGACTTTGTCTACCTCGGCTCCGCTATAAACTCTGATAATGACATCACATCAGAAATCAAGCGAAGAATCACACTTGCCAACCGCTGTTTCTTTGGCCTAAGACGGCAATTGATTAGTAAGGCCTTGTCAAGAAGCACTAAGGAGATTCTATATAAGACTCTCATCATCCCTGTCCTGCTCTATGGCGCAGAAGCATGGACCCTAGCAAAAACGGATGAGGATCTTCTTGGTCGCTTCGAACGCAAAATTCTTCGAGTGATTTTTGGTCCCGTTTGCGTTGACGGGATTTGGAGGAGAAGATTTAACAGCGAACTCTACGAGCTGTACAGCGACATCGACCTGGTCAGAAAAGTACGCATTAGTCGTCTAAGATGGTTAGGACATGTAGAGCGAATGGGCACCAACGCTCCGGCCCGGAGAGTCTTCGATTCCAACCCGGAGGGACAACGCAGTAGAGGAAGACCTCGCCTTAGGTGGCGCGCTCAAGTGGAAGGGGACCTCAACCAACTTGGTGTGCGCAACTGGAGGCAGTTAGCCAAAGATCGCGCTAACTGGAGAGGCGTATTGGTTGAGGCCCAGGTCCACCCCGGACTGTAGCGCCACCTTAAGTAAGTAAGTAAGTAAAGTCATACATGACATTACAGCCCATCATCTTGTTTAAATAAGACGTGATTCTAAAGCTGTGCTTTATAATTGCTTTCATATGCCGCTTAAAAACTTATTAAAAGATGGTGGGTAATATGGAGCTTTTGGGTCTATCCAACATCTGCCGTTGTGTGAATATTTGGTCGTTTGTTGTCTATCCAGGGTTGGCGTTCTGTAAGGCGAAAACATAGAGCAAATCATACGTATGCAGGAAAACGTTTTCGTGTTACAAAATGCTGATCCAGGCCTAAAACCGCACTGGTAGGGAAATCAGTTTTTTGACCAATGCGGGCATCCACACACAAAAGCTGACAGAATTTTGTATGCGAGACTGATGCCCCTTTAATTTGCGCATTATTTGAGGGTATCCTTTCTTCCGGCCCGGACGATTTTAAGGTTCCATTCATCAGGCGATTCCTAAGTCGTTTCTCACTAGCTTAGATTGATGAATTTAATACTTCATATAGCTGAACTCGCCCATGTTTTATCTTTCGTGTTAAATTCCGCATTAATATACTTAGTCCCGTTTTCTGATATTGTTCATAGCGATTTAATTTCTATTTAAATACCTTGTGGGTTATTTTTTCTAAAATAAACTTTCACGTGAAATTTAAAGTGGAACTTAAATCGCTATAATTAATATCAGCAAACGGGCCTTAATATTACAACTTTCTAGCAGGCTTATACCTCCTCCTTCATATACTAAATCAGATCTGTCAAAATATTATTTTAAGGTCCGCTTGCTGATACTATTCATAGCGATTTAAGTTCCACTTAAAATTTTATGTGACAGTTTATGACATATAAAAAGTAGCCCATAAGGTATTTATGTAGAACTTAGATCGCAATGAGAAGTATCAGTAAACGGGCCGTAAAGTTTTAAATAATTTTGTTGTCTGTGGTAAGTGGTTCGTTTATAAAAGTTCTAAATCTTAAAACCCTAGCGTTCATAGGAGAAATAGCGTTTTGAGTTATTGGCTGCAAGAGGTTTTTCAAAAAACGACCAAGAAGTGAACTAAGAGTTGGAAAGAATTTGCCCGAAGAGGTAAACCATCTGAGACTACTGAGGTGGCGACGTTTTGATGAACAACAAATTAATTTCCTACAAGCGGACTATAGATAGGAAAGATAAATACTGTACCAAGTACGCGGTATATAGACCTTGTTGAACCCGAACCTACGTCCCATACAACCCATCAAAATGTCTCCTCCCAACACCTAAAAATTAATATTTGTACCACCTCTAAAATTTTTCACGTCGAAGAACACAAGACCAAATGTCATGACAATAATGCAAGCACCACTTATGTATGTAAACTGAAAACTATCCAACGATTGGCGTCTTTTCCGACAGACTAAATCTTAGGTTCTCCTTCCGTCTTCCTGATCACTGTAGCGTTTTTCAGGCGGAAATAATGGCGATGAAAGAAGTCTTATATTGACTGAAAGAAAACGTTTTATTTGCTAAAGATCTCCCTCTATAGGAAGTATATCAGTGCTACAATAGGTGTCATCACGGGACACTATCTCATAGGCAGGCATGCAAAAAGGCTTGGCGTATTCTCTAACGATTTTTGCAGAAGTTGTTTTGACGAGGAGGAGGAAGAAACTATTCTCCATCTTTCCTGTACTTGCCCGGCTCTCTCACAGACAAAAACTCCATTTGGGAGACTTTCGAAATCTCCTACGTTTCATCAGAAGCTCCAACTGGTTCAACGAGTAGGAAGAATAACTATAAAGATTCATGTGGTATCACAAGGGACCTTATAATGGTGTAAGTGTGTCGGCTAGCCGACAGCCACTTCAACCTATCCTAACCTAATGTGTCACTCTCTGACTCTCAATTCAACTCACTTAAGAAGAGTACGCCAACTCTCCCCAATTCAATTCCTTTTATGACTTATGAGTTGTGAGATGACTATGAGATGAGATACCAACAACACAATTGAGGCCTAATTTTCGTCCCTCAGGCTTTGGCACAATATTGATTTCAGATCCAAACCTGGTGTGAGGTGAAATTCAGCATACCATACACCAACTCATTTGATGAGATTAGGAGCAACACCTTATTTGAGGTGAGACGTTGGGCTGTGCGAAAATAAAAATCAAATAAGTCTCCAAAAAAATTATACAGGAAACAACAATAACGATTTTTAATAAAATTTGGGGTGTAATTTCCTTTTTTGGAGCCTTATTTCCTAATAAAAATTGGGGTTCCTTCAAAACGGTATCCCCCAAGGGTCCCCGCTCTCTGTAATACTTTTCATTATTGCCTTTAATGACATCAGCAAAGCTCTTTCAAAATACAAAGACCTAAGTCATTCACTGTATGCAGATGACCTCATTATATTTACCAAATGTAAAGACATAGGAAAAGCAGGACGAACCTTCTCCAAAATATTAGAAGACCTTCACACCTGGGGACAAGGGTCAGGGGCCAAGATCTCAATCGAAAAATCTAAAGTCTTGCATATATGCAGAAAAACCAGCTGCCGTAAGAATATTTTAATTAGCGTTAATAATACAGATATAAGAAATGTAAATAATTTATGTATACTTGGCGTTGTTTTTGATAAAAGTTATACATTTAAAGAACATTGTATCAATTTAAAGAAAAAACTAGCTACCAGGCTCAATATTGTCAAGTATTTAAGCTCTAAGAATAGTTTTTGCCATGTTAACAGCCTAATCAATATCACCCGGTCCATAATCCTATCCAAAATAGACTACTGCCTATGCATCTATGGGAAGTGTGCTACAACAACATTAAAAATCATCGAACCAGTCTACCACGCTGCAATACGCATCAGCCTTAAAGCCTTCAGGTCAACCCCCATCACCAACATGCTGGTCGAATCTGGGCTTCCATCTATAAAGCAAAGAATAAATATGCTTACTTCAATGGTCATGTTAAAACTTGACCCAACACAAAACAAAATCATCAATATAGACGCAAAAAGGAGTTTGCTCAGCCGCAAGCATCCCAAAGTGATATCAACCCTCAGTAAAACACTAACATACGCTGAGAATATGGGAATACCCATATGCACCAAACGGAGCAACCTAAGAACCTTCCCATCGTGGGCACTTAACGAAATAACAGTTGACATGTCGTTAAAATCTCTAACCAAAGCCTCTACATCAAACGAAGTTTATAGACAGAGGTTCTTGGAAATTTCGGAGAAATACAAGACTGATGGATGGGAATTTGTGTTCACCGATGGGTCCAAGACTGAAGCAGGCACCGCATTTGCAATCATAGATGAAAACGGGTCTACCCTAAGAAAAGCCGTGTTACCGCATATGAGTTCCATTTTTTCAGCTGAAGCAACAGCCATCCTACGAGCCACCGCACTCCCAAAGAAAACTAAATTTGTTATTTGCTCCGACAGCCTCTCAACACTAACCGCAGTAACAAACCTTAACAACGACACCCCCGTTATTGCTGCCATCCGGGACAAATTAATAAAACAAAAAGGAAAAATTAAACTCCTATGGGTTCCTGGGCACGCGGGTATAAAGGGCAACGAAGAAGCTGATACTGGAGCCAAGACCGCGCTAACGGAACCCCTCCTTACGGACTTCGTATTTAATAGAAAGGATTTAAAAAACTTCATAACATCTGTCTGGTACGAACAAAACCAACAGGATTGGAAAATATTCAGACATCAATATAAATTAATAAACCCCGATGCAAAGCCGCCCAGATTCCCTATAAATTGTACCCACAAAATGATGAAAATCTTTATTCGATTACGCCTGGGGCACACACGACTCACACACGAGTACCTCATCACCAAAAACAGTCGTCCCTTTTGTCATATGTGCAGCTGCAATCAAGTACTCTCTACCCACCACATAATCTACGAATGCAACGCCATCAAATCCAAAATCCGTAACCTATCTCCATCCACTTCCCTACAACAAATACTTTCACTTCCCACCGAACACAATGTTAAAATAGTTTATAATCTGCTATCATCCCTCAATTTAGAAAACAGTATCTAGTCAACATAAATCTTGGTAAAATTTAGCCGAAAGCCCTGGTAGCTAGTGCTATTAACCCTATTATTAACAGTATAATTTATTATTCTGTCAATAAAGCTTTAATAATAATAATAATAAAAATTGGGGTTTTATTTCATAATGACCAATAAGACCCCAAAAGAAGAAATGAAGTTAGTCCCCAAAACAATTTTTTTTTAATTAATTGTTACCCTTCCGACTGCCGGCTGCCCCCCTGCAACCCCCCTGCTTGGGTTTACTGTTAGATTACGGGGTGGATGTGAGGTTGAGTATAAACGAAGTTGATAATTTGTTTTTCGACCAATTTCTTGTTTTTATTCTTCAAATCAGATGGGTGGAGCCTTATCTTCACTGATGGAACAAAGACTACAGAACACACATCATTTGCTGTCTCACTGGAAAATGGATCGATTATCTCCATTGGTAATCTACCCGAATTTGCATCAATATTTACAGCAGAAGCTTTCGCTATCCTTCAAGCCGCTAATATAGCAACGAATCGCAAAGGAAAACATATTGTATGCTCCGATAGCATTTCGGTACTAAACGCTATCAATAACCCTAACAACAACACTGAGCTCATATCAAAAATCAGACTCCAGCTTATCAAATCACCAAATAAAATCAAGCTAATGTGGACTCCTGGCATGTCGGGATCCAAGGTAACGAAAACGCTGATACCGCAGCTAACTCTGCCAAAAACGCCCCGGTATACAGATTTGATATTTATACCAAACTAGATTTGTTAAAACTTACTCAAGAAGCCACAAAAAGCTTAATCAGAAGAGACTGGAGTCTATACCACCATCACTACAAAAAAGTTAACCCTGAAAGAGTGAACCCGGTATACCCCACAAAAATCCCTAAACATCAAATTTCAAACTTTGTGCGATTGCGACTCGGACACACTTCAGCTACCCATAAGTACCTCCTGACCAAAGACAACCCTCCAGCCTGCACCACCTGCAACTCTGCATTAAACGTAATGCATATTTTGGAGAACTGCACCGAATTGAGACCCATCATCAATAATATAGTCAAAGACAACTCAATATACGAAATACTTAGTAACCCTAGTCGCGCCAATATTGAAATGATATCAAACTTTGTAACTAGAGCTAACCTTTCCATATAAACACTAACTAACTATAGATATAGAGCCAATAGTCTTTGCAGCTAGGCTCAGTAACTTTAATATTACCATGTAATTTTAATTACCTGATAATAAACTATAATAATAATAATAATATTCTTCAAATTCAGTTCAATGGTCTTAATATTTTAGATGCAATTAAAACATTTTTAATATATCATTGCACCCTACGTTTCGTCGGTTTCTTGCCAACATCTTCAGGGGTATTCGTTTATTTAATACGTCAGATTTTGTTTTATATTTTAACATGCTCATAACTCCACAGAACATAAACACCATAACTAAATAAATAATAATAAATAACACTAAAGACGTCACTAAATAAAATATCACAGTTTGATTATAAAGGAAGTTCCTTTAATCTAAATTAGTTTATCCAATATCAAGAATATTAAATAAAAATATATTAAATAAAAAAAAATGCTTAAGTTCTGATGGCATGGATGTAGATGGCGACGATCTCAATCAAAAATTTGTTACTCTACCTTTCCCTGTGCTTTCTGCAGGGTCTCCCCGTCGAAATAATGGTGATTCTGATTTACAAAGTGAACAGGTCAATAATTTTTGCTTCTCTAGAGTAGAGAGCACAGATGTTGTGGAGAGTTTTTTAACTATAAAGTCAAAAGCAGTGGGAATAGATGGCATACATCCAAAGTTCATCACGGCCATTCTGCCTATTTTACTGCCTTATATAACGCACATTTTTAACACAATTCTAACAACAGGTGTTTTTCCTGATCAGTGGAAAATAGCAAAGGTAATACCTATAGCAAAAAGTCCAAGTAGTAATGACTTCAGGCCCATCTCAATACTACCATATTTATCAAAGGTATTTGAAAAAATTGTTCAAAAGCAGATCAATTATTTTCTTCAAAGGACTGATATTTTATCACCGAAGCAATCTGGTTTTAGGAAACAACACAGTTGTTCCACAGCGCTTATAAATGTTATTGAAGACATAAGAGGAGCCTTAGATGATGGAAATGTAACATTTTTAGTTTTGCTGGATTTTTCCAAAGCTTTTGACACAGTTGACCATGAAAATCTTTGTAAAAAGCTGTCAATGCTGTTCAACTTTTCGAATTCCGCCACAAAATTGATGAATTCATACCTTATTGGCAGGAAGCAAGCTGTCATGGTAAATGGAACTCTTTCCAATTTCCTTCCCAACTCTAGAGGCGTTCCACAAGGGTCAATTCTTGGTCCGCTTTTATTTTCCCTATATGTGAATGAACTTCCTCAAACGGTAAACGAAACCTCTATTCAAATGTATGCAGATGATGTCCAAATGTACAAAAGTTGCCCTCTCGGACTAATTGAGGACTGTGTCTCTAAGATAAATGAGGATATAGGTAAAATTTTATTTCACGCTCAACGTAATGGTCTCTATTTAAACCCAAGTAAGTCCAAGTGTCTTATTATTTCCAAAAAACCTGTAGATCCTTCTTATTTTCCAACAATCATACTCGACGGTGCTACACTAGAATATCTTGAGACTTGGGAATGATTTTTAACCGGAATCTTACTTGGAACACGCACATAAATTCAGTCGTTGGGAAAGTTTACGGAGTGCTCCGTACGTTGTGGACAGCGCAATATTATACTCCACAAAAAATCAGGCTAATGCTAGCTAAAACACTCGCAATTCCTATATTGACATATGGATGTGAAATATATGGCAGTTGCGACTTCAATAGCAAGAGAAAACTAAATGTAGCATACAATAATATTGCTAGATATATATACGGTCTCAAACGATATGACAGGATATCGAGTTTCGCAAAATCTATATACAATCTTTCATTTGACAATCTTATCCGATATCGAACTTTAGTCTTATTATTCAGGATAATGCAGTCGCATCAACCCTGCTATCTTTTCAACAGATTGCAACCGTCCTCATCAAGTAGATCGCAACAACTTACACAATTTCGATTCTCTTGCTTAACCTCTGAACGTCAGTTTTTTGTAAATGTCACTCGGTTATGGAACTCTCTACCGCGTAATATTAGGCGAATTGGGGATATCAAGATTTTCAAAAAAGAACTAATGGCACATTTATCGTTTCTTTAAATAATGGGGTTTTGTTTTGTTTTCCTTGTTTTAAATGTTGTTTTAACCAAAGCAGAATGTTTATGTAAATTAATAGTATAATGAAGTAAATAAAATATGTATACTGTTTTTGTTGTTTTTTCGCAAATTCTTTTTTATAGATGAATTGTTAGTTGAGAATATTAAAGAGGAATGATATTTTAAAAATATTTGTTAAGCTTAATAAAATGTATATAAAATTTTTCTTTTTGAAGTAGCTTGAAATTGTTTTAAAACTATGAAGCTTGTATTAGTTTATAAGATATTGTATCTTAAAATGCAAGCCTGCAAAATAAATAAAATAAATAAAAAGTAGTTTTCGTTATTTTTTAACTTCAAGCCTAGTATCCTGCTCGCGCTAAATTTTAGCGTCCATAGTCTCCACTTCGTTTCTCCACACCAAAGATAAATGATCGCTAAATTATTATTAAACATGATATAGATGGGACAAAACCCATATGCTTATGAAGCATGAGTACCATGAAAGATATCAGTTAACGTAATTTTAATAGAATTTTCGAATTTCAAACTTGAAAGACGTAAGAAACCTGGAAATTATAAGAAGAACTTCGACATATTGTGCCCTCAAACTTTCCACAATCTCCTTACCATAGTGGACCACTTTTTATTACCAAAAAGACGAGGCTAAATGAAAGCATAAGCCCCCCTGAAATGCAATTCGCTTTATATATGTTTATATCTCTGTTTTGGCTCTGTTGCTTGGCTGTGCGTTTGCTTTTATTTATTACACAAACATTATCTGCGTTTTCCGCCAAAAAAATCATAGCAAATACAAGACAAACTTTTTTCTCCGTTTTGTATGTCAGAATTTATCTTCGATTTAATGTACCGGACATTTATTTCGCGAGCTAAATGAGTGGAGACTTGTCATCGGCCCATCTATATGAAATGAAGTTAAGGATTTAGCGTGCGAACAGGATACTGCTTTGCTAAACTGCCTCGCTAAATTTTATCTTTGTAGACATTTTTGTATGGGAGATAAAATTTAGCGCGAGCAGGATACTAGGCTTCATAATGAAAAAAAAAAAAAAAAAAAACAAATTTGGGGCCTTATTTAATTTTTTTTTTTTGCCTTATTTCATCGCTGTGGGGCCTTATTTCATATTTGAAATTGGGGTATTATTTAATTAGGAAATAACACCCCCAATTTGGGGCCTTATTTCATTTTCTCTTTTGTACCACTTCATATTTCGAAATATAAAACAAACTTATTCTGAATACGTGTCCTACACTACAACCGAGAGGACATCACTTTCACAAAATTCCTTCAGCTACAAGACACGCAAACTTTTGAACTTTCTTCGTAATGACATATGTTCAGAGGACTTTGTAATTTGCAGCAATTTAATAGCATAGCCAAAACCCTTCTACAAGCTTCTCGACGTGGCGTTGAAGCGTTTTTTGGTAGCATTACCCGTTATATGTATAAACAATGTGAAAAAATGGCGTTAGACAAAAATTTCCCAACGCAAAACTAGCGAGAATCACTGTTACTATTCGCTTCCCCACTCAGCAGTTAGGTCTTATCGCTCATAACCATAACGTTCAATATGACAAATGTCATAATGACCAAAAACCACGACATCGCCCAAAATTTAAAGGAGTAAAGCGTCGCAAAGCCCAAATTGAGTGACATATATCATA
Organism: Cheilosia urbana; assembly: GCA_946477585.1. NCBI lineage: Eukaryota > Metazoa > Arthropoda > Insecta > Diptera > Syrphidae > Cheilosia > Cheilosia urbana. The sequence goes on along the minus strand of OX297854.1, from coordinate 85,698,419 downwards.
GCCAAATCTAGAAATGTCATAACGCCCAAAATATTCTTGTTTTTAATTGGGAACACCAGAAATCTTTCTCATACATCTCAGATTTTACGCTGCTCATGATACTTGCAACGAAATTGATCTACTTTTGTAAATGGATTAGTGCGTTACTTGACAACAATATCATCTGTTCAAATTGCAATCGTTTTTCGACCTGAAAAATGTTTTCTCTGTTGTAGATACAAATGAAGTATTATTGGTGATTTGTTGTCTTCAGATGACGAGGGAGATAATGAAGATAATAATTCCTCCGAAATCATATCCATAGCTATTTATGTATTTTGTTATTTTGGTTTTCAAGAAAATTTGCGCATTTTTCTCGAAATCAAACTTCTTAAACTGACGTAAAGCAGCTGTACAACGTATACTGGTATGTGTAGATCTGAAAAAAATATCGAGATCTGCAAAAAAGGAATCTGAATCGAAAAAAAAAAAGATTGATTTTTCTGCCCAATGGAACGTGAAAATAATTTAGATAAAAAAAAAGATTGATTTTTGGTCCCAATGGAAAACGACATAAGTTTATGGCGTTTTCAAAATCAGAAAAGTTACTTTTGTTTGATGTCAAACAAAATGCAAAAACAATTCGATACGAATTCTTCAAGTGGAAGTGACATTAGAAAAATATTTGAAGATGTTTGTGAAAGCCAATACTATCACATACCCTGCCCGGAAAGGTGCAGCCTCCTCGCTGCCATAATGTCATACTGTTTAGAATGCTTCAAGATAAAATTTAGGCTTTACGTCATTTTCTTAAAAATCGATATTTTTCAGCGAATTTTTTGGGCGATTTGTAAATATATGTTTGGGCTTTGTGACTTTTTTTCGAAATATTTTGGGCCATGTGACGGAGTTTGGGCGTTATGACATTTATTTACTTAGATTATTTAACCTTGGGCGATAAGACCCAACGCTATTTTAAGCAAAAATAGTACCATTACGCCCAAAATCAATGTCCAATTTCACCCAAATTTAAGTGAATCTTACAGCAACAAATTGCCTAGTAATGTTTTGGACGTTATGACAATTTTCAATTTGGGATATGGTTTGATTATCGCAGTTGATTATTTCACCGATATTCACAGCGAAGTCAACTATTGCATATCAATCGCCACGGATTGGCAGATAAACTTGCCTGCGAAGGAAATCTTTTTCGGGGAACTCGAGGGGAATAAAATGCGAATCGCATAATTTGTTCCTATATAGGGACCAGTTAAACAAATATAAGAAGCTAGATATTTCCTTATAACGGGTGATTTTTTAGCTGGTTTGGTTTTGGCAACACTGGTTTTGACAGCTGATGTGTGTTTAGTACCTTGTGTCACTGTCAAATAGCTTCAGTTTGGTTTGCAATTTAACCATGGATCGTCTTACAAATGAACAACGCTTGCAAATTATTGAATTTTACTATCAAAATTCGTGCTCGGTTCGAAATGTTCATCGCGCGCTGCTTCCATTTTATGATCGGCATTCTCGACCTTCTGAGCAGTCTATTCGGAAGATTGTGACCAAATTTACTTTGTTGGACATTAAACCACCAACACGTTTACGTACTGTGCGTAGTGAAGAAAATATTGCGGCCGTATCAGCTAGTGTGACAGAAGACCGCGAAATGTCGATTCGGCGCCGTTCCCAGCAGTAAGGCCTTTGTTACAGCACTACGTGGAAAATTTTGCGGAAGGATTTGTGCGTAAAGCCTTTTAAGATACAGCTTGTGCAAGAACTAAAGCCAGCCGACCTACCACAACGCCGAATTTTTGGTGAATGGGCTCTTGGAAAGCTGGCCGAAGATCCGCTTTTTTATCGAAAAATTGTGTTCAGCGATGAGGCTCATTTTTGGTTGAATGGGTACGTAAATAAGCAAAATTGCCGCATTTGGAGTGAAGATCAGCCAGAAGCATTGCAACAGCTACCAATGCATCCCGAAAAAGCCACTGTTTGGTGCGGTTTATGGGCCGGCGGCATTATTGGGCCATATTTCTTCAAAGATGATGCGAATCGCAGCGTTACTGTCAATGGTGAACGCTACCGAGCGATGATAACAAACTTTTTTTTGCCCGAAATGGAAGTTCTTGACTTGCATGATATGTGGTTTCAACAAGACGGTGCCACATGCCACACAGCACGCGAAACAATGGCGCAATTGCGAGGCGAGTTTGGTGAACAGTTAATTTCACGTTTCGGGCCGGTCAATTGGCCGCCTAGATCGTGCGATTTGACACCATTAGATTATTTTTTGTGGGGGTATGTCAAGGCTAATGTGTATAGGGACAAGCCCGCTTCGATTGACGCACTGGAAGCCAACATCCATGCATTCATTCGTGAGATACCGGCCGATATGTGTGAAAGAGTATGCCAAAATTGGACTCAGCGGATGGACTACCTGAGACGCAGCCGCGGTCAACATTTGCATGAAATTATCTTTAAACATTAAATTGCAAGGTTCAAACTATCGATTCAAATAAATATTTCATTCATTTTTTCGAATTTTTTGTGTTTTTTTTTTAAACAAAGTTCTAAACCTCTTAAAAAATCACCCGTTATTTCCTTATATATTACATATAAATAAAATTGGAGTGTCTATTTGTAATATTGAAATAACCGTTTTTTACTACATGCATATGAATATATCGTCGTTCCAAACATGAAGTGGCGTATCTGCAAAAATTGACATTTTGAGATATTTGGCGTATAATATCTACCGATCGTTATTTATCATCACACGAAGTGGCGTATCTGTATCTCAAACCGTTATAATTTTATTAATAATTTCTGTTTTATCTACAAATGTTTCTCTTGGAATTTACTCAAAAATGGTAAATGTTAATAAAGAAACCTTTTTAACACATTATAAGAACCACTTCCTCGAAATAATGGTAAGCTTCGTTGAAAGTTTTCAGCTAAAGAAAAAAAAAAAAAAACAAAATTTCGTAAATTTTTTTTTGGCTCTACTGTAAAATTGAGATTTTGCAGATACGCCATTTCGTGTTTGGACCGGCGATATATACGGTACATAAACCAAAATAACATTTTTTACAATTTTTGTCTTTTTTTTTTTATATGTATGTATTTGTAAGAAATGGTCAGGGAAAACTAAAAAATTCGTTAGGGATAACCAGGGAAAATTATTTCGAAAAATATTGGCAACTGTGGAATGTCTTTTTGCACGGAAAGTGCTACACCCCTCGGTCTAATTATGATCCAAACTTTACAGGAACAGGAATTCCCGGGTCAGAACTGAAGATCGCTTGCAAATTTGAGCTTAATCCATTTGGTGTCTAGCTCCATTACAAAACCGATTTGTATACCAGTTTCATAATAGAATCATTAGAAATTTTATTTGTAAATTTAGCAACTGAGTAGAAAGTATGAGTCTTGGCGGCCTTACCGGTTTGAAGATTTCATCTTTACCTGATTGCAATATGAAGTTGGGAAGATAATTTTTACTGATATTAGTCACTGGCTCACTGATGTATTGGAAAATATTTATGTCTTTACGTTACGTTATAAAGTTCACAGGTAAATCTCCTGTCCTTTTCAGAATCCCTTCAACGCAATCAGCACCGCTTACGACTCGAAGAAGGACCAAAGCTGTCTTCATGCTTCTTCGCTGACTTAATGCTTTTGCGGCTTGCAGCAGAACTGAGTACAGACCCTTAAAAAACCTTCAATAGTCGATAAAAGACCCTTACTATGGTCTTGTATAATCTCTTGACAAGGCTTTGCAACTCATTTGGCCCAAGGAAGCAACGTTCTTCATCTTCATTTTGCACAATCTGAAAAAGTTTACATCAGGGAAACCAAAGCTAGACATTTCTCTTATATTTTTTCTCTATAAATTTTTTTTCTTTAGAATGTGATAATGAATTGTTGGTTGTGGACTTATCGTCCACAAAGTACGGCAAAGCAATCTGGTATGCGATGTTAAGGAGACTGATGTCCTTTGAGTTGACGCAGTTTAGAGTACGTCTTCTTTGTTGCGGACCGGACGATGATGATGTTCCATTCATCAGAGGATTCTTAAGCCTTTTCGTCTTGCGAACGTCTGACAAACATCCGAGAGTATTACTGTCAGTAAAGAGCTTTTCACTAAGCCGCTTGGACTCGGCTTAAATTCCATTCGTGCCAAAAATGAAAAACTCACATAAATCGAATGGTTGTGAGAAGTTGGATTATTTCCTTGTTTTCTTTACTTCATTTTGATCTGATGGACAGAAGTTTTGTCGTTCTGGTTTGTTTTTGGTTCCTTCTGGTCTTCTTCGCCGTCATAGAGTCTGCAAAAATGTTTTTTCCACATTCTCAGCAACAACTATTCTACTACAGGTTTTACGGGAGTTCCGTACATTTTCCAATTTCGATCACACGTTTCTTTTCAACTTTCTTTTTCGGCCTATGGGAGGATGTTGTAGGTCTCTTGTTTTAAGGCGTTTGCTAGTCGACATTGTACTATGTATATCAACTAAGGGGTTTCGCGGCTTTCATGAAGGCTCTCTGGCAGTGTTCCACTATTCCGCACAAGTTGTTGCTGTGGAGAGATTATTCGAGACGTTGTGTCGTGTAGATACTGCCTCAACTGTCCTACTCCTACCAAAACATGGTGCCTGGTATTTTGTGACGATCTCGCAACCCCACTCAACCTAACCTAAACAAACCTCCTACCAAAAGATGTTCCCCTTTATAGTTCTGACATTAAAGTCACCGAATATGATCTTAATGCCGTATTTCGGGCATTGCTCGTAGGTCTGTTTGAGGAGTTCAATAAGCACGACGGAGGTGTTACCATGGGAAATCGGAGTCAGCCCTAGCATTCAACCCAATCGCCACTGTGCCACTTTGATGCAACGAAGGACAGGCGTTAAATCTCTCTGCACATACGAATTTCAACATTTCTAGACCGAATACATCAACTGTTACAGCTGTGTCAATTTTTAGAGTACACCATCTTTGGAATGCTCAGATCTGTCAAACAGTATCGAGATGTTGTTTTCTTGTTTATAACCTCTCATTTTAAACTGTTACCTTAAGTTGCTAAGCATACTTTCCTTGATATCGCAGCAATATCCTACCTCCCATACACCTTATCAGTTGTCATAATAATATTGAATAAATCCACATGCATTTGCCATTCATAATTTTTTTTTTATTTCAGGTTGGAATATTTCCCTCGAACTTCGTCACCAACGACGATCCCATGCTGATAAATGTGCCTTCGGCCATCGGTGAAATTCAACCGCTCGAAATCCCATACGAAGAGCTCGATGTCCAGGAGGTTATCGGTGTGGGTGGTTTTTGTAAGGTACATCGTGGCTTCTATGGCAACGAGGAGGTTGCCGTGAAAGCAGCTCGCCAAGGGCCCGACGAAGACATCGAGGTGACACGTGAGAATGTCTTGCAGGAGGCGAAACTTTTCTGGGCCCTTAAGCACGAGAATATTGTTGCACTGCGTGGGGTTTGTCTCAAACCGCCAAAACTTTGCCTTGTGATGGAGTACGCGCGTGGCGGTTCCCTAAATCGGATACTAGCTGGCAGAAAGATTCCACCCGATGTTCTCGTCAACTGGGCGATACAAATTGCACGTGGCATGAACTACCTGCACAATGAAGCCCCGCTGTCCATCATTCATCGGGATTTGAAAAGTTCCAATGGTGAGTTATGAATGAAAATGTGTTTTTTAGCGATACCTTTCCATAAAACAGATATATACTATGAAGGAACGGCAACGTTATCATGATGTTGGCTATTTATAGAGCGTTTCACAGAACAGCCAACCACATCATATCTGGTCATAAAGATCGGTTAACATTGTATTAATCACAAAATTGTGTAATTCGACAGCAAAAGAGTTTGCTCTGAAATGGTTTAGGGAGGTGGGTAGGTACGGATTGGGCAGGCAGGAGGATGGCAATCAATGCAATAGAATGGAAATAATGACTTTAAATTCAATTTTGAGTGTTTTTCGTAATTATGGTTTTGCAAATGGATTCATATTGATTATGTCGTTGAATGGGCGAAGGAGAAAGTTTAGGCTTCAAGGTGACACTGGATTTCGATAAGGGGCTATTTTTAAATGACGAGTTAGTTTGTAAATTAAAGTTGGTGTTGCTTCATCGTTGCTTCTGAGTCAACGTTTGAACTTTTTGAGGTGATGACCTTCTGTGAAATGCTCACTTTTGGTCCTAGATACGATTTTCATTTCATTTTATTTAGTAGTAGCTGTGCTCGCAACTTCGTACGCGGCTTGAGAATATGTAATTTTCAATAAAAGCGGTGAACATTTTCAATGTAAACCAATGAATCAAACAAATCTATTTACCTAAAACACCAATTTATGAAAATTAAATTCAACAGCGTAAGTACTAAAGTTTCACTTCCTTACTGTAGGTATCAACGTAGGTAATATCAAAACAACCACTAAAACAAGAGCCTTAACGGAAATTTGTATACACACCAACAATAAATAAATCAAACAACATAATTCACCTATATCGTCTTTACTTCTTGAATTCTTCAATTCTTTACTGTAGGTATCAACGTAGGTACTATAACAACCATTAAAACAAAAACCTTGAACTCAATTTCTATATACACCACCATACGTCCATCAGCGCACGTCATCAGCCATCTGCGCATTTCCTCAGAAACACATTGTCGCTGTTGATTACATACACCTTCACGTTGCATACTTCTCTTTCGTTTCACTTAATTTGGAGAAAACATCACGCAGTTTGTTTTTTTTTTTCATATGAACGCGCTTGTGCGATGTGCGATGTGCGCCACCCAACCGCCCCAAAGCAGAACAACGATCAAGAACGGGGGCTGCTGATAATGTTCGATTTGAAAAAAATAAATTTATTTTTTTCATGTTAGATTTTAGGTTGTAGCTCAGCTTCTAGAGGACATATAAAAATGATTATTAGCTTGAAATAACTATAGAAGTGTTGGCTCTCCTAAATATTTTGTTTTGTTTGCATTGATTAAGAATTGTTTGAGTAATGGCGAGTAAAAGGCAGTAAAGTCAGAAAAAAAACACATTTTGGTCAAAAACGCTACAAAAAATAGGCATGGCAATGAAAGGAATGAAAAGGAAAAAAGGAAAGGAACATTTCAAAAAAAGTTTCATCGAAATCTGTGCAGTAGTTTTCACGCCATTAGGTAACAAAGAAAATGCCTACAGTTTTATTATATGTATAGATATTAGAGTTGGCCCAGCGGTAGAAATCCTACTATTTTAGTTATACAAACAATTTTTGTAAACAACTTACACACAGCATTGCATCTCTGCACAGTCTTCGCAACAACAAAAAAATCAAGGAAATATGTGTGTTGTGTTTAAAGAAGTGCAAGATATTGTTAACTATTTGCCCTCGCCTATTTATATATAAGACTAGCTGACCCGGCGAACTTCGTACCGCCTAACGGTCAATGTATTTAATGATAACTTTTAACTAAACTTAATTAATTATTTTAATTAAGTTCAATAGTTCATTAGGAAGTACAAATCTATATATTAATCGCCGACACGATTTCTTTCAGAACATATTTAACCTACTAAATGAATACCAATTGGATTTATTTTTTCACCAATTTGAAGCGTGCCACTCATAGATCGGTCGAAAAATATTATAATTTCCATAAAGGATTTGCAAAATAGGTAAAATAGTGTTTTTAAATTACCATGATTACAACAACAACAATAATCTCTGCGGGCGGCGTCACCGACGAATGGTGGTAGTTAGGCGAAGGAAGAGATCGCCAACACAATTTCTTTCAGAACATACCTACAAGTCGGCGCAAAAATAACCTTCCGATGTATTTTGGCTGTAATTTAAAAAAAAAATGAAAAACTTTGATTCTTCTTGTGGATTATTTTTATTTGGTCTTTTAATTTTTTTTACATCAAGTCGAGAATATGATGTTATGTAAATGGCCGCCGACACAGTTGATTGTCATTTGAGCCCTTTTTATGGCATTTTCCATCACAAAACCAAGCAGCAATATTCTCTGCAGAACGGCTACTCCGGAGTCTGCCACGCCTGGCAGTGGCAGCATCTCGTGTTGTGTCAGTCTCTTGGAGGCGAGCGGCTAAACGTCGCAGTGTTTCACCAGTAGGCGTTGGACGGCTAGGAAATCGGCGACGAAATTCACGTTGTGCCAAAGTCACCGACCGTTTATTGCTCAAATAAATAGTCACCAATATTACGCGTTCTGGAGCAGTGTAGCGTAACATTGTTTATTAACGTGTATTTCGCATGTGTTTACTACACAAATGTCAAAACAGAACTGACATTAGGGGCCAATCGCAAAATGTATAGCATTTTCTGATAGGAGGATTACTTTTGCGCCACCTTGTACAACTTCCTACGAATGGTGGTAGTTAGGCGAAGGAAGAGATACGTATTCTCTGTCTCTTATAATTTACTTATTTATATTAATCACCGACACAATTTCTTTCAGAGATACGTATCAACCCTACTTAATGAAGATCACTCATAGATCGGTTGAAAAGAATAATTATTTCAAAAAAGTTTTTGCTTTACCTTGGTTACAACGACAACACTGTAGGCATCAAAAGAAAGATATAATATTTCGCCTTCGCTATCTCTGCGTCCGGTTTCACAGATGAGATGATGGTGGCAGTTAAGCGAAGGAAGAGAAACGAGAAAATGCGCAAGAGTAATTCTAATTCGATTAGTCAAATTTTTCTTTCGCTTGGACGAAGTTTTGTCTCCTGTTCCTGTATGAATGTGAATCAGAAATTACAAAAGAGAATCACACCCAGAGAATTTTGCTATATGCTGTTATTGCGTAAACTTTGTTCTCTATACCAATACCTTCGTGAGGGAGAATGGAATGGTGTGTGTAAAGCGAATGGTGAAGAGAAGAGAATATGCGCAGGAGTGATTGGATTAGTTTGATGAATGAAAGTACATTTCGCCTTCGCCATTCGTCCAGTCGATTCTCTGATAAGCCATAAACATTTTAGAAGTGCAAAATTTCCCAAATTTCCCTTTTCTCTGGAGTTGAAAAATGTGTATTCTTTGCACACGCCAGCGACGATGCTGTTTTGGAATCGGAATCAGTCTTGTGTGTTGTGTCAAACGATAGAGACATTTTCGGAGGTGAGGGTTCATTAATTGTTTAAAGTGCACACACTTTTTGTTTAGATTGATTTGTTGTCGCAAGACCCTATTTTGTGTCGCAAATAGAGCTAAATATCTCCTGTAAACTTGCGCGTGCAAATTTCCATTAAGTTCGGACGGACTTATATAGTCCTAACTTAATTTTGCACTACAAACAATTAATATACCCCTACTTCCGAAGTCGTCTATCGATCGCCGATCGACACAAGACTGTAGACTGATTTCAAAACAGCGTCGTCCGTGGCGTGTACCAAGACTATAGATATACATTTTTCCACCTCTGAGAAAAGGGAAATTTGGGGAAATTTGCACTTCTCAAATGTTTATGGATGAACATTTGAGTTTTGTTATAAGAATTGATTGAGAATTGAGTTGGTATGAACCTACTATTAAAAAGGTTAGCAAAAATCTTTTGTAGAATCACATTTTAATAGACTTTTGACGGAATAACCTTTCTCCTCAAGTGAAGTCCATAACAGGTAGATTTGGCTGGTGCTTATAATTTATTTTTATAAATAATGGTAAAAAATTACAAAGTGGAGAAAAGCATTACCAATTTCATTTCATCAAAAATGAGTCTAATGTAAGAGAAAATATGCCTTTAATTGTGCGCAGATATTTTCATTGCTGTTTTTTCGCGATTTTCTTTTAAGAAATAAGGGATTAGTCTTTCAAGATTTCAACCGAAAGTCAACTACTCTTTACTTAATCGAGTTTCTGGCATCAACTGCAGCCGCATCAAATTCAGCTGCAACCACTTCAACTGCATTTAAGCAAAAACTTGAAAATATTCTTGAATAAAAAATATAAAAATACATGAAACAAAATGCAATAGGTACCTACATATACATACTACCCACATTTTCTTTAATTTTAGTACTATCTTTTTTAAACATTAAAAAAGTTTAGTACAATATTAGCTACTAATGTTTGTTCCAGCATTGACCCAAATACGATCAGTAATTATTACGAATTGTTTATTTAAAGACAGATTGTAAAATTTGCTTCAAGTCAAATATTGCTACACCAATTTTATTTATATGATGATAATGTAAAAATTGTGTGGTCGATTTTCGACCACTGGGCGAACCTAGTTTCAATAAAAGTACAAACATCAATTATTTCAATGACCTGTCAGTAAGACAATTGCTTTGATGAAGATATGTATTTAGCTGCATTGGTTTATATTTGGGGTTATTATCTTCACTGAAACACCTTGTGATACACAATATTTTTAGGTTTGTTATCAGGCGGAAGCACAAATAAAGTGGATGGTTTGCCGACACGTGAATATGCTACGTACGTACAATTGACCATGATAGAAGCAGGTATTTCCTAATTTCAGACCGCAAACACTAAACTATTGACCTTGTGATTTGTTAATCGTCATGAATGGTTGAATGCAAGACGAATCGGAAATTGAATTGGTTTAAACTCAAAGGGAAGGGGCATATCAATTGGAATCGTCGGTATCCTCGAAATGAGAACTTCCTTCTTTGAATCACATTGATCATCAGTTTTCTTATCACCAAACCCGTTCCATTGCATGGTTTTAGCTGGTTTAGATTGACTACCGAGCCAACCTTGAGTTGTAAATTGTGAATGAATGCAGGTTACCTACTGAATATCTGATCCTCGTATAAGAAAGTTTAAGTCATCCACATTTTTATTCTTAGCCGCTAAAATTGGTCGCTTACTCACCCATTCGTTATTTTTGTGGTTAGCAATGATGTTCGGGAATACTTTGTTGATAAGCTCGTCTTTCGATGAAACAAAATTGCAAAAATTCGAAAGAAATGAAATCAATCCGCTCAATTCGTCGACTGGAACACGGCCATAACTGATAGTCAGCAATTGCTTCGACAAATCTGGAGTAGATGGATCGTTCAGCAATGTAACTCTCATGTTAGCTGTCAGCTGACATTTGTCACATAGCGCCACAGATTTGATGATTTGAGGCAAGCAAAGTCGGATTTCTTACAAACAGTACATTCATTTGAACTAATGGGTCTAATTCAAGCCAATCATATTCAAAAGTTATATTTAATACAATAGTAATAACATTGTCGAAGTTTTTCAATTGCAATTGCAATGATTTACGTGTCGGTCAACCTGCCGCTTGTTACAAAAGTTGAAACATTTTTCTAGTCGATTTCCATTTGGGATTTTTCCAAAAACATATGCATTTTGAACAGCTGATATTGTTGTCAAGTATCGCACTAATCCATTTACAAAAGTAGATCAATTACGTTGCACGATTCAGTGATTCTCAATTTGCCAATGGATCTGCACATAAAAAACATTGCAGCTTGTAGTGCAGTTTTATTGAAGGAATCTAAATGTTGGTCCGAAAGGCCTTATGACCACACCAGCATCCTACTTTCACTTCCGGACGGCATAGGTCGTATATCTACGGACTACATTGTACCCAAATTCAACTTCCATAAAAATTTCTCTGTTAGATTCCCCTCTAAATCAGAATGGGAGAATTACGGTCGTAAACGAATTCGACATCTACCCAAAATGAACTGTGGAGTGGGACGGGGGCATTTGCTCAACAGAATTAGACAGCTCTACAATTCTTCGCTTCCCAGCGCAGCTAAAGTCTTTCAAGCAGATGTACTGGCAATTAAGGAGGCTTGTAGACTGCTGCTTAACATAACGATGTCCAGAAAAAAAAATAGGCATCTTCGTCGACAAACAGGCCGCGATTAAGGTTGTCGGTTCAACTAAGTTAACGTCCAAGCTTGTTGTGAAATGCAGGGAGATACTAACCAGGGCTTGTCATCGGTTTGAAATCACTCTCGTCTGGATTCCCGGCCATAGGAACATTGAGGGGAATGAGAAAGCCGATGAACTTGCCAGACGAGGCTCTGCTCTGTGCGTGTATTATGCGGAGAAAGTCTTCCATCCGCTGGGATACGTAAAGAGAAAAATCCCTCTGAATTTCACCTCAAGGGCCGAGACTAGATGGACAAACCTAAGGAACTGCGTCATTTCAAGGAAGATCTGGCCAGCCTACGATGATGCCAGCCAAGCCAAGAGCTCCATATTTTCAGGTTCCGTTAGTTGTGGTCTTAAAACGGCGCTCAATGCGTTATTTGTGTTTTCCCTCGTCAGAGTACGGGGGAATACAGCCACTTAAGCCAACCAACCAACCAACCATGTGTGCTAACTATACCGATCGCCAGGATACATCAAATCGTCTAAAATATTTCGTAATTTATCCAACAGAATACAGATCCATTATCCTACCAATTATAATCGACGGCTTCAATGCGCACAATATGAATTGCGTAAAATAGAATAAAAGAACAGACAAGGCAGGGAAACAATCCAAAGACTCAGTTGTTGATGTGAAATAAAAAATCTCTGTTCCGGGCCTTGCAATTGTAGGTATAAGGTGTATAAGGTGTTAGGTAAAGTTTGTTTGTATTTTTATGGGAGCTGTTTCTCTAAAAGCTAGTTGTGAGCCTCCTATCAGAGAATCTAGTTACCGCCTATCTACTAAAAGTTTACAATATACTCGTATAAATTCCACCCCAACTTTGTATTCTTTCCAATCTTTCATCTTTTTTGCCATTCCGTTTCAGTGTTAATATTCGAAGCAATTGAAGGCGACAACCTACAGAAGAAAACACTAAAAATCACCGACTTCGGCTTGGCTCGTGAACTCTACAATACAACACGAATGTCGGCGGCCGGAACGTATGCGTGGATGCCACCTGAAGTGATTAGTCGCGGCACCTACTCCAAGTGAGCATAAATTCTTCTCCATATATCCAAAGTTGACAATTTTCTCTCTTCTTTTTTGTTTTGCAGATCTTCAGATGTTTGGAGCTACGGTGTCCTTCTGTGGGAGCTAATTACTGGTGAAACTCCGTACAAAGGTTTCGATTCCCTGTCAGTGGCTTACGGCGTTGCTGTGAATACATTGGCGCTGCCAATACCGAAAACCTGCCCAGAAGCATGGGGAAAACTCATGAAAAGTACTTAACGCCCACGTTCTGCCAATGCCAATCCACTGACTAATTTATTTATTTTTCAGGTTGTTGGGAGAACGACCCACATAAAAGGCCCGGTTTTAAAGACATCCTAATGAAGCTAGAAGATATCGCACGATCTGGTTTCACGCAGACACCGCAAGAGTCGTTTCACACAATGCAAGATGGTTGGAAGAAGGAAATCGCTGAGGTTCTCTACGAGTTGCGCATGAAAGAGAAGGTAAGTCGGTCAATTGACTCAAAGGTCACCCATTGCTCCACTGCACCTAAGTTCATTTATCATTTAATTACTATAAGCAAAAACTGAATCAGTCGCAAGCAATGTTGCAGTGAATTTCACATTTGGATTATCGGTTTCTTATTTATTTTCTTTTTCTTTCTATTTTTTGTTTCCTATTCCTTTCACCAATACCCACAAACAATAACATTGCGTAAACAAAATATAAACAAAACAATTCCAATCAGGGCTTTAAATCGATCGAAGAGGTAAGATGTTTGAAAAGACCAAACGCAAGATTGCATTCAGAGATTGTGCTTTGTATATTATTTTGTGAATGTTTTTGTTTTATATTTTCGTTTTGTACTTTTTGTTTGTCTTATTTTGGGGTTTTTGACAAAATAATTCGGTAAGTAAATGAGTAAGAATAGACGCTGCGCGATAGTAATAATCATTTTTAGTTTCCAGTCTACATTATTGGAACTCACAATGGCGAATTTGTTCATAATAAACTACCCATTGTGACATTGTGAGCTATAAAATATTTAATTTGAAGGTTCAAAATGAGTATTAGTGGCACAATCCTTAACCAAATGCCACCATTTGTAGAGTCCAAGTTGGCACGATCCCTATCTACTTGTGCGCTAGTTACGAGCAGCTACGATCGCTCGAATAAAAACAAACAAAAACAAAAATTTAACAAAACAGTGTGAGTTATTTAATAGACGAAGGAACACTGGCTTAATTGTTCCTTTTAAAAAATGCCATAGAGTATGCTGAGCACTTTAAGTGGCCTCTTCTGGTGCTTGCTCTTGCTGGTTGCATTTCACCTCTCACTTACTTACTTACTTAAGGTGGCGCTACAGTCCGGGGTGGACCTGGGCCTTAACCAACAAGCGTCTCCAGTCAGCGTGATCTTTACCTAGCTGTCTCCAGTTTCGCACGCTAAGTTGGTTAAGGTCCCCTTCCATTTGCGTGCGTCATCTGAGTCGCGGTCTTCCTCTACTACGCCTTCCCTCGGGTGTGGATTCGAAGATCTTCCGGGTCGGCCATTCGTGTCCATACGCTCTACATGACCCAGCCGCCTCAGTCGTTGGACCTTCACTCTTCTGACTAGGTCGATGTCGCTGTACAGCCCGTACAGTTCGTCGTTGAATCTCCTCCTCCATTCACCGTCAATGCAGACGGGACCAAAAATCACTCGAAGAATTTTCCTCTCGAAACAACCTAGAGTTACCTCATCCGCTTTTGATAGAGTCCATGCCTCTGCGCCATATAGCAGGACTGGGACGATTAGGGTCTTATAAAGGATCACTTTAGTTGTTCGAGAGAGGGCTTTGCTTAGCCCAAAGAAACAGCGATTGGCAAGAGTTATTCTACGTTTAACCTCAGCGCTGGAGTTATTATCTGAGTTCATAGCGGAGCCTAAGTAGACAAAGTCCACCTCAAAGTTATATATGTCTACTAGCTGTGCCTGCAACTTCGTACGCAGCGTGAGACTGTGTAGTTTCCAATTAAAGAGATTTGACAGTTTTCTCAACGTCATATTTGTTTAAAATCAACAGTCTAGTTAAAACAAAGCGGTGAACATTGTCAATGTAAAACAATAAATCAAACAAATCTATTTACCTAAAATACCAATTTAAGAAAATTATATATGAACGTGCTTGTGCGATGTGCGCCACCCAACCACCCCAAAGCAGAACAACGATCAAAAACCGCGGCTGCTGATAATGTTCCATTTGAGAAAATAAATTTATTTTTTTATGTTAGATTTTAGGTTGTAGGTTGTAGCTCAGCTTCTAGAGGACATAGAAAGCTGATTGATTGCTTGAAATAACTATAAAAGTGTTGGCTCTCCTAAGTATTTTGTTTTGTTTGCATTGATAAAGAATTGTTTGAGAAATGGCGAGTAAAAGGCAGTAAAGTCAGAAAAAAAAACACATTTTGGTCAAAAATGTTCCAAAAAATAGGCATGGCAATGAAAGGAATAGCCTATGTGTTTCTCAGAATCTTAAGGAACGTTTCAAAAGAAGTTTCATCGAAATCGGTGCAGTAGTTTTCACGCCATTAGGTAATAAAGAAAATGCCTACAGTTTTTTATATGTATAGATTGTGACGTTCTGTCCGAGCCGTCGATTTTGGGTGTCCTTTTTGGTTGACAGCATATACTTCGTCTTGCCCTCATTAACCGCCAAACTCATCTTCGCAGCTTCAGTCTCAATACTCACAAACGCGCCATTTACATCACGCTGCGTTCTGCCAATTATATCAATGTCGTCGGCGAGTAATTGGACGGGCTTTTGAGAGATCGTGCCCCTGGTGTTGGCGTTTGAGTTGTGCACTATTATTGAAGAAGTCACGACAGCGCATGGCCTTGTCTAAATCCTTTTTTGACATCGAAGATCTCGATGAGTTCTTTACCGACCTTGATGGAGCAGCGTGCATTCTCCATCGCCATCCTGCACTAACGGACGAGTTTGGTAGGATTTTTTTTGTATTGGGGTTCGCTGGAAGGGAAAGTCATCGAAAGACACTGCAAAGCTAGAACGCGAGGGATGCTTCTGCAATAGTGAGGGACTTTAACCCTCATTCGGCAGTTGCCTTTGCAACTTGTGAATCAGTCCTCTGTGCCAGACTTTATCGAAAGCCTGTGCTATAGTATCAAGAAATATTGTAGAGCACAAATTTTTCTCTTCAAATGCTTTTTCGATCTTGTCTGTGATTCTATGCACTTGTTTAATAGTAGAGTGCTTATTTCTGAATCCAAATTGGTGATTCGGGAATAGCGATTTTTCATCGATTATTTTTTGCAGGCGTTTTACCAGCATTTTTTTAAATAACTTTGACAACATTGTCATAATCGATATTGGGCGATATGAGGTTACTTCGTTTGGTGGTTTGCCTGGTTTTGGTATCATTATCACCTCCGCGACCTTCCACATGCTTGGCACATATCTCAACTTTAATGCAGCATTTAAAATTTGCGCTAGTTTTTTTAGACCTTTTTGTGGGAATTGTTTTAAGATTTCCCCTGTAATCAAATCAAACCCTTGGGCCTTTTTTATATTTATATTTTCTTTAATTTCTTTGGCAAGTTCTTTAGCTGTTACCGATCGAATTGGTCGATCTTCTTTGCACCTTTCTTCGATTCCTTGGTAACTTTTATCTTCATAGGGTTTGAAGACGTCCTCAAGATACTCTGCAAAAGTGTTTGCTTTCTCTTGGCTGCTTTTTGCCCAGTTACCTTCTTTGGTTTTTACTGGAGGAATGTGGGCTATTGGTCGGTTCATTTTCTTTGTTGCCTTCCAGAGCGAGTAGTCGGTAAAGACTGTTAAGGTAAGTTTTTAAAGACTCATTCTTGAATTCTTTTATAGAATTTCTGAGCTTATTGTTTAAGTTGTTTAGTGTGGTTTTGTCGCTTGGCGCCCTTGTCTGTTGCCAACGCTTTCTAGCTTTCCTCTTTCGTGTAATGATTTCACATATTTCGCGAGGGTAAGAGTTTTGCTTAATCTTTTTTGTTGTTTTGGGAGTTGCTGCCCATGCAGCATTTTGTATGTTCTGTGTTGATATTTGCACTGCTTTTTCTAGTTCGTCTACAGTTTGAATAGCTGATGATAGTTGGATAACAACATCTGTCGAAAGTAATTCCAATCAGTCAGTTTATTAACAAGTTTTGGACT
Source organism: Cheilosia urbana (assembly GCA_946477585.1). Taxonomy (NCBI): domain Eukaryota; kingdom Metazoa; phylum Arthropoda; class Insecta; order Diptera; family Syrphidae; genus Cheilosia; species Cheilosia urbana. The sequence goes on along the minus strand of OX297854.1, from coordinate 85,681,339 downwards.
TTGTTCTTTTATCATTATTTTATCGCCAAGTGTAAGAATTACTGAGGAGTGATCTGATTGAATATTTAGATATAAAGAAGTCGACAAGATCTTGGGTTTTATTCCTATCTGTTGGCCAATAGGTAGGTTTTCCCGTCGACTGGATTTCGCGCCATCTTCTTTAATAAATTTATAAAGTTCTCGGCCTCTAGTGTTTGTTAGTCTAGATCCCCAATATTTATTCTTGGCATTAAAATCCCCTCCCACGATTAATCTATTGTGAAATATCCGGAAAAGATTTTTAAAATCATTTGTCTTTATTCTATAGCTAGGAGAGCAATATACTGATGCAACGGATAGTTGGATGGCATATGATTGGAATGCTGCTTCTAAATGGTGTTCAATCGTATTCTATATTACCACTGCAGCCCCGCCTTTTGCGCAGTTATGTGGATGTGGGGAGTGATATAATTTATATCCCTTCAGTTAAGGTCAGAATTTAACTTGAAGTGCGTCTCTGAAATAAGAAATATGTCTATTTGATTTATATAGGGAGTCACTTGTTTCTCCTCCTTTCGATTCTCGAAACCATTAGCATTCCATTCTAGAATTTTGATTTTATTCATCATGTTTGTCTTTTTGGTACAGCTCTTTTATTGCTGTTCTGTCTCTCTAGCAACGATATTAGATAGAATAATATCATTTTATTGCTTTTTCCATGGCACCAATCCTATTTAGGACTTATTTCATAAGGGTTTCCATTAGGGATGTGCCAAACCGATAATTTCTCAAACCGAGTTAGTCAACTCGATTTGCAACTCATTAAGAAGTCAGAATCCAACTCGACCTTACGAACGGGTACGTACGTATGCGGTTTATTCAAACCGATTTACCTCTGGACTCACTCAATTGACAAAAACCACCCTCATAATCATAACACATGAGAGAAAACAGGAGTAAAGAGAAGAGCACAGCTTTCCAATTGGACTTTGCATGTTTGTACAGTATGTTTATCTTTCTCACACCTACGACCTACCTTCTACCTAACCAACCGAACCGAAATCCGAAACCGATTCGTGTGTTCTGTTCAAATCAGTTTATGAATGCGTGGCATTTTATTATTCGGCTTTCGGTCGGTTCCTTTCGTTTCATCGGTTTTCGCCAACTCGGTTTGAAATAAAAGCAACTCGGTTTAACTCGGTTTAGTAGTAACTCGGTTTAAACCGGTTTACCAAACCGAGTCGACACATCACTAGCTTTCCATTGCAGTGTGTGGCTCTGTTTTGCGTTTTACGGCTTTCTCTGCTGGTATTTGTGCTGTTTTTGATGCTGCCTGAGCATAATATGTCATTTTGGGGTCCGCTGTCTTTTGCATTGCGTTCTTTTTGATGATCACTTGATCTTTCGCTTTTTCTTTTTGTGGGCTCTTTTGTGAGTCCTTTTGTGCTTCCTTATTGGAGCTTTTATGTGGTTTCTTTTGTTTTTTATCTTTTGCAAGTTGCATTTCTTTTGCAACTAAGCATCCTCTATAGTTAGCAGGATGACTTTCATTGCAGTTTACACACTTAAGGTGTTCGTCCTTATTCTTCACACATTCTTTGGTGTGGTGACTTCCTGCACACTTTACACATCTTGGGTTTGAGCTGCAGTACTTATGTATATGCCCGTAACTTTGGCAATTTTTGCATTGGGGCACTAATTTGGATTAACGTAAAGTATGAATCTCAACTTTCATCCCAAGTGTGGTCTTAATGCCATATAATAAAAACTGAGCATAACATTGGAAGCGGTACTTTGTTTTTAAATTTTAGCATATTTACGACGACGGTTTAACTCGTTTTTTATGCTTTCAGGTGAGCATTAGAAATGCAGTTTTTTTATTACAACTTTAATTGGTCTGGTTTGCTTATTCATTGCATCATTGCACTTTTATCTGGTTTAGTATTTTAGTCAGAAGTCTGTATCCCTCTTCTTCATCGACATTAATTTTGATGTCATTTTTGTTCTTTAATGCTGTAAAGCTTTAATTTTATTTTCCTCCAACAATTTGACGAAGCTTTCATACTCGGCAGGTTGGACATTTACTTTGTTTTGGTTGTTGATTTCATATTTCAACATTTGCAACTCTTGCTTAAGGTTATTTAATTCCTTAAGTAGTGTCTCATTGAGTTGCTTAAACCCATCTCTTTCTTTGCAGGCTTCTAAATATTTAGCCTTGAATATTTTTTCATTTTTATTTTCATCATTTTTCGATGGGGGTGCGCCTTTTCTACTCTTTTACTTCGTCTAAAAGGGTCATTCCTCAGCAACAAATGATCCCCCCCAGAATTTAAGGGACCGACCTACGAAGAGGGTGGATTTACCAGTGTACATGGCCTACCACCTGGGGTAATCATATCTTTTGTTTTGTTCATTGCATAATTCATTCTGTAACTTTTGAGAAAAGTTTAAACTTTTTTTTTTTTTTTGGTATCATCAACGTATACAGCCGCTCCTGACATGGAAAACAGACGCTGACTAGGGAGCGCCCAATATGGGTCAGACGCTTCTGGGCTTATGAGACTAGGGTCCGCAGGGTCGTTACACCCGTAACCTCTCTCTACGGAGAAGTACCCTTGCGGGGTACCCTTGGCAAGGATGCCAAAACTAGGCATTTCTCCCTATAAATACTGTCATAGGCGGCCTTAAAATCGATGAAAAGGTAATGGGTATCGATTTGAAGTTCCTGGGTTTTCTCCAAGATCTGCCGCATGGTGAATATTTGGTCGATGGTTGACTTTCCTGGCCTGAAACCACACTGATATAGACCAATCAGGTTGTTTACGAAAGGCTTCAGGTGTTCACACAAAACGGCAGATAAGATCTTGTAGGCAATGTTAAGAAGACTTATGCCTCTTTAATTGGCGCGGTTCAGAGGGTCTCCTTTCTTGAGGATCGGGCAAACAATGCTGAGGTTCCATTCATTGCGCATACTTTCCTCCGACCATATTTTACAGATGAGTTGGTGCATGCACCTAACCAAGTCATCTTCATCATCAACAGTCTGCAGAAGTAGTTCTTCCATATCTATAGCAACGATTGCGATTCTACTACGATGTTCCCTTGTTCGTCCTTGCAGGCTTCGGTTCGGGCTCTGTAGCCTTGTGATGTTCGTTTTACCCTTTGGTAAAACTTCCGAACCTCATTCCTGCAGTAACATCTCTCTATTTCCTCGATCACGCGCTTCTCATGCTCTTTCTTTTTCCTCCTCGGAAGCCGGTGTTCGTTCTCTTCTGCGCGTAGAGCCCACGAGCAGCTCTTGTCCTTCTTTGCAGCGCCGCTTTGTATGCCTCTTGTTTTGCTGCATTTGCTTGCAGGGATTTCGTTGCGGTGTTTCTCCTCTCACTGAAGGGCCATCTGCTTTCAAATAAAAGACTCTGCAGTCCTATATCGTCGGTTCCACAAAAATGTCACTCCGCTTTTGAAGGAGTCAGTGCCTCAGATCCGTAGAGCAGGACTGGAATTATTAAGGTCTTAAGCAGATACTGCTTAGTTGTTCAGGAGGACCTTAGTAAAATTGTTTTGAATAAGAACGGGTCGATGTAAAAATGGAATAAAACAATGTATGCCATTTTGTATGGAATCTCACATATCGTTTAAATGACCGCCGCGGCTTCTCAAGGTGTCACGGATCCGAGTGATCCGATTTCAAACGACTTAACCGAATAGATGCGTTTGAATTTGAGCGGTGGCATGGGTTATGTTGGCTTTAAGGACATCGGTCCATTGCGGTTTCTTGGCATGGACCTGTGACTTCAGGGATCCCCACAAGAAAAGTTCCAGCGGGGTCAAGTCGCACGATCCTGGTGGGCAATTCACGTCATCACTGTGGGGATAAGCATACCCCCAAATCGTTCATACAGCATGTCCATCGGAGCGTGTGCTGGAACGTAGCCTGGTCGGATGTAGGCCCAAGTCCCGATGCAAAATTCGCCGAGTTGAAATCGGCCATGTGCACGGCAAGGAATTGACAGCCTCCTTTAATGTTCTCGGTCTATCTGGCGTTCCAATAGGTGTTGGCTGATGGCTTGCCGAACCGGTTGTCTCGAATTTTGCCACCAAACGATGGACTCAGGAGACTTATTGGAGAGGGCCACCGCGTCGTCCGTAAAATGAGCGCAACGAGCGTAACGTTTGCACTGATGAACACCCATTTTGATAATAAAGATTTAGATCGTTTGAATGTGTTTCGAAATCGTCTAACTTGCCATGGCGATTTGGCATATAATCGCCCAAACATGCTGCCAACATCGACCCGCCTCCAATTGGAAAACCCTCTTTATTATTCTTCGGGAGAATTCTGATGTTTTGTAGGCCTCTCGATGTGGAAAAAGTTCAGCTGCTTTTGCCGCTTCTGTCTTCGTGCTCGCAGATGCACCACTAGTGACAGCTCACTGCGGTGTACCTTATGTCAATATCTTTGACGGAATTTGCAATTAATCAAACAGGAGTTAGATTCTGTAAGGCAAAAACGTTGAAATGTTTTTGTGCGCACGAACAATTTGCTCTAAGTTGCAGAAGCGAATTGTTCATGCACACGAAAACGTTTCCCTTTACAGAATGCTGACCCTGACTTGTGGAAGATCGCATTCGTGTACTAATTGACAGCTGAGTTTCCCATGACAGGGCGTTGCCTAGCTTGAATCCTTTTCTAACATCAGAGGTCGATGTTAGGTCGTTACCGACTTTTTGCAAACGAAACCAATCAATCATGAGATTCCATTTATCAGCATGGCATGGTTCATGGATCATGCAGGCAGACATATTCGCTCCGCCAAGTAATCCGTTGCTGATGTGCTCAGGCTCAGACAGGGAAACCGTCAGGCCCAGTTCCCAGTTGCCATGTTTATCTTCAGCTTTGTACAATGTGCATTTGTTATGAGCATTTGTTATGAGGCTCTGTATGCCAGTTTCGGTAGACTTACCGGCTTGATATGCGAACTGGCTCGCATGAAGTGGATTACCTGTAAGGAACTGATCCCTTATGTATTGATCTAGGACTTTCTCCATGGTTTTAGGAGGAAGGAGCTAAGACTGATGGGGCGATATGATTTCGCTAGAAAAAAAATTTTAAATCAAAACTTCACCCTTCGAGGTAAATCGTTCCCGGTTTCTTTTAGAAATACGACTCGATAGCAAGAGTCTTTAAAGGTCTGTGGTATCAAAGGCAGTTCTTAAATCATTAAAAAAATGTATGGAGTTTTAACTTTTTAATGGGATTCTGTGGATGATGAATGCAGAAGTTAATAACGAGCTCTGATTGAAAGTTTCAAATTCCTCTGTTTGACACAGTGATTTCGATTTTCCTTTCCTTCTTTATAAATATTTGACCGATAGAGAGTAGATGATATAAACCATTACTGTGGTGTTCGTCTAGTTGTCCTTTTTCGTTATAATCACCCCTATCGAGGTATCCGTTCGGAGAAAATTTCGATACGAAAATCAAATCCGATCGGAACTCAAATTGCATTCGAAGTATCCGTTTCGGAATAAAATAAATGAAGCATATAAACGCGTTCATTTCACATAAAAATATTCCGCAGCAATTCGTTGTCGGAGAGCTTCGGAAAAAAATTGCCGTGTGGCTGTCAAATATAAGTGGTATAACGCGGTTCCACGCAATGCGACAAGGTGCGCTACATGCAATCGGAGAATTTGTCCGAAAGTTGTATCGGAACGGATACCTCGAATGGAATTTTTCCGATTTCGTACAGATCGGAGAAAATTCCGTTCCGAACGGATAACCTCGATAGGGGTGAATAACTGAATTTATAACTCAGAAGCTAAGCCCCTAGGTTGTTAAGAAATGGGATTTTAGAATCTCATTGACTTGGCGGTTGTTCATAACCTTACTCTCAGCATGTAGAGGTACAATGATCTTGATCCAACAGGTTTTAGGTTCTTGGAAGGAAATCTCTCTCTTGTATTAAAATTTAAAATTGAATTGAGTACAACTTTGAATCTCCCTTGCTGTGAATGTCCCTTATAACAACAGTTTTATTGCAAGGTTTGTTTTTTATATACTAAGCTTCTACCCTGAGTTTGACTTCTCTCATCATATTGCACCTGTTTTTGTTTTGTTTTTTAACCCTAAAACGCTCCCCTATATTGCACTCTTATACTATATAATTTTCCACTCTACTTAAGTTAATTAAATTTTCTTTTTTACTTTCTCATTTTCGTTTGTTTTGCAACACAACTTCATCTGCACCAAATCACATCACTGTTGCTCAATTGGTTAACGGAAATAAAACAGGAATTGCGCTGCAAAGAAGCCGAACTGAAACGCGTACAAATGCAACAACGTGAACAAGCCAAAGACTTACAACTGCGTGAACAAGAACTAGTGGTGCGTGAGCTAGAACTAATAGGACGTGAATTGATAATCGCACAAAATACACCAGTACCAAGAAAACGAAAGGAACGCTTCAAAAAGCTGAAGGTAATTGTTGTATACGCATGTCGAGTTGTTTGTTACTATCTAGTCTATTGTAGCTTCTTAAACGTGAGCCTGCACAAATATCACTTCCGATCGACTTTCGACATACGATAACGACAATACGAGATAAATCACGAGCCAGAACAGATACACCGCCTGGGTCGCCAGCGATATCCGGCTTGAGAATAGTAGCACGTAAGTGAATAATTAGTTGTTGTTGTTTTTCTCAATCTTATGAGTGTTTCATACCGCACATTATAATTTTCTTTCTTTTGTTGGCATGCAGTTGTAGGTAGTTATTTGTGTTTGGTTTAATGTAACCTAAGTCGTACGTTTGACGGAGTTTGCTTAATCATCTGGCTTTCTTCGAGAGTTCTCTGATAAACTAATTTTGGCTGCTACCCAATTCTTTATCCGGGGAATTGCTTCGTTTGTAACGGATCCAAATGTATGAATCTGTTTACCTTCGCTTCTACTGTGTTTTTTTTACGCGCGCTTTCTCACAACGTAGCTTTATTGCCTTTTTTATGAGCGTGCAGCGCCCTTCATTTGTAGAGGCTTATTTCAATATTATAGGAGTGCTTCTCTACCCCATAGTCTCTCTGTTAGCCATCTAAGGCGACTGATTTTCTGACAGGCTTTCGCTGTCCACCTCTTAGTATCCGCAGTTAAAATTCCTTATCCAAATCCTGTCAGCTCAAATGGGACCTTAAATCACGCGAATAATCTTATATGTAAATAGGTGAATGCGAATAGTTAGGAACCGTTTTCACTGCCTTAAACACAACTTATTCGCTTGATTTCTTTTGTTGGGAAGACTGTGCAGAGATACAATGTTGTCTATAATATGTTTTCCCATATTTTCTGGTATGCAAAAAATACTAAAATGGTAGAATTTCTACCACATGGCGAACTAAATTGAAAACGATCAAGGGTAACTTCATCCACCTTTGCTAACTTCCTTCCTTCATCCTTGTTTGACATCAAAGGTGTCGATGAGCTTGTTTCGGGAGCAGTTAGCCTTATACATCATCATTCTACACAACCTAAGGAGATTAGACTCACCTTGGCCCTATATAGCTCAACGCTGTCCATTACGGCCTTAACACCGATAGACACTTGGAGAATATCGGTTAGGCAGCAATTTGACACAGTACTGCAGACACACTCTTGTAAAGGAGACTGCTTATTCTGATGCTGGACAGTCTAGATGGTCTCCTTTTTCTGTGGACTGGGCAACGATGCTGAGGTCGCATTCTCCATACTTTCTCCCTAGGTACCAAATTGTAAAGAGAAGCGCTGGTAAATGCTTTCCACCAAGAAGTCTCCCGGCACCTTTAATAATTCGACCGCCAGATGGCCGTCTAGACCAGCAGTTCGATTGCACTTGACTTTAAATATTCTTATTGTCAATTTATTGCGGTCCGATGGAAGTCTTGTCTTATTCATCAGTTTTGTAGAGCACTTAAACTCGACGGCGGTTATTTATATCCAAGTCATAAGTTGTTCGGTTCCATTTTCCTCAGTTTTTGATAAAACAGTCTACTTAAGCAACTGTCAGAAATTCCTCTATTTTTAGATATCTATGCCTTTGGGCATATGGAATGAATACTTGTACGACTGAATTTCTTGCTCCTGATCGCCGAAGATGTAATTTTTGTAGCGAACTATCTCTGGTTTTAATAAGAAAAAATAGCAGCCTAAAGCCCTGGAAGCTAGTGCTATAATTTGCTTTTTGTTTATATAATTCCTTTATTTAACAATAAAGTTAAGTATAATAATAATTAGAAAACAAAAAAGTTAAGGATGACTCTGATCGAGAGTTCAATTTCACTATGCAAACAATAGTTCTCTACAAAATATTCTTTCATTTTCAAGACATTTCATCTGTTTCTTGTCAATAAGTTAACGAAAGATGTTGCTTTTTAGTACAGGAACCTTGACAGTGGTTCTCTTCGTACAAAACGTCCGATAACATAGTTTAATAGTTCCACGATACAGAGCTGAACACCATATCCAGAGCCAGTTTTTTAATTCAAAATGTGTCTATATTCCACAAGTCTCTACAAAATTCCTTTATACAACTGACGGTACCATCAGATTAAACAACTTCCGTCAAACGTACATTTAAAACCTCACTCAAGCCTTTTAAACAAATTATTTTTATTAGTAAATTAATTAAATTTTTCGCATGCACATCACTTTAATCTACTTAACAAGACTAAGACTACGACACTCCCAACTCAAACTAACAAACTTGAACAAAAAAAAAATCATCTTCCACTTAACGTCCCTGGCCACCATTTTCATCTCTCTCATACGCACATCTGTGGCCCCTTTCCGCATCACATAATATTTTATAAGATCGTTGCAAACTATCCTTTTCTTTATCAAAATATCATCTCTATATATATGTGCTCAGTTCCACCGGATGGCTTCAAAGGTAAAACCTGGGGTCCCTCCACGCTACATCAGCGTGAACGAAGCCATTTGCTACCGTCACTCCATTCAACCGAATGGACGCCGCCTAACTTCAGTAAGAGTGCTCCAAATTTGGACAAATCACGGATAGCACTCCCGCAACATTCACCGGGTACACAGTCGGCGACAGCAGCTACAACATCTGCAATGATTGCTGGCAGTACGATTGGTTACAATCCACAAGGTATTCCAATATCATCCACCAAATGTCTACCATATACTACCGCTTGTAACAACAACAATAATAACATCAACAACAACAACAACAACAACAACATCATTAGCTATAGTAACAACAGCGGAATTAATATTAACAAAAACAGCAACAATATACATTTAAGTAACAATAATAATAGCATTAGGAAGAGTAAAAATAAATCATCATCATCCCCTCGCCACGGTAGTAATAGTAACAGTAGTAGTAACAATAACAGCATACTAGTGGGCAAAAGTCATGATCGTGGTCTAGATTCCTATAAGAACTCGAGCATCAGCAACTCCTCCACGCTTATTCCGTTTAGTTATAGTTTTAATAATTCCTTGGCTAGTGCCGGTGGCGGCGTCACCAACACCACCACCAGTACTGGCGGTAGTGTGCGTCCCACTCAGCTGTCGTTGTCGTTAAATACTCACCAGGTGCTTAGTAAAAATGGTGGCGGTGGTAGTCGTACAGTAATGACAACCTACAACGACGACGACGATGACGACGATGACGAACCGGCGACGGGTTGCTTCAACTTCCGACGGACGGTCAGCAATCAGAGTTCAGTTACCGAAAGCGTAGCCACCGCCGCAAATAGTCACAGCAATCCTAGCGGCGGCCGCAAGAAACACAGTTTAGATAGTAAAATTCCCAACATGATCCACTCATACCGGGACAGTACTAGTGCGCTAGTAGTGACCACACTCGACAATGTGACCTATGATCGTGTCTTCTACAAAGCCATGCAGAAGAGTCTCGACGAGATCTTCTCGACACCCTGTGATATTGCTGCGACCATATCATCGGCGAATCGCCATGTGTGGAATCGTGCAGAGAAGGTGAGTTCCAAGTCCAGTGGGGATCTGACCATGTACGGTTTTCAGGCCACCGAACAGGAGGCCGAAGACACCGAGAGTACCTACCGGTTCCAACGCAACGGCTCTGGATCTCAATTTCCGCGGCATTGCTTCTTCCGTCAGCAATCGAACTCGATGGACGATAATGTGACAAAGCTATCGAAAAGCAGCGACAGCAGTCGCAGCTGCAGTCAGAGTAGTAGTCGCAGCGAAGTTGATCAGTTCAGCGAGAGTTTCAATTCCTGCAGCCAACAGGGCACTCAGGTGATGAATTCCTTTTGCAGTGATCGCTCCTCGTCGGCCGATGTTTCGTTGCCATCGCGAAAGAGTTCAATGGTCACGTTTCGCTGTACGAAAACTGACGAAGTGTGTTCTACTCAAGACTGTTACAACGAGGAGCGGAATAATTCGTTTAGCTTCACCACGTACTACAGCGATGAGGGCGGGAATGGTGATGATAATGGTGCCCAGGCGTCTACAGCGTCCATATTTATTCTTCCCGATTCGGTGATGTCATCGCGAAAGCTAAAGGACGTCCAACCCGACCCCGAAGTGATAAAGTATAACTCTTCATATCTGCACGGAGGTAAGCAGGGGAAAAGGAGAAAGGCTGCCATCGCCGGTGGAAAATTGAAAAGTTGGATGAGTTTCTTCAGTTTTGGTACGCTAGGAAGGAGTTCGAAGAAGAAGTTTGCCCAAAATTCAGGCAGTGCAGCATATAGGCTATTTGAAAACAATACCGAGGCGAATGACTTGATAGGAGTGGAGGTAGTTACAGGCAGCCAGCCGCCAGAGGACGAAGTGCAAGTTGCGAATATAAGCGAGAATTGTAGACGAGAGGTTATGGTAGGCGGCGAGGAAGGTGGGATTAGGAAGGCCTCCAAGTAAATTTTAATGCGGAATGTAATACAGAGGGCTAGGAACCGATCGATGAGGGGAGTTCAATTTTATTTGGGGCATGTATGCGGGTAATTTAAAACAAAATGTGTCAGACAAAATGCGAATGTAGTCCACAGCACTCTTAATATGGAATTTGCCATGCACGAAAGAGACGACAGCATTTATAGGTTGCTAATTTTGCGATCCACAGAAAATTAGCCTGTGAGAAAAGAGGTATATCTGTATAGAAGTAGATTCCACACCGCTGGAACACACACATTACACGGCCGAACGGTGGTGTCAATAGGATCTACAAGTAAGACAGTCTATAACGAACTCTAAAAGAAGATGAAACAGATATAATTATATTTTGAAAGGGAAGTGTTTTAGAACAAATGTTGAGATAGAGTCCACAACTCCCCAAACAGTGTTGAGCGCATGTAATGAGTTGTAGCGAGTTCACGCAAACCAAAACCTTTAAAGGGGGACAACTTTTTCCCAAAATGGGTTCCAAAGAATTAAAACAAAAGAAAAAAGAGAAAGAGATATGTAGAAATGCTTCCTCTGATGGTTTGTGGATTGCATTTTGCATATTCAAATGTAGGTGCCGGTGTCAAATGACCTGTCATTTATTAGTAATGTTTAAAATCTGTTTATCTACGCTAATCATGACAAAGCATTTACAAAAAAAGTGGAACACACTCTAGGTAGTGTTTCAAATTTTACCTTAGTGTCTTTAGCTTGTAGTTTAGGAATTAAGGAGCCTTTTCGGTAACCAATTTTAAGATAAAATTTAAGTTAGTGAATTCGTTTTAGTAATAAAAGTTTTTCTATTTCTAAGTAACCTTCAACCTCGACAGCCTCAATTAAACAACAACCATGTCGAAGCTTTGTGAAGACTGCAACAGGATGACTCTGGTCCGGGATATCCCCCGGTTCAAGGTCACTCAGGGGTTGAATTACCGAATCCGTGATCTAATAATAATTTGTTATTGTAATCCACAAAATTCAGTGACGTATTGCTTGCTCACGGATGCGGTAATACGGCCCCTGGTCTTTTCAGCAATAGGTACATGAGAGAGCCCACAAATTCGCAGCTCTTTGCTTGTCAATTGCGTTTCCTTGCGTTTTTCCCCAAAAGCACATGCTATATGGACGAGATAAGGTTTTTGACAGAGTTAGAAAAAGATCTGATTTGCAGAACACCTGCAAACGTCCCTAAACTTACTGCCATACGTACGAGCCTTATAATACGAGTACCCAATGCCAAAGCTGAGTCGCGAATGCGAGTTTTAATTTTATTAATTAGTTAATTTTCTATACGGCTACCTGGCCTTACCTCAAACCATACATCGTTCACCTTTTATAAGTTATTGCCTCTTGGACTTCTCAAGCATCAATTTAAATATTATCATCGACTTCCTCAACCACACACCATGTTGGTTTTAAGCTCCGCTTTTATATTTTGTTCGTACTTCTATTTTTCATTGTGAAAATCGCGTGGCTTCAAAACGCCGCCACATCCGCCACATTCAGGCGGAACGCTGAAAACCAGCCACATAAACCAAATCAGCCAAAGAACCTTCTTTTTATCAGATACCTTATAATTTTATTCAAACTGTTATACAGTATACCCCGGATTGTTGCGTAAAATGTACAATTTTCAGCGCATTTATCCGAGGATCGCAATTACGAGAATCCCGCTTAAGTGTGTTGTGGACGCAATAAGGAAAACCCCACACTAAAGCCTTTTTATTATCACTCTGAACATATATGTTAGTCAATTTGACAATTGTCTTGAGAACTTTCTTTGATTTTATTAAAGCTCAAAAAAGTTTTCAATGCTTTTATTAGATGTGTGCTTATAACCGGGAGATTTTGTATGAAGTTTTACGAGAGGCTTTAATTTTAGTAGCATTCATAAACTCGCTAAAATAGACGTTTTTCATTTAAAGTTCAGAGCAGAACCTGAACTCTTATACAAAAAGTTTCTGTTTCGAGCTCGAATTTGTCGAATTTGTGTTTATTTTTTCGTTCAGACCACGACCAAAGCGCGCTTATAATGCTCGAGTTCTGAACTAAAAAAAATATATTTTAAATTTTGTTCACATTCATTTAAAACCATCACACTCTTGTCGATCAGCGTTAGAGCAATGATCGGATTACCACAGTCATAAGCGAACAATCGGTCCTAGCGAGGTATCCTTCGGAGCGGAAATGCTACGATTCGGAGGATTATTGCTGCGAGTTATTCTTGGGAACAACTGATCGGAGAATTATTCCGAAATTTTGTAACGCATATCGGCGAAATACGATGCAGTGCGATGAAATGCATTCTTTTGTTAAGTTTTTGACAGCTAGGTTCCGATAATTATCCTCCGTCAGAAATTGGTGGCGCAATTTGTTTACGATTTGGAGTGCGCCATCGCAATTGTGTATTTCTCTTCCAAAGTCGGACACCTCGAATGCAATTTGAGCCTCTGAAGGAGTATACGTTGAGAAGAATTTTTCGTTCCGACGTATACCTTGCTAGGGCACCTACCACCTTATAGAGTAACGTGGGCTTTACATGCAAGATAAAAATCAAATTCCGTCATGTAGTGCGTCCTTTTCAACCCTACGAAATCGGACAAATTCCATTCGAGGCATCCATTCGGATACGACTTTTAAAAAAAATCTCCCATGTCATATAGCGCACCTTGTCGCATTGCGTGGAACCACGTTATACCACTTACTTTTGACAGCTACGCCCTACACGGCACATTTTTTCCGAAGAACTCCGAAAACTAATTGCTATGGAATATTTTTAATACATATAAAATGAACATAATTGTCGATAGGGGTGATTGTTTGTCGTAGTCACCAAAAGTAGGCAGTGAAATCAAGAGACATGTTTATAAGTGACGGCGGTCGCATTGTAATCTGGGGTGGAGTCCTCCAAGCTGATAGATTATAGTCCATTTTGTGATAGGCAAATGCGACATTGACATCGTCCAAAGATCACAAAAAATAAAAAATAACTTTCACAGTGTTATTGTGACTGACTATCAACTATCGCAATTCACCACAGGATACCACTGCCATACTATTTGATGTGTATGAATTTTACTTAGACCGACGTCGCACAATCGCTCTGTCACTCGAGCAATACAAGTGTCACTTTGCTTGACAAATACTATCGATAGTAAAAAGCTGTAATAAACTGTGTAACGTCTCTTTCCATCGGTGATTACCCGCCTATGACTTTTCCAAGTCGCTCATATTCATAAATTCCTTTACTTTTAGCTCGCCGCTTTGAATTTCTGGTAAGTCAATTCAAACTTTAAATTGCTTGCCGTTTTCGGTTTCATTTATTCCTATAGTTAAAAACGTCTTCCATATCATTAGTTATGGGCAATGCATTCCTAAGTGTTTCTAACAAATGAAAAAGGTCTATCTCAGGCCATCTAGGTCAGCAAAGTCTACTAGAAAGGAGACTGAAAATCGACTTCAACATCTTTTAAACACTCAAGCTGAAAGTTCTATGTTCTTGCTTAAATTTTGTGAATTTTTTTTTTTTTGAACTTGAATACACTCCTATTCCAGGCCGGAAGAATTTTATTTGTATCAATAACCATTGGTAAACCTGAGGTCAGTTTTCCACTTGATATTGCCGGGCGTGGCTGTCCTAGCTTTGCTTACAGGTTTCTAAAATTTTAGTAAACTCCATACATCTATCTGTAATCTTAAAAAGAAAAACCAATTAGAACTTATGCAGCCGCTTGTAGAAAAAACCAAAAGAACTTACTCAGCCGCTAACTACTTTTCGTGTTCCTCGACATCTTCTACGATGTTTCATCTCCACAGTCCAAAAATTTATTTTTCACAGCAAATCAATATGAGAATTGCTTAGCTAAGTATTTTTTCCAGCCCAATAATATACAATAACTAGCTGACCCGGCAAACTTCGTTCCGCCCAAATTTGTTAATGTAAAGAAAGTAATAATTCCGAGCATGCGCAATGCACTTCCTAATTTATGTAATTCGGCCAATTAAAATTCTTTATTCAAAAGTTATATTAGATGCAATATAAATAAATTATGAATAGCAATGTTGATTTGTTTCAATCAAACCGCAATGATTTTGACGTTTCGGCCAACCTTCCGCTTTTTCACTAAATTTACAATGTGAGAAACATGGGAAATCAAGATTGATGCCACTAATGCACAAACATCCATCGATTATCCTTGCAATAAATTATTGACATAGTGAAAGCGAGACGCACGGGAAATTGAAGTCGCACGAATGGTTAATCGTTCTAAATAAGCGAAATCTGCGGAATAAGAGTGTTTGCCTTTGAAATTTCCCCTCAAAATTATCACTTGCATGATATTTGATGTAAGATCCTTAACCATAAATCAAATGCGATCCTTTACAAAGTTTCGATACATTGATGTTGCGTAACAGCATTTTAACTGAGCTGACTTTCAAGTCCAAATTATGAAGAGGTAAGCCCGGAACATCCAAAGAATTAAAAAAATCAACTAATCCCCATAAAGTTTTTTTCACATCAAAAGGTAGCATTATGCCCTTCCTTCCAACCAAAAATCATAAAAATCGAACGATCCGTCCCCGAGTTATGAGTGCACATTCGGACGTCAGTCTCTTTTATATGTAACTGTATCCACCCGGCTTTGCCCATACCTTTCTTGCTCACATTTCGCAAATTACTTTATTTGAACAATGTCCATTAATAATTTTAATTATACAACTTTAGAAATAGAGTTTGATTTTATTTTTTAATGGGACGTGCCAAAATCCATTTTCTTATACCGCTTGTGTTTTTCAAAGTACCACCTATAGGGTCAAAAACCATATCCATCTACAAAATTTCAATCAACTTGGTAGAGCTGTTTCGGAGATCGGCAGCAGCGCCACCTATCAGGTCCAAAAGTATCCTATCCTTCAAGCGGAAACAAAGAATATAAATCTACAAAATTTCTTTGAACTCGGGTGAGTGATTTTGGAGATCGTGAAACAACGCCATATAGTGGGTCAAAAATCCTATCTTTTAAGTTTGCGTTAACCTAAAATACAACAATATGAACATAACAAAAGAAGAATCATAAAAATTTACCCAGTGGCTATCGAGTTATATCATCATCATCGAGTTTCGTCCCGAAAGAATTATATGTATAAATTAAGATGATTAGTATTAAACAAAATTTAACTAAACTGAAAAACGACATATACGCCTACAACGCCACATGTTTTAGTTTTTGTTAGAAATAATAAATTAATTATTTTATATGTATTTTATCAATATAATAACTCCGATCGAAGCATCTGTTTTAAACGATATTCATTTTTTTACATCCTCTTTGACGATATTTGCAGCACGCATTATGTCAATGTTATGCCATAAGGTTAAGCGCCATAAGGTTACATCAAAAAAGTTTGAATTGTAAAAGCGCTATGGTTAGGTACTTGAGATATAATTTAATATGGTGGTTAATTTTTCTTAAATTTTCTAATTTTCCGCGCAATTTTCTTAATTTTTTCTCCTGACAATAACAAACACAACAAAAAAAGAATTAGTGAAATCGGTCCAGCCGTTCACGCGTGATGCCGTGACCAAGGGAAATATGGATTCGTTTTTAGGCCACTTCCTCAAGATGATAGCGGAAGGAATCGAGGGCGAAAAATCGGGAATAGGTAGGAAGGTGGAAAGGTGGGAGACAAACACTTCCTTTTCTTTCTGTGCGTTACCTGAACGCAACAACAGTTTGACTCAATGCGATTCGTTCGAAGTCCATTTCTCGCTCCAGTTCCAGCTGTGGCATCCACAATTTGCACAACAAAGTGGCACTTTGTTGCGCATTTCATCTGACATCTCCAGTTCATTATCCGATGTCACAGTGCGAATTCGATGCAAAATATCGTTGGCCATAATATCATTTTTATTATAATCAAAGTATCTACTTCATTTCAAAAAGTTACTTAATGTAACGTAGTAAACATAATTTATTAGAATAAACTTTTTAATTACATACATATATTGAAAAGAAAAAAAAATCAAAATTGTTGACAACAACAATTTGCTTGGAAAACAATTAAAATAATTGACAACAACAATTGCTTTCAAAATTCAAAATATTTTTTTTTTGTATTTGAAGTGTCACTACTTTATGTTATCCAGTTTCTTTTTTTTTCAAAGTGTATTTCCCCATGAAAAAAATAAAAAATTTAGTGGTGGACCACCCTTAACATTTAGGGATATGAAAAATAGATGTTGTCCGATTCTCAACCCTAGCCAATATGCACACTAAGTTTCACGAAAATCGGTGGAGCCGTTTCGGAGGAGTTCAACTACGCACCCCGTGACACGATAATTTTATATATTAGATATAGACAAAGAGCCTAATAAAACTATCCCAAATCAAATTATTCAAATAAAAAATTCAATCAGCCTGAAAGTATGCAAGTATTTGTAATAAAATGACATAAACTGGCATACATGGTGTGTGTCTTCGATATTGTCCTTGCCTAATTGGATATCCGTATAGTTGTATATAGTTTAAAATTTGTTTACTCTACTGTTCCCAACTTCATGCTGGTTAAAATAAACACGCAGTAGCTCGTGCTTAAAATCCTACATTCGGTACTTAGAAACATGCTTAAAAGTAAACCGAAGTAATATCAGGGCTAGTAGTAGTGTGGTAGTAGCATTTGTAATATTCAAATGCGACTGTCAAACTGGAATTCTCGTAAAATCCATAGAAACTGTGCAAACAAGCGACCCCAAAAAAGGACTATCTCAGTGATTATCACATTACATAGAGCAGCAAATTTGTGTTCATAAACGCTATCGCAATTCCACCTCATGATCTAAGCGAGAAGAAAATGGACACTTAACTCTTAAGTCGAATGATTTTTTTAAAAGTCTCTTTTTTTGGCAGGTACATGAATCCATGCTTTTGAGTCCTATCACGCAAGTAGGCATTGAATCCCCGATCTATTCTTAATTAATTTTAATAGAAAGTCCCTACCTCTCCTCACTGCATTACTATCGTCATCCATAAAGATAAGCATTTCGTAAGTCATAAGTCATTCCGATGGCAATTATTAAATATACATATTTCCATTTGTCTGCGTAGGTAAACTCTCTAAAAAGTGTCCTTTTGCAAGGGAAATATAATTAAATATAAGGCTGCTGACATAACTGAGCGCAATTTCGTCGGACAAGACCGTGTACAATTATTATTGGCGCGGGGCGGCCAGACAACCAAAACTGAATCTGATGACAACGACTTGTTACGAAGAATGCACACATTTTGTTTACACTATTTCTCTATTTGAGTTACTTTTTTTTCTCTATGTAATTCTTAGACTTTTACAAAATATTTATATACAGAAATATAAAACTATTCTTAGACGTATACTATTTACAAAAGAAAAAGCAAAGCTTTTTGTCGATTCCTGTTTTATTTCTTCTTTTTTTTTTTCTTAGATTTATACAAAACACCTTCTAATTGTATTCCCCTGAGTAGTTGTCTTCTAGTTCAATTAAGAAATTCAGAAATTCATTTCATAAGACTTAAAATGCATTCGTTCGAAAAATCAAATGCATTTCTAAAAAAAAAAAAACTAAAAAAAATTAATAATTCAATAAACTTGAAAAAAAAAAAACAATAGATATATATATATATATATATTTATACCATAAAGTAGTTATATTTTTCTAGATAGTTTTTTCTTTATGCGTTTATATTTTGTCCGAAATTTGTTTTCTTTTTGTTTTATGTAGAATTTTTGGCAATATGCAGAATAAAAAAAATTATTTCTTAGCTGTGATTAAATGAATATACACGAATCCGATTCAATCAGAATGTATTAAAAAGAGTTTATTCAAAACTCCACACAACGATTATAATCATTTTTTTTATGTTTTGTAAAATTTTGTATTATTTATTTGTTTTAAGTGGAACGTGTATTATTTTATTTTATTTAAAATTGTTTGTTCAATACTTTGGTAAATTTTGTATACGTTGTATCTTTGTTTTTTGTATTTTTTTTTTATTTTCTATTTCGGTTTGTATTGCGTTTTATTTAATTTTTTTTTTTTTTATATAAATCATATTCCAATTTTATTATATATAGAGAAATAAAACAAACAAAAAAAAAAAAGCTACAAACTTACATGAACACTTTTTTATTTATACTGCTTGATGGTTTAATTTTAATTCGTTTTTATTTTTGGTTGACGGACACATGCATTTAACTAACGAGGGAAGAAATGCGGTCCCAATTAATGTATTAATGGTGCAAAACACAAAACAAACATGATTATATTATACAACCAGAGTTTTCAGTTGCGATCAAGAAAAAACACATGTTTGTATGTAACAATTTGATTTTTTGATTTTGATTTAAAAGCCTGCTACCGCAATCGATATAAGTTAAGTATATCGTTTTCGCTCAAAGTTAAAACTATAGAAAAAAAACAAATCAGCAAAATACCAAATAACGAGTTAAGTAAAGAGAAATTTTCAACCGACATGTACATACTGATAAATATGTCAAATACATAAAGATGACAAGAAACAATTTCAAAGTCCGCCTTAAGTCAATTGCTCATAAAAAAATGAGTGAAAATTAAGAAAAATTCGGTGGTGGTCGAACTTGTTTACTTACACTTGTTTTTTTAAGGCACATTTGAAATATCTGTTGTTTTACTTTTGAAGTAGATGTCAAAGTAGGTAGTAGTAGTAGTAGATATTTTCCGTTGCCTGAGAGTGGGCACATTCAAAAATCTAGTCGACTATATAAGTCTGGATTAGATGTAACCTGAACGCAAAAACTAGTTTGGTCGGGAACGTCACTTTTCCTACGTCATCAACTTATCATCAATTTATGTGGCATTCGATTGGGCACTCTCAGAGCACTTTTTTTTTTTTGCTCTATTTAACTTTTTATGTTCATTTGATACAAAAAAACAGTTTTTTTCAGATTTCAGAGCACTTTTGCGAATCTGGATTTTTTCTCAGAGTTGCTTCAGATTTAGCACTACAAGTGCGTTGGAGTTTGACAACTTGTGGATTTTGTTTACGTTTTCGTGAAATTTTTCAACTGCAAAGAAACGCGTTGCATCTGGTTGACATATATTTGTTAATTTTTACAATACAAATATACAAATATTTAGCAATTCATCTGGGGGTAAATTCTTGTTCTGTGAAAGAGTTAATCGAAATCATTTTCACGCATTGCTTTCATTTTTCGATTCATTTTGTACCAAAAAAATGCGATTCTGGTTCAATAAGTGAAAATATCGTGGTGAATTCAATACCGCACACTGTGTTGTATGAAAGAGGGTTGTAAATTTTCAAACTCTCACTTAAAACATTCACTTGCAAATGGGGCCGTGAAAAGAAATTATTCATATGAAAAATTTTAACGTTTGGTTTCACATTTTCATAGAACGAGAATCAAAATTGCGCGTGAAAAGGTGAAAACATTCGTTTCACTTTTTCACAGAACGAGAATTGACCCCCTGGGCGCAAATCTCGAATGTTTTAATATAAAATTTAACCAGTGATTGAAAAACTTTTAGAAAGAAAAGTGTCAAAGGCTAAACGTATTTGTATATGTATATGAGTATTGTATATGTATATGAAAATTTGGCGGGTCCTGTTTCAGTATGTTGATCATCTTCTGTAGAAACAGTAGCTATAGACAACGAAGCTTTGTAGAACACGCTGAGACCGGAATTTTTGATACGATAGATACACACCGCACGCCACTCAGTGGTTAGTGTGCTGTAGATACTGTTGAGCGAGGGGTCTCAGGTTTGATACTCGGAAAAAATACAATTGACATCGGAGTTTTCCACTTCCCAACCTCTCGCGAACGTCTGACAATGTCCGTCCGACATGCTGTCACGAAAAAGCTTCTCAATTAGTCGCTCAATTCAGACTTTTCAAAAATTGTAGGTCCCTTCCATTCGTTCCACAAATAAAATAAAACGAATGATTGTGAGAAATTAGACCTAGAAAACGAACCTTTTGCGCCAACTATTTATTTATTTCCATCGCAAGTTGTTTCGTATCGTACTGCCTACGTTGTTGCCATGCTTTGAGCTTTCCGGATGCATCAACAGACAAAATACAGAGATTATCAGATTCTGCTAAATGCTTTCACTCGTCATTAGCAACGGTAGAGTTTTTACATTTTCCTAAACCCTTGGGTATTCCCCACCCTGTGCTCACCATTTGGAAGGGTACACCCGTAATGAATTTTATTGACCTGGGTTGTTGAAGGAGAAAAAACTTTAAGAGACTGCAACTCGAGGTTATATCACTGCAGCGTTTCCAAGGCAGAGGTCTACCCTTTTATGAAAGCGGATATATCTGTCTTTGCGAGGGACAACAGGCAAAGGAAATCACCCTCTAAAGTGGTGAACTCCAAGCTGAAGAACTCAAAATCTGTAAGTCAGTGCCTTTCGGCATTTAGAGCGATAAACCATCACTCAATACTGCTATCCTGGGTGCCTGGACATGTTAGTGTGTAAGGGAATGAGGCGGCAAATACACTAGCTGACAGACAAGAGTACTAAACCAACCTTCAACGCAGATTCATTGATAATGCCACATTAAATTTAGCAAAAGAACGATGAAACAAAACTCACGGTTGCATCATAACTAGACGGTGATTGTGGCAGTAAAAGGTCAAAGATCCTAACACCTCTTGATAGAAACGAATTCCGAGTGCTCGTCGGGGTTATAATCGGACTATATCATTGAAAATATGGCCAAAAGGATGGGCCATAATGAAAACTGGCCTTCTAACCTAACTCGAGGCCAAACATTAAAAGATGCTGGTATAGGCTCAAGCGCAGATGGTTTCTCCCACGGTAGTTTTTTGTAGCTCACTCGCAAGTCTGATAAAAATAGTGCTCGAAGTTAAGTTAGCTATTTAGAGTAAAGAGCTGCTTAAGCTCGAGACAACTCCTTTTTCTTCACCATAAAGCACAAGTTAGACCAGGGACATAAATCCAAATGACCACAACTTATATAACCCCTAGATTTCAAAGAATATACTTTGGTAGCTTGTCATTGAAAGAGTGCTTCAAACTACTTTTAGAAGAAGAAATGTACAGTTGTACAACTACTTCAACAGATGGCGTTACTATCATTGCCTCAGTGCGCTCCCTGATGAATCTTTCGCACTTAATGGATAAAGACAGTGATCATTGAGTCAATGTCTAGACAACTAAATTGGTTCTCTTCAGAAGGAAGTATAAAATTGCTAACTTTGTGCCTGTGAAAACAAAACTTCACTCCCTTGGTACCTTGGTTTTCACACAATACTGCCAAGTAATAGACCTCGTTCTATACAGGAATTCGAGTTGCAAATACAGTATCCTGGATCGAGTTGAGTATACCTTTTCGGCGACTGCAGGCTTGAATTACCTATTGAATCCATGCCTCCGTCATCTGTCCTATAGTTAGGATTGGAGTGCTCGTTTGACGGACAGCGCTGGCTGCTGTTAGCCAACCTCACGATTGTCAGTTTTGTAATGGAGGAGGTGTTGATGGTGAAAGGAAAGGGGTGAATTTCCAAACACAACAGGAAGAAAGTTAAACCGGAAATTGGGCCATTACAGTTTGCTCGGTGGAATGCTGCCAAACACGCATCTAAAGTATGTTTGTATATAAAAAAAAGACATGCAGCAGCGCGTATCCCAATTTTTCATAAACTCTAAAGACTTTCCTTATATTACATTTGATGATCTGGGGCGGAGATGAACCTCTACCAACATGGCTCTACCCATCGCTAGCTGCTACAGTTGCGTAAGAGATGTTTGTTTGTGGTCAACTTCCAACTGAGAAAGCCACTAAAGGTTAGATAGTCTTCTACCGCATTGTCCGTCTGGAATATTGCCAAAGTTGGATATAGACAGAATTTGATTTAAGTTTAGAAGTGATTGACGGAACTTGTCTGTCGTAATCAATATTAGATTGTTCCCTTACTTTTAAATTCTACGATTTTTTTTTTCCAGTGCCGTTCTCGAAAGAGCAAAATATTACCCCTCCACTGAGAATCTTACGAATTTTTACTCAACAAATTTCTTGGTGTAAGAAGTGGAAAAGCTTTCAGTCACTTTACAACTAACAGCTGAGTTGAAATTTGTTGTCCCATCTGGCACAAATGCGTGCATTTGTTTTGATTTGCTTATGTTCTCCTCAAGATTCCTTTCGAAAGTTTTCGACGAAATTCTTCCTCACTGTAACAATAGACAATCTCTTCCACATACTCGGATTCATAAAAAAGAAGTTCGATTAATTCCAGCTCACTTCCTGTCATTTTTCATAGATTACTACAAAAACGTTGCCTAACTTTTTCGTAAGTATCTCTCTCTGTGAGAGAATTTATCCCCATCACTGCCATTTTGATAGTCTTTTCCATTCTTACTACAAAAGTAGAGGAACAGACCTATTGAGTGGTATACTG
The DNA here is from genome assembly GCA_946477585.1 of Cheilosia urbana. Classification (NCBI taxonomy): domain Eukaryota; kingdom Metazoa; phylum Arthropoda; class Insecta; order Diptera; family Syrphidae; genus Cheilosia; species Cheilosia urbana. Next base: position 85,657,974 of record OX297854.1, on the reverse strand, counting down.
TCTGACAGCGACCTTGTCTAAATTGACGTTTAAGTGATCTTTAATTTTATAGCCTTGACAGGTCCACCTTTTGGTAAAACTTTCGAACTTCATTCCTCGAGTGACATCTCTCTATCGACTCAACAGTGGAGGCGCCTTTCTCGAAGTCCCTAAGTAGCTTTTCTCTCGGCAGTATTGCGGGATATGCCTATTGCTTAGCTGCATCAGCTCGCTGACATTCGTCAACGTAAATCTAGTGAAACGTAGCACTTCTGTCATTTGTCTTCTGGACATGGATCTGGCGACACTCTGACATCTTAAAGAAATATTAAAGCAAATGCTGTTGGCAAAGAAACTAGCAGTCTCCCTCGATTGCAGCCTTTTGACGTCGAACTTTCTTACAGTATTTTCTCGTTGACGAACTGCCACGAGTTATTTGACATGCATTGGATACTAGCTATTGGTTAGAGCCTGCGTTGACTCCTCTGAATCTACAGAGGCTGGAGGCATGCTTTTTTTCTGTTGCAATGTGACCATTTTCGCTTGTTTTACCTATCAGAGGACAACTAAGCTTTCGCATATCGAAATGTGAAAAATGGGATCTTATACTACTACGTCGCCCCGCCCAGCCCCGAAGTCAATTTTTCTCATCCGTATTCCTTGATGTTTTGACGTGTACATTGGCTTTGCATAACTTCAGTATGCCCATGTTACCCTCTTTTCCCCTTTTTCAGAGTGAAGCAGAAAAGAACGATTTCAATGTCATAGTGCGGTCATAGGCCCAGGTCATCCGTCAACGCATGAACGCGCATATTTGGCTCATGTTGGCGAAATTAGCCTTTTTATTGTCACTAGGTGTTCGCTTATGTGTCTTAATTTCGACTATTCCAATGGCAAATTCAAAAATACGATGGTTCTGCTTCTGGATGTCAGTTTTTCATTATCCTTCTATTGTTCCAATCCACGTCTCCTATGTTTGGTCAGCTTTAAAGGCCTTCAATATCTCCGTCCATTATTTACTCGGCAGGACGTGTCGTATAAAGGCTTCTCACGTTCAACGCTCATATTGGAACGAGCGACGACGAACGCCTTGTCCATTTTGGTACATGCGTTCTTAAGTTCATCTAGCTGAGCAACGATTCTTCGGACGTGTAGTTTACCTTCTATATCCATTGAGCGCTGTAATCTACCAGAGCTTTACCTCGTGTATTCTGTACCTCACGTTCATAATGTAGTTTGATATTACTTTTTATGAAACGAAAACACAGTTTTTGTTCCCATCTTGCCGCTTCAAAGTGCAAGGCACACAGTCAACTTTCATTTGTTAAGTTCATACAAACTCCAGCTTAAATCATGACTACGGTGTTTTGGAAACATAACCGAAAAATAAAAAAATAAACCGACTACTTCGCAACAAAATCCGCAATAAATTCGAATTTTTGTTCTCTTCCTTTTGGCCGCTGCGTTTGTCTTGGATTCTTTTCTTTGCTCTTCTTAATTTGTTTTAAAATAGGTTACAATGCCAAAGATGAATGGTGCTCGCCAATGGCAATACCACCATTAGCTCATTCACCGAAAACAATTCTCGTTTCACCAAACGCCTGTATATGGAATCGATTTACTTCGAACATACCGATGCCGACACTGTACTCGGGTGATTCGGTGCGTAAGCCAAAGTTGTCCGTCATCGAAGTTCTTATGTACAATATGGCGGCTTTGTTAGCCGGTGTTGCAGCTGGGTATGATGTCCGAATGTCGAATGTGTCACCGGTGCATCCCACACTGCAGCCGCAGTCGATTCTGAAGGAAATTGCACCACTGAAGCCGGTAATGGATGTCGAATTCACCAGCGTGGTGGACAACGACAGAAGATTTGCTCATAACACCTATCATGGTCCGGCGAGACATCCTCGGTGAGTTTAACTAGATTCTCTTTGCAATCATTTAAATATCGTAATTATTTCTATAGAGCGGCCTTATCGTCAATGTCACTGATTCCGGATGATCGGACCACCCGCCGATCGGACTCACCACAGCACTACTATCATCCGTCGACAATATCAACTACCAGTGGTTTGGGATCAAATTTCACCACGAACACCTCAGCAATGCTTTCGTCGTCGCTTGGCAGTCATACTCAGCCGCCAACACCGTCGCCGAGGAGGAAAATCAGTGCATCATCTTTCACTGAGAACTTGGATTATTCAGAGGGAGGCACTCCACCGCCACCGAGATATTTCGAAACCCGGGCACCGGCAGCTGCTTATGCACCGAGTCTCCTGAATGACGGTTATCCTCCAGCTCACCGAGCTGGTTATTTTGGTAAGTTTCAGCTTGCTCTCATAAACAATTCAAACTGATAAGCTCTTTTTAGGTTCGAATTACTTCCCGTATCGCCCTGAGGTGAATTTGGCATACGAACGTGATTGCAAATCATACCCTGACTACTCCTACGACAGTCCTATGCACCAACATCCTTTGCCAAGCTACTACGACTATACGTATGAGCAACAAACGCGGACACCTCCTCCACGCGTCCCACAAATGGGTATATCTGCCGCCGGGCATCGCCGAACTCCATCGAACCTGTCGAACAGCTCAAATGTCAATCAGGCCTTCAGCTTGGATCATGACGAATTGCCAGAGTTGTACGATTTTAATGCGATGAACATACAGCCAGAACCTACGCGAGAAGTGTACAAAGGATCTCCTGGCATGAATCGCATGAGAGACTACGAGAATTTGCCGTTCTTCAGTGCGAGTCCAAATACTCAGACAGCCGCGATTCCTCCACGAGCGCCATACTCGCTAAACACCACACCCCATCGGGATCTGTCGCCTTTGGTCACACAGGAGCGTCCAGCAAGTCTGTCTTTTGAGCATGGTGGCGGCGCAGTTATTGCTACTAACGGCGCAAGCAGTAAACTACGTTCCAGCCTGAAAAAGTATTATCGAGTTCAAAACGCGAATGGTTCGGCTACTGGGACGCCAACTAATCCAACGCCTCCAGATTCACTAACCAGCGATGACAGCTCGTACATGAGTGCCAAAGAGGGATCTATTTCTTCGCAACACAGCCGGGTGAGATTCAGCCCGGAATCGTTTCTGGACGTAACGTCGCCTGGATCACACGACTATCCAAATACAGTGGGTCATGGTAGTGCTAGTGTCAATGGCATCAGTCGAAGAGTTTCAAGGCGACACACCAGCGATACAGCATCCTAGCAGTGCCTAGATGTAGTAGCACCAAACGGCGTATATCGCTGGCACTCCGGACGACGATCCAGATCGGCACATTACGAGTATAAGTTGTAGGTTTATTCAGTCGTTTAGCGCTTAAGTTGTCTGTACAAGAAACCGTTTACACTTTTAAATAAACTTGTGTACATGATGAAAATGATGGGGAGAGGCAAGCGGTTTCGGGGCCAGAACGCCTTTTAATTGACGTAATAGCTTTCAATATAAGTGATTTTTTTAAGATTCAGATCCAAACCTCATAAAAGTGCAAGGCTTATATAAGTCATCACAGACGAACGAGTTCGGCACTGATTCAAGTACCAGACATAGCTCTATGTTTCTTAAGAGCTAGGTGGGTAAATCTTTGTTGTTGCCTATTTTTAACTAACGTTTCCCAAGTAGCACTGCTCAGTTTCTTCGATCACGAGCTTCTCCCTTAAGAAGGCGATGTTCTTCTTGCCCTTGGAGCTCGCGGAAGGCTCTAGTCTTCTTTGGAAGGGCCGCTTTATATACCACTCTTTTACAGTATCCAGTGATTTGCAATTGTACCAAAAGAAGGAAGGCACAAGACATATCCACTGTTGCTTTTAGTGCTTCATTTCGGACTCCATTTGGGTCGTATGTTTTTGTATTACAGTTTCCTACGTATATAATGAAAGCTTTGGCCACCATCTATTTGAAGCTCCTGGTTGTGCTGAACCTGATTTTTAATTATTTTTCTCGCTTTTCTGAAAATTGTTTTCTTTTGGTAATGTTCTAGTTTTCCCTTGAACTTCAAACTTTGCGTCTAGTCATCCAAGTTGCAAATCCACTGATTTATGTCACTCTCATTTAAGTAAGCAGGTCCTAGCAACGATTTAAGATTGAGGAACCTTAATGATTACGCGGAACCGTCGTAAGGCTGCAGCTCCTGCAAGAATCAGTCTCTTGTTTTGCATCCAATGTTACTTAAAAAACTTGAACGTTTGTCAACAGTTTGTCACTACTTTAAGCAACGAAATGCTGTCTCCAAAACGTTGCACTTTGATTGCACTGAGTTTAAAGCCTCATACATTGTAGTTTAGCGCAGTGAGTTTGAAATTGATGCGTTGTACGGCCGACTTTAGGCATCGTCAAAGCTTTCGTAGCATCACATGATACTTAAACAGAGTTATGTTTGATATTTGACATGAGCTGAATGAGGCTTGAGATTCAAGTTGAATACATGCTGACCACTAAACCATCGTTTTGGGTTTAGGGGGTAAGTTCACCTTTGCATTTGTTTTGCTCTACAATATAAGTGCTTCTTTAAATAGGTAAAATAAAATGAATTAAAAATGTATCTCGTTTTGTATTTACATGCTATTATTGAAAACAGTTCACAGGGTACCCAAAATAATGAAACCTTTTCTTAAACCTCATAATTCCTTGTACCACATTACAAAACCAAATCTAACAAATAAATAGAGAAACAATATTACGTCCCATAGTTCCATTCCTCCACTGTAGGCCGCGATATACACAGCTAACTTCTCTAATAATACTACATTAGCAAAATATAAATTTAATATACTGTAACAATGGTTTCTTGGACATGCTATAATAGAATTTCCAGTTTAAAAGTTTTTATTATATCCACGTTCCGCCTACCCCCGTGAATGGAGAACATTTTTCAAGTTACTATTAGAAAGTTCAATAGACAAAGATATTCTAATAAATTATTTAAATAAGTAAATATAAGTAAATGAATAAAAGTATTTAAACCAAACAAAAACCATTAATTGCCAAACTAAACCAAACGTTATTGCTGCAACGGAAATTTAGCTCGTGCATGTAAAATATAAATTTTCAGAACGTGAAATAGTATTACTAATATCAAAGAAAAAATACAGAAACACGAATAAGATATTTGCGTAAATGCCTTAAATTAAATAAATACATGTATGTACTGAAAGCAGATGACGATTCTTATTAAATCCAATTAAAGGCTGAATATATAAAACAAATAATACGTTAAATATGAATAAAATCAACAAAAAGAAAAAAATCATTTCCTATAATTAAGAAAAAACAGAAAATACTAAGCGATTGACATCTAAATCTGAAAATATGTATGTAACAAAGTATTTTTTAAGCTAATATTATACGATACCCCTGTAGCGCTTGTTAGGAAAATCGATGTATGCGCGCTTGTATGCATTCCGGTATTTGCTTATATGGGATAATGTCGCAGATTTAATTTATTCTGTGTTGAAATTGTTTTTGCTGTTTGTTTGGTTATGAATTTAGCTTATACTGGTTGTAAGCACTTTCAGTGTAGATGTTGATTTTCAGCAGACCGACAGCACAACTTTCCAAAACTTTGTTGACTTAGTCTCAGGAACTAGTATACCCTTGAACATTTAGTTCAAAGAATCGCATGTGGGTTTGAGTATTGTCCACAAGCAAGCCACTCGTACGACCTTTTGCCACAACCATGCTTGCTGGTACATTCATCATTGGTTGGTGATTGGTCAACAAGGCATTCGCTTTTCAAATAAGTTTGCTAAATTTCGCGCTACCCTACGTCCTAATTGGGAGCCATCGCGCGGCCGAGCAACAAGCTACTAACTGCAAACTGCAATAATTCTATTGCGCTTTGCGTTTTCTAATTTAAACACAGACGCGATGAGGTAGCACGGTCTCACATGTTTGTTTCGAAATCGCTCAAGCAACATCACACAAGCTTTTCATAATTAAAGACAACTTTCTCCGACCAACGATATGAAAATTAGTTTGGTTGCTTTAAATCAAACCAGTTTGTTTTTATCGCGCCGAATGAACTGTTGTAGTCGCGCGATGGTGTTTACGAAGTCTGGGCCGAATTCTGTAAGCTGAAACGTTCAAACGTTTTCGTGTGCACAAAGAAATTTGCTTGTGTATCATAGGACAAACAAGAAAAAGTTTGATCGTTTCGCCTTACAGAATCTGACCCCTGGGATGCGATTCTTAAAAAAGAAAATAGTGGGTGGAGTCCCTCCGCGCGGAAGAAGTGAAACTTCGTAATGTGGAAATGAAAATAGGAAGGGGTAGAATATGATTTTTAGTGAAATCATATTGTTTCTTTAAGACAAACTTTATTAACATTGCTTACAATTCACAATTGATCGCATCTTTTAATTATCATTTTCAAGTGGAGAAATATCCAAATCTATAACATTTACAATGGGATTATGACAAGTAAGATACGAAATGTTGGAAGTCGGATTAGAAGTTTTACTTCGAAAATACTACCCTATTTAATTATATCCCCTGTATTAATTTGTTAACTTTTTCCATTAATAAACACATTTCATCTCCATGTTAGCTATTCGCTCTTTGCCACCTAACGCACGACAGCTCTACACGGAATTGTACTAAATATTCTAGTACATCTGTCATATTTCGTCTCTCTTGCAGTTGTCGTGCTCAGAGATTTATGTGGTTTTCACCGATTCTCTCTCAGATTCTCTTTTAGACTTCAGAGTTCAGATTTTACGCGTCAAACGAACGTTAATGTCATGTGCAATGTGCACCTAACCGTAGCAATTGAGACATCTTCAGATGATTTCCATTCCTAGGCTATATTTTGTATTTAATTATTCCTAAATTCAAAATTTAGCTATACAAATTCCCAACCTAATAATAATCAAACATTTAACTTTTGTTGTTCGTATATTTCATTTAACTCCGAAAAGGAATCGAGATTTTCTAAAATTTCTCTATGCTTTAAAAAGTTATCCGCTCGTTATTTCATGTCAATGAAAGCTAACAGGCGTTTATTAATACAAATTTGAAGTTAACATGTGAGTTAACGCTAACTCGCCGCTGCTCGGCGTTTATTAATACGGGGGTATGTGTATCAAATCAAACTAAAACAAGTAAATGAAATAATGAGGACGCTACTCGTTGCTAACGCTCGCGCTGGCCTGTAACAGGTATACTACGCGCATGCGTTCGAGTGCCACGCATTCACTCTCGCTCTGTCTCCTTCTATTCCCTCTCCCCAGGAGCGTTGAACGTTTAACGCAACCTTGTTGGAAGTCGCATTAGAAGTTTCACTTCAATAAGACATTAATTGCCAATTTAGTCATTATTTTTGGAAATTAATCTTCACCACAGAATATTCTTCTCCCAGCATTTGGTGCCAATAAACTCACTCACCATTGCATACTCTGAAGCGTGAGCGGTACCCTCACACCTTTGAATACGCAATGCTTATAGAAGCGTTAAGCGTTTAACACAACCTTATTGGAAGTCGCTAAGAAGTTGCACTTCAATAAATCAAACAACATAATTCACCTATATCGTCTTCACTTCTTTAATTCTTCAATTCTTTATTGTGGGTATCAACGTAGGTACTGTAACAACCATTAAAACAAAAACCTTGAACTCAATTTCCATATACACCACCATAAGTCCATCAGCGCACGTCAACAACCATCTGCGCATTTCCTAAGAAACACATTGTCGCTGTTGATTTCATACACATTCACCTCGCATACTTCTCTTTCGTTTCACTTATTTTGGAGAAAATACAGAAACAGAATTTCTTTCGCTTTTAATGTTACATTTTTTTTTTCTACCTACTAGGTCTTCCAAAGACACTGAGAATAGCAAGCGCATGCTCATAGTAGTGTCAGATTTTTACTGACTAAAAACACCACCCTTCGAAAGCTTGTTAGATACTGCAACTAAGATATAACTTATCAAGCAATTTTTCTATAACGAAATAACAACTTTTGACATGAAAGAAAGATCCTGCTTGTTCCGCAATTTAGGCGCGGTTAATCTTATCTTGCCAAGTCGAACGGTTTCGTTCTTTGTACCCGGCGCAATAAATTGCTCTCTTCCAAAATTTGTCGGACTGTATTGTTGACATGTCCGATTTGTCGGTTTCTATGCTTTCTCGCGAAGCTTCTAGTTTCAGCTTCAATACTGGAATTCTGAGATCCTTGATATCGTCGCTTCGAATATACCATGGTGCTTGTACAATTTCTCTAAACACTTTATTTTGAAATGTTTGTAGAAAATTGACACTTATCTTCTTGGTACAACCCAGAGTTGTATACCGTTGGTATATATATAGATTTCGAGAGATTCGAATCAGAGCACCATTGTCGGGTCTCTTTTCGTCTCTCTAACACTATAAATCTTACCCAGAGAGACTTTCTGAATTTCTCCAGAGTTATTCCCTGAGCTCAATTCTTAGTATTAACGCTAGCATCTGTTTATGGGAGATCTGTTTCATCGATTGGGTCTTGACCCAATGATGTCCCAAGATCCTCATTCTTTTGCCAGCCAACGCCGGACATTGACACAGTATATGTGCCGCTGTCTCAGGTTCCTCCAGGCATAGTTTACAGGTATCATCCTCTCTAAGGCCCATCTTCTTTAAGTGATACCCGAAATTACCATGTCCTGTTAACAAAGCGACCACCCATTTCATTGTTCCTCGACTCATGCTTAGAACCCTTCTTTGAGTGGAGCAGGTCGGCCACTTAATTGCCATTTTAGCCTGTCTACATTGTTCCACGGTTGACCACCTTCTCAGGTGTTCCGCCGTGATCCATTTGTGAATCAGATGTTCTACCATTCCTTTGCATGTTCAGCTCCATAATTGAAGAGAATGGTTCTGGTCCCAGCAACTTTTCAGTTGACCCTGGAGTCCGCCTTTTCGTTGCCTTCGATCCCTATGTGTCCTCGTACCCAAGTCAGTGTTACTTCATTTTTAGATGAACACTTATTGAGCTTAAGTACACATTCCAATACCAATGATGTTGTTATGTTTGTTTGTTCCATGCATCTGATCACCGCCTGATTGTCCAGTGCTATAAGGATATTTCTTCCCTCCACCTGACTCTCAAGCAAGTAGTCCAACGCAAGCAGCAATGCAATCATCTCAGCCTGGTATACAGAAGTGTAATTCCCGAGGCTAACGCGACGGGCTATTTCCAGCTCTGCTGAATAGATACCGGCACCCGCTCCGTCATCCATCATGGATCCATCTGTGAAAATCACTATTTCACCACTCCTTTTTTCTGGAAGTAATCCGTTCTCAATACGAGTTTTGTGATTCCTTTCCATAATACGCACCCTTGTTATCCCATCCATAGGCATGGTCAGCTCCCTAATCTCGGTTTTGATAAGTTCCAGGGTCTTCCTATGTCCATAGATGGTTCCACGATTGTGCCATTTCGCATCTCGATGCAAACGAAGTGCCGCTAGGACCGCTGTTTTCTTAATAAATAAGTCTAGCGGTAAGATCCCTAGGATCACTTCCAATGCGCATGTTGGTGTTGTCCTTATTGCACCTGTAACTCCTAAACATGCTAAACGTTGGACCCTATCCAGGTGCTTCCTCACAGTTTTCTGGGAGGCTTTCGCCCACCATACAACCGAGGCGTAGGTAATAATGGGACTAGTTATCATCGTATACATCCAGTATGCTGACCTAGGCGAGAGTCCCCACCTCTGTCCACATACACGTTTGCACTGATGTAATACCCTTTTTGCCTTCCTGACCTTCTCCTCAACATGGTAGTTCCAAGTAAGTCTAGTATCTAGATAGACTCCGATATACTTAACCTTCTTGGCCATTTTTAGTTCCGATCCGAAAAGTGTTAAGGGTCGAAATTCCAGATTTTTCATCTTCCTCGTGAAGATTATTAGATCTGTTTTCTCCGCATTAATGGAAAGCCCTTGTTCCAGACACCACCATTCCACCACTTTGAGCGCATTCCTCATGATATCTGCGGTGACGTCTATGAAATTGCCTCTGGCCATTATTGCTATGTCGTCGGCATACCCCACAGTGTGAATGCCATTTGCCTCAAATCTGTCGAGAAGAGAATCCATAGTGATATTCCACTGTGTAGGTGAGAGAACACCTCCTTGTGGGCAACCTCTGCTAACCCTTCCTCTGAATTTTGAGGTTCCCGTCTGAATATTTATCGCCGTTGTGTTCAACATATTGTCCACCCATCTTACCACCAATGGGTTAACCCTTCGTTTTTCCAAGGCTTGTTTCAAACTTTCAAAGCATATCTTATCGAAGGCACCTTCAATGTCCATTATGGTGGTCATCGCAATGCCCCCGATATTTAGCTCTTCTTCTGCAACGCGTACTATTTGATGTAGCGCTGTTTCTGTTGACATGCCTGTCCTGTAGGCATGCTGTCTACTATTTAAAGGATACATATTAAGCGCAGTACTCTCCATATAGTCCACCACCACCCTTTCCATTGTTTTTAACAGAAAGGATGTTAGGCTAACTGGTCTGAAGGCCTTTGCCTCGGTGTAATCCTTTTTCCACATTTGTCGCCCTCCATGTAATCGGGATGTAGCCTATTGCTAGGCATGCAACGTATATATTCCTGAGCCTTGGTGCAATTACGTCTACTCCCCATTGCTATCGCACCCTTGACCGCTTCTGGTGTTACAATCCGTTCTGCTTCCGTCCTATCCATCCTGTCCGCTCCTTGTTTCCTTGGAGCCCAGGGCTGATCTGACTTATAGCTTCCTGGAAAGTGTACCTCCATTAGGACCTCATTTGTCTGGTCCAGTGTTTCCAACATCTCCCCATATCTATTACGAATGAGTCCGATCATGGAAACTGGATCTTCAGACTTCAGACGTACTCCTTATACTCGAGCAAAAGTCCCTCCATGACTCCCTTTTACGTCGTCGCAGAGTAACATTCATCTCTTTCTTTTTCGCCTTATACTCATCCCATGCTTCGGATTCTCCCCTCCTCATGGCGTGATTGAAGGCCTTCCTCACATCCTTCTTTAGCTTTTCAAGTTCCCTACACCACCAAGGCGCTGGATCTTGTTTTTCCACTAAGGTAGGTGTGCAAGCCATTCGATACGCATCTTCAACAGCTGATTGCAGATGCTTCAGCTGTGATTCTACATGCCAAGTGTTTTTCGGTATTCCGAATCCTGTCACATTCAGTTTTTCCTCCAGTAGTTCAAGGTATTTAGTCCTAACCGTATTCTTCGGAATTCTGATGTATTTCCGATCTTTTTTTCTTTTAGACCCGTAGCGAACATCAAATGAAATGGCTCTGTGATCCGACAATGTAGCCTGATCCCTTACCCTCCAATTTGATATTCTTTCAATTATCTGGCTACTGCACAGGGTAACATCGATCACTTCCTTTCGCCTCACATCCACGAAGGTTGGCTCTGTTCCCCTGTTTAATATAGCCAGATCCTTGCATGATACAAATTCGAATAATGCTTCTCCTCTGTAATTATCGTTGGTGCTGCCCCACACTGTGTTATGTGCATTGGCATCGCAACCAATTATTAAGTCCTCATTCCTGTTCCTGCATGCATTCACCAAAGACTCCAACTTTCTTGTCGTAGGAGGATCCGGAGAATCATACGGCGGGTGTACAGATGCTACAACAAAAGTTCCCGCACCTGAACCTACTCGTACTGCTGCAAGGTCTGGGGCACACAGATCAGGCAATTTATTGAACTCCGCGCCTCACCAGGATACAGGACCTAATTCTTTCGCTGGTTTGCGCATAATGCAATTCAGCCATGCTATTTGGGAGTCCTCTAATCTTTCCTCTATAGATCCAAGGCTCCTGTATGAGGGCTATATCAAACGAATCCTCATCAAAGCATTTAGTCATCATTGCTGATGCTGCTTTGCTGTGATGAAGGTTCAATTGAATCACCCTGAGCTTTTCCCGTAGGTATAGAAACAGTTTGTTTTCGATACTGAGCTGGGAATGTTTTCCGAGCAACCAGTTCATTTCTCTATATTTGATATCGAGTTCCTTACGTTTCATTTTCACGTGCGAGTTCCATTTCAGCTTTGCGTCGAGTGTCATTCCCAGGTTTTTTTGCCTCGTTTGCAAAGGGTATTCGGGCCGAGTTTATAAAAATTGGCAAGTCAGATTTACATAGTTTCGTTGAGGGCGATCTGCCAGTCCCTTGTCCATTCATTTACCTTATTTAGTGCGATTTGCAGTTTTGCAGTCGTTTCTTCAATTGTATGACCTACTGCTAGGATAGCGGTGTCGTAGCAAGAGTAGTGCCATCTTCTCTTGGTATATCGCGAGTATATTATAGATAGAGAAGCAGCCCAAGGACACTTCCTTGCGGCACGCCGGCTGAAATTTTCTTAAGCTCAGAGAATTCGTTTCCATTTTCCAGGTCTTAAAACCATTATGACCTCCGCAACTTTCCATTGGCTCGGCACGTGTTTTAGTCTGAGCGCGGCATTTATAATATGAAGAAGTTTAATTAATGCTTTTCTTGGAAGAACTTTGAGAACTTCTCCCGTGATCAAATCATAACCAGGAGCTTTCTTAGGTTTTGGATTCAATTTCTAGTTTTAGTTCCCTCAGCGTTGCACTTGTGAGTGTTTAATCGTCGGATAGTAATTCCGTCCTAATAACACTGTCGTGATCGTGAACCGCCCGACCATCGTACGGTTTCTTCTAGATGAACGGCAAAACGTCCGCTTTTTCTTTATCTTCCCTTGCCCATTCATTTTGATTTATTTTAACTGGCGGCCCGGGGATTTTGGGCCTTTTGGGCCGATTACTGCTTTCCAAAGTGAATAATTGGAATCTTTTTTCGCCGTTAAACTTTCAAGGTAAGAACCTATCGCACGATTTTTAAAGTCCTTAATAGCTGTCTTCAACAAATTGCACAAATAATTCAAATGTGTTTTATGTTGCGGAGCGCGACTCTGTTGCCATTTTTTACGCGCCTTTCTTTTTTCGCTGACCAATTCTTTTATTTCGGGAGGATATCGTAGACCGTATTTGGCCGGTGTTTCCCTTGGATTAGGCGTTTTATTCCAGGAAGCGAGCTGTACGATCTCAACGTAGCGATCTACTTCAACCTCAAGTTCATAGGGTGTCGTAAGTGGAACGCTCAGTTAACCATTCTCTTCAATTTCGTTCCTAAAGCCTTCCCAGTTAGTTGTTCTACCGGTTAATCTCGCAGGCTCAAGTTTATTTACTAGTTTTACGCTCAATGTTAAAATAACCGGTGAATGATCAGATGACAGATCAAAGCTCTCTTCAACTTTAATGTGGTGGGTAGATATTCCTTTCACGACGAAAAACTTGATCAGGTCATGTATTTTTGAAGTATCAGTTGGCCAATAGGTAGGTTTGCCCGTCGAGTGGAAATCGCAACTGTACTCCATACCTGCCCCATAGAGCATTCTTCCTTTTCGCGAGATGTATCTAGAACCCCAGAACGTGTGTTTCGCATTAAAATCGCCGCCAATAATGAAGTTTGATTTGAGCGATTTAAGCAAGCTAGTATAACCAGTTTTTTCAAGCGCGGAACGCGGTGGACAGTAGATATGAAATTCTGAGAGTACGCTGACTATTTTTTACTCGAATCGTGCACAGTTGCATAGTTTCAAGCTCTATCTTCAGGTCTTCGTATTGTTCAATACAATTTTTAATAAACAATGATGATCCCACTCTCGCGTTTCCCGAAGGGTGACAAGCGTGGAAGTCATTAAAGCCTTTTATTTTTAAATTCGATCCCTTTTTCACGTGAGTTTCAGAAATCAAACAAATGTCAAGATCTTTCTCGCGTATGAATTTTTCCAATTCGTCGAGTTTTTGCATAATTCCGTTTGCATTCCAAGTGCATATTTTTATAATTGGTCTTTCATTCATATTTTATTTGATGTACGCGTTTTCCGTTTCCGTGTTTGAATAATTTTCGAGCTTAACCAACCGATCGAGAATAATTTTATTTATTTTGCTTTGTTCTTCAAGTTTCTGAAGAATAACTGAAAAAACATGTGAAACAGGCCCCGGCGAAGTTTCAACGTTTTTTTGTTCCTTCGAATGCCGCGTCCTGAGCGTAGGTCTGCACTCTTGGCTGTCCGAGGGCCACTACTCGCCACTATTAGCTTTCCTGATTTTAACTTTTCAGTAGCGTTTCTTTTGACAACAGAGGTCGAGGGCTTTTCTGTTGTCTCTCTTTCTCTGACATTATTACGCTCTTGAACCGGAGGTTTTATATTGCCTACTATCTCCTGCGCGGTCTTACGCTTTGTCTTTGTTGCCGGCTTTGTTTTTCTATTTTGTGGCTTAAGGAGCGCATCTCGCCGTTTTTGTAACTCCTTAGCTACTTCACAACATCTATAATTTGCCGGGTGCTTTCCCTTACAATTGGCACAGGTAGCGGAGGATTGTTTATTTGCTCCACAGCCTTGGGAGAAGTGATTTCCGGCGCATTTCACACATCGCGGCTCTTTTTTGCAATACATTTGCGTATAATTAAATTCTTGGCAACGTATGCACTGTGGAATTATTTTTAAATTTCTGCGCATGGGCTCGATTTTTACCACAATATTTACTAGTTTTAATTCGGTAGATATCTTCGATATTCTCAGACCTATCGAAGTTAAGCATAAAGAGCGGAAGTCCACGCATAACTAGGATGTCCTTATCTTCTTCCGTGTCTTGTTTCTCCTTCTTGATGATATTAACAGCATCAAGAATTTTAAACCCTTTGGCTTGGAGGTCGTTTATAACCTCTTCTTTTCTACATGAGGGGTGGAGTCCCCTTGATACAACACGATGTGGCCCTTCTTTCGAAAGTATACCACTGGATCTTCTCGGTATTAAGCTTCTGGGAAACTGCCCTGTAGTCTTCGTGGTTATCGACGTTAATTTAATTTGGTGTTCCTTAGAACCTTATTTTCTTCATTTAACAGTTCTATCTCTTTCTTAAGATCTTGATAGAGTAGATCAATTTCCTTAAGCTTGATTCGAAGTGCTTCATTTTCTTCCTCAAGACTTGTGTCTTTTATTCAGTCCTGTTTTTCACGCGCTAGCGCTCTCGGCGAACTTCTTTTTCCGGGGTAATTCGATCTTGATGGAGGAGATCGAGATACCCTTGAGCTTTTAATAAAAGGGTTAATGGATTGCAATAAGCGGCTCTCCTCAGAATATTACATAAAGCAACCCGTTTGTGCGCACGAAAACGTTTAAACGTTTTTCCCTTACAGAATGCCGGCCCTATTATGAGCGACCGGACACCACTACCAACAAACGATGCAAACGACCAAAGTTCTCATCGTTCGATAGTGCTATGCAAGTCCAATTAGGTAGGACGTAGCCAAGTGATTCATTTCTTCGTTCTGCTGAGATATGACGCAACTGAAAGAGAATGAAAGAGAGGGAAAGACAATTTCGGTGTCAAAATAACGTTATTATTTTTATTATTAAGAAACTTGTACTTATACTCTGGGGGTTCACATTTGAGAATATGCAAAAGCGAACACGGTCGAAATTAAGATATCGCTTTTGATACGATCCGCCGCGCATTTGGGAATAACCACCCAGCACTTCAAGAAACTTCCCCGTTGATAGCGAGCTTTTTTTTTTTCTAGGAGCAAGTTCAGGCTCGGATCACGTATTCAATTGCAATTCTGCACGAACCTATTAGAATTGGTATTAAACGAACGAAAAACAAAGGATACTCACAATCAAAACCAGAATCTCTCTTGATCCCGATCTTAATTTTCCTTTCCGAAGTTACCTTGAGGAAAATTTCATTCGCCGGCGAGTTAATCTGGTAACCCCAGGCGATGCATAAATTGTGTAAAAAGATTGACTTCGCGACGAACCTCCATAAAGTATCTCCGACGATAGAATAAATTGCGAACATAGGATAGTTTTTGCAAATTGGGCAACGATAAACCAATTTGGAGAGGTGGAAGAAGATCTTCTTCGTCTTCATTTTGACTCGATATGCGACCTTGGGATGGAGATGTTTACAAAAATGCCTTCTTTTTTTATTCTCATTCTATCCAAATGCTTGTAACACGTGGAGTTAGGCGTCTCTTAGAGGATTTGAAGGAGTCTCTCGAAATCTATACGTCGCTACGATCGTGAATAACAAAGATCTGCCGTTTATAGGATGGCGTCGCATAGAAAAGACATATCTATAAATTCCGTCTCTTCAACGTAGCTACAACTTTCTGCAAATAATCCTTCAGAACTTACCAACATCGGCTGTGTGGATTTAAATTTTCTCCCAATGATTCGGCGTTGTTTTGTCATTTGGGAAAGCTTTCAAAAAATGTTTATCTCAGTTCACTTCTTAAACATCCGACTCATACCAAATTACTTTTTGCTGATCCGTTGTCTATTGGTGGTATGCTTAATATATATAAAAACTTAATATAAATATATAAGGCTTTGGCGTCGATTTTTTAACTGCAAGGTAAACAATATGAAATTCAAGATTGTATAGGTAACAGCCAGTAAGTCTTGGGCCGAATAGTCGCATCCATGATCGGGCTATATGTTCAATTCGATTTAACATACGAAACTAAAACTAATTCCGCATCGTTTTGCTTCTTATTGACGCGATTCCAACCCTGATTATTGTGACAGATTCATGCTTCTTAATTCTTCCGGCCCTTTAAGCTACCGCAGTCAAAAATTATTTAATTTATAAAAATGAACAAGCGAAGTGAGCTAACATTAACTGGAGTGCATAAATACAAACGCTTGTAATTTATTATCAGAGCCTACTTAACTTAGGGAAGTATTCAAATGGTCCTCACGGCTCCTCTCCATTTAAGAGGAGTCCATTGGATTTTTGGTCCGCCCCGGATACAAGTAAATGATTACAAAAGAAATAATTATGCTTAATAAAACCATAAAAATACGTTTGTGTGTTGTATATAATCTTTTTGTTTGGTACGGCAGTAGGCTAGAATAGATTTATACTATGTATGGTAGAGGAAATAATTTAAATACACAAACCTACATATTATATATTAAAATTTCCGATTTTAAATTCCAATTTAGACTTAGAGATTTGTACAAATAATAATCCATTTACAGTTGCCATGTTGAATTTTTGTATATCGTTTAGTTTTTAGCAATTTTCTTTTTAATTTCAAAACAAAATGCAACAAATAAATAATAAATATTATATAAATTATATTAGACCATAGAGTTGAATAAAGAAATGTATTATTTTTTGATAAAAAATAATCCTAACGAATATTTTATTTCAGTGGTACTAATACGTAAACCTGAGACCGAAGTTCTCAAGCAGACCACAACGTAGGTGCAGACTATGAGTAAAAAAAAGATGGCCCATCCTTCTTTGTAACAAAAATCAAAGCTTGCTGACAATAGCATTGTAGCATATACTATCGCATCTAGTTTTACATGTTATTCATCAAAACAGGTTCTATGCTATGCGTTTACTGGCACATTTTGTTCCACTAGGAACGGGTCCCTAAATCGCTTTATAACTTCGGCTGAAAAAGAAATGTGAGACGCGATTAGTAATGACCAAAACACACGTACAGAATTCATTCCAGAAATAGAAATCACACGTTGAATGGGAGACTTTATATATGTAAAGTCAGCATGTGTTGCAATACTGCAAGTTGTCGCTATTTTTAAATCCACTGCAAAAGACAATGCCACCACAAAAACCGAAAAATAAAAAAAAATAAATTTCAACGGATTTGGCATCATTGCGTTTGATGTTTATTTCAAATAATTAAGCGTAGTATGCAGCTCCAGGAAAGCTAAAATTAAGCGCCTCTCCAATATTTCTCTCCACCACTTCGCTTAATGTTCGCTTAATTTTGACAGTGTAAGTTCCGTCAAAAAAAAAAAACAGTGTTGGCACAGCTGATTGACTTGCCCTGTTGTCATTTGGTATATGTTTTTCCTTAAAATATTGCAAAAAAAAAAACAAAACAACCATGGATAGAAGACGGTTAGAATAAAGAAAATGCCTTCTGTACCTGTGAATCCATATTTACAACTGAGAAAAATAAAAGGACGTTTTTCCAAAGACGTAAGTCATTACGAATATTGTTTAAAACTTATTCCTTTTACGTACGTACTTGATACTTTCAGTTTTTGGACATGGCGTCGAATGTAAATGTGTTCAAGGAAAATGTTCACATGGTACCAGATGCATTTAAAAATCTGTATGAGCTATTGGAACCGCTACTAAAACCCAAGAGAAATACTAGGCCAAATGATAACAATGGAGTACCACTGGAAAAATTAGCCGTTGTTATAGAGTAAGCAGTATGCTTAGTAAGGAACTCCTGTAGCTTTTATGTAACTTATACTATTTTTCTCTTTTTTAGGTATCTGGCCAGTGGAACCATACAACGACATATAGCTTCGGTATATAGAATCAGCAAACAATATTTCGGAGAAATCGTAAACGAAGTTTGTTCTGCCATATGCGAGGCGTTGAGCGATGAGGTTCCCACTCTGAACGAAAAAGAATTCATTAAAATTGCAAACGAATTCAACGCCGTATGGAATTCGCCTAACTATTTGGGGGCTATTGACGGTAAACATATAGCCTTAAAATGTCCTCCAAACGCAGCAAGCTTATTTTATAATTACAAGGTTTGTATCGCAAACAGACATATTCGATATTTTGTTCAATTTTCAATTTTTTGTTCTCCAGACAAGGCGCAAAAAATTGTTAGTGCCTGCTGTCATCTCCACAGGTTCTAATACGAACCAATAGAGCTTCATATTGTCCATCCAAATACGCAGACTATTATGGTGAAGAAGGTTGTCTTGTGAAGGGCGACTGGAGGAAACAAATTTCCGAAGATTCTTTAAGCCAATCAACATTTCAGTCAAAGTTTGGTAGACAAAGTGACTGCGGCAAATTCGTAAGGGAAAAGATAAATTTATTCGTCAATTCTCCATCTGGTTCTATACCATGGCAAAACAAAGCCGCATTCCTAGAATAAACATAGGTATATGAGATTAAGTTGCTTGTTGTTGTGCACCTATAATAAGTAAGACATTTTCAGATAAATAAAAAAACATTCACACACTTTAATGTATTTTTTAATAAGCATATTTTATTGCATCAGGATTTCAAGTTCTGCCAACGCCTGTTGTTGAAAGCTAACCCCTAACTTGTCAACGGTATATTTCGGAAGCTGTTTGTGAGAATTCTATCGAGATTGGCAAGAAGCGAGTAGTTCTCCAAACTTGGTTGAACGCATATTGGTTCTTCTTCGCATTTCCTGATTTCGACAAGCTCCTTTGTTGTTTGAGTGAGACTTGTGACATTTTCCAACATTGGATCTTTCCTCTGCGGCTTTGTTTGCTAAAATGAGATTAAGTTAAATTACAGTTTGGTCAACAAAGTATTATTTACATACATAGCTGTAAGAACTCGAAAGTGGATTAACTTTTACATTTAATCCTGTCTCCGTTGGTTCATCAGTTGCTGAGCTGGTGAATGTTCTAAATTATTGAAAAAAATAATGAAATGTTTTATACAAGGAGCATAATTATGCACATTGGTAAATGCTCTCACCGTCTTTTGTTTGAAACCGGTGTGAGGAATGATAAACAACTGGCGTACTCCCAGAAGTCTGCATTATTTTCCTCAATTATGTGTTCATTAATGTCATCAGGCTCGTCACAAGCCGCCATACCAGATTTCCATTTCCTTTTTGCTTAAACGTGATACCTTTTGCTGTCACGAAGTGACTTCCAGTTTAATTTGTATTCCTCGGCTGCAATATATTGAGATTTTTATTTTATATTATCTACATACAACAAATATGACAATACCTGTTTTGTTCATCCTCCTCAAAAACCTCTTCCAGGTACTCTCGTTAAAATATTCCATTTCTAAAAATAAAATAAATTAACAATAGCAATAATGAATTTCTTTGTTTTGAACTAAAATTAAATATTTGTTTCGAATAGGTGACGATATTTTCTCTGATCTGTCAAAATAAGCTGTGAAAAAATGTATTTTGCATTAATACGCTTACTTAAATTCTGTAGAGATTTTTCGTACAGTGGCTTACAAATTTAGCTTGAACTGCGTACTGCTTGGCTTAACTGCGTTGCTTAATTTTATCTTTGGAGACATTTTTGTATGGGAGCTTAATTTAAGCGCGAGCAGCATATTTGGCTTTAGCGTACAAAATCGGCGGACACAAAAAATGGAAGAAAAACTAATAGAAATTGTCAACGAAAACATAATTTTAGCTAAACGGCCCAGGCACAAAAACGTCCAGTACCTACGACTGTTAAACCGATAAAAGCATCAGCATCGCAAATAATGGCGAACAAAAAAGCATCAGCATCGCAAATAATGGAGAACAAAATGTGTAAATTCTGAAACGTCAAACATTTGCGCAGTGATGCGGCATCACTGCTTATAGATTATGCTGATGCGTTGGTTATTGAATGTGTCGTTTGAGTTTTAGAACGCATTGTTTGTAAAAAAATTAATATAACGACTTCAAAAAAAATTTATAAATTTGTCTTTCAAAAGTATAGTAATCTATTGATAAAAATGTATATTTACTTATTTTTCTTTCACTTCCGGCATTTTTCTTACTTTTTTGCCGGCGAATCAACAGCGCATCAGGTATTTCTGTGATGCGTTTCTGAATTTACACAATGGCGAATTTGAAAAAAAAAAAAAAAAAAAAAAACGTGCGACCACGGGCAAGGGGATTGGGAGCAGCGTTACCCCCCTACTACAATTGTAGCGTTTTCACTACATTTTTCGCCCCTTAAAAGTCACTACGAAAATTCGTAAAATATTCACAAAACACTACAATTAAAAATCAGCCTACCGACTGCCACACACATCCGACTTTGATTTAGTTTTATTTTTGTTGGTTAATAGACCATGCAGAGAAGGTTTATAAAGGGTCCGTCATCTAACGTTTTTTTTTCAACTAGTGCTTATTTCGCGAATGGTAACACTTAGCTCATGTTTGATTTGACAGATACATAGTTTTATCCTTCCGTTGAACGAATAGTGTCGTGTATACGCTTGAACAACGCTGGGAAATATTGCGACATTACTTTGAAAATCATGGTAATGTTGCAGAATGTGTGCGAAAATTGCGTACGGATTTTGGAAGAAGAGAAGCACCGTCAGCTCCGTATATTCGTCATCTTGTGAAAAAAGTGAAAGAAACTGGCATTCTTATCGATAAACCAAAGCGTAAACAGCCAAAAACAGTGCGTACACCCGAGAAAATTGCTGCTGTGGCAGAAAGTGTGCGTGAAGCGCCATCAACATCAATTCACCGTCGTTCAACAATTGAACATTTCGGAGACATATGCCCCTATTATGGAAGACAACTACAACCAAACCAAGGTTGTCTTTCTCCAATTGGGATTATCGATTACAATACAACTAGTTGTCTGTCAATGGACAACCATCATCCTATGAGTAGACGACTAATAAAACGGTTGTCTTTTCAGTGGTGTGTATTTATTATAGAAGACAACTGGGTTGTGTTGAAGTTGTCCTGAATGTCAAAATCAGGCATGTGTGTTTTTAAAGTTTCAAAGTCACAAAACCTGCCCAATTTGATCGGCTAATAGCAATTTTGCAAGAACAACCTGATCTGGCCAGGGGTAAAGGACAGTTTGGTTCAAAAAAAAAAAAATAAAAATATTGAATGGTAAAAAATATCTTTGGAGCTCAACAGTATCTGGCCACCTTTAAATAGAGGAAAAGAATGGCAAAGGGTTCATTAATAATGCGAAATAAGACTTTTTCTACATACAAAATATTTTTGCAAGTTTGAGTACATTAGAAGGTCAACTTGAAAAGAAAACTGTCCAAGAATAAGCAAAGTATTGAAACAAGCGGGGATGGTCATAGGGTTGGTGGAGCTGCAAAGTGCGGTAAACGCAATTAGTTCGACCTTCGGCTTTAACCAGTCAGCGACAAGCCAGCTCTTCGAAGACGAGAATGCAAGCGGCGAAGAGAATGTGCAACCGGAAGGTGATCGTTAAGATCCTGCGATAGCATCTACATCCGCACAATCTTTAAAAGCACCACCTAACAGGAGGATTCCGGTGAAAACTATTGAAGACGAGCGAATTGCCTACCTCAAAACTCAAACTGAGAACAAAACTAATATGCTAAAAACAATTAGGAAAATCGAAAAAGTGAATTACAGAAACTTTTTTCTAAACAAAAAAACGGTCGAGATACAAAAGGCATTAGAACGCAAAGCAAAAAATAAATCAAAACTACTTTCCATTGTTTTTTTTAACTTATTCGTTTTAATTGCAAAAACTTTACTTCGTTCAATTTCAATTTCCACAAATAAATTCACAAATTTGACATTTAACAGCTGATTTCGAATTTCAACATGCTCCTAAAAGATGGCAATTTCTTTTCTAAAGACAACTGAAAAATGTTGTCTTGCATAAAACGGAAAATTAGTTTGGTTGTCTCAAAGTTGAGTTGTCATGAAGACAACACAACTAAGTTGAGTTGTCATCCATAATAGGCACTATAATTGAGACGAATTTTGCATAAAGACCTTGGTATGACGCCATACAAGTAGTAAGAATAGGTTGATCCTGGCACAGGTAAAGTGGTGCATTTGGGTGGTGCAAAGTTTCCGGTTGTTGTCTTAGCTTAAAAGTTAGCCAGTACACTGAACTTCCGGTGGGATATGATTGTTGCATTAGCTTAAAGTTACCCAGGACACTAAACTTCCGGTGGGTTGTGGTTTGTGTATAGTGTAAATGTGGTATTCTAGACAAGACCCACCTAAGATCAAGTTGGGATAGTTGGTTTTTGTGGTAAGATCCAGTTGGTTTTCTAGTCAAGACTCACCTCTATTCCTTAATACAACAAAATTCCCCACCAAATTTCCAGTTGGGATAGTTGGTTTCTAGCCAAGACCCACCTCGATTCCTTAATACAACAAAATTCCCCACGTAAGATCCAGTTGGGATAGTTGGTTTTCTAACCAAGACCCACCTCAATTCGTTAATACAGCAAAATTCACCAAGATGGCCTGCGTTCTTTGTGCTAAAATCAAGTTGGGATAGTTTGTTTTCTAGTAGTCAAAACCCACCCCGGTTGGGATAGTTTGTTTTCTAGTAGTCAAGACCCACCCCTATTCCTTCATACAACAAAATTCCCCACGTAAGATCCAGTTGGGATAGTTGGTTTTCTAACCAAGACCCACCTCGATTCGTTAATACAGCAAAATTTCCCAAGATGGCGCTGCGTTCTTTGTGCTAAAATCAAGTTGGGATAGTTTGTTTTCTAGTAGTCAAAACCCACCCCGGTTGGGATAGTTTGTTTTCTAGTAGTCAAGACCCATCCGGATAGCCAAGGCTGCTTTAGATGGCGCTGTGTTCTTGGAATTTTAAATGATCTAAAAATAGTATCGAAACCAATGCAGACAGTTGTAATGCTTTTGAACATGTTTCGATTTGATTGTACGAATGCAGACAATTGTAATGCTTTTTGATGGCGCAGTGTTCTAATCGCGTATCTACACCGAATTTAGCTATCTTCTGATTTCGGATGAAGTGGAGAGCATTTGTTTTGCTGTTTGCTTTGGAATATTAACTGATCTAAAAATAGAATCGGTACGAATGCAGACAGTTGTAATGCTTTTGAACATGTTTCGATTTGATTTGATAGAAATCTGATTAAAATATCATGGCATTGGATGTGAACAGTTTGTATAAAAACGCTGCGTAAGGTCTTTGTTAAATCAGTCAACGCAAAAATGTCAACCTCAAACATCTTAGAAGAACTCCAAACCCTTGCTTTGGGATACCCTCCGACTCATGCAATTAAGTCCTTGGTTGAAAATATGCCCTACGACATACGGGGCATGAAAAAAGTGACGACCAAATATGGTCTGAGAGTTATCGCGGACCTGGGAGAATTTCAGGTATATTTTTTCTTAATTACGCAACATATTATCGAAAGAGTAAGAACATTTTTTCTTTTTCAGGTTTTCCTGCCTGAAAGATACACGGCAATGAGCCAGGAGACTCTAGATAGACTGAATTTAGGGGGCTGGACCCTGACCTATCAAGGTCTCTGGCATAAAACCGTCAAGCTGGCAATCAAGACAAAATAAGCTAAAAATAAAACGATTTCATTTAAATTAAAGATTGTGTATTTTCTTTTATTGTTTGCTTGGTGATTTTCTCATAGAAAGAAGAAAACATGTTTAAACATGCTGATTCAAAAAATTATTTGCAATAGCTTCATGAAAATAAAAAACACTCTTTGTTGTTAATTATTATGTTTCAACTTTTATTTTTATTCGCTTCCACATATGAATTTCTGTAATAGGTAAACATTTTGCAGTGCACAGCATTTGTCATGGTATAAGCACTTCTTTTCATTTGGATAGATACGCTTTAATTCTTTTAGACAAGGACAAGCAGCTTCTTCAATATTCGTCACGTCAACATTTTCATCCTGAAGCAATTCTCTGGTCCATAGAGTTTTTTCAGTTCCCTTAACATAAACAATTGAATTTTTGATAATTTTTCGAAGATATTTTTTAACTTCTTGAAATTCTGTGAGTCCGCCATCCCAGTTTAAGCCATGATGATTCTGATATAACCATCGAGCTTGTCTTCTTAGAGATGGTGCAAGTTGATCAGAGTTATATGGAGGCTTTAATATGAAATGGTGATGGTGACCGGTGCAGTAGAGCTATTTCCTTTGCGATAAATCTATTATTTCTTCCTTTAAAGCCTTGAACATCGAGAATAAAATACATTTTTGCGTGTGTGTGTGTGTGCGTGTTTCCTCTACAAAATCTTGACTTCAACTAACGATTACATTTCTCAAGAAACTATCTGACTCAAGGGAGTATAGTTTATAATGCGATCGTGTAACATGAAACAGCGTTCAAATAAAATAAATAATTTTTTTTATTATTATTAAATAATAACATTTATTAATTTTTATTAAATAACATTTAACATCGATATGTGCAAGTTCAATAATACTTATGTTAAATACAAATTTTATTTTCCTATTGTTCATTGGATGGTATTCTATGATGACCCCATGCATAAGTACTTATACCGTCAGAACGTATATATCGCTTGGTGTCATTGCAGCTTAGAGATAATTTGTTTAAATTTTGGGTATAAATAACATGTAGCTTACTTCTAAAAATTAACATATTACCATATAATTTTGTTTTATTGAATAAACAGTCTTTATAATTTCCTATATTTAGTGTTTTTGTAAGAGATTTTTTGATTCCTTTCGCTCTTTTCACAGTCGCGCCATTATCAACCGTAAAAGAATACATTTTTGCCCTTAAGCCAACAAATTCTATTATTTTTTTACCCTTTGTCTCATCTTTGAACATACCTAATACTTTCCCATTGACTTGTGGAAAATTATGAGGGTTTGTTTTTTCATACTCAGAGGTATCAAACTTCAAATGAACATCATTCAAAATGTCTGCATAGAAGTCATCGGTTTTGAAAGTATATATAAAAGAATCAGTATCCATATAATTTAGAAGAACATTATCATCAAATTTGGGTTTAACGTAATCATAATGAAAATCATACATCAATAGCTTTGATAGTTCAAGCACAACAAACCCTAAATATATGGGTTTATCGTAGGTTATATTGACTCTTCGTAATTGTACAGCAACCATATTCTCATCAAATATCGAGCGGCTATGAAAATTTGGTCTTGCAATTAGAGTTCGTGCTCCTGGGGATTTTCCAATATTTTCCCAATGCATAACAATTTTGACATCAGTGCGCTTTTCAATATTTTCAATTGTCTTCCCGTAAATGACATTGTTCATTAATTTGAAAAAGTTCTTTTCGAATGCATTCTTTGAGTTCATACGGTGATATGTATTCAAAGAGATATACTTTTGAAGCCAATTGGACTGTTTGAATGTCAATACACGATGCACTTTTTTCAATAACAAACCGTGTTTAAGAGCTTGCTGTAAATTTCTTAAGTGTATAACATATTTTGTTTTTGGCAAAAGATTAGCTACCAATTTCTTGGACTTAGTCCCTGGAGTGGAAATATTTTCAGGACAGAATGGTAAATCGTTATGGATATCGTGCAGAGTTTGTGGATACTCTAAGTCTACTTCTAATACGTATCCATTTTCTCCTTTAGGATCTAGAACTTTAATATGATCACTTGTGAATAAATCAGGAGTTTCCCATTCAAATGCCTGATAAGGTAGTAACTCAGACATTGCCCAAGCGTACAGATTATTAGCATCTAGATATACAGTATATTGTGAAGGTATATTAGGATCAAATGAGGAAAGAAATTTATTATTTGACTTTGAATATCTGTGACTGCATTGAGTTAGGCCTCCTTTTATTCCTTTTTGGAAAAAGTTTAACATTTCCAAATCTGTTAAGAGCTCTAATTCTACTCTGGTCATTTTTAACATGGCATCCCAAGATAAACCGGGTGCGGTATAATAATGACAGGGATCTAACTGGTATATGTTTAGGCAGACTTTTCTAAAGTTTTCAAATATATCTGCCAGCAGAACAACATCACTTTGCAAATATATTTCTAAATAGTCTTTGATGTTGGTACACTTAAAGTGATTCCAAATTCTCAATGCTAAATTGTAATCTTCCTCAGAGCATTCCTCATTCGAAAGTTTGTTGAAAAATTCCGATCTAGGAGGAAGAAGTAATTCATTGAGCCTATCCCAAGAGTTCAAATAATCATATGGAAAGACCCCTTTTCTTTTAACTAAGTCAATGCTTTGATCATTACAAAAATGAGACATTGTAATATTAAAATCTTCAGCACAAAGATTTCTTGAAAGCGAATCGATGCTCTCACTTAAAAAGCGAAAGGAATCCAAAAATCGCAACTCTATAGTTTTGTTACTACTTACAGCTATTCTCTTAGATATGGAGATATATTTCTCCTTATTTATAGCTAAAACTTTAATTTCACCTTCAATCTCTTGAAGGGATGTAAAAAAAAGATGACTATCATACCCTGTCATATTATGTAAAAATATAGGGAAAAAGTGGGGAACTCTGTATTTAAGATTACATGAGTTATGTGCAGGACCCCTATAGTTACCAGTTAAATGGCAATGGTCTTTTACCCTTTACTCAAAGTCATTAAATGTTTGCTTACATATACAACAATCCGAATAGATATGGAGTACCTCCTCCGTTTCAGTTAGTTGCCTCATCGGTACAGGATTCCTTATACAGTCATTGTATGCTTTGGTGGTGTCCTCAACTAAACCACGCACGAAATCCCTGGTACAATTTTGACCTATAAAGAAAAAAAAAAAAAAAGTTTTACTTTGAAATATAATAAATCAATATGACCTGTAAATGTCCTCATACGATTCCTTGTTTCGTCAAAGGAACATTTCATAAAATAAGAGCTGGCACACGGAACATGTTGCTGAACAGTCGTCGTTGATGAAGCTGAAGGATCCGGAACACATCCAGCAAGCGGTTTAAGTATGCATTCGAAATCGGCATATGTTACAAACGGCACAACCATTTGCCTTTCGAAATTTTTAAATTTTAGGATTCTATTATCATCCTTGGGCATATTTGTTACAATTTTTTTGCATTCCTTCTTATGCTTGAGCAGACTGGCACTACTGGCACACTATAGAAGTGCAACAAACAGCTGTTACAGAAGAATAGCCTGACTTCTTTCTTTCGCAAGACTGTATTCCTTAGTAGACTGCTTATATTTTTAATCCACATGTAATGCTGGTCAAGAAGCAATAGGTTGACGTGGTGTTGCTTTTCGTTTGATGTCATATAATATGGGCCTTCGATATGGGGTTTTTCGCAATTATCTTCTTTACCCGAAAAGCCAAACACATTGATGCTCACCTCGTTATTCATTTCTTCGAATGTCCTTATGTCTTTCAGTTTCAGAGGGAACCTGAGTCCGGTGAAATTCAAAGTAATGCCATCCAAATGTATTACTTCAGCTGTTATTGTTGATATATTATATGAAAACGTTTGATATGGATGGGTTACGTTCGGTTTCAGAGCAGATATTAAGGCCCATTTAAAGCAATAGATGTCATTATTCTGCACATTTATGACAGCTTTTTTGTTGGATATATAGGTGGGCAGGATATGGTGCGCAGAACCTCTTAAGGGTTGATGTTTGTTGACATTTAGCTCTATATTGACGATTCGAACCAAAGCCCATCCGCTGTCTTTCTCTTGAAATTCATCCATTTTTTTCAATATTTTGTCCTGCATTTCGTCAATTTTTACATCGATTTCTTCAGGCAAATAAACCGGCTGCATTTCTGTTGCCATGGATTTTATTTCAGAGATAATGTCATCTTCATCACGAATTTTTATGTATTCGCCAAACAGTTCTAAATTAAATTTTACTGAACCGTGTGTAGACATTTGTTGCTCCACCAGATTACGAATAATATTTTTTTTGTCTCGAATAAAATTTCTTGCATCCAATTCGGACTCATCAGAGTTCACTATTGCAAAAGATATTATTCTTCCACGAAACGAGGTTCTGATCGCGTAAACATTTTCACCGTATTGCTCCTGCACTCTGGCTTTGTGAACGTTGTTCCTTTGGTGTTGTGCCCAATTTTTGCTTAGTACTTCAACATTACAGACAGGGCACATTCTTTTTTCTTGCAAACATTCTGCCCGATTAGTGTTGGTGGAAGAAGTTGAAGCACCTGTCGGATCTATAATTTGGGCTGCATGATTTTCCCCACAGATCACAATATGTTGCTGAAGATTATTTATGCGCGTAAATGTCTTACCGCAAAAAACACAATGATGTTTGCATGCATCATGCACTGACCTTATATGGCGTTTTAAAGCAAATACACGGGAGAAGCTTTTTTTGCAAATTGCACACACTGTATTTGAATTCATTTTGGCACTGTTTTTAAATTGATGTATGTATAAGATTGAAGAACTATAAATCACTTTTATCTAATACCGCGTTTGTTTTTTTTTTATGATTTTACCGTCTTTTTATGTTTAAGAATATTCTGCAAACTACTTACTACTGCACCGTTAATAATTATTTTTTGATAATTTTTTGAGTATTTTTAACAAACAAACTTAACACTGCACAGATGCTTAGCACAATGAAATTATTTCCTTAAATGCTCATGTCTTTATCCACAAATTTCCTGGTGGACATCCAGCGTTATCAGCATTCATTTTAACTCACACGATCCAATGTTTTGTTTACATTTTGCATTCAAACCAACCGCTAAGTCAAGTGTACCTATTAACAGTGAAGGATTTATAGGGGAAGGGGGTGGGAGGACATAACATAAATTCCAAACAAAATCTAGTTCCTATCACGATTTGAATATTCATCGTTATCAACATACATTCAAAAAATCAGACCAATATTTGTTTACATTTTGGATGCCAACCGTTAAGTCAAGTGTACCTATTAACAGTTAAGGATATTTTTTTTTTTTTTTTTTTTGAGAGATATTATAAACAAAAATCTATAACGTTGACGCTGAAGAAGATAAGCCATGTGAAATAAAATACAAAGGTCTTCTGCTATACGACTATGACCACGATGACAGGCGCGTGGTGACAATAATTATGATCTTGCATGCGGCATGGTTCAGAAATACACTTCAGATCAATGCGAGCTATTGGTTTTACGACCCAGTACTCAGAGAAAAAAATTATTACCCATGCGATGAAATAAAAAGATTTTTTTTTTACAACAATTCTGTTTTATTTATCCAGGAATTATGAGTGCTTGGAAAACCAAGCCATTTTACATAGACTTTGTCGTCTTTTATTTTCAAAACCTTTTCCACAAGGAATGTATCGGGAAATTTACTTTGTTGTAATTCTTCTTCGTAGAAGCTACCCCTGATTGGTTGACCTTGAAAATCTTTAAGGAGATACGTGACCGGACTTGTCAGTTTTACTTTTCTTATTTTAAATACTTCCGTTGTCCAATTGGGTGTGTAGCCTTTTTCGAAAACATGTTTAAACTTGCTGATTCGAACATTGCTGCCGACTTTAAATTTTCCTTTGGGAGCAACTTTTATATGATTATAAATTGTTGATAATAATTCTTTTTCATTTTTCTTATTCACATCGACTGGTCGCCTTTTAATAGTTCTGTGCACAGAGTGGTTGTATGCACGCATTAAATGCTTTAAAATCGGTATCCACTTGTAGGTGCCATTAAAACTGAACTCTTTCCACATCTTCTCCTTGAGTGTCCGATTGAAACGTTCCACTATCGATGCTTTCAATGAACTATATGTTGAGTAATGATTAGTTTTGTATTGCGTCATTAATTTTTTAAAGTGTTGATTGAAAAATTCGGTACCATCGTCCGTTTGTAAGTTCTTTGGTGTTCGGTGTGAACTGTCAAAAACCGATTTCATAGCTTGCGTAACCGATGACGCGGTTTTATTTTTCAATGGAATAGCCCATGCATACTTTGAAAATGTATCAATCACAGTCATGATATATTTGTATCCGTTGTTTTGTTTACTGTGAGGTATCATTTCAACCAAGTCAGCTTGCCACAAGTCGTCAAAGCCCTTAATGATGACACGGCGTCGAGCGAAATTTCTTCGAGCAGTCTTGTGTAGTTCCTCAACAACATTTCTCTTACTCATATCGCAATAGAATGAATAAAAATCACAATAAATTCAAATTAAAATAGGTTTATTTCTCAATTCTTTTATACAATGACATTAACTTCTTAATTCTAATTAATCTGCTTTCAACCATGTAACATGCGCAGGTATCTGGTCCTTCTTTACAAAGATTTGCAGACCAGAGACAGTTTATAAAATGGCAGCCATGAACAGAGGTGGTGGATGATACGTTTTCAAAGTTCCTCAGAAAACTAATACAGTCAATAAATTCACTGAAATGTTCCTCCAGAAGAGTTTGGTTATTAGTTTTTAGAAATTTTAAAATCTCATCGAAGATCGTAGAAGTATTTACTGCAGACATGATTTCAAGTCGAGTTCCGAATGCGTACTAAATTGGTGAAAAGCCAATTGTTGTCCTGCTAGCGGGCTCTCCCTCATTTTTATACTTCTCGAAAACATCCAACATATACTTTCTAATCTTATCGAGTAGTTCAAGTGTTTTTAAATTTTGTTCATCAGTGTATGACCGCAAAGCCGTATCCATCTTTTCCAGTTTATCTTCGATGATTTTTAGCTTCAAAGTCAAATCGTTTATAGTCCCCATCAGTGCATTAAAATTGTTGTTTGAATATTGCCGATGATTGTGTATGGCTTTGCCTTAAGACTCTATTTTCTTATCTACATATTCCTTATTGGCTGCCTGGTGCGAGGTGGTAGGTGTTCCAACATTGTTTATACATTTTCCTTCAATGTCAAAATCCCCAATGGGTAATAGTTTAAAGCCATTACCAGGTGATCCTTGAGGGCCAATCATTAATCTAGGAAAACGGCTGGAACTTCTTCCAAACTTGTCTACGCTCATTTTGCTATTAATGGTATACTGTTGGTTGCAGAGGTTAATATATGATATTTGATTCACGCAGCTCTTCCACAATTGACTTTATTTCATTCTGAAGATTATTATTGCCGGCTGCTTGGGATGCAATCAAAAGTCTAAGTCTATCAGTGAGCTCATTGGGGTCATCCCAATACACGTAATCGATAGGATTATTGGAGTACGCCATATCAGATGAATATGTTTTTCCAATTTTCTTTATAAATTTCTGTGTTAGTCGTTGTAGAAGAGGTCGAATAATTTGACGATACTTATGACCCCTATTACCTTTAACTTGTGAGTTACTATCATGGCCTTTTAGGTGTGCTCTTGTTTTTTGTAATATCCTAAGATATTCATTTAAGTCTTCATTGGCGTATCGATTTTTTCTGGGGTTCTTTCGAAAAATTAATTCAAAAAGGCCATCCGTTCCAGTGAAGATTTCACCATCAATGACAAAGTTTTTTTCTTCGTTTATTAGAAAACTTGATGCACCTAATTTCGTGGAATTTGACTGAACATCAAAATATGGACCATAGATCTTGTCAAGATTTGAATCTGATGGCGATGATCGGCTGACCGGTGTACTTCGATACGGGCTATTTGTGGGTGTTCTAAATGAAATATCCTGCTCCGTGGACAGAATTGACTCTGAAGAACTAGATTCTTGAGATGAAAACTGTTTCTGGAAACTCTTCCTTAAAGCGAGTCTTTCTTTTGGGGGGCTTTCTATTCGCTCTCGTCGTACAACAACTGTATCATTATCAGTGTTTTTAGTTCTTACGTTTTTCACAATTTCTTTTAAAGGTTCAACAATTGGCCTTAAAGTATTTTCTAGTTCTGTTTCCTTTGTAATTTTTCCAGTTTTTAGAAACAAATACTTTTTTCTCAGGGCTTTCTTGGTTTTGATTAGATCTTTTAGTACGTTTTCATTGACATCCATATTTGAGTGGAGAAAGTGCGATTCCTAACAGGATAGTTCCGAACAGGGCAGTTACAAACAGGGCAGTTCCAAACAGATCGGTTCCAAACAGCCAGTTTCAAACAGGGCAGTTCCAAACCGATCGGTTCCAAACGGGACAGTTCCAAACAGCCAGTTTCAAACAGGGCAGTTCCAAACAGATCGGTTCCAAACGGGGCAGTTCCAAACAGGGCAGTTCCAAACAGGCCAGTTCCAAACAAGGCGGTTCCAAACAGGGCAGTTCCAAACAGAGCAGTTCCAAACAGATCGGTTTTCGCAACGGGATGCAACCACTTAAACAGAAGTCTTACAACCAGAGACAATACTGAGACCCCCAACTCACAATCCTCTTGCCGCTGGCCCCCTCAGTTTTTTTTCAAATTCGCCATTTTGTTTTCCTATCGGTGTTATGTCTATTTAGAATCCGTGTGACATGTAAAAACATACAAAAAATATAAATTCAATGCTGCCAACCGCTACCAACCATGGGGGAATGTGATAGAGTTCGAGAATACCACATTTTAAGATAACTGAATGCTATTGGTTGGTTATTATAAATTTTTAAAAAACGATTAATATAATTTGTTTAGTTAATAATGCGATCTAAATGAGATGTTTTATATACTAGAAACATATTAGGACAAATATTGTTGTGTATTTTCTGCTTTTGAATATCATTAACTTCGATTTGATGTGTACATTTTTCTTAAATAACTGAAGAAAAATTGCCCAAAATGTTTTTATTTTCATACAACAATTCTACAGTAATCATTTTTCATAAATATTTTCAGCAAAAGTGCACTAATTCCTAAAATAAAATACTATTTACACGAAACGAATAATTTCAAATTTAACTGACAAAATTCTATGAACGCTGGAAGCAACTTTGCCGACAGCGGAAGTGGGACACGCAAGGTGCGAGTGTGTTGGTGAGTGACAGTTGTCAATACGAATTTCTATGTAACAATACTAACGCACTTAGCGTGTCCCACCCCATAGAAATATAGCTTGTAGGCAAGTAACGGAAAATCGGCCGAAGTTGGGGGTCTCAGTATTGTCTCTGCTTACAACTGCTAAGTTAACAACACCGCAATTTCTTAAATGCATTTTTGTAGCGTCCTCTCTCTATGCTGCTATCTTTATCGATTACTAAGAATCCGTATTTATCATTCCAGCATTTGCAACATAGCTCCTTGAACTGATTAAATGTCATATCTGAATTTATGTGATCATTGTATATGTGTTTAAGATTTAGTGCGTCTTGCTTAAAGATTATTATATAGTTTGCATTATCGCGAATCAAATGCTTTGGTATATGTGTATACGATTGGCATAAATAAAAACTGTCTACTCCATTATGTCGACCCATACAAAAATAATCCCGAATGTTATTCTGCTTATCACAGGCCACATCATCAAATATAAAAACTGAATTTCGTTTTGCTTTAGATGGAGACATAATTTCGCAATTATTTGAAAATTCATGGTACTCCATTCCCTTAATTGACTTCACAAGCTTTCTTAGATACATATATTTGGGTTGATGTAAAGACTTGGAATATATGTAAATATTTTCAAATTTTAATCCATTCTGATCGAGAAGAATGCTCAACATAACATTTGTTTTCCCACAGTTTGATGGTCCCACAATAATTCCTCGAATGCTATTGGGAAACAGTGCACCGTGTTTGCTCGTTTTTTCGATTTTGCTATCGAAATTCCTTACTTTAATAATACCTTCTTGCTTTTTAAACTTCATTTCATCAAATGATGGTAATCAGTATAAAACATCTTGCTTTATAGACAATCACTTCATAATAGATCAGCACGGTGCGATATAAAAATGATAGTTTTTGAAGCTAATCCTATCAGTCGGAAATCTACATTCCAGGGGAACGGACTAGTAAATTCATTAATCAATAAGTTACCATTTGAATTACATATACCTTCGTACAACTTTTGTGGACCCGGAACTAAATTAAAAGAGCGTCTTGCTAGGGGAGACCGTGGAATTAATCATTTGGATGAAGCCTGTCGTGAGCACGATATTGCATATAGTTATGTGGTTCGGTTATTAAGAAAATAAAACCACATTTCTTATTCTATTTTAACAATTTAATTACGCTTTATTTAACGCTTATTAATTATAATAACGCTCTTAATTATAACGTCTATGTTCGACTGAACAAAAACAGCTTAACAACAATCTCCTAAACTGGACTTACGATCTAAACAATCTCCTAAACTGGACTTACGATCTAAGCTTACAAATAAAACTCGATCTCTCCAACGTTATCTTTGTAAAGAGATAATGTTGGAAAGAGAAATGATCTTGAGTGAGTTTGGTTGCACACTTGATGTTTGCTCTGCAAACGAAAAGTGTGGTGAATACAGTATACGTATTTGAATATGTAACACCTCCCCCACTAAGTATTTTTGGTCTCCAAAAAAATTATATTCTCCTAACTCAGAAGAAGATTTTTTTTTTTTTTTTTTAGTTATATTTTAATTCTGGGGGAGTGGTATAATAATTTACAATGAATGAAGAAAAACTTATACCTAGTTTTATATAGTTTTTTCTTATTATGTTTTGTTTCTTTATAAACTCTTATTTCTAAAAAAAAATGTTCGTGATAACACTTAAACAAATTCAATATAGGTAACGCATTTAATATTTATTTTTGTTTGCTTTAGCATGTATTGTATTTTACTTAATTTTAACATTTTCCATCTTTAATAAGAACTTATTTATAAAAAAAATATTGTTAAGCTTTATATTTTATTTTAAGGGCATCCATTTAAAATAGAACAATTCTTTTCATATAATTTTATTTAACTAAATCATCTACGTTCATCTATTTCACAATCCAATATAATGCAAAACAAAGTTTTCTGCACTACGCTGTGTAAACCAGGTACCCGAAACCAATCTTTACAGTAAACACACCCTTAATTCTGAACAATTTATTTCCCTTGAAACACACCCATCACCCATCCAATGACATTTCGGTAGACCATCAAAACAACTTCCCTATATAGTAATTGAAAATAATGTTAGGCCCCTTAGATTTATAATTGACTGTGGTGCAGAGTACAGCATAATTAATAAAAATGTATGTAATCCAAAATGGCAAGTTCCATCTAAGAATCATACATTAAAGGTACTCGACCGCAACGTCAATACAAATGTAGAATTTAGGATTCCACTATTTAAGGAGTTTAATAAAATCAATTATTTTGTAAACTGCGCCAGTTATGTGGTTCGGTTATTAAGAAAATAAAACCACATTTCTTATTCTATTTTAACAATTTAATTACGCTTTATTTAACGCTTATTAATTATAATAACGCTCTTAATTATAACGTCTATGTTCGACTGAACAAAAACAGCTTAACAACAATCTCCTAAACTGGACTTACGATCTAAACAATCTCCTAAACTGGACTTACGATCTAAGCTTACAAATAAAACTCGATCTCTCCAACGTTATCTTTGTAAAGAGATAATGTTGGAAAGAGAAATGATCTTGAGTGAGTTTGGTTGCACACTTGATGTTTGCTCTGCAAACGAAAAGTGTGGTGAATACAGTATACGTATTTGAATATGTAACAATATTCAAACAATAATAATTTGAGCGATCGACATATTGCTGACAAAATTTTAGCTGAAAAAGCTTGGAATAGAGTAAAGGCTAAGGATTCATCAATATCTGAAAAATTGAATAGTCTGCTAGTCACGAATACGATGAAGGCTAAAACGAAGCTTGGTATGAGCGTCCAACCGAAAAAAACTAAACGATCACCTAAGAAAGTTAATTTGTTCAAGAAGGCAGTTAGAGAAGCAAGAAGTGCTATAAGAGAACCGAAAAGCAAAGATCCAAATGCAATTGCAGTTATTGCCTTAAAAGCTGCTAAACATGTATTAAGAAATAAACGAAAAGACATTACATCTCCTCGTGTAATACCATTACCAAAAAAAATTGGTGGTTTCTTACCATTATTACCTATTTTTGCTGGACTATCAGCGATTGGATCTCTAGCTGGAGGAGCTGCTGCAATTGCGAAAGCAATAAAGGATACAAAATTTGCTAGGGAGCGATTGGAAGAAAATAAGCGTCACAACCAAGCCATGGAAGCAATGAAAATCCAACATGGCAAAGGACTTTATCTGCAACCATATAAAAGTGGACTTGGACTTTTTCTTAAACCACAAGATTCAAAAAACTAATAAAATCCCTACCTAATCGTCCTCTCACCAATATTGATATTATGCATTTCGGAACAAGCAATATACCTTATTTTCGTGGTGTCTACATGAGAGATACATTGCCGGCGAAACCACTAAACAAAGAATGTGGAATAATTAATTTGGACACTGACAGTGGACCTGGTACACATTGGGTAGCATACATTAAAAATAAGAAAATTGTCAAGTATTTTGATAGTTTTGGTAATCTTAAGCCACCTTTAGAAGTTGTTAAATATTTGGGTAAAAATATGACGTACAACTACGACAACTGTCAACATTTTAATACCTATGTATGTGGTCATTTGTGCTTAAAGTTTTTATTAGATCAAATAAATAGTTAAAACTGAAAGATGTTTTTTCATTTCTATTTCAACCACAATGTCGTTAACACTGACGTTGAGCGGTAACCAATCTACTCTAACTACGGAGTATTTTCCTCAGATTACCCTAAATTCAGAATACGTATGTGGTTTAGTTGACTTCCAAACCTATAATTCTATACCTAATGTGGATGTGTTGAATAATTTACTTCATTTTGGTGATACTGTAATAACATTTCCTACTGGCTCTTATGAGATTGAGGACATTAATAACTATGTAAAAGGGATTGTAAAATTACTCAATACGGATCATCCTACCAACAAACTATCAATCGAAATAAAAGCAAATAATAATACTCTAAAATGCGAAATTTATAGCACAATAGAAATCGATTTTTCACAAACTAACTCTGTTGGATCGCTTTTGGGGTTCAGCAAAAAAAAGTTAGCTCCAAACAAATTACACGAATCTGACCTTTACGTTAACATCAATCGAGTGAACATTATCCGAATCGACTGTAATTTAGTCGATGGTACATATATCAATAATGAATTAGCACATACACTTCATGAATTCGCTGTTAATGTAAGTCCAGGCTATAAGATAGTTGAAGTTCCTCGAAATGTCATCTATTTGCCTCTAAACGCTAAGAGGATAAGTTCTATAACACTGAATCTATTTGATCAAGACGGACGTATTATAAATTTTCGTGGTGAAACCGTTACTGTTCGATTGCATCTTAAACCTCAGTAATGATAATATATCATCCACATCCTTACAAAAGAACCGAACGGGTCACTAAGACACTCAATATCCGATCGACACCCGGGGGGAAAGCATCTCAACTTACTGTACGAAATCAACAATTTCTATTGTCACTGGGATACAGATTAAAAAAAAAAAAAAAACTAAATGCTGAATATTTTTGAAGAGCCAACGTTTGAGGACAATATCTCAAAATTTGAATATCATACATACTCACCGTATTTGAATAATTTCGGGAAAAATGATATCATTCAAATTTGTGTCCAGCATCAAAATCTTAATGTGCTACCTTCAGAAAGTTACATTTATATTGAGGGTACTGTATCGAAAGCTGATGAATCTGCTGTAACGAAAACAAAGCTTGCAAATAATGGAATAGCCTTCCTGTTTGATGAAATTCGTTATGAATTCAATGGTGTTGAAATTGATAGTATCCGCAACGTCGGAATCACATCTACCATTAAAAATTACATTTCTTTAAACAAAAATGAAAGTGATATGCTGCTCAATGCATCTTGGTCTCCCAATTCTTCAATCAATGTTAATGCACAGTATTTTAATTTTTGCATACCTCTGAGTAAATTGCTGGGATTCGCTGAAGACTACAAGAGAATAATTCCGAACGGACGACATGACTTGATCTTAACACGTTCACGTACGGATACGAATTCTTTGATTGCAGACGAAAATGAAACAGCAAATATAAACTTGAATAAAGTACAATGGAAAATTCCTCATATTTCTTTATCTGATTCTTTTAAATTGAAGCTATATTAATCTATTAGTAATGCTGAATCCATTAAGATTGCCTTTCGGAGCTGGGACCTGTATGAATACCCGGTATTACCTAGTACCTATCATCATATTTGGAATGTCAAAACAACATCGCAAATGGAGAAACCACGCTACATTATAATTGCGCTACAAACCAATAAACGTAATTTACTGAAGGGAAATCCAACAAATTTCGATCATTGTGATGTTACTAATGTAAAGGCATATTTAAACTCAGATTCTTTCCCATATGAAGATTTAAATCTATCTTTCGACAAAAGTAACTACAGTTTACTATATAATATGTATTGTGACTTTCAAAAAACCTACTACAATCGGCTCTTTGCTGAACCGTTATTATCCAGAGACTCCCTTAAATCCCAGGCGACAATTTTCGTCATTGACTGCAGACATCAAAATGAAATAATAAAGAACGGTCCAGTTGATATTCGCATTGAAATCAAAACATCGAAAATAATCCCTGACAATACGTCAGCTTACTGTTTGATGTTACACGATCGCATTATAAACTATAATCCCTTGAGTCAGATAGTTTCTCGAGAAAAGTAATCGTTAGTTGAAGTCAAGATTTTGTAGAGGAAACACGCACACACACACACACGCAAAAATGTATTTTATTCTCGATGTTCAAGGCTTTAAAGGAAGAAATAATAGATTTATCGCAAAGGAAATAGCTCTACTGCACAACGATCACCATCACCATTTCATATTAAAGCCTCCATATAACTCTGATCAACTTGCACCATCTCTAAGAAGACAAGCTCGATGGTTATATCAGAATCATCATGGCTTAAACTGGGATGGCGGACTCACAGAATTTCAAGAAGTTAAAAAATATCTTCGAAAAATTATCAAAAATTCAATTGTTTATGTTAAGGGAACTGAAAAAACTCTATGGACCAGAGAATTGCTTCAGGATGAAAATGTTGACGTGACGAATATTGAAGAAGCTGCTTGTCCTTGTCTAAAAGAATTAAAGCGTATCTATCCAAATGAAAAGAAGTGCTTATACCATGACAAATGCTGTGCACTGCAAAATGTTTACCTATTACAGAAATTCATATGTGGAAGCGAATAAAAATAAAAGTTGAAACATAATAATTAACAACAAAGAGTGTTTTTTATTTTCATGAAGCTATTGCAAATAATTTTTTGAATCAGCATGTTTAAACATGTTTTCTTCTTTCTATGAGAAAATCACCAAGCAAACAATAAAAGAAAATACACAATCTTTAATTTAAATGAAATCGTTTTATTTTTAGCTTATTTTGTCTTGATTGCCAGCTTGACGGTTTTATGCCAGAGACCTTGATAGGTCAGGGTCCAGCCCCCTAAATTCAGTCTATCTAGAGTCTCCTGGCTCATTGCCGTGTATCTTTCAGGCAGGAAAACCTGAAAAAGAAAAAATGTTCTTACTCTTTCGATAATATATTGCGTAATTAAGAAAAAATATACCTGAAATTCTCCCAGGTCCGCGATAACTCTCAGACCATATTTGGTCGTCACTTTTTTCATGCCCCGTATGTCGTAGGGCATATTTTCAACCAAGGACTTAATTGCATGAGTCGGAGGGTATCCCAAAGCAAGGGTTTGGAGTTCTTCTAAGATGTTTGAGGTTGACATTTTTGCGTTGACTGATTTAACAAAGACCTTACGCAGCGTTTTTATACAAACTGTTCACATCCAATGCCATGATATTTTAATCAGATTTCTATCAAATCAAATCGAAACATGTTCAAAAGCATTACAACTGTCTGCATTCGTACCGATTCTATTTTTAGATCAGTTAATATTCCAAAGCAAACAGCAAAACAAATGCTCTCCACTTCATCCGAAATCAGAAGATAGCTAAATTCGGTGTAGATACGCGATTAGAACACTGCGCCATCAAAAAGCATTACAATTGTCTGCATTCGTACAATCAAATCGAAACATGTTCAAAAGCATTACAACTGTCTGCATTGGTTTCGATACTATTTTTAGATCATTTAAAATTCCAAGAACACAGCGCCATCTAAAGCAGCCTTGGCTATCCGGATGGGTCTTGACTACTAGAAAACAAACTATCCCAACCGGGGTGGGTTTTGACTACTAGAAAACAAACTATCCCAACTTGATTTTAGCACAAAGAACGCAGCGCCATCTTGGGAAATTTTGCTGTATTAACGAATCGAGGTGGGTCTTGGTTAGAAAACCAACTATCCCAACTGGATCTTACGTGGGGAATTTTGTTGTATGAAGGAATCGGGGTGGGTCTTGACTACTAGAAAACAAACTATCCGAACCGGGGTGGGTTTTGACTACTAGAAAACAAACTATCCCAACTTGATTTTAGCACAAAGAACGCAGCGCCATCTTGGGGAATTTTGTTGTATTAACGAATTGAGGTGGGTCTTGGTTAGAAAACCAACTATCCCAACTGGATCTTACGTGGGGAATTTTGTTGTATTAAGGAATCGAGGTGGGTCTTGGCTAGAAACCAACTATCCCAACTGGATCTTTGGTGGGGAATTTTGTTGTATTAAGGAATAGAGGTAAGTCTTGACTAGAAAACCAACTGGATCTTACCACAAAAACCAACTATCCCAACTTGATCTTAGGTGGGTCTTGTCTAGAATACCACATTTACACTATACACAAACCACAACCCACCGGAAGTTTAGTGTCCTGGGTAACCTTTAAGCTAATGCAACAATCATATCCCACCGGAAGTTCAGTGTACTGGCTAACTTTTAAGCTAAGACAACAACCGGAAACTTTGCACCACCCAAATGCACCACTTTACCTGTGCCAGGACCAACCTATTCTTACTACTCATACAAAGTCCAATTGGTTCAGGAGTTGAAGCCAACTGACCATCCAATGCGTTTTCGCTTCGCTAAGTGGGCCTGCGATCGACTTAGAGAAGGTGCCGATTTTGCCAAAAAAATCATCTTTTCAGATGAAGCTCTACTGCATGGCCAGCCGAGGCAGCCATTTGAATGAAATTATTTTCCATTATTAACCGGAAGGATTGTACTTTCAAATAAAAAAAGAAATTTGAGAAAATATTCAGTAGTTTTTTTTATAGCATTTTCAAAAAAAAAAAAGTTATTTGGCGGACCCTTTATATTATACTGTGTCCAAGAAAAATTGTCAGTACACAGGCCTTATGGGAAGCTCTTTTTTCTACCAGTGGTGCCTGTAGCTACTCTCACGGCACTCAAACACAAGATTTGCCACTGAAATAAAAACGAAACCACTGGCATTCCAAAGAATTTTTTTGTAGTCATTTTCCTGAAATTCGCATACATCTCACCATAACCAGTCACGATCGTCTTGCGTTCGCTTGCTATTATCAGAGACAATACTGAGACCCCCAACTTCGACCGATTAACAGTTATTTGCCTACAAGCTAAATTTTACGCTCCCAAAAAGTTTAGGTGCGCTAGTATTGTTGCATAGAAATTCGTATTGACAAATGTCAAAAATCCTCTCAACCAACACATTCGCACCTAATCTTTTTACATTTCACTGTGGGCAAAGCAAAACGGATAGGAATTGGCGTACACGGATAGGACAACAAAATGGCGGATTCCTGGCAAAAATTGAGGGGGCCAGCGGCAAGAGGATTGTGAGTTGGGGGTCTCAGTATGATTTGTTTATGGCTATTATCATCAACCAAAATAAGCAGTGTGAGTGACTGAAGCACATCAGAGAAGTGTTACCATATGTCAATGTTAGCATATAATTAAGGGTTTTTCTTTGAGTTTTGTCAAAGAACTTTCGGTTTTGGTGCTTTTTGGAGCTTTTGAGAACGGCATATTATGTGGGGTGCTGCCATTCGGTTTTAGTTTGTTTGTATTTCTGAAAGATCCAATAATATTCAGTTAAAACATATTTTGTAATGTTGTCTTTTAGAAATAAGGTTTATTCGTGAGGTGTTTTAATGCATTCATTTCATTAACGCAACAAGTGATCATATGTGCGTTGTAGAGATATTGCGATAACTTAATAGAGATTACTAGGGCAACTCAACCGGATTCAAGCAAAAGCATGGTATTTTTTGGGATAAAATTTAATTAAATATTTTAATATAAAAAACTAAGTACAAATTTTCAGCCTTATTCGTTAGGGCATATTTCTGCATGTTTTGGTAGGTATAAATTCATATTTCACTTTGTAGAGCATATTTTTCAAACTGAAATATCAAAATGATGAAGCAGGTTAACCTATACTGTTTATTTTCAGTCGTTGGGTTTTACCACATCCGGTCACTCCTCTCCAGTAAAGCAAATGCCTTGAAAGGATTTTATGATCCTTATTTTGCTACTGTTTCCGCGAAGTTCTGCATTGACGGGTAGTAATTTTTTAACTAATATATAATTTTTTCTAATTGCCTGTTTGTGTATATAAAGCGGAAACAATGGTTGTTATCTCAATAGCGGATAGTGCATCTAAGCAAGTGGTTAACTTGATTTTGCATATGAATAAACAGAAACATGGCTACAAAGTCTTCAAAGGATCTAAATGTAGAAAAGAAACAACAAATTGTTGATGCAACTGAAAAATTCTATGGACTTTTTAAAAGTAAATCGGAAGCCGTAGGAAATGCGGCTACTGTTTTTTCTGTTACGGAACGAACTGTATACAGGCTTTTAAGGGAAAAAGCAATCAAAGGCCACAATTCACCACCAAAGAAGAAAAATAATTCCGGTATCAAGAGCAAGGTGGATGATTTTGACAAATGTGCGATTAGGCGGATAGTCCATCCGTTTTTTATGGATAATGACCTTCCAGCGCTAGACAAGATATTCGGCCCTAGCGAGGTATCCGTCGGAACGGAAAATTCTTCGATTTTATACGATTCGGAAGATTTTTGCTGCGAGGTATTCTTCGCAACAACTGTTCGGAGATTTGTTCCGACATTTTGTAACGCATATCGGCGAATCACGTTGAAGTGCGATGAAGTGCATTTTTTTGTTAAATTTTTGACAGCTAGGTTCCGATATCCTCCGACAGAAATTGGTTGCGGAATTTGTTTACGATTTGGAGTGCGGTGCGGTGCGCCATCGCAATAGTTTATTTCTCTTCCGAAATCGGACACCTCGAATGGAATTTGAGCCTCCGAAAGAGTGTGCGTTGCGGAGAATTTTCCGTTCCGACGGATACCTCGCTAGGGCCGATTATTGGAAGTACAAAAAAGTGAAAATATAACAAAACTAAGCAGCTCAACCTTGCATACAATATTGCAAAAAGATCTCGGACTTAATTTCGTCAAACGTCAGCGAAAGAATTTGTTGTTGGAAAGAAGTGACATTATTTCTTGGAGACGAGGATATCTACGCGAAGTAAAAAAAATTAGAGAAGAGAAAAGAAAGATTTATTTAACTGATGAGACCTGACTAAATTGGAAGATGGTAGCCCTAAAAGTATTGCTCTCTAAGTTATGGCGAATTATCATACATACTATGGCAACCCTGCGAGAGCTTTAAAAAGGGACCGATTTATGTAAGTCATTGCAACCAGACTGAGAGACAAACATCCTATCTTCCCTGTACTGACAA
The DNA here is from genome assembly GCA_946477585.1 of Cheilosia urbana. Taxonomy (NCBI): domain Eukaryota; kingdom Metazoa; phylum Arthropoda; class Insecta; order Diptera; family Syrphidae; genus Cheilosia; species Cheilosia urbana. The sequence continues at coordinate 85,613,824 of OX297854.1, read as the reverse complement.
TTTTTCTTGGACAGAGTGTAGTATGATATATTTTTGAAAGAAGGCGCAACCGCCATTCCAATAAATTCATTTTTGTACACAAAAAAACAAAAAAAAAAAAAAATTGGGGATGCCACAGCCAAATCGTTCAATGCAAGACGCATTCAATCCAGAATTGGAACGAGAAATAGACTTCGGTCGAATCGCATTGAGTCAAGCTGTTTGAACAAATGTGCCAATGTTGAATCAAGAATAAAAGAAAGTGTACGACGAATTGATGCAAGCAGTCGATAACGAAAATTGCGGAACTGGAAATACATTCATGATTTAACTGATTTTTGCTACAATTCGTTCGAGATCTGAGATCGGTTTGGCCCTAACCTCTTCTGGGATAGCGGCTACTTTGTTAGAAGGCGATCGAACAGCTCATCCTGCATTGAAATTGCCATTGAATCTGCAAGTGGAAGAAGAACCTACATGTAACATTTCAAAGAACACTGCGATGGCGAAAGTACTGCAGTAATGTAAGATTATTATATGGGACGAATGCACAATGGCTTACAAACGCGCATTGGAGGCCCCGAATGATCTTGCTATCAGGCGTTTTTCGTCAAACGCTGCCTGTCATTTCGAAATCAACTCCTGCAGATGAATTGAATGCTTGCCTGAAGGCGTCCGCTTTATGGCGATACCCGATACGTCAAGAAATTGCATTTGACAACAAAAATGCTAGTTTCTTTACAAAATGACCTGTCCGCTGCAGAGTTCTCCAGGCAAAAAAATGTTTGCAGCTTTACAACGACACCGGAAGAACTAGTCATGAATGTTTTCCCGAATATCGCTCAGAATTATATTGACCATGATTGGCTGAGTGTAAGAGTGATTTTGGCTGCGAAAAACAAGAACGTCGATCATTTGAATTTCGCCATTCAAAACCAAATCGCTGGTGAGTTGCATTCATACAAATCAGTCGACTCCGTGATGGATGAAAACGAAGCCACCAACTATCCCACGGAATTTTTAAACTCTTTGGCTGTTTCTGGCTTGCCTCCACACAATTTGAAACTAAAAATCGTCTCAATAATAATTTTGTTGCGCAACCTAAATGAACTAGATAGAGTTTGATTGTGAAGAATTTAATATCAAATATTATTCAAGCAACGATTTTTATTGGAAAATTCAAAGGTTAAGATGTTCTTATTCCGCGGATTTTACTTATTCAGAACGATTTGCCGTTCGTATTCAAGCGTCTTCAATTTCCCGTACGTCTCACTTTTGCTATGACAATTAATAAGTCGCAAGGACAATCGCTGGATGTGTGTGACATAAATCTTGAATTTCACGTGTCGGCAAAGCTCTCGCTTTGTACGTGTACGCACCCGATAATAGAAATAGAACAAAAAATCTTGTGTACCATAAAGCACTTCAGTGAAAAAGCGATAGGTTGGCCGACAAGTATTTGATTTTATTTACCTATTTATTTAATTTTAATATAACTTTTGAATAAAAAATTCATGAAGCAGAAAGCTCGGAATTATTAATTTCATTAATGAATTTGGGCGGAACGAAGTTCGCCGGGTCAGCTAGTTTGATATAGATTGAAATAAAATAAATGTTTGTGTATCCACATTGATTGCAGTATTTTCTTTTTTGAGATATAGTTTATCACCTATAAACCTTAAACACGAACAACATTTTACGATGTTTCGAACGGAATGTATAGGTAAATTAAATTTTTTGTTTTGAAAAATGGAAAAGAAAATATGCTAATCATACTAACAGTTAAGAAACCAACAAAAAAAAACATGCAGATTACCATTACTGAACTATAAGGCAAGTTAAAACTGAGTGTATATTTTTGAATTTTATATATTACTAGCTGACCCGTGCTCGCCTTGCTTCGCCAGAGTTACACTTCTAAAAATTTAAACAAAATAAAAACAGTTATACAAAACCACTCCGCTGCTGTAAGTGAAGTGTAGAAAGAAACAAAGGAAACAATGAATTATTTTTATTTATTTTTAATTTAGTGGGGATTTATTATTTTTATTTATTTTTTATTTAGTAGGGATTTATTAATATTAATATTATGTAGTGTTGTTAATTACATAGTGAGGATATTAGAACCAAACTTACAGAATTTCTTTATAAACGATGTTTTCAGTTTTTCCAAAAGGAGCGAAAATGAATAAATTTTCTGCGTTAGTGACCCGAGAACAGGCAACATATAACTGACCATGCGAGAAGCTACTGGTCGTAAGATCGACTCCAGCGGCCCGGAGTGTCTGTCCCTGCGACTTGTTTATTGTCATAGCAAAACTGACACTGACGGGAAATTGCACACTGTTGTGTATTGATGTAACATGTAAATGAAACAATGTCTTATGCTTATGACGATGACAATGAGACTGCCGTCTGCTGGCTCGCAGTCCATCATACAGGCTTCAGTTTTATTATTAAAGTGTAGAGTGTAGACTTTATACAATGTATATAAATGAATATAAATGACTGGCTATAAATGATCAGTATGTAAACTAAAGGGTATAGAGATTATGACATATATAACATGCCCCCTTTTTTTTTTTTTTTTTTTTTTTAATTTTATTTTACTTATAATTATTATTTCTATTTCAAAACTTCAAAATTATTAATATTTATATACCAAATTTTAATAAGAATTAGATAATATAAAAGTTATTAATATCTAAATTATTAATATCTAACTATATACCAAGTTTTAATAAGAACTAGATAATAAAGAGGAAATTCATAACTCTATGGAAGTTCAAGTCTTTGTGGAGGCCTAATAGCTCTTCCAAATTTCGTGACATAATTCGTAGGAACCTTATCATTAGTCCCAGTCAGTTTTGTTTCGATTTCAGTTTTGTTTCTGGTTCGACTTTGGCTTTGAGGTGGAATATTCTCTGAAGAAAATCTGTTTGTGTGAATTGATTTAATGTGAATTCGATTTCGCCTATACTGTCTTCCTTGCTTGTCTCTTATTACATATGACCTGGGCTGCTTGCAAACGGTTATAATGGTGCCTTCTGACCAATTTGACTTAGGTTTTTTCTGGAAAATTACAACATCTCCTACGCTTAAGTCTGACAATACTTTGGCATTATTGTTGTATCTTGACTCTACATTTTTAATTTTGTGAGCGACGAACTTCTGATGTTTTTCGAAATCAGGCATATTTGGCTTTAAAAGATTATTCGAAATAGGTATAAGCGTTCTAAGATTTCTACACATTAATAACTGTGATGGACTTTAACCGCTTGCAAGTGGCGTTGATCGATATTCTAGCAAGGCTAGTTGTATATCTTTATTCTCCTTTTTTGTCTTTCGAAACATATCCTTAACTGTTTGAATTGACCTTTCGGCCAGCCCATTTGACTGTGGGTAATTCGGTGAACTTGTTATATGGTCTATATCCCAAGACTGAGTAAAGTTCTTAAACTCGTTGGAAGAATAGGGTGGACCATTATCTGATATCAGCTTTCCAGGTATACCAAATCTGGCAAATATAGACTTCAAATGACCAATAACCGTGAAGCTATTGTAAGAGGACAATTTTACTATTTCAATAAACTTTGATAAATAGTCTACAACTATCAAGTATATATCTGATCCTACGCATTCCCAAGGATAGTTAGGAGATGGATGTGGCATAAGTTACTGCCTGGCGTTTGATTTTGAATGTTCCTGACATACAGCACAGCTTTCTATAAAATCTTCGATATGACGGGAAATATTTGGCCAGTATACAAGATTACGAGCTCTTCGTTTGGATCTTACAATTCCTGGATGTCCTTCATGTAGAAGATCTAACACCATTTTTCTCAGATTCCTAGGAACTATCAGAGTCTCATTCCGAAAAAGCAGATTATCAATAATGAAAATTTCGTTTCTAATGTTCCAAAATTCTTTGATATCATTGGAAGTTTCACGCTTATTTTGTGGCCACCCATGAGTTACTTGCTGCTTTAGTTTAATTAACTGTAAGTCTTTGTTTGTTTCTTTTTCAAATTGTTTCAAACGGTCTACAGAAACCGCCAATGATGCCTTAAGGGAATTGACATGAACTTGAATTCCATTGTCTAAGTCTTCTTCCATTTCTGAAAGAGGAGCTCTAGACAATGTGTCAGCAATTGTGAGCTGCTTTCCAGGCTTATAACTTATATTTAAATCGTAAGCCTGTAGACTTAGCATCATTCGTTGTAATCTTGCTGGAATGTCAGCAATCGACCTTCTTGACAGAGTGACTAAAGGCTTATGATCAGACTCGACTTCAACTTTATGACCATAGACATATTGATGAAACTTTTTGCAAGCAAATACAATTGCGTAAAGCTCTTTCTCAATTTGAGCATAGTTTCTTTGTGAATTTGTTAAAGTCTTGGAAGCGTAGGCCAACGGACGATCATGCTGTAGCAGGACAGCTCCAACAGCAAATTGTGAGGCGTCAGCTGAGATCTTAATTGGTCCATTTAAATCGTAATATGCTAGAATTGGTGGATTTGAAATAAGTGTTTTTAACTCAGTGAAACATTTTTCGTATGTTTCATTCCAGACCCAAGAAGTATTCTTTTTAAGTAAATTTCGTAAAGGAACTGTTTCTTTAGACAACTCTTTCACAAAAGAGCCTAGATAATTAATTAGACCCAAAAAACGTTGTAAATCTTTTACGCAAGTAGGACTAGGCATTTCTAAAATAGCCTTGATCTTTTGTTTATCAGGAAGTATGCCTTCCTTCGAGAAAGTATGACCAAAATATTTGACAGATGATAGGCCAAAATGACACTTATCTTTATTTAGCTTTAAATTTGCCTGTCTCGCCCTATCCAATACCTTAATTAGACGCCTATCATGTTCCTCTTTTGTCGAACCCCAGACTAATATGTCATCAATATAGACTAAAACCTCAAGATCAAAAAACAAATCTACAATGATTTTATGAAAGATTTCAGGTGCCACGTTAAGACCATATGGTAGTCTCAAAAACTTGTACCTTCCGAAAGGTGTATTAAAAGTGCACAGGTTAGTGCTTTCGCTATCAAGTTTTATCATCCAAAAGCCTGAGCTCGCATCTAGTGTTGAGAAAAATGATGCACCATTAAGTGATGCCTTAATAAACTCTATATCAGGAAGTGGAAAATGAGATCTGAGCAAATTGTTGTTCAAATTTTTGGGGTCTAGACAGATTCGTAAGCTTTTATTTGGTTTTTCAACCAGGACAACAGAGTTTACCCATTCTGTTGGACCCGCAACCCTCTCTACGACTTTTAAGCATTCCATTCGCTCTAATTCGTCTTGAAAACGCTTGTGAAGCTTAAAAGGAACTTTTCTTGGAGGGTCGACAACCGGCTGTGCGTTTTCTTTTAGACTTAGATGGCAAACCGTTTTCAAGCAGCCCAAACCTTTAAATAGATCTTCGTATTTTGCAAAAATAGTATCGTATTCACAATTCAAATTAAAAACGCGTGTGACTAAATTGCATCTTATGCAATCTGGAAGTCCGATTATAGTAAGCTTATCAGAATTCACAACCACAAAATCAATTAAATATGCCTTTTCATTGACTATACATTTCAGAGAACATTGACCTCTTACCTCTAGATTTTCTCCGGTATAAGTTGTTACTTTTGTATGGGTATTCCTTATAAATATTGTAGGGACTTTAAGTTGTTTTAACATTTTAACTGATATTATATTTACTTGAGCACCTGTGTCCAGTTGAGACTTTATTTCTGTACCATTAATCAAAATATTGATTGTCCAAGATAAGGTTTCTGACGAATTATGTGCCGACATCTCATTAACTGCATTTAAACTACCTAAAAAGAAAGAATTATCAGAACTTTCAGAATTTTGTTTTTCTTTGAAATCAGTTGTATCTACAAAATTTTCAGAATTATAATTTAAAACTTTTACAACTTTACTAAAACAACATTTTGCGAAATGGCCTATTTTCTGGCACTTGTTGCATTTGACACCTTGGGCTGGACACTTAAATCGATGAACTTGACCGCAACGATTGCATATGCTTTTTGTTTTTGCGCTGCTTGGCCTTGTACTGTACTGTACTAGTTGGCGCAACAGGTCTGGAGAGACCCTAGGCCTAGCTTCTCACAACCATTCGTTTTGTGTGAGTTTTTCATTTTTGGAACGAATGGAAGGGATCTACAATTTTATGCCGACTCCAAACGGCTAATTGAGAAGCTCTTTCAAGACATTTATACTCTCGGATGTTTGTCAGACGTTCGCGAGAGGTGGCGCAGCGGAAAAAAACCCTAAGTCGGAATTGGGTTTTTGCGGGATTCGAACCTGGGACTCCCGCATAGCAGTCCAACACACTAACCACTAAGCTGCTTGGCCTTGACTGCGATGGAAATTTTGATGACGGCTCGGATGACTTGGCGGCTGATGACGAGAAGCGTTGACCGACGGTTGATGAACTTTGTTTGCGATTATATACTCTACTTATTTTATTTATGTTTAAGTCAGTGTTGATTCCTTCGGTGACCATATCCTTCACTTGTAGTTTGCTGGTTTCGTAGGCCTTGCATATTGAAATAGCCTTTTCAAGAGTGAGTTCGTCTGCCCGAATTAGTTTCTCTTTTAAAATTTCTTCTTGGACTCCTATGACAAATACATCCCGTATCATGTCAGTCTCATCTTTGTACTCACCATAGAGGAACCAAACTAGAGAGCCAACTGAGAGCAGAAACGGTACATTTGCCCACAAACTTCCTATGACCTTGTACAGCCTAGGAATTTCCTAAGTATTAGTGCCTGTACAAATCAAAGGAGCGCCATTGCTGCCGCACGCATACTGAGGCAATTCCTAGGCAGGAAATGGATTGTCAATCGGGCGGCCATTACTAAGTTGGATTTAAGTGGGGGCGACTGTGTTCGTCATTTTTGGTGCCGATTAGTTACACGGCGTTCACATCGCAGTTCAAGTTAAACATTTTTAAAGTTTATGAATTTGTTGGAAAATCGAATTTTAAATATAATATAGGTACCTAATATAATTTCATCACAATGTCAAATACCTTTTAATAATCAATCATTTGTCAATATCAGAAATCCATCTCACGGTTTTTTGCACTTTTGCTTATTTTTGTGGATTTTAATCTCTTACTTCAATATTTAAACACAATGTAGGGGAAACAGTTTGTACCTATGCCGTGGGAAAAACATATTTCAGTTTCAACATATTTTACAATCTCTAATTGATGCGTAAAATGCATACTTACACAATATAAATATGTGCAAGCATGAATTTGTTAAATTCAAAAAATTAATTCAATATTTTTGTTCCGTTTATAGGTACTATTGCTCTCAAATTAATCTTTAACTTTTTTTCAGAGTCTGGATAAATTTGCGAATCCTTATTTCTGAGCGAAATTCACACCTACTTACACTAACACCAAACATTTGTCGAATTGAAAGTGTGTTATTTTACGTTTTTACAGACGACAAGTCTGTAATTAGTAATTCAAAATAAACTCTATTTTTCAAAAAAAAAAATTTTTTTTTGCAATAATGAGCTACCATAAATTTAATGTCGAGACTGAAATTTGTTAAAAGTACTGCGCTATATCTACAAAACACGAAATAGAACATGAGAATACCTACAATAAACAAAATTATTTGGATTCTCACGATTGAATACGCCAAATCCGAAATCGGAAATTATATCGCAAAATCCAATTAAATACCACATTATTTGGCGTGTTTTTTTGAGCTTCGATCTCAGCAAACCAAAGTAAAGTAGGAAATTCAGCATGAAATTCCAACAACTACTAAGAATCCTCATAGTGTCAAATAGAGCGTAGTGGTTGTAATTAAGAGCTGAAAATCCTACTTTACTTTGATTTGCTGAGATCGAACCTCAAAAAAACAGGCCTATTGTATTTTTGTTAGGAGTTTAAAGACATAACTACTTGTATTTTTACGATATTAATACGTCTTTTTTTTCAAATATGAAAAGCTTTGTTCCTATGTAACATCATTTAACACTGTTCAGTGTTATTCAACTACAATTTCCAATCGCACTTTGATTGTGTACAAATATGGTGCTAAATAAACGAATTTGAAAACAACCAAGCCAAATGGAAATTTATTTTCGGGAATACATTTTCTAATGTGGTATTCGTTTGGGCTTCTTTAGATTCGCTCTCAGATTTCAGATTTCGTGTGGTAATCGAACATAAAAACGTCACTTGCTCTTTTTTATGATAATATTAGTGCGATTCGAATATGTGTAGCCTTCAACACTTTTCAAAACATTTTCCATTCACTGCTTAAGTTTTAAATTAAAACATTCGAAATTTGCGTCTCGATTGATTTTTAAATATTTATACATAACCAATTTACTAAAATAAATTCACCCGATGCAATGCCTTTCTTTGCTGTAGAACATATTCACGAAAACCTAAACGCCCTCCACCAGTTGTCAAACTCAAACGCACTTGTGTTGGTAAATCTGAGAAAATATCTAGATTCGCAAAAGTGCTCTGAAATCTGAAAAATATTGCTTTTTTTGTACCAAACGAACATAAAAACTCTGAGAGCAAAAAAAGTGCTCTGAGAGCGCCCAATCGAATACCACATAAAGTTTACTTTTGCCCTAGTGGAACCTTGGGCTTAACTTGCATGTTGTTAACCTATTTATGGAACAACCCCCAAGGTTCAGCTGCATGAATTCTGCTGTCAAAAATGTAATTCATATAAACAAAATTAAAAAGACCTGAAATGTGAATGGATGAACATTTTTTTGAACCGAATTTGGATAGAGAACAAGTAAAGCTATATGAAAAACCATACTCAACATTTATTCGTGCTACATTTATTGTTATAAATGCATTTACAAATTATTTTTAATTGAAAAAGTACCACCGGGCGGCCATTAATTACACGTATTCACCGACAGGAAAAATAAGAGCGCTCGAGAGAGGGCTGTCATTCAAAATTTGCGGGGAAAATCGGGTAGGTGCACGGGAGTTGGCTCTCTAGTTTGGATACTCTCTGATACTCACAAGAGGACGCTAGACTTTTGAGTTCCGTTAGAAACTATTCGACGGTCTGGTGATTTTTTTGACGACATGACAAGAACTTGTACCGTTCGTATAGCAGATTTTTCTTTGGCGAAAAATGATCTTTGAATGCTTGTGTCACATCACTGAATTTAATTTCATTTTCTTTTTTGTCAAATTTAAAGGTGTTATAAATCTGTATGCCCTGTTCGCCAATGCAATGAAGCAAAATAGAAATTTTTCTGGCTTCACTTTTATCACTTAAACCGGCAGCACTCATAAATAGGTTGAGCTTTTGAAACCAAATCTTCCACTCTTGTTCCAAATTAGTTTTGTTGAAATTAAACTGCAGTGGCGTGCGAAACGACGACTCCATTTTGTTGTTCACAATAAGAATGGCCTTCACGCACGTTTACAATAATGTCACTTAATCAATAGTTTATGTTCTTTGTGTATTTTACGTATTTTATGTATTTTTGGTTAGAAAAATTTTAATTGGATGGGCAGAAGCAAATTGTTTAATTTTCATCTGACACCATGTTGTGTATTGATGTAACATGTAAATTGTAGTAACATAAGCAAACTGTTACTGAACTCGTCCACTATTCAGTTGTGGACGTGTTCAGTGGCAGACTGTTTTATTGTAATGGCAGCCAACTTCAGGTTGGTGTCGGCCATTGATGATAAGAAGAAGAAGAAAAGAACACGAGCCAAAAAAGCACACGTGAAGGAAAATAATAAAATTTAACCAAGAAAACGAGGAATAAATCTTTTAATTATCCGTACTACAACGTCAGATGTGGGGTACCACACTAATCGAAAAGAAAAAAGTGTGGATGACCATAAAGAAACAAGATTAGGTGAGATTATTAAAATGTCAACCAAACTAACGAAGTCTCAACTGCAGGAGGCACTTCACGCTGCGCAAATTGAAGTACCACCTTCCGCAACAGTGGCCCAGCTGCGTGCATTGTACGAACAAGAGTTGAGCGAAAGCAAACTACCGGATGAACGAGGCAATTCTGAGAGCTCGGATGATGACCTGGCCATGGAGCCACTGACAACATACCCTACTACAGTGAGTGGAACTTCAGCGAGCGGAACTTCAGCCCCAATAATTTCCAGAACCCAGACGTCCTCCGCCTACGAAACTTCAGCATCACCTAAGAAAATTATCGCACATTCCGCCAGCGTACCCGCACCTATGATCATTGCGAACGCAACAACTTCCGCTGAAGTTAACACGCCGAATCCTAATTCAACCCTCAGCAATGTACCAGTGTGTGCTACCACTAGCACTAGTTCAGATATCGAAGAACAACAACTGTTGATTCGCCTAGAAAGGCGCAAGCGCATCGCAGACCTCCGCAGAGAGCTAGATGAATCCTATTCTGATTCATTACCTACCAGGCGAGTAGACTTCAGCGACATTGAGAATGCGGTCTCTTCTTTTTCCGGCGATGACTCCTATGGTGTTCGAAAGTGGATTGCTGACTATGAGGACGTGACTCAATCCCTCGGATGTGATGACAAGTGCAAATATGTGTGCGGACGAAGATTGCTGAAAGGTACAGCAAAAATGCTTCTGAGGACGATCCGAGTGAACACCTGGGATGATTTGAGGAACCTTCTGATAGCCGAGTTTGATAAACGGTTGACTCGGCAAGAAGTGTACAAACAGCTGAGTCGCCGAACCCGCCGACGAGATGAAACACTTCTTCATTACGTCTTATCAATGCAGGAAATCGCTGCATATGCTGATGTTGACGAAGCTGACCTAATGGAGTACATCATAGATGGGCTTGCGGACACATCATCAACAGTGTCCATCCTTTACGCAGCAAAATCGCTTCAGGAACTGAAGAGTCTGTTGCCGCGTTATGAGAAGAGGAGTATCATGAAGGCAACAACAGCCGCCAGAAGCAGTAGTAGTGTACCTAAGCCAGTGACTGCGGCCATACCAGGACCGAAGAAACAGTTCGAAGCAGTATCTGGAGAGAGTCCAGTCCGGTGCTTCAACTGCTCAGCATATGGGCACATAGCCGTGAACTGTCCCAAGGAAAAGAGACCGGTTGGATCGTGTTTTCGCTGTGGAGATCCGGGTCATGTCTACAAGCTGTGTCCGAAGGCGCCGAACCGAAGGCAAGTGAGTGCTGTCAACAAAATCCAATCAGGAGCCGCATCAGATGATGATTACGATGACGATGACATTGGACAATCCTTGAGTTCCATTCAGTTGGTAAGCATTGCTTTTATTGTAAGAGAAACTAAGTGCACAAACTTTATTGAATGTAATTGTCTTCTTGACACCGGTAGTCCGGTTAGCTTTATTCGAAGATCCATGGTGCCTGAAGAAATCAGAGTTGGCAGTTTATCGTATTCTAATTATCGGGGACTTGGGGACATCAAAATTTATACATACGGTACGTTATCTTGTTATCTCAAAATTAAAAAGAAAACAAAAAAAGTGTCACTTATGATTATTCCAGATGAAGTTACACTTATGCCTCTGCTTATCGGTCGGGATGTACTTCAAATGTTTGACATTAGCTTAAGAATGGGTAGCCATAGAAATGTGATTTCTTCAGAACCAATTTGTACTATGAATACTGATAAACACTTGTTACTAAACTATACGTATTTGTGCACTTATTTTCCCGTTTCCACAAACAGAGCAACAGAGTCATTCATACAACCCATTGTAAGTGGCACAGGACTTTGTGATGATAGTCCAGTAGATAAGACAAATATGAAAATACAAAAAACTAATTTAGCTGGTAACGATTGTTGTCCGCAGGGGTTAGGCGATTATGAGACAGGGCATGAAATTTTAAACATAGAATGGGAAAATAGAGACGACTTTCTGGTGGGGCCTGAGCTTGATCGAGTTTCTTCTGAAACAGTGCGTAGTATTATCTATGACACTTATGTGAATTTTGATAAATCAAAAGTGACACCATTGGATTACGAGATGCAAATTCGACTTTTGACGGACACACCGTTCTTTTGCCCGCCTCGACGGTTGTCCTTTGCAGAAAAGCGAGAAGTGGACATAATTATTAAAGATCTTCTGGATCGTAAGATCATAAGACACAGCGATTCCCCCTATGCCTCCCCTATTGTGTTGACTAAGAAAAAATCTGGAGAGATACGAATGTGTGTCGACTATCGTGCTCTGAATAAGTATACGGTGAGGGATAATTACCCTCTTCCCCTGATTGAGGATTGTCTCGAATATTTCTCGGGAAAAAAAGTGTTCACCCTTCTGGATCTTAAGAGTGGCTTCCACCAAGTGAAGGTTTCATCAGATTCTACTCACCTTACGTCTTTCGTGACCCCAACAGGCCAATATGAATTCTTAAAGATGCCATTTGGCCTCAAGAACGCTCCTAGTGTTTTCCAACGATTTATTTCACGCATTTTTCGTAAACTGACAGAGTCTAAACAGATTGTCATTTACATGGATGATATAGTTATTGCCAGTGAAAATTTACCTGACCATTTAAGCTTGTTAAGACAAGTTTTACGTTGTTTAGCCGAGAATGGTCTTGAGTTAAAATTTTCTAAGTGCCGTTTTGCATTTTCAGCCATAGAGTATTTAGGGTACCAGGTGACTGAGCAAGGTATTCAGCCAAGTGATTCCCATTTGAGGGCCATTCATCGGTATCCAGTCCCTAAGAATAGTAAGGAACTGCATTCCTTCCTGGGGTTAAGTTCTTACTTCCGGCGTTTTGTGAATTCTTTCTCCAGGATAGCTCGACCACTGTATGATCTTTTGAAGAAAGACAAACCTTATATTTTCTCAGCCGAATGCGAACGAGCTTTCCAACAATTGAAAGATTGTCTGACTTCTTCGCCAGTGTTAGCCATTTATGACCCGACCCGTGAGACGGAATTGCATTGTGATGCCAGTTCGTTGGGATATGGAGCTGTCCTCCTTCAAAGACAGAATGATGGACGGTTACATCCGGTGGCTTATTCTTCCAGAAGTACTACTGCTCAGGAGGCCAAGTATCATAGTTTTGAGCTGGAAACTTTGGCCATTATTTCTGCCCTCCGGCGTTTCCGAGTGTATTTGGAGGGGATTCCGTTTACAGTGGTGACTGACTGTAACTCACTTACGCTTACACTTAACAAGAAAAGTGTAAACCCGCGAATAGCTCGTTGGGCCCTTGAGCTGGAAAATTATGACTATAAGGTCAAACACCGAAGTGGATCAAAGATGGGTCATACTGATGCCTTAAGCAGATGTTTTATGATATCGGTGGTGAATTCGGAAGACATTGATTTTCAATTAAGGGCATCTCAAAGCCGTGATCCTATTATCGTAAAATTAAGAGAGAAATTGTGTTCTGAAGACTCTAGTCAGTATGTCTTGCAAGACGGAGTAGTGTTCCGAAAAGACCGTGGTGATAAGTTAAGTATGTACGTCCCTTCCGAGCTTGAGACTAACCTTATCCGTCAAGTGCATGAGAAGATTGGTCACTTAGGAGTTTCAAAGTGTTACAACCAAGTGAGGATGCATTATTGGTTCCCCAATATGCAAAGGAAGATCGAAAAGTTCATTAGGAATTGTATAAAGTGCATAATGTATTCATCCCCTGCACAGGCGCGTGAGTGTAATATCTTCAGCATACCTAAGAAACCGGTCCCGTTTCATACCATTCATTTGGATCACTTCGGACCGCTTCCGTCTATAGCATCAAAAAGAAAGCATGTCCTCTTGGTTGTTGATGCGTTTACAAAATTCGTCAAGCTCTATCCGGTGATCTCGACCAGCACCAGGGAGGTGTGCGCGTCGCTGGGAAGATATTTTGAATATTACAGTAGACCTTCTAGAGTGATTACGGATAGGGGCACTTGTTTTACTTCTTTAGAATTTAGTTCATTCCTATTAGAGCGAAATATTGCGCATGTTAAGGTTGCTGTCCATTCACCTCAGGCTAATGGGCAGGTTGAGAGAGTCAACCGAGTGCTGGGACGAATGTTAGCCAAACTTAGCGAACCACTGCAGCATTCTAATTGGGTCCAGACATTGGCACAGGTAGAATACGCACTTAATAATACGATTCATAGGTCAACACATGACACACCCAGTAAGTTACTGTTCGGAGTTGATCAGCGGGGACCAGTGATAGACGAACTCACAGAATTTCTTGAGGAAAAGGGTTTGAACCGAGGTGAAAGAGATCTTATAGCCATCAGGGAATCGGCCTCAGAGGAGTCACGAAAGGTTCAAGAGTATAATTGCCGGTACTTCAAGGAGCACCACCGCCCTGCGCGTACTTATGACAGGGGTGATTTTGTAGTAATAAAAAATGTGGATACAACAATCGGTACCAATAAGAAACTCATTCAAAAGTTCAAGGGACCTTATGTCATTCACAGAGTCCTGCCACATGATAGGTATGTCATACGTGATATAGAAAATTGTCCTATAACTCAGTTGCCATATGATGGTATAGTAGAGGCCAAGAATATCCGACTGTGGAGAGAAGATTTCTCTTAAAAAAAAAAAAAAAAAAAAAGAAGAAGAGAGTCTTAATTGTTATTCATTATTATGTAAACCCATGACATTTGTGTCATTCAATGTGTAGATGTTAAGTTGAATTAAGATTAAGTTATGTTAAGTTGATTTAAGCTTCCTGTGAATCATTACTTATTAACGTTATGGTTAAGATTAAGCTATGTTGAGTTGATTTAAGTTTCTTGTGAATCATTACTTATTAATGTTATGGTATTGATTGTGGTCAATCAAATTGTCAGACTGGCCGAGATGTAGTAACATAAGCAAACTGTTACTGAACTCGTCCACTATTCAGTTGTGGACGTGTTCAGTGGCAGACTGTTTTATTGTAATGGCAGCCAACTTCAGGTTGGTGTCGGCCATTGATGATAAGAAGAAGAAGAAAAGAACACGAGCCAAAAAAGCACACGTGAAGGAAAATAATAAAATTTAACCAAGAAAACGAGGAATAAATCTTTTAATTATCCGTACTACAAAATGAAACAATGTCTTATGCTTATGACGATGACAATGAGACTGCCGTCTGCTGGCTCGCAGTCCATCATACAGGCTTCAGTTTTATTATTAAAGTGTAGAGTGTAGACTTTATACAATGTATATAAATGAATATAAATTACTGGCTATAAATGATCAGTATGTAAACTAAAGGGTATAGAGATTATGACGTATAGAGATTATGACATATATAACACACACGTTTAAAGTGAAATGGGAAATTGTTGGGAATAAGGGGTATTCGTGGTATAAAAATTATTTCACCGGCACCAGATCCCGTTAGGATTTCAGCTTCAATAACATTATTTTGCAGGGATACTACCTTAAGTCGACTTCCGTTACAAAGCTTTGGGGGGGTTAAGTTCCGCAGAAGCATAATTGGAATGCCGATTTTCAGTGCGATGGTATGCGCGGGAAGCCCGGATGCAGAAAGAGAGTTCAGGAATTCGATCGGGTAAGTGGTAGCATCCGTTTGATCCAATACCGTATTTATTGAGTTGTATACCACCTCATTCCCTTCTGTCCTTTGCAAAATACTGCGATTAATAGCATTCGCCTGCTCATTTTTAGGTGTTAATATAGCTCTTTCGCATAACCAAGAGTTTTCCTGATTTATTATTTCTTTTACGTCTCCATAAACGGAGTGGATTAGTTCATCGACCGAGAGAACGATTTTGCAAAGGCTTTCTGGTAGAATAACCAGGCCATTCGATTCGGGTAACACGCCATCTCCGATTTTCAACAACACATCCGAAAACTCTTCAGCATGGAGATTTCCACCCAGCTGAGCCCGCATGTTTCGTGTCAAATGCAACTTTTGCACCTGGGTCCAGAGTATGGAACGTTTAAGGCATGCATCCACCTCATCTGCTCTAGTTCCTCGTGCAACGACGGGTAGGGTTTGACGGAAATCACCACAAAATAGCACTGTGATACCTCCCATAATACGTTTGTCCCTTCAAATATCTTGCAGGGTTCGATTGACGGCTTCTACGGCTTTTTTGTGCGCCATCGTGCATTCATCCCATACAATTAATGAACACTCTTGTATGACCTTTGCCTTGTCACTATTACGCGACAGTGCACAAACGGGAGTTTCGTTGCTCTCTAAATCTATAGGGATTTTAAACATCGAGTGGGCGGTTTTGCCACCAGGAAGTAGAGTAGCAGCGATTCCCGATGACGCTACAGCAAGAGCTATTTTCTTTTGCCTTCTCACCTCGGCCAAAAGTAAAGTTGTTAGAAAAGTTTTGCCTGTTCCTCCGGGGGCGTCTAAAAAGAACGTTTTACGTTGCTGAAGGTTGATGCTTTCTAGAGCTCTGTCATATATTGACCGTTGTTCAGCTGTTAACTTCATGATGTTACTATTCACTATGGTAGCCATAGCAGAAGAGGTGTAATTTGTCTCCGCAGCAAACTCTCGGTTAACTTGCGGATGGTCAGAGAATTGCTGCGCAGAGACAATACTGAGACCCCCAACTCACAATCCTCTTGCCGCTGGCCCCCTCAGTTTTTTTTTCAAATTCGCCATTTTGTTTTCCTATCGGTGTTCTGTCAATTTAAAATCCGTGTGACATGCAAAAACATACAAAAAATATAATATCAATGCTGCCAACCGCTACCAACCATAGAGGAATGTGATGGAGTTCGGGAATACCACATTTTAAGATAACTGAATACTATTGGTTGGTTATTATACATTTTTAAAAGACGATTAATATAATTTGTTTGGTTAATAATACTATCTAAATGAGTTGTTTTATATACTAGAAACATATTAGGACAAACTGGTTGTGTATTTTCCGCTTTTGAATACCATTAACTTCGATTTCATGTGTACATTTTTGTTATATAACTGAAGAAAAATTGCTCAAAATGTTTTTATTTTCCTACAACCATTCTGCAGTAATCATTTTTCATAAATATTTTCAGCAAAATTGTACTTATTCCTAAAATAAAATACTATTTACACGTAACGAAAATTTTCAAATTTAACGGACAAAATTCTATGAACGCTGACAGCAACTTTGCCGGAAGCGGAAGTGGGACACGCAAGGTGCGAGTGTGTTGGTGAGTGAAGTTACGTGACATTTGTCAATACGAATTTCTATGTAACAATACTAACGCACTTAGCGTGTACCAGCCCATATAAATAAAGCTTGTAGGCAAGTAACGGAAAATCGGCCGAAGTTGGGGGTCTCAGTATTGTCTCTGTTGCTGCGGTTCTGGTAGACCGTATTGATTTAGAGTATTACCACCAATTGACAGAACAACATTTTGAAGCGAGCAGAGGCAATGGTTGACGACTCGCTCATCTGTTGCTTGTACGCTATCTCCATCTGAACGCCTAACAGCACGAAGAAAATCTTCCAAAAAATAGCGCTGATATTTTTCCCATAACTGTAAGGGGTTTGAAAGTGCGCAGAATACCATCATAACTGCAAACAAATGGCGCAGTCGATTGGGACTATCGCTGACAACAGCCTCCTCTAGAGTTTTATCCCAATTTCGGTCGTCGTCTAGCAGGTCCAGTGCACTGCAAGCTGCGTGAAATGTAGAGTGTTCAACGCTGCCAACTGTTTTCAAAAATGTGAAGGATGTAGCACCGCGGACTGTGTGTAATAAAAGTCGCAAGTAAAAGCATTCGCTATTACTTGGATGGATGGTATACACCCTTCCCAATGCGTGCTCCTTGAAAATACCGGGAAATCCTTCCACTGGCTGACCGCGTCGGCGTCGAGTAAATAAACCTCTTTGCTTGTCATACGTGTAAAACGACGGCACTTCATCGTACAAAAGAGTTCTTGCAAAATTGTCTTTCTGGCAAAGCTGGAAAAATGCTAAAAGTGTCGTCTGGCGTGGATTTTCTAGCCGTTCCCGAACATTTTGAGGACTGAAATACATCCTCTGACCATTTTCTAAATGAACACTTAAATGCATGACAGTAGGATGTCTTTCATGTATAGGGAAACTCAGTATACGCCACACCGCTTCCGAGGCAGAGACAATACTGAGACCCCCAACTCACAATCCTCTTGCCGCTGGCCCCCTCAGTTTTTTCTTTCAAATTCGCCATTTTGTTTTCCTATCGGTGTTCTGTCAATTTAGAATCCGTGTGACATGTAAAAACATACAAAAAATATAAAATAAATGCTGCCAACAGCTACCAACCATGGGGGAATGTGATAGAGTTCGGGAATACGACAATTTAAGATAACTGAATGCTATTGGTTGGTTATTATACATTTTAAAAGACGATTAATATAATTTGTTTGCTTAATAATACTATCTAAATAAGTTGTTTTATGTTCCAGAAACATATTAGGACAAACATTGTTGTGTATTTTCTGCTTTTGAATATCATTAACTTCGATTTCATGTGTACATTTTTCTTAAATAACTGAAGAAAAATTGCTCAAAATGTTTTTATTTTCCCTCAACCAATCTGCAGTAATCATTTTTTATAAATATTTTCCGCAAAAGTGCACTTATTCCTAAAATAAAATACTATTCACGTGTAACGAATAATTTCAAATTTAACCGACAAAATTCTATGAACGCTGGCAGCAACTTTGCCGACATCGGAAGTCACCGGAAGTTGTTGATATTTTTTGAGGGTGTGTTGGTGTATAGAAGTTTCGTGACATTTGTCAATACGAATTTCTATGTATCAATACTAGCGCAATAAATTGTGTACACTTCGTACAAGTATTGTTTGTTGGCAAGGTAACGGGAAATCGGCCGAAGTTGGGGGTCTCAGTATTGTCTCTGTTCCGAGGTACTAATGTAGCGACCAGACTGGTAGTCAGGCACCTCGTCACGATGTGTACTCTGTATACCAACTGTAGCCTGGTCGCTTCCCTTATTGACATAAATTTGCAAATATATTTAATCGATTCCACACTGGCGCATGATTCAACGTTTATGTGTGCTTCAAATGCACGTGAAAGCACTGGGGAGTATGGTACTATCCATTTGTTGTCAACTACAACCGTTTGGCCGCGCATATTTACTTCTGCCGTAAAACCACCCTCTTGAGGCGACCGGCGTTCTTATCAGTGACCGTTTCTTGGACGAATTTTTTCGGGAACCTCTTCGCACAACGACCGTTCTTCATGCAGGTGAACACGTATTCAGTGTACCACAGGGCCCATGATAAATGTTGGTTTTTATAATTTTGTGTTGTCGTAGGATACCTGGCCAGACAGCAAGTAACTCTCTATTTCGAACCACTTTGGATTTGTTTTCATTGTTATAAATAAATCGGCCCCACCATATTTCCGAACATAACAAAAAGCGTCTTGAGTGCGTTCGTGCATATACCGGGGACCTGCAGTAAATGTGGAAGGGAGAATCAACATTCTCCCCACGTTTTCAGCTTCTGAATCCTGCTCCATAGCGTCTCTGAGGTCAGCATAGTTTTCTGTACGTAGTTGTCTTTGATTTGTACGGATGAAAACTAAACGTTCGGTTTAAATTTTGGCGTACATATCTACCAAAAACTGACTGAAAAGTCCACGAAATCTGTGTAAGTAGATATGCTCATTCTGACGCAACTGTATTATGGAACTATAGAATTGCATGGCAGAAGTTTTCTTGTTTAAATTCAGAGCACCTGTCTGAGGATTAAAATTATAAACTCTAAAGTTATAGCCATCTTTACCCCGGCAAAATATTAAAGGGTACTGCAGCAAATCATAAGCTCGATGTGTTTCGTTGATCCTGTGAAGACGGTTGTCATGTGTACGTAATACAATATCCCTCCTTTCGCATTCTTGATCAATCATGAGGACTGCTACTTTATTCGTGGCAGGAGCATTGTATCGCCCCGGATGAGAATCTGTTGGTCTTCTGTCGGCAGCAATTACGAACTTATAATTGTTCCGATTATCAACAGGAACGGATTCGAGTGCAGCTTTAAAGCTGTTAACGTGCGGGTTCACACAGTGCAACATGTTTTGCAATGCACTTATTAACTCAAAGTTTAAGTTAGGAATATGTTGTCTCCGTATATTAATTTGGTCTTGATAGTCAGCTACAAAATATATTTATTTGCAAGAACTTTGGAACATTGTCTGTTGGTAACAAAGTGCCAATCAGGTGATAAACTTGACCCTGTACTTTGAAAGTGGGCATAAACCCCCCTTCTGTTATCTTCTTTGCTCCGAAAGATGTCTTTTGAAAAGCGCTGTTATAGGCCCGTATAGATTCTAAAAAGTCTTTCGATTGCGGATGTTCCCCATTCAGTAAGGATTTTAGTAGTTCTGGTGGTTCTTGAATTTTGTTCACACGAACCTTACCTGATGAACAACATATTCCTTTTTGTTCTCCGTTCCATTTTAGAGCGTGACAATATATACATATTTCGTTCAAGGGGCCGAGTTGGGTATAATCAGCATATTTAATTAAGGAGTCGTACCTAAATCCGCTGCATTCTTTTTCCATCCAAGGCAACTCTTCAGGCTCGAGAACTGTCTCATGGATAGTACTGTTAGGCAATCGCAATCGTCGTTCCTTCTCCGTCGCTAAAGACCGGATATATTCCACAGATCGTGATGCAGCATTTTGAGATCGAGACATGGCAGTTCTAGAACGATGCATTTCCAATCGTTCCTCACGTTCAGTCTGATTTTCTGCTAATCGTCTTAAACGTGTTTGTCTGACTACATTGGAACGTGAAGATAGATTCGAATGCTTCCGTTTAGGCATTTTTGTAAATTTCAGTGAAATCCAAATGAGTAGCTTACCCGAAAAAATAGAAGAAAAACTGTCAGTAAAACAATCTCAACAAGTTCATTAACATTCCACTTGCCTGAACTACATCGGAATAAAAGTGGGAAAAAATCGGACGTACCTACTCTTCCATTATAAAAGTACAATCTGTATTTTTTTTCTCAATTTGAAATTTTCACAGTCGTTCAAAGCTCGAGCGTGTTCCAGCTTTCACTTTTTGCAAGGCTAAACAAATACATCCAAGGAATATGCTCCTGACTTTCCGCTAGATCCTAGATCACGTTCCATCGTCTTCGTCAGCAAAAGTTATTTTTGCACTTTTCTCGGCTGAATTTGTTTATTCTGAACGCTGAATTAAATCGGAACCAAAGTAGTAAAAAGTACAAAAAAAGTGAACACCTCGAAACTGATGCAGGGTTCGGAGTTCGGAGTTCGGACTTTACTGAAATTGAAGTAGATCTAACTGCTATTTTAAGAAAAAAATAAAATCTACTGCACCACTGCGCTCGACTGACAATCTACTGCAATTTATGTGAATCTTGGAATTCTTAAATCATAATTGAATCAAAATATCTACACATTTTTGTTTTTTAGTATATTTTTTTAAATAGTATATTTCAAATAATCAGTTACTGGAAGCACTGTTTATTTGTTCTGCAATCCATTACAAAACCTATATTTAAAAAGAAAATGTGCATGCCAACTCGTTTTCACTGCATTTGCCTGGCATGAACTGATACTGAAGTCAAGTCAAGTGTGTCTTTCTCTGTTTCTAAATTTATTGTTGTGTTGTTCTGCTCTGCTGTCAGCTGTCCCTTTTTATGTTTAAACTAATACATTTATATTTATAAGATAAGAAAATATATAAAACTTCATTTTTATCGAATCTTTTTCTAAATCCAAAATCTACTGCGAAAAAGTGAATCTACTGAACTTTTTTTTAAGATCTACTGCGAAATCTTATAAATGAAGTCTGAACCCTGTCGAAGACACACGCATATTTATATTATAACAACATCTATGAGAAAAGAAAAGACTTTCTCTTTGTCAAAGAGTCTTTGACATTTGAAATTTCGAGAAATAATATAACAACAGGAAAACAAATTTAGCCGGAAATTTTACAGGAATTATGCGATGAAAACGTGATCAGGCCGAAAAAAAAGGTGAAAACTGGAACATGCTTTATCGTATACCTACTCAGTGTTGCCAGATAAAAAATCTGAAAATCTTGTTTTTCCGAGATCAAATATCTTTTTTTCAAGATTTTTTTAAAAATAAAAAAAATACGAAATATTATATAGGTACAAATAAAGCTAATATTTATTTTTTCGACAAAATTATAGTACCTATGTAAATATTTACATAACTAATACATAAATGACGAAAACAAATTATTGCTCATAAATTATTGTTATTGCTTTGCAAATTGATGGAACATATTTAATTATACATAGTTATTTGAATTAAAAAGAGTAACAACTTCATTGCTGACATGAAGATCATAGCAATTTACTTCATTAAAGCGCAACAAATCTTTTGTGAATATTAAACTTTCAACTGTTTCAGTATTCAAACGATTACGAATTTTAGTTTTATTTAAATTTGCAGCCGAAAATATTCTCTCAACATTTGCGGAGGAATGCGGAAGCGATAAAATATTGAAAATAAACACTTTTAATATTGGATATGCGAAGTTTCTGTCCGCTGTTCTTACTCCTAAAACATTTTGCCAAAAACATACTACATCAGTTATTTCATCAAATTTTCTGAAATCCATATTTCGAATTTGACGAAATTCCATGTCTGCAGCTTGTACTTGTGCTTGTTTTGAGAGCAAATTTTGAAAATGTTTGTATAAGTCTGCAAAAGATTGAGTTTTTTGTTAATAATGTTACTTTGATTAATTAGAGACAAACTTTGTACAATTTGATTATTAAAATCAAATCTTTTTAAACGTGCTAGCTCCAAATAAAACTCCAAGCAACTATTTTTAAATGTGTTCACCGCACTATCACATAAACCTGCTATTTCTATTTCTTGCTGAACTTCCACCCCTAGATAAATGTCATTTAAGCTCAAACTATTTTTGCGCAGATTATATTCATCTGTAAGGGTTTGAAAGTTAAGCGTTTTCAAAAAAGCTGGTTTTAGAAAAAAATCTAAAATGGTCAATGTTAATAGCTGCATATAACTATACATTTTGTGAATTTGTGGTTCTTCACTTTGGTATACTTTAGTTAGTTTATTGATTAAAGGTAAAATAAATTTAAAAAAACAAAGATACAACTTGGTAATGGGATTACATAAATTGTCAAATATGGCTTTGGCATTTTCAATCTCGTCTACATTTCGAGCAAATCCAAAAAAAAAAAAAAAATAAGGGCTCATAAAGCTAATGAACTCTTATAACAACAGGTAAAATTGACAACCACCTCGTTTGAGAAGGGTGAAGTATTTTTTTCGGTTTAATTTCTAATAGAACAGCAATTTTTTAAAACTGGTCAGTGCGCTTAGGACTGTTTGAAATATAATTATATATGCTTCGCAACATTGTTTCTAAAAAAGATGGTAATTTTTGCTACAAGCATATGAGGAGCAAAGAGCGAATGAATGGCACAAACATTTTAGTACAAATAAATTTGGACAGTCTTTAGCAACAGAATTGTTACTTCCCGTCATGTTACTTGCGCCATCTGCAGCATATCCAATTAAATTCGATTTATAATTTATATTTTCTTTATTGAACACTTCCACAATAGCAGTATAAAGCGAAAGCGCATCTGCGGCTGTAGCTTTTTTTAACGAAAACAAATAATCTTGAATTTTAAATTTATTAGGAAACCTAACTACTATTGTTAAAAGTTTCGTTGTTGATATATCGGTGGACTCGTCGACACAAATCGAAAACTTTGTTGTCTTTAAAATTTCAGAAATGTGTTTACAATAGTTGTTGGAATTGCGTGCTGAAAATCCTACTTTTCTTTGGTTTGCTGAGATTGAAGCTCAAAAAAACACACCTAATAATGTGGTATTTAATAGGATTATGCGATATAATTTCCGATTTCGGATTCGGCGTACTCAATCGTGAGAATCCAAATAATTTTGTTTATTGTAGGTATTTTCATGTTCTATTTCGTGGTTTGTAGCGCAGGACTTTTAACAAATTTCAGTCTCGACATTAAATTTATGGTAGTTCATTATTGCAAAAAAAAATTTTTTGGAAAATAGAATTTATTTTGAATTACTAATTACACACTTGTCGTCTGTAAAAACGTAAAATAACACACTTTCAATTTGATAAATGACAAATGTTTGGTGTTAGTGTAAGTAGGTGTGAATTTCGCTCAGAAATAAAGATTCGCAAATTTATCCAGACTCTGAAAAAAAACGGAACAAAAATATTGAATTAATTGTTTGAATTTAACAAATTCATGCTTGCACATATTTATATTGTGTAAGTATGCATTTTACGCATCAATTAGAGATTGTAAAATATGTTGAAACTGAAATATGTTTTTCCACGGCAAACAAACTGTTTCCCCTACATTGTGTTTAAATATTGAAGTTTTTTATTATTTCGGTAGGGAGAAACAAGGTCTTTTTTCCAAATAAAAAAAAATCAATCTGAATGTCGTGTTTCATTGGTAACGAAATAGATCAAATTTCAGATCAAAATCCAGATTTATCAATGGAAAACGCCATCAGATTTTGCTTTCAGATTTTGCATTTGTAGTGGTGCGTATTTTAAAAGTCAGTTGTTCTTAAATTGTAATATTTGTGTTCATAAGAATCTATTCAATTTATGTTATTACAAATGCATATATATACAAACACAAAAACCAATTTGAAAACAGCTGATTTTTAAAACACGCACCACCAAAAAAGCAAAGGAATAAAAATCTCGTTTTATGTTCGATTGGGCACGAAAAATCTGAGAACAAAATCTGAAAATCCCAATGGAAAACGACATAAATTTGAGAGCAATAGTATAAAAGACAAATATATTGATTTTTTTTTATGAATTTAACAAATGCATACTTGCATTTATATGCAATATTGTGCAACTTATGCATTTTACGTACCAATTACGGATTATAAATTATGCTGAAACTGAAATACGTTTTTTCTGACACACAAAGAAAACGTTTTCCCTAAATAATTGTCTTAAAATATTGAAGTTAAAAGATTAAAATTAACGAACAAAAAAGTGTATCTATTTCAAAAAATAAAACAAAAGTCCAAAAAACCTTGTTAACAGTTCATTTTTCTTTGATTACTATCATGAGATGGATTACTGCTAGATATTATTATTTGAAGGTACATATTTGGTATTATGATGAAATTATATCAGGAATTTCATTTTCCAACAATTTCATAAACTATAAAAACTTTTAAGCTAAACTGCGATGTGAGCGCCGTGTAACTAATGGGCACTAAACATGCCGAACACAGTCGCCCTTCACTTAAAATTCCACCAAACAATTGACAAAATGGCAACCGCAGAGGATGTGCCTAAGTATGCGTGCAGCAGCAATGGCGCTCCTTTGATTTGTAGTACATGCACTAATACTTAGGATCATCCACTGCGGTTTTAGCAGCTGTACAAGGTCATAGGAAGCTTGTGGGCAAATGTACCGTTTCTGCTCTCAGTTGGCTCTCTAGCTTGGTTCCTCTATGTCACTAATCAAATCAGATCAATTAAATCAGATCAATCAGAATCACTACCTATAGGCTATAGCGCATTTTAAAACACAATTGAGTGTGAATCGTTCTCAGGACTCAAATTCTTAATCTCAAGTATATACCTATCTCTCTCAATCCCATGCACCAAGCACCACATTCGCTCTACTCATTAATACTCCAGTTCAATTTAACAAAGTGAGCAAAAAAAAAAACAATACAAAGCGCAAAACGCAAAAAGAGAAAGAAAAAGCACACGGCAGAAAATGTATAGAGAGAGAAACAGGTTTTGCCGCACACACACAAAATTTCCTCCACTCAACGCTGGAAAAATCCAACGATCTAGCTTCAATCGAACATTTTGCTTTTTTCAATTGTATTAAATTTATAGTTTATTGCTTATTGTTCGACTTCAGGTCAGGATAACGTACAAAGATGATTTATATCTTAAAATCTTTGTACATAATTGAACTTTGTATTAAAAAAAATCCCATTTCATTTGGAAGAGTGATTCCGAAGCTAGGAGCTAGAAGGCATCCGAGAATTACAACTTTTCTTAGATATCAGCTTAGATTTCCACTTCCGGACAGCGAATAATGGTATAAAACATATCCTATGTGCAAATCTGAACAATTTCCTATGCAACTGTGAAAACCGAAATCAAATTCGTGCAGTACTTTTTGAATCTATTCTTTGCTCACAGCTTACAGCCGGAAAAAAAGTTACAGTTTTATTATAGTAAGGATATCATGTATCAGATTTTATTACGAGGTTTTCCATTTTGACTTTTTGATTCAACAATTTAATGTTCAAATGCTGTTGACAATTTCTTGAATTGAAATCGGTTGAGTGCGGTTTCGGAGTTAAGCGTATGAACATAGGGATATCCGATTTTTATATATTAAAAAATAAGCAGAAGAATATGATGACCTGCTACTGCTTATGCGGATGAGGCGAATATTTAAAAATAGGTAGTGATATTTTTATTTTAAAGTAAAAATAATGATAATGTCACGAAAAATAACATTTAGAACTTAGAAAACATTCGGTTGCATGCCGGTATGGCCCAGCGGGGAGTTGTCTTGTTGATTAACGCGCGAGGTTTGCGATAATTGGTTTTGGTCGACAAACATTTACGTCACTCCAGGAAGCGGGGAACTTCGCATATAATTTTGGTTGTCCATTCGTCTTAAAAATTAAAAACTCTCAAAAGAATGCACGGCCTATAGATCCCTATACGGATTTATATTTATTTATTTATTTATGCTGATTATTCTTCGTTGATTTAATTATACACCCAAACAGTTGACAACAAAATGAATTATTGACAGTAGTATAGGAAATGCCGGTTTCAGCACAGTTTTCAGACACGGATAAAATATAGGATACAAAGCCAATATTTAAAAAAAATATTGCTAAAACATCAATAAAAATGAAAACTACCGTATACTTAATAAAAATTATTGTTCCAATATAGAATATGCCTACAGTATTGAATGTCCAATATTATCCATGTGTTGGATTATATAGAATAACCCAACACAAATTTATCAAGACTCCCTCATTTAGCTGTGTAACGTAGTGACGTCACAAAATGAAAACATTATTTAAAATGCCTTTGTGGTGTGGCATATAAACTAATAGATAAATGTATTTTTACTAAGCAATTCTACTTACAAAAGGCAGCTAATCATTCGACTCATTCCATTTTCACGCTTCTGATAATATACACGTCATAAACTGATAAATTATATTTTTATTGGATAGTCATGCAAACAAGAATTCTTCGTTTACATAAATCTATGCCACAGTTTTACTTTGTTATCAGCTATGAGTAATTATTTTTTTCTCATTTAGCTCTTTCCATATCATTCATTAAATTAAAAAAGCATTCTATGCAAGGCTTGAACTTAGAATCTAAAAATCCAAGAAGTGGATACAGAAAAACCACACCAGAAAGACATTCCAAAATGAGTACTTCAATTCTCATATATGAAATGAGAAATTAGGAAAAAAAATACTATGAATTATAATTGAAGGAAAAAATATGCTCTTTCTACATAATGCATTCCATTCCATTCTGCGCTAATAAATATGCATCAAATAGTTTTTTATATTTTCCATTATTTGTTTCTTTTTCTTTATCAATTGTAAGAAAGCCATATTTTTCATTCCAGCAGGCATTACAATAATTTTTAAAACATTCAAAATTTAGATCAGTTATATGATCATCAAAAATATGTTTCAAGTTAGTTTTATCTTGAGAAAATAATATGATATAATTTACGTTATCTCTAATGAGTTGTTTAGGTATTTTAGAGTATGTTTGACTTAAATAAAAGCAAGAAATATTGTTATGTCTGCCATAGGCAAAGTAATTAGAAATTATATCTTGAGATTCAGTGGAAATGTCATCAAAAACTACAACTGAATGAGATGGAATTTCTTCAGGTTGAGGGAGTGAATTTAATGTTAAGCTTTGAAATTTTCTAGACTCTAAGTTATGTTTTTCACATACATTATTATATTTTTCAATCAAATTTTCTAAATATTTATATTTGGCTTGGTAAGAAGTTTTTGAACAAATGATAACATCTGTATGGTAAATTTTTGTAATAATGCTTAATAGAACATTAGTTTTACCACAATTACTTGGCCCACAAATAATTGCTCTAATAATATTTGGAAATAAAATATTAACTCTTTCAGGTGGTTTAAAGTTGTCAAAATTTTTAATAGTTAATTTAGAATTTTTGTCTAAAGATTTGATTTTAATTGAACTCATTTAATAATAAAAAAAATTATACTTGCGTATGCATGACTTGATTTGTTAATGGATTATATGAAAAACTATCATCACTGATTATTAAACAATGAACTATAGAATTAGCTGGAAAAGTATTACACCATTTAAAATCAATTTTAATATCAATTACTGCTTCTTTAATTACTTCATTTTGTTTAGAAGTATCTATAATAATAACGGGATATTCACTTAAGAACTTATTATAATTAATAATTGGTTTATTATGCTCATTTTGTCCATAATATGAATTTTTAAATTCTGAAAACATATCATATAAAATATCGCATTTATTTTGTTCATAAGATAGCCGCAATTCAGAATTAGGATATTTAGTAGTATTAAGATTTACTTGTACATTTTCTAAATTACATAAATCAAATTTACTATTTTCTTTTTTAATATCACGATTTCTATCTGTTTGAAAAGCAAGCAAAAAATATCTAGGTTTTGCACTTGTGGTTGTTATTCTCCAAGTATATTCTTTTACACTAGGAATAGAGCTTGTATAAAAATATTTCCAATTTCTAAAATACATGTTGAAATTTGTATTATTAGAAATTTGTTTATTTATATTATGTTCAAGCTCAACAGAAAATTTTACTTGTGGCATTCTCCAAATTATTTCAGAAATATTAATTTCAAATGTATGATCAGTAAGATCGGTAAATAAACAATTATTATCATCATTCGATCTAATAAGTTCTAGTTTTTGATTAATTCTAAAAATAAAATTTTTATAATCTTCAAAAAATCCCATTACAGTATTCAAGGGAATACTAACAGAAAAATAACCTTTTTTGTTAAATACTGCTCCTTTATTCCATATTTGCCAACCTGCATTATTTAAGGCTAAATCATTAGAAAAAGATGATAATCCTTTAAGAGTAGTTGTAATACCTGGATTTTCAATTGAATCAATTTCAATTGAATTAATTGAATAAGAAATTTTACTAAACATGTTTAATAATCCATTATTTACAAAATTTATGTTTTTCGTTTCAATTTTATCTAAAATCTTTTTAGTAGCATCTTTCACAATTAATTGCCCCCTAATAATCAAAAGACTCTTATGAGGAAATGTTTTTATGTCTTGATTATTAATATCAATTACAATTGATCTACCAGGTGTATTAAGTTGGGTAGTATTAGCTGGGATATTATCATAAAATTGATAACTCTCAATATCTTTTTCTTCGCTTACAATATTTGATTTCATTTAATAATAAAAAAATTTAACAATTTTAATTTATTTTACGAATATGTAATCTAATACTAATTTTTTCATTTCTAAAATCAATTAAATCATCATCTTGATCAACAATTCTTATATCGATTTCTCTTATTGAATTATTAGTTATTGGAAAATAAATTAAATTATTTGGAATTTCATTAATTTTTTCACCAGGTTTATCATATATAAAAAACTCATGAATTACATTTGTTAATTTTTTATTTTCATAACTACCAGTGGCAATATTACATTTAATTCGAATAGAATTAACTTTCATAATATTTACTGGTAAATCAGATTCTACTACTATATTTGCTGGAATAATTTGTTTACTAAATCCTAATAGAGAACCAATTGATTGATCTTTTGTGAAATCTAGTTCATATTGACTAAAAATTTCAACTTTTAGAGTAGTCATATTTGGATTTATAAGAATTTTCAAATCAAGATCAATAAAATCATTAATATCATCAATCTCATAAGACCCAGTTGGAAAAATAATATCAATTAATTGACCATTTTTTAAATAGGTCAAAACATTATTTTTTAATAATTCAGATATATTTGGAATTGAATTATAAGTACTAAAATTTAATAAACATATTTCATAATTTGAATTTTTATCTAATTTTATGGGTTCATCAAATTCACAAGATATTCTCGAAGAATTTCCATCCAAGGAAATAGTAGCCATATTTTTTTTTATTTATTTATTCTAATAAAAATTTTAGGCAAAGATGACCACATATAACTTCATTAATTTTTTGGTCAATATTATTATTTAAAAGAATAGTATTTTTATCTGTTTCAAAATATTTTTCAATTTTAATCGGAATTTTATTTAAAGCAAATGAATCATAATAAGCAATACAATTAAAATGTTTCTTATATGCAACCCAATGTGTACCATTTCCAGAAAAATTATCTAAATTTATGATACCAGATTCTTGATCTTTAATTTTTTTAGGTAAAAGAAAGAAAGATAATTTCATAAAAACACCTCGAAAATTAGAAATATTTAATTTTTTTGCATATTTTTTTAAATCATAATTACTTAAAGGTCTTACTGGAATTGAATCTATTTCAAATTTTTTTTTAGTAACATGCCTTCACCAGATTTTTTAAGGAATAAACCCTTTCCATTTTTAGCATTTTCTTCTAAAGCTTTATCATGACGAATTTTTTCTTCTAATAATTTTTCATTAGTTTTTTTATCATTGTATGCTCTATATAAAGAAGTACCAGCTGTTACTGCTGCTCCTATAGCAGGAATTAAAGGAATTAATGCCGGTAGAAAACCTCCAATTTTTTCATTATTATTCATACTCTGTAACTGGGTTTTTGATAATTTTAAAGTAAAAATAGTTTTCATATCGTTTTTAATATGTTTCTTAATTGCATTTATTTGTTGATTAGATAATGGTAAATAAGTTTCATTCATTACACTTTCCTTAGTTCTTTTTAACTGAATTGGTTCTAGTTTTATTTCAATAGGTTTTTTATATTTAATTGCATCATAAATTTTATTTTGTTGATCATCAGTTAATGAAATAGGATGCTTAAAATATTTTCCATGTTTTTGTTTAAACTGTAAATTTTCAGTATCCACCCCCATACCAAGTTTTCTTTTTACTTTCATTGCGTTAGCTGTTAAATAAGCATTTACTTTTTCACCTAAAGAAGCATCTTTTTCAAAAACTCTTTTCATAGCTTTTTCTTCTAAAACTTTATCAGCTTCATGTCTTTTATTTAAATCTTTATGTTTTGAATATGCAATATCATGTTCTTTTGCAGCTTCATCTAGTTTATTAATTGGTCGTATGTCTTTCTCTTCATTCAAATGAAGATTAGTACCAGGTCCTAAATAATTATAACCTGGACTATGTAATTCAAATGGGAGATTATTTATAAAACTATTTAAAATACCGCCTCCGTAATGTCTAACCATTTATTGAATAAAAAAAATAAGTAATTTAATTAAAATTATTGTCCATTAATTTTATTAATCATTTTGTTTTTCATTTCAATACATGATGTATATTTATTTTTATTAAATGATTCAGGTTTATTAAAATTATTAAAGTTAGGGGTTTTACCCTGTGAGTTATTTTTGAATGTAAATCTTCCTAAAGCATCTTTATTCCTTTTAACTGATAATTTTTTATTGTATTCAATATTCCATTCTTTAAGTTTTTTAAAAACATAAGATTCACTAACATTATTAATATTACAAAAATTTTTAACTGATCCTTCTTTAAAATTATATGTATTTATTTTATTTCTTATTTCTTCTTCTCTAGACATTTTTTTTTATTTAATGAATATTTTTTATTAGTGTAATGGTATGGTTTATTTGTGTCATTGTATGGTTTATTGGTGTAACTGTATAGTGTAATTGTATGGTGTAATGATATGGTGTAATTGTATGGTTTAAAAAAATATTTTTTTTTTATAATAAATGGATAAACAAATACAAACTTACATTCCTACTGATGAAGCATTAAAAGGATTAGATGATTTAATATCGAAGCATGGAGAATTAAAAGAACTAGTAACTAATCATTATAATAACTTAGATATGATAGTTGAAAAAATTGATAAAGTCCCTAATTTAGATATTAATTTAAAAAAAACTTTTAAATATGTGTTTACAGCTTTACAGAATCAACAAATATCAATTGATGTTTATAAATTTGCAAATTTTAAAAATCAAGATATAATTCAACAATTTATTGAAAGAGAAAAAAAATATAGAAATATTATAAGTGAACAAGCAATAAAACACAATGATAATACAGGTTTAAAGGAGTTAAATTCAATGTTTTCTACAATTATTGTTGAACCTAAAGATAAAAAATTATCTAAATATATGACTAAAACAATGAATGATATTAAATTTTATGATGATTTTAAACCTTTATTTTGTAAAGAAGGTGTACAGGAATATACAGCAGAAGAATTAAAGAAAATGAAGTCTGGTAAAATAGGTCCACGATTCAATAACATTAATAAAGTAACTACAATTAACGTACCAAGTTCAAAGGGAGGCTCACAAGTTTTAGATAAAAAAAATGATATTTAAATTTCACATTTTTTACCAATTAAATTAATATGTTTGGATTACTAATAAAATATATAATGGCTTTATTAAATTTTTTTGATTATATTGATATAATTTTATATAATGACATATTTGGCTATGAGCATAAATTATTCTTAATTATATTTTTTATAATCATTAGTATTTTAATAATTTTATATTTCTTACTAAAGAAATATTTGATTAGGAGAATAAATTATTTTTAATAATGTTTTTAAAAGTTTAAATTTTTTTTGTTTACAAAAAATATACAACATAAATAGAAAATAAAAATGGAAGACAAAACTGTTAAGAAACGATTACATTACCGAACTGTTAATGGGGAAAAGGTTCTATTATCTCCAATGAATGGCAAAAAAATATGTTTAACATGTCTAATTGAAAAAGATTTATCTGAGTTTTATGGCAAGGGGTATTGTAAACAATGTAGATATTTAAAATATAATACAGAAAAAATTCCATGCGAATGTGGAAGAGAATATGTTAGATATTCTAAAGCAAGACACTTTTCTACAAAATATCATCAATCAAAATGTTCAAATAAAGAAGAGCATACCACAGGGGCATAAACATCACATTTTTCTTTTAATTTACACAATTTACTGAAAATTTATTTATATTTTTAAAATGGTTGTAAACCTAATTCTTTTATAAATTTTTTTCTATAATAAATGGAGAAAAATTTTATAGAACCAAATTTAACATCTAACAAAACAGTCTCAGAGCTAAGAAAAGTGATGAGGCTGTATAAAGATATTTTTAATCCACCTTCGGGGTGGGCTGCATTGAGAAAGGATAATTTAATAATGCTTATTAAAAATTGTATCACTAATCATAATGAATCCATCATTCAATCCTTTTTTAATAATTTTGATTCATATGATTTTCCAGCGGAAAATATTCGTAATCTAAATGTTGAAGTACATGTACCAGAACAGCGAAGAGCATTTGGGAATCTTGTTACTGATATTACTTTTAGAAATGATGAAAATAGGGATTTATTTTTGCATTTTCAAAGAATTAGAAACTATTATACAAACTATGTTTTTAGAGATCATAATAGATTGTAGTACGGATAATTAAAAGATTTATTCCTCGTTTTCTTGGTTAAATTTTATTATTTTCCTTCACGTGTGCTTTTTTGGCTCGTGTTCTTTTCTTCTTCTTCTTATCATCAATGGCCGACACCAACCTGAAGTTGGCTGCCATTACAATAAAACAGTCTGCCACTGAACACGTCCACAACTGAATAGTGGACGAGTTCAGTAACAGTTTGCTTATGTTACTACATCTCGGCCAGTCTGAAAATTTGATTGACCACAATCAATACCATAACATTAATAAGTAATGATTCACAAGAAACTTAAATCAACTCAACATAGCTTAATCTTAACCATAACGTTAATAAGTAATGATTCACAGGAAGCTTAAATCAACTTAACATAACTTAATCTTAATTCAACTTAACATCTACACATTGAATGACACAAATGTCATGGGTTTACATAATAATGAATAACAATTAAGACTCTCTTCTTCTTTTTTTTTTTTTTTTAAGAGAAATCTTCTCTCCACAGTCGGATATTCTTGGCCTCTACTATACCATCATATGGCAACTGAGTTATAGGACAATTTTCTATATCACGTATGACATACCTATCATGTGGCAGGACTCTGTGAATGACATAAGGTCCCTTGAACTTTTGAATGAGTTTCTTATTGGTACCGATTGTTGTATCCACATTTTTTATTACTACAAAATCACCCCTGTCATAAGTACGCGCAGGGCGGTGGTGCTCCTTGAAGTACCGGCAATTATACTCTTGAACCTTTCGTGACTCCTCTGAGGCCGATTCCCTGATGGCTATAAGATCTCTTTCACCTCGGTTCAAACCCTTTTCCTCAAGAAATTCTGTGAGTTCGTCTATCACTGGTCCCCGCTGATCAACTCCGAACAGTAACTTACTGGGTGTGTCATGTGTTGACCTATGAATCGTATTATTAAGTGCGTATTCTACCTGTGCCAATGTCTGGACCCAATTAGAATGCTGCAGTGGTTCGCTAAGTTTGGCTAACATTCGTCCCAGCACTCGGTTGACTCTCTCAACCTGCCCATTAGCCTGAGGTGAATGGACAGCAACCTTAACATGCGCAATATTTCGCTCTAATAGGAATGAACTAAATTCTAAAGAAGTAAAACAAGTGCCCCTATCCGTAATCACTCTAGAAGGTCTACTGTAATATTCAAAATATCTTCCCAGCGACGCGCACACCTCCCTGGTGCTGGTCGAGATCACCGGATAGAGCTTGACGAATTTTGTAAACGCATCAACAACCAAGAGGACATGCTTTCTTTTTGATGCTATAGACGGAAGCGGTCCGAAGTGATCCAAATGAATGGTATGAAACGGGACCGGTTTCTTAGGTATGCTGAAGATATTACACTCACGCGCCTGTGCAGGGGATGAATACATTATGCACTTTATACAATTCCTAATGAACTTTTCGATCTTCCTTTGCATATTGGGGAACCAATAATGCATCCTCACTTGGTTGTAACACTTTGAAACTCCTAAGTGACCAATCTTCTCATGCACTTGACGGATAAGGTTAGTCTCAAGCTCGGAAGGGACGTACATACTTAACTTATCACCACGGTCTTTTCGGAACACTACTCCGTCTTGCAAGACATACTGACTAGAGTCTTCAGAACACAATTTCTCTCTTAATTTTACGATAATAGGATCACGGCTTTGAGATGCCCTTAATTGAAAATCAATGTCTTCCGAATTCACCACCGATATCATAAAACATCTGCTTAAGGCATCAGTATGACCCATCTTTGATCCACTTCGGTGTTTGACCTTATAGTCATAATTTTCCAGCTCAAGGGCCCAACGAGCTATTCGCGGGTTTACACTTTTCTTGTTAAGTGTAAGCGTAAGTGAGTTACAGTCAGTCACCACTGTAAACGGAATCCCCTCCAAATACACTCGGAAACGCCGGAGGGCAGAAATAATGGCCAAAGTTTCCAGCTCAAAACTATGATACTTGGCCTCCTGAGCAGTAGTACTTCTGGAAGAATAAGCCACCGGATGTAACCGTCCATCATTCTGTCTTTGAAGGAGGACAGCTCCATATCCCAACGAACTGGCATCACAATGCAATTCCGTCTCACGGGTCGGGTCATAAATGGCTAACACTGGCGAAGAAGTCAGACAATCTTTCAATTGTTGGAAAGCTCGTTCGCATTCGGCTGAGAAAATATAAGGTTTGTCTTTCTTCAAAAGATCATACAGTGGTCGAGCTATCCTGGAGAAAGAATTCACAAAACGCCGGAAGTAAGAACTTAACCCCAGGAAGGAATGCAGTTCCTTACTATTCTTAGGGACTGGATACCGATGAATGGCCCTCAAATGGGAATCACTTGGCTGAATACCTTGCTCAGTCACCTGGTACCCTAAATACTCTATGGCTGAAAATGCAAAACGGCACTTAGAAAATTTTAACTCAAGACCATTCTCGGCTAAACAACGTAAAACTTGTCTTAACAAGCTTAAATGGTCAGGTAAATTTTCACTGGCAATAACTATATCATCCATGTAAATGACAATCTGTTTAGACTCTGTCAGTTTACGAAAAATGCGTGAAATAAATCGTTGGAAAACACTAGGAGCGTTCTTGAGGCCAAATGGCATCTTTAAGAATTCATATTGGCCTGTTGGGGTCACGAAAGACGTAAGGTGAGTAGAATCTGATGAAACCTTCACTTGGTGGAAGCCACTCTTAAGATCCAGAAGGGTGAACACTTTTTTTCCCGAGAAATATTCGAGACAATCCTCAATCAGGGGAAGAGGGTAATTATCCCTCACCGTATACTTATTCAGAGCACGATAGTCGACACACATTCGTATCTCTCCAGATTTTTTCTTAGTCAACACAATAGGGGAGGCATAGGGGGAATCGCTGTGTCTTATGATCTTACGATCCAGAAGATCTTTAATAATTATGTCCACTTCTCGCTTTTCTGCAAAGGACAACCGTCGAGGCGGGCAAAAGAACGGTGTGTCCGTCAAAAGTCGAATTTGCATCTCGTAATCCAATGGTGTCACTTTTGATTTATCAAAATTCACATAAGTGTCATAGATAATACTACGCACTGTTTCAGAAGAAACTCGATCAAGCTCAGGCCCCACCAGAAAGTCGTCTCTATTTTCCCATTCTATGTTTAAAATTTCATGCCCTGTCTCATAATCGCCTAACCCCTGCGGACAACAATCGTTACCAGCTAAATTAGTTTTTTGTATTTTCATATTTGTCTTATCTACTGGACTATCATCACAAAGTCCTGTGCCACTTACAATGGGTTGTATGAATGACTCTGTTGCTCTGTTTGTGGAAACGGGAAAATAAGTGCACAAATACGTATAGTTTAGTAACAAGTGTTTATCAGTATTCATAGTACAAATTGGTTCTGAAGAAATCACATTTCTATGGCTACCCATTCTTAAGCTAATGTCAAACATTTGAAGTACATCCCGACCGATAAGCAGAGGCATAAGTGTAACTTCATCTGGAATAATCATAAGTGACACTTTTTTTGTTTTCTTTTTAATTTTGAGATAACAAGATAACGTACCGTATGTATAAATTTTGATGTCCCCAAGTCCCCGATAATTAGAATACGATAAACTGCCAACTCTGATTTCTTCAGGCACCATGGATCTTCGAATAAAGCTAACCGGACTACCGGTGTCAAGAAGACAATTACATTCAATAAAGTTTGTGCACTTAGTTTCTCTTACAATAAAAGCAATGCTTACCAACTGAATGGAACTCAAGGATTGTCCAATGTCATCGTCATCGTAATCATCATCTGATGCGGCTCCTGATTGGATTTTGTTGACAGCACTCACTTGCCTTCGGTTCGGCGCCTTCGGACACAGCTTGTAGACATGACCCGGATCTCCACAGCGAAAACACGATCCAACCGGTCTCTTTTCCTTGGGACAGTTCACGGCTATGTGCCCATATGCTGAGCAGTTGAAGCACCGGACTGGACTCTCTCCAGATACTGCTTCGAACTGTTTCTTCGGTCCTGGTATGGCCGCAGTCACTGGCTTAGGTACACTACTACTGCTTCTGGCGGCTGTTGTTGCCTTCATGATACTCCTCTTCTCATAACGCGGCAACAGACTCTTCAGTTCCTGAAGCGATTTTGCTGCGTAAAGGATGGACACTGTTGATGATGTGTCCGCAAGCCCATCTATGATGTACTCCATTAGGTCAGCTTCGTCAACATCAGCATATGCAGCGATTTCCTGCATTGATAAGACGTAATGAAGAAGTGTTTCATCTCGTCGGCGGGTTCGGCGACTCAGCTGTTTGTACACTTCTTGCCGAGTCAACCGTTTATCAAACTCGGCTATCAGAAGGTTCCTCAAATCATCCCAGGTGTTCACTCGGATCGTCCTCAGAAGCATTTTTGCTGTACCTTTCAGCAATCTTCGTCCGCACACATATTTGCACTTGTCATCACATCCGAGGGATTGAGTCACGTCCTCATAGTCAGCAATCCACTTTCGAACACCATAGGAGTCATCGCCGGAAAAAGAAGAGACCGCATTCTCAATGTCGCTGAAGTCTACTCGCCTGGTAGGTAATGAATCAGAATAGGATTCATCTAGCTCTCTGCGGAGGTCTGCGATGCGCTTGCGCCTTTCTAGGCGAATCAACAGTTGTTGTTCTTCGATATCTGAACTAGTGCTAGTGGTAGCACACACTGGTACATTGCTGAGGGTTGAATTAGGATTCGGCGTGTTAACTTCAGCGGAAGTTGTTGCGTTCGCAATGATCATAGGTGCGGGTACGCTGGCGGAATGTGCGATAATTTTCTTAGGTGATGCTGAAGTTTCGTAGGCGGAGGACGTCTGGGTTCTGGAAATTATTGGGGCTGAAGTTCCGCTCGCTGAAGTTCCACTCACTGTAGTAGGGTATGTTGTCAGTGGCTCCATGGCCAGGTCATCATCCGAGCTCTCAGAATTGCCTCGTTCATCCGGTAGTTTGCTTTCGCTCAACTCTTGTTCGTACAATGCACGCAGCTGGGCCACTGTTGCGGAAGGTGGTACTTCAATTTGCGCAGCGTGAAGTGCCTCCTGCAGTTGAGACTTCGTTAGTTTGGTTGACATTTTAATAATCTCACCTAATCTTGTTTCTTTATGGTCATCCACACTTTTTTCTTTTCGATTAGTGTGGTACCCCACATCTGACGTTGTAGTACGGATAATTAAAAGATTTATTCCTCGTTTTCTTGGTTAAATTTTATTATTTTCCTTCACGTGTGCTTTTTTGGCTCGTGTTCTTTTCTTCTTCTTCTTATCATCAATGGCCGACACCAACCTGAAGTTGGCTGCCATTACAATAAAACAGTCTGCCACTGAACACGTCCACAACTGAATAGTGGACGAGTTCAGTAACAGTTTGCTTATGTTACTACAAGATATACAAATTTTAGAGTTTGTTTATTTATTCGTATAATAAAACGTAATACTAGAAATGGGCAAGATGAAGATTTCTATATTCAATCCTTTGTAAGATTAGTAAATAAACAAAATTATTTAGAAATGTTTGATGAAATGGTTGCAGATATTATTCAGAAGTTTGAGGATAGAATAACACAAAATACAGGCTATGAATTTCGTTCTATTGTTGAATCCGGTGTTCAACGAGATGTATCTCAACCACTTATTGGGGGTGATTTTATTGAATTCAATAATAAAAATTGTATAAATATTCAAAATAATGATGATAAATGTATTTTATATACCATTCTTTATTTTATACATCAAAGGGATATTGTAACAAATCCTCAAAGACCATCAAAATATACAAATTATTTGATGGAAATAGAAAATGATGAAAATTATAGAAATTTAAATATAACATACCCCTTTGAAATAGAAGAAGAAAACATAAAAAAATTAGAAGATTATTTTAATATTACTATGAATTTTTATCATTTTGAGGATGATGAATCATATGAGAATTTTGAGCAAATCCAAAGTTTATACATAAGTAAATCTTTTGATTCAAATGTTAATAAATTACATGTTGATGTATTGTATTTAGAAAAAGATGATAAATGTCATTTTATTCCCATTAAAAATTTATCTGGTTTTCTGAGTGGAAAAATTCATCATTTGGATCATCGATTAATTATTTGTAGGAAATGTTTTACAAAGTTTAGATCTGAAGCTGCACTTGAAACTCATAAACGAGATTGTTTTGATAGTAGATCAAATGATATAATTCAACGTTGTAAATTGCCAACAGAAGAAAATAACATTTTAGAATATAAAACATATGGAGCAGAGATATATCACCCATTTACTTTATATCTTGATTTTGAGTGTTCATTAAAAAAATGTGATATTGCTAAAAAGAAAACAAAGTTAATTAATGAGCATGTACCAAATAGTTTTGGAATTTATGATAATTATTTAAAAAAATTTCATTCTTACATTACAGAAGGGTCAGAGTTGGTAGAAAATTTTCATAGTCATCTTAAATTAATAGCTAAGGTATATAACAAAATAATTAAAATCAACAAACCAGCATATAAAACTAAAGAATCAAAAGAAAAATTTGAAAATGCTACAAATTGTGAAATTTGTCATGCAAATTTTAATGATGAAAGTGTTGTTAAAATGTGGGATCATGATCATTTAACGGGGGCCTATAGAATGGCTTTATGTAGAGAATGTAATTTTGCATGTAAATTACCGAAAGCCTTTAACATTGTAGTTCATAATTTAAAGGGGTATGATAGTAAATTTATTTTATCAAATTTGGATAAAATAGATAATGATAATATAAAATCTGATTCTGATGATGATAGAAAAGCTAAAGAAATTGTTGTTTTTGCTTCTAGTACTGAAAAATTTAGACAATTTAGAAAAAAAATTAAAGTTGGTGAAACTAAAAGCAAGAAATGTTTAAATCATGAATGTGAATATAAATATAATTTTCCAAAAAGTGAAGCTTGTTTTAAATGCAAATCAACTAATTTGAAAGATTATATAACTGATGATCTGATTGAATTAAGATTTATAGATTCTTTAGAATTTATTAACTGTAGTTTAGATAAGGCAATTAAAAATTTATTAAACATAAACTCTGCATATTGTTCACATTGTAAAAAAATAAGGGAATTAAAGGAACCATCTTTTAAAGTAATTAATGATAAAATCTATGCATATGACTCTTGTATGTATTGTAATGAATGTGAAATTAAAAAGCAAGTAAATTATGATCATCTTAAAAATTTTAATTATGTATTTAAAGATATACCGAAAGAAGAAATATGTTTTTTGTTGAGGAAAGGTGTTTATCCTTATGAATTTATAGATGATATAAGTAAATTAGAAATGAAGGAATTACCCAAATATGAAGAATTTAATTCAAAATTATCTGGCAATATATCAAAGAAAAGTTATAAATTTGCTGAAAAATTATGGAATTATTTTAAAAACAAAACAGGAGATTCTTGGTGTTTTAAAGATTATCATAATTTATATCTAAAATTAGATGTAATTTTATTGGCAGATGTTTTTGATAATTTTAGAGAAATGTGTCACAAAAACTATAATTTAGACCCCATTCATTATGTAAGCGCTCCGCATTTAAGTATTAACGCTGCTTTGAAATTTACTAGACAAAAATTAGAATTATTGACTGATTTGGAGATGTATGAATTTTATGAAAAAGGTATAAGAGGAGGTATATCACAAATTATTCACGATCATGCAGAGGCAAATAATTGCTATTATTATAATGATAAAATAGAACAAGTTTATA
Organism: Cheilosia urbana; assembly: GCA_946477585.1. NCBI lineage: Eukaryota > Metazoa > Arthropoda > Insecta > Diptera > Syrphidae > Cheilosia > Cheilosia urbana. The sequence continues at coordinate 85,572,373 of OX297854.1, read as the reverse complement.
AATTATGTAAAAAAGATGCTGAAGAAAAAGGAATCTATGATTCCAAAAAATTAACTAGTTATATATTATATTTGGATGCAAATAATTTGTATGGTTGGGCGATGAGTCAAAAATTATCTATTGGAGGACACCAATGGTTATCTAATGGAGTACTCCAAACAATCACAAAGAAATATATTAAAAATGGAGACTTTGAAAAAAGTAAAATTTCTATTGATCTTGAAGTTGATTTAGAAATTCCAGAAAAATTGCATAATTTTTTTAATGATTATGCACCAGCACCGAATCATGAAACACCAAAAATATTATCAAGTTTACAGAATGAAATGATAGATAATAAAATTGGTTCAAAACCTAGTCAGAGAATTCAAAAACTTATTTGTAGTTTAGAAAAGAAAGAAAAATATGTTATAAATATAAGACTTTTACAAGAATATTTAAAACAAGGAGTTAAACTATTAAAAATTCATAGAGGTATTGTATCTCATCAGAAAGCATGGTTAAAACCATATATTGATAAAAATACTGAGCTGAGAAAACAGGCTAATAATGATTTTGAAAAAGACTTCTTTAAATTAATGAATAATTCAGTATTTGGAAAACAAATGGAGAACGTGAGAAAGAGATTAAATATAAGAATTGTAAGGAGTTCAAAAATAATGCAAAAATTAATAAGTAGGGCTAGTTATCAAAATAGAAAAATTGTAGATAATGACCTGGTAATCGTTTTTGGAAAAAAGACTAGTATTAAATTAAATAAACCATTATTTGGAGGAATGGCTATTCTTGATCTAGCAAAATTATTAATGTTTAAATATTATGTTCATTTAAAGAAAAAATATGGAAATAGAATGAAATTGTTAGGTACAGATACTGATTCATTTATTATTTATTTTGAAGCGGAATCATTAGACGATACTGAATTTGATATTTATGAAGATATGAAAGAAGAAATAGATTTGTATGATACTAGTGATTTAATAGATAATTTCCCTATAGATGGATTAAAAACAAACAAAAATAAGAAAACACCAGGAAAATTCAAAGATGAATATAATGGAATACCTATTAGAGAATTTTGTGGTTTGAGATCAAAAATGTATTCATTTAGAACTGACAATAGTGATAAAAAAATATGTAAAGGAATTAAGAAATTAAATATAAAAGCATTGAAATTTGATGATTATAAAAATTGTTTAACCAATTTGGAAATTAAAAAGGAAACTATTTACGGTATAAGATCGATTAAATTGAAGTTATATACTATACAAGAAGAAAAAATTGGTTTATCCCCATATGATGATAAATTTTATTTATATAGAGATAATGAAAACAATATTTTGAAATTAGCACACGGGCATTTTAAAATAAAAGAATTAGAAAAGATGTGAAGGGTCATAAAACTAAAATCTTAAGCTAGGACCCACTTTTATAACAAGCGTCTAAGGAGACGTTTCAATTTACGTTTCTCATTTAATATGGACGCTGCATTTTACGTTTCTCATTTAATAAGAACGTTTCTCATTTAGTAATAAAACAAAGCTATAATTTTATAATGATGTAAATTTAGATATCTTATTTTTATTTTGTTCCATGTCATCTATTCTTTTTTCAATGTCTGTAATTGAATATTTATTTTCTGTAATACCTCTTTGAATATTTATTTCCAATTTTTCTATTGTTGAAAAAATATTGTTTACTTTATCAATATTATCAATTACATCTTTTTTTATATCTTTAATATTTTTATCAAGATCTACCTTTAAATTTTGAATATCTGTCTTTAAAATTTTGATGTCTTTACTAAGATCTACTTTTAAATTTTGCATATCGTTCTTTAAAATTGCAATGTCTTTATTAATATCTGTTTTTAAATTTGAAAATTCACTTTCCAATATTTTTATTTTATTATTCAAAATAGAAGTACCTGGGTTATTCGAATGATTATTTTTTCTACCGAATTTATCAATACCCATTTATATAATATAAAAAATTAAATTATATTTTCTTCTCTTAGTTCTTCAATTATATTCATAATTTCATTATGGATTTTAGGACTATCATTGCCTGCCTCATTTTCACCAATGAGTAATAATAATCTGGCTTTTAATTCATCAATATCATTCCAATAAACATATTCAACTGGAGATTGTGTATAAATTTTAAAATTTTGTTCTATTCCTGATCCGGTTTTCTCTTTTTTTAAAATTTTATTTTTTTCTAATACAGGTTTTATATAATTCATATATTTAGATCCAGAATTTGATTTAATATAATTTGAAGATTTATCATTATTACGGGCGTATGCATATGTTATTAAAATAATGTGTTCATAATTTTCTAAATCTTCTTTTGTTATTAATTCATCATTTGGTTCTTTTAACATTAATAATTCCCATAAACCTGGAGTTCCAATATATGTTTTACCTTTTAGAATAATATCATTATTATTTATTTTAATTTGGGAATCCCCAATCCAAAGATCCCTCCCAGTTTCAGTTCTTATTCCATAATTATTATCACAAATTTTTGTTTTTGAAGAATTCATAGTTAAATATTCTCCTGCGATAGTTCCGATTCCATTTTCAATATATGGTATAGGAGTTAATGAATGATCATCAAAATCAATGCTTTTCTTTGAAATTGGAGTACTATATAATGGTGAATAAAATTCTTTACTTTCAATACTTTGTGGGCTAGATATAACAATTTCTGGTTGTTTTGATGTTGATGGTAGTAATTTTGAAAAATCATACCGCAGTTTTTTTACCTGATCACTTTGTTCATCCTGTTTTTCTTTAATAGCTCTTAAATAATTATTTGCTGATGGTAAAGCTTCATTTAAACTCATTTTCAAGTTTTTTAATCCTTCATTTAAATTATGACTATTTTCAGTAGATTGATTTAATGGTGATATAATAGATTGAAAATCTTCTTTTATCTTATCATGTTTTATTACTCTGTTAAGATTTTGTTCTTTGAATTTATTTTTCAATTCTATTGCAGTTTTAAGATATGTTTTTAAATCTGAATCCGAAATTTTATTATTCATCATTTATTTATAAATAAATTTAATAATTTTTATAATGGATAAGGAGTTAGAAATAGCTAAAGAATTACATAAGCCTGTAAGAAAAAATTTTGAGCGAAGAAAAATAATTACTAAAGGTATAAATGAATTATGGGCTGCTGATTTACTTATTATGACAACTGTTGACACAAAAATAAATAAAGGGTATAAATATATGTTAAACGTTATTGATACGTTTTCAAAATTTGCTTGGATAAAACCATTAAAAATGAAAGATGGAAAGTGTGTTGCAGATGCATTTTCTCAAATTATAAAAGAAGCTCCTAATCCCCCAAAATTACTTCACACTGATTCTGGGAAAGAATTTTTAAATTCAAATTTTACTAAAGTATTGAACAAATATGATATAAAAATGTATCAAACTTTTAGTGAGAAAAAATCTTCAATTGTTGAAAGATTTAATAGAACAATAAATGAAAAACTGAAAATTCAATTTGAAATTCAACAAAATACTAATTGGATTGATGTTATTAATAACATTTTACATGAATATAATTATAAAAATGTTCATAGAACTATTGGGATGCGTCCATGTGAAGTTAACAAAGATAATGAAAAAGAAATTTTAAATAAAATGTATCCTGTTATAGAATTAAATGAAAAACAAGTATTTAGCATGGGAGATAGAGTAAGAATTTCAGCTTTTAAAAAAATGTTTGAAAACAAATATAAAAATAATTGGACTCATGAAATTTTTGTAATTAATGAAATTCATTTAACCCATCCTATTACTTATTCAATAAAAGACTTGAATAATGAACCAATTTTAGGTAAATTTTATAAATTTGAATTACAAAAAACTGAATTTTAATATAAATTTAACAAATATTTTTTTTTTAGTTATTCTACGATTCTGTGTAGTTATCTAGAAGAAATCTAAAACTTGATCGTGCAACTGTAAAATAGTTACACATTTTACGTAACGCATCAGTTAGATATCCATAATTTCTTCATCATTAATAAAAGGTTTTAGTTCATCTTTTAGTTTATTTATATCAATATTACGATTAGTTATTTCCTTTAAATCTTTAAGGCATTCACTATTGGTAATAACTTCATCAATTTCTTCTTCTGCTTCTTCACCCATAGTGTCTATAACTATTTTATCTAAAATATTTGTAACCTTTTGAATTTTTGTAAATTTCTTAGAGATTTTGGATCCCACCATATTTTCTTTATTTATTCATTTAAATTTTTATAAAGAAAAATAAAAAAGTGTTAACCTTTTAAAGAAGTAGTAAACTTTATCTATTGTATATATAATAATATAATTTTGTAAGTAAAATTGTGTAATGAATATTTTTTAATTCAATAAATTGTAATTATTATCTTTTTCATTTTCATTAAATTTTTCACAATATTTAATAAATATTGGATATTTTATTAATTTTGTAAAATTTAATTCAAATAATTCATTTACACACATTTCTTTATCATCTTCGTTTTCATATTTTTCTATTAAATAAGCTGATAGAGTATTTAATAAATAATAACTATTTATATAAGTATAATTAATTTGTTTATGTGGTTCAACAGTAGTTTTATATTTTCTTTCAATTTCTTTAATTTTTTTTTCGTTTACTTTCATAAGTTTCATAAAACATTTGTTAACTTCATTAATATCTTTTAAATATAAATAGTTATTATGTTGTATTTTACCATTATCATAGAAAGTAAATCGGAATCTTTTACTAACTGCCTGAAATACAGTCATGACATCAAAAAATGTGTCTTTTTTAAATCTTTTGGATAAAAGCTTTCTATACTGAATGAAATCCCCATCCTCAATATTATTATCATTATTTTCAGGAGAAAGAAAATTATGATATGCTTCAAGTCCACTTGCCATCTTTATATTTTTTATTTTTTTAATTGTATTTATTAATTTAAATTTTTATAAAGAAAATAAAAAATGTTTTAAACCTTTTAAAAAAGTATTAATCTTTCAAAAAAAACTTCCTTTTTTTTTTAATTCTTGCTAAATAAGGAGTCTTGATAACTCTTTTTTTTCATGAAACTGACTAGGTATCTGACTCGAGTTACTTAAATATATGGGACTTGAAATGAAATCTGACGGTCCCGAAATTTCTAGGGGCGTTAAAAATAGAACAGCTAAATGAGGGAGTCTTGATAAATTTGTTATATAGCCCAACACTAGGATAATATTGAACATTCAATACTGTAGGCATATTCTATATTGGAACAATAATTTTTATTAAGTATACGGTAGTTTTCATTTTTATTGATGTTTTAGCAATATTTTTTTTAAATATTGGCTTTGTATCCTATATTTTATCCGTGTCTGAAAACTGTGCTGAAACCGGCATTTCCTATACTACTATTGACAAAATTTGTGAAATGTTTGCAATATGCTCTTACATCGTGCAATGTCTTGCTTTTGCAACAGGTTGAAGTTCGCAGCATTTATACTTTATGGTCGTAAATATGTGATTACCTTTGTTTTGACTCTGGGGTGTTATTAACTACCTAACAGTCAACATCTGCATTCAATAAAGGGTATAATTACAACACCTGCATCGGATCAGGACAATGGATACTATTCATTCATCATTTATACCTACGACAATTGCAGAAAAGTAACGCTGCGGTCAAGTGGCGAATTTAGTCTATAACCTGTTCTGATTACTGGATATGTTTAGTACTTCGAGAGAAACTGTTAATGGTGACACAAGCCATCTTAAGTTCGGAATAAAAGTGTGGTTATAAAGGCAAGTTTTAGAATACAAAATTTGTAAGAAAAATTGTTAAATCTTGGTTAGCTAATCGGTATTGGACGATTACTGCCTCATTGCACCTATATTGCACCTTAGGTATAAGAGAATACATTGAATGAGCGGTCACAAAAAATAAAATAGAAATAATCTATATATATAAAAATGAACCCCTATTTCCCTTGGTCACGGCATCACGCACAAACGGCTGGACCGATTTCGCTAATTCTTTTTTTGTTGTGTTTGTTATTGTCAGGAGAAAAATGTTATGAAAGAAAAAATGAAGAAAATTGCGCGGAAAATTAGAAAATTAAAGTTTGAATGGGGAAATGCACTTTGAAAAAAAAAAATTAACTGGATAGAAATCAAGTAGTGACACTTCAAATAAAAAAAAAATTGAACTTTAAAAGCAATAATTGTTGTTGTCAATTATTTTAATTATTTTCCAAGCAAATTGTTGTTGTCAACAATTTTGAAGTTTTTTTTTTTTTAAATATAGGTATACCCAAAAAGTTTGTTCTAATAAATTATGTTTACTATGTTACATTAAGTAAATTTTTGAAATGAAGTAGATAGGTACTTTGATTATACAAAGATGATATTATGGCCGACGATATTTTGCATCGAATTCGCACTGTGACATCGGATAATGAACTGGAGATGTCAGATGAAATGCGCAACAAAGCTTTGATTTGACGCATTTAATCGAGAATAGGAGCGAGAAATGGACTTCGAACGAATCGCATTGAGTCAAGCTGTTCGAACAAATGTGCCAATGTTGAATCTATATATATAAAAATGAATCCCTATTTCCCTTGGTCGCGGCATGACGCGTGAACGGCTGGACCGATTTCGCTTTTTTGTTGTGTTTGTTATTGTTAGGAGAAAAATCTTATGAAAGAAAAAATTAAGAAAATTGCGCGGAAAATTAGAAAATTTAAGAATACTTAACCACCATATTAAATTATATCTAATGTAACCATAGCGCTTTTACAATTCAAACTTTTTTGATGTAACCTTATGGCGTTGGCATAACATTGACAGAATGCGTGCTGCAAATATCGTCAACGAGGATGTAAACAAAACAAATATCGTTTAAAACAGATGCTTCGATCGGAGTTTCCTTCTTGCTGGAAGACCGCTCGCATTCAACCTATTCCAAAGAAAGGGAAGAAATGTCTGCCACAAAACTATCGTCCAATAGCGTTACTTTCAATGCTCTCTAAAGTAATGGAAAAGGCAATAAATGTCGAAATAATCAAATATCTAGAAGGCCATCGATTAATAAGCGACAGGCAATACGGATTTCGGAGCCGTCGTTCCACTGGTGACCTGTTAAGCTACGTAACGCACTTATGGACACAATCAATTGAACAACACGGCGAATCCAGAGCCATAGCCTTGGACATATCAAAGGCATTTGACCGAGTCTGGCATAGAGCCCTATTAGGCAAATTAGCGTCTTACGGATTACCACAACAGCTCTGCGGATGGATGCAAAATTTTCTTCTGGGAAGATCGATCCAAGTTGTTGTAGATGGTGTATTATCCAATTCGTTTGCTATAAATGCAGGAGTGCCCCAAGATCTATTCTTTCTCCAACTCTATTTCTTCTCCACATCAACGATTTGCTTGGATCGACAAATAATAATATAAACAGCTTTGCAGATGACAGCACTCTTATATCCTCCATCTCGAACAATGGGCCTATGAATACGGCTACATCACACAGTCAGAGATGTGAACAAATTAGTTCTCTAAATGATGATCTGGACAAAATCTTGAAGTGGGGAAAGGACAACTTGGTTGTATTTAATGCAAACAAGACACAGCTCACAACATTTTCCACAAAAAATGCATCAACAGTTCCTCAGATCCAAATGGATGACCATCCAATCCATCACAAGGACTCAATGCACCTTCTAGGAGTCACAGCCAATTCAGGAATCACACGGCAGGACCACATATCCTTTATCGCAAGATCGGCGTCCGCAAAGTTGAGCTACCTATTTAGAGCAAAGAGGTACTTTAGCCCCAAGCAACTTCTCCTTCTCTACAAAGCACAGGTTAGACCAGGCTTGGAATATATGTTCTGAGGAACTCACTGGAACTGGGCGCCCAACAAGACAGGCTGCTAATGCTCATGACCATACAGTACACTTGACAACCGCGAGGACATCAACTTTCAAAAACTCCTTCTGTTACAGGACAAGCAAACTTTGGAGCTCGCTTCCTGGGGATATATTTCCAGAAGACTACAATTTGCAGCAATTTAAGTGCAGAACAAACATACATCTGCAGGCATCTCGGGGCGCTGTTGAAGCGTTATAGGTTCGCCTTTCCCGGGAGAAGTATATAAAAAAAAAAAAAAAAAAATATTGATAAAATACATATAAAATAATTAATTTATTATTCTTTTTTTAATAATAATCTTCTTAATTCATACCTATAATTCTTTCGGGATGAAACTCGATGATGATGATATAACTCGATAACCACTGGGTCAATTTTTATGATTCTTCTTTTGTTTTGTTCGTATTGTTGTATTTCATCCGATTTCAATGAAATTTTGTAGATTTATATTCTTCGTTCCCGTTTGAAGGACCTGATAGGCGGCGCTGTTGCCGATCTCCGAAACAGCTCTACCAAGTTGATTGAAATTTTGTAAATGGATATGGTTGCTTCCAGTTTTAAATTGCGGATAGTTTTTGACCCTATAGGTACGGTGACCATATTCGCCGAAAAAAAATAAAGGACAATAACTATTTTGCTTCCAAAATTTTTGTATTTATTTGTTAAAAAAAAAAGTTAATATCGTTTTCGATTTTGGCTTTTCAGATGTTGAGCTGAGATTTCAAATTTCTGCTGCAAAATCGAACATCATACACCGCACCTAAATTCAACATTTCTGAAAAAAAATTCCGAAATTCGATTTTGCGTTCCCACTGAAACTTCGAATGAAAGCTAGTTTCAGAATTGATTATTCATCCTTTTTTTCTGTTTAAAATCAGAAATGGTTGAACCTAAAGAATTAATTTTGTTTAGCTTTATTATTGTTATGAATTTAAGTACTAGTTCAGACATATTAAATATACCTATTGCTGACTTAATATAGAGGTATGCAACCACTTCTTCCTTCTTTGTTATAATAAGTTTTTCGTTCCATATTAATAATTTGAATAACTTGAAATAATTGATTTGTTGACAACTGTTTTTTTTTATGCTAGTCAGCGGACTGATAAGTCATCGTCTTCGATTTGCCAAAAAGATTAATTTTTTGGATAAAAAATCAATTTCTTTTTGTGATCGATATTGCTTTTGGGTCTACAGGAAAAAAAAAAAATAAAAATAAAATGTGGATAGATTTAAAAACATCTTCATTTTCATTACGAAAATCTCTAAATTCTAAGTAGGGTTTCACGGTTGCCAACACGGTACATTTGGGACAAAGTATTTGTCTTTCCCAATGTTTCTTTACCCTTTGTCCTTCCCGACGACTTTTCAGTCCGAAAGTTAATTTAATTCAACAAATAACTAAATAACAGGATAATGTACACCAAGCATGTCAAACTCAATGGCCACAACGGGCCAACCCAGCAGGATATAAATTTGAATGGGCCGCAAAAAAAAGAAGAAGAAAACAAGAACCACTTTTACCTTTTTCAATATTAACAAGATTACTTTATTCGCTTGATTTTTGTTTGTTCGGCCCTAGCGAGGTAACCGTCGGCGTCGGAACGGAAAATTCTAAGCGACGCATAGATACTCTTTCGGAAGCTCAAATTCCATTCCAGGTGTCCGACTTCAGAAGAGAAACAAACAGTTGCGATGGCGCATCGCACTCCAAATCGTAAACAAATTCCGCAACCAATTTCTGTCGGAGGATATCGGAATTTACCTGTCAAAAATGTAAGAAAAAAAATGCACTTCATCGCACTTCAACGTAATTCGCAGGTCTGCGTTACAAAATGTCGGAACAATTCTCCGAACAGTTGTTCCAAAGAACAGATACCTCCCAGCAAAAATCCTCCGAATCGTATAAAACCGGAGAATTTTTCGTTCCGAATACCTCGCTAGCGCCGTATAATTTTAAGAAAAATTTCGAAAAACAAAAAAAAAAAGCAAATTATAAACTTAACATCAAAATTATAAATACCGCCGGCTGGGCCGCACAATTATTCGTAGTGGGCCGCATGTGGCCCGCGGGCCGCGAGTTTGACATGCTTGATGTACACAAATAACCTTGGTTATGGAAAACATATTTCTTAGGTTATTTTAAGGTAGTATGTTTTGTTTGGTGTACTAAAATACGAGTTGGTTGAGCAATTTATAAAGCTTTTAAAATTTGTTATTTCAGTTGGAAAATTAAATCTTTGTCCCAATGCTGATTTCTCCGCCCCACTCTTTCGGTATATTTGTCCGAAGTTATGTGTCAAGTTGGCAAGCCTGTAGGGTTTTCCGAAACTGCATTTAGTTATAAGAATAGCTTTAACAGCATATACATTCATTAGTGATTTGGCACTGCTCCACCTTCCAAGAGTTATTCATGATTGAAAATACTCTTCAGTTGGTGCACCGTGCACTACAAACCCGGTAGGCACAAACTGAAATTTAAGGTGTGCAGTGCCTGCACTGAAGCACTGAGGGTGTAAACACAATTTCAAGTAATGTAAGTACATTATACGTAATACTTTTAATTGAACTAAAGCAAACAATTTTTAGTGAGTGTTTTAAAGGACAGTTTCAAAAATAAAGTACAAAATCCGTCCTTTATTAAAAAGAAAATAATAAAGGACAGGGGTTAAAAAGAAAGGACTGTCCTTTTAAATAAAGGACGGATGGTCACCGTACCTATTGCTGACTTAATATAGAGGTATGCAACCACTTCCTTCTTCTTTGTTATAAAAAGTTTTTCGTTCCATATTAATAATTTGAATAACTTGAAATAATTGATTTGTTGACAACTTTTTTTTTTTTATGCTAGTCAGCGGACTGATAAGTCATCGTCTTCGATTTGCCAAAAAGATTAATTTTTTGGATAAAAAATCAATTTCTTTTTGTGATCGATATTGCTTTTGGGTCTACAGGAAAAATAAAATGTGGATAGATTTAAAAACATCTTCATTTTCATTACGAAAATATCAAAATTCTAAGTAGGGTTTCACGGTTGCCAACACGGTACATTTAGGACAAAGTATTTGTCTTTCCCAATGTTTCTTTGCCCTTTGTCCTTCCCGACGATTTGTCAGTCCGAAAGTTAATTTAATTCAACAAATAACTAAATAACAGGATAATGTACACAAATAACCTTGGTTATGGAAAACATATTTTTTAGGTTATTTTAAGGTAGTACGTTTTGAGGTGTACTAAAATACGAGTTGGTTGAGCAATTTATAAAACTTTTAAAATTTGTTATTTCAGTTGGAAAATTAAATCTTTGCCCCAATGCTGATTTCTCCGCCCCACTCTTTCGGTATATTTGTCCGAAGTTATGTGTCAAGTTGGCAAGCCTGTAGGGTTTTCCGAAACTGCATTTAGTTATAACTTATAAGAATAGCTTTAACAGCATTGGCACTGCTCCACCCTCCAAGAGTTATTCATGATTGAAAATACTCTTCAGTTGGTGCACCGTACACTACAAACCCGGTAGGCACAAATTGAAATTTAAGGTGTGCAGTGCCTGCACTGAAGCACTGAGGGTGTAAACACAATTTCAAATAATGTGAGTACATTATACGTAATACTTTTAATTGAACTAAAGCAAACAATTTTTAGTCAGTGTTTTAAAGGACAGTTTACAAAATAAAGGACAAAATCCGTCCTTTATTAAAAAGAAAATAATAAAGGACAGGGGTTAAAAAGAAAGGACTGTCCTTTTAAATAAAGGACGGATGGTCACCGTACCTATAGGTGGTACTTTGAAAAACACAAGCGGGATATTTTCCCATTCAGTCCCATTCAAAAATAAAATCAAACGCTATTTCTAAAGTTGTATAATTAAAATTATTAATGGACACTGTCCAAATAAAGCAATTTGCGAAATGTGAGCAAGATTTAATACGAAAGGTACGGGCAAAGGAAGTACATTATACTACCTTTTGTTGTGAAAATAAAACGTTATGGAGATTAGTTGAATTTTTGAATTATTTAGACGTTCCGGGCTTACCTCTACATAATGTGGATATCACATGCGACTTCAATTTCCCGTGCGTATCGCTTTCACTATGACAAATAATTTATTACAAGGATAATGGATGGATGTTTGTGCATTTGTGGCATCAATCTTGATTTCCCATGTTTCTCATATTGTCAATTTAGTGAAAAAGCGGAAAGTTGGCCGACACGTCAAAATCATTGCGGTTTGATTGAAACAAATCAACATAGCTATTCATCATTTATTTATATTGCATTTAATATGACTTTTGAATAAAGAATTTTAATTGGCCGAATTACATAAATTAGGAAATGCATTGTGAATGCTCGGAATTATTACTTTCATTACATTAACAAATTTGGGCGGAACGAAGTTTGCCGGGTCAGCTAGTAATTAATATTTATTAGAATGACAGTCCCTACAGAGGGATTTGGACAATTGCAGAGCAAGGCTCATGCACTTGAGGCGGCCTGCCACTCTAACCTAACCTAACAGTCGACATTTTTATTATAAAGGATACTGCATCCACAACATAGCAAGATAAATCTACGGCAACTAGCTGCACGAAACACAATTTCAACATCTGGAGATCCCTTGGCGGTAAGGTTGAAGAACACGAGCTTCGTCTTACTGCTAACTAATAACCTATGCTGCACAAACCATAGCCTTAATAGATGTACATCATGGTTAACATCAGCATGTAGATTGAAGAAATTCTTTGAGCTATATGCAAACGCGAAGTCGTCAGCAAAAGCCTTCAGCCTACCTTCAAAAGGAAGGCTGAACACTGAGTTTACATAAATTAAGAACAATAGGGGACCAAGGACAGATCCTTGTGGAACGCCTAGATTAATTGTCTCAGAGCCGCCAACAATGTTCCCAATTTTTACTTTTTGCGACCTATTCTTGAGGTAAGACTTAAACCAATCTACAATAAAGCCTCGAAAACCTGCGCGGTACAGTTTACTCAAAAAAATTTCATGATCAACCATATCAAAGGCTTTGGTTATATCTACAAAGAGACCGGCGCAAGTTTTCTTTACATCAAGGCCTATATAAATATACTGACAAAAATCAAGCAGAACATCTTCGGTGGAAAGGTTTTCTCTAAGCCCAAATTGATTGTCGCTAAAAAAATTTATTGTCAGTAAGAAATTTTAAAACTCTACACTTTATCGCTATTTTTTTTAGGGTGGAATTGGAAACTCCATCCTCACCTGCTGAATTTGAGTTTTTTTTTGAGTTGATAATTTTTAATAATTCTAATCCCGAAATGGGATTAAAAACAAAACTGTTACTGCAAAATGTGCGATCCAAACACTGAGACGCTAAACAACTCTCACAAGACAATAAAAAGTCACAAGAGGAAGACTTCTTCGATACTGAGGAGAAATATTCGTTAAACTCATTTGCAACAACAACAGGATCTGTCACGATAACGTTATCTTTTTCGAGTGTAATGGATATGTTATGATTTTTTGTTTTTCTATGGATTATGCAGCTTAAATCCTCCCATTCTTTTTTAATGTTCCCATGAGCACTTCTTAATTTGTTTTCAAAGTATCTATTTCGACAATAACTGATTTCTTTATTAATTTTTTTTACATAAATGAGTGTAACGATGTTTTAAAGTAATATTTAGTGGGTGTTTATAGGTTTTACTGCGTAGTTTGTGTTTCAGCTTAATTTGATTGAGAAGTGAATTTGTTATCCAGGGCTTAAGTTTCATTTGAGATTTGTTTTGTTCCATCGATAAGCTAGAGTCATCAATATATTTTTTTAAAGTATTAATGAATGATTCATATGCCAGACAGGCATTTTCTTCGGCATATGAGTCATCCCAGTTTTCTCTCAAAAGTTTTCCATTTAAAAGGTTAAAGTTCATTTAAGTCATTTTTTTGGAAAAAGTGGTAGAAGCATTTTTGCTTATTAAGTTATTAAAGATTAAACCTGTCATGCAGTGATCGGTAATTTTTAAATCGAGGTTTAGTCCTGAACATTGATTGATTTCAACCTGGAAGCGAACAAATACATGGTCAAGACAAGTGTTAGAGATTGGTCTGGTTGGTTCCTTTATAAAGGAAACCAACCCATGATTTGCCAATAAGGCTTCTTATTTTTCCACGACAGCATTAGAGCTCAGAATATCAATGTTGAAGTCGCCAGTGATAATGAGATTAGCATTACATTTGCTTTTATTAAACTTTTAGTATATACAATTTGACTTAAGGCTAGGTAACAAATGGTGGTGAATAGTTAGTATTTATAGGTGTTGGCTCAACAACAGGGGCCCAACGGTATACAATGTTTGTTTTCTTAAATCTATTTTACATATATTGTGGTTGTCTTCTCAGATTCATACTCGTAGTATGCATCGTTGTCAGGGTTGACAATGAGATTATCCGCTTTCTCGTTGTTTAATATAACTGAAAATTCTTCCAAAAACATATTCAGAGAGTTATTTTGAAGTCTGTATACACAAATAATATTTAAAGATATATTCGAAATAAAACAAGTGATTTTTAGGATATCCGCGCTTTTGGCACTAATAGAAGCTACTTTGGACTCACAAGAATCTTTTACATGGCATCCTTAACAAAAACTCCAACCCCCCCTGGATAAAAAAATGTAATTAGGTATATTGAAATCTTCCTTTTCACAAGAGTAGATCCAGATCTCAGACACAAATATCATGTCTGGTAAATACATTAATCGAGATTACACAATAATAAATCGAAATTTTGTCGCATGCTCCTTACATTCTGATGCACAATGAAAATAGGATTGCTATCATTAGAAATATGAAAGAAAGATAGATCATGGCATTTTTTTATGGTCTTAGTGGTAAAGTCGTTGTGTGTGTTAAAATTATCAAACATAGAATTAATCATTAATTGCTTCTAGATCATCAAAAGATCTTATGACAACAACTTTACCATTATCAACCTTTCTCAACAAGATATTTGAGTTATTAAACCATAAGTACAGTGCAACTTCGACAATCCGGACACATATAGTTTTGGGCACGTTCGGATTATCGAGTTGTCCGGACTATAGTAGTGAAATTTTCACTTAGATAGTGAATTAAATACGTATTTATGTACGTATGTACTATGATTTATTAAAAAACATTAAATTATTACGTCAAATTATTATATTAAATACATTCATATTATGGTTTATTAAAAAATGAAGTTATTTTGTGCTGACTAACTTTGTTGAGGTGAATGATTTGTTCTTTTTGCTCTATCCTCTTCAAACATAGAATATCCTGCATATCTATATTATTCTCCTCAGCCCACTGAATACAAACTGTTGGTTCCCAACAAACATTTAACTACACAGCACAGAATTATCAGAAAGGGATTCCACAGGGCACATGGCATCTCTGACACTTATGATTCTGACAAGTTGATTTGCGTTGAGCTAGTTGCGTGAATATGAAACACTGAGGCTCAACCAAGCCTAAACATTATTCACAGCAACTGGCTGCAAAGCACATCAACAAATGAACACTAAATTAATTATATTAATATCTACATTTCGACATTTTAACACGCGGTACAAACAACGAAGCAAACAACACGGAATCACAGCACAGAACTTAATGTCAAAGATGCCGAGTTGCCGGTCTCAAGACAAGAGATGTCTCTCTCTCTCGCTCTCTCTTACAATGAGTAATGCCTTAAGCAAATCGAGTGGTACGCTCGAACTTAGTTGCATGTGTGTTATACAACAAGTAAAACCCTATAATGTGTACAAAAATAGTTATGTTGCACTCGCACTATAGGCCCTTAATAGGGGGCGTTAATAAGATAAATTGCAAATGTGTTAATTGTAGGGGAATAGAGCTTAAATTGTTTTTATATAAATGTATTGAAAATAATTGTAAGGGTCACTGACCCAAAGTATACAACAGCTGTTTCCTAGCATATAAAGTACCGAGATTACTTCAAATGTTCATAGAGAAAAGTTAAATCACTCGCTATTAGATCGCCTAAGAATACAGAAATAAACTAAATTTTATAACGTTCGCCTAACGAGTTTTTTTTTTGTATTTGCCAGTGCCAAGCACCTCTTGTGAACCAAGTATCAATTTGCCTAATTGCAACATCATTGCAATATAAAGCCAAAATTTTCCAACTCGCCTCAGTTCGGAACATGGTCCTTCGAGTTTTAAATTAAATTAAAGACCAGTAGTGCGTTTTTTTTTTTTGGTTAAATAAATAATTTTAAAAAGTGTGCTGTGGAGTGAGTGTAGAAAATACATATCCGATCATCGACGGACAGTCAATCGGCCACAGCATCCAACGACCAAGGATAATCCAGAACTCCAGTGATAGCCAACGGACCGGTGCATTTAAGCAACGGATTCAGCCCAACGTTGAAGCACAGTGAGTCAACGGATTCAGCAATCACATCAACCGGTGACAACGCTCATCAATCACAGTAAGGAACTGTGCAAGCTTTCTGCAACTGTAACTGAGAGTTTAAACACTAAAGTTGCAGTTGCTAAAGCAAACTAAGGTAGGAAAATCATTCCTCTTTTATACAATTGTTTGCAAATCTTACATTACGTTTATTTTTCATAAACGCTTCGTAAAATATCCATCCACAAATCCAACGAGTAAACGTAACTTAGACTCAACGGATACACAGTAACGCAACTGGACACAAGCGTGTTAACGGCGTGGGAAGTTATACAACAGTTTCCAAGAGACACAACGGTCACATCACCAGCAATCACAGCAAGGAACTGTGCATCGCAAAGACTTCTGCAACTGTAACTGAGAGTTAACATACTAAAGTTGCAGTTGCAAAAGCACAATAAGGTAGGAATATATTTCTATTTTTACACCTTTTGCTGCACATACAATATATTTGTACAAATAGCCATAGCTTAATATCACACCGCTATACTATCAAATTAATTTGAATTTCTTAAAAGTCTATCTGCTTCAAAGCACGATATAACGCCCATATCAAGTGCATATACAATTCATTATAAAAGTGAAATTTAAAGTGAAATAATGACAAAACTATCCAAATATATAGAACGGCAGGAACTCGTACTCAAAGAGTTTCAATTAGATTTTGAAGAGTGTAAGAAAGAAACCGAGGCGCGGAAGTCAAGGGGATATATTAACGCTTGTCTGTCGGATATTGAAGAGGGCTTTAAACGAGCAAAACGGGATCACGATGCAATCGTGAATAGTGCGTCGGATCCTATCAAAGACCACTATTTTGAATCCGAAATTTTTTCAAGAATCAAACGCGTCTATTTTTCATTTTTGGGAATGTTAAACGACGAATTGGATAAGTTCGGTGAAAAAAGCAACGTAAATTTAGATGTTTCTCGTTTAAACGTAACGAAAACCTCAGTTTGCGACATTCGGCTTCCGCCAATTCAAATAAAGCCATTCTCTGGCAAATTAGATGAATGGTGTGAGTTTCACAATTTGTTCGAGAGTATGATCGATCAAAACGTTGACCTGTCTGACATTCAGAAGTTGCAATATCTGAAAACTCACGTGTGCGGGGAAGCGGCGCGTTTAATTCAGCACCTGCCAATTGACGGCAAGAATTATGCGGCTGCTTGGGAAATTCTCAACGAACGATTTGAGAATAAACGAAAATTAGTAAACGCGCAATTGAGAATTTTAATGGAACAGCAGAAACTCAATCATGAATCTGCCAAAACCTTAAAAGCATTGCACGATACGAGTACGGAATGTATTCACGCACTCTCCAACTTGGGAATCGCAGTCGAAACGTGGGACGCGATTCTCATATACATCATATACCACAAACTTCCTCCTCAAACTCAAAAGGATTGGGAAGATAAATTAGGCACCACGAAATTTCTTCCAGATTGGAAGGCATTTTCCAAATTCATTGAAGGAAGGTTTAGCTCCTTAGAAAATATTTTAGAGTCCAATTGGGGTACAGCCCACCACGGTTCACATAATAAAAAGAATACGCCAACGGCGTATCACATAAAATCGTCACCCGAAACAAAGAAATTTCTCTGTCGTCTGTGTAAGGCCTCACATGCAATTCGTTACTGCAAACAATTTCTCAAACTGGAGGCGAAGGCACGCGCAGAAGTGGCGAAGAGAAATTCGGTCTGTTCAAATTGTCTAGGGTATGATCATCATGCATCAAATTGCAATAGCAGCAACAGATGTCAAAAATGCGGGCAGAAACATCACATATTGCTGCATATAGATTCGTACCATAGCAATTATCAAAATAATGCCCAGGCGAGGGCATACCAAGGCCATAATCAGTCATCATACAATGCTCATGTGATCCAAAACTCTAATGAATTTATTCCCGCTAACCTATACAGTGAGCAAGGGGGTGCTTCAACTTCTGCACCAAATCTTAACTCACACCTTAACCAAATGAAATCCAAGGTATTGTTAGCAACAGCGTTGGTGAAGGTATTTTCGGCCAATGGACAGCACCACGTTCTGAGAGCCTTAGTAGACCCAGGGTCAGAGGCAACGTTCATGAGAGAGAACGTAGCACAGCTTCTAAACTTAAAGAAGGAACACACAGCGGCCACCGTAACAGGTTTAGGGCAAACTTCAACAGGTAGCTCAAACTGCAAGGTTCAATTCAAAATATTTTCGTTCATTAATCCCTCATTTTGTCTCAATGTTAGTGCGTATGTCTTCCCAAAATTAACTTCCTTATTGCCAACACAGCAGATACAATCAACTTCGTGGGAGCACTTAGCAAAACTTCCGCTAGCAGATCCCACTTACAATTACCCAGGGAAGATAGACATACTATTAGGCGCCGACGTGTATGCGTCCATAATTCTTCAAGGATTAATTAAGAGTCTTAATGGATCCCCAGTGGCACAAAACACAGAGTTAGGTTGGATCTTAACTGGAGCCACGAATAGCGCTCCCCACATGACCTCGGTAGTAGTACAAAATCACCATAATGCAATTGATGCTCAACTAAAGCAATTTTGGGAGATGGAAGAGAAAATGGAAGAACGAAAAATGACTCATGAAGAAGAGAGGTGTCAAGAACACTTCCAGAACACGGTCAAACGCAGGAGTGATGGAAGATATGAGGTACGGCTTCCATTTAAGGAGAATCATCCACCAAAGCTTGGAGACTCGAAAAGAGTTGCAATGGCTCGATTCTTTCAAATCGAGAAACGGCTCGCAGCTAACAAGAAGCTGAGGGAAGCGTACACTCAATGTATCCAAGAATACGCTACGTTGGGACATATGACAGAAGTCAAACCAAACTTCAATGAGGTACAAGGAGAACATTACTACGTACCACACCATGCAGTGTTCAAAGAAGCTAGCACAACTACCAAGCTGAGGGTGGTCTTTGACGCCTCATGTGCGACATCAAACGGAAGGTCGTTAAATGATTACCTGATGGTTGGCCCACGATTACAAAAGGACATCATTGACCTCATCGCACAGTGGCGCAAGTTCAAGGTCGCCATGGCTGCGGACATCAGCATGATGTATAGACAAATATGGATGGCACCAGAAGATACTAACTATCAACTTATTTTGTGGAGACCTAGAAACGATGAACCGACGAGGACTTTCGCCCTGAATACGGTGACATTTGGTACTGCTTCGGCACCATATTTAGCAGTACGAACGTTGCACCAGGTTGCAATGGACTGCGAAAAAGAACACCCCGACGTAACCAAGGCGCTTATGGAGGGCTTCTACGTAGACGACTTTCTATACGGAGCCGATAACGAAGAAGCAGCCATAAGGCTACAAACAGATGTTCTGGCTGTATTGAAGGCAGCTGGATTCCCTCTACGTAAATGGGCAAGCAACTCATCACAAATTTTGGAGCAGATCCCTCAAACTGATCGGGAAGTAAATATCCCGTTAAAATTCGATTCACCTGATGCCATTAAGACACTAGGCATACAATGGTATCCAGCAAAAGATGTATTCAAATACAAAATCAATATAACCAAGGTAGAAAAACACACCAAACGATCAGTTCTCGCAGATATCGCTCGCCTATTTGATCCGCTTGGGTGGATCTCCCCATGCATCGTCAAGGCAAAAATGATTCTGCAACAGCTGTGGGTACGAGAACTATCTTGGGATGCAATACTACCTTCGGAAGTAGAAGGTCCTTGGTTGGAATTGCGAAATAGCCTGCAAAGGCTGGAAACTCTGGAGATTCCGCGTTGGATCAACTATGAAAACGCATCCAGAGTACAGCTGCATGGATTTAGTGATGCCTCTGAGAAGGCGTATGCAGCTGTGGTATATGCACGAGTGGTTACAAACGGCAGAGAGCAGATACACTTACTCGCAGCGAAAACAAGAGTCGCACCAGTAAAATGTGTTTCCTTGCCACGGTTGGAACTTTGCGCAGCCTTATTATTAGCAAAACTGTTGAATAGGATATCAACTGCCATGCAATTCAAACAGGTAGAAATATTCGCATGGTCCGATTCGATGATCGCCTTGGCATGGATCAAAGGAAGTCCATCAACGCGTAACACATTCGCAGCGAACAGAATCACAGAAATTCAAAGGCTCACGGATGAAACGAGTTGGCGACACGTAACAAGCAAGGAAAACCCAGCCGATATAGGTTCCAGAGGATTAACGCCAGAGGAACTTATGGGCAACCAGTTGTGGTGGCATGGGCCCGCATATCTTAGAAATTTCTCGGCAAAGGATTGGCCAATAACAATCCCGCAAGATACAAATATGGAAACCAAGGTGCAAGGCAAAAGAGAGCAAAGGACACTATCTTTCTATAACACACATTTTGTAAACACGGCAACAAGTTTCGTTCAGGTAGTATCACATTGCGTTATCATCAACAATGCATTCTTTCTACAATACTCCACCTTGAAACGTCTCATCCGCAGCGTAGCTATCTGGCGGAGATATTTTTATAATATAAAAAATGTAAAAGAACGGCTGCCATTGAAAGCGCACCCAATTACACCGAACGAAATAAGCACGTCACATAATAAAATCGTAAAAATTGTTCAAAACGAAACATTTCATGAAGAAGTCAAGGCACTCGGGGAGAAGAAAATGCTAGCCAAGGGTAGCCATATACGCAACCTGAACCCTTTTCTAGATGAGGAGGGTCTCCTACGGGTAGGGGGTAGACTGAGTAACTCGTCACTCCCATTCCAGCAACGACATCCAATAATAATCCATCCATCTCACCACTTTGCGAAATTGGTTGTTAGGGACATACATCAACGCACCCTGCATGGTGGTCAGCAGTTGATGATGGCCGAATGCAGGCTAACATACTGGATAACAAATCTAAAAATATTAGTAAAAAACACTATCCATGAATGTGTGCGATGCCACCGTCAAAACGCACGAATGCAAGAGCAATTAATGGGTAATCTCCCAGCAGAGAGGGTACGGATCGCACGACCATTTACAAACACGGGAGTCGATTACGCTGGACCAGTAGAGATCAAGTTATGGAGAGGCAGATGCAGCAAGATAACGAAAGGGTATATAGCAGTATTTGTTTGTTTGGCTACAAAAGCCATACACATCGAATTGGTTAGCGATTTAAGCGCTGCAGCATTCATCGCAGCGTTCAGAAGATTTGTTGCAAGGCGCGGAAGTTGTGCCAACATATTCAGCGATTGCGGCACCAACTTCAAAGGAGCTAACAACGAACTGAGAAAGGATAGCAGATTTATATCAGCTGAATGGTCGACCGAGGTAGCGGACACACTGACATCACTAAACACAGCGTGGCACTTCAACCCCCCATCATCCCCACACTTCGGAGGTCTGTGGGAGGCTGGGGTTAAATCCATAAAACACCACATTAAAAGAACAATTGGGACATCCAAACTGACATTTGAAGAGTATGCGACACTTCTCGCACAAATCGAGGCTTGTCTCAACTCACGACCCTTATGTCCAATGACGTCGGATCCAGACGATCTCACGGTACTAACACCTGGTCATTTTTTAATAGGTGAACCACTACGAATGGTTCCTGAAAGAAACCTGAAAGAGAAAAACATTAATAGCCTGGACAGATGGAGATATGTCCAAAGAATTACACAGGATTTCTGGAAACTGTGGAGCACATCATACCTCCACCTACTCCAACAGCGTCCAAAATGGCTACAACAACAACCAAATGTAAAGGTAGGAGATATTGTCCTCGTCAAGGAAGACAACCTCCCACCGGCATCATGGCTACTCGCGCGGGTCACGGAACTACATCCCGGTTCAGACGGTCTAACGCGCGTGGTGACCATAAAAACGGCGAGTTCTACACTTAAGCGGCCAATCGCAAAAATATCCCCCTTGCCGGTATCAAATTCATCGAACGAATTAACAGACACAATCCAAAAACAATAAAGCCCATGAATAAAAAACCTCCCAAGAACATAAAACTAAACTGAAATGAAATTTAATAAACAAACACATAATAATACACTCCCAAGAACATAAAACCAAACTGACATGAAATCTAATAAACAAACACATAATACCTAATACACAGAATGTAAACAGAACACAAAATGAAACACTAATAAAACAAGGTCAACTTACCCCTCAATAGATTAATACAATCTCTAATGCAGCTAAAGATTATAGACATTATCTTAGACCCATATTACGATAAAACAATTTTTAATCCATTGTTTTGTTTTTTGCATGGCACACATCATAACGGCAACATATCGAGACGTGGTGACCGTGAGGAACATATCGAACAGCAAACCACAACAGCAATGCACTGGTAGCTGCCGGAAACACCAAGCCAAACTTGAGACGACACACCAAACCCAGAGGCGGGCAGCATGTTGGTTCCCAACAAACATTTAACTACACAGCACAGAATTATCAGAAAGGGATTCCACAGGGCACATGGCATCTCTGACACTTATGATTCTGACAAGTTGATTTGCGTTGAGCTAGTTGCGTGAATATGAAACACTGAGGCTCAACCAAGCCTAAACATTATTCACAGCAACTGGCTGCAAAGCACATCAACGAATGAACACTAAATTAATTATATTAATATCTACATTTCGACATTTTAACAGGCGGTACAAACAACGAAGCAAACAACACGGAATCACAGCACAGAACTTAATGTCAAAGATGCCGAGTTGCCGGTCTCAAGACAAGAGATGTCTCTCTCTCTCGCTCTCTCTTACAATGAGTAATGCCTTAAGCAAATCGAGTGGTACGCTCGAACTTAGTTGCATGTGTGTTATACAACAAGTAAAACCCTATAATGTGTACAAAAATAGTTATGTTGCACTCGCACTATAGGCCCTTAATAGGGGGCGTTAATAAGATAAATTGCAAATGTGTTAATTGTAGGGGAATAGAGCTTAAATTGTTTTTATATAAATGTATTGAAAATAATTGTAAGGGTCACTGACCCAAAGTATACAACAGCTGTTTCCTAGCATATAAAGTACCGAGATTACTTCAAATGTTCATAGAGAAAAGTTAAATCACTCGCTATTAGATCGCCTAAGAATACAGAAATAAACTAAATTTTATAACGTTCGCCTAACGAGTTTTTTTTTGTATTTGCCAGTGCCAAGCACCTCTTGTGAACCAAGTATCAATTTGCCTAATTGCAACATCATTGCAATATAAAGCCAAAATTTTCCAACTCGCCTCAGTTCGGAACACAAACTGAAAATGATTTCTTTGCTTCTGCATTAGATAAAATGCAAAATTGTTCGGATTCTGGAGGTAAAAATGTAAGATGTCCGAAATGTAGAAGCGTCCGAATTATTGGAGTGTCCGGACTGGCGCATGTCTGGACTGTCGAAGTGTTACTGTATTTATATTTTTTCTCTACTTTAACTTTTTTGCAGCCATGAACAAAGCCCTAGTGTATTTAGTGAAATAATCATTAATAAAAATACTATAACTACTTCCAGCACCAAACACCGAAGTATTTAGAGTTTTCTTTGCCGATCGTTTGCCCTTCATAATCCTCTGCTTGGTCTCAGCAGATGACAGGTGAACACATAAGATGTTCGATTTTGCTCTATTTGCTGGGTTACGCTTTATGTAGCAATCAATCACATGGCAGAACCACATATCCTAAATCGCAAAATCGGCGTCCGCAAAATTGAGCTACCTATTTAGAGCAAAGAGGTACTTTAGCCTCAAGCAACTTCTCCTTCTCTACAAAGCACAGGTTAGACCAGGCGTTGAATATTGTTTCCATGTATGGAGCTCGGCCCCAAAACATTCACTTAACCTGCTTGATAGCATACAGAGACGAGCAGTTCGACTCATTGGAGACCCTACACTCACATCGAATCTACAACCGTTGGTGCACAGAAGACAAGTCGCTGACCTATGCTTGTTCTATAGGTACTTCCACGGTAGATGTTCTGAGGAACTCAAAGACATTATCCCTCGAAATGCAACTTTTGGGCGCCCAACAAGACAGGCTGCTAATGCTCATGACCATACAGTACACTTGACAACCGCGAGGACATCAACTTTCCAAAACTCCTTCTGTTACAGGACAAGCAAACTTTGGAACTCGCTTCCTGGGGATATATTTCCAGAAGACTACAATTTGCAGCAATTTAAGTGCAGAGCAAACATACATCTGCAGGCATCTCGGGGCGCTGTTGAAGCATTATAGGTTCGCCTTTCCCGGGAGAAGTATATAAAAAAAAAAATTTGAATTTTATCAGCTGAGACAGATACATTCAAAGCGACATCAAAAATAGTTTGTGCACTCTCAACTGGGTTAAGAGTATTTCCCTCAGGTACACCGTACACCCACTATTTCTATCACTCTCTCCATTTGTTTCTGTTCCTTCCAGTTCAGTTTGCTCTCCAGCGAGGAAACTCTCGATCTCAGTGAGGCATTTTCTTCTTTCAACTGCTGAGCCGTAAGGAGAAATTCTGTGTTGATTTTTTTTCAAACTAAGAATCTCTTCATACAGCATTTGAAGGGTAATAGACCTGCTGTTGTTGGTGTTAATCGTTTATGCGCTTGTTTTGTGAGCTGCTTCGAAGAGCCAACTGCCTTCTGTAGTTTTTTCTGTTGTGTTTTGTTACATCCGCGTCGAACAAAATCTTGCGGATAATGGAAATCGTTTTCACTGACAAACAAAGTTATTATACCTATTATACGCCCTAGCCGAATCGTATAAAATCGGAGAATTTTCCGTTCCGACGGATTCCTTGCTATAGGGCCATATGAAACGTCAGCCCTGGTCGCAAGCCTTCTCTATGTCTACAAAACATGTTTAAACAGGTTTGGCATACTTCCAAAGTCTTCTTCAGAGTCATTCGGGAAGTTAATGACTGATCGGGTTTGATTCTGATGCCCGCGCCCGGTCGAAAGCCGCAGTGCTCATCTCCCAATTGTGACTCGATCACAGCTCTGGCAATGCGTTTACAAAAAAAAATAGTTTTATGTCGAGACTTTAAAGTGTAAACACTTATAATTAAAGCAATTCCTCTAATCCGTTTTCTTGAAAATTGACACATTCATCCAGTTTGCAATTGCCAGGTTTTTCGCCACACTCTCAGACCATTTTAATAACAGCGGAGAGCCATTTTCGTCCCTGCTCAAGCTGATGGTTCTGTCATTCTGAATGCACCGTTTTGAATTAATTGAGCATCTCTAGCTGGAAAGTACCTACTTACATGATCAAACTAGTGAATCGACACAATTACTTTACGAAAGGGTCGTCTTTCATAAATTGGTTGACAACTTCAAATGTTCAGTGTGAACTCGCCCTTAAACCGATTACCAAACTGTCAATGTCAAAATATTCAGTAAAATCCACATTTGCATCATGATGAAGTACACGAAGGAACAATTTTAACAAATAAATAAAACTGACTACCGAAATTCCGAGCCGGTGGTCGCAACTTTAGGAGCGTTAACGCCAATTTTCAATCTTCAGCGATGAAGCCCATTTTCGGCATTTGGCTTCGTCAGTACCTAAGCAAAATATGTGTTACGGGACAGGTAAGAACTCTCATGTGCTTCATGGTGCAGTTTTCATGCCGGTGGCGGCATTCGATCGTTTTTTTTTTGTTTTTTTCGTCGATAAAATGACCGTCACGTTACGGTAAATGGTATTCGCTACAGAGACATTTTGGAACAGTATTTCTTTGAGCAATTATATGAATTGGACATCAGCGACATGTGGTTCCAACAAGACGGCGCCACAAGCTACACAGCGGGTGCGGCTGAGTCATCGAAAATTTAGTTCAACGGATCGACTGCTGCATACGTTCCCGTAGTGGACATATGAACGAAGTCGAATTGCATTCATTTAACGTTTTGATAGTAGTTCAAGCCAATTACATTTTTTTCGAGATATCTCAAGTAGTTTGCATTTTATTTAAAAAATAAGTTGGCAAGTCCTCAATAAAAGACCCTTTACATTTATGTTGATGTTGGATTGTGTTTGATAGACACGCGTAACAATAAAAGTTAGTTACTCCCCTTTTAAGCAGCGCAATATACCTATTGAGTGAGGAAGCGATTCCGCCAGGTTACAAAAAAGCGCAATTTTCGTTTATCGCCCAAACTTTGGAGCGCAAATTACTACTTTCGTCTGTGTCCAGAAAAAAAACGAGAACATTCAGAGATGTTTGCAATGCGCTTGCCGATGGATGAACGGCGCATTCGAGAAAGTCTTTCCGCCTCATAGTAGGTCTGTTCCTTTACTTTTAAATCTTACAAATTTTAACTAATTCTTACGAATTCTTAAGAATTTTTAGTCAGTGCCGTCATCGAGAGAGCAAGATATTTCCCCTCCAGTGAGAATCTCACGAATTTTTACTCAACAAACTTGTATCTTTATCTATCTATATCTATATATATATATATACTAGCTGACCCGGCGAACTTTGTTCCGCCCAAATCTATATATATAAAAATTGAGCCTTAAAATTGTGTTCGTTTGTCGCCAATACACGTCTTAACGCATTTACCGATTTTAACCAAACTTCCATACATCTTTGGTATTGGTCTTTATATGATTTTTGTGAAGTTTGGTTGCAAATGGTAAACGTATGTTTGTTTAATTTGTTTACAAAAAACGAAAAAAATATATTTGCGGCGCTGTTGTCGATCTCCTAAACCACTCAACCAATTTCAATGGAATTTTGTGGCTGTGTTTGGTAGGTCACAGTTTGAAAGATATGACTATTTTGGGCACGGTAGGTGGCGCTGTGTTCAATCTCCTGAGCCATTTAACCGATTTCAATGAAATTTCGGGACTGTGTATGGTTGGTTACAGTTTGAAAAAGAGGATACTATTTTGGTATGGTGGGTACGGCTATATGTAAAAGAGACTGACGTCCGTATGTGCACTCATAACTCGGGAATGGATCGTGGTTCGGTGAAGATTTGGTGTTAAACATAATTTTTGATGCCAAATTTAAAAAACTAAGAAAAAAAAATGTTTCGCCAAAAATAAAAAGCAAAAATGTTGTGGACAACTTAATCACTATTATTTTTATTTAAAGTATGTGTTTTTTTAACTATCGCAGAGCCTTTTCATAAACTACATTTTTTGTTTTGTCCTGAGTAGTAGTATAAATAAACAAAACTGATGGCTTTCCTACACGTGAACATGATACATGTAATTGTCCGTGGGAGAAGCATGGATATGGATACTCTAGGTCGATTCCACACAATTCCAAAGATTGTCCTTGCGCCTTATTTATTGTCATAGCGAACGCAAGACGTGTCGGAAATTGCAATCTTTTGAATTCAAAAGCTTCAATAAGATTGTTCATAACATTTCTAACTGCTAATCTTGTTCCGTTGCACAATCGAGGCTGATTTATATTCCGAAGAAGAATAATTGGTGCACCAACTTTCAATTGTAAACGATGAGGCGGCAATCCAGGTCAATCCAACGAATTCAGAAATTCCGTCGGATAATTGACAGCGTCACCTTGATTTGTGACCATGTCTACTGATTGATACGTTACAATCGCACCAGGCACGTCAGTTAAAATATCCGCATTCAATTGGCCGACGTCCTTATTTTTGGCAGCCAATATTGCTCTTTCAGCTAACCAATTGTGATTTTTATAATTTTGCGCTATGTTTGGAAAAACACTTGAAACCAATTGTTGTTTTGTTTGTGCGAAATTACAAAAATTATCTGGAAAAGTGATTAATCCAGTGTTATCAATAGGAATTTGTCCATTTCCTATCGACAGTATTTGCCTAGAAAATTCTTCAGCCGATGAGTCGTTTTGTATTTGTACTCTCACATTTGTTGTTAAAGTGAGTGTTTGTACATTTCTCCATAAATTTGATGACTTTAAATATGCCTTTAATTCATCTGCTGGAGTTGCACGGGGTATCACTGGCAGTGTTTGACGAAAATCACCAACCAATAATATTAAAGCGCCACCAAATTTTTCTTGATTATTACATAAATCTTTCAAAGTCCTATCCAAAGCTTCCACCGATCTCTTATGTGACATTGTACATTCATCCCATACTATTAATTTGCATTGTTGCAAAACTCTTCCCATTCCAAAATTTTTAGTAATATTACACGTTGGATTCTCATTAATTTGCATATTCAATGGTAGGTAATTTAATTGCGGAGTGCGCTGTACGACCACCATCCAATGTAGCAGCTATTCCAGACGATGCAAGTGCTAATGCTATATTCTTCGGTGATCTTATAGTAGCTAGTAGCATGGAAATCAAAAACGTTTTTCCGGTACCACCTGGCGCGTATAAAAAAAACATTCCTCCGCTTTCGTTTTGTATAGCTTGAGTTATTGTATCATATACATTTCTTTGTTCTCGGTTCAATTTCGGCAGATTCAAATTTATAAATGGGTTCAGTTCATTTACATCGTATTGTTGTTCACGTTGCATTTCTTGATTAAATACGCCATGCAATGGGCAATTAGGAACTGGCAAACCTAATTGTGACAATGTTTTATTTGCAATTGCTAAACACATATCTTCAATTATAACTACATATCTTCAATTATAACTAAAATACGACGCATTCTGTTCAAGATATCTTCGGTCATATAGTCACGATAACTCTGCCACAATTCCACAAAAAAAAAAACTATTTTTCAGTAAAAAAAAATCATCTTGAGACGTCAATTCACTATAAAAGGCCGTATAATCTTGATGAACGCCAAAACCATCTAGATTTCCTGAAAATATCTTTGTGTTATCATTTTAAACCAAAAATTGCCACTTATGAGCAGACACATATCCTCGATCAAAATCAAAGCTTTGTTGCGCTTTTCATTTCACATCAGATGATTATCCGATCCGATCACTTCATTATCCGATGTCACAGTGCGAATTCGATGCAAAATATCGTCGGCCATAGCACACAACACACCGTCACCAGTCCGCAGCGCTTCGAACGAAGTAGGGCCACAAACATTGACCAAAAGCATTCTCAAATAGAAGCATTCGTTGTTTTTCGGGTTAACTGTGCAAATTCTACCAATTGCATCACTTGCATAAACACCACGGAATCCGGGAACTACTTCACCTTGTTTCCGCTGCTGGAACTTCTTCGACGAAGCATTCCAATAACGGGGCATTTCGCAATAAGTAAGTGCTCGTGCAAACTCGTGGCTTCGGCAAGTGTCGAAAAAATTGGTTAATGTTGTTGCAGTTGCCATAACCCTATTCACGAATGAGCAGAGTACCAAGATTGTTACTCGCTCATTTTTCGTAACAACCTCTACGTGAAAACTCAAAACGCTGAACAACATCATTGTCCACGCATCTCAATCACCCCTACATTTCAACTTACTCACTCGTACTAATGCAAGGATCCTGAAAATAATGGATTCAAACACCATCAAACAAATATCAAAGTATCTACTCCACTTTAAAATGTTACTTGGTAACATGGTAGGTAGGTAGAAGTGGCGGTTCAAGCTCTTGAACCCAAGTAGCACTTGGATGTGCCTTTTTGATACCACGACTCGTGTGACCTAGTTTGTAATGGTTTTTTTAAGGGTGTGATGCATAGGGTACCTATATCCAACCTGTGGAGTTGAGGAAACGGATTATATCTAATATCCCTTTACCCGAAATATCGCTAAGGTCGTCGAAAAACGGTTGGTTAAGTGTGCGCAGTCTGGCTCTTGCTAGTGCCGGACATTTGCAAAGGAAGTGGAAGAGAGTTTCTTTCTCATTTATGTTACCGCAGCTGCGGCAATGAGGGTTGTGTGGGATCCCAAGTTTGGCCGCATGGTCTCCAATTGGCCAATGCCCTGTGATTATTGCCGTGACTCTGGCGATATCTGGGCGGGTTCTATTTAGCAGATTCATTGTTCTATTTTGGTCGTATTTGGGCCATATCTTCCTTGATATGACGCAGTTGGTCAACCCCCTCCATTGAAGATTGGCTTTTCGCAGGAAATGTGAGTGAATTTGCCCCTTGGCCACTCCTAGTGGAACGTGGACCCTTGCCGCGAGTGAGCTGTGTAGATTTGACCCCCGTCTGGCCAGCTCATCCGCGCGCTCGTTACCTGTTATGTCACTATGCCCTGGTACCCAGAGAAGTGTGACACTGTAACGTTCGCCCAGACGGGCAAGCTTGTACCGGCACTCCTGCACCAGCTTGGAGGATATGGTAGCCGAGTTGATGGCTTTGATGGCGGCTTGGCTATCAATTAGGATAGCAATGTTTTGTTTATGCGTTGTGTCACGCCCTAGTTGCGTGCAAGCTTCTCGGATAGCCAGCAATTCCGCCTGGAAGACGCTGGAGAAATCCGGCAAGCGATATGATACTGATATCTTCGGTGATTCTGAGTAGACCCCGGCCCCCACACCACAGTTCATCTTAGATCCGTCGGTGTATATGACCGTGTCGAAACCCTGCACTACTTCGTTTCTCTTCCACTGAGCTCTGGAAGGGAAACTTACCTGGAAGCCTTTATTGAAATTAAGTTGGGGTGTGATGTAGTCGGTTGGAAATGTGACCATGCCGTTTGGTAACGAATCCAGTATGTTGCTGTGGCCATACGGCCTTGCACTCCAGCACCCTGACTCCCTGAGTCTTATAGCGCTGCATAATGCGGTATATTTAGTGTGTAGATCGAGAGGTAAAAGATGCAGGAGCACAGTAAGGGCGTCCGTTGGGGCTGACCTCATTGCACCCGTAGTGCCTATACTGGCTGTTCTTTGCAGTTTTTTTAATTTTGTAAGGTTATATCCTTTACTCAACGCAGGCCACCATACGAGTGAACCATAGGTGAGAATTGGACGCACTACGGCTGTGTACATCCACAAGGTCATCTTTGGTCGAAGTCCCCACTTCTTTCCAAAGGTTTTGCTGCAGGCGTAGAAGGCAATACACGCCTTCCTTACTCTGTGTTCGATGTTTTGTTTCCAGTTAAGTTTTGTATCAAGAATGATGCCCAAATACTTAGCGCTGGATGATAGTGTGAGTGGTTGTCCGTTTAGACGGGGGAGGGTAAAATCGGGTATTTTGGTTTTGGTAGTGAACAGCATCAGTTCAGTTTTGCTCGGGTTAACGCCAAGGCCACAACTTGCAGCCCAGGTGTTTACCTTTCCTAGAGCGGCCTCCATAATTTCACTAATCACGGAGGGAAACTTCCCTGACACTAGTATCGCCACGTCATCCGCATACGCGACAACTTTGACCCGTTCCCTGTCTAGTTTTACCAGAATTTTGTTTATAACCATTAGCCAGAGTAGGGGAGAAATAACGCCACCCTGTGGCGTTCCTCTATGGGCAAATTTGGTTAAGTGACTGTTGCCTAGTGTTGCCTGAATAGTTCTTGTTCTGAGCATAGAGACTATCCATTGACTAATAAATTCCTCTATGCCCAGCTCTGTGAGAGATTCAAGAATTGCTTCGGTGTGCACGTTGTTAAAAGCTCCCTCTATGTCTAGAAAGGAGGCTAGGGTGTATTCCTTATAATGTAAGGATTTTTCGATTGTTCGCACTACCTCGTGGAGAGCCGTTTCCGTGGATCTCCCCTTCAGGTAGGCGTGCTGGGATTTGGATAGCGATGATTCTGCTAGAAGACTTCGCATGTGGATGTCGAGGACACGCTCTAGAGTTTTAAGTACAAAGGAGGTTAAACTTATTGGCCTAAAGTCCTTCGCGGCTTCATGCCCGCGTTTGCCCACCTTTGGTATAAAAACCACTCTAGCGCGTCTCCAAGAGTGAGGCACGTGATTTAGTATTATACAACTTCTAAAAATTGACACCAACCAAGGTATTGTTAAGTCTTGCGTTTTCTGTAGCATGACAGGTAGTATGCCGTCAGGGCCCGGAGACTTTAACGGAGAGAAGCTGTTTATAGCCCAGGAGACCTTTTCCTTGGAAACTATTGAGGTAATATTACTATGGAATGCAGGTTGTACTTGCCGAGACCTCCCGGGTTCCGTGCTAATATCGCTGCATCCTGGAAAGTGTGTATTAGTTAGGAGTTCTAGGGTCTCCGCGCAGGATTCAGTCCAACTTCCGTCTGACTTTCGTAGAAACGAAGGGTTGGAGTGTTCTTTGGACAGAATCTTGCTAAGCCTGGCGGAGTCCTTAAGGGTTTCTATTGAATGGCAGTAATCCATCCAGGCCTCCTTTTTGGATGCCTTAATGGCTTTCTTATAAAGACTAAGACAGTCCCTATACGGCTGCCAGAATTTGTGTTTGTGGCAGATGTTGAAAATCGCTCTGGTCATCTGCCTAAGATTGGAGAGATCCTCGTTCCACCATGGGGGAAGTGTTTTTTTACTACGTTTAACTGGACACGAGACTTTGTATGCAACATTCATTGCGTTCTCGAAAGACTTAACCTTTGCCTCCAGTTCTACGATTGCTAAAGTGTATGTTTCAGGTGTGTTTTTTAGTTTTGTCCGAAGGACTTGGCCAAACTTAGACCAATTAACTCTCTTGGGGTTTCTAAATGGTTTACTAGTCTCGGCCTCGAGACACAAGTCATAGAGGATCCATCTGTGGTCTGAGAGTGACTCCAGATTGGAAACTCTCCAGTTTTCGACCCTAAAGCTATCATTGTTTGTTTTAAGTGTGATATCTAGGACCTCTTCCCATCCCCGGAAGCTTCCCGTACTCGGGAAAACAAAGGTTGGGGTTGTGCCCTTATTGCAGATAGATAGGTTAGTAGTTAAAAGAAAATCAAAAAGTGACTCACCTCTTTCATTATCTTCTGAGCTTCCCCATACTGTATGCCTTGCATTGGCATCGCAGCCCATCAGTAGGTTGTCCTTTGCTGTTAGTGTGGCTGTGAGTTGCGCCACCTCCACTGGCGGTGCTGGTTTCTCATGAGCCATGTATGCTGATGTCAGGTATGTCGTTTGATTCGCAAACTCCAGTTTAACCACTGTTAAATCGTCTGAGCTAAGATTGGGACATAGAAAACCTTTAAGATGTTTCTTAGCGAGTATGCATGTTCTAGGCTTACCTGTGGCCTGGTGTTTGTAAAATAGGTTGTATTGTTTGTCTTGAAGCCCTTTAATGGTTGAGTCCTTCACCCAGGGCTCCTGAATAATGCCGATGTCCATGTTTTCCTCCCTTAGAAAAACCCTCAGGTTGTCCGAGGCACACCTTGAGTGCCTCAGGTTAATCTGTATGACTTTCAGCATTATTCGTGGATGGGTTTTTGTCAGCGATCATTAGGTCCTCCAACAGCTTGTCGGTTTCAACGATGTCCGCATCGTCCTCAGGACCCGAGGAAATAAACACTTTCAGCTTGGCATGCCTTATGCCAAACCGAAGCTTGTAGTCTGCCTTTTCGAGAGCAGCCAGGCACTCGTTATTTATTAGCAGCAGGAAGGACATCGTGTTTTTGTGGGGTTCCTCTGCCTTGATGACTGCCCAGTCATCCATTTGAACCGCCGGGTTGTGCAGTTTGAGACATTGGAGGAGCCTTCCCCCATCAATCTTCATATTGGGCAACCAAATGCGAGCCCTAGGTCTCCTCGGGATGTCCTTAGCTGGGATAAGCTTGAGCTTCAAACCAACCCAGGCGTCGCTAACCTTAGCAACGCACTCACTAAGGAAGTCCTTGGAGATTCGGTCGGCGCACTTGATTACCCGATATCCCCTAACCACCTCGGCGGAGTCAAAATCTAGGAGAGGTCCCCCTTGGTTATTTATAAGGTGGTCCATCACCATTTCAGAGAGCTTGGCCTCAATGCTCCCCCACGCCTCGGCTACGGATTTCCCATTTGTAGAGAGTTCATCCACTAGTGCAACCTGAAGATGATCCCTTACCACCTCGGTAAAGGGCCGCCTTTGGATCGCACTGGCCGCCGACGTGCTTGGTTTTGTTGTATCTGTGGCTGCTGAACCTTCGGCAACCTTGGTTTTTTTGGGGGCCGGGCGATGGGAGGTCTCTTCCAGAGATCTGTCCCGCTTCGCTGCCTGCCTGCGATTGTTCTTCAGGTGATCGTTGTATTCGTCAACGATTGCCTGGTATTTGACCTTATCCGCCTGGTCCTTTTCGTGGACCGTTCCGGCAGCCGCATTCTTTGCTATCTTGCCTAAGACGAAGAGGGCCACCTGGTACTTGCTCTTCATAGCTTTCCCTGCGGACTTATGTTTGTTTGTTTTTTTTGCTGTTTTTTGGTTTGCGGTCGGGGTGCTAGCCTTAGCACTCTCGCCGCTTGGTGGACAGACGATTGTCTCCTGACTGGAGGCCAGCAATTCGTCCTCCGATGAGGTGCCAACCTCTGGCAGCCTCGGCTGGTCTTTTATTTTTTCTTTATCTTCTTCTTTCTTTCTTTCCATTTTTGTTTGTTTTATTAGATTTGAATCCCACGAGTGAGATCGGATAGGGTAGTCCGTCCTGGCAGAGCCGTCTTACCAGGATAGGGCACTTATACAACCGACCTTGCCCGGGCATCGGAGGGGACCGTTTGCGGCCTAGTTCGTTTAACCACTTTCTGACCATGCAGCCCTTGACACGGTACCTTGACGTCTTGGCTTAAAGTGGGATTTTAACTGGGGTTTACTCCCGGCACCTTATAAATGGAAAGGTGGGGTCGCTCTTAGTTTCGGTCTAGAGACTCATGTCTCGTTGACTTACTACAAGCCCTTCCGCCCCGTCAAGGCGGCAACCCGGTCGGAAGGGACTTGGTAACATAGTAAACATAATTTAATAGCACAAACTTATTAGGTAGGTTCCTATATTTATCCTATATAAAAATTTAAAAATTGTTCACAACAACAATTTGCTCGGAAAATAATTGAAATAATTGACAACAACAATTGCTTTTAAAATTATTATTATTTTTTTTTTGTCACTACTCGATTTCTATAAATTTTTTTGTTGTTTCAAAGTGCATTTCCCCATACAAACTTTCATAGCCTTTTTCATCCCCTCAAAGTTTTGTTTTCGCTACAAAACTTCACACAAATGATATACAGACCAATAGCAAATATGTGTGAAAGTTTGGTTCAAATCGGTAATTGCGTTAAGGCGTGAATCGACGACTAACGAACACAATTTTAAGGTTTTCTTTTTATATATATAGATATATATATATATATATAAATGGATCTTGGTTTGTTCGGATGCTTAAAACTCGAAAACGACTGGACCAAATTGGATACTTCCTTCTGCGGATTTGTTCGTAATTGCTCCGCGAAGGTTTAGGAAAAAAGAAAAATTTAAAAAATTTAGAAAATTGCGCGGAAAATTAGAAAATTAAAGTTTGTATGGGGAAATACACTTTGAAAAAAAATTAACTGGATAGAAATCAAGAAGTGACACTTTAAATAAAAAAAAATATTTTGAATTTTAAAAGCAATTGTTGTTGTCAATTATTTTAATTATTTTCCAAGCAAATTGTTGTTGTCAACAATTTTGAAGTTTTTTCTTTTTTTAAATATAGGTACCCAAAAACTTTGTTCTAATAAATTATGTTTACTATGTTACATTAAGTAACTTTTTGAAATGAAGTAGATAGGTACTTTGATTATACAAAGATGATATTATGGCCAATATTTTGCATCGATTTCGCACTGTGACATCGGATAATGAACTGGAGATGTCAGATGAAATGCGCAACAAAGCTTTGATTTGACACATTGCATCGAGAATTGGAGCGAGAAATGGACTTCGAACAAATCGCATTGAGTCAAGCTGTTCGAACAAATGTGCCAATGTTGAATCTATATATATAAAAATGAATCCCTATTTCCCTTGGTCGCGGCATGACGCGTGAACGGCTGGACCGATTTCGCTAAATTTTGTTTGTTGTGTTTGTTATTGTCAGGAGAAAAATCTTATGAAAGAAAAAATTAAGAAAATTGCGCGGAAAATTAGAAAATTTAAGAATACTTAACCACCATATTAAATTATATCTAATGTAACCATAGCGCTTTTACAATTCAAATATTTTTGATGTAACCTTATGGCGTTGGCATAACATTGACAGAATGCGTGCTGCAAATATCGTCAACGAGGATGTAAACAAAACAAATATCGTTTAAAACAGATGCTTCGATCGGAGTTATTATATTGATAAAATACATATAAAATAATTAATTTATTATTTTTAACAAAAACTGAATTTCTTAGTGCACATCGTCGGAAAATCCTCAACATGTGGCGTTGTAGGCGTATGTCGTTATTCAGGTCAATTAAATTTTCTTTAATAATAATCTTCTTAATTCATACCTATAATTCTTTCGGGATGAAACTCGATGATGATGATATAACTCGATAACCACTGGGTCAATTTTTATGATTCTTCTTTTGTTTTGTTCGTATTGTTGTATTTCAGGTTAAAGCAAACTTAAAAGATAGGATTTTTGACCCGCTATATGGCGT
Organism: Cheilosia urbana; assembly: GCA_946477585.1. Classification (NCBI taxonomy): domain Eukaryota; kingdom Metazoa; phylum Arthropoda; class Insecta; order Diptera; family Syrphidae; genus Cheilosia; species Cheilosia urbana. The sequence goes on along the minus strand of OX297854.1, from coordinate 85,535,578 downwards.
TGTAATCGATCTCCGAAACCACTCACCCGATTTCAATGAAATTTTATAGATTTATATTCTTCGTTCCCGCTTGAAGGATAGGATACTTTTGGACCTAATAGGTGGCGCTGTTGCCGATCGCTGAAACAGCGCTACCAAGTTGATTGAAATTTTGTAGGGAAAATTCAAAGGCAAACATTCTTATTCCGCAGATTTCGCTTATTAAGAACGATTTACCATTCGTGCGACTTCAATTTCCCGTGCGTCTCGCTTTCGCTATGACAAATAATTTATTGCAAGGATAATCCATGGATGTTTGTCAATTTAGTGAAAAAGTGGAAGGTTGGACGACACGTCAAAATCATTGCGGTTTGATTGAAAAAAATCAACATTGCTATTCATCATTTATTTCTATTGCATTTAATATAACTTTTGAATAAAGAATTTTAATTGGTCGAATTACATAAATTAGCAAGTGCTTGGTGCATGCTCGGACTTTATTAACAAATTAACAAATTTGGGCGAAACGAAGTTTGCCGGGTCAGCTAGTTTTTTAATATATTTCATATTTATACTATGTCTGTTCCTTTACTTTTGTAGTACTACTTCCTAGATTACTACTTGGTGTAAGAATTGAAAAAGCTGTCAGTCATCTTACAATTAATAGCTGATTTGAAATTTATCGTTCTATTTGACATAAATGCGTGCATTTATCTTGATTTGTTGCGTATTAAAAAGGCGGAAAAATAAAATCAAATGTTATTCTCAAGATTCTTTTCGAATGTGACGACGAAATTCTTCCTCGCTGTAATAAGGACACGGCCCTAGCGAGGTATCCGTCGGAACGGAAAATTCTCCGATTTTATACAATTCGGAGGATTTTTGCTGCGAGGTATCCTTCGGAATAACTGTTCGGAGAATCGTTCCGACATTTTGTAGCGCTTATCGGCGAATTACGTGGAAGTGCAATGAAGGACATTTTTTGGTTAAATTTTTGACAGCTAGGTTCCGATATCCTTCGACAGAAATTGGTTGCGGAAGCCTCCGAAAGAGTATGCGTTGCGGAGAATTTTTCATTCCGACGGATACATAGGTACTTGGATTCATCAAAAATAAGTTCGATTAACTCATTTCATAGTAAATTAGCAAATTACTCGAGTTTATCAGATATTTTAACGACTTTTCGTAACACTTTTTTTAATATTTGAATTATGTATCTGCCATTTTTCATAGATTACTACAAAAACGTTCCCTAACTTTTTCGTAAGTATCTCTCTCTGTGAGAGAATTTATCCCCATCACTGCCATTTTGACAGTCTTTTCCATTCTTACTACAAAAGAAGTGTGAATGGTAGAAACGGAGAAACAATGTTCTTTCTCTGTTCACTCACTTCGTTGGCTAAACGGACCTGATTTTATCTTTAGTTTTTATCTGTTTTTTGATTGCAAGTAGTTTTCGTGATAAATCGATATTATTGCATTTGTACGAGTATAATGTAGGAATTCAGATATTTGTTTTTGAATTTGCATTAGCAGTTATGGGGGGTAAATGAAGTTGAAATTTTCTGATTGTGTACCGCTCCAAGTGGTTGGAATTCAAAATGGTTGAAAAAAGAAGAAGTTGAGAGTATTTGAAAAAAAAAAAAATCTATCTATCTTGAAAAAAATAAGTTTTGCCTTGCTGCTATTGCATTTTTAATGGAAGTGCGAGGTTTTAAAAAATATATGAACACTTTTGGATAGTAATTTTTGAGAAATAATTAAAAAAAATATTTATTATTTAAAAAAAAAAAAGAGAGGAATAGGCAAAGAAGACCCGAGAGAACGACAATTGACAAAAACACCTCGTAGCAACAACCACGCACAGAGGTTGGTCTTCTCCTCCGTTCTAATCACCAGTTGTCGGGCTTGTACTCGTCGCTCAGTTGGCGCAAGTGGTAGTCACTTGGTCAATTGAAGAAAAATCGAAATGCAAGTTTATTTCCTGACAGGGCAAAACAGAAATGTCTTCCCAAGTGGAATTATTTACGGAGAATTGACTGTCAGAATTCAAAACTATTCAAACAATCACTTCCAAGGAATCTGATGATGAATTAGTGGTGTAGTTCGAAATAGCTAACATTCCTACCAAAGTGACTGTGTCTACGAGTTGTTTCTCTCAAACAATAATTCACAAACTGATATTCGACATGATTTCCCAACAGAAATTGCCAGGGTAACCCCCAAACAAGTGAGAATCGTTGTTACTCCTCGCTTGCCCCCTCAGTAAAACCAAATTACTAGACTAGACTAGAGGGAAACAAAGAAAAGCCGAATGAATCTTGCAAAATAATGGTAGCCCTACGCTAATATAGACAAAAACTGAGCCTGCTATTCAGTTAGAAATGACCATATTAACTTAGAAATTAATTTTTGTTTTCGAGCTATTTCGACATTTCAAAAGTACCGTTATTCGATTCCAGAAATGTTACCAAGTTTACAAAGGTCTTTTTTTTAGTGTGTGAAAAAACTACGGGGGCGGCATAGATTAAGTCTGCCCAGGGCGGCTCCAACCCACGCTACGCCACTGCTGTCAAGAGATATAAATGGACAAACATGTATCAAACTCATCTTCTTTTTCTATTATATAATTCTTTCGGGGTGAAACTCGATGATGTTATAACTCGATAACCCCTGGGACGATTTTCATACTTCTTTTTGTGGTTTTGTTCGTATTGCTGTATATCAGGTTTAGGAAGAGAACAAATTCCGGAAAATCGCCGTGCAGTCCTGATTTGGCATCCAATGATTCCTCCTATCCAGTATTTATTTTGACTTTTCTATGTCAAAAATTAATTAAAAAACTAGGTACGTATGTACTTACTTACTTAAGGTGGCGCTACAGTCTGGGGTGGACCTGGGCCTCAACCAATACGCCTCTCCAGTTAGCGCGATCTTTGGCTAACTGCCTCCAGTTGCGCACACCAAGTTGGTTGAGGTCCCCTTCCACTTGAGCGCGCCACCTTAGGCGCCACCTTAGGCGCCACCTTAGGCGAGGTACGTATGTGCCGATCTTTTTTTTTTCAAGAAGTAAATTGAGAAAATGGACAATTTCAGATTAATGTAGAGTTTGTTGGCAGTGATGGTTGGTTTTTAATTTTGTGCATCGCTCCAACTGCTTCATTGCTTTTATACAGTTGATAAGGTAAACTTTTTTAAAACGCGGACAAAATAGTTGTAGCCAAGACGAACGCGCGCTTATATTGGCCCACGAACAAGGCAAGCAAGTCAACAAAAAATATATCAACGAAGTTCAACTAAAGAAGAACGCTAAGAATTGTACATCGCATGGCATAAGAAAAGACCGATCAACAGGCAAGCAATTTCAAAGTGCAAGTAATGAGAACTACGTCAAATCTTAAAGCTGCTGAGATCTGAGAACAGTTCAAATCGTTCAAATCGAAGAGTGGCAAGACGCGCGTCGTTGCCGACATTACTGAGACTCCCAACTCACAATCCTCTTGCCGCTGGCCCCCTCAGTTTTTTTTTTTTTTCAAATTCGCCATTTTGTTTTCCTATCGGTGTTATGTCTATTTAGAATCCGTGTGACATGCAAAAACATACAACAAATATAAAATCAATGCTGCCAACTGCTACCAACCATGGGGGAATGTGATAGAGTTCGGGAATACCACATTTTAAGATAACTGAATGCTATTGGTTGGTTATTATAAATTTTTAAAAGACGATTAATGTAATTTGTTAAGTTAATAATGCTACCTAAATGAGATGTTTTATATACTAGAAACATATTAGGACAAATATTGTTGTGAATTTTCCGCTTTTGAATATCATTAACTTCGATTTCATGTGTACATTTTTCTTAAATAACTGAAGAAAAATTGCTCAAAATGTTTTTATTTTCCTACAATCATTCTGCAGTAATCATTTTTCATAAATGTTTTCAGCAAAAGTGCACTTATTCCTAAAATGAAATACTATTTACACATAATGAATAATTTCAAATTTAACGGACAAAATTATATGAACGCTGGCAGCAACTTTGCCGACAGCGGAAGTGGGACACGCAAGGTGCGAGTGTGTTGGTGAGTGAAGTTACGTGACATTTGTCAATACGAATTTCTATGTAACAATACTAACGCACTTAGCGTGTACCACCCCATAGAAATATAGCTTGTAGGTAAGTAACGGATAATCGGCCGAAGTTGGGGGTCTCAGTATTGTCTCTGATTCGAACGACTGGCATTTCAGTTTCAGTATGAACGAACAGAAAACTATAGCGGTGATCAGTGATGAAAAATGAACTTTGTGGTAGGATTATATTTTTTTGTATTTTTTCAATTCTCGTATACAAGTATAGGAGAAAGATATCGATTTCGTACAAAATTTTAGATGTTTTTAAATTCTATGTAAATAAAATAATATTCTACAATCTGGCGAACTTCATTCCGCACAATTCATTCCGGGCATGCACAATTCATGCTACTTAAATTCTTTCATGTCAGTCAAATACGAATGGCAAGTCGTTCCGAATAATCGGAATCCGCGGAATTATAATGTCTGTCTTCTAGTTTTCTACTCAAAATCGTCGCTTATTGCAAGACATTTGATTTGAGATTCTTCACAATCAAATCAAATGCGATCAGTTACAAAATTTCGGTGGAAGGAGGTTGCGCAACAAAATTATGACTGAGCTGATTTTCAATTTCAAACTGTGTAGCGGTAAGCCCGGTACATCAAAATAATTTAAAAATTTAACATTTAAAATAATGTTTGTATTATTGGAATTTTCTATTTTTTTTTAAAGTGCGATTCTCCGTACAAAGTTCTATCCCCAATCCCACCCCCGAGTTATGAGTGCCATACAGACGTCAGTCTCTTTTATATATAGCTGTTCCCACCCGGTTTTGCCCGTGCCTTTCATATTAAATCCCGCCTAGATTTCGCAAAGTTCCAAATGTTCAATAATAATTTCAATAATACAACTTAAGATATAGGTACCTAGCGTTTGAATTTTCTGTTTTTTTGAATGGGAGTTGCTACAACCCGTTTTCCTATCCCGCTTATCTTTTACAAAGTGCCACCTATCGGGTCCAAAACTATCGAACCAACCATACCAAAGTAGTGTACTTTGTCCTATCTGTCCAACTGTAACGAACCATGCAGAGCCACAAAATTTCATTGAAATCGGTTGGTTTAGGAGATCTTCAACAGCGTCACCGGAAAAAAAAAAAAAAATTTACTGAAATCACACACATACCTGTCTAGTAATTATATGGATAAACGAATAAAAAAAATTGTAACAGGCCATTGTATTAAATATGCATTGGATGTAACTATGTATTTTTCCAAAATTAAAAAAAAATACTCTTTGAGTGTAACTTTTTCGGGACGATTGTATTTGTATTTTTTCAAAGTTCATTATAACTTAAAAGTTACGATTGTAACGCGTTTTTCAACTCTGGCGGTGATGCGATTTTCGATATTGGAGCGATGACTATAATTGTGTGCCACTGCCGCCATAAAAACGCGCTAAAATTTAAAGGCGAAACCGACCATTGCTGTGCCAGTGGCAGAGTGAAATTAGCACTGCGGAGCCATTTGAATCGGATGATTTTCTAAAGAACATTTGACAAATACAACAACTGTTTCCGTATGACTTCGTTGGGAACAAAAAATATTCAAAAAACTGGTTTCATGCCGACTTGCAGGGCAATATTTTCTCTTATACATCATGCAAACACATATTTTCTAACAATGGCACGGGATTCTATTTTGCGAAATTCGGGATAACAGATTCAAGGCCAAATATACCATCGGATGGGTGCCTTCTTGCCAGTATATAAGGACGTACTACACCAATGTTCTCAGGTGTACTTCAATTTGTCGGGGGATGATTAAGTCAATAGGCTGTACAGAGGGTAAACAGAAGTGATAAATCAAGCAATCAAGGCTTTCATTACAATAATAAAATGGCGATAGAGAAAAAGAACTCAGACGATCGCAGATTTGTCTTCAAACTTGATAATAGATCCGCACTTTGAAAAAAATAGAATGGATAGGAAACGGGTAGTGTCACTTCCAATAAAAGAAAAATTATTTAAAATTTTGAATTTTTGAATTCTATGGATGTTCCGGACTTACCGGTTCAACCTAAATGCACCGCAACTTTGTATCGGATCGCGTTTGATATGATTGTGAAGAATCTCAAATCAAATGTCAGGCAAGGACGATTTTGAGGAGAAAATTAAAAGGCAAAACGATTTGTCATTGACATTTAAGCGTCTAAGTATGTCAAATAATAAGTCGCAAGGATAATCGCTGGATATTTGTAGCATCAATCTTGAATTCCCATGTTTTTCACATGGTCAACTGTATGTGGCGTGCTCACGTGTGAGCAAACCGCTGTAGTGCAAAAGCGGAAGGTTGGCTGGACATCAGTCATTGCGGTTTTATTGAAATACATACATCGTTATTGCAATACTTCAGCTATTTCTATTGTATTAAATATAACTTGTGAATAAAGAATTTGAATTGACGGAATTACATAAACAGCATGCGTTGTGCATGCTCGGGAATATTATTTTCATTACATTAACGAATATGGGCGGATGGGAGTTCGCCGGGTCAGCTATTTTTAATATAATTTATACTTATAATAAAACTATAGGCAATTTTTTTGTTACCTAATGGCGTGAAAACTACTGCACAGATTTCGATGAAACTTTTTTTGAAATGTTCCCTAAGATGTTGCGCAACACATAGGCTATTCCCTTTCATCGCCGTGCCTATTTTTGGAGCGTTTTTGACCGAAATGTGTTTTTTTTTCCGACTTTACTGCCTTTAACTCACCATTACTCAAATAATTCTTAATCAATGCAAACAAAACAAAGTACTTAGGAGAGCCAACACTTTTATAGTTATTTCAAGCCATCAATCAGCTTTCTATGTCCTATAGAAGCTGAGCTACAACCTAAAATCTAACATCGAATATTATCAGCAGCCGCGGTTATTGATCGTTGTTCTGCTTTGGGGTGGTTTGGTGGCGCACATCGCACAAGCACGTTCATCTCGGGGCGCTGTTGAAGCGTTATAGGTTCGCCTTTCTCGGGAGAAGTATATAAAAAAAAAAAAAAAAATATGAAAAAAAAAACAGGGACAATGTGTTTCTGAGGAAATGCGCAGATGGCTGATGACATGTGGTGTGGTGATGGACGTATGGTGGAGTTGGTGTATATAGAAATTGAGTACATGGGTTTTGTTTTAATGGTTGTTATAGTACCTACGTTGATACCTAAAGTAAAGAATTGAAGACTTCAAGAAATAAAGACGATATAGGTGAATTATGTTGTTTGATTTATTTATTGTTGGTGTAGATACAAATTTCCGTTAAGGCTTTTGTTTTAGTGTAAATTCAGAAACGTCAAACATTTGCGCAGTGATGCGGCATCACTGCTTATTTGCTATGATGATGCGATGCACAGATTATGCTGATGCGTTGGTTATTGAATGTGTCGTTTGAGTTTTAGAACGCATTGTTTGTGAAAAAATTAATATAACGACTTCAACAAAAATTTATAAATTTGTCTTTCAAAAGCATATAATCTATTGATAAAAATGTATATTTACTTATTTTTCTTTCACTTCCGACATTTTTCTTACTTTTTTGCCGGCGAATCAACAGTGCATCAGGTATTTCTGTAATGCTTTTTTGCGTTATGTTTGCGCATCAGTTCGATCAACTTTGCAATAATGAACACTTGACGTTAAAAGTGGTGCCAATGGTGTGCATTAATAAACATTACTTACTGAATTTACACTTAGTATTTGTTTTGATATTACCTACGTTGTACCTACAGTAAGGAAGTGAAACTTTAGTACTTACGCTGTTGAATTTAATTTTCTTAAATTGGTGTTTTAGGTAAATAGATTTGTTTGATTTATTGTTTCACATTGACAATGTTCACCGCTTTTTTTTTAGCTAGGCTGTTGATTTTAAACAAATATGCCGTTGAGAAAACGGTCAAATATCTTTTATTGGAAATTACACAATCTCACGCTGCGTACGAAGTTGCGGGCACAGCTAGTAAATTATAGAATATTAGTTTCTGTTTTTAACTTTCTCCATTACGTAGTAAGAGAAAGATATTTTTTTCGTAAACAATTTCGAACTCGAGATGTTAATCAATTCTGACATTACAATGATATACGAACTCAAAAAATTCTGTCCGGTCTGTCTGTCTGTCTGTCCGTCCTTCCACAGACCTACAGACTAAACGGCTGCCAAGATTTCGTTAAAACTTCGGATTTGGAGTTTGTGGGCTTACAGTTCGGGGCCGTTTTTTATTTTGCAAGGTAACCTCAATATTAATGGTACTTCCCATACAAAATTTTCGCACCAGTTTGATTTGCTCGAAAACGGCTTTAACGATTTCAACCAAAAGGTTACTATGACTACATACCCAGTTCTTGGCTAAAAATTCGAGTAACGGTGCTTTTGAAATTTGGACATATCTCGAAAACGGTCCACACGATTGTAACAAAAATTAATTTTTGAGGTATATGGTCATTTACAACTTAATGGCAACCTCAGTTTTTCTTAATAGTATCGTAAAATGGATTTTTGAAAAAAATTATTTTTTTTTTTAAATTTTTTTTCTTTAGTTTACCAGAAAACGGCATTAACGATTTTGACAAAAATGCAAACTTAGAGTAATATTGATGTTCTTAAAATTGCTGCGTCCTTAATTTTAAATTCGAATCACCAAAACCGCTAATATTTCGCCAACCCGGAGCAAATACATTTTTTACATGAAATAAATTTATTTTTTGATAATATGACTTTTCTTGTATAGGTATTCTAGAAATGTAACTAAACAAATACGTTTTATAAAATAATGACAACAGAATATAAATGACTTAATTCGTATTTTTGCTGCAATAAAAGAGGACGTTGTTAAGTTTCTTTTAACAAGAAATCTTATTTAAAATTGCTTGGAACATATCTTTGCTGTTTTTCGCAACCAAGGAGGACGTAACAAGTTGCTGACTCCTCTTCAATTTATGTGTTCAATTAAAATATCTTTTTAGGCAAAGTATATGGAAGATGTTTATATTTATATAACATTGAACTTCCAGACATTGAAGTGCAGATTTAACAAGCAAAACAAAATAAGTACAATTTAGTTAACGCTCTCAAAACGAAATCTTATTATAAAATTGTCCACCTGGGTACTCATAATGCATTATATTATTTCGCAGGTTATATTTTGAAAAAATACCACCTAAATCATAAGTGTGAATTGAGTCCACAACTTATCGTTTTCTCTGTTCTTACAGATTTTATAGAATGGGAAGGTGCAAAATTGAAACCGGCCCTTACAAGAACTTTTACACTCATAGAAAATCTTGATCAAAAATTAATTTTTTGTTTTCCCAATGTGTACCTATTTTATATAAGTAACTAGCTGACCCGGCTAACTTCATTCCACCTAAATTCGTTAATGTACCTAATGAAAATATTAATTCCCAGCATGCACAATGCACTTACTACTTTATGTAATTCGATCAATTAAAATTCTGGAGGAGTGTTTTCTTTCGCGCTGGAGTGTGACAACTTTAATGGGGGACAGTAGTGTACGGTCGACCTATTAAGATGCCAAACGCCAGAATGATAGAAAACACTCCTTGTCGGCGCTTATTGCAGTCCACGACAGCATAAGTTAAGGCACAGGAGCATTTGTTTAATTCTCTGCTCTATGCGAATCGGCTTACGCAAAGCAATTTTAATTTTTGTAAATAAAGCATAAGTCGTAAAATTAAAATACAAAGTTGTTTGCTCGACGTTACCCACGGCCAACTCACTTCGGACTATAAGAGGTCCGTTACAATAGGGTTTTCTCGTTTTTTGTACACTTTTTTTTCGATTTGGGGCGATGGTAACCGAATTCTCCCCTAACATATTTATATTATTCAAAAACACTGAATAACGGTGAGCCATTTTGTTCCACAATTTTTTCAAATTTAAATTTAATTCACTTGTCACTTTGACAGGAACCATGTTTCAGAGTTATTAACTCGCTAACAGACCTCCTACCGTAATTTAGTTATATGATAGTTACGAAGCGTTAGTTATCTTCCAAAAATGTTTATTAATAGGAATTTGAGTTAAACGAACGTGTTTGCCATTAGTTAGGCCTAACATGTAGTTGCGCGACAATTATTAATACGGGTGTATATTAATATACAAAACTAAGTAAATATTTTCAGCTCTATTCGTTACGGAATACCTCTGCATATTTGGGTATAAATGCATATTCCACTTTGTAGAATATATTTTTAACATATTTTAGCATTTTTGTTATATTTTTGCATATTTGTCTATTTTTTTCAACAATTAGGTTTTACCACATCCGGTCACTCGTCCCCAGTAAAGATAGTGCCTTGAAAGGATTTTATGATCCTTTTTTCGATACTGTTTTCACGAAGACCTGCACTGCCGGGTAATAATTTGTTGACAAATATTTAATCTAGGTATATATGTCTATATTCAAAAATGTATGTACAGCTTCACAATTGCAGTCCTTTTACCATCTGTTTGGGTATATTACATTGCGTCGTGGTTATATAATTTTTTATTCTAATTGCCTGTTTGTGTACCTATAGTTTTTTAATTTTTATTTACGAAATTTGTATTTTTTGTTGGAAAAGAAACTAAAGCGATTAGGCGAAAAGGCCAAAAAAGAATCATTTAGACGGTTTTGTGGAGATATTTCTGATATCCCTTCAAGCTGCCGTCTCCATAAAGTTCTTGCCTCTGATAGGACTATCTCTCTAGGCACACTGGCCGATGAGAACGGTCTTCAGACACAAAATAATAAAGAGACACTTCAACTCTTACTTAAAACTCATTTTCCCGGTTCAACTATTATTGATCTCCTCGCAACAAACCCATCCCCCCAACTCGAGCGGATTTGCCTGCCGACGAGAGGGGACTGGAAAATTGCGAAACAAATCTGCAACCAGAACGCCATTAAATGGGCCATAAACTCCCTGAAGCCTTATAAAGCAGCAGGTGAAGACGGCATATTTCCTGCACTTTTGCAGCAAGGAATTGATGTACTGGTACCCATACTCACCAAACTGTTCAGCTGCAGTCTAGCCTACGGTCACATACCGGAAGCCTGGCGGAAAGTAACAGTTAAATACTTACCTAAAGCATGGAGGAATTTGGATTCTAGCCCGAAATCCTTTCGCCCCATCAGTCTCATGTCTTTTATTCTTAAAGGCATGGAAAAACTCATTGATAGACACATAAGGGATGCAGCGCTAAAACATTTTCCGCTCAGCAAGTCTCAGCATGCCTATCAACCAGGTAAATCCACCGAGTCAGCACTCAATGACTTAGTAACAAAAATTGAATCCTCCATTAATTGTAAGGAAATCTGTCTTGTCGCTTTCCTTGATATTGAAGGAGCTTTTAACTACACGTCCTATGAGTCCACCCACAGGACTCTCAACAATATGAATCTATCTCCCATTATTGGAAGATGGATAATGTCAATGCTGAATAGCAGAATAATTCAGTCCCGTATCGATGATGTGGAAATCTCGGCACTCACAACCAGAGGGTGTCCTCAGGGGGGTGTCCTATCGCTCCTCTTATGGTCCCTTGTCATTGACGATTTACTTCAGTCCCTGACAAATCAAGGGATCTATGCCGTAGGATATGCCGACGACGTTGCAATCGTCGTCAGTGGTAAATTCGAAATCACGGTCTCAGAAATACTGCAATACGCTTTATCTGTTGTTCAGAGATGGTGTAATAAAGAAGGTCTTTCTGTTAATCCAAAGAAGACGACTATAGTCCCCTTTACTAGACGGAGGAAACTTGATCTCCTGATTCGCCCTACCTTGTTTGGCGAAACCATTGAATTCTCTCGCGAAGCCAAATATCTGGGAATTATCCTTGACAGTAAACTATCATGGAACCAGCAGATTGAACGTACCGTAAACAGAGCCGCCAGATCTCTATGGATCTGTCGTCGTGTCTGCGGTAAAAACTGGGGTCTTAGGCCTCGGATGCTATACTGGCTCTATTCGCTCGTCGTAAGACCAGCGGTTACCTATGCCGCCGTGGTCTGGTGGACGAAGACTAACGAAGTCACCACAGTCAAAAAGCTAGAACGATTCCAACGTATAGCTGGGAACTGTATGACGGGCTGCTTACGCTCCACACCGACTATGGCACTTAATGTCATCCTTGGTCTAACACCTCTTCAAACTTATATTCAAATGGAAGCCAGACTGGGAGCTCACCGCCTGTTCCATTCGAACAACTTTGACCCCTATACCTATCAAGGAGGTCATCTGTCCTTACTCGACACCATTGAGCATTCAAGCTCATTCAGCATGCCTCTTGATGACATGCTACCGGAATATGTCTTCCATAAAAACTTCTCCACAATCATCCCTCCTAGGGAAGAATGGGAGAAATACAAACCTAATCCATCTCAACTCGACATAGAGGATTTGAGGGTAACGAATCGGCTGACTCACTGGCTAAAGTCGGAGCAACTACTCCACTTATCGGACCTGAACCCTTCTGCGGAGTCAGCAAAAGCCATTTCAGGAACTACATCAAGAACCAATCTCGTATAGAGTCTAACGAGATCTGGCAAAACACAGCTGGGCAGAATTGCACCAGAACATTTTTCCCCAAATTCTCCTCCAGAAAATCACTCTTCTTGATTAATCTGGACAAAAACAATCTGAGAATACTAACAGGAATAATCAGTGGCCACGGTCGAGTGAAAAAACATCTCCACCGCATTGGCGTCTCACCGGATCCCATCTGTAGACTTTGTCTCGAGAGTGACGAGTCCTCTCTTCACATAATCACAGAATGTCCGGCCCTTTGTCGTCTCAGGAAAAAAGTCCTTGGTGATGAAATCATTGATTTAGCACCTCTTGCTAATGTACACCCAGAGAAGATCCTGGTCTTCCTGACGGCCTCTGGAGTGAAAACATGGCTCTAGGAATTTATCAGGGAAGGCACAATAGGCTCCTCTAAGAAGCCGCAGTGCCAGAGCTCATTGAAAGCTCTCCCGCCTCACAATCTAATCTAATCTTAAGTAGGTGAGGTTACTATGACTACATACCCAGTTCTTGGCTAAAAATTCGAGTAACGGTACTTTTGAAATTTGGACATATCTCGAAAACGGTCCACACGATTGTAACAAAAATTAATTTTTGAGGTATATGGTCATTTACAACTTAATGGCAACCTCAGTTTTTGTTAATAGTATCGTAAAATGGATTTTTGAAAAAAATTATTTTTTTTTTTAAATTTTTTTTCTTTAGTTTACCAGAAAACGGCATTAACGATTTTGACAAAAATGCAAACTTAGAGTAATATTGATGTTCTTAAAATTGCTGCGTCCTTAATTTTAAATTCGAATCACCAAAACCGCTAATATTTCGCCAACCCGGAGCAAATACATTTTTTACATGAAATAAATTTATTTTTTGATAATATGACTTTTCTTGTATAGGTATTCTAGAAATGTAACTAAACAAATACGTTTTATAAAATAATGACAACAGAATATAAATGACTTAATTCGTATTTTTGCTGCAATAAAAGAGGACGTTGTTAAGTTTCTTTTAACAAGAAATCTTATTTAAAATTGCTTGGAACATATCTTTGCTGTTTTTCGCAACCAAGGAGGACGTAACAAGTTGCTGACTCCTCTTCAATTTACGTGTTCAATTAAAATATCTTTTTAGGCAAAGTATATGGAAGATGTTTATATTTATATAACATTGAACTTCCAGACATTGAAGTGCAGATTTAACAAGCAAAACAAAATAAGTACAATTTAGTTAACGCTCTCAAAACGAAATCTTATTATAAAATTGTCCACCTGGGTACTCATAATGCATTATATTATTTCGCAGGTTATATTTTGAAAAAATACCACCTAAATCATAAGTGTGAATTGAGTCCACAACTTATCGTTTTCTCTGTTCTTACAGATTTTATAGAATGGGAAGGTGCAAAATTGAAACCGGCCCTTACAAGAACTTTTACACTCATAGAAAATCTTGATCAAAAATTAATTTTTTGTTTTCCCAATGTGTACCTATTTTATATAAGTAACTAGCTGACCCGGCTAACTTCATTCCACCTAAATTCGTTAATGTACCTAATGAAAATATTAATTCCCAGCATGCACAATGCACTTACTACTTTATGTAATTCGATCAATTAAAATTCTGGAGGAGTGTTTTCTTTCGCGCTGGAGTGTGACAACTTTAATGGGGGACAGTAGTGTACGGTCGACCTATTAAGATGCCAAACGCCAGAATGATAGAAAACACTCCTTGTCGGCGCTTATTGCAGTCCACGACAGCATAAGTTAAGGCACAGGAGCATTTGTTTAATTCTCTGCTCTATGCGAATCGGCTTACGCAAAGCAATTTTAATTTTTGTAAATAAAGCATAAGTCGTAAAATTAAAATACAAAGTTGTTTGCTCGACGTTACCCACGGCCAACTCACTTCGGACTATAAGAGGTCCGTTACAATAGGGTTTTCTCGTTTTTTGTACACTTTTTTTTCGATTTGGGGCGATGGTAACCGAATTCTCCCCTAACATATTTATATTATTCAAAAACACTGAATAACGGTGAGCCATTTTGTTCCACAATTTTTTCAAATTTAAATTTAATTCACTTGTCACTTTGACAGGAACCATGTTTCAGAGTTATTAACTCGCTAACAGACCTCCTACCGTAATTTAGTTATATGATAGTTACGAAGCGTTAGTTATCTTCCAAAAATGTTTATTAATAGGAATTTGAGTTAAACGAACGTGTTTGCCATTAGTTAGGCCTAACATGTAGTTGCGCGACAATTATTAATACGGGTGTATATTAATATACAAAACTAAGTAAATATTTTCAGCTCTATTCGTTACGGAATACCTCTGCATATTTGGGTATAAATGCATATTCCACTTTGTAGAATATATTTTTAACATATTTTAGCATTTTTGTTATATTTTTGCATATTTGTCTATTTTTTTCAACAATTAGGTTTTACCACATCCGGTCACTCGTCCCCAGTAAAGATAGTGCCTTGAAAGGATTTTATGATCCTTTTTTCGATACTGTTTTCACGAAGACCTGCACTGCCGGGTAATAATTTGTTGACAAATATTTAATCTAGGTATATATGTCTATATTCAAAAATGTATGTACAGCTTCACAATTGCAGTCCTTTTACCATCTGTTTGGGTATATTACATTGCGTCGTGGTTATATAATTTTTTATTCTAATTGCCTGTTTGTGTACCTATAGTTTTTTAATTTTTATTTACGAAATTTGTATTTTTTGTTGGAAAAGAAACTAAAGCGATTAGGCGAAAAGGCCAAAAAAGAATCATTTAGACGGTTTTGTGGAGATATTTCTGATATCCCTTCAAGCTGCCGTCTCCATAAAGTTCTTGCCTCTGATAGGACTATCTCTCTAGGCACACTGGCCGATGAGAACGGTCTTCAGACACAAAATAATAAAGAGACACTTCAACTCTTACTTAAAACTCATTTTCCCGGTTCAACTATTATTGATCTCCTCGCAACAAACCCATCCCCCCAACTCGAGCGGATTTGCCTGCCGACGAGAGGGGACTGGAAAATTGCGAAACAAATCTGCAACCAGAACGCCATTAAATGGGCCATAAACTCCCTGAAGCCTTATAAAGCAGCAGGTGAAGACGGCATATTTCCTGCACTTTTGCAGCAAGGAATTGATGTACTGGTACCCATACTCACCAAACTGTTCAGCTGCAGTCTAGCCTACGGTCACATACCGGAAGCCTGGCGGAAAGTAACAGTTAAATACTTACCTAAAGCATGGAGGAATTTGGATTCTAGCCCGAAATCCTTTCGCCCCATCAGTCTCATGTCTTTTATTCTTAAAGGCATGGAAAAACTCATTGATAGACACATAAGGGATGCAGCGCTAAAACATTTTCCGCTCAGCAAGTCTCAGCATGCCTATCAACCAGGTAAATCCACCGAGTCAGCACTCAATGACTTAGTAACAAAAATTGAATCCTCCATTAATTGTAAGGAAATCTGTCTTGTCGCTTTCCTTGATATTGAAGGAGCTTTTAACTACACGTCCTATGAGTCCACCCACAGGACTCTCAACAATATGAATCTATCTCCCATTATTGGAAGATGGATAATGTCAATGCTGAATAGCAGAATAATTCAGTCCCGTATCGATGATGTGGAAATCTCGGCACTCACAACCAGAGGGTGTCCTCAGGGGGGTGTCCTATCGCTCCTCTTATGGTCCCTTGTCATTGACGATTTACTTCAGTCCCTGACAAATCAAGGGATCTATGCCGTAGGATATGCCGACGACGTTGCAATCGTCGTCAGTGGTAAATTCGAAATCACGGTCTCAGAAATACTGCAATACGCTTTATCTGTTGTTCAGAGATGGTGTAATAAAGAAGGTCTTTCTGTTAATCCAAAGAAGACGACTATAGTCCCCTTTACTAGACGGAGGAAACTTGATCTCCTGATTCGCCCTACCTTGTTTGGCGAAACCATTGAATTCTCTCGCGAAGCCAAATATCTGGGAATTATCCTTGACAGTAAACTATCATGGAACCAGCAGATTGAACGTACCGTAAACAGAGCCGCCAGATCTCTATGGATCTGTCGTCGTGTCTGCGGTAAAAACTGGGGTCTTAGGCCTCGGATGCTATACTGGCTCTATTCGCTCGTCGTAAGACCAGCGGTTACCTATGCCGCCGTGGTCTGGTGGACGAAGACTAACGAAGTCACCACAGTCAAAAAGCTAGAACGATTCCAACGTATAGCTGGGAACTGTATGACGGGCTGCTTACGCTCCACACCGACTATGGCACTTAATGTCATCCTTGGTCTAACACCTCTTCAAACTTATATTCAAATGGAAGCCAGACTGGGAGCTCACCGCCTGTTCCATTCGAACAACTTTGACCCCTATACCTATCAAGGAGGTCATCTGTCCTTACTCGACACCATTGAGCATTCAAGCTCATTCAGCATGCCTCTTGATGACATGCTACCGGAATATGTCTTCCATAAAAACTTCTCCACAATCATCCCTCCTAGGGAAGAATGGGAGAAATACAAACCTAATCCATCTCAACTCGACATAGAGGATTTGAGGGTAACGAATCGGCTGACTCACTGGCTAAAGTCGGAGCAACTACTCCACTTATCGGACCTGAACCCTTCTGCGGAGTCAGCAAAAGCCATTTCAGGAACTACATCAAGAACCAATCTCGTATAGAGTCTAACGAGATCTGGCAAAACACAGCTGGGCAGAATTGCACCAGAACATTTTTCCCCAAATTCTCCTCCAGAAAATCACTCTTCTTGATTAATCTGGACAAAAACAATCTGAGAATACTAACAGGAATAATCAGTGGCCACGGTCGAGTGAAAAAACATCTCCACCGCATTGGCGTCTCACCGGATCCCATCTGTAGACTTTGTCTCGAGAGTGACGAGTCCTCTCTTCACATAATCACAGAATGTCCGGCCCTTTGTCGTCTCAGGAAAAAAGTCCTTGGTGATGAAATCATTGATTTAGCACCTCTTGCTAATGTACACCCAGAGAAGATCCTGGTCTTCCTGACGGCCTCTGGAGTGAAAACATGGCTCTAGGAATTTATCAGGGAAGGCACAATAGGCTCCTCTAAGAAGCCGCAGTGCCAGAGCTCATTGAAAGCTCTCCCGCCTCACAATCTAATCTAATCTTAAGTAGGTGAGGTTACTATGACTACATACCCAGTTCTTGGCTAAAAATTCGAGTAACGGTACTTTTGAAATTTGGACATATCTCGAAAACGGTCCACACGATTGTAACAAAAATTAATTTTTGAGGTATATGGTCATTTACAACTTAATGGCAACCTCAGTTTTTGTTAATAGTATCGTAAAATGGATTTTTGAAAAAAATTATTTTTTTTTTTAAATTTTTTTTCTTTAGTTTACCAGAAAACGGCATTGACGATTTTGACAAAAATGCAAACTTAGAGTAATATTGATGTTCTTAAAATTGCTGCGTCCTTAATTTTAAATTCGAATCACCAAAACCGCTAATATTTCGCCAACCCGGAGCAAATACATTTTTTACATGAAATAAATTTATTTTTTGATAATATGACTTTTCTTGTATAGGTATTCTAGAAATGTAACTAAACAAATACGTTTTATAAAATAATGACAACAGAATATAAATGACTTAATTCGTATTTTTGCTGCAATAAAAGAGGACGTTGTTAAGTTTCTTTTAACAAGAAATCTTATTTAAAATTGCTTGGAACATATCTTTGCTGTTTTTCGCAACCAAGGAGGACGTAACAAGTTGCTGACTCCTCTTCAATTTATGTGTTCAATTAAAATATCTTTTTAGGCAAAGTATATGGAAGATGTTTATATTTATATAACATTGAACTTCCAGACATTGAAGTGCAGATTTAACAAGCAAAACAAAATAAGTACAATTTAGTTAACGCTCTCAAAACGAAATCTTATTATAAAATTGTCCACCTGGGTACTCATAATGCATTATATTATTTCGCAGGTTATATTTTGAAAAAATACCACCTAAATCATAAGTGTGAATTGAGTCCACAACTTATCGTTTTCTCTGTTCTTACAGATTTTATAGAATGGGAAGGTGCAAAATTGAAACCGGCCCTTACAAGAACTTTTACACTCATAGAAAATCTTGATCAAAAATTAATTTTTTGTTTTCCCAATGTGTACCTATTTTATATAAGTAACTAGCTGACCCGGCTAACTTCATTCCACCTAAATTCGTTAATGTACCTAATGAAAATATTAATTCCCAGCATGCACAATGCACTTACTACTTTATGTAATTCGATCAATTAAAATTCTGGAGGAGTGTTTTCTTTCGCGCTGGAGTGTGACAACTTTAATGGGGGACGGTAGTGTACGGTCGACCTATTAAGATGCCAAACGCCAGAATGATAGAAAACACTCCTTGTCGGCGCTTATTGCAGTCCACGACAGCATAAGTTAAGGCACAGGAGCATTTGTTTAATTCTCTGCTCTATGCGAATCGGCTTACGCAAAGCAATTTTAATTTTTGTAAATAAAGCATAAGTCGTAAAATTAAAATACAAAGTTGTTTGCTCGACGTTACCCACGGCCAACTCACTTCGGACTATAAGAGGTCCGTTACAATAGGGTTTTCTCGTTTTTTGTACACTTTTTTTTCGATTTGGGGCGATGGTAACCGAATTCTCCCCTAACATAATAATTAGTTATATTATTCAAAAACACTGAATAACGGTGAGCCATTTTGTTCCACAATTTTTTCAAATTTAAATTTAATTCACTTGTCACTTTGACAGGAACCATGTTTCAGAGTTATTAACTCGCTAACAGACCTCCTACCGTAATTTAGTTATATGATAGTTACGAAGCGTTAGTTATCTTCCAAAAATGTTTATTAATAGGAATTTGAGTTAAACGAACGTGTTTGCCATTAGTTAGGCCTAACATGTAGTTGCGCGACAATTATTAATACGGGTGTATATTAATATACAAAACTAAGTAAATATTTTCAGCTCTATTCGTTACGGAATACCTCTGCATATTTGGGTATAAATGCATATTCCACTTTGTAGAATATATTTTTAACATATTTAAGCATTTTTGTTATATTTTTTCATATTTGTCTATTTTTTTCATCAATTAGGTTTTACCACATCCGGTCACTCGTCCCCAGTAAAGATAGTGCCTTGAATTTGAATTTGGATTTTATGATCCTTTTTTCGATACTGTTTTCACGAAGACCTGCACTGCCAGGTAATAATTTGTTAACAAGTATCTAATCTAGGTATATATGTCTATATTCAAAAATGTATGTACAGCTTCACAATTGCAGTCCTTTTACCATCTGTTTGGGTATATGACATTGCGTCGTGGTTTTATAATTTAGTTAGTAAATTATATTTTGTATACTAATTGCGTGTCTTGTACCTATATTTTTTTAATTTTTATTTACGAAATTTGTATTTTTTGTTGGAAAAGAAACTAAAGCGATTAGGCCTACTGGGGATACCCTTAAAAAACGCGCCTATTATCTTACCGGAATAGGAAGAAGAAAACCCTAATAAAGATAAAAGTAACCCTTATAGTATTGCTCTCTGAGTAATGGCGATTTATCATAGAAACTACGTCAACCTTGTGAGAGCTTTAAAAGGGGACCGATTTATGTAAGCCATTGTAACCAGAATGAGAATCAAACATCATATCTTAATTTTTTTTGGACAGAGTATAGATTGAAAATGTTTTTTCAAATGCTGCCAATAACCGACTATTTTTTGCGAGCTTATTACAATCGGAACAAAAATACCTAATTGGATTCGTTCAATTTTCATATGACGATTCAAAATACGGGAAATCATCGAAAAATCGCAGTAGATTGCTACTCAAGCAAACGTAATGGGAGTAGAGGAGTCCGAACATTGCTAGGTTTCCTTTGCTGTTTCCAAGAGCCTGTGCTCCGGTCTTGAATCCAGTTTGTCTTTCTTAAATAGAACCTACTCCTATAACAACGTTGTAATGCCAATGCCATGTCTCTTTTACAATTCAATTGTGTATTAAACAAATATTGCTCCAATGAAATTTTCAGCTGCATCCCCCTTTCCTCCGCCTTTCCAATAAAAATCAACTGGCATCAGTATCCTCTATATATTTATGCCAACCTCTTTAGCGCGTGTTATAGTTACAAAACAAAAGTAAAAACAGTCACTTGTGCAATTACAGAAAACAACGTGCAATATTATTTATTTGAATTCAAATTTGAATTAATGAACTGAATACATTATCCTCCTGTCTAAAAGTTTCATAAAATATTTTTTAAAAAGAGGAAGAAGCATTTTCCTGGTAACGCTCGCCATATTCCATTTGATTGAGGAGCATGTAAAATGAGGACGAAAATTTCGCTATCTAAAAAGAGAAAAGTTTTAATTTAAAGTTCGTATTGATACAGCATTACCTTTAGTGTCAAATGGGGTGACTGGAATAGATGAAACCAATTATTCAGTGGTGGCTGGTGGGATTTTAGTGTTAGCAACAGGTCCGGAGGAACCCTAGGCCTAGTTTCTCACATACATTCGTTTTGTGTGAGGTTTTCATTTCTGGCACGAATGGCAGGGATCTACAATTTTATTGCGACTCCAAACGGCTAATTTTCTCCAAAATTTAGTTAAGCTAAATTTAAGCGAACCCGTTTAGCTGAGTGGTAAGCTGCTCGCGCTAAATAATCAAACTTTTGTTTCAGAAATTACTTCATGTATTCTAAGCAAGGATGAGTTTTTTTTTTAAATAAATACCTCGACGAGGAGTACCTAGAATCGGAAATGATTGAAATCAAAGAGTGTTGAATTTTTGAAGTAAGTTGTTTTCAAAGAACAGCTGTTTTCTGTGACACTTATCCGCGGCGTGCGTCAAAACTTAGCTGGGATTTTAGTTAATGTTTGGAGAAAAAAGTTAGAGAGCAAATAAAATGCTGTTTAGCTCGAGCAGCGTACTATGCTGAAGGGTGCAAATATTTTTCTTTTTACTTTTTGACAGAACGAGAATTAACCACCACTGAAAGTGCAACATTCGTCCACTAACTATGAGTACGTAGGGGGAAAGCGGGAGACTTGAGTCACTTTTATAAATCTTTCACTACAACTTTTCTATTAATCTTAGCCAAATGTTGAGTACATTTCCCCCGCTCAGCCGGGAGACTTGACCACCCCCTTGGGGAGACTTGAACCTACTTAAATTCTTCGGGTGAAACAATAGAACAAATAATTTATTCGGTTAATATCTCACTAGAATTCATTTTTATTATATTTGTGGTATTGTGAAAGAACAAAAAAGCTGTTTAACGTTTTTTATTAAAGGAAAACAAAAAACTAATACAAACTGAAAAACATAGCTATCAAAATGATTGAATTTTCAAACAATGATAAGATATTAGAGACTAAAACGTAAAAAACAATATTAAAAAAAACCTTTAAAAACTTAACAAAAATAAGCAAATAACTTAATATTTATTTAGCCTCTAATTGGTATCACAGTTTGGGCATTTAAAGATCTCATTGTCCCTTTTGGTCAGTCCAACACATATCTCGTGCACGTATTTGTTACTAAGACGCAAAGTCGCATATCCATTATTTCATCAGAACCACTGATCAACTCTCCCCTTTGAAACCGGCTCAAGTCTCCCGTTCACATTTTTCACAATTAAAAACTAATAACATTTTTGAAATACAAGCTAGCTGGGTTTCGTTCTAATATCTACAAAGTCAAATAGCTGTTTTATAACATAATGTTAATTATTATTTCTTACCACGTTAAAAAAAAATTATCACAAAAACACACAAAGAAACACAAAAAAAAATTGATTAACTTCTTGCACCAAAAAACATATTTTTACTTCTAACAGTCAAAGTTAATTGACAATCTAGAATTATGTTTGTATGGAAGTTAAGGATCAAGCTCTGCGACATTTGAGTTTACCGTTGGAGGGTTTGAGTGGAATTTGAGGCAATTATTGAGAGGGGTTCAAGTCGCTGCAAACGACTAACGAATAAAATTAATTTAGTGTATTTAAAAAGAATAGGCGTTTTCTATATGCCCGCATGATCATAATTCATTATATTAATACGTGAACATCCGAGCTTTCCGTACGCTTTTTAAGTATTTAATATGAAATGAGGAGAATGAAACTTATGTTATTTTAAAGATACTGTGCCGTAGATGTGCACAAACCCAAAATCGTGGGTATATGTCGCCATTGAGCCTTGTAAAATTAAGTTATGAATTCCCCATACAAAACAGATAATTGAAATAATTTTCGTGACAATCAATTTGTCGCCTCCATAAATTACCATAGTAACGTATTCAAATATAAATCATCGTAGATTAGAACCTGTTGCCGATGGAACAGCTATTAACATATTGTTTTCGATATCTAGATGTCGCCCCTTTCTCTTGAAAAAACCGTTGGAGAGAATCATTTACCCATAAAGGTGTGCAATTTACCTGCCCCTAAGTAAGAAATTAATTCAGGGGCATTATGCCCAATTCACATTAATACGTGAACATCCGAATTTTTTGGTATTTATTATGGAAATTAGTAGAATGAACTTATATCATTCCAAAGGTACTGTGCCATAGATGTGCATGTGCAAAAACAAAAAATCGTGAGTATTATGTCACCATTAAACTGGTAAAATTAAGTTAATAATTCCCCATACAAAATCCATATAGATACTTGATTTTCATGGTTTACAACAACAGAAATGAAAAAAAACATGCTCTACGTAAACACCTGCATTTAGGGCTTAATTTCACGGTGGGCATACCCACATCAGAGTCCTTGAGAAAGACGTTGACTAAACGCCCCAGGGCCAATACTAGTAGAATTACCGTGGCTGTTCGGCAGGCAACAGTCCATCGACCCATTTGTTATGGGCGAGTCCTATCATGACGCCTCTTCATTCTGAAAGAACGCTAATAGTCTCCGCACTTGGAATATATAACAGCCCCCACGAATCCAACCTCAAATGATGGGGTTGCATCAGATTCGACACAGAGGCTGTCCCCATCGCCGTGGTACCATTATATAGCTAACGGTCGAGCTTTCGCAACCCGAAAGTTACTACCCAATAGGACTGCCTACCAGTCACGGCATGGGTGAACCCTATTCGTTCAAAAATGTTATGTGAACAGAGCATCTTGAATCCCATATTACTAGAGAAAGCAAGATATCTCAGTACCTATTTTTTTTGCACTGTTTAATGTGGTGATGCCCACAATAAAGGCATCACTCAAATTTGGGCAGTGCCCCGGTTTACAACAACGGATCTCTTATTATTGTTGAAAACCATGAAAATCAATGATCTATGTAGATCATGTGAACATAATAAAAAACGCCTAATATTAGCCCATCAATTAATTGTGGAAAATGATTTTAAATTGTGAGTTGTGACTTTTGTTCGGAGAGCTGTTCTGCTGAATTTCCTGAATATTGCAAGTTGTTTTCGTTGTGTTTTCGTGGAAAACGACTTTAAACGACTCGTTTTGAAAACTGAAATATATAGGGGAAAACTTCTGCTTTCGATGAAGTTTTCGAGTGTTTTCGCAAAAACCCGGTTTTCGGCTCGGTGTGAGGTGCTGTATATGTTACCATCGAGCAAATTGCAGACACATCATACTGTGGCGTGGAAAAAAAAAACGAAGTAGATAGATAATAAAAAAAAATATTATTTCATATTGTGGGCTGTGACAACATGGAAAAACAGCAAATGTCATTTGTAGCCACTTTTCAGGAGCACAGGTTAAATGTTTTACTCTAGAAAAAAATATTTAAAATTGAAAACAGGGTACGGTCTATCTGCTGTTTCCTTTTTGCCACAGATTCAGAACGAAAACATAACATTGACTATTTTTTCGTTCAGCAATTAAAGCTTTTAAAGAATAAATTTTACAGATTAATTCATAGGTACGTAGTGCATTAGTTTATTTTAAAATAAATAGGAACTTTTTGTTTCATTCAACTCAACTCAATTCAAGTCTCAAGGGAATTCTCCTCCATGACAAGAAGTTTGACAGTTTGGAAAACTGAAGGCAACTTGTAGTAGATTTATGCGATGAGCAAATGACTTTTTTGATTTGCAAAAATGAATCAGTTCAACACATATTAAATTAAATTATGATTATTATATAAAATTGAGTCAAACGAAGTGGAAATAAGTTGCTACGTAGCAGATGCATACAAAAAATAAATCAACTATATTTACTATTTTTGAAGTACATTGGTAGCCCTGTTCCCAATCAGTGGTGGTTGGTTTTTTGTAATTTTTGTTGGGAAGCATTTATCTAAAAGATTTTTCGCTATGAGCCGAAACAACGGGAATAAACTTGAAACTTCACGACAGATTTGAGAACAGGGACGGAATTTTAAGCAGTGATTGGTAAAGTTCGAAATATATATAATTGAAGATAAATAAGTGTAAACTAATACAGTGAATTAAGTGATTGGCTTGAATCGTTTAAAAATTGTTTTAAGTTATATTGATTTGGTACTTATTAAAGTAGTTATTAGAATAAACCATAAACGTATATTAAAAGTGATTTTATTAGAAAAGTTTAACAGAATAGTGATTTATTTTTTCGAATCCCATCCTGAATGTAGGGGAGACTGGGTACGGTTGAAACAATTTCGCTTATACCGTCCATACCATTGCCGTTTATAAGCTAAGCGGTGATCAAGTTATGTGAAATGTAGGAGCATGTTTCTATGTATAAATGTAAAGTGTTTTTTGAGTATTCGGTGTGATATTTTGCGTAGTACATCATATTAAAACAAAAATGAAAATTTGTTTCAACCGTACCCATACCAGGGTCGGTTGAAACAGTTGTTGGGGTCATTTGAAACACGAACACAATCTTCCATTGTTACATATTTAATTAACTTTTATTTTAAATAATAGTTTTGTTTGACAATATTCATCACGTCATTTTTTTATATAGAATTAAAAAAAAAAATAAACTGTATTTCTAAACAACAAAAAATTAAAGAAAACAAAAAAAAAATCTAAATTCATTAAATTAATTGAAAATAAACAAAAGGAACATTACTTTAATTTCGATAATACAATCGATAAAAATCAGTTGTCGGAATATTCCGAATACAAATTGTGCCAAACATAACTATTGCAACCTTCTGTGCACTCTTTGTGAGCCCACATTTTACAGGTGGCACATTTGTATCCAACTTTCACTAGATCTGCTCCCTGAATACGTTGACAAGCAGACAAGGCAATATAACTCCTCTTCTTCGGAATAAAAAAAAAAATAACGGAGCACTGGAATGCTGCATTATTATTATTATTATTATTTTTTTTTTTTTTTACTTTCGTAACTTTTATTTTCTTTTTTACACCTTTCAACTATTTCTTAGCTTGCTTAGCTGGTTTGTTACAGTCTTGCTTCATGATCCTTTTTTATTTGTTGTTTAACTGGTGTATCGGTGTATATTGTAGACTTTCTGGTTCTTCTAATTTCGTTAAAATAATATATAAGAGTAAAAAAATAATTAAACATATTGTTTCAACCCAACCCAAGTAAAAAAAATCTATAAAGTAACGAAAACAACACTGACACTTCTAAACTAGTCATCATGATGTACTCTACACTCTTTACTGCATACAAAAAAAAAATACGCACAGCAATCTCACATGGATAGAAACCCCAGTAAAATGAAAAATAACCAAACAAAAATACTTACTTTTGATAGTCTAAATAGAACATAAGCTCTCACTTACAACTGAACCGCCGAACGAACGATGCATTACTGCTATTCGTCTAAGGACTTGTTTTTGCTTCATTCACCCCTTATACTAAAAGACACTGCGCGTATGGCTCACGAGATATTCGTGTTGTTTCAACCGTACACAGTCTCCCCTAACAATAAAAACTTGTTCACAAACTTACCCCCAAAAAGCTTCTCAAGTTGATGGGCAATATTTTTAGAGCCCTCAAAGCGATTGGTTTCCGTGATTGCTGAATAAAGAACACCATCATCTTTCTGAACTTGACATCCTGATCAATCCAATTCGAGTGAAAGATCGCATTGCCAAACTGCTCACTCTCGACCATTAAACTTTCCGCATAGAAACAACAAGGTAATATCTGCACCACCACCGCCAACATGTAGAAAAGCGATGCAATTTTCGATGACAAATCGCCAAACATCAAAATATTGATGAGAGTGGTGCCCATAATCGCAGCAGTAATTACAAACTGGATAAAAATTGTCTTCGAGATAACTGGGTGTATGATGTCCAACAACCTATAAAGATATACAGTTTAGATGCCGACACGTGGACAGATCTCCAACTTACTCAATTATATTTTTATGGTCCATGATGCAGTTCACCAGTTCCTGAGTGTTCTTCTCTTTACTTTTCGTTGGATCTGAGCCAAGTTTGCTAATCTTCAGCAACAGAAATTGAACATAATTTCTTAGGATGCCGATGTAAATCACTGGGTATGAATCATTTACTATGTTCTGTGTAACAATCACGTTAAGCAGTGTGTACTCCGTAGCGGCAGTGATCACAAATTCCTTGGTTGACTTCTTCCAATCAACTAAAGGAATGTATAAAGAGTACTGCGGCGTTCCCAAGACCACAGAACTTATTAATTTGAAGGTAGTGCAAATAAAATATGTCGCTCCAAATAGAATCACCAAAAGATTGCAACTTGTCACAATTTTGCGAATCGCTTCCTTCTCAGCCTTTGCGACACAGCGTGCATCCAGTTTGTCCATTAAAACTTCGGCCTTGCGGAGTTGTTTCAACAGAAAACTCATGATGACGATCTTCACAGAACATCCAAAGACATTGATAGCAGTTTGCAGGGAAGTTAAAAAGTTCCTCATTTCCATATCACTGCTGGATGTGATGATGCTTATGGTAAACGATAAGGGCACAAATAAAGTAACCAAACCATTGATGACTCCTGAATAGACAGCATACGTGAGTTTGTTGTTGGTTGGCATGTTGATGCCCAGGAAACGAGAAACTGTGAAGAGGCTTTTGGTGGCATCACGGGTGGCTACTTTCATGGAGATGATCCTGTTCGGCAAGATTTCGTCTTTTAAGGCTGCGTTTTTCATATTGGCCATCTCTTGTGACACAGTTTTGATTTCAAGCTAAGAAGTGTCGCAGTTACTTCATAAAGAGTTGTAATTTTATGTGCCGCTTAAAGCGTGAGAAAGAGCTGCAAAGAAATCGAAACTAAATTTCACAGGTCTCGAAAATTATGTATGACTCCCTATTCCAATAATAAAAGGCCGAGGTGAATGCAATGCAACTGTCAAAACTTTAGGGCCTGAGCTGAATATAAATGGTATGATGACAATTATTGTTGAAAAGGTCTTTAAGTTTTACACCCAGTACAGCTTCGTTACATGT
This sequence comes from Cheilosia urbana, assembly GCA_946477585.1. Taxonomy (NCBI): domain Eukaryota; kingdom Metazoa; phylum Arthropoda; class Insecta; order Diptera; family Syrphidae; genus Cheilosia; species Cheilosia urbana. Next base: position 85,507,509 of record OX297854.1, on the reverse strand, counting down.
TGTGAAACTATATTTTCGTCTGCCAAAACTACTCAAGCACATTATGAAGTTTCTTGGATGATGTCAATTGGTTTAAACAAATAAAAACAATCGGCCTTACCAATAATCAACTTTAGTCTGGCAGTTTGCGCAAAGACTTCAGACTTTCCGAAATCGCTTTACCAATAAACAAATATAGTTGCCAGAATATCGCTAACTGTAGGGTTAAATGTTAATGGTGAGAAAGTCATGTTTACCTCGGGCATTAGCTAAATAAATCCCCCCTTAATGTCGTTTTGAAGACGAGTGTTGCCCAACCGCCCAAAATTACAGTATTAAATTTCGTAAGAGGAGCGAATTTAAATACGCTGTTGTTCAGCCTGAGCGTTTACAATTATAAATTAATTTTAGTAAATTGTAAATATTTTTCTAATTTTATTCGTTTTAATAAAACAATGCTAATGGTTTTTAAGTCTAACAAACAAAAATTTATACAAATGTATGTGTAGTGTTCTAAGTAGGACACGTCCTTGTTATTCGCTTGTTCACTGTTCAGTCCTTTTATTCTCCTTTATTCTAGTAATCTGTCAAACATATTATTCATATTCGACATGTTGATCGTACTCATTTTTATAATAGTACAGTTGTAACATCCATAATTATTACCATAACACAGTTAATTATATTTTGTAATACATTACCATATTCTAACGTACAATTTGAAATTAAAAAAAGCTTCATTGTCTAGAAATCAATTGAAATACAAAAGCTGTTGCCAAAGCTTTCAGTCACATTTAAAGCTTCCATGTACTTTTATATGTAATTTCAAAATTTATATTAATTCATCAAATTCACACTCTCTTATGTACAAAAATCAATAAGGGTGATGAAGTTTCCAATACCAAACTACCTATTAATGTTTAATAATTAATGTTTTAACCTTTTCTTATTTTTTCTTATTAATAAAATCATCTTTTCTTGGACACAAAACTCGCTGTACGTCTATTTGCTTGAACCCATCAACGGTCACATTCCATATCAAATACGATACGACAGGCGTTCCGCCAGTCTATCGTACTCCAAGGAAAAAACCTTTGCCATCATAGTCCGTATCGCAATCGTAATCGTAACTTAACAAAAGCGCTGTGCATCAAACACCAAGAGAGAAAACGTTAAGCGTTCCGCTAGACTTTCCTCCTCGGCACGTAGTTGCTAGCAAACGCATTTTGCCTCCTCAATTACGGCTGTGTACTTACTTTATTTCTTCAAATAAGAAAAATCAGGACGCAGCAGCCTACGGCCGCTCATCCAAACACGTCTACCAGTCCTACACAGTACAGATTTTGTCGATACTACAGCATGCAAAAAATATTGCAATTTTGTTTTATTTCTAAACGCTTGAAGCAAAATATTTCCGTGTTTTCCTCTGTTTTAACTTGTTTAACCGCTAGTTCTTGCCTTTGAATGGGGTTTCCTTTTAAAATGGTTGATAGCAATGAACTGATGCTTACTATAAAATTATTTTACATTAGTTTAGGATATTTCCAACGCATTCTTGACAGTCGTCACAAACAGAATAAAATACCTGTTTACTTAAGTTTGGACGGCTAATATCTGAATACCTATTTTTTTTTTTTTAATTCTCAGAACCTCATGTAGATATTTGGCTGCAACCAAACTCTTATTAAAGTCTTTGCAATAGGAGGTTGTTTACCGAGAATGACGATCTCTAAGGACAGAATGGTTGGTGTGAAAAGGACTTCCGGAAAATATAGATATAAGAATAGTATTGTCACCACTCAGCAAAATACAAGCAATTTAACGAATTATGGAACTTCTGGATGAATAACAGGTAGTATGTGTGAATTCATGGAGGGGGAAACATGACAGTTTTCGTTCATAAAAATCAAAAAAATTTCGTTCGTAAATAAAAATTAATTCAATAAAATAAAAAGCGCCACGGCTTTATATTTTTCTGCGAGAACTTAATTTTGTCGGTTTCTAGTTTTCCCGAATTAAGAAGCAATATAATCTACACAATTTTTAAAAGATCAAATTGTATTTATTTTCACACTTCTATATACTTTGGCAAGCTCTGTCTCGTTGCTTGGCAAATTGAAAATCGAAAACAACACGCCATCTTAAGTGATATTTCTGAAATGGATTAGCAGGCTATCATTTCAAAAGTTTGATGTTTAACCACCAATAATGTTTGATTTGCATCAAAGCATTCTAATAAACTGTGTTCTGTTTGTTGAATAATTTGAAAGGTATATTATTGTTATGCCCCAAATACGCATAGAAGCCATGGCTAACTGAATCGTAGCTGCGTCAGTGAATCTGTTTCAAAGTGGAAGCGTAATAATATAAATAACACATAACATAATAACACAATTTCACTGCAGCGATTCACTTTCGTGACGCAATGGGTCAGTGGGCCATGGCCTACTAAGCAAATGCAAACAATCCGGGTCATGCTGACAAATGCATTTTCCCGAAGTGCTCAAAGGGAAGTTCCAGGTAGGTCTTTGGGAATTCGGTGAGTCTAAAATCAGCCAACTTTCATATCGGTTGTGTTTTACTTCTACACTAATTTCACTTCTAATAATATTAACATTATTACGAAACGAATGCACTCATCAATCAATCATAGAGTACTAGAAATCAAAGGAAAGTGTCTATAAAAAGTACCGAAAATTGTGTCCAAACGAATGATAGGGCGTTACTGATTTACATATGATATTTGACAGATCGGCGGATACTTTGTGGATTTCCTATTTTGTGTTTTGTTTTTTGCTTATAAAAAGCCTCAAAAAGCCTTTGAAAGATACCTATTGGGCAAATTTCATTGCAATTTGTGTATTCCTTTTTTTTTGTTTTAATAAAATCCTGGTTGTGAATGAAACGACTGACCTTGTTTTTCACGAAAACAAATTATGAAATTAAAATTCTGCGTGACAACAAATGTAATATATTCAACAGAAAGTCTTCGTACTAGTAAAGGTGGAGGTCGAATTGCTTATTGGTACCCTTTTGAAAATGCTGTACATTTTATTGTAAACTGGCAACCAACTAATAGCCGACATAAGTGTTTGATTATTAGTTAGGCCGAATGTATTATGGCGATTAAAAACACTAACTTTTGACATGCAACATAATAACACCCCCTTAGACTTCTAAGAAGGAAAGTTAAATAATTTATCCTTCCTTCTTTTTTATTATAAAGAAAACTAATGGTCAAAAGAAGTTCAAACTTGTCAGAGTAGGCCCGTGACGCGAAAAAAAAACTTTTTAGTATTGAAATGAATAAGCTTTACAGAAACAAGAAGGATTAAACGACCAACGCGGTTATTGGAGAAGATCATAAAAGAGGTTCAATACGCAGCAACAATCTTCTAGATACCTACATATATAAAAATGAATGTTTGTTTGTATGTCCTTTATAGAATCGTAAACTATGCATTTGATCATGTGATGATCATTAGCAAAGTTGTTGTGCATGAGCCCACGAAGGTTTCCGAGTTGGTACGACCAATTTTGGACAAAGGGGCGTGGCGCCGCCTATACAAAAAAAAAAAAAAATTGAATTTCGAAAGCCACCGAATCGATTGAGCTCAAATTTACACACAACCTTAGGTATTGGCCCAGGAGTAGAAAAAAACAAAATTAATAGTTGACCCAACAGATACGGAGGGACCCTAGGCCTAGCTTCTCACAACCATTCGTTTTGTGTGAATTTTTCATTTTTAGAACGAATGGAAGGGATCTACAATTTAATGCTGACTCCAAACGGCTAATTGAGAAGCTCTTCCTCTTCCTCTTCCTTCCTCTTCCTCTTTAAGTTGGAATTTGGGTTCTTGCGGGATTCGAACCTTGACCTCGACCCCTCGCTTAGTAGTCAAACACACTAACCACTCTAAGCCACTGCCCCTACAAGCCCTGGAGTATACCTGTGAATATTCGTCAAAATTGGACAAAGGGGCGTGGCACAGCTCATACCAAAAAAAAAATATTTTATTTCGAAAGCCACCAAATCATTTGAGTTCAAATTTACACACAACAGCGCATTCAGCATTGAAAGTGGTGTTGAATTTGCAAAACACTAAGACACAAACATGCAACATAAGCAAAAACTCTGGAATGGGCAAAGTACTCCAAACGTGTCAAATTATCATATGGGACGAATGTACAATGTCTCACAAGAAAGCATTGGAAGAGCTTGAGCACGGATCTTCGGTGGCACACTCATTTTATTGTCTGGTGATTTTCGCTAAATACTGCCGTTTATACCACGTTTGACACCCGCTGATGAACTTAATGCATGTAGAATGTCTCAAATCATCAGTTTTTTGGCGTCATTTACAGAAATTTACTTTGAAAACCAACATGCGTGTACAACTACAACGGGATGCATCGGCTGGAAATTTTGCAAAACACTAAATGGATAAACACAGAAAGCATGGACAAAAAAAACCATTAGTAGCTCAGTACGCGTGTTATTTTAGCGGCCAAAAACATCGATACCATTAACTTCACCATTCAGAATGGAATACCCGGCGAAACGACAAAAAATATAAGTTCATCGATACTGTGGTGAGTCAAGACGAAGTTATCAACTATCCAACTGAATTCTTGGATTCGCTTGATTTGCCAGGCATGCCACCGCACGTTCTTACATTGAATATTTGCGTACCCATCATTATTTTTCTAAACATAAATCCACCACGACTTTGCATCGGAACCAGGCTCTCAGTCAAGAAAGTGATGAACAATGTTATAGAGGTAACAATTTTGACTATGAAATTCAAAGGTGAAGACGTACTGTTGCCGCGTATGCCAATGATCCCGACAGATATGCCATTCGAATTCAAACGTTTGCAGTTCCCGCTGTGACTCGCTTTCGCAATGGCTATCAACAAAGCACAAGGACATTCGTTGCAAGTGTGTGGATTAAATTTGGAGAATCCCTGCTTCTCACATGGTCAGCTCTATGTGGCCTGCTCACGCGTCGGAAAACGTTCTGATTTATTCGTTTACGCACCAGATGGAAAAACAAGAAATATTGTGTATCCCACAACATTTCAATAAATATCGAATTGAAACGAAACGCTGTAATGTCACAATTCTTTGACGTTAGGTAAAAAGGTCTTAAGTTAGAAACTGCAGTTTTTCGTAAAGCCAAATTAAACGTAGTTTAGTTTTAACTTAGTTAGTTTACTCTGACTTATTGCCTAAAGACTAAATGATTACGATGGGAAGAAGTTGTGCTAAACTTAAGTCGTTAATACCAAACGAAATAGAAAAAAAATTAGTTAAGCCCAATACAAAACCCAAAATTAATTTTTTGACTTAAGACCTTTTTGCCCAACGTCAAAGAAATAGCTTGTGACGTTGCAACGCGCGCAGGGTACAGCTAGTATGTACATAAATATTAAAACTTCAAAAGCCAATCAGTTTTTGGGCAAATGGGCAGCATTTAATTACTAACCACTTTCAACGAATTCATTATAATGCTGCTTTTGGAAGAGTTTTTAGCTTCCTGAATTTGGCGAAAGATCATTTACGGGCTCAAGAGTATTCTTCTTCGAGAGATAATTTGACAGAAGTGTGTTGTCAGTTTTACCATTCCTGACAAAATCATAAAATTAGTTGGAGTAACAAAATGTAATTACCCACATGAAAAGGAAATGTTATGTGCTATGTTTTGAAAAGGAGGCTTTGTTATCCCAACAATAATAATTTATTTTAAAACTAATAATATAGATAAGATTTATTTTTATTTAACGAACAAAGACTGAAATTAATTGAATTAAAATATTTTTGTATGTAATACATAGTAAGCGGCACGATGTTAATTTTATCTTCTATCTATACATATAATAAAACTGTAGGCATTTTCTTTGTAACCTAATGGCGTGAAAACTACTGCACAGATTTCGATGAAATTTTGTTTAAAATGTTCCTTAAGATTCTAAGAAACACATAGGCTATTCCTTTCATTGCCATGCCTATTTTTTGGAGCGTTTTTGACCAAAATGTGTTTTTGAAGTGATAACTTCTTTAGGCGCGTTGGGCACTATTTGGATGGGCAAAAACTAGCAAACTCGCGACACCGACACCGACACCGACACCGACACCGACACCGACACCGACACCGACTCCGACTCCGACACCGACACCGACACCGACACCGACTCCGACACCGACACCGACACCGACACCGACACCGACTCCGACACCGACACCGACACCGACACCGACACCGACACCGACTCCGACACCGACACCAACACCGACACCGACACCGATTGCATACTTCTTTAGGCGCGTTGGGCACTATTTGGATGGGCAAAAACTAGCAAACTCGCGACACCGACACCGACACCGACACCGACACCGACACCGACACCGACTCCGACACCGACACCGACACCGACACCGACACCGACACCGACACCGACACCGACACCGACACCGACACCGACACCGACACCGACACCGACACCGACACCGACACCGACACCGACACCTACACCGACACCGACACCGACACCGACACCGACTCCGACACCGACACCGACTCCGACACCGACACCGATTGCATACTTTTAGTTGTAAACTTTTGTACTATTGCTTACTTTTAGGGGTAGGTAATTTATAGCTTAATCTACGATGATTTTTATTTGAATACGTTACTATGGTAATTTATGGTAGCGACAAATTGATTGTAACCAAAATTATTTCAATTACCTGTTTTGTATAGGGAATTCATTCATATAATAATTTTACCAGGCTTAATTCCGACATATTATATCCACGATTTTGGGTTTGTGCACATTTACGGCACAGTAGCTTGTGTTATAATTACCGAAACAAGAAATAGAAAACTGTGGTAAACTTGCCACCCTAAGAGTAGGTATACTATATAAATAATTGTAATATTCATGTCGCCTTAGTGTATACTGTAAAATATGATTAGTAATTTTTGTGTAAAATAATGAATATAAAACTACAATTGATGCCGTACCACGAGATCTAGAACATTATCAATGGCGATGCGGCAAGACAGAAAAATATTGTTGTCTTTTCTCGTTCTTTTTCTTTAAAAATTAAAATTTGTATTTTTCGGAAAGAAATTCATATTCAATTAAGCTTCAGTATAATTATTATTAATTTATTCGTTCTGTGCTAGTTTCGGTAGAATACAAGTAGATACAATCGGATTGTGGTAGCTGAAGTAAGATATGTACATTCGAGACTGTAATCTATCTAGATTACGCTGGAAGACAGCATCGATGAAAATTACTTATATATGCTAAAGATAATTCTGCATTACTTCAAGATAAAGTTGGGAAGAGATTTGATGATATTCCAATCATTTTGAGTGGGGATTTCAACATCAACTTTGCAGATGATAAAAATCTACCATTAATTGAATTTTTAAATAGCAAATTTGATTTAACGATGAGCAATGATCGCAATCTTAGCACGACTAGACATAAAACTACAATTGATGCCATCTTTACAAGATATTTAAATAGATTCGAATGAAAATTGTTTGTTTCCTATTTTAGTTACCTACCATAAACCTATAGTATCCGTTTTCAAATATAATGATAATAATGATGATGATGATGGAAGAGTTTGAAGTTGTTGATGAAATTTCATAAGTGTCATTATCATTAGTATTCATTTCAAAGAATACCCATTAATTTTTAAATTTAATATTTCATGTATCTGTAAATTTATACATTTTAAGCAATAGATTGCAATTTTGTATGTAAAATAATATGTATTATTTTTGATGTAAAATACCGCATTAAATGAAAATGAAAAATGTAACATAATTTTTGTAGTAGTAGTAGTTTATAATAATGAATAAAAAAACACTTTATTTAAAAGTACTTCCTACACAATAATATATTTTCTGACGATTCGAAAAATACACACGTAATTGTTCAAGTTATCACTTCTGTCGGCACTCCCGGAGTGCCTTTTAATTTTTTTTTTTTTCTGACTTTACTGCCTTTTACTCGTCATTACTCAAACAATTCTTAATCAATGCAAACAAAACAAAATACTTAGGAGAGATAACACTTTTATAGTTATTTCAAGCCATCAATCAGCTTTCTATGTCCTCTAGAAGCTGAGCTACAACGTAAAATCTAATATGAAAAAATAAATAACGATCAAGCCGCGGTTCTTGATCGTTGTTCTGCTTTGGGGTGGTTTGGTGGCGCACATCGCACAAGCACGTTCATATGAAAAAAAACTGCGTGGTGTTTTCTCCAAATTATGTAAGTGAAACGAAAGAGAAGTATGCGACGTGAATGTGTATGTAATCAACAGCGACAATGTGTTTCTGAGGAAATGCGCAGGTGGCTGATGACGTTCGCTGATGGACGTATGGTGGTGTATATAGAAATTGAGTTCAAGGTTTTTGTTTTAATGGTTGTTTTAGTACATACGTTGATTCCTACAGTAAAGAGTTCAAGAATTCATGAAGTAAAGATGATATAGGTGAATGATGTTGTTTGATTTATTTATTGTTGGTGTAGATACAAATTTCCGTTAAGGCTTTTGTTTTAGTGGTTGTTTTGATATTACCTACATTGATACCTACAGTAAGGAAGTAGAACTTTAGTACTTACGCTGTTGAATTAAATTTTCTTAAATTGGTGTTTTAGGTAAATAGATTTGTACGATTTATTGTTTCACATTGACAATGTTCACCGCTTTTATTGGAAATTACACAGTCTCACGCCGCGTACGAAGTTGCGGGCACAGCTGGTTTATTAATATTTTCGTGAAGTATATCTTATTTTTCCTGAAAAACAGCTTTTTGTTAATTTTTTGGTTATTTAGGAGGTCTTGATTTCCAAAAAAATATTTAGCATGATTTTTAGTACTTTTTGATAAAAAAAAGAGACTGCTGAACTTAGAATGATTTCAAATATTGATTTGGTCCCACTGATCGCAGGGCTGCCTATATAGCCACCGTGAACTACCAAAATTTAGAGTCGAAACTAAAAATGTAAGCCCCATTGTGTTTCAAACATGACTTTACCTACGTATTTAAATATTTTCTTTACATATATATACAACAAAACTGCAAAAAACCGTGTAAGTTCATTTTTCTCTGATTAATGTCAAGAGATGGATTTCTGCTAGATGACATTGACATTGACAAATAATTATTATATTAAGATTTTTTTCATTGTGGCGAAACTATACATCAGGAATTCCATTTTCCAACAATTTCATAAACTTAAAAAAAAAATGCGTTGTAACGCCGTATAATTACACTAAAATGTGGAACACGCAATCGCCCCCACCTAAAATTCCACAAAAATGGCATCCCGTTTGACATTAAGCCCCTGCAGAGGATTTTCTAAGTATGCGTGTGGCAGCAATGGCGATCCTTTGATTTGTGCAGGCACGAATACTTAGGAAATCTTATGCGGGACAGGCAGCTTGTAGGAAAATGTACCGTTTCTGTTCTCAGTTGACCATCTAGTTTGTATCATCTTTGATCTAAGGTGGTTCCATGTCGGGCTATTAAGATGTCAATTGAAAAATATATATTTTTGTGCTAGAATAAATGTAGCACCTATATAGTATGGCAAACATAGCAAACCTGTTCGAATTTGAACTACTTCTATTGAAGTTATATCCCTATTGCACGTTAAGAATCATAAGTTCACAACTCAAATGGTTCTTTGTTACAAAGACTCAAGTTTCACTATAAAATGACAAATAAGTTTGTTAGGTATCTTATTAAGCATAGGAAGATTAATAGCAATGGAAAAACTGTTCTTTAAAGTTCATTGGGGTGCCACCTTTAAAGATTTTTTTACTTAACTTTTCTTGAAATATCGTGTTTTTTGAGTTATGACATTATTTTTCTCAACATGCGATATAAATGTAGAAACGAAATTCATTGGATAAAACCATACACTAAATAGCGTGTCTATTTACCATTGAAACTGTGCTATTAATAACGAATTTCACTTTGGTAATGCGCGAATTCGACTTCCGTAGCAAAACTATAACTTCAAAAATCTTCTTTGACCGATCGAGATAAAAAAATATATATCCCTGTTAGCAATTTGAAACAAATAAAAGTATGACTTCTTTTCACAAATTTAAGCATAAATTAGACAAATAAAAATAAAACTTACCTCAATGGCGATTATTGTTCCCAATTACCAAGCACCTCTTGGAGGTTTAAATATAAAAAATGTTTTTGGCAACTGCGCTGTTGTAGATAAAGTATTTTGATTTCTCAGCTGGCAGTGGAGTGTGAAGTGAATTTCATCGAACAAACAAGCAACCGAATTGACGATTCAAATTGTGGACAGTGTTGAAACGTTGTAACCCTAACACAGGGGAGCCTATATTAAAAAATTCAAATACATTATTTAAGGTCAGATATAAAAGAGAATCAATGGCGAAACTTTGTAAGGATCTTCTTACATACACCATGTAATATTAAGTAAATGGGCTGACAACGTTAAGCGGCAATTTCATTTAGTATGCAATATAATTTTATTTTTTTAAACATAAGTAAATTGTGTTACCGAATTAACAGCAGAGTTTTATCCGGGACGCTTTATTGTAATACAAGTGAACCGAAACTGAAAGATAATACCGAATCACAATATCACACTTGGTACCTCTTTCCGAAAGTCGTCAAGATAGATAATAACTTCTTTAACAAGTCACAATTTCCCCCAAAATTAGGTCAAAATTAAGACTTCCACTCATAAGTGGTTCCTACAAATTGTTGAAGGAACACTTGTAATTAAAGGTACAAGTTTTCAGGACTTAATATGCAGTTTGTTCTACTCTTTGATATAAAATAGTGTTAAAGGGCGTATCGCAGGCATACGAATTCCAGCGTTCAAATACAGGCGGAGTCGAAAACTTTTCTCTGACAATTAAAGGAAAGCAATCGAAGGGAATTGAAACCGGGGATGAGAACAAATTTAGAGGAACAGTTGATCTCGGTATTTGCTTCAATATTTAAAGGTAATTTTTTGTGGTAAAATAAAAAAGGTGAACGGGACAAATCGGTTTGGTTTAAATACCCAACATAAGTGAGGACATCAATAACTCAATAACTAGATACCACCTTTGTTTTTAAACGATACAAAAAAAAATCGTCTACAAAATTGCGTCAAATTCGTGTTGTATTGTGATCTAGCCGAGGTAAATTTGTCAAGTGTTTTTTTTTTTTTTTTTGTATAATAGTTCTGGACTAAGGAATGGTGAGAAATGCATAACAAGTCAGTTTTTTTCGGGGAATTTCCTTCTCAACTTCTCAAGGCCAACCTAAATCAACTGCCTAAGCTATTTTGATCAAAGCATATTTTTTCCAAACCGGCGGTTTGGCTTTGGGTTTAAATAAGAAGTGCACGGCGAATCCTTATAGTTTTTGTGTCAGTAAAAACTTACACCAACAAATAAATGCACATAAACAATATTTATATTTATTTTTCTGTTGGGGTGATTTCTTTGTGGAGTTGGTCTATTGAAACGACAGGACACGTTTTGTAAAAAATTCCCGAAAATGCCTTTGAAATTCTACCAGAAATAAATTAACACATTTTTTCTTTGCCATCTCTGGCACTGGAAATGTACTAAATGTACTAAAATCACTCGAAAACTTAGTACACATAATATTTATATTTAGAACGAAATTGTAATGTTTGACTTCGCACTATCCATCGCTCTTTATCCATCAAGCTGTCGACGAAGTAACAACATTCGCTCCACAATAACTAAAAGGGATACCAATTTGCATATATATGTATTCTTGAGATTGTTCAAGTAAGTACGAAAATTTCAATACTTTTTCCATACTTTTAATTACAACCTACCCAAAAACATCTCTGACTTTGTTCGTAAGAATCTTGAGTGATTTTCGTGGACGAACAAATCTTCAAGAACGCTAATCGAAAACAAAATCACGAAAGTCCCTGAACTCGAACAGAAATCAACGAAAATTAACAAAAGGAACAATTCGCACAAACGAGCACATAAGAACACTTTCGGATTAGTGTCTCACAGACAGTGTAGGTCAAGGTCGTTGTCCAGTTGTTGTTCATATTTTATCGTCATAATCAAAATTAGTGACATCAATATCGCCAGAGGTCATATGTAAGTTTGATGGATGACCTCCGAATTTTAATTTCGTGATACGAGAGAGATTTCAGTTTTTCAAAGTAGGTTACGGAAAATGCATATTGAGTTCGAGAAACAGACTTATGTCTGAGCGGTTGACGTGAGAACTGCTGGACCAATTTTGACGAAACGTTTTTGGAAATGTTACTTAAAACTTCCAGCACATTTAAATATCTTGTTTTTATATTTTTGCGGAAATTTGTCATTTCTTTCTAAAACCTGTCACGATTTTTTGCTGTTTTTCCCTTTTTTATTTTGAAAAGAACCTTCGCAAAGTTTTCAAAAAAATGTTAAGTGTTTTTATACATTGTTTTCGTGAACTTTAGTGAGGACATCTCATTAGAATCCTATTTTGAGGCGCTGATCGTACATTTCAGAATTTTTTCCGTAACAGTAACAGTGTGTATAGGCTATCAAAGTGCGTCTTCTAATTTAATTTATATACTATATTGTTCCTTCCCTCCATTTCATATGTTATATTTATATTATATTGTAAGTTCTATTTAAAATATTTCCAATTATCTTTGTAAACTGTGCACTCATAAAGAATGTATTTCTTATTGTACAGAAAATTCATATTTAAATAAATACAAATACAAAATACAAATACAGTTTCCAGTGGAGGATGGAACGATGACCAAAGGGAATTAGGGGAATTAGTTTTAGCTCTTTAAATTTCTATTTGGCGAAATACGCATAATGGTATTTTGGTTATGACTTGTAACCGAAATGTGACCGAATTTTATTGAGCTGTCGATTTTTGTTCATGTGTTTTTAAGTTGGTTCATACGAGAAAGAAAATGAGAAATAGAAATATACTGCGATAGCAATACAAAATATACTCACATCACCTATCCCCTTTAATGGGGATGCTTAAATACCTAACGAACATAATGGGCCTTACCAATAACAAATTTAAGCTCGACTTTAAATTTACGGTATGCGCAGTGGCTTATTGGTTAGTGTGTTGGACTACTAAGCGAGGGGTCCGAGGTTCGAACGCCCAAAAACCCAAGTTCCAACTTAGGGATTTTTTCCACTGCGCCACCTCTCGCGAACGTCTGACAAACATCCGAGAGTATAACTGTCTTGAAAAAGCAATTGGCCGTTTGGAGTCGGCATTAAATTGTAGATCCCTTCAATTCGTTTCAAAACACAAAACGAATGGTTGTGAGAAGCTAGGCCTAGGTTTGAGAGACGAAAAGAATCCCGACAATGGTGGTCTGATTCGATTATCTCTCGAATGTACTTTTTAAATTTACGGTAACTCACAATTGCAAAATTTATATGGAAAATATAGCCACTGTGAGCTACTAAAATTTGAAGTCGGAACTAAAGTTGTACGGCGCAATGTCATGAAAGTGGTAATACAGGGGTGGAATCGGCTAAGGTGATAGTTGATAGTTGATAAGCAAAATTCATGCTTTGGCTCCACGTAAGGTGATTATGATATTGACTATCGCATTTTTGCTACCGTTTGCTTGCGACGCTATTAAGGTGTCGTTTTCATACATTTTATGTCGTTTTCGTCAGCAAAGTAGGTTGGCTCGGCTTCAACTCCACCAACAATTTAAAGTTCTGTGAAATAAGTGGTTCAAAGTTATAAAAATAAGAAAACTAAATTAATTTTAGCGCAATGTTTACTTCAATGGAATAATTCTATGCTGCAGCTAGAAATGAAGAAAATAATTACGAAAAAGTCCGATTGCTCAGAATTCACTTAAAAAATAAATCAGATATTATAGAACTTCTAACGTTCTTTTTCATAGATATTCTTTAAGAAATTATTATCAACACATAAATTATATATTTTAGATTCCTGAAGCAGTTTTGGGACTGCCTGATTTACCAACTGGTCAACGTATATTCCACCCATACTTTAATTGGCTGCAACTTTAAATTTTATTTAGGGGTGGTGGCTATCAAAGACAAGTTGGGGCTGACTGGGCGGCACCAATGGGTCAAAGTATTTGCTATTTATTTCCTTGGGAGTTTAAAAAAAAAAAAAAAAAAACAAACAAATATAGGTACTGTAATTTGTGAATATATTATTATTCTCAAATTCACTTACATTTTTCACAACAAAAAAGAAACACTTCGAATATCAGTTGCTGACGTTTAACCATCTTAGCCGATTCCACCCCAGGTAATATTATGTGAATTTAATAATCGCATTTCTTCGTATCCGAGTGAAAAATATTCAAACGCAAATCAGTTTTACCGCAAATATCAATAAGTTGTAGTGACAAAAAATCACGTGTACAAGAAATATTGAGAAATAAAATAAATCTCAACCAGAAACTGAAAGCGGCCATTTGCCTGACACAACATGTTTTTCCCTTTCAGGACAGCCCTTGACTAAATGGTGCTAAAATTACAAAATTTGGCGGATCTCGTATTTTCGACGTAGAAACTCTGTTTACAAAGTTTTATAGCCATATGTCCTTCCTACGAGGTCCTGTAGAAAGTTGCTTAAAAGCAACATTAGTCCATAATGGTAAATAAAATAAGACATACTAATGGAAGAATTCATATTCAATATTTCATATTTCTTATGGAAAAATGCATGCTTATGTGTGATATAAAATGAAACAATTTTTACTTGTATTGGAACACAAGTGAACTTCGTATTTGGAGCATTTGGAAAGAGGGGTTGCAGTTTTGCATAGACGGCAGCGACTTTTTTGACCCCAAAGAACCCAATGTCCTTTTTGGTCGTATCGAGATATTTCTGTGGGATCTGGTGTGTATTTACGTTTTAATGAAGAACTGCGAACACTGACTGATGGCGTATGGCGATGACAAAAGCGATGGTGATGACTTCGGGGTTTGCGGGGAATCCAAGGTCACTGTAGGAGGACGGCCTCTTGAGCGTTTTACGAAATTGGAGGAAGACGAAGCGCTTAGCAGAAATTGTGCTATTTCCATTTGGAAAAATATTAGTGCCATTGGTTTACAATTAGGTTTGACGACTTTTAATTCTTTGCGATACAGAAGCCAGACATTTACAATAGCTGCTCCGATGCACCAGTGAAATATACGCATATACCATTTTCTTGACCTGTGGCTTATTTTATATATTTCCATTAGCACATCGCATAGGTCAACTCCTCCCATATGTTGATTATAGTCGTTAACTATAGCTGGTCGGGGTATATATGTATAGTTTTGTTTTCCTGTAGACAAGGGCTGCACTCCTTTAATAGGAGTGCACATATATTATGAGTAAGTTCGCATTTTTTATCATATGAACCTCTGCCACGTTTTTTTAGTTCGGCTTCTGAAAGAATATCGCATTTACCCATTCTATTTTGTCGAACGGTTCCAGTTGCGAACATGCCCATTTGCTTCAAAGCTATTATAAGACTTATTGAAGTGAACCAGTTATCAAAATATAGTTTACTAGCTGACCCGGCGAACTTCGTTCCACCCAAATTCATTAATGTAGGTAATGAAATTAATAATTCCGAGCTTCCGCTTCATTCTGCTTCATGTAATTCGGTCAATTCAAATTTTTTATTCAAAAGGTACCTATATTAAAATTAAATAAATAAATAAAATCAAATACTTGTCGGCCAACCTACCGCTTTTTCACTGAAATGCTTTATGGTACACAACATTTTTTGTTCTATTTCTATTATCGAGTGTGTACACGTACAAAGCGAGAGCTTTGCCGACACGTGAAATTCAAGATTTATGCCAAACACATCCAGCGATTGTCCTTGCGACTTATTAATTGTCATAGCAAAAGCGAGACGAACGGGAAATTGAAGACGCTTAAATACGAACGGCAAATCGTTCTGAATAAGTGGAATCCGCGAAATAACAACACCTTCGCCTATGAATTTTCCAATAAAAATCGTTGCTTGAACTATATTTGATATTAAACTCTTCACAATCGAACGCGTACCGCTACAAAGTTTTGGTTCATTTAGGTTGCACAACGAAATTATTAATAGTTGGCGCAACAGGTCCGGAGGGACCCTAGGCCTAGCTCCTCACAACCATTCGTTTTTGTGTGAGTTTTTCATTTTTGAAACGAATGGAAGGGATCTACAATTTTATGCCGACTCCAAACGGCTAATTGAGAAGCTCTTTCAAGACATTTATACTCTCGGATGTCTGTCAGACGTTCGCGAGAGGTAGCGCAGCGGAAAAAAACCCTAAGTCGGTATTGGGTTTTTGCGGGATTCGAACCTCGACCCCTCGCATAGTAGTCTAACACACAAACCACTAAGCTACTGCGCCCAAACAAAATTATTACTGAGACGATTTTTAGTTTCAAATTGTGTGGAGGCAAGCCCGAAACATCCAAAGAATTTAAAAATTCCGTGGGATAGTTGGTGGCTTCGTTTTCATCCATCACGGAGTCGACTGATTTGTATGAATGCAACTCACCAGCGATTTGGTTTTGAATGGCGAAATTCAAATGATCGACGTTCTTGTTTTTCGCAGCCAAAATCGCTCTCACACTTAGCCAATCATGGTCAATATAATTCTGAGCGATATTCGGGAAAACATTCATGATTAGTTCTTCCGGTGTCGTTGTAAAGCAGCAACAATTTTGTGGAAACTCAATCAGGCCGGTGATTCAGTTTGCTGGAATCACACCATTGCCCATCGCCAACAATTGCCTGGAGAACTCTGATGTTCGCATGTTTGTTGTCAAATGCAATTTCTTAACGCATCGCCATAAAGCAGACGCCTTCAGGCAAGCATTCAAATCATCTGCCGGAGTTGATCTCGAAATTACAGGCAGCGTTTGACGAAAATCGCCTGATAGCAAGATTATTGCTCCACCGAAATGTCGCTTGTCATTACGTAAACGGTTCAGGGCCCCCAATGCGCGTTTGTAAGCCATTCTGCATTCGTCTCATATGATAATCTTACATTGCTGCAGTACTTTCGCCATCGCAGAGTTCTTTGAAATGTTGCATGTAGGTTCTTCTTCCACTTGCAGATTCAATGGCAATATCAATGCAGGATGAGCTGTTCGACCGCCTTCTAACAAAGTAGCCACTATCCCAGAAGAGGCTAGGGCCAAAGCGATCTCAGATCTCGAACGAATTGTAGCCAAAATAAGTGAAATCATGAATGTATTTCCAGTTCCGCAATTTTCGTTATCGACTGCTTGCATCAATTCATCGTACACTTTCTTTTATTCTTGATTCAACATTGGCACATTTGTTCGAACAGCTTAACTCAATGCGATTTGACCGAAGTCCATTTCTCGCTCCAATTCTGCATTAAATGCGTCTTGGCTGTGGCATCCCCAATTTGCACAACAAATTGCCACTCATGAGCAGACACATATCCTCGATCATAATCAAAGCTTTGTTGCGCATTTCATCTGACATCTCCAGTTCATTATCCGATATCACAGTACGAATTCGATGCAACTGACATATTCAGTTCATTATCCGATATCACAGTACGAATTCGATGCAAAATATCGTCGGCCTATCATCTTTGTATAATCAAAGTATCTATTTCATTTCAAAAAGTTACTTAATGTAACATAGTAAACATAATTTATTTGAACAAACTTTTAAGGTACCTATAGGTATAGGTAGTTAAAAAAAAAACTTTCAAAATTGTTGACAACAACAATTTGGTTGGAAAATAATTAAAATAATTGACAACAACAATTGCTTTTAAAATTTAAAATATTTTTTTTTTTTGTATTTGAAGTGTCACTACTCGATTTCTATCCAGTTTCTTTTTTTTCAAAGTGTACAAAAATGAATTTATTGGAATGGCGGTTGCGCCTTCTTTCAAAAATTTATCATACTAATATATTAACCTTCTCTGCATGGTCTATTAACCAACAAAAAAAACGAAATCAAAATCGGATGTGTGTGGCAGTCGGTAGGCTGTCACACACACATTTATCAAGTTATTTTTATATATATAGATAGTTCTGATCTTTAGGCACGGTTGAAGCCAAATACAAAACTATATCGGATGAAATGCCGAGGCCGTATTTTGGACATGTTCCATCGCCACATACAAAGCAAAATCGTATATCATTGCTGACGTCCCTGCTCTGGTGAACATTTTCATTCCCCATTCATGTGGCTTTGCTGGATTGTACTGCTTTAGACTTGACCTCCCTTTGAAAGCTATAATCTGCTCATCCACACATTGAAATTCTTCTTGGGGCAATTCGTTAAACCTTTTTTTAATAATGATAGCAAAGGGCGTATTTTATAGAGTTTGTCATAGTTTGCTTCACCTTTTTTTGGCTGTTTTGAATTTTCGTTCAAGTGAAAATTTTTTCAAACCTTGATCGTGACATAGCACCAGTTATAAAATTGACTGCTGCTTAACTGCTTTGACCAAATCATTCTTATCTGAGGTATTTTGATGATACCCATACCTAAAAGTACACCGATATAACGCCGCATTTCAAATGGTGCGCGTTTCAATTCCGTGCCAAAAGTTTCCATTGCATATAGATTGCTTTGCGATGTCATAAGGTCATAGGTCAAATACTTCTTCACCAAAAAACTGTCCAAAATACTCTATTGGTGCCTTATCCTCATAAACGTCATCAACATCAGCGCTTCCTCTCCAGGTTCCATCGACGGTCAGCATTTCACGTCCTCTCCATTTCAATGTGGATGCTTCAATTTTCTCAAAACTGTACCCAGCACTTACCTCTTCGTCAGCATCGCAGTTTCTACACTCGTCATCGTTCAGCAAATTTTCGGTCATTTCTGATTCTACCTCCACCCCTCTAGCTAAAATCTCTTCTATTGCTTCTTCCAAAAAATCGGGATCATCCCCATCCTCATCAACTTCATCTTCATCCGATGACTGATCCCAATCATATTTGGCAATATACTCCATTTCAGCATCAGTCAGACCTTTCGTCTGCGAACGATTTCCTTCAAATCAAATTTGTAATTAATCTTTACGTCCACTATGCTCTCTAGCTCTCTAAATATATTTTTATTTTTTTTAACGAAAACATAGATAAAATAACTTACCTTTATACTTCAACATTTTATTAATAATTCTTTTAAAAGACACTCGGAAATATTTCAAAATATTATTCTTTTCCTAGGATTTGAATAAATTTCAAAATCCCAAAACACAAACGCATTTTTCAAATTTTTTGTTCGTGTCTCACACTAACAAAATACAAGGCAATTGTTTGCAAGTATCTTTTTTACAAAGAGACTACGAAATTCAAAATCAGAAGTTGCTTATAAGCAACGATTGTCCTGAAAGGGTTAGGTAGGACCAGAGGGTGCATGAACATACATTGAGAATATTTTAATTTTTAGTATAAACTCGAAAAATATATAAAGGCGTATTGAAGTATGAGAACATGCAACAAAAGATTGGTGAAAATAATAAGAAACGGATTTGCAAATTTTAAGCTGTTGTCGCCTGTAATTTTTGGTACTGCTATTCTGCTTTGTTAAAAGCGACATAATAAAGTGAAAATATTTATATACATCAATAAATGGTACGGAGGTACAAATTAATAAATATAACTTTTGTAGTCCACTTTTGTTTTCTTGTCAAAGAAAATTTGTGTACTAAAATCAGTGTAGAAAGCTTATGATATTTCTAGAACTATTTCCAGTATAAATACATGTAACATGCTATTTATTAAAATATATTGATAACGTTTGATATTATGTGAATGATAGAAGTTAGAATATTATTTTTTTAGGTATATTTCCACTTTTTTACACTCAAATTTAATTATTTCGCACTTCATAAATTGTTTCCAATTCAATCTGCTGGAGTAAATGGCAAATTCAGAAAGTATTCTCATTTTGTTCCTACTAAAATATTGCAATGTCAGAAAGCAGCGTGGTGCACATACATGGTTGCCACTATTATTAAGAAAAAATTCCCTGACTTTCCCTGACCAGTTCTGAAGTTTTCCCTGTCCTAATTTTACAAATATAGCAACAAAAAAAAATCATTTTAATACTAGTCCTTGAGATCAATAAATTACATACATAAGGTCTGTTTCTTTACTTTTAAATCTTACGAATTTTTACTAGTTCTTACGAATTCTTACGAATTTTTACTCCGTGACGTTCCTTAAATTGAAAAGTTCGTAAAAGAGAACGTCCTCGAGAGAGCACTATATAACCGCTCCACTAAGAATCTTACGAATTTTTACTCAACAAATTTCTGGGTGTAAGAAGTGGAAAAGCTGTCAGTCACCTTACAATTAACAGCTGATTTGAAATTCTTTACCCCATTTGTCATAGGCGTGGATTATTTTTTGATTTCTGCGTTTAAAATGGTATCAACAGGCCGCAAAATAAAATTTAATGTTCTCCTCGAAATTCGTTCGAAAGTGGCGACCAAATTCTTCCTCGCTGGAACAAGGAACAATCTCCCCCATGCTGTGTTGCTTTTTCCTCTTTTCGAATGCTTGTATAGTTCAATCAGTACAAACTCTCCCACATACTCGGATTCATCAAAATAAAGTTCAAAATAAATGCTATAACTAATTTTCTTAGTAAATTAACAAATTCCTCGAGTTTATCAGACATTTTAACAACTTTTCGTACCATTTTTTTAAATTTTGAATTATGTATCTGTCATTTTTCATAAATTACTACAAAAGCGTTCCCTAGAGCATTCTGTGAGAGAATTTATCCCCACCACTGCCATTTTCACAGTCTTTTCCATTCTAACTAAAAAAGTAAAGGAACAGACCTACATAGTTTATTTTTTTGTTTGAAACAAATCCAAATCAATAAATGTTGAGAGGTATAAAATTAATTGCCAGTCTCGTAAATACTTGACAGAACAGCTTTCATATTGCACTTCAATTTTTCGGCGTTAGGTCTTATCGCCCAACGTCATAACGCCCAAATCACAAAATGTCATAGCACCCAAAAGCCCAATTTCCTTAAGAAATCAAAGCGAAAAACTTGTTTTTGAATATGGGCGTTATCACATTTCATTTGGGCGGTGTGCCATAAATAATATTTTAGAATTCATCGCTCATGCTCTTAACACCCAAAACGAAAATGTGTCATAAGGCTCAAAAACTGACACATACCGAAACCGAACCGCGCCGCTACCGCTAAGGAACCGCGCACGTCGCAGCCGTTCCATCACTGTTACACGAAACTTAATAAATTACCTTGCACAAATATTTTGAAAATTTTTTCTGACGCCACTCGACGAATTGGTGTCGCTCATTAAAAATGTCATAACGTCCAGATCGTACGTCACAGGACCCAAAATAAAAATAAAAACAGGAATATTGTTGGGTCTTATGAAATTTTCAAGATTTAGATTTTCTCGAATTTAAAGTTTTTTTGGGCGATCTGACAATCCATTTGGGTCTTTTGACGAATTATGCCACCATATTTTGGGTCATGTGACAGCTTTTGGGCCTTATGACATTTCTTAATTTGTGCTTTACGACCTTGGGCGATCAGGCCCAATATCAATGTCAGTTTGCCAAATTTCAGTAAATTTTACAACAATAAATCTTTAAGACAAAATTTGGGCGTTATGACATTTTTAATTTGGGCGTTATAACCTTGGGCGATAAGACCTAACGCCCAATCTTTCATTCTTGTTGGTCGCGAACATGTCGATGTGGGTGATCAGGCTCGATATAAATAATTATTTTAATATTAAAAAAAAAAAAAAAAAATACAGACTGAATTTTGACTGACTGTTCTCGAAATTCCCTGACTTTCCTTGACGTTCCCTGACCAAATTTTCGTTCCCTGACTTTCCCTGACCATCCAGTCTAGTGGCAACCATGACATAGTATAAAAGTACAATGAAAAGGTTTTTTTCGATGGTGCACTACAACGGCAACAAATTTTCAATACACTGTTTAAAATGAAAATTAATTCTTTAGGAGGAAATCGCATTAAAAAATTTACATTATTTTAAGATAACGAAGTACATAAATTACATACTTCGAATCTTTTTAGATAAATTCATTGTTCAACATGAAACCATTCACGATGCGCTGTATCTACTAATAAAAAAAATTTTACTCTCGACTTTAAATTTAAGGAAGCTCATTATTGCGAAATTTGTATAGAAAATATAGCCACTTTCAACTACTAAAATGTAGAGTCGAAACTAAAAATGTTTACTAGTAAGGCCCAATGCTTTTTTCATGCCACCCTATATACCCTTTAACGCTGGCAGAGCAATGTCATAATAATTCTTCATGCACGCCTATAATAAAAAACGCATGTTGCGTGTATGAGTATAAATGCTGTTCCAACTTCGCGTGTGTACCTACACCTATATCAGTAATTATAGCTGGTGGTATATGTGAAGATTGTTTGCAATTAAAATCGTCAAAATACTATGGTAACATTCGGCGGTCACAATTTAGTGATCTTTACTGTTAAGTGGTCTGATGTTTGTCTGACTAACATATGTTCATATGGATACTGTTTCCAGAGGAGTATAATATAAATGTTACGTATACGCCGTAGTAACCGACAGCTTATCCGAAAATGCAGAGTTCAGTTGCTTAGGGTAAATGTGGTCAACTCACCTAAATGAATTCTGATTAAGATTATATTTCACCCCATAGAGAAAGTCCTTATAAAACTGCGACGTTCTACTGCAGATCAGTTTAGTCCTCGCCACAAACTGAACTATGTAACGTATAGCTTTAGTCGATATATGACACTTTTAACTACCGTATCAAATAGTCCATATTATTTATATTTTATTATATTTTCAGTCTGTCGAAAGATCATACCCAAAATGGAGATAACCATAGTAAAAGAACCCCAAGCAAATGCGTCCAACTCAAAGCCAGTCTTCACCAGAGATGCCACCAGAAACCTGTTCGCAGGGTTTCGTTTCCTGGGCATCAGCATGCCAAAAAAATACAGACTGACATACATCGCTTATTCGGCAGTCGTCAATGGTTTGGTTACCATATTCCTGCCAATGGCATTCACCATCAGCTACATAACATCCAGCAGTGAGATGGAAATGGGAAACTTACTCACCTCCTTGCAAGTCGCTATCAATGTGTATGGATGTGCTGTAAAGATAATCATCATGGGCTTTATGTTAAAGCAACTCCGCAAGGCCGAAGTTGTAATGGACAAACTGGACGCACGCTGCATCTCTGAGGACGAAAATGAACAGATTCGTAAAGTTGTGAAGTTAGGTAATCGCTTGGTGATCCTTTTTGGATTGGCATACTACAGTTACTCGACGAGCACGTTTATAGCTTCTGTTACTTCGGGAAGGCCGCCATACTCTCTGTACATACCATTAGTTCATTGGGAAAAGTCAATGACTGACTTTGTAATCGCTGCAGCTACGGAGTATGCCCTGATGAATGTAGCTTGCACGCAGCAGGTAGTAGATGATTCATACGTTGTGATCTACATCAGCATTCTGAGGCGACATGTTCAGATACGTTTGCTTAGAATTAGCAAACTATGTTCGGATCCAACGAAAAGCAAGGAGCAGAATACCCAGGAACTGATTAACTGCATCGTGGATCACAGAAATATAATTGAGTGAGCTGGAGATCTGTCCACGACGGCATCTAAAGTATATCTCTTTACAGGTTGTTTGACATCATACACCCAGTAATCTCGACTACAATCTTTATCCAGTTTCTGATTACTGCTACGATTCTGGGCACCACTCTAATCAATATTTTGATGTTTGCCGATTTGTCATCGAAAATTGCGTCGCTTTTTTATATCGTGGCGGTGGTGGTTGAGATATTACCTTGTTGTTACTACGCAAATTGTCTATTGGTCGAGAGTGATCAGTTCAGCAATATTATCTTTCATTCGAACTGGATTGAACAGAATGCCAAGTTCAAAAAGATGTTGCTTGTCTTTATTCAACACTCACAGAAGTCAATCACGTTGACAGCTGCCAAAATGGTTCCCATCAATTTGAACAGCTTTTTAGGGGTAAGTTTGTAGATCAAGATGCAAAATTATGGTAGAGATTTTAAGCGCAGGTAAGTTGATCAAGCTTGAGCCGAATTAACGCATCCGTGAGCGAGCCATACGTCAATGAATTTTGTGGATTTTGCAGGCAAAACAATAACAAATTCAGTGACGTATTACTCGGTCACGGATGCGATAATTCCCAGGGGTTGAATTGGCACAAGACGTAAAATCAAAATTAAGATTGCATAACATTGCCAAGTGTTAAGCGATATTTAACCTGAGCTTCCAGAAGAGTTTTTTTTTTTTTTTATTATTTATCTAAACTAGTCTATTTACACTTGCAGCATTTTTCAGTCCTCTTGGTTGGTGACGGCGTTGCCAGTTTCGAGGTTTTCTCCCCAGATTTAGGCATTTTTTTGGTCGATGGGGGAAAATGAGCATCCGCAGAAAAATACAATTTATAGGCATTCGGTGAACGTAAGAAATATTGAGTAACTTATTTTAAAGACTGAGGACCTAGAGGTTACTCGTTCTGTTTACAACCAGCGTTGCCATAAGTGCAGATTTGTGCAGTGCAGACTTTTAACAACCAGAAATCTGCGCTTCTAATTTTGTCTGAATTCGCAATAATGTATTTTGTTTTTTTTTAAATGTTAAAATTTTGTGCACTTTTGCTATCATTTTCATACTCAAAAAAAAAAAAAACAAAACAATGGTGAAATAATATTTTCCGTAGAAATCTGCATTGCAGTTCTCATTATTTGCAGATTTGTCTAAATATGTTTATGGCAACACTGTTTACAACTTAATGATTCAAAATTGAGCATGACATTCAAGGATGAAATAAATGTGTGTGTTTTTTTAATATGCAGTTTCCGAAAACGTTTTGTAAAATTTCCTTAAATATTTTTTCCAAAATGTAGGCATTTACCTCATCTGTAAATGTTATAAAGAACAATTTGCAAAGTTGCGTAAGGGCTGTGTATTTATTTACAGCACACTTTAGCATACGGAAAGCCAAACTTACATTTCCGCTTTTCAAATTCGGCTTAGTGGTTAGTGTGTTGGACTACTAAGCGAGAGTCCCAGGTTCGATTCCCGAAAAAAAAAATTCCATCTTAAGCTTTTTTTTCCACTGCGCAACCTCTTTCGAACGTCTGGCAAACATCCCAGAGCATAACTGTCATGATAAAGCTTATCAATTGGCCGTTCGGACTCGGTATTAAATTGTAGATCCCTTCCATTCGTTCCAAAAATGAAAAACGCACACAAAACGAATGGTTTCGAGAGCTACGCCTAGGGTCTTAACGGATCTGTTGTGTCAACTATTTTTTTATTTTTAAGGTGCCTTAACCTATATATAAAACATGTTCAAAAAATAATGACAAAAAGTTTAGGGCTTGAGGAGGAAAATATAGACAAATCTTTCGGTTCTCTAGTTTTATCTGGGGGAAAATATTTTGACTGTCTGGCAATGCTCCTTGGTGACGACGGTCCAGTTTGATTTAATGTTTTTTTTTTTTTTGTGAAAGGAAAAACCGTTACAAAAGTATATATGCTATACTGCATTTGTACCCTACTTTTCCCTGATTTTTGCTAAACGAATACTGCCCCTCGTATGGTAAAATTTATCTCGGATATTTTTATGGGATATTAACCCGTGTCGTAGACTTAGTGCGGAACTCTTACTTATGTTTTAAGCTTGTACAAAAGCCCAGAATCTTACGTTATTGATGTTGAGCAAAGCAGTTCTAACTAGATTGAAAATATTGAAAATGGTTAATGTTTTGCGGGCCTTTTACATCTTATGGGGATGGGCTATTGACGTTTTGTTTTTCTTTCACGACCTAAAATCATTTCAAGGCCGGATCAACTGTCCACATTTTTTTAACTTTCTCGATTACGTAGTAAAAAATATTGTATTCGTACAAAATTTCGAACTGGAGATGTTAATGAATTCTGACATTACGATGATGGAGGAACTCAAAAAAGTGATTCGCAAAATTCTGTAACTTTAAAATTCTGCCCGTCTGTCCCGAGGCCTACAGCCCGGATTTCATTTAATCTTTGGATTTCGAGTTTGGAGGCTTACAGTTCCGGGTTAATTTCTATGGTAATATGGTCATGTCTAACTTAGTAGCAAACTTAGCTTTTGTATATATTATCGTAGAATAGATTTTTGAAAAAAGTTACTTTAAAAATGTAGTTTTCATAAGTGTACTTACCTGAAAGTGGCAATAATGATTTTGACCAAAATGCAAACTTAAAACGCTAATTTAAAAAAAACTGCTCATGTCTCGAAAAACCCATTTTCGGTTTTGATAAAACTTTAAAAACCAATTAATGCTTAAATCCCGAACAATAATTATACTCGGTTTTCAGCTAAATAGTTAAGTAATAGTATTTTTCAAACTAAACATTGCAATATTTGTTACTTTTGGTGTGCCAGATTTTACGAAAACCGC
The DNA here is from genome assembly GCA_946477585.1 of Cheilosia urbana. Taxonomy (NCBI): domain Eukaryota; kingdom Metazoa; phylum Arthropoda; class Insecta; order Diptera; family Syrphidae; genus Cheilosia; species Cheilosia urbana. The sequence goes on along the minus strand of OX297854.1, from coordinate 85,480,982 downwards.
TCTTAGCGATCTTGATCTTGATCAAAATATTAAATATAATATCAGCATTATAAATAAGACTCCGTACTTAGTTGTTCTCAAAAAATTCGAATAACTCAGTTTTTAATTATTTCTCAAAAATGACTACCCAAAAGAATTTGAATTCGTTCATATATATAAATATAAAGATATCGATCTATCAACGATTGACAACTTAACCAGCATCATTAATTTATTGCCCTAACAGATCAAAGAACATAAACTTCTATACTCTGTTCAATTTATATTTTCAGTACAGGGAAGATAGGCTATTTGCCTTTCACCCTTACTATTATGGATTTTAATAAGCTGTCTCCATTTTAAAGCTCTCACATGGTTACCATAGTCAGCACTATAAATTGGCATAATTCTCTCACAAATATCGGTAGGGCTACCAAATACCAACCCTTTATTAAGAAAAAATGGTTTAACTGCATGTTAACAGATCCTTCAGAAATACAAAATAATTAAAGGAGTACCTAAAAACTGTATGGCAACATCCCACATAATCAAGTTCATTTATTCGCTCTCAAAAGCTTTAAAAAGCACCAAAACCGAAAGTTCTTGACAAAATTCGAAGAAAAACCCTTAATGATATGCTGAAATTGACATATGGTAACATTTCTCTGATGTGCTTCAGTCACTCACACATCACACTGCTTATTTTGGTTGATGATAATAGCAAGCGAACGCAAGACGATCGTGCTCATTCTCCCCGCGGCTGTGGGGCAGACTGGTTATGGTGGGATGTATGCGAATTTCAGGAAAATTACAACAACAAAATTCTTTGGAATGCCAGTGGTTTCGTTTTTATTTCAGTGGCAAATCTTGTATTTGAGTGCCGTGAGAGTAGCTACAGGCACCACTGGTAGAAAAAAGAGCTTCCCATAAGGCCTGTACTGAAAATATAAATTGAACAGAGTATAGTAAACGCTTATATCCCTGAACCCAAAAATCTTGTAAAGTATAAAAGCTTATAAAGCAGTACAGTAGGCGCTTAAAACTCTCTAATCAGAAATTTCGACAAATGCCTGATACTAGAGCTTCAACTTACAAAATATCACATTGTTATTTGATTTTTATACTGCCTATCAGATGAATAACCTAAACGTGGATTTTATTTAACACTATTCCTATATTTATGAACCGTTTCTTTTATCTAGCATCGCTTCTCATATCTTTACCTATCTATCTAATAAAATAAGAAAATAACCAACCAAACTTTTGCTCAACGAGAAAGTTTCGTTGTCGTGCACTTTATTTTTGTGCACTTTATTTTTGCTACAATCAAGTTAAAAAAATGTGTTTCATATCATTTAGTCAGTAATTATTTATGCTGTAATTTTAATCCCGTCTTTTCTTCTTTTCAGATAGTGAAATTTTCGTTCTCATTGTATACGCTGCTAAGTCAAATGGAATACGGAGCGTAGCCTGAAGTGATCACATATCGTGTTTAGTTCATATATTTTTGTTTAACTTTTCATCCGATGTGTAGCAAATAAAAAGATGAAGTAGAGGTTAAGCATTTTATTTATTTCTAACAGACTGTAGCAAAAAAAAAAAACTGCAGGAAATAACTGTTATATTTAATAACTGTATCTTTTACATAAATTGGCAAAGGAAAGTTTCTTTTTTTTTTGTTGGGAAGATAGTGCAGATATGCTGTCTGTAATTTGTTTTCCAATATGTTTAGTACAGGCCAGGCTACCTCTTCCGAAGTTGGACACCTCGAATGGAATTTGAGCCTCGGAAAGAGTATGCGTCACGGAGAATTTTCCGTTCCGACGGATACCTCGCTAGGGCCGATTATGAAATATGGCTCTGACTAGGTAAACCAATTTCAAAACGACAACACTTGCTTACTTAGTAAAGATGGCGCTACAGTCTAGGGTGGACTTGAGCCTCAAACAACAAGCGCCGATCTTTAGCCAGCTGTCTCCAGTTTTGCACGCTAAATTGCTTCCACTAGCGTGCGCCACATAAGTCGGATTCTTTCTCTACCAACCAACAGTAACCTCATCCGCTCATGGTGGTGGGATTATTTCAGGACACATTAACCTTAATAAACATGCAAATAGATTTGGCATATCAGAAACATCGATATGCCCAAACTGCCAGGAGGAGGAGGAAGATATAGAACATTTCCTCTATCACTGCCCAGCTACAGCGAGGCTACATAACAAAATTCTGGGAGCACATTTGATACCAGACCGTGCCATGCCTCAGAAATGTGGAACCAAGCGACATCATGGAGTTCTCCAAGCGAACAAATATTCCAACCGTTTAAAAAAAAAAACAAGACAAGAAAGGACCACTACGGGCCCATCAGAGACGTCAGTGCAGAGTGGAAAACTTATCCTCACCAACCAACCAACCAACCAATCAATCAACCTCATCCGCTTCTGCGCCGTAAAGTAGGACTCGGATGGTAAGGGTCTTTTAAAGAGTATCCATAGTATTTCCTGAGTAAACGTCTTAACAATTTCCTTCTTCGGCCAAAGTAATAGCGATTGTCTATAGTTATTGTCTGAGTTCATGGCGGATCCTAGGTAGACGATGTCCCTAACCACCTCGAAGTTATAAAAATTTCAATGATGGCATTCTGTCCAAGAGGTCGGTCTTATTGGATGTCTTTTCTTAGTGATAGCATATATTTTGTTTTGCCCTTATTGACCGCCAAACTCACCCGCGTCGTTTCAGTCTCTTGAACGCGTCATTAACATCACGATTGTGTTATTGTCGTCAGCGTACGCGAGCAATTGGACGGGCTTTCGAAAGATTGTGCCTCTGGTGTTGCAGTGAGTAAACAGTAGCGACTTCTTAACCCATACGTACGTCACATTATTTGCAAATATGTTTTTTGAATTCCTGATTGTTTTGTAAAATTTATTGAATACTGATATAGGTGCATAGGTTTCTCCGCGTTTCTGCCTCAAGGTGAGTTGCTGTAAATATTTGATCAACTGTCGCCAAGTTTTTGTATAAACCCTATTGGTGTATATACGGCGTACGATAATTTATTTCTTAAAACGAAAGTCATTATTTCACAGCGCACATTAGCTTTTCGTAAAATTGTCAATTCAAGTGCTTGATTTACTTATAGCAACGCGTGAAAGCACTCACAGTAAGGGACAACAAAAACAACTTATCGTTATCTCAAACAAATGGTTCGACTATATAAGGCGGAAGACATTAAAATCGCATCAATAAGTGCGATCAGATTTCACCATGAAGTTCATCTATCTAGCTGTTGCTCTAGTTTTGGTAGTTCTCCAACTGGTCAGCGGAGGACCCTTGCCCGAAAGCCCGGGCGACTGCAATGCGATCATGTGCATTGATTGAAATTCCAGTTTGTGGTAAACTTGACGGAAAGATCACGATCTTTACGAACCAATGTTTTTTTGATGCCATTAACGCATGTAACGGAGGACGTAAGTGTTATAATAAGATTTTCATTCTTCTTGACGCATTTATTAATGTTTTGGTTTTTCTTTCTCTTTCTATTTTGTAGAATACTCTTCGTGCTGAAATGGTGGGGCTTTCAATTAAATAAAATTATTTATGAAAGAATTTTAGTGTCGTTTTTATGTTTTAGAAGATTCGATTTTAATTTATTTTTTTTCTTACCGGTTATAAAAGCCCGTACTAAAAGATGATCAGCTTAATTGTTGAGAAGATTTGTTTGAGAGCAAATCAGAGTTTTTAAAAGGTTGACGAAAAGTAACAAACCGGAAACACACCCAAGATAGACTATTCGTTTGGACTGCCTTCATAGGGCGCTAAAACTGCAGCCTCTTCCTAAAGGAGTTTATTGTGCCTTCCGTGAGGACGTGAGGCCCTAGAGCCATCTTTTCACTTCCGAGGGAGTGACGAAGACAAAGGCTTGCTCTTCAAATTTGCTGAAGTCACGATTTGCTCGCCAATGATATTCCTACTCAGACGAAAGAGGGCCGGACTCTCCATGAGTATGTGAAAAGAGGATTCATCAGTCAGATTCTGCATGTAGGATCCGGTGAGACGTTAATGCCGTGAGGGTGTTTTTTCATAAAGCTAATTATTCCTGTCAGAATTCTCATGGTATTTTTGTCCAGGTAAATGAGGGAGCAGGATTTTCTGGTGGAGAATGTGAGGAAGACCCAACCCAAAGTGACATCTGTTATGAAAGTAGTGATCCATTGAGTACAATTTATTTTGCTAAGCAGTGGCTGAGTGGTTACTGTGTTGAGCTATTGCGCAATGGACCAGGTTCAATGGCCGAAGGAAAAAAGTACATATATCATTGTACCACCTCTTTCTATCGTCTGACAGGAGTCCAAAACTTTAGTAGTCCCGCGAAAGCTTCTCAATTCACCCGGTTGGGTTCGGCAGATAGTTGTATGTATAGTTTCTGATGTAACATGGATCTATTAGCAAAATATAAAAATGCTACTTAATACCTTAACCAATCCGTGGTATATAATAAATAACCTACTAATACAATTCGGAAGTATGGTTACCAATTCGTCATGCTTTTTATGAGGGTTGTACCCCAATATCGAGCAAAAGTGCAAAAAATCGCATTTTGTTTCCCTGACTGCCCGATCCACAAGAAAGGAGACTAAACTGCGCCAACTATAGAGGCATCAGTCTCCTGAACACTGCGTATAAGATCATGTCTGCTGTACTGTGTGAACGCCTGAAACCATTCGTCAACGATCTGATAGGTCCCTATCAGTGCGGTTTTAGGCCCGGTAAGTCCACGACCGATCAAATATTCACACTACGGCAGATCCTGGAGAAAACCCAAGAAGTCCAGATCGATACTCACCAAGGTATATAGAATAGATGGTATGATATTGCGCATGTTGTCTTTCTATCTCCTTCACGCATTGCTACGTCATCTGTATCGTTTTGCGCGGTTTGTGTTTGACATTTTGGAACTAATTTGTGCGAATATTTTTGTTGTCCAGTTAATTTCGTGAACAAAATAAATTAAAGCAAGTGTAAAATGGTGATTTGTGCTATGTTCGGATGCAATAGCAGTAATGACAAAAGGTTGAAACGAAACCAAATATCAGACGGGTGCGAAATAGTGAAATTCTTCCGGTTTCCAAGGGATGAAGAAATGCAAAAAATGTGGGTGAATAAATATGCCAGAAAAGATAAATTTAATGCAAAAAATGCATTCCTTTGCTCCAAGCATTTCACACCCGATCAATACAACCGTATTTTAATGCATGAATTACTAAAGTATTCGCCAAAAAATAGTAAAAAACTGAAATCAGATGCAATTCCCACAGAAAATTTGCCATTTCCTATAAAAAATTTGCAAAATAACCGTCAGGAAAGAAGCGACAAGAGGGAAGCAAAACAGGTCGTGCGGCAAATTTTGTAAGATATCCTAGCTAAAGAAATGTTTTATATTAAATTATGCACTTTGACTATTCCAGGAAAAGCCTTCCGAATCCGGCTGAAAACCCCAATGTAGATTCGAATTTGTCTCAGACGCTTTCTACAACTGGAGAAATTGCAATTACAGCAGAAATTGTAGCACCAGCGGCTGAGGAAAATGTCGAACAAATTGACAAATCTACAAGTACTGACGACTTAGAAAAAAAAACTGAAAGGTAGGATTATCGGATATTTTGCTTTTTGCATTTTTTTTCTATATATGATTCTATTTCAATTTACAGCACAAAGGTTTCTTCGCTAATGGAAGAAAACAAGCGCCTAATGCAAGAGAACTATTTGCTACAGCAAGAAAGTAATTGGATCAACAACTTTTTTACTCCTGGACAACGAAGAAAAATGCAACTAAATAACAAAAGAATAAGGTGGGATGTAGATGACATTTCAAAAGCCATTGTTATTTATTCTTGCGGTCCAAAGGCATACAGGCTGTTATTAAAAAGAAAATATCCTCTACCAGCTGTAACCACATTAAGAAGTTGGGCATCAAAGGTAAATGTAGAACCTGGCTACCTTGGCTCAGTGTTTGCATTAATGCGATCTGTTAATCTGTCTCCATTCCAAAAAGTTTGTGTTCTTATGGCTGACGAGATGAAAATCCAACAGTCATATGAGTACGATGTAAAGTCTGATACTCTCTTAGCTCCCACGAATTACGTACAAGTAATAATGGCAAGAGGCCTTTTTGAAAACTGGAAGCAACCAGTGTATTACATGTATGACACCAGCCTTAGAAAAGCTATGTTTACAACCATAATAACAAAATTGCATTCAATGGACTTCCAAGTAGTAGCTATTATTTCTGATTTGGGAGGAGGCAACCAAGGGCTTCTATCAAAGATGGATATTAGCGAAAGTAGACCTTACTTTTGTGGGGGAACTTTAACGGACTCAAACGACGAGAGAGAAAACAACAAAGATGTTCGCTGGTATAAATGACTTTAATCAGTGATCGAACTGTGTGAACAAATAGATTTGAACTCTCTTTTATAGTCTAAAGAAGTACAGTAAATTCCTATGTATTATGTCGACTGGAAGTAGTTCGGTTAAATCATCCGATCAGTTTGGCAAAGGCTTATGTGATTATGCATGCATTACATTAAATGATAAGCGATACAGTGTGGCTGAAAATAGTGCAATCAGATGGTAAAATAGACTACAGCTCGGCCAACCTGATCAAGTAATCGCCCCGATTACATATTATTTCCAAATTGTAAAATATTTTGACTTAATAATAACAATAAGCATACTAAATATATTAAAACGAAATTAACATTTATAAATAGTCAAATACGTACATAGATACTTTACGATTCCATACACATACACACATGTACAGACATTTTATATTTATTTTCAAACATCAAGGATATACCATTTTTTCATTCTTTTTTTTTTTTCTATATACAATAATAAACGAATAAGATGTAAATAAAAACAGGTTTGGTTTCTTATTTTTTCTCTGTGTGCTTTATCAACTGACTTTCAAAACGTATTCACTTCTAAATTTAGGCTGTCAGGCAGATCAGGATCTCCACTTTTACCGATGTTATCACACTTCTCCAATTCACATAATTTCAGCATGAAAGGTCTCATATTAGCTGGTGAGCATATCCCCCTATATGGTAATCGCGTCAATTGTAAGCCATCGATATCTTTAATGAGGTATCTATCGTTTGGCAGAACTTTCTCTACCTCGTATGGTCCTCGATATTTAGCAAATAATTTTTTATTAATGCCTGGGGTGTTTATTATATTTTTTATCATAACAAATTCTCCCTGCCTGTAAACCTGAGGTTTCTTGTGACGTTGGTCATAATAAATCTTGTTCAACATTTGGCTCTTTTCAATGTTTTGTCGAGCATTAATTCTTATTTCCTCCAAGTCTACTCTTTTTGTTCCTAATTTACTACTCAAAAATTCCCTGACACGATCGCAAAGCTCCCCTTTTTGATTTGTTCCAAATAACAGCGTACTTGGCGAAAACCCTGTGCTTCGGTTTAAGGTGTTGTTTATAGCAAATTCAATTTTGGCTATGTTTTTATACCAAGCACTCGTTGTTTGGGTATCGCATTCTTTGGCCAACATGGGTACAAGGACTCGATTTATTCGTTCTATTTGGCCATTAGATTGAGGGGAATGAGTAGCGACTTTGATGTGTTGGATGTTGTTTCCGTTCAAAAAGTCGAAAAATTCTTTTGACGTGAAACATGTTCCACGATCGGATATGATTCTATTTGGCCTCGAATAGTTTTCGAAATAGGACGTTAAGCAGGCTACTGCTTCTTTACTTTGAGTTGTCTTAACCGGATAAAGTTTTACAAATTTTGTAAATCCATCAATAACGCAGAGGAGGTGCTTCTTATTTGCCGTTGACAAAGGGCCAAGGTGGTCAACGTGCAGAGTATCAAAGGGCACATCACCCTTTGGTATAGAATGCAATGTTCCTTCAGTTTTTCCAGAACTTGGAGAGAAATATATACATTTCAAACATCTCTGAATGTAGTCTCGTATTTTATCCTTCATTTTTGGGAACCAGTAACACCCAGACAGATGGTCGAAAACCTTTTCAACCCCTAGGTGGCACATCGCCTCATGGTGAGTGCGTATCACCTGTTCTTCCATGTGTTTAGGGACATAGAAAAGAATTTTGTCTCGTGTTTTGCGGTATATTAAGCCATCAACCATTTCAAAAAAAGAATTTTCAGACTTTTCTAATTCTCTAACAATACCAAGTATTTTAGGGTCCTGCCTTTGTCCTGCTGCTAACACAAACTCAAAAGATTCATCGTCGACGTAAAGGATGTTAAACGATCGACTAAGAGCATCGACATGATTCATCGTATTTCCTTTGCGGTGCTCTACGTTATACTCAAAACTTTGTAGTTCTAGCGCCCAACGGGAAATACGCGGATTTAGAGACTTTTTTTTGTAAAGATAATGTTAGCGCTTGGCAGTCTGTCACTATTTTAAAAGGTATTCCTATTAGGTATATTTTAAATCGTCTTAGAGCGTAGATGATAGACAGTGTTTCCAGCTCGTAGCTGTGGTATCTACTCTCAACTTCTGTCGCACGCTTGGAAAAGTAGAAAACTGGGTGGAATTTATTATCTTTTTGTTTTTGAAGGAGGACTGCTCCATATCCCAAACTACTGGCATCACAGTGTAACTCTGTAATATTGTGGGGACTGTAAATTGACAAAACTGGGGCCTCCATTAGTTTTCTTTTTAATAATTGGAAAGTTTCAACCTGTTTGATACCAAAGACAAATGGTGCATCCTTTTTCACGAGGTCATACAGGGGTTTTGCCAGATTTGCAAAATTTTTAATAAATTTTCGAAAATAGGAGCAAAGTCCTATAAAACTATGAACTTTCTTCGTACATGTTGGTATTAGGAAATTTTCGATAGCATTAATGCTAGTGTCATTTGGCCTTATGCCATCTTTGTTTATTTTGTATCCCAGATATACAATTTCGGTTTGTAAAAATAGGCATTTGTCCATTCTCAGATGTATACAATGTTCTACCAATACGTCCACAACTTCTTTTAAAATTTGTAAATTTTCTTCCACAGACTCTGTGGCTATTAGAAAATCATCAAGAAAGTTTAAAATTTTTTCTTTCGAGATGAGGTCTTTAAAGATTTGTTTTATAAATCGTTCAAATACTGAAGGTCCATTCTTAAGCCCGAAAGGCATCTTTATGTATTCGAATTGTCCTAAAGGTGTTGTAAAGGACGTGTATTTTATAGATTCTTCCGCTATTGCGACATGGTGAAAACCATCTTTCAGATCTAAAACTGTGAAAAATTTCTTATTTTTGAGACGATCGATGTGATCCTCGATAGTCAACGCAAAGTCTCAGCTCCCCATTCTTCTTGCTAACAAGAACTATAGGAGATGCAAATGAGGAATTTGATTCACGAATTATTCCTTTTTTCATTAAGTCATCTAATATTTTTTGAAGTTCTAGTTTGTGCGCATAAGGCAATCTTCTAGGTACACAGTGAAAAGGATTATCCTTCGACAAAACTATTTTCATTTTAAAATCAGTGTTATTTGGTTTTTGATCGTTTTGAATAGAAAAAGCTGGTGTAACTATCCTAACTATATCCTTTTTAATAACTTCCGGTAATTTATTATTAATATTAAGATCTAACTCACTCTTCTTACTGCTCACGTCAATATTCAAAATCTGATGAATGATGTCCTCCATGTCTCTGACCTCGCTTTCCTGATCGTCTGAGCTGCCTGAATGGTGATGGTGATCATCGGATGTAAAGTGGAGATCCTGATTAGATCCAGCTGAATACTTTTGGTTTCTTTTCTGTAGTACCAAACCAATTTTTTCCAAAAAATCCCTTCCTAAAATGACAGGATAATTCATTGAAAAATTTTTTACCACTAAAAGTTGCAAATTAATAAAGGAATTTTCATAAGAAATGATACTACTAATACTTCCTAAAATATCCAGAGGGCTTCCATTTCATCACAGACAAATCGATAGTTGATGTTCCTTTGAAATTCGTTGCTAGATGATTGTCTCTCCATTGTATTATATTTCTCAGGTAATGACGCAAAAGTTTCTCGAGCTCCAGGTTGATTACTGTTTTTTTGCTGCAACATCATCACTGAATTCTTAGCTGTGCAATTCGGTGATATGTGGCCATGCTGTCCGCACTTAAAGCATATTGGTTCTCTCTTACTCCCGGATCGTGGATGGGCACCGATTTTGTTAGGAAATCCGTTGTTCTCTGGTCGCTTTGGTGGAATGTTGCGCGGTTGAAAATTAGTTGAACTCCTTGGTCGATTGGTTGCATAATTGATTTTCAGTTTTTCATATTTACGCAGGGCTGACTTTAGTTCAATCATGTCATTAGCGTTATACAGAATCGATTTATTTATTTCAATGTCCGCAATCCCTTTTATTATAAATTGCATGAGATCCTCGTCCTCAACATAGCCTTGAGATGCAATTTCTTGCATAGAAAGAACGTATTGTTGCATGGTCTCGTTATGATGTTTTCTTCTATTTTGAAGGTCACGGTATATGTCTGCCCTCGTCACCACTTTTTGAAATTCTTTCTTTAGAGCATTTTTTAATTCTGACCAGCTTTTTAAAACAATAGTTCTACTATACATTTTTGCGGTACCTGTAAGCATCCTTTTGGCATAGAGAAATTTTGTTCTATCGTCTAGTCCCAGAATTTCTGAACACTCCTCAAACTGCTCAATCCAGCGCTGTACAGGTAAATTATCATCTCCACTAAATTTCGGTATTGAGTCCTCAATGTCTTTGTAGCTACCAGTCACAGTCGTTTTAGTATTTATTGTTGATTCCTGCACTTGAAGTTCGTAAATCTGTTTTTTTAATCTTGCGATTTCCTCTTTTTTCTTACAAATATTGCGAAGTTTTTTTAGTTCGTCATCGAGAATGTCTTCTTCTGAACGGTGGTTCTCGTTGCTTTCTGCATCATCGTCGTCGGAAAGTTCGTCGACGGACGGTGTTGATTCCTTTGAGTCCCCCTGATGCATCAGCTTCCTGAGATCAGCTTGGTTGTATCCTTTGACTTCTTCCTGTATACGGAGCTTTAACTCCGCCTTTGTGCCACTTGTTTGGAGTTCCAACACTCTTAACAAATCTTTAAGAACAAGCACTGTTGCCGACTCCAAGAACAAAGTCCACTCCTCAGACATGATTCTTCACGAAAAACACGTACACAAGTTATCAAAGCGAAAAAAAATCTCAGCAACCGAATAAAAAAAAATGTAATGCTTTGCGCGCTTATATAATGTATGTACTTTATCCCACTTCTGAAAACTGTGGGGGAACTTTAACGGACTCAAACGACGAGAGAGAAAACAACAAAGATGTTCGCTGGTATAAATGACTTTAATCAGTGATCGAACTGTGTGAACAAATAGATTTGAACTCTCTTTTATAGTCTAAAGAAGTACAGTAAATTCCTATGTATTATGTCGACTGGAAGTAGTTCGGTTAAATCATCCGATCAGTTTGGCAAAGGCTTATGTGATTATGCATGCATTACATTAAATGATAAGCGATACAGTGTGGCTGAAAATAGTGCCATCAGATGGTAAAATAGACTACACTTTTTAAATCCTTGCGACAAGTCGAAGAAAGTTTACATATGTGTTCAGTGATACGCCACATTTAATAAAACTGCTTCGAAACCATTTTTTGGATACGGGATTACTCGTAAAAGGGAAACATTTGACAAAAGAGCCAGTTGAAGAGTTGTTGCAAAAAATGTCAAACACAGACCTTAAAATTTCTAGTAAATTAACCCATACCCACCTAACTGTAAAATACGGAAAAAGGCAAAAAGTTAAGTTCGCGACACAATTATTTTCGCATCGTAATGCAGAAGCTTTAGTTCGAATGGGTATGTTATGTGAACCAAGGTCCACAAATTGGAAAGAATTGTCGGAATTATTTGAAGAGGTAATGTTCCAGTTCCAATAAAAAACAAGTAATTTTATCAAAATATTTCTTTTTCAGGTTAATGGCTGGATTGACCTCTTTAATTCACGAGTTCCAAAAGTCGACGGCCGTCCCAGAATGTCAGCTTATGGCTTACAAATGGAAGTACAGCAAATATTGAACCTGATAATGGCGAACAAATTCAAATGGATGTTAGTAGCGGTCTTATTCATAATACTAGTGATGAAGGAGAAGCCAGTTTTCAGTGCCAAGATTCAATGGAAAGTCAAGATCAAGAGACTATAATAACATCCTCCATGCTCTCCGATTTAGTGAATGAAGTAAGCATTCCTGAAGAGTCCACAAGTGATATGCCTGACTTGGAATACGATGCCTTAGAATATTTGGGTGGCTACTTACTACATCGGTTAAAGTCAAAAATCCCAAACTTGCTCCAAGATTTCGGTGCCGACCCAGTGAATGGAACATTCACGTGGGTGGATCAAGTGTCAGAGGGATTCCTAGACAAACCAAATACACAGTTTATTGAAACATTAAAAAAGCTAGACAACATATTTATAGCCCATAACTCAACAACACTAAATACTGGACCAAATTACATCAAAACATTAATGGATATGTCTGAAAACATAAACGCAGATTGCAAAATCAAAGAGCTTTTTTTTCGATGTAAAATGTTCTTTAGAATCAGAATTTTGAATAAAACACTCGGCCAAAATGTGAACACAAATAAAAGAAAAATTAATAAAACTATAAAATAGTAGCACAAATTATATCTGTATTTGTTTGCAATATGTTTTTACATTTTACAGGACATTAAATAAAGATTACAATAGGTAAGCTGATTTGCAAACAACACGTAAACAAAACGTCAAACGCAAACTACCCGATACACATGACGTACATGCGCAGAATAAACAAAAATTTCTGACTGGAATGTCATACCATGTATTCTATATACCTTGGATACTCACCATCTTTTTATCGATTTTAAGGCCGCATATGACAGCATTTATAGAGACGAGCTATACAGAGCCATGTCTAGTTTTGGCATCCCTGCCAAACTTGTCAGATTGTGCAGAATGACGATGGAGAACGCTCGCTGCTCCATAAAGGTCGGAAACAATCTCACCGAGACCTTTGATGTCAAAAAAGGATTTAGACAAGGTGACGCGCTGTCATGTGGCTTCTTCAACACCATTCTTGAGAAAATTGTGCGAAACTCACAAGCCAACACCAGAGGCACAATTTTCCATAAGTCTGTGCAACTGCTTGCATACGCTGACGACATTGACATTGTTGGCAGAACACAGCGAGCTGTCACTGGTGCGTTTGCAAGTATTAGTACAGAATCGGCAAAAATGGGTTTAGTGATGAATGAGGGTAAAACAAAATATATGCTGTCAACAAGAAGGCACACACAACATCGAAGAATCGGACAGAACGTCACGATAGACAGCTATAACTTTGAGGTAGTTAGGGACTTTGTCTACCTCGGCTCCGCTATAAACTCTGATAATGACATCACATCAGAAATCAAGCGAAGAATCACACTTGCCAACCGCTGTTTCTTTGGCCTAAGACGGCAATTGATTAGTAAGGCCTTGTCAAGAAGCACTAAGGAGATTCTATATAAGACTGTCATCATCCCTGTCCTGCTCTATGGCGCAGAAGCATGGACCCTAGCAAAAACGGATGAGGATCTTCTTGGTCGCTTCGAGCGCAAAATTCTTCGAGTGATTTTTAGTCCCGTTTGCGTTGACGGGATTTGGAGGAGAAGATTAAACAGCGAATTCTACGAGCTGTACAGCGACATCGACCTGGTCAGAAAAGTACGCATTAGTCGTCTAAGATGGTTAGGACATGTAGAGCGAATGGGCACCAACGCTCCGGCCCGGAGAGTCTTCGATTCCAACCCGGAGGGACAACTGTAAGTTGTCTTCGCCGATTCAATAATTAGGTTGCATCTATTTCGAAGAATTGTAAATTCAGATCTTTTTAGTTCTGAAGGGTTTGACCGCCATTCACGGAAAGCCTTGTTTTTCGCTGCGGTAGCTCGCTTGCATTCTTTGTTAAACCACGGTTTATTTGAAGCTAATTTGTTGATGCAATGTGGAATATAAAGTTACATACCGAGTAAAATAATTTCGGTTACGGCTTCTGCGCACATATTGACATCAGTATCTCTAAAGCACATATCAGCCCATGGCAACGAAGCGAAGAAATTACGCAGCTCGTCCCATCTAGATTTACTATAATTCCAAATCGAACGATAACGATCCTTTTTCGCTCCTATTGGTATCGGTATAGAGAGGATAGCAGATATTAGAGCATGATCCGAATTCCCTAAGGGAGCAGACACTTTTATTTCATAATTATCTGGCTCTGTTGTGAGAAACAGATCGAGAGTGTTTCCATAATTTGTTGGATTGTCTGGAATTCGCGTGGGCTCATCAACGAGCTGAGTGAAATTGTAGCAAATGGCGAAGTCTTCAGCAGATATGCTGTCTGTAATTTGTTTTTCAATATGTTTAGTACAGGCCAGGCTACCTCTTCCGAAGTTGGACACCTCGAATGGAAATTGAGCCTCCGAAAGAGTATGCGTCACGGAGAATTTTCCGTTCCGACGGATACCTCGCTAGGGCCGATTATGAAATATGGCTCTGACTAGGTAAACCAATTTCAAAACGACAACACTTGCTTACTTAGTAAAGATGGCGCTACAGTCTAGGGTGGACTTGAGCCTCAAACAACAAGCGCCGATCTTTAGCCAGCTGTCTCCAGTTTTGCACGCTAAATTGCTTCCACTAGCGTGCGCCACATAAGTCGGATTCTTTCTCTACCAACCAACAGTAACCTCATCCGCTCATGGTGGTGGGATTATTTCAGGACACATTAACCTTAATAAACATGCAAATAGATTTGGCATATCAGAAACATCGATATGCCCAAACTGCCAGGAGGAGGAGGAAGATATAGAACATTTCCTCTATCACTGCCCAGCTACAGCGAGGCTACATAACAAAATTCTGGGAGCACATTTGATACCAGACCGTGCCATGCCTCAGAAATGTGGAACCAAGCGACATCATGGAGTTCTCCAAGCGAACAAATATTCCAACCGTTTAAAAAAAAAAACAAGACAAGAAAGGACCACTACGGGCCCATCAGAGACGTCAGTGCAGAGTGGAAAACTTATCCTCACCAACCAACCAACCAACCAATCAATCAACCTCATCCGCTTCTGCGCCGTAAAGTAGGACTCGGATGGTAAGGGTCTTTTAAAGAGTATCCATAGTATTTCCTGAGTAAACGTCTTAACAATTTCCTTCTTCGGCCAAAGTAATAGCGATTGTCTATAGTTATTGTCTGAGTTCATGGCGGATCCTAGGTAGACGATGTCCCTAACCACCTCGAAGTTATAAAAATTTCAATGATGGCATTCTGTCCAAGAGGTCGGTCTTATTGGATGTCTTTTCTTAGTGATAGCATATATTTTGTTTTGCCCTTATTGACCGCCAAACTCACCCGCGTCGTTTCAGTCTCTTGAACGCGTCATTAACATCACGATTGTGTTATTGTCGTCAGCGTACGCGAGCAATTGGACGGGCTTTCGAAAGATTGTGCCTCTGGTGTTGCAGTGAGTAAACAGTAGCGACTTCTTAACCCATACGTACGTCACATTATTTGCAAATATGTTTTTTGAATTCCTGATTGTTTTGTAAAATTTATTGAATACTGATATAGGTGCATAGGTTTCTCCGCGTTTCTGCCTCAAGGTGAGTTGCTGTAAATATTTGATCAACTGTCGCCAAGTTTTTGTATAAACCCTATTGGTGTATATACGGCGTACGATAATTTATTTCTTAAAACGAAAGTCATTATTTCACAGCGCACATTAGCTTTTCGTAAAATTGTCAATTCAAGTGCTTGATTTACTTATAGCAACGCGTGAAAGCACTCACAGTAAGGGACAACAAAAACAACTTATCGTTATCTCAAACAAATGGTTCGACTATATAAGGCGGAAGACATTAAAATCGCATCAATAAGTGCGATCAGATTTCACCATGAAGTTCATCTATCTAGCTGTCGCTCTAGTTTTGGTAGTTCTCCAACTGGTCAGCGGAGGACCCATGCCCGAAAGCATGGACGACTGCAATACGATCATGTGTCCAATGATTTACAGTCCAGTTTGTGGTAAACTTGACGGAAAGACCAAGATCTTTTCGAACCAATGTGTGTTGGAATCCATTAACGCATGTCAACCCCAAGGAAGACGTAAGTGTTTTAATAAGATTTTCATTCTTCTTGACGCATTTATTAATTTTTTGGTTTTTCTTTCTCTTTCTATTTTGTAGAATACTCTTCGTGCTGAAATGGTGGGACTTTCAATTAAATAAAATTATTTATGAAAGTATTTTAGTGTCGTTTTTATGTTTTAGAAGATTGGATTTTATTTTTTTTTTCTTACCGGTTATAAAAGCCCTTGCTAAAAGATGATCAGCTTAATTGTTTAGAAGATTTGTATGAGAGCAAATCAGAGTTTTTAAAAGGTTGACGAAAAGTAACAAACCGGAAACACACCCAAGATAGATTATTCGTTTGGACTGCCTTCATAGGGCGCTAAAACTGCAGCCTCTTCCTAAAGGAGTTTATTGTGCCTTCCGT
Organism: Cheilosia urbana; assembly: GCA_946477585.1. Taxonomy (NCBI): domain Eukaryota; kingdom Metazoa; phylum Arthropoda; class Insecta; order Diptera; family Syrphidae; genus Cheilosia; species Cheilosia urbana. The sequence goes on along the minus strand of OX297854.1, from coordinate 85,464,378 downwards.
GAGGAAGTGAGGCCCTAGAGCCATCTTTTCACTTCCGAGGGAGTGACGAAGACAAAGGCTTGCTCTTCAAATTTGCTGAAGACACGATTTGCTCGCCAATGATATTCTTACTCAGACGAAAGAGGGCCGGACTCTCCATGAGTATGTGAAAAGAGGATTCATCAGTCGTCACTCAGATTCTGCATGTAGGATCCGGTGAGACGTTAATGCCGTGAGGGTGTTTTTTCATAAAGCTTATTATTCCTGTCAGAATTTTCATGGTATTTTTGTCCAGGTAAATGAGGGAGCAGGATTTTCTGGTGGAGAATGTTAGGAAGACCCAACCCAAAGTGACATCTGTTATGAAAGTAGTGATCCATTGAGTACAATTTATTTTGCTAAGCATTGGCTGAGTGGTTACTGTGTTGAGCTACTGCCCAATGGACCAGGTTCAATGGCCGAATGAAAAAAGTACATATATCATTGTACCACCTCTTTCTATCGTCTGACAGGTGTCCAAAACTTTAGTAGTCCCGCGAAAGCTTCTCAATTAACCCGGTTGGGTTCGGCAGATAGTTGTATGTATAGTTTCTGATGTAACATGGATCTATTAGCAAAATATAAAAATGCTACTTAATACCTCAACCAATCCGTGGTATATAATAAATAACCTAGTAATACAATTCGGAAGTATGGTTACCAATTCGTCATGCTTTTTATGAGGGTTGTACCCAAATATCGAGCAAAAGTGCAAAAAATCGCATTTTGTTTCCCTGACTGCCCGATCCACAAGAAAGGAGACTCTCTAAACTGCGCCAACTATAGAGGCATCAGTCTCCTGGGCTCTCATCGCGTAACTTTTAAGACGATCATCGTCCAAACGATTGTACCAAACGACGTCGTCAAAAGTTTGCTTCGTGTATCATCACAATCGCATCGCTCGGTCGTGTCGTCAATCGTTCAAACTGTAAACAGTTTGAGAACTACTAAAACCAGAAATGACGTACCGAAAATGACATTTATGCTGTCGTTCAGTGTATTAAAATCGTTGTTTTGTGTTGTGTTTATTTAAATCAAAATTGAAATAAAATGTAAGTACCTTATTCCATAAATATTTGTCTATTAATCCATTTACTAACTAACTCACTAGGTCAGCAACGCCAAGGCAATTAGAATGCCTCATCCATTTCATGGATGAGCACCCTGAAATGGCAAAAAATTATATACCCCAAACGATTAAAGGAAGGAATACCAAAAACAGACTTTGGGCTGATTTAACTGGACAATTGAATGCTATTGGGCTACCCACAAAGTCGGTTTCTGCTTGGAGAAAGCTAAATGTAGAATATGAATCTCACAAGAATTAATTTTTGGCAGTTACAAAATGAATTTCTTTACCTATTTTAGGTTTGGATAGATTTCAAATATCGCGCGAAGAAAAAATGCAGCCAAAATCTGCTTTCAATTCAAAAAAAGGGGGTGGGCCATCTGATCAAATCCGATATCCGATCTTGAGGAAAAAGCAATTCAGATGGCCTCCCTACGGAGTGCTGTTGCAGGAAGCAGCTCGAATTGCTATGGTGCAATCGAAGTGAACGACACAAAACTAGAAGATGACAACTCTGAGATGGATGAGAATGAGGACGAGTTCGAAAAGGTTTTACTTGGGAATACAGAAAATCCAATTCAGCAAGTTTATTGTTTAAAAATAGTTTATAATATATTCACCTTTTTGTTGGAAGTGAAAGAGGATCCGATGCATCTCTTAGCGTCCTTCGTATTCGCATTAGTCGGACCGAATTTTAATTTTCTTCGTCGTCGTCGAAAAACAACACATTGTAGTGTCGACGCATTTTTCTTATTATTATTTTTTATTAAAAATGTAATATAAAACTAAAAAAAAAGCAAGAAGCAACCAGAAAAGAGTATGAAACGATTGTAAAATAGCAATCGTTCAATAGCAATCGTTCAATCGTCTGTATTTGACAGTTCTATGTGTTATACGAAGCAGTAGTGAATCGTCCAAAACGACGTCGTCCAGACGATTCAACTATTTTAGTGTTACACGAAGCAATACAATCATCGAAACGACGTCGTCAGACGATCGTCGTCATACGCGATGAGAGCCCTGAACACTGCGTATAAGATCATGTCTGCTGTACTGTGTGAACGCCTGAAACCGTTCGTCAACGATCTGATAGGTCCCTATCAGTGCGGTTTTAGGCCCGGTAAGTCCACGACCGATCAAATATTCACACTACGGCAGATCCTGGAGAAAACCCAAGAAGTCCAGATCGATACTCACCATCTTTTTATCGATTTTAAGGCCGCATATGACAGCATTTATAGAGACGAGCTATACACAGCCATGTCTAGTTTTGGCATCCCTGCCAAACTTGTCAGATTGTGCAGAATGACGATGGAGAACGCTCGCTGCTCCGTAAAGGTCGGAAACAATCTCACCGAGACCTTTGATGTCAAAAAAGGATTTATACAAGGTGACGCGCTGTCATGTGACTTCTTCAAACATTCTTGAGAAAATTGTGCGAAACTCACAAGCCAACACCAGAGGCACAATTTTCCATAAGTCTGTGCAACTGCTTGCATACGCTGACGACATTGACATTGTTGGCAGAACACAGCGAGCTGTCACTGGTGCGTTTGCAAGTATTAGTACAGAAGCGGCAAAAATGGGATTAGTGGTGAATGAGGGTAAAACAAAATATATGCTGTCAACAAGGAGGGACACACAAGACACAACATCGAAGAATCAGACAGAACGTCACGATAGACAGCTATAACTTTGAGGTAGTTAGGGACTTTGTCTACCTCGGCTCCGCTATAAACTCTGATAATGACATCACATCAGAAACCAAGCGAAGAATCACACTTGCCAAACGCTGTTTCTTTGGCCTAAGACGGCAATTGATTAGTAAGGCCTTGTCAAGAAGCACCAAGGAGATTCTATATAAGACTCTCGTCATCCCTGTCCTGCTCTATGGCGCAGAAGCATGGACCCTAGCAAAAACGGTTGAGGAGCTTCTTGGTCGCTTCGAGCGCAAAATTCTTCGAGTGATTTTTGGTCCCGTTTGCGTTGACGGGATTTGGAGGAGAAGATTTAACAGCGAACTCTACGAGAAAAGTACGCATTAGTCGTCTAAGATGGTTAGGACATGTAGAGCGAATGGACACCAACGCTCCGGCCCGGAGAGTCTTCGATTCCAACCCGGAGGGACAACGCAGTAGAGGAAGACCTCGCCTTAGGTGGCGCGCTCAAGTGGAAGGGGACCTCAACTAGCGATGTGCCAAACCGATAATTTCTCAAACCGAGTTAAACCGGTTTAGAATTGAAGCAAACCGGTTTGCAAACCGAGCTGCAAACCGAGTTAGTCAACTTGATTTGCAACTCATTAAGAAATTGAAATCCAACTCGACTTTACGAACGGGTATACGTACGTATACGGTTCATTCAAACCGATTACGATTTACCTATAGACTCACTCAATTATTGACAAAAACCACCCTCATAATCATAACATAACACATGAACATGAGAGAAAACAGGAGTAAAGAGAAGAGCACAGCTTTCCAATTGGACTTTACAATTTTACATGCTCATTTATGTGTTTGTAGTACCTACATTGTGTTTATTTTTCTCACACCTACCTTCTTCTACCTAATCAACGCAACCGAACCGAAATCCGAATCCGAAACCGAGTCGTGTGTTGAAATCAGCTTATGCGTGGCATTTTATTATTCGGTTTTCGGTTGGTTCGTTTCGTTCCATCGGTTTTCGCCAACCCGGTTTGAAATAAAAGCAACTCGGTTTAACTCGGTTTAAACCGGTTTACCAAACCGAGTCGACACATCACTAACCTCAACCAACATGGTGTGCGCAACTGGAGGCAGTTAGCTAAAGATCGCGCTTACTGGAGAGGCGTATTGGTTGAGGCTCAGGTCCACCCCGGACTGTAGCGCCTCCTTAAGTAAGTAAGTAAGACTGCATTCTAAAGAACAAAATCTCCCCTTCAATATCGTCAGATGAGGTTTTTATCAAAAAAATCTCACTTTTATTTGATTTGAAGAATTCCCGAAGATGCTTGAAAAAAATTGCATAAAATCGACGTACACAAAATATTCGGTATAACCTCTTTAGTTAAACGACAAATACCAATGGTAGCGAAACATAGACTGGTTTTAGAGGAATTAGTGATTTGGTGAAAAAAATGATTTCATTCGTACAGAAAACTGCTTATTTATTGTAGATTATGCTCGTATGTGCCGAGGAATGTTTTGCCTAAAAGTTAATATTTTAAAAGATAGTTACAAAAAAAAACAGTCAACCTCTATACAAAGTACGTATCGTAATATCCAAATTCCAACTCTAAAGAAGTACGGAACCTACGGTGGGCGAGTGACAGTCGCAATTGACCGGTATTTTTTTTTTTTTTTTGGAAATTGTTGTAAATTTAATTGCATCAGAAACAAATAAGACCATTAAGCTGAACTTCAATAATAATAACAAAAAGTTGGTCGAAAAACAAATTATAATTTCCCTTTTCAATCAACCTTTCTTCCCACAGCTTTTGCCGGTGAAACCAAAACGGTAAGTGTTATTTAAGATTTTTTTTTTGCATTATGACCTAGAAATATTGCATGATTCAAGCTTCACAAATTGGTCATCACTCATCAGTAATAAAACAAAGTTCATGTTTTTTAACACAATGGGTAAAATTTAAGGTGACCATAATTTTTTCCTCTCAAAGCGGGACACCTGTTTATTTCTTACGGCAAAACACTTATATAATTATATATATATTTTTTCAATTACATATTTTATTTCTTAAATTTTTCGAAATTTTTTATTTCACATGAAATGGATACAAAATTAACGTATTTTTTATTTTTCATTTTTTCGTACTTAAAAAATTTAAAATGTAATAATTAAACAAAATATGAGACATTTCTAATGTTAAATGTTTGCTTAATAAAAATTAGCAGACGAAAATAAATTAATTCTTGAACAGTTGGGTGGGTTGGTCCTTTATACTTTACTGATGAAGGAATTTCTTTTAAAATACTACGATTTGTTTTCAAATATGCATGGGATTGTAAACACGATTTATTTATGTTAACCTTTACTCTATGAATGGAATTCAAAGTCGAGAATGCCAACTGTTTCTTCTCACTGTGTTGTTCATGTGAGAAGACACTTTCAAAAGGGGCGTTGCTACCTGGTAGACACAAAATGTACAAAATGTAGGTATATCTTTAGCATGAAAGTAGGTAAAAACTTCCACCCAACGATTTTCAGCACTTATATTATTGATCTTCCAATCTATCGCTTTAATATGAAGTTATTTTATTTTTTAACCTACGAATGGATTTATCATTGCTATCATGTTATCATTTCTACATTTTAAACAGGTGAACACAAAACCTGTTACTCAATCTATACATATAAAAATGTATCGTCGTATATTCGGGTGCTTAAAACTTAAAAACGACTGGACCAAATTGGATACTTCCGTCTGCGGTTTTGTTCGTATATGGTACGCGAAGGTTTAGGGGAGAAAAAGAGTCGGAAAATTTTCAACTTAAATCTGTGATCTTCACATTACCATTCACCCAATTGCAATAGATTCAGTTTAATTAATTCTTGTACACACGATTATAATATACCTATTTTTGACGTAGGTACAATGGTACATGGGTAGGCTCCGTTGACTGCTTTGAAATTGAACGCGTAGACAAATTCTAGTACAAAAATGAAGTGAGACATTGTGCTGTGCGGACGTCTTTTTTCTCTTTAGACTAAAACCTGCGATTATAAGAAATAAATAATAACATTCTGTTAAAATGTCTAGTAAACATTGCCTTAGTTGTAATTTGGTGCTCGCGGATAGTGATATGTTATTGGCAAAAATCGATCAACTGCATCGCGAAATAATTGATATAAAAAACATAATTTCGTCACCGATGAGCGAAACTGGTGTAAAATCCCAAATTGTTACTCGCTCTCAGTTATTAACTGCTCCCGCTTCTGCTCATACATCACCTTCTCTTAAGTCCTCAGTATCGCTTAAGAAGTCCAATGCGAAGAAAATAAATTCAAATACTCCGATCACCCCACGGGTTACTGCTTCTTATGCTTAACTGTGCTCTTCTATAATACCAGTCAAAGAAAAACATTCTTCGTTGGAAACAATTTCAATTGAGCAAGCTGCTGTTATTGTGGATGATGAGGAAATTACTGCTTCTGCTGCTATGGTGAAAAACCCATCGACTGTCCCTGCAATTATTCTGAGTTCCATTTCTAGTGTGACCAGTGAGTCTAGTGCGGGGCCATCTAATATGCATAGACGTTCGAATAATCGTGCCAAAACTATTGTGGGAATAAATACCAATAATTTGGGAGTGGAAGTTGATGTCATAAAACATTTTAAATGGCTCCATTTATCGTCTTTTAAACCAACTACATGTTCAAGATTATTACAAACTACTTGTTATACGAGTACCTGTTCATAATTATTCTTTATAGCCTTTGTATTTATCTAAGCTTTTTCTATACCTAATTTAATTTGTTCATTCTTTCAATACATTTCATAGTTCAAGTTACATCTTACATTGCTCTCATTTCTTTTCAATTCTGCTCTGCAAGAGGTTATTGGCCCAGCTTTTAGATGGAATTTCTAAAATCATCATTTGCAAAACTTAATTCAGATAATTACCATCTGTGGAAGTATAAGTTGGAACTCATAGTGGAAAAGGACTGTGTCGTATTAAAATTCTTAATAGTAATGGTGAGAAAACTACTGTTAATGTCCAGGATGTATTATTCATACCGTCATTTCATGGAAATTTATTATCAGTTAGACGAATTTTAAAAATGGGTTTTAAGTTGATGTTTGCAGACTCAATATGTAGTATTCAAACGAAGACAGGAAAAGAAATTGGTGTTGCTGACTTGGCATTCGGCTTATTTCGTTTAGGACAACAATTGGAACAAAAGGCCTTAGCTGTGGAATCAGGGTTGCCGTTAACTAAAAAAAAAGTCACTAACTCGAACCAAAAAATCCACCAGATATGCTATAATTTTTAAAAAAGTCACTAGAAAAAAATGTTGACTACCAACAAATGAAAAAAAAAAAAAAATATTCAATTTTAACAACATTTTTATTTTTAACAATTAGTCAAAAACTTACAATATATACAATATTATATTCAGTCTCAAAGTTACAATAAAAAAACAAAATAGTTTTTAAAATCACTACAATACAAATCAGAAATAATAAGATCGATTTCATCTTCATCACTTTCATTTATCTCAATTTCGGAGGCATTTTTAATTTTTTTTAGGAATTTCGTATTCATGACAACTTTTTAGATGATTTCTGATGAGCATTATTTTTTTGTTTTTGTTTTTTCTCCGAGGTAGATTGAAATCTTCTAGCAGACACTATAAGATAAGGACACTCGGCGCGTTCTCATAGTAGTGTGAGCTTTTTAGTCACTAAAACCACCTCCTACAAATTTCTTTTTCCTGCAACTAAGTTATGACTTATCAAGCAATTTTTTTAATCACGAAGTTTTACACGTTTGGCAGGCAACATTCCGGCGAAAGTTCCTGCTCGTTCCGCAATTTTAACGCGGTTGATAATAATCGGGCTAAGTCCGAAGGTTTAGTTCGTTGTAGACGCCGCAATAAATTTGTTTCATCGAGAATTTCACGGACCGAGCTATTAATATGATATGTCCTAAATCGCTTTCTATGCTTTCGAGCGCATATTTTCGTTTCGTCCTTAACGGTTGGAATTCCGAGGTCTCTATGGAGATCTTCAATTCTAATGTACCATGGTGCACTGACGAATGATCTTAGCACTTTATTTTGAAATACAGGCTTCACACTTGCTTATATAATAAAAGCTTGTTCTCGAGGGTAAGCTTGGAATATTTTCCGAGTAACCAATAAAGTTCTCTATATTTGGTTTTAAGTTCTTCGCATTTTTTTTTACATGCGGTTTCCATTTCAATTTTGTGTCAAGAGTCATTCCGACTGACTCTTGATGAGCATTATTGAATTCAAAGTTTTCATTGATATTTTATTTCTCAACTTGTTTTTAACTAAGACCATCATACTAAAAATGCGTTCGACTTCGGCATTTGAATGTGGAAGCAAAAAGTCAAATTGAATATTGCAATTTGCAAGTGTCAAACGCGAATACCAGGGATGTAACATCACCAAATGCTTAATAATTTAGAAAAACATGTTTTTCCAAAAAGTCACCAGAAAAGTAACTAGAATTTTCTAGTGACAAAAAATAAATTGTGGTCACTAAACTTTTAAAAATTCCACTAGATATAGCGACAAAGTCACTAAAACGGCAACTGTGTGTGGAATGCAAATTACAAAATTGTCAGCACTACTGGCATAAACTAATGGGTGATTTTTTAGCTGGTTTGGTTTTGGCAACACTGGTTTTGACAGCTGACTTGTGTTTAGTACCTTGTGTCACTGTCAAACAGCTTCAGTTTGGTTTGCAATTTAACCATGGATCGTCTTACAAATGAACAACGCTTGCAAATTATTGAATTTTACTATCAAAATTCGTGCTCGGTTCGAAATGTTCATCGCGCGCTGCTTCCATTTTATGATCGGCATTCTCGACCTTCTGAGCAGTCTATTCGGAAGATTGTGACCAAATTTCGCACCAAATTTACTTTGTTGGACATTAAACCACCAACACGTTTACGTACTGTGCGTAGTGAAGAAAATATTGCGGCCGTATCAGCTAGTGTGACAGAAGACCGCGAAATGTCGATTCGGCGCCGTTCCCAGCAGTTAGGCCTTTGTTACAGCACTACGTGGAAAATTTTGCGGAAGGATTTGTGCGTAAAGCCTTTTAAGATACAGCTTGTGCAAGAACTAAAGCCAGCCGACCTACCACAACGCAGAATTTTTGGTGAATGGGCTCTTGGAAAGCTGGCCGAGGATCCGCTTTTTTATCGAAAAATTGTGTTCAGCGATGAGGCTAATTTTTGGTTGAATGGGTACGTAAATAAGAAAAATTGCCGCATTTGGAGTGAAGATCAGCCAGAAGCATTGCAACAGCTACCAATGCATCCCGAAAAAGCCACTGTTTGGTGCGGTTTATGGGCCGGCGGCATTATTGGGCCATATTTCTTCAAAGATGATGCGAATCGCAGCGTTACTGTCAATGGTGAACGCTACCGAGCGATGATAACAAACTTTTTTTTGCCCGAAATGGAAGTTCTTGACTTGCATGATATGTGGTTTCAACAAGACGGTGCCACATGCCACACAGCACGCGAAACAATGGCGCAATTGCGAGGCGAGTTTGGTGAACAGTTAATTTCACGTTTCGGGCCGGTCAATTGGCCGCCTAGATCGTGCGATTTGACACCATTAGATTATTTTTTGTGGGGGTATGTCAAGGCTAATGTGTATAGGGACAAGCCCGCTTCGATTGACGCACTGGAAGCCAACATCCATGCATTCATTCGTGAGATACCGGCCGATATGTGTGAAAGAGTATGCCAAAATTGGACTCAGCGGATGGACTACCTGAGACGCAGCCGCGGTCAACATTTGCATGAAATTATCTTTAAACATTAAATTGCAAGGTTCAAACTATCGATTCAAATAAATATTTCATTCATTTTTTCGAATTTTTTGTGTTTTTTTTTTTAAAAAGTTCTAAACCTCTTAAAAAATCACCCGTTATTTGGACATCGAGACATTGATGCTGTTAAAATCATGCAAAAAGGAAAAACGGTAAGTGATTTTCATATTACTGATTGCGGGACTAAGAAAAATTGTGAAATATGCATTCAATGTAAGATGACCAGGACACCATTTAACAAACAGTCCCATACAAAATCAAAACGTGTACTGGATTTGATACACACTGATGTTTGTGGTCCAATGCAGACAATTACACCAGGAAGAAAACGATATTTTCTTACATGCATTGATGATTATAGGCGATATACTGCAGTGTATCTTCTTCATGATAAAGGAGAAGTATTTGAAAAGCTAAGAATTAGTCAAAAATAAATTTTTAAGGTATCCCAGTATCATTCGGTCAGATAACGGTGGGGAATAGAGGGATTCAACAGCAGTTTACAGTACCATATTCTCCGGAGCAGAACGGTGTAGCTGAAAGAAAGAATAGGTCCCTAGTCGAAATGGCTCGTTGCTTATTAGCTGAATCAAAATTGACAAATGAATTTTGGGGAGAAGCGCTTATCACATCTAATTATTTACAAAATCGATTAGTATCTAGTTCAATTCCATCAACTCCTTTTGAACTTTGGGAATGTAAGAAGCCTGACATTCGACACTTACGGATTTTTGGCTCGAAAGTTCATTCTTTGATTTCTAAAGAAAAGCGCCGTAAGCTAGATTCAAAATCCGAAGTATTAACCTTTGTGGGTTATGATGAGAATTCGAAAGGATATCGTTTAGCTAATTTAATTACTAAAAAGATGACAATTAGCAGAGATGTCAGATTTTTAAATAATGATGAAATGGAGAGAAAGGTCTCAAGAACTGTTCTAAATGATTTAGAAATTATGTTTCATAAAAAGCGTTCAGATATTGAAGATTGTCATGACACCATTAATGAGCCACCTCAGGAAATAGATTTCGAAGATGACAATTCGTATTGCAGTTTGAATAATTCCAGTGAAAATGACAGTTAAATACCAAACCAAATAATACGATAGTTCGCAGATCAGATAGATGCACTAAAGGTATACCCCCAGAACGATTAAGCTATAAGACCACAACCGCTGAATCAGTCTTAATAGAACCTAAAACTTATAATGAAGCAATCAAGTCAGAGAAATATAAAGAATGAGTAAATGCCATGAAGGAAGAAATTACCGCGTTAAAAGAAAATGGTGCATGGAGTTTAGTTCCTCCAACAGCAGATGTAAATATAGTTGGCAGCAAATGGACCTATAAGATCAAGCGCGATGTTGAAGGAAAGGTTCAACGATACAAAGCTCGTTTAGTAGCACGAGGTTTTTGTCAAAAATACGGATATGACTGTGATGAAGTTTTCGCTCCAGTTGTTCGTCAAACAACGTTTCGAACAATACTTTCAATAGCAGGCATGGAACGTATGAATGTCATTCATATGGACATTAAATCCGCATTTCTCAATGGCGATCATAATGAAATAATTTACATGAAACAACCACCTGGTTTTGAGGAAGGGAATCCCAAATTTGTTTGCAGGCTGAATAAAAGCTATATGGTCTGAAACAAGCTGCTCATGTTTGGAGTAAGGCTTTACATAAAGTATTAGTTAATGGAGGATTTGTTCAAAGCGTTGCTGACCCATGCATCTACACATAATGTACCATCGAGGATTATATATATTTTAGTCTACGTTGATGACATTTTGGTAACAAGCGTCAACAAATTTAATATAAATAAAGTTGAAAATTTGCTTAAACAAAATTTTGATGTGAACAATCTTGGTGACATTCACCAATATCTTGGACTAGAAGTTTTTAAAGATACGAATTCGGATTTTCACATTCGGCAAAAGCAGTACATAGAAAATTTAGTAACCGATTTTGGATTAGAAAATTCGAAAGTTTCAAAATATCCACTTGACCCAGGCTATGGAAAGTCTTTCTCCGAAAACTTATTAAATAACACAAATTATCAGCGTCTTATAGGATCACTAGTATATTTAAGTGTTAATTCAAGGCCCGATATTGCAGCAAGTGTTTCTATTTTAGCAAGAAAATTCAGTTGCCCTAATCAAGAAGACTGGACAGAAATCAAACGTGTGCTAAAATATTTGAAAGGAACGGCCAATTATTATTTACGATTGAGCGATAAGCGAACAAAATCAAATTGTCTAAATTATGGAATATGTGTCATTGACATTTAAAGTGGATTCAATGCTGTTATCCTGTCATAAGCTGATAAAAGGACCAAGTTTCGAATTATAGACCAGTTTCTAAACTTTCTATTATACCTAAGCTTTTGGATCGCCTAGTGAAAGAACGGATGGTATTCATCTTAATTAACTTTATAAGTGATTCTCAGCATGGATTCTGGAAGGGTCGTTCGACTTGCTCTAACCTGGCTCAATTTACCACTTATTGCTTATGTTCCATGGAGAATCACAAGCAAGTGCACGTAGTTTACACTGATTTCGCGAAGGCCTTTAGTAGAATTAACTTGCATATCCTTTTAAAAAAGCTTAAGTGTTACCGATTTTTCGGCCCATTAGTTTCATGGTTTAAGTCATATCTGTTTGGCAGAAAACAACTTGTTTCTATAGGACAATTGGTTTCCGTTGAAATTAACGTTGTGTCTGGTGTCCCGGAAAGAAGTCATCTTGGGCCTATCCTTTTTCTCATTTTTATTAATGATTTGCCGAAAATTCTTAATTTTTGTTTGTCATTGTCGACTATTTCTAGTTTCAGTGACTGTCTTCTGTTCCAGAAAGATTAGAATATTTTGTTGAATGGTGTAAACTGAACGATCTGCATCTTAATATGGACAAATGTGCCACCATGTCTTATAACAGGACACATAATACGCTAATTCCCGATTATCATTTTGGAGACCAAACAAATAATGTTGTAGTGGAATTTAAAGATATTGGTGTTGTTTTCGATGGTAAACTTACCTTTGATCCACAAGTTAACAAATTAATGTCAAAAGCTAACTCGGCTCTAGGATTTCTGAAAAGAAATTCATCTGATTTCAAGGACCCTTACCTTATACTCTCAAAGCCATTTATATAAGCAAGCATTGTTCGTCCTTGTCTGGAATATTGTACTGTTGTTTGGAACCCGTATTCTTTGAAAAATATTAATAGAATCGAAAAAGTTCAAAAACAATTTTGCGATATGCTCTACGTCGTTTCTTTCTAAATGACAATGTTCACTATTCTTCCCGCTCTAAATGTTTGCTGTTGGGTTTTGATTTCCTCGAATTTCGCCGTAAAATGCATTCTGTTATTTTTGTTAGAGATGTACTCTGTTCCTCTATTGACTGTAGTAACTTACTTTCCTTAATTTGAGCCTGTGAATACGGCTACATCACACAGTCAGAGATGTGAACAAATTAATTCTCTAAATGATGATCTGGGCAAAATCTTGAAATAGGGAAAGGACAACTTGGTTGTATTTAATGCAAACAAGACACAGCTCACAACATTTTCCAGAAAAAATGCATCAACAGTTCCTCAGATCCAAATGGATGACCATCCAATCCATCACAAGGACTCAATGCACCTTCTAGGAGTCACAGTCAATTCAGGAACCACATGGCAGAACCACATATCCTATATCGCAAGATCGGCGTCCGCAAAGTTGAGCTACCTATTTAGAGCAAAGAGGTACTTTAGCCTCAAGCAACTTCTCCTTCTCTACAGAGCACAGGTTAGACCAGGCTTGGAATATTGTTCCCATATATGGAGCTCGGCCCCAAAACATTCACTTAACCTGCTTGATAGCATACAGAGACGAGCAGTTCGACTCATTGGAGACCATACACTCACATCGAATCTACAACCGTTGGTGCACAGAAGACAAGTCGCTGACCTATGCTTGTTCTATAGGTACTTCCATAGTAGATGTTCTGAGGAATTCAAAGACATTATCCCTCGAAATGCAACTTTTGGGTGCCCAACAAGACAGGCTGCTAATGCTCATGACCATACAGTACACTTGACAACCGCGAGGACATCAACTTTCCAAAACTCCTTCTGTTACAAGACAAGCAAACTTTGGAACTCGCTCCAATCAATACAATCTGCAGTAATTTAAGTGCAGAACAAACATACATCTGCAGGCATCTCGGGGCGCTGTTGAAGCGTTATAGGTTCGCCTTTCTCGGGAGAAGTATATAAAAAAAAAATAGTGCGTGGATTCCCTCCGCGCGGAAGAAGTGAAACTTCGTAATGTGGAAATGAAAATAGGAAGGGGTAGAAATTGATTTTTAGTGAAATCATATTGTTTCTTTAAGCCTAGTATCCTGCTCGCGCTAAATTTTAGCGCCCATAGTCTCCACTTCGTTTCTCTATACCAAAGATCAATGGTCGCTAAATTATTATTAAATATGATACAGATGGGACAAAACCCATAATGCTTATGAACCATGATTACCATGACAGATATCAGTAAACGTAATTTTAATAGAATTTTCGAATTTCAAACTTGAAAGACGTAAGAAACCTAGAAATTATATTTACATATATGTATCTCTGTTTTAGCTCTGTTGTTTGGCTTTGCGTTTTCTTTTATTTACCACGCAAACATTGTCTGCGTTTTCATATGTTGCGTTTTTTATGTCAAAATTTATCTTCGATTTAATGCACCGGACATTTATTTCGCGAGCTAAATGAGTGGAGACTTTTCATCGGCCCATCTATATTATGAAGTTAAGGATTTAGCGTGCGAACAGGATACTGATGCTTTGCTAAACTGCCTCGCTCAATTTTATCTTGGTAGACATTTTTGTATGGGAGATATAATTTAGCGCGAGCAGGATACTAGGCTTTAAGACAAACTTTATTAACATTACTTACAATTCACAATTGATCGCATCTTTTAATTATCATTTTCGAGTGGAGAAATATCCAAATGCATAACATTTACAATGGGATAATGACAACTTAACCCTTTAGACCTGGCTGGTACATTTATGTACCACCAAAAGTATAAACATACCTGAAAGTCACAAATTGTATACTATTTGGTCGAAATCTGTACCACAACGTCTTTCAACGTTCTGTTAATCTATCCGAATGTGGTGGCAGTTGCTACACACTTATTTTGTTTGGTTTTGCCTGTTTTTTGATCGCAGTTGAAGCAATAATTTAGTGGAGTGTTGACGTTTCGGTTTATTTTTGCAGTGTTTTTAAAGTTTTAGCGGTGAAACCAGAAGAATATTGTTATATCAAGTGAATTCATGGCTTTTGGCGAGTAGTACATATATTTACCATTCGTCCTTTTTAGTGGTACAAATGTGTACCAGTCATGTAAACGCAAACATTATACGGGAGTAGGTATTACTTTGTTTTATTTGGATAATGGCTCATTGTTTGAATCCGAATGAAATTGAAGAGATTATTAACGACGATTATATTTTTTAAGTTTTCTGTTGAAATAAATGAAGTTCTAAAATGTAGAAATGATTATTCAATATAGTCTAAAGAATAAGGTTGGTAAAATATTGTACCACATAATATCCCGGATGGTACATTTATGTACCACCGCCCACCGGCCACACCCTCTAACCTAATAAAATATATTTGGGCTGAATCATTTCTTTTGAAGGTTTTGATTAAATGTAAATCACAAAACTTGTCCGGAATTGTTCCGCCGAAAGCCGGGTCGAAAGGGTTAAGTAAGATACGATATGTTGGAAGTCGCATTAGAAGTTTCACTTCAAAAATACTACCCTATTAAATTATAGGTATGTGTATCAAATCAAACTAAAACAAGTAAATGAAATAATGAGCACGCTACTCGTTGCTAACGCTCGCGCTGGCCTGTGACAAGTATACTACGCGCATGCGTTCGAGTGCCACGCATTCAATCTCGCTCTGTCTCCTTCTATTCCCCCTCCCCAGGAGCGTTGAATGTTTAACGTAACCTTGTTGGAAGTCGCATTAGAAGTTTCACTTCAATAAGACATTAATTGCCAATTTAATCATTATTTTTGGAAATTAATCTTCACCACAGAATATTCTTCTCCCAGCATTTGGTGCCAATAAACTCACTCACCATTGCATACTCTGAAGCGTGAGCGGTACCCTCACAACTTTGAGTATGCAATGCTTATAACGGGTGATTTTTTAGCTGGTTTGGTTTTGGCAACACTGGTTTTGACAGCTGACGTGTGTTTAGTACCTTGTGTCACTATCAGACAGCTTCAGTTTGGTTTGCAATTTAACCATGGATCGTCTTACAAATGAACAACGCTTGCAAATTATTGAATTTTACTATCAAAATTCGTGCTCGGTTCGAAATGTTCATCGCGCGCTGCTTCCATTTTATGATCGGCATTCTCGACCTTCTGAGCAGTCTTCCAACATTCGGAAGATTGTGACCAAATTTCGCACCAAATTTACTTTGTTGGACATTAAACCACCAACACGTTTACGTACTGTGCGTAGTGAAGAAAATATTGCGGCCGTATCAGCTAGTGTGACAGAAGACCGCGAAATGTCGATTCGGCGCCGTTCCCAGCAATTAAGCCTTTGTTACAGCACTACGTGGAAAATTTTGCGGAAGGATTTGTGCGTAAAGCCTTTTAAGATACAGCTTGTGCAAGAACTAAAGCCAGCCGACCTACCACAACGCCGAATTTTTGGTGAATGGGCTCTTGGAAAGCTGGCCGAGGATCCGCTTTTTTATCGAATGGGTACGTAAATAAGCAAAATTGCCGCATTTGGAGTGAAGATCAGCCAGAAGCATTGCAACAGCTACCAATGCATCCCGAAAAAGCCACTGTTTGGTGCGGCTTATGGGCCGGCGGCATTATTGGGCCATATTTCTTCAAAGATGATGCGAATCGCAGCGTTACTGTCAATGGTGAACGCTACCGAGCGATGATAACAAACTTTTTTTTGCCCGAAATGGAAGTTCTTGACTTGCATGATATGTGGTTTCAAAAAGACGGTGCCACATGCCACACAGCATGCGAAACAATGGCGCAATTGCGAGGCGAGTTTGGTGAACAGTTAATTTCACGTTTCGGGCCGGTCAATTGGCCGCCTAGATCGTGCGATTTGACACCATTAGATTATTTTTTGTGGGGGTATGTCAAGGCTAATGTGTATAGGGACAAGCCCGCTTCGATTGACGCACTGGAAGCCAACATCCATGCATTCATTCGTGAGATACCGGCCGATATGTGTGAAAGAGTATGCCAAAATTGGACTCAGCGGATGGACTACCTGAGACGCAGCCGCGGTCAACATTTGCATGAAATTATCTTTAAACACTAAATTGCAAGGTTCAAACTATCGATTCAAATAAATATTTCATTCATTTTTTCGAATTTTTTGTGTTTTTTTTTTTTTTTTTTAAGTTCTAAACCTCTTAAAAAATCACCCGTTAGTAGCATTAAGCATTTAAGAAGTTTCACTTCAATAAATCAAACAACATAATTCACCTATATCGTCTTTACTTCTTGAATTCTTCAATTCTTTGCTGTAGGTATCAACGTATGTAGGTATGTCCTATAACAACCATTAAAACAAAAACCTTGAACTCAATTTCTATATACACCACCATAAGTCCATCAGCGCACGTCAACAGCCATCTGCGCATTTCCTCAGAAGCACATTGTGGCTGTTGATTATACACATTCACCTCGCATACTTCTCTTTCGTTTCACTTTTGTTGGAGAAAACACCACTCATTTTTTTTTTTCATATGAACGTGCTTGTGTTGTGCAATGTGCCCACCCTACCCCTCGCTCACACCTTTGAATATCCAATTACTAGCGTTAAACGTTTAACGCGACCTTGAGTTGGAAGTCGCATAAGAAGTTTCACTTCAAAAAAAAAATATGCCCCCCAAAGTGTTCTTAGAGTCAGACAATTGTTATTCGAAGTTCATCACTCCACTTTATACGGGGCCAATGAGCCTGTTACGTATAGTTGTAGGTTATTTAATCTTGTATACGATCAACTTGATATTGCTTTACCTAGACCTAGATTTAAGGAACTCCTATTGTTAGCATTAAGATAATTACTATTTATTGTTATACTTATATTTATTTTTCTTTCTTTCTCGATCTGTTGATGTATTTCTGTCGTAGATATAAATAAATACTAAATACTAAATATTAAGTATTACTTTGGATTATAGTTTATAGGCTCAGTTAAACTCCAGTATGGTATAGCTTGTTGTGATGGTACGCATTCTAATAAAATAGAGCCTCTGCTAATCAAACAAAAACATGCTTTCCGTATTTTATGCAGGGTTATTCGTCAAACTCCTAGTTTTGAACTGTTTAAAATGCTTGATTTTCTTTACCTCTAGGACATTTGTACTGTTATAAGGTTCTAAAAAGTTTGTTTATGAAAATTCCGGATATATGTTAACACCAGAAAGCTCGTCACCCACAATAAAAAGATCGCTTATATAATATTGTTACTGCGCCCCATTTATTATTTAACAAATAGTCGGATAATCTTTGATGGCAATGAGTTAAGTGAGTATTCCTAAAAATTGTAAATATTGGGGTTTTTCTTTAAACTATGATATAATTGAATTGTTTTTTTTGCAAGTTCATTTCCTGACAGCGGAAAAACTAAAAGGCCTTTCCAAATGAAATTATATACGGAGAATTGACTGTCAGAATTTAAAACCTATTCTATATATACTATACTATATAATTAGTGGTGTAGTTCGAAATAGCTTTCATTCCTACCAAAAGTGACTGTGTCTGCGAGTTGTTGTTAAGAGTTGTTTCTCTCAAACAATAATTCAACTGATTTTCCCAACAGAAATCGTTGTTACTCCTCGCTTCCCCACTCGGCAATTATTTTTTCGTCAGTATCTGTCAACAGAATGTAAAGTACTTGCTATTTCACTTATAAGCTTTTATGCAAATCTTTTTTTTTTAATTAGATATTGAAATAAAAAAAAATCTTTATTCTGAAAAAAAAAAAAAACGTAAAAAAAAACCATATAACAATACGCTCGAGACCAATCTGAAAATTTTACACTGGAAAATACAAGTGCTTAAAAAAATTTCAAATATTGAACTACGTTTAGCATGTGATTATTGATGAAGGAATATTGAAATTTTACTAAACAATAAAGTATCATATCAGCTAATAGATCAAATATGAGTAAAAAAAATAGTTGGCGCAACGGGTCCGGAGGGACCCTAGGCCTAGCTTCTCACAACCATTCGTTTTGTGTGAGTTTTACTTTTTGGAACGAATGGAAGGGATCTACAATTTTATGCCGACTCCAAACGGCTAATTGAGAAGCTCTTTCAAGACAGTAATGCTCTCGGATGTTTGTCAGACGTTCGCGAGAGGTGGCGCAGTGAAAAAAACCCTAAGTTGGAATTTGGGTTTTTGCGGGATTCGAACCTCGACCCCTAGCGTAGTAGTCCAACACAATAACCACTAAGCCACTGCGCCTGACAAATATGAGTAAACACAATATTAATTTGTTTACGTGATATTTTCTTACAAAATATAGAGTTCAAATTACATATTTTATTCAAAAACATTTACTGTACCTTACGTTACGTACCTATTCCATCAGAGGCAAGATGCACTAAGATCCCTAACTCCGCAAATCAGTTTCTCCCCTTACTCCGTGTCCGTTTTCTCGAACTCGTGTGAGTCATCATATTTTCTAAAATTATTAGACTCAAATATCCTGAAGGCAACTAGTATACACTGAAAAAAAAATGTACACCAAAAGTTCATCAATATGATGTAAAAATCATGAATTTTAGTCCAGAACTTTTTCATTGCTATGAAGAAACCGAATTCGTCAATATGATGAAATTTATAAAATGTGTTCATCATTCATCAACTTTGTTCATCAATGTTATGAAAAATTCATTAATATTATGAACCCTCCAATTTCATCATGTGATGAATGTATTCAGCATATTGTGGTGTGGAATGTCGAACCTAAAATGGTGAAATGAAAACAACCTTAGTCACCAAACAAGTTCCACTCAAATCAAATTTGAAAACTCAAATCTGTCAAATGTCAATGTCATCTGGCAGCTGTCAAGTGTAACTCACCACACTTAGCTAATTCTCGAACCATCCAGAATAGTTGGAATAAAAAATAAAACAAATAGTTGGCGCAACAGGTCCGGAGAGACCCTAGGCCTAGCTTCTCACAACCATTCGTTTTGTGTGAGTTTTTCATTTTTGGAACGAATGGAAGGGATCTACAGTTTTATGCCGACTCCAAACGGCTAATTGAGAAGCTCTTACAAGACATTTATACTCTCGGATGTTTGTCAGACGTTCGCGAGAGGTAGCGCAGCGGAAAAAACCCTACAAAGGCGGAATTGGGTTTTTGCGGGATTCGAACCTTGAACCCCCGCATAGCAGTCCAGCACACTAACCACTAAGCTACTGCGACTACAATAGAATAGTTGGAATACACTAGAATATTCCCGATAGGTGGCAGAGCGGATATAAAAGGGGATGTTTGAGAACAGGGAGGTATATTTGGTTTTTAAGCAGTGAGTGGATTGGTAAACTTCGAGATAGTAATCGGTTGTGAAAATAATTTAGTGGAAAGTAATACAGTGAATTAAGTGATTGGTTTGAGTCGTTTAAGAATTGTATTAAGTGACTAGCTGTGCCCGCAACTTCGTACGCGGCGTGAGACTGTGTAATTTCCAATAAAAGAGATTTGACCGTTTTCTCAACGGCATATTATTTGTTTAAAATCAACAGTCTAGCTAAAATAACGCGGTGAACATTGTCAATGTGAAACAATAAATCAAACAAATCTATTTACCTAAAACACCAATTTAAGAAAATTAAATTCAACAGCGTAAGTACTAAAGTTTCACTTCCTTACTGTAGGTACAACGTAGGTAATATCAATATATATATAATTCACCTATATCGTCTTTACTTCTTGAATTCTTCAATTCTTTACTGTAGGTATCAACGTAAGTACTATAACAACCATTAAAACAAAAACCATGAACTCAATTTCTTTATACATACCATACGTCCATCACCACACCACACGTCATCAGCCATCTGCGCATTTCCTCAGAAACACATTGTCGCTGTTTTTTTTTTCATATAAACGTGCTTGTGCGCCACCAAACCACCCCAAAGCAGAACAATGATCAAGAACCGATTTGAGAAAATAAATTTATTTTTTTCGTACTAGATTTTAGGTTGTAGCTCAGCTTCTAGAGGACATAGAAAGCTGATTAATGGCTTGAAATAACTATAAAAGTGTTGGCTCTCCTAAGCATTTTAATTTGTTTTCATTGATGAAGAATTATTTGAGTAATGGCGAGTTAAAGGCAGTAAGGTCAGAAAAAGAACACATTTTGGTCAAAAACGCTCCAAAAAATAGGCATGGCAATGAAAGGTAATAGCCTATATGTTGCACAAAATCTTAAGGAACATTTCAAAAAAAGTTTAATCGAAATTTGTGCAGTAGTTTTCACGCCATTAGGTAACAAAAAAATTGCCTACAGTTTTATTATAAGTATAGATATTGTTTTAGTACTTAATAAGTGAATAATTTGAAATTGTAAATAAAGTGAGTTTATTGGAAAAGTTAAACAGAATAGTGTTTTATCATTTTGAATCCCAGCCTGAATGTAATAATAATGACAAATTTGTTCATCAATATGATGCAAACTTTCTGTGCTGTCAAATTTGTTTTCATGTAGTTGTAAGATTGTTCACACAAATAAAAACATGAAATAAAAATACTGACACCAATATAAATCGTAAAGATATAGCCTTCCCACTTTCATGAGGATGCTAAAATAATTAAACGAGCATAGTGTCATGAAAATCGTAATGGTAATATTATGTGAATTTAACAATTGAATTTCTTCGCGTCCGAAAGGAACATTTTCAGACGACGAATGTCAATAAGTGGTAATGGCAAAAATTCACTCGCTCAAGAAATATTGAGTATTTATAATAATACATTTGATTTCTGAGTTATTTTTATCCCTCCTGGGACTTTTTTTTTTTTTTCATAATGGATCCCAATGAGAATCAGAGATTTTTATACATTACATTTATACATTTCTTTAGGTAGGGACATAGGGCGCATGTGCATAAATTTGTGTTTGAAATGTGTGTTGCGTTTTGTGTTATCACACTATTTATTTATATAAAGAGGTAATGTTTGTTTGGGGAAGGTAATATCCGGAACTACCGAACCGATTTCAAAAAATCTTTTACTAATAGAAAGCTACGGGATAGAGTATTGCGATAGGCTACTTTATTTTTTAATTTTTCCATTTTAGATTTTTTTTGATTTTCTGCACTATTTATTTTGACTTTTCTATATCAAAAATTAATTAGAAAACTACGTACCTACTATGTGCGGATTTTTTTTTTTTTTTTTTTTTTTTTTTTCTTAAAGTAGATTGATAAAATCGAGATAAATTTAATGTATTATACGTTGGTCAACAGTGATGGTTTGTTTTTGATTTTGTGCATAGCTCCAACAGTATCATTTCTTTTATACAGTTGATAAGGTAAAAATTAAATGTAAAAAGTTTAAAAGCGGACAAAATAATTATTGAAAAGCAAATTTCAGTGATTTTTAAAAAAATGCCAAGACGAATGCGCGCACATATTGGCCAATCAACAAGGCAAGCAAGTCAACAAAAAAATATCAACGAAGCCAAACTACAGAAGAAAGCGATAAGTGGGACATCACATGGCATAGGACCAGATCAACAGTAGGAAAACTGAGAGTGCAAGTAATGAAAACTGCGTCAAATCTTACTGCTGCTGGGATGGGAACAAGATCAAATCGGAGTGGCAAGATGCGCGTCGTTGCTGACATTCGAACGACTGGCATTTTAGTAGAACGAACAGAAAACTATGTCGGTGATGCAATTTTCGATATTGGAGCGATGACTGTAATTGTGTGCCACCATTAAAACGCGCTAAAAAAAACTTCTGTGCGAGTGGCAAAGTCAAATTAGCACCTGCGGAGCCATTTGAATCGGAGGATTTTCTAAAGTATTAACTTAAATGTAACTTAAATTCAACCTAAATTTAACTTAAATATAACTTAAATATAACCTAAATTTAACTTAAATGTAACTTAAATTCAACCTAAATTTAACTTAAATGTAACTTAAATTTAACTTAAATTTAACCTAAATATAACCTAAATTTAACTTAAATGCAACTTAAATGCAACTTAAATTTAACTTAAATGTAACTTAAATTCAACCTAAATTTAACTTAAATGTAACTTAAATTAAAATTTAAGTTACATTTAAGAGGATTTTCTAAAGTATTAACTTAAATGTAACTTAAATTCAACCTAATTTTAACTTAAATGTAACTTAAATATAACCTAAATTTAACTTAAATGTAACTTAAATTCAACCTAAATTTAACTTAAATGTAACTTAAATTTAACTTAAATGTAACCTAAATATAACCTAAATTGAACTTAAATGTAACTTAAATGCAACTTAAATTTAACTCAAATGTAACTTAAATTTAACTTAAATGTAACCTAAATATAACCTAAATTTAACTTAAATTTAACTCAAATGTAACCTAAATATAACGTAAATTTAACTTAAATGTAACCTAAACATAACCTAAATTTAACATAAATGTAACTTAAATGCAACTTAAATTTAACTTAAATGTAACTTAAATTCAACCTAAATTTAACTTAAATGTAACTTAAATTTAACTTAAATGTAACCTAAATATAACCTAAATTTAACTTAAATGTAACTTAAATGCAACTTAAATTTAACTTAAATGTAACTTAAATTCAACCTAAATTTAACTTAAATGTAACTTAAATTTAACTTAAATGTAACCTAAATATAACCTAAATTTAACTTAAATGCAACTTAAATGCAACTTAAATTTAACTTAAATTTAACTTAAATTCAACCTAAATTGAACTCCGTTGCGCCCAAATTCATAAATGTAATGAAAATAATATTTCCAAGCATGCACAGCGCATGCTACTTTATGTAATTCCGTCAATTCAAATTCTTTATTCAAAAGTTATATTAAATACAATAGAAATAACTGAATTATAGCAATATCGATGTATTTCAATAAAACCGCAATGATTGACGTTCCGGCCAACCATCCGCTTTTGTACTAAAGTGGTTTGCCTACAGGTGAGCACGCCATATACAATTGGACCATGTGAAAAACATGGGAATTCAAGATTGATGCTACAAATATCCTGCGATTATCCTTGCGACTAATTGTTTGTCATAGACACTCAAATGCCAAATCGTTCTGAGTATGCTGAGTCCGCGATATGACAATGTTTGCCTTTTAAACTCAAAATCGTGAGTACATGACATTTGATTTGAGATTCTTCACAATCATATCAAACGCGATCCGATACAACGTTCCGGTGCATTAAGGGCCGTTTTATTCACTCGAAGTTGTTGTTCAACAAAATGATAATTGAGCCAAATTTTAATTTCAAATTGTGAAGCGGTAAGTCCGGAACATCCGAATTAGAAAATTAAAAATTTTAAATAATTTTTCTTGTATTGGAAGTGATACCACCCGTTTCCTATCCATTCTATTTTTTCCAAAGTGCGGTTCCTTTATCAGGATTGAAGACAAATCTGCGATCTTCTAAGTTCATTCTCTCTATCGCCGTTTTAAACATTGTAATGAAAGCGTTGATTGCATTATAATAATGGTTGCAATTGTCGAGTTATGTTTTTTGTCACTCCTGTAACGCCTATCGACTTGATCATCCCCCGACAAAATGAAGTACACCTGCGAATTTTGCTGTAAGTCCTCATTTACTGGCAAAAAGGCATCCATCCGATGGTAAATTTGGCCTTGAATCTGTTAATCCGAATTTTGCGGCGTAGAATCCTGTGCCATTGTTAGAAAATGTGTGCATGATGTATAAGAGAAAATATTGCCCTGCCAGTCGGCATGAAACCAGTTTTTTTAATAATTTTTGTTCCCAATGTAGTCATACGAAAACAGCAGTTGTACTGTCAAATGTTCTTTAGAAAATCCTCCGATTCAAATTGCTCCGCAGGTGCTACTTTTACTTTGCCACTCGCACAGCAGTTTTTTAGCGCGTTTTAATGGTGGCACACAATTATAGTCATCGCTCCAATATCGAAAATCGCATCACCGACATAGTTTTCTGTTCTTTCTACTGAAATGCCAGTCCTTCGAATGTCAGCAACGACGTGCATCTTGCCACTCCGATTTGAACTTGCTCCCATACCAGCAATAGTAGGATTTGAGGCAGTTCTCATTACTTGCACTCTCAATTTTCTTGACTGTTGATCTGATGGTCTTATCCCATGCGATGTCCCACTTTTCGCTTTCTTCTGTAGTTTGGCTTCGTTGATATTTTTTGTTGTTGACTTGCTTGCCTTGTTCGTCGGCCAATATTTGTGCGCATTCGTCTTGGCATTTTTTTAAAAATCACTGAAATTTGCTTTTCAATAACTATTTTGTCCGCGTTTAAACTTTTTACATTTAATTTTTACGTTATCAACTGTATAAACGCAATGAAACTTTTGTGCGATGCATAAAATCAAAAACAAACCATCACTGTTGACCAACTTATAATACAGTAATTTTATCTCGATTTTATCAATCTACTTTTTGAAAAAAAAAAGAAAAAAATTTCGCACATAGTAGGTACGTAGATTTCTAATTAATTTTTGATATAGAAAAGTCAAAATAAATAGCGCAGAAAATCAACAAAATCTAAAATGGAAAAATAAAAAAATTAAGTAGCCTATCGCAATACTCTATCCCGTAGCTTTCTATTAGTAAAAGAATTTTTGAAATCGGTTCGGTAGTTCCGGAGATTACCTTCCCCAAACAAACATTACCTCTTTATATAACTAAAATGTAACTAAAATGTAACTTAAATGTAACTAAAATGTTACCTAAATTTAACTTAAATGTAACTTAAATTCAACCTAAATTTAACTTAAATGTAACTTAAATTTAACTTAAATGTAACTTAAATGTAACTAAAATGTAACTAAAATGTAACTAAAATATAACTAAAATGTAACTTAAATGTAACTAAAATGTAACTAAAATGTAACTTAAATGTAACTATAATGTAACTAAAATGTAACTAAAATGTAACTAAAATGTAACTAAAATGTAACTTAAATGTAACTAAAATGTAACTAAAATGTAACTTAAATGTAACTAAAATGTAAATAAAATGTAACTAAAATGTAACTTAAATGTAACTAAAATGTAACTAAAATGTAACTTAAATGTAACTATAATGTAACTAAAATGTAACTAAAATGTAACTAAAATGTAACTAAAATGTAACTTAAATGTAACTAAAATGTAACTAAAATGTAACTTAAATGTAACTAAAATGTAACTAAAATGTAACTTAAATTTAACTAAAATGTAACTAAAATGTAACTAAATTGTAACTTAAATGTAACTTAAATGTAACTTAAATGTAACTAAAATGTAACCTAAATGTAACTTAAATGTAACTTAAATGTAACTAAATTGTAACTTAAATGTAACTTAAATGTAACTAAAATGTAACTTAAATGTAACTAAAATGTAACTAAAATGTAACTAAATTGTAACTTAAATGTAACTTAAATGTAACTTAAATGTAACTAAAATGTAACCTAAATGTAACTAAAATGTAACTTAAATGTAACTAAAATGTAACTAAAATGTAACTAAAATGTAACTAAAATGTAACTTAAATGTAACTAAAATGTAACTAAAATGTAACTAAAATGTAACTTAAATGTAACTAAAATGTAACTAAAATGTAACTTAAATGTAACTTTAATGTAACTAAAATGTAACTAAATTGTAACTTAAATGTAACTTAAATGTAACTTAAATGTAACTAAAATGTAACTTAAATGTAACTAAAATGTAACTAAAATGTAACTAAAATGTAACTAAAATGTAACTTAAATGTAACTAAAATGTAACTAAAATGTAACTTAAATGTAACTAAAATGTAACTAAAATGTAACTAAAATGTAACTAAAATGTAACTTAAATGTAACTAAAATGTAACTAAATTGTAACTTAAATGTAACTTAAATGTAACTTAAATGTAACTAAAATGTAACTTAAATGTAACTAAAATGTAACTAAAATGTAACTAAATTGTAACTAAAATGTAACTAAAATGTAACTAAAATGTAACTTAAATGTAACTAAAATGTAACTAAAATGTAACTTAAATTTAACTTAAATGTAACTAAAATGTAACTAAAATGTAACTAAAATGTAACTAAAATGTAACTAAAATGTAACTTAAATGTAACTAAAATGTAACTAAAATGTAACTTAAATGTAACTATAATGTAACTAAAATGTAACTAAAATGTAACTTAAATTTAACTTAAATGTAACTAAAATGTAACTAAAATGTAACTAAAATGTAACTAAAATGTAACTAAAATGTAACTAAAATGTAACTAAAATGTAACTTAAATGTAACTAAAATGTAACTAAAATCTAACTAAAATGTAACTAAAATGTAACTTAAATGTAACTTAAATGTAACTAAAATGTAACTAAAATGTAACTAAAATGTAACTTAAATGTAACTAAAATGTAACTAAAATGTAACTTAAATGTAACTAAAATGTAACTAAAATGTAACTAAAATGTAACTAAAATGTAACTTAAATGTAACTAAAATGTAACTTAAATGTAACTAAAATGTAACTTAAATGTAACTAAAATGTAACTAAAATGTAACTAAAATGTAACTAAAATGTAACTAAAATGTAACTTAAATGTAACTAAAATGTAACTTAAATGTAACTAAAATGTAACTAAAATGTAACTTAAATTTAACTTAAATGTAACTAAAATGTAACTAAAATGTAACTTAAATGTAACTAAAATGTAACGAAAATGTAACTTAAATGTAACTTAAATGTAACTAAAATGTAACTAAAATGTAACTAAAATGTAACTAAAATGTAACTAAAATGTAACTTAAATGTAACTAAAATGTAACTAAAATGTAACTAAAATGTAACTAAAATGTAACTTAAATGTAACTAAAATGTAACTAAATTGTAACTTAAATGTAACTTAAATGTAACTTAAATGTAACTAAAATGTAACTTAAATGTAACTAAAATGTAACTAAAATGTAACTAAATTGTAACTTAAATGTAACTTAAATGTAACTTAAATGTAACTAAAATGTAACTTAAATGTAACTTAAATGTAACTTAAATGTAACTAAAATGTAACTAAAATGTAACTAAAATGTAACTAAAATGTAACTAAAATGTAACTTAAATGTAACTTAAATTTAACTTAAATGTAACTAAAATGTAACTAAAATGTTACTTTAAGTAACTAAAATGTAACTATAATGTAACTAAAATGTAACTTAAATGTAACCTAAATATAACCTAAATTTAACTTAAATGCAACTTAAATGCAACTTAAATTTAACTTAAATTTAACTTAAATTCAACCTAAATTGAACTCCGTTGCGCCCAAATTCATAAATGTAATGAAAATAATATTTCCAAGCATGCACAGCGCATGCTACTTTATGTAATTCCGTCAATTCAAATTCTTTATTCAAAAGTTATATTAAATACAATAGAAATAACTGAAGTATAGCAATATCGATGTATTTCAATAAAACCGCAATGATTGACGTTCCGGCCAACCATCCGCTTTTGTACTAAAGTGGTTTGCCTACAGGTGAGCACGCCATATACAATTGGACCATGTGAAAAACATGGGAATTCAAGATTGATGCTACAAATATCCTGCGATTATCCTTGCGACTAATTGTTTGTCATAGACACTCAAATGCCAAATCGTTCTGAGTATGCTGAGTCCGCGATATGACAATGTTTGCCTTTTAAACTCAAAATCGTGATTACATGACATTTGATTTGAGATTCTTCACAATCATATCAAACGCGATCCGATACAACGTTCCGGTGCATTAAGGGCCGTTTTATTCACTCGAAGTTGAACACAACTTGAGGAGTTTGATATAACTATGTATAAAAATCCCCATGCCCTAAGGTTGTTCAACAAAATGATAATTGAGCCAAATTTTAATTTCAAATTGTGAAGCGGTAAGTCCGGAACATCCGAATTAGAAAATTAAAAATTTTAAATAATTTTTCTTGTATTGGAAGTGATACCACCCGTTTCCTATCCATTCTATTTTTTCCAAAGTGCGGTTCCTTTATCAGGATTGAAGACAAATCTGCGATCTTCTAAGTTCATTTTCTCTATCGCCGTTTTAAACATTGTAATGAAAGCGTTGATTGCATTATAATAATGGTTGCAATTGTCGAGTTATGTTTTTTGTCACTCCTGTTTGCCCTCTGTAACGCCTATCGACTTGATCATCCCCCGACAAAATGAAGTACACCTGCGAATTTTGCTGTAAGTCCTCATTTACTGGCAAAAAGGCATCCATCCGATGGTAAATTAGGCTTTGAATCTGTTAATCCGAATTTTGCGGCGTAGAATCCCGTGCCATTGTTAGAAAATGTGTGCATGATGTATAAGAGAAAATATTGCCCTGTCAGTCGGCATGAAACCAGTTTTTTTAATAATTTTTGTTCCCAATGTAGTCATACGAAAACAGCAGTTGTACTGTCAAATGTTCTTTCGAAAATCCTCCGATTCAAATTGCTCCGCAGGTGCTACTTTTACTTTGCCACTCGCACAGCAGTTTTTTTAGCGCGTTTTAATGGTGGCACACAATTATAGTCATCGCTCCAATATCGAAAATCGCATCACCGACATAGTTTTCTGTTCTTTCTACTGAAATGCCAGTCCTTCGAATGTCAGCAACGACGTGCATCTTGCCACTCCGATTTGAACTTGCTCCCATACCAGCAATAGTAGGATTTGACGCAGTTCTCATTACTTGCACTCTCAATTTTCTTGACTGTTGATCTGATGGTCTTATCCCATGCGATGTCCCACTTTTCGCTTTCTTCTGTAGTTTGGCTTCGTTGATATTTTTTGTTGTTGACTTGCTTGCCTTGTTCGTCGGCCAATATTTGTGCGCATTCGTCTTGGCATTTTTTTAAAAATCACTGAAATTTGCTTTTCAATAACTATTTTGTCCGCGTTTAAACTTTTTACATTTAATTTTTACGTTATCAACTGTATAAACGCAATGAAACTTTTGTGCGATGCATAAAATCAAAAACAAACCATCACTGTTGACCAACTTATAATACAGTAATTTTATCTCGATTTTATCAATCTACTTTTTGAAAAAAAAAAGAAAAAAATTTCGCACATAGTAGGTACGTAGATTTCTAATTAATTTTTGATATAGAAAAGTCAAAATAAATAGCGCAGAAAATCAACAAAATCTAAAATGGAAAAATAAAAAAATTAAGTAGCCTATCGCAATACTCTATCCCGTAGCTTTCTATTAGTAAAAGAATTTTTGAAATCGGTTCGGTAGTTCCGGAGATTACCTTCCCCAAACAAACATTACCTCTTTATATAACTAAAATGTAACTAAAATGTAACTTAAATGTAACTAAAATGTAACCTAAATTTAACTTAAATGTAACTTAAATTCAACCTAAATTTAACTTAAATGTAACTTAAATGTAACTAAAATGTAACTAAAATGTAACTAAAATGTAACTTAAATGTAACTAAAATGTAACTAAAATGTAACTTAAATGTAACTAAAATGTAACTTAAATGTGACTAAAATGTAACTAAAATGTGACTTAAATTTAACTTAAATGTAACTAAAATGTAACTAAAATGTAACTTAAATGTAACTAAAATGTAACGAAAATGTAACTTAAATGTAACTTAAATGTAACTAAAATGTAACTAAAATGTAACTAAAATGTAACTAAAATGTAACTAAAATGTAACTAAAATGTAACTTAAATGTAACTAAAATGTAACTAAAATGTAACTAAAATGTAACTAAAATGTAACTTAAATGTAACTAAAATGTAACTAAATTGTAACTTAAATGTAACTTAAATGTAACTTAAATGTAACTAAAATGTAACTTAAATATAACTAAAATGTAACTAAAATGTAACTAAAATGTAACTAAAATGTAACTAAAATGTAACTAAAATGTAACTTAAATGTAACTAAAATGTAACTAAAATGTAGCTAAAATGTAACTAAAATGTAACTTAAATGTAACTAAAATGTAACTAAATTGTAACTTAAATGTAACTTAAATGTAACTTAAATGTAACTAAAATGTAACTTAAATGTAACTAAAATGTAACTAAAATGTAACTAAATTGTAACTTAAATGTAACTTAAATGTAACTTAAATGTAACTAAAATGTAACTTAAATGTAACTTAAATGTAACTTAAATGTAACTAAAATGTAACTTAAATGTAACTAAAATGTAACTAAAATGTAACTAAAATGTAACTAAAATGTAACTTAAATGTAACTTAAATTTAACTTAAATGTAACTAAAATGTAACTAAAATGTAACTAAAATGTAACTTAAATGTAACTAAAATGTATTTTAAATGTAACTTAAATGTAACTTAAATGTAACTAAAATGTAACTAAAATGTAGGTAACTTAAATGTAACTAAAGTGTAACTAAAATGTAACTTAAATTTAACTTAAATGTAACTAAAATGTAACTAAAATATTACTTTAATGTAACTAAAATGTAACTAAAATGTAACTAAAATGTAACTTAAATGTAACTTAAATTTAACTTAAATGTAACCTAAATATAACCTAAATTTAACTTAAATGCAACTTAAATGCAACTTAAATTTAACTTAAATTTAACTTAAATTCAACCTAAATTGAACTCCGTTGCGCCCAAATTCATAAATGTAATGAAAATAATATTTCCAAGCATGCACAGCGCATGCTACTTTATGTAATTCCGTCAATTCAAATTCTTTATTCAAAAGTTATATTAAATACAATAGAAATAACTGAAGTATAGCAATATCGATGTATTTCAATAAAACCGCAATGATTGACGTTCCGGCCAACCATCCGCTTTTGTACTAAAGTGGTTTGCCTACAGGTGAGCACGCCATATACAATTGGACCATGTGAAAAACATGGGAATTCAAGATTGATGCTACAAATATCCTGCGATTATCCTTGCGACTAATTGTTTGTCATAGACACTCAAATGCCAAATCGTTCTGAGTATGCTGAGTCCGCGATATGACAATGTTTGCCTTTTAAACTCAAAATCGTGAGTACATGACATTTGATTTGAGATTCTTCACAATCATATCAAACGCGATCCGATACAACGTTCCGGTGCATTAAGGGCCGTTTTATTCACTCGAAGTTGTTGTTCAACAAAATGATAATTGAGCCAAATTTTAATTTCAAATTGTGAAGCGGTAAGTCCGGAACATCCGAATTAGAAAATTAAAAATTTTAAATAATTTTTCTTGTATTGGAAGTGATACCACCCGTTTCCTATCCATTCTATTTTTTCCAAAGTGCGGTTCCTTTATCAGGATTGAAGACAAATCTGCGATCTTCTAAGTTCATTTTCTCTATCGCCGTTTTAAACATTGTAATGAAAGCGTTGATTGCATTATAATAATGGTTGCAATTGTCGAGTTATGTTTTTTGTCACTCCTGTTTGCCCTCTGTAACGCCTATCGACTTGATCATCCCCCGACAAAATGAAGTACACCTGCGAATTTTGCTGTAAGTCCTCATTTACTGGCAAAAAGGCATCCATCCGATGGTAAATTAGGCTTTGAATCTGTTAATCCGAATTTTGCGGCGTAGAATCCCGTGCCATTGTTAGAAAATGTGTGCATGATGTATAAGAGAAAATATTGCCCTGTCAGTCGGCATGAAACCAGTTTTTTTAATAATTTTTGTTCCCAATGTAGTCATACGAAAACAGCAGTTGTACTGTCAAATGTTCTTTCGAAAATCCTCCGATTCAAATTGCTCCGCAGGTGCTACTTTTACTTTGCCACTCGCACAGCAGTTTTTTTAGCGCGTTTTAATGGTGGCACACAATTATAGTCATCGCTCCAATATCGAAAATCGCATCACCGACATAGTTTTCTGTTCTTTCTACTGAAATGCCAGTCCTTCGAATGTCAGCAACGACGTGCATCTTGCCACTCCGATTTGAACTTGCTCCCATACCAGCAATAGTAGGATTTGACGCAGTTCTCATTACTTGCACTTTAAATTTTCTTGACTGTTGATCTGATGGTCTTATCCCATGCGATGTCCCACTTTTCGCTTTCTTCTGTAGTTTGGCTTCGTTGATATTTTTTTGTTGTTGACTTGCTTGCCTTGTTCGTCGGCCAATATTTGTGCGCATTCGTCTTGGCATTTTTTTAAAAATCACTGAAATTTGCTTTTCAATAACTATTTTGTCCGCGTTTAAACTTTTTACATTTAATTTTTACGTTATCAACTGTAAACGCAATGAAACTTTTGTGCGATGCATAAAATCAAAAACAAACCATCACTGTTGACCAACTTATAATACAGTAATTTTATCTCGATTTTATTAATCTACTTTTTGAAAAAAAAAAGAAAAAAATTTCGCACATAGTAGGTACGTAGATTTCTAATTAATTTTTGATATAGAAAAGTCAAAATAAATAGCGCAGAAAATCAACAAAATCTAAAATGGAAAAATAAAAAAATTAAGTAGCCTATCGCAATACTCTATCCCGTAGCTTTCTATTAGTAAAAGAATTTTTGAAATCGGTTCGGTAGTTCCGGAGATTACCTTCCCCAAACAAACATTACCTCTTTATATAACTAAAATGTAACTAAAATGTAACTTAAATGTAACTAAAATGTAACCTAAATTTAACTTAAATGTAACTTAAATTCAACCTAAATTTAACTTAAATGTAACTTTAATTTAACTTAAATGTAACTTAAATGTAACTAAAATGTAACTTAAATTTAACTTAAATGTAACTGAAATGTAACTAAAATGTAACTTAAATGTAACTTAAATGCAACAAAAATGTAACTTAAATGTAACTTAAATTTAACTTAAATGTAACTTAAATGTAACTAAAATGTAACTTAAATTTAACTTAAATGTAACTAAAATGTAACTAAAATGTAACTTAAATTTAACTTAAATTTAACTAAAATGTAACTAAAATGTAACTTAAATGTAACTAAAATGTAACTAAAATGTAACTAAAATGTAACTTAAATGTAACTAAAATGTAACTAAAATGTAACTAACATGTAACTTAAATGTAACTAAAATGTAACTTAAATGTAACTTAAATGTAACTAAAATGTAACTAAAATGTAACTTAAATGTAACTAAAATGTAACTAAAATGTAACTAAAATGTAACTTAAATGTAACTAAAATGTAACTAAAATGTAACTTAAATGTAACTAAAATGTAACTAAAATGTAACTTAAATTTAACTTAAATGTAACTAAAATGTAACTAAAATGTAACTAAAATGTAACTAAATGTAACTAAAATGTAACTTAAATGTAACTAAAATGTAACTAAAATGTAACTAAAATGTAACTTAAATGTAACTAAAATGTAACTTAAATGTAACTTAAATGTAACTTAAATGTAACTAAAATGTAACTAAAATGTAGGTAACTTAAATGTAACTAAAGTGTAACTAAAATGTAACTTAAATTTAACTTAAATGTAACTAAAATGTAACTAAAATGTTACTTTAATGTAACTAAAATGTAACTAAAATGTAACTAAAATGTAACTTAAATGTAACTTAAATTTAACTTAAATGTAACCTAAATATAACCTAAATTTAACTTAAATGCAACTTAAATGCAACTTAAATTTAACTTAAACTTAACTTAAATTCAACCTAAATTGAACTCCGTTGCGCCCAAATTCATAAATGTAATGAAAATAATATTTCCAAGCATGCACAGCGCATGCTACTTTATGTAATTCCGTCAATTCAAATTCTTTATTCAAAAGTTATATTAAATACAATAGAAATAACTGAAGTATAGCAATATCGATGTATTTCAATAAAACCGCAATGATTGACGTTCCGGCCAACCATCCGCTTTTGTACTAAAGTGGTTTGCCTACAGGTGAGCACGCCATATACAATTGGACCATGTGAAAAACATGGGAATTCAAGATTGATGCTACAAATATCCTGCGATTATCCTTGCGACTAATTGTTTGTCATAGACACTCAAATGCCAAATCGTTCTGAGTATGCTGAGTCCGCGATATGACAATGTTTGCCTTTTAAACTCAAAATCGTGAGTACATGACATTTGATTTGAGATTCTTCACAATCATATCAAACGCGATCCGATACAACGTTCCGGTGCATTAAGGGCCGTTTTATTCACTCGAAGTTGTTGTTCAACAAAATGATAATTGAGCCAAATTTTAATTTCAAATTGTGAAGCGGTAAGTCCGGAACATCCGAATTAGAAAATTAAAAATTTTAAATAATTTTTCTTGTATTGGAAGTGATACCACCCGTTTCCTATCCATTCTATTTTTTCCAAAGTGCGGTTCCTTTATCAGGATTGAAGACAAATCTGCGATCTTCTAAGTTCATTCTCTCTATCGCCGTTTTAAACATTGTAATGAAAGCGTTGATTGCATTATAATAATGGTTGCAATTGTCGAGTTATGTTTTTTGTCACTCCTGTAACGCCTATCGACTTGATCATCCCCCGACAAAATGAAGTACACCTGCGAATTTTGCTGTAAGTCCTCATTTACTGGCAAAAAGGCATCCATCCGATGGTAAATTTGGCCTTGAATCTGTTAATCCGAATTTTGCGGCGTAGAATCCTGTGCCATTGTTAGAAAATGTGTGCATGATGTATAAGAGAAAATATTGCCCTGCCAGTCGGCATGAAACCAGTTTTTTTAATAATTTTTGTTCCCAATGTAGTCATACGAAAACAGCAGTTGTACTGTCAAATGTTCTTTAGAAAATCCTCCGATTCAAATTGCTCCGCAGGTGCTACTTTTACTTTGCCACTCGCACAGCAGTTTTTTAGCGCGTTTTAATGGTGGCACACAATTATAGTCATCGCTCCAATATCGAAAATCGCATCACCGACATAGTTTTCTGTTCTTTCTACTGAAATGCCAGTCCTTCGAATGTCAGCAACGACGTGCATCTTGCCACTCCGATTTGAACTTGCTCCCATACCAGCAATAGTAGGATTTGAGGCAGTTCTCATTACTTGCACTCTCAATTTTCTTGACTGTTGATCTGATGGTCTTATCCCATGCGATGTCCCACTTTTCGCTTTCTTCTGTAGTTTGGCTTCGTTGATATTTTTTGTTGTTGACTTGCTTGCCTTGTTCGTCGGCCAATATTTGTGCGCATTCGTCTTGGCATTTTTTTAAAAATCACTGAAATTTGCTTTTCAATAACTATTTTGTCCGCGTTTAAACTTTTTACATTTAATTTTTACGTTATCAACTGTATAAACGCAATGAAACTTTTGTGCGATGCATAAAATCAAAAACAAACCATAACTGTTGACCAACTTATAATACAGTAATTTTATCTCGATTTTATCAATCTACTTTTTGAAAAAAAAAAGAAAAAAATTTCGCACATAGTAGGTACGTAGATTTCTAATTAATTTTTGATATAGAAAAGTCAAAATAAATAGCGCAGAAAATCAACAAAATCTAAAATGGAAAAATAAAAAAATTAAGTAGCCTATCGCAATACTCTATCCCGTAGCTTTCTATTAGTAAAAGAATTTTTGAAATCGGTTCGGTAGTTCCGGAGATTACCTTCCCCAAACAAACATTACCTCTTTATATAACTAAAATGTAACTAAAATGTAACTTAAATGTAACTAAAATGTAACCTAAATTTAACTTAAATGTAACTTAAATTCAACCTAAATTTAACTTAAATGTAACTTAAATTTAACTTAAATGTAACTTAAATGTAACTAAAACGAACTTAAATTTAACTTAAATGTAACTAAAATGTAACTAAAATGTAACTTAAATGTAACTTAAATGCAACAAAAATGTAACTTAAATGTAACTTAAATTTAACTTAAATGTAACTTAAATGTAACTAAAATGTAACTTAAATTTAACTTAAATGTAACTAAAATGTAACTAAAATGTAACTTAAATTTAACTTAAATTTAACTAAAATGTAACTAAAATGTAACTTAAATGTAACTAAAATGTAACTAAAATGTAACTAAAATGTAACTTAAATGTAACTAAAATGTAACTAAAATGTAACTAAAATGTAACTTAAATGTAACTAAAATGTAACTTAAATTTAACTTAAATGTAACTGTTCGGTATCCAACCGAATGACCAGCTTGCACTATTCTCGGCACTGTATCCATTGGCATGGTCATCATTCCACCCCCCGCCATCGCTTTACGGTCATCTACCTAGATGACCCATATATTACGCATCACATTGACATAGAGTCAACAACCAGCCACATTCCTCAGCGTCATATCACCATCGCCACAGCACTACTCATAACATTGGAGCATATGAGATATGAGACACTCGAGTCATTGTTGCAGCGAGTCGCCATCCACTTGTCGTCGACTCGGTAACCCGACACCTCGCGCCGAAGCTAATGGCCCATTACTATGGGATAAATACCGTATCGACGAAGGCAGTGGGCCACAGTGGATCTACCGCCGCTCATATACCAGCGATAAGAAATGGATCGTCGTTCGTTGCTGTTGATACTGGCTGGCGTGGGAACACTCATCATCGTCGTCAAATGGGTATCTCGTGCCTGGGCATGGTACGGGGTACTGGACACCCTGGGATTGTGGGCGTTTGGCTGAAGCAGCAATTTGGACGTCATGGACGCTTTCGCTGGTCGACTAATGGGAGTTCGGCCAGCCAATTATTTTAGTCTTCGAATCAACCCCAAACGGATAGGTCTCAACCTAACAAATAAAAATAAATTGTTAAACCTTTGTTAAAACCTAACTTTGTCTTTTCTTCTTCACATACCGCTTGTGAAGGTAGTCACCTTGGATTTTCAGATTTCTTAGTTTCGGAAGCTTCATCCCCGAACATTTGGTGCCTCCTGTGAGGATTGAACAAAAGTGATAATTTGTGCGTGTTCTTTGAGTACCCCTCGCGGTAATTGCAACCGTGCAACTCTCGCAGTTGATAACCCCTCGCGGTAATTTGTGCGTGTTCCTTTGAGTACCCCTCGCGGTAAAGTTAGTGCGCGCTCGAAGAACCTACCCCTCGCGGCGTAAGTGTAATTTGGTACTCTTGCCTCGTGAGATAACCCCTTGCGGTAAAGATAGTGTAAACCTATGTGCGGTAGCAATTGGCTATACGCACTCGCCCTTCTGAGTTCATTTTGTGCGGCAATAGCGCTCATCGGTGCGCTCAGTGTTCTGGTGCTGGGACAGTCGTGTATCGACAAGTGACTTGGGCCATTTGTCCTACCCCTCAGTGCGATTTCTCTGTGGTACGCCTCTCGCGTCGAGTTACTCAATTTGAGTAAATTTCCCTTGTGCCCTCTGCGGTTACCTTGGACAATCTGGAAGGTGCTGAAGGACCTGCGCCTCTCCCCGCTCAGATGACGGAGCTAAACCTACGGACTACGGCGAGCAATGCCATCCAACGCGTGCACACAAAGATCATGACCGCGGACTTGAAGGAGTTCGACGAGGCCCAGCTCGAGCATGAGCTACGGGCATTGAACCAACAGTTCGCGAAGTTCTCGGTCAACCAGGACGCGTTGGTGGGGCAAGCCAAAGCAACCGAACTGGTGGAGCACGAACTATTGGCGCAGCGAGTGGAACGCCAGATCGAAGAGGTGAGTGTGGCCCTGCATCGCCAACTCAAGAAGCTGACGGCACCTGGGCCGTCAGGTCTCCAAGCACCCACCTCAGCTCCAGCCCCTTTGGCGACGACGAGCCACACAGCAAAAATGGACATGCGGTTGGATCCCATTTCCATCCCAACATTCGACGGACAGGCGCAGAATTGGCTCGCCTTTAAGGACGCCTTCATGCACTTGGTGCATGAGACGGATTACGCTGAGGCGTTCAAATTACAGCATCTGCGGGCTGCAGTCCGCAATGTCGGCCTGGTCGGCAACATATACTCTGGTGGCTACGATGAGCTCTGGAAGGAGCTCAACGATCGATATGATAATCCACGCGTCCTGGCGGAGACCCACGCGTGTCGATTACTCAAGCTTCAGGCGGCGCACACAGAAAGCGCTGCCATGCTGCATCGGATCGTGGACACGGTGCAGGAATCGCTGAGGGCTCTTCGAGTAATGAAGCAACCAGTCGACGCATGGGACACGTTCATGGTCCCCCTGGTGGTATCTCGGCTCCCAGCAGCAACACAACAAGCTTGGCGGATGAATAGCCCGGCAAAGGAGATTCCTCTACTATCGAGTTTGATGGATTTCCTCTTACAGCGCGCCCATAGCCTGGCCACTGAAATCGTTGTCCCGTCGACGTCGCGCCGCCAAGAGGTCCGAGCCCAGCCGTCAGCTAGGCCACGTCCCACCGTTCGGGCCATGGCTGCCGCGGTGGATGAGAAGAGGTGCGTTCTATGCAAGGGAGCACATAGACTATACCAGTGTCCATCGTTCAACAACATGGACGTGAACCAGCGCCTCAAGGTCACTAAGAGCACTGAGGTCTGCTTCAACTGCCTGACTCCCGGGCACAACGCGACGGGATGCCCGTCTACGGTGTCTTGCCGGAAGTGCAATGGGAAGCATCACACATTGCTATGCCGTTCGACTGCTGCTCTTCAGCCAAGGCGGTCTACCCGGAGAGAGTCCGGCTCACAACCGACTGGAGGAGTCAACGCTGCGCAGCCGGCACGGAATCCAGCTAATCCAGTCATGCCAGACCCTTCGTGCTGGCAATCCTGGCAGGATCGTCCACATGGCCCTCCGGACATCTTCATGGAAGACGAGCACTGACTTGCTCGTAGCAACACCACCGTACTGTTGGCAACGGCGCTTGTCCATGCGTACGGTGCTGCCTCGGAACAACACCAGCTCGCGCGAGCACTCTGCGATCCTGGGTCGCAGGTAAGTTTTGTTACCTCCAAACTAATGAACTCTCTCTCGCTTAGGAGATCTCGGCTAGAAGTTGCCATCCGAGGTATAGGCGCCTCCAACCTCGACCAGGTCCAAGGTCAAGTGACGCTGTCACTCAGGTCCATCCGAACTACCTTCTCCATCGAGATACGGGCATTGGTTATCCCGACCATCACATCCATGCTGCCTGGCGACCGTGTGGATGTCACACAATGGCCACACCTGGGTGGCCTTCCCCTAGCAGACAGATACTTTGGCACACCTGGAGCCATTGACATTCTTCTGGGCGCTGATGTCTGGGGCCTCTTGGTCCAAGACGAGGTCATTCATGGGCGACCTCACGAACCACACGCTCAGCTCACTCGACTTGGATGGGTGGTATTTGGACCAGCTGCACTGGCGCGGCGACCACCCTCGATCCAAGCACTCCATAGTCAGGTGACAGATGAGTCATCCCCGGAGTACGCATTGGAGGAACTCGTCAAGAACTTCTGGAAGCTGGAAGAGGTTCGCCCCGACGAGACACGAGAAGACGAGTGCAGCCGACACTACGCTGCCACGCACTCACGAACATCACAGGGACGGTACGTAGTACAAATCCCCTTTCGACACGATGCGCCGCCGCTAGGTGCATCCTACCGTGGCGCGCTGCGTCAGTTCTATTGTTTGGAGCGGCGTCTCCAGGGCAATCCCGAACTACGAGCGAAGTACATCGACTTCATGAGGGAGTACGAGGGTCTTGGCCATATGGAGCGGGTCGGTCAACATGGCGACCATCCGCAGTGCTACTACATCCCACATCACGCGGTTATTAGCAAGTTCCGCGTGGTGTTCAACGCATCGGCCCGGACCACTACTGGCGTCTCACTCAATGACGTCCAGCTGGTGGGTCCGACTGTCCAAGACTCCCTGGTCAACGTGATCTGGCGGTTCAGGCGCTACAAGGTTGCGCTAACCGCCGACGTGGAGAAGATGTTCCGACAGGTGCTGGTAGCACCCGAGCATCGCGATTTCCAGCGGATTCTCTGGCGAGAATCACCGTCCGACGAGCTTGTGGTCTTTCGCTTGACGACGGTTACTTACGGCATGGCCTCGAGCCCATACACTTCTGTGCGCTCGATGATACAATGCGCACAGGACAATCAACACTTGGTGTCTGACCCGCTGCGAGCCCGAGCAGCACGAGAGACGATCGAGAAGGACTTCTACGTGGACGATCTACTTACTAGCTGTGACTGCATGCAGGAAGCAGTCAGACTGGCTGCTGACGTCAGGAAGGTCCTACTGGCCGGACACTTCTCGTTGCGCAAATGGAACTCGAATTGCGCACAGGTAATCTCGTTGGTAACTAACCATGGTGTTTCTTCTTCTCTTTCCACAGAGCTTGTCATCGAGTGCCCAACGGCAACAGTCCTTGGCCTCCGTTGGGACCCAGTTGTTGACGAGCTCTTCTTCCGTGTGGAAACAGAAGCCACTCCTGCAACTCCCACGAAGCGGCGAGTCCTGAGCGAGGTTGCTCGACTCTTTGACCCGACGGGCCTGCTAGCCCCCGTCGTCATCATTGGAAAGGTTTTCATACAAACCCTTTGGTCGGCTGGTGTCACCTGGGACACCCCACTCGAGCATGAGCTGCTCACAACCTGGACGGCATTCAGACAGGGTCTGCTTGCTCTCAACCGAGTTCGGATACCACGGTGGCTGGGCATGCACAGCCAGCATGTCCCCACAATCCATGGCTTCTGCGATGCCAGTGTGCGAGCCTATGCCGCTGTCATCTACTTGAAGACGACCCATGATGATGGTCGAATTGAGGTCTCATTGCTGACCGCCCGCACTAAGGTGGCCCCACTCAAGGGCGCTACCATCCCCCGTCTGGAACTGTGCGCTGCGAGCCTGCTGGCTCTCACTCTGGACAATGTCCGTAGTGCTTTGGGGCTACAAGCAGCTCCCTACTACCTTTGGTCCGACTCCAGTATCGTCTTGTGTTGGTTGCGGAAGGAGCCCTCCACACTCAAGCCGTATGCCGCTAACCGGGTGCGGCAGATCCAGGAGCTTACATCACCTGAGCGATGGCATCACGTGCGATCCGCTCAGAACCCAGCTGACTGCGCGAGCCGAGGGCTAGGCGCGGCAGAGCTGTTGCAACACTCGCTATGGTGGCGAGGTCCTACTTGGTTGGCAAGCGGACCGCTACCCCTCAGCCCAACCGGGCAGCTCCGAGACGAGGAGCACGCTCAGATAGCCACTGAGCTCCGGCAGCCTACCTTTGCAGGGGTTGCTGTCACGAGACCTGTCTTGATAACCCGGCGTCGAGATGGGGTCGTAATCCCATTAACCGAGCGATTTGGATCGCTGCGACGGTTACTTCATACTGTTGCCTACATGCTTCGATGGCCAAGCACCGGCAGACATCTTCTAAGGAAACCAGTGGTCGGAGCGGATGAGCTCGACCAGGCGATGGAACGATTGATCAGCTTGGAGCAAGCCAACCACTTCTCAAGCGAGATTCGACAGCTGCGGAGCAGGTCCCCGTTGTCAAGCTCTAGTCCACTACTCTCCCTCAACCCATACCTGGATGCCCGAGGCCTTCTCCGAGTCGGGGGCCGACTCACACACGCCTCACTACCTACAGACCAACGGTTCCCCATCGTCCTCCCAAAGAACGGAGCCTTGGTAAACCTGTTGATACTCCACACGCACCTCACGACTCTCCATGGTGGGGTACAGCTGATGCTTCAGACGCTACGCGAGAAATACTGGGTACTGCATGGCAGGCAGTCCGTCCGCACTATCCTACACAAGTGCATCATTTGTCGACGCCACCGCGGAGCGGTCATCCGACAGCAGATGGCCCCCCTCCCCGGTCATCGAGTCAACGCAACACGCCCGTTCCTAGCTACCGGCGTGGACTATTGCGGGCCCTTCACGGTCCGTGTTGGGCTGAAGCGATCCAGAACTACAGCAAAGACGTACTTGGCGATTTTTGTATGCATGGCGACAAAGGCTGTGCACATCGAGGTCATTGAAGACCTCTCCTCTCAGGCGTTCTTGGATGCCTTCACTAGATTCACCAGCAGGCGTGGACCCTGCCCTCACCTCTACAGTGACAATGGAACTGCGTTCGTCGGAGCGAACCGGTTGCTGAAGGACGATCTCAAGACCTTCCAGACCCACTACAATCAGCAGGCCCTGGCCCATGCCGGGACGACATGGCATTTCATCACACCTGCGGCTCCCCACCAAGGTGGATTGTGGGAAGCTGCAGTCAAATCCGCGAAACACCACCTGGTCCGATTGGTCGGATCTCAGGCGCTGTGGTACCATCAACTACACACGTTGGCCACCCGCATCGAAGCGTGTCTCAACTCTCGTCCACT
This sequence comes from Cheilosia urbana, assembly GCA_946477585.1. NCBI lineage: Eukaryota > Metazoa > Arthropoda > Insecta > Diptera > Syrphidae > Cheilosia > Cheilosia urbana. The sequence continues at coordinate 85,421,243 of OX297854.1, read as the reverse complement.
GGTCCCACTCCATGATGATCCGGATGACAAACTGGCTCTCACGCCCGGCGATTTTCTCATCGGTGCCCCTCTGATAGCCATACCGGAGCCACCGATCGACGATGTGCCACTGAACCGCCTGAAGCAGTACCAATGGATTCGAAAGGTACACCAAGACTTTTGGCATAGATGGAGCGAGGAGTACTTGGCAACTTTGCAGACTCGCAACAAATGGGCCAAGCGAGAGCCCAACATTCAACTCAACGACGTCGTACTGGTTCGACACGAGAACCTACCGCCCACTCAGTGGAGGTTGGGTCGTGTCATCGCAGTGCACCCGGGCAGAGACGGGCTAGCACGCAACGTCACCCTCCGGACCTCGGCTGGAGAATGCCGCCGTCCGGTACAGAAGCTCTGCCGCCTGCTGGAGGCATAGAGCATCATCAACACCACGTATGGAGGTGGATTTATTTCGAACCGAATGGTCCGACCGGGCAGAATGTTCGGTATCCAACCGAATGACCAGCTTGCACTATTCTCGGCACTGTATCCATTGGCATGGTCATCATTCCACCCCCCGCCATCGCTTTACGGTCATCTACCTAGATGACCCATATATTACGCATCACATTGACATAGAGTCAACAACCAGCCACATTCCTCAGCGTCATATCACCATCGCCACAGCACTACTCATAACATTGGAGCATATGAGATATGAGACACTCGAGTCATTGTTGCAGCGAGTCGCCATCCACTTGTCGTCGACTCGGTAACCCGACACCTCGCGCCGAAGCTAATGGCCCATTACTATGGGATAAATACCGTATCGACGAAGGCAGTGGGCCACAGTGGATCTACCGCCGCTCATATACCAGCGATAAGAAATGGATCGTCGTTCGTTGCTGTTGATACTGGCTGGCGTGGGAACACTCATCATCGTCGTCAAATGGGTATCTCGTGCCTGGGCATGGTACGGGGTACTGGACACCCTGGGATTGTGGGCGTTTGGCTGAAGCAGCAATTTGGACGTCATGGACGCTTTCGCTGGTCGACTAATGGGAGTTCGGCCAGCCAATTATTTTAGTCTTCGAATCAACCCCAAACGGATAGGTCTCAACCTAACAAATAAAAATAAATTGTTAAACCTTTGTTAAAACCTAACTTTGTCTTTTCTTCTTCACATACCGCTTGTGAAGGTAGTCACCTTGGATTTTCAGATTTCTTAGTTTCGGAAGCTTCATCCCCGAACATTTGGTGCCTCCTGTGAGGATTGAACAAAAGTGATAATTTGTGCGTGTTCTTTGAGTACCCCTCGCGGTAATTGCAACCGTGCAACTCTCGCAGTTGATAACCCCTCGCGGTAATTTGTGCGTGTTCCTTTGAGTACCCCTCGCGGTAAAGTTAGTGCGCGCTCGAAGAACCTACCCCTCGCGGCGTAAGTGTAATTTGGTACTCTTGCCTCGTGAGATAACCCCTTGCGGTAAAGATAGTGTAAACCTATGTGCGGTAGCAATTGGCTATACGCACTCGCCCTTCTGAGTTCATTTTGTGCGGCAATAGCGCTCATCGGTGCGCTCAGTGTTCTGGTGCTGGGACAGTCGTGTATCGACAAGTGACTTGGGCCATTTGTCCTACCCCTCAGTGCGATTTCTCTGTGGTACGCCTCTCGCGTCGAGTTACTCAATTTGAGTAAATTTCCCTTGTGCCCTCTGCGGTTACCTTGGACAATCTGGAAGGTGCTGAAGGACCTGCGCCTCTCCCCGCTCAGATGACGGAGCTAAACCTACGGACTACGGCGAGCAATGCCATCCAACGCGTGCACACAAAGATCATGACCGCGGACTTGAAGGAGTTCGACGAGGCCCAGCTCGAGCATGAGCTACGGGCATTGAACCAACAGTTCGCGAAGTTCTCGGTCAACCAGGACGCGTTGGTGGGGCAAGCCAAAGCAACCGAACTGGTGGAGCACGAACTATTGGCGCAGCGAGTGGAACGCCAGATCGAAGAGGTGAGTGTGGCCCTGCATCGCCAACTCAAGAAGCTGACGGCACCTGGGCCGTCAGGTCTCCAAGCACCCACCTCAGCTCCAGCCCCTTTGGCGACGACGAGCCACACAGCAAAAATGGACATGCGGTTGGATCCCATTTCCATCCCAACATTCGACGGACAGGCGCAGAATTGGCTCGCCTTTAAGGACGCCTTCATGCACTTGGTGCATGAGACGGATTACGCTGAGGCGTTCAAATTACAGCATCTGCGGGCTGCAGTCCGCAATGTCGGCCTGGTCGGCAACATATACTCTGGTGGCTACGATGAGCTCTGGAAGGAGCTCAACGATCGATATGATAATCCACGCGTCCTGGCGGAGACCCACGCGTGTCGATTACTCAAGCTTCAGGCGGCGCACACAGAAAGCGCTGCCATGCTGCATCGGATCGTGGACACGGTGCAGGAATCGCTGAGGGCTCTTCGAGTAATGAAGCAACCAGTCGACGCATGGGACACGTTCATGGTCCCCCTGGTGGTATCTCGGCTCCCAGCAGCAACACAACAAGCTTGGCGGATGAATAGCCCGGCAAAGGAGATTCCTCTACTATCGAGTTTGATGGATTTCCTCTTACAGCGCGCCCATAGCCTGGCCACTGAAATCGTTGTCCCGTCGACGTCGCGCCGCCAAGAGGTCCGAGCCCAGCCGTCAGCTAGGCCACGTCCCACCGTTCGGGCCATGGCTGCCGCGGTGGATGAGAAGAGGTGCGTTCTATGCAAGGGAGCACATAGACTATACCAGTGTCCATCGTTCAACAACATGGACGTGAACCAGCGCCTCAAGGTCACTAAGAGCACTGAGGTCTGCTTCAACTGCCTGACTCCCGGGCACAACGCGACGGGATGCCCGTCTACGGTGTCTTGCCGGAAGTGCAATGGGAAGCATCACACATTGCTATGCCGTTCGACTGCTGCTCTTCAGCCAAGGCGGTCTACCCGGAGAGAGTCCGGCTCACAACCGACTGGAGGAGTCAACGCTGCGCAGCCGGCACGGAATCCAGCTAATCCAGTCATGCCAGACCCTTCGTGCTGGCAATCCTGGCAGGATCGTCCACATGGCCCTCCGGACATCTTCATGGAAGACGAGCACTGACTTGCTCGTAGCAACACCACCGTACTGTTGGCAACGGCGCTTGTCCATGCGTACGGTGCTGCCTCGGAACAACACCAGCTCGCGCGAGCACTCTGCGATCCTGGGTCGCAGGTAAGTTTTGTTACCTCCAAACTAATGAACTCTCTCTCGCTTAGGAGATCTCGGCTAGAAGTTGCCATCCGAGGTATAGGCGCCTCCAACCTCGACCAGGTCCAAGGTCAAGTGACGCTGTCACTCAGGTCCATCCGAACTACCTTCTCCATCGAGATACGGGCATTGGTTATCCCGACCATCACATCCATGCTGCCTGGCGACCGTGTGGATGTCACACAATGGCCACACCTGGGTGGCCTTCCCCTAGCAGACAGATACTTTGGCACACCTGGAGCCATTGACATTCTTCTGGGCGCTGATGTCTGGGGCCTCTTGGTCCAAGACGAGGTCATTCATGGGCGACCTCACGAACCACACGCTCAGCTCACTCGACTTGGATGGGTGGTATTTGGACCAGCTGCACTGGCGCGGCGACCACCCTCGATCCAAGCACTCCATAGTCAGGTGACAGATGAGTCATCCCCGGAGTACGCATTGGAGGAACTCGTCAAGAACTTCTGGAAGCTGGAAGAGGTTCGCCCCGACGAGACACGAGAAGACGAGTGCAGCCGACACTACGCTGCCACGCACTCACGAACATCACAGGGACGGTACGTAGTACAAATCCCCTTTCGACACGATGCGCCGCCGCTAGGTGCATCCTACCGTGGCGCGCTGCGTCAGTTCTATTGTTTGGAGCGGCGTCTCCAGGGCAATCCCGAACTACGAGCGAAGTACATCGACTTCATGAGGGAGTACGAGGGTCTTGGCCATATGGAGCGGGTCGGTCAACATGGCGACCATCCGCAGTGCTACTACATCCCACATCACGCGGTTATTAGCAAGTTCCGCGTGGTGTTCAACGCATCGGCCCGGACCACTACTGGCGTCTCACTCAATGACGTCCAGCTGGTGGGTCCGACTGTCCAAGACTCCCTGGTCAACGTGATCTGGCGGTTCAGGCGCTACAAGGTTGCGCTAACCGCCGACGTGGAGAAGATGTTCCGACAGGTGCTGGTAGCACCCGAGCATCGCGATTTCCAGCGGATTCTCTGGCGAGAATCACCGTCCGACGAGCTTGTGGTCTTTCGCTTGACGACGGTTACTTACGGCATGGCCTCGAGCCCATACACTTCTGTGCGCTCGATGATACAATGCGCACAGGACAATCAACACTTGGTGTCTGACCCGCTGCGAGCCCGAGCAGCACGAGAGACGATCGAGAAGGACTTCTACGTGGACGATCTACTTACTAGCTGTGACTGCATGCAGGAAGCAGTCAGACTGGCTGCTGACGTCAGGAAGGTCCTACTGGCCGGACACTTCTCGTTGCGCAAATGGAACTCGAATTGCGCACAGGTAATCTCGTTGGTAACTAACCATGGTGTTTCTTCTTCTCTTTCCACAGAGCTTGTCATCGAGTGCCCAACGGCAACAGTCCTTGGCCTCCGTTGGGACCCAGTTGTTGACGAGCTCTTCTTCCGTGTGGAAACAGAAGCCACTCCTGCAACTCCCACGAAGCGGCGAGTCCTGAGCGAGGTTGCTCGACTCTTTGACCCGACGGGCCTGCTAGCCCCCGTCGTCATCATTGGAAAGGTTTTCATACAAACCCTTTGGTCGGCTGGTGTCACCTGGGACACCCCACTCGAGCATGAGCTGCTCACAACCTGGACGGCATTCAGACAGGGTCTGCTTGCTCTCAACCGAGTTCGGATACCACGGTGGCTGGGCATGCACAGCCAGCATGTCCCCACAATCCATGGCTTCTGCGATGCCAGTGTGCGAGCCTATGCCGCTGTCATCTACTTGAAGACGACCCATGATGATGGTCGAATTGAGGTCTCATTGCTGACCGCCCGCACTAAGGTGGCCCCACTCAAGGGCGCTACCATCCCCCGTCTGGAACTGTGCGCTGCGAGCCTGCTGGCTCTCACTCTGGACAATGTCCGTAGTGCTTTGGGGCTACAAGCAGCTCCCTACTACCTTTGGTCCGACTCCAGTATCGTCTTGTGTTGGTTGCGGAAGGAGCCCTCCACACTCAAGCCGTATGCCGCTAACCGGGTGCGGCAGATCCAGGAGCTTACATCACCTGAGCGATGGCATCACGTGCGATCCGCTCAGAACCCAGCTGACTGCGCGAGCCGAGGGCTAGGCGCGGCAGAGCTGTTGCAACACTCGCTATGGTGGCGAGGTCCTACTTGGTTGGCAAGCGGACCGCTACCCCTCAGCCCAACCGGGCAGCTCCGAGACGAGGAGCACGCTCAGATAGCCACTGAGCTCCGGCAGCCTACCTTTGCAGGGGTTGCTGTCACGAGACCTGTCTTGATAACCCGGCGTCGAGATGGGGTCGTAATCCCATTAACCGAGCGATTTGGATCGCTGCGACGGTTACTTCATACTGTTGCCTACATGCTTCGATGGCCAAGCACCGGCAGACATCTTCTAAGGAAACCAGTGGTCGGAGCGGATGAGCTCGACCAGGCGATGGAACGATTGATCAGCTTGGAGCAAGCCAACCACTTCTCAAGCGAGATTCGACAGCTGCGGAGCAGGTCCCCGTTGTCAAGCTCTAGTCCACTACTCTCCCTCAACCCATACCTGGATGCCCGAGGCCTTCTCCGAGTCGGGGGCCGACTCACACACGCCTCACTACCTACAGACCAACGGTTCCCCATCGTCCTCCCAAAGAACGGAGCCTTGGTAAACCTGTTGATACTCCACACGCACCTCACGACTCTCCATGGTGGGGTACAGCTGATGCTTCAGACGCTACGCGAGAAATACTGGGTACTGCATGGCAGGCAGTCCGTCCGCACTATCCTACACAAGTGCATCATTTGTCGACGCCACCGCGGAGCGGTCATCCGACAGCAGATGGCCCCCCTCCCCGGTCATCGAGTCAACGCAACACGCCCGTTCCTAGCTACCGGCGTGGACTATTGCGGGCCCTTCACGGTCCGTGTTGGGCTGAAGCGATCCAGAACTACAGCAAAGACGTACTTGGCGATTTTTGTATGCATGGCGACAAAGGCTGTGCACATCGAGGTCATTGAAGACCTCTCCTCTCAGGCGTTCTTGGATGCCTTCACTAGATTCACCAGCAGGCGTGGACCCTGCCCTCACCTCTACAGTGACAATGGAACTGCGTTCGTCGGAGCGAACCGGTTGCTGAAGGACGATCTCAAGACCTTCCAGACCCACTACAATCAGCAGGCCCTGGCCCATGCCGGGACGACATGGCATTTCATCACACCTGCGGCTCCCCACCAAGGTGGATTGTGGGAAGCTGCAGTCAAATCCGCGAAACACCACCTGGTCCGATTGGTCGGATCTCAGGCGCTGTGGTACCATCAACTACACACGTTGGCCACCCGCATCGAAGCGTGTCTCAACTCTCGTCCACTGGTCCCACTCCATGATGATCCGGATGACAAACTGGCTCTCACGCCCGGCGATTTTCTCATCGGTGCCCCTCTGATAGCCATACCGGAGCCACCGATCGACGATGTGCCACTGAACCGCCTGAAGCAGTACCAATGGATTCGAAAGGTACACCAAGACTTTTGGCATAGATGGAGCGAGGAGTACTTGGCAACTTTGCAGACTCGCAACAAATGGGCCAAGCGAGAGCCCAACATTCAACTCAACGACGTCGTACTGGTTCGACACGAGAACCTACCGCCCACTCAGTGGAGGTTGGGTCGTGTCATCGCAGTGCACCCGGGCAGAGACGGGCTAGCACGCAACGTCACCCTCCGGACCTCGGCTGGAGAATGCCGCCGTCCGGTACAGAAGCTCTGCCGCCTGCTGGAGGCATAGAGCATCATCAACACCACGTATGGAGGTGGATTTATTTCGAACCGAATGGTCCGACCGGGCAGAATGTTCGGTATCCAACCGAATGACCAGCTTGCACTATTCTCGGCACTGTATCCATTGGCATGGTCATCATTCCACCCCCCGCCATCGCTTTACGGTCATCTACCTAGATGACCCATATATTACGCATCACATTGACATAGAGTCAACAACCAGCCACATTTCTCAGCGTCATATCACCATCGCCACAGCACTACTCATAACATTGGAGCATATGAGATATGAGACACTCGAGTCATTGTTGCAGCGAGTCGCCATCCACTTGTCGTCGACTCGGTAACCCGACACCTCGCGCCGAAGCTAATGGCCCATTACTATGGGATAAATACCGTATCGACGAAGGCAGTGGGCCACAGTGGATCTACCGCCGCTCATATACCAGCGATAAGAAATGGATCGTCGTTCGTTGCTGTTGATACTGGCTGGCGTGGGAACACTCATCATCGTCGTCAAATGGGTATCTCGTGCCTGGGCATGGTACGGGGTACTGGACACCCTGGGATTGTGGGCGTTTGGCTGAAGCAGCAATTTGGACGTCATGGACGCTTTCGCTGGTCGACTAATGGGAGTTCGGCCAGCCAATTATTTTAGTCTTCGAATCAACCCCAAACGGATAGGTCTCAACCTAACAAATAAAAATAAATTGTTAAACCTTTGTTAAAACCTAACTTTGTCTTTTCTTCTTCACATACCGCTTGTGAAGGTAGTCACCTTGGATTTTCAGATTTCTTAGTTTCGGAAGCTTCATCCCCGAACAGTAACTAAAATGTAACTAAAATGTAACTAAAATGTAACTAAAATGTAACTAAAATGTAACTTAAATGTAACTAAAATGTAGCTAAAATGTAACTTAAATGTAACTAAAATGTAACTTAAATGTAACTAAAATGTAACTTAAATTTAACTTAAATTTAACTAAAATGTAACTAAAATGTAACTTAAATGTAACAAAAATGTAACTAAAATGTAACTAAAATGTAACTTAAATGTAACTAAAATGTAACTTAAATGTAACTAAAATGTAACTAAAATGTAACTAAAATGTAACTTAAATGTAACTAAAATGTAACTTAAATGTAACTTAAATGTAACTTAAATGTAACTAAAATGTAACTAAAATGTAACTTAAATGTAACTAAAATGTAACTAAAATGTAACTTAAATTTAACTTAAATGTAACTAAACTGTAACTAAAATGTAACTAAAATGTAACTAAAATGTAACTAAAATGTAACTAAAATGTAACTAAAATGTAACTAAAATGTAACTTAAATGTAACTAAAATGTAACTAAAATGTAACTTAAATGTAACTAAAATGTAACTTAAATGTAACTTAAATGTAACTAAAATGTAACTTAAATGTAACTAAAATGTAACTAAAATGTAACTAAAATGTAACTAAAATGTAACTAAAATGTAACTTAAATTTACCTAACTTAAATGTAACTAAAATGTAACTAAAATGTAACTAAAATGTAACTAAAATGTAACTAAAATGTAACTAAAATGTAACTAAAATGTAACTAAATGTAACTTAAATGTAACTAAAATGTAACTAAAATCTAACTAAAATGTAACTTAAATGTAACTAAAATGTAACTAAAATGTAACTTAAATGTAACTTAAATGTAGCTTAAATGTAACTAAAATGTAACTAAAATGTAACTAAAATGTAACTAAAATGTAACTTAAATTTACCTAACTTAAATGTAACTAAAATGTAACTAAAATGTAACTAAAATGTAACTAAAATGTAACTAAAATGTAACTAAAATGTAACTAAAATGTAACTAAATGTAACTTAAATGTAACTAAAATGTAACTAAAATCTAACTAAAATGTAACTTAAATGTAACTAAAATGTAACTAAAATGTAACTTAAATGTAACTTAAATGTAGCTTAAATGTAACTAAAATGTAACTAAAATGTAACTAAAATGTAACTTAAATGTAACTAAAATGTAACTAAAATGTAACTTAAATGTAACTAAAATGTAACTTAAATGTAACTTAAATGTAACTTAAATGTAACTAAAATGTAACTTAAATGTAACTAAAATGTAGCTAAAATGTAACTAAAATGTAACAAAATGTAACTTAAATGTAACTAAAATGTAACTAAAATGTAACTTAAATTTAACTTAAATGTAACTAAACTGTAACTAAAATGTTACTTAAATGTAACTAAAATGTAACTAAAATGTAACTAAAATGTAACTAAAATGTAACTTAAATGTAACTAAAATGTAACTAAAATGTAACTTAAATGTAACTAAAATGTAACTAAAATGTAACTTAAATGTAACTAAAATGAAACTAAAATGTAACTAAAATGTAACTAAAATGTAACTTAAATGTAACTAAAATGTAACTAAAATGTAACTTAAATGTAACTTAAATGTAACTTAAATGTAACTAAAATGTAACTAAAATGTAACTAAAATGTAACTAAAATGTAACTAAAATGTAACTAAAATGTAACTAAAATGTAACTAAAATTTAACTAAAATGTAACTAAAATGTAACTAAAATGTAACTTAAATGTAACTAAAATGTAACTAAAATCTAACTAAAATGTAACTTAAATGTAACTTAAATGTAACTTAAATGTAACTAAAATGTAACTTAAATGTAACTAAAATGTAACTAAAGTGTAACTAAAATGTAACTAAAATGTAACTTAAATGTAACTAAAATGTAACTAAATTGTAACTTAAATGTAACTTAAATGTAACTTAAATGTAACTAAAATGTAACTTAAATGTAACTAAAATGTAACTAAAATGTAACTAAATTGTAACTTAAATGTAACTTAAATGTAACTAAAATGTAACTTAAATGTAACTTAAATGTAACTTAAATGTAACTAAAATGTAACTTAAATGTAACTAAAATGTAACTAAAATGTAACTAAAATGTAACTAAAATGTAACTAAAATGTAACTTAAATGTAACTAAAATGTAACTTAAATGTAACTAAAATGTAACTAAAATGTAACTAAAATGTAACTTAAATGTAACTTAAATTTAACTTAAATGTAACTAAAATGTAACTAAAATGTAACTTAAATGTAACTAAAATGTAACTTAAATGTAACTTAAATGTAACTTAAATGTAACTAAAATGTAACTAAAATGTAGGTAACTTAAATGTAACTAAAGTGTAACTAAAATGTAACTTAAATTTAACTTAAATGTAACTAAAATGTAACTAAAATGTTACTTTAATGTAACTAAAATGTAACTAAAATGTAACTAAAATGTAACTTAAATGTAACTTAAATTTAACTTAAATGTAACCTAAATATAACCTAAATTTAACTTAAATGCAACTTAAATGCAACTTAAATTTAACTTAAATTTAACTTAAATTCAACCTAAATTGAACTCCGTTGCGCCCAAATTCATAAATGTAATGAAAATAATATTTCCAAGCATGCACAGCGCATGCTACTTTATGTAATTCCGTCAATTCAAATTCTTTATTCAAAAGTTATATTAAATACAATAGAAATAACTGAAGTATAGCAATATCGATGTATTTCAATAAAACCGCAATGATTGACGTGCCGGCCAACCATCCGCTTTTGTACTAAAGTGGTTTGCATACAGGTGAGCACGCCATATACAATTGGACCATGTGAAAAACATGGGAATTCTAGATTGATGCTACAAATATCCAGCGATTATCCTTGCGACTTATTATTTGTCATAGACACTCAAATGCCAAATCGTTCTGAGTAAGCGGAGTCCGCGATATGACAATGTTTGCCTTTTAAACTCAAAATCGTGATTACATGACATTTGATTTGAGATTCTTCACAATCATATCAAACGCGATCCGATACAACGTTCCGGTGCATTAAGGGCCGTTTTATTCACTCGAAGTTGAACACAACTTGAGGAGTTTGATATAACTATGTATAAAAATCCCCATGCCCTAAGGTTGTTCAACAAAATGATAATTGAGCCAAATTTTAATTTCAAATTGTGAAGCGGTAAGTCCGGAACATCCGAATTAGAAAATTAAAAATTTTAAATAATTTTTCTTGTATTGGAAGTGATACCACCCGTTTCCTATCCATTCTATTTTTTCCAAAGTGCGGTTCCTTTATCAGGATTGAAGACAAATCTGCGATCTTCTAAGTTCATTTTCTCTATCGCCGTTTTAAACATTGTAATGAAAGCGTTGATTGCATTATAATAATGGTTGCAATTGTCGAGTTATGTTTTTTGTCACTCCTGTTTGCCCTCTGTAACGCCTATCGACTTGATCATCCCCCGACAAAATGAAGTACACCTGCGAATTTTGCTGTAAGTCCTCATTTACTGGCAAAAAGGCATCCATCCGATGGTAAATTTGGCCTTGAATCTGTTAATCCGAATTTTGCGGCGTAGAATCCTGTGCCATTGTTAGAAAATGTGTGCATGATGTATAAGAGAAAATATTGCCCTGCCAGTCGGCATGAAACCAGTTTTTTTAATAATTTTTGTTCCCAATGTAGTCATACGAAAACAGCAGTTGTACTGTCAAATGTTCTTTAGAAAATCCTCCGATTCAAATTGCTCCGCAGGTGCTACTTTTACTTTGCCACTCGCACAGCAGTTTTTTAGCGCGTTTTAATGGTGGCACACAATTATAGTCATCGCTCCAATATCGAAAATCGCATCACCGACATAGTTTTCTGTTCTTTCTACTGAAATGCCAGTCCTTCGAATGTCAGCAACGACGTGCATCTTGCCACTCCGATTTGAACTTGCTCCTTAAATCCTTAAATGTAACTAAAATGTAACTTAAATGTAACTAAAATGTAACTTAAATGTAACTAAAATGTAACTTAAATGTAACTTAAATGTAACTTAAATGTAACTAAAATGTAACTTAAATGTAACTAAAATGTAACTAAAATGTAACTAAAATGTAACTAAAATGTAACTAAAATGTAACTAAAATGTAACTTAAATGTAACTAAAATGTAACTACAATGTAACTAAAATGTAACTTAAATGTAACTAAAATGTAACTTAAATTTAACTTAAATGTAACTAAAATGCAACTTAAATGTAACTTAAATGTAACTTAAATGTAACTAAAATGTAACTTAAATGTAACTAAAATGTAACTAAAATGTAACTAAAATGTAACTAAAATGTAACTAAAATGTAACTAAAATGTAACTTAAATGTAACTAAAATGTAACTAAAATGTAACTAAAATGTAACTTAAATGTAACTAAAATGTAACTTAAATGTAACTTAAATGTAACTTAAATGTAACTTAAATGTAACTAAAATGTAACTAAAATGTAACTTAAATGTAACAAAAATGTAACTAAAATGTAACTAAAATGTAACTTAAATGTAACTAAAATGTAACTAAAATGTAACTAAAATGTAACTAAAATGTAACTTAAATGTAACTAAAATGTAACTAAAATGTAACTTAAATGTAACTAAAATGTAACTTAAATGTAACTAAAATGTAACTAAAATGTAACTAAAATGTAACTAAAATGTAACTTAAATGTAACCAAAATGTAACTTAAATGTAACTTAAATGTAACTTAAATGTAACTAAAATGTAACTAAAATGTAACTTAAATGTAACTAAAATGTAACTAAAATGTAACTAAAATGTAACTAAAATGTAACTAAAATGTAACTAAAATGTAACTAAAATGTAACTTAAATGTAACTAAAATGTAACTTAAATGTAACTTAAATGTAACTTAAATGTAACTAAAATGTAACTTAAATGTAACTAAAATGTAACTAAAGTGTAACTAAAATGTAACTAAAATGTAACTTAAATGTAACTAAAATGTAACTAAATTGTAACTTAAATGTAACTTAAATGCAACTTAAATGTAACTAAAATGTAACTTAAATGTAACTAAAATGTAACTAAATTGTAACTTAAATGTAACTAAAATGTAACTAAAATGTAACTAAAATGTAACTTAAATGTAACTAAAATGTAACTTAAATGTAACTAAAATGTAACTTAAATGTAACTAAAATGTAACTAAAATGTAACTAAAATGTAACTTAAATGTAACTTAAATGTAACTAAAATGTAACTTAAATGTAACTAAAATGTAACTAAAGTGTAACTAAAATGTAACTAAAATGTAACTTAAATGTAACTAAAATGTAACTAAATTGTAACTTAAATGTAACTTAAATGTAACTTAAATGTAACTAAAATGTAACTTAAATGTAACTAAAATGTAACTAAATTGTAACTTAAATGTAACTTAAATGTAACTTAAATGTAACTAAAATGTAACTTAAATGTAACTTAAATGTAACTTAAATGTAACTAAAATGTAACTTAAATGTAACTAAAATGTAACTAAAATGTAACTAAAATGTAACTAAAATGTAACTAAAATGTAACTTAAATGTAACTAAAATGTAACTTAAATGTAACTAAAATGTAACTAAAATGTAACTCAAATGTAACTTAAATGTAACTTAAATTTAACTTAAATGTAACTAAAATGTAACTAAAATGTAACTAAAATGTAACTTAAATGTAACTAAAATGTAACTTAAATGTAACTTAAATGTAACTTAAATGTAACTAAAATGTAACTAAAATGTAGGTAACTTAAATGTAACTAAAGTGTAACTAAAATGTAACTTAAATTTAACTTAAATGTAACTAAAATGTAACTAAAATGTTACTTTAATGTAACTTAAATGTAACTTAAATGTAACTTAAATGTAACTAAAATGTAACTTAAATGTAACTAAAATGTAACTAAAATGTAACTAAAATGTAACTAAAATGTAACTAAAATGTAACTTAAATGTAACTAAAATGTAACTTAAATGTAACTAAAATGTAACTAAAATGTAACTCAAATGTAACTTAAATGTAACTTAAATTTAACTTAAATGTAACTAAAATGTAACTAAAATGTAACTAAAATGTAACTTAAATGTAACTAAAATGTAACTTAAATGTAACTTAAATGTAACTTAAATGTAACTAAAATTTAACTAAAATGTAGGTAACTTAAATGTAACTAAAGTGTAACTAAAATGTAACTTAAATTTAACTTAAATGTAACTAAAATGTAACTAAAATGTTACTTTAATGTAACTAAAATGTAACTAAAATGTAACTAAAATGTAACTTAAATGTAACTTAAATTTAACTTAAATGTAACCTAAATATAACCTAAATTTAACTTAAATGCAACTTAAATGCAACTTAAATTTAACTTAAATTTAACTTAAATTCAACCTAAATTGAACTCCGTTGCGCCCAAATTCATAAATGTAATGAAAATAATATTTCCAAGCATGCACAGCGCATGCTACTTTATGTAATTCCGTCAATTCAAATTCTTTATTCAAAAGTTATATTAAATACAATAGAAATAACTGAAGTATAGCAATATCGATGTATTTCAATAAAACCGCAATGATTGACGTGCCGGCCAACCATCCGCTTTTGTACTAAAGTGGTTTGCCTACAGGTGAGCACGCCATATACAATTGGACCATGTGAAAAACATGGGAATTCTAGATTGATGCTACAAATATCCAGCGATTATCCTTGCGACTTATTATTTGTCATAGACACTCAAATGCCAAATCGTTCTGAGTAAGCGGAGTCCGCGATATGACAATGTTTGCCTTTTAAACTCAAAATCGTGATTACATGACATTTGATTTGAGATTCTTCACAATCATATCAAACGCGATCCGATACAACGTTCCGGTGCATTAAGGGCCGTTTAATTCACTCGAAGTTGAACACAACTTGAGGAGTTTGATATAACTATGTATAAAAATCCCCATGCCCTAAGGTTGTTCAACAAAATGATAATTGAGCCAAATTTTAATTTCAAATTGTGAAGCGGTAAGTCCGGAACATCCGAATTAGAAAATTAAAAATTTTAAATAATTTTTCTTGTATTGGAAGTGATACCACCCGTTTCCTATCCATTCTATTTTTTCCAAAGTGCGGTTCCTTTATCAGGATTGAAGACAAATCTGCGATCTTCTAAGTTCATTTTCTCTATCGCCGTTTTAAACATTGTAATGAAAGCGTTGATTGCATTATAATAATGGTTGCAATTGTCGAGTTATGTTTTTTGTCACTCCTGTTTGCCCTCTGTAACGCCTATCGACTTGATCATCCCCCGACAAAATGAAGTACACCTGCGAATTTTGCTGTAAGTCCTCATTTACTGGCAAAAAGGCATCCATCCGATGGTAAATTTGGCCTTGAATCTGTTAATCCGAATTTTGCGGCGTAGAATCCTGTGCCATTGTTAGAAAATGTGTGCATGATGTATAAGAGAAAATATTGCCCTGCCAGTCGGCATGAAACCAGTTTTTTTAATAATTTTTGTTCCCAATGTAGTCATACGAAAACAGCAGTTGTACTGTCAAATGTTCTTTAGAAAATCCTCCGATTCAAATTGCTCCGCAGGTGCTACTTTTACTTTGCCACTCGCACAGCAGTTTTTTAGCGCGTTTTAATGGTGGCACACAATTATAGTCATCGCTCCAATATCGAAAATCGCATCACCGACATAGTTTTCTGTTCTTTCTACTGAAATGCCAGTCCTTCGAATGTCAGCAACGACGTGCATCTTGCCACTCCGATTTGAACTTGCTCCCATACCAGCAATAGTAGGATTTGACGCAGTTCTCATTACTTGCACTCTCAATTTTCTTGACTGTTGATCTGATGGTCTTATCCCATGCGATGTCCCACTTTTCGCTTGCTTCTGTAGTTTGGCTTCGTTGATATTTTTTGTTGTTGACTTGCTTGCCTTGTTCGTCGGCCAATATTTGTGCGCATTCGTCTTGGCATTTTTTTAAAAATCACTGAAATTTGCTTTTCAATAACTATTTTGTCCGCGTTTAAACTTTTTACATTTAATTTTTACGTTATCAACTGTATAAACGCAATGAAACTTTTGTGCGATGCATAAAATCAAAAACAAACCATCACTGTTGACCAACTTATAATACAGTAATTTTATCTCGATTTTATCAATCTACTTTTTGAAAAAAAAAAGAAAAAAAATTCGCACATAGTAGGTACGTAGATTTCTAATTAATTTTTGATATAGAAAAGTCAAAATAAATAGCGCAGAAAATCAACAAAATCTAAAATGGAAAAATAAAAAAAAGTAGCCTATCGCAATACTCTATCCGTAGCTTTCTATTAGTAAAAGAATTTTTGAAATCGGTTCGGTAGTTCCGGAGATTACCTTCCCCAAACAAACATTACCTCTTTATATAACTAAAATGTAACTAAAATGTAACTTAAATGTAACTAAAATGTAACCTAAATTTAACTTAAATGTAACTTAAACTCAACCTAAATTTAACTTAAATGTAACTTAAATTTAACTTAAATGTAACTTAAATGTAACTAAAATGTAACTTAAATTTAACTTAAATGTAACTAAAATGTAACTAAAATGTAACTTAAATGTAACTTAAATGCAACAAAAATGTAACTTAAATGTAACTTAAATTTAACTTAAATGTAACTTAAATGTAACTAAAATGTAACTTAAATTTAACTTAAATGTAACTAAAATGTAACTAAAATGTAACTTAAATTTAACTTAAATTTAACTAAAATGTAACTAAAATGTAACTTAAATGTAACTAAAATGTAACTAAAATGTAACTAAAATATAACTTAAATGTAACTAAAATGTAACTAAAATGTAACTAAAATGTAACTTAAATGTAACTAAAATGTAACTTAAATTAAACTTAATTGTAACTAAAATGTAACTAAAATGTAACTAAAATGTAACTAAAATGTAACTAAAATGTAACTTAAATGTAACTAAAATGTAGCTAAAATGTAACTTAAATGTAACTAAAATGTAACTTAAATGTAACTAAAATGTAACTAAAATGTAACTAAAATGTATCTAAAATGTAACTAAAATGTAACTAAAATGTAACTAAAATGTAACTAAAATGTAACTTAAATGTAACTAAAATGTAACTAAAATGTAACTTAAATTTAACTTAAATGTAACTAAAATGTAACTAAAATGTAACTTAAATGTAACTAAAATGTAACTAAAATGTAACTTAAATGTAACTTAAATGTAACTAAAATGTAACTTAAACGTAACTTAAATGTAACTTAAATGTAACTAAAATGTAACTAAAATGTAACTAAAATGTAACTAAAATGTAACTAAAATGTAATTAAAATGTAACTAAAATGTAACTAAAATGTAACTAAAATGTAACTAAAATGTAACTTAAATGTAACTAAAATGTAACTAAAATCTAACTAAAATGTAACTAAAATGTAACTTAAATGTAACTAAAATGTAACTTAAATGTAACTTAAATATAACTTAAATGTAACTAAAATGTAACTAAAATGTAGGTAACTTAAATGTAACTAAAGTGTAACTAAAATGTAACTTAAATTTAACTTAAATGTAACTAAAATGTAACTAAAATGTTACTTTAATGTAACTAAAATGTAACTAAAATGTAACTAAAATGTAACTTAAATGTAACTTAAATTTAACTTAAATGTAACCTAAATATAACCTAAATTTAACTTAAATGCAACTTAAATGCAACTTAAATTTAACTTAAATTTAACTTAAATTCAACCTAAATTGAACTCCGTTGCGCCCAAATTCATAAATGTAATGAAAATAATATTTCCAAGCATGCACAGCGCATGCTACTTTATGTAATTCCGTCAATTCAAATTCTTTATTCAAAAGTTATATTAAATACAATAGAAATAACTGAAGTATAGCAATATCGATGTATTTCAATAAAACCGCAATGATTGACGTGCCGGCCAACCATCCGCTTTTGTACTAAAGTGGTTTGCCTACAGGTGAGCACGCCATATACAATTGGACCATGTGAAAAACATGGGAATTCTAGATTGATGCTACAAATATCCAGCGATTATCCTTGCGACTTATTATTTGTCATAGACACTCAAATGCCAAATCGTTCTGAGTAAGCGGAGTCCGCGATATGACAATGTTTGCCTTTTAAACTCAAAATCGTGATTACATGACATTTGATTTGAGATTCTTCACAATCATATCAAACGCGATCCGATACAACGTTCCGGTGCATTAAGGGCCGTTTTATTCACTCGAAGTTGAACACAACTTGAGGAGTTTGATATAACTATGTATAAAAATCCCCATGCCCTAAGGTTGTTCAACAAAATGATAATTGAGCCAAATTTTAATTTCAAATTGTGAAGCGGTAAGTCCGGAACATCCGAATTAGAAAATTAAAAATTTTAAATAATTTTTCTTGTATTGGAAGTGATACCACCCGTTTCCTATCCATTCTATTTTTTCCAAAGTGCGGTTCCTTTATCAGGATTGAAGACAAATCTGCGATCTTCTAAGTTCATTTTCTCTATCGCCGTTTTAAACATTGTAATGAAAGCGTTGATTGCATTATAATAATGGTTGCAATTGTCGAGTTATGTTTTTTGTCACTCCTGTTTGCCCTCTGTAACGCCTATCGACTTGATCATCCCCCGACAAAATGAAGTACACCTGCGAATTTTGCTGTAAGTCCTCATTTACTGGCAAAAAGGCATCCATCCGATGGTAAATTTGGCCTTGAATCTGTTAATCCGAATTTTGCGGCGTAGAATCCTGTGCCATTGTTAGAAAATGTGTGCATGATGTATAAGAGAAAATATTGCCCTGCCAGTCGGCATGAAACCAGTTTTTTTAATAATTTTTGTTCTCAATGTAGTCATACGAAAACAGCAGTTGTACTGTCAAATGTTCTTTAGAAAATCCTCTGATTCAAATTGCTCCGCAGGTGCTACTTTTACTTTGCCACTCGCACAGCAGTATTTTAGCGCGTTTTAATGGTGGCACACAATTATAGTCATCGCTCCAATATCGAAAATCGCATCACCGACATAGTTTTCTGTTCTTTCTACTGAAATGCCAGTCCTTCGAATGTCAGCAACGACATGCATCTTGCCACTCCGATTTGAACTTGCTCCCATACCAGCAATAGTAGGATTTGACGCAGTTCTCATTACTTGCACTCTCAATTTTCTTGACTGTTGATCTGATGGTCTTATCCCATGCGATGTCCCACTTTTCGCTTTCTTCTGTAGTTTGGCTTCGTTGATATTTTTTGTTGTTGACTTGCTTGCCTTGTTCGTCGGCCAATATTTGTGCGCATTCGTCTTGGCATTTTTTTAAAAATCACTGAAATTTGCTTTTCAATAACTATTTTGTCCGCGTTTAAACTTTTTACATTTAAATTTTACGTTATCAACTGTATAAACGCAATGAAACTTTTGAGCGATGCATAAAATCAAAAACAAACCATCACTGTTGACCAACTTATAATACAGTAATTTTATCTCGATTTTATCACTCTACTTTTTGAAAAAAAAAAAGAAAAAAATTTCGCACATAGTAGGTACGTAGATTTCTAATTAATTTTTGATATAGAAAAGTCAAAATAAATAGCGCAGAAAATCAACAAAATCTAAAATGGAAAAATAAAAAAATTAAGTAGCCTATCGCAATACTCTATCCCGTAGCTTTCTATTAGTAAAAGAATTTTTGAAATCGGTTCGGTAGTTCCGGAGATTACCTTCCCCAAACAAACATTACCTCTTTATATAACTAAAATGTAACTTAAATGTAACTAAAATGTAACCTAAATTTAACTTAAATGTAACTTAAATTCAACCTAAATTTAACTTAAATGTAAATTTAACTTAAATGTAACTTAAATGTAACTAAAATGTAACTTAAATTTAACTTAAATGTAACTAAAATGTAACTAAAATGTAACTTAAATGTAACTAAAATGCAACAAAAATGTAACTTAAATGTAACTTAAATTTAACTTAAATGTAACTTAAATGTAACTAAAATGTAACTTAAATTTAACTTAAATGTAACTAAAATGTAACTAAAATGTAACTTAAATTTAACTTAAATTTAACTAAAATGTAACTAAAATGTAACTTAAATGTAACTAAAATGTAACTAAAATGTAACTAAAATGTAACTTAAATGTAACTAAAATGTAACTAAAATGTAACTTAAATGTAACTAAAAAGTAACTAAAATGTAACTAAAATGTAACTTAAATGTAACTAAAATGTAACTTAAATGTAACTAAAATGTAACTTAAATGTAACTTAAATGTAACTTAAATGTAACTAAAATGTAACTTAAATGTAACTAAAATGTAACTAAAATGTAACTAAAATGTAACTAAAATGTAACTAAAATGTAACTAAAATGTAACTTAAATGTAACTAAAATGTAACTACAATGTAACTAAAATGTAACTTAAATGTAACTAAAATGTAACTTAAATTTAACTTAAATGTAACTAAAATGCAACTTAAATGTAACTTAAATGTAACTTAAATGTAACTAAAATGTAACTTAAATGTAACTAAAATGTAACTAAAATGTAACTAAAATGTAACTAAAATGTAACTAAAATGTAACTAAAATGTAACTTAAATGTAACTAAAATGTAACTAAAATGTAACTTAAATTTAACTTAAATGTAACTAAAATGTAACTTAAATGTAACTTAAATGTAACTAAAATGTAACTTAAATTTAACTTAAATGTAACTAAAATGTAACTAAAATGTAACTTAAATGTAACTAAAATGCAACAAAAATGTAACTTAAATGTAACTTAAATTTAACTTAAATGTAACTTAAATGTAACTAAAATGTAACTAAAATGTAACTAAAATGTAACTTAAATGTAACTAAAATGTAACTTAAATTTAACTTAAATTTAACTAAAATGTAACTAAGATGTAACTTAAATGTAACTAAAATGTAACTAAAATGTAACTAAAATGTAACTTAAATGTAACTAAAATGTAACTAAAATGTAACTTAAATGTAACTAAAAAGTAACTAAAATGTAACTAAAATGTAACTTAAATGTAACTAAAATGTAACTTAAATGTAACTAAAATGTAACTTAAATGTAACTTAAATGTAACTTAAATGTAACTAAAATGTAACTTAAATGTAACTAAAATGTAACTAAAATGTAACTAAAATGTAACTAAAATGTAACTAAAATGTAACTAAAATGTAACTTAAATGTAACTAAAATGTAACTACAATGTAACTAAAATGTAACTTAAATGTAACTAAAATGTAACTTAAATTTAACTTAAATGTAACTAAAATGCAACTTAAATGTAACTTAAATGTAACTTAAATGTAACTAAAATGTAACTTAAATGTAACTAAAATGTAACTAAAATGTAACTAAAATGTAACTAAAATGTAACTAAAATGTAACTAAAATGTAACTTAAATGTAACTAAAATGTAACTAAAATGTAACTTAAATTTAACTTAAATGTAACTAAAATGTAACTTAAATGTAACTTAAATGTAACTTAAATGTAACTAAAATGTAACTTAAATGTAACTAAAATGTAACTAAAATGTAACTAAAATGTAACTAAAATGTAACTAAAATGTAACTAAAATGTAACTTAAATGTAACTAAAATGTAACTAAAATGTAACTTAAATGTAACTAAAAAGTAACTAAAATGTAACTAAAATGTAACTTAAATGTAACTAAAATGTAACTTAAATGTAACTAAAATGTAACAAAAATGTAACTAAAATGTAACTAAAATGTAACTTAAATGTAACTAAAATGTAACTTAAATGTAACTAAAATGTAACTAAAATGTAACTAAAATGTAACTTAAATGTAACTAAAATGTAACTTAAATGTAACTAAAATGTAACTTAAATGTAACTAAAATGTAACTAAAATGTAACTAAAATGTAACTAAAATGTAACTTAAATGTAACTAAAATGTAACTTAAATGTAACTTAAATGTAACTTAAATGTAACTAAAATGTAACTAAAATGTAACTTAAATGTAACTAAAATGTAACTAAAATGTAACTTAAATTTAACTTAAATGTAACTAAACTGTAACTAAAATGTTACTTAAATGTAACTAAAATGTAACTAAAATGTAACTAAAATGTAACTAAAATGTAACTTAAATGTAACTAAAATGTAACTAAAATGTAACTTAAATGTAACTAAAATGTAACTAAAATGTAACTTAAATGTAACTAAAATGTAACTAAAATGTAACTAAAATGTAACTTAAATGTGACTAAAATGTAACTAAAATGTAACTTAAATGTAACTATAATGTAACTAAAATGTAACTAAAATGTAACTAAAATGTAACTAAAATGTAACTTAAATGTAACTAAAATGTAACTAAAATGTAACTAAAATGTAACTAAAATGTAACTAAAATGTAACTTAAATGTAACTAAAATGTAACTAAAGTGTAACTAAAATGTAACTAAAATGTAACTTAAATGTAACTAAAATGTAACTAAATTGTAACTTAAATGTAACTTAAATGTAACTTAAATGTAACTAAAATGTAACTTAAATGTAACTAAAATGTAACTAAAATGTAACTAAAATGTAACTAAAATGTAACTAAAATGTAACTAAAATGTAACTAAAATGTAACTTAAATGTAACTAAAATGTAACTAAAATGTAACTAAAATGTAACTTAAATGTAACTTAAATTTAACTTAAATGTAACTAAAATGTAACTAAAATGTAACTAAAATGTAACTTAAATGTAACTAAAATGTAACTTAAATGTAACTTAAATGTAACTAAAATGTAACTAAAATGTAGGTAACTTAAATGTAACTAAAGTGTAACTAAAATGTAACTTAAATTTAACTTAAATGTAACTAAAATGTAACTAAAATATTACTTTAATGTAACTAAAATGTAACTAAAATGTAACTAAAATGTAACTTAAATGTAACTTAAATTTAACTTAAATGTAACCTAAATATAACCCAAATTTAACTTAAATGCAACTTAAATTTAACTTAAATTCAACCTAAATTGAACTCCGTTGCGCCCAAATTCATAAATGTAATGAAAATAATATTTCCAAGCATGCACAGCGCATGCTACTTTATGTAATTCCGTCAATTCAAATTCTTTATTCAAAAGTTATATTAAATACAATAGAAATAACTGAAGTATAGCAATATCGATGTATTTCAATAAAACCGCAATGATTGACGTGCCGGCCAACCATCCGCTTTTGTACTAAAGTGGTTTGCCTACAGGTGAGCACGCCATATACAATTGGACCATGTGAAAAACATGGGAATTCTAGATTGATGCTACAAATATCCAGCGATTATCCTTGCGACTTATTATTTGTCATAGACACTCAAATGCCAAATCGTTCTGAGTAAGCGGAGTCCGCGATATGACAATGTTTGCCTTTTAAACTCAAAATCGTGATTACATGACATTTGTTTTGAGATTCTTCACAATCATATCAAACGCGATCCGATACAACGTTCCGGTGCATTAAGGGCCGTTTTATTCACTCGAAGTTGAACACAACTTGAGGAGTTTGATATAACTATGTATAAAAATCCCCATGCCCTAAGGTTGTTCAACAAAATGATAATTGAGCCAAATTTTAATTTCAAATTGTGAAGCGGTAAGTCCGGAACATCCGAATTAGAAAATTAAAAATTTTAAATAATTTTTCTTGTATTGGAAGTGATACCACCCGTTTCCTATCCATTCTATTTTTTCCAAAGTGCGGTTCCTTTATCAGGATTGAAGACAAATCTGCGATCTTCTAAGTTCATTTTCTCTATCGCCGTTTTAAACATTGTAATGAAAGCGTTGATTGCATTATAATAATGGTTGCAATTGTCGAGTTATGTTTTTTGTCACTTCTGTTTGCCCTCTGTAACGCCTATCGACTTGATCATCCCCCGACAAAATGAAGTACACCTGCGAATTTTGCTGTAAGTCCTCATTTACTGGCAAAAAGGCATCCATCCGATGGTAAATTTGGCCTTGAATCTGTTAATCCGAATTTTGCGGCGTAGAATCCTGTGCCATTGTTAGAAAATGTGTGCATGATGTATAAGAGAAAATATTGCCCTGCCAGTCGGCATGAAACCAGTTTTTTTAATAATTTTTGTTCCCAATGTAGTCATACGAAAACAGCAGTTGTACTGTCAAATGTTCTTTAGAAAATCCTCCGATTCAAATTGCTCCGCAGGTGCTACTTTTACTTTGCCACTCGCACAGCAGTTTTTTAGCGCGTTTTAATGGTGGCACACAATTATAGTCATCGCTCCAATATCGAAAATCGCATCACCGACATAGTTTTCTGTTCTTTCTACTGAAATGCCAGTCCTTCGAATGTCAGCAACGACGTGCATCTTGCCACTCCGATTTGAACTTGCTCCCATACCAGCAATAGTAGGATTTGACGCAGTTCTCATTACTTGCACTCTCAATTTTCTTGACTGTTGATCTGATGGTCTTATCCCATGCGATGTCCCACTTTTCGCTTTCTTCTGTAGTTTGGCTTCGTTGATATTTTTTGTTGTTGACTTGCTTGCCTTGTTCGTCGGCCAATATTTGTGCGCATTCGTCTTGGCATTTTTTTAAAAATCACTGAAATTTGCTTTTCAATAACTATTTTGTCCGCGTTTAAACTTTTTACATTTAATTTTTACGTTATCAACTGTATAAACGCAATGAAACTTTTGTGCGATGCATAAAATCAAAAACAAACCATCACTGTTGACCAACTTATAATACAGTAATTTTATCTCGATTTTATCAATCTACTTTTTGAAAAAAAAAAAAGAAAAAAATTTCGCACATAGTAGGTACGTAGATTTCTAATTAATTTTTGATATAGAAAAGTCAAAATAAATAGCGCAGAAAATCAACAAAATCTAAAATGGAAAAATAAAAAAATTAAGTAGCCTATCGCAATACTCTATCCCGTAGCTTTCTATTAGTAAGAGAATTTTTGAAATCGGTTCTGTAGTTCCGGAGATTACCTTCCCCAAACAAACA
Organism: Cheilosia urbana; assembly: GCA_946477585.1. Lineage (NCBI taxonomy): Eukaryota > Metazoa > Arthropoda > Insecta > Diptera > Syrphidae > Cheilosia > Cheilosia urbana. The sequence goes on along the minus strand of OX297854.1, from coordinate 85,396,206 downwards.
TTACCTCTTTATATAACTAAAATGTAACTAAAATGTAACTTAAATGTAACTAAAATGTAACCTAAATTTAACTTAAATGTAACTTAAACTCAACCTAAATTTAACTTAAATGTAACTTAAATTTAACTTAAATGTAACTTAAATGTAACTAAAATGTAACTTAAATTTAACTTAAATGTAACTAAAATGTAACTAAAATGTAACTTAAATGTAACTTAAATGCAACAAAAATGTAACTTAAATGTAACTTAAATTTAACTTAAATGTAACTTAAATGTAACTAAAATGTAACTTAAATTTAACTTAAATGTAACTAAAATGTAACTAAAATGTAACTTAAATTTAACTTAAATTTAACTAAAATGTAACTAAAATGTAACTTAAATGTAACTAAAATGTAACTAAAATGTAACTAAAATGTAACTTAAATGTAACTAAAATGTAACTAAAATGTAACTAAAATGTAACTTAAATGTAACTAAAATGTAGCTAAAATGTAACTTAAATGTAACTAAAATGTAACTTAAATGTAACTAAAATGTAACTAAAATGTAACTTAAATGTAACTAAAATGTAACTTAAATTTAACTTAAATGTAACTAAAATGTAACTAAAATGTAACTTAAATGTAACTAAAATGTAACTAAAATGTAACTTAAATGTAACTAAAATGTAACTAAAGTGTAACTAAAATGTAACTAAAATGTAACTTAAATGTAACTAAAATGTAACTAAATTGTAACTTAAATGTAACTAAAATGTAACTAAAATGTAACTTAAATGTAACTAAAATGTAACTAAAATGTAACTTAAATGTAACTAAAATGTAACTAAAATGTAACTTAAATTTAACTTAAATGTAACTAAACTGTAACTAAAATGTTACTTAAATGTAACTAAAATGTAACTAAAATGTAACTAAAATGTAAATAAAATGTAACTTAAATGTAACTAAAATGTAACTAAAGTGTAACTAAAATGTAACTAAAATGTAATTTAAATGTAACTAAAATGTAACTTAAATGTAACTAAAATGTAACTAAAATGTAACTAAAATGTAACTAAAATGTAACTAAAATGTAACTAAAATGTAACTTAAATGTAACTAAAATGTAACTAAAGTGTAACTAAAATGTAACTAAAGTGTAACTAAAATGTTACTAAAATGTAACTAAAATGTAACTAAAATGTAACTAAAATGTAACTTAAATGTAACTAAAATGTAACTAAAATGTAACTAAAATGTAACTAAAATGTAACTAAAATGTAACTAAAATGTAACTTAAATGTAACTAAAATGTAACTAAAGTGTAACTAAAATGTAACTAAAGTGTAACTAAAATGTTACTAAAATGTAACTAAAATGTAACTAAAATGTAACTTAAATGTAACTTAAATGTAACTTAAATGTAACTAAAATGTAACTTAAATGTAACTAAAATGTAACTAAAATGTAACTAAAATGTAACTAAAATGTAACTAAAATGTAACTAAAATGTAACTTAAATGTAACTAAAATGTAACTAAAGTGTAACTAAAATGTAACTAAAATGTAACTTAAATGTAACTAAAATGTAACTAAATTGTAACTTAAATGTAACTTAAATGTAACTTAAATGTAACTAAAATGTAACTTAAATGTAACTAAAATGTAACTAAAATGTAACTAAATTGTAACTTAAATGTAACTTAAATGTAACTTAAATGTAACTAAAATGTAACTTAAATGTAACTTAAATGTAACTTAAATGTAACTAAAATGTAACTTAAATGTAACTAAAATGTAACTAAAATGTAACTAAAATGTAACTTAAATGTAACTTAAATGTAATTAAAATGTAACTAAAATGTAGCTAAAATGTAACTTAAATGTAACTAAAATGTAACTAAAATGTAACTTAAATGTAACTAAAATGTAACTAAAATGTAACTTAAATGTAACTTAAATGTAACTAAAATGTAACTTAAATGTAACTAAAATGTAACTTAAATGTAACTTAAATGTAACTTAAATGTAACTAAAATGTAACTTAAATGTAACTAAAATGTAACTAAAATTTAACTAAAATCTAACTAAAATGTAACTTAAATGTAACTAAAATGTAACTAAAATGTAACTTAAATGTAACTTAAATGTAACTAAAATGTAACTAAAATGTAACTAAAATGTAACTAAAATGTAACGAAAATGTAACTTAAATGTAACTAAAATGTAACTTAAATGTAACTTAAATGTAACTAAAATGTAACTAAAATGTAACTTAAATTTAACTTAAATGTAACTAAAATGTAACTAAAATGTAACTTAAATGTAACTAAAAAGTAACTAAAATGTAACTAAAATGTAACTTAAATGTAACTAAAATGTAACTTAAATGTAACTAAAATGTAACTTAAATGTAACTTAAATGTAACTTAAATGTAACTAAAATGTAACTTAAATGTAACTAAAATGTAACTTAAATGTAACTAAAATGTAACTTAAATGTAACTAAAATGTAACTAAAATGTAACTAAAATGTAACTAAAATGTAACTTAAATGTAACTTAAATGTAACCTAAATATAACCTAAATTGAACTTAAATGTAGCTTAAATGCAACTTAAATTTAACTCACATGTAACTTAAATTTAACTTAAATTCAACCTAAATTTAACTCCGTTGCGCCCAAATTCATAAATGTAATGAAAATAATATTTCCAAGCATGCACAGCGCATGCTACTTTATGTAATTCCGTCAATTCAAATTCTTTATTCAAAAGTTATATTAAATACAATAGAAATAACTGAAGTATAGCAATATCGATGTATTTCAATAAAACCGCAATGATTGACGTGCCGGCCAACCATCCGCTTTTGTACTAAAGTGGTTTGCCTACAGGTGAGCACGCCATATACAATTGAACCATGTGAAAAACATGGGAATTCTAGATTGATGCTACAAATATCCAGCGATTATCCTTGCGACTTATTATTTGTCATAGACACTCAAATGCCAAATCGTTCTGAGTAAGCGGAGTCCGCGATATGACAATGTTTGCCTTTTAAACTCAAAATCGTGATTACATGACATTTGATTTGAGATTCTTCACAATCATATCAAACGCGATCCGATACAACGTTCCGGTGCATTAAGGGCCGTTTTATTCACTCGAAGTTGAACACAACTTAAGGAGTTTGATATATGTATAAAAATCCCCATGACCTAAGGTTGTTCAACAAAATGATAATTGAGCCGAATTTTAATTTCAAATTGTGAAGCGGTAAGTCCGGAACATCCGAATTAGAAAACTAAAAATTTTAAATAATTTTTCTTGTATTGGAAGTGATACCATCCGTTTCCTATCCATTCTATTTTTTCCAAAGTGCGGTTCCTTTATCAGGATTGAAGACAAATCTGCGATCTTCTAAGTTCATTTTCTCTATCGCCGTTTTAAACATTGTAATGAAAGCGTTGATTGCATTATAATAATGGTTGCAATTGTCGAGTTATGTTTTTTGTCATTCCTGTTTGCCCTCTGTAACGCCTATCGACTTGATCATCCCCCGACAAAATGAAGTACACCTGCGAATTGTGCTGTAAGTCCTCATTTACTGGCAAAAAGGCATCCATCCGATGGTAAATTTGGCTTTGAATCTGTTAATCCGAATTTTGCGGCGTAGAATCCCGTGCCATTGTTAGAAAATGTGTGCATGATGTATAAGAGAAAATATTGCCCTGTCAGTCGGCATGAAACCAGTTTTTTTAATAATTTTTGTTCCCAATGTAGTCATACGAAAACAGCAGTTGTACTGTCAAATGTTCTTTAGAAAATCCTCCGATTCAAATTGCTCCGCAGGTGCTACTTTTACTTTGCCACTCGCACAGCAGTTTTTTTAGCGCGTTTTAATGGTGGCACACAATTATAAACATCGCTCCAATATCGAAAATCGCATCACCGACATAGTTTTCTGTTCTTTCTACTGAAATGCCAGTCCTTCGAATGTCAGCAACGACGTGCATCTTGCCACTCCGATTTGAACTTGCTCCCATACCAGCAATAGTAGGATTTGACGCAGTTCTCATTACTTGCACTCTCAATTTTCTTGACTGTTGATCTGATGGTCTTATCCCATGCGATGTCCCACCTTTCGCTTTCTTCTGTAGTTTGGCTTCGTTGATATTTTTTGTTGTTGACTTCCTTGCCTAGTTCGTCGGCCAATATTTGTGCGCATTCGTCTTGGCATTTTTTTAAAAATCACTGAAATTTGCTTTTCAATAACTATTTTGTCCGCGTTTAAACTTTTTACATTTAATTTTTACGTTATCAACTGTATAACCGCAATGAAACTTTTGTGCGATGCATAAAATCAAAAACAAACCATCACCATCACTAAAATGTAACTAAAATGTAACTAAAATGTAACTAAAATGTAACTTAAATGTAACTAAAATGTAACTAAAATGTAACTAAAATGTAACTAAAATGTAACTAAAATGTAACTTAAATGTAACTAAAATGTAACTAAAATGTAACTTAAATGTAAGTTAAATGTAATTAAAATGTAACTAAAATGTAGCTAAAATGTAACTTAAATGTAACTAAAATGTAACTAAAATGTAACTTAAATGTAACTAAAATGTAACTAAAATGTAACTTAAATTTAACTTAAATGTAACTAAACTGTAACTAAAATGTTACTTAAATGTAACTAAAATGTAACTAAAATGTAACTTAAATGTAACTAAAATGTAACTAAAATGTAACTAAAATGTAACTTAAATGTAACTAAAATGTAACTAAAATGTAACTAAAATGTAACTAAAATGTAACTAAAATGTAACTAAAATGTAACTTAAATGTAATAAAAATGTAACTTAAATGTAACTTAAATGTAATTAAAATGTAACTAAAATGTAGCTAAAATGTAACTTAAATGTAACTAAAATGTAACTAAAATGTAACTTAAATGTAACTAAAATGTAACTAAAATGTAACTTAAATGTAACTAAAATGTAACTAAAATGTAACTTAAATGTAACTAAAATGTAACTAAAATGTAACTAAAATGTAACTTAAATGTAACTAAAATGTAACTAAAATGTAACTTAAATGTAACTAAAATGTAACTAAAATGTAACTTAAATGTAACTAAAATGTAACTAAAATGTAACTTAAATGTAACTAAAATGTAACTAAAATGTAACTAAAAAGTAACTAAAATGTAACTAAAATGTAACTTAAATGTAACTAAAATGTAACTAAAATGTAACTTAAATGTAACTTAAATGTAATTAAAATGTAACTAAAATGTAGCTAAAATGTAACTTAAATGTAACTAAAATGTAACTAAAATGTAACTTAAATGTAACTAAAATGTAACTAAAATGTAACTTAAATTTAACTTAAATGTAACTAAACTGTAACTAAAATGTTACTTAAATGTAACTAAAATGTAACTAAAATGTAACTAAAATGTAACTTAAATGTAACTAAAATGTAACTAAAATGTAACTTAAATGTAACTAAAATGTAACTAAAATGTAACTTAAATGTAACTAAAATGTAACTAAAATGTAACTTAAATGTAACTAAAATGTAACTAAAATGTAACTAAAATGTAACTTAAATGTAACTAAAATGTAACTAAAATGTAACTTAAATGTAACTATAATGTAACTAAAATGTAACTAAAATGTAACTAAAATGTAACTAAAATGTAACTTAAATGTAACTAAAATGTAACTAAAATGTAACTTAAATGTAACTAAAATGTAACTAAAATGTAACTTAAATTTAACTTAAATGTAACTAAAATGTAACTAAAATGTAACTTAAATGTAACTAAAATGTAACTAAAATGTAACTTAAATGTAACTTAAATGTAACTAAAATGTAACTTAAATGTAACTAAAATGTAACTTAAATGTAACTTAAATGTAACTTAAATGTAACTAAAATGTAACTTAAATGTAACTAAAATGTAACTAAAATGTAACTAAAATGTAACTAAAATGTAACTAAAATGTAACTCAAATGTAACTTAAATGTAACTAAAATGTAACTAAAGTGTAACTAAAATGTAACTAAAATGTAACTTAAATGTAACTAAAATGTAACTAAATTGTAACTTAAATGTAACTTAAATGTAACTTAAATGTAACTAAAATGTAACTTAAATGTAACTAAAATGTAACTAAAATGTAACTAAATTGTAACTTAAATGTAACTTAAATGTAACTTAAATGTAACTAAAATGTAACTTAAATGTAACTAAAATGTAACTAAAATGTAACTAAAATGTAACTAAAATGTAACTAAAATGTAACTTAAATGTAACTAAAATGTAACTTAAATGTAACTAAAATGTAACTAAAATGTAACTAAAATGTAACTTAAATGTAACTTAAATTTAACTTAAATGTAACTAAAATGTAACTAAAATGTAACTAAAATGTAACTTAAATGTAACTAAAATGTAACTTAAATGTAACTTAAATGTAACTTAAATGTAACTAAAATGTAACTAAAATGTAGGTAACTTAAATGTAACTAAAGTGTAACTAAAATGTAACTTAAATTTAACTTAAATGTAACTAAAATGTAACTAAAATGTTACTTTAATGTAACTAAAATGTAACTAAAATGTAACTAAAATGTAACTTAAATGTAACTTAAATTTAACTTAAATGTAACCTAAATATAACCCAAATTTAACTTAAATGCAACTTAAATTTAACTTAAATTTAACTTAAATTCAACCTAAATTGAACTCCGTTGCGCCCAAATTCATAAATGTAATGAAAATAATATTTCCAAGCATGCACAGCGCATGCTACTTTATGTAATTCCGTCAATTCAAATTCTTTATTCAAAAGTTATATTAAATACAATAGAAATAACTGAAGTATAGCAATATCGATGTATTTCAATAAAACCGCAATGATTGACGTGCCGGCCAACCATCCGCTTTTGTACTAAAGTGGTTTGCCTACAGGTGAGCACGCCATATACAATTGGACCATGTGAAAAACATGGGAATTCTAGATTGATGCTACAAATATCCAGCGATTATCCTTGCGACTTATTATTTGTCATAGACACTCAAATGCCAAATCGTTCTGAGTAAGCGGAGTCCGCGATATGACAATGTTTGCCTTTTAAACTCAAAATCGTGATTACATGACATTTGTTTTGAGATTCTTCACAATCATATCAAACGCGATCCGATACAACGTTCCGGTGCATTAAGGGCCGTTTTATTCACTCGAAGTTGAACACAACTTGAGGAGTTTGATATAACTATGTATAAAAATCCCCATGCCCTAAGGTTGTTCAACAAAATGATAATTGAGCCAAATTTTAATTTCAAATTGTGAAGCGGTAAGTCCGGAACATCCGAATTAGAAAATTAAAAATTTTAAATAATTTTTCTTGTATTGGAAGTGATACCACCCGTTTCCTATCCATTCTATTTTTTCCAAAGTGCGGTTCCTTTATCAGGATTGAAGACAAATCTGCGATCTTCTAAGTTCATTTTCTCTATCGCCGTTTTAAACATTGTAATGAAAGCGTTGATTGCATTATAATAATGGTTGCAATTGTCGAGTTATGTTTTTTGTCACTCCTGTTTGCCCTCTGTAACGCCTATCGACTTGATCATCCCCCGACAAAATGAAGTACACCTGCGAATTTTGCTGTAAGTCCTCATTTACTGGCAAAAAGGCATCCATCCGATGGTAAATTTGGCCTTGAATCTGTTAATCCGAATTTTGCGGCGTAGAATCCTGTGCCATTGTTAGAAAATGTGTGCATGATGTATAAGAGAAAATATTGCCCTGCCAGTCGGCATGAAACCAGTTTTTTTAATAATTTTTGTTCCCAATGTAGTCATACGAAAACAGCAGTTGTACTGTCAAATGTTCTTTAGAAAATCCTCCGATTCAAATTGCTCCGCAGGTGCTACTTTTACTTTGCCACTCGCACAGCAGTTTTTTAGCGCGTTTTAATGGTGGCACACAATTATAGTCATCGCTCCAATATCGAAAATCGCATCACCGACATAGTTTTCTGTTCTTTCTACTGAAATGCCAGTCCTTCGAATGTCAGCAACGACGTGCATCTTGCCACTCCGATTTGAACTTGCTCCCATACCAGCAATAGTAGGATTTGACGCAGTTCTCATTACTTGCACTCTCAATTTTCTTGACTGTTGATCTGATGGTCTTATCCCATGCGATGTCCCACTTTTCGCTTTCTTCTGTAGTTTGGCTTCGTTGATATTTTTTGTTGTTGACTTGCTTGCCTTGTTCGTCGGCCAATATTTGTGCGCATTCGTCTTGGCATTTTTTTAAAAATCACTGAAATTTGCTTTTCAATAACTATTTTGTCCGCGTTTAAACTTTTTACATTTAATTTTTACGTTATCAACTGTATAAACGCAATGAAACTTTTGTGCGATGCATAAAATCAAAAACAAACCATCACTGTTGACCAACTTATAATACAGTAATTTTATCTCGATTTTATCAATCTACTTTTTGAAAAAAAAAAGAAAAAAATTTCGCACATTGTAGGTACGTAGATTTCTAATTAATTTTTGATATAGAAAAGTCAAAATAAATAGCGCAGAAAATCAACAAAATCTAAAATGGAAAAATAAAAAAATTAAGTAGCCTATCGCAATACTCTATCCCGTAGCTTTCTATTAGTAAAAGAATTTTTGAAATCGGTTCGGTAGTTCCGGAGATTACCTTCCCCAAACAAACATTACCTCTTTATATAACTAAAATGTAACTAAAATGTAACTTAAATGTAACTAAAATGTAACCTAAATTTAACTTAAATGTAACTTAAATTCAACCTAAATTTAACTTAAATGTAACTTAAATTTAACTTAAATGTAACTTAAATGTAACTAAAATGTAACTTAAATTTAACTTAAATGTAACTAAAATGTAACTAAAATGTAACTTAAATGTAACTTAAATGCAACAAAAATGTAACTTAAATGTAACTAAAATGTAACTAAAATGTAACTTAAATGTAACTAAAATGTAACTTAAATTTAACTTAAATGTAACTTAAATGTAACTAAAATGTAACTAAAATGTAACTTAAATGTAACTAAAATGTAACTAAAATGTAACTTAAATGTAACTTAAATGTAATTAAAATGTAACTAAAATGTAACTAAAATGTAACTTAAATGTAACTAAAATGTAACTAAAATGTAACTTAAATGTAACTAAAATGTAACTAAAATGTAACTTAAATGTAACTAAAATGTAACTAAAATGTAACTAAAATGTAACTTAAATGTAACTAAAATGTAACTAAAATGTAACTAAAATGTAACTAAAATGTAACTAAAATGTAACTAAAATGTTACTTAAATGTAACTAAAATGTAACTAAAATGTAACTTAAATGTAACTTAAATGTAATTAAAATGTAACTAAAATGTAGCTAAAATGTAACTTAAATGTAACTAAAATGTAACTTAAATGTAACTAAAATGTAACTAAAATGTAACTTAAATGTAACTAAAATGTAACTAAAATGTAACTAAAATGTAACTAAAATGTAACTAAAATGTAACTAAAATGTAACTAAAATGTAACTTAAATGTAACTAGAATGTAACTTAAATGTAACTTAAATGTAACTTAAATGTAACTTAAATGTAACTAAAATGTAACCTAAATTTAACTTAAATGTAACTTAAATTCAACCTAAATTTAACTTAAATAAAACTTAAATTTAACTTAAATGTAACTTAAATGTAACTAAAATGTAACTAAAATGTAACTTAAATGTAACTAAAATGTAACTTAAATTTAACTTAAATGTAACTAAAATGTTACTTAAATGTAACTAAAATGTAACTAAAATGTAGCTAAAATGTAACTTAAATGTAACTAAAACGTAACTTAAATGTAACTAAAATGTAACTAAAATGTAACTAAAATGTAAGTAAAATGTAACTTAAATGTAACTAAAAAGTAACTAAAATGTAACTTAAATGTAACTAAAATGTAACTAAAATGTAACTTAAATTTAACTTAAATGTAACTAAAATGTAACTAAAATGTAACTTAAATGTAACTAAAATGTAACTAAAATGTAACTTAAATGTAACTTAAATGTAACTAAAATGTAACTTAAATGTAACTTAAATGTAACTTAAATGTAACTAAAATGTAACTAAAATGTAACTAAAATGTAACTAAAATGTAACTAAAATGTAACTAAAATGTAACTAAAATGTAACTAAAATGTAACTTAAATGTAAGTAAAATGTAACTAAAATCTAACTAAAATGTAACTTAAATGTAACTTAAATGTAACTTAAATGTAACTAAAATGTAACTAAAATGTAACTAAAATGTAACTTAAATGTAACTAAAATGTAACTAAAATGTAACTTAAATGTAACTAAAATGTAACTAAAATGTAACTAAAATGTAACTAAAATGTAACTAAAATGTAACGAAAATGTAACTTAAATGTAACTAAAATGTAACTAAAATGTAACTTAAATGTAACTAAAATGTAACTAAAATGTAACTTAAATTTAACTTAAATGTAACTAAAATGTAACTAAAATGTAACTTAAATGTAACTAAAAAGTAACTAAAATGTAACTAAAATGTAACTTAAATGTAACTAAAATGTAACTTAAATGTAACTAAAATGTAACTTAAATGTAACTTAAATGTAACTTAAATGTAACTAAAATGTAACTTAAATGTAACTAAAATGTAACTAAAATGTAACTAAAATGTAACTAAAATGTAACTTAAATGTAACTTAAATGTAACCTAAATATAACCTAAATTGAACTTAAATGTAGCTTAAATGCAACTTAAATTTAACTCACATGTAACTTAAATTTAACTTAAATGTAACCTAAATATAACCTAAATTTAACTTAAATGCAACTTAAATGCAGCTTAAATTTAACTTAAATGTAACTTAAATTCAACCTAAATTTAACTTAAATGTAACTTAAATTTAACTTAAATGTAACCTAAATATAACCTTAATTAAACTAAAATTTAACTTAAATTTAACCTAAATTTAACCTAAATCTATCTATCTATATATATAAAAATAAGTTGTATTGTGTTTGTCGCCAATGTTCTCTGTAATGCTTGACCGATTTTGATTCTGGGGCGTGGCACCGCTCAAAAAAAAAATAAGAAACAATAAGAATCTTAAATTTCGAAAGCCACCGAATCGATTGAGTTCTTAGCTTTTGGCCCAGGAGTATACCTGTGAATATTCTACATCGTTTGCGCGCTGCGAATCAAAATCCGAACATTCAATTCACACCAAACGTGTATTATGATATGAGGCATTGATTTTGATTGAAGACACATGTTTGCCAACGACCTTTTCGATCGTGATTTGCAAAGGGAAACACACTTTGATTCTGTCGAACTGGGGATATTACTTCAAACAAATCTTCCGCAGTTGGTTCCAGAACAACGCATTGCGTATGATGACAGAATTGTGCGTGCAATCGCAGAACAAAGCGTAGGACTGTTCTTCATAGATGCACCCGGAGGTACAGGCAAGACTTTTCTTCTTTCACTCATTTTGGCAACCATACGATCACAAAATAATATTGCACTGGCCATAGCATCATCTGGAATTGCGGGAACTCTTTTGGATGGTGGCCAACCAGCGCATTCAGCTTTGGAACTGCCGTTGAATTTGCAAAACACTGAGGCCCCAACATGCAACATCAGCAAAAACTCTCGAATGTTCAAAGTACTTCCAACGTGTCAAATCATTTCGGACGAGTGTACAATGTCTCACAACAAAGCATTGGAAGTGCTTGATCGTACGCTGCGAGATTTGAGAGGACACGCACGGATCTTCGGAGGTGCACTCATTTTATTGTCTGGTGATTTTCGACAAATACTGTCGGTTATACCGTTCAACACCCGCTGATGAACATAATCCACGTCTCAAATCATCAGTTTTATGGCATCATTTACAGAAATTCTCAGTGGCTCAGTACGCGTGCTATATTAGCAGCCAAAAACATCGATGTCAATACCATCAACTTCACTATACAGAATGGAATACCTGGCGAAACGACAACATATAAGTCCATCGATACTGTGGTGAATCAAGACGAAGTTGTCAACTATCCAACTGAATTCTTGAATTCGCTTGATTTCCCAGGCATTCCACCGCACTTTCTTACATTGAAAATTGGCGTACCCATCATTCTTCTTCGAAACATAAATCCACCACGACTTTGCAAGGGGTCCAGACTCTCAGTCAAGAAAATGATGAACAATGTTATAGAGGCAACAATTTTTACTGGAAAATTCAAAGGTGAAGACGTACTATTGTCGCATATCCCTATGATCCTGACGCGTATCTGTCATTCGACAATCGTTGCAAGTGTGTGGATTTAATTTGGAGAATCCATGCTACTTACATGGGCATCGAACTTCTTTTGGATGAATCCGAGTATGTGGAAGAGTTAGTACTGATTGAACTACAAGCATTCGATAAAAGGAAAAGCGCCACTGCATTAAAAATTACGTGGCAGAGATTGTCCCTTTTTACGAAATTCTGTCGCCGCCACTTAAGAAAATAATCTTGAGGAGAACATTTAATTTTATTTTACCGCCTGTTGATCTTGATACTATTTTAATACCTAAGAAATGAAAACCAATTCACGCATAATATGTCAAATAGAACAACAAATTTCAAATCAGCTGTTAATTGTAAGGTGTCTGACAGCTTTTCCACTTCTTACACTAAGTAATTTGTTGAGGGGTAACATCGTGCTCTCTCAATGACGCTCGCTTTGACGAACCTTTCGAGTTAAGGAACGTCACTGAGTAAAAATTCGTAAGAATTAGTAAAAATTCGTAAGATTTAAAAGTAAAGGAACAGAACTAATGACTCAAATAATGAATTGAATATTTGTGTAATGTCTTTCCTTCAAATTTATTTTAGTTGATGGCGTTGCAACGCGCGCAGGGTACAGCTAGTTTAGTTATAATTTAATTGATCTATTGTTGAATTTTATAATTTAAAAGCATGAGAGAACATTGTAATGAGAAAAGTTTGGTCAAATAATAATATTTGAATATGCCCCTAGACATACTTTCATAAAAGGTGAATATATTTACATTTATGTTTGAAATTACAACGTTATTAATATAGCGAGCTATTTTTTTTTACCAAAGAAAAATCGTTGTAGAAAATTTATGATAATTCTAGCCTTATTTCAATGACATAATTATTGAATGTTAGTCTCGGTTGGGGTCGAAAATCGACCCTGATGCCACGTTTAGCAGTATGTATACTAAAACACGTAAAACACTTTTCGATATTTTCGTTTATTTTTTTACAAATGAAAAAGCGACATCAAGATATCGGAAAAATACACCCTTTTGAAAATTAAATAGTTCTACTCATGATTTAGATTTTAAAACGTCGCTATGAACATTTAGAGCAAACAATTTATGTCGAAAAACGTTTGTTAACATAGTCAAATCATTGAAACGAAATTGGTTGGTCAACACCTCCCATATAGATCTATGCTACTGAATTAAAGTTAAACATTAATTGTATTGTAGGTAAATTGCATTCTTTTTTGGGTAAGTGATACGCTGCATTGAAGATGTAGGCTCTAGCCTAAAAATATTTATATTTGAATACATAACTATGGTAATATTGCGGCGACAAATTGAATGCCAACAAAATACATTCAATTAAGTGATAAGCACAGTACCTTTCGAATGATGTAAGTTTTATTCTACTGAAAACATAATATTATGTATTAATATATTGATACTGTTCGGTATCCAAACGAATGAACCAGCCCAAGGTTGCCTACCGCCGACAGATGCGCCGCCCCAGGGTTGGCAAACCCTGCAACTGAACTACCGATTGCAACAATGAGTTGAATTCATCGTCTCCAACGCCACTTCGACCGCTGACGAGGCGCATTCCAATCGCCGTCGGCCAGCAACAATTATGGTATTGGCATACCTCGCTATTCGACTCTGGGTCATCGCCGTCCAAAACAAATAAATATATCATCTCACTGATATGCGATTCGGCGACCCACTCATCAATTGGATTGAGTCGTCGTCCACTTGTCGGCGACTCGGTAACATGATACCTCGCGCCGCAAGTAATGGCACAATGCTATGGGCATAATTACGGCAGTGATCATGGCCATGGGCACATATCACACCCAAGAACAAGAGATAAGAAATGGATCGTCGTTTGCTGCTCATCGTACTGGCTGGCGTGGGAATGTTGGTCGTCGTTGGACGATGGATCTCGCACGCTTGGGCATGGTAGTGTTGGACACCCTGGGACTGTGGGCGTTTGGCTGAGGCAGCAACTTTTGGATCGTCATGTACGCTTTTGCTGGTCGACGAATGGGAGTTAGGCCAGCCACTTCGTTAGTCTTTGTATCGACCCCAGAGAGACAAGTTTCTTCTTGTAAATAAATTGTAAGAACCTAATGTTGTGCGTTTTTCTCTTCGCTTACCGTTTGCGAAGGTACTTGGACTTGGTAATTTCAGATTTTCTTAGTACCGGAAGTTTAAATCCCCGGACATTTTGGTGCCTCCTGTGAGGAATGAATTGGTGTAATTGTTTTCGAATACTTCGAATTATAACCCCTCGCGGTAACTTTTGAACGTTCGTGGAACCTACCCCTCGCGGTGTAGTTTTTAATTTGGATACTCTTGTTTTGCGAAGTTAACCCCTCGCGAAAATTTGTGCGTGTTCGTTTGAGTACCCCTCGCGGTAATTGCAACCGTGCAAACTCTCGGACAGTGAAGTAACCCCTAGTGGTATGAATCTCCCGTGACAGTGATACATGTGCGGAAGTGATTGGCTACGCATAGCCGTTAGTTTGGCCACAGTTTGTGCGGCAATAGCGCTCCTTAGTGCGCTCGCAGTTTTGTGTCGTGCGGTGACACAGTGATTTGGCCCTTCCGTTATAAGTGAATCTACCTTGTGCCCCCTGTGGTTACTCTGGCCAATCTGGAAGCTGATCAAGGTCCCGCGCCCCTCCCCGCTCAGATGACGGAGCTGAATCTACGAACGACGGCGAGCAATGCCATCCAACGGGTCCACACGAAAATCATGACCGCGGACTTGAAGGAGTTCGACGAGGCCCAGCTCGAGCATGAGCTACGGGCACTGAACCAACAGTTCGCGAAGTTCTCGGTCAACCAGGACGCGTTGGTGGGGCGAGCCAAGGCGAACGAACTGGTAGAGCACGAGCTACTGGCGCAGCGAGTGGAACGCCAGATCGAAGAGGTGAGTGTGACCCTACATCGGCAACTCAAGAAGCTGACGGCACCTGGGCTACTCAACCTTCAGGCGGCGCACACAGAAAGCGCTGCCATGCTGCACCGGATCGTGGACACGGTGCAGGAATCTCTGAGGGCTCTTCGAGTGATGAGGCAACCAGTCGACACATGGGACACGTTCATGTTCCCCCTGGTGGTACCTCGGCTCCCAGCAGCAACACAACAAGCTTGGCGGATGAATAGCCCTGCAAAGGAGATTCCTCTACTATCGAGTCTGATGTATTTCCTCTTACAGCGCGCCCACAGCCTGGCCACTGAAATCATTGTCCCCTCGACGTCGCGCCGCCAAGAGGTCCGAGCCCAGCCGCCCGCTAGGCTACGTCCCACCGTTCGGGCCATGGCTGCCACGGTGGATGAGAAGAGGTGCGTCCTATGTAAGGGGGCGCATCGACTATACCAGTGTCCACGCCGTTCGTTCAACAACATGGACGTGAACCAGCGCCTCAAGGTCACTAGGAGCACTGAGGTCTGCTTCAACTGCCTGACTCCCGGGCATAACGCGACGAGATGCCCGTCAACGGTGTCTTGCCAGAAATGCAATGGGAAGCATCACACATTGCTGTGCCGTTCGACAGCTGCTCTTCAGCCAAGGCGGTCCAACCGGAGAGAGTCCGGCTCACAACCGGCTGGAGGAGACAACGCTGCGCAGCCGGCGCGGAATCCAGCGAATCCAGTCATGCCAGATCCTTCGTGCTGGCAATCCTGGCAGGATCGTCCGCATGGTCCTCCGGACATCTTCATGGAAGACGAGCATTGACTTGCTCGTAGCAACACCACCGTACTGTTGGCAACGGCGCTTGTCCATGCGTACGGTGCTGCCTCGGAACAACACCAGCTCGCCCGAGCACTCTGCGATCCTGGGTCGCAGGTAAGTTTTGTTACCTCCAAACTAACGAACTCTCTCTCGCTTAGGAGATCCCGGCTAGAAGTTGCCATCCAAGGTATAGGCGCCTCCAACCTCGACCAGGTCCAAGGTCAAGTGACGCTGTCACTCAGGTCCATCCGAACTACCTTCTCCATCGAGATACGGGCATTGGTTATCCCGACCATCACATCCATGCTGCCTGGCGACCGTGTGGATATCACACAATGGCCACACCTGGGTGGCCTTCCCCTAGCAGACAGATACTTTGGCACACCTGGAGCCATTGACATTCTTCTGGGCGCTGATGTCTGGGGCCTCTTGGTCCAAGACGAGGTCATTCATGGGCGACCTCACGAACCACACGCTCAGCTCACTCGACTAGGATGGGTGGTATTTGGACCAGCTGCACTGGCGCGGCGACCACCCTCGATCCAAGCACTCCATAGTCAGGTGACAGATGAGTCATCCCCGGAGTACACACTGGAGGAACTCGTCAAGAACTTCTGGAAGCTGGAAGAGGTTCGCCCCGACGAGACGCGAGAAGACGAGTGCAGCCGACACTACGCTGCCACGCACTCCCGAACATCACAGGGACGCTACGTAGTACGCATCCCCTTCCGACACGATGCGCCGCCGCTAGGCGCATCCTACCGTGGCGCGCTGCGTCAGTTCTATTGCTTGGAGCGGCGTCTCCAGGGCAATCCCGAACTACGAGCGAAGTACATCGACTTCATGAGGGAGTACGAGGGTCTTGGCCATATGGAGCGGTTCGGTCAACATGGCGACCATCCGCAGTGCTACTACATCCCACATCACGCGGTTATTAGCAAGTTCCGCGTGGTGTTCAACGCATCGGCTCGGACCACTACTGGCGTCTCACTCAATGACGTCCAGCTGGTGGGTCCGACTGTACAGGACTCCCTAGTCAACGTGATCTGGCGATTCAGGCGCTACAAAGTTGCGCTCACCGCCGACGTGGAAAAGATGTTCCGGCAGGTGCTAGTGGCACCCGAGCATCGCGAGCACGCTCAGATAGCCATTGAGCTTCGGGAGGGGTTGCTGTCACCAGACCTGTCTTGACAACCCGGCGTCGAGATGGGGTGGTCACTGGGGGAACATTTATTAAAAGATAAACACAACATAATAATTATATGATGAAATTTATAAATCAAATATATCGCATCTTTTAAGATATTCATTGTTCATCGTAAAGCCATTCACAATTTACTTCTATGCTACCCTTAGTAGATTCTTTACGCTTGATGGGCAATGGCATATAATTATCACCATACATTAAAAGATGCACCTTGCGTTCGTGAGTATAAATGCAGTACCAACTTCGTATGTGTACACCTAAAGCATACATCATATTAACAATCTGTGCATCACATTGAAGAAACTGATGAAAGAAATTCATCAATATGATGATTCCATTCATCAATATGATGAATAAACGGTTAATTTAATTTTTTTTTTATTTATTTATTTGTTTGTCAACAAAGTACGAATCCTTCTTTAGACAGAAAAAATATGAAATTATTAGCATCGTACAAATGAAATGAGAGACAAAATTTTAAGAAAAATGAAGTAAATAAAGATAAGTCAGAAAAAAAAGCAAGTACAAAACTAATTAAGATCCGAGCAATACAATTAAAACTGGAAATAATTAAACAAGATGGGTTTTATTAATGGTATTGTCATATTAGTGTCAATTAAAGATGCACATTCATTATACAATAGCATTGAACCATTTTCTTTTTATAATTAACACGCGCTAAAGAGGTTGTGACTACTCTTATAGTGTTATAGCGGGGCATTATGGAAATTGGGATAGAGGAGATAGGAGATACCGATGCACATTGGTCTTAAATGTCTGTAAATTGCACTGGGGAGGAAAGACAGAGCTGGGCAAGGCATTCCTAGCATGGCGAGTATTGCGGTTGAATTTCTGAAGGGGAGGAATGCAGTTGGCAATTTTATTTGAGCACTGTTTGTAGAAGAAGGAGGATCTTCCGTAATCTGTACGAGAACGAGGAATATAAAAGAATCAGTTATTACGCAAATTAAGTGATGGAACATTAAGACCCACAAGACTTCAAATATCAAGACATTGAATCTTTCCAATAAGTATTCTGTGGAGAAAAACAACTCTTGATACCTTTCTCCTAACCTCAAGAAACTCGAGTCCAATAAAATTGTAATCGGGCTGAGTAAGGGGGTAAGTTATTTAAATCCGACCAAGGAAGACGTCTGAGATCAAACCTGAGAATATAAAATGAAAGAAAATGAAATTTTTTAATTGCTTCAATTCTTACTTTATGAGTATGGTAGTATGGACATGGACACCAAACAATAGACGCATATTCCAGCAGCGATCGAACAAACGACAAATATCAAGTTTTTAGCGCATAGGGTTCGGTGAACGCCCTAGCATAACGTTCATGCATTCCCCATGCTCTATTGGCCTTATTTGTGATATATTCATAGTGGTAAATGTAGAATAGTTTACCATCTAACATAAAACTTAAATCTTTTATCAAAGATATACGCAAAATAACACTGAAAGGCGAAGAACGACGGGAAAATGTAATGACCGAACATTTACTAACATTAAGTAGTTTTAATTGCACCACAAAACGAAGTCTTGGAGATGTGCATTCAATCTATGAAAACTATTCGGATCATTGCATGAAGAGTAGGTATATCACATCACATCACATCACACTATTATATAAAGAGGTAATGTTTGTTTGTGGGAGGTAATCTCCGGAACTACAGAACCGATTTCAAAAATTTCTTTTACTAATAGAAAGCTACGGTATTGCGATATGCTACTTTATTTTTTAATTTTTCCATTTTAAATTTTTTTGATTTTCTGCACTATTTATTTTGACTTTTCTATATCAAAAATTAATTAGAAAACTACGTACCTACTATGTGCGGATTTTTTTTTTTTTAAGTAGATTAATAAAATCGGTATAAATTTAATGTATTAAACGTTAGTCAACAGCGATGGTTTGTTTTTGATTTTGTGCTTCGCTCCAATAGTTTCATTTCTTTTATACAATTGATAAGGTAAAAATTAAATGTAAAAAGTTTAAACGCGGACAAAATAGTTATTGAAAAACAAAGTGGTATCACTTCCAATACAAGGAAAATTACCGCTTCACAATTTGAAATTAAAATTCGGCTCAATTATTATTTTGTTGAGCAACCTTAAATCACCGAAACTTTGTATCGGATCGCGTTTGATATGATTGTGAAGAATCTCAAATCAAATGTCATACAAGGACGATTTTGAGTTTAAAAGGCAAACATTGTCCTATCGCGGACTCCGCTTACTCAGAACGATTTGGCATTTAAGTGTCTATGACAAATAATAAGTCGCAAGGATAATCGCTGAATATTTGTAGCATCAATCTTGAATTCCCATGTTTTCGCATGGTCCAATTGTATGTGGCGTGCTCACCTGTGGGCAAACCGCTTTGCGGTTTTGTTGAAATACTAACTACATCGATATTGCTATACTTCAGTTATGTCTATTGTATTTAATTTATAACTTTTGAACAAAGAATTTGAATTGACGGAATTACATAAAGTAACATGCGCTGTGCATGCTTGGAAATATTATTTTCATTACATTTATGAATTTGGGCGGAACGGAGTTCGCTGGGTCAGCTAGTTTTTCATATTTTAAGAGTGGGCCTATGTGTGAAGTTTGTGGTCAACTCGGTCAAACGCTTAACTGAAATCAGTGTAAGTGGCATCGACCTGATTACCCTTAGATATCTAACTTATAACAAAATTTGTAAAAATCAGAAGATCTGTAACAGTGGATCTGTTTTTTACAAAACCATGTTGGTTATTGCAAATTAAATTTTTACAAAAAAAAATGAACGTATCAGTCACCAACTCATCAAACAGTTTAGTGATGGACGATTGCTTACCGATCCCTCTGTAATTTTCAATATTAATTACATTGAATATGTGGCAAAGTATGGAATGTAAAGGAAGGGCACACATTTTTAAAAAGCCTGCTGGAATACCATCGGGTCCAGGATTAAAATTAGGGGCCAAATTTCGAAGTTTACTCAGTATCATATCTTCGGGAAAAGCGATGTTACTAAAAATAGAGGAATGTGATGCAACTAAATAAGAAAAAATGTGTTCATCTATATAAGAACTGGGATTAGAATACACTGATTGAAAAAATGCTGCAAAACTACTGCAGATAGCGTGGGGATTATCTATTGACTGATCATCAGGAGAATGAAGCCGGAAATTCTTTTGTAAATTAACAAAATTTAAAAAAAAAAATGATTTGATTTTGGATTCGACATCATTGATATAAGCTGAGTAGGCATGGTTTATAGAAGATTTTAACTTGGTTCTGGGCTGACGATATAAAGTATGGTCATCATTCGACATACTCGACCGCCACTTCATATAGGCTCTATTTTTAAGGATTTTAAGTCTACGCGTTTCATAATTATCCCAAGGACAAATATCAAATTTTTAATTTGAACAACCGGGACAAAACCAAAAATTAAATTCCTAGAGTTAAAAATGGACTCCAGTTAAAATGGTAAAGCTCATTACAGATGTTATTATAATTAGCGTGCGTACTGAGAGATCATTTCCCTGCATCTGGTGAATACTAGATTCATTGGTATTGTCATTTGGCAAATTTCGTAGTGGTAGTTGTTGGTGTAAGGTATTCTCAATATTATAAAAGCTATGCTGAATCCTGTAGTCGCAGTGGCTTAGTGTTAGTGTGTTGGACTACTAGATGCTTGTCTTGCCGGGGCTAAGAGGGCCTACGCTCTGACAAGGCGACTGTTTCGCAGCAGTCAACTTGAATCCAGGGTGAAGGTCATTTGCTACGTGGCCCTTATAAGGCCTATCATCGCTTATGGCTGTCCCATGTGGTTCAATATAGCGCCGTCCTATATGGAAAAGATTCGGGTGTTTGAGAGGCAATGCCTCAGGGCCTGTCTAGGTGTGTTTAGAACTCCTGAATCGCAGTACATAAAATATTATCCCAACAAGACCTTATACAATGGGGCTCGACTGAATAGGATTGACAATTTCCTTATTAAGGTGATTCGGAGGCACGTTGCTAGGGCGATGGCCAGTGATAATAACCTTATCTCAGGGGCTTACTACCCGAATTTAATGTACCACGAGAGTACGCTTCGGTCTGGCTTTATTCCGCCTGAGGCATTTCTTCATGTAGACATAAAAGGGTTAGTCCAGACAAAGGATAGTGTGCCGGTATTGTACCACAGCCACCGCGGCGCGAGGGATAAGCGGCTCATCCACGACGGGTCCGCCGCCAATGCTCAGGAGCTCCTCCGTTTTAGTACCGCAAATGCGGAACGTGACAGGGTCGATACGGTAAAGCAGTTCACCGAATTTTGGTGGCTTGAAGAAGAGGTGAGGATGGATACGCTCTCCCGGGCCGGTGCGCTACTTACGTAGCATCCTCCTTAGTTATAAGCTAGATTTAAGTTGGTAGGATTAGGGTTAGAGTAGGGGGTCTTTGGGAGGCGCCGGGCTAGCCAACATGAAAGCGTGCCTCCGAGACTTGACCGAGGTTTATGGCCTCGATCGGGTCTCGGCGGCGCGGATGAACCCCTGTTGGCTACTGACAGGCAACCATGGACGCGATCAGGATGGTGACCAATCGATAAGATTGCTCACCACCCTGATTATAAGTAATGTAGGTTAAG
The DNA here is from genome assembly GCA_946477585.1 of Cheilosia urbana. Classification (NCBI taxonomy): domain Eukaryota; kingdom Metazoa; phylum Arthropoda; class Insecta; order Diptera; family Syrphidae; genus Cheilosia; species Cheilosia urbana. The sequence continues at coordinate 85,374,259 of OX297854.1, read as the reverse complement.
TAGCTTAGGTAGTTTTAAGTAGTCTTAAGCAAAACAAATAATAAAGATTTCAAGTTTTCTAAAGTTTCTTGAAAAATAAAAAACAAAACAAATCATAGACACACATAGATAGATTTAAGGCCGAAAGGTAATGATTTTAAGGATATTGTTAAGTTTAGAGCGCTCGTTTAGAGCCAGTAAGCTAAAATAAGATAAATGTTAGTTTTAAATTAGATTTAATCGTTTTTGTCTAGCATGTAAGTTTATTTAAAATCTATCTATATATATAAAAATAACTTGATAAATGTGTGTGTGACAGCCTACCGACTACCACACACATCCGATTTTGATTTATTTTTTTTTTGTTGGTTAATAGACCATGCAGAGAAGGTTAATATATGAGTAAGATACATTTTTAAAAGAAGGCGCAACCGCCATTCCAATAAATTCATTTTTGTACACTTTGAAAAAAAAAGAAACTGGATAGAAATCGAGTAGTGACACTTCAAATACAAAAAAAAAATATTTTAAATTTTAAAAGCAATTGTTGTTGTCAATTATTTTAATTATTTTCCAACCAAATTGTTGTTGTCAACAATTTTGAAAGTTTTTTTTTTTTTAAATACCTATAGGTACCTACCTAAAAAGTTTGTTCTAATAAATTATGTTTACTATGTTACAGTAACTTTTTGAAATGAAGTAGATACTTTGATTATACAAAGATGATAATATGGCCAACGATATTTTGCATCGAATTCGTACTGTGATATCGGATAATGAACTGGAGATGTCAGATGGAATGCGCAACAAAGATTTGATTTTGATCGAGAATATGTGTCTGCTCATGAGTGGCAATTTTGTGTGAAAATTGGGGATGCCACAGCCAAATCGTTCAATGCAAGACGCACTTAATCGATAACTGGAGCGAGAAATGGACTTCGATCGAATCGCATTGAGTCAAGCTGTTCGAACAAATGTGCCAATGTTGAATCAAGAATAAAAGAAAGTGTACGATGAATTGATGCAAGCAGTCGATAACGAAAATTGCGGAACTGGAAATGCATTCATGATTTCACTGATTTTGGCTACAATTCGTTCGAGATCTGAGATCGCTTTGGCCCTAGCCTCTTGGTGGAGCAATGATCTTGCCATGCTTTATGGCAGTATGTCAAGAAATTGCATTTGACAACAAGCATTCGAGATTCTTTACAAAATGACCAGTCCGCTGCAGAGTTCTACAGGCAATTGATGGCGATGAACCCTGGAGGAACTAATCATGAATGTTTTGTCGAATATCGCTCAGAATTTGTTGACCATGATTGAATGAGTGTAAGAGTGATTTTGGCTGCGAAAAACAAGAACGTCGATCATTTGAATTTCGCCATTCAAATCCAAATTGCTGGTAAGTTGCATTGATACAAATCAGTCGACTCCGTGATGGATGAAAACGAAGCCACCAACCATCCCACTGAATTTTTAAATTCTTTGGATGTTTCGGGCTTGCCTCCACACAATTTGAAACTAAAAATCGTCTCTGTAAGTAAGAACCAAAACTTTGTAGCGGTACGCGTTTGATTGTGAAGAATTTTTATATCAAATTTATAATTCAAGCTACGATTTTTATTGGAAAATTCATAGGCGAAGGTGTTGTTATTTCGCGGATTCCACTTATTCCGAACGATTTGCCGTTCGTATTTAAGCGTCTTCAATTTCCCGTACGTCTCGCTTCTGCTATGACAATTAATAAGTCGCAAGGACAATCGCTGGATGTGTGTGGCATAAACCTTGAATTTCACGTGTCGGCAAAGCTCTCGCTTTGTACGTGTACACACCCGATAATAGAAATAGAACAAAAAATGTTGTGAACCATAAAGCATTTCAGTGAGAAAGCGGTAGGTTGGCCGACAAGTATTTGATTTTATTTATTTATTTAATTTTAATATACCTTTTGAATAAAAAATTTGAATTGACCGAATTACATGAAGCAGAATGAAGCTAAAGCTCGGAATTATTAATTTCGTTACCTACATTAATGAATTTGGGTGGAACGAAGTTCGCCGGGTCAGCTAGTTTTCAATAAAAATGAATTTAAAATTTAAAAAAAAAAAAAAAAATGTGTTGGACTACTAAGCGAGGGGTCTCATATTCGAATCCCGCAAAAACTCAAATTCCAATTTATGTTTTTTTTTCCACTGCGCTACCTCTCGCGAACGTCTGACAAACATCCGAGAGTATAAATGTCTTGAAAGAGCTTCTCAATTAGCCGTTTGGAGTCGGCATAAATCTGTAGATCCCTTCCATTCGTTCCAAAAATGAAAAACTCACACAAAACGAATGGTTGTGAGAAGCTAGGCCTAGGTTCCCTCCGGACCTGTTGCGCCAACTACTTTTTTTTTTTTTTTTATGCTGCATCCTATCAACATTCGCAGATTCAAAATCCAACGTCTCCTGAAGTTCGGCAAATATAGGTGCAATATTTTTAATGAATTTTTGCGCTATCTTTCCCTTCTATGCCTATGCATTTTGCATGAATAGGTTCAAGAAAAATTCCACACGAAACGCTCACATCGTTCGTGTTTTTCTTACAAATGTAACAATCAGGGTTACTCATGATCTGGCAACTCCGTACATAGTACAACAACCAAAAAAGCACAGCAGATAATGTGGTTGATTAAAATGATGAGATGCGGTTCGTGGAGAAGATAAAAATGTAAACAAAAGTGGTGAATATCAAACTTGCTATAGATGGCAGAACGTACACCCAAAAGTTAAGTTACACTCACACGGTGGAGGAAGTAGGCAGAATGCAGGTGTACTCCGAAATGGTAGAGAAGGATGGAACCACTTTCTTCCTCAATAGCAGTCGTTGAACGTTTATGCAGTTTAAAAATATGTAATGAAAACCGGTTTGAGCTTTTAATGTAGGCTAGCAAAATTTGCTTCAAAGGCATTAATTAAATGTAAGAGCTCACCGGGATAAAAGAGACAGACAGCTTTTAAAATAATGTGAAAAAAAGAGATAGGTTATTAAATATCACTCAAATATGCACACAGCAAAAAAATTAAGCAAAACATGTTTACGAAATTGAATTATTTGTTAACACTTTTTAGTGAAAAATAAAGAGCAGCGCAACTCGCGAGATATCTTAAACTATGAAACAGCTTGACGAGATTTTAGTGCAACACAAGTTGTATTTTGGTAATTCAAATTTAACAGATAAAAATGAAAATAAAGCTAGAGGCTGAAAGACAAGCTTGTTTAGTGAAACTTCGATGTGATCATCATATCATATTATGATGAAGGTTTATATCAACGTTCTCCTTAAAAATGAATGTCTGTTACGAACGCGGTCATCAATATAATAAAAGCCGTCATCAATACGATGAACTAGCTATCAATATGATAAAAATTCAAAACTTGGCAATCGTACTTGAATATGATGATTCCATTCATCAATAAGACGAATAAATCATCAGCTGGATGAACAAATGACTAAATTCATAAAAATAAGTGTTTTCGTCATATTGATGAAATGTTTTGAAGAAATGATGAACGGAGTTCATAAGAAAATTCGCCAAATTCTTATCAGAATGCTGCCCAAAAAATTGATGAAAGCACTTTCTTCATATTGAAAACCGATTCATAAATTGTCAAAAAGTTTTCATGATTTTGTTCATCATATGGAGGAAAAGTACCTACGTCATATCAATGAATATCATGTTGATAAACGCCATTCATCAATATGACGACGACTTTTTTTCAGTGTACCTTGCCTCTGTCGTACACAAATGTGTCTTGTTCTCGATTTAAAGTGATTTTAAAGTCGATTTGAACCCTTTTTTTCCCACTTTTTTCGTTTTGTACCCAATTTCTGACGGTTTTGTCAATTTGGGTTGGTTGTTTTTTCTGTTTGTGCCTTTTTACCCACTTTTCGATGGTTTTGTCGAATGGAGTTAATTTATTTAGTAATAGCATTAACGTAAGAATTTATTAAAGTGGGTTTTAAGTCGATTTGAGCAAGCAAAATTAATTAGGTACATATATGAATTTTGTATTTTCCGATTTATTATGCTTGTAAAAGTATCTGGAAATGTTTGTGATCCTTCTTAATTACTTTTTGTTCTGTCATTTGTATTCCTCCTTTTTTGATCATTGTTGAAGGATCTAGAATCATAGAACATTTATAGAACTGACAACATTGTTAGATCTGGCAATCGTCTGAACGCAGCTTAAATAATTCATTAAGCTATCGCGTCGATCTCAGCCTATAAAATAATCGTGCTTGCCAGCGATACATTTTAAATTGTTGTAACATTACCACTTTAGATAAGTATTATAACAACAACATATAGAATGCACGACTTTTGCGGCTATAAAAGCTTTTAGCCAGGCAATTTCCATATGAAAGTGTTAGCAACATTCGCGCTAAGTAATTTGCAATAAGTATGAATTTACTTTGGTTTTTTTTTGTTGTGATTTTGATAAGTGGTTCCAATGCCTTTGAAGAGGATACCACTACCACACCACCTCAATGCGGAACGATCTTGTGCTCAGCCGAAAATGACCCAATTTGTGCAACTCGATATGCAAGAAAGCAAACATTTCTCAACTCCTGCATGATGTTAGCCGAAAATATTTGCATTGAAGGTATGATATGTGTATACAACCCCCCTGCTTGGGTTTCTTTTGGGTTACGGGCTGGGTGCGCGGTCTTTTGCTTGTAGTTTGTGTTTAATTTTCAAATTGCAAATACCACAAATGAGGTCATTACTAGAATTTTGAGCCATAATACCACAATCAGTGAGTCAAAAGTCCACAATGATCTTTTGCCTCACCTGGGTGGGTCAAAAGACCATTGTGGACTTTTGGCCTGTGGACTTATGACCCTGCGCCGTAGCGGGAGAGGTTCCACTGCATCTATGCATCTATTTTGGTTAATTTCAGTTGAAATATACTCGTTCAGTTGAAATAAATGAGCTTACGCGAAACGTGACTCCTATTATAAAAACAATATCTTCTGATCTAAGCTGACTGCAAAGTGGGCTTGAAGTCACGATTATTTTGCTATAAAAACACTAACCTCCGTCGAATCACCTGTGAAAGTATCGTCAGTGTTTCACGAGTGTTTTCATGCAAACAATGCATTATTTTAGACCATTTCTCCTGATCGTCCTTATATTTTTTAACGCCATGGCAGCAGATGTTCCCGCACCGTCTCTTAGTCTCCAGTGCGGAGCGATTTCATGCACTGCAGACTATGATCCCATATGTGCAGTTCGATATGGAGTCAAGGAGACATTCTCTAACTCCTGTAATATGTTAGCGCAAAACTCTTGTGTTAATGGTGATATTTGGAAAACTTTTTAAGATTATCTAAATTTAAAAAAACTTTTCATTTGTTTATTTAGGTGAAAAATGGGCATTAGCATACGAAGGAGAATGCACGTACTCATATGCTTGGAGAGGTTAATTTACCATTGGTGATTCCAGATTGAGGGGATAATCGCCAGTTTTGGCGCTTTTCGAGTGATTAAAGGGAAAACCGTGAAACGTAAATTGTTTAACAATAAAATTAAAACGTATTTTTGTTAAGAAAATTTTGTTATTTTATATAGGTATTGTTTTTTGTTGTGTTATGATTTATGAACACGACTTCAATTGCACTGTGCGAACTCGTCACACGTAAATGTGTCCTCATGTGTCATGTTCATGTCGTTTTCCATTGGGAAAAAAGAAGCATCCGGGGGAGTTCAGAATCGAAAAAATTACTTTTTGACCATTATTGGCACAAAAAATACTCTTCTATGGTGATTTTGAGAAGAGATTTTCTCTATTTGAAGTCAGAATCCACTCAAGAAGCACTCACACAAGAGTAATTTATGTATGTTATACAAGTCAGCTGACAGTAGCCGTAGATTATTTTTTGGAATCTCACCAATAATTTTATGAATTTAATCAGATGCAGTTTTCTTGTTCAGTTGGATTACAGAATGCGTGCATCCCCGAGTGAAACCAATGGAAAACGACATCAGCCGTTGAATAGTATCAGTCCATTATCGCACTCAAGCGTAAGTTCTTAACGCCCATCAATTATGTAAGGTCTTCCGCAAAATGGAATGCTAATGTAGGTAGTATAGATACAGGTCACAATCGCCTACCCCGACAAATCCTACCATCAAAGCTTTTCTGCGAAAATATTTCTGGAATGATCCCCAAGGCTCCGCTTTGTCTCCGACTCTCTTTCTCATTTTTATAAATGATCTCTTGTCTGCAACTTCTAATCCAATCCATTCCTTCGCTGATGACAGCACTCTTAGCTTTTCATATTCTTTCGAGGACTCACGTCCCTGCTCTTGGGCCGTTGAACGTGAACGGCAACGTATGTTAAGCTCATTAAATTCCGATCTTGACAGCATTTCAAAATGGGGTTCAGAAAATAGAGTGGACTTTAATGCTTCAAAAACACAATGCTGTCTGCTGTCTCTAAAGCGAAACCCGAATTTACAGCCATTATCCATGAATGGCACTTGCAATACCGAAACCGAAAGACTTTCTATTCTCGGTATGTGCGTTCATAACAACCTTCGTTGGAATGACCATGTACACGAAGTTGCCAAGAATGCAGCGAAATGTCTAGGTTTCCTCAAACAGTGCAAGAAATATTTTACCCCTTCTGATCTGGCTACAATCAGTGGCGGATTTGCCCTTAGGCCCAGTAGGCCCGAGCCTAGGGCGGCCAGATATTAAGAGCGGCAAATCGTGCCAAAAAAAATTACTAATGATAACAAAATTAACAAGAAATAACTCAAATGCAAAGTATGTTAATATTTTAAAGGCTCCCGTTTTCTTGTTTGCGTAGAGTCAAAAACTATTTACGCAGAACAATGACGGAGCAGAGGTTAAACGATCTTGCTTTGCTTAACATAGAAGCTGACTTTTTAAGCAAATTGGATTATAAATAAAATAAATAGTTGGCGCAACAGGTCCGGAGGGACCCTAGGTCTAGCTTCTTACAACCATTCGTTTTGTGTGAGTTTTCATTTTTGGAACGAATGGAAGGGATCTACAATTTTATGCCGACTCCAAACGGCTAATTGAGAAGCTCTTTCAAGACAGTCATACTCTCGGATGTTTGTCAGACATTCGCGAGAGTAATAGTCCAACACACTAACCACTAAACCACTGCGACTACAAAGCAAATTGGATTGCGAAGATTTAATTAATGATTTTGCTGCTCTTAAGTGCAGACGAGTCTTGTAACACATTGTAAACCATTTAACCGAAGTCGAGCCCCTAAAAGAACTAACGCGTAAAGTACCGCAAGAAAAACAACTCCGAAAGCATATTCGCGCACCACCCCCAATAAACGTCGTTGGGGTAACGGATTATAATAAATTGAACAGCCTCCTTAAAGGAACGATAACATCGAAATTTAAGGTTACATTTTCGAGAAATAATGCGTGGAAAATTAACATCGATAACCACGAAGACTACCGGGCAGTGTCCCAAAAGCTAAATACCGAGAAGATCCAGTGGTATACTTTTGAAATAAAGTCAGAAAGGCCACATCGTGTTGTAGCAAGGGGACTCCACCCCTCATGCAAAAAAGAAGATGTTATAAACGACCTTAAAGCCAAAGGGTTTAAAATTCTTGATGCCGTTAATATCATCAAGAAGGAGAAACAGAAATCGGAAGAAGATAGGGATGTCCTGGTAAGGCGTGGACTGCCGCTCTTTATGCTTACTTTCGATAGGTCTGATAATATCGAAGATATCTACCGAATTAAAACAATACTAAATATTGTGGTAAAAATCGAGCCCATGCGCAGAAATTTAAAAATAATTCCACAGTGCAAACGTTGCCAAGAATTTAATCATACGCAAATGTATTGCAAAAAAGAGCCGCGATGTGTGAAATGCGCCGGAAATCATTTCTCCCAAGACTGTGGAGCAAATAAACAATCCTCCGCTACCTGTGCCAACTGTAATGGAAAGCACCCGGCAAATTATAGAGGTTGCGAAGTAGCTAAGGAGTTGCAAAAACGGAGAGATGCGCTCCTTAAGCCACAAAATATAAAAACAAAGCCGCCAACAAAGACAAAGCGTAAGACCGCCCAGGAGGTAGTAGGCAATGTAAAACCTCCGCTTCAAGAGCGTAATAATGTCAAAGAAAGAGAGACAACAGAAAAGTCCTCGACCTCTGTTGTCAAAAGAAACGCTGCTGAAAAGTTAAAATCAGGAAAGCCAATAGTGGCGAATAGTGGCCCTCGGACAGCCAGAGTGCAGACCTACGCTCAGGCCGCGGCATCCGAAGGAGCAAATAACGTTGAAACTTCGCCGGACCCTGCTTCACATGTTTTCTCAGTTATTCTCCAGAAACTTGAAGAACAAAGCAAAATAAATAAAATTATTCTCGATCGCTTGGTTAAGCTCGAAAATAATTCACGGAAAACGCGTACATCAAACAAAATATGAATGACAAACCAATGTTAAAAATATGCACTTGGAATGCAAACGGTCTTTTGCAAAAACTCGACGAATTGGAAATATTCATACGCGAGAAAGATCTTGACATTTGCTTGATTTCTGAAACTCACGTGAAAAAGGGATCGAGCTTAAAAATAAAAGGCTATAATGACATTCACGCTTGTCACCCTTCGGGAAACGCGAGAGGTGGATCGTCATTGTTTATTAAAGAATGCATTGAACAATACGAAGACCTGAAGATAGAGCTTGAAACTATGCAACTGTGCACGATTCGAGTAAAAAATAGTCAGCGTACTCTTAGAATTTCATCTATCTACTGTCCACCGCGTTCCGCGCTTGAAAAAACTGATTATACTAACTTGCTTAGATCGCTCAAACCAAATTTCATTATTGGCGGCGATTTTAATGCGAAACACACGTTCTGGGGTTCTAGATACATCTCGCGAAAAGGAAGAATGCTCTATGGGGCAGGTATGGAGTACAGTTGCGATTTCCACTCGACGGGCAAACCGACCTACTGGCCAACTGATACTTCAAAAATACCTGACCTGATCGATTTTTTCGTCGTGAAAGGAATATCTACCAACCACATTAAAGTTGAAGAGAGCTTTGATCTGTCATCTGATCATTCACCGGTTATTTTAACATTGAGCGTAAAACTAGTAAATAACCTTCAGCCAGCGAGATTAACTGGTAGAACAACTAACTGGGAAGACTTTAGGAACGAAATTGAAGAGAATGTTGAACTGAGCGTTCCACTTACGACACCCCATGAACTTGAGGTTGAAGTAGATCGCTTCGTTGAGATCGTACAGCTCGCTTCCTGGAATAATACGCCTTATCCAAGGAAAACGCCGGCCAAATACGGTCTACGATATCCTCCCGAAATAAAAGAATTGGTCAACGAAAAAAGGAAGGCGCGTAAAAAATGGCAACAGAGTCGCGCCCCGCAACATAAAACACATTTGAATTATTTGTGCAATTTGTTGAAGACAGCTATTAAGGACTTTAAAAATCGTGCGATAGGTTCTTACCTTGAAAGTTTAACGGCGAAAAAAGATTCCAACTATTCACTTTGGAAAGCTGTAAAAGGCACCAAAAGGCCCAAAATCCCCGCGCCGCCAATTAAAATAAATCAAAATGAATGGGCAAGGGAAGATAAGGAAAAAGCGGACGTTTTTGCCGCCCATTTAGAAGAAACCTTTAAACCGTACGATGGTCGGGCGGTTCACGACAGTGTTATTGCGGCGGAATTACTATCCGACGATTTAGTACTCACAAGTGCAACGCTAGGGGAACTAAAACGTGAAATTGAATCCCTAAAACCTAAGAAAGCTCCGGGTTATGATTTGATCACGGGAGAAGTTCTCAAAGTTCTACCAAGAAAAGCATTAATTAAGCTTCTTCATATAATAAATGCCGCGCTCAGACTAAAACACGTACCGAGCCAATGGAAAGTTGCGGAGGTCATAATGGTTTTAAAACCAGGAAAACCGCCAAATGAAGTAAAGTCGTATAGACCAATTTCCCTTCTTCCAGTTATATCCAAAGTTTTCGAGAGAATCTTACTAACGCGCCTACAACCGGTTATAGAAAACAATAATCTTATCCCTGACCACCAGTTTGGGTTCAGAACCAAGCATTCCACGATTGACCAAGTGCATAGAATTACTGACGTAATTGAGAAAGCATTTGAAGAAAAAAAGATATGCTCAAGCGTATTCCTTGACGTCTCACAAGCCTTTGACAAGGTGTGGCATGACGGTTTGAAATTTAAATTACGACAAGTTCTTCCCGTATGCCTATATGATATTTTAGAATCATATCTCGGGAATAGACTCTTCCGTGTTAGACATGGAAACGAATACTCTCAACTTAAGGAAATTTCGGCCGGCGTGCCGCAAGGAAGTGTCCTTGGGCCCCTTCTCTATTTGTTATATACTCGCGATATACCAAGAGAAGATGGCACTACTCTCGCTACGTTCGCCGACGACACCGCTATCCTAGCAATAGGTAATACAATTGAAGAAACGACTGCAAAACTTCAAATCGCACTGAATAAGGTAAATGAATGGACGAGGGACTGGCGGATCGCCCTCAACGAAACTAAATCTGTTCACGTGAATTTCACGTATAAGAAAACAAATGACTTGCCAATTTTTTTAAACTTGGCTCGAATACCCTTTGCAAACGAGGCCAAATACCTGGGAATGACACTCGACGCAAAGCTGAAATGGAATTCGCACGTGAAAATGAAACGTAAAGAACTCGATATCAAATATAGAGAAATGTTCTGGTTACTCGGAAAACATTCCCAGCTCAGTACTGAAAACAAACTGCTTCTATACAAGCAAGTGCTAAAGCCGGTGTGGACCTACGGTATACAACTCTGGGGTTGTACCAAGAAAACAAATGTCAATATTCTACAAACTTTTCAAAATAAAGTGCTTAGAGAAATTGTACAAGCACCATGGTATATTAGAAACGACGATATCCACAGGGATCTCGGAATTCCAACAATTGAAGCTGAAACTAGAAGCTTCGCGAGAAAGCATAGAAACCGACTAATCGGACATGTCAACAATACAGTCCGACAAATTTTGGACGAGAACAATTTATTGCGCCGGCTTCAAAGAACGAAACCGTTCGACTTGGCAAGATAGGATTAACCGCGTCTAAATTGCGGAACATGCAGGATCTTTCATTGGAAAGAAGCCTGTCAAAAGTTGTTATTTCGTTATAGAAAAATTGCTTGATAAGTTATATCTTAGTTGCAGTATCTAACAATCTTTCGAAGGGTGGTGTTTTTAGTCAGTAAAAATCTGACACTACTATGAGCACGCGCTTGCTATTCTCATAGTGTCTTTGGAAGATTTTCACCTACCCTCGGTAAAAAAAAAAAAAAAAAAAAAAAAAAAATTTATTTTATTAAAAACAAAACCTAAAGCCGTTTTAAATGTTTTATTTAAATGTCGAATCATCCCTGAAACTTCGGAAAAAATATTATAAACTAGCTTTTAGTTCAACAATTTTCTGAATCAATTAAATGTGAGAATAAAGTAAATTGATGAATTATGTAGCTAGTCTATAATAGGCATGTTTTTTTTTTTTTTTTTTTTTGAGATTCGACCTCAGCAAAGTAAAGTAGGATTTTCATCACGTAAATACAACAACTATTATGAGTTCTCGAATTGTCAACTAGAGCTTAGTTGTTGTAATTGCGTGCTGAAAATCCTACTTTACTTTGCTTTGCTGAGATCGATGCTCAAAAAAACACGCCTAATGATGGCTGCTGAGAAAGGGGCGGCCCATGGCCTGGGGCCTACAGCGACTAGGACTGCAAATCCGCCACTGGCTACAATATATGTATAAGGCGTTCATTCGTCCAAAACTTGAGTACAATTCCCATATTTGATCTGGTGAACCGAAAACCATATTGCACTTACTGGATAGGATCCAAAATCGTGCGTTGAAACTAATCGGAGACACGAATATAGCGAATTCTATTAATTTGCTTGAACATCGTAGAAACGTTTCGTGTCTCTCGCTGTTTTATCGTTTTTTTCAACAAACAGTGCTCAAATGAAATTGTCAACTGCATTCCTCCCCCCAACAATTTAACCGCAATACTCGCCATACTAGGAATGCCCATTAGTTTACCATTCAGCCTATCTTCGCACGTACTATGAAATACAAAGACTCTTTCATAAGCCGTACAACGCGAATGTGGAATGCCTTGCCCAGCTCTGTCTTTCCTCCCCAATACCCCAATGCAATTTACAGACATTCTCTCTCTCTCTGTGAGAGAATTTATCCCCATTACTCCCATTTTAATAGTCGTTTTCCATTCTTACTACAAAAAAAAAATAAAGGAACAGACCTATAAAGTTTTAACAACATTTTGGGAACAGTAGGACGAGTAATTTATTTATCTCCCTTAACCTTCTGCTTCGTTAACCACCCTTATGACCCATAACTATAGGACTTCTAATAGTGCGGAAATGGTTATCGCCGCAAATTTCGACACATCATACATATGTAAGCCTACCCAGCAAATTGCGTCACATGCTTGACATTGAGAATCAGTTTTAGTTTATTCATTAACAGTAGCTCGGATCTGTAATTCGTATAAAATAACCTTCTTAAAAACTGCGAAGTGCCTTAGGTTAGGTGCTTTCCCTAAATAATACTAATTTTTTTTTTTTTTTTTTTTATATACATACTTCTCCCGGGAAAGGCGAACCTATAACGCTTCAACAGCGCCCCGAGATGCCTGCAGATGTATGTTTGCTCTGCAGTCTGCACTTAAATTGCTGCAAATTGTAGTCTTCTGGAAATATATCCCCAGGAAGCGAGTTCCAAAGTTTGCTTGTCCTGTAACAAAAGGAGTTTTGGAAAGTTGATGTCCTCGCGGTTGTCAAGTGTACTGGATGGTCATGAGCATTAGCAGCCTGTCTTGTTGGGCGCCCAAAAGTTGCATTTCGAGGGATAATGTCTTTGAGTTCCTCAGAACATCTACCATGGAAGTACCTATAGAACAAGCATAGGTCAGCGACTTGTCTTCTGTGCAGCAACGGTTGTAGATTCGATGTGAGTGTAGGGTCTCCAATGAGTCGAACTGCTCGTCTTTGTATGCTATCAAGCCAGCATGGCAACATGCGAATCTGTAAGACAAGAAACAGCCAGTTTGTCAAGATCTGCAGTTGGATATGCCAAACAGAGACAATATGGTTTGTATGTATGGTTTGTCTCTGATGCCAAACCCCATTAAATTGCCTATTATATATCTGTTGTTTATTTTAAGCCTCCTTTTTTGCCCTTTAGTAAGCTTGAGTTATGTCGTTTTCCAATGGGACCAAAAATCTATCCCTTTTTTGATCTAAATCAATTTTCATGTTCCATTGGATTGGGCAGAAAAATAAATATTTATTTTTTCGATTTGGGTCACTTTTTGCAGATCTCGATATTTTTTCAGATCTACACATACTAATATAATTTGCACAGCTGTTTTACGTTATCTTGCGAAGTTTGCTTTCAAAACAAATGTGCAAAGTTCCGTGAAAACGAAAATAACGAAATACATAATAGCAATGGATATAATTTGGGAGGAACTATGAATCACCAAAAATACCCCATTTGTATCTACAACAGGGGAAGCATTTTTTTTAAATGCAACGAAATTGATCTGCTTATGAAAATGTATTAGTACGTTACTTGACAACAATATCAGCTGTTCAAATGGTATTTGTTTGTAGAAAAATCACAAATGGATATCGACTTGAAAAATGCTTCCCCTGTTGTGATACAATGAAGTATTTTTGGTGATTTGTAGGCTTCATATGAAGAGGAAGACAGTGAAATTATATCCATAGCTATTTATGTATATTTCATTATTTTGCTTTTCACGAAACTTTGCTCATTTGTTTTGAATTCAAACTTTTTAAAATGACGTAAATTAGCTGTGTAAAGTATTGTTGTAGTATGTGTAAATCTGTAAAAGTGATCCGAATCGAAAAAAATTGATTTTTCTGCCCAATGGATCATGAAAAGTGATTTAGATCAATAAAAAGAATTATTTTTGGTCCCAATGGAAAACGACAGTATTCACAAAATAATTCGAAAAATAGAATAAGTGAGTTCAGTTTCAATGGAAAACTCCCTGTCATGTGAGAGTCACCGTAAATTTTAAAATAATATTATTTTTATTAATACGCAATGTGTGCCATCTGTTATCATCCATAAAAATGTAAGTCACCTGAAAATAAGTTATGTACATTAAGAGCTCACATGTCGCATCATAATATTTGTCAGTAAATAATATGAATCAGAATCAGAACGTATAAATAAACGGATTGTTCGAAATAGAGCACAGAAACTTACAGCAGTTTCACGAAGTATCTTGTGTTCATATTCAATCTCAAGATGAAGTTTTTATACATTTTGGGCGCGATCCTTCTTATCATTTGCCAAAATGTTTATGGACAACAGGACATAAATATTGCGAAACAGCGATGCAGAAATACTTTGTGCCCTGTAGGACAACCACCCATTTGTGGTACGCGTTATGGAAAAAAGGAAACATTTACAAACTCTTGCTTTATGTATATTACAAACAATTGCAATTTGATTCCAGAACCTAACAGTGAGTACCTAATTGAACTGCGACTCAAAGACGCTCATGTTAAATATTTCATTTTCTGTATTTAAGGGTGGACAAAACTTTACGATGGAGAGTGTTAAGCAACAGTAAAAGCCATACAGAGATTTAAGCTTTTTGAATAAAAACAAATGAAAATAAAAAAAAGACTGTTTTCTTTTTTTCTTTTTTTGAATGACAAGCTCTCGCCGTTCTTGAGACGATGATGTTGATGATTGAATTGTGTCGATTCGTTTCCTCTTTATTATCTATAACGTCAACTGATTAACAAAAGCAACAAGACCTTCACGTAGGGGACTTCCCATATTTATGACCAATCAGCCAACTGGATGATGATTTGACATTAATCTAGTTGGAGATTGCGAAAAATCTTATGTAAATGTATTTGTTGTTGGTGGCTCTAACCAATCCAATCTAGGCCGTGCAAATTTCTTATGAGCTGACAAACAGATGTGAGGGGCGCAAACAGACGCAATTAATCAATTTTTGTTCAAACAGTCAAACAGAAGTCTGGGGCGTAAAAAAAAATAATAAATTTTTGTTTAAACAAGTTAGCAGCGATTAAGAGACGTTCGACGTCTGAAAGTAAAACCGTCCGGCTGAATCTGTATAGTTCCTGCTTCCCTAGTAAACAGGATGAGCAGATGAAGAGCATCTGTAACAAGCACGTTCATATGAAAAAAAAAAAAAACAGCGACAATATTGTGTTTCTGAGGAAATGCGCAGATGGCTGATGACGTGTAGTGGAGGTTGTGTATATAGAAATTGAGTTCATGGTTTTTGTTTTAATGGTTGTTATAGTACCTACCTACGTTGATACCTACAGTAAAGAATTGAAGAATTCAAGAAGTAAAGACGATTAGGTATGTAGATGAATTATGTTGTTGGATTTATTTATTGTTGGTGTAGTGTGTAGATACAAATTTCCGTTAAGCCTTTTGTTTTAGTGGTTGTTTTGATATTACCTACGTTGTGCCTACAGTAAGGAAGTGAAACTTTAGTACTTACGCTGTTGAATTTAATTTTCTTAAATTGGTGTTTAAGGTGTTTGTTTTTTTTTTTTTGAAGTGATAACTTCTTTAGGCGCGTTGGGCACTATTTGGATGGGCAAAAATTAGCAAACTCGCGACACCGACACCGACACCGACACCGACACCGACACCGACACCGACACCGACACCGACACCGACACCGACACCGACACCGACACCGACACCGACACCGACACCGACACCGACACCGACACCGACACCGACACCGACACCGACACCGACACCGACTCCGACACCGACACCGACACCGACACCGACACCGACACCGACACCGACACCGACACCGACACCGACACCGACACCGACACCGACTCCGACTCCGACACCGACACCGACACCGACACCGACACCGACACCGACACCGACACCGACACCGACACCGACACCGACACCGACACCGACACCGACTCCGACACCGATTGCATACTTTTAGTTGTAAACTTTTGAAGTGATAACTTCTTTAGGCGCGTTGGGCACTATTTGGATGGGCAAAAATTAGCAAACTCGCGACACCGACACCGACACCGACACCGACACCGACACCGACACCGACACCGACACCGACACCGACACCGACACCGACACCGACACCGACACCGACACCGACACCGACTCCGACACCGACACCGACACCGACACCGACACCGACACCGACACCGACACCGACACCGACTCCGACTCCGACACCGACACCGACACCGACACCGACACCGACACCGACACCGACACCGACACCGACACCGACACCGACACCGACACCGACTCCGACTCCGACACCGACACCGACACCGACACCGACACCGACACCGACTCCGACACCGATTGCATACTTTTAGTTGTAAACTTTTGTACTATGGCTTACTTTTAGGGGTAGGTAATTTATAGCTTAATCTACGATGATTTTTATTTGAATACGTTACTATGGTAATTTATGGTAGCGACAAATTGATTGTCACCAAAATTATTTCAATTACCTGTTTTGTATGGGGAATTCATAACTTAATTTTACCAGGCTTAATTCCGACATATCCACGATTTTGGGTTTGTGCACATTTACGGCACAGTAGCTTGTGTTATAATTACCGAAACAAGAAATAGAAAACTGTGGTAAACTTGCCACCCTAAGAGTAGGTATACTATATAAATAATTGTAATATTCATGTCGCCTTAGTTAGTGTATACTGTAAAATATGATTATAAATTTTTGTGTAAAATAATGAATATAAAACTACAATTGATGCCGTACCACGAGATCTAGAGCATTATCAATGGCGATGCAGCAAGACAGAAAAATATTGTTGTCTTTTCTCGTTCTTTTTCTTTTAAAAGTAAAATTTGTATTTTTCGGAAAAAAATTGTGGTAGCTGAAGTAAGATATGTACATTCGAGACTGTAATCTATCTAGATTACGCTGGAAGACAGCATCGATGAAAATTACTCATATATGCTAAAGATAATTCTGCATTACTTCAAGATAAAGTTGGGAAGAGATTTGATGATATTCCAATCATTTTGAGTGGGGATTTCAACATCAACTTTGCAGATGATAAAAACTTCCATTAATTGAATATTTAAATAACTAATTTGATTTAACGATGAGCAATGATCGCAATCTTAGCACGACTAGACATAAAACTACAATTGATGCCATGTTTACAAGATACCTATTTAAATAGATTCGAATCAAAATTGTTTGTTTCCTATTTTAGTTACCTACCATAAACCTATAGTATCCGTTTTCAAATATAATGATAATAATGATGATGATGATGGAAGAGTTTGAAGTTGTTGATGAAATTTCATAAGTGTCATTGGTATGCATTTCAAAGAATACCCATTAACAATAATATATTTTCTGACGATTCGAAAAATACACACGTAATTGTTCAAGTTATCACTTCTGTCGGCACTCCCGGAGTGCCTTTTAATTTTTTTTTTTCTCTTCACTTGAGGAGTTTTTTTTACCTTAACATTAAATTAACATTTTTCAGGTCTTTTTTTTTCTAATAACTCTTAAATTCATTTTTTCTCTTCACTTGAAGAGTTTTTTTTATCTTAATATTACATTTTTCTCTTACTTTAAGAGTTTTTTTTTTAAATTATGTAATTATATAGTCTGTAAATTGTAAAATGGTAGGCTTTAATCTATATATATATAAATAACTTGATAAATGTGTGTGTGACAGCCTACCGACTGCCACACACATCCGATTTTCATTTAGTTTTTTTTTTTGTTGGTTAATAAACCATGCAGAGAAGGTTAATATATTAGTATGATAAATTTTTGAAAGAAGGTGCAACCGCCATTCCAATAAATTCATTTTTGTACACTTTGAAAAAAAAGAAACTGGATAGAAATCGAGTAGTGGCACTTCAAATACAAAAAAAAATATTTTAAATTTTAAAAGCAATTGTTGCTGTCAGTTATTTTAATTATTTTCCAACCAAATTGTTGTTGTCAACAATTTTGAAAGTTTTTTTTTAAATACCTATAGGTACCTAAAAAGTTTGTTCTAATAAATTATGTTTACTATGTTACATTAAGAAACTTTTTGAAATGAAGTAGATACTTTGATTATACAAAGATGATAAATGGCCGACGATATTTTGCATCGAATTCGTACTGTGATATCGGATAATGAACTGGAGATGTCAGATGGAATGCGCAACAAAGCTTTGATTTTGATCGAGGATATGTATCTGCTCATGAGTCGCAATTTGTTGTGCAATTTGAGGATGTCACAGCCAAATCGTTCAATGCAAGACGCATTTAATCCAGAATTGGAGCGATAAATGAACTTCGGTCGAATGGCATTGAGTCAAGCTGTTTGAACAAATGTGCCAATGTTGAATCAAGAATAAAAGAAAGTGTACGATGAATTGATGCAAGCAGTCGATAACGAAAATTGCGTAACTGGAAATACATTCATGATTTCACTTATTTTGGCTACAATTCGTTCGAGATCTGAGATCGCTTTGGCCCTAGCCTCTTCTGGGATAGCGGCTACTTTGTTAGAAGGCGGTCGAACAGTTCATCCTGCATTGAAATTGCCATTGAATCTGCAAGTGGAAGAAGAACCTACATGCAACATTTCAAAGAACACTGCGATGGCGAAAGTACTGCAGCAATGTAAGATTATTATATGGGACGAATGCACAATGGCTCACAAACGCGCATTGGAGGCCCTGAATCGTTTACGTAATGACCTTTCGGTGGAGCAATGATCACCGGCCTGATTGAGTTTCCACAACATTTTTGCAACCTTACAACGACACCGGAAGAACTAATCATGAATGTTTTCCCGAATATCGCTCAGAATAATATTGACCATTGACTGGGTGTAAGAGAATAGTGATTTTGGCTGCGAAAAACAAGAACGAACATTTGAACTTCGCCATTCAAAACCAAATCGCTGGTGAGTTGCATTCATACAAATCAGTCGACTCCGTGATGGATGAAAACGAAGCCACCAACTATCCCACGGAATTTTTAAATTCTTTGGATGTTTCGGGCTTGCCTCCACACAATTTGAAACTAAAAATCGTCTCAGTAATAATTTTGTTTGGGCTTAGTAGCTTAGTGGTTAGTGTGTTAGACTACTATGCGAGGGGTCGAGGTTCGAATCCCGCAAAAACCCAAATTCCAACTTAGGGTTTTTTTCACTACGCCACCTCTCGCGAACGTCTGACAAACATCCGAGAGTATAACTGTCTTGAAAAAGCTTCTCAATTAGCCGTTTGGAGTCGGCATAAAATTGTAGATCCCTTCCATTCGTTTCAAAAATGAAAAACTGGGAAACTGGGAACTGGTTGTGAAAAGCTAGGCCTAGGGTCCCTCCGGACCTGTTGCGCCAACTATTAATAATTTTGTTGCGCAACCTAAATGAACCAAAACTTTGTAGCGGTACGCGTTTGATTGTGAAGAATTTAATCCTTACTATAATAAAACTGTAACTTTTTTTTCCGGCTGTAATCTGGTTGCTAAGAATAGATTCAAAAAGTACTGCACGAATTTGATTTCGGTTTTCACAGTTGCATAGGAAATTGTTCAGATTTGCACATAGGATATGTTTCACCATTATTCGCTGTCCGGAAGTGGAAATCTAAGCTGATATCTAAGAAAAGTTGTAATTCTCGGATGCCTTCTAGCTCCTAGCTTCGGAATCAGTCATCCAAATGAAATGGGATACAAAGTTCAATTATGTACAAAGATTTTAAGACATAAATCATCTTTGTACATTATCCTGAAGTCGAAAAATAAGCAATAAACTATAAATTTAATACAATTGTAAAAAGCAAAATGTTCGATTGAAGCTACAGATCGTTGGATTTTTCCAGCGTTGAGTGGAGGAAATTTTGTGTGTGTGTGCGTCAAAACCTGTTTCTCTCTCTGTACACTTTCTGCGGTGCGCTTTTTCTTTCTCTTTTTGTATGCACCTTTTGGGCTTTGTGTTCTTTTTTTTTTTTGTTCACGTTTTTAAATTGAACTGGAGTGTTATGCGAGAAACGGATTAACACAGCGACAGCAACAGCGAATTTAGGATTGGCTCTAACGTTGATGTCGCTGTCGATGTTGCTGTGTTAATGTGTTCAAAGAAATTAAAATACATTGGTTCTAAAGTTCTGTCAAAGTTGCTGTTTCTGTTTTCTGTTGCTGTTCTAATCTATTTCTCGCATTAATGAATAATGAGTTGAGTAGTAGAGTAAATGAGATGCATGGAGCATGGGATTGAGAGAGATAGGTCTGCAATTGAGATTGAGAGGGAGTCACACTCAGTTGTAATTGTGATTTAAAATGCGTTATAGTGATTCTGATTTCATAGTGATTCATGTGCATGCCAAAACCTGTTTGTGCAATTGCACCTTTTTTGCTTTATGTTTTGCTTTCTGTTTTTTTTTTTTGTTTTTTTTTAATTTGAACTTGAGGATGTATGTGTTTGAGTAGTAAGTGAGCGAGTGTGGCGCATATGGGTTATGGCTTATGGGATTGTAACAACTAACAATAACAAGTGGAATGTAAATGAGATTAAAAGGGAATAATAGAAGTTAGTTAGGGACATCAACATTGGAACTAATCCTAAATTCGCTGCTGCTGTTGCTGATAGAGTCGCTGTGTCAATCTGTTTCTCGCATTACTGACAGTTTTTCTTTTCTTTTTTCGGGTAAGCATCTTTTTGTATAGGTAACGCTAATTATTTTGTTTTAAATCTGAGAAGTGGAACTCTGGCGAAGCAAGGCGAGCACGGGTCAGCTAGTATCAAATATAATTCAAGCAACGATTTTTATTGGAAAATTCATAGGCGAAGGTGTTGTTATTTCGCGGATACTTATTCAGAACGATTTGCCGTTCGTATTTAAGCGTCTTCAATTTCCCATATGTCTCGCTTTTGCTATGACAATTAATAAGTCGCAAGGACAATCGCTGGATGTGTGTGGCATAAATCTTGAATTTCACGTGTCGGCAAAGCTCTCGCTTTATACGTGTACACACCCGATAATAGAAATAGAACAAAAAATGTTGTGTACCATACAGCATTTCAGTGAAAAGCCGTAGGTTGCCGACAAGTATTTGATTTTATTTATTTATTTAATTTTAATATATGTACCTACCTTTTGAATAAAAAATTTGAATTGACCGAATTACATGAAGCAGAATGAAGCGAAAGCTCGGAATTATTAATTTTATTACCTACATTAATGAATTTGGGCGGAACGAAGTTCGCCGGGTCAGCTAGTAAATAAATAAATAAATAAATAAATAAACAGATTTTTTTGATTCATTATATCACATTGACAATGTTCAACGCTTTTTTTTAAACTAGACTGTTGATTTTAAACAAATATGCCGTTGAGAAAACGGTCAAATCTCTTTTATTGGAAATTACACAGTCTCACGCCGCGTACAAAGTTGCGGGAACGGCTAGTACTCGTAGTACATTAATAATTTAAAAACGTTAGCAAAAAAACAAAAAACAACAGAAAGCCCAAAAGGTGCATAAAAAAAGAGAACGAAAAAGCGTACCGCAGAAAGTGTACAAAGAGATAAACGGGTTTTGCCGCACACGCACACAAAATTTCCTCCACTGAACTCCGGGAAAATCCAACGATCTAACTCCGATCGAACATTTTACTTTTTTGAATTGTTTAGCCATTATTTGTCGTAAAAAGTAAATGACAAACAAATTTTTTTGTGGGATATCCATAAGAGATATACATTTACCATTGCGGAGTTTTCTATAGACCTTTTCAATGTGTACAATACTTAGTACATTATTTTGATAAATCTCGTAGGCTTTAGCCTGCGTTTGCAATGTAAGCGGAAAAAATGTAATTATTTACGACATCACATTAGAAACTTCAAAAATAACAGTATTTCTCCACTATTTAATGGATGTTATTATACATATAAACCTTCGTCTTCAATCACTCTATCTATTAAAAAAAAAACGCATCAAAATCCGTTGCGTAGTTTTAAGGATTTAAGCATACATAGGGACATATGGACAGAGAAAGCGACTTCGTTTTATACGATGTAGTGATACCTGACCACATTTCTCCTCGCCAATGGCTGTCCCTGCTGCCCAATAATTGTTAATTTTCTCCAGTTTTTTCTCACATTCCTAGAGGCCCCAGACAATGAAGTTCTGAATAGGATTGTTTCCGAATTTTGGCAATTGATTTTCAACTTCCAATCATCGCAATAGCTCTTACTTTGCTCAAACACGGATGTTGATGACCTAGATTTCTGGTCTTAACCTGTACGCCACTAAACCGTCTGCGTACGCTTTAGCATGTATGAGCGAACCCATTAGATCACTTTTGTAAATATTTAACACGACCGGAGAATTCAATGCTCTCTGTTGTAAGCCGTTTTTAATTTTGAAAACCCTGCTCGAAGTCAGGTTGCCAGTTTTGACAACGAACTTCTTTCCGGTAAGCATGTGATAGATCATATACAGCAAAGGTTTCTGAATGCCCATTCCCGTCAGCTTATTTAAGAGCCCCTCCAACCATATGGTATCGAAGGCCTTCTCAAAGCCGATCAGGCAGGCATCCGTTCATTGGTTCTTACTTTTATTCCACTGAATTTCGGAGACCAGTTTCAACGCTGAATGAATAGTGTCATGCCCCGCTCTAAAGCCAAAGTGGTTGTCCAGAATAATCTTATTTTCTTCAACCCATCTTAAAAGAGATATAGTGATGACTTTCTCGACTACCTTGCTAACATTCGGGAGCAAACTAATTGACACTGTCAACTCCTCCCCTTTTTTTTTTTGTTTTTCAGTGACTGAAAGATGCACCAAAGGGTTCAGCGTTCTTCTTTACTCATGAACATATGAGAATTTACATCGGCGATTGTGCCATTTGCACGCGTTATCGTCATTATTCTCGGATCGCCAATTTTGAATTTCGGTTCGCAGGTAAAAGTGGTTAAGAAAGGCTCTCTAGATACTATGCTTGTTACGACGATCACATGACTGCGTACACAAACATACCTTCTATTTTATTTTATTCAATTTTTTTTAATTTTTTTTTTTTTTTTGAGACTGCGGTCTACCATTATATAATATTACTAGCGTGCCCGGCGTACTTCGTCCCGCCAAATATTGACTTTTTGACTGAAATAATTTGAATTTGGAGCATTCACTATTCCACCAGAAATACATTTTTTGATCCAAAATATCTTTTGGCAAATGCGGTCTCACTGTATATACTACGATCAAATCCAAAAAAAAAAAAATTAAAATAACACTCCCCGTACAAAATATATGGAAAATAAATTTCTAGAACTCTCCAATTTCCCTTTCGAATTCTCCATTTTTTTTTTTTCGTCGTATGAAACTTCCTTAGGCGTAGACAAACACAACAAAGAAAAGATAGCTCAAATCCAAAGAGTATCCAATACTCTTTTCTCAAATCGGAAGTTCCGTTCTCGAGTTCCCTCATATGAAAAATTTTGTTGTAGGTGTTACAATCTCTGAGATTCAAAAAGGAGACGCACGGAAAATTCAAGACGCTTAAATACGAATGACAAATCGCTCTGAATGAGGGGAATCCGAGCAATGAGAATATGTTTGCCTTTAAAATTTCCCCTCGAAACCGTTGCTTGGATGACATTTGATTTGATCTTTCACCATCAAATCAAACGCGTTCCGTTACAAAGTTTCGGTGCATTGACGTTGCGCAGCAAAATTATAACTGCCCGGAACATCCAAAGAATTCAAAAATTCAACTAATCCCCATAAAGTTTTGTTTTCACGACAAAGAGTAGCATAGTATGTCCTTCCTAGCATTTGGTTTTATTTTTGAATGAGAAGTGCCGCAACCCGTTTTCCTATCCCGCCTGTTTTTTGTAAAGTACCAACAATAGGGACAGTAACTATCCTCTCTATCAAACTTTAAGCAACCATACCCATCCCAAAAATTTCAATCGTCTCAATAAAACTGTTTCGGAAAACGACAACACCGCCACCTATCGGGTCGAAAAGTATCCTATCTTTCAAGCTGGAATCAACCGTACACCATCCACAAAATTTCATTGAAATCGATTTAGCGGTTTCGGAGATCGACGACAGCGCCACCTATCGGGTCCAAAATTTGATCTTTTAAGACTGCCTGAAATACACAAATTCGAACAAAACAAAAGAAGAATCATAAAATTTAGCCCAGTAAGAACATTTTCCTTGGTTATGTTATTTGTGCCGGAAATCGAATGGAAATGTTATTTCAAAGTGATTAAAAACTAATTTGGAGTTTTCGTCGAAGAATTGTACAGCTAAATGAAATATGAATTACTGAAATGTAAAATTCAAAAAGGTTTGGACAACCAACGCCAAATATATTATTACAATTAAATTTAATGTTGTTGATACAATATTGATATGCAGGGAAGTCTAACATTTCGTAAATATCTGCCAGCGCCACCTATCTGTTCCAAATTTTGGCAAAAGCTTTCTATTTTTTTAATTGTTATATGGTATAAATTTGAGCCAAATCAGTCCATAAATAAGAATTTCCAAAAAAGCGACCCCAGCGCCCCCTATAGGGTCTAAAATAAACATAAACCATCCGGAGCACCACACAAACATATGGTGTGAATATAAGGGGGATAGCTTCAGTGGTTCAGCCGTTATCGTCGGTCATACATACGCACGAACGTTTTTATATATTAAGATAATATATGCTAATAAATTTTAAAAGAGGAGAATGTAGTTGTTGCTTACCGACTTAACCCTCTAGCAGGACAATTTTTGTTTTCTATGAATAAATTGTACTTAAGTGATTTCAATGCCTAGACCATGAAAATAAAGTCGAATATTAAATTTTAACCAATGGTATGAGTTGCAATTAAGAAAATAGGTAGACCGCCAAAAGGCGGGTAGTCCAGTACACTAGTACAAAGGAGATAGTGTTTTTTTTTTTTTTCGTTTATTAATTTTATTAGGGTAAGAGTTAAAAGGTACAAATATTAACATAGTAGATTGATTTCAGAAAGAAGAAAGGTTAACAAAATATTTGTTATTTGGTGTGGTAAATTTGGTAACATTTTTTTGTCGGTGATAGGCACAAACTTACCTTACACTTTAGGAAAATCAAATCCCCACCCTAGCACCGAACTTGACGAGTTGTGGGGGCTGAGTAATGGTTAAGACTCTCGAGAATCTCTCCAGAGGAACCGTAAAGCCAAAGCCTATCCATCCTTCCCTTATTGTACCATTCCTTCCATAACTTTCCTCCTAATTCTATTCCTTATCCCATCCTATTTCCGCCTGGGCTGGATAAAGGCGTCATATGACCCGTGCCGAGTATCAACCTTGCTGGGGGCCCAGTTTCAAAAATAGCCCAAGTCGCAAACGGAGTATCCGGATACCTGGCGCCCTCCGTATTAGCCAGCCTTATCTGTGTAATGCGGATCTCTGCACAGATGGACCTCTCTCCTCCGCTACTCGTGGGTGCTTATGAACAAACTAATAACAAAACAAAAAACTTCAGAGTCCGATGCTCTTAAACTACCGGCTGGAAGTACTAGCGTTCCTGCAACGATGGCAGCTAAGAACTTGGTCACCAAACCTGATCTTAGTCTTGTCGAAAGACGCAATGAGCGCTCAACGCTAAAACCCGGTTCTGCACGTCGTACTGCCTCGAGCTCGCGACATGAAAGCACCTCTAATAGGCAATACAAAGAGCGACGTACCGCCTCCAGAATTCTGGAGCGCTACAAGGGCGTCCCTCTAGATCAGCTCTCTGTTAGAAACAAAGAATTAATCTCCTGGGCAACGTTGTTGTTGGCCAGCGACCCTCATCTTCCGACAGGTGACTGGAAGGTTGCTAAGCTGGAGGAACCTATAGGGGACAAAAGATCTGCGATCATCGTGATCAACGTAGAGTCTCTGGCTCCTCTGGCTGCAACGGAAGGACTTAGCTACGGCTTCGGAGCTATAAACCTTAGGGCTTATAAGAAATATGAGGAGGACCCTACCAGGGAGGGAGTTTACCCCCCTCCTCTGCCGACACTGTTGAACAGGTTAGTAATAAACTGACCAGTACGGCAGCGGAAGCGGAGTTGGAGGGCTGTAATCCCGCTAAAGAAGTGCTGTACCCCGCCTTTGCCGAAACTGCATCGGTCAGTAATACACAGAGCACAGCCGCTAAGGTAGAGGCGGACGATTGCGCTCCTGGGAGGGCCCCTCTTCTCTCTCACTGCAACTCGGTCCTACGGATGGATCTGGATCTGGACATGCATAGGACTATCGGACCTGGATCTATCCAGCGGACTCGGCAGCGCATCCGTAACTGATGTGTCTCTGGAATCGGATACGGATGAGGCTAACATCACTGTGGTGGAGGTGTCTGGAGGTAATTGTAGCAATGATGCTGCGGTTACTTCAGATTAACCTACATCACTAAAAAACGGCTTCGGCCTCTCTTCTTCTACGGATATCCAAAAACGCGGAAGATATTGTCCTGATTCAGGTGTTGTGGTTAATAAGTTGGAGAGACCAAGCGCATTAACTTGTTCTCATGTAGAATGGTGAGCCAAGCACTTGAACTTGTTCACTGGAAATAAAAAGAGTATTCCCTTTATGATGAATCAATAATGATTGACGTTTATTATTGGGCCAAATGCCTCTTTTATACTTATAATTAATTACAATAAAATGCTTACTAATCTATATACATGAAATGCTTAAATATTACGGTGAGTCAGCGATGTATTGAACTAACTATCGATTTCGTCAGTTATGCTGACTGTGTTGTTGATATTGTTGACTTCGATGTGGGTTATTTGGTGAATGGGCGATCGTTAGCTAACTTATATATGGGTCAGCTGGTCAGCTGAGAATGGGCGATCGTTAGCTGACTTGTATGTGGGTCAGCTTAGTAGGGTGCTTGTTGCCCCGATGTGTCTCTGAACATCAGGAACTCTGGGTCAGTAATGATCGGGCGCATGGACTCAGGACTCCAGGCTAAAATCTTTTTTACGTGAGGAATTATTATTGGGCCAAAGAGCCTGCATCCTTGCGAAGAGCACACTAAATATTTTCCTTCTTCCTAATTACAGCGATCGAGACACCACGACATTAAACGTTGAAGTCGGACTGTGGAAATTCTGGTTGACAACCCGTTTTTAGGAATTACAGGAAAACGGATTGGAGCAAATATAGGAATAGTGTAGAATCTTCCATAATTAATAGAATCCCTGTTCCCCTTACTAAAACAAATGAATTAGATAGCATGGTTGAAGAACTCATTAAGGCTCTCAACCGGGCTATATCTTTCTCCTGTCAAAGATATAGCCCGGCAAACCTCCGGGCAAGCCTAGACCACCGTGGTGGAATCAGGAGATTTTATCTCTGCGTCAAAAAATGCAGGCAGCTCTTCAATCACGCCAAGCGATCCCGCGAAGCCGCTGACTGGGCTTTATATAAAGAAGCCCTCAAATCCTTAGTTAGGAAAGCCCAGCGGAGTTCCTGGAGACTCTTCTGTTAGGCTAGGTTAGGTTGAAGTGGCTGTCGGCTATCCGACACACTTAGACCATTTATCAGGTCCCTTGTGATACCACATGAATCTATACTTATTCTTCCTACTCGTTGAACCAGTTGGAGCTTCTAATGAAGCGCAGGAGATTTCGAATATCTATCTTTGTGAGATCGTTCAGATCATTGAATTAGAACGCTCCTAAGTGGAGTTTTCGTCTTTGTGAGAGCGCTGGACAAGTACAGAGAAGATGAAGAATAGTTTCTTCTTCCTCCTCGTCAAAGCAGCTTCTGCAAAAATCGTTGCATAATACGCCAAGCCTTTTTGCATGCCTGCCAATAAGGCAGTGTCCCGTGATGACACCTATTATAGCACTGATATGCTTCCTATCGAGGGAGATCATATGATAAGAACGTTTTAGATCCAGCTTTGGCCAGATCTGTTTTGTCGCTAGACATGTTGAGCCGGTTGTCCACCTAAGATTTGTTCTTTCGATGGCATCCAGCTTAATTGTGAGTTTGCAAGTAGCGATTGGAATCCTTGATTGGAAGCAGAGGTATTGTAGTTCCGTGTTTGGCGAGTTCATCAGCCTTGCAGTTACCTGGGATGTCCCTATGCCCCGGCACCCAACAGAGGTGAATATTGAACTGCTCCGCCATCTCTATAAGAGATGAACGACAGTCTTGGGCTGTTATAGAGTTTGTGGAGACCGATTCCAGGCACTTGATGGCAGCTTGACTGTCAGAGAAGATACGGATATCTTTAGCAGATATCACGTTTTCCCTTAGCCAAGATAAGACTTCTTTTATCGCCATTATTTCCGCCTGAAGAATGCTACAGTGATCAGGAAGACGGAAGGAGAGACTAAGATTTAGTCTATCTGAGAAGACACCACCACCAACACCGTCCACTGTTTTGGAACCATCCGTGTAAAAGTGGATCGATTCATCATTCAGGAATGCATCCTCCTCCCAGAATAATCTAGTAGGAATGTAGACCTGGAAGTTTTTATCAAACCGCAGTTCTGGTGTGGTGTAGTCGATGTTTTCGTGAAGGTTCTTAATGGTGTTCAAGATAGCAGCATGGCCAGTAGTTTTGCTGGTCCATTGTGAAATAGCTTTGAGGCGTACGGCTGCCGTTTGCCTGCTGAAAACGTCAATGGGTGTCAGATGAAACAGGATATCAAGTGAAGCAGAGGGGGTAGTACGGAGAGCCCCGCCGATGCACAAGCAAGCCGTTCTTTGGACTTTGCCTAGTTTATCGCGGTTAATCGCTTTGTCTAAGGCAGTCCACCAGACAACCACACCGTACGTGAGTATTGGTCTTATGACCGAGATATATAGCCAGTGGGTGATACGAGGCTGTAAGCCCCATTTGTTCCCTATAGCCTTTTTGCAAGAGAAAAGTGCCACAGTAGCCTTCTTGACTCTTTCTTGGATGTTAGGTTTCCAGGTTAACTTCCTATCAAAAATAAGGCCTAAATACTTAGCTTCATTTGAGAATGTTAATCTGGTGCCATTAATAGATGGAGGGTCGATGTGTGGAATCTTGTATTTCCTAGAGAAGAGAACAAGTTCAGTTTTGTGAGGGTTTACACCCAACCCACAACTGTTTGCCCATTTTATTAGCTTGTTAAGAGCGTGTTGTAGGAGTTCTTTTATCGTGTTAAGGTACTTTCCTGAGACGGCAATAGCAACGTCGTCCGCATAGGCAATCATATTGTAACCTCCCGCTTCCAGGCATATCAGCAGTTCATTCACCACCAGGTTCCAAAGAAGGGGAGATAGGACGCCACCTTGTGGAGTTCCTCTACTGACCGCTCTTCTGGCCGATGTCTCACCTAGATTTGAGTTGATAATTCGGCTATTAAGCATCAAATTGATCAGCTTTCCAAGTGAGGCATCCACGTTCAGAGCAGCCAGTGCACCAGCGATTGCAGATGAGTCAACGTTGTTGAAAGCGCCTTCTATGTCCAGAAATGCAACCATTGTGTACTCCTTATGGCGAAGGGAGTCTTCTATGGAGCGCGTTAGCGTGTGTAGGGCCGTTTCTACTGATTTGCCCTTAGAATAAGCATGCTGTGCAGTTGACAGAAGTTTTTTGTCAATGCTTTTGCGTAAATGGATTTCAATCAGTCGTTCTAAAGTTTTTAGAAGGAATGATGAAAGACTAATAGGTCTGAGATCTTTCGGATTCACGTGAGAACATTTGCCTGCTTTGGGTATGAAAACCACTTTGACTTCTCTCCATTGCATTGGGATGTGTGCTAGATCTAAACAGCTTGTAAAGATTATCATAAGCGTTGGCAGGATGATATCCGATGTGTTTTGTAGTTCGGCTGGTATTATGCCGTCTGGTCCCGAGGATTTGTATGGTTTGAAGCTATGAAGCGCCCAAAGCACTTTGTCTCTGGTGATCAGACCTTGTAGATTGTTAGATTGCAAGTTTGATCTATTTGGATCTGTGTGTACAATACATTTTGAGCTGCCAGGGAAGTGGGTGTCAAGCAGCAGATTAAGCGATTCTTCGCTTGAAGTCGTCCAAGAGCCATCTGCCTTTTTCAGACAGCTGGCATTATTGGGTTTGTTGAGAGAACTTTTCTTAGCCTTGATGCTTCAGAAGACTCTTCTATCTTACCACAGAAGAGTCTCCAGGAGACTCGCTTGGCTTTTCTTAGTTCTTTTTTATATATCTTTAGGGATTCCTTATAGATATCCCAGTCAGTCACTTTTCTTGTGTCTTTGGCACGATTGAAAAGTTTCCTGCAATTTGACTTTCTCAGTCCCAATTCTGAAGTCCACCAGTGTGGCTTCTTCCTACCTCTCGGCAGAATAAGGGGACATGAGGAGGACATCGCATTATTTAAAGCCAACGTAAGATTTTTGACTCTAAGATCAAGCTCATTGGTGTTGCAGGGGGGACTTAAAAGCTCTGATGTAATTGATTGTTTCAGAGTGTCCCTATATTTGAGCCAATTTGTTTTCCTAGGATTTCTAAAAGGAGTTTGGCAAGGAGGTTCATCGGCTAAGTTAAATTGAATGTAGCGATGATCTGAAAAGGAATGCTCAGCTGATACTTTCCAATTGGTAATCAATTGACTAATGGTATCAGAGACAAGAGTGATATCCAAAACTTCTTGTCGATTCCTTGTTATGAAAGTAGGTTCGTTTACTACATTGCTTATGATAAGGTTTGTACTTAAAATGTAATCAAAAAGTGACTCACCTCTATCATTAATGTCCGTGCTGCCCCAAACCGAGTGGTGAGCATTAGCATCACACCCGATTATGAGGTTGGTTTTAGTCCTCTCTCCTTCCGCGATCGCTCTCTCTAGTTTGTCCCCAGGGAGAGGGCCCGTGAAGTCATGGGCCAGATATGCTGATGCTATCCAGTAGGTGCCTTTCGCGGTCACTAGTCTAGCTACAGTTACATCTGCATCGCTGAAATTAGGGAGTAAGCATAATTTAAGGTTACGTTTCGCTAGTATACATGATCTGGGTCTACCTTTGTCATTCACATACAGCTTTTCGTATCCAGGAGTCTCGAGTCCACGAACCACGCTGTCAAACCATGGTTCCTGTATCAAGACTATGTCTTCTCTACCCTTTGAAAGGCGGAGGATGAGGGCGGCCGAAGCCTCTATGGAGTGATGAAGGTTAATCTGCACTAATTGCAGCATTGTTGCTACAATCAGGCGGAGAAACCTCCACCACGGTGTTATTTAGTTCTTCTGCTTCTGAAGATGAACCAAGAAGTTCGTCCTCGCTTAGCAGAATTTTGTTAAAATCGTCCATGTCCATGTCCGAAAGAGCGTGTTCCATGGAAGGAGTGCTTGTGCTGGAAGCATCATCATCCAGTGAAGGGAATGAAACCGATGCTCCAGGGTCAGAGGTCTCTGGTTCTGGACCAGTGGGGTAAGGAGGCATACTGCCTGAATCTAGCTCGTCTTTTTTGTAGACTTTTAGTGTGATAGATTCGAAACCGAATCTAATCACACCTTTGCTGAGCATTAAGGGAGCAAGCGACTCTTTATTGATGACGATAAGAGCGCACCTATAGAGACCTCTTTGCTCTTCTAGCTTTACAACCTTCCAGTTGTGAGTCGGGAGTGAAGGATTGCTCAGTCGAATGATTTCGAGAACCTCCTCACTTGATGAGGGTTCTGCTGGAATCCAAGTACGAGTTCTTGGTCGGCTTGGGATATCCTCCCTTGCAACGACGTCGAGTTTCGCACCCGGCCAAACTTCTCCCAGTCTGCTTATGGCAAACTTATAGAGATCGCAAGATCTCTGGTCATCGCAGGCGATAAGTTTCACGTGGCCCTGATGCCATCCGCCATCGCAAGTAATAGGAGGTGGTCCCGGGTTGTCCCTCATTACATTTAAGAAGCTGCCTGAAAGCTTCGTCTTGACCACCTGCCACCGTTCAGGGGAGATCGTGCCATCATCGTCACTGCGATCGATCACAGCTAAAACAATTTTGTTCTTGAGAACGTCACTAAAAGACTTTTGAGATATGACGTTGGAGGACCTGTTGGGGGCGACGGTGCTATGCACCTTAGGTCTTTTGGGAGCCGGAACGGTCCCCTCCAACGATCTCTGGCGCTTAGACGTTAAGTCCTTGCTGGTCTTTAGTGGATCGTCCTTTAAGTATGATACTGCCCATTCTAATTTGCTGTTTTGTTCAGCAGTCCTGTCAGCCTTCGGAATTTCTCCCAAGACCTTACTTAGGTGAAAGGCGTAACGACGTTTGCCGTACGCTCTTTTCGCGGGAGTGCGATGTCGCTCATCTCCACTGGAAACGTTTTTGTTTCTTTTTGCGCTGGTAGCAGTGGTAGGGCCATGTATGTTCACAATCCCACCACTGCTAGAATGTGTTCCTGCTTTCTTGTACCCACTGCAGCTGCTCACATTGGAGGAATCATGAATAGTCACAATTTTTCCGCCGCTTGCTGCCGCAGGAGCTGTTACAGTAGTCAGCGAAGTCGCCTTACTACTGCCCGGTTTTAAAGGAGGACCGGTCTCATTTTTTTGTTTTTTGATTTTTTGATTTTTTGAATTCATATTATTTTGTACCCACGAGTAGCGGAGAATAGAGGTCCGTCTGTGCAGAGATCCGCATTACACAGATAGGGCTGGCTAATCCGGAGGTCGCCAGGTATCCGGATACTCCGTTTTCGACTCGGGCTATTTTTGAAACTGGGCCCCCAGCCAGGCTGATATTCGGCACGGGTCGTATGACACCTTTATCCGGCCCAGGCGGAAATAGGATAGGATAAGATATGAGGATTAAGGAAAGTAGTGGAAGGAATGGGATAAGAAGGGAAGGAGGGGAGTGGGGGAGCACCCTTTGGTTTCATGGTTCTTCTGGAGATATTCTCGAGAGTCTTTACCACTACTCAGCCCCCACAACTCGTCAAGTTCGGTGCTAGGGTGGGGGCTCTTCTGTGAAAAGATAGAAGAAATCTCTGAGGCCTCCAGGCTCAGAAAGATCCTCGCGTCCACTCCTAATCTACTACTGGATTCTCACTTCTCTAATAGCTTCTGCCTCGATACCAACTAGGTCTTCTGAAAGACCGATACCAAGCAGCTCTTCAAGTCTTACTACCAAGACCAACATTTTTTGGGCCATAAAAGGATTTAAGCCATTTAAATCTCCTAGACAGGATGGTATAATACCGGCCGGAATTCAGAGGAACGCTGACCTAATCCTTCCTTGGGTAACTGTAATATTTAAAAGTTGCCTGGAATTTGCTCATATTCCCAAGTTCTGGACAGAAGTTAACGTGGTGTTTATACCTAAGGCTGGTAAAAGCTCAGACGTTTACCCCAAAGATCTCAGACCCATTACTTTGTTATCATTTTTGCTAAAAACCTTAGAGAAACTGATAGACGTACGTTGCAGTGTCGTTGCAGGAAATCGGTTGAAACGGCCCTTCACTCACTTGTATCTACCATTGAAAAATCTCTCGATTGCAAAGAATTCACATTGGTTGCTTTCCTGGACATTGAGGACGTAATGTTCAACTTGCTACCGCTAGACATCTAGTGGCAGCGAACGCAGCCACTCGGATAAAAGCAATTCGTTTGTGGACCAGTCGCCAAACTGGTCACTAGTCTATTCTAGATACATTGGAATGCATTCCAAAAGAAACTGATTACACCCTCCCTCAGTTTCAATTCGAAAATAACTTCGAAACTAACATACCCTCCAGGAGTGACTGGGAGAATGATGTAGTACCTCGTAAGGAGTCCGTCTGTTTCTATACAGATGGGTCCAAAACCGAAACAGGAGTAGGGGGGTGTTTTCTCTCATGATATAAATTGCAAAACCTCATTCAGCCTTCCTAATCACTGTAGTGTATTTCAGGCGGAAGTCATGGCGATCAAAGAGGCCTTATCGTGGCTTCGGCATAATGTGGTATCTGTTAACGATATCACCATCTTTACCGACAGTCAAGCCGCGATTAAATCCCTGGATTCTGTCATCTTCAATTCAACAACTGCCCTCAATTGCCGATTATCTCTTAACGAGATGGCGAAACAATTCAAAATTCACCTTATATGGGTGCCGGGCCACAGAAACATTTCAGGTAATTGCATGACCGATGAACTCGCCAGACAAGGCACTACTATGTCGATTCTACTGAAAAAGGAGAATCTCTACATGCCTCTTGCTACTTGCAAGATCCTAATTAAACAAAACGCATTAAGTGCTACTAATCGCAGGTGGTCTAATTGTACAGCGTGCCACACCTCGAAACAGATCTGGCCTCAGCTGGATATCAAGCGCTCAAAAAATCTTACTACACTGAAAAGACCCATAATAAGCACTCTAGTAGGTGTCATCACGGGACACTGCATCATAGGGAGACATGCTCTCAGGTTGGGCCTCCCTTCAAACGATTTCTGCAGAAGCTGTATGGACGAGGAGGAGGAGGAGACTATTCTTCACGTTCTCTGTACGTGCCCAGCACTGTCATTCCGTAGAAAACTATACCTCGGAGAATATTTCTTCGACAATCTCAGCGAACTCGCACACATAGGAATAAACTGACTCCATATCACTTGATTCTTAGCTCCGGCTGGTTCAACGGGTAGATAAGGAGAACATCGATCCTGTGGTATCACAATGGGCCTACTTTGGCCTAAGTGTGGCTGCACTTGAGGCGGCCTGCCTCTCTAACCTAACCTAACCTCAGGCAAATCATTTGAGTTTCCGATTTGCATCCTGGCAATTTGCAGGTCCGTTTACCAGATCGATCTAATTGGTCGGGCATATGGCCGACATCATCGTAACGGGCGTCCAGTCCCAATCCATATGATTTTCTTAAGCCAGATGGTCTTGAATTTGGTGAATCTTTGACGGTCTTCCCACTGATCGCTTTTCAGGATTTTGCTGATAGTTACACAAAGCATTCGAAACTTGATCACTAAATTTTGGTAGCTCAGCAGTGCCTCCCCCAGTATGGATACGTCTATGAAGAAAATACACATTGACTATTACCATATTAATGAAATGATAAAACAATTTCAGCGAAGCGCTTTTTGTCTTAAGGTGGATGTGGTATCTTCCTTTTAGACCGTCCATAAGATCTACGCCCCCCATATGGTAGTTGTATTCTCTTATAATGCGTGGACATCCAACTCCTATCATCTTTTTATTTTTTTGATCGTATCGCGGTATTTTTTCAGGATACCAACATATGTTGATACCAGCCGAACATTTTTTGTATCCTTCAAGGGCAGTGCCCATGTACTCCTCCATATAACCTCCTTCTTTGGCTTGCAGTTCTGCGTCAGTTGACAGCTTGCAGTTATTTACTCGATTTGCTCACACTGTGCTTAACGCATAAGTACCAAGACCTCTTAGATAAACCATGAGGGGAAGCGATGTATAAAAGTTGTCGAAATATAAGATATGGTTCTTAAAGTCCGCGGATGATCACATTACCAGTTGCTCCTAAATTGGGAGCATTTGGAAGTACCATACATTATCGTTTTTGCCGCAATAAACCTCAAACCGATAGGAGAAGCCAACAGAGTCGCATAACACAAAAAGCTTCATTTTCCATTTATGTGGCTTATTGGGCATATACTGCCTGAAAGAACTTATCATCTTCGTAGACACCATCTGCTCGTCGATGCACAACCGCGCTGGCTTAGGAACCGAGACAAACACTCTGTTCATATGATTGTAGACCGGTCTTATTTTGTAGAGTGGATCGTGGTCGGGGTCTTTGCGTTCTTTCATAAGCGAAAAGTCGTTGAAGCGGATGTACTTTCGAATATCATAAAACTTTCCATGTCTGAAAAAACGTTTGTAGCTTACTTCCAATCGCTTTCCAAGCACCATTTTGATCGTGAGGATTTGGTCTTTTGTGCGTCTTCCCTGGTGAAATCGTGATTCGAGCATAGCTCTGCAAAGCATTCAATTTCCACTTCGAACTTTAAAGGATTTGTATCCGGATTAAGATTTCATCGAATCCTTCAGGTTTGCTTCCTTTTAGCGACTTGATGGCAAACTGTACTGTTATAGGTGTTATTCCTTAAAACAAAAACTTACTCCTAGATTATGATAAAAAAAAATACCTATAAAAAGAAAAAAAAATATCTATTTCCTTGCATGCAAGACTGTACGTTTAACACCCGCGAGTACATAACTCAGGCCAAACACATCAAAGAACCACTTACAATCCAAAAGCGGTACCTATTGTCTATTTTGTTTTTGGGTTCGATGCCTCCTCGAATGGTCTGATGCTGAATGTACCGGTTCTATGGTCCGAGGTGGTCTCACTTTCAAATACATAAATGCACCGGTAATTTTAGTCAGCGTCACCGAGCTGACGTATGATCGAAAGTGCCAGTGATAGTTGCTAATAGAAATAAACGAAAAGCATTCGTGTCTGGACTTTAATTCAACGTGCTTCCGAGTCCCGTTCGAAGTAATTAAAACTTCGAAGTACGATCAAGGTGTGGTAAATTTAATTTATTTATTTTTTTGAAGTGAAACTTCTTATGCGCCTTCCAACTCAAGGTCGCGTTAAACGTTTAACGCTAATAAAAGCATTGCGTACTTAAAGGTGTGAGGGTACCGCTCACGCTTCAGAGTATGCAATGATGGGTGAGTTTTTTATTTTTCTGACTTTACTGCCTTTTACTCGCCATTACTCAAACAATTCTAAATCAATGCAAACGAAACAAAATACTTGGAAGAGCCAACATTTGTATAGTTATTTCAAGCCAATCAGCTTTCTATGTCCCCTAGAAGCTGAGCTACAACCTAAAATCTAACACGAAAAAAATAAATTTATTTTCTCAAATCGCAGCCGCGGTTCTTGATCGTTGTTCTGCTTTGGGGTGGTTTGGTGGGTCACATCGCGAAAGCACATTCTATGAAAAAAAAAAAAAACAGCTACAATGTGTTTCTGAGGAAAAGCGCAGATGGCTGATGACGTGTGGTGTGGTGATGGACGTATGGTGGAGGTGCTGTATATAGAAATTGAGTTCATGGTTTTTGTTTTAATGGATGTTATAGTACCTACGTTGATACCTACAGTAAAGAATTGAAGAATTCAAGAAGTAAAGACGATATGGGTGAATTATGTTGTTTGATTTATTTATTTATCTATAACGCTTCAACAGCGCCCCGAGATGCCTGCAGATGTATATTTGTTCTGCACTTAAATTGCTGCAAATTGTAGTCTTCTGGAAATATATCCCCAGCAAGCGAGTTCCAAAGTTTGCTTGTCCTGTAACAGAAGGAGTTTTTGAAAGTTGATGTCCTCGCGGTTGTCAAGTGTACTGTATGGTCATGAGCATTAGCAGCCTGTCTTGTTGGGCGCCCAAAAGTTGCATTGCGAGGGATAATGTCTTTGAGTTCCTCAGAACATCTACCATGGAAGTACCTATAGAACAAGCATAGGTCAGCGACTTGTCTTCTGTGCACCAACGGTTGTAGATTCGATGTTAATGTAGGGTCTCCAATGAGTCGAACTGCTCGTCTCTGTAGCATACAGGTTAAGTGAATGTTTTGGGGCCGAGCTCCATATATGGGAACAATATTCCAAGCCTGGTCTAACCTGTGCTTTATAGAGAAGGAGAAGTTGCTTGGGGCTAAAGTACCTCTTTGCTCTAAATAGGTAGCTCAACTTTGCGGACGCCGATTTTGCGATATAGGATATGTGGTTCTGCCATGTGATTCCTGAATTGACTGTGACTCCTAGAAGGTGCATTGAGTCCTTGTGATGGATTGGAAGGTCATCCATTTGGATCTGAGGAACTGTTGATGCATTTTTTCTGGAAAATGTTGTGAGCTGTGTCTTGTTTGCATTAAATACAACCAAGTTGTCCTTTCCCCACTTCAAGATTTTGTCCAGATCATCATTTAGAGAATTAATTTGTTCACATCTCTGATTGTCTGATGTAGACGTATTCACAGGCCCA
Organism: Cheilosia urbana; assembly: GCA_946477585.1. NCBI lineage: Eukaryota > Metazoa > Arthropoda > Insecta > Diptera > Syrphidae > Cheilosia > Cheilosia urbana. The sequence continues at coordinate 85,336,159 of OX297854.1, read as the reverse complement.
CTGTTCGAAATAGAGGATATAAGAGTGCTGTCATCTGCAAAGCTGTAGATATTATTATTTGTCGATCCAAGCAAATCGTTGATGTGGAGAGGAAATAGATTTGGAGAAAGAATAGATCCTTGGGGCACTCCTGCATTTATAGCAAACGAATTGGATGATACACCATCTACAACAATTTGGATAGATCTTCCCAGAAGAAAATTTTGCATCCATCCGCAGAGTTGTTGTGGTAATCCGTAAGACGCTAACTTGCCTAATAGGGCTCTATGCCAGACTCGGTCAAATGCCTTTGATATGTCCAAGGTCCAAGACTACGGCTCTGGATTCGCCGTGTTGTTCAATTGATTGTGTCCATAAATGCGTTACGTAGCTTAGCAGGTCCCCAGTCGAACGACGGCTCCGAAATCCGTATTGCCTGTCGCTTATTAATCGATGGCATATTTGATTATTTCGACATTTATTGCCTTTTCCATTACTTTAGAGAGCATTGAAAGTAACGCTATTGGACGATAGTTTTGTGGCAGACATTTCTTCCCTTTGTTGGTGTAGATACAAATTTCCGTTAAGGCTTTTGTTTTAGTGGTTGTTTTGGTATTACCTACGTTGATACCTACAGTAAGGAAGTGGAACTTTAGTAAAGATTCGGTCAATTGTAAATTGTAAGCAATGTTAATAAAGTTTGTCTTAAGTAAACAGAATTATTTCACTAAAAATCAATTTCTACCCCTTCCTATTTTCATTTCCAAATTACGAAGTTTCACTTCTTCCGCGCGGAGGGACTCCACGCACTATTTTTGTTTTATTTTAACGTGCGCCAATTAAATATTATTTTTAAAGTTTTTTTTTTACGACGGAAGGTGAAAATCTTCCAAAGACACTTTATAAGAATAGCAAGCGCGATCTCATAGTAGTGGCGGTTTTTTACTGACTTAAAACACCACCCTTCGAAGAATTGTTAGATACTGCAACTAAGATATAACTTATCAAGCAATTTTTCTATAATGAAATAACAACTTTTGACAGGCTACTTTCCAATGAAAGATCCTGCATGTTCCGCAATTTAGACGCGGTTAATATTATCTTGCCAAGTCGAACGGTTTCGTTCTTTGTAGTCGGCGCAATAAATTGTTCTCGTCCAAAATTTGTCGGACTGAATTGTTGACATGTCCGATAAGTCGGTTTCTATGCTTTCTCGCGAAGCTTTTTATTTCAGCTTCAATTATTGGAATTCCGAGATCTCTGTGGATATCGTCGTTTCTAATATACCATGGTGCTTGTACAATTTCTCTGAGCACTTTATTTTGAAAAGTTTGTAGAATATTGACATTTGTTTTCTTGGTACAACCCCAGAGTTGTATATCGTAGGTCCACACCGACGTTAGCACTTGCTTGTATAGAAGCAGTTTGTTTTCGGTACTGAGCTGGGAATATTTTCCGAGTAGCCAGTACATTTCTCTGTATTTGATATCGAGTTCTTTACGTTTCATTTTCACGTGCGAATTCCATTTCAGCTTTGCGTCGAGTGTCATTCCCAGGTATTTGGCCTCGTTTGCAAAGGGAATTCGGGCCAAGTTTAAAAAAATTGACAAGTCATTTGTTTTCTTATACGTGAAATTCACGTGAACAGGTTTAGTTTCGTTGAGGGTGATCCGCCAGTCCCTCGTCCATTCATTTACCTTATTCAGTGTGATTTGCAGTTTTGCAGTCGTTTCTTCAATAGTGTTACCTACTGCTAGGATAGCGGTGTCGTCGGCGAACGTAGCAAGAGTAGTGTCATCTTCTCTGGGTATATCGCGAGTATATTATAACAGATAGAGAAGCAGCCCAAGGACACTTCCTTGCGGCACGCCGGCCGAAATTTTCATGAGCTCAGAGAATTCGTTTCCATGTCTAACACGGAAGAGTCTATTCCCGAGATATGATTCTAAGATATCAAATAGGCGTATGGGAAGAACTTGTCGTAATTTAAATTTTAATCCGTCATGCCACACCTTATCAAAGGCTTGTGAGACGTCAATGAATACGCTTGAGCATATCTTTTTTTCTTCAAATGCTTTCTCAATTACGTCAGTAATTCTATGCACTTGGTCAATCGTCGAATGCTTGGTTCTGAACCCAAACTGGTGGTCCGGGATGAGATTATTATTTTCCATAACCGGTTGTAGGCGCGTTAGTAAAATTCTCTCGAAAACTTTGAATATGACTGGAAGAAGGGAAATTGGTCTATACGACTTTACTTTTAAAGTGCGATCAACTCAATGATTTACATCCGACCTCCTATTACGACCGCCAGAGATCAGAGGTTGGATCACTACAGGCCCCCTATTATCCTAACAAAAAAAAAAAGAAATTCCCTTAATGAAAAGGGAAAAAAGGTCACTGCCTGAAGCAGCTGGATACAACTACGTGCTAACCGCCTGCATCGGCCCATCTGTCATTTTAATGTACTTTACTGGTTATATTTTCTTTTTGGGCAAACACTAGAATGTTACGTATACGCCCGGGTAACAGTTGATCCTTTTTTTTTGATTTTTTTTTTTTTTCTTCTCTATATCACATTACGCTTCAGAAATCCCTCGTCCTTTTACAAAACGTTACTTCGTGAAATGTTTGTCTATTTTTTCTCCAGCTCAAAGCAAGCTGTTTGCATTGCTAGGTTCTGAATGGAGTATTATGATCAAAATCGTTAGAGCGTTTTTTGTTTTACTGACTTTTTCGTTCATCAATTGAACAACCATGATGTGCAGGAGCTGTGGTTTCAACAAAGACAATTTAAAAAAAAAACATCTTTGTTTTATTACATTTCAAAGTTGTATACTATACTATAGTGCATATATTTACAAATAGAAATAATAGCCCGCTAATTCATTTCAAAAATATCACCCAAAAAGGCATAAGCATTTTAAGAACCTTTCGTTTCTGTTTTTGAATTTCAATTTGCAAAGAGACAGTGGTTGACAAGGTATAATATAGAAGTGTGAAAATAAATATAATTTGATCTTTTGAAAATTGTATAGATTATAATATTACCTAATTTGGGAAATTTAGAAACCGACAAAATTTTAAATTCTCGCAGAAAAATATAAAGATGCAATTCTTCATTAATTCACACGTACTACTTGTTATTCCTCCAGAAATTCCTAAATTTGTTACTTGGCTTGCATTTTGCTGAGTACTGTTCTTATATCTATATTTTCGTGAAGTTAACCTTTTTACTCCAATCACATAGTTTGAAACTTTGAAAAAAGTTATGAGCCGCCCAAACTTAAGTAAGAAGATTTTTTATTCTGTTTGCGACGACTGTCAAGAATGTTTGGAAATATCCCAAACTTGTATAAAACTATTTTTTTTTAATAAGCATCCATTCGTTTCTTGCAAACTATTTAAAAAGGAAAACCAATCAGAAAGCAAGAACTAGCGGTTAAACAAGGTAAAACAGAGAAAAACAAAGAAAACGCTTCTAGCGTTTAGAAATAAAACAAAAATGCAATATTTTTTTTTATTTTTTGCCTACATTTGTATAAATTTGTGTTTTTTAGACTTAAAAGCAATTTGCTTTGTTCAACAATTGTTTCAACAATGTCAAAACGGACGCCATATTATGCAGAACACTGAGTAAACTCGACATTGACACCACGGTAATCAACTGGATTGTCAACGCACTTAAGGCTAGACACCTAGTAGCTGAACTTAGGGGCTCCAGACTTGAAGCCTACGCTTCAAGAGGAACACCTCAGGGAGGGGTTATTTCCCCACTACTTTGGGTTATCGTCTTAAATGAAGCACTTATGCAACTCAGACATACAGGAATAACTGCCTACGCGGATAATGTTGTGCTAATGGCAACCGGCAAGTTTCTGCCAACACTGGCCGAGCAATTAAATGGAGCACTCTCCATCCTTGACTCCTGGACCAGGAAATGCGGTCTATCAGTCAACCCCTAGAAGACTGAATTAGTATTATTCACTAACAAAAGGAAAATTCCGCAGTTTGTCATGCCTTCTGTTGGCGGTACACCCCTCAGAATCTCTGACAACGCTAGATACCTGGGACTAATACTTGATAAGAAACTAAATCGGAAAATGAACATAGACGAAAGAATCAAAAAAGCAACAATAGCATTTTACACCTGCAGCAAAATCTTTGGGAAAACATGGGGACCATCTCCGAAGATTAAACTCTGGTTGTACACAGATCGTAAGACCAATACTGACAGTCTTGTATGGTGGTTAGCAACAAAAAAGGCTACATACATAAAGGCTATTACAAAAGTGCAAGGACTAGCTTGCATCGAAGTCACCAGCGCGATGAGATCAACTCCAACCGCCGGACTTGAGACTATCCTCAACCTGCTTCCGCTAGATATCTTTGTACAATCAGTGGCAGCAACAAGTGCCATGAGAATAATCAATCAATAGACTGGAAACACGATGAAGAGGGTCACTCTACGATCCAACAGAAGTACTTTGGCAATGTACCCTACACGGATTACATGACGCCATATTTGGAATTGAGAAGACCCTTCTCTAGCGCCTACCCCAGCAGGGAAGAATGGAGAGATGGACTTGTACCTAACACGCAATCCATTCCCGTGTACACAGACGGATCAAAAATGGACAACGGCGTGGGGTCAGGCATCTACTCTGAACCGCTAGGCATTTCCACATCAATACGCCTCCCAGACCACTGCAGTGTATTCCAAGCGGAAGTCATGGCAGTGACAAGAGCTGCCCGTGAGTCTGCGATAAAGGTAATACCTCCGGAAGGTATCACCTTCTTTATCGACAGCCAGGCAACTATAAAAGCGCTAACTACCGCTGTACTAAAATCAAAGTTGTGAAGAGCTGTCGCGAAGAGCTCAAAGCTCTTGGAACACAGCACAAGGTATTACTGTGTTGGGTCCCTGGACACGAAGGCATTCCAGGCAATGAGAAAGCGGATGAACTAGCACGACAGGGCTCGGCTAAATCTCTAGAACAAACATGCCCCTCTGTGTGTATCCCATTCGGTACACTAAAGCTAGAAGCAGGGAAAAAGGCCACAGATGAGGCGAACGCTAGATGGAAATTCATGGATATGTGCGAAAACACAAGGAAGCTATGGCCATCTTTCTGTAAATCCAGAACAGAGAGAATCATGCGAAAAACCGGAGATGTCTCTCTACGCTTGTAGGTATCCTTACGGGACACAAAACCTTGCGATACCACATGAAGAAAATGCGACTGACCGAGGAAGAACTTTGCAGAGGCTGCGGTGACGAGGGAGTTATAGAGGACACAACCCACTTCCTATCTCACTGTCCAGGTCTTCAACGCTCCAGGAACAAACTCCTGGGAAGATACTTCTTCCATAACCTGAACGAGCTATCCAGTACACCAATTGATAAAATTACGAACTTCATCAAAACATCAAGATGGTTATATAATAGGTTAACACGGGTAAGAGATAAGCCTCTTCCCCTACGGGTATCAGAATGGGTCAGTTTTGGAATGAGTGTGGCACGGAATCTTTCCTTAATTAATTTATAATTGTAAGCGCTCAGGCAACAACAACGTATTTAAATTTGCTTTGTGAAATTTTTAATACTGTGGTTTTGGACGGTTGGGCAGCACTCGTCTTCAAAATGACATTATGGGGGGATTTATTTATACCCCTATTGCTTTTGCTAGTATAAACTAAAATAAAACGAAGGTCGCAATTTCTTTCCTTCAGCTGTTTTTATTTCAATCAAATGAGAGTGCAAAAATGTATATTTTATAGTGTAGCTATCCTAAATCTTATGGAATTCCCAGCAGAAAAAAAAAACTTTCAGCTCAATCACCCTGCATTAATTTATCCACGATAATCTAAAAAAAAATATTTCACTTTCGATTTCACAGCATTTTTTAGAGAGCAGTTAAATTTTCCCATCACTTGAACAGCTTATACCAGCCTTTTACATGTTGATCGGCTCAGAGACCTTAACACCAACTAAACCATTTTTCAGATATGTGAGAAATGGATAAATTGTCGCTTTTATGAAACACTTTTGCGTCCTACATAATGAGACTGGATCGCTGAGGATATCTTAATAGCAACGATGTTTTGGTTCCTAAGATATACTTTACTACCAACAAGTAACAAGAAAACAAATGATTGTCTTTTAAACAATAATTTATTTCGGTACTCGACACTCAATAAATTTGACTCAGACTAATTCATTTACAATTCTCGTATGGAATGCCTCGATCATTTCCTGGTTATCCTTAAAACCAACAATGGCCTTAGCTTCATCTTTCGGGAGCCACTTCAGTTCAGTGTGTTCGTCCGACAAAGTTGGTGCCTTGTTAGGATCTTTCAGTTCCGCTAACCAGTAAACAGTAACTTTGGGTTTTCCTTTCACTTCGTAATTCAGCGTTAAGCTGATGTCCTTATAAATATTTAAATCACTCTCAGAATAATTAACTTCTTCACGAGTCTCCCTCAACGCTGTGGTGTAATCATCTTCGCCGGGGTCTACATGCCCTTTTGGTGCACTCCAGTGATATTCTCCATATGATGCTTTAAGTAATAAATATTGAATTTCTCCACACAGGCGACGAAATATAACAAATCCCGCAGCTTTTTCCCCCATTTCAGGAAAATTATCAATTAAATTTTTCCAATGTTTTGATTTTTCATGAAGGCTGCTGCAGGTTGTTTTTGACGTTACTTGGAGGTAGTGTTCCTTAAACATCGATAGTCTATCGATAGTATCGATTGTAAAAAACTATCGATACTATCGAAACACATATAATATGAACGTAGAAGTACTGAACTGATAAAAGATAAAACCGGTGAAACATATACGTAAAAGTAGTACTTTGTTTCCACTGACAAAGGATAGGCGATTGGGCAAAAACTCAGTAATATACTTGCTGTGCATAAGAATACGTGAAGCTACCATCTCTTTCTTACTTATTAAAAAATGTAGCGCCTCAAGTAAAGTTTTGATATTCATATAGTGACCAGACGTCCCGCATTTTGCGGGACAGTCCCGCATTTCACATGGCTGTCCCGCATCATAAAATGCCGAAAAAATGTCCCTCATTTACAGACTTGTCCCGCAAAGTCCCGCAAAATTATAAATATAGAAAATTTCAAAGTATAATACTTGAAATGTAGCACATGCAAACTCTCAATTACAAGTGATTTTAAATAATACGCATGTGAACAGTGCTTTACGATTATTATTGTCATTTTGTTTTGACGTAGCTGTCAAAGCAGTTGCTTGACACCTCCAGTTGCGCACTCCAAGTTGGTTGACGTCCCCTTCTACTTGAGCGCGCCACCTAAGGCGATGTCTTCCTCTACTGCGTTGTCCCTCCGGGTTGGAATCGAAGACTCTCCTGGCCGGAGCGTTGGTGTCCATTCGCTCTACATGTCCTTACCATCTTAGACGACTAATGCGTACTTTTCTGACCAGGTCGATGTCGTTGTACAGCTTGTAGAGTTCGCTGTTAAATCTTCTCCTCCAAATCTCGCCCTTCTTTAAAATTACATAAACTAATTATAACCAAATATGATAGAATAAAATAATAAAAAATATGTTTTTACAAAAAAAAAAAAAATTTTAATATGTGTCCCGCATTGTCTTTAAAAAATTATGGTCACTATAGATATTCATACCTACTTCAAAAGTACTTCCGTAACAGGAATACTACTATTCTGCGTATACAAATAGGCACCTTCAAGTAATGGGGCATTTACACGGTCACACATTCCTATCACGGAAAATTAAAGGGATGCCCAATACTAAACAGTAAACAGCCGTCTGACTGAAAGGGACAGCATTACCTAACATGCAAAAAAACGTGATACGTTTTTTCGTCGGCCATATTGTTTACGTGGTAGGAATTATGGGAAAGCTATGCATGTTGATATTTTTATAGCGATGGCTTACGAAATTTCATTTTCCTATAAAACAAAATGGCTTCCGGAAGGGATGAAAGTACAATTATTTATTTATTTCGTATAAATGATTGATGAATTGTTGGTTTAATTTACTGAAACTAATTAACACTCTCATTTCACATATTTTAAATCGGAAATAGAAATGTTTTCATGTGATTGCAGAAATGTTGGTCGCCGGAACTTCCGCTTTACGTATCTATAATTATGGGTAGAACATCCATGACACCTTAGGCGTCTGATTTGTGATCTCATTCCTTCGCATTTATTAGCATTGACTGCGGACAAACGGATCTCTCTGTCCCGTCTCGTGCAAAAATGCGCGTGCGTGATAGTGTAAATGCGGTTTAAAGCTAAGATTAGACTGTATGCCAAAGTGGTCATAAAATACCAATTTCTGATAGTTCTCCTGTCAAAATATGGTCATATTATCAGCCCTAGCGAGGTATCCGTCGGAACGGAAAATTCTTCGAAACAACTGTTCGGAGAATTGTTCCGGTATTTTGTAACGCATATTGGCGAATTACGTTTAAGTGCGATGAAGTGCATTTTAATGTTAAATTTTTGACAGCTAAGTTCCGATATCCTCCGACAATTATTTGCGGAATTTGTTTACGAGTGCGGTGCGTCATCGGAATTGTTAATTTCTCTTCCGAAGTCGGACATCTGGAATGGAATTTGAGCCTTCGAAAATTTATACGTTGCGGATAATTTTCCGTTCCGACGCATGCCTTGCTAGGGCCGAATGTAATGGGCTTGTGCATATCTCATATGCTCTAATGACCTAAATGCGACATATGACCATGCTGATTTTGACAGATAAAAATGCCCAAATAGCATATAGTGTAATCGGACAATAAGCACGAATGTCAGCATAAACCCTATATGCCCATATGCACTTTATTGAAATTTCGTTATGGCATTGCTGGCATTTTTGATGGAACAAGAATTATTTCGTTGTCATCGGTGTTTGAGTTCGTGAAATTGTGAATTATTTTCATTTTCGTTCTTTTTGTGTGGAACCTTACTACAACATTTGGTAATAAATAACAAATGCCATATTGGTAATTTTGGTCATATAGTCGAATATACAAATTTGAGAGCTAATTTGGTAATTTTTCTGTTGGCATTCATATTGTTGATAAAATTGAGGCCACGCAGTTAATCGAAGAGGAATAATAAAAACGCTTACGATTCCACGTTGTTACGAAAAGCAAGATTTATTGTACCTCAAATATGACAGAAAGAAAACGAAAGAGTTCAGTGCTTAAGGCGTGTTCACAAAAATAAATCTTAGGAAGTGTTTACATTCAATAAATTATTCCTTACACTCCCACTTTTATTTAATGTACTTTAAAAATAAACAAAAATTAATTGATGTTGGCAACACCGATGAGTCCACGTAGATATTCAAAACGTTCAAGTGGTAACCCCTTGGTGATAATATCTGCATGCTGCTCACAACTAGGAACATATTGAAGTTCGAATGCACCGTCTTCAAGCTTTTCCCGAATGAAATGCTGCCTGACATCTATATGTTTAGTGCGTCTGTGGAACTCAGAGTTTCGAATTAACTTAATCGAACTTTGGTTATCGGCACTATCTTAACCGATGAAGATAAACCTGCCATCAACTCGCTCATCCAAATTAACTGCTTAACAGTATGACACGCTGTAATATATTCGGATTCAGTTGTGGACAAAGCCACAACTTGCTGCCTTTGCGAACACCAAGCAAGTGGTCCGGATCCTCTCTGAAAAATATAACCAGACGTTGATTTTCGAGTTATTAAATCAGCTGCATAATCTGCATCGCTATATGCGCACGTCTGTGTGTTGACATCTATTGAGTCGAAAAAGAGACCATAGTTCTCAGTCCCTTTTAGATATCTCAATATCCTCTTCACCGCATTCCAATGGATCTTCGTGTGCTTCTCGAGGTACCTGCTTACGATACCAACAGCAAAATAAATAAATGGCCGCGTACCAATTACCAGATACATCAAACTACCAACCACCTCTTCTTTAGGGCACGTTCTCCAATAATTCTGTTGCATTCTCTGCATTATTCTTGTTATTTAAAGATGAACTCACATCACATGGCGTCGACACTGGATTTGCCTCCTTCATATTAAACTTTTCCAATATTCGTCTGCTGTATGTTGACTGATTAATAAAAATTGGTCCAGTTCCAACACGATGAGTCTCCAACCCAAGGTAGCACTGAGCGTCTCCAGAAATGATTTCGAAATGCGCTGTTAGGTATTTCAGCAGATCAAGTGCGTACTGCTCGTCGGTAGCGGTAACTAGCCCATCATCTATATATATTGTTGACTTTAAAACCATACAGCTTCAGAAAATTAGAAAATTTTTGATTCCAGCAACGAGATGCTTGCTTCAACCCATAAAGACTCTTTTGCAGGCAGCACACCCTGCTAGATCCGTCTTGATAGCCCACAGGTTGTCGCATGTAGATTTCAGAATCCAAATCACTATACAAAAATGTTGTTTTTACATCAAACTGCTTCAGAAACAGCTTTTCAGATGCAGCAATTGACACAATTGTTCTTATGGCGTCAAACTTCACTGTTGGGCTAAAAGTCTCCTGATAATCGATACCATACCTCTGTGAGAATCCTCGAGCTACTAATCTCGCTTTAAATCTATCGATCTTCCCACCAGCTCCATATTTTACGCGAAAAACCCATCGATTATCTATTACCGACTTATATTCAGGAAGATCCATAAGAGTCCACGTTTTGTTGTCCATTAAAGATTTAATTTCTGCATCCATAGCTCTTTGCCATTGCAGAGCGTATTGATATTGAATCGCATCCTCGTAAGAGTCTGGCTCACACACAATAGCAGAAAAAACTTCGCCTTGCTCATAGTCGTTCAGTTTTGGCGGTGGACGAATCGAGCTCCTATTTCGAAGACCATAGCTCCGAACAACTTCTGTTTTTTCAGCTTCATCAGGAAAAACATTTACATATTCAAACGGCATAGTTGTATCAAAAAAATGTTCGCCATCGCTATCTACTACACAGTCATCCTCTATTTGTAGTTCTTCCACGAGTCCCTCATCAATCTCCCTGGTTTCAGAAATACCTTCATCATCTGGTGTTGACACTTCAGAAGTCTCCAAACAAACAACAAAATTGTCGTTTTCAGCTTTCCATAATTCGTTGCAAAAACCTTGTTCTTTAAAAATCACATCACGGCTGACTTCCACTGAGTTTCTATCCTCAATCCAGACACGATATCCTTTCGTGTTCTCGCAGTAGCCTACGAAAATTCCTTTAGCTGATTTCTTGTCCCATTTATGTCTTTTCTGTTTGGGAATGTGCACGAAAGCTTCTGATACAAAAACCCTCAGATGATCGTTCCTTGGTTTCGCGTTCCACCATAGTTCAAACGGAGTTTTTTTTCAATTGTGCTCTTACCTGTTTAAAATGTACACCGCAGCGTTCACTGCTTCTGCCCATAACTTCATATCCAAGCTCTTTGCATGAAGCATTGTTCGCGCTGCCTCGACAATCGTCCGCATCTCCCGTTCTGCTCAACCATTCTGTTCCGGAGTATATGGCACAGATAACTGATGTCTAATATTGTTTCTTTCCAATATTTCGGAAACATCCTTGTTGACATATTCAGTCCCGTTGTCCGTCCGAATACATCCAATGTCACAGCCAGTTTCCATCTTTGTAGCTTTTATAAAATCGACCAACTTTTCTTTGACTTGAGACTTATGTTGCAAAAAATATACCTTTCTGTAGCGTGAGTAATGGTCTTTGAAGAGAATGAAGTACTTGGCACATAAATCCGGGTAGATTAATTCTCCTGGATGTACCATTTTCGTTTCGCTTTGCCCAAAAGTAGCACAATGCTGTTTGCCGAAAGCACATGCGTCACAGAAAAAAATAGATTTAGTGTCCTTGACAGTTATGTTAACACATATGCGTGATTGGCATACAGTCTAATCTTAGCTTAAACTATAATAAAATACAAATGCGAGTCCTTTTAAAACATTTCTTGACCAAAGCTGCTTCGGTATTCGAATAATATATGTTTGTTTTTAAATGTTTTTTATTAATAAATTATGGACAACCCTTAGTCTTTAGAAAATCTTATGTCGTTTTCCATTGGGACAGAAAAAGCACTTTTTTTTCAGAGTCAGAGCAGTTTTTCTGCTCTCGAAATCAGCTGGCTGTCAGATTTCATGTTCCATTGGGCGCAAAAAAAGCACTTTTTTTGAGAGTCAGAGCAATTTTGTGAATCTCGATATCCGAGCGAGATTCACACCCATTTGCACTAACACCAAAACATTTGTCGTTTGTCAAACTTTAAAGTGTGTTTACTTACGTTTTTAGACGAGAAGTCTGTGCAAAATAGAAAAAAAAAATACATTTGGCCGCTGCAATAGTTATTAAAATAAATTGAATGGATTTTTATTAACACAAATTACAATTTAATATAGGGTGGCTTTTAAAACACGCACCACCACAGATGCAAAGGAAGAAAAATCTCGTTTTATGTTCCATTGGGCACGAGAAATCTGAAATCTGAGAGCAAAATCTGAAAATCCCAATGGAAAACGACATTAAGCATATAAAACTAACGATACTATCGATACTATCGATAGTTTTATTCCGAAACTATCGATACTATCGGAGTGTAAAACTATCGATGTTTAAGGAACACTACTTGGATTTTACTACTACTTTTTTTGAAGTTTTTGGGTGCGTTCCACCAATGTTGTACTTTCACTATGAACAGTACAGAATGAGGGCGTTCAAGTATCTAGTTTAGTAAGTCTGACAGCTGTCTGACTAGATCTATCTCCGTTGTGATTGGTTTAAATCGGTCACGTGGGCACCTGTGACATTTGACGTTTATGGAGGGGTAGCCGACGAATCTAGTCAAGAAATTCGTGACTGAGTACTAAGTTGACAGTTCGGGTATGTGGCTGACATAGAAAAAGTGACGTTCTCTACCAATCTAGTTTTTGCGTTCAGGTTACATAAGGCGTTTTTCTTTTTTAGTTCAGAGCTGAGCACTGAACTGAGCTCGAGCTATATGAGCGCGCTCTGAACTGAGCGTGCTCAGATCGTTCTGATGATTTTCTGTTTTTCCTGTTTTTCTTTTCTCTCAAATAGGACTGGAAGTGTGAATGTATATGTGTAATCAGCATTTTACTCAGCTTGCTCAGTCAATTAATTCTGAGCTCATAGAGCGCGCTCTGATCATGCTCTGAACGAAAAAAGAAACACAAATTCGAGCTCTGATGTATCTGAGCTAAAAAAGAAACACACACTTTTTGTATACCAGTTCAGGTTGTGCTCTGAACTAAAAAAGAAAAACGCCTATACTATCCAGACCAATCTAGTCGACTTAAGATAACTAGATTCTTGAATGCGGCCAATAGTAGAAATACTTCCCATCTGCACAAATTAATTAACAACCGTATTAATAATAATATTGTCGCCTAACTACACATGTTAGGCCTAAGTAAAGGCCCTTAAACAAAAATGGTAAAAGAAGTTCCAAAAATGCAGTACTCTCTTTAAGAAACATCTGAAATTGAAATTAATTTCTTAACCGTCGTCGTACGAATCATTTTTCATGCCGAAATGTCAAAAATTTAATGCGACGGACAATAAAAACCAAGTGAAATAGCCGTGGAGAGATTTTAGTATCGCCACCTACAGCTGAGTTTTTGAAGCGCAATTTTTCACTTGAGCTGCGTACTGCCAAGTGAAATTTCCCTGTGGAAAGTTCATTTTGACATTTCGCGGTGAAAATTTTGTATGAAAAACTGGATTTCACTTGAACAGCGTACTAGCCTTTAAGCATTAAGTGTGCGAACAGGATACTGCTTTGCTAAACTGCCTCGCTAAATTTTATCTTTGTAGACATTTTTGTATGGGAGTGAAATTTAGCGCGAGCAGGAACTAGGCTTATTGGTAAAACAAATAGTACCAAAAACGCACCCTCAAAACATTTTGGCGGACAGGAAAACCTACATTACATGCTGACGCTAGTGTCAAAATAATAGAGAACTGGAGGACTGGAAATGGAGCAAGTCTAGCATCCCAGCACAGCCATAAAGTAGATTTTGAACAGTATAGTTTGTACGAGAAATGGTTTTTATTTCTAAATTGTGGTCTTCTGCCATTTTTGTCGAAAGTTGAAAATAATTGCAACAAGTGTAAATAACAAATGTCACAAGTGTTTGGTTATTCTTCAACTGCACTATATTATATGCCATTGATGAGTTGATTCCAATTTGCACGTGCGCGCTATACCTATAGGGATATCAAGTCAATCTTCCATGCAAGTAAACAACTTTATTTCAAGTAAAAATAACTCTGGCTCGTGCAATTGAGATAAACAATAAGGAAATCGAGTTCTTTCAATTATTTTATCAGTTGCAGTTAGAACGTATGTTATTCTGCATAAGAAAAAGTTTGGAGACTAGATGATGTATTCCTTCTTTTTCCCTACACAGTACAATGAGTAAAAATCAGTCTCCTAAACATAGCAAGAAAATACTGAATAGTAAAAAAGACGAAGAGCATGAAGAAAAATGCGATGCCGTCGAACCAAAGTGGACCTCCAAGGAAAAGTGGCTGTTGGGAAGATGTAAGGATTTTGGTAAGTATTCCCTTGCAAACCTTAACCAAAGCTCTATAACTATTTTATGTCTTTATTTTAGAACTCAAAATCGAATTACTCGGCAAGGAAATTGAAAAGCAAAACACGGTCATTAGTAAAAACAATTCTTTGCTAGAAAAACTACTCAAACATGTTGTCTGCTTATCTAATAACGGAAACGAAGGCAGTTTTACATTACAACTTTCTGAAAAACAAGATCCACAATGTAAAGATCTAGCAATATTTCCAATCAAATCATTGATTGAACTGGAAGCGATTGATAACAAAATCAGAGGCATCCCTAAAGCCGATATTGTATGTCTTTTTGTAGGTTAACCGTATATGCTATATACATAAATTTCACCTTTTCAATAGATTGCAAGCATAAAACGCCACATTGGCGATTCCAGTATCAGAAAAAGTGTGCACACATTTTTTGACGAATCTTTAATACTACAAATCAATTGGAATGGGACTCGCGGTATGACAGCCGTAAAAAAACTTGAACTTTTTAGTAACTATGTGTATGGTATGTGTTTCAGGTTTTATTATGATTTGAAAGAAAACTTCGAACCAACTTTGTTTCAGATGCTGTAAAAACACCCGCCTATCCATACACCCAATATATCTCAGAAATGAAGGAAGGACTTCGTTTTGCTAAAAGCGATTACAAAAAGAAGCACCATATCAAACAAGCTAAACAAAACATTTCAAAAGCTAGTGAAACGACAAACGAGATTCTAATTGATTCGACTACCGACGCTGTAGACCCAAAATTAGTGCGCAAAATGTCCTCTATATTTCCAATTAAATCATTAAGGGCATTAGAGGATATCGATAAATCTATCCAAGACAAAGCAATTTCGGAAGCTGACATTGTACGTCATTTAATTTTTTTTTTCAATACGTGTTTGGTAAAAAAGTTGTATATACTTCAATTAGGTCTCTTACGTAAAGAACGTTCTTAATGTTCGCGAGGAGAACAAAATTAAAGATATCGTGCCGCAACTTTTCGACGAATCGATAGTTTTGAAAATAAGTTGGAATGGGAAGCGCAATAAGGTACCCATCAAAGATCTAAGACTTTTCAATACGTATATATTTGGTGAGTAAATTACATCGATTGTCTTTAAGATAGAGCTCCATTCTAAACCAAACCAAATCAAACATGTAAAATGTTCAGAATCGTTTTTATGACTCGGAGGCTTACTAGAAATAATTTTTAACATACACCTTACTTAATTGAGCACTTAAGTGGCCTGTTCTTCGAAATAAGTTTCGTCCCGATTCGGTGCTGGTGGATCAGTAGTAGGTCGCAGTAGCTTTTTGCATTGTACGCTTTTTATACCCGAAATAAGCATTATACAGCTGCTCCTGTAACATGATTTCACAGTGGATCCATGATAGCCGTTCATAATTCCATCACAGCGACAGCAAGTCCGCGATACTTTTACTGATGCAATAGTTCAGTGGGCCCGAATTATTTGATGCAAACTCAGAAACTTAATTTACAGATATGTCTTGGATAATTCGAAAAGTACAATGAAAACTGGAAAACGGCGGGCGTTTCATTTACAAAACTTGCACGCTGTTGTTACCTATCTAAGTACTCAATTTGATTTTAGGTTTTTTAAATAAAGTAGAACTTACAACAACTACTTGACTCATCTAAGGTCTTAACCAAGTATAAATGGAGTGGTCACCAAACTACAGAATTTCCTAATTCATTTCATTTCATTTCATTTCATTTTATTTCTTGATTGGAGCTTAAACACAGTAAGATACAATCTTATAAGATAGTGTTAAGCTAAATTAGGTTGGATAGCTACTAGAACAGAGTGTACTTGATAGATCTAAAATAAGAAATTACTGGAGAAAAGAGCAAAAAAAGAGAAAAAAAACAATAAAAGCAGAATAAAATTAAATAATTAAGGGCAAAAAATTATTACAGCCAATCATTAAAATACACAATATTTAGACATTTACAGAGAGAGCAACTTTTAATTCCCTACGAAATGTAGTAGGGTTACCAATCCTTCTAATATTTCTAGGCAGTGCATTCCACAGCCGAATCGCATTTATGAAGAACTGCCGCTCTGAAGTCAAAGAAGTATGACGAGGAAGGATCAAGTGACCAGATCTGCCAGAGACTGAAAAACGAATTTTTTCATAGAGATATATGGGCTGGTGGGTAAATAGAATATCCGAGAGAAGGCAGAGCGTACGGAATTCAAGAAGTTTCTTGAAAGTCATATTATATAGACTGTAAGCATAGTTCGATACCCGTGAGAATCTTCGCAGTCCAAAGACATAGCGAGCAATACTATTGAAGGCAACAGTTAACCTACGTTCAGAGATATAGCTACAATTACCGTATATCTCACACCCATGAGTCAGGATAGGCACCACTAATGTTTTGGCAAGCAGTACACGAGTTTTCAAGGGGGTGAAAGACCTCGTAGCCCAAAGATTACGATCATACCATATGCCCTTCCTACAGCTTTGTTAATGTGGTTATCCCATGTTAAGCTACGATTAAACGTAAAGCCAAGATTTTTAGCAGAATCTACATATTCAATAGCGACGTGATTAAGTTCGATTGAAGGGAAATATGACAAATCTAAGGGTTTTTTCGAGATAACCATACACTTCGTTTTATTGGGGTTGACGCGCAAACCGTTTATTTCAGACCAGCGTGCTATTTGAGTAAGGTCATCATTTATGCAACTCACGGCATGCTCGATAAGACCAGGAGGGCAGCTGAACACTAGCTGAGAGTCGTCAGCGTAAATGTGAAAAAAACAATGTTGTATGACCGCGGGTATATCATTTACATAAAGTGAGAATAATAGGGGTCCGAATATTGATCCCTGAGGGACACCACTTACGACATCAAGTAGTCCTGAGAGAACATTGTTCATAACTACGGCTTGCTTTCTATTGCTCAAGTATGATTCAATTAACTTTACTGCACCAGGGGAAAAATTGTAGATATGTGATAATTTATGACATAAGAGGGAGTGGTCGACAGTGTCAAACGCTTTAGAGAAATCAATTAGCACCAAGAAGGAGACATTACCATCATCAATAGCTTCGCGTATTTCCTCGGTAACACCCAAGACTGCAGTAGTGCAGCTGTGTTTCGGTCGGAAACCAGACTGCTTAGGTGTAAGGATATTATGAGCTGAAAGAAAACTTACAATTTGTTTTTGCATAATTTTCTCAAATACCTTGGATAAAAAAGAGAGGATAGATATTGGTCTAAAGTCGTCCCCCTTGGGTGCCTTAGCTACAGGTATAACTTTAGCTAATTTCCATTGATCAGGAAAAATTCCAGTAGTAAGTACAGAGTTAAAGATGTATGTGATATAAGGAAGAACTATAGGCAAAATAACTTTTAAAAAAGAAGGATGGATTTCATCAAGACCTACAGCTTCCTGATACTGATATGTAAAGAAAGGCAGATGAAAATTCGTGTTTAAGGAAGAATTCTATCACAACTGAAAGCTTTTAAGGACAAATATGTTATAACAATTTTTAGTACATTTTCCATCGATTTCAATACATAAATGATAACAGCTTATAATCTTTTACAGATGCGGTAAGAACGCCCGATCTGTCTTATGACAATTACGCTTTGCAAATGAAAATGGGCTTTCAATTGGCCAAGAAGCCACTTTACAGAAAAAAACAAATGCTTTCGAAAAAGGCAAAACTCGATGGAGAAAGCGAGGGAGTTGAACAACAAGAGCCTAAAACAAACGGTGTTTTGCAAGGCGAATCAGACCACGAAATTGATACAGATATTGATATGAAACAGGAATGTAACCATGGCAGCAATTTTGAGTCATACAACAATCAATCAAATGATGAAAACCTTGGAAACGAGGAAAATGATACGACTTCATATAGCGCCTTCTCGGAATTTGGAGAAAGCGAACTCTATCCAAAGTTTGATGTTTCGAAAATATTCCCAATTAAATCGTACCGCGCGTTAGAACGAATAGACAGGCGGATCCAATCAATTCCTGAAGACGAGTTAGTAAGTCCTTGAACAAAGTTCAAAGTGTCTAGTCGTTCGAACAATGCAGTTCACAAAATGAGCGGTATTTATAGTCTAACAATTCTTGACCTTCGTTGTAGGTCACAGTACTTATTTTTTGTTGCAAATTTCGCCACTGTGAGCTTGTAACGTTTAAGGTAAACTAACTTAATAATTCATGAACAACATTTTAAGACCAAGACTGAGTTCAACCATCAAGTTTAAGTAGTCAAAAAAAGCAAAAGAAATTTTTTACGGTTTCGTTTTGCGTATGGCTTTAACTGGGCATGACGTGCGACAGTTTTTTGCAGATCGTGCGGAAATACAACTAAATAATAGTAATTAATTAAAAAAAAAAAAAAAAAAACCCGACTGACTGTAAAGAAAATCTCACTGACGACATTTTTGTGACAATTGTTTTTTTTTTTTTTTTTTTTTTTTTCTTAATTTATATTTTTTTATATTTATTTGTTAGCCTATGACACTCGGGGAAAGAATAGCAATTTAATGACACCTCACTCTTCAAAATCGGTCAAGCCGATTGGGCTACAGGGCGTCACGTAGGAACGTACATATAATACGCGCGAAACACATAACCCTCCCTGTGTCCAGTCGGGTAAAAACACGTCAAGCGTTTTGAGCAGTTTTTGAGTTTCCACCCTAAATTCGACCGATCCACAACGACAATCGGGTCTATCACAGAATCCGTCGTAAGGTACATTTTTTGCTTTCGAAATTCGTAGAACGTGGTATATTCAGTGACACAACTTTCTACGAATTTCAAAATTCCCCTATGACGGATTCTGTAAAAGTTCTTTCGGGGATCGTAGCAAAATTCCGAATACGACGGATTCTGTGATAGACCCGAATATTTGCCATATAAACTTGGTTACAGAACGGTACACAAGCGCTATTTCTGAAATATATATATAAATAAGCCGACATGATGTTTAAATTGCAGTCTGCCAATGCAGCACCATTACGAAAGATAACGCATCCTTATTTGCCCTAAGTCCCGCTGAGAGCTAACCTTGACGCATGACTGGACACGAACTTTCTTTTATAAATATTAATCAAATACAATTCGTTTATTTACCAAACAGATTGACTACATACGAGAAGCTGTTGGCACCGCCAGTGTTAAGGATAGCATACAAATGTTTTTTGGTGAACCATTAGTTAGTCAGATCAATTGGAACGGAACTAAGAAACTGAAACCCCTAAAACATATTAAACTATTCAACACTTATGTATTCGGTAAGCCACGCGCTATGTTTATTCCGTGTTTATTAAACTAACTAATTTGTCAATTAATTTTGTTTAACAGCGGCTATAAAAACACCCATGTACCAGTACGATCAATACATATCCGAAATTAACAAAGGTCTTTTGACTGCTAAAAGACAACTTTCCAAAAAAAGTGATTCAATCATGAAAGTTGAGAAAGACGAATCATACGAGGAGGAAGACACGCCGATGTGCAATAGTACGACGTACCAAGGAGATGTGCTTCGGTCGGGGATTTTAAGTATTTTCCCAATAACGACGTTGGAGCAATTAAGACAAACTGATGATGATGTTCTAGGAATTCCGGATGAGGACATTGTGAGTTATTTTTATCTGAACATTCACATGAACATAGTGGGGTAAATGTGACCGTTGAACTAATTATTTACACGGACTTCATGTACCTACATTGTGTTCGATAAATACACGTGCAAAATCAGGTGTCTACTTCAACTTCTGACTTGCCTTAGGCTTCGGCCGGGCAGTTAACGACTAGCCACTGAGCGACGTTGATCTGCCTATAGCAAAACTGCGTGGCCTAAGTCTTAAACAATGAAAAGAAACGTCTCAAGAGCCTGAAACATATTATTTCGGGTAAAGCGGTTTATATTCTGATAATGAATCGAATGATCAATAATGGTGCCAACAAAAAATTTCTCTATTTCTTCAGGACCCAGTTTCCTAAAGAAGATCCTTTTCTATATAACTCTGACTTATTTGACTAAGACTATGACTTATTAAACTAGATACCGTGCTTAATAGCTCGCTTAGTCTTCCTTAAAGTTGGGATTATCTCCCAACATGAGAAACATTTTGTGTGTTCCCAGCTTTTTATAGCTTTATTTACACCCAGTTTGGGAGTACAGCAGAATAATGCAG
The DNA here is from genome assembly GCA_946477585.1 of Cheilosia urbana. Classification (NCBI taxonomy): domain Eukaryota; kingdom Metazoa; phylum Arthropoda; class Insecta; order Diptera; family Syrphidae; genus Cheilosia; species Cheilosia urbana. The sequence continues at coordinate 85,315,369 of OX297854.1, read as the reverse complement.
GTCCTATAATGGTAGTTTCTTAACCTCTCTGCTCTGCCTGGAATATACTAGGGATTTTCCCCATTAGTTTTCAGATATCTTTCTTTGGTTTGTGGATACCAGCTCTCACAACCGAATCCATTTTATAACCATTCGTGTCTTGTTTATTTTGGTAAGTTATTGCTAGCCCATGGTTCTCTGTTGAGGATCTCAATAGATATTCATTTGCTAAAGCATGATGGGGAGGAACAGTTCTGAGTGGTCGCAGAGAGTTATCCTTTTCGATTTTAACAATATCATTTTTTAATATTCTTTGGAAAGTGGCTTCATCGCGAGACATGAGCCCACTATTTCAGTGGTTAATTTAAATGTCATGAAAGAGCTTCTCAATTAAACGTTCGGACTCGGCATGAAATTGCAGGTACCTTCCATTCATCTAAAAAGTAAATTGAACAAATTGAATGATTGCGAGAAACCTAGGGTACATGAACCTGTTGCGCCTACTATTAATCTGTTTTTATCGCGAGACATGCCTTACTTAATTCATCAAATAGGAACATAACTCCGACTTTTCTTAATTACTTGATTTAGATTAAACACATAAAGGGAATCCTTGGCAATATGGAATTAAAAAACTGCCTGCAGTATTTGTTCGATGATTCTATTATTCTTGAAATCAATTGGAATGGAACCTTTAATAAAATAGCTGCTAAGAACTTTAAACTATTCAACACATATTTGTTTGGTAAGTAAGACATTTTCAAACCAAACACACGATTGTTAATTTTTTGTTGCGTTCTATGCGAATTAAGTTTATTTGTTTGTAAATTGTTTAGTATCTACTATCATGTATCGTAAACATTTTTTAAATAATAAAGGGTTTTGCAATAAGAGGTGTTATTGTGAAAGGATATGGTCCTGTATGCGTGCTCGTGGTGGCCATTTAGCTGATGTGGTTTTTCATTATTAACGGCATACCTTCCTCTTTATTATGAAAACATCCGATCATTTATCTCAAAAAATGGCATTTTTCTTTGAATACCAAAATAACACCTCTAATTGGAAAACTCTGTATATATGTGTATATTTTTATATATGTTTTTTTTTTTCTTTTTTGCAGAAGCTGTAAGAACCCTAAAGTTCGGGTATAAGGAATACGTTGAAGAAATGAAGAAAGGTTTTCGTCACGCTAAAGGTCTTGTTTACAAAAATCGCAGCACAAATCGAAATACAGTGGACTTTCATTATAACGAATAGCCGATATATAGCGAATTTGCTATATGTCGAAAGCTTCCAGAAATACATTAGCCATTTTTCTTTTTTAGTTCAGAGCACAACCTGAACTGTTATACAAAAAGTGTGTGTTTCTTTTTTAGCTCAGACACATCAGAGCTCGAATTTGTGTTTCTTTTGTCGTTCAGAGCATGATCAGAGCGCGCTCTGAGCAGGCTGAGTAAAAAGCTGATTACACCAGTGGCGTGGCGTGAAAATGGGAAGTCGAAGCCAAATTAATATCATACAAATGTAAAAAACCTTACATTTGTGTACCTTGAAACAAAATCATACATTGAGCTTTTGCAAAATTTGGTTCGCAATAATAAATTCACTTAAAGTCGTGCACTGCAATCAGTCAACTGAATTTGTATTTTGTAATGTAATACCATGTTCCCACCAACGTGATTTAGTTAAATCCACGGCTACATGAAATTTGGTCTCAATGAAAAATGGCCCCAAAACAAAAATGAAAAATTGCCCCAAAAATTTATATGAAAACCAACAACAATAATGAATTTATAAATTTTTTGTTTATTGGGGTGATTTTTCATATTTTGGGGCCATTTTTAATTTCAGGGTGATTTTTCATTATGAAAAATTCCCCCAAGTTTTTGGGGTCATTTTTCATTTTCGAATTCATATTTAAATTGATACCGTCTAATCGTATAGGTATCTAAACAAACCGAATTTTGTAGTCCCCGCAGTTTTAAATGCCAAATAAAGATTTTGTTTATTATTCTATTGCATCTCCAATAAGCCTACAAGGCAAGCAGACTATTGTTGGTCGTTAATTTTGGCATACAACACAGAAGGAGCCTATTTTGTCATAAGGTAAGGAAACACTTCTAACTCGGGGGATGCATGGTGCAAAGAACCATCGTGAGTCGGCATGTAGACTCTAAGAACCTAAAGGCGTAGCAAAAAAAAAAAAATTACCCAATGGAGGATCGAGGAGGAAGCGTTAGCAGTAACGTCCGACGTCATCTGAATCCACCATATTGGGGGCTTCCAGCTGTGCAAATTTTCGTCAAACTCATCCAAGCTGATAAAGCAGTGTGCACTAGAGACCGTCGCCAATATGGGTATCGAGAACAAATCAGAGAAGATTCTTGGTTTGCATTGGATCCCGGTTGGAATCGTGTTCACATTCCGTCTCAATTTCCACCGCACTAGTCTAAACATTATAAACGGGGATCGCTTTCCCACCAAAAGAGAGTGCCTCAGTATACTGATGTCCATCTTCGACCCTTTTGGATTGTTGGCCGATTTCGAAATCCATGGAAAGCTGATGCTGCAGTCGCTATGGAAGATAAGCACAGTATGGGATGAAGAGATACCGTCCCGGATGCAACAGAGATGGGAACAATGGATCATGATGCTGAAAGCAGTTGAAAAAGTTCGTGTACCGTCCAACTACATACCTTCGTAGACGCAAGCGAGGCGGCGTTTGCTGCGGTGGGGTTTTGGAGAATCGTTCATCAGACTGGTGCCATAGTAAAACCAGATGTGCCCCCTTCAAACTTACATCGATACCGCGTCTCGAGCTCCAAGCCGCAGTTCTGGGAGCGCGACTTCGCCGAAGGATTATTCAATCTCACAATATGTAAGTCACCAAGTGCAACTTCTGAAGTGATTCCAGAACAGCGTTATCTTGGATCAAGTCAGACGATCCTCGACGGTACAAGCCATTCGTCGGCCATCGAGTAGCTGAGATTTCAGAGCTGTCGAAAGTAAGCGAGTGGCGTTGGGTTCCCACCAAAATATATGTTGCCGATTTAGCTAGCTACACGAGCCAAATACCTGACAAATTACCAACCAGGAGGATGATGGATAACCGGCTCAGACTTCTTGTTAGCCGACGAAAGCGAATGGCCACGAATACGGATGATGAAATCACCACAAACCAATCAGCTGATGACTAAATTTAATGACATGATATATTCCATGCAAGTAGTTTTGGAATCAATATAAATAGATTTTCATGTTTCTTAAAGTTAAAACGGGTAGTAGCCTGGGTGCTGCGCTGGCGTAGTAGTCATCGATCGGAAGGCAAATCACTGTACGTTGCCGAGCTAAAGTATGCTGAAATAGTCTTATTCCGTATGTTGCAAAGGCAGTACTATACCGAGGACTATACGACTTTGAAACTGGGGCAGCAGATCGGAAAATCAAGACCCCTATATCGACTAACTCCTTGCTTAGACGAAAAAGATGTTATTAGATTGTCTGGACGAATCGATTCCGCGGTGTGTGTTCCGTTGGAAACAAGAAGATTCATGAGAGAACTCGCCAAGATCATAGCACGGGAGTGTCAATACTGCAAAGACCTGGCCGCAAAACCTACGATGCAACAAATGGGTCAACTCCCAACAGATCGTCTAACTCCATTTGTCCGGCCCTTTACGTTTACGGGAGTGGACTACATGGGGCCCTACCTGGTAACTATCGGATGGCGAGGGGAAAAACGCTGGATAGCCCTCTTCACATGTCTAACCATTCGTGCGATTCATCTGGAGGTGGCAACGGACCTTTCTTAAGACGAGTGCTCCTCGTAACGTAAAAGAAACCTTACCCAAAGAAGATACTCTACGAAGCGTTTTAATCGAAGCTGAAAATATTGTCAACTCGCAACCATTGACTCATCTGCCGCTGACATCTGAACAGGAAGAACCGCTCACGCCCAACCACTTCATCCTAGAATGTGCCAACTCCACCCAAACTCCAGGGTCTGAAATAGATGGGTCACTCTTCCTCAGAAAGCAATTGAGGATCGAACAAGCCTTGAAGAACCGTTTCTGGCACCGATGGATAGCCGAATATTTGCCCGATCTAACTCGACGAACCAAATGGTATGCAAGAGTAGCTCCTCTGGCCGTTGGGGACCTAGTGATCATCTGCGACTCGGACATGGCTCGGAGCTGTTGGCGGCGGGGGAGAATCCTTAAAATGTTCCCTAGACGGGATGGTCAAGTACGTACAGCAACAGTGCAGACTTCGTCAGGGGTAATAAAGGGACCTAGCTTAAAGCTTGCCAAGTTGGATGTTGGTGAATCCTCGACTGTAAAATTAACCACAAGTAATTGTAAGCATTTATTATAACTAAATTTTTCTTTCTGTAAAATAATTCAATTTCGGAAATAAAACATTCAAACTCGTTGCCTAACACGAACACTTTTTCTATAAAATTGAAAGATAATTTGTTTATTTTGATAAACTAACTTTATAATTCATAAGCAACTTTTTAAGACGAAGATTGATTTCAACTATCAAGTTTAAGTGGTCAAAAAAAAGCAAAATAAGATTTGTACGGTTCCGTTTTACGTATGGCTATACCTAACTGGGGCCTGAAGCTTCTCTGCAAATTTTACAATTTTCGCACAATATTTTTACAAGTATTGACTCGCAACGTTATAATAGTACTGTGATACTCAACCGCGTTAAATTTTAAACATATTTATTTGGAAATCACAGTTGTTAAAACAATTTGCAAAGTTCCTTTTTCAACTAAAAGAATCGAAAAAGTACCAACAAATTGTATTAGAGTCGTCGAAAAAACTGTCAAATTTTTGCACAACGGTCACGCTGGTCCAGCGCGCGGTGCACTCACACATTCAAATCCGATTCGGAACGTTCCCTTGCAATTGCAGCAAAAACCGCACAAAATCAAGGCACAGATATTGTTGCCAAAATTAAACACTTTACCTATAACTCTGTCCAACAAAAATTTTCAGTACAGGGATCATAGGATGTTTGTCTCTCAGTCTGGTTGCGATGACTTACATAAATCGGTCCCTCTTTAAAGTTCTCACAGGGTTCCCGTAGTTTAAATGATAATTCGCCATAACTCAGAGAGCAATACTATTAGGGCTACCATCTTCCAATTTAAAAAAAAAAAAAAATGGTGAACGAAATAAATTCAGTTTATCTTTTTCCTTTTCCGGTAAGATAATAGGCGAATTTTTTTAAGGGTATCCCCAGCAGGCCTAATCGCTTTAGTATATAAAAATTTTGTAACACAAAAAAAATTAGAACGAAAAATATTTACCAAACAGGCAGAATACAAAATGATATAACCACGACGCAATGTCATATAGTATCTAAACAAATGGTAAAAGGACTGCACTTGTAAAGCTCTACATACATTTTTGAATATAGACATAGATACCTAGATTAGGTATTTGTTAACAAATTATTACCCGGCAGTGCTGATCTTCGCGGAAACAGTATCGAAAAAAGAACTTTACTGGGGACGAGTGACCGGATGTGGTCAAACCCAACGAACGACAATAAGTAGCAGAGGCAAACCATACTGAGACCCCCAAGTCGCAATCCTCTTGCCGCTGGCTACCTCAATTTTTTTTTCAAATTCGCCATTTTGTTTTTCTATCGGTGCTATGTATATTTAGAATCCATGTGACATGCAAAAACATACAAAAATTATAAAATCAATGCTGCCAACCGCTACCAACCATGGGGGAATGTGATAGAGTTCGGGAATACATTTTAACATAACTGAAAGCTATTGGTTGGTTATTATATATTTTGAAAAGGCTATTAATATAATTTCTTTGGTTAATAAAACTATCTAAATGAGTTGATTTATATACTAGAAACATATTAGGACAAACATGGTTGTGTATTTTCCGCTTTTGATTATCATTAACTTCGATTTCATGAGTAAATTTTTCTTAAATAACTGAAGAAAAATTACTCAAAATGTTTTTATTATCCTTCATACAATCTACATTTTTCATTTTTCGTAAGTATATTCAGCAAAAGTTCACTTATTCCTAAAATAAAATACTATTCACACGTAACGAATAATTTGAAATTTAACGGACAAAATTCTATTGTGGTATTCGTTTGGGCGTTCTCAGATCACTTTTTTTGCTCTCAGATCAGTTCTTATGTTCGTTTGGTACAAAAAAAAAAAGCAATCTTTTTCAGATTTCAGAGCACTTTTGAGAATCTAGATATTTTCTCAGATTTACCAATACAAGTGCGCTTGAGTTTGACAACTGGTGGAGGGCATTTAGGTTTTCGTGAATTTGTTCTACAGCAAAGAAAGGCATTGCATCGGGTGAACTTATTTTAGTAAATTGGTTATGTATAAATATTTAAAAGTCAATCGATGCGCAAATTTCGAATGTTTTAATATGAAATTTAACCAGTGAATGGAAAACGTTTTGAAAAGTGTTGAAGGCAACACATATTCCAATCGCACGAATATTAGGTATCACAAAAAAGAGCAAGTGACGTTTATATGTTCGATTAGCCACACGAAATCCTGAGAGCGAATCTGAAGAAGCCCAAACGAATACAACATATGAACACCGGCAGCAACTTTGCCGACAGCGGAAGTGGGACATGCAAGGTGCGAGTGTGTTGGTCAGTGAAGTTACGTGATATTTGTCAATACGCATGTCTATGTAACAATACTAACGCACTTAGCATGTACCACCCCATACAAATATAGCTTGTAGACAAGTAACGGAAAATCGGCGAAGATGGGGGTCTCAGTATTGTCAGGTTTACTTGCTTCGTCATTTTGATATTTCAGTGTAAAAAATTATTTGATGAAAAAATAGACAAACATGCAAAAATATAACAAAAAACTCTAAAATATGCCATAAATATGCTCTACATAATGAAATATGCATTTATACTCAAATATGCAGAAATATGCTCTAACGAATAGGGCTGAAAATATGTAGGTACTTAGTTTTAAATATTAAAAGATTTAATACGATATCCCAAAAAAAACAAACATGCTTTTGCATGAATCCGGTTGCTTTAGTAACCGTTATTTATCGCAATATCACTACAACGCGCTTATAAATAAAACCTTATTTCTAAAAGACAACATTAAAAAAATGGTTTAACTGAATATTATTGGAACCTTCGGAAATACAAACAATTTAAAACTGAATGGCAGCACCCCACATAATAAGTCATTCTCAAAAGCACCAAAACCGAAAGTTCTTTAACAAAATCCATAAATAAAACCCTTAAGAACATGCTCTCATTGTTCAACTGGTAACACTCTTCTGATGTGCTTCAGTCACACACACTGCTTATTTTGGTTGATGATAACAGCAAGCGAACACAAGACGATCATGCTCGAGTGCCCGCGGTTGTGTGGCAGACTGGTAATGGTGGGCTGCATGCGAATTTTAGCAAAATGACAGCAACAATTCCTTGGTATGTCAGTGGTTTGCTTTTTATTTCAGTTTCAATTCTTGTGTTTGAGTGCCGTGAGAGTATCTACAGGCACCACTGGTAGAAAAAAAGCTCCTCCATAAGGCCTATACTGACAATTTTTGTTGGACAGAGTATAGTATTGTAACATTCAGGCTGGGATTCGAAAAGATTAAACACTATTCTGTTCAACTTTTCTAATAAAATCACTTTATTCACAATTTCTAATTATTCACTTATTAAGTACCAAAACAATAGGGGTATTCACGATTCGGTGTAACAGACCTAGTAAAATTGCGAAATTTTATTTTATTTTATCAGATCGTGAACACACTTTTTCTTATCTATAGCAAAACTGAAGCAAATGCCAGATCCAATTTGACAATTGATATTTGTTCTGAAAAAAAACTTTTAAAAGGCGAAAAATAAAAACGATTCTGTTTATTGGAAGATAATGGAGACAAAATTATGTTAATTAATTAATATTACCTAATGAAAATTATGATTTTCCCTTCGGCGGCACTTATTTTTGTTTTTCATTCTCTTTATTTTTTCCAATGTAGCGAACTGTCAACTTGATGAGGCTACTCTGTTGTATTTTTCGGTTGCAATAGGGGCAAGGCATAGATAAAGTGCAAAAGTGTAGCGAAATTTTATTCAGTACATTTTGTTTTTGTAGTGCGAAAAAAAGTTGCACTTTCGCACTTTTGCAATGATACAATACCAGTTGCACCGGATCGTGAATACCCCTAATATCACTTAAATCAATTCTGAAACGTTTCAATCCAATCGCTTTATTCACTGTATTACTTTACACTTATTTATCTTACAACCGATTACTCTTTCGAACTTTAACAATCACTGGTTAAAAATCAACTGTCTCTGCCTCTGCTCAAGCATGCCCTTTTATATCCGCTCTGCCACCTAAGTATCAGGTATCCAACTATTCTGGATGGTTCTACAATTAGCTATAGAGAGAGTGGTATAGAAAGGTTCTAGAATAAACTAGAAAGTTGTTGTAGAAGTGTGGTGAGTTACACCTAACAGATGACAGATGGCATTGACATTTATGCGAATTCGAAAATCCAATTGGAATTGGAAGTTGAACTTGGAAGCTGACTAAGTGGCCGATTCACCATTTTATGTTCGACGCTACATTACACACCACAATATCCCCCTCTTAAACTTGTTCGTCCCGAACAAACTCGCTAACATTTTCGCCATTAAAGCGATGAAGACGATCCACATGAACGACTTTCAGCTTGCCTCTTCCTCGTTGGATGCGATAGACAACGTCGTTGATGCGCTTCACGATTTTATAGGGCCCTTCCCAGTCTTGTTACAATTTCGGTGATAAGCTTTTTCTTCGATGAGGATTATATAGCCATACCAGATCTCCTTCCTGGAATCCTGTAGTTGTCATTTTAGTATCGTACCTGGTTTTCATGCGGTCGCAGGCTATCATAATCTTTTCCCTAGTCCCTCGATGCACGTCCCTGATGATATCCCTGAGGTCTGCAACATAGTCTTCCTCATTCTTGGGTTCTTCGCATGGAGATCCAAACATCAACTCGCTTGGCAGGCGGACTGCTCGATCGAAAAGGATTTCAGATGGAGTATGTCCTGTGGTGTTATGTGTAGTGTACAACACTGTACTATATTAGTACTGGAGTTTCTAAATATAAATTATTTATAGTAGGTAGTTCCTATTTTGTATAAAAATAATAGAGATATTAAAATCATATAATAAAGAACACTCGACAGAATAGTATCGAGATCAAGAGAATAATATACATTATATATATCAATATTCTACATTTTGGCGACGAGGATTGAAGAAGATATTTAAAGAAAATTTTGTTTGAATTCTAAAATTGGTAAGATTGCCTAAAAATCATAAATTGGTATACCTACCTATGGTATTTAAAAAAAAGAAGATTTAATTCGATAATCAGTATTTTGGATGAGGGATTAAATTCGATAATCATCCATTATATGATTACAAAACACATAGATTAAATTCGTTTGAAAAGATTAAATTCGTTTGGAAAGATTAAATTCGTTTGAAAAGATTAAATTCGTTTGGAAAGATTAAATTCGTTTGAAATGATTAAATTTGTCTTCCTTTGAGGATGGTTCTTGTTGATTTTTACCAGTTATAGTGACATAAAATGACGTTTTATATAACTGGAATGTCTTCACTTATATAATATATTTATGTGGTATTTGTATTTAATGTAGGTCAACAATGCCGTCTGACATAAATTGTATACCTAAGCTGGACCAATTCGATTGCAGTTGTGACTCCCGATCACTTGGAACGAAATGGGCAAAATGGAAGCGAGCTTTTGAATTATATATTCTTGTAACTGGAATCAAAGATCCTGTTAAGAAAAGAGCGAGTCTTTTGCATTGTGGGGGACAAGACTTACAGGAAATATTTTATAATTTACCTGGAGCAAACGTGGATGAAACCTTGGCGTCAAATAAAAACGTAAATGTTTATAGTGTCTGTGTTCAAAAGTTGAATGAATATTTTACTCCGAGACAAAATAAAACTTATGAAAGACATATATTTAGACAAATATGCCAAAAAAAGGATGAAAAATTTGAAGCATTTGTTGTTCGCCTTAGACGCCAAGCTGCCAAGTGCGTATTTGACAACACTGATGAACATATTAAAGACCAAGTGGTAGAGAAATGTTTTTCGGAAAAGCTTAGACGAAAGATATTACAGATGGATGATTCAAAGACGTTAAATGATATAGTTTTTCTTGCAAATTCCTTGGAAATCGTAGAATTTCAAATGGAAAATTTTGGAAATAAATCTAATAACAATGAAATTGAAGTCAACAAAATTCTAGAAAAATCAAAACCCAAGCAAAAAATATTCGAATGTTTTCGATGTGGTTCTAAAGAACATTCTGCACGTGATACGAATTGTCCAGCAAGGAACAAAAGTTGTCACAAATGCGGATTAACAGGACATTTTGAATCCAAATGCCGAACAAAGTTGAAACGATATGCACCAATTGATAAAGAGAGAACAAGCAAATTTAAAAAGGAAGCAGTAAGATCTGTTCAAGAGGATGAATGTGGCGAATATGTTTTCAAAATTCAAAATCAAATAGATGAAATAATGTGTCGGATTGGGGGCATTGTGGTACCAATTGTTATCGACTCTGGAAGCAAATCAAACATAATTTCAGAAAAAACATGGATAGAAATGAAAAACCAGGGGATTTCAGTTCGAAATCAAATAAAAAATCCGAAGAAAACATTTCTAGCTTATGGTTCTGATACACCATTAAATGTTTTAGGATCTTTTGAGGCGGACATTTTGGTACCAGGTAAGAAGCATTCTGCTATCTTTTACGTTGTAAAAAATGGTCAAAAAAGCTTAATGGGGAGGGACACAGCAATAAAACTAGGAGTACTTAAACTGGGCTTGGAATTGTTGAATTCAATACAGTGCACTGTGTTTCCCAAAATTAAAGACGTTTTAGTTGATATTCCCATAGATAGCACAATAACTCCTGTGATTCAGCCTTGTCGGAAATTACCAATTCCTTTGGAAGAAAAGATTAAGGCTAAATTAAATGAGCTCTTGGCATCAGATATAATTGAACCAGTGGAAGGACACTCAAAATGGATATCTCCCATCGTCCCAATTATGAAAAAAGATGGAGATATACGTTTGTGCGTTGATATGAGAAGAGCGAATACAGCGATATTGAGAGAAAATTATCCATTACCTACCATAAACCAAATTCTTCCTAAATTACGAAAATCAATATTATTTTCAAGACTAGATATAAAAAATGCTTTTCATCAAATTGAGATTTCTCCAAATTCACGTTATATAACCACATTTATAACCAATAATGGACTATTCAGGTACAAAAGGCTTATGTTTGGAATCTCCTGTGCACCAGAAATATTTCAAAAGATAATTGAACACATGCTTTCCGGTTGTGAAGGAGCTGTTAACTTTATTGATGACATTATAATATTTGGAAAGTCTGAAGAAGAACATAACTTTCGTTTAAAAAATGTACTTGAGGTAATTAAAAAGAATAATGTGTTATTAAACTACGATAAGTGTACATATAATGTTCAACGAATTGAGTTTTTGGGACATATCCTTTCTGCAAATGGCATTCAACCATCACCAGCAAAATTAGAAGTAATCAACAAATTTCGAGAACCCAAGACAGTTGAAGAGCTAGAAAGCTTTTTAGGTCTTATAAACTATGTTGGAAAATTTATAGCAAATCTTGGAACTTTGACTGATCCTTTACGGGTATTTTTAAAAAATCAAAATGGGCGACACAAATCCGAAATCAAATTAAATGAAAAAGAAGTACGTTCATTTGAAGCACTTAAAAAAGTTCTGCTTAATGACAAATATTTGGGATACTATGATCCAAACGACAGGACCCAGTTAATGGTTGATGCAAGTCCTGTAGCACTAGGTGCTGTTTTGATTCAGTTTAGTAGTAATGAAAAACCACGCATTATAGCTTATGGAAACAAAAGCTTATCCGATTGCGAAAAAAGATACTGCCAGACGGAAAAAGAGGCATTGGCACTTGTGTGGGGAGTTGAACATTTTCATATATATTTATATGGAAAGGATTTTGAACTTGTAACAGACCATAAGCCCCTAGAATTTATTTTCAGTCCAAAATCTAAACCATGCGCTCGAGTCGAAAGGTGGGTACTTCGATTGCAGTCCTATAGGTATAAAATAATTTATAAACCAGGCAAGTCCAATATTGCTGATCCTTTGTCTCGACTTTGTGTCACGAGCAATAGCAATCCGAATTTCGATGAGGAAGAACATATACAACAAGTCGTTTGCAGTAGTGTTCCCAAAGCTATGACCCTTAATGAAATTGACAAAGTGTCTTCAACTGATGAGGAGATTTTGGATGTAAAAAAAGCAATTTACAACAATAATTGGAAAAAGGAAATTCTTCACTTCAAAATATTTGAAAATGAACTATGTTTTTATGGAAACATATTGTTACGGCACAATAAAATTGTTATTCCGACACAGCTTCGTAAAAAAGTAATCCAATTTGCTCACGAAGGACATCCAGGAATAGTTGGTACAAAACGACGATTACGAACCAAAGTGTGGTGGCCTAAAATTGACCAGGAAACTGAAAGTTTCGTCAAGAAATGTAAAGGCTGCTTTTTGGTCTCGAATTCGGTACCTCCTGAACCAATGAAACGACGAGTAATTCCAGTGGCTCCCTGGATAGATGTTGCTATAGATCTGATGGGACCACTTCCAAGCGGTGAACATATCTTTGTCATAGTGGATTATTATAGTCGTTACAAAGAAATTGTTTTAATGAGGAATATAACATCCATATCTATAATCAACACTTTAAAGAAAATTTTCACAAGATTGGGATTTCCCCATACAATAACTTCAGACAATGGAAAACAATTTGTCAGTGAGGAATTCAAACATTTTTGTGAAACCTATAATGTAAAGCTTTATAATACTATTCCATATTGGCCACAACAAAATGGAGAAGTTGAACGACAAAATCGAGATATACTTAAAAGAATAAGAATAAGCAAAGCTTACAACACTAACTGGAAAGACGATTTACAAGATTACCTACTTATGTATCACAATACTCCACATTCAACCACTGGAAAAGCACCTGCTGAACTGTTTTATGGAAGATTACTTAAAGATAAAATTCCTTCCGTCATTAACTATGATAAAGATTTAAATGAAGAAACCAGAGAAAGGGATTTATTGGAAAAGGAAAAGGGAAAGATATATTCAGACAAGAAAAGACATGCAACTCACAACGAGTTGTCTCCTGGTGATAAGGTTCTAGTAAAACGGTTGCGAAAAGAAAATAAATTAGATGCAAACTTCGGTGAAGAGCCTCATGATGTTCTTGAACGGAAAGGTGGAGATGTATTAATCAAGAATTCTGGAACCGGTGAAATAACACGACGAAACATAATACATCTAAAAAAAGTTGATGGAGAATGGGCTGTGGAGAAAAGAGGATCCAAACCATAACTTGTTTTCTTACATTAATGAATTCATAACTTGTTTTCTTACATTAATGAATTAATTTTTAAATGTAATTCGTTATAATATTTAAAAAAAAAGAAGGAGGGAATGTAGTGTACAACACTGTACTATATTAGTACTGGAGTTTCTAAATATAAATTATTTATAGTAGGTAGTTCCTATTTTGTATAAAAATAATAGAGATATTAAAATCATATAATAAAGAACACTCGACAGAATAGTATCGAGATCAAGAGAATAATATACATTATATATATCAATATTCTACATTATGCACTGCATTTCGATAGGCCAATAAAAACATGGGAATCTGCTTATCCCAATCTCTCTGGTCATCGCCAACGACCTTAGAGAGAAGTTCGTTTAGGGTTCTGTTGAAGCGCTCCACCATCCCATCTGATTGTGGGTGAAGGGGTGTTGTCCTTGTCTTGTGAATTCCGACAATCCCCATACTCCTTGGACTCGAAGTTTCGTCCCTGGTCCGAATGCAGTTCCATCGGTACACCGAATCTGCTTACCCAGTTGTAGACAATTTGCTCCACCACAGTTTTAGCTTCTTGGTTAGGGATAGCAAAAGCTTCAGGCCACTTACTGAAGTAGTCCATAACAACAAGAATGTAACGATTTCCATTGTTCGTTTCAGGAAACGGTCCCGCAATATCAATTGCTATCCTTTCAAAGGGGGCTCCCACGTTGTATTGATGCATCTGGCCTCGGACTTTCACTCTCGGGCCTTTGCTGGCCGCACATGTTACGCACTTCCTACACCAACTTTCAACATCCTCCCTTGAATGGACCCAGTAATAGCGTTCTCGCACTTTATCGAGTGTTTTATTAATTCCCAAGTGACCTCCAGACACTCCATCATGCAACTCCCTTAGCACTTCACTTATTTTCGACCTGGGCAGAACAAGCTGCATTACGAACGACGTTCCATCCGAGCTTTCCCATCTTCTTTTTAGAATGCCGTCCTGTACATGAAGGGAGTCCCACTGCGCCCAGTATGCCTTCAGCTCGGGGCTCCTATTGGATATCTCCTGCCAGTCTGGTTTTCCCTCATGCTCCTTCCAGGCGAGAATCGGTTCGATATCCGGATCTTCTCTTTGAGCCTCCCGGATTTCATGCGCACTCCAGCCACCGTTGGGCATAGCTCTCACCCTTTCAACGGTCACGATATCTTTTTCCTCATGTCGTAAGCAATGTTTACGGGAGAGAGCATCTGCATTGGAGTGAAGACTTCCCTTTCGATGTTGAATTTCGTAGTCGTACATCTGCAGCCGTTCGATCCACCTCGCGACTTGTCCTTCAGGATTCTTAAAATGCAGCAGCCATTTTAAAGACGCGTGGTCTGTCGACCACGAAGGAATGATGAATTTCCGCCCATAAAGGTACTTGTGGAAATATTTTGTTGCCAGTACCAGAGTAAGAAGTTCGCGCCTGGTAACACAGTTGTTCCCATCTGGTTTTGAGAGAACTTTGCTGAAGTACGAAACTTCTTTCTCTTGACCATCGTGCACCTGGGAAAGGATGGCTCCGATTTCCACATTACTAGCGTCTGCATCCACAATAAATGTTTTCCCAGGGGTGGGGTACGCTAATATGTGGGCGTCGCACAACTGTCGCTTAAGTTCTTTGAAGCTATTCTCGCACTCACCTGACCATTTGAATTGTTTGCCTTTTTCTGTCGTTTGATGCAAACTCTTTGCGATCCCGGCAAAGTCCTTTACAAATCGTCTATAATAGGTCGCAAGTCCCAGGAAGCTTCTCAATTGATGTTTGTCTTTAGGAACCGGCCAGTTTTTCACTGCATCGACCTTCTCCGGATCAGTCTTGACTCCTTCGGAAGAGGTGATGTGCCCGAGATACTTCACTTCTGGTCTAAATAGAGCACACTTCTTCGGGTTCAGTTTTAATTGCGCACTTCGTAGCCTTTGGAACACTTCCTTTAGGTTATTTCGATGTTCGTGAAATGTTTTTCCTACCACGATGACATCGTCCAGGTAGACCAAACAGGTTTTCCACCTTAGTCCCAGCAATACGAGCATTGTACAGCCCAAATGGCATTACTGTAAACTGCCAGAGCCCGTTTCCTGCTGTGAATGCTGTTTTCTCAAGGTCTTCTGGATGGATCTGCAGTTGCCAGTAGCCACTCTTCAGATCAAGAGTCGAAAACCATTTGACTCCAGATAGTGTGTCCAGGGTATCGTCAATTCTTGGCAGGGGGTAGCTGTCCTTCTTGGTGACGTTGTTTAGCTGGCGATAGTCCATGCAGAATCTCGAACTTCCGTCTTTCTTCTTGACCAGGACGACCGCTGATGCCCACGGACTTTTTGAGCTTTCAATCAGTCCCTCCTTTTTTTTTCGATTTGAATGTTTGAATGCTTATTTCATTTCAATTTCTATTATTTTTACAATGTTTTATATTAAAATACCTATTACAATATTATACAGCAATTCTTAAACAATGGTCAATTGGTAAGAAAAACTGTAAGGTGAAATTCAGATAAATCAACCATGAATTTTGTACTGAAAAGAAGTGACTTATACACTTTGTGGTAAGAGTACCAGTTTCAAGTGTATTATTCATAAAAAAAATACGGATAAGGAGAGCCGCACTGAGAAAAGTAAGAAAGGGCGATGTAAAAGAAAATAAAAAAAAAAACAAGGAAAAAGTTGAGAAGTGAAAGAGAAAAAAAGACAAACTAATAAAAAAAGTTAGAGATTAAGTTGAGAAATAAGTTTAACCAAAGTTGATTGAGTTAGATTGGTCGGCAAATTAGAATTTAACATGGGTTTAACATGGAGACAAAGCAATATTTCTAATGCAAGCAAAAATATCTTGTTAAGCTACTATTATTAGAATCAAATCCTCTACACCTGATCTGGATAATAGCCAATTTCTGAGATTTTTAAAGAACTTATTAAATCCGACATTACTGCATAAATCAGCAGGAAGTTTGTTATATATGTGTGGCGCTATAACAGTGTAGGAACGTCTAAAGTGTTCTGTTCTAGCTCTTGGAACTACAACATTATTTGTTGATCTGAGTGAATAAGTTACATTATTTCCAATTAAATTGTTATAACCACCCCGCAGGTAAAACAGTCTCAGTACTTTATAGACGTATAAATGCCTGAGTGGCAATACTTTAACTGATTTAAACAGTGGAAATGATGGCTCCCATCTTGGCTTGAACAACATTACTCTGATTATCTTTTTTGGGCGGTAATGACAGGCTTCAAAGTACTGATGTAAGCACAACCCCAGCAAGAAATACCATATTCCAAACGAGAATTGACTAACGCGTAGTAGACTGATGTAAGTAGAGTCCTTTTCCATCGTCGACACCATTTCTGCAACCTCCGTCAGCTTAGCCAATGGTAGTCGTCTGGGGTCGGCCAACTCGCCTGTTTGCGAAGCAAAAATATCAGCGAACTCGTTGATTAGACTCCCTGCCATGGCCCGCTGCTCCTGATCCAGCTCACACTCTCCGAGTATATTCTTGTTTATTTCCGATACCTCCGTAGGTCTAACTAGTTTCGCGGGACTTTCGTTGGACAACTTTGTAACCGCAGTTATCGGTATGCACTTTCCGATCGTTTCCCCTTTCTTTAGTTTCACGCTTTTGTGTTCCACATTGAGGACACGAACGGGAACCAAGTTGTTTTTAGGTTCAACAAGCATCTTTCCCACGATGTAGTTCTGATAGTAATTGTCTTGATCTGGCTCGATTAGGTAGAATCGGTGGCTCCCAGGATCACCTTCCAGCCTTATCCAAATAAGTGTCTCTGACGAAGGTGGTAGTATTTCGTCCTCACTTACCACTGTCCTTAGAGCTGCGACGTTCTCGTTCCCGTAAACCATTGGAATCTCGATGTTCCTATACTTTAGAACTTGCAAACCGTTGTCGAGTACAACATCATGCGCTTTCACAAAGTCGATTCCGATGATGCATTCTTCACATATATCAGCCACTAAGAATGCATGGGAGAAGACTATTCCTGCAAGATCTATTGTCAAGAGAACCTCACCATACGCCGTTGCTCCAGTTGCAGTTTTTAGACAGTAGCTGTTGGTGTTGTGCAGCCATGATTGGCGAACGATGTCCCTTCTGATTATGGAAGCGGTGGCACTTGTATCAATTGTGGCCACATACTTTTTCTGGTCGATATGTGTTTTCACTGTCAAGCTCCTATTACATCGTTTGGTCTGGGAAACCTGAATTGTGGTCCTGGGGGCGTCGATTCCAAAAACCAGCTTCTGCCCCGCGAAGTTGGTTTTTACTGGTTTCCCGACTGATGGTTTTGTGATGTTCCATCCGCCGAATGTTCAGATGCCTCCTCGTTTCGACTCCTAATTCTGCAATGTGGACAACTGCCTTGTCTACGTTCAGCTCTGCACTGCCGTTGTAGATATCCAATTTTGTTGGAGTTCCAGCAACGGATCGGTCCCCTGCGAGCATTGTTCCGGTCTACTACTTCTGTTCTCTGACATGAGCATTCAACGGACGTTATTTCTCTTACACGGTGAAGCCCTTGAGATGCTTGGTCAGCAGCTTTCATCGTTAAGGCAAATGCCAGTGCCTCAGGAAGAGTTCTCTTTCCAGCCATGCGTAGAGCCATCTACAGTTGTCTGTCTTCTATGGCTTGTGTAAAAGCTTCAATAGCCATTTCATTGATGACAACTGCGCAGTTGCACTCTATACACTTGCTGCATATGGTCATCGCCAAATCGCATCTCAATAGCTGTAACCAATGCGTCGTAGTTTGAGACAGTTTGAAGCAACTCTGCAGCTGAGCCTCGTAGTGCGAGCGTTAGTGCAATCGACTTTTCCTCGTCGTCCCATCCGTTGGTCGTTGCAGCTGCTTCGAACTGTCTTTTATAAATTGGCCACGATGTTTGCCCATCAAAAACGGGTGGTTGCATTCCTTTCCTTCTTGGGCAGTGAGCAGAATATTCCCGAACCTTCTGTTTCTTTACTTTTTCGAGTTCTTTAGTTATTTTCTCGATATTTGTTCCGAGCTCTCTAGCTATGTTCTCGTGTTTATGAAACGTTTCATGAATTTCCTGTAATTTCGTTTCATGCTGATTCAATTTCTCATCAATTGCGTCGATTTTTACTTCGAGAACATTCTTAAATTCTTCCACCGCATCTTTTTGTGCGGCGACAATGGAATTTTTCTGTTCTTCCATAGAATTCTTCTGTTCTTCTAGAGAATTCTTCTGTTGTTCTAGAGAATTCTTTTGTTCTTCTAGAGAATTCTTCTGCTCTGCGAACTTCGATTCCATTGAATTCTTCTGTTCTGCGAACTTCGATTCCATAGAATTCTTTTGTTCTTCCATCTTGGCGAGAAGTAATTCCATCATAGCGCTTATATCAACGCCTGTACTTACTTGTTCTTCTACCACGTCGAATAGCATGGATTTTGGATCTACTCCCTCGCTTTGGACAGCTTCCTGCAGAGGAAGTATGAGGTCACTTTTCCCTCCAGCTGTGGAGAGATTTCGCTTTTCTAGCTCACTTTTTAATTGGGGTATGCTTAGATGTAGCAATAAACGACCTATTTTGTTTGTCTTTTGTAATTTCAAAATTCACAAATTCACTTTTTTTTTCAGTCTTAATAGCACTTAGACACTTAGCACAGAATAAGTTCTATCCCACTTCTGACACCAATGTTACATTCAGGCTGGGATTCGAAAAGCTAAAGCACTATTCTGTTCAACTTTTCTAATAAAATCACTTTATTCACAATTTCTAATTATTCACTTATTAAGTACCTACCAAAACAATATCACTTAAATCAATTCTTAAACGTTTCAATCCAATCGCTTTATTCACTGTATTACTTTACACTTATTTATCTCACAACCGATTACTCTTTCGAACTTTTACAATCACTGGTTAAAAATCATATGTCTCTGTCTCTGATCAAGCATGCCCTTTTATATCCGCTCTGCCACCTAAGTATCAGGTATCCAACTATTCTGGATGGTTCTACAATTAGCCATAGAGAGAGTGGTATAGAGTGGTTCTAACAGAACACAGATGGCATTGACATATGCGAATTCGAAATTCCATTTGGAATTGGAAGTTGAACTTGGAAGCTGACTAAGTGACCGATTCACAGTATGAATCATACACCACAGTATGAACTACAATAAAACAAAGTTCGCAATTTCTTTCCTCCATCTATTTTCGTTTTAAGTAAAATAAGAGTGCAAACGGCATGTTTATATAGTATAGCTATCCTAAACCGTATGGAATTTTCAGCAGAAAAAAAAGCTTTTCAGCTCAGTCACCCTGCATTAATTTCTCCACGAAAATCTCCAAAAAAATATTTCACTTTCGATTTCACAGCATTTCTTGGAGAGCAGTGCAAATTTTACTTCACTTGAATAGCGTACCAGCCTTAAGATGTTACATTAATTAAATATAATGATTTTGTAATATAACAAATAGCAATTTTAAATTTATAAATACAGTTAAATTGATTTGTTCGCAATTCGCTCTCATGTGAATAGTCCTTTACTACTCAAACATACTCAAGTTCGAAGTAAAAAAAGAGCAAAAAAATACATAGCGGAAAAAGTGCAGTTACAGATTTTGGCATGTATTCGAAAAATAGAGCAAAAAAAAAAAAACAATACCGATACCGAAACCGAGCAGAAACAGCCACAAACAAAGAGAGAAACAGATTTTGCCGCACACACCACACAAAATTTCCTCCACTGAATGCTGGGAAAATCCAACGATATATAGCTTCAATCGAAGAGTTTACTTTTTGGAATTGTATAAAATTTATATTTTATGGCTTATTGTTCGACTTCAGAACATATATACAAATATGATTTATATCTTAAAATCTTTTTACATAATTGAACTTTATATTAAAAATCCTATTTCATTTGGATGAGTCATTCCAAAGCTAGGAGCTAGAAGGCATTCGAAAATTACAACTTTTCTTATGTCGTTTTCCATTGGTTTCACTCGGGGATCGACTCAATCTGAAATCCAATGGAACAAGAAAACTGCTTCTGGTTGAATCTACAAAAGTATTGGTGAAATGCCAAAAAATAATCTACGGCAGCTGTCATCTGACTTGTATAAAATACATAAATTGCACTTGTGTGAGTGCTTCTTGAGTGGATTCTGACTTCAAATCCAGAAGCGAAATTCTCTCCTCAGAATCAACAGAAGAGTATTTTTTGTGCCAATGGAACGGTTTCAGAAGCGAATTTTTCGATTCCGGACTCTCCCGGACGCTTCTTTTTGCCCAATGGAAAACGACATTAGATATCAGCTTAGATTTCCGGTTCCGAACAGTGGACAATGGTAAAACATATCATAAAAGCTATAAGAACCTAATCTCGACAATTTTCAATGCAACTGTGAAAACCGGAATCAATTTCGTGCAGTACTTTTTGAATCTATACATAGCAAACAGCTAAAGGTAAGATTAGACGTTATGCCAAGTGGTCATAAAATGCCAATTTCTGACAGTTTTCCTGTCAAAATATGGTCATACAATGTAATGGGCATATCTCATATGCCCTAATGACCTAAATGCCACATATGACCACGCTGATTTTGACAGATAAAAATGCCCAAATAGCATATAGTGCAATCGGACAATAAGCACGAATGCCAGCATAAACCTTATATGCCCATATGCACTTTTTTGAAATTTCGTTGTGGCATTGCTGGCATTGCTGGCATTTATGATGGAACAAGAATTAATTTGTTGTCATCGGTGTTTGAGTTCGTGGGATTGTGATTTATTTTCATTTTCGTTCTCTTTTTTCTGGAAAAATAACAAATATGAAATGAAAAAATAGCAAATGCCTTAAATGACCACTAAGGCAAATATGACCATATTGGTAATTTGTATCATATAGTCTAATATACAGTTTTGATACTAATCCTGGCATTTTGGTCATTTGACAGCTAATCTGGTCATTTGCCTGTTGGCATTCATATGCATAATTGGCATACAGTCTAATCTTAGCTTTACAGCCGGAACAAAAGTTACAGTTTAGGATACAGTTACAGTATATAGGATATTTGTATGGTACAGTTTGTTGACAAAATGCAAGTTCTTTCGATTTAAATCCAAGCTTCTTTTTTTTTTCTGTACATATATGAATTTGAACAAACGAAAACAACAGGTACTCGTACTAGAAGTGAGCTGGGTATCAAGATCTGCACCAGAAACATGGATGGGATGGAGGGTAATTTAAAGAAGTTATTTTTACTGCTTGGAATTGTCAAACATGTTAAGTAGAGTTAACGTGCGTGCGATGAGATTCCCATGCATTGTGGCTGTGGGTTTCGTAGTTTCCGGCAATATAAACATCACTTTCTCTATTTTGTGTTGATAACCGTGCGATTCGAATGTGCAGCCTTCGACTAATTCCAAAGCATTTTCCATTCACTGTTTATTTTAACATTAGATTCGAAATTTTGCGTCCCGATTGATTTCTACATATTTATACATAAATAATTTCCAAAAATAGATGCACCCGATGCAATGCCTTTCCTTGCTGTAGAGAAAATTCACAAAAACCTAAACGCCCTCCACCAGTTGTCAAACCCAAACTCACTTGTATTGGTAAATCTGAGAAAATATCTAGATTCGCAAGTGCTCTGAAATCTGAATTCTGAAGAACATAAAAAGTGCTATGAGAGCGCCATATCGAATACCAGAGAGACTTTTTTTGCTGCCATTCTTTTTCTCTACACCATGTTTGTTATTTTGTACATCTAGCAATGAAAGCGCTGCTTAAAGTACAGTACGCACAACTGCTATAATCAATCATAATAAAAAACAAAAAAAAATCACTATTCGTAAAATTGGCAACTCTGATACTTGATTTTGACGCTGAATGCCGATGGCGGAAAAATCTGAAACAAACAAACAAATTGATTTGTGCCTTAGTCGCTGGCGCCGATTAATAAATACATTTTGCTTGTTAAGTGTTCGAAATATTTGAAGAATAATAATATTCAATAAAATGGCACCAGCCAAAAAGCGGCCGCCGCCACCATCAAACCCTTCAGATGAAACAACTTCGAAACGGAGGAATCTATCGCAAGTCGGTAATTTGGTTAGTATGAAAATGTTTTCCAACGGAATTTGAAATTTAAAACGCAATTTCCGAATCTTGCAGTCTCAAATCAATTCGTATGTACGATGTGGCAAAATCCTACGAATGCACTTGACAAACTTTATGTGCCATTCAAATCTAATTGTGAACTTCAATGAGCGTGTCAATTTTCTTGTTGGAAGTAACGGCAGTGGAAAGAGCGCCATCCTAGCTGCTCTGGTTCTTGGCCTGGGAGCTAGGGCAAGCTCGACAAATAGATCACAGAGCATGAAGCGTAAGTAAAAAAAATCGGATTCGTTTTTCTACAAGTTTGGGTGTTTTATTTAGAGGAGTTTCTAATTAAAGAGGATATTTAGCACCTTGTCCATTCTAAAAATTAAGAAAGAAAATATTGAAATTAAGACAAATGCTAAGATAAGAATGACTCACTTCCTCCTTCGCCACACATATTCTCACCGTTGAAACGACATGGATTCGGGAAGATCTTGGTGATGGAACTGCGTTTACCACATACTGGTTCTTCGATATCAGGGCAGTAGATTTGGCACAAGCGTTTAGATTTTGCTACTGCGTTACTAATTTGAATAGCAACCAAGATTACGACGAGAATAAGATATGTGAGTTTCATTTTGAGAATTGATGTGTTCTAGTTCGATCGAGGGCTCTTATATACCTACCAGGTAATTTTGCAACTCTAGACGGTTGAATCAATAGGAAGTGAGACAGTGGATGCAATTGTTGTTTGATCAAGTGTTTGAAGTAGGCATGCACATGTGACGCTTGCATCCAGGTATAAGACGATGAGTGGAAGAATACGACTGTTTGCTAAGTTTCGTGTCAATAAAGACTGTTCTATGCACAATATAGACACAATGTTTGACGATTAGCGTTGTTGCTATCAGCAACATGTTTAATTTCCTTGCTATTCATTGGGCGCGAGTGTAGGCTGGCCGAATAGTCCCTAAGTTGCTGCACCTCGGAATTAGAAATGGTGCAATACAAGCGCACTGCGTCAAGTACCGAAAAAGTAACATGATTCCTGGGCACTGCTATCAGTTCTGCACACCAGGACCTCACGCTGATAATGCTTGGTCATCTGTGGAGCCATGTAACTTATATATGAAGATTCCTATATCTTAGCCACAACTCCTCGGTTCCAAACCTTCTGCAAAAAGGAGAGCACCAAGCCGCTATTATTTGCTTAACTCTATTTCTCCTCCCTACTGATCCCCCAAGGTCAACAAATAATAATATATTTACAAACTGCACTCTCATATCTTCCCTTCCGAACAGTGTGCCTATGAGTGCAACTACATCTGCTCAAAATCCTAAAGTAGGGAAAATACAACTCTTTCGTATTTATTGCACTTAAGACACAGCTCACCGCTTTTGCGAAGAAAAATACATTGACCACAAATGCAATTGAACGACCAACCCGTCAAAGAATCTTCACTCAGGACTGTTTTCTTTCTGTTTTAAATACCATTCCACTATTGCGAAGTCCAGATTCTTGAGAGGGCTATAAATCCGGCAGATTCCTTTTGAGGTCCTTGAGTCATTAGCTCAATTCGTTCAGCATTTCCTGGCCATCTCAAATATGAACTCTTTCAGACTCTTCCGCATAATTAAACAAAAGCAGTTTGAAGTTGTCTTTTATTTCGTGTCATCTTCATCTCTAGATTTGCAGTTTCCCGTCAAGTCACTACTTCGGATGACATTCGTGGTCATAAATTTGACTGTATCTTTCTACAAAGAGGTTTTATTAAAAAAAAAAAAAAACAAAGGTTACAATTTATTTATATTATCTTACCTCCGCATGGAACGCACCGATTAGCCTCAGTCAATAAACAAGGATTACCAAAGGTAAATAAAGTCGCATCATTCTTATGCTTAGCACAAAGTGGTAAACTTACTTCAGGACAAAATCTCGGTTCACGAGCGGGAGGTGTGACAACGTGTGCAATGCGATCAACAGATACAAGAACAAAGAACTCGTTTTCACTTCGGAGAGGTTGGTGTTACTTTAAGATTTCATTCAGCGGATTTGTCAATTTTATTGCACATTTTGAAAAATGTAGTTTTATATGATTGATCTATTTTACCTATGCACTTGATTAAAATGCTGTCCAAACAATGGCACATCTGCTTTATTGTAATACCCTGTGTTAAGGGTAAATCAATGTTAATGTCTGCTGCAGTCATCTTATTGTTGTAAGAGGCGTTAACTTTATTTCACTTGATTACCAAACATTTACCTGCATCGTAATTTAATGAAACGTATGAACAAGTATTCGTTACGCGTACTTTTCGGTTCGCTTGGGAATTAGGTCGCTACTAGCATTGTTCACGAACACAGCGTGCCTTAAAAACAATAACTCGGGCATTATTGGATGGCGGAGTTATTGTAAATTTAAAGACACGTTCGCAACTCATGTAAACATGGTTACCGATAGCATTTGGATTAATATGCAATCTCCATCAGTATACTCTGTTGTGGAAAGAATAATATGGTCGCCGTGATCAGATGCCAATTGGAGGCAGTAAATTGCATTGGTCAGGTTATAGTCGATATAAACGGTGCGTGTATTCCTTAATAGCTATGGATATGTTACGAAGAATTTCTTAATGTTTTTGACGTTTCAAAATGTCGACAAACCAATAGGGTGCATGTAGTTGTCGACAAAAGTGGAATACAACCCGAGAAAATATCTTTTTTGTTTTATTTTGTTGTTTGGGGAGGAGAAATGCTTTATGCACCATAAGGAGGTCTTTTAAACGTTGACCATCCTTCCTATTTTTTGCAAAGTGTACGCAAACTAAAACACCTCCCGGCCCTTCGTTTTCTGATCCATCCCCTCGGGGCCGCTATTCGCATTACTTCATGGGGGATGTGATCATATACCCTTACGGGCTCAATCTGTCTCATGGAATTGCTCTTGTTCTCTTTTCTTTCTTCTGAGAATATGTTGGACGTTGGTTCGGATTTGGTTGTAATTCTGCTCGTCGGCATCTTTTCGGCTATTCTTCAGCCACGTTCCTGATCAGCCTTTCTGCCCATCGTCCTCTGCTTTCCGAGTTCCAGCGCTCTTGCTAGATCTGTTTAACCTCTTCTATTGCCGTTTCCACTCTAGCTTCTTTTTGCCGTTGACACACTTCCTTTCTGCTGCTAGGAGGTCTATTGGTGTCACTCCTGCGACAGCTGCTGGTTCCGACACCGTTCGACAGGAGCTTGCCACAGGCAGAATTCCTACTGCTGCCATATGCTTTCTGTACTTTTGGTGTCGAGGGTTGTCATGTGTTGTTGACATTAGGAGCCTACGCTTGCTGGCCGTTGGGCCGCTAACTTACGTTCGACGGTCAGCCTAATCAGTGACGCGGTCACTGGCGACGGTCGTTCCGCCGCGTTTTTTTTCTTTTTGTTGCGAAAAGGTAAGTCTTGAAGGTCACACCCAAATACTTCATAGCGTCTGTTCTCATTATTACCTCCTGGTTGATTTAGCAGTCGATTAGAGTCGGGATTCTTTTCTTTGTCAGAAGCACTTACTATATCGGTTTTTTTCTGTAGCCAGACTGAGGCCGTGTTCATCAATCCAAAAGCTTACTCGTCGCATTACCTAGTTTCGCTTCCTTTACGTACTTTCGGTGTCTGTTGCCGTTATCACCGCGGCGATATCATCTGCGTACCTCACAAGCAAGGTAAATGCGTTATTTCTATGTAATTTGGTCTATTACAATTTATTTCTACTATAGTTTTTGAATACAACATAAATCAAAGGCCGCTTCTCTTGACCAAAGCAAGGCGAGTCCTTTTTGCTGCCTTGAGCTCGTCAATGGTCTGTACCTTGTGGCGTACACTTTTGTTTTCAAATAAATCCACAAAATGAAGACCTTAGAGGTCACCCTGTATATGTTAGCTTATTATTTGGAGGTAGCAATTGGTTTCATACTTTTTCTTTTTATATAGAATTCATTAAAACCGAACAATCGTATGCGAATGTTGAAATCGAAATATCAAACGCTGGTCCAGATGCTTTCAATGTTGAATTGTATGGCGACAAAATCATTGTTATCCGGCACATAACACACTCTACATCGTACTATCGAATAAAGAATGCTCGCGGTGAACTGGTTTCCAAAAAGGCAGACGATTTACATAAGATTATGATGTACCACAACATACAGGTGGATAATCCAGTCTTCGTTCTGAATCAAGACAGCGCTAGGGTCTTTCTAAAAGAGTAAGTGACTGCAAGTACTTCCTAAATATGTACATATCTTATTTTGTTTGTCAATTGTCTGTAGCCTAGACCCGGTTAAAAACTATCAGCTGTTCATAAAAGCAACGCAAATAGAAACTGTTGCTGAAAAACTAAATGATTGTTTGCATGCATCCAAAGAGCAAAAGTTTCAGATGAACTGCTTGGGACAGGTAAGTTTGATGAACGTTTTCGCAGATATTCGTTTTTATTTTCGAATTTTATAAATTTCTAGAAAATCGTTCAAGTTAAAGAAGAGATGGAGGGCTTAAAGCAAAAGCTAGCGCAGTTGGAATCTGTGGATCGTGTTAAAGTGAGTTGTGTTTTTGTTGGTTGTATTGTGGCAATGTCTAAGAGGTTAGTGGGTTGGACAGTTGGATTGAGAGAAGCGTCTGAAAAGCAGTGGGGAAAAAACCTTTATGCTATGGATGTAAACGTGGCACCGAACTTAGGACTTCCTACTCTAAACATTTGAAACATTTGTGATGTTTATGGGAATTCTTTACACAGTTTTCAATCAAATCATGAACTACATTTTAATCTTTGCATTGAATCACTAAACCCTCATTCTAGAAACTACTACAAAATTGCGAACTCGAGCGCCTATGGATATTCGTCATAGAACAAGAGAAGCAAATCCAAGCCATAAACATATCAATCGAGGAACTCTTGCGACAGAGGCAAGAATACGAGGATACAATGCAGAACAGGGACCAGATTGAAGGGGAGTGTCGTGAAGTCATACGGTAGGTCTCAATTTAGCCATCACCTCTACATCATCAGACCCCCTCCTACTTTTAGTGGATGCGAAGACACTCTAGAAACGAAAAGGACCTCTTACACGGAAGAGAGCGTCAAGTACAACGCTCTAAAGCGAAAATTCATAGAAATGAATGACAACTGCAGCGAAATCGATTCAGCTATTGAAAGCCACAAGAAGAAGCACGCATTTGTTGAACAACAAATCAAAAAACTGCAGGAGTATATATCTGAAAAGGTTTCCAAGTAAGTTGACTGCGAAAATCCGCGTTTTTGACCCCGACAAAACATCCTTTCAATTACAGTAACCGTGTAAGTGTTCAGGAGCTCCGCGTCAAAAATACAGCCGAGCTAAGTGCACTCGTGCAAAACAGAGACCAAGTCACAGCCATGCTCGAAGCAGCCAAGCGTGACTCACAAATGCTGATTGGCAATAAGGGATTGCTCGATCAGAAAATTGACGATTTAAAAAATAATCAACATCGACTGCAGGAACAGTGTCGTAAGGACCCACGAAAGTATATGAAATACGTTCGTTATTCATTTTCTCCCCATAGGTCATATCCAGTCACAAATACACAACATCAAAGCCAATTCCAAGGACGCACTTTCAATTTATGGCGATCATGTCAGCCAGATAGTGGCCACAATTGATAAACTGCATAGGGAAAGGAAATTCAGCGCGTGTCCGCGAGGACCTCTGGGACGGTATATCGAAGTTGTCGACGCCAAATACCGCGATGCAGTCGAAAGCCAGTTAGGCGGGCTTATAAACAGTTTCGTCGTCAATAACAACAGGGACTACAAGATCTTGGAGAGTATTCTCAAGAATTATCCACACTTTAATCCGACAATCATAACCACCACATTCATGGACAAGGTCAGTTGTAAGGACATTCATCAATTCACCAGAGAAAACTCAAATTCGTTTCTTTCTCAGGCTTATGACGTTTCACGCGGTAAAGTGAATCCACCTCGCGGCACATGCCTTCTAATGGATCAGATAAGATGTCGCGATCATGTCGTTCTCAACTGTTTAATTGATCGCGGTTCGATTGAAACGGTTCTCCTCACCGAGAGCAAGGAAACCGCCGAGCACGTCACTTCCAGCATTGAAAATGTTCCACATAATCTCACTAAGGTCATTGTCATCAAGCCAGGTATCGAGTACTGTCCGGAACCA
Source organism: Cheilosia urbana (assembly GCA_946477585.1). Lineage (NCBI taxonomy): Eukaryota > Metazoa > Arthropoda > Insecta > Diptera > Syrphidae > Cheilosia > Cheilosia urbana. The sequence continues at coordinate 85,286,540 of OX297854.1, read as the reverse complement.
TCGTATCGGATGTATTCGCTGAAAATACGACCGGCAAGGTTCATTCAAGTGGATATCCGAGAAAGGATAACGTGAGTAGAATTAAAAATCTTTGCAAGATCCAAACAAACTCTTCATTCAGTCAAATGGAACTGGAGATGAACGCCAACAAACAGGAGATTGTGAAATGTGAAGCTATGTTACAGGAGATACGTCCGCAGCTGCAAAACACGCAGAAAAACATTCAACAAAATCGAGAAACAGCCGAGAAGCACGAGTACACGAAAAGAAAGTTGGATGAGCGAATAAGTGAACTGGAGAGCTACGAGTATCCCGATAGCAACGAAATGGATCTCTTGGTGAGAAGCGCTTTTCCTCTTTTATGTGTTTAGCTGTTTGAACGATTTGTATCTAAGGCCAATGAACTGGAAGAGTACAAGGGTAAACTTTCGCAAGTGCAAAGTAAAATTGAAGAAAAAACAAAGGAGGCATCAGAGGCTAAGATTGCGCGCAGGGCGACGCAAGAGGAACTCACCGAACAGAAAGTCTCACTGAAGCAGATCGAGGATGAAATGAATCAAATAAAAGTAAAACAGCGGAAATATCTTTGCCTTGTCATAGCTTTCCCCCTTTCTCTTTAGAATAATACGGATGAAGCAAGGCTCAAACTCAACAGCTTACTGAACAATGTCCGAGCAAATGAATCCAAACTGCAGGAGATCAATTCGAACGTGCAACAGTTTGAGGTTTGTAATTTATACCAGGATTCGCACTACTTTAATCATGTTTTTTTAGAAAGATAAAACCAGCAAGCAACGAGTCCTCTCCGAGTTACGTGGCCAAGCAGAACAGGTTGGTCCTCGTGTCGAGTCGCAGCGAACAGAGTCGGAAGTGGATGAAATTATTCGACAGCTGAAGAGCAAGATCAAACATCGGACAAAAAGTAATGAAAGCTCAGAGACTGTACATCAGTTGATCGAGAGTAAAACTCAAACACTCACCAAGTACGAGAAACTTCATTCGTCTGTGAGTGAGTCCTTAAAGATGGTAAGTTGCAGTGAAAGCATTGCACCGAAGTCCTGTACTTTATGTGTCTTTTTTCGCAGCTGAACGAGTCGCGTGTGAAGAGATTCCGATTCATCAAGCACCTTAAGCACCATATGGCCATGAAGGTCATGTTCATGTTTCAGGTAAGGAAGGATTTTATTGCAAATTCGTTGTCATCCAAAAGGTTCAAGAGACTGGGGTAGTGTTCCTCGAGCATCACTCGATCTTACAACTTAAATTTTACATTTTCTTTAATTTTTTCAGAACACTTTAAGTAATCGTCAATTCTGTGGTGACATATCGATCGACCATGCCGAGCGCAAGCTGACTATATCGGTCGTGCCACGCGATCACACCGTCGAGGGTTCAATGTCAAGTACAAAATCTCTGTCTGGCGGAGAGAGATCTTTTTCTACGGTAGCATTTCTGCTGTCACTATGGTCATGCGTGGATCATCCGTTCTACGTTTTGGATGAATACGATGTATTTACGGTGAGCTAGCATTGTCCCATTCAAGTGTTGCTCCTTTATTATTGTAGAATTCATACCTAGGATGAAGTGAATCGTGAACTCATGACGCGGATGCTTCTTAGTGAAGCAGAAAGTAAGCCTCATCGACAGTATACGTTCCTATCACCTCAAGATATGGCACTAGCATCGAAGGATCATGTTAGCATTCATAGGTGAGTTCAAGTTAGATCAAATTAAACTAGTTACACTTTCTGTGATATCTCATTTTCATCATTTAGGATGGCCGATCCAAGAAGGTAAATCAGAAGGAAGGGAGAAAGCCGCTGTGGCTTACAGGCGTACATAATGCACAGGAGCGTATTTAAGTTTTAGCCTTCGTTACTGTTAAACCAACCCATGAATGTATATTTTCTTAATAACATTAAATGTAATCACTTTTTTCATTGTCCAACAAAGAATATAATGAATTATTTTGTACCCATAGCTTTTAGTTTGAACTTCTGCAACTAATGTGGTATTCGTTTGGGCTTCTTCAGATTTTCTCTCAGATTTCAGATTTCGTGTGGCTAATCGAACATAAAAACGCCACTTGCTCTTTTGTGATAATATTCGTGCGATTCGAATATGTGTAGCCTTCAACACTTTTCAAAACGTTTTCCATTCACTGGTTAAAATTTATATTAAAACATTCGAAATTTGCGTCTCGATTTTTAAATATTTATTTAATTAATTTATATTTATACATAACCAATTTACTAAAATAAATCCACCCGATGCAAGTTTTCACGCACAATTTTTTACAAGTTCTTCATATACGGTTCTTCATTGTCGTGACGTGATGCCTGTCGTAAACAAAAAATATAGCCGAATTGCAGTTGTATGGGAGACTCGACCACAGTTGGTTTAGTTCTTGGTTGTTTGGCGGGCGTCCCAAAAATAATTAAGAGATATTATAAATAAAGCTATTAAGTGCGATGAATAAAAAACGTTTTCAAATGATAAACTTGCAAAAATACCGACCACCAGGTGGAGTAGTAGGGTACTAATTCGCTACAGAATTATTTAAAAAAATCATTGGCAACAAAGAGTATGCCTAATGCTCGTATCTATCCTCTTTTTTAGGGGATTATCCCTTTTTTCAAAGTCAAAAAAACTATCCCCTGAAAATTTCGAAAATCCCTTTTTTATCCTATAAACTCCTCTTTTTACCATAGCAATGTAATTTGCAGTAAATTCTACAATTTTTTGAAAACAAAACCTGAATTGCTTCGTTCAATCGCTGCAGAAGACAAATATAAGAAGGAAACCAAAAGGGGAGAAATTAATGGTATCGAAAACGATTCAGATGCGAATGACGACGATGGCGATGACGGCACGTTGGCTGTTTATAAAACAGATATGTAGTATAAAAATAATAATAATTTATTAAACACAATTTACATTAATTTTTTGTGTTGATATTATGCTTTCTCGTCAATTTCAGTGAGAAAACAAGTTAAAAACATATCCCCTATATTATCCTCTTTTTTGAATTGCGATATCCCTTGAAATCTCAAAATTTCGGGCATTTATCCCCTTTTCTGTTCGCAAAAAGATACGAGCGTTAAGTATGCCTCGTATTTTCATATGTTAGGATAATGTCCATTGCATACTCGTGGGGTTGCGATCTGATTGGGAGGTGTTTGGTTTTTCCATTGCATACTCTCGCTATGTCACCAACTGTCAGTGCCACCAAATCGGCTATTCACTCTGTCAAATTTAAACTTCTCGGCTTTACTTTTCAAACTAATGCAGGCAGGAGTGAAGTCTCAAAATAGCTGGGGAAACAATATATCTATGACAGCTATATAAAGGTGAGGTTTTGTTGTTCAACCATGTTTGAAGTTCTTATGCAGAAAATCTGGAAGCCACGAGACCGACAAGGAAATAAATCGTGTGTAATTCGCACAGATCCAGTCGAGCAAATAAAACAGTCGTTAGAAAAATATGGGCTCTTTATCTTGTGTATCACGTTGCCTTTATTATTTTGTTCAATGATAATATCTATCTGTTTTTGTATACGGATTTGTAACCTTAGGCTCAAAACTAGCTTTTCTCTAACCATACAGTTTCCTTTAAAATTTTTGATTATTTTTTACAAAAAAGATATGCGTCCAAACAAATGGTAAATCTAAAAATAACTTTTATACGCGGACGCGGGACAAAATCAAAGCAGAGAACAAGAAACCGAAAGGGATGAGAACAAAATGAACGAACGACTTCGATAGAACTTATTATAGTTCATTCTCCAATCTCAACTTGGAATCAAAAAAAAAAAAAAAATAAATAATATATGAATGTGTACATCTGTGGCTTTGCGCGTGTAGAGAAAAAGCAGTACAAAAATATAACCAAAGAATATTTGTATATGTAGCTAAAGACCAAGTATCAATATACAAAAGACATTTAAGAGCACAGAAAATAGGTTTTGTTTTGTTGTTCGACCTTCGCCTCCAGTTGAAGGTTGTGGCTGCTTTTATAGGAAATACGGTGTCGTATTCGACTGCGGAATCACGCGATCCGTCTCTGGAACCGCGTTGAAAATGCTCGCTTGTCGTTGTTTGGACGTTTCAAAGCGCAAAATTGACGCAACATTGCCACATCTGTAGCAATAGTTTGGCGCCGACCAAACAGTGACCAGCTTCTCGTCGAACATGTACTTGATGCCCTCGTGGACAAGCTGATGCGCTCGACAAATTAAGTCTAAATTGTTGATTGTCATGAAGTCTTTTGTAACAAGCGAGCCAAAGAGCCAGCCAGCTCCGCGAGGACTTTGATCCCTAAAAATAAAAGTCGATAACAGACTTTTCACGGTTTAGAAAAATACTATTGACAAACCAGAAATCCATATCTTCCGGATCGGACCACACCAAATCACAGAACGCCCCTTTGTAAGGGATCTCTTCGTTGCGATCGATTGTACGTATCTGGTCGAGAGTGATAATCTCCGGGCTGAGGCCGCCATGAACACACAAGATATCCTCGTCAATGAGCTGTCGACACAAGAATATGATAAAGTAAATAGATACTGATGCATTCCAACCGACTCACTGCGGCGATGGTCAGCAGATCGAAAACTTTGCAGCAATACTTCCATGCGTTCGCATTTCCATACTTACTGAAGCATTCGTCGTAGAAGCCATAAACTCGTGTTATCTGCCGCGACTCATGATTGCCCCGAAGTAGAGTAATTCTGTCTGGATAGCGTGCCTACAAAAGAAACAGCGAATTCATTAATCTGAATCATATTGACAGTGCTATCCTATGCAGAAGTCTAACCTTAAGCGTCATTAGTCGCGTTAGTGTTTCCAAACTGTAGTAACCTCGATCAACAAAATCACCCATAAAAACATAGTTGGTGTCCGGCACCTGACCTCCAGTGCGGAAGAGCTCCTCCAAATCATAGAACTGGGATTTTAAAGGAAAAAATTGTCTCATCAAAGCGATAAAAAAAAAATGTGCAACAGTCGACGACTGTCAGGCTACATTTGTAAGTCAATTTACCTGGCCATGGATGTCGCCACAGACTGTGACTGGTGTGCTGACTGGTTGTATGTTGGATTCCTCGAGTAAAATCTCACAAACAATATCACAGAGTTTTTTTAAATCATTTTCTGGAAGATATTTACAATCCTTAACAATTTCTATCCACTTGTCAAGTTCGGCCATCTTGCAAAAACTGATTTCTGGGTGGATCGGGTATGCCATACCCTGATTTTCTAATGCGTGAATAATACGCTTGGAGTTGTTTAGAAAAAGTTTCGAAATAATTTAAGTAGGTACTAAATTTTCCTAATTGACTTCATTTTAAGAAGAGATCTGCCGATTAGAATTATTCCGAACTGAATCACAGTTTCTGTTGTTTTTGTGAGCCTCGCAAGTTGAGAGTGTGCTGACAGAATACGAAAACCTCATAAAATAAATTTCACCTCACCTTCTGAGGGTTTTGTGACTTGTGACGTTTCAATTAGTTTGCCGTTTTCAATGGGGACGTTCGGATTCATAGTTTATGTAAAACGTCAACTAGATTGGTCGTGACTAGGAATCCGAACGCGTTGACTGAGCAAGTTGAATTGTTTTTGTATTCCCGCGGTCAGCGTTGCCTTTGTTTGATTCGCCCTTTTTTATTCGGAAAAGACCCCTCATAATTTTTTCAAAAATTGATATTTTCAAATAAGTACATTTAAAATGTAACACGGTTGCCTATCACAACACTATTACACTGTTATGTGAACTGATGGTTGTTAAATATCGTGCGAAAATTCGAAATTTGCAGAGTAGCTTTAGAAATGGCACCCTTTTCTCTCACTGGCCCTTTTTTCGACTCTCAGAACTCTGCCACGGCCACTCTGTTTATTTTAATTCTGACTCTTCGAAATGTCAACTGAGTATGCAGGCAGGATTTTCCTGACTAGATTTGTCGGCTTCCCCTCCATAAACGTCAACTGCAAAAACTAATCACGTGACCACTCTGGGCCAATCAAAACTGAATGACATCTAGTCAGACAGCTTGTCAACTTACTAAACTATGAATCCGAACGTCCCCAATGACTTTTTTTTTAAACATGTTAATATTTAATTTGATCATAGGTCGACTAATTTTTTTTATTCTTAATTAAACTAGCAAATTATGAACAAAAATTGACCAAAAAGTAAAATCCTTTTTTTTTGTACTACGAGGTTTGAAAAATCCCTTTTACCCTTTTAGCTTATTTGAAGTGAGAAAATCCATGCTCGGCTGCGTATGTCAAGTTCCTTTGACAGGCACTTTTTTTTCTCTCAATGCAGCTGGTAATTTTGTGCTGAATTGAAAGATTTCCCTGGCAGGAATACCTACCTATTTTACAAAAGGTCCTAGTCGCCTAGCGCAAAATGCCGCTAGTCATTTAGCGGGCAGTGGAACGCGGCCATTATAACGACACGCCATTTTAGCTCAATTTGAGCGCAATTTTTTATTTCTGAACGCTATCAATGTCATCTCTATATAGCTGTCAAAATAATTAAAAAGCGGCGAGTCCATTTTAATAAACTACGGGAGAAGAAAATTTCTAAATCCGGACTTTTTAGGCGTCTTTCGTTTAATTTCAATGTTTCGCGTTTGAATCGCCTGAAGAAATATAAACAAAGTGAATAACCAAGCGCTAAAATAACAGTCCACACCCAAGTGAACACCACCACCCAGCTAGAGATACCGCCCAATCATGTACCTTCATGAACAAGTCAAAATCGACATTGTGAGTTATACTCGTTTCACAATTCGAAGATTCAATTTTAACTTCTAATCCCTAGGAATGGGGCCACGAACGCTTGGTCCGTTCACAACAAGTCGTAGAAATCCGTCCCTACGACATAGAATCATGGTCCGTACTCCTGCGAGAAGCACAAACACGCAATGTCAACGAAGTACGTTCACTCTATGAATCGTTGGTAAGTGTTTTCCCAACAACAGCACGCTATTGGAAAATCTACATCGAACAAGAGATGAAAGGACGCAATTACGAACGCGTTGAAAAGCTATTCCAACGTTGCCTGGTGAAGATTCTAAATATTGATCTTTGGAAGCTCTACCTCACTTATGTTAAGGAAACAAAGGCCGGCTTAAGTACCCACAAGTACAAAAATAACCTTTGAAGTAGTGCATGCAAATAACGTTTTTTTTTGTTCGTTTTTGTTTTAGAGAGAAACTAGCCCAAGCTTACGACTTTGCTTTGGAGAAAATCGGAATGGACTTGCATTCGTTTTCCATTTGGCAGGATTACATCAGTTTCCTAAAGGGTGTTGATGCTATTGGCAGCTATGCTGAAAATCAGAAAATCACAGCCGTGCGAAGGGTATACCAAAAGGCGGTAGTTACTCCCATTGTTGGAATAGAAACGCTGTGGAAAGACTACATTGCCTTCGAGCACAACATCAACCCCATTATCTCTGAGAAAATGAGTGTGGAGCGGTCAAAGTAGGTCTGAATCTATCAAAATTATTCTCAAAAGCTAATTGCTATTGCTTACTCTTAGGGACTACATGAATGCAAGGCGTGTGGCCAAGGAATTGGAAATCATTACCAAAGGATTGAATCGGAACCTGCCAGCTGTTCCGCCAACCCTATCTAAAGAGGAATCAAAACAAGTAAGAGCTGCTGCAATGCCTTGGGAGGAGATTATCTAATTTTCGTTCGTCTAGGTGGATGTGTGGAAAAAATTCATCGGATTTGAGAAGTCAAATCCTCTGCGTTCGGAGGATACTGCGCTGATCACTCGTCGAGTGATGTTTGCCACAGAACAGTGCCTACTGGTGCTCACCCACCATCCCGCAGTTTGGCATCAAGCAGCTCAGTTCTTAGATCAAAGTGCAAAAGTTTTAGCCGAGAAAGGAGTGCGTATACCTTTTCATTATCTAGCTCAGTGTGTGGCGTGATCAAGGGGCAGTTATTGTTAAAATTGCTGTACGGCTGAATAGGTAATGGGTTTCAAGGAAGTCGCCTTGGAAGTTCGACGAAGGAGTTCAGAAAAAAGCTGCTGTTTATGCACATTCGAGAGATGGATGCCGATGTGACTGATTTAAGGTTGTCATAACCTAGAATTTCTTTCTACTGTCGTTTGTATGTTATATTGGTTGTGATAGAACAGTCTTGCTGTCAGAATGCCTGCTTCTGTGCTTTATTTGGTTTTTCGTTTTGTATTCCTTGTCATTAAGTTGGTAGAGTTTAAATTGCAGATCCTTTAGGAAGTCGTTTCAGACTCACGGTAAAGGTCGGCGTACGTGCTCGATTTTTTTTTGCATCGAAATATAACTTCAAGGCTGCAAGAACTCCCTCATTCTTGACAACATCTCATACCTTATATAAACAAATATTTTTATCATTTTCTTGACATAAATCTTACTTAGCTGAGAATTTGAACTTCTTTAAATTTGCATATGAGCATCCGACGCTTCACTTGTTTCTTCCCTCTGAAGTTTGCACACGTTCTGCAAATAATGTTATTTGTTCCGCCATCAGTGGCTCCATTTTGGAATTTTCTTTGTTGTCCTTGTTTATTTGACTGTTTATTATATATTCGATAGGCCTTTCTGAGTCGCGACGCGATTCACGCATTAGTGTATTCTCTCATCACCTACCGGTGGCCTCCTTCCCTAGCGAAGATTTACAACGCAAAGTAAGTATTTTCGTAAGTCTTTTAAGTACGAAGTTTTGGTTCTGACTGTTCTTGGATGAGAAATTGAATGAATACAAAAAAAAAAAAAGAAGAAAAAAACTCTTTGATCACACTACACGCAGCAAACACTACCAAATAATATATTTCTTTATAGCAAACTAGCGTCAATTGTACAACTGCATCCGCGTCTTAGTATCTCTGCTAAGAACTTTATAAAATGCAGAAGTTTCTAGTCTAGTTTTAGTTTATCTCTGATTACCAAATAAAAACAAAACTCTTCGCCGTTTTTAAAACAACGGAGTAGGTAACCAAACATGTCCGACTCTTTATTTTACCATACAGAGACAGTCGGTTTGGCCGCCGTATCGATGGGATTGTATTGAAAAGCCTTTTCATTGAGTCTTTAGCTTCAATGAGAAGAGAAATAAAAGTATGGGACTGGACTGTATTTCGAAGACTCTAAACGCTGAAGCCGATCTTTTGACGCATATTGTCTGTACTTCCTGCCCTTAGCTGTTTGTCAATCTATTGTGTGACCAGGATTAGATACTCGCGATCATTTTTGCGATTCTGTGGTAGTTCGCAGATCCAGGGTAGTACGCATATAAATACACCATAATAGTATAGTCGCTCATTTCTTTGTTGAAAGGATCAAATTCCACTTCTGTCGCCCACCAAGAAAATACAAACCCAACGATGCGCTCCCTAAACCGGCGCTTTTCACTGTGTTTTCTTCTTTAAACTTGGTTAAATTGTACGACTGCCTCCCTAAACTATTTCATATTGTATAATTCTTAACATAAACATTTCTCGAAATTCCACAATCAAATAATCAATAGGACGTGCAAGCATCGAAAATCTTTCTCGATGAATGCGCCAACATTTTGGAACGTTCCATTAGCGGTGTGCTTAACAAGAACGCGCTGTTATACTTTGCCTACGCCGATTTCGAGGAAGGACGCATGAAGTACGACAAAGTCCACCAGATGTACAATAAATTTCTGTCCATAACCGACATTGATCCGACGCTTGTGAGTTCGGTTTAAAGTAAAATCTATTTCCAGTAGTTAACCCGGTTTTTCTCCCACTCAGGCGTACGTGCAATATATGAAATTCTCTCGTCGCGCTGAAGGCATCAAATCAGCACGAGCCGTGTTTAAGAAGGCCCGCGAGGACGTCCGTAGTCGCTATCATGTGTTTGTGGCTGCAGCGCTTATGGAATACTACTGTTCAAAGGACAAGGATATTGCGTTTCGAATTTTCGAACTTGGACTTAAGCGTTTCGGTGGAAGTCCGGAGTACGTCATGTGTTACATAGATTACTTGTCCCATCTGAACGAAGACAACAACACAAGAGTATTGTTTGAGAGAGTTCTCTCGTCGGGCGGCCTAACGCCGAGCTTGTCCGTGGAGGTGTGGAATCGCTTTTTGGAGTTCGAGTCAAATATTGGAGATCTGTCGAGTATTGTGAAGGTGGAGCGGCGAAGGAGTGCTGTTTTGGAGAATGTTTGTTTTTTGAAAATTTAATTCAACAGCGAATTTAGATTTATTTCCCCTTCAGCTGCAAGAGTATGAGGGAAAAGAGACGGCTCAGCTTGTGGATCGTTATAAATTCCTTGACTTGTATCCCTGTACAGGTATCGAACTGAAGTCCATTGGATACACAGAGGTAGCTTGTTGTTTAATGTTTCTTTCACAACTGCTTATAAGTGTTTTTTTTTTCTTAGACAAACGGCATAGTAAGTGGCAGGGCAAATAACGCTGCACAAGTCGAACCAGTTGTCGAAAATACGGTCAATCTGCCGCGTCCGGACTTCTCACAAATGATTCCCTACAAGCCGAAAGCTAATGCGTATCCTGGGGAACATCCACTCGATGGCGGCACATTCCCCCAGCCTCAGGCGTTGGCTTCCTTGTGTTCCCAGCTACCGCCACCAGTTTCATTCCGGGGACCATTTGTCGCCGTAGATATGCTTATCGATATATTCAACCGCATTCAGTTGCCTGATGGTGAGTTTCATGATGAAGTCAATTGACTGAGAGCTTTAATGGTTTATGTTTTCAGCTCAACCAGTTCCGTCGGGCGACCATGGATGCGACGTGCGACTCTTTGACCTGGCGAAATCTGTGCATTGGATCGTGGACGATAGTACGTATTCGGGAGATGCAGGATTGAAGCGGCGACGCATGTTGCCAGGTGGAGATGACAGTGACGAAGAGGCACAGGCACCAGTGCCGCCAGTTAATGATATTTACAGACTGAGGCAGCAGAAACGGTTTGGCAAGTAGAAGCCGTCGTCGTTTGTATTTTAAAGAAAGAATTATTTTCTAAATAAACAAAATATTATTGTCTATACGCATGAGAGGTGTTTTCTGTTAGTTTGCTTTTATTTATTTATTTTTTTATTTAGGGTCGCATTGAATCGTGCCGAGCAGTTCCGCTAACAGAAGACTGAGGTCATGCCTTGGTCTGGTAGCGTTGGACGTAATTCCCGGTAGTGTTTTCATTAGTCAGGCTTACATATTTAAGGTATATTATTCATGTTAGGCGTTGCTTAAGACTGCTTCCGTTTTGTGTACCGCCAGGCCGACTGATTAGGAAATAATAACCTAAGTGTTTGGGTCAGCCTAATCGCACATTTTACGAAGAAACTTCGTATTTTGGTTTATGGGTGCTTTGAGCCCTTTCTACCTCCGCTTTAAACACCAAAAAGCCCTCGCGGTTGCTTTGCATGTCTTGCCACTTAGTACTGTTTTCGTAATCCACTTGATGGCGCCCTTATTCTAGATCGAGTGTATAACCTACGTCTTCGATGGCACATGCTACATAGCGCATGATTTCTTTTTGGGCTGACGGACGGCAGTTTATGGCCCTTCCTTTTATCATTGACTCGCAGGCTCTTGTTACTTCAATTATGCTTAGTACGAATTTTTCCTGCAGATCCAGTTCGTACTTTATCTCTAACAATTTATGTTAATGCGTTCGCGTCCAACCTTTTCTTGGAGATTGTATCAGGAAGTCGTTCGCCGCTTCACAATGACTGAGACTGAGTTTGCGCCTCGGATTGAGCTGAGTCTGGGGCGGTGTTGAGATCGAAATGTTGTCTTTTGAACTTGTTGTCAATAGTAAGTCCATTAATATCGAAGACTCATGTATCGCGATGCCTACCATTTCATACGACATATCCACCCCCCCTTAAAAAAGACTACAATTTATTTTCTATACGTTTAGATATATTTTGTTGTTTTGATTTTCCCTGGCGGGGTTAAAGCATTTTTGTTCGCTTTCGCTTCAAATACATATATAAAATACTTTGGTGTTCTAAAATATAATTGTACATTGAATACATTATCATGTAGGTGTGTATATTATATAAAAAGTTAGGCTAAATACTATATAAACCAATTGTTCTATTAGAATTTCGCTTTTTTTTTATAAAATTTGTGATTTTGTATCGATTTTCTTGCTTAAATTCGTTTGCTTACATAGCTGCCGTTAAATAAACAAAAAAGGAAAATACATATAAATATATAAATTTAAAACGGCATTTGTGTTCGTGTATAAACTTATATTTAATAAGGGGTGTGTGCAATAAATACGATGAATTGGAAGATACTATAAATTATTGTTGGGTGTGATTTACATGGACACTGCATTCAGTGACCTCTTCGAGACTTGTTACCAGTCATTTATGATGCAGCCTTTAGATGAAGTGCGAATGTGGAAACCAGCAAGAAGTTTAAAGGAATCTTACATAAAAAAAGTTGAGTGCAAATACAAAACATGCGTTTGTGCAGAAGAACTGCAATCATGATTCTTCTATATTGAATATCATTTGTGTTTCTTATTCTTTTCGAGTTTAGGACGTGCAAATGTAAAGACCATGTAAATCGCACACTAATCTACGAGGTAAAAGAAGTTTAAGGGTTATGGTTATGGGATGATGAGCCAATTCCTTGGGATTAGTGGTTAGAGGATTGGAATAGACATGTGTTTTTTTTAGCTTCGATCTCAGCAAAGCAAAGTAAAGTAGGTTTTTCAGCACGCAGTTTAAACAACTACTGTGAGTTCTCGAAGTGTCAAGTAGAGCGTATTTGTTGTAATTGCGTGCTGAAAATCCTACTTTACTTTGCTTTGCTAGTATCGAAGCTGGAAAACAGTCCTAATATTGAATAAGTCTCAGGGGCTGAAGAAACTATTTCACCAGAGCATTGATTGTGAAAGTTTGCTCAAGATCTTGATAAAGGAAATAGAAAACATGTTTATCTGACCGTTAGGAACAAATTGGGATGAATACCAACATCAAATGTCTTTTAAGGAGCTTCTTTTCGACGGTTGACAGCATCTATGACCAATCGGCTATAGTAGGTTTAAAGGCACAGTCGATAAAGTCGCACTTTAAATATACAAACTTTGTGCTTTGGAGTACCTATCACCCAAAATTGTGAAAATCCTAGAGAATGTCAGTGACAGCAATAAATCAGCAGAATGAACAGGACACAAATTAACAAACAACTTCAATACAGATCTCGGAGTAAAAGACGGCCTTTTATCACCGAATCTATTCTTTCCATACATACCCGATTGGCAAAAATATTGTGATAGTGGCTGCTATATAGATGAAGTTCTCGAAGGGATGGTATCTAGAGATGTAAGTACCCATTGCGAAAAATAACACTTAGAAGGATGTACCATATTCGTACTGTTTCAAAGTACAACAACTAACTCATAACAACGGATCTAAATTGATCCAAGTGTGGCGTGTATAGCTTTATTCTGACTCGTCAAAACACCTACGATGGAAGTGTTGACAACAACTCGTGTCTGGTACTTGGAAGAAACTGCCACAGGGAACAATCGGCTTAATTAAAGAAATCTTTTCTTACGATCCAATTGACAGTTATTTCAAGCAGTGCGCGGAACTTTCACATGCCAAATATGCAGTCATGTGAGAAACAAAATATGTTAAACTAAAAACGACCTACAAACGTCCTGCGTCTAAGGCATACAGGGGGCATACTCGCTCACGGATGATTTAATTCGACACCACGTTTCAGCGTCAACTGGAGCAATACAGAATGGAACAATAAGAAAGCAAACTTGTTATACGAATTGTGAAAATAGCAAGGGGTCTCTTAAGGACACGGAAGTAAACTTGACTTCAACAGTTTCTAGGTGCGGAAAATGTAATTTTCATGGTATATGAAAATACATGATACAACCACATCAACATTGCAATGTATGATGATGAGTCCCTATGCAGGTTCAACCATCAGAATATAAATGGGCAAGTTCAGGATTCTCAATAGTTTGTTTCTTTTCATGGGCAGATCGAATAAAAAATAATTTGGAAAACTCCCCAGTGCACTGTGGACATTTAACGCTCTGGTTGTAAAAAGGGAGCATTTTGCCAAGAAAAGTGTACCAAAATACCTACAAAATATGACTCTTATAAAAGTACGACGATGAGCCCTTAAACTCCTTTCATAACGCAATGGTTCTTAGACTAATTCACATAAAAATTGCTTGGCAATGTGAAATCAAGGTGGAAAGCATAAATATCTCCTCGGAGAGATTCGTCATGTGTTGTGGTGTGGCGATCAGTGTCGGTGCAAAAACAGTAGCCAAGTTGTGTTCGTTCATTTTGTTGACGGCATAGTGTGAGGCGACTCTACAAAAATACAGTAGTCAAATCGGGTTGTTACCAATGTATTTGCCTTACCTTTTTAAATGCTCTGCCATGAATTTCAGACAATTGTAATGCGCTTGCGGCAAATGCTTCGCGGCGTCTCTCATCATTTGTATTTGCTCCGACAGCACTTTATATCTAGTTGAGTCCATAAAAGCTGGGTATGACTGATAAGTAATTAGCGGTACCGGCAACAATCTCAGATACAACTTCAATGTCCCGGCAATTACATTGACGTTTCCGTACGCCATCTCTGACATGTCAGTCTTTTCGCCGTCTCGATCGAGGGCAAGTTTCAGAGCCTCTATTTCATCGGCGAAACCAGAAACTCGGTAAATACCCTCTTGAAGCATTCCGCGACACTCAACCTCCTCGACACACCGTCGAATCACAAAAGGAATTACGCATTGATGGGCTGTTACTAGTGTGGTCAAATCCGTACCGAAAACACCTCGAATCCTCTTTAAATCTGGAACACACTTTGCTGGAACCAGCTCAGAGCATTTGCTGTGTGCCGTGAATCCACAATCTTCGCATTTTACGCCCTGGGCGGTGAAGCCCCAGAGGAAATTTGCACAAAACTCGCACCAATTGAGCCCTTTGAACGTGTGCACCTTAAACGTATGGGTTTTCTCGTACACCACAGGCAGAATATCAGTCTCAGTGGGTGCGTTTGACGATGCGGACATAGCAGACTCTTCGCCTTTGATGGATTTGCGAATATCATTCGACAGCGCTCGCAGTTTCCTTCGATTGAGCGTCATATACGGACTCTGGTGGTAGCAGTTTTTGGTCTGTTGATTCATTTCCTGAATAATTGGAGCTGCATGCAGTTGCATGTAAAAAGTCACCAAACCATCTGCCACCAGATCGTGTATCGTCTCATACCTTTTAGACGTCTCTTGAAGGAAATGTCCCTCACCCGGTTTATTATAGATCTTGTAGTGCTTTGTCTTGTTGTTGAATCTTACACTAAGTGTATAGTAGTCCTGTGCCTTGGGACTCCTTCGTAATAAATACGTCCCGTCGACAGCGCTCTCCAGTAGTTTTTCAACTTCCTGATGACCCATAAGACCGTGGTACTCATATCCGTAGCAAGCGGGTGCATCTTTAAGTTCTTCACTCCTCAGCAATGCCTTTGGTGTTGGTGCCTCCAGTTGGATCTTGTAAACTAATTGAATTAATCGCATTGTTAAGAGATTTTTTGTTGTTTCCTTTCTGGGCAAATCACAAAGAAATCACTCACGCTCTGGCTTCCAGACTTTATGAACTGGAGAACTGGGTTCCACGAACTTGCGGCCACCAGACATGTTTCATTCAGTTTTCTTGGTTTTGTTTATTTTTTAAATAATTCATTTTTAGTAGCGCAGCAAGAGGGCGTCAAAAGAATAAAAAAATTGCCGAACGAACGTAAAGCAGAACAAAAAGAAAGATAATTAAATTCTTCGGAGACAGGCCAGCTCCAGAGGGAAATTGCAACACATACACAGAGATATGGAATTTTATCACCAACTGTCAGGCCCAGTGATTCTACATAAAAGACAAAGAAATCCCTACAGAACACAAAGAAAATTCCTACTTTTTCCCTACACCGTCGAATAATTTTAAATAGCTCTACATAGCTATTTTATCCAAACATACACGAATAAAATCGAATCAAACTTCTCATACGCAATCTCAACCACAAATGAATTATTCCTATTTGTTGACTCTTCAAATTATGTCATCTCATTTCATTCCTTAGCGAATATCGACGAATGTAAGAGCAAAATATGATAGGTAAACAAAAATAATAAATATTTTTTGACTAAGCAAATCAATTTACTTAATAATAAGATGAAAATGTTATGTCCGAAAAAAATCCCTACGTTATACAAATCTGTCCTTTTTTCCCTACGGCTTCATTTTTAGATCGAAAATCCCTACGTATAGGGATTTTTCCCTACGTGTATGATCACTGGTCGGGCAGACATTTGCGGTGACAGTTGGCGGAACGATTTGGTGATTGTGAATGGTTCCGAATAGGGTGTACTGTCTTTGCCAGTGAAGGCGGCTAGGGGGCATCACAAATGGTACATAGTTGGTAAATAGAATGGGGATGTAGGTTATATGCAGGTAGATAGATACCTATATTTTGCGTGCATCTTTGACGTTTGACGTATGTTGTAGAGTTGCATTGGACATAATGCTTGATTATAATAATGTGGTATTCGATTGAGCTTCTTCAGATTCGCCTCAGATTTCAGATTTCGTGTGACTAATCGAACATAAAAACGTCAATTGCTCTTTTTTGTGATAATATTCGTGCGATTCGAATATGTGAAGCCTTCAACACTTTTCAAAGCGTTTTCCATTCATTGGTTGGATTTTAAATTAAAACACTCGAAATTTGCTTTCTAAATATTTATACATAAACTAGCTGACCCGGCAAACTTCGTTTCGCCCAAATTTGTTAATTTGTTAATAAATTCCGAGCACGCACCAAGCACTTGCTAATTTATGTAATTCGACCAATTAAAATTCTTTATTCAAAAGTTATATTAAATGCAATAGAAATAAATGATGAATAGCAATGTTGATTTTTTTTCAATTAAACCGCAATGATTTTGACGTGTCGTCCAACCTTCCACTTTTTCACGAAATCGACAAACATCCATCGATTATCCTTGCAATAAATTATTTGTCATAGCGAAAGCGAGACGCACGGGAAATTGAAGTCGCACGAATGGTAAATCGTTCTTAATAAGCGAAATCTGCGGAATAAGAATGTTTGCCTTTGAATTTTCCCCTTAAAATCATCACTTGTATGATATTTGATGTGAGATCCTTCACCATAAAACAAATGCGATCCGTTGCAAAGTTTCGGTACATTGATGTTTCGCAACAGAATTTTTCAGAACGATCCGTCCCCGAGTTATGAGTGCACATACGGACGTCAGTCTCTTTTATATGTAACTGTACCCACCCGGCTTTGCCCGTACCTTTCGTATTAAATCTTGCTCACATTTCGCAAATTGCTTTATTTGGACAGCGTCCATTAATAATTTTCATTATACAACTTTAGAAATAGCGTTTGATTTTATTTTTGAATGGGACGTGCCACAACCCGTTTTCTTATCCCGCTTGTGTTTTTCAAAGTACCACCTATAGGTACGGTGACCATATTCGCCGAAAAAAAATAAAGGACAATAATTATTTTGCTTCCAATATTTTTTTATTTATTTGTTAAAAAAAAAAGTTAATATCGTTTTCGATTTTGGCTTTTCAGATGTTGAGCTGAGATTTCAAATTTCTGCTGCAAAATCGAACATCATAGTACATTTACACCGCACCTAAATTCAACATTTCTGAAAAAAAAATTCCGAAAAATTCGATTTTGCGTTCCCACTGAAACTTCGAATGCGAGTTTCAGAATTGATTATTCATCTTTTTTTCTGTTTAAAATCAGAAATGGCTGTAGAGATATGCAACCACTTCTTTCTTCTTTGTTATAATAACTTTTCGTTCCATATAAAAAATTTGAATAACTTGAAATAATTGATTTGTTGACTACTGTTTTTTTTTTTTCATGTTAGTCAGCGGACTGATAAGTCATCATCTTCGATTTTCCAAAAAGATTAATTTTTTGGATAAAAAATCAATTTCTTTTTGTGATCGATATTGCTTTTGGGTCAACAGGAAAAAAAATAAAAAAAAATAAAATGTGGATATATTTAAAAACATATTCATTTTCATTACGAACACCTCTAAATTCTAAGTAGGGTTTTCCGAAACTACATTTAGTTATAAGAATAGCTTTAACAGCATATACATTCATTTGTGATTTGGCACTGCTCCAACCTCCAAGAGTTATTCATGATTGAAAATACTCTTCAGTTGGTGCACCGTGTACTACAAACCTGTGCCTTGATTTTGTGCGGTTTTTGTCGCAATTGCGCTAGGGAACGTTCCGAATCGGATTTGAATGTGTGAGTGCACCGCGCGCTGGACCAGCGTGACCGTTGTGCAAAAATTTTACACTTTTTTCGGGGACTCTTAATACAATTTGTTGGTACTTTTTCCCTTTTTTTAGTTGAAAAAGGAACTTCGCAAATTCTTTAAACAACTGTGATTTGCAAAGAAATATATTTAAAATGTATCGCGGTTAAGTATCGCAATACTATTATAACGTTAAGCAAGCCAATAATTGTGAAAATATTGTGCGAACATTTTAAAATTTGCAGAGAAGCTTTACGCCCCAGTTAAGGACTATTCACATGAGAGCGAATTGCGAACTGCGAACACGCGAATATTCGTAGTTTCTGACACTTCATTCACATGAAAACTTTTTTTGGTCGCAGATACCGGCGTATCAGTTTCATTTTTAAAGGTTAAGTTCGAACGAATTTTTCATTCGTTGGTTTGTGATTCGCGACTGTTTTGTATGGATTGTGAATAAAGTGTGACAGTTTGCGGCAAGAATTTTCAATTCGCGGGAAAATTGCTTTAATTGTTAATTTAGCTGTTTAAATCAATTGAGAGTAATGTTTTTTTAGACTAGATGTTAGATTAATTAAATATAATGATTTTGTGATAGAACAAATACAAATTATCAATTCATAAATGCAGTTAAATTGATTTGTTCGCAATTCGCCTATTCGCAGTTCGCTCTCATGTGAATGGTCCTTTATAGCCATACGTAAAACGAAACCGTACAAATTTTCTTTTGCTTTTTTCGACCACTTAAACTTGATGGTTGACCTCAATATTGATCTTAAAATGTGGCTTATGAATTATAAAGTTAGTTTATCAAAAAAATAATCAAAATTACCTTTCAATTTTCTAGAAAAAAATTTATTAATTTTTCTGTGATCGGAAAACGTTTTTCATACGGAAAAATTTATAAATTTTTATTTTGGAAAAACTAATTTGATAAACTAACTTTGTAATTCATAAGCAACATTTTAAGAACAAGATTGAGATCAGACATCAAGTTTAAGTGGTAAAAAAAACAGAAAATTGGTACGGTTTCGTTTTACGTATGGCATTTGGACCTTAGTAATATTGCCATTTATTGTTTCACCGCCCTGAGTGTTAGAGAAATGTTATAAATTATAGGTTGTTTTACAAAAAAAAATTGATAATTTTCATAGAAATTTTCATATTTAAAAAAAAATTAAACAAAAAAAAACATAGAGATTTTTTTAAGATACCTAGTTAAAAAAATAGATGTAATTCGTTTTCGAATGACAAATTTTAAAATGAAAACCTTAAAGCCTTGATTTTGAATTATAAATACATATATTATAATTAATAAAACATTGGCTTCAAATATATCAACTCATTTTTATGTCCACATTTTAAGATTTATTTAGTTTAGAATTTAGTTAAAAAGTTGCACAGAAGTTTGCTCTTCTGCAAATTTAGAATTTTCTCACAATATTTAACAAGTATTGGCTCGTTTTAACTGAAAATAGTGTTGTATAGGGAACTGCGTTATATTCTAAACATTATTTTTTTTTGAAATCACAGTTTTTGAAAACTCCCCGAAGTGTCTTTTCCAACTAACAAAAAGGAACAAATTATAACAAATTGTATCAGGGTCCTCGGAAAAAGTACCAAATTTTCGCACAACGGTCCCGCTGTTGTCAGTTATTCACATCCGACATCCTTCTCGCAACCTAAATAGGTTGCGTATGGGAAAGCGCGCCTGGAATTTTCAGGAACAAGGCTACAATGGAACAGGAAATATTGGAAGCTGTCAGTTCTCGACATCACGCACACATTTATAGAATCCGCCTATACGTGAACCCTTTCCGCAACCGCAATTGCGACAAAAACCGCACAAAATCAAGGCACTGGTAGGCACAAACTGAAATTTAAGGTGTGCAGTGCATGCACTGAAGCACTGAGGGTGTAAACACAATTTCAAGTAATGTATGTACATTATACGTAATATTTTTAATTGCACTAAATGCAAACAAGTTTTAGTCAGTGTTTTAAAGGACAGTTTCAAAAATAAAGGACAAAATCCGTCCTTTATTAAAAAGAAAATAATAAAGGACAGGGGTTAAAAAGAAAGGACTGTCCTTTTAAATAAAGGACGGATGGTCACCGTACCTATAGGTCAAAAACTATCCGAAATTTAAAACTGGAAGCAACCATATCCATCTACAAAATTTCAATCGCTCCAATTCTCGATTATATGCGTCAAATCAAAGCTTTGTTGCGCATTTCATCTGACATCTCCAGTTCATTATCCGATGTCACAGTACGAATTCGATGCAAAATATCGTCGGCCATAATATCATCTTTGTATAATCAAAGTACCTATCTACTTCATTTCAAAAAGTTACTTAATGTAACATAGTAAACATAATTTATTAGAACAAAGTTTTTACGTACCTATATTAAAAAAAAAAGAAAAAATTTCATAATTGTTGACAACAACAATTTGCTTGGAAAATAATTAAAATAATTGACAACAACAATTGCTTTTAAAATTCAAAATATTTTTTTTTTATTTGAAGTGTCACTTCTTGATTTCTATCCAGTTAATTTTTTTTCAAAGTGTATTTCCCCATACAAACTTTAATTTTCTAATTTTCCGCGCAATTTCCTTAATTTTTTCAATTTTTCTTTTTTCCTAAACCTTCGCGGAGCAATTACGAACAAATCCGCAGAAGGAAGTATCCAATTTGGTCCAGTCGTTTTCGAGTTTTAAGCATCCGAACAAACCAAGATCCATTTTTATATATATAGATAAATTACAAAATTAGATTCGCCCGATGCAATGCCTTTCTTTGCTGTTGAACAAATTCACGGAAACCTAAACGCCCTTCGCCAGTTGTCAAATTCAAACGCACTTGTATTGGTAAATCTGAGAAATTATCTAGATTCGCAAAAGTGCTCTGAAATCTGAAAAATATTGCTTTTTTTGTACCAATACCAAACGAACACAAAATTTGCTCTGAGAGCAAAAAAGTGCTCTGAGAGCGCCCAATCGAATACCACATAGTCAACTCGATGGGTCTGGACTAGATGTACCTAGATGTAGACCATGTAGACTAGATGGTAGATGTAATTTAGCGACAGAAAAATTGCTGTTTGACGATAGAACGTAAACAAGAGTCTTATATTGATTGTTGCTGTTGCTGCCAGCAGGGGGGAGATTTTTTTTGTTTGATTTTTTTTTTCATCTGTCTTATGGCTGTATATGTTTCGCATCGTACTATCAGCTGCCAGACTTACTGAACTAGAATCTTAAATGTTGCCATTCAAATTTAATTTGCTTATGCGTCAGTTGTATCCATACGTAAAATGCAACCAAAAAGTTGTAACAGAATGAAAATGAGTGAGATTCGTCATGTCTGTCTGTCCGTCCGTATGTCACAGTCCCTTTTTTCCGAAATTTTAAAAAACTATACTGTTGAAACTTGGTAAATAGATGTAGGTATTCTGTGAACCGCATTAAGATTTTACACAAAAATAGAAAAAACAATAAATTTTGGGGGTTCCCCATACTTAGAACTGAAACTCAAACTTTTTTTTCATCAAACTCATAGATACCCCCTATGGATAGATCTTCAAAAATGATACATATTTAGGTTTCTAATATGTTTTTTTTTAAACTGAATAGTTTGCGCGAGAGACACTTTCAAAGTGGTAAAATGTGTGCCCCCCTCCCCTGCAACTATCAAAATAAGAGAATGATAAAACTAAAAAAATATGTGATGTACATTACCATGTAAACTTCCACAGAAAACTGGTTTGAGCCAGATCTTGTAAGTAGTTTTTTTTATATGTCATAATTCGTAAACCGCAATTTACCTTTCATACAATCAACTCAAATATAAAAAACAATAAATAAAAAAAAACATTTAATTTCATAAACATAAACCTTATACATAAACCCTGAAACTATATGGGCTCGCATATAGTTAGATGTAAATCCCATCATCTAGGTACTTAATTGTAATGTTTATACTTATCAATAACTTAATTAAAAAAATACACTAGATGTTATTAAAAAACCGATCAAAGTTACAACAAACTACAAAAACTTTTATGTTATGTTACTTGCTGCTACGGAACAGGCTTGCCATATTTCAAAGTGGTCGTGTCGCACCATTGGACATCAATAAACACAACAAGGAACTACCTATCTGAATAACATACACAGGTATCGCAAGTTTTAATCAAAAATAAATAAATAAATAAAATTAACATTGCTTCAATATTGAGATAAAAATCACATTTGATTAGGTTTTTCAGCCTTGATAAGGTTTATGTATTTTATATATAGTGCAACAATTAGGCTGGGATTCGAAAAGATAAAACACTATTCTGTTTAACTTTTCCAATAAAATCACTTTATTTACACTTTCTACTTATTCACTACCAAAACAATATCACTTAGATCAATTCTTAAACGTTTCAATCCAATCGCTTTATTCGGTATTACTTTTCACTTATTTATCTCACAACCGATTACTCTTTCGAACTTCACCAATCACTGGTTAAAAATCAACTATACATCTCTGTTCTCAACGCGCCCCTTTTATATCCGCTCTGCCACCTATCAGCGAATATTCCAGAAGTACAACTCTCCTCTTCTCTCGATGGTTCTAGAATTAGCTAACTTGACAGATTCAAGTCTCCAATTGGAAGTGGAACTTGGAGGGTGAATAAGTGCCCGATTCAACACAATTCATAAGTGCCTGATTCACCACAATTCCTAAGTGCCTGATTTACCACAATATCCCCCTCTTACACTTGTTCGTCCCGAACAAACTCGCTAACATTTTCGCCATTATAGTGATGAAGACGATCCACATGAACGATTTTCAGCTTGCCTCTTCCTCGTTGGATGCGATAGACAACGTCGTTGATGCGCTTTACGATTTTATATGGCCTTTCCCAGTCTTGTTGCAACTTAGGTGATAAACCTTTTCTTCGATGAGGGTTATAAAGCCATACCAGATCTCCTTCCTGGAAGCCTGTAGTTATCGTTTTAGTATCGTACCTCGTTTTCATGCGGTCACTGGCTATCTTTATCTTTCCTCTAGCCCTTCGATGCACATCCCTGATGATATCCCTGAGGTCTGCAACATAGTCTTCCTCATCCTTGGGTTCTTCACATGGGGATCCAAACATCAACTCGCTTGGCAGGCGGACTGTTCGACCAAAGACGATTTCAGATGGAGTATGTCCTGTGGTATTATGCACTGCATTTCGATAGGCCAATAAGAACATGGGAATCTGCTTATCCCAATCTCTCTGGTCATCGCCAACGACCTTAGAGAGGTGTTCATTTAGGGTTCTGTTGAAGCGCTCCACCATCCCACTTGATTGTGGATGAAGGGGTGTTGTCCTTGTCTTGTGATTCCCGAGTAACTGGCACACTCCTTGGAAAATCTTGGACTCGAAGTTCCGTCCCTGATCCGAATGCAGTTCCAACGGTACACCGAATCTGCTTACCCAGTTGTAGACAATTTGCTCCACCACGGTTTTAGCTTCTTGGTTAGGGATAGCAAATGTTTCAGGCCACTTACTGAAGTAGTCCATAACAACAAGGATGTAACGATTTCCATTGTTCGTTTCAGGAAACGGTCCCGCAATATCAATTGCTATCCTTTCAAAGGGGGCTCCCACGTTGTATTGATGCATCTGGCCTCGTACTTTCACTCTCGGGCTTTTGCACATGTTACGCACTTCCTACACCAACTTTCAATGTCCTCCCTTGAAGTGACTCAGTAATAGTGTTCTCGCACTTTATCGAGTGTTTTATTAATTCCCAAGTGACCTCCAGACACTCCATCAACTCACATGCAACTCCCTTAGCACTTCACTTACTTTCGACCTGGACAAAACAAGCTGCATTACGAACGACGTTCGAAATGCCGTCCGCTACATGAAGGGAGTCCCACTGCGCCCAGTATG
This sequence comes from Cheilosia urbana, assembly GCA_946477585.1. NCBI lineage: Eukaryota > Metazoa > Arthropoda > Insecta > Diptera > Syrphidae > Cheilosia > Cheilosia urbana. The sequence continues at coordinate 85,262,242 of OX297854.1, read as the reverse complement.
CCTTCAGCTCGGGGCTCCTATTGGATATCTCCTGCCAGTCTGGTTTTCCCTCTTGCTCCTTCCAGGCGAGAATCGGTTCGATATCCGGATCTTCTCTTTGAGCCTCCCGGATTTCACGCGCATTCCAGCCACCGTTGGGCATAGCTCTCACCCTTTGAACGGTCACGACATCTTTTTTCTCATGTCGTAAGCAAAGTTTGCAAGCTGCTTTGCACGGTCGACGGGAGAGAGCGTCTGCATTGGAGTGAAGACTTCCCTTTCGATGTTGAATTTCGTAGTCGTACATCTGCAGCCGTTCGATCCACCTCGCGACTTGTCCTTCAGGATTCCTAAAATGCACCAGCCATTTTAAAGACGCGTGGTCTGTGCGAAGGATGAATTTTCGCCCACAAAGGTACTTGTGGAAATGTTTTGTTGCCAGTACCAGAGCAAGAAGTTCGCGCCTGGTAACACAGTAGTTCCTTTCTGGCTTTGAGAGAACTTTGCTGAAGTACGAAACTACTTTCTCTTGGCCATCGTGCACCTGGGAAAGGACGGCTCCGATTCCCACATTACTAGCGTCTGCATCCACAATAAGTGTTTTCCCAGGAGTGGGGTACGCTAATATAGGGGCATCGCACAACTGTCGCTTAAGTTCTTTGAAGCTATTCTCGCACTCACCTGACCATTTGAATTGTTTGCCTTTTTCTGTCAGTTGATGCAAACTCTTTGCGATCCCGGCAAAGTCCTTTACAATACTTCACTTCTGGTCTAAATAGAGCACACTTCTTCGGGTTCAGTTTTAATTGCGCACTTCGTAGCCCTTGGAACACTTCCTTTATGTTATTTCGATGTTCCTGAAATGTTTTTCCTACCACGATGACATCGTCCAAGTAGACCAAACAGGTTTTCCACGTGAGTCCCAGCAAAACGCGCTCCATTAGACGTTCAAAAGTTGCTGGAGCATTGCACAGTCCAAATGGCATTACTGTAAACTGCCAGAGCCCGTTTCCTGCTGTGAATGCTGTTTTCTCACGGTCTTCTGGATGGATCTGCAGAAGCCACTCTTCAGATCAAGAGTTGAAAACCATTTGGCTCCGGATAGTGTGTCCAGGGTATCGTCAATTCTTGGCAGGGGGTAGCTGTTTTTCTTGGTGACATTGTTTGGCTGGCGATTGTCCACGCAGAATCTCTTTTATTCGGTATTACTTTACACTTATTTATCTCACAACCGATTACTCTTTCGAACTTCACCAATCACTGATTAAAAATCAACTGTACATCTCTGTTCTCAACGCGCCCCTTTTATATCCGCTCTGCCACCTATGTATAAGCGAATATTCCAGAAGTACAACTCTCCTCTTCTCTCGATGGTTCTAGAATTAGATAACTTGACAGATTCCAGTCTCCAATTGGAAGTGGAACTTGGAGGGTGAGTAAGTGCCCGATTCACCACAATTTCTAAGTGCCTGATTAACCACAATTCCTAAGTGCCTGATTCACCACAATATGACGCATTTAAGTTTATGTAAGTAATCGCTTATTAAGCCTAAATCCATACGACCCTTTACAAATTTAAACTTTAGAGTTTAGTGCAACTTCGTACTCATCTGGATCAGATCTTAAGTACATGTTTGAATTAAAGTTATCAATAATCCCAATTGTTGAAAAGATTGGTTGCAGCATATTGAGTTCAAATTAGAATGGATGGATATACGCATGAGCGCATCTAATGATTCTATTACCAACGTGGAACGGCTTTTAGTTTTTATAGCATTCATGCCAAATATGAACTGTCAAGACTAATGTTTACCAAAATGGCGGCAAAACAAAGTAGTATAGGTACCTTCCCGGCGGACACCCTGTAAAAGCAAACACATATCAAGTTAGACCAAACTGTGTGCAAAATTTGATTAAAATCGGTTCAGTAGTTTAGGATTCCACCGCGGAAGCAAAGCTTTAAACAAAAAACATTAAAAATCTTATATTTCGAAAGCCACCGAATAGATTGAGTTCAATTTACAAACAATCTTAGGTATTGGCCCAGGAGGGGAGTGGCACCGCCCATACAAAAAAAACATTAAAAATCTTATATCTCATGAACCAATGCACCTACAAACCTTGTATCGAACTGCATGAGTATTGCAACTCTGCGGTCGATGTATTGAGAGAGGATATAAAACTTAACGAAAGACCGAGAAGGTTCTAATGATTGTATGACGAAAGTCAGTCAGATAGCATAGCAGGAACCAATGTGAGAGGAGCAAATAATTATTACTGAGACGGAATAAATATAAGTGTTTTTTTATAACATTTTTCCACAAAGACCGTATGTAGGGGGAAAGCGGGAGACTTGAGCCACTTTTTGTTAAATCGTTCACTACAACTTTTCTATTACCTAATCTTAGCACGATGTTGAATACATTTTTTTAAATATACATTTATCTATTTTAATGTTAGCCACATAAACTCTATATACACGCAAAAGATTTTTGCCACGTGCAAAATGTTTGGGAACAGATTTTTGGCTCAAGTCTCCCTCTCAGCCGGGAGACTTGAGCACCCCCTTGGGGAGACTTGAACATACTTAAATTCTTCGGGTAAAACAATAGAAAAAAATAATTTATTTAGTTAATATCTTATTAGAATTCATTTTTATTATATTTGTGGTATTATGTAAGAAAAAAAAGCTGTTTAACGTTTTTTATAAAGAAAAACAAAAAACTAATACAAACTAAGAAACATAACTATATAATGTATACTAATAGAAACATAAAAACTCAAAATTATTGAATTTTCAAACAATATTAAGATATTAGAGACTAAAAAGTAAAAAACAATATTAAAAAAAAACTTTAAAAACTTAACAAAAATAAGTAAATAACTTAATTTCTTTATAAACTACCACATCATTAAGGTATTTTAGCCATGTGTACGATTAGCCTCTAATTGCTTTCACAGTTAGGGCATTCAAAGATCTGATTGTCCCTTTTGGTCAGTCCAACACATATCTCGTGTACGTATTTGTTACTAAGACGCAAAGTCGCATATCCATTATTTCATCAGAACCACTGATCAACTCTCCCCTTTGAAACCGGCTCAAGTCTCCCGTTCAGATTTTTTCACAATTAAAAGTTAATAACATTTGTGCAACACAAGCTAGCTGGATTCCGTTCTAATATCTACTGAGCCAAATAACTGTTTTATAACATTATGTCAACTATTATTACCTACCACGTCAAAAAAAAAAGTTATCACAAGAAAAGCAAACATTTTTTTTTTAACTTTTTGCACCAAAAAACACATATGTTCAAGTCTCCCGCTTTCCCCCTACGTACGAAACATGGTCACCATCCATGGGAAATTTCTAGAATACAAATCGGTTCACTCATTACAGAGAACATTGGCGACAAACACAATAAAACTTATTTTTACAAGCATTAATTTTTGTCGCTGTGAAATAACACCGAATTCTAAAATTCGGTTTTATTTCGCTTTCACAAAGTGAAATAACACCGAGTTTTGGAATTCGGCGTTAGGTATTTCACGGCACCGTTTTCTGATGGAATCCAATCAGTGGGGGTTGGTTTATTGTAATTGTTTTCGTAGGGAAACATTTTTCTGACAGATTTTTCGCTATGACCGCCTAAACGGAAAAAAACAAACTTTCATATTGTTACAACTTTTTCGGATGCATTTTACGTATGGCTATAACTGGGACCTTAAGGCGGTCATAGCGAAAAATCTGTCAGAAAAACAATTACAACAAATCAACCAGGCAACCACCATTGATTGAATCCATCAGGAATAAAATTTCTTGCAGATGGAACAGTAAATGAAATATTTCAGTGGAATGATTCTAGAAAATTTAAAAATCACTTGCTCAATTTTTTTTTAAACTAACTTTATAACTCATAAGCAACATTTTAAGACCTAGATTGAGTGCAACCATTAGGTTTATAATTTAAGTGGTTAAAAAAAAGCATAAGAAATTTTGTACGGGTTCATTTTACATGCATGTATGGAAAAATTAAAAAAAAAAAAAAAAAATTAAATAGGGCCTTAGTGAGGCTCCGTGCCAGACCAGTGACTTGATTTTGTGCGGTTCTTCCCGCAATGTAGGTTCCGTGATATCATGGGAGTGATATCAAAAACCGACAACATCCAATATATCTTGATCTAATTTTGCTATTTTTCCAGGAAATTTCAGCCCAGTGTTCCTTTACTCAACCGATTTAGGTTGCAAGAAGATTGTCGGAAGATAGCAACTGATAACAGCGGGACCGTTCTCGGACTCTGAAACATATTACATCCAATATCGGAACGTTTCCTGGCGACGTTCCGGGGAAAACCGCATAAAATCAAGGCATAGATCAAAAGACACTTTCGCAATATTTATGTAGGTACCTACTTCTAAATTTCTTAAACGCGGAATAATAACGACCCTGCAATACGAAAAAAGGACAATGACGTTCGGATCTGCACGTGGAATGTTCGAACTCTGAACAGACCGCGTGCAGCCGAACAACGAGCGGAGACCCTAGACTGCTACAAAGCAGGTATCACCGCCATCCAGGAAGTGCGGTGGGATGGGTCGGGCAAAAGAAGGATGAAAAACTGTGACATTCACTACGGTGACTGCTATAGGGAACAAAAGCAGCGTATATTTGGATGCGGATTTGTTGTAAGCGGCAGACTTAGGCAAGAAGTCTTGAGCTTTCGACACGTAAGTGAACGTCTTACAACAATCCGCATAAAGGCTGAATTCGCCAAAATCAGCCTAATATGCGCTCACGTCCCCACAGAAGAAAAAGACGATGCTACCAAAGAGTGTTTCTACGAGCTACTTGACAAAACATATGAGCAATGTCCTAAGCATGACTCTAAAACCGTCTTGGGTGATTTTAACGCCAAAATAGAAGGAGGACATCTTTGGTAGCACAATCTGAAAACACAGCCTAACCACCACGTCTGAAAACGGACTTAGGCTGATTGATTTTGCTGCGGGACTGTTACCATAGCTAGTTCACGGTTTCCTCACATCAATATACACAAAGGAACATGGAGGTCACCTGATCATCAAACCGTCAACCAAATTGATCACGTTGCGATCGACGCAAGGCACTCCTCCAGTATTCTAGATGTCCGAACTTTCCGAGCGGCCAACATAGACTCGGACCACTACCTTGTTGTAGCCAAGGTACGGATGCGGATATCCCAGATGCCACAACAACGAGAAAATACTGTGAGGAGATTTAACGTCGGACGACTACAAATGCAACAAACCGCCAGAACCTTTGCCATCAAAAACGCCGCAACTGATGTGCTCGATTTCACCAGCCCACCCCTCCGAAACCCCTGGTTTGACGAAGAGTGCCGGCAAGCACATGCAGCAAAACAAAGGGCCTACGAAGCGTCGCTGCATAGAAGGACGAGAGCAGCTCGTCAGCTCTACGAGCAAAAAAGGAGGGAGAACAAAGAGAGAGCATGAGAAGCTTACGATCGAGGATATAGAGAGGTGTTACTCCAGGAACAATGTTCGGAAGTTTTACCAAAAGGTAAAAAGAACGTGTCATGCCAACAAGACCCGAACGGAGACCTGTAGGGACGAACAAGGAAACCTTGTAGTAGAGTCACAGTCGGTGCTGAGGACATGGAAAAACCATTTCTGCAGACTGTTAAACGGCGAAGACGACACAAATTCCGCTGTTAGGCAGAACGAACCATTCAACCTGGACGATGAAAGCCAAGATTTCCGTCCACCTGACCAAAATGAAGTGAGGATAGCAATATCTAAGCTTAAGTCCAACAAGGCTGCTGGACCGGACGGCTTAACTGCCGAGCTGTTTAAGGCAGCGGGAGATGAACTGGTAGAGAGCATACACCAACTCGTCTCAAAGATTTGGTTAGACGAAAGTATGCCTAATGAATGGAACCTCAGCATCGTTTGCCCGATCCAAAAGAAAGGAGACTCTCTAAACTGTGCCAACTATAGAGGCATCAGTCTCCTGAACACTGCGTATAAGATCATGTCTGGTGTACTGTGTGAACGCCTGAAACCATTCGTCAACGATCAATATTCACACTACGGCAGATCCTGGAGAAAACCCAAGAATGAAGAGACCTTTGATATCAAAAAAGGATTTAGACAAGGTGACGCGCTGTCATGTGACTTCTTCAACATCATTCTTTAGAAAATTGTGCGAAACTCACAAGCCAACACCAGAGGCACAATTTTTCAAAAGTCTGTGCAACTGCTTGCATACGCTGACGACATTGACATTGTTGGCAGAACACAGCGAGCTGTCACTGGTGCGTTTGCCAGTATTAGTACAGAAGCGGCAAAAATGGGTTTAGTGGTGAATGAGGGTAAAACAAAATATATGCTGTCAACAAGAAGGGACACACAACATCGACGAATCGGAAAGAACGTCACGATAGACAGCTTTAACTTTGAGGTATTTAAAGACTTTGTCTACCTCGGCTCCGCTATAAACTCTGACAATGACATCACATCAGAAATCAAGCGAAGAATCACACTTGCCAACCGCTATTTCCTATGCCTAAGCCGGCAATTGATTAGTAAGGCCTTGTCAAGAAGCACTAAGGAGATTCTATATAAGACTCTCACCATCCCTCTCATTCTCTATGGCGCAGAAGCATGGACCTTAGCAAAAACGGATGAGGATCTTCTTGGTCGCTTCGAACGCAAAATTCTTCGAGTAATTTTTGATCCCGTTTGCGTTGACGGGCTTTTACAGCGACATCGACCTGGTCAGAAAAGTACGCATTAGTCGTCTAAGATGGTTAGGACATGTAACTACAATAAATTACTGCTATATAAGCAAGTCTTCGAACCAGTATGGACCTACGGGCTTCCATTGTGGGCATGCACATGCCAATCAAATTTACAAAAAATTCAAGTCTTACAAAATAATGTACTAAGGAACATAGTTAATGCATCTTGGTACATACGCAACGCTGACCTAGATAGATATCTAAATATTGAAATGGTTGAAGATGAAGTTAAAAAGGTTGCCCAAAGGCACAGAAGTAGGCTTCTTAACCACGTTAACGTTGAACTTACAGAACTATTAAATACTGACAATGTATTCAGAAGATTGAGGCGGTTAAAACCCCTTGATCTATAAGAGTAAGCCAAGGCCAAGAGATTAGGTAATATCTTCAAACAAAAAAGTTTCGAAATCCGACAAACGGCGGATTCTTCTTCTGAATTTTCCAAATATTTTAAAAATAAATTGCCGATTAGTCGAACGACTAAGTGCAATCCCATTCGGGATGACGAAAGTCAGTCCCCCCCGGGAGGTTTTTTAGAGGTTGTTCGAGTCCCTCACTATTGCAGAAGCATCCCTCGCGTACTTGCTCTGCAATGTCTTTCGATGATTTTTCCTTCCAGCGAACCCCCAAACAAAAAAAACAAAAAAAATTTAATGTCCACCCCCGCATGGTTCTAAGCTCGCTGCGTACAGTTCGTACCATTAAATACAACTCCATTCAAGTTCATGTTCAAGCTGTTAGGTATCACCATAAATTTCTTTTTTAATGGTCTAATGAGTCGCTATCCGTATAAATTTCGTCTTCGGAAGCTGAAGCAGTCCCCCATAGATTCACTATTCTCGTAGCTTAGTCATTTTTCACACTTTTTCTTGTCTCACTATCGGAAGCATGAATGGGTTGCTGTAATCTGGGAATTCTCATAAATTCAAAAACTAGTTTGAAGTCAACATTTTGTCAACAAAATACATTTAATTTTCGATGCAAATTAACGAGATCTGACAGCTTCTCTATTGAGATAACTTTTTTGATTTTTAACTTGATTTGGAAGATCATATGATCTGATGATGTAATGGCGATAAATTGGAAATTGCACTCGGTTGATGGTAGCTGTTAAATATAGGAGTGGGCGGTTCATAAATGCAATTCTGTTTTATCCCCGACACCATCAAAAGGTTAAAAATTAAATTTTGGAGATATTCGCAGATCAAGTTTCAAGTTTGTGATTAAAAATGTAGATGAGCTAATAAGTCTTGAATTGGAACTGGAAAAGATTCTCCGAAAATGGTCTTCGAAGTAGTTATGTCGTTTTCCATTGGGCAAAAAGAAGCGTCCGGGAGAGTCCGGAATCGAAAAATTCGCTTTTGAAACCGTTCCATTGGCACAAAAAATACTCTTCTGGTGATTCTGAGAAGAGAATTTCGCTTTGAAGTCAGTCACTCATACAAGTGTAATTTATGTATTTTATAAAAGTCAGATGACAACTGCCGGCATTCCAACAATATTTTTGTGGATTCAATCAGAAGCAGTTTTCTTGTTCCATTGGATTACAGAATGAGTGCATCCCCAAATGGAACCAATGGAAAACTACATTGTGTATCTAAGAGAAACTTGCTTGAACTTGTAAAATACTGCAAGCGCTACTACAACCAAAAACTCCTTTCAACGTTTTTTTACTTGCTCCAATGGGAAAAGAAGATTTACTATAAAAATCAACGGTATTTACCAAATTCTAAGATTCAAGCTTCAGTGCGGCGATTAAAAAAAAAATCCGGCGATCTATTGTAAGCTCACTTTCTCCTCAATTTCGAGGAGGATCCTAAACTCAATGCAGTAGGAATGAATGTAATCACAAATTACAAAATTTCAAGCGATGGCTTCCCACTGTTGCTAAACAAAGCTAGAAAGCCTACAACCGAAGTTTTTACAGACAAATTTAAGGAAGCACTGATAGAAAGCTGTAACTTTAGTCCTTCATACAAGTGTTCTTGCAAGAATAAAAGAATATAGACGTGACTTCAAAAGATCTGTACCGCTTTAACAGCCTGACTTATTGTTGCAAGACTCTTTTCAATTAATTTTGGATGGGCTATACCTAAGCGCTTGCTTAGGCCTGGAAGTTGGACATATTTCTTATGCAAGAGTTTTAACAACCGAACAGTTCTGCCTATACGGTTCTGGTATACGGAGAAAACGGTCACAAATTGCGGAACATCGCTAAGCCAGGCGAAAATGCTTGCCTGAAGTGTGAAGTATTAGCCCGGATGTAAAACACGCATTTAATTTTGCGACGTACAGTATGCAATATGTTTCATCTACGAGATTAACATACCGGAAGACTTTTGTAACAAAATTGCAAGTTACTCTGATATAAGAAAGCCCAACTTCATGATTTGAACAGAGGGATTAAAAGAACACGAAGTAACTGATGCTGTGCCAGAAAAGGCTCGGTCCCATGACCTTTTTTGGGAACGTTATGCTGTGTTTGTGGTAAAAAAACCGTAGAAGATGTTCAACAGCGCTGTAACGAAATAGTTGCGGCATGCAAAAGGATATGTATACAACTGTCCACCACGGACTTTCAACTCGCAGATTATATATCGAAAGCTGAGCGTTAGCGTCGTATACGTAATATTTGGAAGGCATCAGCGCCCTACCAGCATGTATTAATGCAAAAAAAGCTATCAAAAAATGTGTAAGTGAAATTTCAAACCTATTCCGGGAAACTAATAATCATTTTTAGTGTCCATGCTAAGTTTTTCGAACTCACAATGGCAAAATTTTCTATACATAATTGCATATTGTGACCTGTAAAATAATTAGCGTTAAGGTTAAAAATGAGTAATAATAGTAAGGCCGATTGAGTCCCCCACCCCAGCACCGAACTTGACGAGTTGTGGGGGCTGAGTAATGGTAAAGACTCTCGAGAATCTCTCCAGAGGAACCGTGAAACCAAAGGGTGCTCTCCTACCCGTCCTTCCTTTCTTGTCCCAATCCTTCCTTAACTTTCCTCCTAATTCTCTCTTATCCCATCCTATTTCCGCCTGGGCTGGATAAAGGTGTCATACGACCCGTGCCGAGTATCAACCTGGCTGGGGGCCCAGTTTCAAAAATAGCCCGAGTCGAAAACGGAGTATCCGGATACCTGGCGACCTCCGGATTAGCCAGCCTTATCTGTGTAATGCGGATCTATGCACAGATGGACCTTCCCTTCTCCGCTACTCGTGGGTCCATGAATAAAACAAATAAAACAATTAAACAAAAACAAAAACAAAAAATTTCAGAGTCCGGTGCTCTTAAACTACCGGCTGGAAGTACTGCCTCTGAGCCCGCTTCCAGTACTAGCGTTCCTGCAACGACGGCAACTAAGAACTTGGTCACCAAACCTGATCTTAGTCTTGCCGAAAGACGCAAAGAACGCTCAACTCACAATCCCGGTGCTGCACGTCGTACTGCCTCGAGCTCGCGATACGAAAGCACCTCCACTAGGCAATACAGAGAGCGACGTACCGCTTCCAGAATTCTGGAGCGCTACAAGGACGTCCCGCTAGATCAGCTCTCAGTTAGGAATAAGGAATCGATCTCCTGGGCAACGAAAGTTGTCAAGGAGATTCCTCCTGACTCCTCAAGGAAGGACTCCACGTCCAAAAGACAAAGGTCGATTGAGGAGTCCACTGTCGACCCAAAAAGAGTGAAGGTAAACTGCAGCAGTTCCTCACTCTCCTTAAAGCACAACAAGCCATTCAGTGATGTCCTCAAGGCACACCTTGTCCTCGCTGTAATAGACAGGAGTGACATAGATGGCAGCATTTCCCCTGAGAGATGGAGAAAAGTAGAAATGAAGCTGGCTACTAAGTTTCTACAGGTCATGGATGATCATCCAGGGCCTCCTCCCTCCTGTCGCGATGGCGGATGGCATCAGGGCCATGTGAAGCTGATCGCTTGTGCTGATCAAAGGTCTGCGGACCTATATAAAATAGCAATTTCGTCTCTGGGTGAGGTGTGGAAAGAGGCGCAGCTCGAGGTCGTAAGCAGGGAAGAAATTCCTAGCAGACCAAGAACTCGCTCCTGGATCCCTGCCGAACCCTCTGACCCCGCAACAATTATAAAAATCATTCGGGCAAGCAACCCTCATCTTCCTACAGATAACTGGAAGGTTGCTAAGCTGGAGGAACCTAAAGGAGACAAAAGATCTGCGATCATCGTGATCAACGTAGAGTCTCTGGCTCCTCTGGCTGCAACAGAAGGACAAATCAGCTACGGCTTCGGAGCTATAAACCTTAGGGTTTATAAGAAGGATGAGGAGGACCTTACCAGGGAGGGAGTGCGACCCTCCACCTCTGCTGACACTGTTGAACAGGTTAGTAATAAACTGACTAGTCCGGCAGCGGAAGCGGAGGTGGTGGGATGCAATCCCGCGAATGAAGCGCTGTTCCCCGTCTCTGCCGGAACCGCATCGGTCAGTAATACACCGACCACAGCGGCTAAGGTAGGGACGGATGACTGCGCTCCTGAGAGGGCCCCGCGTCTCTCTAAGAGCAACTCGGTCCCACGGATAGATCTGGACATGGACAGCATTGGACTGTCGGACCTGGATCTATCCAGTGGACTCGGCAGCCCATCCGTAACTGATGTATCTTTCGAATCGGATACGGATGAGGCTAACATCACTGTGGTGGAGGCGTCGGGAGGTAATTGTAGCAATGATGCTGCGGTTACTTCAGATTAACCTACATCACTCAAAAACGGCTTCGGCCTCTCTTCTTCTGCGGATCCATAAAAGCGCGGATGACATTGTCCTGATTCAGGAGCCCTGGGTCAATAATGATCGGGTGCTTGGACTCAGGACTCCAGGCTACAATCTTTTCTACGTGAGGAATGAAGGTATACCAAGAGCCTGCATCCTCGCGAAGAACACACTAAATGTTTTCCTTCTTCCTAATTACAGCGATCGAGACACCACGACAGTAAACGTTGAAGTTGGACTGCGGAAAATCTGGTTGACTTCGGCGTATCTGGCGTCCGACCTTCTCCTCCCTGCGGAACTACTGGGGAGAGCGATTGCTGATGTGGAGAAGTCCAAAGCTGCGATGATCCTGGGATGTGATGCCAATGCGCATCACACTGTATGGGGCAGCTCCGACATCAATAAAAGAGGTGAGTTACTTTTTGATTACTTAATTAGTACTAAACTAATCATATGCAATATGGGATCCGAACCCACATTTGTCACTAGTAACAGACGAGAGGTGATAGACATCACGCTGGTCTCCGACACCATTTATCATGATGTCAGAGACTGGAAAGTTTCTAAAGAACACTCCTTCTCTGACCACAGATACATTCAATTTGGCATAAACTGCCTCCCTCAAGTCCAACCCGTTTTTAGGAATTACAGGAAAACGGATTGGAACAAATATAGGAACAGTGTGGAATCTTCCACAATTAACAGAATACCTGTTCCCCCTACTAATACAAATGAATTAGATAGCATGGTTGAGGAACTCACTAAGACTCTCAACCGGGCTATGTCTTTCTCCTGTCCAATAAGTAAACCTCGGGGCAAGCCTAGACCACCGTGGTGGAATCAGGAGATTGTATCTCTACGTCAAAAATGTAGGCAGCTCTTCAATCAGGCCAAGCGATCCCGTGAAGCCGCTGACTGGGCCTTATATAAAAAAGCCCTCAAATCCTATAAAACCGAAGTTAGGAAAGCCCAACGGAATTCCTGGAGACTCTTCTGTGAAAAGATAGAAGAAATCTCTGAGGCCTCCAGGCTCAGAAAGATTCTCGCATCCACTCCTAAAGTAGCGAGCTACCTTAAGAGAGCTGATGGATCGTGGACCACCTCAAGTGCAGAATCTCTGGATCTACTACTGGATTCTCACTTCCCCAACAGCTGTAATGCTGCTTCGATACCAGCTAGGTCCTCTGAAAGACCGATAGAAAGCAGCTCTTCAAGTCTTATTACCAAGACCAAAATTCTTTGGGCCATTAAAGGATTTAAGCCATTTAAATCTCCTGGACCGGATGGTATAATACCGGCCGAACTTCAGAGGAACGCTGACCTAATCCTCCCTTGGGTAACTGTAATTTTTAAAAGTTGCCTGGATTTTGCTCATATTCCCAAGTTGTGGACAGAAGTTAACGTGGTGTTTATACCTAAGGCTGGTAAAAGCTCACACGTTAACCCCAAAGATCTCAGACCAATTACTTTGTCATCATTTCTTCTAAAAACCTTAGAGAAACTGATAGACATCCACATACGTTGCAGAGTCAACTCAAATCTTTTGTCAAAGTCTCAACACGCGTATAGTAAAGCGAGATCGGTTGAAACGGCCCTTCACTCACTTGTATCTACCATCGAAAAATCTCTCGATTGCAAAGAATTCACATTGGTTGCTTTCCTGGATATTGAGGGAGCGTTTAACAACGTCGAAGCAGAGGCAATTCTCGGCGCACTGACGGATCTTGGAATTGAGAAATCGATTGGCGAATTGGTCAACCAGTTGCTCACCAACAGGTTTATCAACTCACAGCTGGGCGATGCATCGGTCCGGAGATTCGTTAGTAGGGGAACGCCTCAAGGTGGCGTTATCTCACCTCTTCTTTGGAACCTAGTAGTGAACGAACTACTACTAATACTGGAGGGGGAAGGGTGCAAAGTAATTGCCTATGCGGATGACGTTGCCATCGCTGTCTCAGGAAAACACCTAAACACGCTTAGAGATCTCATGCAGAATGCCCTCTCTAAGCTCTCTAAATGGACCAAAAAATGCGGTCTGGCGGTCAATGCCCAGAAAACTGAACTGGTCCTCTTCACAAGAAAATACAAAATTCCCAATTTTGTACCCCCAAAACTAAACGGCACACTCCTGGTGCTCACCAATACGGCTAGCTACTTAGGCCTAGTTTTAGACAGCAAATTGAGCTGGAAACCCAATATCCTGCGGAGAGTTCAGAAAGCCACCACGGCTCTGTACTGCTGTAAAAAAGCCATTGGAAGCAGATGGGGACTCCAGCCTCGAATTACATATTGGCTATATGTATCCGTTATCAGACCTATACTCACTTATGGCGTTATTGTATGGTGGACTGCCCTCGAAAAGGCCATCCATCATAATCAGCTTAGCCGCGTCCAAAGAACGGCATGCATATGCATAAGTGGAGCCCTTAGAACCACTCCAACAGCGGCCATGGACGTAATGTTCCACTTGCTACCGCTGGACATCTATTGTAAACAAGTGGCAGCAAATGCAGCCATTCGGATGAAAGCAATTCAGTTGTGGACCAGTCGCCAAACTGGTCACTCATCGATTCTAAATACATTGGAATGCATTCCTAAAGATACTGATTACACCCTCCCTCAGTTTCAATTCGAAAAGAACTTCGAAACCTACATACCCTCCAGGAGTGACTGGGAGAACGAAATAGTACCCCGCAAGGAGTCTGTCTGTTTCTATACAGATGGGTCCAAAACTGAAACAGGAGTAGGGGGGGGTGTTTTCTCTTATGATCTAAATTGTAAAATCTCATTCAGCCTTCCTTATCACTGTAGTGTATTTCAGGCGGAGGTCATGGCGATCAAAGAGGCCCTGTCGTGGCTTCGGTATAATGTAATATCTGTAAAGGATATCACCATCTTTACCGACAGTCAAGCCGCGATTAAATCCCTGGATTCTGTCGTCTTCAATTCAACAACTGCCCTCAATTGCCGACTATCTCTGAACGAGATGGCGAAACAATTCAAAATTCACCTTATATGGGTGCCGGGCCATAGAGACATTCCAGGTAATTGCATCGCCGATGAGCTCGCCAGACAAGGCACTACTATGTCGACTCTACCAGAAAAGGGGAGTCTCTATATGCCTCTTGCTACTTGCAAGCTCCTAATTAAACAAAACGCATTAAGCGCTACTAATCGCAGGTGGTCTAGCTGCTTAACGTGCCACACCTCGAAACAGATCTGGCCTCAGCTAGATTTCAAGCGCTCAAAAAGTCTCATTACACTGAAAAGACCCATAATAAGCACTCTAGTAGGTGTCATCACGGGACACTGCATCATAGGGAGACATGCTCTCAGATTAGGCCTCCCTTCAAATGATTTCTGCAGAAGCTGTATGGACGAGGAGGAGGAGGAGACTATTCTTCACCTTCTCTGCACGTGTCCAGCACTGTCACTCCGTAGAAAACTATACCTCGGAGAATATTTCTTCGACAATCTCAGCGAACTCGCAAACATAGGTATCAACTGCCTCCATCGCTTCATTCTTAGCTCCGGCTGGTTCAACGGGTAGATAAGGAGTCGATAACGATCCTGTGGTAACACAATGGGCCTAATTTGGCCTAAGTGAGGCTGCGCTTGAGGCGGCCTGCCACTCTAACCTAACCTAACCTTAGGCCGATTGAGTACAGTAACATCAGAGCCCCGAAACACAATAAGAGCATTTCTCCCAGAAGCTGCAATATTCATTACTTACGTATTAAAGTCTGTAGAACTATGTTAAGTCTGCGTGCGGAGATTCAAATCAGTCCACCGCCTTAGCAGGTTAGTTGCCTGCCTTTTGAGAAATAAATGGGCCATACTAATAACTAATAATCATTTTTAATCTTCACATTAACTATTTTGAAGGTTAAATGGATCATTTTGTGTGGAAAATTTCGCCATTGTGAGTTCGAAAAATTTAGTCTGGACACTAAAAATGATTATTTGTATCGCGGATTGTTATTGGCAGCACCAATCTTTGTCTGACCATTATGGTGGATCATCAACAGCACACATTCCTACCTCGGAAGATTAAAAGGGATGCTCATGTCATAACTAAAGACCTGCCTGAAAAAAGGAAAACCTAACACGCAAAAACTCTGGACACTTATTTTGGTCGGTCATTTTGCTTACGTGGTAGTAGTTATTGGAAATAATATATCAATATCTGAATCCGTGACACTTTGGTCGTCTGATTTACAGGTGTCATTTTTCGTCACAAAAATTCGCTCTTTCTACTGTCACTGGTCCAGTGTTGCCGCAGAGAAATATTATAAGGTAGTACCGCAGCAAAAAAGGGGAGTATTTTGAAATAAATAGTGGTACAGACATTTTTTAGTCTTCAAAAATAAATATGGGCACAAAATAATGTTTTTTTTGCTTTATTTAAAAGAAAAATCATAAAAAAGAACATAAATAAATACATTAATAATTCTAATAACAAAAGTGATAGCTCGAAAACAGGGAAAGGCACTGGTTCTGGCATCTTCTCTGTACACCCGCAACTAAAAGTGTCTATACGACTACCGGATACAAGCAGTGTCTTTCAGTCAGAAATTTTAGCTTTTCTTAAGGCGACAGAGCTTCTGCAGACGAGATCTATATCTGGAAGGGAAGTTGCGATCTACATCGATATCTAGGCTGTACTCAAGGCACTGGAAATCTTTAACATCAGTTCCGAAATATTAATTGACTGTCGCACAATGCTCAAGGCATTATGCAGTCAGAACCGATTGAGACTGTGTTGGGTGCCAGGACACTGCGGTATAATAGGAAATGAGGAAGCTGATGAGGTTGCGAGGAGAGGAGCGGAACTGGGCACATAACAGAAATGAAGGCCGATCTAAGGTGCTCACATATCACCGGGCATAAAGTGTCCACGGCATTTTGGTCACAACTCGACATCAAGAAATCTAGGGAAATTCTAAAACTAGGTAGGGAACAACTCAGAATACTGGTAGGAATCCTGTCAGGGCACTATCTTCTAAGAAAACATGCAAAATGATATAGATTGATAGATTCAGCGACGACCTGCAAGCCGATGAAAATAGCACACACATACTGTGTAAATGCGAAGCAATATCTCGCAACCGAAGAAAGTTTCTCTAACAACTAGAGGAGATAGATCACACAAACTATAAAGGGCTACTTAATTTCTGTAAGGAGATTAATTATTTTTCAAGGGAAAATCTTAAGGTTTTTACTCTTCCATTGTCGTTTACGGCAATAGGTTCCCTAGGGACCGCGGTAGGCCACAAAAAACACATTTACAGCTTTTTTTGCCTTTATCGTCTCCAAGAAATCCAATTTCTTTAAACAAAATAGGAGTACGAATGTGAAAGGAGGAGTACGGGAGTACGGAGAGGCTGAAAGGAGTACAATACTTCTATGGGAGTACTTGCAACACTGCACTCGCCTGTCTCTCGCGAGAGTACGTTTCGACAGCCAGCGTGACCAGACAATTGATAAGCGACCGCACGTAGTGATACATTTAGGACAAGTGTTTACGTCATAATGACGTCGGCATGTCAAAATTTGCCACGAATCGCATTTAGCACAGACAAATGTCAATTCCGACCATTTTTTGGCGTAAAACTATATGCAAGTCAGTAAACAAACCGCATTAACATGCCTAGAAAAGAGGCAGAGTCTACAGAAAGAGCATGGCTGCCACTTGCAAAATTAGCAACTAAAAATGGAAAAAAAAAAGTTACCAGAATCCGTCGTATTCGGAATTTTGCTACGAACCCCGGAGAACTATCACAGAATCCGTCGTGAGTACATTTTTTGCTTTCGAAATTCGTAGAACGTGGTTTATTCAGTGATACCACTTTCTACGAATTTCAAAATTCCCCTACGACGTATTATGTAACAGTTCTTTCGGGGTTCGTAGCAAAATTCCGAATACGACGGATTCTGTGATAGACCCGACTGATTTGGCAGACACTTGGGTTTTATTGTCAGTCGCATTACATTTTCGACATTTCGGTGTGAAAAATAATTTATAGGAAAACGTGAAATTTATTTGAATTTCTGATGTTTCCTCAAGTCTTCAGGTAAACTTAAAGAAGAAAACTGTTAGCACATATCAAATATTTTTAACATAAATATTTTAAATTCAATTAGGTACATTATAGAACGTTACTTACTGAAGTACTAGTAATACTTTTAAACCTTTTCCTGAAAAAACGCAGTGGGCAGAAAAAGTAAGGCAGCACTTACATGTGATGATATCGAGTTCGTCTTTTTGATGCTCCTGTTCAAAAAGTTACCAAAACCAGATAAAAATTACCAATTTACCAAAAATCATCAACTAAGAAACAAAATTCCAGATTTGGTAAAATATTACCAAAGTGGAAACCGTGAGAAAGAGCTATCTGCTAGTCTTGCCATCGATAGTAAACAAGCGAACTGTTATTTTGTAACAAAACATGTACTACCTGAAACATCAAAAAGCTAAATGCAAATTCTGGCCGAAAAGCTTTTTCGGTTTGCGGTCAAAATCCACTTAGACTTTGACATTCACTTCAATCAATTGGCTTGACATATCTACACAATCTAGATTTCCGAAACCAAAACCATCTGATTCTCTGGGCGACGTCACAAAAACTCCGCCCAACTTCGCACAGTTACGACATAGCTCCTAACAAGATTCACTTGAATAAAATTGAAGTCTCACCTGCCTCTGGGCCCCATATATAGTAAGCATATCTTCGCGTATACAGTCATTGAAACTAATTTAAGTGTTGTTTTTCGCTTGACTTTTTTGCATCTAAAAAAGTGGCAAGAAAAATTCTGCGAAACGGATAACGCTGTTTGCTTGATGATGTAGCAATAAGCTTGTTGTACGCTCCACCTACGCAATGAATATTAAATTCCTTCCGACAATTTTGGCGAGTATGGCTATAAGGCTGCCCCACAGCCACGGTGATGTTTGCGCTCATAAAAGCTGTTGACCAAGTCTACAGATGATCAGTTTTCAGTGGAACGTCGACGCGCTGCGGTTCAATAGTTAGACGTTGGTTTTGGTCTCGAATTTAGTTTTATTTATTAAAAACCTTGTTGAACTTATTTTATTTTACACTTTAAACAATGGTGAGTGGAGAGAGGCTTAAACAGTTTGTATGTGTTTGAGACATTTATTAGCTGGAAGTGATGTAATGTTTGCTTTAGAATGTGCCTGCGGCAGATGTACATGTACAAAATGGTTTTGTTTATTGTTTTTAAGACTTTTTTTTTTTTTAATTCTGTGTGATGATCTGATGATTAATGAAGTGCACAACTGAAGTTAGTTTCGTGGAAATTCCAATTGTGTAGCAGAACAAATATGTGAAGTTGGAGTTTTATGTAGAGAGAAATATTACTGCTGTGACTTATTTACAACGTGGGAACAGTTTTGGAAATTTCGAACATATGTGACGGGCAATTGGTCCTTAGAATAAAAGCCATATTCCAGTTGACTTAGTCAGCCTCCCATTCAGGCGATAGTTCTGCAATTTGATTACGTTATACAATCATGGGATTAAGTCGGAAGGTTTTGTTCATCGACAACGCCGCTGTTTTTTTACGTTAATTCGAATCTTACGGTTCGGTTGTTGACAGCTCGTATATTTGAATCTGCTTCCTCAAAGTTCGTCCACTTAAACGGGACCGAACAGCTCCAGCTCCATCCATTCCACTAGTTTTGCTATGTTCTATACCAATTATATGATTCTATCGGTTTTAAAATGTTCGTGTGTGTTTGCCTGCACTCCATTTATTTATGTAAGTTGCTAAGAATTCTCACGACAGAGCATTTACTTGTCTAGATCCTTTTTGACGTCAAAAGTTTCGGTGAGCGCTTAACCAACCTTGATTTTTAAATTAACACATAATTGCAAACTGTCACAATGTCAACAAAAATGTACCATGAATAGTATTTGTTATTTATTAACCTACAAAGTACTATTTTTTCTATAGAATCCGTTGCATAAGGTGTTCGTTGTCCGACACTCTGGCAGCTTTTACAAATTGAGAGTAAGCACTTTCATTGGTTGCAAGAATAGGAGAGAATAAGAGAAACAGTGATGGTTGTTGAATGAATTGTCTTAAGCATACTCATCTGGCTGTGTGGAAACTTTAGTATGTCCAGCGGGTGACAGTTTAATGATCGTGGATAGCCACTTCCATGAGTCGCTTGAACATTGTCCAACGAAAAAGGTAGATCTTTGAGTGAAAAGAAAAAGAGAGATATATCGCAAGGAAAATTCACTTTTAACGTTGTTCCTTCTTCAATTGGTATTTTGGTCCGCTTAGACACCATAGAAAATTTGTAGGTATGTATGTATGTTGGCCCTTTTTTGCAAATAACTCTTTTATTGCAATGAATGGGAACATAATAAAACAATAAGACCCGAAAGTTAAAAAAAAAAAAATTCTCAAAAATTGTTTGTGCAATTTCACATTCCGGGGCCCTATTTTATTTTTTCCAATGGGGGGTCTAATTTCATATCGAAATAAGGGTCCAATGATTTAAGACCCCAACATTATTTTTGGAGCCCAATTTTATTTTTATTTAAAAAAAAAAATCACATTGCCGGCAAAATTGCGTAACAGAATAGCTGAAAAATTCCATTTGCGGCACAGTGAAGCTTACTTACATTTAACGTTATTAAAAGTGACTAACAGAATAGCTGAACAAATCGAGTGAACCTTCAGCGAGTAACTGAATAGCTGAATAAATCGAGCGATTTTCAAAGCTAGGCTTACGTTTTACAGTACCTAATGTAAGCGAGTACTAAAATAACTGAAAAATATAGCCTCATTTCAATATGGCCTGATTTCCATTTACAAAATGGGACATAATTTCATTTTGAAAATCTAACCCAATTTTGGGCCCTTATTTCATTTTCACTTTTGGGGCCTTGTTTTCTGGGGTCTTATTTCGCGGAGCCATTTTGTGCTAAATCAAAACGCGTAACATATTTTTTAATACTTGGGACATTATACTAATAAAAATGTTTACAAACATTTTCAATACTTATTTAATTTCGGTCTTCGGATCTGCATACATTAGCTATTGTTCGTAAATCGCCTTTTATTGCCATAAGGCGAAGGTCTCAAAAAAATATTCTTATAAGCAGTCATTTAATCAAGGTCAAATCAAAATGGGTATCTTCAAAACTGGCTAGTTAGTCAGTCTTAAAAGCGTGGGCTGGGTGTTTGTTAAATAATACAAATTGCTTAAACTTACATTAAAAAGTTAGCTTTTAAAAACAGGTTCTGATGATTTCATAACTTCTCGTATATCAATTTAAATGAAAACATGTTCTAAGCAGACTGAATTCGGTAGCTCGGATTTCCGTTTGAATAAACAGAAACTGTGGGCGTGTGGTTCTGGCAAACAAAAAGCGTATTATCTTCAAATTGAATTGACACTCTCGAAGGTGCCGTGAAATAAGGCCAAGCGAAATAAGGCCAAATCTGAAAATATGTCCTTGTTTCACTTTAAAATAGTTAAATAAAGCCGCATTCCAACATTTGGCATTATTTCACTTTGGTAAAGTGAAATAAGGCCAAATTTGCATTTTTGCGCTTTGACCTTATTTGGCCTTATTTCACATTTTGGAAGTGAAACAAAGCCAAACATGTTTGTCATTTTGAATAAAATAATATTATTTCTTTCATGGAGTTTATAATTTTGATACGTTATCCATGATTGCTTATGTGTTTGTGTACTATATGTGTACTCCATCCCAAAATGTTTAAGATCGTTAGTAAAAATCAAATGGAACAAGCAGTATGATGAACAATTTTTAATTAAAAAATACGTAATGTCCAGTAATGTTTAATAGTCATGTGATTTTAGCAATAAATCCGTGTACTATTCTGAACCATTTGTTTACAACCGAGGGGTACAGAATTGGATTGTTGTCTTTTATGTACTTCTCCGAAATTTGTGTAAAACAATCTAAACACATTTTAATATGTTTACACGGATGGAGAAGAATAGAGACAAAGTGTAATGACATTGGCGCATTAATATTCAAACTCGGTTTTTAGGTATACCAACGCACAATAGATACATTTATAGGGTGCAGGGAAATAAGTCCCTCAGTGGACTTAGTTCCCACCTAATGGAAAATTAAACCACTTTCGTGAAGTGCACTTAGTTCCAATGGGTGCCGTGAAATAACGCCGAGCGAAATAACGCCGAATTTTGGAATTCGGTGTTATTTCACTTTGTGAAAGCGAAATAACGCCGATCTTCCTTGTTCGGTCTTATTTCACTTTGCTAAAGTGAAATAAAGCCCAGTCGGCCTTATTTCGCTTTGAATTTATAAATGCATTTTAAATTTCCTCCTCTGTTACTTCAGCATTTAGAATTTGAGAAAATAAAATCAAAAAAAAAAAAAAAAGAAAAAAAGAAGCCGAATTTGAAACTATTATTTTCTCAAATTTCCCTCTAGTTATCTTAGCATTTAGAATTTGAGAAAATAATACCTAGTTAAAAATTTGCGCGAATTTTTAGCTATTATTTTCTCAAATTCTACATGCTAAAATAACTAGAGGGAAAAAATATATTATGTATATAAATCGTAATTTTTAAATCGTACGATTTTTGAACTATTATTTTCTCAAATTTCCCCACTAGTTATTTCAGCATTTAGAATTTAGTTATAGGTATATAAAATAATAGTTACATCTATTTCTGCAAATTTTAAATATACTTTATATATAGTTCTCGGCAATTCTGAAAACATTTGCGGCCTTATTTCTCAAGCAATGTTCGGCATTATTTCACTTTGTCAATGTGAAATAACATCGAATTCTAAAATTCGGCTTTATTTCGCTTTCAAAAAGTGAAATAACGCCGAGTTTTCGAATTCGGCGTTATTTCGCTCGGCGTTATTTCACGGCACCGTTCCAATGTAAGGTGGGAAATAAGTTACGAAAACTCTGAGTGGTTTTATTTCCCTTTTAATGTGCAGTAAATTCTCACTGTCGACTAAAAGCAAAGTAAAATTAAATTTTAATTGAGGCAGAGTAATACATTTAAAAAATTTCAAAATCGAAATTCGGCTTACAAAACTCTGAAAGTAATCAAAGAAAAATCGACGCACACCAAGACCGGTCGTTCGAATTTTTTACTTTTATTTTCTCAAATTTGCGAAAGCTAAAACAAAAAAGTTGTTTCAGAAAATAAACTGGCATAGTCTTGAGAAAAAAATAGCAACAAATTCGCGGAAAATTTTTCCTATTATTTTTATTTCAGAATGGCGCGAATTTGTTGATATTATTCTTATTTCTTAGTTTTTCTTATTTGTTGATATTAATATTCGTATTTCTTAGTTTTTCTTCATACCTGCATATTCATTTGTGTATGTATTTAATATTTCGAAATGTTTCAGTATAAAATATTAAAATATTTAATACACTACCTATGTTAATGTAGGTACATCTATGCATACTCAAAAATCGAAAAACCTCAATGCAAAATTGAAATAAAAACGTAATTAAACATTACATATAGAATGAAAATTAGTCTTTTATTACATAAGTGTTAATCATGAACAAAGTGCACTATCAATAGCTGCTTATAGCCGCAAGATGGAACAACACTGAAAGTGCCATCTAATAAATAAATACATATCACTATAAGTAATGAAATGTTTTAAAGTACAGCTTCGTATTTCATCTAGCATTATTTGGCCTTATTTCGCTTTGCAAAGTGAAATATGGCTATATTTTTTCCATATATCTTTATTTCACTTTCGCTAAGCGAAATTAGACCAAATTTGGTCTTATTTCACAAACTTTACCAAAGTGAAATAATGCCAAATGTTGGAATATGACTTTATTTCACTATTTTAAAGTGAAACAAGGCCAAATTTTCATTTCGCTTGGCCTTATTTCACGCACCCTCTCAAATCATCAAGTTGTCTTCATCACATACTACAACTTCTTTCCGATTTCGTTTCAGGTTTCATCGCCATCCAGGTTAATCATCGGCAGCTTGTTGCTTGCCTCAGTGTGTTCTTTAGTCTTAGGTAAAACACCGGGAAAACGATGCGTTGAGTGTTCGTATCAAAGAACATATTATTCGGATGGCACACCAGCATCCTACCAGAAGGGTAACGATATGACACTTAGATATGCCTTGGACTCTCTTAGGCCCGTTTGCTGATACTATACTCATAGCGATTTAAGTTCCAGTTAAAAGCTTATGTGACAGTTTATGACATAGAAAAAGTAGCCCATATTAGAACTTAAATCGCTATGAGTAGTATCACCAAACGGGCCTTACAGTCTTAATGCTTCAACTTTCTGAATCTGATTCTACTTCTACTTCCTTTCTGATCTAAGCAATTTGACAACCACTCATAATTTTCTTATAAAAGTGACCTATCTCACTGACTTTATATAACTACATATAATCATCAACATTTATTCTGTGGAAGTGTTTACTTTGAATTTCAATGAACTTCCGTCTGGCGGCCTACGCTTTCGAACTGGCACTCAAAACAGCTATTCTATTTCTATCTCTGATAAAATACTCCTCGCTGTTTGTTTACTAATATATAAGTTTCGACACGCAATACTTTTAGCAGCGCAACAAACCTCCGGCTGCTCGGGAAGCCCTTGCGGAAGCAATGCCATCTGTCGGGAGGCGTCTGGCAACCGACCGGTGTGTTCATGTCCTCCCGGACACAGTGGCAATCCTTTGACCCTCTGCACTCGGGGTGAGTGCTTGGACAACGTGGACTGTTTCGATGGCTTGTCCTGCAAGGACGGACGTTGTATTAACCCATGCATTGGCGCTTGTGGATCGAATGCTAATTGTGAGGTAAGTGGGACTCAAGCTGAATTCTAATTTTACGTTCGGAACAGAATGGTACTTAGCATTGGAGATGATGTGATATGTTGTGACCATGACATGATATCGAATTCGGTTTTAGTAAAAAAGTTGCAAGTGTTTTGAGAGTATATCTCATCAATAACGCGCTGAAAATGAATTTCCAAGGTCTGAATAAATCGCGCAAAAGGCTTTACGTCGCCATACAAGAAGTAATATAGAGTGGCGTAAAATTGACTTGGGTGGTGACAATTAAGAGGCCCATTGCTAGGTACAGTGTTGAATCGAGTCCTAAGTAAGTGAGTCAATAAATTCACAAAGCGGCATCTATTGGAACCAAATTATCTTTTCGTCATGCCTTTTCCTTTTGAAAAAAAAGTGACCGATTCCGCCACTAGAAAGACTACCAAGCATTCCACTTGAAACTTCTGTGGGTAGAATTGAGACTCATGAGTCTTTGGCCATCGATTCATCACAGTATGTCAGATAATACTGAAAAGAAGTGCCAAACACGCATTCAAATTATTAATTTACGAACCTCTATCCTTCGGGAAAAGGCGCTCTTTATCTGTTACACATACATCACAGCAATACTCAACTACACACTTTTTTGCCGTACCGATTACGGCGTAATTTCAAAACTGATTTCGGTAATATGAAAGATCAATTTCCGTAGATGAACTCCCGTATGCATTGTTGTGTCACTACGTACTTATTCTTCTTAAATGTAGTTAACAATTTTTACAAACAACATTTTTATAATTTTAGCTGTCCAAGAGGATTCCAAGGCGATCCATTCACAGTATGCCGACCAGTTGATCCAGGTGAGTTGTAGTTGTAGGTTTCCTACTTAAATCCATTAAGTGATCTAATTCAGCAGGGGCATTCATAGTATGTGTGCAACACCACTTTCAGCAACTTGCAGATTGATTTGCACAGTCGGTCTAGAGACCATCACTTCAGATTTTTTCACATTTAGCTTCATTCGGCAGCTCCAACATAATCGCCTACAAAGTCTATCGAGTACACGCGCTGAAGGTCTGGGCTCTGGGAGAGCCGCTTTCTGTAGCCCGTATGTCTTCCAATTCGAAACGTTCTATACCAAGGCAGCACTGTAAAATGCAGTCCACATAAATATAAAAAAGAAGAGGGAACAAAAAGCAACCATGTGGAACTCCAAAGTTACCTAAACAAAGCTAATACGTAACGATTGTGTAAAGGGATACCTAAGGTATCTCCTCTGATAATAACTAGTTTTGTCTCTGTCTAGAAATCCTCTGTCAAATTTAAAAATATTCAAACTCTGACATTTAAAACATAGAAATAGCCCACCGAAAATGGGAACAGGAATTTATTTTGTAGCTAGGCTCAGCTTTGCGCAATTATTGATTTTGTGTGAGTTTTTCATTTTTTGGAATAATGAAAGGGATCTATAAATTCATGCCGAGTCCAAACGACTAATTGAGAAGATCTTTCATGACAGCTGTACTCTCGGATGTTTGTCAAACATTCCGAAGAGTTGGCGCAGTGGAAAAAAAAAAACTTTAAGCCAAGACATTCGTCTCCCTTAGCTTGCTAAAAACAAATGTATAAGCTACCTGCCCTACGATACCACTTTAGACACCCCAGTAGACGCAGAACATAACAGAAAAATCGTCACATACAACATTTTTGACAAGTGTTTCATTTCATGGACCTGAAGTATGTACTCTACTACGTAATAAACGTTCAATCTTCAAGACGCTTGAAAGTCGCCTACCAGCATACCTGGGTTGGTTTTAATTAATTCACCACCGCACCATATATGATCCCCGTTACGTATTCGATTTCTTTGTTCAATCGCTTTAGAATTTTTGCTTCAGCTATTCAAGTGCAGGTGTGTCTCTTCCCAGTCCACACATAGACACAACCTTGATCTTGATCCCAAGTTCGAGCCGATAGTTCATTCAAAGACGCTTCCCACAAAATGCGGCAGTCTTTATGTAGGTAGGAGTTGAGTTGAGTTTGTAATTACCCAAGAAATCTGATTGACTTTTGCAAACAACAACTGGTGGTACGCTACGCACGTTAAAGCAAAAGTAAAAAAAACTAGTTATGTTGTTTTGGTCCGCGTTTTTAAGTGGGTAGTTAGAATAGTTGGTTAGTGATATTTAACATGGAACTAGGAAACAGATCTTTGTCTTCTAGGGAGCACAATATTGATATTGTTTGTTTGATGAACAAACTGCGTATTGGGGTTGAATTACCTCATCCATAATCGAGTACTTCGTGACCAGAGCTACCATATTCTTGGATGTGAGTTATTACACAACTTACTCATTTTTATAATATGAGACCTCAAATTATTATACAGAATTTTTAAAAGCTTTGTGAAGTGCTCATAACTAAAAAATAAGAATATCTCGATTCATTAAAATAAAAACATAAATAGCTGGCGCAACAGGTCAGAAGGGACCCTATTGACCTAGCTTCTCACAACCATTCGTTTTATGCAGTGCCGGCTCCAGCCAAACTAGCGCCCTGTGCTAGATTTACAGAACGCGCCCTTTTTCATATTTGCACATCTCTATAAAACTCATCAGATAAATTTTCTCAATTGTTAGAAGAGAACTAAAGATACTTCTTCTCCTGGCCCTAATGTGTTTCCTACCTGTATCTCGTCGATATTATTTAAATTACTTACAATAGTTACATTCACCCCATCTGCATGTTCCTCGCTGCGTTTTAAAATTTGAGGAAATTTTTGCTTTGTTTCTTATTATCGGATTCACAGATTTCGCCCCCAGACTTTTTTTTTTGTTCATATTGGAAGAAGGAAAAGAAAAAAAAAACACTATTATAAAATAATAAATATCTAATAGGGACAGTGGGTATTGCCTACTGAGAAGAGGTAGGGAAATTATTTTACAATAGTAGTGGTTAGCAATTAATTTTCAACAGCTAAAAGCTTTCCTTTTTTGACAATAGACTTTAAAGTTTCAATTCAAAAGCACTGCAGTATAAGAGAATATTATATTTTCATATTATACAAATACAAAATACAAACTACAAAGCTACTCATTCTCTTTGGAACTGTAAGTAAGAGAAACTTGTTATACTCTTTTTCGTAGATGACAAAAGAGAAATTACGAAATCCCATACATAATGTGCAGAATCAGTGATGCCAGGCTTCAGAAGCAGGTTCTCTCACGGTTAAGCCCAAGAAATCCCTTTTATCCCTCGCCAAAATTTCAAAAATCCCAAATTCATCCCACGAAATATAAAGTTAAAAAAAAACATGTATTTCATTAAGTTTACAGCCAGATTCTGCCGTTGTGAGCCCTAATAAGTCACGCACAAGACCGTGTGTGGTTGATTTCCTGTGAGGCTTATTGTGATTCGCGAATACGCGAAATATTAACACAGAAATGTTTAGGAACTAAAGAAAAATAATTATTTCCAGCATTTGTCACAAATCAGTAATTCCCTAACTATATTTCACGAAATGATTATAAATATATCATGAAATGGAATTTTCGGGTCACTAGGTATGTAGAAATAGGGTACCAGTGCCATCCAATACAAATATTGTCACTTATGAGCCGTTATGACTGGTTTTAAATTTTGTGACCTGCTCTATAGGAGATCACAGTTTCGATTGTTTTTGTGAGCCTCACAAGTTGAAAGTGTGCTGACCAGCGTTGCCACTTGAATCTTAAACAAATGAAGTACGTTAGGGGAAAAAAAAGTAGCATTTTCAAACAAAATGTAGTACCTGCTTTTTTTTGTATTGAAATTAAATAGTTATATATAATACAATATTTATTTAGTTAGTTTTTCAAATATTAAGTTTCCTAAACTATTTTTTTGTTTGTTTAATTCCACCCATATTGCCACAATGTCGCTATTTTGAGGTCCACATTTCAAATAAGATCGAAAGCCCCAATCAACAAGCGGCACTGCTCATTTTAAATTTCAAAATTTGCTTTCTTACAGGGAAACTCCTTAAATAAATTTAAAATGGTTGGATCTTAAGAAATGTAGTACTTTTGGGTAACGATGTAGTATGTAGTACGGCGTTAAAAAATCCAGCAAATATGTAGCACAGTACTTCATATGTAGTACAAGTGGTAACGCTGGTGCTGACAGAATACGATAACCTCATAAAATAAATTTCACCTCACCTTGTGAGGGTTTTGTAACTTGTGACGTATCAGAGAGGTTTGCCAGAATCGGTCTTTTAGTCTTTTTTATTATTACTACCAAATACAAGTTACATTATACATTACCTAACTATGCAAGCTAACAAAAATAAATACATAATAAGATACGTTCAATGACTTTTTTTTAAACATGTTAATATTTAATTTGATCGTAGGTCGACTTATTTTTGTATTCTTAATGAAACTAGGAAATTATGAACAAAAATTGACCAAAAAATAAAATCCCTTTTTTTGTACTATGAGCTATGAGGTTTGAAAAATCCCTTTTACCCTTTTAGCTTATTTGAAGTGAGAAAATCACACAAAAAGAGAAAAATCTCCCGATCTGGCATCACTGTGCAGAATCATAAACCTGCACATTCTACACATACGATTCCGTAGGAATATTTTTTTTTTGTTTGACTTTTTTCCTATGAACATTTTGCGACTGAATGTGCAAGAATAAAACCTGCACATACCAGGTGGAACTTTTTTTGTTTTGTGATTTTTGAACTTGATTCTCTTTGAAAATGTAAGTGGAAAGTAAAAGGTAAGTGAACTTGCATAGGTGTAGTGGGATTTTTTATTTTGCGATATTTTGAGTTTGATTCTCCTTGAAGTTGCAACATTGGAAGTGATATGAGTTAATGTGCAAAAAGTAACTCAGCACAGGCGCGATGGATGTTGTTATTTTGGGCTTATTTGAAGAGGCTTTTTTGTTTTGTTCGCGCAAGACAAAATTAGTTTTTCTTTCCTAGCAATGCGCCCCCAGAACCTGGCGCCCTGTGCATTTTCACACCTTGCATATATGGTTGGGCCGGCCCTGGTTTTATGTAAGTTTTTAATTTTTGGAGCGAATGGAAGGGATCTACAATTTTATGCCGACTCCAAACGGCTACTTGAGAAGCTCTTTCATGACAGATGTACTCTCGGATGTTTATCAGAGAGTGAGATGTTCGCGAGAGGTGGCACAGTGGTAAAAACCCAATAACTGTCACTTTCTCTATTCATAATAAAATCATAGATCACCATCACCTAACGAATCTGCACATAAATCTATTTGATT
This sequence comes from Cheilosia urbana, assembly GCA_946477585.1. NCBI lineage: Eukaryota > Metazoa > Arthropoda > Insecta > Diptera > Syrphidae > Cheilosia > Cheilosia urbana. The sequence continues at coordinate 85,232,621 of OX297854.1, read as the reverse complement.
GGTATTTGCAAACAGTCGACGTAGAGATCACATTGAACAAGAGAAACATAGCAAGAACGTCGACGGGTTTTGCTAACTTTATTATGACATTAAAATGTTGGGCGTTTTTCTTTCCTTTGGAAAATATAATTGGAAATGCAGCAATATTGTTTCTTGCTACAATTCTAGCGTTTTGTAGATTTTGAGAATACATTTTTGTTGACTGAGTACATTGCTGCTTTGGATCACCGCGTACTACTTTTTATAAATTCGTATCAATACTTTATTTCCTTTTTTAACAAATCTGTTTGTAATAACAGACTTAAACTTCAAGATACACGTTCCAATTTAAATTCTCGCGCAGGATGCACCTCTTTTTCTCAATTGCTTTCCTGAACAACTGTGAAGGCTGAAGGGAAGTCTCAGGCTAATGTCAAAACTTATGTCGTTTTCCATTGGGATTTTCAGATTTTGCTCTCAGATTTCAGATTGTGCCCAATGGAATATAAAACTAGATTTCTCTTTCTTTTTATATGTGGTGGTGCGTGTTTTAAAAGTCAGCTGTTCTTAGATTTCAATTTGTGTTTATTAAAATAAATTCAATTTATGTTGATATCCATTGCAGTGACCAAATGCAAATGTTTCTCTATTTTTCAAATCCTTGTCGTTTAAAAACGTAAATAATAACACACTTTAAAGTTTGACAAATGACAAATGTTTTGGAGTTAGTGTTAATAGGTGTGAATCTAGCTCAGAAATCGAGATTCACAAAACTGCTCTGAATCTGAAAAAAGTACTTTTTTGCGACCAATGGAACATGAAATCTGGTCTCGAGAGCAGAAAAACTACTCTGAATTTGAACAAAAGTACTTTTTCTGTCCCAATGGAAAACGACTTTTAATGGCAACCAACTTTGCTTTTATTATCATTCTGTTTCTAGTTGATAACAGATGTGGTGTTTGTCAACAAATAAAGTTTATTTTCTCTAAGGAAACATTCAAAATGGATAAATTTGTAGTTAAACATAAGATGTAAGTCGGCTTTGTAGATTGATAGTGTTTCTACGACAAGTTAATTATTTGTATGTAATTAGTGTAGTAAACGCAGAAGATGTTGCAACTGCACCAATAGAAAGGAAAATGCAGTCTTCTGCAGCATATTTTTATCAACAATTAGAAAATAAGATGAATGATAAAAATAGGGACAATCCGAAGCGTGTGTAAAAATTATGGTTAGAGTGAAAGCAGCCTTACGATGGGTCAATTGTCAGTAATAACAAAATTTGTGTTCAAATAAGATAAATATTTGAAAATGTATAGTACCTATATGTCAACTTTGTATAAACAAATTTCCGATTCCAATTGAAAAATACCATAAAGCCGTACATTATTATTGTACATTATTGGGTACCTTCAGATACATTTGAGTATCATTTTTTGCCGCAACGGAGAACTTTGGAACTGGAGCGCTGACTAGCACTTACTCTTAAATCGTTAATAAACTAAAAGCAAATGATTGAGTGGAAGCTTTTAAATAGAACCTATAGTTATAGCCGTACGTAAAACGAAACCATACCTACATAAATTTTGTTTTGACTTTTTCGACCACTTAAACTAAACAGTTTGTCCTTAAACGTTGTCTCTTAATCTAACTTATAAATTAAATAAATTAAAAAATCAATTAAACTTATGAATTATAAACAATTTAAAGACAGTTTTTGACTTGTTTAACTTAACAATTTGTGGTCTACAGCAATAATTTAGGACCAACAAAATATTCCCTTAGTATGTGCCAAATATGTATATAGTCGCAAATCGGTGAGAATCAGCAGGCCTATCTTATTGACTCCTATATTCAGTATATCTCGCACATAGATAGGTGACCCAGTATGACTTAGCTAACAGATTCTTTAAATCGAAATTCGGAATAGCCTCAGTGGCACCACACTTGGTACCTTCATGACCCTTTATAGCGTATAGAGTATAGTGCTCCAAGTCTTTATGAATATGAGCCCAAAGGACCGAGAGCTTTATTTAAATAGCGGAACACCAGCGTCCAACATTTGTGGTCGGAGAACATAAACTATCCAAAGACTGTAACTTACGGCATCGATCCGATCCAACTTTCTGAAACAAACTATTACCGATGGCGTTCGACGGCACCCAATTTACGCCACCAACTGACATTATTTGCTTGACATAGCCATAACGACTCTTGAATTGTCATACACAATACACTCCCCCAAGAAGCTAATGGGAAAAGTTGTTTATCGACGTTCAGACAATTACTACTTGTAAAACATAAACATCAATATCCCCCACTATACCAACACACACTGTGACACACAATTTATTTCTGTCCACTTTCCATTTATAGAGGAGCAATGCCACCCCAGCCCGTGTGGTCAGAATACGAAATGTGAGATTCTCAACGGAGTGCCAACTTGCTCTTGTTTACATGGGTACATTGTAAGTATACTAAACACTGAACGTCAAGCACGCGACTTACGAGTGGGCGGACTAACACCATGCGAATGCTAATTATTGCCCCCCCTCTGAACTTGATTCCAGGGCAGTCCACTTTCCGGATGTAGGCATGAGTGCGACCATGACGGAGATTGTAGCGCCAGGGATATGTGCAGCAACTTTAAATGTGTTCCGGCGTGTCAACAGTGTGGTACTGGTGCCTCGTGCACTGGCGTCGCCAACCACCGGGCCGTTTGCGAGTGTCCAAAAGGATACATTGGCAGTGCCTATGGCGAGTGCCGTCCCGAATGCTACGGCGATGTAGACTGCCCATCAAACAAACCCGCATGTTTCTATGGCATTTGTAAAAATACCTGCGATGGAGCGTGCGGCGTTGGAGCTGATTGTAATCTCCGAGGATTAACTCCAGTCTGCAGTTGTCCAAAGGATATGACTGGGGATCCATTTGTGCAATGTCGTCCATTCACTAAGGGTAAGCTGTGCTAATGACAGAAATACAATAGTTGTGGTGTTACATATAAAAAAAATTTTCAGAGGACCTCTGCGAACCAAATCCATGCGGAACGAATGCAATTTGCATACCCGGACACGATAATACTGGACGGGAGCGACCAGTTTGCAATTGCCTTCCAGGACATACGGGAAATCCGCTGTCCCACTGTTCGAGGGTAGACCTAGTGTTTTTAATTGGCTTCAGTAAGATTTTATTATTAATAACTTTCGACTTTTGCAGGGTGAATGTCTGAGCAACGATGAATGTCCTGACAACAAAGCGTGCATCAACTATCAGTGTGTTAATCCCTGCATTGGAAAGTGTGCTTCGGGAGCTACCTGTGAGCCCAAGGCCCATTTGGCTGTGTGTAAGTGCCAGCCAGGATTCACGGGTGATGCCTTGATTTCGTGTCGCCAGTCGCGGTCGCAGCCCGTCGCTAAATACACTCAATCGGCGTCGTCGTCGACTTGCTACACTTGCGGCAAGTAGCTCCGTCTGTAGTATTTTTATCTAACAATGGTTTTAATAATTCTTAATTTTATTGTTGCGATGAGAGGAGCGTTTTGTTGAATTTAAATAAAGTTAACAATATTAATTCGAGGATCAAGTTTTTTTTTTGTTTTTTGGAGAGCAGCGACTGAAGGTTGTAGATGTAGTTATAGCTTGTAACTTGTTCTTGGTACTAGAGTAAGCTGAGGGAGGAGAGTACCTACGTGGGTAAAGCTGGGTCCGCAATATTTGAATTTCGCACCAAACAAAGTAGGTACATGGGATTTAATTGCTATTTAGTTGTTACTTAATAGCTCTGTTCTTGATTTTGTTGCTCTTCGGGAAGTGGGAGATTTCGTGGAGGATGTAGTTTACCGGTAAATCTGGATCCGCCTTATTGACAATTGGAGGATTTTTTCCGTGCATACCTATCACCGATTTAATTGCTCTGGGGAAATGTAAAAACAAAATTTTAAACCTTTGTATCACCGTGTTGCAGAAATGCAACATACTGCAAAAGTATTTGTCAAATTAATAGATATCATTTAAGAGAGTGATTAAAGAATTTCTAAATCTATTTACTACTCTTCTTACCATGAAATTTATACTCATGATTGACAAAAAAGGCTTTTATAGGGGAGAGTTTTCCCTTTTTGTAAGTTTAGTCCATTCAAATAACAATCAAGTGATGAATGCAACTTTGGAATTTTTTTTATATAATTAAAAATAGTGTTTGTGGAAATTAAATTGATTTACTAATCAAGTGAGTAAAAATAATACTTGCTATAGAGATTTTTATCTGGAGCAAAATGAGGCCTCTATAACGCAATGTTGCAGATATGCAACCAATCTTTTTTTATAAATAAAATACAAAATATCAAAATTATTTCGTTTTCATTTATAAGATTATTACATACTAGCTGACCCGTGCTCGCCTTGCTTCGCCAGAGTTCCACTTCTCAGATTTAAAATAAAATAATTAGCGTTACACAAAAAGATGCTTACCCGAAAAAAGAGAAGAAAAACTGCCAGTAATGCGAGAAACAGATTAACACAGCGACTCTATCAGCAACAGCAAAAGCGAATTTAGGATTAGTTCCAACGTTGATGACCCTAACTAACTAACTAACTAACTTCTATTATTCCCTTTTAATCTCATTTACATTCCACTTGTTATTGTTAGTTGTTACAATTTATACCCCATCCCTCTCAATCCCATAACCCATATACGCCATACTCGCTCACTTACTACTCAAACACAAACATCCTCAAGTTCAAATTAAAAAAAAAAAAACAGAAAGCAAAACATAAAGCAAAAAAGGTGCAATTGCACAAACAGGTTTTGGCATGCACATGAATCACTATAAAATCAGAATCACTATAACACATTTTAAATCTCAATTACAACTGAGTGTGACTTCCTCTCAATCTCAATTACAGACCTATCTGCTATCTCTCACAATCCCATGCTCCATTCATCTCATTTACTCTACTACTCAACTCATTATTCATTAATGCGAGAAACAGATTAACACAGCAACAGCAACTTTGACAGAACTTGAGAACCAAAGTACATATTTTAATTAATTTGAACACATTAGCACAGCAACATCGACAGCGACATCAACGTTAGAGCCAATCCTAAATTCGCTGTTGCTGTTGCTGTCGCTGTGTTAATCTGTTTCTCGCATAATACTCCAGTTCAATTTAAAAACCTGAAAAAAAAAAACAACAACAAAAAGCCCAAAAGCTGCATAAAAAAAGAGAAAGAAAAAGCGCACCGCAGAAAGTGTACAGAGAGAGAAACAGGTTTTGCCGCAGACACACACAAAATTTCCTCCACTCAACGCTGGAAAAATCCAACGATCTAGCTTCAATCGAACATTTTGCTTTTTTCAATTGTATTAAATTTATAGTTTATTGCTTATTGTTCGACTTCAGGATAACGTACAAAGATGATTTATATCTTAAAATCTTTGTACATTATTGAACTTTGTACTAAAAATCCCATTTCATTTGGATGAGTGATTCCGAAGCTAGGAGCTAGAAGGCATCCGAGAATTACAACTTTTCTTAGATATCAGCTTAGATTTCCACTTCCGGACAGCGAATAACGGTAAAACATATCCTATGTGCAAATCTGAACAATTTCCTATGCAACTGTGAAAACCGGAATCAAATTCGTGCACTACTTTTTGAATCTATTCTTTGCTCACAGCTTACAGCCGGAAAAAAAGTTACTGTTTTATTATAGTAAGGATAATACTAGCTGACCCGGCGAACTTCGTTCCTCACAAATCCGTTAATGCACAAATATCCTTGCAAATATTTTTTTGTCAATTCAAGACGCTTAATACGAATAGCAAATCGTTCTGAATAAGCGGAATCCGCGGAATGAGAATGTTTGCCTTTGAATTTTCAACTCAAAACCGTCGGCTTCGGTTGCATGACATTTGATTTGAGATCCTTTATCATCAAATCAAACACGATCCGTTACAAAGGTACGTCAATGGTTGCAAACCAAAATTATAACCAACCCGACTTTCAATTTGAAATTATGTACATCAAATTAAACATCGAACGATCCGTTCACGAGTTATGAGTGCACAAACGGACGTCAGTCTCTTTTATTATGCAGCTGTACCAACCCGGCTTTGCCAGTATCTTTCGTATTAAGTACTGCTCGCATTTCACAAAGTGCTTTATTTAGACAATGTCCATTTATAATTTTAATTATATAACTTTAGTTTGACAACCTGTTTTCCTATCCCGCTTATGTTTTATTAAGTTAGTACCAACAATAGGGTCCAAAACTATCCTATCTTTCAAACTGGAAGCAACCTTACCTATCCAAAAAATTTCAATCAACTTAATAAAATTGTTTCGGAAATCGTCAACAGCGTCACCTACCAGGTCTAAAAGAATCATATTTTTCAAACTGGAATAAACCGTAGGTATACAATATACATCCACAAAATTTCATTGAAATCGATTGAGCGGTTTCGGAGATATATCTATCTATCTTTTTAGACCGTCTAAACCTGAATACCACAATACGAACAAAACAAAAGAACGATCATGAAAATTAGTGGTCATCGAATTATATTGTCATCGATTTTCACCCCGAAAGAATTATAGGTATAAAATATATAATACTGTATAGAATATTATTATTGAAGATAATTGAATTGAACTGAAAAATTAAATATTCGCTTACAGGCCACATGTTGATAATTTTCCGACTTATTTTTTTCCTAATCCTTCCCGGATTCAAGGCGAACAAAACAGAACAAAATTCATTCAAATCGGTCGAGCCGTTCTGGAGTCTTTACCCGACTTACGCACGGCAATTGATTTTTATATACATACAAATTCGCTAATGTAATGAAAATAATAATTCCGAGCATCCACAATGCACATGCTACTGTTTCGCGTGCTGTGTGGCATGTGGCACCGTCTTGTTGAAACCACATATCATGCAAGTCAAGAACTTCTATTTCGGGCAAAAAAAAGTTTGTTATCATCGCTCGGTAGCGTTCACCATTGACAGTAGCGCTGCGATTCGCATCATCTTTGAAGAAATATGGCCCAATAATGCCGCCGGCCCATAAACCGCACCAAACAGTGGCTTTTTCGGGATGCATTGGTAGCTGTTGCAATGCTTCTGGCTGATCTTCACTCCAAATGCGGCAATTTTGCTTATTTACGTACCCATTCAACCAAAAATGAGCCTCATCGCTGAACACAATTTTTCGATAAAAAAGCGGATCCTCGGCCAGCTTTCCAAGAGCCCATTCACCAAAAATTCGGCGTTGTGGTAGGTCGGCTGGCTTTAGTTCTTGCACAAGCTGTATCTTAAAAGGCTTTACGCACAAATCCTTCCGCAAAATTTTCCACGTAGTGCTGTAACAAAGGCCTAACTGCTGGGAACGGCGCCGAATCGACATTTCGCGGTCTTCTGTCACACTAGCTGATACGGCCGCAATATTTTCTTCACTACGCACAGTACGTAAACGTGTTGGTGGTTTAATGTCCAACAAAGTAAATTTGGTGCGAAATTTGGTCACAATCTTCCGAATAGACTGCTCAGAAGGTCGAGAATGCCGATCATAAAATGGAAGCAGCGCGCGATGAACATTTCGAACCGAGCACGAATTTTGATAGTAAAATTCAATAATTTGCAAGCGTTGTTCATTTGTAAGACGATCCATGGTTAAATTGCAAACCAAACTGAAGCTGTTTGACAGTGACACAAGGTACTAAACACACGTCAGCTGTCAAAACCAGTGTTGCCAAAACCAAACCAGCTAAAAAATCACCCATTAGTTAGTCTAAGAATTTAAAATGTGTTTTTACCACTGCGTTACATCACCTTTCTTTGCTACCACTGCTTGAATTCGTTGTGGCATTGTGTCCACAAGTTTTTGGCAATCATCGGTTGTAAATGATTGCCAAATATCATTGATAATCTATCATAGATCTGTGCGGGACCTTGTTGGTTGCTGTCTTAACTTTTGTTCCATTTTGTGCCATAGAGTTTCGATTGGCGAAAGATCAGGGCTGCTGAATGGCCATTCCATTAATGGAATGGCTTCAGTAGATAACCAGGCTTTAGTTGCCTTTGCCGTATGGCAAGATGCATCGTCTTGCTGAAATACGTAGACTCTCTCGGTTGACTGAAGTTGTGTTATTGATGGAAGCAGATGATCTTCCAAGATGTTGCGAAATTTCGCAGAATTCACAAGGCCGTCAACAAAACATAAGCTACCAACACCACGCCCAGACATGCACCGTGCACCCCCATATCATTTGCGATGCTGGAAACTTTATCTTTCGTTTCAGACAGTCTTTATGGAATGCTTCTTTGGAGGTGCGAAGTACACGCTTTCGCTCATCGCCAACACAAACCTCAAATCTGGATTCAACGCTCCAAATTACTTCCCGCCACTGATGTAAGGTCCAATTTGTGTGCTCTTTAACCCATTCAAGTCGCCTTTTCTTTTGCCTTGGCGTAAGAAGAGGCTTTTCTTCCGCCTATTAATATGGGTTGAAAAAATCACAATGCAAAACAAAGAAACGATTTTTAAACAAACCTTGTAAAATTTATATCCCATTTTCTTCATGTTGCGCTTACAAGTGTCAGCAGGTATGTCTTTTTTGATGCGGCTTTTCCACTCTATAGTTACCCCAGCTGCAGTTTGACGACGATTTTCTTTAATTATTTTTTTTAATACCCTACAATCGCGGGCGCTATTGGTGGCCGCCCAGTTTTCTTCCGGGTTTTAATGTTATCCATCTTAGTAAAGAGCGAAATAATATTCTGTACTGATGAACGAGGGCGATTGATTTTTTTTTTGCAATTTTGTAGCTTAAAAAGCCATTTTCAAAAGCTTTTATAATTGATTCCCTAAGATCTTTAGATAAGGGAACACATGCGCCATGATAAGCCAACAACTGAATTCCAACTTAATGCACAAGTACCTACACTTATAACCTGCCAAAGCAAGAGCACCCTTGTTTTTGCTTAATTTTTGCTAAACGTTAACTTAATCATATGATGATGTGGAGTAGACCAACTCTTTTGCATCGCGAATAACGTAGACCAACTATTTTGCACTCATTAACAAATGAGAACGCATACAGTTTTAACGGTATTTGTTGTGATATTGCTTATTTGTATCAGTAATTCAATCAAAGAGTATAATTGTCTATGAATTTTTTTTTGTAAGAATTAAATATGAATGTATGTTAAACTAATAATATAGAAGTTTCCAAGTGCAAAAAAGTGGTTGGACCAACTATTATAAGAGATGTACCAAAGAAAGCTGAAATTTATTTTTGTTTTAATTTGGACACGTCGCGATACAAAGGGTCTTAAACCTTTCACCCACAATTGCAAATTTAAGATTTTTTTCGTACAGTTCGCACTACAACTCTTTTGTTTTTCGAGGAAAAACAAACAAAAAAATAAGAAAAAAATATTAAAAAATGAACTCGTTAGAATTTAACTACGCCAAATTTCTTAAAAGCAGTTTTATTATTAGCAGGCAATTTCCATTGAATCAAATGTTTTGTCGCTCATTTCTAAATGAGCCAAAAAAAGGTCGATAGACCTACCAAAAACAACAATTTTGAAAAATAAAAAAAATGTATACATAATTCGTTCCAATTTTACTAAGGCAAAGAAATAAAAAGAAGCACCTATTCATAAGCTACCATCTCATAGAATAAACTAATTTATCGCTCTTATGTCAAAAAGTATAAAAAGTTCATTTTAAGACAAAAAAATTCAGCTAACCAGTGTTGCCGGAGAAAAATATTCTAAGGTAGTACCTACTGTATCCAAAAAAGGGGAATAGTTTGAAAAAAATTGTAGTACAGACATTTTTTTTAAACTTTATTTAAAAAAGAAAAAAAATCATAACAAACAAATTAACAAAAAAAACCTAAATAAATAATCTATTATAAGAAAAGTAAAAATAAACTAGTAAGAGGGAAATTCCCCTTTTGACGACAGTTGGGAATATAAAAATGCTGCCAGTTTTGCATTATATGTGAAGTGAATTCAATTTATTAAGGTTGAAATTACACTTTGCAAGTGTAAAATATCTTAGCTCTTTAAAAAAATAGAAGTACGAATGTGAATACTCGTATGGGAGTACCTACTTGCTCTCTTCATTTTCTAAACAGAAATATTTAATTCAATTTCCCTATATGTTCCGTTTTCCCGCAATAAAAATACCAACTCCCTATACCAACACCATCTTAACACTGCACAAACCAAGCTTGTAAACGACCCAAACTCATTTTTCCAATTTCCCTTCCATATGAATATCTTCTAAACTCCGTCCTTTGGTGCTTTTATATCTCAAAGTTTTGATCATACAAAAATATAGAAAATAAGCTACAAAATCTACTTCCCCGTCCCAGCTGGCCTTATTGCAATATTTCATAAAAATTGTTAATCTAATCTTTCCCTCCCTCGTTCATATATCTTCGACCATCGCTCTCTCAAGGGGAATTTCCCGCAGATATGGAAGCCCTCTTTCATAACACCGACACACAATATTATATATTGCCAAACTCTTTGAAAGTGTGTTGTACGAAGCCTTGAGCTTCAAGTACAAGTCCCTTATTTTCCCTAATTAGCACGGTTTTCTCAAAGGTAGATCAACAACCACTAACCTTATCGAATTCATATCCTTTACCTACACTGCCTGCTGTAGAAAGCGGTAAAGAAGACGACGTTATTACAACTGATTTCAGTAAGGCTTTTGATAAGATTTCCCATAAATTAATACTTTTCAAATTGTCTGCCCTCGGCCTCGAACCCATATTGCTGAAATGGATATCTTTATATTTTGAAAACCATTTTTATAGAGTTCGCTTCAGGTGCTTTCTCTCGGCTCCTAACTTAGCCAGCTCGGGTGTTCCTCAAGGTAGTCACCTAGGTCCCTTTCTCTTCATTCTAACAATTACTGATCTTGAAAGGCTCATTCAACACTCAGCACTCTCTCTCTGTGCTGATGACACCAAACTTTCCAAATGCATTTCACCACAACATGACTTCAGTATCATTCAAAAAGATCTGAATTCAGAATAATTCCACCTGGTGCCATAAAAACTATTTAGAACTTAATGCCTCCAAATGTCAATCTATTACCTTCTCACGTAAGAGCAACAAAATATAAAGTTCGAATCGTTTTATGCGATACCACATAATTATATCCGATGAGAAGCGTGTTTTCAAACCGAAGTAGCAACGGTTTCCTCAAATTATTCTTCGCTGGTATCATTCGTGGAGTTTTTATTTACTGCACATTAGACAAACTCGTTTGACGTTTTATCCAAGGCGGTTGACAATGCGTGTTTGTTTGCTGATATAGCATGAACTTAGACTTGTCCACACTTACTTACAATTTTTTTTTTTTTTTTACACCGGAGTCAAAAAAAAAGTGAAATAAAAATAAGTTTTATTGGATACATATATTTCTTTCCCAACACTGGTATGAACACTTTCTTTTTTGTTTGTTTTTTGTTTGGGTTCGGACATTTTACCAAAGTAAATTTTGGTTTCAAAACAAAAACTGAAAGAGAGAAAGTTGATAGTACAAAATAAAAAAGTACAGGAGAACAACTTTAGCACGTGAAGTGAGATGTAGTATGTGAGTGGATGCATTCAGCTTTGAAAGTTTTTTACACTTCAAACGGATGTTTCAGTCACAGAAAATCTTGTCAAAAATATTAAAAGAAAATCATTTCAAAATTTTTCAAATGAATGTTTTCTTTTATTGAGTTTTGACTTAATAAGGGGGACAGTGGTTTGTATTAGGGGGGACAAACCGCATTTTTGTATGAAAAAGGGGGACGTATGGCATCCCTAGTCCAAACTGCAAGTTACAGCGCGTGTTTTCCAGCATCACGCAACACAATTGGATTATAGCCAAATAGAGGTCCTGACGATGATTGGTATCAGTCGGAGACTTGAAGTCGATGAAAGGATGTTGATTGGTGAGTCTCGACTTGAAAGTTGTTGGCCTTTTCCAACAGTATGGCTTTTTTATTTTGAATGTTTGGGGACAAAGTCTATTTTAGGACGAAAAAGTATGACATCCCTACGTAGCTACGGAGGCTGCTTCTTTGTGTAGTGAAAAGTGTGTGAAAAAGGGGACATGACTTACCTACCTCAGTCTGAAAAAGCAAATTAAATCGCTATAGCATGTGCTGCTTAGTGAACATTCATAGAGTAAGTTGGATATAATCTTATACCCGACATTAAGTAGGGACATATGCCTCGATACATATTGGATCGCCATTTTTGTAGGTGGGGCATATGGAGCTGATAGTCCAGTCATCGGGCATGCTTTCTTTCACTCATACTTGGTTGATGGACGCGCCCAACCACAACATCGTCACCGTATATGAAGAGCTCCACTAGTAAACCATCAGAGCCTGCCGCCTTGTTGTTTTTAAGCTTTTTTTTTTATAGCTTAGCCAACTTCTTCCAAACTGGTTGGTAGATTGGACGTGAGTTAGCGAAGACACGCAAGCTAACAAATTTTCTGTAGAATTTCCCAACTGATTCGTTCTGATCTGCCAAGCCGTTCGCACTCAAACGACTGCATTTTCCTGCGAGTCTTGCTTTCGCTTTCGATGGAATGTTTTTTGAAACTTTTTTAGTACGATGTGTATTTTTTGTCTATTTTATCTTAAAAGTTCGAATTGTAACCCTTTTTCCATCACATGACTGTGACAAGCCTGACGGTCCAAACTTTCTTTTACTGGAATTCAGGATTTTTATCTGCCATTTATCGATCTTAATGGTACTGCTTGCTATGCTAGCATTACAGCGTCTACATTTATATGTTGTAACCCCAGCTGGAGCACCTATATCAGCTATAGATGTCTAAGTATTGCATGCCCATCAGTCTGCTTTTTTAAGTGCTTATTTGTGACATACAGGAAACTGCGCATCGACGGAAGTCCGTCAAAGTTTTTGTACCGATCACAGCTCAAAGGAGTATCCCATTCTTCTCTGTTAAAAATCCAGCTCAACGCGCCATACCTATGTATAGTCTCTTTGTCAGTTATTAAATATTTTGTTCCTGTTCAATGAACTTTGGAATAGGTACATATCTACGATAAGAGTCACCCCTTTCTCTGCTTTCCAATTCCACATATTTTAACGGATACCTTACCTAGTAATTAAATTACAAATCCACATACACACACGCTCTTAAAACTAGAACCTGAGCGACAGCAAATAGCAAATACTGCATGGAATGAGTTCGAAAATGCTTACTTTTCGTATACCTGACACGTGTCATGTGTGTGAGACACCACATTAGCATTTAGTTCGCCCTGCCGAAACTGGGTAGTTTGGCCAAATGCCCTACAACGCACAAGCAAACATTTTCTTTGGAAAGGACGTCGCTCTCTGTTGAAATGACACAAACATGCGTTTCACATGTCTTGTCGGTTGTCGTTGTCACCCAGCATTTCCATTTTTTCCATTTATATAACCCCCTCCGGCTGCGGGTTTTTCCTTGCATTTTCCATCGCTTAATCCTCAAACAAGACGACACTACTCGAAGGGGTTGTACTACTTACACTTTTTGTCATCGTATGTGCACTATTTCTGTGGTGCGGCATCTCCTCCACGCTTTAGAGAAAATAAAAAGGAAATCCGGTTCATTACATAACACAAATCCCTGACCATACTCCCTTATTTCAGTTTTTTACTTTGTTCTTCCTTTCAGTCTATATCTGTGTGAGTATCTGATGGATTGGCTGTTACAAAAGCTCTATGGCGGGGGTCAGTATTTTTGCCATTTTTGTTATATAGTGGTTGTTTCCATATTTTCGGAATTGAAGAGTACTAAAAGGGAAGACAGTGGCGTAGCGAGAGCAAAGGGCCAAGACAATAGAATCATTTTCTTCTTCCGCGTTGAGGAATCCGTCAATATTGACGTATTCAAAGGGAGTATGAGCAGTTCCATAGAATCCATCGCATACAGTGACAACTGGTGAAAGTTTCACTCATTCTCTCAATATTTCCACTAATGAAAGTGCTTACTCAGAGCCAAATGTCAACTTGTGCACCCGCGACGTGCACTGCTTACGGTTATGGGTCACCTTCCATAAGGTGTTATGCTTGCTGTGTATACCTGTCAGTCGAATACGTTGCCGCAACGTACGCGACGGATTCTTTGGGTTGGGCCCGAGATGAGTTAATTTAAAGAGATGGATATCACTTTCGTACGTCTATCCCCCCAAAACCCATTTGTTTACATTGTTCTTTTTATAATTTCAAACCCGTTACGTGTGAGCTGCAAAAAAGCATGTTGCTAATGGTCGGCCGCCAATAATCTTGCTTTTATGGGCATCGCGGTGTTTAATTGCTTTATGTTTCATATAGCATTTGTTTGGTTTTTGTGGAGGCTTTGATTAAATCGAAAAAATAATGAAATACACATTAGAGAATACCAAATTATAGCATTCACTTATGCTAGAAAAGAAATGAGCAAGTGTGCGTGACTTCATGAATTTTTCGGGCAAACAGCTTGTAGGCATCCGCCTTTCCACTGGAAATAAATATATCTCTGTAATTTATTGTCTTTAGGTTGGGTCCTTAACTGATACCCGTGGGACGGTAATCTGTTATTTTCAAAAATATACAGTTTTTAACTAATTTAAAAAAAAACTAATTTACCAGGGGTGTGGTTCCCTACCAGGCGCGACCACAGGTGGCGGGTAGTGGAGCCTAGGTACGATTCGTTCGCGATCCTAGGACTTAGGGTTATAGCAGAGATGTGGGCGGGTGAGGTCTGTATGGGTTCAAGCCTCTTGCTCGCACCCATGCGGACAGCTATTGCTCTACCCGCTTTGAGAGCCCTCAGTCGCTAGCGCAAACTCTGAATACCTGGGGACCTTCAGTTTTAATTCAATTCCTCTTACCTGCATACAGGGGGGAGTGCAGGCGGACATCTTCTTCCCCCTTACTCGTTGGACCCAAATGTCAAATAAAAATAATATAAAGGGTGGTTAAGTTTTAAGGGCCGATGTTGATTTTGAATAAAACACAAATTATTTGGAAAATTATTGTCATTTATTTTTATTATGATAATACTGGTATGGTTCAATAATGCATGGAATAAAATATCGGCCAAAGAAGGTCCAACGGTGTCAAATAACATGATCTTGGCGGCCAATTGACATCGCAACCACGTGAAATAACACGGCCATTAAATTTGTCGTGCAAAAGAGCCATTCTTTCGTTAGCTGTGTGGCAAGTGGCACCGTCCTGTTGAAACCACATATCGTCCATATCCATATCTTCCAATTCGGGCCATAAAAAGGTAGTTATCATCTCACGATAGCGAACACCGTTCACAGTAACTGCCTGACCGGCCTCATTTTGGAAAAAATACGGCCCGATGATGCGGCCAGCCCATAAACCGCACCAAACACTCACTCTTTGTGGGTGCATTGGTTTTTCGACAGTCACTCTTGGATTATCATTCTCCCAAATGCGGCAATTCTGCTTATTGACGAATCCACTGAGGTGAAAATGTGCCTCATCACTGAAGATGAATTTCTTCGAAAATTGATCATCCACTGTTGCCATTTCTTGCCACCAGTTTTAGTTAGTTAATTAAGACTTTTATTTCATTAAAAAGAAAAAGGTAGGTTGATACATTTTGATACATTTTTCAAGTCTATTTTAGGTTTGGTCATTATTGACCGTCTACCAGATTGACATTAAAGCTATCTACCTACATAAATTTTTTTTCTTTTTTTTTTGCTTATTTACATACAACACATCATGAAACTAAAAATTTTAACATAAATAATTTAACAGTACCTTAACAAAAGATTAATAACGAGATTATTGACATTTCTATTTTTTTTAAACTTTCCTCAATTATACATTTTCTATACAAAAGCGCCTTTGCAGTAAAGTTATACAACGCTTTCCACCCAATGTTTCCATTTAAAATGCTCAGCGTTCTCTCTTCATCTAGTACAGTTGCCCCAAAGTATCTCAGTCGGTATTCTTTCAAAATAGGGCATACCGCTATAAAGTGTAACACGTCCTCTCTCGCACTGCTGTTACACAAACTGCAGATGATTGGCAACTCTGGACGATGCGGAATAAAATTAAGTGCGATCAGTTCACCTCTTACCTTCAACAGTAGGCTGATTTTATCGGTTGAGTTGCTGTTTAGGAAGTAGGTTTTATCTAATAGATCGTATTTCAGTTGCGAGTAGTATGTTCTATGTTGGGAACTTCGAGCATCGTTTACGTATCTCTCGTGTCTATAACGTCCGATTGATGACAATAACGCAACAAATATTGATCTTGCGGCTGTAGGCTAGACCTCCGCTGTTAATCCAAGATTAAAACCGCTCTCATCATATACTTTCAAGAAAAGGTCATCTTTTCCAAAATTGGGAACGCTTAGCATATTCCCAATTTTGGAAAAGATGACCTTTTCTTGAAAGTATATGATAGAGCACTAGTTTAGGTAGCCTACCTCGTTCCATCTCCATTACTTTAACTATATACTCAAAATGCAGCCGTAAAGTGTCCAGGAAAAGAGGAGGTACACCGGTTTCCAGATGCAACATATAATTAGGCGTGTTATTAGGTAGACGGAAAATTCGTTTCAAAAAGTATCGAAGGAACTTTTCTACTTCTTCAAAGGGGTAAAAACCCCATACTTGGGCTCCATATAAAAGAATTGATTTCGCTGTTGCACAAAATATTTTCTGTTTTGAGCTGTGATTTACGGTCTTGTTATTAATACAACGACTCCAAACTGAAGATATTGCGCGTTTTGCTTCCGATAGTTTAGTATTTAGATGTTTTTTCATATTGAGATTTGCTGTTATCAGCACACCTAGGTATTTGTACTCTCTCACTATTTCAATTTGTTCACCTTGAAGGCTCCACTTTTCGTTGGCGAATACCTGCCACTTCCAGCTCTAAATATCATCATCTTCGACTTTTCAAGGTTAACGCTCAGGTTCCATAGCTTACAGTACTCAGCGAGTCTGTTTATCATCAACTGCATCCCGTTGATGGAATCGGAGAGGAAGACGATGTCATCTGCATACATTAGCGCAGGAATCTTTACTTCGTTCAGTTCAATTCCTCCCTTCACGAAATCCGTTATGTCATTCACAAATAGGATAAAAAGAAGCGCGCTGAGTATACAACCTTGTTTCACTCCCATAGATGTTGAAAATTCTTCAGAAATAAATTCGCCATCCCAGACGTATGCTAAGTTACTGTCATACATGGCTCTTAAAATGTTGATGACTTTATTAGAGATTCCTATTTTTTGGAGTAGCGCCTCGCGCGATATTGAGTCAAAAGCTGCACGGAAATCAACAAAGAAGGCATACAGTTTCTTGTGTTGGGTTTTGTACATTTCGGTGATGTTAATAAGTGAAAATATTTGATCTATTGTTGAGTATTTCTTCCTATAACCCGCTTGAAACTCACGAAGTATTTTCTTATCCGACACCCACTGAATGAGCCTATTAAACAAAATAGCCCCAAATAGCTTAGCCGATGTATTTAAGAAAGATATGGCCCGGTAATTCGTCGGATCATCGTAGTTACGTTTTTTATGCAATGGGTAAATAATTGCACTTTTAAAGCTTCTAGGAACATCCGCTGTTTCGAAAATGTATTTAAATTCCTCAGTAAGTGCTTAAACGAATTCATTGGTGCAGTTTTTATAGAATTCGAAAGGAATGCGGTCGTCCCCTGGGCCTTTTCGAACTTTTGAATCCTTGATGACTTGCAATACCTCAGAAAGAGAAAACGGTGCATCCAGAAAGACATCGTCGATCTGCAGGGCTGCATAGTGAAACGCTGGCGAAATTAGGACGGGATTTAGGAGTTTGCTGAAATGCTCTTTCAACTGTAATGCCTGCAATTTGGAACCAATGACATTTGATTTGCCGTTTACAAATTTTACAGCTTTCCAAAAGTCAGCTGAGGATCTCGCACTGTTGATTACCTCTATGGTCTGCTCTTCAAAGGACAATTTTTTTCTAAAGCAGATGCGCTTGTAGTCTTTAATCGCTTCACCATATAAAGTTTTGAACATATTTGTGTTGTGTTTTCGCAGAAAACCAAGAGCTGCAAAGGACCTTTCTCTTGCTTTCCGACATTCAAGATCAAACCACTTTTGCTTACATAGAATTTTCCTTCTTGATGACTCACTTGGGGTTGCATTCTTGATTATTTCTGTGAGGTCGTCAATTTGTATTCGTGTGTTTGATGCTTTCAGTCTTGTAAGCTCAGCGTTTAGATTTCTCTGGAAAAGAGATGTTAGGTTGTCTTTCCAAACCAATTTTGGCAGAAAAGAGAGTGATTGCAAACTTTCGTCAACGGATGTTGTACTTGATAACTGTGCTTTACACGCAATTTCAAGTGGCATATGATCTGAAAATGTCATCATACCGACCCTGAAGTCAGATATTAGTTGACTCCACTCACCAGAAATAAGACAGTAGTCAATAACGGAGCAAGCTGTTCCTTGAATGAAAGTGTATTCACCTCCAGAGTCACCTTCACAACTTCCATTTAAAATTCGACAATCGAACGCGTCCGCAAGATCAAGAATCTTATTACCATTTGTATAACAAATAGTATCCTTGGAAAAACGTGTTGCATTTAATAGAGGAACTGTTAAACCGCTTACTAGGTTGTTTTGTGAAAGTCCAATTCTTCCATTAAAATCACCAGCCAACATAATATTCGATGAACCAAGTTTAAACAAGGCGTCTATGATTTTATCATAATTACTTTTCCAGTTGTTACCGTTAATGTAAATGGGAACTATAAATAAGGGTTTGCTTTTAATTTTTAAATTTATTATATTCATTCGTTCAATCATCTCGAATTTTGCATTTAAACTTTTTAGCGACCTGCGGCATCAAAATAATTCGCCACCACTTCCTCTTCCATGTGTGTGTTGTTTTACTGCATATATCCACTTCAATTCATAGTTAGCGAATAAACTTGTAAATCTAGTTTCTTCTCCTTCCAAAACGTGTGTTTCGTATAAAAAAAATATATCAAACTGCTTAATGTAATTTAAAAATTCAGCAAATATTAATTTATTTTTCAAGCCTGCGATATTATAACTAAGTATTCTAAAATCTAATTTTATATTCGTATGTCTCTGGCAGACAGGTGCTGTTCATGCAGTTTCTCTTGGTACGTGAGAACACCCCCTTAAGTTTTGAACAGAGCTGTGTACAGCGGCTGGTTTTGTATCACGGTGGATTGAAACGCTTCTAACTTCAGCTGACATTGTGGTTGACATGTGGTTTGAGTTTGACACTTTATACTCATTGTTTACATTTTCCCGATTTCCAAATTCATTCATTAAAACCTTAAGATTGCAAGGGGACTCTTCAATTATTGCAGCTAAAACATCTATGCCTGGTGCATCTCCACACATCAACCCTGATGATAGGTTCCAGGAGAATACTTTCCCAGAAATGAAAAGCTTGTCCGTTTTGAGGGTGATTTTCATCAGTGGTTTCTGCTCGCGAATGATTCGCATCACCTGCACTAGTTTGGATCTTCTTATGCGCGTGTTCCTGGGCAAATCGCTATGGATTCTAAACTTTGTGCCTTTGAGTTTTCTGGAGTTGCGAAGTACTTTCCAGGCAGCTTCCTTTGACCTCAATTTGACCACTATAATTGCTGTTCGAGCATCACTGCCTGTGACGCTATATGCGGATTCGATATCGGGGGAGGGGGAATCTTGGTCTAGCAATCCAGCACATACCGATTTCGCCTTTTCCTTTGGGTCTGAGTTGGCCTCAGCAGGTAAGTGCACAACAACATTTGCTTCAGTACTTTCCTGTATTATTCTATCTAGTTCATTTTCTAGTTGATTATTTCGTTTTTCAAGTTGCGCGATCCTGATACAGACCTCCTCATAATTTTTCTTCAAACCTGCTAGTTCAGAACAAAGTTGTTGAAAGTCTGATTTGGTGGCAAGCTCTTTCACGTGATCTTTATTCTTTTCATCCAGAATGTCTTTAAGCTGTTGAATACTTATTCCAGTGATTGATTCCATAATTGAGTTCTTCGGATTTTTACTAAGATGGCGCTTCTCGTTGTTAGGAGGATCGGGAGAAGTCTCTTGTAGACCTCTTCTATGCATGTGTTGAGGTTAGATTCGCTGCAGACTTTTGCAACTATTGAAAAAACCGTCTTAGAGGCTAGGACTTACTCGATTTCCTTTTCTCGTTGGTAGAGTAGTTTTTGTTATGAAGTTTTCTTGTTAATTATGAGATACTTATTATACTTTTAAACAATTTTAACGACTTTTTAGTAGGAGCTAACCTTTACTCAACAACTTTGACATTAGAGCAAAATGTCAATCCTCTTGAAGTCGCTTGCTCCCCACCTCAGTCGATGGGAGGCTTCGGCCAGCAACCGACTCGAAATCACCCGATTCTGAGCCGGCTGCAAGCTGTTCCAGAAAAGTTCCAGACGCACGCGACCGACAAACGAAAGGTACGGACGATAGGCGACGTTTTTTTAGGGACGACTAGGCGAACTGCTGCAGGACTGGTCGGGACGAGGAAGGAAAGCCTTTTGCCGTCCAGTCCCCGGACAAGCGTCGAGCTGGTGGTGGGAAGTTCAGAGAGATGTAGGCATGACGATACGATATCGCCACCCTCGAATAGGGCGAATAAGAAAGCCAAGCTGGCACAGACTACTAACCTTGTGTCCAAGTGGCGGTAGTTGATTTTAACCAGCCAGATCGTAGGTTGAGGAAGGATCAATGGAGGCTCATAGAGTTGCGCATCCTTGATGGTGTTAACGGAACTATCGTTAACAAAGAGGGTCAATTACCCTTCTTTGGGCAACTCTCAACCTTCAAAGGTTTTAAGCTCATGGGCAAATGCCAACATAAGATTTGTCGTAAAGAAGGACCTGTTGGAGTTTACCAGGCTTGAAGTAGGTGAACATTCTGAAGCGGGAACTGAGATTGTGGTTTTACTTAACCACAAATCAATGCCCTTGCTGAAGAAGTTCAACAACAAAGTTCGCACTGGAATTACCCGGTGTAAGGTTCGACTCTTCACGGAGAGAGCTGAGAGTAAGAGGAGAGTGGTGGGTGATAAGGTAAGGCAAACATGAAGGTAACACAAATAAACCCTCACTACAGTATAGCAGCTAGCTCTAACCTCATCTATCTCTTAGGTGAAAGAAATATAGACGTTGCCTTGGTGCAAGAGCTGTGGATATCCCGTGCCAAAATTAGTGGACTTAATCGTAGAGATCTATTCACATACAGCTTTAAACCGCTTAATACGGAGCGTAAGAATAGAACATGTATAGTAGCTAGGAAACATATTAATTTATTGCTTCTATCTACCTATACAGCAATCTAGACCAGACCGTGGTAAGGCTAGAACGAAGGGGCCTCCCCCACTGATTATATCAGCCGTCTATATGCCTTACGAAGACGAAGGACCGCCAGCTCCAATCACCCACGCCTTAGTCCACAAAGCAGAACAGGAAGGTTGGGGCTTGTCAATGGGATGCGATGCAAATGCCCACCATTCACAATGGGGTAGCGGAGACATTAACACACAAGGTGAGTCTTTTTTTGAATGTATAATTGAAAATAATCTTCTAGTAGTTAATAGAGGTGTTGAACCAACATTTGTCATTGGGAATAGGCAGAAAGTTATAGATATAACGCTATTCAACAACTCCAACACACTTACTATTGATAAATGGAACGTTCCGAATGTGCAATCCTACTCTGATCATATATTGATAGAATTCTTTGTAGGTAAGTGTTGCACCCCTCCCCAGTCACACAGGAACTCTAAAAAAGAAAAGAAAATATATAATATTTTACAAGAAGGTAATCTTAATTGTCCGACTGACATTGAAATGAAAGCCGAGAAGATAATCACTGTTTTCAAGATGGCATTCGATAGAGTATGTCCGGTGGTAAGACGGAGAACTAAAATATCACCTTCATGGTGGAACAAGAAACTGGCCGCTATCAGAAAGGGAACAAGGAGACTTCTTAATACGGCTAACCGGCTAACCGGCTAACGGCGAAATTGGACTCTGACTGGGATATATACAAGGCAAGTCATAGAAACTTCAAAAATAAAATTGAGAAATCCAAACGCCAATCGTGGTAAAATTTCTGATGAAATAACGGGTACTACAGGAACCGAGATTAAGGAAAAACCTAACCAGAGAACCAGTAACTCTGGGATCTCTCAAGGACCCCGAAGGAAACTGGACTGAATCTTGTTCAGAGTCTTTTAAGCTGTTACTGAAAACGCACTTTCCGGGATGTACCGCTCAGCCATACATGGGATCATTCCTATTATGTTGCAAAGAACTACCAACACCATCATTCCGGTATTAAAAGAACAACCCCAACCGCAGGTCTTGAGGCCATTCTCAATTTGCTTCCGCTAGACATCTTTGTACAAACATCAGCCGCCATTAGTGCCATCAAAAAATTGGAAACTGAACGAAATGGGCCATTCGTCGATCCTGAAGAAATACTTTGGGTGTATACCGATCACGGACTATATACGCCACACTTAGAGTTTTCAAGACCTTTCTCGAGCGCCTATCCCACCAAAGAAGAATGGAGAGACGGATTCGTACCCAACATGAGATCCATAGCCGTTCTTAAGGACGGATCTAAAATGGAAACCGGGACGGGGTCAGGCGTCTTCTCCGAATCGTTGGGTATATCAAAATCGATACGTCTCCCCGACCACAGCAGTGTCTTCCAAACAGAGGTCCTGGCAGTGACAACAGCAGCCCGTGAGTCTTCGGTAAGGGCAATACCACCTGAAGGTATTAACTTCTTTATCGACAGCCAGGCAGCAATAAAAGCCTTAACTGCAACAGAAATAAAATCGAAGCTTGTGAAATGCTGTCGCGAAGAGCTCAAGGTTCTTGGTACTCAGCACAAGATATTGCTCTGCTGGGTTCCGGGACATGAAGGCATTTCAGGCAATGAGAAAGCGGACGAATTAGCTAGACAAGGTTCGGCAGCAGTAACAGAACAAGCTGATCCCTCGGTAAACATCCCGCCTTGCTCACTTAAGCTTGAAGCAGGGAGAAAGGCCATAAGAGAGGCGAACGCCAGATGGGCTGCACTAGAAACCTGTCGTACCACAAGAGTGCTATGGCCAATCGTTAATGAAAACAGAACCGAGAGTCTCATACGAAGGGATAGAAAATCTCTTTCCATCCGCGTACGAATCGGACACAACACTCTGCGGTATCACAAGAAGAAATTGCGCTTGACGGAAGAAGAACTTTGTAGAGGCTGCGGTGATGAGGAAGCTATTGAGGACACAACCCACTTCCTATGTCACTGCCCAGGTCTCCAACACAAACGATACAAATTCCTAGGGAGACACTTCTTCCACGATCTAGACGAGCTTTCCAGCACACCAGTTGACAAGATAATGGGCTTTATCAAATCCACAGGATGGTTTGTATACAACAGCACAGTGAGTATTTAATTGCCATTATTTACGGACAGGGTTATTATGGGTAAGGGACAACCTTTCCCCAATGGGCATCACAATGGGTCAATGTTGACCTGAGAGTGGCACGGAGTACTCCACACTAGCCCACATACCTAATCTAACCTAACTAATTTAACAAAACATCATTCTCGCTTTTATTACCAACAAAAAAAAAGAGGTTACTTTTATTGGAATCAGGGGTTATAGTGCTGGGAACCTTTTAGGCCAATGTCACACGACCTTCAAATGTTCACATGTTTCATATTGCACATGTTTTAAATCAGAAATAGAAATGTTTTCAAGTCATTGCAGAAAGGTTGGTCGCCGGAACGTATGTTTACTACCGCTTTACGTATCTATAATAATGGGTAGAACATCCATGACACCTTAAGGTGTGTCCAGACCAACGAAACATTATCATAAACATTTAATAAATGTTTCATAAATATTTCATAAACATTTCATAAACATTTTTTTCTGTTTAATAAGAGTTTATGAAATGTTTATGAAATATGTTGTTGGTCTAGACGCCAATGAAACATTTATGAAATGTTTATGAAATGTTTCGCAGTTTCCCATTCCTGACGGGAAATAAATTTTGTTTCACAAGTTTCTGGGTAGAAAGGAGGCGGTGTTTTTTGAATTTTTTTGAACATAAAAATTAAAATGTCAAAAAAATCTTGGAGTAATGTGGAAGTTATTCATTTAATTTAATTATATGAAATAAATCGAGTTTTGTGGGATCCTCGGGATGTAAATTATAAAAATAAAAACAAGAAAAAAGATGCCTTAAATTAGGGTGTCCATATACCTCAAACGAAAAAAGAGGACACACTTTACAAACGCCCAGCCTTTCAATACCCCCCCCCCTATTGGGTTAATCAAGGAAAACATTTGTACTGTGTATAAGTGGACATCACATACCACAGGTGACAGCTACAGATGTGGCATGTGCGTGTCGTTGACAAAACAGAGAAGAAATAAAATACATCGGAAAAGTGCTACCACTGCTAGTTTTTATGGGCGTACTTAAAAGTTTTAAAATGAAGGACTAGTTCTTATAATAAAATTATAATGAAATTGAAAAAAGAGAACAAAAAGAGGACAATAAATAAAGAGGACAAAAAAAGAGCCAAGCGAAAAAAGAAAGTGTAAAAAAGATCGCTGACAAAAAAGAGGACATGTTCTCTTTAAAAGAGATGTTCTGGAAACCGTACCTTAAATGAAATTTGTGAAAACTATCGACTTTTAGATCTTCCAATAACTTTAAGCCACCCGAATTTGCTCTACTTTTAAAAATATGTCTTTGCCACTGTTTTTTGGTATTCTTCTTATTTTTTTTAAATTTTTTTATGATAATGAAGCACGCTGCTAATATTCCTACCGCTTTAGAGTTCATAATTATTTAGTGCAAAAATGGATAAAAATTAAACATTTCATAAACATTTCATAAATGTTTCATCGGCGTCCAGATTGAAAGAAACATTTAAGAAATATTAAATAAATATTTATGAAATGTTTCTGAAGTAAATCGGAAAAAATTTATAAACATTTAATAATCATTTATTAAACAAATGTTTCACTGGTCTGGACACACCTTTAGGCGTCTGATTTGTGATCTCATTTTTACGCCTTTATTAGCATTGACTGCGGACAAATGGATCTCTCTGTCCCATCTCGTGCAAGAATTCGCGTGCGTGATAGTGTAAATGCAGTTTAATGCGCCAATTTCCAAATTTAATTGACCAACTGACCAACCCCACTTTTGATTGACTTTCCAAATTTGTGTAATACTAAGTGAATTTTATTGACAGCTCAATTTTTCTTTTCCTCCTAGTTTGACACCCTGCTAGTCATCTAGCGTCCTGGCGATCAATGGAAGGCGGCCATTTTTTAGCAAAAGGCTTTTACAATGGAAATAATGACAATTTCCGTTAATGACTGAAAAATGTTGCCCCATGGGCTCAGTGGTTAATGTGCTGTAACGAAAAACACACTGATTTCAGTCTAGAACTTACAAATGTCCATAATCATCATCATCATCATTTTATTATACGTGAACATCCGAAGTTTCCATACACTCTTTTAGTATTTATTATGAAATGAGGAGAACGAAACTATTATCAGAAACAAACAAAAATCTTGGGTGGCTATATACGTCGCCATTAAGACTGGTAAAATGAAGTTAAGATTTTCAAATACAAAATGCTTATCTGTTAATTGAATAGTGCTGCAATTAGAAAATTCGATTTTCGGTCAAAATCTGACATGTGACCAAATTCAATTTTTTTAAATTCGGTCAAAAATCTAAGCCTTGTAATAACATTCAAAAAGGTAATAGACTAATAATAAATCTCCACAAACGCATTAGATAAGTGAAAATGATTTTCTACACTAGCATCTCTAATACTGAACACCTACGAGCTTTCGATGTTTAGCCATTTGTTCGTTGAGAGGTTTTTCCACTGGCTACAAATTTTGTCTTCAGTTAACCTGTCGATATTTAGCTCGTCTAAAGTTGGAATCAGTGTTTTTTTTTTTCTGTAAACGAATGCACTCTTCAATGGACAATGGAGATATGTATGTATTTGGTAATAAACTGGGAATAGGTTCAAAAAGCATTTGACGGTCAAATTTGACCGAAATTATGTCAAATTGGCATCCATGTAATTGAACTCATTTCGGTGACATTCAATTTGTCGCCGACATATTGTCATAGTAACGTATTCAAATACAAATATAGCTTTCATCTTAGATTAGAAACTATTTTCGAAGGAATGCATAATTTACCTACGCCTGAAAGAAAGCAACCGTGTACTTAAATTTAATTTAGGGGAATTATTGCATTATATCTGCGAGGACGGCCTTCGAAGCTGGTGTGGTGAGTGCTGATACCGTGAGTTCGGATTTCCCCGAAAGTCGAACAATACAGTCATACGCGCTTTATTGAAATCTCAATTATCTGATATACGAGTGCACTATATCAAACCAAATTCAATTTTTTTTTCCAAACCAACTATACGAGTACCATGTACCTATTTACATCGATCCTTCTTTGTATTCTGTTTGCAGTTCTATAGCAACTAAAAGTCTCATAAAAAGTATTTGCTCTGCAATCGAAGCACATTTTCACCCCTAAGCACTGAGTAGATCTTCCATATTTTGTACTCGGCATACTTTTTTTTTTATCTAAAGCAAAATGCAATTACAATATTCGCTCGGAGAGTAGGTGGTGGCCAAACCACCCTTGCCGAGTTCTTTAAAATAGGGTGGCGAACACAAGGAAATACATAGAAAATGCTTTTCACAGCGATAATTATGCAAATTTCACCAAGAACTAGGAGAGAAGGAATCCAGGAGGCGAACAAATATTTACCAAGTTCTAGGACTCGCTCGGAAAGTTCTTTGAATTTCAATATTTTCACGGGTTGAAGCCCTTTCCTTTTGTGTTCCACCCAATGCAACGGAAGCAATGTGCAAATAGATACTGTAAGCGTGTGTAAGTGTGTGCGACTGTATGGATGAAGAATGATGCATGCGTGGGATGAGTAGAATCCTTTTATTTCGTCGAAGTAAATTATGCAAATTATTTGGTGAATAGAGTGTTGGCAGGGGTTGGGGGTAAGTTTTTTGTGTCCTCCTTTATGCTCTGAGGGGTTAGTTAAATGAAATTGTTTATTTAGCCTCTTGTGTGTTGTCTTTACATACACACAGAGGGGCTAGGAAAATAGAAAGCTGTATTCACTTTTCTGCATGCCATTCAGATGATCTGATGCAGTTGCAGTGTTATTATTTGTGGTGGGTTTAAAGTGGAGAGTTATTCACTTTGGTATAGCTGCTGTTCATGTGAAAGGTCGATTCGATTTACATTCGCACGCAGGTTGCAAGCGAATGCCGCAGCATGAGAGGCTTTGCACAGAGATGCGCAATAGCACAGTCGTGGTACCATCCATGGACAGAGGAAGATTCTGGAACTCATTAAAATGGTGATTAAGGAACTAAACATGTCAATGAATTGAATTATAGAAGCATGTGTAGGATAAAATCAAAGAAGCTAGTATTGAGTGAATTAAATAACTACTGGGTCCAAGATGGATAACGGAGCGGGGGCACGTTTACCTGGTGAAATAAACTTGCGTCTACCAGGCTGATCTGATTGCTCTGCTGCATGCCTTGGATTACTTGGTAGACGGTCAAGTGGATCGATGAAATTATCAGGCTGTTTTCAGAACAATACACTGATGGAATATGTATACTGCAGCTAAATAAGTGCTCATCTGAAAATGAATTAACACAAATCTAGTTACGAGCACGCATAGTATTATATGGTTAATCGTGGAACACTGTAAACAATCTAAGATGAGAGATAGTCATACCAGTGATGCAAATCGACTTTCCTCAATTGTACTAAAAACTAAAAAGGAAAAAAGATGGCCATAAGCCATAATATTGATAATATTGCATTCAAGCTAAATAAATAAAGTGGATGATTGGGTCGACAGAAACTTGCTCGTTCATCAAAAGTTTGGCTGGATGTTTTCTTATTTTCTTAGGTGAAGATCCGAGAAGCAATGCTAGATAAAAGAACGGTTCATAAAACATAGGAAAATGAATAGTGTTAATTAAAATACACTTTTGTGTTATTCATATGCCAATGTTATTCACCTAGGAATTCACAATAACAATTTGAGTTTTACAAATTTGAAGCTCTCAGTAACAGGCAACTGTTGCAACTCGCAAGTTCTGGTTAGAGAGTTATAAGCACCTACTGCGCACTATTTTATAGCTCTTACACTTTACAAGATTTTGGAGTACGAGGCGACAAGTATAGTAGGAGTTTCTGTTTTTGATCTGTTAAGGACTATTCACATGAGAGCGAGCGAACGAATTGCTGAAATGCGAACAAATCAATTTTGATGTATTTATAAACAGAAAATTAAACATTTTAGTATTCCAAGTGGAGGATATTTAACTATCCCATCAACATGTATTAAGAAAACAAATTAATAAACAGTTTAAATAACGAAATTTAAAATTCCAAACTTTTTGCCGCGAACGAATACACCCTTGACGCGAATTGTCAAAGTTTACTCACAATCCACATCATTCAATTCGCGTTCCACAAACTAGCGAATAAAACATTCGTTCGAACTTAACCTCAAACTTGAAATGTCATTGGCTTTTTTTGTACATATTTCTTTTTGTGGTGTTGTTTTGTTTTGGTCCGAAAGGAAAGTAAAAGAAATATGACTGAATCAACAAATAAAAAGGTAAATATGTTATTAAACAAAATGAAAACGTGCTTATTGAAATTATATATATTATCTTTATTCAGGTATTTGACGAGAAACTGATTATAGAAGTTGAAGCCCACCCTATTGTTTACAACAAATCCCTCAAATTGTATGCGGATCGGTACAAAAAGGAAGAAGCATGGCGAGATATATCGTGCATTTTAAATGTTGATCGTAAGTTTTTTATGCATACATTTACTAAATTCAAATATACCAATTCTAATATACATTTCAGTACAAATATGCAAGGATAGATGGAAAAATTTGAGGGACGCCTTCGCCAAATACTACAAGAGGAACAAATGTGTTCCAAGTGGAAGTGGTGGCTCTCCCAAAAAAACGGATATTCTACGAAGTCATGGGATTTTTAATCCCGTTTATTGAAGTTGCACGGTAATAAACTTTAATGCAAACTTTGTCATAGTCTGATCTGATATGTATTATGCAAGAATTCTGAGATTTATTTTTGAATTTGCATTGGCAGTTATAATCTGAATATACCGATGGACGTGTGTGGGGGTGCAAATAAAATGAGATTTTCTGATTGTGTAAACTCCAAGTGGTAGGAATTATTTTAAGGTGCATGCATATTCAATATTGTTGAAAAAAAAAGAAGTGGGCAAATTTTGCTAAAAACAAGTTTTGCGTTGCTGTTATTGCCTTTTTAATGGCTCTTGGAATTTGAATTTTAAAGTGCGGTAACTATTGAGTTTTAAAAATACCTTCATATAAACTCAGATCGGCTTTTGGGTAGTCATTTTTGAGATATAATTAAAAAACTATTTTTTTTCGAATTCTTATGATATTATTATTAATATGTTATTTTTAATATGTACACGGAGCGAAAACCACTACATAAAATAGAAGAAAAATTATAAGATTTCTCTATGGTTTTCATCCCAGAAGAAAGTCGTATTAAAACAATAGAGAAAATCTTAGTAAAATGTTGGTGAATTTTCTATATGAAAGCCACACACTTTTAATAAGACATCTTATTCAATATTGATATGACGGCATCTTGAAACAATACGAAATCTAATTGAAAAGTATGTCGAAACCTTTTAGAAACGATAGAGAAAACTTATCGATATTATAAGAAAAACTCTTGGAAAATATATGGATAACTTATTAAAAACTTATTTGCTAAGCTTATTCATATTAAAACGATCTTATAGAAATTTTGTATTTAGAATTTAGAATCTAAACGACAATTCTTGACTTCAGTGCCTTGATTTTGTGGTTGCGGAAAGGGTTCACGCGGATTCTATAGATGTGTGCGTGATGTCGAGAACTGACAGCCATCACAACACTATTTTCGGTTAAAACGAACCAATACTTGGTAAATATTGTGAGAAAATTCTAAATTTGCAGAAGAGCTTCAGAAAAGGCACTTTTTTCTTGCATCTTTTTTTGCAACATTTTAAAACTAAATTGAACAAAATCTTAAAATATAGATATAAACATGAGTTGATATATTTACAGCCAATGTTTAATTAATTATTATATATTTATAATTCAAAACCAAGGCTTTAAGGTTTTCAATTTAAAATTTGTCATTCGAAAACGAATTGCACCTATTTTTTTAACTATCTTAAATACATCTCTAATGTGTTTTTTTTTGTTTCAGTTTAGTTTTTTTTATATATGAAAATTTCTATGAAAATTATAATTTTTTTTAAAACTATAATTTATAACCTTTCTTTAACACTCAGGGCGGTGAAACAATAAAGGGCAATATTATGCCATACGTAAAACGTAAAACGAAACCGTACCAATTTTCTTTTGCTTGCTTTTTTTGACCACTTGAACTTGATGGTAGACCTCAATCTTGATCTTAGCATGTTGCTTATGCATTATAAAGTTAGTTTATCAAATTCGTTTTTAAAAAAATAAGAATTTATATATTTTCCGTACAAAAAACATTTTCCGATCACAGAAAAATTAATAAATTATTTTTTTTAGAAAATTAAAAGATAATTTGCTTATTTTTTTGATAAACAACATTATAATTCATAAGCAATATTTTAAGATCAAGATTGAGGTCAACCATTAAGTTTAAGTGGTAAAAAAAAGCAAAAGAAAATTTGTACGGTTCCGTTTTACGTATGGCTATAACTAGGGCCTAAAGCTTCTCTGTAAATTTTACATTTTTCGCACAATATTTTCGCAAGTATTGGCTCGCTTAACGTTATAATAGTAGGTATTGTGATACTCAACCGCGTTACATTTTAAACATGTTTATTTGGAAATCACAGTTGTTTAAAGAACTTGCAAAGCTCCTTTTTTAACTAAAAAAAAGGGAAAAAGTACCAACAAATTGTATTAGAGTCCTCGAAAAAAGTGTCAAATTTTTGCACAACGGTCACGCTGGTCCAGCGCGCGGTGCACTCACACATTCAACTCCGATTCGGAATGTTCCCTAGCGGCTAGCGCAATTGCGGCGAAAACCGCACAAAATCAAGGCACAGATTTCCCTTCCTTGTAAAGAAAGGCATCTTTTTTTGTTCCATGTATCCTTTTTGGAAGCGAATATGTTGAAGCTTCTAATACAGCTGCAGGGACGTGATGCAGTCTTTAGAATCTAGGAAAAAATTTGTACTATGTAATTATTAAATGTTTCGATTATTTTTTACAAAAGATTACCTTTTGAAATTCCATCTTTCATCAAACAGTTTAACTTTTCCTTCATCGTTTTGTCTTTAAATTCCTCTTAAAAATACAGTAACATTTTGGAAAAAAAATTGTCGCATTTAGGAAAAGGGAATTTCCTTCCTTCATGGTTTCGAAACCGATGTCAGTCTATAATATGAAATATTTTTATATCTTAACTGACTTTAGGGCATTAAAATACATATGTATTGGTACTTACCAGTTCATATCTATTAGGTATTTAATCCCTACGAACCATAGCTTGGATTTTCAGTCTTTATCAGACCTTATTATTAACACGGTACATTTACAATTTTATGTTTTTTACCTAAACCGGATGATGTGTGTATGTATAAATTTTTATATAATATACATAATATATACTTATATTTTTCGAATTAACACAATTTATTACCCATGATTACAATAATATTACTTTAACTTTTCGACATGTTCGGTACTTTTATAAAATATGAGAAACTTTTAGTTCTAAGAGGTAGATCTTATTGACCTAAAAATAAATCGTTTAAATCCGGGCAGGCGTTTAGACATTTTGGAGAAGGAAACAGTTTAACGAGAATCACTTCTCCGTATAATATATATTCTTTCTTTTTCTCCGCGGTAGGTGGACATTTTCTAGAAGACACTATGAGGACAGTCGGCGCGTGCTCATAGTAGTGTGAGATTTTTACTCACTAAAACCACCTCCAACAAATTGCTTTTGTACTGGAACTAAGTTATGACCAGTGTTGCCGCAAGCTTTTTTGAAAGTGTAACAATTTTGTTCAAAAAGTGTAACAAATGGAAGAAAAATGTAACAAACTGGAAAAAAATTGTACTAAAAAATCATCGTTTTTCAACTCACAAAAATCTTTACTAGGAACTCTTTTTCACATTAAAAAAAAAAGCTCTTCAGTGCCCTACCTGTTCATTTTGTGTTTAACAAATAAAATAAACAAAAAAAGAAAAAAAATTATTGACCATCGAAGTATATTTCGATTTCTATTTCACAAACTTTATTTACCACGAGATGTAGAACATTGTCAACGGTGACGCGGCGAGACAGAAAAATATTGTTGTATTTTCTCGTTCCCTCCCATTCCCATTCCCACTCGCAGTTTAACGTTTTGCACAACTTTTGTTCTGTGTAAACAAACAAATTCATTGATAGAAGTTTGCTCGAAAGAAAAAAGTGCTGCCAGTTCAAATTTTCAATATTTTTAATGAGAAAAACAAAAAAGATTTTAATGGGAAAAAATGTAACAAAGCGAAAAAGAAAGTAACATTGTAACAAAATCATAAAATAATTGAAAAGTGTAACACTTTTGTTACACTTGTAACATTGTGGCAACGCTGGTTATGACTTATCAAGCAATTTTTTTATCACGATATTATATACTTTTGGCAGGCAGCATTCCGGCGAAAGTTCCTGCTCGTTCCGCAATTTTAACGCGGTTGATATCGGGCTAAGTCCGAAGGTTTAGTTCGTTGTAGACGCCGCAATAAATTTGCTTCGTCGAAAATTTCACGGACCGAGTTATTAATGTGTCCTAATAATCGATTTCTATGCTTTCGAGCGCACATTTTCCTTTCATCCTTAACTGTGGGAACTCTGAGATCTCTATGGAGATCTTCATTTCTAATGTACCACGGTGCACTGACGAATGATCTTAGTACTTTGTTTTGAAAAGTTTGTAAAATGTTTAGATTTGTTTCGCTGGTACAGCCCCATAACCGTATACCATAATATGTCCATACAGGCTTCATCACTTGCTTAGAGTAAGCTTGGAATGTTTCCCGTGTAACAATAATAAAGTTCTCTATATTTGATTTTAAGTTCTTCGCATTTTTTCTTTACATGCGGTTTTCATTTTAATTTTGTGTCGAGAGTCATTCCGAGATATTTGGCCTCGTTTGCAAACGGAACGCTTTTATAAATACAGGTAAGTTATTTGTTTTTTTATAGGTATGTTAGATCCACGTGGACCATTTTCGTTTCATTAAGAGCGATCCTCCATGATTTTGTCCTAACCTTGTAATACTTTGTTTGTTTCTTTGGTCGTTGTACCAACTGCTAATATAACAGTATCATCATTCTGTTTGCGGAATATCACGCGCAACTAGCAGGTACAGGAGAGGCCCAAGGACGCTTCCTTGCGGCACACCTGCCCTTATTTCTTTAAATTCCGAATATTCGTTTTCGTGTTTGACACGAAAGAGTTTATTCTCTAGATACGATTCTAGAATTTTCAATAGATAACCGTTCTGGGAGAACTTGTCTTAATTTGTACTTGAGGCCTTCATGCGAAACCTTATCAAATGCTTGCGAAACGTCCAAGAATACGGCAGAGCAAATTTTATTTTCTTCTAGAGCGTTCTCTATTACGTCAGTTATCCGATGCACTTGATCGATTGTCGAATGTTTGCTTCTAAACCCGAACTGGTGGTCGGGTATAAGACGGTTTTCTTCTATAATTGGTTGTAAGCGTCTGGGTAATATTCTCTCAAAAGCTTTGGAAATAATTGGAAGAAGGGAGATGGGTCTTTAAGACTTTTTTCATTCGGTGGTTTGCCTGGTTTTAGAACCATTATGACTTCCGCGATTTTCCATTGACTTGGAATGTATTGTAATCTGATCGCGGCGTTTTTAATGTGGAGAAGCTTAGTTAATGCTTTCCGAGGTAGTATTTTTATGAGTTCACCCGTGATCAGATCATAACCCGGAGCTTTTTTGGGCTTAAGTTGCTTTATTACTTGTCCGAGCTCGGTGAGTGTAGCGTTTATTACTACATTATTTTCAGATGTTCGTCTTTCTGACGCATAAATATTTTCATTAAGCGCTTGACCATCGAACGGCTTAAAAGTTTCTTCTAGATGAGTGGCAAAAACGTCCGCCTTCTCTTTGTCGCTTTTGGCCCAAACATCTTGGGTTATCTTAATAGGCGGTCCTGCGATCTTTGGTGGCTTTAATAGCCTTCCAGCGAGCGAGCAATTGGATTCTTTTTCAGCTGTTATGCTTTCGAGGTAATTTCTAGGCTCGTCATTTTTAGTGATTCACGCAGTTCAGTATTGTTCTGGACATTTTTTTTTGAAGCGTTCCCAGTCTGTTTTGCCGTTTGTTAGCCTTGGCGGTACTTCATTTTTTATAAATGTCTCAGTCGTTGTTAAAATTACCGGAGAATGATCAGAAGAAAGATCAAAATATTCCTCATCTTTAATACGATTGGCGGGTAGTCCTTTTGTAATAAAGAAATCGTCGGCCTGTATGTTGGTTTGCCTGTCGAATGAGAATTGCAATATACACACTTCGTAAAGTATTTTTCCCTTTCACGATCACGATATGCATCTAGATCCCCAGAAACTATGTTTGGCGTTAAAATCACCTCCAATTATAAAATGTTGTCCGAAGGAATTGATTAGGATTGAATAATCATTTTTCTCTATCTTGCATCGTGGTGGGCAGTAGATAGAAGATGTTTTGAAAAATGTATTTCGATATTGGACCTGTACAGAGCTCACTTGCATTATTCGTAACCGAAATAGCCGACTCCCTAGTAAGAAAGGGAGCATCAGAAACTTTCATAGGTCCTGAACCATTCTGTGGAATAGGGGATCACACCCTCAACGAAGAATTTAGGAAACTAGAGAAAGAAAACAGGGCAAGAACCTGGCATAACACTCAGGGCATGAGGCAGGCTAGGAAACTTCTAGGGCAATACAACCAGAAAAGATTCCAAGCTTGCATCGGCATGAGCAAAAACAACCTCCGTATCCTAACGGGGTTCCTAACGGGGCACTGTAGACTCAAGGAACACCTCAGGAAACTGGGTATATCTGAAGAAGGTCTCTGCAGATTCTGCGATGAGTCCAGTGAAATCCCAGAACACTTGCTGGGATCATGTGAACCATAAAAGATTGAAATACTTGGGAAAGTACCAACTATCGGATGAGGAAATATTGTCCCTGGAGCCAGCTCTCATCCTTAGATTCCTAAAGGAAACTGGACTGGAGAAAGTGCTATAGGACGGATTTCTTCCGCCAAGGAGAAAGAAGAGTGCAAGAACCTCTAAAATGATTCCGAAAGGAATTATATTGTGAGGGAAACTCTTATGAGGGATTATACCTCTCTGAGGCGTAAGCAGGGGGTACAATAGACCAAAAGGTCGCAGTACAACAACCCTTTTCACATAATAATAATAATAATACCAACCAGGCGTGCACGGAGAATTCTATAACTATGGCGCATCAAGCGTAAAAGGGAATATAGGGTGGTATAGAAAAAAACTCCTTGAATGGTTTTATGATTAACAATGAATCTATCTAAAAAGACTGGAAATATGTAATTTAGAGACTTCATTATTTTGGAATACGTATATCTTTTCATGAGTTTTTCTCCTAAAGAATTATTTTTCATTTTAAAAGGTGTATTGAAAATTGTTTGCCGTTGTAGTGCAACATCGAACTAGCTTTTCATTGTTCTTTTAGTTTGTGCGCTGCGCTGCTTTCCAACGTTTCAATAGTATTGTAGGCAGGGTTACCTTCGAAAATATTCGAAAAGGGTCCGAAAAGGGGTCCTTGGCCTTTAAAAATGGTCCCGTAAGAAATTCAAGAAAAACAACAGTATCGAAACAGTATCCCAAATATTTTTACTTCATTTTAAAAAACAAAAACCTTAAAAAATCATAAATAAAGCCATTTTATAAAAAGCAAAAAAAAAAAAAAAAAAATGTTCCTGTAATGGAAATCTTCCTAACACGGAATATTAAAGGGATGCCTAATACTAAATAGCCGTCTGACAGAAATTGACAGCATCACCTAACACGGAAAAAATGGGAGACGTACTTTGGCCGGCCGTATTGTTAACGTGGTCGGAATTATAGAAAAGCTCCGCATGTTGATATATTTATATATATTCTGCGATCCTATAAAACAAAATGACTTCCGAAAGAGATGAATGGACAAATTATTCATTTATTTCGTATAAATGATTGATGAATTGTTGGTGTAATTTACTGAAACTAATTAATACACTCATTTTACATGTTTTAAATTGGAATCGGAAATAGAAATGTTTTCATGTGTTTGCAGAAATGTTGGTCACCGGATCTTGTGTTCATTTTCGCTTAACGTAAATATTATTATGGGTAGAACATCCATGTCAACTTAGCGTCTGATTTGTGTTCTCATTCTTATTATCATTGACGGTGGACAAACGGATTTCTCTGTGCCGTTTCGAGCAAAAAAGCGCGTGCTTGATGGTGTAGATGCAGTTAAAAACTTAAATTTTAAAATAAGACCTGAGCTTCCGGACTAAATCGGAGAGAAACTGTTTAATGTTTCCGAAGAAAATTATGGATATATCTAATATATTTTTTAGAGATGATTCAAACATTATACCCAAAATCTACAAATACTCGTAGTAGGTACGTGTAAATGTGAAAACAATATTTGTGTCGATTCTACGTCGATAGCCGATGGCTAGAATATGTTTTGCGTCTTGTAAATAACTTATTTTGAAAAAAAGGGTCCGTAGGCGTTAAAAAGCGTCCTAAATTTTCTTAAAGGGGTCCGATTTGGACTATTTTGGAAAAGGCGGGTCCTGGGTCCCAGTTTGCCAAAAAGGGTCAATCGGACCCTAAGGGGTCCTAAAGGTAACCCTGATTGTAGGAGAAAAATGAGAATGCTTTCTGATTTTGCTGTACATAAACTCCAGCAGATTGAATTGGAAACAGTTAATGAAGTGCGAAATAATTATATTTGATTGTAAGAAAAAGTGAAAAAAAAACAATATCAAAGGGTAACAATATTTTTTAATAAATAGCATGTTATATGAATATGTAAATAATGGTAGAAATATCATAACCTTTTTGCACCGATTTAGTACAACTAACGTTATATATAATAAATTGTATTTCCGTGACATACCTACATGTAAACATGTTTGCTTTATTATTTCGGTCTTAGAAAACAAGAATAGCAGTACCAAAAAATAGACGCGGAAATATCTTAAAATTTGCAAATCCTTTTCTTATTATTCTCCCCAACCTTTTTTGCATGATTTCATATACTCTGAAGGACTATTCACATGAGAGCGAACTGCGAATAGGCGAATTGCGAACAAATCAATTTAACTGTATTTATGAATTGAAAATTGCTATTCGTTCTATCACAAAACCATTATATTTAATTAATATAAAATCTAGTCTAAAAAAAACATGACTCTCAATTGATTTTAACAGCTAAATTAACAATTAAAGTAAATTCCCCGCGAATTAAAAATTCTTGCCGCGAACTGTCACACTTTATTCACACAAAACAGTCGCGATCCACAAACCCACGAATGAAAAATTCGTACCTTTCAAAATGAAACTGATACGCGGATATCTGCGACCAAAAAAAGTTTTCATGTGAATGAAGTGTCACAAACACAGAATATTTGCGTGTTCGCAGTTCGCAATTCGCTCTCATGTGCATAGTCCTTAAAAAGTAGAATTTAAAAGAATGAATCAAAAAAACGTTTCCTCAATGTATGTGCATGCACCCTGTGCTCCCTCCTAAAGAAATGCAAATGGCAGGCAAATGATCGCTTTCTGATTCTAATTGGGAATATTGGGATCCATTGTTAAAAAAAAAGTAGTTTCTGGAAAAATGAAAGTATCGAGCTTCGAAATAAAATGCAATACATATTATAAATAGTCAATATTTCTTGAGCACATGAGTTTTTTCCGCTACAACTTATTGATATTTGTGGTAATTGGTAAAACTGATTTCCGTTTGAATATTTTGCATTCTGTTGCGGAGAAATGCAATTATTAAATTCAGATAATATAACCTCTATTACCATTTTAATGTCATTCATTCCGTACTTTGTTTGAGTTCTTAATAGCCATATTTTCGGCTTTAAGTTAACTAATTTCTTTGTGAAGCTCTTCGTATAGCCGTTCAATATTTGAAACTTGTTTTAAGTTCGTCGTTTTCATCCTTAAGGCTTTTATTTTGCACTGGGTCTCGTTCTTCTGGAGTAGGAGCTCCTAGAGACGTACGGATAAGTTTGAAATGCCGATGGTGGTGATCTCGTTACCCTTCGGCTTTTTCCGAAAGCGTTACCTGAACGCAATAAATGGCTCTCCCCAGAAGCCGTAGAGCCGACCTCCGAAGAGAGTGGATTTTCCATCTGGAATCTGGAGTACCACCTTAGGGTATTATTTCTTCTAGTTTTGTTCATTGTATTAATTTCATAAAAATACATTTTTTGTAGAAAGTTTAGGAAAACTATTCTTTGGTGATATCAGCCGCCCCTCTGGAGTCAGACGCTGACCGGTGTGTCGCATAATGTGCATCAGACGCTCCTGGACTTAAGCTTTAGTTAAATCTTTCAGCTATGAACTTACTGCCAAGGGTGGCCCTACCACGAGTACAAAACTCCAGACTGTATCGCTCATACCATCATTTAGAATACTTCTTCGGCTGGATTTTAGTCGTCTTCTACGACAGGCAGGCCTTACCTCAGGGCTATTCTATCCCCGTCCCTGCAGGGGAACCACCAGGTGAGATCAAAATATTAAAATGGTTCAACATACATTTATAATTTTTTTTTTTTTTTGGGGGTTCGCTGGAAGGAAAAATCATCGAAAGACATTGCAGAGCAAGTACGCGAGGGATGCTTCTGCAATAGTGAGGGACTCGAACAACCTCTAAAAAACCTCCCGGGAGGGACTTACTTTCGTCATCCCGAAATGGGATTGCACCTAGTCGTTCGACTAATCGGCAATTTATTTTTAAAATATTTGGAAAATTCATAAGAAAAATCCGCCGTTTGTCGGATATCGAAATTTTTTATTTGAAGATATTACCTAATCTCTTGGCCTTGGCTAACTCTTATAGATCAAGGGGTTTTACCCGCCTCAATCTTCTGATTACATTGTCAGTATTTAAAAGTTCTGTAAGTTCAACGTTAACGTGGTTATGAAGCCTACTTCTGTGCCTTTGGGCAACCTTTTTAACTTCATCTTCAACCATTTCAATATTTAGATCTCTATGTAGTCTTGAAACCAGTATGGACCTACGGGCTCCAATTGTGGGCATGCACATGCCAATCAAATTTACAAAAAATTCAAGTCTTCCAAAATAAAGTACTAAGAAACATAGTTAATGCACCTTGGTACATACGCAACGCTGATCTACATTTATAATTGAATTCGTTTTAAAGGAAAGAGGTGAACTGACTGGTGGCAAGGTAAAGCCGTTAGTTGGCCAAGCTACTTGTCACTTGCATTTACTGATCAAAAGAGACCATCCACACATAACATATGAAGTTCATAGTGGTGAAGCGTTCTCTGTGGGCGGTTTTATGTATTAACCAATATTCCATGTGAAGGCTCCTTTTGTAAGCCATCAGGCATTTGCCTTTATGTGTTCTGTTGCCGGTAGTCGCATCCGTTTTTTCGTTCAAAGGTGTGTTTGGTTCATTACTTTTCAATTTCCTTTTTTTGTGTGGTTTTCATGTGAAGCTAAGTGCGATTTTGAGACGTTACTTTAACGGTTTCTTGATCTGTCTTACTACACTTAACGAACTTGGCGGAAAAAAGTGTGTTTCTTAAACTTCTGTGCCACAGTTAGTGGATTACATGAAGCTCGTCAGTAGTTGACTTCTCGGCTGTTTGGTAAGTAATATATAAACTTGATGTTGCGTTCTCATCTCCAATCCACATGCTCGTAGCTTCAAAGTGAAATGCGATTTATTTTGGGAACCAGCTCCATCTTAAAGCCGACAATAATACCTTTGAGATTATTATGTGTATAAGCCTACATAAATTTTTCAGAAGAATGCTGCAAATCTACAAGCAACGCCCACGAGATTCGGCAAATTCCAATGCATAACCTCGACTTCGGCGGAAAATGCTAATAATAAACACAAAGTAACGCAATTAAGGGGTGATATTTTTAAGCGGAAGTACTCTAGGGATTTGAGAGGTCCTAACTCAATATCTCGACACCTAGTGGCGCCACTGATTGAATTTGTATTTCAAGCAATCCAACATTTTCAGCCATCGTTAGGGGCACCCGGGGCTGTTCACTTCAAATCGCACAAGTTGAACAAACTTTCTTCCGAATATTCAAACGCTAATTAAACGCACATTACCTTGCTACCCACCCACCACCCAACCAACATGGCAATTAATTCGGAACCCCTCTCAAAGTCGCTTAATTTAGTCCCAAACATTTTACCCGCCCTTCTCCATAACCACCCAAGAAATCACTTCCCTAAACAAAGCTACAAAATTACTCCAATCCGAGCATGAGGGAAAGAGTTGGCCTTTAAGCGCACTCAAGGGTCCTTAAAAATACTCAACGAATCACTCATGGAACTCATATACCAAACATGCAGCCCATTCGAGACGAATTTTCTATAATAAAAGGCGTAAACTTGTTGTTCACAAAATATTGCATTCAGCCAAGGATCAATAATGAAATTATAAGAATATCCTTAATGGCACAAAAGGGTGAAAACCTCCTCACATCATACAAATAAACAGAAAGAAAAACTTGGCACAGTTTAAATGCAGAAAAAAAAGGAGAATCATAACCCACCACCGACC
The DNA here is from genome assembly GCA_946477585.1 of Cheilosia urbana. NCBI lineage: Eukaryota > Metazoa > Arthropoda > Insecta > Diptera > Syrphidae > Cheilosia > Cheilosia urbana. Next base: position 85,191,562 of record OX297854.1, on the reverse strand, counting down.
GACCGCCTACACCACCAAGAAACCAAAGCAAAGAACAACCGAAGAGAATCAAAGAGTGAACAAAAAAAGAAAAAAGATAATTCATTTTATTCAAGTACCAGTCAGAAGAAAAGCAAAACTTCGTTTCTCTCTCTTCACCAGGAAAAATCAATACACTTCCTTTGAGGCTGCGCCAGAAATCCAATCCACTATACCCATCTCGCTTTGGCAGCCATCCCCCACGTTCACATGGAGCACGCAAAGCTATGGCAGAAAAAGCTCCTTCCAGGCGGCCAAACCCAGAATTGCGTTTTTCCCGCAAAGGGAATATCCTTGCCAACTGCTTGCTCCATCGCTCAGTACGAGTAAAGCGGTCTTCAAATCTAGCAAACGCGATTCTCGAACGCGTTTTATTATTCTACTCATATAATTTATTTGCGTCGCTATATAATTTCTCTTTATTTCGTAGAACACACATACCACACAAATCACCACCATCTTACACCATAACAAGAAAAACTATACAAAAATAAAGAAAATTTACAAAAAAAAAAAAATATATATATATATATATATATATATGTCCTTACACATACGGCTATATGTATTGAGCCGGAAAGGATCTGTTCTGTTCTCCTTGATTTAAACAAAACTTCCTAAACCTTCAATTTCGAATTCAATTTTGTGTGCACTTCTTTCGGTTTTCCTGTGAGTTGAATCAAAAAAAGGGCAAGCAAAGCGAAAAAAAAAACATAGAACATCCAAAGGAACACGCCCTTGTTGAAAATAATTTACTTCAGTTTCAATCCTCTTATTGAACACTTTTTCTAACGGCAAACGGAAATTTGTGCAACGCGTGATAGTGTTAAGTCGACAATATAGCAAGAAACATAGAAAAAAACATAGAATACAGTTTATTTGACTCTGTTTGTTAGAATTTCCTTTCGAAATTGTTTCGCAAAGTTTTTCCACCCTCCTCAGTTGTTGATTTGAATTTGATTTCGTCAAAAAAGTACTTCAGCCTGTACGAGAAGACCGAGCAAAAAACATAGAACGGCACACCAAATAGACTCTGGTCAAGGAACACACCCAAAAAAAAAAAAAAAAAAACACGTACACCATAATCCTCGCAAAAGGGCTACCACCAACAACAGTAACACCAATAAAACAGAAACGAAGGAGTTCTTCCAGGCAAACTATAGGAGTGGAAAAATTACCCCCCAATAAAAACCACACCAAATCGCCAAAACAACTGGAGATAGAAATAAGACGAGGAGAATAGGGTAAGTGTGTTGATTTTTATTTTTGTTTTCAAAAAAATGCAGTTATCTCTATCGTCACCGGGCGGTGGTCTGGTCAGGTCTCAGGTCAAAGGGAAAAGTTTTCTCTATCCCCACACACAGGACACAGAGAGAGAGAAAGAGAGAGAGAGACAGCAAATTCTACGTATATGCGCCCGTATGTCCTGCATGCAGTGGAAGTGGAAGTGCTGTCGGCGAAAAATGCCGGAATTCGGGAAAAGCGCGTGGGAGATTATGCACACAGAGAGCAAGAGCAAGCTTTCCCGGTTCCGGAAACTATACCAAAATCAAGGGTGTGGTAGTTGCCAAGGATGAAATTTGTTTCCATTATTTACATCCTTTTTCGTTTTCCACTACTGAGCTGATGCCAATGATGATGGATGGTTTATTTTGTTTTTCCTTTTACGACAATTGCAATTGGTTTTGTCTTTTGTGTTGTTTTATCCTGGTGGATAACATCCTTGGATGGAGTCTATATTATCGCCTCCTTCCTAGGTCGGGTTGCCCTGGAAATAGAAAATCGCATTTTTATATTTTCTTTTCCTATGGGGTATTCCACTTTTGATCCGCTCTCTGTTTGGGTGTATGAGTTGTAATCCCAATAGCACTCCTTTCTGAAAAAAAGAACCATTCCGCTGAATTCGTTGATTTCGTTGATTTCGCCGCTTGGGTTCGCTTTTAATGAAATTTCTGGGTGTGTGGGAGTCAGTGATGCCAACTGAGGCATAATTATGCCTTTTAGGCATAATACCGATCCTTGAGGCATTGAGGAATAATTTTTAGGAAAGAGGCATAATTTTTTGAGAACTGTTTTTATAGAGAAATTCATACAAATGAGCTTTGAATTTGGTTAATCTGGTACATTCTTCGACTAAAGTTACATCAGTAATTTTCATTTACAACTGTGCGTCATGCTTATTTTTTTATTCTCTGCTTGACTTCCTCAACAAACCCAAACCTTGAATTATAAAGATCGAAAAAGGTAGAATTACCTATCGATCGAGCAATATTCTGTTAACAAATTTTAATCACCTTGTAGGCTGCAGTTCAGTTTCTTTGTAAAATAAGCAATTTTTATCTTTTAACCAAAAAGGCATAATATTTTTGAAAAAGGCATAATTTTGTTCGGGCTTAGGCATAAAAACTCTGATCCGGGTTGGCATCACTGGTGGGAGTGCTTTTCTGTTGTGTTTGTGTTTCTTTTTTCGTACAGCTACAGCGGTTTGTGGGTGGCGGTTTTGGTGATGAAATTCTCTTTCCCGTTCCATTTTGCCCTGATGGATCCAATCGGGGTATAAAGGATAATAGATGGATTGTAAATGGATTTCGGTTGTGAAAATGAAACGTTGATTATTATTCGGAATTGAAGCGGAAAAATTGCTTTTTGGTTACGTAATTATGAAGTGGTAGACTGTTAGACTGTGGGGGGCCGAGACGCGCAGTCGATTGATTTGAGAATGTTGACTTTGTAGAGTGGTGGTGTTTTGGAGCTTAGATATATATTTGGAAACATACGCTAGGATTGTGAATTGTGGTACCAGTAAGGTCAGGCGCTTAAGCTGAAATTTCGCATCTAGAAGAAGTATGGCTGGATTGTAGATTTTCTTTAACGCCAGTTAGGTTTTGATGAATTTTGACATTCGTTGAGAGTGGTCGATAGCAATTTATTAAGGAGCAGATAGCGTCGAAACATCGTGTGGAAATTGAGAAGGCATTTTTTTTTTTTAAATAGCGGAGAAACTTCAACGTGCAAAATATTTTTTTTTTAAATTGCATAAATACTGGGAAATAAAGTAAAGAGTGGCTGACAATTAAGTCTGCGTTCACCAGAACAATAACAAAAACAAGCAAGTCAAAGTGTTGCTGAATATCCGGTTACTTCATATTTACACTTACTTACTTACTTAAGGTGGCGCTACAGTCCGGGGTGGACCTGGGCCCCAACCAATACGCCTCTCCAGTTAGCGCGATCTTTGGCTAACTGCCTCCAGTTGCGCACACCAAGTTGGTTGAGGTCCCCTTCCACTTGAGCGCGCCACCTAAGGCGAGGTCTTCCTCTATTGCGTTGTCCCTCCGGGTTAGAATCGAAGACTCTCCGGGCCGGAGCGTTGGTGTCCATTCGCTCTGCATGTCTTAACCATCTTAGACGACTGATGCGTACTTTTCTGACTAGGTCGATGTCGCTGTACAGCTCGTAGAGTTCGCTGTTAAATCTTCTCCTCCAAATCCCGTCAACGCAAACGGGACCAAAAATCACTCGAAGAATTTTGCGTTCGAAGCGACCAAGAAGATCCTCATCCGTTTTTGCTAGGGTCCATGCTTCTGCGCTATAGAGCAGGACAGGGATGATGAGAGTCTTATATAGAATCTCCTTAGTGCTTCTTGACAAGGCCTTACTAATCAATTGCCGTCTTAGGTCAAAGAAACAGCGGTTGGCAAGTGTGATTCTTCGCTTGATTTCTGATGTGATGTCATTATCAGAGTTTATAGCGGTGCCGAGGTAGACAAAGTCCCTAACTACCTCAAATTTATAGCTGTCTATCGTGACGTTCTGCCTGATTCGTCGATGTTGTGTGCCCCTTCTTGTTGACAGCATATATTTTGTTTTACCCTCATTCACCATTTAACCCATTTTTGCCGCTTCTGTACTAATACTTGCAAACGCACCAGTGACAGCTCGCTGTGTTCTGCCAACAATGTCAATGTCGTCAGCGTATGCAAGCAGTTGCACAGACTTGGAAAATTGTGCCTCTGGTGTTGGCTTGTGAGATTGTTTCCGACCTTTAAGGAGCAGCGAGCGTTCTCCATCGTCATTCTGCACAATCTGACAAGTTTGGCAGGGATGCCAAAACTAGACATGGCTCTGTATTGCTCGTCTCTATAAATGCTGTCTTATGCGGACTTAAAATCGATAAAAATATGGTGAGTATCGATCTGGACTTCTTGGGTTTTTTCCAGGATCTGCCGTAGTGTGAATATTTGATCGGTTTTGGACTTACCGGGCCTAAAACCGCACTGATAGGGATCGTTGACGAATGGTTTCAGGCGTTCACACATTACAACAGACATGATCTTATACGCAGTATTCAGGAGACTGATGCCTCTATAGTTGGCGCAGTTTGGAGTCTCCTTTCTTGTGGCTCGGGCAAACGATGCTGAGGTTCCATTCATCAGGCATACTTTCGTCTGACCAAATCTTGGAGACGAGTTGGTGTATGCTCTCTACCAGGTCATCTCCCGCTGCCTTAAACAGCTCGGCAGTTAAGCCGTCCGGTCCAGCAGCCTTGTTGGACTTAAGCTTAGATATTGCTATCCTCACTTCATTTTCGTAAGGTGGACGGAAATCTTGGCTTTGTGGTGTGGTGGTGTGGTGTGGGTTGGTGAAACCGAGCACATCAGTTGCGGCGTTTTTGATGGCTTCTTGGCATCGGCGCCACTGGTCTTCGGCACTTGATGCTGGCAGCTTAGGACTTCTCGAGAGGTTGAGGGATACGCGATCGGCATAGGTTCTGGCGGTTTGTTGCGTTTGTAGTCGTCCAACGTTAAATCTCCTCACAGTATTTTCTCGTTGTTCTGGCGTCTTGGATATCCGCATCCGTACCTTGGCTACAACAAGGTAGTGGTCCGAGTCTATGTTGGCCGCTCGGAAAGTTCGGACATCTAGAATACTGGAGGAATGCCTTGAGTCGATCGCAACGTGATCAATTTGGTTGACGGTTTGATGATCAGGTGACCGCCATGTTCCTTTGTGTATATTGAGGTGAGGAAACCGTGAACTAGCTATGGTAACATTACGTCCCGCAGCAAAATCAATCAGCCAAAGTCCGTTTCCAGACGTGGTGTCGTGTAGGCTGTGTTTTCCGATTGTGCTACCAAAGATGTCCTCCTTTCCTATTTTGGCGTTAAAATCACCCAAGACGATTTTAACGTCATGCTTAGGACATTGCTCATATGTTTTGTCGAGGGTCTCGTAGAAACACTCTTTGGTAGCATCGTCTTTTTCTTCTGTGGGGGCGTGAGCGCATATTAGGCTGATGTTGGCGAATTTAGCCTTTATGCGGATTGTTGTAAGGCGTTCATTTACGTGTCGAAAGCTCAAGATTTCTTGCCTAAGTCTGCCGCTTACAACAAATCCGCATCCAAATAGACGCTGCTTTTGTTCCCTATAGCAGTCACCGTAGTAGATGTCACAGTTTTTCATCCTTCTTTTGGCCGGCCCATCCCACCGCACTTCCTGGATGGCGGTGATACCTGCTTTATAGCAGTCTAGGGCCTCCGCTAGTTGTTCGGCTGCACGCGGTCTGTTCAGAGTTCGAACATTCCACGTGCAGATCCGAACGTCATTGTCCTTTTTTCGTTCTGCAGGGTCGTCAACAGTGAATCCGTCCTCATCCGAGGCTATTGGTTGCTTCGCAGCATGTTTGGTTTTCCGTGGTAGGGTAGTTAAACCCACGCATACGCCCCAACCTGGAGGACCAGGCCCTTTCTGCGACCCCTTGGGCGAAAGGGGCCGGAAAATTCCGGAGTCAGTAACACGCTGCGGGGATGCGAGAGCTGCCGTTGACCCATTAAGGGCTCTTCCGCCACCATCTCTATTTCAACACCCTGACAAGTGTTGAAAATCCTCAATGACTTCAGCTCCAAATACGTCGAAGTAGCTCATTGAGGTATCTGCCATGTTTCCATATTTCAACACCCTGACTAGTGTTGAAAATCCTCAATGACCTCAGCTCCAAATACGTCGAAGTAGTTCATTGAGGTATCTGCCATTTTGACTTTTGACACCACCGTTGATTCAACCATGTGAATTCATCCGCCGTACGTCCTCTTTCTGAGGGGCTCATGTAAGACTTCTGAGACTCGAGCAGATAGTCAACTCCAACAGAGCATTATAGTGTTGTTATTTTCTACGTGTTCAACACTCGCACTTATAAGTTCAGCAAGTCAATTCCGGATGGACATAGACCAGTACCCGGTGGTGACCACTTCGAGGTAAAATAAGCACAATTGGTGTATCTGAACAGTTGCAACTGGGCATCGCCAAGTTGACGCCAATCAGTGTCTACCCTATTCATCAATACCCAACCACCCTTTCAAAACGGAACCTGATTATAAAACTGTGGACCTGGGTATTGATAATGCATTTTATTATTTCGCAGGTTATATTTTGAAGAAATACCGTCCAAACCTCAAGTGTGAACTGAGATTAAGTCCACAACTTAACGTTTCCTCCGTTTTTACAGATTTCAAAGAATATGAACGGCCCTTACAAGAATTTTTAGACTCGTTAGAAAATCTTGAACAACAATTTATTTCTTGTTTTCCCAATATGTGTTTTATAAATAATTTTGAGGCGAATGTTTTTAACATTTTGAAAAATGAATTTCCTTACGATTGTTGTAAAAATCAAAATAAAGAATTTCTTGTTAAATTTTATGTCCTAGTACGAATTCATCATATTTTAAAAAAGTTCAATAAAGATAACAAAAAAAGTAACAAGAAACAAAAATATTTAAGTGTAGCACACATGTGAAGATATGTATTATAAAAAGTCCAATAAAAATAATTACAAAATGATTTTTCCTTTTTTTTTACGTCAAACCCTGTGCCACATTTCGAAATCGTTTTTCTACTCTTCCATCCCTCTTTTACTAGATCACTTCTATTGCCATCTATTTCTCGTGTATGTGAGACTACAAATTGTCAATTGATAAGAAACACGTGGGGACTGGAGAGTGTCTCTACTCTATAGTAGATATACTCTGATCTGGAGAGATTCTCGAGAGTCTTTACCACTACTCAGCCGTCAAGTTCGGTGCTAGGGTGGGGGACAACCTTTAGGTAACGAAATACGAACAAATTTGTCACTTTTGCAAACAGCTTGGATGTCACCTGGCACTACTTTTCCCCCAACCAAAACGCGGAATCACATTTTAAGGTAACCAAAAAGGATAATAATAACGATCATAAAATAATAACGAACATAAAATAGAATAATAAAAAAAAAAAAACAGTTAACAATTTCTCCCCCCTAAATAAATAAATAGTTGGCGCAACAGGTCCGGAGGGACCCTAGGCCTAGCTTCTCACAACCATTCGTTTTGTGTGGGTTTTTCATTTTTGGAACGAATGGAAGGGATCTAAAATTTTATGCCGACTCCAAACGGCTAATTGAGAAGCTCTTTCAAGACATTTATACTCTCGGATGTTTGCCAGACGTTCGGTTCGCGAGAGGCAGCGCAGTGGAAAAAAAAAGTTGGAATTTGGGTTTTTGCGGTATTCGAACCTGAAACCCCTCGCTGAGTAGTCCAACACACTAACACTAAGCCACTGCGACTACTCCCCCCTAGTCGACAAAAAAAAAACTAAATCTGGGGGGAAAACCCCGGTGGCGTGAAATAACGCCGAGCGAAATAACGCCGAATTTTGGAATTCGGTGTTATTTCACTTTGTGAAAGCGAGTCGGTCTTATTTCGCTTTGAATTTATAAATACATTTTTAATTTTCTGCTCTGATACTTCAGCATTTAGAATTTGAGAAAATAAAATAAAAAAAAAAGCCGAACTTTAAACTACCTATTATTTTCTCAAATTTCCCTCTAGTTATCTTAGCATTTAGAATTTTCTTGCGCGAATTCTTAGCTATTATTTTCTAAAATTTTCCTTCTAGTTATTTTAGAATTTGAGAAATAATAATAGTTAAAAACTCGCGCGATTTTTGAACTATTATTTTCTTAAATTTCCCTCTAGTTACCTTAGCATTTAGAATTTGAGAAAATAATAGTTAAAAATTCGCGCGAATTTTCCTTCTAGTTATTTTAGAATATGAAAAAATAATAGTTAAAAACTCGCGCGATTTTTGAACCATTATTTTCTCAAATTTCCCCATTAGTTATATATAAAATAATAGTTACCTACATCTATTTCTGCTTTTATTTTTTTAATTTATACTTTAAATATACTTTATTTATAGTTCTCGGCAATTCTGAAAACATTTGCTTCGGCCTTATTTCTCAAGCAATGTTCGGCATTATTTCACTTTGTCAATGTGAAATTCGGCTTTATTTCGCTTTCACAAAGTGAAATAACGCCGAGTTTTCGAATTCGGCGTTATTTCGCTCGGCGTTATTTCACGGCACCGAAAACCCCCACAGCACAATAATTACAGACACAAGCCAAAGTGCACTTCATTACTTTCTATTCCATCTTCCTTTCATCGAGTGTAATTACTACATTTTTTTTTTACATTAATATTCCCATTGAAGCTGTCACACGCGTACCAAAATAATAAAATATTCACCCAACTAATATCGTTCGAACTTTGATTGATTGAACGATGACGAGGTTCGTACGATATACTCGTATGTACCTACGCTAGCTGTTAGCAAGCGAGTGCACGACATTCGTCAATACAATTTGCGGCTTTATTGTTCGCTCAATTCAAAGGAATAGAACCAGCAAAATAATAATTTCATCCTTGGCACTAGGAGTTAAGAGCACACACAAAATTGGTAGCCAGAGCAGTGACTTTCTATAGCTATACTACCTGCGTGGATGTGTGCTTTGTATTTGTATTTGTACATATATTGCATTTGATGGAGAAAAGAGTGTCGACCCATTCGCAACTCATTTCGATCGATTCCGATTGAACCAAAATAGCAATAGAAATGTGAAATGTCGCATGCTGATTATGGTTATGATTGCGATGATGACGATGATGATAATGATCAGAGCATACAACTTATGTCAGTTTAGTTCAGTCGTTGGATTCGGGGCGGGACTCGTGGGTATGGGGTGGTGCATTATTGAGTAGGGGTAGCTCTAGCTAGGGTACCATTTTGCGCCATACTCCCTACGATTGCTGGGTCTTTTTTTAATATAGATTTATCGTACAGCGAACGAGTAGAGTGCGAACGCGTGGGTAGAGATAAATGCGCAGCACGAGTGTGGATAGGGTTGCCTGTTCGAAATGAAAACATATCTGGAGGTCAATTCTCCTTCTGTGAAAAAGTGAAACGAAAATGTTTTCACCCTTTCACGCGCAATTTTGATTCTCGTTCTATGAAAATGTGAAACTAAACGCCAACATTTTTCATAATGAATAATTTCTTTTCACGGCGCCGTTTGCAAATGAATGTTTTTAGTGAGAGTTTGAAAATTGAGAACCCTCTTTCACACAACACAGTGTGCGGTATTGAATTCACCACGATATTTTCACTTCTTGAACCAGAATCGCATTTAAGTACAAAGTGAATCGAAAAAATGAAAGCAATGCGTGAAGCGAATGTGAAAACGATTTATTCGATTCACTCTTTCACAGAACCAGAATTGACCCCCTCGCACTGTTGCAAAAAGGCTCACTCACTATTGTACTGATTTCTGTACTATTTGACTTTCCCAAGTACGCAAGTACCACTTCTCAATTTTGAGTACTATTTGTACTATTTTTAGTTTTTAAAATAAAGCGAACATATTATTTCACTTACGGCCACATTATCAATTAGCATTTACACTCAGTTTTGTAAACAGGTTGGCGTTTAATCTGATTGAATTTAAACTGCACCGCGGAGATCAGTTTAAGTAAACTCGGGTTAAAACACAAATTCAAAATATTGAAACTTCTTCGTTCAGGAAACAAAAATGGATTTCATTTGTAAAATTAAGTCAGCAAAGCAAAGTAAAGTAGGTTTTTCAGCACGCAATTACAACAACTACTGTGAGTCCTCGAAGTGTCAAGTAGAACGCAGGTGTTCTCATAATGCGTGCTGAAAGTCCTACTTTATTTTTATTTACTGAGATCGAAGCTCAAAAACAGACCTTATATCAAATGCACAAGCGGGCTAGGCTTGATTCAACGATTACGATGTGGTGGATTTTCGGAATTATTTCCGGACTAAAAAAGCGGCATATTAGAGGCCAAACTTTTAATTAATAGAATAAAAATTTAACTCAGCACATAGTAAATTAAATCAATTGCCAAGATGAGACGAGATGAGGCAAATGGCAAAATAAAATGGCAAAGTATGTGAAATTTAACATTACGTACTTTTAAAATCGCGCTAAAATCGGTTTAAACTCCGCGTTTAAATCTTTGATTTATTATTCAGAGGATTTACTGCATGTTTTTGAGTTAATAGTATAAATTACAATTTAAATTATCGGGTTAAAAGAATAAAATGGTAGGGTGTAAAATTAACTTAAACTTAATTTACAATCGAAGCAACGTTGCCTCTTTCTTGAACACAAAGCAACACAGCCGAAGCAAAGTAACGAATATAAAATAAAAAAAAAAAAAAAAGCTTTCAAATGTGTTTCCAATTTCATTCTACTTACTGGAAGTGGAAGCAGGAATTATTTTTAAAGAATGACAGACAAAGTGTAACGAAAATGGGCAGAGTTTGAGTTTATGTTTCCACATTCTTTAAGATCGAGGTCACACAAAATGTTCTTTCTAGCCAAGATTTTTTAAAGAATGTTTAAAAAAAAATAGAGTGAATAATAATGGCAGTTGAACTCAATAAAAAATATATATACGTATATATATATACATTTTTTTTTTTTGCTTGAATGCAATATGTATTTATGTTGTGGCATTTAAAAAAAAATTATGCACTATTTTATACGTTTCAGTACTATTTCTTTTCAGTTTTTAGTACAATTCAGAAAAGTCAATTTTCATCACTGCCCCCTCGACATTATGTTGATTTTCCGGAACTCGTCTGGGCATTTCAGATTTCGACGATCTTATGTTTTTATTAATAAATAATTAAAAAAAAACAAAAAACCCGACAGACTGTAAAAAAAATCTCAGTTACTGACATTTGTGTGACAATTGTTTTTTTTTTTTTTTTCTTAATTTATATTTTTATTATTATTGGTTTAGCCTATGACACTCCGGGGAAGAATACGAATCTAGTGACACCTCACTCTTTAAAATCGGTCAAGCCGTTTAGGCTACAGGGCGTCACGTAGGAACGTACATAGGATACGCGCGAAACACATAACCCTCTCTGTGTACAGTCGGGTAAAAAAGGATAATATTTTGTTTATTATTATGTAAATAAAAATGTATGTGTTGAGTCTGAAATGATAACAGCATTTTAAAAAAGTAATGGAGAATACAAAAAAAAAACTAAATTCACATTTCTTTTCTGTTCATAAAAGACTTGCCAAACAACATTTTTTTTAAACATAATTTTTATATTAATAAAGTCTTTTCAAATCTTTATCTAATCTAAAGTAAAAATTGCAAGCATGTTTTTTACAGTATTATCTCATATACAATTTTAATGAGTGCTGCTTGTTGTAGATGACTTTTGCCTTTAGTGTTTGCTTTTACCAAATTTACAAGTTTAATTTAAAAAATGATTTAGAACTAAGGCAATTTTCATAAAAATTGAACCGAAATACTATTCGGTTTCATTCTTCAGTAATATAGTTCGTGCAATTAACTGAAAACTCTTTCGCAAAACGCGTTATTGACGCAAGTGCAATTGGAAAGCCTCATCCAGTTTTTGAACTCATCGGAAGAATTCTTCAAAAGGGGAGACTGTATTTTGTCAATAGACATGCTCTTTGGAAGATGACTAACAGCTTCTCGGGAACAGCATTAATATCATATAACATAGAGCCATAAGGTATACATTCTGTTTAAGAACAGTACTATTTCATTGGAGTGAATTGGTGCATGTTCAAGGCAGTTAAAGTTCAAAAATGGAAAAATAAGTTCTCAACTATGAATTCTTGTGATTGCCAAACTGGCAACTCGCTTTTTTAAACTTGGTTCAATAAAACAAGATTACGTACGCGCTTCCGGCCATACCAAGTGAAAAGGTTGTATATATATTCGGCCTTACCAATAATCAACTTTAGTCTGGCAGTTTACGCAAAGACTCCAGACTTTCCAAATTTGCTTTACCAATAAGCAAATATATTTGCCAGAATATAGCTAGCTGTAGGGTTAAATGTTAATGGTGAGACTGTCATGTTTATCTCAAGCATTAGCTAAATAAATCCTCCCTTAATGCCATTTTGAAGACGAGTGGTGCCCAACCGTCCAAAATCACGGTATTAAATTTCATAATAGGAGCGAATTTAAATACCCTGTTGTTCAGCCTGAGCATTTACAATTCTAAATTATATTTAGTAAATTGTAAAGGTTTTCTAGTTTTATTCGTTGTAATAATAACAATGCAAATGATTTTTGAGTCTAACAAACAAAAATTTGTACAAATGTTTGCAAAAAATTGAAAAATATTCCATTTTTGTTTTATTTCTAAACGCTTGAAGCATATATTTCTGCGGTTTTCCCTGTTTATCTTGTTTAACCGCTATTATTCTTGCTTTTTGAATGGTTTTCCTTTTTTAATTATTTGCAAGCAACTTATGATGCTTACTTAAAAAAAATAATTTTATATAAGTTTGGGATATTTCCAAGACTTTTTTGACAGTCGTCGCAGACGAAGTAGAATATCTGCTGATTTAAGTTTGGACGGCTCATACCTGAATGCCTAGTTTTTTTTAACAATTCTCAGATCCTTAGTCTACACGGGTAGATATTTGACTGCAACCAAACCCTTATCAAACTCTTTGGCAAAAGGAGTTTTAATTTAATACCTACAACACAACTTTAAGAACGAGGGAGATGGAGAAATCAATAAAGCTGTATTCCAAGAAGTTTTTATTTACCTAGATAGTGCTACAGTCCGGGGTCGACCTAGAACTCATCCAATACCTCTCTCCAGGTTTTGGACAGCTGAAAACAGTGGCGTATTCCAAGTTCCCTTCCAGATATGCGCGCAAACTAGATTCTAAGCTTCAGAGTCATAAAGCAAAACTGGGATGATCAAAGTCATATACAGAATCTTCTTAATATAGTTATGGAAAATCAGCTCTAAGACACACCTGAGCTTTAAATCGTACTACGCCTATCAGTTTGGCATGAAAGTGGCTTCAAGCGTTCACACAATAAGGCGGACTGGATCTTATATGCGATTTGGACAGTAAAGGAGACTTTCGTCTCTACATAGTTGATGCAGTGAATAGGGCAGACGATACTTATAGGTTCCATTCATCAGGCATATGTGTCTCCGAACAAACCTTAGACGTGTACAATCTTATAGTCTGTAAAGGCAGTTTTTCCCATGCCAACAATACCGACTATGACAATACTATCAGGCTTCCTTCCTCATATTTACCAGTCTTTCTTCGAGTCTTGTTGCCTTGAAAGGTTCTTCTTATCTTTTTGTAGAACCTTGCAGATTACGGCCTATCGATTTATCAATCATGCGACTCCCGTGCTTTTACCTTCTTGACTGTTGTGTAGAATCCGCAGCCTGGGTCAGGGTTCTCATATTAAAAGTGTGTGTGAAGTCAAATGTCTTTTTTTTGTTTTTCATTTCGCAGGGTCATCAACAGTATCCGAAGGCCTAGTCTTCTCCGTAACCATTTTTTCCATAGTTTGAAAGTATGTTCCATGCATTGATCCCAACCTGGAGCTCCACTCCAGACCCTTGCTTGGTGTTTAGACAGCCGTCCAGATAGATATTCCGGTGTCACTCTTCGGGGATGTAAAAGCTGCGTTCGCTTATAGATGGTTCGTCTCCTTCCAACTCTGTTTCTGCCCGCTGACTAGCCTAGTCACGCAAAATCCTTACAGACCTTACCTTTTATCGACCGTTTATTTCGTCAAGTAAACTCATCCGACGTTCGGCCTCCTTTGAAGTGGCTTATTTTAGTCCTCTGAGACTTATTTGCTTATTTTAGGCTTCTGAGTTCTGAGACTTATTTAGATCGTCTATTCCTACAGAGCATCCTATTGGTTCGACTTTGTACAGAGGACTTCAAATCTGTTTGAATTCCGGTCATTTAGGTACTGAGTAATTCGCCATATGATGCTTCCTGCGTAACATTTTTAAGGCTTACCTTCAATCTAGTGAAAGGGGCTATTAATTGGAATGAAAACTACCCAAAACGAAGATTTATTTGGTGTAATAGACTTTGCCAAGCCTTCTGCAGTATTTCGAAGGAAATCAATTTCAAAATTACTGACGGCGCACATTTACCGTGCAACCATAGCCACCTACGTAACTCCTTGTTGCCATACAGCAGCCAAACTTTCCTCCAACCTTATGCTTATATGCCCATGCTCAATAATTAAAAAAAAAAAAATTCCCTTGAATTTCGGAAACGGTAGGGTATTGTAGTTCCAGTTATTATTAGTATACCCTCTGCTTGGATAGAATCAAGCATTCATCCAAAAAGTTAATGTACACATATGCCAGATACAACACATATGTACAGCGGATACATGCATCACTCTGATAGCTGCACCGTGTTATGCAAATTTTATTAATTTTCCACCGTTGAGATGAAAAGCAAAAACCGGGACCACACAGCCTTTGCATTCGGTAAAAGCAAGTGAAAAGGGTCAAGGGTCGTAAGGCTTTATGTATGTTTCATGTTTAAATGTTGAAGGTAACGCGGCGCGGTGGTGGTTCGACAGCGACACGCTCTCCCAATCAACGCTGTGGTCCGTGCTCCGTGTCCCGTGCACGCACTGCATTCAATTTTCGTTTCCATCACACGTGTGGAAATTGGAAAACTTGAAACTTTTCCTCCCCATTAGTGGTCAGCCGGCAAAAATGCCTTTCGAGATACATTATGTACATTAAATGGAGATGCATATATTTTCCGCTGTGATGGTTTGGAAATGTAATATTTTTCAGAGGCTGTCGACAGCTGAAATGGGGTTTCTTCTTTCTCTCTTCTCAGGAGAATCCAGAAATTCTAGTTTTCCCGATGGGATTTACGAGGAATTTTGTAAAATATTTACATGACAACTTTGTAATTTGGACTGTAATCCCTATAAAGCTGTTTTGTATTTACCTTTGGAATTTATGACAAAGAACAGTCAACTGTACTGTTTTACCGCGGTAGAAACGATGCGGGGATGTCTGAAAGTCCTGTTATTTTGCTTGCACTTTCACTATCAAAAATTGTAATTTAAAATGTTTTTTTTCGGGTATTTTATGCAATTGTAATACGACGTATACGTATATAGGGGCAGCGAAAAATACATAAACATACTAAATATGGACTGCAAGTGAAATGTTAAGAGTGTTAACGCCAATTTTCAATCTTCATCGATGAAGTGGATTTTTGGTTAAACGGCTTCGTCAATAAGCAAAATATGATTTACTGAACAGGGGAGAACCCTCATGTGCTTCATGAAACAGCACTCCATTCACAAAAAGTCACTGTTAGGTGCGGTTTTCTTGCTGGTGGCGGCATTGGGCCGTTATTTTTCGTCGATGAAAATGACCTTCTTAAATCGTTACGAACGTTATTTCTTTGAGAAATTGCATGAATTGGACATCAGTGATATGTGGTTCCAATTAGACGGTACCTCAAGACACGTAGCTGAAACAATCGAGTTATTGAAGTCTCAGTTCGGTGAATGTGTTATCTCGAGACACGGTTCCGGCGTCGATTGACCGCCGAGATCGTGGGATTTAACGCCTCTAGCCTTATTTTTTAGTGGTGCTACATAAGTCATTGGTCTACGCCAACAAGCCGGCGACGTTAGAGGAGCTCAGAGCCAATACTGAACGAGGAATAGCTGCCGTATCGGTCGAAATGTGAATCATTGAAAATTGGGTTCAAATGTATCGACCGCTTCATATGTTCCGGTGGTGAACATTCTGAACTAAGTCAAATTCCATTCATAAATGCGTTTTCATAGTAATTCAAGCCAATAAAATTGTTTCTCAAGTAGTTTGCATTTTACTTAAAACGAAATTGTCAAGTTCTTAATGAAAGACTTCTGCGAGAAAATATGTCCCGAAACAGAACAGGCGATAATGTTTTACAGCGGATTAGCAAAGAAGCGCATGCTGCCGTCAAGTTCAAATTTCCTTAATAAAATAAATAAGAAAAATATATTTTTTTGAATTTAAATAGTTTCCTTAGACCGCCAGAATAAATTTTTTTAACTAGTGAAACCTTAAAGTACCTACCAGTCTGCTGTTTCGGAACGAAAAATATCATGAAAAAGTGACAACGAAAATGTCGTTAACCCTTTCGTTGTTTAGTACGCTTCTGCTGCGAAATGATGGCGAAAAGTGGGTAATTGTAGTAGATTTTATTGTAAAATGCCGCAATTGCTTTTTGCACACATAAGGTTCATTTGGGTACGCGGTTTAAACAAAGCATAATCGATATAAATCGATCGCAATCGCACAAAGTCTCAAAGCACGTTCTCATCAAAAATTATAGAAGAAGAAACAAATTAGCAAAATAACGAGTAACGAGTAGTTTCTCTACTGGCCTGAGCAGCTCAGAGAATTGCAACCGCAATGAACTATAATAATCGTATGTTCTTAAAGCGTTTTATATGTTGCAGAAAGTTAAATTATGTATTTAAAAAAATAACCAAACTTAAATATGAAGACCAAAAATTCGCATCTTTTTGTTATTCTTTAGGAACGCGAACCATAACAGAGCCATATGTATTAATTAATAGCACATAACAATGTTCCATTTCGCACAGCCTAAGCAAATGTCAAACAATGTCTGCTCTGATAGAGCACACAAAGTCCAAACCTTTTACCCAGTCCATCAATCTTCATTTCGGCACAAAGTGCAGGAATAATTTAAAATTCAACAAACGGCGCAAACACTGTCAAGGCCCTGATTGCATTGCATATCTCTATGCATGGACCAACCCATATTCTCCGCTATATTGCAATCGAAATCTCCTTGCTACCCGAAAAGGAGTTCGTTTCAAAGCGAAACCGCTTTGTTTTGTTTTTATTCTTCCTTTACCCTATAACAAAAACGAAAGGAGAATTAGAAAAGCTGCACACACACATGGTGCAATAATAAATGTTTCCCTGGAGGGCGATCTCACCTCCTCCTTCATTAGAATCGTGTAAAAAAAAGGGGCGAATGAAAATCTCATTACAAACTTGGCATACGAATGCGAATCAGATGACAAATTACTCAAAAAAGAAAAGAAAGAAAAGGATGCACTGTCATAGGAGTGCTGAGGAGCTGATACCTGACGAGATTTGATTTGGGAAAGGTTTGAAATCGTTTGAGCTGTATGTGATTTGCTTTAGGTAATTCTACGCAGGTAGCTCAAGAAAAGCTTCCCCAATGCCTAGCTTGAATATATGTATTTGTGGGTAGGTTTAAGTTATGGAAACTTTTTAAATGAATGAATACACTTATCTACTGAGCTCTATTAAGATTATAATATTATAAAGATTTGCTTGTTTAATTAAATTTTGTAATACAATTCAACTACATCCCATACAATAATTTAAGATTTAACATCCCCATTTAGCGAGAGAAGTTTCACATCTGGTGTGTGGTCACAAGCACTCCCTCTGTTTTTTTTTATCACGGGCGAAGCCGGCGGGGAACAGATAGTTTTCTATAACTAACGACTAGCCGACTAACAACTGGAGTTGAGGGGGCTGACTACACTCCCAAATCATACCCTCTTCAATTATTTTGTAAATAGTTTGCATTTTGTAGCTCATATATAAAGGATGTTTTTATTTAGGGGCATAGAACTTTAAGTTGGCAAAATTATTTTGAGTGGGGCCATTTTGACAGCTGACAAGTGATTTATTTTTAGTGTGGTTTGACATGTCAACATGAATAGACTGACCCTTGAACAGCGATTCCAAATTGTGAAAATTTATTTTGAAAATCATGGTTCTGTTCGAAATATCCATCAGAGCAATTAATTCGATTAACTATGGAACGTTTTTGAACCACGTTTACTCTTAATGATGGTGGCTTGATCGATTGAAGTGTTCTTTCAAGATCCATTACGGACCCCTTTCTCGCCAGTTCATCTATCAAGCGAGCGGAGAACAAAATTCGAATGAAAATCAACAACAGGTGGAAGGAACTCACAGCTGTGAAATATCAAGGAAGCTTTGGCCAGAATATAACAGAAGCCGGACCAACAAACTACTACAGTTTGACAGCCATCGCTATCTAAGTTAGTAGGGAGACGCAGAGACGTCGCGTCGTTGCGTACAGAAGAAGTAATTGCTGCTGTAGAGCGTAGCGTAGAGGAAGACCCGAATGAGTCTATCCGCCATAGTGCACAGGAATTGGATATGTTTCCGTCCACTTTATGGAAGATTTTGCGGAAAGATCTTTGTTTGCCAGCTTACAAAATCCAACTTGTGCTAGAATTGTAGCCACAGGATCACCTAGCAATTCGTAGATTCGGTGAATGGGCCCAAAACAAGATTGCCGTTGATCCCAATTTTCATAAGCGAATTTTGTTTAGCGATGAAGCTCATGCGATTTAACGCCGTTTGACTATTTTCTGTGGGGATATATGAAGTCGCTATAGTCTAAGCCGATAAGCCCAAAACGATTGACCACTTGGAGGACAATATTCGCCGACCGCCGCATTATTGCCGATATACGGCCACAAATGTTGGAAAAAGTCATCGAAGATTGGACCTCCAGATTAGACTGCGTCCGAGCCATTATATAAATGCCAGAACATTATCTTTCGAATAAAGTAATTTTCATGTCAATTTACAAAAAAATCCTCTTTGTTTTATTCCATTTCAAAGTTCTATTAGGGAGACTGGGTACGGTTGAACAAATTTCGCTTATACCATCCATACCATTGCCGTTTATAAGCTAAGCGGTGATGAAGTTATGTGAAATGTAGGAGCATGTTTCTATGTATAAATGGAAAGTGTATTATTTTTACATTTGTTTTCTTTGTACAACCCCATAATTGGATTATGTCCAAACAGGTATCTGGTTATATAATAACATTTTATTCTCAATGGACATTTCCGAATTATGTTCTAGCAACCAATAAAGTTTTCTATATCTAATATTTAGCTTTTCTACTTTCTTTTTCACATGTTCCTTCCATTTGAGTTTAGCGTCTAGATTCATACTTAGCTGTGTTTGAATAAGGAACTATTTGGTTATTAATAACCACGGAAATGTTTTTTTTTTTTTTTATTTGTAAAATTGATATAGACTCGTTAAGTTTAATTCGCCAATCATATATCTCATTAACTGCATTTTGCAGCTTTTCTTGAATTTCACGCATCTATCAGTTGATAAAAGACCAGTGTCGTCTGCAAATGTAGCTATCGTCGTATAAGTCATATTTGGTATATCAGTAGTATACACTAATAACAGAGTTGGTCCCAGAACACATCCCTGTGAAATCCCTGCTTGTAATTCTTTAAGTTCAGAATACTCTGAACCATAGCGAACTCTTTAGATAGATAGATAGATAGATACAAAATTTATTTCGAATAAATCCATACACATATAAGTTCATAACATTAATACATTATTTACATATACAAGTAGGTTTATTTATAGATTTAAGAAATAACTTAAGTGACATTTTTTATTTTTTATACTTTAAGTATTAAAAAATAGTGTCAAATGTCACTTCAAAGAGCTTTACCACAAAAGAAATCATTATTATGGGTGGGGTGACCCTTTTGCAAAAAATAAAAACATAACAAGAATATAATAATCTCAAAGAAAGATAAAAGAAATACATATATTAACTAGCAAGTTTGACTAAAAAGAAAAAAAAAAAAGATACAAAAGGAGACTTTACTTACACCAGAATGTCAGAAAAAACGGATTCTAAGCTATCATAATCAAAATCAAGAAGCCAAGCTCTTACGGACTTAACAAACTTTCCAGAAAAAGTCAATGATCTTATTGAATGCGGCAGCTTGTTAAATAGACGGTAAGATGAAATCATATAAGAATTACGAAAAGCAGTAGTACGAAAAGCGGGTATAGAAACAACATTCGAAAAGTTTCTACGTAAATTATAGTCAGAAATTAGTCTGCAATTAAGATTTCCCGATCTCATGAAAAACGTTTTTAATACTTTGAAACGATACAAATGACGGACAGGAAGAATTCTCATATCACGAAATAATGGATAACAGGGATGTCGACGATGTTTTCGGCATATTTTCCTCAATATGTTTTTCTGTAGAATTAGTAGGGGTTGGATTTTATTCATATAAGAACCCCCCCAGCAAGCAATTCCATATTGAAGTTTGGAATGAAAAATACCATAATAAATAGTTAACAATAATTTTGGAGAACAGACATTTTGTAGGTAATAGAAATGTCTAAGAGTATAACGAAAATATTTCCTCAAAGACTCTGTATGACTTGCAAAGCTCATCCTAGAATCAAAAGTGAGGCCCAAGTACCTAAACTCATTAACTTTTTCAATTAAAAAACACTTTTCGCTGCAACTCATAGTGCTACAAAAAGTATTAGATGGAAAACCGGAAGGACATGTGCAGCCTGGTAGTTTATATCTTTGACACTCCGGTGAGTGAAAGTGAACATCTACATTTGATTCTACTGAGTTATTCATAGATAAACTAAAGAACATAATTTTGGTTTTAGAGCTAATGAGTAAGTTGTGTTCAGCGAACCAGATCCTTAACAAATGTAGATCCCAATTGATGTCAGATATCAAATTCAAGGCACTGTCAGAGCCATAAGAAAAGCCTACATCATCAGCAAAAGCTGTAACTGATCCTCTGAAACATAAACTAAACAGTGAATTGATATAAACTAGAAATAATATGGGTCCCAACACAGAACCTTGAGGGACTCCCAGATTGAAAAATTGGATTTCGCTCCTAGTTTCGCCAATCTTAACCCTTTGAGATCTATTTGAAAGGTAAGACCTGAACCAATCAAGAATGAAGCCACGAAATCCAGCTTTTTCGAGTTTCCTCAACAAGGTAATGTGGTTAACCATATCAAACGCTTTTGTGATGTCAACAAATAAGCCTGCAGTGAACTTTTTGTCATCAAGGTTAGAAAAAACGCAAGAACAAAAGTGTAGAAGAGCATCTTCAGTCGATTTTCCCTTTTGAAAGCCAAATTGCACAGGACTGAAAAACCTAGTTTTGTTTAAGAATGAAACTATTCTATCCTTCACAATTTTTTCAAAAACTTTA
The DNA here is from genome assembly GCA_946477585.1 of Cheilosia urbana. Taxonomy (NCBI): domain Eukaryota; kingdom Metazoa; phylum Arthropoda; class Insecta; order Diptera; family Syrphidae; genus Cheilosia; species Cheilosia urbana. Next base: position 85,170,268 of record OX297854.1, on the reverse strand, counting down.
CTAAAAACAGGTAGAAGTGATATAGGTCTGTAGTTGCTCACGTCGTCAGCTGAACCTTTCTTAAACAATGGAACCACGTCCGCACATTTAAGGTCCTCAGGGAAAACGCCTTGATATATACTACGGTTAAATATAACTGCTAGCACCTCAACTACGAAGCACGCTATACGCTTTACAGCTACATTTGAAATGCCACCAGAACCGCATGCATTCGAATTTTTTAAAGAACCAATAGCTTTTAAGACTTCAAGACAAGTTATAGGTTCAAAGGCAAAACTATTAGTTTGCAGAGGTTCAACTGAGTAACACGAATTCGAGTGCACAGTGCAGCTCAATTGAGATTTCTGTGTTAGTACACTCTTTGCTATTGAAGAATAATAACAGTTAAAAGCGTTGGCAATGGAAACTTCATCAGAAACTTCATAGTTATTAATGCGAATTACACTAGGCTTCTTAGTACGCGAGGACTTGTTCATAATGTCGTTGACTACTTTCCATTCGATTTTCACATTTCCCTTTGCTAAACTAAATTTATTACGAAAGTAATTGTCGCGGCAAATTGGAATTAGTTTTTTCAGTTGAGAGCACAATTTTTTGTAACTATTTCTCAACCTAAGATTGTTGGGATGCTTACGGCATTTGATTCTGAGCTTGTGCTTAATCTTAACTTTATACATTAGTTGTCTTGTAATCCAAGGTTTTAGTTTATTCGTCGATTTGCTCAGAGGCACTGTATAGGTACAATCACTTATGTGCTTACGGAAGGAATCTACAAATAAAGTGTAGCATGTAGAAGCATTGCTTTCCAAATATACAGCATCCCAGAACTCATAGAGAAGGTTGTTCTTGAGTTTAACAAAATCAATTTTTTGCATTGCATTTTTTGAGGACTTTTCATTCCAACCTTTTTTTTTGTTGTGTAGGTTCACCAACAAACCTGTCATTGAGTGATCAGTGATTTTAAAGTCGAATATGCACTTTTCGCATGAGCTCGATGCGAAGTTGGAGAAGCGCCCATAGATATGATCCAAACATGTTCCCGAAACTGTCCTAGTAGGTTCATTAATGTAACATACTAAGCCATGTGATGCCAAAAGGGCCAAGTAATTAGAAACGGTATCGCCGCTATCTAGTATGTTGAGGTTGAAATCCCCTAAGATGATTAAATTTCTATCTTTTAAGCTATCCAACAGGCAGGAAAATTCTTCAATATACGCCAAAACATTATACAGATGTAGCCTATATACACATAAAAACACATATTCGCTATGATCAATTTCAATAGAAACCTTTTGAATGTCAGCACTAACGAAATCCACACTTATCGCTTCCTTAACTATGATATTCTCTTTAACAAAGCAACCGACTCCACCTGCCGCGTAATTCTCATTTGTGTTAGCGAAGAAATTAAAACCAGGCAAAGAGTAGTTATTTTTTTTCGAAATCGTATATCCAAATTTCAGACACAAAGACAATATCTGGAATGCTTAAGAAGGAATCAATGTGAGTAGCAACTGACGCAAAGTTTTCTCTCAAACTTCTAACATTCTGATGGACAACAAAAATCTTATTATTACAGTATGATCTATTTGTAAAAACATTATCAGAATTTATAACATTTAGATCGAGGATAGAAAAGTCATCATCTATATTATCGTTATCAATATTCATTTAGTGAAAAAGTATAACAAAATATGAGCACTAAATAAGTGCAAGATCTTTAAATGATCTGATAGAAATGACTTTTCCACCCTCCGTTTTCCTAACAAGTATTTGATTGTCTTTGAACCATACATATTTATAATTCTTTCGCCTTCTTACATCTTTGGTCTGCATGAATAGAGCCTGCGTGTACTTAGTGAGTGCATCATTTATGTAGATACTGGTTCCCTTGCTGCTGCTACTGCTGCTGTGGTCGCTGCAGCTGTTTTGGCCGCTGACGCTGATACCAATAACGTTAGAGTTGAGGTTCTTTTTCTTTTTCGTCTTCTCTCTCATTATTCTTTGCTTGATTGTATGATCTGAGAAACGGACACAGATGATCGAATTAAGAATCTAATTGAAATATAAGATTTAAGTATCTCATAGTACTGTCTAGGTAGATCCCTATGATGTTTATACTCTAAGCCCTTATGCCAGACTATATCAAAAGCCTGTGCACCGTCTAAGAATAATGTAGAACAAACTTGTTTCTCTTCTAGTGATTTTTCTATAATATTAGTTATACGATGAACTTGGTCTACTGTCGAGTGCTTATTTCAAAGCCCGAACTGGTGGGTGGGAATAAGCCTTCTTTACTCAATGATTTTATCTGTCCTTTTAAGCAGAAGTTTCTCAAAAAGTTTGGATAATACTAGTAAAAATAAGATTGGGGCGACTTCTGATAGAGGGTTATCAAAGCAAGCATTTATTAAAAGCTTAAGTTTTACCAATGCTATGAAGGGTAGTTCCTTCAAGATTTGAGCAGTTATTAGACCATAATCTGGTGATTTTCGATTAGATGGCCTATGTGTATCGTATGGACATACGAGTTTATAAAATCAAATAACTTATATGTAATTGTACACGAATACATAGGAAGAGTAACGTCGTACTACTGCGCGTACGACGGTACCTCTCTCTTATTATTCACTTCACTTCCAAACAGCCAGCAATAAACACGAGTTTTTTCTGAGCATAGCTCTTTTTCCCAGCAAAAAAAGTTCGATCGTTTTATTTTTCTTTTTACGAATTTACAATCCGTTATTATAGGTACACTATGAATACATATATATTCTCTTTAAGTGAAACATAAGTGAAGTACCTATGTTACCACTCTCCCCATCCTCCTTAAGTGAAACAAATATTTGCTTTACCTGGATAAGTGAGAAACTGTGTAATTGGAATACCTCTTTGGAAAACAAGTTCTTTTTCCACTTGTATTTTATTTCACAAATGATCATTAAATTTATTTTACTTTACAATATTCTTGAATTAAATTTACTACCACTACAGTTAGGACGCCACCTTCTTAATTGGTGTCTGAATTGCAAGTGAGGTAATTTTCGCGGAAAAGATGGCCGCGGAAATTGGTGCCATCATTAATCGAGTTGCTTATGGAGTTGTTTAGTGGATTGATCGAGGGGTTTGTTTCATTGATGGGTTACCGCTTACCGACGCGCGGATGTGTTCATTGATGTGTCGCCACACCGCTATAAGTGAGATTGAAATTATTGAATCATTAGATTCCAATTAACCAGGTTCGATTGTATTATATAAAGACTTGCCTGGCATAAATACATCCTGCCAATCGCAAATCTATAGGCAAACGACGAGGTCTTTATAGTACCATCATGCATGGATGATGCTGATGCATGATGGGTTGGTCAGCCCTTTAACTCCGCACTTAATGTTTCCCCAAATGCGATGCACACCAATTAATATCGGAAGAGAAGGCGTTCTAAACTCAGGCCTTATAACTGATCCAGATGGTATAGGTAGGTACGCACCAAAGAACTGTGTGTCTTTATAAGCATTAATCTAGAAGACCCCCCATAATTTTGTATTGTATCATAAACACTTAAAACGAAGGAAGGTACTCCTCCCTCGATAGTTTTCACCTGAAAGCAAAACCCTAACGCGGAAGCAACAAAAACAAAAATAAAAACCGATTCCTTATAGCACGCATCACACACCACAACTGTATCCGAGGAGACCAAGTTAAAAAAAAAACAGCTTGAACGTTCAACCCTATAAAGTATATCATTTTTCAAACTGTTACAACGCCCTAGTTTAGAAAAAAACCTAGAAGCAACAAATTAATAGCACACTTCCACACATCATCCACTCGAACTGCAAGCAAGAGAAAAAAATAATAAAAACAAAAAATCACATGCACAAAAAAAATTAATTTTCCATTTTCGTCAAAGAGCTCCTTTAATTACGCGATTATATGCCATATCTCCCCTGCCCGCAGCAGCAACGCAGAGCACTTACTCTTACATGTGTGCGCAATTTAAGGTGAGCTATACCTATAATTAAAGGAAAAAAGGATATTACATCACTACCGGTATATTTGTATGGTGCAACCGCCACCCCCTCATAGCAACGGCTTGGTACCCAAACATAACAACCTCCGTAATGCACCAGGGTGTGCCTTTGTAAACCAACTGAGTCCGTACCCTCATATACAACTAACTATATCAATAATTGGTACTTGCGTACTAACTGCAAGACGAGGTAGGAAAAATCCGGCAAAATCTCGTTAGTTAGAGTTACTGAAAAGGACGGCAGAAAAAATATATACCAAACCGGTAACGAGACCACCGCCCTAAATGCCGGAGCGAATCATCCGTTCAACAGAGTGTACCGTAGTTTGCACTGGTTCTCTCGCTCCGGACAGGAAATTTTCAACTTCCCTTTTTTGTTATCGTTTTTATATATGAAGTCCTATCCCATAATCAAGATTTGCTTGCCAACATTGCATTATCTGCAGCCATGTTAACTATCGCGTCGTCAACGTCACCAGCACACCAGGAAACCAGGTGTAAGCAGGCAACAGCCAGCGCGAGCGCACGCCGCACAAAGGGATTTGAGTTCAATATCCTCGAGAGTTTGCATCAGCGCCAGCAGCAGTTCACACAGGTGCGACATAGGTATCGCTCTATATATAGGCACACGAGGTACTACTATTACAACCAAGGATATTCCCATTACAAATCCTTTATTTCCATTCCACTGCCGCCAGCATCTTCATCTTCATGGATGGGAAATTCTAAATAATCACTTGTGCTGTTCGTTTTCTTCCATCCTGTCGTCCTGTCCGCTCCGCACATCCCTGCTGTGTTTCTGTTTATATGCCGGTGCAAAGTAAATGTCGGTCTTCGCTACACTGGTGTGGGTGGGGAGCGTGTGGTTATTGACTTGTATGTGTACCAAAATGTCTGCCGGGTGTTGGCAGAATAACTGGGTAATGTAGGGCAAAAGCTTCGCGCCACCATTCCTTTGGTAAAAATTAAGGGGCTCTGTCGATTTGCACAGAATCCTCAAGACAAGACAGGGAAGTTTTTTCCAGTACTTTCGAGAGCTTTCGTTGCAGCGGCATGTAATAACATCTGATCGCTGTATGGGTGTTTGTATGTTTGTCGTGTACCATACCGGCGGCGGCTCTTCGGGGAAATCGATTCCCCACATGCGCAGCAAGGCGTCCGAATAAATACAATTCCAAGGGATATATTTCGTTATCCCTGTTCTCATCTGGACTCTTTCTTAAATGATTTATTTAAATGTCAAAATATCCGGTGGGATATCAAGTGACGTACCCACATTGTCCTTTATTTTTACAATTCATTGAGGATGAAAATAAAATACATCGTTGTCTCGTATCCAGTATCGCCTTACAAAAAAAAAAAAAAAAAAACTATAACAAAGGTGGAGATGTTCAATAAAGGTGCGTGTTGAATGTCAAAGGACGAGGACGTGTTTCCCACATATTTGTCCTTCTTTTCTTTGACAGCGTGCAGGAATTCGATATAGGTATATAGTGAACTCTTAACGGAATTCAATTTTTCACGGCTGTTAAATGTCAAAAGGATATTTGGTGGGTGAAAATGTGATACCGTATCGATGAAGTTCATGGACACGTACGGTGGCGACTTGAAGGAAATCACTCAAGACAGTTGGTTTGATGTATGGTAGTCGCACATTCCCGTTTTTTTTTTGTACATCGACGGATTTTTTTTAATGAAGCTTTACCTCAATTTATCTAGATGGAGTTGACTTCAGTCGGGGTGTGGATAAATTGTGATTAAAATGTCAAACCTGTCAACTAGTTTCACTCGAATGCGAGTTTGGAATGTGAAGCGCTAAGTAAGCTGCTCTCTCTCTTTTCTTTCCAAACATTAGCTAAAATTCCAGTTAAATTTTGACATAGAGTACGCCGCGGATAAGTGTCACAGAAAACAACTGTTCTTTGAAAATAACTTACTTCAAAAATTCAACACTCTTTGATTTCAACCATTTCCGATTATAGGTAGGGTGATGGCCCCTAAGTTCAGCCCCCTCCAGTAGTCAGCCTCTGGAATACAAAATGCAGCGCAATAGTTAATTCTTTGGTCTTTCTTTCAAGCAAAAAATATTATTCCCTTGGCTAAAATTTCTTCTATCTGCGTCCAAAAACATGCAACAATCATGGTGCTGATTCGCGCGTAAAAAATATATACTTGAGTACAGTTTTTATAAACGCAGAAAACGAGTGGTATTCCAAAAAAATAAATAGTGGAAGTGGTTTTGGAAAATTGATACAAATACTAGTCCATTTAAGGTATTTGCATTTTGTGCTTATTGTTATGTTATTGACAGTTTATTTTAACTGTTTCTTAACTTAAAAGCCTTATGAGACATTATTTTTATGATTACAGCCCCTCCGGCTGACTACTGGAGACTATGTTAATTTTTTTTTACAATAACTGAGTATGCAAAATGAATGGAAACTTCAATCTGTCTTGATTCGCACCAAAATTTCGATCAATTTTCTTTGTTTTCCAGTAGTCAGCCCCCCTGTACATTTACTAGAGAAATGGGGGCTGACTATGAAAGACACGTTTTCTTTCAACGTTCTCCAGTTGTCAGTTGTCTCCAGTACTAATAACCGAATTTTTCGGACAGATGACATTTAAAAATTGAAAGTGATGCAAAATGCTATTCCATTTGACATATTTTAGGTAGGTTTCACTCTAAAATTAAAATCTTTACTGCTGATTTTAAGGCTATCGAGTAAGGAGAAGATTATAGGAAAAGGTACTGGCAGTTCTAATAAGGAGATCGTTTAACTCATTGTACAAAGCCAAACTCGATATGTGGAAAACACCTTGCTCATCTTCTAGAATTGCTCATGGAGGAGCTTCAGTAGATTTAGCTATCTTTTCCCTTCATTTAGCAGGAATATCCTCTATTTTAGGAGCTGTAAATTTTATTACTACAGTAATTAAAATTAATTAATTAATATACGTTCTACAGGAATTTCATATGATCGAATACCTTTATTTGTTTAATCCACTCGATATGGGGAAAACACCGGTTGTTGAAGTAAAATTGACAAATCGAAAGACATTCAAAATGTATGTATCCGATGGACGTCCATCAGATGAAAAAAAGGTTATGACTCAAAATGCACTTTAGGTAACTCATTTTATATTTTGTGGCAAACTCAGTAGTTGTACGCAAAGAGATTGGGCTTGAATTCTATCAGATATCTGTATTTGTTTCGTTTTGCTTTCTCCAAGCCCTACGCATTTTTGTGCTATACCTAACCTTTTTTTCATAAACAAATCGTAGGAATCGGTGAAAAGGAAAAAATGCCCATAGGGTTAGGTTAGGTTAGGTAAGGTGGCTGTCTAGAAAGACACACTTAGGCCGCATAAAATTACGGCCCTTTGTGATACCACATGAGTTAAGGGAAGGGGAGGTAAGGCCAGAGTTTTCTAGGCCGGACATACTAGTGGGCGTAAATGCTCTCTTTGTGCCTGTGACTTTTGTCTTCTTTGTCCAAAAAGAACAATTCTAACGTCTCGTGTAGAGAGTTGGGGCAGTTTGACCTCGGATAGGGGAGGGGTGACCGAAACAGTCGTCCCCTCGCCTGTAATCCTCAGTCAACATGTTAAAGGGAGAGATTGGGGGATAACTAGCTGGACGATATGTCTTCGGATACAAGCGCCGGGCAAACCGAAGCAGTGTACCCTTCGCCTGTAATCCTACAACGTCTCGTCCGATTCTTATGTCTCGTGTAGAGAGTTGGGGCAGTTTGACCTCGGATAGGAGAGGGGTGACCGAAACAGTCGTCCCCTCGCCTGTAATCCTCAGTCAACATGTTAAAGGGAGAGATTGGGGGATAACTAACTGGACGATATGTCTTCGGATACAAGCGCCGGGCAAACCGAAGCAGTGTACCCTTCGCCTGTAATCCTACAACGTCTCGTCCGATTCTTATGTCTCGTGTAGAGAGTTGGGGCAGTTTGACCTCGGATAGGGGAGGGGTGACCGAAACAGTCATCCCCTCGCCTATAATCCTCAGACAACTCCTTGAAGGGAGAGATTGGGGATAACTAACTAGATGATATGTCTTCGGATACAAGCGCCGGGTAAACCGAAGCAGTGTACCCTTCGCCTGTAGTCCTATAACGTCTCGTCATGGTGGCGCAGCCGTGCGCGCCATTGGTGATTAATAAATCGGCCCTTTCATTGTGTCCCTTACTTGGGAGATTTGTTAAGGCTGGTCAAGGAGTAGGTGACCGGTCGACAGTATGCCCTCGGATAGGCGAGTGGTGACCGTATCAGTACAACCCTCGCTTGTGTCCTCTGGCAACTTATCGAATAGGGCGGATGCAGCAAAAAGCGCGGTATTTGTGGTGATTATAGCCATCAGCCTACAAAACGCATGCTGCGGGGGTATTGCAGCTTGGTCAAAAGGTGAGTTTGACCGAGTGACGGTTTGTTTCGAATGTGCGAAAAGGGACGACCGAAACAGTCTGTCCCTCGGTAGCAATCCACAGACAGCCCGTCTAAGAGAGGGTAGATAATATGTGAGATCATTGAAGCCATTTGGTCTTTGTAATGTATTTGCTGATACAGCGTATGTCTGTGTTAGACAAGTCGCTGAGGTCATCGAAGAAGTAGTCTCCTAAGTTTGCCCTGCGCAAATTTGCAAGGGCTGGACAGTTGCAGAGAAGATGAAGAACGGTCTCCTCCTCCTCCTCATCCATGCAGCTCCTACAAAAGTCATTGTAGGGTGTACCCAGTCTACGGGCGTGCCTACCTATTAAGCAATGTCCTGTTAATGCCCCCACAACGGAGCTGATTCTGTTTCTGCCTACAGAGAGAAGTCTTTGAGTCCTTTTAGCGTCTAGTTTTGGCCAGATTTGCTTGGATATGACGCAGGTATCAATGCTGTTCCACCTATTATTTGCAGCCTTTATTGCCTCTTTGAATAGGAGGAATTTGATAGATTGCATAGGAGCGTGCGGTTCACTAATGTTGTTTGAGTGAAGGTTGCTACCTTGTCTGGCTAGTTCATCCGCTTTGCAGTTGCCCGGAATGTCACTGTGACCTGGAACCCAGCACAGGGTTACTGAACATCTGTCCGCAATCTCATTGAGAGATTCCCGGCATTGTTTTACCAACTTTGATCTGGTTGTTGGTTTATTCAGGGCTTTTATAGCTGCCTGACTGTCTATGTAGAGGGCGATAGCTTTACCGTTTATCGCCAACAAGGCAAGTCTGCAGGCTGCCTCGCGTATAGCCGTTATTTCAGCTTGAAAGACGCTACAGTGGTCTGGGAGACGCAAGGCAATGTTCAACTCGGGTGATTGAGAGAAGACTCCCGCTCCCGTGCCTTCCGCCATTTTTGATCCATCTGTATAGATTTCAAGTGCATAGTTCTTATCGATTGTGCCATTTTCCCATTCGGAACGTTCTGGGATTATTGCTTTGTATTTAATATTAAAGTCCTCGAAAGGGATAGTGTAATCCGTTTTGTTTGGGATTATGCTAGGAAGAATATTCGTATGGCCCGTCGAAGAGTTGGTCCATTTCTGACATTCTCTAAGTCTTAAGCTGCCATGGACGCAATCATTTTCCCGTATATATCGACGGGAAGAAGGTGTAAGATTGTGTCTAAGGCGGCCGAAGGTGTGGATCTGAGTTGTATGCGTTCCAGGGATCTGGAGTTGGATTTTTTCTCTAGTGCCGGCCACCAGACCAGGATTCCGTAAAACAGAATAGGTCTGACCACCGCAGTATAGAGCCAATTTGTTACCTTGGGCTGAAGGCCCCATCTTGGACCTAGGGCCTTCCTACAGGTATGCATAGCGACCGCGGCCTTTCTTGTACGATCCTGAATATTTAGCTTCCAATTAAGCTTGCTGTCTAGAATTAGACCTAGATATTTTGCGTGATTAGTAAATTTTAGCTCTTTATTTTTAAGTTTTGGAGGAGCTATGCTAGGAATTTTATATCTGTTGGTGAACAAGATTAGCTCTGTCTTTGATGGATTGACGTCAAGTCCAACCGTCTCGGTCCATTTAACTAACTTGTGCAGAGCAGATTCCATGAGATCCCTAATTGTATTGGGAAATTTTCCAGGTATGGCGATAGCGATGTCATCTGCGTAGGCTATGACTTTACACCCCATGTTTCTCAGGATGATGAGTGCTTCGTTGACTACTAGGATCCAAAGTAGTGGCGACAGCACCCCCCCTTGGGGTGTACCTCTGTGCACTGACCGTTTGGTTTGACAGCTCCCCAGCTCGGATAAGATTACTCTGCTGCTAAGCATGTTTTCTATCCAGACGCGTAGACAGTCGTCAACCTTTAGCCTTCGGAGTGCGTTAGAAATACCTTCTGTTTTGACATTATTGAAGGCGCCTTCGATGTCTAGAAAAGATACCATCACAAACTCTTTGGTTGAGAGTGATTTTTCGATGGTACCTACTAGTGAATGTAGAGCTGTCTCCACAGAGAAACCCTTACGATAGGCGTGTTGGGAATCGGACAGGGAGTTAGCTATCAAGTTCTTTCGAATGTATGTGTCAATGAGTCTTTCCAGGGTCTTCAGAAAGAAGGAGGAGAGACTGATTGGCCTGAGATCCTTAGCGGAAACATGTGAGGTCTTGCCACACTTTGGTATGAAGACTACCTTGACCCTTTTCCATGAGGCAGGAGTGTATCCAAATTTTAGACAATTACGGAAAATCACCTCGAGCCAGGGGGTCAATATATCCAGAGCTTTCTGGATCTCTACTGGTGTTATTTTATCTGGTCCAGGAGATTTATATGGAAGGAAACTGTCAACGGCCCATTGAATATTGCGGCCGTTGACAATCCCAACCGGTATCTCGTGGGTCGTATAGTGGGGTGATGTTGATGATGTGACATCTATTGAATTTCCCGGAAAGTGAGTGTTTATGAGGATATCCAGAGTCTCCTCGTTTGATGAGGTCCATTCCCCATTTGATTTTTGAATATAACTAGGCATGGGTGGAGATTAAGAGATAATTTTTCTCAGCCTGCTCGAGTCGGAACTGCTTTCTATGCTACCACAGAAGAGTCTCCATGACTGCCGTTGAGCTTTAGTAATCTCTGCCTTATATTGTCTTAGGCTGTTTTTGTATTTGTCCCAGTCCTCCTGAAGGCGAGAGGACTTGGCTGAATTAAAACATTTCCTGCTATCTTTGCGTAACTTTGCTAGGTGAGTATTCCACCACGGTGGTTTACTCCCTTTTTGGTGCCGGCTGATCGGACAAGCTTTTATAAAAGCCTCGTTCATTGATTTGGTTACTTTGTCCACCATATAATCAATATCCGATGGAGAATCCGGTTGATTAACCGCATGCCCAAGCTTATGCTTTAGGAGAGAGTTATATACCTGCCAGTTGGCTTTCCTGGGATTTCGGAAGGTTTCAAGTGGAGGCTTACTAAGGTCAATATCAAATTGAATATAGCGATGGTCCGAGAACGAAACATCTCTTGAGACCATCCACTTATTAATTATTAGTTTTGGAGAGTTAGTAGCTAGAGTTATATCTAAAACCTCCTGTCTAATCCTATTGATAAAGGTAGGTTCTGAACCTTTGTTACATAATACGAGATTAGTAGTCATAATGTAATCAAAAAGACACTCACCCCTGTTATTTATGCCGCTGCTTCCCCAGACGGTGTGGTGAGCGTTGGCATCTGCGCCCACCACAAGGGGAATGTTGTCTCTCTCAGCCGTCTCTATCGTCCGACGCACGATTGCTGCTGGAACAGGCCCCGTGTCATCGTAGGGCATGTATGCGGACGATAACCTCAGCTTGCTGCTGCACATATCCGTTTCTATGCAGACGAAATCTGGACCACTGAAATTGGATATAATACGAGCTTTTAAACTGTTCTTTGCCAAAATACACGATCTTGGTTTACCTTCGTTTTTTGTATAGAATAACGTGTAGTTTTTTGCCCTTAGTCCAAGAATGTTATTTTTACCATCCACCCATGGTTCTTGGATAAGGACAACGTCTTCTCCGCCCGTTAGCAGGCGAAGCAATAAATTAGCTGATGCTATTTTGGAATGATGGAGATTAATCTGTAGCAGTCTTAGCATCATTGCTGACCGATACAGACGCCTCTATCACCGTTCTGTTGCTTTCCTCCGAATCAGAGGAAAGCTCGTCACTAAGGTTGATGGTGGAAGGAGGTTCATCGTCTGCCTTGCAGCCATCCGAAACAGCTGACTGCACGACTGCGACACTGTCTCTAACCTCTATGGAGACTGTAGAGGGCCCGTCCACCCCGGCAGCCAGACCAAGGCTGTTCAGTGTGGATACCACCCCCGACATAAGTCTCTCTTCCTTTTCCTGGACCCTTATGACAAGTTCGTCCATGCCATAGGAGAACTTGTAACCTCTTCTGCTGAGCAGGTCTAGCGATTCCTTATTCATAAGGAATGAGACCAGCCTGCCTCTTTCTTCTGGTTCAGCGGCTTTAATGATCTTCCAGTTGGATGTTGGAAGATCGGGATTTTGTAGGCGAAAGAGCCTGAGGATGTCAGCTTCCGTTGTAGGTCCTGGGGGCAGCCAGACACGTCCTTTCGGGCGAACTGGTATATCGCTCCAGTGCATTACCTGAAGCTCCGCGTTGTTCCACAGGGGATTTATTTTCGGGACCGTTGTTCTCAGGAAGTCGACCGCACTCTTGTTCTTGCATTTAACAAGTTTTACCCCGCTTGAGAACCATCCTCCATCCACGAAGGACGGCGGATCTGCTGAGGGGTTGCTATCCAGGAACTGTAGCACTTCTCCGGCTAGGATAGCTTTGAGCGCTAGCCAGTTGTCACCGCTCATTTTGCCCTCGTCGTTACCATTGTCGTATAGACCATAGAGCATGCTGTCTTTTGCGACCTCATTGAAGGGTCTGTGTGCCGTATCAGCACTCTTCGCTTTCTTTGAGGTCGCGGAAATTTCTTCGAAGGACCTGGGTCGTTTGGTCGTTGAGACCTTTTTGGCAGGAACTACCGATGATCTTCCCGAAGCAGGAAGATTTCTCGGGTTGCTGCTAGCGGCGTTGGGGACTCCTGAAGCAGGAGTTGAGTGTTTTGTAAGTCCTTCCCTGCGAAGGGGTCTCTTGTTAGGGTTGGACTTACAAGGGCCGTTTGGAGGTAAGGACGGTTGGGTGGCGCTGCTGGTGGAGGGATGCTGACTACCCGTAGCAGGTTGAATAGCGTCTCCTTGCAGCACCTCGCCAGCCCAACGAATCGTGTCCCTGTCCTTTTGATCCCAGGAACTATCTGGTTTCGCCAGGACTGCGGCCAATTTATGTCTTGCAGCGCGAATCTGCTTCTGTTTTACTGCGCTCGGAGAGGTATTCTTTCCGCGCCAGCCAAACGTCGGTGCAACTTTCCGTTGCCTAAATTCTGCGTCCGAAACAGACGCATCTACGGATCTTGAATCCGAGTCAGACGGGATTGTTGAGTCATCGTCATTGTCGGAAGTCTGTTTTCTGTAGTTTGTAGTAGTTGTCAGTTCGTTGTTCTTGTTACTTGCTTGAAAGTCGTCTTTGTTTTCGTTTTTGTTTGATTTTTTGTTTTGAAAGTTCATAAATTCCCACGAGTAAGCCGGTGAAGAATGGTCCGCCCCAACATAGCCGGTTCTGCTGGGGTAAGGCACTTGGATACGACAGGCCCTGCCAAGGCACCTGAAGGAGCTCGTAAACGACTGAATAGAAACCCTCAGCCTTTCATCCCTGGGCACGGTTTGAATAAAACGCTCACACCACCACTGGAATTGGGTTGACTATACTTTAGCTTCGGAAAACCCTCCTCCGGAGACCTTACAGTATGGGAAGCCCTGCTGCAATCGCCCTCCGGTATCAAAAGGTACCTACTAAGCATCCACACCACGTCAAGGTAAATAGTCGAAGATGGATGAAAAAAAAAAAAAAAAAAAAAAAATGGGAAAAATAAATAGGAGTGCTAAAATCCTTGGCTGGAATGGAAGTGGGGTATTTGGTGAGTTTCTATCAGCTGATGGATGCGTACCCACAGCTTAAATTTATTGTTTTATTTCAACACGAAAACATGTATTTTCAAAATGGTTAATAACACTAATGTACCAGTGAAGGAACCAAGAGTCCTAGAAAAAAAAAAAAATCGCGAACCGTGTCTGTAGACACGCCAACTATACTCTGTCCAAGAAAAATTGTCAGTACAGGTAAGATAGGATGTTTGCCTCTCATTCTGGCTGCAATGACTGACTGCAAGCTCTCACAGGGTTGACGTAGTGTGTATGATAATTCGCCATAACTCAGAGAGCAATACTGTTAGGGCTACCATCTTACAATTTAAAATATAATAATTGCTAAACGAAATAGATTCCGTTTATCTTTTTCCTTTTCCGGTAAGATAATAGGCACGTTTTTTTAAGGGTATCACCAGTAGGCCTAATCGCTTTAGCTTGTTTTCCAAAAAAAAAAAAGTATATGTATATACACAAACAGGCAATTAGAATACAAAATTATATAACCACGACGCAATGTCATATACCTTAACAGATGCTACTGAACCAAATCGCGTATTCATATTGACGGAAATATTTTGTTAATCATTGAAGAATTTATTATTCAGATTGACAATTTTTCATAAATTTGTTCGTGTTATTGAAGATTTAATATTCAAAATAAATAACATTTCTTCAACTGCTGTCCGATTTCATATTGTATTCAAACCAACAAAATTTTGTCATTTTGACAAACTGAAGCTGTTAACAAAACGGTATCCTGTATGTGATATTGACAAAAAATTGTTGATCATTTTTAGAAGAATCAGTTATTCAAATTAACAATTTTCCATCAAATGTTTCTTCATATTGAAGATTAAATATTCAAAATCAGTAGAGTTTCTTCAAATGCTGTATTATTTATTATATTATTCAAGCGAATGAATTTATTTTCATATCGACAAAATCGACAACTATTCAAATTAAAAATTGTTCATCAAATATTTCGTCTTATTGAAGATTTAATACAGATTCAAAATAAATGATTAGACGCGATTTATCAGATTGACGAAAAATTCATCGATTTTATGTTATTTAAATAAAACGCAATACCTATATTTTTTGATACAAAGAAGGGGAGAGTGGGAAAGGTTTTTTTTTCAAAATTAGTGCTTGAAAAGCAAGTTATTTTTTCTCTGTTTTATTAATTCGATTTCAATTTTTTACAGTTGTACCAAATTACATTTAAATGTCTGCATCGAATTTATTTAATTTAAGGAAAATAAAACCCAATAGTAGGCATATCAAATTTTAGACACTTAAATGGATTATTAGATATTTCATCTGTTATACAACCTATACAAATGTATTTAGAAGTATCAACAAATTTAATTTTCGTGTAAACATAACACTGGAACGATCAACGGTTTGTCCGTAATTTACGTAATACATAAACTATACAATATATAAAATAATTGTATTTGTCATAATGTATATATGGTTTGCAAACAAAAATCTTACTCGAGGTCAGAATCAAGTATTTATTTTATTAGGTATGGATTTTTTTAAGAAGTAAGTAAGGTTTAAACCAAGCTTAAAAGAAATCAACCAAACAATATTTTTTTAATTTAAAAGAAATAGTTGAAGACAGTTATAAGAAAGTCGATATTTAAAAAAAAAAATTGCATTCGGAAACCATTATACAACACTTCCTGCAGAACATATAGAGGGAATTTATAAGAACGAATAACTTATCAAATTATTCATAACTTATTCTAACGGCAGTTGAAATCACTGAAGCCATTTTCAAAAATATAAGCTTTTTATAAAAAAATCTGAAGAAGGCAAGTACCATATTAAAACCGGACCCACGTTTTCCTCTTCTTGAAAATTGTTATAAACAGTTTCAATTTTAATTAAAAAAAAAAAAAAAAAATGTTGACTGCATTTAATGCGCAGAAGAGTACCAGTGTCAATTATTTAGAGCAAATAGCTACTTCAGCTTGAAGCGACTAGTCATTTTCTACAATACAGAGGTTAGATCAGATCAGGACAGGACTCAAAGCTCAAACATTACATTTATATATAGAGCTTGGCCCAAAAACATTCTCTCTACCTTCTCCACAGCAAACAGTTCTAAAGTTCTATTCCATAAGTATAGATCCACATCACCTATACAAAGAACCGTAAGAGATCACCTTTTCGAAACTCCAACGTTCTAGTAATTACATTGAATCTAGCACCACATTCCCCTTAATTGCCAACAAATTTATATTATTCCCACATCTTAAATTTTTTTCAAGTTGAATAAATTTATTGAAATGCTTAGAGTGTTCTTCATATTGACAAAATTAGTCAACTTGAATAAGTTTCTTCAATATGTTATTATCAAACCATTAAACCATTGCAATCTTGAAATTTTTCTTCGTGATATCTTTAACTTGAAGAAATTTCATTATATGATGGAAAGTTTTTCTTCAACTTGACGAAATTTTCTTCATACTGAAATTTTTTTATAATCGTTCAATTATATTTTTTTCAATTTTAATAAATTTCTTTAAATGGAAGAAAACGGTGTCTTCAAATTGGAAAAAAAAATAATCAATGTGAAGAAGTTTCATTAAAATGTAAATATTTATTGTCGTCCTAGAAGTAGTAGGTTTTATTCTTATAAGTGAACTTGAAGTGTAGCAGTGCGGGCTGATAAAATCGTGTTCCTGAGTTATTGTCCAGAAACTCATTCGTGTGATAAAAATGTAAGTATTAAATATTCAGATATTCTAACAATTATATAATTCATTCTCCGATTTTAGTTTGGACGTTTATCCAGTCTTGTTTTACGAAATCAAAACTAATTTTTACAAGAACCACCCCGAGGTAAATTCATTAATAATTCAATTACATAAATTAGGTATAAACTACTTATTTATTGTTGTACTAAATATTTTTTTATTGTTAATTATTACAAATAACTTACAAATTTTAAATTCTTAGTTATCTAACCACTTTATTATAGTTAATTATTTTAAATCGATTGTAAACTTTAAATTTCATAATTACTTATTATTATTCTAAATTTCTTACTATTATTATAATTCCTTTAAATACTTTATTTATACTATTAATTTATAGTACTTATCCTAAAATATAAATAAAAAAAAAATGTTTTTACTTAAAAATATTTGTTTGTGTTTTATTTACTTGAATGAAAATAATACATGAAATTTAAGAAAATTTCATGCATTTCAAAAAATATTTGTCAGATTGACAATAAATTAAGCGTGAAACCGAAGAAAAATCGTCAATTTAAAGAAAACTATGCATCACATTGAAGAAAACGATGCGTAGAATTGGTGAAAATTATTCAGCTTGAATAAAATAAGGAGTCAAAAGGAAGATTTTTTTTTAATTTGAAGAAAATAATACGTTTAAATGAAGAAGAGTATGTTAATTTAAGAGTATTATGCGTCGATTTGATAAATGACTTTCAATTTGAAGAAACGAGTACGTTAATATGAATATTATTTTTTAATTTGAAGATAAAAAATCGTAAAATTAAAGATTTTCTTTCAATTTAAATAAAAAATTTACGTCAAAATGAAGATTTGTTTTTTTAATTTGAAAAATATTTTTTCAAAATGAGGAACATTTTAAGTTAAATTGAAGAATGAGTATTCAATAAATTTTACGAAATAATAACTAGACTTATTCAATGTGACAATTTTTTGTGGATTTAACACCACAATGAAAATTGTTATGCATTTCATGAAAATGACAATATTTCTTATATAGGACAAATTTTTTATCAAAACAACGGACAGGAGTGGTTGACCTTATATTGATCACCGTTTCTTCAATTCTACATGCTTTTTTATCAATATGACTACCAAATTTGGTTCAGTGATGGTAAAAGGACTGCACTTGTGCAGCTCTACATACATTTGTTAATATAGACATATATACCTAGATTACATATTTGTTAAAAAATTACTACCCGTCAATGCAGAACTTCGCAGAAATAGTAGCAAAAAAAGGATCATAAAATCTTTTCAAGGCATTTGCTTTACTGGAGAGGAGTGACCGGATGTGGTAAAACCCAACGATCGCATATAAACAGTATAGGCTTACCAGTTTGATATTTCAGTGTGAAAAATGTGCTCTACAAAGTGAAGTATGAATTTATATCTACCAAAACATGCAGAAATATGCCCTAACGAAATAGGCTGAAAATTTGTATCTAGTTTTCTATATTAAAATATTTAATCAAATTTTATCCCAAAAAATACCATGCTTTTGCATGAATCCGGTTGAGTTTCCCTAGTAATCACTATTAATTTATCGCAATATCTCTACAACGCACATATGATCACTTGTTGCGTTAATGAAATGAATGCATTAAAACACCTCACAAATAAACCCTATTTCTAAGAGACAACATTCAAAGATATGTTTTAACTGAATATTATTGGATCTTTCAGAAATACAAACAAATTAAAACCGAATGGCAGCACCCCACATAATAAGCCACTCTCAAAAGCTCCAAAAAGCACCAAAACCGAAAGTTTTTTGACAAAATTAAAAGAAAAACCCTTAATGATATGCTTTCTTTGACATATGGTAACACTCTTCTGATGTGCTTCAGTCACACACACTGCTTATTTTGGTTGATGATAATAGCAAGCGAACACAAGACGATCGTGCTCATTCTGCCCGCGGCTGTGTGACAGACTGGTTATTGTGGTATGTATGCGAATTTCAGGAGAATTACAACAACAAATTCTTTGGAATGCCAGTGGTTTCGTTTTTATTTCAGTGGCAAATCTTGTGTTTTAGTGCTGTGAGAGTAGCTACAGGCACCATTGGTAGAAAAAAAGCTCCTCCATAAGGCCTGTACTGACAATTTTTCTTTGACAGAGTATAGTTCGACTTTCATAAAATAAATTAACTTCAAATAACGTTATAATTTTTATTTGCCGATCTACCGCCGCACAGGCCCAAGTCCACGTTCAGACTAACTTACAAGCTAATTATTTCCCGTTAGGAAATTCCTGGTCCCACGATGCAACTGTTGACTGGTCAAAATGTCGATGCACACGCATCCGGAGTCGACGGCGCGTATGCCATACCATCCCGTTGCACTCAGACTAAGGGTATAAGTAGATTTATGCGAAAGTTAGGACGCAGCCAATCCCATACGATTGGCTGCCGCGCATTTTTGTACCTGGCCTTGGACGATCGTGTTAACTTGCCTAATCAAACTTCGTGGAAATAAAATAAGACATTTTTGTTGTTAGACAGAAAAAAGGTCGAAATCAAAGGGAAGAAGGAAGAATTGATACAGAGCAGAGGTATGAACATTTCTGAGTGGGTAGGATTTTTGAGTTATAATCATTTCATGATGTTCCTGAAAGAACCCAAACTAAGGCCCCAGTTATAGCCATACGTAAAATGCCGGTCTGTTCACAGCTGGTTAAAGCCTTGGTAGGTTACCACTAATTTAGCTTATAAATCAGTGATAATCAATGAGTGTCTTGAAAGTTTTTTCACTTCGGTCACCAAACCATAGCTTTGCAGAAAGTCGTTCCATTTTTCCAGTTTATTTGTCATTTACTGATTGACCGAATCCATGGTTATATTTTTTTGTTTTTTCGGGTCCGTTTGTTTTTGATAAGTAATTTATTTAGGTAGGTATTTTATTATTGTATTTATTTTTACTAAACTTAATAAACACAAATATTAATATCATAACCAAATTATACAGGAATTTCTTAAGAACTAAAGAATGAAACTTTGTATTTGTTAGTTAATGATTTTTTGAGAACAAAACCGAAATAAAGCTAAATCCAATAAAATGTATTACAAATTAACAGGCCTCATGTTAATTTATTCAACGACAATCGCAATTTTCTCGTTCTCTCAATATATAAAAAAATCTTGAACAAACGAAATTACAGATAATCAGTGGTTAAATCTCATTAACCGCTCAAAATCAGCTGGTTTTCGATTTCACTGGTTAACTAACCAAACTACTGATTCTCTGGTTAATATTTTGCTGAACAAACGCATTCGATGGTTATAAGCTGGAAAAAACGATGATTAAAGATAACCAAAATTGAAGAAACCGGGCCTAAGACAATTACCTACAACAAACCAACCCCCACTGATTGGATTCCATCAGAAAAAAAGTTCCTGACAGATGGAACAGTAAAGAAATGAAATACTTCAGTGGAATGATTCGGTTTTCTTTAGGGGAATTGACTGAGAAGTTGATCAGTAAAAGTTTTTCGTACGTAAAAATGAATAAATTATTTTTCTAGAAAATTTAAAGATCATTTACATACTTTTTTTTGATAATCTAATTTTATAATTCATAAGCAACATTTTAAGACCAAGATTAAGTTGAACCACCAAGTTTAAGTGGTCAAAAAAAGCAAAAGAAAATTTTTACGGTTTGGTTTTACGAATTGCTATAACTGAGGCCTAACATGTAAAAACTAAAAACTAATGTCAGTAAAATTCCAAATACATCGATTTTATTTTTTTGCACCACTTTGGGACTTTTTCATCTTTTCTCATTAGAAATTAATTCATGATGAATTAACTTCTACATGCTTCGACTTACTTCCATTTTGGATTGGTATTTATTGAAATTTTCTTTAGAACTTTTTAAAATTAAAACAGTTTGGAGTTATTGCATTTATTATTATAAGTTAGGTTAGGTTAGGTTAACGGGTTGATAGATCAGGGTAGACCCTACTATACCACACTTAGGTCCTTGTGGACCCATTGTGATGCCCTTTTTGGGGGTTGATCGTTGGTTGGCTGTAGATCCTCTCCTTACTGCGCAAGTTTTAACATTATTAAAGTCACCTTCAATATCCAGGAACGCCGCCAGTGTATATTCTTTTAATGAATTCTTTATAGTGCTAACGACCTCATGCAATGCGGTTTCCACCCCTTTCCCTTTAATATAAGCATATTGGGCGGAGGAGATCGCACTGTCATCTAGGCAACTACGTGTAAAGACGTTCATTAGTTTTTCGAAAGTTTTTAGAATAAATGATGTCAGACTTATCGGCCTGAAGTCTTTGGCGTCGATGTGGCAAATTTCTGGCCTGCTTACTTACAGCCGGGGAGATTGTGTCGTCATGCCTGCCTCCTTTAGGGACTCCAGGAGCGTTCCCAGGTTTGGACGTATCCTTATCTGCGACAGCACCCGGCGGCTCGGGATCGGCCACAGTCGAAGTGAAAGGTAAGTGGTATTTCGCCCCCACTGCGACAGATTCCCGGCTCCTCCAGAGACACGCGCCTTAGGCTTCCTGAACTCTAGTCTGATACTAATTGACAGAACCTTCCTAGAATAGCTAGGTGTCTCCTCAGCCTGGGACGACTCCTTAACTGAGTTGAAGCCTAGTTTTTCGGGTTTTGACTTTCTCAAGGCGGAAGGCAAGAGGTATTTCTCCCTTGGTCCAGTTAGGGTCTGCTTCCTAACTTTCTGGTTACTGCGCCATCCACCTAACGTTGATTTCATGGTTTCACGAGATCTAGCTAGTTGAGCCGTTTCCCTTTCCGTAAAGGAACTGGGGTCACGGCGTTTGAGCCTATTAAGCAACCTACGTGCAGGGTGCGGCTTGTTATTTTCCACCAAGTTCACCGCGGTGACAGCTGAGGCTTCGGTTTCATCCAAACATTCAATGTCCTTTGGTTCACTTGGCTTATCGACAACAGTAACTGCACTGCCCAATGTCGAATTTCCCTCTCCCGGTGAAACATTCTTTACCACTTTGTCCGCTTCTTCTTTTGCGGGGTCAGACGCAACAGGCCCCTGCCCCGATAAGCTAAGACATGTCATAGGCATGGGCTGTTGCATTACAGCGCCCTTGCTCGAGGTTTCAGGGAAGCCAGCCCTTGGTGGGCTATTAGCACAGGGCTTATCGACTGATTACCTAGAGAGCCTAGAGCATTTTGAAGTCGCCGTTTGTCATTGTCTCCTAGGTGTTGTCTTTTCTGCAGCTTCTTAATCGTCATTTTACAATTGACTACTTTTTTCCTAATGGAAGCTGTTGAAGATACGGAGAATTTGACTGAGCTGGCGATGGAAGTTCTTGGTGCCCGATTCGTTTACACCAGTCCCTTTGTTTGTTGTTTTACGAGTAAGGGAGAA
The DNA here is from genome assembly GCA_946477585.1 of Cheilosia urbana. Lineage (NCBI taxonomy): Eukaryota > Metazoa > Arthropoda > Insecta > Diptera > Syrphidae > Cheilosia > Cheilosia urbana. Next base: position 85,148,101 of record OX297854.1, on the reverse strand, counting down.
GGGAAGGTCGTTCTGTACTCACCCCCTGTATACAGAAAAGGGGAATTAAGATTGAAACTAGGTCCCCAGGTATCTAGAGTTCACCGTTAAAAGACACATAACATTGTGCAATACATCCCATGAGCACGGCAGTTCACCCAGAATTATGGGTTTTATTGAGTTATTCCCCTCTAGATCCGTTATATTTCATCTAAAGCAGTGGCACCTCGTGAAGGGTGTGGTTATTCACGACGTATAACGGTTTTGGGCAGCGCCCTTAGGAACAATCCCTGGTTTCTTTACCGAAAACCTCACCAACCAAACTTCATTATCAGAAATTACTTCGTTAGGAAATATTTCATTTGAGGTTAATTCCTTTGCAGTTAATTCGTAGAGCCAACAAATACACCTCTCCAGTAAGCGCGATCTTTGGCTAACTGCCTCCAGTTGCGCACTCCAAGTTATACCACCACCCATTCGCTGTTCATCTCCTCCTCTAAAGCCCGTCCAAGCAAACGGGTCGAAACTGCACAACTGCGCAATAAAATGGGTCTAACTAGCTCCGAATACAGTACCATATCCAGTATAAGTCCCCAAGTGTTGGTGGACGTTCTTAAGTGTCATATGTATGGCATTTACGGTCTTGAATATTTTCCTGCCAATTGAGCTTGAAATCCTGGATAACGACGAAGTATCATTTATTTCTCTCACACCCTAAGGTTCAGTTATAATCGTTTAACCGTTTGCTGAGGAATCGCATAAGATTTTACTATGCACTTAGATTACTACATCAGCGTAAAATGAAGCACCTCTTATCCAGTGTCTGCAACAAATCTTCAACCATACCAAAAGGCGTAGAACAGAACTGTATCACGCGTCGGCTGATTTCCTCGTCTTTTAGGTACGACTTTCAACTATCTTAAAGTCACTTCACCACTCCATGGTATTCTATACTCTGTCCAAGAAAAATTGTCAGTACAGGCCTTATGGAGGAGCTTTTTTCTACCAGTGGTGCCTGAAGCTAAAACACATCATTTGCCGCTGAAATAAAAACAAAACCACTGGCTTTCCAAAGAATTTGTTGTTGTAATTCTCCTGAAATTCGCATACATCCCACCATGTCCATAACCAGTCTGCCACACAGCCGCGGGCAGAATGAGCACGATCGTCTTTTGTTCGCTTGCTATTATCATCAACCAAAATAAGCAGTGTGTGTGACATGTGACTGAAGCACATCAGAAGAGTGTTACCACATGTCAAAGAAAGCATATCATTAATTTTGTCAAAGAACTTTCGGTTTTGGTGCTTTTTGGAGCTTTTGAGAGCGGAATATTATGTGGGGTGCTGCCATTCGGTTTTAATTTATTTGTGTTTCTGAAAGATCCAATAATATTCAGTTAAAACATATTTTTCAATGTTGTCTTTTAGAATTAAGGTTTATTCGTGAGGTGTTTTAATGCATTCATTTCATTAATGCAACAAGTGATCATATGTGCGTTGTAGAGATATTGCGATAAATTAATAGTGATTACTAGGGCAACTCAACCGGATTCATGCAAAAGCATGGTATTTTTTGGGATAAAATTTGATTAAATATTTTAATATAGAAAACTAAGTAGAAATTTTCAGCCTTATTCGTTAGGGCATATTTCTGCATGTTGTGGTAGGTATAAATTCATACTTCACTTTGTAGAGCATATTTTTCACACTGAAATATCAAACTGATGAAAAAGGTAATATATACTGCTTAATATACTATACTGTTTATATTCGATCGTTGGGTTTTACCACATCCGGTCACTCCTCTCCAGTAAAGCAAATGCCTTGAAAGGATTTTATGATCCTTTTTTTGCTACTGTTTCCGCGATGCCCGAATGCGTTCTGCATTGACGGGTAATAATTTTTAACAAATATGAAATCTTGGTATATATGTCTATTTTATAAAATGTATGTAGGGCTGCACAAGTGCAGTCCTTTTACCATCTGTTAAAGTATATGACATTGCGTCGTGGTTATATAATTTTGTATTCTAATTGCCTGTTTGTGTATATATATATATATTTTTTTTTTCTAAAACAAGCTAAAGCGATTAGGCCTACTGGTGATACCCTTAAAAAAATGTGCCTATTATCTTACCGGAAAAGAAAAAAGATAAACGGAATTTATTTATTTCAGCAATATTTATATTTTAAATTGTAAGATGGTAACCCTAACAGTATTGCTCTCTGAGTTATGGCGAATTATCATACACACTACGGCAACCCTGTGAGAGCTTTAAAAAGGGACCGATTTATGTAAGTGATTGCAACCAGACTGAGAGACAAACATCCTATCTTCCCTGTACTTGTACTGACAATAGGTAGTAATTTTAAGAAATATATGATCGTGGTTCCAGAGAACTGGGAAAAGTGTACAGTACAACAGTTACTTCAATTTGTACCTATCTCCTTCTAAATGTGATTTAATATGTCTATATATAATATAATATATATTGCACTTTAAATACAAAGGACAACATTTCTTCGAAGTAGGTTTGGAAAACCCTTTTACATAGCACGTTACCTTAAGCAGCCATGCTTATTCGTATATCTTTCAACCATTCACACCGTGACCCCTCCTACTCGTGCTCGATTTTCAAGTCCTCTGAACCGTGTTCATTATTCATGCGCAGGTTGCAATTTCCCACAGGACGTGTGCCTCGGTTTTTTTTTTCTTTTTTTATTATTTTATTATTTTTTTTGCGCGTGCACGCTGGAGGGTCCCAGTCTTCGTAATTGCTAAGGACGACGATCGTATCGTTCAACTACAATCTCAGTTGCAATTAAACACACGCAGCCTTATATGTGCAAAAGACAGCGCACGCGTGAATTGCATTAGCAACCCCCCATTTCCAAGGCTTCCTCCTTTTTGTCGGTACTGAAGTTATACAACGTGTATACTTTTGCTTCATTAGTCCTTTAAAGAGGAGCAGTTGAACAAAAATCGTCAGTCATATCTACAACAATGTGTGAGTAGATTTCCGATTATAATCGTAGCCGTAGCTCAACCCCTGTTTTGGGCGAAGAAGGACCAAAGAGGAATCAGACAAAAAATAAAACCTCATCCGATAAGGACAACGAACTCGATTTGATATATTGCACTTTCCATATACGCACACCACTGCATCAGTGCGGGGAAAGACATGACGAGTAATAACTATAAGCGTAATAAATTTGGATCAAAATGGGCTGCGGATGTAAATTACTGCCAGGATACAGATATACACATTGCACTACTGCAACAGTGTAGAACGCATAGTCCTGGCGAAAAGAGAGGAAACAAATTCCAGTGTGGGTATGGGATATGCCTGTGCATGCAACCCTCTGCGTGTTTTTTGTCCTCTTTTGAAAACAAAAATTAAATTTGAACAAAAGAACACACGAGTGTATATATTTATTGCCAACAAAAGGACGACGACGAAAAAGTTACGTGTAACGAAACGAATAGGATCTGTTACCGCATTGCATTGCCGGGGAATTCGAATTCGAATTATGCCCAAGGATACAGTTACGTGGATGTATGCGTGCCAGGCAGTGTAAGTCATAGTTTATGATGACATAAAGGGAGAAAACGCACAGGATTGTATTTTGTATTTGCCCGGGTGTGGATATGGCTATAATTTGATAGAGAAAAGTGTTCATTGAGGAGGGGGAATTTCTTTCCAGTTCCACATAAAATGCATTTTGCATTTTTAATGGTTTTTTCTCTCTTTTTGTTTGCAATGCGTGTTAACGATCAAGAATCTATACTCTGATAAAATATTTCGCAAGGTGTTGTAGCAGGATTTTTTTTTTTACAATATAGATCGGGCATAGGTACATATTGTCTGAAAGGGGTTAGATTGCGGCATTACATTTGGGTCGGTTTAATTTTTATTTGCAAAAGGAAACTCTGTTCGTAAGTGTGGCGTTTTGCCAAAAGAATGCACAGGAGTATGAAGTAAAGTCAAATGAATATCACTTCGGTTTAGAAATGTTCACAGATGGCGCCACAGTTCGGTGCAAGTTTTTGGATTTAGCGTCCAAGCACCTACAAGCAGTTCGACAGAATTGAATGGAATCCAGATGAACCAAACAAAACGAGATCAATATAATATTTCTACACCGATGGTTCACAGATTGACTTCGGAACTGTGGTGCCGGAATATTTTTCTAGGTATTAAATCTGTTGCCACGAACAAAAACAGCTAAAGTCGAGCTTAGACGAAATTCAGTTTTTGATACCATTAGATTAGCATGCCCAAATCCCTTCAAATTTGGAGTCCCGATAACTAAGGTCGAGTTTTTTACATTTTAAACTTTTTAGTAAAACTTTAATAGGTTTGCTCTCATGAAAAATTATCAAATTCGAACTTGTTGCAACAGAAATCAGACTTCCTGGTCGCAGCCGTGTCTTCAGGCAGATATCTTGGCAATCGCCGAAGCTGCCCATATTGTATCCAAATTTGCAATACTAAAGGACGATTTTACAATTTGTATTGTCAGCCGGGTTACTGGTTCTGAAATAGAATCAAATTTAGTTCGTTGGCAGTATATCACGCTTTTCTTCTGGGTTCATGGACACAGGGACAAGACCGGCAATGAAATGGCTGAAAAACTGGCTAGAAACAGATTTGTAGTGGATCCGATCTTGTCGATCAAGCCACCAGTCTGTAGTCTCAGGCAGAGAGTGGAAAATAATATACGCATGAAAGCACACAGCAGGTAGAAAGAGTTTATCGGGAGTGGGCCAGTTCTCGATTTAAGCCGATAAGAAAGATGTAAAAAAACTTTTTCGTAATTTTGACAGTTTGGAAGGTTTCACGTCCGCTCTTTTAAAGAAATATTGTTGGTAACAGAAATGACCCGTCTAAAACGTAGTGAGTTTTGTCATGAATTCAACATATTTTAGATCCAATCCTAACCTGTAAATTTAATGTTTTTGTTTCCCCGTTTCGGCTCTCCTCGTATTCTTGGTCATCGTAACTTTGAATTTTGAATCCTTTTGATCTGTTGAAATAGATCTTTTTCCTCTTTCTGCGGCTGCGACGCTACTTTATCTATATCTTCGCATTCTGATTCTAGCAACTATGTCCGGCTCTATAGTTGAACTGAGATATGCGCCCATCCGCGTTTCACTTGATCTGAAAGTAAAACCTAAGTCCATGCATGGAGGGATCTGAGTCCGTGACCGTTTATTGGCCAACAACATTTTAAGCATATACACTCCACAGTTGTGCTAGTAAGTGCACAAAGAAACCGTGGACTTTAGGCTGTGGTTCAGTTCCAGTTTGCTTTAGCGGGCTGATACCTAAGCCAAATTGGCTGTTGAGCAAACAAAAATAGGCATAGCGCTTTTTCGCACGTCCCACGTGCAAGTAACTGATTTACACGACACAATATGCTCCATTCACACAAAACACATGTGATTCAAGCCAGTTCAACACTCGCAGAAACAAAATAAAAATAAATTAAAATAAGTACTTTTTGCACAAACTTCTGAGACCACAATTGTGCTGAAAAAGCTTCACGACCCGAGATAGGCATACAGTTGTAAGTCACTTCTCCATTTGTGCAAAGAATAGAAAGAATTCCGAAGCAATTATTGCGGTGACTCAAGTCATTCTGTGTAGGTAGGTATACAAAGGGCCTTACCAAATAACATTTTTAGTTTGGACTCTGAATTCTAGCAGTTCACACTAAATTTAAAGTCGAGAATAAAATTTGTTATTAGTATGGCGCAAAGGGTGTAGTTTTCCTTTTTTTGATGTTGTCAAGAAAATCAAATTAATATTTGATTGATGGCTGTGTTGACACCACAATTTGTCCTGTTACCCATTTCTTCTGCACAAATAAGTGCGATGTCATCCAAACTGCCACTTTCACGATTTTTACAAAACAACCTCCAAAAATAAAGTCCATTCCCACTAACTCCAAACTGTACAGAATTTCGCGAACATAGTCCCAGCTGAATAACAAATTCCCATTTGCATCGAAAAGGTCAATAGCCTGTTCCCACCACGAGTTACACCCGAATATCCTTGCTGCTAAATACATACACACAACTAGACAAAAAAAAAAACCTATTATTAGAATGAGCAGGCCACATACATACTCGTATGTCGTATCCTATTTTATGTTCTCTCTTCCATCACGACCGCCACCCACTCACACTTACGCCTATGGTTATAGTAACCAAAAATATCCGATTGTATAAAGCAATCAGCGCAAAAGGACGAGCCGCAAGTTTGTCTAAATGTCTCGTTTGTCTCTTCCACCCCCACTCTCACATTCGTTCGGGAATAGGAAAAAAAGGGACGAAGCGAAAACAACTTTTGTAATAATCGTAAATTTGACAAACCTTCTAGGCAGAGAAGCGCGTATATACGGTATAGTTGTACATAGCGGCCGAGACAATTCCTCTAAAAGGGATGGAAATGTGAGTTCTGATGGTTTGTTTGTGATGTCCATTATGGACGTGTATATCGCGGGGATTACTCTTAAATGGAAATGGTAAAAATGTTTGATTTGTGACGCAAAATATTTTTAGATGGAAAAGCTTTGGCAGATGAAAATTTGCTTCGAGTGTGCTATTTGTATATCGAAGCGCAAACAATGAGAAAAGTTTTCGAAGAAAAACAAGCCTGAGGACGTTTGCTTTATTAAGGATTGTGTGTAGAACATCGTTGCTAGATATACAAGAGTGGCATATGTAAGATGTTGTACATATTCAAAGAGGGAGGAGATGGGGAGGGGATGTATAACAACCACGCTAAATTGGGGACATTGTTAGAGAAGAGGCACTTTACGCTGGATATAGGCGTATATTTCTACTTGTTTTTAAGGCGTACTTATTTAAGCATCTGGAGACTTGGAGTAACTTTGCACTAATGGGCTAAAAGCGACCTATTGTCGGTTCTAACCTGCGTCATCACACAAAAAACTTATGTAGCTAGCCCTATTCCTCAGCTAATAGCATCCTAGCGTCTTACTCATTTTTCGCTAGTCTTGACTCTTCAATAACTTCATCCAACCGAGTTTATAGCGCAGTTCAAGTATAGTCTTGAAGTTGTAGCTCTACATTTCAACATTGCCTGTTTAGTGGATCTTACGTAGGTATCCCTTCATGCTAATAGCATAATTAACATGATTTCGTCCTCGTTTCTGTGTCTATACTCACAGTCGCACCAGGGAAACTTCCTTTCTTCTACAGATTTCGTGAATATTGTCGACGTTTGGACTGACTTGAACAGGCTTTTGAAAGAAGGTGCCTATTGTAGGAAAGCCTCTCGAATTGCTTGAAAACACATCGCAACGACAAGTTCCTACTTAGGTTTGGCGTGACCGAAAGCGACTCAATAATGAGCGTCTTTTTTTCTGGTAAGATTAGCAAACGAGGGTCTTACCCAGGGTAACCGCTGCAGAATTCCGAAAAATCGGAAGAAAAAGGGCCAATGAGAAATAAAAGTGTCATTTCTAAAGCTGTTCTGCACATTTAGTACTAGCTAACCCGTGCTCGCTTTGTTTCGCCAGAGTTCCACTTCGGAGGATTATACAAATTTATGAAAGTCTTTTATATAGACTTCTCAGAAAGGTTTTCTAAGTCTTCGAAAAAGTGTCGTCCCAAAAAAATCTGTATCTGATGTAACAGAGTGCCGGGCAGTGGCAAAGAAAGTGTGCAGTGTCCTCATGCACATCTTCTTCATCGCATCCTTTGCACAGGTCATCAGTATTGATTCCCGTTTTCTTGATGTGATGTTTCAGCATTTTCTGTCCTGTAATAATGCCTACAAGAGAGGGTAACGATTGTTTTCTCATTTGTAGGATTCTTTCTGTCTTCTGTTTGTTATTGATTGGCCACATTTTACTGGTAATGACGCAGGATTCGAGTTTGATCCATCTATCATTCGTCACTGCCAGTATTTTGTTCTCAATTTCCTGTTTAAGATTGCAGGGAGGAGTTAATACTATGGTAACGGCCTGGTTAAGATCAAGTGAAGAACCCTTTCTTGCCAGCTCATCAGATTTTTCATTACCTGACACTCCTTTGTGTCCGAGGAACCAGCAGAATCTTACTTTACTCTTATTGTGCTGAGCGCCAAGAACCTGTAGCTCTTCGCGACAGCGACTTACAAGCTTAGATTTTATTTCGACGGCAGAGATAGCTTTTATTGCCGCTCGGCTGTCAATGAAGAAAGTGATATTTGCATGAGCCTAGAACACGCTGCTGTAGTCAGGAAGTCTAATTGAACTGGATAGAACAAGTATTTCAGAGTGGAATCCCGCTCCAATACCGACATCCATATCTTGGAACCATCTGTATAGATGTGTATTGTTGGTTCGTTTGAGAGTGGTTGTAAATTTTGCCATTCCTCTTTACTGGGGAAATAAGTGACAAATGGTCGCTCGAAGTCTAGGCGGTTAGTTGTAGAGTCTGCTCGCATTGTTTCCATTTGACTGTTTTCCAGCTCATAGTCTGGCTTAGTCAAAGGTCTCTGTTTGCAGCAGATTATTCTTTACGAGAAGGTCGAGGGGTTTAAGATTTAATAGGTATAACCTTAAGTCCCGCTGTGGGGTTGGTTCTCATTTACCTCCTTGGTACCAATACTATGGCCTTATGTCCCTAAGCCTTAGGGACTTAGACTGGACAAAAACCTAAATTGGAAACTGAACACATACGAGAGAATCAAAAAAGCCACAATAACCTTCTACTTCTGCAGCAGAATTTTTGGTAAAACCTGGGGACCATCCCCCAAAATTAAACTGTGGATGTACACGACTATAGTAAAATCTATACTGTCCTATGGTAGCCTTGTATGGTGGCAGCCTGACCTAAAGGCTATTCCAAAAGTACAAAAGACTAGCGTGTTTATTGACACCACCAGTGCGATGAGGAAAAATCCAACCGCAGGTCTTGAGGACAGGCGTCTTCTCCCAATCGCTGGGTATATCAAAATCGGTAAGCCTCTCAGCATAGCAGGGTCTTCCAAGCAGAGGTCTTGGCAGCGACAACAGTAGCCCATGAGTCTACTGAAGCCACCTGAAGGTATTACCTTTTTTGTATCGACAGCCAGGCAGCAATAAAAGCATTAACTGCAATAGGAATAAAATCAAAGAAGAACCAAGGGTTCTTGACACTCAGCCTAAGTTATTGTTCTGCTGTGTTCCAGGACATGAAGGCATTCCAGGCAAAGTGAAATCGGATAAATTAGGTTCCACAGCTGTATCAGAATAAGCTGATCCCTCTGTGAACATCCCGAGTTGCTCACTCAAGCGTGAAGGAATCATAGGTATTTATAGACAGGGTTGTTAATGGGCATCACAATGGGTCAATATTGACCTGAGTGTGGCACGGAATACTCCAGCCAACCCGCACACCTAACCTTACCTAAAGAAGGTTTGGGCGCCAATTAAAATAGTTAACCAGAGGCCATCAAAAACTCATCTCCCGCTGCCGTAAATAGACGGCAGGCATATGTCGTCCAAGCCATATAAGCTTTGTTGGTTTTAGGAAATCCTTTTCTTTATCTTCAACAACATCCGTGACTATACAAGAAGGTTTTATCAATCATCTCTATAGGTCTCTGTTTAGGTCTTGTTGCCTTGACCTTTCAGTAGACCTGTCGAACATTTTTGCTGGAGTCGCACTACATTGTTCTTTTCAAAGATTGCTTCTTTAATTTTTTATTTATCTCAATGTCCCAACTGCTTGTAGAGCTTAGGACTTGTTCCCGTAATACTTCGAACCACTTATAAAGCAATATGAACCGTTGATAGTGCTAACTGAGACTCTCAACCAAACAAGGTTTTATGGGTTTAGGTGAAGCTAGCATATCATTTATAGCGTTTTTGCAATGAAAGCCACTGGTCCGGACTTGACGTTTGCTACATATAACTTGCATGTAACTTAAGGGATATTGGTGGTATGGCAAGAAGCCGTCACAAATTAGGTGGCTATTAGTTCCTTTCGCAATTCGGTGATTTTGTGACAACCTTAATGACAAAAATCGTAAAATTTCATTTACGCATAAGGTCAAAAAAGGAGACTCCCTTAAAGTTCAACAAGAGTTAAGAACCGCTAACCTGTCACATCAAATCGGGGTGGAAAAAAGACGGTCACCAATAGACCTTATTTAATGAATTGAAAAGAATTGCTCAAGAAATGTAAAACAAAACACACTTTTTCGCCCGAAAAGCCTTTCAAAAATTTCAGCCAACTCACACCTTTGTATTGCACTAGTGAGCAGTGTTGCCGCAAGCTTTTTTAAAAGTGTAACAATTTTGTTCAAAAAGTGTAACAAATGGATAAAAAATGTAACAAACTGGAAAAAAATTGTAATTATAAAATCATCGTTTTTCAACTCAAAAAAATCTTTATCAGGAACTCCTTATCACATTTCAAAAAAGCTCTTTTTTTTGACCTACCTTTCCATTTTGTGTTTAACAAATATAAAAAACAAAATAAGAAACAAAATTATTGACCATCGTAGTAGATTTCAATTTTTATATCACAAAATTTATTTACCATGAGATGTAGAACATTGTCAACGGCGACGCGGCGTGACAGAAAAATATTGTTGTCTTTTCTTGTGACCTCCCATTCCCATTCCCACTTGAAGTTAAACGTTTTGCACAACTTTTGAACTATGTAAACAAACAAATGCATTGACAGAAATTGGTAGAAGTTTGCTCGAAAGAAAAAAGTGCTGCCAGTTCAACTTTTCAATATTTTTAATGAGAAAAACAAAAAAGGATTTTAATGGGAAAAAATGTAACAAAGCGAAAAAGAAAGTAACACTGTAACAAAATTATAAAATAGTTAAAAAGTGTAACACTTTTGTTACACTTGTAACATTGTGGCAACGCTGCTAGTGAGTAGTGAATTGTAAATTCCCAAATCCCAACTCGCCCTTTTGCCTGTGTTAGACTTTTCTCCCACTCTAACAAGGGTGGTTCGCAGGCAGCACTGCAACAGAGTGCCTACTATCAGCTCTCACCCCGGCACAACCATCGACACCGACAAAAGTTCAAAAAAAAAAAAAAAAAACCCATTCAACCTGATCCTTTTGAAATCACATACCCAGCACAACAAACACAACCTCATTTCTATATACAGAGTACACTATATATCCGCCACTATACTATTGCAATCATCCCCCTTAACAATGGGGTGTGAATTGATTTTTGTCTGGAACTACTACCCAGGCCGGCCGGTGTTAGCAGCAGCAGCAATTTTTGTTTCGATGGTTTTCCGAAAAAAAGGACCTTCAGCTATGGCTGGCACGACGACGACCGACGCACACAAATCGAATCTGAACGGCAAGCGGAGAGGATCGTCGATTGAATTTTTTTGTTTTTGTTTCTATTTTCAAGAAAATCATATTTTCTTCTGAACATTTCAATTATAATTTCCCTCAGTTTGTTTCAACTACGGTTTTCGGTTGTTTATAAATTTCGTCTTGTATTTTTTCTCTCTCTCTTGTATTCTGTTTGTGAGACATTCTAGTATAATTTTTCATCGCGACGTGTTCAATTGTTGTGAGTTGTCTACAAAATTGCAACAAAACAAGTGGACTGTGTTCAATGTGCTAAAATTTATTTTTCTTTTGTTAAATTTAAGAGAAAAGTACAAATTTTCCTTAATCCGGTGATTATTTATACCTACAAAAAGGAGTTAAAAATTCTTTAGTTTTGTGTGCAAGAAATGTAAGTAAACAAAGAACAAAGCCCGAAGCCAAAAAAGAATTCCATCCAGCAGATGTGAGTTTGGTTGTGTTGTGTGGTTGTACCGATATGCCGAGCCAGTGTATGCCCGCAATGAAAGAATGAGGTTAAGTGACTTTTTTTTCTGAAGGAGTTGAATTGAAATTGAAATATGAGCCTGAGAGTGTTTTTTTTTTTTTTTTTTAATAATGGAAGAAAAGGAAAGCGAATGTGTCAGAAAATACAATAAAAGCCACAACTGGTTCAACAATTTAGTTCAATGCTAGAAGTGGCGACAGAAGGATTCATTTTTTTAAAACAAATGAGTAGATGATGCCTACAATACCTAGTGTTTGAGTGGTCCGTGTAGGGGTGCGATTTGAAAGCCGCAAAATCAGAAATAGGGGACGTTGGTTAACCTTATTCTACGGGATTTGTTTGAGCGAAGAATCAGTGTGGAACATAGGAAGCAGAACGGAGTAACTTTTGCATTTCCTCAAACCTAGCAAGTGGGAACTTCTGACAGAGTGAAAGCTTGCTCCTAAACAAGACGTTTAGGCTTTCTAAAAATCTATCACAGTCATGAGGCCAATAAAGTACTTTGCACTTGGAAGGAGGGTCGAAATATTCAACTTCTTGTAACCGTCACCAATTTAAGCAATCAGTTTGAAGTGCCTTTCGGTTGTTTGTTCTGCACTGAAAAGGGGATCAAAAATACATTAACCGAATGAAGGCGACAAAACAAACATTCAAAGGCTCCGCCACCCCGATTTAAAGTTGCTTCTTTCTTTATTGCGGACTTCTCCTGGAGCATTGGGCACTAACCAGGTCATTTAATCTTTCTCTGTTTGTAGCTCGATACCTAAGTTGTATCCACTATCGCAAATTTCGAGAATGAGCTACCGTCATAACATTTGGCCTTTATATTCATAATTCATTGGAAGCACTGCTTCGCTTACAGAAAATTGGGAGCAATAAAATAAACGAACGTATGAATGTAACAAGTTCGTAATCAACAGCGCTGGCCTTTTATACCATACATTAACTTCCAACTTAAACTCTAATTCGAGGTTTATGTTTCGAACTGTATTTGACCAGATTAAACATCCCAGCGCAAAACCGTAACGAACCGTAAAATGGGAGTTTAGGGTGGGTAAGCGACATTTCGTTCCATTTGGACGCTAAAGCGTTTAATTACCTTGGCTAGCGGTGTATAAAACTGCATTTAGCACGAGACGGGATAGAGAGATCAGTTTGTCCAAAATCAAAGCTTATAAAGGCGTAAGACTGAGATCACAAATCAGACGCCTAATGTGTCATGGATGTCCTACCCATTATTATATACATATATGTAAAGCGAAAATAAACACAAGTTCCGGGGACCAACATCTATGCAATCACTTGAAAACATTTCTATTTCCGATTTAAAACGTGTGAAATGAGTGTGTTAATTAGTTCCAGTAAATTAAACCAACAATTCATCAGTCAGTTATGTACACGAAATAAGTAAATAATTGTCCCTTCATCACTTCCGGAAGCCATATTGTTTTATAGGAGCTCGGAATTTCGCTAACCATCGCTATGAACATGCGGAGCTTTCCGATAATTCCTACCACGTAAACAAGATGGCTGACCAAAATATGTCACGTTTTTTTGCGTTTTAGGTAATGCTGCTCCTTTCAGTCTCACGGCTATTTAGTGTTGGACATCCCTCAAATCTTCCGTGTTAGGAATGTGTATTTGTGAAAATGCAGTAGGTATAATTACGGTGACCATTTTTTCAATCACAAAAAGAGGACTTTTTTTTTAAAGTAAAAATACAGTCGAAAATGTTTAAAGCAAATTATTATTTGACCTCCAAAAGTCCCCTTTTACTTAAAATATCAGGAAGGAGATAGTAGCGAAAAAGAGGACTGTCCTCTGAAAAAGAGAACGGATGGTCACCGTAAGCATAATACATATTAATATTTGAAAAAGCCCGCCATCTTTTAGATGAGACTCACGCTCATTCATTCAAACATTTTCAATGGCCGCTCTTCCATTAGAAGGGTCGCGGGTATAGGATGCCTAAGTGGACCCTCCAGAGCTCCCGATCTTCCGCCACCGACTCTAGATCATCAGGGGCAATCCCTATACGGGCCGAGGAGAGATTTCAAACTTGATCTAACCATCTCATCCTGGGTCTTCCTAGGGGACGCCTATCTGAAGGCACGGATTCCATAGCACGTCTTGGGATCCGAGTTGGAAGCATGAGTTTAATGTGACCAAACCAGCGAAGTATGGAACTCATGTTATACTTTATATATCATACATAAAACTGACTCTGCGCAAAAACGTTTCGAGCTATAGCTGTGATGGGAAGTTCTAGCTGTTACTTATATGTCCTCAAGGTGGAGTACTTTCTCCCCTTCTGTGGACTTTAGTCATAGATGAACTCCTATTCCACCTCACACAATCGGGGTACATAATACAAGGTTATGCAGATGATGTAGTAATCACTGTTAGGGGCAAACATGACTCCACGATATCGGAGATCATGCAAGGAGCCCTAAACTTAACCTATAGATGGTGTCAGAACAAAGGATTGACCATAAATCCCTCAAAAACAGTCATGATACCATTCTCAAGAAAGAGAAAACTAGAATTGAAACCGATCAAGCTAAATAACGAAGTTATTGACTTATCAGGGGAGGTAAAATATCTGGGAGTAATCCTGGACAAGACTCTCACCTGGAACTCACAAGTCACCAAGAAGGCGACAAAGGCAATTTATATGTGCCAGCGTCTTCACGGCAAAACCTGGGGCTTAAAACCAAAAATGATCTACTGGTCATACAACACGATCATCAAACCAATGATCACCCATGCAGCGATATCATGGTGGCCAAAAACCGAACAATTAACGGCCCAGAAAAAACTAAACAAGATATATCGCTTAGCATGTGTTGGTATAACGGGGGCAATGAAAACTTGTCCAATTGCAGCCATAGGGGCAATGCTCTGCTCAGCCTTCTGCCTTTACATATTTCTGTAAAGAAGGAAGCGTGTCTCAGTGCCCTTAGGCTTCCTGATATATCAAATCTTAAAGCAGGAAATCTGACAGGACACCTTCGAGTATTACAAATGCTTCAAGATGATCCTGTGATCAAAGTATCAGACACCATGCTTAAAAGACTTCGCTTCTCCAGAAAATTTAAGATAGTCATATCTGACAGGAATACCTGGAAAACCAACCAATTCGTAACACGACCAGGATCACAAATCTGGTACACCGACGGTTCGAAGATGGAAGATGAAGCCACCGGTGCTGGGGTCTATGGGCCTAGGTTCCAAAGAGCCGTAGCACTAGGAAAATCACCAGACATCTTTCAAGCGGAGGTACATGCCATAGAGATATGTGTCCGGGAATGCTTACGGAGGCGCACTAAAGGTGCCCATATCTACATCCTCTCAGACAGCCAGGCAGCCCTTAAGGCCCTGTGTTCGTTTTCGATCATATAAAAGCTAGTCTGGGAATGTTTCAATCTCCTCGAAGAACTGGCAAAGGACAACACAGTCACTGTTGCTTGGATACCAGGCCATGAGGGATTTGAGGGCAACGAACGAGCAGATTGTCTGGCGAGAAGAGGTGCATCAAGCCTGCTCACCGGTCCTGAACCCTACTTCGGGTTACCTTTGAGTTACACACACTCAAAATTCAGGAAATGGGAAGATAATCAACTTGCCGAATACTGGACGGAATCAAAGGGACAGAGGCAGGCAAAAAGATTCATAACCCCAGCTCGTAGTAAAGCAAAAAAGTTATTTGAGCTAAGCAAAGAAGATCTAAGGATACCAACAGGTTATCTTACTGGTCACTGGCCACTAAGATATCATCTCAAAAAAATTGGACTTTCCGATGATGACTCCTGTCGACTCTGCGGAGAAGAGGAGGAGACAACGGAACACATACTCTGCGAATGTCCTGCTGTGGCCAGGGGCAGAGCGATCCATATGCAAAGGGCGATTTTAAGTCCTGCAGATATTGGAAACATGGAACCAAGAAGGGTGCTGAGGTTTATAAAGAGCCTCAACAGCTCCCTTGGTTAAATAATAAAGGCCAACACAATAGATCTCTTCTGGTCGCAGTGTACAGGGCCTAGCACTTACAATACAATACAATACAATACTTATATTATTTGCTGTGAACAGATAGGGTCGTAGTCAGGGTCAGGTCTCAAGATTTAAATTTTACGACTTCAATACAATTTTTCAAGCATAAAATTAGTACTTACCTATACTATTATGTGGGGCATAAAATAAAATCTCTTAAAAGTACCTATACTTCTTAGGCCTTTTCTGAAGTCTCATTTAATACTTTTTGACGATGTCGTTTTCAATGGATAGTATAGCGACATTACTCGAATGTTTTCGACCAATCTGCGTTAGTAAATATTTTTTTATTAATTTTATTAAGCTTAAAGATATTTTACAGCTTACTAAAATCTTGGTGAAATAAGACATTTTGTACCACGTACTCCGTACAAGCTCACCTCGCGCCCGCCGTGTACTACTCGCTCTACCCATGCGTGGATATCCCTGATCGGTTCTTGATTCTTTAGCTTCAGAGTCTTTACCACTGCAGTGTGGTAAGCTGAAAAGATATTCTACAGTTTAGGTCTCGGGGTCGAGCGTTTGCCTTGCTCCAGCAATTATTGCCTTTCGGTGGGGTCCTTCTGTTAGAATCAGACTTGCAGAAGCCATGCCTGTGATAAACTTTAAACGTCAGCTTCAACAAAATTATAAAGGTTTTGACTAATTGTCCTATACAAAAAGTTGGTAGAAGGCCTTAAGGCAACCCATATAGGCTTGGTTATTTAATTATTGTTAATTAAATCAAATTGAAATAAAAGTCATTTAATACTTAACTTAAAGAAATTACTAGAAAAATACCAATAATGGCATGAAATGGGGCGCCCTATACTCTATATACGCTATTTGGAAGCAATCGGCCCTAGCAAAGTATCCGCCGGAACAGAAAATTCACCGTAGCGCTTATACTCTTTCGGAGCCTGAAATTTTATTTGAGGTCCGTTTTCGTAAAAAAAAAAAAATTGAAATGTGATGACGCATAGATTTGACGTCCACGTATAGTTTGATGTTTGTTTTTTCGCTTAATCTTGCGCTGGAAACACAAATTCAAGCAATAAATACAAAAAGTTCCGGTGCTATTATTGTTTTATATTTTTATTATTTTTATTGCACACGTTTATTAACACGTCACTGATAATCATACATAAATTCCTTGACTGATTGCTGTCGCAGGATATCGGAAAATAATTCTTATGGATCTGTTAACAATACACAATACAATAAATAACGAACTGGATCATTTTGGTTACATTTGAATCCTCTAAGTAAAAATCCTCCGAATCGTATAAAATCGGAGAATTTTCCGTTCCGACGGATTTCTCGCTAGGGTCAAATGTAAAAAAATACTGAATTGGGAAGCGAGGAGTCACATTGATTATCGATTACCGAGGTCTCCCCCTGACATTTGATTATTACAGTAGGTACCGTACTAACCGTTTATATTTTTATTGTTATGCTTTTTGTTTAAAGGTAGTCCTCATTGTTTCTTTCAAATCAACTATTAAGCTTATCGCACTATTTAAAAGATCTCATATATCTTAATTAATATATTTAATGCCTTAAATATCTAAAAAATATCTATATAAAATTTTGTCTTCGATTTTTTTTTTGTCGAATTGTCTTTGAATTACTGTTAAGAGAATGACAGTAACAACTCTTGACTTTAACAGATATTTTGAATTGCATGAATAGACTCCTTTTTTTAATTGGTTTGATTTTTGACAGTCAATTGTCCGAATGCATTTGAGAGGACATTCCTCTATTATCCCCGTTCACGAAATCAACCTTTTTCCAATTGATTAAGCCACTACACTTGCGCAAATTGAGCGATAAGTACAAAGCCACTAAGCACCAATTTGTGATTAGAACGGAGGAGAAGACCAACTTCAGTGTGATGTATTTCTCTTTATTGCCTTAGGTTTCATCTTTAACGCAAGTTGTGAGATTTTAAACAGATCCATACGAGGAAGAGACCTATTATACCGAAGAATTGGTTGGCGGAGAACTGAGATATGTTTCTGTTAATTATAGAACTGGAATAGGTATGTAGGTACCTACACCATTCAACCAGCGATGCTGAATCGAAATTTTTATGCCTAAGCTCGAAATAAAATGATGCCTTTTTGGTAAAAAGGATACAAATTTAATGTTTTACAAAGGATTTTAATATTTTTAAAAGGCATAATTATGACTCAGTTGGTATCACTGTATCAACTGTATCAACTGCAAACACACGTGAACTGGACATTGATTTTTCAATCTTTCTCGACTAATAGGTAGCTATACTAAAGGAGTCAATGGGCCTTACCAATAAACATTTTTAGTTTTATTCTAAATTTCACAGTGGTTATATTTTCCATACCTACAAACTTCGCAATTGTGCGCTTATGTAAATTTAAAGCCTAGACTAAAATTTGTTATTAGTACGGGCAATGCCTTGAATTTGTATTAAAAGTTTTGCACATTTACCTTATCTAATAAACAAATCATGGTGGCAACCTATCCAAAGTGTTGGCAAACTATTTCAGTTATACACACTGCCATTTACAGTTAATTTCACGCTAAGTAAACAAACTTGGACAAGGATCACTGAATTGGTATATACATACTAACTATACGACATAAAAAAAGATACCCTGACACACCTCAACAAAGGCTAACAGATGTTTAAGACCACAAGCACCAATTAGTGCACGGGTAGTTATCCACACAAATACGGAAGTGTAACGCTCTCATGCACTTGGTGAAACCATATCAACACGAAGGACAATAGGGCCCTACACACGTTCAATGTTACTTGACAAGTATCATTGACGATTTTTTTCATTAAGTAACATTGATGATAAATCGCCTCCACACGTATCAATGAATATTGACAATGTTTTTGCTTGAATTATGTTCAGTCGTTTCATAGTTGTCAGTGAGTATGGACACTAATTTATATTTTCTTGCAGCCAGTGCTGCGACCGGTGTAATCGAAATCGAAAACCTATATAAAAAAAAAAGTTGTTCATGAAAATTATCTAATTTTGATGAAGACTATAGAAATTTTCTTAGAATGGATGAAAATGTATTCGTTCAATTGTTGAGACTGGTTACACCCCGTGATGTCACCGAAATTATTATTTCACAAATGACAACATTGACAAGTAACATTGAAGTACCCTACACACGACCAAATCATTGTCAATTAACATTGACGAAAACCAAATCGATTTTGGTTTTCATCAATGTAGCAATGTTACTTGACAAGAACATTGAAGAGCATACAAACGATCAATGTTACTTGAAAGATGAATCATTCAAGTAACATTGACAAGTAACATTGAACGTGTGTAGGGCCCTAATAACACAGGCATTCTAAAAGCATTACTACATGTACTATAATGTATCCAGATGTTTTAGACAATTATAATACACATTTTCATTTACTATGCCTACATCCATTCAATAGGAGGACGACGAAGACGACGACGACGACAATCCATAAATTTAGTTTATTATAAAAATGTCCCGTCTCGGGCACAAGTGTGTTGAACCATCAGATGTTTCCTGAGACACACCTCTATATTCAAGCTGATACATTCGTTGTTCCCCTCCTGTCAATTAATTTTGTCAACCAAGTAAGGAACAGACAAAAAACAGGATAGTCCCAACAAAAGATGAAGAAGGAAAATCCCAATAACCATATCAGGATCAGATACACACGAGTTTAATGACCCTCGAGTTGGTTTGATGCAAACAAAAACAACACAGCAAGGATAACAAGAATTTTTGTTTCCCCGAGGACATGTTGTTTTTCTCATCCTCTTCATGGAGATAGCTCAATGTACCATCGGTTGCAGTTCGCCAAAGCAAATTGCAACACCAACGAAGGGGGAAATCAAAATATAATATCCTTGACAACAGCATGTGCATTACTACTGCGTTCGTGTTCGGTTTTCGTGGATTGACCCTTGTTCGTGTAATCTGGCTCTCTATATCAAAAAGGACATATGCAGCACGTAGGGAAAGAAAGAGCGAGTAAAATGCATTTTCTCCCAATCAAATCACATATCGCATATGCCCGGATTTAGGTAGGTACTACACAGACACACACACAGTGGCATGTATAATACAATATTCAGTAGCCCACCCCGCCGCATCGACGAGAAGACCCCTTTTTGCTTTCTGTGCGATTTACAGGATATATGCACGCATGGAATTAACGAGGAACGGAAGTGCCTACCTAAATCAATTTAATGCATTCTGATGATATTATCCTTGTCCAAGAAAAATGAATAAAATGCAAACGAGGCAACATCCACCGTCGTTTATTATATATCCCCTAGCGCCCTAGCTGAATGCTGAAGTCGTCCCCCCCAAAAATCATCTTCGACATCTTTCTCTCTCTCGGTCTCTTTCAATTGTCAATCGCTGTCGTTGCTCGTTGGTCGTCCGTCACTCGTCAGTTTGTTAACTGAATCGAATGAAAATTCATTAGAGCTCTATCCATAATACGTCTCTCCCTGGTAATACGATGCTTGACTGAGTTTAACAATAAAAAACAAATGTGAGTGCATGCAGAAAAAGGTCCGGACTCCGGACAGAGCTATCCTGCATTCTGTTGTGTCCTCCTAATCCTGCGCTCAGTTATAATCCGAATTGTTGAATTATGAAAAAGTTTTGTAAATATTAAACTTGATCTTCGGGAGTCACAAAAGGATTATTGTGAAGAGAGCTAATGAATGTCCTTTCCAAATACTTGTGCATGGTATCGCGGGCCGATGATTTCAGTTGGATGCTAATTTCGCAGGATTGAAAAGGGATCTGCATCTGAGTCTTCTTTTGTACGTATAGGTATACGCAACAATTTTTTTTTATACGTATAAGCGGCACATAGGTGTAGCCGAACTAAAGGGGCTTTGAGTGATGGATGTTAATCTACTTTTGTTCTCACTTTGGCATTTCAAATGAGAAGTATGACTTTTGAATTGGGAGTTGGGACTGGGAGGAAGGCACATGTGTATCGAAATCAGGCAGTCACAAGTAGGCGCATTTGTAGGCACAAGTCGGTAGGTGTTCTGTGGATGTGGGAATGGAAGTAGCTCAGGCGCAAAACACTTGTTGTTGCAATTACAAAGGTGAAGCTGCTGTCCACACCAAATGGTTGATTTAAAATCTAAAAATAGAGTCTCACTTGCATCCTTTACTGGTCTGTGTATCAGTCATGGGATATGAAACCGAATCGGCAATGCGTAACCGAATTTGCTTTAATTTCAATGTTATTACATTATGAGTTATAAACAGTCGCCCGGCGTATAAAAATTGATTGTAATCGTAGAAGGTATTTCCAAGCGATTACCTATGTAAGCACCTATACTATACAAGTGCGTCACTGCCTGTTTCCGTGATCTAAGTGACTGTAGGAAATAAGGCCCCAATGAAATAAGGCCCCAAAAGGGATAATGAAATAAGGCCCCTAATTTGGGGTCTTATTTCATAATGAAATAGCACCGCAATTTCAACTATGAACTAAGGCCCCAAAACAAAATGAAATAAGGCCCGAATTTGGGGTTTATTTAATAATGAAATTAAAAATAATGAAAACTACTTTTTATTTAATATTGTTGATATTGGATAAACTAATTTAGATTAAAGAAACTTTTTATATACTCAACCTCGCACTCACCCCGTAAACTAACAGTAAATCCAAGCAAAATAAAAATAAAATAAGGCCCCAAAAAATTATACAGGAAACAACAACAACGATTTTTAGTAGAATTTGCGGTGTAATTTCCTTTTTTGGTTCCTTATTTCTTAATGAAAATTGGGGTCTTATTTCATTATGAAATAAGACCCCAAAAGAAGAAATGAAATAAGTCCCCAAAATTATTTTTTCATTATTAATTGTTACCCTTCCGATATGAAATGCGTATGGGGGGCATGCTGCCCCCCTGCAACCCCCCTGCTTGGGTTTTGTCAGATTGTGGGGTGGGTGCGAGGTTGAGTTTATAAAAAGTTGCTTTAATCTAAACTAGTTTATCCAATATCAACAATATTAAATAAAAAGTAGTTTTCATTATGAAATAACCCACAAATTTGGGGCCTTATTTCATCGCAGTGGGGCCTTATTTCATATTTGAAATTGGGGTGTTATTTCATTATGAAATAACACCCTAAATTTGGGGCTTTATTTCATTTTCTCTTTTGGGGCCTCATTTCATTGGGGCCTTATTTCCTACAGCCGAATTTTCAACTCATGCTCAACTCTTTCCTTTTTACAACAGACAGGATCATTAGGCTTATGTATATCGCTGCATATACTAATTATGGGGCTGCCTACAGCTACTTATATTACAAACCATCAAAAACAGTGCCTTGACATAGGTGGCGGTCACATATACATATAATGAAATAGCAGGCGCACTACCGAAAAAAGCATCTACTTCGATCTTCATGATGCTGAGACCATTCTGTAATGCTGCATTAAAACCTGACTTAAAAATAAAGCTAAACATTTGAAATGTTTATGCGAAACATCTCTCAAGAACGAAACAACCAAACGTCAGAAGCGTATAGTCAGAATATTCCTCACTAGATTAATATTTACAAGTTAGAAAACATCTCATTCATTACTATATATGGGATTAGTCCATGATAACTCTTGCAGATTGTCAAACGAGAACGAAAACATTTTGTGTCACTGTAACTGTTTAATCAGAATATGTCATCGTAAATTCTACCTCGAGAGGACATTATCTGCTATAGATCACACAAAAATTTACTTGAACTTATCCCAAACTGACTTATCACCTCTCGCTTTGAGCTTAAATCTATACCCTGTGCCCTATACCTCTTGCGAAAGGGTGCAAACATTTGAGAGTCGAATTTCACATAAAACCTTATGTGCATTTTATAAAGGGTGGATTTTTAGGGCCGGGTGGATTTTAGGGCCGAACCACACCTAAATGTCAAGTTTTTTCTGCCTTTCATTTGACATTTATCAATTTCAGACTAACTCATTTTGAACCATGGAAAGATACACAATCGAGCAATGCGTTAAAGCTATTCAGACTTATTATGAAAATGGGCGTTCAAATCCACACAGCTAACGAAACAATGGCTCTTTTGCACGACAAATTCAATGGCCGTGTTATCTCACGTGGTGGCGATGTCAATTGGCCATCAAGATCATCTGATTTGACACCGTTGGACTTATTTCTTTGGGGTTATTTGAAAGAAAAGATGTACGTCGATAAGCCAGCAACAAGTCAAGAGCTTAAGGATGAGGAGCTAAAGGATGAGATAATTCGGCACATTAACGGCATAGAACCTCAATTATGCCTCAGCGTCATCGAAAATTTGGGCCATCGGATGGAGGTGTGCCGCCGAGGTCGCGGCAGCCATTTGGCCGATATTTTGTTCCATACATAATTGAACCATACCAATATATTATCATCATAAAAAGAAATGACAATCATTTCCTAAATAATATGTGTTTTATTCAAAATCAACATCGGCCCTTAAAACTTAACCACCATTTATATCGCAAAAAAAATCACACAAACGAATACTAGGGATAAGCTTTGCCTTGGGTCCTATATTCACTTATTGCGACTATTTTTTGTTTTAGTTTTGTACGGATAGAAAAAAGAAGTGGGACTTGATTCAATCATCAAGCCGCCTATAGGTAGTCGTCGTTGACGTCTGCCTTATGGCATGGATTCCTTAATACTTCTTGATATCGTATTTGGGGACGCGCCACATCAAAAATGGAACCCCGAGTTGGAGCTGGCGAGCTTCTTCACAGGCCATTATGGCTTAAGATACCACCTTAATAAAATTAACCTGTGTCCGGAGAGAGACAGAAGTTAGTTTCTATTTGAAGGATGTGAAATCCTCTGGGCAAGTTCTCTGTTCACAGCCCAGCAGCGTTTCATCTTCTCTTCTCTTCTCTTCTTATAAAACAAAGTGGTAAAAAGAGTATGTTTCCCTCCGTCGCCCATAATTTTCAACCAGTTTAGCTGATTTTTTTTTTAAATGTCGGTAACTAGGGTGATTGACAGGCCAAAAAAAATTGAGAAAATAAAAAAAAAAAAACACTTAAATTCTATCAATGCCTGGCGAAGCCGGCGGAGCTCAGCAAGTTGTTTAACAAAACGCGTATTTAACAGAGATTCACGTTCACCAGCGGATGTTAAGAAGTCTGCTGCTTAATATTTATTGGCCTTCGCTGTACGGAGCTTCCTTAGAATAACTTCTCCCCATATAGATATAAAATACAATATATCTTATTTGGAATCTTTTCGGACAGAACGTTTTTTACCATAAGACACAAACTCTGACTTAAAGAACGGTAGCTTAGCTTTGATACCAAACTGGATTCTCGATTGATAGACCAAAAAGAATAGTCCTAGGGTTCTTTTTAAGCATGCTGTGCTAACTATACATTATGGACTATGGTGAATGTATTGCTGTGCACTCAGACTCCAGTGCCATTTTACTGCCAAGAAGTGTTTACAGACCATCAGCACATTTTTTCCTTTTTAGGCTCCAAGAATAACTATCTAGGGGTTTCCTTTTAAATGAAAGGTTATTTTGACTTAACCGCCCTTCTTTTTTACTGAAATTGAAGACATGGATTTGGACGACCTCTGGTTCATGCAGGATGGCGCGCCGTGCCACACAGTCCATGCCACAATCGATCTTTTGCGCACCATATTCCCAAATTGTGTTATCAGCCGTCTTGGCCCGCCTCGGAGCTACAATTTGACCTCTTTGAATTTTTTTTTTTGCGTGGCGAACCGTGAAGGAGCGATGTTATGCCAACAATCCGGAAACGATTCAAGCGTGAGCTACAGTCCTTCAACAAGGTCTTGGAAAATTTGGGTGACAGAATGCGCTAATGCAAAACCAGCCACTTGAACGACGTTCTGTTCCATAATTAAAGGGATTTTTGTTCTTACTAATTAAGCCATAATAAATTGAAAAAATGTAGTTTTGTTAATACTATTTTGCATTAAAAAAAAAAACTTGTATTTGGCCCACCCTTGTATATATAAAAGGAAGTTGCATCCGTAAAACCGTCCATAATTCGAGATTTGAGCTATATTTTCTTTGTTGTGTTTGTCTATGCTTAAGGCGGGTTCGTACGGCGAAAAAATTGGAAAATTCGTACACTGTCCAGTGAGATCGTATTTGTCAAAAATTCTACATGAATTTAATAACATATTTAGTTGATTTTCCTTACGGAAACTATTATTTTTTTTATCACGACCAAAGCCGGGCAGGAAAAAGCTAGTTCTACATATAAATTTGTAAAATACAAAATGGAAATAGTTAGGTTAGGTTTATGGGTGGATACGGCAGAGTGATCCCTGCAGTACCCCACTTAAGTCCATGTGGACCCATTGTGATGCCCTTTTTGGAGGGTTCGCCGATGTTGTCGGC
Organism: Cheilosia urbana; assembly: GCA_946477585.1. Lineage (NCBI taxonomy): Eukaryota > Metazoa > Arthropoda > Insecta > Diptera > Syrphidae > Cheilosia > Cheilosia urbana. The sequence continues at coordinate 85,122,839 of OX297854.1, read as the reverse complement.
GATGGTATTTGTTCCCTCTCGGTTACTCGACCTTGTCCAGCCATCCTGATGTATTTATGAACCTGTAAAGATTAGATAAGTTTACATCTGAAAGTTCTTGTATGTCATGGAAGTGGTATCTTCCAAGTGTTCTGTTCGTCAAGTGACACAGACTTGGGCAGTGACAGAGGAAGTTAGGTGTGCTCGTGTACTTCCTCGTCCTCGCAACCCCTGTAGATTTAGATTAGATTAGATGATGATTTTTATTTCCAGCAGAAGATAAAATAAGATATTTACAATTAAGTAATTTTGTTTACAAAAAATCAGTTAACATGGCATTGCCGTCTGTCTGATTGGCAAATCAAAAACAAACAAAAAAAGAAACAAAAAAAAAAACTTATAAATGACAATTTACGTAACTCAGAAAACAGTATTAGCACAGTAATTATTTTGCATTTTAGAAACTTTCAGTTAAAACTCTCTCTCTGTAGCGAAGAGCTATTTTGCAGTACCTGGTTAGTTTTAGGACGTCAACTTCATTAAGGATTTGTAAGACATGGATTTCGGATAAGATAGACCTTCCAAATATTGATCTTCTCGTCTCCCTTAAAATTGGGCACCTCCCAACAAAATGAAAGATATCCTCTCTCTCCGCTAAATTACACAAGCTGCAGATTATAGGTAGGTCATCTCTATGTGGTATGTAATTCAGTTTGAGGAGTTCTCCACGCATTTTTAGCACCGTTGAAATTTCCTCTACGCTATGCTCATCCCGAAAATAATTTTTCCCCTCGAGGTTGTAGCATAATCTACTGTAGACTGTTCTATGGAGTGAGCCTGATGCTTCTTCTACAAACCTTTGTCGTAACTGCTCATCAACACATTTGACCAAATGGTAGAGTTTGGGCTTCCAACTCGTTACTTCATCTAGATTTAGATCAATTCCACATCCTCTAGCTAGTTCCAGCCAATCCTGATACCATCCAGTTTTTTCACGAATTGACTGTAGGGCTGCTTTCTTTGGCAGACGGTAGTCCGGCATGTTCAATACTTTGAGCACATAATCGATTTGCAATTTTAGTGTCTTCACGAATAGTGGTGATAAGCCTGTCTCCAACATGATCATATAATTTGGAGTGTTCGGTGGGAGATGAAAAGTTCTTTTTAGATAATACCTTAGTAATTTCTCCACGATATCATAACATTTTCCTCCCCATACTTGCGCAGCGTAGAACATAATGGACTCCGAAACAGCTTCGAATACTTTATACTTAGCACTATGTGCTACACATTTGTTACTTAAGCATTTTTTCCAAGCAACGCTGATGGCCAATTTGGATTTCGACAGTTTTTCACTAAGGTGTTTTTCCATATTTAGGTTTCTCGTAAGGTATACTCCGAGGTACTTATATTCTTTCACCACCTCAATAGTTTCCCCGTTGAAGTGCCATTTTTCGTTACTGCAATATCTACCTCCACCTTTTTTAAAAACCATTACTTGCGACTTCCCTAAGTTGATCGTCAGATTCCACATATTACAGTATCCAACCAGCCGATTTATCATGAGTTGCAATGATTCGGGTGAGCTCGCCATCAAGACAATGTCATCGGCAAACAGAAGCGCTTTGATCAGCTGTCCTGCATACTCCACACCTCCGGGTAAGATATCCACTATATCCTCGATGAACAGGGCAAATAAACTTGGGCTCAGAGCACAACCTTGTCGTACTCCTGACCGCGACTGGAACCATTCCGATAGCACCTCTCCATTCCAAACAGAAGCCTTGATGTCCTCGTACAAGTTTTGTATTACTCTTCCGAACTTCAAAGACATTCCCATCTTGTACAGCTTATAGAATAGGGCATTGCGGTCCACCGAATCAAAAGCTGCTTTGAAGTCAATAAAGAAGACATATAGTTTCTTGTTCCTGCAGAGAAAATACTGGACAATATTACTTAGAACAAACACGTGATCTATAGTGGAATACCCAGGCCGAAAACCAGCTTGATATTCCTTGAGTAAGTTATTTGTCCTTATCCATGTATTAATTCTGCTATGTAATATAGCTGTAAAAATTTTGTATGACGAATTTAAAAAGGAAATGCCTCTGTAGTTCGCTGGGTCCTTCGTACATCCTTTTTTGTGGATGGGAAAGATCAGCGCTTCTTTGAAACGATGAGGGATAGTTCCAGTTCTAAAAATTTCGTTAAACACTTTCGTAAGTTGAATGCTAAGCTCGTTAGTGCCATATCTGTAAAATTCGATAGGAATCCCGTCTGATCCTGCAGCTTTACCATCCTTAAGACTACTAAGTGCCTCAACAACATCTTGCAGAACAATCGGTCGGTCTAGAATTTCATCTTGGAATCCAGGAATGGCATGATGAATGCCATGCGTGCTGATCGATGGATTCAAGAGCTCGTTAAAGTACGTTTTCAACACTCCCGGGCTTAGGTCTATGCTAATAAGGTTCTTTCCACCATTTAGTCTCTTAGCTAGTTTCCAAAATTCTGCAGAGCTATTACATTGAGCCAATCTCTGAGCTTCCTTTTCAAAGTATCTCCTCTTTTTTTCTCTGCAAAGTGCCTTAAACTCCCTGTTGACTTGGATATAAGTGCTTTTTATTTTAGTTTGATTGAAAGTCCGGAATACTCTGAGCCAGCCGAATGATAGCTTTCTAGCCTTCATGCACTCCCTATCAAACCACGGTTCCTTAAATTGTTCTCTTCTATTCGTCTGATGGATAGTGTTTGGACTCAATTCCTTAATAATTTCCTCGATTCTATTAAGGTCTATGTTCTGTGAGCTTTGAAGTCTCTCGTCTAGACTATTTCTATAGCAAGATGCTTCCGAATCTTTCCATATAAGCTTCGGCAGTCGATTAATATTTCGTGTACTCGTATTTTCAGCTACCATGATCTCAAAAGTGACAACAATAGGGAGATGATCCGAGTATGGAACATGTTTTACTTCCAAGTCAGTTATGTAGGAGTTCCATTCCCCGCCTATAAGACAGTAGTCATTGACGGATGTCTCTGGCCCTCCCACAAATGTAAACTCGCCATGTTTGTCACTCATGCTTGTACCATTGAGAATTCGTAGCCCGAATGAATCACAAAAATCCAACAGTTTTGTGCCATTTGCATTCCTAGTAAGATCTTTCGATTGACGATCTATTCCAGCTATTAAATTTCCCGTACCTCGTTCCTTGCCCACTCTTGCATTCAAGTCGCCTATTACAATCATGTTGGGGTTATCTCAGTACGTCGCTATTCCGTGTAGGTTTTCAAAATCTCTACTCCAATAGTTACAGTTTAAATACGATGGTATTATGCAAAACTTTTTCTTATCGAACTCCAGGCATAAATGTACGACCTCCTCTATAATTTTAAATTCACAGTTGATACCATCTAGATCCCGTTTGTATCCAAAGAAGCAGCCTCCACTAGCCCTTCCCCTCTGATGTAGTTTAGATGCCGCTATCCACTTGTGCTCGTAGTTAGAAATTTTATTTTCAAATTTATTAAAATTACCCTCTACTAAATATGTTTCGTATAGAAAAATAAATTCGAACTGGTTTATGAAATTATAAAATTCACCAAACAAAGATTTATTACTTAAGCCAGCTACGTTATATGCTAATATTTTTAATTCTCTTTTTTTAAAACAATTACTATTATTAAGACAGACGGCATTACAATTAAAAATAATTTATAGGCACTGGTCCTGAAGTTTGAGAGTTACTGGTGCTTGAGCATCTCTTGTAACCCCTGTATATATCGTCATTCTTTAGTTTTAATTTCATTGTATGGTTTCTCAGGAAGTTGTGACCTGTTAGGGCACCTACCAGTTCATGTAGCGACGTTCTATCAAACCGCATAACCTTGCTAGTCCGACTAGCATTATATTCCGGCCATTGTTTCCGTGACATTTCGCAGGAAGTTAATTCCTTCCACCTACTATTGGCTTTCATGCGAATCTTGTTTTCCACCCTCTCTCTCTCTGAGATTACGGAGTGGTGGATTAGATTGATCGATTTAATCGGCCGATCTTGATCCATAGCAGATCCATTTCTTGCCAATTCATCAGCCATCTCATTGCTCGTTTTGTCCCTGTGTCCAGGGACCCAGCAGAGACGCGTGGTGTGCTGCGAACAGAGAACCTTAAGCTTTTCACGGCAGTGGCGAACTAGATTCGATTTTATTTCAATAGCAGACACTGCTTTTATAGCCGCCTGGCTGTCAATAAAAATGGTAATATCATCATTTGGTATTGCTATCATTGATACCATATGGGCAGCTTCGGCGATTGCCAGAACCTCCGCCTGAAAGACACTACTGTGATCAGGCAATCTGATCGAGTGGTGTATATTTAACTCTTCGGAGAAAATTTCAGCACCTGTTCCACAGTCCATCTTAGATCCATCTGTGTAGATGGATATCGATTTCCTTTTTGTGGGTTCGTCAGTATTCCATTCCTCTCTGCTGGGGAAATAGCAAGAGATTGGTTTATCACAGTCAAGATTGGGAGGCAAGTAGTCAGAAGTGACAGAGTCTCCCACGTATTTGTTCAGAATCTGTGCGTGTCCCATTCTGTAGGTTTTCCAGCTTTTGGTTTGATTAATGCTGAGGGCACTTTTGGCTGCAGAGGTCACTAGCGTGAGATCATTTTATTGTCAAGTCGACTGCGGATTAAGACATTTAATAGCTTTGACAAGGCCTTCAGGATGGATGATGTTAAACTTATAGGCCTGAAGGTCCTTAGCAGCCGTGTGGCGGACTTGCCTGCCTCCGGAATGAAGACAACCTTTACTTCTCGCCATGCCCTGGGAATGCGACCACATTCTAGACAGCGCGGGAGGAGTCTCATCAGAGCTGGTATAATAATTGACCTGGCTTTCTGGAGCATAATTGGGAAAATCCCGTCCAACCCAGGAGATGGAAAAAGTTAAGAACGTTGTTTATGTTTTGGTATAGATTTTCTTTTATTCCAAGAATGTGACAAAAAAAAAAAAAATGCAATCTTCCACTCAGCTGTTTTGCTACCTTTAATTTTAAGTTTAAGAAAAAATATCATTTATTAATCTTGATATTTTTAGAAGAACACATACTTTTTATTAATCTTGCGACTATAAAAATTGTCTAGTACTCCCCTTAGTCTGCTTTCAACCAAAAATGCATTTTCGATGTAGTCATAGACTGTCGTATATTTATAATTCCTATTTACGATCTGTGACAGTGAATTACCGCTAGTTCTGTTACCCGAAACCCGAACAATAAATTGCAGTAGCTATTTGGGATTTTTACTCAATAAAATATTATTTTACAACAAAAGCGTATTATTTAGTAAAAGCTATTAGAAGACAGCATTCAGCATGCATGAATGCTGAACGCCTTTCCTCTAAAGCAGAGTCTCAAATTACAATACAAATCACAATAAAATTATTGTGAGTATGGATAGTTAATTTTTTTTTTGCTCCTCCATCATCTGGGTTAACGAAAGTTTTCAGTCCTTTAAAGAGCTCAACTGGCAGAAGAGACATGCACTTTATGAAAAGAACCAGAATCGTAATTAAATGTAGCCTTTAAATTGATAAATTTTAATAAAAACAAAAACTAACAAATACCTAACTTTCCTTCTCTCTTTGCAGATTGATATCTCGACAGCAAATACCAAAAACGTAGCTAAATAAAAGAAAAATCTTCTTGCGAATCAACACCACCAAACAAAACCAACTATATACTTAAATTCAAATAGAAATATTGAGCAAACAAACCGATATAGCAAAAATAAAAGAAAAAGTATAAGAAACCATAAAACTCGAATGTTCCATAATATTAAAGAAAATCAGAAATCTATATATAAAAACAGAAAATTATATATATTAAATTAAACAGAAGAAAATCACAAAGAGATAATAGTAAAGTAATTTTGCTGTCTTTTTGCATTTTTGCAATTTTTATATAACAAAAATCTTATACATATAGAAGTATATTTGAAACTCAAACAAAACACACAACACTCAAAACACAAAATAGAGCAAACATTTCCTAGTTTGATGATCTCAATTCGCAAGTCAAAAGGATAGCGAAATTCCATTCGAATAAATTCCAAATCTAACTAAATATTTAGTAAAATTTTACTCAGCACAAAAAAAGGAATCCAAGAGCTAGGTCACGCTCTTTCACAGTTGTTCTTTTAGTTTTTTTTTAGTTAATTTAAACTAAAGAAAAACCGATCAATTTGATCTAAAAAACATACACTCCCACACTGATTACATCACACCAAAAAACGGATAAAGGAAAAAGAGAAAACAAAAACGAATAAATAAATTATTTATATATATATACATAGAATAATAATTTAAATATTAAAGTTTAAAAAAAAAAGAAAAAAGAAGACGGGACTTGTGCAAAGCGCAATCAATATAAATATAATATACCTATATATTTTTAAAAAATAAAAACCTAACGAAAAGTTAATATTATATTATAATAATTAACTAGAAAATAAATGAATAATTTTTAAGAACACAAAGATAAATCCCAAGAAAGTGAGATAATTATAAATTAACTAACTACCAAAGTCTACAACACAATACAACACGATCACTTAAATTAATTTCATTTGACGTGTGTCAATCTATAGTCAGTCGGTTAAAGTAAACACACGGAATAAAAAATGACAAACGCCATGGAACTTGCTATCAAAAATGGCAGCACCAATGGTTCGGTTGACGGCAGTCAAGACGAGTCGCGCACCAATTTAATTGTCAACTATTTGCCACAAACAATGACACAGGAGGAGATGCGATCACTCTTCTCTAGCATCGGTGAATTGGAGAGCTGCAAGTTGGTTCGTGATAAAGTATCAGGTAAGGTGAAGTTACTAAATATTTTTATTTTACGTTTTTTTTTATTAACTTTCAAAAATGGCACTTGGAATCTCAATTATTGTTTTAAGTGTATTTAGGTTCTTCAATGATTTGTGCAATCACTCCGAAAAGGCTCGAAATGAAGTAAAAGTAATGCCCAATTCACAATGTCGCGTTGACGCGCGCGTGCGTTGACAGATTACAAATTCAGGCGTTGAATCGACTTTAGATCGTAGATATCATAAAGTTCAACGCGATGCCTGGGTAGTAGTTGTTGATTGCTTTGATATATTTTTAAATATGGTTTTCTTGGATTTTGGAGAATCGTTTTTCAATTCGTGCATAACAATTACAGCCACAAAAAAAGGGAGTAGAATTGCAATTTTAATTCTGCTCTGAATTTGTATTTTTCGGCCGAATAACAAACCAAACTTTTATTCTGTCATACTCTACCCGCTCAAGGCGTATTCGCTTCAAAGCAGCATTTCGTTTTACAAATTTGTTGTTTGGCATTTAAAATCGTAAAATGTCGATAAAGGTTGTCTAAGAAGAAATTAAAAAGTTGCTCTTTTCATTGTTAGGATAGGCTTGTGGCCGGGCGAGTAGTAATCCGTGCCACACTCAGGTCAATACCGACCCGTTGTGCTACCCGTTTAGGAAAAGATGTTTTCCCTTATATGCTTATCTTCTCACGAGATGAGGGAATAATGCGAGAAACAGATTAACATATCACAGGGGTCTGATCCCCACCGAAATTCTTAAAAAGTGCACTATTTTAATTACCAAAAAGATTCAAATCAAATCAAGCATATCATTGACTTTTTACAATTAAAAATACCTAAGCACCTTTACATACACTACACAAAAATACGACGATGAAACGCTTAAAAACTTTTTTAAGAAACTTTACCGGTGAAGCTGACTTACTGGTTTAGCCTCAATGTCAATTCATTGGGAGATAGAAATAAATACTGACGAAGTAATTGATGTATTTGCAGCAAAGGAGGCCAAGTGATTAAATTTAGTATTATAAAATAATTCCTTACTTTGTTATGTTGAATATGAGTTGTGGTCAAAATTCTGTATGGGTCAAAATTCTTTTTACAAAATTTTGCAAACATCAAAAAATGGTTTGGAAAGTGTTGAAAAGCACGCGCTTTTTTGCAGAATTTTGTAAAGATAATCCTCTCACTTATTTATGCATAAATTGTAGAGATTTTTTTTTTTTAGATTGCAGTGTTGTTTTTGACAATTATTACTCTTCTAGGTGGTGTTTTTTGCTATCCCTTCGTAAACTTGTGCTGATAGCGTTATACTCACAAATGAATGTTTCGATCGTTAGATCCAATAAAGGGAAAGATAAGTTGTGCGTGGACGATGCGGAATTGAAAAAGAAAAGGAAATTTATTTAAACAAACAAATAATTAGTTTTTTTTTTAAAGGAATATACAAAAATATAGCATTCTCTAGCTTAGTTTAGTTTCTTAATTTTTTTGTATATTCAAATGTGAAATATTTTGCTTCTGCTGGATTTTTTTCCTTGTAGGTAATATATTTACCTACCTGTAATATATTATTAAATCCTGAAATACATAATATATTATAATAGAACAATATTTTTTGTTTATGTTCATATTATTTTTTTTTGTTTAAAGCAGAATAAGCAGAATTTTATTGCTTATAATATGAAAAGCATATTTTTTAAAGCAGAATTTCGACCGGATTAATTAAATATATATATATTTTTAAACTATTCCTACTTTTACTGAGTGGGGTAAGCGAGGAGTAACAACGATTCTTGCTAGTTCTTGGATTTTTGCCCTGGCAATTTCTGTTGGCTTTTCGGATTTTGATCTGAGACTTCAGATTTCTGCTGCCAAATCGAACATGAATTTTATTGGTGAGTACAAGCCTGCCAACTGGTGATTAGAACGAAGGAGCTCAGTTGGCGCAAGTGGTAGGCACTTGGTCAATTGACTAAATCGAAATGCAAGTTCATTTCCTGGTAGGGGAAGGTAAAAATGCCTTCCAAAGTGGATTATATACGGAGAGTTGACGATCAGAATTCAAACTATTCAAACAAAAAACAATCACTGAAGGAGTCTGCTGATGAATTAGTGGTGCAGTTCGAAATAGCTATCATTCCTACCAAAGTGACTGTGTCTACGAGTTGTTGTTAAGAGTTATTCTCTCAAACAATAATTCACATTCCTACTTTTGTCATTTTTACTAGTTACTAAAAAAAAATAAATTTGAAATTTAAGATTCTTTTATTTTCCTCAATCGCTTCCAACCATTAAATAAAAAGTTATTTTTTGAGGATCATAAGAGAATTATCTTAAGTAGTATAGCTATGTGAGTCCTGGACCAGGAAATGAGTCATCATTCAAGGTCGGTCTGATAAAGTCTATGGGGGATCTGGACCAAGGTTGCTGATAAGAAATGACTCCAGGTCGCTGATGTGTGTGTGTGTGTGTTGTTTCAAGGTCGCTGATAAGAAATCGTTAAGGCCAAAAATAACAACAACAATGATGTCATCACATTCGCCTCTTAACTCTTCAAGGCCATTAAGTGGTTGAAGTCGAAAAAATTACTTTTTATATAGATAAAAAAACTCTTCAAGGCCATTAAGCGATTGCTAAAAAAAAGTCTTCAAGGCTGATAACAATACCGGTTGAAGTCCAAAAATTGCCTCTTATGTATATAAGAAAACTATTCAAGGTCAGTAAATAAATAAAAAAAAAAACAGATGCTAAAAATAGGAATCATAAATGAAAGAGCAGAAATCAAGGTTGAATATACTTTATATAAAATGAGATGATTAACTCGGTACTCTTGATGAACAAGTACTCTGGATGTAAACAAATAGCGTGAAAATATATGCGATGAACATTTCTCCTTATCTTGAATACTTCAGTTGTGCGTATGAATAGAAACAAGCACAGTTTGTATTTTATTAGATATTTTATTTAGTCAATCACATCACATCATCACACTATTATATAAAGAGGTAATGTTTGTTTGTGGGAGGTAATCTCCGGGACTACCGAACCGATTTCAAAAATAGACGGAATAGAGTACTGCTATAGGCTACTTTATTTTTTATTTTATTTTTTATATCAAAAAGTAATTAGAAAACTACGTACCTACTATGTGCGAATATTTTTTTTTTTTTTTTTTCAAAAAGTGAATTGATAAAATCGAGATAAAATTAATGTATTATACGTTGGTCAACAGTGATTTGTTTTTGATTTTGTGCATCGCTCCAACAGTTTCATTTCTTTTATACGGTTGATAAGGTGAAAATGAATGTAAAAAGTTTAAAAGCGGCAAAAATAGCTATTGAAAAGCAAATTTCAGTGATTTTTTGAAAATGCCAAAACGAATGCACACAAATACTGGCCGACGAACAAGACAAGCAAGTCAACAACAAATATCACTGAAGCCAAACTACAGAAGAACGCGAAGAATGGAACATCGCATGCCATAAGACCAGATCAACAGGCAAGAAAATTGAGAGTGCAAGTAATGAGAACTGCATCAAATCATACTGCTGCTAAGATGGGAACAAGTTCAAATCGAAGTGGCAAGACGCGCGTCGTTGCCGATGTCTCTGGTTGCCGACATTCGAACGACTGGCATTTCAGTAGAACGAACAAAAAACGAATTTCGATATTGGAGCGATGACTTTAATTGTGTGCCACCATTATTCGGATTAACAGATTGACCATCGGATGGGTGCCTTCTTACCAGTAAATGAGGACGTACACCAATATTCGAAGGTGTACTTCATTCTGTCATGGGATGATCAAGTCGATAGGCGTTACAGAGGGCAAAAAACATCATTCGACAATTTACAATGTTTAAAACGACGATAGAGAAAATAAACTAAAAAGATCGCAGATTTGTCTTCAAACCTGATAATAGATCCGCACTCTGTAAAAAATTGAATGTATACGAAACGTATAGTGTCACTTCCAATTAGGGTTGCCAGTTCGAAATCAGTAGATATCTGGACATTATGTTGAAATTCCGGGTCTCGTCTGGACATTTCAAATTTCGACTATTTCATTTTTGTTTATTAATGAAAAAAGGGAAATAATTTGTTTTATTAATGTGCAAATAAGCGTATTTATTTCAATAAAAAAACAAAAAAGAATTACAAAAACAAAAACAAACAAAGATTTCAATCACATTTCTCTTCATATTCATATAATGTTTTAGTCAAACAACGAAGTTCAGTCGCTCCTAGGGTCTAAAAATACATCAGCCAAAGGCCGAAATAAAACCCAATTTCGACCTTTGACCGAAGTATTTTTAATCAAACCTAGCGCCTGAGCTTCGGCCTTTGACAACAACATATTCTTCTATTCTTCTTCTTCTATATATATAATTCTTTCGGGGTGTAACTCGATGATCATGTAACTCGATAACCCCTGGGACGATTTTCATAATTATTTTTTTGTTTTGTTCGTATTGCTGTATATCAGGTTTTTATTTAGTTTTTGTCGCGAAAACAAAACTTGGAGGGGATGAAAGAGGTTATGAAAGTTTGTATGGGGAAATACACTTAAAAAAAAAAGAAACTGGATAGAAATCGAGTAGTGACACTTCAAATAAAAAAAAAATATTTTAAATTTTAAAAGCAATTGTTGTTGTCAATTATTTTAAATATTTTCCAAGCAAATTGTTGTTGTCCACAATTTTGAAGTTTTTTTTTTTTTTTTAATATAGGTACCTAAAAAGTTTGTTCTAATAAATTATGTTTACTATGTTACATTAAGTAACTTTTGGAAATGAAGTAGATACTTTGATTATACAAAGATGATATCGCCGATGATATTTTGCATCGAATTCGCACTGTGACATCGGATAATGAACTGGAGATGTCAGATGAAATGCGCAACAAAGCTTTGATATTGATCGAGGATATGTGTCTGCTCATGAGTGGCAATTTGTTGTGTAAATTGGGGATACCACAGCTAAATCATTCAATGCAAGACGCATTTAATCGAGAATTGGAGCGAGAAATGGACTTGGATCGAATCCCATTGAGTCAAGCTGTTCGAACAAATGTGCCAATGTTTGAAAGTGATTGCAATTTCGTTGAGTGGATGAGTTCAGTCAAATTCTTACATTTTTATTAATTGAAAGTATTTCACAGTAATTGAATTTTTTTATTTTGTAGTTTTATGAAATTGGAAATACATACACTTTTTTCAATAAATCATGGAATTTGAAAAATAAGTTTCGCCGGGACTTTTGACTGGACAATTCATTTTTCACCGGGACTCTGGACACCGCTTAGAATATCTGGACAATCCCGGCGAGTCCCGGTCGTCTGGCAACCTTACTTCCAATTACGGTTGCCAGATTCGAAAATACGAAAAGGGGGACATCGTGAGTTTTCTAGGGGGGACAAGTATTCAAAAAGGGGGACAAATATTTTCATGTTAGTTTTTTCTTTCGCTTCGCACATTTTATCAAAGTAAATTTTGATTTTAAAACAAAAACTGAAAGAGAGGCAGATGACAGTACAAAACAAAAACTTACAAGAGAACAACTTTAGCACGTGATGTGAGATGTATGTAGTTCGTGAGTGGATGCATTCAGCTTTGAAAGTGTTCTCGCACTTTTAAATTGATGTGTCAACCGATAATCTTGTTAAAAATATTAAAAGAAAGTATTTTCAAAGTTTTTAATTTTAACTTAACCAGGGGGACAGTGGTTTGTACTAGGGGGGACAAACAGCATTTTTGTATGAAAAAGGGGGACTGTCCCCCCTAAAGGGGGACGTCTGGCATCCCTACTTCCAATACAAGAAAAATTATTTAAAATTTTTAATTTTTTAATTTGGATGTTTCGGACTAACCGCTTCACAATTTGAAATTAAAAGTCGGCTCAATTATAATTTTGTTGAGCAACCTTAATGAACCGAAACTTTGTATCGGATCGCGTTTGATATGATAGTGAAGAACTGAACAGCTTTATAGAGCAACTATTTCCTTAAAAGATCTATTGTATCGCCCCTTATCTACACTACAAATTTTATTAATAACTAAAAACCCATATGCATCTTTCCAACAATTAGCACACAATACTTTGAGTTGATTGAATGACATATCAGAGTTTATTATGATCATTGTATATGTGCTTGAAATTAAGTTCATTTTGCTTAAACAGAACTATATATAGTTTGCGTTGTCTCGAATCAAATGTTTTGGTATGTGCGTGTATGACTGACATAAATAAAAACTTTCTATATTGTTATGACGCCCCATACAAAAAAAAATCTCAAATATTATTTTGCCTATCACATGCTACATCGTCAAATATGAATATTGAATTGGGTTTGCCTCGGAAGTTGTCATGACTTCACAATTTTTTTGAAAATTCATTATATCCCATTCCAGAAATTGATTTAATAAGTTTTCTCAGATATTTATATCTTAGTTGGTGTAATGACTTTGAATAAATGTAAACATTTTCAAATTTTAAACCATGAGGTTCAAGAAGAATACTTAGCATTACATTTGTTTTTCCACAATTTGAGGGGCCCGCAATTATTCGACGAATACTATTAGGAAAAAGCGATCCATGTTTGCTTTTCTCATAGATTTTATTATCAAAGTTTTTCACATTAAAAAATTTGGGTTGCTTTATAAACTTCATCTTACTGAATAAGATTTCAATATATAAACTAGATTATTTTATAGATTTTACTCAATACAGTCTGTCAGTAGGAATCATTCATTTGATGGATATGGTAGTAAACTCAATAATCAATAAGTTACCATTTGAGTTACACCTTCCGTCATATAACTTCTGTGGCCCTGGAACTAAACTTGAAGAACGTGTTGTCAGAGGAGATAGAGGAATTAATAAATTAGATGAAGCTTGCCGTGAGCATGATATAGCATACTCCGAGGAAACAAAATTGTCCTATCGACATAAAGCTGACATCTGACAACATTATTAGCAGAAAAAGCTTGGCAGAGAGTTAAAGCTAAAGATTTTTCAATAACAGCAAGGTTAAATAGCCTACTAAAGGGTTATTCAATAAGAGGTGTTATTGTGAAAGGATATGGTCCCGTATGCGTGCTCGTGGTGGCCATTTGGCTGATGTTGTTTTTCATTATTAACGGCATACCTTCCTCTTTATTATGAAATAAACATCCGATCATTTATCTCAAAAAAAGGTATTTTTCTTTGAATACCAAAATAACACCTCTTATTGGAAAACCCTTTAGACCTAACCTAATGAAGATTAAAACCAAACTTGGCACGGGTGTAAAGTCCAATAGTAGGAAAGTTCGAAAAAGGAATTCGTGCAAACAAGATAATTTATTTAGAAAAGCTATAAAAGAAGCAAGAAATGCAATTAAATCTCCCCTCACTGAAATTCCTAATGGAATTTCTCTAACCGCTTTGAATGCAATCAAAAATGTTATAAATAATAAACGAAAGCATTTTGCAATACCTCGGATAATACCACTTCCAAAATTTGGTGATTTTCTACCATTATTACCAATATTTGCAGGCTTGTCAGCACTCGGAGCAAAGTCAGTGACAATCTCTAAATGTACCTACGGCCTTGGTTGTAGAGAAACAGAAAACTGGGGTCGAATCGCCACTTCCGTGAAGGAGCTATCCGTTCACGGAATTAAGTTGGTTTTACATGTGAAACAAAAACAAATTCCGTCACGAAATGCTCGATCTCGGAGGACGCGATTCGACCCCTGATAGATACGCTTTGTGCGACTTTTTTCCTCTGATTTTGTAGTGCACCCATAGGGGTTGATTCATTAATTGCGGTTTAGTTTTGGTGCACTTGACGCAGTTATGAACTGTGTGACGAGCCATGATATTTCCCTTGATAGGCCAGAATTGTTCCCTCAGAATCGAGAGTAGCGTCTGTGGTCGACAATGGCTGTGCTCCTCATATTTTATTTTGAACAGCATTTTTGTTACTGACTCATTGCATGGCATCAGTATGGGATGTTTGGCATCGAAGGAAATGGGGGCGGCTTCTAGTCGATTCCTCCGATTCGTAGAATACCTCTTTCGTCGAGAAATTGTGCTAGGGCGATCAGTTTATTAGATCTGCATAAGCCCTTGTGACTCTTGAGGTCTTGGATTTCCTTCCCAAATTCAGATCCTTGTACTTGCCTTATGATGACTATAAGAGCATCGTTGAGTTCCATAGGTGATAGTGCTGGATCTTTTTATGAACAGAAGAATGTAGCCAATGGTGTGCTGAAGAAACTTGAAGGAATTTCGATGATTGATGTGGTAAATCATTTGCTCTGTACTATTTTGTGTCAATGCTACAGCGACTGTATGCTTTCTCTTTCGTTCCAGGTCGGATTGTGGATCTTGTTCTTTTATGAAGGATCGTGGCCATGCTGATTCGTTTCCAAGCAAGAAGAGTGGTCCATAAAGCCACACACTGCATGACTACGAAGACCATCCGTCCTTTATTTAAAAGGACAATCCTTTCTTTTTAACCCCTGTCCTATATTATTTTCTATTTAATAAAGGACGGATTTTGTCCATTATTTTTGAAAATGTCCTTTAAGACACTGCCTAATTTTTTTTTGCATTTAGTTCGATTAAAAATATTACGTATAATGTACATACATTACTTGAAATTGTGTTTACATCCTCAGTACTTCAGTGCATGCACTGCACACCTTAAATTTCAGTTTGTGCTTACCGGGTTCTAGTGCACCGACTGAAGAGTATTTTCAATCATGAAAAACCCTTGGAGCAGTGACAAATCACAAATGTATTATGTTGTTAAGCTATTCTTAAAACTAAATGTAGTTTGGGAAAACCCTACTTTTTTCGTAATGAAAATTAAGAAGTTTTTAAATCTATCCAATCTTCTCAAAAATGCGAAAAGTTAGACTGGCTTTACCTTTCACACTTTTTACTCAATGAAGAAAGACATTTTATTATTTTTTTCTTCCTGTAGACCTTAATAAGAATGTTAATGTTTTTTGGCAAATCGAACATAAAAAGCAATAGCTACCGATCACAAAGGAAAGTGATTTTTTCTCCAAAAAATGTATCTTTTTGGCAAATCGAAGGCCATGACTTATCAGTCCGCTGACTATAAAAAAAAAAAAAAAAAACAGTTGTCAACAAATCAATTCTTTCAAGTTATTCAAATTATAAATATGGATCGTAAAAGTTATTATCAGAGACAATACTGAGACCCCCAACTTCGGCCGATTTTCCGTTACTTGCCTACAAGCTATATTTATATGGGCTGGTACACGCTAAGTGCGTTAGTATTGTTACATAGAAATTCGTATTGACAAATGTCACGTAACTTCACTCACCAACACACTCGCACCTTGCGTGTCCCACTTCCGCTGTCGGCAAAGTTGCTGCCAGCGTTCATAGAATTTTGTCAGTTAAATTTGAAATTATTCGTTTCGTGTAAATAGTATTTTATTTAGGAATAAATGCACTTTTGCTGAAAATATTTATGAAAAATAATTACTGCAGAATGGTTGTAGGAAAATGAAAACATTTTGAGCAATTTTTCTTCAGTTATTTTAGAAAAATTTACTCATGAAATCGAAGTTAATGATATTCAAAAGCGGAAAATACACAACAATATATGTCCTAATATGTTTCTAGTATATAAAACATCTCATTTAGATCGCATTACTAACTAAACAAATTATATTAATCGTTTTTTAAAAATTTATAATAACCAACCAATAGCATTCAGTTATCTTAAAATGTGGTATTCTCGAACTCTACCACATTCCCCCATGGTTGGTAGCGGTTTGGCAGCATTGAATTTATATTTTTTGTATGTTTTTACATGTCACACGGATTCTGAATAGACATAACACCGATAGGAAAACAAAATGGCGAATTTGAAAAAAAACTGAGGGGGCCAGCGGCAAGAGGATTGTGAGTTGGGGGTCTCAGTATTGTCTCTGGTTATTATAAAAAAGAACAAGGAAGTGGTTGCATACCTCTATATTGAGTCCAGCAATATATTTAATATGCCTGAACTATGTAGCACTTAAATTCTTTACAATAATATAGCTAAACAAAATAAATTCTTTAGGTTCAACCATTTCCGATTTATAAACAGAAAAAAGATCAATAATCAATTCTGAAACTAACTGTCATTTGAAATGTTGATTTTAGGTGCGGTGTAAATGTAATACGATGTTCGATTTGGCACATAAATAAATCTGAGCACAATATCTGAAAAGCTACAATCGAAAACGACATTTGTTTGTAAACAAATAAATAACAAATACAAAAATATTGGAAGCAAAATAATTATTGTCCTTTATTTTTTTTTTCGGCGAATATGGTCACCATATGCATGACATAAAGCTGGCTGCTGATATTCCGCGAGATAGGAGATCTGCTGGATTTTCCTTGGATGGGACGTGACGCCATTGGTTTGCCAAGGAACATTCCTGTATTTTTGTTACTCGATTTGCCACAAACGTGTGGAGTCATGAGGAAGTTGAATTAATCCATGATAACACAATTCGTGAATCGGTCCAGAAAAAGATTGGAGTGTCTTTAAGTCTTAAGTCTTCTCGGACTCTATTTGTGAGTTCAGCTCCTAATACTGCAGCACACAATTCAAGTCGAGGATGAGTTTGTTGTTTTACCGGCGCTGTACGTGATTTCGCACAGAGCCGTCTAACGAGTGTTGTTCGATCCTTATAGATTGACCGCAAATAAATTGCTGCTCCATAGGTTTGTTCTGATGCATCCACAAATGACGTATGCATTTGTACGGATATTGGAGTCTTTGATTAAACATATGCCTTGAAACCTTGGCTTGATTGAGTGTTAATAGGGTGTTTCTAAACGCTATCCATTCTTGTCTTAGGTGGTCGGGTAACTCGTCATCCCACGACAACTTCAAGTGCCACTGTTGTTGCATAAACATTTTTGCCTTAACAATCACTGGGCCAAAGAGTCCTAATGGATCAATGATGTGTGCGATATCGGAGCTGACTGCTCGTTTCGTGAGTGTGGAAATGTCGGATTACAGAGCTCTTCCGCACAATTGGTCCGATTTTGGTTGCCAAATAATACCCAACGTTTTTATTACGCAGTGAATTGATTCGCTGAAGTCAAGGCTGATTTCGTGGTCCTCCACTGGGAGATCCCGAAGTAATGATGGATGGTTTGCACACCATTTCCGTAGTTTGAATCCGGCGCTATGAGGTAGTGAAGTGACTTGGGCTTGGGCTTCCTTTGCCAATAGGATACTGTCTGCTTCGCTGATGCAGTCGTCGATATAAAAATCATCTTGAAGTATTCGGGCTCCAGCTGGATGTGTCCTTATTTTGGAATGCTAAATATTGTAAGCATTTGGTGGCCATGATGAATTGATACATTTGATCATCTTCCTGGATTAGTATCTGCCTGTACATCTTCTCGATGTCGGCTATAACGACATATTTGTTCACTTTGTATTGTGGGTCCAGTGTGAAGGATGTCGTTGAGAGACAACCCAGATGACGTCTTTGCGGATGCATCCAACACCACAAGTAGTTTGGATGTGCTGCTGTCTGGTTTTAAGACGCAATGGTGTGGTATGAAGAAGTGTGATCCTTGGATGACTTTCTGTTTGATCTCTTCCATATGCTGGAGGGATTCATATTCCTCCATAAACCTTACGTAATCCTCTCTTAGGTTTGGGTTTTTCTTGAGTCGTCTTTCCAGTGCTAGGGTTCGATTCAAGGCTGGTAAAATATTAACGATGTCACCCTCCTCAATCTTCCACTTTTTTTATTGCGGTTCTGATTGGTGCTGTTGCTGCATTGGTCGTTGTTGTGGCTATTGTTGCATTGGTCGCTGTTGTGGTTGTTGCTGATGTTGTTGCATTGGGCGCTGTTGTAGCTGTTGTTGCAGCTGTTGTGGCTGTTGTTGCTGCTGTTGTGACTGTTGTTGCTGTTGTAGCTGTTGTTGCTGCTGTTGTGGCTGTTGTTGTAGCTGTTGTATACATCATAATTTATTACTTAATGTTTGAAAAGGCTTATCTTACACATATTGCAGGCAGGAAACTTTTTTTTTTACCTTGGTTTGCTTCAAGGCAACATATTGGTCGCTAGAATACTCCACCTTATCACACAAGAACATATTGCAGGCAGTAATGTTTATTCAGTATTGTAAACTTCGGCTACACCACAGTCAAAACCATTTACGGAATGGAGAAAATATACTATGTACCGGACTCGGAATGGACTTTAGTCAATACTATATCAAATACAAAAATCTGCTTACGTCATAGGACCAGCATAATAGGTAGAGGTTATCCGAGTAATAAAGAACTCAATTCCCCCCTCGTGGCACCCAGGCAGTCTGCAATATACGTATACCACAACGACAAGAAGGTATATATGGGAGAATACAACTACTCCCGGGGAACCTATGTGAATGGAGAAAGGCTGGTGCCTGATACGATAAGGGAACTCTATTTTGGGGATACAATAAGCTTCGGGATACGAGAAGAAAACTTCGAGCTAGAATTCTGCCTTACCTACGTTCTAAAGGGCCTCTTGCCACGACGTTGGAACCCCGCTATGCACACACCACCACCACAAAGCATGTATATGATGATGACGAACTATAAGACGGATACGAATCCACAGACACCATAATATGGAACCCTTTAAATAATTAACATATGTATTTAAGAAGAAATAAATATAAATAAAATCTATATATATAAAAATAACTTGCCTAATGTGTGTGAGACAGACTGATATTTTTGGCCTTAAATAGTTCTTATCTACATAAGAGGCGATTCTTATTTCTTTTTGTATGGCCTCGAATAATGTTTTTTTTTTTTTATTTCTTTATCAGCTACCTTGAAAAAACACCCAACAATTCTTCATATTCATGATTTATATTTGTTTAACCTTACTTTCTTATCAGCGACTTTGAAACAACACACACATTTTCTTATTTACTTCATATTCATATACACACATTTCTTATCGACTAGCATCACCTTGAAGCGACCTTGATCCAGATCCCCCATAGACCTTATCAGACCAACCTTGAATGATGACTGCTGGTCCAGGACTCACATAGCTGTACTACTATCTTAATAATTTTTATTATGATAGAAGGATCTATGACAATTATGTGTGCAACAAAATATCGTCCAAATGTTCGCCACGGCTCGGTGGCATACCTCTATCCGATGGTCCATATTTTCAATGACTGAGACATAATTGGAAAAAAAAAAAAAAAAAAAAAAAAATTGGAAATATTTGCTAAAAAAAAAAGATCGTCATTTTTGGGAAATAATTAAAAAACTGATTTATTCGAATCTTTCGAGAAGAACTAAGTAGGGGGATCTTATTTCGAATATACCTACTTATATTATCTATATCTATATCTATACTTATAATAAAACTGTAGGCAAATTTTCTGTTACCTAATGGCGTGAAAACTACTGCCAGATTTCAATGAAACTTTTTTTGAAATGTTCCTTAAGATTTTGTGCAACACATAGGCTATTTCATTTCATTGCTATGCCTATTTTTTTGGAGCGTTTTTGACCAAAATGTGTTTTTTTTCTGACTTTACTGCCTTTAACTCGCCATTACTCAAATAATTCTTAATCAATGCAATCAAAACAAAATATTTAGGAGAGCCAACAATAGTTATTTCAAGCCATCAATCAGCTTTCTATGTCCTCTAGAACTGAGCTACAACCTACAACCTAAAATCTAACATGAAAAAAAAATGCATTTTCTCAAATCAAATATTATCAGCAACCGCGGTTCTTGATCGTTTTTCTGCTTTGGGGTGGTTTGGTGGCGCACATCGCACAACGGCACAAGCACGTTCATACATATGAAAAAAAAAAAAAATGCGTGGTGTTTTCTCCAATTTAAGTGAAACGAAAGAGAAGTAGGTACCTATGCGACGTGAATATGTATGTAATCAACAGAGGCAATGTGTTTCTGAGATCTGAAATCTGAGGAAATGCGCAGATGGCTGATGCGATGACGTGTGGTGAATCAGCGTTGCCATAAGTGCAGATTTGTCTGCATTTTCAGATTTTGTCTGCAACCGCAATAATTATATTTTGTTCTTTTTAACAAATTTTAACATTTGTTGCACACTTGATTTCGCTGTATGCTGTCATTTTCGTATTCAGCTTTTTTGTTTTTTTGTTATTGTTACATAAATAAAAAAAATTAAAAATTGTGAAGGAAGATTTTTCTATAGAAATCTGAACTGCAGATTTTTTTGTTGTCATTATTGCAGATTTGTAAAAATATTTGTATGGCAACACTGGGTGATGGATGTATGGCGGAGGTGGTGTATATATAGAAATTGAGTTCATGGTTTTTGTTTTAATGGTTGTTATAGTACCTACGTTGATACCTACAGTAAAGAATTGAAGAATTCAGAAGTAAAGACGATATAGGTGAATTATGTTGTTTGATTTACTTATTGTTGGTGTAGATACAAATTTCCGTTCAGGCTTTTGTTTTAGTGGTTGGTTTGATATAACCTACGTTGCACCTACAGTAAGGAAGTGAAACTTTAGTACTTACGCTGTTGAATTTAATTTTCTTAAATTGGTGTTTTAGGTAAATAGATTTGTTTGATTTATTGTTTCACATTGACAATGTTCACCGATTTTTTTTTTTTAGCTAGACTGTTGATTTTAAACAAATATGCCGTTGAGAAAACGGTCAAATCTCTTTTATTGGAAATTACACAGTCTCACGCCGCGTACGAAGTTGCGGGCACAGCTAGTCTTGAATATGTAGATATTTTGATCCAAATCGTTAGAGCGGTTTTTGTAAAACTACGCAGACAGAACAGTATCAAATATTACAATGTTTCGTTTGAAAAATGCTATTGCTTAACTATGTAGCTCAAAATTGAGTACAAGATATTATTCGGGATGTAAGCATTACTTGGTTTTTCAATATGTATTCAAATCGAAAATGAGCTTTCGAGATATGATTACTTTCTAAAATTTGCTTTTTCGGTGATTGGAATTGAAAAATAAGGACGAAATCATTTTGGGAATATCAATTTTACTCTAAGTAGGTATGTATTTGGGTCATAATTCTTATTGCCTTTTTTCAGGTAAACTAAAGAAAAAAAAAAAAACTAAATTTTTAAGAAATGTCTATTTTCAAAAATCCATTTTAGGGTAATATAGAGAAAAACTGAGTTTAAGTTAGAAATAACCATATTACCTTCGAAAATAATTCGTGTTGCAATCGTATGGACCGCTTTCGAGATATGTCAGCGAAAACCTGAGTAGGTATGCAGTTAGAGCCGTTTTCGAATAAATCAAACTGGTACAAACATTTTATATGGGAAGTAGCAGCAATATTGAGGTAACAGTGCAAAGAACGGCCTGAACTGTAGGCCCACAAACTCTAGATCCGAAGTTTGAATGAAATCTGGGCGCGGACAGATAGGCAGATAGATAGACAGACAGAATTTTAGGACTCACTTTTTGGAGTTCCTCTATCATCGTAATGTCAGAATTGATTATCATCTCGAGTTCGAAAATTTGTGCGAATGCAATATCTTTCTTTTACTACGTAATCGAGAAAGTTAAAAAAACAGACAGCATCGTTGCATTAGAGGGAGCTCGGCTCGTTCTTTGCGCAGAATGTCAGTCTTTTCGTTACCCTCAATACCACCTAGAGACTCTAATTGCTTAGAGGCAGTCTGACTATCATTGTAGATTATGATACTCTTATTGGATATCGATCTTATCTCAAGTATCTCCGTAGCTTTGATTCAAAATAGTGCATATTTTTCAAACCATCCCTGTGCAAAGTGTACCCTATTATCACTGTCCCTATTAGACTGACGAGGTGCAGTCCCCGCGTGTTATATTAGTAGATCCATCTTGCAACAATGCTACCTACACAGATGCAGTCCTTTTTTTCTACCTTGGCCCTTCTTTAACCGACGAACTCTCGACATCATTTCGCCAAAGATAGACCCTTTGCACCTGGTGCCGACAACTCTCTCTTCGGCAAGCTCTTTCGTCCAAAATTGTTCGCACTCCGCTTATAATTGCTGAGAGCCCGTATGCTGGCAAGAGGAGTCATTTTGTTGTCCTAGGTTAGGTTAGGTTAGGTTGGGTGGGGTTGTGAGATCGTCACAAAAGACCAGGCACCAAAGTGGGCCCATCGCCATCCCCAGGGAACCATTACGGTTAAAAACCTAAACCAATTCGCCCAAACAATCAATTTCCCTACAGAATTTGGTTATGGTCCCAATATTATTTGAGGAACCAACCTCCTCTAAGTTATTAAAGAAGAACCTGCCTAGGTGCTTCCTTCTACTCCGAGCAATTGCTTGACACTCGCATAGAAGGTGGGAGATGTCCTCCGTAGCTTGTAGGTCCTCACAGTACCTACATGTATCCGTATTAGTCAAACCTAGTCTCATGGCATGCTTCCTTAAAAGGCAGTGTCCAGAGAGTATTCCTACCGTTAATCTTAACTTTGTTCTACTGAGATTGATTAATTCTTCAGACCTCTTCCGATTTAAAGTGGGCCACAGTGCCTTTGAGACCCTGTGCCCCTCTAGCTGTGACCATCTTGTAGCTGCTTTATTGGTAGTTTTCTCAACGATAACCCATCTAGCAACGGCCATAGGTGGTCTGATGCCCTCAATCATTGTATTTACTGGGAGTTCCGCTCCTTCCTTAGCCAAAACGTCGGCCCTTTCGTTGCCCTCAATATCACAATGCCCAGGTACCCAACATAATCTAACACGGTTCTGCGAACATAATGCCTTAAGCATTGCGCGGCAATTCCTGACTAGTTCAGATTTAGTGGTATGTGACTCTAGCGCTTTAAGCGCAGCCTGACTATCAATGTAGATGGCGATATTCTTATTGGATATCGATCTCATCTCAAGTACCTCCGCAGCTTTGAGTACGGCCAGAATCTCTGCCTGGAACACACTGCATGTGTCCGGTAGTCTCAGGGCCATATGTAGGTTTTGTTGTCCTAAGTTGTAAATGCTTTCGTCGCGATTGGTGCAGTGAACTAATCTAACCAACCGAACCGGCAGAGTTCTCGTGGTCACCCATAGACCTTATTACTGGCGTTTTGGACGTGCTTAAGTTCAACCAGCTGTTAAGCTTTACTCCCATGTATATATATATATAAAATCTGTACATTTCACTGTCTTTCGGTGAATTATTTAATTTTTCCAAAGGTTAAGTTCAAAAACTGAAACTTGGCAGCGTAGACGAAGGGGTATATCGCTGTATTAATCGCAATAAATAGTTGGTTCAACAGATAGATAGATAGATAAGATAATTTATTACTATTTCTTAAAAATGATTACATAATATTCGAATTCGAATAGTTAAACATGCTACTGCAACTTAAAAAAGAAATAATCGTGACAATTGTATTTCTTGAAAAAATAGAGATAATGCCACTTGGCCATATAAAACGGTACTTAAATGAAAAAGGAAAAAAGGGGGAAAAAAATGGGTGGGGTGACCCAATAAACAATAACTCAAACATATTTAAAATAAAATTAGGTATGGGTATGTACTCTTACGAAGAAACAACATTATAAAAATCAAATATTTCACCACAACATCAACGAAGAACAAAAAATAAAATTTCCACGTCTTTAAGATCAAAGCAAAAGAGCCAATTTTTTGCATGTTTTGCGAAAGCACGACGAAGTGTAAGTACTCTTACAAAACAGGTCCCCATTAGACTCTGAGCCTGTGTTGCCAGGTCGAAAGAACCCCAAAGTTGGAGCCAAAAAAAGTTGTAGTAATGCGAATTGTATAGTATTCGTAAATGGTATGTTTAGGCAGAAAAAATCTCTAGAAAAATATTCGCCCAAGATAAAAAATGTGCAGATTTATAGCCCAATTAGGATTACTAAATTTAGTGTCGGAAATTAAAAAAAAAGAGAGCCCAATTTCCGATAAATATCCCAATCTGTCAAGCTTGTTCTAAACTACTAAAGCGCTTTGAACTTGAAGATCTGCATTATCTTAGTCAATGTTTTCCCTAAAAAATCCATTTTCCCTAATCCTTCTATAAATATTTCCCTTACTCACGAATGATTTGTTTTTCTGTCTTTGCAGTTCTGCCAGCATCTTTGACAGCATTGAATCCAGCTTTGCAGCAAGGTACGAGTAAGTTTGCCAGACCACGTTTTAGTTTAACGACATGTCCGATTGCATAGGTCCATTAAAGCTCCGGTACTTTCAGGTCAAAGTCTCGGCTATGGTTTTGTCAATTATGTCCGTGCCGAGGATGCCGAGAAAGCTGTCAACACTCTAAATGGCTTGCGTTTACAAAATAAAGTCATTAAGGTATCATACGCCCGTCCAAGTTCGGAGTCGATAAAGGGTGCTAATCTATATGTATCGGGTCTTCCCAAAAATCTATCACAACCAGACTTGGAGGCGATGTTTGCATCATTTGGAAAGATAATTACATCTCGTATACTCTGTGATAATATATCT
Organism: Cheilosia urbana; assembly: GCA_946477585.1. Taxonomy (NCBI): domain Eukaryota; kingdom Metazoa; phylum Arthropoda; class Insecta; order Diptera; family Syrphidae; genus Cheilosia; species Cheilosia urbana. Next base: position 85,097,474 of record OX297854.1, on the reverse strand, counting down.
GGTAAGTGTTCTTTAAAGCAGGTCCTTCCGTTCAGATTATCCTGATTGGCCTCAGCTTTTCAGTTTTATGATTTATTTTGTATGTTTTCTTTTTTTTTAGTTTCTGATATATTTGGCAATGTAAGCGTAGCCAAAATCGACGGTACGTTATTTTTTAATTTCTCTTTTGATTATGCATTCCAAATCTCTTTGATAAAAGCAATGCTTTACAATTACAACACTTTGTTAATTAGCGCATGTTTTCTTTAGGTCTATCGAAAGGTGTTGGCTTTATACGTTTCGATCAACGCAACGAAGCCGAACGTGCTATTCAGGAGTTAAATGGTAAAACACCAAAAGGATATACCGAACCAATTACTGTGAAATTCGCTAACAATCCAAGCAATAGTGCTAAAGCTCAAATCCCACCACCGTTGGCTGCATATCTGACACCGCAAGCTGCAGCGGCCACAAGGAGATTGGCCGGTGCTCTCCCATCGGCCGGTAGAATTAGGTAAGAGCTTCGCAAGAGGATTTTTTTATTATAAGAAATCACTAATAGAACATGAACCGAAAGACTGCGCGCTACAAACGTCAACAGAAACATCTTCAAATGTCAAAATAACTATAACAAAGTTAATATTTAATAACATTTTTTTTTATTTATTTAACGATTTGATTTGAATTTTTTTTTTATTTTTATTTAATGTTAAGTTTTGAATTGTTTTATTTATTTGTTCGGTTTAGTGTGGGTTAAGTGTGGATATTCTTCTTACTACAGACTGTTACTAAAATTGGACTTTAGACGGATTTGAAATTTTAAGTTTGCTTTTTAATTGCTTTTTTTTTGGTTCACCTTTAAGGGGCAACGCATAAGACCGCGTTTAACCCTCAATTGCGATATTGTCCTAATAAGTTGGGAAATAAAAGTCTTGGGAGAAAGTCACAGATAGACAGAAAATGGCAATGGGCGCGTTCAGAATTTATTTTATTCGGAAAGAATGGTCTGGACGTTGCTATCGTCGTCAGTGGTAAATTCGAAAGCACGGTCCCAGAAATACTGCAATACACTTTATCTGTTGTTCAGAGATGGTGTAATTAAGAAGGTCTTTCTGTTAATCCAAAGAAGACAACTATAGTCCCCTTTACTAGACGGAGGAAACTAGATCTCCTTATTCGCCCTACCTTGTTTGGCGAAACCATTGAATTCTCTCGAGAAGCCAAATATCTGGGAATTATCCTTGACAGTAAACTATCATGGAACCAGCAGATTGAACGTACCGTAAACAGAGCCACCAGATCTCTATGGATCTGTCGTCGTGTCTGCGGTAAAAACTGGGGTCTTAGGCCTCGGATGCTTTACTGGCTCTATACGCTCGTTGTAAGACCAGCGGTTACCTATGCCGCCGTGGTCTGGTGGACGAAGACTAACGAAGTCACCACAGTCAAAAATCTAGAACGAGTCCAACGTATAGCTGGAAACTGTATGACGGGCTGCTTACGCTCCACACCGACTATGGCACTTAATGTCATCCTTGGTCTAACACCTCTTCAAACCTATATTCAAATGGAAGCCAGACTGGGAGCTCACCGCCTGTTCCATTCGAACAACTTTGACCCCTATACCAATCAAGGAGGTCATCTGTCCCTATTCGACACCATTGAGCCTTCAAGCTCATTCAGCATGCCTCTTGATGACATGCTACCGGAATATGTCTTCCATAAAAACTTCTCCACAATCATCCCCCCAAGGGAAGAATGGGAGAAATACAAACCTAATCCATCTCAACTCGACATCATCTGGTACACAGACGGTTCTAAGATGGAATCAGGGACTGGCTCTGGAATCTACGGTGAGTCAAACCAGGTGAGCTTGTCAGTCAGCCTTGGGAAAAACTTATCCATATTCCAGGCTGAAGTCCTTGTAATCAACCATTGCGCTAGAATAAATCTTAGTTCTAACACACGTGGAAAAACCATATTTATATTTTCAGATAGCCAAGCAGCTCTTAAAGCTCTCGACTCATCTGTCATCAAATCCAAACTTGTCTTAGAAACATTCTCAAACATCTATGAACTTTCTAAGAAAAACCTAGTCATCCTCCACTGGATTCCAGCCCATAGAGGATTTGAGGGTAACGAATCGGCTGACTCACTGGCTAAAGTCGGAGCAACCACTCCACTCATCGGACCTGAACCCTTCTGCGGAGTCAGCAAAAGCCATTTCAGGAACTACATCAAGAACCAATCTCGTATAGAGTCTAACGAGATCTGGTAAAACACAGCTGGGCAGAATTGCACCAGAACATTTTTCCCCAAATTCTCCTCCAGAAAATCACTATTCTTGATCAATCTGGACAAAAACAACCTGAGAATACTAACAGGAATAATCAGTGGCCACGGTCGAGTGAAAAAACATCTCCACAACATTGGCGTCTCACCGGATCCCATCTGTAGACTTTGTCTCGAGAGTGACGAGTCCTCTCTTCACATAATCACAGAATGTCCGGCCCTTTGTCGTCTCAGGAAAAAAGTCCTTGGTGATGAAATCATTGATTTAGCATCTCTTGCTAATGTACACCCAGAGAAGATCCTGGTCTTCCTGACGGCCTCTGGGGTGAAAATATGGCTCTAAGAATTTATCAGGGAAGGCACAATAGGCTCCTCTAAGAAGCCGCAGTGCCAGAGCTCATTGGAAGCTCTCCCGCCTCACAATCTAATCTAATCTAATGGTCTGGATCTAGACTGAGTGTAACCTGAACGCAAAAATGTCACTCTTCCTACTCCATGTACGAACTGTCAACTTAGTAGGTACTCGGTCATGAAATTCTTCCTGAGATTCATCGGCTATCCCTCTAAAATGAGATAATTTTAAACGAAGGTGGATACAAATGCATGAGAGGATATTACCCTGTGAACGTCAAGTCATTTCAGAGTAGCATAAAGTATCTCGGCGGATTGTGGCTATAGCCGTTCCCTAGAAATTTCGCGGGTCAATTTTGAGGCTTAGTTCTATATGAAGGTGCTCTTATTTTTTTTTAGTTTTGGTACTAAGTTGCTATTTTTGAATGAAGAGGATTGCAAGAAGAGAGTATTGACTCAAAAAAAAAAAAAAAAAAAAATAGGGGATCATCTAGTCTGGCCTGGTGTATCTATCATGGTTCGACAAAAAAATAGCGTTGTCGCTCGAATTTTCCACAAATCGGTATGCCAATAAAAGCGCCATCTGCAATTCTATGCCACTACTTATTAACCATGACTATAAGTTTATGAGCGTTCATTAAACTTTCAAGTGTCCCCACATCATACCTACTCTCAAGTTAAAAGCGACATTGAGTTGTTCGAGTGTTACTACTCATAGTGATTTAATAATGTTCACTTAAAATCATATGTGACAGTTTATGACATAGAACAAGTAGCTCATAGGGTATTTAAGTAGAACTTAAATCGCTATTATTAGCATCAGCAAACGGGCCTAAAGAGCCATCTCTAAGCGGTCATCTTTTTTTTTCGATTTTGTGAGGGAAAACGTTAAACGTTGCGACATTAGGGTTATTCCTTTGATTTTGTAGTAAAGCGTAGCAAAGACTTGTTCCGAAACGAAATATCCTATACAAAAGCGACACAACGAAATCATGAACGAACAATTTCGCTCTCCTTTTCGTTTTGCAGTACGCAGCTGCTGCAAAATGATGGCGGAAAAGTGGGTAACTGTAGTAGATTGCTTTGTACAATTCTCCACTCTCTTTTCGCACACGTTTATTGTCCGGGAGGGACATTAATTGCTTGCGAAAATTTGGCATTGGTGCTGCAGTGCTGCCAGCTTTTATAAGAGGTGTGGAGCCAACTGGAGAAACTTTGAAGTCGAAAATTTCCAAACTCAAATAATAAAACTCTCAACAACTCAGTACACAAAAGAACCCAAATTCGGATTTAATACCATTTTGTCACCGAAGCGAAAACCGTGTTTTCGTCGAAAACTCAAAATTCCATGCACACCAATCAATTACCAGTTCTCTTTGTAAACTATTTTGTTTACATATTTCGATCGTATTAATTCACAAATAAAATGAATCCAGAGTATTTAAAAATAATATTAGCCCATCAATTAGTGTGGAAAATGATTTTAAGTTGTGTGCTGCTCCGCTGAATGTGCAAAAGATGTGTTTGTTTTAACAACGCAACGATTGGAAGTCGTTTTCGTGGTGTTTCCTTGGAAAACGACTTTAAACGACTCGTTTTAAAAACTGAAATATGTATTGGAAAACTTTTGTTTTGAAGTTTTCAAGTGTTTTCGCGAAAACCAGGTTTTCGTCTCGGTGTGAATAGGGTATAATGTTCGATTTGGCAGCAGAAATCTGATAAATGCGCAATAATCGGAAAAGACAAAACTGTTTAGAAAGTTTTAGTTATATGAAAAGAATCCTAAAAATCGCCAAACTTTAGGTAAATAAAATGAGAAGCGTAAATTACTATAAATCCGAAATGACAATTTTAAGGAGCCAAATTGGAAATAAAAAGCCAGTGCTGGTAACACTGCTACTCGTGTATCAGCTGATGGAAAGCTCCACAAATTATTTTTCGCTGCCTTTACGCAGACGTTTCGCTGTCCATTTGGAGACCACCGGAAAATTTCGTTTTGGAACAGGTCCGTACTACTTAAGAATGGAAAAGACTGTAAAAATGGCATGAATTCGCTTTAATGTGGTATTCGATTATAGCTGTTTTTTTCACCAATGTCAAAGGTATTTGGTTGATTTTCCATTATGTACAAACAAAATTCAACTAAACTATTTAACAAAACATCGAAGGAATTCAGAATACTTAAATTGTAAGAAGTATGCGACGTGAATACGTAAGTAATCAACAGCGACAATGTGTTTCTGAGGAAATCAGGAAATGCGCAGAAGGCTGATGACGTGCGCTGATGGACGTATGGTGGTGTATTTAGAAATTGAGTTCAAGGTTTTTGTTTTAATGGTTGTTATAGTACATACGTTGATACCTACAGTGAAGAATTCAAGAAGTAAAGACGATATAGGTGAATTATGTTGTTTGAGATTTATTTATTGTTGGTGTGGATACAAATTTCCGTTAAGGCTTTTGTTTTAGTGGTTGTTTTGAATTTACCTACTTTGATACCTACAGTAAGGAAGTGGAACTTTAGTACTTACGCTGTTGAATTAAATTTCATTACATTGGTGTTTTAGGTAAATAGATTTGTTTGATTTATTGATTCACATTTGCAATGTTCACCGCTTTGTTTTAGCTAGACAAATATGCCGTTGAGAAAACGGTCAAATCCCTTTTATTGGAAATTACACAGTCTCACGCCGCGTACGAAGTTGCGGACATAGCTAGTAATTTAATAGGGTAGTATTTTTGAAGTGAAACTTCTAATGCGACTTCCAACATTTCGTATCTTACTTTAGTTGTAATAATCCCATTGTAAATGTTATAGATTTGGATATTTCTCCACTCGAAAATGATAATTAAAAGATGCGATCAATTGTAGATAATAAGCAATGTTAATAAAGTTTGTCTTAAAGAAACAATATGATTTCACTAAAAATCAATTTCTACCCCTTCCAATTTTCATTTCCACATTACGAAGTTTCTCTTCTTCAGCGCGGAGGGACTCCACGCACTACTTTTTTTTTTTTTTCATATGAATGTGCTTGTGCGATGTGCGTCACCCAACCACCCCAAAGCAACAACGATCAAAAACCGCGGCTGCTGATAATGTTCGGATTGAGAAAATAAATTTATTTTGTTCATGTTAGATTTTAGGTTGTAGCTCAGCTTCTAAAGGACATAGAAAGCTGATTGATGGCTTGAAATAACTATAAAAGTATTGGCTCTCCCAAGTATTTTGTTTTGTTTGCATTGATTAAGAATTGTTTAAGTAATAGCGAGTAAAAGACAGTAAAGTAAAAAAAAAAAAAAAAAAAAAATAGTTTGGTCTAAAATGCTCCAAAAAAATAGGCATGGCAAAGAAAGGAATAGCCTATGTGTTTCTCAGAATCTTAAGGAACATTTCAAAAAAAGTTTCATCAAAATATTTGCAGTAGTTTTCACGCCATTAGGTAACAAAGAAATTGCTTACACTTTTATTATATGTATAGATAGATCCTCAGAGGTGTTTGGGAAAATATTCATAAAATCGATTTACCCTTGGCCAAACCATGATAAGATAGAGTACGATACCTCTGAAATCACTAGCTCAGCTACAGGTAAAATCCGCCAAGACAGGTCTTGAAATGTTAAACTGGTTTGGAAAATACAGATGTTTAAAAACAAACCGTATTTTGAAATATTCAAATACGTTTTTCATGTGAATATTGATGCACGTATGTTTCAATTTTTACTCAGAACAACAAAGTATCATATTTATATTTATTTGCATGTATTTTGTCACAAAATGCCGAGTTTAATTGAATTTTTTTCCCAAAAAATATTCTGTGCGTTACTGACTTAGTTGATGCAGTTTCGCAGAAAAAAATATACCCCACTGTAAAGGTATCTTCAGGAATCTTCAAGCTATGCCATAGTTTTTTAAGAGGTCAGATCTAGGTAGGTTGAACATTTTAAATCCGTGTCCTCGTTCGAACAACCCCTTTTGCACTTTTGTTGTGGTTTTTGAAATGCCTTCACACAGTATAAATAATACTACCATTATGGACCATAAACATTGTTTGTTTAGATGGCTATTCCTTTTTCTCAGTTCCCAAAAACTTTAGATATCAATATCATAGATTCGGAATCTAATAAGTGCTTTCTTAGAATATATGAATTCCAATTCCAACATGTTTGAAAGCCAGCAATGGTGGAGTAGGTAGTCATAGTCATGACTACCTTAGCCCGAATTTTGTATTTTGTTGTATAACAAATTTATTGCACCTAAATCATTAAATGGTAAATGGAACTAGTAATTATTCTGTCGGACTACTAAGCGATTGATCGAGATCCGAATCCCGCAAAAACCCAAATTCCAACTTAGGGTTTTTTCCACTACGCCACCTCTCGCGAACGTCTGACAAACATCCGAGAGTATAACTGTCTTCAAAGAGCTTCTCAATTAGCCGTTTGGAGTCGGCATAAAATATAGATCCCTTTCATTCGTTCCAAAATAAAGAAAAAACTCACACAAAACGAATGGTTGCGAGAAGCTAGGCCTAGGGTCCCTCCGGACCTGTTGCGCCAACTATTTATTTATTTATTATTTTGCATTTATTTTTAAAAAGAAGTGCATATAATAAATAAATTATTTTATGTGATAAATTTAAGTTTATTTTTAGTACTAAATACATTTTTAAAATCTATACTGAGGTAAAGAAAATATTCATACATTTATTAGAAATGAAAAACCCACACTAAAGTGTTTACATAAATAACTTAGTTCCTAATTATCCTATTTTTTATATGATTTCAATTACGTTCTTAATTTTTTTTTTACTTTTTATTTCTTTTAATTTTACCAAGTAGCTTAACTGAATTATACAAAAAGAAAAGAGAAACTACCAATAACCACCAAAATTCGTCCGAAAACTATATAAATTCCGTTTTTTAATTTATTCTTTTATTTGTTTTCTTTTTTATATTTTAGCATTGGAAAAAGCCCGATGTTAGCCATTAACAAGGGTTTACAAAGGTGAATTAATTTATTTTTTTTAAAACGAAAAACAAAACCTATACTTTTATTATACGATTATATATATTTTTTGAAATATGTTTTCAAACAACAAATTTATGATTTCAATTATTGTAACTTTTCAATTCAAGTTACCCTCTATCTAAGTGTCATTTTGATTTCAACTCTTATGTTTATTTATGATTTTATGTTCGATTTTTATCTGTTGACTGAGAGTATATTTGCTGATTTTTTTTATGTTTAATTGAAATTGTGTATTTTATCTGTTGGAATGCGCAATTTATGTTCTGCAAAATACCATACTGTACTAACAATACCTTTTAGTTTAGCATAATTTTGTTGTATTATTAGTGACTAAATGTTATTTTTAGTTGTTTTATATTTTTCTTTTGCATCACTCACTTGTGTTGAACAGAAAATAAAAATAAAAATAAAAAAAAAATAAAAACAGATAACACAATTAATGTTTTCCACACAAAAAAAAAAAAAAAACGAAACAATGGAATTGTTTTCGTAATAACAATTTTCATTGATAATTAGGACGGCTTTTGTAATTCGACATGTTGACATTTGTTGTACTAGGAAACACCGACGCTTAAATATTTCATCCGCAGTAATACCTATGTAGAAAAAATTCAAATCATTGCTTATTCCATTCTCATAAATAAAACAGATTATTTTTTAAATTCACAGATACATGGATATTTAATTTTTTTAAGAAGCTCTGTTCTCTAAGCTGAGTGGTTTTGACTTTGTTTCTTTATAATGTTGGCCGCTGGTAACAACAACATTCACCTAGCTAAGCTACTGCGACGATAGACCCAATTATTCATTTCCATCAAATTTTCCATTGAGATCTTTGGTCTTAAAACTAACCGCGAACCGACTCAAGTTTTATTTTATTTAATATGATTGCTCTCTCTCTATCTCCTGTACATATTACTAGACGATCGTACGAATTTTGGCCCATTTCTTATTTACTTTTTTTTGTCCTGAGAATGTTTTGTGTCCTCCTGGAACTGAATAGTTACTCGTTTCCTTTTCCAGTTAGTTTTCCAATGATTTTAAAAAGCTGTTATAGAAAAAAATGCGGTATTATTTTTTTTCGAATAGCAAGCAACTACCCTTTCTTTAGAAATTACTATTTCTTTATTATTTTCGAACATGTAGCAGTGGCTTAGTGGTTAGTGTGTTGGACTACTAAGCGAGGGGACTCATGTTCGAATCCCGCAAAAACCCAAATTCCAACTTAAGGTTTTTTTTTCCACTGCGGCCCCTATCGCGAACGTCTGACAAACATCCGAGAGTATCATTGTCTTGAAAAAGCTTCTCAATAAGCCGTTTGGAGTCAGCATGAAATGGCAGATCCCTTCCATTCGTTTCAAAAATGAAAAACTTACACAAAACGAATGGTTGTGAGAAGCTAGGCCTATTGTCCCTACGGACCTGTTGCGCAAACTATTTAACAAGGTATTTTTTTTTTTTTTCGAACATTGCGCTTTTTTAAGAAGATACCTGAGTTGCATTAATAGTAATCTCTCGCATTTATCCACTCTGTACTCCAGAGTGTTCTGTACTGATACTTGCAAACGCTCAGTGACAGCTCGCTGTGTTCTGCCAATGATGTCGATGTCGTCAGCGTAGGCAAGTAGTTGCACAGACTTTTGGAAAATTGTGCCTCTGGTATTGACTTGCGAGTTTCGCACAATCCTCTCAAGAACGATGTTGAAAAAGTCACATGATAGCGCGTCAACTTGCCTAAATCCTTTTTTAAGATCAAAGGTTTAGGTGAGATTATTTCCGACCTTAAGGTATGCCAAAACTAGACCTTGCTCTGTATAGGTCGACTCTAGAAATGCTGTCATATGGTATCGACTTGAATTTCTTGGGTTTTCTCCAGGATCTGCCGGTCGTTTGTGAACTTACTGGGCCTAAAACCGCACTCATAGGGTCCAACCAGTTCGTGACCTGTGGTTTCAGGCCTTCACACAGTTTGGCGTATAGGAAATAGGATCTTATATGTGATTTTAAGAAGACAAATGTCTCTATGGCCAGGTCAGGTACTCAGTGTTACATCATCTTCGGCGGTTAATGTCATTTACCTGTAAAAACATATAAGTATTTATAGTTGAATTTCATTATCAATTTCACACGATTTCATTTTGACTATGACTTTCAAAATATTTAACCAACTCATAAATAAATTTCGTAGAGCCTTTCGGACAGTTTGAAAATATTTATACAACTCAGAAATAACTCTCGTAGAGTCTTTGGGACACTTTAAACCTTCAGTAGCATTTTGCTTATATAAGGTTATAAGTTCCAGGGTTCGTAAAGCAAATAAAACTATATTTGAGTCCTTTCGAAACCATGGTGATTGAGAGAACAATGGCCTGGAATGTAAATAGGACTGCAACTCTTCCTCCTTTGCTGTCTTCCATTCTCCAATCGGTAGCTGATTGGTATCTTGATGACAGAAGTACCGGTCATGAACTATGACATACTAATTTTTTTCAGTTCAGAAGTCATCCTTTTGCCAATAAACCCACATCTTAACGGCAATGGAAAAGTTGATTAGATTTTATTTTTATAGCAACGACTGTTTTTAATAGCTGCAGGAAACATGATTGAACTGAGTATGCTTGAATAAACCAAGAATACTTGACACCAGCTTCATAGGTTACTTGTGTAGATGAATAAGTTTTTTTTTTCTTGAGTTCATTTTACAGCTCGGAAAGGAACAGGAGATTTTTTTTTAATAAAGTCTAAGATTAAAGTCCTATGTATATTGTAAACATAAACAGTATAACTGGCCGCTGGAGTGGTTTCCTGTGTTCACTTAGGCCTTTCCCGTTTTTGACTGCTTTTACTTCCAATCAAGTTGTTAAGCGTCGTCGAAAAATTATCCGAAACTTGACAAACGACCACACCCGTATACCTAGCTCACAATTTAAGACAGAACACACCAACACCTCATACTCCCCATTCAAGACCATTACCCTTTTCCAACGCATGCTAACATTATTTGTATTAAGTAAATTTTACAACAAAAAAAAAAAAAAAGTACCTGCTGATATATTTTATAAGTAAAAAACATACTCTAAGATACAATGTAGACAAGAAAAAAAAAAAAATACTATACATATCCGTAGGCTAAATGTTAAAAACAAACAAAACTTGGCAATATCAGAGTATTCCAAATACAATTCGATTTTTTTCTCAATTCCAGATATTCCCCATTGGCCGGTGATTTATTAGCCAACTCCATTCTACCCGGCAACGCAATGACCGGCTCCGGTTGGTGTATATTCGTTTATAATCTGGCCCCAGAAACCGAAGAGAACGTCCTGTGGCAGCTGTTCGGTCCTTTTGGCGCCGTCCAATCGGTTAAGGTGATCCGAGACCTGCAAACGAGTAAATGCAAGGGATTCGGTTTTGTCACAATGACAAACTACGACGAGGCCGTTGTTGCAATACAATCACTTAACGGCTACACACTTGGCAACCGAGTGTTGCAAGTTAGCTTTAAGACTAATAAGACAAAAACCGCTTAAAATGGGTTCAAGTATGAGTTGCAAAATTTGTATTAATTTATTTATTTCCCTAATGTAATTTTTTTTAACTTTTTTCTTTTCACTAAGACCATTAGTCAGTCTTTAAAATTAATATTAAAATTACAATTAAAAAAAAAACAAGTTTCCTTTCAAATTAATTTATTTAATGTAACAAAATAGCTAAAATGTGTTTGACTTTATTTGTTTCTTTATAATTAATAAAAAAAATGATAAAAAGAACACCAACATAATTTTTTTAATATAAAAATTAAAATAAAATAAAAAAAAAACAAAAAAACTATTTCTACACGTGTAAAAAAAATGCATTTTTAAATGTGAACAAAAAATATATATATCTAAACGATGGCAATATTTTTGGAGGTTGAGGAATTTCAAAAAAAAAACTTTTACAAATTGATATAAAAAAAATGAAAAAAAAAAAACAAAAGAAAAAATCGATATCAGACTTTATATAAATATTAAAAATAAGAAGACATACAATATATGTGCATATATATATATATATATATTTTAGAGAAATAAAACAGGAAATCAAGTCAGCGTATTTTGAAAGTTTACCACACTCACTCACACACACCCTCTCAAACATCTCTGTATACAAAAAAGGACGATGCAAGCAGAAGAAAGCAATCTAGCCCCGCAAATATAATACAAAACCGAACACAACAATAAACTAAAAGTAATGTCGAGAAACAAAAACCTATGTATATATATATATTATACATAAAAAAAATGGCAAAGGAACTTCACTCAAATAAAAGGATATATGTATATGTATATGTGTTAAAAAAATGAAACGTGAGAAACAAGAAAAAAGAAAACCATAAAATCCAGCTTCCAAATTTTTAAGATACTAGACAAGTAAGTGTTTTAATATTAGAAATTTTCTTATAGTGAATTTTTACGCGCAAAAAACAAAGAAGAAAAAAACAACAAAAATAAATCAACCAAAAAACATGAAGAAAATATTAATAATAATAAGAGAAAGTTAAAAAAAAGAAAACACATAATTTCTCTATAATATCCTCCGATTTTGTTTCCTCACTAGTTTTGTTCGTAATTTTTCAAACTCTTCTCTCAAGTGGTTTTGTTCTTTGCAAGAAGATAAAGAATCTTTTGTTTGTTTGATTTTTTTTTAACTTTAAGTGCAATATAAATAAATTAAATGCTATAGACATAAAGAAGAAAAATCTGCAACGAGACTTAAACAAAGAAACTAAAACTTAAATGAAAAAGGAACTCTCTAAAATATTTATAAATTTACACATCACAGAGAATTCGTAGTTAAAATGAAAGTAATTTTTACTCTTATATTAACAATAATTTTTAAATTTAATTAATTAATTGTTAAATTGAAGTATATAATGCACAAAACAGAAAGAAGTTTATAGAATTTTACTGAGAGCACAATTCAGTTGTTGTGATGCAAATTTGTATAGTTTGCAGCTTTATTATGTAGGGGCAAACAATCGGAAGGGGTTGGGGGAGATGAGTGCGTTTCAAAAGGGGGTAAGAACAATTTGACAAGGAAAAGTTACGGCAGGTTTTGGCATAACTTCTCTTAAATGGGCGTTTCTTTATAGTGACTATATAGGTCGGTGAGGGTTGAGGCGCATAATGTTAGGAGTTAGTCAGGATTTGCCTTTAACATACCCTTGGAACAGCCAGGTTTGAGTTAGCTTAAGATTTTGTTACAGGAGTGTTGGACACTAAAAGTAGGTTTTCCGCTGTCACCTGAAGGAAGGTAAACCATTAGTAGGTTTGCCTATCATGCTTTGTACCTATTGACCATGAGTGTTGTGAATTATAACTTGAGGTTAGGAAAGAAAAAAGGCTGATTTTGCTATAAATATTGTGCTCTAACCGCACAGCCGAATAAATTGTCAAATACATCAAGGCAAGACGTTTTCGATGACTTACCGACCATGGCACGATGGGACCAATATGTTACTTTATATAGCCTGTTTGATCTTGGCGGACTTTGTATTAGGTTAGGCTAGATAAGCGGGAAGGCGAGGCAGGAGCAACCTTTATACTTGGATCAATGTAGTTCACTGTATTGACTTTTTAGTTTTATGACTCCTAACACTATATAGAAAATAGAAGTTCTACGAGTTGTCAATCTATCCCTATACTTTTACAAAATTATGCAAGTCTTTTATAGACATTTATCAGTCTTCGAAACAGTATCTTCCCACAATTCTGTATCTGATGTGGCAAATAGGGATGCCAGACGTCCCCCTTTAGGGGGGGCAGTCCCCCTTTTTCATACAAAAATGCTGTTTGTCCCCCCTAGTACAAACCACTGTCCCCCTTGTTAAGTTAAAATTAAAAACTTTGAAAATACTTTCTTTTAATATTTTTAACAAGATTATCGGTTGACACATCAATTTAAAAGTGCAAGAAAACTTTCAAAGCTGAATGCATCCACTCACGAACTACATACATCTCACTTCACGTGCTAAAGTTGTTCTCTTGTAAGTTTTTGTTTTGTACTGTCATCTGTCTCTCTTTCAGTTTTTGTTTTAAAATCAAAATTTACTTTGATAAAATGTGCGAACCGAAAGAAAAAACTAACATGAAAATATTTGTCCCCCTTTTTGTATACTTGTCCCCCCTAGAAAACTCATGATGTCCCCCTTTTCGTATTTTTGAATCTGGAAACCGTAGTGGCAAAGTGTCCGACAGGTAGATAATTTTTAGTGTACCAATATACCTCTGCCACATCTGCACCCTACCACCCTTTAAGGGTATGTTCTAGTTAAATCAGTGCTGAGACCGTTTTCTGTACCTCGACAACAATATGCTGTCCTAATAAGATTATATTGTTGACGAAGTATAGTTTTGTATGTCTTGTTTTGGGATTATTGTTCGTTTCTTCTCAAATGCGAATATTAAAACTTATATTCCATTATTTTCCACCCTACGTTTCGTTGGTAGGTACTTTTTTTCCAACTTCTTCAGGGGCATATTTCTTTATTGAAGAATGCTCTCCTATTATACATATTAACCACCCGATCAATAGGGACAGGAACACCAACTTCATTGGTGGACAAGCTCATTTCACAGTAATCTGGCTTAACATAACTAGGCGTCCGTTGAAGCTACTCGTATGTTCAGTGCCAACGAATGCAATGAAATTATTCGAAGACCTTATCCGCATATTCTACGAAAGACATGAGTTGGTAGCCTTGGGAAGATGGACAGTGTTGTGCTAGTTCACTTCGGCTCACAGCTGTATTTTGTTAAAACCTTTTACAGATAATTAACCAAGTAGGGTTGTTTGATTATATAAATCTCATTCTCTGGATCTAAGGCGTATTCTTCATATAAGACCTAGAATTAGCTCCTTGCAATTGCCTTGAGATATTTCTATATTTGAATGAACTCCGCATATCTCAGTTTCCTCGATTCATCTGAAAATGCAACTCTTGCGAACATCTTGAATTCGATGAGCTTTTATTTTCAAGGCCCTACATGGATCTATATTCATCAAATACGCACAATTTGGATAGCAACCTACACTCTCAGAGACAAAGGGCAAGCAACTACTTTACTGCGCTGCAAACGTCCCGTATCTTTCAACAACTCACTCTGCCTTATTGAGTCAATGAATGCTAAGGACTTCGCTATGGTGTCATGGATTTTATCAAATGTTACAAACATAGTTGACCGATCATTTACTTTCTCATATTTTGAGACCAAATGAATGAGAAGTGTTCCATAATGAAATCAAAGAAGCACCTTAGTACCAATTTACAACTTTCTGAGAAATGTTACTCCTGAGCAGTGTTGCCGCTAAGAGAAAACAAAATCCGCTAGACCACAACGTAAAATCCGCTAGAAGTGCTAGTTTTTGCATCGCAAAAATCCGCTAGAATTCGCTATAATATTAATCTCAGTCACTGGCTCAAAATTCTGTCTGATGTTTAAAAAGAGCCCGCCGGCCAATGGAGATGCTGGTGTTCTTCCTAACTTCTGATGGGAGGCTATCGGAATTCGCCTTCCGTATGTATCAACCTATATGCATGCGTTTGGTAGGTATATACGTTTTCCTGATATATTTCAATTCCTTACATGCTATGTGTTCATCTGTCAGCGATACCTATACAGATAAATTCAGTACCCTCAGTCTCAGAATGCCGGCTTTAATCTCTAGTGAGTATAGAGACACCAATCGAAGAGTTTTGGCTTGAATTCACCCAAAGGTTTGCTTGACAGACATGATAAGTGGCTTAAAGTGTTATTTATTTGATGGGCGATTTCGTCTAACTGCATGGAGGAAGCTTAACTTAGCATTTGGCCTTAGATGGGACAAGTCCGAAAATGCTACTACGATTTTGCCTGTTCTTCGAAGTACGTGAAAGAAGGTGCTTCCATGCTTTAAGGCATTTTTGAAAACTTCGAAATGTGGTAAATTAAACAAACTTTATATATTTCATTCGAGACAATAGTCTCCACAGCTGGACTCTTTAATTATATTACCCTGTAATTTGTAATAACCTTATAATAAATAATAATAATAATAATAACACTTTTCATTCGGCCCTAGCGAGATAACCGTCTGAACGGAAAATTCTCCGATTTTACATGATTCGGATGATTTTTGCTGCGAGGGTATTCTTCGGAACGACTGTTCGCAACTGTTTATTTCTCTTCCGAAGTCGGACAACTCGAATGCAATTTGAGCCTCCGAAAGAGTATGCGTTGCGGAGCATTTGCCCTTCCGACGGATACCTCGCTAGGGCCGATTACAACTTACATATTTTTGTTTTCATTACCCCAATTATTGCGAACGTTTGGCACGTATCACGTGTCGTAGTCGTACGGATTTATTCTTATGCAATCGTTCAAATACTGTATTTAATGGCAGGTCCCTTCTATTCCTGTGCGAAATAATGAAAAACTTATACGATTATGTTGACTTGACTACGTGAACCTATGACTCATTGAAGGATGCGGCAATTCCGCACCTGATTTGGCTACAAGTCTCAAGACTTCCTATTTCGCGGACTTCAATCCTTTTCTGTCACCTTATGGATGCCAACCACCATCATTGGATGGCCAATTCAAGAATGTTTCTTTTAATCTTGCACTTTCTTGAATGTCGGAAATACCACTTATGGCAATATTATAAGACACACGTAGTTGTTAACAATAATTTTACTAAATACATTAAGCGCTTAACTCTTCAAACTGGACAGTATTAGCTGTCCCAAAACCGAACAATACAATTCAAAGTTCATATTGTTTTAAGATTTAGAAATGTCACACGCACATTTTAGATAGTTAGTGATTGAACGCATTCTTTTTTAGGAAACAGAAAATAAACAATCGCTTTAAAAGAGAAAAGTTATTGTCCAGTCCCGCCCCCAAAGAGCGACAAATCTTCCACGGCCTTCGTCGAACGCCCATCCTATGTGTATTTATTTCAATCTTACGTAACTTAAATGAAAACAAAAAAATATTCGCACAAATTCAAGTTAATTTAGTTACTTAAATACCTACTAGAGATACTCATTAAATGTTAAACATACAAAAATATTTGAATAAAATATTTTTTCTTTTCATTTACTAACTTAACGTGTAACCTGTAGTGGATATTAGTTCAAATCCACGAAAACAAAATAACCTGTTTGTAAACAATTCAATTACATAAACAAATCCATACATAAAACAAATGCCATACACAATTACATAAAACTAATAAAAATAAAAAGAAAAAAAAAATCTTAACTTATTTAAATGTTTCTATAAAGAATAATATATAAATAAATATATATATATTTGGTGTGTATCGATGTATTTATTTAAAACATATACAATTACTAGTTAAAAATTTATTTATTTATTTATTTTCTAATCCTAATTTTAAATATATGGAAATTGCAAAAGATGCTAAACAAATTAAATAAACCAACTTTGAAATTCCACAAAAAGAAGAATTTAAATTAATTTGAAATCACTAAGAAGGAAACCTACGAAACAAAAAAACGTCACTTTAACGAAAAATGAAAATGAAGAAGAAAGGCTAAACGCAAAAAAATACATGAAAATTTAAAAGAAATTATTAGTAAGAAATACATAGAAGAAATTTTTAAATATAAATTATTCTCATTACTTAGTCTAATTAAATTATATTAAATGTACTAACAACTAAAGAAAAACAAAACAAAATGATACCAAAAAATTAAAGAACAAATTTTCTTATCAATTACACTTTCTTATTCTCTATCCTGTAATCTAATAATTTATTTTTAAATTTGTTTTTAATTGATTTTTTTTTTTCCAATTAGTAGAGACTATTACTGTAAAAAAAAAAAACAAAACTTAAAAAAATCTTAAAGTATATTAACTTTTATGTGTACCTTAATATATATATATAAAAAAAAACAAAAGAAGCAAACACACAACAATTCTTAAAAATACTCTGTCGTAACTTTGTGTTTTTGTTTTTACCTTCTGTTTATTTTTTCCCAACAATTAGTTTTAGATTTGATTTTCAATTTATTTATTTAGTTTTTTAATGTATTGTATGTCATTTTCTTACAAGTTTTTAAGAAAATCTATTAATGAAGAAAGAAATTCATTTATTATATTATTCTAGTCGATATAATTACCATTATTATTCATTATAATTATTAAATTAAAAAAAAAAACAAAAAACAAAAAAAGAACGCACGCAAAGAATGTATTTCTTCTATAATTATTATTATTATCATTATCAATTAATTATATGAATGTAATTTCCCAAAGCAAACTAAACCGATATACTTATTATTTACAATCAAATTTTATGTGTTTATGTAACCTAAAAAAATAAAAAATAAATAAAAATTATGTGAAACATCAAAATTCCCTTTGACCCATACAAAGATTCGGTTAATGAAGTCTTTTCTGCAATCAATTTTTCAACAAACGCATGATACTCTCTTCTCTAGTCAGAATATTATTGTCTCATTATTGATGATTAAAAAAGAAAATCTGAGAATAGAAACAAAATAAAAAAGTTAAAAACACTGAAAAAAGTCATAACAAAATATATTTACTAAACAGAATATTAATTTATGTAATTTAGTTCGTTTCGAAATAAAATGAAAAACATAAAAAAAATATAATATGTAAGTGTTTTTCTGAATGGAAGTTAATTTAAACGTTGGCTTACATTTCCAATTGAAATTTTAGCACAAGTAGCGCCTTTGAGTCAGACCGCAATTTTTCTAGAATGAAAAACGGGGTTTGCAGTTCGAGCGGTATTCGTTTGTGGTTTTTCGTAGTGATTTTTAACTTTCTCCATTACGTAGTAACAGAAAGATATTGTTTTCGTACAAAATTTCGAACTCGAGATGTTAATCAATTCTGACATTACGATAATAGACGAACTCAAAAAAGTGGGTCGCGAAATTCTGTCTGTATGTCTGTCCCACAAACCTACAGCCGTTTGACCGGATTACGTTCGAACTTCGGATTTGGATTTTGTGAGCTAAGGGCTCGGGGCCGTTTTTTATTTTGCAAAATAACCTCAATATTAATGGTACTTCCAATACAAAATGTTTATACCAGTTTGATTTGCTCGAAAACGGCTCTAACGATTTCAACCAAAATTGATATTTAAGCTTAAGTGGGTGAGGTTACCATGACTACATACCCTGTTATCTCGAAAACGGTCAATAGGATTGTAACAAAAACTAATTTCTAAGGTTATATGTTCACTTCCAACTTAATGGTGAACTCGGTTTTTCTAGGTATTATATAACTATATATATATTTTTAAAACTCAATACCGCACTTCAAAATTAAAATTGAAACAGCCATTAGATATGCAATAACAGCAACGCAAAAATTATTTTCAGCAAATGTTACCCACTTCTACTTTTTTTCAACCATTTTCAATATGCAGTTTAAAATAATTCCAACCACTTGGAGTCTACACAATCATAAATATACTAGCTGACCCGGCGAACTTTGTTTCGCCCATATTCGTTAATGTAATGAAAATAATAATACTCAGCATGCACTATGCACATGTCCTTTACGATTACGATACACGATGTATAAAGCGGAAGTTCATACATTTGACTTTAGGAAACATGGGAATTCAATATTGATTCCACAAAATTCCAGCGATAGTCCTTGAGACTTATTAATTGTCATAGCGAAACGGGAAATTGCTACGCTTTAATAGGAATAGCAAATCTTTCTGAATAAGCCGAATTCGCGGAATTAGAATGATTTCGTTTGAATTTTTCACTCGAAATCGTCGCTTTTTCCATGACATTTGATTTGAGATTCTTCACAAAATTTCGGTGGATTGAGGTTGCGCAACAAAATTATATTCGAGCCGACTTTAAATTTCAAACAGTCCTATCTATCACTATTTTGGACACGATAGGTGGCGAAAAAAATAGTCCTATCTATCAAACTGTACCCGTAGTCGCAGTAGCTTAGTGTGTTGGACTGCTATGTGGGGGTCCCAGGTTCGAATCCCGCAAGAACCCAATTCCGACTTAGGGTTTTTTTCCGCTGAGCTACCTCTCGCGAACGTCTGACAAACATCCGAGAGTATAAATGTCTTGAAAGGGCCTCTCAATTAGCCGTTTGGAGTCGGCATAAAATTGTAGATCCCTTCTATTCGTTCCAAAAAAAAACAAAACGAATGGTTGTGAGAAGCTAGGCCTAGGGTCTCTCCGGACCTGTTGCGCCAACTATTTATTTATTTATCAAACTGTACCCAACCATACACAGCCACAAAATTTATTCAAATCGGTTAGGCTTATGATATCGACAACAGTGGGGTCCAAAACATCTATCTATCTTTCAAACTGTAACCAACCAAACACAGCCACAAAATTTAATTGAAAACGGTTGAGTGGTTTAGGAAAAAAACAAAAAATTACTCAAATTCATGTTTTTTTTTTTCACGCACGGATAAGTTTTCCGATTCCAGCGTAGGAACCGTACAACTAAAATTTTTCAAAATGTTGAGAAAACTGAAAAAAAAAAAAAAAAACCGACTGGAAATTCGAAAAAAGTAATTTGACAAAACAAAATGTATTTCTCATAAGACCAAAAAAAAAAAAAAAAAAATATATTTTACCAATTGCAACCAAACTTCACAAAAGTCATATAATTAGACCAATACCAAAGATGTGAGAAAGTTTGGTTAAAATCGGTAAATTCGTTAAGGCGTGATTCGGCGACAAACGAACACATAATATTTGATATTAAATTCTTCACAATCAAACGCGTACCGTTACAAAATTTTGGTTCGTTTAGGTTGCAAAACAAAGTGGGATAGTTGGTGGCTTCGTTTTCATCCATCACGGAGTCGACTGATTTTTATGAATGCAACTCACCAGCGATTTGGTTTTGAATGGTGAAATGCAAGTGATCGACGTTCTTGTTTTTCGCAGCCAAAATTACTCTTACACTCAGCCAATCATGGTCAATATAATTCTGAGCGATATTCGGGAAAACATTCATGATTTGTTCTTTCGGTGTCGTTGTAAAGTTTCAAAAATGTTGTTGAAACTAAATCAACACACCATTGCCCATCGCCTGAAGAACTCTGCAGCTGACTGGCCATTTTGTAAAGAAACTCGCATGTTTGTTGTCAAATGCCATTTCTTGACGTATCGCCATAAAACAGACGCCTTCAGGCAAGCATTCAATTCATCTGCCGGAGTTGATCTCGAAATGACAGGCAGCGTTTGACGAAAATCGCCTGATAGCAAGATCATTGCTCCACCGAAAGGTCGCTTATCATTACGTAAACGATTCCGGCCTCCAATGCGCGTTTGTAAGCCATTGTGCATTCGTCCCATATGATAATCTTACATTGCTGCAGTACTTTCGCCATCACAGTATTCTTTGAAATGTTGCATGTAGGTTCTTCATCCACTTGCAGATTCAATGGCAATTTCAATGCAGTTCGACTGTTCGCTGTTTGACCGCCTTCTAACAAAGTAGCCACTATCCCAGAAGAGGCTTGGGCCAAAGCGATCTCAGATCTCGAACGAATTGTAGCCAAAATCAGTAAAATCAGGAATGCATTTCCAGTTCCACCGGGCGCATCAAGGAAGAAAATTCCGACATTTTCGTTATCGATTGTTGCATCAATTCATTGTACACTTTCTTTTGTTCTTGATTCAACATTGGCACATTTGTTCGACAGCTTGACTCAATGCGATTCGATCGAAGTCCATTTCTCGCTCCAATTCTCGATTAAATGCGTCTTGCATTGAACGATTTGGCTGTGGCATCCCCAATTTGCACAACAAATTGCCACTCATGAGCAGACACGTATCCTCGATCAAAATCAAAGCTTGTTGCGCATTTCATCTGACATCTCCAGTTCATTGTCCGATGTCACAGTGCGAATTCGATGCAGAATAATGTCATCCATATCATCTTAATATCTACTTCAAAGTATCTACTTCATTTTAAAAAGTTACTTAATGTAACATAGTAAACATAATTTATTAGAACAAACTTTTTAGGTAGGTACCTATATTTCAAAAACAAACAAAAATTTCAAAATTATTGGCAACATCAATTTGCTTGGAAAATAATTAAAATACTTGACAACAACAATTTGCTTTTAAAATTTAAAATATATTTTTTTTTATTTGAAGTGTCACTACTCGATTTCTATCCAGTTTCTTTTTTTTCAAAGTGTATTTCCCCATACAAACTTTCATAACCTCTTTCATCCCCTCCAAGTTTTGTTTTCGCGACAAAAAGTAAATAAAAACCTGATATACAGCAGTCCCAGGGGTTATCGAGTTACGTCCTCATCGAGTTACACCCCGAAAGAATTATATATATAGAAGATTACTTCATTTGCACCCGTTCATACACGTTCATCGTGATACATACTCAGTTTATAACTGCTAATACAAATTCAAAAACAAATCTCTGAATTCTTGCATATACACATTTAAATGTAAAGATATCGATCTATAAAGAACAATACTTCCAATTATTGACAACTTAAGCCAGCGTCATTAATATATTCCAGTCAAAAAGAAAAGCATTCCCTAACAGACCAAAAATGAGAAACCCCTACTATGCTGGTTCTCGTATTCAAAAAATTGGCAAAGTGTAAGAACTTATAATAGTACAGTAGGCGCTTACCTATAACTCTCTAAGCAGAACTGGCGACTGAGAGCTTCGACTTCTAAAAACTCACATTGTTATTATGTACCTACTGCCATCTTTTATATAGCATTGCTTCTAAAATCTTCAGATCTTTACCTACCTATCTGATAAAATAAGAAAAAAAAAAAAAAAAACTTTTGATAAACGAGAAAGTTTTGTTCGACCCAGTCGTGCACTTTATTTTCGTTTGTAGCGTTAGAAAGTTAGAACCAATTGAAAAATAAAGTGCACGGCTGGGTCGAACAAAACTTTCTCGTTCATCAAAAGTTTTGTTGGTTGTTTTCGTATTTTATTAGATAGTTAGGTAC
Source organism: Cheilosia urbana (assembly GCA_946477585.1). Taxonomy (NCBI): domain Eukaryota; kingdom Metazoa; phylum Arthropoda; class Insecta; order Diptera; family Syrphidae; genus Cheilosia; species Cheilosia urbana. The sequence continues at coordinate 85,074,801 of OX297854.1, read as the reverse complement.
AGACTTGAGAAGCAATGCTAGATTAAAGAAACGGTTCACCAAATATAGGAAAATGAATAGTGTTAAATAAAATTCACTCTTGCGTTATATTTATCCGATATGACAGTAAGTACATATAACAATGTGAGTTTTTAAAAGTTGAAGCTCTCAGTATTTTTATAAACTCTTACACTTTACAAGATTTTGGAGTAGGTAGGCATACAAACGCAGTTCTTAGGAGTTTTTGTTTCTTGATCTGCTTGGGAATGATTTTTTTTTTTGACTGGAATAGATTAATGACGCTGGTTTAAGTTGTCAATGATTGGAAGTGTTGTTCGTGATAGATCGATATCTTTACATATCTATCTTAATATATAAAAACGTTCGTGCGTATGTATGACCGACGATAACGGCTGAACCACTGAAGCTTTCCCCCTTATATTCACACCGTATGTTTGTGTGGTGCTCCGGATGGTTTATATTTATTTTAGACCCTATAGGGGGCGCTGGGGTCGCTTTTTTGAAAATTCTTATTTATGGACCGATTTGGCTGAAATTTACACCATATAGCACTAAACAAAATAGAAAGCTTTTGCCAAAATTTGGACCCGATAGGTGGCGCTGGGAGATATTTACGAAAAGTTAGATATCCCTGCATATCAATATTGTATCAACAACATTAAATTTAATTGTAATAATATAGTTGGCGTTGGTTGTCCAAACCTTTTTGAATTTGACATTTCAGTAATTCATATTACATTTAGCTGTACAGTTCTTCGAAGAAAATCCAAATTAGTTTTTAATAAATTTTAAATAGGTAAATAAAATTTCCATTCGATTTCCGGCACAAATAACAAAACCGAGGAAAATGTTCTTACTGGGCCAAATTTTATGATTCTTCTTTTGTTTTGTTCGTATTGGTGTATTTTAGGTACAGTCTTAAAAGATAAATTTTTGGACCTGATAGGTGGCGCTGTTGGGTTAGGTAGGCGCAGTGGCTTAGTGGTTAGTGTGTTGGACTACTATGCTAGGGGTCGGGGTTCGAATCCCGCAAAAACCTGAATTCTAACTTAGGGTTTTTTTCACTGTGCCACCACTCGCGAACGTCTGACAAACATCCGAGAGAATGACTGTCTTGAAAGAGCTTCTCAATTAGCCGTTTGGAGTCGGCATAAAATTGTAGATCCCTTCCATTCGTTCCAAAAAATGAAAACTCACACAAAACGAATAGTTGCAGAAGCTAGGCCTAAGGTCTCTCTGGACCTGATGCGCCAACTATTTTTTTTTTTAGGTGGCGCTGTTGCCGATCTCCGAAACAGCTTTACCGAAATATACTATAGTTTCGGACCCTATAGATGGTACTTTGCAAAACATAAGCGGGATAGGAGAACGGGTTGTGGAAGCATTAAAATGATTAATGGACATTGTCCAAATAAAGAACTTTGCTAAATGTGAGCAGGACTTAATACGAAAGGTATGAGCAAATCCGGGTGGGTACAGCTACATATAAAAGAGACTGACGTCCATATGTGCGCACTCATAACTCGGTAACCAATCCTTCAGTTTTTTTTGATTTTTGGTTTAGATTCGCATGGGCCCAAGGAAGGACATTATAAGTGAATAAATATGAGCGATTACTTCGGTGTGTGAATTCATTCTGTTTTATTCCGTTTCATTCTTAAATCTACATTACATTATGATCGCTTAGTTGTTAATTTTATTAAGGTAGGTCAATGGGTGAATGTGCTTTGTGTTGTTTTGTTTATGCTAAGTGTGCTGGGAACGGGAAGTGCTGATAGAGCGGTTAGGTAGGTCAATGTGACGGAAATGTAATGTAAGGGAAAATAATATAGTGTGCTATGGAAATAGATTGTGCAAGTGTGCTGTATGGGACTTTATGATAGGATCGGAGCCGATGACTGCAATTAACTCCTCCCTCTGTTAGGTTTGAACGTCTCTGTTCAATATTTTGTGGACTTGCATTCGGATTGCTTGAGTATCAAGTGGCGTTTCTGCTTGGGGTTGCGTATTCGTTATTGTAATATTTTTGGGCTTTATTTTGACGTACAATATAACCAAAATTATCAAGAGGAGGGTTCCACTAACTCCATACCAGGTCCATTTGCTATTCTCCAGTGTGACTTTAAATTCTTCAATTCGTTCATTGTTACGAATATGAAGTGTATGTAGATAAGGTAAAGAAACTTTCTGTTGGAATTCAGTCTCGTTCAAAATGATCTTTCTGGGTGCTGGTAACTGTATGACTTCACTCGGATTCGGATGAGTTGCGTCAAATTGTTTTCCATTAATTACGATTCGGTCCTGGAAGGTCACTAGAAAGGTTCCGTTTACACAAATACGTTGGCCATTTTGTTCTATTATTAAGCTATCGTCACGTGCTATTATTAATCCAGCAATTGAATTTTATCCAAGTGGTCGGCTGATGTTGTTGGGCAGTTGGCTGTATGATTGTTCAGGAGTTCGGAAAGGCAGGTATCTTTGTTATTAATTTTGCAGTATGTGTAGGAAAGAGATTTTTTACAATTGTGTAGGGGGAAATAATTTTCATTGCAATTCGCAGTTAAATTGTTTTTTAAGTCTAATATCTTATTATTATGCATTACTGGAGCTATTTCATAAAGTTTACAATTTTCTTTAACTCTAGGTATCTTAATTAGATATACAAGTGTTTCATTTTGGTAATACATTTTAACATCAGCAATAATTAACAATTCACGTATGGATGTTGCAGTGTCTTCTTTAAAATTAATGAATTCAATTTCTTTTATATTTAACATTAGCGGATTAACAATATTGTGTTTTGCTAGTACAAGAGCATACAGATTATTTTTTAAGTTATCAATAACTATTCTGTTTCTTCTCGTCACCAACATTGTTAATATTTGATAATCTATTGTAACTTGATTATGGTTGATGTTATTTATTTTATTAATTCTGTCAGTAATTTCATCTAACTTATTTTCTATTTCTTTATTAATTTCTATTTGCCTATTATTTCCTCTGACTAATTCATTTTCTTGCATTCTGCATTCTAAGAATTTCGAAATCTTGATGATCTGGTACTCCTGCGACAAATTTTATTGCGGATCCAATGAAATCAATAGATCTACGAATTTTTATAGGAGTTTTTAGGAGTCGAAGTAAGCGCTCTATTTCTTAAACATCATCTTGCAGTATCTCCCTATCTCTTACATCTTCAAGAGAGTTTATTATGTTGGTATTATCAGCAATGATGGCATCGAGCACGGAAAAGTTGGTTGAATGTTTCAAATAAAAGGAATATTCGAAAATTGCGACATCGCCCGCAGGTATTGGGATGAATTCTGCGTTCGAATAGTCCATTATTTTTGTATGGACTAAACGAAAAATAGTAAATCTGGAAATAAGAAAATTTATCTCAAATTATTTTTATGCGCCTGTCTTCCATCAATTACTACAGCTGTTCCCAAGTCTGCCTGAACTGTTTTTTCATTGTAAATTTTGGAGAACTTATTTCCGATTCTTCTATTTGTTTTTAAATAAACTTTATCTCCTGGTCTGAATTCTTCAGGTGAAGACTTTTTGTTGTGATATTTCAGATCTTTGGCCTGTTTTGTTTTGAGTTTTAAAGCAATTTCGTTTTTTAGTTGCTCAGAAATACTATGAAAAATATCCACAGGTTTATACCCGGTGACTGAATGGATCGTATTACTGTATTTGTGGGTTGAAAGAAGCATCAGTTCAGCAACATCTGTAGTTGTTTCTTTTGTACAGCGAGCAATTTCAGCAAGGGTTGAGTGAAATCGTTCAACCTGGCCGTTGCTTTGACTATGAAGTGCTGGTACTGTATGTGTTGAGATATTGAACTCATTTTCTAATAGTGCCTGAATTGAAATGGATGTAAAAGCTCCTTCGTTATCTGTGACTATTACTTTCGGATTTCTAAATTGAGAGATGATTTCTATTAAGGGTTTTCTTATATCAATAGAGTTTCTAGAAGCGATGTGTTTTATGATAGCGAACTTGGAGAATTTGTCGACACATGTAATAAAATACTTTTGTCCTGTATTGTAAATATCTAAATGAAGGATTTCTCCTACATGAGTGGGAATTGGTGTTGCACCGATTGGATGTTGTTTTGACCTACGAAGATACTTATTTTCTTTACAAATCTTACATTTCAATGCATATTCTTTGCATAGTTTTTTTAAATTAGGAAAATAATATTCGGAAATTATTTGTTTGTAGTTCTCATTTGGTCCTCTGTGGGCTCTGTTGTGTTCGGTTACTAATATGTCGTCTTGGTCGTTTTTGTTAAACACGTCTTGTACAATTTGTTGGTATATTTCATTTTAACTTTTGGAAATGAATTCATTAACTCATTCTGAATGTGTCCTAATGTTTCAAGATTGCAATAAATTCCATTGTTTATGTCAGTATTAAGAACGTTTTTCAGTAATTGTATTAGCTCTGGTATTGATGCAAATGTTACTGTATGTCTAAATTGCTTTTGGAAAAGTAATTTTGTTTTTTTACTGCTTTTTACACCTGGAAGAATAAAGATTTGGTTTTTGAAGCAATTGATTGGATTTTCTACTGATGGGATTATTTTTGTTAAAGATTCTTCGCTGTGAACAGTTCCTTCTGAGGTGGATAAGGCGCTTATGTATTGACGGGATAGAGCATCTGCCACTTTATTTTCTTTGCCTGGCTTATAGTGAAAAGTTGGTGAGTATTCCTCAATAAATGCTCTCCATCTTTTAAGTTTGGTGTTTGGGTTTTTATCAGATATCGCAAAAGTTAATGGCTGATGATCAGTGAAGATGTTAATAATAGGCGCGCCATATAAATAATTTTTAAGCGTTTGCAATGCCCAAACTATCGCTAACATTTCGCGCTCGTTTGTAGCATAGTTCTCTTCAGTTTTACTCAGAGTTCTAGATACCATTGTGATGGGTCTACCTTCTTGAGAGAGAACGGCTCCTATTGCTTGTGATGACGCATCAGTGGTCAGATCAAGAGGCTTACGGAAATCAGGATATAATAATAAAACATCTTCCGATGCTAAGATATGTTTAATTCTATTGAAAGCACATATGGCTTCAGAATCAAGTTCAATTTTCACATTCTTTGATCTATTTGTCCCTATACTACCATTTTCTCCTCTAAGGTACTTGGTTAACGGTTTTGCTATCTGCGCGTAGTCTTTTATAAATCGACGATAATAACCCGAAAGCCCAAGAAAAGATCTTAAACTTCGAAGTGATTTTGGTATTTCGTAGTTAACAATAGCCTTAACTTTGTTGGGACAAGTTTTAATGCCTTCGCTAGATATTATAAATCCTAGGAATTCTACTTCACTTTTAAAGAACTTGCACTTTTCTGGGGAAATTCGCATATTAGCCTCGAAGAGTTTGGAAAATATTATACCAATATCTTCTAGGTGTTTTTCTTCTGTTTTAGAAAAAATTATCACGTCGTCGATATATACGTGGCACCTTTTACCTATTTCACTTCTTAGCACATCATCGATGGCTCGTTGAAATATGCTGGGAGCATTCTTCAACCCAAAAGGCAATCTGCAGAACTCATATTTTCTGTTATTTATTGATGTTGAAAAGTATTGTCGTCAATAAAACATAAAATTTGTAAACGTCGGCTGCTTGGACTTCCAAACGAACAGGCATACCCAAATATCAAAACAAACTAACCTACTGCCGAATGTGTCATTTGACACTTCAGAAAAAGCGCCAATTTATTCAATTTTCCATTTTAAGCATTTTAAGATTGGAAGCCCAAGCCGCCGAACGTGTTGCCAAAAAAGAGTAAGTTTGTGTACTCAATTGAATTGTACTAAATAATTATCATTTCAGAGAATAAATCCTCTTTCACTTTAACGTATTTGCGGATATTGCGTTTGATTTGTTAAGGGTTAAATTCCAAACGGCAGCACGGGGCTCCAATTTGCAGCCAGCAACAAATTTGTATTCTTCTTTTTTGGCAACACGTTCGAGTGTGGAATTTTCCTGCAAGATATTTGCTGCCTATTTACTGTTCCTTGCGGAAGTTTCCTGTCTTCGAAAGCCTCGCCGTTAGTTTGTTCACAACCGTTGCCTGCGAAATTTCTTGTCCGCAAGCGGTTTTCATTTACAGTTGCTGCAGCCATTGACAGTTACCGCGCCGAGTTTCTCAAACGGATGATTTGATGAGAATAACTGGAACTTCAACTGGTTGCTAATGCTCGTGGGATTTATTCATAGTTGAGAGTTAATTTAATAATTGACTTTAGTTTGCCACCACGAAAATATAACATTCGCCGCCACCGTCGTCAATGCCGAACGACACGCAACCAAGGAGAAGTCCCCGTCACTGCCAAAAGACTTCTGATCCCGAAGCAGAGAAGGCTTCCAGACTGGAACCTATATTGGAGAAGGATTCATCAACTGAAGACAACGAAAGCGAGACAGAAATGGATGAAACAATCGTCGACGTATCAAGGCAGATACAAGAACTGCGTGCGCAGCTACAGACCGCCGAAGCTAACGCTGCCTCAGAAAAACAGCACCGAATTCGTTTACAGGAACAACTCATCAATCAGCAAGCCATGCCCACTACGATTTCCACTGCTGCGCCTGAGTCCATTTCCACTGCTTCTTCAACAAACCAGCAATTGCCTGTATATTCATCAGCTGGTTTGTGTCAAAGCGCCAACATAATTGCCACATCCACTGTTCCTGAAATGTCCACTAGTGTCATCGGAACGCAGTACACACCGTACTCATGGCCTCCACCGACGTCCATATCACCCCAGCTGTCGGTGCCAGCAACTGTGAACGTAAGTACAGCTCCTATCTATTCGTCGTTTAGTCTGCCGCAAGCAACACACACGATAGTCACAACTGCGGCAGATACGAATCCAAGCTCCTCGAATGCTCAAAGAGTGTCAACATTTTTGCCACCCTTGAATACAATTCCACCGTATAGCCAGTCAACGAATTTTCCACCGCCATTTTATGCATCGCCGTCATATGCAATAAGCCAGTCAACATCGCACGGTGGAAGAAAGCTGCACGATCTGCCGGAATTCACTGGAAGGCCAGAGGAATGGCCAATGTTCTGCACTGCCTTCACAGAGTCGACATTGATGTTCAACTATTCAAAAGTTGAAAATATATTTCGCCTACAAAAATGTCTCAAGGGTGAAGCTAAGGAGGTGGTCGAGGCACTGCTGATTCATCCGAATAACGTAGAACGAGTTATGTCAGCTTTGGAGTTTCGCTTCGGTCGACCGGAGTGTCTTCTACGTAGTCAACTGGCGAAGGTGAGGGACATTGCGCCTATTTCGGAAGGGAAACTAGAAATGTTAATCCCGTTCTCAATAAGGGTTCAGAATCTTTCCACGTTCTTGGAGTCGAGTGGGTTACACCAACACCTGGCTAACCCGACGCTCATAGACGAACTCGTAAGTAAGTTGCCTATGAGTAAGCGTTTGGAGTGGGCGCAAAGAAGTGTCTACATAATGCCATACCCTACTCTGAAACACTTCGACGAGTGGCTTAGTGGTATCGCCAGACTGGTCTGTTTGGTCGCAACAAATTCTCTTCAACCGAACGTCAGACATGAGAGCAAGCCGAAGACAAGAAGCATTCTTCACACAACGGAGCGGCGTAAGCCAACAGATGTAGCCAACAGCGATTTATGCCGCTACTGCAGAGGAAAGTCACACGCAGTAACCAGTTGTAACATCTACACAGATCTGGACGTCCAAAAGAAGTGGAATTTTGTAAAGAAAAACCGCTTGTGCTTCTGCTGCCTAAAATATGGGCATTCTGCGCGTTTTTGCAAGTCACGTAGAACGTGTGGGATTGGCGGATGCAACAAAATACACAATTCAACGCTTCATGAGGATCAAGAGCTGAAAGCTTCAACTGTACCTGCAGAAGAGGAAGTGAGGCAAGAACCCAAGAAGACTTTACATAGCTGTGATGTAAATGCCAGCTCTAAAATCTTGTTTCGCGTCCTACCTGTGAGGCTCTACAATGCTGACATCATGGTGAAAACATTTATGCGCTCCTGGATGAAGGTTCGTCCATTTCGTTAATGAGTGCAGAGTTAGCCAGAAAACTTAAGATAGAGGGCGAATCGAGACCTCTAAATTTGCAGTGACTGGGAAGGGAGACTTTTACGGAGCAGTCGCTAGTTGTGGACCTTCAGATAAGTGCCGACAAGGATCATGCTGAAAAGTTTAAAATGAACGGGGTACAAACCGTCAGTGAGTTAGACCTGCCGACTCAGACACTTACCGATGCCGACGTCCAGCAGTTGTACCAGTACCGAAACATGCCTTCATTCGCCGAGTACACCAATGCAAAGCCACAGTTGTTGATTGGCCTTGATAATTGTCGCCTGGGAGCGCCATTGCGCACAATCGAACTCGCAGATGTAGAGCCAGTCATCACAGAAACCAAACTCGGCTGGGTCATCTACGGCAAAACTTCGCCGGAAATGTTCGAGAACGGTAATCATGCCTCAGTACTACATGTCAACTAGATGCAGCTAGAAGATGATCGATGTCTAGACCTGATGGTAGAAGAGTACTTCAGCTTGGAGAATTTTGGAGTGAAAAAGCCTTTAAAACAAATTATGTCTGCCGCCGACAAAAGAGCACTACAAATTCTCTCTGACACGACTAAACAAGTAGGCGCTCACTACCAAACAGGTCTATTGTGGAAGGAAGACTCAGTCGAAGTACCAAGGAGTTATGAGATGGCTAAGAGACGGCTTCTGAGTCTCGAAAGCAAGCTACGAAGGGAACCTGCCTTTTCCTTGGCATATAAGGACATCATAAAGAAGTACGTTGAAAAAGGATACGCTAGGCAGTTAACTGACGCTGAAACAAGCGTAAGTACAGCGAGGACCTGGTATCTACCACATTTTGGCGTAAAAAACCCACACAAGCCGGACAAAACTAGATTGGTGTTTGATGCAGCCGCCAAGGTGAACGATGTTTCGCTTAACACCTTCCTATTAAAGGGCCCAGATGATCTCAAGCCGCTTTTAGCCATTCTCTTCAACTTTAGAATGCGGCCTGTAGCAGTGACCGGCGACATTAAAGAAATGTTTCACCAGGTGGTGATACAACCGGAGGATCAACACTCTCAACGATTTCTTTGGAGAGACGAGGAGAGCCTGCCTATCAACGTTTACGTCATGCAATCTATGACGTTCGGTGCCAGCTGTTCACCATGCTCAGCGAACTTCGTTAAAAACCTTAACGCCATGAGATTTGCAAGCGATTTTCCAAGGGCGGCTAAGGCGATAGTGGATCACCACTACGTAGACGATTACGTGGACAGTTTTGATAGTGTGGCCGAAGCAGTCAACGTCACCCAAGCCGTCATCGAAATTCATAAAGCCGGAGGCTTTGAACTCTGCAATTTTGCGTCAAATTACAAGGAGGTATTGCGGGACATTTCACATCTGAAGGCCGATGGGGAGCAGAAGAAGATGGTCGACATGAATATGGATGCCACTATGGAAAAGGTTCTCGGCATGTGTTGGGAACCCATCGAAGATGTTTTCACGTTCAAATTGAAGTTTCCTCGTGTCAGCCAGGATGTTATGTCGGACTTCAGGCGCCCAACCAAAAGAGAGTTCCTGAGCATCGCCATGTCTATGTTTGACCCGTTCGGGATGATTGCCAACTTTGTGATACACGTCAAGTTATTGTTGCAAGCGGTTTGGAAACATGGTATTGGCTGGGACGAGCCTATCCCTAAGGACATTTATGAACGTTGGCTCCAGTGGAAGGCAGAACTCACGACCCTCACGCAGTATAGGATTCCAAGATGTCATGATTCCTACTTGACGTCAGCCCATAATGTAGTTCTTCACACCTTCGTCGATGCCAGTGAAGAGGCGTTTAGTGCGGTGACATATCTTCGTGCTGAGTTTGCGGATCGGATTTGCATATCATTTGTCTGCGGCAAAACGAGGTGCGCGCCGAAAAAATTAACTTCCATTCCTCGCCTCGAGTTGTCAGCAGCTATTTTGGGAGTAAGACTCTGCGATGCTGTTGTGGAACATCATGAGTTAGCATTCAAGACTCGCGTATTTTGGAGTGACTCGAAGACGGTCATTAATTGGCTTCAGTCAGACCCTCGCCGACAAAAGCAGTTCGTGGCATTTCGAATCACCGAGATTCTTGAAAGCACCAAGGTAAGCCAATGGCGTTGGATTCCGTCAAGACTCAACCCAGCAGATGAGGCGACACGAGCTAAATATCCACCAAAACTTAAAGTTGCCAATAGTTGGATAAGTGGTCCGAAATTCCTGCTAATGCCTCAGCAGTACTGGCCTGTACCACCAGATGACATAAGCAGTCACGTGTGTAAGGAGGAGCAGCGGTCCAAAACGCTTCTGCACACTGTGGTGAGTACCCCAGTAATTGATATCTCTAGATTCTCTAGGTACCGTAAGCTGCAAAGAACTATGGCCTGGGTGCTTCGGTTTGTGGAAGCAAGTCAACGAAGATCGACCGAAATAGGAGAACTGTCGATAGCAGAATTGAATAGGGCAGATATAAAGTTGTGCCGCCAAGCCCAGAGAGATGCCTTTAGTCAAGAACTCGCCCGCCTTAGTGATGATTTGCCAATCGAAAAGAACAGTTCCATCTTCAAGTTAACACCGTACTTAGCAGCCGATGGCCTACTGCGAGTATACGGTCGTATAGATGCTGCCACGACCATACCGTTTGCCGCCAGACGTCCGATCATCCTACCGAAGATACATCCGCTAGAGAAGCTGATCGTTGATCATTATCACCGCCTGATGCATCATCAAAACGATGACACAATTGCCAACGAATTACGACGCAAGTACTGGGTACCTAGTGATCGATCTGCCGTCAAGAAAGCCAAAACCCAGTGCTCATATTGCCGCATTCGAGCCGTGCAGCCAGTGCCGCCTTTGATGGGACAATTACCCGAGGACCGTCTCACCCCGTTTGTACGACCATTTACGTACACAGGCCTTGATTACTTCGGGCCAGTTTACGTCACAGTCGGCCGTCGGAAGGAGAAGCGATGGGTCGCGCTATTTACTTGTTTGACCATAAGAGCCATCCATCTTGAAATTGCGTCTGATCTGTCGACCGATGCCTGCATTTTGTGCATCCGAAACTTCATCAATAGGAGAGGGGTTCCGCTACGAATCCGAAGTGACAACGGCACTAACTTCATTGGTGCGAAAAGGGAGCTGCTAACTGCTGAAATTTTTGATAACGAGGCTCTAAAGACGGAACTTTGCTCGCGAGGGATCGACTGGGTTTTCAACTGCCCGTTGAATCCACACGCAGGAGGATGTTGGGAGAGGCTCGTTCGCTCTGTGAAAAGAGCATTGTCGTACACACTCAACGAAATAGCGCCTAAACCTGAAACCTTGCTGAGTAGTTTATTGGAAGCAGAGAACATCATCAACAGTCGTCCACTCACTCACTTGCCAGTCTCGTCCGAAGATGAAGAGCCCCTAACACCGAATCACTTCTTACTGGGTGCTTCGAACTCAACGCAATCTCCAGGTGAAATCGACAACAGAGTGCTCTGCCTTCGGAAACAATGGCGGGTGTCCCAACAGATCAAGAACCATTTTTGGAGACGATGGATCCGGGAGTACCTGCCAGATCTCACCAGACGGAGCAAGTGGTACGAAAAGGTCCGAACTCTCTTTGTAGCAGACTTGGTCCTCATTTGCGAAGTGGACTTGCCGAGAAGCCAGTGGAAGAGGGGACGCATCGTCAAAGTGTTTCCCGGACCAGATGGTCAAGTTCGTTCCGCTGACGTTAAAACCGCGACCGGAATTCTTCGGAGGCCAGCCGTAAAGCTTGCAGTTCTGGACGTTGGTGAGGCGTTGGAGGATCCATGTGCCTCACGGGGGGTGGGGTGTTGAAAAGTATTGTCGTCAATAAAACATAAAATTTGTAAACGTCGGCTGCTTGGACTTCCAAACGAACAGGCATACCCAAATATCAAAACAAACTAACCTACTGCCGAATGTGTCATTTGACACTTCAGAAAAAGCGCCAATTTATTCAATTTTCCATTTTAAGCATTTTAAGATTGGAAGCCCAAGCCGCCGAACGTGTTGCCAAAAAAGAGTAAGTTTGTGTACTCAATTGAATTGTCCTAAATAATTATCATTTCAGAGAATAAATCCTCTTTCACTTTAACGTATTTGCGGATATTGCGTTTGATTTGTTAAGGGTTAAATTCCAAACGGCAGCACGGGGCTCCAATTTGCAGCCAGCAACAATAGAAAATGCAGTTTTTTCCCTATCTTTTTCATCTAGGAGTATCTGGTGAAACCCTGACTTTAGATCTATTGTTGTGAAGTATTTAGATTGGCCTAAATTAGATAAGATAAAAGAAGTTTCAGGAATTGGGTATCGATCGGAGACTGTGTGTTCGTTTAGCTTTCTATAATCAAATACTAATCTGGATTTGGGAGTACCATCTTCATTCATTCCTTTCTTGCCAACTATTAATATGGGGGTATTGTATGGGGAGTGTGATGGCTGTATGATTCCATCGTTCAATAATCTTTTAATTTCTTTGTTAACGAATGGGGCAGCAGACATATTGTATGGTCGTGGCTTTGAGTAAATTGGTTCTGAATTTAAAGTTCTAATGGATGCTTTTATGTTTGTGTTAAATGGCAATTTTTCATCAGGTTGCGCAAAAACTTGTGAATAGTCTTTTATTAAATTTTGAAATGCATCTTTTATGTTTTCAGGAACTGATGCTATATCCATTTCAATGTTGTTTACTTGTTCACATTTAAACAATCGTATTTCTAACTGTCCGCCTTCGTATGTCAGTAAGGAACAGGTTGTATCGATTTTAGCTTTTATTTGGGATAGAAAATCGTATCCGACTATTGCGTCAAATGTTTTGAGTTGGGGGAGAATAAAAAAATCTGTAATTATTCCGCAAAAAAATATTTTGCATTTGCGTGAAATTTTATTTTGGCCGTTTAGGGTTTTGACATTGAAGGGTTTATTACTTTGAACGACGTTTTTTAAACTAGGTATATCTTTTATATAATTTTTGGCTGCGCCCGTGTCAATTAAGATTCTCATTGTTGTTGATTTATTGAGTCTCTTTTCAACGTAGGGTAGAGCCGAGGTTATTCTAAAAAATTAATTTCGTCATCGAATTCGGGGTTAGATTCAGTTTCATAGTCGTTGTCATAGTCGTCACTGTGTTCAGTACTATTGTGTATTTTTTCTTGTTGCATACAATTTATACGTTGAGTTTTTGGCAGATTGGCTCTATCTGATTCATAGGGGCGCTTCGGAGGTCTATTGGAATTGTATTGTTGAGGTTCTTGCCCATTGCTGGGTGTTTTAAGAGAGTTGGGTGGGTATTGATTTTGTGCTTGCACTTGTGGAATACGTCTTGAATTATATCTGAATTTGGAGGATGAAGGGTCCACACTCATATGATCGTCTTCTTGTTGCAAGTTACTTCTCGCTTGAATAGTTATAGGAGTCTTGTGGACAACTCTTCTATAATGCGGATTGCTTCGAGGGTGAGCGTCGGCTATTTTGATATATTGATTATCGAAAGCCCTTGCAAATTCATATCTATGTTGATTTGCTTCGAGTTCCTGAGCTTTGGCTAATGCCGAGGGTAAGTCTTCGCAACCAGCAGAGAAAAGAATATTGCATATAGGTTTGTTAAGGCCTGAAATAAAAATACGCAATGCGTCTGTTCGATATTTTGTTGCTAATGAACTAATAAGCTGATCATTTCCTGAGTATTCCATGGTTATTTTGCTCACAATTAAGGTTAAATTCTTTTCAATTTGATCATAATAATCAGAAATCGACATTCGGCCCTGACATAAAATGCTCATTTGGCTTTCTAGCACATGTAGAGGCCTTTTGTCGCAATATGTGTGATCTAATCTAGCTATAATTGCGTCAAAGTTTAGTACAGTATTAAAGGAGGAAATTATCAAATCAGCAGGTCCGGTTATTTTGTTTCTAATGATTGCAACTGCTTGGTAATATTTTTCTGTACCAACATATTGCTTAAATAATTCAATTGCGGTGTGGGCTGCTTGGCGCCATGAAAGATAACGCATTTGTTCACCGTCAAATTCTGGGAGTGATTTTACTAGATCTTATGATACCGTGCAATCGGCAGTGGATGCAACCGAAATGGGTTTATAACTACAAATTGTTTCACGAGTAGGTTCTAGGTTTTTCAATCTTTCTGCCAAGGCGTTTACCTGTGCTAATAAATCGTTTTGTTTAAGAGCATTTACGGAAGATATTTGAATCATTTGCTCGAGAACATTTTCACAAGCGGATTCTACTGCGACTTCTATGGCAGTTGAGAGGACACTAGTTGGTACAGCGTTATTTTGTGAAGGTGAAGCCATATTTCTTTTATCTATTTTAGAAAATTAGAATAATCTTTGATTTGATGACGAGAAGAAAAATCACTTTTGTTCACTTAATCTTCACTATTAACTACTATTCACAATATCTTTTCTAAAGACAATTTTAATCTTCGTAAAATATGCTTAAATTTATGCTTACAACACTAATAGGATCTGCATTATCTCCAGGTTAGGTGGTTCCGTGGTTGGTAGTTTAGTTCTTCGTGTTTTTGTTTTTCTTCTTGTAGAATTGCTCTGATATCTTATTATGGAGATTTTTGGAGCTCACAATATTTCACGAGAAATTAGTTGGGCGTTTTGAAGTCCGTCGCGTTTTTTGTGCTACTTCTTACGAGTTTTTATTATTATTTGCTCTATTTTCTTCTTATGAAGATGTTTGGAGCACACAATACTTCGCGAAAATTTAGTTGGGCGTTTTGAAGTCCGTCGCGTTTTTTGTGCTACTTCTTACGAGTTTTTATTATTATTTGCTCTATTTTCTACTTATGAAGATGTTTGGAGCACACAATACTTCGCGAAAATTTAGTTGGGCGCCAGTGAATAAATATGACCGATTACTTCGGTGTGTGATTGAAACAAATCAACATTGCTTTTCGTCATTTATTTCTATTGCATTTAATATAACTTTTGAATGAAGCATTTTAATTGGCCGAATTACATAAATTAGCAAGCGCATTGTACATGCTCGGAATTATTATTTTCATTACATTAACAAATTTGGGCGAACGAAGTTTGCCGGGTCAGTTAGTCTATATATATAAAAATGGTGTAAAAATGTATGATCAATTGAGAACGGCTGGGCCGATTTGGCTCAAATTCTTTTTCAGCGGTTCGTTATTATAAGGAGAAGGTCTCTACGGAAGAAAATTTTGGAAAAACCACCCGGAAAAGTCGGGAAATTGGAAAAACGAAAATTGATTTTTGTATGGAGTTTGGTATGCAATTGTTACGGAATGCTTTTCGAATGGAAAAATAGAAAAAAAAGGTGAAAAATTTGATTTTTTTAAAACCTCACTATACACAAAACAAATTAAAATGTACTTAGTCAGTTCTACCTGTCAACCGACGAGGTTTTTTGGTACTATTTCGAGTTTTGCGAATTATTACATTGATTACGGATAGTGGTATATCGTGCATCACATCCGCAAACGGTACTAACATTACGTAGCTAAAATTGATATACAACGCTATATTTATCAATTCGATCATTTTTTTCAAGAAATAAGTTTGTGTTTAAAAATTGACAATTGGGATTTCATTGGGCATTCATTGCGAAACATTAATTTCGTAAGTTTTTTTTTCTAATTTTCTTTGAATAGGATTAGTCAAAAACGACTTTGTTGTTTTTAAAGGTGAGTTATTTGCTTGACTAATGCCTCCTGAATGTCCGTGATAATCAAACGCAAGAGGAACGTGCAGAAGAAAGTGAATGGAACCATGCCCATATGGCAAAGGTTAGCGCTGCACAATCACCAAATCAAATTCGACAAAATGTTAATAGAAGAAGACCAGTCGTAAATGTAGAATTGAATCATGCTGCCTTCGAATACGATTCCGCAATCGCCTACAAAGATCTTCGCTGTGTTGATATCGGTTCATGGTCTTTCCAATGCATTGAAGTTTCAATCGGAAACCCCCGGCTTATGCTGTGCTGGTGGCAAAGTGAAATAGCCCGCTTTGAATCATCCGCCAGAGCCATTGTATTCGTTTCTCTATGGAAATATAATCCGTTTAAGACATTTCTTGGATATAACGGATGCTTTCAAATGACGACATTTGGAGCCGAAGTTGTTGATCAACCCGGCTACAATCCAAGTTATAAGGTAATGTCGTCTCATTAATATCAAAACGAAAAATTCTTCTCATTTTTTTCGGAACTTCTTCCAAACATTCAGATTTGGAGATCATTAGTTCTTCAGATCTATTTCGTTGGTGAATTGGCAATTGAACAAGATCAGCGTTGTGCAATTTTTACTGCAATTAAACGTGAAATGATCGAAAAATTGCAAAATCTTCTGCATGAGCGTAATGAATTGGTGAGATTGTTCAAAACCGAATTGGATACAATGGGTGTTTTCGGAAAGGTCATCTGCATCAAATTGCTTTTGCAGCATGTTCGACAACGCAAATTGCCAAAGTCATGTGTTCGAAAAAGTCATCATAGCAAAACTGCATTAGCATGTGTTCGGTAATGCAGTTCTGCGAAGGTCAGATGTTCGTAAATGCCATTTGCGTGTCGTCTGCCGTGCAGCAAAGCAGATGAAAAACGATCGTGCATTTGCTGTGTAATACATCATCATGCTCAGAGGAGTTTTCTCGGTCCTCTTCTCGTTCTAGATCTAGTCGATCGCTTCATTTGACGAAGCCCATTTTACAAATTTTGATAAAAGTTCGACCATTTTCTTACAGGTTTTAATAAGGATATCGAATACAGTGCTGATGGACTTTTTAAATCGGTCTCCAATTTCCCTGTAGGAGTTGTTGTTTCCCAAAGCCCATAGAGTTATGTATAAAGCTTCTTCTAAATGAATTCCCGGGCGTATCCTCTTTGCATTTGTCCATAAAGGATTCAATTCTTCTTTTAATTTCTGCAATAAATATTTCATAATTATATTGTTTCCATTACAATTGTGCATCAAGTTGTCCAACAAAATGTTTATTATATAAGGGTTGAATTTGTTCATGTTCAAAAGTGTTCGGAAACATCAGGCTGCACTTGCAAAAAAAAAAAAACGTTGACCCGACACAAGTCAGCTGCACAAAATGACATTTGCAAATTAAAGATCGATTGATTTCTATCATACATTGACAGTCAATTGTAATTGCAAATGACTTTTTTTTTGCATTTCCGAAAACACCCAATGGATACGATACTCATCGGTCATATGATGCACTTCAATACCCGTTGATGTTCTGTCGTGGAGAGGATGGCTATCACTTCAATATAAAGATGGTTAATCCAACGACAGGTTTGTTTACAAGTCATCACTTCTTTTTCATTCTAGGAGAAGAAACGAATAAGAAGGTCAGCTCAATGAATTTTTATGCATACCGATTGATTATTCGGCAAGATGTTGACAATCATCTGTTGAGATATCGCCGGTTGTTTCAGCAGTACTACGTCAAGGTCGAAACGGAGCTTTTCAATTTCATTCGTTTCAGTCAGTCGAAGTAACGATCAGACGAGTACATCCACTTGCATGACGCCATCGCTTCTGAAGGAGACGCGACCAACATTGGTTGTTTGACCATTCTCCCAGCTACTTATGTTGGAAACCCGCGCCACATGCATGAGTGCGCTCAAAATGCGATGACGTACGTGCGGAATTACGGACGCCCGGATTTATTCATCACGATCACTTGCAATCCGAATTGGCCCGAAATTACGAATCTGTTGCTAACAGGACAACGTCCAGCGATCGACATGACATCACTGCACGAGTATTAAAACAAAAGATCAGAGTACTCATGGATTACATCGTTAAGCAGAATGTTTTGGTGCACTTCGTTGTTGGATATACTCGGTTGAATGGCAGAAGGGTGATTTACCGCATGCACAGGCACATATTTTGATTTGGATGGTAGATCCGACCAGATCATATTGATTCGATCATTTCTGCCGAAATACCAGATCCACAAACTGATCCCGAACAATGTGACAACGAACATGATCCATGGCTCTTGCGGAGTCCACAACCCAGACTCACAGTGCATGGTAAACGGAAATTGCACAAAGCGTTTTCCCCGTCCGTTGGTGGCTGACACAATCAGTGGAATCGACTCCAGATGACAACGGCCGATCAATTGTGATGAAAGTGAAAGGAAACGATGTCGTCGTCGATAACCGCTGGATCGTTCCATAATGTCCGCTTTTGTCGAAAACGCTCTTAACCCACTGCAATGTTGAGTACCTACTGCAACTCAATCAAATCAATGAAATAAGTTTGTAAATATGTGAACAAAGGGAGCGATATGGCGGTGAACCACTCCCACAGCGGCCATGGACGTAAAGTTCCACTTGCTACCGCTAGACATCTATTGCAAAAAAGTGGCAGCAAACGCAGCCACTCGGATAAAAGCAATTCGTTTGTGGACCAGTCGCCAAACTGGTCACTCGTCTATTCTAGATACATTGGAATGCATTCCAAAAGAAACTGGGCACTCATTCCGTATGTCGATTATCGCCAGACGATAGCTTTTCGACGATAGTTTTGCTTCACGTAACTTTAATAATCGTTTATCGTGCAGACGATATCTTTTTGACGATTGAACATTTGCTTCGCGTGAGTCAATAATCGTCGAAACGCTATCGCCCAGACGATATAATTTGAGCGATACCTAATGAGGTGTCCTTTTGCATTGATTTGCGTGTTTTGAAATCAGCTTAAGATTTTTTATCGAATTTCGAGAAGAATAATTGACTTTAGATATTTTTCAAATACATACTACCAAATATATAAATACCTATATTGTAAACTTATTTTGTATGAAGCTCATGCAAAAGCCAGAAATATTGTAGAAAGGTGTATTGGTGTTTACTGTTTCCAAAGGTACAAAACGTAAATCATTAACTTCATATGGCATTAAATTACATGTTGTCATAATCCTCGTCGATGTTGAGTTCTACTTGAAAAAATAAAAAGTATAGCTACGAACCCAGAAAAATTGCGATTTTTGCAAATGTTTATTCTGCCCTCCATAACAGTAATCGAACAATACGAAGATTTGGCAAGTGCAATTTTAAACGACTTGCAAGCCCTAAGTGGGAATAATCGGATGAGACAGTTGGCTTCAAAAATGAGGGATGAAATAAAATACTCGCTTTAAATTTAATTATTTTAATGATGCTATATTTTCCTTGTTAGCTGTTTGGCTTATTACCCTTTGCAAACACCGGATGGTCATTCATGAAAGCAATTAAAATTGTCATTATGCATTGGTGAAACACATGTCTTCGGTATTATTTCTTAATTTTAATAAACTAAGGAATAATAATGATTTCTCTCATGATCTAAATTGCAAAATCTCATTCAGCCTTCCTAATCACTGTAGTGTATTTCAGGCGGAGTTCATGGCGATCAGAGGCCTTGTCGTGGCTTCGGTATAATGTGGTATCTGTAAAGGATATCACCATCTTTACCGACAGTCAAGCCCCACCTTATAGGGGTGCCGGGTCACAGAGGCATTCCAGGTAATTGCACGGCCGATAAACTCGCCAGACAAGGCACTACTATGTCAATTCTACCGGAAAAGGAGAGTCTCTAAATGCCTCTTGCTACTTGCAAGCTCATAATTAAACAAAACGCATTAAGCGCTACTAATCGCAGGTGGTCTAACTGCCCCACCTCGAAACAGATCTGGCCTCAGCTGGATTCCAAGCGCTCAAAAAGTCTTACTACACTGGAAAGACCCATAATAAGCACTCTAGTAGGTGTCCTCACGGGACACTGCATCATAGGGAGACATGCTCTCAGGTTGGGCCTCCCTTAAAACGATTTCTGCAGAAGCTGTATGGAGGAGGAGGAGGAGGAGGAGACTATTCTTCTCTGTACGTGTCCAGCACTGTCATTCCGTAGAAAACTATACCTCGGAGAATATTTCTTCGACAATCTCAGCGAACTCGCAAACATAGGAATTAACTGCCTCCATCGCATCGCTTCATTCTTAGCTCCGTCTGGTTCAACGGGTAGATAAGAAGTATATCGATCCTGTGGTTACACAATGGGCCTCTTTTGGCCTAAGTGTGGATGCACTTGAGGCGGGCTGCCACTCTAACCTAACCTAACCTATACACGGAACGCTGCATCGAAGAACTTTCAACACCGGTTGAAAGGTTATGCTGTTGCTGGTTTTGCTGATGTCTATTCGACTGATGCCGTCGGACGAATATACATAGTTCATCCACGCCAAGACGAATGCTTCTATCTTCGCTTGCTTTTGGTGAACATAAGAGGCCCTTCATCCTTCGATTCCCTGCTTACTGTGGATGGTGTGCTGTGCGCCACTTTTCGGGAGGCTTGCCAACGTTTGAATTTACTCGAAAACGATACACATTGGGACCCAACTCTCGCCGATGCAACTGTTTCTGCGCCAGCGAATCAAATTCATATATTGTTTGCGATCATCATAGCCACATTCTTGTCGACTTCTTCGTAACAAAGAATATCTCGTCTAACAATATAAAGGTAGAAGAAGGGCCAGATTTTGACTCAGATCATTCCACAATATTTTTAACACTTGGCGATAAAATCACTATTAAAGAAAATAGCGCAAGGCTAGGAAATAAGCTGACTGACTGGAGCTACTTCAGGCAGCATCTTGAGGATAGTATTCAGCTCTTAGAAACAATTGGAACAGAAGATCAATTAGAAGATGCTGTTCAAATATTAACTGTAAATATCCAAAGAGCTGTATGGGCTGCAACACCTAAAACGAAAACTAAAATCCAACAAAACTCGTATCCAAAAGTAATATGTGATATAATTACGGAAAAGAGACGAGCTAGAAAACGTTGGCAACAAACAAGGGCGCCCAGAGACAATACTGAATAATCTAAACAATCAGCTTAAAAGTTCGATAAGAGAATTTAAAAATGAGTCTCTTAAAAAATACCTTACCAATCTTACAAATGATGCTAGTACCGAGTACTCACTCTGGAAGTCAACAAAAAAAATGAAAAGGCCAATTGCTCACATTCCACCAGTTAAAAACAGTGAAGGTAACTGGGCTAAAAACAACCAAGAAAAAGCGAATTTATTTGCTGAATATCTTAAAGGCGTCTTTCAACCATATGAAGGTAAAGACTGTCAAGAAAGCGAAGAATTGTGCGAAGAGGAAAGACACATCCAACCGGTAACGGCTAAAGAAATTGCCAATGAAATAAAAAAGGGTATCAGTACTAAAAAAGCCCCGGGATTGGATTTAATATCAGGGGAAATCCTAAAACAATTCCCAAAAAAGGGCTTAAAGAAACTAGCACAGATCATAAATGCTGCATTCAGGATAAGGTATGTGCCTAGCATGTGGAAAGTCGCGGATGTGATTATGATACCAAAACCAGGCAAACCGCCTAGTGAAGTCACCTCCTATCGCCCCATATCTATACTACCTATGTTGTCCAATTTATTCGAAAAGACGTTGATTAAACGTCTGAACAAAATAATCGAAGAAAAATCGCTAGTCCCAAACCATCAATTTGGTTTTAGAAATGAACACTCCACGATCGATCAGGTGCATAGAATAACAGATCAAATCGAAAAAGCATTTGAAGAAAAAAAGATATGCTCTACTATATTTCTCGATATAGCACAAGCTTTCGACAAAGTATGGCACAAAGGACTGATCTATAAATTGCAAAAGCATCTGCCAAAACAATTTTCAGAAATTTTAGAGTCCTATATATTAGAGAGATTCTTTAGAATTAAACTAGGAAATGACTACTCCACATTAAGAGAAATAAAAGCTGGTGTACCACAAGGAAGTGTGTTAGGCCCTGTATTATATCTCTTATTTACTAGCGACTTGCCGAACAGTGATGAAACAACTGTGGCAACATTTGCAGATGATACTGCTGTAATTGCTGTGGGAGAAACTGTCGAAGTAGCGACAAAAAACTACAGAATGCAGTGAACAATATAACCAAATGGACGAAAAATTGGCAAATTAAACTAAATGACCTAAAATCGGTCCATATAAATTTTACAAATAAAAATGTTCAGCATATACCTGTATTCATTAATGATAAAGAAGTACATTACGCAAACACAGCCAAATATCTAGGCATGACACTAGACGCAAAGCTGTGCTGGAAAGCACATGTAAAGAAAAAAAAAAGAAGAACTAAATATGCGCTACAGTAAAATGTATTGGCTTATAGGGAAATACTCTTGTTTGTCAAATTACAATAAATTACTGCTTTATAAGCAAATTATAAAACCAGTATGGACGTACGGGCTCCAGCTGTGGGCATGCACATGCAAAACAAATTTACAGAAAATTCAAACATTTCAAAACAAAGTTCTACGGAATATAGTAAATGCACCATGGTTCATGATATGATTGAAAACTTTTTAACGCCACAACTTCATTCTTTGGGCTTGACTAACATGTGGTATCAACAAGACGGTGCCACATCGCATACAGCCAGGATTACAATGGAATTACTGCGAGACCTCTTCCCACAACGAGTTATTTCAAGAAATGGTGATGTTGATTGGCCTCCACGGTCGCCTGATTTGACTGCTCCGGACTTCTTTTGTGGGGATATCTGAAAACCAAGGTTTATGCAAACAAACCAGAAACGCTTGAGCAACTCAAACAAAATATTCGTGATGAAATTAATAAAATACCGCTTGTAATGTGTGAGAATGTAATAAAAAATGTGCTCAAAAGGTCTCGCATTTGTGAGACTAACAGAGGCGGACATTTACCTGATATTGTATTCCATACATAATTGCCGACATTAAATAAAACATTTATCGGTATAAGATCCATTCTCTTTCATTTAATCAAAAATTATAAACAAACAAATAGTAACCTTCCCGGCGGACACCCTGTACAAGGACGAGATGGCTGACGATATTTTGCACAGAGTTCGCATGACAACTTCGATCTTGAAATTAACGACGAGATGCGCAACGAAGTGTTAGTTCTGATCCAGGACATGTGCGTGCTCATGTGCGGCAGTCTGTTGTCGACTTTGGGAATGCCAACGCCAAATCGTATAATGCACGCGAATTTCAACGGGAGCAAGACTATGATCGAGATCAGCTGGCCGAAAGAGTCCGAACAAATGTGCCGCTGTTGAATGTCGAGCAGAAGAACGTGTACGATTCGCTTATGAAGGTTGTTGACGATGGAACGGGAGGCATTTACTTTCTCGATGCTCCCGTTGGAACAGGCAAGACATTCGTCATTTCGTTGATTCTGGCAACAATTCGGTCAAGATCTTAAATTGGGTTGGCTGTTGCATCCTCTGGCATTGCTGCCACATTGTTGGAAGGCGGTCGAACTGCACATTCCGCTTTGAAGCTGCCGATGAATCTTCTCATGGTTGACAAGCCAACGTGCAAATTGACCAAAAGAATTCGGTGACAGCGAAATTGATGCGAGAATTCAAAACAATCATTTGGGATGAATGCACGATGGCGCATAAACGAGCTTTGGAGGCAGTTTACCGAATCATGAAAGATTTACGAGGTGATTCGAGATGATTTGGTGGGGCTATGATATTGCTCTCCGGACATTTTCGTCAAACGCTTCCCGTAATCCCGAAATCTACTGCTGCCGATGAAATTAATGCAATTGAAATCATCGTCTTTGTGGCACCACGTCAAGAAGTTGAAATTGACCACGAACATGAGAGTCGCATTGCAGAATTACCCATCGGCTGCTGAATTCTCGAGACAACTGCTGGAGCTTGGCAATGGCCAAATTCCTGTTGATGTCTCGACTGGATTGATATCGTTCCCGGAAAATTTTTGCGAGTTAACATCATCGAAGGAGGAACTCATTACCAAAGTGTTCCCCGGCATTGCACAAAATTATAAAAATCTCGATTAGATTAGTGCGAACTGGAAATACTAGCAGCGAAGAATAATGACGTCAATAGCTTGAATTTAATTATTCAAAGTCAAATCGTCGGTGAACTGCATTCATACAAATCCGTTGACAGCGTAACCGATGAGGTTGAAGCGACTAACTATCCGACGGAATTTTTGAACTCGCTTGATGTGCCAGGAACTCCGCCGCATAATTTACGGCTTAAGGTAGGATCGATTATAATCATGTTGCGGAATCTGAATCATCCAAATTTGTGCAACGGTACGCGGTTGTCCGTCAAGAAACTGATGAACAATGTGATTCAAGCGACGATCACCAAGGGCAATTTTAAAGGAGAGGAAGTCCTTATCCCAATAATTCCGATTATTCCAACTGATCTTCCATTCCAATTCAAGCGGATTCAGTTCCCCGTTCGATTGACTTTTGCGGTGACAAACAATAAATCGTAAGGCCTATCGTTGGAAGTATGTGGGATTAATCTCGAATTTGCGTTTTTTTCGCACGGTCAGCTGTACGTTGCCTGTTCGCGTGTTGGCAAACCGTCTTCGTTGTTTGTTTTCGCACCGGAAAACAAATCGAAAAACATTGTTCATCATATCGCTCTCGGCTCTCTACTGATTTCGATTCCATTAAAATAAATCACATTGAAATTTTAACTATCTGTGTTTCATTATTATTTTGAAGTTTATCTGAAGGCGTTAAATTGAGTCGAGGCGAAGTTCGCCGGGTCCGCTTGTATTATATGTATATGCAAGAATTCAGACCTTTGCTTTTGAATTTGCCTTAGCAGTATTACGTTGAATGTGTGTGGGGGTGCAAATGAAGTGGGATATTCTGATTTTGTAAACTCCAAGTGGCTGCAATTATTTTAAGGTGCATTGGCGTTGCTGTTATTGCATTTTTTTTGGCTGTTGCAATTTGAATTTTAAAGTGCGGTATTGAGTTTTAAAAATATATCTAGGTATATGAACAGAGATCAGTATTACTGTGGGACAGACAGGCAGACCGGACAGAATTTTGCGACCCACTTTCTTGAGTTCGTCTATCATCGTAATGTCAGAATTGTTTAACATCTCGAATTCGAAAATTTTGCAATTAATTCCTTAAAACCGATGAAATTTTCTATTTTGTAAGCGAGCTAATTAAATAGAAATTATATATAAAAATTTAAAAATGTGGGCTTCTAACTTAAGGTCCCTATAACTCAAAAACAGTTGGACTATACAAACGATGAGACCGCTTAAAAATGAGAAAGGTTAGACCATTTGAAGCTGTCCTTAAATTTCGAATAAAAAGTGTCCAGTAATGCGGGCTGTCTTCTAATTTATATCACATGTAAAAAAGGGTACATACATAGAATAGATATGCAAAGTTTCATCGTTTGTAGTTCAACAGATTTTGAAAATAGAAAATTTCATCTTTGCATTGAACCGTTTCGGAGATATCGCGATTTTATTTTTGCTGCTAAAATTGCATATGAATTCTTTTTCGTTGCATACATGCATTCTAACAACCAACTAGTTTTTGTCGTTATTAGTTGTCCAGCATTGTAATTATCCGTCGCCTTAAATCGGTCTGCGCGGAAGATTTCAACCATTTTCTTAAATCTGGATTAAATCATTTTCTATTGATAAAAGCTCACTTTTATTGTTCCATTCAAGTTTGCTCAAATCAAGTTTCAACTGATGAACTGGGTGTCCGCCGGGAAGGTATACTACTTTGTTTGTTTATAATATTTGTTGCGTGTACCTGCAATAGAAAAATAAACCTAATTAGAAAACACATAATAACACATATCGGCACGGGGTGATTCAGTTAAGAAACACCCCAAATAACAAATGAAAATACTCACATGTACACCAGCTCCGAGAAGTACGAATCCTAGTAAAATTAACTTGATGTCATTGAGTGGCATCCAACCGGCTCGCCACCGTATCCGTTGATGGTTGGTTGAATTACCACTCGATGAATGTCCTTCAGACGCCAGAAACACGACGATCCATTGGCCGATATGCTCTATAAAAATTTAAGAGTCTATAGAACTAAAAAGACCTTCAAAAAAATATAAAATAATAAAAACTAAAATACTTACCTGTCCAAACGCACGTTTCGTCCATTTCTTATGCAAATTTCCTTGTTTTGACATTTGATGTGTGCTGAGCACGAACAAAAAAAAAAAATACCTCTGTCCCTCTTCCTCAACCCTGTGACTCGATCGCTATCCCGGTCACTCAATGCGATAGTAGGTGTTGTAATTACCGACCACGAAAATACGGACAATTCACAGTGGAAAATGAGAAAACAATAATGAAGGGTAGGTGAAGAGACCAATTAGACCAGTTAGACCGATGAAGAATTTTAGTATATGTTAAATGTTTTATGCTTTAGGAATAGGGATAGTAAGTTATATTATGTGGGTTATGTGTTTGTAGGCAAATTAAGTAAAATAATAAAATAAATAAAAACTATTCATTCACTCGTTCATAGTAAACTAGGTAAATATTTTATTTTATTCAGAAGGATAGGTAGGTATATGAATGAAAACATAACAAGTATAAGTCGGCCGAGATATTGCAAATTAAAGTTGAAACTCACCGTGACTCTAACTAGAATGCATAGAGAAAAGGAAGTACACCGATGGGGCTAGAAAGAGCACAATGCTGGTGCACATATGAATATTCCTTCCGTTGCATTTCGCGGTACATGTTACACGCATACAGGCATAAAACCAATGAAGTAGGCAGAAGAAAAAGAAGAATTGATAGAAAAGGGTAATGACCTCGCTACGGAAAGTAGGTCATTAGCAATTGTGCATTCGCAGAAGACAGCTGTGCTAATACCCCGGTGTTGCCGTGTTATAACGGACGTTTCGTTTGCTGCGGTAGAAACTTAAAGTGTACTCGGAGAAATTAATTCGGACACTGAATTTAGAAATTAACATAAAGAAAGTAAAAATAGCTTTCGTGAATTTTTTTGAATTGTGAAGTGTGAGCAATAAAGTGTTAAGTGAGGGGGAAAGAAGAGTTAAACCGGCAGACGCACGGTGGGACTCCCAAAAAGGAGAAATCAGTAATCTCCAGGAATCACCAGCAGAGGTACTGGGTTGAGGCTACTGGTCGAAGAGACGACTCAGGTCTCTGCGAAAATCCACCTCGGCGCCTGACAATAACTGTTCAACGGTCAACTAAAGACGGGTCCGGCACAGATCGGACACAAGTTAACTGGACCATTGGAACAGAGAAGGCAACGGTCACAAGAACCGTAGTCCGACGGCAGCTAAAAGGAAATAACTGCACGATAGCGGAATTTGCGCGCATATTCCACCTCAGATAAGCCAAGAAAAAATTTACATATATATATATACATATCTTAAATCCGGGTGCTCCGCTAGCGGGGTTATATATGACTCCCCGAGCAGAATTAAAGTCGCAATAGAGGTCGTACAAGGACAAAATAATTTCTTCATTGTGAGCGAGTGCAATTCGTTTAATTTATAATCTAAGTGCTTTGCCGCGTTGATTTAATTTGAATTACTTTTATCCCTTTTATGAATTTAGTCACTTTTAAGTTTAATTTAGATATTTAGATCCTTTTTTTTTATAATTTTTAACGTCATTGGTAACCTGTCCTTACTTCGCGCGGTCGCGGTAGTTGTAGGATCTTTCCCTCTCCAGGTGGACATCAACGATTTCTCCAAGTGCTGCGCGCAGGACGACGAGGGATCCTTCCCACCAGAAAAAAACGTAAGTCGTTAACCATTTTTATATTTTTTTTAACCATTTATCAATGAATTATTTAGAAGTAGAGGTAATTTAGATTTAAGGACAGATTCACCCTTCCTTCTTGCAAAGCATTTTTTTTTTGGTTGAATTCTTAGTATTCGTAAGTTCATTTCCTTTTTTTGTTTTTTTTTGTTCCTTTTTTTGAATTAGTAAAGTAAAGTTTAGAATAAGAATAATTTTATCCCTAAGATTCTGTTGCCTCGCATTTGGAAAGGAATAAATAAAAATTGTATGGATTTTTCACTCAGATTTAATTGAAGTGTTCATTATTCCTGATATGGACTAATTTCGAAGTGTCGTGGTGTGTGGTTAGCTGGGAAGGCCGTCCTTTCGCCGTTTTAGCTAGACGATGACGTAACAATGACGTGACAATGACGTGACCTGGACAAGGACCTAACTAACTGTTGACTGGAGGAAATCGTATAGGGGTTATCATCATTTCCTTGGCCTAGATGATAACCAAGGATGTGCCATTCCAGGCACGGGGTGGGAAGGCCGCGTTAGTGCCACAAACATCAGGCACATCTCCGGATCTAGGCGAACCTATACAGAGGAGTGATGAAGGAAAGCTGGAAGATGCATGGGGATAGATTAGGGTAGATGTAAGTTCAGCAGGTTATTTTAGCGAGTAGGTATCGGTGTCGGGTAGGGTAAGGATAGCTTAGGATTAGTTAGAATTAGTTTCATATGCATCTGACTTTCCCTCCTTGCTCCTCAGTATGGGCATAGGTCTTATTGAGCATTTTCCTTTCTTCTTTTATATTTTTTTTTCTTTCATCTACATTTGATAGTCCGTCCGCCGTCAATTAACGTTAGCTCTCTTACTATCACTTTTTATTTTGCAATGGCACGATAATTTTTTTTTGTGAAGAGCAGGGGGGCTGGTAAGAGGAGAACAAGAACTACCCCCGTCCGACGAGTTTAGCTGAGCAATCGCGAGCGTGCCACCGTCCTCCTCCACCATGCCAAAGAAGCCTCTGTGGCAAACCTCGACTCATTACAATGGCGCCCAACGTAATTACAGGAAGTCCAGTTGCGCTTCCAAGGGGACGATCTTTAACTGCAAAGGTCGTCGCCTTGGACTCACAACAGATTTTTTTTTTTTTTTTCTTTGGTTTTTTATTTTTTTAATTTAAATTTTTAGTTTCCGCGAAAATTAGTTTACTTTTCTTTTCTTTTACGATTTTACTTTCCTATCTTTCTCTTTTGCTCAATAACTGTATATGCTCGGAGTGCAGATCATAGACCGAGGACGGCTGTCCTGTCCCTAGGCCATGAGCCAAAGGATAATGTGAGGTAGTCCAAAGTCTATGTTAGTGCGAAGAGCGGAACGAAGCGGAAAGATCAAGGCCTTAACAGCTGTCCGGAGGGCAAGAACTACTAGTTCGGCTCTTCGTGAGGCTGAAGCCTTGATCTGGAAGCCTAGTTCGTGTCGAAACTAAGAGCTGAAGGACCTATCCAACCTGGTATTTGGCACAGCCTGATAACAGTAGTGGAGGGTTTGGAAGTGCATATTTTCGACACTCGCCGAATTCCGGAGACCCAGTCAAAGACGGACATAAGACGCAACCGACTAACTAAAGGACAAACAATCAAACAGACTCGACGACACGACGTACAGTCTAGCATCAGCGAAACGGTACAGGAAAACCGGAACAGGTATCCACACACCATCACATCATTTAATCCCATACAAAGAACACAGAGAATTAATCTTGATTTCTTCACACTCATCCAATACAGTTTTAAACGTTTATTATTATTTTTTTTTGAATTTTGAATTTTGAATTGAATTTTTGTTCTGAATTACCCGCGAAAGTCACAATCCATTCAAGAACATACTTCTTGGATCAAATTTCATATCTAATTATTATATATTATACCCCACTCAAACAAAATATATATATATATACATAAATCCAAATCATCATAAAGAGCAAACGTTCGATTGATTTGGCGAAAAATCAAGGCATTTAACAGGTAGGCAAGATGTCCGAAAAGGACGGTAGTAAGGGAGCAGTTCCCAAAGGCGCCAAATCCCAGTCAGTGGGAAATACTCAAAGGCCTGTCACCAGGCAGTGGCAACAAAAACAAAAAGAACTCGAGAACCAGGGGGATGTAGGACAGGCTCAATATACCTGGAATGAGAAGGTATTTGACATGAATCTTTCAGGTTGCGAAATACCGTTTTGGGACCCTGGAATGCCAACCAACCAGGCCCTGACATACGAAGAAGAAGAGCAAACCCCCACAGCTAGCCAAGTATCGCGTCCCAGAGCATCAGATGCAAGAACAACGACACTAGCGCAAACGCTCACAGCAATACAGGAGCAGGTCGAACAGCCAATACGACGCGAACAGGCGGAGGCGACAGACACTCCGATAGAGGCTAGCCAGAAGACACAAGAGGCTGACGAAAAATTAGAAGCCTCCCAGTCTACTAAACTAACACCGGCAGTGCAGACTGGTGCTCAAGTACAGGCGATCCAGTCTGAACCGGTAGCAACAGTAGACCAACAAGAAGAAATAGACGATTATATTGATCTTACAGCAGTCCAAGCTGAGACAGAGCTTCAGTTGCGGCAGTTAAAAGAGCAACAAATCTTCCAAGCGAAGCTCCAAAAAGAACAACAACAGCAGCGACTACAATTACTGCAACTACAAGAACAACAAAGACAACAACAGATATTACTACTAAAACGTCGACAAAAACAAAAATTGCTGATGCAGCAAAAACAGCAATTTCAACAATTAAAAGAACAAACCCAGAAAGATCAACAGGGTCCAAGACAACCGGTCAACGAGGAAGACGAGGAGGTCACCCAAAAACAAATAGGCGAAGAAGACAAAAGAATCACTAGATACCTAAGCAGGATGATCTCGGCAGAAATAGGCAAAAGTGAAGAGCGCGTTATGGGAGTATTGTCGCAGAATGTGGGTGAGATCATGGCCCAATTCGACGCAGGTATGCGGATTATGCAAGAGAAGCTCAGCGACTTAAGCAATGAATGGAAAGAGTTCCCAAAGTCAACGGAACGGCGAGAAACGACAGAGGGTACAAGGGCTACAAACCACACTCAGTCTACTCCAACCCTGAGCAGAGAAGGCATAAACCGACGACCTGAAGTCTGGCGAGAACAACTGTCGCCTCGTTACTCTACGAGAAACCCCGACGTACATAAGTGGGGAATCAAATATGATGGATCGTCCAAATCCATGACTATAGACAGCTTTCTGTTTAGAATAGAGTCTCTCCAAAAGAAAAATGGGTTAACCGATGATCAGTTGCTTGCGAATTTCCACCATTTAGTGACAGGCCCAGCAGAACGATGGTACTGGGAGTACCTGGAAGAAAGGGGAGGAAATGATACTACAAGTTATATCGATTTAAAAATGGACTTAATTGATCAGTTCAAAGACAAACAACGCGATCACGAGATATTAAGAACAATCATGGATCGGCGACAGCTACCACAGGAATCTTTTGACGACTATTATAGTGATATAAGAACATTGACGCTACAAATGCGTATCAGACCAGATGAGCAAGACCTCGTGGCGATAGTGAGACAAAATATCAAAGACAGAGTGGCTAACTTGATATTCGGGTGTCACATTAGAACGATGCATGAGCTCAGAGAGGAGTGCAGACGTGCCGAACGGCACATGTCAGCTAGAGATAGTAGAAGCAGACGAAATGTAAGTGAAGTAACGAATGGTAGGGACGAGTTTAGGGAAGCACTAGACGATGATAAGGAAGAAGACATAGAGTTAGCCGCAATCTTGCACAAAAAATTAAATAGATCTGCCAATTACTCCTCAACGGACAGGCAAACGAGTAGGAAAACAGATAATGAGCAGCACAGTAGGCCCAGAGAAGTAGCGCCGATGCCGCCCAAATGTCAATCCTCTTTCCATACGCTGACTTGCTTTAGTTGTGGACAAGGTAGTCTGTCCTTCAACTGCATCAAATGCCAGGGAAACCTGAAGATCGACGGGGCGACCGGGACTCAGCCGTCGATGATGAGCCCAATCCCGGGAATCCCGAAAGACAGCGATCAATCAGAATTTTAAAAAGGGACCCGAACGTGGAGGGCCCCCACACAACCAAAAAAATCACACCGAAAAAAAGTTTACACCAACGACTGAAAGAGTATGACGAAACTAGACGACGAATTTTCGGAGAGGAATTGACGCAAACGAAAAAAAGTAGGAATTTTTACAAGATAGCTAGGTTAAGGGAAAAATGTGCAATGTTTAGGCGACGCAAAAATAGAATCGAGTCAACTGTGATAAACACCTCAGATGACAATAGGCCATATGCCAAAGTCACCATAGAAGGGGAAGAAATCCTAGGGTTATTAGACAGCGGGGCATCGGTTAGCTGCTTAGGCAGAGGAGCTCTGGAATTCCTAGAAAAACACAGTATATCAATGGTAAAAATGGCGACAGATATTAGAACCGCTGACGGAAATAGTCAACGCATTCAGGGGCGATTCAGGACTAATCTCTCTTGGGGCAACAAAGTGCGAGAGCTAGAGTTATACGTTGTTCCAAGCCTACAGCAGCAACTTTATCTGGGAGTCGATTTTTGGAGCGCGTTTAGGGTCGCTCCCAACATTATCAACGAACTCGACCTTCCATCACCGACAGTAGAGGGTCTTCCCATTCAAGAACTTACTCCAGCTCAAACCCAAAGGCTAGAGCAAATAAAGCAGCTGTTTCCATCTTTCGCAGTGCGAGGTCTGGGTAAAACGAATCTCGAAACTCATGTTATTGAGGTGGATGACGACAAAATACCCATTAAACAGAGACATTACCCGATCTCGCCTGCCATACAAAAACTGCTCTTCGAGGAACTCGATCGAATGCTTTCGCTTGGGGTCATAGAAGAAAGCAACAGTGCCTGGAGCTCTCCAGTTGTTCTAGTCAGAAAGCCGGGAAAGAACCGATTGTGCTTAGACTCACGTAAAGTCAACGCCGTGACGAAGAAAGATGCGTACCCGCTTCCCCACATAGAAGGTCTGCTTAGCAGATTGCAGGACACGCGGTATATTTCAGGGATCGACCTGAAAGATGCATTCTGGCAGATTCCTCTGGAGAGTGAATCGAGGGAGAAGACGGCCTTCACAGTCCCTGGGCGACCGCTGTATCAGTTCACGGTTATGCCATTCGGACTGTGCAACGCCGCCCAGAGAATGTGTAGGCTCATGGACAAAGCCATACCTTCACGGTTGAAGGAACATGTCTTCGTCTATCTCGATGACCTCTTGGTTTGCTCCCCAGACTTTGAATCGCACGCCAGATTGCTTGAAGAAGTAGCTGTTTGTTTAAGGGAAGCGGGACTGACTATCAACGTGGAGAAGAGCAAATTCTGCTATAAGGAGATCAAATATCTAGGGTACATAGTCGGTGATGGATGCCTACGAACGGACAAGGACAAGGTGTCGGCGGTCGAGAACTTCCCAGTGCCAAAGACCCCCAAGCAACTCCGACGGTTCCTAGGGATGACGGGTTGGTACAGGCGCTTCATTCCCAATTTCGCGTCGTTATCAAGCCCCATGACCGACTGTCTAAAGAAAGGACAAAATTTCAATATGACAGATGAAGCACTAAGAGCCTTCAACCAGCTCAAAATGTCTTTAGTTACTGCGCCAATATTGACTAACCCCGACTTTACGAGACATTTTTACATACAATGCGACGCTTCGACGACAGGTGTTGGCAGTGTTCTCTTCCAGGTGGACGCTGAGAATAATGAGCGGCCGATAGCATTTATGTCCCAAAAGCTTAATTCCGCACAGCGAAATTATAGCGTAACGGAACTTGAGTGCTATGCGGCCGTCTTATCAGTGAAGAAGTTTCGGGCCTACGTTGAAGGGCTACCTTTCACTATAATCACTGATCACGCAAGTCTCAAGTGGTTAATGACCCAAAAGGACTTATCTGGCCGCTTGGCAAGATGGAGTCTTAAACTACAAGGGTTTGACTTCGTGATCGAACATAGGAAGGGTACCCAAAACGTGGTCCCGGACACTCTCTCGCGTGTCCACATGGAGGGGATCACAACCGACACTGTTCTCCTTGAAGTTGACCTCGATTCTCCATGCTTTTCTTCGGAAGAACATGAAGAGTTGAGGAAGACGATCAGGGAGAACCAAGACAGACTACCAGACGTATGCATATCCGACGGGTATGTATACAAACGAACAGAAGTACGGACAGGAGACGAACTCCAAGAAGACAGGGCATGGAAGCTTTGGGTGCCGAAGGAGTTGCGAGAGGGTCTTGTGAAATCCGCTCACAATTCACCAGCAGCAGGTCACGGGGGCATCAACAAGACTTTATCAAAGTTGCGACAAAAGTATTTCTGGCCAGGAATGGCAACCGAGGTGCAGAACTTTGTGAAGTCCTGCGAAATCTGCAAGTGCAGCAAGCCACCTAACGTGGTAACTCGGCCGCCGATGGGACAACAGACAACGACTGAGCGACCCTTCCAACGCCTCTATATCGACTTCTTGGGCCCATACCCGAGAACAAAAATAGGGAACACCCATATCTTTATAGTGTTAGACCACCTAAGTAAATATATGTTATTACGGCCTATCCGTAAAGCAACGGCAGCGGAGGTAGTTAGTTATTTAGAGAGTAATGTGTTTCATGTATTTGGAGTCCCTGAATTTGTCCATTCCGACAACGGTAAGCAATTCGTTTCCGAATTGTTCACCAGCTTCTTGAACAAATACGGTGTGAAGCACGTGAGGACGGCGTTCTACTCGCCACAAGCAAACGCCTCCGAGAGAGTCAACCGCTCCCTATTGGCAAAAATCCGTTCTTACCTGGACGGGGATCAGAAAAACTGGGACCTACACGTCAGTAGCGCGGCATTCGCCTTGAGAAGCGTCGCACACGAAGCAACAGGTTTAGAACCTTACTACGCCGTATTTGGGATTCCAATGATCCAACACGCAAGTGCTTACAATATCCTCAGAAGATTGGACATGTTAAGAGACACAAGACTGAACATTATTAATAAGACTGATAGATTAGAATTAATTAGGAGTAAGATATTTGACAATTTAAAGCTAGCCCACCAAAGAGCCGAAAAAGTTTATAATACCAGGAGTAGAGATGTGAAATATTCAGTAGGACAAGTCGTATACAGACGCAACTTTAAGCAGAGCAGCTTACCTGACAGCTACAATGCAAAACTAGGACCTAAATTCTTGAAGTCCATTGTGCTCAAAATAATAGGGAATTCGCTCTATGAAATAGGCAACCAAAGAGGAGAAAAGGTAGGTGTCTTTCACGCAAAGGACATCCACGCTTAGTAATGACACCTTGACGCACTCACGCTAGCCGTTGCTATGTTATATGTATAGTATCGTTTATTGACTGATCTAACTTATTTATTTACCAGAGATTTATTTGTTTCCCAGACTTATTTATTCACCAGAGATTTATTTATTTAACAGAGATTTATTTATATATATATATTAGAGTTTATTTATTCGAGAGTTTATTTATTTATATAGTTATCTAGTTTAGACTTTATTTATTTATCTATTTATTCTTGTAATGTCTTTCCATGTTATTTATTTATTTATTTATATATCTATGTCCGTATAAGACTAAGTATATCGTGAATCTATTTGCTCGGGTATATACGTGTAGAACGAGGAATCTGAGATAGGTCATAGACTTGTAGAAAGACAGACGTACATAATTTATATCATATCTAAGTCATAGCACGAAGTACCAAACAAAGGCGAAGATAGACAAGTACCAGATAGTATTCCGTAATGAGATAGACTTTATTCAATGATATCCAACTATAGAGAATACGCTACTCGAACAATAGAATGTGCAATACTAGATAATAAGAATAATTCAAAAACATACCAAATCCCCATTTAGATATAATATTCCTGACCCAGACTTCCGTAAACAACCCCCAAAGAACACCATTCAAATGCAGCTACAATGGAGATAGAGCACGAGATGAAACTCAGGAAGTGGGCCCTTGCCACACGTTCATTAAAACAGCACAGATGCACGCTCGCAAGAGATAAGGGACAACTATTGCAGGCCCCTTTTTTTACGAGGTCGGTTTGCTCACGACCACTCGCATACCGGCGTCGATCCTGTTGCGTGTACCTGCAATAGAAAAATAAACCTAATTAGAAAACACATAATAACACATATCGGCACGGGGTGATTCAGTTAAGAAACACCCCAAATAACAAATGAAAATACTCACATGTACACCAGCTCCGAGAAGTACGAATCCTAGTAAAATTAACTTGATGTCATTGAGTGGCATCCAACCGGCTCGCCACCGTATCCGTTGATGGTTGGTTGAATTACCACTCGATGAATGTCCTTCAGACGCCAGAAACACGACGATCCATTGGCCGATATGCTCTATAAAAATTTAAGAGTCTATAGAACTAAAAAGACCTTCAAAAAAATATAAAATAATAAAAACTAAAATACTTACCTGTCCAAACGCACGTTTCGTCCATTTCTTATGCAAATTTCCTTGTTTTGACATTTGATGTGTGCTGAGCACGAACAAAAAAAAAAAATACCTCTGTCCCTCTTCCTCAACCCTGTGACTCGATCGCTATCCCGGTCACTCAATGCGATAGTAGGTGTTGTAATTACCGACCACGAAAATACGGACAATTCACAGTGGAAAATGAGAAAACAATAATGAAGGGTAGGTGAAGAGACCAATTAGACCAGTTAGACCGATGAAGAATTTTAGTATATGTTAAATGTTTTATGCTTTAGGAATAGGGATAGTAAGTTATATTATGTGGGTTATGTGTTTGTAGGCAAATTAAGTAAAATAATAAAATAAATAAAAACTATTCATTCACTCGTTCATAGTAAACTAGGTAAATATTTTATTTTATTCAGAAGGATAGGTAGGTATATGAATGAAAACATAACAAGTATAAGTCGGCCGAGATATTGCAAATTAAAGTTGAAACTCACCGTGACTCTAACTAGAATGCATAGAGAAAAGGAAGTACACCGATGGGGCTAGAAAGAGCACAATGCTGGTGCACATATGAATATTCCTTCCGTTGCATTTCGCGGTACATGTTACACGCATACAGGCATAAAACCAATGAAGTAGGCAGAAGAAAAAGAAGAATTGATAGAAAAGGGTAATGACCTCGCTACGGAAAGTAGGTCATTAGCAATTGTGCATTCGCAGAAGACAGCTGTGCTAATACCCCGGTGTTGCCGTGTTATAACGGACGTTTCGTTTGCTGCGGTAGAAACTTAAAGTGTACTCGGAGAAATTAATTCGGACACTGAATTTAGAAATTAACATAAAGAAAGTAAAAATAGCTTTCGTGAATTTTTTTGAATTGTGAAGTGTGAGCAATAAAGTGTTAAGTGAGGGGGAAAGAAGAGTTAAACCGGCAGACGCACGGTGGGACTCCCAAAAAGGAGAAATCAGTAATCTCCAGGAATCACCAGCAGAGGTACTGGGTTGAGGCTACTGGTCGAAGAGACGACTCAGGTCTCTGCGAAAATCCACCTCGGCGCCTGACAATAACTGTTCAACGGTCAACTAAAGACGGGTCCGGCACAGATCGGACACAAGTTAACTGGACCATTGGAACAGAGAAGGCAACGGTCACAAGAACCGTAGTCCGACGGCAGCTAAAAGGAAATAACTGCACGATAGCGGAATTTGCGCGCATATTCCACCTCAGATAAGCCAAGAAAAAATTTACATATATATATATACATATCTTAAATCCGGGTGCTCCGCTAGCGGGGTTATATATGACTCCCCGAGCAGAATTAAAGTCGCAATAGAGGTCGTACAAGGACAAAATAATTTCTTCATTGTGAGCGAGTGCAATTCGTTTAATTTATAATCTAAGTGCTTTGCCGCGTTGATTTAATTTGAATTACTTTTATCCCTTTTATGAATTTAGTCACTTTTAAGTTTAATTTAGATATTTAGATCCTTTTTTTTTATAATTTTTAACGTCATTGGTAACCTGTCCTTACTTCGCGCGGTCGCGGTAGTTGTAGGATCTTTCCCTCTCCAGGTGGACATCAACGATTTCTCCAAGTGCTGCGCGAATTAAAACACTTGTTTCTTACTTTTAAAATTAAACAATATTTATTTGGAACTATGTCCTTTATTATTGAAATACTTTTTACTAATTCTAAAAGGAGCTTAAGGCTACTATGTAGTTACAATAAGACTGTTGATAAATTCATCATACAGTCGTATTTATATACTTTTCTTATCTATCTACAAGGAGACCCAAGCGTACAATCGTCTTGCTTGATAATGAAGAAGAGATAATATTCCAACATTGTATACAAACGATATTATCTCTTTTACATATGTTATCATTGTAGCGTTGTGTGCAAGACTGTACTAGAGACTAAAGATATCATTGAATACAAATAATGTTATCTTTTTTCTCAATATGTTTTGCTATGGATACTTAACTCCCCCCCTTGTTAAACGAAATCGTCCCGATTTTTCGACGCTATTTTTAACATTTCTCTTTCATAAGTTTTGTTATATGCGTCAATCTTTTTTTGTTTTTGACGATCTGTTATACATTGTATAGTTTTTATCATTACGTACGTAAATGCTAGAATAACAATCAGTGTTACAATTGTGTATATAGTTGATAATATCGGTTTTTCTTCAAAAGGAATAATTAGTTTTTTTAAAGTATCTATGTTATCGAATTTGTACATTGTATCTTCTTTAATTATTTGGTCGATGTAAGACTCTGAATTATGATTTCTTAATATAACTTCTTTAATTTGCTTATGCATGTTTTTGTATATTTTATCGTCTAGATTTATAGTATTTTCATAAGTAACTAAGTTTATACCATTAATTGTTTGATTATTTAACTTATGCTTACCGCTTAATAACATAACACCGGATTCAATTTCTAAGTCGTAATCGTATTCTTGTTTAATGTTGCATTTTGAAGTTATATTCTTTAAAAGTGGAATAAGACAATTTTCTTCTTCAAAGTTAATTTCACAAATGTTTTTACTTAGATGATTTTGACAATTTCTTGTTCTTAAATAAGTTTGGTTACATAAGGCAATTGTTTTATCTGTAATGATTTTTCCATGTTTTGAATTTAAAGGTGTTACTTTATACAATTTACATGATTTAATTAGAACTGGATATTTATATATTGTGATGAAGAATTCATCAGTTCTAGCTAATAATATTTTAGAGTACTCAAGTATATTTATTATGGGTACTTGAATTATTTCATGTTGAATAATATTTTTAATGTCATCTAAGTCTAGGCTTTCTGATAAATATTCATTATTTTTTGCTGCATTAATTGTTCTGGTCAATAATAATAATTGTTCGTACACTTGTTCTATTACTAAATGTTCTTTAAGGCTCTGACCTTCGAATTGTTGCAAAATTTGTTCAAATCTAGAATTTATAGTTTTTTGTTTATTATTGTTTTCTATGAGATTATTTATACTCGTTTCTATGTTAACTAAGTCATAATGGTCAGGATTACCAAACACATATTTGAAAGCTGTTCCTAAAAAGTTAATTGATCTAGTATGCCTAGTATGTTCTTGTAATTGGTCTGCTAAATTCTTAATTTTACTTAACCAAATTTTTTCTTCTTGTGTAGGTTGATATTTACTAGTTACGATATTTACGTAAGGTTGAAATATCGAAGTCAGGTTGGTGGCATGTAACAAATAAGTTTGTTCTTTGAATAAATACACGTCATCTGTTTGCGTAAGTATAAACTTCTTGTTTAGTAACTCAGTTATTTGAACGTTTCCTTGCCCTTCTTGACTCTGTACAATTCCTAGTAATGTTAGGAATATTAATATTTTCGTCATCTGAAAAATGATAATTCTTTATGTTATCCTTGTGAATTTTTATTCCTTCTTTAGAGATTACAGTGTCTCCTTTATCTTCTTCTACTATTCTTGTTATGTATCTGGCGTTAGATTTCTTTCTAAGACCTGTGATTCTTACCATTATCTTATCTCCTTTTTTATACTCTCTGTGTCGAGTTCCTTTATTTAGACGTTCGATCACTTTTTTGGATGCTGAGTTTAGTTTATTTATTATAATTTCACTATTGCTATATTTATTTTGATTAAAGAAAATGTCTCTAGGTTTCAAACCGGTAACTGAGTGTATAGAATTATTTAATTCACGCACTGTTCTAAATATTTCTTCGATAAGTCTTGTTTTATTCTGAATTGTGAATATTCTAGACAGTTCAGTTATTGTACCGTTTACACGTTCTACCTGACCGTTCGCTGTCGATCTGTATACTGGAGTTTCTACTTTAGTTATGTTGTATTTCAAACACATTTGGTTCACCATTTCTGTTTTGAATCCCTTCTCGTTATCTGTCATGAGTCGTTCACATTTTGGGAAATAATTAGATAAGACCTCTTCCATAACGTCGTACAGTCTGTTTCGAGTTTCGATTTCCCGAAGGATTGTATATTTAGAATACTTATCTACTGTTACAAGGAAAGTATACTTGTCGTTGAAGTATATGTCCATATGAATGTGTGTTCCCACATGTGTTGGTATTTCTGAATTATTCAGAGGTTCTCTGATAGGTTTTCTTTCATATTTTCCAAATAGACATGCTATGCATTTTCTGTTGAAACTCTTTGCTTGTTTATTTAGATCGGGCCAGTAATATTTCTCTGAGATTTCTTGTATATTGTTACGTAACCCTCGGTGTGCTCTTTCGTGAGTTACCCTTACAAGTTTTAGTTGTTCCTCCAAATTTGTCACGTCTTGAAGTTTTCTTGGTGTGAATATAAATCTTACTAGTGGGAATTCTTTTTTTATGTTTTCACCATATTTGTATATGTTTTCAAATTTCGTATGCAAAGCTACAATCTTTTGGGGTTGTATAACTTCTTTCATCTGCCTTAGTAAAGAGTCTTTGTCCTTAAACTTTATTATGAGTCTTATTTTGTTACTAAAATAGATTTGTGTTTCGATATTATTTGTTATATCTTCAATAAGTTCGAACTGTGCAGTGTATGCATTAAAAGGCTGATTCACAGTTTTTATTATATCATTAGAAGAACTTTCAGCTGAATGTGCTGTTTCTATGGTAGAAGTATTTATGCGTTGACGTGATAATGCGTCAGCTACAAGATTTAGGTTTCCTGGTTTATAAACTAATTTTGCTCCAAAGTCTTCAATGATTCCCTTCCAACGTTTCAGCTTTGTGTTGGGATTTTTTTCTGATACAGAATATATAAGGCTCTGGTGATCGGTATATATGGTTAAGTCTGCTATACCATATATGTAGTTTCTGAGTTTTTGTAAGGACCATATGATCGCTAATAGCTCTTTCTCGTTTGTGCTATAGTTCTCTTCTGTCTTACTCAGTGTTCTTGACAAGAAGTGTATAGGTTGCTTATTCTGACTTAGTACGGCTCCAATAGCTATGTTGGATGCATCAGTAGTAAGCTCGAATGGTTTACTATAATCCGGTTGAAAAAGTTCGACTTGTTCTTTCAAATAATTTTTTAAAATTCTAATCGCTTCTAATGCTGAATCATTCAGATTTAACTTAATATTTTTACTTTGTTTTTTGTTTACTTTACCGTTATCTCCTCGTAAATATAATGTCAGGGGCTTGGCTATGCTTGCGTATCCTTTTATAAACTTACGATAGTAACCTGTAAGACCTAAAAATCCTCTCAAATCCTTTACCGTTTGTGGGACTGGAAAATTTTCTATAGCTGCTATTTTCTCAGGGTTCGTAGTGATTCTACCATGTCTGATTATGTGACCTAAGTATTCTACTTCTTCTTGAAAAAACTTACTTTTCTCATCAGATATTTTTAATGTGGCTTTATTGAGTACGTCGAATACTTGACTTATGTGCTGTATATGTTCTTCCTCAGATGAAGAATATATCAATACGTCATCAATGTAAACGTGTACGAATTTACCTACAAAGTCTCTCAAAATGTCGTCCACGCATCTCTGAAATATGCTTGGTGCATTTTTGAGCCCGAAAGGCATTCGTTTAAAATGATATTTTGCGCCATTTATAGCAAAAGCTGTTTTTTCTTTATCATCTGTTTTGATTTTAATTTGGTGGAAACCTGACTCCAAATCTAATGTTGTAAAGTACTTGGCTTTACCTAAATTTTGAATTGTCATGTTGACATCCGGAATGGGGTATCTGTCTGTTACAGTGTGAGCGTTAAGTTTTTGGAAATCAACAACCATGCGCCGTTTTGGTTTTCCTTTTTCGTCCAAACCTTTTTTAGGTACTGTCCATATGGGACTGTTATAAGGACTATGGCTTTTTTCTATTATATCGTCATGTAAGAGTTTCTGTATTTCTTTGTTTACGAATTCGTTATCTGCTATGGGATATGGATATTGTTTAACATAAACCGGATTATCATTGGTCGTCCTAATGCTTGCTTCTATAGTATCTGTAAAGGGTAACGGTCCTATGCTGTTATTAATCTTCATCAGTCTATCTATGTCTGCTTTATAAATATTATTTTCCCCAATTATGTAATTAATTTTCTGAATAGATTCGACACTGCTTATGGTAGTTAGAGTCATATTACTGAAATTTATTTCCGCGTTTAGAACTTTAAGTCCTTCATATCCTAATATCATATCAAAAGACTGAATATCCTCTAATTCAAAAAATGTTATATTTTTCTTTAATATCCTAACTACTTTCTTTGTATCTACCATAGAATAACCATGCATTGTTTTTATTTTTATAGGTTTAATTTTAATTTTTTTGCTAGAATCGCATTTTCTATTAATGTAATTATGGGTTGCACCAGTATCAATAAGAATTTTATAAATTTTCTTAGAAATAGTACTAGTTAAATTTAAGCAGGGCAACCCGTCTACTAGTTTAAATGATCTATTCTTATGTTATTATTTACCATACATTCCGTTTCATCTGCTTCTGCATATGTACTGCTGACATCGTCTCTGCGTTGTTGTCGGGAGTTATTTACTCTCTGCTGCTTGAAGTTCTGCTGATAAGATCGTTGCGGTCTGTTGTGTGTGTTGAAACTCCCGCTGTGTTCACGTTTCGCTGGTGGATTATATACATCGGGTTTGTATTGATTCCAATTTTGTCGCTGTGCATGTACAATTTGTCTCGAGTTTATCTCCATCGGCTGTGGTCCTTGATTGTGTTGCTGCATATTATCGTATTGCTTCTGGGGTTGATAATTCGTTGTTTGGCTCGAATAATTTGGTCTTCTTTCGTTTCTGCGTTCATGTGGCATATTTTTGTGGTGCTTATCCTGAGTGAGATGTAAATGCCT
This sequence comes from Cheilosia urbana, assembly GCA_946477585.1. NCBI lineage: Eukaryota > Metazoa > Arthropoda > Insecta > Diptera > Syrphidae > Cheilosia > Cheilosia urbana. The sequence continues at coordinate 85,031,662 of OX297854.1, read as the reverse complement.
GTGCACATTATCATGTTCTATTCTGCGAGCAATTGCGAATGCGTGTTCTAGATCATTTATTGTAGCTGAATATAATGATCCTCTTGTAAAGTTGTCACTCATACCATCAATGAATATACGAACTGCGTCGTCGTTAGCATTTTTAATTAGTCTGTCGATTATATTCGGCGGATCACCTGACATAGTGATTTTTGATATTATTAAATTGAGATTTTTATTTATCTCGTCGTGGTATTCAGACAGTGTGCTTCTTTTTTGCGTGATGGCTTTCATCATGTCTTGTAGCACGTATAGAGGTTCTTGATTAGAGTACGTATAATCTAATCTGTTACGTATCGCCTCAAAATTAAAAATTGTGTTATAATTAGTTAACACATTCGCGGCTGCACCCTGTATTTTACTTTTCACTATAGTCAATGCTGCTGCGTACTTACTGTGTGTTTTGAAGTTTTTAATGCTGTCCATTAATCTGGATGCTTCTTCGCGCCACGACCGATAATTTGATTGATCGCCGTTGAAAATAGGTAGGCTTTTAAATGCGTCTAACTGTATTTCACTACCATCTGTATATGTGGTTCTTATTTCCTCTAGCACAGGTATGTTTGGTACTATGCCTAATCCAGATTTTACTTCATTTAGTTTTGTTTCTAAATTAGTGTTTATTTGATTTTGGTTAGTTATTATTGCTGCTAACCTTGCATTCTCTGTGCGTGTGTGCTCTAGGGTTTGTGTTACTGTGTTGCTCCTGGTTTCTAAAGCTTCTAATCTTGCCATTAATACTGCGAGTTGTTCCATTTTGAACTCGTGTCTGTTGTCGTCGAATTTGTGTGTTTTTTTCTCCACATATACACTTTCACTGAATTGCTTTGCTGCTTCGTACGAAGAAGCTATATTTGTACCTGCTATGCTAGGTAATTCTTGTAACCGGTAACGCGAGTGTTCTGTTTATACTAGATTTCACTACTTGTTCCCGAGGTCCGCTCGATTGAAGTTAAAAAGTATATTTAACCTCCTGGCAGGATCGCCAATTAAAACACTTGTTTCTTACTTTTAAAATTAAACAATATTTATTTGGAACTATGTCCTTTATTATTGAAATACTTTTTACTAATTCTAAAAGCAGCTTAAGGCTACTATGTAGTTACAATAAGACTGTTGATAAATTCATCATACAGTCGTATTTATATACTTTTCTTATCTATCTACAAGGAGACCCAAGCGTACAATCGTCTTGCTTGATAATGAAGAAGAGATAATATTCCAACATTGTATACAAACGATATTATCTCTTTTACATATGTTATCATTGTAGCGTTGTGTGCAAGACTGTACTAGAGACTAAAGATATCATTGAATACAAATAATGTTATCTTTTTTCTCAATATGTTTTGCTATGGATACTTAACTCGCGCAGGACGACGAGGGATCCTTCCCACCAGAAAAAAACGTAAGTCGTTAACCATTTTTATATTTTTTTTAACCATTTATCAATGAATTATTTAGAAGTAGAGGTAATTTAGATTTAAGGACAGATTCACCCTTCCTTCTTGCAAAGCATTTTTTTTTTGGTTGAATTCTTAGTATTCGTAAGTTCATTTCCTTTTTTTGTTTTTTTTTGTTCCTTTTTTTGAATTAGTAAAGTAAAGTTTAGAATAAGAATAATTTTATCCCTAAGATTCTGTTGCCTCGCATTTGGAAAGGAATAAATAAAAATTGTATGGATTTTTCACTCAGATTTAATTGAAGTGTTCATTATTCCTGATATGGACTAATTTCGAAGTGTCGTGGTGTGTGGTTAGCTGGGAAGGCCGTCCTTTCGCCGTTTTAGCTAGACGATGACGTAACAATGACGTGACAATGACGTGACCTGGACAAGGACCTAACTAACTGTTGACTGGAGGAAATCGTATAGGGGTTATCATCATTTCCTTGGCCTAGATGATAACCAAGGATGTGCCATTCCAGGCACGGGGTGGGAAGGCCGCGTTAGTGCCACAAACATCAGGCACATCTCCGGATCTAGGCGAACCTATACAGAGGAGTGATGAAGGAAAGCTGGAAGATGCATGGGGATAGATTAGGGTAGATGTAAGTTCAGCAGGTTATTTTAGCGAGTAGGTATCGGTGTCGGGTAGGGTAAGGATAGCTTAGGATTAGTTAGAATTAGTTTCATATGCATCTGACTTTCCCTCCTTGCTCCTCAGTATGGGCATAGGTCTTATTGAGCATTTTCCTTTCTTCTTTTATATTTTTTTTTCTTTCATCTACATTTGATAGTCCGTCCGCCGTCAATTAACGTTAGCTCTCTTACTATCACTTTTTATTTTGCAATGGCACGATAAATTTTTTTTGTGAAGAGCAGGGGGGCTGGTAAGAGGAGAACAAGAACTACCCCCGTCCGACGAGTTTAGCTGAGCAATCGCGAGCGTGCCACCGTCCTCCTCCACCATGCCAAAGAAGCCTCTGTGGCAAACCTCGACTCATTACATATTTTTGATTAAATGAACGAGAATGTTTCTTATATTGATAAAGGTTTTATTTAATGTCGTCAATTATGTATGAAATATAATATCAGGTAAATGTCCGCCTCTGTTAGTCTCACAAATGCGAGCCCTTTTGAGCACATTTTTCATTACATTCTCACACATTTCACGCGGTATTTCATTAATTTCAGCACGAATATTTTGTTTGAGTTGCTCAAGCGTTTCTGATTTATTTGCATAAATCTTGCTTTCCAGATATCACCACAAAAAGAAGTCCGGAGCAGTCAAATTTAATGTTATTCAAAGGAATAGAAAAATTTGTTGCATAAAATCGGGGTTGATTGAGTGGTTGTTCTTGCTAATTGACAAATAGTGACTCATATCGATGGACAGGGTTAAATGCATTGCGAAAATGTACAAACCGTTATTTCATTGTTGTTGGGAAATCCATATATGTTTGCAACTCTAAGGGGATGTATTTTTTGATTTTAATTGCGCTTTATTAAGTAACGATTGAGTGAATTCAGAAATTTTAAATGCAGTTACTTAAATTGGGACATTTCACTGTAACCATCTACAACGGATTTAGACTGCAACTGGATGGTTTTTATTTCAAAAAGCCAAAAGTGCGGGATAACTTCACATGGGTCAGATAGCTCTATACGCTTTTATTATAACAGGGAAGCATGGTTAAATGGTTTTTGTATTTTTTTAATTAATTCATTTGTCATAACTTTAGGTTATTAACATTCATATTTTCGTAACAAAAATAGGATATATGGAGCTTCAGGTCTACATTGTTTTTTTTTTGACAGAATGTGTGGAAGGGACTTGCTATTTAATGCCGAATACGTTCGCCTGAATTGAGAAAGGCAAGTATACCTACTAGGAACTAGGATGCTTGTCAGACGTAATTTTCAGTTTTTTTTTTTTCATCTGAAACTCAACGCTCTGTAGATAGTCCGCCCAGTGGATTATGCACTCAGCCGCATTGCTCGCGATTTTGGCGATTAGTTAATCATAGACTTACCATGGGTTGTTTTTGCTTTCAGTTTTTAAAGCAAGCATATGTGCAGTTGCGTCACAATTTTATTTAGCTTGATATATGATTTTGTTAAAATACTTAAAGTCCTTAACTAGGTATGTAAAATGTCCTGCTTCTTGTATTATTTAAAATTTAACCATCGGCTTTTGAATTGTCCGATTGCGATGAAACTTGGTCTAGTTATTTTATTTTGCTGCCCAGTATCCTGACAGTTATAAAATCAGAAATAGGTGGTAAACTTCTCGGGCTGTTGTGGCATCGTCATAGGCTCGCCCTTATCGAAGTCAGTATTTAAGCAAGCAAGAAACAGTACGATAGATTGCGCTGAAAAGATTTTTGCTTTGAGCGGCGCGTAGCAAAGCATGTGCATTGGTTGTCTCACTGCGATGAACATTTCGAACCGAGCACGAATTTTGATAGTAAAATTCAATAATTTGCAAGCGTTGTTCTCTGCAAACCAAACTGAAGCTGTTTGACAGTGACACAAGGTACTAAACACACGTCAGCTGTCAAAACCAGTGTTGCCAAAACCAAACCAGCTAAAAAATCACCCGTTATAAGTGCAGTGATTAAGGATTTACTCAAGTTCATTTTATTGTCTTTTAATGTGCTGGAAAGTTTGTCTAGGTTTGGAAGACAAACTTCCCAAGAATCGTCTTCTTCATAAAGCGTGTAAACTGTGTCTTCTGTTCCTAAAAAACGACCAAGTTTTTTTTTGACCACTTTGAGATGTATCTATGTTGACGACTTATTTTTGCGGTGCTGAATGTAGTGCATAGTTAGTGGTTCTAAGGACGTTATTTATTCTTAGACGGCCCTAGCGAGGTAGGGCCGAATAATATGCACAAAAAAAAAAAGGCTGCACACTTTTGAGGGATGTCGCAGTTAAAAGTCGAAGCAGTGTACGGTATTTATTTTATCCCCCGCTTCGTCTGAGATCTGTATATCGTATCATCGGTTTCACCGTTTGTGCTATACGTCTTGCAGACGCTTTATTCTAAAATTTTGAGTGGCTCTATGATGAGGGCGATATCTACTTTGTAAACTAGGACCTCTGTCAGTTTTACAATGATTCAGGTTAAACTTGGTATTTCTCATATTATATTCGCTTCCGCATCCTTCTAACAACAGTTGAAGGGGTGAACAGTTCGCTGATTTCCTCCTTCTCTTGCATGGATAAAGAAGCTAAGACGAACTATCCCTTATCTTCTGCTCGTTTCCATCAATTCGGAAGCAGTTTCCTGATATGATAAAGACAATGGCTATCGCGTTTTTAGAAAGTTTCGAATCGCTCTTCGAATATACTGAAGAACGATGTAGTTCGAGGACTTCCATAAGTAGTCGTCTTGTGGGCAATCCCATTGAAGACAATGACTACCCTTTTCACGGGCCATTTGGCTTGACATTTCATGCATGGACGTCGTATCCGGTCGTTATTCGTATTCCCCATAAGTTTGCAACAATACATCGATATGTAGGTTTATTTTATTCACAACTTTACATAAATATATTTCCATTTGGCTTGTACATAAAGTGGCTTGAAAATGGGTCTAACATCTGTCATAAATTAATTTATTCATTTTCACTATCAACAAATTTAAGCTTACGATAAATACTGTTCTCGCAATTCAAAACATCACACTAGAACACTCGCCATTGGATTACCAATTAATCTAAAAAGTGGAAAACAATTTTTCTCTTTAGACGCCCAATTCCCTGCTGGGGGTGGTCGTAGCCATTTGTCCGGTATTGCTTCCTGGGGGTGGCGGTGACACCAGACCCGGCATCAGACGATTCATGAAACTTCTTGTTGCAAATGCCACATCGTGATTGGCAAAGCAGAACAAACACGACACCACAAATCCCTGCAGGCTCACCAGTATGACGGACATGATCTGATAGAAACGCTCTAGTGGAGTACCACTGTCGGGACGGTATGGCAGCAGGAAGTGCTGCAGCCCAAAGAGGGGGATCTACAAGGGGGAGAATCAAACTGATTACCATGAAACCAATGGTCTATGTAAAGTTACCAAAATAATAGTTGCTCTTACTGCTTTTCGGATCGCTAATGGAGCCGGTTGCGCTGACTGGGGATGTAGTTTCCTAACAATCACCCGGAGGACATTGACAAGAAAAACTGAAAAGAGATAGAATGTGGGTGCAAACACAAATGCGGTTTCCTTTCATTTATACCGAATGATGATATAAGCGACATGCACACTGGAACCGTCAGAATCCACATGATTTCACTGTCCGACATCCAGCAGCTAAGAGAGAATGGTTGCAGTCTCAAATTTGGAATATTATTAAGGGATAGGTATACTCACTGTGCTAAGCCGGTTTCGTGATAATACCGTGCAGCTGCATAGCCCCCAATGAAGATTAGTGGCGATAGCCATCCCAAAAGAATGAACCATCGCATAACTACCGTGTCCTTTACAAATACCTAGAAATAAAGCGGGACGTGATTATGAAAGATTGCGGGAGGGGAGTGCATTAAATATCTATGTAAATTATTAATAGGCCAACAAAAATTGAAAAAAAAAAACTTAAATTCTATCAGTTCCTTGCGAAGACGGCTGGGTTCAGCTGGTTTTCAATAATTACAACTTTAAAAAAAAAGTTGGTGCCTTTACTGAGGGCAGTCTGACCTCTTTAGCGCAAATATATATTCTCCCCAATCGTTTGGCGTTGGGTGAGTAGTGAAGCTATATCAATTTGTAAAATTTATATGGGCTAGTTAAGAACAGATATTGATCTAAGTAACAATTTGTGATTATTGAGATAATGAGGAAAACTCGTTTCCTTTATTATTACAATTTGTGACTAATAGGTTTATTACAACATGTTTTTTTTTTTTTTTTTTTTTTTTGTGATAGATATTAAAGTAACTTAGTCTTTCCCATGTTTTTTATTTTTGTTGACACATCCAATATTGACGAAGTTTTTGACACTTTAACTTGGATCACTTCTGCTTTTATTAAAAAAATAGCTAACCCGGCGAACTTCGATCTCCAATATTCGTTAATATAATGAAAATAATAATTCCGAGCATGCACATTGCACATGCTACTCAAATTCTTTCGTATCAGTCAACCTTCCACTTTTTCACTAAAGTGCTTTATGAGAAACATGAGAATTCAAGATTGATTCCACACAATTCCAGCGATTGTCCTTGCGACTTATTATTTATTAATTGTCATAGCGAAACGGAAAATCGATTCGCCTAAATATGAATTGCAAACCGTTCTGAATAAGCGGCAACCGCGGAATTAGAATGTTTGCCTTTGAATTTTCCACCCAAATTCATGGCTTATTGCATTGCATTTGTTGCATTGGAAGTGACACTACCCGTTTTTTCTATCCAATCTATTTTTTTTAAAAGTGCGGTTCTCACAACTTTTATTTTGACGACAAAAAGTAACATAATGTCCTTCCTTGGGTCAATACGAATCCGCCAAGCACGATCCATTCACGAGTTATGAGTGCATATACGGACCAGTGCTGCCACGAGGGAAAAAATTTGCGTAGGAAATTTGTGTAGCAAAACTTAATTTGCGTAGCAAAACTCAAAAGTCCAAAAAATCATTTTTGATTCCAGTCAAATTCAAACACTAACACATCCGAAGAAATGGGTACTTGTTGGTTATGGTAGAAAAGAATATAAGTTGGTGTGGGAAAGTGAGTAGGTAAAGATTGAATAAACTTTGTTTTTTTTTTTATTTCAAGAAAAATTCCAAGATTTATGTTGACATTTCGAGCTTTAAAAAAAAGTAGCAAAATAGACGTTTTTAGGGAGAGTGAGTAGCAGCGTATTGCAGCAGCAAATTGGAAATCGCGTAGCAGTTTTCCTACGATCGTAGCAAAGTGGTAGCCCTGACGTTAGTCTCATTTACATATAGCTGTACCCACCCGGTTTTGCCCGTGGATCTCGTATTGAATCCCGCCAAGATTTCTCAAAATTCTAAGTGTCCAATAATAATTTCAATTATACGACTTTAGATATAACGTTTGAATTTTCTGGTTTTTTTTTTTTTGATGTGTAAAGGTAAACACCTATGCGCGCGTTATTGGTATCTGGTGGAGTAATTCCAAACATATAACTGCTGGGACGGAAATCACCCGTACAATATGCAATGCAACCCGAATGAAATTCCAATGAAACTTTCATTTCCTGTGTAACAGCAAACGGGTATTTTCCACTGCATAATATTAGGAGTGTTTGTTGATATGTAAACATCAGCAACAGCAACAGCGAATTTTTGACAGCTTTAACGTTGACTTCGCTGTCGATGTTGCTGTGCTAATGTGTTCAAAGTAATAAAAATACATTGGTTCTAAAAAGTTGTGGAAGTTACTATTGCTGTTGCTGTGTTAATCTGTTTCTCGCATAACGAAAATGTCGTAGGCCAGCGCCCCTACAATATGCAATGCAAGCCGAATGAAATTCCAATGACACTTTCATTTACTGTGTAACAGCAAACGGGTATTTTCTACTGCATAATGTTAGGAGTGTTTGTTGATATGTAAGCATCTAAGTGCGCGTTGTTTCACTATTCGATTTCACTGTTTAATACACTGCTTATAATTCATTCAGTTGTGACTCCTTAACCTCAACTGTCATCCAACTCGCATCTGTAGGTACCTACATGCGTTTCAATAGTAAAACGCAGAAAAATACAGGAAAATACGTAATTGGTACAATTCCATATTTCTGTCAATAATGCAATGTTTTGCCGTCATTGAAGATGCATTAAAATATTTTTAGATATGGGAAAGCCAGATGCAGAACGTGCGAAATTACAGGGCGCGTATACGTGCAAGTAAACCTCTGAAAGTCGGAAAAAAAGTTGGGGAAAACGAGTACTGGACGCTCGCGTGAATGGAGAACTCGTCTCGCAAACCAAACTCGAGCGACTTCAAATGAACTCCAACCGGAAAATTTCAACAGCACGATATGGAAAAACCATCGATGCTGTCTTCCAGCGTAATCTAGATAGATTACAGTCTCGAATGTACATATCTTACTTTAGCTACCACAATCCGATTGTATCTATTCTACCGAAACGCAGCACAGAAAGAATAAATTATTGTTATTTCATAATATATCCAGAATACGGTTATTACAATTCCCTCTTTTCTCAATGACGCGTATCAAGCCACACACATACCACACGCACGGTGTTTACACATACACATTTTTCGGGACTGTTGGATACAGTCGCACCAGTTTTTTTTAATGGGAGTTGCTAAAACCCGTTTTCCTATCCCGATTATATTTTACAGAGTACCACCTATCGGGTCCAAAACTATCCTGTTTCTAAAACTGGATGGGACATAACATAGTGTCCTCTCTATTCAACTGTAACGAACAATGGGACCCTGCTTAAATTTGAGTGGTGCCTTTTTTGTGGGCATCACTAAATTAAACAGTGCAGGAGAAAAATAGGTGTTGAGTTATCTTGCTTTCACTAGTAATATGGAATTCAAGATGCTCTGTTAACCTGACATTTTTCATAGGTACACCTTTCCTCGAAAAAAAGACGTCATCATATTGATAAATAATGGTGTTCATCGACATGATATTCATTGATAAGACGTACTTTTCGTCAATGTGATGAACTAATTCATGAAAACTTTTTGACAATAATTGAAGAGCCATTTTTCGATATGAAGAAAATGTAGGTGTTCATCAATTTTTTTCTGGCAGGATTCTGATAAGAATTTGGCATATTTTATTATGAACTAGGTTCATCATTTCATAAAAGATTTTCATCAACATGACAAAAACACTTATTTTGATGAATTTAGTTATTTATTCATCCAGTTGATGATTAGTTATTCTTATTGATGAATGGAATCATCATATTTATTGAAGTACGATTGCCTAGTTTTGAAAATGTTATCATCATATCTTGAAACAGCTTCTCAAATGGCCGTTTGGATTCGGAATAAAATTGTAGATCCCTTCCATTCGTTTCAAACTTGAAAAACTCACACAAAACGAATGGTTGTGAGAAGCTAGGGGTAGGTTTGAGAGACAAAAAGAGAGTCGACAATGGTGGTCTGATTCGAATATCTCTCGTATCTATATACTTTACTTTAGTGTATGCATGCGCGGAAAATATTTATCTACACAGGGTAGCATGAAAAATAAAGTGCACGACTGGGTCGAACAAAACTTCCTCGTTCGTCAAAAGTTGTCGGTTGTTTTTATTTTTATTTTATTAGATAGGTTGGTAAAGATCTGAGAAGCAATATGCTAGGTAAAAGAAACTGTTCATGGAATATAGAAAAAGGAATACATAGTGTTAAATAAAATTCACTTTTAGTTTGTAAAAGTTGAAGCTCTAGAAACAGACAATTGTCGCAAATTCTTGTTAGAGAGTTATGAGCGCCTACTGTACTATTTTATAGCTTTTACACTTTACAAGTTTTTGAGTACGAGAACAAGTAGTGTAGTAGGAGTTTCTGATTTTTGGTCTATTTGGGATTGATTTTATTTTTGCCTGCAATAGATTAATGACGCTGGTTTGAGTTGTTAATGATTGGAAGCATTATTCGTGATAGATTTATATATTTACATATAAAAATATATACCTATGTAAATATATGCAAGAATTCAGAGATTTGTTTTTTAATTTGCATTAGCAGCTATAAAATGAATATCACGATGAACGTGTGTGGGGTGCGAATGGAGTGGAATATTCAGATTGTTGGAATTATTTTAAGTTGCATATTCAAAATAGTTGAAAAAAAGTAGAAGTGGGTAATATTTGCTGAAAACAAATTTTGCGTCATTTTTGAGAAAAAATTAAAAATCGGCTTTATTCGATTTTTTTGGGAAAAACTAAGTACGAGATCTTATTTAGAATAGTATGTATGTAGTATGTTATCTTCAATATGCATATTGATCAAAATCGTTAAAGCGTTTTTTGTAAAATGTAGCAGTCGAAACAGTACCACATATTGCAATGTTTAGTTTGAAAAATACTATTTGTTAGCTATATAGCTCAAAACCGACTATAAGTTATTGTTCGTGATATAAGCAGTAGGTACTTGGTTTTTAAAGTTTTATCGAAGTCAAAGATGGGGTTTGTTTTCGGGATATGAGCGGTTTTTTAAATTGGCGGTTTTGGTGATTCGAATTGAAAATTAAGGACGCAATAATTTTGAGAACATCAATATTACTCTAATTTTGCATTTTGGTCAAAATCATTATTGCCATTTTCAGGTAAGCTAAGGAAAACCAAATTTAAAAATTTTTTTTTTCAAAAATCCATTTTATGATAATACCGAGAAAAACTGAGTAGAAATTATTTTTTTTTTAACAATCGTATGGACCGTTTTCGAGATATGTCCAAACTTAAAAACTACCGTTATTCAAACTTTTAGCCAAAAACTGGGTACTTAGTCATGGTAACCTCACCCACTTAAGCTTAAATATCAATTTTGGTTGAAATCGTTAGAGCCGTTTTCGAGCAAATCAAACTGGTACGACAATTTTGTGTGGGAAGTACCATTAATATTGAGGTTACCTTGCAAAATAAAAAACGGTCCGAACTGTAAGCCCACAAACTCCAAATCCGAAGTCTTAATGAAATCCGGGCAGCCGTTATAATAATAAATAAAAATAGTGAAAATTTACATTATATAAAACGATATCAATAAAATCATCAATATATGAACATTGAAAGTTCGCGTACACTTTTTGTATACATATTTATTATGAAAGTATCTTTGTGTGGTTATAAGTCGCCATAAAGACTGGTATAATTCAGTTAACATATTTCCTACAAAACACTATCAGTTAATTGAAAGCATTTTGGTGACATTCAATTTGAAGTTATGTATTCAAATATAAATCATTTAAGGTTACAACATATTTTTGATGGAACGCCTCATTTACCCAAAGAGCCAGCTTTTGCTTTGCAATATGGTCGGAACTTTCCAATTTCTGTTTTCCTTTCCCTTGTCCTTACAACTAAAATTAATCTTCATACTTGTGTGTCATAATTGAGTGACGATGGACCCAAGTTTGCAAAGTATTTCCGTCTGGTTAACGCTCCACTACGCACACTGTCTGTTGCTTTTCAGTTACTACAGAGTTTTGCTAACAATCTCTAAATTAATAATTTCTCTCGTAAGGACGAAACTTTAGCAAAAAATGTTCAACAGCTCGATGATAACTTACCACAACCAGCACCAGATGCAAGTGCAAGCCTTCGCAGAACATCCAAAAGTAGTTGACCAGCATGCAGTAGTGCACAACCAAGTGAAGTCCTATGCACCAGGGCTGCAAAAAGGAAGATTATCTTCTAGTAAACTATTTTCAATACTTTCATTTCTCACCGGGTTCGGACGTATATCCTCGGGCCTTTCGACCACCAACTTGTACCAAACAATCCATGCGATGCATGTTAATGCCAGCGAGAGGAACAGATGCACGTGTATCCTTATCCGCGTGCAACGAAGAGATCTGCGTTCGTCAAGACAAAATTATTGAAGATGGATTTTTTCCCATCACATACACCCACCTAAATCCCAAAAATATTGCCAAAGACGCCACCAGCGCAGCCAATGAGAGGGCATATCCTTTTACGTACAGCTCATTGATGAAAGATCGAAACTGCAATAAGGATTTCGGATAAGAATGGAGAATGGTTACGTGCCCATTACGAAACCACTTACCTCGAGATCACGGTAATCAATGCAATTGGTGTAATTCGACCACTCCTGACCGCTCGTCGGATGATGATACCAGGAGCCGTTCTCCAGACAGCTGCAATCAAAATGAAATGCAATTTGTAATGAGAGGGTGCTTGTGTTGATGTGGATATCCTACTTACGTTTTGTGCGCCAAAAACTTTCGATTAAATCCCTCGACAAAATCCGGACAATATTGACTTAAAATCGTGCCGGCTGGAGTGCGTGGCCAACAGAGATACCCATCGAACCGTACCGGGCAATGGGTTTGAATTTCAATGTCGGCATCGGTTGTTTCACCCTCTGTGTCTGGGAGCAGTGCCAGTGGATCAGTGTTCGATGAAATCGTGCTGGTTAGGTAAACTGGATGGCAGAAATTAGCAATTTAATTGAACGGAGGCTTAGTTAGATCGAAAACGGGTTTGCAACGTCATCAGAGTAGCGATAGAAGATAGTCTTTAGTGGGACAAAGTAGGGGAAACTCGGTTTCAGGAGATTTTTTTTGTATTTTTTTTTTAACTATAGTGTCAGTACCGTGCGAGTCGATTTATAAAATTCTTAGTCATAAAAGGAAGAAGGGTCTGACATCAGAAAAGTTTACCGAATCAGCGAAATGCTGCACGGTAGGTAGTCATCGCTCTAGCCAACTGCTAGTAAAGGGTTATTCACTGCTTTCGGATAACGAGCGGCTTAAAAGATAGAAGGAGCATTGAACTGTGTATAGGCCTGTTCCCGTAACAGAATAAAGATGAGACAACCAAAGATTTCAAGGCAAATAACTCGGTAAGAACTTACAGGTTCCCAGAGAACCAACAACATCAGCAGTGCTCATATACTCGTAAAGCAAGCTTAGGCTCTGATAGTTTTTCGGACGAGTTTATGCAGAGAATCAAGGTTCATTAAAAGATAAGTCTTATAGAATTCGAAAGTTAGAGAGGAATTTTTCGTGCTCCTTGCAGTTTCTAAGTAAGTTGCGTTAAATACGAACAAAATTATCATGCCGAATAAGCCGGTTTCACTCTGGATCCTCCTGTGTTGATCACCTATTCTTCTGATAGATTTTGAACAGGATTTTCAAGCCTCGGACGACACTCTATCTGGCTTGCTTTTTGCATGATAGGTATAGTCAATCAACTAAAAGCTACAATGAAGGCGACAGAACTGATGTGGAAGAGGCACGCTCTGCATAAAGAAAGGCTATCAGAGGAACTTGAAATCCAGAGCGGTTCTCTACAAGGGCTGGTGATTAGCGCCGCAATTCGTGCGGCCCTAATCACAGATAGCAGAGGTATTCAACGGACAATGGACTCTTACAACATAACGCAAACATCTTTCCTTGCTCGATCACCTAAGAGTCTCTTTTTTTTAACTTTATTTATTTAATAAATTTACAGAGTAACTTTGGATGCTAGGCCAACAAAAATTGAGAAAAATTAAAGGCAAAAGTCATCATCGCAGTTGTCTTTGATGTTCCTGGGGCGTTGATTGGCAGCTTAGCTTTTATCTGACCACTAACAGACTTCTTCTCTTCAAGATTATAGGAAAGTAAACCTTTACGGACCCAGGCTTCTTGAAAAAGCTGGCCTTATAAAAGCCGCTTTTTTATTCTTGTACGTTGTACCGTTAATTTTAAAATATTACCTTCTTTATTTCTTCCAAACCCAATTTGTTAACTGGAAAGGAAGCTCCTTCTTGCTGTAAAAAGTTCTAGTCATTCAGATATAACGTGTTCAGCAGCTTTGACTTCCTTCAGGCACAACTGGCACTTTGGAGAGTCTGCTAGTTTTATTTGGATAATGTGGTATTTTTAAGCCGTGTTTATACCTGTAAGACTAGTTTGCACATATTGGGCTTGGTTAAAATAAAGATTTCGTGGGCATTGTAGTTGAATGACAGTATACGTCCCATTAAGAGTATTTCCCTAGCTCCTGAGGACTAGATTTTGGGATGGTTCCAGTCTTGTGAAGGCAGTTTCTGTATATATCTTCTAGACTTCTTTCGGTTAATTCTGTCCTGGCCCGTATCTCAGCATATAGCTTGGTTTAATTTCTGAGGCTAAGTGTGCTTCAACAATAACTTTATCTACGATTCAACATTGGCAGACTGATTTGCAGTCTTTGTGGATGCTTATAACTCTCCGTGAAGGCAGATGTCAGCGCCTCGAATACAGGGTTCCGAAAAGCCGCTACATTGTTTTCATAGATTTAAGTCGATTTTACGTAAGAATGAAAAATAAATTCCGTCATAATAGTTCCCGGATGACCCTATTCGGCTACATCAGACATGTCGATGTGGACGGCACAAGCTTCAATGGCGTTGAATACACTGGGGTTCTTTTTCTCCATCATAATGGAGACTAAATAGTTCGGTTTATGGAAACCAGCACCTATACTCGATGCAGGTTAGTTTGGTTGCGTATTGCTGGTTCACGCTTCTCCGTATATCATGTAAAGTTTTGGTAGTATATAGAAAGAATTATTAGTTCTGGGTTTGGTAACTAAGGGTTATATACTTTAAACTTTTCGAGCTGCGTGTTGAATTTTGGGCTTATATAAAGGGTTGCCCAAAATGTATTAGTTTTTAGGAAGAGGCTATAAATGTTGCTAAGGCGAAAACTGCCAGTTTTTCTAAAGGTAAGCAGATGAAGACCCAAATTCCAACTTAGGGTTTTTTCACTGCGTCACCTCTCGTGAACGTCTGACAAACATCCGAGAGTATAACTGTCTTGAAAGAGCTTCTCAATTAGCCGTTTGGAGTCGGCATAAAATTGTAGATCCCTTCCATTTTTTTTTTTTGAGAACGTTTTGAGTATCAAGGTTACTGTGAGCGATACCATGAACCATGATCAACGAATTTTTACTGCCAGGACTGCGAGATATTCGTATGCGGGCTTTCTAAGGTCTCAGTTTGACCGCTGTAGACTTCTTTCATTGGAATATTTTGAAGTCATAGACCACATCCTCTGGAAGCTTTCGTACTCGAAGTATTTTTTTTTTACCAATATTGATGACCAAGTCGTCGATATTGCTTAGTCTATGAAGCAGTTATCTTACAAAGGAACTTCGATGAACCAACCATGCGATTTCAGTTTGTTAACAGAATGTTGGTCGATCGATAGGTAACTACAACTTTTATTTAACTCTTTAATCAATCCAAGGTATGGGTTTGGTGCGAGTAAGTCAGGTAGAGTTTACTCATCGTGTGAACTTATGGAAACAACCCTCACTAGGCTCAGAATATGGGCTGAAGGGTGTGGACTAAGAGTCAACCCGGAGACGACAGAACTCGTACTATTTAGTACAAAATACAAGATACCACCCTTCAAGACGCCCATACTTGCTGGAGTGGAATCACGGTCGCCAACTTGAAACAAAACTTCGGACAAATATACCGAAAGAATGGGACGGAGAAATTAACATTGGGACAAAGATTTAACTGTCCAACTGAAATAATAAATTTTATAAATTGCATATCCAACTCGTATTTAGTACTTCCTACCTAAAAATAACCTAACAAATATTTTCTCGCATAACCAATGTTAACTGTGTACGTTCTGTATATTACCCTTTTTCCATTACGTAGTAAGAGAAAGATATTGTGTTCGTCAATCAATCACGTTAATCAATTCTGACATTACGATGATACACGAACTCAAGAAAGTGGGTCGCAAAATTCTGTCCGGTCTGTCTGTATGTCTGTCTGTCCGTCCTTCCAAAGGCCTACAGCCTAAACGGCTACCCGGATTTTGTTTAAACTTCAGATTTGGAGTTTGTGGGCTTATAGTTCGGGGAGTTTTCCTTAGTTTACTAGAGAACGGCAATAACGATTTTGACCAAAATGGAAACTTAGAGTAACATTGATGTTCTTAAAATTGTTGCGTCTTGGCTAAGGAAGGAGCGGAACTACCATTAAATACAATGATTGAGTGTATCAGACAACCTATGGCCGTTGCTAAAATGGTTATTTTTGAGGAAACTTCCAATAAATCAACCACAAGATGGTCACAGCTAGAAGGGCATAGGATCTCAAACGCGCACTGTGATCCACTTTAAATCGGTAGAAGTCTGAAGAATTATCTCAGTAGAACAAAGTTAAGATTAGCGGTAGGTACTTTCTAGACACTGACTTCTAAGGAAGCATGCCATGAGACTAGGCTTAGCTTATACGGATATAGGCATCAATTAATGTGAGGACCTTCAAGTAACGGAAGACATCTCCCATCTTCTATGCAAGTGTCTTTAATAACTTAGAGGAGGTTGGTTCCTCAACCAATATTGGGAGTATAACGGGCCCATCGCCTGGAGATGGCCATGGGCCCGTTTTGGTGTCTGGTCTTTTGTGATGATATCACAACCCCACTCAACATAACCTAAGTCAAGAAGAGAATTTGCAAATAAGCATGACGCACAGTTGTAAATAAAAATTAGTGATGCGACTTTGACCAAAGAATGTGGTACCTATTTGTATTTGTATAAATTAATTTTAGAAAACAATTAATTAAAAATATGATATTTTAATAAAATTAATTCCTCAATGACTCAGGCATCGGAATTAAGCATAAAACTCATAATTACGATCCTGTTGGCATCACTGGCTGGGATATTGTGGCGGAATCGCGCATGATGTATAGGCAGCTGAGTGATGTCCAAAACCTTCAGAAGCAAAACTTACACACCAAGTAACCTCTAATCTCTTCATATGACAAATGACTGTCGCTGCTCGCTGCATCACTGCGAAATTCGAGAAATCTACAAAACCTTGGTTAACTTTTTCGACAGAAATCGCGGAATGTCCTGACCGACAGGACTGGCATAGGAACTTAGTTTCGAGGGGAAATGAGATCTCAGTATATACTGATGGATCCAAAACCAGTGAGTGTACGGGATCAGGTATATACTCCAGCGACTTGGACCTACATACTTCTGGACACATGCAGTGTGTTTCAGGCAGAGATTCTGCCCGTATTCAAAGCTGCAGAGGTACTTGACTTTTGGCAATCGATGTCATCTTATTAAGTTTGAAATGTATTTTCAATTTGTTAAAGCTGAAGGCCAACAGCTGTAAAATAAAGCCGCGTAATTCATATACACAAACTTGAGTTTCAACCTTAACCGATTAATATAAAAATTCCGCACAAAATGTCGTGAAATTCGAGCCATTATTTTAAGTACTCGTATGTATATTGCTTCTGCTTGCTTTTCCGCTGCTGGTTCAACACAAACTGCACCACTTATTTTTGTTAACTCATATAAATTATATAGGTAGGTACTTATACTTACATCCAGTTGGCGTAATTGTCGTTTCGTTAATATCCGTCTCATTCTGGTACTTTGTCATACAGTCAAGGAATAAGTGCGAAAGGAATTCCTTCAGATAACCCGCCTTGTACTCGAACGTCATCGTGAGCTCCTATCGGTGGTCTCTGATCCGTCTGACAACTGGGGAAAAAAGCATGAAAAGTTTTTAATTTGTGGACGAAAAACTAATCGGAAATTAGAATTTAACGAGACCCACATGCATATTTACATTTGTATAGAATTCCACACGGATTGGCCCATCGCAAATACGCTATTGGACTGGGCCATTCTCACACAATTATGTGTACTCGCATGCGTTGATCAGGAGTTGGGAAAGCGAACCATTCAAAAGAGTTTTTAATAGAAAAAATCGATTAAATTTGAAATATTTTCTATTAGAGTGAAAATCGGTTAAGAGCCTAGTCTATTGAGTCGTGAAATGTGGTTTAGAATTTAATTGTGAGGGTTCATTGTGTTTACTCAGGCGATTTACTGATGTTTAAGGGTTTGTCGTTTTGAATGGGGATTACTTATATTCAAGTTGACACAGTCCTTAGGGTTTTCCAAAGACAAACATTCAACAGAGTTGCCGATTTTTTTGACACGAAGAGGAATTTTCATGAAAGCCCCGACTTTGGGTAGATAAGACAAATCGACATCAACCCATTGGAATGTGACAAGAGGAAGTAGGTATATATTTTTAGATTGTATTAGGGTAGGGATGACACTTTGAATTTTTTTTTTAGCGATTTAAGGACTATTTAAATATATTTTAATATATCTATCAGTAAATACTGTGAATGTATGCGGAACGCAGATCTATGATTCATAATTAATTCCCTTTCCACACCTGCAGGAAAGTCCTAGATGGGACCTACAGCCTAAGGTGACGAACTGGCTCTGGTCAAACCTATTCTGTTTGACGGAATCTTTGTCTAGTAAATGTTATATAAATGTTATGTCCATACCTTCGGCCGCTCTAGACATAATAACGTGTGATTTTTTAGCTGGTTTGGTTTTGGCAACACTGGTTTTGACAGCTGACGTGTGTTTAGTACCTTGTGTCACTGTCAAACAGCTTCAGTTTGGTTTGCAATTTAACCATGGATCTTCTTACAAATGAACAACGCTTGCAAATTATTGAATTTTACTATCAAAATTCGTGCTCGGTTCGAAATGTTCATCGCGCGCTGCTTCCATTTTATGATCGGCATTCTCGACCTTCTGAGCAGTCTATTCGGAAGATTGTGACCAAATTTCGCACCAATTTTACTTTGTTGGACATTAAGCCACCAACACGTTTACGTACTGTGCGTAGTGAAGAAAATATTGCGGCCGTATCAGCTAGTGTGACAGAAGACCGCGAAATGTCGATTCGGCGCCGTTCCCAGCAGTTAGGCCTTTGTTACAGCACTACGTGGAAAATTTTGCGGAAGGATTTGTGCGTAAAGCCTTTTAAGATACAGCTTGTGCAAGAACTAAAGCCAGGCGACCTACCACAACGCCGAATTTTTGGTGAATGGGCTCTTGGAAAGCTGGCCGAGGATCCGCTTTTTTATCGAAAAATTGTGTTCAGCGATGAGGCTCATTTTTGGTTGAATGGGTACGTAAATAAGCAAAATTGCCGCATTTGGAGTGAAGATCAGCCAGAAGCATTGCAACAGCTACCAATGCATCACGAAAAAGCCACTGTTTGGTGCGGTTTATGGGCCGGCGGCATTATTGGGCCATATTTCTTCAAAGATGATGCGAATCGCAGCGTTACTGTCAATGGTGAACGCTACCGAGCGATGATAACAAACTTTTTTTTGCCCGAAATGGAAATTCTTGACTTGCATGATATGTGGTTTCAACAAGACGGTGCCACATGCCACACAGCACGCGAAACAATGGCGCAATTGCGAGGCGAGTTTGGTGAACAGTTAATTTTACGTTTCGGGCCGGTCAATTGGCCGCCTAGATCATGCGATTTGACACCATTAGATTATTTTTTGTGGGGGCTAATGTGTATAGGGACAAGCCCGCTTCGATTGACGCACTGGAAGCCAACATCCATGCATTCATTCGTGAGATACCGGCCGATATGTGTGAAAGAGTATGCCAAAATTGGACTCAGCGGATGGACTACCTGAGACGCAGCCGCGGTCAACATTTGCATGAAATTGCAAGGTTCAAACTATCGATTCAAATAAATATTTCATTAATTTTTTCGAATTTTTTGTGTTTTTTTTTTAAAAAAGTTCTAAACCCCTCAAAAAATCACCCGTTACTATACCTCCTTCATGTCGATATCTTCGACAAATTAATTGCGTCTATTGGCAGCCTTAATAATAAGAGTTGTTTAGAAATGGGCCAACAACCAGACAAGCCATATGAGAATCTATACTTATAATAAAACTGTAGGCAATTTTTCTGTTACCTAATGGCGTGAAAACTACTGCACAGATTTCGATGAAACTTTTTTTGAAATGTTTCTTAAGATTCTGTGCAACATATAGGCTATTATTTTCATTGCCATGCCTATTTTTTGGAGCGTTTTTGACCAAAATGTGTTTTTTTTTCTGACTTTACTGCCTTTAACTCGCCATTACTCAGACAATTCTTAATCAATTCAAACAAAACAAAATACTTAAGAGAGCCAACACTTTTATAGTTATTTCAAGCCATCAATCAGCTTTCTATGTCCTTTAGAAGCTGAACTACAACCTAAAATCGAACATGAAAAAAATAAATTTATTTTCTCAAATCGAATATTATCAGCAGCCGCGGTTCTTGATCGTTGTTCTGCTTGGGGGTGGTTTGGTGGTGCACATCGCACAGGCACGTTCATATGAAAAAAAAAACTGCGTGGTGTTTTCTCCAAATTAAGTGAAACGAAAGAGAAGTATATGGGACGTGAATATACATTTATGTATATTGATTCAACAGCAACAATGTGTTTCTGATGAAATGCGCAGATGGCTGTGTGGTGATCAGCGTTGCCATAAGTGTGGATTTGTCTGCATTTTGCAGATTTTCAACCTTGCTGCATATTTTTAAAAACCAGAAATCTTCGCTTCAGATTTTGTCTGCATCCGCAAACCGCAATAATATATTTTGTTCTTTTTAACAAATCTTAACATTTGTTGCACACTTGATTTCGCTGTATGCTGTCATTTTCGTATTCAGCTTTTTTGTTATTGATAAATACATAAAAAAAAAATTTGTGAAGGAAGATTTTTCTAAAGAAATCATAATTGCAGATTTGTAAAAACATTTTTATGGCAACATTGGTGGTGATGTACGTATGGTGGAGGTGGTGCATATATAAATTGAGTTCATGGTTTTTGTTTTAATTGTTGTTATAGTATCTACGTTGATACCTACAGTAAAGAATTGAAGAATTCAAGAAGTAAAGACGATATAATTATGTAGGTGAATTATGTTGTTTGATTTACGTATTGTTGGTGTAGATACAAATTTCCGTTCAGGCTTTTGTTTTAGTGGTTGTTTTGATATTACCTACGTTGTACCTACAGTAAGGATTAAGGAAGTGAAACTTTAGTACTTATGCTGTTAAATTTAATTTTCTTAAATTGGTGTTTTAGGTAAATAGATTTGTTTGATTTATTGTTTCACATTGTCAAATCTCTTTTATTGGAAATTAAACAGTCTCACGCCGCGTACGAAGTTGCGGGCACAGCTAGTCTCTAATAAAACGGATTGTATTATACCTTCTGCATAAAATATAAAGCAATAATCCCAGATCCTTCTGAATAGAAGAATGAAAAAATAGACAACAATTATGTACGTGAAATTTGCACAGATAGATACAAACTAACGGAAGGCACGAGGGTGGGCGTCTTTTCTCGATCACACAACTTATGCCTCGATACAGACTGAAGATTTGGTTTAATGAGGTATAGACGGGCCACCCGCGGTCACACCCACCTTCTGATAAACTTAGCACAATAAAAGCTTGTGTTGTAGTGACGTTGATTCCTCCGATCACTACTGCTACCTCGCATGAGTATTCTCTGCCTTTTTACCCGACTGGACACAGAGAGGGTTATGTGTTTCACGCGTATCCTATGTACGTTCCTATACGTGACGCCATGTATCCCGAATAGCTTGACCAATTTTGAAGAGTGAGGTGTCATTAAATT
The DNA here is from genome assembly GCA_946477585.1 of Cheilosia urbana. Taxonomy (NCBI): domain Eukaryota; kingdom Metazoa; phylum Arthropoda; class Insecta; order Diptera; family Syrphidae; genus Cheilosia; species Cheilosia urbana. Next base: position 85,009,986 of record OX297854.1, on the reverse strand, counting down.
GGTATTCTTTTACTGAGTGCCATAGTCTAAACAAATAAATATAAAAATACTAGCTGGCCCGGTGAACTTCGTTCGGCCCAAATTCATTAATGTAATGAAAATAATAATTCCGAGCATGCACAAGGCAATTGTAATTCTATTTAATTCTGTAAATTAAAATTCTTTATTCAAAAGTTATATTAATAAGGAATTTATAACTGAGCCGACTTTCAATTTCAACATTCAAAGAATTACAAAATTCAATGACAAAAAGTAGGTAGCATCTGTCTTTCCTTGAGCCCATTCGAATTTAAACCAAAAATCATAAAATCTAATAAGTTAGCTTTTTTATATGTAGCTGTAGCCACCCGGCTTTGCCCGTACCTTTCGTCATAAATCATGCTCACATTTCGCAAAGTTATTTATTTATTTTGAAAATGTCCATAAATAATTTTATACAACTTTAGAAACAGCGTTTGATTTTATTTTTGAATGGGAGGTGCTACAACCCGTTTTGCAAAGTGACACCTATAGTGTCCAAAACTATTCTATCTTTCAAACTGGACGCAACCATACCCGCATCTACAATATTTAAATCAGATCGGTAGAGCTGCTTCGGAAATCGACAACAGCGCTACCTATCAGGTTTAAACGTATCATATATTTTAAGCTGGAACCATGAACATTGAAATCGGATGAGTGATTTCGGAGATCGACAACGTATCACCTATCGGGTCCAAAAGTCTATTAAGACTGCCTTAAACTGAAATACTACAATAAAAATAAATAGTTGGCGCAACAGGTCCGGAGGGACCCTAGGCCTAGCTTCTCACAACCATTCGTTTTGTGTGAGTTTTTCATTTTTGGAACGAATGGAAGGGATCTACAATCTTATGCCGACTCCAAACGGCTAATTGAGAAGCTTTTTCAAGACATTTATACTCTCGGATGTTTGTCAGACGTTCGCGAGAGGTGGCGCAGTGAAAAAAACTCTAAGTCGGAATTTGGGTTTTTGAAATACTACAATACAAACAAAACAAAAGAGGCATAATAAAAATTGGCCCAGTGGTTATCGAGTTATTTCGTCATCGAGTTTCACCCCGAAAGAATTATATATAAAGGGTATTCACTTAAACGCTCAAAAACTTACAGATTTTGTATGGGAAATAGTTTACGCAGGCCTCATAATCATTCGATCAATTTGACTCGAAAATCGACTGCGGAAAATTACGCAAATTTTCAAATATCAAACTGTAAATAAAAAAATAATAAAAAACCAGTGAGTAAATTAATTCTTCCAAAATCTTGTTCTCTTTTTGTTGTTTATGGCCTCGAGATCAATTAAATTATATATAAAGCACACTTGATGGAAATATTATGTATGTGCCTTTGTTTTCGCCAAAAACTTCCAATATAAGTAACTCAATTACTGCCAATTTCTTCAAGAATTTAATTGTTTCTTTTCACTTACTTTTGGCATAACAATAATTTTGGGAAGTCTAAGAACAGCTGAGTCTGACAAAAGACTTGGCAGTCGATTTACGCGAATTACGCAATGATATTTACGAGGGGTGTTCACTTAAAGCACCGCAGAAATTTATGAATTTACGAGCTGCATAAAATTATGAGATTAAGTGAATACCCTTTTAGAAGTTTATTGTTGAAAATAGTTGAATTGAACTGAAAACGAAATATACACCTACAGGCCATGTTGAGAATTTTCCTACTTTTTTTTTTTGCAGAACAAAACAAAAATGTTTATAGTTATATTTCTAATTGACAATCAGAATATACAATCTGAAAAAAGTATGCGCAGCCTCCGATTGACAATTACTTTTACAAAAACTGATACTTGAACGTGTCTTGTTTCAATATTTTTAAATCTTTTTTACAGTCAGTTGGGTTTTTTTGTTTTTTAAATTAACATTTTTGACAATCTTTCAGAGGATATAGATGAGAGTTTGAATGCCTTGGTCAGCACTAACCTACCCGAAGACATATTTTCTACCGGTCATCTCAATATTGATAAACCCCAAGTAAGGTACGCAACAGGAGGGCTAAATCACCACTTCTGTCCGAAACAAAACAGTTTTCGCTATTTTGACCAGATGTTGAATTCGTATAGACTGTTTCGGTCACCCACTTCACCTACCCGAAGTTAAATCCTCAACAAAGATACAGAAGCAACAAGGCGCCCACTAGTATATCGCCGGCTTAGACATTATTCTGGCCATCTCCTAACTCATGTGGTATCACGAAGGACCGATATCAATATGGTTAAAGTGTGTTTTTTCAGACAACCGCCTTACCTAACCTAAATCAATCGTTTCCCTAACTTATTTATTTATTTATATGTAGAAGTGTTATAGGCGAGGGTTAGGCAGCGATTTCATTTAAGTGCTTTGACGTATAGCTATACTTTGATTTTACAGGATCCGGTATAAATTCTGTTTTGCAAAATTCTGTCTGCAGGAAAAAGTTCTGTTTTTTTTTAAATCAAGCTTTTTTTTTTGTAATATATTTTTTGGTTTATTGTTATATATTATGCATTTTAGGTTTTAATAATTATATTACAGGTAAATAAATTACAAGAAAAATATCCAGAAAGAGCAAATTATTTCACATTTGAAATTAACAAAAATTTAAGAAACTAAACAAAGCTACGGAATACTATATTTTTTGATATTAGTTTAAAAAAACTAACATGGATAAGATCTGCTCTCTTTTTTAGAATTCTTCTTATTTGTTTGCTTTTAAAACTAAATTTTCTTTTCTTTTTCAATTTCTCCCCATTCCCATCCCACGCGCAACTAATCTTTCCCTTTATTGGACTTAACGACTGAAACATTCATTATGAGTATAACACTACCAGCACACGTTCGCGAAGGGATTGCAAAATCACTACCTAGAAGAGTAATCTAAAGTCTAAAGTCTAAATAAATAAATTTCTCTGCACTTTATGCATAAATAAGTGAGAGGATTATCCAACACCATCCAAACCTTTTGTTATTGTTTGCAGAATTTTGTAAAAGAAATATTGACCCATCCAGAATTTTTACCCCAACCTTGATTTTACTTAAAGAAAAACGTATAAGCTAAAGAATTAATAGCTTTCCAGCCACAAGATTATTTTTACAAACACTGTTCTTCGAAAAAAAAAAAAAAAAAAATTTTTAAGAACACTATTCAAGGTTAAAAAATTCCATATTGGCATTAATCTTGGAACCTTCCTTCAGCTCCAGTAAAAAGGTTCTTTGATTCAATTTCGCATGCACACATAGCACCCGCTGATTGACATATACTCAATTCCATCTCCTTTTTTCCACGAAGAGCCACATCATTCGATTACCTTCCTAGAGTAGATTTATTGATAAGTTAATTTTGTAATTATGAGCGGCATACACCTATGTACGACAAGCATCTGTGCTTGTAATTAACTTTATTGATTACTCTCTATAATTACTTTAAAAATCAAGTATACGAGTACATGCAGGTCGAAGTGACAGTCGAAATTGGCTCGCATTGTTCGGGCGTGATTTTCATGTGCGCTCTCATTAGCAAATTTGCCTTGAGGCCCTCAGTATATGGACGTCACGTCCGGGTCGGGTCAGCATTTGCATTTCAAAAAAATCGTATGGATTAACATACATGAAATTTATGTAAATCAAATGTTCCCACATGTCAGATGGACTGGACTAATTGGATTTTCAATCGAAGAATAATTACTTGATGACATTCAACTACTGTTGGGTTGTGTGCGACCGATGACACTATCGTGCTCGTAATTAAAGATTATATATTCGATTTGCATGCATGGAATATCTCGATTGGATATGGATGTTAATTTTGTTGTGGGAGATGGCTTTAAATTGGTCTACCTGTATAGGTATAACATGAATATTTGGAAAGGCGATTGAGATCCTCAGGAGATGCGATAAACCTTGTTAACACATCTTTTAAGGGTCTCCATATATCTCAAACGAAAAAAGAGGACTTACTTTACAAACCCCCCTAACCTCAATAAGGAACGTTTTTTCGCTTGGTTAGCAATTTGGTTAGCACGATCATCTGACTATCGTCATGATGATATCCTAAAGGGATTTATGCTGATTAAACATTCGTGTGTGGCCAGAGATATGGAGAAGACATTATTTGTTTATTTTGAGATAACTTCGTCTTTTCATTGTTCCTCACACTGTTGAGAATTAGCTTTAGAGTTTTGATTTGGAATAATAAAGGTATGCTCATTTGACCATCAGAATAAAACGGATTCGTTTTTAATATTACTCGCTAGCTCCAGCATGCCCATAGAAGTAGATATTCACCTCATAATTGAAGTTCAAGCTGCACATCTACAATATTTCATTGAAATCGTTTAATTGGTTTCAGAGATCGACAACACCCTATACGCACAAATACACTTCAGTTGACTATGCCTATAGCTGATAAACCAATACACATACAAACATCGAATGTAGGTACATAAAAACCTTGGTATTGAAGTCACCTTTCTCGAAAATTTTACTGAAACAAATTCGGTTCACTCATTACAGAAAATATAAATTTCAAACACAATACAACTTATTTTTATATATAGAGATAGAGAGATGGATAAAATCAGATGTTGATATAACTCACGAACGCGTCGACCAACTTCGTTCAAACTTTAGATGAAGCATATGAAGCAATAAACGAAATTAGCGGCAAGTATCACTCAACGGGAAAACCTACGTATTGGCCAACAGATAGAAACAAAACCCCTGATCTTGTCGACTTTTTCGTAACAAAGAATATCTCGTCTAACAATATAAAGGTAGAAGAAGGGCCAGATCTTGACTCAGATCATTCCACAATACTTTTAACACTTGGCGATAAGATCACTATTAAAGAAAATAGCGCAAGGCTAGGAAATAAGCTGACTGACTGGAGCTACTTCAGGCAGCATCTAGAGGATAGTATTCAGCTCTTAGAAACAATTGGAACAGAAGAACAATTAGAAGATGCTGTTCAAATATTAACCGTAAATATCCAAAGAGCTGTATGGGCTGCAACACCTAAAACGAAAACTAAAATCCAACAAAACTCGTATCCAAAAGTAATATGTGATATAATTACGGAAAAGAGACGAGCCAGAAAACGTTGGCAACAAACAAGGGCGCCCAGAGACAAAACAATACTGAATAATCTAAACAATCAGCTTAAAAGATCGATAAGAGAATTTAAAAATGAGTCTCTTAAAAAATACCTTACCAATCTTACAAATGATGCTAGTACCGAGTACTCACTCTGGAAGGCAAAAAAAAAAAAAAAAAAAATGAAAAGGCCAATTGCTCACATTCCACCAGTTAAAAACAGTGAAGGTAACTGGGCTAAAAACAACCAAGAAAAGGCGAATTTATTTGCTGAATATCTTGAAGGCGTCTTTCAACCATATGAAGATAAAGACTGTCAAGAAAGCGAAGAATTGTGCGAAGAGGAAAGACACATCCAACCGGTAACGGCTAAAGAAATTTCCAATGAAATAAAAAAGGGTATCAGTACTAAAAAAGCCCCGGGATTTGATTTAATATCAGGGGAAATCCTAAAACAATTCCCAAAAAAGGGCTTAAAGAAACTAGCACAGATCATAAATGCTGCATTCAGGATAAGGTATGTACCTAGCATGTGGAAAGTCGCGGATGTGATTATGATACCAAAACCAGGCAAACCGCCTAGTGAAGTCACCTCCTATCGCCCCATATCTATACTACCTATGTTGTCCAATTTATTCGAAAAGACGTTGATTAAACGTCTGAACAAAATAATCGAAGAAAAATCGCTAGTCCCAAACCATCAATTTGGTTTTAGAAATGAACACTCCACGATCGATCAGGTGCATAGAATAACAGATCAAATCGAAAAAGCATTTGAAGAAAAAAAGATATGCTCTACTATATTTCTCGATATAGCACAAGCTTTCGACAAAGTATGGCACAAAGGACTGATCTATAAATTGCAAAAGCATCTGCCAAAACAATTTTCAGAAATTTTAGAGTCCTATATATTAGAGAGATTCTTTAGAATTAAACTAGGAAATGACTACTCCACATTAAGAGAAATAAAAGCTGGTGTACCACAAGGAAGTGTGTTAGGCCCTGTATTATATCTCTTATTTACTAGCGACTTGCCGAACAGTGATGAAACAACTGTGGCAACATTTGCAGATGATACTGCTGTAATTGCTGTGGGAGAAACTGTCGAAGTAGCGACAAAAAACTACAGAATGCAGTGAACAATATAACCAAATGGACGAAAAATTGGCAAATTAAACTAAATGACCTAAAATCGGTCCATATAAATTTTACAAATAAAAATGTTCAGCATATACCTGTATTCATTAATGATAAAGAAGTACATTACGCAAACACAGCCAAATATCTAGGCATGACACTAGACGCAAAACTGCGCTGGAAAGTACATGTAAAGAAAAAAAGAGAAGAACTAAATATGCGCTACAGTAAAATGTATTGGCTTATAGGGAAATACTCTTGTTTGTCAAATTACAATAAATTACTGCTTTATAAGCAAATTCTAAAACCAGTATGGACGTACGGAAAAAAGAGGACATACTTTACAAACCCCCCTAACCTCAATACCCCCCCCCCCCCCCCTCCTTTGGTGTAACATATACACCAGTTCACTCGCTAGTTACATATTCTCCCATCTCTCCCATTAAACCAAGTGAAGCTGAAGCTTCACCTAAGTCAATTCAATTGTAATCCATTACTATTAGTTTCTTTATTATCTTGTATTCATAATATTTCTCTTCTCATTACAGAAAATATAAATTTCAAACACAATACAACTTATTTTTATATATAACGGGTGATTTTTTAAGAGGTTTAGAACTTTTTTAAAAAAAAAAACACAAAAAATTCGAAAAAATGAATGAAATATTTATTTGAATCGATAGTTTGAACCTTGCAATTTAATGTTTAAAGATAATTTCATGCAAATGTTGACCGCGGCTGCGTCTCAGGTAGTCCATCCGCTGAGTCCAATTTTGGCATACTCTTTCACACATATCAGCCGGTAGGTTAGGTTAGGTTAGGTTAGAGTGGCAGGCCGCCTCAAGTGCAGCCTCACTTAGGCCAAATTAGGCCCATTGTGTTACCACAGGATCGATATCGACTCCTTATCTACCCGTTGAACCAGCCGGAGCTAAGATTGAAGCGATGGAGGCAGTTGATACCTATGTTTGCGAGTTCGCTGAGATTGTCGAAGAAATATTCTCCGAGGTATAGTTTTCTACGGAGTGACAGTGCTGGACACGTGCAGAGAAGGTGAAGAACAGTCTCCTCCTCCTCCTCGTCCATACAGCTTCTGCAGAAATCATTTGAAGGGAGGCCTAATCTGAGAGCATGTCTCCCTATGATGCAGTGTCCCGTGATGACACCTACTAGAGTGCTTATTATGGGTCTTTTCAGTGTAATGAGACTTTTTGAGCGCTTGGAATCCAGCTGAGGCCAGATCTGTTTCGAGGTGTGGCACGTTAAGCAGCTAGACCACCTGCGATTAGTAGCGCTTAATGCGTTTTGTTTAATTAGGAGCTTGCAAGTAGCAAGAGGCATATAGAGACTCCTTTTTTCTGGTAGAGTCGACATAGTAGTGCCTTGTCTGGCGAGCTCATCGGCGATGCAATTACCTGGAATGTCTCTATGGCCCGGCACCCATATAAGGTGAATTTTGAATTGTTTCGCCATCTCGTTCAGAGATAGTCGGCAATTGAGGGCAGTTGTTGAATTGAAGACGACAGAATCCAGGGTTTTAATCGCGGCTTGACTGTCGGTAAAGATGGTGATATCCTTTACAGATATTACATTATACCGAAGCCACGACAGGGCCTCTTTGATCGCCATGACCTCCGCCTGAAATACACTACAGTGATTAGGAAGGCTGAATGAGATTTTACAATTTAGATCATAAGAGAAAACACCCCCCCCTACTCCTGTTTCAGTTTTGGACCCATCTGTATAGAAACAGACAGACTCCTTGCGGGGTACTATTTCGGCCGGTATCTCACGAATGAATGCATGGATGTTGGCTTCCAGTGCGTCAATCGAAGCGGGCTTGTCCCTATACACATTAGCCTTGACATACCCCCACAAAAAATAATCTAATGGTGTCAAATCGCACGATCTAGGCGGCCAATTGACCGGCCCGAAACGTGAAATTAACTGTTCACCAAACTCGCCTCGCAATTGCGCCATTGTTTCGCGTGCTGTGTGGCATGTGGCACCGTCTTGTTGAAACCACATATCATGCAAGTCAAGAACTTCCATTTCGGGCAAAAAAAAGTTTGTTATCATCGCTCGGTAGCGTTCACCATTGACAGTAACGCTGCGATTCGCATCATCTTTGAAGAAATATGGCCCAATAATGCCGCCGGCCCATAAACCGCACCAAACAGTGGCTTTTTCGGGATGCATTGGTAGCTGTTGCAATGCTTCTGGCTGATCTTCACTCCAAATGCGGCAATTTTGCTTATTTACGTACCCATTCAACCAAAAATGAGCCTCATCGCTGAACACAATTTTTCGATAAAAAAGCGGATCCTCGGCCAGCTTTCCAAGAGCCCATTCACCAAAAATTCGGCGTTGTGGTAGGTCGCCTGGCTTTAGTTCTTGCACAAGCTGTATCTTAAAAGGCTTTACGCACAAATCCTTCCGCAAAATTTTCCACGTAGTGCTGTAACAAAGGCCTAACTGCTGGGAACGGCGCCGAATCGACATTTCGCGGTCTTCTGTCACACTAGCTGATACGGCCGCAATATTTTCTTCACTACGCACAGTACGTAAACGTGTTGGTGGTTTAATGTCCAACAAAGTAAATTTGGTGCGAAATTTGATCACAATCTTCCGAATAGACTGCTCAGAAGGTCGAGAATGCCGATCATAAAATGGAAGCAGCGCGCGATGAACATTTCGAACCGAGCACGAATTTTGATAGTAAAATTCAATAATTTGCAAGCGTTGTTCATTTGTAAGACGATCCATGGTTAAATTGCAAACCAAACTGAAGCTGTTTGACAGTGACACAAGGTACTAAACACACGTCAGCTGACAAAACCAGTGTTGCCAAAACCAAACCAGCTAAAAAATCACCCGTTAGAGATAGAGAGATGGATAAAATCAGATGTTGATATAACTCACGAACGCGTTGACCAACTTCGTTCAAACTTTAGATAAACCAACTAAGCGACCATGTAAACAAACCCTAAGAATTTGATCGAATTCTGTTTGACCGTTCGTGAGTTATAAGGTCACAACGCTTTTGCAACTCTATTTTATATACATACTAGAAGACCCAGCCACGCGTTGCTGTGGCTAAGTTCGTTTGAATTTTTTTTTTATTAGGAGGTGCCACAACCTGTTTTCCTATCCCGCTTATCTTTTGCAAAGTGCTACCTATATCCGCAAAATAATATTGAAATCGGTTGAGGGGTTTCGGAGATCGAAAACAGTGTCACCTATCGGGTCCAAAAGTATCTTATATTTTAAGTACGAACAAAAACAAAAAAAGAATGATGAAAATCGATCCAGCGGCTTTCGAGTTATAACGCCATCGAATTTTACCCCGAAGGAATTATATAAACCTATTATTATAACTCTTTGTTAAATAATAAACAAATAATTTGCAATACAAAAACAATGCACTTATAAGTTGAGTTATAAACTATTAAACATGGTGTGCAAAATTTGATTAAAATCATATACATAAACATATTATGAAAATGTAACGTGAAATAAATTGTAGCATAAAGTCTGAACTAAATCGAAACAACAGATTGTTAAAAAAAAAACTACAAAAAAGTGGAAAAAATCGGTTCTTATTATACTCTTCCATCACTCATTCCATTCCAGACTCTGTATATTTTTTCTTAATTTCAAATTTTCGCTTTGTGGAAAGCTCGAGCATGTTGCAGCTTTCACTTTTTCCAAAGCACTTAAAACAAATAATAATAAAATTCCAAAGAAAAAGCTCTTTTTTCACTTCACTCGGCTAAATTTGTTTATTATTGCTTCTGAAAACTTGACGGTTTATTTAATTCTAAATTATGGTATCAACGTAGGTAATCGGGTCTATCACAGAATCCGTCGTATTCGGAATTTTGCTACGAACCCCGAAAGAACTATCACAGAATCCGTCGTAGGGGGCATTTTTTGCTTTCGAAATTCGTAGAACGTGGTATATTCAGTGATACCACTTTCTACTAATTTCAAAATTCCCCTACGTCGTAGCGAAATTCCGAATACGATGGATTCTGTGATAGACCCGAATATCACAATTCACAACCACCTAAAAAAAAAACCTTTAAACTCAATTTGTATTTGCACCATCACACGTCATCAGCCATCTGCGCATTTCCTCAACCTCGCATACTTCTCTTTCATTTCACGTCGGAGTAAACTTCACGCAATTTTTGTTCAAATGAATGTGCTTATGCGATGTGCACCACCCAACCACCCCAAAGCAGAACAACGAATATGAACAACGGTTGCTGAGATGTTTCGATAATGTTTGTAAATAAATAATTTGCAATAAAAAAATCAGCAACTATAAATTGAGTTATAAACTATCCTATCTTTCAAGTGGGATAAAACTGCACACAATGTGCAAAATTTGATTAAAATCGGTTCAGTAGTTTAGGATTCCATCGCGGAGCAACCTGTGACACGTGATTTTTATATATAAGATATAGAGAAGAGATTAAAATGAAATTGAAAAAAGAGAACAAAAAGAGGAAAGAACGAATAGATAAATAGATAAAATAGATCGCTGACAAAAAGAGGACGTGTTCTCTTTAAAAAATATGTTTTGGAAACCGTATTTTGAGGTAGTGAACCTTTTGTGGGGTTGTATAGGCATTTGGTTTAATCGGCAATCTCAGCCATTATAGATACGAAATAATTATTATGTACATAGTACGTAGTGTCACCTCTGGCGTTTTTTTTTTTTTTTTTTTGGCGATGGAAGGTCCGACGTCCATTGGTAGTGCCAGATTCCTGCCGGCTAAAACCACCTCCCTTCCCGAACCGGCCGATTTGTTTCCCCCGCGGAACTACCGTAAGGCATTACTTCGCGGGGGTCGGAATGAAAGAACGAAGACTTAGCTTTCTCTATCATTCGCTTTGCGTTGACGCTCTAATCGCCTGAGGCCGCTGAGTACTCGAACAGCCATGTCACTTACAATGGTCCAGTTTTCACTATTCTGAAGCATGAAATTTACGATATTATCGGGAGTATGCCACTCCCCAAATTTGTCCCGTAGCGCGATTCTCTCGGTTTCGTATCGTGAACAATGAAAAAACACATGTTCCCCGTTCTCGGAAACGTTTTCGCAATGTGGACAGTTTGTGATGGTTTCATCTCCGCTTTTAAAGAGATATTCTCTGTAACAACCATGACCCGTCAAGAACTGAGTCAGATAGAAGTTTGTTTCGCCATCCATGAGCACGATTAATCCATGCATCGATAACTGGTTCATTAGATGTGTCCATCTTCCCTTTAACGATTCGTTCCATAGTTGTTGCTAAACAGCGATGCTGCGATTTCTTTCGTATTTTCTCTTTTCGTCGCCTACTCGGCCAATTCTGACACGCTCGGTTCTAAGAGCTTTTATTTCTTCAGCGATCAAATCGATAGGTAGCATTGATGACACTACGAGTATAGAATCGTTCAAAACTTTGAAATGCACAGGCGGCTCTTAATGCGCTAAGGCGGTGGATATTTATATAATTCCCCTCACATAAGATTTAACTTTCGCGGCGCATGTCTCGGGCCTCCGACGTTACGCATCAGCATCAGCATACAAGCTCTAGGTGTTATTTAAAGCTTATTCGTGCGTCAATAATCACTCCAAGCAACTTAATAGACGGTAGTGATACCACTACATGTCTTCCCACTCTAAACGATATCGTCGCTCGTATTTTTCTACTTGTATTAAGCACTGCTTCCGTCTTACGATATGCAAGTTTTAAACCGGCGATAGCTAACCATCTACGTACAGTTGCATCTGTATCATTACAGTTAGTTCGACATCTTCTATCGTTGTTGCTACATGCACCACGTCGATATCTTCTGAAAAACCGACGATTGAAGCTTCTGGTGGAATCGGGAGACGCCGAATTTCGCTAAACATACCTTTCCAACAGCGCTCCTAGGCCTGAGCCTTGAGGCACACCGCCAGTTAAGTCGTATTATTTTATTCCCTCATTAGAATCATAGTGAAGGATTCTGTTTGCAAAGTAGCTCGATATAATTTTACGCATATATTCTGGTATTTCAATCCGGTAAACAGAGTTCATGATGCGTTCCCAATTCGCCGAATTAAACGCGTTCTTTACGTTCACGGTTATAACGGCACAGTATATCTTGGTGCCTCCTCTCCAACGCCTATGCCCTCTATAGCGGCAACATTTACAACAGGCTACAGCCAGCAATTGAAATAGCAGGTGGCCTATCGGAATACCAAGGTAATATAATATTTATTTTTATTTTTATATTTTTTTGTATTATCGTAAAATAAATTTTTAAATTTTTGTTTTTTTTAATTTAGTTTCATTTAGTTTACCTGAATATAACGATTTTCAACAAAATTTAAAATTGATATTCTCAAAATTATTGCTAAAGATAATATCCGTATTCGAAATAAGATCCCGTACATAGTTTTTCTCAAAAGATTAGAATAAATCCTTTTCTTAATTATTTCTGAAAAATGACTAGGTACCCAAAAGCAGATCTCTGTTCATATAACGGGTGATTTTTTGAGAGTTAAGTTTTTCAGGTTGACAGCACTGGTTAGTAATGGCGCCCAAACGTCATCTGTCACAGTGAAAAGTTTTCAGTACCTATACTCTCAATTAATCATGGAAAGACTTACAAACGCGCAACGATTGCAAATTATTGAAATCTATTATAAAAATTCGTGCTCTGTGAAAAATGTGCACCAAAGACGACCGTGGAAGAAACGTTACCGTCAACGGCGAACGATATCAAGCCATGATACCCGATTTTTTTTTTGCCCCAGTTGGCTGAGTTGAACTTGGTTGATATGTGGTTTTATCAAGACGGTGCCACATGCCACACAGCTCGTGAAAAAATGGAAATGTTGAAGGATGAATTTGGTCAGCAGCTTATCTCTCGTAATGGCTCTGTGAGTTGGCCGCCAAGATCATGCGATTTAACGCCTCTTGATTATTTCGTGTGGGGTTATGCAAAGTCGTTAGTCTATGTGGACAATCTGAACACGATTGAAGCCTTACAGGATAACACAACACGCGTAATTCGTGGAATACAGGCCGAAATGCTCGAAAAAGTGACGCAAAATTGGACCTTCCGAATGAACCATTTGAAACGGAGCCGCGGACAACATTTACATGAAGTTGTCTTTAAAACGTAAATGGCAAATGCCATTTCGATTACAATAAACATTTTTCGAATATTTGATGAAAATTTGAGTGTTTTATTCGATAAAAAAAAAAAAAAAAAAAAAAAAATACGCTTGAAAAATCACCCGTTATATTTTTAAACTCAATACTGTAAAATTAGAATTATAAGAACAGCTATAACAGCAACGAAAAACTTATTTTTAGGAAATATTACCCACTTCTTATTTTTGTCAACCATTTTGAATATGCACCTTAAAATAATTCCAACCACTTGACCGTAAACCCTGGCAGCTAGTGCTATAACAAAAGTTATTAATTCTGTAATTTACTTACTAATTAATAAAATTATAACAATAATAATAATTTCAACCACTTGGAGTTCACGCAATCAGCAAATCCCACTCTATTTGCACCCCTACACACGTCCATCGTGATATTTTGTTTATAACTGCTAATGCGAATTCAAAAACAAATCTCTAAATTCTTGCATATAAGTGCATATATATATTTATAAGTAAGGATATCGATCTGACTGACAACTGAAACCAGCGTCTTTATCTATTCCAGTTAAAAATAAAGTTGTTAGCATGATCAAAAATCAGAAACTCTTACTACGCTTGTCCTCGTACTCAAAAATTTGTAAGGTGTGAGATCTATAGAATAGTGCAGTGGGCGCTTATACATATAACTATCTAACCATAACTTTAGATAATTGCCAGTTACTGAGAGCTTCAACTTTTAAAAACTCGCATTGTTAAAAATGTAGGTACTGCCATAGCAGATGAATAACCTAAAAGTGAATTGTATTTAACACTATTTTTTTTATGGTTCCGTACCCAAAGGGAAAAAAACGGAACGAATGAACCATTTGAATTTGAGACCATTTTCGTACCTAGGTCTATCTCAGAAACTAATTGACGTAAAAGGTTGCAGTTTGCACACAACATAACAAGGCATTAAACATTTAAGTAGAACTTAAATCGCTATGGGTAGTAGCAGCAAACGGGCCTAAAAGCCATCAACTTTAACTAAGTATTAAATAGACCGTCACCTCCCGCGCACCTACCCGATCAGGGTTGCCATTTTGAAATCGGAATTGCAGTCAAATTAGACTGAAAAAAAAAAAAAAAAAACAGTCAAAAATCTAAAATCCAGTCAAAAAAACAGTCAACGAATAAAAGAAGTTATGTATAAATAAACTTTATTAAAAAAAAAAAAACGCAGAATCATTTACTGCATTTAATCTCACGTATTAAATTGAAGTCTATTAAAACTACTGAATGGGGAAGCGAGGAGTAACAACGATTCTCGCTTGTTTGGGGGTTACCCTGACAATTTCTGTTGGGAAATTATGTCGAATTTCAGATCGCGAATAATTATTGTTTGAGAGAACCAACTCTTAACAACAACTAAAATTTTTAATAATAATAGTAAATAATAATAGTAAATTCATTAAATTAGTTCAACTCATAAATTAACTTTACATAGTAATTTATCATGTCGGATATTGTATTGCTGCTTTTGGAATTAATATTATTACCAACTTATTTTGCAACTTCTGACGGTAGGTATATCAAAGTTGAAGCAGCATTAAAATTGGCAAAGTCAAGTACATACTTGTGTTAATACAGACGTATAAAATTGTCGATTGCATTAGCGGGATATGTTTCCAAGCTCAGAGCAAAAATATGAAACTCAAGCAATTTTTGTTCTTTCTGATTGAAACTTGTTTTCTTCACTTTTAATTATAAAATTTATACTGTTTGAAAAGAAATGACACGAAAAATTTAAAAACTTTCAAACAAAAATCCATCCAGCTAAAAAACCAGCCTGATGGATTGTACAAACATTTTATCATATTTTAAATACCAAAATGTTTTGTATTGAACTGTGGACCGTATGCTGTGTGGTCTTGATTAATTGCAGAGAAACGCTGGAAACAATATTTCGATTTTTAGCTTGATTTATTTAGGTATAAAAAAAGATGCGTTATTGTTGATGCGATTTGCAAGTATAGTTAATTCTGCTCTGCTGCTGCTGCTGCGACTGTCTTGGCTGATGATCCGATTAGAAATGAAAGATCTTAGAAAAAACTACAAGCAACAGCAGATTGCGAAATAAGACACAGAAGAAAATGATAGAAAAAAAGAGATCAGTAACATGTTATGTAAATTCAAAAATGAGAAACTACCGTAGATTACAGTAACAAGAATGTTCAATTTAAGTATAAGAGATTTGTAAAAGTCATTTTCGACGCTCGTTCCGCCGCGTTCTTTATCTGATGTCAGAAAGTAAGTTTGGTGTTGATGGTCACACCCAAATACTTGACGGCGTCTTTGCTTTTGATTACTTCCTGGCCGATTTGGAAGTCGATTTGAGTCGGAATCCTTTTCTTCGTCAGAAGGACTATCTCTGTTTTTTCTGTAGCCAGACTGAGGCCGTGTTCATCCATCCAGAAGCTTACTCGTGCCTTTTGCACTTCCTCCACCGTGGTCACCTCGTCTAAGTCCCTGATCTCGAGTGTTATTCTCTGTTCCAGATTACGGACCGTTGCTCTGTTCCCTAGGATTTCTTTAAGTGATTTACCGAATGCCTCTTTGTCTTTCGTTTTATGTCCGAGTTCCAGGAGTACGCCTCCGGTTTTCTTTTGGCGTACCGTTCTGACGACAGTTTCGGTTGCATCCGGGTTCACCTTTGCCCTGATTTCTTTCAGAATGTCTGCGTATTTATCGCTTCCATTCGGTCGTATAAGAATCGCTTCTGTTTGGGGCTTTCTATACCTCTTCTTTTTTTTCTTAGGTTTTGATCCCATTTTAGGGTCTCCTTGGGCTTTTTCTTTTTGTCTTCCTGGGTTTTCTTTCAGAACCTGAGATAAGCCCCGTTGCGTGATCTCTGCTGTAGGTGCTACCACGGGTCGATCTGTTTCTTTTTTCTTCTTTTTTGAGCCTTTTATTAAAGGACTCGATGGTGGTCTTTTAGTTGGGCTTTTTCCAGCAGGTTGGATTTCTTTCTCCTCCGATTTGCCATTTTCCTCTTGGGTGGCTTTTGCCTCAGTACTCGGTTGTGAGCGCTTGATTTTTGCGTCCCACTGCATTTTGTCCAAAGACTCTTCGAGTACTGATATGCCATTTTTAATATCCAGGCTGATATTTTTTTGCTTTTCGCAAGCTACCCTCATCGTTTTAATGGCTTCCACACATTTCTGTATTTCTTGCAGGAAGGTGTCATTCGGATTCCCTTTTTCGGCCTAAAGAAAGATCTCTCCTGGTCTCACTTGTGGATTTTTGTGCCGCGGAAACCAGGTGTTCCGGGGTTTCCACCTCTTTTTGATTTATGGTGGCTTGCTGTATCATCCGCCTAAGGGAGTTTCTTGCCGCTCCTACCGGTGCCCCGTCCTGGGTGTTCCTTAGCTCCACTGATAGTGGGGTACTCCCATCTTTCCTAAGCTCTGCTGCCTTGTCGTTTTTCAGTGGGTCTGGGAACGGGTCTTCTATCGCCTCCTGACTCATCGTTTCGTTTTCTTTTTTTTGGTTTTCTTTGTTTTGTTTTTCTTTGCTTTGTTCCATATTTTTTAATTTGGATCCCACAAGTACGGGAGAAAGGATGTCGGCCACGTCATAGCCCCCAATAACGTGGTAGGGCATTTATTACAACCAGAGGTCACCAGGTATCTGGAGGGCTCCGCTAGCGATGTTGTTTTTGTATTCACATCCCCAGCACCATTCAGGCCTCGGCACGGGTCGCTTTTCGTCTTGCCTTAGGGATGGGATTTTAGTCGCCTTCTACGACAGGCATACGTTACCACTGGAATATTCTAACCCCTGTCCCGTTGGGGGAATGTGTAAGTGTATGCGTGCATCTAATTTACTTTAGCATGGAAAACATACTTTCGCACATAGCAACACGGAAAACAGCTTGTAGGCAAACTCTCTTCAAGTGGGCGGAGCTGACGGACTATTTAATATTTATTTGTTCATGCCATCACCTACCACACTTCTAAACTTTTACTATAGCCCACACTCTCTCAGTCTTATCACTCTCTTCACCTAACTCATATTTTATTATTAAATAGCCATTCAACATTTTTTTCATAGCCACAGGCTATGCCCATAAATCGTAAAATTGCATTTTTCCTTTATTTCTGTAGTTGTTATACTCATTAAATATCTACTTCGCCATTTAATCTAAAAGAATCCTACCCCCACCCTACCACTAAACACAAAAAGAATCCGATCGGCGATTCTATGTTCGGCTGCAATTAATGGAGAATGGAAAACATAAAAATTTACGCGTGACGACGAGGAACTCGTGAGTCGTGAAGTTCATACTGAGAGCTAAAGCTAAGATGTTTATACATGAAATACACCTATTCATAGACGGATGAGTTTTGTACAGAGATGTTAAAACTAGGCATGGTTCTTTGTAGCTCGTCGCTATAAAATCTATCATAGGGATGGTCCATACTTATTGTTTTTTTTTTCGTATGATCTGTGCTGGTGTAAACATTTGTTAAGCCATAGGCGTTCACACAATATGATAGGATCTAAAATGTGATGCTAACGGCCGATTTTTCAATAATCAGATAAATTGTCTGATTGCTAACTAACGATTAAATTTATTTCACTCTTTATCTGCTAGATATAAGCTTTGGGTTTTTTAATGAGAAAACAATAGCTAGATAGCTATTCGATGGTTAAGTGGTGTGAGTGAGACTGATTGACTGACAATATGCGTAGCATAGCAGATAGTCATGTTCAAAGCTTGACGTTTATCGTTAACCGTTTTAGTTTCAGTGCAAAAAGGCTCAAATAATTTACACTGGAAAACTCTTATTTAATGTCGTTTTCCATTGGGACAGAAAAAACACTTTTATGAGATTCAGAGCAGTTTTTCTGCTCTCGAAATCAGCTGGCTGTCAGATTTTATGTTCCATTGGCCGCAAAAAAGCACTTTTTTTTAAAGATTCAGAGCAATTTTTCAAATCTCGATAACTGAGCGAGAATTACACCTATTTGCACTAACACCAAAACATTTGTCAAACTTTAAAGTGTATTTACTTACTAGTCTGTGAAAAATAGAGAAAAATTTCAATTTGGCCGCTGCAATAGATCAACATAAATTGAATGGATTTTTATAAACACATTTCGACTTTT
The DNA here is from genome assembly GCA_946477585.1 of Cheilosia urbana. NCBI lineage: Eukaryota > Metazoa > Arthropoda > Insecta > Diptera > Syrphidae > Cheilosia > Cheilosia urbana. Next base: position 84,991,424 of record OX297854.1, on the reverse strand, counting down.
AAAACACGCACCACCACAAATGCAAAGGAAGAAAAGTCTCGTTTTATGTTCCATTGGGCACGAAAAATCTGAAATCTGAGAGCAAAATCTGAAAATCCCAATGGAAAACGACATAAGAATTTTCTAAAATAAATAAAAGTGTGGACTTCATAAGAATCAAAACAGTTCAAGTACTTATTTATAACTAACCTTTCTGTTTTGTGTGCGATTTTGTTTTTTATCAAGGAAAGTAAGTATGTACCGGCAAGTATCTTTTTGGAGCCTGAATCTTCGTTTGAAATCTGCATTTTCCCATTGTACGAGTACATAATGATTAGGTTTCTTTCTCACTACCTACTCTTTGTTTCCTTGATGGGTTGAAGTAATTGTTTGCTAATTCATCTTCTTCAATAATAATATCGTCAATACTGTTGAACAATTCCGTTTTTACAATATGAACATATTTCCCCAAACAAAACATTGTAGGGTAGAATTTTAAAATTTGACAGTTCGCTTATACCATGCTCCCACCAACCGAAGCCGAAGTGATTTATAAATCACGAAACCCGTCCCCACCGAACTTTAAGTGATTAGGTGTGACATTTGCGCTAACTTTGCCATATCAGTGATGGGACTTCTAACACTGAAGTGGTATTTCAGCCACTTTTTACACTTTCGTAAATTCTACCAACCTGAACTCGAAATCTACCACCTTTTAACAAAGCAATTCGCTAATAATATTTATTTTTCATCATTACATTGAAAATCGTACCTACTATAACTTCTGCTACTCGCCTTACTTTTACCCATACACACTCAGCTATCAGTATTTTTCTCGAAGTTTTGATATTTTGTAAATAAAAACGTTTATTGGTAATGTATTTAATGATGAGTTGAATATATGTCATTTTTTTTATAGTCCTTTTAAAATTTTAAATCAAAATTTAAAAGCTGCCAGGAACTTTTGGAGAACGAGGAAGAATTTGAACCCCCGAAATTATTGGTAAATTATGCTTCAAAATATAAATTCGCAGACGGTTGCCATACGAAGTAATAATTAAGTTTTTTGTTTTGAACAACAAATGTGGTTTTTAAAAATAATTGAAATTAGTAATTAGAAATGACTAATTTATATTTATTTTATTTCGTTATTTTTTGTTATTATTACTATTTCATCGGTATAAATAAATGAATTATTTATCATGGACACTTCTTTTTTTTCTATCACCGTTTCACTTTCGTCAAGTCCCATCACTGACTTTTCGTTTGCTGAATGAAGTGCTGAACATAATAGAGGTATGTTCGATTTTATTTTGTGTGGGCAGATACGTAATTAAAATTTAAACACGTCTAAATCACGTAATTCTTAATCACGAAAATGTATGATAAATCACGTAATTTACGAGATGATTTAGCTAAATCAAGTGGATTTAGCTAAATCACGTTGGTGGGAACATGTTATTACTTTAACTAGAGATTTATATTTAAATCCGTCTCAGAAATGGGCATATAACTTTATGAGACAGTTAGCTGTTATATTCTTCGAATGGCTGCTATTCGACTATTGAAAAATGAATTTATGTCTTATTTGACAGTTAACCCCTATCTGATTGGCTATTTAACCTATGAAAAACCCTTAGGAGACTAATTCCTCTGCAGTTGGGGCAGCTGAATTGAAATTGGTCTTTTCTTGTGAACGGTGACAGTTTCTTACAATTGCAGCTCTTCGTTCTTCGATGTCATTTCTCTAAAAGTATTTATTTGCTGAAGCATGTCGGATATCCACAGTGGCTGTTCAAAATGGTCGGATATTAAGAATATTAGAGGTTTGGCTTGCGTCGATCGCACTAAGGCCCATTTGCTGATACTAGATACTCATAGCGATTTAAATTCTACGTAAATACCTTAGGGCTACTTTTTCTATGTCATAAACTGTCACATAAGATTTTAAGTGGAATTTCAATCGCTATGAGTATAGTGTCAGCAAATGGGCCTTAATATTATTTTAATATCGTTTTTAGGACATTGCTCTTAAATCGTAACTCTGTTTGAGGAGCCCTATTTTCTATGACGGTGCATATCATATAATGTAGGCTGGAGCCTAATGTGCTTATAGCTCAAAATTTCTTGCTTAAATCTGCCACGTCTGACAACTTTACATCCAAATGGGCGCAGTTGCTGCTCTATTCAGCAATTGCTATATTTAATGTCGACTTTTTTCATCATAATTTCCGATAACGTTCTTCATTTCATATGAGAGAATGAGGCCAATTATTGATGTGCTCGAACCATTCCAAATAAGACCTGGCCGCCGTTAAGCAAAGCCAAGAACACTATATAAATGACCCTTTACAAGCTTCTCGGAGCACTATCGCATCTCTACAGCGTTCCCAGAAAAGTGCATTAAAAAATAAATTTCTACAAAAAGTCCATAAACATTTTTGTTTGCAAAATGACATTTCCAAATCATCAAACAAATACAAACGCCAACAATGTACAAGTAATAACGATTTATTGCCTGTCCAATAAAAATGTTTGATTAATTGCCCGAAAACGCACATGTTGGCTTTCCAAATTACGCCTGTTTCGCCAGGTCAGCGGGTGAAAGTACTGCGGCCTCTATGGGTGCCGGGTGGTGGTTTTTTCGACGATTCATTCCGTGAGCAGCATAGCCTCGTCAGATGGTTTCCTATTTCCGCTTGAACATGAAAAATATCGATCAACTATTCGCCTTTTATTTTCGTACTTGTACGCACTTGTGTCACTTTGCATTCAACTATATAAACATTAAAATTGATTACTGCGGTGTAAAATCTATCTATAGCTATCTAATTATATTTCCACAAAATCCTTGGGATCGATTTGTGTATATGCTACATAAATGTTTACTTTAGATAAGTTGAAACCTATGGCGACCAAAGTTTTGGACAACCTTGGAGACAGTTCCTTAAATTTGCAGCCACAAATATGCTGAAATGGCTGTTGGCCCATTTGAAGTATGCCAGGTGGATGGATGAAAACAAAACCTTTTTACATCTCCCATTTCAATTAATTACGCCTAAGTGCATTTTTTAAACCTTTATTTGTACAGGTAAAGTCATAGGCAACTGAGAGAGAGGTATAGAGACCATCTGTGGCCTTACCTTTTTTATTTTTCAATTTTCCCTCCTCGTCGTGGGTTCATTCTTGACGTGGGACTCATGGTTACCTGTATTTTTAATCATATTTATATAGTTGCGTGGATTTTCCTTTTTCCTTATCACGACATAAAACAGCTTTGCGGGAGGTCTTAATTTAATTTGGAAATTTAAGTTCTATGCGAAAGTGGATTGCATGTGGAAAGTGGAATGGACACTTTTTACTTTTTTGGAAGGACGATAATAATAGATTTTGTACGGTTTGTAACATTTTAGGTTGTACGGATATAAAAACTGTGCAGCAGCGATACATTTTTACTTCAATTGTAGTAGATTTTACTTCAATTAAAAAAAAAAAATCTGATCCCTACGCTTTTTTTTAAGTGGTAACACTGCTACAGGGATACCTATTGAAGACTGAATTGAAGGTCGATGGTTACTTAATTTTCCAATCCCAGCTGCCATATTTAGGGCAAGTATGGTGATGGTCCATACCATACACTTGACAACCGCGAGGACATCAATTTTCCAAAACTCCTTCTGTTACAGGACAAGCAAACTTTGGAACTCGATTCCTGGGGATATATTTCCAGAAGACTACAATTTGCAGCAATTTAAGTGCAGAGCAAACATACATCTGCAGGCATCTCGGGGCGCTGTTGAAGCGTTATAAGTTCGCCTTTCCCGGGAGAAGTATAAAAAAAAAAAAAAAAAAAAAAAAAAAATTGCAAAGCTTTACATTGCAATTAGAAAAAAGTCAAGACAGAATTAAGCACCAACAAGAAGGAAAAAAAAGGACTCTCTCAGCTAACCTCAGATGATCAGAAAAGGATCCTGTCAGCTATGCGTGTAGCAATGAAAGCTGAGTTTTTAAAGCTCTGAAGCCCAGAGTGGTAGCTGCGCAACTTTCACTTGAAACCGTCATTTGGATCTGCATAATTTTTGATGAAGTAATCGAAGACAAGTAGGCGCAGTGGCTTAGTGTTTAGTGTGATGGACTACTAAGTGAGGGGTCCGAGGTTCGAATCCCACAAAAACCTAGATTCAAACTTAGATTTTTTTCCACTGCGCCACCTCTCGCGAACGTTTGACAAACACCCGAGAGAATAACTGTCTTGAAAGAGCTTCTCAAATTACCCGTTTGGAGTCGGTATAAGATTGTAGATCCTATTCCATTCGTTCCAAAAACACAAAACGAATGGTTGTGATAAGCTAGGCCTTAGGGTCCCTCCGGACTTTCAGAATGTCGTTTATCACTTTCCATTTCGATTAATTCTTATCAAATAATTATGCTTGTAGAGACATGGCTTCATACGCACATTTTCTCACAAGAACTTTTCGGCAGCGAATACACTGTCTACCGACGTGATAGAAGTGCTCACACAGGTATGACAAGAGGAGGTGGTGTACTCATAGCAGTGCACCGCTCGTTTGAAAAGCCATTGCCGCTTGTCGATGACATCGAACAGCTAGCGGTGAGTGTGTTGATGAGTAATGCTAATACCATAAACAATTTAAGCGAAAAAATTTTGCACTTTTTTTTTAATCGAAGATTTCTTTGACTACATTTTTTTAGAAAAACTCTTTACTTATAGCCAGCGATGCCAACCTATACTCTGTTCAATTCGTATTTTCAGTACAGGGAAGATAGGCTATTTGCCTTTCACCCTAACTAGTATGGATTTTAATAAGCTGTCTCCATTTTGAAGCTCTCACATGGTTGCCATAGTGAGTACTATAAATTGGCATAATTCTCTCACAAATATCGGTAGGGCTACCAAATACCAACTCTTTATTAAGAAAAAATGGTTTAACTGCATACTAACAAAATAATTAAAGGAGTACCTAAAAACTGTATGGCAACATCCCACATACAGGGTTCGGACTTCAGTTATAAAATATCGCAGTAGATCTTCACTTTTTTTGCAGTAGATTTTGAATTTTGAAAAAATGCGATAAAAATGAAGTTTTAAAATATTTTTGTAAAAACATATTAGTTTAAACATAAAAAAGCAACAGCCGACAGCAGAGCAGAACAACAATAACAAATTTAGAAACAGAGAAATAGGAATACACACTTGAGACTTGACTTCAGTAGGTTTTTTTTTACGTTGGCCCTAGTGCGCACTAGTGAGCACTGGGTTAACTCTAATGTGTTTGATAGAGTACTGAAGTCGCCCTGGTACTGAAAACCTGTGTTTGACATGACTTCTAAGGCACCCTAGTTGTGCCCTGAGCTGACCCCAGTTCATTTGTTGGGGCAAGAATTCAGTGGTGAGTTTCGCTGTCATTTCGCTTGCGTTTTAGTGATCGTTTAGATAGTGATCAAGGTAAATACAATAAATTTGATAGGTGTTCTACTACTATTATTTTCCGCTATTCCCCAAAAGAAATTGTACCTAGCTCTAAGTTTGAAGGAAAATAAAATAAAATAATAAATAAATAAATAAATAAATAAATAAATAAATAAATGTTCAAAAGTGAACTGTTTGAAAACAACTACGTTTATAAACTAAAATTTTATACTATAGGAAAATGGAATGGAAAATGCTGCAATCAGAGCTTAACCAATTTTTAAACGCATAATCTATATTACAAACACTTTTATCAAGTATTTGCATTATGGAAAGCACAACGTCAGAATTGACAGCACTCATTTTGAACAATAAATGGACAAAAGTGTTATCTTCTTCATACTTCCTTCACCAAAAGATAAATATTTTTTAAAAAAATAGTGCTTCCAGAACGGATTATTTGCAATGGGCTTATAAAAATATACTAAGAAACGAAAATGTGTCAAGATACTCAATTTTGATTTAAGATTTTCGAGATTCACATAAATTGCAGTAGATTGTCAGTCGAGCGCAGTGGTGCAGTAGATTTTATTTTTTCCTTAAAATTGCAGTAGATCTACAGCAATTGCAGTAAAGTCCGAACCCTGCACATATTCAAATTCATTTATTCGCTCTCAAAAGCTTTAAAAAGCACCAAAACCGAAAGTTCTGTGAAAATATCCATAGAAAAACCCGTAAAGATATTTTTGCAAATAGATTATGGTAACACTCTTCTGAGTTGCGTAAAACACACACATGTTTATTTTCTGCCATAAAATAGCAACCGCACACGAGAATATCACCCTCGTCATCATCCTCATTTCCTCATTCTGCTCGCGACCAGAGACAATACTGAGACCCCCGACCAGTGCTGCCACAAGGAAAAAAATTTGCGTAGCAAATTTGAGTAGCAAAACTTAATTTTCGTAGCAAAACTTAATTTGCGTAGCAAAACTCAAAAGTCCAAAATATATATATATATTTTTTCGAAAACAAATAAAAAAACACTTAATTCCTTATTCAAAGTAAATATGTTTTTAAGGACTAGTACAAGTACAGTTGGTAAACTATATATTTAAAAAAAAAAAAACATTAAAAACTTCACTGCTTTGCATGAAAGCATTGCCTTAAAAAAAATAGTTCATATCACAAAATTATAAATGTAGGTTCTTTGTACCAATAGCAGAATTAATATCACATAGAAATTCCGGCAAATCTATTAGGTTAATACAGTTTTTTTTTTTAATAATTAAAAAATTAAGTTTTTAAGTAGTTTAAGAAAAAAATTAAAGATTCGACACCCATATATTCGTTTCTTTTTGAAACCAAACATTTTCCAGCCATTATTTTATCTACTGTCTCTATTTTAAATGAGTTCGTCTTCTTGTTCTTCGTTAAGCTTAAATCAGAAAAAAGTTCTTTCAGCAGCTGAGCTGCTATGTGTAAGAATGAGACGTTTTTTTATTAAATTGGAAACTTTTAAAAACAGTGGCTTGCCAGGTTCCAGTCAAATTCAAACACTAACACATCCGAAGAAATGGGTACTTTTTGGGAATGGTAGAGTAGAATACAGGTTGGTGTGGGAAAGTGAGTAAAGATTGAATATACTTGCGTTTATTATTATTATTATTATTATTTTTTTTTTTTTTTCAAGAAAAATTCCAAGATTTATGTTGACATTTCATGCTTTAAAAAAAAGTAGCAAAATACACGTTTTTAGGGAGAGTGCGTAGCAATTTTGCTACGATCGTAGCAAAGTGGCAGCGCTGCCCCCGACTTCGACCGATTAACAGTTATTTGCCTACAAGCTAAATTTTACGCTCCCAAAAAGTTTAGGTGCGCTAGTATTGTTGCATAGAAATTCGTATTGACAAATGTCAAAAATCCTCTCAACCAACACATTCGCACCTAATCTTTTTACATTTCACTGTGGGCAAAGCAAAACGGATAGGAATTGGCGTACACGGATAGGACAACAAAATGGTGGATTCCCGGCAAAAATTGAGGGGGCCAGCGGCAAGAGGATTGTGAGTTGGGGGTCTCAGTATGATTTGTTTATGCTCGCGACTGTCTGGCAGACTGGTCATGGTGGGCATAGAGGAACCAAACTAGAGAGCCAACTGAGAGCAGAAACGGTACATTTGCCCACAAACTTCCTATGACCTTGTACAGCCTAGGAATTTCCTAAGTATTAGTGTCTGTACAAATCAAAGGAGCGCCATTGCTGCCGCACGCATACTGAGGCAATTCCTAGGCAGGAAATGGACTGTCAATCGGGCGGCCATTACTAAGTTGGATTTAAGTGGGGGCGACTGTGTTCGTCATTTTTGGTGCCGATTAGTTACACGGCGTTCACATCGCAGTTCAAGTTAAACATTTTTAAAGTTTATGAATTTGTTGGAAAATCGAATTTTGAATATAATATAGGTACCTAATATAATTTCATCACAATGTCAAATACCTTTTAATAATCAATCATTTGTCAATATCAGAAATCCATCTCACGGTTTTTTGCACTTTTGCTTATTTTTGTGGATTTTAATCTCTTACTTCAATATTTAAACACAATGTAGGGGAAACAGTTTGTACCTATGCCGTGGGAAAAACATATTTCAGTTTCAACATATTTTACAATCTCTAATTGATGCGTAAAATGCATACACAATATAAATTTGTGCAAGCATGAATTTGTTAAATTCAAAAAATTAATTCAATATTTTTGTTCCGTTTATAGGTACTATTGCTCTCAAATTAATCTTTAACTTTTTTTCAGAGTCTGGATAAATTTGCGAATCCTTATTTCTGAGCGAAATTCACACCTACTTACACTAACACCAAACATTTGTCAAATGGAAAGTGTGTTATTTTACGTTTTTACAGACGACAAGTCTGTAATTAGTAATTCAAAATAAACTCTATTTTTCAAAAAAAAAAATTTTTTTGCAATAATGAGCTACCATAAATTTAATGTCGAGACTGAAATTTGTTAAAAGTACTACGCTATATCTACAAAACACGAAATAGAACATGAGAATACCTACAATAAACAAAATTATTTGGATTCTTACGATTGAATAGGTACGCCAAATCCGAAATCGGAAATTATATCGCAAAATCCAATTAAATACCACATTATTAGGCGTGTTTTTTTGAGCTTCGATCTCAGCAAACCAAAGTAAGTAGGATTTTCAGCACGCAATTCCAACAACTACTAATAGTCCTCATAGTGTCAAATAGAGCGTAGTGGTTGTACTGAAAATCCGTTGCTTTGCTGAGATCGAAGCTCAAAAACACAAGCCTATTGTATTTTTGTTAGGAGTTTAAGGACATAGCTACTTGTATTTTTACGATATTAATACGTCTTTTTTTTTCAAATATGAAAAGCTTTGTTCCTATGTAACATCATTTAACACTGTTCAGTGTTATTCAACTACAATTTCCAATCGCACTTTGATTGTGTACAAATATGGTGCTAAATAAACGAATTTGAAAACAACCAAGCCAAATGGAAATTTATTTTCGGGAATACATTTTCTAATGTGGTATTCGTGTGGCTAATCGAACATAAAAACGTCACTTGCTTTTTTTTATGATAATATTAGTGCGATTCGAATATGTGTAGCCTTCAACACTTTTCAAAACATTTTCCATTCACTGCTTAAGTTTTAAATTAAAACATTCGAAATTTGCGTCTCGATTGATTTTCAAAAATTTATACATAACCAATTTACTAAAATAAGTTCACCCGATGCAATGCATTTCTTTGCTGTAGAACATATTCACGAAAACCTAAACGCCCTCCACCAGTTGTCAAACTCAAACGCACTTGTGTTGGTAAATCTGAGAAAATATCTAGATTCGCAAAAGTGCTCTGAAATCTGAAAAAGATTGCTTTTTTTGTACCAAACGAACATAAAAACTCTGAGAGCAAAAAAAGTGCTCTGAGAGCGCCCAATCGAATACCACATAAAGTTTACTTTTGCCCTAGTGGAACCTTGGGCTTAACTTGCATGTTGTTAACCTATTTATGGAACAACCCCCAAGGTTCAGCTGCATGAATTCTGCTGTCAAAAATGTAATTCATATAAACAAAATTAAAAAGACCTGAAATGTGAATGGATGAACATTTTTTAGAACCGAATTTGGATAGAGAACAAGTAAAGCCATATGAAAAACCATACTCAACATTATTCGTGCTACATTTATTGTTATAAATGCATTTACAAATTATTTTTAATTGAAAAAGTACCACCGGGCGGCCATTAATTACACGTATTCACCGACAGGAAAAATAAGAGCGCTCGAGAGAGGGCTGTCATTCGAAATTTGCGGGGAAAATCGGGTAGGTGCACGGGAGTTGGCTCTCTTTGGATACTCTCTGATGGTGGGATGTATGCGCCTTTGAGGAAAATTGGGTGGGTTTTTCGTAAATGACAACAACAAATTCTTTGGAATCACCAGTGGTTTCGTTTTATTTCAGTGGAAAATCTTGTGTTGAGCGCCGTGAGAGTAGCTACAGACACCACTGGTAGAAAAAAGAGCTTCCCATAAGGCCTGTACTGAAAATACGAATTGAGCAGAGTATAGGCTTTTTCATGCCTTTTAGGCATTATTTCATCAGCTAATGCTTTAAGGCTTTTTTTTTCCAAAAAGGCCTCTTTTTTTTATTTCAAATATATATATATATATATATTTTTTTGATTCAACGTATACTGACTTTTTATATTTTTAAACATTCTTAAAAAATCTTGGCAAAAAAAGTCATGATCCTATTTCTTCTGTAATTTATACATAGGTAATTTAAGTTTTTTTTTAGAAATAAAAATTGTTTTTGTTAATTTTTTTATATTTGCGTTTAATTTTTGATTTATTGTTCCAATTTACATAAAAAAATATTTTTATTGGCACCTTTTTTTTCAAGTTAAGTTTTTTTTCGTCAAAATTGGTTGGCAACGCTGCTTATAGCTGCCAACGGAAATCAAAAAATGCCGGCATGCGAGCACTTATCTGCACACATTCCGATGCATATGCCACCCTCACGGCCCCAGTTTACTAGCTAGATTCCTATGCCAACTCTGTAGACCTTTGTATTGCAGTGATACTCTTGCTCCATTCAAAGCGTGGGTTTTTGGTTGAGCAAGACCTCGCTCTGTAGTAAAAGGAAGTTTTGTTATAAAACCTGTATACATACAAGGCTTCTTAAGTTGGTTAAAAATATATATTTATATATGAGCTCTGCAGATGGGCTAAGGAACCCTCCATAGAGCTGCGCAGATGAAAGTGGACTTTAATAGACTTAGCAACACATAATTCTAGTGAGTATAGTATTTTATTTAGTATATCGATTCTGGTGGAGCTGTTTGATTAGGATGAAGACCTCTGGAAACCTGTGTCATAAATTAAGCCAATGGCACTCAAAATTACAAAACTGGCTTCTGTATATTACATCCGGGCACCCGGTTATCAGGTCCGTCAACCACAAAAAGCAATATACAATTCAGCGGTCCGTTTCACAGCCAATAAATGCACCTGATTTATTTCCCAACAGTTGTTTTTATTTTCATATCAAAACGAATAGCAATAAAATAAACGCTTCGAAAACATCCATGGCACGCAGGAGCCACACACCTGTTTAGTTTCGAAATTTAAAGTGTATCCCGACTGAGGTAGCGATTTAGTTATCTAAATGATCAATGAAATGTTTCACCCCATGTCTATAAATTACCTATTAACATTTCCATCAACACTAATTCCGAATCCGGACCAATTACAGTTTGCGCAAAAATGACGCAACAGAAATAGACATTTTACTGCCAAATGTTTTTGGATTTTGTTCGTTCTTAAAAAAAAAAAAAAAAAATATGTATGATAATTTTTTATCGATGGGTGAAACATACTTTCCTGGTCCAGAGTGCGTTAATCATCATATTGTTCTGCGTTTTGTTTAGCCGAACTTGTGAGTGTGCTCCCGAATGCAATCCGAAGGTCGATTTCGTGGCGATGATGTGTTGTGCTCTTGTATTATTAGATTAGGCTTCGGATGTGTAACTAATTAAATACAAAATAACGTATGCAACTAGGTTGAGTAATATTATTGAGAGCACATATAACCACAGATGGCATAGAGATGGGATATTTTCCTTTTCATACACAGAGGGTATAGTTCGACAAATTTTGGTTTTTGTGTATTTAGTTCAAGCCCTTAGATATACGACAAATTAGTAACCGAACAGCTACATAAATACGGGGTGCTTAAAACGTATAGGTACATTTAGGAGAGTGGACAAGGCGATTCTGTACTTCTGTCGTTGTAAAGCTTTAAGAGGATTTAGGCCATGCTGTGCAGACGAGTGTTGGTGAAGAAGTTATTAATAATTGTCGCATCAGGAAAATTTAACTTGGAAAGTCGGCTTCTATAGTGCTGTACCGGTGACACAAAATGCTTGGAAATAGTTACTAGACGAAACAAGGTCCTTGGGGTCTATCTCGCTCCGATTTTGGGAGAGGGAATAATTAAAAAAAATCTACAAAAATTGCACACAATTGCAACACTTACAATGAAGGACAATAGCATTTTTGAAAGCCAGAGATCTGGGCTAAATGAAATTTGGCCCCAATGAGAAATTGCACCAAAATTGGGCCGTTGTTTCATAATGAAAAATGGCCCCAATTTCAAAATGGAAATATCACCCCAAAAAAAATGAAAAAAGGCCAAAAAATTAAAATCCAAAAATGAAAAATAGCCCCAAACTGCATTATAAATATTAGTTTTTATTAGAAAATAATTTATGAATACAATTCAATAGTATCGTCAACATCCTCTTTAAAACAAGGACAACTATAACTGTCATTTCCTTTTCCTATTGCATCTCCAATAAGCTTTAAATGGCACTCTTTGCATAGTTTTAAATGTCTACAAGGCAAGCAGACTATGGTAGGTCATAAATATTGGCATACAAAACAGAAGGAGCCTATTTTATCATAAGGTAAGGAAACACTTCTTACTCCGGGGATGCATGGTTAAATGTTGGGAGCCTATTTTGTCATCAGTGAGATTATTATCGATCGTGAGTCGGCTTGTAGACTCTAAGAACCTAAAGGCTTAGCAAAAAAAAATTCGCGCGAATTTTTAATTTTCTCACCCCAAATCGATCCTCCATTGGGTATGGGTACAAGCCGACTCACGATGGTTCTTTGCACCATGCATCCCCGGAGTGAGAAGTGCTTTCTTACCTTATGACAAAATAGGCTCCTTCTGTGTTGTATGCCAACATTTACGACCTACCATAGTCTGCTTGCCTTGTAGAAATTTAAAACTGTGCAAAGAGTGCCATTTAAAGCTTATTGGAGATGCAATAGAATAATAAAAAAAATTGGTGCGACTGTATCCAACAGTTCCGAAATATGTGTAAACACCGTGCGTGCGGTATGTGTGTGGCTTGATGCACGTCATTCAGAAAAGAGGGATATATTATGAAATAACAATAATATGCCCCAGCTCATAAATGTATGCAATCCATCCCCGAAAGTTAAATGACACCAACTGTTATACAGTAAATGAAAGTGTCATTGGAATTTCATTCGGCTTTCATTGCATATTGTAGAGGTGCTGGTCTACGACATTTTTGTTAGTTGTTGTCCAGCTGTGATTTCTGCGTGCCTGGTAATTCACGAAAGGTTTGGCACTGAATTTCCTCGAGATGTCCGTCACAGGGAAGAAATGTGAGACCATCATATATGAAAAACATGCTTTATTTCACATCAACAAAAAAGCTGAAATTAATATGCCCCAGCGCATAAATGTATGCAATGATAAAAACGTATGCAATGATAAAATGTATGCAATGATAAAACACCAAATTCCAACAACGCGCGCTTAGATGTTTACACATCGAAAATCTTAATTTGACATTTAAAACTAGATATAAGATTAGACGGTATCATTTTAAATATGAATTCAAAATGAAAAATGACCCCAAAAAGTTGGGGGAATTTTTTATAGTGAAAAATAATCCCAAAATTAAAAATGAAAAATGCCCCCAAAATATGAATTTTTGCCCTTGTCTTATGCAAGTCAAAACATCTTAATCATTGGCCCAAAGGAAGCTGAAATGTCATAATCGCCAAGTTCTCAATAGTTTACTTTTCAAAATCCTTTATTCTGAAATGAAATCATGCGACTGCAACGGAAAGTCTCCTCTATCGACCGACGTACGTTGGCAAATATTACACAAGACACTCTTGTATTGATAAAGGAAAACCAAACCAACCCCACAATTTGTTCATGAGAATAGAATCTCAGCCCCCGCACAGCACTGCTATATGGAAACGACACCTTCTCACACTTTTTCAAATATACCTAAACAAATCAACGCCTTGTTTGAGTTCGCACTCGTTGAATGACATATTTTGTCACATATTCAAAATCGGCACAATGAGCATGGCAATGTGTGTAGGGTGTACCCAACATATCATATACAAATTATGTGAGTAGAGAAAAGGATTTTCTTTCGATTTTCAATGGAAGATGTGATGTGAACAGTGGATAGTGGCAGGATATGTGGAGAGATGCATCCCACAAGTTGAAGGGCTACTGGCCAAGAAAAAAACTCCCATGGGATGGTAATTGAATTTCGTTAGGTTTCCGTAGATTGAACGTGCAGATAGCTACTTGTGCGAGTTAGTAAATCCAATTAAGCCCCACAGATATCTGCCGAAACTGAAATAAGCAACTTTTTGCGGCAGACATTTTGAAGACTGATTGTGACATTAAAATTCCGAACAATGACCAGGGCCACTCAGCGATATAAATAATTTCTCAGCGAGGTAGTAACAGTTTGAAAAAAACACAGTCAATAAAAATATTTTCAAAAAAAAGAAGAAGATAAACTCGGATTTTAAAACAAACGGATGGTTTAATAAAACACTAAACGTATTTAGAGCTAAGAAAATTGAGAAATACCAACTAGCAAAATTTAGCAACAATAGGTAACAATGGATAGAGTATAAAATAAAAAGGAGCCTATTAAAAGACGAAATAAACAAAGCCAAAAATAACTACATAAGCAACAGAGTATAGGCAAGCAAATGGGCCGAAGGAAATCAAATAACACATGTAGTTCTTAAACAACAGAAGAAGAAAATTAAAATTTGATGGCGAAATCTATGAAGATGATTTAAATATTGCAAACAAGTTCAATGAGTATTTTATAAAAAAAAACTTGAACTTCGTCCAGCCCAAAATTGACTTTTTGACCAAAATAATTTTCACTTCCACCTGAAATTAATTTTATTGGTCCCAACTATAGTTTTGACAAATACGATCTCACTGTATACTACAATCAAAACTAAAAAAAAAATCTCCGTAGAAAATGTATGGAAAATCAATTTTCACAAACTTTCCAATTTCCCGTTCAAATTTTCCAATTTTGTCGCCGTGTGAACCTTCCTTAGGCGTAGACAAACGCAACAAAGAAGATTAACGTGTTGGCCAACCTTCCGCTTTTGGACTAACATGGATTACAGTGCACGACGTAGAAATTCGTTCTCAATAAGCGGAGAATGTTTGTCTTTGAATTTTTTCCTCAAAACCGTCGCTTGCAGGACATTTGCTTTGAGATCCTTCAACACCAAATCAAATGCGTTCTGTTAGGTACATAGTCTCGGTGCATTGAGGTTGCGAAACCAAATTATGAATGAGTCGACTTTCAATTGTAAGCCCGGAACATCCAAAGAATTCAAAAATTCAACTGATCCCCATAAAGTTTTGTTTTCACGACAAAAAGTAGCATATAATGTCCTTCCTTGGGCCCATGCGAATTTAAACCAAAAATCATAAAAAACTGAAGGATTGGTTACCGAGATATGAGTGCGCACATACGGACGTCAGTCTCTTTTATATGTAGCTGTACCCACCCGTCTTTGCTCATACCTTTCGTATTAAGTCCTGCTCACATTTCGCAAAGTTCTTTATTTGGACAATGTTCATTAATAATTTTAATGCTTCCACAACCCGTTCTCCTATCCCGCTTTTTTTTGCAAAGTACCATCTATAGGGTCCGAAACAATAGTATATTTCAATCTTGAAGCAACCATACTTACCCATCCACAAATTACAATCAACTCGGTAGAGCTATTTCGGAGATCGGCAACAGCGCCACCTATCAGGTCCAAAAGTATCCTATTCTTCAAGTGGGAACGAAGAATATACATCCACGAAATTTCATTGAAATCGGTTGAGCAGTTTCGGAGATCGACAACAACGCCACCAATCGGGTCCAAAATATTATCTTTTAAGACTGCCTAAGCCTGAAATACACCAATACGAACAAAACAAAAGAAGAATCATAAAATTTGACCCAGTAAGAACATTTTCCTTGGTTATGTTATTTGTGCCGAAAATCGAATGGAAATGTTTTAGGTATTTACCTATTTAAAATTGATTAAAAACTAATTTGGAGTTTTCGTCGAACAATTGTACAGCTAAATGAAATATGGATTACTGAAATGTCAAATTCAAAAAAAAGATAGACAACCAACGCCAACTGTATTATTACAATTAAATTTAATGTCGTTGATACAAAACTGATATGCAGGGAAATCTAGCTTGTCGTAAATATCTCCCAGCGCCACCTATTGGCTCCAAGTTTTGGTTGCCAAAAACTTTCTTCTTTTTTTTAAGTGTTATATGGTGTTAATTTGAGTCAAATCGGTTCATAAATAAGAATTTTCAAAAAAAGCGACCCTATAGGGTCTAAAATAATCATAAACCATCCGGAGCACCACACAAACATAATGGTGTGAATATAAGGGGGATAGCTTCAGTGGTTCAGCCGTGATTGTCAGTCATACATACGCACGAACGTTTTTATATATTAAGATATAACAAAAATTGGAGAATCAATTGAGGACACAGAATATATGTTAACTATATGTATAAACCAAACAGAAAGAAGATTCAAATTCTATACAATCACAATGGACGAATTGAAAACAATATGCTAAGCTAAATAACAAAGCCGATTTTGAATATATGAAAATAAGTCCGCGAATAATAACGCATTAGGTACTACATTAGGAAAAGCATTACCTAAGTTTGTGAACGAATCGTTTCTATCAGGAGAGTTTCCAAACACTTGGAAAGATTCGATGGTGACACCAGTAGAAAAGTGGCAAACACCAATAAGAGTGAAGAGTTCCGACTAATAAATATGCTTTAGAACAATAGAAAAAGTTATTGAGACGGTGGTTAAAAAGCAACTGAACTGATGGAATACATTGAGAGCAATAATATATTATCCATAATATCAATCGGGATCAGCGTTGCCAGTTTGGGGGGTACCTGCTATGTAGCTTATTCGTTCTGTTCACAACTAAATGATTCAATATGTATATATATAACAATCAAGGATGAAATAAATGTGTGTGCTATTTTAAAATGCTATTGAATAATCGATCGATCCTTTCAAGCTATATTTTGTCACTGAAAATTTGTTGGCCTAATATCTTCGAATTATTTTCATTTACAAAACAGTTGCCAGTTTCATTTGGATAAATTAAAGATCCTTAAATATTTTTCAGGATTGAGGCGCAAACCTAATCTGTAAATTTTAAATTTTATAAACAACAATTTCATCAAAGTTACGTAAGGGATGTTTTATTTATTTGCCGCACACCTTAGCATTCGGAAAACGAAACTTACATATCCACGTTTCAAATCCAAATCCTATTTTTAAACAGTGGGGTAGTGGCTAGGTGGTTAGTGTGTTGGTCTCAGATTTGTTTTCCAATGCGCCGAGAGTATAACTGTCATGAACGATAATCTCAATTGGCCGTTTGTACGGTTTGTACTCGGTATAAAATTGTAGATCTTATTCATTCCAAAAATTGGAATAAAGTGCACGACTGGGTCGAACAAAACATTCTCGTTTATCAAAAGTTTTCTTATTTTATTAGATAGGTAGGTAAAGATCTGAAGATCTGAGAAGCAATGCTATATAAAAGATGGCAGTAGGTACTTAATAACAGTGTGTGTTTTTAGAAGTTGAAGCAGTTATAAACTGAATACCACGATGAACGTGTACGAGGGTGCAAATGAAGTGGGATATAATGATTGTGTAATGTGTAAACTCCAAGTGGTTGGAATTATTTTAATGTGCATATTGAAAATGGTTGAAAAAAAGTAGAAGTGGGTAACATTTGCTGAAAATAAGTTTTGCATTGCTGTTATTGCATATCTAGGGGGAGTTGGGGCACATTGATACGATTTTGCTTGAGACTCAAATAAAAGACAGCATAATGACAGAAATAACAAAATAAAATATGTGATGTGTTGATTGTCCTTATAACTAGCTAATATCAGACGAATTTACTCTAAAATCCATTCACAAAAAATATAAGAACCTATTTAAAAAAAAATGAAATGAAATGAAAATGTATCAAACTGCCCCACTCACGGGGTACATTGGTACACGTCCGAGTCACTTCGATTCATAGCAATTTAATCAGTATTATTATTGAAAAACATCAATTATTAAAATATTATTTAGTATTTTAATAACAAATAACAATACAAACAGTGTTTTGGTATTTGATAATTCATGTTAACCTAAGTTTAAATTAGTTTTAATTAAAAATAAATGCTTTCCTAAGCTTCTTACATAAATAACGTAAACTAAAGAACTCAAAACAAGGAACTTGGTATTTATAGTCCTTTTGTTGTAAGGACAACAATTGATTTTAAAATTAAATAGGGAAGCTGTTCTGCAGGTGCATTGATACTCATCAAACTACCCCAGGGTCGTATGTATCAATGTGCCCCAACTGACTTAAAAAAATATATATATTAAATGCAGTAAAAGCAATGTTTAATAACAACATTTTTAGTAAATATCAAATTACGAAGGACATATATTCACCAAATAACTTCATATGAAACTGTTAACACAAATCCTATTAAAAAAAACTCAGTCGAAAAAAATGACAAAAAATTTACTTGAAGACGTACGAAACATCTTTTGGCATGTTAGGTCCAAAGCGAAGACTGAACAGTGATGTCAACCAGATATATTTGCGCATTGATAGACACGTTGCGCTGTGTGCTTCGTTGAGTGGTCTGATGTGCCTTGTTTTCAAATAATGCCGGTTGTATCTATGTGCCCCATGTATCAATGTACCCCATCTCCCCCTAATGGCTGTTGCAATTTAAATGTTGAAGTGCGGTATTAGGTCTTAAAAATATACATGAACAGAGATCGGCTTTTGGGTAGCCGTTTTTGAGAAATAACTAAAAAACGGATTTATTCGATTTTTTTTTAGAAAAACTAAGTACGGGATCTTATTTAGAATACTGATATTATCCTTGGTGTTTTTTTGATCAAAATCGTAAGAGCGGTTTTTGTAAAATTTGGCAGACAAAACAGTACCAAATATTGCAATGTTTAGTTTGAAAAATACTATTTGTTAACTATAAAGCTAAAAACTAAAAAATTAGCGTTTTCGGTGATTCGAATTAAAAATTAAGGACGCAATAATTTTAAGAACATCAATATTACGCTGAGTTTGCATTTTGGTCAAAATCGTTATTGCCGTTTCTGGTAAACTAAGAAAAACTAAATTTAAAAAAAAAAATACTTTTTTCAAAAACCATTTTACGATAATAACGAGAAAAACTGAGTTTTCCATTAAGTTGGAAAATACCATATTACCTTAGAAATTAATTTTTTGTTACAATCGTATGGACCGTTTTCGAGATATGTCCAAATTTCAAAAGTAGGGGAGACTGGGTACGGTTGAAACAGTTTCGCTTATACCGTCCATACCATTGCCGTTTATAAGCTAAGCGGTGATCAAGTTATGTGAAATGAAGGAGCATGTTTCTATGTATAAATGGAAAGTGTTTTTTGAGTATTCGGTGTGATGGTTTGCGTAGTACATCATATTAAAACAAAAATGAAAATTTGTTTCAACCGTACCCATACCAGGGTCGGTTGAAACAGTTGTTGGGGTTAGTTGAAACATGAAAACAATCTTCCATTGTTACATATTTAATTAACTATTATTTTAAATAATAGTTTTGTTTGACAATATTCATCATGTCATTGTTTTATATAGAATTTAAAAAAAGATAAACAGTATTTCTAAACAACAAAAAATTAAAAAAAAAAAAAAAATAAAAAAAAAAAAAAATCTTAATTCATTAAATTAATTGAAACTAAACAAAAGGAACATTATTTTTATTTCGATAATACAATCGATAAAATTCAGTTGTCGGAATATTCCGAATCACAATTGTGGCAAACATAACATAACTATTGCAACCTTCTGTGCACTCTTTGTGAGCCCACATTTTACAATTGACACATTTGTGTCCAACTTTCACTAGATCTGCTCCCTGAATACATTGACAAGCAGACAAGGCAATAAAATTCCTCTTCTTCTGAATAAAATAAAAATAATAGAGCTCTGGAATGCTGCATTATTATTTTTTTTTTTTTTTTTTTTTAATTTCGTAACTTTAATTTTCTTTTTTACCACTTTCAAACAATTCTTAGCTTGCTTAGCTGGTTTGTTACAGTCTTGCTTCATGATCCTTTTTTATTTGTTCTTTCTCTGGTGTATCGGTGTATATTGTAGACTTTCTGGTACTTCTAATTTCGTTAAAATAATATATAAGAATAAAAAAATAATTAAACATATTGTTTCAACCGTCCCCTGAAAAATTGTTTCAACCGTCCCCAACCCCCCCTTTAAGTGAAAAAAATTTATAAAGTAACGAAAACAACACTGACACGTTTAAACTAGTCATCATGATGTACTCTACACTCCTTACTGCATACAAAAAAAATACGCACAGCAATCTCGCATGGATAGAAACCCTAATAAAATGAAAAATAACCGAACAAAAATACTTACTTTTGATAGTCTAAATAGAACATAAGCTCTCACTTACAACTAAACCGCCGAACGAACGATGCATTACTGCTATTCGTCTACGGACTTGTTTTTGCTTCATTCACCCCTAATACTCATAGACGCTGCGCGTATGGCTCACGAGATATTCGTGTTGTTTCAACCGTCCTGTGTTTCAACCGTACCCAGTCTCCCCTACCGTTACTCGACTTCTTAGCCAGAAACTGTGAATGCACTCATGGTAACCTCACCCACTTAAGCTCAAATATCAATTTTGGTTGAAATCGTTAGAGCCGTTTTCGAGCATATCAGCCCTAAGCCCCGAGCCCTAAGCCCACGAACTCCAAATCCGAGTTTTGAACGAAATATGGTCAGCCGTTTAGGCTGTAGGCCTGTGGGACAGAAAGACAGACGGACAGACCGGACAGAATTTTGCGACCCACTTTTTTGAGTTTGTCTATCATCGTAATGTCAGAATTGATTAACATCTCGAGTTTGAAATTTTGTACGAAAACAATAGGTATCTTTCTCTTACTACGTATTGGAGAAAGTTAAAAATCACACAAAATGAATGGTTGCGAGGAGCTAGGCCTAAGGTGCCAACGGTACCCATTGTGCCAACTTTGTTTTTTTTTTAAGGTCGGACATAAAACATGTAAATAAAAATATTGACGAAAAATTTGCAAAAAAAAAAAAAAAAAATAGCCAATTATGGAACGGCAGGAGTCGCGCAAGGTTATAATAAATAATAATAAATAATAAATTTCGTTTATCATTACAACATTTTTTTTTTTTCAGCTCAACAACATTATTTTTGGTGAAATTTTACAACAGAATTTTGTCAATTTTACCTAAATTTAAACGAATATAGGTATAGATAGGTATAGTAAGGACTTCAGAAACAAAATATGCAAATAATGAAAATACCGAAAGGTCGTAAATGACCTTAGGAATACTTTACAAGTAATTTTTATATGGATAGCCATTAAAAAAAATAGCGGTTCCACAAGCGCAATCTGATCCAGGACAGGATGTTACTGTGGTTGGAGCTCCCTGTTGGGATTTATTTGTTTGGAAATAGCGGATATTCTGAAGCCCCTTCCCCCTGATCAATTCATCGCAAATGTGGATGGTTTGGGAAGGTTTGGGATCACCACATAGAATTATCTAAGCCGCTTAATTTATATCCTGTAGGTACTTTGTAACAAACTTTTTTTATTCATTAAGGAACATGCCTAAACTAGTAGGCAATTCGATCCTTTCTCTTACAATAGTCTCTCAAAAATCATACAAGGCCTGTACGTTAATGGGGGAAATCTTAATTTTAAAAATGGTAAGCATGTGGAGGATTGGATTCATCTACTTTTCTTAACTGAACACAAAAGCCTATAGATTTTTAACAATTTTAACTTTGGTGGTCGTTCTTAAGTGTATTTTTGTATAAAGTTATCTAGAGAGAACAGTATATGTACTCATTTGATTGAAAACAAAATAGAAATAAAAATTAATTAGAGCAAAAATCTATCTTCAAACCCTCCCTTCCAAAATTGGCAATAACCTCACAACAATTGTGTTGTGGAATGTCAGGACGGCGATTAGGGCGCATTACTGTGGTGTCCATTTACTAAGTAAAATACCTTCTTAATGCTCCTAAAACACTCGAAAACTTTATCGAAAACAAAAGTTTTCCCATACATGTTCCATTTTTCAAAACGAGTCGTTTAAAGTCGTATTACAAAATCTTTTATGCATTTATTCTTTTATTCTGTTATTAATTTCCATACAAAAGTTCGAACTCTCAAAAAAATCGTTTACGGTCTCTAGAATTCGTATGCTATATGTACGGTGACCATCCGCCCTTTATTTAAAGAACAGTCTTTTCTTTTTAACCCCTGTCCTCTATTATTTTCTTTTTAATAAAGGACGGATTTTGTCCGAAACTGTCCTCTAAAACACTGACTAAAATTTTTTTGCATTTAGTTCAATTAAAAATATTACGTATAATGTACATACATTACATGAAATTGGGTTTACACCCTCAGGCTTCGGCGCATGCACTGCACACCTTAAATTTCAGTCTGTGCCTACCGGGTTCTATTGCACCAACTGAAGAGTATTTTCAATCATGAATAACCCTTGGAGCAGTGACAAATCACAAATGTGTTATGCTGTTAAAGCTGTTCTTATTTATATTAGTTTGGGAAAACCCTACTTAGAATTTAGAGGTTTTCGTAATGAAAATGAATATGTTTTTAAATATATCCACCCATTTCAAAAATACGAAAAATTAGATTGGCTTTACCTTTCACATTCTTTATTCAATGAAGAAAGACATTTTATATTTTTTTTTCCTGTAGACCTAAATAATAGGTAATGTTATTTTTTTTTGGCAAATCGAACATAAAATCGAACCGATCACAAAGGAAATTGATTTTTTCTCCAAAAAATTTATCTTTTTTGCGAATTGAAGATGATGACTTGTCAATCCGCTGACTTACAAAAGAACAAAAAAACAGTTGTCAACAAATCAATTCTTTCAAGTTATTCAAATTTTGAATATGGTTCGTAAAAGTTATTATAACAAAGAACAAGGAAGTGGTTGCATACCTCTATATTGAGTCCAGCAATACATTTTTAATATGTCTGTATTAGCACTTAAATTCATGATTACCTACATTAGTATAGCTTAAAAAAAATTCTTTAGATTCAACCATTTCCGATTCCGGATTTCGGAATTTTTTTTCCAGAAATGTTGAATTTAGGTGCTGTGTAAATGTAATACGATGTTCGATTTAAAAAATAAATAGTTGGCGCAATAGGTCCGGAGGGACCCTAGGCCTAGCTTCTCACAACCATTCGCTGTGTGTGAGTTTTTCATTTTTGGAACGAATGGAAGGGATCTACAATTTTATGCCGACTCCAAGCGGCTAAGTCAGAAGCTCTTTCAAGACATTTATACTATGGACTATCGGATATTTGTCAGACGTTCGCGAGAGGTAGCGCAGTGGAAAAAAACCATAAGTTGGTATTTGGGTTTTTGCGGGATTCGAACCTGAGACCCCTCGCTTAGTAGTCCAACACACTAACACTAAGCCACTGCGACGATGTTCGATTTGGCAGCAGAAATTTAAAATCTCAGCTCAACATCTGAAAAGCCAAAATCGAAAACGACATTAACGTTTTTTTTTTTAAACAAATAAATAACAAATACAAAAATATTGGAAGCAAAGTAATTATTGACCTTTATTTTTTTTTTTTTCGGCGAATATGGTCACCGTAGCTATATGGAAAAATATTTTATGAATAAAAGACAGAATTGTGCCCTCTTATTATTTAAAAAAAAAAAATCAGTTTGTTTTTAGCGATTCGTACAGCCTTGCCAGACGGTCTAAATATTTTCCCCCAGATAACTCTGAAAAACCCCCAACTTTTTTTCATTAGGTATTTTTTAAACTTTTTTTGTATGATTTAAAACAAGAAATTTCGAAATTGAAACGCCAACATGTTGGTAAGTTTGGTTTTTCCGAATGCAAAAGTGTGCGCCAAAAAAAAACACAACAAAGTGTCAACGCATGTTGCATTT
Organism: Cheilosia urbana; assembly: GCA_946477585.1. Classification (NCBI taxonomy): domain Eukaryota; kingdom Metazoa; phylum Arthropoda; class Insecta; order Diptera; family Syrphidae; genus Cheilosia; species Cheilosia urbana. Next base: position 84,967,482 of record OX297854.1, on the reverse strand, counting down.
TGAAACATCTTGTAATGGATTGATTATTGAACTGCATTTTAAAATAACATACACAGTTTAAGTTACCAAAAAGGATATTATAACTATATAGAGTTTCAAAAAAAACCCTAGATTTCCCCCTGAACAATTTCTCCCCCCAGATTTCCCCCCGTCGACCAAAAAAAAAAACCAAAATACTGGCCGACTGATGTCGCTAAAATACCTGATTAGATTGATTTCTAATCAGGTATTTTAGCGACGAATTTTTTACTTTTATTTTCTCAAATTTTCGAAGGCTAAAAATGCCAATTTATTTTCCCAAACAATTTTTTTGTTTTAGCTTTCGGCTAAAAATGACAATTTATTTTCTCAAACAACTTTTTTGTTTACGCTTTCGAAAATTTGATAAAATAAAAGTCAAAAATTCGCGCGAATTTTTTACTTTTATTTTCTCAAATTTTCGAAGGCTAAAAATGCCAATTTATTTTCTCAAACAATTTTTTGGTTTTAGCTTTCGGCTGAAGGCTAAAAATGACAATTTATTTTCTCAAACAACTTTTTGATTTAGCTTTCGAAAATTTGAGAAAATAAAAGTTAAAAAATTCGTCGATTTTTCTTTGACTACTTTCAGAATCTTGTAAACCGAATTTCGATTTTGAAATTTTTTATTTGTATTACTCTGCCTCAGTTAAAATTTAATTTCTATTAAGTTAATAAAAATTGCAAAGTACCAACATGACTCTTTAATTTTACTTTGTTCTTAGACGACAGTGAGAATTTATTTCACATTTAAAGGGAAATAAAACCACTCAGAGTTTTCGTAACTTGTTTCCCACCTTACATTTGAACTAAGTCCACTTCACGAAAGTGGTTTAATTTTCCATTATGTGCGAACTAAGTCCCTCAGTGGACTTATTTCCCTGCACCGTATACATGTACATATCTAAGTAGAAACGCTCTATTCTTCTCCAATTTTGTAAAGTGTAACCACTTTAAACTGTGTTTAGATTGTTTTACACAAATTTTGGAGAAGTACATAAAAGACAACAATCCAATTCTGTGCCCAATTTGTAAACAAATAATGACATTATGTATTTTGTTAATAAAAATTGTTCATCATACTGCTTGCTCCATTTGCTTTTTGCTAATGATATTAAACACATATGTACACAAACTCATAAGCAATCACGGATAACTTATCAAAATTATAAACTGCATGAAAGAAGTAATATTATTTTATTCAAAATCACAAACATGACTGACTCTGTTTCACTTCCAAAATGTGAAATAAGGCCAAATGAGTTCAAAACGCAATAATGCCAAAATTTTGGAATATGGCTTTATTTCGCTTGGCCTTATTTCACGGCACCGGTGCTGTGTATAGAGAGAAGCTTGATCAACTGTTGGAAAGAAGGCAGTCTATAGATTTCGTTCAACTGGGAGATATCATAAAGATGTCGTACCAAACAGGCATAAATAACACTGGAAAGAGAACAAGTAACGACAAACCATGGTTCGCCGAGGAATGCAAAAGAACAAGGAAATACTCATTCGCATGGCTAAAAATATTCCGAAACACTAGCGATGATTTCTTTAGGAGGTTATATATTCAAGAAAATAGAAAATATAAGGAGTTATGTGATAGAAAAATGAAACTATACTATGAGGCGGAAGCTAAAAAGTTATCCAAATGTAGGAATGCAGTCGATTTTTGGAGATGTGTTGGGAAGCTTAATGGGAGGAAGTACGTTATCAGTGAAAATTTAGGACCGGATATCCTTTTCCAGCACTTTAAACAACTTTTAAATGCAATTACCTTTGACAACGGAGAATTGGATGCACCAATTACCTTAACGGAAATAGAAACTGCATATAGGAGTTTGAAGGACGGTAAAGCACCTGGATCGGATGGCATTCCTTCGGAATTCTATAAATACGGAACACCCGAGTTGACTAAGACACTGGAAGGACTATTTAATAATGTCTTGGAAAATGGTTTAGTGCCGCAACAATTCAAGAAAGCTTTGATTTTTCCGATTTTTAAAAAAGGTTGCAGATCTGAGCCTTCCAATTATAGAGGCATATCGTTTTTGAATGCGTCGTATAAAGTATTTACAACTATATTACAAAAGCGACTAACTTCATGGATAAACACTAATGGTCTGCTAAACGAATTCCAAGCCGGGTTCAGGCCAGGTTATTCAACGGTGGATCAAATATTTGTACTCAAAAGCATTGCGGAAGCATATATAACACAACGGAAAAAGTTGTATGTTTTTTTTGTGGACTTCAAAGAAGCTTTTGACACGATAAACGGGGGTTCCTTAATGTATAAGCTCTTTGCCAAAGGAATGTCTAAAAAGTTTGGTAGGGTAGTACAAAACATTTATGAAGAGACTCTTGCAGCTGTATGGACCGGAGAAAAAGCGTCGGACTGGTTTAGAGCGAACACAGGTGTTAGACAAGGATGCGCTTTAAGTCCATTGTTATTCGCACTCTTCATTGACGACATCCACATCACTGATTCACTCCCAGATCGTTATAAAGGCGCTACTTTTTGCAGACGATATTGTTTTGATGGCGAATTACCCGGAGACACTTTAGCGCATGATAAACCGTTTACATGACTTTTGTAAAATGTGGAGCCTTATAATAAGCCTGGAAAAGTCAAAGGTGATGATCTTTAAAAAGGAGTAGGTAGTGGAAGAATGTGCAACAACGAGAAATGGTTTTTGAATGGCGAACAGATCGAAGTCGTTAAAAAGTACAACTACCTTGGCAATTGGCATGCTCTTCACACAAAACCTAAGCATGGAAGAACACGACAACACAGAGGTGTTGTGACAGCCACCGGAGTGAGCAGACGTGTTACTTATAGCAAACAAAATTCTTATACAATTTCAGCGGTACAACCGCAAGTAATTTTATTGTGAATAATTTCCGTAAAGAGATAGAGGCTTAACAAAGTGGTAAACAATAAAGTGATTCAAAACTCTCCAGCCCAAGTGCTGGAGAATAAAATAAACGCTAATGCAAATGCAATAATTCGTGACAACATCAAACACGTGAATTCTAATGTCAGTTCAATTGCAAAAAACCATCTCTTAGTAAACACTCAGAGAACAACAACGACAAGCAATTTGGTTATCTCTCCTCTTCAACACCAACCCCAACAACAAGGTACTAATATAGGAGAAGAAAATATTCATGTCGATTACAGAATCCGCAAAAATGTATTCCCGGGGAGTTGACTCGATCCACGGCCTATTCACATCCGAGATAAATGTAATTATCAAATCCGCCGGAAGAACAACATTGCCGATCCGTAACACTTACTTATCATTTTCGAACTATCTTATCGATGCTGTTAGTTTTTGGCATTTAGGGCGGTATTCACTGACCAATATTAAACTAAGGGCGGTATTCATCGACCAATATTAAACTAAGAGCTTCGTATTCACTGGTTAAATTTTAAATTAAAACATTCGAAATTTGCGTCCCGATTGATTTTTAAATATTTATACATAAATAATTCATACAAATAGGTTCACCCGATGCAATGCTTTTCTTTGCTTTAGAACAAATTCACGAAAACTAGTTGTCTAACTCAAGCGCACTTGAATTGGTGAATCTGAGAAAATATCTAGATTCGCAAAAGTGCTCTGAAATTTGAAAAAGACTGCCTTTTTTGTTTGTACCAAACGAACATAAAAACTGCTCTGAGAGCGCCCAATCGAATACCACATAATAATCGATTTAAGAGCGCTTGATAAATACCGCCCTTAATGCCAAAAATTACACAATTTAGAATTTTTAACAAAATACAGCAAAAGTATTAAAGTAAATACGGTTTTAAACGAAATAAGAAATAGAAAAATAATGGATTCAATTTCCTTTCATTTAGTTGCTCGAGAGCATTTTTGTGGTGGAACGGGTGATGGGACAATGTTCGGGTTTTCACTTTCGGCATCGAATTCATTTAAAATGTCCATTTCAATAGTTTCATGTTCGTTTAACACATCTCCAGAACAGGCGGGTGCAGAAGAGTCAGAGAGCTGACGGTATTTCTGCCCTGGTGCTTAAAAATGTTGCATGTTTTGTAGTTGATGTTTTAGCAGATACTTTTAATCGCTGTGTATTACAGGGAGTTTTTCCTGAAGCCCTCAAATGTTCAGATGTAATTCCCTTATTTAAAAAAGGTTCACCTAACGAAATGAGCAATTACAGACCCATCTCACTCCTTCCTGTCTTCAGCAAACTCTTTGAAAAACTTATTAAAAATCGAATATTGAGTTTTCTAAATAAAACTTCTTTAACCCCAGTCAATTTGGTTTTCAGAAAAGCAAATCAACGGAAGATGCTCTTCTACAATTTTGTGGTCAAATAATGACAAACCTCGATTCGAAAAAATGCACGGCTGGGCTATTTATAGATATATCAAAAGCCTTTGATATGGTTAACCACAAAACATTACTTAGCAAACTGGAAAGAGCTGGTTTTCGAGGTTTCATCCTGGATTGGTTTAGGTCGTATCTGGAAAATAGGTCGCAAAGAGTGAGGATAGCTGAGATAAGGAGTAAAACTATGTTATTTAATTTAGGTGTACCCCAAGGCTCTGTTCTGGGCCCGATTTTGTTCCTTGTTTATATTAACTCTCTACTTGCACTTCCTTTCAAAGGCTCACCTACTGCTTTTGCAGATGACATAGGATTTTCTTATGGTGTAAATAGTCCTTTAGACCTAGTCTCTAATATAAATTGGGATTTAAATTTATTAAGAAATTGGTTCGCTGAGCATAACATGGTATTAAGCCCTAAGACAAAAATCATGTTTTTCAGTTTGTCGTCCAATAACATTCAGGATGTGAACGTTTCTTATCACGCACCTGAGTGCTTAAAATACAAACTTCTAAAATGTTTCTGTTTGTCTAGTTCTTCTTTTTGTGACAGTGTAAGCTGTAGTAATAATTGCTTTCAAATACAAAATGTGGATGAATTTAAATACCTGGGGCTTACCATTGACTCTAGAATGAGTTTTTCCAATCATGCAGATTATTTGAGGAAGTACTTCCGATGTACTCTTAGACATTTCTTTAACTTGCAAAAGATTTGTTCTACTATGCTCCTAAGAACAATCTATTACGGTATATTCCATTCTAAACTGCAGTATGGAATTGCTTGTTGGGGAGGTGTTTATCAAAACAAAATCAAACCACTTTTAATACTGCAGAAATATATTTTGCGAAAAATATGCCGCAAAAATAGTAAGCATCCTAGTTTTTCATTGTTCTGTGACCAACAAATTCTTCCAGTTCGTCATTTGTACTGTTTCAAGGTGCTAAAATTGTTCTATATGAGGTCCGGAAATCGTAACTATCGGTTAATTTCTAATTACAATCTTCGTGTAAACTCTTCAAATGTTGTATCTGTACCAAACTTTCGTACCACTGCATATCGTAATTTTTATTCTGTTTTGTCTTACCGTTTATTTAATAAGCTTCCTCAGTCGATCAGGATAATATCAACGCCTGTAATGCCTTTAAAACTTATTAAACATTGGCTTTTCAATTTTCACTATGATACTTTAGAATCTACTCTCTCAGACATTCTGGTTTAAATTTGATATCTTATATGTAATAAGTTTATTTTTCTTACAGAGTTATTATAAAGTGTGTTTTTTCTTTTGTGCGTTTGGTTATATACGCCTTTTAGTATTTGTTTTAATCAATTCTTGCTTATATTGTTATTTCCGAAATCAATCTTTTGTGCTCACTTTCGTACTCTGTTGTTAACATGCTCTGTAAATAGTCTTATAGGGTCACCCCACCCACAATTATTTATTTTTTTAACTTGTACTTACTTTTTGAATTGACATTCAACACTATTTTTTTCACTTTGAAATTAAAATACAGAATGTCAACATATTTTTTCGTATTCTATTCTATTGTAATATTTATTGTAAATTGTAATTGTAAAAATAAAAAGAAACACAAATTCAAAAAAAAAAAAAAAAAATTCAAAAAGATAGCTATTGTTGGTGCTTCGCGTTTTCTTCTTCTTTTTTTTTTTTTTTTTCTTGCGAATCCGACATCTAATGTTTGAGAACGCCATGAACAGCATCTCTTAGACCAACCAATCTTCTTCCAGTGGACTAAAAAATTGCTCTTCGCTGGCTGTACCACCCGTCGCGTAAAGCGATCGCTTGTTGTTGGTTAAATTATTTTATTGACTTATAAAGTCTAACCAAACATATCGAAATTTACAGAATCAATCAATTTATTTTAGTATACTTATAAATATTTTTTTTAAACTTCCTTTTTTCCATTCCGAGACTTCTTGAAACGGAAAGAAACCCAAAGAATTCAAATAATTCAATAAATCCGGCGTTTTTTTATTTAAAATTAAAAATTTTCACAATAACCGGCTCTCTCTCTTCATTGCCTCACCCACCTTCTCAAATTGCACTCTGCATAAAACTAAAAATCATATTCAAAAACTTAAATTGGTGCTTTTCATTTTTTGTTTATGTTGCATCCGCAATGATTTTGGTGCGGATTTAAAACGTTCAAAGTTATATGGAGTGCGGATGGGCTGCGTATTTCATAATCTAAACAAAACCAAACTACGTAACCGACATCCGTTCACTTTTTACAGCGGATTCTATAATAGCCAAAACTGAAAAAGGTTGTCGGAAGCCATCCGCAGACCATTCATCGGATTCTGTAATAGGGGTGATTAGCTCAAACGCAAGTGAGTGGACAGCAGTAATCAGCAACTTAAAACGATCAGCACATTCCTACAACATGGTTATGGGGAAAAGGAAAAGAACAAATGCAGCTGATGCTGGGTTTTCTCATGCTATGAGTCATCAGCAATCTACTTTTGATAACAATCCATTCTCACCACTAGCAGATCTAGACAACATGGATGACTGTTCCTTAGTTAGCGATGTGAGTGATGTACGTAGCAACCATTCTGCTAAAAGGCAAAAAACGCAGACATCAAGCGACAGTGCCTCGCATAAATTGAGCAAAATTGTTTTTTGCCCACCTATTTATATTATTATTAACTGATTTAATTAAATTGGCAGCGGCCGAATGTAATGTTTTGGATATACAATACAAATTTGTGAATATAGGTTATCATAAGACAAAGGTATACGTTAATAGCGCGAGCCTACATGGCTTAATTATTCATCGAATTCGCGAGACGGGTGTAGGTGCATATTCGTTCTCTCCTAAGGAGACAAAAAAGACTTCTATACTTCTTAAAGGTATTGATGGGGATACACCTATCGATAGTATTCGTAAAGCTCTGAAAGAATCCGCGCCAAATGTGAAAGTCAGTAAGATAAGCTAATTTGTCACAGCTAGAACAAAAGCCCAGAACGTTAAATTAAACATTTTTATCATACAACTAGAGGTGGGAGAGTCCACGAAAGAATTATTAAATATTAGAAGCTTAATGCACCAAAGAGTGTACTGGGAAAGGAAGAGCAATAGGGTGGTCATTAGGTGTTACCGCTGTCAACGGTTTGGTCCTACCGGTGACTGTTGTGCATATAATAGTCGCTGCGTTTTGTGCGGAGGAAATCATGACTCAGTGTCTTGTATTGAGTGTCACAAAAACTGTAGGGAAACAAACCAGGAAGTTCCCGAAGTTAAGTGTATTAATTGCAATAAATCAGGTCATGCAGCTAGCGATCTAACCTGTCCATCGTATATAAAATATAAAGAAAGAAAGGAAGCCCTTTCACAAACTGCAAAAATAAAAAGAATGTCTAATGTAAGAGAAGTTCATGAGACGGTTAATCAGCTCATAAGGCCACAATTGTCATTTGCTGATATGGCAAAAATAACATCCAAAGAACCACAATTAAAAGCACCCAAAGAGGTAAACAGACACTGTGAGCCAACAGGTAGTCTAAGCGACTTTTTGAATGAATCGCAAAATCTATTTAGCATCCCATTCAAGGATTTTTTGGTAAAAATTAGACAATTTTGGCCGAAGTATCAACAGCTTCAGTCGAAAGAAGAAAAAATGCTTACATACTTAGAGTTTGTCGCCTCAATTGTAGTATAATGACCACAACAAATCTAAAAATTATTTCGATAAATTTTAACTCGTTAATTTCTCATGTAAGAAGATTTGAACTTTTAAAAATATTAAAAAGTAAAAAACCCCAAATATGTTTCCTGTCTGAAACTAGACTACACGTAAGACACAAACTCAAATTTGAAGGTTTTAGCATGATTCGGAATAACGCGGGAAGAGGAACTGCAATAATTCTGGACGAAAAATACAAATATGTCCCGGTTTCTTTTCACAGTGATATTTTTTCTGTCTGTTTGGCTTCAATTACCTTTAGAAATCGACAAGGCGTACAAATGCGAAAACTTTTTGGAAGCATTTGCATTCCAACTAACGCTGGCCGAAGCTTATCAAGAGATCTCGACAGATTATATGCCGTTGCAAATACTTATGATGCGGTAATTCTTGGGGGAGATTTTAATGCTCGTCACCAACATTGGGGAGATAGCGTTCACAATAGAAATGGACTCAAGATTTATGATTGGTTTTTCAATGGACCCTTCTTGAATCTTAACCTGATTTCACCTAATAGTCCAACATTCCCACGTTCGTCCTCGGTGTTGGACTTTTTTATACTTTCATCTTGTCTGAACGGTATAACTACCAATAATTTGTGCTCGACATTCCCTACTATATCTGACCATTATGGCATTTCGCTTAATGTACGAATTTTTAACTTTGCACCCCTGCTGTTACCGCCGGTCACTTACAGAAGCTTTAAAAACACTAACTGGCAAGATTCCAGGTTAGTTCTACATAATAGTCTTTCCCGATTGAACATTCCCTCTGACAGAAACCTTTCGAATGCAGAAAAAGATACATTAATAGTCGAAATGAATTCAGCGCTGGTAACTACTGTCGACACAAACTCGGTACTATGCAAACCAAGGTAATATAAGTACGACAACATTTCTCCTCTTACAATAAAACTTATTCAAATACGTTCCCTTTGGCTTAAACAACTTAAGCGAATTTATCATAGACATCTTAATAGAATAAATGGCGAATATCAGGACTTATCCGCAAGAGTTAAATGCCTCAGCAAAATCATAAGTGAGAGAATAAATCTAGATATAAATTTCTCCTTCAAGTCCAGACTACAGAAAGTAAGACCATCTCCTCAAGCTTTTAAAGAGATTGACAGAATAACAGGAAGAAAGTTTTTTGGTACTGATACTTCAAAAGACATACTCACACAAAATGGCGTTGAACTAGTTGACACTGAGACTAAGATTAATACGTTTAAAGATTTCTTTTCCTCTCTTTATTTGGAAAAAATACCTTATTTCCATAACAACTCAACTTCTGAAGTGCTGTCAACCGTTACAGAATTTTGTGCTAGTGAAAATGATCTAGCCATCACAACGTTTTCGCCATCACATCCCTCGGTTAATCCAAATACTCCACCTTTTACCAATCCTTATAAAGTACAAGTTCTTAGAGCCAACCTTAATAACAAGCGTTCATCAGGCATTGACGGTATATCTTTATTATACGAAAATGCTGTCATACACTTGATTCAATATTGTCTTCATTGTTTAACCATTGTATTAACAATGGATACTTTCCTACAATTTGGAAACAAGTCAAACTTTTGCCAGTAGCAAACAAAATTATCGGCTAAAGAAATTAAAGAGTTTCGTCCAATATCATTGCTGTCGAATATAGGAAAATTGTTTGAAAAAGTATTAGTTGATCACATCAACATCATATGCGAAGATACCAATTTGATTCCAAAAACGCAATTTGGATTTAGAAAAGAACACTCGACCGAATATGCAATACTCCTTTTAACCAATAATATTATCCAAAACTTAAGGAATAAAAAATGTACAGTTGCGCTAGATATTGACCTTGAAAAAGCTTTCGATTCTCTGTGGCATAAAGGTGTGATTTTTTTTTAAATTAAACTTTCCTACGTGGCTTATTCGATAACTTTACCTACAAAATCGTTTTCCTTCAGTTACTATTCACTCTGAGTACTCAGAAACATTCCCAGTGCTATCGGGTATTCCGCAAGGATCTATTCCAGGACCAATTCTGTTTATCATATTTCTTTATGATTTCCCACAAGAAAGTGTATTAGATGCTCAACGAGAATTCGGCGAAATCTTCTATGCAGACGATACCTTGATACTAGCTAGCGATGCGAGACCTCTAAACGCTCTTAATAAAATCAAGGAAAAACTTCCTTTGCTGCTGGGATATTTCAAAAAGTGGGGTCTACAAATAAACGCGGAAAAATGCGGCATATCCTGTTTTCGTAACGCAAGTGGTAAAGGCCATCGCTTAGCTGTTAAAGAAAGTAAAACATTGAATTTGCAAATCGATAACCACTCCATTCCCTTGCGGTCAGAAATACTTGGGTGTGTACTTTCATAATCGGTTACTTTACTTTTTAATAAACATGCTAGACAAACTCTAACAAAAGCTAAAGCTGTTATTGCCAGACTAAAATCTTTATTACAGTCAAAAGCACTACATTCAAACACGAAGACACTTATATAACGGGTGATTTTTTAAGAGGCTTAGAACTTTAAAAAAAAAAAAAACACAAAAAATTCGAAAAAATGAATGAAATATTTATTTGAATCGATAGTTTGAACCTTGCAATTTAATGTTTAAAGATAATTTCATGCAAATGTTGACCGCGGCTGCGTCTCAGGTAGTCCATCCGCTGAGTCCAATTTTGGCATACTCTTTCACACATATCGGCCGGTATCTCACGAATGAATGCTTCCAGTGCGTCAATCGAAGCGGGCTTGTCCCTATACACATTAGCCTTGACATACCCCCACAAAAAATAATCTAATGGTGTCAAATCGCACGATCTAGGCGGCCAATTGACCGGCCCGAAACGTGAAATTAACTGTTCACCAAACTCGCCTCACAATTGCGCCATTGTTTCGCGTGCTGTGTGGCATGTGGCACCTTCTTGTTGAAACCACATATCATGCAAGTCAAGAACTTCCATTTCGGGCAAAAAAAAGTTTGTTATCATCGCTCGGTAGCGTTCACCATTGACAGTAACGCTGCGATTCGCATCATCTTTGAAGAAATATGGCCCAATAATGCCGCCGGCCCATAAACCGCACCAAACAGTGGCTTTTTCGGGATGCATTGGTAGCTGTTGCAATGCTTCTGGCTGATCTTCACTCCAAATGCGGCAATTTTGCTTATTTACGTACCCATTCAACCAAAAATGAGCCTCATCGCTGAACACAATTTTTCGATAAAAAAGCGGATCCTCGGCCAGCTTTCCAAGAGCCCATTCACCAAAAATTCGGCGTTGTGGTAGGTCGCCTGGCTTTAGTTCTTGCACAAGCTGTATCATTTCGCGGTCTTCTGTCACACTAGCTGATACGGCCGCAATATTTTCTTCACTACGCACAGTACGTAAACGTGTTGGTGGTTTAATGTCCAACAAAGTAAATTTGGTGCGAAATTTGGTCACAATCTTCCGAATAGACTGCTCAGAAGGTCGAGAATGCCGATCATAAAATGGAAGCAGCGCGCGATGAACATTTCGAACCGAGCACGAATTTTGATAGTAAAATTCAATAATTTGCAAGCGTTGTTCATTTGTAAGACGATCCATGGTTAAATTGCAAACCAAACTGAAGCTGTTCGACAGTGACACAAGGTACTAAACACACGTCAGCTGTCAAAACCAGTGTTGCCAAAACCAAACCAGCTAAAAAATCACCCGTTACAAATCACTTATTAGACCCATATTGGCGTATGGATTCTGTGCGTGGTTCACTATTTCACCCACAATAGCCAAAGAATTAGAACAATTGAAGCGAAAAATCCTTAGATTCTGTTGTGGAAAGTATAGAAGACCAGATAAGAAATGGTACCCGAATAAGTTACTGTATGAAACATGCAAGGTAACACCTCTAATGACATACCTTATCAATCTTTCTCTAAGAAAACTTAAACGCATAGAATTTCATCCAAATGACTCAAACATAAATGTGATAGTTTGGACGACAATTACTATCTTTCACCATTTAACCTCCTAACCTAACCTGAAAGGCAAGCTTGAAAAGACCAAAACCGTGATAAATACAACTTGGAGAAAATGTTTTGCTAACAAGTATATATCTCATAGCAGCTAGTTTCGTATTTTCGAAGCGGTCGCAGAGTCATCTATGCTATACGCAGCGCAGGTGTGGGGCGGAAGCCGGTTTGAGGAAGTGGAAAAACTACTGAGGTTTTATATCAAAAGGATATTCCGTTTGCCACTCAACACCCCAAACTAATAATGCTGGAGACTGGTCTTTCGCCATTGGCTACAAAGACACTTAAACTTCATGTGGACTACATTTTGAAAGTCTTCAACATGCCTTGGGAAAGATTACCAAGACAGGTGGCCTTGGAGGCACTACGATGCAAAAGTAGTTGGTACAGTAAATGGAATGAACTTTCGCACACGTGTGGAATAAGCCTGGACTTGAATGAAGCAAACCTGGGATCATGGAAGCCAAAGCTTTATCAGTTGATTGCAGCTGTAGATCTTAATTTCAGACAGCAATCGGAAAGAGAAGCATCGGAATCACTGCTACTACTACTACTACTACTCGTATACACTTATGCCTTTAGGTCATATCAAGAAACCCTTCCTTATAATATTATAAAATAACCAGCAAAATACTTGATTACTCGATGACTGTTCCTTCCACGAAACAAGATTAACTTCTCGAAGGAAAAACATGCAATCAAAGTGCTAGCAAAGTGCCACCAAATACAAATCAGATGACTTATCTGCAAAATGTACCTAAAAGGTACATTAAATCTTAAGACAAACCCCAACGCCAGATGTAACCATGAATTTCAAACACAAGCACGCACCCTCCCGCCCATTTGTATACCTACTCAATCCCAGTGTCAATGATGCTGAAAACATATTCCGTACACGAACTGATGTACAGGCTCAGGCACCTACCAAAAGGTACCCTATGTCTGAGTAAACTTGCAAGGCAAACAGCAAATTTGGATTGTGCAGCTTTTAAATTTCTACACATTACCGGTGGCTCAAAATTAATGCTTGGTACCTACCTTTAATCCCTCTGACTCTGACACAAATTGCTCCCACGAAGAAAACAATTAACAAATAACGGCAGAGCCGTTTAGTCGTCCTTCTTTATGCAAAATTAATTAAAAACGTTTCGCCGAATGGTATGCCATCTAATCAAATACTGTTGAAGTATCGGCTTCGCTTGCTGTGAAGCTTCCTGTGTGCACACTTACTATGCAGGAAGCGGGATTTCTTTTGAGTTGAATTTATTCACCAAACACACACAACACAATACATCACTCGCACCAAACCCTTTCCTTCAGCGCTGTGTCGGTTATTCGTACTTGAATCCGTATCTTTAACTTTCTATCTACTTACATGCCGGTCGCAACGTCCAATTTTACATTCGATACGCACTGTGATGTGCTGTCACCCACATACTGTGATTTGAGTCGCCCAGCTAATTGAATTTAATTCACTTAAAGAAGATCCAAATATCGCCCAACCACCCGACAGATTTGTTTATTTTCGACACCGAGTGAGATGTGTGTGCAGCCAACTTTGGGGGTGCCAATGTCAATGTCTCCGAAATGTATGAAACACTTCCGGCTGTGACAAAATATAATAACCGCCGCCGTTGTTAAAGCGAATTTATTCCCGACAGAGCGTAGACCGAACCGTTTTGCTATCCGGACGGAGGAGGATGAAATGATTTCCCTGCGAGAGTGCGAGATTGCCGAGGGCGAGTAGCTGTGTTGATGCTGTGATGGAACAACTGGTCGTATGTATAACAGTTTATTACACTTTTCGTGGGTGAGTGCTGGGTGGTGTGTGGTGTGTGGTGTCTGGTCTGGTGTATCTCAAAGCGCGACGGTATGAGGGGGAAGTTTTGAAATAATATTGACCACATGTTGCATGCTACCAGAGCTTTTTAGCAATATTTGCAAATGATAACAGCAGAACTTTGCTACTAACTCGTGTCGGTTGGGTAGAGCTGCAGAGAGAAAACTTTTGTCAGCTTTTGCAATCAAGTTCTATTCGAAATGGGTGGTGGCCAGATGAGGTTTTAAATTTCAACAAGATTTAAAAAGCGAGTGCCAACTGATCCACATTACCTTGTTATATATTTTCATAAAAGTCAGACACCCTTCTACATAGAAGGAGGCATTTTAAAAAAAAAATTCGTTGTGTAACCCAATTCCAACGCCTTCTACTAAGGTTGAGGTTTGAGGAGGATCATATCGATCTATGCGAACGTACCCAAACGGATGACATTTGACGAAGCTTAGAATAAATAATTGACTTAGTTAGAACGTGAGCACAGGTTATTTTGACAGAAATACAAATGTCGAAAAACGCATGAATAAGACTCTAAGACTCTAACAATGGAAATCGGCGCAAGACTCTGCAAGAAACGTGACAATTGTGTAAAATAAGAGTTAAAAAAAGGTAGATAGAGTCAAAATAAGAACGAGTGAAAACTTGATAACCCTTATGTTACCGTACCGTACCTGGGTATTAATTCGTTTCTAAAGTGTCATTGTTTTAGTAATATTGAATATTTTTCATAAAGTTCTCTAAGTTCTCTTGACATCTTACACAAAGTTGTTTCAAACAATAACATATTATTTAATACATTTTTTTAAGGAAAATAAGCACTTCGTTGCGACTTTTAAAAAGGTCCTCATATGAAATATACGAACATTGTTGGGTTTTTGAAATAATATTTAATCGATTTTTTTTTTAAATTTCATTAATTTTATTTATCTACATACCTATATATTGCAAAAGTTTATGAATAATTTATGAAAAATGACTGAACATCACATGTTGGATCTCTACACTTTTGATAACTTTTGCGTAGTTTTCTTCTTCGCTTGTTTTCTGTTGACTTACAGATTTGACAATTAATAGCATGCACATTTTATTCGTTCAGTATTATCCTGTTCTTGATTGCGTGACTACGTGGATGCAGTTGAGAGTTAAACTCGCGCACACGTTTTACATCGCAGTTCTTATAAAATAAAATCCTTCATGACTTTTTTTTAACTATTGGGGAATGAAGAAACAAATAAATCTCAGGCTTATTTTCCTTATTATTTTTTTATAATTCAATATGAATACTTTATACCAGTCCACTGCCGCTGTCAAGTCACTTCGTCTTGCGATACGTACTGAGAGTCTCAGAATTATCTAGTAGACTGCAGTTGCAATAATTGCGTGCTGAAGATTCTACTAAACTTTTCATTGCTGAGATAGATGTCCAATAAAAAACTCCTAGTGCTCAAGATGAAATATTTTTTCTTTAAAGTGAAAAATAAAAATATTTACAAATCATAGGGACGAAAACAAAGTGAATTCAAATAATTCATTTGTTAGTAACAAAAACTACATTTAAATTAATAGTGTAAAACAATAAATAGCATTTTTTAAATATTTTTAAATTAAGTTCAACAGCTAGTTTAAGATGGCATAGTTCGGTATAAGATGACATATAGCCATGGCCAAATTTATTTATTTTCCCTGACGTCTTGAATAGCCTTAGCCATACGTCTTTTGACCAAGTACGCCTGGTTGAGGTTCTTTTTTAGTTATTTGGCATACTACAATGAAGAGATACACAAATTAAAATAAAATACTACCTTTTGGGTAAGATGACATAGCTTGCGATCTTGGACGGTTGGGTGTCATGTCATCTTGCCCGATGTGAGTAAAAATGTTTAGAAGATTACAGGAACCAACATTTTCTTATGAGGTAGAAATATCTCATAGGAATTACTAAATATACAAAGATATGTTCCTACCCAAAAAAACAACTTCAGACACAACGCAACATTCATCTTATCAGAAATTTTGGAACTTAAACTCAATACAAAAAAAAAATAATTCACGCACAAAATTCTTGATTTCGTTGTCATTTAAAGCACGTTGTTAACTAGCTGCCGAATTACTGTGGGCGTAACTAACATCGTAAAACTGCATGTTCAGACATATTTGGCAGAACTGTGGCGCTTATGGTTAAAGAGTAATTGCAAGTATGTCATCTTATCGGGTATGTCATCTTAAGCATAATTCCCCTACTGCCATGTAAATAAATAAATAAATAGTTGGCACAACAGGTCCGAAAGGACCCTAGGCCTAGCTTCTCACAACCATTAGTTTTGTGTGAGTTTTTCATTTTTTGGAACGAATGGAAGGGATCTACAACTTTTTGCCGAGTCCAAACGGCTAATTGAGAAGCTTTTTCAAGACAGTTATACTCTCGGATGTTTGTCAGACGTTCGCGAGATGCCATGGAGCATGTATAAAAGCCTACAGCCTAGTTCATCCGAAAATAAGGTAACTTATGATACGGACAGAGGAATACTCATATTTTTCGCAAAATACGAAATCGCTCGAAAATCTCTTCAATATCCGCTGGGAAAATGTGCCAAAATCATGTCAACAAAAACTTGGAAAAATGTATACAAAAATACGCCGATAAGACCATCTGAATTGCTTAACCTCAGATAAATAATATGATACCTACCAGTGTTACCATAAAAATATTTTTGCAATGCAGATTTATATAGAAAAATCTTACTTCACTTTTTTTTTTTTTTATGTAACAATCACAAACAAAAAAGCTGCATACGAAAATGACAGAATACAGCAAAATCAAGTTTAAATTTGTTAAATAGAACAAATTAGATATATTGTTGCGGATGCAGTCAAAATCTTAAGCCCAGATTGCTTTTTTTTTAAAGTCTGCAGCTAGGTCGAAAATCTGCAAAATGCACACAAATCTGCACTTATGTCAACGCTGATACCTACAAACATTTAAAAATCCGATATAGGGTTTTGAATAACATTTTATGATGCTCCGACCAATTTTACCAATTCAATTCTTGGAACCATGCTAAGTTCATAGAGTTGTTTTTTTTTGTACAAAAAAGTGCTTAAAATTATTCAAAATATTTTTTTGAAAGCAAAATCTGCAAAACACCCGAAAAATTAACAAATAAGCTATTTTTCAGGAAATATAAGACGTATTTCACAAAAATATCATTAAATAAAAATCACTTTGTGACGCTTATCTACTATTACCTAGGTAAATAAAAAAAATATTTTAATTCAATACGGTTCAGTCTTTGTTCGTTAAATAAAAATAAGTAGTCATTATTATTATTATCTAGTTTTAAAATAGATTAATATTGTTGCGCTTCGTTGTGTTCTTCATGTAGGTAATAACAATTTGCTCTATTCCTCCGTTGATCTTTCAACAAATTCATGAAGCTTAAAACTCTTTCAACAGCAGCATTATAATGAATTCGTTGAATGGCTGTGTTCACTGTCAAATGAGAATTTTAACGGCTAAACCAAATTCTAGCTAATTTGTCCCGCTACAGCATGATATGTATCTTGCTAAGAAAAAATGCTGGCATGTTTTGAAAAAAAAAGAGGCTAATAGTAAAACAAACTTAGCAGGAAATATGCTGAATTGGTCACACTGGCTCCGACTGTTGTATGTGCGAAAATGTTGGAGATCTTCGAAAATCGTTCGAAGTTGTATTTTTGTTTTTTGGTGTTTGTATGGAATTTAAAAGCTTCTATTTGTGAAAGGCTCAATTTGTTAAGCTTAAAATGTTTGTGTGTAGATGGTTCAGCAATCGACTGTCAGATGAAAAATAGCTTATATCATTGAGTTTATACACATTATAAACTCAATGCTTATATTCATGTCGATTACAGAATCCGCAAAAATGTATTCCCGGGGAGTTGACTCACAGTCCATTCACATCCGCGATAAATATAATTATTAAATCCGCCGGAGTTATCTTTTATTATCATCAAATTATTTATCAAATTCGCATTCTCAAAAACTATTCTCGTTAGTAATTTGTTGTGTTACAAACAGCGAATGAGGCACAATGAGTCTCAACATTTTTTTGACGCGGGACCCTATTTTGTAGATCACAGTAGTTAATTTTTTGTAGTACATTTTTTTTTTTTTTTTTTTCTGTCGGAGGTTGTTACTATCCGATGGAGTACTCAGACACAAGACACAACTACTGGTCCATTGTACTGCCAAACAGACACCTTACATTTATGTACTTAGTTTTCCCGTCTTTCGAAGAAAGATGAGAAGGAGCTTCAGTGATGAAGAGCTTAGATGTTCGGCACTCACCACAACAGCCCCAAAGATCCGCCACCTGATGCGAGCAAAGGCAGGACAGCAACAGAGGAAGTGCCCCGCTGTATCGTCATCCCCTCCACAGGAAGGACAGATGGTGGAGACGGTCAAGCCCAAAACATTTAAGTGTTTGGCAAAAGCTTGGTGGCCCGAAAGGACGCCCACAGGCAGTCTACAGTCGCTTCTTCTTAGAGACAGAAGGAAGGCCGCCGACCTTTTTGCAGATGTCCGGACGCAGTCGTTTTGTCTGTCCACACCCAGCACAGACACGGTAACTGCTATAGGGATACAACAAATCCGCTTCAAAATATACGCTGCTTTTGTTCCCTATAGCAGTTACCGTAGTAAATGTCACAGTTTTTCATCCTTCTTTTGCATGGCCCATCCCACCGCACTTCCTGGATGGCGGTGACATCTGCTTTGTAGCAGACTAGGGTCTCCGCTAATTGTTCGGCTGCACGCGGTCTATTCAGGGTTCGAACATTCCACGTGCAGATCCGAACGTCGTTGTCCTTTTTTAGTTTTTTCGATCGAAAACGATCAAAATACGTATTCAATATAATATCAGTATTCTAGATCCCATATTATTTATGGGATCAGAAAATAATTTTTTCTCAGAAAATTCGAATAAAACCCATTTTTAATTATTTCTCAAAAAGTACTACCCAAAAGCCGATTTATGGTTCATACATATTTTTAGAACCAGCGGCAGACTTAGGCAAGAAGTCTTGAACTTTCGACACGTAAGTGAACGCCTAACAACAATCCGCATAAAGGCTAAATTCGCCAACATCAGCCTAATGTGCACTCACGCCCCCACAGAAGAAAAAGGCGATGCTACCAAATAGTTTTTCTACGAGCTACTCGACAAAACATATGAGCAATGTCCTAAGCAAGACGTTAAAATCGTCTTGGGTGATTTTAACCCCAAAATAGGAAATAGTTCACGGTTTCCTCACCTCAATATACACAAAGGAACATGGCGGTCACCTGATCATCAAACCGTCAACCAAATTGATCACGTTGCGATCGACGCAAGGCACTCCTCCAGTATTCTAGATGTCCGAACTTACCGAGCGGCCAACATAGACTCGGACCACTATCTTGTTGTAGCCAAGGTACGGATGCGGATATCCCAGACGCCACAATCACGAGAAAATACTGTGAGAAGAGTTAACGTTGGACGACTACAAACGCAACAAACCGCCAGAATCTTTGCCGATCACATATCCCTCAACCTCTCGAGAAGTCCTATGCTGCCAGCATCAAGTGCTGAAGACCAGTGGCACCGAAGCCCAAGAAGCCATCAAAAACGCCGCAACTAATGTGCTCGGTTTCACCAGCCCACCCCCAAGCCAAGACTTCCGTCCACCTGACCAAAATGAAGTGAGAATAGCAATATCTAAGCTTAAATCCAACAAGGCTGCTGGACCGGACGGCTTAACTGCCGAGCTGTTTTAGGCAGCGGGAGATGACCTGGTAGAGAGCATACACCAACTAGTCTCCAAGACTTGGTCAGACGAAAGTATGCCAGATGAATGGAACCTCAGCATCGTTTGCCCGATTCACAAGAAAGGAGACTCTCTAAACTGCGCCAACTATAGAGGCATCAGTCTCCCGAACACTGCGTATAAGATCATGTCTGTTGTACTGTGTGAACGCCTGAAACCATTCGTCAACGATCCGATAGTGCGGTTTTAGGCCCGGTAAGTCCACACCTATCAAATATTCACACTACGGCAGATCCTGGAGAAAACCCAAGAAGTCCTGATCGATACTCACCATCTTCTTATCGAATTTAAGGCCGCATATGACAGCATTTATAGAGACGAGCTATACAGAGCCATGTCTAGTTGTGGCATCCCTGCCAAACTTGTCAGATTGTGTAGAATGACGAAGCTGCTCCGTAAAGGTCGGAAACAATCTCACCGAAACCTTTGACAAAAAAGGATTTAGACAAGGTGACGCGCTGTCATGTGAGTTCTTCAACATCGTTCTTGAGAAAATTGTGCGAAACTCACAAGCCAACACCAGAGGCACAATTTACAAAAAGTCTGTGCAACTGCTTGCCTACGGCGACGACATTTACATTGTTAGCAGAACGCAGCGAGCTGTCACTGGTGCGTTTGCTAGTATTAGTACAGAAGCGGAAAATATGGGTTTAGTGGTGAATGAGGGTAGAACAAAATATACGCTGTCAACAAGAAGGGACACACAACATCGACGAATCGGTCAGAACGTCACGACAGACAGCTGTAACTTTGAGGTAGTTAGGTAGGGATTTTGTCTACCTCGGCTCCGCTATAAACTCTGACAATGACATCACATCAGAAATCAAGCAAAGAATCACTCTTGCCAACCGCTGTTTCTTTGGCCTAAGACGGCAATTGATTAGTAAGGCCTTGTCAAGAAGCACTAAGGAAATTCTATATAATACCCTCATCATCCCTGTCCTGCTCTCTGGCGCAGAAGCATGGACCCTAGCAAAGACGGATGAGGATCTTCTTGGTCGCTTCGAACGCAAAATTCTTCGAGTGATTTTTGGTCCCGTTTGCGTTGACGGGCTTTCGAGGAGAAGATTTAACAGCGAATTCTACGAGCTGTACAGCGACATCAACCTGGTCAGAAAAGTACGCATTAGTCGTCTAAGATGGTTAGGACATGGCGTATTGGTTGAGGCCCAGGTTCGCCCCAGATTGTAGCGCCATCTAAGTAAGTAAGTAACGTATTTTGGTTTTTGTAAAATTTGGCAGACAAAACCGTAACAAATATTGGAATGTTTAGTTTGAAAAATACTATTTGTTAACTTTATAACCAAAAACCTTGTATAATTTATTGTTCGGGATGTAAGCATTACCTACTTGTTTTTTTTTTAAGTTTTATCGAAGTCGAAATTGGGGTTTTCGAGATATGAGCAGTTTCTAAAATTAGCGTGTTCAGTGATTCGAATTGAAAATTAAGAACGCAATAATTTTGAGAACATCAATTTTATCTACTCTAAGTTTGCATTTTGGTCAAAATCGTTATTGCCGTATTCAGAAAACTAAATTTTTAAAAAATGACTTTATAAAAATCCATTTTACGATACTACAGAGAAAAAATTAGTTCGCCATTAAGTTGAAAATTACCATATTACATAAGAAATTATTTTTTGTTTTATCGTATGGATCGTTTTCGAGATATGTCCAAATTTCAAAAGTACCGTTACTCGAATTTTTAGCCAAAAACTGGATATGCAGTCATGGTAACCTCACCCACTTAAGCTTAAATATCAATCTTGGTTGAAATCGTTAGAGCCGTTTTCGAACAAATCAAACTGGTACGAAAATTTTATATGGGTAGTACCTTCCATGAAAAATAAAAAACGCCCGAACCGTAAGCCCACAAACTTCAAATCCGAAGATTTTTGAAAAAAGGAATTTTTTTTAAAATTTGGTTTTCCTTAGTTTACCTGTAAACGGCAATAACGATTTTGACCAAAATGCAAACTTAGAGTAAAATTTATTTTCTTAAAATGATTGCGTCCTTAACTTTCAATTCGAATCACCGAAAACGCTAATTTTGAAAACTGCTAATATCTCGAAATACCCATTTTTGACTTCGACAACACCTTAAAAACCAAGTAATGCTAATATCCCGAACAATATCCCCTAACCAGTTTTCAGCTCCTATATAGCTAACAAATAGTATTTTCAATCTAAACATTGCAATATTTGCCACTGTTTTGTCTGCCAAATTTTACGAAAACCGCCCTAACGATTTTGATCAAAATACATATTAAAGATAGTATAAGTATTCTAAATAAGATCACGTACTTAGTTTTTCTCAAAAAAATCGAATAAATCCGTTTTTAATTATTTCTCAATACCGCACTTTAAAATTAAATTTGCAACAGTCATTAAAAATGCATTAACAGAAACGCAAAACTTGCCACATCTACTTTTTTCAACCATTTTGAATTTGCACTTTAAGATAATTCCAACCACTTGGAGTTTACACAGTCAGAATATCCCACTTCATGTGACCCCAACACACGTTTATCGTGATATTCAGTTTATAACTACTGCTAATGCAAAGTCAAAAGCAAATCTCTGAATTCTTGCATATTATATTTACATATTTATATTTAAAGATATCGATCTATCACGAACAACACTTCCAAGCATTGACAATTTAAACCAGCGTCATTAATCTATTCCAGTCAAAAAGAAAATCATTCCCAAACAGATAAAAAATCAGAAACTCATACTACACTTCTTGTTCTCGTAGGTAGGTACAAGGTACTCAAAAACTTGTAAAGTGTAAAAGCTATAAAATAGTACAGTAGGCGCTTATAGCTCTCTAACAAGAACTTGCGGCAATTATCTTTTTCTAGAGCTTCAACGTTTAAAAACTAAAAGTGAATTTTATTTAACACTTTAGCTTTCTCAGATCGTTACCTACCTATCTAAAAAAATAAGAAAACAACCAATAAAACTTTTGACGAAGAGAAAGTTTTGTTCGGCCCAGTCGTGCACTTTATTTTATTTATTTAGTAGAATGGACCAGCTGCATCTGATTGATCTAGAGTAATAGTAGTCATTTCATTTTTCATTTTAAATTCATTTTTATTATTTCTTTCTTTAACTTACATACTAGACAAAAACGATTAAATCTAATTTAAAACTAACATTTATCTTATTCTAGCTTACTGGCTCTTAACGAGCGCTCTAAACTTAACAATATCCTTAAAATTATTGCCTTTCGGCCTTAAATCTATCTATGTCTATGATTTGTTTTGTTTTTTAATTTCCAAGAAACTTTAGAAAACTTGGATTCTTTATTATTTGTTTTATTAAAACTACTTAAATCTACCTAAGCTACTTAGCCTACATTACCTATAATCAGGGTGGTGAGCAATCTTATCGATTGGTCACCATCCTGATCGCGTCTTTGGTTGCCTGTCGGCCGCCAACAAGGGTTCATCCGCGCCGCCGAGCCTCCACCGAGGCCATGAGCGTCGGTCAAGTCTCGGAAGCACTCTTTCATGTTGGCTAGTCCAGCACTTCCCAAAGACCCCCTACGCTAAACCTAAACCTACTACCTTAAATCTAGCTTAAAACTAAGGAGGATGCTACGTAAGTAGCGCACCGGCCCGGGAGAGCGTATCCACTCTCACCTCTTCCTCAAGCCACCAAAATTCGGTGAACTGCTCTACCGTATCGACCCTGTCCCGTTCCGCAATTGCGGTACTAAAACGGAGGAGCTCCTGAGCATTGGCGGCGTACCCGTCGTGGATGAGCCGCTTATCCCTCGCGCCGCGGTGGCTGTGGTACAATACCGGCACACCATCTTTTTTCTGGACTAAACCTTTCATGTCTACATGAAGAAATGCCTCAGGCGGGATAAAGCCAGACCGAAGCGTACTCTCGT
Source organism: Cheilosia urbana (assembly GCA_946477585.1). Lineage (NCBI taxonomy): Eukaryota > Metazoa > Arthropoda > Insecta > Diptera > Syrphidae > Cheilosia > Cheilosia urbana. The sequence goes on along the minus strand of OX297854.1, from coordinate 84,943,808 downwards.
GGTACATTAAATTGGGGTAATAAGCCCCTGATATCAGGTTATTATCACTGGCCATCGCCCTAGCAACGTGCTTCCGAATCACCTTAATAAGGAAATTGTCAATCCTATTCAGTCGGGCCCCATTGTATAGGGTCCTGTTGGGATAGTATTTTATGTACTGGGATTCAGGAGTTCTAAACAACCCTAGACAGGCCCTGAGGCATTGCCTCTCAAACACCCGAATCTTTTCCATATAGGACGGCGCTATATTGAACCACATAGGACAGCCATAAGCGATGATAGGCCTTATAAGGGCCACGTAGCAAATGACCTTCACCCTGGAGTCAAGTTGACTGCTGCGAAACAGTCTCCTTGTCAGAGCGTAGGCCCTCTTAGCTCCAGCAAGACAAGCATCTATATGTTTGTCAAAATACAGATACTGGTCGAGCTGGATACCGAGATACCTGACCACGTTTTTCACCACCAATGGTCGTCCCTGCTGTCCAATAATTGCTAATTTTCTCCAGTTTTTTCTGGTATCCCTAGAGGCCCCAGCCAATGGAGTTCTGAATAGGATTGTTTCCGATTTTTGGAAATTGATTTTCAACTTCCAATCATCGCAATACCTCTTAATTTGCTCGAAGTCACGCTGCAGAAGGATGTTGATGACCTCGATTTTTGGTCCTGACCTGTACGCCACTAAATCGTCTGCGTACGCTATAGCGTGTCTGAGGGAACCCACCAGATCACTTGTGTAAATATTAAACAGGACCGGAGAATTCACTGCTCCCTGTTGTAAGCCGTTTTTAATTTCAAAAACCCTGCTCGAAGTTACGTTACCAGCTTTGACAACGAACTTCTTTCCCATAAGCATGTCATAAATCATATACAGCAAAGGTTTTTGGATGCCCATTCTATTCAGCTTATAAAAGAGCCCCTCCAACCATACGGTATCGAAAGCCTTCTCAAAGTCGACCAGGCAGGCACCCGTGCATTGCTTCTTACTTTTGTTCCACTGAATGTCGGAGACCAGTTTCGACGCGGCATGAATAGTGTCATGCCCCGCTCTAAAGCCAAACTGGTTGTCCGGAATTATCTTATTTTCTTCAACCCATCTTAAAAGAGATCTATTGACGACTTTCTCGAATACCTTGCTAATATTCGGGAGCAAACTAATTGACCGCAGATTAGCAGGGTTTGTCCTATCTTTATCCTTTTTCGGGATAGGGTGTACCACCGCTATTTTCCACTGCGCCGGATAATATGCATTATTCAGCGCATTGTTAAATAGCGTGGTGAAGATATCGATCGCTTCTAGCGGCAGGTGTCTTAATACGACGTTTGGGACACCGTCAACTCCCGCCGACTTTTTGTTTTTCAGTGACTCAAAGATGCACCGGAGTTCATCTTTACTCACGAACAGATGAGAATTTACATCGGCGATTGTGCCATTTGCACGGTAGTCGTCATTGAACATGGTAAAACCGTTGTTCTCGGATCGCCAATTTTGAATATCGGTCCGCAGATAGAAGTGGTTAAGAAAGGCCCTCTCCTCGATGTCGTGGTTACGGCGAACAGGGTTGTTCACCGTATACACATTTTCAAAGAAAGCTCCCATCAAATCCACCCTCTTCTGCGGGTCTTCGACCACGAAAAAACCGTCGTTCGAGTCAGCACTCTCCGGACTTATGCCAGCCGTCAGTAGTGTCTGTCTGTTCTCGTTCGTCTGAGGTATTCGGACACATGAAATGTCGTTATGATCTTTACGCCTGAACAGTTTATTTATTTGTGGGAACATACTCGGACTACTGGATTTTATAGCCCGAATTTTATTGCCCCAATACAAACTTACAGATTTTCTGTAATTCTCGGTGATCAACTGTTTCAAGTTTTTGATCATCGACTTCAGTGTCCTTATCTCGGGATCGTTCCTGTCAGTAAACTGTCTGTGTAGCCGTTTAAGCCTCGAGAGCAGTCTACTTTTATGTCTGTACAGAGCATCGATTGTCGCGTTTCGATACTTCTCAGTTTGTTCTTCGTCGGTGGAATGTCCTACCCGAGGGATAGTCCGCTCCATTGTCTGTTTGATGACGACATTCATCTGTCGTAAATGAGTGTCGATCTCATCGTTCGTTAAGTTCCTGTTTGTCGGTGGGTCGATCTCGCATGAGCGTATGTCGCGTTTTAAAACTCTGGTGAAGCGCGACCACTGCGCTTTTCGGTAATCGAAAGAACGCATTTGGTCGTACTGCTCCAGCTGCGTCTGCTCGTTCGGGATCCGTATTACGGCGGCAAGTCCGTAGTGATCACTATCGTACTCAACCGTTCGTAAACAGTTCCGCGTGCTTAGATCAGTGTTTGTTAGTTCCAGTCTTTCGTCAACTAGCGCTAAGTCCAAGAAAGAACCCTCTCTAGGGAAAGACGGGATATCCGTCGCGTACAATTCGAGTTTGTACTCAATCATATTATGACGCCACCAGTCGTGAAACTGGTTGCCTCTAGGGTTCGGAATATCATTTCCCCATGCTGCATGTTTAGCGTTGAGGTCTCCGCCCAAAAAGTAATAATTGTCTTCCGATTGAAGCTCTAAGCAACGAAAAAGCGTCTCGATCTCATTTAAAAATTGAATGCGTTGAGGAGATTCAGGTGCGTAAAGCGACACTACATACACCCGCCTCTGGCTATTGAGGGGAATGCACACAATGCATGCTTCCAACACCTGGAACCTGCGCACGTCCCCGCTATATATGACCCTATGGCGCAAGCCTTTACGTATTAAGATAGCGACACCACCTCCTTGTGTGGAGTTGGGCCGGTCTCTTCTAACTACACAATAGTTTCTGTAGCCCAATTTGTGCTTCGGATTTAGCTTAGTTTCGCTAACCAAAAGTACATCTGGCATTTCGACTTTCAACAGATTGGAAAGATTGATCCTTCTCTCGATCCTGATTAGTGAATTAACATTCACCGCAAGGATCTTTAAGTTTACCTCGTCCAGCGTACCCATCATATTCATGGCGCGGCAGACTCGGCAAACAGCGTCGAATAGATAACGTCTATTCGAGCCGCTTGCTCATTTAATTGTTTCTGGAAATTATCGATCTTTCCGTGCAATGACAGAAGGATCGATTTCAAATCCAGATCCGCTTCCGGTGTAGGAACCTTCGGCGCGCTTTTTGTTATTGTGCTACCCGGTCCAGTTACCATTTGGGCAAAGGACACATTGGGTGCAACAAAATTTGAGAACGAGCGACTCTTTTGACCCTTCTCTACTTCGGACCTCTGTTTTCGAGCCTGCACATTCTGTTTCACCTGCTGATACTTGGGACATCCCTTGAAATTAGCAGGATGTCCTGAGCTCTTGCAGAGAACACACGAGAGCTGGCCCCGATCCTCTACTCTATCCGTACCTAAGGCACATTCCCCATGTTTATGGTCCTTATTGCACTTGACGCACCTGAACTGCATATGGCAGTTAGCTGCGGCGTGCCCGAACCTCTGGCAGCGCATACATTGAAGTACACGATCTGACCTTTTTAATTTTTCCCAACGTACTGCATGATAGTACAGGAATCTAATCCTTTTCAGACTATCGATTTTGCTGTCGGGTGTTAGTTGCACCAAAAAGAATGGTAATTTGCGGCTACCACCCCTGTCCGCAGGCGAGGAAAACGGCTTGACCCCCACGAACTTAAGGTCGTCGCACTCATAATTTTTGAGCTCCTTTTCAAGCTCCTCTATTTTAATGTCAGGGTCGATACCCTTAAGAAGCACCGTTTGCCTCTTTTCTCCTTTTGGAGTGTACGTGAAGTACTCTGTTTCCGCTTTCTCCAGAGCGGTGCGTACTTTTTTGTGCTCCTCGATATTACAGCACATGATTATATGTTTGGTGGCGTTTAGCCTTTTTATGTAAAAATCCTTAGTTACTAACCTACATAATCTAATGCTATCACTAATATCTAAATAACTTACGTTAATAGGTGGAATCTTTACCTTTTTCGTCTGTAATTGCTGCTTCTGTTGTTGTTTTTGTTGTTGTTGTTGTTGTTGTTGTTGTTGCTGCTGCTGCTGCTGTTGTTGTTGTTGCTGCTGTTGCTGTTTATGTTGATGCTGCGGTTGCTGCTGTTGTTGTTGCTGTGGCAGTGGCTGTTTCTGCGCCAGCTGCTTTTTCTGTTGTTGTTGTTGTTGTTGTTGCTGCAATTGCTGTTGCTGCTGTTTCAGCTGTTTTTGTTGCTGTTTGTGCTGTTGCTGCTCAGCCTGAATTTGCTTCAGCTTTTGTTGTTGCTGTAGCATTTTCTGCTGGCGCAAATTTTCCCTCTTCGCGAGGAGCTCTTTAATCAGACGATCGAGCTGAGCTACCTCGTCTTCTTCTTCGTTTTGTTGATGTTGTTGTTCGTCTTCTTCGGCGTCCAGTAACTCTTGGAAAGAGTTACCTTCGCCCACGTACCGACCTTCGCCCCCTTCCGACTCGTACGAGTAGTTGGCGGCATCATCCTCGCCTGACTCTGACTCTGACGTGTTTGTTTTTGACGTCATCGTCGTTCCGTCTTGTTTTGTCTTCCTTTTAGCTGTCAAATTTGGTGTGGGCTTCAATTTACGTCGCCTCTTTTCCACCTTTGTTGTTTCCAACGACTGTACCAATTCTGGTATTATTTTTGCTGCTTCTGGTGCTGCTGTTGTTGCTGCCATTATTTTTGTTTGTGCAGCTAGTACTGCTGCACTAGTGGATGGTACTGCCTCTGCTGTAGTAGTTGTTGTTGTCGCTGTTTTTTCTCCCATTTGCTGCTGTTGCTTGACTTGCCTTGTCATGCGTTTCGGCAACGGGGCATCTACTTGCGGGACCTTTGGCTGGCCAGTGTCCATCGCGTGATTGCCTTTCGGCACTTCCTCTTCTTAATTTATTTTTTTAATTATTTTATTTAATTAAAAAAAGTTTTCCCCCACTGGGACTCCAAGGTATATAGAATACATGGTATGATATTCCGGAGGAAAATATTGGTTCAGTTCTGCGCATGTACGTCACGTGTATCACATATTTTGACACTTCAGAACAAATTAGTTCACATTCATGTACTTTATATTAGAATTGTGGATTTTTAATTAATAAAAATGTGATTTGCAAGATATAGTGGCGAAATTATTTTAAAGTGAGCTGATGGTGGTACGATACCACTTGTTGCAACAGCAAAACAACAAAGAAATCTAATGTTGGCAGCTGTTATTCGCAGTTTTATTCTTTCAATCAAACCTCATAACCATAATGTATAAAAAGTCCTTTATAATCTGCGAAAATATTAGAAATAAAAACAAGTACATATCAGTTTTACAATTAGTTAAGCGTTTTATTCATTTTTCTTTTTTTTGCAGTGGTATTCGTAATTAATGTTTTGTTAAGAATTCGAATCTTGAAGAACATTTTGCACCGAAAAAACAACTTTTTGATCGCGCGATCTAAATCAATAGGTTCGGCAAGGTCTAACAATGTTTTTATGTAATTTTGTCCAGTTTTTAGACCAGTCGAGTTATATTCATTAAAAATACTTTCAAGAAGTCGTATTTTTTCGATAAAAATAGTGTTGGGTTTTCGAAGTCCACCATCGCTGACTTGATCTGTCCATGTGAAGGATCTGGTCGGTTGTTCTTCAGCATAATTTTGCAGTAGGTTCATTGGTGTCCTGGGTAACTTGCTCACTTGGAAGGGTTTTCCTTTGAAAATACAAATTTTAAATTAGGTACTAATTACGTACATATTTATAATTTGTTCACACTTAAAACTCACAAAATTTCGCGCACAATTTTTTGTTTTGTATTCCGCCTTTCATAATTCTCCTGGCGCTTATTGTCAGAGTCCTTGGAAGTGAAAGGCAATTCCTACTGTTTTTGGGTGAATAGTTTAGCAGCTCATGTTTCAAGTTTCGCGCATATTGGTCACTGTTAAAGTGTTTCGAGCAAACAAATGCATTATTTGCATTAAACTTGTCTTTTCTACCACACTTTTTTCATAGATTCATCCTTGGGAAATCTGAAAAACGACAATTTTTCGCGCCCGGGAACCTTGTTTTGCTTTCGTTTCTTGTCGTTGTTATTATTACAGCCGAATATCGCACAAATAACCATTTTATTTTTATTTGTTAAAAAAATATTCCACAAAAACCTTAAGAGAACGTCGAACTTGCACTGAAATGTCAAAACAGTGTGATACACGTGACGTAACAGTGTGCAAGTGAGATAGGATGCGGACATGCGCAATATTTTACCATGTTATTCTATATACCTTGCTGGGACTCGAACCAGACTCCTTCTGCGTCAGAGTCGATGGTATGCACCACTAAGCCAAATGGCTAATTGGATTTCACTGTCTAAACACACAATTTATAACGTTTGCTTTCGCTTACACTGCCTCACTAACAAGTCGTCTTATCACTACGGATGCTGAAGAGCGACTATGAGAGTAATAGTAGTAGTAGTAGTTCAGTGTACCTACGTACAAATGAAATCAAATATTTGAACTACTAGTGATATTCAGAGCAATTAAAGAAAGTGGTTTTAAAAAAGACTGCCCTGTGGCTGACTTCTTTTACTTCTTCTTTGCAATCCGCTAATCCGAAAAATTCAAGTGGATGGTACTCCCGCAAGTCATTTCGCTCAGCAAATAATTGCAGTCCTTTCAATTAATACCACTTACAGTTTCATCACATAAACCTTCTCGATTCAAGTGCCTAAGTAGCCGCACATTTTCAATAAGCAGAGTTAAGCACAGAATTGACATTCAATTATCCAAATTACAGTCGTGTACCTTTCACACCTAATCTTGGTTCCCAGCATCATTTGGATCCTATTCAATTGGTAATGGAAGGACGACTATATATACTTAATTACTCTCCATCATATTCATGCTATTATTTCAGTTCCATATCGTCCTTTATGTTTGTAATGTAATCGTAAAGCTTTCCCAAATATGTAAACGTCTCTCAAGAAAGTAAGCAAAGAATTAAAAAAAAATGTCTATCCTGTTTCCATGTCAACTTTTCATATATACTGAACAGCAGTACCACCGTTATGCGAATATGCGAGTTATTTAGGTCAGAGTTTCCATAAATGAATTTCATATACCGACTCTCTTCATTAGCATCATCTACCTGTGGCCTCTCTGTGAAGAAAGAAACCCACTTTATGCTGGCCCCTACCAATAATAACCCACACCCCCCATTAGCACTAAGATCAAAAACACATAGAACCAGGAGCAACATAGTTCTTTCCTTCGCGCGTTTAAATAAGTGGTTGTTGCCTGAGGGTGCTTCGCCATTGATGGTCCGCACTTTGTTCTTGTTTGTGCCTTTTATGAAAATGAAATTCTCGCGGAAATAAATGCAAACGAAAAAAAAAAAAAAAAAAAAAACGGAAATGAAAAGAAAGCAGTACGCCCGCCGCCGTAACGATAAAGGCACCACAGGCGACTGGCAAAACAATCTGTTTAAAGAGGCAAAATATATTATATTCTATTAAAGGAAGCTGAGATAAGAATAGGTACTAGCGGAACGGGGATCCAGGTATTCCCATGTGTCAAGGACTCTAATGAACATAGTAGGGGCTGTCGTGTAGTACACATGGAAAGGGGTTTAAGGACATCAACAGGAGTAGAGTATAGCATAAGTCTGTATTTGCTAATAAAATGGAGTCCTGGATATCTCCCTTTGTGTATTTAATATTCCTGGAATCAGCTGAGAAAAGGTTTTTTTTTCTTTTTTCCTTTTCAAATTCTTGCGTCGTGCTAGCAACGAAATGAATTTTCTACACAAACAGGCATCAGGTTTTAGAAATTTTCAATAACTGAAATGGATCGCAGTCAGTCCTTTTGTCTGCCTAGCAGGTCGTCGTCTTTTGAGGGAGAAGCTCTTTTGTGCGAGTTACAAAGAAGACGGCCACCTCTTGTAACGGATGACAGGGACTTGCTACACCTGTCGCAAGTCAAATGCCGTTCGTTGAATTACGAGTACTTTGGATAAGTATGTATTACCTTGTTGCAGAATAGATGACATTATTGGTTACAAAAATTTGAATAATGAATGATTTCGTGGTTTACGGGTTATGGTTGTATTATAATCTTTGCCCTCAATAGGACGTATAACTATGTTACGTGGGCTCAGTTGCTTAATACAGCGTATTGTGCTGTGAAGGCAGTTAACAGTGGAATCCTCAGCCTTGCGTAAGTCAAGCCAATTCAAGTCATATAGGTGCATATCCACAAGTCAGAAACACTAACGATATGCAGTGTTGTCAACAAATTGCGGATCTTTAATACCTCCCACAAAAGTACAGCCAATGTTCCATCGACGTTGTGCTCTCATTTCCTAGTGACACATAGTTGGACCCCTTGAACGCCTTTTAATGACGCATATTCATATTCTTTACATTTGAAGTGTTACTTCCATTCACAGTTGACAAGTGGGCAGCGGATCCATGGATCGACATGATAAAAGCGAAAGCGCTCCCGAATCTATTCTCAATCACTCAACTTTAAGGAGCTTACAATTCAAAATTGATTTTTCAGGGAAACCCTTATATTTATTTGGAAAATATGAAAAAATGCCCCAATTCCTCCCCTGAAATGATAAGTATTAGCTTTGTAAAGGGTGTTTAAGTTTTAAGGGCCGATGTTGATTTTGAATAAAACACAAATTATTTAGGAAATAATTGTCATTTATTTTTTATTATGATTTTTATTATCCTTACCAGTGTTGTTAGCACTCTCTCTTCATTTATCCCACGAAGCGTGGTAATTTTTCCCTTTTTTCCCTTTTCACTGTACTCAAATTCACTTTTAAATCCCACGACACTTTTTCGCCTCAAAATCCAGTTTTAAGAAGTAAAATTTGATAAACAAGGAAAGAAAATCTAGGTTAATTAACTTTTAGTATAAAAATCACAGTTTGTAACATTATTACGATTATTTTTTGGTACTAGAAAATTTTGATAAGAGACAATTTATATAAGCAGTTTTTTATGCACATTCAGTGTGTTAATAATCATCGTGAAATGTAGGAGTTTTCATGAGATTTCAGCAAAAATTTATAGTTTTAATGTTTGTTGTTAGATTCCTCAAAATCCCACGACTTGGTGCTTTATCCCTTCATCCCACGAAAGGCTTTTCGGACATCGAAATTCCCACGAAAAAGGATAAATCCCACGACATAACAAAACTGATCCTTACTATAATAAAACTGTAACCTTTTTTCCGGCTGTAAACTGTTTGCTATGAATAGATTCAAAAAGTACTACACGAAATTGCTTACTGTTTTCACAGTTGAATTGGAAATTGTCCAGAATAGGTTATAGGATATGTTTTACAATAATTCGCTGTTCGGAAGCGGAAATCTAAGCTGATATCTAAGGAAAGTTATATTTCTCGAATGCCATCTAGCTCCTAGCTTCGGAAACACTCGTCCAAATGAAATGGGATTTTTTTAATACAAAGTCCAATTATTTAACAAGAGTTTAAGATATAAATTATCTTTGTACGCTACCCTGAAGTCGAACAATAAGCAATAAACAATACATTTTATACAATTCAAAAAAGTAAAATGTTCGATTGAAGTTTGATCGTTGGATTTTCCCGGCGTTCAGTGGAGGAAATTTTGTTTGTGTGTGCGGCAAAATCTCTTTCTCTCTCTGTACACTTTCTGCGGTGCGCTTTTTCTTTCTCTTTTTTCATGCACCTTTTGGTCTTTGTGTTGTTTTTTTTTTCTCACGTTTTTAAATTGAACTGGACTATTAATGATAATGATAATGAATAATGAGTTGAGTAGTAGAGCGAATGAAATGAGAATGAGAGAGATACCTAGGTCTGTAATTGAGATTGAGAGCGAGTCACACAGTCACACTTAGTTTAGTTGTGACTTGTGATTGTGATTTAAAATGCGTTATAGTGATTCTGATTTTATTAGTGATTCATGTGCATGCCAAAACCTGTTTGCGCAATTGCACCTTTTTTGCTTTATGTTTTTTTTCTTTTTTTTTTTTAAATTTGAACTTGAGGATGTTTGTGTTTGAGTAGTAAGTGAGCGAGTGTGGCGCATATGGGTTATGGGATTGAGAGGGATGGGGTATAAATTATAACAACTATACTCTGTCCAAGAAAAATTGTCAGTACAGGGAAGATAGGATGTTTATCTCTCAGTCTGGTTGCAATGACTTACATAAATCGGTCCCTTTTTAAAGCTCTCACAGGGTTGCCATAGTATGTATGATAATTCGCCATAACTCAGAGAGCAATACTGTTAGGGTTACCATCTTCCAATTTAGCCAGGTCTCATCAGTAAAATAAATCGTTCTTTTCTGATCTCTAATTTTTTTTACTTCGCGTAGATATCCTCGTCTCCAAGAAATAATGTCACTTCTTTCCAACAACAAATTCTTTCGCTGACGTTTGACGGAATTAAGTCCGAGATCTTTTTGCAATATTATATGCAAAGTTGTTGTTAGCAGACTATAATGCAGAATCTTGGCGGCGTTCTCTGAACGAGCTTTTATCCGCTATTGAAGAATCTTCCCGAGCGGAATTTAGATTAAAAGCGCAACAGAGTGAGTACAGGAGTACTTACCCCTTACTAAACCATGACCTAGCTACGAAAAATTATTTCCACAATCGGTTCAATGAAGACGCAATTTCTAACATCTTCAAGGCCAGATGCGAATTACTTCGATTGAACTTCAGACCACATATAAGAGACGGGAATGAGGAATGCAGCTTATGCAACCTTCGACAAAAAGAAGACGTTTACCATTTTATTGGGACTTGTCCTATACTGAAGGAGATCAGACAAGTTCATTGGAAGAAAGAGTCGTTGTCAATGGTGGAATTCACCAGAAGTCTAAATGGTGAGTACCTACTGGCTAGCTACTTAAAAACTGCAATAAAATACCGGCAGCAAATAATACACGAAGCTTTTTAAATTACAAACAAAAATAAATAAAACATTAGTATAATTCTCTCTTTCCTTCGGCTGACGGCAATAGCCAAAGTCTATTATTGTAAATTATTGTAAAAAAATGAATGAAATTTATGTCTATGAATAAAATTACTTACTTACTTACTTACTTACTATGCAAAGTTGAGCTGCTTAGTTTTGTTATATTTTCACTTTTTTGTACTTCCGATAATATCTTGTCTAGCGTTGGAAGTTCATTATCCATAAAAAATCGCACATTTGTCAAAATCATCCACCTTGCTCTTGATACCGGAATTATTTTTCTTCTTTGGTGGTGAATTGTGGCCTTTGATTGCTTCTTCCCTTAAAAGCCTGTATACAGTTTGTTCCGTTACAGGAAAAACAGTAGCCGCATTTCCTACGGATCCGATTTACTTTTAAAAAAAATGCCATAGAATTTTTCAGTTGCATCAACAATTTGTTGTTTCTTTTCTACACTTAGATCCTTTGAAGACTTTGTAGCCATGTTTCTGTTTATTCTTATGCACAATAAAGTTAACCACTTGCTTAGATGCACTATCCGCGATTGAGATAACAACCATTGTTTCCGCCTTACATACACAAACAGGCAATTAGAATACAAAATTATATAACCTCGACACAATGTCATATACCTAAACAGATGATAAAAGGACTGCAATTGTGCAGCTCTACATACATTTTTTAATATAGACATATATACCTAGGTTACATACCTATTTATTAAAAAAATATTACCCGTCAATGCAGAGCTTCGCGGAAACAGTAGCAAAAAAAGGATCATAAAATCCTTTCAATGCATTTGCTTTACAAAATAAAATAAATAGTATTGTTTTACCTGCTTCATCATTTCGATATTTCAGTGTTAAAAATATGCTCTAAAAAGTGAAATATGAATTTATACCTACCAAAACATGCAGAAATATGCCCTATAGAATAAGGCTGAAAAATTTGTACTTTGTTTTTTATATAAAAGTATTTAATCAAATTTTATCCCAAAAAATACCATGCTTTTGCATGAATCCGGTTGAGTTGCCCTAGTAATCACTATTAATTTATCGCAATATCTCTACAACGCACATATGACCACTTGTTGCGTTAAAGAAATGAATACATTAAAATACCTCACGAATAAACCTTATTTCTAAAAGACAACTTTAAAAAATATATTTTAACTGAATATTATTGGATCTTTCAGAAATACAAACAAACTAAAACCGAATGGCAGCACCCCACATAATATGCCGCTCTCAAAAGCTCCAAAAAGCACCAAAACCGAAAGTTCTTTCACAAAATTCAAAGAAAAACCCTTAATAATATGCTAACATTGACATATGGTAACACTTCTCTGATGTGCTTCAGTCACTCACAGCTCACACCACACTGCTTATTTTGGTTGATAATAATAGCAAGCGAACGCAAGACGATAGTGCTCATTCTGCCCGCGGCTTTGGGGCGGACTGGTTATGGTGGGATGTATAAGAATTTCAGTAAAATAACAACAACAAAATTCTTTGGAATGCCAGTGGTTTCGTTTTTATTTCAGTGGCAGTTTTTATTATTGTGTTTGAGTGCCGTGAGAGTAGCTACAGGTAGCACTGATAGAAAAAAGAGCTTCCCATAAGGCCTGTACCAAATACCAACTCTTTATTAAGAAAAAATGGTTTAACTGCATATTAACAGATCCTTCATAAATACAAAATAGTTAAAGGAGTATCTAAAAACTGTATGGCAACATCCCACATAATCAAATTCATTTATTCGCTGTATGTATGCGCCTTTGAGGAAAATTGGGTGGGTTTTTCGTAAATGACAACAACAAATTCTTTGGAATCACCACTGGTTTCGCTTTTATTTCAGTGGCAAATCTTGTGTTGAGTGCCGTGAGAGTAGCTACAGGCACCACTGGTAGAAAAAAGAGCTTCCCATAAGGCCTGTACTGAAAATACGAATTGAACAGAGTATAGTAAGGGACATCGACGTGTTAATCTGTTTCTCGCATTACTGACAGTTTTTCTTCTTTTTTTTTCGGGTAAGCTACTTTTTGTATAACGCTAATAATTTTGTTTTGAATTTGAGAAGTGGAACTCTGGCGAAGCAAGTCGAGCACGGGTCAGCTAGTATGGATAATATAATATTTATATATAAATGGCCGCCGCGACCTCGGCGGCATACCTCCATCCGATGGTTCAAATTTGCGATGACGCTGAGGCATAATTGAGGTTCTATGCCGTTAATGTGCCGAATTATCTCATCCTTTAGCTCTTGAATTGTTGCTGGCTTATCGACGTACATAGTTGGAAAAACAAACACAGGTACAATTTTGTGGTTGCAGTTAAATATAAGGATCGCGTCTGCATCTTACAATTAAATATGTAGAATGCACACATGCGTATATCTACCTACCTGTGTTATGCACCTACTTATTAGCAGCTGAAAATACTGCATTGCTGCTATGTTGAAGGAGATAGAAATTTGATAAGAAATCCTTGATCATAATCGGGGGAAAAATGAAACATGGCAGCCAGTCCAAAATATTAATTTTCCTTGACAACATCCCCAACCCCAATAGATAGTAAATATGCCAAAAAGTCTAGACTTTCGTTTGCGCTGGTCGGAACAAATAACAAAAATATTACTGTTGTTTTGTTTATCACATCTATTACTTTCGTTGAAATACCTATTGTTTTCGTTTTGACGAAACTCAAATAAAAACTTAAAGCTCCATCATCTACATAGTTGAGTTTTTATAAATGTTAAAACTTCGGCATTTCTACCCGCAATTGTTTTTCAACGTCTATTTGTAGCTTGTAGTTAGGGTCAGTTAGGGTTTTTAAGTTTTTTAGGGTGTCAAAAATAGGGATTTTCTGATACGGTTCATTTTCTTTCATTTCATGTTCTTCATTCTGGAAATGTCGGTAATCAGGCTCAAGAAATTTAAGGGCAGAGATGCAATCAGCTAAACGAGGTAGAGAGCAATTCCTTAAATATGTTTTAGGAGGTAAGGCTTCGTGATAGAGATGAGATATTTTGGTTTAAAGTTATATTTCAGATTTTCACAGGTTTGGTAAATATTTTTTTCTGTGCATAAACATATCTTATTTCAAATTTGTCCTCACATTTTTAACAATGTAATTTTCGTAGAAGTGTTCTTCGAAGAAAAACGTGTTTGAAGGTAAACGAAAAACGACCGAATATTTTAGTATTTCCCGAATGTTTAACCCAAATAGGTCTTCGACAGTCATTAGGTAGCTGAAGAAATGATAATCTACTCATACCACCTACATTTTTATAATTTAAACAGTTTTTGAATGCACAAAACATTTTTAATATTTTAGATGTGTAAGAAATTCACACAAAATAAACAAAAAAAACGAAACCGAGCGACGAACAATACATCGAATGAATGAAGGAAGAAAAATCTCAACGAATGCTTTTTTTAAAAGGAATAAAATTATCAAAGGCTCAAAAGCTCTCAATAATTGAATTCTTGATTTGGTATGAGTAGCTACACCTATTAGGATACTGATACTACTGGATTGGCGCTACTATAGAAATGTATATACAAAGGTTTTAGGATACATCCAACGAAGACAGGTACCTTCAATCGGCAGCAACAAAAATCGTCTTCAGGGGTGGGTGGCTTAAAAAGAAGGTCCCAAACAATTTAGAAATAAAATTAATTTGAATTATATTGCAGCCCCAGGGAAAAACGGCTTCTTCTCTTCCCCACAAAAACGTCTGAACCAAAAGTAAAAGACAAACACTGCGCGGGAAGGGGTTAACCTGCCAGCCTTTCTGTGAATCTAGTAATTAGCGCAGATAACTTGGGTGTAGGTATCTATAACAAAAGCGAACGGTTAGGAACTTTTTTTTTTTCTTAAACCCCTTTTTAATTTATGTCCATTAAGCATCCTTTTACATGCTCTTGGCTTCCGCTCGGGCGATTTATTGTTCTCCGTGTTCTTAAGCTCTAACCTAGACATCATACAACAAAGAACGGAGGCGATAATATTAATTAATTAATTGAAAGCTAGGTACACGCAACAAGTGTACTTTAGTCAAAAATACATATATATTATCAGCTATCTGCTCACAATTGGGGACATTTTTTGTTCTTTCCGAGCATCACGTGACACGTGAGAACATGCTAACGGAGAGGAAAGAAGTCAATATAACTTGCTAATTTGTTCGTTAGGAATGCTCTTGGTGTTAGTGTTTTATTTGGTAAATTGCACTTAAGAATACATTTGTTACGTTTTTAATTCCAGCGACAAGGATGAACGACTGAAGGATACGATGTTCGGTCGACATTCGAAATGTATGAGATACTTTATCCAATGGTTCGAGGAGTAATGCGAATTTCGAAAAGATATTTTCATTATTATTTGCTTTGAAGATTGGAAAGAGAGCAGAAGAGATATGTTTTCATTGGGGCGGTTACGTCCCCTCGGGCTTAAGCAGCGGATCAAAATGTTTTCTTTTATTTCTTAGTAATGCGTCTCTCATAATTTATTGTTAAGAAACGAATCGGCAAGACGGCGTAAGTATGTAACCTTAGCCGCTGTGCCAGTTCGAGTAGGGCTATGAGAACTTTTTAGTTATTTAGTTATACCTGGGGGATGCTTTAGAGTAACTTCAAAGTATAGTCTTGTTGACTCTGCCTTGGCAGCGTTGTAACGATTGATTGACTGTGTTATCCAAATTTGCTTTATTATAGTCCTTCTTTTTGTCGGAGGTTGTTATTATCCGATGGAGCAGTCAGACACAACTACTGGTCCATTGTACTGCGAAACAGACACTTTACATTTATGTACTTAGTTTTCCCGTCTTTCAAGGGAAGATGGCGAAGGCAGGACAGCTACAGAGGAAGTGCTCGGCTGTATCGTCATCCTCTTCACAGGCAGGACAGATGGTGGAGACGCTCAAACCCAAAACATTTAAGTATTTGGCAAAAGCTTGGTGGCCCGAAAGGACGCCCACATAGGGATGTTCGTTCAAAAAATACATCGATGTTTTATTCGATGTAATGCATCGAAACGTTACATCGATTATTACCGATGCATCGATTAAGAACACCGACGTATTGTATTATATGAGCTAAAAATTTGAGATTCGAGTGTCCAGTGTCATTTAATGAATCAATCGATTTCTTACGGTCTTACTTCAGTTCAGACGCAGATGGCAGACCCCAGACGTCAGACCCACCATACATGCGTTTATTTTTCTTATTAGCAATTGGAAACTCCATTGTTTTTTCTCTTTTCCTCTTCTTTAATAGACATGACCGTATAGCCCGTCTGTGTTTCTGTGTCTGTGGTGCAAAAGTCGGCCCGTCGCGTCGTTGTTCCCTCATCTTACTTGTGTTGTTGTTTATGTGCTTGGTTGGCGTAAATAACTTATTACAAATAACGGTATAATTTCTCATATCCTTCATAATTACAATCAAAGAGAAGGGAGCATATAGAATGTATTAAATTTGAAATTCGGTACTGTGTACATTTGTGTACATGATGTTCGATGCATCGAATGAAATACATCGATGCATCCTTAAACATCGGTTGCTTTCGATGCATCGGATTGATTCGATGCATCGAATACCTAAACATCGATGTTTTCGATGCATCGTTGTATTATGAGCAACGCTACGCCCACAAGCAGTCTACAGTCGCTTCTCCTGAGAGACAGAAGGAAGGCCGTCGATCTTTTGTAGATATCCGAACGCAGTCGTTTGGTCTGTCCACACACAGCACAGCCACGCCACCGACACTCGTGTTCGCGAAAAACCCAAGTATCAATGGATGACTTAACCACCGATGTAGGCAGACCCAACGCAGGTTCAGGTTCTAAGAATTCTTCCTCTGAACCCAGCCTGGCAAGCTCATCAGCTATCTTATTTCCCTGGATACCAGTGTGACCTGGGAGCTGGGACCCAAAAAAGATACGCTATAGATACGAGATAATTCATCATAGCGTCTAGAGCGGAGGCCGGTGCGCTGGGGAAAGCCCCTGTGTAGCCGAGACAAACCGTTCTTTGAAGTCTGGCAAAAGAGGCAGTAACACGTTTCCGTGAAAGCCTGTTCCACCATACAACCGACGCGTATGAGAGAAGTGGTCTTACCATTGCCATATAGATCCAAAGGACTCTTTCAGGAGATAAGCCCCATGTCTTGCCAAAAGCGCCTTTACACTGCCAGAAAGTTGACAGCGCTTTATCGGCTTGCGATTCAACATGCTTGGACCAAAGAAGCTTTTTATTAGTGGCTTGAACTTGCACCAGCCAAATCAGCCCACCGCAACGAAACATAATACATCATTTTTTACACATTTATTACAATTTATTACAGTTAGTCCGAATTTTATTACACTTGCCGTTCTCGAGATATCGCGTGCTGGTGTAGGTTTTATTTAAACCTACACCACCACTCTATAACTCTTGATGCAGTTGAGATATTTGGCTCAATCCTAAACCAGAATTTATTACAAATTTATTACAGCTGCACCAAATCAATTTACAGTTAAAAAAATAGAAATTTACAAAACTACAAGCTTTAGAAGATACCCATGTAAAATTTCAAAACATAGAATTTTACATTAACATCGAATATTTTATTACACCACACCGCCTCATGTTATATTACTTTTTTTGACTAAAATGCCTTCAGAAGATTCCAATAGACACACATTCACCATATGGATGTGCATTTTTACCCCTACATAGAAATACAGACATTAGAAAATTGCCACTGTCACTTAGTATACTTATTTATACTTAAGTATTATACCACACCTCCTTAAGAAAAAATATCTTATTAAAACGCTTTTAGAGGGCAGCAATAGGCATTTCTATACTATAGAAAATTGCATTTTCACCACCGCTTTGAATTACAGGCATTAGAAATATCTAATAAAAATTCAAAAATATCACATTTTCCTGAAACATAGAATAATTTATTACACCACACCGCCTACTGTAATAAAAGTTATTTCGGCCGAGATGCCTTCAGAAGGTTCCAATAGACTAGCTTTCACAAGGGCGATGTGCACTTTTACCCCCGCCTTGAGCTACAAGCCTCAGTAAATTGAAAAAAAAAATCAGAAATATCTCATTTTCTTGCACCATAGAAAAATTTATTACACCACACCGCCTTCTGCAATAAAAGTTATTTCGGCTTAGATACCTTCAGAAGGTTCCAATAGACTAGCCTTCACCAGAAGAATGTGCACTTTTATCCCCGCCTTGAGGTACAAGCCTTAGAAAATTGCACTAAAAATTCAAAAATATCAGATTTTCCTGCAACATAGAATAATTTATTACACCAATTTTCTAAGGCTTGTACCTCAAGGCGGGGATAAAAGTGCACATTCTTCTGGTGAAGGCTAGTCTATTGGAACCTTCTGAAGGTATCTAAGCCGAAATAACTTTTATTGCAGAAGGCGGTGTGGTGTAATAAATTTTTCTATGGTGCAAGAAAATGAGATATTTCTGATTTTTTTTTTCAATTTACTGAGGCTTGTAGCTCAAGGCGGGGGTAAAAGTGCACATCGCCCTTGTGAAAGCTAGTCTATTGGAACCTTCTGAAGGCATCTCGGCCGAAATAACTTTTATTACAGTAGGCGGTGTGGTGTAATAAATTATTCTATGTTTCAGGAAAATGTGATATTTTTGAATTTTTATTAGATATTTCTAATGCCTGTAATTCAAAGCGGTGGTGAAAATGCAATTTTCTATAGTATAGAAATGCCTATTGCTGCCCTCTAAAAGCGTTTTAATAAGATATTTTTTCTTAAGGAGGTGTGGTATAATACTTAAGTATAAATAAGTATACTAAGTGACAGTGGCAATTTTCTAATGTCTGTATTTCTATGTAGGGGTAAAAATGCACATCCATATGGTGAATGTGTGTCTATTGGAATCTTCTGAAGGCATTTTAGTCAAAAAAAGTAATATAACATGAGGCGGTGTGGTGTAATAAAATATTCGATGTTAATGTAAAATTCTATGTTTTGAAATTTTACATGGGTATCTTCTAAAGCTTGTAGTTTTGTAAATTTCTATTTTTTTAACTGTAAATTGATTTGGTGCAGCTGTAATAAATTTGTAATAAATTCTGGTTTAGGATTGAACCAAATATCTCAACTGCATCAAGAGTTATAGAGTGGTGGTGTAGGTTCAAATAAAACCTACACCAGCACGCGATATCTCGAGAACGGCAAGTGTAATAAAATTCGGACTAACTGTAATAAATTGTAATAAATGTGTAAAAAATGATGTATTATGTTTCGTTGCGGTGGGCTGATTTGGCTGGTGCAAGTTCAAGCCACTCTTTTTATTGAGGATTAAGTTCAGATATTTGACTACATCGGAGATCGGAACAGTGACACCTTTTAACACAAGCTGAGTTAGACCAGTGACCTTCATCCTTCTCGCGAAGAGAACAAAAGTCGTTTTAAGAGGGTTCATTGAAAGCCGATTTCTTGTGCACCAGCCATCGATCAAGTCCAAGGATGTCTGAGCCCGAGATAAAAGACAGTCCCTAGGTCAGAACCGGCAGACAGAACGGCGACATCATCAGCGTATGCTTGAGTATAGGTTCCAGGAAGATTGAGAAGCGTTAGCAGAGAGTCAACTACCCATACACCATAAAAGGGAAGACAAAATACCGCCTTGAGGGCAGCCCCTGTTTACCCCTGTCACGACGCATTTGCCACAATCCGCCTCGGCAATGTTTCATCTATACCATGATGTCTGGCTGCATTGCACATGCATTCAAAAGTCGCATTATCAAAAGCACCCTCAATGTCGACGAAAATGCCCAACGCGTATTCCTTCCAATCAAGAGGACTTTCAATCCTACCAACAAGGTTCTGAAGCGCAGTTTCACAGGATCTTACGCGGTGATAGGCATGTTGCATCTCTGAAAGAGGGTGCGATCGAAGAGCGACATTGCGCACGTGCAGCTCAACCAGTCTCTCCAAACCTTTCAGCAGGAAGGAGGACAGACTTATGGGTCTGAAACTTTTGGCGAGAGTGTAGTCAGTCTTACCTATTTTTGGTATGAACACGACTTTAACCATACGCCGAGGAGAAGGTATGTAGGCCAAAACCAAGCTAGCGGTAAAAATTATTTTCAGCGTCGGCATCAGCTGACTACAACCTTATTTCAGCATAACCGGATGGATGCCATCCGGACCAGGTAACTTGAAACCCTCAAACGATGCTATTGCATATTTGATGGCCTCATCCGTCACTACTCTGGATGCAACATACCAGCTACGCCGCGTGGTATTTGACTGTTCAGGAATGGCCACCGTAACCGGTACCACTGAAGAGCATGTTAACCTGATTTCCCAGGAAGTGAGTCTCCAGTAGGAGACAAAAAGTCTCCGCCTTTGTCTCAGTGTAGGTATCATCAGATTTTTGGAGCGATTCCAGTTTACATGGTCTGTCCCTTTTTAGGACTTTAACAAGCCTACTGGTCGCGCTTAGTGATTCGACCTCCTCACAAAATTTCCTATAATAGTCATTTTTCGATTTACAAATTAGCGTCTTAAATTCTTTTTGTCTCGATCGATATAGATTCCAGTCTTCTTCTAAGTTGGTTTTTAAAGACCGATTTAGGAGCTTCCTGGTACCTCTGCGAATACACTGCAGTTCGGTATTCCACCAAGGTACCGGTTTTCTATAGGAGTTTTTTTGTAACTGGACACGCTAGTTCGAAGCAATGGATAAGGGTGCTACTCAGATCCTGAGCAGACCTCTCTACCCCCTGTATCGATCTAAGTTTGAGTGGAGCTTTAACAGAGTTGCCAAGCTCCTCCCCAAACCCAATTTGTTTTTCCTCCTCTCTAGCAAAGGCGAAACTTCCCAAAAGATTCGAAATTCGATGTATCTGGTGATCTGACAAAGTGCTATCCGGTGATACCCGCCAATGCGTGATATAGTCTTGGAATGCCGGTTGGACAGGGTGAGATCAATTACTTGCTGTCTCCTGACTGCAACAAATGTAGGTCGACAACCCACATTGTTGATGGTAATGTCAGACGATAAGAAGGTTTCCCAACTGTCCTTTGTATGGTAAGTAAAAGTTGCAGCAACCAAATCTTACCAAGGCCACAGATGCGATTTTTCCACACCCATGGTTCCTGGATGGATGTTATGCGATTCTTTGTTACGACCACTATTTGCATTACTTTTTTTTTATATACTTCTCCCGGGAAAGGTGAACCTATAACGCTTCAACAGCGCTCCGAGATGCCTGCAGATGTATGTTTGTTCTGCACTTAAATTGCTGCAAATTGTAGTCTTCTGGAAATATATCCCCAGGAAGCGAGTTCCAAAGTTTGCTTGTTCTGTAACAGTAGGAGTTTTTGAAAGTTGATGTCCTCGCGGTTGTCAAGTGTACTGTATGGTCATGAGCATTAGCAGCCTGTCTTGTTGGGCATTGAAATGGAAATTGAATCCTACCAAGATGCAGCTAGGGACGCATGTCGTACCTACACTTGATGGTCTCGGCAGAAGCCATGTCCATGCTCACAACCAGAGAGCTACCATCTTCATCGTGACGGTTTTTGCTCTGCCTGTGAGAACGGACAATCTAGGCTTCTGTGTCGAAACCAGAGTTCTGGGCGTGAAAACGCTTTAGCACATCCGCCGATCTCTCCAGTTTCCCAGGGATCCAGCAGACAGCGCGCGTGAGATTGGGTGGCTTGTATAACTCAAAAATTGTGGTCCTAAAGGGAGGGATCTTCGGCACAATACTGCTGACCCATTCAGAGGCTTGCTGCGAGGAGGTCTTCACCATGAAGGTTCCGTCCTTGAACTCACAACCCTCAACCTAAATGCATGCATTCGTTACCGAGGCAAGCTCCAAAAAAATGAGCTTTGCAGTGTTTGCACTCTACATCGCTCATGCTTTTATCATTGCCTGCTTTCCCTATACGAACTACCAAAGAGGAGACAGCAGCATCCTTATAGGACAGCCTACTATCTCTCACCTTAGCTGTTCTGCGTTCAAAAGAAGCACTCCGACCACCAGACCATCCGCGACAACAAAGTTCTGTCCGCTGGCACTGCAACCTGAGTTAGTTACAGCACCTGCATCATTCGTTACAGGGCACGGGCAGCCCCAGCGATAGGAGCGCCTCCGCATTTGGAGACCGCGCACGGACAGACTCATAGACTTGAGCTGGGTTTATTCTCTTTACGAGCTTGGGTCGCTTCTTCCTGCTTTTCGGTTTGGCAGAAGAGGAGGCAGTTCCCGATCCAAGGGGTTGGTTGGATTTAGTTGGAGTGACCTCCTCCGACCTATTCCTTTCAAAGATACCGCCGAAGAGCTGAAAGATGTGCTTGCGCCTTCAGCAGATAAAGCATCTTTGAGCCGCGGATCCAACAGCTTCTTCATTTTCCTCTATCGCTGTCCCTTAGACAAGCGCAGCCAAAGGCCCACCTCTTCAGGAGCCCTTTCAACCATGGAGGTATCCCGAGTCTTACCGTCAGTGGTAGTGCAGTGGGCAGCAGCTTATCTCATGCTCAATTTGCCGAGTGAATCGGACATAGAGCCACAATAGTCGCTTGTCGGTTTGGTGCTCACGCCTGTAAGTAACGGGTGATTTTTTAAGAGGCTTAGAACTTTTTTTTAAAAAAAAGACACAAAAAATTCGAAAAAATGAATGAAATATTTATTTGAATCGATAGTTTGAACCTTGCAATTTAATGTTTAAAGATAATTTCATGCAAATGTTGACCGCGGCTGCGTCTCAGGTAGTCCATCCGCTGAGTCCAATTTTGGCATACTCTTTCACACATATCGGCCGGTATCTCACGAATGAATGCATGGATGTTGGCTTTGAGTGCGTCAATCGAAGCGGGCTTGTCCCTATACACATTAGCCTTGACATACCCCCACAAAAAATAATCTAATGGTGTCAAATCGCACGATCTAGGCGGCCAATTGACCGGCCCGAAACGTGAAATTAACTGTTCACCAAACTCGCCTCGCAATTGCGCCATTGTTTCGCGTGCTGTGTGGCATGTGGCACCGTCTTGTTGAAACCACATATCATGCAAGTCAAGAACTTCCATTTCGGGCAAAAAAAAGTTTGTTATCATCGCTCGGTAGCGTTCACCATTGACAGTAACGCTGCGATTCGCATCATCTTTGAAGAAATATGGCCCAATAATGCCGCCGGCCCATAAACCGCACTGGTAGCTGTTGCAATGCTTCTGGCTGATCTTCACTCCAAATGCGGCAATTTTGCTTATTTACGTACCCATTCAACCAAAAAAGAGCCTCATCGCTGAACACAATTTTTCGATAAAAAAGCGGATCCTCGGCCAGCTTTCCAAGAGCCCATTCACCAAAAATTCGGCGTTGTGGTAGGTCGGCTGGCTTTAGTTCTTGCACAAGCTGTATCTTAAAAGGCTTTACGCACAAATCCTTCCTCAAAATTTTCCACGTAGTGCTGTAACAAAGGCCTAACTGCTGGGAACGGCGCCGAATCGACATTTCGCGGTCTTCTGTCACACTAGCTGATACGGCCGCAATATTTTCTTCACTACGCACAGTACGTAAACGTGTTGGTGTTTTAATGTCCAACAAAGTAAATTTGGTGCGAAATTTGGTCACAATCTTCCGAATAGACTGCTCAGAAGGTCGAGAATGCCGATCATAAAATGGAAGCAGCGCGCGATGAACATTTCGAACCGAGCACGAATTTTGATAGTAAAATTCAATAATTTGCAAGCGTTGTTCATTTGTAAGACGATCCATGGTTAAATTGCAAACCAAACTGAAGCTGTTTGACAGTGACACAAGGTACTAAACACACGTCAGCTGTCAAAACCAGTGTTGCCAAAACCAAACCAGCTAAAAAATCACCCTTTATGATCGCGACGTCCGGTTTCCGTCCACCAGTACTACTTCCATTGCTGTTAGTAGCCCCGGCTTCATTTGGAGACCGTGCGCGGACAGACTCACAGACTTGAGCGAGGTTTATTCTCTCTACGAGCTTGGGTCGCTTCTTCTTGCTTTTCGTTTCGGCAGAAAAGGAGGCAGAGCCCGATCCCAGGGGTTGGTTAGCTTCAGTTGGTAAGACCTCCACTAACCTGTTCCTTTTCAAAGGCACCGCCAAGGAGCTAATAGATGTGCTTGCGCCTTCAGCAGATAAAGCATCTTTGCGCCGCAGATCCTCCTTTTCCTCTTCCGCTGTCCCTTGGACAGGCACAGCTCAAGGACCGCCTCCTCAGGAGCCCGTTCAACCATGAAGGTATCCCGAGTTTGACCGTCAGTGGCAGTGCAGTGGGCAGCAGCCTGTCTCATGCTCAATTCGCCGAGCGAATCGGACATAGAGCCGCAAGAGTCGCTTGTAGGTTCGGGTATGAATATTGGGACCTTCAGAATCCGTGCCCCGGCCTTAGTTGAGAAGACTACGGGTGGATTATGGCTATTCCCATTAGAACCTAATTGAGTGTTAACCACTAGCTCCTGTGGGTTAGAATACATTAACAGTTGATTTGACTGAGGATAGGCTAAGCCGTTACCTCAAACCCTCCTCCTTTACCCGGGCTTGGGACCGGCATGCTACTTCCGTAACACGGCGGAGTTTAAATTATAGTCACCACACGGTTAACGATATATTCGACTCAATTTTGTTTCGATAACATGATTCCAATAAGATGTTAACTGTTTGCCATTTTTGGTACCATTACGTGTCTCAAAGATACAAATGTCCAAATGTCAAAACACATAAAAACTGTGAAGTTACCAATAAATGTTACCACTTAACAGCAACGCGAATTGACTGCGTTCCACTAAGGGACTTAGGTCCCACCTAGTGGGAATCAAAACTACCTCCGTGAAGTGGACTTAGTTCCCCTCCACTTTCCTATTGGAACTTATTATACATTCAAAACTAAGAAGAGGGAACATACTTCCAACATTTAGAATTGGATAATTTTTTTTTTAATAGCGGCGACTTTTCTTTGATTATTTTCAGAAGTTTGCAAACAGATTTTTTTAAATTTATATTTTTCGAAATTCAGTTTGCAAGACTTTGAAATTTAAAATTTTTATTCTATTTTGACAGAATACTACTTGTTCCGCTTAGAACATAAAAGAAAACTGTTCGCAATTGCAAGTAGAAACTGTATTTCTAAGAACGCTTTAAAATTCCAAATGACCAAATAAAACACCGCTTGTTACCCGTTATAAAACAGAATTATCATTTATTACGAAAAACAGTGCCTTTTATATGTTTGTTTGTATACAAGGAACAATCATATTTTTGACAGCTGATATCAATGGGACATTTTTAGTGTATGAGTGCGTTCCGCATTTTTAGTGTTGCATGACGTCATAAATTGTGGATAGAGAAATATGCGCTACAGTAAAATGTATTGGCTTATAGGGAAATACTCTTGTTTGTCAAATTACAATAAATTACTGCTTTAAAGGCAAATTCTAAAATCAGTATGGACCTACGGGCTCCAGCTGTGGGCATGCACATGCAAAACAAATTTACAGAAAATTCAAACATTTCAAAACAAAATTCTACGGAATATAGTAAATGCACCATGGTACATAAGAAACGCTGATCTGCATAGAGATCTAGAAATAGAAATGATTGAAGATGAAGTCAAAAAAGTAGCTAATAGACATAAACTTAGGCTTCTCAGCTCAGAAATGAAGGAACTATGTAATGCTAGCAATATGACTAGGAGGTTAAGAAGGATAAAACCTTTTGAACTAGCTACATAGCTCGAAAAATAAAACAAAAACAGTATTAAATCCTCTATGGACAAATACTTAGAATATGAATTTTAAAATATGAAAGAAAAATGGCTGATTGGTTTAACTACTAGGTGCAATAATTGGAAAGCTGGCTAATCCCCGCCCTGCGACAATGAAATACCAAGAAGGTTGTATCGCAGGGAAACGGGAAGACGGGAGAAGAGAAGGGGTTAGTGGGTAGAAATCACCACACTGTTACTGAGTACGGGCTCGGTTTCGTCTTTGGAAGATTACCACCTCCCAGCGTAGAAAAAAAAAAAAAAAAATTGTGGATTGTATAATAAACACTACTTCTTTCGAAAATCGCGGCAAATTTTATTTGATTATTTTCAAGTTTTTGCAAACTTAATTTCGATTTTGAAAATTTTGTTTAGTATATTCTCTCTGTCTCAGTTAAAAGTTAATTTCTCTTTTGTTAATAAAAATTGTAAATTTTTTTTTTTTTTATATACTTTTCCCGGGAAAGGCGAACCTATAACGCTTTAACAGCGCCCCGATATGCCTGCAGATGTATGTTTGCTCTGCACTTAAATTGCTGCAAATTGTAGTCTTCTGGAAATATATCCCCAGGAAGCGAGTTCCAAAGTTTGCTTGTCCTGTAACAGAAGGAGTTTTTGAAAGTTGATGTCCTCGCGCTTGTCAAGTGAACTGTATGGTCATGAGCATTAGCAGCCTGTCTTGTTGGGCGCCCAAAAGTTGCATTTCGAAGGATAATGTCTTTGAGTTCCTCAGAACATCTACCATGGAAGTACCTATAGAACAAGCATAGGTCAGCGACTTGTCTTCTGTGCACCAACGGTTGTAGATTCGATGTGAGTGTAGGGTCTCCAATGAGTCGAACTGCTCGTCTCTGTATGCTATCTAGCAGGTTAAGTGAATGTTTTGGGGCCGAGCTCCATATATGGGAACAATATTCCAACCCTGGTCTAACCAGTGCTTTGTGGAGAAGGAGAAGTTGCTTGGGGCTAAAGTACCTCTTTGCTCTAAATAGGTAGCTCAACTTTGCGGACGCCGATCTTGCGATATAGGAAATGTGGTTCTGCCATGTGATTCCTGAATTGACTGTGACTCCTAGAAGGTGCATTGAGTCTTTGTGATGGATTGGATGATCATCCATTTGGATCTGAGGAACTGTTGATGCATTTTTTCCAAAAAATGTTGTGAGCTGTGTCTTGTTTGCATTAAATACAACCAAGTTGTGCTTTCCCCACTTCAAGATTTTGTCCAGATCATCATTTACTTACTTACTTACTTACTTAAGGTGGCGCTACAGTCCGGTGTGGACCTGGGCCTCAACCAATACGCCTCGCCAGTTAGCGCGATCTTTGGCTAACTGCCTCCAGTTGCGCACACCAAGTTGGTTGAGGTCCCCTTCCACTTGAGCGCGCCACCTAAGGCGAGGTCTTCCTCTTCTGCGTTGTCCCTCCGGGTTGGAATCGAAGACTCTCCGGGCCGGAGCGTTGGTGTCCATTCGCTCTACATGTCCCAGCCATCTTAGACGACTGATGCGTACTTTTCTGACCAGGTCGATGTCGCTGTACAGCTCGTAGAGTTCGCTGTTAAATCTTCTCCTCCAAATCCCGTCAACGAAGAATTTTGCGTTCGAAGCGACCAAGAAGATCCTCATCCGTTTTTGCTAGGGTCCATGCTTCTGCGCCATAGACAGGGATGATGAGAGTCTTATATAGAATCTCCTTAGTGCTTCTTGACAAGGCCTTACTAATCAATTGCCGTCTTAGGCCAAAGAAACAGCGGTTGGCAAGTGTGATTCTTCGCTTGATTTCTGATGTGATGTCATTATCAGAGTTTATAGCGGAGCCGAGGTAGACAAAGTCCCTAACTACCTCAAATTTACAGCTGTCTGTCGTGACGTTCTGACCGATTCGTCGATGTTGTGTGTCCCTTCTTGTTGACAGCATATATTTTGTTTTACCCTCATTCACCACTGAACCCATTTTTGCCGCTTCTGTACTAATACTTGCAAGTGCACCAGTGACAGCTCGCTGTGTTCTGCCAACAATGTTAATGTCATCAGCGTATGCAAGCAGTTGCACAGACTTATGGAAAATTGTGCCTCTGGTGTTGGCTTGTGAGTTTCGCACAATTTTCTCAAGAATGATGTTGAAGAAGTCACATGACAGCGCGTCGCCTTGTCTAAATCCTTTTTTGAGATCAAAGGTCTCGGTGTGATTGTTTCCGACCTTTACGGAGCAGCGAGCGTTCTCCATCGTCATTCTGCACAGTCTGACAAGTTTGGCAGGGATGCCAAAACTAGACATGGCTCTGTATAGCTCGTCTCTATAAATTCTGTCATATGCGGCCTTAAAATCGATAAAAAGATGGTGAGTATCGATCTGGACTTCTTGGGTTTTCTCCAGGATCTGCCGTAGTGTGAATATTTGATCGGTCGCGGACTTACCGGGCCTAAAACCGCACTGATAGGGACCTATCAGATCATTGACGAATGGTTTCAGGCGTTCACACAGTACAGCAGACATGATCTTATACGCAGTGTTCAGGATACTGATGCCTCTATAGTTGGGGCAGTTTAGAGAGTCTCCTTTCTTTTGGATCGGGCAAACTATGCTGAGGTTCCATTCCATCAGGCATACTTTCGTCTGACCAAATCTTGGAGACGAGTTGTTGTATGCTCTCTACCAGGTCATCTCCCGCTGCCTTAAACAGCTCGGCAGTTAAGCCGTCCGGTCCAGCAGCCTTGTTGGACTTAAGCTTAGATATTGCTATCCTCACTTCATTTTGGTCAGGTGGACGGAAATCTTGGCTTTCATCGTCCAGGTTGAATGGCTCGTTCTGCCTGACAGCGGAATTTGTGTCGTCTTCGCCGTTTAGCAGTCTGCAGAATTGGTTTTTCCATGTCCTCAGCACCGACTGTGACTCTACTACAAGGTTTCCTTGTTCGTTCGTACAGGTCTCCGTTCGGGTCTTGTTGGCATGACACGTTCTTTTTACCTTTTGGTAAAACTTCCGAACATTGTTCCTGGAGTAACACCTCTCTATATCCTCGATCGCGCGCTTCTCATGCTCTCTCTTTTTGGGTGGGCTGGTGAAACCGAGCACATCAGTTGCGGCCTTTTTGATGGCTTCTTGGCATCGGCGCCATTGGTCTTCGGCACTTGATGCTGGCAGCATAGGACTTCTCGAGAGGTTGAGGGATACGCGATCGGCATAGGTTCTGGCGGTTTGTTGCGTTTGTAGTCGTCCAACGTTAAATCTCCTCACAGTATTTTCTCGTTGCTTAGAGAATTAATTTGTTCACATCTCTGACTGTGTGATGTAGCCGTATTCACAGGCCCATTGTTCGAGATGGGGGATATAAGAGTGCTGTCATCTGCAAAGCTGTAGATATTATTATTTGTCGATCCAAGCAAATCGTTGATATGGAGGAGAAATACAGTTGGAGAAAGAATAGATCCTTGGGGCACTCCTGCATTTATATCAAACGAATTGGATGATACACCATCTACAACAACTTGGATCGATCTTCCCAGAAGAAAATTTTGCATCCATCCGCAGAGTTGTTGTGGTAATCCGTAAGACGCTAACTTGCCTAATAGGGTTCTATGCCAGACTCGGTCAAATGCCTTTGATATGTCCAAGGCTACGGCTCTGGATTCGCCGTGTTGTTCAATTGATTGTGTCCATAAGTGCGTTACGAAGCTTAACAGGTCACCAGTGGAACGACGGCTCCGAAATCCGTATTGCATGTCGCTTATTAATCGATGGCCTTCTAGATATTTGATTATTTCGACATTTATTGCCTTTTCCATTACTTTAGAGAGCATTGAAAGTAAAGCTATTGGACGATAGTTTTGTGGCAGACATTTCTTCCCTTTCTTTGGAATAGGTTGAATTCGAGCGGTCTTCCAGCAAGAAGGAAACGTCTTCAGGGAGTACGACAGGTGCAAGTTCTGGTGCACAGTTCTTGAGTACTATAGCCGGGATTCCATCGGGTCCCGTTGCCTTATTGCAGTCTAGTTCTTGATTCTTTAATTCTACTTTGTTCTTAGTCGACAGTGAGAATTTACTTCACATTAAAAGGGAAATAAAAGCACTCATAGTTTCCGGACATTATTTTTCACCTTACATGGGAACTAAGTTCACTTCACTAAAGTGGTTTTATTTTGCCACAGATTGACTTAGTTCCCGGGAACCTATTTCCCTGCTCCGTCGATACCTATACACTGCAAGTTAAAAGATTAGAAGCAGACATTTTTGAGAAGTAAAATCGATATACGGGAGATACATGATGGATTAGAAAAAAAAAAAAAGGAATATGGTAAACGAGAAACTATTTTGTTTGGAGAGATTTAGCTAACGTAATTTTGAAAACAAATTTTAAATTTAGTAAAGAATATGCGGAAATAAATCAGGTCATTATATTAGAAGCAGAGAAAAAAACAAAGTTTATTGTGACGTGAATACATTTCGCTTTGAACGGTACATTTTATAAATTTATTTTTCTTGAGTGAGTTCTTATAAAAATGGACGAGAAAAAATGTTTAACAGTGGAGGAAATGGCAAAAATATAATTTTATTGCTCTGAAGATCTTTAATGCCCTGCGGAACGCGAAGTAGCTACCTATCCTTACAGAATAGGGAGAAAGCTAATGTGAAGGCCAGTTTATCTACTTCTAAACACACAATTCGTCGTGATGAATACTTAAGCCGCCTGAACCTTAAGAAAAAAAAAAGCACCATTTAATGACGCAAGGAAGAAGCAACACTTGTGTTATAAAGGCGAAAACATCTTAAAAATTTTAAAATCCGTTTTTATTGTTTTACCCAAACTTTTGTTGCATCTTCTTATACTTTAAAAGTTATAGCTTAATAACAATAGAAAGAAAGATATATTTTTTTCATTAATAAAGTACAGTTTGCTATCGCACAATTTACATTATTCGCACAGAGATATGATTTACAAATGTAATGCTCTACGGAAAACTTAGTTATATATTTTAATGTGATGCTATAAATTTATAAAAAGGATCCTGAATAAACAACGAAAAACCTCAATTACAAAGAAGCTTAATAATAATAAACGCAACAAAGAAAACCGTTGCCTCAATTTTGCACTCGGGTATTAAGAGATTGCAATTATAAAGTTCACATAATTATACATGTATTACCATTTTCATGACATTATCTTCGTTAAGGTATTTTAGCATCCCCATTAAAGGTGAAAGGTTATGTGTGTACACTGTACATTTCACACTTAAGTTCGGTCACATTTTGGTTACAAGTCGTAGCTAAAATACCATATTTTTGTGTTTCCCGAAATAATAATTTAAAGAGTTACAACTAATTCCGCACTTTGGTCTCCTTTCCATACTACACTGGAAACAGTACGCATTTTGATAAACTATATACACACTATTACTGTTACGGTAACATTTCTGAAATGGATTCACATCGCCTAAACCATAGCATCAATTTCTACTTGGGAGAAACACGTTTACCAGCAGATTTGTGAAACTCTGCTACTCAAGATTTATTGGCCTTCGTCTATTAGAAAAACATAGAATAGCTCTCCTTCTTTGATACAATAGATCATTTAGGTCGCAGCGTCATTCAACAGGGCAATTAATGTAATCGGTATAGCGGACTATAACAAGTTGCATACCATGTTAAAGAATTTGTTGCCAAGAGACTACAAAGTAACGTCACTTAGAAACAATGCGCGGAAAGTCAACGTCAAGGACCCCGAAAGTTACCGTCTACTGTCTCGTAAATTAAATCTGCCAATAAATAGGGCAGTTTATGCATGGCATAGGTAATGAGTAATAGGTTAAATTACCTAAGGGCCTTAGGTATTTTAACCTAGATACAAATAAGTGTTATCCATCTAAGGACATACGTAACTCTGCTTAAACCTTAAGTTAAAGGCATACAATTTGTTATTTATTGGTTATTGAGCGCAATGGCTTAGTGGTTAGTGTGTTGGACTACTAAGCGAGGGGTCGAGATTCGAATCCCGCAAATTCCAACTCAGGGTTTTTTTTCCACTGATCGTCTGACAAACATTCGAGAGTATAACTGCCTTGAAAGAACTTCTCAATTAGCCGTTTGGAGTCGGCATAAAATTGTAAATCCCTTCCATTCGTTCCAAAAATGAAAAACTCACACAAAACGAATAGCTGTGAGAAGCTAGGCCTAGGGTCCATCCTTGCCGTCTGTCTTAATAATAGTAATTGTTTTAAAAAAAGAGAATTAAAAATATTAGCATATAACGTAGCTGGCTTAAGTAATAAATCTTTGTTTGGTGAATTTTATAATTTCATAAACCAGTTCGAATTTATTTTTCTATACGAAACATATTTAGTAGAGGGTAATTTTAGTAAATTTGAAAATAAAATTTCTAACTACGAGCACAAGTGGATAGCGGCAACTAAACTACATCAGAGGGGAAGGGCTAGTGGAGGCTGCTTCTTTGGATACAAACGGGATCTAGATGGTATCAACTGTGAATTTAAAATTATAGAGGAGGTCGTACATTTATGCCTGGAGTTCGATAAGAAAAAGTTTTGCATAATACCATCGTATTTAAACTGTAACTATTGGAGTAGAGATTTTGAAAACCTACACGGAATAGCGACGTACTGCGATAATCCCAACATGATTGTAATAGGCGACTTGAATGCAAGAGTGGGCAAGGAACGAGGTACGGGAAATTTTATAGCGGGAATAGATCGTCAATCGAAAGATCTTACTAGGAATGCAAATGGCACAAAACTGTTGGATTTTTGTGATTCCTTCGGGCTACGAATTCTCAATGGTACAAGCTTGAGTGACAAACATGGCGAGTTTACATTTGTGGGAGGGCCAGGGACATCCGTCAATGACTACTGTCTTATAGGCGGGGAATGGAACTCCTACATAACTGACTTGGAAGTAAAACATGTTCCATACTCGGATCATCTCCCTATTGTTGTCACTTTTGAGATCATGGTAGCTGAAAATACGAGTACACGAAATATTAATCGACTGCCGAAGCTTATATGGAAAGATTCGGAAGCATCTTGCTATAGAAATAGCCTAGACGAGAGACTTCAAAGCGCACAGAACATAGACCTTAATAGAATCGAGGAAATTATTAAGGAATTGAGTCCAAACACTATCCATCAGACGAATAGAAGAGAACAATTTAAGGAACCGTGGTTTGATAGGGAGTGCATGAAGGCTAGAAAGCTATCATTCGGCTGGCTCAGAGTATTCCGGACTTTCAATCAAACTAAAATAAAAAGCACTTATATCCAAGTCAACAGGGAGTTTAAGGCACTTTGCAGAGAAAAAAAGAGGAGATACTTTGAAAAGGAAGCTCAGAGATTGGCTCAATGTAATAGCTCTGCAGAATTTTGGAAACTAGCTAAGAGACTAAATGGTGGAAAGAACCTTATTAGTATAGACCTAAGCCCGGGAGTGTTGAAAACGTACTTTAACGAGCTCTTGAATCCATCGATCAGCACGCATGGCATTCATCATGCCATTCCTGGATTCCAAGATGAAATTCTAGACCGACCGATTGTTCTGCAAGATGTTGTTGAGGCACTTAGTAGTCTTAAGGATGGTAAAGCTGCAGGATCAGACGGGATTCCTATCGAATTTTACAGATATGGCACTAACGAGCTTAGCATTCAACTTACGAAAGTGTTTAACGAAATTTTTAGAACTGGAACTATCCCTCATCGTTTCAAAGAAGCGCTGATCTTTCCCATCCACAAAAAAGGATGTACGACGGACCCAGCGAACTACAGAGGCATTTCCTTTTTAAATTCGTCATACAAAATTTTTACAGCTATATTACATAGCAGAATTAATACATGGATAAGGACAAATAACTTACTCAAGGAATATCAAGCTGGTTTTCGGCCTGGGTATTCCACTATAGATCACGTGTTTGTTCTAAGTAATATTGTCCAGTATTTTCTCTGCAGGAACAAGAAACTATATGTCTTCTTTATTGACTTCAAAGCAGCTTTTGATTCGGTGGACCGCAATGCCCTATTCTATAAGCTGTACAAGATGGGAATGTCTTTGAAGTTCGGAAGAGTAATACAAAACTTGTACGAGGACATCAAGGCTTCTGTTTGGAATGGAGAGGTGCTATCGGAATGGTTCCAGTCGCGGTCAGGAGTACGACAAGGTTGTGCTCTGAGCCCAAGTCTATTTGCCCTGTTCATCGAGGATATAGTGGATATCTTACCTGGAGGTGTGGAGTATGCAGGACAGCTGATCAAAGCGCTTCTGTTTGCCGATGACATTGTCTTGATGGCGAGCTCACCCGAATCATTGCAACTCATGATAAATCGGCTGTTTGGATACTGTAATATGTGGAATCTGACGATCAACTTAGGGAAGTCGCAAGTAATGGTTTTTAAAAAAGGTGGAGGTAGATATTGCAGTAACGAAAAATGGCACTTCAACGGGGAAACTATTGAGGTGGTGAAAGAATATAAGTACCTCGGAGTATACCTTACGAGAAACCTAAATATGGAAAAACACCTTTGTGAAAAACTGTCGAAATCCAAATTGGCCATCAGCGTTGCTTGGAAAAAATGCTTTAGTAACAAATGTGTAGCACATAGTGCTAAGTATAAAGTATTCGAAGCTGTTTCGGAGTCCATTATGTTCTACGCTGCGCAAGTATGGGGAGGAAAATGTTATGATATCGTGGAGAAATTACTAAGGTATTATCTAAAAAGAACTTTTCATCTCCCACCGAACACTCCAAATTATATGATCATGTTGGAGACAGGCTTATCACCACTATTCGTGAAGACACTAAAATTGCAAATCGATTATGTGCTCAAAGTATTGAACATGCCGGACTACCGTCTGCCAAAGAAAGCAGCCCTACAGTCAATTCGTGGAAAAACTGGATGGTATCAGGATTGGCTGGAACTAGCTAGAGGATGTGGAATTGATCTAAATCTAGATGAAGTAACGAGTTGGAAGCCCAAACTCTACCATTTGGTCAAATGTGTTGATGAACAGTTACGACAAAGGTTTGTAGAAGAAGCATCAGGCTCACTCCATAGAACAGTCTACAGTAGATTATGCTACAACCTCGAGGGGAAAAATTATTTTCGGGATGAGCATAGCGTAGAGGAAATTTCAACGGTGCTAAAAATGCGTGGAGAACTCCTCAAACTGAATTACATACCACATAGAGATGACCTACCTATAATCTGCAGCTTGTGTAATTTAGCGGAGAGAGAGGATATCTTTCATTTTGTTGGGAAGTGCCCAATTTTAAGGGAGACGAGAAGATCAATATTTGGAAGGTCTATCTTATCCGAAATCGATGTCTTACAAATCCTTAATGAAGTTGACGTCCTAAAACTAACCAGGTACTGCAAAATAGCTCTTCACTACAGAGAGAGAGTTTTAACTGAAAGTTTCTAAAATGCAAAATAATTACTGTGCTAATACTGTTTTCTGAGTTACGTAAATGGTCATTTATAAGTTTTTTTTTGTTTCTTTTTTTTGTTTTTGATTTGCCAATCAGACAGACGGCAATGCCATGTTAACTGATTTTTTGTAAACAAAATTACTTAATTGTAAATATCTTATTTTATCTTCTGCTGGAAATAAAAATCATCTAATCTAAAAAATCTAATCCTTTTTTTTTTTTTTTACGGGATTCGAACCTAGACCCCTCGCTTAGTAGTCCAACATACTAACAATTAAGCTACTGCGCCTATACATTCTGGCATACATTTACCAAAAACTAGGTAGATAGATAGATAAATATTTTTATTTCGTATAATAAATAATGTTACACGACTATTGTTATTGCACATTTTACAGAGATTTGATAATAGTATTTTATCTTTCTACTGGAATATTATTTTTATGTAGGGTGGATAGGTAGGGGAGAAGAAGAAAAGGAAAGGGTTGAAGGCACATACGAAAAAAAAAACCTTCAATATAAGAGAAAAGAAAAAAACAAAAAAAAAAGTAGATAGGAACAAAAATAGTGTTAAGAGTACATTGCATACATTTGATTTGTATAAACAAGTTAATAAATATATATTTAATAAATAATGAAATAGGAATAAACAAATAAATAAATAAATAAATAAATAAAAAAAAAATAATTGGATAAATAAATAAATAAAATACACATACCTACATATTATGTATTTTTTCAAAATAAAAAAATACTCTTTGAGGGTAACTTTTTCGGGGCGATTGTAACGCATTTTTCAACCCTGATACAATTGTATCTTTTTGAATACAAACAGAAAATAAATTTACACACATACAATCCACTCGAAAAAGATGCAATTTACCAAAAATATGTTTTGCCTCAAAAGTTACAAAAGACTCACTTCAAGAATAAACATGTAGTTGCATGTTCCTAAATACTCAAGTGAGACTGAACTATTATTTATTACGTTATTTCAAAAGTCTGAATTTCTTTGTTTTCCAAAACAATAAATAGGTAATAAAAGGTATCTAAGCATATTTATCTTAACATACGTTAACATACGTTACACTTCGGTCCTAAAAGGCGGAAATAGTTACACACACTTAAAACAATGGCCGCAGCACACGAGCAAAAAAAAAAAAAAAGTGCACGACTGGGTCGAACAAAACTTTCTCGTTCGTCAAAAGTTTTGTTGGTTGTTTTCTTGTTTTACTAGATAGGTAGGTATTAGGTTAAGATCTGAGAAGCTACTAGGCTGCTAGGTAAAAGAAACATGAAATATAGAAAAAGGAACGCACAGTGTTAAATAATATTCACTTTTCATTTTTAAATGTTGAAGCTCTAGAAACAGGCAGTTCTCGCAAGTTCTTGTTAGAGAGTTATAAGTGCCTACTGTACTATATTATATCACTTTACAAGTTTTTGAGTGTCAATGATTGGAAGTATTGGTCGTGATAGATCGATATCTTTTCATATAAATATATGTATGTATATGCAAAAATTCAGAGATTTATTTTTGAATTTGAAATAGCAGTTATTAACTGAATATCGTGATGAACGTGTGTGGGGGTTAAGTTTTGCGTTGCTGTTATTGCATTTTTAATACATAGCTGTTGCAATTTGAATTTTGAAGCGCGATATTGAGTTTTAAAAATACATATGAACAGAGATCGGCTTTTGGGTAGTCATTTTTGAGAAATAATTAAAAAACAGATATATTCGAATTTTCTGAGAAAAACTAAGTACGGGATCTTATTAAAAAAACTGATATTATCGTTAACATTTATTTTGGTCAAAATCGTTAGAGCGGTTTTTGAAAAATTTGACAGACAAAACAGTACCAAATATTGCAATGTTTAGTTGGAAAAATACTATTCGTTAACTATATAGCTAAAAACCGATTATAAATAATTGTTTGCGATGTAAGCATTACTTGGTTTTTGAAGTTGTATCGAAGTCAAAAATTGGGGTTTTCGAGATATTATGAGCGGTTTTTAAAATTAGTGTTAACAATTTTAAGTTAATATTACTCTAAGTTTGCATTTTGGCCAAAATCGTTATTGCCATTTTCAGGTAAACTAAGGAAAAGCAAATTTTTAAACAATTATTTTTTTTTTTTTAAATCCATTTATGATAATACCGAGAAAAGCTGAGTATACCATTAAGTTGGAAATGACCATATTAACTTAGAAATTTTTTTTTTTTTTTTACAATCGTATGGACCGTTTTCGAGATATGTCCAAACTTGAAAATTACCGTTATTCGAACTTTTAGCCAAAAACTGGGTATGTAGTCATGGTAACCTCTACCACTTAAGCTTAAATATAAATTTTGGTTGAAATCTTTAAAGAAGTTTTCGAGCAAATCTCACACAAACTCCAAATCCGAAGTTTGAACGAAATCCGGTCAGGCGTCAGGCTGTAGGCCTCCGGGACAGGCAGACAGACGGACAGACCGGACAGAATTTTGAGACCCACTTTTTTGAGTTCGTGTATCATCGTAATGTTAGAATTGGTTACGATCTCGAGTTCGAAATTTTGTACGAAAGCAATATCTTTCTCTTACTACGTAATGGAGAAAGTTAAAAAATAAAGAAAATCACCATATTCAATGTAATATACCTGTATTAAATAATTTACTTACCTGAATTATGTGTAATTATGCACACTACCACAACGCAAATGAAATAAATATATAATCAAATTATTAGACCGAACTAAACTTTAAAACAACGAAAACACTCGATCATAATTTCCCGCACAAAAAAAAAAAACTAAAACCGACACCGAAAAGTAAACAATGAAACTGGTCATCAACAACAACAGCTGCAGTGCACGAGCAATAGAATAAACCACCACCGGTACGATGCCCTGGGCTGGGCACTGCTATCAGAACAATGCTGGTAGAAGACAATCTGATGATCTTCGCTCATCGATGGGGGAGAATGTTAATGACATCAACAAAGGTGCAGGTGCACGAGACACACCCACTGCAATCAAAAATTTCCCCAAAACAAAATTTTATCTAAAAACGTCAAATGTCAGCTATCAATTCTGTGGCCACAAGGAAAAACAGCATAAGTCACTTTTTGCAATTTTTCAGGAGAGCGGTTTGAATGTTTACCTTTCCTCGTGCGTTGTATGGCGTATGTGTTTTTCTTTTTTCTATAATTCAAAAACCGTAATAGATAAAAATACAAAAAAAAATATG
This sequence comes from Cheilosia urbana, assembly GCA_946477585.1. NCBI lineage: Eukaryota > Metazoa > Arthropoda > Insecta > Diptera > Syrphidae > Cheilosia > Cheilosia urbana. Next base: position 84,905,409 of record OX297854.1, on the reverse strand, counting down.
GCAAAAAGAATGGAATATTTCGCATACGATGGTGTAAAAAACTCAATTTCGACATAAGTCGACTTATGTTGTTTTTCCTTTTTGCCACAGAATTATTGTAAACATAATCAGCCGTATTTATTAGATTCCCTTACGACGACTTTACGATGTTGTTTAGTTAAACATCGCGTAAGGATTTACGCAGCCTCTACGTGGCTCTCCTGAAATTATTATTCTGTATTTTCGATAAACTATTACAGAAAACACTGAAATCTGTTACTTTTTGCTCTGAAACCAACATCAGCTGTGATTAGCGTCGTAGGTACGTAAAATCATTTGACACAAAAAAAAAAGAGAAATTATCTGGCACAATTCCGAAATGTCTTTGAAGGGCTATCATGTATCTATGTGTCTTCCTTAACCATATACCTCGTCCAATTCCACCAACCACCACCAAATCTAATGCCTGGCCGTAGGTAGACACACATCCTGAAACATACCCTACAAGCAACAACACTGAAGAAGAAGAAAAAATAACACAAACGCATAATTTGATTTGATATTTTTTTATTTATTGAGTATAATTCGTTTGGCGCAAATTTACAAAACGGCGGAATGAATGCACACACAAAAATTAGTTACACTTTTTGGTTTTGTTTACAATTCAACCACAACCAAATGACATTTGATGCAGAAACATGTTAACGTAAGCTCTAAGCAGGCCATAAACGCAAATTTTCGCGTTTAACTTACGCAACCCTAAAGCAACGTTGCTTAAGTTCGAAAAATGTTTATAAATCACATTTTCCTGCGTAAGGGCATTTTAGAGGGTGCGTAAAGATAAGCAGACTCTACGGTGAGTTTATAAATAAGGCTGAATATGTTTAATTTATGTATAAAAGATCAGTGAACTTCGATAATAAAACACATAAGTTTTATACCTTTTAAAACGATGGTTGGATTTAATTTCTCTCTGTTACGGAATGTGTTTAAGCGTTTTTTCTATCAACAACAGTTGCAATTGCGAACAAATTTTTTTCCTATTGTTCCATACTGGACACTCTGTATAGCTCGGCTCTATATAAATACTGTCATATGCGGCCATGAAATCGGTAAAGAGATGGTAAGTATTGATTTGGAATTCTAGGACCGCAGTGGTAGGGACCCATCAGGTCGTAGCGAATGGTGCCAGATCACACAGCACACCAGACCAGAATCTTACATGCAATGTTAGGGAGACTGATGTTTCATATTGTTGGCACACCCTAAAAAGGGTATACTTTCTGGTCGCCCTAAGCTTCCGTCTATCGGGCATACTTTCCTCCGTTCAAATTATTTTGGGGACGACTTAGTCTACGATCTCTATACCAAGTCGTCTCCTGCTTAGCAGTTAAGCCGTCATTTTGTTTGGGTTGACGGAAATATTGCTTCTTTCATCGTCCAGTTTCAACGGAATTCTTCACTTTCGTCCCGCGCATCAACAACTTAACCCTCATACAAGAATTTTGGTGCTTCAATTTCTGGCTTCAAAAATAACAAACCAAGGTACGACTCACCCTCCCTTACCTATACCCATTTCTTTATTTCTATCGACGTTTGTGATTTTCTTAAGTGAAGCATGTTAGCATATAGCTTAGGCAGTGAGCACACAAGACCTTCTTTCCAAGGACACTTTGCTATAAACTCAATGAAAGCACACACACACTCAAGTCATATTTGTTCGAGTTGACTGTTGATTTCTCACAATTTGCCGAAGCGTTCATAATTTATGTTTAAAAGCTGTGTGCTGTTCTGTCCCCCAAATGTTTTCCAAATTGAAATTGAACTTCTTTCCCGGGGATGTTTTCGAAATTTTGTTCACGAGAACCGACTAACACACGATTAATTGTTAATGATGTTTAGAAAAGTTATTTCTTCTGGATTGAGAAACACCACCGACGAATGCCCTCCGGGGATGACCATTCCTGTTTTTTTTTTCTCCTTACGAATGAATACATTTGAAAATCATTTGGGAAGGTTTTTTTCGAAAAATAAACGGATATAATGACCTATGGATGCGGAGGAGGAGCGGCAGGGGTTGAAACAGCATTTTAAATTAAAAAGCGAGGAACGCTATTAATTCGTTTGAAATGTGTGGTAATGAAGGTTGATGAGATGGTTTCGGGTGCGCGTCTATATGATGGTACATTCTGGGTCATATCCTACTGACATGTTGTTTGCAAACGTTAACAGGCACTGGATATAGGTGGGCGCGTTCTAAAGTCAAAATATGGACGCATTTTTTGGGCGAATTAGGAATTTCCGGTTTATGGTTTACATATGTATGATACTGGACCTTCTGCTTGGCTGAAGGAACATCCGCGTCTACATATACACGTACGTAGGACTATTTGTATACAAGTGATGACCATTGAGGCAAGTTTAGTGAAGTCGGATGGATTGAAACGGATTCAATTAATTTTTCCCACGGAGAATGGCTATATGAAGAGAGTACCTATGTATGGTATAGGTGTTTCGCCTAAATAAGTGGGTTTCGGTCGCGGTAGCCATCGAGCAAAAAGTGCGTATAGAACAGATGTGGTGTTAAACCATCCAACAGTTTGGCTCAAATATGGAGAAACTTTTAAAATCTACCTACGATTTTCTAAGGCACCTTCACCGATAGTCGGATGCTGCGCTATTGTGTAAAATATTTCTCCATCCAATCCCAGTGACACATAGTTTTCCAAAATACGAGCTGATTAAGAAGGTTTCTTCTATATCTTGGCAGCTCATGTAGTTGAGTAAATAGGTATACCTTATCTTATGGCACAGTAGGATGACCTCTTTCGTTTATTCGATTCTTGGCTGTAGGCTGCGATATAAAACAGAGTTATGCTTTCCAAAAGGGTCTGATTCCCAGCTAGTGGAGTTAATTATTTTGGACATTCATTGATGGTCTTCGTCTGGTGAGTAAACACTTATTATTATGGTCATTATTTCTATGGAATAATGGCCTGTCAGTATACAAACCCTTATATCTTTTTTTAGATATTTCCTGCGCGCAATCTGTTCTTTATATCCATCGACAGTTGGTGTTATGTCAATAGAAGATGTACCTAAGTGACAACGATGAAATGAAAAAAAAAAGCTCCAAAGATAATACTCTCGTCTTAAGAAAACACACAATATATCACTCGAACAGTTTATAGGATATACGTACTGATGCGCCAGAAAATGAAAAAAAAAAAAAAAAAAAAAAACTGTTTACTGTTTCCTAAGAATATTACAAATTGGTTCGTTAATTTTATGCATCCACTGTTGTTAAAACATATTTTGGATCATCCTGTAAACAATTAAACTGCCGCAGACATTTTACATGTTTCTAAAGTTTTTCTTTAATTTTCTCTGCTAATTCCTTTTGCAAAGAAAAACTTACTTCATCTACCTACTTCAGCCTAAGATTTAGAAACACCCCCTGAAGCAATTTTCTTAAAAATCACTTTGTATTTTTATATGCTTGGAAACTTCCTTTAAGAAGAAAAAAAATTGCAGAGATATATTTAAAGTTATAATTTTTGCAACCAAAAAAGTAATTTTGAACCACAGTGCGGCGTTGCCACTTTTAGGACTATTTTTTCGCAGTAGATTCTATAAAATAGAGAAAAACAAAGGTTATGCTATTTTTTTTTTTTTTTTTTTTTTTTTTTTTTTTTTTTTTTTTTTTTCGTTTTTTCCTGTTGGGAGGAGGAGAAATGCTTTATGCACCATAAGGAGGTCTTTTCGGCGTTGACCATCCCCGTGTGTCCGACTCCCCTTTTTGCAAGGTATACGTAAACTAAAACTCCCCCTGACCCTTCGGTTTCTGACCCACCCCCCCGGGACCGCTATTTGCATTACTTCGGGGGGGATGTAATCATATATCCTTTCGGACTCACTCTATCTCGCGGGATTGCTCTTCTTCTCTTTTCTTTCTTCTGAGAACATATTGGGCGTAGGTACAGATTTGGTTCCAGTCCTGCTCGTTGGCCAGCATCTTTTCGGCTATGTTGTCTGGAGTGATGGTACCGACATTTCTCTCCAGCTCTCCTCTTTCGGTTTCCCATCTACTGCAGGTGAAGAAGGTGTGTTGCGCGTCGTCTTCTTCGGAGTCCCCGTACTGACAGGCTGGACTGTTCTTTTTACCAATTTTGTGGAGGAAGGCGTTGAAATGTCCGTGTCCGGTTAGTAACTGTGTGACGTAATAGTTTACCTCACCGTGTTTCCGGTCTTTCCACTCAGCCACGTTCCTGATCAGCCTCGCTGTCCATCGTCCTCTGCTTTCCGAGCTCCAGCGCTCTTGCCACTTCTGTTTAGTGAGTTCTTTAGCCTCTTCTGCTGCCCTTTCCAATCCAGCTTCCGTCTTTTTGTCGTAGATGTACTTCCTTTCAGCTGCTAGGAGGTCTATTGGGGTCACTCCTGCGACAACAAGGACAGCCGGTTCCGACACCGTTCGGTAGGAGCTTGCCACGCGTAGAGCTCCGCGTCTCTGCACAGCTGCCATCTGCTTTCTGTACTTTTCTTGTCTAAGCGCGTCTGCCCAAATCTCACATCCGTAAAGAAGGACAGCATGTATTATCGACATCAGGAGTTTTCGCTTGCTGGCCGATGGCCCGCCTACGTTCGCCATCAGCCTACTCAGTGACGCGGTCATTTTCGACGCTCGTTCCGCCGCGTTCTTTATCTGATGCCAGAAAGTAAGTTTGGTGTTGATGGTCACACCCAAATACTTCACGGCGTCTTTGCTTTTGATTACCTCCTGGCCGATTTGGAAGTCGATTTGGGTCGGAATCCTTTTCTTCGTCAGAAGGACTATCTCTGTTTTTTCTGTAGCCAGACTGAGGCCGTGTTCATCCATCCAGAAGCTTACTCGTCGCATAACCTGGTTAAGCTTCCTTTGCGCACTTTCGGTGTCTTTTGCCGTTATCACCGCGGCGATATCATCAGCATACCCTACCAAAAGGGTATCTTGCGGCATATCCATGCGCAGAATGCCATCATAGGAGATGTTCCAGAGGTCAGGCCCCAAAATCGATCCTTGCGCTGCTCCGGAGGTGATTCGCATTTTTCGTTGGCCTTCTGCTGTCTCGTAGATCAGCTCCCTGTCTTTGAGATAGTCCTTCACCATCCGCAAGAGATAGACCGGGATGTTGAAAGTGTCTTCGAGTGCGTTCAGCATGTCACTCCACCTTGCTGAATTAAAGGCGTTTCTAACGTCCAGTGTTGCCAGCAATACGATCTGCCTTGAGTAACTGCTCCCTCGTTGGGCGATTTGGGTAGCCTTTATTACTTCTTCAATCGCTCCGATCGTAGAGCGGCCTTTTCTGAAGCCGTACTGTCTATCTGACAGGTCTCCTCCTCTCTGTACTGCAGCGGTGAGTCGCGGTCTGAGCATCTTCTCCAAGAGTTTCCCTGCAGTGTCTAGCATACACAAAGGTCTGTACGCTGATGCAGAATCAGGGTCTCCTTTACCTTTACTGATAAGCACTAGACGTTGTGTCTTCCAGCTTCTGAAGAATACTCCCTCTGCCAGGCAGCTGTTGTACATATTTAGCAAAAGTTGGGGACATAAATGGGCGATCAACTTTAGCACTTCTGACGGTACCCCATCGAGTCCAGGGGCTCTTCTATTTCGTAGAGTTTTTACTGCTGAACACAACTCTTCTTCACTAAAGGGTGGTATTTCTTCTGGTTGGGCCGAAGTGGTGTCGGGGGGCCTGACGGGATGAGTTGGGAAAAGCGTGTCGACAATACCCTTCATCTTTTCTTCGTTGAGGACAGCACTGGTTTAAGGTTATGCTATGAGAGTGCGCTAGATGTGAAACTTCTCTCGCTAAATGTGGATGTACAATTGAATTGCGCTGTAGTTGAATTAGATTAAGAAATTTAGTTCAAAAACCAAATCATTTTAATATTAAAATCTTAATGCAGCGCAGTACATAAATGTATTCAATAATGTAAAAAAGATTTCATAACACAATCCAATCACCGTTTTTTTTTATTTTAAGGGTTTTTGTTTTGTTTTGTTTGCATTTTGTTTTTATATCGATTGAACTAAGATTTAAATAATTAACTGATTAGACTTGGATTTATCAGGGGAGTAACAAAAAGGTAGGTATCTCTCAAGGTGCAACCAACCATATAAGCCCACAAAATTTCACTGAAATCGTTTAATTGGTTTAGGAGATTGACAACAGCGCCACCTATCGGATGTAAAGCTATCCTATTTCCTAGGTTTCAAGCTGCCATACACACCCATAAAATTTCATTGAAATCAGTTGAGTGGTTTAGTAGTCGAGAGCGGTAGCGTAGTGATGGCGATAGGCCAATTTCCAAATTCCATCATGTTCGAGTCGTTTTTACTGCTAGTTCAACTGTCGATGTTCCCAATTTAATGGTTTTTTCCACTGCACCACCTCTCGAATAAGTCCGACAAACATCCGAGAGTATATAACTATCATGAAAGAACTTCTCAATTAGCCGTTTGAACTCAGCATAAAATTGTAGATCCTATCTATTCGTCCCCACAATGTGTCAGTTTTCCTCACACAATACGAATAATTTTTGAGAAGCTAGGCTTAGGCTGCTGTACCCCTGTTGCGCCAATTATTTATGTCATCTGCCCAAAGCCCAATCAGTTGGGGCACCCAAAAAGGTAGCATCCTATGCCTGTTCCCTTTTCTCCGTAAGTTAATAATTTTTGAAGCGGAGTGATGCCATTTATGCGCATCTCTGTGATAGCTATTGTAGTCTTGACAAAGCGTCTAAAAATCCTACAAGACGCTTCAAATATTTCGATCAGGTAGATTGTCCGTTTTGGTTTCGGTGTGACCTCCTACAAACGGGTGCTCTTTGAAATCCAAAATTAAAGTAGACACAAGTAAATGATGCCCATGACCAGAACAATGGCCAAACTGCTTAAGAAGTTAACCAATCTTGGCATAAACTTGCGAAAGAAATCCGATAAGAGTTTCCAAATAATGATGCTTAACGTTGGCAGTGTATATGGCAATCCCGCCGTGCAAACGTGCTCCAACTGTCTGTTCGAACTTAACCTCTTTTTACCCGACTGGACACAGGGAGGGTTATGTGTTTCGCGCGTATACTATGCACGTTTTTACCTGACACCCTGTAGCCCAAACGGCTGGACCGATTTTGAAGAGTAAGGTGTCATTAAATTGGTATTCTTTCCCGGAGTGTCATAGGCTTAACAAATAAATATAAAAAAATGAATTAAAAAAAAAAAAAAAAACAATTGCCACACAAAATGTCAGTGAGATATTTTTACAGTCAGTCGGGTTTTTTTGTTTTTTCAAATTAATTACTATTATTACTTTAAAAGTATAGGTCTTATGCCAACATGTTGATTCAAATTTTTACTCTCAAAACGAACTAACGACTTCGGACAGTCAACGGCGACTTTTACTTCTCAATTAGAGTAAACAGCTCTTGTCTTCCAAAAAAAAAAAAAAAAAAAACATATCGATCGCAAAAGTAAGTCAAATGTCAACACGATTTTGCGGAAAGCATCCCATGTTCCTATGAATGCTTAATGTGATTGCCTGCAGCAATAACAACGTCGCTCAGTTCAAATTATCTCACTTAACCGCTAACGCGTCGCTTGCACTTTCCTCCTTGGAACACATAGGTACCTCCAAGCTCCAACAAACGCCCCAGTCCCTTAACTTCAAGTTCAAAAGGAATACGAAAAGTCTAATTTTTCTCACGGTCTGGTTTAAACATTTTTCTGCGACTCTTTAACTGACATATTTTCAATGGTAAAATTACACCGACGCGACGCACGCCGCCAGAAGTGCCAAACTCCCTTCGAGATGAGCTGACTCCATCGTAAATCCACCCTTGGTCACATGCATATTCTATTTTATTTCATTCAATTTTGCTCTCCCCCCATCCCGTACTTTACTATTTTCCCAGAATTTTTTTTTTCGCCGTCACCCCCCTCTTTTGAGACCCCCTGCCAGAGATTATTTCCATAAATTTTCTTTGTCAACGTGTTAAATGAAAAACTCTGCGCAGAGAACAACGACGGCAGATAAGGGAGAGAGAATAAAAGGGAATGATCATATGAACACTGCGAAAGGGAGGACAACACCCATTTATGGTAAAAACAATTTTTCAGCATGTACCTACTTTTTAAAGATAAATCCACAAAAGTGACACAGAGGCACACGTCGTGACTCAGTCAGAGCACACACATGATACATAGGGTTATCTGGGTGAATATTGATGGCATACCCTCTAATATCAGCCACGTAATAAAGGTAATAACGACTAGGTCACATGTTGAATCTACATGGCCGGTTAGGAGTGATAGATGGTGTACCCGTTCCTACATTTTACTTTCTGTGCAAGGAAATGGCTCCTATCTGTTCCTTTCAAGTGTGGCCGAACAGCTTTGATGTTGATGCATTCGCTTGCGCAGGGTAGGTTCGGGGTAGGGTGAGCTATAGTGGAAAAAAAAAAAATATTCATTTCAGTTTTTCATTGTTGGTTTTACAATTTTATGCCGAGTCCAAACGGCTAATTGAGAAGCTCTTTCATGACAGCAATACTCTCGGAGCTGTGGAAAAAAACCCAAAGTTGGAATTTAGTACCACAATAGCCACAAGCGAGAATAATTCTTCCAATTATTGGAAGGTAGGTACACCTCATTTTCTTTCCCTAGACTTGGTTACCACAGCACAGGGAGCTCTCAAAGTAAGAGAGTCATAGCAATTTTGTCAACAACGACTCATAAAAATAACTGACGCAACTGACCCATATAGAAACCTAGGTTCTGCTGTTGAAAACCATCCTCTTCTTTGAGTCTCAAATTTTTGGAATTAGTGAAAGGGACCTACAGATTTATGCCGATTTTGCATTGGAAAGACTGCTGGCCTACAATTTTTAATTCATTGGAGCCTTTTTATTACCTTCTCTGTTAATCCTTACAAACTTAAAACTTATCCTGAAAATAAAGTAGGTACTGTGCGTCACATCTTTAAGTCACCAGTAATTCAGTGAACTGTACTTTCCAGTTTGGATAATATCTATCTCTGCAATAGCGGTATCTACTTAACCGAAGGAGCTCCTTGGAATTGGCGGCATACTCTCTGGGGATGAGTATCTTATCTCTTGCATTACTGGAGATGTGATATATAATACTTAATACCGGCAGATCATCTTTTTAGTAAGCTAATTTCCTCACGTATTTATGAAGAATTGTTTTCATATTGGCGGGATGAAACCGGACCGGAGCGTATTCTCTTGCTGCCCTAAGTTATTGTCGATTTTACGGCGCTTATTGTGCTTATTCAGTTGAAGCGATCGTATACATTTAAAGTTCTGTGAAAGCAAAAGGTTTACAACTTTATCGTAGACTTTAAAGCGACATTCGATAAAGTCTCACGTACCTAAACTTTTAATATACTAACACTGAATATCAACCAAAATTGGGATACTAATAGAGAACATAAATATAGGAGCACTAAATCAGCAGTATGGACAGGAGAAGATTTATCAAAATATTTCGATACGATGTCTGGAGTTAAACAAGGTTGTCTTCCTTCACCGCTACTATACTCATATTACACTAATGATTTGCAAAACACACGTTCTGGGGTTCTAGATATATCTCGCGAAAAGGAAGAATGCTATATGGGGCAGGTATGGAGTATAGTTGTGATTTCCACTCGACGGGCAAACCGACCTACTGGCCAACTGATACTTCAAAAATACCTGATCTGATCGATTTTTTCACACATTGAAGTTGAAGAGAGCTTTGATCTGTCATCTGATCATTCACCGGTTATTTTAACATTGAGCGTAAAACTAGAAAATAACCTTGAGCCAGCGGGATTAACTGGTAGAACAACTAACTGGGAAGGCTTTAGGAACGAAATTAAAGATCGCTGCGTTGAGATCGTACAGCCCGCTTCCTGGAATAATACGCCTTATCCAAGGAAAACGCCGGCCAAATTCGGTCTACGATATCCTCCCGAAATAAAAGAATTGGTCAACGAAAAAAGGAAGGCGCGTAAAAAATGGCAATAGAGTCGCGCTCCGCAACATAAAACACATTTGAATTATTTGTGCAATTTGTTAAAGACAGCTATTTAGGACTTTCAAAATCGTGCGATAGGTTCTTACCTTGAAAGTTTAACGGCGAAAAAAGATTCCAATTATTCACTTTGGAAAGCAGTAAAAGGCACCAAAAGGCCCAAAATCCCCGCGCCACCAATTAAAATAAATCAAAATGAATGGGCAAGGGAAGATAAGGAAAAAGCGGACGTTTTTGCCGCCCATTTAGAAGAAACCTTTAAACCGTACGATGGTCGGGTGGTTCACGACAGTGTTACTGCGGCGGAATTACTATCCGACGATTTAGTACTCACAAGTGCAACGCTAGGGGAACTAAAACGTGAAATTGAATCCCTAAAACCTAAGAAAGCTCCTGGTTATGATTTGATCACGGGAGAAGTTCTTAAAGTTCTACCAAGAAAAGCATTAATTAAGCTTCTTCATATAATAAATGCCGCGCTCAGACTAAAACACGTACCGAGCCAATGGAAAGTTGCGGAGGTCATAATGGTTTTAAAACCAGGAAAACCGCCAAATGAAGTAAAGTCGTATAGACCAATTCCCCTTCTTCCAGTTACATCCAAAGTTTTCGAGAGAATTTTACTAACGCGCCTACAACCGGTTATAGAATATAATAATCTTATTCCTGACCACCAGTTTGGGTTCAGAACCAAGCATTCCACGATTGACCAAGTGCATAGAATTACTGACGTAATTGAGAAAGCATTTGAAGAAAAAAAGATATGCTCAAGCGTATTCCTTGACGTCTCACAAGCCTTTGACAAGGTGTGGCATGACGGCTTAAAATTTAAATTACGACAAGTTCTTCCCGTACGCCTATATGATATTTTAGAATCATATCTCGGGAATAGACTCTTCCGTGTTAGACATGGAAACGAATACTCTGAACTTAAGGAAATTTCGGCCGGCGTGCCGCAAGGAAGTGTCCTTGGGCCCCTGCTCTATTTGTTATATACTCGCGATATACCAAGAGAAGATGGCACTACTCTCGCTACGTTCGCCGACGACACCGCTATCCTAGCAGTAGGTAATACAATTGAAGAAACGACTGCGAAACTTCAAATCGCATTGAATAAGGTAAATGAATGGACGAGGGACTGGCGGATCGCCCTCAACGAAACTAAATCTGTTCCCGTGAATTTCACGTATAAGAAAACTAATGACTTGCCAATTTTCCTAAACTTGGCCCGAATACCCTTTGCAAACGAGGCCAAATACCTGGGAATGACACTCGACGCAAAGCTGAAACGGAATTCGCACGTGAAAATGAAACGAAAAGAACTCGATATCAAATATAGAGAAATGTACTGGTTACTGGGAAAACATTCCCAGCTCAGTACCGAACACAAACTGCTTCTATACAAGCAAGTGCTAAAGCCGGTGTGGACCTACGGTATACAACTCTGGGGTTGTACTAAGAAAACAAATGTCAATATTCTACAAACTTTTCAAAATAAAGTGCTTAGAGAAATTGTACAAGCACCATGGTATATTAGAAACGACGATATCCACAGAGATCTCGGAATTCCAATAATTGAAGCTGAAACAAAAAGCTTCGCGAGAAAGCATAGAAACCGACTAATCGGACATGTCAACAATTCAGTCCGACAAATTCTGGACGAGAACAATTTATTGCGCCGACTACAAAGAACGAAACCGTTCGACTTGGCAAGATAGGATTAACCGCGTCTAAATTGCGGAACATGCAGGATTTTTCATTGGAAAGTAGCCTGTCAAAAGTTGTTATTTCGTTATAGAAAAATTGCTTGATAAGTTATATCTTAGTTGCAGTATCTAACAATTCTTCGAAGGGTGATGTTTTTAATCAGTAAAAATCTGACACTACTATGAGCACTCGCTTGCTATTCTCATAGTGTCTTTGGAAGATTTTCACCTACCCTCGGTATAAAAAAAAAAAAAAAATTATGATTTGCTTGAATGTGTGGAAGGTGGCTTATTAACACATGATTTAAATATAGGGCTGCTTCTCTATGTAGACGACATTGTTATTCTATCAGGTAGCATATCAGTTCTGCAGGGGATGATTAATAGATTTGAAGAATACTGCAATAAATGGAATCTAGAAGTGAACATGAGTAAATCGGAAATCTGTGTCATAACAAGCTGTGAATATCCCGCCTTGCTCACTCAAGCTTGAGAAACACAAGAGATGCGAACTAGAAACTTGTCATACCACAAGAATGCTATGGCGAACCTTCAATATAGCCAGAGCCGAGATTCTCATACGAAAGGATAGAAAATCTCTTTCCATCTTCGTAGGAATCTTAACGGGGCACAACACTCGGTCTCACATGAAGAAGTTACGCTTGACAGGAGAAAAACTTTGTAGAGGCTGCGTTGATGAGGAAGCTCTTGAGGATACAACCCACTTCCTATGTCACTGCCCAGGTCTCCAACACAATTGGCACCGATTCATAGGGAGATACTTCATACACGACCTAGACGAGTAAGGGTGAGGGACATCCTTTTCCACCAATGTTCATCACAATGGCGCTCCACGCCATCCCGCTTACCTAACCTAACCTAAATCGGAAATCTTGATTTTCCAAAATGGCGGCAGAACAGCTAATCGAGAGAAGTGGTGCTTTAAAGGAGAGGAAATACAAATTACAACAAATTGCAGTTATCTGGGTATAAAAGTGACTCCAAAAAATGACCTTCACAAATCATATTGACAATCACAGCATAAGCGCAACATGGAACATTTTCCGCAATACAAAAAACTATTTCCTTACTATCTACATGGCAGTTATTTCAAGCTGTGTGCAAAGCTGTACAAACGTATAGAGCAAGTTTGGGGTCATACACATTTTGAAGAAGTAGATAAGCTCCAGAGATATTTTGTCAAAAGGATACTGCGGTTGCCCAATTTCACGCCCAACTTAGTACTTATGTTTGCAAAATGGAAGATGGTCACCTGTATACTTTGGACCTTTACCTTAGGTACATATGAAGGACACTTTTTGAGAACCTACGGAACTTATTACTACTTACTACTAATACAAACGAACTGACGGTATGTATGGTGCTCGCGCACGAAACACCCTTTTCCAAACGAAGACTTCTAATACTGATCAAAACAGTTAATTTCGACAGAACTGCAGACCATCTTGTAAGCTAAGCAAGTCGAACCCTCATGGCCAAAAAAAAAAAAAAAAAATGTTGGTCAAAATAAAGACACAAATTGAATGAATTTATATGGACCAACGGACAACTATAGACGCCACTCAGAGTCATTCCTGTGCAAACAACACCCAACCGCGTGTACCTACGCCTTTTTAATTTGTCACCAGTGACCACAATGAACATTATATTTGGCTGTGGGTGTGGGTAGGTATTTTTTTTTTCCAATTTCAGTATAACGCACAACAAACCGCCTGCTGCTGTTGGAAATATGTTTAAAGTTTAATTTCCTAACTTGAATTCAATTCTTCACCCAAACTTGTCCTGAACTTTTCTTTTATGGTCATCTTACGTAAATCAAATCATAATTTGTTTCCAAACCAGGAAATCGAGTTTCTGGAACTGAATCTTAAAATTGATTTGCTAAAACCTTTGGCCAACGTCAATTTAGGTTGGTTTTGCTTACTTTGTTTGTGGGAAACTATTTATAAAACTTGATGTGGATGGTTTAACTTTGCAGAGGGGTAGGCAAATTACTTTATTATGAAAGTCTTTGTGGGTAGGGACTTTTGAGAGATTGCTCTATCTTCTGCATGAGATTACGAGAAGTTAACTCAAAAGCAGCCATTTGAACGGAACAAACTAGGCCTCCGTATTCGCTACACTTTCTTTTGGCGAAACCACCGAATTCTGACGGGAAGCCAAGTGCTTGGAAGTCATCCTTGACAGGGAACTATCATGGAACCCGCAAATAGAGCAGCGCCACAGAGGTCACCATGTTTTATTTTTCTTCATAACTTAAATCTGGCGACTGACTCGGCGTTCCTCAGGTCTATCTTGCGACAGTCCCGGTGTTCCTCAAGTCTATCTTGTGACTGACTCGGTGTTCCTCAGGTCTATCTTGCGACAGTTGCGGCGTTCCTCAAGTCTATCTTGTGACTGACTCGGTGTTCCTCAGGTCTATCTTGCGACAGTTGCGGCGTTCCTCAAGTCTATCTTGCGACTGACTCGGCGTTCCTCAAGTCTATCTTGCGACTGACTCGGCGTTCCTCAGGTCCGTCTTGCGAAAGTCCCGGCGTTCCTCAAGTCTAACTTGCGATTGACTCGGCGTTCCTCAGGTCCGTCTTGCGAAAGTCCCGGCGTTCCTCAGGTCCGTCTTGCGACAGTCCCGGCGTTCCTCAAGTCTAACTTGCGATTGACTCGGCAACCCGCAGGTTACTTCTTACTAGTAACGAAAAAATTATCAAGTGTCAAAAGACCCCTTGAGGACCAACTTCAGCAGTACACGAGATTGGTACTTTTTCCGCTTCTGAATTTGCTCGATCGCTTGGGGCTATGGCTGGTGGTCTAATAAAATTTATGACAACGAGCTGGTGTGAATTCTAAAACGTAAATCTAAGCATTGTCTTAGAAGTTGTTGTTAGGCGTAGAGTGCTGCTGCAGAATGCACTCTTATCATATGCCAGTGACAACAGCTCGCCCCCACTGGGTAAACGCGGGGTTGTTTGTGTGTGGGGGGCGGAGCAGTTGATGAACTACTGAGAATATTGTTATTGGCTTTGCTGTGCTGTGTACATGCTGTATGAAAACAGACACTGTGTCGCTGCGCGAGGGGTCTCGTGTGTATCGGTGGGAGGGGGGCGGAAGAGTCGATCGGCTGTTAAGTAGAAAAAACAGTATGTAACGAATGTATCGTTACAGACAGACGGTTTAGAGAAGGAGTCAAGGACTGGATCTGGCATTTATGGAGAGTCTCCCAAAGCGATCTATTAAGCCTTGGCGAATACTTATTCATATTTCAGGGTCAAGTCCTTGACGATAACCATACTGCGCTGGAATAAACTTAAGTTCAAATATCTAGACGTGGCAGACAAGCAAGCAGCTCTCAGTGCTTATTCATCATAAAATTAAATCTTATCCTGAAAATATACATGGCCATCTTCGAACTTGCTTAGAAAAACCTTGTCATTCTCAACCCACCAGGACTTTTTCGGCAAGAAAACAGCTGACTCTTTGGCCAAGGTCGGCGCAAACCAACACTACTCATCAGACCTGAAGCCTGTCTGTGTTGTCAGTATAAAACTCTTCAGGAACTTCATCAAGAGCTTGCCTCGTATCGAATCCAATGAAGTCGCGTTTAAGTCCCAGGCAATTCTTCCCCTAATTCTCCCCAAAAAAAATCCTACTGCCTAATTAATCTGGACAAAAATAGCCTGAGAATCCTGAAAGGAATAAGTAGTCAATCGAAGGGAGTTCGATTAGATACTGCTTAGGAAATTGGTAACCCAACAAAGGCTAAGGGTTGCCAAGAGTTTCGTGAATTTGGGAAAATTTTTATCAGCGCCACCATGTTTTTTTAGTATTTTTTTTTTTAGTTTGAACACCCTAGACGATAATATAAAAGTTGACGCTGAAGAAAGAGTTGGCATTAAAGTAACTGAACTACAGACTGTCCCTAATTAAGCACTGATCTAGAGTAGAAAAAATAGGAATTTAGCAGTGAAAGTGAAAGTGGGTCGTAGTCTTATAAGTCTTTATATCACCAATGAGCCATTAACATACGTATTCAGATGGAATTGCCATTGGCGAATCCTCCAGAGCCGTCTCAGGTCATGTAGGGGCCCTAAACGCATAATACTTTCTCCAAGAAATGTCACTCACCATTCTAGATAATAAATAAAATAAATAGTTGGCGCAACAGGTCCGGAGGGATCCTAGGCCTAGCTTCTCACAACCACTCGTTTTGTGTGAGTTGTTTCATTTTTTGAAACGAATGGAGGGGATCTACAATTTTATGCCGACTCCAAACGGCTAATTGAGAAGCTTTTTCAAGACAGTTATACTCTCGGATGTTTGTCAGACGTTCGCAAGAGGTGGCGCAGTGAAAAAAACCCTAAGTTGGAATTAGGGTTTTTGCGGTATACGAACATTGACCCCTTGCATAGTAGTCCAACACACTAACCACTAAGCTACTGCGCCCACCATTCTAGATATCCATCGGAAATTGAACTAACTCCTTGGGATGGTTGTCAATTTGCTCAAAACCAGGACCAGATTCTGTAAGGCGAAACTGTAAGGCGATTTGCCCTATGTTACACAAGCAAATTACTTCGTGCACACGAAAACGTTTGAACGTTTCGCCTTACAGAATCTGACTCCAGTTTATCTCTCTGATTGTTAATTTAAAGTCGCGCATAAAATGCCTTCGCCCTTCTCCTTGTGCCCTTCATAGTCCTACTCCTACCCTGTGCAGAAAAATAGCTCCATGCCATCGACCACAAAGCACAAAGGGAACTGTTGCCGTTCTGCGGTATTCAATGATTTAAATGCTCGTGCGAAACAAAACCCCAACCGGGACATGGAATGGTGGTAAAGACACCAGCACATCCGACAATAGACAGGCGGTGGGTTGAGTGAACGGAAATCCAAGCGAAGAGAAACTCGGATGAGGCATGAGCGTGAGCCTGAGACAAACGAAGAATTTTTTTTTTATTTTTTATGTTGCGTCTCAACTTCAATTTTTTAAACACCGTGATGCCTATTCATGAGTTTTCTGTTTTCTGTGTAAAAATAAATTCTCTCAGAGATGGAGGGAAATCACCTTCATTCGTGCGCGACGAATAGAAACCGAATTCGATACTGTTGCCGGGCTTACCACCTCTCGGATCCCTCCTGTAGAACAACAAGCGTTTCAAGGTGGCTCCGCGGTTGGGAGGAGGAGGAATTGCTTTTCGCAACTTTTACGTGCATCGTAATGTTAAAACGTGCACACACACACTCAGACTTTTCATGAAACACCATCGTAACCAAGCAGTTTACAGCAGTTTATTCAAAACGTTTTTCACAACGACTGCGACTGTCGAGCAAGGAGTGGAGACGACTCGACGGAGTGAAGTTTGTCTGCGGAGGAAGAGAAACAGTGAGACGTGGCACATTTTGAACTGACTATGGGCTGTTAGTCAAACGTTAAATCGATTTATGCCACCGCATGATGCAGTGTGAGAACGGGGATAGCGACCGTACATAGCTGACAGGAGGCAGGGCTGTATGTCTCTATAAATCTTTGACAAGCTCTCGCTGTGAGGAGATTAATTACATTGAGTGCCCAAATCAAGTATTTGAATTCGATTTTCGATGCTGTAGCTTGCTATTGATTCAGTGCCGAACCACGCATTTTGAATTTGAAAGGATAATAACGATGGTAATCTGATATGGGAAGCTACCGTCGAACTGGGTGCGGCTGGTCTATCCATTTGAAGACGTTCAGGTAGGGTTTGAGCTTTTAAATTTTATGGAAAGCAGCAAAATGAATTCATCGGAGCGTGGGATTGAATTGCGTTTTAATTGTGGTAACTATTAGTCTTTCTGGCTGTAAATGATGCAAATTGCATGCAAAAAGAGGTGCGTTGTTCAGGGATGCAATTTGACTTAGCTAGAGCATATCCCTTTGGAAGTCTTCACCCTTAGTTGGTTTTGAATGCCAATTTGTGAACGCAACGTTTGTGTTGGAAGATGTAAGAGTGGGCCCTTATAGGCAGAGCAAAAGATTCCTGAAAGGTCTGGTATAGTTGGTCATTTTAAAATAGTTTTTGCGTCAGCCTATGATGTGATTAGTGGAAACGATCGAAGTTTCGATGAGTGGAAAGTAAGCTATTATATTTAAAGTTTTTTTATTATCAGCCATGATCTATATTGTTGAGTCTAAGACGGACTCTAAAATAAAACACTCGATAGTGGTCGTATGCACGTCTCTTTTTCAACTGGCGTCTGTGTATCGTCTTCGCCACCTTGTTGCCTCCGATCGTCACCAGTTTCCAGGTCAGCCACGCAAAATGATTCGTACCCTTGACACAGTGTACATATTTCATAGGAAATGCGACACATGGGTCCCAATTGGTTACCTCACGCTGCGGTGGGTCAGTATTGCTTATAGGTTTGCAATATATCGGTTACCTCACGCTGCGGTGGGTCAGTATTGCTTATAGGTTTGCAATATGACGCCGCAGTGTTTTGTGTTGCTTTTATTCCTCATACGTATAACCAAAGAATATATAAATACCAAGAAGTATTATCTGACTCTGAAAATGAAATCGAACACAAAAAGCTTTTTTTTTAATATTGGAAAAAAACCGACTGAAAAATAATTGAGAGAGAAAGCTCTTTCTCATACAACCTTGATGCTTGATACAGATCCACAGCCACACGTATCCATAATTCCATACACCATCGAAATCTCCAATACTATGCATATGCGATTAAAAACAAAAAACAAATTTATATAGAACTTCAGTTGAAACAATCCTTAGCAAAATATTATTTTGAAAACAAAAATTGTTATTTGATCGTTTTATATTTATCTACCACTACAATCGCATAGTGAAAAATGAAGGAAAGCCAATATTTGTTCATTCTTTATTCTTATTTACACCTGGTGTGTCAATGAGACTGATACCTCGACTTGCAGCTGAAGGGGTCTCTTTTCTTGTGGAAAGTTGTAAATTTCTAGGTAAAATGCGTGAAACTGAAGAAAATAGTTTAACTACCATTCTCATTGATAATTCGTTTTTCGACCGATTTCTTGTTTTTATTATTGAAATTCTCATTCTCAAAATGTTTGTATCATAACTAAACTTAAGCGGAATTTGAGATTTGAGACATTACAAAAAAAAAATGTTATCGTCTACCTATGCCGACCGTTATTAAAAAAAAAAACAATTTTAAGTCTGATGCTCTCCGTAATTTTCAAACGGTTGATAGATATTTCCAAAATTAAAACTGAACACAATCTAAAAAAAAAAAAAAAAATCAGTTTATTTACAAAATTTATAAAGGGTCAAATCAGGTCAGTGGTTTTATTTGATTTTTGGAACTAAGCGACTAGAATCTTAGTTTTTTTCTTGCTCTTTGACTTTATTTCGTCAGTTGCCCAGGAACATTTTTTTTCTTAAGAGGACTAAAATCAAAAAATCAACTAATTTTAATTTGTGATTAAGGCAGAAGTCGTTGGAAAACCATTCAGGAGTTTCGTTTATGCATTTTTGAATTATATTTTCTTTAATATTTCTAATATCAGGACTAACTGAAAATATTGAATCAAATGACAAAATGTGTTTTTTACTTATTTCAAAAAATTCATCTGAAGGTGCATTCAGGTTCCCAAAATCCGTGTTCCGACTGTAATTTTTCTGGAATAAGAAAAGTTCTGAAGGAGAGCTGATCACTTCATCTCTTTTCTTAATTCTGGCACTGCATATATCACACCCTATTTTGGGTGCAACTTTAAAAGCAACGTAGCCTATAAAATACCTCATTGATACCAAATCAATGGTCATTTCAGAATTACAACTTTCAAAATTATCACCAACAAAAAAATCAGGGTTGAGTAGTGAGAATGGGCATGGACACAGAAACATTTTCGTCCGATCCAATAACGTTTAGTATGGGGTCGTTGTCCTCTTCGCAATTGCTTAAGGAACTGGATTGGACTATATTAGTGGCCATAACTTTTGCAATTATTATATTGAATTCATATAAAGACGGATTTTGATTGTTTCCTCCTTTTTGTCTAAGGCCCCAGTTATAGCTTTCATTGAAATGCATCATTGAAAATTTTGATTTCCGATTTTGAGACGATTAACCAAACAATATTGGCTTTACTTGGTATCAAAATAAAGCTAATCAATTGTGGAATTTTTTTACGAAAAAAATAACTTAATTCTGATTAAAACTTTTCTTTAAATCCACTTTTATTATTTCACTGATTGAAATTGATTTCAATGAACAGCTGACTTTCGTTCCTATAACTTGGAACCCAATCGTTTGTTCCAATGATGCATTTCAATGATAGCTATAACTGGGGCCTAACAACTGCAAACAAATTTTCAAGTGAATCTTGATTTAAGCGTTTGGTCAGTAGAAAAAAAATTCTCAGAATCATCTTTAAATAATTCTTCAGAAAGTTGTAGCACACCGTTTATTGTTTGTTCAATACCTTTCAAAAAATATACAGTTTTCGTTTTTTTAACTAAAGTAATTTGAGCGATATAGGATTGGAAGGATTTTAAAAATTCATGTGCACAATTATTTTTTTTAAGAGCTGATCTACAAAATTTGTCCGAATTCAAGGAACCGCTATTCATACAATCAAAAAGGTGATCAATTTTAGCAATAAAAGTTGCTGTAGAAAGTGCAACTTCTTTTGAGCAATTCTCAAAACCACATCTTTCTATAATTGTAAGAATAGCAGGCTTTACAGTTCTGCTAAAAACTTGTGTCGCAAATTTGACTCTCATTTTATCGAAATCAGTTGGAAATATATGTTGACTTGTAAGTTTCGGGCACATTTTCGTTTTTGTGTTCTGCTCCAACTGCCAAAGCTCCTTGACAACTTCAAAACTTACCAAGCCATCAGGGGTATTGAGATCGGACTTTATTAAACAATTACGTAGTGATTTAATGAGATGTGGAAAATCATACAAGCAGAAGATTTTCCTGTTATCAATTGAAAAATATGGTATCCGAAACTCCTAAGAGGCTATATGCTTTTCGGTTGGAAGACCCTTGATCACATACTACTGCCCGAATTGTGATTCCAATTTCAGAAAGAATTTTCACATTTTCCAGTATTATCTTTTTTAAATCATCACCTGATAAACCGTTTTGTGTCGCAAAGTAATTGAAAATAAGTTTCCAATTAGAAAATAATCCTCTTACCAAGAAAACACAAACCTGCTTACTAAATTTCCCATTTCGCTTGTAGCCCAAATCTTCGAACCCATCGATTAAATCTCAATTCCCTTTTGATTGCAATTTCATCATATAGTAAAACAACGTGTCCTTTGTCTCTTTCATCCATAGATAAAATTCTGTTTTTCAATTCTTCAAAGGCGTTATTTATGAATCCTGGTTGAAGAAATTTAATAGGAGCCCATCGATGGAACGTGGATATATGAGGCATATTCAAATTTAATCTATTTCTTAAAAATGAATAAGTACATAGATTGGGAAACATAAAAGATATTTTGTGCAAGCCATTTGACTTCTTGACTGTATTCTTTTGGTCGTGTACTTACATATTATGAGTAACTTGCAAAATATTTTAGATTGCTCACTTATATTCAGAGAGTTTATATAAGTTTTGATTGTATTAACTTTATTTTTTCCTATATTAGGACACTTTTGTTCAACCTTTTTTTTCTCATTCAGAGCCGCCTTAAGATTTTTTTTTAATTTTTTATTTTGTTTGTCTAGAAAAATATTTTTTTTCCTGTAAAACGCAGTTAATTTATTGTATTTCTCACAATTTGTGCATACAACTTCTACAGACATAGAAGTTTCCGAAGAATTCCTTCTTCTAGGTAATTCTGCAATGTTAAATAAATTAAGATGCTCTGTTTCAAAGTGCTCGTCTACATGAATGTTTAGATTTATTGTCGGCACAGCTCCATTTTTCAATTTTTTTTTCCTACGTCCTCTGAATTAAAGTGACGGTCACATATAAATAATTTTTTTTTTTTTAAATTATTTTCTAAGATTCCGCATTTTTCTCTCCAAATTTGACCCATAGGAGAATCCAGTAGTGGAAATTTAAATATTTTGGCTTCTGGATTCTGCCTTCGTGAAATATTACAACCAGTAATACAGCATTGTATGCCAGATCGTAAGCAATTCTTTCCATTCATTTTTTCGCAACGCATGAAATAAATCTGCCACCAAGATCTTTCTACAAGCGCATCAACGAAGCGAATGAAAAAATCGCCACTGTGCACAGAGTACAGAGATCGTTTTCGTTTGCCTTTTTTCAATCCTCGTCATCGTCCCGTGTCGTTCATCAAGAACCAGTTATGCAGAAAGCAGAATATTTTGTTGGTACATGTGCGTGTACCACGTAACTGGCTATATGCATAAAGAGGTATCGTTTCGTAACTCGTAAGCTGCTCGTCGTAAGTCATACTATCCTGTGGATGACTGTGTCGTTGTCGTTATATGTGTTGTAACTTCTCGTTGGATTGTTTTATGAACTTCTCTGAGCGCAAGATTTAAAAGTTCTTGATAAAGCAAAGTAATAGCAAAAGCTGTGAGAGCGGGCAGCAATATTGGAACCCGCCATACAAAAATTTTCAGTAGAAAAATTTATATGAGATGCGTCTTCTTGGTATTTATATATTCTTTGGTATAACGCAATTCAATAGACACTTGATCGTTTTACGATGCAATTCTATGAGTTAGCGTTCTAGGGCACAAGTGGCCACCATATGTCATGTGTGTCATGTGTTGTAGGGCGAGTAACTAGGGCGTGTGTGTGGTCTCTGTTTTGAGGGCACAACACAACAGTCCTCCCCCCTTAAAATACGAAAGGCGTACGAGGTTACGAGTGAGGTCTTTCGGCATTGACGGTGTGGACGAGTACGATGCACAGTCTTTAGTTGTTACTTTATTGGAATATAATATTACTTTGTGTACATAAAAAATTTTCATTTGATTAAATACATTTGTTTATACATATTTTTTTTTTTTGATATTAACATAGGATTTGGTTTTATTTAATTGTTGTTTTTGATTTATACATGAGTTGTTTCGTCATCTGGCGTTACATTTGCTGCATGTTCTTCTTTATTTACTGTACATTTAAATTTTACATATTTCTTTATTATTATGATCAAAGCTAATATTACACAAACACAAAAGATAAAGGAAATGGAAATTTTCGCCTCGTGACTTACGGAAAATAACATTTTGTTTTTATGAATAAGATCTTTAATGTTTACACTATATTTGTCTAAATCCAGTTTTTCTATGTGTATAACGTGGGGAGAAATTTGGGATAAATTGGATGGGATTTCTACGTTATCAGTTGTGAGTGCTTGTTGCAAAAAGTATGTTATTGGGGTTTTGTTGTAAACTTCGTTTGAAGCTTGAAGGTACACTTCGTTCGTCACTGCCTTGCAATATGGATTTATTTTGAGAATTGATCGTAATATTGTTTTGATTTTTGCTTACTTTTTAGTTGGTTATTTCGAATTGTCTCGTAACCTCTCTGCAGCTTAAATTTTATTTCGGCAACATAATTGTCATAGTTGTAAACCGGTTGTGTATGTCTATTTAAAATAGATGGAATGGGTGCTTTCAGCCCGAAGAGTGCTTCGTATGGACTATAATTTGTGCTCGTATGTTCGGTAGTATTATAACAAAATATAGCGTACTCTATGTACTTGTCCCAGTTAGTCTGGTCCTTACTAGCGTAGTTTCTTAAGTATTCGCCTAGAGTTCTGTGCGTTCTTTCAAGCGCACCGTTCGACTGTGGATGGTATGGGCTTGTCTGTATTTTCTGAACCTTTAGAGTTTTGCAAATACCTTTAAAAAGATCACTAGTGAAGTTTGTTCCTTGGTCTGTTAGTATTGTGTGTGGTATACCAAACGTGCAAATTATTTTCTTCACAAGGGCTTCAGCAACCGTTCTGGCTTCTTGGTTGGGAATGGCTACTGCTTGCACGAATTTTGTTAAATCGTCTTGGAATGTTAGTATATATTTATTGTTGTCTTCTGTAATTGGGAGTGGTCCCACTATGTCTAGAGCTATCCTTTCGAATGGCACTTTCGCTGTCGTAGTGATGACCATTGGTAACTTGTTGCGTGTGTATAACTTATTCTTTTGACAAAGCTCGCATGAAGAAATGTATTTTTTGATGTCCCCATACATATTTTCCCAATTATATGTGTTTTTGATACGTTTGAGTGTTCGTTTGACTCCTTGGTGTCCGCCCAAAGGAGTGTCATGGAATTCGTATATAATTTGCTTGATTTGTTCTGGATCTATGACTACGAGTTACCACTTTAACTTCAGCTACGTTTAAACGTGACAATGCGTCTGCATTTGTGTTTAAATGACCTGCTTTGTGAGAAACCGTAAAATCGTACTCTTCTAGTTTAATACGCCAGCGCATTATTCTTGATGAGGGATCTTTAAGGTTAAACATCCACACTAGGGGCTTGTGATCGGTAATTACTTCAAAGTGTCGCCCGTATACGTATGGTCTAAAGTGTGTCACTGCCCAAACAACGGCTAGAGCTTCTTTTTCTATTGTAGAATAGTTCTTTTCTGCTTTATTTAGTATTCTGCTGGCAAATGCTATAGGTAGATCATTTCCTTCTGCATTTCTTTGCGACAGAACAGCGCCTATAGCTTCATTGCTGGCGTCCGTTGTTAGGTAAAAAGTTTTTCCGAAGTTAGGATATTGTAAAATAGGGGGTTCAGTGATTGCTTGTTTCAATCGTTTAAAGGATTCGTCGCAGAATGCGTCCCATTTGAATGGCACGTCTTTGCGGAGGAGTTTGTTCAAAGGGTTAGCTATTTTTGAGAAATTTTTTATAAATTTTCTATAGTACCCTGCTAAGCCTAAAAAGGATTTTATTTGTTTTTGATTACGGGGAGGTTCGATTTTGTTAATGGCTGTAATTTTTTCGGGGTCTGGTTTTACACCCTCTGCTGTAATGATGTGCCCCAAATACATAACTTCTGTTTGTAAAAATTTGCATTTGGATAATTTGAGTTTAAGGTTGAACTTATCTAAGGCCTTCATAATTTCAATAAGCTTCTCGTTGTGATCTTTCAAATTCTTTCCATAGATCACAATGTCATCGAGGTAGACTAAACACATTATCCCCTGTAACCCAGACAGAACAACGTTCATAAGTCTTTGGAACGTAGGTGGTGCATTCCTTAGCCCGAATGGCATTCTGTTAAATTCGAAATGACCGTTTGCAGTACTAAATGCTGTCTTATGTTTATCCTCTTCAGTGATTTCGATTTGGTGAAAACCGTTTGCTAGATCTAGGGTGGTAAAATACTTTGAGTCTCCAAGTTGTCCAAGAATGTCGTCGATATTGGGGATTGGGTATGCATCTGGAATTGTAGCCTCATTTAATTTTCGGTAGTCTATAACGACTCTCCATTTTTGGTCTCCCTTTTTGGGGACTACGAGTAGGGGTGCATTCCAGGGGCTATTGCTTGGTCTGATCACTCCGTCTTGCAACATTTGGTCAACTTGGTTTTTGATTTCCTGCTTGTGGATCTCCGCTAGGCGGTATGGTCGTATATTCGCGGGAATTGTGTTTTCGCTCGTCTTAATGGGGTGTTTTATTCCTGAAGTAGAAGACAATTTGTCTCCCTCTAGAAGGAACAAATGATTGAAATCCCTGCAAATATCTCTTATTGACTGCTTTTCCTCCGAGTTGAGGTGATTAAGATTTAGCTCGGCTTCTATTTTATTTAACCTGTTTTCTATAACCTGGTCAATTTTAGAGGTGCGTAAGTTATGGATGTAGTATTTATTTGAG
Source organism: Cheilosia urbana (assembly GCA_946477585.1). Taxonomy (NCBI): domain Eukaryota; kingdom Metazoa; phylum Arthropoda; class Insecta; order Diptera; family Syrphidae; genus Cheilosia; species Cheilosia urbana. The sequence continues at coordinate 84,879,831 of OX297854.1, read as the reverse complement.
TTGAGACACTTAAGGTGTAGATTTTCTATTTCGACTTCATCTTCATTTATGTTTAAAATGGATATGTACACGTAACCGTTCTTGGGCGACGTAATGGCCGCTGATGTGTAGACTTTCGGAGCTATTTCTTGTGAGAAATATATTTTTTCAGTTTGATGTGCTACTGGACCATATTTAATGAATTTTTCGGTCCTGCCCGGAATTGTTAGGATTTTTCGCTCATTGATAAAATCCACAGAAAATTGTCTGTCCTTAAAATGGTATTTAAAAACATTATGTCTGTAATCCACCATTGCGTCGAATCGTCTGAAGAAATCTTCTCCTATTATTCCATCTTGTGTGATTGGGAAACTATTTGGAATTACGTGGAATAGGTGTGTTATCCTCTGACCATTTATGAGTTCAAGATTTAGTTTAGTGGTGCCCAGCGTAGATGTAGGCCTGTCGCTTATTCCTGTTAATTTGGTGACTGTGTCCGTATTTACCCATATGTCTGGTTTAAGCGTTTTCAATTTAATTAGGCTTATAGCGGCACCAGTGTCTAAAAGCATTTGTGCGATTTGGGAGTTGAACTCTCTTGACGACAATTTGATCTGACTTTTGAAGTTCGAAGTCCTAGTAAAAGCGCTGAAATTTGCGATGGATTCGCGACGCTTTCCGATGCCAGTGCCCGTACAAGTTGTTTCGATTTTGCTCTTAGGACTCTGGGTATTGTCTACACAGCCGGTATTAACCGCGGGCTTGGATTGAGTGGCAATAGGTTGATTTTGATTTTTAAGATTCGGTGAAAAAGTCTTACTTGAAGATTTATTTAAAAATTCTTGTAAATTGTTTATTTGTTCAGGACTTCTATTTTGACGATGGTTTTGATTTAAGTTTGAGTTAATTTTCTCAATTTCTTGTTGTATTTCGTAAGGGTGCTTACTTTGATATCTTAAATTTGAACTAGTAATTTGGGGTATTCTGCCCCGACTTATTGATATGTGGATTTGACTCTTAGAGGTATTTTCTCGTTTTTGTTTCTGAAGTTTCGCTTCTTCATTCTTGAATGGGTTTATTTTCACCTTTGAAAAAGTGTACTCATGAGTCTGAGACAGTGGTTTTGGTGTTTGTCGAGAAATGTTCTCTAGAACAGAATCGCCTTTGGAATTAGAAGATTTGGAATTTGGAATTAATGATTGCGATTTCCGCTCTTGAGAATTGTTTTCTTGGTTTAGTAAACCTTTAATGTCTGGATACAGAAAGTTTTCTTTTTTATTTTGAGACAGTGGATACAGTGGATTCAGGGAATTCGATTTTTCATTTTGGGACAGTGGATTCAGTGAATTTAATTTTTTATTTTGAGACAGTGGATACAGTGGATTCAGTGAATTTGATTTTTTATTTTGATACAGTGGATTCAGTGGATTCAGTGAATTTGATTTTTTATTTTGATACAGTGGATTCAGTGAATTTGATTTTTTATTTTGATACAGTGGATTCAGTGAATTTGATTTTTTATTTTGATACAGTGGATTCAGTGAATTTGCTTTTTTATTTTGATACAGTGGATTCAGTGAATTTGATTTTTTATTTTGATCTTGCAATGTTTTTATACACCTCAATTCATGTACCTTACCTGGCTCCGGGTGTTGGACGGGCCAGGTCTTTGGTAGTTTCCCGTATTTTGAGGAGAACGTTGAGATGGGTTTTCAACCCTTCCATTGTTGAATTGCCTTTTTCTGCACTGGTCTATTGTATGCCCCAGATTTTTGCAATATCGACACGATAGAGATAGAGTATTTTGTAAGTTATTAATTCCCGCATTCTGACCAGTATTGTTGGTTTGACGGTTTACTCTGTAGCTATTAGGATTTCTGGTATAAGGGTCTTGTTGAAGACGACACTCGTTTGTGTTATGCGTCCTTGTTCGGCAGTTATGGCAATATTTGCTTACTTCTGACCTAGCAGAGACAAGAAGTTTCTCTTCTTCCATTGCTATGTCGATTGCCTCATCCAAATCTTTGCATCTAGCACTTTTTACTAGTATTTTTATTTGGGGTATTAAGCCGTTACAAAAACTGTTAAGGATCATTCCACTATTTAAGTTTCTGATGGCTGTATTTGCAGTTTCGTCATTGGTGTTTGCGTTTGCGTTGTTGAGTTCGTCAAAAAGCGCGTTAGCTCTTTCCGAATAGGCACTTATTGGTTCTTTGTAGTTTTGTTTAAATTGGAAAACTTCGGTCTGTATCACCTGTATAGACCGGGTTTTCCTGAAATTTTTAACAAGAGCCTCCTTTAAATCCTTCCAGGTATCGTAATTGTTATATTTAATGATAACATTATATGCCCGGCAAGTTAATTTAGATTTGACGATATCAGAGAGTTCGGCCTTTTCAAAATTAGAGGTAGTTTTGTTGCTTTGCAAGTCAACGAGTTGAATGAACTTGTCTAAATCTCGAGTAGTACCATCGAACTCAGGTATGAGCTTAATAGCCTGTGTAGGGTTAAATGCAACTGCCATAGTGGTTTGTTTGGCTGGTTCCGAAAAAAATAAAGATCGACCAAGGGTTGAAGGCTTTTCTTGGTTAGGCAGACCAAATTCGTTTAGAAACGATGGGTTAGTTTCGTTAAGAATGTGGGGCGGTGAATTTCGTTCACTAGACGGGTTAGATTCGTTAAGAATGTTATGCGGTGGTGGAGAACGTCCCACTGGCATTTGTCTATTTGACGACTGAGCTACGGGCACTTCACTTTCTGAGGAGCTACGAGAGCGTTTAATTTTTCTATTTCTTAGGGAAATATTTAGGTTAAGGTTAGACATTAATTATGTCATTTAAATTTATGGTGTTAGTTCTGACACAAGAAATAAAACTGGATTTGGGTTTAGAGTAAATGGACTTATGGGAAGAAAAAAAATTTCGGGGATATAAAAGTACATAAACGAATAAAAAGTTAATGACTTAAACTAGCTTACACGGCGAACATGATGATGATGGAGTGAGTTGAGTAGAGTTGAGTTGAGTTAAGTTGGGTTTCTTCCTTCCTTCCTTCCTTTTCTGTTGACCACAGGAGTTTGGATACCTCTGTGGGTTGGCACTGAATTTAGACGTTAAGTTGGGTTTCTTCCTTCCTTCCTTCCTTTTCTGTTGACCACAGGAATTTGGATACCTCTGTGGGTTGGCACTGAATTTAGACGGCTTGTATATATATTTTTTTTTTGTTTGGTCTTTTTCTACACTTCACTTTTAACTTTTTGGGGGACTTATTTATTATTATTTTTATTTGGGAGTTAAGCCAGATGCTTTAACTTAACAATCCCACCGCTGCCACCATTTGTTGAGTCTAAGACGGACTCTAAAATAAAACACTCGATAGTGGTCGTATGCACGTCTCTTTTTCAACTGGCGTCTGTGTATCGTCTTCGCCACCTTGTTGCCTCCGATCGTCACCAGTTTCCAGGTCAGCCACGCAAAATGATTCGTACCCTTGACACAGTGTATTTCATAGGAAATGCGACACATGGGTCCCAATTGGTTACCTCACGCTGCGGTGGGTCAGTATTGCTTATAGGTTTGCAATATATCGGTTACCTCACGCTGCGGTGGGTCAGTATTGCTTATAGGTTTGCAATATGACGCCGCAGTGTTTTGTGTTGCTTTTATTCCTCATACGTATAACGCAATTCAATAGACACTTGATCGTTTTACGATGCAATTCTATGAGTTAGCGTTCTAGGGCACAAGTGGCCACCATATGTCATGTGTGTCATGTGTTGTAGGGCGAGTAACTAGGGCGTGTGTGTGGTCTCTGTTTTGAGGGCACAACAATATAGATCAACGGTTTACATGCAATTACAACAACAGCATATGATTCTGCTATTCATCGAGATCACAAATCAAGATCTGAAATTGTATACTACTATTTCTCGCTGCGTTGTTTGGCGCTGTTTGTTTCATTTTTAAATGTTGGTGTGCCTGTAAACGATAGCCAAGCAACACAGTCACGCTAGACTAAAATAGTCAACACCATTCATAACACAAAAAGTCAATAAGCATTTTTTTCACATACGAATAATTTCTTTTATCATAAAATAAAAATGTCCAAAAAATCTTGGAATAATGAAAAATGGAAACTAGCAGGCTGCATAAACATTTATTTATTTTTTTATCACAAAATAGTACAAAAAATGTAATTGCAACAGTTTTCGCCGAGTTTTTTTTTTAAGATTTTCATTACATTTCGAACTGATTGTAAACGAACCATTTCCTTTTAGAAATAAAACACACCATATTACGGGAGCGGTGTTGTTGTTTTCGAGACCCTGGCATGATTAAAAACATTTCATAAACATTTAATAAATACTTCATCGGCGTCTACACCGGCAAAAACAATTCCGAAATTTTTATGAAATGTTTCTGGGGCAATCGAAATACTAACACATTTGAACATACAATTTAACACCTTCGTCAAGCAAGTGAAATGTCCATATCGTGACGTCACGTTGCACTGAATGTTTGCAGTATGGCTGGTGGCACTATAAAGTTTGCATACTAGACATCTACAGGGCAGTATGAATCAGCACTCCACCCTTGAGCCGCACACCACATATGTAAAGCAAAGAGTTAAGGTGCTGTATTTTTAGTCATGTTCCCTTATAGAATAGGAACTCAAATTTGTCACATGGAATCGAAACATTCCACGTGTTTCTTATCAGTTGACAATTTGGAGTCTCAAATAGACACGAGAAATAGATGGTAATAGAGGGATGGAAGAGTAGAACGATTTCAAAATGTGGCAAAGGGTTGTTTGACTTAAAAAGAGCAAAAAACAATTAGATTAATATATATCTATCTTCACATGTGTGCTACACTTACTTTTTTATTTATCTTTATTGAACTTTTTAAAAATATAAAAAATTCGTAGGTACTCGGAAATCAAATTTAACAAGAAATTCCTTATTTTGATTCTTACAACAATTTTAAGGAAATTCATTTTCAAAATACTAAAAACATTCCCCTCAAAATTATTTATAAAATACAAAATTCATATTCTTTGAAATCTGTTAAAAAAACGGAGGAAATGTTAAGTCTTAGACCTAATTTCAGTTCACCTTCACACTTGTGGTTAAGGCGGTATTTCTTCAAAATATAACATGCGAAATAATAAAATGCAGGTCGACAGTTTTATAATAAGGTTCCCGTTTTGAAAGCGTAAACCAATTTGTCCTTATTTTGTTTTGTCTGAATGTTGCGCTCATCAGATTGCGGCAAAACACATTTGGAGTACAAGCTTCTTAAATGTTCAATATTTGTTCCTTTTAGAGAAAACGCTAGACATCTGACTACGCAGTGACTGTTACACTAGTTTCATGTAGATCTCTGAATCACAAGATAAAAATTTCGCGATTTTTTTGTCATACATGTTAGCGGCTTACACAGAAACTTGTTCAAAATTGACAAGTCCATAAATCAACTCGCTCGTTGCAATTTCAAATCAGACTCTCATTCTTTCATATTCAGCTCAACTCCTGCTCATATTCAAACTGACAATAATTAAAAAAAAAAAAAAAACGGCCAGAAAATAACTTATTTTGGTCATTAAAATTTCCAAAAATTATAGGTACCTTCCAACGATCTTCGTCATGAGTGATCTACCCCCAGGCCTTGGCAGATGTCGATCCAACAAAGAAATAGGTAACAACTGTGATTTGAGCTTCATAAGTACATTTGTAAGGCTAAGCTAAAAGTTGTTAAGGTGTGATCTTTGCTGTATTGGTGTCAATGGAAGACCCAACGTGCCATTATCGTAACCAGAATGCATTTATTCGCTCATGACGACTGATTCTAGTATTTCTGATAAGGTCGATATCACAGTAGAGTTCCGTATTCAATCTGGTTCCTTAGGCCCCATGAACTCATACGGAACCCCAAATCACTCGAAGAGTGTATAGGCCATATGTACCTTGGCACTTCTGTCACATCAAAGATCACGGTAAGATGGTTTCCGATCTTAATGTTACAGCGAAAGTTCTCCGTCGCCATTCTGCACAACCTGTCAAGTTTGGTACAGCTGCAAAAACAAGAGATGACTCTAGTCACTTGGGCACTCCGACCAAGTCTTGGAGTTAATTTAAATTGATAGACGCTGTTCGACAATTACCTTCCATCCCTCTCTTAAAAAAATATATCATCAAACGATAAAGAAACTTAAGCCCAAAAAAGCTCCGGGATACGACCTGATCACGGGTGAACTCCTAAAAATGCTACCTCGGAAAGCAATAACTAAGCTTCTCCACATTATAAACGCTGCGATCAGATTACAATACATTCCGATTCAATGGAAAGTCGCGGAAGTCATAATGGTTCTAAAACCAGGCAAACCACCGAATGAAAAAAAGTCTTATAGACCCATCTCGCTTCTTCCAATTATTTCCAAAGTTTTTGAGAGGATATTACTCAGACGCTTACAACCAATTATAGAAGAAAACCGTCTTATTCCCGACCATCAGTTCGGGTTTAGAAGCAAACATTCGACAATCGATCAAGTGCATCGGATAACTGACGTAATAGAGAAAGCTCTAGAGGGACATCAAATTTGTTCTGCCGTGTTCTTGGACGTTTCACAAGCATTTGATAAGGTTTGGCATGAAGGCCTCACGTGCAAATTAAGACAAGTTCTCCCCGAACGGTTATGGAAAATTCTAGAATCGTATCCGGAGAATAAACTCTTTCGTGTCAAACACGGAAACGAATATTCGGAATTTAAGGAAATAAGGGCAGGTGTGCCGCAAGGAAGCGTCCTTGGGCCACTCCTGTACCTGTTATTTACGCGTGATATTCCGCAAACAGAAGGTACTACCGTAGCCACTTTTGCCTATGACACTGCTATACTAGCAGTTGGTTCAACGACCAAAGAAACAAACAAAATATTACAAGGGGTGCTTAACCGGGTCCATGAATGGACAAATTCATGGAGGATCGCTCTTAACGAAACGAAATCGGTCCACGTGGATTTTACATATAAAAATACAAATAATTTGCCTGTATTTATAAATACGGTACAAGTTCCTTTTGCGAACGAGGCCAAATATCTTGGAATGACTCTCGACACAAAATTAAAATGGAAACCGCATGTAAAGAAAAAATGCGAAGAACTTAAAATCAAACATAGAGAACTTTATTGGTTACTCGGAAAATATTCCAAGCTTACCCTCGAGAACAAGCTTTTATTATATAAGCGAGTGATGAAGCCTGTATGGACATATGTTATACAGTTATGGGGCTGTACCATCAGCGATTCAAATCTAAACGTTTTACAAACTTTTCAAAATAAAGTGCTAAGATCATTCGTCAGTGCACCGTGGTACATTAAAAATGAAGATCTCCATAGAGGCCTCGGAATTTCCACCGTTAAGAACGAAATGAAAATATGCGCTCGAAAGCATAGAAATCGATTATTAGAACATATTAATAGCTCGGTCCGTGAAATTCTCAATGAAACAAATTTATTGCGGCGACTACAACGAAATAAACCTTCGGACTTAGCCCGATAATTATCAACCGCGTTAAAATTGCGGAACGAGCAGGAACTTTCGCCGGAATGTTGCCTGCCAAACGTGTAACTTCGTGATAAAAAGAGTCACTAACAAAGTGATTGGATGTCCTAGCGGCTCACGCGCATTCTGGTCCATGGCAAAGGCAATCAGTAATAACTTTAGTTGCTCTTCTTTTCCAACTCTAGTAAAAGAAGACGGCACGCTAGCAACAACACCTAAAGAAAAGACAGATCTTTTCGCTAGCATGTTTTCAAAGAATTCCACCCTAGATTCTGCACAGCTAGAGCCACCAAATATCCCGAGGATACAATCATCGATGGCAGAAGTGAAATTTCGGCCTCAAATAATTCAACGCATCCTTAAAGAACTAGATTGCAATAAGGCAACGGGACCCGATGGAATCCCGGCTATAGTACTCAAGAACTGTGCACCAGAACTTGCACCTGTACTCTGTAAGCTGTTTAGCATGTCGTACTCCCAGAAGACGTTTCCTTCTTGCTGGAAGACCGCTCGCATTCAACCTATTTCAAAGAAAGGGAAGAAATGTCTGCCACAAAACTATCGTTCAATATCGTTACTTTCAATGCCCTCTAAAATAATGGAAAAGGCAATAAATGTCGAAATAACCAAATATCTAGAAGGCCATCGATTAATAAGCGACAGGCAATACGGATTTCGGAGCCGTCGTTCTACTGGTGACCTGTTAAGCTACGTAACGCACTTATGGACACAATCAATTGAACAACACGGCGAATCCAGAGCCGTAGCCTTGGACATACCAAAGGCATTTGACCGAGTCTGGCATAGAGCCCTATTAGGCAAGTTAGCGTCTTACGGATTACCACAACAACTCTGCGGATGGATGCAAAATTTTCTTCTGGGAAGATCGATCCAAGTTGTTGTAGATGGTGTATCATCCAATTCGTTTGCTATAAATGCAGGAGTGCCCCAAGGATCTATTCTTTCTCCAACTCTATTTCTTCTCCACATCAGCGATTTGCTTGGATCGACAAATAATAATATCTACAGCTTTGCAGATGACAGCACTCTTATATCCTCCATCTCGAACAATGGGCCTGTGAATACGGCTACATCACACAGTCAGAGATGTGAACAAATTAATTCTCTAAATGATGATCTGGACAAAATCTTGAAGTGGGGAAAGGACAACTTGGTTGTATTTAATGCAAGCAAGACAAAGCTCACAACATTTTCCAGAAAAAATGAATCAACAGTTCCTCAGATCCAAATGGATGACCATCCAATCCATCACAAGGACTCAATGCACCTTCTAGGAGTCACAGTTAACTCAGGAATCACATGGCAGAACCGCATATCCTACATCGCAAAATCGGCGTCCGCAAAGTTGAGCTACCTATTTAGAGCAAAGAGGTCCTTCTCTACAAAGCACAGGTTAGACCAGGCTTGGAATATTGTTCCCGTATATGGAGCTCGGCCCCAAAACATTCACTTAACCTGCTTGATAGCATACAGAGACGAGCAGTTCGACTCATTGGAGAGCCTACACTCACATCGAATCTACAACCGTTGGTGCACAGAAGACAAGTCTCTGACCTATGCTTGTTCTATAGGTACTTCCATGGTAGATGTTCTGAGGAACTCAAAGACATTATCCCTCGAAATGCAACTTTTGGGCGCCCAACAAGACAGGCTGCTAATGCTCATGAGTCATGACCATACAGTACACTTGACAACCGCGAGGACATCAACTTTCAAAAACTCCTTCTGTTACAGGACAAGCAAACTTTGGAACTCGCTTCCTGGGGATATATTTCCAGAAGACTACAATTTGCAGCAATTTAAGTGCAGAACAAACATACATCTGCAGGCATCTCGGGGCGCTGTTGAAGCGTTATAGATTATATTCGCCTTTCTCGGGAGAAGTATATAAAAAAAAAAAAAAAAAATTGCTTGATAAGTCATAACTTAGTTGCAGTACAAAATAAATTTGCAGGAGGTGGTTTTAGTGAGTAAAAATCTCACACTACTATGAGCACGCGCCGAGTGTCCTCATAGTGTCTTCTAGAATAGAAGATTTCCACCTACCTCGGAGAAAAAAAAAAAAAATCAAACGATCCACTTAAGATTGCCAAAATTTTTGGCTCGTGATTTTGGAATATTTAAGTGGAACAACATTCAAGGCACTACTACCAACCACTCAAAACACGACTGTTGGGCGTATGGACATTTTTGAGCACAATTATAGGCGGCTCTGTAGTTCTTTCTATAGCTAAAAATCATATAGAAAACTATTTGTTCGCCCGCTTTACAGTATACGCGATCAAAATTATAAAATAAACAAAAATTCCTCGTACAAAGCGGACGGAAAATTAAATTTTACAAATCATCCAATCCTCTATATATATAAAAACTAGCTGACACGGCGAACGTTGTTTTGCCCGAATTCTTTAATGTAATGAAAATAATAGTTTCGAGCATGCAAAATGCACAAGCTGTTACGTAATTCGGTCAATTTCCATAAAAATATTTAAAGTACCTATAGCAATGTCAATGTGTTTCATTCAAACCGCAATGTTTGACGTGTCGACCAACCTTCCGCTTTTTCACTAAAGTTCTTTATTTATGGTATACAACGTAGAAAGCGGGAGGTTTGTTAACACGTTGCCACGCCACAACAATTGACGCTTTGGAAAACATGGGAATTCAAGATTGATGCCACCAATTTCCAGCGTTTGGAATAGCGAAAGCGAGACGCACGGGAAATCTAATACCCATAAAGTTTTTTTTTTTTTACGACAGAAAGTAGCATAGCTATGTCCTTAATTGGGGCAATGCGAATTTAAACCAAAAATCCGAAAAATCGAACGATCCGTTCCTGAGTTATGAGTGCACATAAGGATGTCAGTCTTTCTATGTAGCTGTACCCACATTTCCCAAAGTGATTTATTTTGACAATGTCCATTAATAATTTTAATTATACAACTTTAGAAATAGCGGTTGATTTTATTTTTGAATCGGAGATGCCACAACCAGTTTTCCTATACCCCTTATGTTTTGCAAAGTACCACCTATCGGGTCGTTAAAGATTACATAAACCTGAAATACAACAATACGAAAAACAAAGAAGAATCATGAAAATTGGCCAAGTGGTTATTTTATCAATCTACTTTTTGAAAATAAAAAAATCCGCACATAGTATGTTGTTTTCTAATTAATTTTTGAGATATAAAAGTAAAAATTAATATTTAATAAGAAGAATTATAGTACGCCAAATCAGGACCGCACGGCGATTTTCCGGAATTTTTTTTCCTCCTAAAGCTGATATACAACAATACGAACAAAACTAAAAAAGAATCACGAAAATCGTCCCAGGGGTTATCGAGTTCATCATCGAGTTTCACCCTGAAAGAATTATATGTATAAGAAGATAGAAGATAATAGAAGATTATTATTGAAGATAATTTTATTGAACTGAAAAACGGAATACGCCTACAGCGCCACAACATGTTGAGAATTTTCCGACTTTTCTTTTTTCCTAAACCATTCCTGATTCAAGTAAATAAAACAAAACAAAAATCATTCAAATCGGTAGAGCCATTCTGGAGCCTTTACCCCACTAACGCACAGCAATTAATTTTTATATGTATACTAGCTGACCCGGCGAACTTCGTTCCGCCCAAATCCATATATATAAAAATTGAGCCTTAAAATTGTGTTCGTTTGTCTTAAAGCATTTACCGATTTTAACCAAACTTCCATACATCTTTGGTATTGGTCTTTATATGATTTTTGTGAATTTTGTGGCTGTGTTTGGTTGGTTACAGTTTGAAAGATATGACTATTTTGGCCACGATAGGTGGCGCTGTGTTTAATCTCCTAAGCCACTTACCGATTTCAATGAAATTTCGGGGCTGTGTATGGTTGGTTACAGTTTGAAAGATAGGATACTATTTTGGTATGGTGGGTACAGCTATATGTAAAAGAGACTGACGTCCGTATGTGCACTCATAACTCGGGAATGGATCGTGGTTCGGTGAAGATTTGGTATTAAACATATTTTTTGATGCCAAATCTAAAAAACTAAAATAAATAATGTTTCGTCAAAAATAGAAATCGAGGATGATTTATATTCCGAAGAAGAATAATTGGTGCACCAACTTTCAATTGTAAACGATGAGGCGGCAATCCAGGTAAGTCAAACGAATTCAGAAATTCGGTCGGATAATTGACAGCGTCTTTTTGATTTGTGACCGTGTCTACTGATTGATACGTTACAATCTCACCAGGCACATCAGTTAAAATATCCGCATTCAATTGGCCGACGTCCTTATTTTTGGCAGCCAATATTGCTCTTTCAGGTAACCGATTGTGATTTTTATAAGTTTGCGCAATGTTTGGAAAAACACTTGAAACCAATTGTTGTTTTGTTTGTGCGAAATTACAAAAATTATCTGGCAAAGTGATTAATCCAGTAGTATCAATACGAATTTGTCCATTTCCTATCGACAGTAATTGCCTAGAAAATTCTTCAGCCGATGGGTCATTTTGTATTTGTACTCTCACATTTGTTTGTTAAAGTGAGTGTTTGTGCATTTCTCCATAAATTTAATGACTTTAAACATGCCTCTAATTCATCTGCTGGAGTTGAACGGGGTATCACTGGCAGTGTTTGACGGAAATCACCAACCAATTATATTAAAGTGCCACCAAATATTTCTTGATTATTACGTAAATCTTTCAAAGTCCTATCCAACGCTTCCACCGATCTCTTATGTGACATTGTACATTCAGCCCATACTATTGATTTGCATTGTTGCAAAACTCTTCCCATTCCAGAATTTTTAGAAATATTACACGTTGGATTTTCATTAATTTGCATATTCAATGGTAGGTAATTTAAGTGCGGAGTGCGCTGTACGACCACCATCCAATAATGTAGCAGCTATTCCAGACGATGCAAGTGCTTATGCTATATTCTTCTGTGATCTTATAACTAGTAGCTAGTAGCATGGAAATCAAAAACGCTTTTCCGGTACCACCTGGCGCGTATAAAAAAACATTCCTCCGCTTTCGTTTTGTATAGCTTGAATTATTGTATCATATACATTTCTTTGTTCTTGGTTCAATTTCGGCAGATTCAAATTTATAAATGTGATCAGTTCATTTATATCGTATTGTTGTTCACGTTGCATTTCTTGATTAAATACGTCATGCAATGGTCAATTAGGAGCTGGCAAACCTTATTGTGACAATGTTTTATTTGCAATTGCTAAGCACATATCTTCAATTATAACTAATGCCTCATTATAAATTTCGAGTGTTGTTGTATTGTCAAAATCTTCCAACTCGTAGTTTTAACTTCTCGCACGATATGTTGAGAAGTCAAATCACTATAAAAGGCCATATAATCTTGATGAACGCCAAAACCATCTAGATTTCCTGAAAATATCTTTGTGTCATCATTTTAAACCAAAAATTGACACTCATGAGGAGCCACATATCCTCGATCAAAATCAAAGCTTTGTTGCGCTTTTCAGCTCACATCAGATGATTATCCGATCCGATCAGTTCATTATCCGAGGTCACAGTGCGAATTCGATGCAAAATATCGTCGGCCATAGCACACAACACACCAACACCAGTCCGCAGCGCGAAGTTCGAAAAGCATTCTCAAAGCAAATAGAAGCATTCTGTGTATATTCTGTATATATTATACCAATTGCATCACTTGCATTAACACCACGAAATGCGGGAACTACTTCACCTTGTTTCGGCCGCTTGAACTTCTTCGACGACGCATTCCAATATCGGGGCATTTCGCAATAAGTAAGTGTTCCTGCAAACTCGTGGCTTCGGCAAGCGTCAAAAAATTGGTTAATGTTGTTGCAGGTGCCATAACCCTACTCACGAATGAGCAGAGTACCAAGATTGTTACTCGCTCATTTTTCGTAACAACCCCTACGTGAAAACTCAAAACGCTGAACAACATCATTGTCCACGCATCTCAATCACCCCTACATTTCAACTTACTCACTCGTACTAATGCAAGGATCCTGAAAATAATGGATTCAAACACCATCAAACAAATATCAAAGTATCTACTCCACTTTAAAATATTACTTAATGTAACATAGTAAACATAATTTAATAGCACAAACTTATTAGGTAGGTACCTATATTTAAAAAAAAAAATCAAAATTGTTCACAATAACAATTTGCTTGGAAAATAATTGAAATCATTGACAACAACAATTGCTTTTAAAATAATTTTTTTTTTTTGTATTTGAAATGTCACTACTCGATTTCTATCCATTTTTTTGTTGTTTCAAAGTGCATTTCCCCATACAAACTTTCATAGCCTTTTTCATCCCCTCAAAGCTTTGTTTTCGCGACAAAACTTCACACAAATGATATACAGACCAATAGCAAATATGTGTGAAAGTTTGGTTCAAATCGGTAAATGCGTTAAGGCGTGAATCGACGACTAACGAACACAATTTTAAGGTTTTCTTTTTATATATATAGAAGATTATGGGAGAAGAAGATAACTTGATATTTTGTATGTTTAGGTACAACTCACGTAATTTTCAACCAATTTACTTGGTTTTTCTTTTAAACAATTCAGAAAAACAATGAGAAGGACATAGACATAGAGGGGCTAAAAGGGGTTGTGAGAGTTTGTATGGGAAAATGCACGTTGAAAAAAATAAACTGGATAGAAATCGAGGAGTGACACTTCAAATACAAAAAAAAAAAAAAAAAAAAATATCCGAAACCGCTCAACCGATTTCAAGGAATTTTTTTGGAGGGTTATGGTTAGTAGCAGTTTGAGAGATAGGATAGCTTTGGTCTCAATACTTTGCACTTTGCAAAATATAAGCGGCATAGAAAAACAGGTTGTGGTACCACCAAAAAAAAATCAAATGCTATTTCTAAAATTGTATAATTAAATTATTAGTGGTCATAGTCAGAATCACTTTGCTTTATATAAAATAGACCGACGCGACGTCCGCATGTGCACTCACAACTCGAGAACGGATCATCCGATTTTGGGCTTGGTGAATTTGTATTTGCCCAAGGAAGGACAAATGCTCCTTTTTATCGTGAAAATAAAAGTTGAAGGGGATGAGACACCTTTGTATAGACAAACGCAATTAAAATAGATTGGATAGACAATAAATAATTAGTTAATTTTTTTAATTCTCATTTACAATGACACTACAGCTGTCAGCTCTTTAGACAAAGCTAATCTGTTCGCTGCACATTTTGCAGCCAGATTTTTGCTCCCAGATTGCGGTTTGTCTACACCTGTACTCGAGTGCGTGGAGTTTACCATGGGACCAATCCACTTTCGCACTCGTACAGTCGCAAGAGTACTTTTCGATCTCAACATAAATAAATCCGTTGGTCCAGATCGTATCTCCCCCATCGTTCTGAAGGGGTGTTCTTCCAGGCTGGCAAAACCACTGCGTAAGCTTTTTCATCTGTCCTATTCTTCTGGACTCTTTCCGAGTAGGTGGAAAACAGCATTTGTCCAGCCCATCCCTTAAAAGGGCGAATCTTCTTCTCCCACCAATTACCGACCCATAGCCATAGCACTTACGTCCATTCTTTCTAAGGTCATGGAAACGCTGATAAACCGTCAGCTTATGAAATATCTTGAATCACGGAAACTCCTTAATGACCGGCAGTACGGTTTTCGTGGCAACAGGTCTACTGGTGATTTGATGACTTATCTCACCGAGAAGTGGAACCAATCTCTCCATCACTTCGGTGAATCGAAGATTGTTGCGCTCGATATTTCAAAGGCATTTGACAGAGTTTGGCATCAAGCTCTTTTGTCGAAAATGCGTGCTTATGGGATCGATGCGTCTCTTATTCAATGGATTAGAAACTACCTTTCTGGCCGTTCAATTCAAGTTGTTTTGGATGGTTTCAGTTCTGAAACTCACCATATAAATGCTGGTGTTCCCCAAGGCTCAGTTTTGTCTCCGACTCTCTTTCTCATTTTTATAAATGATCTCTTGTCTGCAACTTCTAATCCAATCCATTCCTTCGCTGATGACAGCACTCTTAGCTTTTCATATTCTTTCCAGGACTCACGTCCCTGCTCTTCGGCCGTAGAACTGGAACGGCAACGTATGTTAAGCTCATTTAGTTCCGACCTTGACAGCATTTCAAAATGGGGTTCAGAAAATATAGTGGAATTTGATGCTTCAAAAACACAATGATGTCTGCTGTCTCTAAAGCGAAACCCGAATCTACAGCCATTATCCATGAATGGCACTTGCATTACCGAAACCGAAAGACTTTCTATTCTCGGTATGTGCGTTCATGACAACCTTCGTTGGAATGACCATGTACACGAAGTCGCCAGGAATGCAGCAAAATGTCTAGGTTTCCTCAAACGGTGCAAGAAATATTTTACCACTTCTGATCTGGCTACAATATATAAGGCGTTCATTCGCCCAAAACTTGAGTACAATTCCCACATCTGGTCTGGTGCACCGAAAACTATATTGCACTTACTGGATAGGATCCAAAGTCGTGCGTTGAAACTAATCGGAGACACGAATATTGCGAATTCTATTAATTCGCTTGAACATCGTAGAAACGTTTCGTGTCTCTCATTGTTTTATCGTTTTTTTCTACAAACAATGCTCAAATGAAATTGCCAACTGCATTCCTCCCCTTCAACCGCAATACTCGCCATGCTAGGAATGCCCATCAGTTTACCTTCCAGCCTATTTTCGGACGTACAATGAAATACAGAGACTCTTTCCAACGCGAATGTGGAATGCCTTGCCCAGCTCTGTCTTTCCTCGCCAGTACAATTTACAGACATTTAAGACCAATGTGCATCGGTATCTCCTATCTCCTCTATCCCAATTTCCTTAATGCCCGCGCTGTGTAATCACATAACACTATAAGAGTAGTCACAACCTCTTTAGCGCGTGTTAATTAAAAAAAAATAAAAATAAAAAAATATTACGGCTCAGTTATAATTTTGTTGCGCACCCTCAATCCACCGAAACATTGTAACGGAACGCGTTTGATTTGATTGTGAAGAATCTCAAATCAAATGTCATCCAATGGTATTTTTTTGAGGAGAAAATTCAAAGGCAAACATTATCATTCCACGAGTTTATTTAAAACATTCACCACCGAAGTTGCTAATATATTTATATCAGCATGACTGGCATGCATGGAGTATGTATGAGCTGGTGCATTTGCGGCAAAAATGGTAGAAGGGGGGCTATTATAAACGCTAGTATAGCGTGAATTGTGATTTCTTTTCGTTGGGTGACTTATTGGACTAAGTGGGGTTTGCGGTACTGGAGCAGCGACTACGTCTTCGACAAGGTGTAAGTGAGTATGATGCTTATTTCCACAATTATTAGTACAAGAACTTGATGGGCAATTAGCACTTGTATGATCAGTAGTTTTCAAACAATTCATACACAAATTCAGGTTTTTAATTCTATGAATGCGTTCCGGAATGAATAAATCTAGAAATTTGTGGAATCGGTATAAAAAATGACCTGGCACAGAGCAGAAGCTACATGCATTTTTGGTTGTAATAAATGATTTTATGGTGTGCTTCGGACTGTTTTTATGTTTTTTAAATATTCCAGGCTTTTTAGTGGAATCGGAACATAAATGATGGTTACATTACCTTCTAAACGTTGATCTCTCTTTTTTAAGAACTGAGTTAGTTCTTGTAAGCTGGGCAACCGGTCCACTGGAGATTCGTCCTTCCACTTACTCAAGGTTCCTGCATCCAACTTGATATGATGAGAAACACAATCAGGTCGTCCCAATGTTCCACTGGCCGCTTCATATTGCTCAATCTGGTTAAATGCATGCCAATCTGGTCTATCAAACTCCTCAGGTCCACCGCAGATGCTTTCATGATTTTCGAATGGTTGAAGATACGCTGCAGATGTTCCTGTACGACAATTTTCCGATTCTCAAATTGTTCCTTTGAATTGAGTCAAGGCGTTGAGCTGAGGCAGCTTCCGATACATCAATTGAATTATCCTTTGCACAAATAAGTCGCAAGGACAATCTCTGGAAGTTTGTGGCATCAATCTTGAGTTCTTATGTTACCAACATGGTCCATTCTATATGGCGCGCCCACGTGTGTGCAAACCTTCCGCTTTAATGAAGTGAAAGTTGCTGGTTGATTGAAACCCATCGACATAGCTACGCTATGCTTCAGTTAATAAAGAATTTTAATTGACCGAATTCCATAAAGCAGCAAGTGCATCGTGCATGCTCGGAATTATTATTTTCATTACATTAACGAATTTGAGCGGAACGAATTTCGCCGGGTCAGCTAGATTTCTTATAAAATGTTCTCGCCGTATGAACCTTCCTTAGGCGTAGTAAAACACAACAAAGAAAATATAGCTCAGATCGGACAATCCGTTCTTCAGCTATAGGAACGGTGCCCATCCGTTCATTACAATAATGAACAGTTCTGTATTTGAAGACTATTATTTGGGAGAACTTTCTTCTGGCTCACCATATAGCCTAAATTGAATACTGTCCACAACTATGAGAGTGTGGTACACCCTGCATTATGTGTATTCGACTTACTTTAAATGGATTAGCCTTACACAAATTGTCTCACTCAATATAAGCTGTCTTAGCAGAACCACGAGAATGAGAATGTTTCAATTTGTAATTTGCTTGTGATACAACACCCTTCCTAGGTAACCATCAACAAACGGCATTCCAATGCTTTTGTATATCCTCAGCCACTTTTGTTATTGAAAACGAACTCCGATGAGTCCCCCTTTCAACAGGACATTAGGTCTGGGTGTGTTGCTGTTCAAAACAAAGTGTCTAAGTATATATTTGCCAAGGCAATATATAATACCAGTCAGCTCACATTGTTGAGCTCATGAGCTTGTAGTCCCCTGTAACACATGGTAGACCCTTACTTTAGTTAAATTAATGATAATATCTAATAACCATTCTTGTTATATTGGCAAATGCAAGAGGACACGGGTGTTATCTTTGGCTTTTGTCCCCAAGTCTCGGGCCACACGCATCAACATCCCATCGTCATCATCACCATTCACCATCATCATCGTTGTCGTCGTCTATCGTTACGGTCCGAAACAATGATGCCAAATTAATTTTTAACTGGAAATCAAGATGATACACCCGCCAGGTATACCTACAGCCATCAGCGGAAGGACTCCTGTGTTGCCGCTGCAGGCCACAGGATACAACTACAGGATGTTGAAAGTTAACAGCTGGCGGTATATATGTGAACTCCATGTTGCATATGTTTTGCTGGCGATATCAAATTTGAAAGAGATCCTGCCTTGCTGACGGTCATTAATTCCGGCCAACAAAGTGGACGACTGGGATATTAGTCACTGACGGAGAATTTGTGTCCTAGAGCGCAAGCTAAACGAAAACAGTTGTGAACGGAATACTGCAATGGGGAATTGGTTCGTTTTTATGTTGGTTGACTTGATGTCGGGTGAAAAATCGAAATCAATAGCAGCAGTATTGCAAGGATCCACTGCAAAAGGGAATTGTAAAATTAAGGTTGGCTATGCCGATGTCTTTTTAAATATTCTTCAAGTCAAATGTTTGACTATTATTTTTAAGCAGTTAAAACTGTGTATACTCATAGTCGTGGCAGTGCTGCCACTGAAAAATTTCAAAAAGGGGACTAAGAAAATACGTCCACATAAAATACGAATAAGTATGTATAGAAAAAAACAGAACAAAAAAAAAACATTTATTTTTAACAAAACACAAATTTTTTTCATTACAAAACACTTCTTTTTACGTGTTTGCAGTCGTTTTCATTCCATAAAGAATACAATCATACTTAAACTGAAAAAGGGCCATTTTGATAATTTTTCAAAAAGTCGGGGCTGAGGGTTCAGAGGCTCAAAAAGGGACCAAACAGTACCACGACTCTGGGTGAAGGGGCAAACTTAAATGAGAACGTGTCAGTGATGCATTTAAAGCTTTTTAAATCAAATAGCTACATCTGTGACAGTTCAAAGTTTGATTTTAGCGCTGTGATACTGGAATCCAGGTAGACAAATCTTTAACTACTTCAGAATAGCATCTGTCCGTCGAGACGTTGTCGATGCTGAGATGCGTTTCTCATTTGCAGCATATGCTTCGTTTTGTCTTCATTTATATACATACATCCAGTCCCATGTTTGCCCCGCCTGCGTTGTAGATGCGCCACTTATAGCCCGCTGCGATCTTCCAATAATGTTAATATCGCCGGCATGTGCAAGCAGTCGGACCTCGAATGGACTGTAGAAAAATTGTGTAAGAGCTCGTATTAGGCAGCTCTCAACGCAGCTCTGGTCCTTGTCTGCAGCATTGCTTGATAGGCCTCGTTCTTAACTGTCGGTAGTCACTTTCGTCATCTAGTACATCTAGGAACTAACACATCGGTCATCGGTGGCGGCACTTATGATGGCACCCTGACAGCGTTGTTACTGATCCTAAGTAGGTACTTGATTCTGGCGAAAATATAGAACGTAAGCATGCTGAAAGGTTAAGAAAGAGGCGCTCGGCAAAGGTTTTGGTGGTCTTTTGCGATACAGTAGCCTTGCATTCGTTCAATACCCTCTCCGATTGAGGGTTAAAGTCTTGACGTCACTTATTATACGTCTTCTCGAGAAGATCATACTCATTTAATTCCTTGACGGCTTTATCCTTCTGTTCCAAGGAGGCGTGATCAGCTTAATTCTTTTGAATACGGCCCAAATGCTGATCGTTGGACTACTGTCTTTGGGGATATTGAAAATAAAAAGTGTAAGTCAATAAGCCAAGCAAAATTTAATTATATAATTCGGCATATTAACGACATTGAATCTCAATTATGTATCAGAGTCATTTAAAATATGGACCATCGGACCATATTATTGTTTATATTTTGTTTCACATATAGCTAATTGTCTAAGATCATTCTATCATAATCAAAAATATTATGATAATTCTCTGAAAACTTCTTGCTTTATTTACAACTAGCAGACCCGGCGAACTCCGTTCCGCCCAAATTCATAAATGTAATGAAAATAATATTTCCAAGCATGCACAGCGCATGCTAATTTACGTAATTCCGTCAATTCAAATTCTTTATTCAAAAGTTATATCTAATACAATAGAAATAACTGAAGTATAGCAATGTCGATGTATTTCAATAAAACCGCAATGATTGACGTGCCGGCCAACCTTCCGCTTTTGTACTAAAGTGGTTTGCCTACAGGTGAGCAAGCCACATACAATTGGACCATGTCAAAAACATGGGAATTCAAGATTGATGCTACAAATATCCAGCGATTATCCTTGCGACTTATTATTTGTCATAGACGCTTAATTGCCAAATCGTTCTGAGTAAGCGATATGACAATGTTTGCCTTTTAAACTCAAAATCGTCCTTGCATGACATTTGATTTGAGATTCTTCACAATCATATCAAACGCGATCCGATACAAGGTTTCGGTGCATTAAGGGCCGTTTTATTCACTCGAAGTTGAACACAACTTGAGGAGTTTGATATATGTATAAAAATCCCCATGCCCTAAGGTTGTTCAACAAAATGATAGCTAATTGAGCCGAATTTTAATTTCAAATTGTGAAGCGGTAAATCCGGAACATCCGAATTAGAAAATTAAAAATTTTAAATAATTTTTCTTGTATTGGAAGTGATACCACCCGTTTCCTATCCATTCTATTTTTTCCAAAGTGCGGTTCCTTTATCAGGATTGAAGACAAATCTGCGATCTTCTAAGTTCATTTTCTCTATCGCCGTTTTAAACATTGTAATTGAAAGCGTTGATTGCATTTATAATGGTTGCAATTGTCGAATGACGTTTTTTGTCACTCCTGTTTTTGCGGCGTAGAATCCCGTGCCATTGTTAGAAAATGTGTGTTTGCATGATGTATAAGAGAACATTTTTGAATGATTTTTGTTTCCAATGAAATATACGAAAACAGTTGTTGTACTGTCAAATGTTCTTTAGAAAATCCTCCGATTCAAATGGCTCCGCAGGTGCTAATTTGACTTTGCCACTCGCACAGCAGTTTTTTTAGCGCGTTTTAATGCTGGCACACAATTACAGTCATCGCTCCAATATCGAAAATCGCATCACCGACATAGTTTTCTGTTCGTTCTACTGAAATGCCAGTCCTTCGAATGTCAGCAACGACTTGCATCTTGCCACTCCGATTTGAACTTGCTCCCATCCCAGCAATAGTAGGATTTGACGCAGTTCTCATTACTTGCACTCTCAATTTTCTTGACTGTTGATCTGGGCCGGCATTCTGTAAGGCGAAAACGTCTACACGTTTTCGTGCGCACGAACGGTTTGCTTCATGTAACATCAAAAACGAAAGAAATTCTCGTGGCCGCGAAAAAAAAACAAACGAACACATTTTTTTTTTGACGTTTTCGCTTTTCTTGCTTCATGTAACCCTAAAAACGAACAGATTTTATCGTCTTCACGAAAAAACAAACGACAGCTATTTTGTTGACGTTTATCATTTTCGTTTTAATTCTTATTGAATTTGGTGGTTTTAAGATTGTGCTGAATATTTTATTAGATATGTTAGCAAATTATTATTTTTTGACCAGCGACAGCGAAGAAAGTGAAGTTGAAATTGAACATGTGAACTTAAGAAAAATTAGAAAAAGTTTGCGGGATTGTTCAAATCCTCCCACATTACCTGACAAAAGGTTGGTTTATTTTGATTTTGATTATAAGTTAGTTAAAAAGTTCGTTTTTCTATTTAGTTTTGTGCAACGTTTTCGATTGAACAAAGCCGCCTTTAAGTATGTGCTGGATAATATTAATTTGCATACAGGTACACGAACGACAAACGTGCCTCCTATTTTAAAACTTTCCGCAACATTAGAAGTACTGGCTGGAGGAGGATCCGCTTCGTAAACAATCAAATTCCACTTTAAAAATATTTTCAATTGTCAGCTGTTCGTTGTCAAAACAACTTAACGAAAATAAAACGACATACTGAGACTGCCAAACTATAATTTTGCTGTCACACAGTTTCTCAAACCTAAACGAATGTGAAGAAAAAAACGTAAGGAGTTACATGAAGCAAATTTTCGCTATCGCGTGATTTCTATCGTTTCTTGAAAAGCGAAATCGTTTTTCGTTTCGTTTTTTACAGAATCTGGCCCCTGGTCTTATGCCATGCGATGTCCCACTTGTCGCTTTCTTCTGTAGTTTGGCTTCGTTGATATTTGTTGTTAACTTGCTTGCCTTGTTCGTCGGCCAATATTTGTGCGCATACGTCTTGGTATTTTTAAAAAAATAACTGAAATTTGCTTTTCAATAACTATTTTGTCCGCGTTTAAACTTTTTACATTTAATTTTTAACTTATCAACTGTGTAAAAGAAATGAAACTGTTGGAGCGATGCACAAAATCAAAAACAAACCATCACTGTTGACCAACGTATAATACATTAATTTCATCTCGATTTTATCAATCCACTTTTTGAAAAAAAAAAAAAAAAATCCGCACATAGTAGGTACCTACGTAGATTTCTAATTAATTTTTGATATAGAAAAGTCAAAATAAATAGCGCAGAAAATCAAAAAAATCTAAAATGGAAAAATAAAAAAATAAAGTAGCCTATCGCAATACTCTATCCCGTAGCTTTCTATAAGTAAAAGAATTTTTAAAATCGGTTCGGTAGTTCCGGAGATTACCTTCCCCAAACAAACATTACCTCTTTATATATGTAACAGTGTGATGTGATGTGATTAACATCGTGCGTTTTCGTTGGAGCACCCTTTACTATGTATGAGAATATTTGGGCCAATCAGTGACATTTCAGCTGCATTTCTTTGTCCTTCTCACGTGCCTCGCTTTCCCAAAGTAAGAGGCTTCGACTTCCTTTCATGATGATCTTCTGGTTTAGTTTGCACTCTTTTCAGACGTGGTAAATAGTGAACGCTCAGATTAAGTGATAAGTCGGCTGACCTACTGAGCGAGGGGTCCCTGTATCAACTCCGGAAAATGCAAACTGAAAGAACTGAAGTCTTTTTTCCAATATAGGCCGCCTCTATACAACGTTTGACAGCCAACCAAGACTGTTTGGAAAAGGCTTCTAAATTCGCTTGAAAATCGACTTCAATTACTAAAAAAGTAGAACTCTTGTGTCTACCATTTATTTGAATTAAAAAAAGGGTCATACTTTTTTTGAGATGAATCCAACTGCCTATTCATATATTTAAAAACTCCTCTGCACCAAACGATTCCTCTGCCCAGTATACCCAGCTTTCTTTGAAATTTGACCCAGCGAACGAATAACAACATGCCACCCAATATCGAGGACACTCATCAGGTTAACAATAGGACTTCGCCCTTGCTAAGCTACTTAGTGTACCCACTCAACTTTAACTAACTTTTCATATTCGCACAGCGACATCGACGCTGGAACAGTACAGTCCTTGAGATGTATATATGTAATACCCGCTGAGTCACTCAATATTTTCGCCTTATATAAAAAGCTTTCCCATGTTCATTCAACAACGGGAGCCAGTCCCAGCATCCATATACCTACCATCCACTATAGAGGCAGCCAATAATAATACCAAAAATCAATACAATAACAGAAAACCGGATTTCGTTGATAGTTTCTGCTGCAATATCCATCCACCTGATTTCCTGTATTAAATATTTTCCAAGAAAATAATCCCGTTTACCGTTAACTGAAAATAATTTTCTTCTTCCTCTCCCCCGGACCCCTCTCCATCACAATCGAAGGATTCAGCATGTAGGGGTATGTTTGTGTGGCTGTGTGTATATATTGTGCTAACAACTGTGTGATGGGTTGTTATGGCGAACAGAAGTCTGGATCGTAAATATTCTCTCGCGGGTAATAGCATGAGCCATGAGAAAGCACCCCCGTAATGAGGCTGAAATAGGCGTACGAACGAATGACTGTTGACTGCTTTCAACTTCAACCCGCACCCGCCGAATGTAAGCTGTAATCGGCAAACTGTTGCTGTGACAGAGAGATCATTTCTCAGTCGCTCTTTTAGACTGAGGCGGAGAGCCAACAGAGGAAGCAGGGAGGACGAAGCACTAAGCATAAGCACATGCGTCCTTCTGTGAGAGAGTTTCGAACATTTTTCGAACTTCAACGGGTAAGGAGAGGGATGGTATTTTTAGCCTCAAGCGCCGAGGCTAACAAACAGAATTCAAAAATATGTTATGCCCTATAGCTGTTTGAAGGACTCGCCCTATTTCTTTTCCATCTAAGTGCACAGGTGAAGAAGTTTAATTTACGCATTTGCATTGATGGTGTAGACGGTGCCGATGTTTTCTTTCTAAAAATTAACTTGCGGCATTGGCCGTGAGAATAAAAATAAAAACAGATTCGGGCTCAAGTAATGAACGAAGTTCCTTTCTCTGAAACACACCTACCCGAGCATGAATACTCAAGCAATCTTGATTTATTCAAAGCAGAGTCAATATACCTCAAATCAATGTACCGCTTCAAGGGTACGTGGGGTGTCTTTTTCTTTGGAGATCCAAATTTATGATAAGCTTCCATGAGCGGGCGCGTAACATACTTATTCAGGCTCGAAAAATCCGCCTTTATAGACTAGGTAGGCTGCAGCGGCAACTTCCGCCATGTTAGGTTTCGATGCGATTTGCATTAGAAAACAGACATCTGTGGAATGAAATTATTTCTGGAGTTTTATAGAATTCAGAGTTTGTGCCTGTATGCTCGTTTGGATGAACACTCTTCACAGTGAATCATTAGCTGGTGAGAGAAGAGCGCATGGATTTGACATTTTCCATTGAATATATATTTGTTTGTTATTATTAATTACAGGGTAATCCGTTTCAGTTCTTTTTGAGGAAGTTTCCACGAAAATAGAGGAATTATCCTGCCCGTAAGGGCGAGTGATATAAGCAAAAACCATCTTTGCCAGACGGTCAAAATTATTTTCCTCAGATAAATCTGAAAAAAAGTAACATATTTGGCTACTTTTTCCAAAAAAAAAAACTCCCCAACATTGTCAATATTTCTTATTAACATGTTTTTGTACGACTTAAAAGAATTAATTTCGAATTTCTAACAAGAGCATGCACAAGTTTGGTTTTCCGAATGCAAAAGTGTGGCCAAATAAATAAAACGCAAAATGTCAACGCATGTTTCATTTACCAAATAATTCCTGATTTTACCCCTAAACACTTTCTCCCCCCAGATTTTCTTCCGTCGCCCAAAAAAAAAAAAAACTATCTTCAGGGACCCTCAAATGGCCGATATTTTCATTTATGCTATCATTTTTCTCACAAAAATTAAAAAGGTAATGAGAGTATTGCTAGCGACTTTATGGGAACAGCAATAAGTTAATGGCGTTGCCGACATCGATTGAACATAGAATGTGTCTTTTTCTAAAGGTAGGAAATAAAGAAGTTCCGCATTTAGCCACCGTCCATATTTCTTTTCGGTTTGTACTGGGAACTGCCGTCAATATTTCTAAATTGAAATATCAATCAGACATCACCTTTTTTTTTGTGAACATTGTTGTATCTACTTATAAAATACCTACCTCAAAACTACCTCAAAACTAAAATTAATAAAGTCGAAATTTTAAAATCATTTTTAATTTATTTTTAGATTTTCAATAACATTAAAATGAATTATAATTAATTCGTAATCATATATATAAATAGGCGAAGGCAAAATTCTAAGAACCACTTTCACTGCCTTAAACACAACCTACATATACGCTTGATTATTTTTTGTTGGGAAGATAGTGCAAAGATTCAATGCTGTCTGTAATTTGTTTTCCAATATTTTGTGTATAAGCTAGGGTTGTCAGATTAAAAAAAAACGAAAAGGGGGACATCGTGAGTTTTCTAGGAAAGATTACAGTACAAAACAAAAACGTGCACGAGAACAACTTTAGCACGTGCCTTGAAATGTATTCGTGAGTGGAAGCACTCATCTTCGAAAGTTTTGAAATTGTTAAAATATTAAAAGAAAGTATTTTCAAAGTTTCAATTGAATGTTTTCTTTTATTGAATTTTGACTTAATAAGGGGGACAGTGGTTTTACTAAGGGGGACAAACAGAATTTTTGTATGAAAAAGGGGGAACTGTCCCCCCTTAAGTCTAAAGGGCGCCCCCCTTTATGGCATCCCTAGTATAAGCCAGGTAAACATAATTTCTACCATTGGGCGAACTCTAGTTTTTTTTACAATCTTGAATTCTCATGTTTCTAATGTTGTTTTCCAAACAACAGGCGTCTTTTTGTTGGGTCCCAAACCCCCAGAAATCTTTTCAGATCTCAGATTTTACGCTGCTCATGGAACATGCAACGAAATTGATCTGCTTTTGTAAATTAGTGCGTTACATTAGTTCAAATGAATGTAGTGTTCGTAAAAGATCCGACTTTGCTTGCCTCAAATCATCTGTGGCGCTATGTGAGAAACGTCAGCTGATAGCAAACATGAGAGTTGCATTGCTGAACGATCAATCTGCTCCAGATTTTTCGAAGTAATTGCTGACTATCGGTAATGTCCGTGTTCCTGATCTCGACGAATTGAGCGGATTGATTTTATTTCCTTCCATTTTTTTCAATTTTGTCTCATCGAAAGACGAGCATATCAACAAAGTATTCCCGAACATCATTGCTAACCACAAAAATAACGAATGGTTGAGTAAGCGAGTAAGTTTAGCGTTTAAACCAGCCAAAACTATGCAATGGAACGGGTTTGGTGATAAGAAAACTGATGATCAATGTGTTTTAAAGAAAGAAGTTTTCATTTCGAGGATACCGCCTCAGTTATAATTTTGTTTCGCAAGCTCAATGCACCGAAGTTTTGTAACGGAACGCGTTGGATTTGATGGTGAAGGATCTGAAATTAAATGTCATACAAGCGACGGTTTTGGGGGGAAAATTCAAAGTCAAACACTCTCATTCCGCAGATTCCGCTAATTCAGAACGATTTGCCATTCGTACTTAAGCGACTTAAATTTCCCGTACGTCTCGCTTTCACTATGAAAAATTATTTGTTGCAAGGATAATCGATGGATGTTTGTGCATTTGTGGCATCAATATTGAATTCCCATATTTCTCACATGGTCAACTTAGTGAAAAAGCGGAAGGTTGGCCGAAATGTCAAAATCATTGCCGTTTGATTGAAAAAAATCAACATTGCTATTCGTCATTTATTTCTATTGCATTTAATATGACTTTTGAATAAAGAATTTTAATTGACAAAATTACATATACATATTAGCAAATGCATTGTGCATGCTCGGAATTATCATTTTCATTACTTTAACAAATTTTGG
The DNA here is from genome assembly GCA_946477585.1 of Cheilosia urbana. Taxonomy (NCBI): domain Eukaryota; kingdom Metazoa; phylum Arthropoda; class Insecta; order Diptera; family Syrphidae; genus Cheilosia; species Cheilosia urbana. The sequence continues at coordinate 84,851,974 of OX297854.1, read as the reverse complement.
CGGCACGAAGTTTGCCGGGTCAGCTAGTATCCAATAAAAGCGGTTAACATTGTCAATGTGAAACAATAAATCAAACAAATCTATTTACCTAAAACACCATTTTAAGAAAATTGAATTCAACAGCGTAAGTACTAAAGTCTCACTTCCTTACTGTAGGTCAATGTAGGTAATGTCAAAACAACCACTAAAATAAAAGCCTTAAGTAGATTTGTATCTACACCAACAATAAATAAATCAAACAACATAATTCACCTATATCGTCTTTACTTCTTGAATTCTTCAATTCTTTACTGTAGGTATCAACGTAGGTACTATACCAACCATTAAAACAAAAACCTTGAACTCAATTTCTATATACACCACCATACGTCCATCAGCGCACGTCATCAGCCACCTGCGCATTTCCTCAGAAACACATTGTCGCTGTACACATTCACGTCGCATACTTCTCTTTCGATTCACTTAATTTGGAGAAAACACAACGCAGTTTTTTTTCATATGAACGTGCTTGTGCGTTGTGCGCCACCCAACCACCCCAAAGCAGAACAACGATCAAGAACCGCGGCTGCTGATAATGTTCGATTTGAGAAAATAAATTTATTTTGTTCATGTTAGATTTTAAGTTGTAGCTCTTGGCTTGGAATAACTATAAAAGTATTGGCTCTCCTAAGTATTTTGTTTTGTTTGCATTGATTAAGAATTATCTGAGTAATGGCGAGTTAAAGGCAGTAAAGTCAGAAAAAAAAAACACATTTTGGTCAAGAACGCTCCAAAAAAATAGGCATGGCAATGAAGGGAATAGCCTATATGTTGCACAGAATCTTAAGAAACATTTCAAAAAATGTTTCATCGAAATCTGTGCAGTAGTTTTCACGCCATTAGGTAACAAAAAAATTGCCTACAGTTTTATTATAAGTATAGATATAGACTAAGAGCCGACAGCAAATTTTGGGAGTGGAGGTACAACCAAAATTCATATAGCTGACCGTGTAGATACACACAATCATAATACAAATTTAAACATCTGGCAGGGTTGCTTTTCAGCAGGGGCTGTGGGCGGGCGTTTGAAAACGGTAATTTTTACGATTTTTGTAAAGAGGTATAACCACTTGAATGCATATTTAGACAATAGATAATTGCGCACTGATTTCAAATTTTTAGGTCCCAGACGTTTTACTTTCAGCTTTCCCTTTGCCAGACGCCCCCTAAAGTGGGCGAAAAAACAACTTTTGGTGTCAGAGGTAGGTATAACCACATGAGTGATACATCAAAAAATCAGAATAATTCTCCTGACGCCAGACGTCCTTTCCTTAAAAGACTTTTTACTGAAAACTCTAAAATTTTTACCTTTTTTACCAAAAAAGTACCTTAATACCGAATAATCTAAAAAAACAATTAATTCTCCTTTAGAATTTAAATAATCGGATCTAAAAGGAATATAAGTGAGAGTTACGTGAAAAACTGTTATGTCAAAAATTGTTTGATAAAATCTGACACTAGTCTCTTCATCATTCAATGCATCTATTTGTATCACTCAATTATTGAGTTACTTATTATCTTATATTGGTATTGATTAATGATAACAAATCAATGGTCTTTCAGTAACCGCAACGGGTAGCAGTGTTCTAGTTGGCAGAAAGAAGCTTACATTAAAAAAAATATATAAAAAGTTTTGTTTTGTGCTATAAAATATTATCAAATACTATGAGTGTTAAATATTGTCTTCATTGCAGTGATAGTCCAAAGCAATGTGAGAAAATTATTTTGTTTAGTGAAAAATCTTTAAAAAAAATGCCACAAAGTTCTAAGCGTTCGAAGAGCTCGAAATTATAAATTGGCTGATTTCAACCTTCCACTGAAATCGATAATGTACATAAGTGGTTATCATAGTAATTACTACAGACAATTCACTGCAATTTCAAAAAATGTGTTATATTCAAACAAATCGATCTGTGAGTCATGTAAGTTGTTAAAAAAAATCCCATTATGACCAGTTGTAACTATAAGTGCGCCGTCATTTTTTCCAATACAATAAATTAAAAAAATACTTAAATCATGCTCCAAATGAAAAATTGCATATCAAATTTTATCATGAAATTTTGGTTGTACAATTGGTCATTTTCTTATAAATAGTATTTTAAAATCTAAAAATTGAGCCTTATTGTTTGTAGCAGTATTAGAAACCGTTTACGATGTTTCAGTAGCTTCCCATGCTGTAAGCTCTAAAAATATCACTATCGCACCAGACAAGATAAGAGATGCATCAACTGAAAGCTGTATTTTTTGTAATCGCATAAAAATATATTTAAGAGGAAATAAAAGAGAAAGTCTTATATGCGGACGAAAATCTACTTTGGAGTATGTTGTTTGTAAAGCTATGCTGCTTGAGAATGATACTGGTTACCAAAAGTTGATAAACCACCACAAGACCTGTCTTGCCAGATTTCTCCAAAAAGCTAAGAATCTGGAAAAGGCTTCAAGAAAATCTGGATTTCATGATGCACATAAAATAGCATTTACTTACTAGTGTTTGTGCCTTTCTTGAAGATCATTTATTTCATTTAAAAGAAATTCACTTATTTGATGACGTCGCGGATTTATATCAACATAATCTTTGTGGAAAAGACAAATCATTGACTTATTCAAAAAACTGGTTGAAGAAGAAGATACTTTCCTATTATCAGGGCAAAATTGTAATAAGGAAAATACAAAAAGAAACACTAGTTTTAGATGCAAACATGAACGACTGTCAAGAAAGTATACTAAGTGACACATTTGCATCGATTAAACTGCAATCGACTTTGAGGTGCCTATTATATACGCGATATTATATTAATTAATTATCTTCTAACTAAAGTATTTTTATAGAAATAATGCCTATAAAATAAGGGAAGAAATAGTGAAACTAGAAAGTATAGCTCTGCCTGAACATGTATCACTGAAAGCTGTTGTTGAGAATGAAGTTAAGATCCCTCAGATGCTCGAAGAGTTTGTGAGATGTCTTTTTACAGGCCCAGAACAGCGTTATGGAAAAACTGAAAATGTCAATAGAAGGGTTATATCTTATATCCCTCTGCAATGACGCAATTTATTCTATTACAAGGTCTTGTTAAACCAGGAAAGCACATCCAATTAGGTATGTGTTAGTCCGGTATTAGGTGGCGAGGTTCTCCGTAAGGAAACCAGGGGCTGTTCCGAAAGGGACCGCCCAAGACCGTTATACGTGGTGAAGAACCACACCCTGCACGAGGTGCCACTGCTTTCGACTGAATATAACGGATCTAGAGGGGAATAACTCTATAAAACCCGTAATCCCGGGTTAACTACCGTGCCCATGGGATGTATGGCACAATGTTATGTGTCTTTTAGCGGTGAACTCTAGATACCTGGGGACCTCTAGTTTCAATTCAATTCCCCTTTTCTGTATACAGGGGGTGAGTACAGAATGACCTCCCCTTCCCCCTTACTCGTGGGAACAAAATAGACAAACTACAAAAAACAAACAAAGGGACTGGTGTAGATGAATCGGGCACCAAGAACTTCAATAAATCCGATTCTCAGACGAACATGACGGAGGAGGAAGAAAATCTCTTACTCCAAGAACCGTCAGCAAACAAGGCTATTTCGGTTGGGGGAAGCGAGGGCACGGTTGACCTTAGACTCGAGAAACTTTTTCTTGAAGATGAGGACAATCGTTCAATCGCCAGCTCATCCAAATTTTCAATATCGTCTTCAATGTCGATTAGGAAAAAGGTCATCAACTGCAAAATGACGATAAAAAAACTGCAGAAGAAACACCACCTAGAAGACAACGACAAACGAAGGCTTCAAAATGCTCTCGACTTCTTGGAGAGTCAATCTTTGGAATGTGATGGGCCATGTGCTAGTAGCATTCCGGAGGCTAGCTCTCCTGAAACCTCGAGCAAGGGAGTTCTCGCGCGACCACCAGTGCCTGTGATATGCCTTAGCCTATCGGGGCACGGGTCCGTTGCGCCTGACCCCGCAAAAACAGAAGCTGACAAAGAGGACAAAAATGTTTCACCGGGAGAGGCAAACTCGACCCTGGACAGCGCAGTTACTGTTGTCGGGAAACCGGAGGAGCCAAGAGACACTGGATGTTTGGATATAACCGAAGTCCCAGCTGTTATCGAAGCGAAATCGGTGGAAAGCAACAAGCTGTCCAACGTTTACAACCCGAAGATGAGGAAAAATGCGCGGCGACTTCTGTATAGGTTTGGGAGCCGCGACCCCAATTCCTTTACGGAAAGGGAGGCAGCACAGCTAGCTAGGGCCAGGGAGACCTTAAAGTCGACCGAGGATGCATGGCGCAGCAGCCAGCAAGGTAGGACGCAGAACCCATTGGGGATAGGGAATTTGACGGGACCAAGGGAGGAATGCCGACTGCCTTCCGCCTTGAGGAAGTCAAATCCCGAAAAACCGGTTGTCTGCTCGGCTAAGGATTCGTCCAAGGCGGAGCAGATACCTGGCTGCTCCAATAAGGTTCGCAGCAGTCAGCAAGGTAGGAAGCAGAACCCATTGGGGATAGGGAATTTGACGGGACCAAGGGAGGAATGCCGACTGCCTTCCGTCTTGAGGAAGTCAAATCCCGAAAAACCGATTGTCTGCTCGGCTAAGGATTCGTCCAAGGCGGAGCAGAAACCTGGCTGCTCCAATAAGGTTCTGCCTAATAGGAAGACAGGGACCAACAACAAACCCAGGGTGCATGCCTCTGGAGGAGCCGGTATGAGACTGGTCGCGGCGAGGGCGAAATGCCGTTTGCCTTTCACCTCGAATGCGGCCAATCTCGGACCACCAGGAGCTGTTCCAGACAAGGATACGTCCAAATCTGAGAACACACCTGGAGTCTCTAAAAGAGGTAGGCACGACGACACAATCTCCCCGGTTGTAGGTAGGCAAGCTAAGAAACCGAAATTCTCTGAAAAGGTGAAGGAAAGTCTTCGTGTCGCAATCATCGACCTTGGTAATCCAAATCGAAAACTTTCTGGTAGCCAATGGGAATTATTGGAACAACGCATTCTCGATGGTGTTAATGACGCAATCGTGAAGGCGGATGGCAAACTTCCATTGTTTGGACAGATCACCACATTCAAGGGCTTCAAGGTCATGGAATGTGACGACAACGAAACGCTGGCTTGGTTAAGGAACTTCGTCCTTAACACCGTTGCTCCTTGGCCTAATGCCGATTTGCGCGTGGTGGACAGGAAGGAGATCCTTGACATTACAAGACCAAAGGGCCGAATTCATATTCGAGGACCGTACTTACCCGCGGAAAGGATTGAACGCTACCTGCAGTTCCTTAACCCGGAGCTTCAAAGCAGGGAGTGGAAAGTCCTGGAAACGGGTGAGTACTCAGACAATGGTATGGACGTCACTATACTCCTTAGCCACAAATCGTTGCCATTGCTCCGCAGGCGAGAGTTTAAAGTCCGTGTAGGCATAACACGCTGTAAGCTCAGGCTGATAGCAGCGAACCTTAAGGATGAAAGAGAAGAAGAGGCTGCTCGTGATGAAGATAGTACAAATAAATCTTCATCACAGTAAGGCGGCTAGCGCCAATCTTGTTCTTCTTATGGAGACCAAGAAGGTAGACATCGCCCTAATACAGGAACCCTGGATCTTCCGGGGGAATATAAGAGGGCTGAACTCAAAAAATTTGCTGGTCTATAGCAATGCACCAGATAATGGTAAGTCTAGAACATGTATTGTCGCCAGGAAACAGATTAAACTTTTTCTCATTCCTAGACTCAGCGATACTGACCAAACAGTGGTCAAATGGGACAGGGAAGGAAAAAACTCGCTGATACTGGCGGCAATTTACATGCCATACGAGGCAACTAGCCCACCTTCCGTGCTAACCGAGTCCCTAATTGGAGCGGCAGAACGGGGAAAATGGGACGTCATTCTAGGCTGTGATGTCAACTCCCATCACACACTGTGGGGCAGTTCTGACATCAATGTCCGAGGTGAGTCCCTTTTAGAATTTATTATCAAAAACAACTTACTTATAGCCAATGTAGGCAACGAACCAACATTTATAGTAAGGAACAGACGTGAGGTGTTAGATATTACTCTCTTTAGTAATTCACAAACACTTGCTGTGCGGGATTGGAAGGTTTCTACAGAACCATCCTTCTCAGATCACAGAATTATAGAATTCCACATTGACGAGGAAATTCCCCCATTAGGGAAATATAGGAACCCCAGATTGACCAACTGGGAAATTTTCTTATCAGAAGTTGGGAAATATGACCGGAATTTGAAAATGCAAAAAACAGACACGCCAGAAGATATCGAAGTAACACAAAAAATGTTGAACGATATTCTGAGCAAGGCATACGAAAAAGCATGTCCCTTACGGACAATAAAGAATAGGAAATCTCCACCATGGTGGTCGAGGGACCTCGCTGAAATTAGGAAGAGAACCAGAGCTCTGCTTAATTTGGCTAAGGCCACAAACTCCCAGACTGATTGGAACACATATAAAGTCGGTCAGAGGAAATTCAAAAAGGCCATAACCAGTGCTAAACGCTCAACATGGCGTTCGTTCTGCAGTGATATTGAATCCACCACAGAATCAGCCAGACTCAGGAAAATCCTGTGCAAAGACTCTGCGGTCCCAGGCTATCTCAAGGACAATAATGGAGCATGGACACAATCCAGCGAAGAGACTCTCAGTCTGCTACTAAAGACTCACTTTCCGGGTTGTTCCACGAACCAAATTAACCAATCAAGAGATAATACCGCAATAACGACAGTTCCAGAGGAACTCATAACTGAAGAAAAACTTATCTGGGCAATCGATTCATTCTCCCCGTTCAAATCCCCTGGATGCGACGGGATTTTCCCAATCATGCTCCAGAAAGCCAAGATGACCATTATACCAGTTCTTAAAAGAATTTTCATTCGCAGTCTAGAGAGCGGCTATATTCCCAGAGCCTGGCGAGAAGTCAAAGTTGTCTTCATTCCGAAGGCAGGGAAATCCAGTCACACCACTGCCAAAGACTTCAGGCCCATAAGTCTGACATCATTCATTCTTAAAACCTTTGAAAAATTAATAAACGTTTTTATACGTGGTCGGCTAGATGATAATGCAATATCCACAGCTCAACATGCTTATACTAAAGGCAAAGGAGTGGAGACCGCATTGCATGAGGTCGTTAGCACTATAGAGAAGTCATTAAATGACAAAGAATATACATTGGCTGCGTTCCTAGATATTGAAGGAGCCTTCAACAATGTTAAAATATGCGCAGTGAAGAGAGCACTTCAGAACTCGAATGTTGATCAATCTCTCACTAATGTGATATTGAGCTTGCTCAGTGAAAGGAACATCAACGCGAAATTAGGCGACACCGACCTCAGAGTAACTGCTTCGAGAGGCACTCCGCAAGGAGGTGTCATCTCTCCCTTACTCTGGGTCCTTGTCATTAATGAAATACTTATGAAATTCAAAAACATGGGAGTTAAAGTAACTGCATATGCAGATGATGTAGTTATACTCACTAAGGGGAAGTTTTTACCAACCTTAAGCGACCTGTTAGGAAACTCACTTAGGGTGTTAAGCACGTGGACTAAACAATGCGGCCTTGGGGTCAATCCGCAAAAAACCGAGCTAGTTTTGTTCACGAATAAAAGAATAATACCGCAATTCGAGCCACCAACTCTCGAGGGAACACCCCTTAGGGTAGCAGATAGTGCGAGATACTTGGGAATTATCCTTGATAGGAAACTTAATTGGAAGCCGAATGTCAATGAAAGAGTGAAGAAAGCAGCGAATGCTTTCTACGCATGCAACCGCATCTTTGGCAGGAGCTGGGGACCTAACCCCAAAATCATCCTCTGGATGTACACGGCGATCGTGCGACCAATACTCACATATGGCAGCGTGGTCTGGTGGCAGGCCGCCAGCAAAGCGACCAATCTTAAGTTAATGACAAAAATACAAAGAATAGCTTGTATAGGGACAACCGGTGCTATGAGAACCACACCTACTGCTGGACTAGAGGCGATTCTCAATTTGACACCTCTAGACCTATACATGGAGGAATCCGCTGCCAAAAGTGCTTTAAGGATCAGCCAAACTAACACTTGGAGTCCTTGCAACTTTGGACATGCACAGATCTTATATAAACACGTAGGGAACGCTGTCACTTCTGACTATATGTCTCCCTATATAGACTTTGACAAACCATTCACCTGTTCCTTTCCGAGCAGGGAAGAATGGAACACAAATGAACCCACAAAAAGAAAATCAATATCCATCTACACAGATGGTTCAAAGATGGACTGTGGAACCGGTGCCGGCATATTTTCTGAGGAATTAAATATACATTGCTCTATCAGACTTCCTGATAGCAGTAGTGTCTTCCAGGCGGAGGTTCTGGCTATCGCCGAAGCGGCCCGTAAGGCGTCAATGTTGGCAATACCTCGTAGCGATATTACCATCTTCATTGACAGTCAGGCGGCTATTAAAGCAGTTTCTGCTAATGAAATAAAATCCAAACTAGTTCACCGCTGCCGCGAAGAGCTCAAGGTTCTCTGCTTGCAGCACACCACCAATCTCTGCTGGGTCCCTGGTCATAGAGACAAAACCGGCAATGAGATGGCAGATGAACTAGCGAGAAAGGGGTCCGCAATGGATCTTGATAGAGCGCTTCAATCAATCAAGCCACCACTCTGCAATCTCAGAGAGCGAGTGGAGAATAAAATTCGAATGAAAACCAACAACAGGTGGAAAGAACTCACTACCTGTGAAATATCACGGAAGCTTTGGCCAGAATATAACAGAAGCCGGACCAACAAACTACTACAGTTTGACAGGTCATCGCTATCTAAGTTAGTAGGGGCTCTAACTGGTCATAACTTCCTTAGAAACCACGCAATGAAACTAAATCTCAAAGATGACGACATATGTAGAGGCTGCGGAGACGAGGAGGTTCACGAGGACACACCTCACTTCCTTTGTCATTGCCCGAGTCTCTGTCACTTGAGGAACAGAACACTTGGAAGCTATTACTTCCATGACGTACATGAACTTTCTGATGTCTCACTGTCTGATCTTTACAGGTTTCTGAGGACATCGGGATGGCTAGACAGCGTCAGATAACCGCAAGAGGAGAAGGATGGAGACCACCGATAACACCAACGGATAACCCCAAAAAGGGCATCACAATGGGTCCACGAGGACCTGAGTGAGGTATTGCGGGCCCACCCCGCTCTACCTACCCGTCTACCTAACCTAACCTAGTCCGGTATTACCCAGCAAAATTAAGATTTTGTTGGTTAATCAATTCAAATAATTGTAAGAATAAATTAATATCTTGTTTGTAACCATAAGTAACAAGATTTTAGTTTATTTTTACAAAAAATAAGACAAAAAACATAACAAGAAATTAACTTTTTTTCGTAGGCCTAGCTATGAAAAGCCTTACCAGCAGCAGGAAAGTTATTGAGATTTTGAATAGGTTTGGACATTGTGTTAACTACCTGTGATATATGTAATATCTTTTGTGTCGTTGTGAAATAAAAAACAATTGTTACACGATTGGAATATACTTTATTTTAACACGAGGGCAAAACGTAGAATAGACATTCAAGAAGCCATCTTGAATCTCTCAAGCAAACTTAAACAGTAGTGCCAAACACTGGTCACTTCCTATGTGATGCCAGGTTACATGAATTACATAGTGAATACACTACATACGTCCCCTCTCACAAAAAATACGAACTATGTTTTCTTTAATTCATAAAATCAACTTGGTCACATTCAAAATCTGCAAATCTTTTGGGTTTTTGAATTGTCGACCTGTTTCTTAGCGTTCTGGAATTATTCGACTCATTGTCAGTATTTCTGATATCCATATCGGACTCAAACAAATTCTCCGCGTTGTCGACATTTGCATCACTTTGAATGTTTACATTTTGATCATTACCTGATTTCTTATTAATAGTTTGAGTTATATAAGCATAACTTCTTAAATTATTATTTTCACTTCTTGTGTTCTTAAAATTAACATCGCTTCTAAAATTATTGTTTTCATTTCTTACGTTCTCAAAATTAACATTTTTATCATGATTAAGAAAATCATTATCTTGTTTCAAATTACATTTTCTAATTTGGTTTGTGTGCCGTTTGATGCTACGTCCCGATTCCATTTGACATAAATACATCCTCGGACCGATAATCTTTAAAATGAAAGCCTTGCTCCAGTACGCGGAATTTTTCCTTACATTATAGTCACGTATCATAACTGTTTCCCCCGTACTAAAAACACGATTGCCTATCTGCTCTTCGAACCTCTTATCGGCGGCTTTCTTACGTAGATTGTCGGGACTTAGCAAATCTAATTTAACTTTAGGCTTAAAATTCAAAATCAAGGAAGCCGGAGTCTTACCCGTCGTACAGTGATTAACATTCCTGTAATCAAACAAAAATTCGGCCAAAACTTTATCAATGTTAGCCTCTTCTTTACGGGCTTTAATAGCATTCTTAACCGTACGAACTGCGTTCTCAGCTGCCCCGTTCGTTGCCGGGTAACCAGGTGCTGTGAGGCTTTGCTTAACCCCATTTACTTTTAAAAACTCCTTGGTTTCGTCTGAAACAAATTGGGTCCCATTGTCAGAGACCACAACCTCCGGAATTCCAAACCGTGAAAACAAATTCGTCAAACACCTGACTACAAAACTGGAATTTGGTTTTTGGGTGTAAAAGACCTCAATCCATTTTGAAAAAGCATCAATGATCACCAAAAAATTTAAACCTCGTAAAGGCCCTGCAAAATCTATGTGCAATCTCTTCCATGGTCCGTCCGGTTCAACCCAATCTATAACGTTTGCCCTAGGAGGATTTGGTAATAACGACAAACAAATGTCGCAAGATTTGATCATATTTTCCACTTCTCTGTCTATATTTGGCCACCATAAATACGACCGTAATAAAGATTTGGTTTTTACAATACCCAAGTGAGTACGGTGTAACTGACCAAGAATTAAGTTTCGTATAGAATGTGGTATCACTACTCTGTGACCCCACATCAAGATTCCATTTTTAACTTGAAGTTCATTTAATCGCTTCTCATAAGGCATAAACTCATCGTTATTGCTATTCCAACTACATTTACCTGAACACACCCCTTTTAAAACTTCAAAAATAACTTTGTCATCGACACTTGCCTTGCGAATCAAGTCAGCGTCGACCAAAATATGTTCGTTAGATTCAACGCGGTTCAAATAATCGATAGTACATTTTTCGTCTGAGTTCCTTTCATCTACCATAAGTGGAAAACGAGAAATTGCGTCTGCAACATTATTTTCGGATTTAACATATCGTATACCGTACCGAAAAGCTGAAAGCTGGTGTGCCCACCTTTGAAGTCTACTTGCCTGCATTTGAGGAATTCCTCTGTGCTCACCGAAAATAGCCAAAAGAGGTTTGTGATCGGTTACCAATTCAAAATAATTTCCAATAAGATATTGGTAGAACTTTTTCGTCGCGAAAATAATGGCAAGAGCCTCTTTTTCTATTACTCCGTAGTTTTGCTCTGCTTTTGAAAGCAACCGTGACACAAACTCAATTGGTCTTTCAGAACCATCGTAATACTCATGAGCCAACACAGCACCTATCCCTACATTGGAAGCATCGCAAGTTAACACTAATGGTAACTTTGGATCAAAGTGAACAAGTACTGTATCCGAAATTATTTCGTCTTTTATAAACTCAAATGCTTTTTGAGCCGGCGGCGACCATATAAATTTTCCATTGTCTCGTTTCAGCAAATCGTAAATGGGTGACATTTTTGTGGCAAGATTTGGAATAAACCGGCCGTAATAATTCACTAAACCGCTGAATGACCGTACGTCTGAAATACAAGTTGGTGGTGGAAAGTTTTTAATCGTCTCATTACGATTAATCTTAAAAATACCTTTTTCGGAAACGATATATCCTAGATATTCCATTCGATCTTTTACCATCAGCTTTTAAGATTGGTACTAAAGGCGTTCCCCATTCCGTGTTCCCGGTCTTCGTTATTATACCGCGATTTTCTAAGTCGAGTAATTGGTCCTCAACTTCTTTTCGAAAAGCAAATGGAATCGGTCTAGCTTTAACAAAAATTGGCTTCGTATTTTCGTTCATGTCTAAATGAATCTTACAATTACTTAATTTCCCGAATTCATCCGTAAAGAGACATGCATGTTTGGAAATAATAGACTTGAGTTGTTCTTCTTCAGTTAAAATGGAATTTAGCTGTAACTGTTTTACTTTAAAATGTTTTAAAAAATTTCTACCGACTATTGGACTTTCTCCTCCGTCGATAATTATAAATTTAAACTCGTCTTCCATATTATTATAATTAACGTTGCAAATTAAAGAACCTCTAACCGTAAGTCTATTTTTCCCATATCCAGAAACAATACTACTATCGTAAATAAGTTTATTTTCACGAAAATGTTTTAAATAAAGATCATAGGGAATCGCAGATATAGCTGCTCCCGTGTCTACTTGAAATTCCAAATATTTTTCGAACAATTTTAACTTCAACATTAATGGCTTACACGTTTTATTTGATGTTATACCAAAAATATTTTCGTCCGAACTATCTTCTTCAACTTTAGCAATTACATTTTTTTTAGAATAATTACTGCTACTAGGACATCTACACATTGATGCCATGTGTCCTATTCTGTTACAATTATAACATTTAACATCTTTATATTTACAGTTTTGGGGTTTGTGGTTTGTAAAACCACAATGAGGACAACCACCAAAATTCTTACCCTGTTCCTTGCCGCCCTTCTTGTTCTTGCTGTCGTTATGATGCTGCTGCTGCTGCTGCTGATGTTGCTTGTTGTGTGATGGTCCACCTCGTTGGTCGCGTTGTCTCTGTTGGTATTTCGTTTTAATTGCATGTATGCGTTCGTTGTGGATGTTGGGTGATGAATCCTCGTATCGCTTCTCGTGTTTTTTTGCTGTTTCCAGCGCACTGGCCATCGTAAGTTCTTTGTTGTCGCATAGCTTATCGAAGGTTACTCCCGACATGGCTATAACGAATTTATCGATTAACATGCTTTCCAATCGCCCACCAAATTCACATGATTTAGCTAAACTACGCAGACGCAAAACATATTCCTGCGCAGTTTCAGCGTCGTCTTTTTTTGCCTCGTAAAATTGTCTGCGTTCGCAAAACAGAATTGTGGGGATCGTAAACGCGTCGTCGATTAGCTTTATGAGCTGATCGTATGTTTTGTCGCCTGGTTTATCAGGACTGCACAAACCGTGAACTATCTCGTATGTTTTGTCGCTGAGCAAATTCACCAAAGCTGCTCTTCTTTTTTCCGGCGTCTTTATTTCTGCTTGCACCAAAAATTGCTCTAGCCGACTTTTATAAATTGTCCAACTATGGGTATCATGATTAAAACTAGGGATGTTAAACACTCCCTGCGGAACAGTCGTAGTGTTTTCCGTCATACTTAAATGCGCGTCGTAGTTATAAGTATATGCGTCGTACTCGTGTAATTTCACTTTTTGTCTTTTTTTTTTTTTTTTATATATATATTTGTTTTATTTTTACTCACAACTTCGTAAAACTTTTAATGTTTCGTCGTTCACTGTGTTCGAATCTCGAACATCCTCGTCGCCAATGTGATATATGTAATATCTTTTGTGTCGTTGTGAAATAAAAAACAATTGTTACACGATTGGAATATACTTTATTTTAACACGAGGGCAAAACGTAGAATAGACATTCAAGAAGCCATCTTGAATCTCTCAAGCAAACTTAAACAGTAGTGCCAAACACTGGTCACTTCCTATGTGATGCCAGGTTACATGAATTACATAGTGAATACACTACACTACCACTTTGTTGAGGAGTTGGAAACTGAACTTGCGTTTTCAAGTGATTGCGTCACTCCTCGATTCTTCCTCAAGGAATGCTCAATGTAAAAGAAGTTTGTACCGGTGTCGCATTCGATAACTATGACCGATACCTCGAAACAAGCCCTGGAAAAAACACACTTCATGACACTGTGGGAATAGCTTATCAAATAACGAACCAAGCATAACGTAAGACAATAATAGTCTCTTTAATACTTAAAAAATTAACAGGTACATTCAAACCACACACTATGTCCTCCACCAGCACGAATTCCAGAAAAAGACGAGCATACATACCCTCAAATACTGAGATTCAACCATATTTTAAAAAACCTGAAATATAGTGACAACGTTTTCGAATGTATGCTCCTCAAAAGAGCTCTACAAACCTTCGATAAGGAGTGCAAGAGATCTTGCCTATATTTGGCTTGTTACTCTGTTTTGTGATAGAAAAAATACTCCAATGTGGACAGGTTGGAATTCTTATCATGTCCAAGAAAATCTTCCCCTTTAAAATGTCTACTTCTTATCGCCGATAAATGCATCACCAACGAGTCATTCCATTGTTTTTGAAACGCTTAAAACGGCAGTTCAAATAGCCGATGAGTGTGATCAGACATCTATTTTCGTAACCTATGACCTAGCCATAGCCAAAATTGCTTTTCAGATTCAACACGAGGAATCTCTAAGCTATGATCGCGCCTTTATTTTGCTGGGGAGTTTTCATATTGGAATGGCTTTCAATAAAGCTATTGGAAAATTCCTTGAGTTCAGGTGGTGAAGTAGCTTTAGTTAACGCTGAAATCCTTGCACAAGGCTCTTTGAACGCTTTTATTACAGGTAAGATTCTGTATTATTATAGATACTAATGAATATATATAGTTTATATGAAAAAAAAATTGTGGGTACTCACTATAACAGGTGCAAACGGTTACATGTGTTAGTAAGTGCAGCGGTGCAACTTCTACATTTCGAAACTTTTGTTAAGGAGGAAAATATTTCCAGTGACGACCTTAAATCCGACCTAAATGTTTTTGAAATCAATGGCATGGATGTAGGTTTACCAGCAAATCTTGCATTAATAATTTCAAAATATGGCGAATACGCAAAAAATACTCTAAACGGTCATCATGGTCCAACAGCTGCATTTTGGATGAGATATGTTGAAATGATAAACTTAAGGAATGATTTCTCAAGAAGCATTAGGTGTGGCGATTTAAACTTATACATTTATTGTTTAAATGAAATGGCTGCATTTTTCTTTACTTTGAATCACCAAAACTATGCACGTTGGACAATGAAAGCCGCCCAAAATTTATTGAACATGAAAAATACTCATCCGGAATTAGTGGAGCATGTTGAAAAGTGTGGATTTGGTGTTAAAAGAACTCAAAAATGCTTCTCAATGTCACCTGTGGATTTAACATTAGAACAAACAATAAATGCTGACGCAGTAAATAGGTTGACTGGAGTTTCATCCTTTACAGACTCTATATCTAGCTGCAAAGCAAAACCCTGCCAGATGTTTAAATTTGTATTATGATTGTTTGCTCGGTTATTAGTATTAATAGTTCTGTCATAAGTTGAAAGTGGTAGACGTATAAAAAGTGCTGGTGAATAAAAGTTGAATAATATTTGTTTTTATTTTATCGGGTGGTTATTTTTCTATCACAAAACTACGTACATTGAATTCCAGTTTGCTGCACATCATATACGGTGCACAAAAGGCTGAAATTCTCGAATAAAGCGAAAATGGAGTGCTCCAAATGCAAAACTAAAGTTAGTGGGGAATCCGGTATACAATGTGCTATGTGCCGGCATTTGCGGGAAATTATACCACACTAAAAATGCTTGTAGTGGTCTCGACCGCTACAGCAGTACTGTATTGGTACGGTGACCATCCGTCCTTTATTTAAAAGGACAGTCCTTTCTTTTTAACCCCCGTCCTTTATTATTTTCTTTTTAATAAAGGACGGATTTTGTCCTTTATTTTTGAAACTGTCCTTTAAAACACTGACTAAAAATTGTTTGCATTTAGTGCAATTAAAAATATTACGTATAATGTAGGTACATACCTACATTACTTGAAATTGTGTTTACAACCTCAGTGCTTCAGTGCATGCACTGCACACCTTAAATTTCAGTTTGTGCCTACCGGGTTTGTTGTACACGGTGCACCAACTGAAGAGTATTTTCAATCATGAATAACTCTTGGAGGTTGGAGCAGTGCCAAATCACAAATGAATGTATATGCTGTTAAAGCTTTTCTTATAACTAAATGTAGTTTCGGAAAACCCTACTTAGAATTTAGAGGTGTTCGTAATGAAAATGGATATGTTTTTAAATCTATCCACATTTTATTTTTTTTTTTATTTTTTTTTCCTGTAGACCCAAAAGCAATATCGATCACAAAAACAAATTGATTTTTTATCCAAAAAATTAATCTTAATCTGACTAACATGAAAAAAAAAAAAAAAAAAAACAGTTGTCAACAAATCAATTATTTCAAGTTATTCAAATTTTTAATATGGAACGAAAAGTTATTATAACAAAGAAGAAAGAAGTGGTTGCATACCTCTACAACCATTTCTGATTTTAAACAGAAAAAAAGATGAATAATCAATTCTGAAACTCGCATTCGAAGTTTCAGTGGGAACGCAAAATCGAATTTTTGGGAATTTTTTTTTCAGAAATGTTGAATTTAGGTGCGGTGTAAATGTACTATGATGTTCGATTTTGCAGCATAAATTTGAAATCTCAGCTCAACATCTGAAAAGCCAAAATCGAAAACGATATTAACATTTTTTTTTTTAAACAAATAAATACAAAAATATTGGAAGCAAAATAATTATTGTCCTTTATTTTTTTTCGGCGAATATGGTCACCGTATGTATTGGTCACAAATATTATGATAAAATGTACGTGTGATGATTGTGTTACGTACATACATAATGTTGATTTGGCGGTTCGTGAAATACATAAAACGGTCAAAAAGAATGGAGATTATTTACGCGAATACAAAAATGAATTTGAACAATCTTTAGTAAATAATGAATTAGAAATTAAAACTTAGCTTGAGGCGATTGAAAGCAGATACACCGAGAGGTTAAAAGAGATGAAAGCGGCCCAGGACGCTTGTGAATAAAGTGTGAAAGAAATTGGGAAAATAAGTCAATTCAGTGAAAATCTTAAAACACAGAGTGGCAAGACTTGTGAAGATGTTAAAAAAAAAATGAGAGTGGAAATGAAAATGCAATACAAAGTGTCAAAGAAATAAAAGAGGATATAGTGAAAGAATTAAATCAAATTAAAGAATCAGTCAGGAGTGAAAAAGCCAAAACAACATCAATACAAGCAAATCAAGTTTCATACGCGGATAAAGTTAAAGAAAAAAGTAATGTTATTACAATCAAACCTAAGGAAAATCAAAACAATAATAAAACACTGATTATTAGCAATTAGAAGATGATAGAAGGTGCATTTACTTAAATGTGCAGGGCCTATCAAATAATTTTGCTGAATTGCACAGCCTAGTACAAACTGAAACGGTTGACATATTAGTGATAACTGAAACTCATATTATTGACCCTAGTGACTTAAATAATGTCCAATTCGAAGGGTTTTACCCCCCGTTTAGCTGTGAAAGTGAATCTAGTCACACTGGAGGTGTTGTTGTGTATGTAAAGTCTAGTTTTAAATGTCGCGTTCTTAAAAAATGTAAAGTTGGTATGCAATATTTGTGTTTAATATTTAAAGTGCAATATGAAAACCATCCTGTTATTTATTTATGTGCAATATATAGATCTCCTAGTCGACTATCATCAAAAAGTGATTTTTGCAATGATCTAGAAAACTGAATAGAACATCTAGCCCAAAGTGGCAGCAGCTTCATAATATTGGGAGACGTAAATATTGACTGGTTTGATGTTATGGATACATATACGCGACGCATTTCCAATATAGTGAATGCTTGTGGTTTGAAGATGATTATAAATAAACCAACGAGAGTAACGAGTAGTTCTAAAACATTAATTGACTATGTGCTAACTAATTGCACTAACAAAGAAAGCGCGTGTTAATCAAAACTTAAAAGTAAGTGACCATAAAACGATTGACGTATTAATCTAATCAGGAACCAACATAAAAAGCAAACTAAAAAGAAAATTAAATACTGCTCGTATAATCAAAACCTTTTCCTGACACGTTTGTCTGAAATACCGTTGTTTGTAAGTTTGAATAGTGAGCACCCTTATAATTTAAATACTTCATGTGATCAATTTGTGTTAAGCCTGAAGAATGTGATAGACTCAATGGTAAAAGAAAAAGATCCCAAATGCAAAATCTTTCAGTGACTATCGACCAATTAATATGATGCCCTTGTATGAATTTTTTTTTTAGAAAAAACTGTTGTTATGCACCTGCAAGCGCATCTAGAGGGCCAATGCCTTCTGGATAACTGGCAATCAGGGTTTCGTGCACACCACTCCTGTGAAACGTGTTTAAACTTTGTCATAAATGATTGGAGGAGAGAAATTGATGCAAAAAATGTGGTGGTTGCTGTTTTCTTAGACCTAAAAGGAGCCTTTGAAACAGTAGACCACAAAATTTTATTAAAAAAGTTAAAGTGTCACGGTATCAAATCTGTTGAACTCAAATGGTTTAAATGTTATTTATACGGTCGAACGCAGCTAACTTCTGTAAATGGCATGATGTCGTCAGCAATTCCTGTTAGTGTGGGTGTGCCGCAGGGTACAGTACTGGGTGTGTGGCTATTTCTAATGTTTATTAACGATATAAGCAAAGTAATAAAATCCTTGAAACTCATCTTGTTTGCTGATGATGGGTTACTCTACATCACTAGAAAAACTACTGCTGAGTGCATGAATTAAATAAATCAAGACCTAGACAGAATAAATAAATGGCTTGGAATAAATAGACTGGTTCTTAATGTTGCAAAAACTAAATATATGATATTCGGATGTAGTCCTGTAAGTTCGTCTGTTAACATAAATTTATATAACGGGTGATTTTTTAGCTGGTTTGGTTTTGGCAACACTGGTTTTGACAGCTGACGTGTGTTTAGTACCTTGTGTCACTGTCAAACAGCTTCAGTTTGGTTTGCAATTTAACCATGGATCGTCTTACAAATGAACAACGCTTGCAAATTATTGAATTTTACTATCAAAATTCGTGCTCGGTTCGAAATGTTCATCGCGCGCTGCTTCCATTTTATGATCGGCATTCTCGACCTTCTGAGCAGTCTATTCGGAAGATTGTGACCAAATTTCGCACCAAATTTACTTTGTTGGACATTAAACCACCAACACGTTTACGTACTGTGCGTAGTGAAGAAAATATTGCGGCCGTATCAGCTAGTGTGACAGAAGACCGCGAAATGTCGATTCGGCGCCGTTCCCAGCAGTTAGGCCTTTGTTACAGCACTACGTGGAAAATTTTGCGGAAGGATTTGTGCGTAAAGCCTTTTAAGATACAGCTTGTGCAAGAACTAAAGCCAGCCGACCTACCACAACGCCGAATTTTTGGTGAATGGGCTCTTGGAAAGCTGGCCGAGGATCCGCTTTTTTATCGAAAAATTGTGTTCAGCGATGAGGCTCATTTTTGGTTGAATGGGTACGTAAATAAGCAAAATTGCCACATTTGGAGTGAAGATCAGCCAGAAGCATTGCAACAGCTACCAATGCATCCCGAAAAAACCACTGTTTGGTGCGGTTTATGGGCCGGCGGAATTATTGGGCCATATTTCTTCAAAGATGATGCGAATCGCAGCGTTACTGTCAATGGTGAACGCTACCGAGCGATGATAACAAACTTTTTTTTGCCCGAAATGGAAGTTCTTGACTTGCATGATATGTGGTTTCAACAAGACGGTGCCACATGCCACACAGCACGCGAAACAATGGCGCAATTGCGAGGCGAGTTTGGTGAACAGTTAATTTAACGTTTCGGGCCGGTCAATTGGCCGCCTAGATCGTGCGATTTGACACCATTAGATTATTTTTTGTGGGGGTATGTCAAGGCTAATGTGTATAGGGACAAGCCCGCTTCGATTGACGCACTGGAAGCCAACATCCATGCATTCATTCGTGAGATACCGGCCGATATGTGTGAAAGAGTATGCCAAAATTGGACTCAGCGGATGGACTACCTGAGACGCAGCCGCGGTCAACATTTGCATGAAATTATCTTTAAACATTAAATTGCAAGGTTCAAACTATCGATTCAAATAAATATTTCATTCATTTTTTCGAATTTTTTGTGTTTTTTTTTTTTAAAAAGTTCTAAGCCTCTTAAAAAATCACCCGTTATAAACCATGAACGAATTGAACAAGTAAAGCAAATTAAATATCTTGGCGTTGTATTAGATGAACAACTTAACTTCAATGATCATGTAAATTATATATGTAAAAAAATATCTAAAAAAGTCGGTGTATTAAGAAAAATAAGGAGAAATATATCCATGAGTACTGCAGTAAATATATGTAATGTTTTAGTTAAACCACATTTTGATTATTGTGCTAGTTTATTGTATATGTGTCCACAAAGTCACAAGGATAGGCTACAAATAATGCAAAACAAATGTATGCGAATTATCTTAAAATGTAGTAAATATACACCAATAAGATTTATGCTATAATGTTATAATGCTTTGAAATGGTTAAATATAAACCAACGTCTTTTTATGTTGTGTATGATATTTGTATTTAAAATTAAAAACAATTTGTTTCCTAGTTATTTATGTGAAAAAGTACATACTAATGAAATGATGGAATACAACCTACGAAACAATGCGAACTTTAGAATAGAGAGATCAAGGACTATGAGAGGTCAAAGGACTATCTTTTACATGGGCTTCAATTAGTGTTGGGGACTATCGAATAAAAACTATCGACTTATTCGATAGTTGTTGAAAATTCATTCATTCGTAAGTAACTGAAAAATCATTCATACTACTATCGAATGAAAATATAGTAATTGAACGAAAAGTTATAACTACTTTTTTCACTCGATAGTGAGTTTGAATGATTCCATTCATTCATTCGGTTTTTCGTTCAACTTATATTTTCATTCGATAGTAGGTTTGAATGATTTCACTCGTTCAACGTTCAACTACCTAATATATTTTATTTGTTAGTAAATCTGAATCCGAACGATAATTTCATTCGATAGTTCGAGTGAATGATTTTCGGTTTTAGAGTGTAGTTTTGTGTTTTGTATGCAATGGAAGTAGTACCTACGGCAACGTGTATTGTACGATTATGTGTTCTGTTTATTTCTATAATATTTATGTTGCGACTTATATTTTTAAGAAATGAGTATTTCTTTGTCTAATTTCAGTATTTAGTTTATTGCGTATTCTAGAATTTTTGCGTTGTTTTCGGGTCGCGTTTCCGCTTAACTTTTTCAACAGTGTTATATTTATTAATCTGAAACACAGACAACACGCCGCCGAACCACTAACCGTAGATTCGTGAAATTTTTAGCGTATAGGTATACAATTAAATATGTAGACGCGCATTAAGAGCTGTTATAGTGGTAAACTATTCAAATTATGAAGAATTTTTTTAAAAACAACTATGTCTTCCTAAGCAATTATTACTATAGCGAACTGTAACAGCTATATTTGTATTTATTTTAATTTTTTTTTTTTTTGCTTCCCACGTATTGTACTTATAATGTCACGTTGTACATACAATATAGCGGAATCAATAAGCTAAAAAAAAACATATGCAAATACAAACATTTATCCTTAAAAAAAAAAAAATATTTGTATAAATTTCTGATTTTTCGAATCGGCTACATTGAGAAAAAAAAAAAAAAAAAGGTCTCAGTAATGAACTGAATTACTGAATGAATGAAATCATTCGATAGTCGAAATCATTCAGTTACTAACTATCGATAGGCGAATTCATTCGATAGTGCCAAACACTAGCTTCAATGGATTTAACAATTTTCCTAGAGAAATAAAAAAATATAACAAACCTAAATGAATTTAAAGCTAAAGCTAAATAAATTACATTCATTCATTCACTAATTGTAATTTCAAAAACAATAAAAATTAAAAAAATATATATGTATATAAACTTGAACATATATAAAAAAAAAAGGTAAGTCACCGAACTGGATTCGAACCCGTAACACTCGTTTCTTGCCGTCCGCGTCATAGTAAAAGGAAAGAAGTAAGACATCTACCGGCATTTAGGAGACTAAAATTTTTTTATATATATGTTCAAGTTTGTATATATATTTTTTTAATTTGTATTGTTTTTAAAATTACAATAAATAGTAATAACCGGTCCTCGGCCACCGTATGATAATGGGTTCCTATCATACATCATACAAGACCTGAAATTATCATACATGTAGCATAATTATCATACGGTTGGTAGCGTTGTTCAGCATATTCTCAACTTAAAGAACTAAGCTGGAGTTCCACAGGGAAGTGTTCTGGGACCAACCCTGTACTTACTGTATACTATTAATATACCAAATATGACTTATACGACGATAGATACATTCGAAGACGACACTGCTCTTCTATCAACTGATAAATGCATGGCTAAAGCAACAGAAAAGCTGCAAAATGCAGTTAATGAGATATGTGATTGGTCGCAATGATGGTGAATTAAACTTAACGAGTCAAAGTCCACCCATATGCTAAATGAGATGCTAAACTCAAATGAAAGGAACATGTGAAAAAGAAAGTAGAAGAGCTAAATATTAGATATAGAAAACTTTATTGGTTGCTATAGGACATAATTCGGAAATGTCCATTGAGAGTAAAATTTAATTATATAACCAGATACTGAAGCCTGTTTGTACATTATATGGAATATGGTATCCAATTATGGAGTTGTACAAATAAAACAAATGTTAAAATAATACAGACATTCCAAAACAAAGTCCTTCGGGGAATAGTAAGTGCTCCATGGTTTATTAGAAATAATGATGTTATGTGTGGGAGATATCTTTCGACAGTGAAAAAATTCTTTATTGAAACACCTTTTGTTGAGACTTGTTTTTCTTAATTTTATTGAATTATATGAATACAAGTCCAATGGTATTGTTGTTGTTGCACTTATTTTTTATATGATTAGCCACAAGATTATCGGTAAAACGTTTACTACAAGTAGGTACAATGGTACTGCTTTTGTTGCATGTATATTTTATATGATTACGCACAAAACTTCATGGTTTACTTTACAAAGTTACATAATTATTATTGAATACGTTTTCGTTTAGGTTAAACTTTTATTACACGTACGCTCGGTAGCGCGTCTCGAAATCAACTCACAGTTTTTAAAACTATATTTTCTGTTCTGCCTCTCTAGGTACGACATTACCTTGAAGAGGATATGCGACACCTTTGGGAACGCTGGCAGTGACTGGTTCACGCCGCGAA
Source organism: Cheilosia urbana (assembly GCA_946477585.1). Lineage (NCBI taxonomy): Eukaryota > Metazoa > Arthropoda > Insecta > Diptera > Syrphidae > Cheilosia > Cheilosia urbana. The sequence continues at coordinate 84,828,659 of OX297854.1, read as the reverse complement.
TTACTGCAATCGTGGGCAAGAAATGTTTGTGTGCATTTGTCATATAAGACCATATGGAAATATTCGAATGCACTTGTCACATTAAACTATATGGAATTTAATATATTGTATAGTGGGAAGGAAGTAGGAAGGCAATCAGTAATTTGAATTAAGTAAAAGGTAGGCATATTTATGTATGCAAAGAAATATGAATTGAATATGAATACGATATGAAATTATTGTATTGTGGGAAGAAGTATATGAATGGAAGATAAGATATACTGGTAAGATATGGGATATGTATATTTGCGTATGCAACAATGACTTGCGTCGTGATTTGCAGATCGATCTTGTAACGGAATTAAGAAGAATTAAACCTCACGACCTTATAATCTATGTAACAGCCCTATTCTGCTATTCATCGGGGGGAATTTTTCTTCAATTTTCACTGAACACTATTCTACTATTCATTCGAATTCAATTTGGATTCACCTCGTCAATGTCGGTTATACTGCGTGGTATTCTCTTATTCACGTGAACGCATACATCCTATACTATTCAGATCCGCATGTCAAATGATGCGGATTTGAAAGTAAATGGATCGTTTGTCTGGTGGTTGATAAAATGTAAGTGAAAACTAATTTACTGCGGGATTATTTGCTTATGAATAAAGATTACTCACGTTTAGGGGTAGAACAACAAAAAGAGACCAATTTACAGCAATAATTTTCACAATGAATATTCATATCTGTTTGTTTATATTTTTTGTTTTTAGTTAACCAAAATACTTTATCCAACTTCCAAAGATTGTCATAAATAGAGATCAAATAGAATACATTTATTTCAGTTTCAAAAATAAACTTCAAATGATTTTCACATGAACACGTGCTAACTTGAATGTCAAATTGGTTTGGATAATGTAGTTCACCCGATGGAAAGCAGAATGGAAAGGCAGAGTCAAAGGGAATTGAGTGGGTGAATCGAATGTACGATTCACGTGAATAGCAGAATAGGGCTGCAAGTAATGAGATCCCGTATTCAAATTTTAATACCTTCTCAAACGCAGCTGAACGCTGAAGCTTAAATCATTTGTCGATCTGTCTTTGATTGGTCATGATTAAGGAGGTGTGGGTTGACCGGCTGGGATTGTCAACGGCCGCAATATTCAATGGGCCGTTAACAGTTTCCTTCCATATAAATCTCCTGGACCAGATAAAATAACACCAGTAGAGATTCAGAAAGCTCTGGATATATTGACCCCCTGGCTCGAGGTGATTTTCCGTAATTGTCTAAAATTTGGATACACTCCTGCCTCATGGAAAAGGGTTAAGGTAGTCTTCATACCAAAGTGTGGCAAGACCTCACATGTTTCCGCTAAGGATCTCAGGCCAATCAGTCTCTCCTCCTTCTTTCTGAGGACCCTGGAAAGACTCATTCACACATACATTCGAAAGAACTTAATAGCTAACTCCCTATCCGATTCCCAACACGCCTATCGTAAGGGTTTCTCTGTGGAGACAGTTCTACATTCACTAGTAGAAATCGAAAAATCACTCTCAACCAAAGAGTTTGTGATGGTATCTTTTCTAGACGTTGAAGGCGCCTTCAATAATGTCAAAACAGAAGGTATCTCTAACGCACTCCGAAGGCTAAAGGTTGACGACTGTCTACGCGTCTGGATAGAAAACATGCTAAGCAGCAGAGTAATCTTATCCGAGCTGGGGAGCTGTCAAACCAAACGGTCAGTGCGCAGAGGTACACCCCAAGGGGGGGTGCTGTCGCCACTACTTTGGATCCTAGTAGTCAACGAAGCACTCATCATCCTGAGAAACACGGGGTGTAAAGTCATAGCCTACGCAGATGACATCGCTATCGCCATACCTGGCAAATTTCCTAACACAATTAGAGACCTCATGGAATCTGCTCTGCACAAGTTAGTTAAATGGACGGAGACGGTTGGACTTGACGTCAATCCATCAAAGACAGAGCTAATCTTGTTCACTAACAGATACAAAATTCCTAGCATAGCTCCTCCAAAACTTAAAAATAAAGAGCTAAAATTTACTGATCATGCAAAATATCTAGGTTTAATTCTAGACAGCAAGCTTAGTTGGAAGCTAAACATTCAGGATCGTACAAGAAAGGCCGCGGTCTCTATACATACCTGTAGGAAGGCCCTAGGTCCAAGATGGGGCCTTCAGCCCAAGGTAACAGATTGGCTCTATACTGCGGTGGTCAGACCTATTCTGTTTTACGGAATCCTGGTTTGGTGGCCGGCACTAGAGAAAAAATGCAACTCCAAATCTCTGGAACGTATACAAAGATCAGCCAGCAGGTGCATCACAGGGGCACTCAGATCCACACCTTCGGCTGCCTTTGACACAATCTTACACCTTCTTCCCGTCGATATATACGGGAAAATGATTGCGTCCATGGCAGCCTTAAGATTTAGAGAATGTCAGAAATGGACCAAGTCTTTGACGTCATCCTAGCATAATCCCAAACAAAACGGATTACACTATTCCTTTCGAGGACTTTAACATTAAATACAAAGCAATAATCCCAGAACGTTCCGAATGGGAAAATGGCACAATCGAAAAGAACTATGCACTTGAAGTCTATACAGATGGATCAAAAATGGCGGAAGGCACGGGAGCGGGAGTCTTCTCTCAATCACCCGAGTTGAACATTGCCTTGCGTCTCCCAGACCACTGTAGCGTCTTTTAAGCTGAAATAATGGCTATACGCGAGGCAGCCTGCAGACTTGCCTTGTTGGCGATAAACGGTAAAGCTATCGCCCTCTACATAGACAGTCAGGCAGCTATAAAAGCCCTGAATACACCAACAACCAGATCAAAGTTGGTAAAACAATGCCGGGAATCTCTCAATGAGATTGCGGACAGATGTTCAGTAACCTTGTGCTGGGTTCCAGGTCACAGTGACGTTCCGGGCAACTGCAAAGCAGATGAACTAGCCAGACAAGGAAGCAACCTTCACTCAAACAATAATAGTGAACCGTACGCTCCTATGCAATCTATCAAATTCCTCCTATTCAAAGAGGCAATAAAGGCTGCAAATAATAGGTGGAACAGCATTGATACCTGCGTCATATCCAAGCAAATCTGGCCAAAACTAGACGCTAAAAGGACTCAAAGACTTCTCTCTGTAGGCAGAAACAGAATCAGCTCCGTTGTGGGGGCATTAACAGGACACTGCTTAATAGGTAGGCACTGGGTACACCCTACAATGACTTTTGTAGGAGCTGCATGGATGAGGAGGAGGAAGAAACCATTCTTCATCTTCTCTGCAACTGTCCAGCCCTTGCAAATTTGCGCAAAACAAACTTAGGAGACTAATTCTTCGATGACCTCAGTGACTTGTCTAGCACAGACATACCTACGCTGTATCAGCAAATACATTACAAAGACCAAATGGCTTCAATGATCTTCTACACATCATCCATTCTCTCTTAGACGGGCTGTATGTGGATAGACTGTTTCGGTCACCCCTTTCGTACATCCGAAACAAACTGTCACTCGGTCAAACCCACCTTTTTACCAAGCTGAAATATCCCCGCAACATGCGCTTGTAGGCTGATTGCTGCAATCGCCACAAATACCGCGCTTTTTGCTGCATCCGCCCTATTCAATAAGTTGCCAGAGGACACAAGCGAGGGTTGTACTGATACGGTCACCATACTCGCCTATCCGAAGGCATACTGTCGACCGGTCACCTACTCCTTGACCAGCCTTAACAATTCTCCCAAGTAAGGTACACAATGAAAGGGTGATTTATTAATCACCAATGGCGCACACGGCTACGCCATCATGACGAGACGTTATAGGATTACAAGCGAAGGGCACACTGTTTCGGTTTACCCGGCGCTTGTATCCGAAGACATATCGTCCAGTTAGTTATCCCCAGTCTCTCCCTTCAAGGAGTTGTCTGAGGATTACAGGCGAGGGGACGGCTGTTTCGGTCACCCCTCCCCTATCCGAAGATAAACTGCCCCAACTCTCTACACGAGACGTAAGAATTGTTTTTTTTTTTGGACAAAGAAGACAAAAGTCACAGGCACAATGATAGCAATTCGCCCACTAGTATGTCCGGCCTAGAACACTCTGGCCTTATCCCCCCCATTCCCTTAACTCATGTGGTTTCACAAAGGGCCGAAATTATATACGGCCTAAGTGTGTCTTTCTAGACAGCCACCTTACCTAACCTAACCTTAGGAGGTGTTAGTGCGGTTAGAGTCCCACACTACTCTGGGTTTCTAACCACATTGTGTCTTTCGAGATTTTCACCTTCAATAACAAAAAAAAAAAAAAAAAAACTCACTATGAATGAGAAATTCTTAAGCCCAAGTTGTCACTTTGGAAAATTGTTGCAATTTTGTAGCAACGACATTTCTCAACATACGATTAGCTACCCCGTAAACTTCCACAAATTTCATCTAGCTCCGCCATTGACAAGTCGATTCGACACTGCTCAAACCCAATAATTATGATATCGTTTATATCAAATATCAATCATGATATCAAATGTCAATCATGCAATTAATATAAATTACCCGCCACTGCATTCGCTACCATGTAGCATACCAAACCCCGGCTGATAAGTATTACATTCAGGGCTGCCGTTTCATAATTTCGTTGGGGAGTTGCATAATAGAACTTTTTTGGTTAGTACAGTGGAGTACAAAACTAATATTAAGAAACTTATTTCCAGATAGGTAACCTTTATTTAAATGCAACGGGTAGAAGTTGGCAGCTTCTGTATCAGCCGTATTGTCTTGGTAGCGTCATAATGTGTTTACTACTCATTCACTGATACCCAATTACCAAGTTACATGATTGAGCAGCGCTTGGTGTGACCACTTTATGGCCCTTTGGCTTAGTTTGCCAATTCGAGAAAACCGGACTAGGCGGATCCATGCCACCGTTAGAAGCCGCGGCGGATGTTTGAACGATGTAATATTAATACCCCACACACAGTTTGTTTTATTCTACCTGTCCTTGGAAAATCCTTTATATATTTACATAAGAAAGACTTTTTTTTTTTTTGTTTGAAGAGAATTTAACGAAATCTTACACAAAAACAATTTTAATGGAACATCCAGAAAATAAAATTCGTTTTGCAATTTACTAGGTAGTTAGAGGTAGAAAATAGTTACATCCGAAATAAAAAAAAAAAGGAATAGAAACAATACGTCTTTGGGGAGAACCGGAGCAGACGAAAAAGGAGTACAATACTCCTAATTGTAGTACATTCGGCAGCGCTGATTACATTGTGCTCATGTGCTGGCCCACCGTCAACCTTAGTTAGAACGCTCTAAGAAGTGAGAACCCATTTTTTGAAATTGAGTTAATACCTACCCCGCCTCACTCAGTTTGGGCGCCTCGTCGCAGCGCGGTATTATACGAAGATTTGTGCAGAACAAAGTGAAGATGTAGAGTGGTTGCTTTTGCTGTTGCTGTTGGTGGTGCAAAATTGATATTGCCATTTAAAAAAGGTAACCCACTGTAAAGAACGAGAAGTTCTATTTGTTTTACGTAACGCGCCGTCATGGTAACACTGATGGGGGGAATTAAAACGGAACTCCTCCGTCAGTGTGTGTGCGCGAGCAATTAAACGGAGATTACTTGTTGCCGTCGCCTTCGCCTTGTTAGCAAAAAAGATCAGTTGAAAAATCACGTTTTTCCGCAAAGAGGACTCTAAATCGTGCGCAATTTATATCTTTGTTCACACATTTCGCAGTACACGGTATGCAGTTTTTCATCCGCGGGAGAGGATGCTGTGCGGAGCAAGGAGTACACTCCGTCTGACATCCAGCTTAAAATGTTTGCAAAGGATATTAATTCGCCTTGCAGGCTTTGCCGTTTGTTCAGTTGCAGCGCCACATATGAGTGGCGGGGTTGTTTATTGGAGCGGATTATGCGCTTATGGTTGGGGACGTCCTTCAAGTGTTTATGTCTTTTAATATAAGAAGAACCCTGTGCTTTCTGGATCTGGGGCAAGGATAAATTGATTTAAAGAGGACTTCGCACAAAGATAGAACAGTTAAATGAGAAAAAAATTTTGTACTGTCCGAGAAAAACTGATTTTATATGGCAAACTTTCCGAAAGCCTCTTGAGTAAAGGTTTTGCCACTACAATTACCTTGCGAAGTGACATCCGCGCATAGAGATGGCGGAGAATCACTCTTAACAATTGCCCTTGATTTCAAATGGTATCTAATATATTGCACACGACCCGAATCATCGCGGTCCCGCATAGTACGTGGGGACCTTGTTGAAAGCAGTTGACAATTTATAGAGAAGTGTTGAGATAGAGATCCTTCGGGCGATATTCGTTGCAGTTTGATCGAAGGAATGGAGAAGTTCAACAACAAACCTAATGAGGTACCTGCTTCAGCGGTGATTTGATCGCGTAAAATACAACGGCATATGGACAAGAAGCAAGGACGACCACCCGCGCTGAGGAACAACTGAAGGGCGCGTTTGAACATAAAATTCCCACCGTTCGGCGGTGGCCATTTGGCAGAGAGTGTTAGAGTATAGATTAGAAACTACCCGCTAACTACTTAAAAATAAAATCAAAAAATATAGTTGGCGCAACAGGACCTCTTAGGGCTAGCTTCTCACAACCATTCGTTTTGTGTGAGCTTTTAATATTTGGAACGAATGGAAGGGATCTACAATTTTATGCCGACTCCAAACGGCTTATTGAGAAGCTCTTTCAAGGCAGTTATTCTCTCGGATGTTTGTTAGACGTTCGCGAGAGGTGGCACAGTGGAAAAACCCTAGGTTGGAGTTTGGGTTTTTGGGGGATTCGAACCTCGACCCTCGTTTAGCAGTCCAACACACTAACCACTAAGCCACTGCGCCTACACCCGCTAACTAATTATATGAACATAATGAACCGATTCCAGGGAAAACCAAGGACCGCAACGCATGGTTGCGAACTTCATTTTATACTTTGACTCAGAAAATGATTCCCTTTCGTCTCAGCCTCTAAACGAAGTGTGGTTGAACTTCCCCCAACAACACACATCCATATTCGCCATATGCCCAGCATCCTTGGTTCCCATGACGCCGGCATTATAATAATCACCTGCAAAGAAGCGCTTATGCAAATTAATTTTTGCCACAGTCGTACAGTGGGAACCAGCCTTACCGTGTCGAATCACACAGGGCACCTCTCACCTTGTACCTTATCAGCGAGCATAAAAATACAATAAACCAGAAGGGCTCCTTAGGCACATAATAAAAGGGACGCAACCAAACCTTCAACTATTACCCACCCACACCACATGGCACATCATTCGTACATATGTCGCATCTGGTGAAACAAAGTATTTGACATAACAAACTCGTAATTCCCTAGTTCTGTCATTGCATATACCTACACCCTATACACGTAGAATCTGACAGAAATCCATGCCAGTGGTACAGTGAGTCCTTCTTTATTCATGATTTATCAACGCGCGACACGAGCAGGAGACGTAAAAGATCATAATGATGACAAGACAACCATGATGATGCGAAAGTCTCTGCTACAGTGGATGTGGGTGGGGGTAGGGGTGGGGTTATAGTTTCGAGGAATCGAGGCATTCTCTATTGTCTGAATGTCTGGGTGGGTGTAGCATGGCTTTTCATCCTCACATAGAAAATGGGGGCATAACAATGCTGAAAACTCGTCGTGTCCTCAAAATATTCCATTCTATTCGATGCGCTACAGGTAGGCCAAAGAAACTAAATAGTAAAAGGTCATGAAGGTGCTGTCGGTGTCACTGTGTCGTCCAGGAGAGCTGAGGCCTGAGAGCGCCATTCGAACTTGATTCTCCAACGGGTGCTGGGGAAAGTGCCATTCATAGAATGCGGAGTGGATTCGGATTTCCCAGCACTAGAGCTAAGGGACGCTTGCTCTCTTTGAGAACAACTCACATAACACTAGCCTCCACCCCCACCCACATGCAACAGTTCGGTCATGGTCGTGTGTACTTTGCTTTCGTTGTTTCGCACGGCTGGCACTGGCACTGGCACTGGATGATTCGAAAAGCCATGTGTTTCCTGTCCCAAGCGGCTCTGACTGTAGCCTCGCGAGGGGTAAACAATTATTATCCTCCACCGAAAGTTGCAAGTTGCAACAGTTTGCCCAGATAGTTCCGTGATTTCTTGAAGAGACCAAGAGAGCAAGAGAGAGAGAGTTTGTGTGGGTATGCGCGTCAAGGATTTGAGGCGTGCACAGTTTTTTTTTTTTTTTCGCAGCAGCAAAAGTCCTTAAAATTATTTAGGCTTGGACAACATTAATGGAGTAAGTCGCTAAGGGAGGTAGGTCCCATTATGTTGTCAACTGAGGCACTGACTGCACTGAACTTTACAGTATTATAGCATTGTAGGGTTGGCTGGATATAACAAGCTGCACGTAGGTCAGTCTTGCGACCAAATTTAGGCACAGTTTTAAATTGGTTAAGGAATAAAACTGCAGCTTTTTAAATAAAAAAATACAAAATAAATAAAAAATAAACAGCAACGATAACTATTATCAACCGCGTTAAAATTGCGGAACGAGCACGAACTTTCGCCGGAATGTTGCCTGCCAAACGTGTATAACTTCGTGATGAAAAAAAAGTTGCTTGATAAGTCATAAGTTAGACTCCGTACAAAAGATATTTGTGGGAGGTGGTTTAAGTGAGTAAAAATCTCACACTACTATGAACACCTGGCAAGTAGATTTAAAACCCAATTCTGTAAGGTTAGTTTCTAGTTTTGGGATTAATGAAAGGGACCTAAATACAATTGAATGACTAAATTGAAAAGAAGTTCCAGATAGGCAAATTTTCCAAAATTCATGGCAAAAAAAAAAAAAAAAAATCCGATTTCTTGTTTTAATGCAAAGTTCTGATTTTTAAATAGAGTTTTTTTCTTGACACAGAATCGCATTAAGTTTCATTTTACTTTCAAGAAATCAACTTTCTGAATATTTTAGAAGAATTTTTTTTTTCGTAGAAATGGTGAAAAACAAAAATATTATTCAAATTTCTGAGCAAACAAAGAAAATGTTAACATATTTTACTCATGAACATAACAAAAATATAAGTGCCTCAAGAAATGACAACAACTTCTTGAAAAAAATCAAAATTGGGTACAAGGTGAATGGGACTGTTAGTTGTCAAACCAAAACGAAACAATGGCAGCACTGCCCGTTTGATGAAAATATCATACGCCCATTTCGGTCGATTTAAGGAGTATTAGGATTATACCCCAAATTTGTTTGTGCAAATACACTCATGGTATAATATGCCTACAACTGTATTCATACAATTTTAATAGACAGCCCTAAAATTATGTCTGAAGCTATACTTTCCATTGTGCAGCTCGGCGAAGGAGCACAGGAATCACCAAACAAAGACATAAAGCGTTTTCGAGAAAGTTTTTCGAGAACATTTTCAAGGCAGTAAACTATGGAAGATGTGTTTTACAACCTTTTGGTTTCTTCTGACCAGCGTTGCCAGACGATCAAAATATTTCCCCCCAGATAACTCTAAAAAACCCCATTTGGCTATTTTATCAAAAAAAAAACCCCTAACTTTTTTTCATTATTTTTTTTTATTTTTTTTTTTTTTGTATGATTTAAAACAAGAAATTTCGAAATTGAAACGCCAACATGTAAGTTTGGTTTTCTGAATGCAAAAGTGTGCGCAAAAAAAAAAAAAACAACACAGTGTCAACGCGTGTTGCATTTTGAAACATCTTGTAATGGATCGATTATTTAACTGCATTTTAAAATAACATACACAGTTTAAGATTTTCAATAAGGATATTATAACAAAATACAAATAAAATAGTGTTAAAAAAACCCCTAGATTTCCCCCTAAACAATTTCTCCCCCCAGATTTCCCCCCGTATACCCCCAAACTGGCAACACTGCTTCTGACCCATTCTTTTTTCTCCGGGAAATCTACAAGATTCTAGAAGACACTAACAGGACAGTCGGCGATTAGAGGTTTGAGACAACTAAGCTCTAGTCGGCGATAAGTGTTTTGAGAAAACTAAACCCTAAACCAAAAAATACGTTTTCATCTGAAGAACTTCTGTTTCTAATAGAACCAGACGTTGAGCAAGCAGACTTAGTTCCAGTTTAACACGTCCTTGAGTGATGTACTTGTACACACATATTTGTATTACTTATTTAATTATTATTTTTTTTATTTATTTATTTATTGTCAAATGCGAAAAACGCTATAGCGTAGGTACCTAATGTTGAACTTTTTCTTAGAAAAATTTGAAAACCATATTTACTTGAAAATGGTGCTTTTTATTAAAACTATGTATTTACTGAAGAAAAAAAAAAAAAACAATAATTTTGGCCATGTTTTTGGGAAAATTTGGTTGAATGTAATGGGGTTTTCCGATTGGGAGGGGTGGATTTTGGCAGCCTGTGGCGATCATGTTGGTTAGGTGGTGTCTGTCTAAGTTTGTGTGCCAAATTATTGTTTCAAGATCTATATATGTATACAAAAATAACTTGCTAAATGTGTGTGTGACAGCCTACCGTTGGTTAATAGACCATGCAGAGAAGGTTAAATATATTAGTATTATAAATTTTTGAAAGAAGGCGCAACAGTCGTTCCAATAAATTCATTTTTGTATGGGCAAATATACTTTGAAATTATTTTAATTATTTTCCAAGCAAATTGTTGTTGTCAACAATTTTGAAAAAAAATTTTTTTTTAAATATAGATAGTACCTCAAAAGTTTGTTCGAATAAATTATGCTTACTATGTTACATTAAGTAACTTTTTTAAATGAAGTAGATACTTTGATTATACAAAGATGATTATTATGGCCGACGATATTTTGCATCGAATTCGCGCTGTGACATCGGATAATGAACTGGAGATGTCAGATGAAATGCGCACCAAAGCTTTGATTTTGATCGAGGATATGTGTCTGCTCATGAGTTGCAATTTGTTGTGCAAATTGGGGAAGCCACTTAATCGAGAATTGGAGCGAGAAATGGACTTCGATCGAATCGCATTGAGTCAAGCTCAAAGTGTACGATGAATTAATGCAAGCAGTCGATAACGAAAATGGCGGAATTTTCTTCCTTGATGCGCCCGGTCGAACTGGAAATACATTCCTGGTTTGACTGATTTTGACTACAATTCGTTCGAGATCTGAGATCGCCTTGGCTCTAGCCTCTTCTGGGATAGTGGCTACTTTGTAAGAAGGCGGTCGAACAGCTCATTCTGCAAGAGGATGAAGAACCATGAAGTACATGCAACATTTCAAAGAACACTGCGATGGCGAAAGTACTGCAGCAATGTAAGATTATCATACGGGACGAATGCACAATGGCTTACAAACGCGCATTGGAGGCCCTGAATCGTTTACTTAATGATAAGCGACCTTTCGGTGGAGCAATGATCTTGCTATCAGGCGATTTTCGTCAAACGCTGCCTGTCATTTCGAGATCAACTCCGGCAGATGAATTGAATGTTTGCCTGAAGGCGTCTGCTTTATGGCGATACGTCAATAAATTTCATTTGACAACAAACATGCAAGTTTCTTTACAAAATGACCAGTCCGCTATGCAGAGTTCTGCAGGCAATTGTTGGCAATGGGCAATGGTGTGATTCCAGCAGACTTAATCACCGGCCTGATTGAGTTTCCACAAAAAATTTGCAACTTTACAACGACACCGGAAGAACTAATCATATATGTTTTCCCGAATTTCGCTCAGAATTATATTGATCATGATTGGCTGAGTGTAAGAGTGTTTGTGGTTGCGAGAAACAAGAACGTCGATCATCTGAATTTCGTCATTCAAAACCAAATCGCTGGTGAGTTGCATTCATACAAATCAGATTCAACTTTAATGAGTTTGGGCGGAACGAAGTTCACCGGGTCAGCTAGTATAGTATAATTGTGGAGCAAGACCTCTCTTAAACGACATCAGAAGCAGTGGACCTTCGATTGGTAGACTATCCAACATTTGGTGATCAAATTCAAGACAACCGATTCGGTAAAAATATCAACCGACACCCTTTCCGGTTTTCTACTTGTGCGGGCTACCTTAGGCGAAGTCTTCCTCGGTGCAGGGAAATAAGTCCCCAAGAACTAAGTCCACTGAGGGTTCCCACCTAATGGGAAATAAAACCACTTTCGTGAAGTGGACTTAGTTCCATGTAAGGTGGGAAATAAATTCCGAAAACTGTGAGTGGTTTTATTTCCCTTTTAATGTGAAGTAAATTCTCACTGTCGACTAAGAACAAAGTTAAATTAAAGAGTCAAGTTGGTACTTTGCAATTTTTATTAACTAAAGAGAAATTAAATTTTAACTGAGGCAGAGCAATACGAGTATATGCAAAAAGTTTCAAAAACGAAATTCGGTTTGCAGGACTCTGAAAGTAATCAAAGAAAAATCGACGCACACCATGACCGGTCGTGTGAATTTTTTACTTTCATTTTCTAAAATTTTCGAAGGCTAAAAATGCCAATTTATTTTCTCAAACAACTTCTTTGTTTTAGCTTTCCAAAATTTAAAAAAAATAAAAGTAATTAGTTCGCGAATTTATTACTTTTATTTTCTAAAATTTTCGATGGCTAAAAATGCCAATTTATTTTCTCAAACAAGTTTTTTGTTTTAGCCTTCGAAAATTTGAGAAAATAAAATTAAAAAACTCGCGTGAATTTAGTCTCGTGGACTTATGTCCCTGCGCCAAAAATCACCGCAATTTTTCTTTGATTATTTTCAGAGTCTTGCTAACTTAATTTCGAAGAGAGTATTTTTTCATACAGAATAAAACTTAAAAAATTCAGCTTGCAAGACTCTGAAAATAATCAAAGAAAAATCGCCGTGATTATTTAAACAAAAGTGTATCAAATTCTAAATGTTGGAAGTTAGTTCCCTCTTCCTATTTTTGAATGTGTACTAAGTTCCCATAAGAAAGTGAACTTAGTTCCCACCTTACATGGGTACTAAGTGCACTTCACGAAAGTGGTTTTACTTCCCACTAATTGGGACCTAAGTCCCTCAGTGGACTTAGTTCCCGGGGACTTATTTCCCTGCACCGTCTTCCTCTACTGCGTTGACCCTCTGGATTGGAATCGAAGACTCTGCGAGCCGGAACGTTGATGTCCATTCGCTCTACAGTTTCTTGACTAGGTCGATGTCGCTGTACAGCTCGTATAGTTCGTCGTTGAATCGTCTCCTCCAAAACCCGTCAACACACAAGGGACCGAATATCTTACGAAGAATTTTTCTCTCGAAACGACCGAGGATATCTTCATCCGCTTTGCTTCAGACCCGTACAGAAATGAAAAGCATGCTTAACGTGAACACCTGCCAGTGCGGCCTAAGTTTCACGGTGGGCACACCCACATTAGAGTCCGTGAGAAAGACGCTGACTAAGCGCCCTAAGGCCAGTTCAAGAACAAGTACAAGTACTGACCTTAGTAGAATTACCGTGGCTGTTAGGTAAAATTACAGTCCATCGACCCATTCGCATTGGGCGAGGCCTATCTTGACACCTCTTCATTCTGAAATAACGCTCTTGTCTTCCGCATTTGGAATAAATCACATCCACCACGAATCCAACCGCTAAATGATGGGGGCTGACCAATAGTGAAATTGGTACAGCCCCCCCCCCCCCCCATCACCCCTGGTGCCAAGTTAATGGTGAAGCTTTCGCAACACGAAGGTTACTCCCAATTGAACCGCCTTACCCAGTCCCGGCATGAGTATCGCCTGTTCGTTCAAAAATGTTAACAGAGCATCTTGACCTCCACAATACTAGCAAAATCCAGATTGCTCATCACCTTTTTGTTCTTGCACTGATTAATGTGGTGATGCCCACAATAAAGGCATCACTCAAATCTCTGCAGTGCCCCTTCAGATCCGTACAACAGGACTAGGACGAAAAGGGTCTTATATATAGAGCCTCCTTAGCTAAGTCCATTTTAGCCGCTTCTGTGTCTATACTTGCAAACGCGCCAGTGACAGCTCGCTGTGTTTTTCCAAATACGTCAATATCGTCCGCGTATGCAAGTAATTGTACAGACTTTTGAAAGATCGTACCTTGTATGTTGGCTTGTGAGTTTCGCGCAATTCGTTCAAGTATGATGTTAAGGAAGTCGCATGAAAGCGCATCGCCTTGTCCAAAATCCTTTTTTGACATCAAAACTGTTGGTTAGGTCATTACCAACCTTGATGCAGCAGCGAGATTTCTCCATCGTCATTCTACACAGACGGACGAGTTTGGAAGCGATGCCAAAACTAGACATGGCTCTATATACTGTCATAGGCGGCTTTGAAATCGATGAAAAGATGGTGAGTATCGATTTGGATTTCTTGGGGTTTTTTCCAGGATCTGCCTAAGTGTGAAAATTTGGTCGACGGTGGACTTTCCTGGCCTAAAACCGCACTGAAAGGGGCCAATCAGATTGTTGACGAAGGGTTTTAGGCGTTCACACAATATTGCAGATAAGATCTTGTACGCGATGTTAAGGAGACTGATACCTTTGTAGTTGGCGCAGTTGAGGCGGTCTTGAGCGGTATCATCCCTTTTCTAGAGCACAGCCACCTTTGGCATTAGAGCTGACGTAAGAACACATACACTGTTGTGTAGCTCCTGAAGTCTATTTAACGAGGTTCTATACCTATCTTACGTCAGCGATAAATGACGGATGATCTGTCACAGTGTCACAGGCAGAGACTGTTCACGGGTCGGGAGCCCGCTAAGTTAGTAAGTAAGATCTACTTCGCCACTAAGATTGCTTTTAAGATGCCACATCTCTTGTATAGGTACGCTGGAGATTCATTGCTTATCAAATATCAACCATCTGCAAAAACATATCAAGCACTTTCGAAATGTGTTTCATTTCTTACTGTATGACTAAGCGAACCAAAACAATAAAAATAAACGATTATAAGCTTCGTAGTGGTCCCTCTGGGTCTCCACATACCTCACCGACGATCATTTCAATTCAATTGCATAAAGGGGTAGAATCTCCGACAAACAAAGTTTTAAAAATTTATGATTAGCTATTGAAATTAAAATGTACCTGCTCGTCTCCGTGGAATCTCTGTGTGGCAAAAGCTTTTAATTAGGTATTTTTATAAAAGGACCGCAGCTGCAGCGTAGGTGCACAAATGTATCCAATTCGACCTTTGTCACATTTTTTCTCTAAAATCTCCCATTGACTGTCAGTTTTTTGCGGTCAACCGCATATGAGCATCATTCCCAGTAAGGTCTTAAAAACTGACGGGGATGTATTCTCATCTGCTTATGTGTTGCCAGGGCATCCACTGTTACAACTGAAGGAGTATTAGAAAGTTTTCCCCGGTAATAAAATCATTACTGGGTAGGTACAAATAAAAAGAATTTTGCATCCTCAAGTGCTACATCTAATTAATTAGACAGATGTGTTGTTAAATACATATGCTATATAGTACATATATTACACAAACCAGACAATATACATATAGTTATGTAGTAGGCAACTGTTAACAGTACAACGTCATGAACCACTTGTAATCTCTCTCTCAGTGAATCAGTTAATAAACTCATGTTTACCACAGAGGTTGTCTTTAATTGTCTTGCATATCGAACACGAGAAACGTAACAATATGATAGTTCTACAGGCTGCACCCTTATCGTTTCGCAAATACGTTTCCACATAGAAAAAAAAATGAATAAATAAATAAAAGTTGGCCAGGTAGGTACCGAGCCTTTCAAACTTCATGTGAAAGTGCTTTATCTACTTTTGAGTTATACGTGCGGAGGGAGAAAAGTTGTAACGACGTGGTGTACGAGCCGCAAGTCGTAAAGTTTAGTCGCAGGGTAAGTGAAGTTAATGTAAGTGAATTAGATTAGATTAAGTTACACAATTCACTAGATATTTTTGCAACTCACTTGCTATGGCAACTAATAATCAACTCGGATGAGAGTTTTCTTTTTGTTTCCACAATTACATCGATTTCAAGACTCTATTAGGTTAGGTAAGGTTGAGTAGGGATGTGAGATCGTCACAAAAGACCAGGTGCCAAAGCGGGCCCATCGCCATCCCCAGACTTTTCAAGACCATATTAGTAGGTACTTGACGCATTGTAGTGGAGGAATGTCCAAAAAAGGAATAGGCCAGTGCCACTCTTGGCCGGTCGTTGTCTCTATCAGTATATTCAAAAGAACTTTGCTACCAAACTCAGCAACAAGAAGATTTGGAACTATGAATCTACAATTAACAAGTTAAGATGGGTCAGGAACGGAATTATCGAACTGGATCGGACCAAGGACAAATTATTCTGAATCCTAGAAAGCCTCAACCTCGACAAGAACAAGGTCAAATGTGTTTGTGAAATAGCTATACCAATGTCAGATAGCAGCCAAGTTACCATCATGAAGCATGAGCCAAGAAATCCCTAGGCAGACAGAGATTAAAAATATTTCGCAGTCATAAATCAGCATGACCAAAAGCAAACTCCGTATCCTACAGGGCAATTGAGGACTTATAAAGCATCTTGGGAAATCAGAAAATTAATTTTATTTAATAAAATATTGTGGACAATAAGAAGAGATTGAAATAATTGGCCAAGTAGGTATACGAATTATAAATCAGATAAGAAAATGTCATCAGTGGAGCCATTCGAGAGAGGGTACAAAATACAGGACCCTTAAAAATAATACCAATAATACTAATTAATTAAAAAAAAACAAAAAACCCGACTGACTGTAAAAAAAATCTCAGTAACTGACATTTGTGTGACAATTGTTTTTTTGTTTTTTTGTTTTTTTTTAATTTTTATTTTTATAATTATTTGTTTAGCCTATGACACTACGGGGAAGAATACGAATCTAGTGATACCTCACTCTTTGAAATCGGTCAAGCCGTTTAGGCTACAGGGCGTCACGTAGGAACGTACATAGGATACGCGCGAAACACATAACCCTCTCTGTGTACAGTCGGGTAAAAAGACTTATAATGGGAGGGAGGCTTTTATTAAAAAAATTGTTCCATCCAAAAATGTACCAAGGCCCCCTTCTATCGGTTTCGAATCTGAAAACCCTGCTCTCCAAGTGTATAAGAAGGGGCATAATAGACCAGTAGGTTGTCGAGTTTCCGTTGTAAGATACAATATTAAGTTAGCGAGCACCGTGAAAACACACCCAAATGTGAAAGGTACCTTCGTGCAGATGAAAGGCGACTTAGGCTACGGTTACAGCGGGTGCGTAATCTGACCTACAAATTCTCTAATACACGTCAAACAAACTTGTAGCTTGTTACAAAACTGGTTACGGTCCATAGATTTTATTCGTCAGAAGACTTACGATTTCTTCAGAACAATTGATTGTTCAAACCATTGATTTTCTTAAAGCGTTTTCTAGAATGGCAGATTTGATTACTCAGACGTTTGTTTTTGAGTCCCGTTTAGAGTATGACAAAATGTTTCTGGTGACATTTTAAAACATTCAAAAAACTTTTCCAGTTGATATGTCATTTCCTCTAAAAGAGTATGATATCATCCACAACTATTACTCTTGATCAGAATATTTTGGTCTTATATTTTATTTACAAACAAAATGATCGGCGCAGGTTCATAAGTCCACAGGGCAAAAGTTCACAGTGGTCTTTTGACCCACCTAGGTGGGTAATAAGTCCACAAATCAGTTGTGGACATATAACCCACCCAGGTGAGCCAAAAGTTCACACAAAATTCTTGTGGACTCACTGATTGTGGTCTTATGGCTCAAAATCCTAGTAATTACCTCATTTGTGGTATTTGCAATTTGAAAATTAAACACAGTCTATAAGCAAAAGGCCGCGCATCCAGCCTGTAATTCAAAAGAAACCCAAGCAGGGAGGTTGCTGCCCCCCATACACATTGCATAATACAATGGTAGCAATTCGCGTGCGCCATTAAATTATAAAACATTCCCATACTTTTGAGTTGTTTTAATTTATTTTTTATAGTCATACTAGCTGACCCGGCGAACTTCGTTCCGCCCAAATCTATATATAACTATATATAAATTGAGCCTTAAAATTGTGTTCGTTTGTCGCCAATACACGTCTTAACGCATTTACCGATTTTAAACAAACTTCCATACATCTTTGGTATTGGTCTTTTTATGATTTTTGTGGAGTTTGGTTGCAAATGGTAAACGTATTATTGTGTAATTTGTTTACAAAATACGGTGCAAAAAAAAAATATATTTGTGGCGCTGTGTTCAATCTCCTAAGCCACTTAACCGATTTCAATGAAATTTCGGGGCTGTGTATGTTTGGTTACAGTTTGAAAGATAGGATACTATTTTGGTATGGTGCGTACGTCTATATGTAAAAGAGACTGACGTCCGTATGTGCACTCATAACTCGGGAATGGATCGTGGTTCGGTGAAGATTTGGTGTTAAGCATAATTTTTGATGCCAAATCCAAGAAACTAAAAAAAAAATGTTTCGTCAAAAATAAAAAGCAAAAATGTTGTGGACAACTTAATCACTATTATTTTTATTTAAAGTATGTATTTTTTTAACTATCGCAAAACCTTTTCATAAACTACATTTTTTGTTTTGCCCTGAGTAGTAGTATAAATAAACAGAACTGATGGCTTTCCTACACGTGAACATGATACATATAATTATTGTCCGCGGGAGAAGCATGGATACTCTAGTTCGATTCCACACAATTCCAACGATTGTCCTTGCGCCTCATTTATTGTCATAGCGAACGCAAGACGTGTCGGAAATTGCAATCTTTTGAATTCAAAAGTTAAATCTGGTGGAATCATTTGAATACGCGGAATCAATACATTTTCACCTATTAAATTTTCCTTTTAAATTCGTTGCTTCAATAAGATTGTTCATAACCTTTTTTACTGCTAATCTTGTTCCGTTGCACAATCGAGGTTGATTTATATTCCGAAGAAGAATAATTGGTGCACCAACTTTCAATTGTATACAATGAGGCGGCAATCCAGGTAAATCCAACGAATTCAGAAATTCCGTCGGATAATTGACACAGCGTCACCTTGATTTGTGACCGTGTCTACTTATTGCTACGTTATAATCTCACCAGGCACATCAGTTAAAATATCCGCATTCAATTGGCCGACGTCCTTATTTTTGGCAGCCAATATTGCTCTTTCAGCTAACCAATTGTGATTTTTATACTTGAAACCAATTGTTGTTTTGTTTGTGCGAAATTACAAAAATTATCTGGCAAAGTGATTAATCCAGTAGGAATTTGTCCATTTCCTATCGACAGTATTTGCCTAGAAAATTCTTCAGTCGATGAGTCATTTTGTGTTTGTACTCTCACATTTGTTGTTAAAGTGATTGTTTTCAAAATCTTCCAACTCGTAGTTTTTAACTTCTCGAACGACATCTTGAAACGTCAAATCACTATAAAAGGCCATATAATCTTGATTAACGCCAAAACCATCTAGATTTCCTGAAAATATCTTTGTGTCATCATTTTAAACCAAAAATGCCACTCATGAGCAGACTCATATCCTCGATCAAAATCAAAGCTTTGTTGCGATTTTCATCTCACATCAGATGATTATCCGATCCGATCAGTTCATTATCCGATGTCACAGTGCGAATTCGATGCAAAATATCGTCGGCCATAGCACACAACACACCGTCACCAATCCGCGGCGCTTCGAACGAAGTGGGGCCACAAACATTGACCAAAAGCATTTACAATTAGAAGCATTCGTTGTTTTTCGGGTAAACTGTGTATATTCTACCAATTGCATCACTTGCATAAACACCACGAAATGCGGGAACTACTTCACCTTGTTTCGGCCGCTTGAACTTCTTCGACGAAGCATCCCAATATCGGGGCATTTCGCAATAAGAAAGTGTTCGTGCAAACTCGTGGCTTCTGCAAGAGTCAAAAAACTGGTTAATGTTGTTGCAGGTGCCATTACCCTACTCACGAATGAGCAGAGCACCAAGATTGTTACTCGCTCATTTTTCTTAACAACCCCTACGTGAAAACTCAAAAACTCAAAACGCTGAACAACATCATTGTCCACGCATCTCAATGACCCCTACATTTTAACTTACTCACTCGAACTAATGCAAGGATCCTGAAAATAATGGATTCAAACACCATCAAACAAATATCAAAGTATCTACTCCACTTCAAAATGTTACTTAATGTTACATAGTAAACATAATTTAAAAGAACAAACTTATTAGGTAGGTACCTATATTTTAAAAAAAAATTCAAAATTGTTCACAATAACAATTTGCTCGGAAAATAATTGGAATCATTGACAACAACAATTGCTTTTAAAATATTTTTTTTTTTTGTATCTGAAATGTCACTACTCAATTTCTATCCATTTTTTTGTCCCCTCATCAATGCCTTTTTCATCCCCTCAATGTCACTTTTGTTTTCGCGACAAAACTTCACACAAATGATATACAGACCAATAGCAAATATGTGTGAAAGTTTGGTTCAAATCGATAAATGCGTTAAGGCGTGAATCGACGACAAACGAACACAATTTTAAGGTTTTCTTTTTATATATATCGTTAGAGCGGTTTGTAAAATGGCAGACGAAACAGCACCAAATATTGAAATGTTTATGTTGAAAAATACTACTGAGCAGAAACCTGCGTATTAGATATTGTTTGCGATGTAAGTATTACTTGGTTTTTAACGTTTTATCGAAATTGAAAATGGGGTTTACGTTATATGAGCAGTGTTTAAAATTAGTGGTTTCTGTGATTCGAATTGAAAATTAAGCATTTTGGTCAAAATCGATATTGCCGTTTTCAGGTAAACTAAAGAAAACTATAATTTAAAATAAAAATACTTTTTTCAAAAATCCATTGAACGGTAGGTATTAGAGAGAAAAACTGAGTTTTCTGTTAGGTTATAAATAGAGCTCGAAAATATCTCTCAACTTTTTCAAAGGTCTTAATATTACTCCCAGTTGTTGATAGTTTTAAATAAGATCACATAATGTAATGATCAGTTTTTTTTTCGCAGTATTTTTTAACTTATTTCTGTTACGCTCAGAGCGAAACCCTTATTTTGTTTTTTTTATGATTTCGGTCAACCTTTGAGAGACATCACTGAACAGAAAAAAATAAGTCTCATTTGAACATCTTTCGCTAAATATTACCGTTAGTCATCAGCGCATGCGATATTGCATTAGTGATTTGAAAAGTCATTGTTTAACATTCGTCTAAGGAAGTTCAGAGTGCAAGTAAAATAACGATCAACCAAAGAACGAAAAGGTAAGTGTATACCTATAAATACATCTCAGAGCAAGACCTTAATGTTGGAGCCGAATGTAATATCTCTCAGTGAGAATTCAATTGAAAATATAGGTAATAGGTTGAGAGTTATTTTCGAGCTCTAGTTATAAATGATCATATTACCTTAGAAATTGGGTTTTGTTACAATCGTATGGACCGTTTTCGAGATATTTAAAGCTTAAATATCAAATTTGGGTGAAATCGTTAGAGCCGTTTTCGAGCAAATCAAACTGGTACGAAAATTTTGTATGGGAAGTACCATTAATATTGAGGTTACCTTGCAAAATAAAAAACGGCCCCGAACTGTAAGCCCACAAACTCCAAATCCGAAGTTTGAACGAAATCCGGCAGCCGTGTAGGCTGTAGGTCTGTGGAAGGATGGACAGACAGACAGACGGACAGACCGGACAGAATTTTGCGGCCCACATTTTTGAGTTCGTGTAACATCGCAATGTCAGAATTGATTAATATCTCGAGTTCGAAATTTTGTAGGAAAACAATATCTTTCTCTTACTACGTAATAGAAGAAAGTTAAACACGTGTGGCTGCTTTAGCTCGTCAGCATATACATATCATACGAGTCAGCAAACGTCGAAAATTCGTCCGAATGTTAGCATACGGTCGCAAAAGCGGTATTACACGATAAGTTTTGGTCGCCAACAAACCATATACTGACAAGTCAACAAATTTGCCAACAAACACCTTTTAGCATATGTACATAATGATGACAGAGATTTCGCTATCACACGATATATTGCAATTGTGACACATTTTTCAGCATACGTATGCTAATTCATCGTCTATTACTAAATTTAGTTCGCTTTTCTCTTTGAGTCGTGACAATGGTTATTATTATACGTACCTACCTATTTGATATTGTGAATTCGATACCAACTATTCCTTAAACTTTAAAAACCCTAAAACTGAACTTTGATGTGAACACCGTGTAACTTAGGGATACAAAATGTGCCAAACACAGCCGCCCCATTTAAAATCCAACAAAAAATTACCCCTCGATGGACATCAAATCCCAGCACAGGATTTTCTTAGTATGCCTGCGGCAGCAATGGCAATCCTTTGATTTATACAGACACTGAATACTGCAAATGTATACTAAATTGAAATTCCGAATCCCTATATTTATGCCACACATAATGTACACACATTTATGGTTAAACTTAATACCTACCTCGAACGAAAAACATTCCCGTAAAACGCCAATTCTATATTCATAGAGGATCTAAAAATAACTGCTTCATGTATTTGAATGTGCATCCGCTTCCCCCAATCGGGTTATATTCCTCAACACATAAAAATAAATAAATTCAAATTAATTCGGCTTAAACTCCAGGTACCGTCCAGGAACAATGGCCAATTATTTCGACGAGAGCATATCAAGTGCTAATTATAATTTAAACAGAGCGACTGAGATAATTCGGATGAAAACCTTATTTCGCAACTTTATCTGTGGGGTATAACAAAACTGAAGTGAAGCAAACTTTTTCGTGGAAATATATTTGTTTTTCAGTTAATCGGAAGGGTTGGGGAATTACGTTGTTGGAGAGCTTATCAGATCTGTACCTCTCGCAATTAGAATTTAATCTAAAAATTGCTAACTGCTGTTGGCAGATTAGTTTGGTAAACAAGATTTTACTTTGCACTGCTCAAACTCGCCAAGGGCCGTTACTAGTCAGATAAGAACTGCGATTTTAACTCACTTGACGAGTTTCATTGTCCAGTCTTACTATTATACTTGCATTTTGCATAGCTTTGAGAATGAGGGATTTCCCTGCTCAATGAAGCTGTACTTTCTTTATAGGATAATAGATGGTTTATAAAAGGACAGAAAATAACTACCTTCAAATCGATTTTAAGACGCTCAAACGGCTGACTAAATCGACCGATGCTATAGTTATGTATCGAACAACCTCAATGTGTATATACATTCCAAAGGGTAAACAAGAAGAACGTCGGGTGGGATTAATAAAAAAAATTTAGACTACAAAAATTGTTCATACCATACACTTTCTAGGCCTAACTCCGTCAGCATGCTTACCTACCTCAAGGCGTGAAGTCTCTTCTTTAAAACGCATTGGTTAAAGGATTAAATATGTAGGCTTTTGTAGAATAACATTATAAAAGAAATCAAAATTGTTTCGTATAAATTCTATCCCAAAACTCCTAATTTTAAAGCACCAAAATCAATTTTCTGAACAGTTTTATTTTTCTAAAACCGTACACTAAATACACATCCACGGCAAAAGCCAAGCCTAATGAAAAAGGATTAAAGTCCCCTTCCCTTGGAGCATTAATAATGTTTTCAACTTTGAGCACGGGCAAAGAGAGGTTAAATTGGTTTTTAATTATAAAGCATCAGATATATCCAAACTGTCAACGTCTAAAGATTATAGGAAAATCTCGTGGGGCGAGATATTGACCTTCACATCATAGGAATTAGGAGAAAAGGTAAATATTTGCCAACAATCAGTTAGCTAATGGAATCTTCTTTGAAAGATCAACATAGAATGGTTTGTTGTTAGGTGAGGTCGCGTAGATGAAAAGGGGACTAAAGTAAGCTAATTACCAGGCTGCGTTACGGTTAAAACCTAAACCAATTCGCCCAAAAATACACAATCTCCGTATAGTCTCAATATTGCTTTTCAAACAAACCACCACTTTTAAGTTGCCAAAGAATAAGAACCATCCGACTTCCGAGGTGGTTTCTACAGAGGCGCGACTTGTATAGGTATTCACAGGACCTGTATGTATCATTCATGTTCATTCATTCATGTGACCATCTTGAAGCTACTTTATTGAAAGTTTGATAAAAACCTGTCCCTTGAGCAATTTCTATTTTTTTTTTTATGGCGTACGGCTCTAGAGCCTTAAGCACACCTTGACTATCAATTTAGAACTTTGTTTTGCTGAGTTTGGAGTAACTGGTTTCTTAAATCAGGTCACAGTGGCTTTCGAATATTGTGTCATTTTGTGGGTGTAACCATCTTGAGGCTACAGTATCGAAGGTTTTTTAAAAAACATTTTCATTTTCATTTTAAATTCATTTTTATTATTTCTTTCTTTAACTTACATACTAGACAAAAACGATTAAATCTAATTTAAAACTAACATTTATCTTATTCTAGCTTACTGGCTCTTAGCGAGCGCTCTAAGCTTAACAATATGCTTAAAATTATTGCCTTTCGGCCTTAAATCTATCTATATCTTTGATTTGTTTTGTTTTTTTTTTAATTTTCAAGAAACTTCAGAAAAATTTAATTCTTTATTATTGTTTTGTTTAAAACTACTTAAAACTACCTAAGCTACTTAACCTACATTACCTATAATCAGGGTGGTGAGCAATCTTATCGATTGGTCACTATCCTGATCGCGTCCTTGGTTGCCTGTCGGCCGCCAACAGGGGTCCATCCGATCGAGGCCATAAGCGTCGGTCAAGTCTCGGAAGCACTCTTTCATGCTGGCTAGCCCGGCCCCTCCCAAAGACCCCCTATACTATAAACTTAAACCAACTTATATCTAGCTTAAAACTAAGGAGGAATGCTACAAAAATAGCGCACCGGCTCGGGAGAGCGTATCAACTCTCACGTCTTCGTCAAGCCACCAAAATTCGGTGAACTGCTTTACCGTATCCACCATGTTCCATTCCGCAATTGCGGTACTAAAACGGAGGAGCTCCTGAGCATTGGCGGCATACCCGTCGTAGATGAGCCGCTTTTGCCTCGCGCCGCGGTAGCTGTGGTACAATACCGCCACACAATCTTTTGTCTGGACTAACCCTTTCATATCTACATGAAGAAATGCCTAAGACGGGATACAGCCAGACCGAAGCGTACTCTCGTGGTACATTAAATTGGGGTAGTAAGCCCCTGAGATCAGGTTATTATCACTGGCCATCGCCCTAGCAACGTGCCTCCGAATCACCTTAATAAGGAAATTGTCAATCCCATTCAATCGGGCCCCATTGTATAAGGTCTGTTGCGATAGTATCTATTTTATGTACTGTGATTCAGGGGTTCTAAACAAACCTAGACAGGCCCTGATGCATTGCCTCTCAAACACCCGAATCTTTTCCATATAGGACGGCGCTATATTGAACCACATGGGACAGCCATAAGCGATGATAGGCCTTATAAGGGCCACGTAGCAAATGACCTTCACCCTGGAGTCGAGTTGACTGCTGCGAAACAGTCTTCTTGTCAGAGCGTAGGCCCTCTTAGCGCCGGCAAGACAAGTATCTATATGTTTGTCCAAATAAAGATACTGGTCGAGCCGGATGCCGAGATACCTGACCACGTTTTTCACCACCAATGGTCGTCCCTGCTCAATAATTGGTAATTTTCTCCAGTTTTTTCTGGTGTCCCTAAAGGCCCCAGCCAATGGAGTTCTGAACAGGATTGTTTCCGATTTTTGGAAATTGATTTTCAACTTCCAATCATCGCAGTACCTCCTAATTTGCTCGAAGTTACGCTGCAGAAGGATGTTGATGACCTCGATTTTTGGTCCTGACCTGAACGCCACTAAATCGTCTGCGTACGCTATAGCGTGTCTGAGGGAACCCACCAGATCACTTGTGTAAATATTATACAGTACTGGAAAATTCACTTTGATAAAAACCAGTTCCTTGAGCAATTTCTGTTTTTTTTATGGCGTACGAGCCTTAAGCTCACCCTGACTGTTTTGGTTTGACTTTGACATCTCGTGGAGAGCGGACGTGGAAAAAAAAGTGGTGAACAATAGCGAAAAATTAAAGTTTTCTTTCTTTTAATAAAAAGATACTGCATCAGGTGCATTGCGGAGCATTTTTAAACACCCGAGGAACCTAGGCTCTACGAAAATAAAAGCGCATCTTTGCGATTTATACGGATTTGTTTTCCTATCCTCGTGTGCCCCAAAGAGGTTATTCTAAGCCGTCCCACATGGTTGGGTGCGCAGCGGAAAAAAAAGCAACAAAATGGCCGAAATGGCAGCGAATTTGATTTTTATCCTCACACGAGCATCCAAAGTGAATTAAAGGCAGCAAGTATGCTCCTTCTCAAGCAAAACAATAATATGGCTAATCCTCAGCGGAAAAATATACACGTCGCCACAATCCATAATAAAATGAACCACGAAACGTTTGATGGTAATCCATCGCCATTGAAGGAAGCCATAAACGTGGTCTTTCCCGAAGCAACCACCGACAACGTGGGCACCGCCGACACGAGTGTGTGGCACAATGTAACAAAGGCGAAAAAAAGGAAGTCAGGGACATTAAGCCCAGCAATATCCTTTCCGTCAATTCTTTCAATAGAAGACCCTAACCCTTTTGCCATCCTGGGAAACCTCAACATTCTTAAATGCCAGTTCTCCGAACCAAAGAGGACTAACACTAATAACAAGAGTCCTATCCCGGAGCAATCAACTGTAGATTGGCCACCGCTGGAAAATCTAAAAAATATACCGAGCTCAATCGGCAAAGCCTCAAAGGACCCCACACAATCCGCAACCAAAGACGCGGCCACCGAAGACTCCATCAGAAGCAGCCAACAAAGTAGCAGAAAAGATACCTCAAGGAACCATCCAACTCAGACGAAGGTTTTAAATGGTCCCAACCAAGACAGCGGGAACAAAAGGGGTAAGTTTTGCCCACCAATTATTTTGCACAATGTAGACACTAGGCAGCTTTCTGACTTAATAGAAAAGGCGAAATTAGTAAGGTTTAATTTCGAGCTCAGGCAGGGTAAAAATAACGCGTGTAAACTATATATAAGTGAACCGGGGGTTCATCGGCAGCTCACGGAGAACTTTAAGAACAATCCGGATGTACAAGCGCGGGTTTAATCCAGAGGAGCTGTTCAGTGAAATCGATTCATATGTTCGTGTTTCTAATCTGGTGAGTAAAGTAACGGTTTTTAGAACTATGCGTGCAGTAGAAAAGAAACAGAATCTCGGCCTTTTCCTGGTGAGACTTATTTCGGGCAAGCTTGCTAGAGATATTTTAAACGTTAATTACCTTTTTAATCTCAAAGTATCGTGGGAAAAACCTAGGGGAAACGTGGGGACACTCCAATGTAGGAGATGTCAAGACTTCGGTCATCTGGCCAAAAACTGTGCCAACAAATATCGTTGCGTGAAGTGTGATAAGAATCACAACCCCGGTGAATGCCAAGTCGAAAGCGTCAGAAGACACTAAAGCATATTGCGTGAACTGCTCTAATGACCACCCTGCATATTAAATGTGAACTTAAAAGGCGTAAAGCATTTAGTGATGCTAGGAACGCAAGAGAAGCAGCCAATGGTCTATATATTGATCTTCATAGATCGCTTACTGCTAACGGTACATCAATAGCCTTTGTTCAAGAAACTAGGCTTAGATCTAAAATCAATCCGATCTTAGACTCATTCCACCCATTAAGGAATCTGAGAGATGATAGAGGTCCAGGGGTGGCACTCCTCATTAAAAATAACATAAATTATATCCCTGTCTCTTTTAAGTGTTTGAATATTCCTTCTATTTTTGCTGCAATTAAATTAAAATTGGCCGGATCTACAAAAAACATACTACTAGGTTCCATTAATATACCGAGTAACTGCTCCCCCCGCATTATGGAGGATGATTTGAACAAGATCAAGCATCTTGGGTGGTGACCTAAACGCGAAACACCATAGTTGGGGAGATTCCTCAATAAATCAAAATGGAAGAATCTACTATAACTTGTTAGCCTCCGTGTCACCCTCAGTTATACCCCCAAGGGTCTTTCTTATCTTGACCATTTCATAATATCTCCTGAATTGATAAATCAGATAAACCCCAACTACGTTATTCACACTGCACTTTCTTTCTCGGATCATAACCCCCTGATGCTGAAAATCAACTTCTTAAACCTTGAGATAGGGGCCTGAGTGAGAAGAAGTCCGCCGGGCCCGACGAAATATCAAATTTTATTCTTAAAAAAATACCCAATACCAACATTTTACCACTTTGGAAGTGTCTCTCGCGCAAACTATACACTTTAGAAAAAAAAGATATTAGAAACCAAAATACCATTTTTGAAGACCTATCCATAGATACCCCACACGTATGGGGACCCCCAAAATTTACTGTTTTTTATTTATTTTTGTGTAAAATCTTAATGCGGTTCACAGAATACATCTACTTACCAAGTTACAACGGTATAGCTCTTATAGTTTCGGAGAAAAGTGGCTGTGACATACGGACGGACAGACAGACAGACATGACGAATCTAATAGGGTTCCGATTTTTGCCATTTGGCTACGGAACCCTAAAAACCGAATTGCCCCGACATACAATATTTCAGACCGATCTCGAATTCTCGATGCTATCGAACGAAGGGATAATTTTTGAAAGGATAATACTTAGAAACATCGACACTCAAGTCGAAGAGAACATCGTATTCAATTTGGGTTCCGCAAGGGACAATCCACCGTACACGCACTTCTGAAAGTCCACAAAGACATAACGAACAACCTTAAAGATAAAAAGTGTACTACAGCGTGCTCTCTCAATGTAGAGAAAGCGTTTGACAGTGTTTGGAGGGACGGTCTGATCTTCAAACTTTCTCAGTTAGAATACCCACGACACCTGATTGTGTGAGTTTTTCATTTTTGGAACGAATGGAAGGGATCTACAATTTTATGCCGACTCCAAACGGCTAATTGTGAAGCTTTTTCAAGACAGTTATACTCTCGGATGTTTGTCAGACGATCGCTGGAGTTGGCGCAGTGGAATTTGGGTTTTTGCGGGATTCGAACCTCAACCCCTCGCCTAATAACCAATAAATATCAAATTTTATTGCCTTTCAAGAAAAGTAATAAACTCGACAAAAGTTTGATCATTGGATTTAACTAATGAACAGTGGAGATAGGAGATGTTTGTGTCTATCCCCTTTTTGCTAACATCACCTTAAAAGTTGTATACATATTTGACTTAGAATTAAGGCAAACTTGTGGAATATCACCTCAGGCTTAAGATACATTAAACCAGTAACTAAGGTGGTTGATGAATGGTGATGAGCATTTAGGCGAAATTCCATCCATTTTTTTTTTTTTTTATATACTTCTCCCGGGAAAGGCGAACCTATAACGTTTCAACAGCGCCCTGAGATGCCTGCAGATGTATGTTTGCTCTGCACTTAAATTGCTGCAAATTGTAGTCTTCTGGAAATATATCCCCAGGAAGCGAGTTCCAAAGTTTGCTTCTCCTGTAACAGAAGGAGTTTTGGAAAGTTGTACTCGCGGTTGTCAAGTGTACTGTATGGTCATGACTCAGAGTTGTAAAAGAATGCAATACTTTAGTATTGCATTCGCTGAAATCGCAGTCATTTGATTGCTTATTGCAACTTCAGTAAAATTACTTCATAGCAGTACTATTACTTCAAATCTTAAATCGCAGTCTATTTTGAAGTCTTAAGTGAAGAAATCACCTGATGCAGTCAAACGACTTGAAGTCAAAAGATTGCATTACTTTTTGATTGCTTGAATTCTTTGAAGTCTTTTTGAAGTCTTTCAATATATTGCAGTCTTGAAGTCTTTTGATTGATTTGAAGTATTTTTTGAAATTGTTTTTCTTGTAGTTCATGCACCTGTACATTTTTAACTTATATTTTATATCTGAAATATGAATTTCAAAAATTCAAATCAATAATATTTTTTTTTCAAGAAAAAATACTTCATATCAATCAAAAGACTTCAAGACTGCAATACATTGAAAGACTTCAAAAAGACTTCAAAGAATTCAAGAAATCAAAAAGTAATGCAATCTTTTGACTTCAAGTCGTTTGACTGCATCAGGTGATTTTTTCACTTAAGACTTCAAAATAGACTGCGATTTAAAATTTGAAGTAAAAGTAGTTAAGTGAAGTAAAAAGATTTCAAAATTCGTCTTTTTAATCAAATGACTGCAGTACTGTAAAGATTTCATTTTTTACAACTCTGACATGACTCATGAGCATTAGCAGCCTGTCTTGTTGGGCGCCCAAAAGTTGCATTTCGAGGGATAATGTCTTTGAGTTCCTCAGAACATCTACCATGGAAGTACCTATAGAACAAGCATAGGTCAGCGCCTTGTCTTCTGTGCACCAACGGTTGTAGATTCGATGTGAGTTTAGGGTCTCCAATGAGTGGAACTGCTCGTCTCTGTATGCTATCAAGCAGGTTAAGTGAATGTTTTGGGGCCGAGCTACCTGTGCTTTGTAGAGATGGAGAAGTTGCTTGGGGCTAAGGTACATCTTTGCTCTAAATAGGTAGCTTAACTTTGCGGACGCCGATTTTGCGATATAGGATATGTGATCCTGCCATGTGATTCCTGAATTGACTGTGACTCCTAGAAGGTGCATTGAGTCCTTGTGATGGATTGGTCATCCATTTGGATCTGAGGAACTGTTGATGTATTTTTTCTGGAAAATTTTGTGAGCTGTATCTTGTTTGCATTAAATACAGCCAAGTTGTCCTTTCCCCACTTCAAGATTTTGTCCAGATCATCATTTAAAGAATTAATTTGTTCACATCTCTGATTGTGTGGTGTAGCCGTATTCACAGGCCCACTGTTCGAGATGGAGGATATAAGAGTGCTGTCATCTGCAAAGCTGTAGATATTATTATTTGTCGATCCAAGCAAATCGTAAGGAGGTAAAGTCACTTTAGGTTTAAGCACAGTAACGTATGTCCTTAGGTGGATAACACTTATTTGTATCTAGGTTAAAATACTTAGGTAATTAAATACCCTTAGGTAATTTAACCTATTATTCATTACCTATGCCACACATAAATTGGCCTGTTTATTGGCAGATTTATGCGTGTCCAAAACATTTCATACAAAAATATTTACCTTAAGGCAATTTTACACTGTATTTTTCTCTGGGTGTATATACACCCTCCCATCTGTTAAATTGTATATTTGTTCACGTAGTGTTAGTGACCATTCGCGTCTAAAATAACTTAAATACAACTCCATGAGCGACAGTTTTCCCTATTAGTACACATCGAGCCATGTCGGCAATATAAAACTTTATGGTAACAAGAGCGCCATACATTATAGCCTCCTATTGTATACATCTTTCTACTGCCATAAGTAAATTCGTACTTACAAGTTCTTATGTAATTAGTTAATATAAGCCTCAATAAATTAATTGAATTGAATTGCGCTCACCCTGACTTTCCAATTTAGCTTGCCATATCTATTCTTGTTGGATATCGATCTCTAGTGGTTCCGCAGTTTAAAGTACGACCGTCACGATCTGTGACGTCTACGTAGAACACACTGCATGTATCCGGAGGTCTTGGGCCTCTCATAGCCCAGAACTCAACTAAGTGCCTCGGGAGCCCACCCCGGTTCGGTCCAGGCTGCCTTCTCAAAGCACGTACCACAATATGAGAGGTCTTCTGTTCCTGCATTTGCATTTTAAAAGTACATATAACTATTAAGCTGTCAGGCTGATAAAACCTCATTAACCTTCTTTTCAACTCGTTCATACCCACCCTCTCTCCAACCTGGAACTGCCAGCTTTAAAATTTGGCTAGCAAATTTCCTGGAATCCTGACACTACATTATTACTCATACTCACATACTGCAAGACTTCTACTGACTTCCACGAATAAGTAGTTTATAAACTTTTCCGAAAATAAAATCCCATCTCACATACGTATCATTTGAAATTCAAAACAGAAAGTCATACACCCTAGCCACAGGCGAAGGGTAGGTATTAAAAATACATCGTTAAAGGGACCAAACCCTTTCACTTATTGTGCCACAAAATTGAACGAGCCGCACATCACTACCAGTATGTAGATATAACGCGGGGAAATTATAACCACAATATCCCAGATGGAAATTAAAATTGAGCAACAGGCAACAATGCCAGAGATCTGGATGCAGGCATACAAAGCAAGATGCTTGCAGGCGCACAAAGTAAGAGAAGAACAAACAAATTCAAAGGACGAAAAGAAAATGCCACCGCAAGCAGAATACATAAAGATTTCCGAACGCAAAGCACAAAAATAAAAGAAGAAATAAACCCATCCAACTTGAAGAAGGATGGAAAACCTACCACCTGTTGTTGTTATCCTGATGGCATACATTTCTGCTCTTGTTTTTCCGTCAGATACATATCTCTTCCAGCGAACTGCTCCACAAAATCCAAATCCCATTTAAAAGAAAACACAGAACAAAAAAAAAGGGATATTTCGCTATACGAGGATGGGTGGGTGTGGGAGTTTTCAAACTTTCTCTGTGTGTATTCAAATGGTTTTTGGCCTCCCCCCAGTCTCCGACCAAAAATCAACTCTCGAGACAGACAGACAGTCCCAGCTCACAGCACTCCAGCAGTAAGGATAACGAACACGTCATCTAGAACTCTCTCACTGGTTATTTCCCCTCTTTCAACAGGGTGAGCTGTGAGCAGCAGGTGTTCCACCCAGGGGAACACACAGAAGAAAAATCTAATTGTCCTTCAAATTCAAGGTTGAATACAGCAACAGCACTGACACTGATAACACAGTTTTCGAAAATCGTTCCACCTACCCACCACAGAGTGTTTGTGCAGCGGTTGATGGTGGATCCTGGTTTTGGTCCAGTCGAAATGCCACATGTTGCGTGCGTGCGCGAGAGCAAACTCCGCACTTACTCCTTCGAACGGCGAAATTCGAAAGAGAGCTACGTGTATAAATAGCGGCCATTAAGCGCGCGCAATTTCAGTTATCCCTTGGCCACCGTTCGTTATTGAATTTCCAAAAAAAAAACAGTTAAACAAATCTAATCAGTGCAATCAGTGTTGGTCAATCAAATAAAAAATAAATAAAAAAAATATTTTTCTAGTGCAAATTAAAGTTCAAAACTCACAAACCATGGTTGTGAACAATGATGCTGATCGTAGAAAATATTTCCAATCACATGGCTAGCAACTCAACAAGTGCTAAATCAAAATCATCGGATAACGCTAACTCTTTCAATAGTTAACCGATAAGTCTTTCATCTAAAATATTAAACAAATAGAAAGAGTTGCTAAAAAAAAAAAAACATTTCCAGTTTGTAAAATTCAAAGAAAAACCTTCCCAAGTTCCTTCTGTACTTGTTGCGTGTTTCAAATCAATCATTATATATAGTTCCATTAGTTAATTAAAAAAAAGTATTTCACATAATTGTTAAATTAGTAAAATATATTATAAATAGTTAGTAACAATGAAAATCTGTGTCAAATTATATGTGCTGTTTGTTGTATTAAGGTTCTAAGATATATACAAGAAAAACATATCTACTGTCGTTTACTCACTTTGTACTTAAATATAAAAAAATAAAAACGTCTGCATAAACAAATCGATAAACTTTTAAGCAAAATTTGCAGAAGAAATCAGAAGAGAATCCAACTAAAATGTAAGTGCCTACAAGATAACTTTGTTTAGCAATAAATGTTTTAGTTTATTTCATTTGATTTTTTTTCAAACACATGATGAAAATAAATAATTTATTATAAACAGCAAATTGGTATATTTCAAACAAGGTTGTAAGTATGATAGGGATACCAGACAGTAGATTGAACTGCAGGAAAATATGAAATCTCCTGATGGGGTATTTAATTCGTGTTTTATTTTAAATTAAATTACATTTCTGAATTTATATTTTATAGTGCACGTTAAAATATTTCCTATAACAATTTAATTATGAATATATTTTGTAAAAAAAATCATAAAGTGTCATTTTTAAATTTGACTTTTCTCAGTTCTTATGAACATTTTTTCACCCATTTAAGGGAAAATTACCTATCCAATGAAGAG
Organism: Cheilosia urbana; assembly: GCA_946477585.1. NCBI lineage: Eukaryota > Metazoa > Arthropoda > Insecta > Diptera > Syrphidae > Cheilosia > Cheilosia urbana. Next base: position 84,794,607 of record OX297854.1, on the reverse strand, counting down.
TTCCTAAATATCTTGACCATCCAAAACCAAATCTTAAGGGTGTCCTAAAGGAGACTTCATATCTAATACAACGATGTTATTAAAGGGAGACGGTCATCAATTCATTTTAGGAAATTTCTTTTTAAAAATCCCCTTTAAATATAGTGCTGCCCATCGAGACGAACATAAAATATGCTTTGTCTTAAAAAAAGTATGGGCTGGCGGACTGGGGTTGCCAGTTCGAAATGAAAATATATCTGGAAATTATGTTGATATTCCGGGACTCGTCTGGTCTTTTCAAAGTTCGACAATTTTTTTTTTTTATTCTACTATCTACTTAAATAGGCTCTTTTATAGAGAGGCCGCAGCGCCAGAGCCCCAGGAAGGCCCCCCTATGCCAAGATCTACATGAGTAAAAATGTACATTTCAAGTTTTAAAAAGCAATAGCTTCTTAAAAAATAAACGAGTACCTACTAAAAAAAGTACTAGAACTATGTAACTAAGCTATGCAGTCAAGGTCATAAAAATGCATTTTGTATATAGTCTATTCTAAAGTAAAAATCGTAAGTATCTATGCCTTTTACGAACTAAACCCGTATACAATTTTGATTTAAAACGAAGACTACAAAATTTAACCGAATAAATGACTCGTTTTTTTTTTTAAACGACTCGTCCTTTATTAAGTCAAATGCTTTTGATTTCGTTCTCACAGTATATAAAAATAAATCAATAAATAGTTGGCGCAACAGGTTCGTAGGGACCCTAGGCCTAATTTCTCTCACGACCATTCGGTTTTTGTGAGTTTTTCATTTTTGGAACGAATGGAAGGGATCTACAATTTTATGCCGATTCCAAACGGCTAATTGAGAAGCTCTTTCAAGACAGTTATACTCACGGATGTTTGTCAGGTATTCGCCAGAGGTGGCGCAGTGGAAAAAAGCCATAAGTTGGAATTTGGGTTTTTGCGGGATGTAAACCCGGGATCCCTCGGTTAGTAGTCTAACAGACTAACCACTATGCCACTGCGCCGACGCGTTATTGACGTAAGTACAACTGAAATCAGCTTACTTCAAGTTTTCCAACTCAACGGGAGAATTCTTAAAAAGGGGAGACTGACACTTTTGTTAAGTGATCTTCGAGCTTTTGACTTTGTTCTTAATCGGGACTCTGGACACGGATAAAAGTATATGGAAAATCCCAGTCCCGGTCATCTGGCAACCCTAGCTGGTAGGGTTATTTCTCACTTGGGCAGTCTGTCGTTAAATATTAAAAATCGTTTAGTTACTGAAGCCTATGACTGGCATCTAGAGGCTTTAATTCGTGCACTAAATGAACTTTGTGCGAGTAAAGTTTTAAGTCTTTTGGTGAAAGGGCTGTAAACTGTTCGAGTTTTTTTTATTGCGTGTGGCAAGCGAGATTTGCGATAGATAGATAGGGACTTGAAGCACCGTTTAAAAACACTCAGGATCCAGGAAAGGTATGGTGTTACCACCCTACCGACATTTAAAAACCTTGTTCGCTTACGGACGAAAAGATCTGTATTGTCAGTTTAACACTTGACCTTAGTCTATTAGTTATAAGTGCCAGGTATGATTTCAGGATTTTTAGGAAAACCTCCATTTATAAGAGCATCAGCATACTTGGCAAAACTCTCTAAACACTATAACAGTGTTATGACAGGGAAATAGCAGCATTTGAACATTTTTCGAAGCGCCTTTACCAATTAAAAATAGGGTCAAAATGGCAATTGGTAATTGCAACTTAAGTCGCACTATGGTCAAACTGATTTAATCGCATTTTTTGGCAGTACGGTATGAGTTTTGGAAAATTATGTAAAGGGTGGTTAAGGGCTTTAAGTCCCGATGTTGAATGTGAACCACACCTAAACGTCAAGTTTTTTTCTGCATTTCATTTGACATTTCTCAATTTCAGACTCAAATAAAAATGCATATCGTGCACTTCGTGATTTTTTCGGTCAATTTAATCGTCCAAATGTGCGTACAATCGGAAAAATCGTGCAAAATTTTGAGCAAACCGGGTCTGTAGGAGATGTGAAAACACCCTGAAGAGCCGTCAACCTCAACTTGTCGTCGTGCCCAACAATTGCACCTCTCACGCTCGTCGTTGATGAACATTATGCATAAAGCCTCTTTCACCATCAGACCATTTCAAGCGTCGCCAATGGTCAGAATGGTGGCAAGAAATGGCAACAGCGGATGATCTATTTTCGAAGAAAATCATCTTCAGTGATGAGATGAGGCACATTTTCACCTCAGTGGATTCGTCAATAAGCAGAATTGCCGCATTTGGGCGAATGATAATCCAAGAGTGACTGTCGAAAAATCAATGCACCCACAAGGAGTGACAAAGTTTGATGCGGTTTATGGGCTGGCGGCATCATAGGGCCGTATTTTTTCCAAAATGAGGCTGGTCAGGTGAATGTGAATGGTGTTCGCTATCGTGAGATGATAACGAACTTTTTATGGCCCGAATTGGAAGATATGGATGTGTACGATATGTGGTTTCAACAGGACGGTGCCACTTGCCACACAGCTAACGAAACAATGGCTCTTTTGCGCAAAAAATTCAATGGCCGTGTTATCTCACGTGGTGGCGATGTCAATTGGCCGCCAAGATCATGTGATTTGACACCGTTGGACTTCTTTCTTTGAGGTTATTTGAAAGAAAAGGTGTACGTCGATAAGCCAGCAACAATTCAAGAGCTAAAGAATGAGACAATTCGGTACATTAACGGTATAGAACCTCAATTATGCCTCAGCGTCATCGAAAATTTGGACCATCGGATAGAGGTGTCCCGCCGAGGTCGCGGCAGCCATGTGGCCGACATTTTGTTCCAAACATAATTGAACCATACCAATATGTATTAAAATAGTTGGCGCAACAGGTCCGGAGGAACCCTAGGCCTAGCTTCTCAAAACCATTCGTTTTGTGTGAGTTTTCATTTTTGGAACGAATGGAAGGGATCTAAAATTTTATGCCGACTCCAAACGGCTAATTGAAAAGCTCTTTCAAGACAGTCATACTCGCGGATGTTTGTCAGACGTTCGCGAGAGGTGGCGCAGTGAAAAAAAACATAAGTCGGAATTTGGATTTTTGCGGGATTCGAACCTCGACCCCTAGCGTAGTAGTCCAACATACTAACCACTAAGCCACTGCGCCTACCCATATATGTATTATCATAATAAAAAGAAATGACAATACATAATTTCCTAAATAGTTTGTGTTTTATTCAAAATCAACATCGGCCCTTAAAACTAACCACCCTTTATAAGAAGACAAATTGGGATTTGGGTAGTCGTTTTTGAGAAATAATTACAAACCGATTTTTTCGAATAACTTGAGAAGAACTGAGTACGGAATCTTATTTAGAATACTGAAATTTTCTTTAGAATGCATTTTCATCAAAATCGTTTGTAAAATTTGGCAGACAAAACAGTACCAAATATTGCAATGTTTACTTTGAAATTTTTTTTTTTTTTTTTTTTTTTTTTTTTTTTTTTTTTTTTTTTTTGTTTGGGGGTTCGCTGGAAGGAAAAATCATCGAAAGACATTGCAGAGCAAGTACGCGAGGGATGCTTCTGCAATAGTGAGGGACTCGAACAACCTCTAAAAAACCTCCCGGGAGGGACTGACTTTCGTCATCCCGAAATGGGATTGCACCTAGTCGTTCGACTAATCGGCAATTTATTTTTAAAATATTTGGAAAATTCATAAGAAAAATCCGCCGTTTGTCGGATTTCGAAACTTTTTTATTTGAAGATATTACCTAATCTCTTGGCCTTGGCTAACTCTTATAGATCAAGGGGTTTTACCCGCCTCAATCTTCTGATTACATTGTCAGTATTTAAAAGTTCTGTAATTTCAACGTTAACGTGGTTATGAAGCCTACTTCTGTGCCTTTGGGCAACCTTTTTAACTTCATCTTCAACCATTTCAATATTTAGATCTCTATGTAGATCAGCGTTGCGTATGTACCAAGGTGCATTAACTATGTTCCTTAGTACTTTATTTTGGAAGACTTGAATTTTTTGTAAATTTGATTGGCATGTGCATGCCCACAATTGGAGCCCGAAGGTCCATACTGGTTTCAAGACTTGCTTATATAGCAGTAATTTATTGTAGTTGGACAGGGATGAATATCTCCCAATAAGCCAATACATTTTACTGTATCGCATGTTCAGCTCATCTCTCTTTTTCTTTACATGCGCTTTCCAACGCAGTTTAGCGTCTAGGGTCATGCCCAGATATTTAGCTGTATTTGAGTATTCCACTACATTGTTATTAATGTATACTGGAATGTGTGGTACGTTTTTATACGTAAAATTAATATGGACTGACTTAAGGTCATTCAATCTAATCTGCCACTTTTTGGTCCATTCTGAAATACCGTTTATTGCCATTTGGAGCTTTTCTGTTGCAATTTCGACAGTTGCTCCAACAGCAAGCACAGCAGTGTCATCTGCAAAAGTTGCTATAGTAGTTTCTTCACTATCAGGTAGATCGCTAGTAAACAGAAGGTATAGCACTGGACCTAGCACACTACCTTATGGTACACCAGCTTTAATTCCTCTTAATGTTGAGTACTCTGTCTCTTGTTTAATTCTGAAGAATCGATCTGTTATATATGACTCCAGAATTGTTGAATACTGCTCCGGCAGTTGCCTTTGTAATTTATGGATCAGTCCCTTATGCCAGACTTTATCGAAAGCTTGTGCTATATCAAGAAATATTGTAGAGCACACATTTTTCTCTTCGAATGCTTTTTCGATCTTATCTGTGATTCTATGCACTTGATCAATTGTAGAGTGCTTGTTTCTAAACCCAAATTGATGAATTGGAACTAGCAATTTTTCATCAATTATTTTTTGCAGACGTTTTGCCAGCATTTTTTCGAATAGCTTGGACAACATTGGTAGTATCGATATTGGGCGATATGAGGTTACTTCGCTAGGTGGTTTACCTGGTTTTGGTATCATTATTACCTCCGCGACCTTCCACATGCTTGGCACATATCTCAACTTAAATGCAGCATTTATAATCTGCGCTAGCTTTTTTAAACCTTTTCGAGGAAATTGTTTTAAAACTTCCCCGTGATTAAATCGAACCCTGGGGCTTTTTTTATGTTTATGCCCTCTTTGATTTCTTTGGCAAGTTCTTTAGCTGTTACCGGCCTAATAGGTCTGTCTTCTTCGCACCTTTCTTCGTTTTCTTGATAATCTTTATCTTCATAAGGTTTGAAGACGTTTTCAAGGTACTCTGCAAAAGTATTTGCTTTTTCTTGACTGCTTTTTGCCCAGTTACCTTCTTTGGTTTTTACTGGCGGAATGTGAGCTATTGGCCTGTTCATTTTCTTTGTTGCCTTCCAGAGCGAGTAGTCGGTACTAGCATCATTTGTCAGACTGGTAAGATACGTTTTTAAAGACTCGTTATTAAATTCCCTTATAGATTTTCTGAGCTTATTATTTAAGTTGTTCAGTGTGGTTTTATCGCTTGGCGCCCTTGTCTGTTGCCAACGTTTTCTAGCTTTCCTCTTTTCTGTAATAATTTCACATATTTCACGAGGATAAGAGTTTTGTTTAATCTTCTTTGTTCTTTTGGGAGTTGCAGCCCATGCAGCTTTTTGTATATCCAGCGTAAATATTTGCACTGCTTCTTCTAGTTGATCTTCCGTTTGAATAGCTGATGATAATTGGATACATTCTTCCAATTTCTGCCTGAAGTGGTTCCAATCAGTCAGTCTATTAACTAGTTTAGGGCTATGTTCTTTTATTATTATTCTATCGCCAAGTGTAAGAAGTATTGAGGAATGATCTGATTGAAGATCAGGACCTTCCTCTATATTTATTTTATTTGAAGATATATTTTTGGTTATAAAGAAGTCAACAAGATCTGGGGTTTTATTCCTATCTGTAGGCCAGTAGGTAGGTTTCCCCGTTGAGTGATATTTGGCGCCGACTTCTTTAATAGTTTCATATAATTCTCTGCCTCTAGTATTTGTTAATCTAGATCCCCAATATTTATTCTTGGCATTAAAATCCCCTCCCGCTATGAATCTATTGTGAAATATGCGGAAAAGACTTTTAAAATCATTTTTCTTTAGTCTATAGCTAGGAGAGCAGTATACTGCTGCAACAGATATTTGTCCACTGCTCGTTTTTATACTTATGGAAATTCCTTGTATAGCGCATGATTGGAATTTTGCTTCTATATGGTGTTCAATCGTATTCTTTATTAACACTGCAGCTCCACCTTTTGCACAATTGTGAGGATGTGGGGAGTGATATAATTCATATCCCTGCAGTTTAAAGTCAGTAGTAAATTTTAAGTGTGTCTCAGAAATAAGACATATATCTGTCTGGTTTATGTCGAGAATGACTTGTATCTCATCCTTTCGATTCTCGATACCATTAGCATTCCATTCAAGAATTTTTATTCTGTTCATCATGTTTGTCTTTTTGGCACAGCTTTTTTGTTGCTGTTCTGTCTCTCTAGCAATGATATTCTATCTAATATCGTTTTATTGCATTTTTCCATGGAACCAATCCTGTTAAGGATTTGTTTCATGAGGATTTCCATCGCAGTGTTTGGCTCTGCTTTGTGTTTTACAGCTTTCTCTGCTGGTATTCCAGTTGGTTTTGATGCTGCCTGAGCATACGTCATTTTGGGACCTGTTGGCTTTTGTCTTGGGTCCTTTTTTATAATCACTTGGTGTTCGGTTTTTTCTTTTTGTGGGCTCCTTCGTAAGTCCGTTTTGACTTTTTGAGCTTCACTGTCTGACGTTTTAAGAGGTTTCTTTTGTTGTTTATCTTTTGCAAGTTGTATTTCTTTTGCAACTGAACATCCTCTATAGTTAGCAGGATGGTTTTCATTGCAGTTTGCACATTTAGGGTGCTCAATTTTTTCCTTCATGCATTCTTTAGTGTGGTGACTTCCTGCACACTTTACACATCTTGGGTTGGAGCTGCAATATTTATGCGTATGCCCATACCTTTGACAATTTTTGCATTGGGGCACTAATTTTGATTTTCTTAAGGTATGAATTTGAACTTTCATCCCAAGTATGTTCTTGATTCCATATATTTTTTCTTTATCTTGGTCATGTTCGAAACTGAGTATAAAACTTGGAAGCGGTACTTTGCTTTTATACTTAAGCATATTTATCACATCCAATATTTTAAAATCTCTGTCGATTAACTCTTTTTGTATGCTTTCAGGTGAGCATGAGTAATGCAGTTTTTTCGCTACAACCTTAAATGGTCTGGTTTGCTTATTCTCATACGAATACCATTGCATTTTTTTCTGGTTCAGAATTTTAGTGAGGTTTCTGTATCCCTCTTCTTCAACCACATTAATTTTAATGTCGTTTTTGTTAATTAGAGCTGTACTAGCTTTAATTTTATTTTCCTCCAATATTTTGGCCAGGCTTTCATACTTATTAACCTGCAGTGCAATAATTGGCGGAGGCTTGGTTGAGTTTAGTATTTTGTTTTCTTTATTTGAAGCATACACTGTGATTGTGCTGCTTTCTTTTGCGGATGAGATTTTTGGGGATATACTCATCTTGCGTTTTTTATTTTTATTCCCCGTGTGACGCTGTCCTTCTGTCTCTTTTTTAAGTTCTTCTTCATCTGTTGAGAACTCGACAGGTTGGACATCCACTTTTTTTTGGTTGTTGAATTCTTCCTTCAACAATTGCAACTCTTTCTTAAGGTTATTTATTTCCTTAAGCAGTGTCTCATTGAGTTGCTTATACCCATCTCTTTCTTCACAGGCTTCTAAATATTTAGCCTTCAGTATTTTACTACTTTCTTCTTTTTTAGATGGATGTGTTCTCTCTACCCTTCTACTTCTCCCAAACGGGTCGTTGCCTAGCAGTAAATGGTCCCCCCCAGAATCCATGGAACCGACCTCCGAAGAGAGTGGATTTACCAGTGTAACTGGCATACCACCTGGGGTATTAATATCTTTCGTTTTATTCATTGCATTTCCATATTAATTTTGACTTTTGTTAAAAGTTTAAACTGTGGGATGCACAGCCGCTCCTAACATGGAGAACAGACGCTGACCAGGGAGCCGCCCAATATGGGTCAGACGCTTCTGGGTTTTAATGACTAGGGTCCGCGGGGTCGTTAAGCCCGTTACCTCTCTCTCTCTCCAGAGAAGAAGAAGAGAGAAGTACCCTTGCGGGCACTTTGAAAAATACTTAATTATTTAGCTGAAAACCGGGTACAAGTTATTGAAAACTAAGGACTCAATGATTTTGAAAACATCCATTTTACTCTAAGTATAGTTATATTTTTGCCATAATTTTATTGCCGTTTTCAGGTAAACTAAAAAAAAACTATTTTTTTTTTTTTTTTTTCAAAATCTATTGTATGACAAAAAAGAGAAAACCCGAGTTTCCTATTAAGTTATAAATGAACATATTACTTTAGAAATGAGTTTTTGTTACAATCGTGTGCACCGTTGGTAGGGTCCAAATATGAAAAGTACCGTGATTCGAAAAACTGTGTATGCAGCTCACCTATTTCTTAAATATCAATGTTGGTTTGGTTGAAATCGAAAGTACCATTAATATTGAGGTTACCGTGCAAACAAAAATCGGCCCTGAACTGTAAGCTCTTAAACTCCAAATCCGAAGTTTGAAATTAATTCGTTTAGGCTGTAATCCTGTGGGAGGACGGTGACGGACAAACAGACAGACACGGACAGAAGGGTACACTTTTTTTCGTTTTTATTTCAATGGTTTTAGTTTCGAAATCATATTGAAACAAAATATTTTAACACTGAATTTTTGTATGTCGTGAGGTAAACGATGTTGGAATTTTCAGCATATACCTAATTTATGATCTGTAATTTGTACGTAAAATGCAAAATTATATACAGTCGAACCTGTCTAAGAGGGGCCTAACTAAGTGAAATTCCTCTATTAGTGGGCCTAATTCTGGCGCATTTTCCTTAAAAACAACTCTATAAGTGAAACTTTTTCCACCTCAACACCTTAGTGAAACATATGTTTTTTAAACTAACTTTATAATTGATTCAGACTTGTAAATATATTTATTTTAACTTCTGTAAGTGAGAAAGAGTTGCAACAAAAACCGTGCTTTTCGTTACAAATGTTTGCATGTGCTTTCCCAAGCACGTTTTACTTTGAAGGCCTCCTTAAATGAAACAAATATTTGCTCTACCTATGGATAAGTGAGAAACTGGGTAATTGGAATACCTCTATAAGTAAGAGTGAAATAAATGGTCCAATTAACCAGGTTCGACTGTACATGCATGCGCCTTTCAAATAAGAAAAAAAAATTCTGTAATACCTTACACGCAGCTTGTTTAAATGTTTTCAATTTATTTCAACATCGACCCGCCTTTACTGTGAATCCTTTTTTATCCATTTTTCTCTAGTAGTAATATACGTAGAAAATAAATTTTTAAAGTACATTCTCGTTGAAAGAACAGAGCCTTGAAAAGAGTCTAGTCTATGTTGTCTTCTTATTTATCATGTACGCTTGTTCGCTTACTTCTACTATTGGTCACATTATTTATGCAGTCATAAATGGACTTACCTCCTTAAATTGGCCTGTCTTTAAACTATCTGCTAATAGGATCTAAACTAAATTGAATTCAACGAATGTTATGTATTAATCACGTTCCATGCAATTAATTCCACTTATACTAATTTTAACACCTCACATCGGCATCCGTACGTAATGCTAAATTCAGTTTAATTTCAATCTCCTGACCTGCATCGGCCACATCTTGAGTTACCACACCAGTCCTGCATCATAAAAGCTTTTACTGCCTAATCAAGTGATCTAATTAATTACAAAATAGTCCCTTGCCCCTTTAAATGGCTGCAAATCTATACGAAACCCTCATGTCTCATCGGTGCCAAAAACCATCCTCACTGTACCATCGGGTGACGGATATACACACACTCATACAGACAGGGTAATTTCGTAAGCGAGGCACATTTCGAATTCCCCTTTGAGAGTCGTAATGAACGTGTGCACATAGTGCACCTAAAGTAATCACATATCTCTTCATGGCAATTAAATTATCTTATAAAAAAGAACTGTCTTTGGACTGTGGCTGGTGCGAGTGCGCCTCAAAACTTGACCTCGTGATATAGCAACAGGATGCTTGGTACCTTTTCCCCGGGAAAACATCATCAATATGTATATGCGGATTAATACGAATAAGACTGACCCATGAGCCGGAGTTCCAGTGTCAGATCGAAATTTGTCCGGCACGGCCTTTTTAACGTCTCGCTCAAAAATGTGTAATGCACTTTGGCAGCATTAACAAACGAATACAGATGAAGCCGCTCTCTCTCTCTTTGGTGCGTGTGCGAGAATGATAATTGCATAACCACACATTGGGAACACAGCACGTTCGAGTGGATACGTAAACTATTTATATCTGCACGTCCAAGGACAAAGATATAAGTTTTATCCTACCCCTCAGGGTGAGGAGGACATTAAAAACAACCTGTAGAGTGAATCGAGCTGTGTGACCTAGTGGGGCTGGCTGGGCGGTGTGGTGCCTAGACACTGCACCATTGTAGGGATTTTATTTGCTTTTGCTATGGTATGGCACTTTATTTTGTGAACCAGTGTATATGGGGCTTTTACTGAGGTAAAATGTTAAAATTAGTTATTAGCGGTTTACGCGGGGGCGTTTGTTTAATGGGCGGCCTTACTTTTAGTGGACATTTCATTAGTGGGTTGTGCGGCCGCGAACAAAATGCGGTGATAGCTATAGGATGCAACAGGCTTCGGTTTATTATTTAAGTTACACAATAAACAACAGGCCTAATGGGTTCATTAGGTGAAGCTATAGTATCTGTGCCCAAAGTGACCTAGTTAACGCATCTGATGATGGTTATTGGTGTGTACTTTGGTATAAAGGGGGGCCTAAATTATTTTTGCACAAAATGATAAGTAGGGGAGAGGTGGTCACCTTAGGACACTTTTTACAAAAATCGCTCGAGATCCATTAAAAAGCGGAGTATCCCTTCGGATCTTGAAAATTATTATTACATGTTGTTTTATCTTTGACTCTTATATCCAAACTTATATGTATAGTTATGATTTATATATTTTTTATTTATTTTAAAAATCTCTTTAAAGTGTCCCATTCTGCCCCTCTGGGGGGGCACCTTAGGACAGCCATGGGGCAGCTTTGGACATGTCTAAAAAAACGCTCATTAGGAGAGGTTTCCTTCTTTTTCTTGTAATTTCTTACCATTAGTGCAGAGATAAACCTAAACAAATAGAACCAAAAACAATAACACTGAAATAGATTGTTCAAAGTGATAAAAGGGGGCAGATTAGGACATGCCCAAAAGTTCCCCTCGCGCATTGTCCAAAAGTGCCCCGAGAGGGATAAAAAACTTAAAACTTCATATTTTTTTAAAAACAATGTAAATTGTTAATATTTTGGTTGAATAACATCGCTACACATATAAACATTATAATTGAACACTTTTAATTTATAAATTGAGCATAATGTTAGAATAATATGCTTACGTCTAGGAATAAAAAAAAATTACAACCGTCGTCTGGAAACACACTTTTCTTTTTATTTTATTTTTTAAAGTTGGTATCATTTCAATATCCATCAGATGTTTGTTTGAAGTGGAGTTGCCACTGTAAAATGTTTTTAAAGCATTAAAAAGTTTTTTTTTGTAGTACGTTTCCTTAAGTTGTCCTAAACTGCCCCCGTCCTAAACTAGCCACCTCTCCCCTACACTGTTTGCTGTTTTTTTTTTTTTTTTAAATGGCAATTCTCGTGCTTTTAGACGAAGAGTGGGAATCGGCAGCAGCACCAGTTAAAGTGAATGAGAGCTGCAGTTGAATAGTAAAATAATAACTTTGTGCGTTGAATTTGGCATCAAAGACCATAATTTGACTAATTTCTTTTTCTTAATATTCATAATATTTTGAACTTTGCTTTTATCAAAAGGAACATTTGGAATTGTTTGTTGCCCGGAAAATTTAAAATTCGGATATTCATTGATAAGACGTACTTTTCATCAATATGATGAACAAATTCATTAACATTTTTAAACAATTGATAAACCGGTTTTCAATATGAAGAAAGTGCATTCGATCATTTTTCTTTGGCAGGATTCTTATAAGAATGGCGTATAAACTACGTTCATCTTTGAATCAAATTTAGTTCAGTATATTCATACAGATGATTATTTATTCTTCTTATTGATAAATGGAATCATCATATTGAAGTAGATACGATTGTCTAGTTTTAAACTTTCATCATTGATAACAGCGTTCATCGTATTGATGACGGCTTTCTTTATATTGATGACCGCGTTCATCAAAAACAAGACTTTAATTTCGATTAAGGAGAATGTTGATGCAAGCGGACATCTTAAGATGTACTGAGCCATTATATTAATGAAAAAAAAAAATCACCGCTATATTCAGCATATTGATGAATTTCTTTCTTTGTTATTATTATTCCATGAATTTAATGATACTTTTTAACTAAACTTAATTTATTATTTTAATTAAGTTCAATAGTTCATTAGAAAATACAAATTCAATAAAAGTACAAAAATCAAGTTAGTATTTTATTGGCCTGTCAGTAAGACAATTCCTTTGATGAAGCTATGTATTTAGCTGCATTGGTTTATATTTGGGTTTATTATCTTCACTGAAGCACCTTGTGATACACAATATATAATCGTCATGGTGAATGGGTGAATGCAAGACAAATCGGAAATTGAATTATAGTTTAAACTCAAGGGGAAGGGGCACATCGGTTGGGATCATTGGTATCCTCACATATTGATCATCAGTTTTCTTATCACCAAACCTGTTCCATTGCATAGTTTTGGCTGGTTTAGATTTCGAAGCATGATGACTCCCGATCCAACCTTGAGTTGTAAATTGTGCGGTGGTAAGCCAGGAATATCCAAGGAGTTTACAAATTCAGTTTGATAGTTAGTTGCCAATAGATTTGAATGAATGCAAATTGCCTACCAAGGATCTGATCCTGAATAAGAAAGTTTAAGTCATCCACATTATATTCTTAGCCGCTAAAATTACTCGATTATTCAACCATTCGTTATTTTTGTGTTTAGAAATGATGTTCGGGAATACTTTGTTGATATGCTCGTCTTTCGATGAGACAAAATTGCAAAAATTCGAAGGAAATAAAATCAATCCTTCAATTCATCGACATCAGGAACAAGGCCATTACCGATAGTTAGCAATTGCTTTGAAAAATCTGGATCAGATTGATCGTTCAGCAATGCAACTCTCATGTTTGCTATCAGCTGACGTTTCTCACATAGCGCCACAGATTTGATGATTGGAGGCAAGCAAAGTCGGATCTCTTACAAACACTTGATTCATTTGAACTAATGGGTCTAATTCAAGCCAATCATATTCAAAAGCTATATTAAATACAATAGTAATAAGAATAACATTGTCGATGATTTTCAATCAAATTGCAATGATTTACGTGTCGGTCAACCTACCTCTTTTTCACTGAAGTGCTTTATGGTACACAACATTTTTTGTTCTATTAGATTATGTATAGTGCGTACACGTACATAGCGGGGGGTTTGCCAAAACGTGGCTCGTCACATACAATTGACCATGTAATGTCGTTTTCCATTGGGCAAAAAATCAATCTTTTTTCCGATTCGGATCACTGTTTGCAGTTATCGATATTTTTTTTTTTTTCAAATTTACACATACTACGACAATAACCACTATAATTTGCACAGGTGTTTTACGTCATTTTAAGAAGTTGTCTTTCAAGACAAATACGCAAAGTAATAATAACGAAATACATAAATTAATAGCTATGGATATGAGTTCGGAGAATTATTATCTACCTCGTCATCTGAAGACTACAAATCACCAAAAATACTTCATTTGTATCTACAACAGGGGAAACATTTTTCAAGTCGATTTCCATAGAAGCTGATATTTTTATCAAGTAACGCGCCAATGTACAAAAACAGATCAATTTTGTTGCATGTTCCATGAGCAGTGTAAAATCTGAGATCTGAAAAAGATTTCTGGTGGTCCCAATGGAAAACGACATTAGAAACATGGGAATTCAAGATTGAAAAAACATCCAGATCTTAATTATCAAGAGCCTGAATCTCGAACACTGCCTTTACTCACGTATTTTTACACATATTTGATTGACCTGAACATACCACAACAAACAAATGTCGCAAAAAATTGTCACAATTTAACGTAAACATAAACGTCATCTAAAAATGTCGCAAAATCGCTCCATACAAAATGTATGGGAAAATGAATTTTCTTCATTATTTTTTTTTCGGGAATTATCTTGGGTATTCTTCTTGTTCGGCCGGAAACCAGTCCGAATCGGTGTAAATCATTGAAATCGGTTCAGGCGTTCTTGAGTTATAACATAAGCTTAGTAACTAACGTCACTCGCTTCATACAAAATGTATGGGAAAATGAATGTTCTTTATAATTTTTTTTTTCGGGGATTTTTCGGGAATTTTCTTTTATATTCTTCTTGTTTGGCCGGAGACCAGTCCGAATTGTTGCGAATCATCGAAATCTATCCAGGCTTTCTTGAGTTATAAGATTAGATACTAACATCAATTTCTTTTATATATACCTATAGATTAATATAGAAGACTAGCTGACCCAGCGAACTTCGTTCTGCCCAAATTCATTATTGTAGGTAATGAAATTAATAATTCCGAGCTTTCGCTTCATTCTGCTTCATGTGATTCGGTCAATTCAAATTTTTTATTCAAAAGTTATATTAAAATTAAATAAATAAATAAAATCAAATACTTGTCGGCCAACCTACCGCTTTTTCACTGAAGTGATTTATGGTTTATGTACAACATTTTTTGTTCTATTGCTATTATCGGGTGCGTACATGTACCTACAAAGCGAGAGCTTTGTCGATACGTAAAATTCAAGATTTATGCCACACACATCCAGCGGTTGTCATTGCGACTTATTAATTGCCATAGCAAAAGCGAGACGTACGGGAAATTGAAGACGCTTAAACACAAACGGCAAATCGTTCTGAATAAGTAGAATCCGCGGAATAAGAACATCTCCGCCTTTGAATTTTCCAATAAAAATGGTTGATTGAATAATATTTGATATTAAATTCTTCACAATCAAACGCGTACCGTTACAAAGTTTTTGCTGACAAACGACAGACATTTGACCAAATTGAAGTGATGCGTGCGCACTGTATTGAATGTTTAGGTCATATCGAAAGGCTGCACGTTCAATGCTCCCCGGAATAAATTGTTGTTACCAACGTTGTCGTTCAATAGTCGCACGTTGTGACCTTGTTTCATCACTTTGCCGAGCACGAACTTCTCTTCTTCTCAATCGTTGTTGCTCATTGTAAGCTTCGTTGATCTCTTCTGACTGTCGCCCACGATTTTGAATCATTCTGATTCGTGCTGATTCCCTTTCAATAGCACGTTCCTCTTCCGTTTGACGTGCTATGACATTTCGGTGTCTTGATGCATTCTGTGAACGCCGACCAATGTTACCATGACCTCTTTTTGGCATCGTAACAAATATCGAACTGTAAATGATCATAACTTTTTATAAATCGCACGCAGTTTTCACAAATCACTAACTTACCTTTGAAATAGCCAAAATACAGAAAGCAAACGAACGAAAAGGGTGCAATTGAAATTTTGAATACAACTGGAAAAACAGAACAAAACACTAACGATCTAACAAAACAATAATAATAATAGTAAATTTAAAAATTTTATTTAAAATTAATTTGACTTTCTTTCAAATGTTGTTTTATTTTTCTTTCTTGATTTACAAAAGGGTACAACTTCTTTATCAGTACATTAGTTAATTCATTCATTGGAAAAATGTTTTATAAACAAGAATTTTTGCTAGGGTTTATAAAGGCTGTATAAATACTTATAAACTGCATAACTATACAGGTGTTTAGGGGCGTTTGAAAATTCTAATAAATGAGGCTGATAATGATTTAATTAATAAATAATTTATAATAATAATAGTTGTCAAGTAAAAGAACCAATCGAATATAAGAAGCAATTTTTTTATAACTGCCGTGGAGTCGTGGGATACTCGGCGGTACTTGAATGGCTTCCAAGGTTTTGTTAATAAATTCCTTCAGTTCATCACAGCTATATAGTACGATCCATTAAAATTCAAGAGTATTAAATAACTGGTAAACTGTTAAACAACCTGGCTTATTTTTAGGGTATACCCTATACCGTATAAAAAAAAATCTATGCAAGTCCACCAAGACTCATCGCGGAATCAGCAGCAATCTCCTCAGTGCGCTGTCACACTTTGAACCCGAAAGTAAAAACAAAAATAAAAAACAAAAAAACTTGGATGTAAAATCACCATCAAAACTTTTGTACCTCGTTTACTCGCGTAATGAAAATGAAGAAAGTTACAGTTTGGCTCTACTCGTTCATCCTTTAGCTTCAATGGTAATTTAATGAACATCGCGCAACAACCTTATCATCCAAATATATACGGGTACTCGATATCCTTACATGGGTTTCCATCAAATTTATGCGCACAAAACAAAAAGTCGTTCCCATCTTCGTCTTTTAAATTTCGCAAAAACACTTGCACGGTATATTTGGAGCGAAGTAGCCTTAAAGTTTATAGCGGGTGGATATAAATTTGCATGCCCTTACCGAAAACGAATTGGAATGAAAACGCAATTCCGACGAAGGAGACCATTTTTTTGTCTCCTCTTTTCTTTTCTTTTATTTGAAATTTGCTTTATGTGTGCGCAAAAGAGCATGTCCTTGAGGGGGTCATCGTCTGGAAGGCCTTAAATTGTTTCCATCGGGATATTGCTTGAATTTATAATGGATTCCGTTTGACTGGCAATGCCTAGGAGCCAAATCCGTTCCATTTCTTCTTTGACAAGTCGCGATCCGGCGGGCTTAACATATCCTACACATGCGACAGTGGATGAGCATTGTGTAATTGATTTTTTTCCACAAAAACACACACATACACCTCGTGGATGTTCCTATTTAGGGATAATAATAGAAATCCAACCGGAATGCATGTACTTTTCAATATATAGATAGGTGTAGGTACATTAACTCGGCGTGAATCACCTTCCGCTCTACAAACTTCTATGTGGTCGCATGAGATGAGAGCGCATACCTTACATCCGTATGGAAAGGGAATCGAAACCAACCCGACAAACAATTTTCAGGAAAATCAAGACAACAATGTATCATTTTGTAGAGTGTGTCCTGTGTCCTGATTCCTTTTTGATTGGATGGCTCGGTTTTTTTGTTCCACCTATTGCCGTAGTCAGTTTTGGAAGCATTTTGTGCTTACTTTTACCCGCGTTGTCCTTGCCTATCTCCTTATCCTGTTTAGGCCGACTTTATGTATGGGTAGTTATGGTTTTGCCCTCATTTGGTATGCATATCCTTGATTTCGAATAGCATTCTTAATGTCACACATCAGAGTTTTTGGTTGGCATCACATTCTACATCTTTTTTGTGGGAATCCTTGGAAGGGAAATAATGTTTACTTTGGCACGTTGAATGTTTTTAACACAGATGCTGGGCAAGGAAATGAACGGAAATAAAAAAATAAACGGAAAATTGTTGCCTGTCAGTCGATTTGTGTCCCTTTTATCTGGGCTTGCTCCATGTTGTGGAAGTCAGTTTCTTTAGATAAATTGGCAGGCAGGTTTTGTGTGGCGTAGTCCTGACCTTGTTCTGTTGATTTTGTTCTGCCATTTTAATACCTACTTGTTTCATCCGGCCTTAGATGTAGGCGCGATATAAGGTACATTGACGCGTATGGTGGGCCGGAAAGGTGTCAACGATTTCCAAACAGAGAGGTGTCAACATCCTTTTAGTTGTGTACGAGTGTAGGCATCACCCTTTATGCAAATCTGATACCAATTTGAGCCATATGAGCTGGTGTCAAACTGACAGAAGGTTATGAGAGCACATATAGCATGGAACGGAATTCTTATTAGATCAAAGATCGTCCAAGTCTATGTCTTCAATTTAAGCTCGGTAATCATGATCCTGTAGCAGTCACTTTGGAGCGCAATTTCCACTTGCATTTGAATCTTTCAACACATTATCGACTTTACGCACCAACCACTCTATCATGTCCTTTCGTCATGTCAAACTGACAATGATTCACTTCAAAGCGATTTCAACCGTGCCTATGGCGAGTTGGCATGTTCTTCCCTACGCTCAAGAATTATATCCAAACAAGCGAAATGTTTGCGGGGAAAAATTAATGGAATATTCCTACACAAATCGAAAGCAACAGAGTACCTACACACTTATAATGATGTGGTTTAGTATTTACCAAGTGAATTTTTAATTTCGGTGTAATTACGACGTAATGTAACATAACCATGGTAACGTTTTAAGAGATGCTTAGGTAGCAGTGATAATGATGATGGTAAAGTACTTTGCAATGACAAATAGTTTTCCGCTTTGATGTGCAAATGTTTTTCCCGAGTAATTGGATGTTATTTTCCCCATGATATCCTCAGGATGTGAAATATATATCTAAATAAATTATAAGACTCTCAAAGTTTCAATATGGCTTTATAGAGTAGGTACTTGTAATTTTTGTAGGTATATGTTCTTTTGAAAGGAATTATTATAAATATCGAATTAAGCCGACTAGAGGGATTACTATTATGATTAAGAGGTCTATTCGGACTACATTTTCGAATGTCAGAACATAATGCCATTTTTGTTAGAACATTAGAGAGAGGTTCTTTTGTTCGGTGGCGAAGCTATCTACCATCCACGACGATATAAAGGTATATCACAGTCTTGGTAAACTAAGTTTGTTGACGGAGAAAATTCTTAAACCTAGGTTTTCAAAATGAAAGTTAGTGTCCCGTAAGAGCTTCAAAAAAGTTGTCTACAGTCTTTTCTATTAACGGAAAGCAAAAATGACGCTGACTTTATGCATTTAATCGTAAGTATTAGTTAAGCTTGAAGTTGGTGCTCTCGAAAGCGTAGTAGTCAAGTAGTACATTTTCTTTTTCCTTTATGAGGGTATGGAATCAGGTTCTAATCGATTTAGCTCAACCTTGGGCTACGCCTGAGCTTATTAATATTCAGCTCATATAATACCTTAAATCGTTAAAATCATTTCACCTGGAATTATTTTTTAATATCACAGCCATAGGCGGCTTATTACAATTCGAGGACAAGCAGGTATTACCCATACCTATACCGAAAAGACCAAAAAACCCGCTCTGACCCGCAGCACGTAAAACAATTTCAGCTGAATCAGCGAAGCATTCTTTTTAAAACCGCAAAAAAACGCCATGTCCTCCCCCGTTCGCATATACTCCAACACCAACTAGCAACAGCCCAACAAACATACTTCGCGTACTTAAAATGAGGTTAAGTACGTAATAATTTCCTTTTCTACCTTACCGATCATAAGCACCTCTGTAATTAACTTGAGCTGTATAAAATGTGTGTGTTTGTATATGAGGTAATATTGAAATATTAGTAAGCAAGCTGGGTTGGGAGGATATGTATATCCTAATATAGGTAAGCCATTCACACAAAAATAAAAATAAGCCTCCGGCATATCGCGAGGCTCAGCAACAGTAATCAGAACATCGCAGCGCAACACCACACTGTTTGATTAAGCAAACCGAAAAACATGTTTCAAATTACAAGAGGAACCGTGTTTCTGGTGTTCCGATAAGAGCTTACGACCGGGAATAGATAAATAATAAGGATTCCCCGCGAATATAATCATGGACAATAACAGGATTCTTCTGATTTCCCGCTTTATGAGTACCAGCTTTGTTGATGTTTTTTTGTTACCTACTTATCGCAGATATTGCGATCTAGTAGCATACGGATTGTTAAAAAAAAAAAAAAATGCGGATTGATGCTGCTTATAATTTGTGACGGGAGCTTAGGAGCCAGAGACGGATTTCACAAGTACCTACCTACCAAGGGAACTCGGGTGTGGCTGAATTTTGCTAATGGGCCGGAAAGGGCGAAATGGATAGAAACTAATTTAAAAGGAAACATTTTTTTTTCTTCAAAATGGAGCTCATACGCCTCTGAATGAAATTACCAAGGAGAGCATTCCTTGCAGATGTGTAGTGTAACGTCTATGGAAAATATGTGGAATAGGCCAGGTCGGTGTGAGAAAGGTGTGATGTCTAGTCTACCTGAACGTTTTTGTATGGTACCGCAGCATAAGTAAAATTTTACTATTCAATTTGAGCATCAACCAAAAGACACCAGCTGATTCTGGAAAGCGAAAACGTTGAAACGTCTTCGTGCACACGAATTATTTACTCTATGCAATAAATTGCAGAAGTAAATCGTTCGTCCACAAGAAAACGTTTGAACGTTTCGCCTTACAGAATGCAGACCCTTGTCTTCAAGCCTAATTCAACTTTTGATAACTTGCGAGTTGCGACGACACGCAAGTTCGCTTCGAATGAAAATATTCTGAAGTCGATGTATAGAGAGATTAGATTAGATTAGATTGTGAGGCGGGAGAGCTTTCAATGAGCTCTGGCACTGCGGCTTCTTAGAGGAGCCTATTGTGCCTTCCCTGATAAATTCCTAGAGCCATGTTTTCACCCCAGAGGCCGTCAGGAAGACCAGGATCTTCTCTGGGTGTACATTAGCAAGAGATGCTAAATCAATGATTTCATCACCAAGGAATTTTTTCCTGAGACGACAAAGGGCCGGACATTCTGTGATTATGTGAAGAGAGGACTCGTCACTCTCGAGACAAAGTCTACAGATGGGATCCGGTGAGACGCCAATGCGGTGGAGATGTTTTTTCACTCGACCGTGGCCACTGATTATTCCTGTTAGTATTCACAGATTGTTTTTGTCCAGATTAATCAAGAAGAGTGATTTTCTGGAGGAGAATTTAGGGAAAAATGTTCTGGTGCAATTCTGTCCAGCTGTGTTTTGCCAGATCTCGTTAGACTCTATACGAGATTGGTTCTTGATGTAGTTCCTGAAATGGCTTTTGCTGACTCCGCAGAAGGGTTCAGGTCCGATGAGTGGAGTGGTTGCTCCGACTTTAGCCAGTGAGTCAGCCGATTCGTTACCCTCAAATCCTCTATGGGCTGGAATCCAGTGGAGGATGACTAGGTTTTCCTTAGAAAGTTCATAGATGTTTGAGAAAGTTTCTAAGACAAGTTTGGATTTGATGACAGATGAGTCGAGAGCTTTAAGAGCTGCTTGGCTATCTGAAAATATAAATATGGTTTTTCCACGTGTGTTGGAACTAAGATTTATTCTAGCGCAATGGTTGATTGCAAGGACTTCAGCCTGGAATATGGATAAGTTTTTCCCAAGGCTGACTGACAAGTTCACCTGGTTTGACTCACCGTAGATTCCAGAGCCAGTCCCTGATTCCATCTTGGAACCGTCTGTGTACCAGATGATGTCGAGTTGAGATGGATTAGGTTTGTATTTCTCCCATTCTTCCCTAGGAGGGATGATTGTGGAGAAGTTTTTATGGAAGACATATTCCGGTAGCATGTCATCAAGAGGCATGCTGAATGAGCTTGAAGGCTCAATGGTGTCGAGTAAGGACAGATGACCTCCTTGATAGGTATAGGGGTCAAAGTTGTTCGAATGGAACAGGCGGTGAGCTCCCAGTCTGGCTTCCATTTGAATGTAAGTTTGAAGAGGTGTTAGACCAAGGATGACATTAAGTGCCATAGTCGGTGTGGAGCGTAAGCAGCCCGTCATACAGTTCCCAGCTATACGTTGGACTCGTTCTAGCTTTTTGACTGTAGTGACTTCGTTAGTCTTCGTCCACCAGACCACGGCGGCATAGGTAACCGCTGGTCTTACGACGAGCGAATAGAGCCAGTATAGCATCCGAGGCCTAAGACCCCAGTTTTTACCGCAGACACGACGACAGATCCATAGTCGATGTATAAGTAGGTGCTATGTGGTGCTCTGTACAACTAAAGATCAACAGTGAAAGCCACATCCTTTATTGTATTAAAAAAAAAGTAGGTAGGGTAGGTTGGGGTTCTTTCGACGATGGGTCACTTTTGAGTGTCACTATTAAAGAAAGGCGGTTGATTTGATAGCAACTCGTGCTACATTTGTCTCTGAGATCGTACACGAACTATGACTGTTCTTCTGCAGCAGTTGCGGTAGTTAGACAGATTTTTAGTCCGTTCGGTAATTTTTTGAAATTTTTCCCTTACGCGAGGTAAGTGATAAGTAATTGATAACAATTCTTTGGGTATGAGTGTCAAACGTTTGGGTTTATAAAATATTTATCTTATTTGTTACATTAAATTGAATTTTATTTTATAAGTTTCGACAAAAGTATCTGAGGCTGCTAGATCGTCAAGATATTCATATCTTATTTTTAAGAACGTTGATATGGTTCGATATAACGTGCAATGATGTTTTTTTTTTTTAACAATTTTTTTATTTTACATTTATTGTTTACTTAAATTTTGTTTTTTATTATCTAAAAACTCGAATGTGATTTTAAATTTTATTTGAATTTAGTTTTAAATTAATTTCCGTTCTCATTTATTTTTTATGTTTATAGATTTAAGATTTATTTAACTTATTAAAATAGGCTCCTTTAAGAAGCCGTAATGCCATGGCCCCTTGAAGGCTCTCCCACTTAATATTGTAACTATTCAAATAAAAATATTCTTAAGACATTGCATAATCTAAATTCATGACGAAAGTTCCCCACCCGGATGACGATTGTGGCCCACCATGGGGCGGACTCGCCTTTTTAGATCAGATCTGTGTTTTTTTTTTTAACTATCAGCGTGAAGTTAACTTTTCATATCATTTTTGTAATAAAATAATCATAGCTTTCAATAAGAAAGAAAAATATTCAAATATTTATTTGCAAAGGAGTTATTTCAGAGTTCTATCCGCGCCCCTAATACAAAATTTCAACTTTCAACTGGAAGCCACGATGGAACACAACATATAGAAGTCTAGTCTAGTCAAACCTTTGCAAATCAAGACATTGCCTAGAGCCGGAAGGTTACAGAACATTCACTCCATCCGGGCAGATTATATAAAAAGAGAGCTTAATTAATAAGTAGCGCCTAGGGCTTATTTTGCTATGCCAAGATTTATTTAGGTATTTTTTTTTTTTAATGCAAAATTTAACTTTTTCGAGTCTGAAATATAAAGGGTGGTTTAAGGGCCAATGTTGAATGTGCACCACACCTAAACGCCAAGTTTTTTTCTGCATTTCATTTGAAATTTATCAATTCCATACATAATCGAGCAACGCGTTAAAGTTTTTCAGGCTCTAATTATGAAAATAGGCGTTCAAATCAAAATGCATATCGTGATATTTTCGGTTAATTTAATCGTACAATTGTGCGTACAATCGAAAAATCGTGCAAAAATTTGAGCAAACCGTATGAGCAGGAGATGTGAAAACACCCGTGCATGCTCTTAAAGCTCGTACTGCAGAAAATATTGCTGCTGTTCGCGATACTGTGGCTGAAGAGCCGTCCACCTCAACTTATTGTCGTGCCCAACAATTGCACCTCTCACGCTCGTCGTTGATGAACATTATGCATAAAGACTTCCATTTGCGCGCTTTCAAGGTGCAATTGATTCAAGAACTAAAGCCTCTTGACCATTTCAAGCGTCGTGAATGGTCAGAATGGTGGCAAGAAATGGCAACAGTGGATGATCAGTTTTCGAAGAAAATCATCTTCAGTGATGAGGCACATTTCCACCTTAGTGGATTCGTCAATAAGCAGAATTGCCGCATTTGGGCGAATGATAATCCAAGAGTGATTGTCGAAAAACCAATACACCCACAAAGAGTGACTGTTTGGTGCGGTTTATGGGCTGGCGACATCACCGGGCCGTATTTATTCCAAAGTGTTATCTCACGTGGTGGCGATGTCAACTGCCCGCCAAGATCATGTGATTTGACACCGTTCGACTTCTTTCTTTGGGGTTATTTGAAAGAAAAGGTGTACGTCGATAAGCCAGCAACAATTCAAGAGCTAAATAACGAGATAATTCGGCACATTAACGGCATAGAACCTCAATTATGCCTCATCGTCATCGAAAATTTGGACCATCGGATGGAGGTGTGCCGCCGAGGTCGCGGGGACCATTTGGCCGATATTTTATTTCATACATAATTGAACCGCACTAATGTTATCATAATAGAAAGAAATGACAATAATTTCCTAAATAATTTGAGTTTTATTCAAAATCAACATCGGCCCTTAAAATTTATCCACCCTTTATATGTGTACCGAGCGCACTTCTGATAAAAACAAACAACATCAATTCTGAAGCGAACCAAAGCATTGTAAGAAGTTGATGACGATCAGGTGGGTAAGAAAGTTGTAAGCGAAATCGACATTAAGACCCTTGTCCGGGCAAGGTGTGTCTAAAGGACGCATAGTGCTAAGATTTGTTATGATATTTCAAAAATGATATCACATTTAGACTTGTCGACTTATGACTTCCGTTTCGATTGTGCAATGATAGTTTTTCAGGTAAAAAATAATAATTATGATTATATAGAAAAAACATTAAAATTTTAAACACATTTTTGGGACGTAAATGGGCTGCAGTATCCAAAAGAAACAGTCCATACAATCAACTAAATTTCGATATACACTCCGTCTCAATTGATTACGAATAGGCAGTTTTTTGTTTTAATTTTACAATATTTTCCAAACCCTTCGCTTATTTGGAGAAACCAGTTGCTGTGTAGAGATACACTATGAATCTGTCAAATAATCTAGCGAAATCTCTTCCGTTTCATTATGTTGCCTTCCTCCTTCGTAGACTTTTCAAGCATTGTCGGATCGATTTTACATTTTTTTTAAATGTCAAGAATTTACTAGCCAAAAAAATGAAGCCCTGCTTTTTTTGACAATACTCTGAATTGCTTGTCATACTTGTAATACTTGTCACCTTTACTGTGCTTAACTGGGATAGATGTTTTATAAAACAAACTCCATTTGCATTACGTATACTTAGTATACTAAATTAATTGAAAAGCCAGTGCGGAGAACAGAGACAAACCTCTTCCCAAACGCCCTTCGTTTGCAAAAGAAAGTACAAATAAACCTCTTAGCGCACTGGAAAAATAACTCTGGAATTTCCAAATGGAACACAATCGATAAACCAATTAGCATAACAGAGAAAAAAAGAAACACCCCGTCCAATCTCTCAGTACCCATTTGGCTTAATATTTGAAAAACCATATTGTAGTCCCTATTGCTGTTGCTAGAGGACATAACATCCAAGCATATGCACAGAATCCAGAACCAAGTCACGAGGAAAATAGAAAGCAATGACAAAAAAAAAAAAAATAAAAAAAGAGAACTTCCCAGATCCACTTTATCAATTGACTACCCACTCTCGAGTGCATGTGTATCTATACGCAAATGGATAAAACACACAACACACTCGAGCCAGAGCAAAGGACTTGTTGAATAATAATCGGGCGGAGCCGAAGTGTAGGTGCAGGATGGTTCGCTTTGAGTAACACATCTGTGATGTGATGCAAAAAACATTGCAAAATGTGATCTTAATATAAATGGCATCCGCATCCCGCATTTGCATCCCACGATTTACGTGTATTACATACACAGTGTGAGTGGCTACCAATGCAACAGAGTGAAGCTGTACATTCACGGATGAAAGTTTTTTTATGTTTTTTTTTTTTTTTTTTGTGAAAAATATGTTTTCCACTCTTGGTGAATTTCGTCGATAGAATTTCGCTGAAGCCTTCAATCGACTAACGGAATTATCCCTTTCGAACGCATCCCTTAGTTCCACTCGGGTGAATGCGAGGAAATTTCTCCTGTTTCTCCTGGTGTTCTATATATTTTTTTTTATCGACGACTTGAGTGTCCTTTAGGCAGTGCATTTTTTTTTTTTTAATATTCTTGTTTTTCTGCTAAGGGATCAGAGTGTATTGGAGATGTCAGTGGCTGGTTTGGCAGAGTCCCCTAATTTGTCCAATGGGGTTCGAACTTATTTCTCTCTACCACGGATATCTACAGTTTCCCATGGGGCAGCAGCAGAGTCCCTTTCGATACAATTTTATAAGTACAGGTACAACAAGGACGACCGACGGCAATAATGATGAGGACGAACGACCGACCCTTATGGTTCATCGAATTTTCAGTCAATTACGCTTTAAGTCTCAATATTGAAACCTGGTTGTTGGACGATAAATATTGGTGAGGATGCGATGACGGCTATGTGAGACATGTGACGGAGAATACAGGAGGGGTGACTGGATGATGATGACAAGTATCGATTTTTGAATGTATTTCTAGCACTCATTTACCTTCAGTGTGTATACACAGTTCGAGATGTTGGGGTGGGTTTGGCAGGTCGCTTGACACGATTGTATATGTGTGAGACATTATTGACTGTGGAAGAGTGGATTATTAATTTTGGCCACTGATATCCTGAAATAGTAATATTATTAATAACCCATAACCTGATGGGTATGTGGTAGAAAGTTAGGCTGATGATGATCAGAGCGAGGCCAATGTATACAGACCAAAAATGTCGGTGTAAATAGAATGAAAGGGGATTTTCGGAGCTTGAAAGGGATTATGAAATATTTGACAGCATTTTCGTTGGACATAGATTTGACATATAACTGAAGTAGCAGTTAGTATTTAATCTGCACATCAATGGGGGTTATATTACATAAATGCACATGGGTAGGTATTTCGGATAAAATTGAATAGAGAGTGGTCCCTGCTGCATCGGCGATTAGGATCTAGGTACGTACTGCAAAATTTGAATACGTAAATTGGCATGCTGCTTTGCATTAGAATGGGTCAGGAGTTATCAAACCAAATTCACTTTGTAATGCGGCCGTTTTAAGAACGCCTAGCTTAGGACCTGTCTGCAGCAAATTATCTATCCTTATGACCCAGCACGGTTACGCATTGGAAGCTATCTTCAGTTACACTGAAATTATTATTTGGGTCGTCAAATTTTCAATTAAATATTTAAGTTTATATGATGCAGTGTCGTCTAGCGGTGATCTACAATAAATTGAATATTATAAAAAACATTGCATTTTTCCTGATTTTTCATTCATCGAAAAATATTTAATTTGGTTATTGTATTTGTAAGATTGTAAAACTTAAAAACATGACTTAAGAATACATATAGCCTTCCCACTTTCATGAGGATGCTAAAATACATAAACGAGTACCTATACATAATGTCATGAAAATGGTAATCGTAAAAAAAATGCTAATGTGAATTATGTGAATTTAATAATTGAATTTCTTCATATCCGAAAGGAAAATATTCAAACGAAAATCAGTTTTACCACGAATGTCAATAAGATGTGGTAGCAAAAACTCACGCGCTCAAGAAATGTTTAGGATTTATAATATTAAATTTTATTTCCGAGTTACTTTTGTTTACATGTAACACAAATGTTACATTGTTGTTTTTGCGTATTAATTATTATGTATTATTATTACGCCTAAACATATTTTCATATTTTCATATTTTCATATTTTCGAAGCAATTGTCTTTCTGACAGGCCATTGAAATACTTGATTTTTATACTTTTTTTGAATTTGTATTTCTTAATGAACTATTAAACTTCATTAAAATAATAAATTGTAGGCGCAGTGGCTTAGTGGTTAGTGTGCTGGACTACTACGCTAGGGGTCGAGGTTCGAATCCCGCAAAAACCCAAAATTCCAACTTATGTTTTTTTTCACTGCGCCACCTCTCGCGAACGTCTGACAAACATCCGAGAGTATGACTGTCTTGAAAGAGCTTCTCAATTAGCCGTTTGGAGTCGGCATAAAATTGTAGATCCCTTCCATTTGTTCCAAAAATGAAAACTCACACAAAACGAATGGTTGTGAGAAGCTAGGCCTAAGATCCCTCCGGGCCTGTTGCGCCAACTATTTATTTTTTATTTTTAAAATAATAAATTAAGTTTAGTTAAAAGGTATCATTAAATTCATTGTTAGGCGGTTCGAAGTTCGCCGAGCCAGCTAGTATCATAATATAAACATTGTAGTCCATATAACAATATTTTTTACAAAAGAAAAATCATGATAATTTCAGCCTTATTTCAATACTAGCTAGGCCGTGCTCGTTTTGCCTCGCCAGTGTTGCACTATGCACACAGACACAGACACAAAATTTCCTCCACTGAATGCTGGGCAAATCCAACGATGTAGCTTCAATCGAACATTTGAATTTTTTGAATTGTATAAAATTTACAGTTTATTGCTTATTGTTCGAATTCAGTATAACGTACAAAGATGATTTATATCTTAAAATCTTTGTACATAATTGAATTTTATATTAAAGAAATCCTATTTCATTTGGAAGAGTCATTGCAAAGCTAGGAGCTAGAAGGCATTCGAGAATTACAACTTTTCTTAGATATCAGCTTAGATTTCCGCTTCCGGACAGCGGATAATGGTAAAACGTATCCTATAATCTAATCTCGACAATTTTCAATGCAACTGTGAAAACTGAAATCAATTTCGTGCAGTACTTTCTTAATCTATTCCGAACAAACACCTTACAGCCGGAATAAAATTACAGTTTAATTATAGTAAGGATTTACATATTTTTTTCCTCATGATTTGGATTTTAATAGGTCGCTATGAAAATTTAGAGCCAACAATTTATGTCGAAAAAAGTTCGTTTACCTACATTAATGAGGAGATCCATCAAAAATAAATTCTAACCTAAATTTATATTGCGGTCACAAATTTAATGTCACCAAAATGCTTTCAATTAGCTGTTAAGCATTTTGTATTGAAAATTTGTAACTTAATTTTACCAGTGTTATGTCGACCCACGATTTTTTGTCTGTACACAGCCTTATGGCATAGTGCCTTTCGAATGATATAAGTTTCATTGTATTGATTACAAAATAAAAATATGTCGGTAGGTATTAATATTTTGATGCTATTTTTTTAATATTGATAACATTTTATATAATGTGAATAATCGAAACTAGACCATACCTTTTTTATATTTCTACAATCTTTACACTAATATTGAAATTTTTTCAAACTTCATTAATTGTTTTCATGTACCTATTTAAATTGAAATTAATTCTTTTGGGGGAACATTAATTAAAACATAAACACATAATTATATGATGAAATTTCTAAATCACATATACCTACATACATCGAATTTTTAAGATATGCATTGTTCATGTTCATAGCTAGAACATTAAAATTATAAAAATTATAATTATCCGAGCATGCATACATTAAGAGATGCATATAAAAGAAAGTGATGTTAGTACCTAAGCTTATAACTAAAGCAAGTCTGGACAGATTTCGATGATTCACACCAATTCGAACTGATCTCCGGCCAAACATGAAGAATATCAAAGAAAATTTCCGAAAAATCCACGAACAAAAAAATTATGAAGAAAGTTCATTTCCCATACATTTTGTATAGAGCGATTTTACGACGCCATCTTCATGATCATGATAGAACCCGTTTATGTTTATGTTACCTACGTTGTGGCAATTTTTTTGCGACAATTGTTTTTGCACCAAATTTGAGTGACAATTGTTTTTGTAGCATTTTTTTTTTTGTCACATTAAAAACGAACATGATATCAAATGGACCGATTTTGACAATCTCTAATTTATTGGATTTGTCTCCGCCCCGTATATATATAATAACTTTTAAAATATCGGAAAGATTCGCGTAAAAAAATGATTATGAAATTTTGTATGGCGAATCGCACTTGAAAAAAATATATTGGAGAGAAAAACACTCACTTCAAATAAATAAAACTAAACTAAATATTTAAAATTTCCGACGGACAATGGAAAAACATTCACGATGCGAATGAGAGGAGCAAATAGTTGGATTGTGTCGTACTACCACTTTTGTTTTTGACTCATCAATGTAGAGGTATGTTGGTCAATCAAATAAGTGTGTGTAAAAAAGAGTGGCTAAAAGCTGTGATATGGCGATGTTCGAGATTCAGGCTCTTGATAAGTATGATCTTGATGTTTTTTTTTCAGTTTTAAATTCCATATTTCTAATGTCGTTTTCCATTGCGACCACCAGAAATATTTTTCAGATCTCAGATTAGCGCTGCTCATGGAACATGCACCGAAATTAATCTGCTTTTGTAAATGGATTAGTGCGTTACTTGACAACAACATCATCTGTTCAAATTGTATTCGCTTTTGGAAAAATCATAAATGAAAATCGACTTGAAAAATGTTTCCCCTGTTGTAGATACAAATGAACTATTTTTAGTGATATGTAGTCTGAAATCTGGCAAAAAATCTCGATATCTTGAAAAGGTGATCCGAATAGAAAAAAAAAAAAGATTGATTTGTTTGCCTAATGGAACATGAAAAATGATTTAGATCAAAAAAAGATTGATTTTTTGTCTCAATGGAAAACGACACTACATTGTCAATTGTATGTGGCGAGCCACGTGTTGGCAAACCTCCCGCTTTGTACGTGTACGCACTATAATAGAACAAAAAATGTTGTGTACCATTCCATATTAGCACTTCGGTATGAAAAAGCGGCAGGTTGACCGACACGTAAATCATTGCAATTTGATTGAAAAACTCCAGATTTGTCGAAACAATTGCTGACTATCGGTAATGACCGTGGTTCTGTCTACGAATTGAGCGTATTGATTTCGAATTTTTGTAATTTTGTTTCATCGAAAGCTTATCAACAAAGTATTCCCGAACATCATTGCTAACCACAAAAATAACGAATGGTTGAGTTAGCGAGCAATTTTAGCGGCTAATAATAAAAATGTGGATGACTTAAACTTTTTTATTCAGGATCAGATTCTTGGTAGGTAATCTGCATTCACTCAAATCTATTGGCAACCAACTATCCAACTGAATTTGTAAACTACTTGGATATGCCCGGCTTACCACCGCACAATTTATAACTCAAGGTTGGCTCGGTAATCATCATGCTTCGAAATCTAAACCAGCCAAAACTATGCAATGGAACGGGTTTGGTGATAAGAAAACTGATGATCAATGTGGTTTAAAGAAGGAAGTTCTCATTCCGAGGATACCGATAATCCCAATCGATATGTCCCTTCCGCTTGAGTTTAAACTTATTCAATTTCCGATTCGTCTTGCATTCACCCATTCACCATGACGATTAACAAATCACAAGTCATATTGAGTGTTTGTGGTCTGAAATTAAAGAATACCTACATGTTTTTTCTCATGATCAATTGTATGTGGCATATTCACGTGTCGGCAAACCATCCGTGAAGATAATAAACCCAAATATAAACCAATGCAGCTAAATACATAGCTTCATCAAAGCAATTGTCTTACTGACAGGCCATTGAAATACTTGATTTTTGTAATCGTTGAATTTGTATTTCATAATAAGCCTTTTAACTTAATTAAAATAATAAATTAATTTGTTAAAAGTAAAAAGTTAAAAGGTATCATTTAATTCATTGACCGTTAGGCGGTACGAAGTTCGCCAGGTCAGCTAGTCCCTACCCTAACTCTATATTTCTTCTCTTCTCGTCTCTTCTCTCCTCTTCTCTTCTCTTCTCTTCTCGTTTCGTCTCTTCTCTTCTCTTCTCTTCTCAGATTTTTATGGAGAAATCTTCCTTCACAACATTTTTTAAGTAACAATAACAAAAAAAAAGAAGATCCGAATACGAAAATGATAGCATACAGCGAAAGCAAGTGTGCAAAAACTGTTGAAATTGTTTTCTAAAAAGAACAAAATACGTAATTGCGATTGCAGACAAAATTTGAAGCGTAGATTTCTGATTACTAAAAGTCTGCAGCTATAGGTCGAAAATCTGCACTTATAGCAATGCTGAAGGTGGGCCAAAAGAAGTCATCCGATGTTGTTTGGCTCTATTTTTTTTTTTTTTTTCTAAATGAAAAACTTCGATTCTGTTTTTTGATTATATTTATTGGAATCTTTTGAATTTTATTGGTCAAGTCGAAAAGATGATATCGGCCGTCACAATTGATTGCCATACGGTAAAGGTACGGTTTCCAGAACATCTCTTTAAAGAGAACACGTCATCTTTTTTGTCAGCGATCTATTTTACACTTTATTTTTTTGTCCTCCTTTTTGGTACTGTCTTCTTTTTGTTCTCTTTTTATCAATTTCATTATAATCTCTTCTGTATATACATAAAGTAGAGTTGCAAGAGCGTTGTGACTTTATAACTCACGAACGGTCAACCGAACTCGATCAAATTTGTAGGGTTCGTTTGCATGGTCGCTTATCTTAAGTTTGAACGAAATTGTTCAACGCGTTCGTGAGTTATGTCAACGTCTGATTTTGTCCATATATAAAAAAAAACAGAGGCACTTATGAGCGTGTGTTGTATGTTTACACGGCAAACACACGTTGCAGCGCATACGTGCCTACAGCTGTTAGTGAGTTATTATGTTACGTTTTGTTTTTTTTTTCATCGAACTCGCATTTTGAACGGATGTAATATTAATTAATTTGTTTATCGTTTAAACACAAACGTACGTGCACATTTTATTCGCGCTTGCCGTTAAGTCATGATGCCAAAAACAACAAAACAACAATGTTGTTTTTGGCATCATGTTTTATATCTGTATACATAAAACAAAGTTGCATCCGTAAGAACGCCCATCACTCGAGAACGAATCGTCCGATTTGAGCTCTCTTTTTTTTGTTGTGTTTGGGTATGCCTAAGGAAGGTTCATACGGCGAGAAATTTTAAAAATTTTAAAAGGAAATTGGAAAATTTGTAATAAATAATATTTTCCATACATTTTAACGGGGAATTTTTTTTTACAGAATTTTTTTGTCAAAAGTTCTGCCACATTTTGATGATTTCTAAGATTTTACGTACGGAAACCAATTGCGCTAATTTGATTTGAAATTGAATTTTTCGGTAATTTTTTAAATTTGTTTTTACTATGATGATAAAATACAGTGCTCTTCACTTGATTAGACGCACATATTTTTTTTTACATAAATCTCATTTTTTTGTGAGTATGTGTGACAATTATCGAACAATGGCATATGTTAGAAAGGTTATTAAGTTTTCAACAAAAAAACACAAACAAATGGTAGGTGAGCAGAAGTTAACGGATATTTTTTCTCTTTCTTGCATATGCTGCAAGAAAAAGTGCAGCTTTTTTTTTTGCATCGCGAATGACGCAGATCAACTATTTTGCACTCATTAACAAATGAGAAAACACACAGTTTTAACGGTATTTATTGTGATATTGCTTATTTGTGTCAGTAATTCAATCAAAGAGTATAATTGTCTATGAAAAGTTTTTTTTTTATTTTTTTAAAATTAAATATGTATGTATGTTAAACTAATAATAAAGAAGTTTCCAAGTGCAAGAAAGTGGGTGGACCAACTATTTTGCGTTTGGGTTGTATTACTTAATTCGTGAAATTTAGAGACCGACAAAACTTTAAATTCTCGCAGAAAAATAAAAAGCCGCGTATTTTAAAACTGTCATGTTTCCCCCTCCATGAATTCACACATTCTACCTTTTATTCCTCCAGAAGTTCCTCAATTTGTTAATTGGCTTAAATTATGCTCAGTGCTTAAAATTCTATTCTTATATCTATATTTTCCATGAAGCCAACCTTTTCACACCAACCATTGTTTCATCAGAGAAATTCCTTATTCTTGTTAGAAAAACTCCTTTTGCAAAGAGTTTGATAATGGTTTTGTTGCAGCCAAATATCTACCTGACATCTGAATCGCCTAAGGTACTGAGAATTGTTGAAAAAGGTATGAGCCGTCCAAGCTTAAGTTAGCAGATATTTTGCTCTGTCTGCAACGACTGTCAAGAAAATCTTGAAAATATCCCAAACTTACAAACTTATACAAAATATTTTTTTTTAGTAAGCATCCAAAGCTTGCAAACTATAAGGAAAACCAGTCGAAAAGCAAGCACTAGCTGCTACACAAGATAAACAGAGACACAGAAGTATATGCTTCAAGTGTTTAGAAATAAAACAAAAATGCAATATTTTTAAATTTGTTTGCATACATTTGTACACATTTGTATTAGACTTAAAAACCATTTGAACGTATTGTTTTACAACGAATAAAATCCTAAAACATTTGCAATTCGCTAAATTTAATTTATAATTGTAAACGCTCAGTCTGAACAACAGCGTATTTCAAAGTGCCGTTTGAGGATAAGAAAAGCACGTATTGTCTAGCGTGTAACACGGAACCTATAAAATTACATCGGTTTATACAAAGAGCCTCCTTAGATAAAAATAAATACTATTAATAATACTTTTTAGAATATACAATTATTATAAAACTCGCTAAATAAAGATTAGCTCTTAACTATCTCTGCGGACGCGGGAAGACGTATTTCCTTTTCAGATACAAAAGTCATATAAATTCAATTCGCGAGGGACTTCCCTGCTGTAGGTACCTTAGAAACATACTGTAATGCTTTCTTTCGTTGTTTGTTTTGCCCTTAACAGTGGGTGCGTTCCTGGGACGTAAGAGCAAAGTCGTAGTGTAGCCCTAGTAATACAGCTCCGCCATACCTATCCTAGAACAATGAGATCTCAAATGAATTCACAAAACGCTAGGTAGCTCTAAGGATCCTCCAACTTTGCTTCGGCATTGTCTATAAACAGCATATATCTAACTAGGAAAGTAAATTAATAGACCCATTGGGAAAAACCAAAGCCACCCCACCCTCCCATGCAGCCTTGTAAAATGATGAGAGAATTTAATTTTCGAAATTGAAACAAAGGATTTCAGTTGCTTTTGTATATCGTGTGTCCATTACTTTGTCTGCTTAAATTACACGAATCCATCAGAGTCGCGCTGATGTTAATGCCACCCACTGTCCGCTGAATGAAAGGGTTTGCAATGGGTTTTGTGGTAGGTACATTAATTTGACACATTTGATTGTGTAAATGGACATAACGAATTATTAACAAAGGCCGACGTAATTAGTTCAAATTAACTTCGCGCCGCGGAACAGGTTGGAGGGTTTCAGTTAATTGAAATAGTTGCACGAATATAACCGACGGACGACCCAACAAAAATTAAAAGTACTAGTAGGACCTTACAACTTTGATAGGAAGGGGTCTTTTTCTGTGCCATTTGATCTCTCGATTTGTGATTCAGCCAGCTAATTGAATCGGGTTTATTGGTTTTAGGTCTCAGTGTAAGTGCTATGCTTTCCATAAGTGATAAGTGGCTGACGGCAGGTGATGGTAATTTGTGTAGGGGGCCAAATACAGACTCATTTCATCTATTCTTTGACGGTTTATACGGTTTATGGGGTGGTCAATATATTACCAGCAAGAAAACATCTATAACTGGCTGGCGCGTTGTTGTTCATTCTTTCAACTATATCTTAACGTCGCTGTAAAACCCGTGAAATCTGTCGTCGAACCTTCTTAGAGACCACAGAGCGCCGTAGTGACACCTACTGGTGAGCTGATGAACAATCTTAAGTTAGGTTAGGTTGAGTTGGGTTGTGAGATCATCACAACAGACAAGGAGCCTTAGCGGGCTTATCGCCATTACCAATTCGCTCAAATAGTCAACTATCCTTCCGAATTTAAATACGGTCTCAATTTTTTTTTAGAAGCCAACCTCCTCTAAGTTATTAAAGAAGTAGCTGCTGAAATGAGAAAGAGAAAGAAGGACCTTCTTAATCTTTTAAGATAGTTGGAGCAATTGAAATCCAGAATTGGCCATAACTGTGCATTTAATACGGTTCGCATTTGTTCAGAACCAGAGTTTGTAAGTAGCGTGAGGCATAAACGACGAGTTCCTATTTCCCTTGCACTTACCTATGTAGTGTTCCTATGTCCTAAGCTGAATTTTGAATTATTCCGTCATTTCGTTGAGAGAAAAGTAAGTGGTAATGTAGGAAAGTGTGAAATTGCAGGGGAGATCAAATCCAAGGATATAATCGCGGCTTGGCTCTGGGTCAAAAAGATATTAATACTTCGCTCCGACAAGACTTCCCTAATCGCTATGACTTCTGTTTATATTATACGCTATACTGATTAGGAGGTTGATTGAAGTTCTTTGACTTAAGACCTTGGGAGGAAACACCTTCTCCATTGTGTTTCCCTTTTGGAGCCACCTGTATAGAAGTAGAATCATCCCATGCAAGACCCCTCATAACCGTACCATAGTCAGTCCCAGAGATAACCTACACCTTTTGAAGTTACTGTTTAATTATTGAAGCTAATTAAGGGCGCAGTCACGGTCTCTTAGGTTATGTTATGTTAAAGTGGCTCTCGATTAGAGAAACATTTAGGCCGTTAATCGGCCCATTGTGCATATCACTGGGGTTTAGGGGTTCCTTTACTGGTTACTCATTTGAACCAGTTACTACCATTAATAAAAGCTAAGAATGTTAGCAACGCTGGTGTAACATAGATCACTAACATCTTTGAGGAATTCCTAAGTACGCTGGGCGTTGGATAATGCAGGGCAGCTGCAGAGAAGGGTACGGAGTCTTCCTCTTAATCAACCCTATATACAGCTACTGCAAAAGTCATTGGATGTCAGTTCAAGTCTTTGCGCGTGTCTGCTAAGAATACAATGATGCGGTAATGACATTAGCAACTAATGAGTTACTAGGTCTGTTGCTGAAGATGTAGAAGATTTAGCATTACTAGTGTTAGGAGACGTCCTCGGTGTACCCGTAAATAATAATTATAGCTGGTGTAAAGTCAATGTATTATGCTGGGTTGGAGGTCCCAACTCCAGTCGACAGCCCTTCTGCAGGAGTAAAGTGCCACTAGGAATTATTGGGCAATGTTTGCCCTCCATAAAAGCTTGCTATCTAATATCAGCCCCAAGTATTTGGCACGGTCATCATAATCACGGCCTTTTGGAATGCAAAAAGATTTGCCTACTGTGCACAAACGAAGGGCCTCATATGCCGCCACTTGTTGAAAGTAGATATCAAGTAGTGCAGGGTTGAGCAAGACCTTAAGAGCAGCTTGATGCGAAATTATGTACTCCTGACCCTGTATTCTCCTTTTGTTAGAGATAAGCCCCATATCTAGCCAAAAGCACCTTTACACTTCCAGAACACTGAGAGCGCTTTGGATGTTTCTGATCGAATATACTCCGTCCAACGAAGTTATTTAACCAATCAAACATACCTCGACTAAGGGCCTACCGAATTCAACAGTTCCCATTAAAGACCTAAGTAGCTGCATCTTTTCAGCCTGAAGTTCCCCGCAATTAGCACTCAAGTTTAGCCTAAAGACACGTGCAACTAATACCATTATGCCGAACCTAATGCTTTATTCAAATGAGATGAGCAAAAATTGCCAAAAAATGTTGGGGATTATCGATACAACAACATATCTATACATGCTGAGAGCTATATGTTGTATTCCTGTTCTGATGAAGTACTTAACTGGGGCTGATTCATAATTAATGTTTTTGTAATGTGGAATTAATTTCCACGCACATAGGCACACAACACACAGAGATGGTTGTCCCTTGCTAAATTAAGGATGCGTATCCATCCACATCAGAGCTTGTTTCGCTATGATTAAGTGATTCATTTGGCTGTTGGGAAATGGGGATTGCGGGAATACGCTGCAAAGTCTCTAAGGAGGGGACGATGTGTGTGTGTCAAGCCTTTTGTTTTCGAAAAGATTGTGCTCGTTTCATACACCTCGCGACGCAAATGAACATCGAATGTGGGTGTGGCACACTGATTAGTCGTAGCTTTAATGAATTACAAAAAGATTGCAAACGAAAGGAAAACCGATTAGCCTACTTCACTTCGCAACTTCGCAATCAATCTACATATTCCCAAACGACGACAAAAAAAAAAAAACTAAACCTCTAATGGTATTCATAAATTTTATTTTGACTGACGCTAATTCCTTGAGACGTATCCCTTTTCTGACTCCACTCCATGGCAAGTTTTCCGCACTACTCTTGGGAGGATACAGCATGTCTTGGATTTTTATACATTTTAAAGATAATCCTTAAACGATGTATTTAAGATGCAACTCCTTGCCT
This sequence comes from Cheilosia urbana, assembly GCA_946477585.1. Classification (NCBI taxonomy): domain Eukaryota; kingdom Metazoa; phylum Arthropoda; class Insecta; order Diptera; family Syrphidae; genus Cheilosia; species Cheilosia urbana. The sequence goes on along the minus strand of OX297854.1, from coordinate 84,756,561 downwards.
TATACCGCTTATAAGTATAACCAACAAACTCTTCCTTAAAGATTTTTTTGAAAGAAGTGTCTCCGGAGATTTTCTTGTGGAATCTTTCATCAGATTTTCTGTGTATTGCCGGCAATTTAAATTGAATAAAAAGTTTTTCAGATACTCGTCCTCGTCGGACCAAGTGAAAAGAGAAATTAACTTTACAGTGTAATCGCTTCCAAAATAGGCTTTTAATGACTCTGAATAAATTGTTGCTTTCGTGTTGGAGTAATTTTTTTTTTTTTTTTTTAATACTTAATGAGGTTAATAAAAAGGGATTCTCCAATGGGCTTCAGCGACAAGACCAACTATGAGGAGCGTGACATTTTCAAGTGTAAATTGTCCTATAGCTGAGTAGGAGTGAATTACTCAAGTCGGACGTTGGAGTGTATTGACAAACACTCTACTGTAACAGGTTGTTTGTCCAGAAAAAGCAGAAAAAGCAAAGATCCACCGTTTCGATCAAGGGTTTAATTTTGAAGTTTGAAGAAGGTTAAGATGAACGCGGTTGCGAAGGCTTAACTTTCTGGGTACTCCACGGTTTGCCTCCAGCGCAAATTAGGTTTTACATGGTCTGAAGAAACATTTATCAAGCAGTTGCAGTACCCTTGGTGCTGTTGCTATGAAGGCGCAGCAAAACGGCTTGATAAATCATTACAATCGGCCACTCAAAAAGGGTATGCTATTGCTATTCAAGTCTTTTCTTCTAGGCTTTTTGCAAATATGACATCAAATACCATAAGTTCTTGCTTCAGATTTCTTAATAATTATCTTTGCATTGGTAACCAGTTGCTTCCATCTGTTTTCAACGCAGCACTGTTGATCGTTCAAAATATGCATTTATGTCTCCTCAGGGCGGAACCAACCATGCGTGTGTTGTTCCCCATCACAAATGGAGGTTAAAGTAAATGCAAATTACTTTTTTTTCACATTTACACTCGCTGGCCGTTACCGAACATTGGATTCAATTGAGTCTAACGACTAATGGCCCCCACTTCTTTTAACATGATCAGAACGGTCCATTTTTCAGATTAAATAAGGTTCACTTTTTAGGGTTCCGTAGCCAAATGGCAAAAATCGGAACCCTATTAGATTCATCATGTCTGTCTGTCTGTCTGTCTGTCTGTCTGTCCGTCCGTATGTCAAAGCCACTTTTCTCCGAAACTATAAGAGCTATACCGTTGAAACTTGGTAAGTAGATGTATTCTGTGAACCGCATTAAGATTTTACACAAAAATAGAAAAAAAAAAAAAAAAACAGTAAATTTTGGGGGTCCCCATACATAAAACTGAAACTCCAAAAAATTTTTTTCATCAAACCCATACGTGTGGGGTATCTATGGATAGGTCTTCAAAAATGATATTTAGGTTTCTAATAACATTTTTTTCTAAAGTGAATAGTTTGCGCGAGAGACACTTCCAAATTCGTAAAATGTTGGCCCCCCCCCCCTAACTTCTAAAATAAGAGAACGATAAGACTAAAAAAAATGTATGATGTACATTACCATGTAAACTTCAAATGAAAATTTTTTGAACGAGATCTAGCGAGTAGTTTTTTTTTTTATACGTCATAAATTGTAGACCTCGATTTACCTTTAATACAATCAACTCAAAAAAAAAACAAAAACATTTCATTTCATAAACATAAACCTTATACATACCTGAACCATTATTTCCTAATAATAAATGAAATACAAATACACTATTAATAAAATATGTGTAAATTTGTATTTTCAATATTTTTTGCAATCCTAATAAATATAGAAAGGTTTCACCTTAAAAAAAAAAATTAAAAAAATATTTTTACAAACCAAATTTAAGTATTTATACTGGTTCCATAGCCATTGCCACCTTTCTAAAAAGGGTATTTAGAAACCAATAAATATTCCTAGTGTATCCACCTTAAAACAAAAAGTTCGATCAAAGCCTAACTCATCTGCGTTAGTTGATCGATTTGTTTTCGACCTCAAAATCGAGAGGTCGCTGCGTAAATTGTACACCGTCCACCATTCCCTCGTTAAAAGAAGTCATTTTCCGGAGATTTCTTGAATTAAGCGCAGTGGAATTTTTTAAATAGGTAAATCTTTGTTTCTATTATTAGCTATCGGAACCCATTCAAAAAGGAGAACAATTCTTCCAAAAGCGTCAAGCAATAACTGCGTTCAATTGTATAATCTGTCCTAGTTGCTGGTTCTTTTTATTTTCATACGTGATCTCTCAAGCAAACGCGCAGGAAGTGGGCTGAATAGAGTTCTATTCTCGAAATTCAAACACCTTCCATTGTCTTCCCGGGTTACAATTAAATAGCAGGAGCTTTAAGCTTTACGTATTCTCCAGCCACTCCATTAATATGCTTGGGAGATAAAAGGGCGAGGAAATGTTCTTCTAAGCCTGCCACCTGCGCCCCAAAGACATGCGAACAAGTGCATAGGTCCGTCAACTCAAATTCACCAGTAATATACCCGTTCTGTCAATGCAGCGATACCCACCAGAAAGTTCCATCTCTGTGTAGATGGCAATCAAGCCACCACACCCTCATTGCTTGCGGGTTATGACCAGCAGCTGAAGAAAAAAAACCGGTCCAACAACGAGCGAGCCTCCGCGTCATACGACACAAGCAGTGATGCCAATGCCAATCCATATTTAAGTTTTTATGCCTAAATCCAAAAAAATATGCCTTTTTGGTAAAAAAGATAAAAATTGATTATTTTACAAAGGAAGTGCAACGAACCTACAAGGTGATTCCAATTTCTTAACAGATTGTTGGTCGATCGATATGCAATTAAAACTAGAATTAGTGAAGCGACTTTAATCAAAGTAAAAGTTTTACAAAATACACAATTCATTTGTATGAATTGATTTTTACAATCAATTCATACAAATGAATTGAACATCTCACAACATTTTTTTCTTAAAATTAGTCCCTCAATATTTCTCAATAATTATGCCTCAGTGTATCACTGGCTCGTTTCGCCATTCGATTTATATTTCTCTTTTGCAAAAGGCTTAATATTTTAAATTTTTTAAAACATTTACATCTACAGGGTGGAACAAATACAAGAACAAAATTACATTTTTTCCTTTTAATATTGCTTTATTAGTATAAGAGCAAATATTCCCATTATATGCCTCGGCTCGCTTCACATTAGCGCATTCTGTCAATCCAATTTTCCAAGAAATAGTTGATGGTTTCGGACTGTAGCTCACGGAATGCTTGGGTAATATTGGCCTTAAATGCTTGAATCGTTTCCCGATTATTGGAATAACATCGGTCCTTCACGATTCTCCAGCTGATAACACGATTTGGGAATTTGGTGCGCAAAAGATCGATTGCGGCATGGGGCATGGCGCGCCATCCTGCAAGAACCTGAACCAGAGGTCGCCCAAATCCATGTCTTCGATTTCAGTAAAAAAAAAAGTCCATTAACATGGTTCTGTAACGGCCACCATTGATCGATGTCTGAATCAATGGCAATTTGATGTTCGTGAATTGAGTCTCACACTATCGGCTACAGCAACCACATTATCGTCTGTGCGGTCATACGACAACGTGTTACCTCTGAACATTTACAGAAAGAGTCAAAAAAAAAAAAGAGTCCCGGTTGAAAAAAAGAGTCGCATCTTATCTTTCAGCGTCAGCAGTTGGTCTCATCGACTACTGCTTGCTCCACCCGCACCTCTTATACGGGCTGCCTGTGGATTGTAATTGAGGGGTAGACTGTCACCATTCGTATATCCAAAACAAACCGTCACTCGGTCAAACTCACCTTTTGACCAAGTTGTAACATCCCGCAATATGCGTATAGTAAGCTGATTGCTGCAAATGCTTCTACCACAGATAAGAAATATACAGATGTCTCATCCATATGGGAAAAGATGATGTATGAAAACGAAATCTACTTAAAAAAAAAGCTTTTTCAAAAGCTTCATATATGCACAATTGTTAAATGAATCTTTGCCTCTTTTTCTTCTCTCTTCTTCTTTCCACGCATAAAAAAACCGCACACAGAAAGTACATTGCTTTCTTCCTGCCTTTTGCTTCAATTCACACAACGTTAAGAACATTTTTTTTTTTTTGGTTTCTTTATTTTAACTTGCGGTTTGTGCGTAGGGGTGGATCGTGGTTATCGTGATCGTCATCATTGATTTAGCACAAACTCGTATCCATGTTAAGATGTTTGGTTGTTATTTTGTTTGAATTTTGATGTGCAGTGCGTATTTTAGGATTAGGATATTTTAGTTCAGATTGTAGATATCCTGCTATTCTATATTTATTTCCTGTTGAATAGGTATTTAGATTTCCATTGAAAATTATGTAGGAACATTATAATATGCTACCTAGTTGTTTTTAATAAGCAACTTCGGCCTGAGATAACGAGTCAAATTGTACATTTTAATAAAATAACCTTTGAAACAGAATGCTCTATTTCTCGCTTTTATCGGTTCAATGTTTAGCATATAAATTTGCATTTCCTGTAAAAAACTAATATTTTGATCATTCCGTGTAAGCGCAAGTTTTCCATTAAGAAGGTCAAAAACCTATTTATTTTTCTTATAAATTCTTCGGTTCAATTTCAAATTGTGTAGGTGATTTAATAACGTAATTTTTGTTGTGTTGGTTTTTTTCTTTTTTTTTTTTTTTTTTCTTTTTTTTCAAAATGACATACAAACAGAAAGTAGCATATTATATGTCCTTAATTGGGGCAATGCGAATTTAAACCAAAAATCAGAAAAACGGAACGCTCCCGAGTTATGAGTGTACGTGCGGACGTCAGTCTTTATATGTAGCTGTACCCACCCGGCTTTGCCGCACCTTTCAATTTAAGTCACATTGGTCACGTTTCCCAAAGTGCTTTATTTGGACAGTGTCCATTAATAAATTTATTTACACAACTTGAGAAATAGCGTTTCCACGCTATGGGAGGTGCCACAAATAGTTTTCCTATCCCGGTTATGTTTTCCAAAGTACCACCTATAGGTTCCAAAACTATCCCGTCTTTCAAACTGGAACCAACAAATGAAATCAGTAGAGCTGTTTCGGAAATCGGCGACAGCGCCATCTATCTAGTACATAGTACTTAGCTTTCTAATTAATTTTTGAGATAGAAAAGTCAAAATAAATATTTAATAGGAAGAATTATTGGATGCCAAATTCAATCACATTCCCCCATGCTTGGTAGCAGTTGGCAGCATTGATTTTATATTTTTTGTATGTGTTTGCATGTCACACGGATTCTAAATAGACATAACGCCGATAGGAAAACAAAATGGCGAATTTGAAAAAAAAAAAAAAAAACGGGGCCAGCGGCAAGAGGATTGTGAGTTGGGGCTTGGGGGTCTAAGTATTGTCTCTGGTACGTTGTGGTCCATGCTTGGGCCTATCAGCTATCACCCACAGACCCTCTTTCTTCGAAATTATTCACTACACGATAAATAGTGCGTTTTTTTGGCACTCCCAAAAATTTCACGTAACTTTCTCATCATCAAACTAATCGATGATTGATTTTGATAAAAATTTTAGCGATTAAAACACGTTAGTTTATCGAATATTTTTCCATAATAAATTTGCCACGGGTCTACTACTACTTCACGACTGCCAAATATGAACTTGCAACTAATGTTTACCAAAATGGCGGCAAAACAAAGTAGTACACCTTCCCGGCGGATACCCTGTATATATAGAGATTACATAATTATTTTCATTCCTTTGCTCTTGCTGTGTCTCAACCACAAGGCAAAAAGGACTCGCTTTTATTAAAAATGCACATCACTTGAAACCAAATAACATGAAAAAAAAAAGAAGATTTCTTCTAGAGTCTGGCATCAAGTGATTCGAAACGAATAATGCCGAATTATGCAGTAGATAATCACTTTAATATTGTTTTTATAAACGTTTCATTAAATAAATTAACATTTTGGAAATACTAAAGCCCAGGAGAGTGGGCTCTATGGGTGTCCAGCAACCGTTTCTGACATTCATTGACATTCACGTTAAGTTTGTTTCGTAGTTTATTTTTTAAATGTCTTACAATCGAAAACTTTCGCTCTGCAGCTCAAAATCCCGTGTTAAGCAGAAAACGAGAAAATAATAGAAATATAGACAGAGAGAAATTGGTTTCATGATCCATGAGAAGGTTTATCAAACAAAAAAAGTGCAGTAGATTGGATTTAGTGGCAGCAGATTTTTTTGCGAAAAATGCAGTAGATTTACTGCTGTTGCAGCAAAGTGGCAACGCTGCTTCTGCTTACTTCGTGTATTATTATATTTTTGTTGTCTTTCTCGATCATTATTCGGCAATTATATAATTCCTTTCTTCTTGCTTTGTCATAAACTCACAAGAACAATGCGTAAGGGAAGGGGGAAGCTCTTTGCCAACACAAATGAATGGAGCGAAGAGAAAGGCACACGGAAACAAAAGAGCTTTATTCTCAACGCTTATTTTGAAAGCTCCTTGTCTGGTAAGGCGATGAAAAAGGTTGTCTGGTAAGGAAAAAATATGCTTCAAAATTTTGTACAGGCATGAGACATCTGTATATTTATTGTCTGTGCTACTACTACTACGCTTTTTGCTACATCAGCCCTATTTGATAAGTTGCCAGAGGACACAGGCGAGGGTCTAACCGATACGGTCACCACCCGCCCATCCGAAGACATATTCTCGACCGGTCTCTTCCTCCTTGACCAGCCCCATCTAACCTTAAGTAAGGTACACAACGAAAGCGCCGATCTACTAATCACCGATGGTGAGTACGGTTTACTTCGTTATGACGAGGCGTCAAAGGATTATAAGCAAGGGGCACGCTGTTTCGGTTACCCGTCGAATATCCGAAGACATATCGGCCAATAGTTATCCCCAGTCTCCTCTCTTCAAGGAGTTGTCTGAGGATTGAAGGGGTTTCACAAGTTTATGATTTAATTGGCTAACCCGGGCTCGCCTTGCTTCGCCAGAGTTACACTTCCCAGTTCCCATACACACACAAAATTTCCTGTACTCAACGCTGGGATAATCCAACGATCTAGCTTCAATCGAAAATTTTACTTTTTTGAATTGTATAAAATGTATAGTTTATTGCTTTTTGTTCGACTTCAGGATAACTTACAAAAATGAACATTATATTAAAAAAAATCCTACTTCATTTGTATGAATGACTCAGGCTAGGAGCTAGAACCTAGAAGGCATTCGAGAATTACAACTTTTCTTAGTTAGCAGCTTAGATTTCCGCTTCCGGACAGCGGATAATGGTACAACGTATCCAATAATCTAATCTCGACAAATTTCAATGCAACTGTGAAAACCGGAATGAATTGACTTTCGTGCAGTAGGTACATTTTTAATCTAATCTGATCAAACACCCTATAGCCGGAAAAAAAGTTATAATTTTATTATAGTAAGGATTACAGAACAAGGGTCCTAAATTTGAAAAAAGAGTCCATTTTCACTCATTTTCAAAAAGATGAGTCCGAAGTTTGAGCTGTCAAAAAGGAGTGGAAATGGCTCTAAAACATCTTAACGCTGACGTGGACCATGAGTGTTTTCCGCTAGCACACCAGTCTCAGGAACTTGTTGAACAAACTTGCGTACGTGGTGTGCGCTTCATTTCGGCCAAAACTTATTTTCAAAAAACCCACTGTTTGGACTACACAGCACTCACTTTGGAAATAAGTTTTCAATATTTCCCAACGTTATTCAAGCGTAAAGCGACTTATTTCCTTCCGCGGTCGTCGACTTTAACCCAGGGGAGTAACGCTGCAGAGGAAAACCTCGCCTTAGTTGGCACTACCAAGTAGAGAGGACCACGTGCACATCTGGAGGCAGTTAGCAAAGATCACAACCAAAAATCTATTTCTGGCAAAAAAGCCCAATTACATGCTACTGGACCTGCTGTCAGATTGCACTTCAATCTCTCTCCAAATACTGAAGCACCTTAATGATTGCATTGATAAAGCAATGAGGTTTTTTGGTGGACGAAAACACAATTGATCTGAAAATGATCTTCTGTATCGTTTTTACAATCATCGGGCAAAATTGTCAACTGGTATAGAGGTGCATCAGCGCGACCGCAACACTGAAATCCCATTACCACCTGCTTGTCGGGGTCTCATTTTCAATTGAGTCTCGAATGATTTTGAATACAACGGGACGCAATCAAATCGAAATCATATCCACCCTTAAGAGGTTAGCAATTGAAACTTTCTACGAGTTTGATTTTTTATTAAACAAAATTTAAGCAGGGATTTATAGGGAGAATATCCGACATATTCTTAACAGAAAATTCTATGTCGGGTTTTTGGTCAACAACTACCTAATTAACAGGTAGCAAAATTAGTTTTCTTCAGAATTTATATAGCACACCCACTAAGTCTTTCTCCGTACACTTACACTTCCAATTAAATCTGAAAAGCAGCGCTTAAAAAATACTAGAGAGAAATAAATAAATATTCGCTATATAATTCACCAAGGTTCTGATGAAACCTGGTTACCATTGTATCAAACACGTGATGGAAAAATCCCGAAGGATGAAATTCGCCGCATTTGCATTCTCGTTGTTGAGCATGGTAGCTAGGGTATCCCCTGTTCAGAAAAGTTATATTCAATCCCCTTAGTTAAGCCCCAGCAGAATCATTATATTGGCCTAAGTCTCCGTGAGTTATTACTTCGTCCTTTTTTGACCGACAACTTCCAGGGAAACAGGGAGGACTTCTTTTTACAAGAATTCGTCTATTTTGATGGACGGTTTAATTTTTTTCCGACGAAGTTTTCTCTGTGGATTCCTTCAAGGAATCATTTCCATCCCGTGTCATGTTGTCGGTATACCGTCCCCATCTGAATACATACAGAGTATAAGCGCATGATTGACATTTTACAAACCACGATGATGAATGAGAAAAATCCCTTTGAACTTTGAAGTTAAAAGCATGCCAATATTCTCATTTCCAATAATCTTCGCAATCGAACCCTACACAATGTTTTAGATTTTTTATTTTTATTTTTCCGAATATGTTAAATAAATTAATAGAATTGACTATTGCACTTATACATGGCACATGGAATATCCTTGAAGTCGGTTTTTTTTTCTTTGCAAATCGAAACTTGTCAGAAATATTGAAAGACGAAAACGAGTAACAAAAAACATTTTTCGTCATTTAAACAATTTTTTTTCCATTTCATTTTCAGCTTAATGGTCTTATTATTTTATTAAAACACTTTTAGTTCATCATTGCGCCCTACGTTTCGTCGGTTTCTTGTCAACATCTTCACGGGTATTCGTTTATTTAATACCTTAAAAAACACAACATACGAGAACATTTTTAGTACTATTACGTTATAAATTTCTTACATCGGATTTTTGTTTTTATATTTTAAAATGCTTATGACTCCACAGAACATAAACACGAAAACTAAATAAATAATAATAAATAACACTGAAGACATCACTAAATAAAATATCACAGTTTGATTATAAAGGTTTAATGGCAACCAAGTAACTTGTGCTGATATTGTCCAAGTCTTCTTTTGTGTTCATTGCTGTTCTTCTTCTCTCTTGTATCCTCAAATTTTCCTGTGTATATCTTTGTCAAGTATTTGTATATTTTCGTAGTCCGGTGTATGTCCATTGTCGATCATCAGTGTTGCCAGATGAAATATCTGCAAATCTTGCTTTTCTGAAATAAAAAATCTTTTTTTGAAGATTTTTTCAAAATATATGTATCTATACTTTAAATAAAACTTATATGTATTTGCTTTTTCGCAAAATTGGAGTAGGTAGATATATTATATACAGGGTGTCCGCCGGGAAGGTATACTACTTTGTTTGTTTATGATTTTTGATTAAATGAAAGAGAATGGATCTTATATTGATAAATGTTTTATTTAATGTCGGCAATTATGTATGGAATACAATATCAGGTAAATGTCCGCCTCTGTTAGTCTCACAAATGCGAGCGCTTCTGAGCACATTTTTCATTACATTCTCACACATTTCACGCGGTTTCATTTCATTAATTTCATCACGAATATTTTGTTTAAGTTGCTCAAGCGTTTCTGGTTCCCCGTCCCCACAAAAAGAAGTCCGGAGCAGTCAAATCAGGAGCGTGGAGGCCAATAAACATCACTATTTCTTGAAATAACTTGTTGTGGAAAGAGGTCTCGCAGTAATTCCATTGTAATCCGGGCTGTATGCGATGTGGCACCATCTTGTTGATACCAAATGTTAATCAAGCCCAAATCATGAAGTTGTGGCATTAAAAAGTTTTTAATCATATCACGATATCGCTCCCCATTCACCGTTACCGTTACGCCGTTTTCATTTTCAAAGAAGTAAGGCCCAATGATTCTTCGTGACCAAATTGCACACCAGACTGTAACTTTCGTATCCATGCTTGGGCCTATCACCTACAGACCCTCTTTCTTCGATTGCCAAATATGAACTGTCAAGACTAATGTTTACCAAAATGGCGGCAAAACAAATAGTATACCTTTGGTTGTTTTAATTTGTTAGATATAGGTATAAAATTCTTAATCTCAAAAATCTTGAAATTTGATGAATTTGAGGTAAAAAGTCTTGTACATATTTTTGAGCTCAAAAATCTTGAAAAAAAAAAGATATATCTTGTAATTTGGCATCACTGTCGATCATATGCTGTGATAGAGCCGTGGCAGCTATTTTCCCTTTGTTTATGTCCGCTCTGTGTTCTGCTACTTTCGTTCCAAGAGCTCTTTTTGTGGTACCCACATCAGTGTTGTTAGCACTCTATCTTCATTTATCCCACGAAGCGTGGTAATTTTTCCCTTTTATCCCTTTTAACTGTAATCCCTTTTAAATCCCACGACACTTTTTTGCCTCAAAATCCAGTTTTTATAAGTAAAATTTGTTATACAAGGAAAGAAAATCACGGTTAATTAACTTTTAGCACAGACAATAAATATACAGATGTCTCATGCCTGTACAAAATTTTGAAGCATATTTTTTCCTTACCAGACAACCTTTTTCATCGCCTTACCAGACAAGGAGCTTTCAAAATAAGCGTTGAGAAGAAAGCTCTTTTATTTCCTAGTGCCTTTCCTTCGCTCCATTCATTTGTGTTGGCAAAGAGCTTGCCCCCTTCCCTTACGCCTTGTTCTTATGGGCTTATGACAAAGCAAGAGACAAGGAATTATAAATTGCCGAATAATGAAAGAGAAAGATAACAAAAATATAATAATACACCAAGTAAGCAGAAGCAGCGTTGCCACTTTGCTGCAACAGCAGTAAATCTACTGCATTTTTCGCAAAAAAATCTGCTGCCACTAAATCCAATCTACAGCACTTTTTTTGTTTGATAAACCTTCTCATGGATCATGAAACCAATTTCTCTCTGTCTATATTTCTATTATTTTCTCGTTTTCTGCTTAACTAACGGGATTTTGAGCTTCAGAGCGAAAGTTTTCGATTGTAAGACATTTAAAAAATAAACTACGAAACAAACTTAACGTGAATGTCAATGAATGTCTGAAATGAATGTCAGAAACGGTTGCTGGACACCCATAGAGCCCACTCTCCTGGGCTTTAGTATTTCCAAAATGTTAATTTATTTAATGAAACGTTTATAAAAACAATATTAAAGTGATTATCTACTGCGGAAAGATCGAATCTACTGCATATTTTTTAATGATCTACTGCGCTCCTCTTTTTTTTGAAGTGGCAACGCTGAGCAGAAGCACGCTGCCTGATATTGGTAAGCAGCAGCAGGCATAATTCGTTTCGAATCACTTGATGCCAGACTCCAGAAGAAATCTTTTTTTTTTTTCATGTTATTTGGTTTCAAGTGATGTGCATTTTTAATAAAAGCGAGTCCTTTTTGCCTTGTGGTTGAGACACAGCAAGAGCAAAGGAATGAAAATAATTATGTAATCTCTATATATACAGGGTATCCGCCGGGAAGGTGTACTACTTTGTTTTGCCGCCATTTTGGTAAACATTAGTTGCAAGTTCATATTTGGCAGTCGTGAAGTAGACCCGTGACAAATTTATTATGGAAAAATATTCGATAAACTAACGTGTTTTAATCGTTAATTTTTTTTATCAAAATCAATCATCGATTAGTTGGATGATGAGAAAGTTACGTGAAATTTTTGGGAGTGCCAAAAAAACGCACTATTTATCGTGTAGTGAATAATTTCAAAGAAAGAGGGTCTGTGGGTGATAGGCCCAAGCATGGACCACAACGTACCAGAGACAATACTTAGACCCCCAAGCCCCAAATCACAATCCGCTTGCCGCTGGCCCCGTTTTTTTTTTTTTTTTTTTTTTCAAATTCGCCATTTTGTTTTCCTATCGGCGTTACCTATGTCTATTTAGAATCCGTGTGACATGCAAACACATACAAAAAATATAAAATCAATGCTGCCAACTGCTACCAAGCATGGGGGAATGTGATAGAATTTGGCATCCAATAATTATTCCTATTAAATATTTATTTTGACTTTTCTATCTCAAAAATTAATTAGAAAGCTACATAAGTACTATGTACGGATTTTTTTTTTTTTTTTTTTTTTTTTTTTTTTTCAAAAAGTAGATTGATAAAATAACCACTGGGCCAATTTTCATGATTCTTCTTTTGTTTTGTTCGTATTGTTGTATTTCAGGTTTAGGCAATCTTAAACGATAGGATACTTTTAGACCCGATAGGTGGCGTCCATCTCCAAAACCACTCGACCGATCTCAATGAAAGTTTTTGGATACGTATGGCTGGTTCCCGCTAAAAAAAGATAGGATAATTTTGGACACGATAGGCGGTGCTGTTGTCGATCTCCGAAACCAAACAACCTATTTTATGAAATTCTATAGATGGAAATGGTTGTTGAAGCTTGAGAGATAGGATACTTTTCGACCAGATAGATGGCGCTGTCGCCGATTTCCGAAACAGCTCTACTGATTTCATTGAAGTTTTGTTGGTTCCAGTTTGAAAGACGGGATAGTTTTGGAACCTATAGGTGGTACTTTGCAAAACATAACCGGGATAGGAAAACTATTTGTGGCACCTCCCATAGCGTGGAAACGCTATTTCTCAAGTTGTGTAATTAAATTTATAAATGGACACTGTCCAAATAAAGCACTTTGGGAAACGTGGCCAATGTGACTTAATGTGAAAGGTGCGGGCAAAGCCGGGTGGGTACAGCTACATATAAAGACTGACGTCCGTACGTACACTCATAACTCGGAATCGTTCCGTTTTTCTGATTTTTGGTTTAAATTCGCATTGCCCCAATTAAGGACATATAATATGCTACTTTCTGTTTGTATGGCATTTTGAAAAAAAAAAAAAAAAAAAAAAATTGTCTGGATAAAAACTCACTTCCAACACAACAAAAATTACGTTATTAAATCACCTACACAATTTGAAATTGAACCGAAGAATTTATAAGAACAATAAATAGGTTTTTGACCTTCTTAATGGAAAACTTGAGCTTACACGGAATGATCAAAATATTAGTTTTTTACAGGAAATGCAAATTTATATGCTAAACATTGAACCGATAAAAGCGAGAAATAGAGCATCCTGTTTCAAAGGTTATTTTATTAAAATGTACAATTTGACTCGTTATCTCAGGCCGAAGTTGCTTATTAAAAACAACTAGGTAGCATATTATAATGTTCCTACATAATTTTCAATGGAAATCTAAATATTCAACAGGAAATAAATATAGAATAGCAGGATATCTACAATCTGAACTTAAATATCCTAATCCTAAAATACGCACTGCACATCAAAATTCAAACAAAATAACAACCAAACATCTTAACATGGATACGAGTTTGTGCTAAATCAATTATGACGATCACGATAACCACGATCCACCCCTACGCACAAACCGCAAGTTAAAATAAAGAAACCAAAAAAAAAAAAAATGTTCTTAACGTTGTGTGAATTGAAGCAAAAGGCAGGAAGAAAGCAATGTACTTTCTGTGTGCGGTTTTTTTATGCGTGGAAAGAAGAAGAGAGAAGAAAAAGAGGCAAAGATTCATTTAACAATTGTGCATATATGAAGCTTTTGAAAAAGCTTTTTTTTTAAGTAGATTTCGTTTTCATACATCATCTTTTCCCATATGGATGAGACATCTGTATATTTCTTATCTGTGCTTTTAGTATAAAAATCACAGTTTGTAACATTATTACGATTATTTTTTGGTATTAGAAACTTTTGATAAGAGACAATTTATATAAGCAGTTTTTTATGTACATTCAGTGTGTTAATAATCACCGTGAAATGTAGGAGTTTTCATGAAATTTCAGCAAAAATTTATAGTTTTAATGTTTTTTGTTAGATTCCTCAAAATCCCACGATTTGGTGCTTTATCCCTTTATCCCACGAAAGGCTTTTCGGACATCGAAATTCCCACGAAAAGGGATAAATCCCATGATATAACAACACTGACCCACATATACCTTGCTACAAGTTTTATTCTCTTTACCTTCACAGTTTATTTGGTAGACAACGTTGTTCTGTTTCGCTTTTTTGTCAATTTTTGATTTTGTGTTTGTGAATATTCTCCTTAGTGTTGAATTCGACTTATGCGCGTATGCTGCATTCTCTTTTTTGATCGTTGCATGTAGGTTTCTGTTCTCGGTTAGTTTTGGTATGTATGTGACACTGTGGAATATTTGAGGGTTGCCGTCTTCCTTGTTTGATTTTTGTGGGATATTGTTTGTTTTCCGTGATATTTTTTTTTTTTTAAATGATACTGCACCGAGAGAAAAATAGAGTGATAGTAAGCAAAAACACGCTTTAATTAATCAATTTTCGAGTCATATTCATCGCTATCCGATCTGTGCTTAAATCAAGTACGGCGATTTGAAACTGGTAACATTGCATTCTTACTTGTGGAGTTCGCATGTTTAATTTAAGAACTTTTCAAGTAATGATACGTCCTTAAATTGATACCGATATTTTCTTATTCTTAAATCGCAGGATTATTGAATTAAGAACGATAAGTACTTAATATAAGTATAATCATTATTGTTTTAATATACTAGTCATTTAATTTTTAATGTGATAATGATTTTGATTATTACTAGACCGCCTGCTATTGATTTTGGAACGTTCTTTCTTAATTTAAGTGAAAACAATCCATGTTAGATTGATTTGACGTTCTCAAGGTAGTAATTATATTTCTTCTTATTACAAAGCATTATTGATTTAAGAAGCACGTTCTTAATACAAACCTTTCATAAACGGGCCTGCTATGTAAATTAAAAAAAAACTGCATTCATTTTATAAACAATTTTATTTTTTATTAACAAAATTTTAAAAACAAAACATTTCATATTAATTAGGTAGGTATATCGAATAAATGTTTTTTCTTACCAAACAAAAACAAGAAGCGATGCTTGATGCACATTGGCTGGTAGAACTCTCCTTCCCATTGGCTTCCGTATTAAGCCAGGCACTCACCTTTGAGCTCGCTGATATAGTGTCGTCGTCAATATTGTGCTTAAAAGGAAAAACATGGAAAAATTATTTTTTTATTCAAGAAAAAGAAAATATATCTAGATACTTACTACTTTGTTCTTCCATATAAACAGTTTTTGCCGAAATTCAGCCCTCAATCCTACATGTGGAATCACCAACAGGTCGTCTTTAGAAAGATATGGAAGACTTCTAAATGTAATATTGCCAGCTAAATTTAAAAAAAAAATATTTTTGATTTGCAAATTAGAGCTGCAGGTCAATGATAAAGATACTTACCCAATAAATATTTGTAGATATCTTCAATATCTAACTCCTTTAACAGATTTAAAAGTCTTTCATTATCTACTTCGTTATTATTAGATATTATTTTCACAATTCTCAAGTACAAAATTATATGAAATCACTAGACTGACCAAAATTATTGTTATCCATTGGACTGGTACGAACACAACACGACGCGACACGAAAACAAAGACAGAATGAGCTCGAAAGATCGAAGATCGAATGCAATTAAAATTGAACTATCAACACGTTCCACCCTTAAATGCTAAAATTGCATACTTGATTTAATTCAACACATTCTTAGTTTACTCTTAAACGGAGTAAATTTGATAGCACAAAATATTACTTTTACTCTTAACATTTATAACATAATGACGTAGCTGTAATAGTGAGAAGAAATAGAGTAAAAAAATCGTATTCACTCTGCATCTGCTCATAAGAGAATACGTAGGTATGAGGATGGATTATAACTGTAATTTAGGAACAAGAAATAATTGACTCATACTGAATCCAACTTTCTTAATATGAGTATGTACGTACTTAAGAATATTTTTTTTTACTCTGTGCATTCTTAGATTGAGAATGTACGAACTGTAATAGCTTACAAAACAGAGTAAAAGCCAAAGAGAGTAAGAGAAATATTTACTCTGAAAACCCTTAAAAAGTTGATCCACTTTTAACACTTTATTTCTTATTTTGAACCTAAATGTTTTTAGAGTTAGAATCACTGCGTTAATTTAACTTCGCATGTTTTTAGATTAAAATTTTTTTGATTGAATAAAGAAAAATCAGTTTGAATTGTAAGAATTTTGATTAAAATGTGTGCTTTCTAAATATAATCTTAAAAGTACTTAAATTCGGGTCGTGGATTTTCCCTCAGTGATGTTGGTTGCCTTCTTTATTGGGCTGAAACTTCCTTCCTTCAATGCTCTGTCGGCAAATTATGAAGTGGGACGGTTTTTCAATTCCTTTAATTAAAACGTAATACCGTTAAGATGATACCGACGTTTCGCGTTCTTATAACATTGAAGTGGAATTTTTGAGAGCGATTCAAAAGCAATTATTGTCAATTGGCATTTATTCAGTTTGAAATTGGGATCTTCCACGTGTTTGCTAACCGCATTTGGTTTGTTGTTTCGTAATTGTCTTAAGCACGCTGTTGAGGGACAGTTTGACATCTACATTTTTTTTTGTTAGTTGTATTTCGACATGTGCATGATGGCCCTTCGGGTTTGGTTTTATCTATTCGATAGCAGCATGAAGTTGCACTGGCATTACCTTCTTCTGGAATAGGAGCAACTTTGTTAGAAGCCAGCGGAATCGCACACTGTGGGCTGAAAGTGATACGGAATATGAAAATCAATGAGACACCAAACTTGTAACATCACCAAAAACAACGCAATGGCAAAGATTCTACAGGGATGCAAATTGATCGATTGCGATGAATGCACAGTGGTCGATACGATTAAAAATTCACTTGATGCGGTATATAAAATGTTGAAAGATCTTCTGGTTAATAAAAATATCTTTTTAACCTTGATTCGGTTGTTTGGTTCGTCAGACTCTTTCTGTTCATCCACGTTTAACTGCAGCTGACAAACTAAATAAATCATAAAATTTGTGGCGGCATGTAAAGACCCTCAACCTCCGATTGATCACTAAAATGCGAGTGTTTTTGCATCGAGATCAAACTGCAGATGTGTTTTCGAAGCAATTGTTTGACATTGGTATTTGGAAAGTAGCACATGAAGAAGAAATAAAACGGCACCAAACTAGTTGGTAAACAAATTCATGTTTTCCAGGTTCCAGGTGCAATTGGAGACTACGATTGCACTCATAAATTACAGTATTTTCTTTCTTTTCATCGCTATCTGATCTGTGATTAAATAAAGCACGTCGGTTTAAAACTGGTAATACGGCTTTCTTACTTAAGAATGTGTATTAATTTATTTAATGTATTTAATGTATTTAATTTAAGAGGTTTTAAAGTAATTTTACGTCCTTAAATTGATATCGAATTTTCTTATTCTTAAAGCGCAGTAATATTGAATTTAGAATTAAGTAAACATTCTAGGCGCAGTGGCTTAGTGGTTAGTGTGGCGAGGGGTCGAATTTCGAATCCCGCAAAAACCCAAATTCCAACATAGGGTTTTTTTCCACTGCGCCACCTCCCGCGAACGTCTGACAAACATCCGAGAGTATAACTGTATTGAAATAGCTTCTCGATTAGCCATTTGGAGTCGGCATAAAATTGTAGATCCCTTCCATTCGTTTCAAAAATGAAAAAACTCAGACAAAACGAATGGTTCTGAGAAGCTAGGCCTAGGGTCCCTCCGGACCTGTTGCGCCAACTATATTTTTTTTTACACATTCTTAATTAAAGTAATAATTTACTAGGCATTCTTAATTTGGTAATGATTTAAATTATTGTTATGACCGCCTCCCTAGACATAATACATAACATAGCGCTTGGTAAAAAGAATGGCAGGTACTTTGTGTTCGCTATTCATACCAGGTATCTTTTTCTTGCAAAACCTAATTGCTGTATGAGGCTGTGTGGGAGTGGGAGTACGCTGTAGGGTGCATCTGCATATCGCTAAGTAGAAAGATGAAAGAATGAAGAGGTATATTCTTTATTTATATTGCCTATTTATATTTTTTAACAAAATATATGCACTCGCTCAAGTAGTCCAGTATAATAAACAACACTGAGCCACTGTGTGTTACTACTTAAATACTATTTAATACACTATAGCACCTAAATAGGCACATCGAAAGTGAAGTCTTAGAAAGGTACTATTAAATTCCTTTAGTTAATTACAAATTTCCTTTTGTATGCCTTACATATTGTGAAAACACATAAAATATTATCAATATATTAAACTTAGGTATAGCTTCGAAGTTTTACTTCTGATGTTTGGTCACAAGCACACTGTCTTTTTTTTTTCCTTTTATCGAAGATTTTGCATGTCGCCTCATCCTAGTGGTGCATTTTTTTCTACGCTTTTCAAATAGTTTATTGTTTGATCTTGGGAAATTCCAGCGGTCGTTTACTATTTACCCTTTAATTTTATGAAATATGTACCATTGTGTAAGCGCAGCTTTACACTCGTTAACCGCGCAATGCCTAACGCTATCCTGGCAACATCATTAAAATACTCGACTTTCATCTTTCTCCTTTGTTTGACGTCCGTAAAATGGAGATATCGATGCAGAGTGGAGTTCGACTATTTATACTTTTCGAAAAGAAAAGATTCGTTTAATAAAAATAACTGAATAATTCTTAATTTAATAAAAAGTTTCGTCTTTCAATTGTACCTGTTCACAGTCACAGATAGTAAAAGTTTCCGGGTACAAAATTTCCAACAGGTATAAAGAGTGAAAATCGATTGCAAAATGAATGAAGCCATAATCCAAGAGATAGCCAGTTTTTTTACTCTGCGCATTTTTAGACTATAATAGCTTACAAAACCGACTAAAAAAACAAAGAGGGTAAGAGTAATATTTACTCTATTTGACTCTCAAGAGAAATTAAAAAATTTAAAATTTAGTTGTCTAATTTGACAAGTCTTGTACACGTACAGCAAATTAAATGCTGTATTAGAACTTTCGAACTCACTTTACCCAATGTTAACCAACAGTGGTCTCAACTTCAAGTTCCTACTGTACCTAATGAGTGGTGAGTTCTCAGGCACTAATGCTTGAGCTGCGTATTATTTAGAACAGATCCTGCACATGCACCTCGACTTGGTGAAGTTAGTGCATAGGGTAGATAAATATATTCGGTCCATATCGACGATTATGGGCGCTCGGTCGAGTTCGCAAAGTGCGCGGTTTGTACCAAGTCAAATTTTGTTCAACCGATTCAACGCAGTTGCTCAATGCTCTTTATTTGCTACAACCTTTTACTCAGAGAAAATGCTACATAGTACGGTATTTCCCATTATAGACCTCAGTTTTGATTCAAGAATAATTTTTAAATTATATCACTTTTTGAGCTCAATTGATTAGAAGAGCAGCCAAAAGATCCAGACACTTTCTATGGGACAACTGCAACAGTTGTTACAATTGGACACTGGTCTCCAAGAGGCAAGAGTGCTACGGGTTATGCAAAAGCAACCGTCCTCGTTTGTCAGAATTAGCATATCTTCATCCTGATTCGGAACATGATTGTGACTCCCGCCGGCAGTTCTATTTGGACAAAACATGTTTGGCACTTTCTTCTGATGAAATAAGTAAACCAAATCCATTGTCAGAACAGTCCCTAAGCCGGAAATGCCTCAGCAGAACGATTTTCTGTCATATGTACGAGTATACTGCCATCTGTTACCGTGTAAACCTTCGGACACTTTTTGCTAAATCGCGTGGATATTGTGTAGGATTACAACTTAAATGACGTCCTTGTTTCCCGCATCGGCCTCCTTGCAATTCCACGCTACGAGGTTCATTAATCATGTGGCCCGTCTGCTTGGCTCAAGATATTTACCTCAACGAAAAGTTTCTGCCTGAAAAATGAATATATTCTTGCCCCTCACAAGGACCGACAAAATTAAAATGTCTCGCAGTGGCACCATCTCACTTTCAATTTGTTTCAATAAGTTCAATTTAATGCCAATTACATTATAAGAAAATAACGCTTCATCCTTGCCAACATGTAAAAAGTCTAATATACAGAGGATGCGTCCCAATACCACAGGTACTTTCCACATTCAATTTATAATCATTATCAGGAACCTGAGCTATATTGGCGAATACTTTATCTCCATTGGGCATCCCATTCTCCACCTGAAAGCCAAGAAAACGGAGAACAATCACACAGTAGCGCATCCATTTTTACTAGGGCGACGTCGCTTGTCTAGCCAGGCTTAGGGATAGACGTGTTCACCTGATACCTAATGGCCAATATTAAGTTAGTGGCTATTTTGTTTTCCTGTTTCTCCCTGGAATTGCCGACAGCCACACGAGCACCTGTATCCATTAGACAGTGTCTGCTGCAGAAAGTGATTGCCGGGTGGAAAGTGAAAGTTTTACTTCGTTGGTGGGTGTTTTTCTTGTTTCTCACATTTCCTTTTGACTGAATACACTATTTAAAGAGACCAATTGTCGGTTAGCTGAAGGTCGAGAAGAATTACAGAACGGGTATTAGGTAAACGTGTCCCTTAAGATGTCTTCATTTCTTTTCCATTTATTGGACTTCTTTCATCTTTGGCAGTTTGTCTCCTATTTGTTGGGGGGACATTTAGGGTTAATTAGGAAATCTGAGCACAGGATATTGGGATGGATAAAGGTGGGGGTTGGGGTTAGTGAGATTATCATCGTGGTTCTTTGGTCGAGCTATTTTCTCTTGTCGGTAGCGATGACGTTTTATTGGTTTACAATTAGTTGACAGGATTGTGTCAAGTTAGGAATTAGATTCTTAGGACTGGCTTACACCTTAAGTGGATAGTATGAAGGATAAACCAACTTTTGACGTCACCATTTAGATTTATGCAGGAGGAGTCTCGATTATATTAGCATATAAGGAATAGGATGAAAATACAGACAGACGTTTATGAAATAACCGACTATGTATTACCTCATACCTATTTAGTTTTCGAAAGTCTACAAGGCCCAATTTCAACTGTATGACGAGATTTGAAAAAGTGTCGAAATTGCGTACAGTCGTAGTTGACCTAGTGTAATTTTTTTCCTCATATTTCGTTTTCAGACTATGATTGCTTCTGTGAGTAATGGTGACACGATAGCCAGAACTATTTTAGACTTTTAGACTGTCCAACAATATTCTGTTTCATACACCGAATGCTAGTTCCTTGACTTTCTGATTATCATTCGGTCGCGCCCTCCGACACATTCAGGGATATTTCCTCAATAGCTACTGGCGCACGTCTTAAAAAATCTCCAAGCCTCCGTAATTCCCACTTCACTATATTAAGCTTATGGAAAGTCGTTGACTGTCGAAAGAGTGGAACTATGCGTTATTGACATCATCAACGATTTTTGTGCCTTAAATATCTTAAATTTGTAGGTAAGTATTCGCTCTGGACTACCATGAGCTATGGAGCTTTGGTTGAGGAATTTCTTGGAGCTGTCTCTGATTCGAAGGCATCTACGCCGGAAATAACTAAAGGTCGCCTTGGATTAGCCGTATTCGCAGTTAGATATCAGCTCCTCTAGCCGTTCGCTCTTTTCGTTTGATAGAGGCCCTCTAAACTCCTACACCCCAAGACCTGCTTCTTAGCAACAAGGTTTCTTTAGCAATCTCAGTTGAAATATGTTTTTTTTAAGGTTTTAGCAACTGCTTCCAGTAACCAAAACAGCTCTTATGCTTTGATGACTGGCTGCGGCCATAAATGAAAATATTTTCGAGACTTAATGCTGTTGTAGTGGTTTGTCTTAGTCACTTAGTTTACGCGGAGTGCCACGCAGTGCTCGCAGACTTAAAAGACGGTTTTCCCATTTTTATCAGGAAAATCTTTAGTTTTCCCCTAGATTCCAAAAAAAATCCCCTTTTTCTCACCTAACTGAAATTTGTACTTGTTTTCATAAGAAAAACATGGTTAAAATAAACTTATCATACAGTAATTTCCATTTCTACTAGACATAATGTCAAGACGAGAAAGTCTTACTTAGACGTTCGATGGGCTGTTCTTTTTTAATGTTTAATATGAAGAATTCATTCTTTGAAATACGTTTTAATTTTATTTTTAAACATTTTCAGCCTCATTTATTTACCGTAGAGTCGTCTGCTTATCTTTACACACCCTCTGAAAATGCAGGAAAATGTGATTTATAAAGATTTTTCAAATTTAAGCAACGTTGCTTTATGGCTGCATAAGTTAAACGCGAAAATTTGCGTTTAGAGCCTGTGTAGAGCTTAGTTTTTCCATCAAATGTCTTTTGGCCGTGCTCGAATTGTAAACAAAACCCAAAAAGTGAAACTAATTTTTGTTTATTCATTCATTTCGTGTGTTGTGTAAATTTCTGCCAATCGAATTTTATATTCAAATCTATATATATAAAAATGGATCTTGTTTGTTCGGATGCTTAAAACTCGAAAACGACTGGACCAAATTGGATACTTCCTTCTGCGGATTTGTTCGTAATTGCTCCGCGAAGGTTTAGGAAAAAAGAAAAATTGAAAAAATTAAGAAAATTGCGCGGAAAATTAGAAAATTAAAGTTTGAATAGGGAAATACACTTTGAAAAAAAATTAACTCGATAGAAATCAAGTAGTGACACTTCAAATAAAAAAAAAATATTTTGAATTTTAAAAGCAATTGTTGTTTTTAATTATTTTCCAAGCAAATTGTTGTTGTCAACAATTTTGAAGTTTTTTTTTTTTTTTTAAATATAGGTATACCCAAAAAGTTTGTTCTAATAAATTATGTTTACTATGTTACATTAAGTAACTTTTTGAAATGAAGTAGATAGGTACTTTGATTATACAAAGATGATATTATGGCCGACGATATTTTGCATCGAATTCGCACTGTGACATCGGATAATGAACTGGAGATGTCAGATGAAATGCGCAACAAAGCTTTTATTTGACGCATTTAATCGAGAATTGGAGCGAGAAATGGACTTCGAACGAATCGCATTGAGTCAAGCTGTTCGAACAAATGTGCCAATGTTGAATCTATATATAAAAATGAATCACTATTTCCCTTGGTCACGGCATCACGCGTGAACGGCTGGACCGATTTCGCTAAAAATCCTATGAAAGAAAAAGTTAAGAAAATTTCGCGGAAAATTAGAAAATTTAAGAATACTAAACCACCATATTAAATTATATCTTATGTAACCATAGCGCTTTTACAATTCAAATTTGTTTGATGTAACCTTATGGCGTTGGCATAACATTGACAGAATGCGTGCTGCAAATATCGTCAACGAGGATGTAAACAAAATAAATATCGTTTAAAACAGATGCTTCGATCGGAGTTATTATATTGATAAAATACATATAAAATAATTAATTTATTATTTTTAACAAAAACTGAATTTCTTAGTGCACATCGTCGGAAAATCCTCAACATGTGGCGTTGTAGGCGTATGTCGTTATTCAGGTCAATTAAATTTTCTTTAATAATAATCTTCTTAATTCATACCTATAATTCTTTCGGGATGAAACTCGATGATGATGATATATCTCGATAACCACTGGGTGAATTTTTATGATTCTTCTTTTGTTTTGTTCGTATTGCTGTATTTCAGGTTAAAGCAAACTTAAGAGATAGGATTTTTGACCCGCTATATGGCGTTGTAATCGATCTCCGAAACCAGTCACCCGATTTCAATGAAATTTTTTAGATTTATATTCTTCGTTCCCGCTTGAAGGATAGGATACTTTTGGACCTGATAGGTGGCGCTATTGCCGATCGCCGAAACAGTGGCACGTCCCATTCAAAAATAAAATCAAACGCTATTTCTAAAGATGTATAATGAAAATTATTAATGGACGCTGTCCAAATAAAGCAATTTGCGAAATGTGAGCAAGATTTAATACGAAAGGTACGGGCAAAGCCGGGTGGGTGCAGTTACATATAAAAGAGACTGACGTCCGTATGTGCACTCACAACTCGGGGACGGATCGTTCGATTTTTATAATTTTTATAATTTAAAAATAATATATATTTTTATATATTTATTACATAATTCGGATTTGAAAGTTGGTTCAGTTAAAATTCTGTTGCGAAACATCAATGTACCGAAACTTTGCAACGGATCGCATTTGTTTTATGTTGAAGGATCTCACATCAAATATCATACAAGTGATGATTTTAAAGGGAAAATTCAAAGGCAAACATTCTTATTCCGCAGATTTCGCTTATTAAGAACGATTTACCATTCGTGCGACTTCAATTTCCCGTGCGTCTCGCTTTCGCTATGACAAATAATTTATTGCAAGGATAATCGATGGATGTTTGTCAATTTAGTGAAAAAGTGGAAGGTTGGACGACACGTCAAAATCATTGCGGTTTGATTGAAAAAAATCAACATTGCTATTCATCATTTATTTCTATTGCATTTAATATAACTTTTGAATAAAGAATTTTATTTGGTCGAATTACATAAATTAGCAAGTGCTTGGTGCATGCTCGGAATTTATTAACAAATTAACAAATTTGGGCGAAACGAAGTTTGCCGGGTCAGCTAGTGCAATTATAAAATATAAATTACATTTCTGAAACTAAATAACAAAAAAAAAAATAAATCAAGTAATTGTGTGTTTGTGATATTATTTCTTCTAATTCAGTTCTGTTGCTTGTGATACTGGGAAAAGTTTTAGGATGTGTGTGGATATGTCTGTCTACCCGGACCGGGCATTAGATTTGGTGGGGGGTTACGGAAATTGACGAGGATTATGGATATAGATGACAAATAGATATATTATTGCAGGTTGATATCTCAGCAGTCCCTCTGAAGACATTTCGCAATTGTGCCAGATAATTTGCCTTTTTATTGTGTAACATTATTTTTACTTACTAATCACAGCTGATGTCGGTTTCAGAGCAAAAAGTAATAGATTTCAGTGTTTTCTGTAATAGTTTATCGAAATTCTAATCTTTTTACACACAAACCTTGTTTAGTAAAGCTAGCGAGGAAAAATGTTTATAAATAACAATTTTAGGAAAGCCACGAAGAGGCTGGGTAAATGCTTACGCGATGTTTAAATCAACAACATCAAAGAGGCGGCTTATGTTTCATAGAGATTTATTATGTTCCCCTTTTAAGAGCTTGTCCCTCCTTTTCCCCTTTTTTATTAATATGGCGCTTCTGTCGACTTCGAGTTCCAAAATTCGATTTCTATTTGTAAATATCATAAAGAGCTTTTTACCGACATCCCGTTTTTTTTTGCGAATTACGAAGAATTGCATTAATATTGTTCAGTGGGTGGACGAGCAGTTCCAAAATGTCAGTAAAAATATTGCTTGGCTACTGTGCGGGCTATATCGTCCCAAGAAATTTTTTTTTTTTTTTTTTGTGTTGGGAATTTGCTGGAAGTAAAAAATCATTGAAAGACATTGCAAAGCTATAGTACGCGAGGGATGCTTCTGCAATAGTGATGGACTTTAACTCATCTAAAAAAAACTCCCGGGGGACTGACATTCGACATCCCGAATAGGATTGCACCGAGCCTTACGACTAAACAGCAATTTATTTTTGAATTTAAGAGAAAGATCCGCCGTTTGTCGGATTTTTTAACCTGTTTTGTTTGAAAACAATACCTGATTTCCTAGCCCTAGCCAAATCTTACAGATCAAGAGGTTTTATCCGTGTCAATATCCTGATTACATTGTCATTATTTAAAAGTTCTGTTATTTCTGTGTTTACGTGGTTGAGAAGCCTGAGAAGATCTCCTTGCAGATCGGCATTGCGTATGTACCAAGGTGCATTAACTATGTTCCTTAGTACTTTATTTTAAATAAATAAATAAATAGTTGGCGCAACAGGTCCGGAGGTACCCTAGGCCTAGCTTCTCACAACCATTCCTTTTGTGTGATTTTCTCATTTTTGGAACGAATGGAAAGGATTTTTTTTTTTTTTGTTTATAATTCACTAGTGCTCAAGGGGTTTTCGTTCCCTTATAATGCTAATGCACAGCACGAGTGGAAGGGTTGATAGGGAGGATAGAGAAGAGGTACTGGTGCACATTGGTCTTAAACAATTGTGGGTTGAATTTTTATGCCGACTCCAAACGGCTAATTGAGAAGCTCTTTCAAGACAGTTCTCGGATTCTTGTCAGACGTTCGCGAGAGGTGGCGCAGTGGAAAAAAACCCTATGTTGGAATTTGGGTTTTTGCGGGATTCGAACCTCGACCCCTCGCTTAGTAGTCCAACATATCAAGCACTAAGCCACTGCGCTTACTATGACCTAGTACTTTATTTTGGAAAACCTAAATTTTTGGTTAATTTGTTTGGCAAGTGCATGTGCATGCCCACAACTGGAGCCCGTAGGTCCATACTGGTTACAGAACTTGCGTGTATAGCAATATCTTATTGTAGTTGGACAGGGATGCGTATCTCCCAATAAGCCAATACGTTTTACTGTATCGTATGTTCAACTCATCATTTTTTTCTTTACGTGCGCTTTCCAACGCAGTTCAGCGTCTAGAGTCATGCCTAGATATTTGGCTGTATTTGAATATTCCACTACATTGGTGTTAATGTCGACTGGAATGTGTGATAAGTTTTTATACGTAAAATTAATATGGACTGACTTAAGGCCATTTAATCTAATCTGCCATTTCTTATTCCATTCTGAAATATTGTTTATTGCTGTTTGAAGCTTTTTTGTTGATACATATTTCAACATTTTGCTCTTACAGCAAGTACAGCAGTGTCATCTGCAAAAGTTGCTATAGTGGTTTCTCAGCTTTCAGGCAGATCGCTAGTAAATAAAAGTTATAGCACTGGCCCTAGCACACTGCCTTGTGGAACACCAGCTTTGATTTCTCTTAATGTTGGCTACCCTGCCCCTTGTTTAATTCTGAAGAATCGATCTGATATATATGATTCCAGAATTGTTGAATACTGACTAAGCAGTTGCCTTTGTAACTTGTGAATCAGTCCCTTGTGTCAGACTTTATCGAAAGCCTGTGCTATATCAGGAAATATTGTAGAGCACACATTTTTCTCTTCAAATGCTTTTTCGATTTTATCTGTGATTCTATGCACTTGGTCAATTGTAGAGTGCTTATTTCGAAATCCAAATTGGTGATTTTTTGCAGGCGTTTTACCAGTATTTTTTCATATAACTTTGACAACATTGGTATTATCGATATTGGGCGATATGAGGCTACTTCGCTTGGTGGTTTTACTGGTTTTGGTATCATTATTACCTCCGCAACCTTCCACATGCTTATGCTTGACGCATATCTTAATTTAAACGCAATATTTATAATCTGCACTAGTTTTTTTTAAGCCTTATCGCAGAAATTACTTTAAAATTTTCCCTGTAATTAAATCAAACCCTGGGACCATTTTTATATCTAGGTTTTCTTTAATTTCTGTGGCAAGTTCTTTAGCTGTTATCAGTCGAATTGATATATCTTCTTCGCACCTTACTACGGGTCCTTGATAACTTCATAGGATTTGAATACGTCTTCAAGATACTCAGCAAAAGTGTTTGCTTTCTCTTGGCTACTTTTCGCCCAGATACCTTCTTTGGTTTCTATTGGCGGAATGTCAGCTATTGTCCTGTTAATTTTCTTTGTTGCCTTCCAGAGTGAGTAGTCGGTACTCACATTATTTGTAAGTCTTGTGAGGTAAGTTTTCAAAGACTCATTATTGAATTCTATGACAGATTTCCTGAGCTTATAATTTAAGTTGTTCAGTGTGGTTTTGTCGCTTGGCGCCCTTGTCTGTTGCCAGCGTTTTCTAGCTTTCCTCTTTTCTTTAATAATTTCATATGTTTCGCGAGGATAAGAGTTTTGTTTGATCTTTTTTGTTGTTTTGGGAGTTGCAGCTTCGCTGCTTTTTATTTACTGAGCGTATATATTTGGACTGCTTCTTCTAGTTGATCTTCTGTTTGAATAGCTGATGATACTCTAGTTGGATACTTTCTTCCAACTTCTGTCGGAAGTAGTTCCAGTTAGTCAGTCTATTAACTAGTTTTGGGTTTTGGTGTTTTATTATTATTTTATCGCCAAGTGTTAAGAGTATGAGAGTATTAAGGGAAATGATCTGATTGAAGGTCAGGCTCCTTCCTCTAAGCTTATTTTATTTGAAGATATATTTTTGGATAGAAAGAAGTCGACAAGATCTGGTGTTTTATTCATATCTGTTGGCCAATAGGTAGGTTTTCCCGCTAGAGCAGTATACTGATGCAACAGATATTTGCCCACTGCTCGTTTCTACACTTATGGAAATTCCTTGGATCACACATGATTGGAATTTTGCTTCTATATGGTGTTTTATTGCATTCTTTATTAGCACTGCAACCCCATATACTTGCAGTTTAAAGTTAATAATCAACTTAAAAAGCGTCTCTGAAATGAGACATATATCTATCTGGTGTAGGTATGTCAATGGTCACTTGCATCTCGTCCTTGCGACTCTCGATACCATTAGCATTTCACTCAAGAATTTTCAGTTCATTCATCGTGTCTGTCTTTTCTCTTTTGGTAACAGCTCTTTTGTTGCTGTTCTGTCTCTTTAACAACGATATTCTATCTAATATCGTTTTATTCGATTTTTCTATGGAACCAATCCTGTTTAGGATTTGTTTTATGAGGTTGTCCATTTCAGTGTTTGGCCCTTATTTGCGTTTTACCGTTGTATCTGCTGGTATTTGATTATTTTTATTGATGCTGCCTGAGAATATGTCATTTTTGGACCCGCTGTGTTTTATCTCGGGATCTTTTAGATTATTGTTTCGTCTTTAGGCTTTTCTTTCTGTGGGCTCTTTTGTTGGTCCTTTTTGACCTTTTGCTCTTCCTTATTTGTTTTTTTTTTGTTTCTTTTGCTTTTTGTCCCTTGCAAGTTAGATTTCTTTTGCAACTAAACAACCTCTGTATCTAGCAGGATGGTTTTCATTGCAGTTTACACATATAGGATGCTCATCTTCTTTCTTCCTGCGTTCCTTAGTGCGGTGACTTCCTGTGCATTTTACACATCTTGAATTTGAGCTGCAGTATCTATTTTAAAGCCTCTGTCTTTTAACTCTTGTTTTGTGCTTTCGGGTGAGCATGAATAATGCAGGATTTTCACTTCAACTTTCATTGGTCTGGTTGTACCTTTTTCCGATTTAATATTTTAGTGAGGTTTCTGTATCCTTCTTCTTCAACCACATTGATTTTGATGTCGTTTTTGTTTATTAGCGATGTACTAGGTCTAATTTTATTTTCCTCCAATACTTTGGGCAAGCTTTCATACTTATTTACATGCAGCGCGATAATTGGTGGGGGCTTGGTTGGATTTGGGTTTTATTTTCTTTGTTTGAAGCATACACAGTGACTGAGAAGTACCCTTATTACAGCCTGTGTCCCTAAAAAAAAATGTCTGCGTTCAGTCAAAAACCATCAAACCAAGCAGTGGAATCGAATTTGTTTTAACCTGACGATTCATGCAGTAAAAAATGCTATTTTCCTGTCAAGAAATGTTCCTAAATCACTTAGAAATTTAGAGATATAATCGGGTCTGTTATCTCCGATGAGATTAAGTCATTTCACTTTTAAATAGAAAGCTATCTAGCAAATGCTCTTGTACAGTTTTACTTCACAACCTCTCCCAGCTATAGATAAAAACTCTCCCTATTAGCCTTAGGGCTTACAAATTATGCTCCTCGAAAACAACAACAAAGCCTACATCTTTTGACATCTGTATTTCTTTTATTCTCCTTTTACAAAGGCAAATCCTTTTACGGCAAGTGGGTGCACATACCTCAAGAAGCCTAGGAATTTCTTAAACATACCCAGACACGTCCAACACACACAAGACGGTGCACAATTGAATTATAAAGGTTTTCCCTGACAAGGGAAAGAACCCTTCATCTTCTCTGATGTGGTTAAAACCGGCCACACAAATACCTCTCCTTCCTCGTATTTCGCAAAAAGACTCCAATTACCAGCTCGAAACTCATTCATCCAGTTACACGAAAAGCTAAACTCTCACACTTCCAATCGATCATGGACCACAAAAATCCTTTACCACAACTCACTCGGCTCCTGTGCTATATTCGTTGCCATCTCTTCATAGGAATGGTAATAGTCGATTGTCCGTTCCAAAAGCATCCCTCCGAGTGCAATTCCCACAAATAACCCACTAATCACCTGCCATGCAAGTCCATTGGCAAAGGGTGAGAGAAAATACTACACCAGCAAGTCGTCTGCAGTGGAATATGCAACTGCACTGGCAGCCGCTAGGACACCCAGCATTAGCATTTGTATTTACAAATTGTTGCTTGCTGCACAGTTTCGTTCTCAAATTCAATGGAGCGAATGGAGTAAGTGCAACTTGTCGATTCTACACAAATTTATTTAAAATCGAGATTTGCAATCCGTCCGGATATACGGCAGAGATATTCTTAATTGTGGAAGTTTTTCTCGCATTCCATTATAGCTGAGTGTGCCAGTATTAATTATCCCTTGATGATTTATCCGACCCATGACAATGGCCCTGTGGGTTCGGTAATCAGTCTTTTCGTTGGCAATGCGGATGTAACGTATACGCCACCGATTAGGGTTACGCACTTATATTCATAAATATTCGGGTGAGTTTATACAACCTGTCAGCTTTGCATTATTTAATGAGCTTAATGATTTGCTGAAATGTTAAATAATGCGAGGTACCAACTTTAAAACTCTCGTAAATTTATATTACAACACCAGCATTCCATTTAATTACCTGGTCGTAAATTTAAGTGTATTACCGTCATTATTACAAATAGTAGGAATTGATCTTGATTGTATGCAATAGGTCAATAATGTGAAACTAAAGACTGTCGATAATCCACAAAGACTTTTATTACGTGTACTCCCGGGGGTGTGTGAACTTTGATGGCGGACATTTATAACGCAATAAATTTGAGTGGCATTTTCCTGCAAAATAAATTAGACATTTACGAGATGTCACAGGATGGACTGGACACCTTTATTTATATCTACGAGGATATTGTAAGTGAAGCGCTAGAAATCAAACATTTGATTGTTGTCTTGGTTTGAGCAAGGGCGGCGGATGACTGAAGGTGCTGATGGGCGTCTGATCTATCACGAGCAATACTTACAATCATGAACAACTTAAACCAGTGTCAATTATAATTCCAGTCATAAATAAAATCATTCCTTAGCAGATAAAAAATCAGAAACTCCTACTACTACGCTTGTTCTCGTGTAAAAAATCAAAATATTTTAAAAGAGTACATTAGCGCCTATCTCTAATCAGAGCTTGCGAAAATTGCCTGCTACTGAGAGCTTCAACTTAAAAAAAAAAAAAACTCAAATTACTATATATATTGCCAACCAGATGACTGGCTAACCCAAAAGTGAGTTTTATTATTTAACACTATTACTTTTCTACATTTTATGAACCGTTTCTTTTATCTAGCATTGCTTCTCAGATATTTACCTCCCTACCTAATAGAATAAGAAAATATCGAACCAAACTTTTGATGAACGAGAAAGTTTCGTTCGACCCAGTCGTGCACTTAATTTTAACTTTTTAATAAGCAACTAGCTGACCCGGCGAACTTCGCCCAAATCTATATAAAAATTTAGCCTTAAAATTGTGTTTGTCGCCGATTCACGCCTTAACGCATTTACCGATTTTAACCAAACTTTCTCACATCTTTGGTATTGGTCTATATATGATTTTTCTGAAGTTTGTTTGCAAAAAACCGTGCAAAAAAATATTTGTGTTTTTTTGTCAAATCACTTTTTTCGAATTTCCAGTCGGTTTTTTTTTTCAGTTTTCTCAATATTTTGAAAAATTGTAGTTGTACGGTTCCTACGCTGGAATCGGAAAACTTGTGCGTGTGGTTGGTTATAGTTTGAAAGATAGATAGATATTCTGGACCCGATAGGTGACTCTGTTGTCGATATAATAAGCCACTCAACCGACTTGAATAAATTTTGTGGCTGTGTATGTTTGGTTACAGTTTGATAGATAGGACACTATTTTGGTATGGTGGGTACGGCTATATGTAAAAGAGACTGACGTCCGTATGTGCACTCATAACTCGGGAATGAATCATGCTTCGTGGATTCGTATTGATCCAAGGAAGGACATATATGCTACTTTTTGTCGTGAAAATAAAAGTTTACGGGATGGGATTGGGGATGGAATTTTGCATGAAGAACAGCATTTAAAAAAAAAAGAATATTGAATAGAAATACAGTGTCACTTCCAATACAACAACAATTATCTAAAATCCTCAATTTTTGAATTATTTTGATATGCCGGGCTTACCGCTACGCAATTTGAAATTGAAAGTCGGCTCAGTTATAATTTTGTTGCGCAACCTCAATCCACCGAAATTTTGTAACTGATCGCGTTTGATTTGATTGTGAAGAATCTCAAATCAAATGTCATGGAATAAGCGACGATTTTGAGTGGAAAATTCAAAGGAAACATTCTAATTCCTCGAATTCCGCTTATTCAGAAAGCTTTGCCATTCGTATTTAAGCGTATCAAATTTCCGTTTCGCTATGACAATCAATAAGTCTCAAGGACAATCGCTGGAATTTTGTGGAATCAATGTTGAATTCCCATGTTTCTCCTAAAGTCAAATGTATGACCTTCCGCTTTATAAATCGTGTATCGTAAAAGGCATGTGCATTGTGCATGCTCAGTATTATTATTTTTATTACATTAACGAATATGGGTGAAACAAAGTTCGCCGGGTCAGCTAGTGAAATCAAAAGTATCAATTTATCTTATCTTGAATCTTGAAAATAAATTGAAGGTACCGGCATAGGAACTGCACAATTCCACTTTTTCAAAAAGTTGGGAAAATTTAAAATAAAACCGACTGAAAATTCGAAAAAAAAGGATTTTGACAAATCAACAATTATAAAAATCATAAAAAAAAAACGATTACAGTACAAACAAATTTTTTGAAGTGATAACTTCTTTAGGCGCGTTGGGCACTATTTGGATGGGCAAAAATTAGCAAACTCGCGACACCGACATGTATACCTAACAGCGACACTCGACATGTATAACAGCGACACCGACATGTATAACAGCGCCACCGACATGTATAACAGCGACACCGACATGTATAAAAGCGACACTCGACATGTATAACACGAAATCTCCGAAAGGTTCTTGTCCAGGTAACGCCTAGTTGTCAGTGTTGCCGGAGGTTCTTTTTTTAAAAGTGTAACTTTTTTTTTTTTTAAAAGTGTAACAAATGGAAAAAAATTTAACAAACTGGAAAGAAATCGTAATAATAAAAACATCGTTTTTCAACTGAAAAAAACAAAAAAAGAAACAATATTATTGACCATCGAAGTAGATTTCAATTTCTATTTCACGAACTTTATTCACCACGAGATGTAACACATTATCAACGGCGACGCGGCGAGACAGAAAAATATTGTTGTCTTTTCTCGTTCCCATTCGCACTCGCAGTTTGAAGTTTTGTACAACTTTTGCTCTGTGTAAACAAACAAATACATTGACAGAAATTGGTAGAAGTTTGTTCGAAAGAAAAAAGTTTGCATACCTTTATAGGTAAATGATTCTCTCCAACGAAAGGAGCGACATCTAGATATCGAAAAAATATGTAAATGAGCTGTTCCATCGGAAACAGGTTAAGGTTAAGCATGATTTCAATTTTGTATATAAAATAATATGCATTATTTTTCATGTACGATACCGCAATAAATAAAAATGATAATTGTAATATCATTTTCGTAGTAGTAGTTTATAATAATGAATAAAAAAAAACACTTTATTTAAAAGTACTTCCTACACAATAATATATTTTCTGACGATTCGAAAAATACACACGTAATTGTTCAAGTTATCACTTCTGAAGGCACTCCCGGAGTGCCTTTTTTTTGCACCGTTTTTTGTAAAAAAAAAATTGTCAAAATCTTCCAACTCGTAGTTTTTAACTTCTCGAACGATATCTTGAGACGTCAAATCACTATTAAAGGCCATATATATATCTTGATGAACGCCGAAACCACATAGATTTCCTGAAAATATCTTTGTGGCATCATCATCAAAATCAAAATCATCAAAAATCAAATCAAAGTTTTCTGACATCTGACATCTCCAGTTCATTATCCGATGTCAAAGTGCGAATTCGATGCAAAATATCGTCGGACATAGCACACAACACACCGTCAACAGTCCGTATCGCTTCGAACGAAGTAGGGCCACAAACATTGACCAAAAGTATTCTCAAATAGAAGCATTCGTCGTTTTTCGGGCGAACTGTGTATATTCTACTAATGGCATCACTTGCACTAACACACCAACTTCTTTCCGCCGCTGGAACTTCTTCGAAGACGCAATAAGTAAGTGATCGTGCAAACTCGTGGCTAAGGCAAGTGTCGGAAAATTGCTCACGAATGAGCAGAGTACCATGATTGTTACTCGCTCAATTTTCGTAACAACCCCTACGTGAAAACTCAAAAAGGTGAACAACATCATTGTCCACGTCATGTCAATCACCCGTGCATCTCAACTTACTCACTCATACTTAGCAAGGATCCTGAAAATAATGGATTCAAACACCATCAAGCAAATATCAAAGTATCCAATCTACTACATTTCAAAATGTTACTTAATTCAACATATTAAACGTATATTAATAGAACAAACATATTAGGTAGGTTCATAACAACAATCTGCTCGGAAAATAATTGAGAATAACTGACAACAACAATTGCTTTTAAACTTTAACATTTTTTTTTTTCTGAATTTAAAGTGTCACTACTCGATTTCTATCCAGTTTTTTTTTTTTTTTTTCAAAGTGCATTTCCCCATACAAACTTTCATAACCTTTTCCATCCCCTCAAAGTTTTGTTTTCGCGACAAAACTTCACAAAAAGCATATATAGACCAATAGCAAATATGTGTGAAAGTTTGGTTCAAATCGGTAAATGCGTTAAGACGTGAATCGACGACAAACGAACACAATTTTAGGGCTTTCTTTTTATATATAGATATGTTTTTCAAATGTAAGGGTAATTGTTTTAAAACAAAATTGAATAACAGCATAGTAGTAGTAAGTTAATCTTGAACTTGAGCTTTTGTCGGTCTTCCACTCGGTTTTTGTTCCAACTCCTACCGCTGCCATCATGAGAACTTGTCGAAACCAGATGAAGCGGTCCTCGCCTCAGTGATTAAATTCGTACTATATCATATAAACCCAGAACGAGGTCGTCGGATCCAGGGAATGATGGCACACCGGCCCCTTATTAATCGGGAAAAATACTGAACAAGATTTTATGTACTTGCGGAAGAAGTGTAATTAGAGTCGGAGGGCTAATAACTAAGGTTTTTTCATCTATGAAAATGGAAAGTTACTCTGTAAGAAGACGAGTCATGTCATGCTGCACAGACGAAGAGGTGCATAAAGACACACCTCACTTTCTCCATTATTACTCGAGCCTCTGCTACTTAAGGAACAGAATACTTGGAAGCTATTACTTCCATGACTTACGAAAACTTTCTGATGCTAAACTTTCTGATCCTTCCAGGTTTTTGGGGACATCAGGATGGCTGGACGGCGTCGGGTAAATACAGGAAGGAGAGGCATGAGCTAACCTCATGAGCTAATCTACAACACCAACGGTTAACCCCTAAAAAAGGGCATCGCAATGGGACCATAAGGACCTAAGTGTTGTATACTAGGGCTTACCCTGTTCTAGCAACCCGTAAGCCTAATCTAACCTAAGAAAACGAGCCTAGTTATGGTGACTCGACGATTTAACTTATCGCAATCTGTTCATATTGCACCAAATATGTTCAAGGATTACATCAATGGCCCTTGTATCATCATCTTCTTCTAGACAATAATGTCAAGACAAGAATGGGCCTCTAACCCATCGTTTTGGTATACACATGGTATCCAAGTAGATAGCCCTAACAGGCTTGCTGTTGTCACCCGACTTGTATGCTCCTCCCACCTGAGCGAGTCTAAGAGTTCCATGTCTAGAATTGCATATCGAAAATGTAGGTGGAAGCGGTCCGTTGATCCCTAATATAACATATAACCCGGCATTCGTGTCGCACCGGAATTTAGTGCAGAGAGTGTCGAAACTCGAAACCACAACAGCACCCTTGCTTCAAAACTATTGATGCAACTGGCTTTTTAGTGAATCAGTGTAAATCCGAACTTTGTAGTACCAATCCATACCCAAAACTTGACTCTCTTGGCCATCAAGTGCACAGTTCACTAATCACCTTCCTAAAAAAAAAAACTGCTCCATTTAGTTTAATCACTTGTCAGAACTAAACCAGCAATCTGCCACTTAAGCTTCGCTCCGTCATAAAAAAATCCTTTTATCCAGACGAATGAAAGGAAAACAATCTCCAGCATCCCCAGCAGGGATACGGCGAGCACTCCTACGAACCTGGAACTTTGCAGATAAAATCGTCAGTTGAGAACTTTCCGTTCCCATCTTCAATACAATTCGACGCAACAATTGTAAAACCAACTTCACGCCCCGTAAACGCCACGCCACATTGTTTGTATTTATACTTTTTCACAACAACAGTAATTGCAGTGCAAGATTGGACCCTTTAAATGGACACTCGTTGCGCAAAACTGCTGCGATTTATAGTAGTGCCTGCTGGTGAAGCAAATCAACGAACAAGTTTCCGTAGCTCCCCTGCGTCGCTATCAACACGGACAGATCCGTAGCTTTCAACTATGTACTTGGAAAAACTTTCCTAAAAGATAAATCATCCTCCCAGTGCTAGCGAGGGAACGACGGCAACTTGGAAAGGATGAATTACTACAGGGTATTTCATGCCTTGTCCCTTAAACAAAACCAACAGCAACCTTCCGCATAGCAACTAAACGGAACGGCAACAACTTAATACCGATTTAATATCTTACAATATCAGGAAGTGAATTAATCTTGTTTTCGCTTCTTGTAGTGTCGTATGTCAGTTTAGTGTTTCCAGGTCCTGTGTTTTCATATACCTGGCCTGCGGGCAGCAGGCATATTGTCAAGGATATTAGGTGCGTTTCAAAAAAAATATATCACAACTTCGCAAGTTTTTCGTTGGGTATTGTTGTGCCGCCTCCTTTCTACATCGGAGAGTGGTGGGGTAGCTTATGTCAAAGAGTGACATCCTGCAGCTTGAATATACACATGGTAAAAATGAACACGATGGAACCGAGATCCACATAAAATTAATTACAGGCCCCTTAATAGGATTTCATGTTGCTACAGCACCGACATCGATTTTCGTGTTTCCTTTTTTTTTTTTGTGCGTTTGTCTTATCCTTTTGGAAGCAGTTCGTGTTGGTTGCTGGTGCGTGCATTTGACTACAAAGTGCTTTTAACAACTGAAGAAATGATTTTTTGTGGCTCGAATTACGCAAAGACTTTTGGCAGTGTAAGTGGAAAAATAATTAAAATCCATTTGTGTAGATGATTTTTACCTTTTTCGATTATGCTATACGTGTTTCACTTGTATTGAAGGTCCTTTCGTTTAGTTCATTTCTTTCGTTGAGCGCCGCAAGGGATTATGGATTCATTAGACAATAATTGATAGCGGTGGTGTGCTGCGGAGCAAATGGCGGATGTTTCGAAGGATTTCCATGTAAATTTAGTCTGAATTATGGTTCTAGCCGTTGGTTTGTTGGACAGCTTAAAGGGTACGTAATTGTAATTAAAACACAAGCCTTTTGGACAGTAACTACTATGTACCACCTATTCCATGGGAACGTGATAATGCGAAGCAGTGTCATTTGTGTCCACTTCGAAGCTTCGAGCTTCGAACTTGTCATGTCGTAGAGGGTGACTTTTTAACAGCAAAAAATACAATCCTCAGTTTTTAAGAATTTACATTATCGAAAGCAAGAGAGCAGAGAGAATTCCATTCATATTTTTTAAGTAAATTTTTTATTATACACGGAAAAAAGTTTAAGATCAAATCAAGAAAAATAAGCGCCGAATCACGAAAAGTTTGTCTCATTTTAGAGCTTAGCTAATGATTTACTGATTCACGACTTTTATTCGCAATTCTAGAAATTGTACAAAGTGAAGATATTGATCCTCAAAAGTCGTGAATCAACACTTCTCAGTGTCAATAATGCGATCGGGCATGAAATACATATTGCCATAACCGATCGCAATTTGACACAAATAGTTATCAATTTGATATTACTGTGGTTGTGAAATGCAAAAAAAAAAAAAAAAATCGTAAATACCACTTTTCTGTTGCAATTATGATTTCATCCCTTAGTAAATTGCAACAGGGGTTGATTATTACTTCATTAGTTGCAATTTACAAATTATTATTCGTAAATTGCAACTCATTTTCATCAATTTGCAATTCATATTTTGAAATTTACGACTTCTCTACGTAGATTTACGTTTTCAATTTACATGTGCGAAATTTTTATAAGATTTTATTGATTCATCATTCAGTGGTGGTAAATTACGAAATATTTTTTGCAATT
Organism: Cheilosia urbana; assembly: GCA_946477585.1. Taxonomy (NCBI): domain Eukaryota; kingdom Metazoa; phylum Arthropoda; class Insecta; order Diptera; family Syrphidae; genus Cheilosia; species Cheilosia urbana. The sequence continues at coordinate 84,717,706 of OX297854.1, read as the reverse complement.
TGGGATTTTAAAGTGGTGTTTGAGGAATTGACCTATTGAAGTAGTGAAATGTCGCAAATCACTCTAAATAAATGAAGCTCGAATTAATACTTCTAATCGTAATATTCAAAAATCAAAATTTCATCGTCGTTCTAGGAAAACTCCCTAAGTCCATTTTTCACGACACTGAGATAAATACACCATATAATATTCAAATAACAAAATCTGTGTTCTGTGAAACTCCCTAAGTCCTTAGTATCTCTGTTAATAAATTATACAAAATGAGAACTCCCTAAATCAAAACATTTATTTAGTTTTTAATATTGATTATCAACTTCAAATGTAAATAATCTCAAAACCAATAAAATGGACTTAGGGAGTTTTCATAGAACGACGACGATTTTTATATTTTTCGCCGTTTTCAATGTCGAATTACGAATTTTTGTATCAATGAATGAATTAAGCGAACACTGGCAGAAGCAGGTGACTCAGGTTAAATGGAATTTGATAGATGATGCCGTTTAGAATCTCGCGATAACAGGGTACGATGATCTCCATGCTGAGGCAGAAGCTGTGGATGAAAATTTATAAAAGTTCTCTATAATGTTTTATACCCCAAACGGCACAGATGAATCGGAGGGCAACAAAAAGCCAGTATCAGGGTGGCACAGCAGCCAGGACACCGGAAATCAACTGTAAGGTAATTGAAAATACCCACGGAGTTTGTCGGCCTTGTATAAAGAGAGAAATTGCCATCTATCGTTGTAGAGCTAGAACAGACTCGTGACTTACTTGTCTCACAAAACTGACATTGTCAACGAGAATGCCAAACATGAAAAGCGTCTGTCCAATATTGGCGTAGTAAAGTTCGTCTAAAATCAATCTCCATTCCGTGGCAATTATCTGGTGGAAAATATGGCGATCGTAGTGGACTGTAGTGCTTTCGGATGAACAGACATCGGTTACGTTCGCTGACACTTCGCATTCGTACTTAACAGCTGGAGCTAGAAAAACTGTGGAAAGCTGACGCTATCCGATGGGGAATTTTGACAGCGAGATGAGTAGTGGGGTACCGATTTGCCATCTCCCCACATCGCCAACGGAATCGTATACAGCATCCGGAGCAGGTTCTGTTTCTTCTGCTTGAATACAGGGTGTCCGCAGGGAAGGTATACTACTTTGATTTTCCGCCATTTTGTAAACATTAGTCTTGACAGTTCATATTTGGCAGTCGTGAAGTAGACACGTGGCAAATTTATTATTGAAAAATATTCGATAAACCAAAGTGTTTTAATCGTTAAAACATTTTATCAAAATCAATCATCGATTACTGTGACGATGAGAAAGCTACGTGAAATTTTTGGGAGAAATAACGTGCCAACAAAACGCACTACTTATCGTGTAGTGAATGATTTCGAAGAAAGAGGGTCTGTAGGTGATAGGCCCAAGCATGGACCACAACGTACTGCAAGATCGGCTGAAAACATTACTGCTGTTGAAGGACCTTACTTTTTTGAAAATGAAAACGGCGTAACGGTAAATGTGAATGGGGAGCGATATCGTGATATGATTGAAAACTTTTTAACACCACAGCTTCATGCTTTGGGTAATCATGTGGTAATCAACAAGACGGTGCCACATCGCATACAGCCAGGATTACAATGGTATTACTGCGAGACCTCTTTCCAGAACAAGCTATTTCAAGAAATGGCGATGTTGATTGGCCTCCACCTCCACGTTCGCCTGATTTGACTGCTCCGGACTTCTTTTTGTGGGGATATCTGAAAAGCAAGGTTTATGCAAACAAACCAGAAACGCTTGAGCAACTTAAACAAAATATTCGTGATGAAATTAATGAAATACCGCGTGAAATGTGTGAGAATGTAATGAAAAATGTGCTCAAAAGGGCTCGCATGTGTGAGACTAACAGAGATGGACATTTACCTGATATTGTATTCCATACATAATTGCCGACATTGAATAAAACATTTATCAATATAAAACGACGAAACGACCTACCAGTGCTCCCAGACATTGAAGACTGTTTTTCCCTGTCCGCATGCTTCCGAGGCCTACAGCGTAAACGGGTGCCCTAATTTGGTCCAAACTTCGGATTTGGAGTTTGGGGGCTTTCAGTTCGGAGCCGTTTTTTTTTTTTTTGTTTGCAAGGTATCCTGAATATTAATGGTACTTCCCATATTAAACGTTCGTTCCAGTTTGATATTTTTCGAAAACGCCGCAAGCAATTCAACCAAAATTGTTATTTAAGCTTAGGTGAGGTTACCATGACTGCATACCCAGTTTTTGGCTACAAATTCGAATAACGTTACTTTTGAAATTTGGACATGTCTCGAAAACGGTTGTAACGTACGGTCTGCATATTCCTATGCCCTCACCGCCAAAAATATGCATATGCCTACGCAAGCAGGCAAAGATGTGCGAATGATCTAACCATCCCTTCAATCATATAGAACTCGACTTATCCGGTACTATCACCCATACTGGTAAAGGCCTAGTCCCAGGAGGGATAACAGGTTCGGGCACAAGTGTCTGCCACCAAACCCTCCCACTAACCTTATCTACCCTTATGACCCAAGGTCACAGGACCCTTGAGGCAGTCCGGGCAAAGTAGTGAAAGGGGTGTCCAGGCCTCCTGTGGCTCAGGCATGAAAGCTCCTCCACGCGCTAGCTCGTCGGTGGGCGGGAATCTTGCCACAGGCCCTGGACTGGGGTTACAAATCATTTTTACATGCCTAACTATCTTCCGAATAATTCGCAGAAAAAAAAAGGTCTTAACCACGTCACGTAACCATCTACTTCTCTAACAATGCTAATTGCGAGGCCCGAGTTTTGTATAATTCACTGTTTGCTCCGGAGCGGGAGGAAGGGAGAGATATGAAGATGAGGAACTCTCCATGAGCTGACCCACCCCTAACTGAACCGAAGTTCAGTGACCATGGCCGACGACACGCTCATTTCACGACGACCCCTAGCGAACAAGAATTTAAGCCTCCTATGGGGCTAAATTCCTTAACTTTTATTCCTCTTCATCCCCTCCGATTTATCCGTCCTTTATGGCGTCCAACACATCCTCTCCTAAAGCTTAATCCATAAACATATTTACCATTCTTTTAAACTGGCAAATAAAAATAACTCTAATCCTTTTCAACCTCCAAAGTTAAATCATTTATTAACAATAAGAATCCAATCAATGACATCCGAATTCATAATTATAATCTACAGTCATGTATGTAAGGTATGTATTTCTAACTTTCCACCGAAACAAATTCGATTTCTTATCTCCTAACAATAATTACTCTACAGAGCTTCCAGTACGTTAGATTCACCTCCACGTACTTTGTATCAATCAGTGGTAGCTTTTTCTTTCCAATTATTTTCTTTTACTTTCTTTCTATTTCTCTCCTTTCGCTTTCTTTCACTTTTTCTTTCTTTACTACAAACACAACATCGATGGATAGTTCGTTTTCGGTCTGTGCAAACTCCAAATTTCAAATATGTTACGTTACGTTAAGTGTACTATTCCTTTTTTTTTTTTTTTTTCTTCTTTACTTTTCTTTACTTTAGGTCAATTCACTTTGTCTTTGTTCAAAAATATATTTTAAATCACTTACCCCACTTTAGTTTATTGGGTTACCTGTAACCAAACCGATGTCCAAGGTGGTGGGACGAGGTGCACCGCATTCCTTCCTTGACTTGTGTATGTTCGTTAAGAATTCTGCTGGCATACGCCGTATATCTCTGTTGACTGAACGATAAAAATATAATTTGAACATAAAAGACTTACAAAATGTGAATATGCCACACAAAAATTAAAAACAAAACTTAGCTCTTTAGTACTGGGAACAACGCCACCTATTGAACCCTAGACCGTTCAATTAAAGATGTTGGTTTGATTTACTGCTAACTGCTGGCTGTGGATATGATACTCCGAAATTAGGATGGTATGCTTTAAGCTGTCCCTGCCGATGAAAATGTTGCGAGATCAGGTGTGTAACGCTCCTGCAACATGTTATGTGGATGCTGCTGGTGTAACCTGTCTATGCGGTGTCGATGAGACAATATTGTTGCTGTTGCGGTTGTCTGATCCGGCAGAGATTGGGAGACGAGGTCAACCACGAATTGTCCCCTCTTGGTTTTGCAATGAACCAACCGTGTATGCTTGCGCTTTACCCCGATGGTGGAGGAAGGTGAAGCCAATGATAACCCGATTAGCGGGGGCCCCGTTTCCTTTCACAGATGCAGATTCGCGCTCGTGTATAGCCAAGGTTTTGGTCGTGAAATTCCTATTGATTTTTGGTGGAATTTTGGCGTCAGATTTGGGCGGCCGCGGAGTGGTGCGATGAGGCGGGTGGGCACGTGGTTTAAGCACAAGGAGTTGTTAGGTTGTTTTTTCGCAGAAACTTTCACGATAGCTCAATAAAAATGGGTCGTTTTATAAGATGAAATCTTTTTTTCACTGCTTCAGGCTTTGGCACAAATTAGCTTTTACTTTCATTGCTTACAGAATCGATGTTCAGATTAAGCACACGGCCCAGAGAAACCACACGTTGTGCACCGCCAGCCAATTAACAAAAAAAAAAGAGAATTCCACACCACGCGCCACATCCAAACTCTTGCAGTTTTCAAGCAAAAAAAAACTCATCTCTATGCCGCTATAAAAAAAATCAGCCCAGCTAAACTATCCTAAGTAAGTATATCTAGTCGTCTCGCTCGCTCCTAGGTACCCAATATATGGCCCAACTTTAAAACTAGCCTAGCTTTTTGCAGTTTATTCAAAAAAAAACATATTTTCAGCTCTAATTTTAATTCCCGATTTTAGACATTTAATTTACCCATTATAATTGAAATTTGATTAAAATTGTGAGAGCTACCGATGATCAAAGTTGTTGCCTAGAAGAGTCAGGTCACAATAGGCGTTTCCTTTTCCCTCTTTGCCGGTGTCGGTTAAAATTAAAAAAAAAAAAATTAAAGTAAAATAAAATGCTGCAATTTTTCCAATTCCATTCCATTTCTAACATGATGGCAAACTTAGTTTGTCTCTGTATTATCGTAAAATGGATTTTTGAAAAAAGGAATTTTTTTTTAAATTTTTTATTTTCTTTAGTTTACCTAAAAACAGCAATAACAATTTTGACCAAAATACAAACTTAGAGTAAAATTGATATTCTCAAAGTTATTGCGTCCTTAATTTTCAATTCGAATCACTGAAAACGCTAATTTAAAAAAGTGCTCATATCTCGAAAGTTCCATTTTCGATTTCGATAAATCTTTAAAAACCAAGTAATGCTTACATGCAGAACAATAACTTATACTTGGTTTTCAGCTAAATATTTAACCAATAGTATTTTTCAAACTGAACGTTGCAATATTTAGTACTGTTTTGTCTGTCAAATTTAACAAACACTGCTGTAACGATTTTGATCAAAATACATATTAAAGATAATATCAGTATTCAAAATTAGATCCCGTACTTAGTTTTTCTCAAAAAAAAAAAAAAAAAAAAAAAAAATAATTTTTATAATATTTTTTAATAATTTTTCAAAACTGACTACCCAAAAACCGATCTGTGTTCATTATATAGGTAGGTATTTTAAAACTCAATAGCGCAGTTAAAAATTAAAATAAGTCCACCCACTTGGTTACACAATCAGAAACTCTCATTTCATTTGCACTTTCACATACGTCCATCGGGGTATTCATTTTATAACTGCTAATGCAAATTCAAAAACAGATCTCTTATTTCTTGCATATATATAGCGGACTATCGGGAACTCTACTACCAATCATTGGAACCGTATACATCACTAATCTATTCCAACATTTAACCACTTTGAAAGTGTCTCTCGCGCAAACTATTCACTTTAGAAAAAAAATGATGTTAGAAACCTAATATCATTTTTGAAGCCCTATTCATAGATACCCCATACGTATGGTTTGATTTTATTGAATTTTTTTGAGTTTCAGTTCTATGTATGGGGACCCCCAAAATTTACTGTTTTTTTTTTTATTTTTGTGTAAAATCTTAATGCGGTTTACAGAATACATCTACTTACCAAGTTTCCACGGTAAGTTCTTATAGTTTCAGAGAAAGTGGCTGTGACATGCAACGGACAGACAGACATGACGAATCTAATAGGGTTCCGATTTTTGCCATTTGGCTACGGAACCCTAAAAACACATGCCCTAACAGATCAGAAAACAAAAACTTCTATCGAGTTTTCGTTGAAAACTTGACGATGCATTCGCACCGAACACCAACAAGTTTTCGTTTCAGTCGCAGTTGAGAGACTTTATTCGTTAAACCTCCGTGCAAAGTATTTTGGTTACAAATATTAGGTTATTAATTAATTGTGAAAAATGATTTTAAGTTGTGAGTTGTAACATTTGTTCGGTGTTTTCATGTTGTATGTATGGGAAAACTTCTGTTTTCGATGAAGTTTTCGAGTGTTTTCGCGAAGACCTGGTTTTTAGCTCGTTGTGAATAGGGTCTAAGGGTAGCATCAATGTTTCTGGGTTGACTTTAGAATGTTCAAGTCCTGATGTACAAAACGACCTCGTTTTTAATTTGTTTCATAGTATAACATCATCGTCGCATCCTTTTCGTTTTGAACAAATTGAAAATGACTGCAAACAAACTTTTTTGAAACTATGAAAATTGTTTTTTTTTTTTTTTCTTGTAATTTGCTTATTTTTCTTCCTTGTCATAGATTGATATGAAATTGAGCATGGCTAAGTAGACTGTCAGAAACTCAGAACTCAAAACTATTCAGACAATCACTTCAAAGGAGTCTGATGATGAATTAGTGGTGTAGTTCGAAATAGCTATCATTCATACCAAAAGTGACTGTGTCTGCGAGTTGTTTCTCTCAAACAATAATTCACAAACTGAAATTCGACGTAATTTCCCAACAGAAATTGTCAGGATAACCCTCAAAACGATCGAGAATCGTTGTTACTCCTCGCTTCCCCACTCGAGTAGCGAATGGACGGTGGATTAAGGCATCTAATGCAACGACATGCTCTGCTCAGCGACATATGAATTTTGAACGAATGAAATAGTATGCTATGAAATGCCCACCCTACATTTTATTGCATACTATCGTTCTTTCTTTCTATTGACAAAATTGACAGATAGCAAGCTATGATATATTGCTCGTGGAACAACATAGTGTTAGGAATAATTGCAAGCTAAAAACAAGAAAGTCCTGAGTGAAAAGTGTCCCAACTCCAACTGTCACCAAATGTATAAAGAATTATTGATCGTTGGTTGGAATTAATGAAATGCTTTTTTTACAAAATGAATGCCTAATTATTTAATTTTTTTTTTTTTTTTTTTTTGTTTAAACGAGGGTAGGTGAAAATCTTCCAAAGACACTATGAGAATAGCAAGCGCGTGCTCATAGTAGTGTCAGATTTTTACTGACTAAAAACACCACCCTTCGAAGAATTGTTAGATACTGCAACTAAGATATAACTTATCAAGCAATTTTTCTATAACGAAATAACAACTTTTGACAGGCTACTTTCCAATGAAAGACCCTGCATGTTCCGCAATTAAGACGCGGTTAATCCTATCTTGCCAAGTCGAACGGTTTCGTTCTTTGTAGTCGGCGCAATAAATTGTTCTCGTCCAGAATTTGTCGGACTGAATTGTTGACATGTCCGATTAGTCGGTTTCTATGCTTCCTCGCGAAGCTTTTTGTTTCAGCTTCAATTATTGGAATTCCGAGATCTCTGTGGATATCGTCGTTTCTAATATACCATGGTGCCTGTACAATTTCTCTAAGCACTTTATTTTGAAAGGTTTGTAGAATATTGACATTTGTTTTCTTGGTACAACCCCAGAGTTGTATACCGTAGGTCCACACCGGCTTTAGCACTTGCTTGTATAGAAGCAGTTTGTTTTCGGTACTGAGCTGGGAATGTTTTCCGAGTAACCAGTACATTTCTCTATATTTGATATCGAGTTCTTTACGTTTCATTTTCACGTGCGAATTCCATTTCAGCTTTGCGTCGAGTGTCATTCCCAGGTATTTGGCCTCGTTTGCATCGGGTATTGAGGGCGATCCGCCAGTCCCTCGTCCATTCATTTACCTTATTCAGTGCGATTTGAAGTTTTGCAGTCGTTTCTTCAATTGTATTACCTATTGCTAGGATAGCGGTGTCGTCGGCGAACGTAGCGAGAGAAGTGCCATCTTCTCTTGGTATATCGCGAGTATATAACAAATAGAGAAGGGGCCCAAGGACACTTCCTTGCGGCACGCCGGCCGAAATTTCCTTAAGTTGAGAGTATTCGTTTCCATGTCTAACACGGAAGAGTCTATTCCCGAGATATGATTCTAAAATATCATATAGGCATACGGGAAGAACTTGTCGTAATTTAAATTTCAAACCGTCATGCCACACCTTGTCAAAGGCTTGTGAGACGTCAAGGAATACGCTTGAGCATATCTTTTTTTCTTCAAATGCTTTCTCAATTACGTCAGTAATTCTATGCACTTGGTCAATCGTTGAATGCTTGGTTCTGAACCCAAACTGGTGGTCAGGGATAAGATTATTATATTCTATAACCGGTGGTAGTCGCGTTAGTAAAATTCTCTCGAAAATTTTGGATATAACTGGAAGAAGGGAAATCGGTCTGGTTTTAAAACCATTATGACCTCCGCAACTTTCCATTGGCTCGGCACGTGTTTTAGTCTGAGCGCGGCATTTATAATATGAAGAAGCTTAATTAATGCTTTTCTTGGTAGAACTTTGAGAATTTCTCCCGTGATCAAATCATAACCAGGAGCTTTCTTAGGTTTTAGGGATTCAATTTCACGTTTTAGTTCTCTTAGCGTTGCACTTGTGAGTACTAAATCGTCGGATAGTAATTCCGCCGCAATAACACTGTCGTGAACCGCCCGACCATCGTACGGTTTAAAGGTTTCTTTTAAATGGGCGGCAAAAACGTCCGCTTTTTCTTTATCTTCCCTTGCCCATTCATTTTGATTTATTTTAATTGGCGGCGCGGGGATTTTGGGCCTTTTGGTGCCTTTTGCAGCTTTCCAAAGTGAATAGTTGGAATCTTTTTTCGCCGTTATACTTTCAAGGTAAGAACCTATCGCACGATTTTTAAAGTCCTTAATAGCTGTCTTCAACAAATTGCACAAATAATTCAAATGTGTTTTATGTTGCGGGGCGCGACTCTGTTGCCATTTTTTACGCGCCTTCCTTTTTTCGTTAACCAATTCTTTTATTTCGGGAGGATATCGTAGACCGTATTTGGCCGGCGCTTTCCTTGGATTAGGCGTATTATTCCAGGAAGCGAGCTGTACGATCTCAATGAAGCGATCTAATTCAACCTCAAGTTCATAGGGTGTCGTAAGTGGAACGCTAAGTTCAACATTCTCTTCAATTTCGTTCCTAAAGCCTTCCCAGTTGGTTGTTCTACCAGTTAATCTCGCTGGCTCAAGGTTATTTACTAGTTTTACGCTCAATGTTAAAATAACCGGTGAATGATCAGATGACAGATCAAAGCTCTCTTCAACTTTAATGTGGTTGGTAGATATTCCTTTCACGACGAAAAAATCGATCAGGTCAGGTGTTTTTGAAGTATCAGTTGGCCAGTAGGTCGGTTTGCCCGTCGAGTGGAAATCACAACTATACTCCATACCTGCCCCATATAGCATTCTTCCTTTTCGCGAGATATATCTAGAACCCCAGAACGTGTGTTTTGCATTAAAATCGCCGCCAATAATGAAGTTTGGTTTGAGCGATTTAAGCAAGTTAGTATAATCAGTTTTTTCAAGCGCGGAACGCGGTGGACAGTAGATAGATGAAATTCTAAGAGTACGCTGACTATTTTTTACTCGAATCGTGCACAGTTGCATAGTTTCAAGCTCTATCTTCAGGTCTTCGTATTGTTCAATGCAGTCTTTAATAAACAATGACGATCCACCTCTCGCGTTTCCCGAAGGGTGACAAGCGTGAATGTCATTATAGCCTTTTATTTTTAAGCTCGATCCCTTTTTCACGTGAGTTTCAGAAATCAAGCAAATGTTAAGATCTTTCTCGCGTATGAATATTTCCAATTCGTCGAGTTTTTGCAAAAGACCGTTTGCATTCCAAGTGCATATTTTTAACATTGGTTTTTTATTCATATTTTATTTGATGTACGCGTTTTCCGTGAATTATTCTCGAGCTTAACCAAGCGATCGAGAATAATTTTATTTATTTTGCTTTGTTCTTCAAGTTTCTGGAGAACAACTGAGAATACATGAGAAACAGGGTCCGGCGAAGTTTCAACGTTTTTAGCTCCGTCGTATGCCGCGGCCTGAGCGTAGGTCTGCACTTCTCTGGCTGGCCGAGGGCCACTATTCGATGGCTTTACTGATGGTAACTTTTCAGTAGCGTTTCTTTTGGCAACAGAGGTCGAGGGCTTTTCTGTTGTCTCTCTTTCTCTGACATTATTACGCTCTGGAACCGGAGGTTTTATGTTGCCTACTACATCCTGGGCGGTCTTACGCTTTGTATTCGTTAGCGGCTTTGTTTTTTTATGTTGAGGCTTAAGGAGCGCATCTCTCCGTTTTTGCAACTCCTTAGCTACTTCACAACCTCTATAATTTGCAGGGTGCTTTCCCTTACAGTTAGCACAAGTAGCGGAGGATTGTTTATTTGCTCCACAGTCTTGGAAGAAATGATTTCCGGCGCATTTCACACATCGCGGCTCTTTTTTGCAATACATTTGCGTGTGATTAAATTCCTGGCAACGTTTGCACTGTGGAATTATTTTCAAATTTCTGCGCATCGGCTCGATTTTAACCACGATATTTACTATGGTTTTAATTCGGTAGATATCTTCGATATTATCAGACCTATCGAAGGTAAGCATAAAGAGCGGTAGTCCACGCCTTATCATGACATCCTTATCTTCTTCCGATTTCTGTTTCTCCTTCTTGATGATATTAACGGCATCAAGAATTTTAAACCCTTTAGCTTGAAGGTCGTTTATAACCTCTTCTTTTTTGCATGAGGGGTGGAGTCCCCTTGCTACAACACGATGTGGCCTTTCTGACTTTATTTCGAAAGTATACCACTGGATCTTCTCAGTATTTAGCTTTTGGGACACTGCCCGGTAGTCTTCGTGGTTATCGACGTTAATTTTCCACGCATTATTCCTCAAAGATGTAACCTTAAATTGCGATATTATCGTTCCTTTAAGGAGGCTGTACAATTTATTATACTCCGTTATTCCAACGACGTTTATTGGAGGCGGTGCGCGAATATGCCCTCGGAGTTGTTTTTCTTGCGGTACTTTACGCGTTTGTTCTTTTAAGGGCTCGACTTCAGGCGAAGAACCGGCTCTCCTTTTCTTACTAGGTCTTTTTTTAGTGACCCAATTCGTTTCGCGCGCTAGCTCTTCTTCGTCGGTGTGGTATTCCCGACTAGCCAAGCGTGGTGGAGTACTTTCGCGTTCTTTCTGCAAATGGGTGTTCCTTAGAACCTCATTTTGTTCTTTTAGCAGTTCTATCTCTTTCTTAAGATCTTGATAGAGTAGATCCATTTCCTTAAGCTTGATTCGGAGTTCTTTATTTTCTTCCTCAAGACTTTTATCTTTCACTGGGTCCTGTTTTTCACGCGCTAGCGATCCCGGCGGACTTCTTTTCCCGGCGTTATTCGATCTTGTTGGAGGAGATCGAGATACCCTTGAGCTTTTAATAAAAGGGTTAATAGATTGCAATAAGCGGCTCTCCCCAGAATCCGTAGAGCCGACCTCCGAAGAGGGTGGATTTTCCAGTAAAGCTGGACTGCCACCTGGGGTAGTTAATCTTTTGGTTTTGTTCATTGCATTTTTTGTATACACCATTTCGCTCGGTATACGGAGGTTGGATTTTAGTCGCCTTTTACGACAGGCATGCCTACCTCGGGTATATTCTAACCCCTACCCGAAGGGGGCGCAGAAAAACTGTGGATGAATAAAGGGAATTTGTGTTGATGCAACTCCAGATTCGATGTGCCTATAACCTCACTTTTAGAAACCTTAATTATCTGGAAAAACGTTCGTTGATTTGAAAGTGAAAAGACAAACAGCAATAAAATGCGATTTTCGACATCAAATGCAGGACTCCATCCGTTAAATATAAATTCCTTCACCATTTTCAGCTTTTAAACCTAGTCCTAGACTTAGCCCTTGGGCTTAAACCTTAGTCTTAAGCCACTTTCACACCTTGCAATTAGGCTAACTAAAAAGTGACTTACATTTGCATACACTCGAATTAAACAAAAAGATTAAAAAATCGACAAAGATTCCACAACACTGAGGGGTCTGTGTTCGACCGGCAGCAAAAAAAAAAAAAATACGTCTTGAACTATTTTGCACTGTGCCACCTCCCGCGAATGTCTGATAATAGCCCGAGATTGTAACAAACAGCAGTGTTGCTAGCACTCTCTTTTCATTTATCCCACGAAGGGTGGTAATTTTTCCCTTTTCTCCCTTTTCACCGTACTCAAATTCTCTTTTAAAATCCCACGATACTTTTTTGCCTAAAAATCCACTTTTTAAAAGTAAAATTTGTATTACAAGGACAAAAAATTCACGGTTAATTAACCTTTAGTATAAAAATCACAGTTTTTAACATTATTACGATTATTTTTTGGTACTAGCAAATTTTGATATAATACGATTTATATGAGCAGTTTTTTATATATATTTAGTGTTTTGATATTCATGGTGAAATGTAGGAGTTTTCATGAAATTTCAGCAAAAATTTATAGTTTGAATGTTTTTTGTTAGATTCCTCAAATGGTTTTCGGACATCGAAATTCCCACAAAAAGGGATAAATCTCACGATATAAAACAATGACAAATATTCTAAGAGAACTTCTCAGTTAGCCGTTCGGACTCGGTATAAAATTGAAAATTGGAGGTCCCTTTCCATTCGTCCAAACAATTAAAAACTCACACGAAACGAATGCTTGTGACTTGTGAGAAGCAAGGTTTAGGGTACCTCGTACCTAGCCTATACGTAGCTGTTGCGCCAACAATTTATTTATTTATACATTCTGTCACAGTATACATTGTTAAATCCGAGCTGATTCACTGATGTCGTGCCTTCGTTTGGTTTCAACACGATGCCGATGCTATATTTAATAAAACGCAAAAATGATTTCCACTGAAATGGATGCGGCAATAATGTAATTTGTATCCATAAATACAGCCGACTCTGACCGTTTCATCGAATGTCGAAATTAAAACTGTGCAAACTCTGTCTTGCTTATAGAACTAATATTGGAGACCAATGTCCATACACTCGATGGATGTATAAACATAAATACCCTTTGTCCTTTCCCCAGCCCCCAATATGGGATTGCTTGAAAAAAATAAAAACCTGCAAGCAAAATCCATTTTAATTATTTTCCAGACTTCGTTTCCATTCAGGTAAATATAAAGAACTCACAAAAAGAAAAAAAAAAAAAAAAACAAGCATAGGAAATTTCGGCAACATTCATTCAAATACTCTGTCCTCCCTCCCAAAACAACAACGGCATCACGATGAAAACACAACATACAGAAGGAAAAGAACCTACAACATAATGAAATGTTCTGTTAAAACATCATTTTGCCATGAACGATGTGGTTGGCGAAGAGGCGACTAAGGGGAGGCAAACCTACCGATACGTTATGGAAATATGAGTATCAAAAATTGTGAACAAACTCCAGCAGCATACGCTTAAATTTCTGAACAAGGATTCTTTTGAAAGGGGAGAAAGGAGTTAGAGCAAATTTATAATTATTTTGGGAATTTATAGTAGAGAAATTGTTTCGACAGGATGAGTGGTTACCGAAGACCGAGAGGGAATTTTTCTATGATTACCTGTCACAAACACAGAGAATGTGTGTACACAGTTAGAAGTGCTGCTCCTTTGGCAGTTGTAGAGGATATGAGATATTTTACGATGTTACCAGAAAGGAGATTTAATATGGGGGCAATAGAAGTTTAGATGGCCAATACTTGGAGGATGAGGTAGAGGGAAATTCGAGTAATAATGACTTTTATAGAGTTCGACTTTCAGAAAACAGCCCAACCATTGTAGAGCGGATAAGTCATATTGAATGTTTCTTTGCATGGTAGGTATAGCATATTTATCAAAACGTCTTGCTAACTCGGGTGGTAAAGTGCAAAGTTCCGGTATATAATAATATAGTCTATAATGGATAATGATGGTATGAATCCCTGGTAAAAATTACATTCCTAAGGGCAGTTTAATTGGTCACAACTCAAAATCCACCTTTAATATTGGAGCTCCAATCGCTATTGGTCATTTTACCAGCGAAACTTGGGTTACAACCAAAACACTCCGACCGCTAAATCATACTCACCCCCAAAACTAAATTGTGCAGAGAATATCCCTCCACACTATCGTCCATAAAAAATCACAAGAAAGTTAAAGTTTCATAAAGCTGAAAAATAGGTTAAGGAAGAAAAATCAATTCAGCATACTGAGTGAGGAATTAAACAATGAAATACGAACAGCTCGGAATAAATACTTATACTCTAAAGTCCATAATGCACTTGGTAATTCAAGAAAGGAATGGAAAGCTATAAATAGATACTTAGTATTATTGATAGAAGATCACCCAATATTTCCAAAGCTATAGGACTATCGAATGATCGTGTTAGTATTGATGATCCGGCTATAGTATCAAATATTTTTAATGATTTATTTTCTTTGGTTGGTCAGATGCCTTTTTCTAGTGATTATCCTTCTTATTGTTTGTAATGGCTGCATAACGTCTCATTTAGCTTAGAACTTTATAAAATTATTTGTTCACCTAACTCCTAACAGCTCAAGATCTTGTGGTTATGATGGATATGTTTATATTTTTAACTTAAGCATTTCGACTGCCGTTGTCCCTTATAATTTAAAATTTTATTTTTTAATTAAAAATAACAATAACAAAGGTAGTAAGAGTGACAAGAACAATTCCAGGCCAATTTCTTCGCTATATTCAATCTCTAAAGTGTTTGAAAAAGCCATTAAGAATATATTGCTGAGTTACCTGGTAAAAGTAAATTTCCTAAGTCCTGCTCAGTATTTTTAGGGAAGGTCTTTCTACAGAAGATGCCCTATTCGAGTTTTGCTCCATTATTTATAAAGCACTGGATAAAAAAAATGTTCCGCCGGTCTTTTTGTGGACCTTATTAAAGCTTTTGACATGGTCAATCCCAGAGTTCTACTTACCAAACAAGGATTCAGCCATTAATTGTTCTGCAAAAGTGTGCTGTTATAAAAGTATGTGGGGTCAGTCGTTAAACTCCTATAGATTTATTCAGAGCACTGAAAAAACTGCCACTAAAACATTTGTAAATTTTTAAAATATGTAAAAGTATGGCTTCTGAATATGTTATCTAAATGATTTCAATAAAGCTATTGTTCTATTTTCGTTTTATATGTACAAATCGTCGCTTTAAAAGCAAAGTGACATAAGTCCAAAATGTATGATATTCAGGAGCGATGTTTAAAGATCGATAGAAGATAGAAGAAGAAAATTATTTACTTATCACTTATTCATTTTTAATTCACAAAATTTGTATTTACTTAATCTATTATAACAATATTGAAGAAAAATTAAGGTGACAATGGTATTTGGACATAAACAAATAACGGTAATGTCACTTCATTAAATGATTAAATTATACAAAGATATACAAAAAAAAAAAAAAAAATATTTCTATGAATTTATATAAAAGTTTATAATAAATAAGCTATAAAAGAGAAAGGCAAATTAAAAAAGAAATAAATAAATAGTTGGCGCAACAGGTCTGGAGGGATCCTAGGCCTAGCTTCTCACAACCATTCGTTTTGTGTGAGTTTTTCATTTTTTGGAACGAATGGAAGGGATCTACAATTTTATGCCGACTCCAAACGTCTAATTGAGAAGCTCTTTCAAGACATTTATACTCTCGGATGTTTGTCAGAGTTGGAATTTGGGGACCCCTTACTTAGTAGTCCAACACACTAACCACTGAGCCACTGCGCCTACATACCGAACTGACAGTTGAAAATTGCATGATGCCAACGAAAAACAAAAACAAACTAGAAAGAGGGAAATTCTCTTTTTAACGATAGTTTGCCAGATAAAAGTGCTGCCAAATTTGCATTAAATTTCTTAAGGTTGACATTACACTTTCGTGCAAGTGTAAGATATTTTAGGCCTAAAAAAAAATAGGAGTACGAATGTGAAAGGAGGAGTACGGGAGTACGGAGAGGCTGAAAGGAGTACAATACTCCTATGGGAGTACTTTCGGCAACACTGGCTGCTAGAATGGGAACAAGTTCCAATCGAAGAGTGGCAAGACGCGCGTCGTTGCCGACATTCGAACGACTTGCATTTCAGTATGAACCAACAGAAAACTATGGCGGTAATGCGATTTTCGATATTGGAGCGATGACTACAATTGTGTGCCAAGTGCCACCATTGAAAAGCGCTGAAATTTAAAGGCGAAACGACCGGTCATTGCTGGCACCTCCGGAGCCATTAACCATTAAAATCGTAAAAAAATTTGCAGGGCAATATTTTCTCTTATGTGGGAAACAGATTAACTCAGCGACATCAACAGCAACTTTGACAACTTTTTAGAACCACTTAAAAAAAAATAGTTGGCGCAACAGGTCCGGAGGGACCCTAGGCCTAGCTTCACACAACCATTCGTTTTGTGTGAGTTTTTTCTTTTTGGAACGAATGGAAGGGATCTACAATTTTATGCCGACTCTAAACGGCTAATTGAGAAGCTCTTTCAAGACAGTTATACTCTCGGATGTTTGTCAGACGTTCGCGAGAGGTGGCACAGTGAAAAAAACCCTTAGTTGGAATTTGGGTTTTTGCGGGACTCGAACCTCGACCCCTTGCTTAGTAGTCCAACACACTAACCACTAAGCCACTGCGCCTCTTTTAAGAACCACTGTATTTTAATTACTTTGAATACATTAGCACAGCAACATCGACAGCGACATCAACGTTAGAGCTAATCCTAAATTCTCTGTTGCTGTTGCTGTCAAAGTCGTTGTGTTAATCTGTTTCTCGCATTATTCATCATGCAAACAGACATGTTCTACCAATGGTACGGGATTCTACGCTGCACAATAATTCACATTAACAGATTCGAGGCTAAATTTATCATCGGATGGGTGCATTCTTGCGAGTGAACCGGTAAACCAATATCCGCAGGTGTATTTCATTTCGTCTGAGGATGAATAAGTCGATAGGCGGTACAGATGGCAAACAGGAGTGACAAAAAACGTCATATTTAATACAAACAAGAACAACGCTTTGATTACGATGTTAGAGATAGAATGAACTCAGACAATCGCAGATTTGTCTTCAAACCTAATGATAGAACCGTACTCTGAAAAAAAAAGACTGGATAGAAAAACGGGAAGTGTCACTGCAATGCAACAAAAATTACTTAAAATTTTTATTTTTTTTTTATTGGATGTTCCGGGCTTAACGCTACACAATTTGAAATTGAAAGTTGGCTCACAATTTTGTTGCGCAACCTCAATGCACCTCAACTTTGTAACGGATCGCATTTGATTTGGTTGTAAAGAATCTCAAATCAAAGGTAAATCCTGCAAGCGACGATTTTCAGGTGAAAATGCAAAGGCAAACATTCTCATTTCGCGGATTCCGCTTATTCAGTACGATTTGCCATTGGTATTTAAGCGTCTGCAATTTAACATGCGTCTCGCTTTCACTATGACAAATACTAAGTCGCTAGTATAATCGCTGGATATATGTGGCATCAATCTTAAATTCCCATGGTCAATTGTATGTGGTGCGCTCATGTGTGAACAAACCACTTTAGAGAAAAAGCGGTACGTTGGCCGACACCTGACAAGTCAATCATTGCGGTTTGATTGAAACACATCGACATTGCTATACTTCAGTTATTTTTACTATGTATATCTAATAATAAAAATTTAAAATAAAAAAAAATTGAATTGACCGAACTACATAAAGTATAATTTGCATTGTGCATGTTCGGAAATAATTTTCGTTACCTATGTATGTATACATTAACGAATTAGGGTGGAACGAAGTTCGCCGGGTCAGCTAGTACAACTATAAATAGGTATGTGCCTAGGTATATTCGAAAATAAATTTTGTAAATCAATACTTTTGAGTTGCAATTCAAGACTAAATGGTTGTAATTTGCGAATGGATGAAATCGTTATTTGCTTCAGAAAAGTGGTAATTTACGAATTGTTTTTGCAATTCACAACCACAGTAATATCAAATTGATAACTTTTTGTGCCAAATTGCGATCACATATATTTCACGCCCGATCGCATTATTGACGCTGTAAAGTGTTGATTCACGACTTTTGAGGGTCAATATCTTCACTTTGTACAATTTCTAGAATTTCCAATAAAAAGTCGTGAATTAGTTAATCCTGAGCTAAGCTCTAAAATGAGACAAACTTTTCATGATTCGGCGCTAATTTTTATTGATTTGATCTTTAAATTTTTCCCGTGTACAAGAAAAATTATTTAAAACTAGCTGACCTGGCGAACTTCGTGCCGCCTAACGGCCAATGAATTTGATTTGAACACGAATGTGTTTAGTTTTTTTCTCGGTGTATAATCGTGGGTATGGACGCTAACGCCCACCACATTGGCTGGGGTAGCTCAAATACAAATAAAAGAGGTGAGTCCTTATTTGAATACCTAAATGTAGAAAATATAATGACTTTAAATGAAAGTTGTACTCCAACCTTTTTGACAAAAAGTAGGAGGGAAGTATTGGATATTACTCTCGCTGAAAGGCGATCGATCCATCTGGTGTCCGAATGGAAGGTCAGCGATGAACCTTCTTTTTCTAATCACAGATGGATCAGCTTCAGTATAAACCTAGACCCAATACCCATACAAATGATTAGAAATCCTATAAATCCGAATTGGTCCGTCTTTGAAGAGAAGCTCAGAATTCTCGTGGGAGGGGTACACTGCGAACCGTGCATGAACGTAAACCTCCTGAACAAAGAAGTCCAAAACCTACAGAAGTGTATCATACAATCATTTGAAACCGCGTGCCCACTAGAACCCTTATCCAGATCGGCAAAAAAAGCCATGGTGGAACGGTGAAATCCGCGAAGCAAGGAGAGTGGCGCGCCAAAAATTCAATAGAGCAAAGCAATCCAACGACGCGGCTGACTGAGATGCCAATAAGGATAGTAAAATAAGTTTTAAAAAACTCACCAGAACTGCCAAAAGGGAATCATGGAAAACTTTCTGTGCTAACATAAGCGATAACGATGGGGCTGCCCGCGTTAAAAAGATTTTATCGAGGGAACCTCGGAACCATCAACTCTTTAAATTGATGGGTGATAGTATGGCAACCACTACAGGGACTCTCGAAAATCGAATGGACACCCACTTCCCAAACTGTTTCACTGGGACAACAACACTCTCTACAGAGGGCTTGACACAGGCAGAGACAAAATTGGAAGACGTAGCAAAGATTGTTAGTGTAGAAAAATTTGAATGGGCCATAAATTCTTTCGCACCGTATAAGTCACCGGGTATGGACAGAATACTGCCCATATTCCTGCAGATAGGACTAGGCACACTGAAAGTATACTTGATAAATATCTTCAGGAGTTACATCTTCTAAGGCTACACGCCAACTCAATGGCAGGAGGTTAGAGTTCCTGCCCAAACCGGGTAAAGATTTAACTAAGGCAAAGGGATACAGACCCATTAGTCTTACCTCATTACCTACTTAAACACTGGAGAGGATATGCGACATGACTTTTGGGACACAATTTCCAAACCCATGACTGAGCCCTAATCAACACGCCTACCAAAAAGGGAAATCAGTCGAGATGGCTCTGCACAAAGTCGTATCGACGATTGAAAGCCCGTTCGAAAATAAGGAATCAGTCATCGGAGTCTTCCTAGATATAGAAGGAGCCTTCAACAATATACATATCCAAAACATCATTGCTGTGAAAACAAAATTATTAATAAATGGTTGGAACATATGCTAACAAATCGGTTAATCACGAGCTCACTGGGTGATGAACAAGAAAGGTGAAAGTACAGACGGGTACACCACAGGGGGGATTATATCCCCACTCCTGTGGGTACTGGTCATGGATAACCTTCTACGATCACTAGAGGGCATTTGTGCGAACTGTGTAGCATATGCAGGCGATCTAGCCATCTTAACCTTCCGTTAGTCGCGCGCACCTCACAGGTGCATACATTTTTTATTTTTGGCGCCAAACTCATGTACAGTGGTTTAGCACCCCGCCCTTTCGACTACCTTCCTAATTTCCGTTGCTCTAGTTGCTTGTACCATCGCGACCTCTGTCCGTGTTACGTCGGAGTCAAAACGGGTCTTAACACGCCTCACAGGTGCAAAGCGCCTATATAGGTAATTTTTTTTAAATGTGTGATTTTCAATTTTTTTTTCAAATTTGAGTGGATTTTTCTAAAGCTATATAAAAACAGGAAGTTCAATGAACACGAGAACGGATTTTTTTGCGTAAATTAGCCAAAAGTTTGACTGTGTAGGTCATGGTTCCACGAAACAACGAAAAAGAGTCTACTTTTTTTTTTCTTTTAAGTTTTTTTATTACTTAACTATTTACTTACTTATTTATTTATTTTAAAATGCAATAAAATATATTATTTATATAAATTTTGTTAACTATTTTCTTTTATGGATTTACGCGTTGTAAAATTTGTTTAAAGTCAAAACTTGAGAAATCACCTCACAGGTGTAGTGCGACTAACGGTGTGAGAAAATAGGGCGCGCCTAACGGAAGGTTAATAACAGGCAAATATCTGAACACCATAGAGGAACTGATGCAAGATACACTTCGCAAAATCACATCATGGGCGGAATCAAATGGACTGGGCGTAAACCCAAGTAAAACTGAGATGGTGCTTTTCTCAAAGAAAATCAACGTAAGTGACTTTCATGTGCCTATATTGGGAGGCATAAGCGTGCCACTCCGTGACAGTGTCAGGTATATTGGTCTTATCATAGACAAGAAACTAACATGGAGGAAAAACTTGGAAGAACGAATAAACAAGGCCAAAAAAGCATATTGGATATGCAGGAGGGCTTTCGGGAAGTTCGTGGGGCTTAAAACCCAAACAAGTCACTGGATATACAATTGCGTAGTGAAACCCATACTTTCCTATAGCGTAGTGGTTTGGTGGCCGATTGTATACAAAAAATACACAATAGATATGCTTACCAAAGTTCAAAGGATGGCGTGTTTGGGAATCACAGGCGTGCAAGCATCAACACCGACTGCAGCCATCGAAGCGATCCTCAACATAACACCAGTGCATCTAGAAGCGAAAAGACTAGCAGCCGCATCCGCATTAAGATTGCATGCACTCGGTTTTTTCGACTCTCGAATGAAAATTGAACACCGGAAAATTATTGGCTGGGTCAAAGAAATAACACCTTTTATCGATTGACCCAGTGACTTATCTAATACATCCATCGATTTCGATAGACACTTCGTAACTGCTTTTCCCTCAAGAGAATACTGGAAGCAAGCTAGCTCAACAAGAAAGAGTTTGATTTTAAGAGATACTGGGAACACCTACAAACATGCAGAGTGGCTAAGATAATGTTAGAGACACCAACTAAAAAATTGGCAAAAAGAGCGTTAAACTCTGGAAGAGCGCAATAAAGATTGATGGTGGGACTTACTTCAGGATACATCAGCCTTAATAAACACGCAAATAGAATCGGCGTTTCAGAAACATCGATATGCCCAAACTGCCAGGAGGAGGAGGAAGATATACGCCACTGTCCAGCTACAGCGAGGCTACGTAACAAAATTCTGGGAGCACACTTGATACCATCCCTTACATGCCTCAGAAATGTGGAACTAAGCGACATCATGGAGTTGTCCAAGCGAACAAACAGATTCGCTGAAAACACAAGTCCTACATACAGTGGCTACCCATAATTTAACCAACCCCCTACCACCCATATCCTTTCACACATCCTAACAAAAACTTTTTCAACAGTTCACAGAATAAGAGGGGACCACAACGGGCCCATCAGCGGCCTCAGTGAAGAGCGGAAAACTCACCCTCACCAACCAACCAAAAATATAATTCTGTCAATTCAAACTCTTTATTCAAAAGTTATATAAAATACAATAGAAATAATTGAAGTATAGCAATGTCGATTTGTTTCAATCAAACCACAATGATTTCAATAAATTGAACGTATGAGAAATATGGGAATTCAAGATTAATGCCACACATGCACAAATATCCAGCGATTATTCTTGCGACAGTTTATTTGCCATTAGTGAAAGTGAGAAGCACGGAAAATTCAAAACGCTTAAATACGAATGGCAAATCATTCTGAAAAAGTGGAATCTGCGGAATGAGGACATTTGCCTTTGAATTTTCCCCTCAAAACCGACGCTTGCATTACATTTGATATGAGATCCTTCACCATCAAATCAAACGCGATCCGTAACAAAGTTTCGGTGCATTGAGGTTGCGCAACAAAATTATAACTGATCCGACTTTCAATTTCAAATTGTGTAGACTCTACACTGTAGAGGTAAGCCCAGAACTTCCAAAGAATTCAAAAATTCAACTAATCCCCATAAAGTTCTGTTTCACGAGTAAAAGTAGCATATATTATCCTTCCTTATGCCCAAGCGAATTTAAACCAAAAATCATAAAAATCAAACGATCAGCTCCCGAGTTATGTGTGCGCACATACGGACATCAGTCCCGGCTTTTTTTTTTTTATATACTTCTCCCGGGAAAGGCGAACCTATAACGCTTCAACAGCGCCCCGAGATGCCTGCAGATGTATGTTTGTTCTGCACTTAAATTGCTGCAAATTGTAGTCTTCCGGAAATATATCCCCAGGAAGCGAGTTCCAAAGTTTGCTTGCCCTGTAACAGAAGAAGTTTTTGAAAGTTGATGTCCTCGCGGTTGTCAAGTGTACTGTATGGTCATGAGCATTAGCAGCCTGTCTTGTTGGGCGCCCAAAAGTTGCATTTCGAGGGATAATGTCTTTGAGTTCCTCAGAACATCTACCATGGAAGTACCTATAGAACAAGCATAGGGCAGCGACTTGTCTTCTGTGCACCAACGGTTGTAGATTCGATGTGAGTGTAGGGTCTCCAATGAGTCGAACTGCTCGTCTCTGTATGCTATCAAGCAGGTTAAGTGAATGTTTTGGGGCCGAGCTCGTATTAAGTCCTGGTCACATTTCGCAAAGTCCTTTATTTGGCCAATGTCCAATAATCCTATCATTCAAACTGCAAGCAACCATACCCATTTACAAAATTTCGATCAACAGCTCTACTGTTTCGGAGATCGATAACAGCGCCACTTATCGGGTCCAAAATAGTCCTATCTTTCAAGCTTCAACCAACCATACAGAGCCAAAACATTTCATTGAAATCGGTTGAGCGGTTTCGGAGATCGACGACAGCACTATCGGGTCCAAAAGTATACAAAACAAAAGAAGAATCATAAAAAATGGCCCAGTGGTTATCGAGTTATATCATCGTCTAGTTTCACCCCGAAAGAATTATAGGTATAAGTATAAAAAAAATATTACCTTTAACTCTATTGAATTGAACTGAAAAACGACATATAGATACGCCAACAACGCCACATGTTGTGGTTTTTTCCACTTTTCTTTTTTCCTAAACCATCCCTGATTCAAGACGAACAAAACAAAATCATTCAAATCTGTCGAGCCGTTCTGGAGCCTTTACCCGACTAACCCACAGCAATTGATTTTTATATATATAGACAGATTAGATAAACATCGTCACACGCTCCATACAAAATGTGTGGGAAAATGAGTTTTCTTTATATATTTTTTTTTTTTCGGGGATTTTTCGGGAATTTTCTTTTATATTCATCATCGAAAGCTGTCCAGGTTTTCTTGGGTTATAAGATTAGATACTAACATCACTTTCTACTTTTTAATTCATGAATCATTTGGATATTCCGGGCTTACCGCTTTACAATTTCAAATTGAAAGTCGGCTCATTTATAATTTTGTTCCGCAACCTAAATCCACCGAAATTTTGTTATTTGATTTTTTTTTATTTGCGCGGAACAAAGTTCGCCGGGTCAGCTAGTAATAAAATAATAATAACTTCTTCATCGTCGTACAGATTAAAACGTAATTTCGAATCCGATGTTCATGAAATAAGCACCAAATGACAGCTGAGTTTTTGTGGAAGGTACGAAAATAATTAAAAAGGAGATTTAGATACACTAAATCAAAGATTAAACAAAAGAAAAAAAAAGTTGAATTATATTAACAGAACTGCATTGCTTTGATAACATTGATACCGCCAAAATCAAATTGATATATTTATAATATTTATTTACTAGCTGACCCGGCGAACTTCGTTCCGCCCAAATTCGTTAAGGTAATGAATTTAAAAATTAGTGCACATGCTGCTTCATGTAATTCGGCCAATTCAAGCTCTTTATTCTAAAGTTAAACTGACGTATGTACATGTAACAATGTCAAGGTTTTTAAATCAAACCACAATAATTGATCTCTTCTTTTGATCTGCACCCAGTCAATATCTCCCAACCAACCCATTTTACCCAAACATCTTGTACTCTATTAGACCATTGCTATGTTAGCGAAATGGACCGAACACTTTTATACGACCAACTCGAAGCTCCAGTTTTCTCCAGGCACGATCTTATTTTCCTGACCTATGATTTTAATACGTGTAACCTTGTAAAGTCCAGAGCTCAGTTCAGAGATTTTAAGAACATAAATAGAATATCTCTTGAAAATGATATTCACGCGATAGCATGGAATGACATCTTTTCAATGCCTTCACCAGATGATCAAGTCAATTTTTTAAATCAACATCTTAATCTATTATACAATCAACACGTTCCATTAAAAACAAAAACTAGGATGCGCGAAAATAAACAGTGGTTTACAAGTAGTATCACAAATCTAATAAAACAGCGTGACCTAGCATATCGACGCTGGAAACGGTTTCGTGTTTATGAACTTCATGAATCTTATAAAACATTACGGAATAAAGTTGTTCAAGAGGTAAAACGTGCAAAATTACAGTTCTTCTCCAACCATCTAGATGTGACATCCGATGGTCGAAAATTATGGAATAACCTCCGCAAACTGGGAATCGGGAAACAAAGACCAAATCTTTGAGCCGATGTGGATAAAAATGAGCTAAACCGTAAATTTGCGTCCTTACCTCTCTTACCTCCAAGAGAACACATTTCTATCAATAGCCTACCTTTACCATCAACGGATACATTGTTCAGTTTTGCCTGTGTGAACACCGTAGATGTAGTTGAAAGTTGCATTAGTATAAAATCCAATGCCATAGGAGTTGATGACCTGAATCCCATCTTCATCAAAGCTATTCTTCCATTGCTTCTTCCATACTTTACCCATGTTATTAATTCTATCCTAACCACTGGGATCTTCCCACACCAATGGAAAATTGCTAAAATAATCCCTATCCCCAAAAACTCACTCTGTGATGATTTCAGGCCGATTTCAATACTTCCTTTTCTATCAAAAATCTGTGAACGCCTCATGCAAAAACAATTAAACAACTTTATCACCCGCAACAACCTCTTAGTCGATATCCAATCAGGTTTTCGTTCACACCATAGCTGTATAACTGCACTTACTAAAATAATCGAAGATATAAGAGCAGAGCTCGATATAAATAACATAACATTCTTAGTTTTACTAGATTTTTCAAAAGCTTTCGACTTAGTGGATCACACTATACTGTTGAATAAACTGCGTCAAAGGTTCAACATATCTGCAGAAGCTACTAAACTGCTCTCTTCTTTTTTGAGTGATAGAAAGCAAGCCGTCTTTTTAAATGAAGAGTTCTCAGATTTTCTTCCGGTGCAGCAAGGAGTCCCCCAAGGATCAATTTTGTCCCCACTTTTATTTTCTATGTATATCAATGAAATCGGGCTCATTATCAATCAAGCATCAAAACACTTTTATGCAGATGACATACAAATTTACAAAAGCTGTCCTTTGGGTTTGATAGACGACCGCGCTGTCACCTTGAATAAGGAACTGGAAAAAATATCTAACTGGGCATCTTGCAATGGGTTGATTCTCAATCCAATAAAATGCAAATGGATGATTATCTCCAGAAAAGAAGTAGACCTGTCATACTTTCCTTCCATAAAACTTCACAATAACGACCTAGAATATGTAAACACCTACAAAAATCTAGGTGTAATTTTCAATAGAACCTTGACCTGGAATGATCACATTAATTCACTGGTAGGAAAAACTTATGGGACACTCAGAGCGTTATGGACCGCCCAGGAATTCACTCCACTTCGAACTAGAGCCATGTTGGCAAGAACTCTGGTGATACCCGTCCTTACATATGGATGCGAAATATTTTACAATTGTGACGCCATCAGTAAAAATAAACTAAAAGTTGCCTTCAATAGTATCATTCCATACATCTATGGGCTAAGAAGGTATGATCATGTTTCACATCTGCAGGAGAACCTCCTTGGTACGTCGTTAGATGCCTTCATGAGACTCCGAACATTGATACTATATTTTAAAACCTTAAAAACACGTCAACCAACATAATCTCCATGAAAAGCTTAGACTGTCATTATCAAACAGATCAACAACAGTAATTCTACCACGCTTCTCGTGTCTGACTTCGGAAAGACAGTTTTTCATTGCTGCATGTCGCCTCTGGAACTCACTCCCCACCCATCTGCGAGATATTGATGACCTACACATATTTCAAAATAAACTTAAAATATTCTTCTCGAATCAAAGCAACTAACTTAACTATCTTTCTCTTTTTTCAACTCAAGCTTAGTCTTTCGTATCCCTTTCTTGTTTCACTTCTATCTATCTACCTTTCAAATTTTATTATTTTTTATTATAAACTTTCAATTTACTTCATTTTGTATTATTCTATTTGCATTGTTCTAATTAATTGAAATTGTTATTTTAAAAGTAAATCCATAGACTTTCACTAGATTATAAGATATCTATTATCTTACTGTGTTAGTTATATAAAGAAAATAAATAAACTAAACTAAACTAAACTAATTGACGAGTCGGCCAAAATTCCTCTTTTTTATTGAATACAAAGCGGAATGTTTGGTGACACGTAAACTAGACACATGCAAGTGACCATTGGAAATGGAATTCAAGATTTATGCTCTATTATTATGCTAATTATTGTCAAAGCGAAACCGGGACGTATGGGAAATTTAAGGTGCTTAATACAAAATGTCAAATCGTGCGAAATATGCAGAGTCCGCCGATTGATACGAAATTTGTTTACTCAATGCCTTTCCTTAAATCGAAAAATATGTAAAAAGAGATCGTCATAGAGAGAGCAAGATATTACCCATCTACTGAGAATCTTACGAATTCTTAATCACCTGATGCCTGACATGGAAATTAACACATGATTTGAAATTGCTTTTTTGTCCTATTGGGCATACTCGTGGCTATGTTTTCATTTCCTGCTTTTAAAATTATGTCAACAGGTGACCAAATAAAATTGAATGAAGGTTCCTTTCGAAAGTGCCGCCGAAATTCGTCCTCCTCCACGAGGGAAATTTTTCCTCCACGTAATTTTTAATGCAGTGTTGCTTTTAACCCGACTGGACACAGGGATGTTTATGTGTTTCGCGCGTATCCTATGTACGTTACTACGTGACGCCCTGTAGCCCAAACGGCTTGACCGATTTTGAAGAGTGAGGTGTCATTAAATTGGTATGGTATTCTTCCCCGGATTGCCATAGGCTAAAAAGATAAAAATAACTTAACCGATTTCAATGAAATTTTGTACAGGTGCAACTTGGAAGATGAAATAGTTTTGGACCCGATAGTTGGCGCTGTTGTCGATCTCCAAAAATACGCACCTGATTTCAATGAAATTTTGTGGATCCTATATGGTTGGTTGTAGTTTGAAAGATAGGATATACAATTTTTTTTTTTCAATTCGTTTAACTTACTTCTTAAAGTGAAGACTTAAATGGACACGCTGGATCTGAGGAGTGAACTAATAAAGCTTGTTTTTACGCAGACACTAGGCTACTGAATCAGTTGATTAAATTAAATCTAAATATAAACAAAAATGTTATGGAAACTTTATAAATGAATGAATACTATCTACTGCGCTGTATTAAGATTATAATATTATAATGATTTAATTAAATTTAATTAATTGAAATCAGATTTCTTAATACAATTCAATTACTACACAATACAATTTAATATCCCCATTTAGCGAGAGAAGCTTCAAATCTGGCCTGTGGTCATGGTCACAAGCACACTCTCTCTCTCTCTCTTTTTTTATCACGGGCGAAGCCGGGCGGGAACAGCTAGTTAGATATATGTATAGTATATAGACAGTAAAAAAGACACACTTCACCAAGAAATTTTCTTCGGCCAAAACCATCGCCATCGCCATCCAAAGCAAAGTGTAGCCAAGTTACACCCAGTCGCACCCAACTGACTGTAATGGCAAAATATTTATATTCAAAAAAGCACTTCTACGCCTAATTAATTCAATAAAATCAATTCATCCATAATATTCCAGAAATTTAATCGGAATGTGATATAGAATTAATGGCCGGACATATTCCATGATATCCGTTGGCGGTTATTAGTTTCCCGGTCACCCCTTAGACGGGCCCGTCCGTATATAAAACAGAGAAAACAAAAACAGCTATTGAGTTGAATAGTATAAGGTGGAGAGGTGGCAGAAGGCATTCACTCCATCAAGGACAATTTCCATTATTACTGCTTTGTCAATTTATTTATTTTTTTAATTAATTAACAACTCAATCGGATTTATGACCCCAAATGGAGAATGGGGAATTGAAAACAATCGATTGATTCAACAAATTGATGCAGACGTTGATAACGAGTGCGTTGCCACTTAGGCTTTTAAGACGCTCGAGGCTGGGTATTAATTCGGAAAGAAGTCGGCTCTACTGTTACATTGGGTCATCAACATCTGGATTATTGCTTCAGATTTATACGACCGACAACGTGTGCTACATTAAATCCGATTATTTGTGTATTTGATGTGGATCGGGATAAAAAGGTACATTTTAATACCAATAGTGGCATTATATGGGGCTTCCAACAGGGTGTCCACGGAAGTATTTGGACTCAAGCGGGCTGGCGTAGAATTTGTATATGCTTTAAAATATAACTTCATAGATATTTTTTTAATGTTTATTTTGAGCTTTAAGTTTTTTTCAATTTTACTTTATAAATATGATATCGGTCAACTGGGCGCTATTTGGATGATTATTTGAGCTTTTTTTTACAATACTTTCAATCGTTTGATGGACTGTAAGGGAAGAAGACACATTATACACTCCGTCTCACTTGATTAAGAACAGGTAGTTTTTTTTTTTAATATTACGAAATTTTTTAAACCCTTTCGCTAGTTTGGGAAAAAACAATTGCACAAGGGATTAAGAATATTATATATATTGTACAAAATATTTTCAAAAACGTCATCAAATTTACCTGTTTTTTTTTGTTCTCACTTGATTACGAACAGTAGCTATACCATCCTGTTGAGTATGATTTTTTTGCCAAATTTGGATCGCAGTCAGCTAACAAATGGCGTTTTGTGTGGCCATTTACTTTGAGCTCCTGGGGCCAGTTGGATTTTGTACTGGTGTAGGCGTTAGTCCGGACGCAAAATTAACCAAGTTGAAGCTACGAGAGGCCGACTTATGCAATCCAAGGAAAAACTGCCTGAAAAACCTTTTATTTTAAAATAAATACGTGTCTATTGGAAAACAAAGCTCTGGTCATATGTGTGTATGCTGCTCAAATCATTTGTCAAGACAAATATAGGTTTACCCAGATCACATCCACGATTGACAGCTAAATCCAGCACCGAACTCAAAATTCATAAAGCTCCAGCTCAGCAATCAACTAGGGATTAATTCGCACACCGGTTCTCATTAGCAGTGCGAGTTCAGTACTATATTGGACGCATATTATACAAGCGTTTCTAAAAATTGGCGTTTTTAAATGAGTTGAGATATGAAGCAGATACTTTGTAAGATCTAGAAAAATAAAAACTTTCAATTTACTATACTGTAGCCCGTCTCCGACTTTATTTATAATTTAAAATCTGCAAGGTGAATGATTAGTGTTGGGGTCAAAATTCTGGATCGGTCAAAATTATTTTTCTAGGTTGCTTTTTTGCTATCCCTTCGTGAGCGTTTGCTGATGGTGTTATACCTACTCATAATGCATGTTTTGTTCGTTAAATCTAATAAAGGGAAAAATAGGTTGTGCGTGGATGGATGCAGATCTTAGCCATATTATTTTTCTTAAAGGAATATCAAAAAATATATCCCTCTCTAGCTTTGTTTAGTTTTCTTATTTTTTGGTAGTTTCAAATGTGAAATACCTGAAATGCATAATATATTATAATAAAAAAAATATTTTTTGTTCGTGTTCACATTCGTTTTTTTTTTTTAAGTAAAATAGGCAGGATTTTTTTGCTTAAAATTTCGAAAGCAGAATTTTGTAAAGCAGAATTT